>OX403619.1:24894974-30494622 GCA_948107695.1 Meliscaeva auricollis | reverse complement strand
TAAAAAATACATTTCTGCACTCTGCGAACGCATATCTATCGGATGGCATACCAATTTATCCCAAAAACACGTTTTTAAAAATGTCATTTATTTATATGTTATTTTGGCATAAAAGCAAAACTACTCGTCCAAATTTGATAAAAAATACATTTCTGCACTCTGCGAACGCATATCTATCGGATGGCATACCAATTTATCGCAAAAACACGTTTTTAAAAATGTCATTTATTTATATGTTATTTTGGCATAAAAGCAAAACTACTCGTCCAAATTTGATAAAAAATACATTTCTGCACTCTACGAACGCATATCTATCGGATGGCATACCAATTTATCCCAAAAACACGTTTTTAAAAATGTCATTTATTTATATGTTATTTTGGCATAAAAGCAAAACTACTCGTCCAAATTTGATAAAAAATACATTTCTGCACTCTGCGAACGCATATCTATCAGATGACATACAAATTTATCGCAAAAACACGTTTTTAAAAATGTCATTTATTTATATGTTATTTTGGCATAAAAGCAAAACTACTCGGCCAAATTTGATAAAAAATACATTTCTGCACTCTGCGAACGCATATCTATCGGATGGCATACCAATTTATCCCAAAAACACGTTTTTAAAAATGTCATTTATTTATATGTTATTTTGGCATAAAAGCAAAACTACTCGTCCAAATTTGATAAAAAATACATTTCTGCACTCTGCGAACGCATATCTATCGGATGGCATACCAATTTATCGCAAAAACACGTTTTTAAAAATGTCATTTATTTATATGTTATTTTGGCATAAAAGCAAAACTACTCGTCCAAATTTGATAAAAAATACATTTCTGCACTCTGCGAACGCATATCTATCGGATGGCATACCAATTTATCCCAAAAACACGTTTTTAAAAATGTCATTTATTTATATGTTATTTTGGCATAAAAGCAAAACTACTCGTCCAAATTTGATAAAAAATACATTTCTGCACTCTGCAAACGCATATCTATCGGATGGCATACCAATTTATCCCAAAAACACGTTTTTAAAAATGTCATTTATTTATATGTTATTTTGGCATAAAAGCAAAACTACTCGTCCAAATTTGATAAAAAATACATTTCTGCACTCTGCGAACGCATATCTATCGGATGGCATACCAATTTATCGCAAAAACACGTTTTTAAAAATGTCATTTATTTATATGTTATTTTGGCATAAAAGCAAAACTACTCGTCCAAATTTGATAAAAAAATACATTTCTGCACTCTGCGAACGCATATCTATCGGATGGCATACCAATTTATCCCAAAAACACGTTTTTAAAAATGTCATTTATTCATATGTTATTTTGGCATAAAAGCAAAACTACTCGTCCAAATTTGATAAAAAATACATTTCTGCACTCTGCGAACGCATATCTATCAGATGGCATACAAATTTATCGCAAAAACACGTTTTTAAAAATGTCATTTATTTATATGTTATTTTGGCATAAAAGCAAAACTACTCGGCCAAATTTGATAAAAAATACATTTCTGCACTCTGCGAACGCATATCTATCGGATGGCATACCAATTTATCCCAAAAACACGTTTTTAAAAATGTCATTTATTTATATGTTATTTTGGCATAAAAGCAAAACTACTCGTCCAAATTTGATAAAAAATACATTTCTGCACTCTGCGAACGCATATCTATCGGATGGCATACCAATTTATCGCAAAAACACGTTTTTAAAAATGTCATTTATTTATATGTTATTTTGGCATAAAAGCAAAACTACTCGGCCAAATTTGATAAAAAATACATTTCTGCACTCTGCGAACGCATATCTATCGGATGGCATACCAATTTATCCCAAAAACACGTTTTTAAAAATGTCATTTATTTATATGTTATTTTGGCATAAAAGCAAAACTACTCGTCCAAATTTGATAAAAAATACATTTCTGCACTCTGCGAACGCATATCTATCGGATGGCATACCAATTTATCGCAAAAACACGTTTTTAAAAATGTCATTTATTTATATGTTATTTTGGCATAAAAGCAAAACTACTCGTCCAAATTTGATAAAAAATACATTTCTGCACTCTGCGAACGCATATCTATCGGATGGCATACCAATTTATCGCAAAAACACGTTTTTAAAAATGTCATTTATTTATATGTTATTTTTGCATAAAAGCAAAACTACTCGTCCAAATTTGATAAAAAATACATTTCTGCACTCTGCGAACGCATGTCATTTATTTATATGTTATTTTGGCATAAAAGCAAAACTACTCGTCCAAATTTGATAAAAAATACATTTCTGCACTCTGCGAACGCATATCTATCGGATGGCATACCAATTTATCCCAAAAACACGTTTTTAAAAATGTCATTTATTTATATGTTATTTTGGCATAAAAGCAAAACTACTCGTCCAAATTTGATAAAAAATACATTTCTGCACTCTGCGAACGCATATCTATCGGATGGCATACCAATTTATCGCAAAAACACGTTTTTAAAAATGTCATTTATTTATATGTTATTTTGGCATAAAAGCAAAACTACTCGTCCAAATTTGATAAAAAATACATTTCTGCACTCTACGAACGCATATCTATCGGATGGCATACCAATTTATCCCAAAAACACGTTTTTAAAAATGTCATTTATTTATATGTTATTTTGGCATAAAAGCAAAACTACTCGTCCAAATTTGATAAAAAATACATTTCTGCACTCTGCGAACGCATATCTATCGGATGGCATACCAATTTATCGCAAAAACACGTTTTTAAAAATGTCATTTATTTATATGTTATTTTGGCATAAAAGCAAAACTACTCGTCCAAATTTGATAAAAAATACATTTCTGCACTCTACGAACGCATATCTATCGGATGGCATACCAATTTATCCCAAAAACACGTTTTTAAAAATGTCATTTATTTATATGTTATTTTGGCATAAAAGCAAAACTACTCGTCCAAATTTGATAAAAAATACATTTCTGCACTCTGCGAACGCATATCTATCGGATGGCATACCAATTTATCCCAAAAACACGTTTTTAAAAATGTCATTTATTTATATGTTATTTTGGCATAAAAGCAAAACTACTCGTCCAAATTTGATAAAAAATACATTTCTGCACTCTGCGAACGCATATCTATCGGATGGCATACCAATTTATCCCAAAAACACGTTTTTAAAAATGTCATTTATTTATATGTTATTTTGGCATAAAAGCAAAACTACTCGTCCAAATTTGATAAAAAATACATTTCTGCACTCTGCGAACGCATATCTATCGGATGGCATACCAATTTATCGCAAAAACACGTTTTTAAAAATGTCATTTATTTATATGTTATTTTGGCATAAAAGCAAAACTACTCGTCCAAATTTGATAAAAAATACATTTCTGCACTCTGCGAACGCATATCTATCGGATGGCATACCAATTTATCGCAAAAACACGTTTTTAAAAATGTCATTTATTTATATGTTATTTTGGCATAAAAGCAAAACTACTCGTCCAAATTTGATAAAAAATACATTTCTGCACTCTGCGAACGCATATCTATCGGATGGCATACCAATTTATCCCAAAAACACGTTTTTAAAAATGTCATTTATTTATATGTTATTTTGGCATAAAAGCAAAACTACTCGTCCAAATTTGATAAAAAATACATTTCTGCACTCTGCGAACGCATATCTATCGGATGGCATACCAATTTATCCCAAAAACACGTTTTTAAAAATGTCATTTATTTATATGTTATTTTGGCATAAAAGCAAAACTACTCGTCCAAATTTGATAAAAAATACATTTCTGCACTCTGCGAACGCATATCTATCGGATGGCATACCAATTTATCGCAAAAACACGTTTTTAAAAATGTCATTTATTTATATGTTATTTTGGCATAAAAGCAAAACTACTCGTCCAAATTTGATAAAAAATACATTTCTGCACTCTGCGAACGCATATCTATCGGATGGCATACCAATTTATCGCAAAAACACGTTTTTAAAAATGTCATTTATTTATATGTTATTTTGGCATAAAAGCAAAACTACTCGTCCAAATTTGATAAAAAATACATTTCTGCACTCTGCGAACGCATATCTATCGGATGGCATACAATTTATCCCAAAAACACGTTTTTAAAAATGTCATTTATTTATATGTTATTTTGGCATAAAAGCAAAACTACTCGTCCAAATTTGATAAAAAATACATTTCTGCACTCTGCGAACGCATATCTATCGGATGGCATACCAATTTATCCCAAAAACACGTTTTTAAAAATGTCATTTATTTATATGTTATTTTGGCATAAAAGCAAAACTACTCGTCCAAATTTGATAAAAAATACATTTCTGCACTCTGCGAACGCATATCTATCGGATGGTATACCAATTTATCCAAAAACACGTTTTTAAAAATGTCATTTATTTATATGTTATTTTGGCATAAAAGCAAAACTACTCCTCCAAATTTGATAAAAAATACATTTCTGCACTCTGCGAACGCATATCTATCGGATGGCATACCAATTTATCCCAAAAACACGTTTTTAAAAATGTCATTTATTTATATGTTATTTTGGCATAAAAGCAAAACTACTCGTCCAAATTTGATAAAAAATACATTTCTGCACTCTGCGAACGCATATCTATCGGATGGCATACCAATTTATCCCAAAAACACGTTTTTAAAAATGTCATTTATTTATATGTTATTTTGGCATAAAAGCAAAACTACTCGTCCAAATTTGATAAAAAATACATTTCTGCACTCTGCGAACGCATATCTATCGGATGGCATACCAATTTATCCCAAAAACACGTTTTTAAAAATGTCATTTATTTATATGTTATTTTGGCATAAAAGCAAAACTACTCGTCCAAATTTGATAAAAAATACATTTCTGCACTCTGCGAACGCATATCTATCGGATGGCATACCAATTTATCGCAAAAACACGTTTTTAAAAATGTCATTTATTTATATGTTATTTTGGCATAAAAGCAAAACTACTCGTCCAAATTTGATAAAAAATACATTTCTGCACTCTGCGAACGCATATCTATCGGATGGCATACCAATTTATTCCAAAAACACGTTTTTAAAAATGTCATTTATTTATATGTTATTTTGGCATAAAAGCAAAACTACTCGTCCAAATTTGATAAAAAATACATTTCTGCACTCTGCGAACGCATATCTATCGGATGGCATACCAATTTATCCCAAAAACACGTTTTTAAAAATGTCATTTATTTATATGTTATTTTGGCATAAAAGCAAAACTACTCGTCCAAATTTGATAAAAAATACATTTCTGCACTCTGCGAACGCATATCTATCGGATGGCATACCAATTTATCCCAAAAACACGTTTTTAAAAATGTCATTTATTTATATGTTATTTTGGCATAAAAGCAAAACTACTCGTCCAAATTTGATAAAAAATACATTTCTGCACTCTGCGAACGCATATCTATGGGATGGCATACCAATTTATCCCAAAAACACGTTTTTAAAAATGTCATTTATTTATATGTTATTTTGGCATAAAAGCAAAACTACTCGTCCAAATTTGATAAAAAATACATTTCTGCACTCTGCGAACGCATATCTATCGGATGGCATACCAATTTATCCCAAAAACACGTTTTTAAAAATGTCATTTATTTATATGTTATTTTGGCATAAAAGCAAAACTACTCGTCCAAATTTGATAAAAAATACATTTCTGCACTCTGCGAACGCATATCTATCGGATGGCATACAATTTATCCCAAAAACACGTTTTTAAAAATGTCATTTATTTATATGTTATTTTGGCATAAAAGCAAAACTACTCGTCCAAATTTGATAAAAAATACATTTCTGCACTCTGCGAACGCATATCTATCGGATGGCATACCAATTTATCGCAAAAACACGTTTTTAAAAATGTCATTTATTTATATGTTATTTTGGCATAAAAGCAAAACTACTCGTCCAAATTTGATAAAAAATACATTTCTGCACTCTATCGGATGGCATACCAATTTATCCCAAAAACACGTTTTTAAAAATGTCATTTATTTATATGTTATTTTGGCATAAAAGCAAAACTACTCGTCCAAATTTGATAAAAAAATACATTTCTGCACTCTGCGAACGCATATCTATCGGATGGCATACCAATTTATCCCAAAAACACGTTTTTAAAAATGTCATTTATTTATATGTTATTTTGGCATAAAAGCAAAACTACTCGTCCAAATTTGATAAAAAATACATTTCTGCACTCTGCGAACGCATATCTATCAGATGGCATACAAATTTATCGCAAAAACAAGTTTTTAAAAATGTCATTTATTTATATGTTATTTTGGCATAAAAGCAAAACTACTCGTCCAAATTTGATAAAAAATACATTTCTGCACTCTGCGAACGCATATCTATCGGATGGCATACCAATTTATTTATATGTTATTTTGGCATAAAAGCAAAACTACTCGTCCAAATTTGATAAAAAATACATTTCTGCACTCTATCGGATGGCATACCAATTTATCCCAAAAACACGTTTTTAAAAATGTCATTTATTTATATGTTATTTTGGCATAAAAGCAAAACTACTCGTCCAAATTTGATAAAAAAATACATTTCTGCACTCTGCGAACGCATATCTATCGGATGGCATACCAATTTATCCCAAAAACACGTTTTTAAAAATGTCATTTATTTATATGTTATTTTGGCATAAAAGCAAAACTACTCGTCCAAATTTGATAAAAAATACATTTCTGCACTCTGCGAACGCATATCTATCAGATGGCATACAAATTTATCGCAAAAACACGTTTTTAAAAATGTCATTTATGTATATGTTATTTTGGCATAAAAGCAAAACTACTCGTCCAAATTTGATAAAAAATACATTTCTGCACTCTGCGAACGCATATCTATCGGATGGCATACCAATTTATCCCAAAAACACGTTTTTAAAAATGTCATTTATTTATATGTTATTTTGGCATAAAAGCAAAACTACTCGTCCAAATTTGATAAAAAATACATTTCTGCACTCTGCGAACGCATATCTATCGGATGGCATACCAATTTATCGCAAAAACACGTTTTTAAAAATGTCATTTATTTATATGTTATTTTGGCATAAAAGCAAAACTACTCTTCCAAATTTGATAAAAAATACATTTCTGCACTCTGCGAACGCATATCTATCGGATGGCATACCAATTTATCCCAAAAACACGTTTTTAAAAATGTCATTTATTTATATGTTATTTTGGCATAAAAGCAAAACTACTCGTCCAAATTTGATAAAAAATACATTTCTGCACTCTGCGAACGCATATCTATCAGATGGCATACAAATTTATCGCAAAAACACGTTTTTAAAAATGTCATTTATTTATATGTTATTTTGGCATAAAAGCAAAACTACTCGTCCAAATTTGATAAAAAATACATTTCTGCACTCTGCGAACGCATATCTATCGGATGGCATACCAATTTATCCCAAAAACACGTTTTTAAAAATGTCATTTATTTATATGTTATTTTGGCATAAAAGCAAAACTACTCGTCCAAATTTGATAAAAAATACATTTCTGCACTCTGCGAACGCATATCTATCGGATGGCATACCAATTTATCGCAAAAACACGTTTTTAAAAATGTCATTTATTTATATGTTATTTTGGCATAAAAGCAAAACTACTCGTCCAAATTTGATAAAAAAATACATTTCTGCACTCTGCGAACGCATATCTATCGGATGGCATACCAATTTATCCCAAAAACACGTTTTTAAAAATGTCATTTATTTATATGTTATTTTGGCATAAAAGCAAAACTACTCGTCCAAATTTGATAAAAAATACATTTCTGCACTCTGCGAACGCATATCTATCAGATGGCATACAAATTTATCGCAAAAACACGTTTTTAAAAATGTCATTTATTTATATGTTATTTTGGCATAAAAGCAAAACTACTCGGCCAAATTTGATAAAAAATACATTTCTGCACTCTGCGAACGCATATCTATCGGATGGCATACCAATTTATCCCAAAAACACGTTTTTAAAAATGTCATTTATTTATATGTTATTTTGGCATAAAAGCAAAACTACTCGTCCAAATTTGATAAAAAATACATTTCTGCACTCTGCGAACGCATATCTATCGGATGGCATACCAATTTATCGCAAAAACACGTTTTTAAAAATGTCATTTATTTATATGTTATTTTGGCATAAAAGCAAAACTACTCGTCCAAATTTGATAAAAAATACATTTCTGCAGTCTGCGAACGCATATCTATCGGATGGCATACCAATTTATCGCAAAAACACGTTTTTAAAAATGTCTTTTATTTATATGTTATTTTGGCATAAAAGCAAAACTACTCGTCCAAATTTGATAAAAAATACATTTCTGCACTCTGCGAACGCATATCTATCGGATGGCATACCAATTTATCCCAAAAACACGTTTTTAAAAATGTCATTTATTTATATGTTATTTTGGCATAAAAGCAAAACTACTCGTCCAAATTTGATAAAAAATACATTTCTGCACTCTGCGAACGCATATCTATCGGATGGCATACCAATTTATCGCAAAAACACGTTTTTAAAAATGTCATTTATTTATATGTTATTTTGGCATAAAAGCAAAACTACTCGTCCAAATTTGATAAAAAATACATTTCTGCACTCTACGAACGCATATCTATCGGATGGCATACCAATTTATCCCAAAAACACGTTTTTAAAAATGTCATTTATTTATATGTTATTTTGGCATAAAAGCAAAACTACTCGTCCAAATTTGATAAAAAATACATTTCTGCACTCTGCGAACGCATATCTATCGGATGGCATACCAATTTATCGCAAAAACACGTTTTTAAAAATGTCATTTATTTATATGTTATTTTGGCATAAAAGCAAAACTACTCGTCCAAATTTGATAAAAAATACATTTCTGCACTCTACGAACGCATATCTATCGGATGGCATACCAATTTATCCCAAAAACACGTTTTTAAAAATGTCATTTATTTATATGTTATTTTGGCATAAAAGCAAAACTACTCGTCCAAATTTGATAAAAAATACATTTCTGCACTCTGCGAACGCATATCTATCGGATGGCATACCAATTTATCGCAAAAACACGTTTTTAAAAATGTCATTTATTTATATGTTATTTTGGCATAAAAGCAAAACTACTCGTCCAAATTTGATAAAAAATACATTTCTGCACTCTGCGAACGCATATCTATCGGATGGCATACCAATTTATCCCAAAAACACGTTTTTAAAAATTTCATTTATTTATATGTTATTTTGGCATAAAAGCAAAACTACTCGTCCAAATTTGATAAAAAATACATTTCTGCACTCTGCGAACGCATATCTATCGGATGGCATACCAATTTATCCCAAAAACACGTTTTTAAAAATGTCATTTATTTATATGTTATTTTGGCATAAAAGCAAAACTACTCGTCCAAATTTGATAAAAAATACATTTCTGCACTCTGCGAACGCATATCTATCGGATGGCATACCAATTTATCCCAAAAACACGTTTTTAAAAATGTCATTTATTTATATGTTATTTTGGCATAAAAGCAAAACTACTCGTCCAAATTTGATAAAAAATACATTTCTGCACTCTGCGAACGCATATCTATCGGATGGCATACCAATTTATCGCAAAAACACGTTTTTAAAAATGTCATTTATTTATATGTTATTTTGGCATAAAAGCAAAACTACTCGTCCAAATTTGATAAAAAATACATTTCTGCACTCTGCGAACGCATATCTATCGGATGGCATACCAATTTATCCCAAAAACATGTTTTTAAAAATGTCATTTATTTATATGTTATTACATACATTTCTGCACTCTGCGAACGCATATCTATTAACAGTTTAACAGTTTTTTATTGAACACTTAATAATATTTACAATTTTCTTAACACTAGTTATCTTATTTTATAAATTGGTTGGTTTTTAAATATGTTGGCACAGAAGGGGCCTAACTTGATTACAATGGTTATTTTAAGCAAAATTTCAATGAAATTGTCGATGTTATTTTTTTAGTTTGAATCTGCTGGCAGCTTCTTGTCTCGGGTTGTTCAGGTCCGGTTGTCACTGTAGTGGTGGAGGGTGGGGGGGGGGGGCTTTCAGCCACGGTAGTGAGCTGACCCAACGTCAGCGTAGAATCGGATGTCCTCTTCGTTATTGGTGTTGATTAGTTCCTCATCGAGTAGATCCTTAGCTTCTAGGGGTGTCTTGGGCTTCTCATGGTGCTTCCTATCATTGGGTTTGGATGATTTTCCAGATTTTGTAAACATCTTCTTCCGGATTGGACAAGGTATCTGTCTATTTGGAGGAGCTTCGCTTCATCGTAGAGTCTCTTGTTGCTGGGATATTTCCTTCGTAACCTGTCGAAATTCATTCCTGTGCAGATTCGCAGGATCTTCCTCTCAAGAATTGCCAGTTTGCCCATGTATGTTTTCGACGCCGTGAACCAGATTGGAAAGCTGTACGTGATGACAGGCCTTATAAGCTGCTTGTACAGTAGTAGCTTAGTCTTCTGGCTGAGTCCGTTTCTTTTTCGCATCAGTGGGTGGATCCGGTGGAAGGCAATGTTTGCTTTTCTCAGAACGGCTGTTACGTGGGGGTTGAAACGGAATAGCTCGCTGAACTTCACTCCAAGGTATTTGACCTCAGTTTTGGTGGTAAGCTGCACTCCATCAGGGAGGTTGATGGTTGTGTTTCTGCAGTGCGTGGCTGATCGTTTTGTTCCTGGTCTACACGGTCGTCTGAAGCATACTAGGTCCGATTTGGCAGAGTTTACTTTGAAGCCCCATCGCTGGTAAAAAGCAAACAGGCGATGGATGTGGGCTTCTACTTTTCTGGCAGCAATCGTCGAGGACATTGACTTGGCGTATGTCAGGGAATCGTCAGCAAACAGGAGGCTCTCTACGTTCTCCGGACGAGGTTGGTCCGAGGTGAATACGTTGAAAAGGAATGGTCCTAGTTTGGATCCTTGAGCAACTCCAGCTCTTACGATCCGAGTTGTTGATGGGCAGCTTCCTATTTGGACGAAAAATGACCTGCAATGAAGGAAATTGAAAATGATTTTGATTAAATTATCTGGAAATTGTAGTTGATACAATTTGTGGATAAGTCCTTGTATCCAAACCCTGTCGAATGCCTTTTCGATGTCCAAAAAGCATGCGACAGTTACTTGGTGCTGGTTCAGCGAATGGGCCACGTCATGCTGGAGTTTAAGCAGGGGATGGAGAGTGGAGTGTTTTTCCCGGAAACCAAATTGCCTATCAGGAATTATGTTGTTGTCGTTGGAGAAGGTTTTCAGCCGACCAAGGAGAAGTTCTTCCAGGATTTTGCTCAGGTTGCAGAGCAGAGAAATGGGCCTATATCCAGAGACGTCGTTGCGGTTGTCCTTCTTAGGAATAGCGACAATTTTTGCCAGTTTCCATTTGTTAGGAAAGTAGCAGTTATTGATGCAGTTGTTCAGAAGTATTGCCAGGAAAATCATCACCGATTGTGGAAGTTTTTTCAACACAAAGTTGGAGTTTTTTGTCTGGGCCTGTAGACTTCTTCGGATGGCTGCGATGGATTATGTCCTGGATTTCCTCAGGAGTTGTGAACTCTGTGTTGGAAACAGGATCACTGGCTAGATTATTGTCACTAAACCTATTGTTCTCCTGAAACGACTGCGCACGCTGGATGGATAGGCCTACTTCCTCTAGGAATGCGGGGTCGGCGGGTGGGTTGGGCTGGAAATGGTCTTCGAAGTAATCCGCAAAGGCCTTGGCCTTGTCCTCGTTGGATGTAGCCTCACCATCGGTGGTTGTGATGGTTGTTGGCATAGAAGGCCTGTTTCCCAAGAAGCTGTTAATTTTCTTGAAAGCGTCTGGTCCTGGTTTGATGGCCTGGAGTCTCTTTTGGTATTGGACGTCATTGAAGTGTTGGATGGAGTTCCTGAACATGATGTTCACACAGTTAAGTTCACGCAGCACGACCTGATAGTTATTGTTTCGGGTGTTTAGCTCTCTTCGATGAATCCTTTGCAGCCGCTTCCTTAGCCTCTGTCTCTGGTGGTAGAGATTCTGGATGTAAACGGGAAGATGTTGGAATCTGTCCCGTGAAGTCTTACGTCGCTTTTGGTTCCCAATAGCACCGGTGACAGCTTCTTCTAGTTCCTCGATTGCTGTGTCAATCTCGGAATTGAGAAGGTTCCTGTTGTCTGAAGGAATGGTGAGGCGGTCATTGACGTCTTGCTGTAACTTTTCAACATCGAGCTTGGCGTAGTTAATATACTCCTCGGGTTGGCCGGCGGTGAATATCTGGTGCTGCACGCATATCTATCGGATGGCATACCAATTTATCCCAAAAACACGTTTTTAAAAATGTCATTTATTTATATGTTATTTTGGCATAAAAGCAAAACTACTCGTCCAAATTTGATAAAAAATACATTTCTGCACTCTGCGAACGCATATCTATCGGATGGCATACCAATTTATCCCAAAAACACGTTTTTAAAAATGTCATTTATTTATATGTTATTTTGGCATAAAAGCAAAACTACTCGTCCAAATTTGATAAAAAATACATTTCTGCACTCTGCGAACGCATATCTATCGGATGGCATACCAATTTATCGCAAAAACACGTTTTTAAAAATGTCATTTATTTATATGTTATTTTGGCATAAAAGCAAAACTACTCGTCCAAATTTGATAAAAAATACATTTCTGCACTCTGCGAACGCATATCTATCGGATGGCATACCAATTTATCCCAAAAACATGTTTTTAAAAATGTCATTTATTTATATGTTATTACATACATTTCTGCACTCTGCGAACGCATATCTATTAACAGTTTAACAGTTTTTTATTGAACACTTAATAATATTTACAATTTTCTTAACACTAGTTATCTTATTTTATAAATTGGTTGGTTTTTAAATATGTTGGCACAGAAGGGGCCTAACTTGATTACAATGGTTATTTTAAGCAAAATTTCAATGAAATTGTCGATGTTATTTTTTTAGTTTGAATCTGCTGGCAGCTTCTTGTCTCGGGTTGTTCAGGTCCGGTTGTCACTGTAGTGGTATAGGGTGGGGGGGGGCTTTCAGCCACGGTAGTGAGCTGACCCAACGTCAGCGTAGAATCGGATGTCCTCTTCGTTATTGGTGTTGATTAGTTCCTCATCGAGTAGATCCTTAGCTTCTAGGGGTGTCTTGGGCTTCTCATGGTGCTTCCTATCATTGGGTTTGGATGATTTTCCAGATTTTGTAAACATCTTCTTCCGGATTGGACAAGGTATCTGTCTATTTGGAGGAGCTTCGCTTCATCGTAGAGTCTCTTGTTGCTGGGATATTTCCTTCGTAACCTGTCGAAATTCATTCCTGTGCAGATTCGCAGGATCTTCCTCTCAAGAATTGCCAGTTTGCCCATGTATGTTTTCGACGCCGTGAACCAGATTGGAAAGCTGTACGTGATGACAGGCCTTATAAGCTGCTTGTACAGTAGTAGCTTAGTCTTCTGGCTGAGTCCGTTTCTTTTTCGCATCAGTGGGTGGATCCGGTGGAAGGCAATGTTTGCTTTTCTCAGAACGGCTGTTACGTGGGGGTTGAAACGGAATAGCTCGCTGAACTTCACTCCAAGGTATTTGACCTCAGTTTTGGTGGTAAGCTGCACTCCATCAGGGAGGTTGATGGTTGTGTTTCTGCAGTGCGTGGCTGATCGTTTTGTTCCTGGTCTACACGGTCGTCTGAAGCATACTAGGTCCGATTTGGCAGAGTTTACTTTGAAGCCCCATCGCTGGTAAAAAGCAAACAGGCGATGGATGTGGGCTTCTACTTTTCTGGCAGCAATCGTCGAGGACATTGACTTGGCGTATGTCAGGGAATCGTCAGCAAACAGGAGGCTCTCTACGTTCTCCGGACGAGGTTGGTCCGAGGTGAATACGTTGAAAAGGAATGGTCCTAGTTTGGATCCTTGAGCAACTCCAGCTCTTACGATCCGAGTTGTTGATGGGCAGCTTCCTATTTGGACGAAAAATGACCTGCAATGAAGGAAATTGAAAATGATTTTGATTAAATTATCTGGAAATTGTAGTTGATACAATTTGTGGATAAGTCCTTGTATCCAAACCCTGTCGAATGCCTTTTCGATGTCCAAAAAGCATGCGACAGTTACTTGGTGCTGGTTCAGCGAATGGGCCACGTCATGCTGGAGTTTAAGCAGGGGATGGAGAGTGGAGTGTTTTTCCCGGAAACCAAATTGCCTATCAGGAATTATGTTGTTGTCGTTGGAGAAGGTTTTCAGCCGACCAAGGAGAAGTTCTTCCAGGATTTTGCTCAGGTTGCAGAGCAGAGAAATGGGCCTATATCCAGAGACGTCGTTGCGGTTGTCCTTCTTAGGAATAGCGACAATTTTTGCCAGTTTCCATTTGTTAGGAAAGTAGCAGTTATTGATGCAGTTGTTCAGAAGTATTGCCAGGAAAATCATCACCGATTGTGGAAGTTTTTTCAACACAAAGTTGGAGTTTTTTGTCTGGGCCTGTAGACTTCTTCGGATGGCTGCGATGGATTATGTCCTGGATTTCCTCAGGAGTTGTGAACTCTGTGTTGGAAACAGGATCACTGGCTAGATTATTGTCACTAAACCTATTGTTCTCCTGAAACGACTGCGCACGCTGGATGGATAGGCCTACTTCCTCTAGGAATGCGGGGTCGGCGGGTGGGTTGGGCTGGAAATGGTCTTCGAAGTAATCCGCAAAGGCCTTGGCCTTGTCCTCGTTGGATGTAGCCTCACCATCGGTGGTTGTGATGGTTGTTGGCATAGAAGGCCTGTTTCCCAAGAAGCTGTTAATTTTCTTGAAAGCGTCTGGTCCTGGTTTGATGGCCTGGAGTCTCTTTTGGTATTGGACGTCATTGAAGTGTTGGATGGAGTTCCTGAACATGATGTTCACACAGTTAAGTTCACGCAGCACGACCTGATAGTTATTGTTTCGGGTGTTTAGCTCTCTTCGATGAATCCTTTGCAGCCGCTTCCTTAGCCTCTGTCTCTGGTGGTAGAGATTCTGGATGTAAACGGGAAGATGTTGGAATCTGTCCCGTGAAGTCTTACGTCGCTTTTGGTTCCCAATAGCACCGGTGACAGCTTCTTCTAGTTCCTCGATTGCTGTGTCAATCTCGGAATTGAGAAGGTTCCTGTTGTCTGAAGGAATGGTGAGGCGGTCATTGACGTCTTGCTGTAACTTTTCAACATCGAGCTTGGCGTAGTTAATATACTCCTCGGGTTGGCCGGCGGTGAATATCTGGTGCTGCACGCATATCTATCGGATGGCATACCAATTTATCCCAAAAACACGTTTTTAAAAATGTCATTTATTTATATGTTATTTTGGCATAAAAGCAAAACTACTCGTCCAAATTTGATAAAAAATACATTTCTGCACTCTGCGAACGCATATCTATCGGATGGCATACCAATTTATCCCAAAAACACGTTTTTAAAAATGTCATTTATTTATATGTTATTTTGGCATAAAAGCAAAACTACTCGTCCAAATTTGATAAAAAATACATTTCTGCACTCTGCGAACGCATATCTATCGGATGGCATACCAATTTATCCCAAAAACACGTTTTTAAAAATGTCATTTATTTATATGTTATTTTGGCATAAAAGCAAAACTACTCGTCCAAATTTGATAAAAAATACATTTCTGCACTCTGCGAACGCATATCTATCGGATGGCATACCAATTTATCGCAAAAACACGTTTTTAAAAATGTCATTTATTTATATGTTATTTTGGCATAAAAGCAAAACTACTCGTCCAAATTTGATAAAAAATACATTTCTGCACTCTGCGAACGCATATCTATCGGATGGCATACCAATTTATCCCAAAAACACGTTTTTAAAAATGTCATTTATTTATATGTTATTTTGGCATAAAAGCAAAACTACTCGTCCAAATTTGATAAAAAATACATTTCTGCACTCTGCGAACGCATATCTATCGGATGGCATACCAATTTATCCCAAAAACACGTTTTTAAAAATGTCATTTATTTATATGTTATTTTGGCATAAAAGCAAAACTACTCGTCCAAATTTGATAAAAAATACATTTCTGCACTCTGCGAACGCATATCTATCGGATGGCATACCAATTTATCGCAAAAACACGTTTTTAAAAATGTCATTTATTTATATGTTATTTTGGCATAAAAGCAAAACTACTCGTCCAAATTTGATAAAAAATACATTTCTGCACTCTGCGAACGCATATCTATCGGATGGCATACCAATTTATCGCAAAAACACGTTTTTAAAAATGTCATTTATTTATATGTTATTTTGGCATAAAAGCAAAACTACTCGTCCAAATTTGATAAAAAATACATTTCTGCACTCTGCGAACGCATATCTATCGGATGGCATACCAATTTATCCCAAAAACATGTTTTTAAAAATGTCATTTATTTATATGTTATTTTTGCATAAAAGCAAAACTACTCGTCCAAATTTGATAAAAAATACATTTCTGCACTCTGCGAACGCATATCTATTAACAGTTTAACAGTTTTTTATTGAACACTTAATAATATTTACAATTTTCTTAACACTAGTTATCTTATTTTATAAATTGGTTGGTTTTTAAATATGTTGGCACAGAAGGGGCCTAACTTGATTACAATGGTTATTTTAAGCAAAATTTCAATGAAATTGTCGATGTTATTTTTTTAGTTTGAATCTGCTGGCAGCTTCTTGTCTCGGGTTGTTCAGGTCCGGTTGTCACTGTAGTGGTATAGGGTGGGGGGGGGGCTTTCAGCCACGGTAGTGAGCTGACCCAACGTCAGCGTAGAATCGGATGTCCTCTTCGTTATTGGTGTTGATTAGTTCCTCATCGAGTAGATCCTTAGCTTCTAGGGGTGTCTTGGGCTTCTCATGGTGCTTCCTATCATTGGGTTTGGATGATTTTCCAGATTTTGTAAACATCTTCTTCCGGATTGGACAAGGTATCTGTCTATTTGGAGGAGCTTCGCTTCATCGTAGAGTCTCTTGTTGCTGGGATATTTCCTTCGTAACCTGTCGAAATTCATTCCTGTGCAGATTCGCAGGATCTTCCTCTCAAGAATTGCCAGTTTGCCCATGTATGTTTTCGACGCCGTGAACCAGATTGGAAAGCTGTACGTGATGACAGGCCTTATAAGCTGCTTGTACAGTAGTAGCTTAGTCTTCTGGCTGAGTCCGTTTCTTTTTCGCATCAGTGGGTGGATCCGGTGGAAGGCAATGTTTGCTTTTCTCAGAACGGCTGTTACGTGGGGGTTGAAACGGAATAGCTCGCTGAACTTCACTCCAAGGTATTTGACCTCAGTTTTGGTGGTAAGCTGCACTCCATCAGGGAGGTTGATGGTTGTGTTTCTGCAGTGCGTGGCTGATCGTTTTGTTCCTGGTCTACACGGTCGTCTGAAGCATACTAGGTCCGATTTGGCAGAGTTTACTTTGAAGCCCCATCGCTGGTAAAAAGCAAACAGGCGATGGATGTGGGCTTCTACTTTTCTGGCAGCAATCGTCGAGGACATTGACTTGGCGTATGTCAGGGAATCGTCAGCAAACAGGAGGCTCTCTACGTTCTCCGGACGAGGTTGGTCCGAGGTGAATACGTTGAAAAGGAATGGTCCTAGTTTGGATCCTTGAGCAACTCCAGCTCTTACGATCCGAGTTGTTGATTGGCAGCTTCCTATTTGGACGAAAAATGACCTGCAATGAAGGAAATTGAAAATGGTTTTGATTAAATTATCTGGAAATTGTAGTTGATACAATTTGTGGATAAGTCCTTGTATCCAAACCCTGTCGAATGCCTTTTCGATGTCCAAAAAGCATGCGACAGTTACTTGGTGCTGGTTCAGCGAATGGGCCACGTCATGCTGGAGTTTAAGCAGGGGATGGAGAGTGGAGTGTTTTTCCCGGAAACCAAATTGCCTATCAGGAATTATGTTGTTGTCGTTGGAGAAGGTTTTCAGCCGACCAAGGAGAAGTTCTTCCAGGATTTTGCTCAGGTTGCAGAGCAGAGAAATGGGCCTATATCCAGAGACGTCGTTGCGGTTGTCCTTCTTAGGAATAGCGACAATTTTTGCCAGTTTCCATTTGTTAGGAAAGTAGCAGTTATTGATGCAGTTGTTCAGAAGTATTGCCAGGAAAATCATCACCGATTGTGGAAGTTTTTTCAACACAAAGTTGGAGTTTTTTGTCTGGGCCTGTAGACTTCTTCGGATGGCTGCGATGGATTATGTCCTGGATTTCCTCAGGAGTTGTGAACTCTGTGTTGGAAACAGGATCACTGGCTAGATTATTGTCACTAAACCTATTGTTCTCCTGAAACGACTGCGCACGCTGGATGGATAGGCCTACTTCCTCTAGGAATGCGGGGTCGGCGGGTGGGTTGGGCTGGAAATGGTCTTCGAAGTAATCCGCAAAGGCCTTGGCCTTGTCCTCGTTGGATGTAGCCTCACCATCGGTGGTTGTGATGGTTGTTGGCATAGAAGGCCTGTTTCCCAAGAAGCTGTTAATTTTCTTGAAAGCGTCTGGTCCTGGTTTGATGGCCTGGAGTCTCTTTTGGTATTGGACGTCATTGAAGTGTTGGATGGAGTTCCTGAACATGATGTTCACACAGTTAAGTTCACTCAGCACGACCTGATAGTTATTGTTTCGGGTGTTTAGCTCTCTTCGATGAATCCTTTGCAGCCGCTTCCTTAGCCTCTGTCTCTGGTGGTAGAGATTCTGGATGTAAACGGGAAGATGTTGGTATCTGTCCCGTGAAGTCTTACGTCGCTTTTGGTTCCCAATAGCACCGGTGACAGCTTCTTCTAGTTCCTCGATTGCTGTGTCAATCTCGGAATTGAGAAGGTTCCTGTTGTCTGAAAGAATGGTGAGGCGGTCATTGACGTCTTGCTGTAACTTTTCAACATCGAGCTTGGCGTAGTTAATATACTCCTCGGGTTGGCCGGCGGTGAATATCTGGTGCTGCACGCATATCTATCGGATGGCATACCAATTTATCCCAAAAACACGTTTTTAAAAATGTCATTTATTTATATGTTATTTTGGCATAAAAGCAAAACTACTCGTCCAAATTTGATAAAAAATACATTTCTGCACTCTGCGAACGCATATCTATCGGATGGCATACCAATTTATCGCAAAAACACGTTTTTAAAAATGTCATTTATTTATATGTTATTTTGGCATAAAAGCAAAACTACTCCTCCAAATTTGATAAAAAATACATTTCTGCACTCTGCGAACGCATATCTATCGGATGGCATACCAATTTATCCCAAAAACAAGTTTTTAAAAATGTCATTTATTTATATGTTATTTTGGCATAAAAGCAAAACTACTCGTCCAAATTTGATAAAAAATACATTTCTGCACTCTGCGAACGCATATCTATCGGATGGCATACCAATTTATCCCAAAAACACGTTTTTAAAAATGTCATTTATTTATATGTTATTTTGGCATAAAAGCAAAACTACTCGGCCAAATTTGATAAAAAATACATTTCTGCACTCTGCGAACGCATATCTATCGGATGGCATACCAATTTATCCCAAAAACACGTTTTTAAAAATGTCACTTATTTATATGTTATTTTGGCATAAAAGCAAAACTACTCCTCCAAATTTGATAAAAAATACATTTCTGCACTCTGCGAACGCATATCTATCGGATGGCATACCAATTTATCGCAAAAACACGTTTTTAAAAATGTCAGTTATTTATATGTTATTTTGGCATAAAAGCAAAACTACTCGTCCAAATTTGATAAAAAATACATTTCTGCACTCTGCGAACGCATATCTATCGGATGGCATACCAATTTATCCCAAAAACACGTTTTTAAAAATGTCATTTATTTATATATTATTTTGGCATAAAAGCAAAACTACTCGTCCAAATTTGATAAAAAATACATTTCTGCACTCTGCGAACGCATATCTATCGGATGGCATACCAATTTATCCCAAAAACACGTTTTTAAAAATGTCATTTATTTATATGTTATTTTGGCATAAAAGCAAAACTACTCGTCCAAATTTGATAAAAAAAATACATTTCTGCACTCTGCGAACGCATATCTATCGGATGGGATACCAATTTATCGCAAAAACACGTTTTTAAAAATGTCATTTATTTATATGTTATTTTGGCATAAAAGCAAAACTACTCGTCCAAATTTGATAAAAAATACATTTCTGCACTCTGCGAACGCATATCTATCGGATGGCATACCAATTTATCCCAAAAACACGTTTTTAAAAATGTCATTTATTTATATGTTATTTTGGCATAAAAGCAAAACTACTCGTCCAAATTTGATAAACAATACATTTCTGCACTCTGCGAACGCATATCTATCGGATGGCATACCAATTTATCCCAAAAACACGTTTTTAAAAATGTCACTTATTTATATGTTATTTTGGCATAAAAGCAAAACTACTCCTCCAAATTTGATAAAAAATACATTTCTGCACTCTGCGAACGCATATCTATCGGATGGCATACCAATTTATCCCAAAAACACGTTTTTAAAAATGTCACTTATTTATATGTTATTTTGGCATAAAAGCAAAACTACTCGTCCAAATTTGATAAAAAATACATTTCTGCACTCTGCGAACGCATATCTATCGGGTGGCATACCAATTTATCCTAAAAACACGTTTTTAAAAATGTCATTTATTTATATGTTATTTTGGCATAAAAGCAAAACTACTCGTCCAAATTTGATAAAAAATACATTTCTGCACTCTGCGAACGCATATCTATCGGATGGCATACCAATTTATCCCAAAAACACGTTTTTAAAAATGTCATTTATTTATATGTTATTTTGGCATAAAAGCAAAACTACTCGTCCAAATTTGATAAACAATACATTTCTGCACTCTGCGAACGCATATCTATCGGATGGCATACCAATTTATCCCAAAAACACGTTTTTAAAAATGTCATTTATTTATATGTTATTTTGGCATAAAAGCAAAACTACTCGGCCAAATTTGATAAAAAATACATTTCTGCACTCTGCGAACGCATATCTATCGGATGGCATACCAATTTATCCCAAAAACACGTTTTTAAAAATGTCACTTATTTATATGTTATTTTGGCATAAAAGCAAAACTACTCCTCCAAATTTGATAAAAAATACATTTCTGCACTCTGCGAACGCATATCTATCGGATGGCATACCAATTTATCGCAAAAACACGTTTTTAAAAATGTCAGTTATTTATATGTTATTTTGGCATAAAAGCAAAACTACTCGTCCAAATTTGATAAAAAATACATTTCTGCACTCTGCGAACGCATATCTATCGGATGGCATACCAATTTATCCCAAAAACACGTTTTTAAAAATGTCATTTATTTATATGTTATTTTGGCATAAAAGCAAAACTACTCGTCCAAATTTGATAAAAAATACATTTCTGCACTCTGCGAACGCATATCTATCGGATGGCATACCAATTTATCCCAAAAACACGTTTTTAAAAATGTCATTTATTTATATGTTATTTTGGCATAAAAGCAAAACTACTCGTCCAAATTTGATAAACAATACATTTCTGCACTCTGCGAACGCATATCTATCGGATGGCATACCAATTTATCCCAAAAACACGTTTTTAAAAATGTCATTTATTTATATGTTATTTTGGCATAAAAGCAAAACTACTCGGCCAAATTTGATAAAAAATACATTTCTGCACTCTGCGAACGCATATCTATCGGATGGCATACCAATTTATCCCAAAAACACGTTTTTAAAAATGTCACTTATTTATATGTTATTTTGGCATAAAAGCAAAACTACTCCTCCAAATTTGATAAAAAATACATTTCTGCACTCTGCGAACGCATATCTATCGGATGGCATACCAATTTATCGCAAAAACACGTTTTTAAAAATGTCAGTTATTTATATGTTATTTTGGCATAAAAGCAAAACTACTCGTCCAAATTTGATAAAAAATACATTTCTGCACTCTGCGAACGCATATCTATCGGATGGCATACCAATTTATCCCAAAAACACGTTTTTAAAAATGTCATTTATTTATATATTATTTTGGCATAAAAGCAAAACTACTCGTCCAAATTTGATAAAAAATACATTTCTGCACTCTGCGAACGCATATCTATCGGATGGCATACCAATTTATCCCAAAAACACGTTTTTAAAAATGTCATTTATTTATATGTTATTTTGGCATAAAAGCAAAACTACTCGTCCAAATTTGATAAAAAAATACATTTCTGCACTCTGCGAACGCATATCTATCGGATGGGATACCAATTTATCGCAAAAACACGTTTTTAAAAATGTCATTTATTTATATGTTATTTTGGCATAAAAGCAAAACTACTCGTCCAAATTTGATAAAAAATACATTTCTGCACTCTGCGAACGCATATCTATCGGATGGCATACCAATTTATCCCAAAAACAAGTTTTTAAAAATGTCATTTATTTATATGTTATTTTGGCATAAAAGCAAAACTACTCGTCCAAATTTGATAAAAAATACATTTCTGCACTCTGCGAACGCATATCTATCGGGTGGCATACCAATTTATCCCAAAAACACGTTTTTAAAAATGTCATTTATTTATATGTTATTTTGGCATAAAAGCAAAACTACTCGTCCAAATTTGATAAACAATACATTTCTGCACTCTGCGAACGCATATCTATCGGATGGCATACCAATTTATCCCAAAAACACGTTTTTAAAAATGTCATTTATTTATATGTTATTTTGGCATAAAAGCAAAACTACTCGGCCAAATTTGATAAAAAATACATTTCTGCACTCTGCACTCTGCGAACGCATATCTATCGGATGGCATACCAATTTATCCCAAAAACACGTTTTTAAAAATGTCACTTATTTATATGTTATTTTGGCATAAAAGCAAAACTACTCGTCCAAATTTGATAAAAAATACATTTCTGCACTCTGCGAACGCATATCTATCGGATGGCATACCAATTTATCGCAAAAACACGTTTTTAAAAATGTCAGTTATTTATATGTTATTTTGGCATAAAAGCAAAACTACTCGTCCAAATTTGATAAAAAATACATTTCTGCACTCTGCGAACGCATATCTATCGGATGGCATACCAATTTATCCCAAAAACACGTTTTTAAAAATGTCATTTATTTATATGTTATTTTGGCATAAAAGCAAAACTACTCGGCCAAATTTGATAAAAAATACATTTCTGCACTCTGCGAACGCATATCTATCGGGTGGCATACCAATTTATCCCAAAAACACGTTTTTAAAAATGTCATTTATTTATATGTTATTTTGGCATAAAAGCAAAACTACTCGTCCAAATTTGATAAAAAATACATTTCTGCACTCTGCGAACGCATATCTATCGGATGGCATACCAATTTATCCCAAAAACACGTTTTTAAAAATGTCATTTATTTATATGTTATTTTGGCATAAAAGCAAAACTACTCGTCCAAATTTGATAAAAAAATACATTTCTGCACTCTGCGAACGCATATCTATCGGATGGCATACCAATTTATCCCAAAAACACGTTTTTAAAAATGTCACTTATTTATATGTTATTTTGGCATAAAAGCAAAACTACTCCTCCAAATTTGATAAAAAATACATTTCTGCACTCTGCGAACGCATATCTATCGGATGGCATACCAATTTATCGCAAAAACACGTTTTTAAAAATGTCAGTTATTTATATGTTATTTTGGCATAAAAGCAAAACTACTCGTCCAAATTTGATAAAAAATACATTTCTGCACTCTGCGAACGCATATCTATCGGATGGCATACCAATTTATCCCAAAAACACGTTTTTAAAAATGTCATTTATTTATATATTATTTTGGCATAAAAGCAAAACTACTCGTCCAAATTTGATAAAAAATACATTTCTGCACTCTGCGAACGCATATCTATCGGATGGCATACCAATTTATCCCAAAAACACGTTTTTAAAAATGTCATTTATTTATATGTTATTTTGGCATAAAAGCAAAACTACTCGTCCAAATTTGATAAAAAAATACATTTCTGCACTCTGCGAACGCATATCTATCGGATGGGATACCAATTTATCGCAAAAACACGTTTTTAAAAATGTCATTTATTTATATGTTATTTTGGCATAAAAGCAAAACTACTCGTCCAAATTTGATAAAAAATACATTTCTGCACTCTGCGAACGCATATCTATCGGATGGCATACCAATTTATCCCAAAAACAAGTTTTTAAAAATGTCATTTATTTATATGTTATTTTGGCATAAAAGCAAAACTACTCGTCCAAATTTGATAAAAAATACATTTCTGCACTCTGCGAACGCATATCTATCGGGTGGCATACCAATTTATCCCAAAAACACGTTTTTAAAAATGTCATTTATTTATATGTTATTTTGGCATAAAAGCAAAACTACTCGGCCAAATTTGATAAAAAATACATTTCTGCACTCTGCGAACGCATATCTATCGGATGGCATACCAATTTATCCCAAAAACACGTTTTTAAAAATGTCACTTATTTATATGTTATTTTGGCATAAAAGCAAAACTACTCCTCCAAATTTGATAAAAAATACATTTCTGCACTCTGCGAACGCATATCTATCGGATGGCATACCAATTTATCCCAAAAACACGTTTTTAAAAATGTCACTTATTTATATGTTATTTTGGCATAAAAGCAAAACTACTCCTCCAAATTTGATAAAAAATACATTTCTGCACTCTGCGAACGCATATCTATCGGATGGCATACCAATTTATCGCAAAAACACGTTTTTAAAAATGTCAGTTATTTATATGTTATTTTGGCATAAAAGCAAAACTACTCGTCCAAATTTGATAAAAAATACATTTCTGCACTCTGCGAACGCATATCTATCGGATGGCATACCAATTTATCCCAAAAACACGTTTTTAAAAATGTCATTTATTTATATATTATTTTGGCATAAAAGCAAAACTACTCGTCCAAATTTGATAAAAAATACATTTCTGCACTCTGCGAACGCATATCTATCGGATGGCATACCAATTTATCCCAAAAACACGTTTTTAAAAATGTCATTTATTTATATGTTATTTTGGCATAAAAGCAAAACTACTCGTCCAAATTTGATAAAAAAAATACATTTCTGCACTCTGCGAACGCATATCTATCGGATGGGATACCAATTTATCGCAAAAACACGTTTTTAAAAATGTCATTTATTTATATGTTATTTTGGCATAAAAGCAAAACTACTCGTCCAAATTTGATAAAAAATACATTTCTGCACTCTGCGAACGCATATCTATCGGATGGCATACCATTATTTATATGTTATTTTGGCATAAAAGCAAAACTACTCGTCCAAATTTGATAAACAATACATTTCTGCACTCTGCGAACGCATATCTATCGGATGGCATACCAATTTATCCCAAAAACACGTTTTTAAAAATGTCATTTATTTATATGTTATTTTGGCATAAAAGCAAAACTACTCGGCCAAATTTGATAAAAAATACATTTCTGCACTCTGCGAACGCATATCTATCGGATGGCATACCAATTTATCCCAAAAACACGTTTTTAAAAATGTCATTTATTTATATGTTATTTTGGCATAAAAGCAAAACTACTCGTCCAAATTTGATAAACAATACATTTCTGCACTCTGCGAACGCATATCTATCGGATGGCATACCAATTTATCCCAAAAACACGTTTTTAAAAATGTCATTTATTTATATGTTATTTTGGCATAAAAGCAAAACTACTCGGCCAAATTTGATAAAAAATACATTTCTGCACTCTGCGAACGCATATCTATCGGATGGCATACCAATTTATCCCAAAAACACGTTTTTAAAAATGTCACTTATTTATATGTTATTTTGGCATAAAAGCAAAACTACTCGTCCAAATTTGATAAAAAATACATTTCTGCACTCTGCGAACGCATATCTATCGGGTGGCATACCAATTTATCCTAAAAACACGTTTTTAAAAATGTCATTTATTTATATGTTATTTTGGCATAAAAGCAAAACTACTCGTCCAAATTTGATAAAAAATACATTTCTGCACTCTGCGAACGCATATCTATCGGATGGCATACCAATTTATCCCAAAAACACGTTTTTAAAAATGTCATTTATTTATATGTTATTTTGGCATAAAAGCAAAACTACTCGTCCAAATTTGATAAACAATACATTTCTGCACTCTGCGAACGCATATCTATCGGATGGCATACCAATTTATCCCAAAAACACGTTTTTAAAAATGTCATTTATTTATATGTTATTTTGGCATAAAAGCAAAACTACTCGTCCAAATTTGATAAAAAAAATACATTTCTGCACTCTGCGAACGCATATCTATCGGATGGGATACCAATTTATCCCAAAAACACGTTTTTAAAAATGTCACTTATTTATATGTTATTTTGGCATAAAAGCAAAACTACTCCTCCAAATTTGATAAAAAATACATTTCTGCACTCTGCGAACGCATATCTATCGGATGGCATACCATTATTTATATGTTATTTTGGCATAAAAGCAAAACTACTCGTCCAAATTTGATAAACAATACATTTCTGCACTCTGCGAACGCATATCTATCGGATGGCATACCAATTTATCCCAAAAACACGTTTTTAAAAATGTCATTTATTTATATGTTATTTTGGCATAAAAGCAAAACTACTCGGCCAAATTTGATAAAAAATACATTTCTGCACTCTGCGAACGCATATCTATCGGATGGCATACCAATTTATCCCAAAAACACGTTTTTAAAAATGTCATTTATTTATATGTTATTTTGGCATAAAAGCAAAACTACTCGTCCAAATTTGATAAACAATACATTTCTGCACTCTGCGAACGCATATCTATCGGATGGCATACCAATTTATCCCAAAAACACGTTTTTAAAAATGTCATTTATTTATATGTTATTTTGGCATAAAAGCAAAACTACTCGGCCAAATTTGATAAAAAATACATTTCTGCACTCTGCGAACGCATATCTATCGGATGGCATACCAATTTATCCCAAAAACACGTTTTTAAAAATGTCACTTATTTATATGTTATTTTGGCATAAAAGCAAAACTACTCGTCCAAATTTGATAAAAAATACATTTCTGCACTCTGCGAACGCATATCTATCGGGTGGCATACCAATTTATCCTAAAAACACGTTTTTAAAAATGTCATTTATTTATATGTTATTTTGGCATAAAAGCAAAACTACTCGTCCAAATTTGATAAAAAATACATTTCTGCACTCTGCGAACGCATATCTATCGGATGGCATACCAATTTATCCCAAAAACACGTTTTTAAAAATGTCATTTATTTATATGTTATTTTGGCATAAAAGCAAAACTACTCGTCCAAATTTGATAAACAATACATTTCTGCACTCTGCGAACGCATATCTATCGGATGGCATACCAATTTATCCCAAAAACACGTTTTTAAAAATGTCATTTATTTATATGTTATTTTGGCATAAAAGCAAAACTACTCGGCCAAATTTGATAAAAAATACATTTCTGCACTCTGCGAACGCATATCTATCGGATGGCATACCAATTTATCCCAAAAACACGTTTTTAAAAATGTCACTTATTTATATGTTATTTTGGCATAAAAGCAAAACTACTCCTCCAAATTTGATAAAAAATACATTTCTGCACTCTGCGAACGCATATCTATCGGATGGCATACCAATTTATCGCAAAAACACGTTTTTAAAAATGTCAGTTATTTATATGTTATTTTGGCATAAAAGCAAAACTACTCGTCCAAATTTGATAAAAAATACATTTCTGCACTCTGCGAACGCATATCTATCGGATGGCATACCAATTTATCCCAAAAACACGTTTTTAAAAATGTCATTTATTTATATGTTATTTTGGCATAAAAGCAAAACTACTCGTCCAAATTTGATAAAAAAATACATTTCTGCACTCTGCGAACGCATATCTATCGGATGGGATACCAATTTATCGCAAAAACACGTTTTTAAAAATGTCATTTATTTATATGTTATTTTGGCATAAAAGCAAAACTACTCGTCCAAATTTGATAAAAAATACAT
Source organism: Meliscaeva auricollis (assembly GCA_948107695.1). Lineage (NCBI taxonomy): Eukaryota > Metazoa > Arthropoda > Insecta > Diptera > Syrphidae > Meliscaeva > Meliscaeva auricollis. Next base: position 30,466,310 of record OX403619.1, on the reverse strand, counting down.
TTCTGCACTCTGCGAACGCATATCTATCGGATGGCATACCAATTTATCCCAAAAACAAGTTTTTAAAAATGTCATTTATTTATATGTTATTTTGGCATAAAAGCAAAACTACTCGTCCAAATTTGATAAAAAATACATTTCTGCACTCTGCGAACGCATATCTATCGGGTGGCATACCAATTTATCCCAAAAACACGTTTTTAAAAATGTCATTTATTTATATGTTATTTTGGCATAAAAGCAAAACTACTCGTCCAAATTTGATAAAAAATACATTTCTGCACTCTGCGAACGCATATCTATCGGATGGCATACCAATTTATCCCAAAAACACGTTTTTAAAAATGTCATTTATTTATATGTTATTTTGGCATAAAAGCAAAACTACTCGTCCAAATTTGATAAACAATACATTTCTGCACTCTGCGAACGCATATCTATCGGATGGCATACCAATTTATCCCAAAAACACGTTTTTAAAAATGTCATTTATTTATATGTTATTTTGGCATAAAAGCAAAACTACTCGGCCAAATTTGATAAAAAATACATTTCTGCACTCTGCGAACGCATATCTATCGGATGGCATACCAATTTATCCCAAAAACACGTTTTTAAAAATGTCACTTATTTATATGTTATTTTGGCATAAAAGCAAAACTATCGTCCAAATTTGATAAAAAATACATTTCTGCACTCTGCGAACGCATATCTATCGGATGGCATACCAATTTATCGCAAAAACACGTTTTTAAAAATGTCAGTTATTTATATGTTATTTTGGCATAAAAGCAAAACTACTCGTCCAAATTTGATAAAAAATACATTTCTGCACTCTGCGAACGCATATCTATCGGATGGCATACCAATTTATCCCAAAAACACGTTTTTAAAAATGTCATTTATTTATATGTTATTTTGGCATAAAAGCAAAACTACTCGGCCAAATTTGATAAAAAATACATTTCTGCACTCTGCGAACGCATATCTATCGGGTGGCATACCAATTTATCCCAAAAACACGTTTTTAAAAATGTCATTTATTTATATGTTATTTTGGCATAAAAGCAAAACTACTCGTCCAAATTTGATAAAAAATACATTTCTGCACTCTGCGAACGCATATCTATCGGATGGCATACCAATTTATCCCAAAAACACGTTTTTAAAAATGTCATTTATTTATATGTTATTTTGGCATAAAAGCAAAACTACTCGTCCAAATTTGATAAAAAAATACATTTCTGCACTCTGCGAACGCATATCTATCGGATGGCATACCAATTTATCCCAAAAACACGTTTTTAAAAATGTCACTTATTTATATGTTATTTTGGCATAAAAGCAAAACTACTCCTCCAAATTTGATAAAAAATACATTTCTGCACTCTGCGAACGCATATCTATCGGATGGCATACCAATTTATCGCAAAAACACGTTTTTAAAAATGTCAGTTATTTATATGTTATTTTGGCATAAAAGCAAAACTACTCGTCCAAATTTGATAAAAAATACATTTCTGCACTCTGCGAACGCATATCTATCGGATGGCATACCAATTTATCCCAAAAACACGTTTTTAAAAATGTCATTTATTTATATATTATTTTGGCATAAAAGCAAAACTACTCGTCCAAATTTGATAAAAAATACATTTCTGCACTCTGCGAACGCATATCTATCGGATGGCATACCAATTTATCCCAAAAACACGTTTTTAAAAATGTCATTTATTTATATGTTATTTTGGCATAAAAGCAAAACTACTCGTCCAAATTTGATAAAAAAATACATTTCTGCACTCTGCGAACGCATATCTATCGGATGGGATACCAATTTATCGCAAAAACACGTTTTTAAAAATGTCATTTATTTATATGTTATTTTGGCATAAAAGCAAAACTACTCGTCCAAATTTGATAAAAAATACATTTCTGCACTCTGCGAACGCATATCTATCGGATGGCATACCAATTTATCCCAAAAACAAGTTTTTAAAAATGTCATTTATTTATATGTTATTTTGGCATAAAAGCAAAACTACTCGTCCAAATTTGATAAAAAATACATTTCTGCACTCTGCGAACGCATATCTATCGGGTGGCATACCAATTTATCCCAAAAACACGTTTTTAAAAATGTCATTTATTTATATGTTATTTTGGCATAAAAGCAAAACTACTCGTCCAAATTTGATAAAAAATACATTTCTGCACTCTGCGAACGCATATCTATCGGATGGCATACCAATTTATCCCAAAAACACGTTTTTAAAAATGTCATTTATTTATATGTTATTTTGGCATAAAAGCAAAACTACTCGTCCAAATTTGATAAACAATACATTTCTGCACTCTGCGAACGCATATCTATCGGATGGCATACCAATTTATCCCAAAAACACGTTTTTAAAAATGTCATTTATTTATATGTTATTTTGGCATAAAAGCAAAACTACTCGGCCAAATTTGATAAAAAATACATTTCTGCACTCTGCGAACGCATATCTATCGGATGGCATACCAATTTATCCCAAAAACACGTTTTTAAAAATGTCACTTATTTATATGTTATTTTGGCATAAAAGCAAAACTACTCGTCCAAATTTGATAAAAAATACATTTCTGCACTCTGCGAACGCATATCTATCGGATGGCATACCAATTTATCGCAAAAACACGTTTTTAAAAATGTCAGTTATTTATATGTTATTTTGGCATAAAAGCAAAACTACTCGTCCAAATTTGATAAAAAATACATTTCTGCACTCTGCGAACGCATATCTATCGGATGGCATACCAATTTATCCCAAAAACACGTTTTTAAAAATGTCATTTATTTATATGTTATTTTGGCATAAAAGCAAAACTACTCGGCCAAATTTGATAAAAAATACATTTCTGCACTCTGCGAACGCATATCTATCGGGTGGCATACCAATTTATCCCAAAAACACGTTTTTAAAAATGTCATTTATTTATATGTTATTTTGGCATAAAAGCAAAACTACTCGTCCAAATTTGATAAAAAATACATTTCTGCACTCTGCGAACGCATATCTATCGGATGGCATACCAATTTATCCCAAAAACACGTTTTTAAAAATGTCATTTATTTATATGTTATTTTGGCATAAAAGCAAAACTACTCGTCCAAATTTGATAAAAAATACATTTCTGCACTCTGCGAACGCATATCTATCGGATGGCATACCAATTTATCCCAAAAACACGTTTTTAAAAATGTCACTTATTTATATGTTATTTTGGCATAAAAGCAAAACTACTCCTCCAAATTTGATAAAAAATACATTTCTGCACTCTGCGAACGCATATCTATCGGATGGCATACCAATTTATCCCAAAAACACGTTTTAAAAAATGTCATTTATTTATATGTTATTTTGGCATAAAAGCAAAACTACTCGGCCAAATTTGATAAAAAATACATTTCTGCACTCTGCGAACGCATATCTATCGGATGGCATACCAATTTATCCCAAAAACACGTTTTTAAAAATGTCACTTATTTATATGTTATTTTGGCATAAAAGCAAAACTACTCCTCCAAATTTGATAAAAAATACATTTCTGCACTCTGCGAACGCATATCTATCGGATGGCATACCAATTTATCCCAAAAACACGTTTTTAAAAATGTCACTTATTTATATGTTATTTTGGCATAAAAGCAAAACTACTCGTCCAAATTTGATAAAAAATACATTTCTGCACTCTGCGAACGCATATCTATCGGATGGCATACCAATTTATCCCAAAAACACGTTTTTAAAAATGTCATTTATTTATATGTTATTTTGGCATAAAAGCAAAACTACTCGTCCAAATTTGATAAAAAATACATTTCTGCACTCTGCGAACGCATATCTATCGGATGGCATACCAATTTATCCCAAAAACACGTTTTTAAAAATGTCATTTATTTATATGTTATTTTGGCATAAAAGCAAAACTACTCGTCCAAATTTGATAAACAATACATTTCTGCACTCTGCGAACGCATATCTATCGGATGGCATACCAATTTATCCCAAAAACAAGTTTTTAAAAATGTCATTTATTTATATGTTATTTTGGCATAAAAGCAAAACTACTCGTCCAAATTTGATAAAAAATACATTTCTGCACTCTGCGAACGCATATCTATCGGGTGGCATACCAATTTATCCCAAAAACACGTTTTTAAAAATGTCATTTATTTATATGTTATTTTGGCATAAAAGCAAAACTACTCGTCCAAATTTGATAAAAAATACATTTCTGCACTCTGCGAACGCATATCTATCGGATGGCATACCAATTTATCCCAAAAACACGTTTTTAAAAATGTCATTTATTTATATGTTATTTTGGCATAAAAGCAAAACTACTCGTCCAAATTTGATAAACAATACATTTCTGCACTCTGCGAACGCATATCTATCGGATGGCATACCAATTTATCCCAAAAACACGTTTTTAAAAATGTCATTTATTTATATGTTATTTTGGCATAAAAGCAAAACTACTCGGCCAAATTTGATAAAAAATACATTTCTGCACTCTGCGAACGCATATCTATCGGATGGCATACCAATTTATCCCAAAAACACGTTTTTAAAAATGTCACTTATTTATATGTTATTTTGGCATAAAAGCAAAACTATCGTCCAAATTTGATAAAAAATACATTTCTGCACTCTGCGAACGCATATCTATCGGATGGCATACCAATTTATCGCAAAAACACGTTTTTAAAAATGTCAGTTATTTATATGTTATTTTGGCATAAAAGCAAAACTACTCGTCCAAATTTGATAAAAAATACATTTCTGCACTCTGCGAACGCATATCTATCGGATGGCATACCAATTTATCCCAAAAACACGTTTTTAAAAATGTCATTTATTTATATGTTATTTTGGCATAAAAGCAAAACTACTCGGCCAAATTTGATAAAAAATACATTTCTGCACTCTGCGAACGCATATCTATCGGGTGGCATACCAATTTATCCCAAAAACACGTTTTTAAAAATGTCATTTATTTATATGTTATTTTGGCATAAAAGCAAAACTACTCGTCCAAATTTGATAAAAAATACATTTCTGCACTCTGCGAACGCATATCTATCGGATGGCATACCAATTTATCCCAAAAACACGTTTTTAAAAATGTCATTTATTTATATGTTATTTTGGCATAAAAGCAAAACTACTCGTCCAAATTTGATAAAAAAATACATTTCTGCACTCTGCGAACGCATATCTATCGGATGGCATACCAATTTATCCCAAAAACACGTTTTTAAAAATGTCACTTATTTATATGTTATTTTGGCATAAAAGCAAAACTACTCCTCCAAATTTGATAAAAAATACATTTCTGCACTCTGCGAACGCATATCTATCGGATGGCATACCAATTTATCGCAAAAACACGTTTTTAAAAATGTCAGTTATTTATATGTTATTTTGGCATAAAAGCAAAACTACTCGTCCAAATTTGATAAAAAATACATTTCTGCACTCTGCGAACGCATATCTATCGGATGGCATACCAATTTATCCCAAAAACACGTTTTTAAAAATGTCATTTATTTATATATTATTTTGGCATAAAAGCAAAACTACTCGTCCAAATTTGATAAAAAATACATTTCTGCACTCTGCGAACGCATATCTATCGGATGGCATACCAATTTATCCCAAAAACACGTTTTTAAAAATGTCATTTATTTATATGTTATTTTGGCATAAAAGCAAAACTACTCGTCCAAATTTGATAAAAAAATACATTTCTGCACTCTGCGAACGCATATCTATCGGATGGGATACCAATTTATCGCAAAAACACGTTTTTAAAAATGTCATTTATTTATATGTTATTTTGGCATAAAAGCAAAACTACTCGTCCAAATTTGATAAAAAATACATTTCTGCACTCTGCGAACGCATATCTATCGGATGGCATACCAATTTATCCCAAAAACAAGTTTTTAAAAATGTCATTTATTTATATGTTATTTTGGCATAAAAGCAAAACTACTCGTCCAAATTTGATAAAAAATACATTTCTGCACTCTGCGAACGCATATCTATCGGGTGGCATACCAATTTATCCCAAAAACACGTTTTTAAAAATGTCATTTATTTATATGTTATTTTGGCATAAAAGCAAAACTACTCGTCCAAATTTGATAAAAAATACATTTCTGCACTCTGCGAACGCATATCTATCGGATGGCATACCAATTTATCCCAAAAACACGTTTTTAAAAATGTCATTTATTTATATGTTATTTTGGCATAAAAGCAAAACTACTCGTCCAAATTTGATAAACAATACATTTCTGCACTCTGCGAACGCATATCTATCGGATGGCATACCAATTTATCCCAAAAACACGTTTTTAAAAATGTCATTTATTTATATGTTATTTTGGCATAAAAGCAAAACTACTCGGCCAAATTTGATAAAAAATACATTTCTGCACTCTGCGAACGCATATCTATCGGATGGCATACCAATTTATCCCAAAAACACGTTTTTAAAAATGTCACTTATTTATATGTTATTTTGGCATAAAAGCAAAACTACTCGTCCAAATTTGATAAAAAATACATTTCTGCACTCTGCGAACGCATATCTATCGGATGGCATACCAATTTATCGCAAAAACACGTTTTTAAAAATGTCAGTTATTTATATGTTATTTTGGCATAAAAGCAAAACTACTCGTCCAAATTTGATAAAAAATACATTTCTGCACTCTGCGAACGCATATCTATCGGATGGCATACCAATTTATCCCAAAAACACGTTTTTAAAAATGTCATTTATTTATATGTTATTTTGGCATAAAAGCAAAACTACTCGGCCAAATTTGATAAAAAATACATTTCTGCACTCTGCGAACGCATATCTATCGGGTGGCATACCAATTTATCCCAAAAACACGTTTTTAAAAATGTCATTTATTTATATGTTATTTTGGCATAAAAGCAAAACTACTCGTCCAAATTTGATAAAAAATACATTTCTGCACTCTGCGAACGCATATCTATCGGATGGCATACCAATTTATCCCAAAAACACGTTTTTAAAAATGTCATTTATTTATATGTTATTTTGGCATAAAAGCAAAACTACTCGTCCAAATTTGATAAAAAATACATTTCTGCACTCTGCGAACGCATATCTATCGGATGGCATACCAATTTATCCCAAAAACACGTTTTTAAAAATGTCACTTATTTATATGTTATTTTGGCATAAAAGCAAAACTACTCCTCCAAATTTGATAAAAAATACATTTCTGCACTCTGCGAACGCATATCTATCGGATGGCATACCAATTTATCCCAAAAACACGTTTTAAAAAATGTCATTTATTTATATGTTATTTTGGCATAAAAGCAAAACTACTCGGCCAAATTTGATAAAAAATACATTTCTGCACTCTGCGAACGCATATCTATCGGATGGCATACCAATTTATCCCAAAAACACGTTTTTAAAAATGTCACTTATTTATATGTTATTTTGGCATAAAAGCAAAACTACTCCTCCAAATTTGATAAAAAATACATTTCTGCACTCTGCGAACGCATATCTATCGGATGGCATACCAATTTATCCCAAAAACACGTTTTTAAAAATGTCACTTATTTATATGTTATTTTGGCATAAAAGCAAAACTACTCGTCCAAATTTGATAAAAAATACATTTCTGCACTCTGCGAACGCATATCTATCGGATGGCATACCAATTTATCCCAAAAACACGTTTTTAAAAATGTCATTTATTTATATGTTATTTTGGCATAAAAGCAAAACTACTCGTCCAAATTTGATAAAAAATACATTTCTGCACTCTGCGAACGCATATCTATCGGATGGCATACCAATTTATCCCAAAAACACGTTTTTAAAAATGTCATTTATTTATATGTTATTTTGGCATAAAAGCAAAACTACTCGTCCAAATTTGATAAACAATACATTTCTGCACTCTGCGAACGCATATCTATCGGATGGCATACCAATTTATCCCAAAAACACGTTTTTAAAAATGTCACTTATTTATATGTTATTTTGGCATAAAAGCAAAACTACTCCTCCAAATTTGATAAAAAATACATTTCTGCACTCTGCGAACGCATATCTATCGGATGGCATACCAATTTATCCCAAAAACACGTTTTTAAAAATGTCATTTATTTATATGTTATTTTGGCATAAAAGCAAAACTACTCGGCCAAATTTGATAAAAAATACATTTCTGCACTCCGCGAACGCATATCTATCGGATGGCATACCAATTTATCCCAAAAACACGTTTTTAAAAATGTCACTTATTTATATGTTATTTTGGCATAAAAGCAAAACTACTCCTCCAAATTTGATAAAAAATACATTTCTGCACTCTGCGAACGCATATCTATCGGATGGCATACCAATTTATCGCAAAAACACGTTTTTAAAAATGTCAGTTATTTATATGTTATTTTGGCATAAAAGCAAAACTACTCGTCCAAATTTGATAAAAAATACATTTCTGCACTCTGCGAACGCATATCTATCGGATGGCATACCAATTTATCCCAAAAACACGTTTTTAAAAATGTCATTTATTTATATATTATTTTGGCATAAAAGCAAAACTACTCGTCCAAATTTGATAAAAAATACATTTCTGCACTCTGCGAACGCATATCTATCGGATGGCATACCAATTTATCCCAAAAACACGTTTTTAAAAATGTCATTTATTTATATGTTATTTTGGCATAAAAGCAAAACTACTCGGCCAAATTTGATAAAAAATACATTTCTGCACTCTGCGAACGCATATCTATCGGGTGGCATACCAATTTATCCCAAAAACACGTTTTTAAAAATGTCATTTATTTATATGTTATTTTGGCATAAAAGCAAAACTACTCGTCCAAATTTGATAAAAAATACATTTCTGCACTCTGCGAACGCATATCTATCGGATGGCATACCAATTTATCCCAAAAACACGTTTTTAAAAATGTCATTTATTTATATGTTATTTTGGCATAAAAGCAAAACTACTCGTCCAAATTTGATAAACAATACATTTCTGCACTCTGCGAACGCATATCTATCGGATGGCATACCAATTTATCCCAAAAACACGTTTTTAAAAATGTCATTTATTTATATGTTATTTTGGCATAAAAGCAAAACTACTCGGCCAAATTTGATAAAAAATACATTTCTGCACTCTGCGAACGCATATCTATCGGATGGCATACCAATTTATCCCAAAAACACGTTTTTAAAAATGTCACTTATTTATATGTTATTTTGGCATAAAAGCAAAACTACTCCTCCAAATTTGATAAAAAATACATTTCTGCACTCTGCGAACGCATATCTATCGGATGGCATACCAATTTATCGCAAAAACACGTTTTTAAAAATGTCATTTATTTATATGTTATTTTGGCATAAAAGCAAAACTACTCGTCCAAATTTGATAAAAAATACATTTCTGCACTCTGCGAACGCATATCTATCGGATGGCATACCAATTTATCCCAAAAACACGTTTTTAAAAATGTCATTTATTTATATATTATTTTGGCATAAAAGCAAAACTACTCGTCCAAATTTGATAAAAAATACATTTCTGCACTCTGCGAACGCATATCTATCGGATGGCATACCAATTTATCCCAAAAACACGTTTTTAAAAATGTCATTTATTTATATGTTATTTTGGCATAAAAGCAAAACTACTCGTCCAAATTTGATAAAAAATACATTTCTGCACTCTGCGAACGCATATCTATCGGATGGCATACTAATTTATCCCAAAAACACGTTTTTAAAAATGTCATTTATTTATATGTTATTTTGGCATAAAAGCAAAACTACTCGTCCAAATTTGATAAACAATACATTTCTGCACTCTGCGAACGCATATCTATCGGATGGCATACCAATTTATCCCAAAAACACGTTTTTAAAAATGTCACTTATTTATATGTTATTTTGGCATAAAAGCAAAACTACTCCTCCAAATTTGATAAAAAATACATTTCTGCACTCTGCGAACGCATATCTATCGGATGGCATACCAATTTATCGCAAAAACACGTTTTTAAAAATGTCAGTTATTTATATGTTATTTTGGCATAAAAGCAAAACTACTCGTCCAAATTTGATAAAAAATACATTTCTGCACTCTGCGAACGCATATCTATCGGGTGGCATACCAATTTATCCCAAAAACACGTTTTTAAAAATGTCATTTATTTATATGTTATTTTGGCATAAAAGCAAAACTACTCGTCCAAATTTGATAAAAAATACATTTCTGCACTCTGCGAACGCATATCTATCGGATGGCATACCAATTTATCCCAAAAACACGTTTTTAAAAATGTCATTTATTTATATGTTATTTTGGCATAAAAGCAAAACTACTCGTCCAAATTTGATAAACAATACATTTCTGCACTCTGCGAACGCATATCTATCGGATGGCATACCAATTTATCCCAAAAACACGTTTTTAAAAATGTCATTTATTTATATGTTATTTTGGCATAAAAGCAAAACTACTCGGCCAAATTTGATAAAAAATACATTTCTGCACTCTGCGAACGCATATCTATCGGATGGCATACCAATTTATCCCAAAAACACGTTTTTAAAAATGTCACTTATTTATATGTTATTTTGGCATAAAAGCAAAACTACTCGTCCAAATTTGATAAAAAATACATTTCTGCACTCTGCGAACGCATATCTATCGGATGGCATACCAATTTATCCCAAAAACACGTTTTTAAAAATGTCACTTATTTATATGTTATTTTGGCATAAAAGCAAAACTACTCCTCCAAATTTGATAAAAAATACATTTCTGCACTCTGCGAACGCATTTCTATCGGATGGCATACCAATTTATCGCAAAAACACGTTTTTAAAAATGTCAGTTATTTATATGTTATTTTGGCATAAAAGCAAAACTACTCCTCCAAATTTGATAAAAAATACATTTCTGCACTCTGCGAACGCATATCTATCGGATGGCATACCAATTTATCGCAAAAACACGTTTTTAAAAATGTCAGTTATTTATATGTTATTTTGGCATAAAAGCAAAACTACTCCTCCAAATTTGATAAAAAATACATTTCTGCACTCTGCGAACGCATATCTATCGGATGGCATACCAATTTATCCCAAAAACACGTTTTTAAAAATGTCATTTATTTATATGTTATTTTGGCATAAAAGCAAAACTACTCGGCCAAATTTGATAAAAAATACATTTCTGCACTCTGCGAACGCATATCTATCGGGTGGCATACCAATTTATCCCAAAAACACGTTTTTAAAAATGTCATTTATTTATATGTTATTTTGGCATAAAAGCAAAACTACTCGTCCAAATTTGATAAAAAATACATTTCTGCACTCTGCGAACGCATATCTATCGGATGGCATACCAATTTATCCCAAAAACACGTTTTTAAAAATGTCATTTATTTATATGTTATTTTGGCATAAAAGCAAAACTACTCGTCCAAATTTGATAAACAATACATTTCTGCACTCTGCGAACGCATATCTATCGGATGGTATACCAATTTATCCCAAAAACACGTTTTTAAAAAATGTCATTTATTTATATGTTATTTTGGCATAAAAGCAAAACTACTCGTCCAAATTTGATAAAAAATACATTTCTGCACTCTGCGAACGCATATCTATCGGATGGCATACCAATTTATCCCAAAAACACGTTTTTAAAAATGTCATTTATTTATATGTTATTTTGGCATAAAAGCAAAACTACTCGTCCAAATTTGATAAAAAATACATTTCTGCACTCTGCGAACGCATATCTATCGGATGGCAACCAATTTATCGCAAAAACACGTTTTTAAAAATGTCATTTATTTATATGTTATTTTGGCATAAAAGCAAAACTACTCGTCCAAATTTGATAAAAAAATACATTTCTGCACTCTGCGAACGCATATCTATCGGATGGGATACCAATTTATCGCAAAAACACGTTTTTAAAAATGTCATTTATTTATATGTTATTTTGGCATAAAAGCAAAACTACTCGTCCAAATTTGATAAAAAATACATTTCTGCACTCTGCGAACGCATATCTATCGGATGGCATACCAATTTATCCCAAAAACACGTTTTTAAAAATGTCATTTATTTATATGTTATTTTGGCATAAAAGCAAAACTACTCGTCCAAATTTGATAAAAAATACATTTCTGCACTCTGCGAACGCATATCTATCGGGTGGCATACCAATTTATCCCAAAAACACGTTTTTAAAAATGTCATTTATTTATATGTTATTTTGGCATAAAAGCAAAACTACTCGTCCAAATTTGATAAACAATACATTTCTGCACTCTGCGAACGCATATCTATCGGATGGCATACCAATTTATCCCAAAAACACGTTTTTAAAAATGTCACTTATTTATATGTTATTTTGGCATAAAAGCAAAACTACTCGTCCAAATTTGATAAAAAATACATTTCTGCACTCTGCGAACGCATATCTATCGGATGGCATACCAATTTATCGCAAAAACACGTTTTTAAAAATGTCAGTTATTTATATGTTATTTTGGCATAAAAGCAAAACTACTCGTCCAAATTTGATAAAAAATACATTTCTGCACTCTGCGAACGCATATCTATCGGATGGCATACCAATTTATCCCAAAAACACGTTTTTAAAAATGTCATTTATTTATATGTTATTTTGGCATAAAAGCAAAACTACTCGGCCAAATTTGATAAAAAATACATTTCTGCACTCTGCGAACGCATATCTATCGGGTGGCATACCAATTTATCCCAAAAACACGTTTTTAAAAATGTCATTTATTTATATGTTATTTTGGCATAAAAGCAAAACTACTCCTCCAAATTTGATAAACAATACATTTCTGCACTCTGCGAACGCATATCTATCGGATGGCATACCAATTTATCCCAAAAACACGTTTTTAAAAATGTCACTTATTTATATGTTATTTTGGCATAAAAGCAAAACTACTCCTCCAAATTTGATAAAAAATACATTTCTGCACTCTGCGAACGCATATCTATCGGATGGCATACCAATTTATCCCAAAAACACGTTTTTAAAAATGTCATTTATTTATATGTTATTTTGGCATAAAAGCAAAACTACTCGGCCAAATTTGATAAAAAATACATTTCTGCACTCTGCGAACGCATATCTATCGGATGGCATACCAATTTATCCCAAAAACACGTTTTTAAAAATGTCATTTATTTATATATTATTTTGGCATAAAAGCAAAACTACTCGTCCAAATTTGATAAAAAATACATTTCTGCACTCTGCGAACGCATATCTATCGGATGGCATACCAATTTATCCCAAAAACACGTTTTTAAAAATGTCATTTATTTATATGTTATTTTGGCATAAAAGCAAAACTACTCGGCCAAATTTGATAAAAAATACATTTCTGCACTCTGCGAACGCATATCTATCGGGTGGCATACCAATTTATCCCAAAAACACGTTTTTAAAAATGTCATTTATTTATATGTTATTTTGGCATAAAAGCAAAACTACTCGTCCAAATTTGATAAAAAATACATTTCTGCACTCTGCGAACGCATATCTATCGGATGGCATACCAATTTATCCCAAAAACACGTTTTTAAAAATGTCATTTATTTATATATTATTTTGGCATAAAAGCAAAACTACTCGTCCAAATTTGATAAAAAATACATTTCTGCACTCTGCGAACGCATATCTATCGGATGGCATACCAATTTATCGCAAAAACACGTTTTTAAAAATGTCATTTATTTATATGTTATTTTGGCATAAAAGCAAAACTACTCGGCCAAATTTGATAAAAAATACATTTCTGCACTCTGCGAACGCATATCTATCGGGTGGCATACCAATTTATCCCAAAAACACGTTTTTAAAAATGTCATTTATTTATATGTTATTTTGGCATAAAAGCAAAACTACTCGTCCAAATTTGATAAAAAAATACATTTCTGCACTCTGCGAACGCATATCTATCGGATGGGATACCAATTTATCGCAAAAACACGTTTTTAAATATGTCATTTATTTATATGTTATTTTGGCATAAAAGCAAAACTACTCGTCCAAATTTGATAAAAAATACATTTCTGCACTCTGCGAACGCATATCTATCGGATGGCATACCAATTTATCCCAAAAACACGTTTTTAAAAATGTCACTTATTTATATGTTATTTTGGCATAAAAGCAAAACTACTCCTCCAAATTTGATAAAAAATACATTTCTGCACTCTGCGAACGCATATCTATCGGATGGCATACCAATTTATCGCAAAAACACGTTTTTAAAAATGTCAGTTATTTATATGTTATTTTGGCATAAAAGCAAAAACACGTTTTTAAAAATGTCACTTATTTATATGTTATTTTGGCATAAAAGCAAAACTACTCGTCCAAATTTGATAAAAAATACATTTCTGCACTCTGCGAACGCATATCTATCGGATGGCATACCAATTTATCCCAAAAACACGTTTTTAAAAATGTCATTTATTTATATGTTATTTTGGCATAAAAGCAAAACTACTCGTCCAAATTTGATAAACAATACATTTCTGCACTCTGCGAACGCATATCTATCGGATGGCATACCAATTTATCCCAAAAACACGTTTTTAAAAATGTCATTTATTTATATGTTATTTTGGCATAAAAGCAAAACTACTCGGCCAAATTTGATAAAAAATACATTTCTGCACTCTGCGAACGCATATCTATCGGATGGCATACCAATTTATCCCAAAAACACGTTTTTAAAAATGTCACTTATTTATATGTTATTTTGGCATAAGAGCAAAACTACTCGTCCAAATTTGATAAAAAATACATTTCTGCACTCTGCGAACGCATATCTATCGGATGGCATACCAATTTATCCCAAAAACACGTTTTTAAAAATGTCACTTATTTATATGTTATTTTGGCATAAAAGCAAAACTACTCCTCCAAATTTGATAAAAAATACATTTCTGCACTCTGCGAACGCATATCTATCGGATGGCATACCAATTTATCGCAAAAACACGTTTTTAAAAATGTCAGTTATTTATATGTTATTTTGGCATAAAAGCAAAAACACGTTTTTAAAAATGTCACTTATTTATATGTTATTTTGGCATAAAAGCAAAACTACTCGTCCAAATTTGATAAAAAATACATTTCTGCACTCTGCGAACGCATATCTATCGGATGGCATACCAATTTATCCCAAAAACACGTTTTTAAAAATGTCATTTATTTATATGTTATTTTGGCATAAAAGCAAAACTACTCGTCCAAATTTGATAAACAATACATTTCTGCACTCTGCGAACGCATATCTATCGGATGGCATACCAATTTATCCCAAAAACACGTTTTTAAAAATGTCATTTATTTATATGTTATTTTGGCATAAAAGCAAAACTACTCGGCCAAATTTGATAAAAAATACATTTCTGCACTCTGCGAACGCATATCTATCGGATGGCATACCAATTTATCCCAAAAACACGTTTTTAAAAATGTCACTTATTTATATGTTATTTTGGCATAAGAGCAAAACTACTCGTCCAAATTTGATAAAAAATACATTTCTGCACTCTGCGAACGCATATCTATCGGATGGCATACCAATTTATCCCAAAAACACGTTTTTAAAAATGTCACTTATTTATATGTTATTTTGGCATAAAAGCAAAACTACTCCTCCAAATTTGATAAAAAATACATTTCTGCACTCTGCGAACGCATATCTATCGGATGGCATACCAATTTATCGCAAAAACACGTTTTTAAAAATGTCAGTTATTTATATGTTATTTTGGCATAAAAGCAAAAACACGTTTTTAAAAATGTCACTTATTTATATGTTATTTTGGCATAAAAGCAAAACTACTCGTCCAAATTTGATAAAAAATACATTTCTGCACTCTGCGAACGCATATCTATCGGATGGCATACCAATTTATCCCAAAAACACGTTTTTAAAAATGTCATTTATTTATATGTTATTTTGGCATAAAAGCAAAACTACTCGTCCAAATTTGATAAACAATACATTTCTGCACTCTGCGAACGCATATCTATCGGATGGCATACCAATTTATCCCAAAAACACGTTTTTAAAAATGTCATTTATTTATATGTTATTTTGGCATAAAAGCAAAACTACTCGGCCAAATTTGATAAAAAATACATTTCTGCACTCTGCGAACGCATATCTATCGGATGGCATACCAATTTATCCCAAAAACACGTTTTTAAAAATGTCACTTATTTATATGTTATTTTGGCATAAGAGCAAAACTACTCGTCCAAATTTGATAAAAAATACATTTCTGCACTCTGCGAACGCATATCTATCGGATGGCATACCAATTTATCCCAAAAACACGTTTTTAAAAATGTCACTTATTTATATGTTATTTTGGCATAAAAGCAAAACTACTCCTCCAAATTTGATAAAAAATACATTTCTGCACTCTGCGAACGCATATCTATCGGATGGCATACCAATTTATCGCAAAAACACGTTTTTAAAAATGTCAGTTATTTATATGTTATTTTGGCATAAAAGCAAAAACACGTTTTTAAAAATGTCACTTATTTATATGTTATTTTGGCATAAAAGCAAAACTACTCGTCCAAATTTGATAAAAAATACATTTCTGCACTCTGCGAACGCATATCTATCGGATGGCATACCAATTTATCCCAAAAACACGTTTTTAAAAATGTCATTTATTTATATGTTATTTTGGCATAAAAGCAAAACTACTCGTCCAAATTTGATAAACAATACATTTCTGCACTCTGCGAACGCATATCTATCGGATGGCATACCAATTTATCCCAAAAACACGTTTTTAAAAATGTCATTTATTTATATGTTATTTTGGCATAAAAGCAAAACTACTCGGCCAAATTTGATAAAAAATACATTTCTGCACTCTGCGAACGCATATCTATCGGATGGCATACCAATTTATCCCAAAAACACGTTTTTAAAAATGTCACTTATTTATATGTTATTTTGGCATAAGAGCAAAACTACTCGTCCAAATTTGATAAAAAATACATTTCTGCACTCTGCGAACGCATATCTATCGGATGGCATACCAATTTATCCCAAAAACACGTTTTTAAAAATGTCACTTATTTATATGTTATTTTGGCATAAAAGCAAAACTACTCCTCCAAATTTGATAAAAAATACATTTCTGCACTCTGCGAACGCATATCTATCGGATGGCATACCAATTTATCGCAAAAACACGTTTTTAAAAATGTCAGTTATTTATATGTTATTTTGGCATAAAAGCAAAAACACGTTTTTAAAAATGTCACTTATTTATATGTTATTTTGGCATAAAAGCAAAACTACTCGTCCAAATTTGATAAAAAATACATTTCTGCACTCTGCGAACGCATATCTATCGGATGGCATACCAATTTATCCCAAAAACACGTTTTTAAAAATGTCATTTATTTATATGTTATTTTGGCATAAAAGCAAAACTACTCGTCCAAATTTGATAAACAATACATTTCTGCACTCTGCGAACGCATATCTATCGGATGGCATACCAATTTATCCCAAAAACACGTTTTTAAAAATGTCATTTATTTATATGTTATTTTGGCATAAAAGCAAAACTACTCGGCCAAATTTGATAAAAAATACATTTCTGCACTCTGCGAACGCATATCTATCGGATGGCATACCAATTTATCCCAAAAACACGTTTTTAAAAATGTCACTTATTTATATGTTATTTTGGCATAAGAGCAAAACTACTCGTCCAAATTTGATAAAAAATACATTTCTGCACTCTGCGAACGCATATCTATCGGATGGCATACCAATTTATCCCAAAAACACGTTTTTAAAAATGTCACTTATTTATATGTTATTTTGGCATAAAAGCAAAACTACTCCTCCAAATTTGATAAAAAATACATTTCTGCACTCTGCGAACGCATATCTATCGGATGGCATACCAATTTATCCCAAAAACACGTTTTTAAAAATGTCATTTATTTATATGTTATTTTGGCATAAAAGCAAAACTACTCGGCCAAATTTGATAAAAAATACATTTCTGCACTCTGCGAACGCATATCTATCGGATGGCATACCAATTTATCCCAAAAACACGTTTTTAAAAATGTCACTTATTTATATGTTATTTTGGCATAAAAGCAAAACTACTCCTCCAAATTTGATAAAAAATACATTTCTGCACTCTGCGAACGCATATCTATCGGATGGCATACCAATTTATCGCAAAAACACGTTTTTAAAAATGTCAGTTATTTATATGTTATTTTGGCATAAAAGCAAAACTACTCCTCCAAATTTGATAAAAAATACATTTCTGCACTCTGCGAACGCATATCTATCGGATGGCATACCAATTTATCCCAAAAACACGTTTTTAAAAATGTCATTTATTTATATATTATTTTGGCATAAAAGCAAAACTACTCGTCCAAATTTGATAAAAAATACATTTCTGCACTCTGCGAACGCATATCTATCGGATGGCATACCAATTTATCCCAAAAACACGTTTTTAAAAATGTCATTTATTTATATGTTATTTTGGCATAAAAGCAAAACTACTCGTCCAAATTTGATAAACAATACATTTCTGCACTCTGCGAACGCATATCTATCGGATGGCATACCAATTTATCCCAAAAACACGTTT
This sequence comes from Meliscaeva auricollis, assembly GCA_948107695.1. Taxonomy (NCBI): domain Eukaryota; kingdom Metazoa; phylum Arthropoda; class Insecta; order Diptera; family Syrphidae; genus Meliscaeva; species Meliscaeva auricollis. Next base: position 30,447,482 of record OX403619.1, on the reverse strand, counting down.
TTAAAAATGTCATTTATTTATATGTTATTTTGGCATAAAAGCAAAACTACTCGGCCAAATTTGATAAAAAATACATTTCTGCACTCTGCGAACGCATATCTATCGGATGGCATACCAATTTATCCCAAAAACACGTTTTTAAAAATGTCATTTATTTATATGTTATTTTGGCATAAAAGCAAAACTACTCGTCCAAATTTGATAAAAAATACATTTCTGCACTCTGCGAACGCATATCTATCGGATGGCATACCAATTTATCCCAAAAACACGTTTTTAAAAATGTCATTTATTTATATGTTATTTTGGCATAAAAGCAAAACTACTCGTCCAAATTTGATAAACAATACATTTCTGCACTCTGCGAACGCATATCTATCGGATGGCATACCAATTTATCCCAAAAACACGTTTTTAAAAATGTCATTTATTTATATGTTATTTTGGCATAAAAGCAAAACTACTCGGCCAAATTTGATAAAAAATACATTTCTGCACTCTGCGAACGCATATCTATCGGATGGCATACCAATTTATCCCAAAAACACGTTTTTAAAAATGTCACTTATTTATATGTTATTTTGGCATAAGAGCAAAACTACTCGTCCAAATTTGATAAAAAATACATTTCTGCACTCTGCGAACGCATATCTATCGGATGGCATACCAATTTATCCCAAAAACACGTTTTTAAAAATGTCACTTATTTATATGTTATTTTGGCATAAAAGCAAAACTACTCCTCCAAATTTGATAAAAAATACATTTCTGCACTCTGCGAACGCATATCTATCGGATGGCATACCAATTTATCCCAAAAACACGTTTTTAAAAATGTCATTTATTTATATGTTATTTTGGCATAAAAGCAAAACTACTCGGCCAAATTTGATAAAAAATACATTTCTGCACTCTGCGAACGCATATCTATCGGATGGCATACCAATTTATCCCAAAAACACGTTTTTAAAAATGTCACTTATTTATATGTTATTTTGGCATAAAAGCAAAACTACTCCTCCAAATTTGATAAAAAATACATTTCTGCACTCTGCGAACGCATATCTATCGGATGGCATACCAATTTATCGCAAAAACACGTTTTTAAAAATGTCAGTTATTTATATGTTATTTTGGCATAAAAGCAAAACTACTCCTCCAAATTTGATAAAAAATACATTTCTGCACTCTGCGAACGCATATCTATCGGATGGCATACCAATTTATCCCAAAAACACGTTTTTAAAAATGTCATTTATTTATATATTATTTTGGCATAAAAGCAAAACTACTCGTCCAAATTTGATAAAAAATACATTTCTGCACTCTGCGAACGCATATCTATCGGATGGCATACCAATTTATCCCAAAAACACGTTTTTAAAAATGTCATTTATTTATATGTTATTTTGGCATAAAAGCAAAACTACTCGTCCAAATTTGATAAAAAAATACATTTCTGCACTCTGCGAACGCATATCTATCGGATGGGATACCAATTTATCGCAAAAACACGTTTTTAAAAATGTCATTTATTTATATGTTATTTTGGCATAAAAGCAAAACTACTCGTCCAAATTTGATAAAAAATACATTTCTGCACTCTGCGAACGCATATCTATCGGATGGCATACCAATTTATCCCAAAAACACGTTTTTAAAAATGTCATTTATTTATATGTTATTTTGGCATAAAAGCAAAACTACTCGTCCAAATTTGATAAACAATACATTTCTGCACTCTGCGAACGCATATCTATCGGATGGCATACCAATTTATCCCAAAAACACGTTTTTAAAAATGTCATTTATTTATATGTTATTTTGGCATAAAAGCAAAACTACTCGGCCAAATTTGATAAAAAATACATTTCTGCACTCTGCGAACGCATATCTATCGGATGGCATACCAATTTATCCCAAAAACACGTTTTTAAAAATGTCATTTATTTATATATTATTTTGGCATAAAAGCAAAACTACTCGTCCAAATTTGATAAAAAATACATTTCTGCACTCTGCGAACGCATATCTATCGGATGGCATACCAATTTATCCCAAAAACACGTTTTTAAAAATGTCATTTATTTATATGTTATTTTGGCATAAAAGCAAAACTACTCGTCCAAATTTGATAAAAAAATACATTTCTGCACTCTGCGAACGCATATCTATCGGATGGGATACCAATTTATCGCAAAAACACGTTTTTAAAAATGTCATTTATTTATATGTTATTTTGGCATAAAAGCAAAACTACTCGTCCAAATTTGATAAAAAATACATTTCTGCACTCTGCGAACGCATATCTATCGGATGGCATACCAATTTATCCCAAAAACACGTTTTTAAAAATGTCATTTATTTATATGTTATTTTGGCATAAAAGCAAAACTACTCGTCCAAATTTGATAAACAATACATTTCTGCACTCTGCGAACGCATATCTATCGGATGGCATACCAATTTATCCCAAAAACACGTTTTTAAAAATGTCATTTATTTATATGTTATTTTGGCATAAAAGCAAAACTACTCGGCCAAATTTGATAAAAAATACATTTCTGCACTCTGCGAACGCATATCTATCGGATGGCATACCAATTTATCCCAAAAACACGTTTTTAAAAATGTCACTTATTTATATGTTATTTTGGCATAAAAGCAAAACTACTCCTCCAAATTTGATAAAAAATACATTTCTGCACTCTGCGAACGCATATCTATCGGATGGCATACCAATTTATCGCAAAAACACGTTTTTAAAAATGTCAGTTATTTATATGTTATTTTGGCATAAAAGCAAAACTACTCGTCCAAATTTGATAAACAATACATTTCTGCACTCTGCGAACGCATATCTATCGGATGGCATACCAATTTATCCCAAAAACACGTTTTTAAAAATGTCATTTATTTATATGTTATTTTGGCATAAAAGCAAAACTACTCGGCCAAATTTGATAAAAAATACATTTCTGCACTCTGCGAACGCATATCTATCGGATGGCATACCAATTTATCCCAAAAACACGTTTTTAAAAATGTCACTTATTTATATGTTATTTTGGCATAAAAGCAAAACTACTCCTCCAAATTTGATAAAAAATACATTTCTGCACTCTGCGAACGCATATCTATCGGATGGCATACCAATTTATCGCAAAAACACGTTTTTAAAAATGTCAGTTATTTATATGTTATTTTGGCATAAAAGCAAAAACACGTTTTTAAAAATGTCACTTATTTATATGTTATTTTGGCATAAAAGCAAAACTACTCGTCCAAATTTGATAAAAAATACATTTCTGCACTCTGCGAACGCATATCTATCGGATGGCATACCAATTTATCCCAAAAACACGTTTTTAAAAATGTCACTTATTTATATGTTATTTTGGCATAAAAGCAAAACTACTCCTCCAAATTTGATAAAAAATACATTTCTGCACTCTGCGAACGCATATCTATCGGATGGCATACCAATTTATCCCAAAAACACGTTTTTAAAAATGTCATTTATTTATATGTTATTTTGGCATAAAAGCAAAACTACTCGGCCAAATTTGATAAAAAATACATTTCTGCACTCTGCGAACGCATATCTATCGGATGGCATACCAATTTATCCCAAAAACACGTTTTTAAAAATGTCACTTATTTATATGTTATTTTGGCATAAAAGCAAAACTACTCCTCCAAATTTGATAAAAAATACATTTCTGCACTCTGCGAACGCATATCTATCGGATGGCATACCAATTTATCGCAAAAACACGTTTTTAAAAATGTCAGTTATTTATATGTTATTTTGGCATAAAAGCAAAACTACTCCTCCAAATTTGATAAAAAATACATTTCTGCACTCTGCGAACGCATATCTATCGGATGGCATACCAATTTATCCCAAAAACACGTTTTTAAAAATGTCATTTATTTATATATTATTTTGGCATAAAAGCAAAACTACTCGTCCAAATTTGATAAAAAATACATTTCTGCACTCTGCGAACGCATATCTATCGGATGGCATACCAATTTATCCCAAAAACACGTTTTTAAAAATGTCATTTATTTATATGTTATTTTGGCATAAAAGCAAAACTACTCGGCCAAATTTGATAAAAAATACATTTCTGCACTCTGCGAACGCATATCTATCGGATGGCATACCAATTTATCCCAAAAACACGTTTTTAAAAATGTCATTTATTTATATATTATTTTGGCATAAAAGCAAAACTACTCGTCCAAATTTGATAAAAAATACATTTCTGCACTCTGCGAACGCATATCTATCGGATGGCATACCAATTTATCCCAAAAACACGTTTTTAAAAATGTCATTTATTTATATGTTATTTTGGCATAAAAGCAAAACTACTCGTCCAAATTTGATAAAAAAATACATTTCTGCACTCTGCGAACGCATATCTATCGGATGGGATACCAATTTATCGCAAAAACACGTTTTTAAAAATGTCATTTATTTATATGTTATTTTGGCATAAAAGCAAAACTACTCGTCCAAATTTGATAAAAAATACATTTCTGCACTCTGCGAACGCATATCTATCGGATGGCATACCAATTTATCCCAAAAACACGTTTTTAAAAATGTCATTTATTTATATGTTATTTTGGCATAAAAGCAAAACTACTCGTCCAAATTTGATAAACAATACATTTCTGCACTCTGCGAACGCATATCTATCGGATGGCATACCAATTTATCCCAAAAACACGTTTTTAAAAATGTCATTTATTTATATGTTATTTTGGCATAAAAGCAAAACTACTCGGCCAAATTTGATAAAAAATACATTTCTGCACTCTGCGAACGCATATCTATCGGATGGCATACCAATTTATCCCAAAAACACGTTTTTAAAAATGTCACTTATTTATATGTTATTTTGGCATAAAAGCAAAACTACTCCTCCAAATTTGATAAAAAATACATTTCTGCACTCTGCGAACGCATATCTATCGGATGGCATACCAATTTATCGCAAAAACACGTTTTTAAAAATGTCAGTTATTTATATGTTATTTTGGCATAAAAGCAAAACTACTCGGCCAAATTTGATAAAAAATACATTTCTGCACTCTGCGAACGCATATCTATCGGATGGCATACCAATTTATCCCAAAAACACGTTTTTAAAAATGTCATTTATTTATATATTATTTTGGCATAAAAGCAAAACTACTCGTCCAAATTTGATAAAAAATACATTTCTGCACTCTGCGAACGCATATCTATCGGATGGCATACCAATTTATCCCAAAAACACGTTTTTAAAAATGTCACTTATTTATATGTTATTTTGGCATAAAAGCAAAACTACTCCTCCAAATTTGATAAAAAATACATTTCTGCACTCTGCGAACGCATATGGCGAACATATATGGCATACCAATTTATCCCAAAAACACGTTTTTAAAAATGTCATTTATTTATATATTATTTTGGCATAAAAGCAAAACTACTCGTCCAAATTTGATAAAAAATACATTTCTGCACTCTGCGAACGCATATCTATCGGATGGCATACCAATTTATCCCAAAAACACGTTTTTAAAAATGTCATTTATTTATATGTTATTTTGGCATAAAAGCAAAACTACTCGTCCAAATTTGATAAAAAAATACATTTCTGCACTCTGCGAACGCATATCTATCGGATGGGATACCAATTTATCGCAAAAACACGTTTTTAAAAATGTCATTTATTTATATGTTATTTTGGCATAAAAGCAAAACTACTCGTCCAAATTTGATAAAAAATACATTTCTGCACTCTGCGAACGCATATCTATCGGATGGCATACCAATTTATCCCAAAAACACGTTTTTAAAAATGTCATTTATTTATATGTTATTTTGGCATAAAAGCAAAACTACTCGTCCAAATTTGATAAACAATACATTTCTGCACTCTGCGAACGCATATCTATCGGATGGCATACCAATTTATCCCAAAAACACGTTTTTAAAAATGTCATTTATTTATATGTTATTTTGGCATAAAAGCAAAACTACTCGGCCAAATTTGATAAAAAATACATTTCTGCACTCTGCGAACGCATATCTATCGGATGGCATACCAATTTATCCCAAAAACACGTTTTTAAAAATGTCACTTATTTATATGTTATTTTGGCATAAAAGCAAAACTACTCCTCCAAATTTGATAAAAAATACATTTCTGCACTCTGCGAACGCATATCTATCGGATGGCATACCAATTTATCGCAAAAACACGTTTTTAAAAATGTCAGTTATTTATATGTTATTTTGGCATAAAAGCAAAACTACTCGTCCAAATTTGATAAAAAATACATTTCTGCACTCTGCGAACGCATATCTATCGGATGGCATACCAATTTATCCCAAAAACACGTTTTTAAAAATGTCATTTATTTATATGTTATTTTGGCATAAAAGCAAAACTACTCGTCCAAATTTGATAAAAAATACATTTCTGCACTCTGCGAACGCATATCTATCGGATGGTATACCAATTTATCCCAAAAACACGTTTTTAAAAATGTCATTTATTTATATGTTATTTTGGCATAAAAGCAAAACTACTCGTCCAAATTTGATAAAAAATACATTTCTGCACTCTGCGAACGCATATCTATCGGATGGCATACCAATTTATCCCAAAAACACGTTTTTAAAAATGTCATTTATTTATATGTTATTTTGGCATAAAAGCAAAACTACTCGTCCAAATTTGATAAAAAATACATTTCTGCACTCTGCGAACGCATATCTATCGGATGGGATACCAATTTATCGCAAAAACACGTTTTTAAAAATGTCATTTATTTATATGTTATTTTGGCATAAAAGCAAAACTACTCGTCCAAATTTGATAAAAAATACATTTCTGCACTCTGCGAACGCATATCTATCGGATGGCATACCAATTTATCCCAAAAACACGTTTTTAAAAATGTCATTTATTTATATGTTATTTTGGCATAAAAGCAAAACTACTCGTCCAAATTTGATAAAAAATACATTTCTGCACTCTGCGAACGCATATCTATCGGATGGCATACCAATTTATCCCAAAAACACGTTTTTAAAAATGTCATTTATTTATATGTTATTTTGGCATAAAAGCAAAACTACTCGTCCAAATTTGATAAAAAATACATTTCTGCACTCTGCGAACGCATATCTATCGGATGGCATACCAATTTATCCCAAAAACACGTTTTTAAAAATGTCATTTATTTATATGTTATTTTGGCATAAAAGCAAAACTACTCGTCCAAATTTGATAAAAAATACATTTCTGCACTCTGCGAACGCATATCTATCGGATGGCATACCAATTTATCGCAAAAACACGTTTTTAAAAATGTCATTTATTTATATGTTATTTTGGCATAAAAGCAAAACTACTCGTCCAAATTTGATAAAAAATACATTTCTGCACTCTGCGAACGCATATCTATCCGATGGCATACCAATTTATCCCAAAAACACGTTTTTAAAAATATTTCAGCCGCAAGAAATTCTTTGGGCAGAAATTTTCAAGAGGGGAAATGATTTTCTCTCTCAATACGCTCTCTCTTGACAGGTTTGACAGGACTTGGACTTAAAAAAATAGTAGATTTTCGTTGTTTTGGCGAGTACCCAAATAGACCTAATAACAACAACAAAAAATATTTTTGACATCAACATGGCCAATTTTCTACTATGTATATGTATGTATGTACCTTTACCTTATCAAGTTTTTTTTTTATGTTGGGGATTGTCGTGAATAAAAATTTACCTGAAAATGTTTCCCTCCTTAGAAATTTGGGAATTTAAATGACTAGAAAATGTTTCCTCGGAATTTACCTGTCATTTCATATATTTTTGTTCTTTAGAAAATAATTCCAGAAAATTGCTGAAAAAAATTAGAGGGAACAAAATATTTCTAGAAAAGGCTCATTCATTTTTTGATTTTTTTTAAATTTTCATATATTTACATAGGTGTATGTCTTCTGACCTTTTAAACTTACCCACGCTTCTGTCGATTTGTCTACATTCTGATATTCACAAAACCTATTATGGTCCTTCTCATTTGCAAATTTATATATGTACAATCAGTTTTTTTTTTTTTGATGACGTTCTTTTAGCTAAATAAGAGGTAGCACTTTCATAAAATGCCACAAATATATAAAAAAATAAATTGACTGAATCTACCTAATTTATGTTTTTCTAGTCCCAAATATTATCAGCTTTTCTGTAATATTTTTGATTAGTGAAAACCACTGTACCTGTGCTGCATCACCTGCGATGTGTTTCGACATCGAAAAAAAGGGATGCACAAATCATTTGGCATTTAAGAAACCGATAGATTCTTGGTAAAATTAATATTTATTATTACATTATTCTGATGTTAAGATTCTCAACTGTTTTGTTTATCTGTACTTACCTTACCTGTCTATCAAAGTAAAAATAAACAAAAATCCATTAATATTCTATTTTTGTATTATACTTTGTAATATTTTTATTTATCTTTTTGTTAATTTTATATAGCTTATATTTAAAACATTTAGGTGTTTTGTTCTTGTATTTTTTTTTTTATGTCATAGTAATGCATATCTACATATACATATACAACAGTATTTTTTTTTAGTTGTGTGTATATATGTAAATATACTCTGATTCAAATTAAGTTTTGTTTTTGTTTTTATAATACACATTTATTAAATATATTTATGATAGTTTATTTTCTTTTATATATATAATATGTTTTATAATTTAAATAAATTTGCGTAATTTAATTTTTTACTTTTTTTTAAATATTTTATTTTTTTAAATGTACAATTTTCCAAAAGAAATAACTACATATAAATCTTTTCAAACTTCAATTTTTGTCTGTTGTGTTAATTTTAACAACTTTACTTGTTGTTTATGTTTATTTGAGTTTGTTTTTCTGTGTTTAATGTTTTTTTTTTTTTATTTAACAAATAGAATAAATAAATAAATTAGATTTATTTTTTAATTTTTTTTTTGTTTTAATATAGTTTCATAGTTTTTAAAACGTTTCATAATTTTAAAAGTTCGATTTTTTTTTTTTGGGAGATGATGATCTTTTATGTCTTTATTCTTTTTGTTTAAGTATCTTTAAGTATGAGTTTTTTTATGTATGAATTTTATGATTTCTCTCTTAATACTGAGTTATTTTTTATATAATTTTTTGTAGTTGTGTTTTTTTTTTTTGTTTTTATAACATTAAGTTTGGCAAGTTTATTTTATGTTTTTTTTTTGTTCTTTTTTTGTCAATTATTTAAATTTTCTTGAAGGTATTAGCTTCATTTTGTACTAATGATTTACATCTTACTATTTTTTTTTGTTTTTATAATTCACTAGTTGTTGTTATTCGAGTGACTTCAGCACGATGGAAATTATATCTTCCACATAATCTCAATCTCATTTTGTTTGCATTTCAAAAAGAAAAAAAATTCTGAAGAATTTCTACAATCAATTTTACAAAGTATTAAACGAAAAATATATTTACCATCGCGCATTAAATGTTGTTGTTGTTGTTGTTATTTTAGGATATTTATTTTTGTGAATAGTTACACAACCATTAAACTTTATATATATATTTTTTTTTAATAAACAGCAATTTAATTTATATAAATATTTATTTTTATATAATTTTTTACATTAACATACACGTAAAACGAATAATGCTTCGTTTTTCTGGTTTGTTTTCCCACATGGTTCTAAGTATGACATTAAATATTTACCTATTAATAAAGTTTAAATATAATTAATCATGTATATTATTTAAGGTGCACATTTATTGATAATTTTTTTTTTTTTTAATATATATTTAATCAGGGTATTGCATAACAACAATGCAGTGCTTGTCAGAATTTGATTTTTTTTTTTTTAATTAATTCACATCAAATTATATGAGAAGCAGTGTATTGTTTTAAATGCGCTTAAAACAAATTCATTTGATTCAGATGCTAATTATTTTTGTTTTCTTATAACATGCAAATATAAAATATATTTTTAAATTTTAAATTTAATAAATTTAACAAGAATAATCAGAAAATTTGTTTCCTTTCAATCTATTTATGAATTTTATAAAATGAATTTTTGATTTGATTTTAAAAATCTATTAAAAAAAATTCACTTTAGAAATTCATTGAGCCCATTGAAAGGAGACAAAAATTATTATACAAAAAGCATCTAGAATTAATGAATTAATTTTGCATTTTTTTTTTTCAAAGTTATTAATTTTGATTTTTTTGTTTTTTATTAATAAAAACTAAACTGTGTTAAGGCTTTTTAACATGAAAATGTCAACTTTTATTTAATATCTTTAAATGGGCACAATTCCATATACATTTATATGTATACATATATTTTCTTTACATAATAGCATTTTTGTTTTTTTTTAAGAAACTTTGTTCTTTATGTATACTAAAATCATTTTTTAAGCCCCCGTCCTTAAAATGACTTGACTTTGTTGAAATTTCCAGGCAAGCCTTAGAGTTTAGTTTTCGATCTATTAATATATATATATTTTATATATAAAATTGTTTTGTTTTACTAAAAAATTGAAAATATAAAAAAAAGTTTTGTACATAGGTATTGTTTTTATTTTTATTTTATTTTTTTTTTTCTCTATCTTAATACTGTAAAGCGAATTTAATTTTTGTATTCGATTGTTTACTATGAAATAATAATAATAAAAAAAAATTTAATATAAAAAAAACATTAAGGGTTGTTTGTTTATTTCTAAACATCAAGCTTGAGTTATTTTTTGTGTTTTTTTTTTTTTTTTTTAATTTTAAAGCTTACCTCGAATATTGATTAAATGTTAAATTAAAACAAATTGAAATATACAAATAATACCAAGGTAATTTTTTTGTAAAATAAGAAAATAAAAAAAGGAATATTTTTTTATTCGTGTTAATAATAATTTATGAAATAAATAAAAACTTAGTATAAATTATTCAAATAAAATGCATGGAAATAATATATATAAAAAAGTACTTGTGCATTGCGGTAATTTTTTGCAATTTGTGTAATAAACTTTTGTGTTTCTTAACTATGCGTACAAAAGATAATTTTTGTATATGTAAAAAAATAAGACAGCAAAAAATAAAACAATACAAATAATATAATACAGAAAACTGGTATCTACTCTACTTTTAAAGAGAGAGAGAGAGAGAGAGAAAGAGAGAGAAATTGTGAGAGTTATAATATTATTGTAAAACTAAAAGTTAATTAAAAAAAAAATATTTGTTTTTTTTTTCTTTTTATAGTATTGTACTTCATTCTCATTTGGTATTGATTTGTTCAGCAGAAAGAGTTAAGAATTTATTTTTGTTTTATTTCAATTTTGTTCCTATTTCGCTTTTAAAATTGGTTTTTGTTTTTCTATTTTTTTAAATTTTTGTTCGTATTCAATTCGGTCAAAATTGGTTTAGTATTGATTTTGTATTGTTTTGAATATTTTTGTTTGTTTTGTTTTTGGAACTTTAAAACACAAGCCTGCCATAATCATTTAGTTGCGCTCTAACCGATGTTGGTTGGTATTGTTGTTGTTCTTGGTGTTGTTTTTCTTGCTGCTGATGTTTTAAATGTTTTTGTCGTTTTTGTTGTTTGTTGTGATGGTCTTCTTGCGGATAGTTTGTATAGTAAAAGTTATCGAACTGCTGTAATCTAGCCTCCAAATGTCAGACCTGCGGCTTATGCTTTCCACCACATACGCCGCAGGATACGCCAACCCAGTGGCAAGCTCGTAGTGGTGGATAGCACCACAGACATGGTACAACCAAGGAAAGAAGTGTTAGGCCAATCCATCTGAAAAATAATCAAATAATTTATTATTAGAGTTTAGCTTAGTAAGTGAATGTTTAAGATGTGTGTTTAAAATATGTATGTGTACATTGTACAGCTATTTGTATGTTAAAAGTATAAATATAAAAAATAACTACAGTCTGAGGTAGACTGAACTTCCAAATCTACCATATACCCCAGTCCTGTTTTCAGAAGTAAGTATTATATCTAGATCCATACAGAATGATAGAAGAAACTAAACTGTATGTGTTATTGTATCACCCGAATTTCCAGCATTGACTTTTTGAAAATATAATGTCTTTCAGAGAGCGAGGAAGTTAGAAGTTTATAAAACCGAACAAAACTTTTAAAATAGAATACCCGTCATACGATGCACGAGTTGTGAAATTAGATCTGGTGCTAAGATGTGAAGAAATGATCAGGTACTAGCTTTTTGTAAGGGCCGAGTACTAGAACTTGTACCTAGTCTAGCTAGACCAGGTGCTAGGCTGGCTTAATACTTATGTGAAGAAATTGGCCATTAGGCCCTTATTGCGAGTTTTGTTTGTTTTTCGATTAACGACTTTTGTCGACAGTCGATCGTCGCATATGAATTTTGGTACTGTAAAAGTCTATTGCAATTGATTTTTTTAACTTCCCATTGGTAGTTATTGGAGTTTTCATTAATTTTTATTGTTTTTTAAAAATGTAACGTATACGTGACTTGTTTTTTTTAACGGTTGTGACACTGAAACAAAAACTGGGAAAAACAGTGCTTAGAAGCGAATGCGAGTGCTGCAAATCAAGCTGGCATGTAAATTTTAAATCAAATAAAAGTATGAAGGATCAGAGTTCAAAACATAAGCTCATAAGATTCGCATTTTTGGCTGTATTCGAGCTCCGCAGGCTGTATTCGGCGAACCCCACAGGCGGATCACTAGTGTGAAGCAGATACGTGGGACAGTTATGATCCTTTCAACATCAAGATCATAACAGCGTCGATCAAAAGGAAGAAGAAGATTCGAGCTCCCCAGGAATATGATAAATCCATCCGCAAGAATGGAAAAGGTCACATTCTTGTTTGCAGCTATCCTTGGGAACCCTATCGAAAAAAATAGAGGAAACAGAAATGCTTAAATTGTTGAGATCTCGTGGCAAAATAAAAGCTTCATTTATCGTTATATTGCATTATATTGCTTTAAAATCCATCGCTGCCTAAAAGTTATCACAGAAAATAAAGACAAGCTTATACCGGTTTAATTTTTATTAAGCAAGTACTCGCGGTCATTTTTTAGATTTTTTTAAATGAAGGGCATCGGGAAAGAAAGATCATAGTTTATTTTTCTAGGCCTTTAAGTAACGAAGAAACAAAGAAGAATGAAAACGATAAGTAATTAGTATCAACAAACTGAGAGAAAGGTCACAAGTATCTCAAAACAACCAGTAAAATCCATTTAAAAAAGATCGGAGTATAACGAATTGAGTAACGAATTAAGGTAGGTGTTTCTGAAAATCTATTAAAGTCAGAATAATAAAAAAAAAACGAATAAAGTTTAGTAAACAGATGAAAACTCACCTCTTTGTGCAACCAGTTTCATTCACACATTCACATGGATGCGATGGTGTTTCTCCTTCAGCATCGCTCATGCAATGATAAAGCATACAACGCGCACAACCCATACCGGAGATACATTCAAAACCCGTTCTAAAATTATCGGGAGCAAATTCGCATGCACCCTTTCGGTTACATTCGTCCAAATACAATTCATGACAAAATCGACATCGCACTCTATTATTATTGCCCATCACTGGTACTTTAAAACCTCCGGAATCGGTTGTCCCATCGGGTGAACCATCAAGTGCTGTGCGTTTCTTAAGATTACAGATAGATTCACGGCGTGCATTTAATACTTGTGCCGCAGCTGGTTGATCTACAACTGGATAATTGTAGTCATGAACCTATTTTTTTAAATTTTTTTATTTTTAAATAAAAAAAGGATAGATTAATATTGTTGCATAATTAAATGTTAAATTGAGTTACTGCGGTTAAAGTGACGTAGGAATAGTTTTCACTTGGTGCTATCGATGGCTGCTCTGCATTAGGATTTGGTAGAGGAGATGGTGGTAGCTTATCACTGGATATGTACTGAATGCTGCCTTTTTCCTTTTCACTGTCTTTATCTCTTTCACTGCTCCCTGTGGGAGAAACTACAAACAAAAACAAATTTTTAAAGATATTTTCAGTTTGAAAAAAAAAACAAATTACCGTGACTTTTTTCGCTACCCTCTGGACTGGTCTGTGTTTCGGTGTCAATAGGTAAATCCAACGTCTAAATAAAATTAAAAAAAACTATTATTTCTAGTAACTGCTATAGGATGATCATAGAAATTCATCAAAACCCACCATAAATACATCATCTTCGCCAACTGAGTCGTATTTGGTTAAAGGAGGCCATATAATTGAGGGATTTGATTTAGCCAATCCTGAAATTGTATTATTAACATAAAATTAATAAAAAACAAAATAATTTATAAAAATAAAATTTAAAATAATTAGAGTGCAAAACTAAAATGTTTTTTTTTTATTTCATTTTGTGTAGAAATACCAGCAAATTATAAGTAAAAAAACATTTACAAATAAAAAAGTTTTTTTTTTATATTTCATCACTCAAATTGAACTTACCAATTATTTTATTTTGTTTATATTCGTAAAAAAAGTTGTCCAATTATGAGGCAAAACAAAGAAGAGCACATGATGTTAGATTTCGGAAATTAAAAAAATAAAAAAAAAAACAACAAAAATGGAGTAAACAAAACAACAACAAAAACTTGCTTTATTTGTATATTTTTTTTTTTAATAAATATATAAATAAAAACAAAAGTAAATAAATAAATTAATAAAAAATAATATGGGATATTTTTGTATGTGATAAAAAAAACATATAAGGATACGGACTCAAAAATGGACAACAATTAACAGATAAAATATTACTCGACTTATTTTAAAATTGTTTGAAGTTATACTTCTTTACCGGCCATTATAAAAATATTAAACCAGCAATAACACATAGATTTTTTCCGCCCATTATTACTGGTTTTTTTCCACACAGACACCATAAGTAAGGAAAGAGTAAACACACACTTACATTTAATACTGGGTTTGTTTTTTTTTTATTTTTTATTTTGTGTGAAACACAATTAATTTATTAAATTACAGAAATCAGCCATTGTTTTTGATATTCTGACTGCTTCATTTTCTACACTATAAGTGATAGGAAAAAAAAATAAATAAACCAAAAGATAGGTGGTATAATGTAAGGTTCTGATACCGCGGGATTTTTCGAAATTCCACCGGCAAGTTAGGGTAAAATGGGGGAAAAGAAAACAAAAACTTTTTGTACATCTCGAAAAGTATAAGGAATAGAATTACGAAATAAATTTAATTGAATAGAGAAATTGAAATAATGATGAGTTTTCGTCAAGAAAAAAATTCTAAAAATTCAACTTTTCAAGTTAAAAATTATTTTCCAATATGAAATATTTTTTTTTTAGACACTTGAAAATGATGTCAGTATGGACACAGTTGATAATTTCTTGAAAAACTAATTATGCACATTGAAAGATAATAGAAAAAAAAATTAGACGGATTATATTTAAAATGCTCCAAAAAACAAATACGTTTTCGAAAGTTTATGTGGGTGGTTTAATTGATTTTAAAAATCAGGGAGGAACGGGAAAAATATTTTGATCAAATGGCTTTTAGGCTTATGTGTTGTCTATAAACGCAAGAAGAAATTATATTTTTAAGCATTTTTTTCAATGAATAACAGTAAAAACAATCCAAGTTTTTGACCGTTTCCAACGGTATTTTATTTTTAACTATTTTATTTTTATATCTTTAAACTTTAAATTTACACAGCCATTAGGTATTGGGTAAATGCATTTTTGTACAAACTTTGACAATTTTCTGTAGTTTGTGAGCCGTCATAACGGTAAAAAGAGTTTTCTTTACGCGGTGCTTAATTACTATTTACATAAGTCTCATAGAACTATGATTAAACTGGATCGAGCATCATGATCAAATTATCTTTAATTTGATATTACACACATAACGGTACATGCTATAAAAGCTTCACAAACTTAAAAAAGAGTTTTACCGAAATTCAATAAAATTCAACAAAATTGTGTGCTTTGATCGTCGGACATGACCAGCCACCAGTGGAGAACGATACCGTTGGCTCAAATGGATTCGAGATGGTTCGCTTATAAAATTTGTAACTTTTTTGTTTCTTGTCGGATTTGAAAGATTGAAGTGTTTAAATTTAGCTGAAATATTAGGCTACAACATGGTTTTATACAAGTACAGATAAAAATAATGAGTAAAAGGTGATTAAGAGCAAAATAAATTTTTTTTCTTATTCTTTTTGCAATATGGTATGAAATTTGTTTGAATTTCATAAAACCATGTACTACAATATTGTTGGTACAAGTGTTCTCGATAGGCAATAAACATTTTTAAGAACAAAAATGCATATTCAAAGATTTTAGAGGAAAAAATAAAAAAAAAATTTCATTGGATATTAAAATATGTAACCTTAGTTTTAGTTGCAGGATTTTAACAAATTGAACAGATTTCATTAGAAGAAATGTTGGACTACAATTCTTCATAACAAAATTTGACAATTATTCTATTAAACATTGCCACAGAGGTCGTTAAGTGAAAATATGTTTTTAATGAATGCGTTAAAATTACAAAACTTAATCAGAAGTTTGATTATTTTGAATATATTTTTAGCTCAATTTCAAGATGTGTTTGTTCTCTTAAATAATGCCATACAAAGTTTATTGATTAAATTCAAAACAAAGACTTTAAATGATATATTACAGAAAAAACATCGAGCAAAATGCACTTTTTATGCTCCTTTGACCAATTGTACCATTCACAACATCTGACTTTGTCTCTTTAAATAACTTTAATTTTCTTATAAAATGTACAAAATGGAATTGGAATGGAATGGAAAAGGTACAAAATGGTTCTTAACGCCTTCCTGCATGGTGGCTCATATATGAACCAAACCATACTATTGTGAACATTTTGGAGTTATCGGAAAATATTTTTGTTTTTTGCATACGATATGAAATGAGAACATACATATACTCCAAATTTTATTAATAAGCGCCATCTATGAAAGAATAAATGGAAATAGTAGTGTTTTTCAAAGTAGTCAATTAGGTTATTCTCGATTTTGAGTTGTTTTTTGCGATGTACGTGTTTCACTTAAAATTAATTTGTAGAAAAAGTAATTTATTATTTTATTAAATGGTTTTCATTCCAAACACTAAATATATTTTACTAATTATTGATTTACATTTTTCGGATCCGGTTTCTTTATGATTTTGTGAGCATATTGCAGTAAGGGGTTAAGTTTCACATTTGATTTATGAATGATGTCGAAATGCTCAAGAATTAAGGTTTTAATTTTTTTTTGTTGTATTGTTTTCTTTGCATTTTAGCAACGAAAATGTGCCTCAATTGATAACTAGAACAGATATAACCATCAAAAGAAATAGTCACGCCATAAATCGAGCTTCTCTTATCGAGTTAAAAATTGGTAGGGTTGCCAACCCATATTAACTCTTAGTAATAATAATTTAGTATTTAATAATTAAAAAAAAAAAAAAAAAAATTGAAAAGATATGAAAGACATTTGTTGGCACAGTGGGTTCAAGCAGCAGCTGGGAGATAGTATAGTAAATGTAAGAAATTGTGTTGCCAAAATTATTATTTTAAGTTGTGAGTCCCATAGTCAAAGTTCCGCTTTAGCGGCAGTGGTAACACAGGGTGCCCCTTTTTTGTTTTTCGTAAATATTTCGTATGAAGGCAAAATAATCTTCAACAAAACAAAAGCTAATTAAATTTACGACAAAAAAGTTTTATTTTTCCTCTAAAAGCAATACCATTGAAGATGCGTGAAGTGGAAATCTCCAAAAATAGAAAAACCTTGTTATTGCCATACAACTTTTATGTTAATTGATCAATTTACCTAGAAAGAACTAGAAAAACATGTAGGGACCAAGGGACGAAATGAAGGGCGAGCAGAATGGGTTTTTGCCATTTTTCTTCTCACCGGTCATCTGATTCTCATAATATGTTGATAAATGTTTCAAAAGTCTGTGAGCTTTCGTGTGCAAGACGTGACACGAGTGAATCTCCGGTAGATTTTTTGCAATAAAATATACCGCTTGATACTCCAAGGAATTGCTAGTTTTACAGATTTATGATTGAAGATAATCTTCTTACAATGTGTTAAAAGAATGGGCCCATAACGAATGTTCAGGTGTGAAAAGTGATGACTATGCTCTTCTTTGTGAGTTTTGCAAAGATTAATAAAAATCCAATTCTACCCCGTATAGTGGTGCGGCACGCGAAAAGTCAGACTGTTTTCTTAAATAAAATCGTAGCTAGTTTGTAATCCAAAAATATAAATAAAAGGTTAAACTATGATATAAAAGTTATTTGGAGTTTTAATTCTTAAAATTACAAAAGATATGAGCTCCTTAGTAAAAACTGTCCCATTCTGCCCCCTACATAATTGTTCAGGGAGAACAAAAGAAAAGAATAATGGTCTTATATTGGTTCCGAGTAGTTAGATACAAAAATTCCCCTGACTCTGATAAAATACTTAACAGCACTTTTATTGGTTAAAATTGTTGACAGCAATATCGATTATCAGATCACAATCAAGTTAAGGTTCTTCAAGTAATGGTACAGTGGTAGACTGTGTGAACGTTTCATTTTTGACGAGAATCACATGAGAATATGAACCACAATAGTGCATTAAAATATTTTGTTTCTATTAAACCGATCTAAAATAAGTTTTTTTCTGTTGTTGATTTTAGCATATTTTTGGAAAATTTGGAGGAATTGCTATAGAAGATGGATTTGTCTGTTACTTAGATGAAAACAAAGTATATGCTACAATCAAAAAAAAAATTCGAAGTGGGATGGAAAAACATCGCAAAATGAATCACTCTTGCCGATCCCTGTTTCTTTTGACTAAGAAGGCATTTATGCAGCATAGCTCTCTTTCCTGCTGGTGATAAGATGAAAACCTGATGGGTACCTGATATTGAACATTTTTGGAGATATATCTTTATAAACAACGAAGATATGCCCCATTTTGAATATCACCTCGATGCTGGTCTGACGTCTCCCATTTTTGTTTGACTTACTGACTTATATGTATGTACCTTAATTACCGCTTATTTTTAAACAAAAAATAATATTTGTAGCTCAATAATTTAAATGTGATACTATAAAATAATAAGTTAAGACATTTTATTGTTTATATGTTGTTTTGAGAAAATAGCTCTAATTTTTGCGGTCCAAACGTGGTTTTAATATCAGCGACAGTGGGTTCTCGTGAAATATTAAAAATGGTTAAATCCATCTCTACGTACTCCACTAAATAAATTTTATTTTTATAAAACAAACAAAAATGATGCAAAAGAAAAGCGATCATGCAAAATTAATCAACAAAAATTAAAAACATTTACAACAAAATAAAAAGTTAACTAAACATAAAATTGGATAAAACAAAAATATAGACCAACTATAATATTTTTTTTTGAATTATTAATTTCAGTCTACAACTTGAATTTTTTTTTCTTTTTGAAAAAAATAAATAAAAACTTTTTGAAAAACAAAATTACCGTCAATTAATTCATTGTAAGCTCGAACTATTCCTTTATCGAAAGCTCTCGCATCGGCAGCTGTTTGAAATGTTAAGCCATTACGTTGTTTTCCAGCGCGCCAATGATGAAATGTTGGCATAACTTTGAAATATTTTAAATCACGATTTATAACACAGCTTAGGATAACCTGTGGAAAAAAGTTTAGAATGGTGAGATATTTATTTTTTTGTGAAATTAGGCATAATTTTTTTTTTTTTATTTTTTATGTCAAACTTACATTCTGATCCGAAATTCTTTGTCCATAGATTATGTATTCATGTCCACCTGCGCCGGGGGATAGTCTAGTACGTTTGCGTATTGAAACGTTAGCTAAACCACCCCCAGCAAGTGGTAACCAACCCTCTGTGCTCTCGTCTCTAGTCATTACCTGTGCTCGAACTTTAACTAAGAAGTCGCTGGAAAAATAAAGAAAAAAAACAAATTATCATAAATGTATAACAATTATTGTTAATTTAACCACAACTAATCATGTAAACCAAATTTATAATAATATAAATATCATTAAACAAATTAGTTCCTATCTCAAGTTCATTTTGTTGTCAGTTACAATCAGAGCGTTGGTTGCCCTGATTTTATAAGAAAAACGAAAAACTTTGTTCCATAATTTTAAATTGTTCTAAATAAATTTATTTTATCTAGAAGAAAGAGAGGTATAGTAATTCCCAGTAAGTTAACGTTTTTAGGTTGTAATTTATATTTTAACTTTCTTCATTATCACATAAGAACATATCTAATATACTACAGTCAAAATTCTACTACGAAAAATTGGGGGTAGATCACAAAAACTATTAATAGGATTTTCTTTGCATATTATTGTCCTTCGAAGTCCAAAACGTAAAAACAATAAAAATGGCGTATATTCTTCGCCCTTTTTCACCCCCTCTTGAATTTGAAGAGTTGAGAGCAAGAATGGTTTTAATGACATTTTTCTGAAATTGACTTTTTTATCACAAAGGAAGGTCATTTTGTTAACTTAAATTTCTTTGTCCTCAGTATAATTTTTCTATCACTTTTAGAACCTTTTGAGGTCATGGTAGGTCAGAGGTTTCGTAAACTTTGTATGAGAACGAAAAACTTTAAACCTTGATAACTCAAATGTTAAAAAATGTCACTTAACCCCTTCTTGTTCTTAACGCTTCAATTGTTTCGATTGGTATTGGTCTTAGAGAAAAAAATACTAAGGCAACTAAACAATTCATTTCATAGACCCAACTTCCTGTGATTAGCGCCAAGAAAGATAGGGGGCAGCATAAAAGACTATTTTTTCTAAAATTCAATTGATTAACATTTTTTTTTAAATTAGTATTAGCAGAGAAATTTTACCGTTCACATTGACGAAGGTATAATTAAGTATGTATTTTTCTAAATTTATCAATAAGTGATATCAACTTTGAAAATTAGAACTTTACTGTAGATTATTTGTGTTCACCCCTTAAATTTACCTTGACTAATTACGGGACACCCTATATATTTACAAACATATTCAATAGCACTAAGTCAGTTCTAAATTTGAACCCACGAACCCACTACAAGTAAGCAGAAAAGAAAAAGATAGAGTACAGATTTCATATTTTGAAAAAAAAGTACGCATACGCCCGAGTGTCTATTCAAAATATTACAGACAAAGTCGAATACTATTGCTATACCTGATCGTATTCGACCTTCTGCTGACCTATTTGAATTGGTATAACGCAGGCCTTAAAATTCTTGTGCGTTCGTAATCATCAAAGATATCAACAAATTTGTTTTCGTGCAAATTGCTGCTGTAAAGCAGGCATGCGGTTGATATTTCGTATAATACTGCGCTTACGAACTCACCTATGGTTTTCTCGCATCTCTTAGTCATATAAAATATATACAAACGTTTAAATAAAATGACTTTCTCTTCACATGTTCAGATTTTATAGACATCGAAACCATCCCTTAATGGAATTTGACTTTTTATACATCGACAAAAAGGACAAATTTGAGTGCATACAGAAATAGTTCTAAATTTAACGACATGACGATATTATTCAGCGTTTAATAGGTGAGGTGCGTCGACCTATTACAAATTATAAACAATGTACCTGATGCGGCTGCGACAACGACGAAGACGACAACGACAACAACGTCCTACATATTATGTCATTGTGTTAAAATACTTTAAAATCATTTAATTAATTGTTAGTTGACAAAGTAGTATTATAGTGCGGTGGTCAGGCGGCTGATACACTGGGAACTGGTACAACTATGTTATGATGAAAGGTGTGTAAATGCATACTAATCAGCTAGAGAATAATGCTATTATTAGCTGAGTGAGTTGGTTAATGAGTTTTGCCTCAACTATACACTGTTGATTTTACATATATTTGTGTATCTTTGTATGTATGTATATTGTATTTGTCCTGTGTGCTCTTGTGCATGGTCATTATAGTTTACTACATCAGGTGGCTGTTTTGTTGCTGCAAGAGGACCATGAGGGTAAGGCACATTAAAACTTCGCTATTATTCATGCTTGCAATAATGAAGGCTTGTCGAATATGCAAGTGGAGCTAAGTAATAACATGCAAAATATGCAAAAGCATTTAAAAACTACCTACTTGTACATAATTGTTTTCAATAAAAGTAAACTAAATTTTATAGACAACAACATAATCAGGGAATTATCAAGTTTTTTTTTAAATGTCATTGTTTCGGGTGTTTTTTTAAACTATGTTTTCGATAACAAAGTTCCATTCCAGAGATATCGCGATGCGATATGGAGTATACAAAGGGTAACAATAGCTGTGTTTTATTGGTAGATGGCACAGCAATCGAATGCCAATAAAACGATTTTACTCGTTCAAATATTCAATGTTTGAATTCGAATATTGAATGTTTATTGACTATCATTTTTGATTTGCAACATGGAGTGCTCTCTATTTGCATTTCTTTCATTTTTTAAATAAAATACGAATATACAAATATTTCTTTCTTATTCTGCGCAATGGTGAAGATACAAATAAACTTCTTAATTAAATCCAATTTAGTTTAGTTTATTTTTTTTTATTTAAAAAAAATCAAAAATCGACGAACGAATCCTTCGCACGTGAAAATGCCATGCCATACGACTCTGCGCCCTCTGTATTTCAATATATCAAAACTCTTTAGCCAGCGTCGTCGCCATCTTGCTTTTTACTGGCTTATTTTTCGCTAGCATTTGTTTTGTTTTTGTTATTCATATAAAGTTTTGCAGTGCTACTTACCCAGCAACCAATGAAACATGTCTAATGATGATGACTGATGAGTCACTTCATGGAGCAATCTATCACTCTATATTATTCCTAAGAATAGGCGAAAAAGATTTGAGTTTTATCT
This sequence comes from Meliscaeva auricollis, assembly GCA_948107695.1. Taxonomy (NCBI): domain Eukaryota; kingdom Metazoa; phylum Arthropoda; class Insecta; order Diptera; family Syrphidae; genus Meliscaeva; species Meliscaeva auricollis. Next base: position 30,424,567 of record OX403619.1, on the reverse strand, counting down.
GACTATTGAAAGATTGGGGCTAAGTGAGTTTAACTTTAAGCTAGGAATACAGAGCATCATTGATATTAAACAGTTAAAGAGAATGCCTAAACTGAACCCACCTCCGATAATGCGGATTCAAGCTGATCTCGTAATTTGTGTGTGGTAAAAATTGTCGTAGGTATTACGTACCTCAGCATGCATCATTTCAAAGCTCTATTTAAAATACTATTCAAGAAGTTTAAGCAGATAACAAAGGAATCTATGCCCAGATATGGGAATTGTTCTTCATCTTTGGAGCATTGTAAAGCACACCAACAAGTCAGAAGGGAATCAAATTCTTTCATTTTGGGGAGAACACCAAATCAACCGTTCTCCCGGAATGAAACGAGTAAAGTACTGTTGAAGAAAAAGCTTTGAAGAGAAAACTCCTAAGAGAACCGTGACGTAGATTACGGCGCAAATATAGGCCCTCATTATGAATAGCGAATCGAACTTAATAGCGAATTCTTTAATTTCGTATTATGAAAAGCGAGCGATTCTCCTAAATTAAGTTCGTTTTAAGTGTCAAAATCCTAACAAATTCCACTAAAGTGATACTACTACTATTTACAAACAGCAAATGTTCGCTAATTTAAAAGATAGCATTAAGTGTCAAACCAAAAGAAATGCATAGTTTGATTGAAGCTGTAAAAAGGTTTTTAGAGGGAAAAAGTTTAAGCAATTAAGAAAAACCAGTAACGACCATATTCGATAGTGATAATTGCATGAACAAAAATTAGGGCAACAAGTTCTGTCCATTAGGTCTTCGGTTTAAACACTCGTCTTTAATGACACTCCTTCTTCCACCCTGTCAAAACCACTGTGTAAGCTTTAACATCTGTTCTTTCTCTAATTATTTGTTTTTAAGCGGATGGAAAACACCGTTTATCCATCCAGTCCCAAAAATAAAGCAAATCTTCTTCGCCCTCAAACTATCGACCAATTGCACTCTCGTCAGTTCGTTCCAAGCACCGGGTCGTTTAAAGTCAGCCAAATCCGAAGGTTCTTGCACTTCTGATTTTTTGATGCAGAAGTGTTCCCTGCCCTGGGGTCTTAAGAAAGAAATAAATGCTTTTTTTTTTTAAATCGGTCACTTATAGCTATTCGTTTTTGCGGGGTAAATTTTGAAAAAAAAAAATATGTTTTTATTAATCTTTGAACAACAATTTTTTTGACATGACTTTTCTTTAATCTTTGATTAAAAAAAAATATTGTTCTTTTGATAGCTGCTCTTTGTACTTAACTCAGTAAAGGCTATATATATATCTTTACTGCAGGCAGACAAAAATTTTAAAAAAAATCATAAAAATTAAAAAAAAAACTTTAAAAAAATTAAAAAAAAAACATGATATTCATTGATAAAAATCTGCCAGAAACAAAAAATAACAAGATTTTTATCAACCCTGACTCTCAGAATTTCTCGTTTGAAAACGGGATAAAATTGAATGTCCCCTCGATTCCCGCTGATTTACTACACACACACAGGAAATGGTCACTAAGGCTTGGTTTTCTTTTTTGTGAGCTGGTCTTGCTAAACAATGTATTAAATAGGTTGGTATTAAACCTAGACTTCCGGAGTGATAGTCTTTAAAAAATAACTTTTAATTTCAAATCAGGAAACTCGTCAATACCACCCTGGTGATTTACAAAAAGCAGTGCGGCAGGACTTTAATAGACAAAACCTTCGAACCTCATATTCCCCAAACCAATGTGCTTAAATTATTGTTTTAATTTTATTCCATGGTCATGCATTGATGTTAAATGCAGACACAAATTTCTATTTCCCTAAGGTGTGTTTGTTTCTTGCCACAGCTGTGCTCATGGTCAACTCAGAGTATGACGTCACAGTTTATATACATCTCTTTTGGTACGAACTAAAAGTACCCCACTTAGAAACCTTTACACAATGTAACAGCTCATTAAAAACACTTGCAATACAAACTCTTAACCTTAAAACAAGGGAACAAAAAGTGGAAAGACAAATATTTGCACTACAATTGGCATTATCTGCAATTATTTCAACAAGTTATCATGAGCTGGTACCTATATACGATGATAGTAATGTGTCTCCTACCCTTGGGTAGAAGAGAGCCCTTCTAGCTCATGATGTTGGCAAGGTCTTTTTTGTAACACTTTTATTGCCTTTGATTGATACAAAAAAAAAGAGGAAAACTTTTGATTCACAAAAAAAATAGGAACAAGCTAGTGCAGACAAGAATTCATTCACTAATATAGCCAGGGCTGGCCTCCAGAGCACACCTTAAATGCACACAGTATAGTAACAACTTTGCACTGTACATAATGTACCCCACTCTTTTTATGTACTTTCATATTTGTATGTACTACATAGAAGTCATCCTATGAATGAAAAAAATATATATATTTTTACTTCAATGTTTGCAATATAAAGTAATTAAATTTGCCACAAGGAAAGCGGAGTATATGCCGAGAGGGGAGTGGCAACACTAAAGCTAAATAAAACTAAAAAAAAAACTTTTTACATAAAATACTAAAAGAAAAAGAAAAAACATGATTGTCCTTTAGGAGCATAAATAGCGGTACAAACGGCAGCGGTCGGTGGATAGAAAATGTGAATTAGAAGTTGACCTAAATATTCAACAACTTTGCCTTTTGTGGAATACACACGCATACAAACATAAATAAAATACACATAGCTAAATATGGCAGGGGAGGGAGTTGTTGGTTTTTTTTTATATATAAAAAGGTACAATATATTTTGGGTGGCATTGAGTTAGTAATGGGGTGTTGCATATGCGCGCATTCATCCCCTTCTCTTCCTTTCAAATCTCTCATTTGTACTAGTCTTTAAAAATATATCACAAAATACTAACACACAACCTTTGATGTTGCAAACTTCATTGGGGTGGTCTCAGACTCTCATCAGGCTATGCTCCCTGGCTCCGGTTTTAATACTCTGCTCAGTTAAAAATGTGTATAAAGCTTAATAGAGATGTTGCCATAAAAAGTAATAACATTGCGTTTGTGTGCGAGCACACCAGGGAAAAGCTTTCCATTCAGTGAATATGGCAGAAGGAAATTTTGATGTCTACAATTTTTATTTTGTGTGATAAATTAAACAAAAAATAAATATGTGTTGTATTTATTTAAATCTATAAATTGACGAAAATATTTTTTTTATAAAAACTGAGTTTTAGTTTTTTACGTTTATAGATTCTAAAGTGAATTTTTTGTACACACGTGAGCAAAAAAAACAGTTTTTCACGATTGTAAAAAAAAAGACAAAATCGGACTTATTATTATTTCACCCGAAAAACATTTTACGCGAAAAAAAATTCAGTTTCATTTCATTTTCATTATGAGTTTTTGGGTGAAAAGCTTTTTATACTCTAATAAATCCTCCTATTGAAAACTTTCAATTCAGGTGAAATGCAGCTCCACTTCGAGCTAAAATGTTCACTTGTTTTTTTGTTTAGACGAACAACAGTGACATGTTTGGTTAAAGGCACAATAAATAAAGACTAAATGGCGCAAAATTAGGAAAATTATTATAAACAACCTATTTGTAAGAGCTTAGCATGTTACTAGTTAGCAGTTTGCTAAATCATTTAGTAATTTACTTGCTCTTTGAAAATTTTAAACCTCTTTTTTTTTAATACTCTTTTTTTTAAAATGCTGCATCTCGTCTCAACAAGAGCGTATCGTAATAACGGGTTTTAAAATCCCGTTTTTTTAAATCCCGAAAAAAAGTTTTAAAATCCCGTCTTCTAAAATACCGTATATTAAAATTCCCTTAAATCCTGCAAATCCCGTTTCATAAAAAACATTGTTATCAAACTAGATAAAATAAAATGCACGACTGGGTCGTTCGTACTTGCTCTTGTAGATAAGGTTACTATTTATGCTTAGCCTTTTTAATTAAAAAGTTGTAAATGCAATTTTAGAAAAAAAAAAACAATTGAGAAAGCATAAAATTCGATTTTCAAATGACTAAAACAGCTTCTTAAATGAATTCAAAAATAAAAAAAAAAATATTGAATGGTTTTCGAAAAAAATTTTTTTTTCAAATACAAAAAAATTAATTTTTTTTATTAAATATTATTATGGCAACTTAAAAGCATTCATGTAAAAAAAATAGTTGAAATTGATTGAGTCATGAAGGAGAAAATCAGAATTAAAAAAAAAAAACGGTTCTATGGCAGGTACCGTTAATAACGGTTTTTCAAAAAATGGTTCTCATTTAAAGATAGATCTTACCCAACAAAATGATTATGATTTTTTTAAATCAAAATCGTAGGCACCGTTTTTGAGAAAAATGAGTTTTTCTAAAACCGGTATATGACAGGTACCGTTATTTTTGGTCAAAAAAAAAATCAAAAAACGTCTGGGGATAGTCTCCAAAAAACGCCACATACCAAGTTTGAAGTAAATCGACCTATCCGTTTAGGCTGTGGTCTCTGATACATACAGACAGACAGACAGACAGACAGATAGACAGACAGACAGACAGAATTGTCGGACCCACTTTTTTCTCATTCTCTATCATCGTAATGTCATGTTTGATTGTTATCTCAACTTTTTTTTTGTACGAATGCATAACTTGGTATATAGAACCTATATCGCAAGTAAAAAGATGTTGGTGTAATTCGCTTTAATATTTTATAAATTAATAAAAATTAAAATTACTCGATTAAAAGAAAATTCATCGGGATATTTTTCATTATTACTTACATACATTTGTTTTTGCTTATATTTTGATAATATTAAAGCATTGCAAAAATGCTATCTACACCAAAAATTAATTAAGAGTTGACGGCTACGCTTATCACCTTGAAAAACATGTAGGTGTAATTTTTCGATGGAGCTGTTCGCAGAGAAAGAATACATTTTGCAAGGGATAAGTCAGTACAACTCTAGAAGACGGATAACATATCATAGGAAGTTTGCAAAACAAATAACAACAAGAATCACTCTGCTTGAATCCATCGCAGATTACACGTGAATCTTCTGTAAGACCATACTTGCCATCTTCTTCTGCCCAAAAGCAAAAAATATCTCGTGTTCGAGCGTCTTCGATTAAAGAACCAAAGTTTGAATTATAATAATATACCGGAAGATTTGATGCACCTCGATGGCGAATTACTTGTTTTGTTCGAGAAGTAAAGTGAAGGCAACAAAATTATATTTTATTTTCAAATTTATAATATTTATTTGCTAAGCGTTACAATAAAATGTATTTAAAAATGTCTCCTTTTAATTTCTTTAATTTTCTTACTATTCCGCTTTTGCAATACAAACTAGTTGTTTTATTTAAAAAAATCGCAAAATCGTTTTTGAAAGGCTAAAGTGAAATTTTACTAATGAATCCTGTTTAGGTTGTCGAGTATTCTAAGAAAAGTAAACGAGTGAGAACAGAAAATTGTTTATTTTAAGCATACAAAGTAATTTGTTTGATATAATTACACAGTTCACGTTTCTTAGATCTCTGAGCGCTCAGTAATTTCAGCAACCTGGACAGAATTTCTCAGTGAATTGCTTGTGAAAAACTGAGCAGAAACAAATTTGGATTCGTTTTCAGCTTCTGTTAAGATAATTTTTGTTGATAATCTCAAGAACGCCAGGTTTGTGAAGCCAGTGTTGGAATCATCGTTAGCTGGAGCCTTTCAGTTGGGGGCGCACATGGAATATGAGGCTCTCTATTTAAATTTTTTATACACCCCAAACTACATGTATGCGAATACAAAAAAATGATCAGAATTAATTCAGAGAACCGAGCTTCAAGGAAAACAAAAAATGTAACTATGCAGGAATTTGTTGCCGCATTCCCGAATTTGTTGCTCCTACCCATACCTCCCAAACCCAAGGCGGTTCTTACTTCACGTGAAGTTAGCACCGCCATCATCTAAAACTCAAAATTTCAAAAATAGAAGTATGTAGGCAATTGTTGCTTATTTGTTGCTTAATTTATTACCCCAGTTTCGAATTTCGTTTGAAATGCACTTTAACAGTTTCCTAAAAAAACAAAGTCGCTCAAAAATGATCATATAGTGAAAAGATTAGTACTACTCAGAAAAGTGCACATCAAATTCTTAGCAAAACTTCTTCATGGCCAAGACGGATTGTGGATCTTGTGGAACGTATTCCACTCAGCTATTTTTAAGGGCACTTATAACAATTACACTCAAAACTCGAAATTTAAAATAATGCCCTTGCGACATTGACCAAATATTGTAGTCCACAGCCTTTCGAATAAGATTTTCTCAAATATGCATCGAATATACTTTCAATTAAATAAGTTTTTAATCGCAAAAATAATTGCCATTGATAAAGCCAATCAAATCTTAACAAAAACGCATATGTATATATTTAATTTTTATTTAGATGCAATTACCAGACCACCCATAAAGTCACAAGACTCTGGCTTTTTATGTGTTGATGCTGCTCACATCAACCAATTTTGACACATGAACTCGAAAAAAAAACAAAAAGCTTATTTACCTACTCTACTCTGTGTCCCTTGTTCATCGGGTGCGCAGACAAAAACTATTTAAAATACACTCATCGTTATACCATAATATTTAATGGTAGCGCGGCATCGACACTGCGGCGGCGGTGCGGAGGTGTGGTGGTAGCGATAGGTACACCGAACCGATACCGACCCACCGATATCATTCAAATATTGCATTATTAAGAGAAAATAAAGCTTTTTTCAAGCTCTCGTCTGTGTGGCACAATTTTTATAGAAGAATAAACACAATAATCCATGAATGGATGCCAGAAATATCAACACAGCTCTCTCTTTCTCTCTCTGTGGGTCTCTCCTACCGCATTCTCTCTAAAAAAACACATGTGCTGAAGGGGATGAGCAATGAGGGTAGGGTTAGGTAGGTAGGGTGTATCGTCTTTGTATACCTACATAAAAGAAAACTAACCTCTCCCATTCAATGTTGCACGTTTCTATGCTTCAAGAGTTTCATTGTTATTTTTGTATCCATTTAAGTATATAAAATGAATTTGTATACATGTATACTGGTTCATTTATATAGAATCTATGTATTATATATTAAAACACGACATCATCATCAACATCGGCTAATAATATAGGGGGTGTTTTACCCACCACCACTACCCACAGACCCGTATTCATTCGTTTGCAAACATAATACACAATTCCACTCCCTTGTTGATGGGAAGCCCAAAGCAAAGAGGTATGAGGACAAGTGAGGGACAGAGGAAGAAACTCTATGTGTGAATTGTTTATGTTTATTTTATTCCTCTCGCAGTTCTATGTCAGGTTGTCTCTTAGAGGTCATGTCTAAGAAAATGAATGAAAAAATTATATTCATTGATGAAAAAATACTTAACTCACGATTATTGGGTTTTTTGTTTTGAGTTTTTTTTTTTTTGTTTGTCTACCCTACCCATCTCGGTCATGGCTTCGAAGACGACGAAAGAATGAAAAGAATAACAATTCTATTTTTATTACTCTGACAATTTTAAACAAATTGTTTTTTTTTTTTTTTTTGTTAAGAAAAAGAAGAAGAAAAAGGGTTGCAAATGTACAGAAAAGATCTACGATACTCAGCAAAAATAAGACGTATTTGTTTTTTTTTTTTTGTTACAATTTCCAATGTCTTATTAAGACTATTTATGTATGTCAGATCGGAACTGTCTAAAAATTTTATTCATTATTTCCTTTTACTATAAAATGGTTTTATTTTATTTTTTTTCTACATTATATACAAAATTTTGCTCACTCAAATTTGTTTGTGAGTATGTGTTATTAGGCAAAGTAGCTTTTTTTTATTGATGTAGTTTGTAAAGTGAGGAGATAAAGAGCTTTTGACATCTCCTTTGCTGAATGAATTTTGAGTTGTTGTTATTGTAAAGTTTGACAGATAAAGTTGGTGTTTGTTTGTTTGTCAGAAAACATGGATGAAATTTTTAAATGGCAAGGCTACAAACAAATGTAACAGAACTTTATGTCAATTTTGTGCATGATGGTTGGTTTCCAATGAAATGAAACACAATAAATTCACTGACTAGCAGATACCTTATATTATATGTAAATGAGGTTCACACTTTTTTACTTTCAATGCAGTAGGTACCTTACCTTAGCTACAAAAGTTAAGGATTTCGAGAAAACAGTCCATAAATGTCCACGATAGAAAATGAAAATAATAATTTTTCACGGAAAACATGAGAAATAACCGTAAAACTCACTTAATATTGTGTATTGTTTTTATGGGTACGGTGTATAATTGAAAGTCTGAAAAATGAATGCCTTAGCTATTTTTTTAATCTTGAAAAAATCTTGAAAAATCAGTCATTATGAAAAACACGAAAAATACTATACCCTCGGTATCAAGAGTATAGAATTTTCACTATCCTCCAAATTACCTAGAGGGTTTTGTAATTGCAGTGTTTTTGTAAGAAATTCCGAAGTTTCAAACATTTTAAAATAAAGGTTTAAAATATGAATTTACTTTCATGAATAAAAACAAATCTGGTTTCTTTCGGGTCTAAGCTTATAGTACGGTAAAGATACTTTTTCTTACTTTTACACAAAATTTTATTTTGGTTTTAATTTTTGCTTATAACTCGCGCATTTTTGATCTTAGAAAAAATAAATTCTATAAATTGTAAGTAAATTAAATTTTCTACAAAAAATGTTAAATGTACCTAATTTTTCGTTAATCACGTTAAGTTATAACCCATTAAAAAAAATTATAATCGCCACAATTTTTTTTTATCAATCGTATCAAAAAAATAAAAGAAAAAAATATAAGATATTTTAATTATTCTATATAATTATCTATATTTTGTACGTTTACAGTTTCTTAGTTGGAATAACGGTTTTCGCTCTGGAGCCAATTTACGCTCGAGCAATCCGCACGGGATGTTTTTTTTTTATTTTTTCCCACCATTGGACGACCTACCCTTATCGCTATACCAGTTGATACTTATATTTATGTACAATAGGTAGTGTCTTTCTAGAGAAGCAGTTTGCACACGGGTTGTCTAGCAGTATCCAGTTAAGGCATAGGGTTGCCACGTTTTAAGACCAGAAAATACGGCAGGTCTTGGAGGTGTACAAAAAATTTTATATCAGCGAAAATTTAATTTAAAAAAAAAAAAGATATTCGGCATTTTTAGAAATTTGAGATTCCAGTAGGGTAAGTGAGGTAGGTGATGATCAGTCAGATTTCCAATCATCTCGAATCCTGACAGTGATTTTATTTGAAATCACAAACTTGGTTGCGGACGGTTCGAAACTGCGTATTAAAACAAAGCTTATATAAATATATGGAAGTCATGGATACAAATAAAAAATGTAAAAAATCTATAACAACTGGAGATATGTACGTTCAAAAGTGAAATCGTCAAAATAAGTGTTTAAGAAATAATTCACCAGGTAAACTGTATGTTGTTGAAAAGAAAATTCACAAAATATTTGACACGTATTCATGAAATTTTTAATTTAAGCTTCGGTTTTGAGCCACTGATTTTTTTAAAAAGTGCACATTTTTTTTTTATTATTATAGCCCAGAATTCGGTCATAAGGTTACCCAACCACACCGGCAAACTACATAAGACGTAGGGGAGAGCGTAGCTAAAAGTAACAGGGGTAAGAAGTAACAGCTAGAAAAAAACAGAGCCCCTTTAAGAGTTGCGTGAAAATGGAAAATTTTTGTTTTTTTTCGTAGCTACCTGCGTGTCTACTTCACTTGCGGATCGGATGTTAGCGAAGGAAGTACTGTGGTATTTGGCAAAAAATACAGTTTTGTAACTTTTGTTTTTCTTTTTAATTTTAATCCACCAGTTCACTCTAAAGTAGTACAGTGCTGAGTGGATTTTTTTTTTCAATCATTTGTGTTTTGACTATAATTTGGGGTATATGTTATATACTCGAGAATTTAATTTTTTCTTTTGAATTTTGTGTTTTTCTTGGGACAAAATGTAACACTTTTCCGGGGTAAGTTCTAACATTTTTAAACCTGTCCCATTATTTTTTGTGCGCTCTCTAGAAGCAATCACTTCTTGTTGAGAAAAGAAAAAACTTGGAAAAAAGGTAAATAAATGGGTTTTATCGTTTTTATCTGAAAAATAAGAATCATTTTATCTGAAAATGCCTGTTAAAAGTTCATTGAAAATTAATCCCCCAAGAATTGGAGATTTCTTAACGTACACGTTAAGTTAACTGTGACTTACATGAATATTCTAAGTCTTAATTTGTTTTCATTCAACTTTATTCTGTGTTTAATCTATTTATTTTGTATTCAAATGAAGGTTTGTAATATTTTGTTTTTGAGTTGAGAGTTATGTTTCTATTTTATTAAACGTTGAAAATATATTCATTATTAAATTTTAAAAAGAGATTTATTTCTTGTATTGTTCTTGTTACAATTTACCCCTGTCTGTGTTACAACTTGCCCAATATACGGGGTAAGTTGAAACAACATGTTTTTTTTAAAGGCATATTTTGGAATATTCCGAACATATTCCGCTGATCTTTTCAGGTGGAATTTGTAGTTGAAACATGGATGTTTAATTTAATAAAGGTTTGGCTGAATTATTTTCAAAGTTATAGGAGAAGCATCCGTTTACACAATTATTTAGGTAATGTTAAAAAAAAAAACAATTTGCGTCATTATTCTAAATTCATAATTGATAATCAGCCCTATTGCGAGTTCCATGTGAAGTTTTTTTCCTCCCGAAAAATAAGAATTTCACTTGCCCCTTATTGTAAATTCCGTGTAAAAAATTTGTCATATTTCGAAAATTATTCTTTTGTTATCTGAAATTTCATTCAGGCGAAGCTCATAATCAGCTCTGTTGTGAGTTTCGAAAATAAAAGAGTTCAAAATAAGGAATTCTCGAAAAGTGATCAACTTTTCACCCGGAATAGGGGAAAAGCGCAGTGCAAGATTTTTGGGTGAAATTTTGTTCACGTGAAACTCACAATAGGGCTGATCAGCATTTAAAATTCTGGGCGTATAAAAATATTTTCAGTGAAAATTTTTACAATGGGGCTGAATTATTTTTCAAATAATAGTCTCGTAATGAAGCACGAAAGCCTTTAAATGTATAATTCTAAAGTCATCAACAAATTGCTATCACTTTTGTTTTTAAGTGTTTTTGTTAAATAAGAAAACATTTGCTTTATGAAAGCCTTGTTTATAGAATGCTAGTATCCTCGTATAGTGTCTTGTTAAAGTTTGCTTTCGAATGTGTTTTTTTTTTTTTTTTTTGTTTTAATTTGATTTGAAAATGAAATGACAGAAAAAAACACACCCGAAAGAAATCATAACAAATTCAGGTTTTATTGGTCCCATTGACTGTAACTTGAAGACCAAAACAGTAATTAAACTTCCTGTTCTGACATCGCTCCTTTCAATTGCTACCCTTTTTAAAAAAATATGCTTACTTCAAAATTGCCCATACTAAAGGAAGCAGATAGTAAAACAAAGTAAAACATGAAAAAAAAACGAAAACTCCAAATATGTCCAACATATGGTTACCTTTTGCATATTTACGAAAAAATCGAGTACGTATATGGTTGTTTTCGAGTCTTTGTTGCACTCGAAAGAAAGACAAATTACAAAATGTAATTTAAACCTTAACAGTGAAGCAGGAAATTGCATTTTTGGTTTTATTTTTAGGTTTTTTTTTTTATTTTACACAAATTCGGAGGCAAATTTATGTTAGCAGATAGCAGGTATAGAGATGATGATGAGCGGTGAGGTGAAGATGATGATAAAATTATATAGAGGACAGGGGAGCATACTTATATTTATAGACATTCCTATGCAAATTGTCAGATACACAAAGAAAGTATCGCTTTTATCAAATACAACGACTATTCTATACAACGACGCCGATGATGGTGTCGGTGTGGGTACGTAGAGAATCAAGTGTGGTCAAGTGGACACCACCTGTTATCCCAGCATGGAAACTGTTGGCCTTTGCTCATTTTATTTTTAAGGAGAGGATTCTAAGGCATTATAAAATCTATATAGTGTGTTGGTTTAAATAAACGACGACGACGTCACTTCTTTTGTTCTTTTTGTTTTAAGCAAGAATTTAAAATAAACCAAACCTCAGTTCATGGCAACGAACGGGTTCCAAAAGTAAAACTATACAGGATGTCGATATAATATAGACATACATCTACATTCTACATAATATTGGGTACATTATAAAATCTATTAGGATATTATTTTAAAATCAAGTTGTGCGCATAGCGTTATGTAGAAAAATGAACAAAATCAACAACAACAAATAATGATAATCATAATAAGACAACTTGCAAAGAAAATATTCTTAATGATTTTGATTTTTTTTTTTAAGAGAATATCATCATAACTTGCTTCGTGGCTTTCATATTATATCAATAGTGCAAGATTGTACATTATGTGGGCGAAAGAGTCTCAGTTTTAAGGTGGGCGTAAGGAATTTTCTTTTCTTATCGATCATGCAGTCAGTTTAGAATGAAGAGGTTTATCTTGTTCAGTTTATTTTTTGTGCATGTCGACATGTTGGTATATCTATTTCTTATACGGACACGAATTAATCGAGGTCGATTTTATGTGTGTTTCCAATGTGATTACATATATCACCTTTGCGCACACAAAGCTTGCGCTGGCAGCGTCCAGCAATGCGATATCGATAAAAATTGGATTTTAAAATATAGATAGGAACCATTAATGATAGAAATGTAATTATGACTTTTACAGCAACATTAATTGATTATTTCCCTTTCCTACATTAAATTTGCTGCAAGATTGTAAAAGATTTCAAATACACTTTATTTTTGAAAACGACTCAAGTAAAGGCTGTTTTTGTTCGCTCGATTTCTAGTTTTTTCAGACTGGCAACACTTTTTCAGCCATAACTAATTTGACAGTTGACAGTTTAAATGCAAACTTACTTTCTTTTGTAACTGTAAATGTCAAAACTTCAGTCGAGGTTTATATTTTTGCAAAAGCTGCGTTTTACTACTCCAAATGATCTACAAAAAGCTCATCACAAGAAAATAAAACGATTTGGTTAAATTTGAAGCAGTGATGTATATCGATCTGTTGTTTGTAAGAACAAATTTTTGGATCATTAAAATAGATCCGAATAGAAATCAAGAAAACAGGATAACGTGTTATTTTTGTTTTACATGTGAAATTGATCTAGATAAGGATCCGTATGTTGCTTTTCACGCCACATGGAAGTTGATGCGTGAACCTTCAATTGGAGATATATTTTTTTCGATTTTACGTTCCGATAAGAAAAACACAAAGTAAGACACGAAAAACATTATTTTTTTTTACTATTGAATTTTATATGAATAAAAGGGTATCAATACTATGATTATAAAACAAAATACAGTCGACTTCCTCTAAATCGAACTTTTAGATTATATCGAGCTAGAAGGATTTAGAAGGAGGAATTTCTAATACGCAAATACGTCGGTAAACATCGACCAAATCTTTGCGTATCAGAAAGGGAACAACAACATCTAACTGATAAGCCCACTGTTGTACCTCGAAACGCATTTTGAAGTTGAGGTCACTTGAACTTCAAAATTGAATTTATGCAATCCCATTTAAAAATAAAAATAATTTTCATTATTTTATTTTGTTTTTTCTTTATAATGTATGTATATTTTTGAAAAAGACAAAAAGAAAAAAGAAAAACAAAAAAAATCGTTTTTGGCATTTTTTACAATAATTTAGAGCTTAGATCGTAAAATTATCTGAACAGAATTGCTCTACTATGCCAAGTTTTTGAGATATCGATGTTTTGGTCAAAGACGGATTTCATTTTTAGGAAACTAGACCAAATTTTTTTCAAAACTTTTGAGATGCTCTGAAAACTAGTATTTATTTCTTTAAAGTGTAATCAATTATTCGGGCTTAAGAAACATTGCAACAAACATGTTCTTGTTTCTGAAAATGAAATTTCTCTTTACCAAAAACATCACAAAAACAGTGGTTTTTGGAAGTTTAAAATTCGATATCTTAAAAACTTTGCATACATTCCTCGAATTTGATAAAAAAATTAAAATCTTTATAGTCTAAAAGCAGGGAGCAGATTTCTTGCGCGAGAGGTAACCAATTTATATTAATAGAATAATTATTTTTTGGGGCGTTGCCGAAAAAATGTGCAATAAAAATGCAGTTTCTTAAATATTTATGTTACAAAAATAAATTGTTGTCACTACAATAGAACTTCTTTTTCCGATATCAAAAAGTTTGGTCCAAGTGGTTTTGATTGCTTCTTTCTACCGGAAATATGCACTCGAAAACTCATACTCCAAATGACTTCAACTGCATATTCTAGGCAGATAGATCCTTGTAAATTTGCATGAACCAAACTTTTTGATATCTGGAAAGGACGAAAGGACCGTGATGAGAATAGATTTTTCAATTTAAATTTTGATAAAATGTACGACGATGATCCAGAGCAATTCAAATGTGTAATTCGAATGAAAAGGGACGTTTTCGATTTGCTTTTTAATCCGGTAAAGGAACAGATTATCAGTTGTGTAACAGTGCAAAATTTAACTCTGCAATAGAATTCAGAATCATTAAGCCCTGCTTGCTGATACGATACTCAAAATAATGTTGAACATAAGGGCTTATGGGCTCCTTTTTCCTCTGCGTAAACTGTCACATAAGACGTTATTTTTATTTATTTATTAAGAACAATAAAAGTTGACATTTCATAAAATCGGAGCCAAACAAGCACAGTTCTTAGTTCTCATATTCCCCGGAGAGCACTTAGATAACGAACATCAACAGATCTTTTATTGACATCTGAAATGCCATCTCATGTCGAATGCATCTGCCGGACGACAAAGTTGAAAGTTTGGCTACTTTTTCCATCTCGTCCGTCAGATCCGTCGCTTATGGGTCGCTTTTCATAAGAACGTGTTTATTTCATCGAGCTGTCAGTTGAAAACATCGACGTAACGCACGCGACGGATTCTATTGTCAATCTTGATTTGGTCAAATGTAATATAAGAACGAGGTAGTCAAGCTCAAAAGAAATGGATGTGCTTACTATTTTAGTCGTAAGTACCTATATTGATTTGCTTCGTTGCTAAGTTCGGCTGGTAATTAAAAAAGGATCTTGAAATCATAATGTGAGGTGCAGAATCTTATACTGTAAGTCGACCATCAAACGCAAATGTGGATTTTGAATGCCTTTTTATCTTGATGTCATATAGGTACCTAGTTATAGGAAAAAATACTTGGTCACACAGAGCAGCTAAATCACGGTTAAACCGTTGCAAAAAAAATAGGTATAGGTAGATACCTACCTACTTTTCGTTAACAATAGAGACAAAACTTGAATTTAATTCGTGCGATCTGAGTACATGTATGACTGTATTTCACTTTATAGTAAAATAAGTTCAAAGTAAGTACATACTTCAAAGAGTACCTGATAATGTTGAAAAGAAAAATGAAGGATTTCAAACAAATAGTTGATGAGGTGAACAATTCAATAATGGTTATAAAAACATCCCAGGACCGTCAAACTAAACGGAACTGAACTGTTTATCTCCTCAAAACAACAGGATTGCTGATTTTTGAATAATTTATAGTCCATTTTATTTTATAAATTCATATACAGAAACTGTCATAGTGACGAGTCAGGATCAGGACACTCCACACAACCAGTTTCTAGTTTCTTGAAAAGACCGAGTGATGCAATGGAATCCAATCAATTTGCGCATTAAGTCGAGGTTAATTCTTCTAATTGAATTAATATCTACAAAAAAACAAAAACAAAACTTATTTTTATGTTACACAATCGCTTTATTAAATTTAAATTATTGATTCAATTTTACTTTACAAAAAAGAAAAGATAAAACTCAGCACTGTCATGAGTTTCCACCTACACAGTAGAAAAAAGAAAATTCAATCCTCAAAATAACCGATAGGACAACAATATACGAATTGAAACCTTACGACGAAAGTAATCGAAAGGACGAAGGAGAAAAAATTATGTATATAATATATACACCCAATTCGAATGGAAGAGGGATCCTATCACATCATCCTGACACATTTTTTTTTTCTTACAATTATTCTTTTATTTAATAAACTGTTTGATAAATAAAAAAAGAATAGTTATAAATTATTTATCTTACCTTTCATGTCCTTCTGTCATGATTTGTAATCACAAATATCCTAATATTGAAGCGTAGCACGACCAGTTTCACCATGTTTAAAGCATAAAGACATCAGCCGCAACCAAAGTTCTTTCAAATAGGATTTTCGGTAGAAACAAAAATGAATACAAAACTACCGAGTTTTTTTTTATTAATAAATATAAAAGCAAAATTTACACTTTTTTTTTTGCTTTTTTGTTTGTTGTTGCCTTTGACTTTTGCACAAGACCAACCAACCACACTCAAGAAAAAAAAAAAAAAAAAACTATACTATACACTCCCTTTTTCACTCAACATATAAAAAAATATACACGACGAGACACGCAGATTTTCTTCTCATTCCCAACTAGAAGAATATTGAATTTTCTTTTTTCTGGATAATTATTTTGTGTAGTTTTGCTTGCTTTTTATATTCTGATAAATTTGATAAAATAAAATAAAAGCCAGATTTCCCGATTAATCGAACTTTTTGTTTCTCCTTTTTTTTTTTTTGTTTTTTTGTTGAACCCCGAAGAACCTGTAAACTTTTTTCTTTTCAAATTTTCACGAGAAAATCGAAAATCGTAGGATTCCTCCTCCTTTTTCTTTCTTTTTTTCCTTTTGGGAATTATTTTCTTGATGCACTTCAGCTTTTCATTAATTATTTTTCTTCATTTAAACAAACAAAATTAACAAATAAATAAAATAAAAGGGAATTCAAAACTTTTGTTTTTTATTTTTTTCTAATATTTTTAAGCTGCAAGGTATGTATCGGATCGGAATCGGACGACGACGACGACAAACGACAAGGAAATTGCAAGAAATAAAAAACACTTTTGCTTTTTAAACACACACTAGCTATATACAACAAAAAAATAAGAGAAAAAGAACAGAAAGATTTTCGCTTTTAATTTTGTCGCCTTTATATTTTTAACACTTTCTTGTCACTTTGTTGGAATTATTTGATTGAAATTTGATTAATTTAATTTCGTTTTAAGTTAATTTCCCATTTTTGTTGAAAATTTCATCCTGTTTTTTTTCTGTTGAAGGAAGAAGAAAAAGGTTCTTCGGGTTACAGCAGCGAAGAAATATTTGTGCTGCAGAGCAAGAGCTGAGCCTTTTTGGATTTTTTTTTTCACTCGCCTTCTTTTCTTTCTGCCACCAACTTCGGGTGAGATGAGTTTTTATTTTTTTGTGAGCAAATAATTTTTCTCTACGCATTGAAACAGAACAGTAATGACACTTTTTGTTATGGTAAAAGTATTAAATATAAATTTTTTTTTTCGAAAAATTAAAGACTTGCCATCAAAGTGTCGGTCTGTCGTACGACAAGATAACAACAAAATTTATTTATACAGCAAATGAAAGTACCCACACCAAAATCGTTTTTCTTAAATGCTTGTCAAGCGACAAGGAGAAATATGAAATAAGCTTTGTCGCGTTTGGTGTGCGCTTGTAACACGACAGAGCAACACTTAGTGCCCACTCAATATGCGATTAAGCGCAAAACGTGTTTCATATAAAAATCGTGTCGCACATGTCGTGACGCACTGTCGCACTTTGGTTTGGACAAGCCTTTACTTATTAAAACCCTTATTTTTGTGTTGCGTTGTCGTGTCGCACTGTCATGCAACAGTGTCCCATATATTTTTTATGATGGAGCTCGCATATGATGGTAAAGTAGTTCCCCGTAGTGATAATATCAGTTCACCCAGCAAGTTTAAAATGGAGGAGTTCACGTGCTTTCCTTTGGTCATATATATTTTTTTTGCAAAAAGTGAAAACATTTTTTCTTACTAGCACCTTTTTTTGACGATAAAAAGTAAAAAAATGTTTTTAAAAGCAAGATCAACATATTTGTACTTTTTCCTTAGCTTTTTTGTCATGAAAACAAGTTTGCAAATATTCACTTTTGCACTTTCTGCGAAAAGTGGCCGTGATTGGTAATTTTAGTTCGTATCTGTAAAAGTACTTAAGGTATAACTACAACGGCCACTTTTTAGATACTAAAGTGTCAACCCTTGTATCTTCTTTTCACTCAGAGAGCAAAAGACACATGGAATGTTGTTGTCTTTGTTACGTATGTGCTGGGAACCGCTAGGGGCGTGTATGTTTGGCCTTGTTCGATATTGAAATATCGAGGTCTTTTTTTTATTGAATGAAGAGCCGAAATCTTCAACGGTAGAGGCAGCCAATATTGCGCATACTCCGAAAATTTGTCTTTTTTCAATGAATTTTCCTTTTTTGCATGTTTCGCATGACATTTTTTTTTTTTTGTTATTGAATTGTTCATTTGAAATTTGAAGGATAGACTGTAATAGCATTAATATGTGTTTTTTGTTGATCTTGTACATTTATTTTGAAGAATTTAGGCTTGCCCAAACCAAAGTGCGACAGAGCGTTTTTCAAATAAAAGTTTGTGTAGCACTTTGGTTTGGCAAGCCTTTTAGTAGTTTTCTTGGCTGGAATTTTATTTTAATAATTTAAGGTGCAGGAAAACTATGAAAAAAAGGTAAAAAAATGTCTAAGATCAAAAATTTAGCCATTCTTTTAAGAAGAACGTTTTACAAGTTGTATAACAATGTCCATAAAGTGTCTAAAAGTGTAGCTTAAGCGATACTTTACCGAAGCTGTAAATTTTTTTTTTATTATTTTGAAATAAGTTTAAAGGCTTGCCCAAGCCAAACTGTCGAACTGTCCCGGGGCAGTATGTGGGTACTTTCATAGGACGCTATGTAAATAAAGGCTAGCCCAAACCAAAGTTTCACTCTGTCTTAGGTCTTAAGGCCGACAGAATTCTGTTCAATTAAAATACAAATGAAAAAAATTCAAAAAAGCTTGACAAATCTTCATTGCAATTGAAGATTTGTCAAGCTTTTTTGATTTTTTTTTTTTAATATGTCACAATTTAAGTATTTCGATGTTGACTTGGAAACCTAAAAAAAATTGTTTCACTTCAATTGTGTACTAGGTTTCAATAAAAATATTTCAAATCTTTCAAAATTGGGAGCACTTACTTAATACTTTTTCAAAAAAGAAGAAACAAATCTTCTATTACATTTTTGGAAACACCCTTCAGTTTCGCCAACATCTACAAACAAAATCCAAACACCAACCTGACATTTGAATGCTGTCGCCAACCTATGCATTAAAAAAAAATATCTTTTCAATTGATGTGCGAACTTTTGATGACGGCTTTAATTCTCGAATCGTAATTTTTTCAACTAAAATCCAATAAAAATGGCCAAAAAGAAAAGTGAAGAATACACCGGTGATAGTGGCGATGATAACGACTATGATGAGGAGCCGAATTTCGATGATCCCGAGGGTTTTGTCGATGATATTCCCGATGAAGGTAAAGCGGTTTTTCTACTAGTTCAATGCCAGCAAAGCATGCACCCGTCTATAAAATATAACCTAAAAAACCTTCTGCTTCTACTCACATATATGAAAGACATTCGAAAATTTCACCCACAAAAATTTTAATTAATTATCATGAATTTGTTTTAAATTTTGTAGAGCTTCTGGCTGATATGCTGGAACAGAAACCATGTGAAACTGATGGCGTTGAAAGTGTTGTAGTTGTGGATAATATTCCAAAAGTCGAGCCATCTCGAATGGAGAAATTGAAATCGGTCATTCTCAAGCTATTTGCAACGTGTGGAGATATCGTTAATGTATTTCATCCATTGGACGAGGAGGGCAAAACTAAAGGCTATGCTTTTTTGGAATTCAGCAATGCTACTAGTGCAGCTGATGCTGTGAAAACAATGAACAACCATCGTTTGGACAAGAACCATACATTCGCTGTGAACTTGTTCACAGATTTTCAAAAGTAAGTAACTTTATATCTTTAAACAAATGTTATACCTTATACCTTAATTGACAGAAAAAATAGGTTCAAAAATGTCCTGTATAAGTAAGACAGCGTACGGTTAATTGAACCCTGCTTAATTGAATTACTCACTTAATTTATCATAAAAGATGGCAGCAAACACAATAAAAACATGAAAATTTATCGGTTAATTGAAGGTCTTAAAAAAAATTATTACAAAATCCTAATGAGTAGTAATTACTTGGAATCAATTAAACTGGCAGGACTTTTAAAGATTTTAAGCATTATCTGGGAAACAGGCTCGGATTTGGAATTTTTTTTTTTTTATATGTTTGTATTCAAAATTACTTTAAACAGTTACCGGCTAAAATTGTCGCTCTTATATTTTATAAAATAAACGAAAGGATTGAAAAATCCTGTTAAGGTTTATGAGCTTACTAAGTGTCTAATTTTAACGCCGATGAGATTTTTTTTATACACTTCTCGTCAATGCAAATGCTCACAACCATTTTTCAATATACTTTATCCATTTTTCCAAACGCTGATAGTTACTGTGCTATTTGCTAACAATTCCCTTAAGATGGTTAGAAAATAATTTCAAAAACAACCACCAAGTTTTATTTCGACCACTTGCAAAGCTTTCTACTAGGAAAGATTCAATTTTTTTTTTGAGTGCTCAATAGGTAAAAAAATAAAAATTTGTATTGCAATGGTTAAGACCAAGTTTTTTTTTAAAGTTTAGTAGAGGGTACTTCAACCTTTATTGTTAATAACTTCGTAAATTCGATCCGGCATGGAATCGTACACCCTTTTAATTAAGTTAACTGAAATTTCGCTCCACGCTGGCTTAATTGCAGAAATTAAGAATTATTTGTCTTCAAACTGACGACCACTCCCATAAGCTTTGCGTACTAACCATCTCCAGACATTTTCAACGATGATTAGATCAGGTGAGTACGTCGGCCATAGTACGGCGCTCCGAGTTAATAGTCGCGGTATCATGTGGTAGGTCCAGTTTATGGGTCCAAAGATATTAGAAAATTTAGGAAAATTTGTTTCAAAAATTGCATTATACCCAGCTGCAGTGATTTTTGATGTTTTGTTGGAAACACAGTACATTCTTAACATTTGTGTACCTGTTGGTACTAGAGCAGTAGTACTACATAACAAATAAAGAGGGATGTTGTTAGAAAATATGCCAGCAGTTACGACCAAGTTTGCAGCTGCGAAAAAGCTGTGCTAACTGCATGGTTCACTAAAAACCTCGAAATTTTTGCACCGAGTCTTATTTTCTTAAATATTCTCATTGAACTGTGCATTAAAAAATACTTCTGTCTCACTTACAAAAACAGAATGAATTTAAGATTACTAAATCTAGTAAAGAAAAAACAGAAAAAAGGAGTACAACTTCGACGCCTCAATAATAAAAAAAAAAAAAACAACAGTAAATGAAAATATATTATTATATATAATTTATTATTATTTAACCTTCTTCCATGTCTTCTCTTAATATGTTTGTTGTTGGTGTCTCTCACTACTTTTTAGGACTGTGTTCTATGTCGTCTGTTTCTGGTTATTTAGCTATAGGTAGTCGGGGCTCCAACAGGTGGGGCTCGTGTAGGCGGTTGGCAGCGCTTTACTTGTGGGAAAAGGAGGTACCCCTTTCCTAATTCGATTTATTTCCATTTCTTCATTCCGTATAAGAGATAGGGAGGGTACCAAGTCACAGTAAAACAGCAAAAAAAAAAAAAAACAACCAACGGCTGGCGTTTAAACTGGCACCAGCACCCATAATTGATTTTTGTTAGCGGCTATACTACCAAAAAAAAAAACTATTCTTGTCAGCAAATTTTATTTGCAATCACCAAATTCTTCCTCACTCCTTATTGGCATGATTAAAACTTCACTATACAAATCTATAAGTAGTTCACTAAAAAAAGTTCAAACAAACCAATAAAATTATTTGCACTTAGCTTTAACAAAATGCTATTTTAGTTCCGGAGCAACATGACCGCTGTTTTAATTTGTAAATGTGAGTCAAACATGCACACATTTAACTCCGGTTCTACATTTCCCCTCCCGAACTGATAAACATCATGCGATCCAAATATCCGCTTTTTTATCATATTCCATCAACGAAACACATCTATATCCAACACAAAAAGTATTCATACTTCACTTTATGTACATATGTGTTGGCTTTGATTTAAGCTCATCTTCTGTCCAGGGATGCCTCTCTAGATAGAGGAGTTAGCAAAAACTAACACCCCGAACAAATTATGTGCAATTTTCCTAAGGTGAAACTAAAATATTTTATTGCAATGAAAATTGAACTTTTCAGGTGTTCACAATGATCACATTTTGAATAATCTTAAAATTAAGAATTGGTTAAGAACTGTCAATAGGTCTAGGTAAACTTTGTTCCAACCTGCTGTAATGGTTCAGTTGAACCCTTTTGAACTTGCATTTTTTGCATACTTCTTCTTATCTTTCTTAGCTGTGCGTAAAAGTCAAACTCTTTCATTTTCATCAACATTTAGACCGGTATTCAACGAGCGCTTATAGTTTAAGTGGCTCTTGTCGGAGCTTTCGAAGTCGGGGGAATTTGGTAAACACGGTAGTTATTCCAAAATTTGTTTTTTCAACCTCATGCACTCTGATTCGGCGCGTTGTCCTGCTGGAAAATGATTTTTAACAGTCTAAAATAATGAAATAATAATAAAATAATGTTGAGGCAAATGAATATGTTGAAAGGGAAAAATTAATTTGTAATTTTATTTGCCCTCCTTACCCCCCCATCTCGTGAAATTAAAAACGACCCCCGTATGTAGGCACTCAAATATGGAACAGCTTTTCTTTTGTTGCAGTTTGCCGCAAAATTACAAATTAATTCTTCCTTCTCAATATGTTCACCTGCTACTCTTACAGACTTTTCCGTTCTCTCAAATAGCCTATTTTTCGTCCGAAAAATAAGCGGAGACTATGTCATTAACGGTGGAAAGACCAGCTCCGGCAGAACCTTTAATTCATTATTAGGTCGTTTGTGAAATAGCACTTTTCTTTTCCCGCCTATCTTTTTAAATGCAATGAATTTACTAAAATAACAACATTTTCTTATTAATTGAAATAAATCTTCTCCTTTTAGGTATGAGAATATCCCAGAGAAATGGGAGCCACCAACTCCTCAACCCTTCAAGGTGCAGAATGATTTGTACAATTTCATCACGGAACCAGATGCTTATGATCAATACTGCGTTGCTGCCGAAACAGCTCCCAACTCAGTGCAGGTACAATTCTGGCAAAATACCCTACCCGAACCAACTGAATTGGAAACCCGCGATCGCTTCACTGACACTTTTGTCAAATGGTCTCCACTCGGAACATATGTTGTTACTTTCCACAAACCAGGTGTTGCCATATGGGGAGGAACCACTTTCCAGAAGATCAACAAGTTCCCTCATCCTGGAACACAATTTGTTGAGTTCTCGCCATGCGAGAACTATCTCGTCACTTATGGCCCCACAGCAACTGGCCAGATGATCATTATTTGGGACATCCGCACCGGCTTGGAGAAACGTAGCTTCGTTTCCGATGGTAATTCCAATCTATCCATGTTCCGTTGGTCGCATGACGATAAATATGTTGCTCTAATGGGTGAAAATTGCATTCATGTCTATGAGACACCCAGCTTTTATTTGTTGGACATGAAATCCATTAAAGTTCCCGGAATTCGTGGATTCAGTTGGTCTCCAACTGACAACATCATCGCCTATTGGGTGGGTGAGGACAATCAAATCCCAGCTAGGGTGATCATTTTGGAGATTCCTAAGAAGCGTGAGTTGCGCAGCAAGAATCTTTTCCATGTCGCCGATTGTAAGATCCATTGGCAAAAATCCGGTGACTATTTGTGTGTGAAAGTCGATCGTTTCTCTAAGCAGAAGAAGGACAAGAAGGACTTTGATGTCAAGTTTTTGGGAATGTTCTACAACTTTGAGATATTCCATATGCGCGAAAAGGACATCCCAGTGGATTCAGTAGAAATCAAGGAGCTTATTTTGGCCTTCTCATGGGAACCAGTTGGCAATAAGTTTGCCATCATTCATGGCGAACAAAGCAATTCGAATGTCAGCTTCTACGAGGTCAAGAAGGGGCAAAAACCAAATTTGGTTAAGAAATTGGAAAAGAAGTCATGCAGCCATCTTTTCTGGTCGCCACGCGGTCAATTTATTGTTCTTGCAAATCTGACAATGGGAACATTCGAATTCATTGATACAAACAATGATTTCATTGTGATGTCTTCGCCAGATCATTTTCGTGCTTCGGAAGTTGAATGGGATCCAACTGGACGTTATGTTGTCACTGGAGTGTCTTCATGGAAGGTTAAGGAAGATACTGGTTACAATATGTACTCGTTCCAGGGACGCATTCTTAAGCGCACAATTTTGAAGAACTTTGTTCAATTCTTGTGGCGTCCAAGACCACCAACTTTGTTGTCCGATGCCCAACAGAAGGAAATCAAGAAGACCTTGAAGAAGTACTATCCACAATTCGAGAACAAGGATCGTCTTCGTATGACTCGTGCATCAAAGGAATTGCTCGAGAAACGCTCACAATTGCGCGAACAATTTGCCGAGTATCGCAATAAGCGTGTGGTTGAATGGAAGGACCAGAAGAACAGGCGTATGCAACTTAGAAACCGTAAGAAATCCTTAATATTTGGTAGTTGTTTATTTTTTTAATTTTTATTTTTATCTTTTTCCCAAACAGATGTCGATACTGACAGCTTGGAAACTGAAGATGTTGATGAAGAAATTGTTGAATTTTTGATTAAAGAAGAAATAACCGTTCTCGAGTAGACGACTACAAGATTTCGTTCTTCACTCTTTAGAAAAAATAACTTGCCATTACGAACACACAAAATTGTTTTAACATTAAATTAGCGATCTTTCCATATGAGAATAAGTCAAAAGATCTTTTCCAACAAAAACAAACAACAACATTAATTGGTTAAGGTCGCTTTTTGCAAGTTATTTTTTTATAAAATAAATACAAAGTGAAACAAATTGATCAATACATACCCGTTTTTGGCTTTCATTTTTGTCGGTACTACTTTTAAGCCATCTGCTGACAAAAAAAACAAACTTCTTATATAAATATTTTAATCAAAAGGCATACTTCTATTTATTGTAAACAAAATAACAGTTTTATAACATTTTTTTCCTTATACTATATAGGGTTTTTTTTCTAAATATTAACTCTCAAAAGATGACATCAACTTGCAGGGGATTTTTTCATAATAGAACAAAAGAATTAATATTTCTTGTAGAGTATTTTATTGGATCAATGTATTACTATATAATCGTATTAAATATAATAATATTCAATTACACATTCATGTATTGCAACACAAAAAAAAATGTCGAGTTGTTTATTTTCATTTTGAAATGAAAAGATTTGTTGTTGCTTAAGATGTTAAACTAAATTGAATGGATGACTTGATTGCAGCCGCATAAGGTTTAAGTTATTTCGAATTGCCGTTTATATAGGTAGTTTCTGTTTTTATAACTTTAATTGCAAAATTTTATTCAATTATTTCTTAAGAGGTAATGAGGAAACAATAAAAATGATAGATAGCATCTTTGTCCTCCGAAGTATCGCAGTGAGAGAGCTATAATCAAAACGATATTGCTCGATCGATTTCGTTATACGAAATAAGGACCCTGTAGCCCGATTATGGAATACGAAAAGAATTGTTTAGAATCCGATTACTCTTTTTCGATTCGTCTCGAATTTCTACATTATCGAATTCGAAGCCATTCGAAATGAATCTGTTTTCAGGGTTATTAATAAACCGTTCGGTAAGAAAAATAAATTAAAACATTTTTTTATGTTCTTTTGTTTCAAAATAAATATATATTGCTCATCCAAAGTTCAATCAGCCAAATAAAAGCCGTCGAATATAAATATTTCAATTTTGCTTTCGATTTGCATAATTAGTAAAATCCAAAACGATAGAGGCGAAAGCAAAACGTTAATACCAATTACCAAGCTTCAAATTCGCCTGTGATGAGCTTCGTATTCCATAATCGGGCCACTGGTTCGAAACAAAGACAGGTGTGATGCTTAGCCTGAGTCTGATTACACTTTTATCGAGGTTATCAGCAATTGTTTGTCGGGAGGAATGGAATATGCTGGAACTCTAATCAAGGCCCTTTCTTTCGCGGATGCCATAGTGCTGCTTAAATGTTTCCTAGAATCTCTGCAACTAATAATATACAAACTTAGGACCGTGAATACAACTTTCCCTGGAAATGCTTCGAAATTTGGGAACATTAATGACGAGGAAATGTTTCCTTTGAATTTATTGGTATCGGAAATATCATTTCCAGGGAAATTTATCTGTCATTTCATAAATTTTTTTGTTGGGAAAAGCTGGGAAAAGGGCTCTCAATTGAAAAAAAAAAAATCCGGGAAAGTCACTCCTTTTTCACTTGTCCGTTATTCTTAATACCAGAAGCAAAAACGGAACAAAATTCCCGAAACAAAAAAAATTCACCGGGAAATTTCATTTCCGATAGAGTTGATTATTACTGAAAAAATTCCGAGTGAAAAATGTAAGATCCCGGGAAAATGTTTTTGGGAGAAGCGCTTTCAATCCAAAAATTTCAGAAATTTTGTTTTCCTTTCGTTCACTTTTGATTCAAACTGAAGACCGAAAAACGAAAGAAATTTCTCGAAAACTACAAATTTGGGAAATTGTTATTTGTAGGTGAACTCCGAAAAGGTTCTAGCTTTAGACAATTTGCAATAGGTGGTGCTGTTGTCAAGTTACATGAAAATTTTTAGTAAACTTTTAAATTATTGACGTTGAGTTTACCGAAACAAAAATAAATTACAAATAGAATTTCTTAGATGATGTTTGAAATAGCACGGAAAAAAACTGCAGAGGGAATCGTAAAATACCAGGGATACAATGGAAACAAGTGTTGCTCATCGGGAAAAACCGCGGAAGTCATGAGAAAAGGCACGAAGTACCTACCAAGGTATAAAGATCACGAACGCGTTAAATATCACAAAATTAAGAAAAGCAGACGCGGATAATATGCGAAACTCGGTGGAGAACCGCGGCAAAGTGGACCTAATACCGGGGAAAGTGTGGAATATTGGTGAAAGATAGTGGAATACTGATAAATTATCGTTGAATACCGCCGAAAATAGCATAGTAGGTCAAGTAAAAAGGATTTTACCACCGGAAAAATTATATAAGCTTCACAGAAACGAATGAATGAAATGTCGCGAAAGAATACTTGAAAAGTTACGGACAATATGCGAAATGACAGAAATACCACCTTAAACACGCATTCCGTGAAAAAAGTGGGGAATACTGGTAAATGATCGCACTTACAAAAGCGAAAAAAAGCCAAAACTACCGTGAAAAAAACGAAGAAAGTCAGGAAGGCGCGGAATATAGTGGAAAATTATGCAAAATACCTGAAAAAATAAGGATCACTGGTGAAAGATCGCGGAATACCTCGAAGCATGAGAATAGTCATGACAAAAACTCTTAATACCGCGGATAAAAGAAATATGTTAAATACTACGGACTACTGCTATAAATGCCAGTGGAAAAAAGCGCCGAATACTGGTGAAAGAAGCTAACATCACGCTTTTTTCACTACTTCCCACTCTTTTTCTTGGTTTATACGCGAACTTATCCTTATTTTATTTGAGATATTTCACACCTTTTCCGCGACGTTTTTTCTTCAGATAGAAAAAAAAACAAAAGTGTTGTAAATCCAAAAATCGTTTTTTCGTGAGAACTCAGTTGGAGCAAAAATAAAAAAAATGTTTTTTCTTTAAAATGTGCTTCTATACAACACTGGTCTGTTTCTAGTGTATTGCTTTTTCCAACAAACTGTCTCACCCTGTTATAAATCTGATAAGAAGTCATATATCCAATTCGCCCCATATAAATGTCAAAAATATTCGCTTCTGTCACAAAACTTCCACATAAATTTCGTGTGTGTTGTTCTTGTTAAAATTTTAATGAAAAATGTTTTTATTTTAATCGAAGCCGATTAAACGAAAATAATTATTTATTTTGTGCAATTCAATAGTATATTTCAAATAAATTAGATTAAAAAAAGAATTTCACTAAAATGCCAGAAGATTCAAAAGAAAATAAAGCCAAAAAGCTGGCAGCAGCTCGTAAGAAGGTACGACCCAGTTAAAAAACAGCCCTTAAAATATATTCGATGAAAAGAGTGTTCTTCTCTTGACACGTCACGGTTATTAAAATAAATATTTACATAAAATTTTAGCTAAAAGAGTATCAATCCAAGGAAAGAAAAGATAACGACGGAGGAATCCAGTCGGACACAACGGTAAGCCAGAGTGATGCAGCAAGCACAGAAGGCAGTGAGCCCATTGCCAATGAATCTCCTGCCTTACCTGCCTTGGAGAGTGGTGTCGATTGTGTAGCAGATCTGATGCCTTCTTATGAACTACCTTCAGCACCAGAGATAGAAGACAAGCCAGTTTTATCTCAAAACAACAACAACAACAGCAGCAGCATCGATACAATCCAAATTCTCATTACAGAAAAGGCTGCTCTGTCGTCTGAGCTGAACACATTGCGCAACATTTGCCGAGAAAAGGAGTTGGAAAATGAAGAACTACAGGCGCAATATCAGTTGACATCGAAGCGTCTGCAGGATTTGCAAAATGAATTCACCCATGAGCGTCAAGCAATGAATGAGTTCAAATCAAAGAACTTAACTCTGCAGGTTCACATGGAAGAAATTCGCTCAAAATATGACGACCAGGCTGAACACTTGGACGAGACAAAGAAACAGTTTTCACTCGAAAAGGAACGCACTCAATCGCTTAGCAAGGAGTTGAAGGAAGCTAAAAACGAACTTGAATTAACAAAGATTCGCATTAATCAACTATCCGATGAAGCATGTGTGACCCAAGATAATCGTGTAGAATCGCTGACACAAACCCAGTTTATGTACGAACAGCAAATACGTGATTTGCAAGTAAGATTCTTCCTCTTAACTTTTCTTATATTGTTTTTTTTTCTGTACTATACAATGAATCTGTCTTCTAAAGGCGATGGTACAGCAGTTGACCAGCGATAAGGAACAAGCCAATCAACAATACCAAACTTATGTGCAACACTTGAACACAGAAGTTACAAATTTAAATGAGAAAAACAGTGAACTTGTTGAGGAATGTTCAAAACTACAAGAACGCGAAAGACAATTCATTGATCACATAAGCGGATTAGAAAAGGAAATCCAAAAATCAATCTCACGCCAGGATCAAGTCAAGGAAAATCAGGTTAACATAATTCTTACTAGAAAGACGTGTTTATATAATAGAAATAGAAATCCCATCAGCCAGTTCAGGTTTCAGAGATCTCGAGAATTTCCTTTGACAAATACTAAAGAAGTGAATCCAATTATCTTGGTTGCTGAGCGATCTTAGATCTCAGCAATGTGAACTGCCTTAATTAAATATTTACAAATTTGTACTCATAAATTCTACGCAATCAATAGGTAAAGTGAATTCAGATTTTTTTAAGTTAGGTTTACGTGGCTATAAGTAGGAGAGCCAATACATTTAGACCATAGTTTTGTCCATTGTGATACTACATTGAATCTAAGTAAATCTTTTTTCCTAATAGTTGAACCATTTTGAGCATCTTATGAAACGAGCGAAATTTCCTATATCTATATTTGCTAGATTGAGAGGATCGTTATAGTAGAAGTTTCCCAGATAGCAGGACATGAACAGAGAAATGGGGAATCGATTCCTACTCTTCTTCGTCCATGCAGCAGAAATCATTGAAGGAAACTCCAAGCCGTGTCGCGTGTCTACCTATTAGACATTGTCCAGTTATTACCGCTATAACGGACCCGATATGCGATTTGCTTAAGGATATACATACATACGTTTGGAGCCCTTCAGATCTAATTCTGGCCAGATCTGCTTTGTCGCGTTTACACGTAGCGATGGGAATACCTATGTTTTCATTATCTGGTAATAAAGGTGTTAGTGTTCCACTTTTGGCGAGTTCGTCAGCTCTACAATTTACAAAAATGTCCCTATGGCTCGGCATCTAACATAGGTGAATATTAAACTCCTGCACCATCTCCATCAGAGATGTTCGACAGTTAAAGGCTGTTATTGAATTGGTAGAGACAATAGCTGCTTGACTGTCCGAGAAAATACGAATATCTTTATTCGATATCACGTTTTCTTTGAGCCAAGACAGGACTATCTGAGTATAGACCTCCAACAATCCCACCTTCCGTAACCTGAAAGTTTTTCTCAAACTGCATCTTATGAATGGTAAAATCTATGTTACTCAAAAGTGAACTGAATGAATGGTCTATATGGGGAATTTTGTATTTCGTAGTGGAGAGGACAAGATCCGTTGTAAATGTGTCGACATTGTTAAAAGGATATATTGTATATCTAGGAAAGGCTTAACAAATAATGTTATTTGAGCACTACGCAGAAGCTCAAGACTTTTTGCTTAAAATTTAATTTGTTCATTGATAGATAATACGCATCCCACAACCGATTTCCTCAGGAATTGAAACTTTCCATTGTATGTATTTGCAAATTCAAGGCAAAGAACGTGCATGTCATGTCTGGCAAAAATAGTTTGCTTTCCCCTAGGAGTCGTGAAGGGTAAGATATTTAGAAAAACCTAAAAAACTGCAACATATCAAATCAGATATGAGGAACTATTAGTTAGATTCAGGCTTGATATATCCAGTATACATCAAGACATGGTGTATCGTAGAAACCTCACTATCGTAGGTGCAAGGTCACACCGAAAAAAAAGACTGGAGCAATTCTTTTGAAATTGCCCACCTCTATTGCAGTTCAGACAACAGACTTAACTACCTTCTAATTAAAAAATTAAAGATTTACTACTTTTTCTTAACAAAACTCAATGGCCTAACATTAAGGACCATAAGCGAGTGATATTCACAGAAACCCTTCTGAGCATTTTAGGTCTTCTGTACGAGCTCGATTCAGGATGTGCAATGCGGAATGGGAACCGAAGTTTAAGTCAGCGACTTAACTCAGAACTCAATATTTCAACCCACAAGCCATAATTTTTTTAAGTAAAAATTGAAAAATCACAAAAGTTTTGTATTGTCTTAGGGCCAATTTGTTCACCTTTGATCATTTTTAATCCATGATTATTCCAAACTGTAAATCGTGAATGTCGTGAACTAATTTTTTTTCTGAAAATCCATAAATTGAGTTGTTAACCATGGATGTAGCTGATCAACCGGTTTTGGAAAATTATGCTAGAAAATTAACCCGCTGTCAAATTGTCCCCTAAGCTATATTTTAAGAATTAAACACAAAGGAGAGAATATTGAATACATTTATGGTTTTCTAAGAATGCGAAAAAAACTTTTGTTACACCCAACCTCGCACCCACCACCCTGCGTGGGGTCGCTTTTTGCATTTTCGAGATCTGGGAAGTGCTACCCTTTAACCGAAAAAGTCTTTCAAACGAAAAAAAAATTGTATCTTTAAATTCGATTTTCGGCCAAATTGGACGTCCTACATTTTGCAAAGCTGACATTTGGCTTAACTAGGCATTGTAGGGAAATAGAAATTCCGTATTCATGTTCTAAGGAGTGATACGAAAAAAAAATTCATCTTTTAACGCGATTTAGAGGTAAACAAAGCGTAATAGACCCCCAATGTTGACACTTTTTTTTGTCTTCAAATGTGATTTTTTATGGAACGTACTTTCAATCAAGAAAAACTTTGCACATACTTTGAGTTTTGCATATTCGAGATCTAGAGAGTGCCGCCTATCAATTAAAAAGCTTTTCAAACGCCTTCGTATTAAATATTTAAGTAAAATAGTAGGATTTTTCGGTCAAACGTGATTCCGGCAAACGTAAATCGGTCAAACCGTCCATGTTTGTAACAGAAAGTTCAATAATTTAAATCAAGCAAAGCCAATAAGGCTTCACATGGGGGTTTTGCTGGACAAACTCGCTTCAGGCGTTGAACTTAAGCTACCTAGTAAAAACCTTTATGGTTCTATACCTTTTCATTTACAAAATTAGTTTTTGAACGATGACGTAAGTGGCTTTGATTTTTTTTATAACTTTCGCAGCTTGTTGCACCACGATGACCTCGTGTGGCAATTGCCAGATTTTTGAGACCTACGTACTAACGTTTCCAAAACGTGCAACAGCTACCCGTCTATCAAAAGAGTTTCTTAATTTACAAGTCGAGCTTGTAAGGCCTGTATAAGACACAAAGACTTTTGAGAATCTGGGTTTTTCAAGTTTTTCATATTTTATACGTGTTGCTACTTCGTGAGAAGTATTCACTTTTCACTCTCTCTTCGACTTAATCGTACATCGGCGACTGCTTTGCCCTAAGTATGAATATGTTCTGAGCGCGAATTTCTTTTTAACCTATGGCAGAAATTCTAAAGTATCAGTTATCTAAATTTTTAATGTGTAATTTGCTGAAGTTTTTTCTTAACACTTAAAAGCTTAAAACTAGGCGTTGTCCCAGAATATAACGCAAGTTTTTTAATTGTTGAGACGTTCTATCCTTGCCAGTGAATTAAATTCAACAGGTTTTAGGATATAGCTTTGATTATTAAAGAAAAGGTAGAACAGAACAGGACATGGCAGTACAATTTCATGAGAAACATTATATTTGACCAATTCTGTATATAAAATTCTAATATTTCATTATAGTTTTTTAAGAATCTCTTATAACTCAAAAGCACATGCAGAAAATCCGGTTCTAGGTTATTCCACACAGACTCATTTTATACGAATGAATTCTGTTCAAAACAAATATTTTTTTTTGTTGGCAAAAACATTAAATGCGATATTATTGTACTAAGAAATAATATACTCACGATTGTACAATGTACAGTCCTTAAAATATTTGTGAATAATCTTTACATTTAATACTTAAATCGAATTAATAACAAAAATACTATCCTTATACTTTCTTGCAGCAATACGAGGTGAACGAAGTCTACATAAAAGAAATCGAAGAGCTAAAAATAAAAATCTCTGAATTCGAATCCGAACGATACGAATTTCAATTGAAAATTAAATCCCAAGAAGATCGCCTTGAAGCGCTCACTCAAAATCTCAGCGACAAAGATAATAAAATTTCTGAATTAGAAGATCATTTACAAAATATTCTCTCCGAGCGTCCAGACAGTCATAAGCTGCTAGCTACAATGGAAAGTGATAAAATTGCTGCATCTCGTGCGCTATCACAAAATGATGCATTAAAAAAACAATTAGACGAGTTGGAATTAAGATTTGTTCAGTTGACAAATGATAAGGCGGACTTGGTGAACAAATTAGACGCTGAGGAGTATGTAAATCGTGAAATTCGCAACAACTTCGAGGGCATGGAAGAACAAATTAAGAATCTTGATGGAAAATTGAACTTGAAAGACGAAGAGATGATTCGTCTTACACACGAGAATAATGATTTGGCTAGAAAAAATTTAATGCTCGAACAGCAATTGGATAGGTTGCAGCACTATGAAGCAAGTGAATATTCCAACAAGTACCAAAGTGATCAAGAGAGTCCCAGGGAAAATGGAAACGACGATCATCATCATAAAGAAATAAATCACGATCACAAACACGACCACCATGATCATGATCATGATCACAATCACTGCCATGAAGGCGACGAACACAACCACGATGAGCATTCTGAGTGCTCATCTAGTCATGCCGGCCATGACCATCCACATTCCCTAACAAGTCTGGATGAACACGATCATCCAAGAGAACAATGCCATGCATCAACATCGATGACTCCGCAACACCAACACAAACATCGTTATGATGAACCGCCAACAATTCCAACAATTGAAGCCTTAACAAAGCTCCAGAATCGTTTCACCAAGCTAATGGCTCAAACAGCCGAATTAACTGAAGAAAAACAACGCCTTGAGCATTTGGTGCTTCAGCTTCAAGGTGAAACCGAGACCATCGGCGAATACATCGCACTCTACCAGACCCAAAGACGTATTCTCAAACAGCGAGAGTACGAAAAGGCAGCACAACTGCAGCTGCTTCTTGGAGAGCGTGAAGAAATGCGAGATAAAATCACAACTCTCAACAAACTTGTATCGAATTTGGGAGTCGATCTACCAAATAACTTGCGATTAAATGAAAACCTAAACAGTGTGATGGAGAATATCTGCATTGAACCAAGTCCATCCAACACACCAAGTAGCGATGGTGGTGGCGAGGGGGACCACAATCCAACCATCCTCGATGAGGCTGTCATGAATAAACGATTGAACTCAAATGAATCAAAAGAAATATTGGCAAAAATTCAAAATATTATAACGGAAATTAAGGAGAACACAAAAGATATACCGCCAGTCAATACTGCAGACCATTTGACTTGTTGTTCGGGTAAATTTGAAATTGTTTAACCTGAAAAAGAGAGAAAGAGAGACAAATACAAAAGCTAAAGGTATCAAGCTTAGATTATTTTTTTAATTAATCACACATATTCCTTAATCAATATTTTTGTGTTTTTAGTTTACAAGCAACAAAAAAAAAAACGAAAAAAGAAAAGATTTTTAACGTAGCGCGGGCATAATGTGTCTTATTTTTCAAGACATTGATTTTTTTTTATTAAATAGGTCGGTTTTGCACTCCTGATTTGCCACATGTTCTTATATATCCTATCCAAGCTGATTGCAATTGTTTGAATAATATTACCTATTCTGATTGTTTTAAAAACAAGGAGAATTAAATAAAAATAAAATATTTAAAAGAATGGTGTAGTTTTGTTTTAATTTAATATTTTAGATTCTTGGCTTTACATAATCTCCACTGAATCTTTTTTAGGTGATTTTGAAGCAGTCAATGCAATTATTACTGTTAGTTCAATCGAAATGAATAACACTTAAACCGCATTATAGTTAACAAAGTCTTAAAATTGGGTTCCATAATAGGACTCACTCAATGACTCAATAGAATAGCCGATGCATTAAAAAAGATTCCACATACGCCCTAATGAACCTCAATCAAACAAAGTGTATGCAAACCTAATTAAGATAACACAATAAGAGAATATCTTATAGGTCATGAATACAAAGAAATAGAAGATATTTAAGTTATAAGCAATTCTTTGTTTTTCTTTTATCTTGAGATATAGTTTAAGTGTAATGAATTTTTTTGTTTTCTTTGAAAAGATAGCATGTGCAAGTGACTTGTTCCAGATTTATTAATGTATCTTTAAAGTCTATGCAAATTTTTATTTTGTTTAAAAAAAAAGGCTTAAGAACTTAAGATAATCTAAATTGGGAAAGAGACTTAATTAGTAGGGCTCCCATTGAAAATATGTTCATCAATGAGTGCCTTGATTTTTGCAAGCCAAATGACTTTGTAATTTTATTACTTTACTGCCAGCACATTTAAATGGTGGCAAATGGCGGTATGTCTTTAATAAACTTCAATTATTTCCATACAAG
Organism: Meliscaeva auricollis; assembly: GCA_948107695.1. Lineage (NCBI taxonomy): Eukaryota > Metazoa > Arthropoda > Insecta > Diptera > Syrphidae > Meliscaeva > Meliscaeva auricollis. Next base: position 30,389,047 of record OX403619.1, on the reverse strand, counting down.
TGGATGCTGAGCTATATGTCCTTGGCTAGCTCAAAAAATATTGAAAATTTGAAATTTCTAGGCCTAATCTGTACAGGAGTTAGAGGGGGGGAGGGGGGAATGGCCTGAGTTCCTGTATATGAGGGTGTAGTGTTCCTGTATATGAGAGTGTAGTGTTCCTGTATATGAGGGTGTAGTGCCGAAGTTGCCAGAACTTGGCGGGGCACTACCGTACCCTTTGATATAGCTTAAATTACACGACTTGTGTATAAACAAAAATAGTGAAAGACAGCTTATGATATACAAATCGTGTTTGTATGTCATTTGGTGTCATCCATTTTGTCGTTCAGATTTGTTTTGTCCATTTTTATGACCAAAATACACAAATTGCTACATAAATTTTGGTGTTTACACAAATCGTGTTATACCGGCTTAAAACACGCAACTCAAGAGTTGCCTAATAGATGGGGAGTTATAGGCCAGTTATAGCGGTCAGTAAAAAGCTGTCAGTAAAAATTAAAATTTTATTATGGATAACTTTGTATGTTACACAAATATTTGGCACACGAAACTGATACCAATCGCTGGCAAATCAATTGAAATATTTTTTTTTTGCCAAAAAAACACTCACAGGAAAAAATATTTTTTGTAAAAAAAGCATTATTTTATTTTACTGATGAAATTTTAATGATAAAAATTAATTTCCATCAGTAAAATAAATAAATGCTTTTAAAAAAATATATATTCTTTACTGATATTGTTTTATGGCCAAAAAAATATTTGAATTGAATTTCATGTGTATTACATATAAAATTATCCACAAGAAATTTTTTACTGATCTCTATAACTGGCTCCTTAGCAATGGATTTACCTATCAACAACAACAAAGCTAAAGCTTTGGTAGTAGAAAGATTGAGGTCAATAAATGTTTTAACAATGGGCCGTTACTAAACTCGGGCTTATCCTATTCAAATAACATAGGATAAACCCCAGTCTAAGATAAAAAAGAGTCTAAAAACGACTATAAATACGCCTCAATGTATTTAAGGTTAAGTTTAGTGTTAAGTACAGCTTGTATTAAGCTTCAATAAATAAATAAATAAATTAACTCTTGGCCCATTCTCCTTTGGTTTACTCTGATTTTTTTTTAGAAAAACCAAAACTGCAGTATTGTTAACATCACTCATAACATAACGTACGCAAAATTTAATCTAAATCGTTATAGTCGTTTTCGAGGCAAAGCCAATAACTCAAAATTGTTATATGCAAGGTATTCGTTCTAATTGAGATATTCAAAAACAAAAAAAAAAACAACCTTAGAAATTACAAAAAAGTAGTCTGTACCAAATTTCAAGCAAATCCGTCAACCCGTTTAGGCTGATGTGACTCTCTGTACAGATGGACTGGACGCACAGACGAACAGACGAAAAGACGCACAGACCGACGGACGGCATGACGAAAACCACTTTTTTGGAATTCTCCATCATCGACGCTGTAACTATTTCAACTTTTTCTCATCCATCATCGACGCTGTAACTATTTCAACTTTTTCTGATGCGTTTTACTGATATGTTAGTAAATAAGAGATACAATGGCACCGCCTTTCAACCTTGGTTTTTGTTACACTTGTTTATAATGCCGTTTTCATTTTTAAATTTTTAACTTTGCTGACTTGGAAACTCTTTGGCATTTGATTTTGCTACTATTAATTCTACATTAACTTTCACATATTTTCTTTATCAGGTTTTTTTTTATAAATTATTTTCTGGTAACCTTTTATCTCTACTTATACACTTCTACATCTCTACAACTTTTTTAATTTTCAGAAATTCAGAATATAATTCTTTAATGGACAAATGTCAATATTGCTTTCTGGCTCTTTTCCCACAACGACTATGTGTCGCAAATTTTCCAAATAAAAACCTGTTTTTTCACAGGATGCCGTACCATCTATTTGCTTCTTCCATTTCTCAAAATAACACCCTTTTTTGGTGTTTTCAGTTGCAGTCACATCATTGATAACACTTCCTGTCTACAAAATTCTAAGGCTATTGTACTCCAAGATTTTCTTTATCTTTTAAATCTTAAGTGGTTTCCAGTTAAAACAACTGAGGTGCAAATTATCTATTCCGAAAAATTCTAAGCGCCAGGGACAAACAATGAAAATAATTGCATGATTCAGGTACAATACTCTTCAAAACCCCTTTTGGAAAAATCTAACACATATTTTAGAAACACACTACTGGTCACTTGATTAAATCCAGTGTTTTGTAAAAATCCAAATTAGTTTTTCTGTGGACACAGTGGCAACACATGTTTGAACCCAACAACAGTTTTAAGATAGAATATTCAACTTTATCCATCTTATCTATTTATAATTTCTGTTACATTCGAATCACTGGATGTATTGTGATGAGCTAAAATATACATTTTTTTAAGGCTACCTATACGTAAATGTCTTTTTAAAAAGAATGGTATTTACTAGCACTAGAGGTCTGCTTTTTCTAATATGAGAATTAAGCTCAATATTCTGTCTTAAAAGTGTTGTTGGTTTTTTAATAGGTGTTGCCACTGACACAGCAGCAAAAAACCCATAATTTGAAATTTTACAAAACACTGGATTTATTCAAGTGACCCGCAGTGTATGTACATTTATGTACATACATATCTTGTTAAAAGGTTGTTCATCCATTTCTTACTATTTCTATAACAATTACTTATATGCACCTACAACATACAAGGTCACATACACATTATAAAAAGGTATTATTGGATTGCAGCTGGAAGTACCAACCTAAAATACATATACCGCCACTAGATTTTACAGTGACCAAACGGTATTTCCATAGTAACGGGTGTGACACATTTTTCATGTTTTTCGCTCCTTCAATTGTACTATTCATTCAATAAAGTATTAAAACACTTTAAGATAAAACACCTATAAATAAGTTTTTAATTGTTTTCCATATTGAATGTATAGGTATTACAACTCCTATACTGCCAGAGAATATGCTCATATAAGATTTAACCGGTGTGACATTAGAAAGTCACATACGTTAAATCTTGTATTAATATCTTCTAAAGCAGCACAGTGGTTGCAATAAATTTAAAATTGAAACACGAAAAATGTGTCACACCCGTTACAAATACAAATATAAAAAAAATATGTCCATTTTTACAGTTGTGACAAAAGCTCAAAGTGTTTTTAGTTTTTTTTTTTAGGTTTAGACTTTTGGCCAAAACTTTTTTATTAAGACTATAAAAGATACTAAAAATATTGCCACTAGATTTTGCCGAGAGAGATGCAACGAATTTTTGCACTCCAGTATAAAACTAAATACTGCATTAATTTATTTCAAAAAATATCCACAACAAAGCGTTGCAACGAAGTATTACACAGAACCTTGAAATTTTCGGTATAGGTATCGAAAAGTTCAGTTCAATAAGTTCAACGTCAATGAACCCATCAAGGTGCCAAACAAATCAAGACTTATTAATTCATCATTAGCAAATTCGTGTAGGTATTATCAAGATGTATTCGTTTACGATTTGCGTAGGAAAGAATCTGTTAAAATAACAATGTTTTTTCTTCTTTGTCATGGTGACGAGTCACGTTACAGTGAATTACCTTCTTCACAACCTCACGTTAATATGAATGGTCAACTATGAGAGGTTATCCAGTTATGGGTAAATTTTATTAACCTTTTCTTTTTTCATCCTTAAAAAAAAATTGGAAAAAAATCGAACTAAAATAAAATAGTTTTTTTCAATTTTTACTTTTTGAAATAAAGTACACCGAGCAATGTTAAATATCCAAGATGAAAAGAATAAAGCTGTTCCTAGAATTCCTTCATTCGTATGCAGGCTGCAGGAATAGGAAGACATAAACTAATATCCATTCAAAAAAATTGAGAAAAACATCAATAAGAAAAATACATTTCACAGTGAAACGCGCAAAAGAAGAGACTTTCATCTATCCATTTTATACACCATAAAAAGAGTGACGACTGACAACAAGGCTGGCACGAGGCATAAACACATTTCTTTTTATTTCGGCGGAAAAACACCTCAACGAAAGGTGCCGACACCATAAAGTCATTCCTGCCAATTTGTTGATATTTTTATTTCTTCGAACATTCATTCAAATGCTTCAATTTTCTTCTAAGAACTTTGTAAAAAAAACCACAACTTCCGTTTAAAATCTGTTTTATTTCTTTTTATTTGTTGTTAAAAATGAACTCATTGATGACCTAAGTATAAAACATTTGAAATTGAAAAGCCAATATATTTTCTATGAGGTAAATATAAAATTGTTTGTATTGGCGTTTCTTCAGCAGACTTCTTACAGTCATCACAAAATTCAATTGAGTCTGAGAGACAGGCCATCAGACAGAATGTATAGATACTTTTTTTTGTTTAATGATTCAATGATTTCTAAATAAGGCATAGTATGGAATTTCAATCAACACCAACAATAAAAAAAAAAAACACAATTAACCCGAAAAATGTTGAGCCTCGTTTTATTCACCTTGAAAAGTCCAATGCGAGTATAGAAGAAAGTCATTGTTTACATTTACACAATTACTGGAAACATTACTTTTCTGAATGTTTACCTGAATCAGCTTATAACCCCAAAAGTAAGAGAGTCGAAGTATAAATTTAATCCAGATAAAAAAGGTGTTAACTGATTGTAGATTTGGAAATCAAACGAAAATAACTTCGAATTATTTGATTTTAAATATGATTGTGAAATCTGAAAGTTATTCACAGGTTTTATTTTGGTAGCACATTGAAGTTGTGGATGAGGTTTTGTTTATTTTTTCGGATGGCTTACATTACCTATACTATTTATTTACTTTGGGTTTGATTGATGAATAGTTTAAATAAATGTTGTCAGTGTCACCTAAAAAAATTCCATTGATATTTCGTAATTCTGTGTACTTAATTTCTTTCCAGATTTTGCAGGGTTGGTGGTTTAAGGAAATGTACATTTTTTAACAATGCATACAAATTTAATAAAACAAATTAAAAATGCCCTCCATTGGGGTAAGCCTTGTCGTAGCGGAGGGGCTTACGGTGTCTACTACAACGAAGCTTAGAGCAATGCGATCGCGGAATTTATTTCTGCAGAAAGGACTCCCATGGTCGACAGGTAGAAATGGAGTAGGATGTCACTACTAATTACCCGCCCAACAAAAGAGTGTTTCCACCAAGGCACTTCCAACAGATTAGACGGTAGCGCCAGAATTCTCTATTCGGATGTGGTTTTGTGGTAAGAGGCAACCTTAGGCAAGAAAACATGCACTTTAAATATATAAGTGAGCGCCTTGTCACAATCCGCATCAATGCAAAATTTAAGAACATCACGCTGATCTGTGCCCACGCCCAAACAGAGAAGAAAGATGACGCGACCAACGAAGCATTCTACGGAAAATTCTTAGTCGGCAAACTAACATCGTAAGAGACTGAGAGGAGCTCTGCTGATCGCGTCTCCCTAAATGTCTCAGAAAACCCACCAGCAGCACCAACTATAGACTAGCAGTGGAATCATTGTCAATTTGCCATTAGAAGTGCCGCATCTGATGTGCTGGGTTTCAGAAGACCACCAATGCGAAACCCCAGGTTCGGTGATGAGTGCCGCCAGGCACATGCAGATGCAGACAAGGACGAGGCAAATAAGTCGATGCTGCAGGCTAGGACCAGAACTGGTGAGAGAGAAGCACGCCAATTCTATGTGCAAAAAAGAAGAGAGGAACACCGACTTCTAAGAAGGAAGAAGAGGGAACACGAGAAGCAAGCGGTCGAATCTATTAAGGGATGTTACGGTGGGGGAGATGTCCGAAATTTCTATCAGAGGGGAAACGATCTACCCAAGGATATCAGCCCCAAATAGAAGCCTGTCGTGATAAAAATTGGAACACGGTGGGAGACATGCAATTGATGTTAAGGATCTGGAAAGAACACTTTTCCAAACTGCTTAACGGCGAAGACAGCCAAGATTCCGCTGTTATGCGGAACAACTCATTCACCGTGGACGATGATGACCAAATTATCCGTCCCCCTGACCTAGAAGAAGTTAGAACAGCGATATCAAAACTACAAGAAAGGAGATGCTCTGGACTACGCCAACTACAGAAAAAAAAAATCGGTGGGTTTTTTGTGTGTACGCCTGGAACCTTTTACTAATGAGCTGATCGGGCCCTAACTGTGTGGTTTTAGGCGAGGAAAATCAACCAACGATCAGATTTTCACACTCCGGTAGATCCTGGAAAAACCCAAGAATACCGAATCGATACACACCATCTCTCGCAGGTCAGAAGTCAACACCAGAGGCACAATTTTTCAAAAGTCAGTTCAAGTCTTGGCTTATGCTGATGACATATTGACATCATTGGAAGAACGAATCTAGCTGTCAGTGAAGCATTCGCGAGTATTCAAACGGAGGCGGCCAAGATGGATGAGACAAAAACAAAGTATATGCTGTCATTGAAAAGGGAGACCCAACACTACGACTGGGTAAAAATGCACCACTTTGACGTAGTCAAAGACTTTGTTTATCTGGGATCCACTATTTCATCGCACAACAACATCAGTGTAGAGAGATCAAGCGAAGAGTCACACTTGCCAACCGGTGTTTCTTTGGGCTTAGAAGGCATTTATGTAGTAAAGTTTGTTCAATCCTGGATTGTATGCGTCATCGTAAGTAAGTAATTAAGTAAACAGCTCAATAAGTCAATCAGATCGGGGGGCAATTGTACCCATTGTCCCCCCTTTCCCCGGTGCGGTAACGGCACCTGCAAGAGCAAATGCAGTACCTACATGTGACCCAATCATATGTAAATATCATAAGACGAAAGACAATTCTCCAACGAAACGAATTTACTTTAGGTATGTTTGATTAAGAGATAAGATAAGAAATTAAATAAAAATAAGTTAATTGAACTTCAATAATTGTGTGATACATTTTGGGCTACGAAAACCTTTAGTAAAACTGCAGACTTCAAAAAATCAATTTTTTCAGTATTTTATTTTAAGAGGTTTAGAAAAAGTAGTTTCTTTTGATGATAAAAACATGTTCATCGGAGTTAAAATTGAATTAAATTTGTTTACGATGGTTGCGTTTCTTGAAATTGTTTCGAAATAAAATTAACGTTAAACTGCCGATATAAATGATTATGTTTAATTAATTGCGATTCCACTGTAGTCCACAATCATAATACCCATATACCTAGTAGAGATTTTTGAATTTATGATTTAAATTATTTATTTTAAAGAAAATTTTAACACACATCTTATAGATAAACAGTAGAAGTGATTAATTGCTTGTGTTTCCTGAAAATACCAGCGAAAACAAAAATATATATTGAGTTAAATATGTCTTCTGTGAGCTTTTCGGCGGTATGAGGTAGGTATCCGCATATTGCCCCATGTGGTACAATAATGTTATTAATTTGTTTGTTTATTAAAACATAAAAATATGAAAGCTTGATTAATTTCAACCACTCTTAATTCATAAAACAAACAAGTTCAATGTCTAATTTCAAAGAGTTTGAATTTTTCAAAAATGAAAAAAATAAAAAAAAAACACACACAAAATGTGTGTTTCTTTTATGAGTTCTATATTTAAAAAAATTGGTTATTCTTCTTCGGAAACAAGAGTGTGGGAGTGTTGTTTTATTGTATCTATTTTATACAATTCCAAAGAAAAAATATATTTAATTAATTGCTGGACTTTTCTGACATAAGTGAGGAAATAAGAACCAACATTATAGTATGAATGTAGGTTTCTGCTATCTTAAAATCTGTTTAATTTCACTTGGGTAAACCAACGCGAGAATGCAAAAATTATATTATTATACATCCACTTGAGGGTATGTCTATCTATTAGATACACAGACAGAGCAGACCACTCTAGCGTGTGGTTCATCTTAATCGCATTACATTTTTATTTAAACGGTAGCATGTTGATTCTAGATTCCGCAAAGCCATATTCGAACTATACATTACAGTGGGGCATATTCACTCACAAGCTTTGCAAAAAAATCCAAAAACTGCAAAGAAAATGTATAATCACATCGCTTCGATAGAGAAGATTTAAAAAAAAACCGGGAAATTTTTCTTCAATTTCGTAAAGAAAAAAGTTGTTAGGGCTCATGTTAAAAATATGCGATACTGATAAAAATTTTCTCGACCAAACCTGTATTTTATTTAAATTAAATTAGCGTACTTCAAATGGTCTTAATAAAACTTGTAGCTGACACATAATAACATGCATTTTTATTATAGAAAGGGGGTATATCTCCCGACGTTTGGTTGGGAGGAGAATTTTTTGAAAAAGGACTAAAAATGGAAAAAAAAATCATTAAAAAGTAACGGTAATACCTATTAATTAAATATTAAATCTTTTTTTAAAGGCAATACTCTATTCTATTAGTCAGTTTTTAAATCATATAAATTCTACGCATAGTTTCAAACTCAAAATGTGGGAATAAAAACATAAAAAAAATGTTTAAAGTTTTCCAATTTTCAGTTTTTGAGTAAAAATTAATAAGAGCAATGAATTGTACGAAAAAAATATAATATAAAATCTCAAAGTTTTGAAAAATTACACTTAAAACATTTTTGTATATTTTTTCACTCTTTTTTTTCAAAAGCTATGCATAGATTTCACTTGATTTAAAAACTGGCTAATAGAACAAAGTGTTGGCTTTAAAAAATGATATAATATTTAATTGTAGATTTGATCGTTATTTTCAATGATTTTTTTCCATTTTTAGTACTTATTTTTCATAAAATTGCCACTCCAGCCCATTCCGTAGTAAAAAATTCTTTTATTAAAGTGTTCTACAAAACGCAGTTAATATTTATTGGCACCACAGTTTATCATACTCTCCCCTTTATGTTTCATAATATACCTTACGTATGTAAGTAAAAGTGACCGTTGGTTCTCTAGTTTTCATAGTGAGTTTAAGGGTGGAATTTATAAACGTCCCTTAGTCGAGATTTTTTTGAGCTATTCCTCAAGGGGAATTGAAACTTAAGTGAGGTCAGAAGCTACCTTAAGCATTTCCTTGATACGTTATGAATGTCAATTCTTGCTTGTTTTAACTTATCCGAGCTCTTTTTCTTTTTATCACTACGGACATTATCCTTTTAAACAAAAAAATTAAGCTGGAAAACAAAAATATCCCGAAATTTATACAAAATAACAAATTTAAAACAAAAAAATATTAATTTTTCAAATTATTTCGTTGTCGGCTTGTTTGAGAAATAATTTTATTCAAGAAAAGATTTTTCTCCACTCAAGTGGGAGACTTTCCATTTTGGTTATAAATACGAATTTTTCTGGAGTATATCGCTTAAGATTTTTCTCAACTAACAGTAGTTGATAAAAATATTGCAGGTTTATGGAAATCTTAGATTATTTGAGTAACAGAGTCAAAAGTTATGAATGGTTCAATTCGTCAAAGGAGCATGAAAAGTGCATTTGATATTTTTTTTTGTGGAATAAATATTTCTTACAGTCTTTGCCTTTTTAATTTAATCAAACATTTTTAAAAGGTAAATACATCTTAAAATTAAGGTAAAACAAAGTAAAAATTATTATTTTTTTCATTAAATGTTTTATTTCGTATGCATTTATTAAAAATATATTTTCAATAAAAAACCTCTGTTGCAATGCTATACAGGTACAATAATTGTCCAATATTTTTACAATTGTAAAAGATTTACTACAATTCTTCAAAAAAAATTTTTTAAATCTACTCTCTACTACGCAACATCATCAAAATATCAAAATCTACTACATTTTGAAAATCTCTATTTAAACCTACTTCTATTTTTTTCTTTTTTTTCTATTTCACTCTGTATACGGTATTTAACCCCAGAATTTCTTTAAAAAAAATTAAATTTAATAAATTTACTTTCCACACAACCTCTTTTTGTATTTTATAAATAAAAAAATGGTATAGGAACACGAACAATATATTGAAATACATGTTTATGTTTTTACAGATATAAAGTCTCAATTAATTTCCATTTTTAATTTTTCGTTATTTTTGTTTAGTAAAATTTAATATAAGAATTTTCATTTTCTCATATGTGTACAAAAAAAAGTTAAATTTTCAATCTAATTAGATTTTTCTCAATCTATTACATTTTTTTTTCAAATCTACTCCAATTTTTTTTCTGGAAGTGGTAACGCTGCTGTGTACATCGTGGACTCTAGGAAAAAATAAATTTGGTGGGGTATAATTGCTGAAGTTCTTTTTACGAATTTATGTTTTACCTCTTAAGGACAATTCTAAAATGGGCGGTAGAAGTAGTACAAGTCAAATTTTGGACAAAATGATATAAGTTCACCACTCGACTGTAAAATTGATGGGGCATTCTTGGTAAAAGCAGTTAAGTCTATTATACACACAAAACACTTTAAAAATAGAAACTCATAGTTTTATTAAAAAAAATATAAAAAATTGAAAGTTTTATAACGTTTTTTCCGTCTCCTGAAAAATTGCAATTTTTGACATTTACTAGATACTTCTACCGCCCACCTTCGAATTCAATTTGGGCCTTTTTAATCACTGAAATGAATTGTGATGAAATTAAAGATAACAAGATGTTGCTAATGTAAACTACAGTTTCAGCCAGAATTATTGCACATTTATTCCACTGTGGCGTCCCCGTCCATTGGCCCATCGGTCCATCGATCGGTCCATTTAGCCGACCTGATTTTTTTATCCGCAAAATCTGAATGTGAATCCATTATTTTCAGGGTAAGACAACAGCAGTTTTTTGTTTTGTTTTTTTCTTAATTGTAAACAACAATATACAATTCAATTGGTTTGCAATTAAAAGTATTAAATTCTTTGAATTTATCGCAGGAAATGTTATTTAAATCGGTTTTGATCGGTAGGTATCCGCAAGATTCAACCAATACAATTGTTTATTTAACTTTCAATATGTTGCCTTGAAGTTGTATTGGAATGTTTCTTCCTATAAATCGTTCAATTTGTGTGGTTTTCTTTTTTTTCATTTATTTAAAGATTCGATTCGTTTGAGTTAATCAAACCACATGATGTTTTATTTTTAAATGAACAAATTATGGTGTTGTAATTAGTGTCTACTGCGGATGCGAAGATTTCATCTGCGCACTTATTACATTATTACAAATATATACAGTACATCATGCACATAGATGCATTATGAAATACAAGACGCGTATCTTTGAAGAATTGCCTGCGCATACGCCCCGGGAATAGATAGGTATAACGTTTATGTACATCAAGCTTGATCAAACTGAAACTATGCACTATGTGTGCTAATTGAGTTAAACTCCTCTCAGCAACTTTAAATGAATCTGCCTACACACAATTTTAACTTCCTCTTAAGTTTAGTGTGTGTCTAATTAAGACTTCGAGAGTTAAAACCCAGACCTAGGGGAGGGGGGACTTTTATCAGAGGATTGCGGCGTAGAGATTAAATTAAGTTACATTATATATGTTTAAGTTGAAAGTTCTATCTTCTTTTAATTTTAATTAATTTATTTTTCCGGTAATACTGAATAAGTACTCATAATTATTGAAGTAAAAAGACATCTTTAAGACCTTCCTCAGAAGTTCCAAAAACAGCCTTGTATAGTAAAGTTTAAAAAGCCCTCTTTAAGAGCTCAATCAAGAACTGCGAACTCAAAAATGGAAGTGCGAAACATTGAAAATCGGTGAACACCTTCAAAGGACAACTTATGTACCAAAAAATCTTGTTTGTCCACTAAAAATGTTTGTTTTGCCATCCTCCATCCTTTAAGGAGATATACAAAAAACTAGCTAGTTGGTACAAATGATTTTAAAGTAATTTCGAAAGTTGTTTCTTTTTATTTTTGAATATAATGTCTAGAACGAATAGCTCCCATATAACGGGTTTGAGTTATTAGTTTTTTCTCGAAAACGGCTCTTAAGATTTTGTTTTAAATTTGTGTATGTACATACATATGTGTATTGCGTTAAGTGATTAAAACACGACCAACGGAGAAACAGCGGTGCCGTTTTTGTACGGTTACAGTTACTTTGGCCCAAAGAGCGAGTACGTGCGACCCAGCCGTGCATTTTATTTAATTTTTATAACAAAAATACAATAAAAAATGAAAACAATGGGCCGATTTTTATTTTTGAATATCTCTCTAAAGTTCAGTAAACGAATGAAAAATAAATGCAAAATATCGTGTAGTAGGTATGGGTTATCATCAAAAAGTCACCACGCCAGGCCCGCGAGCGTTAGGCAGGAGGCAGGAAAAATGGTCCCTTTTTTGGTTTCTTGTTAATAATTTGAAAACAATGGGATTTACAAGAAAATTTTAGTAAATAAAATTTTCTACGAAAACGTCATCTTTTTTCTCTATGACGATACTTGGCAAACAAACTAAAATTGTCAATGGATAATTATTGCCATTGTCAGATACATACATTTTTCAGTATACAGTACACTTAATACAGTACACACATCGATTGATTGACTGTCGTTACAATTACTTGTATTTTTTTTTAAAGCTAGAACGAACAATTTGTAAAATGTTACGCATACGCCACAGTGACCGTCTAAAATATCGTCTATCGCTTGCGCTGACCAAAATATGAAACTAATTGATGCTTATAACCTCTCCTATTTTGTCCTTTAAGTTTTTTTTTTAACATATATGCGTGGTTATTTGAAGGCTTACATTTACTTAAGATTTCTCCTAGAAGAATTAAAATATTTAAAAAATTTCAGAAAAAAAATGATTTTGAAGAGCAGTGTAATTCACGGAACTGGTCAACTTAATTAAAATAAGTAAGGAAATCATAATTTTAATTCAAGTTTTACACATTCATAAAGTGAATCTGTTTTATGTGCTCATACAAATTGTGAAGACATACTTACACTAACCAATGACTGCTAAGTATAACTCTGCCAAAAGCGATTACTGTACCCATTTACCTTGATCTCAGTAACCGCGCCTGCTTCAGCTGGCCATATTAGTCAACAAATATAATCATCGAATTTGAAGATTAAATAAAAGAAGACCAGTTAAGTAATACTATCGTGGATTTTGTAACTCTTATCATAATTTACTTAAAATATTCGACTTGACGCGGCATACCGTGGCGCACGAGTGTACGGTGTACGCCAACGACACAAGTAGTCGTAATACCACTTAAGATTGTCGAGATTTTGGTATTTATTTTGTTACTGAATTATATTTCGTCACATATTTTTTTTTTTTTTTAAAGGTATCAGAATAATTTAAGCCGCGCCTACTCATCAATCTTCAATACGTTTTCAGTTCATCAAACTTTTAACTACAAATAGAATGTGTATAGCTGTAGATTATACATGTATGATGTATTTGTTGTAGATTAATTTCTCTTTCCTAAGCTTTATGGTGGGTTTTATTTCAACGAAATTTTGGTAAATATGCCCTTCCTACCTATCGACAGATAGTATTATATAATGATGAAATTTCATCTTCCGGTGATGTTTATTTAAGATTTTGTTTTTTTGATTCTGCCAAACAGCTAAATTACGAGTCTACTTCATGATGAAATTAAGATGGTTTTCAAAGAGTACAAATTTTGCAATTAAGTGCAAATTATGTAAAATATTGCCACTTCTAAGTTTCTGAATCCAAATTCCACGCAAATTTTCTCACTACTTCCTGCCAAACTCTAATAAATAAAACTTCAAATCGCTCATTTTTTACGTAGAAAATGTTCTTAGACAAAATTACGAAATTATTAAGTGACCAATTGCAAAACTCTTTTTTTTTTTTTTTTGTAATGGATAAAAGAAATTGTCTATAAGAATAAATTATAGCTGTTGCAAGACAAAGTCTGAAAGACGGGAGGGTTCTATAACCACTGAATTTGTATCATATTCATTTGAAATCATTAGTGCCGTAATACACTTCCGAACGATCATATGTAATGTAGTATGTAGGTCATCTCGATAACTTCAGTAGCTGCCTTCAAAGGGCATTCCCCCTTCTAGAGGATCTGAGTTTTTAAATACCATTTTTGGAGAAATTTTTGTTTGTTTTGTGATATAAAAACTCTAAAAAAAAGACCCAAAAATATAATTATGCCTTGAGTTTTATTCGTCGGATCGTCCAAACGAAGAAAAAGTAACACAACATCAGCTTCCATATTAAAACCCCTGTAAACCATAGAATGCCGCAAAAAAAAACTGGAAACTTTTTAATTTGAACTGCGCATTTTCTGTTTTTCAATTATTATAGTCCAAGATACAGCCATAGGGTTACCTAACCGCATCGACAAACCACAAAAGTGGTACAAACACAATTTGCGCTAGAGTTGCCTAGCGATATCCCGTCAAGGCATAGGGTTGCCTTTCCCACGCCCTAAAGTCCAAATTTTAGTTTTTATTCAATTACCTGACCCACCCATATGGCAAGCCTTACAGATGTAAAAAAAAATATAATAAAAATTTCAAAATTTGGAATCACGGGATTTTTAGATATTCGTAGTTTAAAAGAACCCAAGTTTAACTTTATTTTATATGAAAAAACTTCAGACGTTGAGCGCAAGTGCTAAATATTGGGCCCTATCGTGAATCTCCAAAAGAATTTTGTTTCCCTGGAAAGATTTTTTTCACCCCAAGGATACATTTATGGTTGAACTTTTGTCATTTAGCCCTATCACCAGATAACATCGGTATACCTTAATCAGAATCTGAAATAGCCTTTATCTAGCGATGCTATCAATCAAGAGCTAAGGAATGCATTACATTCGACCCCATGTTTGGAAAACTCTTTCTATAAGTTATTTTTTTTATTGCGATTTAATTATAAAACAAAATACAACATAGACTACAAATAAATTCATCAGATACATAGTTAATAAATTGAATAGACAAAACAAATTCATTTTAATTACTTCAATTATAATTGAGCAAGACATTTCTATTTTCTATTTAAACAAAATCGACATTCATCAGGGCTTGGTCACATACTTTACATTCGATTGCATAATCTGAACCTTTTATTCGTACAATGCTGTGTCCAACTCCAAAGTATGTAGGTAGGTAGATTAAATATCTGTTCTTAATGCTAGCTGGCACGTACTTATCTGTCAAAACTTTGAAGTGTTTTGCTGTTGCGTTTGCGACGCGAGACGCGACGACGTTACAACATAGCAGGAAACCTTTCATATTTAATTTAAACATTTTATATCCGTACTTGAATTGTACTTCAATAAATTGTACCTATTGAGTTTTTGTTTTTTTTTTATGATTCATTGCTGTTTATTGACTCATTGTCCGGTGCGCTTAAGCCTTTGTTTACGTCTGGGTCTTGTCTTATAGATACCTACTACTACGTACCAGTACCTACATAAATGCGATAATTTCAGGTTTCAAGTAAAACGAAAGATATGCCCTAATTATGCGAGAGTGCTAACGATACAGATACAAGTCTACCTAGATACAACCTGCACTTTACAACCTATGAACTGGAGAAATTTATTAAGACCGTGAAAACAAACGCGATTAACAAAAGAATACAAAAAAATATTTACATTAGGTAGTTGAGCAAGTTTTACTTTTTCTTTATTTTATTTTTACCTAAATAAAATGATAAGAAAAAATAATATCGGCTAAACACAATACATCTTCTTTTTTGTTTGTATTGATGTAGGTTGTTCTCTATGTGCATTAATTTGTTCACATCTTTGAATTAATTGAGTATAAGAGAAACAAAACAGAAAAGATTTTTCTATTTAAGGAACTTCGAAACTATGCATGTTGTCTTGAGAAAAAAATATTTGGCAGACCAAGCATGACCTTTTAATAATAGATTGATAGCTATTATTGTAGACCACTTAAAAAGAAACTATGTTATGGTAAATTTACCAATAAACACCAATTTTTAAGATGAGTTCGTACTTTCTAATAAAAGTGCTAAAATGACACAATAAATTGATTAAATCTTTTTAAGAACTGGGTGAGCAATTTTTAATAGTTAACTTCCCTTGAAAATTTTGACATAATCCGTCGTTTTTAAAAAAGATGTCTGTGTGTGTGTGTTCGTACGTTCGTGACACTTTTTTAGTTCACAATATCTCGAGATAGATTGTATTGCACAACATAAAACCTCAAAAGATGCAGAAAGAAGTTACTGCAATTAAAAAAAAATGCTGTAAAATGGCTTTCGTCTCAAATATCTTCAGAACAAAATATTATATCAACTTTGGCTAGCCCAAAAAAAGGTATGACAAAATTAAAAACTGGTATAACTTTGAAAAAAAAAATTAACCAAGAGTTATTGTTTTTTAAATAAAAAAGGACGAACAATTGTTGAAAAATGGTAGTCGATCAAATATAGAACCGCAGACAATGCTATTGACTCCGGAAAGTTTATATTCTCTGCAAAATACTATTAAAAGTCTTTTTTTTTAAGCAAGAAAACTGAGCATCTTAAAATATTTCTCACATTTTTAACTTCCCAAAGGAAGATATTGTGATTGCTCCGATTTGTCGAAGTCAAACTAGAGTTTGAATCCGTCGTATGTGTGTGTGTGTGTCTATGTACGTTTGTAGCTTCGGTGGGTAAAAAAACCCGACTTACGACAACTCAGCTGAGCGTAAATTAAGAATAATGACAGATAAAATTTTACATACACCACCCTCGCACCTACCCGAAATCCTATAGTGATCCCAAGCATGGGGCTTGCAGGGGACACCATGCTCCCCCAAATATGTCTCTACTTTGCACCGGAGTCGAGTTGTCGTGAGTTGGGCTGTACCCAACCCACCTCAAAACTGTTCAAAACTGAAAAAGTTGAACAACAAACGGCGCCGGCGTCGTCTCATAATAAGACCCTACCCAGCCTATACTCTTAGAGGTGTGAAACAAAATATTTTATCAAAGAAAATTTAATTTAAAAATTTAGATATCTTGGATTTTTTTAAATTTTGAATTTCAATACGGTAAATATGAGTGAACTTAGAAAAAAGTCGTTTTTTTCTTAATTAATTAGATGTGATAAAGACACAATTGATAATGGAATCAATAGACTACATAAATACATAAAAATCACGCATACAATTACAAAATGTGAAAAATTTACCAAGTTTAAAATTATTTGACAGTTATCCGCCTAATTTTAAATTTAAGCTTTAGTTTTGAGTCACTAATTTCATTTTCTATTTTTCAATTATTATTGGTTGATTGATTGATTTGAAAAAAAATCTACATATTTTTTTATTTCAGTTATAATTTTGTTTGTTCTTGAAAATGTGTGTTTTACCAAAAACAAAGCTTAGGCGTAGACTAACGTGTATAATCCCCTTAATATACATTTATTTCTATTTAATTTTAAAGTTCAAGTGACATCAACTCCAAAATGCGTTTCGTTTCTAATACTTTCTGTTATAGCATACCTACTTTTTTTTTATTGATATTAGGAAACTATTCGAATGTTGACTTTAACTTAACTAAAACTGTATTAAAAACATTATTCCGGATCAGCGCTCCACTCTCTGGATTGTCATATGTGTGGTGAAAGATTTTATATTAATTATTTATTATCATTATATTTGTTTTTTTGTATTTTTATTATTTTATTTTACTAACCACTAACACATGCACTTATGATGAGCCTCTGATTGTAGGTTGAAGTTTGCTCTAAACTGACTACATCACAAAATCTGAAGTGTAAAAAAAAAAAGCTGTAACTTAGAAACTGTTGGCTTTACAGAAATGTTATTGGGCTCAAATATAATTTATGGTAAGAAACTACCCCTTCATTGTTAAAAAATGCCAATTACTGAAAAAAACGCAAAAATCGCGGTTTTATGCATTTTTACCAATGTTGCGTTCGGCGCTCGAAGTCGATAAATTGGATTTAACATCGACTTTACATTATAAACATAAACATCATAAAGTCAAAGCCATTTCAAAGTAACGGAGAGGACAAAAAACGCTTTCAATGCCGTTTATCTTATTAAAGAATTAATATTTTTCTTGAAACTTTATGGGTGTTGAGAACATTTCATAAAGTTATCGTCGTAGAAGTTTCATAAAAAATCTAATACCTGCCAGTAAAGTTATTAAGATAGAAATATGGTTAAGGAGAAGACGCGTACTCCACCTTCTTCGTTACCGTCTTTCTACTCAATAACTTTACTGGCTGTAATTAATTTTTGATAAAACTTCAAGGACGATAACTTTATGAAATGTTTTCAACACCCACAAGAAAAATTATTAATTCTTAAATAAACGGCATTGAAAGCGTTTTTTTTTTGTCCTCTCCGTTAGTTTAGAATGGCCGTTCAGCAAAAAATCAGAACTACCGGGTTGTTCTAAAGCTTTCACTTTCTCTCTGCTATTGTTTTAGTGTGTGTGATGTAGCGTGTGCCACATAAATTATATTTCACAATATTTTAAACGCTCATTTTATTTCATTCATTAACTACTACAGATAAAACTGCCAACACAGTGGTATTCGCAACATAAGAGAAAATAGAACGCCGTCAAATGTAGTGTAAGTCACATATATAATTTCTCACCTGTAACAAATTGTAGCCTTTAACAGAATATTGCTCATCATATTAAAAATAAAAATCAAAAAGTAAAAGAAAAAATTCAATATTTTTAAATTTTCATATAGTTGTTTTATTTATATTTCAACGATTAAAATATAATTTAAGTAGGTAATTAAATTTTGTAAAATTGTATAAAGTTTACAAAAAAAAATACTTAAAATAAATAGATGACTCCAATACAAAACTCTATTATATAATATTTTTTATTTGTATTAAAAAAGAAAAGTAATTTTTTATTTAAATCATTTTGCATTTTTAATTTCTATAAAAAGTAGGTTTTAGTTTTTTTTATTGCTGCCAAATAATAATAAATCTTTTATTCTTATTAAATAAATTATTATAATGTATATTTCAAAGTACAAATTATTGTTTATTGTAATATTATATTGATGTATGCCTAGGCACTGTATAATGTGTATGTGTATTGTTAATATTATTTTATTTTAAAAAAAAGTTACATTGTATATAAACGTTTTTTATAATTACGGCGAAGAAATTTAAAAAAAGGACATTAGTCATTGTGCTATATATTCGAGTATTCTGTTTGTTTTCTTTTTTTTTGTTTTCTTTGTAAAAATTCAAGTCAATATATATTTATTTTTTTTTAATATTAATTGTATATAGTATATCTAATATAATAGTTTCATATCAAATAACAATTATTTTAATATATTTAGAAAAATTGGAGTACAATTTTTACAGTCTTCAAAGATTTCTCTTTAGTTTAGTTTAGTTATTTTTTTTTTTTGTATTTTTTTATAATTTTAATTTTCTTCATTAAATTTAAATTTTGTTTCCTAATTTCTTATTTCAAAAATTTTGAATTTACAAATATTTATATATAATAATAATGTATGTTTTTTTTGTATACATAAAATTGTGAGCATTTCTTATAAAACTAATATCTCTAAACATTCGTTGTATTTTTGGACTTGGGCTCTTAATTCTACAAAAATGAAAAAAAACTAAAAATTAAAGGAAAATAAATAAATGAAATTAATTTTTTTTATGAAATTCGAGACAATTATTATGATGAATGATTTGAAAAATAGCAATTTATGTAAATAATAATAATAAAAAAAAAAATATATTTATGTTGTTAAATTTTAAACAAATAATAAACAAAGTCTCTCTCAGCAAAATATACATATTTAATTTATGATTTATTATAAGAATATCCATCATAAAAGTTTTAAATAAATATAAATTAAGTGTAATTATTATTATTCGTTGTTAATTTATTCACTTTTATATTAAATTTAAGTTTAAAAATATATTTAAAGAAAATACACACCACATCATGAATGTATGTATGTATTTCTGATGCCTCTGAGATAAAGAAAATACAAAACAAAACATTAAATATAAATTAAATTATTAAAATATAACTGCCATTTCCGCTATAAATAACAATAATAATATATTAAATTTTAAAATGAAAAAAAAAAGATATCTTAAACGCAAAACAAGAATAGATGAATGAAAATATTAAAAATTTATTTTATTGTTGCAATTAATTTGTTGTTACAATCCCACGCTACAAAAAAACGAACGGAGACAGTGACAGCGGCGCTCCAAAGTGAATAATGGATTGCTCTTGTGTTTTTGTTTTGTTTTGGGAAAATCTCGAGACACACGCGGCACAATGTATACCCAATCGTTGAACTTACATCACAGTGACAGTGGAAAAACAAAAACAAATAAATAAAACACGCAAATTGAAAAGAAACACACAAGTTGTGAATAAAGTACGTCAGTGGTTTTCAACTTCGATCTAAATATGGAAGGTCTTGAAGAGTGACAAGTTTTCTAGACTTGTCCTAATCAATACGAGATTGAGTTATTCTTATTACAATAATACTCCCTTATCAATATTGACATAAATCAGTAGTTAGTGGCCTTAAACTTTCATAGCCTACGATTCAATGTAAAAGCTCCCACCATTCCCGACAACTACACGCATCTTGTGTATTCTACTTATGTCTTATCGAAGGACAACATTTAGTTTAAATGCTACCAGATGTGTTGTTATTTATGTGGCAAATGGCATTTCGAATTTTACAAAGTGTAGGAATTTAAAAATTATATTTTATTAACCCCGACGATGAGTTGTATATATTTTTTTTTTTTGTTTGTTTGGTTATTCGATTGATTGTGAGTGTAAACCAGCCAGAAAATCAGACAAAAATATACGTAGGCTAGGCATTGTAAATGGCAATGAATCAAAATGAAAACAAAAAAAAACATTTATTCAAGAAACTTTTTTTGTTGTTTTGTGATGTCCCTGTTGCTGTTTGTTTGAAATAAAAGTTTGTGGGTGGATATGGAATAGCAGAGAGCCGCAGCAGCGGGTCATGGGCCTCCGTTTAAAAAATCATATATCAAAGATATTTCACTATGATTGCCATTTGAAAAGTTATTGGCCTGATTAAGACAGAGTTCGTTTGCACTTTATCTGTTTTTTTTTTATTTTTTTATTTTAAAGAAATGGAGCAATAATTTGTTAAAATATATATTTTTTTTGTTACAATTCATTAGCTTTGGTTTTACAAAAAAAAAAATAATGATATGGAAATATTTTTTTAATTAAATGGTTTAGGGTCACTGGTGTCGTATGGACTGGAACTACGTGATTGGAATCCACGAACGTATATAATGCTAAAGCTATCAAGTTGTGTTATATATTTTCCCTAATGGTTTGTGTGTGTTTTCAAGGCACTGGGTTCTAATCAAATAAAATACAAAAATATTAACATGACATAAATTATATACGATATTTTTTTCTGTTTTTCTATATTACTCAATAGTAATTTGGAAGGCAAATATATTGTCATTTTAAACGTAAAAAATTGGTTCACTGGGGATTTTAAGTATTAATTTTTTAAATTTAAAAATAAGGAGCTGAAAAATTGGATTTTTAATTATAGCTTTCGAACAGATTTAGAAATTCAATACTAAGCACCAAATTTGGGGCTTTAAGTCTTGTTGGCATAACCTACATAATGGAGGGATATCAGCTGCACCGGATCAAGTCGAAAAAAGTTTATTCGGAAATATAGAGAGATAAAGTAAATACATACGTTGCCTTTAATTTTTATTTTTACCGTTATCTTACAAACCAAATACTTTTTGACATTCATTCTTCATTCGCTATAAATTGGATTTTTTGTTTTTATTACTTGGTCCTCTACACTTTTTGCTTACTCATCTTGAACTGACGAAACTATTTTTTTTTTCACATTTTATATAAATGCTGGGTCAAGGCTATAACTTTTCTACAATATTCGTCTTATATTTTGCAGATTTCAGTTTAAAAATTTACTATATGATTTCAGGAAGACCCAAAAATATGTATTTTCCTAAGAAACTTAAAAATCAGTTGGTCACTTTGTGAGATGAACCCCCATTATGTTGGGCGAACATAAAAACCACCATGATGATAACTATTATTGCCTTTTTGATATCATGATTTATCATCTGCCATGAACGACCGATTTTGTTGTCTATACCAGCGCAAGAACCTTTACCATCTGTTTGACTATCAGCTTCTGCAACAGCTTCTCAGAAAATTGAAAAAAACGACATAAAAGATGAACCGAAGAACTTTTGAATAAAACAATTTTAATGACTTAATAGTCCGAGTAACTCGCCTCTAGACTTAAAGAAACAAAATACAAGCTCCCAATCCAAGGGCACGGTAATGCCCAGCCAAGTTCTAACAACTTTGGCACTACACCCTTATTTACAGGAACACACTCAGGCCATTTTTAACCCTCCTCTAAATTCTTTACAAATAAGGCCAGAAATTTCAAATTTTCAATTTTTGTTAAGCTAGCGAAGAACAACCAGCTTCGCAAATTTCATTAACTTTGCATGAGTAGTTTTAGTTTATGAGATAAAGGGCTTAAAATTGCAAAAACGTAACTGACTGACTCACTGACAGATCATCAAAATTATGGAGCACATCCCGTCCCTCTAGAAACTTGAAACTTTGCACAGTATTCGTCCATAGTCACTAAATTTGTATCAGATTATGGTAGATTCTTGAAATTTTGCACAATGGTTGGATTTGTGATGCATATGAAAAAATAAATCGAATATTTAAGATTTTTCATTCAGAGGAAGTGGTATCTGTCCATTTTCTGCAATATGATCAAATCCCTACTTGGTGGACTTTTAAGCATCGAAAAAACTTATAAACAGGATGCCTAAACAAATTGTACTCAACCTTCCAGATAAATTATTTGTAATTTGTCATTTTTGGTTTAAAGTTAAAAAAAACTGGTCCACAGATCACCAACCCTCATTCATTTGATAATACATTTCTTCCTATAACTGCTTTTTAAAAACCACCAACAAATAATGTAGGTACTGATGCACAATCAAAGAAATACAAAAATGGGCTAGATGCCAACCAAAAATTTAAATACAAATTTAAATACAGTACCATGAAAAATATAAAAGAAACAAAATGAAGAGCAAATAAACACTTTTTTTTTTAGTTCAAAGAACTAAATAAAAGCTTCATTTCGAAAATAAATTGCTTTTAGTTTCACTTAACTACAACAAAAAAAAAAACAACATCAACAAACATTTAGTCAAGTGTGTGATAAAAGTAAAAGTTTTATTTTAAATTAAGTTTTGTCAATTTCTTTTAGTTTTAAAAGCATTTCAAATAGCTTGAACCTGATGAGTAGCGAGAAAAAATAATGGTGACCTATGTGACTAGTGACACGGTTTTATGGTTGTCAAGCATTTAAACGAGCATGAAGTTGCTAACATTATTACTTTGTGTTTTATGTCTGAACAAAAACCAGAACTAGTATGTCTATCTCTACACTGAGGAAAAAAACGACGAAGAATCAAAAAAAAAAATACTTTAAAATAAATTAAAGGAAAATGTTAACAATTTGGGTCCAAACAAGAAAATTTGAATACGCAAAAATCGAAAAAATTAAATAAAATTAGGACATGCACCGGTATACGAACCTGTATAATTGTTTGAGTTACCACCAGTCGACAGTCTTAACTATTGTGCTATACTCTCTGTTGGAAATATGTAACTTGTATTTGAACAAAATTATACATCAACGTGGAAATAACATTAACGAAACATATTTGAATTTAGTTAGAGTTAGAGCTCTTTACTTTTAATGTTGCGTTTATGCCCTGAGTGTATGGCATCTACTTCTGCATATGTAAATTGTTCAATTCAGTTTCAGTGCACGCACATATTATATTGTCATTTAATTAACAACGCTTAAGACTTCAATAATAAAAAAATAACCAACATACCTACAAAAATGTGGTTAAAAAAAAAATCAAGACCATTTTCTAAAAAGAGAGATTAGACGACAAACACATCATTTCCTTTTTTTACAAAAAAAAAAGTAATGATAATAAAATTATACAAACAATGCAACCCCTACCTTTCTGTCGTCACACTGTGTTTAGATTTTAGAAGAACATTTTTTTGTGATAAATAGAAATGTTGTAATGGTACACACAACCAACATCATCTATTTAGAGATTTTTCAAAAATGACAAAGTATATAGAACTGCAGCATGCATTTATTTGTATTCATCAGCACGAAGCATAATAAATACGACAGATGCTGGTCGTTGTCGTTCTCAATTATTATTGTTTGAATATAAATTTCCAAATGTTTTTCCACTTTTTCAGGTTGCGACAATGTGTATACTGTATAGAGATTATGAATAACGCATATGTAGCATATGTAATGCAAGAACTAATAAAATAAGTACAATACATTGACCTTTGTGTTGATAGTTGTACATTCCTAAGTAGGTACCAATCCCACTTTTGTTCAAGTAGATACTAATAATAAAATTATCTAGTGAATTTATTTGTACGACGAGTACAGATAAAATTTGCTAGCTAAGCTTGATAGCATAGTAAACTTGATTCTTCGATGAAGAATGTAATTATTTTCTTGATTTCGCATTCTATTATTTTGTAGCGGTGAAGTGACTTTTTTTTTTATTTATTATTGATGATCTTAAGAGCCCGCAGCTTTTTTTGGGTGTGTGATAGGTAATCTAAAGATATTGATGTGGATCGATGGGTATTGCTGCTGCGAGCATACATTTACAGAGTAATGTCGTGCTGTCGGAAGTGGTAACCAATTTTATAAAAAAAAAATCTATTTTCGTTTCGATTTTAGTCTAAAAAAATAATTGAGTTTTCTTGATTACAAAGATTATAGGGATGAGGGATCCATTTCTTTAGGTTTTTCGACAAACCCTAATAATTTGTGAGGCATAATTAGTTGGGGCATTAACGAATAGAAAAGTAAAGAGGAATACAATTATGTTTGGTTTTAAAATAATATTTGAGATATTAGTTTTATTGACTTCTGCAAATACTAATCACCTTTATGCGATTGTCAACCATCAATTGATAATTGATAAAAATTAAAAATTTTTATTATTCAATTGGAAAAAGTTTTGATAACTCAAAATGATGCTAAATGTTCCAAATTAAAATAAAATTTATAAATACTATTGAAAAGTATTTCAAATTTTTAATTATTTAGGTTTTAAAGTACCAAATTTAAATATTTACAAACATAAACATGGCCAATGCTGCCGTCTGTCTGCCTGAGTAAATATAAATGCAATAGTGCTCTCGTCAATTGGCATTTTTTAAAAGACACTGTATGATTTAGTGATTAAGTGAACTGCTAATACATTTGCATGAATATTTGGATACGAAAAAAATTATTCGCGGAATAGTTGCTGCGATTGCTCATACAAAAATCTACGAACTAAGCTAAAAATAGCCACCCCATACAGAATATTTTATGTTTCAAAGCCTGACAAAAATTGCTGGACAGTAAGAGATTCGGGTCGAGTAAAGAGGTCATCACTGAAAAAAATGCCCATATTGGGAAATACAAATATTAAAAAAACGGCGGACTACTAAATGTTGAAAAAATGGAACCTCAAACAACTTCTCTGCTTGAATGTGTGGAGTTTGTGCCGATTTCGCATGGTTTCACTTTTTTGTTACAACCATGGGATCCAGGTTCCTAAATTATTAGCGTGCACACAGCCCTTTAATTTATCAGGCTACATATCGTCATCATATTGCAAAAACCAGCCAACTATTGGGGCAAAACGTTTGTTGTGATTTTCTCAAAACTACACAATGCTCTGGTTATAAAGTAACGATATGACATCATAAAATATTTGTTACTTTTGTTTAATAAAGCAATTTTAGCAAATATAATTTAATCTTCAATTTAAATAAATAAGCATCCACTTAACCAAACTCATATCTTTATGAATAATAGACTAGAGTATTGTGTACATGACCTTGACTTCACATCTCAATCCACAGGACATATCGTCACTGGTATATTATATTTATTATAAAGTAGAACACGTAAATTCTCGCTGGTGAAAAATATGGTGAAGCTAAGTTCATCAAACAGAAGTATAGTTTATAATTCCGTCCACAAATTGAATAGTTTTTATTTTTGAGATGATGTACAAAATAAAGTCACATACTATTTTGATGCTTTGGTTAAATTTTAAAATTAAATTATAAATTTGCATTAAATTTCTGTGCCTATGATTGTGTGGCTATTCCCAGAAAAGGTAAGAAATGATTCAATATGATTTAATATTCAAATCGTTTTTGATTTGGAATTTTTCAAAGTCGTATACCTTGTTTTTGCTTGCTATATAGGTAATATGTATTAATGCTAAGTAGATTTATGCATTCGTAAATAAAAATAGAATTTTATATCTAGAAAACAATCAATTAAGATGATAGAAGAGTTTTGTACAGATTTTGTTTGCATTCTCTGTCAGTCAAACATTACTGTCAAAAAAAAGAGGTTAGTAAGTAATTGTCAAAAAGGACATATTCGAATAAAAGCACAAAAGGCACCCTTTGTTTCACACTTAAATTTGTAAGTCAAATTAAACAAAATCAAATTGAAGATATTTTTTTTTTAGGGGTGTGACGGGTAGCTTAGCTAGATTCTTTTGATGAAGATGGTATGATCTGAAACCGATCATCCACCATCTTTGAGTAAATCTAAAAATGGTCACAGATTCAAATTTTTTTTTCATTTTAAAACACAGTCGGAGAAAAGTTAAATATTGTACGCCGAAACCATTTTTTGTGAAGAATCTGAAGTGGTCTCCCTTCACTTAATGTCTTATAATTTTCACATTTCGTCCCGTTTCTGAGTGAACCACGTATCTACAAAGCAAATTTTGTTTAATTTTTGTAAGAAATTTTAGTTTTTTCGAAATTGAATAATTGGATTGAATAAAAAGAAATCGAATTAACTGTAAAACATATTAATTGAGGTTATTTCACCATTTATACCTTTTTATTCTCCTTACTCATAGTTTTTTAGCGATGTCTAATGTTAAGCAAAATCTTTTAAAACAATGTAGTTACGAGGTTCACGCATATGATTTATGATTATCATTATCTTTAACCTGAAACCCTGAAAGTATTTTCAATACTTTTGTTTATCTTTTAACGATTAAAATCAAATGATTTTACAAAAACGTCAAAAAATCATGTTTTTGTACCCTTTGAACTGCTGTTATTCGATGGTTTCTGGTCCGGTTGACTTAAACAATATATCGTTGGAAAGAAAAAATTAAAAGTATTACAAAATTAGAATAACCATTATCCATATTTAAGCTTATAAATATATGAAAAAAAAATAATTGTTTTTGCTGATATCTCGAAAACGCTTTTTCGAATGAATGTCATTTTTTGCGACCCAAATTTAATCGAAAAATATTATTTTGTGCAGGTACCTACTCGCTTTGAACCGAAAATTTGTAAACTAGTGCAATAATTGTTAGATGTCAAAAAGGCATTTTAACCCTTTGTAAAAGTGGTAGCGCAAAATTTGGTAATTGAACTGTAATTTCTCATTTCCATACAAATGTTGACATGTTTCCAGGTTTCCCAAGTTTACCACGGTTGCAGGAATACCCCTATAATTATTTTTATGAAACTGATTAATGAACACAAAAAGTAAGAATTGAGCCAGTACAGGTTTTCAGGTTAAAAACCGAATCTGAATTTTGTTTTGCTTAGTTTTTTATAGGCAATTTCCTGAGGAATCCTGTTTCGGACGAAGGTCATCCAATTTTTTGCTACCTGACGCGCTGTTAGTTCAAGGTCAATGTAAAATACAAGATTTAGGAAAATCGGCCCAGCCGTTGTCAGACACCATAATCAACACAGCTTCAATTCAACTTGTCATCTTCAACAAAAATATTGAGTAGGCGATATTTAAAAATTGTTTGAACAATTCCATTTGCACCTTCAACTTGAAAGCGTCTCTAATTGCTTCATTTAGCCAAACCAATGTCACCCCACTAAATCAATTAACACTATACACTGCCTTCTAATGAAACAATAATAACAAAAACAAAAAAAAACACCTCTATTAGAATTTTTGTGTTGCCCCCTCATGCACACCGACACCAACCATTTATAAATCATAATGCAATAAAATTTCAAATTAAATTAACCAATTTGTTTTCATTTTTTTTTGTTTCTTTTTTTTTTTGTATTTCAATTTTAAAAAATGAAAGCAAACTATAACTCAACAATAACAACAACAACGACAAAAAGCAACAACAATAGGGAAGAGGAATTTTGTATAATGTATGTAGGTATGTAATTTTTTTTAAACAAGCATACAATAGATCAGGTTAAATGAGCATTTAACCATTTAAAAAAAAAACTCGCATCACAATATAATCAATTGAAAGGCGCTAAACTTGTAAACATAAGCAACGAGAATAGGGTACTTCTTCTTCTACAATACATTTTCTGATTTCTGAAGGGGGTGACAATAAAAAGAGTTCAAAGATAAAAATACAAATTAATTTAATTCGCCATTGTCACTGCCACTCTCATTTTGCTTGCATTATGCAACGTGTGAAATGCAAATCATGTTTTTTATGCAATAAAACTGATTCGTTGCGTTTTGAAATAAAGAAAAAAGAATTATTACTTATACGATCCGAATATTTACGGATTTTGTCAATTATTTGTTTACTACTTTATGTTTGCATTAAAAAATATCTTTTATCAAATCCATCACTATCAATAGTAACTTCTTACTTTTTTTTTTTTTAAGAACACTTAAGTCATTGTCATCTAAAGCCTATACTTATTTGTATACTTAGTCTTATATAAAAGTTTGTTATTAAATAATTTCAATACTCTTGGCAGCGGATTTTTGAATAAGATATTTAAAAAAATAAGAACAATACTTGCTTATCTAGGGTATATAATATACTCTTGTTTGTTTCTCTAACATACAGTTTCCATTGGAATCTTAGTGGCATTATCCGAGGCCACGGTGTTATTTGTTGTTGTATCTCCAATCGATGGCAGTCCATTCGATGAACTCGAATGTTGTACAGCATTTGTCGTATTGGTTGCTTCCTGACGAGTCTTTGAAGTCCAAATACGCTTGACAGCAGCCCAAACTTGTGGTTGACATCCGACGACAATAAAAATGAACACTCCTTGCAGGGCATTGATGAGGTCAGTGAAATACCACAGATACTTGGGACCTCCAATAATCCAGGAAATTATATCAGCCATCCAGGTCACACCCATAACCACAACAAGTTTAAGACAAACTTTACCCAGAGCAGTTCGTTCGCTGCTTGACTTAACATCATCACGCTTCCATAGGCCACAGGTTAGTTGTCGAGCTGTCGATGCGAACAACATCAAATTCACACAAAGCAAAATTCCAATTGGTCCAAAAAAGTACGCAAATATCTCCAGATCACCCTTGAACCAACAATGTGCCCCGAAACCAGGCTTCCAGAAGTCATTCTGCTCGGATGTTCGTTCAAGAATCGCTGCAGTTCCGGCAATTATGAATGACAATCCCCAGGCATACACCCGAAACAATCGCAATCGGAAAAGTTCCTGATTCTTTTCTAACGACGATGGACGAAAGTCTCTGAATGTCCACCAAATATTAAAGCACATTGTATTCAACCAAAAGAACGCAGCCAAAAAGAAGAAATGTGTACACACGGCCAGAATGGTGCAGGCACTTTCACTCAAGGCATCTCTGGACATTTGTATTATGGCCAGCAGTAAATCGCCGACCAGCAGGCAAAAGATATAGTAAATCTGACACTGCCAATGCAGGACATAATGGACGGATGGCATTAGGAATCCAGCACCCAGAGCAGCGGCTAGAAAGAGCACAGAAATGAACAGACCCGTTGAGAGAACGGCAAAGTGGATTTCATCGTTGGGATTTCGTAACATTGCATGTTCCGATGAAATGTGATGGGCACACGTAAAGATGTCAATGATAGGCGGTGTCTTGTCGTTGTCCTCTCTCGCATCTGCAGTGTATTCCAAACAAAACTGATCTGATGTTATTTGCTTCTCACCTTCAAGAGTCAATTTGCCACTTTCAACATCGAACAGCTCTGAATTGAAACTGCTGACAATTGCAAAATTTGTACTATTACAGTCGGGGAATCCAAAGATTATGTCAACGTCTGTGGAATTGAAGATATCTCCTTGGTTTGTTGTCGTTGTCGTTGGAATCACATTCTGCTGATAGATGCAAGTTTTTTGTTTGCTATCGTAGGCTGCATTTGGTCCGCAGCACTTTCGTACTTTAGTTAGTTTCTTTTGTGGGGCAGTCAGTGAGTCGACAGCTTGAATGTGGCGGAAGCAAACAAGAGCTGCTTCTCTGTCAACACAATAATCGTCCATTCCCACGAATATGGATTTCTCTCGCAGGAACAATGAGCCATTGGAAAATAAAATTATACTCCGACCACCTTCGAGTACCATTTTCATTTGGTGGTCTTGACAATCCTTGGGACGGGTATTCTCTTCGAAGGTGATGAACTTGGGGCTTTCACCTTTGGGATTGTAGTAGTCGCCGCGATTGATCATAAACACGAGGGGTACCCAACTGTTTGAGCTGCCAGCGACGCACATTTGCGATCGATCTAGATATTCTCCGATGCGACAACATTTGTTTATTTTCTTTGCAGCTGGAGGACGACCAGCCTCCGAAAGTAATGAACTTAATAAAATTATTATTGTTGCAAATATGTGAAGAAAATTTAAATTATTCATTTTAACACTGTTGGATTGGAGTTTCTCGCTTCTAGGTAAGAGAGGTACCTATTTTTTTTTCTCTCTACAATCCCGTTTTGTCTTTATTATAATAATTTTTTTGTACTTGTTTTCGTTTACTTCACACACCACACACCACAGTGCACAATGCACAGTCAAATAAATCCAACTGGAGAGAGAAAAAATACAACAAATAAAAAAGGGTCACACGCAATATTAATTGCAATGCAATCCGGATTTGGGTTTTTACTTTTTATATTTGCGCAATCAAACAACAACATAGAGAATGAGTATATTTGGTTATTTTTTTGATTTATTTTTCGACTTTTCTTCTTCAAAGGCGTTGTTTAAAAAATTTAACTTAAAAAAAAAATGCGAGAAAACCAGAATACCAGTGTAATTTTTTTTTTTTTTTGTTCGGTTCGGATTCACTTCACTCAAAGTTACGAGTGCGACAGTACGAGACGAGCGAGCGACAACGAAAACGATGGATGAATGAAGAAAAATCAAGAAGAAAACCTAGCCAGAGACAGAGATACGTATAAGGAGATAGGAAACTTCTGACGTCACACAGATTTGCCTACAAGCTCAAATTGACCGTTTCGGCTAAGTATGCGTGTTTTTACGCATACTTAGCCGAAACCGTCAATTCACCACTTTGGTGACTTAATTTGGCGGTTAAATTTAAAATTGGCCGTTAATTTGAAAATATGTATGGGTTGCAATATGTTCGTTCCAGGTGTCGATAATTTTTGGTGAGTTTCGAAATACTTGAAAATAATTTGCGACAGTGCGTCACGACATGTGCGACACGATTTTTATATGAAAAATGTTTTGGGCTTAATAGCATTTGGTGTGGGTACTCTCATATGACGCTGTGTAAATAAATTTTGGCGTTGTCATGACGCACTGTCGTGTCGCACTTTGGTTTGGGCAAGCCTTTACTGTATATAAATAGTTAAAATAGAGGCAAATTCTGGGTGCAAAAGTATTCTTGTATTCTTTTATTAGTTTGAAAAACTAAATAAACTAGTTATGTGTGCACTTTTTTCACGAAATGTAATTTCAATTTAATATTTTTTTGTGTTAAGGATTGCCCAAACCAAAGAGTCACACTGTAACATTGCGACAAGGGCTTTCATAAAGGCTTACCCAAACGACAACGTAATACCACAACAAAATTTATTTAAACAGCATCATAAGTGAGTAACATCAAACGCGACAAATAGTGTTTCTTATGGAAATCCTTGTCGCACTGTCACGTGGCTTTGTGACACTTTGGCTTAGGCTTAGTTTTTGTCGCACTGTAGTGTCACAGTGTCACACTTTGGTTTGGGCAACGTAAACTGAAAAAGAATTATAACCTGTTTCGACTAGAAATAAATTGGCGAAGTTTTAAACCATTTAAAAGCTGCTCTTAAAACTTATAAGAGTCGACTCTAAAAAAAATAATTTTAGATTAAAGGCTTGCTCAAACCAAAGTGCTACAGTGCGGCAAAATTTATTTACGTAAGGTCATATGGAAGTACCCACACCAAATGCGGCAAACCGCAAAGCGTTTTTCATATAAAAGTTCGTGGTGCACTGTCGTGTCTCACTGTCGCACTTTGGTTTGGGAAAGCCTTTAATCTAAAATTATTTTTTTAGAGTCGACTCTTATAAGTTTTAAGAGTAGCTTTTAAATGTTTTAAGACTTGTGCCATTTATCTCTAGTCGAAACAGGTTATAACTCTTTTTCAGTTTACGTTTAGTTTTAAGGCTTGCCCAAACCAAAGTGCGACACTGCGACACTACAGTTCAAGAACTTTTATATGAAAAACGCTTTGCGCTTTGTCGCATTTGGTGTGGTTGCTTCCACGACGCTGTGTAAATAAATTTTGCCGCACTGTTGTGTCGCAGTGTCGGAGTTTGGTTTGGACAAGCCTTTACTTGTGTACTTACTTGAAATGTACGTTCATCTTTCTGCAGTTATGAATTGATCAATGTCATTATAAACTGAATAGCGTGAACTTTGAAAAAGATAAATTATGCGTTTTGCTCCTTTTAAAGTAACTTGGCTCACCTACATTAATTAAAAGAAAATGATTTTCTTCTTGCGTTCACAGACACATTTAAATAATGTGAGTAATTTTCTGGGTTTGATCTTGATTTTCAGAAATTCCCGAAAAGAATTAAGGCTTGTCCGAACCAAAGTGCGACACTGTGACACGACAACGGCAAAATTTATTTACACAGCGTCATAATGAGAGTACCTATACCAAATGCGACAAAGCGCTATGCGTTTTTCATACAAAAATTCTTGTCGCACTGTCGTGATGCACTGTCGCATTTAGGTTTGGGCAAGCCTTTAATCGAAAACACAATTTCTCGGAATTTCTCAACTCTGGAACGTTCACTAGCTCACCCCACGTCACAAAAAAATCCACCACACAAATGTCAAATCAAAAATATCAAAAGTCAAACTTTTCCGGAGTAATTCCAAGTGTTTTTATTTATCGTTGATTAAAGTTCTTTTAAAAAGTAAATTATGCAGTGAAAATTATAAAATAAAAAGAATATATAAATAAAAATAATTTTTTGTTCCAAAAAGAATGAGTTTTATTTATTTTGCCATCGTTTTTGGTTGTTTTCTTGAGTTTGCCTGTGTGGTTGTGATTGTGATGATGCGTGATGGTTTTGATTTGTGACTGTGCTTTTGATAAAGAGAATTTATTGTGGTTTATGTTCTCTATGGCTTTTTGGGATGGTGTTATAATACTTTAAAATATTTTAATATAGTATTTTAGTCGATTTTGTGTAAAAAAAGAACAATTAATAATTGTTTACTAAAATCGGAATAAAAAAAAAAACAACAAGCTGTCAAATCAAAAATTTCACCTCATTACATTGTTGTTGCTTTTCACATCTATTCACAGACACAAAATGAAATTACAAAAACAACAATGTAAACAAATGGGTTTTGGGGGGTGAGACGTACGAAAGTTTCCCATCTCCTTATACGTATCTCTGGCCAGAGATACGTATAAGGAGATGGGAAACTTTCGTACGTCTCACCCCCCAAAACCCATTTGTTTACATTGTTGTTTTTGTAATTTCATTTTGTGTCTGTGAATAGATGTGAAAAGCAACAACAATGTAATGAGGTGAAATTTTTGATTTGACAGCTTGTTGTTTTTTTTTTTATTCCGATTTTAGTAAACAATTATTAATTGTTCTTTTTTTACACAAAATCGACTAAAATACTATATTAAAATATTTTAAAGTATTATAACACCATCCCAAAAAGCCATAGAGAACATAAACCACAATAAATTCTCTTTATCAAAAGCACAGTCACAAATCAAAACCATCACGCATCATCACAATCACAACCACACAGGCAAACTCAAGAAAACAACCAAAAACGATGGCAAAATAAATAAAACTCATTCTTTTTGGAACAAAAAATTATTTTTATTTATATATTCTTTTTATTTTATAATTTTCACTGCATAATTTACTTTTTAAAAGAACTTTAATCAACGATAAATAAAAACACTTGGAATTACTCCGGAAAAGTTTG
Organism: Meliscaeva auricollis; assembly: GCA_948107695.1. NCBI lineage: Eukaryota > Metazoa > Arthropoda > Insecta > Diptera > Syrphidae > Meliscaeva > Meliscaeva auricollis. Next base: position 30,354,770 of record OX403619.1, on the reverse strand, counting down.
ACTTTTGATATTTTTGATTTGACATTTGTGTGGTGGATTTTTTTGTGACGTGGGGTGAGCTAGTGAACGTTCCAGAGTTGAGAAATTCCGAGAAATTGTGTTTTCGATTAAAGGCTTGCCCAAACCTAAATGCGACAGTGCATCACGACAGTGCGACAAGAATTTTTGTATGAAAAACGCATAGCGCTTTGTCGCATTTGGTATAGGTACTCTCATTATGACGCTGTGTAAATAAATTTTGCCGTTGTCGTGTCACAGTGTCGCACTTTGGTTCGGACAAGCCTTAATTCTTTTCGGGAATTTCTGAAAATCAAGATCAAACCCAGAAAATTACTCACATTATTTAAATGTGTCTGTGAACGCAAGAAGAAAATCATTTTCTTTTAATTAATGTAGGTGAGCCAAGTTACTTTAAAAGGAGCAAAACGCATAATTTATCTTTTTCAAAGTTCACGCTATTCAGTTTATAATGACATTGATCAATTCATAACTGCAGAAAGATGAACGTACATTTCAAGTAAGTACACAAGTAAAGGCTTGTCCAAACCAAACTCCGACACTGCGACACAACAGTGCGGCAAAATTTATTTACACAGCGTCGTGGAAGCAACCACACCAAATGCGACAAAGCGCAAAGCGTTTTTCATATAAAAGTTCTTGAACTGTAGTGTCGCAGTGTCGCACTTTGGTTTGGGCAAGCCTTAAAACTAAACGTAAACTGAAAAAGAGTTATAACCTGTTTCGACTAGAGATAAATGGCACAAGTCTTAAAACATTTAAAAGCTACTCTTAAAACTTATAAGAGTCGACTCTAAAAAAATAATTTTAGATTAAAGGCTTTCCCAAACCAAAGTGCGACAGTGAGACACGACAGTGCACCACGAACTTTTATATGAAAAACGCTTTGCGGTTTGCCGCATTTGGTGTGGGTACTTCCATATGACCTTACGTAAATAAATTTTGCCGCACTGTAGCACTTTGGTTTGAGCAAGCCTTTAATCTAAAATTATTTTTTTTAGAGTCGACTCTTATAAGTTTTAAGAGCAGCTTTTAAATGGTTTAAAACTTCGCCAATTTATTTCTAGTCGAAACAGGTTATAATTCTTTTTCAGTTTACGTTGCCCAAACCAAAGTGTGACACTGTGACACTACAGTGCGACAAAAACTAAGCCTAAGCCAAAGTGTCACAAAGCCACGTGACAGTGCGACAAGGATTTCCATAAGAAACACTATTTGTCGCGTTTGATGTTACTCACTTATGATGCTGTTTAAATAAATTTTGTTGTGGTATTACGTTGTCGTTTGGGTAAGCCTTTATGAAAGCCCTTGTCGCAATGTTACAGTGTGACTCTTTGGTTTGGGCAATCCTTAACACAAAAAAATATTAAATTGAAATTACATTTCGTGAAAAAAGTGCACACATAACTAGTTTATTTAGTTTTTCAAACTAATAAAAGAATACAAGAATACTTTTGCACCCAGAATTTGCCTCTATTTTAACTATTTATATACAGTAAAGGCTTGCCCAAACCAAAGTGCGACACGACAGTGCGTCATGACAACGCCAAAATTTATTTACACAGCGTCATATGAGAGTACCCACACCAAATGCTATTAAGCCCAAAACATTTTTCATATAAAAATCGTGTCGCACATGTCGTGACGCACTGTCGCAAATTATTTTCAAGTATTTCGAAACTCACCAAAAATTATCGACACCTGGAACGAACATATTGCAACCCATACATATTTTCAAATTAACGGCCAATTTTAAATTTAACCGCCAAATTAAGTCACCAAAGTGGTGAATTGACGGTTTCGGCTAAGTATGCGTAAAAACACGCATACTTAGCCGAAACGGTCAATTTGAGCTTGTAGGCAAATCTGTGTGACGTCAGAAGTTTCCTATCTCCTTATACGTATCTCTGAACCTAGCAAACTGCAAGAAAACTGTTGGAAAAAAATATATGGTAGAAGAAGAAAAGAAAACAAAATGAAGAATGCAAGTTTAGTGATGCCAAGTTAACATTTCTTAAGCCTCATACAGATTGACATGGAGGAACAGGGTGCTTAGAAAATTTATTATATTAGGTGTGTTTTTTTGTACGCCCGGGCTAAGTTGGAAGAAAAAAACGCCTCGGGGCTTAACCAAAACACTTGGCAGCATTGCGCATGAAATGACACAAAAAAAAATGAAAAAAAGTTTCCAATATACAAAATGAAATAAGCAAAAAATAAATAACAAAAATCTTTTTCTGATTTGTTGAATTTTGTTGTTTTAATAAATTCAATAACATATTTATAAAGAAATTTCAGAGCATTAAATGCACATACTTTAAAATTTAAATGAAATAATTTGTAAGAGTTAAAAAGAATAAACAGTTTAATTTTTTTTTTACAATTAATCGATAATTTTGGTGTTTTTATACAATTTATCGATGATTTAACAGAAAATGAGTTGGTAGCACAGATTTTAACCTCTTCAAAGAGTTTAGCCCCGAGAATTCTCGAGGATTAGCAGCTTAGCCCCTCGGGCTAAGTTGTTGTTGTATTTGACACGTAAATTGCTTAGCCCCGACAGCGTTTTTTTCGTCCAACTTAGCCCGGGCGTACAAAAAAACACACCTATTAAATAAAATAAGTATCAGTCATGGTAGGAACTTAATTTAAAAAACTACTTTTTTGTTTAGAATTTACAAAATACAGACCATGCAATAGCTGTTTTTTCACACGAATTTGGAATCGTAATCTACATCATGCTGACAGGTAAAACAACAGTGATTTAGCTTTGTATCGGGTATTTCCTTCACAACAAGATTACGAAATCTCATTGAACCATTCATACCGCATATAAACTAGTTTTTTTTTGACATTTCCCTTTGTGTCGCTGCTAAAAGATGCTATAATTGTTTTACAAAAGAGAACAATGTGTTATAAATGTGTGTCCGCCAAAGAATAAGAAGATATTTCTTATTCTTAGGTGTCCGCTTACAAAATCAAGTAGATTTTGTGGGAGTAGATTTCTACGTAATCTATATTACAAACAAATTTTGAAAACTGAAAATGTATGAGAAATCTAGTAGATTTCGATGAGATTTTGTTCTTTTTGCACGAAATCTAGATTATGTTTCGGTGTGAAAGTCATATTTATCTCGCTGCTAAAAGATGCTCTAACTTTTATACAAAAGAGAAAGCAAATTTTGGGAGTGGAATAATTACCAAAATCTGAGTTTGCAGTTTTATTGGTATTAGTGTCCTGATTTAAAATTCGTAAGTCTGGCAGGTTTCTTCCGGGGCATTCTATGGTTTTCGGTGGGTTAAAAACCGTGATAATTCCAAATTCATCAAAAGCTTATTACTTCAGTTTTAATATTTGGATCGTCAGGATTGAGGAACAGTATCAATAATAAAATATCTCAGGTGAATTGAATTTCAACCCCCCAAAACCCATATGAATGCCTGCTAGACTTACGAATTTGAAATCAGGACGCTAATACCTATTAAAATGCGTACTCATATTTTGGTTACCACTCCACTCCCAAAATTTGCTTTCTGCTCTAGGTCCTTTTTTTTTGAAAAATCAATTTTTCGAAAATGAACCAGTATTTTTTTTTTAAAGGCTCTAAGATTTTCAATTTTTTTTCTTCTAATAATTCATTTTTCAAAACGAAATAAAATTACATACTTATTTTGGAGCTTAAAACAATTTGAGAATTTGTTTAAGGTCGAGATTTTTCTCAAGTGTATACTTGAGAAGACTTTTGACTTGAGCTATTCATAATAGAGATTGTGATGGAATGCTTGAGGATTTATTTGAGGATTATCTCAGTAGAGTTTTTTTGTTTAACTTATCAGAGTAAAGAAAAATCTCAACTTGAGTAACGACTATAAGTTCCACCCTAAGTATTTCTAGAAATTAATTTTATCTTTTTTTTAAACATTTGTTAATTTTTTTTAATAGCTTTGTATGAGACTTAAAAGTCTACAGTAAAACATAATCTAAGAGCAAGTACGTGCGACCCAGACGTGCATTTTATTTTTTTTTTCCCCAAGCTCATCATTGTAGAAGATAGCAATTTACTGAGCCACCCTCAGTACTCAATTTAACATTAATATTATGTCTCAAAAATTAAAATCCATTTATTTCTTAAAGGGCAACAAATATTTGTGAGGGTGATCCTAACTGAAAGTATTTTATTTTTCAAATATTTTGAATTCTACAAGTAGATGTAAAAAATGTGGAATTTTGGATAGCCACCTTCTAATGCGAAAATACTCAATTTAACATTATTTGCGGGTTCAAGAATGTTCAGTTCAGTTCAGTTGAGATGCTCTGTTTCGCTTATTTATCACAAAAAGTTAGATTTTTTGTGACAGGCTAATCAGAGCATCTCAACTCTCTTAAATCCGGCGATTATTAAAAAAACACGTTTTCTTTGTAACTAAAATCGAATTTCTTCGAAAACTGAAAAAAAAATGCTTTTTTTTGCACCACCCTAGTTAAAAAAAACATTTACAAAATTGGTTCATCACATTACAAAATAATTTTACTTATTGTTTTAAAAGGATTTACATATAATAGTAAAACAAAAAACTCTTATCAATGTCACCAATGTCACGAGTAATAAAAGCCTCGCTCAATTTTTTTTTTTCTCTTCGGATCACTCTCTAATGTTTGTTTTTTTTTTTTTTTTTTGAATGGTGGAGAATACAATAAAATAAAAATTAAGTTTTATAGAATGACTTATTAAAAATAATCGTTTAGGAATTCAGCCATGTATATTTTAGGTAATACTTATTCATATTCATACAAAAACAATATGTTTTTTTTTTATTAATTTTTTTAGTTAAATTCTACATATAATTTTAAATTAAAACGTAAGAAGAACAACGAATTACTGCCGAAGTTCGTTTTGACTTTTTAAATATGGGTGCATTAGTGTTTTTTTTTTTTTAAGTGGATTCTTACTTGGAATTTAAAAGCGAAATTTTCTTCTGAATTAATAGCGTTTTCCATTGTGCAAATAAAAAGAATTGTGATTTTTGCAAAAAGAACACTGGTCTTCAAAAACGATGTTCTTTTTTTATCTTTCATATAATTTTTTTGAAATTGGAGACTATCGTGAATAAAAAGTTCCCTGGGAATGTTTCCCTCGGAATTTATTGGGAACATAATTTCCACGGAAATTTATCTGTCATTTCATACATATTTTTGTTCCCTGGAAAATTTACGATCGCTGAAAAAAATCTGAGGGAACAAAATATTTCCAGGGAAACAAAATTTCCCTGAAGATTTCTTTTGGATCCCATTATGTAAGATTTGACTTTCGGAATCTAAATCTGGTTTCAGAAAAATTCTATCACGTAAATTTTTTTTATTGATTTTAAAAAAAAATGTGTTTGTTTTGTAGAAAAGACCTCTCTTAGATTCGGTTGACCTAGTATATATTCAAAACTATTTAGCCGATTCGTCTGAAATTTGTAGGACTTATACCACATAGCATAAGCTAAGACTTAAAACCAGATTTGTTTTTATAATAGTGTATATAGTCACATTTTTGGTAATTATGTCTACATTTGTTCTGCATAAACGGTTTTGGCGAATAATTTTCATATTTCGGATTAAGCCACAAAAACAATAAACAATTTTTTGTAAGTTTTTATTGATTTCTCATGTTTGCTCTAAAAGGTCTTCCCTGGACTGATCCCTACAAATTGCTCCTTATGACCAACGAATTCAAATTTTATTTCAAAGGCGTGTGAATAATTGTTTGGTATTCCTTCATCAGCTAATTAATGGGCAAATTGACGCTCCTGACGTATTAGCCTGTATTGGCATAAATTACCTGGGAGGATCTCACCTGACACGAAGATTTGAACTTCTACATGTTGACTTCCATAGAACGAACTATGGTATGCATAAGCCTCTTAATCGCATGAACAAACTTTTAAATTTAAACCATTCAACTATTGATTTTCATATGAGTAAAACGGGATTAAAAACATTGCTTCGGATCAGTGCTCCACTGTCGTGATTGTCAATCATTATTTTAAATAATTTATTTGTCTTATATTATTTTATTTTACTAACCACTAACACATGCACTTATGATAAGCCTCTGGTTGCAAAAAACAGCTTGCTTTAAGCTGACTACATCAGAGGAACTGAAGTGTAACAACAAAAAAAATGTTTCCCTTGATAAATTTTGTTGGAAAACTTTAAAATCGTGTTGAGCATCCATAAAGTTAGCCAATGAAAATTATTACTTCAGAACTTTCTATCTCTAAAAATGCTTTAATTGGACTAAAGAGAGTATTTTGGACAAATCATAAATTTCACTTTGCAATATCTTTATGCCGAAAGCTAGTTTTTAAATTATGATTTAGACAGATGAAATGCCCTTTATTCACATCCTTTTTATAGTTTTGTAATAAAGTATTTACCAGTAAAGAAATTCGACGTTCAATGTACTTAAAAAAAAACGGGTTTTTGGCATGTTCATATTAGCATATCTCAAAAACGTGACGTGCTAGTGTAGCTTTGACTTCAGATTCGGGTTCAACGTGCCAAAATCCTTTACAGAAGTATAGTTTGGTTTGAAGGCGGTTTTCGTTGCAGGCCAGTGGAATTATCAGTTTTGATATATCGCGTTTTATAGCTTAGGATATTTTTTTAAATGTATAATTCTCAAAATATGAAAACATAATGAAATTCGTTATTGAAAATTAAAATGCTCCAGCAACCAGAGGTGAAATCACAAAAAGACAGATGAACAAGATTCTGGGAGCCACTATTTTTGATATTTCGAGTTAAAAATTTTTGTTAGGAATTATTCCATGATTAAATTTACAATGAAAAACGCTATAAATAGATTTAATGTTCCTTTCAACAAAAAAACAACTCAAGATTGTTGTTGTTATTCTAGTTATTTTTTCTTCAGAAAGAGAAAAGACAGACAGTTTCCTAAAAATACCAATCGCCAGTAGATCATTTTTTTCTTGTACTAATTAAACAGTTTCAAAAGATTGATGAATGCCTTTAAATGCTTCTGGGCGTTTAATAGAAAACGAATTAAGTAAATTAAAAATAAATATATTGCTTTTTCCTATATAACCTTATCCTTCTCAGTCGGGCTAGTCATACTAGCTCCGCTCACCGTATGAAGATCGTTACATTTATACCTCATAATAGTCCTATAATATTGCTGTTCACATTGTTGAAATGTTTTGTTTTTGAATTCTGCGGCAATCTGCTTGAAAACATCTTTTTTATAACGAAATCTTAGCAATGGTCCGATTTGTGGCAGATATTCTTTATATTTACGGAATAATGTCTCAACTTCTTCATCAGTCCATACTAAATAAAAAATAGAAATAAAATTTAAAACCAATGCACACTACTGAGATTGACGACATTTCAAATAAAACTCACCCAAATACTGTGTTTTTGGTGTAAGTGAGCAATAAGTCGCTTTGGACGTTTGTTTAGTTTCTGGTCTATCCAGATATTCCACTGCGTCAAGTTTTACCCATTTTTGTGGGCTTACATTTTTTGACTTAACATTTGTTTTCTTAGCTTTTTCTTTCTCTTTTTTTTGCATTGATTCTGAAAAATTTACCAGGATAGTTAAATATTTTTTGAACCATGGATTTTTAAATGAAACTAACATTTACCTGCTTTTACTGTTGTAATTGCGTTTAAAGCTGAAGTATATAAACTATGCATATTTAGATGTTCTTGTGGCTCAATCTTGGTAGGTTGCATACTGTTTGAATCATCCAAATCGTCGTCACTTATTTCAATGCTTTCAACTTTTACTTTTGTCATTTCTGGGCATTCTGAAGAATAACAAAAAAAGAGACAAATAAATAATTTTACGCATTTCCAGTGAAATTATCAAACACAATGTCTTACCAAAACTTGAAGAATCTGAGTAAGGATTTATTTGATCATCATCTTCTGGCTCAATATTCGCAGGTGGAATATTATTGAAATCCCTAAAAGCTTCACTTATTTCGTAGTCTTCAACTTCTATTTTACTCACTTCCATCCATCCTGCAAAATTAAATAACAATGTACAAGTAGTTTTCTTTCAAATAGAAAATAACTTACGTTCATTTGACTTCATTGTGCTATCACCTAGACTTGAATAGTCCAACCAATCGTTATTAGTATGAGTTTCGGTGTTATTCATTTCATCCTCTTGCTCACTGGGCTCAATGTGGTCTCTCTCTTTATTTCTATATTTCATAACAATTCGATAAAATTGTTGTTCACATTGCCGATAGGTTTTGTCGTCTTCAAATTCTGAAGCAATCTGCTTCCACATATCTTTTTTATAACGAAATTTCTTACGTGTTCCAATTTGACACACATATTTCTTGTACTTTTCAAATAATATTCTAGTTTCTTCTTCTGTCCAAACTACAAAAGAAAACAAATAAAGTTAATTTTTTCTCTTGAATTATTATAGTTTTATTAATTTACCTTGAGTTTGAGTCATATTCTGAGAACAATTCATGGTTAGCTGCGTAGTTTGAATGAATTCATATAGTTTTTTATTTGTTATTTGATGATCTTGATGTTTGTTCTTCATATGATTGAGGACGCTTTCTTTCACAGGTTCGGGTAAATTATTTCCTCTTTTAATTGTACTATAATAATGTCTCTCACATTGTAGCAAACTCTTGTTACCCAACTCGACTGCAATTGCCCTCCACATTTCTCTTTTAAGGCGGAATTTTTTAAATGGCCCAATTTGGGATATATATTCTGTGTATCTGTTAATTAATAATGCAGTTTCTTGTTCACTCCAAACTACCAGACAAAAAAAAAATAAAAATAACTATGTAATTAGCTCACTGTTATTGCATGGCCAAAAAATAAAAAATATAAAAAGCAGAAAAATCCTACAGTGTCTTAAAGGTAGGGAAAATTGCAAATGGATCTACCCAGGCAGTACTACGAAATACTACAAATCGTTTATCTCATACCGAATCTTTAGAGTACTGTACGAAGCACGACCAACAAAATTCAGAACGAAAGAAAATGCAAGCTCGTGTTCTGCAATAAAGTGTTCTAGTACTTGCCTCATTTCTACTATATACAAGTGATATTGCAGTAGATAATAACGCAATCATGACATCTGCAATTTTGATATCCAGTTAGCAATGATACAAGGCAGCAATAAAATTTGAAAATGCAGGGCCCTACTATTTAACTCGAGTCTACTTTCGAATCTTATGTCGTTTTGTATTGATCGAACATATGTCTAATTTTTGTGAAAATAAAACAGTTTCAGAAGACTTTTGGACTCTTCTGGACGTCCAATCGAAAACGACATTATATGCATTCTACCCGCACTACAAATCTAACATAAATCACTTCAGATCTTCCAACAAATAAGTGACTTCTAATTCTTCTAAATCGTCGTTTGTTACAGAATTACATAAACTTTACAACGAAAAAGTTAAGAATGTTCCAATATTCACTAACAATCAAGAAGATCCTCTCCATTCCTAATAACTACACACACACAGGAAAATGGTTGACAATATCGGTCACTTGGCCTTAATTGTTCGTGAGCTAGTCGTGCCACAAAATGTATTTTTTATTTATTTCCGGAGTTCTAAGAAAACACGCTGTATCGCACAATCAGCGACTGCAAATAGCACAATCATAGAGTCTCATAATAGTGGATCTTTAAATATACAAATTCCTTGACACGAATAATTTCAAATAAGTGTTCTTCCAAGCGAGAAAACCCAAACTGCGTTAGCTTTGCCATCTGATCTTTCTTTTTTCATGGCAAAATGAGTGAGTGCATTTGACGTTAAAAAATATTTATATACTTCGTTGTATTTGACATTGATGAACCGATTATTAAAAGTCGTATAAGTTGATATGGTGTGCACCTGTCGATAAGAAAAGTCATCAGCTTTCAGGATTCTTCCACAGATTCAAGAAATTTGTCTCTCTTTTAGTTAAGCTCTAATTTATAATGCGTATATTCACTTGTGTACATTGCAAAATTCTCAATGGGATGTTTTGGAAAACCTTAAATCAACCTTAGTTACAGATTGATAAAGTAACAGTTTTTCAATGATCATGTATCCCGAAAACCGCGAATGTCGCAAAAATTAATAAAACGGGCTGCCAGACATTTCAAAGTCAACCCCAAAGTCAGCCCGAAAGGTACCCTTGCTGACAAAAAAAGTATCTTTACAAAAAAATTAAACTAGCAAAGTACACATTGACTGGCCTTCATCAAAGTATCGAAATACTCTTAAATCAGACGAGTCCTAAATAGTTTGTCATGGTGGGGAGACCTCTTCAATATGCAAAAAAATAATATTGAAAATTTACTTCTATCATCAAGTAAAAAACTGTCACTTGTTCTTAGGCATCTCTAATTAGTTTACTTCAAAAATAAATCCATCAACTCCGAATGATAATAAAATATTTTTTTCTAACCAGGACACTTACCAGCGTGATTTTGCATAGGATGATTTGTTTGCGTAGGTGATGTAAAAGGAACATTTGTTTCTTGTCTAGAGCAATCATTACTACTTAGTCCAGGTTGTTGCTCATCTATCAATTCCAATTCACTTTTCACTCGATTTGGAATTTTTTTTTGATAACTTTCAACTCTAGCCTTTATTCTTTTTCTAATATGATAATAATGACGTTTGCATTGCAATGAAGATTTGTTTCCCAACTGTGCAGCAATTTGTTCCCACATTTCTCGGGTTAGAATTTGTTTACCATCCGCTTGTGAAAAGTAAGCTTTGCACCTATCGATTAAAAAATTGCTTTCCTTTTCGGTCCAATAATGTGACATTCTTAGATCCGAATGTCTTTGTTTTCTTCTATTTTGTTCTCTTATTTTTAAAGCAGCATCTAGATATTGTTGTTCACATTGTTTTAAGGTCTTAGTTCCTAATTCAGTTGAAATTTTTGCAAACATTTCTTTTATGTTCGAAAATGTCCGGTGCGGACCAATTTGAGAAAAGTAAGTCTCGCATTTTTCCCGAAATAACTTTATTTCTTTTTCACTCCAAGGTGCGTCTAAAATATAAATTTATTAAATAATTTGTTGTAAATAATGTTCATTATGTCTTTGATGAATTTACTCAGTCACAAAAGTAAGTATACTCAGAACAACAGAAGATTATGATGTGTATTTGCTTTTGTAAAACAACAGTGATTATAAAATTCAAAATGAATCGTATCGTAATTTTTGACTCTCTCTGTATTTTTATCAATTGATCACTTACAAGCAAACTATTTTGGCAATATGATGTAAACGGTATTAATCTACCGAATAGGCACATCAAATTATCTCCGTCTTAAGGATAGCTCTTAAATTGTATCTATCTATTGTATGTATATTTACTTGTGTGAATGAGTTTATAACGATATTACCTTTGGGAGACAAATCAGGGTCCTCATTTTCTGGTGGAGGAAGAATATTAGTCTCTTTTGATGGTTCTATCTCAGAAGACTCGTCATCGAGAAAGCGATAAGTAAAACCTTTTAATTGGACAAAATTAATTACGTGTTGATCAAACTTTTTTGTTTCTTACCTTGGAATTCGTATGCAATTTCTGCTTCTGACGACATTTAAACTGTGTTATATTGTTAAAGAATACAAAGAGTAAGGTGCACGCTTCTTCTTAAGGTTCAAGGCTATTAAACGGTCAACCATTAAAATTGTAAGTTTAAATTGTTAAAAGTTATGATCTAATAGAGAAAAAGAATTCAAAAAGTTTTATTAAAAGTTTATTATTATTTTTATACAAAAATAAATTATATGAAAACTGAGTGTATTTTTTTTAATTGTTGGTGCATGTAACTACTGTTACCTACTTCTAGGTAATACAAAAATACTATTAATATTTACCTACTAAAAAACACTTGTCCATTTTCCAAAAAAAAGAACTTTGGCCAACCAATGGCCTTTTCAATAAATAATGGCGTTTTTTACTTGCGATATAGGTACTATAGGGCAAATTTAGGATTCGTAAAAAAAAATAGAACTAATTGTATATCTTCAATAATCATAATCTTAAAAGTTTTAAAAATGAAAGGTCGTACAAGTGATGTGTGGCATTTTTTATTTTGTATTTGAACTTTTTTAGCAGTGGAATAACTTTGAACGCTTTTGTAGTTTAGGGTAGCTGGAAGTTGTAATTTATTGTCTGCTGGATGTTACCAACTCTGATAAAAATATACTTTGGTGAAAAGTTTCATCCATTACCATTGTTGAGGAACGCATAATCTCTTGTAGCAATTGCGATTAAGACTAAAGGAATAACTTATTCAGGTTTATGAAGGGTCCAGACAGTTCTACAAGTTCACTTTTGTTTCCCACATCATTTCTTCAGATTCAAAATTTGCACAGGAATCAGAAACATCAAATGCAAAAGAATGATATCCTGAGCGTGGCATGAAATGAAGATATTATAGTGGAAATCAGTTATACTATTTATAGTCTACCCGACTCAGTAAATATTTAGTAGGAAGGAAAAATGCTATTGGTAAACTTGAAATATTGCTTCAATTAAGTGCCATAAATAAAAATCAAGATTTTCCCATTAGAGCACAACATAAAACCCTAAAATTGAAGATACAAAACAGGTCCTTGCGGAAAATTGTAATATGTGTTCATAAACAGTGGAGTTTGTCTAATAACAAAAGGACATTATGATAATGAGAATGACCAATCATTGGAACCAAAGAAGCTACATTTTTTGGATATAGCATAAATGCGATCACCAGCTTTTAAGCTAAAAGATTTTCATATGACTTTAGGATAAATTATAACCTTAGACCCTGAGGTCAAGTAGAATTTTATGAGATATTCGTTTCCATGACAAGAGGGCCATAAATAAAAAAAAAAAAACAAAAAAACTTGGTAAAAAGACCTAGAAGTCTGTTGGTGATTTGGCAAAAAGGCATTCAAAAAGAATTAAAATTTAAATTGGTAAATTATAGAAATTTAACTTTCCTCTTTATATATTATGTTAATATGAAATAAAAATTATATTTTTTTTTATAAATAGCCTTACCTATTATTAAAAAACGGTATCGTAATTATATTTTATAAAATTTTGTCTAAAATTGTTTATTGTTTTTTGTTTATTGATAAAAGGTGTGTTCATGTTGCTGATAAGTCAGTATGACAGTTTTAATTGCGGAGCCAAGATTGTGCACTGTTAAAACTGTTATAATTTGGGTGAGTTCAGATTTAAATTTCCAAGCTATCTGGGTTTGTGCCATTGGGTGCGTTCATATTTTCATCGACTCTTTTTTATTTGTGGTCCCTTGCGTTCAAATTTTCCAACGTTCCTCACTTTTAGGGGCCTCTGATTGGTCAGATGTCACAAAATTTTTAGATAATCTGAAATATTTTCACACTTGACATTTTGATTTATAAAACTTTTTAAAAATGCATATTTTTTTTTTTGATTCCTTTTTTCACTAGGCCCGTATGGCAATGATAGTTCACTTACCAGTTATTCCACTTTACCACACTTTACCAAGAGTTTACCAGGTTGCATGAATACCCCTGATATTAGCGGTTTTCATGAACTGTCAAATTTGCTATAGGAAAGCTTTACTAGAATATGGTAAAGCTATCCACACAAATTTGTTTGGTAAAAGTTTACCAACATGAAATTTAAATTATTATTGTTAAATTTTGATAAGTTAAGATATAACCTTCCACAAATATGTAGCTATTTGACGAAGACGAGGAAATAACCATAATTTTCTCCAACTAATTCAAGTATCAATACATAATTTACAAATATTTACCCAAGTTGATTTTAGGCGCGTTCATGAAACATACGTGGTAAACTTTCCCATTTTACCAGATGTTGGAAAAATTTATTAGAATTTATGAATACCTCTATTGTTTGTTCCACTTAAAAAATCTCGGAGCCCTCACAGATCTCTTTGTTGGACGCGCCTATTGCATACATAAACAGTGCTGCCAAGTTGACGCATTATGGAACAAGTCTACTGTTAGAACTGTCAAAAAAAACACAACTCAAATGTCATTTTGACGTCCATGTCTGTGCGATAAACAATCGTCTCGGATGGAAATTTTTTGCATCATTAAAAGTCCTACTGAAATATTAAATTTGTGCAATTACGTGTTTTAGCATCTAATTAGCAATGAAAATCGTAGTTAGTAATCTGAAATAATTAATTGTGCTGAATAAACAACAAACGAAAGCTTCAAAGTACTTCGATTATAAATGTTTGTCTCTAACTCTAAAAATAGTTTCAAGAAGTCCGCCTACAAAAACAAAAAAACAGACATCTTTATTAATTAAAATCAAATAAAATAACATTAACAATTAAATGAGATAACAGTTCAAAAACAATTAAAGAAAGAAAAGCAATAAAAATGTCTTGCTACTTTAAATACAATCAAGAAACTGAAATCTGCATTCCAAAGTTTAACGAATCCAACAGTATTGTCTTCTATAACATCCATGTAAAGATTCACGATGTCGAATGGACACTGGAAAGGCGTTACAAAGATTTTGACCAGTTAAATGATAAACTCGTGGAAGAAAACTCCATCTCAAAGAAGCTTATTCCTCCAAAAAAGGTTTATTTTTCAATAAAAAATCTTTAAATTAAATTCTAACTAGTAAATTTTGCTCTTTACACAGCTTGTTGGTAATAAAAATCCCGAATTTGTAGAGAAACGACGTCAAGAACTAGAGAAATACCTGCAAGACCTTTTGGCTTTATTTCGCATCACAATGCCACGGGCTCTTGCCGAGTTTCTTGATTTCAACAAATATGATATAATCTATTTGCTTCAAGACTTAGCTAAGTATTTTAATGAATCTGGTGACAATCTGTTGAGTGTGACGAAGGAGTACAGTTTTTCTGCTCTTGAGGTGAGATAAAGATGAAATATTTGTGCACAGTCTTAAAAGTAACAATTGTTTTATTTTTTTTTTAATAGCTTTTTGCGATTAGTGAACGTTTGTGTTTGCCATGCCCTGATAATGACGAAACAAGTAAATTCGATTTTTCACACGTTCTTGACTTTTGTAGTCAATTGGAAATACTTAAGGGTACTCCAGTGAAGGTATATATGTTTTAATTTTTTTTATTTGGGGGAGGTTCGAAAAATTTTGCGCAAATTCTAACGGTTCCAAACGGAAATAAACGCTATAAAGCCTTTAGGCCAATGTGAAGAACGTAATCTCGAAAGAAACAAACTCACTTAAAATGGCGATTACAATTTACATTTGATCTCGGCCCCAACCAAAACACCTCTCCAATCAGCCCGTTCCGTAGGTGCATAGTTGCCACCTGTTATACACACCAAGTTGGTTGAAATCGTCCACCACTTGACCGCGCGACCTAAGATGAAGCCTTTTTCTGCCACTTCGATGGGAAGACTCGTGAGGCTGGAGCGTTGGTGTCCATATGCTCCGTGCCTACCATTGAGTTCTTTTCAATTCTCCATCGAAATTCTTCCGCTGCTTTAGACATGTTGCCTAAACTCACAATCCTCGAAATATACAGCAAACAAGTGGCCATACACACAGCTATTCGCCTAAGAGCCATCCCTCAGTGGTAAAGTAACTATTTGAAATATCATTCTAAGTTAATTCCAATCAACCTGCTTGCATTAGTTTTATATATATCTTGACTCATAGATAACTTGATAGCAACACTGTCTGCATTTTCTCAGATAGCCAAGCAGCCCTTAAATCAATCGGTGTTTCCAAAAACTGTCGATCGCCTTTCATGGAGAGGGGAGAGCAGTTCAACATTCACCCTTTCTGGGTGTTTGGATACAGACATTTCTAGAAACTGTAAAGACGACGGTGCCAAACCAAGATAACATGGCGATGACAAACAGCAAATGAACAAGAATTACTACTTGTCTGGCGACAAATTGTGAGGCCATATCACTGGCCTAAGTGTGACGGGAGTTTTCCTGACAACCACCTGAACCTCTGACAATCATCTGAACCTAAGCTACCAATATCTCGTCCAAGCTTTAAATATACCCGACCATAAGAATGTCAATTCGATCTTAAATATTCTAATTCTGTTTTTAGGACACCGGTGTTTTTGGCTGTGATTACAATTCCATCGACGTACCCATCGGCCGGAGCAATATCATCCCAAAAAATCTGTACTTCAACCTTAATGCCTTTCGTAATTTAAAGGCTATAAAGTTCTACAGTCTTTCCACAGAGAATATCGTCGATATTGGTAATATTGTTGCATTCGATCTATTATTTTTATTTAACTAAAGTCTCAATTTACATTTTTGTAGCTTTTCTCAAGCCCAACCTAGAATACATTTCAGTCCACAATACGACGATAACTCGAATCAATCAGGTTTTAATGTGTGATAATGTTCATAAAATTGATCTTGGTGCCAGTTCAAATTCAAATAAGTCTTCCAAAGACACATGGACTAGTGTCGAAGAGTTAAACTTCTCAGGAAATCTTCTCACAACCATCGATACGAGTATTAAAACTGTGCCCATTCTTCGCACCTTGAATCTTGATCAAAATCGTCTTACATGCATTCAGAATCTCAACGAATTACCTCGTTTGCAGACGCTTACTTTGGCTGTTAATTTATTTACCGAATGTATTGATTGGCACTTGGAACTTGGCAATCTGGTTAGTCTGAATTTAGCCCAGAATAAACTGAAAAAGCTTTTGGGCCTGAGGAAACTTTATTCATTGGTGAATTTGGATTTAAGTTGTAATCATATAAACGATTTGGAAGAGGTCGATAATGTGGCTTGTCTGCCGTTGCTCGAGGCACTCAGGTTGACTGGCAATCCATTAGCTGGAAGTGTTGGTAAGTTACATAAATATAAACTTTATGTTGATTAACAATATTGTTAATTACTTATCTTCCTTTTTTTAGATTACCGACCTCGCGTCCTTGCACGATTTCATGCACGTGCTTCAGAAATCTGTCTGGACAGTGAAAAAGGCTCCCACAAAGAATTGGACACAGCACTGGTGCTTTCTGCCCTTCATCAATCTAAGATCGGCAAAATACTGCCGCAGTAAACAGCAAATAATGCCGAGTAACAGTAATAATCGTTTTTACTTGAATAACTGTGTTTTTATTTATATTTATGTATGTATAATACAAGCAAGTGTATATATTTAAAAAAAAAAAGAAAAGAACAACATTTTTTTAATCATCTTTATCTTGATCCGTTTCGACTAAATGTTCTTCTTCCAAAGGTTCATCAAGAATCTCTTGAGTATCGTCAACCGGTGATGGATCTTCTAATATTTCAGGAGCAGCTTCTTCGGGTCCAACCGCAACATCTGTATCAGTTGTGGCTGCATCATTATCGGTCATTTTCTCGCCATCGCGACGTACCAATCCCAACATATCAAGCATATGACGCTTCACGGTGTTTTCTAGAGCATCTTCAACACTCAAATATGCCGATTTGTGGCAACAAATTGCCAAATGACGTGCCATTTTATTGCCAATTGCCGTTGAGAATCCACAAACGCAATGCATTTCCTCTTCAGAGGGTAATTCCATAGCTCCGGGAAGATTATTGCTGCTCGAATTTTGGCAGACAGTCGAGTGTTGGAACATTGCACGTTCGCAGCATGTTTTATATGCACATTTTGTGCATTTCAGTTGACCACTATAAAGGAATCAATATATGTTTATTGGATTTATAAATAATATTTTTTTTTTACATATTATTTTTGAATATTAAAAACTTACATGAAATGATCTTCATTGAGAACCTCGGTGTCACATTCAGCACAGATGCTTCCTGCCTTCAAATAAATGTACAACTCTTTGAATCTCGTTTGAATAGCATAGGGAGTTTGTTCCTTGTGATGACTACGAACCTAGAAAGAACATTGGTTTACAGTAAGTACACGATGATTTGAAAATACATTTAAGCTAAAAAAAACACTTCCCTCAAGATAAATGTTTATGTTTTCATAGTAAATTCTTTGTTCTCAGGGTAAATTAAACGTATATGGCAGGAGTATACTAAAAAAAATATTTTGTAGTATTTTTAATTCCTTGACGATTTACCAATGAACTACAGTGGTCGATAAAAGTCTACGTACGACAGATTTTTTTTGCAGTGTAGATACTTTGATAAAATCGAATCTAGGGTATATCTATAAGGCAGTATCTAGTAATGACACCTATTGTGGAGTTAATATGCAATCTACTTAGAGACAAGAAGCATTTGGAGTGTTTAGAATCTAGTACGGGCCGGACTTGTTATGTCGCTATACAAGAAATACCTGTCCATTTATTGTTTCTCATCGTCATGGCATATTGTTTTAATATAATTTTATAAGATTGGTATTCTAATATCCACCTTATTAGGTAAAATTGGTTTTATAGTTTCCTTTCCTGGCGAGTTCGTCGGCTTTGCAGTTATCCGGAATGTTTCTGTGTCCCGGCACCCAGAATAGGTGAATTTTGAACTGTTCTGCCATCTAAACGAGAGACTATCAAGTCAAGAGTAGTTACGGAGTTTGTTGCAACAGAACCGAGTGATTTATGGACTGCTTGGCTATCTGAGAAAATAAGGATATTCACGTTTTCTTTGAGCCATGAAAATTACCTCTTTGATCGTCAGGATTTCCGCTTTAATAGTGGTCAGAAAGACGGAAGCAGGCTTAGATTTAGTCTGTCTGAGAACACTCCACCTCCCACCCTGTTTTCGGCCATTTTGAGCCATCCGTATAGAAATTAAAAAAAAAATCATCGCCGTTCCATGTGGATATTGATGGAATGGTGAGGTGGTGTAGTCAGAGTGTCTAGGTATTGATTCGAATATATTCAGAATAATGGTATGGTCAATCAAGTTGTTAGACCATTGAGATGGCCCTGAGACGAATGGCCGTCCTCGCGGCCACTTGTTTACTGTGTATATCGAGGGGTGTATCATCAACATGTCCAACGCAGCAGAAAGTGTCGAGCGAGAGCTCCGTTGATACACACGCACGATGATCATTGTACCTTGCTGAGCTTGTCGAGATAGGTTGTTTTATCCAAAGTGAGAATCGGTCTTACAATTGTTGTGCATAGCCAATGTGTAATGTGTGGGGACAATCCTCATTTGTTACCAATAGCCTTTTTGTAAGAGAACAGTGCCACTGTGGCTTTTCTAAATCTTTCTTGTATATTGGGCTTCCAATTTAACTTTTTGTGTAAGATCAGACCCAGATATTTGGCTTCGTCTGAGAAGTTAAGTGGAATGCCATGAATTGTTAGAATTTTGTATTTGCTTGTGAAGAGGACAAGTTGCGTTTTGTGGGAGTTTACACCCAGTCTACATTTGTTTCCATATTTGAAAAGCTTGTTGAGATGCAGTTTGCATTAGGTCTATAATAATTTGAAGATGCTTTCCTGATACGGCTATGGCAACGTCATCAGCGTATACAATTTTTTAAACCCTTCCGCTTTCAGGCTAACTAGTAGCTCGTTTACCAAGATGTCTCATAGAAGTGGGGATAGGTGTCGAAGAAATTAGATTTGGTTCAATGGTCAAGTCGATATCAATCAATCGTTCTAAAGTTTTGAGAAGGAATTATGATAGGCTAATAGTTCTTAGATCATTCGGATTTATATGAGAGCATTTTCCCGCTTTTTGTATGAATATCACTTTAGCTTCCCTTTATAAAGCAGGTATATTTATGTACTATGTCCATTCACCCGTTCAGAATGACCTCAATGACAGGGATTATGATATCTGAGGCCATCTGGAGTTCCGCTGGTACTATACCATCAGGTCCAGAAGATTTATATGGATCAAAGCTGTCGATAGACCACTGGGTTTTATTTAATTGTGACGATATGTATTTGATTGGGATATGAACCCAGCAAAACTGAAAAGCAAAATTTTTTATAAACTAAAACTTACCTTGGGGATTTCAATTAAAGCTGAATTGGGTAATAGTGTTCGAATATGATTTGCAACTTTAAAGTTAGTCTGATGATGGTATGCCAAATGTCTTTTCAAAAATCCTAAACAAAAATAAAATTAAATAAAATTTAAACCAAACTAAATAAAAAAAAACAAACCTTTTTCATGGAAACTAAGTGCACACTTGGGACATTTCTTCAGTTCGTCCCTTGGCAAATGGGCTCTTAGATGCATATAAAATGCTTCAATATTTTTCGGCTTCAATTCACCCTTAACGGCTATTCTGAAAATCTTCATTGACAAAAATAAAACATATCAATCAATTAAGAGTATTTCAGAAACCAAACAAAAAAAAAACAATTAAACTTACACCCAAACACAATGGACATTGTAAAAAGTTCTGCTGTTTGTGATCATCATAGAAATGTCTCACCAAATCCCTGTGCGAAGATGATCTATACTCGCAAGCCTCACACACGTACGGCAATTCGAGCACATTGTGAATTTTCTGCATGTGAACGGTCAAGAAATGCAAACTTGAATGTCTTTGTTGACAAATCAAGCAACAGAATTGAATCCCAGCCTTGGTTTCCATTGGATGCATCATCTGATTATGCTTCGATAACGATATCTCACTTGGATGTTTCTCAAGACAAAACAAACACTGAAATTGATGATCCTTTCCATCAATTGATATATGCGCAACTAAATGAGTTTGTAATTTCTCATTCGAATCAAAGGAATCACTACAAATTGGACAATCCAGTGATTCTTTTGATGTGAAACTTTCAAAGTTTTTAGCTGAGCCCTCTTGCACGCCATAGTACAATTCTTCGAGACCTTTCATTTCTGGTAATGCTTCTTTTTTCGTTTTGATTTCAACATTCTTTTTAGTCGAAGTTGGTGTGTTGGCAGTGCTACTGCTACTGCTGGTCTTAGATTTTTTTTCGACTTTTATAGTAGCAGCAGCTTCTTCGAGTTTTCTTTTCGGTGTGTCTTTCTTTTCAGTTTTTATTTTTAGAACAGATGTTGGGGCATAATCAGCTTCGTTGATTGCTAAAAATTCAAATCATAATGAGTCTTTTGGTAAAAAAAAAATCCGAACAGAAAATGGTCTTGGAGGTTTGTTGGTTTTATTTTTTAGATCATGTCCTGTTATTTCTATTACCTTAAAATCAGTGTTTTTTTTTTGTTGTTTTAAATGGAGTTGATCACCGCCAGTTAGATAATAACACAAATTTGGGAAATTGATGTGGGAAAGGATTTCTTCGATGATGGTTGAATATTGAAAATAAACTTCACGTACACACCTGCCTTTCGGCTACATTTTACGGTGTACCTACCCAAAATATAGGGGCGGTGACAAGTGCCGGCCAACACACCAAACTCAAAAGGTGTAATTGTGAGTTCATTGAGATTTCGATGATTCTGAATGCTCTCTCAACATCTTGTCACTATCGCACCACCAAATTTCCCCTCGTTGCGAAGTACTCAGGGACCGTGTTTCAACGTTATCTTCTGAAAAAGCAACCACAGCCAGCACGAACTGTCCGAAGGCGCCAACTGGACCGAAGTCCAGGGGCTTTCTATCTCCAGACAATTCATCTCTGGTCAGAATAGCCACTGTCAAGGCAGCTAGACTGACAAGCAGCTGCCAAGGCAGCTACGGACGGACGAATGCCTCACCACTCAGGTTGCCGGTACCCTTCGATGATGGTTGAAATAGCAGGTCGGTGAAAAATATTTGATACCATAAATAGTGGAATACCGCGGATTAAAACAAAAGAGCTGATCATAGCAGAATACCGCGGAACATAACATGGGAAGTCTTTGAAAAAAAAACAGAAGAAAATCGGGGATAAAACCGTGCAAAGCCACGGAAAAAAGAAAGAAAGGGGCAAAACTCCTGGCAAAATACTAGTTGCGAAATATTGATAAAATATCGTGTGATACCGCGGAATAAAGCATAGGAAGTCGTGAAAAAACGCTTGGTACTGTAAAACACGTTGAATACTGCCTAAAGATCGCGGAATATTAAGTAAAAAAGTTTCGGAGAAAACCAAGAAAATCCGCGGAAAAATATGCTAAGAACCGGAGTACCGTCATATAAAGCGCGATATACTATTAAAATACCGCAAAAAACCTTGGAAGAAACATGAGAAGTCTTGGAAAAACCAAAAATATTGAATACCCAAAAGCTCTTGAATAAAAAGATCTAGAGCCGTTTGCTGATACGAAACTTAAGCATTTATGTTTAACATAAAGTCATATGTGACAGTTTACACAAAAGAAAAAGTAGCCAATAAGCGGTTATGTTCAACATAAATATTTTAAGTATCTTATCAGCAAACGGCCCTTAGCCAATTACTGAAAATTAAAGAAACAGTCAGATACTGGAGTTGTGGTCACGTAACTAATACTTTTTATAAATGATCGTATTAAAATACAGCAAATGTAAGTACAAAATAAAAATCATTGTGCAAGGCAGGACCACGTCTGACGGGTTAGCTAGTCTCAAATAAATCAAATTCCATGTTTCAACAAAAGCAAAAGCAAAGTTTTTTTTTCTCAGCAAAGAGCAGTAATTTTACTGCATGAAAAAATACAAAAAAAAAACAACCAAATTGAAAATCCAAATAATGAACGCTTTTGTTTGTTGTAACAATAAATTGATTTTATTT
Organism: Meliscaeva auricollis; assembly: GCA_948107695.1. Classification (NCBI taxonomy): domain Eukaryota; kingdom Metazoa; phylum Arthropoda; class Insecta; order Diptera; family Syrphidae; genus Meliscaeva; species Meliscaeva auricollis. Next base: position 30,332,151 of record OX403619.1, on the reverse strand, counting down.
CAGAGCAAAACCAACAAAAACAAAACAAACTTAGAGACTTAAAACTTCATTAAGAAGAAATTCATGAATTTTAACATAAATAACATAACGCCACACTTTAACTCCCATTGGAATATAGTTACACAATAAATAGTAAATTAATAGTGTGGGCTTGTTTGAAAATAAAATATAGAACTGAATAAAAAATCAACACAATGAATAACTACTAACGTTTTTTTAAGCGTTTTGGAGTCGTTGACGTCGATGGTGTGCTGTCTGTTGATACATGCACCACACTCCAATCTTTAAACGGATTCGTAGCAACCTATTAAATAAAATTCAATTAAAAATATATTCATAAAATAATAAATGTTAGAACCAACCTGATACAATCTCTGAGTCAAAGTGTCGCCAGTGTTCATTCGAGTTTGTTCGGCCAAATGCGATGTAATATTATTGAATGCTTGAAGGGCATATGTTCCGAATTGTTCCCTCCATACAAGTTCATCAAGAAACTGTTGAATCATTTGACGTGACAATAGACTGAGAGTGTTTTGGAACATTCTTGGAACTATACGACGTAGATAGTCCATTACAGATGAGTTGGTGTGTTTTGCGGTGGAATCATTAGCAGCAGCTTGAACTATATTCTTGAATCCCATTTGATAGAGAGTCATCTTGTCAACTGTGAGATCAATAGCAATAATACTATCCTTGTTCACCCATCGTGATAATGGCTCCAAAATTGTTTGGAAGCGCTTCTTGTAATTCCGATCGGCATCGGAAACTGGTTCGACAGCTCGCAGGCGAATAGTTTTCTCTGCAAAATCCAACACACCTAGAACCTCGACTTTGACTTGTCGTTGTTGTCCATCTTGACTGGTAGTTCCAAGTGAAATTACTCCAACCTGAAAAATTTTCATCGAATTATTAAATTTTTTGTAGGAATTTGATTTTAAGTTTGTATCTTACCTCTACATATCTTTCTGGTCCACCCATGAGTTTACATTTTTGATGAATTGCTAGGGTGCACGCTGCACGAAGCCATGTGTAGACTCCTTTGATGTAAACATTATCAACTTTGACCCATTGGACAACATTTTGAATGTTTGTCTGACATGACCAATGGTAAATAAGTTTAAGAATGCATGATGGAGGATTTGGTGCCCCTTCGAATAGGGAGCCATGAAATACTGAAACAAAGCGAGTTGGACAACATTCACTGATCCAAACATAGCCACCAGAGTATGGGAATTTCGTTGCATCCGAATAAACACCTGAAAACAAATAGGAATAATAATATAAATATAGCTTTAATAGCTTTACCAAAAAAATAAATTAATCAAAATGAGTACAAAGTTAAAAAGAAAATTTTCAACAAACTCCTAATAGAAGAGAAGCCTTTCTACTAGGGAGATTTCTACCGGGTTTTAGCGCTGTAAAAGAAAGATGTCTACCTATAAACAGGGTACTTACGATTAATTTTGAACAAAATATCGAGGAGTGAAAATAATAGTTCAACACGAAAAATGGCAAGAGTGCTAAATATTTTTTAATATATCGTACTAACTGTCAGGAAATTTAAGTGGATGACGACTTTTAGCTTTTAATTTAATTATGATCAGACCAAATCAGTGTTCAGAAGTCGATACAGAACTAATTCGATGCTTTTGACCAATAAAGCTGTTTTTTCCGTTTGCTGACTAGTTGGCAAAAAAAATTGCACCACCCTAATTGAAAATATTTGTTTTCTCCGAAAATTAGTTTCAAATTTGTTGAAAATAGGATATTTTTGAGCCACCCTAACGCGAAAGTAAACATTATTATCTCAATAAACACGACTTAGAAGCAGGCATTATCGTCTTACAATCAGGCTTTATCGACTTACAAACTTTCTGTTTAATTATTTGAAGTAACATTTTTTGCCGATATTTTCACTGTTTTGAGCGCATTTTAACGCTGATTTTCACGCCTTTCGCGTATTGCTTCGCATTTTTCGATTTTGTTTGTGAGCTTTCAAAATGTATGCTTTTATTATAAACTTTTGAGAAAAAATGCCGCTTGCTGTTTGTCTGTAAACGTGGCTTTATGTTTTCTCTTTATATATGGAAAACAAAAATTAAATTTCATTTAAAAGATTTTGGCTGTTTTCATGAAACAAACTTCTTCGAGCCGACTTTAGAGTGTGTGCGATTCGAAAAGTCAATTTGATCTATTATTCTTCGTAAATAAAGCGAAATTTATGTTGAATGCATTGTGAAAAAAGTGATTTTGCAGTGTTTTTAGAATCAGTGCCTACAAACTTATGAATTTTGTTAAACGGGATTTTGATACCAACCTATTTTTAACCGACCTCACAAAAAAGAGGAGGTTCTCGATTCGATTGTATATATATTTTCAGTTCTCAAATTTAATCCTATTAATATTTATCGGAGCTTTTACGAAATCTATAGAGTGCACTACGGAAACCCTGTAGTATAAGCGCTCCCTCACAGCTTATAGAGATTTCACTGCAGTCAGAGTGAGTGTTAAACGTCCTATCTTCCCTTCACTGACAATTTTAGTTACGCAGAGTTTAGAGAACATTAAATTAAAAAAATTAGGCTAAATTGGGGTGAACTTGGAAAAACGTTGAAAACCTATTTCTTAAACGAAATTTAATAAAGACATGAGCGATACTGTAACGGATAGATTTTATAAACAAAACGTGGAAAATTTACAACTCAAAAACGACCAAATAGATGTTTGATAAATAAGCACCATAAATTAGTATGAACTTTGTTTTAAATACATTGAATGGACGCACAGACGTACAGACGAACAGACACACAGGCCGACGGACTGCAAAACTACTTATTTGGATTTCTCCTTCATAGTAATGTTGGTTTTGATTAAAACCTCGAAATTTTTTTTGACACGAATAATTGCCCTACAGAGCAAGTAAAAAAAAAGTGGAAACAGATTTCCATACACGCATTGTTTTTATGATTAAGGGGATTATTTTGCTAACTACAAGAATAAATGCAAACTAACCTATTTTATCTGGTAATGTTTTAAAATGTTGCATACTTTTTTTGTGAAATTGGTCGTATTTCTTAAACCCCATTCGATTTTTACTAAATTTTACTCCAAAAGTAAAGTACCTAATAATGAAAAATTGTTATGTTACTTGAATAGGATAATCCCAAGCCTTCCTTGGTAACGGCTTAGGCAGCTTCTGTGGTAAGAAAATTCTTGGAGAGAAGGTAAGAAACTTTTTAGAAGAGGAAAATCTTCATGTTTTAAGTTGGCAAAAGAAATTTCCTGACCTGCATCGTGTAGAATGGGATCTTTTAGAGCAGGCTTTAAGGTAGCTGAAGCTTTTAAATTACTAAACTGATGGAAAAAAATAAGGAAGAATGGGACCAAAAATCTCCAGAATAATTATTCTTTGATTGTCTCGAAGGTAAATAGGTTTAGTACAATTATTCAAAAAAAAATATTAATTTTGGAATAGTTAAAAGCTAAAATGCAAATCAAATTATAGCCTGAATTCTCTTCTTTCTAAAAAAGAACGAGCTCATTCCGATAATTTTTCATTCGTCCACTCCGCCCAGAAAATCCTTAGCAATCTTTCCATCTAAATCGGACTAGGATAAAGCAAACAAATTTACTGCTAATTTAGTTATCAACTCAATTTGTTATTTGTTATTTAAGAATACATTTTAGACAATTTGGAGCGCCTGAGCGCAGAGACTTACCCAATTTAAGCTCGTTGGTCTTATGATTGGTGCACTTCTGTTCGGACTTGAGGAGACCCTCCTGAATAAGCCATTCAGTGAATTTGTTCGGTGTGAGCATCAGTACCAATTTAACCTTTGAATCCAACTTGCTGCGTGTCGCCGACATATCTTTAACCTTCAGCCATGGCTTGGCCAATACAACCAATGAAGGGAATGTTTTCCCTTGTAACTTGCCTTCCTTTTCCGAAGACTTAGCTTTATTGTCCTTTGCCTCGGAATCAATAACCAAACCACCAACCGATGTGATCTCAGATGGGCGGAAATTCTGCGAGGCAAGATCCACAGTACTCTTTGCCGTTCCCTTGGGTGTTGACTTCCCACTCACTTTACTAGGTTTCGTAGCAACTGGTGGTGATAGTTGCGGTGATGCGGTTCTTTGTGGGGCTGAAGCAGATGATTTTGAAGTTCCCTTAGATGATGATGATGATGGTGGAGTTGCCAACTGTTGTTGGACTCCCTTGGTATGACGTCCCCGTTTCGATGCTGATGACGGAGGTGGTGTTATGACACGCTTGGCCAGAGGGATATTATCCTCATCATCAGATGACTCCATGTACACCAAATTGGTGGAGGCGCGTTTTCTGCGCTCTGCCTTATCAAGTTTTGGCGTTGGTGGTGGTGGTTTTTTGGGAACAGTTGCTTCTTTGATTTCCTGAAGAACTTTTCCCTTAAAGGAATATGCTGAAAACACTTCACCATTGAACAATTCTTTACCCTCGTTGGTTCCCATTAGGGTTTTGAGGGAATTTTTAATTGCATTATGCTCATTGGCGACTTTTTCATAAGCCGCCAATTGCGCCGGAGATAGTTCTTCTATCCAGCAGTCTAGCTCAAGACTTATATCGATTTTGGCACTTTTCATTGTGTAAAAAAATTTACAATCAATTTAAATCATTAAAAAAGTGCGAATGGGTCTTATTAATTTTATTTTAAAGTCAGAAAAGTATTATTTTTCACTTCGGCACTTGTCTTACTGTTGGTTTTTCAATAAAAATGGCGGTATGCGTTGTTTTTTGTTTTTGTAAGATATTTGAAGGAACTGCCAGCGTGTTTATCGGAAAATGTTATCGGTTTCCAGTGATGCTTATACTCAGAGTATACATGTGCAAATTCTAAGAAGCAAGTGACAAATAGTCAGGATAAGGCACTGATCTCTATAATACACTGGATATTCTGATGTATTCCCTTGAAAGTCCATCATTTTCTTGGTTTAAATTGAAAACGTGACAGTGTACCCTGAAATCGATTTTTTTCTGAGATAGAAGAAGAGAAGATCTGAAGAAAATTCAGATTATTGCATTGAACGCGACAATTTGTATGGATAATTTAAGGCTTGCCCAAACCAAACCTCGACAGTGCGACACGATGACGCCAAAATTTATTTACACAGCGTCATATGAGAGTACAAACACCAAATGCGATTAATCGCAAAACGTTTTTTATATAAAAATCGTGTCGCACATGTCGTGACGGACTGTCGCACTTTGGTTTGGGCAAGCCTTTACTTCGCAATCGAATTTCAGGTTCTTAAATTTGTACCAACATTTTGTATGCATCCAAAGTGAAACAAAAGGGATATTCATGCATACTTGATGAACCTGGTAAATGTGGATTGTTGCGGGCAAGAGGAGCGGAGGAAGTGTCGGTATAGTGGGTAAGGTAGGAAAAAGGATAAGGTAGGATAGTGGGAAAGGAAGAGGGTAAGGTAGGGTGGAATGTTAAGTTCCGGAGGACGCGGCCTGCTTGCGATGCTCGGCAGTTAGCTCGCCGGAATGGGGGGGATCTTGCCCCCGAAACTTAACCTCGCCTGCAGCCAAAAACATAAATCAGGCCAGAGAACAAAAATCAAGAAAACTAACTTTTGAAATGAGACAGCGGACGGACTATTACCACATCAAGGGCACTGCTGATGGAATCGCAGTGTTGGCCTTAACCCTCCCAACCAATGGAAATCCACGGCCATTTGGATTCCCCCAAAGATGGTGGATGACCGGTTTCGGATCATACCATCTTCACCGAAAGACTTTAACTACCCGTTACACCCCTGAAAATTTACTTCAATACGTCATGATTCTTTTTAGAACCATGAAAAAGAAGAAATGGTTATATTTTTGTTGAGAAAAATCATACGGCTTTTTGTCTTTTATTTGGTCTTAAAGTGACATTTATCATTATACGCAAAAAAAATATGAAAATGACTCTAACAGAAAAAAATACAAAATTTATCAAAAAAAAAAACAAACAATGTGAGGGGGTTGGCTTCCTTCCGATCAATATAAAGAAAAAACGCGACTTATTTGGGACACCCTTTTTGGTGCTCGGTCGAAGGACAATACTCCACACTTACGACACAAAAACCCTACCTACAGAGAGCTCTTTGGAGGTGGACCAAACTTTCTCAATTTAAGTTATCTTCGCGGCACTAACACGGAGGAAACAACTTATCACTTACAAAAAAATATAAATTTAATTTAATAAAAAAAAACAATTAACTGAAATTTACGTCACTATTGCCGTTTAACACTTAGAACTAACTTACATTAAAGACATACACAAACACACAATAATTTTGATTTTTTTTTTTTTTGTTTAGTTTAATTTTTTTGTTTTTTTGTTTTAATTTAACTATTGTTGTTGTTTTTTTTGTTATAAAAAAACCTGTTTGGGGCTTCTTCCTTTTGGTTGCCGTAGGAAATTCAGGATCGGGTGCTCCAGTGGGCAGAGGTGCATTTGTTGTACTTGCCGGTGAATACCACGTCCGTCCAACCTCAAAAATGGAGGTATGGGTTACGGCAAACAGATTTTGGCTCGGCAAAAGAAAGTTGGGTGCAACGAAAAAACGTGGTGGCGGCCCGGTCCTTCAGTGGGCAACCAGGGACCGCCAGAAAATTGTTGCAAATCACCAAAAAGAACCTAGGAAATAATGGCTGCCTTTTCAAAATCTCCTTTTCGAAGGTTATTTTAAGATATAACCTAACTTCAATTCACTTTGAATTTTTTTTTTCTTTATATTTTTCAGCGGACCAAATGCTCAAAGCGACCGCACCACAGTTTGTTTGAAAATTTGTGAATTTCAATTGAAATTCAAAGGGAAGTACCAGTTCAGCCCGTCAACTTTATTCCACCGGCCATGAACGATGTCCAACTTCACCGTCACCAAACCTTTTACCTCAACATTTGTATGAAAACGTCATTTTACGGACAGGGAATTGTCTGTTCGCACTAGACATTTTCACCCGGTGACATCAGCTAGACAGTCGTTCATGTCCAGTCGGAATCCATACTCTCCAAAGGGAGGTACGCATGCATACCACTTGTTTTTTCATTTTTTTCCTTTTCGCTCTCTTTACTCATCTAACTAACATCATCCGATTCAGAGATACGTATAAGGAGATGGGAAACTTTCGTACGTCTCACCCCCCAAAACCCATTTGTTTACATTGTTGTTTTTGTAATTTCATTTCGTGTCTGTGAATAGATGTGAAAAGCAACAACAATGTAATGAGGTGAAATTTTTGATTTGACAGCTTGTTTCTTTTTTTTTATTCTGGTTTTAGTAAACAATTATTAATTTTTCTTTTTTTATACAAAATCGACTAAAATACAATATTAAAATATTTTAAAATATTAATACACCATCCCAAAAAGCCGTAGAGAACATAAACCACAATAAATTCTCTTTATCAAAAGCACAGTCACAAATCAAAACCATCACGCATCATCACAATCACAACCACACAAGCAAACTCGATAAAACAACCAATAACGATGGCAAAATAAATAAAACTCATTTTTTTTGGAACAAAAATATATTTTTATTGATATTTTCTTTTTATTTTATAATTTTCACTGCATAATTTACTTTTTAAAAGAACTTTAATCAACAATAAATAAAAACACTTGCAATTACTCCGGAAAAGTTTGACTTTTGATATTTTTGATTTGACATTTGTGTGGTGGATTTTTTTGTGACGTGGGGTGAGCTAGTGAACGTTCCAGGGTTAAGAAATTCCGAGAAATTGTGTTTTCGATAAAAGGCTTACCCAAACCTAAATGCGACAGCGCGTCACGACAGTGCGACAAGAATTTTTGTATGAAAAACGCATAACGCTTTGTTGCATTTGGTATGGGTACTCTCATATGACGCTGTGTAAATAAATTTTGCCGTTGTCGTGTCACAGTGTCGCACTTTGGTTCGGGCCAGCCTTAATTCTTTGGGGGAACTTCTGAAAATCAAGATCAAACCCAAAAAATTACTCACATTATTTAAATGTGTCGGTGAACGCAAGAAGAAAATCATTTTCTTTTAATTAATGTAGGTGAGCGAAGTTACTTTCGATGTTTGGTTAATTTATCTTTTTCAAAGTTCACTCTATTCAGTTTATAATGTCATTGATCAATTCATAACTGCAGAAAGATGAACGTACATTTCAAGTAAGTACACAAGTAAAGGCTTGCCAAAACCAAACTCCGACACTGCGACACAACAGTGCGGCAAAATTTATTTACACAGCGTCATGGAAGTAACCACACCAAATGCGACAAAGCGCAAAGCCTTTTTCATATAAAAGTTCTTGAACTGTAGTGTCGCAGTGTCACACTTTGGTTTCGGCAAGCCTTAAAACTAAACGTAAACTGAAAAAGAGTTATAATCTGTTTCGACTAGAGATAAATGGCGCAAGTCTTAAGACATTTAAAAGCTACTCTTAAAACTTATAAGAGTCGAATCTAAAAAAATAATTTTAGATTAAAGGCTTTCCCAAACCAAAGTGCGACAGTGAGACACGACAGTGCACCACGAACTTTTATATGAAAAACGCTTTGCGGTTTGCCGCATTTGTTGTGCGTACTTCCATATGACCTTACGTAAATAAATTTTGCCGCACTGTAGCACTTTGGTTTTAACAAGCCTTTAATCTAAAATTATTTTTTTAGCGTCGACCCTTATAAGTTTTAAGAGTAGCTTTTAAATGTTTTAAAACTTCGCCCAATTAATTCTTGTCGAAAAAGGTTATAACTCTTTTTCAGTTTACGTTACCCAAACCAAAGTGCGACACTGTGACACTACAGTGCGACAAACACTAAGCCTAAGCCAAAGTGTCACAAAACCACGTGGCAGTGCGACAAGGATTTTCATAAGAAACACTCTTTGTCGCGTTTGATGTTACTCACTTATGTTGCTGTTTAAATAAATTTTGTTGTGGTGTTACGTTGTCGTTTCGGTAAGCCTTTATGAAAGCCCTGGTCGCAATGTTACAGTGTGACTCTTTGGTTTGGGCAATCCTTAACACAAAAAAATGTTAAATTGAAATTACATTTCGTGACAAAACTTCATACATAACTAGATTATTAAGTTTTTCAAACTAATAAGAGAATACAAGAATACTTTTGCACCCAGAATTTGCATCTATTTTAGCTATTTATATGCAGTAAAGGCTTGCCCAAACCAAAGTGCGTCATGACAACACCAAAATTTATTTACACAGCGTCATATGAGAGTACCCACAACAAATGCTATTAAGCGCAAAACATTTTTCATATAAAAATTGTGTCGCACATGTCGTGACGCACTGTCACAAATTATTTTCAAGTATTTCGAAACTCACCAAAAATTATCGACACCTGGAACGAACATATTGCAACCCATACATATTTTCAAATTAACTGCCAATTTTAAATTTAACCGCCAAATTAAGTCACCAAAGTGGTGAATTGACGGTTTCGGCTAAGTATGCGTGTTTTTACGCATACTTAGCCGAAACGGTCAATTTGAGCTTGTAGGCAAATCTGTGTGACGTCAGAAGTTTCCTATCTCCTTATACGTATCTCTGATCCGATTCCAACACCCGCTACTTTTCTCCCATGAGGTAGGGGAAATCGTATTGTGTGTTACGTCACATTTCCAAAAACTCTTCCAGTGGGCTCTCTTTAGTTACCGAGAATCTTTAACCCCCCGACCACAATTCTTTGTTTTAACATTGTGCTGTTGTGTGGGCATTGTTTGGTTAATTATTCAACCAAAAAACAAAATAAAACAACAATTCGATTGTAACACCACAGGTCAAAACACGCACCAAACAAACAATTTTATTATACACGTAAAACAAAACAATTCAGAAAAATTCCCATAATTTTGTTTTTGTTTTATATGAGAATTCTTTTGTGTCTCACTTTTATCTATTTTCCTTCTCTTTCTAAACTTTCCTTCTGTTAAACAGCCGACAGAACTTTCTGTGGGAAAGGTCCCTGATCTTTCCATCCATTGTGTCTGTACATTGACACAATAATTTTGGAAAGATGACAGGACAAACAACACGAAGATGGACAACACACAAACTGGGTAAGTTATAATTTTGTTTTGTTTTATTAAACGTAATTTAGGTATTTCTCTTATATTTTATTATTCTGATTTGATTATTAACTATTATAATTTGTTTTTCTTTCATTTTCAGGTTTCTCTAATTGTTCCTGTCATCGGGGGACTTCCGGAAAACTTCGAGGTAAGTGCATTCATTTAACCATAATGTAATGTTTACATTTTGTATTTTCTTACCTACAGGTGGTTGCAGTTGGCGGGCGGCATATACAACAAAATTTCGTTTTTTGTTGGATATATTCCAATTAAAAAGGAAAATATATGCCCGCCCGAGTGACTAGGTATCATTCAAGGATGGCTGAATGACTTTTAAAACTTCCTTGTGGGGAGTTTAACCCACGTTCAACGCCGGGCAACAGGAAGGATCGACATGACGACGCGACAATCAATAAGGTATGTATTAAGCCATATAAATAGTCCAAATGTTTGCTTTAATCAACCTATTCTATTTATTTCAGATCTATTGTTATACGAGTAGAGCTGAAATTGAACTCACCCATCGCCACCGACTATGGCTGCAGTTGAAGGTATCTGTTGTGTTTTCTGGGTAAGCTTTATCCTTAAGCTAATATCACAGTAGTTGATTTAAAATCCTAATAAATAATTAACTAAATAACATTAAGGACAATACGGCATGCAATTAATAAAATACTACTAAAAAAATAAATAAAATTTGTTTAACTATATGAAAGTTTCAGGTACAGGGTGAATAAGAAATGTGTTTTAAAAACTCAGGTACTATGTGGGATTAAAAAAAGTTCAAATTAGATAAATGGACTTAAAATTAGTAAAAAGACAATCAGGTACTACGTGAAAATAAATAACATAAATACGCATTGAAAGAAAACAAAACAGATACAGTGGGAGTGAAAAACTTTTTACCCATGGGTACTGTCATCTTATCAGGCATACTTTTATTGCTCTTTAATACAATAAAGACTTAATTTTATCGTGATTCGGTACAATATCGACTTAATTAACCTTTGGCTTATTGTTTTAAGTCTTTTGCATGAAATATGCCGATTTTTTTTCCGTTTAGGTTTTCGAGTTCATACATATGACTCCCTATTTGTTTCACAATACGACACTTAACATATTTTGGGGACAGTTTAGCTGACAAGTATTTCGAAGAGTCGCTTAAAACAAAGTTCTTTCGAAAAACTTCCTGTCCTGGCAAGTATTGGACCTTCTTCGTTCGTATGTTATAAGTTTTTGCTGCTTTTTCATTGGCTTTCAGAATATTTTCTCGAATTTGACTCCTTATGCACCGCAATCGATCTTGTCGGGGAAGGATTAACATCTCGTTGTCGTCTACCGCGTTCAACTTTCGTGCCAGTTCGTAGCTACTACCATGCATCACCATATTAGTCCCGAACAAGGCATAATATGGTGATACACCAGTAGTGCTATGAACAGAACTCCTTAACGCACATGCAATATTACCCAGGTGAGTATCCCACTCACGCTGGTCGTTCTTTAGGTAGGAACGGATAGCAGCTAACACCGAGCGGTTAACTCTCTCCGACGCGTTCGACTGCGGGGCATAGTTTGCCGTCTTGAAATGCCTAATTCCATACTTGGTCAACAAATTCTGGAATTCCTTGGCCAAGAATTGTTTACCATTATCCGAGTGTATGATGTTAGGTACACCGAATATGTCGAAGACTTCTTCAACCAGGAATTTTATAATGCTTGACGTATTAGCGTTTCTCAAGGCCTTTAGGAAGACGAATTTAGACAAATGGTCTAACACAACAAAAACATAAGCATTGCCTGACTTGGACCTTGGATAAGGACCCAAAAAGTCAATATACAATTTTTCGAAAGGACGACTCGAACAATATGACGTAACGATAGGCGGACGCGATACTTGATTCGACGCTTTACACTGCTTACATATACTACAATTAGACACGTATTCGCGAACATGTACGGTCATATTAGGCCAATAAAAATATTGCCTAATCCTATTCAAAGTTTTTGAAATTCCACCGTGCGCAGAATTAGGTGGCTCATGTGCCCTTCTTAAAATTTTCTCCGTTAGACCAGACGGAACCCAGAGTAACCAAGAATGCTCTAGCATTGCTTCTTCTCCTAACTTGCTAAACGCTTTCTTGTACACATACCGGCCTTCCACTTTTAAATCCGGAAGTTCTTCTTTTGAGTTGAATACTGTTTCGATGAGGTCTAAGTATTCCTCGGACAAAAACTCGGCTGACTCTAAGTCGATTAATGGGGCAACATCTTCTATGTCCAGAGAATCTACGTGTACCCGAGAAAGAGTGTCCGGAACCACGTTCAGTGAACCTTTACGGTGCTGTATGTCGAAGGCATACGATTGCAGCGATAGACTCCACCTGGCGAGCTTTCCACTAAGGTCTTTCATGCTCATGAGCCATTGAAGACTGGAGTGGTCGGTGATTACTGTAAAATCCATGCCCTCGACATACGGCCTGAATTTTTGCACAGCCATCACTGCCGCCATGCACTCCTTCTCGGTCACACTGTAGTTCCTCTGGCTTTTATTAAATTTTTGCGAGAAGTACGCGATTGGGACCTCCTCTTCTTCCTCGTTCCTTTGGAACAGTACGGCACCAATTCCCGCATCCGATGCATCACATTGGATATAAAATCTTTTTGCAAAGTTCGGATGTGAAAGAACCGGTGCCGTAGTTAACGACTTCTTCAGTTCCTCGAACGCCACCAGCGCCTCTTCGGTCATCTTAAATTTTTCGCTTCTCTTTTTCAGCAAGTCAGTCAGAGGTGCAGTCAGACTCGAAAAATTCTTTATAAATTTCCGATACCACCCTGCTAAACCAAGTAACCGCCGAACCTGCCTTGGGGTTTTAGGAAGTGGAAAATCCACTATTGCTTCTACCTTAGCAGGGTCAGTTTTAAGCTTTCCACCACCAACTATGAAGCCCAAATACTTCAACTCCTTGAAGCAAAATTTGGATTTCTTCATGTTGATGGTAAGATTAGCCCTGCGTAAGCAGTCGGCTACTTCGCTTACCAGAGCGATATGCGTTTCGAAATCCGGCGCCATAATTAAAAGATCATCAAGATACACGAACACACGATCCCTAAGTCGTGCAGGAATTACCTTGTCCATCAACTGGCATAGCCTTTGGGCTGCATTACACAAACCAAAGGGCATAACAGTAAACTGGTACAAGGGTCTTCCCGGTACCGCAAAGGCAGTCTTTTCCCTACTCTGTTTCTCCAGCGGTATTTGCCAAAATGCTTCCTTTAGATCAATACTACTGATGTAGTACGTATCCGGTAGTCGGCTGAGGAGCCCTTCGATATGGGGGGAGAGGGTTAGCATTTTTCTTCGTCAGTGAGTTCACCTTACGAGAATCCAGGCAAAGACGATTTTTGCCTGGTTTTCGCAAGAGAACCACTGGCGAACACCACGGGCTTTCACTCTCCTCGATAACACCGAGACTCAACATCCGATCTAACTCTTCATACAAAATGGTTTGTATCGCTGGAGAGACAGGATAGTGACGCTGCTTCACAGGGAGTGCATCTCCTGTATCTATGACGTGTTCCATCAACGTCGTCTTTCCAAGACCATCCCGGTCGAAACATAAAAATTTCTGCCTGACTGCATTCAGTCTGGCCTGCTGATCAGGGTTCAACTGATGGACGTTAGAAAAATCTGAATCATCATCAACTGAGATACTACTAATTATGCTTGGGGCTAACTGGAAAACTCTCCAGAAATCAACCCCAAGGTAGATCTCCTGGTCCAAATTAGGGACGAGAAAGAAGGTAAGCCCCTCTTCTCTTTCTTTATACAGAACGTTAAGTTCTACCTTCCCAACAATCGACTGACTTTTACCGTCAGCCGTCTTAACTCCTGACTGGTAAGGAATTACTCGACAACAGAGCTCTTTCACAAGCTGTATACAGTTTTTGCCGAGTATGCTCACACTGGCTCCGCTGTCTAGCAACCCTAAAAATTCTTTCGACCCTAGCTTAATTTTAGCGTACGGCCTAGGATCAGATGCTAAATTTAAAATGGTGGAAGAGATTTTAATTTTAGTTTCTCTTCTGGCTCTAAATCTAGCCCTCGCTTTTAAAATATTCTTTGATGGCATATAAATTGCACTATTAAAAATTCGGTTTCTTACTTTATTGTACTCTTCAATACGAACATGCAACGGTTTGATTTTATATAAATTTGGATGTTTCGTATTATCTGTATGGGATTCTAAGTTCCCTTCTCGTTTTAAAATTATTATTTTTTGTGTACCCTCTTCAGTAAGAGGGATATTAACCTTTTCTTTTTCAGGTTCTATTTCACCTTTCGAACTTATTATTTGGGGTTCGAATTCTGGTGGGCACGCGATTCCCCCGGAGTCTTCGCGTCCCACGCTCGGTTTCCCGGATTACATCTCATGCAATTTGGTGTTTTTACCCCGTCCTGACCACACTTGTAGCAGAACACATTTCGTACATCGGCCTCACAGTCAAAGTACGTATGACCCTGCACTTTGCAGTTCCAACACACTAACCCGGACGCATCAGCATACTTCCGAGGAGGAACTTTTGAACGAGCCCCACCAAACTGGTAAGCTGCCAGTTGTTCATCCGGTGGCTGGTATTCTTCATCATACTCCAGCTCATTTACACCATACTTGAATGGAGGCTTACTGGATGGTTTGGGTAAGTCTTTATCTCTCCTCGGAAATACTGCTTCGGCTTCCTTACAGGCAGTCCTTAGCTGATCCAAGGAGAAGATTGGTTGTGGGTATACTAATTTCCCTATTCGGTCATTCAAATTTCTTTTAAGGATTCGCACCATTTCTACCTCCGGAATAGGAAACCTCAACTGGAATCGCATTTTATTGATGGCAACGAAGAAATCTTCACTATTCTCCCAGGAATTCTGCCTACGGTCCATGATGTCACGAATTATCTCAAAATCGCTTCGAGTGTTTTTGAACTGACGCATCAAGGCATCTTTCAACGTTGGCCAGTCAGGTTGATGGCTATTTCTCTGAAACTGCCAGTACCATTCGTGGGCAGATCCTGAGAGAAATAGGTGGAAATCCCGTAAGATTTCACTCCACTGACAGGCGTATTGGCTCTGTAGCCGTTCTAAACGGAAGACAAAATCTTCAACTGTCATCGTCGCTGTTTGGCCATCGAATTTTAGACCCCACTTGTCCACCCGGATCGGAGCTTTGTATCCCGAAGGCAGAAATGGAGTTGGATAAGATTGCTGATAGCCTGGATTTGGAGTATCAAACGGAGTCCTATATTGTCCAGCTGGACCGTTATAAGATTCAGGATACCCCTGATTTTGGTATGACCTATCTGGATATCTCCTTCGTTGCTGACCTACCGGCACAAACGCACTTCTACTTGGGTCAGCTAGAGGATTCTGTGGTACTGGTGGTGGCCCTGCAGGTGCAGGGTTATACACTGGGACTGCTGGAGGTGCCTGCTGGAACAGAATTACCTATGCTTAAATTTCTCAAGAAACCACTAAGTTGGGTTTGGATCTCTTCTTTCAAGGTATTTGTTACTTCATTTTGTATAACTCGTTTGCATGAAGCAAAACCTTCAACCATTGTCAGATTTATATACGCCCTTAAATCTTCACTTATTCCTATCTTTTCAGGCGTTTTAGGAGGTCGAAGAGCTAGACTTTCTAGGATATTTCTGGAACTACCACTTTTCGGCTTTTTAGAGCGTGGTTTAGCACCAAACGCTCCACCGGCTGCTTGCTGTACCGTGTTATCGTGTGAGCCGAAAAATTCATGCTGAGGGGGCTCCGACGCAGTACCTCCACTGAGACTACTAAACGAGGGAGCCGAAATTGAATCAAGATTATCCATGCTCGGATTACTTGATGGAGGCTGATAGCCGGAACTCCCTACCTTAGCTGATTTGGATCGGATGTGTTTTTCTGAGACGAGAGGAGAATGCATCACTTTCTGCCTAGTGGTATTGTCTAAATTTTTGCTAACCGACCTTGTCAACCTTAACTCTTCTTCTATTTCAGCATCCCTGATTAGAGCATTAACCTGATCTTCTTCGTCAGGATTAGCGGACGCCATTTTGTGACTCTTAAATCAAACCAGATTCAACCAACAACAAGAGTTCGACAGAAACGGAATATGTACAACAACAACAATTGTGAGTTGTGAACACGACGATTTTTTTTTTTCTTTTAATTTTTTGAACTAATAGTGTACAAAAACTAGCTTTAAGAAACTTATTTTAAATTCGTAACACCAAAACGGGTTAACCAAAAAAAAAACTTAATTATTACAAAAACTTGAAACCAAAAAAAACAATTGTAACGAAACCTAATAATATTAAGAAAAAAATTACAAAACTTATCAGCTTTGAATTTTAAACAAGTCTTCTAAGAAGAACGAAATGTAACAAAAAAAAAAACAAAAAAACAAAGTAATATCAAAATTGGCTTGAATATAAAAAAAATACAAAATTGTAAAGAGAACGCTTGCTCTCACAAACAAAAAAACTCAAAAACCAAAATGTATAATCAAAAAAACGTAGAAAATTAAATAAATTTAACAAAACTTAACTATAAATAATAAAAAAACAACCGAATTCTTTAAGTACTAAAAAAATGTCTTTCTTAAACTAATTCTAGTATTTTTTCTTCAAAAAAAACTAAATTAATTCGAAAAACTAGTACTTAACACATAAAAATTCGAAAACACAAAAAATCTATCAGTAAACCAAAAAGTTTTTTTTTTTTTAAACTAATTGGAACTAATAACAAAAAGTAACGAAAAATAATTGAAAACTATATGTAACAAAAAAAGTAATTTGTAACTTAAAGCTAATCGTTTGTTCAAGACGAAAACTTAAAGCCAAATTATATCAAACAAAATAACGAAAGAAAATTATAAATATCAAAAAAATAGTAACAAATAAAGTATTTCAAAGTAACGAAAGAATTAACGATAAATCAATCGTCAAATAAAAAGATGATCAAAAAAAAAATAATTGTTGTATAACTAAAAAAAAAATGTTTCAAATCAAAAAACGAAAATTGTTTTAAAACAAAATTAACGAAGATTTGTTTTAAAAAATCAAAAGAAAAAGTATTAAGTAACAAAAAAATAAATAGAACAAGAAAAAAAATGTTTCTCAAACGAGAACAATGAAAAAAATATATCAAAAAGTAACGAGTAACGTTAATTAACGAGTACGTTACAAAAAGTAACAAAATAAATATAATAATAAATAATATGTAACGTAAAGTAACGAAAGAAAATAAATTAACAAAAAGTAACGAAAAATATTCAAAGTGTTTAATAAATTATCAAACAAAAAAGAAATTTAACGAAAAATAACGAGAATGTTTTAACAAAAGTAACGAGAATTCGTAACAAATACGAAAAAATGTATTTTAATTTTTAATGTTTAATTAAATATATTATCTATCGTAACAACTATTTTTTTCAAAAACTTTCTTTGAGAAAAAAGGTAAATTTAAAGTTTTATTAAATTTGGTGTCTCATAAACATACGGGGCGTTTCAGGTAGCTTTATTCGGTGGAATCTTTAGCTACATGGTACGATCTTACTTACGATCATCACTAAAAACAAAGACATCAGACGGACGAACTAGACTCCCCTGATGTGACAAGATCAAAAAAAATTAGGAAAATTTATAACACAAACGAAAACATTACAAAGTTTTTCTTTTCGTTCCCGCAATTCTAGTCTGTCTCTAGGACCTTGCTAGAAGTCATGAAACGAAAAGATAAACTTGACAAAAAAATTGGAACTGTGCAACGATGTCCGACGACTCGTCAAACATGGACACAGTTACCAAATCAAATAAGACAAGACTATTCGAAAATGAAAATTGAAAAGTAGAAATGAAAAGCAAAAAAAAAATAAGGATGGGAACTAGGATAAACGATACTCAAAACGCTATCTGTTGCTACTGCAAGTTTTTGAAAAACAACGTCGCAAATACACCTAGGTATGTCAGAGACTTTCCTGATGCAGACATACGCATCTTTCAAAACCTTCCAGTAACTCCAGATAAAACGCAAACACACACCAACCGCAGTCGCTACAAATTTTCAAAAGCTCGTCGCAATTTATCTAGGTTTGTCCAAGACTTTCCTGATAAAGACATACGAGTTTTAAAAATTTGTAGCAAGTTTGGTTTTGAACTACTACAACATAAATAAACTGCTACAAAGACTACAAATAGCAAAAACGTTGGGCGCCATTTTGTTGCGGGCAAGAGGAGCGGAGGAAGTGTCGGTATAGTGGGTAAGGTAGGAAAAAGGATAAGGTAGGATAGTGGGAAAGGAAGAGGGTAAGGTAGGGTGGAATGTTAAGTTCCGGAGGACGCGGCCTGCTTGCGATGCTCGGCAGTTAGCTCGCCGGAATGGGGGGGATCTTGCCCCCGAAACTTAACCTCGCCTGCAGCCAAAAACATAAATCAGGCCAGAGAACAAAAATCAAGAAAACTAACTTTTGAAATGAGACAGCGGACGGACTATTACCACATCAAGGGCACTGCTGATGGAATCGCAGTGTTGGCCTTAACCCTCCCAACCAATGGAAATCCACGGCCATTTGGATTCCCCCAAAGATGGTGGATGACCGGTTTCGGATCATACCATCTTCACCGAAAGACTTTAACTACCCGTTACACCCCTGAACATTTACTTCAATACGTCATGATTCTTTTTAGAACCATGAAAAAGAAGAAATGGTTATATTTTTGTTGAGAAAAATCATACGGCTTTTTGTCTTTTATTTGGTCTTAAAGTGACATTTATCATTATACGCAAAAAAAATATGAAAATGACTCTAACAGAAAAAATACAAAATTTATCAAAAAAAAAAACAAACAATGTGAGGGGGTTGGCTTCCTTCCGATCAATATAAAGAAAAAACGCGACTTATTTGGGACACCCTTTTTGGTGCTCGGTCGAAGGACAATACTCCACACTTACGACACAAAAACCCTACCTACAGAGAGCTCTTTGGAGGTGGACCAAACTTTCTCAATTTAAGTTATCTTCGCGGCACTAACACGGAGGAAACAACTTATCACTTACAAAAAAATATAAATTTAATTTAATAAAAAAAAACAATTAACTGAAATTTACGTCACTATTGCCGTTTAACACTTAGAACTAACTTACATTAAAGACATACACAAACACACAATAATTTTGATTTTTTTTTTTTTGTTTAGTTTAATTTTTTTGTTTTTTTGTTTTAATTTAACTATTGTTGTTGTTTTTTTTGTTATAAAAAAACCTGTTTGGGGCTTCTTCCTTTTGGTTGCCGTAGGAAATTCAGGATCGGGTGCTCCAGTGGGCAGAGGTGCATTTGTTGTACTTGCCGGTGAATACCACGTCCGTCCAACCTCAAAAATGGAGGTATGGGTTACGGCAAACAGATTTTGGCTCGGCAAAAGAAAGTTGGGTGCAACGAAAAAACGTGGTGGCGGCCCGGTCCTTCAGTGGGCAACCAGGGACCGCCAGAAAATTGTTGCAAATCACCAAAAAGAACCTAGGAAATAATGGCTGCCTTTTCAAAATCTCCTTTTCGAAGGTTATTTTAAGATATAACCTAACCCCGGTTTTTCCTACTTTTTCAACAAAAATTTTAATTCACTCGGAATTCACTTTGAATTTTTTTTTTCTTTATATTTTTCAGCGGACCAAATGCTCAAAGCGACCGCACCACAGTTTGTTTGAAAATTTGTGAATTTCAATTGAAATTCAAAGGGAAGTTGTTGTATATGCCGCCCGCCAACTGCAACCACCTGTAGGTAAGAAAATACAAAATGTAAACATTACATTATGGTTAAATGAATGCACTTACCTCGAAGTTTTCCGGAAGTCCCCCGATGATAGGAACAATTAGAGAAACCTGAAAATGAAAGAAAAACAAATTACAATAGTTAATAAACAAATCAGAATAATAAAATATAAGAGAAATACCTAAATTACGTTTAATAAAACAAAACAAAATTATAACTTACCCAGTTTGTGTGTTGTCCATCTTCGTGTTGTTTGTCCTGTCATCTTTCCAAAATTATTGTGTCAATGTACAGACACAATGGATGGAAAGATCAGGGACCTTTCCCACAGAAAGTTCTGTCGGCTGTTTAACAGAAGGAAAGTTTAGAAAGAGAAGGAAAAGAGATAAAAGTGAGACACAAAAGAATTCTCATATAAAACAAAAACAAAATTATGGGAATTTTTCTGAATTGTTTTGTTTTACGTGTATAATAAAATTGTTTGTTTGGTGCGTGTTTTGACCTGTGGTGTTACAATCGAATTGTTGTTTTATTTTGTTTTTTGGTTGAATAATTAACCAAACAATGCCCACACAACAGCACAATGTTAAAACAAAGAATTGTGGTCGGGGGGTTAAAGATTCTCGGTAACTAAAGAGAGCCCACTGGAAGAGTTTTTGGAAATGTGACGTAACACACAATACGATTTCCCCTACCTCATGGGAGAAAAGTAGCGGGTGTTGGAATCGGATGATGTTAGTTAGATGAGTAAAGAGAGCGAAAAGGAAAAAAATGAAAAACAAGTGGTATGCATGCGTACCTCCCTTTTGGAGAGTATGGATTCCGACTGGACATGAACGACTGTCTAGCTGATGTCACCGGGTGAAAATGTCTAGTGCGAACAGACAATTCCCTGTCCGTAAAATGACGTTTTCATACAAATGTTGAGGTAAAAGGTTTGGTGACGGTGAAGTTGGACATCGTTCATGGCCGGTGGAATTAAGTTGACGGGCTGAACTGCTACTTCCCTTTGAATTTCAATTGAAGTTCACAAATTTTCAAACAAACTGTGGTGCGGTCGCTTTGAGCATTTGGTCCGTTGAAAAATATAAAGAAAAAAAAAATTCAAAGTGAATTCCGAGTGAATTAAAATTTTTGGTGCGTTTTTTTTAACAATCTATTTTGTTTCAAAATTGTAAAGTTAATGTTTGTTTTTAGTTGAAAAAGTAGGAAAAACCGGGGTTAGGTTATATCTTAAAATAACCTTCGAAAAGGAGATTTTGAAAAGGAAGCCATTATTTCCTAGGTGAGTTTGACCATCCAAAGAAAAAACAAATGAAATGTGTAAAATGGTATTGTGAAATGTGTGTTATTTGTTTTAAGGTTCTTTTTGGTGATTTGCAACAATTTTCTGGCGGTCCCTGGTTGCCCACTGAAGGACCGGGCCGCCACCACGTTTTTTTATTGCACCCAACTTTCTTTTGCCGAGCCAAAATCTGTTTGCCGTAACCCATACCTCCATTTTTGAGGTTGGACGGACGTGGTATTCACCGGCAAGTACAACAAATGCACCTCTGCCCACCGGAGCACCCGATCCTGAATTTCCTACGGCAACCAAAAAGACGAAGCCCCAAACAGGTTTTTTTATAACAAAAAAAAAACAACAACAATAGTTAAATTAAAACAAAAAAAAAAAAAAAACAAAAAAATTAAACTAAACAAAAAAAAAAAAATCAAAATTATTGTGTGTTTGTGTATGTCTTTAATGTAAGTTAGTTCTAAGTGTTAAACGGCAATAGTGACGTAAATTTCAGTTAATTGTTTTTTTTTATTAAATTAAATTTATATTTTTTGTAAGTGATAAGTTGTTTCCTCCGTGTTAGTGCCGCGAAGATAACTTAAATTGAGAAAGTTTGGTCCACCTCCAAAGAGCTCTCTGTAGGTAGGGTTTTTGTGTCGTAAGTGTGGTGTATTGTCCTTCGACCGAGCACCAAAAAGGGTGTCCCAATAAGTCGCGTTTTTTTTGTATTGATCGGAAGGAAGCCAACCCCCTCACATTGTTTTTTTTTGATAAATTTTGTATTTTTTTCTGTTAGAATCATGTTCATAATTTTTGCGTTTAATGATAAATGTCACTTTAAGACAAAATAAAAGCCAAAAAGCCGTATGTTTTTCAACAAAAATATAACCTTTTGTTCTCTTTCATGATTCTAAAAAGAATCATGGCATATTGAAAGTAAATTTTCAGGGGTGTAACGGGTAGTTAAAGTTCTTTCGGTGAAGATGGTATGATCCGAAACCGATCATCCACCATCTTTGGGGGAATCCAAATGGCCGTGGATTTCCATTGGTTGGGAGGGTTAAGGCCAACACTGCGTTTCCATCAGCAGTGCCCTTGATGTGGTAATAGTCCGTCCGCTGTCTCATTTCAAAAGTTAGTTTTCTTGATTTTTGTTCTCTGGCCTGATTTATGTTTTTGGCTGCAGGCGAGGTTAAGTTTCGGGGGCAAGATCCCCCCCATTCCGGCGAGCTAACTGCCGAGCATCGCAAGCAGGTCGCGTCCTCCGGAACTTAACATTCCACCCTACCTTACCCTCTTCCTTTCCCACTATCCTACCTTATCCTTTTTCCTACCTTACCCACTATACCGACACTTCCTCCGCTCCTCTTGCCCGCAACAAAATGGCGCCCAACGTTTTTGCTATTTGTAGTCTTTGTAGCAGTTTATTTATGTTGTAGTAGTTCAAAACCAAACTTGCTACAAATTTTTAAAACTCGTATGTCTTTATCAGGAAAGTCTCGGACAAACCTAGATAAATTGCGACGAGCTTTTGAAAATTTGTAGCGACTGCGGTTGGTGTGTGTTTGCGTTTTATCTGGAGTTACTGGAAGGTTTTTGTAAGAATGTATACTTTTAATAAAAGCAAAACTACATCAAATAAAAGAACTGGATACACAACTTAACAAACGATTAATTTATTTTGGAATGATGAAGAAAAAATAATTAAATAAAAGAATGAAAAGCAAAGAAGATATGATTGAATTAAATCAAAGTTGAAATATATAATAAAGTACAGTGTAATAAGTTGTTACTTCCAACACTCCTCCTCAACTTAACAGCTTTTGAATTCTTGAGTTGCAATGCATTTAGTTCATTTTGGTAACACATCTAAGTTCATCGCGCAGCTTGGTGAACTGAGATTTTGGAAGAGGCTTCGTGAGAATATCAGCTATTTGATTCTTCGTGTTAACGTAATTTATATTGAACAAACGTTTCTCATATGAATCGCGTACAAAGTTGTACTTGACATCGATATGTTTCAGTCTTTTGTGTTCCCACTTTGAGAGCAGGTGAATGACCGATTGGTTGTCTTCGTAAATCATAGGTGGAACAGTACAAATGATCTTGATTTCTTCAAGAAGGTTTTTCGTCCAGAGTAAATCGGCTGTTGCTGAGGCTAACGCAACATATTCGGCTTCAGTCGAAGATAGTGCAACCGAAGTTTGTCGCTTAGTGGTCCATGAGATGACGTTACCATACATTTTTAAAAGAAATCCAGAGGTGGATTTGCGATCCATTTCACTTCCGAAATCTGCATCGACGTAACAAGTTAAAGGATCTTGTTCTCCTCCTTTTGTGTATAGCAGACCAAAGTCGATGGTTCCTTTAATGTAGCGCAATATCCTTTTGAGACCTCTCCAACGAACTTCGTTTTGTTTATGCTGATATCTACTGAAATAGTTTACAGCCAGACTTAAATCAGGTCTAGTTGCCAGCATTCCGAACATCAGGCATCCGATGAGTTCACGGTAAGGTTTAGTGTCTTGAATTTTGTCGGCTTCATCATTTAGAATAGGAGCAATATCCATTGGTGTGTCCGTGGGATTTGAATCTTGCATCTTAAAACGTTCAAGTATCCTTTCGAAATAGACCTTCTGGTTTAAATGAATTCCTCTGTGGTTGCGTTCGATATTGATCCCTAGGAATGTTTTTGGCTCACCCAAGTCTTTCATGGCAAATTTATCTTTGAGAGCGTTCTTGATATTATTTATTTTTCTCTCATTGTTTCCTGCAATTAGCATATCATCGACGTATAGAATAAGAAAAATGCGATTTTGGTCGGATTCCATCATATAGAGACATTTGTCGAGTTCTGATCTTGTGAAATTTATTTTTGCTAAGAAATTGTCAATTGTTTTGTTCCATGCTCTGGGCGCTTGTTTCAGTCCATAGAGAGCCTTCTTAAGCTTACAAACTGAGTCAGTTTTGCTCTCAAAACCTTCTGGAATCTTCATAAATATCTCCTCCTCAATTTCTCCGTGCAAAAATGCGTTTTTGACATCCATGTGATAAGCGATAAGATCCTCTTGTACGATGATGGATAGAAGAGCCCTCAGAGTCGTTAATCTGGCAACCGGAGCATACGTTTCTGTGTAGTCGTATCCTTTTCTTTGAGCACAGCCTTTAACTACGAGCCTTGCTTTGTATCTGTCAATGTTTCCGCTTGCGTCTCTTTTCAAACGGAAAACCCACTTGTTATTAATCAGGCGTTTATTTTCAGGTAGACTACAAAGTTCCCATGTGTCGTTCTTTAACAGCGCTGTCATTTCTTCATTGACTGCTTGCATCCATTCTTTTTTATCATTTCGGGAAGCTATTTCTTCAAACGTTTCCGGCACATCTTCTATGAAAGTTTCAGCATGAAGCGCTAGAATAGCGTAGTCTTCAAGATATCTAGGTACGGTCGTTTTTCTGTTAGATCGTCGAATCAAATCTTGATCATCTTCTTTTTCCTCAAGGTCATTTCCCGATTTTGTTGATTCATTGTCATTCTTATTTTCGAAATCATGTTGTTTTTGTTGTTCTTCTTCAAATTCTTGTTGTTTTTCATCTTCTTGGTTCCTGCTTTCTTCGGGTTCAGTCCAATCATGACTACTGGAGTTTTCGAACGAGAACTTTGCTTCATCGAATACGACATCATGTCCAAGAACGATTTTTCGATTTTGTGAATCCCAAAGTTTATAACCGTTGGGACAGTATCCAACAAAAAAACATTTCTTTGATCGAGAATCGAACTTACCTTGCAGCAGTTGCTTGGGAATCTTTAAGAACGCAATACAACCAAAAACTTTTAGCTTACTAAACTTGAACTTTTCTCCATACCAAAGCTCAGCTGGAATCTTCCCCTCCAGCGATGACGTTGGGCTTCTGTTTACCAAGTAAACTGCAGTTTGGACAGCTTCAGACCATAAAGTTTTGCTAAGTTTGCAGTTGAGCATCATGCATCGTGCCTTATCAAGGACGGTCCGATTCATCCTCTCGGCCACTCCGTTCTGCTGAGGTGTATATCGTATGGTGAATTCAAATTGGATCCCCTTTTCTTCGAAAAATTCTTTTATTTCCTTTGAAATATATTCTCTTCCATTGTCGCACCTGAAACGACTCAACTTTAAATTAAAATGCGCTGTTGCCATAGCCTCATATATTTTGAAATATTTCAAAACTTCTGTTTTAGACTCTAAAGTATAGCTTGCGGTGAGATGCGTATAGTCATCAATGAAAGTAAGAATATATTTCTTCAAGTCATGAGAAATGGGATTTATGGGACCTACGATATCGCTGTGCACAAGTTGTAGTGGTCGTGAAGCCTTTTGTCTTTCTTGGTTGTGTGGCAGGCTACTTTGCTTACCTTCTATACATATTGCACACGGTCCTTTGGGAATGTTAGAAGCATCGATTTTGATTTCGCTCGTGTGTTTTTGAAGTTTCTTGATGTCCTCAGCATTGAGATGCCCCAGTCTCTTATGCCACATTTCATAATTGTCTTCTTTTAAGCTGAGAAGAGCTGAGGGCTTCTTAAAGCTTATTTGGTACAATCCTGATGGCGTTCTTTGTGCAACTGCAACCGTACGATTGTTCTTAGATATCTCCCCGCATCCTTTTTCGAATTTCACACAGAAGCCATTCATTTCAAGTTTTCGAACTGAAAGTAAATTATATTCGAGGTTCTTGACAGAGAGGACATTCTTTACAGTGACGAGATTTTCCCTTTTGTTGAAAAAACTTGACAGTTGAATATCACCGATTTTTTCTGCAAGTAGAAAGGTTCCAGATTTAGCAACTTTTATTCTAATCGGCTCGTCCAATTGCTTTGTGTTTGTCAGAGAAACACTGCTACTCATCAGATGTTCTGAGGCACCAGAGTCGAGAAAACATTTAATCATGTGGTCTGACCTTTCTCCGACGAAGGCTGAAAAACAAAAACCACCTGAGATACTTTGATTGTCTTCTGTTGCTGTATTTGCCCAATTTAGATTTTTATTCTTCAAGTCATACGCTCTTTTTCTGCAAACTGCCATTTTGTGACCATTTTTTCCACAGTAGTTGCACTTGAATGGAAAGCGACTCGGTGCTTCATTCATTGACTTTCCTGATTGCGATACAAATGCTGTGGAAGGAACAGACTCTTCTCCGGTCAATTTTCTCAGATCCAGTTGTTTAGATTCTTCGTCTTGAAGCCTATTTTTTACAAATGATATGGTAAGA
This sequence comes from Meliscaeva auricollis, assembly GCA_948107695.1. Classification (NCBI taxonomy): domain Eukaryota; kingdom Metazoa; phylum Arthropoda; class Insecta; order Diptera; family Syrphidae; genus Meliscaeva; species Meliscaeva auricollis. The sequence continues at coordinate 30,305,696 of OX403619.1, read as the reverse complement.
TTTTCAGCTGAAAGAGTTTCAATTGCAGTTACGACATTGTTGTATTCCGAAGGCATGGTGAGCAACAGGTGGCATACAATGTCTAGTTCTTCAAGTTTTGCTCCCGTTGACCTTAGATTACGGATAAGCATGTCAAAACTGACAAAATGATTAGCAAGTGTGTCGTTCTTTGCATTAAACTTCATACTCAGAATTGATTTACGAATCAGAAGTTGACTAGCTATTCCCTTCCGTTGAAATGTGTCACAAAGAGTTTTCCATACTTCGAATGCAGTTTCTTTTTCCTTCGCATATTCCAAATGACTATCAGCAATTTTTTGAATGATTTGAGATTTACATTTTCGGTCTTTCTTCTTGTGCTGTACCAATTCTCTATTCTTTTGAAGGTTACTTTCTTCAGTTTCATTGTCCTCGAACTTAACTTTGTTTTGATACGGTTCTTCGATATATTCCAATAGATCCATTTCGTCTAACAGGGTTTCAAGACGGAATTTCCAATTATCAAAACCATTCCCATCGAAAAGAGGAATTTTGTATTTTTCTGATTCGTCACTCATCATGCTTAATAGAGGTAATGTTTTTACTGTGACAAAATAAATATTTTTAAACCATGAGTTCTGGGCCCATAACCTGTAAGAATGTATACTTTTAATAAAAGCAAAACTACATCAAATAAAAGAACTGGATACACAACTTAACAAACGATTAATTTATTTTGGAATGATGAAGAAAAAATAATTAAATAAAAGAATGAAAAGCAAAGAAGATATGATTGAATTAAATCAAAGTTGAAATATATAATAAAGTACAGTGTAATAAGTTGTTACTTCCAACAGTTTTGAAAGATGCGTATGTCTGCATCAGGAAAGTCTCTGACATACCTAGGTGTATTTGCGACGTTATTTTTCAAAAACTTGCAGTAGCAACAGATAGCGTTTTGAGTATCGTTTATCCTAGTTCCCATCCTTATTTTTTTTGCTTTTCAATTCTTAATTTCAATTTTCATTTTCGAATAGTCTTGTCTTATTTGATTTGGTAACTGTGTCCATGTTTGACGAGTCTGTTATGCATAAGCATGATAATAAATTTAATTTAACATTAGTCTGCACATTCTTCGTTTTGAATGTTTATTCTTCATCCTAGAGTTCTTTGTTCAAATCAAAGTAACATAATACTCTTCAAGTGTTGTTTCAACTTTGTTTATATTTCAAGTGGGGACCGAAACGTCTCATCAATTAATCCACAGTAATCAAAGACAGAAGGTTTATGCATAGCACATCATTTCTTATCTTGCTTGAGCATCCAATATGAATCTCATATTCGATGCATTTTGTTTATCTATATATATATGTATGTAAGTATAAGAATAAATCTGTGGTTGATATTTCCACATTCAATTTTTGTAAGTTAGTCTTAAGTAAAACTCGAACCAATAAAGATACCTTCTTTATTTAATATAAAACTAGAACGCAAACAATCTTTTATTTCGCGGCATAACAAAAATTGGTGGCAGCGGTGGGATTTTAAATTAAATATTTAAAAACACAAAAAAAAAAAAAAAAAAAAACATTATTTAGCTCATACGCGAAACTCCACTCTAAATTCCTCTGAGTGAGTTAATAAATCGTGAAAAGAACTAAAAATATTTCGTCGAAATACAACCCTAAAATCTTTGGGTGTATCAATAAATCGATAATAGAAATAAAAGAACTAAAAACATGTCAGTCGAAATACAACCCTAAAACCTTTGGGTGTATCAATAAATCGATAAAAGAAATAAAAGTTACTAGTTGTGTTCGGAAGTTTTAAATAAAGTCCCATTGAAAAAAAAAAATAATATACATTTGTACTCCCATCATCCTATTAGACTGTACCTACAACTAAAATAATTCAGTGATTAGGATCATCATCATTTCCATCATTTTGATCATTTCGAGAGAACTTTAAAGGAAAACCAGCCATAAAACAGGAGAGCATGACACCAAGAAAAACAACGATGAAAATTTTAATGTAAGTTATTTAAGTATACAAAATGTTAAAATAAGTGAAAAAAAATGTCAGAACAGGAGAAAAGAGATTTAACTAAAGAAGAAATAGAGCAGGAAAATAAAAATAAAAGTGTATTACAATTAAGAAAAAATCAAAAATATTTGGTCAATAAAGCCATAAAAATCAAACAGGTTATTTTAGAGGCACAAAACGAAAAACATAACGCCTTGTTCAATATAAAAAACGAATAAACTCTAAAAAAAAAAAAGAAAAAAAAAACGAAAATTAATAAAATTTATAAAAATGGCAAAGTCAGGATCTGAATTTGAATTTAGCGAGGAATTACTTGGTAGGGAATTTACTTGCATAACTAAAGAAAGTGGAAATATATTATCCTTCACTTTAACTCAGATTTTGGAAAATAATAAAATAAGCCAAAACGAAATCGAAGAAGAATACATGGTATTCTATAAAAATAATATTTATAGAAGACAGTTATTTTTTCACGTAATAGAAGATCAAGAAAATTTAAATAAAGAAAAAACACCATCCTTAGTGGAAGATGCAATTGAGAAAATTAGAGATATGGAAATTAAAGAAACGGGAGCTATTCCTAAAAGAAAGAATATAAAAGAAATATTATTAGAAGATGAGGAAAAAGAAAGATCAAGGAACCAGTTAGGAAATAATAACAAGCAGGCAAGAAGTTATAACATGACCAACGAGGAAAATTATTTGATAAACCCAAATAATTTCCCGATCAATAAACGGTTAGAAACAGATAATAGGAATTATTTGAATACTTCAAATAATCTCTCGACCAACCCAACTCCAATAAATAATATTAATTTAAGTGACCTTATAAAAATTATCCCGAATTTTAATAGTGAAGCTACGAAAGCACACAATTTTATACAAAATTGCGAAAATGCAATGAAGTTAGCATCTCCGTCACAAAGAGTGTTACTTCTTGCGGTAATAAAAAGCAAAATTTCTGGTAACGCTGAAATTCTTTTAATGAACAAAAGAATAAATACTTGGGAAGAGTTAAAATATGAACTGAATAGAGTTTTCAGAGAAACTCATTCTAGCTTGCAACTTCATTTAGAAATGACGAAACTTCGTCAAAATTTAAATGAAACCGTAATTCAATTCACACAAAGATGTGAAACTTTAACGAGAAGAAGGATTCAAGCCCTCTTTACTGAAAAGTCAGAAGACCCAACTTATGACGGTCAAATGTTGGGCATTGAAAGAGATATGCTTAACGCATTTATTGCGGGTTTACAAAGAGAGATTGGAACTTTTGTGAATACACAGCGTCCAAAAACCCTCTCCGAAGCAAGTCAATTAGCTATGGAGGAAGAAATCAGATTAGGGTATTATAATGTTAAACCCAAAGAATTTAACACTAAAGAGTACACAGATAGGCATTTAATTAAAATTAACCATACTTCGGTTAAATGTTATAGCTGTGGTCGATTGGGTCATATGTCCAGAGAGTGCTTTAGAAACAAAAATTATAATCAAAAAAGCAACAAATCTTACCAGAATAATAGGGATTTCAATAAATATCAAAATCCAAAACAAAAACAAGATTATAGTAAGGGAAATCCATTTCAAAGCAAAGAAACTAGTAAAAATCAAAATTTTCGAAAACCCGAATAGTTAATGAGGCAACTATTTCGGCGATTATGTCAGGAAGTCCTCATATAGTAATGATTTATAAAAATAAACCATATAACATGTTAATCGATACTGGAGCAGCAGTATCCTTGTTGAAACAGAATTGTATTTTCGAAAAAGATTTACGTTCAGATATAAGTCTAACTTTAAGAGGAATAGGTAAAAGTAGCAGATACAGTATGGGCACTGCTACTATAGGAATTGAATTTACCAGAGGTATTTTAAATGAGTTTAGTTTTCACATAATTCCCATAGATGTGATTAATTACTACGATGGAATCATAGGTAGTGACTTCTTACAATTTTTTAAATACATAATCAATTGTAGAGAACAAACACTCACTAATGAAAATGAGTGTATAAAGTTATTATATAAAGATGAAAACAATATGAAAGAATACTCAAACTGCATAGACCAACAGATTAAAGGATGTAACTCTTTAAGTGCGTCTATAACGTCACTGAATTCTGATAGTATCAAAGATAATAGTGAAGCATTAGTTATTTCAAACACCAAAAGCCAACAGATTGAAGAAAATTATACTAAAGGTGTATTTTATAATGAGGAAAAAGAATCAGAAAAATTTAAGCAAATATGGAGTCAAGTAAGGATTGAACATTTAAAAGAAAAAGAACAAATAGATTCTTTAAAAGGAATAATAAGGGAATATGAAGATATTTTTAGTTTAGAAGGTGAAAGTCTATCTGAAACTAATGCCATAAAACATAGTATTCGTACTATTAACGATATACCTATTAATGCAAAAACGTACAGATATCCTAAAGTACATGAAGCAGAGGTTGATAAACAAATCAAGAAACTTTTAGATGAAAATATTATAAGACATAGTATTTCACCTTGGTCAAGTCCATTATGGGTAGTTCCCAAAAAGTTGGATGCCAGTAAAATTCCAAAATGGAGGATGGTGATAGACTTTCGTAAGTTGAACGAAATCACTGTCTCGGACAATTACCCTATTCCCAACATACAGGACATTTTAGATAAGCTAGGAAATGCGAAATTCTTTACAACCTTAGATTTGAAGTCTGGGTTTCATCAAATTCCACTTGATGAAGATAGTATTGAGAAAACTGCATTTTCTACACCTTATGGACATTTTGAATTTCTTCGGATGCCATTCGGTCTTAAGAATGCTCCAGCTTGTTTTCAGAGGTTAATGAATAACGTTCTTGATGGGTTACAGGGAAAAGACTGTTTTGTTTATATGGATGATATTGTTGTCTTTGGAGAAACAATAGAACAACATTCTGAAAGACTTAGAGTAATATTTGATAGACTCAAGAAAAGTAATTTGAAGATTCAAATTGATAAAACTGATTTTTTTAAACAGGAAGTAGATTACCTGGGATATAATATAACGAGTAACGGAGTTGCACCGAATTTAAAAAAGGTCGAAGCAATAAATAATTTACAAAGTCCAAAAAATGCTAAAAGTATAAAATCATTTATGGGTATGATAGGTTACTATAGAAAATTCATTAAAGGATTTAGCACAATAGCTTCACCATTATATAAATTATTGAAGAAAAATTCAGTTTGGAAATGGGACAACGAACAGCAAATCGCGTTTGATAAATTGAAATGTGAATTGAAAAATTTCACAATGCTACAATATCCAGATTTTGAAAAACCTTTTATCGTAACTACAGATGCCAGCAATAATGGCATAGGGGCAGTATTGTCTCAAGAAAAAGAAAATAAGGACTTACCAATTCATTTCATTAGCAGAAATCTAAATCAAGCAGAAAGTAGATATAGTACAACGGAAAAAGAATGCTTAGCTATTTTATGGGCGATTCAACATTTCAGGCCTTATTTATATGGGCAGAAGTTTAAAATAAAAACTGACCATCGTCCTTTGACATGGTTATTCAACGTTAAAGATCCAGGAAGTCGTCTTATTAGATGGAGGTTAAAATTAGAAGAATATGATTATTCAATACAATACAAGAAAGGTGTTGATAATGTTGTTGCCGACGAACTAAGTAGAAATGTATATATAGTTCAAGACGAAAAAACTAAAGAGTTAATTGAAGAAATCTTTGGTGATGATTCCTCAGACGAAGAAAATGAAGACGTTCTAAGACAAATATATGAAGAAGAATATGGGTTAGAAGAACCATGCACGAGTAAAGTGGTTAAGGAAAAACTGAATAAGAATTTATTACGTGAAAAGGAAATATCTGATAATCAAGAAGTAGAAGTAAATGTCAACAGACATAATAATAATCAAGTAATTGAAAGAAACGTAAATGAAGAGAATATAAACGAAAATTTTTTAGAAGATATACAAATTATAAATGATTTAGAAGTAAGAAAACAAATTATAAGAGAAAACCATGAAAGTTTTTTGGGAGGTCATGGAGGACAAAAGGTAACAATAGCAAAAATAAGAGATAGATTCAATTGGGAAGGATTAAATAAAGATGTAATTGATTACATAACTAAATGTGTACAATGCCAAAAACAGAAAATTAATAGGCATCCCGGGAAAAACCCCATGAAAATAACGTCTACTGCTAATTACGCATTAGAAAAAGTAGACATGGATCTTACTGGTCCATATAAGGAAGGGAACAAAACTTTATTCAGCTTAACAATTCAAGACGACTTAAGTAAATATATAAAATTTATCCCAATAGAGAATAAAAGAAGTGAAACTGTAGCCAGAGCGTTTATAGATCATTGGATATTGTATTTCGGAATTCCAAAAATAATTCTAACCGACAACGGAGGAGAATTCATTAATGAGGTAATGAATGATCTGTGTAAAATGTTTAAAATAAAGCACTTGCGAACGAGTAGTGCTTACCCTCAAAGCAATGGATCTGCTGAAAGAGCACATGCCAGACTAGGAGAATATTTAAGAACAATGATAAAAGATAGAACTAAACCGGAATATGCAAAATTATTTCAATACGCTTCATTTTGTTATAATACTTCAAAGCATAATAGTACAGGTTTCACACCTTACGAAATTGTATTTGGTAGGAAAGCAAACCCACCTAGTGATTTCGGAACTCTTAAATATAAAACAAATACAGATTACACTCAAGAACTTCAATTAAAATTATGTAGAATCCAAAAACAAGTAAAAGAAACACAGCTTCAAAATAAATTAAAATCAAAACAAAGGTACGACCAAAATTTAGGTAGGAAAATTAAAGATTTTGAAGTTAAGGATTTAATTTTAGTAGAGAATGACAAAAGGGATAAGTTTGGAGAAAAATTCTCTGGACCCTTTAAAATACTTAGAATTATAGGAGACTCCGTAGTCATAAAAAGAAATAACCAATTTATTAAATATAATAAAAGCAAAATAAAACATTTTAAAAACTGACAAGTTTTATTTGCAGATTTTTGTTCATTTTAAATGGCGTATTCAGTAATATATGGGAGAACTTTCCCTCAAATGGCATCTACTTCAAAAATATTGGAGAATTGAGACAACAAAGTGGAAAAATCTCTATAGTAAACAATATTAACCTTCGTGAAGTGGCAGATCAAATAGATGTAATAACTAACTTTGTGGCCAATGTAAATGATAACTGTTTTATTGAAGTTCCAGAATGCGTAGATTTTATAAGGAAAACTAAAATACAGATTGCAAGCTTAAGAAAAGATTTTAACACTATTTACCATTTACTTGGGGTAGATACAAGTTATAAAAGGTATAAAAGAGGTTTATTAAACATAGTAGGGTCAGGTCTTAAAGTTCTATTCGGAACTTTAGATAGCGAAGACGCTAAACATTATGAAGATGCTATTATAATAACCAAAGAAAACAGTGAATATATACATAAGAGTCAGCAAGAAGAAATAAGAGTTTTAGATGGGTTAAACAAACAGAATATGGTTTTAAAGAATGCATATTATGAATTGGGAAACTTAACAAACACTTTAAGTAAAACATTAGAGGTAATTTCGAACAAAATTAATAAAGATAGGAAGTATTTTGCATTAAAAGAATATTTTACAGAGTTTAAACTTAGAATTTATTTTTTAATAAATCAAACTGAAACGACAATCAATCAAATAACGGAAGCAATTCTGTTCCTGCAGGATAATGTTATCCACCCGATTATAATCGAACCGAAACATTTCATACAATTATTGAAAGAAAGTGATAAAGAAAACGTAATGCTATTCACACCAAGTTTAGAATCATATAGTCATATAATGAAGGAAATAAATCCAAACGCCTATTTAAAGAAGGATAGATTTGTTATAATTTTATCAGTTCCATTACTAGAGAGTTCAAAATCAGAAGTTTATGAGATGATTAATTTACCATATGGGAAACCAAAAGGAAATTTTTATATTTTAGAACAGAAACATAAATATTTTATAATCAAAGAAAATAAAGAAGAATATATCCTAAGTAATAATATTTTAAAGGATTGTAAGAAAATTGATAAATATTTTGTTTGTAATCAATTAGAATTCAAAAATAGTGTTCTAGATAAAGATTGTGAATTGGCTATTTTTATGAATAGAATAAATAGTAATTGTAATTTAAAACAAGTTTCCAATCATATCGAAATTTTTCATAAACTCGCAGAAAATAAATATTTATTTGCCTTAAGCGAAGAAACAAAATATAAATGTAATTGTTCAAAAAGCAAATATAATGAAGAAGGATTCATAAATCATATTGGAATTATAAATTTAAAAAATGATTGTACCTTCGAAACAATAGAAACAAGACTTAAAACTGCCAATCAAGAAATTACAATGGAAAATAAAGATGTATATCGTCCAGTACCCGAGGACTGTTGTATTAATGTAAAACTAAAAGAATTAGATTATGAAAATATCAATTTACCAAAACTAAAGCTTAAAAATTTAAATGAATTACAAGATTTTACAATTGAAATAAAAAATCAAGAAAGTTATATATCAAAAAAAATTGAAAGACATACCACCTCATACTCAAGGTGTTTTATTTGGAATGAGCGGGATAATAATAATTGTAACAGTAATTTACTGTTTTCTAAAATGTATTAAGGGAAGTGGTATTACCATCTTTCACAATTGTTTTAATAAAAAGAATAAACAACCTGTAATTGAAAGAGAAAAAATTGTACATTACTATGATAATAGAAAAAATAAAACTGTAATAAGAAGACCAAATTCAAATGTATTCAAAGTAAATGATTTTGAAGTTGAAGAAAATTAATTGTTAAAAAAAAAAAAAATATAATTTTCATTTTAAGAGGGGAGGTGTTATGCATAAGCATGATAATAAATTTAATTTAACATTAGTCTGCACATTCTTCGTTTTGAATGTTTATTCTTCATCCTAGAGTTCTTTGTTCAAATCAAAGTAACATAATACTCTTCAAGTGTTGTTTCAACTTTGTTTATATTTCAAGTGGGGACCGAAACGTCTCATCAATTAATCCACAGTAATCAAAGACAGAAGGTTTATGCATAGCACATCATTTCTTATCTTGCTTGAGCATCCAATATGAATCTCATATTCGATGCATTTTGTTTATCTATATATATATGTATGTAAGTATAAGAATAAATCTGTGGTTGATATTTCCACATTCAATTTTTGTAAGTTAGTCTTAAGTAAAACTCGAACCAATAAAGATACCTTCTTTATTTAATATAAAACTAGAACGCAAACAATCTTTTATTTCGCGGCATAACAAGTCGTCGGACATCGTTGCACAGTTCCAATTTTTTTTTGTCAAGTTTATCTTTTCGTTTCATGACTTCTAGCAAGGTCCTAGAGACAGACTAGAATTGCGGGAACGAAAAGAAAAACTTTGTAATGTTTTCGTTTGTGTTATAAATTTTCCTAATTTTTTTTGATCTTGTCACATCAGGGGAGTCTAGTTCGTCCGTCTGATGTCTTTGTTTTTAGTGATGATCGTAAGTAAGATCGTACCATGTAGCTAAAGATTCCACCGAATAAAGCTACCTGAAACACCCCGTATGTTTATGAGACACCAAATTTAATAAAACTTTAAATTTACCTTTTTTCTCAAAGAAAGTTTTTGAAAAAAATAGTTGTTACGATAGTTAATATATTTAATTATACTTTAAAAAATTAAAATACATTTTTTTCGTTATTTGTTACGAATTCTAGTTACTTGTAGTTAAAACGTTCTCGTTATTTTTCGTTAAATTTCTTTTTTGTTTGATAATTTATTAAACACTTTGAATATTTTTCGTTACTTTTTGTTAATTTATTTCTTTTCCGTTACTTTACATTACATATTATTTATTATTGTATTTATTTTGTTACTTTTTGTAACGTACTCGTTAATTAACGTTACTCGTTATTTTTTTTGATATATTTTTTCATTGTTTTCTTTTGAGAAACGTTTTTTTTCGTTCTATTAATTTTGTGTTACTTAATACTTTTTCTTTTGATTTTTAAATCAAATTTTCGTTAATTTTGTTTTAAAACAATTTTCGTTTTTTTGATTTGAAACATTTGTTTTCGTTATACAACAATTATTTTTTTTTGATCATTAAGTTTTTCGAAAACTTTTTTTTGACGATTGATTTATCGTTAATTCTTTCGTTACTTTGAAATACTTTATTTGTTACTATTTTTGATATTTATAATTTTCTTTCGTTATTTTGTTTGATATAATTTGGCTTTAAGTTTTCGTTTTGAACAAACGATTAGCTTTAAGTTACAAGTTACCTTTTTTGTTACATATAGTTTTCAAATATTTTTCGTTACTTTTTGTTATTAGTTCCAATTTGTTTTAATTAAAAACTTTTTGGTTTACTGATAGATTTTTTGTGTTTTCGAATTTTTATGTGTTAAGTACTAGTTTTTCGAATTAATTTAGTTTTTTTTGAAGAAAAAATACTAGAATTAGTTTAAGAAAGACATTTTTTAGTGCTTAAAGAATTCGTTGGTTTCTTTATTATTTATAGTTAAGTTTTGTTTAATTTATTTAATTTTCTACGTTTTTTTGATTATACATTTTGGTTTTTGATTTTTTTTCATTTGTGAGAGAAAACGTTCTCTTTACAATTTTGTATTTTTTTTATATTGAGTTGCTAATATTTCTTTAAAATAATATTGCACACATTTCATTCAAGCCAATTTTGATATTACTTTGTTTTTTGTTTTTTTTACATTTCGTTCTTCTTAGAAGACTTTTTTTAAAATTCAAAGCGGATAAGTTTTGTAATTTTTTTTCTTATATTATTAGGTTTCGTTACAATTGTTTTTTTTGGTCAAGTTTTTGTAATAATTAAGTTTTTTTGTTAACCCGTTTTGGTGTTACGAATTTAAAATAATTTTCTTAAAGCTAGTTTTTGTACACTATTAGTTCAAAAAAATTAAAAGAAAAAAAAATCGTCGTGTTCACAACTCACCATTTTTTTTTTGTTGTACATATTCCGTTTCTGTCGAACTCTGGTTGTTGGTTGAATCTGGTTTGATTTAAGAGTCACAAAATGGCGTCCGCTAATCCTGACGAAGAAGATCAGGTTAACGCTCTAATCAGGGATGCTGAAATAGAAGAAGAGTTAAGGTTGACAAGGTCGGTTAGCAAAAATTTAGACAATACCACTAGGCAGAAAGTGATGCATTTCCTCTCGTCTCAGAAAAACACATCCGATCCAAATCAGCTAAGGTAGGGAGTTCGGGCTATCATCCTCCATCAAGTAATCCGAGCATGGATAATCTTGATTCAATTTCGGCTCCCTCGTTTAGTAGTCTCAGTGGAGGTACTGCGTCGGAGCCCCCTCAGCATGAATTTTTCGGCTCACACGATAACACGGTACAGCAAGCAGCCGGTGGAGCGTTTGGTGCTAAACCACGCTCTAAAAAGCCGAAAAGTGGTAGTTCCAGAAATATCCTAGAAAGTCTAGCTCTTCGACCTCCTAAAACGCCTGAAAAGATAGGGATAAGTGAAGATTTAAGGGCGTATATAAATCTGACAATGGTTGAAGGTTTTGCGTCATGCAAACGAGTCATACAAAATGAAGTTACAAATACCTTGAAAGAAGAGATCCAAACCCAACTTAGTGGTTTCTTGAGAAATTTAAACTTAGGTAATTCTGTTCCAGTAGCCACCAAACAGGCACCTCCAGCAGTCCCAGTGTATAACCCTGCACCTGCAGGGCCACCACCAGTACCACAGAATCCTCTAGCTGACCCAAGTAGAAGTGCGTTTGTGCCGGTAGGTCAGCAACGAAGGAGATATCCAGATAGGTCATACCAAAATCAGGGGTATCCTGAATCTTATAACGGTCCAGCTGGACAATATAGGACTCCGTTTGATACTCCAAATCCAGGCTATCAGCAATCTTATCCAACTCCATTTCTGCCTTCGGGATACAAAGCTCCGATCCGGGTGGACAAGTGGGGTCTAAAATTTGATGGCCAAACAGCGACGATGACAGTTGAAGATTTTGTCTTCCGTTTAGAACGGCTACAGAGCCAATACGCCTGTCAGTGGAGTGAAATTTTACGGGATTTCCACCTATTTCTCTCAGGATCTGCCCACGAATGGTACTGGCAGTTTCAGAGAAATAGCCATCAACCTGACTGGCCAACGTTGAAAGATGCCTTGATGCGTCAGTTCAAAAACACTCGAAGCGATTTTGAGATAATTCGTGACATCATGGACCGTAGGCAGAATTCCTGGGAGAATAGTGAGGATTTCTTCGTGGCCATCAATAAAATGCGGTTCCAGTTGAGGTTTCCTATTCCGGAGGTAGAAATGGTGCGAATCCTGAAAAGAAATTTGAATGACCGAATAGGGAAATTAGTATACCCACAACCAATCTTCTCCTTGGATCAGCTAAGGACTGCCTGTAAGGAAGCCGAAGCAGTATTTCCGAGGAGAGATAAAGACTTACCCAAACCATCCAGTAAGCCTCCATTCAAGTATGGTGTAAATGAGCTGGAGTATGATGAAGAATACCAGCCACCGGATGAACAACTGGCTGCTTACCAGTTTGGTGGGGCTCGTTCAAAAGTTCCTCCTCGGAAGTATGCTGATGCGTCCGGGTTAGTGTGTTGGAACTGCAAAGTGCAGGGTCATACGTACTTTGACTGTGAGGCCGATGTACGAAATGTGTTCTGCTACAAGTGTGGTCAGGAGGGGGTAAAAACACCAAATTGCATGAGATGTAATCCGGGAAACCGAGCGTGGGACGCGAAGACTCCGGGGGAATCGCGTGCCCACCAGAATTCGAACCCCAAATATTAAGTTCGAAAGGTGAAATAGAACCTGAAAAAGAAAAGGTTAATATCCCTCTTACTGAAGAGGGTACGCAAAAAATAATAATTTTAAAACGAGAAGGGAACTTAGAATCCCATACAGATAATACGAAACATCCAATGTTATATAAAATCAAACCGTTGCATGTTCGTATTGAAGAGTACAATAAAGTAAGAAACCGAATTTTTAATAGTGCAATTTATATGCCTTCAAAGAATATTTTAAAAGCGAGGGCTAGATTTAGAGCCAGAAGAGAAACTAAAGTTAAAATCTCTTCCACCATTTTAAATTTAGCATCTGATCCTAGGCCGTACGCTAAAATCAAGCTAGGGTCGAAAGAATTTTTAGGGTTGCTAGACAGCGGAGCCAGTGTGAGCATACTCGGCAAAAACTGTATGCAGCTTGTGAAAGAGCTCTGTTGTCGAGTAATTCCTTACAAGTCAGGAGTTAAGACGGCTGACGGTAAAAGTCAGTCGATTGTTGGGAAGGTAGAACTTAACGTTCTGTATAAAGAAAGAGAAGAGGGGCTTACCTTCTTTCTCGTCCCTAATTTGGACCAGGAGATCTACCTTGGGGTTGATTTCTGGAGAGTTTTCCAGTTAGCCCCAAGCATAATTAGTAGTATCTCAGTTGATGATGATTCAGATTTTTCTAACGTCCATCAGTTGAACCCTGATCAGCAGGCCAGACTGAATGCAGTCAGGCAGAAATTTTTATGTTTCGACCGGGATGGTCTTGGAAAGACGACGTTGATGGAACACGTCATAGATACAGGAGATGCACTCCCTGTGAAGCAGCGTCACTATCCTGTCTCTCCAGCGATACAAACCATTTTGTATGAAGAGTTAGATCGGATGTTGAGTCTCGGCGTTATCGAGGAGAGTGAAAGCCCGTGGTGTTCGCCAGTGGTTCTCCTGCGAAAACCAGGTAAAAATCGTCTTTGCCTAGATTCTCGCAAGGTGAACTCACTGACGAAGAAAAATGCTAACCCTCTCCCCCATATCGAAGGGCTCCTCAGCCGACTACCGGATACGTACTACATCAGTAGTATTGATCTAAAGGAAGCATTTTGGCAAATACCGCTGGAGAAACAGAGTAGGGAAAAGACTGCCTTTGCGGTACCGGGAAGACCCTTATACCAGTTTACTGTTATGCCCTTTGGTTTGTGTAATGCAGCCCAAAGGCTATGCCAGTTGATGGACAAGGTAATTCCTGCACGACTTAGGGATCGTGTGTTCGTGTATCTTGATGATCTTTTGATTATGGCGCCGGATTTCGAGACGCATATCGCTCTGGTAAGCGAAGTAGCCGACTGCTTACGCAGGGCTAATCTTACCATCAACATGAAGAAATCCAAATTTTGCTTCAAGGAGTTGAAGTATTTGGGCTTCATAGTTGGTGGTGGAAAGCTTAAAACTGACCCTGCTAAGGTGGAAGCAATAGTGGATTTTCCACTTCCTAAAACCCCAAGGCAGGTTCGGCGGTTACTTGGTTTAGCAGGGTGGTATCGGAAATTTATAAAGAATTTTTCGAGTCTGACTGCACCTCTGACTGACTTGCTGAAAAAGAGAAGCGACAAATTTAAGATGACCGAAGAGGCGCTGGTGGCGTTCGAGGATCTGAAGAAGTCGTTAACTACGGCGCCGGTCCTTTCGCATCCGAACTTTGCAAAAAGATTTTATATCCAATGTGATGCATCGGATGCGGGAATCGGTGCCGTACTGTTCCAAAGGAACGAGGAAGAAGAGGAGGTCCCAATCGCTTACTTCTCGCAAAAATTTAATAAAAGCCAGAGAAACTACAGTGTGACCGAGAAGGAGTGCATGGCGGCAGTGATGGCTGTGCAAAAATTCAGGCCGTATGTCGAGGGCATGGATTTTACAGTAATCACCGACCACTCCAGTCTTCAATGGCTCATGAGCATGAAAGACCTTAGTGGAAAGCTCGCCAGGTGGAGTCTATTGCTGCAATCGTATGCCTTCGACATACAGCACCGTAAAGGTTCACTGAATGTGGTTCCGGACACTCTTTCTCGGGTACACGTAGATTCTCTGGACATAGAAGATGTTGCCCCATTAATCGACTTAGAGTCAGCCGAGTTTTTGTCCGAGGAATACTTAGACCTCATCGAAACAGTATTCAACTCAAAAGATGAACTTCCGGATTTAAAAGTGGAAGGCCGGTATGTGTACAAGAAAGCGTTTAGCAAGTTAGGAGAAGAAGCAATGCTAGAGCATTCTTGGTTACTCTGGGTTCCGTCTGGTCTAACGGAGAAAATTTTAAGAAGGGCACATGATCCACCTAATTCTGCGCACGGTGGAATTTCAAAAACTTTGAATAGGATTAGGCAATATTTTTATTGGCCTAATATGACCGTACATGTTCGCGAATACGTGTCTAATTGTAGTATATGTAAGCAGTGTAAAGCGTCGAATCAAGTATCGCGTCCGCCTATCGTTACGTCATATTGTTCGAGTCGTCCTTTCGAAAAATTGTATATTGACTTTTTGGGTCCTTATCCAAGGTCCAAGTCAGGCAATGCTTATGTTTTTGTTGTGTTAGACCATTTGTCTAAATTCGTCTTCCTAAAGGCCTTGAGAAACGCTAATACGTCAAGCATTATAAAATTCCTGGTTGAAGAAGTCTTCGACATATTCGGTGTACCTAACATCATACACTCGGATAATGGTAAACAATTCTTGGCCAAAGAATTCCAGAATTTGTTGACCAAGTATGGAATTAGGCATTTCAAGACGGCAAATTATGCCCCGCAGTCGAACGCGTCGGAGAGAGTTAACCGCTCGGTGTTAGCTGCTATCCGTTCCTACCTAAAGAACGACCAGCGTGAGTGGGATACTCACCTGGGTAATATTGCATGTGCGTTAAGGAGTTCTGTTCATAGCACTACTGGTGTATCACCATATTATGCCTTGTTCGGGACTAATATGGTGATGCATGGTAGTAGCTACGAACTGGCACGAAAGTTGAACGCGGTAGACGACAACGAGATGTTAATCCTTCCCCGACAAGATCGATTGCGGTGCATAAGGAGTCAAATTCGAGAAAATATTCTGAAAGCCAATGAAAAAGCAGCAAAAACTTATAACATACGAACGAAGAAGGTCCAATACTTGCCAGGACAGGAAGTTTTTCGAAAGAACTTTGTTTTAAGCGACTCTTCGAAATACTTGTCAGCTAAACTGTCCCCAAAATATGTTAAGTGTCGTATTGTGAAACAAATAGGGAGTCATATGTATGAACTCGAAAACCTAAACGGAAAAAAAATCGGCATATTTCATGCAAAAGACTTAAAACAATAAGCAAAAGATTAATTAAGTCGATATTGTACTGAATCACGATAAAACTAAGTCGTTATTGTATTAAAGAGCAACGAAAGTATGCCTGATAGGATGACAGTACCCATGGGTAAAAAGTTTTTCACTCCCACTGTATCTGTTTTGTTTTCTTGCCATGCGTATTTATGTTATTTATTTTCACGTAGTACCTGATAGTTTTCTTACTATTTTTTTTTACTAATTTTAAGTCCATTTATCTAATTTGAACTTTTTTTAATCCCACATAGTACCTGAGTTTTTAAAAACACATTTCTTATTCACCCTGTACCTGAAACTTCCATATAGTTAAACAAATTTTATTTATTTTAGTAGTATTTTATTAATTGCATGCCGTATTGTCCTTAATGTTATTTATTTCATTATTTATTAGGATTTTAAATCAACTACTGTGATATTAGCTTAAGGATAAAACATCTGTGATATTTTTTTTATTTATTTATTATATTTTTTACTAACCTTTTATTACTTACATACTAATCTACTTAACATCTACCATCTGTGATATTTTTTTTTATTTATTAATTTTTATTCCCTGATGACTGATAACTAACTTCCTACTAACTTATTTAACATCTGTGATATTTTAATAAACTTATAATTTGTTAATTAATTATGCACTTAGTGTAAATAATATAACCTAATTAAACGTCTAAAAAACTTAGGAATAGAAAAATAATAACGCTTACCCAGAAAACACAACAGATACCTTCAACTGCAGCCATAGTCGGTGGCGATGGGTGAGTTCAAGTTCAGCTCTACTCGTATAACAATAGATCTGAAATAAATAGAATAGGTTGATTAAAGTAAACATTTGGACTATTTATATGTCTTAATACATACCTTCTTGATTGTCGCGTCGTCGTGTCGATCCTTCCTGTTGCCCGGCGTTGAACGTGGGTTAAACTCCCCACAAGGAAGTTTTAAAAGTCATTCAGCCATCCTAGAATGATACTAGTCATTCGGGCGGGCATATATTTTCCTTTTTAATTGGAATATATCCAACAAAAAACGAAATTTTGTTGTATATGCCGCCCGCCAACTGCAACCACCTGTAGGTAAGAAAATACAAAATGTAAACATTACATTATGGTTAAATGAATGCACTTACCTCGAAGTTTTCCGGAAGTCCCCCGATGATAGGAACAATTAGAGAAACCTGAAAATGAAAGAAAAACAAATTACAATAGTTAATAAACAAATCAGAATAATAAAATATAAGAGAAATACCTAAATTACGTTTAATAAAACAAAACAAAATTATAACTTACCCAGTTTGTGTGTTGTCCATCTTCGTGTTGTTTGTCCTGTCATCTTTCCAAAATTATTGTGTCAATGTACAGACACAATGGATGGAAAGATCAGGGACCTTTCCCACAGAAAGTTCTGTCGGCTGTTTAACAGAAGGAAAGTTTAGAAAGAGAAGGAAAAGAGATAAAAGTGAGACACAAAAGAATTCTCATATAAAACAAAAACAAAATTATGGGAATTTTTCTGAATTGTTTTGTTTTACGTGTATAATAAAATTGTTTGTTTGGTGCGTGTTTTGACCTGTGGTGTTACAATCGAATTGTTGTTTTATTTTGTTTTTTGGTTGAATAATTAACCAAACAATGCCCACACAACAGCACAATGTTAAAACAAAGAATTGTGGTCGGGGGGTTAAAGATTCTCGGTAACTAAAGAGAGCCCACTGGAAGAGTTTTTGGAAATGTGACGTAACACACAATACGATTTCCCCTACCTCATGGGAGAAAAGTAGCGGGTGTTGGAATCGGATGATGTTAGTTAGATGAGTAAAGAGAGCGAAAAGGAAAAAAATGAAAAACAAGTGGTATGCATGCGTACCTCCCTTTTGGAGAGTATGGATTCCGACTGGACATGAACGACTGTCTAGCTGATGTCACCGGGTGAAAATGTCTAGTGCGAACAGACAATTCCCTGTCCGTAAAATGACGTTTTCATACAAATGTTGAGGTAAAAGGTTTGGTGACGGTGAAGTTGGACATCGTTCATGGCCGGTGGAATTAAGTTGACGGGCTGAACTGCTACTTCCCTTTGAATTTCAATTGAAGTTCACAAATTTTCAAACAAACTGTGGTGCGGTCGCTTTGAGCATTTGGTCCGTTGAAAAATATAAAGAAAAAAAAAATTCAAAGTGAATTCCGAGTGAATTAAAATTTTTGGTGCGTTTTTTTTAACAATCTATTTTGTTTCAAAATTGTAAAGTTAATGTTTGTTTTTAGTTGAAAAAGTAGGAAAAACCGGGGTTAGGTTATATCTTAAAATAACCTTCGAAAAGGAGATTTTGAAAAGGAAGCCATTATTTCCTAGGTGAGTTTGACCATCCAAAGAAAAAACAAATGAAATGTGTAAAATGGTATTGTGAAATGTGTGTTATTTGTTTTAAGGTTCTTTTTGGTGATTTGCAACAATTTTCTGGCGGTCCCTGGTTGCCCACTGAAGGACCGGGCCGCCACCACGTTTTTTCATTGCACCCAACTTTCTTTTGCCGAGCCAAAATCTGTTTGCCGTAACCCATACCTCCATTTTTGAGGTTGGACGGACGTGGTATTCACCGGCAAGTACAACAAATGCACCTCTGCCCACCGGAGCACCCGATCCTGAATTTCCTACGGCAACCAAAAGGACGAAGCCCCAAACAGGTTTTTTTATAACAAAAAAAAAACAACAACAATAGTTAAATTAAAACAAAAAAAAAAAAAAACAAAAAAATTAAACTAAACAAAAAAAAAAAAATCAAAATTATTGTGTGTTTGTGTATGTCTTTAATGTAAGTTAGTTCTAAGTGTTAAACGGCAATAGTGACGTAAATTTCAGTTAATTGTTTTTTTTTATTAAATTAAATTTATATTTTTTGTAAGTGATAAGTTGTTTCCTCCGTGTTAGTGCCGCGAAGATAACTTAAATTGAGAAAGTTTGGTCCACCTCCAAAGAGCTCTCTGTAGGTAGGGTTTTTGTGTCGTAAGTGTGGTGTATTGTCCTTCGACCGAGCACCAAAAAGGGTGTCCCAATAAGTCGCGTTTTTTTTGTATTGATCGGAAGGAAGCCAACCCCCTCACATTGTTTTTTTTTGATAAATTTTGTATTTTTTTCTGTTAGAATCATGTTCATAATTTTTGCGTTTAATGATAAATGTCACTTTAAGACAAAATAAAAGCCAAAAAGCCGTATGTTTTTCAACAAAAATATAACCTTTTGTTCTCTTTCATGATTCTAAAAAGAATCATGGCATATTGAAAGTAAATTTTCAGGGGTGTAACGGGTAGTTAAAGTTCTTTCGGTGAAGATGGTATGATCCGAAACCGATCATCCACCATCTTTGGGGGAATCCAAATGGCCGTGGATTTCCATTGGTTGGGAGGGTTAAGGCCAACACTGCGTTTCCATCAGCAGTGCCCTCGATGTGGTAATAGTCCGTCCGCTGTCTCATTTCAAAAGTTAGTTTTCTTGATTTTTGTTCTCTGGCCTGATTTATGTTTTTGGCTGCAGGCGAGGTTAAGTTTCGGGGGCAAGATCCCCCCCATTCCGGCGAGCTAACTGCCGAGCATCGCAAGCAGGCCGCGTCCTCCGGAACTTAACATTCCACCCTACCTTACCCTCTTCCTTTTCCACTATCCTACCTTATCCTTTTTCCTACCTTACCCACTATACCGACACTTCCTCCGCTCCTCTTGCCCGCAACAAAGTACCAGTTCAGCCCGTCAACTTAATTCCACCGGCCATGAACGATGTCCAACTTCACCGTCACCAAACCTTTTACCTCAACATTTGTATGAAAACGTCATTTTACGGACAGGGAATTGTCTGTTCGCACTAGACATTTTCACCCGGTGACATCAGCTAGACAGTCGTTCATGTCCAGTCGGAATCCATACTCTCCAAAGGGAGGTACGCATGCATACCACTTGTTTTTTCATTTTTTTCCTTTTCGCTCTCTTTACTCATCTAACTAACATCATCCGATTCCAACACCCGCTACTTTTCTCCCATGAGGTAGGGAAAATCGTATTGTGTGTTACGTCACATTTCCAAAAACTCTTCCAGTGGGCTCTCTTTAGTTACCGAGAATCTTTAACCCCCCGACCACAATTCTTTGTTTTAACATTGTGCTGTTGTGTGGGCATTGTTTGGTTAATTATTCAACCAAAAAACAAAATAAAACAACAATTCGATTGTAACACCACAGGTCAAAACACGCACCAAACAAACAATTTTATTATACACGTAAAACAAAACAATTCAGAAAAATTCCCATAATTTTGTTTTTGTTTTATATGAGAATTCTTTTGTGTCTCACTTTTATCTATTTTCCTTCTCTTTCTAAACTTTCCTTCTGTTAAACAGCCGACAGAACTTTCTGTGGGAAAGGTCCCTGATCTTTCCATCCATTGTGTCTGTACATTGACACAATAATTTTGGAAAGATGACAGGACAAACAACACGAAGATGGACAACACACAAACTGGGTAAGTTATAATTTTGTTTTGTTTTATTAAACGTAATTTAGGTATTTCTCTTATATTTTATTATTCTGATTTGATTATTAACTATTATAATTTGTTTTTCTTTCATTTTCAGGTTTCTCTAATTGTTCCTGTCATCGGGGGACTTCCGGAAAACTTCGAGGTAAGTGCATTCATTTAACCATAATGTAATGTTTACATTTTGTATTTTCTTACCTACAGGTGGTTGCAGTTGGCGGGCGGCATATACAACAGGATATCATGTCAAAATTTGTATGAAAATGACAGTTTATTTTGCACTTGACCACGTTTACTAGGAGTTTAAACCATGTTGCATAAATACTTTTAAAGCGTATGTTAGACGCTTGCCTAAACCAAAGTGTCACACTGTCACAAGACAGTGCGATACCACAACGAAAAAAATTATTTACACAGCGTCGTATTAGAGTATACCAACATCAAACGAGTCAAAGTGCAAAGCGTTTTTCGTTTGACAGCCCTTTTCGCTTTGTCGTGTGGTAGCGCAAGCCTTTAAGGCTTGCCCAAACCAAAGTGCGACAGTGTGTCACGACATGTGTGACACGAAAAAGTTTTGCGCTTAATCGCATTTGGTGTGGGTACTCTCATATGACGCTGTGTAAATAAATTGTGCCGTTGTTGTGTCGCACTGTCGTGTCGCAGTGCGATTGTTTGGTTTGGGCAAGCTTTTACTCTGTAGCAAGTTTTTTTCTGTTTCTGTACTATTTTATACATTAAGCCCAGTACGCTGGTGAAGCGAAACGAAAAACCCTACATACAAATACAACAAATTCGTAAATTGTAGACCAACGAAAAATACCATATTATAATCATGTCCTGCGAGCGGTCGGCAATGTAGATCTCGCTCAAATCTGTTTCATGCTTAAAATAAAACTGCATTCCCGACACACATTTGACATTTTTTGCAGAGTCAACAGTCGATGGTTGTTCTGAAAAAAAAACACCATTTTGCCTTGAGAATCGATTTTTTTCAGAATAGGTTTGGTGTGAAATTTTTCATCTTGCTGATTTATTTGTTTTAATAAATTTAAATCAAACTAA
Organism: Meliscaeva auricollis; assembly: GCA_948107695.1. NCBI lineage: Eukaryota > Metazoa > Arthropoda > Insecta > Diptera > Syrphidae > Meliscaeva > Meliscaeva auricollis. The sequence goes on along the minus strand of OX403619.1, from coordinate 30,283,867 downwards.
TTTACTTTAAATTTAAAGTGTGCAGTTATTTAAAAAAAAAAAATAATGCCGAGATCATACGATAGAAATGAATACAATGACGATGCAGAATATAACAAGAGAAAACATCGCGAAGAAGAAGGAAGCAGCAGCCATCATCAGCAAGCGGATGCAATACCGCTGAATGAAAAAACCAATGAATACTTGCAGGATTGTCTATCAGAAAAGAAATCTGTGGAAAAAAAATATCCCATTTGTAAAAAACTTTTGGATACCGGTAAGTTCAAAATAAATAGAAAAAAACTAGGCATGGCAAACAGTTTATACATTCGATTTATGGATGGGTTAACTTTGCAGAAATCGAAAAGGTGCTCGTCAGCTCAAGGATTCCCAGGGCAGAGACATTTGCCAATGTCTACAGTGAAAAACCAATTCGTATTGCACAGAAAGTTATCTTCCCTATTCGTGATTATCCAAAGGTTTGTAATACACAGCCATTCATATTCATAATATACATATATATAATCTTCTGTATTACATTTTACACCTTTCAGTTCAACTTTGTTGGTAAAATTCTAGGACCAAAGGGAAACACCCTGCGTCAACTTCAAGAACACACACAATGCAAAATGATCATTTTGGGAAGAAATTCGATGCGTGATCATGACAAAGAGGAAGAACTTCGCTCCTCTGGTGATCCAAAATACAACCACTTGAGTAGGGATCTTCATGTAGAAATATCTACAGTGGCACCACCATCGGAAGCTTATGCTCGACTAGCATATGCACTGGCGGAGATAAGGAAATTCCTGGTGCCGGATAGCAATGATGAGATCCGCCAGGAACAAATGCGAGTTATGGATATTGGCAAAGACAAGGCTTACAAGCATCCGGTGTCTAGGTCATATGCAGCACCTTACCATGGCAGCAGCAGGTATATTGAAATTTCATAAAATTCTCACTCTATTTTATGAATATAATGAAGCGACTAACCAACACTCGACTTTTTAAAGCAGATGCACTTAAGTACCTACGCAGGTTAACAGTTCAGCGCTAGTATTGGGCACGTAGATTCTTGACAAAATATTCCACTGTCGTTTTTCTTTTGTTTGCTGGTGGAAATCTTTAAAAAAAATTGGCAGCAGTCAGTTTCAAGTAGGTAGTGTCCTACTCTTGCCTCACTAAAACTACCTAGACATCCAACCAAATCTATAACCTCGATTGGGGAAAGAAAAATTATTCCTTAAGTTAAAATTCTCATAGCTTTAAGACATTGTATCATGAGGCTTGGTTCTTCTTAAGCTCCAAGCATTCAGTCTTATCGCAATCCCCACTTTGTAGGTTCGTACAACGAATTCCAAAAAAAGTATGCATTTATCCAGCTCGGGATTCCTGAGATCGCAAAGATATATTTGACAACAGCTGAGGAAGCGAACTAACCTTTTCTGCTCAGTTTTTGACAGGCTATGTTCTGAGATCTCAGAAACATGAACTGTCTAATTTTCTACAAAATGGGATGACAAATTGAGAATTTCATATTTGGACAGTTTATTCGGAAAGTTATTGATTTTATTGATTGATTACATTGCCTAATGTCAATGCAGAACGGTAGTTTGGTGTCACTTAATGTGACACAATGCCCAGTGGGCCAAGCCACCTTCCAGAACGCAACTCAGTAGATCAAAGCTGAGTAATGCATTATTATATTCGTAATTCGTGACACAGCATACTCAACATTATCCTACCGGCTCACAGTGCTATCCAAGTGAATAATTAAAAACACATGCTTTAAATTTTTTATGGAACTTAGATTCGCGATACCGTTAACTGAAAGTTAAATCTTTGATAATTTCCATATCCTATGATACGAACACGAACTGCTTTTTACAATGATTGATGGTAAGTAACGAATACTTCTTGTTCAAGCAACTGTTTAATTTGTGGTACAAAACCAACAGAGATGACTAATCTATCTGTTTTAAAAATCAAGCCATCAAATTAGGAAGCTCTTAGGAAGGAAAGAGAATTTCTCCTCTTCATGAACGAATTCGTTCTATGGAATACATATTACATTTAAGTTACAATTTGAATTTTAGAGCTTGACGAGCGGCAAAGTCAAAGTACTATAAAAATGGAAACAAAGAAAAGAATTCAAAATGAATTCATTTAAAAGCTTGGTTTAAAATAGATTTTGTAAAACAAGGGCTAGGGACGACAAACGACTGTAACATGTCACGCATACCACATTTCATGCATGTACCGAAGAAATTGGTTCACGCGTTGAGTTTTTATTGATTTTTTCCACTTCGTCCATTCTATTTCCACTGTGCGGCTGCACAGTGGAAATAGAATGGCGAGGTATCCGTCGCTCCGACGGATACCTCGCTGGGGCCTATTATTTCACTGTCCGGTAGTTTATGTGTGTAAATGTTTATTCAGCATTTGCGTTAATTATTATGATTATAATTTCTTGCCAAAAAAAAGTTCAAATATACAATAATTAAAAAAAATATTGATTTGAAAACATTATTTCCATTTAAATTTTAAATTAATCATTCTAATTGCAATTCTAGGAGCCCTCCACCACCCCCATCATTCGATAAACCATCTAAACCAAAAGTTTATAGCATTTTGGAGAAAGCACGTTACGCTATGGATGACGGTTATTCTGTCAGCAAGTCAAGGTAAGAATTCAAATAATAGATTTTTTGCTAGAATAGCACGATTTTAGCTGAAAAATTTTGGTTTTGTCAAAAGCAGACAAATTGTGTAAACAGTCATTCAAAGAAAACTTCATCCCTAAAAGATTTTTCCGGTACAGAGGTTTTGACTGCACTGAGATTGAGGCATAGCATAATATAACCATAATCTGAATAGCAGTGGCTGCATTTGCATAACGATCTCTTACGCTTCTTGGACCTTTAACTTTGCAAATGAGTAATTTAGCTTGCTTATATTCAATAGATCGTTTTTAATGTACCTTCTTCCTCTTATCTGTCGGTTTCAAAGAGGAATACATACTCGCAATTCAATAGACACCGTTGTAACCCCATCCCTGAATAAAAGTGGCAGTTGCTTCAAATCAAATGTTAAAAAGTTGCATGATTGCGCGACACTCCTCCATGGTCATCCTACACAAGCACAGAAGTTTATGCTAGTTTATTGCTTCCTTCTGTTATATTTTATACCTATAGACCTTCTAGGAGTAACATTTTAATGGATTGTTCTACATAATATCAAATGGCTGGATGTCTTCGCCGTTTAATGATTTTGGAAATGGTTCTTTCCAGATCTCATCCACCTACGGTGTATCACGTAATGTGTTTATATTCTCGAACAAACATTTGTTCTTGATTGGTAACGATATTAACCCATTCATTTTTGACTTGCTCAGTTTTATGCATAACAATTTTGAGAGTTGGTATTTTACTCTGAATTCATAAACTGCGTCTCCACAAGAGTAAAATCCAATCGAACTTCTCTTCCGCGTTTTTACTGGGTAAAATATGTCTTGTCATTTAGTCCATTGTCTATGGAAGAAATAGAATCCCACCACTACATTCAACATATAAGACAACCGACTACAAGATTTTATCCATGCGAAAAAGCTAGACTGCGATGACTGGATCATAGATTAGATGTTGGATTGTTGGTTTCTATAGGATTATCTGATGACAGGTCGACAGTCCTGTCATCGAAAATGTTCAATGGAGACCCCGGGATACTAATACCGAATATTAAATTGAATTGAATTAAATGTAAAAAAAGGATAATGGAACACTAATAATCAAAAATAGTTTCAAAAATACATGAACTTACTAATATAAAAAAATAAATAAAGAGAAACAAATTATTTTCATTTAAGGCCACGCGAACACGACCCTTATGAGCACGATGATTATGGTAGGTACTCTCCACCACCAAAACATTCCTCCTCCCATGGACACTATGAAGGTTCTTCTTATGAAAGAGGAGAATACAGACGTGAACATCCATCATCTTACTCTCACAGTGGGTATCCAAGTAAGTTTTTTGTTCCTTTTATTTTGTCGTCTTTTGTTTTTGTTTTTCTTTTTATTTGTATGCGTGTGTGTATGAAAATATTGCATGACGATTTTTTTCTTTTAATATTATATCTAAGTTGTACCTACTATATATAACACAAAAATTCATCGTCCCTTCGGTTAATTTTTGAATTTTAAAATATACATCAATTTATTTATCGTCATTATATATCGAAAAATAACAAAAATCTAAATCAACAAAAGAAAATTAAAAAAAAACAACAAATCTATACCTTTAATTTATAATTTCAATACCAACTTCCAAAAACAAATTACAAAAAAAAAAATAAAAAAAAAAAATCTGCAAATGACCTAATTTAAAAACAAATAAATTCACTCTAAAAATTTATAGAAACAAGCAATGGTCGCTCATCAGCATATCGACCAACTAGTTCGAATCACTATGAATCTGGATCACGTTCCCGTGAAAATGTCCGTTACAGAGCAGCGCCATACCCTCGAGTTCGCTAACAATTAAACTCAAAAGAGAAATCAAACAAAAAAGTTAAATAATAAATGAAAATAATACATATTAATAAAATTGTGACACAAAAGAAAAAATAAAACATTAAACAAAAAAAAAAAAAATACATTCAAACAAATTTTGATTACAAAATAAAACAAAAGAAATAAATACAAACAATTAAAAACTTATATTCTCACATGTAAATCAAATAAATTATATCAATCCTTTTTTTTTGCTAAAAAAATCTTTCTGGTAAAAATAATATTAAATCGACGATGGTTTTTATTAATTTATTTAAATTGAATCAACAAAAAATAATACAGGATAAAAATTAATGATCAAATAAAACAAAACAAAAAGAAAAAAAATCAACAAATAATTTATAAATTGAGTTACAATAAAACAAAATTACAGAAAACTCAAATCATAGTTAGAAATGTTTACGTAAATATAATTTTTTAGCTAAGGGATCTTCATTAATAAATTAATGCACATTAAAATTAATCGAAATTAAAATTAAAGTACATAAATATTTATCTTGTTTGTAAAGGCCTAAAAACAAGGAGAGAGTAAGTTTTGAGAAGAGAAATATATTACACAAATGTAAAATATTTTATTTTCAAAAACACAAAACACACACACACATAGTTTACAAATATTATTATATTAGAATGAAAAAAAAATCTGTGTAAGTATAAAAAAAATAAAGCGGACAAAAAGTTGCAGAAATTATTATGTCATCAGTATATCATAGTTTATCGTTCGGCTTCTATAAAAGCTAATACATAATTATAATTAACAACTTTGAATATGCAATATAATTTCCCTAATTACAAAAAAAAAAAAACAATAAAAAAACATATTTCTTTCGTGAGTATATATAAAACAAAACAAAGCAACAAAAAAAAAAATCAACTATCATACCTAAATCTTATTTGTAATGTGAAAACAAATAAAATAATATTTATATTTAGAGAAAATCATATATGCAACAATTTAATGGATTTAATTAACTAATCCTCTTCATACAAAATATGTATATTAAATAAATAAAAAATGAAAAAACAAACACAATGTTAATTGGAACAACAAAACAAAAAGTGACTAGTATTTATTTAAAAATTATAAAAATATTTATTTACATTTTTCTTTGAAAGCCAACCCAAAAGGATATCAAAAATAATTGAAATTAAACAAAATCGAGTTTCAAATAATATATAAATACAACGCAGATTAAGGAAACAAACCAAAATTGACCTAAATAATGGATGTTTGGCGTTAAATTAATTAGCAACATTAAACAAAAACAAACATAAATTCAAATACAGTAAATCGAAATATGATTTGAATGATAAAACACCAACAAAATTCCAGACTTAATTTATTGGAGCAAAAAGACTTTCTTCATAGTAAATGTCAATGTAGACGAGAAGTAAAAGAAGATATTCTTACCGGTAATTTGAGAATCAATAACTAACTAAAAATACATTGTCGCTTTGCTGAAAACTGTGTTTTAGTTTCAGGCACATTTTTTTTTGTCATTGTTGTCAAAATGCAACTAAATAATTGGCTTCTTTGAATTAAAACTAACTATTTTAGGTCTGTAATGAACTTGATTTCGTCCCCGATTAAATACTTCAGTTGAATCATTTTCATTCAAATTATTTGCGGAAGACAATCTTATGAATTGCACAAATTTTATTGTAGCTTTAAATTTTTTTTTGTTATAATTAAATAGAACAACTGGTTGGGAATTTCAAAATAATGGAGAGTACAATAAAACGCTTTCAATGCCGTTTCTCTCACTGAAGAAGTAATCTTTTTCCTTGAAGCTATCGTCCTAAAAGCCTTATCAAAAACTAATAACCGCCAGTTAAGTTATTGAGTAGAAACACGGTAACAGAGAAGACAGAATACGCTCTTCTCCGTTACCGATTATGAAATGCTCTCAACTGAACCCACAAATTTCCAAGAAAAAAATATTACTTCTTGAATGAGATAAGCGGCATTGAAAGCGTTTTTTCTGCTCTCCGTTACTTTGGATTGGCCGAAATGCAAAGAAAATTCAGCCTGATAATTTCGTTTGGTTATACGCTTGTTTAAGTAAGTAAAAATAATTGATTTACTTCGATTTTGCGTATGTAAACGTGAATATAAATACATATTGGGCCTTCTCATAATGGGATAACTTTGGTAATCCACTCCAAAAAGTATTCCATTGCATTAAAAAATCTTCGCTTCCCTCGCCAACAAGCTTCATTTTACACTGGTTCAATTTTCCTATTTTGCGATGGCCCATTGAGTTTAACAGTTTGTTTCAGTAGTTTTATTTTAGCCCGGGAGGCAGCGTTAATTTTCACGAAATCATTTCGTGGCGATAATGAATCGTAAATGTATTCTAGGAGTCATTTAAGAATCTGGCCGTGGGGAGGTGTCGAACTTGTAAACAAAATTACAAAATTAAGTCATTTCGTGACGGCTCAAAATTTTACAGCACGTTCCTCACATCCCACAGATTTCAAAAACACCAGTCAGCTGTAAAGCCAGTAGTGAAATCATCGTCAGCTGGGGCCCGAAACTTAGTCTGGAGTGTATGTAAACTTAAAATAATTATGAGATTTAAAGACAGTGGTGGAATGGTCGTCAGCTGTTCGATTTTAAGAAAGAACAACACTCAGTTTATGAAAAGTAGTAAAAAGGTACTTTTAAGGTTAAAAACTTTAAGAAAACTGATCTTGACCCAGTTATTTTTGGTTTTGATGAGTAGCTTGGAATGTATATAAAATTAAAAAAAAGTAAAAGATCCAAAGGTAGTGATGGAATGATCGTCAGTCGTGTCAGCTTAAAAAAAATCGACTCGATATAAGAAAAGTAGTAAAACATTACTTTTGACCCTCAAAACTGATTTTTTATTCAAATAATTTTAATGCGTTCGAGTAGCTTGGAGTGTTTGTAATACAAAAAATTATGGTTAGATAAAATATACTAATTACTTGCCATTTGCACCAAGAAATTTGGGTTGACGTTTGGGTGTTTATGGATTTGTGATGCTGGCTTGGAATCGAGAAGAGTAATTTCTCTTCTCTGAATGGTCCGAACTGTTACTTTTGGGCCAAGAAAACAGTTTCAGAATGCTTTTGGATGCTTCCGGACTCTTTTAGATGTCCAATCGAAAACGAAATTAGTTTTTTTTGTATTATTACCTATAATATGTTATTATTTTTTTATTATTATAATATTATTTAAGAGGATAGTACGACAACTTTGGCGACACAAAAATAAAGGCTTGCTGTAAAGGAACAAAGTAATAGCGATATGGTACGGCCACGCAGGGAGCGGCAAGTGGCAGAGTGGCTGAGCTGCAGGGTGGACGTACTGAGTAGCAATCCTGAGCGGCGATTCAAAAATCAGAAAAATCGTAGAGTATCGGAATCTCACGCTCGAGGTTCTGTGTTGAAACCCTATCAGCACCAACTTTGTTTTTATATATATTTTTTTTTGTATTACTAAAATAAGTACTGCGCAATGATTTATCAACAACTACCATCATAAATAATGCAACTGCATTAACCTTAGTTTATGCAGTTGATATTTTAATAGAAGATCAAGTTTAGTTAAATTTTGTTACTCGAGGCATGTCAAAAACTAATCGTAATTTGGGAATGTCCTGCGATACAACTTCTATTCTTTAGGTAATACCAACATGCGAATCAGAATTTCAACTTAGGGCGGCTTCAAATTTTGAGCAAAAATACACCTATTATATGTTAAATAGAAATAGAAGATGGGGTGCAAGACCTTTTGCATGGGACCGTCTTACATTTTGCCGCTCACTGCGTGCTCGAACCCTTAGAGGCAATTTTCTTAAAAACAACCTCAAATAAAAATAATATCTTATAACAAATTAAATAAATCACAAAATCTCCTTTAATTTTATCTGTTAATCTAAGTATACAGTTCTTCTCACTAAAAGAACCCAATTGCACTTTTTATTGGAGAGATTTTCCGAAAAACAAATATTTTACATTTCACCATCTATCGGAACTGTAAACCAAAATCGAAAAAGAAAATTTTAAATTTACCACGATTTTATTCTCGCAGAAAACGAACAGAACTCAAATTAAAAACTGATTGTTTAAAATAATAAATCCTATAATTTTTCCAGATAAAGCTTCAATTAAAAAAAGAGGCACGGGTAAGAATTAAGTAAGAAACTTGCGAATATTTTTTAAAATTTATTTTTAATGATAAAAGCCTTTGGGGCATACAAATTCCAACTTTTTTTTAAATAATTACCACGAGTCTTTGCCCCGATGGATTATCTTAGGTGGCCTGATAAAGTGGTGGAAGACCTCAACCAACGTCGTGTGTGTACCTGGTGGTAGCTGGCTACTGACCGGGCTGGTTAGAAAGGTTTGTTTGCTGAGGCCGTGATCCACCCCGGATTGTAAGTGCCAAAAAATAAATAAGCATGTTTTTGGGAGTTCGAGCTATTCCAAAACATATATCCAATATAACTTAGTCGAAAATTGATTTAATTTTTTCTCCTAAAAATTTTAACTTTCGCAAGAGAACATTTTCGAAAATTTCATAGCTGACGAACTTGCCAAAAACACACGGTAAGGTAAATATATGTAGGTACTCCCATCGCTATGTGTAAACTAATGCTCAAGCAAGATGCTATACATAAAATAAAGCATACTTGGCCGCAAAACATATTTTGGCCAGTACTAGTGCTCCAAACCTCTAATATCTTTAAACAGATCGCAAATCATTTGCATAATAGGTGTTATAGCTGGACACTGACATTTCCACTGCAACACGGCTTGGAATTTTCTCCGAGGAAATTCCTCATTATTTTCCGTATATGCACTGTTTTTTCCCAAAGACGTAGACTATTTAGGAGCCTTTTACAACAATTATCCTAATAATCTGGCAAATATACACTTGAGAGCAAAAAAATGGAATCGCCCCATTAGCCTTTTAAAAACAACGATGAATGCATACTTTAATGTGTTTGGTCTCGTTTTAAAGTTTGAACTAATTAAAGTTATCATGCCATAATTGCAAGAATTACAATTTTAACTCATTAAAGTAAGCACGAGTAGGGAAGATTGATTCTCTATTATAAGCGCCTATCGTTGGTTTTTGTTAATCGGTATACTCTGAAAAGTGAATATTGTCACACATAGTTACAATTGTTTTAAGCTCACTAATCTAGAAATTAAATGGATACCAAGATTTTAGAAGGATCACTTTATTGAATTCCTAACAATGAGAAATGTGTCAAATTGTTGCGGCCATCACAAACATCTACAGAAAATTCATGGAAGCTAGAGGGTTGGTGTGAAGGCCGAAATTTGAACGTTAGTGGTGTACCACTGAGAATTATGCATAACTGATTTGTCCTGATGGCACCTTTAACCAAAAGTCCTGCAAATGGACCAAAATGAACTGTAAATCAATGAAAGTATATCATTTGAACGAACGCAAACATATTGCTGTCTCCATATAATCTTACAAACAGATAGAGACGCATATAGCAAATACGTTTCCATTTGCTCCTTTTTGTATACGAAAATTAGGCCCCTGTTTTTTGTGACTGGAGGCAGCCGAGGAGGAGATTTAACTGCGGATCGGTCGAGTATATCGCCAATATTCTGCTGGATCAAATCTTTCCTAAACTTATTGGCGCAGATATCATTATGATGCAACAGTAGGTTATAGGATTAATCAGGGACGTCCTTATTGTCACGGTGGACTGCCCGGGGATAAGTTGATACGTAAATCCTATCAGGCATTTGTGGGACGACCTTAAGCGATAGGCTTTAGCTAAAAAAACGCTATCCTAATAAAAATAATGCACAGGAAGTGACACCGATATAAAAATGAGGAGAATTAACTCAAGACATAGTTCAAGAACTCATCAGGTTACAATAGGTAAATAGAGCGCAATACAAAATATTGGAAACAATACCTAACGCAAATGATTCAATTTGTTTGTATATATAGGCAAACTCGCAGTCTTTATAAGGAGCAAGTGGTTCAACGATTAAAACGAAAGTCTCATAAGATTCAATGTGGTATCACAATGGACCACACTGGTCTAAGTGTATTGTATCGGGACTCATACTGATAGCCAAGTTTACCTAACCTTACCTAACTCATTTGACTGCTTCGACAGTAAAATTTTTCGAATTTGTATTAAGTTCCTTTTAAATGAACATTTGTTTCTACGTCATTAAATATGGCTTTCACACCAAACCATAACATAGATTTCCTGCAAAAAGTACGAGTCCTCATGGAAATCTAGTAGATTTTCCATACATTTTCAGTTTTAAAAATCTTGTTTGTAATCTAGATAACGACGAATAATCCACTTGATTGTTTTTTATAACACATTGTTCTTGTTTGTATAACAGTTAAAGCATCTTTAAGCAGCGACACAAAGGAAATATCAAACAAAATCTAGTTAACGTGTAGTGTGAAGAGTTCAAAGAGATTTCGTAATCTTGTTGTGAAATCTTGTTTAGTGCGGAAAGGCTATAAAGTAGTGATTACGAGAACAATGTGTTATATGTAATACAGCTAGGCCACTGATCTCTATAAAACACTGGATAGTGGATTCATATAAAAAAATGACTCCAATTGAAAGACATTCTATCTCATCATTTTTTTGAGAAGAGAGAGAGATAGAACTCTGCTGAGGTACCTTGTCAGTATAACATTTTTTAGCTGTAGAACAGTTTTATTTGTCAGAGTGACAAGAAAACCAATTTGTCTCTCTCTTTCACATGTATAGAGCGAGATAGAACTCTGCTTTGGTACCATAAAATGTCATCTTCAATTTGACTCAGTTCATGATAAACAGAAAACAAGGTATGCTCATTAGATTTTTGGCAGGTTTTCTGTGACGTCATAGTCATCTTTCTCATGGGCAGTTCGCGCGAACGTCAGTTATGGATTTTGAGAAAATATTCTTTTTAATTGAAAACAACAACAATGAAACTGAAAAAAACTCGATTGTCAGCATCGGAGATGACTACTACGTCATCAGTTTTCCAATATGGCGACATGGCGCTCATAATAAGCATACCTTGTTTTCTGTTTATCATGGACTCAGTTAAACTGTCATACACTACCCAGTGTTTTATAGAGATCAGTGAGCTAGGCACAGTCACTGTTATAAAGTTCTTCAAGTCGATTGACCACACTAAGCCCTATCATCGTATCCGATCGGCACAAAATTTTCTCCGATTTCTACGAAATGTAAGAAATTTGCATCATAATAACTGTTTTGTCTGATATATCGTGCGTTGTAAATGTTAAGATCTCAGCAACGCGTCTCAAATTTATGCGATTTTCCCTCTGGGATTTATTTTCTAATGCGATGTACTGAGATTTTCTCTATTCTTCGAGAATACAAAAATTATAAAAAGCAAACAAAAACAACACCTGAAGAACTAAAATGGATGTTGACATAGAAAAAATATGTAAGCAAATGTTTTATTTATTTCTAATTGGTACCAGATTTGTTTTTGTGTAGAAAAAAAACTGTTATAATATTATTCATTTGACAAATGTCTTACGTCTAATACACGCGTCAGTAGGCGGCTATATTTTTGTTCCGATTCGGATACCATGAATAAATAAAATAAATCTTCCGATCGGAAGTTATCTCCGTCCGGAGACTTCTCTGAACGGATACGATGATAAGGTTCACTACTTATCCAGTTTAGAAATCAGTGACACCATTATATGTATATATAACCATTGAATATATATACAATGGTGACACGAAAAAATGTTGTACAAAACCAACACAAATGCGATAATCGAATTGCTTCACTCATAGATTGTGTGATAAGGTTCACCCACTTGCAATTTCATGTTATTTTCTTGTAGAAATTTTTACAGCAAATGCTTTCCCATCGGCCAATCTGCCATTTTTTTTTTGTACTAATTACAACATCAAATTTAGCTTTGGCTGGATTTACATTTGAGGATTTTCCTAGTAACGATATTTGTTCTTGTAATCGCATGAGATTTCGTTCTACTGGAAAATTCTCTTTCCGAAGTTGTTGTTGCTTTCAATGAAAAATATGTTTGTGTAACTCTTCCCCAATCTAGAACCGACGTTCACGCATAGTGCCCCATCGATTTGCAAGCAAGTCTCAAATCTTTACGTTTTTAATCTTTGGTTTCAGTCAGTTAATGTTTAACAAATTTAAGAGCAGCACATTGATTAAGCTACAATACAAAATTTTTCAATAAATTTCAATTACTTTCCTTGAAATTAAATCATTTTAAAGAAGTAAGTTAAGTAAGCATAATTAGATATTTTCTCCTTATACTACTACTACTATTAACTAGTAAATATGATTCAATTTAATATTTTTGACTTTGAATATTGAATTATTAAAATTAAATCATTTTAAAGAAGTAAGTTAAGTAAGCATAATTAGATAATTTTCTCCTTATACTACTACTACTATTAACTAGTAAATATGATTCAATTTAATATTTTTTAACTTTGAATATTGATTAAACTTTGTACTTTGTGTACCTGTGTACATATGTTTTTGTTTTTGATTGGGGCCGGTTACAGCGATCAGGAAAAGTGTTCTAATGGCTTTTAATGTTGTTTTCTTTTGCTTTAAAACACAAATTCAATATAAATCGATGCCAAATCACTCAAAGAAGATTTTGTAGAAAGAAATTTTAGAATTGAACAATTAGCTTTTTTTAAACTGTAGGTAGTGTATGACAGCAAATGACATACAAAACACTATTTGTGTATAATTTAGTGTCTTCCGAACTGTGGTTCAGATGGCATTAAATATATATTGAAAAAAAAAAAAAAAATTCCTATACAACTTAAAGGCAACTATTGTATTGGTTGAATCTTTGATACCTATTGAAAAACTGATTGAAATAAAATTGAGGCCCTCGTTATGAATAGCGAATCGAACTTAGTACCAAATTAGGGTTCGCTTTAAGTGTTAAAACCTCAGCAAATTTCACTATTGTTGCATTACAAATAGCGAAGGTTCGCTTATTTAAAAGCTCGCATTAAGGCGAACGCTCGATTCGATATTTATAATAAGGGCGTTTAAGAATTCAATAGGTAGGTACTTTAAATTGCATACTAATGAAATTGTATATTGCTGTTTACAATTACTGCTGTTGTGTTAGCCTTGAAATAATTGATTCATATTCAGATTTTGTTGACGTTGGCGGTCAAGTCAAATAAATGTGGAATAATTCTGGCTCTCAAGTTTATGTTTTTTAGAGCCGATTTTCAATCATTAGATAAACACACAGTTAGCTGCGAGAGGAATAAATTTATCAGATTCTTAAACAATCAGATAGTAACATCAAATTTTTCAATCACTCAGTTATTTATTCTTTAGAATAATTGAAAATCAAAATTGAAAATTTTTGAACTCAAAAATCATTTTCATAATCAATGTCGGATTTGTGAACAGGTATGACAAATAATTTTTGGTGAAGTTTTAAAATTTATTCCTGGGAATATATTTTAACAAGGTCTGAAATGAGCAGATAAGTTTATTCGATTATTGACTATTCCAAAGAATGCGTAATATCTGACTCTGGAAAACTAGATTTTTGCTCTATCTTATGAATAAGTACTAACTGACTATTGAAAAACTGGCCCTTAGATTATTATATTTAAAATTACAACCTTATTAGGAGCGACTTTCCTTTAAAGAAGCACGAATATAATGTTGATTTTTTACAGATAGGTAGGGGTCTCAATAGAACGGGATTAAAGGAAACATCGTTAAATGTAAAAAAAAAATTCTTTTTCGGGTTTAATCCAATTTATTCTTTAAAGATTTAATTTTGACTCACTGTACTAGTTGCCTGCGTCAAGATTTTCTGATGGATAGTACAAGTACCTTGCCTGGCTCAATTCGCAGGTTCTCATGATTTTAACCCGCGATTTGTCTCAAGTATACTCTATTTTGAAACCCTTCGGGATTGCAGCACAAACCGCCCAATTGCTCGTGGTTCTGCTTGTACGTAAGCGTGGTTAAGAAGTATATTTATTCAACACTGCATGTGTTGCAAATCTAAGAACTTCTCCTCACTTTATTACATTAGGGCAATCACTACCTGTGATTTTCACACTCTTCACAATTAATTTCAGTATTTGACAGTGAAATGTGAAAGCAATGCCATAAAATTAATAATTCTTTTTATTTCTCTTTAAGTCTTTAACGATTTATGACCTAATTTCTCAAAAAAAAAACAAGAACAAACAGACTGTAGAATGAGCAAAAATCAGTATTTCATAAGTCAGATATTACGTTTTCTTCAGAATGATTACTTCAATAGTCGAATAAACTTATCTGCTCATTTCAGAGCTTGTTAAAAAATATTCCTAAGAATAAATTTTCAAATGTCAGCAAAAATTTTCGGTCATGTCTGTTCACAAATCCGACAGCCTTACAGCAAATAAAAAGTTCAAACATTTTCAATTCTATTCTATAGAATAGCAATTAAAAAATTCGATGTTAAAAAATTCTAAATCAAAATTTCAACTTACATGTGTAGGTGCTTTGAAAACATCCAACTTCATATTTTAAATTGCTCAAAAAGATTGAAAATGGATTATAAATTGATGCCAGATGTCTCTCTGCCTAGTAGATATGGTGTGTTGATTCTCTAAAAATTCTTGTTTATACTTTGAGGTTGGCTGCTCTCCTTTGAGACAAAATATGAAAAAAACAAATAATTCAGTTTTCATTTTTCGTCGTTGGGGGTTTTTTTTTGACTGGTAAAAATGTACCTATTTAGGTCTATTTTTTTTTTGCTCTTAAGTGTAAATTACTTATTGCTTTTCGTACATTTCAAATATTAGTATTGACTGTTTTAATAAATTTATATAACTCCTACGAAATCAACGACAAGATTCCGACATAGATTACTAGAACTAGCTAAAACTGAATTTTCTACCAGGAAGTAACACTATTTTACTATAATTTCGTTTTTTTAGTTAATAATAATTTGTGCCTCTTGCAAAGAATTGATAATTCCTCCAATAGTACTGGTTCACAAGAAACAATACCACCAACGAAAACAACACAAACAACATCAGCCAAAACAACAACATCACCAACAACAACAGCCGCAGCAATACAACAACTAACTTACAGAACTACTGAAATAAAGACATTTAATCGCAACAGACGGCTTAACTGTGTCATTGACGCAAAATACATGTTTTATATTATATTTATACTGAACATAAAATATGAATTAATATTTTTCTCATATTAAAAAAATAGTTCTTTCTTCTTTTTTTTTATTTTTTTTTGTCAATCAGATGATTTTGCATAAAACAAACGATAGTAAAATTCTAGATAATCAAAGATAGGTATTGCAAATAGTGTTTTCATATGTTTTACATCATTGCATTTATAATTCGAAGAAGTTTATTGAAATTATTACATTTTGAATGTAAAAACAGTTACAATCATTGCTTTTCGCCACAAAATAAATTAAAATTTGTCATCGTGCCAAAAATATCAGGTAAGGTAAAGTAGGGTAAGGGCATTTCTAGAGTAAATGCGGCCCTGGCCTTCAAAACTATTGTTTAATTGTATATAGAATTTTATTTATTTCTAAACGTCGTCGGAAGTTTTTAATTTTAAATATTCAAAACTTTAAGTTAAAAATCCAGTGACATCAATTACAAAACCTGACCTTTTGATTTTGATTGAAAGTCGAAATTTCGTTTTTATTGGCCGCACTTACCCCATTATGTGTGACAATGGTACAATCTATGTAATCCTTGATTGCTAACTCAGAGATATGGGGTTCGCTGTTTTTTATTTTGGACTAACACACACACTACGACTACTTCTATAATGAACCTAGCGATCTCTCAAACACAGACATTAGTAGTCTCATTCGCTTCATTAGAACCTCTAAATGGTTTTAAATAGTAGAGAACTTTTTGTTCACTATACTTCGTGGTATCACAATGGACCTCTATTAGTCTAAGTGTGTCAGATAGCTTCAATGACAGCCACTTTAACTTAACCTAACCTAACACACACATACCAATCTGAATTTTCAGATGAGAAATTCCCAACTGAAAATCGTAACTAAATGTCATGAAACGTAACTAAAAGTCACCTAACTTTTTGCGACATTTGACCAATCAGAGCCTCTCAACTGAACTGTGAAACAATAATAATTTTTAAGCATTACATTTAAGAACGCATTGGTAACTTACGGTTTCTTTACTTGCATTGACCCTTCGAGTAGTTTCCATTTCACTTTTCCCCTATTGTGAATTCCAGGCGAAAAGTTGTTCACTTTTAGAGAATTCCTTTTATTTTGTACTATTTTTTCGTTTGAAATGGAAGCAATTGTAACCTCTTTTTTTCACTTAAATTTTAGAAGATAACGAAAAAACCGTTTTCTCGTTTTACTTAATCGCTCTTTGTTGACAATCGTTTACTTGCCGGTCGTTTTGTAAAAAATGAGTCCAGAATGGGATCCTTTCTGTTTACCTACATAACACTGTAATTTTCTAAATTGCTTACATATTCTTTATTCAATTTAAATAATTGAAAACAATAGTTAAAAAAAAATAAACAAAAATTTATTTAAACGTTCCAAATAAACTTTCTTTTAAGATCGAATCAGACTTTAAAAGAATGTTCGAAAATAGGACAATGTTCTGGCGGGTGACAGAATAGTCGACTTTTGTAATATAATGTTGCAAACACTGAAATAAGAACGAAACCGCACAAATTCAATATACATTGCTCAGCCTCAGCCGATGGTTGCGAAATCCTCTAAAGTATCTGATTATAATTAACTTCATCCATATGTTATTGTAAAACTCCGGTAAAACTTTTAATTTTCAGTTACATTAATTTTTTTGATCTATAAAACAAAAAACGATTCTACTCGTACTATTTTGTTCAAGTAATACGATCAACAAAAATAAAAAAAAATGTCTTCTTCTTAGCCTGAGCAGTATCATTTTCTGAATCTGGCTTTTCTTCAAACTAAATCTGATATTGTAAGCCTTATTCTAATTTTTATAATTTTTAAACATTTTCATTTAAATAGCATAAAATATAAATTGAAAATGCTATCGTACTAATAAAAGTACTTATTTTTTTAATAGATACCTAGATTGCCATGGTCCTAATGCATTTGCACTCTTACCTGCAACCTACTTATAGCATCAAAATGCAATAGCTGCAAGCAATTCAAAATCGCAGCCGCCAGCTATACCAGTTATTGGTACATTTGGAAAATGTTGAAGTAATCCACGTTGACTGCGACAACAATCATTTTAAAATGTTTACCCTTGAGCGTGAAATTGATGTTTGTTCTGAAAATATTTTTCACTCTTAACGCCATGTATCCAAAACGGTGTGAAAACTTTTGGCAATTCATCTACATGTACTTCTACCAAATCGACAAACTCCAAAGTACGTAGCCTTTTGCGGTTCCTGAATTCAACGGAATGTCAAGAGTGAGATGACTTTTAATACCATACAAGTCCTTGTCAAAATTAATTTAAATGCATCTAAGATCACAGATAGCAATATAATATATATTATGTGCTCTCACTCTGGCATCTTTTAATAAGATGTAACAATATTTATTTAAAAAATAATTTAATTTAACGTATTTACAATTCTGTAAAAAAATTGCTGTGTACGTTATTTTCAAAGGAGGGAAAAAAAATACGATTTCTGTAGGAAATTGGTAACTAAAAGAGTGTTATTTAACAAAAGAGAATGCATTCGTTCAACAGTAGATATATTTCAGACAGTCAGTGACTTATCCGAAGTCAAAAGGTTGAGAGTAAACACTTCGGTAGTGTTCCTAAATTTCTACTTGTTTGAAAATGAGGTTACTTATTCGCTTATGTATGTATACTACAGTACAGCTTATGAAAGTTCTGCAAGCTGTTTAATTTTAAAAATGAACTCAAAATTCCTGGTCATTTCTGAAATTTACTTAACAGTAAAAAAATCAAATCAAATATTTTGTTTGCAGAATCTTCCTAAGAATGAGATGTTCATCCCCAACACCAACTGCTGAAGACGAAGGACATCAGCCTCGTATAAATGATGTTGCAAAAAAGTTCATTGCCGATTGTATTGCTGAAAAGGAGCGACTCATATCAGAAGATTTCCCTGTTGCGGCAATGCTAATTGACGAGGCCATTGATAGAGTTTATACGACCGGTCGTATTCCTGGTCGCGAAATGCATGCTGATGTCTTCAAACAGAAGCTAATAAAAATCACTCAAAAGGTTTTCGTACCGACCAAAGAATTTCCAAATTTTAATTTCCAAGGAAAGATTCTAGGACCAAGAGGCAATTCACTGCGTAATCTGCAAAAGGAAACTTTATGCCGAATACAAATTAAGGGTCGCAAGTCAACGCGTGGTGCGGACAAAGAAGAAGAATTACGTCAATCTGGTGATCCCCGACATGCTCACTTAAACAAGAGTTTGTATGTTGAAATTTCAACGGTGGCTACGCCCGCCGAAGCTCATGCTCGTGTAGCATATGCTTTGACGGAAATTCGAAAATATCTAATTCCTGATAGTAATGACGAAGTAAGTCAAAGCCAGAGGAGAGAAATGTTGGCAGATCCGGAATTGGCAAAGAGAGCTCGAAAATCTTACACTGTTGAAGGGTAAGTTTTAATTTGGTTTTGGCTGCGTGGTAATACTTATTTCTAATTCTAGAAACGACCAAGCAGCAATGACTATTTTAAAAAAAATAAATATGTTCGGTGCGAAAGACAATGGAATGGAATATGAAGAAGGTAAACCATAAAATAATGAATAAAGCTAATCTATCTTTGAACTTGAGTAACAAAACAATTCTTGGGGATTTTGATGCAACGCACAACAAATTAGAAAAAAAAGTGTATTTCAGCGCTCGGGTGAATAAAAAAAGGAAAAATTGAAATTAATAACGTTACGTAACAACATAAGAATAGATTCCGACCACACTTGAGTTTCTATTGTACTTAACTGAAGAAAAGTGTTTCCTTAAGTTTTGAGGTAATCTTTAAATAAAGACTCACAATTTCGATTATGAATGGCTCAAGTGGCCAAAATTCTCCTCAAGAGAAAAATCACGACTTGAGGGATGACTATGAATTCCAGACTTAATATTTGTTTTGACATTTTTTAACAGAGCTCAAAAGTCGCATAAAATTTCGTGTTCGTGAGTCGGTACTTGAGACCAGTCAAGGTTTATAAAATTAAACAAACGAAACATTAAAATCCAGAAAAATTAAAAAAAATTAATAGAATTTTATAAGTAAAATAATAATTGCAGCTTATAGCAAGACCACTACATTAAAACCCAGAAAACAAAAAAAAAATTAATACAATTTTGTTGATAAGTAAAATAATAATTGCATCTTATAGCAAGGAATGTGGCTCCAAGACCACCTATGAAGAGATCCCTACAGGAACCACAACCTTTTCAACGTAGATATGAAGTATTCGAAGACAGTATTGCCAAGTAAGTTTGAGTAAAGCCAAGCAATTTTGTATATTTCTATTTTTTTTTTTTTTTACTTTCAATCATTTGTTTTTATTGATTGTAGGCCACTTTATAGAAGTCAAGTAAGTACGCAACCAGGGACTAGTATTTTGAATAAATTTACTGGATTTACTGGTCATATTCATGAAGAAGAGATTGAAGACGATGAGCATTTATATGAAGAAGATGAACCAAGTCACAATCGTGGGTCAAGTGAGTAGTTTTAATAATTTATTTAATTTCTTGTATCTCTACTTCCTGTATGCTGAATATTGTGTGGTTCTTAAGCAATAACTTGTCGGACTTGAGAGTACTACATAAATAATTAATAATACATTTTATACAACTAATTTTATTACGAATACAAAAAAAAACATTTTTTAACAAATGAAAAATAACCAACATAAATATTAAAATTAAATAAATATTTAAACATAAATAAATAAAACAATTAAATCTTATAGTACGAAATTTATCGCAAAGACCACCGCCCAAGAGATTTCTTCAAGAACCACAATCTCATATGAGTCGAAGATATGAAAGTCCGCAAAAGCGAACACGAGAAGCCCCAATCGGACATCCTGGTGCATCTCGCTTTGATAAATCATTTTATTCATAAAAATTAAATAAAAAAAATGCAATATTGCATCAAGCATAACAAATAATTCATAAATAAATAAAAATGGAATTTTAACTTTAAAAAAAAATATTCTTAAAAATACTAAAATATAATCTAACTTGAAAATTTTGTAATTTCAAAAGAAAACACTAAAATAGTAAGCAAAACTAACACCAAAATAAATAAATTACTACCCATAACAGTCGACGTACAAGGTAAGTAAGTTAACATTGTTATGTATTATCTTGTGTATTCAATTTATTTTCTATTACAATTGTATTATACATACTCTTATTCATTTATGTAATGAAAAATATTTAAATAAAAAAGATATTGCATTGAATAACCAAGAAGTGTAAAAATATTTTATTTTTTCCATCCACCAATAAACTCCGAGGGAAACATTCCCTCTTCATAACGTTCCCAAGTTACGAAGGAGGGAAACAGCTCTCTCCCTGGGCAAATATCAAAATCACTTTGAATATGAATGGGTCTTCTCAAAAATATGTAAGTGAAGCACTTTTCTACTAGTGCAGAGGGTCGGAGTGCAGTTGGATAAGAAATAGGTGGGCCGCCAAAAGAAATGATATTTAGCATTCAATAAAAATAAAAGATTGTTTCAAAATCGATTAACATTTGTGTTATCGGATAAATAAATGAATAAAACTGTAATTTATTTACAGTTACATTACATTCGTACATTCTTACAAAAAACATTAAAATCGACTGCAGCAAAAATGATAAAAAAATTCAGCGGCTTCTCGTCACGAACAAAAATTAATGCACGCCTGGAAAACTAGGTCGAGAAAATGACAGATAGGACACTATTTTGACAGATAGGGCACCATTTTGACAGGTAGAGCCATTATTCAGAAAATTTTGGTCCTTCACCCATCAACACAGTAGGTCTAGCTTACACCGCTTCATGTTCTCCTTATTCAATGCAAAATTATTTGAATACCATCCGACCGACTGTCATTTTTCCATTTTGATAGCTCGTCGTCCGGCATGATAAACAGAAAACAAGGTATGCTCATTAGATTTTTGGCAGGTTTTCTGTGACGTAATAGTCATCTTTCTCATGGGCAGTTCGCCCGAACGTCAGTTATGGATTTGGAAAAAATATTTTTTTTAATTGAAAACAACAATAATGAAACTGAAAAAAAAACGATTGCCAGCATCGGAGATGACTACTACGTCATCCGTTTTCCAAAATGGCGACATGGCGTTCATAATAAGCATACCTTGTTTTCTGTTTATCATGGTCGTCCGGTAAGTTAGTCAGTGTGAACCACTGATCTCTATAAAACACTGGATAGTGGATTGGGCTTTTACCCCAGACATCAAGCAAAAATAAAAAAAAAATTGGTGGCAAAAAAAAAATGGCAGCTCTCTAGTTCGAAGAAAGCTAGTAGCTTTAAATTGAAATTAAAGAATATTTTGTGCTAAATCAGCTGGCTAGCAACTAAAAATTAACATAATAATTAATTTAAACTGTTATTATAAAGAAAATATACACTTTTTTGCAAAATACTGAATTTGGAATGCGTTGTTTGCTTACATTCTTCGAACAAGATTTACCGTTTTCTTTTTTTTCTATTTTTGTCTGAAAGAGAAGTGACAAAGACAAATGCGTAAAAACTGTACCTGAGTAGAGTTCTATATCTCTCTTCTCAAAAAAAAAGATGATTATAATAGTCCTTCAATTGGAGTCATTTTTTTATATCAATCCACTATCCAGTGTTTTATAGAGATCAGTGGTGTGAACCCTCTACGGTTATTTTACTTTGGTGAAAAGGTAAATAAACAATTTTTTAGTGCTAAATACAACAATAACAACAGCATTGTTGTTGTTTTCATCTGTTTATTGTTGTTTTCAATACAAACAAATATTTTAACATTTTACATTCCCGAAGTAACATCGACGGAATCTTCCGATTTACATTCGACGATTTTGTCCAGTCACAATTTTTCTTTGTGTTGTAATCATGTGAGAAGAAAACAGAGTTTTCCATTTAAATGAAATCTTACGTTATTACAACACAAAGAAAAATCGTCAATGGAAAAACCGTTGAATGTAAATAGTGAAATTAATTTGATAAGAATCCCAATCTTTTTATGGATATTCTTTGGTTAACATGATGACATCATTATATTCTTAGGTTTTATATACAATGATGACATACATAATCAAAAATTAAAAATAAAGAGGCGCTGCACGCAGAATTTGCAAAATATTAAAAAATTTTCTTGAATTAAAATAAATCTAAAAACACCATGTAAGTTTACTTATTAGTTTCAGTACGCCTAAGTAGGAATTCTTTTTGCATGATATCAATGAATTTAAAATTGTGGTCCTTGGCTCATGCCTTGAATCTTGATTGTTTTGGAAAGGGACTTATGTTTATTCGTTCCGTTTTTTTTTTTTTTTTTTTAAAGACATATATATATAAAACTGCACCACACACAAATCCCTTTATAAATTGTTTTTGTTCAATAAATTAATCTACGAAATTCGTTTCCTGGCCTCGTTAACATTAAGATTATCCGCTTGGTTCTTTAACGTTGTTGGTGATCACTTCCGGCATAGGTGGCTATAATTTGATTGATTTTTTTGAAGGTATCGGGGCCCAGTCTTTTTTTACTGCAGTTCCTTTGAAACTGTATATTGTTAGTTCCGGAACGTAATGTTGGCGCAATGCAGTACACTCTACTCTGTCAGGTAGTTGGTGTTGTTTTACCCATAGCCTGTCCTTAATCGTTTGTTTTTGTTGGTAATCTAGTACACCAGTAATCACCAACTCCAATGAATTGATAGCTGCGTCAATTTTAATGTCCTGTAAGTTCCTACTTTGTTATAATTTCTTCAATATTATTCATGCACTCACAGAATGCTTGGAGAACTATTATACGCTTCCATATTTTTTAGTCTTATTAAAAATGTAGACACAAATTTTAAACGAACACGAAGAATCACTGTTTTTTTTTGCTTTCGGACCAAGCGAGCAACGAACAGAGTTCTAGTTTTTATTTTGAATGTGTTGACAGCGTTTATTATATACCATTTTGTTAATCAAATATTTTTTTTTTTGCAGAAACTTCTTTACAATGAGCCACTCATCACCGACACCAAATGTCGAAGAGGAAGTACATGGACCTCGTATGAACGAGGTTGGAAAAAAATTCATTGACGATTGTGTTGCTGAAAAGCAACGACTATCCGAAGATTTTCCACTTGCGGCTATGCTTATTGATGAAGCTATTGATAGATTCCATCAGACTGGTCGCATTCCTGGTCGTGAATTCCAAGCTGATGTCTTCAAACAGAAATTAATAAAAGTCTCGCAAAAGGTTTTCGTTCCCACCAAACAATTTCCACATTTCAATTTCCAAGGGAAGATTCTAGGTCCAAGAGGGAGGTCACTACAAAATCTGCAAAAGGAAACTTTATGCAGAATACTGATAAAGGGTCGCAACTCAAAGCGTGATCATGAAAAAGAAGAAGAATGTCGTCAATCTGGTGATCCTCGACATGCTCACTTAAAACATGACTTGTATGTTGAAATTTCAACAGTCGCTACTCCAGCCGAAGCTCATGCTCGGGTAGCCTATGCTTTGGCAGAAATTCGAAAATACCTTATTCCCGATAGTAATGATGAGGTAAGTCAAAATCAGAGAAAAGAAATGTTAGCTGATCCGGAATTGGCGAAGAGAGCCCGAAAATCTTATGCTGGCGGTGATGGATCTGGACACGACCAAGCGGCATTGATTATATTGCAAAAAATTAATCTTTCCACTTCAAAAAGTATTGGCATGGAATATGAGGAGGATTTACAATGTATGTATAAAGCAATCTATTTTTGAACTTAATTAAGGGAGGGCAATGGAGGAACGTCCAAAGTGAAAGCCTACCGATTGCTAAATGGTAGTCTTGCGTGTGCGTTGTATAAGGACTTTAGTGTTTGTTCAAAGGGGATAATGTTTAAGTGACGGGACATATTCTATGATATGGTCTAGAAGATGTTTAGGATTTGGAACCTTTGTGGGTTGCTGCTAAATTGATATAAGGCCACTCACCGCCTTAGAATGTTTAATCACCCCATGACCATCTACACTGTCCAGACTCAGAGCTCGTTGACTGGTGATGGTGCGAGAAAACTATCCCGCTCGGTAATCATGCAGCCTGCTGTCTCGTAATGCAATGGGTATTTAAATCGATCTTTAAATCGGATTGTTCATGAAGATCAAGATCAAGTAGTTGCGTTCTTATTCTGGCAAGAGCAGGACACTGACAACAGAGCGTATCCTTTTCATGAATGTCTGTCTTTACAACTACGACAGAAGGTGTTATGGGGAATGCCTAACTTCACCGCATGCTTCCCTATCGGCCAATGTCCCCTACAGGTTGCAATGACCCTGGCTATGTCTTGCCTAGGCCTGCATTTTAGGTAGTTTTTTCGGTTTTTATTATAAGTGGGCCATAAATTTCTTTTTATTACACAGTTAGTCAGATTGCTTCACCTGCGATTTTATTCAGTTAAGGCTAGTTAACAGTTCGGCATGCAAAAACAAAAAAAAAACCTCAAACCAAACTTCAAAGCAAATTTTAGTCTGTTTGGGGCATAAATTTGTACCATATTCTGATGATTATATTTTCCAATCACCGTAACCAATACATAAATTACATTTTTTTCCTATATCAGTTGGTAAATGCAATTTTATTTTATTTTGCACACAAACAAATTTTTGCATGCAAAAATAACAACAAATTGCATTCTTAGCCCTTTGTTTTGATTGGTTACACACAAAAAGTATGCTACAAGTTATCTGGGGTAAGACAAAGAAGTTTACTTTTTTATATAATAAAAAACGATGGACAGAAAAGACAGAAAACAGTTTTGTAAATTTATTTTTTTTGTTTTTGCCTTGATCTGTAACAACTCCTATGGGTATATTGACTCTTTCTTCAAGTGAGTTATGAAGGGCCGATCCTTGTCTAGCCAACTCATCCGCTCGTTTATTTCCTTCAAAACCACTATCACCTGGAACCCAGATCAGAGAGATCCCGAATTCGCTGCCCAGGCTGATGAGCTCGTTTCGACATTGCTGGACCAATTTAGAGGACGTCGTAGACGAGTAGATGGCTTTAATGGCTGCTTGGCTATCCGGCATGACAACAACACGTGTATTATAATCTGGATTCAGTACCTCCGCTTGAAAAACAATGGCAACACCCGCACACTCCATCTTTGAGCGCTCAGTAAAAATAGTTGTGTCCGAAGTCTCTCGTCAAGCCGCCATCGTCCCATTCTTTCCTTGATGGAATTATGACTTTAAAATTCCCACTAAGGCTTAAAGTAGGAAGCAAGACGGCTATGTTGCTGTGGCCATTTGCCTTGGTAGTCCAGTAATTTGATTCCTGTAGTCTTAAAGCGCTGCGGGAAACAAAAAAAAACTAAATATGTAAGTCAAGAGGTAGAAGATGCAACATTACGCTGAGTGCATCCGTTGGGCAAGATCGAAGTGCCCCTGTGGTGCCCGTTTCTTTGTACCTTTTTTTAACTAATTGATATTTTATAATTTGCTAAGTGCAGGCCACCATACTATCCAACATAAGTAAGGATTGGTCGTACTACTGCTGTATACGTCCACAAAATCATATTCGATTGGAGGCCCCATTTTTTTTTTACAAAATGTAAAATCTTTCTAACCCTTTCTTTAACGTTAGCGTACAGCCAATACGAACCGTTATATTTTTCGATAGATTTTAGCCTTTAGAACTCGAAAATCGCATCGAAAAGAAATATTCGTGGATAGGTTTTCGAGATATGATTTTTTGTAAAGTCCTTTGAATTTGGTTATAAAGCTACAAAAATAAACAACTTTTATTATTAAAGTCAAAAATAGAAAATTATTTTTGATTTACAGCAAGGAATGCTCCACAAAGACCACCTATGAAAAGATCTCTACAAGAATCGCCGCATTATAGGCGAAAAAATGAAGAATACGACGGCGGTGCAGGTGCAGGAAGGTTTGTTTAAATATTTTTTATTTTTACATATTTTAACTTTCCACCCAACAGAGTCGAAAGATATGCAAATACAATCAGAAGTATTGTGAGAAAAAATACTGAATTTGAAGTACAGGAAGAATATGATGTAGAAGAAGAACTTGAAGATGACGAACCCACATATTATGAAGAGGAACCAAATTACAATCGTGAACCAAGTGAGTTGTTCTATTTATTTATTTAATTTCTCATTTCTCTTTTTTCTGTATGCAGAATATTGTGTGGTTCCTAGATAAACATAATTACTGAATTTAATAATTATTAAAATAATGTTTTCAATAATAATCACAAATTATGTTAAGAAGAAAAAACATTACAAAATGCATTCACAATGAATTATCCATTAAGGAAGCACTTCCCGGGTTCAAGAACATTCAGTTTAGTTCAGTTGAGAGACTCTGATTGACCAAATGTCACACAATAATATGAGAAAGTTATATTTTTTGAGATAGTTGGCCATTCAGAGCTTCTGAACTGAATTTAACTGAATGTTAAAGAACCGGGAGATTATGTGATGTTTTTTTTTTGTATGGGAAAATTAAGAAAAAAATAATCTAAAATAAAGTATTTTTAACACTGCAATGATAACCAAATCCTCAATAATTATTTGTTAACATAAATAAATATAATAATTAAATTTTATAGTACGAAATACGTCGCAAAGACCAGGGCCCAAGAGATTTTTCTACGAATCACAAACACAAAGACCACGGCCCAAGAGAGATTCACAAACACAATCAAATCGAAATTACGAATATCCACATAGACGGACATGAGAAGCTCCTAACGTACATTCCATGTGCACCTCGTTTAATTAAAACGCGTTTTTTTTTATTTTTGTTTTAATATGAAATACACAGTAAATTAATTATTAATAAACATATATATTCATATAAATACAATTAGGCCCAGTTTTTCAGTGAGACATCATCCTGGTTGCGATTTTGGCTCTGAGTTTGTTTTTCAGACAATTTCCCTATTTTCGATTCGACAATTTTTGAGTTAACTTTGAATCAAATTAAAAAACATTTTTGACAGATGAGTGTGCTGAACTACAATGGCACCACATTCGTATAGTTAATTTTGGAAATCTTAAACTGCCAAAAAACTTTGAGAGTAGTGGCAGAAGTTAGCCTCCAATCCCCAATTGGTTTTGACAGCTAAAACAAGGCCCCTGCCTTTTCTATTCTATTCTATTTCCATTCGATCTCGAACAGCTATTGTCGAAACGATTGGCCCAGGGGAATATTTTTTTCCCTAGGAGTTTTTTTCTAAGCGACCGTGAATCTGAAAATAATTCCAGGAATCAAAAAAATTTATGAAATGACATACATTTCCCGGGAAATTTCCGAGGGAAACATTCCCTTGATATTTACGTTCCCAAATTGTTTACGAGGGAAACATTCCCAGGGAATTCTTTTATTCACGCTAACCCCCGATAGTTTTTTTCTTTCCAAAGAACCAAGACTAAGTCTTATTCTAAATAAAAACCCATGTGGATATTATTTCGATTTAAAAGATCTAATGTTGGTTCGCGTGGTGAAAAACAATTTCGCGTAATCACCATCTATTCCTGTACTTTTTATTCAAAGTAGAGAAAAAATCCACCAGCTTGGTGTGACCCATGTTTAAAAATTAACAAAAAAGAGAACGAAATTTAAAGGGTTATTTGATTTACATTTACCCTTTTCCGGGAAAACATTTCCCCGAAAGTTTTAGTTCAAAATTTAATTGAATGAACTGAAAAACTGGCCCTTCAAGTAATAAAATACAAATTAAATAATTACATACTCCTAAATATATTATTTTAAGAGCCGATTTTTCAATCTTCTAATAAACAGTCAGTTAACTGTTCGACTAATAAAGTTATTAGACTCATGAACAGTCAGATAGTAACATTTTAAGATCGAATTTTTCAATCACTCATTAGGTCCGTTTGGGAACTCTTTGGGCTGAAATATGAAATTCTCTCAAATCCGGCCGAAACTGCTCAAAAACACGAACACGATAATCAAAAATATCCGCAACTTTTCGTTTTATTTATTAATTAATTCAGTTTTTGATTTTATTTAATTTTTTTGTTAATTCATTTAAAATTCCCGACATTAAAAAATATTTTCATGATTTTTTATTGTTTTTTGCTGTATGAAATGATTTTGATAGAATTCATATTTCAGCCGCAAGAAATTCTTTGGGCAGAAATTTTTAAAAGAGGGGAAATGATTTTCTCTCACTGTACGCTCTCTCTTGACAGGTTTGACAGGACTTGGACTCAAAAATAGTAGAAATTCGTTATAGCAAAATTTAAAATTTTTGAACTCAAAAGTCAGTTTCATAAAATAGGAAACATTTTTAACAAGCTCTGGAATGAGCAGATAAATTTATTCGACTATTGAAATAATTATTCGAATTAATACGTAATATCTGACTCTTGAAAAATAGATTTTTGCTCTACCTAATGAATAAGTACTAACTGACTGTTTAACTGACTATTGAAAAACTGGCAATAAATAAAATAAAAAAAATAATAATTTGTCAAAGAGATATTAAAGTATAATTTAATGTAACTTCTAATTAAAAAAAATTAAAAATTAAATTAACGAGACCATTAAAGTAATTAAAATTACCTAATAAATACATATTTAAAAAATAAATTTGAAAATATTACCACAGATGTACAAGGTAAGTGTACATGTTTCTGTTTGAAACTTTAAAAGTACATATTTCACACCATTTTTATATTCTGTGTATTTATAAATAAAATAATATTTTGATAAATAAAAACATTCGATTTATCAAACAAGTGTTACATTTTCTTATTGGACGATTTTATTTATACCTAATTTTATGTAAGTATTTAGGTCTCATTTGATTTTGTGGATAAAATATATGTAACTTCCGTTATGGTTGTAAATTAGGAATTGATAGTTGTTAATAAAACTTTTAAGTGGGAATTTGTAGAACCATACTCGTTAA
The DNA here is from genome assembly GCA_948107695.1 of Meliscaeva auricollis. Classification (NCBI taxonomy): domain Eukaryota; kingdom Metazoa; phylum Arthropoda; class Insecta; order Diptera; family Syrphidae; genus Meliscaeva; species Meliscaeva auricollis. The sequence goes on along the minus strand of OX403619.1, from coordinate 30,254,124 downwards.
ACGAAAAGATGTATTTTTTTTTGGCATTTCTCTTCGTTTAAGAGATGTTAACCATAAAAAATCATAAAAAAAACAAAACAACAACAAAATGTCAGAAACAAGATTCGGCCCAAGCGAGGTATCCGTCGGAGCGGTCGATTTCGGAAAATTTCCTTGCTTCGAGGTGATTCTTCCGAAGAGTAAAAATTCTCCACCTCATCTGCAATCGAAAAATTGCTCATAGTCGGAGAGGCGACCGTTGGTTTTATACAGCTCAAAAGGTTGGAGATTTAAATTGGTTACAAATCAAAGATAAGTTGGTACTTGAAATAATAATTTTAAAATGGGTACATTAACGTGGCAACCCTGTTTGAACGAAAAAAAGTCTAAATTACTTTATGCGCTATAACTGCTTGCTTAATTAAAAAAACAAAATATGAATATTGTCAAACAAAAGTCTAAAATATGGAAACAAAATCAAAAAAATCAAGTTAAGGCTGTAAAGCTCAGGATGTGATATCAACTGAAAAATACACTCAAATAATTCTTATTTAAACAAAATAGTATAAATTGTGCCGTATACTTGCACCCATTTTAGAGTTAGCACCTGACTTTTTTTTTAAATAGTCTCTTCTCTAGTCCAATCTAAAATTTGAAATGTTTTTAGGTCTTAACTGAAAAATGAGTGTTTATTAGTATTTTTTTTTTTTTTGGAGTTGGCACCAGACATTTTTTTTAGATAGAAGAGAGATCAATCTAAATTTTGATATATTTTTAACTTTTAACTTTGTCAAATATGGTACATTTTTACTAAAAAATATAGTGTTTTTAGTGCCTTTTTTTGCATTAAAAAAGAGTTACCGTATACCTTAGTTATACCCATTTTGGAGTTGGCATCCGATATTTTTTTAGATAGAAGAAAATTAAGGCTAAAATTTGATGTACATGTTAGTATACTTTATTTTGTTTAAATAAGAATGTGTGTGTTTTTCAGTGGTAACCACATTGTGAGCTTTACAGTCTTAATTTAATTTTTTTACTTTTGTTTGGCAATATTAATATTTTCGTTTGTTAATAAACCAAAAAGTTATGATGCATACAGTGAAGTAGCTTTTTTTCTCCTTTAAACAGGGTAAGCACGTTGAGGTACTACCCATTTTAAAAATGGAACCCTATATTATTATTTAAAGTACATACCAACTTATTTTTCATTTGGCACCAATTTAAATCTCTTAGCTCATGAGCTAAGTAATCCAACAGTCGCCGCTTGAACTATCACTCTTACCGTTATATTATAAAAAATATAAACAAATTCCACTTTGTATGGAAACTTTATACGCCAATAACACTGTAAACAAGTAAAATATGGCAATGGAAATGGTTTAAACTAAATAATTGTGCAATTCTCAGCGCCTAAACAGGAAATTATTTGTCAAAAACTGAGAAAAAAAAATGGATTCTCCAAGACCTCAGAAACGTAAACTGGCTAAATATAAAATTTGTATTCTTAAATAATAAACAGTTATAATTTTTGACGCAGATATGAGGTGAACAAACAGAAAGTCCATCGGCTGACTTCGACGTGGTGCTTCAAAGGCTATAATCTTGAATTTAATAGTTAATCACATCAGATCGAATCGAGGTCTTTAAGATTAGAATAAACGACAGAACATCAGCTCATCCTACTTTAAAACAAATTTAAACTACGACAGAAACCGTTGGTATTGATTTTGACAAAAAATACCAAATGCATTACAAAAAGTAAAAAAAAGACATCGCTCAGTACTTAACATCACATTTAATTATATTTGCAACTAACAACAACTACAACAAATTTTTATTAGTCTTAAGCCAAATTTTCATATCAAAATATTTATCCAGCACCCTATCCGACAGCAAGACTTGCTGCAAAATATCACGTTCAACCATTTCCTCCACAATCGAAAACGACGACAATGGCGAATTATATTTCATGAAAACTTTATAAATCTCTGGAAAATGTTTCAAACTATCCAAACTTCTGCTGGTGTAGTTGAAATAATTCAAAACCTGCATATCAATCACTGCTTTTGATGGCATTGGTTCGATTACTTCATTCTCCGTACCAAAATCAAAGAAATCACAACGTGATTGACCATTGCTTAATCCTTCATCTGTGTCTGATTGTCGAGTTTTCGGCAGTTCTTCCTCAGCAGCTGCCTTGAATGTTTGCAACATATTTGTCTGAAAATTCACATCCACACACGAGAGCCATCGATTTTTGAATTCAGGATGTGAGAATGCTGCTATTGCCGCTTCCACCGCTTCATACGATTCGAATTTGTAGAAGCTCTGGAATTTCTCATTAACCATATTTGCAATTGCTATCACAAATAAACCACAATATGTCCATTCTCTTTTGACTAGCTTATTCAAATGTCTTCGCAGTGCCAAGAGTGTGGGTAGTAATGATCCAAATAGGCTGTGTTTGGAGCCTTCTAAGATGGCCAAAGCATCAGCTATGGGTTTTGTACATGCCAAATGCTCTTCAATGTACAAAAAATCCATGACATTTAAATAGTCTTTTATTTCCAAAGCTTGGAAAATCTCAATGCTTTTATCCTTTATTGTGAGAATTTCGGAAAGGGCAGTGTAGACCGAAATCCAGCTTTTCATAGAAGGTTTAGTCAGTGTGAATCCTGTGATTTCTTCAAGAACATCAGTTGCCTCTGGATAGCTCCACAGAACATTACATTTCTGCATAACTCTGCCATGCAGATTAGACAACATCCTACAATTCGATATCACCTTGATAACATCAAAGGAAGCAAAGTTACTCAAAACCTGGGCATAACATGAAAGGTAACGAGGTTTAAGTGGCGACAGGAGGTCATTTTTCATTATGATTTCATCGTCATTATCCTGAATCTGATCGACTATTGAATTTTTGTCAATGCCATATGCAATGCATGCCCTCAATAGATTACAAGTCACGGTCGAAGTGGAATACATTTTTGTGCTTCTGATGTTGAACTCTTCTTTGATGTCCTTGAGAATATGTTCTACACATTCATTGGGGGATAGTTTTTGTATCCTCAAAACAGCCGATCTTCTCATCATTTTGTTATCTATCCAATGTGCCATGGTAACGAGACAACTTGTGTTCTCTTCTTTTTGCCAGATATTGGCCACAAAGCAAACCTCAAAGGCATCTCTCAAATCTGATCTCAGTTGCTCCGAAACTCTGTGGAATAGATCTTCAAGTTTTGCATTTAGAATGTCCCGATTGAAAACCTTCAAATCGTGTGCGGGCACATTGAAGCATTTGAAAATTTCTAGAAAATATGAATTTGTAACGGTTTCCATTGGCATCATTGAATGAACAATGAATTTTAAAATATTCGTTTCCAATTGTTCTTGCCACTGATTAGTTTTAATTTTCGACTGACGAGCTGTACCAGATTCCATGGCGTTGGCGCTGGCGCTAGCATTGGCATTGGGAGGTGGTACGCGTCTTGTTCTTTTTTTCGAGTGCAAATACTCGGTGTACTCTTGAACAGCCTCGGTGCCGTGTTTGCGCTTAAGGTGGCACAAAAAGTTCGATGATGAATTAACATTTCCTTTGATTTCAATATAACGTGGCTCACATTTAACACAAGTTGCCACTGTTGTATTGTTAACACACTTCTCTGGAAGCATTCTAAAGAAACGTCCATCAACTATAGTCATGGTCTTTGTTGTGCCATTAATGGGGGAATTATCAGAGCCAGAGATAGTGTAATCGTTGCTATCAAATGTAGTTGAAGGGGACAACGATGGCGATTGAAACATCGGTGAAGCACTGTATTTCTCCATTGATTCGTCCATATTTCTTTTATTTGTGGCGATATTTGATGAAATTTATTTTCATACAATAAGAAGAAACTATTGAAAAACTCTTATCGATTGATATTTTGTATTTATTTGTTATTTGTTGAGAAAGCCTGGTGCAACTACAAGCGACAAATTTCAAGCAAAAAAAAAACTGACTAATGAAAATGATTAATGAATGATGATTAAATACAACAAAATAACAAGCAACTACCTGTATGTGTTTGTGTGAGTTTATAAGCGAAGAAGGGTAGAATGAAGAAATGAATAGCTTAAACAGCATTGCCAGAATAATTTTATTTTCTTGGTAAAACAAAGCGTAATTTACGTGAGTTTCATAAAAAAATTGGAATAGGCCGTTTCGGCTAGAGTCCAAATAATATAATTTAGCAAATCTGATAAAAAAGTCTTTCCATTACAAAATATCTCATTTCGTTTCACTGCTCATTTGCGGTTATCTATATCTGACTCGTCTTATTTCTTTCACACCTCTTTGTAACTGCGATGCAGTTTGTTTCCTCTTCTTCTATACCGTACATATTTTGGGCCTATTCACAATGCAGAAATAGGTGTGTGTCATGGATGATGCGAGCTAATTTCGTGGAAATGAGGTGTAAATAATCTCATTTCAGATTTGAAATTTGTATAGAAATTTATATCATTTGGCAAATTTCATCGAAATCTAATCATTTGCCCTAGTCGAAACTGGTTATTACATCGGTGGTTGAAATGATATGAAGCTGCCAATGTCACTGGGCCCATCTGGTGTTCCCGTTCGTAGAAGAATGTTCATTGTATGTATCGTAGCCGTCAAAAATCCACATCGACCCCGACACAAAAAATCCTGAGGTCGGAGACGAACAACCTCAACAACAGCAAGGGGAAAAAGACAAATGCATAGCATATAACATGAATTCACCTTATAGATAAGTTTTACATGTTTTACAAGGGGTATTCATGCAACCTGATAAACGTGTTCAATGTGGAAAATATTTAAAAATTTGTATGGAAGTCACAGTTCATTTACAAGATTTACCTACCACTTTTACTGAGTGCTTAACAGGTTACATGAATATCCACCTTAACTTAAAATATTTTATAGTGAACAGTTTGACGTCAGAGATGCGTTAACAAAATTGACCTCGTTCGTTGGTATGTGGTTGAGGATGATTTTTTCTTCATCCAACTTCTTCAAAATGAATGAATAAAAAAATTCCAAAAAAGTCATGCGGTAGATAAATTGATAAATCTTTAAAATTAATTTCACAATTTTTTAAAGTTTAAGGAGTTTTTTCTTACAAACATAATCTATGGCATAGTTAAATAAATAAAAATAAGATAATTTCTAAACAAAATGTCGTTTATGCGCCGAAATTTTTTTTAAAATAATGCCGTTCTATCAACCTCTTAAAGTGAATGAAGCAACCTTAAAGATTGTACACCCTGCGACATTTTAACTTAAAAAAGGTGTGCTCTCGTCAGAGAAGTTTTAAGCAAATGTTGCATTAAAAATCACATCAGATACAAAAGGGATCCCCAAGCCAAGGAATCTCACACAACGAGAAGGCCACTTCATCTGCTCTTATCCTGCTAACCCAGTCTACATCTTCCATCTAAATACCTACTTGTTTTAACTGTTCAACAAAAATAATTTAAACGTTAAAAAATAAAGTTTTAATCCCTGAACTCTTTCATTCTTGACCAAACCATTCTGAAAGGTTTTTTTGTTTTCTTTTTTACTCCCGTTACTGTTTTATAAAAATAAAAAAATCCAAAACAAAATCAAATCATCTGAGTACAGAGTGGCAGAGAAAATAGATAAATAATGATGAATGAATAAAATGAAAGAATACAAAAAAAAGAATGAATAAGGCAATCGCACAATTTCCACTATTTTCTTCGGTGAGTTTGCGTGTAACCGAAAGAGAACGAAGCTATATATTTGTACCTTTTGCTCATTTACTCATTTGAATTAATTCGTTTTGTTTTTTTCTTCTCTTGCAAATCTAAGTTGCAATCAAATCTTATTTTGTCTCTTTTATTTGCTTCTCACTCACACTAACAGAACAGCACACAGCATACTCAACAACTCAAACTCAATTTCATTTTAATTTTTTGTTCGGTGACAATGCAAGTGGTCAGTTTGTCTGCTCCGTCGTTTTTCTGTTATTTCATAATTTAATCTTTTTTAATCAAAATCACTTAACCACTAATATAAAATAGAAGTAAATAAATGAATAATAAAAGCAAATAGATTAACTGTAAAACACAAAATCGCTAAGAAAAATATTTCCAAAAAGGTCATTTTTTTTAAGCAGAGATACGTATAAGGAGATAGGAAACTTCTGACGTCACACAGATTTGCCTACAAGCTCAAATTGACGGTTTTGGCTAAGTATGCGTAAAAACACGCATACTTAGCCGAAACCGTCAATTCACCACTTTGGTGACTTAATTTGGCGGTTAAATTTAAAATTGGCAGTTAATTTGAAAATATGTATGGGTTGCAATATGTTCGTTCCAGGTGTCGATAATTTTTGGTGAGTTTCGAAATACTTGAAAATAATTTGCGACAGTGCGTCACGACATGTGCGACACGATTTTTATATGAAAAATGTTTTGCGCTTAATAGCATTTGGTGTGGGTACTCTCATATGACGCTGTGTAAATAAATTTTGGCGTTGTTATGACGCACTGTCATGTCGCTCTTTGGTTTGGGCAAGCCTTTACTGCATATAAATAGCTAAAATAGATGCAAATTCTAGGTGCAAAAGTATTCTTATATTCTTTTATTAGTTTGAAAAACTAAATAAACTAGTTATGTACGCAGTTTTGTCGCGAAATGTAATTTCAATTAAATATTTTTTTGTGTTAAGGATTGCCCAAACCAAAGAGTCACATTGTACCATTGCGACAAGGGCTTTCATAAAGGCTTACCCAAACGACAACGTAACACCACAACAAAATTTATATAAACAGCATCATAAGTGAGTAACATCAAACACGACAAAGAGTGTTTCTTATGAAAATCCTTGTAGCACTGTCACGTAGCTTTGTGACACTTTGGCTAAGGCTTAGTTTTTGTCGCACTGTAGTGTCGCAGTGTCGCACTTTGATTTGGGCAACGTAAACTGAAAAAAAGTTATAACCTGTTTCGACTAGAAATAAATGGGCGAAGTTTTAAAATATTTAGAAGCTACTCTTACAACTTATAAGAGTCGACTCTAAAAAAATAATTTTAGATTAAAGGCTTGCTCAAACCAAAGTGCTACAGTTGCGGCAAAATTTATTTACGTAAGGTCATATGGAAGTACCCACACCAAATGCGGCAAACCGCAAAGCGTTTTTCATATAAAAGTTCGTGGTGCACTGTCGTGTCTCACTGTCGCACTTTGGTTTGTCAAAGCCTTTAATCTAAAATTATTTTTTTAGAGTCGACTCTTATAAGTTTTAAGAGTAGCTTTTAAATGTTTTAAGACTTGTGCCATTTATCTCTAGTCGAAACAGGTTATAACTCTTTTTCAGTTTACGTTTAGTTTTAAGGCTTGCCGAAACCAAAGTGCGACACTGCGACACGACAGTTCAAGAACTTTTATATGAAAAACGCTTTGCGCTTTGTCGCATTTGGTGTGGATACTTCCATATGACGCTGTGTCTTTCTTCAGTTATGAATTAATCAATGACATTATAAACCGAATAGAGTGAACTTTGAAAAGGATAAATTATGCGTTTTGCTCCTTTTAAAGTAACTTCACTCACCTACATTAATTAAAAGAAAATGATTTTCTTCTTGTGTCTGTGACACATTTAAATAATGTGAGTAATTTTCTGGGTGTGATCTTGATTTTCAGAAGTTCCCGAAAAGAATTAAGGCTTGCCCGAACCAATGTGCGACACTGTGACACGACAACTGCAAAATTTATTTACACAGCGTCATATGAGAGTACCCATACCAAATGCTACAAAGCGCTATGCGTTTTTCATACAAAAATTCTTGTCGCACTGTAGTGACGCACTGTCGCATTTAGGTTTGGGCAACCCTTTAATCGAAAACACAAATTTCTCGGAATTTCTTAACTCTGGAACGTTCACTAGCTCACCCCACGTCACAAAAAAATCCACCACACAAATGTCAAATCAAAAATATCAAAAGTCAAACTTTTCCGGAGTAATTCCAAGTGTTTTTATTTATTGTTGATTCAAGTTCTTTTAAAAAGGAAATTGTGCAGTGAAAATTATAAAATAAAAAGAAAATATCAATAAAAATATATTTTTGTTCCAAAAAGAATGAGTTTTCTTTATTTTGCCATCGTTATTGGTTGTTTTCTCGAGTTTGTTTGTGTGGTTGTGATTGTGATGATGCGTCATGGTTTTGATTTGTGACTGTGCTTTTGATAAAGTGAATTTATTGTGATTTATGTTCTCTACGGCTTTTTGAGATGGTGTAATAATATTTTAAAACACTTTAATGTAGTATTTTAATCGATTTTTTATAAAAAAGAACAATTAATAATTGTTTACTAAAATCGGAATAAAAAAAAAAAAAACAAGCTGTCAAATCAAAAATTTCACCTCATTACATTGTTGTTGCTTTTCACATCTATTCACAGACACGAAATGAAATTACAAAAACAACAATGTAAACAAATGGGTTTTGGGGGGTGAGACGTACGAAAGTTTCCCATCTCCTTATACGTATCTCTGTTTTTAAGTATTCTCCATTTCTGATTTCTGCACCTTTCGTTTCATTCAAGTACAACACGGTTTTCCCTAGTTTCGCGTGCGAGTGAGATAGTCTGTTAAAATTTTAGTTTGTGATTTGTGAACAAAAAAGAAAGATACATACAAATTTGTTTCATTTAAATTTTTTTTCTTTTTCTTTTGCCGAGTGAAGTGAAGAAAAGAAAAGCGGTCAGTCGACTCGACGACGTGTGTGACTGAACGACTGCTGAAACGTCCCACTCGTCTACGTCTCGTCGTTGTGTGTCTCTCTTTTATTTGCCTTTATATTTTATTTTATAAATGAAAATCAATTCATCCACCAAAGTTCGACAAAAGTTCATTTTGCAATTCGCCGAAGCCGAAGGGAATTTGTGTGGAAACTTCTTGTCTACCAAGGAAGCAAAAAAGAAAACTCAATTCAATTGCTAAAGAAGTTTTCCTGCTTTTTGTTATTTGCATAGCCTAGTTTGAATTTGATAATCGTCGCTAGGTTCAATTTTTCATTTTGTTGGTTTTTTTATTTCAAAGAAAAATTTTCGGTTTTGCCAACAACTGCGGCGGAGCGTCTTGGAAGACGTCAACGACGGCGACGACAAGGTGTAACGAGAAAATGACTGAAGCATACGATGGCAATGGCGACTATTCCTCTTACAACGACGACGAAAATGATTACAAGAGAAAAGGTGGCGGCGGTAATGCTGGTGGCGGAGGACCTCATCCATCACACAATGGGGACAACTCCAATCATGACCATCATCCGGGCGATGGGCCTCAGCTGAATGACAAAGCCAATGAATATATTCGCGATTGCCTGACTGAAAAGAATCGCATGGACAAAAAGTATCCCATTGCTGAGAAGTTACTTGAAAGCGGTAAGTTTATAAGTAGGCTTTAGATACCCATAAATAAAAAAAAAAGAAGAAAAGAAAAAAAGTTGCTTGAAAATCAGTACCCAATTCCGGAAACGCAACATTTTTCTTATAGACAAGGGGCCGTAGGGTCGAAGAAGGGAAAATCAATGCATTCGTCGGCATTTTTCTAATTGCGGCTTTTACATTTTCTTGTTCATTCTTGTTCTTCTTTAATTCTTAACATAAGTTTTTAAAATTATTTTTCCTTCATTAATGGTTATGCTATTCCATTTGGTGAAATTCTTATCTAGGTATTTTGAAAAGGAAAAATTGTTAAAAAAATTTCTTTTCTTTTTTTTTTCGTTGGCTGAATTTTCCCCCTCTCTTGTTAGTTTTTCTTTTCATTCATCATAGATAGAGTTGTGTGATGGTATTTTCTATGTGCAATACATTTTGCCTTTTCTATGTCTGAATTAATGAGTGAAAAAGATGGATAGATTCTACAAAAACACACGCATAAAGAGTATGGTGAAAATATATATTTTCATAATAAATGTGCAAAAAGGAAAACAAACAAAAGTTGATGCAAATTGCAAATACAAATGGAAGTGCCGGCAATTAATTTGAAAAATTAATATAATGATGAAAAAAAAAAAAATATCCACAACAGAGATAGATGACCTTGTTCTGTTACAGTCAAACCAATCATATGGTTAATTGGTAGTGTATTGCTGTTATAAAAAAATAGAAGGTTTCTGTAGTTCACTAGCTAATGTATAAATTAAAGAATCATTTGGTCAGGTTATAATGTAGGTACCTAGTAGGTACTTCTGTGGTGTTTGAAGATTTTTATATTCTTAAAAACCCAAACATGATTCCTCCAAAAATCAAAAATCAGATTTCTCTATTCTCAAAACGCAAACATCACCCCTTAGTTATAAGATAATAAAAGAATAACAGATTCACTTTCTAATGCGATGCTATTTTTTACTATAAAATTCCAATAAGAACGATTTTCGCTGTTCATAGATACTCGTAGGTACCTACATATGTGATATCAAACACTGATATGTCTGCTTTGACTACTACGGTCCACTTTGTCCGTTTATAGCCGTGTTCAACTATCAAATTGTTGAGAACAGACCAGCACAGAGCCGAACAGTTCCGTGAGAAACTTCAGACCAGAAAACAACAACAAACGCAATTGGAAGTTCTCACGAATCTGTTCTGACTCAAAAGCAAGTAAACTGCAACAGTCTGTAAAAAGAAAAAAACACTCTGAACCGCAAAAAATTGTACTTCTGTTCCGAACAGTTAACAACGTCATTGAACAATGGTTTTCCTTATCGGTAAGATGGTTAATAGTAGCATAAGAAATGTTATAAAATTCACTCAAAGGTGATATTTCATCACCCACCTTGGAAGACATCGTTTTTCGGAAAATTGTCTTATATTAGCCTCTTCGAACCATTAAACAGTTTGGGTATCATTTTTGCACAATCAAGGTTAGGTAAGGTTATCAGCAGGAGAACTACTACACTTAGACCATAATTTGGTCCATGTTATACCACAATAAATCTAACTAAAACTTTTGAATTCGTGAATCTGTCGTTAATTTGTAGTGAAGGAAAAAAAATTGTCGCGCCTCGTTTAAAAAAAAAAAACACTGGTAGTGGCGATCACTACGTGCACAACTAGTTCAACCGAATTCTTTTTTAACTCAACAATTGAATAAACAAACTGACAACCTCGTTTTTTTTTTTTTAATTTAAGCTTGATTTAACAGTTTTCGAGGGGTGGTAGTGCTAATTTGTGTGTCAAGTTAGCTAACTTGTGTGTCTAGTTAGCTCTACCATGGGTAATTTTTAAAAAAACGAGTCGCGAATTTTTTTTTCTTTCACGACAAATTTACGAAAAATTCACGAGAAATAATTGCATCATTACTTTTTATAAATTTGACGGACATGTACAAAATTCTTCCTAATCGTTGAACCGCTTTGAGCTTCTTCATTTGCTAGATCGCTAGGATCTTTATAATAGAAGTCTCCCAGATAGAGTCTTCATCTTTGCGATGAAGCAGGACACGTACAGAGAAAATGGGGTATAGATTCCTCCTCGTCCTCCTCCATGCAGCCTTCTGCAGAAATAATTGGAGAAAACTCCAATCCATGTCGCGTGTCTACCTTTTTAAATAGTGTGCAGTTATAACACCTATAACGGATCCCATTTGCCATCTGTTGCACAGTTAAAGAAGTAGGAAAAGTTGCACAGCAAAATCTATTTAAGACCATATTTTTTTGAAACTCTTCTATCATTAATCGTTTTTTTACATTTTGGTGTTTCAGAAATTGAAAAAGTTCAATCAACCGGACGTATACCATCGCGTGATCAAAAATATGCCGATATTTATCGTGAGAAACCTTTAAGGGTATCACAAAAAGTACTTGTGCCTATACGGGAGCATCCAAAGGTGAGTTTTATTCAAATTGAAAATTCATTGACACACCACCATCAAATAAAAAAAATAAAACATTATCCTTAATTTTGTAATAGTTTAACTTCGTGGGTAAACTACTTGGTCCAAAGGGCAATTCTCTGCGTCGCCTTCAAGAAGAAACACTTTGCAAAATGACTGTGCTCGGTCGCAATTCCATGCGAGACCGGGCCAAAGAAGAAGAGTTACGTGCCTCAATGGATCCAAAGTATGCCCATTTGAATAGCGATCTGCATGTAGAAATTTCTACAATAGCACCACCAGCCGAAGCATATGCTCGAATAGCATACGCAATGGCCGAACTGCGAAAATATCTAATACCGGATAGTAATGATGTTATACGACAAGAACAATTGCGTGAACTAATGGACAATACAGGAATTTCGGATCACGATCCGAAATCATATAACAAGAAGCCGTCGGCTGTGAGTGGCGGCGGCGGCGGTGGCGGTGCCGGCGGTGGAAGTAGTGGAGGTATTGGTGTCGGAGGAGGAGCTACAGGAAGCAGCAGCGGCGGTGGTGGTGGTTCACACATGACATCAAAACCAAATGTCTCGCATCATGGATATAGGTGGAGTGCACAACCGCAGAATAATCATCTGCTCCCCATGTATGGGGCGGCGGCGGTGCCAGCAAACAATTTCAATTTCTCGTCTTCTCTTCCCGCTTCTTCCAGGCAACAACCTCCGCAGCAACAACAACAACAGCAACAACAGCAGCAGCAGCAACAGCAGCAACCGTCCTTTGCAAAGAACTCAATACCCCCGAAGCAGAAAGTGATGTCTATACTGGAAAAGGCTCGCAGTGCTATGGACGAATCGTACAGGTAAATTGTTTTAAAATGTTCTCTATTCTCTATGCAAACTTCTATTGGAATGATATTATCTGGTGTTACAGTCGCGGATATGACGAACAAACTGCTTATGAACCACAAACTTATGACAGCTATAGCTATGGACATGCACAAACGCATGGACCCCCACATGGACAAACATCGCGAACACCATACGATACACAGGAATATGAACAGGATTACAATAGACGAGACTATTATCAGCATTCACCCAATTATGGAGGTGATTTTTCTATATCAGAATTATATAACATAAAGTCTTAAAAGTATTTACAAAATATAATATTTTAGGACCTGGTGCATCATCTCAACACTCGGGCAACACAAATCCAACGGGTGGTCTAAATCCAAATCACAATCGCAGTCACGTTAACAGGTGAAACATATTCGCAGCTGGTCATGTTAGTAATACGGTAGGAGGAGTAGGAGGAGTGAAGGTAGCCACCGCTGGCGCTAGTTCATCAGCAATAACCGTATCATCAGCAGCGCCGATGCTGTCTCAAACACAGCAACACCAACAACAACAACAACAGCCACAATTACAACACCAACAACAACAACCCCCACCATCTAACTTAAGTACGACAACAGTAACAACAACAATAAACAACAGTAACAATAATGAAACGATAACGGGCAATTCAAATTCAAAAATTCAACAACAACAACAAAACAATAACAGAATTCAGGGTCCAGCTGCTGCAACAAATTTACTATTTGTAAGGTACTAACAACATTGATACCATCTTTCTCTTTCTCTCAATCTTTATCTTTTTACAATTTCCAGAATTTAAGAAAAGAAAAAAAAAGTTAATTTTTTTTTTGAGAAATTGCAATGAAGCTGATTCGGTATTTTTGGTCCAGTAGTTGTTGATCCCATGATTTCTAAATTCTTATAACTCTGTTCTGAATTCAATTGCACACTTGGTTAACAAAATAATGTTATACTATGAGTTGGATTCATCTTGTGAGGGTTTTGGATTGTCGCTTAGCCTTTGGTAGGCTTTTTTCTCTAACTGCACTTTCCTTCTTTCAATCAGATGAAGAACTTTCAAACAAATTTTTGATTGACTACGAAACTCTGAGGATTTGTTTTCGATTCTCTTTGATACTCGGTCAGAAGGCTGTCCCTCCTATTGCATCATATTTGGTATTTTTTTAATTTGATAAAGTTGGTATTTTTTCGAGCAAAAGGGAGTCTCACGAGAGAGTGTTTCCCACCCTAATGAATTTATTCACAAGAATTTCCTTTTACAGAATTATGAAACAAATGATTGATTGACGTAAAATGATGTTAATCCTTGTTATTCCAGTTTTTTAATAGTTCTTCTCTGTTTTATTTCTTTTTGGTAGAATTGTCTCCCCTAACTTCCTAATTGAGTGCACAAAAAGCCTGAAAAAAAACACCTATCACAAGTCAGTGATCTTAAAATCTCACTAGTTTTAGTTTATTTCTTTTAACTTTTTTTTGGAGAACTCTAGTTTGAAGGATGGTTGAATTTCTATACTCTTTATATTGGCCAGGTTAATTATGATGTGAAGAGAGCATTAATCAGGGAAAAATCAATAATAAAGTATTTCTTTATTGATTTTTATGGATTTAAAAAAAAATTGTTTTGTGTAGTATTCTGAAGTCGTATAAAAAATTGGTTTAGGCATAAATTACTTGTAATTTTGTCTACTTTTATTTTACATAAACTGTTTTAGTTTAAAATGTTCACATTTCACGCCAAAAAGCAAAAAAAAAAAAATTATTTTGAAGTTTTTTGATGATTTCTCATGTTTTCCGTTATAACTTTGTTTGATAACTTCAGATTCGTACTCAGCACTCTAAAAAAACATAATGTTATTACTTATATTGTTACTTCAGACCTTTCTACAACTTAATGCGATTTGCCTGGACTACAGAGGATATTTTGGACGAGTAATGAATTTTACTTTGAATTTTAGATTCAGATTCTGCGTGCCAAAATCCTTTTGCAAAGTATATTTTGGTTTGAAGGAGATTTTCGTTGCAGACCAGTGAAATTAAATAAATATGTGAAACTGGTTGACCCGACAGACTTTTTCCCTAATTTTCTGTGAAACATTTTTCATCTGTTAACAAACATGTTTTTTTTTATTATTATTTTTTTTTTTTTTTTATTATTATTTGTTTTTTTTTTTTATTATTATTTGTTTTTTTTTTTTTATTGTAAACAGGTTTTATTGTTGCAGGTTTTTGATCTTTCTTTAAAATGTCTTTTTGCAATTCAAGTGAAGAATCAAAAATTATTTATTAATCTTTGCCCTCAGACCTTTTAGGTTCGTGGTTATCTCCTTAAAGGGCGTAGGACATTTTTCGCTGCGGCACTTCGTGTCCAGTTTTTTTTTTGTAAAAGTACCCACGTTATATCCAACTCTTTCTCAGTGGTGCAGATTCCTCGACTACTACTTCTTCGCGGTCGACCAACTCCTGCCTGTGTGAACAAAAAAGAGTCGAAAATGACGATACGATTCATTTCAAATTTCATAATTGAAGTGACTGTCTATGAATCCTCACCCATTGTCCTCTACAAATTATCATAAGTTATACTGTTGGTCCAGAAATGTCTTAAGATGTTTTGTAGAAGCGAGTTCAGAAACGTTTGCAGCTTCTTTGTGACAGTTGAATTGACTTTCCACATGGTATAGCCATAAAGAAGTACATTCGTGTGGAATAGTTACAGATTAGTCTTTAAGTTAAAAAAATGTTTCTTCCATATATTGGACAACATTCACAATGCAGCTTTTAACTTTCCGATACGGCTGTTGATGTTTTGTTCATTTCAGCATTTGATAAAGGTAACACTCACAAGATACTGACAGTTTTCTATTTTCTCTACCGGTGGTCCTGAAATATTGACTTGAACAAAATAAGTTACTTCAGAGTCTGATCATTTTTGTTTTTGCCGATTTAATCTTTAGCCTTACGATTTCTGCTTCCTCCCACCCTCTTTCCACTCACCCTTGTTATCATTTGATGGAGATCCATGATCCTGTGAGAGTAATTAAATTATACGTCGCTCGTCCGGGTCGTGCAGGGTTTTTTTTGTTGGGATGTCGGAGTTCATTGGATTGCTCCATTTCCGTTTATCAGGGTGGCTCGCAGAACATCGCTTATCAGATCACTAACAAGAATAGTATTTGCGACAGTATTTACCTTCATCAACGCAATTCCCGTTCTGTAAAAACAAAAATGAAACCTAATCTAAAACTTTCATTTATGAAAAAATTAAGAAGTATGGTAAAGTAGTTTGAGGTGGATAGTTAATTCGTCCGACGTTGCAATTACAAAACAAGAATCGCTTGTTGTTCGTAAATATTTTAATCACCTCAATGATCTCTTCTCTGCTGGGGGTACTTTGCGTATTTATGCACTTGTTATTTCTTTTCTTTTTGATTCTTATAAGCTCTTACGGTTTGCGGATTTATAGTTAGACCAATCCAAACATCGAACTTAACTTAATCCTGAGATGTCCAATTTAAATAACATAAGCTCTACCATCGTCGAGAAGTGTATTCAAATTCCAGAAATAAATCCTCGTCCGGGTACAATAGCCAAAATTGCCAACGTTTGATCAATCCTTATCCGAGGTGTACTGTCGGTTTTGTTAGCTTGATGTTGCCAGTTATAGAGAATACTAACTTCCGTAAGCTTATCCTCAAAAGCAAGAAACATTTTTCTGAATAAGGTTCTATAGTGTTCTCATTTTCTTTCGTTTAGTACTCGCGCTAAGTTTGGCAAGTCAAGTCCTGTTAGACGAGTCCAGGGGCCTTAGAATGTAAAACAAAACGATCACTTTCGTACGTTTTCGTTTTACATAGTAAGACGCGAGTATGCGGCGGTTACCACGAGGAAGTAAAATAACCACAATTAATGTGCGTTTCCATGAGTATGGCCAAGTTGATCCCTATCAGTGCTTACCTGAGGGGTCATTCCGTAATTCGATTATAGCCAAACGATGTCGATTTCTATATGTATCACATCTTTACGGAATCAGGCCCGTAATTTTTATAATACCCAACCGCCAAAAAGAATCAGAGGTCAATATACAACAAAAAAGAAAATAAGAAATGTTCGATATGATCACCTATTGACAATGATACCAAAAAAACACTTAACTTGGCAATCGTTTATGGACATATTTTGTAAAAAAGTAAAACAACCAATTCTTTGAAGAATATACCTGCAAAAGGGGAAGGATATTTTGTAAATTGTGTATCTAAAAACTATAACATTAATTTGCTAAAAAAAAGTGTGCTCAAATTCATAAAAAAAAATATATCAATTCGAACATTTCACTTTCCAAAACAGCTAAAATATCACAAACAATAAGCAAAGACCACAATCATTAAAAAACTCGCCATCACACAACCTTAGCAAAAATATGCACTTCATTTCATTTTCAACAAAAAAAAAATTCATTCAATTATATTAAAAAAAAAAAAAACAAACAACATTAACTACATAATTTTACTTTACCCTAACAACTATATTTACAGACCGGCAAATGCTTCGCTTCACGTCGGTAAATTACCATTTCTGCCTGTGCAGTTTCTATAAAAAAAATCTTGACAAATTTTATTATTATTATTATTATTATATTATTGAAAATGAGATAAAAATTTAAACAATACATATACATAAATTATATGTATTATATATATATTATATATATCATTATTATTATTTATTTCTAAATTTAATTTATGGAAAATCACATTTTACATAAGAACAAACAAAAAATATAAACAAAACAAAAGAAACGTTAAAAACAAATGAACAAAAATAAAATACTGAAACAAAAGAAGGGAAATTTATATTAAAGAAAAAAAAAAAAACATAAAATAGACTAAACACTTAAAAAAAAACAAAAATACATACAAGAAATAAGAAGGGCACATGCAAAAACAAAGAGACACTCTTAAAAAACAAATAAATAATTTAAACAAAATTTAATAAAACAAAAAAAAAACTTATTTTTGCCAACATAAAAACACAATGAAAACAAAACAAACATAATTGAACAAAAAAAAAAAAGAAAGAAATATATATATACACATAAATAATCTTAAACTAATAATATTAGTATATTAACAATATTCTATATATTCTGCATAAATAAAAAAAAAAATAAAAATAAAAGGAATAAAGCAAAATAATTATTAAAAAAACAACAAAAAAAACAAAACAAAAAAATAAATAAAATATAATCAACAAGAGTTAAAAGAAAAATAACAATTACTATTAAATACATTATAATGATTATAAACTTCAATAAATAAATAAAAAAAATACAAAAAAAAATAAAACTTTGATTTCTTAATAATACTAACCTTTATTATTATAAAAAAAAATCTTAAATACACACTAATCTATTGTTCTTATAAAACAAAACGGTTATGATATAAAAAATAAAACAAAATTTTAAATAAATCTTCAAATATGTTAAATCAAAATAAGGACACAACTCTAAAACAAAAACAAAACAAAAAGAAAAAAAAAATGAAAGAAAAAAATAAAATTTATATTAATAAAAGTAAAACCACAATGGATGTTAAATCATTGATATTTATGTGCAAAGAAACTCATCAAAGTTA
The DNA here is from genome assembly GCA_948107695.1 of Meliscaeva auricollis. Lineage (NCBI taxonomy): Eukaryota > Metazoa > Arthropoda > Insecta > Diptera > Syrphidae > Meliscaeva > Meliscaeva auricollis. The sequence goes on along the minus strand of OX403619.1, from coordinate 30,235,754 downwards.
AAAACACATTGTTTTCAGACCTCGTAGCTTCAATCGGCCGTATCAAGAATTTCGTTCATATAGTAGATTTGTTACAAATCCCGAAAAAAAACAATCACAGAATCCGTTCAATGGAATCTGTGAATTTTTATTTTGTTTTATTTGTAACAAATTGATGATACACGTATGGAATTCATGATCAAGCTGAATGTCCTTTTCTCTCTTTTTGAATTGATAAATTGAATAAAAAAGTATTAAAACATACACTGCCGCTCACTTGAATAAATCCAGTGCTTTGTAAAAATTCAAATTGGGTTTTCTTCGGACACAGTGGTATAACCTGTTTCAAACCAACAACACTTTCAAGACAGAATAATCAGCTTTGTCCTTGAGATTAATCAGACCTCTAGTAAATACCATTCTTTTTAAAAATACGTTTGTGTATAGATCTAAAAAAAAAACAATCATAATATTTTAGCTCATCAGAATACATCTAGTGAATTGAATATTTAAAAAATGCAACTTTTTATAACACAATACATTAAAATAAACCTTTAACTATATTTTTATTATTAATGAGTACTTCCATTTTGGTAAAGTTGAACGTCATAAGGTCTATTCGGTGGTAAGGTCACTCCGTGATTTTTTGATGGCGTCAATTAGCTCGTCATAGGTATTTTATTGTTTTTCTGACTCATAGATCGTGCGCGTCATCCAACTCCAAATAATATTCAGACCTGAAAAGTGTGGGGGGCCACTCAGATAAGGAAACATTTTAACCTTTAATACACTCTTTCACTATCCGAGCGGTATGGATAGGCATGTTATCTTAGGGATATTTTTTCAGCAGTTTACATCTCACCAAATGATCAGCTCTCTGACACGTTTCACGGTGGAAAAACTAGCTGTAACATCCGATTTAACCATAAGTTTTGCAGCAGAATCGTTCGAATTCGAAGCAGTTTTGAAGATTGGGCATCTATCGGCGGCTGACCACCGTGGCCTTGTACCACCATGGCTTCTTTCAAGTTTTTCTGCCCTTTTTCTTCTGGACTCAATGCATATAGTTGACCCATTTTTTATTTTTTAAATTTATTTCAACGTATATCTGCTATAAAAATTTGCGAAACTAACATCTTTCTTGTATTTTTTGTACATTAATGTCACTAGATGTATTCTGATGAGCTAAAATATCTGAGTATTTTTTGTTAAAGCTTTACATAAACGTATTTTTCAAAAGAATGTTCTGATTTTTCTAGAGGTTAAAGCTGAATATTGTGTCTTTGAAGTGTTGTTGGTTTGAATCAGGTGTTGACACTGGGTCCGAAGAAAATCCAATTTTAATTTTTACAAGGCACCGGCAGTGTATTTATGTTTAAAATTAAAGATTTTGATTAGTCTTTCACCTATAACCTTATGAACTTATTGTTCGAATTCAATATAAAACCAATCTTAACGTCTTATTATATTTGCAGTTTTACTGCCTCATTCCATTAATTTAACAATAAAGGTGTTGAATTAAACAACAACAACTTGTGTGTCTTAACACCAAGTTCATAGGTTAGAATTATGGCTATTTCAAAGGCTGTTACTCCCGATGATTAGATTCCTTCCCTTAGTTTGTGGTGCTAAGTCGATGTGTGTTCAATGTATTTGATGCCCTAGCTTTGGTCGCAAGGTCGATGGTTTAAGTCCAGTTCGGGCATCAGTTTTTTTTAAAATAAATTGAACATAAGTACATCGACTTATCACCACTAAAAGAACGAATTTGATAATCGGAAATGGCAGCCTGTAAAATAGTTATAATTCCGCAGGTTGTTATTTTTCATTTAAAACCTTTAAAAATTAATTCTTTATTTTTTTATTATTTCAAAAGATTTTTGTTAAGATAACTTGGTTTACTATTTTTTTAAATTTTTAATAATTATTATTCATAACCTATTGTAGTCACATCCTACTCATTCATATTTCTTTGTTACATGAAATTCCATTCAAATTGCGTTCATTGTGATTAATTCTTAAAACTATACAATTAATAAAATATAAATATTCAAATTATATAACTACAAAATCTATTATTATAATATATCTAACAAAAAATAAGAAAATATAAAATTAATACATGTTATATTAAACAAAACAAAACAAAAACAAAAAATAACCAACAAAAATACCCGCCCTCACTCAAAAGATAAAAGAATATATATTTCTTCAAGATAATTAAAATAAAATAAAAAAAAAAACAAAAAATTGTTTAACATACATGTATATTTATTCTAATATATTTAAAAATATTATTACAAAAAATGATAAGAAAAAAAATTATTTGCGTTTCTAAAATGAAAAAAAAAATATTAAAAAAAAATTTAATAAGAACAAAAAAAAAAACAACAAAATCTAAAAGATGCAAAGAACAAAAAAAAAAATTAAGGGAATTACAAGTAAATAATACATACACATATATATATTTAATTATTGATGAAAAAATGAATAATAAAGAAAGAAACAATTTAAAACAAAAAAAAAAAAACATTAATTTTGGTGTTTGTGAGAAGTCTGAATTTTGAAAAAAAGTAATAATTTATTCAACGTTTGAAGAAGCTGGTACATTTTGGTTGCTTTCAAAAACATTACAATTATATACATATAAATGTTTTGTCTGCAAAGGTGAATAAAATAATCATGCATCAATGATCATATGCACATACACAAATGCCAGTGAACGAGAAAACTAAAATGCGTTGTGCATCTGCATTAATTGGTAAGTTTTTTTTGTTTTCTTCATTTTATAACATATTCAAAAATATATTATTTCGAAAATATATATAGATAGACTTTTATTTATTTCATCAGATAAATTACAATTTTCTTCGAATAAGAAGACAGGCATGACAATTCTGCCGTCTGCCCAACGAAAATGTATTTAGGTACTGTAGGTTAAAGTTCGAACTGGAATACATATGATCTAATGTATGAATGCATATAAATGGGTTAAAAAAAACTATTGCTTATTGGGCCCTATCGAGAACATGAAATTTTGGTCAGGGAAAGTCAAGGATTTTTTTTCTTTAAATTCGTTGAAATTGGGGGCTATTAAATAAAAAGTTCCCTGGGATTGTTTCCCTCGTAAAAAAATTGGGCACGTAGTGCTCGAGGGAATGTTTCCCTCGGAATTTATTGGTATCGGGAACATACAGCCCTGTTATCGTATCCAGCAAAATTTTCTCCGATTTCTTCGAAATGGAAGAATTTTGTATCATAGTAACTGTTCCGCGTGATATATCCGAGCGTGCGTTGAAAATGTGAGAATCTCATCAACGCGTCTCGAATTTATTCGATTTTCTCTCCGATTAATTTTCATATGCGATGTACTGCGATTTTATTTCTCGGATTTATTTTCTAATGCGATGTACTGCGATTGTCTCCGACAGAAAAATGGTGCTGAACAAATTTCCGCAAAATACTTCGATTTCGTTTATTTCTAATTGGTATTTATAAGCATACATAAATACATGCAGATTTGGTTTCGTGTAGACAAATAAAATGTATAATTATTATTCATTTGTCAAATGTCGGTAGGCAGCTATATTTTTGTTCCGATTCGGATACCATGAATAAAATAAACCTTCAGATCGGAGACTTCTCCGAACGTATACGATGATAGGACTGATAATTTCCGGGAAATTTATCTGTCTCTTACATTTTTTTCGTTCCATAGAAAATAATTTCAGGGAAGATTAACGCTCGCTAAAAAAATTCCGAGGGAAATCAATATTTCCAGGGAAAAAAATTCCCTTGGAGCTTTACGATAAGGCCAATTGCGCAGAGTTATTAAGGATGATGGAAGCCAAAATTAATTAGTTTTTTCTTTTTGCAAAATTATATTCTTAAATAGTGGCTTCTCCCGCCCCTCTTTTGTCCCACCAAATTCCGTTTTATTATAAGGACATATGTATACCCGAACACATTTTAGAACAATATTTGGCCGCGCGAAAAATGCAATTTGATTTCCTAATTAAATAATTATTTAGAATTTTACAAGACAATGTATTCTACAAAATTTTATGCGTTTTTATAGATTTTGGAGATTGAAATATTAAAATTTTAAGTACAAAAAAAGTCGATTTTTAATTATTACATAAAGATGTAGTACATTTTTGTTTGTATCTGAAAGAGAATTTCTGTATAGTATGGAACATCAAATTTTGTACAGTTCGTTTACTATTGAGTGTGTGTGTGTTTTTTTCTTTTTGGTTTGAAAAAACAGTTAATGGGGAAGCCTTTGCTATTAGTGAAATGGTGTGAAAGTGTAAAGTGTAAAAAGTGATAACAAAAGTATTTAAATTTTAAGTTCAATGTTTTGTGAAAAGCGGTTTATTGAAGTTGTGAAATTTTATCATGGTTACCCTGCGCAGTGGAATACAAAGGTCTGTTGTGGTTCAAAACTCGATAACATTTTTTAAAAAGAAAGATAGAGTCTTGAAATTTTGTACATACATAATAAAAAATGTATGACGCTTCTAATACAATACTTTTTAAATGAATTTGCTATAGAAAAAAAAATTATTTAAAAAAAAAAAATAAATAAGTATTGGAACTTCAAAGAATAGGATTTATGAAAATGGTGGTAGCTTATTTCATCAACTCTAAGAATTTATTAACTTGGTAACTTCGAATCATAATGGTTTTCGATTAATGGAAATTTTGTTTGAAATTTTGAAAAAAAAAACTTTCTTTGAGCACGTTCATAATTGTTGTTTTTTTCTACGTTTGTATTTAAATCTTTGTTTATAAATTAAATTGTTTATTACTTTCATCGTTCTCAATCAGCTAAAAATGATGATTTATATTTCATACACTTCCGGTCCATATATCAGATATCACCAGCATTACAACAAAAAATATGCAAGAACTTGATGAAGATAATTTGGAGCTTTTGAACGAACTGATTTTTGATACTGAAAGTTCCCAAATATAATACAGAACCTATAAAAGCACAGTACATTAGTGTGGTCCACGTCATTAGGCAACAAAAAAAAATCATTACATTGCCACCCATTATTTTGTTGCACACATCAATACCAACATAAGCTGAAAGTTTTAGTCCCCTGAATTAATGGGAAGAGGGCGCTCATCAGCTTTGAAATATCAATAAACTTTTTTCATTAAAACAGGGTTGCTATGTTGTTGCACCTATTTTTAAAAGTGGCAACTCTTTATTTTCATTGTCAGTATCAACTTATTTTTCATTTGCACTAACTTAAATCTCTAACTGTATGAGCTAAGTAATCCGACGGTTGTCGGTTGGACTAATAGGAGTACGTTAAGTGTTTAATGAATCTGTTCCGGACAGAAAAGAACAAAAAAGATCAGAAAAGTACATGTTTTTGTGTTCCATGTGAAAAAAAACCGTGCCCCAAACTGTTCTACAATCAGTCACTCCATGTTCCATGATGTTTTTCAGAACAGTTTAGGGCATCATTTTCTGCTCCTGCTTTTGAGGTAGATCATGATGTGTTTGTAACAAAACATGTTTTGTGGAAGCTAAAAAATGGAATATATGGAATATGGGTAATTCAAACCAAATTGGCCGCGTTTACATTTGTATAGGATATCCTATTCAAGATACCGTCGCTACCAGTATATTTGCGAATCTTTTTCCGTCAGCTGTTTTTTAACATAGGATATTACAACAACAGAAAGGTATCTGTATAGCTTTAGATTTTTATGTGTTTATAATTCACAACAGCAATACAGATACCTATACTCTGTCCAACAACAAAAATAGTCAGTACAGAGAAGATAGGACGTCACTCTGACTGCAGTGAAATTTCATTAAGCTGTAAGAGAGCGCAAATATTACAGGGTTTCCGTAGTGCACATTATAGATTTCGAAAAAGCTCTCATAGATATTTATAGAGTTACCAACTATTGATTTAGATTTGAAAATTGAAAATGGGTTGATATCAAAATCCAATTTAACAAAATTCATAAGTTTTTCTTGGCACTGATTATAAAATATCAAGTGTATTTTTTTTTATGAACAAAAACACTATTTTTTATCCTGTTTTTAATTCATAATTATTTTCACTTAATTTCGAGGAATACTAAATCAACTTCACTTTTCAAAACGCACCTAATTTTTAATTCGCGCAAAGAAGCTTGTTTCCTTAAAGAAAACAGCCAAAATCTTCTTATCTGCACTTAAGCGTTTTTTTTTCTCCATAGATTAAAAGAACATTTAAACCACGAATACAATAAAAAAGGCAAGCGACAACACCATTGCTATATTTGTTCTAATAAGCTTTTAAAAAAGCTCACATTCTGAAAGCTCTCAAGCACAATTCAAAGAAAAATACACCATGATTTGCATTAACGTGGGAATGGTAACTCTGATAATAATGAGGGTTGTTTGGGAACACATATTATGTCACATACTCAGTGTGGCTTAGGCTGCGCACGCTGCAGGTTATGGGGGGATGTACGATCGTCAAAGCGAAATTACAACAACAATTGAAGGGTTAGTCAGTGGTTGCGTATATTTTTTCAGTAGGTGATTTGGGAATATAACCACTAACCGTCACCTTTTGTAAGAAAAAAGCTCTCCCATAAGACCTGCACTGACTATTTTTGTTGGACAGAGTATAGATGAATTAGGTTGCCAAACATAATAGCCGCCTTTTAGAATCCTTGTGATCTCATATGGATAATAAAATAAAACTATGCGGATCAAAATGGAGGCTTTGTTGTATATCTATCTCTTTTTTCCTAGTACATATTGCATTTCAGAGCAAAAACTAATTTTTGGATCATTACAAATGATTCCGATAGAAAGCAGGATCACGTTTAATTTTTGTTTTACTTGTTAATATAATCTAGATCCATGGATAATAAAATACAGCTAATAGGGGTGATACACTACCACAATAAAAAAATTATCAATTTGATATCGTTTTCTGCTCGGGACGAACAAAAAATCGATATGTAAAGGCAAAATCAGGTGCACAATCATGAAGGTAAACGACATTTAAAGATAGAATGGAAAAAAACACTTATCAGGGCCCTTATTACGAAATACGATAATCATCCATTTGCGATAATCGTTTTTGTTCTGAACAGTTATCGTACTTCGTAATACGAGTCAGCGGTCGCACCTATTTGACATATAATATGCCACTTGTTTTGTACTTTATGTGCTTGTATCTGTCTTGGTTTGGTTCTGCTGTGTATGTTCAACTATGTTCAACTACGTACCTAATTCGATTCTACAAAAAAAAGTGTTCGAATTCTCAAATCGCGTGTCAGTAATTTCGCAACAAACGAAAATTTTAAAACCCTATACTTTTTCCAACAAAAATTGTCAGTACAGAGAAGATAGGACGTTTACCTCTCACTGACTTCAGTCAATTTTCATTAAGCTGTGCGAGAGCGCAAATATTACAGGGTTTCCGTAGTGCTCATTATAGATTTCGAAAAAAGCTCTGATAAATATTTATAGAGTTACCAACTATTGATTAAGATTTGAAAATTGAAAATAGGTTAATGTCAAAATCCCGTTTAATAAGTTTTTGTTGCCACTGATTTTAAAACACCAAATTAATAAACACTTTTTTTGAAGAGTACTTTTTTTTTGTATGAACAAATCACTATTTTGTATCATGTATTAAAAATAATTTTCACTTAAACTCACTTAATTTTGAGGAATAATAAATCAACTTCACTTCTCAAACCACACCTCATCTTAAATTCGTGCAGAGAAGTTTGTTTCCTTTATGAAAACAGCAAAAATCTTCTTAACTCCATTTAAGGTTTTTTTTTCCAAACATTAAAAGAAAACATAAAGCCACGAATACAGAAAAAACAGCAAGCGACAACACCATTCATATATGTATCTAAAAAAGCATACATTTTTAAAGCTCTCAAACTAAATTCAAAGAAAAAACAGCCATGATTTGCATTAACGTGGACATGGTAACTCTGATAATAATGTCCTTATTTTTTATACACACGAAGAGAAGAGGGTTGTTTCGAAGCGGAATTACAACAATAATTAAAGAGTCAGTGGTTGCGTATTTTTATTCAGAAGGTGTTTTTTTGGAATAGAACCACTAACCGGCACCTTTTGTTAGAATAAAGATCTCCCATAAGACCTGTACTGACAATTTTTGTTGGCCTTTATTTAGAATTATTAGATTTGCCGTGTGGGTGGAATCTACAGCAAAATCAACTTTCGAATAGATCCGAAAGTATTCTCAAGTTACATAGTAAGGCCCATAGATAAACCAATACCAATTGGGTTTTGGGGGGTGAAACGTACAAAGTTTGCGTATCTTGGTATTGATTTATCTATGTGTTATGTCCCAAGTGGCTTAATATAATTAATAATGAAAAATGCAATCCTGTTTTTATATTTCTTACTTTTTATTTCAACGATGCGACTACGACGTTGCTCAGAATTTGAACAAGTTTTTTGCAAGCTAAAAACGATACTCGAATACAATCTTTTTGAAAATACTCGATACAATCAGTGATGCCAGTATATAACACTATGGTAAGGCCTTCGTTTGATAGAATGAAAAAAATATAAGTAAATTCATAATTCATACATTCGTAAGAATCATATGTAATCGGTTTATGTCGTGACTATCGTTTTTCGTATCGTAATCGCAATACGGGTTTAAAGAAGTAAATTTTGTTTTTAGAACGACAACGCATAGGTATGTTTAACAGAAAATCACCAGGACATGGTTTGCATAGAATGTGACGAAAGACCAGAGCGTGTTGGTCTTTTATTTCTTCCTGTTTGAAATTTTCTAAACAAAAATAAAGTAATACCTACTTCAAATATGAGAAAAGTCATTAAAAACAATGGCAACACTTGAAACATAATAGATAGGTAGTATACTTTTTTTAAAGCCAGAATTTTTTTTAATTTTCTTATCAATTCAGCAGAAAGAATTCGTAAGAACATAATATTTCAACAATAGATCTATATGCCGCATTGCATTTTAAGACCCTTAAATCAATAAATGTGGAGATTTCTCATAGCTAACAGCAAGTAACTATAGGTAATTATACCTACCTTCTTAGTATAGGTACATTGATATCCAATCTCCAAGCTTTTTAAGTTTTCTTTAACTCATTAACTCATTTATAAGTACGAACCTTTGACTGTTAGATCATCACCTTTATTCTGCATGGCGTTTGTGCTAAAACGCCATGCTTTAAAAACGACAATTGCCGTTACTTGGAAACGACTCCACTGTTATGGGTAAAGAGATACCTACGAAACGAAGAGAACTATGTATGTATAAAGTTTTATTTTGACTTGGAAGCGAATTATGACTTCTAGAGCGTGGAGTTTTAGAATAAAAATGCCTTCCGGAATAAGGGTGCATGTTAATCCTAGAACTGTCATTAAATCACGTTTTAACATAGAATTTTCAAATCTTTCTAGGTAGGTACCTATTTGGTTTCATGTTGATATCAGAACCTGCAATTTTTGTTTCAAAAGTGTAGTTAAAGGAACACCTGTGTCTTTGTTCCATTTTCTTGCATTTAGTTTGAATAGATTTTTCAAAAAAGTACTCTCATAGGTAATTCGGCAACGTAGACAGCAAACATTATTCTTTAATCTTCTTTTATTCAATGAAAAATATCTACCCTTAACTTAATAATAACAAAAGCCTGCACATCCACATTGCCTTAAAGAATTCTCTTTTGTATTTAGCTGATCTCGAAACTCTGAAAACCAAAAACCTGATTGTTCAAAATTGTATATTCTTTTTTTTTTTTCTTTTTAGCAAAGATGACGACGAGATCTTTAAGAATATATAACAAAGGCGACTATATATTGAAAAGAAAATAAACCTGAAAGATTTTTTTGAAAAAGGATCATTAATGAATTTTTGCACAAAAAATAAACACGAAATATTCCAGGTGTCCTCTAGATACAAAAAAGAAAAGACGAACAAGTGGTAGGTATGTATTATTTTTTTTTTTCTTCTTTATTATTTGATCACATTTTGTTAAATAATATAATTTTAAGTTAATTATTATTAGAATTTAATCAGGTTTTTTTTATTAATTTTTATTTTTCAACTAAAATACTACCTTAGCGTATAGGTAATTTATTTACTAATATTTTATTTACATATTTGGCTAAGAACTAGGTATTTTTTTTTTATTTTTTTGAATTAGGTATAATTTCTAAAAATTTTATTTTGTTAAAATTTCATTGTTAGTTTGCCAAGAATCGAGGGAAATCGATGAAGAAGTAAATAATAAATCATGCCTTTGTATAAAATATAAAAGCCGACGAATAGGTGCTCTTTGAGTAGAAAGATAAGACCTTCTCCGGTGGTCAATCTGACCCTCGGCACGTAGTGGAATATCCTTTTTGTCTGGTCGATTTTTTTTGTTGTAGGATATCATAGCCTCCTGTTTCTGACTGCAGCCGTTGTGATGGTTCAATTATTCGATCGAACGCAAATTTGATGAAAATCAAGGAAGTTTCAGTGATTGGCTGGTACTGCCTCCTGATTTCTCAAAAAAACAGGGCCAAGGTTTTAGTAGGAACTTAAAATGGCTTTTAAACTTTAAGAATATATCCGCAGGACCTTGTATTCAAACTAGTTTTATCACTATTTGGCAAACAGAATCGATATACAGCAATTTGACTTGCACTAGGGTTTCCTGCACCCAACAGCCATCCAAACTTTACTTCGCAATTTCACGAGCAGCCGTACTTTATTAGTGGAATCTAGTTCATAATAATGACTTTGGTCCTTCAGCTTTAACCCTTGGCAAAACCATTAAAAGAAAACACCACTTCGATGGCAATCGACGATTTACTTTTTTTTTTTTATTATTCGAGACAGTAAAAACCTTTTCAACTAAATTTGACATTTTTAACTATCCTCACTTGGCCTGTGATAACTTCTCTTACTCTGCATCCCTATATAAACATATTATACATAATATTTTGTGGTGTGATATCAGCAATTCGTGTAAATACCATTCGTATAGTATAGTTCCATCATTCTTTCTGGCAGAGTACTGTATAAATTTTGTATAAAATGTGTTGGTAATTGAGTCCACGCCAATTGAACACCCAGCCGCAAATCATCTTTACGCGAATATCGTCTGCCACTGTCATATACTTCGCGTATCAACCAACCCCATACGTTTTCCACAATATCCACATCATGCGAAAGTGTTGGCCATTGCTGGGCTTTAATGCCAGCCAAATCGGCTCCACTCTGTAAGGTACTGAAATTCTGGAATGAATTGTAATGATCCTGAATCCAAAAATCAGGATTTCCATCTAGTTTTTCGGTGATTTTCGCTCGATCCTTTTGTAATAATTCAATATACGACTCGGATTTGAATTTGGTGGTGGAAACTTCACATCGAATCCCTCCACCATAGGAAATTGCAAACCAAATGTAGACAGATCCACCTCTTGGCCGTTGTGAAAGGGTTCGTTCGTAGTTCCGCATGTCATGATAATAATGTGTGAAGCCATCAGGTCCGTCTAGATTGAATTTTCTCTCATCATGAAAGACCACCCTTCGCCAATGTGTCTCACTCCAAGTTTTATACATATTGGCGAAAGCTAAACGCTCCTCTTGCTGATAGTGCGACATGGTGGGTTCGGTTTTAGGTTTTTTTGTAGGTGCACTTCTAGTGGTAGTTGTTGTGGTCGTTGTCGTTGTGTTTGCCAATCGAACTGTTATTGGAGGTGATAACTGTTTTTCTTTCATTTCCTTTGGCGATGGACACTTTGGTGGATAGTTATCGCGATGCTTGAGGTAGTAATGTAGAGCCATCAAACTGCGTCCAATTTTGGCCGCAACCTCCCGAACTGGCTTCTCCCATATTAAGTTATTAACAATAGCTATTTCATCATTGGATAATAATAAATTTGGACTCCCCATTACACACGACGGGAGGGACACACACTTGTTTTTGATAAACTTCAATCTCAGTCAGGAACGATATTGTTTTTTTCTTTTCTTTTTATATTGAATTGTTAAAAATATAAGTTATCACGGGGATGAGAGTTTGTAGTAAGAAGAAAAAATAAAATAAAATTAAAAACAGAACTTAAGGACAAAATCACAGAAAACCGAATCAAGGACGATTCCCGTCGAACAAGTCCTCGACCAAACAATGTACAAATGTAGACTGAGCCTGACAGAAAACACAGCACCAGCAGCAGCAGTCAACCAGCCAAAAGGATATCGAATTCCTGAATTTTGTTTTCGTTTCTTATTTCTCCTCTTTTTCTCAATTCGGTCTCACGGTCCTTATGTACTTTTATTACGATTAGGTACGACGATGGCGACGGCGACGGAGATGGTGCTGGTAGGTAGGAAGGTAGTTTTAGGTACAACAACAACCAAGAGTATTCTCCACAGAATAGGTAGGTAGGTACACTATGCGAAAAGCGATTATACGATTTATGTGATTTTTAATTCCAAAAAATATCCTTGGTTACATCCTACCTACCCGAAAAACATCCCTTCTCAAGAGAATTTGAGATTACTTTTTCCAGCTGAAGCAGTAGGTAGACTTTCTGCCTGCTGTCGTTTTCGGATTTACTGTTTATGCTCTTTTCCCGTTGTTCAGTTTTTTTTTTCTTTTTTTTTTTGTATGTATGTAGAAGCTTTTTAGGACCTCAAATGTGACTTTATAACGATGATGACAGAGATGATGATTGCTGAGAAATAAAACGGGAAAACGGCAGTTGGGTCTTTCGTTTCGTTGTATATAGGAAAAAGTGATGCATGAAGCGGAAAATAAATTCAGCAGGACCATATGTTGTTGTTGTTGTTGGTGGATGAACAGAAAAGGCAGACAACAGACATTCGGATTTCGGATGTTTTGCTGGCCGTTTTTCGATTTCGTTTGGAAGACAAGTAGAGGCAACTACTAGCAACGTTGTTGTTGTTTTTGGTGTACATTTGTATTTTCCTTTACATTTTGTTGTTCCATAGTGTTGTATGTATGTCGTTTAGTTGTCGGGTACTACTAAAGTAAGGGGAACGAAGAGATGTGTAGGGAAGAAAGGATAAATAGAGGTTATATGTACACATTAGTATGGATTTCTAAAGTGTACATTATACATATATATATACCTCTATATGGATTTATATAAAGTCGCAAAGGGCTGCGGGTAAATGCAGCAGGTGTGGAGTTTTTGGGATTATTTTCCTTTTATTTTTTTGTGTGGTAGGTATGTTTTTGAAATTTTGGTTCAATGTTCTCTCTCTCTATATTTATTTTATGTGGATGGAAAAGAAGTTTATTATGAATTTTTGGGATTTATGTTTTTATGATTCTATAACGAGAAACGTTGACGCTTAATGATTTATTTTATTTTTATTATTTCAAGTTAAAACCAAAAAAAAAAGAAAGAAACACGGAACAGAACACAGCTGACAACGAACGAGAACGTGAACGAGTCAGTATAGCGATAGCGAAACAAGACAATGACCGGGGGAAAAGACGTGATGCTATTTGAGTGAAAGTTTGTGAGTTGTGTTTTGGGTGGTATTTTGAGTTATTTTACAGTCGATGTAAAAGATTTTCGAACACAGGTTTTTAGGTTTCTTAGAAATGATGTTCAGGTAGGTAGCTGTGATCTGTAATTTCATGCTATGCCATGTAAGTCTGTAGCAGGTATACCTAATTAAGAGATTTAGCCCATCGAATTTGTTTGGGAACTAATGTTTAAAACTAAATTTTGTACTTTCAGTTTTTTTTTTTTAAGTTATTCTCATTTGTATTGTATGTAGATAGGTACCTACCTAGATAAATTGAATTTTCGATTAAAATTTTATGATTGGTATCTCCGTAGCAGGTATCTTTTGTAAGTGCGAAGAACTATCACATTAGAGCTCTGGGTTCTGGACTAAGCAACCTCTGTTTCAGGAGTATTGCCACTTGGGATAATTGACAAATCACCAAGAGTACGTACATACATATGTATACTCGTGGATGATCCAAAAGTGCATCTTATCTTAGCCGTTCAATTTTGGTAGTAATCTGTAGGCCCTCATCCTTAGTTTAGGCGTACACGCTTTTCGCCCAATTTCATTAACAAAATCGACTAATATTTGTGTTATTCTTTTAAATAGCAAATCGAGAATTTTAGTTGTTAATACCGAAAATAGTGAAATCTTTTTTCAAAATTAAATTCAATCGTTTTTGGTTTCAAACTGTTCTCATCCTTGGTAAAATTTTACTGCTTCCTGCTATGTATACCGCCTGTCTTCCTGCCTTTTCTATTTAAGGTTATAACAACCGGAACCATCCAAATCGATCTTCTTCAGTCAAAAAAGATTACTTGATGTAATTCTTCCTCATATATCGGGTTACCTATTTTGCAAAACCAAAAAGTTTAATTTGATGTCCGTCATTTATTCAACCTCCAATGTTTGTCAGTTTGTACATTTGTAAGTTTGATTGGGTCAAAACTTGCAAATTAACTCCTTAATACACTAAAGCAGCAGACAAATAGTGTTTGGGCTTGTTAAGCATGGAATACACGATACAATCGTTGCCACGATTTTAGGTTTACAACTTGTTTTTTCCATCAGCAGCTTTTGTGCGATATCATCGGATACTTTGGTACCAACACCATTGAATAAGAAAAAGAAGGGGTGTAAGCTAAACCTACAGTGTTGATGGGTGAAGCACCAAAATTTAAATCTTATGATTCGAGATGAACAAGTCCTTAAATTCTGACCGGTCATGACTTAGGAACCCGGGGTTGTCACTATTTTCTATGTGGACCTAAGCTTTTAGGCTACGCTGTAAAAGCATACTTGTCAAATTGATTTTCAATCTGAATCAAATGCTAAAAACTCTACCGTAGCCCTTCAACAATTTTGTTACATTTTTAGAAAGATGTTATTTTCATCGTTCATATGCGTACCAAAAAAGTTTGCCTACCCCTGCAAACTAAACAGCTGCACTACATCTACTTTCCACTCGAATCTTGAGTGATTTACAAAAAAAAATATGAAATGTAAATAGGTAACGCATGTTCGATATTATTTTCAGTTACAACAGAAGTTTCTTTACATAAGGTACATATGTACCTACTTACATCTACATCCTCCACCCAAATCGAGGGTCGCTGATCCAGAAAGAAGTGCTTTCTCTCAAAGTAAATAACTAGATGATATTGATAAATATCATCTACATAATATACAAACCTTGCCGCATGCACTTTGACTTCAATGTTGATTCCAACATCCCTTCTGGCAGTACCTACATAATACACATAACTGTAGCTACAATGAGAACATGAAATAGAAACTTCATTTAAGTTTTTCTTTACAATTTCACTCTGTGAAATTGTTATGTATATTTTTTTTTGTTTTTGTTTAATATATACGAAATTCTACAGTATTTTTTTTTTTATAAATAAAATGTAAGTGCAGCGGTTATAAATTTTTTAAACATCAATGCAATTCTAGTTAAAAAAAAGAAAAGAGCACATTCAGGCAGATTTAGCTATATTCTTCGACTCTACATGAGCTCTGAGCTATTGTTGAGTCGAGAAGATAAAAAAACTTGTAACGAATAGAATGCCAAATCAAGAATCAACCCAATACTCTCCACAATTTTCTTAATCGGTTGGATTTTGGATGACAATCAATATAAAGTCCTTATCGGGTGCAACCATTATTTCGTGCTTCTTCGAACGGACACGCAGGAATGTTAGATCATTTGAGGGATCCAAATCGCGAACAACACTACGTGCTTTGTCTGCAAGTTGACTCATTAGTCCGGCATATTGAACGGTTGTTGTGTTATCCAAAGTACTCTTTACTGGGATTCCTGTTTGACAAGGAAGAAACCAACAAAAAAAAAAAGTTTATTCCTTAGCGACGCATTTGTTTTGTCAATAATGAAATTTTAATTTTATAATATAATATATTTATTTTGATTTTCAAGTAAATGTTTATCAAAAGCCAAATATTAAAACTTTTCTATTCTTTTCAATGAAATAAATAAATTTTAACACCCACCTTCGTTATTTACAACAATTGTTCCGACAACACCCTTATGGGATTGAAGGCGCTTTAATGTTTCTTCTACTTCTTGCGACTGCAAAACAATAATTTCACATTGATACAAAAATATTTAATATTTATTGAAAATTAATAATACTTACCATATTTTTACTAATAAATTATGAAAAAACACAAATTTTTATTTTGTCGCTGACGAATCAACCAACCCAGTTTTTGACAGATTACAAATAAAGAGTCAAAACAAAATGTCAAAAAATAATTAAATGTCATTCGTTAAATTTCAACGAGTAAAAGTGATGCCAAAAATTTTTAAATTCAGTTCCATGCTATAAAATTCTGAATTTATAGAACATGCGCGTTCTCACAAGTATTTACATGCAAAATCGAGTGGTCGAGTTGGAATTTTTAAGACAAAGATAGCATGATTTTGACGTCAAGGTACACCCACAGAAAATATGCTTATTAGATTTTTTGTAGGTTTTCTGTGACGTCATAGTCATGACGACATGGCGTTCATAACAAGCATAATTTTTTTTCTGTTTACCATGGGTGACTTTTTTCATTTGTTAGCAGTGTTTTGATAGAATTGCGTTAATTATCAATTCTTTTTTTAATTGGTAAATAATTTTCAATAAATTAAAAGATAGTATGTGAACTAAAACGAAAACTGTCAAACAACAAATACAATTGGTGTAATGCCAGGCTATACGAGTGACAAATGTCAGGGGGATTCATGAAACATGGTTAACCTGGTAAACGTGGTAAAATGGCAGATCTGGTAATTGAACTGTCAAATATGTTTGGTAAAAAATTACCATCTGGAAAACTTTAAACGTTTCATTTTGGTCATTTTACATATAACCAGCCACTAATATGTAGCTAGTTGACGAAGACAAGGAATGAACAAAAATTTTCCGCAAATAATTCAAGTATGAATACATAATTTTGATTGGATTTGATTGATTGATAGATTTTGGGGTCGTACATGAAACATGCGTGGTAAACTTTCCTATTTTACCAGATGGGAAAGTTTACCAGGTTTCATGAATACCCCTATTATTTTTTTCATTAACTCTAAATTAATTACAAAAAAGTGACAGCTTGTTCATTAATTTTAAATTGATGACAAAAATAATGACATTTTGTCACTCGTTTAAATCCAGCATAAGATTGTGAGTTGAAAATAAATTGTTAGCTGAACAAAAAGTTACATTAAATCATGAAAAACCTTTTTCCTAATCTCTATACCAGTTGAGACCTATATTTTCGTATAAGTAAAAGTGCTAACTGTTTCACAAAATTTGCAAAGTGAAAAGACTGCACTTTTCAAATTTTTAAACCATTTGTGAAAAGTGAAAAGTTAAAGCGTTTCAACAATTTAAAGTAGAACTTTGCATTTGAATTCGTAGTTTGCAAAGTGGCAAAGCAAAGTATTTGGGCGGTCATTAAAAAATTTTGAAAATCGTGAGTATTCGACTTACACACTAGAGGTTTTGGGTTCAAATCCTATCGACACCAACTTTTTTTTTTTTTTATAAAAATAGCGACAACAGAAAATAAGTAGTCTTCTACGGCAACTACCATCAGTAGCAATAAAATTGCATCAACTCAAGTTTTTTTTATAGTTGGTTAGTGAGTTAAAGGTTTTTGCTCGAGTCATGTCAACAATTAATGGTAATCTGTTAATTTCGATTACAGCGCTGGACCCTCCTCAGGTGAAAGCAGTTTTTTCCAACAATAAACACCTTATATTATTAAGACAAAATTCACGGAGAAATCTAAATACGCATCGGAATTTTGGGCGCAGCGCCCATAAAGTAGGGAACCATACAATTTGGAAAAAAAATTAATCCTCATACCCATCCTTACTTACTTAGGTCCTCAGATCTCGAAAAGTCCGTTGTGATCCCCTTCAGGGGAATAGGGCCTCCACTACTCCTACGCGCCATCATGTACGGTTTCTGGAAATATAACGTTGTTCTCTCCAACTCTTCCCCAGCTGCGCAGATTCACTTTCGACTGTCCGGCGCCATGTGCTTCTAGGCCGACCCGACCTTCTACCTGCCTGTGTGAGTGGGTTCCATTGCATCGCTTGGCCAGCAATGCAATCGTTGCCTTTTCGAAGCGTATGACCAATCCACTGGATGGATGATCCGTTCTTCTATGAAGTTCTTCATCCATATCCCTCATTTTTATTTCACTCTATGCACCTAAGACAATTTCATTTTTTTTCTATACAACAATTATTACTTTAAAATGATATGAAATCATTTAACAATGAAAGAGACTTGGCCCTCCGTTAAGGATGCACTTTGATGTGCATTCATTTTAATAGACGCACCAACTAAAAGAAAAACGTTTGTTTACCCCTCGACCACGAAACCAAGAACACGGCATCTTGTCGCTTAGGATTTCGCAACAAAAATTTCACTATTATTTACCTCAAAAAATCTTCATTATTTATTATTATGATTTTTCGACATCTTTTCTCAACAAACTCTTATTTGCAAACAAAATTTTTTTTTCCATATTATTGAAAAGATCCTCTTCATTATTAATATAACTAGCAAAGTTAATTTGTTTGGTGAAACAAAAAGTACAAATACTTTGCTACTTAAAAAAAACTTTTCACTTTGCAGAAAAGAACTTTTCGCTTTGCAAATTTGTGTTTGGTGAAACGTATTTTGCAAAGAGGAAACATTTTCAACTTTTCATTTCAATAAATATCCTCTTTGCAAATTGGCGTTTGGTAAAACGAAATTTGCAAAGTAAAAGTGAAAAGTTACAAAGTGAAAAGTGAAAAGTGTTTGGTGAAATAGGCTCCACGTCGAAATTTGTAGTGAAATGGCAAACGACATGATCTGCCGAGTTCCCATCGTAGAAGGCATTTTTGAGAAAAAAATTTCTAAAACTAATTATTTCAAAAAACATCTGAAGAAATGCTCCAAAACAACGCTACCAAGTTTAAAGTAAATCGACTTATCCGTTTAGGTTGTGGCTTTTTTTCGCATTCTCTATCATCGTAAATTTATCATTGATTGTTATCTCAACTATTTTTTGTACGAATGAATAACTTGATATATGGTATCCATATCGCAAGTAAAAAAGTTATTTAAGTTAAACTTATCAGAGTCTAATTAGATCAAAATGAATAAGATAAAATCTCTTTTATAAACAGTGCTTTTATGGTTCACTTTTGTGTCTATATTCAAAGAATAATTTTTTTTCTGCACTATAACTCCTTCAACCTCACCAATCAAAGCTGTTTAGTTTTTCTACTCAGTAAAATATATTTTGAACCTTGTGTCAATAAAAAAAAAATAGAAAAAATGGTAATCCTTCTCTAACTATAAGAAAACATTAATCTTTTGTTTTTTTTTGGTGCAGTCAAGTTTTGAAGAAATAATACAAAAAAACGAATCAACTTCAGATCGAATTGTTGATAAATCTCACGGATACATTGTCATAAACAATCACAATGCCATGGCTATGAAGAGTACCTTGGAAAACTCAATGACTCAGGGAATAATCAAACATATTGCTGGACCTCTGGTGTTTTCAGCTCGAAGTGCTGTTAGAGATTTAGATGCAACAAACGACTTGACATTTTTGAGAATCGCAACAAAGAAATATGAATTTTTGATTGCACCTGAAGATGAATTTACCCTGGTTGTTCTTCAATAAAATTAGTTGATATTTTGTTTTATACTTTACTCAGATTGTCTATGTTATTGCATCCTCAAGAATTTTGCCATGCTTCTAGAGCGTAGCGTTTTAGTGCAAATGCCTTGCGAAATAAGGGTGATTGCTATATTCGACAAAAAATATTTTCTCTAAACTAAACAGATGAACCAATTACAATGATTTGTGTATGAAAACTTCTAAATAAACGGTAGCAGCAATGACACAGTGGAAGTGAGGCTTGATATCTAGCTCAAAGGTGTAGGTTTTTTTTTTATCCATAAGGCTTGCCAGTTGAGTTAGTTAATAGAAAAAAAAATAAACTTTAAAGCGTGGCAACCCTAGCGCAAAATGTTTTAACACTACTTTGGTGCGTTCCTTTTCTAAACAATGGTTAACTATGGTTGTTACGTCAAAAAAAAATTGTTGTAGTGTCATTGTTGCAATGTTGGATTTTTTACGAATCATTTAGGAACGATTCGTTGTAAGATATTGTTAAACTGTCAAACTCCCAATGTTAGAACTAAACTCCATATTTAATTCTTAATTTTTGTTTATAGATTTGCATTATAATAAAAAAAAACTCTATTTTTTTGTCAAAAGTTAATTTTTCTGCGTTATTAAAAATGGTAAAACCGCCATTATAATTTAACTATTCTGCCCATCGACACAAATAAAAAAAAATTAAATTGTTTTGTAAACAAACTATCCATTTTGACAGATCAACACTTTCAACTCATATCGTGGAGATGAGTTGGAAATAGGAACGAGTCGTAACTATCTGACACTTGAAACAGAGTTTAGGAACGACGATGTGACGTCATATAGGTACAATTCGTAACAATTTTGGATAAGACGAACGACCATAGTTAACTATTGTCAACTATAGTTAACTATGGTTAGAAAAGGAACGCACTTCTTAACTACCTCTTATATGGTTTTTCGTGGTTTATCTAAACAAAAAAATTAATCTGATTTCGTTTGATTGGCCGGGTTCAAGACAACCCAACTGAACTTAAGTTCAGTTCAGTTGGCCGTCGAACGGAAAATAATTTGAAATGTCAAAAATTATAAAGCATAATGTGAAATATTATAAAGCATCTACTTTTTAGGCCTCACAACTGAACTGTTCTTGAACCCAGCCAGTATGTAAAAATAAGTTTCCTTTTTTCAGCCATTTTTCTGATTTTGTTGATATTTCTCCTTTGAATTTCGTTTGCCATTTTCACTACAAATATCGACCCGCTTCCGTATTCAGAGATAGTTTGCTTTAATTATTCCACTAATAAATGAGTTTGTTTCTTTCCTATTTTTCAAGAAGCCGTTTCACAAAAAATAACAGTCCGATGAGTTTGGGTTGGCTTTTTGAACTCCTTTTTATTATATTAAATAAAGAAAAAAGACATCACATATGCTTTACATCTAATCTGTCCATTCGTGGCTGAATCATATCCCTAGCATTTTGCACAACCATAACGGTGATTTTCCCATCCTCTGCAACAATAGTTTCATCCGATTTAGTTCGAACTCGCAATCCCAAAAGTTCGTCCTCAGGATCAATTTGCTGTAGCATATAACGAACTTTCTGATAAAGCATTTCATAGAGACCACTATATTCTACAGCACGTTGCTGTTCCATTGTGGTTCGAATCGGATTCGCTAACTGATTAAGTACGATAACATCTTTTACACCCGGTTGCTCCTGAAGAAGACGATACACTTCATCAACGTAGCTTTTTGTCCTTTTTTCTGTCTAAATGAAGTAAAATTGTTTAATTAATAATGATTCGAAGAGTAACACATTCGATTACCTTTGGAGGTTTATCCATATTTTCGATAAATCTTTTTATAGCATTTCCCAAAGGTATCACAATCACAATCACTGAACTGAACTGTCAGTTCTGATAATAATTTCAGACAGTTCTTTGTGAACTAATAGAAATTATGTACATACATGTAGCAGGCACAAAGCAAGAAAAAAAAGAAAAAACAGAATAAGGATAAAGTTGGAATTTCACAAAGGAAGACCCAGGACACAATATTTATAAAGATAGACATTTACTGAAGCGAAATGGCAAACGCGTATACCTGTTTTATATTACTTCCTTCCAACAGGTTGAAAACTTTCCAACTGAATCAACGCTAAAGGAATTCCTTACATTGCATCGTGTCGTTGTCGTATCCCATAGCAATCCCTGTTCATTTATATAACTGGGTCACTGGGAATAATATGAAATGATAGTAATTTGAGGTTTTTTCGTTCAACATCGATAAAACAGTAAACAAAAAAAAAAGTATAAAGAAATTAAACACACTTTTGAGTGAAAGTTCATGTGAGTGTTAAACAAGAGTTTAATCGAAAGGCACGAGGTGGTATTCAAAATTGTGATAGGTGTTCTATTTTTTTTGTTTTTAATAAAAATGCCACAAATACTGTTCTGATGCAGGGGCTGGTCCTGTATGTATGCATTGCATATTATGCTATTTGTACCTATCTGATTTGTTGTTTATTTATTCCTTCCTAACAAAATGTAGAGATAATACAATTGAATAGACCAATAAAAACGGAGATTTTAAAATTTAGCTCATATCAATTATTTGGTCGGAGCGAAAAAAATATTTTTCTAAAAAAATATTCAGATAGAAAGATTAAATATTTTTATCTTTCTCTATTTAATACGGTTGGCAAACAACAAAAATAAAACTTAGTAATTTTCCTAAAACTTCAACTAGACAAATAATCTACAGTGTTTCAAAAGTAAAGGTCCAAATTGAATTCCCGCGTTATAAGCTCTCAGAATTAAGGTACTTGTCCCGTAAAAACGCGCGAAAGTACGCACATAAATGCGTGCGTAAAAACTTGCGTAGAAACTCGGGTGAATTCGCTGTCCTACGCTCGTTTTTGCGAGCTTATTTACGCACGTTTTTACGCACGTTTTTTACGCACGTTTTTACGCACGTATTTACGAAAGTCTTTTATAAGTGTTTTTTCACGCGCGTTTTGCACGCGATTTTACGCGAGTCCTCACACAGGTATTTACGGGCGTTTTTACGCGCGTATCTACGTTCGTTTTCACGTGCGTATTTACGCGCGTAAATACATTCGTTTTCAGGCGCTTGTTTACGCGTGTACTTACGCATGTATTTAAACCCGTTTTTTTTTCGCGCGTATTTACGTGCGTAAAAGGTGCATAAAAACGCGTATTTACGCCTGTTCTCACGACCATATTTTCGCATGTATTTACACGCGTATTTTTGCGCGGTTGAATGCGAGTATTTACGTGCGTGACTTTTTTAAGAACTAGGCGTGTTCAGATAAATATATGACTATAATAAATATATCAGAGTTCAGAGAAGTAAAAAAAGCTATGTCCGTATTATGTTATTATCGCATCGCGTTTGGTTGGCGATAATAGTTGTGAATTAAACGATAATTTATATAAAAAAAAATACAAGTTAACGAAAATCAAGAAACACCCATTATACATAGGTTCGCCATATGATTTTTTGTGTTCCCTCTTTTTTATCGGAACACTGCCGTGGGCTCCCCAGTATTATAGTTCTACCTTGAAAGGTGACTTCCGCTTAAAATGCGACAATTGTCTTGTATTGAACATTTTTTATTGTTCCGAGACATTCGGAACCAATCTCGCGTATGTTTCAGGAGAGAGGTTCTCCATTTAAAAAAAAAACTTCGAAATCGGAACTCGTCTAATCTTTCACACATCTTTGACGTTTAGAAAACATTTATCCAAATGAATAAAAAGGTCGTTCATGTTGATAACTTTAGTTAAAACAAAAAAAAACAATAAAATACCCCAAAATAATTACCTACAATTTTACAATATTACGTATAGGTTAAGTTGCTGTTTATTTTTCAACTTGTTGTAAAAAATGTCAATACCTAAAACTTTTTGTACTTCTTACAAATAAAAACATATTTATCAAAGAAAAGAAAAAAAACAAGACAATAAATTGCTGCTAAAAATACATTTTTTAATTTTAATTTCTTATTGATGGCAATTCTAAATTTTACTTCGTAAACGATATTCAAAACAACTACAACTTCACCTATATTCTCACAAGTACTGCGCATGAATTGCTCTTAAATAAGCACAAAATCCAAAACCAGTCGTTCATTCATAATCTCCTCCTCGTGCACAAAAGAGATGCCAGAACTGTGCCCATCTTCACCTGCTGTCATTTTAATTAATAACAATAAAAAAATACAATCATTAAAGCGAGATAGATCTATGGTCCACAATTAAATTACTCATTTCTACACACATTTATTTTGTGTATTTAAGAGAACAACAATCTTCTGTTCTCTTTTTTTTTGTCATGGAAAATAATCAATTTTTCGAGCGAAGTTCAGAATCGCTTGGAAAAAATTATTCCACCCACTCGTGTGTCGTGTGGTGTAACGTACGTGATAAGTGATATAAAATACCAAACTAACTTGTCATTTTGTGTTTCCGAAATTGCACCAAAGGGACAAAATATTAAGAGAATTGATACTCAAGCAGTTTATGTGTATATCGAGAACAGGGATACCATCATTTTAGTTCATTGAATTCGCTGGCCTTCTGGTAGCTGTCATTTTATTCATAGCAATACCGAGATTCCGACTTCTGTGATTCCGTCATTCGTTCTCTTCCATTCGACGGCGAAAGGTGTGTTTTGTGTTGTGCGCTTCTATATGAGTCTCCAGAAATAAATTTCATTTTATATTTTTCTTTTGGTTTTGCTTGTCTGGTGGTTGTAAATTATCATTTTCATTCTTCTCAAAACTTGCTTTGTCGGTGAATGCAAATTAATACAAAGGCGGTTCGATCTGTTTGATTAATTGAATTTCTAGCGACACGATTTAAGAATTCTAATCAGAAACTGCTGCTGCAGGTGTATTATAATAGCGCAGCAAATTAAAAAAAATTATTATTAATTTCCCAGAACGTGGCTGCCGAAAGAAAGTTGTGTGTTTTGTGTCTGACGACGAGAAAGGCAAACTGAAGCGCCATCATTTTCTTAAAAAAATTACGAAAAAGTGAGAAAAAAGTGCAAAAATAATAATCTGCTATTGAATTTGTGAAATTTTCACCCAAAAGTTGTGCCGCATTATAATAAATTGAAATTCTTTAAAGTGTTCTTTTCGTGATTTGGGATTACCTACCTACTCTTTTTTTCGGGTGATTTTGTGTGTGTGGTAACGACGACGAAAATTGCGCGAGTGTTTGTGTTCTATTCACCCATCAGTCACAGTCAGTCAGAGGAGCCGTGAAGAATTACTATACTCGATTTTTGTTTTTGTTGTTGAATTACAAGAACAATCAAATAGTAAATAAACAATAAATACAAAAAAACACCGGAGAAGGAGTACAGTTTGCGGAATTTCATTTTGGAATCTGAGGTTAGTTTTTTTTTCTTTCTTTTTTTTTTGTGGGGGATTTTATGCTCCCCACACACATTAATGGAGTTCTCTGCAAAATCGAAGGGAAAAGGAGTTCTTTTTTTTATAGTGTAGTTGTTGTCTCCTTTCTTGGGTTGACGAAGGAACTTAAGAGTTGCCAGGGTAAAAAAATATTTTAGGAATATTAAAGGTTATCGTTTTCGGATTGAGATGCTCTTATAATGATGGGGGTTTGGGTAATATAAGGATTTATGTTTTAACTAACAAGAAACGATTTAAACCGATTTGAGGTGTGTATGTGTATTTAACAGGAACTGCTAGATTTTGCTTATGATTTAGGTACATGGATGCAAATAGCAGTTTTGTTTTTTTTTCAAAATCTGAACAGATTGTTATTAAATTTGACACTGATTAAATAAAGGAAAATCTAATTTAAGAAGATTACCAAGTCGTATATAATTTTATAGGTATAATTGGCGCCCAACGTGCGTCCAAAAAGATCTTCTGTACTTACAAATTTAAGTTTTGAGTATGTTACAATCTTGAGAGAAATTTTGTTTCCATAAAAATATTTTGTTATCACGGAACTTATTTTGTTTACTTTGAATATTTTCTGGAATTAAATGTACCTATAGTCCCAATTAAAAGATGTGTCCCTAAGTATTTATTTTTAAGAGTCGGTCAGACTTTACCAGTTTTTCAAGAATAGCATGGGTGAACGTGTAAGGTAAGAGAGGGTTTAACTTCCATAGAATGTAATAATTTCTAAGGAGTTGATTGAAAAAGCTGAATTTCCAAATATTAGTTAAATAAATCTTGTAGTGAAAATAAGATTTAGATTATACCTAGTATTGAAGATAAACACTCGTATTTGTTTTATGGATTTCCATTCGATACTGAGAACAAGCTATCTTTTTCTTGACTGAAGGTAAATATTTATCCGCTGTTGTTCATGAATGTGTACATTATGTGTTAATTTTAATTAAACACCACAAGTAATAGATATTACTCCCGAAGTAAAGGATTTTTTTTTATTTGTTATGGATACGGAAACTAAAAAGTTAAAAAAGGGGAAATGAGGGCAGAAGTACATATATCCTCATTGCAAAAATGGACAGTTAAGTTGTATGTTATAAAAAAATGAATGCGTTCAGCAAAATACATACCGCCGCCGCTGTCCGTCGGTCTGTGTGTCTGTTCGTCGGTTCGTCTGTCCATCTGTACAAAGAGCCGCAGCCCAAACGGTTTGCAGATTTGTAAAAATTGGATACAGATTACTTTTTTGTAACTTCCAAGGTTGTTTTTTTTTTTGTTTGTTTTTTGAATATCTCGATTATAACGAATACCTCTTATACATATATTTTTTTTGAGTTATTGAATATTTCTCAAAAAAGGCTTTAACGATTTCGATTAAACTGCTTGTATGTTATATCATAAGTATTTGTAACAATACTGCATTTTTAGTTTTTCTCAGAAAAAAACAAATATCGGAAATATGATGAATACGCTTTTCAGGAAATTTTCAAAATTTTCATTCATCAGTTAAAACTTGTCACCAGGTTTTTCTCATCATTTTAAAAAGTATTGTGGATTTTGTTTTTCAAAAAAAGTTTTGAAAATACAAAAAAGTTAAACAAAAAGTTATTTTCTTCAATTTTTTTTTTCAAAATAAAAATACATACATATAATAACTTGGAACTACAAGAGCAAGTTCGTGAGATTCAGTCGTGTATTTTATTTATTTTTGTTCTATTAATTATACATTGATTTATATTCGTTCTTGAATTAATTCCTCCCTCCCCTGATCAAAATCCTGCGTACGATTTAGTAAAGAAATGCACTTGACTACTCCACTATCATGGTGAGAAACCATGTCAAAAGTTTTCAAACACCAGGAACATTATTTACCACGAACAAATTTCTGCAATCGAACAAACCTATACATTAAATAGTTTATTTATTAAATTATGATAAAGGTAACTTTAAAGACATTACGTTTATATTGTCTGCCCTGGCGACACTATAAAAAATGTAGTTTTGTGTCGCTGAGCGATGAACTTCGTGAAGTTCCAAAATCAGTTAATATGCCAAAGAATGTCTATGTTGTGCACAATTTGGTAATTAAAGAACTTTCTGTGATATACCGCGAGATGATGAAAACCTGAACAGTTACACCAGGGCGCTGCATTTATTTATTATTGCATGAACATTCGGTAGTTAAAAAAAAAAACTTTATTTGCGTTGTATCCCGCATATTTTGAGAATCGTTAAAAAAAGAGTACGTGTAGATTGATGCAAAGTAATTCGCAAAACATACAATCCCTATATCTAAAAACAAAATGTATAACATCATGACAGATGTCGAATCATAATGCCACAAATTAATTGGGTGAACAACGATTTTCAACGGCTGAAAAAGGGATCGAAGCATTCGAAAACCATGTTTCAGAGGTATATGAAGCAGAATCAAAACAATGCTCCGATCATCGTTCGAATCTATGTACATGTAGGGAGAGATAGCTTAAAATGGTCCACCTAGGTAAAATGGTTCTCTAACTAGAGATCGTAAAATAGAAGAGTATTAAAAGGTTTTTTGAACACAATTCTTAAGGTTATCTGACAGCACCGACATCTACGAAATGTTAGCAACTTCAAGCTATTATTTGAAATTTGACAGTTCAAATTGGGCTTAGCCATCCCTTAAAGTAAAACAAATACCAAGATTTTTGAGAAAATTTGTTTTACAACAAAAAACTACAAAAGCATTGCATTTTTGAAAAGGCATTAAATCCTTGTAAGATTAGAAGTGCGGTGGCTATAAATTATTTAAATAATTTACACCGAAATTGCTTAAAACAATTAATTTAAATTGTAAAAAAAGAATAGGAAGACAAAAACAATTAGAAATGCCAAATCCACTGACACATGAAATGTCAAATCCATATATCCAAGACCAGAACCCATAACATTAAAGTAGATTCAAATTAGGTAAGATTTGTTCACATTATACAAATCCGCCAACACGACAGAAACTGATGAACAGGTTGTTGAATGTCAAAATATTGGGCGTTTTTTTTAGTAGTTGAGCTCTTACAATAATATTTTAAGCGTTATCTAAAATCGGCACTTATTGCAAAAAAGTGAAAAAGAATACACACATATGTACCCTAGCGGCATCTCTTGCTGAAAAGAGCGTATAATTTGTACACAATACAGACATCTATCGGTAATCTACCGAAAAAATAAAATAAAAATAAATTGGCACTCGAATTTCGAGTGCTGGGTCGGCTAGCTTTTATTAAAGAGGACACAAGCGTCCACAGGTTTTTCTCAAAACCTACCTCTGACTACTAACTCCTACAGCGAACGAAAGAAGGGAAGGAGTGTTATTTTATCACTAAGACACTTTTCGATTCAATCATTGCGGCAGTTGGGGACTTCTTTCCCAGATCAAATCAACGGAACGGTAGCTTATAAAGTTTCAGTCAGGCTGTACTACTAAGGGTGGAATTCATAGTCGTTACTCAAGTCAAGATTTTTCTCAACTCCCGTAAGTTGAGAAAAATCTTAAGCAAATGCTTAAGTGAGAAATTTTCTCACTTGAGTGAAGAAAAATCTTGACTTGAGTAAAATTATTTCTCAATGAAGCTGACAAATAATTTGACATAGAAAAAAAATTACTATTTTTTTTTATTTTGCAATTTTTGCTAAATTTCGGGATTTTTTTGTTGTGCTTGGTTTTAAACAAAAATAGTGTCCATAGTTAAAAAAGTGCATTTCAGTTATAAAAAGAGAAAGTTTGGGTAAGTAAAAACAAAGAAGAAGTAACATTTCTAACGAATCAAGGAAATGCTTTAGGTAGCTTCCAACCTCACTTGAGTTTTGATTTCTCTTGAGGAAATCCTCAAGTGAAGACTTAAGCGTTTCCACGCAATTTCGATTATAAATAGCTGAAGGTCCAAAGATCTCCTCAAGAAAAATCTCTATACCACTATTAATTCCATCCTTAATGAACTGAACACCCTATACGGGCTACTACGACATAATCGGAACTCGTTGGCAACGGTGTTATCTGGGCCTTCATTCTTGGAGCTAACTTAAAGTCAGGTCCTCCAGAACAGGGGATGTGCTTCTACCCTTCCAGGGAAGAAAACTATTGATTCCGAAAAACCAACCTTAACTCAACGCTGGATTGGTTGAATGCAGCCTTAAGCTGCAGAAAATGAAGTCAAAAGGAACGCACTTATGCAAGGAGCATTTCAAATTGTTGATATCGGTTGCTTCTCATTTTCATTTTTTGAAATACCAAGCTGGTAATACTATCTGATATCTCCAAAAGTAGGTATTAAAAAAAATCCCCAATCTCCACCAATGCGGGCGGATAATATTTAAAAATATATATAAAAAAAAATAAAGCCTCACTGCAGTGCGCAAAAGTGTGACTGCCTGCCATTGCCTGTCTGTTTTTTCGCATACGACGACTACCAACGATATGAAGGGTGAAGGGTGTTCTCCCATTTTTATCAATGTATTATATTATAGAACCAAAACGGACGACAAATAGAGGAGGCACGCGTCCCAACACCCAACCGGAACAAGGTTGATCCGTTGCGATGTTGTTGGTGAAGTGCGGAGCGAGCAGTGCACTGTCTAGTAATTTTCAATGTTTGCTAGCAAATTTTTATTTTTAATTTGTTTTTTCTTTCGCCAGCATTTTTTTTTTTTTTTTTTTCATCGTAATATTAACTCTAAAATGGAAATGTAAACATTTGTTCCCGCAGGCGTTAAGCACACATTTGGATGTTTATGATTTTTTTTTTTTATTTTCAAAGCCTTTTAGGAGTTTGAAGCTGTATAATAGCTGTCATATAGTTATAACGCGGCATATTGATAAGCGAAAGTGGTCTCAGAAATGAGTGTTAAGTTAGATAGGGGAGATTACTATATGCTGTATTAGTATTATGGACATGTGCGCCAAGTTTTTTTTAATGTTTGAATATTTAGTTGCTGGATGGTGTTTATTTTTGCATTGTTTTGTTTGATTTTTTTAGAAATTGTAAGTTTGGCCAAATACGGTGGACAATATACGATTTATTAGCGACAAAAAGTGAAATTTGATGATTTTTAAATAACTTGGTTGACAATGGATTAGTTAATTGGCAATATGGATTAAATTTATTGATCTTAAACTCGTTAAGCGAATTCAGCGATTGTGAAGAAATTTAGACACATTTGCGGATAAACAACAAATGAGGAATTTTTCTTACTCAATATGTGGTAGGTATTGACTACAAAACACACCATTCGCGAGCACCTTTTCTAACAGATAATACTGGCAACAACATCAAGCTATCAACCTGCGAATTAATGATAGCCAAAATACCTATGGCTTCAAGAAATATACTGGGATTAGGTACAAGGCAATTATTTAGCCGTTTTGGCTAGTCAAGTCATTCTTCCAAGCTCAGTCCCTGGCAGTGGCAAAAGCTGCTAAACAAGTCTCACTGATAGCAATACCACAATCTTTTGTCACTTTTTCATTATAATTTATTAAATTATATTCTGCCATTGAAGAAGCTTGTAATTTGCTACCGCAAGAGCTAACGGTTCTTGATACCTGCACTGCACAGCATTAAAATCTGTTGGTTTCTTGGTCACAGTGGTGTCCTAAGTAATGAAAGAGCTGACGATAAGATCAAAAATCATCTAGAAACAAAATTCTACCAAAAACGCTCGAGGAAACACGCTTTCTTCATACCTGTGTTGTAGTTCTGCATTCTTGGAGTAAGGCTTATAGAAAAAATAATAAAATGGGAAAAATAGAGGATAGAATTTCTTCGATGATGGTTCACTATTTGAACCACGGATAAAAACGTTTAATACATCATCCCGAAATACAGCGAAAATTAACATGGGTAATCAAGAAAAGAGCGCTAATTACCTACCGCGAGAAAAAGCTTATAACACCGCGGAAAAAAGCATGGGAAGTTATAAAAAAGGGTTTAGTACCACCGAAAAAGTGGTCATACGAAAGTATTTGATACCAAGGTAAGAAGCATAAAATAGCGCGGAAGAAAGAAAAGAAAGCGTGGAAGGTCGCGGAAGGTCGCGGAATAAGACGTAAAATATCACGGAAAATAAATGCGATGATTGCTAAAAAAGACGTTTAATACCCCAGAAAGAATCATGGAGTTCTTATTATTGCGGAAAACAGTGTAAAATACTTACGGAAAAAGCTAAAAAAGTTAGGAAAAAAACGTGAAGTCATTGAAAATAGTCGACAATACATGCGAAATGCCGTGGAATACCACAGTAAAAGTTGCGGTATACTATGGAAAGAAGAACTGTGGAAAAAAACTCAGCATTAGAAGTTAGCAAGGTAAAAAAAAAATACCTTCAAAAAAGTGAAGAAATTCACAAAGCAAAGTGTTTTAAGTCACGGAATACTTTGAAAAGAGGCGTAAAATCGCATAGCAACGGGGGAAAAAACCGAAAGTCATGAGAAAAGCTTTAAGAGTACACCGGGAACATGTTAAGAAAGAAGCAGGGAATATATGCAAAATATCGCGGACTATAGCCCGCCGTAAAAATCGCAGAATACTGCGGTAAAAAGCTTGGGTTTTAGCATATGAAGTAAGCACGGGAAGTCATAACAAAAACTTTTAGTACCACAAAAAAAAAACTTAAATTAACTTGAAAAAAGTGGCGATTCAAGCAGAATGACAAAAAAAAAATGTTCACCGTGAAAAAGCGAAATATTACGGACTGCCACAGAATAAAATTGCTTAATACTTCGAAAAAGAGGGCAGAATACCGCAAATATTAGCACGGGAAGTCATAAAAAAAGGACTTAGTACCGCTAGAAAAAAAGTGAAACGCTCGGAATACTGTGCCTCAGGGGGCTCAAATATCACCGGTTGTAGATTAAAAAACTTGTAAATTAAAAATTTGTTTTTTAGACCCTTAAAATTAAAACCTAATTACAAATACATTGACGTTTACTAGATTAAATCGTGTGCTTTGTAAAAAATCAAATTGTTTTTTCTTCGGACGCAGTGGCAACACTTGTTTCAAACCAACAACACTTTTAAGACAGGATATTTCGCTTAATCCTTTAAAATGTATATTTAATAATAATAAATAGTGTTGGAAAAAACACCCTTTCACTCGAGATAGACATGTTGTCTTTTGTAATCTTGATTCAAATAAACATTGAATTATTTTCAGGAGTTTTTAATCAATCAATATTTTTACAGGGTGTTTTGCACTTGTTGCTCAGAGTACTTTACCACTTAAAAAACACCCTTTCACTCAAAATATTTGAATGGACTTTTCCGGTCCTGGGTTCTCATGAAAGCTTCATACTAATTTATTTTAATGCAGGTACTATAATTTTTTACGTTGTCATATCGAGTAACTTCACCAAGTTTTAAATGTTAAATTAGAAAGAGATGACAAGGAGAAAATATTCAAAACTCTCAATTTTTTGGTATTAAACTCGCTTAAATCACAAATCCATATTTCTATCGCTTATTAATGGTATGCACGTTTAGTTTTTTTTTCCTAATCTATTAACTTGCCCTAACCTTAAACTCTCTATGTGACGCATTTCTTATCATCGTTAAAGCACGAAGAACACAATGAGGGGTCTGTTTTTTTTTTATATTTGTTACTTGAAATTTAAAATAAAACACACATTTCACCCAACGACAGAAAAAAATAAACGATGGAAATGCATTTTTCATCATTTAGTCTAGCTAAAATCAAAGATTTTACATTTGCATGTTCACAACAAACTGTATATCGATTGAAATTGCTGACAATAATAATAATTGTTGACGTACGAGTATGTAGTTTAGGAGCAAGTTGAACGATACTGTTTGCTTACTTGACGTTGCGTTTGTAGGTACTGTATATCAAAGTATACTATACTACGATTTGCACTTGTCACAATCACAAGAAAATGTCATGAGAACAAAGTATAGTGTTTGTTTTTTTTGTTTTTTTTTATTAAGGAAGAGTAATCGATTGAGTGTTGGTGTTTGTTGAATTCAAATCATGGCATTTATTTGAAACTTAAATGATGTGTCAATCAAGATGTTGTTAGTGTGAAATAAAATGATGGAATGTTGGGAATTTATACAATATTGTCCATGTAACTGCCAGTCTATTAGTATGAATGTAATTGTAGGATAGGTATGTCATTTTGATTTATTTTAGTTAATTGTGTCATTCATTATTTAAGAAAACACAATATCTGTTTGGAAATAGGTATTTGAAAAACATTATGTTAGAACATTTGCACAATGTGAAGCGACGCAACGTCTAGTATTTCACATTTCTGTGACTTAAGCTGTTCTGCCTTTTTGACACAGTCAACCGAAGCAAAATGTTGTGTTGTCATGTCATACAAATCAATTTCAAGATGTGTTACATCTCCGTGAAGCCAGAACTGCTAAATCAAAATTTTTGACCGAGAATGGTTTAAATTGTTTCTTCACCAAAAATTGTCGTTTTTCCGAGCTTCATTAAGGTCAAATATGAAAAAAAATTAATTTATTTTCTGGGAACTTTTTTCTTGGTGAACTTGAGGTTAAAAAACCAATGCTGTTTGTTTCGTTTCGATAGGTTTTGATTTGGGGGTGTTAAACAATTTTCCAGTTTTTCATACTTCCTATAAAAAAAAAAGTTGATTTCGCTATTCTGGCTTCACAGATCCGTTATATTTTGTATGTACTATGTATGTCAAAGAAAACAATTTGATTCTAGATTATGACAATGGATGATACCACTATTTGTCTCCTTTTCTTACTATAGTCGTGTTTTATTGATTGTTGGGTAAGCAGTGCAGTAAAACTTTCTATGGAAAACAAAACCAAAAAGAATGCTGCCGAAAAATAAGGCAGTCAAAATCAAGATGGCGACGCTGGCTAATGAGCTTTAAAATATTGAAATGAAGAGGGCGCAGAGTCGTATTGAAGTAATAATTTTTGTTTGAAGGTTGGCAGTTGGCAAACACGTTTTGGCTAGAAATAAATAAAATAACGAAAATTACTGAAAATTTGTTTTAATTAAGAACTTAATTTATATCTTTACCATCGCGCGAGATAAGAAAAAAATATTTGCATATTCGTATTTTATTTAAAAAAGAAATTAGGGCAAATCGAAATCACTCCATGTTTGCAAATCGATAATGACATTCGATAAAGTTTGCGAACACAACCCTAAGCTGGTTTTGTTTCGCCATTAATTGCCCCAAAAACATAAACATGGTACCAACATTCAAACATTGAATTTTCGAACGAGTAAAATCGTTTAATTGGCATTCGACTTCTGTGCTTTCTACCCATCTACCAATAAAACACAGCTATTTTGTTTAATATTTTGCGTTAATTCAAAATTACTTATGCTACATTTATGCGACTGTCAGTCTGCCATTAATGTCGTCAAAATACTGGCAATACAATCAGCAAGTAAACACAACTTTTTTTCTTGTTGCTAAAACTCATTTTTTCAGTCGGTTTATTTTGTATTCAATGTCACACCTTTTTACCATACGAGCAAGAGAATACGTCCAAAATTGAATAGGAACACCGTTAGAGTGAAAGAAAAGAAAAGAAAAAAACGAAGGCAACATCCGCAGTATAGTAACTCATCTTTTATGTCCTTTTTTTTTATCTTCCCCCCGTTTTCCTCGTAGCTCCTTGCCTTTTTCACATCATTGGATTTTTCCTGCGGGCTATTTTCTAAAAATACAGTAAAATGAAGAAGAAGAAGAAAAAAAACAAAAAATCCCAAAGACAAGCCATGCAAGTAGAATTTTAATTTCATTTCTTTGTTTTTATTATTTTTTTTTTTAAACAAACAAGACTAAACACAGCGCGGAACCTGAGGCTCCATCAGGATATGTTGTGTGTTGGTGTGTTGTAGTGGTTCAAAAGGATATTTTTCCCGTCACCATCACCGCATCACCATCATTACCAGCACTTTTGAGGTATGCATTTCGAACGAATCCCAGTCCCAGGAATAAGGGTCGAAGTCGAATAGAAATAATATAGTCTATGAAAATGTAGTGGATTGTGTATGTTGTTGGTAGTATAGCTGTTAGATGCATGCTTTGGTCTCGTTTCGGTTTGTTGTGTTTCTTCCGATTGCTTCTTAGCTTTTTTGTTTTCTATTATTCGTGTTGTTGTTATCACTAAGTATTCGTGAAATAGGAGCAACCTACTTTGGGAGCAAGGACCTGTTTTTTTTTTTTTTTTTGTGATTTTATCATCAACTGTAGAATCCTTTCTTTTCTTCTTCAATTTCACGAATGAGAAACGAACGTTTTTGAATGGTTTGACTTGAAAATTAGCAATGACTATGGTTGTTGTTTCTTTTTTTTTTTATTTGGCAAATGGGTGAAAGAAGGAGAGAACTCTATATACAAAAAAGGTTGTAAAATAATGATGTGTCTGCAGAAAGAAGATTGGTAATTAACAAAAGGATCGTTTTAAAGTTAGCAGATACCGGGTTGTTTTTTTTTTATGAATTGAAAAGAGGTTGAGAAGAAATTGGCAATTATTTTGCCGACAATTGTATATTTTTGTAAGTAGGTACTTACTTGTACATACGTTTGTATTTTTATGTGTTTTTTTGTAGGTATTTGTGTACTTTTTAACTTAGTTTTAATCTTAACACAGTTGGAATGTTTTTTTTTGTTGATTTTATTATACAAATTGACGAGGAAAGTTTAAAGGTTATCTAACAAATATTCTTTTCATGTCATCACAGTTTTTTTTTACCACTTATGCTGACTCCCCGGGAGTAGAACATTGCGAATTCCATAATACGCATGATTTTATATTTTACTTTTTAGTCTTAGAAAAAGTTTATCATATTTTTTAGTGGTAGGTATACAATTTTTCGTTAGGTAAGTCTTTCAATCGATAATTAGAAGAAGACTAAAATTGATTTGGGGTGTTTCGACACTCCAATGCCCCT
Organism: Meliscaeva auricollis; assembly: GCA_948107695.1. Classification (NCBI taxonomy): domain Eukaryota; kingdom Metazoa; phylum Arthropoda; class Insecta; order Diptera; family Syrphidae; genus Meliscaeva; species Meliscaeva auricollis. Next base: position 30,199,649 of record OX403619.1, on the reverse strand, counting down.
CTCCTGAGTTCGTACTACCAAAATATTTTGTTGTCATCTGCACTACATAAATGTACAAAGTTTCAGTTCGATATGATACTTAGAAGTAGGCTAAAATTTATTTGGGTGTTTCGACCCCTTAATGCCCCTCCCCTGGGTGCGCACCGCAAAAATCTTGTGTTGTGATTATGAGCAATATTGTTCAAAGACTAATTACGAGTTATGTTAATGTCTATCGAAATTTGATGGTTAACAACTAAAAAGGGGGGATGGGGAAGGGGACTTCAAGGGGGTAAACTTGGTGCAAGGGGGTTGTACCCATAGACGCTTTTTATGAGCACAATGTGAACTAGGTATACAAAATCAATTTTGGAAAAAAATAATTGTTACCCTCATGAAACTTTGCAAAAACTTTACATTTGCAATGAGATTGAAGAATCAAAAGAGTCCATACAAATAAAGGGTTTTCCAATAAGGGGTGTTATTTTGATATTCAAAGAAAAATGGTATTTTTGGAGATAAATGATCGGATGTTTATTTCATTATAAAGAGGAAGGTATGCCGTTAATAATGGAACACAACATCAGCCAAATGGCCGCCAAGACCACGCTTACAGGACCATATCCTTTTCATGAAATTTTCCATAACCAAATCGCAAAGTGGCTGCCCTATGTCCTCGATAGCCTCACGAATTTCATCTTTGAGGTCTTGAATCGACGCTGGTCTGTTGGCGTAGACCTTATCTTTCACGTGGCCCCAAAGGAAGAAGTCACAAGGTGTTAAATCACAAGATCTCGGTGGCCAATTGTGATCACCTCTTCGAGAGATAACACGGTCCGGAAACTTTTCCCGTAAAAGATCGATGGTTTCATTGCTTGTGTGGCACGTAGCGCCGTCTTGTTGAAAGTAAACGTTGTCCAGATCAATACCATCCAATTCAGGCCATAAAAAATCATTAATCATCTCTCGATAGCGCAATCCATTGACCGTAACTGTTGCTCCAGCCTCATTTTCGAAAAAGTAAGGTCCAATGACCCCGCGGGACCATAAACCGCACCAAACAGTCACGCGTTGAGGATGGAGAGGCTTTTCAACAATAACTCTTGGGTTTTCCGAGCCCCAGATGCCACAGTTTTGCTTGTTGACGTAGCCCCCGAGGTGGAAATGGGCCTCATCAGTCAAGATGATTTTTCGATGAAATTCCGGTTCATTTTCATGCATTTCAAGGACCCAATCAGCAAAGACACGACGTTGTTGATGATCAGCCGGCTAGAGTTCTTGTGTTAACTGATCTTTATAAGCTTTAAGACCCAAGTCTTTATGCAAAATACGGTGTAATGACGTTTGTGGAATGCCTAATTCCAAAGAACGACGAGGAATGGACAAACGTGGGTTTTCTTCAACACTTTGGGCTACAACAGCAATATTCTCAGTTGTTCTTGAGCGATTCTTCACATCACTAACTTGTCCCAACAGCTCGAATTTTTCCACCAATTTCTGTATTGCGGTCCGACAAGGTGCTTCACGACGACCCAAAAATGTTTTAGTTTTACGAACCGTCTCTGCCAAATTTTCACCATTTTTATAGTGAATTTTAATAATTTCAATGCGTTGTTGAAGCGTGTATCGTTCCATTTTTATTAATAGAGTAGTTTCCACTTGTCAAATGTCAAAAAATGACAGCTTCAAAAGTGACAGCTACCGAAATAGCGGGATATTCAAAATAACACCTCTTATTGGAAAAACCCTTTATCTTGGGTGGAAAGGTATTTTTTTGGTGGTAAAGAGGGAGGAGGTGAAGACTAAAAAAATATTTTAATAGGAAATCAGCAAAAATAAAAAAACAGGTCTATGGGAGGTACCTACCGTTATTAATGGATGAACAAATATATTTTTTATTTCAGAAACACAAAAATTTTAATCAAAATCGTAAGAGTCGTTTTAAAAAAATAGATGCTTTATATTTATATTTTGGTCTACAAAAAATTAAATTTCTCCTCGGAGTAACACTAAAAATCCTTATATACCAAGTTTGAAGAAAATCGCTACAACGGGTTAGGCTGTTGCTTGAGATATGGACCCGACGGACAGACAGACGGACAGACAGAATTGCTGGATCCATTTTTTCGCATTTTCTATCATGGTATTGTTTAATTGTATTATCGAGTTAATTTTTACTTGCGATATACATAGGTTCTATGTACATATATATCAAGTTATGCATCCGTACAAAAAAAAGTTGAGATAGCAGTCAAACATGACATTACGATGATAGAGAATGAGAAAAAAGTGGGTCTGACAATACTGTCTGTCTGTCTGTAAGTATCAAAAGCCGCAGCCTAAACGGATGGGTTGATTTACTTCAAACTTGGTATATGGCGTTTTTTGGAGACTATCCCCAGACGTTTGCCGATTTTTTTTTTACCAAAAATAACGGTACCTGTCATATACCGGTTTTAGAAAAACTCATTTTTCTCAAAAACGGGGCCTACGATTTTGATTTAAAAAATCATGGTCATTTTTTTAAGGTCAAGGTCTATCTTTAAATGAAAGTCATTTTTTTTTTCAAAAACCGGTATTAACGGTACCTGTCATAGGACCGTTTTTTTAAGATTCTGATTTTATCCTTCATGCCTCAATCAATTTCAAGCATTTTACATGAAAGCTTTTAAGTTGCTTTAATAACTTTTAGCAAAAAAAAAATTTCGAAAATTAATTTTTTGGATTTTAAAAAATTGGAATTTTTATTTTGAAAAATCATTTTTTCGAAAATTACTCAATATTTTTCAAAATTTAGTTTTAAGACGTTGATAAATTTTATCTTAAAAATTGAATACCAATTTTTTTTTATAAAAGTCTTGCGGAATTTAATATTGAAAAAATAGCTTTTTTAAAAAAACGGCTCTATTTTTTTCAAATTCTTTTTCTAAAAATATATCATTATAGAAGAAATCAAATTGCATACTTCATTTTTAAGGTTAAATCCATTTAAGAAGCTGGTTTTAGTCATTTGAAAATCGAATTTTATGCTTTTTTTAATTTTTATTATAAAACTGCATTTACAAATTTTTAATTAAAAAGGCTTAGCATACATAGTAACTTTATCTATAAAAGCAAATACGTGCCACCCAGTCGTGCATTTTATTTCTTACGAATCCCAAACATGCCCTATAATTGTTTACATTACAAGTAGTACGTCAGTCCCAGTAATGCATTTTAATTTTAGTGCAACAATTAGTCATAGCTTTTGAATAATTTTTCAAATTTATTCTTCTACGAGCACATGTGTTTGTTTTGCTAGACTTTGCCAGACTTAAAAATCACTATTCCTACACTATTTTGTGTCTAACTAAAAACAGGAGAATTCACGTGAAAATAAAAGTATTTAAGAATGATGATGCTATTTGTTTTTCCTTAAAAATTATATTCTACTGAAAAATCAAATGTCCAATTATTTATCATACCCGTGAGTCATAAGAAAACGTAAAGCTAAAATAATTTATATCCATCTGCCACTTAATTAGAATGACAATTAGTTCAAAAAATATAATAATATTTGGAAAAAATAAACAACAACAACGCATTAAATCACATTAAATGGGAAATTCTCAAAAAAAAAAAAAAAAAAAACAAACAAAAATCTATGTGACTAATCATTTACATAAAAATAGCATACTTTGTAATTTTTCTTTGCCACTTTTCTCCTCCATAAATCTTTCAGCTGATTAATTTTTATTTTTTTTATGTTTTTCTTCTGTAAAGGAGAAACATTAAATTAATTCTCTCTCTAAATATTATCGTTTACGAAAAAGTATATTTTAATGTTATGTATATTTTTGTTACCAAAGGTATGTTGTCTGCCTTTAATGTCAGGAAATCGTAGATACTCTCTGTCAGAGGACAATTTATTCCGGTAAAGTCAGGTTGTATTTTTTGTAATATTATTTTATGTAAATTGTTTAATATCAAACAAATGATTGAATTTATCAGAGAAAATAATTAAAAATATAACCATCTGAAGGTTAGTATTATTTTCACAAGGTCGATAGTATCGTTGGTAAAAGTAATAGAAGATTGTTTTGAAGGGTTAAAGTAGGTTAGTGTAGAAACGTTAATTACACTAGTTTACAAAAAAAAAAAATGTTTGGACTTTGGAGTTATATTTTTCGTTGTAGATTTTGGCCTGTAGAACACGAAAATCGGATAAAAAAAAAGTATTTATGAATGCGTTTTCAAGATATGATATTCTAAATTTTTGTTTTTATTTTGTTTTTTTTTTCAAAGGATCTTTAGTATTCGGTTCATATCTTGATGAGTATTCATTTGCCGATCTGAACAACAGAACCAACATCGTTTTTGCAAAGACATCTTACTTCGCCTTTCTTGGTAGCTTTTCATTATTTTGTATTATAACTGGAAAACTAAACTAAATCCAAGAATTTAACTGAAGCAGTTACTTTTTCTTATGAAATTTAATTTCGTATCGAAAAAGATACTTTTTAAAATTTTTTTCAATAAAAAACTATGCAAGAAACAGAAACATTTAATAATAGCTATTTTTTAAAGTTTTTACTAATTGTTCATAATTTTTTCTGAGCAAACATAGATAAAAAAAACAACTATCTTACTCGTACTTTTGGAGAAATTGGCTTTCTCTGTACACTTTCGTATATTCGTTGTGATTTTATTAAATTCTTTGAATGTTCAGTTATTATCTAATATTACTGCATCATCAATCCAAACCTTGGGAGTCTTTTACTTTGGGGAATAAAACGTTTTAAATAGACTCCTTAAATTCTTCATAAAATGTACCCTTTTGGCATTAAATGCCCATTTAGGCTTCAAATACCAAAGGTAGGTACATTATTGTGGTATCAAAAAGCTTAGAACACAAAAACTCCTTTGAATTTTATAAAAATAATTTTATACAAATCATAAATTTACCTCCGGACTCCGCCGGTACCACCTTCCTCCGGAGTATACAAACAAATATTTGCCTTTGAAATATTTTTGGAAATTCCCATTTAATATTTAAATCAAAAATTCTTTCATGCAACATTTCTCTTTTATCAAGACTTAAAAGGTATTTTTCAAATACATATAGCAAAAAAAAAAAGAATAAAAAAAAAGATTTCCTCTGATAATAAAATAATAAATAAATTCGAGGTAAACTAACTGTGTTTTCAAGAACCTTGTGTGTTTGTTTGTATAAGAAAATAAGATAAACTGATTTAACGATAAGATAAAAGTCAGCCCCACGTAAAATAAAACCCTTCATTTCCTATACTTGTACTCGTATAATTATGTCATGTTGACTTCTTGACTTTCATTATGGAGTTTATTAAGTTTTTCTTTTATTTTTCCACTTCAACTTGACATTGTTGCCAATGGCCGTTAATATTATTAAACAAATACTTAAACATTAATTTTATTGCAAGTGCTTATCTGATGCATCAAAAAGTCCGTCATTTCTAACAAAAATTAAATTATGCAGTTAAGTATTTGTAGATGGAGCTACAATACTCGTCAATTACAGAATTTATCGGTTCTGATAATTATATTAAATTTATAAGTGAAGAAAATACTTCTGGCCAATCAATTTAATTACTTTGCGATGACCCCATTCAATTGAAAATAAAAATTAAATTTATTCATCTCCATTTAAGGTCAATGCTCAGTCGTCGATTCCTGTGGGCGGGATGAGTTGTTGTTGGTTTTTGTCTTTACTATTCAATTCTTAACCAAGAAAGACCCCCATTATTTTTCATTCAGCTTTGTGTGGGTTCAGGTTGTTATGATTGCACATGAAGCTATTTTAAGGAAAAATAATAAAATATAAAGTGGGTTTTTTTCTTTAAGTGGATCATCGAATTGAATCGACTTGACTCGACGCGGTGGCGACAGCCAGCAACGTTCATGCATCCACATGCATTCTCCTTTCGAGTGTGACACATCGAATTTGTAATGAATAAAAACTCTTGTTTGAAAAATCAACAACAACAAGTCTTTCTAAGGTATTCTAAGTATTTTTATTTGTTTGAGTTCTTTTTTCTTATTTTTTTTTTTCAATCTGAGGGAGAAAAAGAGATGGGGGTAATTTAATTAGAATTCCTTCTGGAGTAATAAATATGTAAAGTAGTCTAGTAGTTGCCTAGTTTGTTTAACATAATAGGCTACTTTAAAAATGGCTTTACGAAAAGAATAATAGAAAATTAAATCGAGCAACTTGAAAAGTATTTAACAAACAATTGTGAATGTGACTTGAATTTGACCAGTCTGTTTAAGACAGAAATAAAACAACTTTATGGAGGAGAATTTTATGCGTGTTACTCATAATTTTTTTTACGAAATATTGAAATTCAAATCACAGCTTAATGACACTAACTTAGTCTTGAAGTTTGATATAAGAAGGAAATAAGAATTATTGTCAATTGTAGGGAATAAATTTTGCTGACATTATGTACCTACCTTGGTGCTTGACACAAAAATTAACCAAAAGAAAATTTCTGTAAAATTCATTTACTTCTAACATTTTTAGTTAAAAAGTTAGTTAAACTGGACTTTGAAATCCCAAGAAACAAAACAGTATGGCGATAAAGGAGTACATAGATATAAAATCTGAGAACATTAAGTATTTATGATTACCTACTAATTGTACCATGTTAACGCTACTTAAAAGTACATAAAGGGAAATAATAGCTTCGATAGAAAGCCGAATTATACCACTTCTATATAAATAAGCTCTTTGTATACTACACGTGTGTCGGAAAAACATATATAAGCAGCGTTACCACTTCCGGAAAACAAACTGAAGTAGATTTGAAGAAAAAAATGTAGTAGATTTAGAAAAATCGGAGTAGAGTGAAAATTTAATTTTAATTTTATATTAAATTTAATTTAACAAAAACAACGAAACATCAAAAATTTAAATTCCTTAAGACAGTATATCTGTAAAATAACATAAATATATATTTTTGTATTGTTAAACGACCATTTTATAATTTAGTTGTTGTCAAGTCCTTATTGGATAAAACTTTACTTGCAAGATAAAAGTTAGTGCTTGGAAAACAGACAGCAATATTTAAAGATTACAAACTTAATAGAAAAAAAAGGTTGCAAGTGTTTAAGATTTTGGATTTCTGCAAAGAAAATTGGAATTTTCGCAGCTTTTCAAGATATATGCATGTAGGGGAACACGGGGCGATATGGAGGACTGGGCAGAATGGTTTTTTGTCGTTTTTCTTTTCTCACCGGTCATATATGATTCTAATAATAATGTTAACAAATCTTTCAGTAGTCTGAGAGCTTTCGTGTGCAGGGAGTGATATGAGTAATTCGCCTGTAGTTTTTTTTAGCAATTAAATATACCGATTGATTCTCCGAAGAATTGCAAGTTTTACAGTTTTATAATTCAAGATAAGTGAAATTAATTCTTTCTTTGTTGTAGATTTTTTGTTATTAGAAGATGAATGGTTATTTTATTTGTGTATCTTGGCGTTCTCAGTAATAATAAAACAAAAAAAAAAAAAAACATCTTAATCAATTGCCTTGGGGCGGAATAGGTATTCTGCTTATAAGGCATAGTTGGCCGATATTATTATTAAGATCAAGGAACCGAAAATAAACACAAAACAAATTGAAAAAACAAAAATCCAGACAGTAGAAAATAAAAATAAAATAAAAAGAATTTAGTATTTCCGAGTACCTACAAGGATACATCCTACCTTTACTGTAAAAATGTCTAAAAAAATTGTTCTTTATCGAAATGGGTTTAGTGAACTTAAGCCGTTTTAACCCTGGACACTTCCAACAAATAACTGGTTACTGAAAACAGTTACCGATATTATATGGCTTTCACTCCGAACCATGATCTAGATTTCGTGCAAAAAGTACGAAATCTTCATTCCAGTTTTAAAAATGACGTTTGTAATCTGGATTACGACGAAATCTCCTACAAAATCTACTTGAATTTTTTAGCGGAGATACATGTATAACACATTGCTTTCTTTTGTAAATATAACAGTTAAAGCATCTTTTAGCAGTGAGACAAAGACAAATTTCAAGCCAAATCAATTTTATGTGCGGTGTGAACAGTTCAACGAGATTTCAAAATCTTGTTGCGATATCTGGTCGGCGTGAAAAGGCTATTATCGTCAATTTATAGTGATAACCTTATCCGTGAAAACCTTAGCCCTCCGATTTGAATTCCACATGCCGAAGCTTTTGTGTTCATTAGCTCTACACGCCCTAGACATCTAATTCGACGATTTTTTACTCTCTTAATTTGAACGATGCCACTGTAAATGTCGTAAAATTTATCGCCGAATCTTTTTCTCCAGACTTCATCAATGCAAATGCAACTAAATTTCTAACCAGAAATTCTTCCTTCAAAACGGTCAAGATAAGTTCCATGCCGTACAAGTTAGAATACACTTCCCACCGATCTGCAAGAGCTTTGATACCATATTTATAATAAGATGCGTCGAACTCCTCGAAAAATCGATCAACTTCTGTCTCAAAGCCTTCATTGTTGGTAATTTTTGTTGGAAGGAGACATTTTCTTAGGTTTGGAAAGAGAACTTTAAACTTTTTGAGAGCCGATTCTCTCCTTCCAGTCGATTGTTTCGACTGCTGTTTTGTTTCAGGTGTGAAGTATTTGACCCATAGTTCGTCCATTGTAATAAAGGAAATCTTCGCCAAACAGTCAGTTGAAAAACGCTCATTAATTTGTTTTGTTCGATTGTAGCGGCACTCATTTTACGCACAGCTTTTTCAATTTCAGACTATAAATATTCGATGTACAGAACTTTTTTGAATGTCTGACGTATCCTCACGCACTTTCATCCGACGGTCATCTAATACCAATTTTTTTTAAATTTTTGGACCATTTCCGGACTACTCACCTCAATTGGTCAACCACTGTGGTGTTGACACCACTTACGACCAAGTTTAGATTCCGCTTGCCAATATTTAAGTGTTTTAGACTATGGAGAAGACTCCCCAAGAGTAGAATTCATCTCAATTTTGATGATAGTTGCGCTAAGACCTGTCAACTAAAAATATTCAATGACGTAACGCTAACCAATTTTTTCCATTTTTTCGAATCTATCGATACCGTTTTTGAGCAGTATTTTTTTTCAAAGGGAAACCCCATTTTTAGGTTAGGTCGGGTACTTCTAGGACTGCCAGACACAGATTGTTGACAGGTCCGACAATATTGTCTGATATGTCAGCGAAAAATTTGTCTCAACTGTCTTCAAATCGTTTAAGCTTAATAATATTGGTAGAGCGGCAATATGACACCAATATTGTCAGCTTTCTGTCTTAAAATTGTCAGGTACCTGATAATCGTCTGACCATGTCCGAGCATATTTCTTGTTGTTTTTTTTGTTGTTTCGTAACGGTTTATCGATATTCTTCTGTGGTGGCGATGTGAAAAATAAACAGTAATGCAGGACAACTAAAATAAAAAAAGGCTACCATTTCTCATGATTTCGTTAGTTTCCCAACGAAATCAAACGAATTGTTGTTCTGTGATCGGTGAACTGACATACCGGTGCGATGTCATGCCAACTATTACAGTGCTCGTACTTTTGTGGTGTGCAGACTGTAGGCCTTCGGCATGGATGCATAAATTAACAGTTCCTACATTTTCTTTAAAGCTTAAGAATAACTAATTTAATGTTCAATTTACATGATTGCAAACTAGCTTAAAAAAAAAGTTATTGCTTACAACCTTCACAGCATAATTTTCTTTCATTTCCTTTACACCAGATGCGTTGTTCTACTTTTTTGTAATAACATTTTCCACAATATGCTGCAGCAAAAAAAAATCAAAAGAAAATACATTAGAGAAGAAAATAAAATCATAGGAGAAAAAAAAAACTAATAATAAATTTTTCTAGGTAAACCTAAGCATTATACGAGTAGAAGGCCATCAGACGGCCAGGAAAACCACTTTTATTACCGCAGAAGCAAACATTTAATCGCATTACTTGTGGTTACACTTTCGTGCAATATCGATTGGCTTCGCATAGTAAAAACAATGTGACGTGTGAGTGTGACACAGAAATATACACACTCGACCATAATTTTATTATTACCGGCGGCGGCGGCGGAAAAGGTTAACACAAGTAACCCCCCAATGGAAGCTTATTTTTATAAAATTAGGTCATACAATAAATGTATAGTAGATAATATAGTATTTTATGTACATATAAGAAGTTACACGTAGTTAGAAAAAAACTTGACAGCTGTCACTGTCACCCTTTCCCACTTGGTAAGAGAAAATAAAAATATACATACGTCTAATGTAATGATTGACGCCGACAAAAAAAAAAGAAGAAAAAAACGTGTGAACTTCTCAATTAACTTTAATGAATATTTAATTTTCTACTTTACGTGACAAACAAAGTAGAAAAGCTAAGCAAAAAAATGTATTTAACTTAATTTTTGTTTTAACTTGAGGGCATCAACTCCCGCGAGACATTATTAATTTATTTTTTTTTCGTTGATTTTGTTAAAATATCATTAGGTATAGAATGAAGTAATGCTTTGATGGTTCTGTCAAAATAAGCCGAGTTTAAACACTGAGGAAAACATTCGGTGAAATATACCATAAACCGCATCATTATAATAATTTAAATCAGAAAAACTAATGTCCAAGTACATTGCTTGATTTTATTTGGAATCTAAGAAATCCCACAGCAATTTTTCGGTGTGAGTGATAGCATAAAATCACTGAGGGTACTTTAAGATAGATCCTTACTTTCAATAATCAAATATCAAGTTCTTGCATACTGTGGCTGGTACACTCAAGGTAATTGGTTTATCATTATCGTTTTAATTTTTTTTGTAGAAGTAAGCGCACTAGATATGAATATGGAGGTCCAAATCCTTTTGCATGGGCCAGTATTACGCATTTTACCGCGATGTTCCGCGGTATTTCGTATATTTCTCAACTCAATTCTGATACTTTCCACGTTTTTATAGGTGACTTTCTTCGCCTTTTCAACGATATTTTAAGCTTTCTTTCGCAATACTCTGTGCTTGTTTCGTAATATGCCTTGCTATTTTCCACGATATTCTACGACATTTCACCGGTATTCCGAGCCTTTTTTCACAAATTCTGAGCATTTTCAGTGACTTTTTCCATTTCAACGTTTTTTTCCGCGGATATGCTTTCTCACGTAGTACTAAACGCTTTTTTCATTAAATTCCCATGTTATTTTCAGTGAGTTCCACGATATTTCACCAGTATTCCACGCTTTTTTCCACGGTATTCCGCTCGTATTTTTCGTGGCTTTACGATTTATTTGGCGATATTCCATGGTATTTTACACTTTTAACCTTGTTACAAAAGGGTTTTTTCTATAAATTCCTTTGCTATTTTCCGCGGCATTCCAATATCGTTCACCAGTATTTCCCGGTCTTACTCTCATTTCAACCCAGCTTCGTGCGTTTTTTTTCATGAACTACTACGTTTTTTTCCGGTGTAATTAGCTTTTACGGTGGTACTGAACCCTTTTTTCACGGCTTCCCTTTTTTTTCACGATATTCCACAATTCAATACCTAATCCAGTTTGTAAAATGTGTGTCAAAATAATCAAATTAGAAATATATACATTCGAACCTGTTCATACAAAATTCCCATATAAAAAAAGCTAATTTAATTGCTTTTTATTTTCCTGGGTTTCCTTGCGGATTTTCGAAAATTTCTTTGTACCTAAACCACCCCTGATTTAATACAAACAAATCAAGAGAGAAATCATCCCAATCGGTCCAGCTGTTCTTGAGCTTTTGCGAGACTAACGCACTGCAATTGATTTTTATATCATCATCATCGGCTCGACAACCGGGGTCCAGTTCTGGCCTCTTTCAACAAGTCTCTCCACCTATCCCGGTCTCGAGCCGACGCCATCCAGTTGCGCACCCCAAGGCTTCGGGCGTCCTGGTCTACGCCATCTCTCCAGCGCAAGCATGTTCTACCACGCTGCCGTCTACTAATTTTTGTCACTATGTCTGCTTCAAGGTAGATTGCGTACAACTCATGATTGTACCGTCTCCGGAATCGTCCTTCCTCACATATGGGGCCAACAATTCTCCGTAAGACTTTTCTCTCGAACGCGGCTAAGAGGTCACAGTGCCTTTTGCTAAGCACCCAAGTCTCGGATCCATACATGAGTACTGGCAGGACCATGGTCCTGTACAGCAGCAGTTTTGAAGTTATGGTTAGATTTCTGGATTTGAATAGCTTTGACAGACTGTAGTAGGCTCTGTTGGATTTGAGAAGCCGCCCGCGTATTTCTTCTTCTATGTTGTTATCGGCTGCTACTGTTGACCCAAGGTATTTAAAGGATTGCACCACTTCAAATTCGTGCTCCGCTACCTTGATTGTTTGACCAACTGTTCTTCTCGCATTCGACGCCACCATGTATTTTGTTTTACCTTCGATGTCGTCTGCGTAAGCCAGTATCTGGCTGGACCTGTTGACGATGGTCCCTCTTGTTGCCGTGCCAGAGGCACGGATTGCTTTCTCCAACGCCAGGTTGAAGAGGAGGCAGGCCAAACCATCCCCTTGTCGGAGTCCATTAAAGATGTTGATTGGTCTGGATAGTAATCCGGCTATTTTAACTTGGGTTGTTACGTTGGTCATGGTCAACCTACATAGTCGTGTCAATTTATTTGGGATGCCGAATTCTCTGATTTATTATTATTTATTATTTCGATAAAATACTTTGAAAAAAATTATAAAAAAAAAGTAAGCGCAAAAATTACCAAACACTAACCTAAAAAATATTGTAAAATCACGTATCTAAAACGGGAGAACCTATAAAGAGTATATGGGAGACTTTTAGGCCTTGTGATTCCCTAAAAACTTGTTATGACATTTTACTTGCGATATATGTAGGTACAGGGCAAGTTTAGGATTCGTAAAAAAATGGAACTCGAGATAACAATGAGACATGCCATTACGATGACAGAGATTGCGAAAAAAGTCTGTCTCTGTAGACCTCGAGCTTTGTGGTTGAGGGTCTTTGGTGATTCTCTAGAGGGAAATTACATTTTTTTAGGACCAAAACTAACTGTACCAGTCATATAACCATCAAGGAAAAGTTAAGTTTATTCAAAAACAGCTCTAACGGTTTTGATTAAAATCTTTGTGTCTCCTTTTGTTAGAAGGGTCATACTTTTGGAATAAAAGAAATGTTTGTAAAAATTCTACTAACGGTACCTCCCACAGAACTTTTTCTTTCATTTTTGACTCTCTCTTAACCGACTTTACCAATTTTTATGATTTTTATTATACGGAAGCTCCTTAACAATTTCAAAATTATTTGATATTAAAATTTTTTTTTAATTTTAAAGTTAGATATTTTTAACTTAATTGAAATAAATTTACTAAAAGTTATTCGATAATAAATTGATTTGAACATTTTTTCTCTATTTACTTTCAGGTTTGATGACAATATTAAAAATATTTAAATGTATATTTTTGTTTTAATTAAACGCCAGGTTTATGCTGACATCTTTGTAAGGTAAAGGTAACAGCTACATATTTTAAAAAATTCAAATAAATTTTCTGCAAAATTTGCATTAAATACCATAATTATAAATAAATACAATACAATAATTAAAATTAATTTTTTGAAAAAAAAAGACAAAAATCGATTTATTTATTTTTTCAATCATGAAACAATGATGACAATGTTTTAAGACCTTAGGCTTAAAGATTCGTTTGGTGTTATTTCAAATGAAAAAAAAAATTGAATCATTTTTTGTTAATATCCACTAGCCTATTGTTTCTCTAAACATACTCCATCTCACTGTTTTATTGTGTTTATACTTCGTTAGATAGTCTGTGGCAGTGACAACAGCTGAAAAAAATGGTCTGACCGCGTTTATTTGCTTTTCTGTGTCGCTTTATCGCTTGCTTGTTCAAAGAAATTGGAGTGCAAATTGATTTTTTTCTCTCGCATGCCATTAAAGTTAAAAAAAAAAAGAACATAGGATCTTCAATTTTTGTCCAAAATATTACTCACCATAAAAAATTGAAAAATTGGTTTTAAAGTTCTTATTTTCAATAATTATTCCAATAAAGACAGAAATGTATCGTTTTCATGTTTAAATTTTTTTTTGTCAAACTGTGTACGAGTATGGAAAAGAGAACCCAATCGTGTAAAGTTAACACCTCTTGTTTGCTGCTTACAAACTGAGGCGTATGATAATTTTCTTTAAGTGTATACAAAATGATGGTTACAAATTGACAAGAGGCTATAAAATTGCTGTTGTCAGACGGCACGATTCACGTCTTCACCATTTAGCAACCAAAACAAATAACTTTTTTTCTTCTTTTTATTTTTGTATATTTGTTTATGTTCTTAACATTTTATTGTTATCATTTAAATTTCGATTTACCCCAAGAGAACGAACAAAGTAAATAAAAAAAAAACACACTTAATGATGTCACCGAGATATTTTTAATGCCAAAAAAATAAAATATAATTTTCTGCTTTACTGGTCAGTGTTAAGGTATGCACACAGCAGCGCAGCTCTCAACTTTACATTATCTTCTTGATTCTTTTGAATTAAATTTTTTGTTTTCTCTTTAGTTTTTTTTTCATGAAGTAATGAATTAAGTTTAGAAAATTTTGTAAAAAAATAAATTTGATTTGATTATTTTTTTTTTTTTTGGCTAAGATATAAACTTGACCTAATAGCAATGTTATAGAACGCGTCTATTGACTTGGGCTTTATTTTTATAACTTATATGCTTTAGGGGTTGATCTTTGATATTAAAGGTGATTTTTTTTTTTGTTTTATGGATGATGTCACACATGATTGAATTTGTAATAGAAGATTTTTGAAGAAAATAAAAAGAAAATAATTTAGTGAATTATAATTTATTTTCTTGAGTCAAGCAGGCATGTTTTGTTTGATGAAATTTGATTGACAGTTTAACAAATGGAGCATAAAACGTTCAAATAAAAAATACAAAAACACAAACAATGCATATTAATGTGAATTTATTTGTGTTGAATGAAGTAATACAAAACAGAAAAAAAAAGATTCTTGGGATAGAAAATACTTAACATTATCTGGGTAATGAATAATAAAAGGTTAATAGGGATTTCCAAAAGAGCCTTTTCGGTCTGACAAAGTTTTTTCAAATCTAAAATCAATGACTCGAGATCAAAATCTACTTGAACTTGCAACTAATGTGCCAAATCATCGTTTGATAATGTGAGTTTAATGTTTCTCGTTTCAAACAGTATTATTTTCGGAAAGGGACTAAAATGATGACAAAATTGGAAAGGTGAAAGAAATGGCCACAGAAATGGTGACTGAAATAGTTGTCAGATTGATTACCGAAATGTCGACAGGATTAGTTACTGGAATGGTTACCAAAATGGTTAATGTAATTGAATCGGAATAGTGACCGTAATGTTGACAAGAATGTTTACCGGATTAGTCTTTGCAATGGTTACTCGAATGATGTAAGAAATTGTTACCGGAACGGTGATAGGAATGATGACTTCAATGGTGACCGGATTGATGGCGGGAATAATGACCATAATGACTTCCGGAATGGTGAAAGAAATTGTTACAAGAATCTTGACAAAAATGGTATAAAAATGATAGTAATCGTGATCGGAAAAGTGACTGGAATGGTTAGCTCTATTATACAAGGACTTCTTACACTATTAAGAACAAGAATGTGTATCGGATTGGCACTGGCATGGTTACCAAAATGATGAATTAATGATAGTTATCGCAACGTGACGCTTTTTAACAAGGTTAACGTCGGTATAAAGCCGGTATAGCTCGTCGTTGAATCTTCTTCTCTACACTTCATCGATACAGCATATTACTCTATAGTTGGCACATATCAGAGTGTTTCCTTTTTTGTGGATTGATTACACTATGTCAAAGTTCCTTTTTTCAGACATACTTCCATCAGACCAGATTTTACAGATAAGTTCGTGCATACTCTTTACCAAAACATCCACTGCTTTGAACAGTTTGGATGGTAAGCCGTCTGCACCAGCAGCCCTATTCGATTTAAGATTGATGGTTACTAAGCAATCCCCTAGTTCTGGTGGACGGAATTGTCGGCCATAGTTGTTCAGATTAAATAAAATAACAGCCTGATTTTGGCTATCTTCGTCGTTCAGCGTTGTAGAAAAATGATCCCTCTTTAGCACTGACTGTGAATCTGCAACCAACTTCTGCCTCTCATATTGCTCGGCTTTCGTTCTGTGCTTGTAGACTTATCAAATCAAATCTGGTGTTCAAGTCTCTAAGAAAAATCATTACGAATTACATGGCATGGCATTTCAGTACCTATTATACGTGCGCTCGAGGAAGTCATAGAACGCGTTCCTTCTCTTATTGTTAGACTGCACGTGGTCTGTATAAGAATATAACATTCAACGTACAGATCCGAAATTCGTTCTTTTTGTTTTGTTTGCTGGGGTCGTCAACATTATGTTATCATCCGAGATCCATGGCGGGGAAGATATCCCTACACACAACCCCTATCCTAGACTCTTAGTAAGCCTAAGTATTTTAACCTGAGTGCAAATGTAGACACCACCGTTGATTCCATCTTGTGAATTTTGCCGCAGCATGCCTTTAATAAAGAAGAAGTGTCTTAGTTATCTCACTCCTACCCCCCTCCTCCCTCTCTTGTTTGCTGCCCTTAACGAACTTCGACAGAGAGGTGAGAGTAAAAGTTTTGGTAGGCAGAGGCGGGTTTTGAGAAAAATCTGTGTTTGCTTGTGTCGTCTTGTATACCTTTGAACAGCCAATGGAAGAATAAACAGTAGTAAGGACATAAATCTGTTTCAGTACGGCATGTGCAATGGTACATGTTCGACCATATATTTCGATCATACATGTTCAATCACACACATTCGATAAATTATTGAGTAATTACACTGAGTGACAAAAACAGGGTAACAAATATACGTGGACAGAGACCTATCACAACTTCAGATTTTGGGGGTAATATGAAATTTTTACATACCGTTTTGTAATCAGCGCAACAAGCTCTACAACCCGTGATGGGTCTCCGCCTGCGTGGCTAAGCAGGTATCGATGTGTTCCTTCTTTGGGTTACTATAGCATTCGCATGTAGGAATTCGTCTTTACTACAAAAAATTAACAACAAGCTGTCATAAATGTAAATGGATTGAGATAGATAGGCTTAGGTTCCACCAAGTTCTAAAATTATAGCTGGATCAATTTTTAATCTTTTCCAACTATAATAATTGATAGTGAGCCATTTTCATCTTTTCTTGTTTAATAATCCTACAAAGGTAACAAGTTTTTTTTTCAACATTCATAATCCTATCACTCTTGCCATTCAGCTGCACCTTAGACACTACTTAATTATGTTAATAATCTCTTATGAGAGTACCTACCTACCTGTATGCTCTCTGTCAACAAGTGCATGATAACCAGCTTAGTATATTGTCTGACAATCCTGACATGCTTTCACCTATTATCTGATTTACATTCTTCATCTTTCCGGCATTGCATTTCAATTATAGATTACAAAGATGTCACTCCTTCATTCAAATCAATCCGAACAACTCACAGTCTATTTGTTGTAAATGTTGTAGAAATTGCATAACTGCAGAATTAAAATAATAGCTTTTGCTCTTCCCCCCCCCCCCCCTCAAAAGCCAATAAGTCCTTTAAAGTTGTAGAAATACCTATTGTGGAACATATTCGTATTGAACGTAGATAGAGACTCATACACATTTGAGGTATTTTATTTGCATTTGGCATATTTTGAAAATGCTCTTCTTATAAGCTCCAAGCACAATGCGACAGTTCATTGTCATGTCAAAGTAATCCAATTCAATGACAGAACGCATGAATGGCTATTGGTTTTTGTATTATTGAACTTTGTTAGTCGATTCCTCGTCGGGTAGGTGGTTGGTAAGGTAGTTTGGTACGAGTAAATGCATCGTGTCTTCTCAATTATGCTTGATTGCATTTAGAAAATTTAAAGACTTATAACGTAAACATGGTTTGTACTTAAATTTTGTCAAATGGGGGCTGGAAAAATTTATTGAAAAATATATATTTTCAAGGTGTTGTTGACTTTAAGTGCCGATTTTATTTAGAATGAACATCTTGAATATTTTATAGTTAAGGTTTCTAAGACTCTTATTTTTTATATTTTTTTTAAATATTTTTATTTCTCATCGACCCTGTTCTAGTTTAGATTTATTTTTTGTAAGCAAAGTAATCCTCTTTACCTTTTTTCTCTTTTTCTTTTTTTTGTTTCTTTTTTTGTTTTTATTTTGATAAAAAGATTGCTTCTGCTGTTGGCACAGTTTACTTTTTATTTTTATTTTTTTTTTCTTCTTGTAAGAAAGAAGTTGGTTTCTTTATTTTTAATCAATTCAATGCATTACAGATTCTTTTGATATGTTTTTTGCTTTTTTTTTGTGGAAATACTAACAATGCCTTTTCTGGCATAAAAACATTTGGTGATTCTAGAACGAATTAAATTTTTAGGTATTTTAAGTAGAAATATCCCTAGAAATTATGTTGCAAATAGGTTCTATGGTCTTATTTACTTAATATTTTTCATTTCTGGACAAATGTAATAAATCTTTGAATACCCAGCTTTGATTTCATCGAGGAAGAGGCTAGGAATAGGAACAGAAAATAGCCGCTAGGGCAAATAATTGGTAGTTGAATTCATAATATTCTACTCGTTTCTTCTTCAAATCCAGTAATCAAATTTATAAATTAAACTTAGTTGAAACTACAATGGTGGTAAAGTAAACAGTAGATCTAAGACTTGCCAACAAAATTCTCTACAAGTGAACCTGGCCCGTTGCTAGCTGCATCCGTTTTCGCACACTTGGTTTGTTGAGGACCGTTATACTAATTACGTCAAAAAATATACTCTCACTTATATTTTTGTAAAAGGTTGGTTCCATATTATTTTCTTATTCTCTAAGATCTTCAGACCTTTTCTTTACCAGTCGTATTTTGGTGTTTAAGCTGAAAGAATTGTTCCTTAATATTTAGGACAGCATTCCGAAAGCAGCCTTTGCCTTCCCGATACGGCTGTTAATCTTTTGTTCTGTTCCACCTGCAGTGAACCTTTAATGGAGACAATACTTCCATGATATTGAAAATTGTCTAATTTTTTTTTCTAGCGACTGTCCTGAAATATTGATCCTTAACAGATGAATTGTTTTCATTTCCATGGATGATCATTTTTGTTTTTGCCTTGCTTTTGCCGTGCAAGTTCTGTATTTCCCACAAGTTCTGCATTTCTCTCTACTCCACTGTTTTCATAAGATAGAAACTCGTTTTCTCACTTTTTTAGGATATCGCATAGCAGAGCTGATTCTTTTAGCATGGTGTTAAGAGTTACTTATACTTATAAGTCTTTTAAAAAATGCAGAAAATAAATTCACTGAAGCCACTGTGAAATGCCTTTACAAACAGGTGAAGTGGTGATCCAGATTCGGAGCACTGCAGGAATTTATTGAGTTTCTGTCAGTTTTTTACTTAGGACAAGAATTTTAATTTTTAAAATATTAAACCTTTCATTAAACACAAGAGTTCATTAAAGCAAGAGTTGTTATTTTTTTTTTTCTAAATTGTTAAAACTTCCGTATACTACCCTGAGGCAAGAAGCGAAGTAAAATAAAAAAAATACTTTAAATAAAAAAAAAACGTTAACAATTGGGTGCAAACACGGAAATTTTAAAAATAAAAACGTTTCCACTTTGAATACTTAAAAAGCGAAACAAAAATAATGATGGCATCCAGCAGTCTACGAACCTGCGGTACTTGAGTTACCAGTCAACAGTCTTACCTATTGTGCTATACTCTCTGTTAAAAATTACTTGTATTTTAACCAAGTTATATTTACTTCAACGTGAAAATAACATTTAGTTTTTATGTTGCTTTTTTCCCTGAGTGCATGATTAGACGTAAAGTTTGAATTTGTCTATTAGTCCAAGTGGTGAAAGTCGGATTAATTAGCTCATTAGGTTGGAGATATAAATTGGTGTTAAATAAAAAATAAGTTGGTACTGAAAATAAAAACATAGGGTTGTCACTTTTAAAATGGGTACATCAACGTGGCAACCCTGTTTGAACGAAAAATAGCTACATCACTAACTAATAACGCATAATAAATTTTTAGTTTTTAATTTTGCCAAACAAAAGTCAAAATTACGTAAAAAAATAAAAAATAAATAAATTTAAGAGTGTAAAGCTGATAATATGGCAACCCTGTTCAATTGAAAAACATACTCAAATATTTGTTATTTAAATAAAATAGTATACATTTTGGTGGAGTTAAAAGTTAAATTCTACGTCAAATTTTAGCCTTAACATTCTTCAATCTAAAAAAATGTCGGGTGCCAACTTTTAAATGGGTACAAGTATACGTCAACCCTGTTTTCGAATTATTATTACCAATGTAGCGTTCGGCACTCGAGGTCGGAAAACTGGATTAAACATCAGCTTAACATCATAAACAACTAAGCAAAAAATCAGAAATACCAGATTTTACGCAAGGTCTGTACTGTTACTGTACTGTATTTAATAACTCACCAATTTATTTCTTTTACTTAAGTAGGTACCATTTTAAAAATTGTATTCACTCAAAATAAAAAAAAAATCTGACTTTTGTTCCCCGATTCTTTATAAATTACTATAAAATGTAATCAAACTACAATTATTATTTTAATTGTTTGCTTTTTGTTTTACTTAAAAAAAAGAAGATTGCTCTAACGATCTTCAAATTATTTGTTTGTTTGCATGTCTATTTTAGAAGAATTGCATTTACAAAACTTGAGTATGTCTTAAGAGAGCAACTCAATGCCTTAACAACCCATTATATGTATATCAAGAAGAGACTTCTAATCGCTTGATTCTTACCTTAGATATCTAAAGAACAGCCCAACAAACCTAATATTGAAACCAATCATGTTTGGAAGATTTCAGGTATAAGCAGACACATAGTATTATACTAAAAACTGTATTAGAAAATTGTGTACACTGTGGCGTATACGTACTTTTTTTTAAAAACATTTTATTTTTTGTTACTAAATAATTCTCTCTCCATGATAATGTTTCCCAACTCTTAACATATTTTTTTGGCATGTGATCGCCTTTATGCATGTAAAAACTAAGGAATTGTCAAGAGATCAGAGGAAATGAGTACCTATAAAAAAAAAAAAATTATGATTGTTGATTTTTGCATTTTTTAATTATGTGTCTTGCTGGTAAACGGCTGCTATGAAAGTAAAAATTGTCAACAAAAAAAAAATTAATTATTATAAGACTTCAACTATTCGGTAACTATAAAAAATGTAAATGTCCAATGGAGCTTATTCCCTGTAGGACTAAACACTCCAACTGCTATACATTTGTCTCCATCGCTCCCTCTTGTTCAACTTTAACTAACATAAATTACAATCAAAAATGTTCAACCATAAAATTTTTAAAGAAAAAATTCAATATCTGCTCTCTTCTATGGTATAATTTTTTTTAAAGTAATTTTTTTTATCACTTTAAAATGCATGAAGTGTTTTGAAAGTAAAAAATGAAAAGTAATCCTAGATAATTTGAGATGTGCTCTGTAAAAGATATCAAGAAGATTTGTCATCACCATCATTACATAATCCAGTGAACTCTTCAGTAAGTCGTACAGGAGCGTACTAGATAGTCGCTTAAGCCTGAAAGAAAGGGAGAAAGTTTCAGTTCATATTGGAATGGTTTCCTCAGAGTAAATAGCAATAACATAACAATTGACAAGGCACGAGGCAATTAGCAATAGGCAATTGGCAATAGGCAATAGGCAATAGGCAATAGGCAATAGGCAATAGGCAATAGGCAATAGGCAATAGGCAATAGGCAATAGGCAATAGGCAATAGGCAATAGGCAATAGGCAATAGGCAATAGGCAATAGGCAATAGGCAATAGGCAATAGGCAATAGGCAATAGGCAATAGGCAATAGGCAATAGGCAATAGGCAATAGGCAATAGGCAATAGGCAATAGGCAATAGGCAATAGGCAATAGGCAATAGGCAATAGGCAATAGGCAATAGGCAATAGGCAATAGGCAACAGGTAATAGGCAACAGGCAATAGGCAATAGGCAATAGGCAATAGGCAATAGGCAATAGGCAATAGGCAATAGGCAATAGGCAATAGGCAATAGGCAATAGGCAATAGGCAATAGGCAATAGGCAATAGGCAATAGGCAATAGGCAGTAGGCAAAAGGAAATAGATTTGCTTTGTTTTCTGGCGCCCTAAAGCCTAGCACTATTCTCACATTTTCTTCACTTGGCCCCGAACTTACCATCTAAAGTTAGTAACTCTTTTTTTTTTTTTGTATAAAATATTTCTGCCTCATTCTTTCCCAACTTCTTGGTGCAAATGATATACCAGCGAAGCCATCCATTAAATTGACTTATTGTTTCCGTATAATTGGTATGCTCTTGATAGTACTGTGAAAGTTGCAAAAACACGAAACCATTTAACAGGGTGCTGTTCTTGTGTGAATTTCATTTCACAGAAACTTAGATACACGTTGGTAGTATCTATACTCGAGCATACATAGCTCGAAAAAAAAATATAAAATAAAAAAAACTATCCCAGAGATTGTCTGTTTTGTACCGCATGGGTGGTTCTTGGAGCAGCTCTGTTGCAACTACATCAGCACTATTGTTAACTGATGTCTGTTCCAGCTACCAGCTTTACCAGAAGTAGATTCTGAACTCAACAAGGTACTCGACCGGGGTTATTGTTCCAATTCTTCAAAGTGGAAATCGTTTTATTTGTAGTTTTTTTTTTTTTTTTAATTTCTTATTTCATAAACCAAAAAAAGAAAACGTCTTTAGAGATTTTTGACTATACAACATGGGTGTTTGTGCATCGTGTGCATACAGGAAGTCGTTTTAATAAACGGGACACGTTAGGCATCATTTAACTATGTGCTTCAGAGGGTTTCTTAAGAACAACAAAAATTAAATATGTACCTTCCTGCATTTATATTATTTTTATGTTGTCGATGTGTAGTTTAGTTAGGGTGGCCATATTTGTTGAATAATGTATCGAAATGGTTCATTGAATTTTAACGGTTATTACGTAGTTTCATTGTTATTCTGAGGTGGTATTCCAAATTCTTATTAAAGAATGAAGGTGAACTACGTTCAACGCTTTTGTCAGCACTTGGGAGCTAGTTCAACCTATTCTCTTGAATTCCTCCATACAAACCCAGGAAATCAACGTACAGATCTGGAAAATTAATCGGACAAATCACCAAATCGAGGGACAAACCTTGCAAGCTAGGGGAAGAATACGGCCAATAGTCAATGAATGAACGGCCGAATGAGGCAAATTGAAGGAATAATCTAGTAAGTCAACGGGTGAATTCTGTAAGTGAAGGAATGAACCTTACAAATCAACTGTAAGATGAACCAAATTATAGCAAAAAACACCCAAAACAGCGTAATAATCCGGGAAGTCAACGAGCAAACTCGAAAAATAAACTGAATTATTCAGCAAGTCGAAGGCAGAATGGGACAAATCAACGAAAGAATCCGTAAGATAGTAGTAAACCAGGTTATTCAACGGTTAAACAAATAAATTTGGCAATAAAAAATCAGCTAGGTCTCATACAATTAATGAAAGAATTCACAAAATTCGTTGACTTCCATAAAATCAGTGGAAGTCAAGGAATCCGAAAATTTAACCGAATTTTCGGCGAATCAAAGGCCGGGGGTGAAAAATCTAGGGACCAAAAGAATCTGCCAAGTTAATTGGAGAACTCAACAAGTCAAGGGAAAAATACGAAAAGACAAAGAGCGAATTCGAAATATCAACGCACGAATTTCCTAGATTCAACGAGAAATTCGTCAGACCATCAGTTTAAATAAACTAAATTAAATTTTGTGACACGACTAGCTCACGAAGAACCAAGTTGCAAACATCTCTGGCGTAGCGCAGTTATCTCCTCTATCCACCAGTATACTAGATCTGTGTTTTAGTTGGCAGCGCTCTTTCGGGGCATTGAGAAATCGCAAGCGAGCCGAATTAGTTACATCGTGGCTTCAGTTCTCGTTTCGACAGGGTCTTGCACTTGGAGCACAGCATCTGCCCCTCCCTCGATCACTCCCTTTAAAAGATCAGCGTTAAGTCTGTTCAGATTCTACCTAGGAGCCCGTGGTTGGTGGCGATGGTTTAGGGCTCGTTGGTTACCCTCCAGATCAAAAACAATATGCTGGTTGTCGCTAACTGTGTAGTCCTCGATTACTCTCCAATTCTTGTTTTTTGCGAGTGTGGTGCCCGTCGCAAAGGTTACATCTAGGATAGTGCCTCTGTGTAGGGGTGTTTCCTAGTTTCCTACGTTAGCCACGTACAGCCCCGGTCTCGCGGCTATCTCGAGTATTTACCTTCCTCGAGAGTCCGTGGTTGGCATACCCCACCCATGTCCTCTGTCTTAGGAAGTCCTCTAAATCTTCTAGTTTTTTAAGGAAATCTTCAATTCTGTCATTGGGGGAGAGATGAGTATATGCTAACTATTATCAGCGTTCCACTTTTCACCCATTGCTCCTTTACTTTCAATGAGAAAATTCCTTGTGTTAGAGATCCCAACCGCAGCAGTTCTTAGCAGATCTGGAATCTAATTTGGTCCATCCTTGTCACGGTATTGCTCGTTTACGATGACATTTTCTGCTCGTAATTCTGCGACAAATTTTGTCAGGAGACTATCCGCGGTAAGGCTCCTGTGGACGTTCGGGATAGTGTACCACACTAGAAAGCAGTAGTTGATGTGAGGTTTAAGAAGCTGCTTGTGTATTAAGAGTTTTGTTGACTGATTCAACCTGGTTCTTCTTTTCTTAGACAACATGGAACCCCAAGTTGACTTTTCCCAGTATAGTTTGCGGGTTGAATTTAAGCATTTCATTGAAGTTGAGTTTCGTTTGGCTGGCAATTTATTTCCATCTGGGAGTTTTAATGTGATGCTTCTACAGTTTACAGCGTGCGTCGTACCAAAGTCATAGAAGTTCCGATTTTAAAGCGTTGATCCGGATACCCGATTTGTTGTCGAACTCGAACTGTTCAGAGAGCAAAACTTCTTGAGCTGCCTGAGTGTCAGCTCCTCCGGAAGTTTACTTAGGTTGTCGACAAGAAAACTTGGCTTGTACTTCAAGAGAAAATGTACTAGCGAAACTTTCTTAGGAATCACCACAATATTTGGCAGTTCAATTTGACACACTGTACCTGATTTTAACTCAATATAGTTGCAACTAATTCTTTTCGAAAATCGTTGTCTAGTTTTCCTTAACAATTTTTACTCAAAAAAAAAGCAGTATTCATTCTTTGTCACATAATAGAGTCTTGAAATTAAGAGCATATGGTCACCCTTATGAAGAGTATCCACTTTCACTGTCGTTTCTAAATCCTTAAAACAGCCTTCTTTGAAGCTTGATGGGTTGATTTAGCCAGATTCGGAGCTTAATTAACACTTTCAGTTGTATACTATGCAGTGCTAATATGACGGAAGCGGAAAAGGAAGAGCCCTCCATAACATCAATGTATACCCACTCGTAAATGGAATTGATATTTTTATAGATGAAAAGCGCTTAAGTAGTTTTCTATTGTTGTTGTGTGTGTGTATTTTTTTTTTATATTTAGTGAAGGTAATTTCCATCTTAAGGGGATGTTTACGGGGAAAAGGATTATGTGTGAATGGGCAATTCAAAGAAGCCCTATTGATAGTGAATAGTTTTTTTTTTGTATTTTGTTGTCTTCAAAAAAGCTTTGATCTGCATTGTTGCCAGCTATTTAACTATATATGGAAGTCTAATAAGTAGGTATATAACACCTACAATGGAAGGGGATATAGTTGTAAGGAAGGAATTTGTGTATTTTATTTCCTGATGATTTTTTTTTAATCAATTTGGTATTGTATTTCCGTGGAATTTCATTACGATAGCTAAACTTTTCTCTTTGTTTTATAATATTCTGGAGACTTAATAAGATTATCTCAACTTATAACGTCTGATGTCTGAGGAACAGTGTCTACCATGTAAATGTATTTGTAGAATGTGAAACAAAGTTCAAACTAATTTATTTAGTTGCAAATATAATTAAGTTAAATTGTTTGATTTTGTGTTTTATTTATGGAAAAGTGCGTGGAAAATCACTTATAAGTTGTAGTTTTTTTCGAAAAGTAAAGAAATAGAAATAAATGTCCAAGTTTTTTTCGGTATAATTATTTTAACGAAAAAAAAAGTTGGGCAACTACGGAGTTGATCCCAAATTATGAGTTGAACGTCAAGTTAAACAAAAAGAAAAACACAAGTAATTTAAAAAAAAAAAATATATTTTTGCAGCTTTAAAAAATACATGTTTTTTCCTATTTTTTTAGTTTTGAAGAACGTTTTAAGGCTAGTTTACAGTTCAGCTACAGTTTGCGCTGAACTGTAAATAAGGATTTAACCGCATTCTGATTAAAAAACAAATTAATTTATTTTTAACTTTACTTTTATTTTCCCTTTTCTAAGATATCATATATAAAAATTTGTTTAAAATTGAATTCAAATAAAATACACACACAAATAATTATTATGTAGAAAAAAAAGCATTACATTTTATAAAATTAGAAACGAAAATTTGCATTATATTAGTACGAACTCTTCTCTATATACAAATGTCGGTGCCATTTCCAAATTTAGGGTAACTATAAAAGCCCAATTTTAGCGAGAAAACCTGGCAGTTTTTGTATAGAAGATGTGCCTATCTACAAAATTTGGTATGTATTATTTTAGCTTTTTAATTATGTCAAACATGGTGCATTTTGAGTTTTTGTGTGAAAAACGAGCGTTATAGTTATTTTTTGCATTCAAATAGGGCTGCCGCATTTAAGAGAATTTTTTTTAGTGATGGGTGACTAGCAACAATAGGATTACATTTTAACATTTAAAGGCATAGTATTTCTTCTCACCGATAGATGGACATAGGAACTGATACCACTGTATTTAAACAATAATTTGTAAACTGTGTCTCACATAAATTGCAGTTACGTCTCTTCGTGAGAAACTTTTCTTTACTAAAATTGCAGTTATGCCAACTATGTCATAACGCATTGAGCCATGTTCCAGACAATTTTCTGGAAATCTATTGATGTAGAAATATGCAATCAAGTTTATCTAGCACATAAATGCCCAAATCAAAAACGACAATTTGCAAGTTACGTCAGTTCGACAGAAGAGGAACGATATGTAAGAACGTTGAAAATCTTACATAATTTTTTTTCTCAAGAAACAAATATTCATGTTTTTTCATCATCTTCGTAGGCCAAAAAGGATAGGGAATACTTCCAAGAGTATTTATTTTTGAACGTTAGAAAATAAAAATAAATACAAATGAAAAAACAAATCAGACTTTTGTTGAAAATCTCAATTTTGATTAGCTACACTCCAGTATTTCGGGGAGTTGATAATATCAAGAGATAACAAACTTTAGCTCTTCTCAACTTTAGAATATCAAAAGTTAAGCAGCTGAACTTTGTGTGAATAAAAACATTTTCTGAAGTTAAAAATGAAAATCCTAAAGTTGTGTTCAACTTTCAGTGAATAAAATCACATTAAAAAAACTGACACTGTTCGATATATTTTTTGTTTTGAGGAAAAACGAAACCTTTGTATTTTAAAGAAAGCAAAAACTTGTCAAATTAAGTGCTGTCAATTATTGTGCACAGTGGTTAGTGTGGACCACAATTTCTTTATAAAATTCTTATTATTAAAAAAAATTAAAGTAAAAATGAATAAAATATGAGTTTTTTTTTTGCTCAAAAAAAATTTTGGTCACTAGTCTAGTGACTACGTAGTCAACTCATTTTGATTGGCTGACAACTACTAAAAAATAAGATGAAATTTCCCCTCCCTCGTAGTGTAACAAATTCGGCTCCAAAGATAGTTGACATTTCAAAATCAGCTGTTAAATCTCAGAACACAAATATTTTTGTTTTCATATGTTTACATCTGTCAAACATGACAGAATTGACTAGCTTTGTAGTCCAAATTTTGCATTCCAAAAGCTAGTTGATTTTCGACTACGTAGTCACTAGATTAGTGAATACGCCCAATGTTTATTCAACACTATCAGCTGTTTTAAGTGGCACAAGGAATCTCATCTGTCAGTTTCATAATTTTATGGAGATTTCTAGCAAAACAAAAACAAAAACATCAAACTTCAACGTCTTTACTCTGAAGGAACTGACATTTGTTCATTAATTCGAAAGGATATAACAGAAATCGTTTTAAGTAGGTACATACATATGTACATATATTCGTACCAAAATAAATTATTTAAATTTGTTTTTTAAAAAGCCAACCACTGTGTGAGAATAAAATTCTTCTTTTTGTATGTTGCCACTTTTCAACTGTCAATGTCGGTTTCAACAGTGTGTGAGCTGTCACTTTTGGCTTTGACAGCCTCCAAAAGTGTCATTTACATAATTTTGTTTGACAGCTTTTAAAGCTGAACGAAATCGCAGTTAGTTTTTTTTGTTTACTTTTTACAAAATAAAACTTCCGTAAACTGTTATAAAATTTAGTTTCGAAAGCATTTTGTTTTTAATTTAGATGATTTTAAACTGTGAATTTTTGTTGAAAAATCAAATGAGTTAGGAAAAGATTATTGCAAAAACTCATACACTAATAATACGAAAAGCTTCTGTATTTTTTTTGTAGGAAAATAACAGTCTATTTTTGTACTTTAAATTACTTTAGAATAATTCGAAGGTTCAAAACAAATCCATACCCAAATCACATGTGAAATTAATGTATTTTGCCTTGTGTTAAGTTATAATTTCCAAATTGGTCAAATAATGTAAACGTCCATTTAAGCATGGTGTCATGATCCTCTATTATTTTGCCCCATGCCCTATAAATTATTGCTGAAAGTAGAAATCCAGATATAGTTGACCATAACTTTAGTCCACCTGGGGACCTGAAATACTTAATATTCGATTAATTTCATCCATTAGACTCGTTTAACAGTTGGAATCCCCAAAGGATTCCCAATAAAACATTCGAAACACAAGTTGTGTGTAGTGTATGGACACGAGTACCTACTAACATGGTTTTCCTCAAATTGCCTATATCCACAGGGCTAACCATTATCCTTCCTGCCTTCTAGACTAAAGATGTATATCTATCAAGACTGCTTCCTCAAGTGTGTAATCGATTACACTTCACCATCACCGTCACCACACCGTGCGTCGCGTCGTCGTCGTCGTGGTCGTCGTCATTAGATCCGCAGAATATTGCACATTCAAATCCAGATTCCCCCACATTTCCTCCACACTTTCGCCCACCCACATCTCATCTGTCATTTCGAACAATCTGTGCATTTAAATCAATCGACACTCTCCCAAGCATTGCCATACAACAACCAACATAATGCATGCGCCTATAATCTGACAAGTCTGGCTGCTTTTCAAATCAAGAAATGGGGGCGTTTTATAAAAGGTGACGAACTGCGCTGCCACACGCATGTCCTTGCAGAGGCCAAAGTGTCAGGCAATCCATTTCCTGAATTGCAAATGCCCATACCAACAATATGATGATGTCTGGATATCTCAAGTGTAGGCGAAAAAAAAACAAGCATCCGTCTTAACGAGGATACCCAAGGATTCAAGGACTGATGGAGTGACAGTTTGACTACCTACCTAACCTCTACCTACCTAGTGGTGGAGTATATAGCAGAGAGTGGGTGAGGTAATTTGTAAATCCTCGATAAGTCCAACAATGACATCCACAAACCGGAAACTTTACGGCTTCGGTGTTTCTCTTATACCTTTGGGTTTGGGTCTCCCCTCTGTGATTCCATTAAAACCATTAGCCATTCTCCATCGAGAGTGTTATTTGGGCCCACACCACAAGGAGAGATGTGAAGAAGATGATGGCATTGTGGTGGTTTACTCTACTCAATCTGTCACACAGATGGCATTGATCAAGATGATGATGCTGATGTTTGGTTATGTTGGTTGTTGGTTGTTGCGGAGGAAAAGACATACTCGAACAACATAGGATGTGGCAAGCGGCGGTGATTATGATTGAACCGCATTTACACGACCTTGACACTGACGTGAAAAGTGGCAAAACATGAATGTCCTTTATTGGAAGAAGCGTTTTTTTTGTTCTTCTTCGGTTCACTTTATTTTCTTCTTTTTTTTTGATTGCTTGAAACAATTTTTTTTGTTCACTTATATGTTCCTGTCAGCAAGAGCCTCAAGGCTGTTCCGAATCATTATGTTGTGTTATTTTTTTTTCTCTCATTTGCTTTTTTTGTTGAGGGGATTTTATTATATTAATTTCCTTAATGGAGATGTCAGCTCATATCGGAACGGACATCGGTACGCAGTGTTTGGATAAATTGCCCGTTGACCAAAAATGCCTTTATTAATGCTCATTGGATACGACTGAGGTATTTATAGATATATGAAGCTATTATACAATTTAAGTATACCTATACAGTATACACCCACCCACAACTTTGGCGTGGGAATATGAGTGTGTGGTGACCATTGCCAGGGATTTTTGTCCCATAAAAATGTTGGTAGTTCGTTTACCATATCTCTCCTGATCTAGCAAAAGACTAAAGAACGAACGGTGAGCGGCCTTCGGTTGACGGCTCCTGTCTGTGGCACGCTTAGAAGAAGGCCAACCACAGAAGTATCGGTCGGAAGCGGTCCAGCAAAATGAAGGTCATGGAGAAGCCTTCCCCTGTCAGAGATACACTAAAAGAAGTGAATCTCAGAGAAAAAAATGGAACCAAAAATTTGCCTGTTAATGAAGCTCTCTCTTTTCATCAAGACGCCAGTGGAGGAATAACCCAGTTGGGATCAACAGTGGCGTCTGCAGTTGCAGTCAGGCTGAACTACAGTGCATACCTCAAACGGGCTACTACGCATAATCAGGACTCAGGCCTATGAGAAACGGTTCTATCTGGCTCTTCAGTCTTGGAGCTTACTAAGAGCGTGGACCTCCAGAATGAGGACTATGTAACTAACCTATCACGAAGGAAATTCTTGCTTCCGCGACAACTACAAGCATCGGATGCGGATGATTCAAATGTTGATGACCCCAGCAAAAAGATAACGTATTTCGGATCTGTTTGTGGAAATTAGGTACTGTTGTTATACAGACCACGAGCAGACGAACAATGAGTAAAGAACCTGGTAGGCTAAGGGACTGACGTAACAGCTTTGGGATAAAAAGGTCTTACGGAGAATCAGAGCGTGTAACATTTATCATAGCGATCAGATGATGTGAAAAAATTGCATGTCGCGAAGCTCAAATCGCAAGAGACCGCCAAAACTTTAACTGAACGAGGTGTTCATATTCTCTCGTCAAGCTAGCCACCAGCGGCGAGAGCAGACGACCATTGGATGCATCGTTAAGAAGCCGCCAGAAGTGCTGCCACGAATGTGGCTAGGCAATCACAACGGAACTCCTTGTTTGACGAAGAATGACGGCTTGCGCATGCATCTTACGCCTACCATCTACCAGGAAAAGCTGTAAACAAGAACCAAAGCTACTGAGAGAGCAGCACAAGAGCTTTACGCGAAATGAAGAAGAATGAAAGCCCAATCAGCTTCTCAGGAAGAAAAAAAGAGAGCACTAGAAGCGGTTTGTTTAGTCTCTATAGGGTGGTAAGGGTGGAGAGATGTTGCTCGAAAATTCTACTAAAAGCTAAGAAGATCTTCCCAAGGCTTCATAGTCAGAACGAATACCTGCTGACATGAGAGTGAAAAATATTTCAGAAAATACTGATTCAGGGCTTGGGATCTTGAAGTTCCTTAGCCCTAAACGGTGAAGATATCCAACATTCCGCTGTTATTGCATTTAACCTGATGGCCGACGCGACGATGACCAAGCCCAACAATTCCGTCTACTGGACCTAGATGAAGTACGGTTAGCGGATCACTCCAATCGCTGTTTTTGCGGGTTCAAAAGGCATTTACCCGTTAGTATCTTCTCAAATGGAACAAAAGAAACGGTTTGCAAGACTTAAATTATCTCAGTCTTGCTTTACTGGGCCCCAGTATAGGCTTTGAAAGATTCGGATGAAACGTTGCTCGTGTGCTTTGAGAAAACATTACTAATCCGACGAGGTCTTCTTAGTAAGCTTATTGTATACACATGAGAGGAAGACAGCACAATCAAGGACAATCATAGCCAACTTGCTGTGCGTAACTTAAGGTGGCTTGCTAGGGACAGAGCCTGCTGGGAGAGGCATATTGGTTGAGGCCGTAGTCCATATTGGATAATAATCTAAAGTGCCATGAAAAGCATGTTTGGTGCAGTGGCCGGGGCACCGATAGCGTTTGATTTGATCTCAATTCCAAATGGATACAAAATTTACCATCTTAAGTGAAAATATATCAAAGATTTCTTTCGCTCACCTATGGAATGTTCTTCAATTTGTTTCTGCTATTTTTTCTTTAGTTTCTATCACTTGTTAATATTTAAACCTTTACAAAAAAAAGCTAAGATGGTCACCATAACAATTAAAGTATTAAAGTTCGTAATATTATATTCCAGCGATATATGTACGTAGGCAAAAATAGCTTTATCGGTTTTGTTTCCTTCGGGCCAGGCAACAAAAAAAAAAAGAATGAAATCTCTTTTTTTTTCTCTTTCCTTCCGAATTGAATCAATAAATGACCGGAGGGGTGCGGTCTTTTGGGGATGTTATTCGTTTATACGAGTTGATTTCTTTTTTTTATTTTGTTATGCTATTACTAGATAATACCTACCTATGCTTTCAAATTCTCAATTGTTTAATGCTTTTATTTCGAAAATCACAGATAACATTTTTTAATGTGTAGGTACCAACAGCATTTCATATAGATACCTAAAATGTGTTTTTTTTTTGTATAAGGTTTAATTTTTTTGGGAATCTAGAATTTAACAGTTTATAAAATATTTGTGCAAATATTTTTTTTTGTTTAGAAAACTGAACTTTATGTGGGCTATGAGTAATGAGTTTTTTTGTGTTTATATTTTTTTCAGATTTTAATTTGAATGTTGCTGTTGGAATTTTAAAACAGCGAAAAAGAAATATTTAACAGAGGTAAGTTTTTTTTTTTGTGATTTAAATATATTTATAAATTAATAACACTGACGTTTGAAATTATTGTAAACTTTTGTAAATTTTTGCATTTATTCACATTCTTTGCTGTGGCCCAAACGAATTTTCAAAATTCCACAAATGCTAAAATCTAACCTTATTTTGGAAAAACAAATCAGCCGAGTTCAGCGGGCTATAATGATATAAAGGGAGTGTCAATTGTACCTATTTACTAAAGAGCCTTGGTCCAAAGTGAACACTAATGTGTTTGGCAGCAAATTAAAGGTAGAATTGAGCTTTTTTTACACTTCAGAATTCTGTGTTGTAGTGAGCTTAGAGCAAGCTACCCCTATGTGCCAACAATTCTAACATTTTGCCACTGTATTATTTTATCTGTAAGTTTAAGTCAAATTGTAAATATTATGTTCAATAAAACAAAATTGAATTGAAAAAAAAAAAAAAAAATTGAAACTTAGAGCAAGCTGCGATCTACAATAGCATTTAATATTATCATATTTATATCCAAATTAAAGTTATATGCCTTAAAAAAGAAAGGTGTGTATATTAATGTACGTGCGCTAGAAGTTGTACTTCCTTATAATATATTATCATTGATTTTGGTGTAGGTTTTTTTGACAATGTAAAATATATTTTGAAATAATATGAAATTTTATTAACCAGAGTTTTTAATATTTTTTTGTTGATAAACTTTTAAATGTTCAGCTTGAAGCATCATATCATTTATAATAATCAAGTTGAAATTGCCAGAGCTACCTGTAGATATTTTTATGAAATCAAATCAAATGTTTCATATAACTAATTGATATTTTATCGATTTCTGTAATTTAGCTAAATAATGCGTTCGGCCAGCTTCGAATGGTTTTATTGAAGCATGTAGTTGACACATTTAATGTTTGTTTCAAATGACCGTTGATAGTTGTTATAATGAATAAAAGTACAAAATAATAACATAATTGGAAAGTGTGAATATTGCGGTAATTTATGTAAAAATTAATTCTTTTTGCCTTCTGAAACCTATGTTTACATTTATTTTTTGTTCTTGTACTTAAGTTTGTACCTTTCCTACACCTGTACTATACTCATGAGCATTTTTTTCACGTCAGAAGTTAATTTTGAAATATTTATCACATTTACGAAATCGAATTTATAATATTTTTGAAACAATTGGTATATATGATGATATTTCAAAACTCTTGAGTATCATATTGCCATAAATTGTATGCATAAATAATTATTTACATTTTTGGTGTAGTTATGTGGATATTATAAACTATTTAAGAATACATAGTCAGATGTTATGAATTGCACAATTCGTTAAAGAGACATAAAAAGTGCAATTTGTTCTATGTTTTCTTCTGTAAAATTATTTACAGTCTTTGATTTTAATTTTATCATTTATTTTTATCATTTTATTCATTCCTAAATATATATCTTCACTTAATGACCTTTGTGGCAATTTCTTATAATATAATTGTACAATACAATATTTGTACACACAATTATATTCGAACATTTTATCTATTAAAATCTAACTCAATTCTGCAACTACAAATAAAGTTACAGATTTTTAAAAGCATTGAAACCGATTTTTTAAATTTTCCTTTCTAAAATCTTTAAAAATGCATTAATATGTTTAAAATGTTTTGCAATGAGACGTCAATTTCGAAAATGTCACAACCGTTGCAACTGTGGCAACGAAATTTCGTAGTTTCTACTCCAAAACCAAAAATTAACTAATGTAGTTGATCTACTTTTAAAGTAAATTTGAAGAGTGCTTTTACGTAAGAAAATACCAGGAAACAAGCGAAGATCGGAAAAAGATTTGTTTCAGTTTTACAATTAAAAATAGTAAAATTATCTGAGAATCACCCATATATCATTACAGGCTCAACTGATTTCTTTCAAAACTTATCACCAGGTTGTTCTCATCGTTTTAAAAAGCATTGTTTATTTAATTTTTCTTAAAAAAAGTTTTGCAAATAAAATTGAAAAAATGATTTTCATTGATATATATTTTTTTTTTTTATTTTTCAAATACATAAATAAGGGTTTTCCAATAAGAGGTGTTATTTTGATATTCAAAGAAAAATGGCATTTTTAAAGATAAATTATCGGATGTTTATTTCATTATAAAGAGGAAGGTATGCCGTTAATAATGGAACACAACATCAGCCCAATGGCCGCCAAGACCACGCTTACAGGACCATATCCTTTTCATGAAATTTTCCATAACCAAATCGCAAAGTGGCTGCCCTATGTCCTCGATAGCCTCACGAATTTCATCTTTGAGGTCTTGAATCGACGCTGGGCTGTTGGCGTAGACCTTATCTTTCACGTGGCCCCAAAGGAAGAAGTCGCAAGGTGTTAAATCACAAGATCTCGGTGGCCAATTGTGATCACCTCTTCGAGAGATAACACGGTCCGGAAACTTTTCCCGTAAAAGATCGATGGTTTCATTGCTTGTGTGGCACGTAGCGCCGTCTTGTTGAAAGTAAACGTTGTCCAGATCAATACCATCCAATTCAGGCCATAAAAAATCATTAATCATCTCTCGATAGCGCAATCCATTGACCGTAACTGTTGCTCCAGCCTCATTTTCGAAAAAGTAAGGTCCAATGACCCCGCGGGACCATAAACCGCACCAAACAGTCACGCGTTGAGGATGGAGAGGCTTTTCAACAATAACTCTTGGGTTTTCCGAGCCCCAGATGCGACAGTTTTGCTTGTTGACGTAGCCCCCGAGGTGGAAATGGGCCTCATCAGTCAAGATGATTTTTCGATGAAATTCCGGTTCATTTTCATGCATTTCAAGGACCCAATCAGCAAAGACACGACGTTGTTGATGATCAGCCGGCTTGAGTTCTTGTGTTAACTGAACTTTATAAGCCTTAAGACCCAAGTCTTTATGCAAAATACGGTGTAATGACGTTTGTGGAATGCCTAATTCCAAAGAACGACGAGGAATGGACAAACGTGGGTTTTCTTCAACACTTTGGGCTACAACAGCAATATTCTCAGTTGTTCTTGAGCGACGTGCACGGGTTTTATTCTTCACATCACTAACTTGTCCCAACAGCTCGAATTTGTCCACCAATTTCTGTATTGCGGTCCGACAAGGTGCTTCACGACGACCCAAAAATGTTTTAGTTTTACGAACCGTCTCTGCCAAATTTTCACCATTTTTATAGTGAATTTTAATCATTTCAATGCGTTGTTGAAGCGTGTATCGTTCCATTTTTATTAATAGCGTAGTTTCTACTTGTCAAATGTCAAAAAAGACAGCTTCAAAAGTGACAGCTACCGAAATAGCAGGCTTTTCAAAATAACACCTCTTATTGGAAAACCCTTTATAATAGTTTTGAACTACAAGAGCAAGTTCGTGCGATCCAGTCGTGCATTTTATTCTTTTCTTATCGTTCGCAAAAAAGTGTTTACCCTAAACGAAATTACCTATTAGCTGCAAGCGAAGGCGAAAAATCTAGCAAACGAAAAAAAATCCCCTTTATGAAATAATTAAGTACGATTTATTATGTTTTAGCTTCAATTACAATTTTGAAATAAAAATATAATTAAATAATTAAAGCTAATTTATAATATGCTTTGCAATTTGATTTTAAATTCACATCTGTTTATAGAAAGATCAAGTTCATTACATATAGTGTTGAAAAATTTTATGCATCTAGAAAATGGTTCGTTGCAACCATAATTACATCTATGTTTAGGATTGTTAAAAAAATGACGAAGACGCAATCTTCTCTCCGGAATATAGATTTCAAAATTATAAATAATTTGTGGGCATTTGATACGGTATGAAAATACATCATGGACAAACAGAACACACTGAACATTACGCCTTTTTTGTAAAGAATCAAGTCCAATCAAAGCACATCTTGACGGATATGAAGGAGTATCTATTCTCCATTTCAGTTGCCTAACTACAAATCTTGTGAAAGCCTTTTGAACTCTTTCAATACGATTTATCCCAATGGAAGTAGAAGGACACCAAACAATTGAACAATACTCAAGGATCGGACGAACTAATGACATGTACACTGATTTCAGAGCGTAAGGGTTAGAAAACTCGCTGCAGTTTCGCTTGACGAAACCAAGCATTGAATTAGCCCTTGCAATTACATAATCTATATGTAACGAAAAAGACAACTTCGGATCAAAAATGACTCCAAGATCACGAATCTCAGATTTGCGATCAAGAATCTGGTTGAACATATGATAGTTGTGGATCATTGGAACTAAAATACGATGTGCCGTATTTATTTGAATCTAAACAGACAGGGTTGCAAAGTGAAAACCTCAGATCAAGATTTAATATCTTTTTAGATATTTTTATTTACATCTATGTAGTTTAGTGGTATAATGGCGAAAGTTTTGACACGAATAAAAACAAACGTTCCAAAATATGACAAAACAGGCCAAACCTCAGAAAAATTCCAATTGGATTTCTTAAACGCAATTATGTTTGTTTTAGCACAAGAAATACACACAGAAAACTCAATTGACGGGTCGAGTCCGCGTCAGATGTTATTCAACTCAAATGCCAACAATAATTGTTTTGCTCAAATAACTTATTAATGCTAAAAATTTTTGTAAGTTATTTGTAGAAAATTATATGATTTACAAGTTTTATCTACAAAAAAACAATCATGTTTTTTCCTGCGACTGATAGTTTAGAAGATATCGTCAGTATTACTTGAAAGTGGCAAAATGTATAATAAAAAACATTTGTTTACAACGGTAATAATAAACCATTTTATGTTTCATCACAGAGTGATAGTTCTAAAGATGTCATTATAAAAAAAAAACGTTAAATAGTTATCCAAAAATTACAATGTGTGACACTTAAGATATAAGCGGGCAGACCCCTATTACGTTTTGTTGCACTGATTACCAAACGGTATGTAAATATTCTGTAACACCCCCGAAATTCTTGGGGCAAGAGACAGTTTTTTGACCTTTTATTCATTGCAAAAAATCTAACTTCTTCAAATTTTCACCAAAT
Organism: Meliscaeva auricollis; assembly: GCA_948107695.1. Classification (NCBI taxonomy): domain Eukaryota; kingdom Metazoa; phylum Arthropoda; class Insecta; order Diptera; family Syrphidae; genus Meliscaeva; species Meliscaeva auricollis. Next base: position 30,161,486 of record OX403619.1, on the reverse strand, counting down.
TCGGATTTTTTTTACTGTTTTGGAAAGAAGACAAAACATTTAGACCTTTTCAATAATCTAAAAAAAAATTTTCCGGTAGATTTCGTTTAGATTTTCCTTTTTGGCAAATTTTCCACCGATTTTTATAAAAAATGTTTTCTTTGGTTTGGATTTAAACATTATTTTAGAATATATTTTTAAAATAGCATGTTGTTTTTAAAACATATGCTAAATTGATGTCGAAGTTGGGTAAATGACGAAAAAAATGAAATTTTTGAAATTGTTCAGCTTATACAGTCTAGGTGGTTTTAACAAACTACATATTTTTTTACATTGTTGAAAAGGTCTCCTTTCAAAAATAGTAAAAAATCTTAAATGGGTCAAAATAACCTATTTTTTTGGTCAAAAAAGTCTAAAAAAATGTGTTTTTTTGGTCTTTGCTCTTAAATGACGAAGTTTCTGACAATGGTTTAGGCTAATTTTATTGATATTAGTTGTTGTCATGACCATTTTTCGATGCGAGCGATATAGTGACTTTAGGAACTGTAAAATTTTGAAGATACTTGTTTCCTTAGGGCTAGCTTTTTCACAGTGTGTTAAGTTTCTAGGATCATTTTCAGATGTTCTAATTAAATGGCGGTTATCAACACAAATCGGTTGACTAGCTTTATCCATGATTATAACAACTCGAACTATAGATTCTCAGGCAAAAAAAAAATTCGACGTTTGGAATAATCATGCTTTAAAATGAACAAATGTGAACAAATTGGCCCTTAATCGTACTGAGCTGACAATTTTTAAAGTCACTACATCTGCTCACTGATCACTTGTATTATAGGAATAAAACTGCGTTGATGCTTGCCTCAAATTAAATATTTTGAATACGAATTTAAAAAAAAAAAAAAAACAAAATCAAAGTGTAGGTGCATAAACATCAGAGGTAATCGACGAAAATAAATCACTTAGCCTCAAACGTATCATCGTGATTATGAACAAGTCAAAATGTATGGAATATAATTAAATTTATTTTTTATTTTTCAACACAAAAATACATCCCACAAAACGCTCTCAAATCCTCCCTCTACCGATAAAATATAAAAAAAAACTATCAATTAAAATTCACGCCACTTAGTCGAATGACATGTGTCAAAATTAAGAATTCAACAAACGCAACGCTATCGATAATTTTGTTACTCACACTCTTATGGTTCATGATTTTATCACCTAAACGCCATCTCGTGTGCCACCACCTGTATGCATTGTCCTACATTCAAAAAAAAAAATGTAAATTTAAACAACAAAAACACAAATAAAACTCAAAATTCTTTTTCTAATTATAAAGAACAAAAAAAAAAAGAGATACAAAAATGAACAATCATTGGGAAGATGGGATCAATGATCGAAAGAGCGCCAGATACTCGATCAGAGCAGACTACTTGAGTAGTTCCAAAAATAGATTTTCCTCTACACCCATCATCGAATATACAGCGAGCGTTGGTAATTTTTACGATATTCGATTAATTGATTGAAAGATATAGTGTAAGTATGTGCGGCAACATTATGTGGGTACTGCCGCCCGCCGCGCCTCGCCGAACAAATATACGAATGGCGGCTATACAAACTATACCATCATATGAGTTGGCTGATTGTGTGTAAATAAACAACAGCTTCTTTACCCTATAAAGTTGATTTTTATACACTCTGCAAAGTTTGATTGGTCTCATGTGGGTTAAAATTTTGTTTCGCAACAGTTTATTGTTGGATTTTTGTTTTCTTTAATTAATTTTGGGTTATCATTCCCAAAAAGGTGACCTTAAAGTTAATACATAGATGCGGCAAAACAAAACTATTATTTCTCTTAGTGTAGGCATCGTCCTTATGGCTGGCTGGCACTCCTCATCGAACCAGTGTTTTCGCTTTGGTTTACTTCTGAAATTCAGCACATCCTAGACGGCATTTCTGATCGTCTAAGGTTGGTGCTGTTTGTGGGATTTCCGAAATCAAGGGATACGCGGTCAGTAAAAGATCTGACAAGTCTCTTGCGATGAAAGTTTACTGACGTCAAATTTTATTATAATACCCGCTCTTCACTGCGGCGCCATGGATATCCACATCTGAACTCTAGCTATTACAAGGTGACCTGAGTGACCTTAGACTATGTTTGCCCTCGGAACGTTCGACCATCTAAGATACTGGATGAATCCCTGTCGTCTATCTAAACATATTCGATTTGGTTGACAGTTAATTGATCTGAAGAGCTCCAAGTACGCTTGTAAATATTAACTTGTGAAAATCGAGTGCTCCGTCGCGCCGCGCCGCCAAGTCGATCAGCCTGAGTCCATCTTCGGAAGTTTCGTTGTGCAGGCTTGCGTCCTTCGGTCGTCGAAACCATGACTTCTTCCTTTGCGATCTTCTCGTTGTGGGTAATTATTAGCATCATCCTACTGCACTTGAACCTGTTTAAGATGGTAGGCCCCTTTACGGAAACAAGCTCCCTATAGCTCTAAGTTTCATTGAATTAACCAACGTATGCCCCTCCGCCAAGGTTTACCCTCATGCAAATGCCTTTGGTTCGCATTGAGAAATGCGTTTACGATTACACTCAGTTGGTCTGCACTTACAAATCTACATTGTTCTAGAATTGGAAGCGTGTTGAATGATTCAGAAACAGTCCAATCCAATTTTGGGCTCCATTTCTGCTGCGAAGTAATCATATCAACATTAATGATGGCTATTATGGAATTCGCAATATTTTACTCTCGGGGAGTCAACATGATTCGCAGGGTTCGCATTTAAAGCAATTATGAACTTGCCGGGTAAACTATATTATCACTATGAGGAACTTCCTTACCATTTCCACTAAGACACTTCCTCACCTGCCAGAGTGAGGATATTTCCACAAGTGAAAATATGAAAATATTAGTGTAAATCCCGCCACATTGCATTCGTCGGATTCTTTAATAGGGGAGAATATTTCTTACCATATCTACAGTTTCTTACAAAAAAAAAAAATAATAAATGTATTTAACCTCAATCAAATGACACGGAGTGTATCTTAACATCAATGTAAACAATCCGTCTCATGTTTTGTGTTTGTTTGGCGCGGGCCAGGGATGTTAAGTGGTATTTATGTGGTTTATGTGCTAAGATGATGATGATTGTGATTATTATCGTTTGGCCCACTTAGGAATGCGGGCGGTTCGTCGCTTCACTGAGCAAAGATGACGATAGATTTTGAATTAAATTGATTTCTGAAATTGCATTCCAACATGACAGACAATTTAATTGGAAATGATTCACCGGAACTGTGAAATGTTTACAAATATCTAAATATACAATCGTCATGCTATGACGACTTTATGATGAAGTTGTCAACATTGTTTTGACATAATAATGTGAATGAACTATTACTTTTGCGACAGAGACGTCATCACATTGACTATTACGTTACGTTTAAGGAACTAGTACTAAAAAAATATAAGTTTTTTTTTATAGGTTGGCATGAAATAAAGTTGAGGGCTGCGCTAGTAAAATAATTTGCCAATTGTTGAAATTCGTCGTGTGTGCAAAAGGTTTTATGTACCTTAACTAGATGAAATAGCTCTAAATGTTGGCTGCCATGGTGGAATAGTAGGGAATGTCATTGAAATGACTGGCATGGTCATTACTTTCGAGTGTAGCCAAAAGAACATTAAATTGGAACGTTTTATATTGCAAATAAAAGTTGCAGTAAATGGTGATTAGCATATAACTTTGTGAGTTGTTGTTGTTTTATGTTTGGTTGTATGGGGATAAATGAGATGTTGGCAGAAGAGATTTCATTTGGAAGGTTCTTTTTTCAGGTAATTAAAAGAGGCTCTATAAGAACAATAAAAGAATTATGTTGGTCTGGCTAAAGCTATAAAAAAGAGCTAAATCGTAACAACTTTAGATTGTAGTATAACTTGTGATTATGACTTTTAGAAATGTTTTCTGGGGTCCATAAAGATTGCTTTGATTGGTTTACTCAACTTAAAATATTTAGTTGAGCTAAATGCAATTTTATTTTAAGAATAAAGAATGTTATTGACCCGATGCCGGTGCTAATTTTTTTGAAGATAAGTAGCGGTGACGTTTAAGATATTTCTTTATCTGATCAAATTTGATCAGCTCTTCAAGACTTTGGAAAGGAGAGACCCAAGTGCAAAAATCGATAGTAAAAGAATAAAGAAGATTTGCCTGTATTAGTGACTTGCTGAAAATTAATGATTTTCATCAAATCGAAAAGCGACCACTTAATTAGAATGGTTAAAAAAGCTTTCGCAGTAGTTTTGGCAGCGTGGAAACATACCCCATCCAAAACAAAAAAAAAATGGAAGAGTATCCCAAAAAAAGATGCGCTGTTTCGCACAAATATAAATTTTAGTCTTGCGAGGTATTAAATTATTAATTTTTAGTTGTAGCATTATTTATCTGAACTTGCGATAGTTCCGGAAGATCTTTCTTACTAACATGAGCTAGCGCTTACAAGCAAAAGGGTAGATCTCTTCTCAACCAACCAACAAGGCTCACTATTACCAGCCATCTCAGCCTTTAGCTATCTTCTTCACACTACACACTTATGCATGCCACTTAAAGCACGGATCACACTTAGCTGGTTGTCAGTCGTCAGTTGAAGAAGTCGCTTTTGACAGCGATTATTTTTCATCACCGGCTGGCAAAGTTTAACACTTTAATCTTTTGGTAGCAGACAGCGACTGCTAGCTGACGTAGTGAAATTTGGTAGCATAGGCGAATAAAGTCAACGAATGACACCTGCTGACTGTAACCGGTGCTTATAACGAGCTCTTCTTGTGCCAAGCTTAAAATCGGGGATAAGTTCGAAAACTCGTCGGGCTGAGGGTCATGACACCCATACCCTCCCCTCCTCCTGCCCCCTGGATTCGTACTTCTTTAGACCTATTGACCATGGTTGCCTATTTATGAAGACTTTTTCGGAAAACACTACAAAAACTTCGGGTGTTGGTCGATTTTCTTTTCAAAAAAAGAATGTTGGTATACAAACATAGATTAACGATTGAAACCATTCCGATTCCCGGTGAAGCATTTTGAAATCGTGGTTCTAGCTTCACGGAGCTTCTTGCTTGTCATTATTTTGAATTACCTTTTAAACATTTAAGAATAATTCTAAAGACTTGAAAACTCCAAACTTACATACATAACTTTTCACATAAAACAGTTTCGTAATGTAATATAAATATTTGTCTAATGTGAACACACCTTATGATTTTGATTACCGAACATTAGGCTTTCCCTCCTTCTTTAAATCCGTCAAATCTAAACGTATAGCCGTTAAAGTTTTCTACTCAAAAATTACCTTGAAACTTTAAAAGTTGAAGGTCTTATTTGCTTGCTACTTAAGAAAAAAAAAGAAGAAGAAAACTAAAGTTTCTAAAATGTAAAATAGTCAAACAAAAATGTTTTAAAATTCAACCCCAGTCAATCAAAATCAAAATAGTATAAAGTTTATTTTTCTGTTCTTGTTACCTTAATCCTTAACCACAAAATAGCTTCATAGATAGGTAAAGGTATACCTATACCTGCTTGGAAAGAATGTTCTCTAGTATATACAAACTGTCATGCATTCCTTTATCGAAACTCGAAAGTTTCTTTGACATCAAAGTTAGATTATTATTATGGGCAGGCGGGTAAATAGGGTTTTTGAAATCTCTAATTAATATAATTTGAAAATTCCCAAAAAGCCTCCCTTCCTTCCCCCTTCATCGTCATTTTATTACTTCTTTATCATATCGGTTACACTATATTAGCAACAACCACTGCTATGTTGGTAAGGTATACTCGTACAAACCCTCTCTCTAAAGCTGAATGCCCTTTTATGTTAAAACAAAAATATTCTCACTAAAAGCCTTCTAAGCACGCAAAACTCATTAGGGCTTGCACCATACCACACACAACATAATCATGCCTTCATATACAGTACACACCTACATAAACACAACCAATGAAAGTTCTTCCAACTTCGGCTCACCCCCCACTTTTTTCAGGGATCGATAGCCCACTGTGGCATATTTTAGTTAGAAATGGCCCCTAAGTGCGCATAATAATAAACAATGCAACATGCAAGCATTCTTAGTTCTCAACATTCCTTCAAAGTGTATACCAGCAGAGTAATTATCCTCGAAACAAGCAGCGACACCAATAAAGGAATGTTGTGTTCCAAAAAGGAGCAGTAGGTAGGTACCTAGCAGTTAGCATCATCAGGGTTCGGCGCTCAACCCAGCACGCCGGAAGTTAAGTCTAAGAGCTTACAAAAAAACAAAAAAATAAAATAAAATAACATAAGGATAATGGCGCTGAATACAGTTAGCGTTGGCCCGATATTAATATTTGCATGAGCATAATATTCCAAAGCAACAAAATACACGACACACCACACACATAGCGAAAAACTGAGCTCCTTTGAGCTTCCATAGTATTTATATTGAGACCCCATCAAACCCCAACTACTATAACTGTATAAAATGTCAGCCTAAAGCTTGTTTAGTTTGTAACAAACTTCCTGAATTCTCTGCCAACTTTTAAACTTTGAAAAACCCGATTGAATCTCGTAGTTAGGTAATGGATGTATACATTTTTCGGTGCTGCACAAAAGTTGAGCCTTATTTTTCTCACATCAAGCTTGCTAGTTGTAGCATGGGTTGTCGACTGGATCAGAGTTGGTACCCTACGCTTAACCCCCCCCCCCCCAAAAAAAAAAAAAAAAATCAAAGAAACAAACAGTAGCAGCAAAGTAGTAGTTATCCTGAAGCATTTTACCGGGAAAAGTTTTTGCTTTATCGTATGACATTTGTCAGAGAGAAGAAGAAGAAGAAGTCATTTCGGGTGCGGTATTAGCGCAGATTTCCTAGAGAGCCAGAGAGAGATTCACTTCACATGGTATTGGGTGGGGTAAATATATCTGCGACTAAGTGAAGGTGGCTAGTTTGGGTTGGAGTTCAAAAACGATGCGAGGTTCTACATCCACAATTACGGTGTAAGTGAACAAAATTTTACAAATGCGATGAGCATATGAGATATTTTAACTGTCCCTCCCCCCCTCTAAATTCAAAGGCACACAAGATAAACGAGAAAATGTCAATGGAAATTGTTTTTAAACCTGCTCTCTTTCTCTCTGTGATTTCATGCACATAAATCTTGTGACAAATTATGTGTTTTTTTTTTCAAGTTGAGAAATTACATGTTTTTGTTGATTTAACGATGTGTGATATGTAAATTCGTTCCTTTTTGAACAAAAATGTATGTAATTGATTTAATTTTCTTTAATTGAGGGTGTATTTAATACATCTAGTTTCTACGGTAAGCAAATGTGTAAATCAGAAGACTGAAGAAATCTGAGAAAACCACTTCCCGATTCTCAAACTCACAATCAAAGACGACAGCTATATTAGGCCCTCCTCAGACTCGTTTTTTTCACTATTTGGTTTTATGTTCGGTTCATATTTGGCTCGGATTTGGTTTACTCCAAATCAGAATCATTGAATAAATAAAAGAAAAAACTCTGAAACCGCGTGGCGGGGTCATTCGTGGCATATAGGGTACCAAAAACGATCTTATAATTCCGAATTTCAATAGCAAACGATTCGGTAAAATAATTATCGCTTCAAGAGACAAAACCAGCGATGAGTGTAACCTAAAATGTTACAAACCGAGCTTCACTGAACTGAAGTTTGAACATACCGAACTAATCAACGGAGTTTGAAGCAAAATAAGGCGTTGTTTTTGAGAATCTAGTTGGGTTCGCTTTGGTTGTGCTCATTAGGAATTTAAATAGTAAGTTTGTTTATCGAAAATGGTTCTAAAGATACACTAAGAGAACAAATCGATTGCGGCAAACGAACAAATTGCCCAAACGACATTTTCGTTTGTTGGACAATTTATCGGCTTCGTTTGTTGCAAATTTCTAAATTCGTTTGAGTCAAACACTTTTTGTGAACGATATAAAAAAAGAAGTTCAGCGTAACACTTGTGATTGAACCGGCGACCTCTCGCTTACGAAGCGAGTATCTTGTCATTTCCCTATGGAATGTATAATTTATGACTGGCGTAGAATGCATATAACAAATGGTTTGCGTCAAACGACTTTTCGTTTGTTGAATAATAATTTTTTGACTTCAACAGCAAACTCTTAAAATCGTTTCGGTGAAACAATTTATGTGAACGGATAAATAACATTGGTGATTGAACCTGTGACCTCTAGATTTCAAAGCTGTTGCTATTGCGCAACGAACTCGATAATTTTCGTGTAGCATAGAATGCATATGAACACCACAAAACTTAGAGTCAATTATCAAGAAAATTTGTTTCCTGCAGTCATTTGCTGTAAATGAATTGTATATTTACACCAAAAGTGAAGTTCTTTGCAACAAACTACTTTCTGGAGAGGTCCTTTGCAAACTATGCATTCGTTTGCTGCAAACAATAGAATTTTCTTGTAAATGAAAAGGTGTTTAGACGTGCCGCAATCAACTTACAAAAATGAACTCCAAACGAATGGGTTTGTTTTACATTATCTTTGCCATAATAGAATAACAATTTCAGTCAAACGTAATACAGTTACAACAAATAAAAAACATTGTCATTGGAACCAGGAATTTTAAGAGTCTATAAAATTAGTTTTGGTGAAATGGTGTATAGTACCCATTGGCGTAATGGTTAGTGCGATTTACTATTCTTGGCATGAAAAGTGCATCTCATCTAGCCGTTCGGAACAGGTAGAAAATTATAGGCTCCTCCATTCCTGCTAACTACACGCACACAGAAAAAAAGTTGAGAGTGTCAGTCCATAGCCCTTGATTTTTCGGGTCTAGTCAATGTTGGGTGCCAAAGTGTGCTCAAAGTTACCATCAGAATATGCAAATAGGGCTTGACTTAGATATTCTCCAATGTAAGCTCATCTGTTATAGTATTACGACATCATGATGCAGCTTTTCCAGCAGTTGCTTAATGAGCATCAAGCTGAGAGACAAGTAGAGTGAAAAAAGAACCCACTTGATATTAATGACAGTCGAGACCTGGAGCACTGTAAATAATAGGCGTTGCAGAAGCTACAAAAAGCTTAAAAAAAACTAACAGCTAAATCCGAACCCTTACCAGCATATCGTTTCAAGCATGGAAATGATATATTCGTAGAGTAAATTCACAAAATTAACAGCCAATAATGTTCGGAAGAAACTCAAAGCTTGTGAATCAGAAACTCTTCAATTTGAGGCCCATTTATAAAAGGAAATTAACCAGAACGTACCAGAACCAGAAGCAGTATTTTCATGAATTAAAGAAATATTTAAACCGGACCTACTAAAACGTTTCATGATTTCCAAGAGTTCAGCTACTTTTCAGTATAACCCAATTCAGACTGACTTTAGGATGACCTCATTATTTACCATGGTTCTTTGCTGAAATAAAAAAAAAAATCAAAGTGCAATGCAGGCTTGTCCATAATGCCTATAGATTTTTTCTACAAGAACATCGCATTTTAATTAAAAGCCACATTCAAAATCAACATAACTACCTATAATTATATTCTATTTTTGACCCCGTATACCTTAGTCTGTAGTTGCTAAAGTCTGCTAGTGCCCCTCCCGCCCTTTCCATTTCTCATAAGTCATAACACAATTAACATGACTACATCTATACAATAGAGCTCACTTATTATCTCATTACATAATTACTTCAATTAATAATAAATTGTACAACAAAACGATTAAAGATTAATTCGTTTAAAATTTTTCAGTGATGTAAATGCAAATGATTTTCTTGTTAAATCGCCACTCTTCCGTGTCCCGCCACTCACCTACCCCAATCCTCTTAATCTTTACATGCTCAATGGAGAATGAAAAAAAAAACCTACCCCCATCTACTATTTCACAATTATTTGAACTTCTCAGAGTGTCAAACATGAAAACAATCCCTCAATCAATCTCGCGGTAAGGTGGAGCTGCAAATTATTATTATTATTGAATGTCATAATATCGAATCGCATCGAGGAGAACGCATTCGCGTGTAAAAATCACATTACTCTTACTAGTAGTCGTATCTCGCGTATGCACGTTACTAACGTCAACGAAATTCTCATTGCATTGCACAAACATCCATAAATAGGTTCTCATAACATTCTGCCTGGTCTGTCTATCTGTTTGTTTGTCGTCTGTCTATTTGCAAAGATGATTATTATTGATTCAAATGAAAAATAAAAGATGAAGAGAGAAAGAGAAAAAAAAAGAGTTTTCACCCGTCGTCTGCTAAATGGATGCGCAAATATAACCAGCCATTAGCCTAATGACCGGCACCCAGTTGTGAGTGAGACTGTGACTGGTCTTTCTGGGTGAATAGTAACGCTAGTGTCAGTGTGCTTAATTAAACAGCACGACTTACGCGACGTGAGCTGTATTCACAATCTCACTTAGTTAAGGGAGAGGCACGTTCAAAAATATTCGATTTCCCTTTGCTGCATGTTGTAAGAGAAAATCCATGGCTATGACGATTCTGACAAAAAACCCATCACCACAAAAAACAGAAAAAAAACAAACAGACTTACTGCAGATTAGGTTTGGCACTTTGCCAACAACTGACAAAAAAAGAAAAACATTATTTTGGAAAAGAGACAGAGACTGCTTTTCACCCCATCTGGAGGGAATTGCCACTATGAAGTAGACAAATGTCAAAACGTAAGGCTATGTGATTTCACAGTCCTGGGCTGTCATCGTTGTGACAATTTTGTGTCATAACTCAACATCAAAGTAAAATATTCGTTCCCGGTCGCAGAGCCTTTTTGGGCGAAATGAGGATTACTATATCTCATAACAGTAATGCACATGAACAGAGGAAATGCAAATCACAGTTTATTGACCCATGGAACGTGTTCCATTTTAAAAGGTTGATGGTTAAAATATGTTTTTGGCGGAAGAACCTTTTGCAGATATGTTTGAGTGCCCGTGGAAATAAGATTACATGCGAATATTACTTTTAGTGAACACAAACAAATGGCTTTGGTTGTCAGAATTAGCGGTGCAAAGTCTCAGCGTCATTCCCAAGAGATTCCCTCTCTGAACAAATCGAAAGGTGAACTTCTCGACTTACTAATTGAGGAAGTAAGACTAATATAAAAGATACAGCTCAGAAGACTCAGATTTTCAAAGATATCCATCATTGAGCAGAACTCACAAGCTGGGATCTATGCTCCGATAGCTTTCTAAAGTCCTTAAGCTTATCTGGATATATAGATTGACGACCAAACCTTCAATCTTAAAGTTTTCTTACCTAAACCAGTGCTCGTGAGGCACAACAATAGCCGTGTTTTATTGGTTGTTGGGTAAGCAGCACAGTAAAACTTTCTATGGAAACCAAAAACAAATCGAATGCTGCCGAAAAACATGGCAGTAATATCAAGATATCGGTGCTGGCTATAAAGCTTTGAAATATTGAAACGAAGAGGGAGCAAAGTCGTATTGAAGAAATACTTTGTTGTCTGAAGGTTGGCAGTTTCACGTGTGAAGGATGCGTTCGTTGATTTTTTCTTTACCATCTCACAGAATAAGAACAAAATATTTGCTTATTCGTATTTTATTTAAGAAAGAAAGAAAGGCAAATCGAGATCAATCCATGTTGCAAATCAATAAATGACACTTTATAAAGTTTGCGAACACACTCCTAAGCTTATTTTGTTTCGCTATACATTCACCAATAAACATCAACATGGTACCAAAATTCAAACATTGAATGTTCAAACGAGTAAAATCGTTTTATTGGCTTTCGATTGCGGTTCAGAAAAACCTTCTCGGCGGAAGACAACCGTCGAAGAAACTAAATTTTTGATAACACAGGAAGGGTTGACGCTTGTATCGCATCGCTTTCGAAAAAAGTGTCTTGAAGAAACAGAAAGTAGTGACCAGAAATGGAAAAAAAGATCGGTACCCTGTTTTCCCATGAAAAAATGGTTAAGTGTGGTTCTGACCAAGGACGAAGAAGACAAAAACTGTCATCACTAATCAGTTGTTTCGTGAAAGACTGTTGGTTCTATCCCTTCCCTAGCTCAAAAAATCTGACAAAAAGTTAGATTTTTTGTGACTGTCGGCCAATCAGAGCCGACTGATCGTGATTCTTAATCACGATAAAAACGAACAAAGCAATATTTCGTGTTGGTGGAAGGAGAAAATCTAAAAAACCTTAACGAGGGTTGATCAATTCATCTCTCATTACATTGGATTCTATGTTTTCTGGTTAGTTCTGGGGAAGATTCTTCCTTTTTTTGGTTTTAGAGGTTCTTTCCAGTGACAGACAGTCATTGTGGGCAAAAAAGATTTCCATGCCTCAAAACATCCCGAATTGAAAACTAATCCCAACTTACATTTCATCAAAACTATGCAATCCCTGCATTCGCATGGAGGCATTTTTACTGGCATTTGAACAACAAATGTTGGATTTTTTCAGCTACATTAAAACGCCCAGCTAGGTCAGAGACTGCTCGTCCACGACCAACTGTCTCTGCTCTTCATGATGGTGATTCCACCAAGACTGGTGAAGATCGTTCTGCTTACAGACGTGCCCCAGATCGTGCTGTCAAGAAGGGAGATGTCGAAGCTGGAGCCGGAGATGTTGAATTCCGTGGTGAATTCGGTCGTAGTTTTTGTCCAAAACAGATGTTTACTTTATCAATTAACAAACGTTTGTACTGAAAAAAGTGGTTATTTCTAATTTTGGAAATTTTGTAAACTGATAGCTCTTTCCAGTATGATATTGAAGAAAGCAAAGTCTCACTATTCTGTCAAATTGCATTCCTAGTTGCTAGATTTTTTAACTGAGAAAATTCCATTTCCTCCGGTAGGCCTAATTTTTTCGGGATATTGGAAGCTCTTTACATTCTTTACCAATTTTCTAGAAATATTAAAAACTTGAGAGATTGAGTATGTTCTGAGTATAAGGGTGTTTTGTTTTTGGAATATTAAATCGCTTGATTTGGTAGAAATCCATGATCCCAATATTTTAGTTGTGATGCCTGTAAAGGTCCACAGAATTTCTTCATTTCTGGTTATCATAGTTACTCGGAGTCCATAGCTTACGCTTGTCACCAATAAATAAATTTAGCAAGTACACGTTTTTGAGATGTCTGGGTGCTCATTAATCTCAGCAACCTAAATAAGTTTCTTCAGTAAATTGACTGTCAAAAAATGTTGGATTCATTTTTCAGCTTCTGTCAAGAAAAATCTCTGGGATCTCAGGAAACCTGAACTGGATAAATAATATTGGTGACACTATTCAGCCTTGCCTATCCCCACTTTGATAGACTTTAAATTTATCTAAAAACCTTCTCGTATACAAAACGCGGCATCATTACATCTTGCTTTGAAAACAGTTAAAATTTTCTGTGTACACTTCGAGAACTATTTCGAACTCGATTAATGGAGGTAATCTATATTCAATTATAAATATGGTGGTGTAAATATGACCGACACTGGAAGATTGAGCGTAGAATACTATTTGCTCAAGACCGAGTATGTCTTCGAGATGTTCTTTTTTCACTTTCAAACAATTTTTGCTAATAATTTTCGTAACTGTAGTCAGCAAGTTAGTTTCTCTCTAAATTTAGCAGTGCATCAGATCACCTTTCTGTGGGAGTAGGTATAACAAATACTTCCAATATTTGTTCATGTCGTGTGAACTGTCATAAATGGCACTTTAATTTGCAGTTTCTTTCTCAAAAAAACTTTAAGAAAATGCACTTTTTTTATGCCTGAATTCAACTGATTTCAACTTTTACTGAACTTCTTGCATTGAAAAAAACAAAGAAAACAAAAAAAATAGTTAAGGTCTCTAGGGTCCTTTAAACTTTACATAACTGTCCATTGAGAGTACGTTAACTTCAACTTTCAACCTTATCCGAGTTTTGTTCAATAGTTTAGGTTCATCTTCATTGGAAACAATCTATGTTTTTATGTTAGCCAGAAGCATTTGTAAAATACGTAGATGAATGTATAACCCTGACCAAAGGCTATATTTCCCAGACCAGATTAAGGTCGAACACAATCATTTATTCAAATCATCTTTTCATACAACTTAAAACTATTCATATTTTGTATTCTAGACTCTATATCTTCACTTTTATATATGGAAAAAGATATAGATATTTCCCTATCTTTTGGTATAGGTATGTATAATAGCCTTAAAAAAAGATTCATCATTGCCTCCATCGTTTTCGAATTTATTCAGCCATAAATCCCCGTCTATCTATACTCTTTAGTAGTAAATCCCAATTCGATAGTTTCAATTGGAATTCATAAACGATTTTCAAGATCCATTTTTGTGGGAATACCAAAGTATGAATATATGAAGTCTCTTTTTTTTATATCCTTTTAGTGAGTGTGTGTATTGGTAAAATAAAAAAACAAAAAAATATTCAGGATATGTGTTTGCCATACAAACCTTAGCCGAGATATGATGCAATAGATACATCTGAGTCATCTTTCAGATTTTCACTCTCAATTTTAGGTTTTTTCTGGTCGATTTTTGTTTTGTCTTTAGTCGAATGGCCTTGTAGTTGCTTTATAGGGTCGTTTTTAGGGGTTGAAAAAATCCATTTCTCGCACCCTATACTTACCAACACCATAAGCTATGTATAAATAATTTTAAATCATTGAATCAATAGCCCCCCCCCCCCCCAAAAAAAAAACAAATGAGATCATACTCTGCCAACAAAAAAAAAAAAATAGATGACATCAGCCTCTGCGGATTTGTGAATATAACTAACTAGCAAGCACGCTTTGTCGCCGCCAACAACAACTATACACCACCCAATTTGGATGAAGCTTATTCTATTTGCGCATCAGGTTTTCGGCTTAAGGGGGATGATTGGAGCAGCACGCTCACTCAGTGAGTTAGATAAAAATGTCATCATCGCAAATACATTTTCATGTGATGCTGTTACTCAAAATGTATTTATCTCCAAAGGAAATTGAATTGCTCGACAGACGACAACATGTCTGATGTCTGACCAGGTTTTTTTTGCTTATTTTTTTTCCTATCCTTTAAAGATGAAGATTTTTAAGGGGGCATACATCCTTTTTGGGGTTGAGGTGAATCGAAAAAATCAAATTTTTTGCCCACAAGTAGTTCATGTATAAGATATGAGTCATTGAAATTTTAAAAAGTACAGGGTGCTTGTGGGATAAGTAATAATAGAAATCAAGCATCTGCATCACTCTGAACAAAAAGTTCAGAAATAATATTAAGGAGAAAGCAGGAAAGTATATTTTTATTTTTATACTTTACTGCTTTCTCTTTATTATTCTAGTACATTTTCTAGATTTTTTGTGACAGCAACAATCATTTTCATCTGAAGTTTTGACATTTGGCATTCTTGAGTCAAGGATTTTAAATACTGCGGAAGTTGTTGAGCCAATGAATAGAATTCTTGCCATTACAACTTTTTTTTTGCTGAGTGATGAAATCGAATTACATTAATTTGGCGTGCCACCTGTCACGTAATCTACTATTTAATCTATAGCCTGGAGACTTTGTGACTCTGCGGACCAGGACTTTGCACCTTGACTTAAATTTTACTTGTTTTTGTATTTCTAACGTATTGGTAAATCTAATCGAAAGTTGATTGATACGGGGATTTCCCGGACAATGTTTCCTCAAGTCGATTAGTCTGAATCCGTTGCTGGAAGTCTTATTGTGTAGGCCATAGGTAATGCTCAGAAACCCCAAAGAGCTCCATTTTGATACCATAACGCTTGAGGCCTAAATTGTTTGCTATGCTGATCTCTGAACAGATGAGGGAGGTAGTGAAAGACAATTGGTTTTAAAGGCGCATATTGGAGTAGAAAATGCATGCAGGCTGTACTTCACGAGTGCATTTCCAAAGATATCTTCTCTTGCAGATTGACGTTTAAGTCACCCCGTAGATATTTACTTTGTTGTCGTCGTCTTTTTCCTCCGTGTGGCATGTGCGCCATTATAATGCTTAAATTGGGGAATTCAGGCTTCAGACAGATGTTCATAAGGCGCTACTTACGCAGTGGAAACTCAATACTTTTTCTGCTTAGGTCTGCTTCCAATGACGAATTCACATCTTATTAAGCGCTGTTGGGGGTAGCACATGCCAGTAGTGTTGTCTGGCCCATTGTATTGTATTTCTCGAACAGATAAAACGATTTAAAGCATTGTAGGGCCTCCGCTAGTTGTTTAGCTGCAAGTAACCTTTTTATGTACCTTACATTTCATTGGCAGGGTTCACCATCAGTAAATCCTTCCTTATTCTTCCTTCTCCATGTTCCAAAAACCGGGCAGTTAAGCTGATACCAGGAGCGTCACACTGGAGGGCAAAAAATGGAAAACAGTTTAATAGCCTAAGTTCTTACTATGTTGAAGTTTCCCAACAAGTTCACCTAGCTGGTACTGTTGACGTCAAATTTGAGTACTGGATAATTCTTCCACTACCGCGTCGATTCAAGAAGATTGACGCGCACTCCTTCCCGTCTCTGCCGAACCCCTAAATCCTCAATGTCAGCTAAGACCCCTTACCGAAGAAATGCGTTGAGCTAACGGATTCTTTGATGATGTTAGATTTTATACGTTGTTTGTTACTAACCGATAAAAAGTCACAATTCCTGCCGATTTTTTTGAAACCTTAATGCGAGATTACAAAATGCATTATGATGTCTAAATCTGTTAAAATTTATGCATTAAGAAATTATGCTTCTGAAAAAAAAACACCCCAGTACTAAATTCTGACATTCCTCAGAGCGCACTTGGAGAGAAAGAATCGAACAGATCTATTTTTAAAAACTTCTGTAAATTAGTTTACCAGGGAGAAAAGTTTAATGTTGCCATACTTTTCGGGTCGCGTCTCTCGTATTGGTTGGTTCTTATAAATACGTCAGTATTTTACCGCGCTGTCCGTTGAATAAGTTTACGGTATCGGATGCGATGTAAGAAGTGAACTAAAACGAATAGAACTTAAGACCAACTGAGAGCAATTCCGCTTGTATACCTTTAAGCTGTCAAACTCACTCAATTATGCTATAAGGCTCAATATTTCTATATAAATATATAAACTCACACAATACACAATTAAATTATTCAAAAAAAAAAAAAAATATCACTGGTATCGTCTTTTTTTAGTTAAGTTCTGTGGGTTTCTTTTGTTGTTTTTTAATTATATTATTTAACAGCTCTTTAACTTGAATCACCCTGTAGTATACTCTGAGATTCATTTCAAGAATAATATACTTGAAGATGGAATGAAATCAAAAGAATTAGTATTAAATTGGGCTAGGTTTTTAGCAGTTTGGATATACATGAAGAATAGTTAACCAAATCGAATTTATTTTTTGGTGTAGCAGGGAGGAACCAAGTCTACATACCCAACTGTTTTTGTTATTTTAATTAGCATTTTCAAACAATAGGATTCCCATTTCTTTGTTTTCTCTTTTTTTTTATTCGATAAACTATATTTTATGTGAGTGTTTTTGTCAGAATGACAGTTTTCTAATTTCCTTCAATATTTTTAGAGCATTATGTCTAACTTTGTTCCATTTTTTTCTTATTTTCATTGAATAGCTTTTGAGGACATGTAGTAGTTTTATTTTCCTGTCATTTTAGATTTGAATAGGGACAGAAATATACTTGCTTAAAAGGATGTCGGAATGATTCAAAGATATCGTCCTTTATTTGGGTAGGTTATTTTTATTTATTTTTTTTTTTTTTTAGAGTAAAGGATCAGGGTCGATTTTGAGTAATAAATACGATTGGAAAGGTTTATTGGAATATGAATGTATGTATATTCAGTTTCTTTATGGTAAAATAATACTTTTTGTGGGAATCTGAATTACATATTTATATGAAAATGATATCATTTTTAGTTTGAACAAGTTAAATTGTATACAAACCGAAACATTCAATGAATAATAAATCATTTTGAAAATCATTTGCTGGAAAGTTAATATAAAGCCTGCAATAGTTTTTCATTTGTAACAACTGTATTAAACTTGGCGCAAATGGTAATCCTATTACAGCCAACATAAAACAAAAACAACTGAAGCTTATTTTTATGAGGTGATTGCGGAAAATGAAATAGTTTTCGCAGAACCTTCCTTGAGAGTAGTTTGTTGCAAAGAACTTCACTTTTAGTGTAAATATGCCATTCATTTACAACAAATAATTCCTGACCGGTTTTTTTCTTAATAATTGACGCCATTTTTGTGTGTTCGTAGGCATTCTATGCTACACGAAAGTTATTTAGTTCGTGGCGCCTATAGCCTTGCTTCAAAAGCAGGTGTTATGCTGAACAATGTTTAAAATTTAGTTGTGCGCTCAAAGCTAAACAAATTTAAGTGTTTGCTGCAAACGAATTTTATAGTTTGCTGCAAAAGACTTTCTTTCTCTTATTTTCTTCATGTGAATTCTATGCTTGTCATAAATTATGCAGTTCGTGGTAAAATGACAAGATATTTGCTTCGTAAGCGGGGGGTCGCTGGTTCAATAACCAGTGTGGCGTTTCAAGAAAAAAATAATTACTTCTTCAATAAGATAAACGGCATTGCAAGTGATGTTTATCATCTTCGTTACTTTGAAATGGCTAATGGCTTTGTTGGGTATAGTGGCAACCATTTCAAAAATAGTTAAAATTAAATGAAATGGCGTGTTCCCCTCTCCAGTTGTTTAAGCCCATTCTTTAAAATCGATGTATTTCAACTGCCGTTGGTCTTAGAGAAAAGGTTTTTGAGAAACTAATATTCAGCTTGACATTTTTAACAATTCATTTCAAGGGAATGACACTCTGAAGTTAACGACAAAAAATGTAGTGAAGGTCAAATGACATAAGAGGCAAATAAATGTAAAGTTATTCAGGTTTCTAACAACCTTCTATCGCGTTTAGCTTATACTACCTTGCATTACTTTTATAAATTACCTTTTTCCGTTTAGAGGCATTCTAAATAGTGAATAAAGTTATGTACTCTCTATAATGCGTTTATAAATTAGGTTGTGAATGATTATGATCTCATAGAATTCCACTCTTGTCAAAGGTGATTAAGGAAAAAAATCTGCCTAGATAGGGCCACAAACCCCCAACTTATCAGCAAGCAGTCAAGCACTGTATTTATTCAAAAAATGTCTTTAAATTGAGATATCTTTGTTTTAAAACCTGTATCAATTTTGTCTTTTCTACACATTTTAAAAGAACATATTCATAAGCAGCACATTTTACATAAATTAAACAAACAAAAATTTAACATTTAACAACTTCTTTTTTCCCAGCGTTTATTTTGCAATTTTTAGTTGGGAAATGAAAATATAAGAAATATCACTGAGCACAACACAACCTTCTATCATTGCATAGCCATCGACTGAATGCTTCTCTAATTTCGTTCTTTTAAATGTGCTTAATTTAGCTCAGACAGTTTTAGAACTTTTCCACAAAACACGACTTAAAGAGTTTCATTTGAATAACTTTGCATTCAAAAGACAAAATATGTATTCTTATCAAAGAACCAAAAAAAAAAAAAAAAAAAATACTGTTCATTAAGGTTTGTCACATTTTGAGTTTAAATATGTGAGAAAATTTTCCTTGATTTAATGCAAAGTCATATGCATTTTATTATTATCTCTATTTCTCAACTTCAAAAAATGTCTATACAAGTAGAGTAGGTCACATTTGAAACACAATGCAAAAGGACACAAAAAATAGAAGAAAAAAAACACAAACAAACATAAAATCGGGGTCACACCTGAAGAAAAGAACAATCGAAGCCATGAAAAGCAATATAACACACATACACTTAAAAAAAATGACAAACGAAAAAAAAGATAAATCCTTAAAAAAGAGGAAGCGGCATAGATGCACATCCTTTAACAAAAACAAAAAAAAAAAAAATCGAAAAAAAAACGAAACATGCCATCAAGGATGACATTTGACTGAAATTATATTGCAACATAAAAAGAAAATAAAAAAAAAACAGAAAGAAATAAAAAAGCAAAACGAAGAAAAATAATAATAATAAGGATCCTTTCTATTGAAACAGCCAAAAGGAAATCCAGGTTGACATGTCCTTTTAAATTATATCACATAATACGTCTACCTACATATTATATAAAGTAAAAATGTCTCGCAGAATATTCAACAGAAAAATGTTGCAAACGATTTTGTCAAAGAGAATTTTACATTCAACATTTTATTTATTATTATTTTTTTTTAGTAACTTTCTCGGTCCTAACAGGATTGAATGTATTGCAGACAAAAAAAAATTGTACTCTCAGGATGTAATTTCACATCGTTATATCCTGGATATTGTGTTTTTTTTTTATTTTTTATTTTTAATGGAAAACTGAATTCCCCCCGGAAGACCATAAACCAACGAGAGACCTTAAATTCAATTTTCGCTCTACCTCAGCTTGTTGAAAATGAATGTATACGTACGTTGATATTTTTTTTTCTATTCGTTGCTAAACGCTAACGGGCTAGCGATGTGCAATGCTAACGCAGAGATATGCACATGAACAGAACAGTGCTGTGGGAATAATTTTAATCAGCCCAACTCACGACAACTCGACTCAAGTGAGCGTAATTTTTTTGGGTTTTATTTTAAGAATTATGACGGATAAAACATGGTGCCTCCTAAACATATCTCTCTTTTTGCATATTCAAAAAAATCAAGCCTACTTAAGTACACGAATTATGAGAAACAATGAAACGAATTCGCCGTTCAATTAAAGTAGTTGATCTTATATTTTGATTTGTATATCACTGGAAAAGTGCTTACCGCATTTTTTTTTTGTTAGAATTACAATTTATTTAAAGAAGGTAATTAGATTCTTCTCGATTTCATTATGTTTTTACTTTTTGTTGAATTTTATTTACCTTTTCTAGGAGGGAATTCTATAGTTTTTAGTTCTTTTAAAAACCTTAAATATTTTATGCTCTTTTAACTAGGCACTCCTTTAATTTTTAAAATACATACATATATTGAAAAAAAAAAAAACAAAAGTATACCTACACGTTTCAATTAAAAAAGTACAAATATAAACATGGTTATAGCAAAATTAATGATTTTTTAACCTTGTTACATTCAAATGCTTGTAACTGAAAAAGTACGCCTCGGATTTTCAAGTTAATAGTCTTAAAATGATGCCATTATAATAAGAAAATATTATTTATAATTTTGTTTCACAAGGTTATAAAAATAAGCGAGTAAAAACGCTGACAAGAATTCGTCGTTCAATTAGAAATAAAGAAGAAATTAATTCAAAAGGTTTTGTGACAGGCTGAAATACTAAATTTCATGCCACAGATTTTTAAATTTATGTTGATTTTGAAAATACCCAAGGATTTTTAATAAAAATTACATAAAAACACAAGAAAATTCAACAAAAAAAAAAAAACAAGAAAGTTCCTATGATTGTTTTTAAATGAACAGTACTGTGCAGTGCATAGCTCCCTTTCCTAGTTACCAGGATTTTAATGGTGGATTTGTCCCAAACAAAAAGACTTTTACATATTACCTTCTTCAATAGAAATACTGAAACTGATATCTCAAAAAATGATAGATCCCGAAAAATTATTCTGTCTAGGCGAAAAGCAAAAAAGTCGTGGTAAAATATCACCAAGTTTGACACCGATATGGTCGACTCATTAAAATTTGATATTGGATTTTGTGTTATGCACAACATTGTCCTGTCTTTTTAAAATCGAGTATAATTTAAAGTTTTTGCGGTTTGCCTGAAAATGCACATGAATATCCTTTTTTTCCAATGTTTTTCCTTCAAGATGTAGGAGGTGCAATTGAGCGGAAGTCATTGCTGCCTCTGGTGGTATTCGATTGAAAAAAAAAATCTCCTTGTGTGAATCCTGCGATAGTGTTTTGTACTTTTGTTGTTTTTTTTTGTATTCTGTTGCTTTCTTAACTTGGTTGGCGTTGATATATATAAGATGAAACGATGAGAGTGAGAAAAGTTGCAGTAAGACGAGCAAATATTTTTATTTCATCGATAGTGGTTGTGTAAAGTTTTTTTTTCTTTTGTCCTGGAAACATCCTTGAAGATCTTTTTTACACCACATAGACACAAACACACATACATTTAAGATTGTTTTTGTGTGTTAGAATAAGAAGTTCCTTCAAGGACTAAAGCTTACAAAACGAAAAACAAAAAAAAAAAAACATAACAAACGATTTATTCTTGTTTCAACACTTTTTGTGGTCTTTGAGATGTTTATGCTTTCAAATAGATAGATACAATTGAAAGGAAGGAAAAAAAAAAACAAAAAAACAAGAAACAATACAAAAGAAATTCAACCAAAACATAAAACATTTCAAGTTTTGGTGGAAAAACACATATAGAATCCCTAGAGATTGATTCATTTAGAGTTGTGTTGCATAGTCAACATGACTTTTCCAAGTTGTTTTCTTTGAGGTTTTTCTTGTGATAGAATAAACATGCAATGGTTGCTTAAAATAAATGAATGAATGCATCAAACTGAAATGGAATTTATCGTTGTCTGGGAAATAAAACTCAGTTGTTTTTACATGCAATGAATTTTTTAGTGTTTTGAAGACCAGAATTTGTATTAACAATTAATGTAGGATTTATTTATTTCAAACAAAGGCTTGGAGTCAGATTGAGTTTGGTATCAAATTAAAGGTGACGTTGAGCTTGTCATACGAGTATAATATTTTCAGGAGGTTTTATGGGAAAGTCAAGATATTTGTGTTTGAAGTTGTCTATTCAAAAATAAAAATTTCAGATTGTTTTGCCTTAAAAGCCATGCCTTTGACAGACTTAAGAGGAGGTAATGCGTTTCAAATGCGTGACGTGCGGCTGAAAAAAGAATCGTTTTGTTTGTCGGTACGCTCGAAAATTTGGTCTAACCAGATCTAGACCAGGTTAAACTATCCCGGTCTTGGGGACTATCTTTCTCGGCAGCAGTGAACTTACCCCCATGAAAAATGAAAATGAAAAATGTTTTCATAGCCAGCCCTGAGGGAATAGTCGGTCGGGCACAAGTAGGAAATAGTGCTTAGTTATCAGCAGAAACCAGAGCAAAGATCGGCATAAATTATTATCGACATCGAGTGTGCTACTGCATCCACTCATAGAGAGAGCTTGGATCTCCGAGTGCCTCCCCTAGGAGTGGAAAAAAGAAATCATCGTCAAGCTCCCGAAGAAAGGAGATTTGATGCAGTGTGAAAACTGGAGAGGGATTTGCGTTCTGCCTGCGGTTGCCAAGATACCAGCGAAAATTGTGTTAGAGTGGATAAAAGAACACCTAGAAGAAACACTTGACGCCGAATAAGTAGGTTTCCGCTCTGTATCATAGTGTTTTGACCACATTAATACCATGCGGATCGTTATTGAGCATTGAGTCGAAAATCGATGACACTTAATATGCTGTTCATTGAAATTGAAAAGCGTTCGCTAGTGTCAACAGAGAATTTATTTGGATTGCCTTACGCAGAAGGGGCACTCCAAATAAGTTAATTGCTATTATTAAAGCACCTTCCGATGGATGCAAATGTCACGCTCTGCATAAAGGAAAGTTGTCAGATGAATTTGAAAATCTTAACTACTGTCACAAGTAAGCTGCAAACGTTCATGAATAGATGTCTAGTTGCACTTCCAAAGTTTTGTGAACATCTACCGGTAGAGTGACATGCATGAATACTTTCACCAATTTTATGTTGGAATTCTTAAATAAGTTTGCAGTAACATCCATCATAAAATTAACAGAAATAATCTTATTTTACTTTCTTAAATAATATCCTTATGTCAAACCGTAAGCGGCAGAATCCTACTACAAAATCTTGCTTGTGCCCACAAAGCTGCATAAAGCATAAACTTCTTAAGAGATGAGTTCAACACCAATGTACATTTAATTTCTTATTACATACTTACAATTCGATATCGTTTCTATTTGAAGTGTCCTAGAACTCATCAAAAATCAATAGTGATGTCAAGTAATATAAGTTTTATTGACTTTGAAGCACGAACAGATCACACCAATTAGTTTCTGAGGAAGCTTCTCTTGTATATGCTCACAAGAGTGTTCTATTTAGTTTCATTAAAACAAGTTCACCACAATAACCAGGACAAACAAGAAGCAGTATCTGTAGCTCCTTGCTATATATGTATCCTTAATCTATGTAAATAAATTGCAATCAGGTCAAACCATTGCAATATGGTAAACTTCCGTCTTAAGTACCGATAGGGTGTAACATAGAAAGTCAATGATGACAACTATTATACGACGACAAGCATGGTCCCTATGAGTCACAATAAACCATCAAACAAGCAAACAAACAAACACAAACAGTCGAAACGCACAAATTGAATGTAAGCAAAAAACCAACTTTACATTTCCGCACTTCAAAATGTTAATTCAAGCTTCCAGACTAGCGCCCATTAATTACCAACTTTATCATATAGTTTGTCTCTTTTCTCTTTGTTTTTCATCTTTCTCTGTCTCTATCTCTTGTAGCACATATATGGATTCCAGAATGAGGCTTCTCTTCTTTTTCTTCTTTACAATGGAATAATCAAAAAGCAATTATTATGCAAGGACATTCAACTCAGAGGGAAGAAGAGCAGAGCCAGAGAATGCTATATAGTGCATGTCGTGAATGTATATTGTGCCAGGAATGGATGCGAAAATAGAATGGATCCTTTTTTACACACATATTGCAAGGACAGAAACCGAGTTAATTACACAAAGTGCCTGGATTCATTTTGTTCCTGTATAAATAGACTTCATTTCCTGTTCTATAAATAATAATTAGTGTGTGGGTCTTCTTCTTCTTTTTTTTTGCAAGTGGAAGTTTTTTCTCCTCTTGTTCTGTTTTCAACTGCAAAAAACAAAAAAAAAAAACTACTTCTGCAACTGCTCTACAATCAATTCGTTAGGAATATAGGGCGACAATTATAAAACAAATAAGCTAAACTTTTTGTCCAGAACTTCATTGTATTTAATGGGATAGAGGAAGATAATACCCAGAGCATTCAGTCGCTTAACAGGATCTTAGAGAGACAGATTACGACGACCATATCTTGGGTAGCAGAACAAAAATGGGGCTTAACCCTTTTTTTTTACTCGAAAATGAAAGCGACAGTCAGGATTTACTGAGTGAGTAACAGAGGGTTTATTGAATCAGAGTTGCCAATAGTCTTTATAAAGGGTTTTGAAGGTTTTAAACAAAAATAAACATAAAAAAAATAAATAAATGCACGACTGGGTCGCACGTACTTGCTCTTATGGTCAAAGTCGATGTGAACGTTAACTATTGCATAAAGTTTTTAAAAATATATAATTTAATAAGAAAATGTAAGAAAAATATAAAATTATATACTAAAATCACTCAAATCACTTTTTAAATGATTTGGAGCTCCAAGTATGCCATTTTATTTCATTTAAAAAAAATAATTTTTAGAAAAAAAAAAAAAAAATTGAAAATCGTTAGAAAAAATTTTTTTTTTTATATATATGTAAAAGGCTTAAACAATATTTAATAAAAAAGTCA
Source organism: Meliscaeva auricollis (assembly GCA_948107695.1). Classification (NCBI taxonomy): domain Eukaryota; kingdom Metazoa; phylum Arthropoda; class Insecta; order Diptera; family Syrphidae; genus Meliscaeva; species Meliscaeva auricollis. The sequence continues at coordinate 30,135,945 of OX403619.1, read as the reverse complement.
ATATGATATTTTCAAGAAAATATTAATAGATACCTTAAACCAGAGTTTTAAAAACCCGTTTTGTGTCCCTTTTTTCTTTATATTTTGAAAATTTTTAAATCAAAATAATCTTAAAACACTGAAGAAGTTTCCATGTAAATAATTTCACCAAAATCAGGTAAGTCGTTTGAGAGAAAAACAAAAATGAAAAAAAAACGGTTCTATGGGTTATTAACATTTTTAAAAATATGCCTTTCTTTTTGGGGACTAGGATCAGCTAGTGCTTTTTTATATAATTGAATCGGTAAGTGAAAAAACAGTACAAGTCAAAAATCTTAGTTTTGAGAAAAACAAAAAAACAAAAAAAAAAACAAACAAAAAAACTGAAAAAAAACTTGAATTTTTTGAAAAAATGTATGATGAAAATATTGAAAAATATCTTTTCTTTGAGTAAACTTGCGTTTATTTGGCAAAAATGTTAACTATTTTATTGCGAAGGGTCCAATTTAAAATAAAAAATTCCGAAGTTGATGTTTTTAAGAAAGTTTTCTGTCCGCAAATAGTCTCCAGGAAATATTAAACGGTGCAACGTAAAACTGAATACGGTCATACCTTACTGAAAGTTGTCTCAACATACCTCAAAAATTTTTGATTTCAAGTTGAAACTTATATGATTTGAATATGCAATGTCATTTCAAATATGGTCAACTGATTTTCAAGGCGTTTGTAATAATTTTTAAGTTGAAATCAACTTTTTTCGCAATCAAAATGCATTCAACGTAGTATCAAGCTGCACCCTCACGTTGTTTTTTTTCACATTGAAGATGAATGATTTTAAAAAATGATAAATTTTTTTTAAGGAAAAGTACTTTAAATTCACTTCTTTCAGCTTTGAGTTTAAAATTTTCATCGTCAAAGCTAAATTATTCTGAAAAATAGCTATTTTAAAGTAGTTTTCTTTGGTTTTACGTTGTTTTTTCTCTGGGTGTATAGAGCTGTAAAGCCTAAGCTGATCAAAAATCTTCAATACAAATTTGAAGTCGAAGTTTGCTTTGGTACACAAAAAAAATTGCTCGTTGTATTTAGAAATAAAACTTTTCCAATTTATTATAAGTTGAATGCAGCGAACTTCTTAAGTATAAGATAACTACATACATAGTTCCTAATAAAAAAATGTTGACAAACAAATTTTTGGTGGACGAAAACTTAAACTGTGATTTTAAAAATACTAAGGGTGGAATTTATAGTCGTTCCTCAAGTTCAAATTTTTCTTAAGTGTACGCGCTATTCATAATCGAAATGTTGTGGAAATGCTTAAGTCTTCACTTGAGGATTTCCTCAAGAAAAATCGAAAATCAAGTGAGGTTGGATGCTACCTTAAGCATTTCCTTGATTCGTTAGAAATGTCAATTCTTCTTTGTTTTAACTTACCCGATCTCTCTCTATTTATCACTCAAATGCACTTTTGTAACTACGGACGCTACTTTTAAAAAAACCAGCACAGAGAACAAAAAAATGTCGAAATTTAGGAAATTACAAATGTAAAAAACAAAATAATATTTTTTTCCTGACACTTATCTCAAATTAGTTCGTTGTCAGCTTGATTGAGAAATAATTTTACTCAAGTCAAGATTTTGCTCAACTCAAGTGAGAGAATTTCCATTTTGTTTATGAATACGGATTTCACTTACTCAACTTACGGGAGTTGTAAAAAATCTTGATTTTAGTAACGACTATGAATTCCAACTTTAAAGCTATGAGTGCCGCACAAAACTTCAAGAGCTTAATATTAAAAACAAGAATAAGATTTCACAATTTGTCTAACTAAGAAGTTTATTCAATTTAAAACTTTATTTATTTATTCAAATCAAAAGAGGATTTTCAAAAAGATATAACACAAAGAAGATAATTTGTTTTGTTGCATTTTGTTTTATCAAATTATCATTATTATTATAAGTAAATATTTTTTTTGTTAATTTTACAATTATTTAAAGTTCTTATTTAACTTAAAAATATCAACAAATAATGTTGGAGCACTCCATTGTAACGTGTTCGACATTTGTACAACGGATGGAATAGAATTTACAAATTCACAAAACCTTAATTATTTTTGTGTACAAAATTAGTTCAACCGCATACAGGGGTCAGGACGTAAAGCCTACTTTATGGCTACTCTGAAATCTGAAACAAAGAGGCGCTACTTCAAAGGGTTCTCCAAATAAGTGCATTATTTCGTCCAGTGTATTTTTATCTTGGGTTCTTTACACATTTGAATGCCATGACTACAAATTAAGGAATTTGTTTTGCTGCAATTTTCTAAACTTTTAAGCTCTTGAACTTTTTTTTTTTTTTGTTACAAAATAATAAAATTTGTTTTTTAATCTAAATTTCGAAAATAATAAAATATAAAAAAAAGTTAAAGCATCTGTAGTATACAAAATGGTATGGAAATTATTTTAAAATGGTTAAATTCTTCACTGTATCTTGAATGAGTAGGTTTTATTTAGTGCAAATATGCAAAAAATAAAAAAAATGATAAAATAATTTACTTCCATTTTTTTGGCGCTTACTTTAGAGGGTCAGACCTGAGGGATAAAATGTTCAAAATGTGAAGCTAAATATAAGTTTTTCACAAACTTCTCATCTCTGACTGACCAAAAAGAACTGAAAAACATCGACTAGTAAAATTAGAGGGGGAAAGGAATACTCCAATATTGTTTTTTTATGATTTAGTCTTCAAGGAATAGTAGAATGCAATCCCTGTTAATAATTTTTGTGATACTATTATTTGTTTAATTTGATTGTAATGATAATTTAATGTCATCAAATATTGGCTCTTAATTAAAATTTTAATTTTTCAAATTATATAAAATTATTAATTTTATGTGATTAAAAAAAAATGTATGCATCCAATCATCAATATTGTTTAAAATACCAGAGTTATCGCTTATATATAATTATTTATATATATTTACTATGTATATATTTTCTTTTAAAATATATGTATATTAAAAAATTTAATCTGCCTGTCATATTCCCAAGACATTTTTGTGAAAACTTCTTAAAATTACAATTTTTTTTTTAATTATGTTATTTGAGCCTTCTCTCTTACAAAATTTCGAAGCGGCAACCCTTAGCACTTGTTCGTTCATCTGTTTCTTATCTAAGCGCCTTCAAACAAAATAGTTGAAGTTTTTTTTTCTAAGCAAACGCATAATACAAATAAACTTTATCAGGCAGGATGCCTGTAAGATGTAAAACTTTAAAAGGGGGACAAATAAAAGAAACAAAATGGATGTTCCTATGACAACAACAAAGACAATGGTGTATATTTTTTTTTTTAAATAAAGGAAGGTGCATGTTGTGAAACTATATCTTGTGCTTTGTCTAAAGTTGCGTATCTATCTCTTAACTGGATACATTGCAGATTAGCAACAGCACACATCCCTGATGGGATACATAATGAGGACAATAGCCGAGTTTAAGCCCAAGGAGAACTATTAACAGAAACAACACTCACACATACAGAAGTACACAAATACAAATAAAAAAAAAAAAACAAAACAGAACGTTAGAACATTAGAACTAGAGCCTAGAGCCTTGATGCGATATAGTCAACTCAGCATGACACTTAATAAATTTTTCCCATTGTCCGGGATTAAACGTCGAAAGGAATTAGTGGAGCCAGCAAGAGATGGAAAGGAGACCTGAGAATAATATAGGACCAGGGATAATAATAATTGTTTCCTGTGAATATAAAGTACAAGCGGTCGGTTGGTAACGAAAACGAGAACGACAACTAAGAATGGGAACTTAAATTACTGTCGCGGGTTCTTATTTTTTTTTTTTCGTTGTTACTTCTTTTTTGCTTTCATAGTGTTTAAGTTTTAAGTGAAATATGTTTTTGTATACTATATAACTCCTTGCTAGAAAAGGATTTGGTAAAAAGGATTTTATGTGTCTATGTGTCTGTGGAAAATAAATCACAAAAGAGAAGGAACAATTTTTTGTTGACCCGGTAGTCCGCGATAAGCTTCCGGCAGGGCGCGACGACTCTGATGGGCTTTTCATTTCATGATGAAAGAATAAAAAGGATTTAAATGACTAAGTAGGACACTTTGGCACACACAGACTCTCTAAAAAAAGACGAGAACGTGATGCCAAGCTTTGAGGAAGAAACAAAAAAACAAAACTGAAATTTACATTTTAAATTTTAAATGGTTTTTGTTTGGATTTGTAATTGAGATAATATCTACATCTACATATTACGTACATAGAAAGAGAATGGTTGTTTTGTGAAAGAATCGCTTCTACTCGTATAAGTTCGCACCGTGCAAGCATTATTATTGAAGTTGATTCGGAGGTACAATGGTTCATACCAGTAATTTAAGTCTCAACTTTCGACCTAAATTTAAACTAAACAAATAATAATAATGTATTCCTGGGTATTGTTGCGTTTTTAACTGGAATGTGAAAATTTTAATAATTAAGTAAATGGTCTCACAGATTAAAAACAAAAAAAACACATTTTTACATTTCGTTCAAAACTTACTGTGTTGTTTGGGCTCTGATGGATGTCTAATTGTGGACATGATGAATAATTTGCTAGCACTTCTTCTGAAAGGTCCCTTATTAAGCAAGCCTTATCCCTTTTAAGTTCTGCACCATATAGTACAAAATTTTGTGAAGTGTTGCGGTCTTCTTTATCTTCTGGATTTTCAAAACAAAATTTGAATAATGTATTTTTATAATTTGTATTTCTGAATCTTTGTGTTGATGTATTATAATAATTAACCCGAGTTGCTGAATAAATTTCATTCGTGTTTTCGTTTTTTTTTGTTCCCTCTTTCGGGTTCCTTTCTGTTGATGATTTCATATTCTTAGTATATAGGCCAAAATCATGGAGGTGGGAAATTTCACTGTAGGAATTTCACTTTTTCAAGTTCTTTTTCAAAGCTCCATATTCTAGCCATATTTGCATTCGATTCTGACTTAAAATACCATCAATTTGAAGATTTATTTCGAGAATAATGTATAACTCATTCATATCCCAAAAGCGTTCCCGGAAGTTACATTTTGATCATTATTATCGTTTATTTTCTTTATAACAAAAGCAAACGAACAATATTTTTGAGGTTTTATTGTAGTGATCTTGGTTTTGCACTATAGATGTCAAAAAATTTATAATTTTAATCTTTATTTATACCAAAACAGGCGTTCCCAAAATGACGCTTTATTAATGTACGCTCCTTATCATATCAAATTAAATTTCAATTTCCACTTAAATTTAATTTATTTATCCAGAAAACTATTTTTGTAACGATTAACCAATTTGATGAGATCCTGGAAAGACCATTTGTAGCGTCATCTGCACTGTAACTACAGTCAGACATATTCTTTTGGACAACTTTTATTTTAATAGAAATAATGAATCTTCTCATTGTTTTTGTAAGGCACCTGAAAATTCTTGAACAAAATTTTGCCTTTGTAATATTAAGAATACAAGGAGCTAAATTTAATTGATTTAAGTGTATTTGTTTGTCACTTGAATCTCAGTTCTTAAGTTATGGAAGCGTTCCCGGAATGATTTTTCGGCTATTTTAGATGAAATAAAACAAAAAAACTAACTCTATGTTAAACCAAGTTAATATATTTGGAGATTCACCTCAATTATTTTAACCGGTAAGTCAAAAGTAAATTTTAATTTAATGTAATTTTGATTTTAAAAAAATGCTGCTGCATTTTCCACCTCCATGATTTTGGCTCATATACTATGAGCTTACAAATAAGATGAAACGGCTTCAGTAGACTCTCTTTCATATTTAAATAGAATTGCATGCAAAAATTAACTGTTGAAGCTCTCGGATTCCTTCAATATTCGGTTAAATATTAATTTAGACGAAGGAATATAGGAATAGATGCAATTTGGCATATATTTGTTCAAAAGCCAAAACAACACTTGGCAGCCGTGGCGTAGGCAGATATCAATTTTTGGGGAGGAGGGGCTCGAGTATATTTTAGCTCTTACTAAAAAGTTTCACTTTATCATGTAAAGTCGAAGTTGAATTAACTGTAAATCATATTAATTGAGGATATTTCACAATTTATTCTTATTCTTTACTCATAGTTTTCCGGCGGTGTTTAATGTTTAACAAAATATTAAACAAATTAAAGTTACGAGGTTTATGTAGAAACAGGACGATTTGGTTCTTTTGGAAAAAGTTGTACTTATTGTATTCAGGAGGCTTCAGTTCCTTAGTGGGCAAAAGAAAAAGAACTTTAGGCTATCAACAGTGCCGTCAAATATAAATAACATCCAAATAATTATTACACTAGTCTACACTCTTAGTCCCGTTATATTTTTTGTACAGTTTTTGCTCGTAAAACTCGAAAATCGCATCGAAAAACATATTCATGGGTATGTTTTCGAGATATGATTCTTTAATTTTTTGTTTTGTTTTCTCCCAAAGCATTATTAAGTACTCGGTCCTTATCTTAAATAATATTTTATGGATCTAAGCAAAACAACACCTGAATACTGATAAAATATGCAACATATTCTGTTTAACTTTCTTTGCATAAGTAAAGAAGATTTGGCGCAGTGTGTTAAAATACTTTCAAAAAAGTTGATTTATTAAGAATAATTTACGATACAAAGTTAGTCTTACTCAAAGATAAAATCAATTTAGTAGCTGCGAAACTAGTTTTATATTTTTTGATTACAGTTTTATTTTGGCCAAAGAAAATAAGTTATTATTTCAACAAAACTATGGATAGGTTTTAAAGTTACAACTGTTTTTGTAAATTTAGTTTAGTTCGCCTTTCTTAGTAACTTTTCGTTATTTTGTATATAACGGGGAAACTAATCTCAATCTAAAAAATTTAACGTAAGTAACTTTTTGTAGAAAATTTAATTTCCTGTCAAAATTAGTAGTTTTTAAAATTTTACAAAAATAATTATCCAAGAAAGGTTTACAAAATCAATTTAAAAGCTGTTTTGTAAAGTTTTAACTAAATACATAAATTTGTCTGAGGAATTTTAGGTACAGGACGTACAAGAAATATAAGAAAACGTTTTAAATTTTAATATGCCAGACCAAAAAAGTAAAAATACCTAAAACTGGCTTAAATATGCTTATGAATTCTACTGTTTTGGATTCTTCTTAGCAGTTTTCCCCCAAAAATAGTGTTTTATTTTATTGTTGCTTGAAGCTTAAAATATAAGAAACAAAAACGGTGTATTCCCCACAATAGTAGGTACTTTCCCTCATTTGCTTTCTTTCATTTTTCAAACCAATTTATTTCAGTTCCTTTTGGTCGAAGAGCAAAGTTTTATGAGAAGCATGATAGAGGAATTCTGATACTAGATTAGAGTAAAGAGAGTCAACAAAATCGATCTTAATTTTCTATCTTATATTATTGTTATTATTTTATTAAGTCTACTTTAGTATATAAATAATTGTAAAAAACACGATTTTCGACACCCACCCCACTTTTTCGCTCACCCACCCCCTGTCCCCTAATCTGTTGGTGGGCAATTTATGTTTTCCCTTTCATATACCATTTATCCTAAATTTTCCTGCCGCCCTTACATTGCTAATATTTTTTTCAACTTTTGCCCTCTGGATGGGCAAAAGTGCCGGAATCATAAATTGAAAAAAATTAAAAGTCACGTGATTGAACCCATCCAGTTTGCCTTCTGACATTTAGAATTTACGCACTATACACTACCATGAACGCACTTGCAAAAAGGCAGAAGTCCCGAAGTCAGATAATTTTAATTTTTTACAACTTTAACGGGGTCTGCAAACCCTATTTCCTTCAACTTAGCCTTCTGCCATTTTGGAATTATCTTTTTCACATACTCTTCACCAAGGTCTGGTAATTTCTAACTTTTGCCAGAGAGAATTATTTTTTCGATACAAAATGCAAGTTTGATCCCGCACCCTTGCTCTTCTGTCCAATAATTTGCCGTACAAAAATTTGAAAAATTGAAAACTAGCAGCCATATCTCTTAGAGTTAGACTAATTGTTCGATTTATTTATCTTCTTGAATTTATTTTAGTATTCTTTATTATTGTAAACATTCAAATAAATATTTAATAAAAACAACAAAATTAAATTCTCCCTCGAATCTCATTTTCAAAATTTCAATTTTAAATTTTATAAACTTATCAAAACGTCCATCAATTCAAAAAATATTTAACCTACTTACTTCCTATGCATATTTTTGTATACCCGCACTCGTATCTTTCAAGTAAATTCTTTATTATAACTAATGTTTTGTTTATTTTCATTTCAGAATTCCTCCAAGTCAATAATTTATGTAAGTACAATGCTTTTAGTTTATATTTCTATTAATTTTTATTTACGTTATACAAAAAGTAGCACATCCGCTGTTCACTATGGCGTATGAGTACTATTTTTTTTTTGTTATTATCAAAATTCTTTCACTTTATTGTAAACTATACCATTCATTGCTGTAAACAAAACAAAAAAACAAAAAACACTTATTAACACCTCCTCAATGTTGAGATCACTATGAAGTGTCACTCAACTCATCTATGCACTGCCTCCACGGAACAAAAAAACAATAAAAACACAGTGGACAAAAGTTTAGTTGTCGGTGTAATAACGTTAGCTTAGAAATCGGCCAAGTGCCTCTAGAGAATTCAACGATTCTGCCTCAAACCATATGTCAAGCGATTGTGTGGTGCAACACCGACAACTATATACATGATGCTGACAACTCCCACTATGTTTGCTCTGACGCCACCGGTGTGCATAGTATTAATTTGGGCGATGGATACCGTATACTATCGTCTACCTATGTTTCCGTCCGTCACGTGGCATCGTCGTTTTCACAATTGCAATTTCAACTCTCATCCACCACCGTGCGGTGTCGTGTTAGTTTTTAGATGTTAACATATATTTTTGAGGTAGTCAAATTGAGATAAACTTGCCGGGACCTCCCAATCCCAACTCTCAAAAACACATGAAAATAATGACGAAAAACCAAACCGATTTCCACATGACTACTTTTGTGTTCGTTATGCATATCCTGTTTATTTTCAAAGCTTTGTGTTTCTTTTTTTTGTTGTTGTTTTTTTCAACACTTTGCATCCTGTGTTATTTCTTTTATGTGAGTGCGCGTTGAGTCAAAAAAATAAAAAACGAAAAAAAAAATAGAATAAAAGAGAAATTTGTGTGTTTTTGAACAAAATGCATTGTAGTTAACAGGCTTCATTTTGGTGCTTTTTTTGTGTGTGTGTTGTTTTTTTTTTTTTTTATTTTTCGTGTGTTTTTAGAGAATAGAAGTTTGAGTTGGTCTTTTTTTCGGTGGAAGGAGGATTTTCAGTTTATATCTACATAAAAGGTATGTTTATTCAGTTTATTTTTGTGAATAAAATTGTATAAAGTCCTTCATTGTTTTGAAGCTTAAATGTTAAGATTTTTAAGGAGGTTTTATTAAGTGAAACTCACGTTTAAAAAAAGTTTAATTTTACTTCCGAAAAGTTATTTATTTTTCTATGAAACATAACGTATAAAGAATTTCTTCGTAAACTGCTAAAACTCTTTTAAGTTCTTAGAGCTAAGCTATAGTATCACAAAATGTGTGTAAGCAACAACAAAATTGTGGAATACTTTGTGAATTTTTGTTATAAAAATGCACAAAATCATGTGAATTTGACAATTGACAGCAAATGACATACATACATACACGATTTTTATGTTTTTTGTTGTCATTCGAATTGTGGTTCACATGGTATTGTGTAGTTTCATTACAAAAATTCACAAATCTTTGTGTATGCACAAATCGAGTGATAAGCATTACTCTCAGGAATTTGATCAAACTTTTGCCATAGTGAGGAACTTACTTCACTTCATGATGGTGCTTACTATCAAGGATGGAACAAAACCAAAAAATCTCTCCAATCACTGCCACCCATTTCACTCACACTTACGCTTGATTAAGGTCAGTAAGCACTAAGTGGTGGTTTTAGTGTTGGATTCGAAGACTTGTCGGGCTGGTATGTAGATGCACTGTGAGAATAAAGCGATTGCTACAAACGAAAAAATTGCCCAAACGTTTTTTTTTTGTAAATTTGGTTTGTGTCAAACAATTTTTGCCATCGATAAAATAAAGAAAAATTTTAGCATAACAACTGTATTTGAACCGATGACCCATCGCTTACGAGATAGGCTCTAAGATGCTTACTGCTATCTTGGTCGGTGAATAGCTCTTGATACACCTATATTTCACTGCTTTCAACAATAGGATTCAATATTGCTTAAATCAAGCACAAACGAACTACAATTACTCTTTTGAGTGAGAGATTTGCACAATGGGTCTTCAGCTGGACGAGTTCGGTTAAGGTTCCGCGGTGCTAAAACGGAGCTAGAACTTAAACCACAGCCAGCGGCCAGCGGGTTGATAGGACTCAAAGCCGAAGATAGCAGATATGTCTGTATTAAAGGCCGTGACGTGGACGCCTACTGTATCGGGTGATATAAATATTTAGAATCCTTCTTCCCACTAAACAAAGTCTATTACGAATCTCACGTCGGCGTACGACCAGGGTTGGCTTATGACTAACAATCCTTGACCAGAACCACATTTAACTATTCTTCAAACACTTTAGGTCGCAAGTGTTCTGGTATCAAAGTGGCGTTAACCAGCGCTAATTCGACTCTCTAAGCTAGCCGTTATTTCTTCCTACCAGTACCTGTCAACCATGTGTTGCTCTTCAGAAACAAATTTCGCGATCGCATGGTTCTAAGTCTCATAGAAGTAGTCGCCTAGGAAGGGTTTAACATTCAATAAATTTTTGTTTATCATTTCCATTTTACGCAATACTGGTCAATTAGAATTTACGAGACGCACGGTCTTTAAAATGACATAGCTTTATAAATTTCGAGGCATTATACAATTTTTATAAATACTGTCGTTGCGTCAAGCAGTTGCACTACACTAGATGACAGTTTTATTGAGTCTACCAATAGATTGAAGGAAAAACAGTTTTGCCTCAAACAAAAACCATTACTTTTGTAATCGATCTCATCATATTGAAAATATCCTCTAACCTACTTTTTTTTTTCAATATAAAAAAAAAAAAAAAAAAAAAAAAAAAAAAACCTGACCCATTAAAACTTTAATGGCATCAGCCCAACCTCATCCGTTCATCCGCTTTTAATGACTATGAAGCACAAGCCCGCAAAGAGAACTGCACCTTTTGTGAGGCAAATATTCCATTCAATATCCTTGTCAACGATGAATTTTAACTTAACACCAACATCCTGTGTAAGTGAGGTTTCCTCCTTACTTTATATGCTGTTCCTTCCCAGAAAAATGTACTGAAACTAAAAAAAAATACAAAAAAACAATAATGTCAGGTTTACATCCAATCAACGTCACCGTCATCGGTCGTTCCTGATGCCTATTACTTTGCAACAAAAGAACGAAAAAAAACTACACACGATCCTATCAACCTATTTGTATTACTTCCATATCCTTCCTCTTCACTCCATTTTATTTTTTTTACTATTTTTTTGTTCAGATAACTTAAAAAAGTTCGTATATCGTTTTATATGAAAATTGCGTTACTGGTATCTTCTCAAAACAGAATTTGCATTTTTTTCTCCTTCAAAGGACTACAAAAATGGGAGCAAACAAAAAAAAAAATAAAGAATTCAGTACAAAAGAGTAAAGTGCACTTTCCATTTCATATCCGGAGTTTCCGTACCCGGAGAGAGCGCCCAAGCTCCTCCACACACACAGGTCGTTTGTTGGGTTAGCTTAGAGTCAGAACTTTTAGAAGCTGCAGTGGCAATAGCATCAGGAGCAGCAAAAAAACGCGTTTTCATTTTCCCACATAATAATCATAGGATTTTGCATCACAAATTAAAAAAAAAGAAAGAAACACACAACAGCAATAAAAGTGAAATAGAAAAAAAAAGAAAAATGAGAAAAAAGTAGTAATAAATAAAAATGCGCGGGAAAGAGCAAAGTGCAACAAAGCGATTTTTTTCAAATATTTTTTCTTCTTTTTTTTTTTTTTGTTGGTTTTGTTTGGTTTAGATTTTTGTCCTAGATTACCGAGATAGTAATGGATTTTTGTTATGTACTAGGTACCGTTATTTCAATTTAGAACTTTGGAATTGCATACAATAATACAGAAATTTAACAAAGGAAATGGGAATAAGAGACAGAAAAAAATGTAAGTTTTTTTTACAGGAGAATACTACTTGTAAAATTAAGTTTTTGAAATGCAATTTGCTTTAAATTATTTAAAATTTAGAAAGAAACTGAGTTTTAAGTGGAGATGTTTATTGAATAAACAGATTTTGTAGTTACAGAATTGTAGTGAATCTAATTATTCAGGCATTGCAAACAATTTAAAGATTTTTTCTAGATGCCTATTACTCCTATTACTCCTATTAGTCATTTTGCGGCTGTAGACTACTTGGCTAGATCCACTGATTGGATTTCAAAAATTCAGGTAAAAACTAATTTGAATTCTACATGAGCTTGCAAAGACTCAACCGCATTTGAAATATAAAGTTTCCCTGGAGCCACTCAATAAAGAGTAACTGCTTGAGTCACTTCGGCTCTGCATCAAAACTAAGAGATAAGTTTTCAACATAATATATCGCCGAATTAAAGGGTTTTCCAGGGTAGATGCTGAACTGGAATAAAACAAATGGGCACCTGGTTCTGGGGTTTTTGTCTTGTTTCCGCCAGTGGCGGAATGTGCTTGATGTGAAGTGCAGTGATTGCTAGAGTCTTGAACTTTTCAACAACATCTTCAGCGATCAACACAGCAGCGTAGGGTGAATCCTAATCACGATCAACATCGACCTTCAATCCCCCTGGTAGACTGCCTCGGGTTCTGCTGTACACTTTCATGACCCACGGGGCGGCGAGGCGATATTTTTCGAATGTTGGCTGATTGACGGCCCGCCACACCTACGGTTAACTGGGAGCACAGCCATAGCAATACCTAGGATTGTGGTTCGAGAAAACTTCCGTTAGATTTTAAAATGCATTATCAATTCCGCCTCAAGCAAGTAGACATTTTTTCAGAGGGAGTAATTTGAAATGTGTGTAAACAATTTTGAAAGTGCAACATAGTCTTGAAAATTAAAGGAATAAATTACCGCTTCTAGAAATTAAGTTCGAAGTAAAACAGTCAACGAAAAATTGCGTTTTAGAACTTTATAAATAAGCGATTGTAAGCTATTGCCTAGATATTTCTTCTTGTTCCTTGAAACTTAATAATTGTCAATTCTTGCTAGTTTTTACTTCCCCTAGCTTTCTCTTTTCATCACTGAAATGCACTTTTTTCACAGTGACATTATTATTTTTGAAAAACCCAGCACGGAGAACAAACAAATCCCAAAATAAAGCAGAGCTTTATAGAAGACTATAAGAGATCTACTATTTTTAGTTTTTATCGCAACTGGTGTTTTAGCGTTGAAGTAGTTGTTTTTGTTGTTCGAATTCAGTCTTGTATCTAATTTTTAGCGCTTTAAGCATTTGTACTGAATACAAAACATAGCTATTCAAATTCTTTTAAGTTCAGAAAATTACCTCTTTAAAAAAAAATTCAAATTAATTTTTAGTAAAGTTTGATAAATTACGTGGTAAAGGATTCCCAATGGGGACTTGACAACTTTGGATTTAATTTGTGAACGCATTCTTTCACAAATCATCGATCTGTCATTGTCAATTTATTCAGTAAACTCAACATTCTCAACATGACAAAGAAATTCGAAGTCGGTGACAGCAACTTTAAGAGCCAATTTTCGGACGTAATTCTCGCCCTGTTAGACAGGCAATAACAAGTTAAGTGCAAAAAATTGAGTCTACATATTCGTTGTGTGATGTTGCTGTTTCAGTGAGACAACGGGTTGATCGAAAAAATCTCTGCCGTTCAGGCGTTCTTAGCAAACGGTCCAAATCAGTCAATTTCACGGCGTTCTCAAGAACTGGGTATCGCTCAAGAATCGGGTATCACAAAGCGCGGGAAATTTTTCGATTTTTAAATTGAATAAAACAAGTTGTATATGAGATATCAATAAGGTTTTATCTTTATATTTATGAGACATTATGTGTGAAATATACCTTTTCATCAAAAAAATGGGCCTTATCGCTAAAGATGATTTTTCAACCAAAATTTTAATCAACTTACCAATTTTTTGATACTAAAATTTTATCATTTGCACGTGTTGCTCGACGCTGTAACTTGCCATGATAATTTGTCTTAAGTAACTGATTGAAAGACGATATTTTGACAGAAAGTAAAAGAAACAATATGGCCGCACGAGCTGTCAAAATCAACCCGTCCCTATTGGACGAAAATTAATTTTTATTTAAAAAAACACGATTTTGTGTCTTTTATCTTCATGCATATAGGAATTGTAGTCAATCATACTAGTTCTCCTAAAGTTAATAGCGGTAAAAATGTATTTTTTTTTTAATTTCTTAAAAAGGCTTTTAAAGAATTATATAAAAAAAAAACTATCAAATGACGCGGAGTGTTCCTATTTTCTGTATATCTCATCACAATGATAGTATCTTCCTTATCGGGAAGCAAAATGAGCAGATTATTTTCTACGAGTCTATAACATATTCTTCCTCGAGATGTATATAAGGTTGTTTGAAACTTATCAAAAGATAAACTCAATCACAATGATTCCAACCTACAAAATGAACAAAATAAAAGTCTAAAACTCAATTTAAATGCGTATCCGTTGCGTTGTGTGGTTATGATGATTATTGGGAGACCAACCATCAGCCATTTACTCTTGGTTGTTGTTGCTGTTCGGTTAACTTTTAAATGGATTGTGTGTGAGTAATAAATGTGTATTTGGGGGCGTCTTAACAATGATGCTATGGGATTGAATTTGGATCATTGAAAAGCCAAATGAGGTAATTTAATTCAAATAATAGCTGCGATTGATCAATGTGATGAAGATGTGTGTATGTTCATTATGTTTTTTGGGGAATTTAAGGGATTTCCACTTTTGGGATATCATATAGGTACTACATACTCCAAATGAAGAGTTAATAAAATTGGCTATAACTCGTAAATTAAAGGGTCCCTATGGTAAGGATAGGGATTTTTAACACACAGATTTGTTTTGTATATTTTTTGGGAAACATGCAAAGAGATTTTCGAAAAGGATAACAACAAAAATACCTACTATGGTGTTAGGGGCTATGAAGGGTATAATTTTTTTTTTTTTGAAATTGTGAAATGAAAGACGAGGACATTTTATAGACGTTTTCCCTTTTTATGCTTGTTATGTTTATTGTTTTTATTATGAATCGTTAAATTTGTGTGTCTTCAAATAAAAGTTGTAAAAATCCGAAACTAAAAAAAGGAATGAAAAATAAATTTGAAAAATTGCAGAAATATTCACACCTGTCCTCCTGGAAGGGTTATCAGGAAAGCTATAAAAGAAAAAAAGGTCGAGAAAATACGTATACTTTCGCTTACATTTTAACTGAGGCTGTTAACTTTCTGGGTTTGTAAATAACAACTCAAACTACGATAAAATTAGGTAATTTTCGAGAGAAAAATAACATTTTTTAAATGTAAATCTTCTAAGTTTTAGGCTTTAAAACACAATAAGCGGATGGGGTAAATGGTTCAAGTTGTAAATACAATGGCAATACAATTTTACCTAATTATCATTTTTAAAGCTTAAAATAATTATATTGAAATAAATATATAGACCATCACCGTTAAAATAGTCTTCGAACTTATATCTACCTACAACATTTTAGTTTGGGAAAGGTTTTGGGGGATATCTGCAAGGAATCTCATTTGGGGTTTAGCTACTATATTGAAAAAAAACTGCATCAATATTGCGCTTTTAGGTTTAGCTATATATTTTGAACTAATTATCATTGGGTGATCATTTAAATGTTAAAAAATACCTTGTTTAAAACTGAACCTGCTGAAATAAAAAAAATCTAATATTAAAATTTAAAGACTACTCTAAGTGTCTTTTTTAATGTAAATTACAATTATCAGTATAAAAGGAAACCTTTCCAATAGTGGGACAGCGATAAAATTTGACATGCACGTTTCATTCACAATGAGAACCAAGAACTAAAATAGTAAATCGAACTAGTTTGGTGTAAAGGGTGTTTTTTTTTAGGGAGAAGGGACGTCGTGCAACGAGTGCCAAAAGATCCATGAAAACAATGTAAAATTAAAAAAAAATTGGTAGATATATTCAGATTTTCATTAAAACCAAGAATACAAAAAACAACAAGTAACAAGCTATGGCATTATCGTCAGCTCAGTTGGCAATACATTTGTTCACATTAACAATATTCAACATTAAAAAAAAAAAACAAAAAAAAAATAAAAAGGAAAAATTATTATAAACATTCGATATTTGTAAGCGCTTTTTAAATAAAAATAAAGGTTTTTCCAATTTTGGCTATTTAGGTAACCTACATAACCATAGTTTTCTTCCTGAAGTATGTTTTCCTTTGTGTTGCATAAATTGGGCAAACTCCGATCAGATGAAAACAGCCTTCTTTAACTTTTAGGTTACACAAAGAGCAAAACTGATCAAAGCTGCCATTGTAGGGTGAGTCCTAGAACCTCACACCTGGTTTTAAAAAAAATTAATGAGATTTCTTTGTAACTTATTTCTCCGATTGCTGAGCTTCCACTTCTAACAAAGCCCTTTGATCATCCTCGAACTTTTGGATTATACGATAAAGCCGTTCTTTTAGCAAAGTACGGTCACCTATGGCTATATTGATGTCTTCTCCATTATGTTTCTCCAAGGTTTTGCCATTTTAACATCCACCAGTCCTTGTTTTTGATTTTATACAAAAGCCATTTGTTCCTGAGGGTGTTTCCGGCAAATCAAGTACTTTTAAAATGTAATCAGCTTGTGTTTTAAGTGTACTAGTGTATAGTTTACTCAAACCAATTTCTAAATAACTAGCATAGTTTGGAGTTTTAATAGGCAGGTTGAAAAGGTTTTTTTTTTTTAATAAACTTCTCCATTTCTTCAAATTCATCTGAGCCCTATACCTGTGCAGCGTAACACAAAATCGATTTCACAACTGAGTCGAAGATTTTGTACTTTGTAGAAAGGCAAACATGTTCACTAGAGAAAACCATTTTTCCAAGTTGAGTTTATTAAGTTTTGAGAAGCTTTAGATTTATCTTCAATGTGGTGCTTGATATTAAGTGTAGAATTTAATTTGACTCCTTAATACGTATACTCCTTTACGACCTCTAGATAGCTTCGATCAAGGAATCATTTGTAATTTTGTGTTGAGGTATCGCTTGTTGAAAGAATCATTGCTTTCGATTTGCCGTGTTTCTGACAAGCAACCATTTTTCACAAAACGAGACAAATCGATTTATTATCAACTGCAATTTTTAGGCATTTCAGATAAAACCACTAGGTCATCGGCGTATATCAGAACATTTACTAAGGTATTCGCAATTCTGACACCACCAGAAAGTTCGGATACTATTTCATTTTTGAAGAGGGAAAAATTACAGTTCACTAAGTGGACATCCCTGTTTTACACTGCCATCTGTTTTGAACCAATCTGAAATTTCTATACCATCCCACACAGCCGCTTTGGTTTCGCAGTATATTTCCTTAAGTATCCCATAAATTCGGTAGAAATTCTTACTGCGATAGCTTGTACAGAAGTGCGTTCCTATTGACGAAATCAAAAGCTGCTTTTAAATATACAAAAAAAGCGTAGACCTTTTTGTTTCTGGCTTGAATCGCTTTTATTATCGAAGATAGACTAAAGGTATGATCAATAGTAGATTAGTTTTTTCGAAAACCTGCTTGAAGATCAGAAATTTAATTTTTTTCTTCAACCAATTTTTCCAATCTAGTTGCTGAAATCGTTTTGCAGCAGTATTCATGAAGAAAACACCTCTATAATTTTCGACTTTATCCAGTGCGCCCTTTTTGTATTTGGAAAATATTATTAATACTATTTAATATTATTTTTCAAAATCGTCTTGTGTTATGTGAGTTTCGAATAAGAAACAAATTTGAAAGCTTCGTACATATTTTAAAAAATCTACAAATAATAATTTGTTATTTAAACCTGATATGTTAAAGGCTAAAGTATTTTGAAAACTTATACTATTTGAGCTGACAACATCCTTATAGAAGTCCTTCCGACTTGTATCTATATCATTCTCCTTTTACATTGCACAAAAATCTTACCGAAGCTTTACCGAAGTTAAAATATACATTAACCGATGCTGATATAATAGTTGGATTGATAAACAAATAACGATACATTTCATAAAACGTTTTGTTAGTAGACTATTGAATAAAATACCTGAATAATACTTGATAGTTGATTCTCCATTCTTCTCGGTCTCATAGCCATTTGACGCAAGAACTTTGTAATTTATCGTATTTTAATAAAATAGATAAAGATTGTATTTATCTATAACCACCCAGTCTAGTTAGACTGTCTACTTTTTTTCTTCTAAGACAAGAAGAGATTTATCTAACGAGTTTTTTTCTTATTCAAGTTAAGTCCCAGAAAACCTATCGACCTGATTCAAATCAAATAAGTAGGTATAGCAACTATTCGTGTTCTGCTTTCATTTTTTATGGAAAAAAATATAAATCCTCATCTTCCTCTCTCTCTCCTTTTACGTGTGTCTTCAATCTCAAGCCCTTTCAAAAGTCTAATTTCATTACTACTTGACGTTGTGGTGTGGTGCACAGGATATGCAAGGAAAATTCCTTGCACCAAAGAATGTTTTCTTTCTTTCCTTAGGAGTTTTGCTAGTACTCTTGAAAAAAATCAAAAAAAAAAAAGCAACAACAAAAATTATAACTGTGTTGGGGGAAAAAAATATATAAAAGTACGAAAAAACAACCAAAAACGAAGACGACATAAGTAAAGAGTGTTAACAATGCCTTCACACCGTTATTCAGTCCATAGTTCTTATTCTCACCGCATTTTCTTCATCTTCTTCTGATGGCAAACGGAATTCCTTAACGCAAAGGAAAAAAAAAGGACTCAAAGAAAACTACTACTACTACACAGAGAGTAGAAGTGCTTAAATGTTTTTTTTTGTTTTGTTTCTTCTTCTTTTGTATTTTTCCTTTACCGCGGTTAAGTCTTCGAAAAAAAAGGATTTGAATCGAAATAAAAATGCGGAATGATTCATGCTTGTTCGGAATAAGGATGAGTCTTTATTTTTGGCACCTAAAGCTGTTATCTTCGTCCAAATTCTTGAAGTGGGGGGGAAGATTTAAAAATAAAATCCTTATAGAAAGCGATGATGTCAGACAAGGAAACCCTTCGTATGAGACCTTCAATTGGAATAATTTTCAATAACTAGACTTCAGTATATGTGCATGTGCCTCATATGGAAGATATCCAACATGGCGCCGCCATACCGCGGCGAAGAACATAATATTTATCACTCAAGCCCTGAAGTTATAAATTTTATTGAAACACAAACGAAGGCAAGCTTTGAAATTTAATTAAAAAAGTTGACAATGCATTGAGAACTGGGTCAAATAATTGACAAGCGACACACATCACGACACAAGAAATAGGGTTTAGGGTACATACTCTCTCTCTCTCTTAAGGAAAGGGAAGGTGGCTTAGAATCTCTTCTATTCGAATAAGAGTATGGGTTGGTTAGCAGTATAGTATGGCAAGGGGTAAATTTAATTATTATTTCTCTGTATTCTTGTGAAAACACCAGCACCCAGCGCCAGCACTGCTTCCTCCTAGAGACGGATGCTGGGATGTTGATGACGATCATCTGAAAGATACTCAAATGCACTTAAATAGGGAAACTTTGTCTTCTTGTGTTGATAAAATAATTGGAATGGCAGATAGATAGATGTATACTCTCTGACTTTGAGGATTTTTGTTTATATGGAGGACTTGTTTTGCTTTGTCATCGTCCCCATCGTCCATTATTTTTTTTTGTCGTGTCGTTGGTACTGACGGCCTTGGATGTGCCTGTTTGAGATTAATTCTTATGAATTAAAACTAATACACAAAAGACTTGACATAATAAGTAATTATATTTGTTTCTGTTTATGTTTTGCGCTACTTAACGTTTGAAAAAGATATTTTTTCCATAACAATAAGAAAAATAAAAAACTGTTTTTTTTCAGTCAGATGAAAGTTTTAATTGCAAAGTTGGATTTAAAATTATAGACAAAACCTTCGCCTCATTGCACCACAATTTTAATTCCACCAAATTAAAATTCAAAATTATTGCTAATAAGCTCAGTTCACCGTGAAAATATAATGAAAATACTTAGGGTCTCTCCGCCAGAAGAACCTTTTTATTGATTTAGTTTTCTATAGCTCTTAAAATGCTCTTAAGTGAGAGGTCTGTCTACCATCATCTTTGAACTGATTACTATCTGAGATACATAATTATTTTTCAAGACTGTCTGGATTTTGTTTTCTTCATGTGTTGTTTAGAGGTCATGACATGCAATTAAAAGGCTCAGAAAACTTAGGGAAATCTGATATGAGCAATGAGTTTCAATTAAGGAAAGTGATGAACAACATTATTAAGGTTTCATATCTTTGACGCATAGTTTAAGATATTTGTTTTTGTTAAAGACGAAACAAATTGTAAATTCGATGGAAAAAAAATAGAAGGAAGACTAAAGACAAATCAGTTAAAAAAACGGAAGTTAAGTTGCAATTTCTAAGAAAAACTGTTCCTTTGTTTTCGAAAAATAGCTTTTAACACCTTAGAGAGTATGCTTGAAGATACTCACTTAGAATAGAACGACCAAAATGTTCATCGAAAGTACAAAACCATCAAATACCACAGTAACATCCACTTGCATTGGAAACTGCAGACACTACAAATAACTCCTGTTTCTACAAGAACATAAGCAGGATTCATTTAATGATAACAACGAACCCATAAACTTTCATCAGTACCGCTAAGAACTAGGATCAACAGAAAACAAAGAATAGCTAGTTCCTTCCCTAATAACTTCAAACACAGTGCCATTTTTGTGTCAGCTTTAGACATCCCTTCAGCAAACTATACAGCCAAACATGGAAGATGTAAAATTCGATGACAAAAACATGTCCTGATAACTAGGAATCCCAAAACTATGTAATCAGTAGGAGAACGTGATGATCGTTGCCAATTTAGCTTGTCTTCAACTTTGTTCTGAAAAGTCTTCCGCCAGCTGCAGAATTCCTTGAATATATCTCAACTGCATCGATAAAGCATAGATCGTTGGAGTCCCATTAATGTGCGAAGAACTAGAGTTCCAGCCAAAGGTCTTTGTCTTTTCTAAAAAATATTAGTAAAATTAATAATAGTCATTACACAAGCACTTGAGACTGCATTGTTGTTAAAATGTCGGTATGACTTTAAAACAGTGCTTATTGCTCAATACAATCATTGTTAACAAATAGTATATAGTCTATAGTCTACTTTCGTAGCCGACAACAATTTGTCTTTTCTTTCTTCTTCGTTAAATTTCAAATCGGCAAGGAATAGTATCAAAGACGAAGTCGCCTGAGGCTCGAAGCTAGGTCCTTTCCTCTATTACTTAATATTTAATGACACCCCAATCACCGTGTCTTAACTAAATGCGAGAACCTTCAGTTTGGCGAGAATGTTATCATTTGGGCTGATTCTTCAAATTCTACAATATTTTAAGTCGGGACTCTTGTCTTCTTAAGTAGACCATATTCCGGTGAAGGTGTCTCTAAGTATCCAAATGCATATACACCTTAGTATTAGATCGAAGGGTAAATTATTTCATTTATATTTTGACCCAATAAACAATTTTTGAGCTCAAAAAATGCTTCACACTTTGGCTTTCGCAATGTTAAAAACAGCCATGAAGGTCAAGAAGGCGGCCAGATTGGTTCAGTGATTGTATAAGAAAAAACAAGGGGACGGAACCATTTTACCACTGACAACAACAAAGTCAACTGTACGTCTTATCTAAAAATGTCTTCTGAAACAAACATTTCCCAAACCGTCCAATATTTCCAAACTATAAAATTGAGAACTCCAAAAGTATCGTTAATTTTACTAAAGTAAACAAAATGTATTCATTTTTGTAAATTCCACCTAAATGGGCAGTGCCCGGCACCTTGTGGTATACCGGTAGGATTTCTTTTGAATTTCTTTTTTTTTATCAGTTAAGTTGAATTTATTTTAGTTTTGAAATGTTTAACTTAAATCCCACTTTTCAATTGAGTTTAAAACTTTTACGCTACTAGTTCTTCAAATTTTGTTTTATTTTTACAAATATGGCGAGTAAAACCTTGAAACACAAAACCATACTATTTTTCAGTCATAATAATATCATTTATTCCCAGCAAAACACAAACATAGACTGGACACCCAGTCACCTAAATAAATAACAAATTTAGTTTAAAATTTCAAGGAAAAACACAAAATTTATATCTGCAGCAACCTTGCTGGTCATCCAAATGTTCAGTCAAGGATAATAAAATAAATCGATTTCAACGATATTTTCATTTTCCAGGAACGGAGTTTCTATTGTTCTTTATAATCAATTGCAATGGGCTCCAAAAGTATTAAATGGGGCCGGTGAGTTTCTTGTGTTACAGTTGTCCTGTAAAATTTGATTTGTCTACGAGTTCTAATGCATTAAAATCATTTCTGGTTTCAAGAACTTACTGTTTCAAGACCGTCACTGTTTCTATAACTCACAGTTTTTTTTTGCAAGGCCTGAAGTGCTTAATGGTCCCACAAAATGCCTAAGGCATTTTAATTTCAAGAATTAAATTCAAATAAGAAAGTGACGTGTCCAGGACAATGTAGTTAGGCGTTTCTCACTTAGACGAGATAATGGCGTTCTAGGAAGAGACAATAAAGCAACGATCCCACCCTGCTACTTCCTGTTCTACACACACACACCTAGACGTATGCACACATAGACATACCTAGTAATAAAATTTCCAAAATACATTTCGCGGAAGTACTTTGCCAAAATCAATACTGTGTCTTGTTACACCATTGCCATGTTTTTAAAACTCAGATGGCAATAATTGTTGGCATGGTCGAAAATGGAAAGTTAAATTTAAATTCATTTGCAAGCAATGACACTTCCCACCCCCATCCTACCGCAACCTTTAAAATATGTTGCAGGTTAAGTCAGAACAAATTTATAAAATCAATGAAACCCCTAAAATGTCTCTTTTAAACTTGTATAGGAATTGTTGTTTCCAAAATGATAATAAAAATAAATAAATCGCATTTTACACATTTTTCAAGGCCAAACACAGCGACACAATACAATGCAGTCTTTATTTATGCTAAGTTCTGTTAAATAACGCGAACAGACTCCAGCGTAGCCCGTTCGAAAATTTAACTAAAACCCTTCAAGTAATGAAGAAAATCATAAAAAATGAAAGGATCCTTGAAGAAGAAAGTTTGCATAGAAAAGGGCAATTAGGACAAAATGTTATCAAACTTGGTATGAAAGCTTCGGTTGCAAGAAGAACAAAGTATCAAAGGAGTCCATACAAAAATTTAATGTGGAAGAGTTTATTTTAGCGGAATATTGGGAATTTAAAAAAATAACCGAATAGTTAGGAGTGCACATACGAACGTCTGAATAGTGCAGACCCGAAATCGATCGATATTTCGTTTGCAAAGTACGCGAATCGGATCAGTCATTACTGCAGGCCTGCAGGTTATGACCAGAACTGATAAAAGCAGCCAGCGAGTGCGCAAAAGAGGAAAGAAACACCAATTTATCAGTAGGATAAATAAGGCAATCAAATAGAGTATGTTGAGGATTGCAATGGCAAGTCTACTGTTCGAAAGTTCTATCAAAAGGAGAAAAGATTTAACGATAAAGATGCTTTCCCAGGAGAAAAAATTGCTGTTATATAGGTATATACGGAATGGCTTACCATCTGAAAGAAGATTGGAAAAATATGTTTTCAATCATTGATCTATACTCTTTTGCGTTCACATAGCTGCTCATTGAACGGCTGCGGCAACTGATTTGATGTGCCGCGTGAAGTCTTGAAGTTCACGCGCATCGGAGTAATTGATAATTTACGTTGTCGGAAACTTGTTAACAGCGACCACTGGGAGCGATCTTGAAAAAGTGGGAACATCGTTTTTTAGTTTCATAAGATATCTAGTAGATATAGTGTGAATGATCTGTCGGCCGAATTTTTTTAAGCAGGGGGAAATGACTTGTTCAGGAGGATCCATCAACTCAGTTGCACAATTTCGTCGGAAGAACGTTTCCTCGATGAATGGACAGTAAAAACTCGGCATTACGGTTCGCATAACACTAAAACCGAATCATCATAGGTTTTCGGGTCTGAATTATTCAGAGGATTGTCTTGGGTGGAAACTGACGAGAAATGCAAACAAGTTTAGATACGTCTGTTGATCCATAATAATTATTGGACGTTATTGGAAGATGTTAACGGAAGTAGTGTACGTGCTTTCTGTATTTTACATCTGTTTGGTTCGATCAGGCAAGTTTAGCCAACAAAGCCTGGGCATACTTGTGCCGCAGACGGATTCGTAGTGCCCCATCAACAAGAAAAGAAAATCTATGGCCTTAGCTGCAACAATTACAGAAGGTTTTTTGAGTGACCGTTTAAATTCATTTGCTTACGAACTGTACATTTCCAATCAATGTGGTCTTAGGCGAAAAATATCCCCCATAGAAATTAAATTAACACACTTCGATAGAAATTTTGTGGAAAAAAGTCATAAATTAAATCGATAGATGGCGGCAATAGAAACACAGAGAGAACAAATCTATTGCGGCAAACAAAAAAATTACCTAAACGACTTTTTTGTTTGCTGGACAATTTTTCGGCTTCATTTGCAGCAAATTGGTGATTTGAATTGGGGACCTCTCGCTCACGAAGCGAGTATCTTGTCATTCCGCTACTGATACTTATACGAAGGAATTAATAATAAATAAAGGTCAGCGTAACACCGGTAATTGAACCTGTGTCCTCTCGATTTCGAACAAAGGCTGTTGCTATTGCGCCACGAGTCATTTGCTGTAAATGAAGTGTATATTTACACCAAAAGTGAATTTCTTTGCAACTAACTACTTTCTGGAGAGGTTCGCAAACGAAAACAATTATAATATTTCTCTGAGTGAACAAACACTACTCCCCTCCCAAACTCGTTAACTTTCTTTCTTTCAGACGGGCCTTACAGCGACATCAACAAACACAACAATGGAACATCTCTAGGAGAGGAAAAAGTTGCTGAAGAAGTAACTGTAAGAAAAATTTCTCTCAAATGCAACAAGAAACGGTCTTCATTCCTCAATGGTTTAGCGAAGCGAGTATTGATTTTGTTTTTGGCGTGCTAAATCAGTTTTACCTAGACAAAGTCTAGGTTTTCGATGTCAACTATAATAAAGTGCTTAGCTTTTTTAAGAGAGGCTGACATTTCGATTTTCTTTATTATACTTCTCCACCATCAGTACTTCTTCATCGCTTTCTAGAATCTATTGAGGTCGAAGGGGATAGTAGAAATATAAATTTTTATGTTTAATGTTATTTCTTGATCTCATTTGGTAGCAACAGTTACTTTTTGAATAAAATTTGTTCTTTTAAACAAATCAAAATCGTTCTTAAATGAAAAAAATATTTCAAGAAGAAACCTTTTAACAATACATAGTTGAACACGGTTCTATATAAAATAAAACATTTCGTTTTTATTGAAATTTCTTACTGGAAGTCGTAAAATACTTAACAAGTCGTTACTTAAAAAAATAAAAAGAAAATATGCAGCGTCTCCAATCAATTCTTTCAATATCAAACAATTCCCGGCAATCTCAAGTTCATATTGAATTTTTAGGAACTTCTACTAAAATAATTTAATTACAAAAATTCACAAAACAAAATTTCACTTTTGATTGACACAATTTCCAATGCAATTTTCAAATTCAAATTAATTGGCAAAAAACAAATAATAATTCCTGAAATTCAAAAATCAAAAAAAAAAACTCCCATTGCATATTCAAACTCGAAGAGTATAGGTACTGTTGAATGAATTTTGTTTAGAAATTCCGCTTTACCCCCAAAACTATCTGTCATAAGCACATTTTTCTATTTTATTATCATCATCAACACGAAAACCATTAAGAATTCGCAAACTCACAACCCAATGCTTACACCCGCCCAAAAAAAGCAATTAAAATTAGTTGTCCAATCTACCGAAATACTGCTTTGGTCGTTGGCTGACAAGCAAAGATGACGACAAACGACGACGACGCGACAACGATTTTATGAATCCTCAAATTTTATAGCAAAATGTTTTGCCAATTTGGCAATGGCAAGAGAAACATTTTAATGTCTTCTTTTTCGAGTTGTTGTGTTAGGAGATGAATTTCGTGCGATAAAATCGTAGGTCAGTTTCTATACGTTACGGAATTTCAAGGAACGAAAAAGCAAAGGAAACATGTTAAGCGGAAGTAAAATTTGAGTTAACATCTTAATCGGATTTGTTGTTGTTATTTTGTTGTTAGTGGCAATATTACGATCACGAATTGTCATCACCTGAGATAGACACAGTAATGTGCAGATTATTTCGAACTTGGATTGGAACTTGGATAAAGTAAAAACAAAATGTAAAATTGACTAAGACTCAAGTGAGTTGAAGGAGGAAGTATTAAATAATTAGGCCTGGTTGCTGATACGATACTTAAAGTATTGATGTTGAACATATGCGCTTATGGGCTACTTTTTCCGCTGCATAAACTGTCACATAAGACTTTATGTTGAACATAAATGCTTAAGTTTCGTTTCAGCGAACGGCCCTTAGATACTTAATGTTGTCAGCAAAACTAATCAATGGCTTATAAGTTTCCGACACAAAATATTTGATGAATTATCATGAAATAAGGTCGAAGACAAGAATACTCCCTGAGGCACACCAGCATGTGCCAGAAGTCAATCTGAACTTCTTGTTTCCTCACCGAATCGCAGAATCTCTCAAACACTGAAATCGAGTGAAACCTTTAACAAACAATGCCAAAATCATAGAATGTGCAATATGCAAATGTATGCCCAAACGTGATGCACTTCAAAGACAAAAATGGTGACTAATGCAAAGAATAACACTATTCTACTGACACTTTTAGCCTTTTCACACCAACAAGATTTCGCAACAAGATTACGTAATATGGTTAATGCGTTCACACCTCACATAAACTAGATTTTGTTTGACATTTCCCTTTGTTTCGCTGCTAAAACATGCTGCAACTGTAAACTGTTCTACAAAAGGGAACAATGTGTCATAAATGTGTCTCCGCTAACAAAATCAAGCATATTTTGTAGGAGATTTCGTCGTAATCTAGATTAAGACAAGATTTCGAATAGGTCTGAAAGACAAATTACAGTCGAAAATAGGCAAGAATAATGCAAGCTGTGGGGATTGCTTTCAAGGTGAATGGTGAATGTCCAGGTGATAAGTCTTGTTTCAAGTATCAGAAAAATGTATTTGTGAAAAGTTATCAAAATCGCTCTTTCTCAACAATAATATCATACGGGAACTTTGGGCTTGGCACAATTCATGCACATGCACACTCGTTTCTGTCTGGTTGATTAATTTGAAAAAGATTATCTACACAGTATGGTAAGAAGATTATCTATTCGAATTTGGAATACTTGTGTGCTTTCTAAATTTGCGTAAATACTGCGAACTGTATATTCATGCTGAATAATTTTGAAAAAAAAAATCAAATGTAAGAAAGCTTGAACACTGCTCTCAGCATTTTTACTCTCAAGTTAACACGCACCTTAATATGCTCAATAATAGCAAGTTTATTGCGAAAGGTTAGCAGTCTTTAGCAAGGCATTTTCAACTGTTGCTGATTCTGTTAAATATTTACACCAGAAGATAATTACAATTCTTTAAGATCGTGGCTCTGACAAGATTCAGCGATATTGGGATCAATTTCATTAGGGGCTCAAGTTTCAAGATCTTTAAGATCCCCGTCAGATGAGTTTTAAATTCGATATCTTTGTATCGCAAGGCTTGCTGATGTGGCTTAAAGTAAATACCTTTCCTTAAAAGAAAAGCCAAACTTAAAGACAGGTGGTCACATCAACTCACTTACGGTGTTGTTCACCGTAAGATTGGTTTTGACAGTGTTTTATGCAGCCTATTATATGCTTATTTTACAAGAAGTTTGTGCATTATCCAGTTGTTTTCGATCTGTCATTCTCGCCTTGAAACTGTTTCCAAGACTTTTTGAAGGCGTTGATAAATTTCAATAAGTTACTGTCTGGAATTTCAGAATGTTTCTTATTGAAGAAATGTCTTCTGAGATATATTTTCCTCAGATGAGGTAGAGCTGACAGTGATAAACGTGGTGAGGAGTGCCTTCGTGTATCACGTGAACACATCCACAGCATTAGTTCGTCCATACTAAGTTCTATTTCATTTGGTTACTCAGTAAGTAAGTAGGTTTTTTTGGGAAGTATAATGCTAACAAGAAGAGACAATTTTGATGTTGTCAATCTTCTGCTTGTTGAATGAAGACCATACATTTCTGGAAATATCAAATAACACAGCAATCAAGAAGACCCATTTGTACGTTTGTTGTTGCTGAAACTTTATTCTCGATGATCTATTTAAGGTCACAGAGTGGTACCTGTAGAGTCTGTCTGACTAAGTTCAACTATTGGTCCTTGTCACTTACTTTCATTGCCTGAGACGTCACCGTAACCAGGAACCCAACTGAGTGTAATGTTGTGGTGTGACATCAAATTACAAGCTTCGAGTTGACTTTAATGTTAAGAATCGCTTTTGTTGTCATTATTGATACTTGTCTTGCAGATTCCTTCACTGTTGAGATCTCAGTTAAGAAGACACTGTTGTACTTAAGAAGTCTTAATAATGAGCTAGGTAGTTCAAGGTTTTCTGAAAAATTACCCTTGACCAATCTTGGAACCATCGCGTCGTCGTCGGTATGGCTATGATCGACTCGCAGGTTGAAGGCTTGCTTTTTTGCAACTACTACCTGTGGGTCATGAATGGTTTACAAAAGTGTAGAGGGGGTGTGACATAGTCAGTGCATTTATCCTTATTTCCCGATTATTTCTGTAGAATCTGCGGATGACCAATGGAATTGGGTTTCCGTTTCCAGCCTTCGTTTCAGGACATTTTAGCTTTTTTTCAGTTTCCTTATACGGAAGACTTAAACAAACAAACAAACAAATAAATTTTAAACACAGCACTGTTTATGTTAAAGTCAGCTGAGATATCTCTATTTGTTTTTCGTGCTTTTTGGTTTTCAAATTCCTAAAATTGGTTTGAGGATTCGTATATTCGTGCAATTTACACCCACATAACCACATCAGTTTGAAAGTAGCTTCATAATTAAGTACAGATCATTTATTTTATACATCATCGAGAGCTCATAACAATTTATTTATCTCAAGACATAATAGCAGACAAACAATTCAAAAATAATTCACATACTGCGTGGGAAATTTGATTTCTACGAAAGATGATGCGTGCAGAATTAAGTATGTGTGATGTTTTTTGAGTGCGTGTCTGTATAAATTAGTTTTTGGGATTCAAAATGTAATCAAGAAAAATTATCTAAATGTGTTTTGTTTGGTGGGAAATAATGAATTTACACGTCATTCTGTTTTGTTTGAAAGTCCATGCATTTAAAACAAGAGAGTAATTAACTACAGGCTTTGTTATTGCGAAATATTTTCGACTAAAATAGATATAAGTAATGACGTGAAACGACAACGTGTAGGCATTTTGTTGATATTCTGATGTTTCTGACAGGCATAAAATGTGTAATGGTTAGACCTCAGACATGGATGTTAATAGTTTTTAGAAATATTTTTGTTATTCTAAGGAATTGGTTTTCTTGATTCTGATGAATACAAATTAATGAACAAGTTTTTAAGTTTTGCTAAGAGTTTTGCTTAGCAAAACTTAAAAACTTGTTTTTGTGATTTCAAAGTGACAAAATTTCAAAATCTCTTTTTGTCAAGTTGAAAAGTACAAGAGGGAAAACAAACACAAGCATACCATTAAAGAAAAGCAAAACAAAATAATACTCAACCTAATGTTGATCCCTATGGTACTCTAGGTAAAATCGTCCGATCTTGGAATGATCTATAGTTTTTGGGACAGAAATTACACATGGTAACAAACACTCTAATGCCGGAATCAAATAGCACTTTTCTCAATATGGTGCACTGTTTTATAATCGAGTCTTATAAATTGCTTAAACCCAGCTAGAAGACAAGCTTAAACTATTGACAATATACCAAAGTGATCTGACATCTGGGTAGTCTAAACTCTGGTGTCATTGTGTAATGTTTCGGGAGAGGATGGTTTCTATCAACTGAAATATGAAATAGTAATGCTCGTTGTCTTTGGGTGGAAATACTACTTCGTTCCGTATACATCACATCTAGCCGTTTTCGTTTTACCATACCTACAAATTTCACTTTGAATTTTTGTTGTTTTACTCTAAGGACCAATTTGTTCACCTTTGATTATATTTTATCCATGATTTAACCGTCGAATAACTGCTTGAACTATTTTTTTCTTCTGAGAATTCATAGTTTTAGTTGTCAATCATGGATTTAGCAAATCAACCGATTTTGGTTGATAAGCGCTAGAACTAGATCCTCTGAAAATTATACTCAAAACTTAACCCGCTGTGAACAAACTAGCCCTAAATGCTATAACTTGCTAATGGTACGTGGTACAGTAAAGTTTCTGATACATTTTTTTAGAATTTCAAAGGCTCTACAAAATTGACACAACATTTTTTTCATAATATTCTGCAATCGCTTCTAATTTGTTCTGGGTCATTGGGGTCTAACGTGAATATTTCCCTGGTAGAAAATTTGGGAAAGTAAATACCGAGGAAATGTTTCTCTCAGAATTTATTGGTATCGGAAAATAATTTTTAGAGAATTTTATCTGAAAAAAATCCAGGGAAGATTCACGATCGCTGAAAAAATCCTGAGGTAAAAAAATATTGCCAGCGAAACAAAATTTCCCTTGAGATTCCCGATAAGTCCCATTGTCACTGCCGAATGTCTGAGCCTGGTGTTAATTTCTTTCTTGCATTGTTTGTAACTAACCGAAGGTCATATTGATATCCTTGGAAGGCATTGAATCCAGAATTGATGGTTTGTAGCATGTAGCCTTTTTTGAATAAGTTGTTGGTAAAATGTTGAAGAGCGTTCCTCAACATGATGTACGAGTATATTGAAGTTCGTTTTCACCATTTGGTAGTTATTGCTGTCAGTGTTATTTTCTCGTTAGTGTATTCTCTTAAGTTGCTTTCTCAAACGTTGGCGTTTATGGTAGACTTTGACCATCCCTTCCGGAAGATCCTGATGTCTTAACGATTAAATTGCATCTACTATATTCTGAAGTTGAACAGTGTTGAATCACCTTTTACTTCCATGGTAACGGCTGTAACTTAGAAAAATTTAATACTGTGTCATTAAGGGACGAGCTAGTATGCAGGCTGACTTGACTTTGTACTCCGCTGCAGTTGTATTTTGTGTTCAAGTTGCTTCTTTTGAACTTTTATTTTTTGGGCAATAGTACCTTGCAACTGAGATAGCTTGCTGAGTGGACAAACTCCTAGCAGTTGGTGCAAATTTGTCCTTTTCGTTAAGTTGACATTCTACTGGGTTATGCATTTCACGCTGATGTACTTCGCGGAGACTTCTTTAACTCCCAGTTGGTGCCAAATTCCCGAATCTTTGAGAGTTCTTGCATTGAACTATGTATGTCGTTATTGAACATGGAACAGCTTCTTTGTGTAGATTAATTCTTTGTTTTCCATCGTCTAAAAAGCGTGAAGTTGATCGCTGGTATTTCTTCAATTTGAAGTTCATCGAAAACTTCTTTTACCGTACACGTGTAGTGAATTCCTTTTAGGAGTCTGTCCTCACAGCTCTTGAACATGTAGTTTTCGATCTTCCTTGTATTTAATTCTTCCTTTAATGTGGGTTGCCACGTTGTTGATTGTATTCGAACTAGATAGCCGCATATACTTTTTCTTCATGATATTCATACAAAAGCACAGTGTGAATTATAAGAATAAAACAAAAGAACAAAAAAGAAATGTCTTTGACAGAACGTCAGCATGGACATAGACATTAGGGTGCTTCTTAAAATCTATTTTCCAAAAAATTTATTGTGGCACCTCCTAATTGTGTTCTTTGGACCTAAATTTAATTTTGTGTTAAATTTTGTATGATTTTGATAATTTTTAGGGGTCGCTACAAAATGTACAAAAAATTGTACCATTAAATTTTCTGTAAGTTAGATTTTAAGAAGCACCCTAATGTACAGACATAGTTTTGAGGTAGATATTGGCAGGCCAAGTTGTTGAATCCCAGTGCGAAGAGAAGAGCACAGTAGAAGAGAGGAAAGGAAGGAAGTCAAACCGTATTTCCTTGTAATTGTATAGAAAATTTAATATTTTGTTAAAAAGTGGAAGTAATAAAAACGTTTTTACAATTTTTTTCAAAGAAAAATGTGGGTATAAGTTTACTTCCGGAACAGATTTTTCAAAAAGCTACTAACTACTAGTCACCAACATTTCCTTTTTAATTAAACTATTAAACGGTACGTCAAGCATTTAATTTTAAATAATAATGCAAACATCTTTCTTGGAAATCATATTTAACAAATTGCTACAAAAACCCGATCAGTTATTCTTGATAAATTTCCCACCCTGTAAACCAATGTTATGCTCTCAAAATTAAATAATAATCCCACAACATTCTGACTGCAATTAAGCTTCTAAATCACTCTACCTTCACCTGAGCGTGCATCGGGTGGGCGGGCATGAATGCGTCTATGGGGTAGGTGGACACAAATTTTGTTATTTAAACCTTAATTATAACTTCGGAAAGAGTATAGGTACCTCTGTCGCTCTGATGTGCCATACATAAGTGTAGCTTAGGTACCTGAACAGCAGTGGTACCAACATCACAAACATATAACTGTGCGTATAGTTTATGGAATAATTAAATGAAAACAAATTCACAGATTTAGCAGATTTTCAGATTTGGCCCTGGAAGTCACTGGGGCATGTGTTTGCATCCGTGTTGGTGTGTTGCTCTCGCTTTGAGTGTTGTAGGTAGGTATTTTCCAAAATTCAATTCGCACGAAATATAGAAACGGATGTTGGTTTATAAGTTTATAGCTGTTGGAGAGGAATGTGAATGAATTTAAATTCAACAAAATGCACAGGGCGGAAATATTTCAGTTTAGTTCAAACACACAATTTTCGTGTGGTTTTTTTTTTTATTTTTGTTTTTTTCTTTCCGTTTATCAGAAGACCCCAACCCACCTAAAATTCACCGTTCATACAGATGTAGAGTTTTTTGGGGGTTTTTTGATGCCTTGGAAATGTTAAAATACCTCTCACTCCTCTCGGTTCCAGAAGCGAAAGAGAGGATCTAAATGCAAACCGCATTTGTGTTTTGAAATTTTGCAGGTGATTCGGTGCGCATTGGAGGAGAGCGATATGGTTCTATTGTGTGGATTCATATAAATTAATCTAAACAAGCACCATACCCAACCACCATCAGAGATAGTCAGAGTATATATTATTGTTCCACAAATGCTGGTATATGGGTGGGCCGAGTAAAGCCCCTAACTCGCGCAATGTTTTGAATAAAGATTATTTTGATTTCGGATTTTTTCACAATGCATATTGGGTTTCTAGAGTGGGTTTGAAGGATCCGGTTTTGTCCGGTTGGATGGATAACTAGCTTTTGGTTTGGTTGATGAAATCCAATTCTATAATGTTTTTGACTGGATTTGACTTTTGAAATTAATTTTTGGTTTTCAAAAGAAAAAACAAAAAGAAAATTGGAAAAACTTTGTGGTGAAGTCCGAAAGAAATATAACAAAATAAATGTTAGTTTTAGTTGTGAAAAATAAAGGAAATTGTAAATGAACTTTTTATTTTCAACAATATAGATACCATTATTTAAGTTTAATTAAATTTTACGAAACTCACCGCGTATTTATAAGAAATATTTATTATTTACCACGAAGTTTGAAAGTTCTTCGAAACGTCGGGGCGGAGAAATAAAATTAAATATTTCTTATAAATACGCGGTGAGTTTCGTAAAATTTAATTAAACTTAAATAATGATTGATACCCGCGAAAAGCATAACTTAAAATATAGATACCTACTACTAATATGTAATTGAATGGAAAAGAGAATTGTATGTACAAAATTGCTAATAACTTTCTGGAAAAAATTGCAGAATACTTATAGGTAAGCAGAATGCTAGTGAAAAACAGAAAATGACTAGTATTTTAATCGACAGTAAAATTGGTTCAGCATTAACTCATTATTTCCTAACTCTTGGATTGTACTATTTAACTTTAGATAAATTCCTCAACCCCTAACATCCTTTTCTTTTAAACTGGAGCAAAAGCTGGTTTTTGCGCCTCCCAAGTTGTTTGTAATAAATGTTCATTAATTATCACCTAAATTTCCAGCTTTCCATAATTTATTTATTCTTCTTGCTAAATTTAATCGGTGGTCGTTTTCATTGATGAGAATACCGATTGTACCTTTAACCATAAAAGTCAAGTTAATAGATTAATTTTACTATTAAATATATTGAAAAAAATCGAGACAGGCTGAAATTATAGAGTTTCTAATGTAAGTTAAGAACCTCATCACCACATTATTACCTTCTTGCTTACTGTTGGTTTTTGGAGCAACTTATTTGTTTTCTAAAGAATTCTTATATTAGATGCGATGATAAATTATTTTTATCATAATCATCGTCATAGAATCTAAAAAAATTTCAGATTCTTAAAAATTATAATAAATAAAAGGGGGCGTGGTATTGCTAAAATTTTGATTAAGTACATATTATTGTTTTTATCTGAAAAGTCCAAAAATGTCTAGGTAAGATTCGAAAATCAAGAAGTTCCAAAAAAATATGATTGCGTCATTTTGTTCAGACTAATTTCACCATGAGGCAATAAAATGAATTCAAAATAAAAATTATAGTGAAATAACTTTTCTAACTTTTTTTTTGCTATAAGATGGAACGTACAAACTTTTACTTCTTGATCCTTTTTAATTGTAAGTTAAACAATTTATGTACATTTATGGATTTAAACCGTTTACGAGATATTCACAAAAAAAAAAAAAATGGCAATGCTGTTTTTCCGTTGTTCGTGTTTTTTGAGAAAAACTAAAAATGCAGTTTTGTACTAAACACAAAACATACACAAATTTTAAACAAAATTGTTTGAGTCGTTTTTAAAGAAAAATCCAATAACTCAAAACCGTTATATGGGAGGTATAATATTCAAAAAAAAAAACAACATTCGAACTCTGTCAAATATGCTGCATTTTGACTGAAAACGAGTGTTTACTGTTTCTGTTAAATGCAAATTAAATAGGGTGCGGTGTATTTTACCCCCATTTGAGAGATGGCAACTGACATTTTTTTAAATAGAGAGGAGTTCGGACTAAAATTAATGTATATATCAGCTCTTAACTCTACAAATATTGATACTTTTTGTTTAAATAAAAATTATTTGGGTGTGTTTTTAATTGAACAGGGTTGCCACACTCTCAGCTTTACGCTCCTGATGACATTTTTTTTTAAATATTTGAGACATATTTTTAACTTTTGTTTTGCATAACTAATATTTCCCTTTTTTAATTAACCTTATTTTCGTTCAAACATGTTTCATTTGACGTCAATATAAATCAATATAACCTCTTATGAGCTAAGTAATCCGACGGTTACCGCTTGGAATAAAAGATAAAGAACATTTTGATATAAATTTTCACACATAAGGTTTTTAGCAACCAAAGTTCTCAGAAAAAAATGTCTGATAAAAATTTAAATTTTAGTGATTAGTTTTTAAATTTTGGTTTAAGATGTCTATTGATATATTCTTGAAAATATCACCTCTAGCAATTTTTGAAAATTTGTATATGTATATAAAAAAAGATTTTTCTAAAAAGGGCATCTTCATAATCCTAATAGCATACTTTGTTTGGAGCTCAAAACAGTTTAAAAAGTCATTTAAGTCATTTTAGTTATGAATCTTATGTTGTAATTTTTTTTTTTTCAATTTTCTTATAAAATTATTAACTTTTAAACCTTTAACGTCCAACACACCCAAAATCAAGTACGTGAGACCCACCCATGCATTTTATTTTTAAATGTTTTCATATTAATTTTCTAATTAGAAAAAAAATGAAGAAAATAAATTCACAAAACTAAAAAAAAACTATGATTGATTTTCTTCTTCTCTACCTCTACGTCTACATCAATCATTTTATTCACTTGAATAAAAAAGATGAAATAATAATAAGAAAGGGAAATCAAAAGAGAAGAAATGAAAAAAAAAAATTCCAAAAGTTGAAAAGAACACGCATTTTACTTAAATTCTCTTGAGAAGAACTAACGTAAGATGTGCTATGCTATTGCATACTATTAATTAAGCACCATTTGGCACGTCAAAACGGAACGAAAGATGAATTTATTTTCTTATATTCTTTTGCGAGTGCAAGTCATGGTATGGTATTTCTGCTTTTCGTCATATCATCCCGTATAATAGTGGGGCAGTGTGCAGAAATACTTGGAATCAAAATTAAACTCTTGAAAGCACCAAAGTTCTCTTTTTATTAGATTTGGAATTTCAATTGTATTTTCAGAGGTCCTCGGTGACTTTTTCGAGAAATCAGTAGCAGTTCTTAGTGAAAGAATTATTTTCTGGTACGAGATATAGGCTGTGAGAGTTTCAAAGTAGAAATGCTCTACATTTTAACATCCTCTGCAAAAGTCAGTTGTATTTACGTGCATTTATGTGGATTCCTATATTGTCTTTCGAACCGATAATAGTTCTACCAGGAAGGACAGTTGAAACCTGTGTTATACCTTGACAGTCCAACCGAACGTATCAAATGACATTAGACTTGAACTCTTGACTCTGAATAATTAATTTGGTCTTTCTCCAATCTCATCAGAAAAAAAAACTTCGGTCGAGTTGCTACCCTTTTTTACTTTTTTATCTGTCATTCTGTCCCTTTTTTATGTATAGAAATCCTGGTAGCCAACCGCGGACTTACATCCGATTCAAATAATGTTAATTTTTTTTTATTTTTCCCAACCCAGGCATACAACTCGCACCACTGTACATCATCGTTAAAATATTAAAGTTTCATAAAGAAGTATTCATCGTTTTTTTCACTCTATTTTTTTTTTTTTTGGGAGTAAAAAAAACTTCAAATAAAAAATGCATTGTTTTTAAATTGCTCATTGAAAATAAATTCAGCAAAATTATGGCGTTTTAATTAAATTTTGGAATGCAACAGTGGATTTACCATTTATAAACCCAAAACGTGGAATGCATGGTTATGAGGTGAACGCAGTTTTGTTTTTTCGGGGGGGGAAAGTGGGCGGTTATAAGATGTGATGCCATCATGTATTATTTGTTGGTTGAATTTGGCCGCACTCCTCACCTGGTTAGCCACGTGAATCAGTGATTTAATTAGTATTTCGACATTTTTTTTTGGTTTTTAATTTGAATTTGTGAGTGAATGCATTTACAGACAGAGAGGCGTACTCAAATTTGTATATAAATTAATAAAATTAAAAAAAAAAAATGTTAAACATGTTGTTCATCGACATGAAATTGAATTACCACTTCAACGCAATGTGGCTTTAATATCATATCACCATGATGTGCCAGTTTTTTCTGTGTAAAGGATTTTCATTACAATTTATTCGAGGGGAAATGATAGTTTAAATGAAAGACTTTATGTATTTTGTAATGAAAAATGATTAGTAGCTAGTAGGTTTTAGTGTTAACTGACACATTTAACAAAAATTGACATGAATTAGATATGAAAATGATTGCAGAAATGAGCAGTTACACATTTGCATGTGCTAATTGCTGTTAGGTAGATATTTCAAAAGCTTTTTAGTTCAAAAGTGGGTACTTCCGATTTGGTAAATGAAAAAACTAACTAGAAAAAAAAATTAGGAGTTATTTAAGCTCCGAAAGGTAATGCATGAGTAAATCCACTGGGGATACTAACCACTGAATACTGTTTGATACTTACTGGAACTAGCAGTGATGCTTTTTGCAACTATTCGAGATACAAAGAGTCGCCATCAGTGATACATACAGGAAAAATGCGTGCCACCAGTAAAATTTACCGGAAAACTTACCCTTGCCACTTACCGAAGCAACCAGGAAAGCTTACCATAGCAAGCGGTTGATACGTACCAGGGCAATCTGTGATACCTACCGGAGAAATTAGAAGTGGTTACGAAAACAATTGGTGGTGGTTGCTGAAGTTATCCATCATAACAGAGAAATCTGTGATATTTATTGATTCGGTGATGTTTTCGGATGGATTTATGATATTTACGTTAGAAATTTGTGATACTTACCAGAAATGCAGGAGTAATCAGTGATGCTTAATCAGAGCAATCTGTGATACTTGCAAAAATCTGATTAATCGATAATGTTTTCTGTATCAATCAGTGATCTTACCGTAGAAATATGTGACACTTAAAAGGCAATCAGTTCTGCTTGCACAAGTAATTGGTGTTGCTTGCCGAAGCAATCCGTGATACTTTTCGGAGAAATCTCTGAAACTCACCGAGAAACCAGTTGGGTTTTCCAGACCAATTGGTGATGCTTTCTCGGGAAATTTATGATACATCCTGACAAACTCCGTGATATTTATCGGGAAATCAGATAGACTTGCAAGATCATTCGGTGATGTTTTCGAATCAATCTATGATATTAACGTGAGAAATCTGACATATTTACCAGAAATACCGAAGTAATCGGTAATGTTTTCACAATCCTCGATAATTTTCGGTGAAATCTCTGATAGTTATTGGGAAATCAGCAGAGTTACCTAGAGCAATTGCTGATTGATGCTGAGCAATTCGTGGTACTTTTTGTTGAAATCTGTGATACCTACAGGGAAAACAGTTGAAATTACCAGATCAATCGGTGATTTTCTTTATAAATCAATAAAATCAAAAGAAATCTGTAATACTTACCAGACAACCAGTTGAGCTCATCCAAGTAATTATTGATGCTTGCCGGAAAAATCTTTCCACAGAAATCTCTGACAATCGGCGGAAAATCATTCGTCTTGCCAGACAAATTGGTAATGTTTTCTCGAGCAATTGCTGATACATCCCAGCAAAATCTGCGATACTTGGCGGTAAATCATCTGAGCTTGATAGATCAATTGGTACTGTTTACTAAATCCATGCGTGACACTTTATGCATATAAATGTGTGATATTTACCAGAAAATCAGTTTACCGTGAGTAATCCGTGATACATTGCGAAAAAAACTGTGATACTAACCAAAGCAATCTGTAATGCTTTCTGGAGATATCAGTGAGGCTCCTGAAGCAATCGGTGATATTCATCAGAGCCATGGGGAAATCAACTCAGCTTGTCGGAGCAATCCGTGAAATGTACAGAAGTATAGCAAATCTTGATTCATACAAAAACGATCCTTAATGCTTACTAGAGTAATCAATCTGTGATACAAACAGAAACAATCCGATACAATATATTAAAACTATTTGTGCCAAAACAGAAAAAAAAACCCTGATACTCATAAGATCAATGCGGCGTGATACATATCCTCTTAATTTTTAATTGCACAATGGCTGAAATACAATCTCAATTTAGGTACAGACGCTAAGGTTACAACAAACTCTACGAACAGAGTCAAAAAATATCCCGAAATGTAACATTAAATTCGCTTTTTCAGTCACTATTCTTGTAATTTACGGGTAAGTAAGATACCAAAAAGGAGAACCTATTTAGCTTTCTTTCCATTTACTCCAACACATTCCAATCCAAACTTAACCTTAGAATGATAACCACTACATTCAATTAATTTCCGGCCTCATTTATTTTCCACTCTTCTTCTGATCCATTATAATTAAAATGCACTAAGAGAAACTAAAAAACGGAGAACAAAAAAAAAACATATTCAAGTTGTTTTTAGTGTATAGGGTACTCTCTGCTCGTATCCTTTTCGATTTAAAGCCACATAATCACAATTTTCCATCTTCTATTCATTAATCTTCGTCGCGAATTTATCGATTTAATTTCACAACCATGTGCTTTTCTGCTGCTGCCGTCAAGTGTAGATCGACGTCGCGTAGTCGCTGCTGCTGCCAACGACGCGACGTTGATGCCTTTCGCTACTGCCACACCACTTTATCGACCGCTAGCGCCACCTTCCATCGGAAGACAAATGATAGACTGATTGCCCTGCGTTGCCTTGACGCATTCAATAAAGTTATCTCTGACCTTCTAATTAATACAGGGCCGGATTTAGGTCTATAAAAGCACTCAAACATGCTGGTTCTAAGGTTATCAAAATGATTTCGAAAGGTGTAGGTGCCAAAATATTTGGTAACTTTTATATGACTGAAGATAATTTAAAATTCTTCGGTTTACCACTTCCAGATATTTACGAGACAGAACTTGAAAGATAAAGCGCCCCACGAAAGTTTACCAAATATAATCCGTCAATGGGTCTCTGTAGCTTCATTGCTTGTTAATTATCATTTTTATTTATAAACAAGAAAGAAGAAAATAAAAATGAAAAAACAAAGCTCATTCTTGGCAGGATAATTGAAAAAAGGAGCAAACGAACATTAGATACGTGTCCTTGTTGCCACACACAGACATGTAATTGTTACGCCAATTCGTTTCTCTTGTTTAGACAAAATATATTCGATATCTTCTGGCGTCTTTTCCATAAGTGCAAGCTGTCCAGTGAAAATAGTGCGAAAAAGGACACCGTTGTCGTCGTCGTTGGTGTCCTTATACATACATCACTGCCATCACTTCTAGTTATATCCATATATAAAGTTTAATTGGATCCTTTGTTGGCCATTCGACTATACGACCCTCACCGGCATTCATTATTATGTAATAATCGCAGTACATGTTTAAAGAATTTTTATAATGACAATGACGATGAGAAATCCTTTGACGATGACAATGATAGCAATTGGGTCGTTTTTCTGTTTGAAGTAAAAATAAAACAAATTTCAATGTCCCTCCTTGGACTATAAAGCTGATGGAGAAGTGTTTTATTAAAACTTGTATTGCAGTACGTGGGAGAATTGTTAACAATATTGGATGACATTTCACTGAGGATAGTATTGCCAGATGCTTGAATTTCAAAATTTAAGCATTTTTTTACCATCTACATTATTGAAAGAGCTGAACCAAATGGCAAATTTATCGCTAATCCATTTATTGCAAGTACCTAGGTTCAAACAGCCCTGTTGAAGTATCAAAGAAGCCTATTGACAACCCTGTTTTTAGCATTTTAAATCTGTAACAAGGCAGTTCAATACAGTCGTTTTGAAAATGGCTTCGTGAGCATCAAAAAAAAGTGAATTTTAAAGAGGACTTTACTCAAATTTTACCGAGTTAGTATTTTGAATTATTATTATCATTTGGTACATTATGCTCAGTTAAGTATCGAATTACCGCAGTCCGTAATTTATGTAAGCTTTACGTAAATAAAGATATTCAAATGATATCACTACAATAAACAGTTGTAGTGTAGCTCACAAAATCAACAGAATTGTGTCTCTAACTTTGGCGAAAGTTCTATTACAGCTTGGAAAAAATTAACTTTGCTTATTAAGAGAATTAATTCTATGCTTATTTTTTGGGGTGGCCAAGGGCGGAACGCTCTTGTATGGGAAACAAATTAAAATGGAAATATGAAAAATATACCCCCCAAGCAAAAGTTGTATTAAGTCCTTTTAACAATTTTAAGATTTTTTTTTTAATTTTAAAATGACCACTAGAGGTCGCGCATCGTAATTAAAAGATAAAAATAAAAAAATGACAAAACTAAAAAATATACCTCTCTCGTCAGGTTGTTATATTCATATTAAGGTCGATATATATCAAGTGCTCATAAATTATGACCAATCATAAACCTATTTACCAAGGAATATAGTGACTTATAAACGCTTGATGAATGCCAGTCTAAGAGCCTAATTCACTACTTAAAATGACCGCTAGGGGTCGCGCATAAATTTTTTTAAAAAATACTTAGAACCTATTCTTCCTGTTTAGTCTCAATATATGGTTAGGAACTTTTTCTCATTTCTTTAAAATCGCCGATAGGGGTCCCTTAAAACTCACTAAAAAACTCGATAAAGAAACTCATTTTGATTTTATTTCTTTGGACCATTGTTCCAGTATTTTTCCGAAAATTGAACCTTCTCAGATACCATTGCTTATTTGAACATTGGAACCGTGCTTCACTCCCAATAAATTCCAGATTTATCCACTTGAAAACAATTTTTTCCTAAAAAGTTTCGTAGATCACGAACCTCTTCGCAAGTTTATTTAAAGCTTAATAATTTCAGAACCATCAACTGTCTCAATGGTAATTTTTCTTTGACCTTTAATGCAGAAAAGTTCTTTTATTTGAAACTTTTTTGACTTTTGGAAATGAACAAATTCTTAAATCAACACACTAATAAGCACAAAGTCAAATATAGTGGTTGGGAATCGTATTCGATTTTGAAATCATTTAACTGTATAACTCAAATGCTCTTGTTGTTCTTTTAGGAAGACATTACTTGAATTTAAAAATTATTTCTTATGCAATGAACTTACCAAAAGTGTGAATTAATGATAGAAATCTCTCATGACGTTCATAGTTGTATGCATTATTCGT
The DNA here is from genome assembly GCA_948107695.1 of Meliscaeva auricollis. NCBI lineage: Eukaryota > Metazoa > Arthropoda > Insecta > Diptera > Syrphidae > Meliscaeva > Meliscaeva auricollis. The sequence goes on along the minus strand of OX403619.1, from coordinate 30,093,186 downwards.
TTTATTAATATTTTTTTTTTCCGGGAAAGGTAAGGTAGTGCAAACATCTTCATAAATTAGCAACAAATGCATCGACAGTAATTTTGTCAAAACAATCTCAGCAAATGAATCAAATTTACTATAACATTGCGTTTTACTAACTACTACTACTTTTCTACCTTGTTTACAAAAAGTTAATAGAAAATGATTAAGGAGAATGTTTGATGTTTGAATATTCATTTGCTAAACGCGAATGAAACGCATTTCGAATTCATGTGAATTTGAATCCTTAGAGTTTCAAGGACATTCAGTTCAGTTCAATTGAGACGCTCTAATTGGTCAACTGTCACAAAAAATCTACCTTTTTCAAATTTGTTGTGTAATTTGGACAGTCAGAGGCTCGCAACTGAGCTTAACGGAATTTTCTTAAACCCGGGAAATGACGCAAAATATAAAGGCAACTACTTTTATTTATTCTCTTGCATTGCGCGAACCTTAGCGGTGAAGTTAAAAAAATATTAAATGTTTAAAATGTGTTAAAATGCAGTTTAAAAAAAAATAGAGGGGTTTTGTTGACTTTAAACTTGTTAAAAAAGTGACATTCTGTTTATGAATAAATTTTTTTTTACCCTAGACCTCATATTTTTTGGTCTTATAAACGAAAACTTCATTTTTGTGAACTTTGAGGCCTAGTGGGCCCAGCCGTTAACGGAAAGTTGAGGACTTTTCTCGTTTTATAAACTATTTCAATTCCAAAAATCTATGCTTCCTGGACTAATATAGTCCAGTCAACGAATGAACAAAATTGCTTCCACCTTAAAAAAAAAATCCAACAGAGTTCAACAATTCGAACTCATTAAGACGGGAGAAAAATTTTGTTCGATACGAGAAACTGTTTTCGAAGTAAACGTGAACATCTGAAAAAACGGCATGTTTCTCCTAGTTGCCACTAGAGCTTACTTCGGATTCTTGTGAACTTTTTTTTGGGAAGTGTGCTAAGTTTCAAAACTGTATTTTTTTTTTTTAGGTAAAAACCATTGTTTACTAGTCCAGTAAAGAAAAATATTTGATCTAGTAAGAGAGATTTTGATTCAGCGCATCGAAATGCGTGAAAAACAAGCTTTTTCTAGTTCAAGAAAATTATTTCAGTTAGAAAACTTAATTTTTTTTTTATTTTTAAGGTTTTTTTGCAATTTACTCAAATTTGAGATAATACATAAAACTAGTTGAGCACGGTCTTAAAAAATGTTGTTGCTTTTGGCGAAAGGTTTATTTTTTTTTAAAACGCTATTTCAAAAAAGCTCAGTATTCAAATACATTAAAAACTATAATTACAAGGTTTGATTTCGCCATTATGCTTACAATAGTGGTGTAATAAATTTTATGTACGTTACCAAGTTCCACTAAAATAGCACATTTTCTTATCATTTTTATTTATTTTTGTTTACTAAGCCAATTTTTTTTTTATTTTATGAAGACAGCAGGCCCCCCATTGTGAGTAAAACAAGTTTGTCCCACTAATTTCATTTCCCAAAAATATACTTAACTCAAATAAGACTCCTCAAAACTCACGCCTTAACCAGTACCATGTTGTCAACCAACTTTCCTTCCACAGTTCATTAACCAAAAGAAACTTAGGCTTTTACTCACGCCCATCTTTCTCAATTCCCATCAGTCACATCAACTTGAGAAAATCCTATACCTCACAACAACGCGTCTATACTGTAATTTCTAAAATACAACAAATTTAATAAAAACCGAAAGAACAAGCAAAAAAAAAAAAGTATTCAGAAACTCATCTATTCTCTGTGGCGGCAGCATATCCTTGGGGCGAATCCAAATCCAGCCCATAGCAGACACAAGGACCAGAGGCATTTCGCCATCACCACTCACTCACTCACTCAGCATAAATACGAACAACCAACCACTTGAGTACATGCTCTCAATATTGAAATTTTCTTTCCATTTCCGTCATCTTAATTTCTTCATTTTATATCCATCTACGGATTCAACGACATCCAAAAAGGAATAGCCGTAGTCAAGTTTTCCTTTAAGGATGTGCACTTACCTTCTTTTTTTTGTGATTGAATTGGATTGGACCGAAGAGAAAGACTGCGACAGCGACTTCGACTGTCAACTACAGCAAAAGTCGTCTTATATATAAATTTGAAGCTGCAACACGATATATGCGATGAAGCGATGATGAAAAGATGACACATATGATATTAAATGCAAACGATGAGTAAGGAAAGCCTCACTCTCTCTCTCTTTCTCTCTTCTTACAAATGCAAACCCATATCCTGGGATGCTGGGATTGATTTTTGTTCCCTTGCTGTTGCTGCTTGCTGCTATAGTTTTGGTTTTCTGCAAAATATCTGCATCAGCACCAGCAGAAGCAATACACTCAACACTCCATAGTTCGGTTACCCACATATGGAATAACTGATTCTGTTGCTGCTGCTTCAACACATAACTGTATCGCAATGCAATTCTTGTCGTGAAGCACAAGAAAAATGTAAACCAGGTCCACTTTTGCTTGCACTACATATATCGAGAGAGATTGTTCGCTGGCCGACTTGTGCCGGAAGGGGAAGGGGATGGGGATCCCACTCCATGTTATCTTTTTGCAAATATTTATAGAACCTAATTCGTTGGCACTACTTGTTGGTATAGAGATTTTCTTCTGTGTGCATGTGTGTGTGTGTGTGTTGATGCAGGATGTGCTCTTCAGAGAAAAGCTGCACTTGGGCATAAAGTATGCCAACCATCACTATAAACCGTTATCATGATGATAGTAGTCGGCCATTTGTGTTTGTAGGGTACCTAGAGCAAGCGAGCGACCAGTACCGCTGCACAGTGGGGCAACTTCAATGACACAATTGGATTAAACTCAATAAAATATATGAAAAAATATGAAAAGATTAATTTGTTCGTTGAAAGCACACTGATTTATTATTATCATTATTATTATTATTAGACAATCCAGTTTTCAGAGGGCCAAAGTTAAAAAATTATTAGCAGTATAAGGGCGTTGGGAACAAAGGGGAAACAAAAATTGTCCACCAGACAGATTGAGAAATAGTAGGGGAGTGTGCGTAAAAGTGGGGTGGGTATCGAAAACGGTATTTTTGCGATTTTTATCAACAGTATATCCCTATCGAAAAAAATTTAATCGGAAAAATTGTTGACTCTTGAAAAAAAAAACAACAAAAAACGAATTTTTACATTCGATTTTTCCGGAAATGACAGTAATATCAACCAACGAGTAGTGCTTATAGTAACCAAATTAGGCAAAAGATTTTGAGTTTCTAAACTCTAATATGGTACCAAAATTTCCCTATCATGCAATGTTTTTAAGACATCGAATTTTTAACTCACCAAAACCAGTGTTTTTGTCTTGTTTTGGGTAAAGAGAGATTTCATTTTCAAAAACAAGACCTTGTTTTTTGTAATGTTTTTTAACTTCAAATAATTAACTACTTATATTTCAAACAAATTAAGATCAAAAAATATTATGAACTTATAACTCACTTTAGTGGGCAAAAAGTCCAAACAAGATTCCTATCCTGCCCATCAATTTTGAAAATCTGCACCTCTGGGGGCTAATTTTTTGTTTTAATAATAGAAAAATCTTCCCCACTTGCACTTTTATATGATACTTTGATCTTTCAGATTGACTAATAATTACCAAAGATACAGCATATCAAATGAATTATTAACGACACGGGTTACTGTGGCGTATGAGTAACCTTTTTTTTTAATTTATTTTTTGTTTAAAATAATACAAAAAAAAGTACCAACTGAGCGATAAAGAAACATTAATCATATGCCGCATAAGGAACCTTTTAATTTTCTGTTGGTCGTGGTCATGGTTCAATCACAATTAAGGCCAAAAATTAAAAGTTTTAGATGGTTTTTGCTATAGTTCAGTTCAGTGCGGTGAATGTTGATCTATTTTGTTTTCCTATTTCAAAGAACGTGGAGTATTGATTATATGGGAGTAAAAATCTACCAAAAAATAAAATCTGATTTCAATCCCTTCGTATTTAGACAACCCAATATAGCAGATCGTATGTTAATGGTGTTCCTGATGCAGGTCAGAGCATTATTATACTTCCAAATGCTGCCAAGTTAAAACAGTATTAATGGCTCATCCAAGCTTTGAATTCTACAACTCAAATCAAACGAGGCACCGCATTGCATTAATAACTACAATTCATTATGTCGCTCACTAATTGACAAAATTTAAAGATACAGTGCAACAAGATTTTTCTTTTAGCTACTCCATATGGCCATATGTTCGAATATGGCCTGGCCATATGAAACTTTTTCATAATGTGTCATATGCCTAAATGACACATGGCCATATGACACGGCACCTAATTTTTTTCACCAGAACACACACAGGTTCCATATCAATTTGTGTGACACTTTGAAATTGCTTAAATGTTAGCTAGGATTCAAATTCTACCCACAATTAAATCAGAGTTAACGCATCAATGAAAACTGAACCTTAAGCGCATATAACAAAAAATTAGGATCGTTTTCTTTAAGTTTTTTTTTTGTAATAATAATGAGTTGTATACTCTGTGAAAAATCACTATGTATTTCCACCTTTCGTCCCACTGTACATCGGTAAGTACTTTTAGTTGCATATTTTATAGCGACTCCACAACAGCGAATCGTTACTTTTTTTTTTTTTTGTTGCTTAAATTTAAACTTTATGAAGAAGGGTAATTTGAGAAGAAGACCAGCTATTTTGATTACTCTTTCATAAGCTAGTATAGTCTCGTAGTCCTAAAATAGATACCTCCTAGCTTTAAGAAAGGGTAAATATTTTCTCAAACATTATTCAGCGGTTTTTGGAATAGATTTATCGTAGTGATGGTGATGATGGTTAAGGTTTGAGATGGAATAATTAAGCTTTTGCAACATCCTTTCGTGCCAAACAAAATAAACGCGGAAAACTCTTACTAAGAGAAAAAGGCAAAACATTGTTTATGCAAATATTTATCGTATACATCAAAATTGAAGGAAAAAGGATTTATATGTCTTCATAGTTGACAGGGAATGAAGGAGTAAAGATGCTAATGTCAGTTGTAGGTATTATAAATAAAACTGTGTTCGTATTTCACGCAAATGTCCTCCTTCTGACTAACATGCAGAACTTATTCCGCATTTATTCATGAAGAATGCGAAGCCCGCCTCTCTCACCTTTGACATTGTTTAGGGTTTGACTTTAGACAAACATCAGATGTACCTTGACTCGTTTACCTTAAAACAAAGTTTCTGTTTAGCTTGTAATTAGAATAACAATGATTCTTACAATATAATAATTGGGGATTCATAGTTTTTTCCTTTTTTTTTTGCGAACTGGTACAGAATACCCTTATAAATGATTTATATCTTGGAAATGGTTTAAACTGCTTATGAATTCTCTTAACCAGCGAACGCATCTTGATGATGCCTTAAAGCTTAAACTAAAAACTAAAATATCTAACGAAGCAAAAAACGTGCTAAAGAAATAAGATAAGCTTAGAGTATCTTTCAAGGTTTTTAAGGCCTTCTTCGTTAAAAAAAAAGAGTTTTTTTTTTAAATCCCTTGCTCGGGTATAACTATGAAAAATATTACCCAAAGGTTATGATTTATTTTTCCTACAAATTGTTTAAGTATATTAACTATACAAAAATATACCCAAGATAGGTAGGTACTGCTTTATTTATGTATAAGAGTGCCTACAACTTACAAATAAGGTAACACCCCCCATTCAGATGAATGACCCCATTTCTCGAGGTTATGGGGAATAGTTTTATAGTCCTTCCACAGGAAGTCTACATACCATTACTAACTAGTAAAAATACATAGATACTTTTATTTTATATTCATTTTTACATCGCAAGACATGGTCAAGTGGAAGTGAATCGCCCGGATATCATGTCCTAGAAATAAAATAACAACAAAAACAAAAATTGATGTTCATCAACACAAAATTAACTCGTTCATTGCCCATGAGCGTTTGGCCATTTCAATTGCGGCTGCCATATAGCAGCCCAAGTGAATATAATATCTAGGGTTTTTTTTCTTTTTTTTTTCTTTGTATTTACAAATTACAGGTCATTTGCATATAGAATGTGTACATAACCTACACATGCTTATATAGATAGGAGGTAGGCAGGTCCCTTATTATATTTCTAAGGGGCAAAACTGGGTTAATGATAATGTGATGGTCTCTAAATATAGAATGAAAAAGGATATTTTAGTTGATGCGGAAATAAAAAAGTTGAAAGAGGCGATGTGAATATAGAAATTTCATACTTGAATTGGTGAAGAATTTATAGAAATTTTGTGTATAATTGGGATGGTGATTAAGGGATGGATGAATACAAGGGTTGAATGCAAGTAAATCTTAAGAGAAATAACATTTAAAATACTGCTAAGTACGCTGAGAAATTAAAATCTAGTTTAGCAGATTAAATAGAACATGAGGAGTTAGAGAAAATAATTAAAACGTTTTTACAGAAAACTTAAAAATAAATTAAAACTTATAGATCGAACCATTTGCGATCTTTAAGACACTATAGATATTGGGTATTATAAATAGGTCTTATCTTAGTGTGATTTATTAAACTTTTTTTTTTAAATTTAAGATACAGCGTGATGAAAGTCTTTATCATTTTGCAGCGCAAATTTCAAAAAACACATTCGGCAAACAAATGGCTGCAAGCACAGCTATTCGGCTCAAAGCCTCCTCACAGTGGATAAACAATGATATTGGCCATTCCATCATTCTGAACTCATTCCGATCAATTCCATGTTACGTAGATTATACTATCCCGAAGATGTAGTTTGAAAAAATCTTTCAGTTAACCATCCCTTCTAGATCATTCTGGAAGGATATGGAATTCCTGGAAGATGATTTAATCGATTTCTGCACCCGAAGCTGACGAACTAGCCAAAAGTGGAACACTAATACCTTTATTACCAGAAAAGGTAAACATAGGTATTCCCATGACTACGTGTTAACTACTATGTTAATTACTACAATTTGTTATTGTAATGCACACAAAAATTTTAATCAAAATCGTTAGAGTCGTTTTTGAAAAAAAACAAGTTTTTTGTTTCCGTCATATGGCAAATACCATTAATTTTAGTCCTAACAAACAAAAATTAACTACCCCAATGGAGACTCACTCAAAATACTCAACTACCAAGTTTGAGGAGGATAGCTTCGTGGGTTAAGATTGTAGCATGAGAAAGGCCGACAGAATTGCCACTTTTTTCACTTTCTCTATATTCGTAATGTCATGCTGATTGTTATATCGAGTTAATTTTTTTTACCAATCCTAAACTTGCCCTTTAGTACCTTAATCACAAGTTGAAAATATAAATAATCTGTGAATTACGGTGAGACAAAAATATTTACTTTAAAACTCAGCACAACGACGAAAATTGGAAAGAAAATCAACACTGAAATTTTGTAGCTAGAGCCTTTATTGGCTAGTGTTCATTTGCTCTATATGTAGGTACATTCTAAGCGTTTAATACGTAGCTTCCTGAAAATTACACTGAGAGAACAAATCGTTGGCGGCAAACTATAAATTGCCTAAACGATTTTTTCATTTGCAAAACAATTTTGTCGACTTCGTTTGCAGCAAATTAATAAATTCGTTTGGGTTAAACATTTAACACTTAATGCGAACGACTAATTAAAAAAAAAAAGTTCAGCGTTACACTAGTCATTGAACCTGCAACCCATCTGTTTCGAAGCAAGAGTGTTGCCATTGCGCCAAAAACTAGATAGCTTTTGTTTCGCGTATAATGCATATTAACACCAGAAATATGGAGTCAATTATTGAGTAAAATAAAACTTCCTGCAAATGAATTGTATATTTACACCAAGAGTGAATTTCTTTGCAACAAACAACTTTCTGGAAACAATAGAATTTTCTAGTTAACGACAAGGTGTTTAGACGTAAGAAGTATTTTCGTTTGTCGCAATAAACTTATAAAAATTAATTCCAAATGAATGAGTTGTTTTGCATTATGTTTGCTGTAATAGAATCACAATTTGAGTCAAATATAATACAGTTGCTACGAATAAAATACTATTGCGGCAATTGTATTAACTTTCCAGAAAATGATTTTCATTTAATTCAAAGGATATTCACTAGTCTAAAGAAACAGCGCAGCGATGATCAAAAGTTATCCTCTTTGTTAAGAACAATTTTGAAGCAGCTACATAATAGTCCATCTCGCTGCCCCAGTAGTTTGGTTAGACTTAGCACATTCGGAATCAAACTTTGCCCATTCGGAGTCAAAAAATTTCTTGCATGTAGTGTCTTCGAAACATTGACTAAAAGCTTCGTGAGATGAACCCACGCGAAACTTAACGCCAACCAGATAGTAGTTCGAGTAGATATTACATACCTAACATTCAATATGCTAAAGAATTGTGTCTTTATTTGATTGCAATGTGATCGAATTGGTTGCAAGTTCAACCATCAGAAGACGGCCAAGTAGTGTGACTCTTGTAGATTACAAGTAAGGGAATCTAGTATACTCCTAGCCACCAAATTCTTCCCATCCTCAAATTAAAAAAATCCAACTATAATAAATTTAATTTAAGCTCGCCCTCTAGGGTCTCTAGGCAGTATACAAGAAAATATTAAAACATTCAGAAATGTTCACTAAGAAAGAAAAAAAAAATCAAAAACAACACTGACTTCCGATTTTATGATTCCCTATAGCTCCTAGCCCAATGGTCAATGGCATTCCCTTTTTTTCCACGCGAATATCCAAAAAAAAAAGAACTTCTATGAGGGAATAATATTGTTTTCTCGTCCTCTTTCACAGCTCACAATTTCATTATCCCTTTGGCAAAAGAGCTGCTTTTATTGGTGCTTTCCTTTAAGTTCTTTCTCTGTAGACGTCTCCGCCCATTACCTTGTTGTAATGGTTAATTCTGAAAGTTATTATAAATGTTATGGTTGCGTTTTTATTGCGATGTGCTTCAGAGGAGTTCTACTATCAGACACTTAACTTATGGTATATCCTTGCTGATAGTAATAAGCTATACACTACTTTCACATATAGCTTGGCATGTTGAAGTGTTATTTTTGTGATTTGTTTGGTGGTTTTATTATTATTTGAAAATAAATGAACCATTTTATTTATTATAAAGATGATTTCTTTACTTTCTCAGTGCGTTTGATTAACACTAATTAACTTCTGTTTTTGTTTTTATTTGCAGATACTTCAAACCTATACACCAGCACAATACCACCTTTAATAAAAATTTCTATTAACAGCAAATATGATGGAACTAGAACCGCGAGTTGCTATACTCCAAGATCTGCGCTTACAGACGTTTGATTCGATACGTTTTGCTTCATATCGAACAGCATCGAAACTTCGCTACATACAGAAATCAACAAATCTTCATTTGGTCGATATATGGAATGTGATTGAGGCATTTCGTGAAAATGGCCTCAATACTTTGGAACCACAAAGTGAAGTTAGTGTGGCAAGGCTAGAAACTCTAGTATCGTCGCTGTATCATAATCTCAATAAGCGTCTTCCAACTGCACAGCAAGTTCCTGTCGACTCAAAAGCTGGACTTTTATTAAATTGGCTTTTGGCTGCATATACTAGGTAAGTTTATAAGAATCTTAATTTTTCTCGAAATACCAGAAGCAGTTGGAAAATAAACTCATGAGTAGATAAATTTTAAGTATTCGAGTATCCATGTGAGAAAACCCCAATAAAACTAGACCTTGTTCGCGGAAACAAAAACATAAATAGTTTAGTTCAATGTTTTATCCTTAACTTCTGTAATGTTTTAACTTCATGATTTAATACTTTTTGCAACATTACACAACATTACAGAACATAAAGACCTGAATATAAAAATAGTACTGATGTTCGATAAATATAGTTTTTCATCTTTTCTCACATCACTGGAAGGGAAAACGAAATCTTAATTGATTTTCATTGGCTAGGGTCGATAATTTGTGTCCCTTTTTAATGAGCTTAAATACTTTAAAGATGTGATGTGGCTATGCTTTTTTATGGTTGGGAAGATAAATATTATTTTTTTAATTGGAAATTTGCTTTTAAGCTAAAATTAATTACCGAACTTGAAAGTTTTTTAAACGCCGACGTCATTTCGGTCAGTAAATTTGTAAATTCAAAGTAAAGTAATACAATGAGTTTAAAATCACACATACACAGGTATATTTAACAACTTAAAAACACTTGGGTACTAAAATTCAAATTAAAAAAATATACAATAATTTTGTATTTCTGAAAAATTACAAATAAAGTCAATAAACTTGATCGCTTGGTTTTGCAACAAAAAAATGGTGTTTGGGTTACTTATAAATTCTTGAGTGAATAAAAGAAAATACGGCCAGTTAAAAAAAAATAGATCCAAAATCATAAAAACCTGCGAAAACGAGAAAATTACTTCTTTGGATTTTTAACTTAGAATGACCTCAGGAACCCATTGTTTTCGTCTGCGGCGGTGACTGTAGGGCGCCCTGAAGTTTAAAAAAATAAATAATTATTTTAGAAATGCAAATATGGTTGTGAAATAAATGTGGCAATAAAACAAATTTTTGGTTTTATTTTTTTTTATTAATGTGTACATTTAATTTTTTTTTTAATTTTAACACTCAATTTCTTCACAAAAGTAATAAACCAGCCTACAACCTGATCTAGCTATAACAGGTACTAGGCCTTGTAGTAGGCCCTACCTAAAAGCTAGTACCTGAGCATTTCTTCACATCTTAGCACCAGATCTAAGTTCCAAAGTAGTACTAAGAACTTCTAATTTTGACAATATTTTGGCATTTAAAATATTTTATTTTGATATTTAAACAATTTAAAATTAAATAGAAGAAATAATTTATCCAATTTAAAAATCAAGGAAACAAACAACAAAAGTGAATAAAATATCTGGGAATCTTATAACGAAGAGGAAGTAATATGTCCTGGTTGAATGAAGTTTTTTTTGGTTTGGAGGATGTTCGTATGTCTTGATTGCAGTCATCCATACGAGTCACATTTTCCAGTACTGTCTTGATGTATGTTAGCGAGTCTGAGGTTATAACCATCGTTTGCCATATGAGAGTGGGTTTTAGCGCTCGTTGATTATGAATGCCGGTCGTCTTCGAAAAATTCCATATTTTGCAAGCATTTTTTCTAAGAAATAAATAATTTTATAAGAAATACAAAAAAAAATTAATTAATTAAAAATTCTTAAACCTTGTTTAAAAATAAAATTATTGCACATCTAAAACCAAAATTTCAGAAAAATACAGTGACCCGTTTCGAAAAATTGAATTTTCAAAAAAAAAATTTGAAAGATTTTTTAAAAATCCAAAAATTATTAAATTTGACGAAAATAAGAAAATTTATGTTTTTTGATGTCCATTTTGTAGCTCCAGTATAAAATATAATAGAAATATCTTTCTTGAACAAACAAATTGCTAGTGATTGTAATTTTTACAGTAAAATTTGTTGGGCCAACCTCATTTTGTAGCTTAAACACAATTTCAATTATTTAATTTTTTGCTCAAAAAAGTTAGCTTTAAAAAAATATTGTCTTTAAAAATCCTTTATTTAGTTTGCAAACTAGATGAATGGCGCAAGTTCAGTTTTGTAGCTCAACTGGTTTTTTTTTTGGTTAACAAATAGTGAGCATTTTCAACGACCATGCTAGATAAAAAATTTTGATAAACATTTTTTCATTTCGTGACAAAGTGTCCACCAAAGAAAGGGATGTCTTTTTTTCATCAAAGTTGGAAAAACGTTTTTTTTTTTGTCTTTAACAGTTGTAACTCAGAAACCTAACAATATTTGCGTTCCTTTATCAAAAATTCATCTGGAGAATTCTTAAAAATGCTTTCAACATCAAAATTTGGTTTTGTTTAGTTCAAAAATATTTTAGTTCTTAAAAATGAAAATTTGCAAATCTTTTAAATAAATCAATTTCTTAACTTTTTGTTTTAACGTTTCCATTTACAGTGATAACTCAGGAAAAATACGAGTCTTCTCCATAAAAGTCGCTCTGGCCACTATGTGTTCAGGCAAGCTTGTCGATAAATTACGATGTAAGTTTCATATCTTAGTCTCTCTGATTGATTCTTACGATTCATTTCTCATATCCCTTCAATTATTTTTTGTTTACTTTTAGATATATTTTCTCAAATATCAGATGGTGCCGGTCAACTAGTCCCATGGAAGCTTGGCGAATTCCTTCGTGAAGTGTTGGCGCTACCCGCCGCCGTTTACGAATCACCCACATTCCATTATAAAGAGGGCCTCGAAGAGGAGATTTTTCCGGCTGAAACGAAAGTCACAGTTAATGATTTTATGGCAATACTTATGTCTGAACCAGGACCATCGTGTCTCGTCTGGCTGCCATTGCTGCATCGCTTGGCCACGGTCGAGACAATCGTCCATCCGACTATCTGTTCTGTTTGTCATAAGGAAAATTTTACCGGATTTCGTTATCGATGTCAGCGATGTCACGCCTACCAGTTGTGTCAAGAGTGCTTTTGGCATGGCAAGACATCACTGAATCACCAAAACGATCACGAAGTCAAGGAATACTCGAGCTACAAGTCTCCCAGCAAACAGATCGGACATTCGTTAAGGAAGAGCTTTCGATGTGTGCCTGAAAAGACTGCACAAGTGTTGCCACGATTCCCCGAACAGCCGGAGAAGACACTCAATTTGTCGCATATTGTGCCGCCCTCGCCATTGCCATCGCATAATGGCTTCTCCGATCCGAGCTTATTGCATGGCTATGACAGAAGCAGCACTTTAGATTCCAGAGCCACCGGAAGGAGTTTGGACAGTGCTGGCGGAACGTCGATATCGCGGGTAGCAGCTGCCTCAGCTAACGATGAAGAACATCGATTGATTGCCAGATATGCAGCCCGGCTTGCGCAAGAAAACAGAGCAGTACATTGATTTTAATAGATTCTTTCTTGTTCAAGGTATTAATTCTGTGTCATATTTTTTTGTTTAGCCCTCCGGAATGGCGACTGAAAATTCCACTATTACCACGGACAATTCTCGTGCCCAGCGTGAGTTGATTGCCCAGCTGGAGTCGAAAAACAAAGAAATTATGCGTGAGATCGCCCGCCTTCGCCGTCAGCAAGAAGCCGAACAAATGACCCCCGAAAACCCGGCCCTGATAAACGAATTGCGAGCGTTGCGACAGCGCAAAGGGGAACTCGAAGGTCACTTGGGAGCCCTTCAGGACTCCCGTCGCCAACTCATGGACCAGCTTGAGGGTCTCATGAGAATGCTGAAGAACCAACAGACTGCTAGTCCTCGTTCCACACCCAATTCTAGTCCACGATCGGGTAAATCTCCACCAATGCCCGGAAATCAGCAAAACTCCGTTCAGCAACAGCAACAGTTATTGCGATCATCAGCATCACAACAACAACAGCAACAACAACAACAGCAGCAGCAACAACATCATCAGATTCCGCCCAACTGTCAGGCTCAATCAATGCACAATAATGCTAATTCATTGGAGCAACAGACCCTGAATCAATTGAATGAAGTGCGAGCCGCCTTCCATTCCAATGGAACATCGAGTAAGTAAAGACTTTGCTTCTTTATATTTAAGTGTAATGGGTTTAATGATTGGTTTTGCTTAGGGCAAGAAAGAATGGGTTGAAGGGGTTGCTGGATAGTTAAAAAAAGGGAATAGCCAGGGAAAGAAAAGAAAGATAAAATATTTTAATTTTGTGTTTTTCGTTTGTTGTATTTTTTATAGTTTTCTTTTCGAAATTAAGCCCCTAAGGATGTATCCAAAACTTTGTGTACTGTGAATGATGTGTGATACCTACATATTATTTTGTTTTCTTTTTTAAGAACAGAATTTGAAATTTTCTTTAACTGATTATCTATATTCTTTTGAGAAGCTATATTTTGTAACTCTAAATTTTGTCTTCGACAAGTTTACCTCAAAAGACTTAAAGCTTACGTAAGGAACGAGGCGATATGAACCTTGAAAGACCGATGGTCTTACAGGCATATTAAAAAAATTAAATTATTAAATTATTTAAATTATTAAAAAAAAGCAAAAATGTTTTGTGTTTTTCTATGAAAACATTTCCTTGTTGGAATATCTGTTAGTGCCACTAGGTTGAAATTATTTATTTGCAAAGATGCAAAGTGAAAAGTGAACATATCGAAAAATCTTTTTCTAAAAGCAACCCAGCTGGTTTTCATCTGATCTTGACAAAGTCCAGGTCTCTGTCTCATATAACAGCAACAGGAATTGGATAATTAAGGTCTTATATAAGGACTCCTTGGGTCTTTGACAGAGGGCCTTCTTACTGTGTCAATGCCTTCTTAACATAAGGAACCAACGAGTTTTCTAATAATGTCTGACTTTCAAAGTGAATGTACGAATGTCTGCATCCGAACTGAAGTTACTAACAGTTAGTGATCCTAGTCTCTTGTGACTACTGTCATAGATTTTTTCTGGCTAACTAGTCAAATGATATTTGATCAGCGTGATATTTTTTTTTAATTTATCTTTTTCTTGAATTTTGGCGTTAAAACATATAGTCCGGGCGGGCACTGCAAGAATGCTTTTACTCTTTTATTTTAAGAAAATTTCAAATGAGAAGTGAAAGAAGACTATTAATAGGTACAAAAACTACAAGGCTTTCCATACGCATCATGGCACGATTGGCGTGGCAAGTTGCATTTCTTCTCATTTGAAATTTTCTTAAAGTAGATGAGAAGAGCATTTTTGCAATGGCCGCCCACTCTTTTATTTCTAATTAAATAAAAATTGATAGAGATAATCGATAGCAACAATTGTATTATAAAATTATCTCCTTGTATTTTGTTAAAAATAAATATGTTGTCAATTAAACCATAGTTTTTTTTTTTTTTTTTGAAAAAAACATCAATAATTTCGATCAAACTTAAATAATTATACATTGCAAAGTACATAGTAATGGAAAGAAAATCTCAAATTCTGTTGCAATCTTAATTGGCAACAAAAATTAACTGTTTTTTCCCTCCCTCTGTAAATGTAATATCCCAATGTGATCCTTTTTCCTCAATATTTTCTCCTTAAATTTAATTTTAAAAAAGTGACTTGTGCATTAAAGAAATTCTAATAAAATCTAAAACATTAAAAATAATTCATTTTGCTTTTGTTTTTACTAAAAAAAAATACTTTTAAATGTTTTTTAATTAATTTTATAATTTATGTTTAATTTATTCCAATATATTTAAAAAAAAAACGTATATAAATCAACTATATTATAAAAAAAAATTAAATCCTCAAATCAAAACAAAATCCAATGTGCATCAATAAAATGAATCTGCCAATGTTAAATAAAAATATCAGATGATGATCCTACAAAAGACTTATACTATGCAGCTGATACAGTGTCATCGGCAATGTCTTCATTAGTCCGTGAACTAAATTCAGGTAAATAGGGTTCTGTTCATAGAGTAAAATTTGTTTTTACTTAATTTCTTTCTTAATTTTATTTTGAAAAAAAATCAGTTTAAAATAAAAATTGATGTCAAAATTTTAAGTTTTCTTTTTTCCATATATACCAATAATGTATAGAGATGTTTATTGGAGTTTTGATTTTAAATCATCTTAAAAGCCTTCAGGTTAATTTTTTTTGTTTTTTTTTTTACGAATGTTCTCTATTTTGCGCACAATTATATCGATGTTTTAATTTTGTTTTCTAATTATTGTTAATTGTATGTGACGTTTCATTGATTTTTTTTCGTTTGTCGTTGTTGCGCTAGAAAAATATTTAGTGTTTTTTTTTTTTTACTGACTGTATAAACAACAAAAACACACATAAAAGCTAAATGAATGTTTTAGTGTTTGTTTTAAGTATTTTTTTTTCATTTCTAAAATTTACACAAATAAATCCAAGCAAATCAAAGCAGGATAAGGATGGTTGGAAGATTTTTAACACAAGTGCATACGAAAGAATATTATGAGAATGAGTCCCATACCAAACACTCAAATCGAATTGAAAAGATTTTATAAGGAGTGCCGGGAAAGATATAATCACAACGAAAAATGCTTTTTTTTGCAGAATTCAGTTAGGTACTTGCAAACCCGAAATCCCAACGAAATTCGATTAATTTTAATTTTTTAGAAATTCTGCAAAAGCATATAATTTTTGTAAATGTACACAACTACTCCAAGCTTAGCTTATAATTCAAGAGATATTACCAACTGATCTCAAGAGGGTTCTATAGCGTAAAAAAAAACAAACAAAGCATTTTTTTTATTAAACAGTTGCGCAAAACAGTGTTTTATTTAAAAAACGCCCACAAAAGTGGGAGTGGCAAGCATTTTCATTTAATGATTTGATTCTCACATAATAATATGACAATTTTATTTTATGCTTTTGCTAAAAACTGACCTCAAAAGCAACATTTTATTAAAAAAATGCCACCTAAACAAGATTTATTCTTTTATGAAGAACATAGCTCTCCCTTGTATAAAATTTGGCTAGTAACTTAGTTTTTTTTTTAACAAGTGGGCATTTCAGTAGGTTAAAATAAATCAAAGGAAGATTTATAATTAATAAAACTCAAATAAAATCATAAGATCGATATAATATTTAAATTTTTCCTTAAATCGAGTTTGTTGATCAGCTCTTTTGTTTTCTATTTTAATTATACTTTTAAAGCAATTACAATTTTTTGGTTCGATAATTCGATTGTTTTGAAGGCCGATTGGCATCTTTATTGAAATTGGAAAAGATTTTCTCAATGCAAAATTTAAAAACAACTCTGTTTGTGTGAAATCTAGCATCGGGGAAAATAGGAAACTTAATTCAATCTATTGACACAAAAGAATTTACACATTCTTAAAATTCTATAATTTCGTTTGCAATATACCGTCAATTGTGGTGGCTTTGTGACATTCAGCAAACTCAGTACACATCCTGTTTTTGTATTTTGAACTCCATCTAAGAAGTTATTCTACTTTAGACTTAAAATGAGTGGTTAAGTGGAAGCACATTGTAACAAATTTTAAGTTTTTGCTTAAAATTACTTGTTAGATGCAGTATGATGCACAAAAACGGGAATTGCACAAAATTTTCTAAATGCTACAAGGTCACTCTAATTAACCGGTATCAAAAAATTATCTACCAACCTCCTTGCTTACTTCGTTAAAATTCAAAAAACAATACAAACACACAAATTATTATAAATATTATGATTTTAGTGAAATATTATTCAGAAAGTCCACCAAAAAAGGATATGGGACCAACATTTATTAAACCTCTTGGTAAGTGAATTTTCAATAAAAAAGGCTTACTTAAGAAACGCTATTAAAAAAGGTCACAACGCACAAAACTAAAAAAAAAAATTAACACGTTAGCTTGATTCCCTATAATTTATTATTTTATTTTTTTTTTTCTACAATCTATCTTCGCTTCGATTTTTATTTTAGATTATTATCCAAATAGAAAGAACAGAAAAAAATAAGTTTAATTTATTTTTTATGTACAAAAATGATTGGCTCCTCCTAATATCCTCAAAAATGCAACACTATTCCACAAAAAAATATGTATCTACCTCTGTCTTATGTGTTTGTTAAAAAAAAATTATCCAAAAAATAAAAAGCTGATGATTTTCCCGAAATCCATGAGATTGGCGAAACTATTGACGACATGCATCTTATAATGTATGCCCACATTTTGAAGTTTTGTGTAAATTGCTAACCTGAATTCCTACACCAGAAAATACAAAGTAAAATAATTTTAAAAGAAATACATAAAAAGGTAATTTTGTAAAAATTCAATTTATAAATGTTATTTTTCTTTAATACAATTTTTTTGTTTTTAATTTTATTTATATTTGTTTATTTTACTAAATGCAGCACTTACAAAATATAAAAAGTTATTTTGTTGAAATAAAAATATTTTATGTATATTTAAATGGAAATATTTTTAAATCATCTTTAAATAAAAAAAAAAATCCTGTATGCTAACAAAAACAAAATTCACTTATATATAAATTTAACAAAAAAAAAAATTGTTGTTTCAACGGCACTATTTATATTACTAATATAAAAATATAATTAAAATATCAATTTATAGGCATTCAAACTTATAAACGTTCTATGTTTTTCATCTTAACACATACACTTTGTGACAAGCATTATATTTGTTATCATGTATATGTAAACTACTTTCATAATTCAGAAATAAAAAAAAAAATATAAAACATGTTTTGAAAAATGCAATTCCCATCTTTGAGTATGTTAGAATGCATTAGTTTCTTACTTTTTTTTGAACACCAGCAACCCCTATTTTGAAGTTTATTACATAAATACAGATGTTTCCTCTACCTGTCGTACTATCTTTTTCATAAATTCATTTTGAACAAATTTATTTGTATTTTTTTTTTTATTTTATTTTATTATTATGTGTTACTATAATAATGGGGATTTAATAATATTACATTAATATTTCATATTATATACATAAATTCTAATTGACACTTTGTCTGAAGTTAGATAAAATTTGAACTCTACTTTGTATCCTTTTATTTCTTGTGGTTGGTATAAAAATTCTGTAAAACTAACCATCAAAATATATATCAAATTCCCGAAACGCAAACCATAATATAATTAAATATACAAATTCTGAGTGTCTTCTTGAAGCAGAAAATCTCGAAAATCAAAATTATGAGAATGCCGTAAAATTGAAAATCTGGATAATAAAAACATCCAAGTACAAAGTGTCGATAAAAAAAATCTATAATATTCGACATGTGACGGACTCTACATTTGACACGATTGGCGTTATATTTGCCCCAATGAATCTTTCTTCTTGTAATAGGAAACGTAGACCATTTTTACAAAAACCTACCTCATTGCTGATTTCTGCTTTTCGATAAGCTTCTCTGTTTGCTTTCGTTTTCTTTCTGCTGCTGTATAACCCATCTCTAAGAAAAATAACAGACATTGATAAATGTTGTGACTGACTCTACAGTTGTTTTCTCGTGGCTGACTCTACTTTGTGACTGACACTACAACAAAGTAAAGCAATTTAAAACAAAAATAATTTTTTGATGTCAGAATCATGTACATAATTCTGTCAAGTAGCAAAGTTTTAAATACTATAAATAAGAGAGATATGCACAGAACACTGTTCTGGGGGACATTTGAAGGTCATTTTACAAATATTTTCATTTAACAAGCAAATCTGAAAAATATATAAAAAAAAATTTATACGGAAAAATGCAGAGCATATTTTTCATAAAAACAATTTAGGCCGTAACTAGCGATTGAATTATTTTGGAATCGTTTGATTTTATTAAAAAAAAGTCATAAGACGTTCTTTAAAGAAAATTGTCAAAAAAGTCATAAGACGTTCTTTATAGAAAATAAAATTGTCTAAGCTAAAACATGGGCCCTAATATTTTTTTCTGAATGTTATAGAATGGGAAATATCCACGAACCCCCCCCCCCCCCCCCCTAACTAGAATAATTTGACAATATTAGAATTTACCTTGTTTTTAAACTCCTTCAACAAAACACTATGTCTATTCCAAGTACATCGAAGTACCTACCTGATGCAGTTTGAATTTCATTTTCAATGCATATTTAGAACATTTTCCAAATTTTAATTTCATTCTCCTGCACTTTCATGCACTGAAAATTATAAAAAAAAAATTGTAGGCTCTGATTGATCTACAAATTTCAAATTAAAAAGATGTGTTCAATTAAAAATTCGGTGACAGCGTTCAGTGATATTTCCATTTATGCTGAGCTGAATGGGTGGAAGTATTAATTTGAGTAAAGTGTTTTGTTTGAATTAAAAGGAGTTTTCACTTAAGCGAAGCTTTATTATCCGAAGTATGTAGTTTGCATGAAAACTGTTGAAAAAAGTCTCGTTATAAATTTCTTGTTTCAGTTAAGCGGAGTGCAGTAAAGCGGAGTCAACTGTAGTTGTCTTAATTTGTATAGCCGTTTAGAGTCTCGAAACTGTATTTTTCATCTTTTCTTCTAAACCCCTTAAAAAATATTTGCTTTCACCTAAATAAATAAAATATAACTATTCGCATTTCACGAAAAAGAAATTCATTACTGAAAACATATTCCCGGCTTGAAATAGTTATACAAAAAAAAAGCTATGATTGTCATAGTACCTTCATAAAATCTCATAAGCTTGTTTCTCGTAAATCATATTTTTTTAGGCTAAAATTGTCTAAACTGAATTATTCATAATCTCAAAAATTCATTTGTGTGGTTTAAGGCTTAAGCTTCTCAGCTCATTAGAATCTGTGCGTTATTATTTTATTGAACAATGTATTTTTGTCCAACATAAATTGTGTATTGTCCTGTTTTTGAGCTATATACGCTTTAAGCATTTGACAGATTTTCATTCCAGTTACAATAATTTTATACATAAAAAACAAAAAGAGGTCTCAGAATAGATTATTTATATAAATCCTGTGTATATTTCAAATAGATCTCATTGTATGTTTTTCGAAAGTGATGACACACTATATATAGAATTGGAGGCCAAAAATCTTTAAAAAAAAAAAAAAAATTATTCCCGCATTTTTAAAATAGAAACTACAAAAACTAAAGAACAAAGAAACAATGACGTTTTTAATGTTTAAAAAGTTTGCTTAAAATCTTAAGCAAGTTTAAATCACCAAGTGAAAAAATTCATTCATGGTATTTTTAAAGAATCTGACCACTTCTTAGTACTTATTTCCGATATAACTCGAACACTGAGTCAAATTAGAAAATGTTTTCCGGAGTATCACTTCTTGACAAATTAGATTTCCTATCGAACTGGATTTATTAAAAATGTTTACGATAAAAATAATGCACAAATGATATACATAAACAATAAGAAATTGAATTGAAAAACTGCATTTTCTTTTTTTTATAAAACACCCAAAAATTGGTTCTGAGTTAAAAAAGATACCAGTTATGTTTACAAAGAATGAAACTGACGTTTCAACTTTCATTACAAAAATGATGAATTTTTAATGTTTAAAAAAGTTTTGAACGATTTTCTTTAAAAAAATCATTTTTTTTCTACTTTAGCACTTTTAAGAAAGTAAAACTTTGACGGTCAATTTCCGATTTATGTTCCTAATACAAAAAAATACCACTGTTACAAATCTATCAACAAAATAAATCCAAGGATGAATTGAGCACCGACATTATACTTTGGTTCTCAACAAATTCATTTCGCTTCTATTTGTATTATTATTGTCAAAATTTGAAAGTTAAATTTTATCTAAACATGTTAAGTGTGTCTTCAATTTTGATTAAAAGAAACAAAAAAAAAAGAAAAAAAAAATATAACAATAACTCACCTAGAGTTGAAGATAAAAACATTTATTTTTTTTTTTTGGTTTGAGTTTGTATTTAAATTAATTTCTTACATACAAAGACTCAAAATTATCTCAATATGCCATTACAGATTTTGATGAATCACAATCGTATAATCCAGACTGGAATGAAAAGGTAAATTATAAAATGTATGAAGTAGAATTTGATATCGAATATATGTATGTATGTGAATGTTTTTCTTTGTTATTATTCTCACAATTGAAATTGTGTACAATTTCAAGAAATATCCCAATGTCATTAAATCTGAGTTAGACAAAAAAAATGCAACAAATAAATAAGTTACAGTGTAGTTTTTCTTATTGTCTTATTGACGACCGACCGTAGGATTAGTCAAAGCTCAAAAAAGATTATAGATTTAATTATTTTGTCAAATGAAAGATAAGTTGCTGATGAAAACGAAAACAAATTGAACAAAAAAGACTACATCACTTGATGCATCATAACTTTTTAGTTTATTAAAAAATTCAAATATTAATATTATAATTAATATTGTAAAAAAATAAAAATTTAAGTTAAGAGTGTAAAGCTGAGAAATTTGGTGTGTGTTTAAGCTTTTAATTCTGCCAAGTACATTTCGACTGAAAAACTAGTGTTTTTAATGTTGTGTTTTTGCATTCAAATAAGGTTGCCGTATACCTATGTTAGAGTTAGCACCCGGACTTTTTAAGATGGAAAACAGTGAAAGCTAAAATTTGATGTACATTTTAGCCTTTATCTGTACCAAAAAGTATGTTTTTTAAATAAGAATTATTCTTAACTTTTAACTTTATTTTTTTGATTTTTTTACACATTCTTAAATTTTGTTTGGCAGTATTAATATTTTTATTGTTTAATAAACTAAAAAGTGATGATGCATAAAGTGATGTAGTTTTTTTTTGTTTGTTCAAACAGGGTTTCTATTTTAAAAGTGGCAACCCTTTATTTTTATTTTCAGTATCAACTTAAGTTTTATTTGTCACCAAATTTAAATCTCTAACCTTATGAGATAAGTATGACGCTTGGACTATTATAGGTTTTCAAATGCAACCCGTTTTGAAACCAAAAATATTTGTAACTAAAACTGACACCCTTCAATGATATAAATTTCTTGCAACTTCTTAGCATCTTTAGTATTACCTTAAATTTACGGTTTTTAAAAATTCCTCATACAGTGATTCGCAAAAATTGAGTTTTCTTCGGGCACAGTAGCAACAAACCAACACTTCTTTTAGGACATAATATTCAGCTTTTTAGTTAATAAAATTCAGACCTCTAGAAAATGCCATTCTTTTTAAAAACAAGTTAACATATATCTTTATCGAAAAACACTTATTTATTTTAGCTCATCTGAGTACATCCAGTAGCTTGGATATAAAAAAAAATGCAATAATTAAGTTGTTTCTGCAACTTTTAATAGCAGAATACGTTAAATTAAACTTCTGGCTATATTGGTATGCAATTTATGATAATGAGTACTTCCGCCTTGGTTAAGGGTAACTTCATAAATTTTTTTTCGGTATTGATTCATAAAGTTTGTCCAAATAATCCAAGGTTATTTGACTCTATGTTTTTTTGATGGCTTCAATAATCTCATCCTTGGTATTATATTGTTTTCCTGACTCATAGATCTTGGTATGTCCATGGCAGACCTTAAAAAATAGTAACAAAATATGGAAAGGCATTTTTCAATGCGCCAACATGAGAAATAATACACCAAAAATCAAGGTAAAATTGTTTTTAAATGATTTTTATGTTGGTAGAAAGGAAATTAAAAATTATTCGACATGTATCCGCCAAATTTTTAATTTAAGCTTTGCTTTTGAATCACTGATTTTTTTAAAACTGCGCATTTTCTGTCCTTCAATTATTATAGTCTTAGATCCAGCCATAGGGCTACCTACCCACATCAAAAAACTGTTAGAGGTGGTTTTTAAAAACACAATTTACGCTACGGTCGCCTGGTCTCAAGGCATAAGGTTGCCACGCCTTATTTATATAATTTATCAATAATAATAATTCTAATTAATTTTTTCTTTTTTTTCAGACAAATGCGAATAATCAATGGCAAGAACAATTTGCTCAATGGAATTTGAATACGCAAAATCCATAGATAAGTTTTAATTATAATTTTCTTAAAATAAAGTACTTAATATAAAAACAAAATTAAAAGCAAAAATATTAAAATTAATTTTAATCAAATAAAAAGTTTAAATCGCAGGCATTTTATAACACAGAAATACAAAAAAAAGTAGAATACTGAAACACAACAAATAAAATTTAAAAAAAAGAAATAACAAAAAAATAGCATTAAGTTCTTATACCAACATTAGAAAAAAGAAAACAAAAATCAAATTCCAAATGGAAGAAGCGTTTTTTTTTTATTTATTATTTCAAGCCAGTCATAAAATAAAATAGTTTCAACAATTTTTAAAATAAAATTATAATAATTAAATCTCGAAAACCACTAAAATACGGAAAAACAAATATGTAGATTTTAGTCTTAAACACGAATATTAATTATTACTAAACTAATATTATAGAAGTAAATTTAAAATAATGGAATTTTACCAATAAAAGACTAAACAAAAAAATAAATAAAAATAATCCAAGCCTATTTAAGTTTAAACAAAAAAAAAAAAAAGAAAAAAAACTAACCAGATAACAATTAACTATTTTATTTAGCATTAGATGGAATCTCTTAATTATAAACATTCAAAAATTATAAAAAAAACTAATCCAAATCCACGCTACTCATACTATATATTTTGTTTTGTATTTATTAAACCAAAAGGAAATTTGTCAAAAATTATAATTTCAAATTAATCTATCGCGTTGTCAAAATAAATTAAATTTAAACATTTTTATTTAATCAATTATTTCATTGACTTTTTTTTAAAAATATTTTTTGAATAAAATTTTTAAATTATGTTATTATTTTATTAATCTATAAATTGCTATTACTATTATTGATATTACAATGTTAAAATATGAATATTGAATTCATATGTGTTTTAAATATTTACAACATTTGCAAAATATTTATTATTACAATATATTAGATGCTATATACATATATATTATATTAAACATTATTTATATATATATTTAAATATAAACATATTATTAAAGTTATAATTGTAATAATAAAACAAAACAAAAAAATAACTTACAAAAATGAGCAAAAACAAAATGAAAGATATTATTAAAAATAAAACGAAAAAAAATAAAAACAAAATAAATTATATTAGATCTTGAAAATAATGCAAAATTAATGTTAGTTTTATTTATTATATATTTTAGAGAACTTTTCAGAAAACCCATTATGGTGGGATGGTGATTCTAAAAAAAAATTATTAATCTTTTTTTCCTACGAGCAATCGTTAAGAAGATATTTTTGCAATTTTAAAATGTGTCAAATGTCGAAGATAACATTTTGCACTGCTTATGTGCTGCTTTATTTTAAAGAAGCAGCAAGGACCTTCAATGGGCAGTCGCCAATCGTCTTCATCGAGTTTGGCGTCAAAGTCATTGCAACACATTAGATATCGGAAAAACAACCTATAGAAGCTGCTTTAATCTTTAATGTTGTAAGCATACAAACGTTTCGGTAAAAGGCCATAGATATTTTAATAAGACGCAACCACTATCACATGGATTTAGATTGCGTGGGAGCCAATAATAATGGCTGCCGGATTCTTGATTCCAGTTTTTAATTTGTTAATTTTGAACAGTTCGTGAATTAGCCAAAGATCACATTCGTGTAACTTGTGATACGTTTTTAAACTTCTGAGGAGCGTGGTCAAGCCAAAAGGTGATCGCATTGAACTAAACTGAATGGATTCTGAATTTGTACGCATATTTTGTCTTGGAATGAATAAATATTGGAATAATATAATATTTTGACAAAAATAAATTCTGGCGTTTGAACCGATAACACTTCATTCAAACATTAAATTACGATGACAGAGAAGCAAAAAAGTGTATCCGACAATTCTGCCCAACTTCTCGAACTACAGCCTAAGCCGCTGAGACGATTTTCTTCGAAATTTGTAGTAAAAGGTTTTTGTATATTCCCTACAGAGGAAATTTAATCTATTTTCAGGGCCGAAAATAAATTAACCGTTCCTTTTATATTTAAAAAGCGGCTCTACATTTGCTAATGGTACCTCCCATAACACCGTTTTTTTTAATAATTTTCGACTTTAACGACTGAATTTGTTTACACGGAAGCTCCTTATAAACATTAAAATTATTTTATATCAAAAATTTTTTTTGGAAAAATCAATTTTTCAAATACGTATCTGTTTTTTTTTTTTTTTTTTTTGAAATTTTGGTTTCAGATGTGCATTACTATATTTTAGAAAATTTTTTTTAATTTTCAATTTTTTTTTCTAAAAATTCATTTTTATAGAAAAAAAATAAGTTGCATACTTCTTTTTAAGGTAATATTCATTTAAAATGCCTTTTTATGGAGTTTTATATTTTTTTTTTTTTATTTTTTTCTGTAAAGCTACATTTACAAAACTAAATTAAAAATTCCATAAGTAATCCCAAACTTTTCCTTATGTTTGAGAGATTTTTTTACAAAAAAGTGTAAAACATTGACTTTTACCAAAACTTTTGAGAACTAAGTATTCCGATTTTTACACACCTCCATTATTTTAAAAATCACTACCATTGGAACAATTAAAATAAAATGCACAACTGGATCGCACGAACTTGCTCTTGTAGTCCAAAGTTGTTTATGTATTCTTCATTTTTTTGCTTATTTTTTTTTTTTTTTTTGAAAAACTTAATACACAATACTTTTTAAAAGTTTGATCAAAATCGCTAGAGCCGTTTTCGAGAAAAATCTAATAACTCGAAATCGTTATATGGGACGTATTCGTTCTAATCGAGATATTCACAAACAAAAAAAAAACAACCTCGGAAATTACAAAAAAAACTAGGTAAAAATGCAAATTTGTAGTATCTACTCCAAATACAAAATGCAATTTTTGGAAGGTTGTTCTATAAAAAGTAAATACAAGAAGATTTTATTTAAAATGGCTGAATTTCGAACTTAACCAAAGTTTAAGTAATCCTGAACTTTTGGCGTTAACAGATTTTAATTATTTTAATTCTATCAAAAGTTATCAAATTTCCAACGCCAACGACGCACGACAAGGACGCCGACAACGGCACACCAGGACCTGATCCAGCTTTTTCGGCGCCCTGGGCAAATGTATTATTTGCCTCCCTTTACATTCCGCACGTTCCAGTATCCAGACGGTCTTCCAAAGTAGTACCAATTTAAGAATTTCAAAATGCTCTCCTGCAAAACTAAGTATTTGTGACTTAGGCTAGTTCTGCATTGTACCGAAGATTTTAGGAGCTTAGGAACAAAAAGTGACATTTTCACTTTTTGTGTTTTTAATTATTTTTTTGGATCGACCATGAATTCTATCGATTGCCAAGAAGATTAAGGTTTACTTGAAAAAAAAAATTAAAAATGGCGTGAAATTTCAATCTTAAAAGTCACTTTCGGGTCAAAATCATGTAAGTCCTAAGGTAAAAAGTGTTTTCTTTTCTGCTTCTAAACCAGTGTCATTTCACTCGCAAGACTGGAGTTTAGTGCCAGCGTAGCTTCCAAATCGTTAAAAACGTACAAAATTATTAATTTGTTTCAAAAGGTGACATTTACAAAACATTTAATTGAATATATGTGAAATCTATTTCAAGAACTACTGAAAAACTGATAAATGCAATAAATATAGGCTGCTTAAGCGCCCCAGGTACAGGTGCTGGAATTTTTGGGCCCAGTACCAAACTATCCGTACCAATGGGCCAACTCCAAGCATATTTCAAGCTGAAGTTAACGCCATTGTAAAATACGCAGAACTTAATCTGGAAGGTAATCACTGGAGCAAAAACATCGTCATTATGTCGTGACAGTCAAACTGCCCTAAAAGCACTCACCTCATGTACAATCAACTCCAAGCTAGCATTGCAATGTATAAATAGGAGAAAATATCATAAACACAAAATAAAACAAGATGAGGAGACCAGAAGAACAAAGGACTGGGCAAAAGTACATAAAACTGAGGCAGGCCAAAATGCTTCTCGGGAATTACAACCAAGAGCGTTTTAAGTCCTGTATCAGATTAAGTAGGAATAACCTCAGGAGGAGCTGTAGTATGAGAAACCAGCTAAATGCCCCCTTGCACCCCCCCCCCCTTCTCTAGATCTAGTGCTGCGCCACACGCACATAAAAATGTCTCAAAAACGTGTTTTCTTTACGTTTCATAATGTTTCATGATGAAATAGACAAATTCTAAAAAAAAAAATTTTGTGACAATCGCTATACTTATCCTTTACGTACGTTCCTGTCTTCCATTTCATTTTGTGTAGAGAGTAGGTATGACAAAAAATAATATCATACAACACCCCCAAATGACAACTTTAAATAAAGGAAGTTTGTCCACCGCCAAGAGTTCCTGTTGCCCACCAATAATGTATGTTTTTACCTTTCAACCTATCTATGGTATTACCCTAAAATTACAAAAAATATAACTCTCCCAACCAAAAGAAGTGCCGTTCGTTTTTCCACCAAAAGCCCTTGCCTTTTCAATTAAATATTTCCCCTTATCCACATTCCATTAAAAAGATATTCAAAAATTAAATGAGATATTGCAAGAATCTTATTTCTCACAATTAAAACGAATGTTTTTTCCTATTTTGAGTTATTTTTTTATGCGTCATTTATTCATTGAAATAGCTGTATATACACTTGATATCCCCTAGTAGTGTCTTGGTAACCTTGTTTTGAAAAATACTTATAATCTCGCTTGGACTTGGATGTTGTGCTACTCTTGTTCTATTACGCCGAACTTTCAGTTACTTCTATTTTTGATTTTAAATCGTCTGGTAGTTCATTGTAAAAATTAAGTGGAATCCCAGCTAAAAAGTGGTTATAAAATTGAAGGGAAAAAATAATTTCAAAAGTACAAAACAAAAAAAAATTCAAATAATAATTACAATTGCAGACAATTTTCAAATTTGACCAAGTGACTAGCCCTTGCGAGAAGCTATACACCCCTATACGTCCTCCCTGAAGGGTTGAATCATAGATGTTTTTCGAGTCCGCAACCAATCGGGTACCATCATATATCCTTTAAAGATGCAATTTAACAAAAAAATAAAAATAAAATGTAATTCACATAGAAATAAATGGACCTACTTTATTCGAATGAGGCCAATAGCAGGACGATGATATAGAAACCATCTATAAGCTGTATCAAACTTCCATGCTTCCTTCGATGGATCTTTCCACAAAATCTTGACTTGGCCAGGAGTGTCCTGATTATGCCAAAGACTGGCCTGCAACCAATCGCCAGGGCCAGTTGTGCTATCAATCAATTTAATTGATATTCCTGGTTCGCCAATGGCTACAAATGGTTTATCCATCCAAAACTGTTGCTGGCCTTTCTTCCAACTAACGGCATAAAATTTTCGATTACTTTGATAACTAAAGACGAAACCTACAAAATCATCGTCCCCTATTTTAACAGAGCGTATGTAAAATGTTCCACTATAATCGACATCTCCAAAAGCTGAGTAGCCTATTGCTGCTCCTGGATCACTGTTGAGTTTCTGAATAATTTCTGTACCATTTGCCATAGGTTCCCAAAATGGTGTGCCTTCTGAAATACTAGAAGTACCGAAAACTACAGTTTGAAATGTTCGAAAGTCTGTTGTATATATTTTGGGATTAATGGGACAGTTGTCTAGATAATTTGGTATGTGATCCAAGTCCTCATCGTTTTCGCAAATGTCTCCTTTTCCACTCACTGTATGAAATATTAGATGAGATACATTTTTGTTGTCTTTGTATTTAAAAAAAAAATATATTACGATCAATGTCCGTTTGATTCGGATTGGGAACCAATGGACAGTTGTCCTTAAAATTCAGGATACCATCGTTGTCAATGTCAATGTCGCATGCATCTCCACTTGAATTATAAAATGAACAAAGTAAGTAATCAGAGAATTGAAAAATGTTTTAACAAAAAGTTGACTACAGCTTTCTGTTAGGCCATTTGTTCGAATAAAAAAAAAAACAATAAAGAAAAAATACTTGGGGCCATTAGAGCATACCTGTTTCAACCTCGAATAAACATCTGTATTCGATTCAGCATCAACTAATTCAGATTTTCAACATTAAAAAAAAAAAACAAACACTTTTCACTTTGCAGTTTGCAAATTAATAATTTCCTGCAAAGTAGAAATGCTAAGTGCTTCACCAAATTTGCAAAGTAAAAAGACTTTGCACTTTTCAATTTTTCAAACTATTTGTGAAAAGTGAAAAGTTTCACCAATTTAAAAAATAACTTTGCATTTGAATTCGTATTTTGCAAAGTGTCAAAGTAAAGTATTTGGCCATTGAAAATTCCTCACTCATCAGGAATATTCTTTCTTAACGAAAAGACCTCCAGATCTTTAACAGATATTGTTAGCGGCCAAAAAGTTTGTGAATTGAGGAAAAAAACTTGGATATCATAATCGAACCTCAATTATTGCTGGCTTTGCCAAAGGTTCGAAGAAAGAAGGGAATGCCTGGAGTAAAAGCTGTAGATATAACAACATCGTTTTCAAACGTGTGCAAATGTTAAAAAATCTCGATGCACAGTAGCTTCACAGCTGGATATTTATGTGCATCCCAAAAACAATGTGTACTGTCTCGGGCAATGAAACGTAAAAAAAATTCAAACCTTCCATCTCCGTCCGTGTCCAATTGATCTGCATTGCCAATATTTTGACAATTGTCCATGTCATTTTGAACACCATCACTATCATCATCAATATCACTATCACAATCGTCTCCCACAAAATCTTCATCTTTATCGGCTTGAGTTGGATTTGATTTAGCCGGACAATTGTCACACTCATCGCCAATTCCATCATTATCAACATCTGTTTGATTGCTATTTGAAATTCTTTGACAGTTGTCAGCGCCATTGAGAATACCATCACCATCGATGTCATCATCGCATTCGTCACCTATTCCATCACCATCAGCATCCAATTGATGTTTGTTTAGAATCAAAGGACAATTGTCACAAGCATCTCCATGACCATCTGCATCTGTATCAGTTTGATCCACGTTTGTAACGAATGGACAATTGTCATTTGCATTTAAGAGAGCATCTCCATCTGAATCATCGTCACAAACATCCCCAATACCGTCACCATCGGCATCTTCTTGACCAGTATTCGGTTTATTCGGACAGTTGTCATTCTGGCATCGTATACCAGAGCAGTTCAATTTTAAATTGGGCCATCCGTCAATATCGCTGTCAGAGCCACATTCATAGCCATCACCTGCCCAACCAACACCGCACTGACATCCATAGTTAAAATCATCAATTGGCATGCATGAAGCATTCTTGTGACAGATGGTGCCATCAGGGCACATACCCTCAGTTAAAGGAGAGCACGTTCCGTTTTTAATGAAACCGTTTTCGCATTTGTGACAGTTGTATGACCCCTAAAAATATGCAATATATTTTAAATAAAGGCTTTGAATAGTTTTTCTAACTCTTAAAACGTGGTAGGTAAATACACATCACACAAACCAAACTGACGTTTTTGCATGTTCCAAATCATGAAGTTGATAATTTTTGTGAACGCGAATGACGTATGATCTGACCTGGGTTATCAGTAAGGTTTGACAATGTGTACAAACCGTCAAGTCTTAGAATAGGAGGGTTCACATTGACTAACTTACCGGACGACCAAAATACAGCTGTTTCCCTGGGCAAATTTTAATCCATCCGACCGATGACCATCCGGCCATTTTGCCATCTCTTCGTCCGGTAAATTAGTCAATGTGAACCGCCCTAATAGGTTAAGTCAGAACTTACAATTGTATTCACACATAGTTCATTTGGTCTACAGTATCCTGGTCCAAGTTTACACTCATCAATGTCTATGTCACAAGTTTGTGGCTGATAGTTGGGCAAAAGATAATCAGATGAGTATCCTTGAGAGAGGGTAAATTATTTCTTAAAAATTATATTTATTTTCTTAGATTTGTATAATTAGACAGTTCAAGTTTTTGAAATCTTAGAGCGCTCAGTAATCCCGAGCGAACGTAAAATAAGCAGTTATGCAACATTTTACTTTATGATCAACGTAAATATTAAAGTTTGGTATCAGCAAAAATTGCTCGTAGACTCTTAGGAAACCGAAGTTTGGAAACAATCTGTTGTACCGATAACTTCATCATTTATACGAGTGAAAATTTGCCAGTTTCTAAAAAAATTACTTCCATTTTTAAGATCATCATGTAAATGGTCTTACATTCATTCAAAATAAATGCCATATCACCATTGCAGTATTATCAATTTTGCCGTCAAACTTATCAATATTTTGACGAAATAAAAGACAAATTGTCAGTCATGTAAATGTAGCATAAGGAAGGGAAAATAGAGTAAAACGAAGAAGACACAAAGTATCAAGTATATGTACTTACCTCCCCCATGATTACCATCAAGACCTGCTGGACAGGGATTACATTTAAATCCTGGCTTGAGATTGACACAATTGCCTTTTGAATGGCATGGATTGTTTTCTTTACATTCGTCTATATCTTCGCATTTGCCGACGTTTTGTCTTGTTCCTAGGGGACACACAATGCATTTAAAAAATGGATTTTCAACTGTCTGTGAACATTCAGATCCTGAAAAGAATAAGACACAAAAATTGAGAAGGAATTCAGATTTTAATTGTTATTAATAGGAGGAAACTTTGGGAATCTGTCAAAGATAAAAGTGACAGTAATCAATCTGATGAAACCGACCCACCGACAGTTACCAAGTTGAAAAGTAAACAAAAGCGGTTTTCAATAAGTTTTTTTATAAAATTATCTCACATGTAAACCATAATTGGTGGCTGTTTGAAAAAATTATTTAATGAACTTGTTTTCATAATAAAACAAATTATTTTTCTGTGATATGTTTTTAAACATATCAATTTCAAGATAATAATGGTTTTGAAGTTCGTATTTTTGTTTGTAAAAAAGTCTCCACGCCTACCAACTGACGCTTGGTATAGGTGAGGCTGAGGATGAACATTAGGCGTGTCCCACAAAGAAATCTTTGATTTTTTAAGTGGACAAAATATTTCAGCTGTAAGTTTCATGTAAGCTCTCAAGTTAACTCAAGAGTTAACACAAGCTTTAAAGTTGAGTGACAAGCTGAAATTTGTTTTTCTACACTTTTTTAAATCTTAATTCCGGGGCAGCAAAATGTTTTCAGGAAAATAAAATTTCACTGGAGACTATGGAATTTCTGGTACCTCAAAATTCTTATTTACAACTTACATTGCTTAAAATGTATATGCTAAAGTGGTTATACCACCGAAACAATAATCTAAAACATCATCGCTTTCAATACCCCATCCCCACTCCCGATGACAAAACAATACTGCCATCCTTTTTAATTCGACACAAAGTCTTAAGGCCTCCCCAAATAATATTTGCTGTTGTATGTCTATCCGCTGTTAACGGTCTTAAATATAAGAGTTTTCTCGAAACGACTTTAACGGTTTTAATAAATAAAGCTGTGATTTGAATAATAGTTGGACAAATATCTACAGTTAGTCTAAGAGGCGACAGCTAATTTTGAGAGTGGAGGTATAACTAAAATCTGAGTATGCAGTTTTATAGATATACGATTTCAAATTTAAAAGTGTGGCAGGTATATTTTGAAGCCTTTTATTGGTTTGAAGGAGTCAAAAAACGCAATTATTTCAATTTATCTGAGAATGACATTTTTATTGTTGGAACTGATGCTATAAAAATGTCAATTTTATTGGATTTGTCATTCTCAGATGAATTGAAATAATCTCGATTTTAACCCCTTCAAAACCATAGTAGGCTAAAAAATAAACATTCCAGATGTTACTGTTGTTGTACTAAAAACCATAATTATATAAATATTCCAAAATTGCATGACTAACTACATGGCATGCCACCGTCATTAGACATTACAAAAAATAGTTTCCATGAAAAGATCGACCTTACACAAAAACAAAGACGTTTTTGATTTTCTCTTATTTTTTTATACGGAAGCTTCTTAACAACTTAAAGATTATTTCATATCAAAATTTTCAAGTTACTTCTTTAAAATGGCAACTTTTTTCTTAAACAAGCTTTGAAATTTTTTATATGTAGGGTAGAAGGCCAGTGGAGTGCCATACAACAATCGAGTGGGACATGTATGTTGTTTTTTTTATCCCGGAATCTAAAATAGCAAGGTACAAGATTGTAGTAAATATGTAGCGTTTTTCTTTTAAAATAACTCTTCTTTACTAAAATCGTTTGTAAATTATATTCCCTTCAGTATGTGCAATTGATTTTTATTTGGTTCTTATCAAAACAAAAAAATTTCAATAATTAAAGAAAAAAAACTGCTTTTGGGGGGCCTTTGCCATTTTTAAATGGGGACGATTTGCCAGGCAAAAACCACTTCTGCCGGTGGCAACTTCAAGGGGTGATCGTAAACGATCTTTTGGGAAATGATTTGTGACTATAATTAAAGAAAAAATGGAAGGAGGAATCTATCTCCCCTAGTTTTGTAGAGAGAGGCAAATTTACGAAATTATGCAGTTCTAAATTAAAAATCTACCATCTGTTTATAGACTTTAAAGCCGCCTATGATAGCATAGCCAGGGTAGAACTTTACAAAGCCATGAGAGAATTCGGCATCTCAAATAAATTGACACGACTATGTAGGTTGACCATGACCAACGTAACAAGCCAAGTTAAAATAGCCGGATTGCTATCCAGACCAATCAACATCTTTAATGGGCTCCGACAAGGGGATGGTTTGGCCTGCCTCCTCTTCAACCTGGCGTTGGAGAAAGCAATCCGTGACTCTGGCACGGCAACAAGAGGGACCATCGTCAACAGGTCCAGCCAGATACTGGCTTACGCAGACGACATCGACATCATCGGAAGAACCGAACAAGCTGTACACGATTCCTTCATCCAGATCGAGCAGGCGGCACAAAATCTGGGGCTGCACATTAGTGAAGGTAAAACAAAGTACATGGTGGCGTCGAATGCGAGAAGAACAGTTGGTCAAACAATCAAGGTAGCGGAGCACGAATTTGAAGTGGTGCAATCCTTTAAATACCTTGGGTCGACAGTAGCTGCCGATAACAACATAGAAGAAGAAATACGCGGGCGGCTTCTCAAATCCAACAGAGCCTACTACAGTCTGTCAAAGCTATTCAAATCCAGAAATCTAACCATAACTTCAAAACTGCTGCTGTACAGGACCATGGTCCTGCCAGTACTCATGTATGGATCCGAGACTTGGGTGCTTAGCAAAAGGCACTGTGACCTCTTAGCCGCGTTCGAGAGAAAAGTCTTACGGAGAATTGTTGGCCCCATATGCGAGGAAGGACGATTCCGGAGACGGTACAATCATGAGTTGTACGCAATCTACCTTGAAGCAGACATAGTGACAAAAATTAAGCTCGGTAGACTCCGGTGGGGAGGGCACCTAGCTCGTATGAGCGAAGAGGAACCTGCTCGGAAAGTCTTTTGCGGTACATTCTATGGTAGACGGCAGCGTGGTAGACCATGCTTGCGCTGGAGAGATGGCGTAGACCAGGACGCCCAAAGCCTTGGGGTGCGCAACTGGATGGCGTTGGCTCGAGACCGGGATAGGTGGAGAGACTTGTTGAAAGAGGCCAGGACCGGACCCCGGATGTCGAGCCGATGATGATGATGAAATTAAAAAAAAAATTTAAAAATAAACGAAGGGAAAATTATGTACCATCATTTTTTTTTAAAGCAGTCGCTTCATTCTTTAACTAACTGTTTGAATCCATTTGTTTAAATGAACGTTTTTTTTTAAATCAGATTGCAAAGTTCAAAATCATTTTTTTTTTTCAAAATCGCAACAAGTAAACAAATAATTGATATATATATGTATATTCAACTTTATACCTACACAATTGCATGTCAATATCTTGAAAAACAAAAAACTTATGGATTTTTGATCCATAGTGCGCCGCGCCTTAGACAATTCACAAGCTAGATAGAAAATATCACGTGTCGGTGAGTGACATTTTGAGGTTAAAGAGGATTAATATAAAATATCGTATTGCATATTTTTATGGATATTTTTTTGATTCTGAATTCAAGAAGACGAAAACCCAGATAATCCAACTACCCTGATGAATAAAAGTTTTATTCACCTCTTGGCCATTATATCGTTTTTGATTAAGTACCTTCTGCTATTTAATTTTATATATATTTTATCTCCCCGTTAATTATGTTTTCAATTAATGATCGTTTGGTTTATACTTACTCAAATTCTTCTTAAGCTGAAAAACTTCGACATTATCACTGAATGATTCTTCGCCTTTGCTCTTGAAAACATAGAAATTATTTATCTTGCGAACTTTGCCATGCACATATTCTCCATTTGTATTCTTTCGCCGTCCAACAAATAGTTGTTCGTCATCTTCATTAACTCCATTTGGAAATACATTTGGGGGGAAAAATTTTGATTTCAATGTTTTGACCCATTTTCCATCGCAAGAACTAAAAGCTTCATACAAACTGTTGCTCTTGGACTTATTAGTTTTAGATCCCAGGATAGGCTGAAGTATACCAGGTTTGAAAACATCTTCATAGAATGCACTTTTAACAATATGCAAATTGCTCCAAAAAATCTCGGATTTATTATTGAAAACGATATTATCAACAGCAGGAACCCAGCAGCATAATCCGGTTGTGATCGGTAATTTAGAGCACACACTTGGAATCTCACAATATCCTACGAAATAAAGAAAATTAAACTAAAAATAAAGTCCGTTGTCAACAAAATTTTGTAACTTACCTTTATTGATTGACCATTTTCCTTCGCCAGATGGAGTTCCAATGGCAATGTTTTTAATTTCCGACAAATCTTTACCTTGCAATGCCAGAAAAGCATCCGAATCCGTTGAACGTCCGATTTTCAAAATATTTTCATCCCGATAAATCCAAAAACCGCGTGGTTCTTTATTGCTGAGAACATTCCTCATTCGTGTATCGGACAATGTATTTTGATTTTTGTCGACCAATTTTGCATCTTCTCCATTTAGGTAACCAATTTCAATTCCATAACGCATGTGTATTTTATTCCAGTTGGCAGCTAATCCAATATTGACTGATTTATTAGAAGTGACCTTAAATGTAAAGCAGTTCTTAGGACCAAGTTTGAACCAGTATTTAAGCTTTTTGTGAGTTGTGTATTCTATGAGAGTATAAAAAGATAAATAAAATTATTTGTAAGAAATTTGTTTAAAAAACCTTTAATAGCAGAAGAAGGTGCATCACCAACTGTTCTCCAAATTGGAGTTGTTCCATTTAAAAATGAAGGTGAAAAGATCATTCCTGGATTTGTGCATTCACCTAAAAATAAAGATTTTGAAATTAAAATTTTGTTGGCAAGAAATGAAGAAACAAAGACTTTTATACCTGTTTTCATCATCCAAGTTCCATGAGTAATTTTAACACTTCCCGTAACAATATTTATTGGAGACAAATTAGATTTATCCTCCCATGACAAAAATGCTACATCATCTCCGTCTCGTCCGATTCTGATGTAATTATTATACCATCGTATCCAAAAACTATTATATTGACTTGCATTGAGAATGTTTGGTGTGAATGTCGAAGCAACTCCATTTAGAAGTTTGCTATTTTCAATGCTTGAAAATGAATTTTGTAGAGTTATTGTAAAGGGCATGGCATAGTTGTTGGGTTGGCGTATAGCATTTAGTCGGATTTTGACACTTTTTTTGGATCGTATGCTCAATTTAAGGCATCCATTTGGGGCGGCATAGTCATGCAAACGGACAATATCACCTGAAGCAAAGCGTACTGTGGAATGAAAACAGAAAAAAAGGGAAATTATTCAAACTGTTATCATTCAGCCTTATTGTTGAAATTCACTATCAACATCCTGGGGTTAATTATATACTTCTTATTGTTCTAAACACACACAAAAGGATTTTTATGTATCGCATCTGGTTTTTGCTTTGTAGGGTTGCATGGTGGGTGATGGACAGAATCCCGAAATCTAAAATTCAGATAACCCTAAATCTCGAAATCCCACAATCACGTAATCCCAGTATTTAGAAAACCCTCCAGAAAACCCATAATCTTGATTTCAACGTTCAAATTCAACGTACAAACAAATTAATTAAATGAAAAATAAGACTTTGCGTCAAAAATAAGGGTAATACAAATATATGGGGCTGTAAAAAAACTGCAGTCAATAGGTAATGCAGTCAATTCAGTCGCAGTTAATTGAATTTAATTTTAACTGCAAGTTAGTACTGCTACTAATACTTTAAGAGCAAAGAAAGTAGTTAGCACTCAGTAATAAAATACTGACTGTTCACTTAATGAAAGCATTGACAATTGACTAAAAGATAATTAATTGCAGTACTTTTTGACTGGTTTTAGTCTTAGTACGCCTGACTAAAATTTTAAACACAACAATACAAAAACTTGCTACTGACTAGAAGACTAAAACCAGTCAAAAAGTACTGCAGTTAATTAAATTTTAGTTGATTAACTGCTTTAATTAACTGTTCAGTTAGTTTTTCAGCACCGACTGCTGACTGAAGTTTTGCAGTCAAAACACTTTTGTGAATTAAAAGACTGTGTTTGGACTGCAGTACCAAAAAGACTGCAGTTCTTACAACTTTGGCAGGTTGAGACCTTTTCATTTATGTTCGACCTGACCTGATTGAAATCTGGACATTGTAAAACAGGTTAAAGGATCGCCATATCTACTCGCCTAAGGGCCCTGGATTCAATCACATCTAACTGACCAAATGGACTGAACTCGTCTCTTACACGTCAGTGTCTAACTGTGTACAGCAAAAAGAGTATCAGCCGTGTTTTATTCAACACTGAGTAGCTACTCAGTTTTTCATTTTATTAGCAAAACAAAAACAAATAAATGCTGAGTAGTCTAATTTGTTTCTGTTTTACGAATAAAACGAAAAACCGAGCTTTTGGTTTGCAGGGGGTAAGCATGCTCCCCCAAACATATTTCAACTTTGCACCGGAGTTGAGTTTTCATGAGTTGGGCTTTACCTAAGATATACAAAAAAAAGGTATTATACTTAGACTTTCGTTATACTATCTCTTTAATTTATGTGACGTCATGAATATGACGATAAAGAATTTGGCCGGTTGACCGCAAAACGTAATCAATATTATAATTGCAAGATAATTCTTCTTCCTGACAGAGCACTTTCTCCATATTACAAGAACGGCGGCGGCGCGGCGCGGCGGCAGGCGGTAAACATTAAATTAAATTATATTTATTTATTTTATCTAAACGACTTAAAGTTATAGTAGTTACATTGCGTTAACTTTTCCTTTTTCATAACAGATTTTTTTTAATCTTAATACTTTTTAAAGTCCTGGAGAAGGTTATAATCACAATCGACTACTTCAAAAAAAGTATTAATAGTAAGAAAGATCTGAATCCTGCATAGATAGTAAACAAAATTTATTAATTAATAATACCTTTCAAAAGAAAAACAACCGACTTCAAATTCAAGACTTTTAAAATGTTCTCATGGATGAAGCAATTCAAACTGAATCAAATTAAAATAGAAGCCAATGGAGATCACCAGCTTTAAAATACAAAAAGAATCATCAAAATCTATATATATCCAGTCAAAACTTCTGAGGTAACAAACATAAAAAAAAAAAAAATCATACAGACGAATTGATAACCTCCTCCTTTTTCTAAGGTCAGGAAACAGAAATAATAAATATCACATAAGTTTTTTTCTTAAAATCAAATCAAAAGTTCTTAAAAGAACATACAAATTTAAAAACTCGATCTCATTGAAAGAAATCTTCAACGACACTGAAGACTGCAGCTGACGAATTTTACAAAAAAGAGTATATTTTTGAACGGCGAATTTTTTTTTAACCTCGTTCCAATTGATTCCAATAGATTTGTGGCGCTAAAAACAGAGTACCAGTAAAGTGCTATACATTTATTAAAAACACAAATAATATAGGAAATTTTGTTCCACATTGATTCTCATAAAATCGAGTTTTATACATATTAAATACAAACTCAAAACCAATGCCTGTCTGTCGAAAAAGTCAGAATTTTTCGGAAATATCTGATTTGGGCAAAAGATATTCGGGAAACCGATTTTTGTAAACGATGTGATTGGAGAAAATGTGATTTGGGCAATCATTTTTTCGGAAAATACCTAATCAATTCTTTAAGACTACCTTACCCAAACTTTCAGAGTCTATACATTCAGAAACAACAAATTATAATTATTAGAACTTACTTTAGGATATTTAATTATTTTACAACTATTAACTTTTTAAAAGGAACATTATTTACAAGACACACCGCTGAATAATACCAGGTTTTAGTTTTGGCTAATGACTATATTTCCGCATCTTTGAATTTACAATTATTATATAGCTGTTAAGTGTAAATACTTACCATTTGCGTTTTTTTTCTTTACATGACTCCAAGCATCTGCAGTGTATGTTAATAAAGATACAAAAAGTACCAAATAAAGAGCAAGATTCATATAGATTTTTTATTAAACGTAACGATTAATTAAAAATTAATTTTTTTATAAAAAGCAAAGAACTATAACACTTGCCGCGTGTCTGCAAACTACTGAACTATAAACGTCTACAGAACTGAGTTTTTGCTTGCTATTCCAACTAATTAATAAAATGAAATATTTTAAGCGCGAAATTGCAATATATAGCCGCGTGTCTACAAACTAATGAGATAGGAACGACTAATGAACTTAGCTGTTTTTGGTACTCAAAGTAATTGATAATGAATTTGGGATGCTTTTATTTTTTTCTAAAGAGGGTCTAGGGCAGATCCGAAAAAAGCACGAAAACTCGTTGTGTACGAAAGTCCACAAACACCAAAATAGTTTCAATATATTTATAATTAATACACTTTGTTCGCCTTAAGTTATGTTTACAATCATATGATACTTAATACTCTTACACATTGTTCCTTTTACAGACAGCTGTAACGCTCATTTTTTGTTAACAAAAGTACTAAGGAGGTCTAACTTCTAATCTAGCTAGACCAAACGAACGAATGTAAACGTATTGACGATTGTTGCCTCTATATAATTAGTACAATCGGATAGAGGGACAAATGGCAAATACGTTTACGTGCGCTCGTTTTCATATGCGATGATTTGACCACTGGTATACTTGGATACTCGGTCCTAACGAAAAGCAACTAACTTTTCGAGCATTTCTTTGCATCTTAGCATACAACTTTGACAGTTTGTTACATTTCGGTAATAGAAAATTAATCGCCTTTATTATAGAATCCAACGAATGCATTTCAGAAGGATTCGCTATCGTTTCAACCATATTTTCTCTTATACAACTCGCAGGTGAGAAAGTATGTTAGTGGAAATGGTTAGGTAGATAATATAGTTCACCGGGAAGTTCGTAATTGCTTTTAATGCGAACGCTTACACTGCGAATCATGCTTACTCCCCGGGAGTAAGGTATTGCGAATTCCATAATAAGCGTGAATATGTCTAAATCTGGTCTAACTTTGATTTTGACATTACTGAACATACTAGGGTACGAACTAAACAACTCATTTTAGCTAGTGATAAATAGGCACTTATCGATATCGATATCTTAGAAAATTATTTGTAAAAAAAATAGAGTATATGGCCAAAAAAAGAGATGACTGGTTCCATAATTTGATCAGCAATGGAATAAAATAACTGGTCACTGTGGCGTATGAGTAACATTTAGTTTTATATTGAATTTTTAAAGAATAAACGGGTTTTTTCTTTCCCTCACCAATTATTCAGAAGAGTTAACCTTTGTTCACTAATTCTCTGACATTTTTAGCACATAAGGTGCTAAGGTCTTGGTGTCGCATTTTGCTTAAAACTGTTTCTTTTGGCCCTTCTAATTTTTTAACTGTAATTAGTCAACTCTGTAGAGTAGTTGTTTCACTCCCCATTTCTTTTTGCCTCATTAAAGAGTTTTCTAACCCTGGACCTAAGTTTTGACAAATTTTTGTTCTACCATGGAGCATCTTTCTGTCTTTTCATGGGCTTAATGGGACAACTGAGTTCGAACGCCTCTTTTATAGCCCCGCTAAACTTGTTAATTGTATGCTCCAGTCCGTATTGACTGTTTGTAGTGCCAATTCTTCCAAAATTACTATTCAGAGCTGTCTTATAAAGATTCCAGTTTGTTTTCCTAGAATTTCTCCCAGAGGTATTCTCTGTTAGAAGGCCTTCTAAACTAATAAAGAGGTTCTTTCAGTAATTTTAGTAATGTTGACAAACCTTCATTTAGCTACTCTTAACTGCAAAGTCTATAAGAACCTTAATTCTTAATATTAAACGGCTTTCTGATTTAGTTTTGATTTTTGTATGTGTTCTTATAATTATTAATTTAGTTAACATGATACACAATAATCATTAACTGTCTTTAAAACTTGTTTTAAAAAAATGTTTTTGTTCTTGCATTGTGGATTTATTTTCCTCTATGATGTTCTCTCACTCTAACTTTCCATCAACTTGTACTTGTAGTTTTAAATCGTCTGGTAGTTCATCGTAAACATTAAGTGGAACTCGAGCTAAAGATGGTATAATAAAATATAAAAAATGTTATAAAAAAGTTAAAAAAAAAAACACAATCAAAATATTTACAATTGCAGTTAATTATTAAATTCGACCAAGTGATTAGCTCTTGTGAAAAGCAATACACTCCCAAACGTCCTCCTTGAAGAGTTGAATCATAGATGTTTTTTGAGTCCGCAACCAATTGATCCCCGTCATATATCCTTAAGAGATGAAATTTGAAAAATAAAATGCATTTCACACAAATAAACAGACCTACCCTAATCGTATAAGACCAATAGCCGGACGATGAATTAGTGTCCATCTATAGGCCGTATCAAACTTCCATCCTTCATTTAATGGATTTTTCCACAAAATCTTAACTTGGTCGGGAGTGTCCTGACTATGCCACAGGCTGGCCTGCAACCAATTGCCAGGACCAGTTGTGCTATTGATTAATTTAATTGATATTCCTGGTTCACCAACTGCTATAAATGGTTCGCTTTCCCAAAACTCTTGCTCGTTTCTTTTCCAAGTAACGGCATAAAATTTTCTATTACTTTGATAACTGAAGACGAAACCTACAAAATCATCGTCCATTATACCA
This sequence comes from Meliscaeva auricollis, assembly GCA_948107695.1. Classification (NCBI taxonomy): domain Eukaryota; kingdom Metazoa; phylum Arthropoda; class Insecta; order Diptera; family Syrphidae; genus Meliscaeva; species Meliscaeva auricollis. The sequence goes on along the minus strand of OX403619.1, from coordinate 30,050,535 downwards.
CCAGCGCGTATGTAAAATGTTCCTCGATAATTTACATCTCCAAAAGCCGGGTAGCCTATTGCTGCTCCTGGATCACTGTTGAGTTTCTGCAGAATTTCTGTACCATTTGCGATAGGTTCCCAAAACGGTAGGCCGTCTGAATTACTTGTAGTACCAAAAACTACAGTTTGAAATGCTCGAAAGTCGGTTGTATGTAATTTTGAATTAATTGGACAGTTGTCTAGATAATTTGGTATGTGATCCAAGTCCTCATCGTTTTCGCAAATGTCTCCTTTTCCACTGACTATATGAAGTATTAGATGAGATACATTTTTGTTATGTTATTGATATTCAAAAAAATATATTACGATCAATATCCTTTTGATTTGGATTGGGAACTAATGGACAGTTGTCCTTATAGTTTAGGATATCATCGTTGTCTATGTCACTGTCACATGCATCGCCCCTTAAAGTATACAATTAACAAAATATAGATAAAGAGAGAACTAAATGATGGTTTAACAAAACGATTAAGATATAGACTTTAGCTTCCTGTTAGGATATCTATTATGATTTCTGATGAAACAAATTTGTAGAGTTTAATTTGAACTTATTCAGCCGTTTGAGAGCATTAGCAAAGGCCCAACTGAACCACAGAATTTATAAAAGCAGATTATAGTCTTCTTGTCACCAGTAGCGTACTTAGTATGAACCAGTCATTAAACGTGTCCTAGGTGCTATTTTGAAGCGGTCAATATTTACAAATCATTGATCTACATAAAAAAAAATACAATAATATTCCAATAATTCTATGATTCCCACAAAAAATTCGGAGGACAGCTGCACATAAAAAAGGTGATAAAAATAATTTGTTGATATATATAAAAAAAAGTCGGGTTAGTCACACCATTTATAACTCGAGAACAGCTGGACCGATTTCAACGATCTCTGATTAGTTGGATTCGTCTCCCTTTCGAATAACAGAATAACTTTTAAAACTTCGGAATATCATGGCCTTGAGAAGTTTTCTAATGCATTACAAAAAAAAAAGACAAAAAAACAACACCTCTGATACACGATAGAAACAGAAAACAGAATGCTGGGTTGAAAAATGCCAGCAGATGCCGTTGTGTATATTATACTTTGAGAGTTAATTAATTGCAAAGTCCTTTCATTGGATACAATTGAACAAGCTGCTGAGAGATGCACGAAGATTTATCAGAATTTTTTTGTTCAAGTTTTAGATAGTTCTTTCATTTGAATTCAATTTATGTGATACCGGTTAAAGATCGCGAAATACCGCATAGAAGATCATGAAAAAAGAAAAAAATCGTGGAATCACGTGGACAAAAGCGTGAAAAACTGGTAAAGTGGTGAAAGAACTTTTAACACCATGAATGATCGTGAATGGGAAGTTATGAAAAAAAGCGCTTACTACCGTGGCGAAAAGCGCAAAATACTGCTCACAAAGTGTAAAAAGTCGCGGAAAATACGAGACAAACCGTGATAAAAAGCACGAAGTGTGGCAAAAACGCGGAATAACGATGTAAGATTATCGAATACCCCAGAGAAAAGCAACCAATGGTCATGACAAAAGTGCAAAGTACCACCGGAAAAAGTGTTAAATATCGCGCAGAAATGTAAAAAAAAAAGTTCACAGAGCAAAACGTTATTTATCTCTTTATATAACATGGAAAGTCGCGCGGAAATAGCATGAAACTTCACGGAAGAATATGCGAAATCCCACGAACTAGCACGGTAAAAAACATAGAATACTGGTGAATGTACTTATAAACATAACGCTTTTTCACGATCGACATGATTTTTTTTATCGGTATTACATCCTATTTTCGGGACTTTTTACTTATTTTCCTTGATTAACATCAATTTTTTACATGTTTTTTTTTTTATTTGGTACTCCGTTTTGAAGAAAAGTTATAAGATGCAGATTTTCCACAACTAAGCCATCGTCTTGGAGAGTTTGGATATCCAAGACTCCGAATCTTAAATCATTTTTCGTTAATGTTAGCAATTTGTTGACATATAAAATATGTTTTAAAGTTTCTCTATAATATGGACGTTAATGTTTAAAACTTGATACTTAATAAAATGAGAATATAATATGCAATATGCATTTTACTCGGATGAAGAAACATTATTAGATATCATTTTCCTTTTCACCCATTTATAAGGCAAAGGGCAACAGAAATCTTAGGGCCTCTTTAAATTAATAAATTAATTACTGGCCTATTAATTCTGCATAATTTCACATACAAAACTTATCTGACCAGTTCTTCAATTTTTATTGTGAACAAACTTCAACTAGAATGGTTGATTGTTCAAGGAAAGTAAAATTTGTATTAAGTTACGAATACGCCACATGTGACCCTTCAAGTTAAAATAATTAACTAAAACAAAATCAATGGTGAAATAATGCAACCAGTTGAGCTTTGTTGACCATTCACTAAATGATAAATTAAACAGATTCTAAAGTACCTAAATAGCAAGCAAAAAGTTTGTTAGAAACTTTTTTGTTTCTAACATATTAACTAGACATAGTGCGCAAATTGAGTAGTACAACATTTGAGGTACATAGGGCTGCTTTATGATTAATTTTGCTTTTTAGGCTCTCACAAAAAAAAAACACTATGAACTCTCACCTTAAATGATCAATATTAATTAAAACACTGGCTTATAATTTAAATAAAATGCGCAAAAAATAAAGCTTATATCTTTTTTCTTAGAATAATAATGTTTCAAGAACTACTTTTAAGCAAAAGCTCAACAAAAAAGGGTGTAAATACCCCTATGTGCGCCGGCCGATTTATAAGCAACTTGGTAACGGCCACTTAATTAAATTGTCAGCTCTTTCTTGCGCAAAGTCTTGTTATCACTTACAGTCCGTAGAGGTCTTACGAATCTGGTATAGTTCTTCTAAAAGGCTTGGCTGTTTTTATCAAGAGACAAGGACATAATTTTGTTTGTTTTAATTCATACCTTCCATCTCCATCCGTATCCAACTGATCTGGATTGCCAATTGTTTGACAATTATCAAAGTCATCTTGAACACCATCACGATCATCATCGATATCAGTATCACACTCGTCTCCGACTAAATCATCATCCATATCTGCTTGGCTTGGATTATGTTTAACCCGACAGTTGTCACACTCATCACCAATTCCATCACTGTCAACGTCTGTTTGATTGCTATTTGGAATTCTTTGACAGTTGTCAGCGCCATTGAGAATACCATCACCATCGATATCATCATCGCATTCGTCACCTATTCCATCACCATCAGTATCAAGTTGTAGTTTGTTTGCAATCAAACGACAATTGTCACAAGCATCTCCTCGACCATCCGAATCTGTATCAGTTTGATCCTCGTTTTTAACGAATGGACAATTATCATTTGAATTTAAGCTTGAATCTCCATCTGCATCATCGTCACAAGAATCTCCAATGCCGTCATTATCGGCATCTTCTTGACCAGCATTTGGAGTATTCGGACAATTATCATTCTTGCAACGTATACCAGAGCAATTCAATATGGAATTCGGCCATCCGTCAATATCGCTGTCAGAGCCACATTCAAAACCATCACCTGCCCAACCAACACCACACTGACATCCATAGTTAAAACTATCAATTGGCATGCATACAGCATTCTTGTGACAGATGGTGCCATCAGGGCACATACCCTCAGTCAAAGGAGAACACGTTCCGTTTTTTATGTAACCATTTTCGCATTTCTGACAGTTGTACGATCCCTAAAAAATATGCAACACATTTTAAATAAAGCTTTGAATAGTTATTCTTCTTTAATACGTGTTAGCGGTAGGCACACATCCACCTAAACCAAAGTGACATTTGCATCCTAATTTGGATGCAGTCGATAATTTTTGTAAACGCGAATGATGTATGAAGTATGATCTGAACTTGGTTGTCAGTAAGGTTTAAAAATGTGTACGAACCGCTAAGTCTTAGAATAGGTTAGGTCAAGTCTTACAATTGTATTCACGCATTCTGCATTTGGTTTACACTGTCCCAGTCCAAGATTACACTCATCAATGTCTATGTCACAAGTTTGTGGCTGATAGTCGGGCAATAGATAAGTAGATGAATATCCTTGAGAAAGGTTAAAGCATTTTTAAAAAACTTTTAATTAGTTTCTTATATTTTTTTTATATTTAGCCAGTTTAAGTTTTGAGTAGTTTCAGAACGCTCAGCAAATCTCATAAACCTGAACAGGATTTTTGAGCAAAATTTCACGATTTTGACTGTCTAAACAAAAATGTTGATTGACTCGATTCCTCATCTTTTGTCTAGAAAATTCTCTGAGATCTTAAGAAACTTGAACTGGCTAAGAGCAAACTGCCCTTAGACTCCTAAGAAACCAAATCATGGCAGCAATCTACATACATTCATGTGCCAAGAACTTGCTTGTTCAACAATGAAACAATAGAACTTTGAATGTTAAGCTCTCCTAATACTTTATTCACACGACTGACAAGTTGCCACAGTTGTTGCCATTTGCTTACTATTTTTAAATCTATCGTGAAAATTTTTCAAAAAATACGACAAGCCACCATACAAAATGATCCTGCTTATTCTTTTGCCATTAAAGTTGCCAATATTTTGATGAAATTCATGGCAAATCCAAGCACTCGGTTTAAGACTGTCTAATTTATCAAGTAGCAAGTACTAGAGCTGTAAAATACTGCAGTCAATTGGTAATGCAGTCAGTACATAAGTACTGCCTGTACAGTTATTGTTAGCAGTTAACTGGCTGAAAGTTTATTAACTGCAGTACTTTTGACTGGTTTTAGTGTTTTATTAGAAATATTTTGGTGTTGTTGAGTGACTTAAACTGCAGTCAAAAAGTACTGCAGTTAATTAACTTTTAGTTAAATAACTGCTTTCTTTAACTGTATTGACTGCTGATTGTAGTTTAACAGTTAAAGTATCTTTGTAAGTTTAAAGACACAAGAAAAGATTGTAGTTTTTATAACTCTGATAGGTACTCACCTTGAGCATGATTACCATCCAGTCCCGCTGGACAAGGTTTACATCTAAATCCTGGATTGAGATTAACACAACTATCTTTTGAAAAGCATGGTTTGTTTTGATCACATTCGTCTATATCTTCACATTTGTGGCCGTTTTGTTTTGTTCCTCGGGGACACGCAATGCATTTGAAAAATGGATTTTCAACTGTTTGTATACATTCAGATCCTAGAAAGAATAACACATAAAAAAATACATATGGAATTCAGATTTCGAAGGTATCTACTTGATGCAAGAACTATTCAAAAAAGAATATGTTAAAGTACTGGCAAAAATCTTAAGGCAGTACAAATCAAGTCAAAACATATTTTACAAGATACATCTAAATACCCGATAATCCAGACAAATTATTTTTTACCAGAAAAGCTTCTTTCATCGTTTATGGTTTTGGTTGTTCTGAAAACGAATCTGAGGTTTGCCGATCTTTATCGTCGACGAAAAAAATATGGGCCAATAACCGCCGGCCAAACAGTTATTTTTTGTGGATGAAGTGGTGGTTCTTGAAGCAAATATGGATTTTCACCAGACCAATAACGCATATTTTGTTTATTGACGAACTCACATTGAGCCAAAAATGAGTTTCGTCACTGAAGATGATTTGGCGATGAAATTCATCATCTTGGCGCAACTTCTCCAGAGCCCAATCGGAGAACGTACGTCTCTTCAAATTGTCCATCGGCTTCAATTCTTGAGTAAGCTTGATCTTGTATAGGTGTTAACCAAGATCCTTTGCCCAATTCTTGAGAACGCCTTGGAATTGACTGTTTTGGGTCATTTTCTACGGACGGCTGACTACTAAGGTGAAAATTAACACCGAAAATTGGAGTTAACGCTCTTAAAGTCGCGGTCACCAACTCCGAATTTCGGTAGAAAAATTTTATAATTTGCAGACGTTGCTTAACCGTGTACTTTTCCATGATGAAAATGTTGAGTTTCCTGAAAAAATTGACAATGACAGTTTAATGATTTGTGTCAGGGTGCGTACAAAAATTAAAATTTTGTCAAGTTGTCAAGTTCCCACTGGAAAAGCCTTTACTATGTGTTGAGGAATATTGAATTTGACAAAATTTGAGCTCAAATTTGACTACGCAACCAACATAGTTTTCAAAATACGCCTCTTCGAACTACATATATATCAATTTCTGAGACCTCTAAAATGTTTACTTCTCTATATTAATGTATAGTTTAGTGCAGTTTGATTTTGACCCAGCAATATAATATTTAATTCTGTAATTTGCTGAAAATTTTCACAACAATCTCTTACTGATATCTGAAAAGCACCAACAAACATCACTCATGTGTCATGTGTGGTCCACCATCTTGAAAAAAAACATCGCCATATTGGATTTTTCGCCATTTTACTATCAGCCCTAGTGTGAGTTTCGACCAAAAAACTGTTCAAGTGAAATATTATTGTTCGCCCGGAATTTTAAAAGGTATTATACGTTTCGCCTGAATGAAATTACCTTTTTGTTCATCTTCAAAATTTAAGTGAAAACAGATCTTAGAGCTGCTTTCATTTCAAACAAAACAATTTTCCAAAAAAGAAGAAATTCCCCAAAAGCGAACAACGTTTCGCCCGGAATTCATAATGGAAAAAAACTTCACGTGAAACTCACATTAGGGCAGTGTATCTTGATAAATAATGGTCCTAGAAATGTCATTTGAGTGACAAAATAATGCTGCTTTAACCACCCATGGTTAACTTAAATTGTTCACGTGAAAAAATTAGTAAATTATTACGTGAATGAATTAGTAAATTATCAGAGAAATCTCTTTTAATATATTGAAATATTTTTTAAGAAATCTTATAATTTTACTATGTATGCAAAATTAAATATTCATGTCGAATTTTATAACTGAACAAAATTTTCCACGGTATTTGTGCAATTTTTTACCTGTTGTACTGAGTATACAGTACTACGTTTTAATATAATAAGGCACACCAGCAGAATATCTTTAGGGCAATATCCTTCCAAGATGTAGCCGAAATGGGAAAAATCCAATATAGTGGTGTTTTTTTTTTCAAAATGGTGGACTACACATGGGTGGTCATGGATGAAACACAAGTAAGTATATTATATTACAAATGAAATTACTCAATTTTGTATGGAAAAATATTCGACTTACCATGATTAAGAACGCAGTGTCAATAATATTTCTGTTCCAACAGAAGTCAGTGGAAGAAAATCTTAGACTTATGTTTTTAATAAATTGTTTATAATGCATTTTTACTTACTCAAGTTCTTTCTGACCTGAAAAACTTCGATATCATTGAGGAATAATTCTTTGTCATTGCTCTCCAAAACATAGATATTATTTTTCTTATGCACTTTGCCATTAACATATTCTTCATTTTTATCAATTGACCGTCCAACAAATAATTGTTCGCCATTTTGATTAACCCCATTTGGAAGTGCATTTGCAGGGAAAAATTTTGATTTCGATATTTTGACCCATTGCCCTTCACAATGACTAAAAGATCTATATAAAAAGCTTAAGGACTTATTTATAGAATTAGTTTTTAATCCCAGGATAGGCTGAAGTATGCCTGGTTTAAAAATATCTTCATAGAAGGCACTTGAAACTACATGCAAATTGCTCCAAAAGTTCTCGGAATTACTATTTGAAACTATATTATCGACAGCAGGAACCCAGCAACACAATCCAATTCTGATGGGTAATTTGGAGCAAACAGCTGGAATCTCACAATATCCTAAAATTTTAAGACGCACAAAATTACAATAATTTGTTTTATTTATGTCAGCAAAATTTTTGACTTACCTTCATTGATTAACCATTTGGCTTTGCCAAGTGGAGTTCCAACACCAATAGTTTTAATATCAGGCACATTTTCACCTTCCAATGCCAGAAAAGCTTCTGATTCCGTTGAACGTCCGATTTTGAAAACATTTTCATCCCGATAAACCCAAAAGCCACGAGATTCCGAATTGTTAAGAATATCCCGGATTCGTATATCGGACAATGTTTTTTGATATTGATCAACCAATTTTGCATCTACGCCATTTGAGTAGCCAATTTCAATTCCGTAACGGATGTGCCTTTTGCCCCGCCTCACACCCATTCCAATATTAACCGATTCATTAGACATTACCTTGAATGTAAAGCAGTTCTTAAGACCAAGTTTGAACCAGTATTTAATCTTTGTGTTGGTTGTATATTCTGCGAAGAAAAAAGGATAAAAAAATATTCAAAAAAAAATGGTAATTTAACCTTTGATAGTAGAATAAGCTGCTTCGGAAACTGTTTTCCAAATCGGATATTTTCCAACAGAAAAAGGAGGTGAAAATATCATTTCTGGAGTTGTGCATTGACCTTAAAATTCAAGAATTTTAAAAATATCATTAAATGTTGTCTAGAAAAAATAAAACATTTAAACTTCCACCTGTTTCCATCCACCAGGTCCCATTAGTAGCCTTAACACTTCCTGTCATAATATCAATCGGTGGCAAATCAAATTTATCTTCCCAGGACAAAAAAGCAACATCATCACCAACACGTCCGATTCTGATGTAATTATTATACCATCGAATCCAAAAACCTTTGTACTCTTCAGCGTCGAGGATGTTTGGTGTAAATGCTGTAGCCATTCCATTTAAATGTTTGCTATTTTCAATTCTCGAATATGCATTTTGTAGAATTATTGTAAAATGCATAACATTGTTATTTGGTTTGCGCTTAGCATTTAGTTTTATTTTGACACTATTTTTGGATCGTATACTCAATTTCAGACACCCATTTGGGGCAGCATAGTTATTCAAACGAACAATATCACCTGAAACATTGCGTGCTGTGAATGAAAAAAAAAAAACAAAATTAATTAAATACATATCTTGAACTTGGTATTACATATTAAGTTTTATTTTAATATGAATTTCATCCGGAAAATATTCAATCCGAGTGACAAATCGACAGTGAAAATTAAGTTAATTCTGTTTCTGTATTTTGGTTTAGGTACCTATCATTTGATACGATAGTCAATGAATAAGCGAATGATCCACTTCATCTTATTATATTTATAAGATTGTTCGTCACTGTGGCGTATACGTAACATTTTTTGTTTTCTAGAAAAAACTTAAACCTCTCACGACTTACAATAAATGTACTCCTATCTTGTGGGTATATGTACCTGTTTTATCAATCAGAGCAATTGATATTTTATGATCATTTCAAATTTATAACTGGTTGTTGCAAGTTTTACTTTAAAAGTGTATTTATTACAGAGCTGGACTTTTGTTTTCTAATGTAGTTCGATTTTTATAGCCGTTATCTCCCTGTGAATAATTTTTGTGTGTAAACAATAAAAGTAATCGTTCTGCCTTTTCCAGTATTAATTTAAAACTTTCGGCTAGCTCACCTGGCAGCATTTTCCTGTCCTTCACAACGCTTTAAATATTTTGCTTATATTTTCAGCAATTGGTTCAATAATTTTTGCCTGTATCCTTAAATCATCAGTTAAGCTATCAGAAAAATAAACAAAATATTACAAATTATTTTGTTCTAGGAATAGGGTCGCTAGAGCCTACTTAACTACTGACTTTTAACAATTGGAGTTTAGTAATTTAAATCTTTTCTATGCAATGTGCAATATTTTTTCGTTTTTCCAAGTCGGAAAAAATGTGTGCAATATATCAGAAAAAACGTGTAAGGTCGGAAATAACTGCGCGGAATACCGCGAAAAGAGCGTGGAAAGCCGTGCAAAAAGCTCGTTTTTTCAAAGATTATTCACCAGTATTCCGATCTTTTCACTGTTTTTCTCGCGGTACTAAGTCCTTTTTTTATGACTTTCCATGCTAATATACGCGGTATTCTGCGCTCTTCCCCGAAGTCTTAATCAATTGTATTCTGGGGCAGTACGTAGTATTTCATTTTTTCAGCGACTTTTTATGCTTTTATCCGCGGCATGTTAACTTTTTCGCAGTGAACTTTATTTTTTATCATTCAGCTTGAATCGCCAAGCCCGACACTTTTTTCGAGGTATTTTAAGTTTTTTTTGTTTGGTACTAAAAGCTTTTTTTAAGACTTCCCTTGCTAACTTCTTATGCTATAATACTCAAACTTAGGTATGTAACTCGATGAGGGAAGGTGGATTAATAACAAGGCCTAAACGGCGGCGGTGACATGCGACGGATTTGGATACAAAATAATATAAAAGAGTCCACATTTGCATGTTGTATAGCTTACAAATTTCATTATTCACACTCACATAAGATTAAGAATTTAACTAAGGACTATTAAGGATTTAAAAGAAACATTGATCGTGGACTAGTACTTGAACAATCTACTGTCGCATCTTTGCATTCCATTCCAAAACTTACTTTGTATATGATTTTCTTTAACATGACTCCAAGAACTTGCAGTGTTTGAAAAAGATACAAAAAGTACCAAATGGAGAGCAAAATTCATATTTTATTAATTCATATATGTATTTAGTATATTTAAAAAAATTTGATTTTCTTGTTTATTAAGGAACCAAAACACTAGACAGCGTGTCTACAAACTAATGACCTATCAACGACTAATGAACTGAGATTTTCTTATTATACTCCAAATTGTTAATAGTGAATTATTTTAAGTGCGGAGTTGCAATTTCTAACTAAGGGATTCAGTTCCAAGAAGTGAATTTGATCACTTTGTTTATGTTATTCTTTTAAAATTAGAAAAAATGCGGAGATAAACATTAAAGTATGTACGAACGTATTAGAAGCTACGATAAGGGCAAGTTATACGAATCATACAAATATAATTTTTTATGAGAAAGGATCATTGTCCCCCTTTTAGGTTCAAGCTTAAATAAAAAAATAGACACCTTAATTTTTCCGATGAATAGTACAAAAATTAAGAATTATTTTATCCAACCAACTCGAAGCCTTTTTTGAGTTAACAAAACCTACCATCTTCACGGCACGCTGTTCGTTTTCTATAGACGAAATTATACCTACTTTTTTTTTGCTAGATTTTGATTAAACTCAATTAAAGATCGTAAAGCTTGTTTTTACGGTAACTCATTCAAATAAAATTTTAAAAATTCACTTTTCCTCACATGTATTAAAAACATAATTAACTATGAAAGGTTTAAATCAATTTATTAGTTCAAGGGACCTCTACTCCAAAATGCGTTTCGCCAGTGGGCTCATCAGTTAGATGCTGTTGTTGTTTGTTTGTTGTTTTGCCTTAAGCAAACGCAAAAGAACTGATGAGCTCACTGTTGTACGCGAAACGTATTTTGGAGTTGAGGTCACTTGAACATTTAAATTGAAATTATTCAATCGCTCCGCTTAAAATTAGAAATATAAATAGTTTTCATTATTTATTATTTTTGTCTCTTTAGAATTCCATAATAGGCATGAATATTTGTATGTTCGGCAACTTTTACTTTTTCCTGGGAATTGTGAAAATCTGAAGTTGATCAGCTCGAAATGTAAAGTTGAAAACGGCAACCCTGTGTGAATAAGAATGAACCAGATTCTAAAGAAAAAAACCAAAACGATCGAAAAAAAGATTCCACGGAAGTAAAATATAAACACATAGAAACGTAATAATATTAATAACTTTCAAATAATATTTATTGCTCAAGTATTAGTAAGTTAATTACTAAAAGCATATTTTTTTATATAATATTATATTTTCAATACTACGAGTACATTTACATTTACATGTATAAATTTATAATTTCGTTTAAAATTGATTCTTCCCACCACTGATTGCCCCATGAGCATCATCCATATCATCATCATCATCGTCATCTTCAAACAGCGAAATGATTTTCTTATGCTCATCATAGGCTTTAGTTGCGTGATTATTATGGAAATTGGCATTGTGCTCCTCTAATGAAGCCACCGATTCAAATACTGTACTACAGGTGTTGCATCTTGCACTAAATTTCATCGTCATCATTGGAAATATATCATTGGTCTGCTGATGCAGGGGTTTCTTTTTTGGGGTTTGTTGCTGTTGTTGATGTTGAAATTGCAAAAGCGATGCGTTTTTTAGCTTTTCGAAAAAATCTGATTTCTCATCGCGAGCAATGTTGTCTCCTAGAATCATCTGTGAATCATCATGTTGATCTTTTTCCAGATTATGTAAAAGATAACTGAAATTCTTTGAACTACCACTGCAAGGGCCTTCAATGAGATTGAGAATATTTTCAAATTTGTTCACTGCTCGGCCTGGTTTATTCAGACTATCACTCTCATCGGTTGTTGTTGTTGTGCCGGCAGCACCTATTTTTTGGCCAAGAGGATTTTTCTTACCAATTTGTTCACCATTTTTTCTTTCGGGAGTACTCTTACTAAATGCATTATTCTTAAAAAACTGCAAATAAGGATCGTTTGCTTTGATGTCATCCTCTGGAACTAAAAGAGATTCAGCATCCTGTTTGAGAATGTCGGTTAGAGATTTTTTCCTTTCGATTACTGTTTTGTTGCCCTCTTGGGCAAATTTCTCTGTAGTTTCATCAGAATTACCACCAGAAGATATCTCGGCGGTGGAGTTCTTCCCATCGCTGTCCAGACGCTTTTTAGCTTCACCGTTGACTAGCAAATCGGGAAGCAGGATCTCCCCACAAGAGGACTTCAGCCATTGACATGTCTTACGAAGACAAAATATCATTCTGCGAATGAATTCATGAGGAGAGACTGCTTTACTCCGACGAATATCCAGCAGACGATTGATTTCCTCGATGAAGAGCAGAAACTTGTATTCGATGCACATGTCCATGTGCTCTTTGTATGACTCTTCGAACATAAAACGCCGAAAGCATGCCCTGCACTTGCGCTCTTTGCAGGTCTCTGGAATATTTATTGTAATGTTGGCCTCTTTGAGTTCATCCAAGTCCATTACATCGTCTTCTTCGAAGTTTTTTTCTTTATACGAAAAGAAATTCTTCTTTTGTTCGAATGCTTCGTTCTCGTCGCTAGAGGCTGTCTGGAACTCTTCACCTAAGGGATCGCTGTTTGTGTTGTTTAAATCATCAAAGATCGCTGCTAAGTTGTTCTCACCGGGTGGTCGTCGATGGAGTGGTTTCTGGTGAGCTAAACGCTTCATCTTGCGCGCAGATGAATTCGTATCTTTTTCGAAGAGAAGATTCAAGTAGGTCATGGCTAGGACTTCGTCGTTCTCATCCCCAACCGGAGCCAAATCATCTGTATCCATGCTTCTGTTGTTGGCTCTTTTAATTCCCACTTTATTGTCCTTCATTTGCATAAGTTTCTTTATGCAATCGTCGTTCTTTGTTAATTTGGAACTTTGGTTGTTTAAAATGTTCACGAGAGTGTTCGTGTCAGTCTTTCGTTCTTCGCTATAAATGAGGTCATTGGCAGTGATGAGAACACTTGCTTTATCATCATAATAAGAGTCTGCTCCCATGTTTGCTGCACGTTTGCGGATGGAATTCTTACATCGTCCGTTTATTGTGGCCACAGCTTTCAAGCTCATGGCATTGTTGATGGCTTGATGACGAAATGTTGCAGCATGTTTGAGATATGATATGCATAGAGCACACATCTTTTGGGGTAAGCCATCTTCTTCGTTGACCTAGATTACAAGAAAATTATCTCTTTATAATATATGTAGATACAGAATGATTAAATCAATAATTTAAAAATGTAAAATAAAATAATTACTGATAGACCCGTAGTCTCTTCTAGGAGCTTATTGATGGGTTGCTGCCACAGAAGGAACTCATTTGGACTGGCATGCAAATATGAGGGGATAATTGTAAAGATGTCGTAGTCTCCTCGACTGGAGCACAGACGACAGATGTTATCCCACATATTGAAGAATTCTTTTTTCCCCGCAAGTAGGTATAAACTACACAAATTAGTTAGTCATTGTAAAATAAAAAAATACAATTAAAAAATATATAAAAAAAAAAACTTTTAAAACAAATAAATTTTATAATATACAAAGATTGAAGACGGATAAAACACGGAAAGAAATTTTCTTTTGCAGCCAGTCAGCTGTGCTGTGGCTTTGTCGCTGTACGTAGGACGTAGGAGCATAGAAAAAAAATGACAGATGGTAAAGTATTAGAAGAAGATAGTAGTATATTTGATTTTGTATAGCTATCGCAAGACTTGCGGCGTGTAAGAGAGGCAACAGTTGAATTTCAAAACATCATTCCGTTTCATCAGAAATGGACGTATACAGACCAAGAAACAATTTATTTAATTTATTTTTTCAAAAAATCAATTAAGGCTTAACTGCAATGGCCACTTTTTGCAAACTGCAAAAGTAAAATATTTTTTTTTTACTAGGTCCATTAGGTCCATAAGGAAAAAAATATACCACCTATTTCAGAATCCAAAATTTAAGGTTTTTTGCCACATTTTTGAAAATTTTCCGAAGTTAGGCAGAAAAATGAGTTTGAAAATGTTCACTTTTGCACTTATTACAAAAAAATGACCATTGTAGTTAAGCCTTTTAAAGGCTTACCAAAACGAAAGTGTCGCTCTGTCATGTGACAGTGCACACTACAAGGACAAAATTTATTTCCTTAGCGTCATATGAGAGCACAATCGCGACAAAGTGCAAGTTGTTCTTCATAGATGAAAGCTCTTGTCGCTTTGTCACGCGACTGTGCGACACTTTGGTTTGAGTTAACAGGGATGGAATCTTCACATACGCAAACGAACTTTCATAAACGTGTATGGTTTTCGTCTCTCGATCATCTGCGATCAACACGTTTACGTTTGATCGTTTGCGAACAGGGGGGTTTACATTGACTTACTTACCGGACGACCAAATAACAGCTTTCTCCATAGGCAAATAGCAAAATGATTTGAAAACTATCCGACCGATGTCAACCCGGCCGTTTTAACAGCTCGTTTTCCGGAAATTTTTAGTCAATGCGAACCCTCCTAGTGCACCCCACTGTTTAAGGTCCACAAACCAACCTACCCTTTGTTGCATTTGAATTTTGATTGGTGTCTACGTAGAATGTCACCCTCTATAGCTGGTCCAAAGTCCCCCAAAATCCCTCTATTGGTTTTTTTTTTAAACTGCATTTAAAGAGGTGGAGTAGTGGGGAATGTGAAGCTGTATCAAGCTGAAGAATATAAAATGCTTTGTCAGTTACAAGGCCAGCACGGAAGCCTGCCGAGATGAGAGGGGGAAAATGGTAGTAGACACAGTCAGTGCTGAGGATCTGGAAGGAACATTTTTCTAGACTCCTGAACGGCGAAGATAGCCAACATTCCGCTGTTATTCCATTCAATTTGGACGACGATAGCCAACAATTCCGTCTACCTGACCTAGATGAAGTGAGCTTAGTGATTGCCAAAAGTAAGTCGTATGAGACTGCTGGTGCGGATGGCTTACCAGCCGAATTGTTTAAAGGCTTGCTCAAACCAAACTGCGACAGTGCGTCACAACAGTGCGACACGAACTTTTGTATGAAAAAGGCATTGCGCTTCGTCGCATTTGATGTGATTACTCTCAAATGAAGCCGTTTAAATAAATTTTGCCGTTGTCGTGCCGCACTGTCGCACTTTGGTTTGGGCAAGTCTTAAAAGCAGCAGGAGATGGGTTGGTAGGGAGTATGCACCAAATCATCTGTAAGATATGGTTGGATGAAAGCATGCCCAATGAATGGAACCTTGGCATAGTGAGCCCCTAAAGGGTTGAGGAGGCATTTAAGTAGTAAAGCCCTCTCTCATAGAACCAAGGAAACGCTATACAAGACCTTAATCATTCCGGTCCTGCTGTATGGGGCAGAAGCATGGGCGTTAAAAGATTCGGATAAAAATTTGCTTGGTGTATCGAAGGAGTAAGGAGAAGAAGATTCAACGACGAGCTTCACGGGTTGTACAGCGACGTTGACCTGGTCAAGAAGCTGAAAATAAAGCGACTGAGATGGGACACGTGGAGCGTATGGACATCAACGCACCAGCCCAACGAGTCTTCGAATCCAACCCTGATGGTGTACGCAGCAGGGGAAGCAGCGTAATAGATGGCGAACACAAGTGAAGAACGACCTGAACCAACTTTTCGTGCATAACTGGAGGCGGCTAGATAAGGACAGAGCTAGCTGGAGAGGCATGTTGGATGAGGCCGTAGACCATCCTGGATTCTAAGCGCCATCTTAAGTAACTAAGTAAGTACATTTTGTCAGGTTTGGCGTGGGTACTTTCATATGACGCTTTTTAAATAATTTTTGCTGTTGTGTCCGCAACAAAAACAAATAATTTGAACAGAATCATTAGGGTGGTCGTTATTTAAAAAAAAAAATTGAATTTGAATGCTCCTACAGGCTTAAATTTTTTGAAATAAAATTTAAAAAATATTCTCAAAGTTTCAAGTCTCTTGAAACTTGCAAATTTTTTGTACATGCTGCCAGGCTTGTTACGATAAAGTTAAAGCCTGCCAAGTTTCAAAATTTTAGGACAAATAGTATAGCTCAAATTAAATTAAATTGATTGTTCAAAGAGAAAAAAAACCCATGCTATTTCAATAAAAAAACTTCAAATGAAAGGAGACACGGGTTAGAATTAAAGACTTGAAACTCATTTATTTTCAACGATATAAGCCTTGGTGTACTAATCTTATATGTCAAGGGCTTTTATAAGAATAATGCTGTAGCGAGTTCGTGTGGTGTTGATTTGGAAAATCCTTACTATATAATAACTCACAAGAATATGTATGTGTGTCAAGAAAGGAAAACACCCATCACTGACGGTGTTGAGTAATAATTTGAACTATCAGCCACAGCCACCAATATTTCTGGGTTTTTTTTTTGTCGTCATATCAAACAACGTGTAATATGAGCACAAAAGCAAAAAAAAATTTACCATTTATGTATTTTTTTTTTTACTTGTACTGCACGTATCTCATAAAAAACAAACTTGTAACTTGGTGTTTTGAGGCGTGGCTATCTTTAGAATACGTCAGATGCGCGTTAGCTAAAAATGTATGCCATTCAAGTACCTAGGTGAAGTACAATAATAACACGAATTCATAAGAAATTAAATTGGCTCGTTTCTATAACGCCATCCTAGGACGTACGACTAGATCAAATTAGATCACTTACCTGTTTGGAATTCCAGATGGCGGTCAAAGGTTCCAGTTAACCTTTCACTAAAAAGATAACTGTTTTACCTTATAAAGGAGCCACAACCATGATACCTGTAATTCTAAGTAAATAAAATAAATGTTGTTTTTTTTACAGTTTTGAATTATTTTCTTTTTAATTCATGTGTGTATCATTTTTATAATATTTTATTTCTAACCACTATAGTAATAATAATAATAATAATAATTTTTAATAGGTTTTTCTTAAATGATCGGCAACATAAATTTGGATAGACCGATTATTTGAAAAGGGATTTTTTTTGTAATTTTGTTTTTATTTTATTTTTTTTTAATTTAATGTATGTATATATTGTAATACCTAACAGCATAAAATATAATAAATTTACCAATGAATTTTGCACACATACACAAATAATTTTGTTTTTAGTCTGTGCTACTAAATATATTATTATTATTTATTTTTAATTATCACTAGTACGTAGAAACAGTTTAGTTGTTTATGTTTTTTTTCTTTTCTTTTTTTATAAGCAAGATATTATATAGAATATATATTTTCTTATGTGGATGTTTGAATTCGATTTCATCCCCGGCAAGCCCGTTTCTTGAATGTTCGCAAATCTCTTTCATCTAACATCATCTCGCCTTCGGAGCAGTCGTCTGCAAGAAAGCGAGCAGAATAGTTTCATTTACAAATAATTAACATTTTTGTAATACACCTAACGCAAGAGACTTTCTTTTTTGCTGTACTATAAACTGCGATTCATTCAAAAAATACACCACTTGGCCTAAGGAAATCGAACTTTTTTTTTCATTTGCCAAAAAAAAAATATAAACAAAAAAAAAATAAAAAACAACAAAATAATACATAATTTCATTTTCTGTGTTTTTAAATTACAACAAAGAGGTCTAAGAATCATACGAAAAAAAATGATTTACCTAGAAATTATTAACTCACCTTTAGTAGAGCTTTTTCGTTTTTTGGGTATGCTACGCTTTCGCCGTTTTGCCCCAACAACGTCTTCGTTGTTGCTTGCTAAACAAGCCACCGCCGCCGGTGAAGAAACTGTCTTCGCAGAATGAAGCATTTTATTGTTAAGCTTTTTGGTGGCTGTTGCACGTTTCTTTTTGGGACTAAATAGAGTTGCATGATCACTGAAATTGCTTGTGTCATCTTCGCTATTTACATTGGAAGAATTATTTGAACTGCGCTCGGTGCTCGAGCAACGATCGCTGCGATTGACCTTTCTTCTTCTGTTTTTTATTCTGGCCATTGTTTGTTTGTCTATTGTCTTTATCTTAACAACGGCATTTTGATGATTAGTACTTATGGAGATGGTGTTTGAATTAATGCTACTACATGACGATTCATCTGTTGTTGTGAAATCGCCAGTGCTTCCAGTCTTAATGAGGCAACGCCTAGTGGGACGTTGTCTCTTGTTCTCAGTTATGGATGAATTGTTAGTTGTTGCTTTATGTATTACGTTGGAGTCTGTTTCACGCTTTGTACTAGTTGTTGTATTTGCTATTGATGGTGTTGTTGTGGTTGATGTTGCGTTTACCGTTGTTTTGAGGCCAGCTTTTGTGCGGGTAGACCGAGCGGACGGCGCTCCTGCAGCCTTATTGTTACTGTCGTTACAATTCACATTGATTCGCGTTGCTGCCACTTCGTTAATGGCCGGCAATGTTGTGGTACGCTTTTTCATGGAGCAGGCTTTAGTCTGTGCAACAGGAGGCTCATCATCATCATTATCAGAACTACCCTCTTCGGCTACGTATGCGGCAATGCGATCTTTGAGTTTCAGTCGGTTTTGTATTTCCAGGATTGCATAAGTAGGTTTGCCTTCATATCGTATCAATGGGGTCTCGACAATTGGCTCGCGGTCAAACTCCTTCTCAGCTCGATCTCTTGCTATTTGATCGGGATCCTGCGAAAGAATCTCCGTCCATGAGAATTTCTTGCGTGAGGTCTTTTTCTTGGCAGATTTCGAACGCAGATTCTTGGGTGACACTCGATTGGATAATGTACTCTCATGGAATGGCATGATAACGTTCAAATTCTTCATAATACTCTTAATGTTCTTCATCTCGATAACATTATTGTTTTCGATTTCCTCTTTGACCTTAACGGATGTTTTGATGAGCTCTTCGGTACTCAAACACATTTCACTAACTTTGTAGCCCAATGCGACATACTCTCGTAGAAAAATACGACGACACTTCTCGTAATCTGGTCTTTCGTGGTATGCTAATTTCCCTACATATTGCAAATACTCTCCCAAGTACTTAGGAACTTGTTTGCCATAGATGTGCTTCATCATTTCCTTGACATCTTTCATTAGATACTCCTTGACCCAGTGCACTTTTTCATTTTGAAATTGGGCAGCTGCATCCCGCCAGGGCAGATAACCTTGTGACCAATAAACTAAATTGTAACCTAAACACTCAAGATCGCTACGTCGAGAATGAGCGCCCATATGGGCATCGCGTGACGTGAATTCCAATGTTCCATCGTGGGCACGACGTTGATCCATTACAAATGGTCGATGGACACCTTTGTCGATGAACTTTGATGCTAGACCAAAATCGATTAGGTGCACGCGTTCCTCTGTTATAATTTCGTCATTATCTAATCCACTCTTCTCGGAAGCCTCTCCATCATCGTCGTTTTCCTCCTCACTCGACTCCGATGGAAATCTATTCCGATTTTTGTTCGATGTCAGTGCGGCTTTGCGGGCAGAAGTTCGAATTTGCTGGCGACTTGATCTGGTTTCTCCATCTGTGGCATCTTTGGAATTGTCCTCGTTGAAGAACTCAGAATAACTGATTCGTTTCGCCGGTCTCAGATAGTGTGACTTTACCATTTCGTCGTAGATTGAGTTTCGTTTGTCACGTCTACATGAACGCACCTGGTTGAAGAGGAATTTTATTATTTCAGTAAAAACATTGGTTATTTAAAATTGTATTTTATTAACTTACAGGATTCGATCCACTATATTGTACAGCAGTTTTAATGCGGTTTTTTTTGCTTACTGGTGTCTTATAAATATCTTGTGCTTCTTCGTCTTCGTCGTCGTCGTCGTCGTCGTCATTGTCGTCACCGTCAACATCACCATCTTCTTCTTCTTCTTCTTCGTCGTCATCATTTGCTTCTTCGTCACTCTTCTGCTCGTCATAGTCCTCATCATTAGAGCTGTTGCCACTATCGGCGTCACTATATTCGCTCCCACTCGAAGTCTTAACCTTTTCCTCTACTTTAACACCATTTTCCTCGTCAATAGGTGTGCTTTTATATAACAACTGACTTTTGCGGTAAGTGCATTTTGATATCATCAGGTTTTGTGCTTTGATATCATTATGACAATATCCCTTATCGTGTAAATGCTGGAGAACATCGAGGATTTGAAGAGCTAATGTAAGAACAGACTTTTGAGTAATACGTCGGTTTTTGATCAACGAATGCAAGTCACGATCGAAACGTTTAATAACTAAGAATCGATAGCGTGCATCCCCAAAATAGTGTGATCCTGATGCTATGTACTCTGGCATTCCAGGTGGCAGTGGATTGTCGCCTTTAAATTTAAATAATAACAAATGTTAGAAAATATAACTTTACCCCTGTGACAATTGTTAATAAGATCCATGCGTACCATTTTTCTTTGCCGCATTAAGGAGACAATGGATTTCTACGAACAGAGGGCCATTTGAGTGTGGTTCAATTTTGGCTACATACTCAGCATTATCGCTCGTCACTGGCATCGACACATTGTCTGATGCTAAAAATATCTCTCCAAAGTTGCCTTTTCCTAAAACAAAAATTAGATATTATGAAAATATTTCGAAAAACCACATATAACTAACTCGTTTTTTTTTTTCAAATTATTAAATTTTCAAAAACAAATGGGAAATTCAATTCAATTCAATTTTTCTTATGATTAACTTACAAATAATATGATAAAATTGAAAATCGTATAATTCAATTGAGTCTGACATCCCAAATTTGGACTTAGCGGACGACGAATGCTTACTCTCTCATAGGATAATGAATCTCCAACAAATGACAACAAGGGTGGAAAGAGAAATTAACACGGCAAAAACAAACATGATCAGCCTCGGAAGTAACTCTTCCATTCAAGTCAATATTTCTGGACAACCGGTAGAGAAAGTAGAAGACTTTCAATATCTTGGAACTTTTGTCTCTTCCAAAGGCGAAACCGAACAAGACGTCGACAGCCGTATCTATCTAAAGACCAAGTTAAGACTGTTCCGCTATAATGTTGAATCCATGCTTCTGTTTCGCTGCAGCAAGGGAAAATCTTAACTATTGTCACGATTAAGCTGCAATCGGTTGTGAATAGGTGCCTACCAAACATCTTAAGGATATTCTGGGCCAATCGTATTTCTAATGAAGAATTTCATAGGAGAACGGGTCAAGAATCTTTTACCCAGACGTAAGTGGCAGTGGATTGGTTATAATCATACAAAAGGCAACGATTGCATTGATGCCCATGCGATGAATTGGAACCCATTCTCACAGGCAGGTAGAAGGTTGGGTCGGCCGAGTAGCACATGGCGCAGGACAATCGAAACGAAATCTGCACAGCTGTGGAAGAGTAAGAGAGAAACCGTACACGATGGCGCGTAGAAGTAGTGGAGGCCCTATGCCCCTTGAGGGGATCACAACGGAATTATTAAGTTTCGAGGACCAAAGTTAATAAGTAGTAATGGATTTTTTTCTAAGTTTGTTGGCATATAGGGGGCCTAACGTTATACAGTGGCTAAGGTTAAAAATATTTGTAATTATATTTTTCATGTCAAAAACAAAAAAGAAAATCTTAATATTAAAAGTCGGTTGACTTGGTTCTTCTCGGGGTATTTTTTCCCGGTGCAAAGCTGGAGCTTAGTTGGCTGGCTCAGTCCGGTTCTTCTTTTCAACAAGGGGAACACGCGATGGTAAGCCATGGCGAGTACGGCTCCTCTTGATATTTAGAGAACTAGAGTTTAAGTTAAATAACTTTTATCACAATTGTAACAACTTTTGGTTAATAATTTAAACCACAAAATATTGTTCCATGAAAGCTACTCTTGTTTGTTGCTCTAGAAAATAGGAAAATTTTTTGATGTCAAATCAAAGCTTATATGTATAAGTTTTTCAGGTGAATGATAGCTCCAATGATAGCTTTTTACATTGCTAACATCTCAGCTCAGTTTTTTTATTAATGAAAAACAACGTTAAACCTTAATTTTTCTATACTAAAATGGATTTTGTGAATGCTGATGTGCATGCTAATGATTTCTATTTAAATGAATGCAGTTTCTAACAATACTTTTATTTCTACATACATTGATTGAACCTAGTCCTGCCATAAATTCTGAAACAAATATAGAACGTCATAAAAAAAATAACGGGTAGGTATTTTGAATGAAATGCTATTTCATTTATTTAACTATAATATAGGTTCAATCGAAAAAATACCATTATTCGAAATGACCCCATCCGGCCTGAATTGCCGGTAAGTGAGCTATTTTAGCAGCACGCACTGCCTTCATTTAAATTCTTGCCGGTGCTTTTAATGCTTTAATGCTTTTGTTAATGCTATTATGTGACTTTCCAAATTTCTGTAAGGAATCTTGCCAAGCTCTCCAGTTCTAACCACAAAAAATAATCCAAAGCATTCAAATTTTGGCTTGCGGAGAGCGAATCTGCTGCTGCTATATGCTGTTTTGTGTGCCGGTGCAGGATAAACCGAGAGCCGAGAGCAGATTCCTTGCGTGAGAGGTAACCGATCCAAAATAATGGCACAAGTAGTCCTGGTTATGGTGATGACGAATACCTTAGTCTGCCTTTCTTAATACCTTACTGCTGGAGCATGATATTTTGAGGAGCCGACAGAGAGTCTAATAAACAAAAATTTGAGTGGTTCCTAGTGGTTTTAGAAACAAGAAATATCATCCAGTTTTTTCGCACTTCTATAAGGCTATTTTAGCGATACTATTTTCTTTAATGCCCCACTCCATGTCAACAGAACAGAAACTTAAACCAAATTTATATTTTTTCATGCTTATTAATGCATGTATATGTTCAGAAAAATTAGTCAATGGTTTTATGATGGGTGTTTCGAGAAATGCTTGCTCGAAGTTTTGTATCAGAACTTACCTATGGCAGGACTAGAAATTAACCTATTCGTTCGTTTAAAACGAATACCAAAATATCTGTTTTATAAACTTTACTAAACCGCCAATCTGATTCAAATCAATCAAAATCCTTGTTTCTATTGAATTGGCGATCCAGGGTAAAATATCAAAGTAAATTGAACTTCTGCAACAGATCTCTCTGATGCATTAGCAAGTTTATTTTTTTTTTGTTTAACAATAATATCTGCAATTGTTAGTGTTCAAATATCTTAACATTTTAACTTTGGCAGTAATCCGTACTGCATCTAAGTACATTACTGATTCCAATCTTGCACAATTAATGCATTTGGAACATATGAATTGCGATGTAGCATGCATCTTTAAAAGCTTTCAAAATTATCATCAGAACCATCAAAATACAAACTTGTGGAAGTCTCCCACTGAATTTATGCAAAAAATATTTATTTATAAAAAACACTTACTGAAACATTAATTATTTCAACATAAGGAACCTAGAACAATAAAACAAAATTACCTATAGGTTTTCCAATTCTCCATTTCTTCTCCGTTATGTCCTCGAGTAGAATCCCATTTACTACACTTGGCCTCAGATGGTATACTGGCTTAGGAGAGTTGTCATCGAATGATGCATTCAAAAGAGCTAGCTGTTTAGTCTTACTTTCTGGCGGCGGAGATTTGGGCGACGAAGACGATTCGTCTTCCCATTTCTGACGATCGTTCTTAGTATCTTGCTGAAAGTCATTGCAAACTCGTTTGCGTTTCCTACCACTAGCGACAGCTTGCTGTTGTTCCGGAGCTATACGTTTGCCCATGACTGACACGAACGTTGTTGTTTCTCGATTCTTCTTCTTCTTCTTCTTCAAGATCTGGAGGATCTGAACGTACGGATCAACTATTTTATTCCAAAAGAAAACATTAACTTTCTTCTAAATTGTTATTCTCATTCGGCGGATAGGACAGACACTGCAAATAACAAAACAAACAAAGAAACAAGAATTTAATACGGAAGCAAGCGCAATTAATTAAATTTTCCCCCATTTTAGAAACACAGATTTTTTTTGAGTTGCTTTTTTTATCATTTTGTCATTTTCAAGGTGTAGACATCGTTTAAGGGTTCTTCAAACAATTTTTTTTTTTTTCTATCAATAAAATTTTTCACCATTCAAAACTTTTCTGTGAATAATTGAAACTTTTTCAAATAAAAGTTATTTATTTAATGGAAATTTTCATTTTTTGTGAATTGTATCTATAGATTTATTGGTTTTTTCTCTTTATTTCGAATAGGTACACATTTTATACTGCAGAAAGTTTTTCTTTTTTTTTTTTTTTCTTCACTCACTGAAACAATTGATCCAACAAACTTATTCAATTTTGTATTTTACCTGCTAGATTTTTGACTTTATAGTATAACAAATTTATGAATCACATGATTGAAATAATAAATTTATTAGTTAATTTGTTTAAATTGATGAATTTTCATTGAATAACTTGAAAAAGAAAAAAATAAAACTTGTCTTTGCGGAGCAGCCGAAAATTTGGCTTTCTTTTCACAGAGCTCTCACAAGCAGTATAGCTAGTAGTAGTATCAGAGATGTCGGTGAATTTTAATGGGAAGTGGAACAATTTTCATGGCGAATTTGGAATTGGAACATGGTCGCCATTCAATATTGCACTAGTTATCTCTGTTGTTTGTTAGAGTTTTTATTGAAATAATTATATGTAGTTGTTTCATATTTTACCTGTTTTTGTTTTGCAAATGAGATAGAATTATTTATTTTCCTACAGTTGGCAATAGTTTTTTTTTTCGTATTTTAGATAATTAAAATATATCTAGCCTTGTCTGGCACTCAACGAATAGTATTAATATATTTTTTGTAAAGTGTAAACAGAATTATGAGTCTGTGAAAGGTTGTTTTGGTTTGCACAACAATACAAATATATACAAACTACAATTATTAAAGAATTTTTAATAACAAAAACGATTGAAGTTTAAAACAATTAAAGTTTACAATTTTTTTTATCGGAGTCTACGATAAAATGGCCAAGGTAATTTTATTGATTTTTTTTCTTTCGTTTCGTTTTCAGTTGTTTGCTCAAATGGTAAAGAACTGTTTGATTTCATGAATATCGACACCGAAATGAGTGGAAAAAAAAGTTATAAGGTGGTGTTTGCGTTCAATCAAATTTTGATCATATTTATATTTTACGGTGAAATATTTTATATAGCTCCAATTCTGAAACCAAATTACTGTTAAATATTTATAATTTTTAACCTAGTGGCTATGAATAAAATAAAAAATGTCAATTTTTCGAAAAATTTAGGCTCTCCCAAATCAAAACGCGACATCACAAAGTTAACATGAGAGTACTTTTGACGCTACTACAAAAGCAATTGGTTTATGAGGGCTTTTTAGATTTTTTAAGCAAACGGACACGGCATCGATCTGGTAGAACCGAAAATGTCGCCTTCGATAGAACCCGCATTGATGAGACAAAAAAGCGTTTTTTGTGGCATAGCTTTGCCGTGTCTCGTTGATAATATCGCGATGACAGTGTCGTTTGCTGCTACTTAAAGGCCTTTTATCAAGATCTTGATGAACTTTCCGATTTCAAGATCAAAGACCTGATCTCTTTTCTTAACGACGAAATGGCTATAGGACTAACTTCAGTCGTATATAAATTAATCTTTTAAACACCCATTGCTAAAAAGGAATTGCGCAAAACGTAGGAGAACCATACGGTTTTTTATTTTCTGATTATTGATGCTTAAAAATTAAGACCAAAACTCAAACGTTTTTATTCTTCTACTAAATCTGCTGATTGAGTTAACTTTTGAATGAATATCTATCATTGAGTTAATTTAGCATTTAAAGCGGTAACTCATGTAAGCCTTTGGGTTGTATAAGTATTTTAGTGTTTGTTTAAAGGGGATAACGTTTAAGTAACCGGACATATTCTTTGATACGGTCTGGAACATGCTAGATTTGGGACCTTTGTGGGTTACTGCGAACTGATATAACGGAATGTTTAACCATCCCATGACCATCTTCACTGTGCGTGAAATGGTAATGGTCCTCATAATTGATCATCCAGCCGCTCATAAACCAGATATTTTCGCCAACCGTACCTTACAGTTCTCTTCGTTCCGTGTCTCTCTCCTCATAACATTATGGTCGTTTCACAAAAAGACCAATGCAATAATAATTGTGGTTTCTAGAACTTGGCGTTTTAGTAAAAACGCGTGAATGGTGTAAAAGCTTGAAACAAATGAATGCTCAAAACCAAAATCAGCTCTGAGGTGATTTTTGTAAAGTAAACTGGAGTTGCTCAAAAAGTTTTCAAAGCCTTACGGTTCTGTTTTAAAAATCTAAACCAAAAATATGCACAATTACTCGGGCAAAGGTCCACTCGTTGTGATCTTATTTGAAATCTTTGAGTCTATTCAAGTGGTGAGCCGAGTTACAAGTAGAATCAAGTAACATAGTGGGCCCATGAATAAAGCAAAAAAAAATATCTCTTCAGTTGATCCCGAGCTAATCATCAAATTTGATAAAATAATTTAATTTCGCATGTATGAAGGTACTACAAGTTCCAAGTATGATGAAGTAGCACGCCAAGAGTAGCATGCCACCTTGAATAATTTAGGAGTACTGCCTCTTGACAGGAATCGACAAAACCTTCAAGAGTACTGCTTGTTAAGAAAATTGCATCTCAGCTAGTCGTTCGCAACCGGGAGAAAATTGTATGTTCTTTCATTCCTGCTAACTGCACGTACAAAGGAAATGGTTGCGGGTGTGTCACTAGGACTTGGTTCCTAGTGAGCTTGTCTTGGCAACTATTTAATTAATTAAGTTTTAAAAAAGTAGAAGAACGTTTCATTAATCATGTCGGGTACCTATGTAATGTGAAGATTTGCATATTTCATGTGTTCACAATAAATCTATCATCATTTCCATCTAACAAAACATTTTTATTAGAAACAACATTTTTGATAAAATATAGCGAATCCATAATTTTAGCAAAAGCTTTGTAATAAGAAGCATAGATTATGGCATAGGATTGTTAGTTATTTAATTTATTTATTGGACTTTTAGGTTTCTTCTTTCTAATTTAATGATTCTTAATCCATTCTTCACGCTCCTCTCGCTCCCTGGTGACTTCCTTTAGGTATGGTTCCAAGTATTTAGTATCTTCTTCGTACTTGGTCCATTGCTCCTTGGGGAGAATGGTCTTGGTGAGTGATAAGTTCAATGCTCTTACGATGCGATAGTTACGCTCGTCATAAAGATTACGGGGTAAACGCCTAATCGCTTCTTTGACATCTTCATTCTCATACAACAGATCATCTCGGTGGAGACCTAAGGATACACACAAATATCTCTTCAATTAAAACTTTTCATGAGATTGTGAAATTTGTTTTGTATACCATACTGATTGAATCCAGATAAATTATAAGCCCATTTTCCAAGGTTTGCTGTAACACAAAAATGTTATGTAATGAAGATTTTTTTTCTCCGTCATTTAATTGAAATATTTTTTAAGGTTGGCTTTTATTTATAACTTTAATTAGTTAAATAAGAGTTTGCTTAATTACTTACAGAAAACCATAGGTCCTTTCCTTGCGATATATCCCGACATTTTTGCAAAAATTAGCTCCGAAAAAATTTAATCGAAACGAAAATGCAGGAAAGGCTGAAAAGAATTCTGTCAAATGACTGTCAACTGTCAGTTTTGATTTTGTGAACGTTCAGCCTTTTTTTCAGCTCGTGGTGTCAACAGTGGGTACGTTTGCTTTTGCAAATTTACAGAACCGGAGCTATTTTTAGGTGTACTAAAAAAGATCTAAATAAAGTTTGAGTACTAGTGTAGTTGCATTCCTCAATCAGTTAAATATGACCTTTTGAAACTTAACTTATATGTTTGAGAAAAAAAGAAAAACAATTATTAAGGATATTCACGCAACTGCGTAAAATACTTGATAATTTTTGCATCTTTAAGATAGTTTATCTTTTGATAAATGAACTTTCAAATTTTGAATAGAAATAGTTTACACAAATTGGATAAGTCTATCCAATGATTTTGCTGCGTAAATTTATCAAATTTATTTGTATAAACTTATCTAAACGTCATTGCGACTTTTTTAGAATTAGGATTAGCATTTATATCTATATAGGAATTTTTACAAAATTATCAAACTAACCAACACTTTGGTCCAATGACAGTTCTCACATAAAAAAATATGAACAAGTTTCATTATTTCTCGTGATTATGGTGGATTTACACTGATCTGCATCTGCAGATTTAAAGAAAACTAAAACGAGATAGAAATATACCTATAATCTGCATTTATGAAGATTTTTTGAATTGCTTTCTCTATATGAAAAATATGTTTTTATATAATCCAGCATTATGGTGGATTTACATTGATCTGCATTTGCAGATTTGAAGAAAACTAAAACGAGATAGAGATATAACTAAAACTGGAACGTAGTAAAGAGAGCCATTATACAGATGAACATGTTCGTCTTCACCATAATCTTCCTATAATCTACATTTTTTTATGAAGATGTCTGCATTTTGAATTACTCTCTCCATCCAACAAATATGCTTTTTATATGTTGTGTCTCCTTTTTTAGAGATTTGGAAGTGCAGAAAATGTTAATCCAGCGTTAAACGTCATTAGGTCAAAGTGTCGATTTGACGTTTAAAAGCTATGAGGCAGAATGAGACAGAGATGCATTGCTTTTTTCTAAAAAGCCCTAATGTAACCGATTTTTGTTTATATTACGATAGCCCAGAGGTAAGCTGTTTGGTGACAGCTAACCTTGACTCTGGGGTTCAATCCTCGGGCATGACCCAACATTTTTTGTAAATTTTTTTTCTGCCGATTTTTTTTCTGTTGCACAAAAAATTAAAATATCATATGAAAATGATAGCAAAATAGGTGTCACCAGAAAAAGTCTAACAGACTGATTTTCCTGTATTTGACTATCAAAATAATCTTACACGGTTCTACCCCAGATCGACATCATGAACTAAAAACAAAGAGATCTAGATCACTAATTACAGGTAAGGCAGCCAACTTACAAACAACAAAAATGTTGGCCTGTAAATAGTGTTCTAGTTTTTGTAGTATTGGATTACAATTGTGTAGGACATTTTTAACTGAATACAAAAAAGCATGTGACTACGAATTTTTTTTGTTGTAAATAATAGTTTAAACCGAAAAAAACTAATATTGCGAAATGAAGAATTTGAAAAAAAGTTGTTCACAATCTATAAGCTAAAATAACTTTATTTTAAAAGTTGTTACCGTTGTCTTTGAATAGTTGTTTTAACATGTGAAGTAATTTTTTAGAAAAGTACACCTCCTCCAGCCTGGACGACGGGATATAGAGACCCCACCCCTTACAATTTTTTTTCTTTTTTTGAGTAGAAATAAAAGTATATTAAGAGATTCATTAACCAAACAAGTATAATTTAAGACTTGTTAATTGGGTCAAAAAAAGAATTGTAAAGGGTGGGGACTGGGGTGTCTGTCTATATCCCCTCGCAAAAAATATGAGTTTTTTTCAGTTTAAATTATTTACAAGAATTTTTAATAGTTACCTGTGTATGAACCCTTTTTGTTTTAGATTTTAAATGCTCTTTTAAATTCTCAGTCAAATACTGAAAACTAGATGCGTAAATGTCTTTTAGTTTTTGAGGAAACTGAAAGTAACGAGATCTGGAAACTGGATCCTTCCTACACAAGGATACTGGAATATCAGTTGAACAAAATGTTTGTATTTTGTTTGATTTTTCTTCCATCTGTATTAATTCAAATTGTAATATCTTGTGAACTGAGCATGGTTTTTCATTTATACCTTTTTGGAAACTGCAAACATATAGTGCAAGTTTTTGAAAAGATAAACCAGTGTAAAATCATACAATGTTTTTTATTAAAAGATAACTATACTCAGTGGAGACATGTTATTGCATTCAGTGGGCTTTATCTCTGGTCTCCGACGATTTTGTGCCTTGTCCCTGTATTATGAAATCAAGTTCTAGCGTCAGTGGCGTACCCAGAAAAATTTTGTTGGGGAAGGGGGGCTCGAGTATCGGAGCGCCCTCTGGATAGCTTAGATTTACGAAAAAGTTTCATTTAATTATGTGCATTATGATGAAATCACCTTAAAAGTAACATGATTTTGGAGTCTTGGGGGGGGGGGGGCTTGAGTCCCCTGAGTCCCCTTTTAAAATACGCAACCGGAAATATGCTCGAGCATGTTTTTTTTTTTTGGAGGTCGTATCGAAATTTTGAAGATACAGATATGTGTTTCATACAAAACTAAGCATTTTTAACCCTATTCGTTAGGGCATACATATTTGTGCATATTTTGGTATAATTTAAAATTTTTGCATATTTCACTCTTTGGAGTTGAAAATGCTGAAATATTCCAGAAATATATTTCAGAATTTTTGGCACATTTTTTTCATTTTTTTCATCAATTGTTTCTGTGAAAAAAAAAAAAATAAAAAAAACTCATTTTGACAATGGACATTATTTTTGTTTGATGGCATCAGGATTGTGGATATCGCATCGCCAATGATAGTTTTTTTTTTTTAAACAAATGGGTTTCAACTTTCATTAGACATCAAAAATAGTTAACGATGCCGAAGCTAGAGTTAAGCTTACCAAAAGAAAATTTCACCGTAACCAAATATACGGCCACCGAAATAATAGCATTTAAATTTGTGCCTAACTTCCGTTGAATATGATAGAGGTTTTTCAATATACAAAGTGTTTTTAGAGAAAACAGAGAAACGTTTCTTTTTGAGCAACATTCAATGCATTTATTACAATAAAACTTTAAATAGATGAATTTTTACTTAAACCTATAGGTTCCTATAAAATCTTATTTCCTTTTATTTTGTACTCCTTTTTGTTTTTACCTAATCAACATTATTTTAACAAAAAAAAATTAACGATTTTATTAATTTTTAATGGTTTTTAGAGCATATATTACATTACATTTTATATTTATAGCGCAATAAATAGTTTTTTCTATATCATATTTTTGGTTGCCCTAGTAAAAACAATAACTAATAACAATAAGCTTTCGTTTGAAATAGATCAATTTTAATTCTGTCCATTTGGACTATCATCCTTTGTTATATTTCTGGACTATGTAAAGATTGTGGTTTTGTGGACTTTGAACTTGGGTATTACGTCGGTATCCCGTTTTTTTTAAAGGCTAGACTACGTGCTTAGTTCAAAAGAGTAAACAAATTCAAAAAGAGCAGAAAAACAAATATTTTGCACTGTGAGTTAAGAATAAGATTAATGTTTTCGATGACGCACTATTTCAAAGTAGACTTTGCAAGTAGTCCATATTCAGACTATACTGTGCACTTCTTCTCGAAAATACCTTTTCAACGATATACAACTATCATGTTTATCCGTTCCTTTTTAGTAAGATCAAATGGTACCAAGAGATTTAGCTTCACGTATCAATCAATATACATAAATTCTACTTTTCTTATAAATGTTCTCTACTGATATAATTTTTTAGCCATAAATTAATAAGAGAAGCAAATTTATAAAATTTTCCATTCATTATTTCATTTGCCCTCTCATGCATAAGTCGCGATCTCCATTCAACCCCTTTAGCATTAAGTTCGAATTAAATTAAATCAAATCACAATTTTGTTTGAATCTTAAATAATAATTTGTTGTCAACAGGGAGTCAACATTCAACAGATACACTCCAGACTCCATATTCTCGCCATATATAATAAGCTTCTCGAATGTACCTTTTAATCTCAGATTCTTCTATTACTAGGGGTATGTATGTATTTTATTTTATTTTTATATACATACGAGTATACCCGTAATACAAACCTAAAGCAAGATAAATTGGGATTTGAAATAAATCTATTTTTAGAATAAAATATTTGAGCTTGAGAAAATCAACAAGTGAAATAAAAGTCATCTGCTGATGTAGTCTGGTTGTCCTTCAGAGAAAGCTATCGGTCATTAACTGGTCTGCCGGGTGTTTTGCTGCGAACCTATACTAGGGTACTTAGGGTATCTTCATGTGCATAGAATTATTTTTCTCAATCAAAAATGCATTTATTTGAACAAAAAAAAAAATATTTAATTGTTTTGAACAAAGATTGATTATTCAAATTGACTTGGAAATCAATTCATGAAAATCACATTGACAAACCAACAAAAAAAATCAACATACAAATGGCAAACCTAAAAGTACAGAGTACATGACTTTTTGAACCAAATATGTTTTTGAAGCTTAGACCGCCCGATAACTTTATTCTGCCAAATTAAACAAACAAGTTTTTTATTTTAATGTTTTTGTTTTTAAACTCTCGATATGGTTTATATATGTATGTAGAAGCGGCTTTTTGATAACCGAATAGATTATACTTTGCGCGTAGCATTTTGTTTTTCTTGCTTCGGTACAAAAGATAATGACGAATCACATACTGGAACGCTACAAATCTGGAGATCATTTTGCTAAAAGTAAAATTTGTGCTTAGCAGCAAAAGTAAAAAAAAGGGAAAAATTCAGGTCTGAATTTTGTGTAGTCCAACAATGTCAACGAAATAATAGAATAAAACAATTAACCTGTTATGTAAAGTTGTAGCGCTTATCAGTAAAAAGGCCTGGGAGAGTTAGACAAGAATCACTTTGTCTGCCAGCATTTTGGTGCGACCAACATGTGTAAAATTCGCCCCAAAAGTCTAACAAATTGTAAACTATAGCAACCATTTATGGGTATTTCCATTTTAACGGGTGTGACACATTTTTCATGTCTTTTGCACCTATTTTTTGTTCTATTCATTCAAAAAAATAAAATAAATATAAATAAAAAAAAAAAAATATTGAAACACTTCAAGGCCTTATTTAATATGATAAGTTTTTCAATTGTTATCAATATTAAAAATATTGTAACTATAGTGATGCCTTAGAATATTTTAAAACACGATGTAACGGGTGTGACTCTCTAATATAACACCCATTACATCTTATTTGAGCATACTCTCAGGCAGTATAAGAGCTGTATTGCATTCATTAAAAACATTCATTAAAAACATTAAAAACAATAAAAAAAACTTATTATAGATATTAGGTGTTAAAGTGTTTAAATATTTTATTGAATGAATATTAAAAAAGTTAAGAGCGAAAAACCTAAAAAAATGTGTCACGCCTGTCACAATGGAAATATCCTTATGTAAAGTTGTAAGGCATATCAATAGAAAGACCCTTGGTGTTAGAAGAAGCGCTTTGTCTGCTTGCATTTTGGTGTGACCAACATAGTTAAAATTTGAAGCAAATTCTGCAAAAATGAACAAAGGCAACATTTTGTAAATTTATTCTTAACCGACAGTAATTTGCATATTTTTTTTCATACAATTTGTTACTGAATACCCCCAAAATTATCAGTACAAAAATTGGCTTTTTTTCGTTAACCCGACGACTTTTTGATAGTTGGTTCCAGACCTAAATGATCCGCCGCGGCGGACCAGTGTAAGGTGCACAGTGGTGCCATTTGTATGGGAGAGCGGACAAAATCCATAAAATCTGAACTATGTAACAGAATCAAATGACATTTTACTCATTACATTGTGTGACAATCAAAATATACGAGGGCGGAGACCTGTCTCGTTTCGTAGAGCGTTGCGTGACACTCAAAATATACGAGGGCGGAGACCTATCGCGTTTTGTAGAGCTTGTTGCACTGATTAAAACGGTATGTAAGAAATCCATAACACCCACAAATCTAGAGTTAGGGACAAAAAACTGTTTTTTCCTTTTTAGGTTTTTCTGCCTACTACAATTTTCAACCGATTTTTATAAAAAATGCCTCGTTTTGTTTGGAAATAAACATCATTTTAGAAAATACTTTTAAAACAACATGCTGATATAAATTGATGTTGAAGTTGGGTAAATGACGATAATAATGAAAAATGATGGTGTTTAAAAGTTCTTTCAACCGTATATTTTACTTTTATATCAACATTTCCGCACTTTTTATCGCGCTAGTCCGTGGTATGTCACATATTTTTCGGCTATTTTCATGCTTTTTTTCTCTGTGGTATTTATGTCTTGGTACCCGTGGTGCCCGTGGTACTATGCGCTTTTTTCATGACCTCTCTTTCTGTTCTCCACAGTATTCTGCGATCTTTCACCACTATTCCGGTATTCCTGGCTTCTTACAGTATAGTAGCCCGTGGTATTTCGAACATTTTTCCGACTTTTTCGACTAATCGTGGAATACTGGAATACCACCAGTTCTAAAGTTATAAATGGTGTAACTTACACGTCTTTTTATATATTTAAGAAGATGTATAGTCACATTTTAAACTGTTATTTAAAAAAAAAAACACCATAAATTTCAAAATTCCATAGTTTTGGGGGTGTACATTGCAAAAAAAACTTCTAATTTAGAGGATAATATGAAATTTCTATACTCTTGATTCTGGCCAAGTTAATTATGGTGTAAAGAAATCAGTAATGATAGGCAAAAGGATATTTTATGCTTTTCAAAAAGACTGATTTTTATGGATTTTTCAACATTTTTTATATGAAGAAAAATGTTCATATTTTGAATTATGCATCAAAATCAATAATTTTTTTTTGTAACTTTTTAATTGATTTTTCATGTTTCCCGTGATAAATTTTGTTAGTAGACAAAAAATATAAAGAAAGCCATTGAAAATTATTAGTTTAGAACTTTTCACCTCTAAAAATGCTTTAATTAGACTAAAGAGAGTATTTTGTACAAATCATAAATTTCAATTTGCGAATTTTTAAATTATTGAAAATGGTTTAGACAGATGAAATGAAGTCTTTACCAGTAAAGAAATTCGACATTAAGTGTACCAAAAAATCGAGTTTTTGACATGTTCGTATTAGCATATCTCGAAAACGTGACATGCTAGGGTAGTTTTGACTTCAGATTCGGGTTCAGTGTGCCAAAAAGGCGATTTTCGTTGCAGACCAGTGTAATTCTTATTCTATACAGAATATGGTTTTTTGAAATGCCGATATTCTTAAAACAAAAATAACATCGGGTCTCCAATATGGACACCAACCAACGGGAAATTACCAGTGTGGGTGGTACCCAGCCGCTTTTTTAATTTTTTATTTCATAACCGTTTTGACGACTATCTGAATACAGAGTGTCTCTCTCGTTCAAATAAAAATCGCCAGTATCAGGTATCCGAGATTGCATATCCGATAGCTACTTCACGCACCCATACTCTAAAATTTTTGACATGTCTTTTTTTGTGAGATTGTGGAAAGGACTTTAAGAAAACAAAAATTCATACAGAAAGACTATGCATAGGGTATTCTTACATTTTATTTGAATTTAATTTAATTCTTATTCTTCTATCAAATTTCACTTCACTAACTAAACCTAAAGTTCTTAAAACACAAAGGTATCATTACCTTATAATAACTAAGTTGTTCTATGTGCTTCTTCTTTCAGAACATTCGTGCCATCACCCTTATCAAAGTAAATTCGACAAAAACAAAGTCAAAGACGACAAACAAATAAAAAAAAAAAAAACAGTTTTGTTGTCTTGTCTGCTTGAGAACTGAACATGAACGAGGAGAAGTTATAAAAGTATATTTTCAGGTCTAATCATAAAATGCTGTATATTTTCAACTAGTACTCGTCCACAACCGCTCAGTAGCAATCTGTTCACCTTGGTGGAAGTATACTCTCGCATCAGTTGGTCGTAATCTACGTCTCCGTTCGTTCGTTGTCTCATGAAAATCGTGTTTTCATTTTGGATTTCTCCCATAACAATTTAATCCCAATATTTTTGTCGTCGTTTTGTTAGTGTAGTGGATGATATATTATTGTCACGTAGCACTTATAGCCCACGAAGCCCGAAAACTTCATACCGACTGAATTTCGATTGAAAGGAAAATATAAAATAGGCAACTATTTTATATGAATTATTTTATACTCGTTGGATGGGTATCAAAGGAATGAATAATAAAAATATAAGCAAAGATTGCTTAGGTCTGCGTTTGCGAGTCAACGGCCTGCATCAAACCTGGAAGTGGCTGCACCAAACCATTGCCCTCCACGAATACCTCATCTCCGTCACTTCGGCAGATTCTGCAAGAACAAAACAGCAATCTTTTGCAAATTTCTAGATTAGAAAGTACTAACAAAATTGTACTAAAAAAAAAAACACCTCAAATAGAAAAATACTTTTATTATTTTATTATTGAATGCCTGGCATTGCTCTGAATTTTATTACAAAGTAAACCCATACACATAAGAAATTGCTTTATAGATACTATACGCAAACAAACGAGTTGTGCGCCGTTGTATTAGTGAGTGTTCATTTATAATAGACTACCAAGTGATAAAAATAGTTAAAAAATAAATAAATAAAAACTACAAAAGAAAAACAATAAAAAAACGAACCTAACCCTTAGAAAAAAAACAATCAATTAATTACATAAAATAAAATAAACAAGTTTAAACGTTCTACACCCCAATAACAGTAATTCACTGCCATTTTGAAAGTGTTTTTTTTTTATTTGTATAATATTTGCATATTCAGATACTTTGTAGAAGAGTGAGAGAGAGAAATATTCTAAAAGATAAAGCAATAATAGGGTAAATCGCGCAAGACAATAACAAAAACAACAAAAGAGAAGAAAAGAGCACACACAAAGCAATTAGAAAAAAAAAATTTTGAATTAAAATACAGAATTGCAAATTGCATTGATTTGTGATAAGAGAACAAGGAAATCAAAACTATCGTCTCACCATGCTAATGCAGGTTGGGGGAAGGGTTACCACCCAGATGAGATGTTTTTTGAGTTTCAGACAACAAAGCGATAATGTTGTGCGCAAGTGCTTGCTGTCATCATCATCAGCAGCAGGCGGCACAACAACAACAACCACTTCGAATACTGATAACAACAACCAACAACAACAATCAGGTGGAAATGTCAATAAGGTTAAAAAGATAGCCGACTCGGAGATAAAGAAATCAGTCTTCATATCACAATCATCTGACATATTTACAAATTTGGCACTGGAGGATTGGTTGTATAAGAATTTCGACTTTAGCCATCATCATGTGTTGTTGTTGTGGGCCAATAATCCGTGTGTTGTTATTGGACGTCATCAGAATCCATTTACTGAATCAAATGTTTCCAAATTATTGGATAAGGGAATTGTGTTGGCAAGGAGGAACAGTGGTGGTGGTGCAGTCTATCATGATAAAGGCAATTTGAATTGTACATTCTTTACACCGAGGGAGCGTTATAATCGGAAGTATAATTTGAATATTTTAACAAGGGCACTGTTTCGTGAATGGGCGATTAAATCAGAAATAAACAATAGGGATGACATTGTTATTAGTGGAAAAAAGGTAAGCTGATATGAATTCAAGTTGTGCAAACAGGTGCGAATGTGTCTTGTAAAATGTCTGTCTGAGAAGGCAGCTAGGCTTTTGTTTGTTTGATAACAAACATACACAGATACCTTTCTCGAATTACTGACAAAAAACACGTAAGGTAATTGGCACGATCTTTGTTTTAATAATCACTAATAGGGCTTTTCAGCAAAACAAAAAAGAAAATAGGTAAAAATATCAAAATCTTCACTCTGAAGAAAATGACATTCATCCATTCGAAAGCATACAGAAGTTAGAAGACATTAAGTGAAGGCAGGCCATTCCGTTAAATCGATGAAAAGTACCATATTGAACGTCGAAACCATTTTTTGTGAATAATCTGAAGTGGTGTGCTTTTACTTAATGTCTTCTAACTTTCACATTTATCATGTGATTTTTATGCAGTAAAGCTTTATAGTCTTGTAATTTTATCTTTATCTTAAAACTTTAAAAGTATTTCAAATATTTTAATAATCATGGTAACCTATACATAAATAACCTTTTTTCCTATATCAATTGGTACCAGAGGCTACAAATGCAAATTTTTTTTTTTGCATGCTAAAAATTTTTGCATGCAAAAAAACAACAAATTGCATTCTTAGCCCTTTGTTTTGATTGGTTACAGAAAAAAGTATCCTAGTGTTATTTAGGGAATGGCAAACATGTTTGCTTTTTTATATAATAAAAATGATGGATAGAAATGACAGAAAACTGTTTTGTAAATTTATTTTATTGTTTTTGCGCTGGACTGTAAATTAGGCTTAACGGAACGATTGGAATTTTCCAAAAAGGTCGAAAAATCATGTTTTGTACCCCTTGAACGGGTGTTACTCGATGGTTTTTGGTCCGATTAACACAAAGAGTATATCGTTGGAAAGAGAAAATATCTTTTCAAAAAATAAAGTTTTAACAAAAAAAAATAACGTTATCGATATTTATACTAGTAGATCAAAATAGTGCAAAAAATATATGTTTTTCGCTGATATTTCGAAAACGCTTATTTGGAATAATAGATGAATATCATTTTCTTTTTCAGCGACCCAAAAATAATCTAAAAAATACTTTTTTGCACAGGTACTTTTTTCGTGTAAGTTAGTCCGCCTCATGCCAGAAACATGATTGTGGAGATTTAATTTTTTTCTCATTGCTTCTAGTACAGTAACTATTTACATCAGACCTTTCCTTTCAAATCCGGTTCAAATTCGGCGCTCGAAATCGAAAAATTAGATTTAACATGGGCTTAACATCATAAACAACTAGCAAAAAATAAAATCAGAACTACCGGATTTGACGCAAGGTCGCCTTCCTACAAAACGACAAAGTTACTGGAAGTGTAAATGAGGGTTTTCGAACTCGAAAAATGTCACTTTTCGTGAAAAACATGTTTTCTTTGGCCGATTCTTAATTTTTTTCCCCACAGGCGAATCAAAAAAAAATATCAGAACTTGTTCAGAAAACCAAAACATATAAACCACGAGTTGCAAGCAGTGAAAAAAAAACCCAAAAACGCTCCTTCATGTACATCTTACATCATTCATGTACATCATGTACATCTTAAATTCTGTTGACCATTTTAAGTAATATCAACTTGAGTAACTTGAGTGTGCTAAGAGTAGCACTATATCGTTAGTCCCACATTTAGTATGCTCATTTTTTTGATTTTTGTTTCAATACCAAATCGCTGGAATTGAACATAGCAATGCTTATTTAAATTTGATAGCGATTAAAAAAGAAAACAAATGAGCATTAAGTTCGAAAGCTTAGAAAGCAAATAAGTGAGATTTAAAAAAGGCTAATGCACGAATTTCAATCTCAAATTTCGAAAACAAAATCAGATACCAATTTCTTCACAGAGTTCTAAAAAATTCAAATTGTAGCCGCCCTCAAGCTTCATGAGAGAGTTGAATTATTTTAAGCATAGTTCAATGTTTAAGAAGCTTGACAGTTTTTCGCAGCATTTTTTTTTGTTCTCAAGGACTAGTACTAGTAAAAGTGTTAGAACTGTGACATATTTCTGAAGCCTAAGGAGGAATAATTACAAATTCCCAGTTTTTTTCACAAACTCCCTGTTTGTTGCATATTCGTTATTCAAATCTATTAAAAATACAATTGAAAAACTAGCCAAAGTCCAAAATTCTCGAAATCGGTATTTTCATTCTAATACCAGTTACATTCCGCGCATCCCAGTGTTCAAACGGTTTTCCTAAGTGCAATAATTTTGGCGGTATGCTAAGTACCGTAGCCGTAATTTGTTCGCACTAAGCAACATTATTTGTTCACTAATAATACATTTTTATTTACAAGTAGACGGGCGACTGTCATGAATTGTTTTGATCTCCAGTTTTGATTTCTTGTTCTTTTCGTCTTTCAAATCACTAAAACCAATATGCTCATCATTTCGCTCGATTTGTTCAGTCATTTTATTCTGATCAAATCGATTTAGCTTTGGGTTAATCTGAGATGTACCACTATCCAATAGTGGTACAGCGATAAAATTTGACATGGACGTTTCATTTGCAATGAACCAAAAGAGTTCATCGAAATATGTTGGTTTAAAGGGTGTTTGTTTTAAGGGGGAAAGAACGTTGTGCAACGAGTACTAAAACACCCTGTGAAATTAATGGTAGATTTAAAAAATTGGCAGACATATTCCGATGTTCATTAGAATCAAGAATAAAAAAACACTACATGCACATCATTTTTCAAAAGGTACTTTTTTTAATTATAGTCATGTTTACATACATTCGATTTTTTCAGGACTTAGCTATAACATGGGAAATTTTGGGAAATTGCCAGTCGTTTTTTTTTTAATGTCAAATCATCTCATTGTGACTTTTTTTGTACTTCCCTGATGTGTGAGTCAAAATGAGGCAAATTGAGACTAAAAAAACTCGTCTATGGCAATCTTCCAAAATTTCCCATGTTATAGCTAAGACCTGACCTGACAATCTTCCAAAATTTCCCATGTTATAGCTTAGACCTGAAAAAATCGAATGTATAATCGGTTCAGCATTTAAACAATCTTATTTTGACATTTAAATGATCCTTAGGACCATTAGTTGAACAAATATAGCGAAACCTAAAATTTCAATATTAATGCAGTTTTTTTCAAGATAGTGGCCAAATCCCAAATGAGATTCGTTGGGAAATTTGGGATATGAGTAGAGGTATTGCTTCCAACAACTTCCACCAATAATAATGCTGTAAAGTATTTTGTCCGAGTTATGCTTATTCTGTATCTGCCTCGTTGTGGAACTGAAAAATATTGAGTAAAAATTTAGAAAACATTAAACTTTTTTAAATATCACTCACTATATTGGGCAAATCGAAAATACTGTGCAATACAGACTAACACGGTCAATAGTAGCCATGTTTTTTTCAACACTGAGCAGTTACTCAGTGTTTCATTTTATTCGCAAAACAAAAACAAATTCGACTACACAGCATTTTTTTGTTATTGCTTTGCGAATAAAATTAAACAATGAGTAGCAACCCAGTGTTGAAGAAAACACGGCTAGTATTGCACAATATTGAGTGTTGTGCAATAATATTGAGTCATGTTAGGCCGGCATTATAGGAAATACTATTATGTATCTTAAAATTAACTTAAGCTATTTTTCTTCACCCGATAAATAAATTATATGCATTCTTGGGCAATAACAATTTCACAATTTTAAAGGGTGACATTTTTCCACAAATTAGGCATTTTTTGTTTAGTGTCTACCATCCAAGTCATGCCTCATGATGAAGTAATCGTTTTCATAGCTTTTACATAAAAGAATAATAAGTGTTTTTAAATAATGTTTTAACTTCCACATAGCATCGTTAAAAAAATCCCTCCAAAGCGTTTGAATAATGAAAGGAAATTTATAAAAGAAATAAAAGAATTAAAAAAAGACACATTCGCAACACCAGATAAATATTCAACACTATAATCTACAACATCAACTAAATGTACATAATCATTAACAACATATTTTCATAGATATCAGGTACTGCTGCCAAACTAGGCCACCCCAATGCCTACCATCACTGTACGCTCTTGGTAAACTCCAACAAACTACACCTAAGTGAAGCCTTAGTTCGTGAAGAAGTAAGTACAATTTTGTTCATGAATGAATTAGACATGATTATTTTAAAATAATACATTATGCATTCAATTCTAAACAATTCTTTTGTCTACCTTAATTCGTTGTTACCTATGCTTGGTTAATTAATTAATATAAATTCGTTTAATTCTTTATTTATTCATTTAACAAAAAAAGGCCAATTACATTAGCAAAGCAACTGCATCTGTCCGATCGCCAATTAAAAATCTGAACGATGTTAATCGCGCCGTTAATGTTCCCCAACTCTTATCAGCTGTTGGCTATGAATTTCTACGCACCAATGCAACTGAACTAACCGATGGAGGACAAGAACAAACAATGAAACAACAAGGTTTCCAACTTGTTAATCCCACTGAAAAATGGTTCCCAGGGATAAATGAGATTCGTGATTTGTTTGGATCATGGGAATGGGTGTATGGAAACACTCCTAAATTCCAAGTTGAAAAGGAAATCAATTTGAAAGCTGGTGACGAAAAGGAACATAAGATGATTTTACGCATTGATGTTGAAAAGGTTTGTTTTGTTTTTGTGTGTTTTGTTTTGTTTTTGAAAATTGTTATAAACAAAAATTCTTCGATATTGGGAATTTAGGTATTAAGTCACAAATTGAGTTTTTGAGTTTTTGTTTGGATCAGAACAAGATCAATAGTTACTCAAAAAGCCACTTATTGGCATCCAATGTTCAAACTTCAGTTCTGTTTTGTTAGAAAACTATATTTTTTGACTTAAACCAGAAAAGAATTACAAAAAAGTTGCTACCCTCGAAAAAACTTAGCAAAAACTTAAACTAACCTACATTTGCAATAAAATTGAAGAATCAAAAGAGTCCATGGGAGAAGAAGGAAGAGGTGAAAGCTTAACAAAAAAACACAAAAATGGTGGTGCAATGCAAGCATTTGACACATGATCTTGAAGTATTCTTTGATGTTTTTTTGACCGACTTAAAAAAAAGAGAAGGTTATCAATTCGACTGTATTTTTTGTTATGTTGGTTAAATCCGAACTTTTGACCGGGTTGATCGATTTTGAACATCCTTTTTGTATTTGAAAACTGGTGGTTTCCATGGGGTTCCATTTTTAAGTAGAACGAAAATATTAGATTAGTAGGAACCGACTATGGTTAAGGTATTTAATTTGTCATTGCAATCAAGGACCTGAAACAAATTATATTGAGTAAAACGGTGCGGTGTTTTTTCTTGGAAGAAGGAAAAGCTTTGACAAATCCCAAGAAGCCAATGATGACAAATGGTATGTTTAAAAAATGTAGGT
Organism: Meliscaeva auricollis; assembly: GCA_948107695.1. Classification (NCBI taxonomy): domain Eukaryota; kingdom Metazoa; phylum Arthropoda; class Insecta; order Diptera; family Syrphidae; genus Meliscaeva; species Meliscaeva auricollis. Next base: position 30,007,469 of record OX403619.1, on the reverse strand, counting down.
CAATTGTTTCATTTGCCATGGAAAACAAGAATCTCAAATGATTCTATAATTTTTTTTTTAGTCCAATGTTTTTTTTAGATGTAGGCATGCGGAATTATTGCAAAGCATTTCTTAAAAAAATGGTACCCAATAGAACCCTTGTAAAAATGTTCCATTTGGTCTACTAACAAAACTTGCATGTGTGGCTGCGAAGTTACCATGGCATTTTGATTAAATTCAAACAAATCTTATTACTGGTCCAAAATCATTTTTTTTATTTTGTGTACTGCAAAAGGGAATCCGATGGCTAACAACCTTCTCTCTTTTTTAATTAAGCAGTTCACGTTTCTGAGATCTCTTACCGCTCAGTAATCTCAGCAACCCGAACAGGATTCCTAAGTTAATTGCCTGTCGAAAACGGAGCAGACAAAAAATTGAATTCGTTTTTCAGCTCAGTCAAGAAAAATCTCTGAGATCTCAGAAAACCTGAAGTGGTTAAATAACGAAATCTTTATTGTGCCTGACCCAGTTTATTTCGATTATTTACAGAATTTCTTTCTCCGTCCACTTCTTCTTGATATCATTGATCGAAAAGAAGTTATCTCATCTTAATAATGAACTTCATGCCTGTCATCGTCATGTTAAAACAAACATTTTTCTGCTCTCCTTTCTCTGCCCCTCTCAAAAATATTTAGTTTATGCCTTTCTCAAGAGAAATTCCCTGAAATATGGAACCCATCTTTTTTAATCCCTATTCACTAAAAAAGGGCAAAAGTGTGATAAAACTTTCGAAAGGCTTTTATATGAATTTATTAGCTTTCGCTGCAAGTCCTTCAATATCTCCAGGCAAGAAGGCTTTATGAAATATATAGATCTTCAACTACGAATCTAGTTGAATTTGTATTCCGTACCCTCTCTGCCATAAAGAACGGAAATGAAATCACGGCCGTCATCTCGACTGATTTTAGTAAGGCTTTTGACAAAATCTCTCACAGACTAATAATTTTAAAACAGCCCTTTCTTAGGTTTGATCCCGGCCTTCTTGAAATTCATATCTTCCTACAAATTACTACAGGGTTCTTTTCAGATTCGCACTTTCTGTCCCTTTACTAGCTACCTGAGGGGGTTCCTCAAGGCAGCCACTTAGGTCCTATTCTTTTTATCCTCTCTATAAACGATATCGAAATGATCATTAAAATGTTCAATATTTTCTTATATGCCAGCGATACCAAGTTTTTTAAAGCCATAACGTCAGTAAATGACTCAACACTTATTCAACTAGGTCTAAACAATTTCTCAATCTGTTGTTTAAAAAAACTCCATAGATCTAAATATGTATATCCAACCGCCAATCAATCACATTTCCGCGAAAGCGCACCAAATCTCCACAAAAAAAATGCTAAAACCTATTTCTTAAAATTAAATGCGGTAAGTTCCGAAAAGACCTTTACCTTTGAAATGTAGAACGTCCGCGACAAGAAAAACCTTAAATCTCCTCCCCGTATCTACCCTTCCACATGACCAACGCATAACCATAGTGAAGTCGACGAAATAGTTCTTAAAGCCAATTCAGCTCTCGGCTTTGTGAAACGATGGTCTCAAAAATTCTCATCGTTTCGCTCTTTGAGGGGTTCCTTGGAATTATCCTTAAATCTTACATTCCTATTAAGACCGCATTCAATTAAACAACTTAAATTTACTCGAGAAATAAAGAGAAGTATCCAATATTCTTTTCATTCATCGACTTCTGTCAAGCCCAAAACTCTAAAATCTCCGTCAATACTAATCTCCTTTATATAAGAAATAATGCCCCAAATTGGAGTATTTTTCATAATGGAATTATGCCCCAGTTAAAAAAAGCCCAACCGAAATGAAAAAATGCCCTAATATAATCAAAATAAGGCCCCAACTTGTTGTTACTTTTTTTTTTTGAAAAAATGAAATAAAGCCCCAATTTTTAATTTGCATATTGAACTTTATTTTATTCTCTCGATTTTTGCAGCTATTCTGTTACTCTCTGATAATTTGCAGCACGCTCGCTATTATGGCTTTTCAATATAAGCACCTTTAAAGAACAATTTTTAAAGGGAACTTGTGCAGGATACAATTTAAGTATTTGTTTAACAGTTTGATGTAATATTCATTTTTTCAAATAAAGTTCAGTATGAAAATGATGAAAAATTGGAGAAGAATGAAATATTCTTCCAAAACAACAACAAGTTGGGGCCTTAATTCATTTATTTTTGGGGCAATTTTTTTTGGGGCCATTTTTCATTTGGGCATGATTTCATTATGAAAAAATACCCCATTGTTTAATTTCTTCGGCCCAAAAAAAAAAGCACACAAAATAACAACAACAACCAAATTTGTCAAACTTTATGGTGTTATTTTATTTTTTGGGGGTGTGTCTCATTTTTCTTTTGAGGTCATATCAGGCCTCAATGAAATAAAACCCTATCTCTAGTTTTGGGCCCTCATTTCATTTTTTTATTTTTTTTTGCAGCTATTCTGCTACTCCCTGATGAATTGCAGCACGATCTTTTTATTGAAAAGCATTTATAGCGATCGTGCTGCAAACCATCAGGGAGTATTAGAATAGAAGCCCAAAAAAATTAAATAACACCCGAAAATTTGAAAAATTTGTTTGTTGTTGTTTTGTGTGCTTTTTTGGGGCCGTATTTCATAGCTTTTTGGCCTAACTTCACTTAGCCGTCCACCGTATCTCTTATAGTTCCAGTGAATCTATTACTCGTATGCTACGAAGGGTTAATTTTAACGTTAACTGCTTCGACAAATTCCGTCTGCTGCATCTTCCTTCCCATGCATTCCAATCTTAGCTTTATGTATTTTTTTGTGTGTCGACAGTTTGTGCTGAATAAATAAATGGTTTTATCCCGCAAAAATTAAATTAAATTTAATTTATGGACTCTTTTGAGTCTTCAATCTTATTGAAAGTTTAAAGTTGGGTATTGCCAAGTTTCAGGAGTGTAGCAATTTATTTTTATAAAATATTTATTTTACTTGTATTTCTAAAGACAAAGAATTGTTCGAGAATGTTTATTTATTTTTTTAAATAATGTAAATTTTTATTACAGGGAGTTATGTCGGATATTACCATTACTATGCCCACAAATGAAGTTGTACCAATTGTTTCTGAATTGAAGGACAAGCCATACAATGAAGACAATCTGCAGGGCATCATTGGAGCCTTAAAAATGGTATCAACTGATAGTGTCAAACAGGCAATGAATGGATTTTGACAATTTAAGATTTAAAATATCGTTTTTTTTTCTTTTATGTTTCTTAATTTTGGATTTTTTTTTAAATTTTTGATGTGTGTTTGCATTAACTTTTGTTTTTTTTTTTTTTGTTATTTTTTTCCAAACATAAAATTATTTTTTTATACAAAAGAAGAAACATTGATGCCTTAAAACTATTATAAGATTTTTTTTAAATTAACTAAATATTTGTTTTTGTGAATTAAATGAATAAAAAAAACTTAAATTTTCAAAAAAAATTCTAACAAAAACTAATTGTTCTTTTGCACTCAAAATTACACGGCCACACACACGTTTTAGTTTATTATTTAATTTTTTTTTTGTTTTTTGTATCCATTTAATATTATTAGGTTAGAATTTTTATGAAAATATATTTAAAAAAAAATGTTACATTTAATTGAAAAAGAGTTTTTGAAATAAAATATAATTTTTTTAACAAAAAGTAAAAAAAAAAATAATAGTAAATTGCACGTATTTGATTTTGCTTCCTTTTGTATCTAACCTCGGCTTCGTCCAAACATCAAAGACAATGTTTTATGACATCAGTGTATACGAACGATGTAGCATTATTTCTGCGGGAAGTAATTTATTGCATAAGCTACAAAACAATCTACTTCCACTCCAGCTCCAGATGCAGAGTAATTGATAAAAAAAATAAAATCAAAGAAAAATAAAGTGGGAATGGGAACGTGTGATGAGAAATTATACATCAGCTGATTGTGTGTAGTTAATACAGTTGATACAAAACTACTTCATTGCATTTCTATTGAACATTTCTCACTCCATACAACAACCTTTTCAAATTCAAGAAGATAGTTCCAAGCACTCCTCCTCTGCATCTCTATAATAGCAATTGCTTGGACTGAGGTAATCAAAAAGAAAAAACACAATTTACCCACAAGAAAAATATCTGACATTTTCCAAAATGTCTGATTTAATTACGACAAATTCCAATCTTGCACAATAGCAAGTCTTCATCTCCTTATTATAGTAAATGGCACTCTGATATGACATCAACTAAATTATTCCAAGGAATCTCCTTTAGCCATCAGCCATCGCGTATAGCATATTATGGCACACCTTGCTGTACGAAGAAGAAGACGAAGACATTCCAATAATTGCGATTTAGTTAGTCTCAGATGGAAAAGTTCATAGGTTCCATCTTATCGCGTGCATCTTTTTTGTTTTCTTATTATGAGTATTGGCTTCTTGAAATTGTAAGTATTTTATTTTTTTTCATATTGAAAGGTGAAGATGTGACTCGTCTCTGGTTACTTTATTTTGTCAAGCTTCAATACAAAGACTAGCATTGATCTTTTATGACCTGATTACCTATAAATTTTATTGATAGCACCTTTACCTCTAAACATGAGGCATAACTATCATTTCTTGTTAGAATTCAATAGTTGAACTTCGATATTTACTCGTTATTTTTTTTATTCTACAATAAATCATCTAAACTTTTTTTTTAAGAGCTCTTGAATAGAAAAAAAAGTTTAAATTCCATTTTCCAATTATTTCTACTACGTTAAGTATCTTGAACTATAATAAATTCTGACCTTTGCATATTTTGTTATTTTTTTTACAATTTTTTTCTTACAATTATATTTTGTTTTTTTACAAATAAAGCTTTTTCCATGCAGCATTCATTGGAGGTTGTGCGGTACGGTAGAGAATTAAAGGTAGTTTACATGTTTCGGTGTTGTTTTTTATTGAGCTTATAACTTAGCACCCACCATTGAAATTAAAGAAAACAAGTTTTAACCACCAATACACTTACTAACCTACAAACTTCTTCAGTTTGAATGGTTTGAACCATTCAGATGCAATATGGTTGCCAACTTTGTTTTTCTTTATTTAAAAAAAAGTCTTCAATGTATGATATACATAATGTACGTACAAAACTAACCTAATTCAAAATATTCAATACCAAATAAAGGTAGAATTCATAATCGTAACTAATGTTGAGATTTTTCTGAACTCCAATGAGTTGAGAAAAATCTGAAGTATTTGCTCAAACGAAGTCCGAATTCATGGACAAAATGGAGGCTTCTAAGGCAATCCCCAAGTAAATGCTTAAGCATTACCTCACAATCTCGATTATGAATAGCTTAAGCTCCTAAAACTCTCCTTAAGCTTACACTTGAGAAAAATCTTGACTTGAGTAAATTAAAAAATAAACTGATTCTGTACACACCTACAAACAACACATAAGAAAAGCTTTGGCGCTATGTTTAACTTAAACATCTGTTGACAATGAAATCCAGGTCAAATGTTCTGACCACTTTTCTTATGAAATTGAAGTTCAATTCAATTTTTACTGAAATTTGCATAAATACCTAAGGGCCAAAATCATGGAGGTCGAAAACTTGATGTCCAGGCTGTTTTTAATTCAAAATTACATGAAATTAAAATTTACTTCTTACGTACCGGTTAAAATAATTGAGATGAGTCTCCTAATGTATTACATTTGTTTGAAACAGAGTTAGTTTTTGTTTAATTCCATCTAAAATCATTTCGGGAACGCTTCCATAACTCAAAAACTGAAATTCAAGTGACAAAAAATACACGAAAATCAATTAAATTTAGCTACCTGTATTCCTAACATTACTAAGGCTAAATTTTCTTCAAGAATTCTCAAGTGCCTTACAAAAGAAAATTTGTCCGAAGGAATATGTCTGACCATAAAAACAATAACAAAATACCAAATTTGTATTGATCTATCGCGCAGATGGCGCTATAAATGGTCTTTCCGGTATGTCATGGAATTATTTTTTCGTTGCATAAATAGTATTCTGCATGAATATATTAAATTTAAGTGGTTATTGAAATTAAATTTGATATATAAGGAGAGTACATCAATTAAGAGTCATTTCGGGAACGCCTGTTTTGGTGTGAATACAGATTAAAATTATAATTTTTTGACGATCTTATGATGCAAGTAAATGACAATAAAACCTCAAAAATATTTCGTTTGCTTTTATTAGAAATAAAATAAACGATAAAAGTGATAAAAACGTCATTTTACCAAACGCTTTTTTAAAACAAAGTTGATTTTTTAATGATTTAGACAGTGAAATTTCCCACCGCCATGATTTTGGCCCTTAAATAATCTGTCACGCTTCTTGTCAATCAGATAAAAACAATCATCTTGTTGGCAACCGTTCAAACCGTTTATAATTTTATTTCCTATGAATGAATTGGTCTTAATATCTTAGTCTTAAGATATTAAATACGTTCGTTTTGACTGCTCTTAAAAATATTTAAAGCTGGAAAAAAACAAATATACGCCATAGTGACCCAACAATTTTGAATGTCTGCTTCTTAAGGTATGTTTTATTCTTTTTGAATTGTTTTTTATTCGGTTTAAAGTTTTTAAGTTGAACAACTTAAGCTGGTTTCTTGAGAATATAAAACATTTATTAAAAAAATTATTTTGAAAGGCTAAAAAAAGGTTGTTACCCATTCCAAGTACAAAAAAAAATGAAGGTTTAAGTTGAATGTGAATATTATTTACAAGTCCTTAGAATTTTAAGGTTATGAAGTTGATTTCTAATATTTTGGACTATAACTCGCATTTTTTTCAAGCGCAACATTATTTTTCAGTTACAAGTTCTTTCGAGCAAGTTTTCAATTTTGTTTTATTCAGTAAAAACAAAGCTTCGTTGGCAATAATGTAGATATACTCAAAAAAGTCTCCTCCAAACCATACCTACTCTTTTCTTCTTTTCCTACCATAGTCACTTAGTTACTGCTGCTGCTGCTGTTGTTGCTCCAGCTTTACAACTCTTAGTGCTAAGCCAAAGCTTCAAATTCAATGGATAGTTTTTGTTAGCTTATAGCACAAAAATTTGCACCAACCACCATCCCACCAGAGATGGAAGTAGTGTATATCGAGTATTGATGATGCACTTTGCACGAGTCAACCATTCCGAACGGCAGCAGCCAGCCAGCCAGCCAGCAGCGCAGCGTGATCGCCATAGTCTTTGGCTCTAGATCCAAAGATCTTGTTGGATTAACGTACGAATTCCGATTTACTCTTGCATAGTATTCCAAAGTAGTTGGGTGTTTTTATTTTTTGTTGTTGTTTTTGTGTTGCTTTTTTTTGTTTGTTATTTTTGTTTTGTCTTATACGCACGGAAAATAATAAAATATCAAACATTTTACTCAGATATTGAAATAAATATGCAAGACGCCCGCTTGCTTTCATTTAAAAAAGTCGAAATTAAAAATTAATTTATTTTCATATCGTTTGAAAAATAAAAAAACAAAAATATTTAAGTTTAATTCCGAGATTGTTATGTGGCTGTGGACTGGATACAAATAAAAATTCAAAAAAAAAAAAAAAATAGTAAAAATGCAGCTTGGCTGGGAATGAACATAAAGACAATTATTTCCCCAAGTAGCCAGCCATACCATAATATACGAAGGATACGTTTTATTCGTTTTTTTTTTGTTCAAGCCGAACAGTGCTACTACATCTTATATGTGCTCACGTAATTCCATGAAAAGGTCACTTTGAATCTTTGTGTGTTCTGTGTTTTTTTGTTTCCAAAAGTTCGGTTGAGTGTAATATTTTTAAGAGGCAGCAGTTATTAACAGTTGATGAATTGCTGAAATACCAAAACGTCAACGCTAAGTTTGTGAACAATTAATCAAAAGTATGTTACGCCCATAAACACCCAACTCTTAGACTCACACGAACAGTTCATGGTTTGAATCCTTGGTTTTTTTTTTTTTGTTATAAAATAGTGTTACACCTTGCTATTATTTGATTCGATACCTAGTGCATTTGAAATAGTTGAATCATCATCATCCAGCATCAGCATCATTATATACAGACACAGATCTTATTTTCGGCTTATACTGGAGGTGGGTGCAAAAGATTGCATAATTTATTCACATCGTTACCGACTTTTTTTTAATTAAACTAAAGACATTAAGCCTAAAAAAAAAACAGAATCATATATGAAACTGCATGCAATAGGCATAGTCTAAGTTATAGTATAGTATTGCACAAGTTTCAATTGCGTTAAATTTTATTTGATTGCCTTAATACGCCTTGAGGATAATTAAGGCCTAATATGAATATTGAATATATGCTATCCTATACTTTAACTTCTTTAAATAATAATTTGGATTAATAATTTTAAGCCAACACTTAAATGACAGTTGGAAAACTTGTTTTTAACGGTGATTGATGGGTTGCATTTGAATTTAAATGGAATTCGAATTCCACCAAAAAGCGTTCCAGATATTTTTTTTTTGGTTGTGGTCTTTCGGTGTAAAGTTGTTTATTATGACAAAGATCAAATATTTTTGTTTTAGTTTTCTTTTTGTTGGATTTACAAATTCTATCAGTTTTTTTTTTTATTCTTTGAGTTTATTTTAACTTTGTTTCGGTTGTGTGTTTTTTTTTTAAAGGTTTGATAGAACTTTGGAAGAAAATAGTTGTCATTCTGTTGTTTGAGCAAATAATAGTAATAATTATGATCTTGGTATTTAATCGCTTTTCATTATAAAACTAATAAAATAATAAACTAATTATGAAGTTAATAATGCAACTTCTACAAAATGATTTTCTAAAAAAATCTAATCTAAAATATTTTGTCAAAAAATGTGCGTTTTTCCAAACTCGTACACTTTAAATCTTAAATTTCTCAAATACAAAACGTGCTTTACGATTTCGATGAAAAACATCATGTGCAATTTTTAATCTTTGTATTTCATCTAGAAGACTTACACAAATTGTTCTCAAGGTATTAACTAAAATTGTTTAAATAAGGATTTTCAAAATTGCGAACAATATTTTTTTGTTTATGCTGATAGAACTATTATTGAAAAAGATGCATTCTGAAATAAATTCATAAGGAATTAAGTTAGTACGAGGCGGATACGTATTAAAATTATCATAATTTGTTCATAAAAATACCCGCGCAGGGAAGAAATAACTGCGCAGGAATAAAATATCGTATAAATGAAAAATTGCTTTTTGGTTGTAGTTTTCACTGTTTAAAAATAGCTATTTTCCGGAATTTCCTAAGATGTAATCAAGAGGGAACAAATCGAATGATAGAAAATGTTTAATTGAAAAAAAACCCTTTAACTTATGATATGCATGTGATCTTTTTTAATCTTGATTCTACTGAACATCGAATTATTATTTTTACCAATTATTTTTAATCTTCCATTATTTTTAGAGCGTGTTTTCACCCTTTCACTCCTTCAGATCATTCAAATAATATAAATGAACTTTTCTGTTCCTGGATTCTCATGAAAATTTAAAGCTTCAAACCAAATTTATTCATTATTGCATAGAAATGATAATTAACGTTGTTTTATCGAAATATGTTTGGTCTTATTCTATCCAACATTATAAAATACCTTTAAATCATATATCATAAAGCCGGATTTTTCGAACTTATTCTAATATTTTCGTGTTCGTGTTTACGTGTTCAGACTATATAAGAAACCTATAATTCTTAATTCAATCGCAAAAATTTTAAAACAAGTAGCCTTAAAGCCGACAGCAAATTTTGGGTGTGGAGGTATAACCAAAATCTGAGTATGCAGTTAATGCAGGTAAGTATACGCGTCCTGATTTCAAATTCGAAAGCCTGGCAGGTTTATTTTTTAGCCGTCTGTGTTTTTCGGAGGGTTGAAAAACGCGGTAATTCCAAGTCATCTGAGACTGACAAATATACTTCAATTGAATTTTTTTTAGCATTGAATCTGATGTTCTGTCATTTTTTCTAAGACTGGAGACCTCAATCGTGAAGATCTGATTACTCAAGAAATAACCTTTTTAAGACACACGTTTCAGGTCTTTTTTTTTGGAGAGCTATCAGATTAGAAAAACAAACAAAAATGAAACAGAAATATCTTGAATTCTATTAATCGTATCGTCAAGATTGAGTACTTCAGACTTTAGAGTCTTTGGTGATTCCCTAGAGGAGAAATTGAACTTTTTTTCTTAACCAAAACTAACGGTACTTGTTTGAAAAATCAATTTTTCGAAAACGGGTCACTGTATTTTTTTGAAATTTTGGTTTTAGATTTGCAATAATATGTTTGAAAATGGCATACCAACTTTAATTTTAAACAAGCTGTGAGCATTTCTATGCATAAAAAATAATTTTTTTAAAAACGGCTCTAACGATTTTGAACATTTTTTTTTAAATGTATCTTTTTTTAATCGAATTAATTTGCGTACTTTGTTAATGCCTCAAAATAATTTAAAAAGTCGTTTATTATTTTATTGTTATTTTTTTGTGTATTTCTTATAAAATTATTAATTTTTAAAAACTTTATATATGTAAGAAGAAGCTTTACAAATCGTCCCGTTTTTGCGTGAACCACGTTTCTACAAATCGAATTTTGTTTAGTTTTTAATTGGATTAAATAAAAAGAAACTGAATTAACTTTAAAACATATTAATTAAGGTTATTTGACCATTTATACTTTTCATATTCCTTACCCATAGTATTCCAGCGATGTTTTTTGTCAAGCAAAATCTTTTAAAAAAATGTAGTTACGAGGTTCACGCAGAAACGGGACGAAATAATATGAAACAATGGCTAAATGCTGGAATTGTTGGCACATAGTAACGCTATACAGTGGCTAAAATTAAATTTAACATGTCGAACAAAAATCTTAATATTAAATGTCGGTAAGCCTAGTTCTTGTCTGGGTGCTCCTTCCCGATTGTCAAATGGTAGTGATGTTAGGAGATGCGTAGGTGGTGATGACGGGAGCGTATCGGAAACCCGTTTTTTAAGATCCCGTTTTTCAAAAATTTCGAAAAAAAGTTTTAAGATCCCGTCTTCTAAAATATTGTTTTTTTTTTAAGATCCCGTCTTCAAAAATTCCTCTTATTTAAAAGCCCGATCTATTATAATCCCGCTTCTTAAAATCCCGTCAAATCCCGTTTTTTTTACAAAAAGTGGTTATCAAACTAAATACATATATGGTACATTCAATTTGTTATTATTTTATAAATTAAAAAAAAATTAATATTACTTGACTAAAAGAAAATTCATTGTATAATCTAAAATTCTAAACGGTAATAAGCATTGCAAAAATCATGAATTCACAAAAGAATCTAGCTCTTGTTACTGATATTTTTTTCAGAATATCTACTACAGATTTTCACTTTAAATTCATATTTTTGCTAATCAAATTTATCCTTTTGCAAGCTTTCCAATTTCACCCTTTTGCAAATTAAAATCACTTTTTTACAGATCAAATTCAACCTTTTGCGAATCACATCCTCGTTTCAAAAATTAAGTATACTGTAATATATTATCAACAAATTCTAACTCGAAAGCACGAAATATATAATTCTATGCTTTTTTTCATAGAAAAAGGTGAATTTGATTTGCGAAAGAGTGAATTTAATTTGCAAAAGGGTGAAATTGAATTGCAAAAGGATCAATTTGATTTGTAAAAAGATGAATTTAAAGTGAAAAACTTGTATGTTCCTCTATACTTTATTTTGCTGTTTATAAAAATTTTTAAAGAAAACAATAAAATGCATTAGAAAAATACTTTTTAATTTATTTGAATTTTCTTCCTATCCTGTAATCAAAACTAGTTGTTTTGTTTTAAAAAAATCAAGCGATCAAAATCAACTAGTTTTGATTGCAAAAGCGGGTTAATAAGAAACGGGATTATAAGAGACGGGATTATAAAAAGCGGGATCATACAAAACAGAACCCGGTGGTGACGCTTAGCTGTTGATTTGTAGCTTTCCAGCTGCACAAAGAAGTTTCTGGAAGAAAGAAAAGAAAATATTATTTTTATTAGTGCTGAAGGAAAGCCCAGTATGTTGAGCTTATGAACAAGGGATTCAATCCATATACGCTATCGAACGCTTACTCGACATCAAGAAAGCATGCGACGGTGACTTGGCAGTTGTTGAGGGCAGAGGTGATGTCTTGATGATACTTCAGGAGCAAATATAGTGCGGAACGCTTTTCCCGAAAGCATTTATTTTTGTTTTTAGAAAAAAAAATATATTTAGAATTTTTTTAATTATTAATATCTGAAAAACTTGCCTCCTTTATTAAAATTCACCTCTTACCACAAAAAAAAAAAAAAACTGTTTTTTCCATCAAAAATTAACATATTTTAGGGTAATTTCCAATCATTTTTTTTGAGTATACTGAGCATAAAACATTAAACTCTGAAAGATACAAACAATCCCTTAATCAACCTCTGCCAATGCACTAACCATTAGCTTTTTCTTTAGACACAAAAATTTATGTTTTATCATATTTCATTAAAAAAAACACCTTTTATATGAATTTTTAATTAATATGTTGTACTTTTTTCTATATTATAGGCTTGACGATCAATATAAACAAACAATCAATTAAAACTATAGCATTAAGAATATTAAAGTCATGAGTGATAAAATTCACTCTTATTCAGGTGACTCTCATGAATTACAATTAACAATGTCAGTACCACAACAACAACCATCTCATCATGAATATGGACGTAACCTCAACCAAGATATTCAACTACAAGTAATCATAAAAGAAAATGAGAGTAGTTTACGTAGAACAAAGGCTAGTAAGACATCACCTGCATCTGTAGCGGTAGCGGCATCTATGATTAAAAAACCTGTAACAAGAGCACAAGACTTACAAGACAATGACAACACCACAACAATAAACGGCAACAACGGCCAATATGGAAAAATAAATCTAAATCATTGCAGAGACTTCCGTATGGCTCAGCAGAGGAATGATGAAAACGTGAGTAGAATTATATTGTTTATTTTTTTTTTGTATCTTTTTATCTACAAACTTTATTTTATTATAACGTGAAGTGATGTTCATACAACATTACACTTTACAAAATTATGTAAGTACGTTTACAATTATTATTATTGAAGAAACTGGGACATTTGTTTAGTGGGGTAAAAGTGGAATTATAGGAAGTTGGTTTAGAAAAAGTTAGGCTTTCAAAATGATTAAAGCAAATATTTATATTTTATCACTGATGGAAGTTAAATAGTAAATTTAACGAAATTCTAAATTTTAATAGCAGTTTTAATAAGAACTGTTTACATCCAGCAAAATGCCCTTACTTTATAAATACACGATATTTCTTACTTCTAACAACTACTTTTTGCTTTTGCCTTTGGTTAGGTAAGCTTTAAGTACTCAAGGCCAAGGCCAAGGAACTCAAACGAGATATTATAATGCTTTTAATTTTGAGATGAATGAAGGTAGGTAATGTGGTAAACAAAGAAACACTTTTTTTTGTTGCGGAATTGCTTGAAGAAATAAAAGAGTTTGATTCATAACACCTCTAGAAAATCTGTTCGTCAATATTCATTAAGGAAATCACATTAACATAATTAAGGTGTGTGTATTTAACGTTGATTAATAAATATTATTATTATTATTCACAGAACAATACTACTTGTGCTATTTCTATAAAGTAGCACAAAGACCTAAGATGTAAAAGAGTTCATTACTTTGGTATTTTATTCTATGAAATGTCAGTCTTCAATATATTAATCAAAAAATAAAAGCCCCATACGCTAAAACCATCATCGGAAACTATCAGTGTGGTTTCATTCCAGGCAAATCAACAACTGATCAGATTTTTACCCTTAGGCAGGCGATGGAAAAATGTCTAGAATTTAACATCCCAACATACCATCTGTTTATAGACTTTAAAGCCGCCTATGATAGCATAGCCAGGGTAGAACTTTACAAAGCCATGAGAGAATTCGGCATCCCAAATAAATTGACACGACTATGTAGGTTGACCATGACCAACGTAACAAGCCAAGTTAAAATAGCCGGATTGCTATCCAGACCAATTAACATCTTTAATGGACTCCGACAAGGGGATGGTTTGGCCTGCCTCCTCTTCAACCTGGCGTTGGAGAAAGCAATCCGTGACTCTGGCACGGCAACAAGAGGGACCATCGTCAACAGGTCCAGCCAGATACTGGCTTACGCAGACGACATCGACATCATCGGAAGAACCGAACAAGCTGTACACGATTCCTTCATCCAGATCGAGCAGGCGGCACAAAATCTGGGGCTGCACATTAGTGAAGGTAAAACAAAGTACATGGTGGCGTCGAATGCGAGAAGAACAGTTGGTCAAACAATCAAGGTAGCGGAGCACGAATTTGAAGTGGTGCAATCCTTTAAATACCTTGGGTCGACAGTAGCTGCCGATAACAACATAGAAGAAGAAATACGCGGGCGGCTTCTCAAATCCAACAGAGCCTACTACAGTCTGTCAAAGCTATTCAAATCCAGAAATCTAACCATAACTTCAAAACTGCTGCTGTACAGGACCATGGTCCTGCCAGTACTCATGTATGGATCCGAGACTTGGGTGCTTAGCAAAAGGCACTGTGACCTCTTAGCCGCGTTCGAGAGAAAAGTCTTACGGAGAATTGTTGGCCCCATATGTGAGGAAGGACGATTCCGGAGACGGTACAATCATGAGTTGTACGCAATCTACCTTGAAGCAGACATAGTGACAAAAATTAAGCTCGGTAGACTCCGGTGGGGAGGGCACCTAGCTCGTATGAGCGAAGAGGAACCTGCTCGGAAAGTCTTTTGCGGTACATTCTATGGTAGACGGCAGCGTGGTAGACCATGCTTGCGCTGGAGAGATGGCGTAGACCAGGACGCCCAAAGCCTTGGGGTGCGCAACTGGATGGCGTTGGCTCGAGACCGGGATAGGTGGAGAGACTTGTTGAAAGAGGCCAGGACCGGACCCCGGTTGTCGAGCCGATGATGATGAATAAAAAGTCATACAGAAAACTCGAACTCGAACTCAATAGAAAACTCTCAACTTCCGAACTCCTCGAATGAAATAACCCTTCCAAGAAAGTAAAACATCCCCCAAAATTTGTATTGTGGTGCAAAGTTTTTTGATATGAAAACTAATTTTTAAAATTGGTGATTTATTTCATGAGTTTTAGGGATTCAGTTATTTCACGGTTATATACTAGTACGTACATATATTCATTGCTCATAGATATTTTTAAGTCTCCACTGAAGCTTAATCTAGATTAAGTGGTGATTTACGCTAAATATACTCTAATTCACGTTATTTACCATAGGGTAATTCCACGCTAATCACTTTTTCAACAAAAATTAAAGTGACCGTTAAAGAAATTAAAAGCGACAAAGAAATATTGCGCATTAATATTGAGACATGTATGGACGACCCATTTTCGCACGATAATCTTGGACAATATCGTCCATTATTGCGCAATAATATTGTGTCGTGTAATTCGGGAATAAGGGTGATAGATCTCTTCCCTGCGGACATTCCCTTGTTGTAATTATAATGTAATTGTAATGTAAAATCTGATTTCCTAAATTGTTTGTCCTATAGTTGCTTCTGCAAGAACCCTAGTAACAGATTCATAAGATGTCTTATTAACGAAGGCTTCCTCTATATCTAGGAAGGCTCAAACCTTCAAAGCGCAGTTTCTTTTGCATAGTCTAAGGCTCCTTGTAAGGTGTTTATGACTTTGAAAATGACTGTCTAACTAAGACAATGATTTGATGTTAGTTTAACAACTTCATTTCTTATTCTGCTCGCCATTTTCTAAACGAAATAAATAATTTCTGGAAAAAAATGACAAATTTCAAAACAAAAATGTCACTTAACCCCTTCTTGCTCTCAACGCTACAATGGTAAAAAAAAAACAGTAATTTTAGTCTGTAACTTCTGCAACCAAAATTAAAATTAAATCAACTAAATTTCTATAAATTATTTACCAATTTGTCCAAGAACTTGTTGACGAGAATTAATGATATCAATAAATTCTTCATTTTTGTTCTACTTTAATTTTAATTAATATTTTGGTCATACTAATTTATAAATCTTAAAAAGGTAAAAACCATATTAAGATTCTAAGAGCCGGGCTTTGATGTTATCGACCAAGTTTATGATAATTATCTTGTCCCCTATAAATAGCGACACATAGGCGCCGCCACCGTATACTGGCCACAAAAGCGATGCTAATGGAACCTATTATCCGCTTATTTTCCATTTGTCATCGCTCTCACTTATGTTTACTTCCTATCAACATGAATTAACATTCCTTGCATTCTTGTCAAGATAATAAATAATTATCAATGTATATTTCACTTTGGAACATTTATTTTCCAAAAAAAAAAAAAACACATTCAAATGAAACTCAATCAATTTCTCTTTATTGAAATAAAGTTTCTGATGGTTACGAATTACGATTACAAATTAAGTCCACCAAACACAAAACTCTAATATCTATATCAATATTACGAGTAGTTTTAAATATATTATAATGAATATGTATACCTCCAAGTATATTATATTGTTATAGTTTTTATTTTTTGTTTTTCCCAAAAAATATGCAAACGAAGATAGATAAAGTTGAAAGCTTTATAATACCACTAATGGGCTTAAGTTGATACCACAAAGTAGGTATCGTCGTCGTCGTCGTCGTCGGTCTCGGTGTCGGTATTTTCTATTTTTTTCTATTTTTTTATTTATCGGAATATCTGATTGGAGGTGGCGATTAAGATATACGAGTAAACACCACGAACTAATATCTGTCAATTATTTCACACCATGGTTTTATTTAAGATGAAATATGCCGTTGGTTTTATATTCGCTTAATCACTTCTCCCCCTCAGGGAGAATTTTATTAAATCAGCGAAGGTGTTAAATGTTGATTATGAGATAAACGAAAATATTTTTTTTTTCAAGTTATTGTTGTTAAGTTTAAAAAGTAAAAAGATATTCATAGTTATGTATGAGTTATGCTGTCAAATTTGAAGTAGAAGAAGTATTTAGTAGGTAGAGGATATGCTAGGCTGTTTTTTTTTTTTTTTCCTAGTCTACAGAAGGAATATTATTCTAGACGTTATATTCAAAGTTCTTATACAATTTGAGCCCACAATTGTAACATCGCATTTAAAAAATTTAATATATGTATCTCGAAGGTCTTAATTTAAATGAAAAATTAAGGCTTTCTTTATGATTTTTTGTAGATTTTTTTTCTTTTAGATCATAAACTTACTTTTGATCAGATATTTTTTAAGGGTTTCTAATTTTGCTACAAGAAATTCCATTTTATTGGCTAACTTCAAAACTATTTTTGTAGAAATTTTAAGTTAGCAATATATCGAAAAACTAGCAATATTAACCGTGTTTTATTGGTCGTTGTCTAGGCAGCACAGTAAAACTTTAATGGAATACAAAAAAAAACAAATGAATGTAGATGAACAAAAAAGCCAGTAAAAACCAAAATTGCGGTGCTTGGAAGTTGTTGGAACTATAATTCAAAACACAAAAAAAGCTGATACTTATTTTGGCGATGCATACCCTGAATATTTGATCTTTGAGAAGTATCAAGTAAAGGAGAAAGAGCAATAACCATAAGCAGTAATCTATAAACTTCAGTTAAACAATACAGCTAAAATTGATACCGCAAAAGAATTATTTTTTTCTAGTCAAAAAGTGCTTATTTAATGTAATTTTCGATTGGTAATCCGGAAGAGGAAGAACTCTCCGATTCTGGATGCGAATGAACCAGCACTTCTGAAGTTTGTTTGTCACTGTGTTTGTGATATATGTAGAAACAGGAAAAAATTAAATATAATTTAAATCCAAATACACTTTTTTAATATCGGTTTTGAATTATGTGTTGTTTCTATATTTTATTTTATCACGCAAATGCTTTTTCTTTCACGAATTAAACAAAATTTCCAAAAATTAACTCAACCGTATTATTAATTGACACTTAAATTATGTGTGTGTGAGTGTTTCTGGTGTCGATTCTGAATTTAAATCCAGAAGCGAATTGTTCTTCTTTCCATCAGAAGAAGAACTGTCATCCGAGGCCAATAAAACACTTTCAGAAACTACCATAACCATTCTGAATTATCAATCGAAAATGACATAAGAAACAACAATCAATGAACACATTCTTCGCAAGTGAAACTTTCAACCTTCATACAAAAATTATTTCTTCAATACGACTCTGTGCCCTCTTCATTTCAATGTTTCAAAACTCTTTTGCCGCCATCTTGCTTTTTACTAGCATATACTTTTTTCGTCCGCATTAATTTTGTTTCTGTTATTCCTTTAAAGTTTTACTGTGTTGTCCACTCAACAACCAATAAAACAGGGCTAATGTTGTATAACCCAAAATATTTTTTTTTGTCAAAACGATTTTAAATTAACTGACCAACTTGCTGTAAGCTCAAGTTGGTCAACTCTAGAGTTGACACAAACTTAAAAGTTAATTTAGAAGTTGAAATTTGTTTTTCTTCACTATTCTTAATATTAACTCGAGAGTTAAAATTTAAAAATTAGCCCACAGACAGATACGTATGTTTCAACTTAAGTTTTAAATTTTTTCTGTGAGATTTTAATTATTCTAGGTGTGAATAAAAATATTTTGAAAATAAAATGTTCCGAGAAAATTATTATTGAGAAACCATCTATCATCTGCTTTTGGGAGCAAAGATGAAAAAGAAGAAGATTTGTTGACGATTGAAAGAAGACAATATATAATGCGTCCACGGGTCGGGATCGAAGAATAGGATGACCATAATTTTATCCACAGATTTCGTTATTTCAAAGCAAATGACATTTTGCCATTAGAATTGAAAAAGGGTAGTTTGCCTTGCACTGGAACAAGGTACCCAGTGAAATATCTTGAACATTCCCTTACTAACGGGAATTACGACCAATTACCCATTTTTTTAATGTTTTGAAAAGAAGATATTGAGACCTTTTCAACAATGTATTGATTTTTATTAAAAATATCTCGTTTGGTTCGAAAATAAACATTATTTTAGAATATATTTTGTCGAAGTTGGGTAAATGACGAAAAAAATTTAGCTTTTGAAATTGTTCAGCTTATACAGTCTAAGTGGTTTTACCAAACCTCATGTTTTTACATTGTTAAAAAGGTGTCTTCTTTCAAAAACAGTAAAAAATTCAAATTTTGTGAAAATTTGACGAAGCTATATTTTTTGCAATGGATAAAGATCCAAAATACAGTTTTTAGCCCTGTTAATCAGTGTAACCAACTCTACAAAACGTGGTAGGTCTCTACCCGCGTATATTTTTTGACCCGGTTTTTTCACACAATGTAATTCTTCTTTTTGATTAAATCAATATACCTATTTTTCTAATTTTTATTTGATTTTCTTTCAAGCCATACGGATATGTCCCTGAAGTATTTCATCATCATCCAACAAGCTTTCTAGCATCCGAGAAACCAGAAAAAAAAGTCAATTGTTGGGATTCGATTTATTTAAGTGAAGTTATTGGAAATTTAATATCAGACAAAATCTTAGAACGCACATGGAAATATCTCAAATGGCCATTACTATTATTTCTGCTGTGTGTATTTTTGGGACTCATCACATATACCTGCATGAATAGTAGAAACACTAGATCTTTAAAATCTAATTGTTTAAATTTAACTGCTAATAGTAATTGTCTGCTAATGGATGCTATTGATAACGAAAATGAGAATGAAAATACAAATAATACAAATGCGATCTTAAACGATGAGAAGATCTCGGAAGTAGAGACGTATTCACGCACTGAAACAACTCTTCAAGATGAAGAAATAGAAAAAGAAGACGACAGAGAAAAAATCGAAGACATCCCAACAATAGAAGACAAATATGAAGAAAAAGACGTGGAAGCTTCTGAGGCTGTTTTAACTGGATCAACAACCCTTCTGAGACCGATTATTGTGCCACAATTATCCCACTCTGCTGGCTATAGGGAGAAGAATCATTTTGATATAGGTTCCAAGAACGACTATACATTTATTGAAAGAAAGCCAAATCAAAAGTATGAAGATTATGTTCCAACCACGAAAACGCAGAGCCCTTATGGTCAAGTTAGTTTTGCAGAACCTAAGCCCAATTCAAGAATTCAAATCCCTTATGGCCACGAGAGTGCTAAGGAAAAAGAAGCAACGAACCAAACAGATGGGATCAAAGTTATAGGATTCACTTCAGGCCATCAAAACAATTTTGGAATACCTATTGAAGAAGACGAAAGAATTTTAAGGTTACTTAACGAAGAGCTTAGTAAGCTTGAAAGACAAACGGTAAGCTTTTGAGAAATATAATACAAAAAACTTTGTTAGATGTGTTGTTTTGATACATTTTAGGAGCATTTGAACGTTGTAGATCGAACTGAGAGCTCATTAATAGTATCACCAACGGTTCCTCAAATCATACACGAAGTCCATGAATATGTTACGCCTAGCAGCAGACCATTCGAAGACATTCAATGTCAATCAACATCACTTCCCATGTGTCGAGGAATTTTGCAATATGATTTGACATCTTCTAATGCGAAGAGTTTATACTTGAGTTCAACTGAATTGGAAGTTTTCGAAACACTCATCACATCAAATTGTTCAACGAGGGCAATTGAATTTGTTTGTTCGAGTCTTGAGCCTGAATGTCGTCCAACTCAAATTGGAATTTTACAGCCATGCAAAAGGATTTGCAAATGTTTGTATTTAAAACATACACATAATTCTTTTATGACAAAATTGATGAATATATTTTTGTTTTTATTTTTTAAAGCCATTTTAGAAGCATGTTCTAGCTTAATTGCAAGCTCAGACATTCTTACCTACACTTTTGACTGTGATAAATACCCAGATTCATATGATCGAAATGTTTGTGAAGATCCAACCCGAAGAAGTGATTGCTATGACAATGAATTCAGATGTGAAGATTTGTCTTGTATTCCTAGCCAATGGCAATGCGATAATATAAAAGATTGCAGTGAAGGCGAAGACGAATTAGGCTGCTTAGTTTGTAGTCCTGAAGAGTTTCGTTGTAGATCCAATGAGAAATGCTTAACCGACGAGTATAGATGTGATAAAAATGAAGATTGTGATGATGGTTCTGATGAACATGATTGTTTTACGGAAACTGATGAAGATGTCGAAGATCCACAATTGTATCCGAGAATCTTTTCGTTTGCTAGTTTTCTGTTGCCAAATTACACAAATGAGAATGGTTTTACTGCTATCGCTGATGAAGATCGCTTAGCTGCAGGAAGTGAACTTAATGAATCGTTAGCATCTGCAAGCACAAGCAATATCTTGCATGGAATTTCACTTTTGGATGAAATTAAGAGGGCTTCAGGAAATATTTCGAGAACTTTAGGTAAGAATTAAAGTATTTTTTTTTTTCATAAGATCATTCAGTTTCGAATGGATTTTTTTGGTGTCTCAGAACTATTTCATAAGGAATTTTATGTAAAATAACTGCGGTATCAGCCATAACTGCATTGACATGCAGAATTTTCTTAGACTTCTCTCACATTCTGTGTTATCTATTCCTGTTTTCAAAATATACCCAATATGGCACCATTCATAGGTTACTAGCCCCCATTTTCGGTTGAGGTACTTACTATAGGCACCAAGTTCACCACGCGGGGAGGTGATAGTGAGAGTTGGTAGTTAAAGAAGGGTTTTGAGTTTAAACTGTAGACGCTTCTGTCCTCTTGGATGTGCATAACTGCCCTTTGAACATCAGTAGTGCCTAACCATTTAGTTAACTATTCTAGCAACCATTTTGGTCATCATTCTGAAACTTTTTACTTCCATTTTGTTTCCACTATTTAACTGTTCTGAAAAACCAATTTCGTTAGTTTTGACCAGCTTTTCGTGATACCACAATGATCGGTATTTGTTTAACAAGACTTGCAAACAATTTTTTCACAGGGTCCTAACGCTAGGACCGGTACTAGTCCTAAAGTTGGATGTCCATTTGAGCATAAATATACTGTAGTGGCCACCCTTGAATGATATTGGCTGTTCAAAATATATTTACGTTCAAACTGTGGCCCAATTTTTAGGACTTATACCCGTCCTAAGAAATTGGCCTTTCCGAAGAAATCGGCATTTGGATCTTTTGAGTAGGTTCAACTCATTCACTACTGGAAGTTGGGACAAGAAGTGTCTCCATGTGTTCAATAGTCTGTTATCTACCAGTCGTTTATTTGAATTTACTCCCCATTAAAGCAATAGCAGTCTCAACCAAACTTACTAAACCTTTCCAATTTATATAGCCAACTTTCAGGATAGCAAAGAAATCATGATGACAAGTGATTCAGAAAACAAAATGAAAATTTCCCATAACAACAGCAGCAATAGTACCAGCATCAGCAACAATATGACCGAAGTGACTAAAAATGAAAGTAAAACAGAATTCACAACACCTTCATCTTCCTCATGTACAGGAAATGAGCTGAGATGTGTAAGTGGAAAATGTATCACAGTTGATCAGCTTTGTGATAAGGTAAGTAAAAGTTTTACATGCCACTTTAAGTGAATAAACAAATTAAATTTCTGCATAATTGAAAGGTAATGGATTGCCCCGATGGTGAAGATGAACTTATGTGTAACTATGAAGACCGTCCCAAAACTAAAAAGCCTTAACAACAATGACAATGGAAAAATAAAAGCTATTTATTTTGGTTCTGATATCTAAATAAGAAATGAGAGTGTTAAGTTTAAACTTGAATAAGATGTATTTATGTAAATAGTTAGGAAGGTTTTTATATTGATTTATATTTTTTTTGTTAAATAATTATTATTGATTCATTTATGTACATAGAATAAACACACTTTGCATTTGAATATAATTTTATTAAAGTTATTTAAAATTTAAAAAATAATGTTCTTTAAATTACCGTTTTATCTTTTAGTCATGAGTTTTAGGCAGAGGTACCCTAGACTTTAATTGACGGATAAATCAAATAGGCAATACACTGATTTCTTAGGGTCCTAAATTATATCCAGAAAGGGTGGACGCACAGAGTGCAGAAATGTATTTTTTAGAAGTTTTGGACGCGTAATTATGTTAACAGCTTACAGTTAACTGATAAAGTAGACGAAGTTAAAATACCAATTGTCACACTCAAAGAAATGTCAACATCAGCTATCGAACAAAAAATCAGCGGGGTACGATCTAATAACTGCTCAGGTTATGAAAGAAATGCCATTAAAAGCTTTTATAAAAGTCCAACATATAATAAATGCATGCCTAAAGATCCAAAATGTCCCACATCATCGGAAAATAGCTGAAGTAATTGTTTTATCTAAGCAAGGTAAGCCACTAACAGAAGTTACGTCTTACAGACCAAATATCGCTTATACCAATTATGGCAAAAGTTTTTGAAAGATTGCTACTGAAAAGATTGAGCAAAATTATAGAAGAAAGAAATCTTGTTCCAAATCATCAGTTTGAATTCAGAAATAAACATTCCAAGATAGAACAAGTTCATAGAATAACGGATGTAATTAAAAAAGCACTAGAAGAGAAACAAGTATGTTCGGCTATATTCTTAGATGTTGCTCAAGCATTTGATAAGGTATGGCATGAGGGTCTAGAGTACAAACTGCAAAGAGATTTACCTAAGCAGTACCATAAAATACTAAAATCGTATACCTCAGACCGATGCGATGGTACGATCAAGAATATTCAGAACTAAAGAAAATAGAAGCCGGTGTTCCACGAGGAATTGTCTTAGGACCTACCCTGTATTTGCTATATACAAAAGATATACCAGTGGATAAGATCGGCATTATGGCAATTTTGGTACCCGACAATTGCGTCGTCAAGGCAGTCAACACAGTACATAAGAGATTGGACCAAACCTCATATTAATCCAAATCCAATCCAATTCCTCATTGAAACAAAATCTGCACATATAAACCTTACAAATAAAAAGTTAATCAATATTCCAATATTCATTGACAATCAAAATGTACCTTACGCCAAATACCTTGGAATGAATTTGGATGCAAAGCTAAAATGGAAAGAGCACATCAAAAAGAAAAGAGAATAACTAAACTTAAAATATAGAAAAACATATTGGCTAATCGGTAAAAATTATAAATTTATCTATCCAAAACAAAATAATGCTTTATAAACAAGTACTAATGCCTGAGTGGACCTATGGAATCCAATTATGGGGCTGTATTAAGATAACAAATACCGAAATCATCCAAAAATTCCAAAACAAAGTACTTCTTGAAATAGTAAATTTCACGATTTGCATCGTGACCTACAAATAAAAATGGTTACAGAAGATATAAGAAAACACGCTGAATCACATAATCAGCGACTGCACGAGGGTAGCAATAAGTTTAAATTTCCCCAAAGGGATTAAAACATTGAGAAAGAAAAATCACTTGTCGATCTTTCATAGATTGGTAGAGATTTCGAGGTGGTTTTAGTGATGTAAGAGTCTCTCACTACTTGCTGTCGATTACTGCCAAGTGTCTTTTGATGATTTCCATCTATCCTGAAAAAAAAACTTGTCTCAATCTTACCTCAAACCTGTTTCAATCTTGTCTCAATCTCTGCTCGATCTCGTCTCAATATGGACTCAATCTTTTCTTAATCTTGCTTCAATCTTGTAATGCTTTCAAGATAATCTCTTCTCAATCCAATTTTATTCAAATCTCATCCCGATCTCAATTTAATTTTTGTCCTATAATAATCCCATTTCAATCTCAATTCTATTCAATTTTTATCCAATTTTAATTTAATCTCAACCTCATTTCAATTCAAATCCAATCCAATTTCAAACCTATTTCTTCCCAATCAATTTCAAGATAATACAAATTCAATCCCATTCCAATTCAATTTTAATTCCATTTTCATCCAATTTAAATCCAATTTGAATCTCATTTGAATCCCATTTAATTACAAATTCAATCCCATTCTTTTCCAATTCAATTTCAATCCCATTTCAACCCAAATTTAAACCAATACTAACTTAGTTTCAATCCCATTTTAATCTCATTTAAATCCCATTTCAATCTCGACTTAATGTAGTCTCAATCTGGTAGATGAGATCGAGAAAAAAATTATCTCGATCTCATATCTTGGGCTTGATCTCATTTCAATCTTGTTTGTATTCAATTTTGTACGCAGTCGATTAATTAGTTATACCTATCAGATCACCAACCAAAGGTCTCGTTTCTGCCTTTCCTCAAAAAGTCTTGTCTCTTTTTTGGCTCGTTCTCAATCTTGTCTCAATCACGACTCAATCTCGACGTAATGTTATCTCACTCCCGTTTCAATCTTGTTTCAATCTCGTGTTCACTTCGTTTTGGGTAAAATGTATTTCGTATAAGCTTTGGACGAGTAGTAATCCATAGTCTTAGACTTCTTCTTCTATTAGTTTAGTTGGTAAAAAAATAGCATTTCTGTTTATTTCTATTGACATTACCTTGAATTTATTAAATTCTACATTATTTAAAAATACAACACTGCATTAAAAACATAGAAAAAAATAATAATAAAATTCTAAGAATCGAAAAAATCAATCAAATCAAAAAGATCTTTTTTTGTTTTGTTATGACTTCCCTTACACATTTTTTGTTTAACAATCTGACATGGTACATCTACGACGTTTAACAGTTCGCTTAGGACATGGCTGTCCACCATTCTTTGGCTCACTTATGACATAACGTGAACGCTCAGAATACCCAAGACCACAACGAACATTACATTCAGACCAATTAGACCATTCGGACATGACACATCCTTCAGGTAGATCAAGGTTTGCTGGTGGTTTTTGTAGAACTTGTTTGGGGTAAACTACTGCTGCTTCTGTGGACGGGCGATAGGTTTCTTTTTGTGATGATGATCCTGCAAAAAAAATGATTGGATTTAATTTTGTCTCGAAAATTTTAGAAATTAAAATAAATTACTTACCCAACATTTTGCAAGTATTCATGCAATCCTGTTCGCTAAGGAAATTATTACGATTACCTCGGCATCCACCATAGGTGAAGGACTCACAACGACCCATGTCTGGACTATAGGCATAACGAGTGTAAGCTCCACGGCATGGACCTGCATCTGACTTCTCACGGCAGATTTCTATATAAAGATTCAAAAAAAATTCATTATGTTTGTAAGAACTTCAAGTCCCGCAATATCTTTAGAGTTTCTTAATTACCTTTGGCCAAATCAAAGCTAAAAGTACAGTCCGCACGGACAGTACACTCCTTCTGTTGATTCAATTCCATGCGCGCCGTGCAATTGGGCATCATATCATCTTCGACCAGTACTAATCGGGTTCGAATGGTCACACCCCGACCACAAGTCGCCGTGCAAGGACTCCAATCACTCCATTGAGTTGTTGGGCAAAGAGGATCAGGCAACTCGACTTGTTCGAAAGTGCAATCGGGTTTCATGCATTTTTGCTTTTCAACTATGGTAACGTGAGGGCAACGTTTGCGACCCAAATGATTAATAAAGGTCCTGGTACGCATTGTTATTCCAATGCCGCAGCTTGCTGAACATTCTGACCAATCTGCCCAAGGGGTTGTTTTACAAACTCCAGCTCCCTCTCCATCATCATTGGCTGATATCTGACTCTTGGCTAGATTTTCACCCTCATCGTCCTCTTCAGCTGGAGCACTTTACAATAAAAAAGGACAAAGGATGTGAATAACCTAGCCTAAACAACCAGTACTTTCTTCGTCGTGACTTACCTACATTCGGGAATTGGTGCAGCACACATTTCTTTTGAAACCAGCTGACGGCCACATTTCACCATCTTAGACTTGTCAGGATTTATATACTCCCTGGTCCTCATCCTTATTCCCTTTCCACAACTAACCGAACATGGACTCCAGCTGGAGTATTCAGTTACTCTGCATTCAGCTTAATAAATATTAAAACATTTTAGTTCATAATTTCATAAGTTTCATATCTTTCTACTCACTTCTTGTATCCTGATCTTCGGAATCATCCGAAACATCCAATTGTAGAGCTTGCAAGAAGTCATCATCACAATTTCTTGAGATTATCTTTTCCCTACGAATATATAATTTTGCCAGAGGAGTCATTGCCTTCGACTTTGGATTGTAGAAAGGAGCCCTTGGATCTTCCGGGTACATACTTGTTATCTTGTGCATTCTTTCCCGAGGAATAGTTTCAATGTTTGGAGCCATATAAGTGATGCCACTATCAGTACCAGCATCCCATGGGTACAAATCAAAATCTAGGGACTCCTTCCAGGAACAATCTTCAGTGCAAAGATCGAGTCCGCTTAATCCAACAACCCAATCAGGTGATGGACCTAGATGAAGACTTTTTTTTTAAAAAACTTTCCCAAAATCTTTAAGCCTCGAACTTACCAAACATGGATACCAATGAGACCTTATGATGTTTTCTATCAGTTCTGAAGGTTGACGAAGTATTTTGGTTGACATTTGGATACCACAAACCTGCAGCTTTGATTAGTGTCCTCAATCTTGAACCCTTGCCACGAAGTTCAGTTTCCAGAGCCGATGGTGATCCAAACTCTGCTAATGAACGAAAACCATCAGTAGCAATGTGATTTTCACCCCAGAATGTAAAGTTCGAGTCATGGGAAGCTCCAACGATGTCAGAGAAATGTGTTAACCAAACGGCAAAGGGATAGTCCTTGGGATGGGTCTCATTAGACCAAATTCCTTCGAATACAAACTAAAAAACAAAAAAAAATGCTGTTCTGTTAGAAGCTCAATTTATGGTTTCTGATTTCAGTTTAACATAAAAAGAAACTCTTACACTGTATTTGGCTTCATCACAAGCACAGCACTCCTTCTTAACAGTTTTAATGTCGGATTTCTTTTCGCACATCTTCTGTGTAAGTCGTCCATCATCGGAAAACCAAGCGTGAGCTCCTTCATAAACCATAGCCGAAATTGAAACACAACCCGAACCAGATTCAGGAGCAACCCACATTACTTGGATTTCGGTTTTTGGTAGATCATCAGCCTCAGAAATTGTATTGACACATTTTTCATTGAATTTGGTTAGGGAATCACTGAAAAGTTGGAAACGGCCAACACGTCTAGGACTTGCCACTGAGGAACGTCTTGATCCAGTTACTGCCTCAGCGGTGATGGTGAAATGAGTAAAATGTTGAACCTTTGTGTGGGTTTGGGAACCAAGCAGAACAACTGAAATGATTAAGTTCAGAAATTAAGTTAAGTTAAAATTCATCTAAGATAAATGATGTCCAAGTAATAAAGCCTTACTTCTATGATATATACCAATATATAAGTAGTCGATATATACAAATACATATGTATACTGGTTAGTGTATCTGCTTTCATTTGATAGATTTTTCTTAAAAATCGAAAAAGAATTGAAAGAGATACTGCCAATGGGCATCTTCACACGTGACTAGATATTCCGGGATGAAAGTCGGTTTAATTCTTGTGTTCGACTTCACACGGGTTGAACTATGCCGGAAGAAAAATGTGTATACATGAACCATATTCAAATGTATTAGTTCAGAAATATAAAGGGTTTTCCAATAAGAGGTGTTATTTTGATATTCAAAGATGGAGATAAATGATCGGATGTTTATTTCATTATAAAGAGGAAGGTATGCCGTTAATAATGGAACACAACATCAGCCAAATGGCCGCCAAGACCACGCTTACAGGACCATATCCTTTTCATGAAATTTTCCATAACCAAATCGCAAAGTGGCTGCCCTATGTCCTCGATAGCCTCACGAATTTCATCTTTGAGGTCTTGAATCGACGCTGGGCTGTTGGCGTAGACCTTATCTTTCACGTGGCCCTAAAGGAAGAAGTCGCAAGGTGTTAAATCACAAGATCTCGGTGGCCAATTGTGATCACCTCTTCGAGAGATAACACGGTCCGGAAACTTTTCCCGTAAAAGATCGATGTTTTCATTGCTTGTGTGGCACGTAGCGCCATCTTGTTGAAAGTAAACGTTGTCCAGATCAATACCATCCAATTCAGGCCATAAAAAATCATTAATCATCTCTCGATAGCGCAATCCATTGACCGTAACTGTTGCTCCAGCCTCATTTTCGAAAAAGTAAGTTCCAATGACCCCGCGGGACCATAAACCGCACCAAACAATCACGCGTTGAGGATGGAGAGGCTTTTCAACAATAACTCTTGGGTTTTCCGAGCCCCAGATGCGACAGTTTTGCTTGTTGACGTAGCCTCCGAGGTGGAAATGGGCCTCATCAGTCAAGATGATTTTTCGATGAAATTCCGGTTCATTTTCATGCATTTCAAGGACCCAATCAGCAAAGACACGACGTTGTTGATGATCAGCCGGCTTGAGTTCTTGTGTTAACTGAACTTTATAAGCCTTAAGACCCAAGTCTTTATGCAAAATACGGTGTAATGACGTTTGTGGAATGCCTAATTCCAAAGAACGACGAGGAATGGACAAACCTGGGTTTTCTTCAACACTTTGGGCTACAACAGCAATATTCTCAGTTGTTCTTGAGCGACGTGCACGGGTTTTATTCTTCACATCACTAACTTGTCCCAACAGCTCGAATTTGTCCACCAATTTCTGTATTGTGGTCCGACAAGGTGCTTCACGACGACCCAAAAATTCCAATGCGTTGTTGAAGCGTGTATTGTTCCATTTTTATTAATAGCGTAGTTTCTACTTGTCAGATGTCAAAAAATGACAGCTTCAAAAGTGACAGCTACTGAAATAGCGGGCTATTCAAAATAACACCTCTTATTGGAAAACCCTTTATTATTTTCAAAACTCCTAAATTAAAAGTTTTGTGTGTATTAGTTTTGTTCTTCCGTTCTTCCACTTGAAACTTGAAAGAAGATTTTGTGCGGTTCCGCTCTCACAATCCGTATGCCACCTCTCTCCCACCACCGTAAAAATTATTCTACCCCAGGAAGAATTAGTCTCGTGTGAAGAGGCCCAATAATATGAATTATTATCAAAGTGAGTCATTGTGGCGTATGAGTAACTTTTTTTGAATTGGAAAACTTTAATGATCAATTAAAAACTGTCTACCCCTGACCAATTGACCAAAGCAAGTGACATATTAAATCATATATTTTTGTACTTTTTAAATGGTAGAAATTTACATACAAGTTAGATCGCTGGAGAATCTATTTCTTTTGGTTATGTTAATTTTTTTAGCAATTGGTTTATTTGAAAATGTCTGCAAATGGAGAAATGAACATTTAAATGTTTAAAATTTGTTTTAATTAAAGTTTGCCTTAAAAAAGGACTTTCACTCATAATATAAGCCATTTTTTTAAAGCTAAGCTTCTCGTAAGGTTGTATGCTGCCAAGAATTCTACGCTAGCAGAAACTCTTAAGTAAAATGTTTTTATGCCCTTATACACTGACTAGAGTTCTGAAAGATTTTGACATTCAAAAATCCACTGGAAATTCTAAAAATTTATAAGGCTATAGAACTCGTTAATCGCACATAATTTGCAAGAAAATAATAAAGAAATTAATATCACCTTTTAAATATTAAAATAATGGGTTTCATTTTAAAGAATTTAGAGAGAGGATAGAATAATAAAGAGAGAAAATGAAAGAGTAATATTATAAAAATCTATCTCCTACAGTTTGTTTTTAAATGATTTAAAAAAAATGCTATGGTTTGGTAGAAAAGAGCTTTCTTAGATTTGGTTGACCTGGTAAAACTTTTAAGTGGTTAAGCCGATTTGGCTCAAATTTGTAGTGCTTATTCTACATAATATAGGCTTAGACCAGAAATCAAATTTGAGTTTATTCATCAATGCATACACACATTTTAAACGGTTATTTAAAACAAAAAAAATCACCCTAAATTTCGATAATTCCGTAAAAAACATAAAGTTAGCCAATGAAAATTATTTTTTACAGAACTTTTCACCACTAAATGCGCTTTGACTGGACTACAGAGAATATATCGAACAAATAATAAATTTCAAATTAAGGTTTTATAATACAAATTCTATATAGGTACTACTGAAATAAATTAATAAATCAACCAAATTTCACTTGCAATAGCTTTGCGTGGAAAACGAATTTCAAAATGATTAAAAATGATTTAGAAAGATAAAATGCAGTTATTTCACATCTTATTAACAGTTTTGTAACAAAGTATTTACCAGTGAAGAAATTCGACATTAAATGTACCAAAAAAATGGGATTTTGACATATTTATTATTTATACTACCATATCTCAAAAACTTGATGTGAGTAGTTTTGATTTTAGATTCGGATTCAGCGGGTCAAAATCCTTCTGAAAAGTATATTTTGGTTTGAAGGCGATTTTCGTTGCACACCAGTGTTATTGGATCTTAAAAAAACATTGCAAAAAACATGGTCTTGTTTCTAAAAATAAAATTTCACGGTCTAGAGGTCTCATAGTACCTACCTACTAATTGAGTTTTATCTGGGGACATCCTTACTTTTTGAAAACCAATATATAATTTTTTCCTTAAATAAAAATGATATGCTTTTTGTACTTGTATGAAAAACAAAATTTTAAATTGAGTTTTTCTCGGAATTTATTTGAATAAACTTATCCCATGTTTCTCCTGAACCTTTAATGTGTAGTTCTTAGGCCATGTTTTATACCACACTGTTTTTTGCAAAACAAAAACAAATTACACTATGTACTCAAAATTCATTTTTTTGTTTTGCAAATAAAATTAAAATGTGAGTAGCTGTATTTAATGTTAAACAAACTAGGTAAGTAACTCTTACATGTTTTTCAAAAAAAAAAAAACTCAATAGAGGGAACATACCACGCTTTTTGCAAAAATTGTCATAATTTTAAGTTATCACCGATTTCGTTCAAAACATTCTTCTTATCATTTAAAAAAGTATTGTGCAATGTGCATCAAAATTAACAAAAAAAAATCAAAATAGTAATTACAAAACGATTTTTTTTTAATCAACAGTTTTTTCTAATACATCGCAAAAACTGTATTTATTCTTCTATGACTAGTAAATCTTATGTTCCAAATTTCAGATTAAGTTTCTATTCCAACGAAAAACTAAAGGTCACCAATTTTTGTTTAAATCCAATATACAAAAATTAAAAATAAATTTCTCAGTAATACAAAATGAACAAAAAAAAAAAATAAACTGCAAAATGTCACAAAAGTTATCGCTGCTGGTGATAACACAATAAAGTTTAGCTCTCCCAGCATGCCAATTTATTTAGCAAGGAAACTCAACCTCATTTTCTTATTATACTTTTTTTTGTGTGGATGTTTAATAATAATAAAAAAAAATAATCCTTTATACTTACTATTGTACGCCCTTCCAGGTACATATCCATTGGGACTGTCGGCAACAATTAAATTATAACCATTATCACCTCGCGTACGCCTACCATGTGGCAAATGACTAGGAGCTCGAGGACACGCACCGATTAAAATAATTAAACTGAATATCACGAGAAGGACAGTTGTAAAATTGCGCTTATTCATCATCATTATCGTATTCATGAACTTAACTTTAATATTAAAATCCTCTCACTAAAATAAAAGTCGGTTTAAATATGTAATAGAAAGATGATGCACAACGGAAAAGTATCTTAAAACTAAGTATTCACCCCTCGAAACTAATTAACTCGCATGAAATGCGATATCAACAAGCCACGGATTTGATAGCGTGTGCTGTGATCTTTTCAACTTTTAACAGATTAAACAAAAATATATTATTTCAAACAAACAAACGAGAACAAAAAACCCCAAGGAGTACGTCTCGAAACTCAAGACAGAGTCTCACTTGTCTAATTGGCGACCGTTTGTAGACTGAAGAAGCCAATATAGTATCTCCACTGCGCGATGTATACTGGGGTTGTTTTTGAAATACTTTCGATTTGAGCTAGTCCCCAAGTAGTCGGTGGAATTTTCGTCGGTTCTTTGCGAACAACGAATGTTCTCCCGCTTAGCCGCTTGAAAGTGATGTTGATGCTGGTGATGAGATTATAATAATCAAGTGCAATTGAAATGATGCTTCCTTCAGAGTCATGCTCATCTCATAAAGGTCTTATGTTTTGTTTTTGTTTTCATTTCTTTTCTTGTATTGTACGTAGGTATTTTTATTGTGTTCCTTCCGTCCGTTTAGTATTTATATATTTATATGTGAGAGGGAAACTTATGCCGCTCGTACTCAGTAAGTTTTCAGCACCAACCAAGAGAATAATATTAATATTTGTTTTAGAACGAAACAAAAGTTCATTATATTACCTACATATTATCAGGCAGGGTGGTCAATAATAAATTAGGAACGCGTTTATTGACATGAGCGACCTTAATGATAATTGGTTCACGTTTCCAAAGTTCACAGAAATGAAAGGGAAAACAAATCGTTATGCTTCATCTCAAGTTTATGATTAATAATTATTGAAATAAAAATACATATTTCATACCTACTCTTATAATGTCGAGTTTCCTACACAGAGAAAAATCCACCACAAAAAATAGTTTAACAACTACTATTAGATTTCTGTATGGTTTTTATAACAGAAGATTAACTTCCAAGTTGTAGATGGAAAACCTTATTAACAACAAAATATTTAAAAAAAAGAAAAAAATTGGATCATGCATGCCGTGGATCGAACCTGAGAGTAGATATTACCCGGTGGGCAAATTACCACTAGGCTATAGCCTGCCATATGAAATCACACCGGCCATCATGTTGTCAAGTACAAAAATACTTATATAAAAATCTTATTGAAATTTTAATAAGATTTTTTTCATGAAATCAAGAACATTTCTCTATGGAAATATCTAATATTCATATTCATTTCAATATGATTTCTTAGTAAAAGAGCGCAATCAGGGAATCTTCTGGTTTTAAGATGTTAATATTTTTCTCTGTGTAGGGCTTAAAATCAGCTTTGTCGTTTTTTTTTAAACTGAGTAGTTACTCAGTTTTTTTTACTCTCAAATACTACAATACAAGACACTTTCTGATAATACAAGACGCTTAATGAAAAAAGGCCATATTAGTCTCGTTGAATTCAGCATTAAAAATTACATTAAAATCATGTACCACATGTTTATTTTATACCGAAATGTTTTTTCTTTAATTTTATAAACCTTGAAGGTTTAACCTTGAAAACCGCGAATCGCGGACATGTGATTCATTGTGACTTTTGAGGTAAGTTATAGAACACCAAAAGGAAGATTTAAAAAAAAAAAATTCCCGTTAGCATCCATTCCGCAGTGATTAAATTCTTCAGGTTGGAATAATTATTAACTCCACCCTGAGCGCTTTCTTTTACGAAAAACAGGACGTATTTCTAAGTTGGGAACAGAAACCAGACCAAAATTTACCACGGGGCGGGGAACAAAGGACCCCTGTTTAATTTGTTTCATACAAAAATCTAGACACACAAAGTCTAAAATCGTAAAAAAATCTAATTTACGTTTCTCTGTCAGTAAAGTGACGAATAAGATTTATAACCTTGAGTCTAGTCAAATAATTTGTAAATATAATTTCTTCAACCAAGTAAGTTGCGAACTAAATATCCTTTGCATAAATACCCACTGCTTCAAACTTTTTCTTTTAAATATTCATAACGCAAACATATAATACGTACTGAGACACTTTTTGTTCTTTGGACGCACTTATAGTCATCATAATGCAAACGCATGCATGCCAAACTACCCCACAAACGATGTTCATCTTTTGAGAATCATTAGGTTCCTCCTTTCTCTTTCATTTCTAATATATATTGTACAAACATTATGCTAAGGCATAGGTATAGCTTACATATCCTCATTCTTCATATTACTCCGCACTGGTGGCATTCTTAATTGGATTTAAATTGTGTGTCGCATTTATAAGGAATTGTGTACACGCATTCGAGTGCAGATATTATAACAAATGATAATTTTTTTCTATATTTGGATTGAATAGTTTGTTTGGGCAACTTTTCGATTTCGTTCAATTAAAGAAAGGACAAAGTGTTTACAATTATGGTTGATTGAAACTAATTTACAGAAAAAAAACTTTTTTTTTTGCAAATTTTTGAGATTTTTTCCTTTTATTTTTTTTTTTTTTGTTTTCTTTTTGTTTAAGTCTAAATTATAATTTATTTTTGTTTGTATACAATAAATAGACAATGCAAAGTTGATTCGGATACCATACATAATTCGATTTTTTTTTTACAAAGATGTCATATTTTAGTTTTGGGTTATTGGATAGAAATACAATAAACTTTTGATGAGTTTAGTCCTGTAAATCGACAGGATTATAAATATTATCAGTTTCAAAAATTTATTGAATTTCTATCAATACTTGTTTGTTTTTTTTTAATAAAATTTGCGTCGAGTTTTTTTTTTTTAATAAAATAAAATAATTTCTATAACCAATATATTATTTAAATTATAAATTAATAAAAGAAAAATAATAAAATAAATGTATTTTCGTTAAATAAAAAAGTAAACTAAAAATACCAAAATTGATCACAATTTAAACTGTAAATACTATCAAATAGTAACACAAGATGCCTTTTTAAAACAAAAAATATAAATATGTCGCAATACAATAATTATTAGAATAAAACACAAGGTTGAACATAGCAGATAAAGAAATATCGATGTTGTTCTGTAATACTAGAATGTCAGTATTGGCGTCTCTCGATGATCAAGTAGATCTGAAATGAAAATAAAAACAACAAAAAAAAATATAAAATGATTGTTATAATTTGTTTCATGGGAAAATATGGTGTAGGTAAAGATAAAAATTATTACAATTGACCCTGACAAATGGATTAACAAGCTTAAATTCTAACAGATTTTCAAAAAGCACTCAAGAATTCAAAGCTGGAGTTAATTTCTATTTCTATTTTGATTTTTGAGTGTAAAAAATTAAAACTAAGAAGGGTACTTCTGTATTATTGCCACGATACAACAATCCTAGGCAATCTTATAGTTTATATTATTTTTATTAAGGGCATTTATGCAACGTCGTAAAACACTAGATAAGTTTATCTTTTAGATATGTTTATCTTTTGATTAATGAGCTGTCAAATTTTTTATAGAAATGGTTTACACAAATTGGATACTTATCCTACGATTTCGCTGCGGAAAATTAACAAATTTATTTTTATAAACTTATCCAAATGTCATTTTGGCTTTTAAGAATTAGGCTTGAAATATGATTATATGAAACATCTCACAGTTCAGAGAACTAAAAAAATGTGTGGACATTCTATTACTATTGCATCGCAATTAGTTGGCCATAAAATATATTTATATACATATTTTATGATAAATAAAATATTTCAAGCTAACGAAAATCAAGAAACAGAAATTATAGGAGAGCCATATGATTTTTTGTATTCGCTCATTTTCGTCTGAACACTGCCGTGCGTTCGAGGGTATTGTAATTCTACCTCAAAACGTGACTTACGCTTAAAAAGGGGACGCGTTTTCTTATATCTAACATTTTTTTTTATTTTTCCGAGACATTCGGCTCCAATTTTGTGTTGGTTTGGGAGACCCATTTAAAATAACTTCAAATTTTAGACCCGCCTTATCTTTCACACATATTTGACGTTTATTAAACAAAATTTATCCAAATGAATATAAAAAGGTCGCTCATGCAAACCTTTGCGTAAACTTATCTTTTTACACAAAAAATCTTATCTCGTTGCATGAATACCCTTATTGTTTATTTTTAGTACAAAATACAGGCTTATACTGAAGTCATTTTGACCATAATATGGAACACTGATAAAATTTAAAAAAATAAGGATCAATAGAGTCCATAAAGGAATATTGGTTTAAGGAGAGGGAAAATCTATAAAATCTGAACCAGTCTACCTAACTATTAAAAATTCATCTAATCAAAAAATTTAATAAAAACTAGGCCAAGCGATAGACCCTCCAACAATTTCGGTGGGTGTAGAAGTCTGCAGGTATGAAGGAGATCTAAAATTTTCTGCTGAGTCCGAATGGTACCCTCAGAGGATTTCTAATTCTTGAGAGATGGAGTAGGTATTCCTGAAAGAAAACGTGTGTGTGCGTTAGAAGTTATACTTCTTTGACTTTTTGTGATAATAAATGTTCATCTTTTGTTATTCCAAATTATTTTATTTTTAAGCTAAGAGAAAAAAAAGCTTAGGAATAAAAGAAAAAGAAAATTATCAGACGAGTACGAATTTGTATAAACTGTATTAGGAAAATATGTGCACTATGGCGTATACTTACTTTTTGTATACACGTTTTATTTTTTGTTATATGCTTGATAATGCTTTGATTATGATAGAATTTTCCACCCTTTAACAAAAATTATTGTCCTAGGACCACCAAACAAGATGCACTCAAAGAATGCAAACAAGCAGATAATTAAATAAAAAATAATTCGCTTTTTATTAAAAATGAAATAATTATGGAAAAATGTTTTTTTTTTTATGTAACTTCTTGCTACCAATTATTATCCTGTCTTTAGCTTTTAAAAGTTACTGGCGAAAAATATTCCATTATTGGTTCATTTCTACCATAGTCAATTCTGTGAGTAGATTGATGAAATTAAGGTTGCACGAAAGCCGGAGGCATTCTAAGAACCATAAATATTGGTCAGATAATTTAATGAGAAATATTATCAAATGCTTTGCAATGGCATCAACTTCGTTTTTTTCTTTCTATTTAATTTAAATATAAGAATCAAATTCAGTTAAATAATTTCCAAGAATATCGTTGGAGTCCATGGACCCTCGAAATTCATTAACCTACGGTGGGATAGATGCACTTCATTTGAATTTTTGAAGCCCTCCATTTTAGAACTACTCATACTTAGTTAAGTGCTTACTTTAGATTAATAAATAAAAATTATGATACATGTTTGAATTTTCTAGCTTTATTTTTATAGAAGTTAGAGAGGGGGTCAAAATGACCTGAATTGGTTCCGGTAAATAAGTGTAGTGATAAATTTCCTAGAGAATTTGGCTGGACTGTTTGAAAATCAATCGCCACAAAGAATCAAAATTAAGATCCTGCATTACCCTTAATAAAAGTCTCTCAAGTCTCTTACACCTTTTGCTTGTATCAATCTGTCAAAAATTTGTTGGGGTCAATAACCCAAAAACCTTAAAAATCCTCATATTATTTGAGGAGTGACTTTTCAAAAGGGGAGTTTTCACTTTTTTTAAACTAAGTATGCAGTTTTGTCCTTCATACTCCAATGCTAAATTTTACGGGGATAGGTAAGGTTTATACCAAAAAATAGTTTTATAAATCGGACTCGGCAAACAAGTGAAAACCTGAAATTCTATGGAAAATTACAATTTTGCTTTTGTTTTTTGATTTTCTGAGTAATGACAAAAAGTGTTTTTATTGCCTTTTGAAAAGTCACTTCTCATTTATTTTTTTATGTGTTTTGGCTTTTTTTGGATATTAGTTATCATTTATTTTGGTCTTCTGGATTTCGGATTTCATGATTCTGTTAGTTTGTGTTTAAAAAGAACTTATCAGAATCAAATTATAGCGATACATTTTTGGCTTCTTAGGATTGCTTGATGTTTAAAAACATGTATGCATGTATAAAAACAAAAAATACAAAATTACATTTAATATTTGAAAATTATTTTTAAAAAAATTACTCATACGCCACAGTTCACCAAATATATTTCAAACCTAACTTCTTTGGAACCACAGAGTACAAATATGGAACGTGACAAACACAAAACAAAATTTGATTGAAAACAAAACAAATTTGAACACAATTTAATTCTTCTTTAAAACAAAATACTTGTGTAACAGATTCAGAGGACACTCTCTCTCATTTACCTTTTGCAATACTCCACCATGGCAGTGTAACATAAGTTAAAAACGCATTCAGCGGTGTCGATTGTTGCCTTCGATTTTCCTTCCAAAAATGAAATGTTTGTGTAAATCCTCTTGTTGCCCAAAGTGGATTATAAGCACCATCATCAAGTTCTGTAAAAATCCAAAGTAAAACATTAGATTTATTCTTTCATTATTATTATTTTTTTTTTGTCTAAAACACAAACAACGAATAAAACTCTTTCACTACAATTTCCCAAATGAATGGAGGAAAATAATAAAATTTAAGTGTTACAACAGTGATAAAAATAAAACAACAACAATGATATACAAATACAGAACAAAAAACATAAATTTAAATTTAAAATGAAAATATGCAACAACAACTAATATTGTATAACAAATCTAAAACATTATTTGAATAACAACAAAACAAAAACAACCTTTCAACGCCTTCTTCGGCAAATCACACCAATAATATATATCAGTTCCATCGGGTGTCCTTCGCTTTGGCACCATCCTTAGGGCTTTGTTATAGAAATTTTGATGTACGGAGGATTTTTTTGATGCCCCTGTGCGGGGTAAAGTTGAAGTTTTTGATTCTTTGTCAGCCAACCCCGCATTGGCTTCTGTTTCGGATAGAGCTCTTGTTGTTGACTCTGCCGAATTCTTATTGATCGTTACTTCCTCGTTGTTGCCATTGCAGTCGTTATGGCTATTATTGTTCAACATTGGTGTACTTTCTGTGGCATTATCTCCATCTGCATCTCCTACATCGACGTCAGCAACTTTAGTTTCTGGTGAATTTGTCAGGGCTACGGGTGGTGGGGACGTAAAAACATCATCTGTATCATCATTTGACTGTTGCAATGGATGGCTGTCCGATATTCCAGCTACGCATTTTTTAAATGAATAGGATTTTTGCGCTTGTTCAACAGGAAGTTCCTCTTTTCCTCGAACACTTATCATTAGTTTACTTTCCGTTTCGCTTAGAATTGCTATTTTACCCGACGAGGCTACTTTTTCGCTTCCAATATCACCATTCAAGGATGTAGCATCATCGGCTATTTCATATTCCTGTTGGGGTTTCAAATTGTTGTTGGAACCGTTCAGTGATGCATCACACGATTTAGCTTTCTCTGCTCGGCTCTCCTTGGCACACTTTCCAGCTTTATCCTTCTTCGGACTGGCACTCTTTTTGATGTCCTTTTTTGATCGTGACGACTTTTCTTCCGACGACGAAGACGACGATGACGAAGAAGAGGCAACAACCAATTCACTTTCTACACTCAAGATCGTCTTGTGTTTGGGTTTGGACTTTTTGTTGGGCATATTATTGAGACAAGCTGGAGTGGAATTTGTGGCGGCTTCATCCTCACAAGCTCGGCAATACATATCGGACATTTGTGCAGAATCTGTGTCAGACCATCGCTTGCAAGGTGAGCCCCGTCCAAAGCAATTACCACAACCACCTGTAGTTGGTGAGGTGACGCTGTCTGCGATACTTTGAGCTGTGGTTGGAGCGGTAGCGTTAGCAGTGCTGTCGATTGCGTTCAATTTTGCCTCCGATGCCGAGAAAGCAGGACGAAGATCTACAATTAGATCAAAAACATGTGATTTTTAAAACCAAAAAAAAAAAACGAAAAACCAAGAACCAAAGAAATAAATCACAATTGAAATCAAACCAGAAAGGAGAGGAATGCAGGAGAGGATAGTCGGAGATAGGGAGTATATGTGTTTAGGAAACAAAACTTGAAAGCAAATCTTGCATTTGGCACAAAGCGCGCTAAAGCCATTAGTTTGTGTGTGGTTAGTTTGTGTGTACATATGTGTTGTCTTGAGTCTAAAATTGGGGTTAGAGTAGTAGAGGAGAGAAAATATATTTCATCTCCAAGAGAGAGTCCTGCTTTCCCGGCAAAATTGTTATTTTTTTTTTTATTTATATTTCTTTGATTATTTTCTGAAGCGTTAATAAAACTTATTTTGTACAAAAGCAAGCAACAAGAGAGAGAGAGAATATAACTTTTTTTTTCAACAAAATAAATCAAAATTTTCATGCGATACTAAAGTTGCAGGACAAAATAAATTCATAAAAAAATGCCAAATAAAAATTTAAAAAAAATAACAATGTTAAGGAAGAATAAAAAAACATGTGTTGTGTTATGATATTGAGAGAGAGAGAGAGAGAGACAAAAATAAAAATATCGAAAGAAAACAGGTAGCAAGAACAAAATGTTTAAGAAAAAAAGACTAAACTAATATTTTTTTTTCTTGAATTTAATAATTACCATCTCTTAAATCACCAGCTTCAATTTCAGACACCTCACTGGCCAATGAATCGAGACCTTCATTTTCGGAACGTGCCTTTGAGCCAGCAGTTGTGTCGGTGGTATTTTTTGCACGCCATCCATAGCGTGAGAAATTATTTAGATTCGCACTGGGATCACTAAGCCGCCGCTGATGACGATAGTTGTAATAGTCATCGGGGTCTTCGTCCCAATCTTCCCACATATCGGTGGCACAAAATCTGTAATAGATAATTTTAATTTTAAATTTATTAATTGAGAAAAGTAAGCCGAAACAGTGAACTAGCATTTAAAAGACGTTAAAAATGGCTGGAAGCTTAAGAAGCTATAAATAGTTATAAGGGCTGCTGGTTTACGTGATTTTTGTATTTGTTTTAGAATTAATCCAAGGGTTCAAGAACATTCAGTTCATTTTAACTGGGACGCTCTGATTGGCCAACACTGTCACAATAAATCTAACTGTTTCAGATTTTTTGAGCCATTTGGCCAATTAGAGCCTCTCGACTGAACTGAACTGAATTTTTTGAACTCGGGGAATGAATCAAATACTTAATTACTGGCAGACAGAATTTAAATTTATTTTATAAACAGATATGAATGATGTTTCAAGAGATCCAGCTTGATTTGATTCTAATTTTGGAATTATATATTGGAAGTTGTTATTAAAACGTCAATTTTTTATAATGGAAGTGGCAAAATGTGTAGTTCTTAAAAATTTCTTAAACTTGTTTAGTGAGGCAGATTGAACATACAAATTGGACAGCCATAAATGTTGAGACAGTTTAAGTAACCTATCTACCTTAAGTCAGCTTTTAACTCAGAGAATGACATTAGTCAAGGGGACAAATAAGATATTCTTATACTCTTGTCGATCACTGATTTTTTCTTAGTTAACGTTCACAAAAAAATACAATTTATTTGCGCCATAGGTACTAAAGTGCAAGTTTAGGATTCGTAAATTAAAATTGAACTTGAGATATCCATCAAACATGATATTACGATGATAGCGAAGGCCAAAAAATCGGGTCCGTAAATTTCGTTCTTCTGTCTAATATCTAAGCAACAGTTTAAGTCGCTGAAGAGATTTTCTTCAAACCTGGTAGTTAAGTGTATTTTGTGATTCCCTAGACGGTAAATTGAAGTTTATTTTAGAACCAAAACTAACGGTACCTTCCATGTGACGAATATGAAAAAAAAATTATTTTTTTCAAAAACGACTCTTACGATTTATATTAAAATTTTTATCTGGGCTACAACCATTAAGGTCGTACTTTTGAAATAAAAAATATATTTTTTTATAGGTTAATATATGTAGGTACCTCTATTATAACACACAGTAGACATGTTAGAGGTAATATCTTGCGGAGGTTGTCAAATATTGATTGTCAAATTATGACAATTAATGTCGCTTTGTAAATAATTCCCGAGAATGTCTGCCTGCTCAAATCCTCGGGAACACGATGTTTACAAATATCTGCCACTTTTTGCTTTATTCATAAAAGAATTCACTTTTTGATTGTATTTCAATTTTTTGTTAATTGATTTAATATTCCCGACATTTTCATTGTTTTTTTTTTTCATTTCTAATCTGTTTCTTTTTTTTTTTATTTGCATTATCAAATGATTTTCAGCCGCAAGAAACTCTTTGGCAGAAATTTACAAAAGAAAGGGGAAATGATTTTCTCTAAGTACGCTCTAATTTGACAGGTTTGACAGGACTCAAAAATAGTAGAAATTAGTATTATTTGGCGAGTACCCAAACTGACCTTTTGTGTATTCAAAGGATTTCAATGTCAATTTTTAAATAACAATTAAATTAAACTTAAGCATTTATGATCAACATAAAGTCTTATATGACAGTTTACGCAGAGGAAAAAGTAGCCCATAAGTGCTCCTGTTCAACATTAATATTTTAAGTATCATATCAGCAACCGGACCTAAGTCATTTTTGTAATGAATTTTGTGTTTTTTTTAATTTCTCATAAAATGTATTTATTTTTAAAACTGTACTTTAAAAGTTAAGTAGAGGTGGACTAACCC
Organism: Meliscaeva auricollis; assembly: GCA_948107695.1. Lineage (NCBI taxonomy): Eukaryota > Metazoa > Arthropoda > Insecta > Diptera > Syrphidae > Meliscaeva > Meliscaeva auricollis. The sequence continues at coordinate 29,964,258 of OX403619.1, read as the reverse complement.
CAAAAACTAGTGTATAATATCCTCAAGATAATGTAGGTCATACATAAAATTGTTAGGTCGTAAATGCTACATCTTGCTTCTGCTTATAAAAGAATTTTGTATGGCAGTATATTAATTTTTGGGTGTTTTCTGCAAAAAGAACGAACTGCAGATTAAGCAATTGTTGGACATTTGTAAATGTGAAAATCGTAGTTGACTCCCCACTGAATTCGACCGAATCAGTGTCTCACAACTTGCAATCAGTAAAATAGTTTTCAATTTTTTTTTAACTAAATATGCAACCTTGTCTTCCCTATTCCAATGGTTTATTTAGTTGGTTTAGGTTAGGTTAGGTTAAAACAAAAATTTAACCCTATCTGTTAAACACGAGAACACCTGAAATTCTATGTAAAATTACAATTTTGCTGTGTTTTTATCCAATCAACTGAGAGTAAGAACGAAGTTTACCACACAGCTTTGCAATTCTTAGCTCATGTCTTCAACGTGTAAATAAAAGCCATTAATTTTTAAATGTTGTACACCTAGAATACTAAAATGTTTACCTACCCAAATTTATTTTGGTTTTCTTTCTCTTTCATTAAAAAGTTAATTCATGATGGTTTAGTTTACAATGTATATTCCTTGTGCAAGACATAATTTAAAAAAAAAATGCTTTACGTGCGTTTTGCGGAAGAAACAAAATCGAAAATTTGGGAATTTCCATTTATGGAGCGTGGCATCCGCCACTAAATTTTGCACAATAGTTGTTTTTGCAATGCATATGGACAGCTAAAAATTGAAAGTATGAATGCCTATTTTTGTACTTCTTATCTTCGTTGAATCTTAGACGTAGAGAATTGAAGTTTTTAGAATGGATGAAATGAGGTAGATTAAAAATTTAAAACAATCCAACAAGGATGCGTGGTATCCTCCACCATTATATAAAATTAATGATAAATACATTATTTTGCTTACAACCGAGCGCTTTATTATTTAAAATGTATCGATAATGCTATGAAACGTAGTATGATTGTGCGTAACATTATTTTTTTCTTTTGTATTGCGATCAATTTCATTCAAAACTAGACATTGATCTGGTGTCATTCACATTTAAAATTTAAACAACAAACATCACGTCTATAATTTCTACTTTCGATGATACCTCATATAATTCCTCATGACCATTCGTCTGAGCTTGCAAAAACGAAATAAAATTCATGTAAAATGTGTTAAGGGTGTGTGTTTAAGTTTACAAATGAGTGAATTGATGAAAATGTTGATGCTCTAATTTGTTTTAGCTGTTTTTAGTGAAGAAAATTTATATGTAGGACTCATTTAATAAAAAGGCTTCTATAGAAGTTGTAATAAAGATTATGTTAATGAGATGACATACCCTGGTTCACTGGTGGGTGTTTCAACACCAGATCCTTTTGGTTTTGTAACTGCCATTTCTGCGTGTCCTTTCCCCTGGGGACCTTTCATACGAACAAATTCGCAACGTGTCTGGACGCCAGCTCCACTACTAAACAATCCAAATGACATTCTTTGAGCTACTTTCGAGCTTAAACTCGATTGCTACGAAAAGGGATATATGTATATTTTAGTATTTTAAGTATATAATGATGGAAATGTATACTCACTCTTGCATCGTAGACCTTTTTTAAGGCATCATAACGAATAGAACCCAAAAATATAACACCTTGAACAGAACCATCTTTGTCATTGGCTACCAACTCGACGCAAACCATTTCCCCATCACGAACTAGAATGTCGCTAAAAACCTAAAAATAAAGTAAATTTTATTCCTTTAATCACCATAAACTGTCCTGAGGCAAATTTGTGTGTTGATTTTTTTTGTTTTGTTTTTGTTTCTAACTAAACAACACAATAGAAGATATAATAGCACAACAACTATGCTCATACTCACCTCATCGAAATTGTCGACCATGAAACAAATGTGCGGATAAGTCATCTCTTCGCCTTCACCCTTTGTGTCCATTTTTCTACGACTTGGCGAAGCATAAACACGCTGTGAATGTCGCCGTAGAACTTGCAATTCTTTTGGGGATGTTCTTGTGCAAATTGCCAGCGTTAGTGTGTAGTCAAATTGGTGTATGACCATATTTAAGTATACTGTCTCCTCCCAATCGACATCTGGGTCACCAATGGGAAGTTTACGTGAATCCTTTCGAAACACATCGACTTCAGTCTATAAACAAACAAAAAAAAAAGGAATGTTTTAGGTCTATATTGTGTTTTATATATATATATTTTCTTACCTCATATTTGGGCATATGCCTGGAAGAGCTCTTAACATGTTTTTTTCTAACAAAAAATAACAAGTCATCAGAGTCAATACTATGAACTGGTTCGGATTGAAACAGGAAATGTCTCACAAAAAGATCTGTCCAATAAGTTGTTCCTTGGAGAACCACAAAACCACATTCTGGAATGGTAAAAAATAAATGAATGAGAAATAAAATATTGTGTATGCTTATTTCTTATTATATGAGATGTTGAGTGACAGTAAAAATAAATCGACAAGCGCAATATGTTATGTAAGTTACATTGAATCTTATCGTAGGTCGTGCGGTCCGTTTGGCAAACATACAAGGCATTTCTATTCATAATTTTGTTGTATAGTCCGCCAACAATGTCAGTAACAAGGAACATAGGATATGATGTAAGTTTTTGTAGGTCAATAATATTGGAGAACAAGGCTGACTTTTAATGAGACAACAAAAAAAATATATGCTGTCATCAAAAAGAGAGTCCCAAAACCGTCGAATCTGTCAAAACGTCACCATCGGCAGTTGTAACATCGAAGTAGCAAAAGAATTGGTTTGTCTGGGATCCACCATGACATCACACAACGACATCAGTGTAGAGATCAAACCAAGAATCACACTTGCCAATCGCTGTTTCGTTAGACTTGGAAAGCATTTAAACAGTAAGGTCCTCTCTCAAAGAACCAAGACCTTAATTATCATAATCCTGCTGTATATGGCAGAGGCATGGACACTATTAGTTTCGAAATCAGCTGAGTTGCTTTGAGAGAACAACTCTTCGAGTGATATTTGGCCCAGTGTGCATCGATGGAGAAGAAGATTAAACCACAAACTCTGCGGGCTTTACAGCGACATCGACCTTGTCCAATATAGCCGAAAATGCAGCGATCAAGATGGCTAGGTCACGTGGAGCGTATGGACAAAACGCACCAGCGACGAATCTTCGCGTACAACACCGATGGACCAGGTGACTTAAGTAAGTAAATAAGGCTGTCTTTTTATAATTGTACCTTGGTTCATAGGGCAAGTAGTACAAACAAGTGAACGGATACATATAATTTTATATGTAACTTCTTCCGGCACACAGAAAAGGTGATTGGTAAACTGTTTTGCATTCTTTATAAGAGAGAGAGAGCCTCAAGTAGTAACGGAGTTCGTTGTAACAAAGCCGAGTGATTTAAGGGCTTGACTCTCTGAGAAAAGGAAGATATTCAGTGAAGCAGATGCAGATATCTGGGTACATGCCGCTACCTACCCCATCTTCGGTTTTTGAACCATCAGGCGTGTGTCAGTTACGTTAAAATTTTAGTAAAACTTGATTCCAGGATGGGGGTGCAAAAAAATGTAATCTTTTTTTCTGTGTCGATTGGTTTAAATGGGACTGTGTTAAAATATTAATGATTGCGGCTGTGTCCGTTCAGAAGAAAACAACATGGAAAATAAGGGAAACTTATTTTTATTTTTTTTTTAAATATTTTTTCACTGTACATTTGCAAAAATCACATATTTGTGACTATCATTTTAAATTTTCCGCTTGTGTAAGAGGGTGACTAGAAACTATTTCTTGAATTTATGAAATTTTCGTGCATCTAGTTAATTGTTTTTTATTTATTTATGCTCTTTTCATTTTTATTTTGAAAAAAAAAAGAAACTGAAACAAAACAAACTATTTCTCATGATAAAATGTCTTTCACCAAAAAAATTCTACTTCTGACAAAATCTCAATAAAAATTTTTTGCCTAACTTTCCATTCAAATTTGCAATAAAAGTGAAAGATTTTTTTATGGCTGACTTATCAGAGACCAGAAACTTGTTTAAATTTTAAGCAATTAGGAAAATGCATCAGGGTTATTCCATAAAAACTGAACCTTAATATGACGTAAATTATAGTTTAAATTTTGAAAATAAATGACGGCACTAGAATTCCTAAAGTTTTAACATAAAAAACAGTTTTAACATTAAAAAAATGTTCATATACACCCATTTTTCCCTTTTTTTTTGTTTTCAAGCTCCAAAGTGTGTGTATAAGTTCACATCTAAAAATTGATATTTTAACAGCTCGAAATGAACAGAGCTTTGGTTGGATTGGTATTATCTTTGGTTAAAATTCCAAAACCATCTAAAACCTAAAAAAATTGCTATAAATCTTGTGTATTTCACGTAACGATCTAGCTAGTATTTCCATCACATCCGTTACAAAAAGAATTTAAAAGATTTACTGGAAAGAAGGGAGAAAAGAGTGGATAATTAGTAAATGAAGATAAAATATTTCAAAAGTTATTATTATTTGGCGTATTTTGTTGTCCTAAGAAGGAGTCAAGACCATTACATTTCGTGTTTGAAAAAAATTTGTGCTAATAGTTGTGGAATTCAAAAGCAGAATGCAAAAATACCGGTTGTTTAATCTTAAAAAAGCAATGAAAATTTTGAGATTTATCTCCAAAATGACTATGAAAAAGACTTTCAACAAAATAATTTCAAATAGTTAAAATGTTTTTGTTCCATTAACTGAAATTTCGAAAAATCAACAATTTTCCAATAACAGATTAAAAAACTTAAATTCTGCGATTTTTTTTTCAAAATATGCAATTTTGGCAACGCTGGATTCTAATGCATTGCAAGTGTATGCACTTTTGCATTCTCGAAATTAAGTCTTTGAAAAAAACTTAGATTCCGAACTAAATTTATAATTTTTATTTCTAAATGTATCCAAAAAATTTGTTACTATTTAAAATATTATATTATTTTGTCCTTTTAATCCATTTTATGCACTGTTTTTCCTATTTTTTGTTTCAGTGTCACAACCGTTATAAAATCAAGTCACGACCGTAACTTCAAAAGAAAAATGAATGGTCTATGTAAACATATTGAAATTCTCATTCATGTATTAAGTACCCAATCTTTGGGGCTTTCATTTAAAATTTTACAGTATGTCTTCTCAAAGCTTTGAAAGTCGGTTGATAGAGTTTTGAAACGTTGTGACCGTTACGACTTTTGTTTAGATTTTAACACGCTACAAAAGAAATATTTCTTATTTTGTTTATGTCAAGATTTAACCCACATTTTTACGCAATTCGGACACGGCCTTAAGTTAACTCCACCCAGGGGCTCTAGTTTACAATGGAACAAATATTAAATACCCAGTATGAATGTATTACATTCATAAGGTTTATCCTAATTTCGTCTAATAGATTTGTGCTTTTAAGCCCTGTACTAGTTATTCTTAATCGTTTATTGACACCGTTATTCAACCATCACTACAGGGATTTATTGCAAATCTATACAGAGAATTAAAACATTATTATGATGTATGCTAACGGAAAACAAAAAAAAAAACAAAAACAAAAAAGAATGTGGTGCCAGTTGCCAGTGATGTAGCATGAAACTTTCCCACCCAAGACAGTTGTTCCTGTGTTTTTTTTTTTATTAAGGTTAAAATTCTATTTAATTGATTTAAAATTTTGTATAATAGTTCTTGTGCAGTTTTTTTCTAGAAATTATTTAAATTGTTTACTTCTTATCAAAAACAAATGTGTATACCTATAAGTGCATTGTGGGATATTTCTAGATTTCATAAGCTACTACTCTTTTTTTCTTTAACTTATGAACTCGGGATAACAATAAAACAATACATAACGATGATAGAGAATGCGAAAAAAGTAGGTCGGACAATTCTGTCTGTCTTTCTATCTGTTTGTTAGTTTGTTTTTATTTAGGACCAAAATTAACGATTTTGATTTAAATTTTTGTGTGTACTACAATCATAAAATTCGTACTTTTGAAATAAAAAAATATGTTTTCATCGCTTAATAATGGTACCTCCCAACGACCCGTTTTCTGTTTTTCTGATTCAGTCGTAAACGACTCAACGGATATCAATGGCAATTTTTACACAAAAGGTTTTTAGCACTCTTTAAATTATTTTGTCTGTGTATATTTTGAGCTACAGCGTAAATCCCTGAAGCGATTTTCTTCGAATTTGGTGGTTAAGGGTCTTGAGCAATTGCCTAAAGGGGGAATAGAATTTTTTTTATGTACCTGCCATGTAATGAATATGAAAAAGTTGAATTTTCTCAAAAACGTTGTTCACATATTTTAAGTTTTTTGCAGTAAAAAAAATGGACAAAAATTTAATATTTGGGGAATACTTTAACAAAATGCAAGTTTCATCATCATTGTATTAATACGTAAACATGAATTCTATTTCTCCCTTTTTAACTTACTTACTGGCAACCGATTTTAATATTATATTTGGTATATATTTGGTTTTATTTAAAAAGTACAGGCAACCTTCCTTCCTCCTACAATTAAATTTTTATGTCATGATTGCTTTTTTTATTCCATTAATTAGAACCGTTTGCTGAAACGAAACTTAAACATTTATATTCAACATAAAGTCTTATGTGACAGTTTATGCAGAGGGAAAAGGAGCCCATAAGCGCTTATATTTAAAATAAATATTATTTTAAGTACCGTATCAGCAAACGGGCCTTAGGACATTTTACATTGGGTTCAATTGCGCTCAAGAAGCTGCATTAAAGGTATGTAAATTTGGCCGCACCAATGTTGTCAGTTTGTTTAAGTTTAACAGTACTGCTTCTTGCCAATAAAGTACCTTATGTTTCTGGAACGCATCGATTTTTTTTTTAAATCTTAATCCAAAATACGATTTTCTCACATACATTACAACCTGGGTATTTGAATTCAACTTGTTTAATTTTTTTAGTCTTTAGAGGAACAGAGAACACCCAAAATGTATATAAACATTGATAATAGAATGGGAACTTTCAGAAGTTACTCGAAAAGTTTTTTTTTTTTGTTTTTTGTTTACGATAAGAATCTTATTGTTAAGTGGCAAATGATTGACTTGAAATTGGAAGTCAAGAATGTTTTCAAAAATATATCTTTTTTTTATCTTTCCTTGAATATCTTTTTTATCAACTCTTGAAAAAGTTTTTAAAGGCTAAATTATCTTGAACACAAACATTTTGTAAGACGATGCCCCATTACATTATCTCTTTAGCGTAGCGTGTCATAAATGAACAATGGCATCCCTTCCATTGAAGATAACCATGCGATCAAAAAAAAGAAGGAAAAATGCGATAGAAAAAAAAACGAAAAGGTATAATATAAAAATTCTTGAATGTAAGAAGGAATGCATCAACAAAACCTACAGTATATTTGCGTAACGACTTCCTAAGTACAATAATGGCTCTTTATTATGAATGACTCCCACATGAAGGGGATTTTTTTCTTCTACCCCAAACAATTCAATCAATCGATATTATTATCTATGAAAACAATAAACTCAACCCTGTGCCTGTCGTCTCATCTTTTGTTTTGGGCGTCATTAAAATGCACAAGGTGAGATGCAGGGGAGTCCCATTACCCTTTTTATAAATATTATATTATAGGTATACTTACACAGATGTATGTTGGTGGCATCAAGTCTCAACGCTAAAATCGATAACAGACTAAAATTTTGGGTAGGGTATGTCCTTTGAAGACGAACTTTTTCCCCCCATCAATAGAGACAATAATTTAAAAAGAAAATATTTGAAAGAACTTACCATCTTTTAACAATTGTCGCATTTCTTTTGTTCTTTGGAAATTAATATCCTCAAGCAATTGTTGCAATGGTGTTTGAGCTTTTAGTAAGGATCCACTGGCCAACGCCATCTTTTTTGGTTTTCTTTCTTTTTCGCTGATAAAACCAAAACTGCGATGGAAAAGTTATGGAACAGGAAAATTTTCGCAAAGGAAATGATATTTTATTTTGTAAATCCCCACAATTTTGTGGTTGGATTTCGTCAGTTAGTAAATTATTTAGCACACAAATGTTGTAAAAAAAAATATTTGTACTTTGTTAAGACATTTTTTTTATCTTGATTTAAAAAAAGAAAAGTTGTTCACTTTTATGGAATGTTTTTTTTTTTTTTTTTTTTTTTTTTTCTATTTTATTCCGAACATTGTTGGTGAATGGACATCCCTTAGCAAACTGAATAGAGCTCTTTTCCTGGACGATGAATATTTGAAAAATTATAGATTTATTTTGATTATACTGCGCAAATTCATGAAATCCAGTTGGAAAATATAATTTATGAAGGGGGAGGATTTTGTAGACAAATTAAAAAAAAAACTAAACAAAAACTTGATTTTTGACAGCCGGATCATATCATATGGTAGAATTGGAACATTCCATTTCGTATTAATTTCATGTTCTAAGTTCATTTTGTTTGTGTTAGTTCAGGGATGGTTATAAGGAATATAATTTTCAGATTTTGTGATGACATAAATTATGGCTGGTATTCACCGAAGCTCATAACTTAGGAGTAATCATAAACCTAATTGACAAGCCAAGACAAATTGACAAGGGTGAGTATGCTCGCAAGCATGGCTCGACAATATACGATGCTCGTCGATATGAATGGAAAAACAACATCGTGTTGGCTGGAAATCCACCCCTGTGAGTTAGACCTTGTCGTGGTGGGGGTGCTTACTTGGCGCTCTCAGCAATCCAGCTGCAGAGCCTCACAACCAACATAACTCAAACAAAAAACCTCAAAACAAAAAACTTGAAAAAAACATGGAAAAATGTAAAATTAATTTAAAAATAATTTAGAAATTCAGATGAGGAGAAGTCGCCAGCGACACACAAAAAGAAGAACAAAACAAAAAAGTCCATGTGAAACAAAAAACGAAAGGTGGGAGGACTTTTTTCACTCTTGCTGGCACTGACCGTGAGCAATACCCGGCGGGCACGAAAGACAAATTAAACACACACCAACGTGGGGGTAAAGCCATGACGCTTGGCTCTACTCCTACTGTAGTATGACTTGAATCCAAACCTCAGTTATTGTAAGACTCAGGCAACATTAATAGTGTCGATTCATATTGCACCACTTGAACCTTTTCAAGTGCATTGCCCGAGTAATGCGTAACACAATTGAGGTCGGATCTTCTTTGCTGCACTTGCACTTTCTTTAAGTTGCATTTTATATAAATAAAGTGAATTATATAAATAAAGATTATTATTTTATTAAAAGTCAATCGTTTCATTTATTACACTACACTAGTCCTCAAAATAAAAAACCTCTCACGGGCACGGGGGAGGCTGTTCGGACAAGTGACGTGTCTCACGGTATCCCTTCTAGCCTGACCAGACCTCGTCCGAGCACGATGAAGGATTCCCTCCCTGATGGAAGATCCGGTACATCCAGATCCTCTTCCAACAGGGAGAGAAACCAAATCATACCAAGAAACGAAAACCGGGCTGTAGAAAGACAAGTGAAAGAACTTGGAGACATTCCAACAACTGATCTAGACTCGAAACAAACCGGAAGCACACTCGCCAAAATTACGACCAGCGGCAACTCAACGTCAAAGCGACAAAGGTCTACCGAGGGAACTTTTCCGGAACCCAAAAAAGCAAAGGTGCAAAACACCTCCTTTACCAGAATAGATCTGTCCTTTAGTGACGTACTAAAGGACAAGATCATAGCAGCTGTCATTGACAGCAAGCAACGTGGATGGTATGATATCTGCTGATCAATGGACGACAGTCAATGGCAAACTGCAGTTTTACTATTGGACTCTAATTATGGACAATTCGGGGAATCCTGTAGGTGTTAGTGACGCAGGGTGGCACCAAGGCCGTGCCAAACTCATCGCCTTTGATGACCCAAGATCATACGATCTCTATAAGCTTGCTGTTAGCAGGTTAGAGGCCTGGTGCTAAGCTCAAAGTTGTGGCTAGGGAAGAAATTCCCTGCAGACCTCTCCGTTACTTTAGAATGGCCGTTTTAACTATTTTTCACAGATCGTGGAGGCATTTTATAGGTAAAAAAAACATATAAAACAAGCAGAAATACAAATAAAGTAACTTCATTTTGCAATCGTTTTTAATTGATAAGATCATGGGTACATTTTTTAAGAACAAAACTCTAAAAAGTTTCATGTTGGTAAAATAGCCATGATAAATATCCAAACCGATAGAATATTATACGGATACGCATGTATATGCACTGCCACAGAAAACTCTACTTTTTTATCTATATTCAAATGTATTCCTGTTGATTTTATTCTTTCCGATATTGAAGATAAGTTTACGTAAGAAAAATTCAAAGTAAAACCAAAAGCCTACAAAGTTAATCATTAGAAGCAAAAAATTTAACAAAATATACTCTTTACCTTGTAGTGTCCTAACTCCGCCTGTAATCTTTCAGAATGATTAATTGTAGATGGAATTGAAGTGAAGGTCGATTCGTATTCTAAATCAACTAAAATCTTCAACATTGTATTTTGAAAAGCTCTAAAAATATATAAAATAAATTAAATAAAATGAGACTCTTAACTTATACCTATTCCAGATGGTTTTCTGCATTGGGCGCCATGCACTAATTTTTTTCATTATCTTTCGTTCAATATTTTTTCTTAGTTCAGATATATTATTGGAATTTAAATAAGTAAAGTTAAGCTTTTGAATGCCTCCAAGTGGAGCTGGATTTTTCTTGTTAAACATTGCAAACCAGCATGCAGAATCGTCTACATTGAAACTCATCAAGGAAACTCGATTTTCACTTTGAATATTGCAAAAAATCTGAAACAGAAGAAGCGTACATTAAAAAACAAACATTACACGATAGACCACTGGATTACATTGTTCTGAGAGAAAATGAAAAATACTTTGTTCATAGGACAATAGGAATCTTTCGTTGAGTACTTCTTTCCAGTGCTAGGATCTACCATCACAAATTCAGAACCATCTTCATACAACACAAAAGCACTTTCTCCATAAGGAAATGAACTTCCTAGAACAACCCAGCAACGAATGCCAATTGTAAGCAAATAGTTTGCCAACAAAACACCAAGGTCCTTTGCCGAACCCCAACCAGTTTCTAGTAATGCCTGAAAATTAAATGTATCAATTAAAATTGTACCTACCAAAAGGGCTAGTTTCAAACCTGATTATTTAACCATATCCCTTTAAACTGCATACAGGGATCAAAATGTTTAAGAACATTCAGCAGAGACACATATCTGCAAGCAGTGTCAATTAGGTTTTCACTTATTTCTATTGGCAACGGAACTGGTTCAAGTAATCTTGTCAAACAAACTCGTTTTCCATCCATCGTACAAACTAATGGATCAATAAAACGATTTGGTTGAATATCCTTGGCCTCTATAGACCACTCTTGAATATGATTTCGCACATCTTTAAGTTCTGAGCATTCAAGATTTTTCATCGATACTTGGGGCATATCAAAACATGGATCCACACTGACGTATAGCCATACATTGACACGTTCCTTTATTTCAGGTATATTTTCTATTGGCAATGCTTCGCTTAAAGAGGGTGCATTGTAGCCAAGAAAAACTTTTGGTGAATTAAGTTCAAAAACGCCTTCAGTCTAAGAAAAAGATTTAAGATTTATAGTAATTGTTCTGGTTAAGACTTAAAAAAAAACTCACCCTTTGATTAGTTAAAAGTGTACTTATTGGCAAGCGATATTCTCCTAACCAATTTGACTGAAACCTTTGATAAATTTCCATGGATCTTTCTTCACTTATGTGGTTTTCTATGTACTCATCAAAAATTGCTATTTTTAAGTCTCCTTTCAGCTCAACTGGATTTCCCCTGGAAGATATTAAATTTTGTTTAACAGACTTAACTCTGTTATGATCTGTCTAATGCTCTGTCTTAGACTTTTAGAGAAACAAAAAGATAAAAACTCCTTACAAGGAAAACTATTTTTTTGAAGGATATTCGGGTTTGTGTGTGCAGTTTTGAATAACTATCTTTGGCTCTAACAAGAGCTAAAATCTAAGAGACGGTGGCAACGTTTCTCATATCAAGCTATATTTTACATATGCCAGGGTACTTTATTATATGGACTGACAGATAACACTCAGGTGCGTGCAATCCAGGAATTGAGGTAATTGCGGGTAGTAGCAGCTGGGTGGTGACTTGTGACTGTGGTAAGTAAGTAAGTGAATTTTCAAAACATCTTCAAAGCTTGTCAAGCTGCATCAGGAACCTTTATTATAAAGTTTTATCGATTTCTTATAACTCACATTTGGTCTCTTGATTCGGGTGTGATACTTTCAAAACATAAAAGAACTGAATCAATGAATACAAAAAGACCCACATTGGGCGCCATTTTCTGTGATCCAAGAATAAAAATAAAGTCGACGGGAAAGACAGGGAAGGCAAATGATTTACATGTTTCTATTCTAAAATACTTACGTTACTTGAAGAATCAAATGTTCATTCCATGTTGGGCTTGAACCATCCGCTGTCATTGTTCTGCTGCTTTTATCCATATAACTTGCCAAAACATATGGTCTTACATTAGAGTATTTAAATGCTGTAAAAAATAAAATCGGTATCTAGAGTAAAACAAAGCCATTATTAAAAAAAAACATACTTTGTGAGCTAAACATTGACGTAGTACTGCTATCTCTGCGGTCTAAATTTGGCGTTGTGAAGGCTCTAACTGGAATGCCTGTTGCTCTCACAACATTAACAACAATATTAAATTTTCTTATATTCTGATACATTGGTTGTACTAAGCTGTCAGAATTCAATAAATTACGAGGACTAAACATTGTTGCCAATGATGAAAAAAAAGATTTCAAGTCTACAATGCCATTGCCGATCAAAAGCTCATCGGAGCTGCCACTTATCAAAGCCAACTGATCACAATGATTTTGCACTACTTCGTAAAGATTTTTAAGATATTTCTTTCCATTATGTTTGTGAATATCTATTGGATCCATCCAGTTGCCAATGTCGATAACTTTTTCTTCATAATCTTCTTCAACTTCACCATCTATGTAGGGGAGAAATTTCAAGTCTTTTGTCCTCATATCTCGTTTGTAAATTGATGAAAGCATACGCAAGCGGGGGTTGTTATCGATCTCTTCACGGGAGCAGAATTGCAGCAGAGTTTCTTGAAAAGTACAAGTATCTTCTGATAGACTTTCTTTGCTTTGACCATCTTCCTCATCAGATGATTGGTCATCATTGTGTTGAGCTTCGGTTGGAAAATCGATAAGATTTTTCTTCTGATAATCCTCAAACATTTTGTCCGGGATTATAGTCCTTGAATCTGATGAATCCTTAGAATAAAGTCCTTCGTCGCAATTGAAGCCAACACTTAGTTGACCGGATATATTTTCTAGTTTATGAGAGGAAAAACTTATGATTTCCAAATGTTGGTGTTTATTGTCAACAGATGGCAGAGGGACTATTATATTGGCAATTTTAATGGGCACCGATGGAAGCCTTTTCTTTTCATAGAGCTGAAAAATATTTGTTTGCTCTCATAGGATTTGTAATAAAATAACAATCAACCTACCTTGATCTTAATCTCTTTTGGAATTCTGCGATCCAAATAAATTCCCAATGACTCATTGACGGCCAATGACAAATCTGGTTCCAAACGGAAGACCTTGGTTGAACTAACCAGTTGCCCATCAAATAAGATTCTCATATAGTAACTTTTGATTTTCTCCAAGGGACGACAAGGATCAGATAAATTTGTTCGTATTATTTCCATTTCTGGCTCACCTGGAGTTCGAGAACATTTTTGTAGCATTTTTTTTAAATCTTTTTTAATAGTTTCAATACTGGGCTTTAGAGGTTTTTCCGAGTATTTTTCCGGATCTGATCTTCGAAGTCTTTTAGCTCTGTAATAGGCTTCAAGTTCTTCACGGTATATTTCATTAAGATCTGTTTCAAAACGTTTGGTATAAGACGCATTGTCTGCATCTAAATCGACTTCGATGAGTTTGAGTTTTATCTTCAAAGATGTCCAATGAAACTCCTGACGTTTACGAAGATTCTTCAAAAGTAACCAAGTATCTAAAATATTTCGAAACAAATCTTTACTAGTTTGTTCCTCTTGATAGAGTTCATTTCGTAGTTGTTTCACTTTATTTAAATTTCCTTCAAGTTCAAAAAGATTTTGGTTCGTACCATCTTCGAGAAGTTCATTTGCAATGTTTCTTCTATCGTTTAGAGTTTTCTTTAATCTTTGTATAATTTCACTTTCTTTTCTCTTAAAATAAACCTCAAGATAGCTATCTAGTTTGCTGAATAAAATGTGTTCTTCTTGCTGTAAGGGATGCTGTGTGAACCTCAAGTCTTTAATATTCAAAGTAATGAATTTGCGACTTGGAATTATATGAGTGTTTTTGTCACCGAGTTTTGCTACATAAAAAACTGGATTGAATTCCTGTTCACAAACTGTTGCATAGAGTAGATCATCTTGGAAGAAATTAGTCTGATTTTTCAAAGAGCTACCGGAAGTGATTTGCTGATCGTTTTCTTCTTCATGATATCGATTCACCAAGCGAATCAGGTTGGCATTTGGTTTACGTTTAGGATCTTCAATAAGGGTATTTTGAATGTAAGGATTGACTGCTGAAGAGGGAAAATATAATAAATTTTCATTGAAAACTATTTTTTCCGTTGGAACTCGTTTGATTGGATCATCATCTTCAATTTGAATAAAAGAAGAAGCAGTTTGGGTTCTTGGTGATTCTGAAGATGACTTCTCACTTTCTTCTTCTGCTGATGGTGATGGTATTTTGAGCATTGGAGAAACTGGTTTTCGTCATTTTGACAAAAGAATGCTACACCCAGTTCTTCAGTGTCCTCTTCAACTTTGTCAATTGATAGTTCTGTGCTGTTCAGGATAGCTGCAATTTCTTGTTCTGTTTCTTTGAATTCTCTGGTTAGTTTTGGTTTATGTTTCTTTGGTTTAGGTTTGTTCTTCCGCCGTTTGTGAGACTTTTTGATCATATATTCTGGCATATTATCTTGTTCTTAAATACTAATAAAAACAATTTATAATATACTTTAAAGTTAGTTGATGTTATATTTAGTATAAAGAGATAGTTATTCTATGCTTTGCTTATGAAATGTTGATAGTTTTAACTTTAAAACAATGAATGACTGTAGAGAAATTCGAACAATAACAAAAAAAATTCGTTCTGAAATTTAGAAAAAGTTATTCACCGTCAAAAGTCGAAAAATATGGTATGTTCAAACTTTTAAAGATTTTTAGTTATAAAAATAAATGCACGCGTGGGTCGCGCGTACTTGCTCTTAGCGTCAAATTCGCTGGTGCACGTTAAAGCAGTTAAATAAAAAAATAAAAAAATATTTTTTATATATCAAAATCTTCAAACCATGTTAAAAAAAGGTGGTATGCCATTTTAAAGAAAATGTTTTTGGACATCTATAACCGAAATTTTCAACAAAAAAAAAATTAAAAATCGAGAAATAGGTTTTTCAAAAAGACAGTTTTTAAATTTTTTTTAAAAATAAAAAAAAAATTAATAAGAAATAATTTTCAAATTTTAAAGAACGTCTTGTATATATTTTTTTTATCGCAAATAGAAATAAATAAAACACTCTTGATTACATATTTTTTCCTAGGTCAACATCCATTTTAGTTGTTCAGGTTTTGTTTTTAAAATTTTTGTATTCTATTTTATTTTTGCGGAAATTTTTAAAGGGTCACCCCAAACATTCAAATTATTTATCTTAAATTAATTAGCTTAGGGTGGCAAAAACTTTATTTCTTATAAAAATATATTTGTCACTTATTTCTTTTTTCTTAAATATTGTATTTCGGATTTTAAGAAATAAAAATGTTAATCTAATAATCTAAATCTAATCTAAATTTGTTTAGAATCATTTTTCTGTCGGAAACAATCCGAGAGAGAAAATCGCAGTACCTACATCGCATTAGAAAATAAATCTGAGAGAGAAAATCGCATACCTAAATTCAAGACGAGTGTTGCTGAGATTTTGAAAATTTTACAACGAACGCTTTGATTTTCTTCAGAAGTTTATCCGATATTATCAGGTGGAACAGTTACTATGATACAAAATTCTTACATTTCGTAGAAATCTGAGAAAACTTTTCTCCGATCGGATACGATGATAGGGCTCATTTCGATTATCTATGTTGTAGGATTAGAAGCCATATATTAGGTGTGTTTTTTTGTACGACCGGGCTAAGTTGGACGAAAAAAACGCTTTCGGGGCTAAACAATTTACTTGTCAAATACAACAACAAATTAGCCCTAGGGGCTTAGCTGCTTAGCCCCGAGAATTCTCGGGGCTAAACTCTTTGAAGGAGTTAAAATCTGTGCTACCAACTCACTTTCTGTTAAATCATCGATAAATTGTATGAAAACACCAAAATTATCGACTAATTGTATGAATATAAAAACACAAAGATGGCGTTTGGTGTAGAAAAAAAAATTAAATTCTGTATTTTTCTTAACTCTTTCAAATTAGTTCATTTAAATTTTAAAGTGTGTGTATTTAATGCTCTGAAATGTCTTTATAAGTATGTTATTGAATTTATTAAAACACAAAATGAAAACAATTCAACAAATCAGATTTTTTTTTCATTTTTTTTTTGTCATTTCATTCACAATAATGCCAAGTGTTTGGGTTAAGCCCCGAGGCGTTTTTTTCGTCCAACTTAGCCCGGGCGTACAAAAAAACACACCTATTATGGCCATAAAGTGCAAAAGAGAAAGGTAATAAAACATTATGAATGTTTGATTACCTTTGACTTTTGCATATAATACCGGTCATAGGAATTGAAATACATCGATTTTTAAAATAAAAAGGGAAGTGCTGGGATGGCTAGAAATTTTTGTATTTTATGTTCTACACTTCAAGGAACAACAAAAAGGCAATTAAAAAGAACTTGTTAACTACTGTATTTTCGTGCAAATGTGGTTGAAATTATCTCATTTTGAGTTGAGTATTTGTGTCAGAAATTATTTCATTTAGAAGCTCATTTGTTAAATCTGATCAAAATCATCTCATTATTCCCAGTCAAAATAGGCTATAACCTTTTTTCTATATCATCTGACGCTTTCTTTCAAAAACACACACTTTTTTCTACTTAGGATGGTGTGTTTTCTTCTCTCTTGGTACATTGTGACCTATTCACAATTAATTAATGGGTTTGTGGATAATTCGATCTAATTTCGTGCAAATGAGTTGAAAATTATCATTCAAGATTTGAAATTTGTAAAAAAAAGTTATTTCATTTGAAGGCTCATTTGTCAAATTTGATCGAAATCATCTCATTTGCCATAAGAAATATATCTATGTACATATGTACGTAATATCTGACTCTCGAAAAATAGATTTTTGCTCTATCTAATGAATAAGTACTATCTGACTGTTTATAATTGACTATTGAAAAACTTGCCCTTAAATAAATATTTTAAAACTTGAAATAAGGGAATATTCGGTATAAAATACCTACAGTGTGCGGTATTTCCCCAAAACGTCATTTCACCAAGTTTGTTAGGACAATTCATCGAGAGTGTGTGGAATTCACACAAGGTGCGTTTTTTTGTACGCCCGGCCTAAGTTGGACGAAAAAAACGCCTCGGGGCTTAACCAAAACACTTGGCATGAAACACTTGGTGAATGAAATGACAAAAAAAAAAATGAAAAAAAATTCTGATTTGTTGAATTGTTTTCATTTTGTGTTTTAATAAATTCAATAACATACTTATAAAGACATTTCAGAGCATTAAATACACACACTTTAAAATTTAAATGAAATAATTTGAAAGAGTTAAGAAAAATACACAATTTAATTTTTTTTTTCTACACCAAACGCCATCTATGTGTTTTTATATTCATACAATTAATCGATAATTTTGGTGTTTTCATACAATTTATCGATGATTTAACAGAATGTGAGTTGGTAGCACAGATTTTAACCCCTTCAAAGAGCTTAGCCCCGAGAATTCTCGGGGCTTAGCAGCTAAGCCCCTCGGGCTAATTTGTTGTTGTATTTGACAAGTAAATTGTTTAGCCCCGAAAGCGTTTTTTTCGTCCAACTTAGCCCGGTCGTACAAAAAAACACACCTACAATTGTAGTTGTTGTGTACAATAGACAAACATAGGTAATTGTTTTGTAAAAACTTGGTGAAATGACATTTGGGCTACATTCCATATTTAGAACTGATTTGTGAGAACAACTGTGTTTGTTGTTTTTTTCTCTTCTGACGCCTCTATACTGTTCTTTTCTTCCCAATACTACTTGTACTAATAAAGACAAAATAATTTCCTATGTTGTTTTTTTTTGCTTACTTTGGCTTAATTTTTTTGTATCAGCCTTCACTGCCACTTACCTTGCACTCTAGAAAATGTTTTTAATCAATTTTAAAACTAGCAAGTTTACGTATTAAATAAATATTATTTTATTATTTTTCTTTTCTTTTATAACAATGCACTTCCAACTGCTACTCCTTTTTACAAAAATTATAAAACAGAAAATGTTTGTTTTGAATTATTTTCGTTGGTATGGCAACAAGATTGTTCTATTTCAGTTTCTGTTTGGAATTTCTGGAATTGGTAGAACCATATGGAAAGCTGAAACATTTGACATTTCAAAATTCACTCGCGGCGTTGTTTACGTTTATAAAAGTTTTGCCCGCATTTTATTAAAATTTTATTAGAATTTTATGATTTTATTAAAATGTCCAACGACAAGAGAACTATCTATGTTGGAGCCCTTGCCGATGAGGTGACTGAAAAACTCTTGAATGATGCTTTCATTCCATTCGGTGACATTGCCGACATTCAAATGCCCGTCGACTATGAATCCCAAAAGCATCGAGGATTCGCGTTTATCGAATATGAGGCTTCCGAAGATGCTGCTGCAGCTATTGACAACATGGTAAATTCTTCATAAACAGTTTGCATATTGTTGTTTTTAATTAATTGTCCATAATTTAAGAATGATTCTGAGCTGTGTGGCCGAACAATTCGTGTGAACTTGGCCAAACCAGTACGAGTGAAAGAAGGAAGCTTCAAACCGGTGTGGGCTGATGATGATTGGTTACAAAAACATGCTGGTGCTACTCTCACAAATGAAGAAGGGACTGAAGGACCAGAACAACCACCATCAGAAGAAGTAAATATTCTAGATTCGATCAAACTATCCTCATTTATTATACATTTTGAATATTTAGCAAGTTGAGACCGTAACACCAGTGGTTATCTCAAAAGCAGAAAAACGTAATCCACAAGTGTTCTTTGATATTCGTGTCGGTGGCAATGATGTTGGACGTATTGTAATGCTGCTGCGAGCCGATGTTGTGCCGAAAACAGCAGAAAACTTCAGAGCTCTGTGCACTCATGAACAGGGTTTCGGTTACAAGGGTAGCACTTTCCATAGAATCATTACCGAATTTGTAAGTTCCTATAAATTTCTTCTATTCAATGATCATAAGCTACTTTTCTCTTATAGATGTGCCAAGGTGGCGACTTTACCAATAACAATGGCACTGGAGGCAAATCCATATATGGCAAGAAATTTGCCGATGAAAATTTCAATCTTAAACACAATGGCTTTGGTACTCTGTCGATGGCTAACTCTGGAGCTAATACTAATGGTTCACAGTTCTTTATATGTACCACTAAGTAAAAGTTTCTTTTTTCTAAGTGATGAAAATAGATATTTAATGTTTTTTTGTTGTTGTTTCAGGACCGATTGGTTAGATAACAAACACGTAGTTTTTGGACATGTTATTAGTGGAGCTGATGTTGTACGGAAAATTGAAAGATGTGGAACAAAAGCCGGTACTCCAACTCAAAAAGTAATTATCTACTCTTGTGGGGAATTAAAGTAAATAAAATATAAGCATTTTTAAAGGAAGAATCTAAAAATTTTTTTGTGTTGTAGATAAAAACTAACGACAAAATACAAACTTGAACTTAATAGGTAGTTGAAGCAGTTCATAGTTATTTTTTTCTAAGCTTTTTTAAGCATAATTTATGTACTTCCAAGTAGATCTAGAACCCGCCCACCAGCTCATACGCTTTTAATGCCTTTTCATTTTACTTACATTCTCTCATTTCTTTCGCATCAACGAATTAAGTAGAACGATTTTTAGTGACAAATCATTTTACACCGTTACGACGCTTCCTTACTTGTTTTTTTGGCACTCGGTATTTTCCGCTTAAAGCGAAAGAATACAGGATGTCGCTTTCATTTCCTCAATAACTTGTCAGGTTTTGAAACAAAATTATTCCAAAACGATTAATTTTAAATTCGTTTGCCACCAATGCATCAATTACCCTAAGATTGATGGTACTCAGTGAGGTTATCCGATTCTACGCTAACCCTGCATCATACCGTATCGGTACCAAACCAATCAAGAAGGATTCATTGTGCGTGTTTAGGTCTCTATTGAACTTTTCCGATGACAAGACTTTCGGTCTGTCATCGCATAATCTAATGGAGACCGACAATACAACATTCATTCCTTGATCCGGTCATCACAGTCTAGATTTTTCGCGTGGATCAAAATCTTGTCATCAGATGTCTTATATATTGAATGTACTGGTGGGATTCTATTTATTCCTAGCCATTGGACTAAATGATAAGATTTTGCCCAGCAAAAAATAACACAGGATTGTGGAAGAGAAGTTGGATTGAATTTTACTCTTGTGGAAGGAACCGCGGGGTATGAGCAAGCGAAAAGCATACCGAATTGATAACGCACTAAAAATTCAGGAAGCTGCCAAAGAATTCGGTATCGATCACGCACACCGACACGATACTATAACGAAGGGTGAGTAAGCGTCAACCGGCCTTATTCATTTGGAAAAAAAATACATTCTTCATTTAATCGGGTTATTCGAATTAAAAACTTGCAAAGGAATAAATTCAGAAATGCATCGTTGCGTACCTACTCGTCGAACATTCATAAACGCATTTAAAAAAGCGTCACTTTGTGAGTCAAGAAAATTCTTAACGAGTCTCTTCTGACATCAGCTATGCTGCACCTAAAAAAGCATTGATGCTCAGTCATTTTATGAATTTCCTCTTCTTAATGAAAACTTCCGAGGAATTGTGTTTGAGTAAAGGCCTCCCAATCGAAAATTCCCTTTTCTTTCAGTGCTTTATTCGAAAGGAAAACTTCTCGATTTGGAGAACCTTCCCTAAAAAATTCACCCGTTACCGATGTCGTTTGTACTAAAACGACAAGAAAACTAAATGCTTAAGAAGTGCTAATTGGTGTTTAAGTACAAATTTAACTTCAGTATTCTCTTCGCTTTTCACTATACATCCTATTTGCTGATAATTTTGTTTACGGAGCCGTAAATTGTGGCTTCTAGACAGTCTTTTTGGTACAAACGACTTCGGTGCGCCGAGTTTTGATTCAGGCTACAAGAATTTCTGCGAAATTAAGACCTAAATAAAATCCCGCACATCTGGAACATAGCCTATGAAAAACTACAATATGTGCATTTTCCTAATTCAACTGAAGACGAGAAAAAGAAAAAATAGGCTTGAATACAAAAAATAAGTTTTCTCAAGAATTTCATACATTCTTTATTTATTAAATCATTAATATACAATTTTCAATTAGTTTTTTGACTGCCATGTTTAGTTGAATCTCCGATTTTATTTTGACTCTGCAATAAAATAAAAACAAAATTGCATTAGTTTACAAATAAGAAACAAAAAACAGAAAAATATTTTTTATTTGATCAGAATAAAGCTAACAGCATGGTTTTTATTTGGGTTCGCTCAGTAGAGGGAACCTGAATAGGTAAGAATATCATCATTTTGACCATTTTGGTATGACTTGCATGCTCAACAACAAAATAAAGTGATTCTCACCTCTAAACAAAAAGCACTTCTTCTCCGACATTTTCATTGGGAAATTCATCATTAAAAACAACCAAATCTGCAATCAGTAGAAAATAAAAAAATGTTAGAAATTTTCAAATAGATATCTTTCAGAATTTTTAGAATATGTACAAAATTTCAGACAAGAAGTTAACAGCATGGTTTTTATTTGGGTTCGCTCAGTAGAGGGAACCTGAAAAGGTAATGCTATCATCATTAAGATGAAAGTAGGTACAAAACTAAAGAAAAGTGAAAAAAAAACTAACCTTTGGTTGTCTTTATTTTGGGCGCGTTCAAACATTCCAGATTGATCACTGTTATAAAAACCAAAGAGGATCATGGCTGCAAAATGTAAAAAAAAATAAAATTTTAGTTTTTATTTGCGCAAATGAACGAGGGTTTAGTGATGAAATGAATATCAGTTAAAAAATTTCGTTACATTATAATTCAAATGAACTATACTTTAAAATGAATCATCATTAAAGAGATTGAAATAACCAAGAAATTGCAATTATTACCTTATTGATTTCCAGCAGCGAAGTTTAATGCATTTCAACTTCATTTTCCATCCAATTCAGCAACTATTTCATATTTACGCCTAGTCCTGTAATGAAGATAAAAAAATGCATGAATTTCAGAATTTTAATGTAATTTATAGAATCACATGTCTTGAAATTATTGTACATATTTTCAGTATCCTTTTGGTTAATTGGTATGAAATCAGCATAGATTTTATTTCAGATTAAGGTTATCATCAGCTTATGACTTTAGGGGCAGATTGTGAGTAAAACCCAAGGTACTAACAATTTTTGACGATAAATCTTACCTTTTCTGTTCACCGAATCGTAATGCTGGTCGGCAACATTTCAAGGCGATTGAAGTCGACGGAAACTTCCTATAAAAAAAAGTATATGATGTTAAAGCGGCGATAAAGATTTCGATTTTAAAATAAAGAGGATGAAAAAATATCTTCAGCATCCTTTTGGTTAATTAATGGGAAATCAGCATAGATTTCTTTCAGATTATAGTTTACATCATTTAATTTTGAATTTGCAAATCTGTTTGAAATTTAGAACTTATATGGTCTAGTTGTAAAAAGATTAAACCTCCATTACTACAAATTCAGTGGATTGAAGCTCCAAAAAGGATTTTCAATCCTAGGATAAAACACGTTTTTACAACCAGTCCTTATACTTATACTTCAAACCAGAACTAAAACAAATTGTTGACCTTAAAATTAATAATATATTTTATAATTACCTCATAGATTTAATAATGTAGGTAAGTGCCATGACTAGTTACAATCTTTTCCAAAATGATATAAGCCACCTGAAAAGTAAATTAAGAATGCATACTGATTAGTTTTACCCCAGATTTATGCAAAATGTTACCATAAGAGAAAATATATCATATAATTTTACATCAGTTGGCCGTTCTTATCTATCCGCAACATATTTTAATGAACAAGTTCATTAATATTAGGCTCTGAACTATCATCATGTAAAATTGATGAATTTATACAAATTAGGAGAAATTTCTTTTTATTTTACTTACCATTTAAGTCTGAAATTATTCAAGGCATCTCCAGTTCTTTTAAGTCTTCATATAATTGAAAAGATTGTTTCACACTTTGATTGTATAAATGTTTAGATATTTTGGAAAAAAACATTTTATTTTTTTATTTTTAGCAAGCAAACGAGTACAACTAACTCTGGCAAATGCTGATGATAAAATGAGAAAGATGAAAGCGGAAAATGATGGATGTTAAAATCAAGTACAGCATGAAGTTAGCCAAGGTTTGAGTTATTCATTTCCGTTTCATTCCTAGTATGTTCCCTGATTTTGTAACACTCCGATTACATTACGTTTGTTTTGTCGAACTCCTTTTTCCACGGTCACACCCAGTTGGCATGATAAACAGAAAACAAGGTATGCTCATTAGATTTTTGACAGGTTTTCTGTGATGTCCTAGTCATCTTTCTTATGGGCATTTCGCCCGAACGTCAGTTATGGATTTGGAGGAAACATTTTTTTAATTGAAAACAACAAGAATGAAACTGAAAAAAAAATCGATTGTCAGCATCGGATAAGACTACTACGTCATCAGTTTTCCAAAATGGCGACATGGCGTTCATAATAAGCATACCTTGTTTTCTGTTTAGCATGCCCAGTTGGTTGTTGTTGCAAACTCTGGAACTCGCTTCTGATTCCCTCACTAATAATTTCGTTCTGCTTTTCATGCTACAAACCCAGTGCGAAATGATATTTGTTTTTAGGTTTGAAGTCGACTTATATCGACAGCGAAATGCTGCGGAAAACTAAAACAAAAATTATTCTAACAGTATTCTGTCAATAAAAAAAAAAAAAATAACAATTAAACAAAAAACTTAGGAAATCTTTGAAAATCGTTTCTATTTTCGTTGGCATTTCGCTGTTAACGTATAGTGGAGGTTAACGATATATTTTTGCTAGCTTTCATGGTGCCGTTTTTATTTTATGGAAATCTCTAACTAATAGAAACTTTGTAAAAAACGGTTTATCCGCTTGTTCTTTATTTTTTAACGTCTTTTCGTCTTTCTTTATTTTAATGACTCTTTTCGCGCGATAGTGCGACTTGACGATAAACAAACTTATTTATTCAGCATCATCTTATGAGAGTACAAACACTAAAAGCGCATTTTTCTGGTGCCACCATTTATCGCCTTTCTAAAGTGCCATTTGGCCATTATGGCCCCCCACTAATACATACCTCATTGTTTGTATGCTCATAAGTGGGCCATGGTCCTGCGGGCCTGTATAAATTAATTATCAGTATCGTGTCGTACGACCAATATTTCCGAATATGGCTATTTGACGCTTTAAAAAAGTGCCATTAGACCATGGCAAAATGTCGCAAATATGGCCATTTGGCTCTTTAGAAAAACGTCAAACGGCTAAAGTACAGGACACAAAATAGATTATACAAAATAGAGAACACAAAATGAAGGATACCAATTACAGGACGCAATATACAGGGCACAACATACAGGACACAAAATACAGGACACCAAATAGCGGACACAAAATAAAGGTCACAAAAAAAAGGACACAACGTGCAGGACACAAAATACAATACGCAAAATAAAAGACACAAAATAGAGAACACCCCAACCCAACCTGTGTCCTGCCAAACACAACACTTTTTTTTTTATTAATATAGAGCTCTAAAAGTAGATTGTAAGTTAAAATACTAAAAATAAGTTACAGGACACAAAATACAGTTTGTTTTTCGCTAAGTTTTTTTTTTAATTTTGCAAAATCGAAATAATGCTAAATTGGCCTTATTTCGCTTTCTAAAGCGAATAAATCCAAACTGAGAGTTTGGGCTTATTTCGAATGGTTACATTTGCTTTTCGGACCACGTGATCTGAATTTTTGTCGGTATGCCAATAATAAGTAAAGCTGTATTCGCTTCTGCCCCAGCCTATGCCTATTTGATTGTTCATTCATTTATTAGTCCTATCCTAGCAGAATAAAAAGGCTGACAATATAATAAAGCTGTTTATTTTGTTTTCAAGATATCTGTGTTTTATATTCAGTATCTATGAGAAACTCAACAGCCTTATTGAATGTAACAAATTTCTCAAATAAAAAATTATCATGTTTTGTCCTTGTATCAATGCAGAATCGCTAGTGTCACCGAAATTTGATTTAATTAATTGATTTAGATCAGCATACCACTAAAATAAATATTAAATTATATGTAAGGTTTTAGTAATTTCTTTAAATTTTTGCTACTTACTTCAAGATTTCGCCAAGTGGATTTGTACTCTAATTCAGTTATCCCCGTGCCACTATTAACTTCATTAATTTCAACAAACATTACATCTTCTGGAGTAATTTGAATCAAACATAGATCTTTTTCTGATTCTTTAAGCTCTCCAAGTGCTAAGATTATTGTTCGTCGATTTGATAGTTTGTTCCAATTCGAACTATGAAATTTTAATTTTGATGCATTTAAGCTCATACAATCATAAGTATGTAGTTCGGCAGCTAAGTGTTTTTCAGAGAATTCTCCTAGAATAATTTTTTTTTTAATATTATCTATTTTAACACTTTTTTACGAAACAACAATGTTGGCCTTACCATTAACATACCAGACAGTATCAGGTTCTGAAAAAATGTTCAAGAATTTATCTTGCAGTGTCTGAAAGGTAAAGGACGAAAGGTCTTCTTATACAAAAATGCTATTAAAAATAATTGTTCTTCTTACCTTCTTGAAAATTCTCAAATCGCTTACGGGTTCCTGCATCTCCAAAAAAATCTTACGATTTTTAAGAGTTCTAGTAAAATCTGTTATAAAAGCCTTATAACCATTCCTCGTAATGTATATTCTGAACAATGCATATTTACTTTCCATTTTAAACTCCAACTCATCTTGTCTACAAAGCACAATTTTTGTAGTGAGATTATAAAAATGAAGTTTTAAATGTTATATACTTTTCTTCATTTGGTTGAAGTGACCAGCTCTTAAAAGGAAAATGCTGATAACGATTGAATGCAAAGCCAAATGTACCTAAATTAAAACATATTTTGAGTTTAAGTCAAAACCTGTTGACTCAAATGAATCAAAAATATTGAGTCCTGACACAAATGAACTTAATTAAACCAATAGGACAAGTTTTTTCAGCTTGAGATCATACGATCATAAGTTATGAGCGCTCATATTGGAGTTTTCGGAGTAACCTTAGAAGTAGTCGAGACCACTCATTAGCAACTAATATTCGGTATATATCTTTTTTTCTGAACTTTAAAGGTTCAATCTTGAAGATCCAATCAAAAGAATTCAAGTCAAGATAATAAATATTCTAAAGAACCATCAACTCGGGATCCAAATTAATTTAAAACATGTTTCTGGATGTCGTACCGAAAATCTGGCCCTTAATTACCAAAAGAAATGCTAGTATTTTATGTTGAACCTTATTTTTGATACCTTTGAGCAAACTTATCTTGGCCTCGGTAACTTTATTGCTTTGCATACCTAAACGATCTGTCCAAATTGTTATTTTCTTCTCATTTGCATTAAACACAGTTTTAAGAACGTTTGTCGTGGACCATTTTGAAAAGGATTGTTCTTCATTATCTTTGTCTTCTAAACAAAAAAGATTCACGAAAATGTGTCATGCTAAAGAATAATGTAGACTACCATTTTCCGAATGACTTAAATTACTATCTTCGTTGAGATCAGGTATACTTTCCGGAATCTTCAAATTTGTTGTTTTCTGAGGTTTAATTTTAAGAACTTCATCAGTTGGTTTTAGTGACGTACGTTCAGTTTTTAACGAGACCTTATGATCAAAAGATTTCCGGCTGCTAATTGAATCGCGTTCATTTTTATATAAACTAGTTTCTCTAGTTGAATTTCTTTCTTCAGATTTTTCATATGCAACAAGTTTAGTAGTTATTCTTGGTCTCCTGATATTTCTTACATATTTTTCAGCCAGAATTTTAATAGGGTTGCCAAATCTATCTGTAAATGTTGACTTTTGGTACGACTCCTTAATTTTTTCCAAAGTCAACATAAACTCTGAAAAATATTCATATGCGTACATCCTCCGTTCCTCGTTAGGTTCTTGAACAGGAAGAATCAAGACTGGGAGTACATTTTTGAATAAAGGAAACAACCGTTCGGGATCGCATTGAATATCGAATGACAAGAGCTGCTTTTGCAGCTCCAGACCTTTATTCTCTTCTTCATTTTCTGCTGTGGACTTCGAACGTCCTAATGTTGATTTTGTTTGTTTAATTTGATCTTCGTTATGAATATCTTCAGGAAATTTAAAAGTGGAAATAATTCTTGGGATGCTATTTTCCAGAAAATCATACATCATAGGTTTTGTGAATAGATCGTGAAGATTGAAATCATTAACAATGACAGGTGAGGTGATTTTCAAAGTATTTGTCGTTTCTTCAGCATCTAATGAAAACTTGTAACATTCTTCAAAAACACATGCAACTGGTTCACCCCAATGACAGAAACAATCTGGAAGTTCGAAAGTTATTTCGAAAAATTTCGAAATGTCATCGACATGAGAAACGCTGTCAGAATAGATTTGTGCATTTTTTGTTTCAATTTTTTTGTCAGGTTTGTACCAAGTCATTATTAACTTTGGAATGTTTGTAACCTTGGGTTTTGATAGTGAATTAATATGATAGACTCCTCCCATAATTTGGAAATGTCTTAAATTAACCTACAAAGAAAATGACGACTAAAATTATTTTAAAACAAAGTTATAATTTTTATATAGAAGTAATCTTGCAACAGTGTAAACTATGCGTAAGCCTGGGTAAATGTGTTTATGTCAAAATTTGTATGGAAATGACAATTCATTTACCACGTTTACCAATAGTTTACACCGTTACATGAATACCTCTTTTACATATTAATTTTTGAAATATAAGATTAACAAACCTCGCCTTTTGATAAATTCAATTTATTAGGATGAAAATTTACTATTGCGTTAGCATACTCTTGAGAATCACGCTCTAGAAAATCCCTACGAACGATAGGAACCAAATCTGGGGTTACTATGGGAGGTTCTTTAGAAAGTTTCTTTGAAATCATTGAAATGTCTTTCTTTTTTGGTGGAGTTTTTTTGGCTTTATCATCTTTTTTTGCTTCCTTTGCTTTAAGCTCCTCTTCTTCGACTTTTAAACTTATACGACAAAAACAAAATTAATAAGAATGTTTTTTTAAGGGGAAATGTCTTCAAATGAAATGCCATTGAAGCAAGTGAACTATCAGTTTCTTAAGATACAAAAACAAACTAACCGCATTGCTTCTTCAAAATCAGCTCTTTCTTTGATCATATTTGCTTTGATTTCGGCTTGAATTTGCTTTTCACTTGCCCATTCCTTTTGTAAACATATTTTTAGACCTAAACAGAAGTTATGCATTTTAAAAAAAGAAGTCCAAGTAATTCTATGAGTAGGATATAATAAGGTCTCACATCTCTCAGTTTCATCTTCAATTGGCAATTCATTGTACCTAGCACATAAGCTCAAATGATCAAAATGACAATGTAAGCCTCTTATTACCATATTTTCTGACAAAACACAAAATGGTATTACCAATTTGGTTTTGATCTTTTGCAATTCAATAGTTTTTGATTTTATTCTAGAATATTTTCAATGGCTTAAAAAACTTTAAATTACTTTGTGTGTCAAAATTTTATATACTCTTCAGGATCCAAATAAATAGGTAAGTTTTGAAAAGTCCAGAGATGAATATCAAAGTGTTGGCCTTGATATGAATATTCAGCTGTTGTAACGTCTATTGATCTGATAAAGATTCTATTTATCGCAAATTCTTTACAATAAAAGCTCAAAAATAAACTTACTCCATGTAAGCGGCTTCGGAGTATAAAACACGATACGTTAAATTATCGATATAATAACAAATTTTGCTTTTGGCAGAATGATTTAACTGTGAATAAAAAAAAACAGTAACTTAAATCAAATATTGGAGTAATACAAGTGATCATTGCTCTTAAAACGAATTTAAGTCCAGTATTCACCGAACACTCATAGGTTAGGAGTATTCCGTTAGGTTCAATGGAATACGTTCAATTGAACCAAATTAGATGCTTCCAGTAATATGTTACCAAAAGGATCAAAATCAACGTAGGGAAATTTTAATACCTATGGCAATTTTTTGTCTTAGAAAATGTCCGCTGAATGCAATAAAATGACAGCTGAGTTTTTTTTCCACTTAAAAAATCTCAGAGCCTTAAGCGATCTCTATTTATATGACGTGCTAAATTTAAATTTTAAATGACTTTTCTTCTTTTTTATTTAATCTTATCCTTAAAAAACAACAAATAAACAATATTTTTTCAAAACAAACCTCTTTGATATCGACCAATAGTTTTTTGGAAACGTCGTTATTAGTTGGATTTTCTAAAAATTCTTGAATTCTTTTTAATAGCTGAAAGAAAAATTTTGAAATCTGTATATGCAAATAACAAAAGCAATCATTTTAACATATCTCACCTCCATAGTATCCGAAATTCGAATATCATATTGCAGTCCGAAATCTACTCTATCTTTTTTTAAATATGATTTTGTCATATTTAAGGAATCAATGTCTTGATTTAAAATGCTGCCCTCATCAACAGCTAACATCCAATTGATGGAATTTTCAGCATCTTCTTTTTCATAATGAAGAATTTTGTCGAAGAAATTCCGAATTTTTTGAGGTTCGAATGGTTTTG
The DNA here is from genome assembly GCA_948107695.1 of Meliscaeva auricollis. Classification (NCBI taxonomy): domain Eukaryota; kingdom Metazoa; phylum Arthropoda; class Insecta; order Diptera; family Syrphidae; genus Meliscaeva; species Meliscaeva auricollis. The sequence goes on along the minus strand of OX403619.1, from coordinate 29,934,039 downwards.
GTATTTTATCACATGATAAATATGTTTGCCACTTTAAAATAATTGTAAAACAAGTTTATTTTTATTATTATTGTGTAGGAAATTAAATTTACTACTACTATTCATGGTTTTCCTGTAGAAACGGTAACAGCTCCATAAAAATTGTGAATGACAAAGTTGTAGTAAATTCAATTTTCTTACAAGCATTATACTCTCGTAATAATAAGCTTTTATTTTTATTTGTATTTCTTGCTGTTTTGATGAATTTTGCAAAATTTGAATTTATGACAAAATTGACTTAAATGGCCTGTTCTGTCTTACCGGTCTAATTAAATGGAAAATTTTCACACACTGAGAGCGAGTACTAAATGTTAATTTTCATTATTTAGGAGAGTTTTTGTTGGACATTTCCAACAAAATTTTGTGGAAAAAAATTAGTCCCAAAAAAAAAGCACCCTAATGGATAAAAATATCGGTGGTTTTTCGAAGTGTTAGGGAACATTTGAGGAAACATAACGGTAGATATCGAAGTTAAGCAATTTATATAATATTATCCAACGATAAACTCAACTGAGTTTTGGAGCTAATTTTTTGGAGAGTGGCTCTTATTCCTAACTTTTTCGAATTTGAATGGTTTCAACCCCTTCAAATGTACTAGCCACAATTCTTTGAAAACATCTTTGATTTGAGATTGTATTAAATCGTGCCAATCGAATTTGTAGTTAGATTTGGGGTTGGAAATCATTTAAATTTGAAAAAATTGAAAATCAGATCCACTCGTATTAGAGTGCATCTGATTTTCCACGTGATCAATGCTGCAAAGTTCCTCACTCCAATATGTCAAAACCGAAACTGACTACTAGTACATTGTAGAAACTGACATTCAAAGTTGTAAAATGATTCGTTTTAATTTGATGATTTTATAATTTTTTCTTATCAAAGTTGTACTCACTTATATGTAGAAAATAAATGAAATATTGGTTTCTTACTTACATCTTTTATATGACTCTCCCGTTTGTTATTTTCTTTGACTTCCCGTTCTACATCTGATATGTTCATTTATATAAAAGAAATGTAAATTTAAAAAAATATATTTACAAACCCTCAAACAAAACATAGCTCTTCCAAACGCGCTGAATTAGATTTTCATGTTTAATCTGATGAACGTGGTTTTCCTCAAGGCTGATCAATTGATATTCTGTTGTATCAATAGAATCCCTATTCTTTGAAGCTTTGGCTTTTGATTTCTTTTTCGACATTTTAATCAGAATTTTTGTATTTTATTTTTTTCTATTTTAGATTTTCAAAAAAGATTTTCGCATCGCAATTTGTTCAATTAGAAAAATTTTGATTTTTGACTTTGCTTTCAAAGTTGTCAACTAATCCCCAATTTACTTCACACTCTTTTGTTTATGTAAAATTCAATGAATAAGTAGGAATGGCTCTTACCTACTAGACAAAATTGAGGCACCACGATTTGCTTTAAAATTACCGCACACGGTTCAACTGTAGCAGACTATCACTTCAAAACGAGCAATTAATTAAAACATTTTTTTATTCTCAATTATAAAGTAATTTACACTTAATAAATTGTATTTGGAAGTCTTTTAAAATTTTTCGAAATGTGTCTTGGAATTGGAATATAAACTTGGCAATACCTACACATTAAGCAAAATACTAGTCAAAAGGGAAAGATACATCAGACAGAGTTAAGGACGGATAAATAGCAAAATAATGATTTGATTTTTGTCTTCATCAAAGAAGATTCTGTGCAATTTCTCCTTGCAAATCTTTCGAAATGTTGACATTTTAATGACGCTGAATCATTCTGTGTCTTTTCTTTATATCCAAACCAAGTGGATCCTCTTCAGAAAATGTTCCAATCGAATCTCTTCGTCGACTTAGAAGACCCAAATGTTGCAAGCTAACTGCCGGTACAGAACATCTTCTTGATGAGGAAATTTCTAAAAAAATAATTTCCAGTTAGTAAAAAAACAAAATTATAAAAACAAAAATATCGATTAAAAACTTACCTGAAATTAATAAGCTCTTTGGTCTACTGACACTAGGTGCAATCAAATTCGTAGGGATGATGATATTTTCAATAGATGGACTATCTGATAATGCCGATGGTGGTAGTAATGATGTAGTGCTATTCGAACAGCTACTCCGTTCATTTTCATCTACAGATGTATATGATCTCAATTTTGGATAGATACGTTTGGACCGTTGCAATATCGGTCGATCAACAGATTTCGATCGGGAATTCATGGAGAGCAGCCGGTTTTCTTCAATTTGAGATAGTTTTTGTATCCTTGAACGTTATATGTTGCAGATAAAATTCGTAACACAAAGATACAGAATAGCGAAGAAAAATAGACACAACATTTAAATATATCAAAAATCAAACAAAAGGAAAATGGGAGAGAGCGAGACAGAGAGGGCAACAAAGGTACAAAAATTAAACGTTTTTTTGTTTTTTTTTACATACCATCGTTGTGTGCAATTCAACTTTGAAATCGTTGTATTTTAAGCATTTTTAAAATGAAAACAAATTTAGTTTTTAAGAAAAACGAACTTTTTTTTTCAAAAACGATGTGTCATGGAAATTTTGGTGTAAGGCCCTATGTTTTTTTGTTGGCAGCAGGCTCGTAATTTGTAAGAGTTTTCTTTGATAAATTTTTACTTTTAATTTATTAAACATTTTTGTCTGTTAAAATAATATTCCAATTTGCTTTAACATCATCGATACATTACATAACTTGCCAATAAATTTTAAAACTGCGGCAGACTGTAAAACAAGCCGATTAAAAAACAAAATGTTTTAAAATGATGAGACCAAAACAAATTATAACTGTTAACGAAGTATTCTATGTTACTATCAATAATGTCAATTAATGAACTTAAAATCAATAAAGATTCCCCTCAGCTTACTTACCTTTATACCCACATGCGTCAAAAATACTCCTGCAATTCTTAAAATTCAAACAAAATGTACGCATAAATTATTTTAGCACAGTGGAGAAATGCGTAAAGATTGTCAGATAGGCTAAAATTTATCTGCGAAATGCAGCCTAAAAATAAATAAGAAAAGTTTTGGTTTTGGAAAAAAGTGAAGAGAGCCGAGGGCAGATTTTTTGCGTGAGAGATAATCGATCCATATATGAATGTTGCTGGTAGTCTGGGTCATGGTAATGACGAATACCCTGCATGTATTGGGGCGATGAACTAGCTGTACCATTAATATGGATCGGTTACCTCTCACCTCATCGGTTACCTGGATACGCCACTGCAGGGCGAGTCTATACAATTGCTACCCACCAATTATAGTTAGTATATCACTAAAATGTGAAATGGAAAATTTCTACACTAAAACAAAAATGTGTAAATTTTGATGAGGAAAAACAAGATTTGACGTTGTAACTTCAAAAAAATGTTGGACTAGCAATAATAATGGTTGCTTATTATTTCTGGGACCGATTTATTTAATATTCGCCTATAAAGGGCTAAACTTTGGCCAAACTAAGCACATTTTTTTCTTTCAAAAACACACATTTGGATGTGAGAACTTTGCATAGCTCTTGACCAAAGCCAGAAAAGCTACTTTGGGGCCATTATAATAACACTGGTCAGCAACGAAAATCGCCTTCAAACCAAATGACACTTTTCTAAAGGATATTGGCACGCTGAACCCGAATCTAAAGTCGAAACCACCCTAAAACACGTCACCGTTTCGAAATATGTCAAAACTCCGTTTTTGAAGTTCATTTAACGTCGAATTTCGTTACTGGTAAATACTTTATTAGAAAACGATTAATGGGATTTGAATAAAGTGCATTCCATGTATAAAACTCTAAATCATTTTTGGCGCAAAGACATTGCAAAGTGAAATTTATGATTTATTCAAAATAATCTCTTTAGTCCAATTAAAGTGTTTTTAGAGGTGAAAAGTTCTGAAGTAATAGATTTTAATGGTTAATTATACTGGGATGCTGAGCATGAATCTGAAGTTATCCAACAAAATTTATTACGGGAAACATGAGAAATCATTGATAAGCTTTAAAAAATAGTTTTTTTTTTATTGTTTTTTATGTATAATAAAACCGTTTATGTAGAACAAATGTAGAAAAAATTACGACAAAATGTTTGTCAGACTTCTGTATTCTTCACAAAAATTGTTGAAAAATCCATAAAAATCAGTCCTTTTGAAAAGCACAAAATATCTTTTTTATTGGTTTTCCTCTGATTACTGCTTTCTTTACACCATAATTAACTAAGCCAATATCAAGAGTAAGAAATTCCATAAACTATCCTCTAAATCATAATCATCCTCCATGCCTACTAATTAAATATTTAATGTATAATAACAATAAATTTTGTTATGCATGGTGGAATCAACTTAAATTAAAGAAAAGAACAGAACAAAGCTGTAGCATTACAAATTTTGCATAAGATTTTTATTTTTTATTAATGCTGGTTTTTTTAAATATTTTAATAAGAGAAAATTCTTTCGAAGATCGCAGAAAAATTGTGAATACAAGATTCAATTTGTATAATGAAAGTCATCGGATTGATTATTTATGAGCCCTCAAAAAGAGCTCTCCATTAATCACCAACAACGCAATATTGTTGTTTTTCGCCGGAAATAAAATATGTAGGTAGAATTGAAGTTATCCAAAACTACAGCTTTGAAAAACGTTCAAAGATATGTCATTGAAGTCAAATCTTTTTACTAAATATTCCAGAAATGTAGTTAAATTTCATATAAATTTTAACAAGTTTAAAGCTTTACAATACCGGTTCCACAGTAACATTGACTGGAAATGGTTTATAAATCAATTGTCAATATTGCTTCTTTATCTAACCATATTAAATACTAATTCTTTAAACTTCACTAAACTGACGCTAAAATTAAATTTTTCTCAAAGGTTCCTGTAAGAAATAAAGCAACACTTGAAAAAAATTACACATCGAACTTTTATCTTCTAAGCGCTTTAAATAATTTCTTGATTGGGTTTTCCTTAAGGCTCTTCAAATTCTAAATTGTACAAATTGAAAAGAGGTACGTGTGTACTTAAAAAGGCCCATTAGTACTGAATATAGTACAATAGTAAGCCGTTTTCCAACAGTGGGCGAGACCACTCATAAATCACTGATATTCCTCCGAAAACTTCGATATCAGCGCTTAATGAATACCAGTCTACATTTCTCGTAATTTTTTGGATATAATCATCTAGAAGTTTTGTTAAACAATCCATCCATGAAAGTTTTAACTAAATACTTTGTAACGCGATGATATAAAATGATATTGGAAAACTTTATTAAGTGCATACACAGAAGTTTATTAAATGTTTAAAGTTTATACATATAACAATAAATTGTATTATAGCATCTACAAAATCATAATTCAATATGATATGATTAAATGAAAAGTCTAAACTACACATTATGTATCTTAGAATTAAGAACTATTACAAAAAAGTTGTGTGCTTATAAAAAACATTTTTTTTTACTAATATGTAACAATATAAATAAATACTTAAAACAAAATTCTAGGTAAAAAGCATTGATGTATAAAATTACATTTTTTATAAACTTTCATATACAAAAATGCAAGATTAAAATTAAAGTTTTATAAAATTAGGAATTTTCTTGTACAGTTGAAAACACTTATTAACGAGTATATATAAAATTTTTTTTTTTGTAAAAATTATAATTGGGGAAAGCATATTCATGTGAAAAAGGGGGAAGAGAAATAGAAAGAAAAGATACAATAAAGATTGAAATTAAATTAATTTCTTTTTTTTTGTAAATTTTATTTACAAATAAATATACATTGAAAAATTAGGTATAATTTGTATATATTAATGAGTTCACATTTAATAGTATTTAAAAGTATAATGCTTTAAGACTTAAAATAGTTAAATATATTTTTGAAATAAGTACCTTTGGATGGACGCCGATCGCTTTTCATTTGAGCATAAACTTGTAAGGAGCATCGACGATTGTTTCGTTTGTCTCCTTTAGATTGCTAAAATAAAAAACAACGAATACAAACATCATTTATTATTAAAACTTTTTAAGAAAAGTTCATGTTTAAAATTATGTAAGATTTTTTTATTTTAACCTAAATCCACGACTTACTTAAATGGCTCTTTACAGAGTTTTTTGCGGACTCAGCACTCACAACTTAAGAGCTGTCGAGGCTACTCATAAGGCAGAATTTTTAGGTTTATGAACGCTGGGTGAATACCGTTCTATCTCTTGTGCTACAACATTTTATTGTCTGAAATGTTGTTTAGTTTTGTTTGACAACTGTTAACACAAATCAGATGCAACACAGAATTTGTACTTTAGTATGGATTTTCAGTTTGACATACAAATATTGATGCAACGGCAACTTGGTAAAGGGGTAAACTAACCGTAAGAAAATGATTTCCACACTAATTTTGACAACTCGTTGGCCACGTTTATAATAGGGATATTCGTGCAACCTGGTAAACTCTTGGTAAACGTGGTAAAGCACAATATCTAGTAAAACTAACTGCCATTTCCATAAACATTTTGACATGTTTACCACATTTACCAGGTTTACCACGTTTGCAACGATTGCATGAGTACCCCTAATGTTTACGCAGAGTTAACGCTAAGGGTATACATTCAATAGCGAAAACGTTGTAAATGTGGTATAATGGTAAATGGTAATTGAACTGTCAAATTTTCTATGGAATATGGAATTTTATCTACAAAAGGCACATATGTGGTAAATTATTTATGAGGGAAGTTTGACATTCAATGAGCATAAGCTAGAGTTTGCTTGCCACATAATTTCCCAAAGAATTGTTAAAAAGGGCATTTAAACGTGCACCAAAAAAAAATTACATTAATTTGTAGATCAATGTATTCGTAAACATTACCATATTTTACCACGTTCACACTCTGAAAGGGAAGTATAAGGTCCTTAATATGACATAAAGTTTCTTACCTCTTTATAATGTTGAGTTATATCCGATGCTGCCTTCAATAGAAGGTATAATAGAACAAGTACAAATAAATAAATAATAGGTTCAGTTGAAGCCCCCTTTTTCGGTGGTGGAGTCTTATTCAAATCCTTTTTACGATAAGTCTTTTTAAATTGCTTTAGTAAAATTTCATTTGATTTATCAATATTTTCTCTTAAAATTTTTTGAATTGATTGATCTTTAGCAAGAATTTCAGCTGTAAATATCTGTAAATCATAGCAACAGTCTTGGTGTTCTTTGAATTTAGCTGATATGTCGGCTTGACGTTTGATTTCCTTTTCTTCCAATTCCAATCGAATTAAATTTTGTTGTTCTATTTCATATGCGCTCAATCGATTGGACTCTTTGAGTTTTAATTGATAGTTGTTGTCATAATTACGTTTAAGAGCATTTGTAGTGAAATATAATGTTACAAGAACAAGAAGTATAGCAACGGATGTAACGAATGTATTATTTTGATTCTTATTCATTTTTTTATTTATATCTGTGTATCTGTATGAGCAGGAAATGGTGCTATGGTGGATCAAGGTGATGCATTAGAAACTAGAATTATTGGGGTATGCAAGCTAAAAAAAAAGAGAAAAATATACCAATTGGATGTGGTTATTTACTAAGAAATAGTCAAAGTAAAAACTAAACAGAAAAAAACATTTTTTGAACAAATAAATTAGATTATCTATTTATTTTATCTATCTTACTTTCTATATATCACATATCTCTGTGTTATCATAAAAATATTGCGATTATAGCATAGAATAAAGATAAATAAAAACAGCATCCTGTGACAGCCATATGTGTATGCTACGCAATGTCATATCACTCCCGGTACTTTTTATTTAAACCGATGTTTAGTGACTTCCAAATCAAACTATTTTTCTGTACTCTTTATTAAAAATTGTCTTTAAATTATTTTTACTCTCTACTTATTACTCTGGAATGTTAAGTTATTTACTTTTAATTCTTAATATTTATCATATAAGGCGAATATCTAAAAAAATGTATCAAAAAGTAATATACATAGCAGCCCTAATATCACTACATGCTTAGCTACAAAGCAGATCTGGCCAGTACTAGATCTGAAGTGCTGTAAACGTTTAATATCCTTGAGCAGATCGGAAATCAGCTCTTGCCTATTAGACACTGTCTAATAGGCAGGCACGCCACATGGCTTGGAGTTCTCTCCAACGATTTCTGCAGAAGCTGCATGGACGAAGAGGAAGAGGAATCGTTTCCCCACTTTCTCTCTACATGCCCTGCTCTATCACAAAGACGACGACTCTATCTAGGAGACTTCTACTATAACGACCCCAGTGATCCATCAAATATATAAAGATAATCTCACTCGCTTCATAAGAAGCTCGAAGTGGTTCAACGATTAGGAGTAAAGTTTTTATTAGATTCAATGTGGTATCACAATGGACCAAACTTTGGTCTAAGTGTATCGACATTCCTGCTGGTAGCCACGTCAACTTAACTTAACCTAAGAGACGACAGTTTATTTTGTGAATGGAGATACAGCCAAAATGTGAGAATGCAGTTTTGTAGGTTCATGCATCCTGATACTATATCTAAAAGTCTGGCAGGTTTAATTTGGCATCGGGCGCGGGATTAAAACATGCAATTTTTTTGTCTTTGTGTGAAGATGGGATTAGCTTTAATTTATATTTTAAATACTTGTCATTATGCTTTGTTATTTTCCATGAGTCTGAAGACTTCAAACTTGAAAATCCAATCAGTAGAACTCAAGAAATAAGCTTTTTAACGAACCATTTAAGCTTTTTTTTCTGACAAAAAAACAAAAAGGAGCTGTTCAGAATGATCACAATTTGTTCAAGAGACTATCAAGAACAAACCAAGATTAACGTGAAATGATTTAAAAAGAATTTAGACAGTTTAAATGTGATTTTCCGAACTTGAAAAATGTCACTTTTCGTGAAAAAAACCTGGTGTCGAATTACAGCACACGAAAACGATCAAACTAATTGACGATTGCTGTCGTTATATAATCTGTACAAAAAGATAAAGAGACAAATAAAAAATACGTTCACGTTCCCTCGTTCACGTATTCCCGATTTTTTTCCCACAGGCGAATAGAAAAATATTATCAGAACTTGTTCAGAAAACCATAACGCATAAACCATGAGTTGCACGCAGTGATTTTAAAGAAAACGCCGAAAACGCTCCACCCTAATGAAAATGCTATATATTTATTAATCATCCTTATTGTTACGTTAGTTTTGAGGTGATATAGCATATATCTTGGTTGTTTATAAAGAAATTTCAAAAGTTCAAGTCAGCTCGACCCCAATGCGTTTCGAATCAGTTAAGTAGATGCTGAAGTACCCCCGTAAAACACAAGAAATGGTACCACAAATGAATTTTCATATTTTGGAAAAACTTGTACAAAAAAATTTGTATTTTGAAAAAAACGTGCAAATCAAAGTTAAATGCTTTTAAATAAGATATGTAGGTTTTTTTTGGAATTTTTAGAAAATAACTCCTCCCACCAAAAGAGTAAACACAATTTTTATAAACTCATAAAATTTACTTAATAATAACATAAGTTTTCCTGCTCACAAAGCTAAAAAATAACTCCACACACGACCTTTAGGTATCTATTCTTTCACAATATTAATGACTATTTTTACCCTGACCTTTACCAAATGAATGCGAATACATACTTCTTGTTATCGTTACCTTAAGCCGCTAATATTTGTTTAAATAAATCACTATCTCTAATAATAATCTTTATTGCCTACAAAGATTGGGATTTATTAGGTTGTGTATTGACACTCTTGTAACTTGTGTCAATCTCACTGTTAATTTGCAGATACATTTTATTTAATAACTTCAAATAACCAAGGTGTATCTACCACATGTGTACGCCCCACAGTATAAAACAAAAAAAAAACACTGAATACCTCTTCAGATTAAAACAACAACAAAAATCGCGGTCCCTTTTAATAATATTGTTCCTATCCTGCAATCTGTGTCATAAAAATATGCTCCAGTTTGGGTAAAATCAATATTTTCTTTTCACTTTTATCTATTATTTTGAATAGGGTTATTAGGTCTTCGAAAGTCTAAGTTTTCTATTTTTTTTTTTTGTAATCTAATAAACAATTAGTATGTTTGTTTACTCACAAAAAAATTATTTAAATAAAAGCAGTTTGCCAAATAATAATATATACATAAATACGAAAATACCTTTTTATGTCTACGGTTTTTTTTTTTTTTTTTTTGCAAATAGAAATGTTATCTTTTAATTTTAAACTTAAAGTTAGCTCTATTTATAAACTTAATATAAAACTAATAAACTTTTGAAGCTGATGACTATTATCTAAATGAATTTTCAACTCTTCTGTCCTTCAACTGACACTACACGTTGTTATGGCAATAATTTGATGTGAGGCTATTCTTTGTGGCATAACAAAATTGTTGACACATGCTCTTTGTTTATCATGGAAAAAAAATATCTTGGACTTGTTGAAGATGGAAAGGGACTACAATTCACGGCATTTAAATTGATCATTTCCAATTAATTTTTTTTTATTACTATGCAAAAATCAGGCTGAGAACCCAACACAGTCTTATTTGGGGAAATAAAATTGATAAATTTTTTCTATGCAACTCAAGAGATTTTTTCTGATTTTTTAACACATAATTTTTTTGGTTTATACCTCTGTTACCATAAACTAGTTTTTTGCAGTCTTTGACTTGGATGCGTCTGCTTGGGTGTGGTGACACTTTAATCGTATGGGACCCATACATTTGTAATAAGGGTATTTTTTATGGTATTTTTGATGAATCATTTATGGTTGTATTTTTCAATGTTTTATACCACTTTTTGGATGCGCCTGGATGAGAGTGACGACATTTAAAACGCCAGGTACCCCAAATTTCTTGATCAGGACGTACGTTTGTATAGTTTAAGTTTATGCTAAAGTGGAACTAAAAAATCACCGTTTTCAACCCTCCCCAGCTACAAAATAATCCTTCCAGAATTCTGATTTCGATATCACCACCCAAAAGACTTATCATTCATGTTCGTTTATTTTGGTTATATCTTCCTTTCCAAAATTCACTGTCGGCTCTTAGACTAATACAAAAAAAATAAGCGTTCCAACCAGTGCCTAATGTTCAGTAACTCTTGCATAGCGAAAAGTTGTGGAGAAGCATATTGTAAATTGGCACAAATGTAGGTATTTTTTTTATATGAATTTCATTCATTCTTATTTTGATGCGGGTTATAGAACGTAGGCATTACATAATGAAGGAACAGCCCAAAAACAAACACTATTACTGCGAATTCCTATATTTACCTTTTTTCTTCCAGCGAAATTGAGTTGGCATATAAATGCTTTGAAACAATTTGAAATTATAAAGTACACACACACACTTGGTAGTATCCGTGTCTTCTTAACTGTGTTTTAATTGTGTTTTCCTTTTCATTATTTTTATATCTTTGTGTTCGTTATTTTTAGACCGGTATTGGGCTTTTACCCCAGACGTCAAGCCAATAAATAAAAAAAAAGTGATGGCTGTTAATACAAAGAAAATACACACTTTTTTGCAAAAATACTGAATTTGGTATGGTTATTTGTTTACATTCTTCGAACAAGATTTACCGTTTTCTATTTTTTTTCTATTTTTGTGTGAAAGAGAAGCGACAAAGACAAATGCGTAAAAAGCCCAATTACACGGCCGCTTGTTTAGTTGCGCATTTGTATGAAGTGCAAAAGAGAAAAAAAATAAAATTGTATGAATGTTTTATTTCCTTTCTCTTTTGCACTTCTTACTTGCAAAACTAAACATGCGCGGTGTAATACCCGTTTATACGAAAAGAAAAATCCCATACAAAAAACACACATCGTAAACGAATAATTTCGTTCCGATTGTCTTCCTGCAGTCCCAAGTGCGACACGACACGACAACGGCAAAATTAATTTACACATCGTCATAATAAGAGTACCCTCAAAACTCCAAACGTTTTTCATATAAAAGTCCTTGTCGCATTGTCGCAATTTGGTTTGGGGAAGCCCAAACCAAAGTGCGACACGACCTCATATGGAAGTACCCACAACAAATGCGACAAAGCGCAAAGCGTTTTTCATATAAACGTTCGTGTCGCACTGTCGCAATTTGGTTTGGGCAAGCTTTTTCTCTTTCCGCATCATGGAACGTTTTCTTGATCGCCATAACCGATTCCCTACCTTACGAACAAACTCTTCCTACAAACAATGCACCCACTTGTTTGCAACAAGAAAACAATGCCCCACAGTCAGCTGTCAAAATGCATTTTGATGACGAAATTTCTTTCAAATGAAATTTTTCGGTGCGCAAGCAAGTTCCGCCATTCAACATTCAACAATTGCGTCATCAATTACGTAGAAAAAAGATAACATTTGGTGTGGGATTTGTTTACAAATTTATAATTAAATGTTTTCTTTCGTTTCTCATAAATGATTCATAAAAGCTATCGCTAAACATATGTTTTCTGTTTATTTATCTTTGTTTTGTTGTCAATACATTTAAAAGTAAATTCATCTGTGTGAACATCAAGTTAAACAGGAGACACAAAAAAAGCTTATCGGGAAAGGGGGTTGTGTTTTTTGAGAAAAAGATAGCTCTCCCATCGAATAATTATTATTGTGTGTATTCTAATAAAGTTTTTCTAGAAAATGGTCTCTCCCACCATGTACTTGCATAAAAACAACTACAAATACTCTATGAATGGAAATGGAGCAGATGCAAATAGAGGAAGTAGAGGCAGAGGCATTCGTTCATCTCTGCTCAGCTCGCTGTCACCAATCATTCTAAGCACTGGACTGGGTCGGTCAGAAGAAATCGGTGCAGCTATCGCAACAGCAGGTGAGCAGCCGGCAAAATATTCGTTCTACAACCATCACAAGGAATACTACAGCGTTGGCAGCGGTTCAGTGAACACATTTAACCCCAAATTGCGTGCTCTACTGATTCTGGTGGCACTTGTCCTAGTCGGATATAAAATCTACATTATTTCAAGTAAGTTTGAGCTTTTTTTTATAAAGTATCTTTTGCATATAAATGTTCATTGTAAAATTGCAATTACAAGTGCAACGAAACACTAAATTGCTTAGTCTCTTCTACTGCGCATTCTAAATTTAAAAATTAAAATCAATTATTATTAGTTCAACATATCAATCAGTACCTATATGAATTTAGTTCAAGGCTTGTACTTCTTCCATTTAGTGGGTAGACATTTGAATGCAATTCGGGAAATGATAAAATTCCAAAAATAGAAAACCAAATTGATGATCTCATTGTGAAGTAGGAAGAGTATGTACATAGAAGCACATACACCCAATACCGAATACGTAGAATGGGTGGCAGGCAAACAAATTGAAGTTCATTTTTTGTTTTGTTTTACTTTTTGTTGACGTTGTTGAACTTGGTTGGTTTGAATGTGAAACATCGTTTGTCGCACCTTATCGTGGGGCTTAGGTCTGGCGTGCACTGTTTTCATTTGAGATTCTATTTAAAACTTTGTTTACCTTTTAGCATTTATGTATCTTACATTAAATAAAAAATCATTTAGGTAAATAGAAATATCAAGGAAATGTATTTTTACATAATATAAACACTCATTCATTAATAAATTGCATTGATTTTTTGTTTATTTAAATTAAACCAAAAACAACAAAATTGTCGATGATGTACTTTTTTGAAGTGGTTTATATTTAGCTTTTTTAGTTTGCCATTTCGTCTGTACCTAAGGGCGTACCTTATATGAAACTGACCTACATCTGCATTTTGCGTGGAAAACTTGTTCTTTCCGTTTCTGCCGATTAAAAAAAAACATTTATTAATAATGCGACTTTCTATTTTTCGATTTAATCTTGTAAGGATAAATGTATGTAGGTGCAATCCTAAATGAACATGCAATCCAGGTTTTTGAATTTAGCACCATAATATTGACTCATATGACTACCTTTTCATCAATTTTTCTTTAAAATCAATTTATTATTATTAACAATGTTAGTTCAATTGAGTAATGAGTTTAGCCGATAGAAACGCAAAGAGAGAGCATAGTTACATATTAACCTTGGGAATTCCAAATGTGGATGTTTGGAGTTGGCGTAATTATGCTCTTAGTGCGATACATGTATGTATCTGTGGCGATTGGGGTAAACATCATAACTCCAAAAATAGAGTTTTTCAGTAAAGCTGAGATATTAGAACAAATAGATATATTTTCTTCTATATACTTCGTCTAACAAAAATTGAAAATAGAGCAAAGATAGAACGTTTGCATATTACTTTGATTGTATCTTATTGCATAAATCTATGGCTATCACATAAATAAAAGATCTAGCAGTCAATCGGTAGCGTGCAAATAAAAATCGTTTCAAATTAAGTTTACCTGTCTTATGTTGAAACAATTCGTGCTGCCTTAAAGAGGGATGGAACCGAACTTTTTTTCCGTGGAAAGGTGTTGAAACATTCAAAAAAAACTCCTTGAGATATATAAAACGTTGTGTGAGATGCTTACTGAACTTAAACAAACAACACGTGTCATCCCAAAGATTGAAAAGGAGGGCGACGGTTGGAGGTCACTTCCTGCACGAAAAAACTTCAAAAAATGGACTCAGACTGATCGACTTTGCAGCGGGGCGTAATATCACCATATCAAGCACTCGATTTCCCCATCAGCTTTTTAATTTAAATGCTATATCTATTGATTTTAACATGTTATTATTTCGAGCCAATGTCCCACGCTCTCGTGGCTTACTAGCCACAAATAATTAAAGTTTCGATTTCTTATCTTCTCTAAGCCAAAAGTAATTTGATAACATCGAAACAAAACACTTCCCATTCCCACATAAATTGAATAAAAGAAATCTCATTTACACCTACGCTTATATGCAATTTCACATAGTATTTTTTTTACTTTTATATCTCTCTTAAAATAAAGTTTATATTAAAATTCAACACCACGCTTGAATATTGATATAACTTTTTTATATGCGCATCAGTTATATACTGTCGACATTATTTTTTGAAGGTCATCAAAATAGTGCACTGCACAACTACATATGTACATCGCAATCATCCTACGTCTATTTAGTACAAAACAAAAATTTTATATTGAGTGTTTGTTATTTTAATAATTCATAGTGCCTTACACCAGTCAAGAGAGTCTCTCCAACATTGGAACAATCGCACAAAAAAAACTCAACGATGCTCTGGAATGGACTTCTCATTCAGATGTCCAAAATAAAATTCATCCCATTCTCTGTGGAATAGCATTCTCCGTGTTTTCGTTTGTTCTTGTTTATTTAGATAGTAATGTGCCTGGAATTAATCCACCATCTCCATTTTCTCCACGCTCCAAAATGCTGTAAGTTATGACCAAATTTTGTTTTTCAAGAAATAATTTTAAATTAAATTTACTTTTTACAGATATCGCCGACAAAAGACTAGCTCAATTCATCTTGGCTATTTGACAGCCATAGCTGGTGGATTTGTTGTTAGCGCATTGATGCTTTTGGATTTTTAAAAAGGGAACATTCAAGATTTGGGGGAAAACTATGAAAATGTGCCTTTGGTGATGTAGAATTAGATGAATTTCAACAAAAACACAAAACGTAATAAGTATTATAGTACAAATAACTATTTATTTTTTTTTTTAGCTAACAAACAATTTGTAAAACAACAACTAAACTGTTAGTATGTATGTTATTCCTTTTTTTTAAGTTTAAGGAAATAGTTATTACAGTTTAACAATTGATGTTAGGTTTGGTTGTAAACAATTTTTTGTTGATTATTAAGACTTAATTATTCTTTTTTTTATTTTAACAAAATTGCAGTTTATTATTGAAAGAAGAGATGTGTAAAAAATAAACTTGAAACTTATGTTATTGGAATTGTTTTAATTTATTTTATTATATCGTTTTGATTTTGCAATAAAGCAAAAGCTGATACATTTTGTATTCTGTTGAGTTCAGCATCGTCAGGTTCAATTGGTGTCTGCTCGATTTTGTGTATATGGAAACGGTTTTGTGAATTGAAATTTCCCACGCAACGCACCAAGCTGGCTGAAAATAAAAAGTTACATAAAATTATTAAGAAATATTAAGGGCCAGTTGTACAAACGTAGTTCAGCCTTGGTTTAGGTTCTTAATTTACCGATTTTGGCGGATTATCTGTGGTTCAACCATAATATTGAAGCATGTACTTGAACCTAACCTTGAAACGTAGTTAAAGCTTAGGGGCCCTATTTCGTACAACGATAATTGTTGAAATTACCATTGTGCAAAATTTTAAGAATATATCATCATTTAATACAAATTTAGTGAATGTGAGCGGATATCACGCCCACTTATTGGATAATAGTATTTTTTCAATTTTGTGCTCAAAATCTGCCATTGTGCAAATTTTCAAGACTTTACGATTATTAGAAGTGCTCCATACATTTGATACCAATTCAGTGAATAAGAGCGGATGCCACGCCCCCTGAATGGAAATTTTCAAATTTTTCATTTTTTTCCTCCACAGTTTTTATGATCTGTCAATGAGGGGTGTTGCTTAGTGCGAACAAATTACGGCTGGAATCAGTTCAGCGCTCAAGTGTGCTTATTAATTTAATCTGAGGACTCTGACATAATCTACTCAGAGCTCTGCTGTGATTGCTCAGCTTCTGCTCAGAGATTTGCTCATAGCCAAAAATTAAAAACGCCAAATATATACCAAAATTGATGTAAATTGCTCCATCCGTGGCTTCTGAAACAGACGGACAGAATTGTCGGGACAACTTTTTGCGCATTCTCTATCATAGTAAGTCTCTTTGGGAAAAGGATTCCTTTTCGCTTTTCTCATATTATTAAAAAAAGTAAAAAATTCCATCGAAAAGGTTACCACAATCCGGGTATTTTCTACCAAAAATATTTCCCCGGGGGTTTTTATTCAAATTTGGGCTGCACTAGATTGGAGTGATTAATTATTTTGCCATAAAATTAAAAGGAATACTGAGGATTCATTGGAGTTCCTATTAATAGTATTAGAAGGGAATTAATAAGTCTATGACGTTGATTTTAGTTTACCCAAAAGTTTACAATTAGAGATTACACATTAAATTTTTAATTGATAGAAAATAATTGATGATTGCAGAAAATGGAAAAATGCGATCGTCATGTAATTCAGATTCCCAACCTGAGAAATATAAGTCTGAGAATAAGTCTGATGAACCATTTTGTATTTTTATTTTTCTCTTGGTTTTAGCTTTTAATATTATTTAATACATAATCCTATCTTCAAATACTTAAATTAAATGCAGAAACCCCATAGAACAACATTGTTAGGAGTTAAAATTTGTTAAGAGACATCAAAATAATATTGACCGCGACAGAAACGTCACTTGCAAGAAATGGAAAGCTGACAATAAGGTCCTGCATAGATAACCAAGCAGCATCAGCTGTTATCTGGGAATAAAAATCAAGTTCCGGTTTAAACTGAGGGCTTTATACTAATGAGGGGGAGAGTAAAATTAGGGTTCTCATAGATATCCCACTAATAAATCGTTCGTGCTAATAAATCCCACCGTTGTAGTTGAATAAATCTGATTTTGTTTAACTTTTTGAAACTTACCCGCTTGCAAATTCACCAAAATATTTTCAAAATCATAATAGAATCCCTGCAAAATGGGACCGGATTCATTCCGCATTAAAATAATATGCTCAAATTTTATTTTACTTTTTGTTACTTTCATTATATTTCCTAAGAAAAAAAGAATAAAATATATTAAAGATCATAAAATCTTTATATGAATTTTACGAACTAACCATACACGTCATATAACGCTTTCAAATCTGGATACATTTTGAAATTCCTCAATACAAATTGAACACTTCCGGTAATAGAAAGTTGTTCTCTCTCAGGCCTTGGTGGTCTTGATGCCAATCGTTGGTTTGATGACTGTGTAGATTCCACAGACTGACTTCTATCCAAAAGTGGTTTCTTCCTCGGTGTCGGAAGATATTCAACTTCGCCAAACTGATTCGATGTCCGAGTAGTGGTTGGTTGTTGTTTTCTCTTATTACGTGGAAAATTATCTTTATTGAAGATTGGAGCCAATTTTAGTGGTGGACGTTTAAGTGATAACTTCGATATAGGCGCAAACAGACCTTTTGTTGTTGTGCTGGGTGGAAGCATATTTTCGGCCTTACAAAATTCTCCATTTGAAGGTTTCTTTTCATTGAATTCCCGAACGAATTTGGACATTGAATTTGTCTCCTTGGGGACTTAAATGAGTGGTGATTATAATTATGGTCGGCATATTGTATTTAATAGGATTTCTTACTTGATTTGCGTAATCTTCCATAGTTTTCCATAATTCGTAATTTAATTTACTTTGTAAAAAAATAAACAAATTTTGACTACTTGTTTTGCTATGTTAATTTACTTTCAAAAATAACTGTAATTCCTTATATTTTCAACAATTTTCTGTTCGATACTCGAACAGTAGTTTGATTGATAACAAAAACTAGCTAAAAATCGAAATGGGAATTTATAGTTTTTCGAAACTTTGTTATAAGATTCGTTGTTCCATTGGGCTACTATGAATTATAATTCGAATTACGTTTAGCAAAAAGCATAGGTCACACCCAACTTGTTGCCAACAGCAAATTGAGGTAGCCAGCTTGTTTAGATTTCACCTATCCTGTGCCTACGTTCTGTGTTTTGCCAGTTTGCAATGTTTCTCGACTACTTTTCTCTATGTGAAAGTTACAAAACGTAGGCCTGGCACTCGCAATTGGGCAATCGCACACTGGAGTAACTTTTTAATCCACTCCAAAAATAGTTGAGCATTTTCCTCGTTTCATTTCATTTCATTCCAAAATCCTCTTTTCCCTCACCCACAAGCGAGTTTTCCCCCAGTTTTATTTCCTATCACAGTGGAAATCAAGCATTGGAATCAAGCTTCCCAATCCCAAACATAGCCCTTGACGCATAATAACTTCTGAAACGGTTCCTGATTTGTTGCTAGCATTTGCAGTCATGTGATCTACTGTAAGAAATCGAGAATCGAATTTTATACCAATAAAAGCCGAAGTAAATTATACCATTTTCAAGAAATGTCATATTCACTTGTCAAAATTGACAACATCAACTTGCCTCTTGGCACGTCCACGCGATTACATTTGGTATTTGTTGTCCGTCGGAATTTATTAAATTTAGCAAATTTATTGCTATTTAATTATTAATTTCAAACAATTGACCCATACAATTGATCAACAATGAGTACAATTTTGGAAAAAATCTCAGCCATTGAGTCTGAGGTAAGTTTAATAGTGAAAAATTCAATAAGGCCGAAAACTAACCCCAATCGGGGGTTTTTTTTTTCTTCTTCATTCTATAGATGGCTCGGACACAAAAAAATAAAAATACCTCTGCCCATTTGGGTTTATTGAAAGCAAAATTGGCCAAATTGCGACGAGAACTCATTACACCAAAAGGTGGTGGCGGTTCAACAGGCGAAGGTATGAAGAATCTTAAGGAATAGCATTGTGGATTGATAACTGATTTTTTAATTTATGTTAAAACAAAGGTTTCGAAGTTGCAAAGACTGGAGATGCCCGAGTGGGATTCGTCGGATTTCCTTCGGTGGGTAAGTCAACTCTTTTGTCCAACTTGGCTGGGGTGTATTCAGAAGTTGCAGCCTATGAGTTCACAACGTTGACGACTGTTCCCGGATGCATCAAGTACAAAGGTGCTAAGATTCAAGTAAGTTTATTTTCTTATCCTTTGGGGAACATTCGTCATTTATAAATCTTTTAGCTTTTGGATTTACCTGGAATCATTGAAGGTGCTAAAGATGGCAAGGGTCGTGGTCGACAGGTTATTGCTGTGGCTCGTACTTGCAATCTTATCTTCATGGTATTGGATGTTCTCAAACCGTTGGGCCATAAAAAACTTCTAGAGCATGAATTGGAAGGTTTTGGCATCCGACTGAACAAAAAACCACCAAACATCTACTTCAGGAAGAAGGATAAAGGTTGGATCGATTTAACATATTCTCAAGACACAATTGTATAATACTTTTGTTTTCCAGGTGGTGTTAATTTCAATTGTATGGTCCCACAATCTGAGTTGGATTCAGATCTAGTAAAATCAATTCTATCCGAATACAAAATCCATAATGCCGATATTACCCTACGTTACGATGCCACCAGTGATGATTTAATTGATGTCATTGAAGGAAATCGTATCTATATTCCGTGCATTTATCTCTTGAACAAAATTGATCAGATTTCAATTGAAGAACTCGACGTTATCTATAAGATTCCGCATTGTGTGCCAATATCGGCACATCATCGATGGAATTTTGATGATTTATTGGAACTTATGTGGGAATATTTGAGACTTGTTCGAATGTGAGTAGTTTTACTATGTGCTTTTCCAGTTTTAAATAAACTTTATTTGAATAGCTATACAAAACCGAAAGGACAGCTGCCTGATTATACATCGCCAATTGTCTTGCACAATGAGAGAACTTCAATTGAAGATTTTTGTAATAAATTGCATCGTACAATTGCTAAAGAATTTAAATAGTATGTTCAAGGATGATTGTTTATTTTTATTTGTTCAATGATGAAACTAAATTTGTTTCTTTTTTTTTGTATAGTGCTCTCGTGTGGGGATCATCGGTGAAACATCAACCCCAAAAGGTTGGAATTGAACATGTTCTAAATGATGAAGATGTCGTGCAGATTGTGAAGAAAGTTTAATTTTTTTTTCTATTACATATATATTTTTTTTATAAAACACCTAAACTTGCAAGAATTACAACTTTATCTATCAACGGCTGAAAACTTTTGTTTCAATTATAAACAATTATTTGAGTTAGTTTAAAATTATATTCATCTAGAATTCTATGAAAATAAAGATAAGTCTTTCTTTGGCACTAAAAGCTTTTAAGTATTGTATAATTTCGCATAAATTCCGATAAAATAACTATCACATAACAAAGAATGGCCATTTTTAATAGACTTTTAAATTTTATGGATTCTGTCTCGTTGTTAAAAAACAAACATCGCATACGAAAATGATCAAACTTAAACGTATTGACGATACATGTCGGACCTATTAAATAAAGACATTGCCACCAATGTTATGCATTTGTTTATTTTGAACTCTAATTTATTTCACATCTGTAGTGATGTATCTGCTCTAGAGAGGTTTACTCTAATATGAAACGAAGATCAATATGGTTTTATTCCGTTTAAATACATACACGTATTTAAACAAGCGCAATCTGTTATAACACAAATTCTGTTTCCTCCTTTTTAACTGACTTAACACTAACTGATTTTCATTTTGCTTTATTTGAAAGGTAAAAGCTGTCTATTACCTAAAATGTTATTTGTGGTCATCTCTGATTTTGTGCTGCTGGCTGGGCGAAACTAGTATTTTTAATTATTCAAGGGCACAAGCGTAAGACAGGGCCCGTATTACAAATTACGTATTGGTAAAATTGAGATTAAGATTTACGGGTAATCGTTTTTGAAAAACGTTACTCGTTTGCTTTAACGACATTTCAAAATTTTGTATGGTTTTAGCAACTTATTAAATATGGTACATTTTGACTGATAAATGAGTGTTTTCGTGTTTTTTTTTTGCATTAAATAGGGTTACCGTATACTTATACCTATCTATTTTGATTTAGCACCCGACATTACATACATACACAGTTTAATCCATGTGATAAATGTATTTCTTTTATATTAACCTTAATCTGACATAAAAAAATGTTTAGCTGTGTTCATGGCGCACGGCGTCAAAAAAATCTACCAGAGTTTTGAAGTTGATTTCAGGACCCATTAACATAAAACCTTGTACTTTTGATATACAAATCTTCTAAAAATGACACTTTTGTATGGAGGGTAGTACAAATTTGCAGTTTAGTTTAAACGTTCCCGGCACTTACGTAACCAAAAACAGTTATTAGTAAAAACCAATAGATTTTTCTTTATATCTAATAACCCACAAAAATTATATTTTTTTGTATAAAAAAATTATGGTAATGATACGGAAAAGTATGTAATAACAATGTTTTTTTGTTAGAAAAATGTTTATATGGCAACTCGAATTCATTTAATACTTTATACATTATTCTTTACATTCATCTTTGTAATATTTAGTTCAATAAAAGATGAACACGACTTCTCTCTTCTTAATTCTTTGCTCTGCTCAACATACATAGGTTATGGGTCCAGTGCATGCCGTTTTTTTAATATAACTTGTAACGCGCATTTTTTTCATTTCAAGGCTACACACCAAAAAATAGCAATAAGATCAACATTTTTTTTAAATTTTAAGTTTAAAAATTATTTTTTCTGAAAATACTCCATTTACTTCAATACTAGTAGATAAATATGAGGTTTTTGGAGACTGACTGTATAATATTTTTGGAATAAATAATAATAAATAATAACGGTACCCTATATTTCAAAACCGGGTAAGGTTATTTTTCCTTCGAAATTTTGCTTTAGATGTTAATCACAGGTCAACTAAATTAAATTTTTTTATTGTTGCCCAAACTTTGATAAACGTTTCTAAAGGTTTTTTATGTGCTTAACTCGAAATCAAAAGTCCGAATATTTGAAAATTCTGACGTCGGATTTGAGTTCAGCACATATGTAGATAACCTTTAGAAAGGTTTATCAACGTTGTTTAATATGTTAAAAGACTGAAAGCCCTGTTCATAGCCAATCAGAATTTAGTAACTTGTTGATCCCGAATTCTAATGGTTCTCGATTTATTGCACATTTTTATGAAATTTCGAAAAAATATCGATTTTTAACCACTTCAATTTAAGTTTATTTAATTTGGAGTTTTCAAAAAGTATCAAACTTTCCGGTGTTAACAAGACACTTATATTAAAATTTGATGTTTTGCTACTTAAAAAATTGTTTTTTGTTAAAACCACAATTAAAATTCAAGTAAATACCGGGCACCTTAATCTATAATTCATAATCCTACTTGGTGTGCGTAACTGGAGGCGACTAGCTAGGGACAGAGCTGGCTATCATATTGGTTTCGGCCGTAATCCATTCTGGATTGTAAGCGCCATCTTAAGTAAGTAATTAAATATAATCCATAATTCAAATTACACCAACAAAACTTAGTTATCCTCTGAAGTTTGAAGCTCCTTATAAATGTATGTATGTACTTAAGTTTTTTTTTTAACAAAATTCTTTATTTTTATTCAGTACAAGTTAACACTTAAAAAAAAAGATAAACAAAAATTAAAATAACAAACAATCTGCTTAATAATAAATTCAGGCTCAAGAAATACATAACACAATAATATAATACTTTTATAATTATATTAGAAGAAGGAATAAATTTTTATAATTTTTCATAAAAAAATTGGCAATTTAATACACATAAAAACAATGTAATTATAATCAATAAATGTTTTGAAACTGGAATGTTGTTTAAGTATTTGATTTTTTTGTTTTGTTTTGTAACTTTATTGAAATTTGACTATAGATTTTGGTAACTTTTTTTCTATTAATTTTTTGTTTTTATTTTTTGACTATTTTCGATTAAATGCTTTAAAATGAATTAATCATTCAATAAATTTTGTATTAAATATTATGAAGGTCTGATAATTTATTTTTTATTATTTGTTTCTTTTTTTTCAAAGTCAGATATGGTAGTGTGTGTATGCGTGACTATTGTATTTTATTTTAATTTCTTTTAAATGATTAATTTTTGTTTTGTTTTGGTCAAATTGTAAGTGTGATTTATTTATTTTTTTATTGTCAACTACTAAATTAAACGCAATTCAAATTCATAATTTTATAAATATCAAATGCATTAGAACAATAATTGTAATATTCGATATTTTCTCATTCAACTTTATACAAATTAATTTCAGTTAACTGGATGTTTATTTTTTTTTTATAAATTTAAAATATTTTTGTGTAAAATATGGAAAAGTAAAGCTGCTTCTTTTTATAATTTATTATTAATTGTAAATATCAATACATTTTTGAATATACACAAACACATGTTTATGCATTCAGAAAAAAAGTATTATAAAAAAAAAACAAAAACGTTAATAGGAAAATAATTTAAACATTCTGTTCAATATTAACTTGGTGGTATCGAGAAGGCCCTTTGGCCAGTTCCGTGATCGGGTTTCGAGCCAAACCAACTCATTTTCCAATTAAGTGTGTCGTTGAGTAGTTTTTCTTCCTCTTTGCTTAATTTAAGAAGTGTTGCTACAGCTCGAATAAGATGTCGTGCTTCAACCTGAGGATTAAATTATAAATACAAAATTTGCTAAAATGGAAGGAAATCGAATTGTATATAAAATACAAACCTCTCTGCTAGTTAAAAACTTCACAATCACATGCTTCAAGTATTTAAAATTAACTTCATCCATGACAATACCACCGTCTTGTGTCGTCGTAGAGTATGGGCAAATACCATTTCCGGTAATGGAATCAAATGAATTGCCATTGTCGAAGGACTTATTGCTACTACTGCTTCCACGCATTTCCCTCTGAACTGTTTTCTTAATATCAGTAAGCCGTTGATTTAGGTTTTTTATCGTCTAAAAATTTATAATTAAAACTTAAAGAAATAGAATTTCAAAATCAACAAAAAACATACCTTATTTTTTTCACTTAGTTCCGTATTTATATCATCGATATGCGTTAGTTTCTCTTCTTGTCCTTGAATCACAGATTGTAGTTCGCTAACTTCGATTTTGAGTTTTGAAATTTCTAAATTTTTCTCTTTCATCTCCAGTTGAAGTTCTTCGGTTTTTTCTTGAAGTTCATTCGTCTCATCGCGTTCCATGCGTAGTTCTTTTTTCAAAATCTCTTCACTTTGAGATATTTCAGCATTACGTAAGAGGGCAGTTAGTTTTTCTTCCTTTTCCATTTCGAGACAATTTAAGATTTCGGTTAATTGTTCTTGTAGTTGGGAGTTTTGCTGGCGTAGTGTTTGGGTTATTTGTTCTGAATTGTCAGCGTATTCAGTGAAACGTTCTTCGGCGGCGGCGAGGCGGGTTTTTAGTTCGAGTTTTTCGTGTTCAAGGGTTTCCTGTGAAGAAATATGAAATATATAAAACCAATTTGAAAAGGGAAAAATAATGAGATGCATGCCAACCAGGAATAATTTATTCCTTTATTAATTAGTTTTTGTTTTGTCTGAAGAATTTTAGCCTTATCTAGAAGGCGTTGTAATTTCAACATGCCAAAGGATATGGAGGGAACGTTTGTCTTTTTATGTTTTGTTTATATAGTTTATATGTTTACTTTATATTGACTAGAACTATCACAGAATCACAATAGGATTGATCTGTACCCGCAGGATATGAATGCAAATTAGTTTTGAAATTTTGAATATTAAAATGGGACTGAAAAATTGAGCTGCTAGAGAAAGAATCTCTGTACTTGACGGACTGAAATTCGATTTAAGACTAACCTGGCGTCCATTACTTGAAGTTGGAGTATGCTAAGAGTAACCCTCAAGATTATGATTATTAAACGACGTTGTAGAATTAAAGGTTGTAGTCTCGAAAAGATTGCTCTCTCAAATGAACACCTACCTCACCTATTATTTAGCATTAAATCCAAAAATCAAGTGGATTGTAGAAACATATTATAATTGTATTTATTCCACTTACTGAGGATGTAAAATTGCCACATATGGATAGCAGAAAGGATAATCACCCTTATTCCGCAAGGCATTTGTATTAAAACGCCACGCATGATGCTATATGACCTTTGCATCAAACCGTCATAACTTAAGACTAACTTCGGAGCCGAAAACAGTTTTACTACCTTTGGGATATATTATAACTCAGCAAAATCTAAGTAGATATTTTTTTTTTTCGAGTGTTTTCTGACCAGAAAAAAAAAAAACAAATAATTACAGGTATGACACATTATAAATAATTTGTAGTGAAATGACGATTTCAGTGTGAGAACAAAGGGAATGAATAGAGTAGGACATATTTTGTCATTTTTGATTGGACGTCCAGAAGAGTTCGAAAGCATTCAGAAGTCTTCCTAAACTGTTTAATTGTGTCATTTGTGTCATTATTGTGCTAATAAAACATTTTAAAGAAAACTTCTGGACTCTTCTGGACGTCCAATCGAAAACGACAATAGTAATAATTCGTTATAAGTTTAATTTCGATAATTTGCAATTAAAACATACAATTTTTTTCGTTTTTTTTTTGTATCGGGACGAGTTAAACAAACATTTTCGCACTAAGGAAATTATTATCTCTTCTAGTGGAGATTCTATAACTATAACAATCTACTCAAAATAAAATAACAGCATAATTGAAGTGCCTGCTTTACTTTGCAACCTCTGGATTACAGGGATCCAAGGGCTGGCGTATCATTCTCCATCAGTAAATGATGTATGTACCAAGGCTTGGCATGTTCTTGCTGTAAGCCATGGTACAGCTCGTCGAAAAAGGTTTGGGATTTGCCTTAATAACACATAACAATAATTGTCACAGTTTTATTCATGCCGAAATAATAAGATTTGAAAATTCGTACTTGTGTACAAGTTTCAAACAAAAATTAGAGCGCATAGCTCTCAAATTTTGTAAAAAAAATGTTTTATTAATGGAAGATGAAAGTTGGCAACCATGGAGAGAAGATAAGGACAAGATGTTAAGCCTAATGAGGCTAATCTCACAAGCCAAAGAACTTATGTGTCTATTATTGTGTTACCTGATACACATCTATGTTTAATAAAATTCTCATTTTGCCCTATTTACGTCTCGAAAACGTCCTTTTAAATGACTTAACTCCTCTTAGCAATATTTAAAAATAAAAACCACAAATATCAGAATCTAAGCAAAGATAAGAATTATGAAGTTATATGGCCAGAGATTACTTACAACTTTCTAAAGGTTCAAAATAAACCCATCACTAAAGCATAACTATGTTTATATGTGTCAAGTATTTCTGTAGATATTTATACTAGTTTCTCTTATAAAGCCAAAACCATCTATCAATTCATTGTACTATCTTATATAAATACACTTTAGTTTTAACTGAATTCCGCTGATAAGAACTTTATCTTTCTTTCCAAACGATATCAAATAGAAAAGATGATCAAATAAAACAAAAATAGAAGTTAAAACAAGAAATCAATATATTTATTGCAAAAAATACATATTTATAATAAAACAAAAAAAATATTAACAATAAAATAATATAACAATAATAATAAAATAACCAAATAAACATTAAATTTAAAAAAAATATACTTAAGCTTTTTTTATTACAAAAAAAGTATTGAATCACTTTTGTTAGTAAAGTTGCAGATGTATGTATTTTATGGAGCGTGTGTGTATGCAGCAATTTAAAAATTAAGAAAAAAGCAAAATACTTAATTGTGTGTGTGTGATTGTTGTTAGTAAATGACACAAAAAGCATTTCCTTTTAACTATCCAAAGAGAGAGAGAGAGGCATTTTCAATTGGTACTCACAAGTTTATTACGCACACACAGAATTTCTTGTTCGCCCTCCTCGCGGCTTTCCTTGAGGGCCAAGTTTAACTCATCGATTTCTTCTTCGAGCAGTTTTATCTACAAGAAAGAAAGAAAAACAATTTCAAAACAAATGTTCCATTAGATTTTTTAAAACAAACCTTGGTGTCCCTCTGTTGAAGATCATCTTTAAGTTTTTCCATTTCAAATTCTAAATGTTTGACTTTCTCTGCGTAATCATCACGAGCTTTTAGAGCTTTTCTTTTTTCAGTCGTTTCTTCAGCAACCTGTTTAGACAAGCGACTAACTTGCGTTTCTAGGGCTAGATTTTGTCCACTCCAAGAGCTTTTAATGTCCGACAATTGTAGGTGGGCTTCTTCCAAGTGTTGTTCCAGAAGTTTGCGCTCCTGAACAAGAGCTTGTATTTTTTCATCAGAACCCAGGGATAATATTGTATCCATTCGAGCCTGATCGACGATTTGAAGGCGCACTTTAAGGTGCCGATTCTCTTCTTCTACCGCGGCCAGAGTTGTGGTTAGATTGTTTTTTCCTAATTGTGCTGAATGTCTGAATCGTTCTAGCTCATCCTAAAAGAGAGGATGAGTGAAACAAAAGAAGAGTAAATATGAGTTCAAGAAAGGCATACGTACCCGAAAACAGAAATGTTTTTTTTTTTCTTACAAATTGCTAAATAAAATCACTTAAAATAAATTAACGTGTGAAAACTTTACTGTTTGCTTATGTTTGTGTGTTTGTGCGAAACTTGAAATAAATATATTTTAGTTGAAAAAAGAACGACGGTGTAAATTCATAGGATAGTTAATGAATAAAATGTTAAATCAGTTACAATACAAAACCGCCAATCAACCAACAGGGTATACGAAAATTTATTCAAACTCACCTGTAAATCTTCCACCATTGGTTCGAGCATCTTTAAACGTTCTAATTCACCAGTTAGATTCTCGATTTGCTGTTGATTTTGTTTCATTGCTGCTAAACGATCGACGGCTTCTTGTTCACGAAATGATAGAAGACTTTTAAGTTTTTCAATTTCAATTTGTTGAATGTTTTGGATTTTTTCTTGCTCATCAGAGTGGAGATCTTTTTGCGTTTGGGCTAATTTAACCGATTCCATGAGAGATGCATTTGTTTTTTCAATGCGAGTTTTCTCTTCTTGGAGTGATTGCAGTCTTTGGGTGAGATCGGTGACTTTTGTTGATAAATCATTGCATTGGCTGCGTAGGGTGTGCACTTCAATCTGAAATCAGAAATACAAATTAAAGTAAAATATATTTAAAAGTGTTTCACACATTTTGATATTGCATTTTAATTCAGCTTAAATAAGAATTTATTAATTCTTTTTATGCTGGCCTCATTGTTTAGAACCTGCTTGGAATAATAGTGTGTGTACTCCGACTCTGGTGTTCTGTGAATTCCAAGGCAGCGTCTAAGGCCTCTTAAACACTCGAGTTTATTCCATTTGAGATGGGATAACGTTATAACATACCGGGCACCCATAACAATTATTGGCCTGATGAGGGCCATACAGTAAATCACATTCAACCTGGTGTTAGGTCAGCTGCTATAAAACAACCTTTTAAGGTTTTACATTTTGAACTGCCTGCGTAAAAACACATTTTTTTTTAAAAGCGCCTATGATTTTTTTCTAAAAACTCATCTTCATACAAGAAGTTAATATGTTATTCGGAGCTCGAAACCTTGAAAATTTTACTTATCTTAAGAAAGAATTTAATCTGTTGGTTACGACAGGTTGAAAATGTTGCTGGGAATCGAAATTTTAACTAAATTTTAACTAAATATCCTAGTAAAGCAAGTTTAAATGAATCTGTTTTAAATATTTTGATCAATTGTGCTTATTTACTTATTTACCTCCTCGTGGTAACCACCGGATACTGGTCTTGTCCAACCAGACTTGACCTGCTAAACTTGTAAGCGCGAGTGTTGAACGAAAGAAACTAAGAACCTATAGTAAAAAAGCTCCTAGTTTTCTAGGATAGGTTACGGAGGCTAACATTCTTCGTAACTAAATCGAATTCCACTAACGAAACTGATACTACGCCTCGGATAAGGACTGATCAAGCGATGACGATTGTCCCCGCACAAATATTGGTTTCTGCAATGGTAAAGAAGGGCCTCAAAACGCCAGATTCCTCCAACTTGAACGAGAGTTCATGCGATACGAAATGAACATCTTAGGATTATACAGATTATAACCAGCTGAATGTTGTTTACAAAAATACACCACGCGGAGATCTGAATGCCAGATTTTTCAATAACAACGAAGGACTGAGGCATGTTATGGGAAAGCATGGTGTTGGCGATTGCAACGACTTCTGCAATGTCAACCGTCTTGCAATTGGTGGCACCTTGCTTGAACACAAGACGTGCCACAAAACAAACTGGTTGTCCAACGATGGGCAAGCAACCTCCAACCAAATTGACCACTTTGCGATCAGCCGACGTTTTAGAAGTAGTCTCCTGGACTTGAGAAATAGAAGAGGGGCAGACATGGGATTGGCCCGGGACTGATAGTAGCTCTCGTAAGATTATGGACAGCTGCAGTTCGTAGATCCCAAGCAAACACTCGAATGCCCAGGTTTAATACCGACAGACTAAAGGACAACTAGAGGACCATCTTTCCCAAGGACTGAGAACAATCAGCAGCAGTGAACCTATCTCCATCGAAGACTAATGGTGTGTTCATAACCGGTGGTGAAAGAAAAGTTGGTCGGGCACTAGGAAGAAATAGTGCTTGGCTACCGCAGAAACCTGGGAAAATATCGACGAAAGAAAACAACTCCGAGCTCGCATCGAAGCTACTAAAGCAGCAGAGAGAAACGAGCTAGAGTCTACGTATCGGTATCGCATGAAGATGAGAGAAGTTTACCGTACCGTGAGACGTGACAAGCGTAACTACATCAACGCATTAGCTGAAGAAGCAGAAGAGGCCGCAAATCGGTGTGACAGCAGAACTGTTTATAGAATCACTAAGGAGCTCACTGGTGTACAAAGCTCAAAACAACACCCGTTGAAGGATGTAGATGGTTCCCTGCTCTATTCGAATGAGGACCAGCTCAGCAGGTGGAAGGAACACTTTGCTTCGGTATTAAACTGTGTGTTCGCCGGCGATGCACATCCAATACCTGATGACCCGTCCAAAGCAACAAACACCCGAATTTAAACCAAACCCCCCCCCCCCCCCAGTAGAGAAGAGATCATTGCTTAAATCACCAAAGAACAACCAGGCAGTAGGACTAGACGGTATTGCTGCAGAGCTCTTACAAGCAGCACCAACGACATTAAGTTAGCTACTGCATCCACTCATAGAGAGAGCCTGGAACTCTGAGTGCTTCCCAGAGGAGTGTAAAAAAGGAATGATCGTCAAGCTCCCGAAGAAAGCAGATTTGATGCAGTGTGAAAACTGGAGAGGGATTTGCGTTCTGCCTACGGTTGCCAAGATAGCAGCAAAAATTGTATTAGAGCGAATAAAGGAACATCTAGAAGACACACTCGACGCCAAACAAGCAGGTTTCCCCACTTGTTCATCCTTTGTTGACCACATTAACACCTTGCGGATCATTATTGAACAGTGCTTCGAATATTGATCACCACTTTACCTGCTGTTTATTGATTTTGAAAAAAGCTTTTGATAGTGTCAACAGAGAATTTATTTGGATTGCCTTACGCAGGAGAGATATTCCAGATAATTTAATTGTTATTATTAAACCAACCTACGATGGATACAAATGTCACGTTTTACATAGAGGAAGGTTGTCGGATGAATTCGAAGTCCAATGTGGAGTCAGACTCATCCGTTCAAGTCAATATTTCTGGACAACCGGTAGAGAAAGTAGAAGACTTTGAATATCTTGAGATTTTTGTCTCTACCAAAGGCGGAACCGAACAAGCCCTTTTACAAAGCCAAAGGCTGCTTTCCAAAATGCTGTCCAAAATATGGAGAAATAATGCTATTAGCTTAAAGACCAACCTAAGACTATTTCGCTGCAAAGTTGAACCCGTGCTTTGGCCTGTGTCCCATGTAAGTTGCAATCTTTCGTGAATAGGTGTCCACGAAACATTTTAAGGATTTTTTGGCTCAACCGTATTTCTAATGAAGAACTTCATGGGAGAACGGGTCAAGAATCCATTGATAGTACCATACATAGACGTAAGTGGCAGTGTGGTTTACAAATACTTCATCTTTGAGTTCTTATTATTTGAAAATCAAAGACTGTACATAAAAAAACTGTTTAATATAGGAAGAAAAAGACAATGTCTGGAATTTTATACTAGCCGTTGCTAGTATGCTTATGTCGTTTTCGATTGGATTGTCCAGAAGTCTTCTGATACTGTTTTACTTGTGGAAAATGACACAATAAAATAGTTTCAGAAGACTTCTGGATGCTTCTGGAAGTCCAATCTAAAACGACATTAGTTTTTCTTATTTGTGTATTTATTAAAGAGGTTTACTGATAGCGAATAAAGTAAAAGTATGCCACCAAAAATGATAACGAAGCATTGAAATACTTTACAACTCTAATCAAATTGTATTCAACGAAAGCAGTTAAAGATAACCTGCCTTGAATCGTTTCCTATACCCGCTTTTGTATCATTTTCCCAATAGACAGATAAATTATGAAATAGCTTGACTCAGAATAATAATAATAATAAAACAACCACCACAACACAACAATCAATTGAATAATTAATAGAAAAATAGAAAAAAAACTTACATGATCGGTCCCGTGGGGCCCCTGAGATGCCAGGGAAGCCGCATCGTCCATGGAATTCACACTGATAGTCGACGACAAACGACTACGCATGCGATTATTGTTATTCGATACGCGACCACCAGCAACGGTTGCGGGCAGTGGCAAAGCACTCGCCACATCCGATCCAGTTTCTTCTTTGATTTTGTTTTTAAGCGATGCAAACATTTTACTTATCTGCTGTTGCAAAGCCAGAACAACAACAACAACAATCTAAGACAATTCCAATTGAAAAACAAAACTAATTATCTATTTTTATTGATATCGAGGAACACTCCAAGTGGAACAAACTAAATCAATCCTAAGCTTACGTGCAACTAAAAATTTTGTGAAACTTTTTTTCAACGTCTCGTATCTCGTACGTCGTTCGTCGTGGACGACGATGAGAGGCTTTTTTGGTTGTTGAATATAAATGAAATATGAATGACTCAACAGGAGGAGCACTGCAACATGCCTACACCGACCGATAACTTTTTGTTTCGTCGTTTTAAATTTTTTTCACACACCCACCCGCGATGTGAGAACGTCCTTTACGAAATGTTATCGGTTTTTCCTTTTGTTCGAGTCAATTAATTAGGAAAATTTGCATAGAACTTGGGGAAAAAGGTGATAAAGAGCCAACAAACGTTGTTGGTCGGCGACTTCGGTGGAAACTAGAGGGTTGGTTGGTTGGTTAATTATTTTTTTTCTATTCTGTTCGGTTGGGTAATTTTATGCGATGGGAAGAACACAGGTGATTGCACTTATATTATCTACTTGAAATTAGTGAGGCAGTTGATAGAGAGGTTTTATTGGAATGAAATGCTTTTGTTATTATCGGTTTTTGTTTTTTTTTATTAATTTATCCAAGAGGTGGATTTTCTTTTGTAAAAAAGAAGAAACACAAATTTGCTTATGTGCAAAAAAAGACGATGTTGACAGATATTTTTCATTTGATGACAGTGTTTTGTTGACGTTTTTTTTTTTGTCTGAACTGGGACAGATTTGGGACAAGATGACAGATAGAGATTGTAATAGATTCAGTTTGAAGGGAGTGTGCACTGATTGCGTTAAGGTTAGCCTACACCATACTACAAAAAAAATATAAAAAATACCAAACATTTGTGAGTGAAAATATGAATATATCTTTGTCACAAAATAATGGAGAAACTAATCGCATATAATTTTGATGTGTCTTGAGGGCTGAACAGAATGCATCGCTGAGCGACGTAGCTGACGGATGAAATTTTTATGGACGTCGCTCATCGGTTATAAATTAAAACTTGTTTTCAGGTTATGAATCCTCATGAGTTGACCAATTAGATTAGCAGTGTGACACGACACATTTGGGTGGGTGGGTACTTTCATATGACGCGTGTAAATAAATTGTTTTGTTGTGTCGTACTGTCACGCTACAATCTAACACTTTAATTTCGTTAAGCCTTAAGTGTTTGCGTGATGGATGTGATTGCGAAGATGGATGTTCACATGGGTGAGCATGCTCTCGAGTACGGCTCGAACACATACGATGCTCGTCCATATGAACGGAAAAACAACGTCATATGGGCTAGAAATGAAAACTTTTTGATTTCTGTCGAGCCATACTCGCAAGCATGTTCGCCCATGTGAACCCATTTTAACAGTTTTACCGGACTGTGAAACTGGCCCTAGGGTTTCCACTTTACAATACAATTAGAGCATTATAAAAAAAATGAGCACATATCCTTAATTTGTAATAGATTGAAAAATCTCTTTTATCCATATACTTCACACCTCGCTGGATATCAACGGTTGTTTTCAAATTGAAATAAACTGAACAAACCAAACCAGCCGCGAATTGTTTTTACTTATTTTCAACTGCAAGGTTCAACTACAAAGATTTTTAATTTTTGTTTTGTTAAATACATTTTATGTTTGTGAAATTAATTTTGTTGTAAAACTAAACTATTTATTTGTTATATTTGTAATAATTGTGCAAGTGTTCTTATTGGTTTTTTGTTTAAAATGAGTGAAGAAAATACGAAAATTGTTGGACAAGTCGTCAATGACAAAGTTGATCAAAAACTGGAGGACGCAGTTGATTCTACTCCTGGAGCTCCTGTTGCTGCTGAAGAACCGTAAGTTGTTTTTATTAAAATAAAAAGTATAGAGTTTATTCAAATAATAAATAATTTATAAATTAAACTTTCAAACCTATAGATTTTCATTAACATTTTTCAAGGTCGGTCAGTTGGAAAGATGTATGACCAAATAAAATTAAACTAAAACTTGGTTTGAAGTAGTTTTGTTGTTGTTCTTTGTTTTCTTAACAAAGTATACGAACAATTCTGCATCAACTGCTTTACAGATTATGTACTAGGATTCAATGTTCCAAGCTACTACAATAAACTCCAATAAAATAAAGTGCAGAAAGGAAAATTGTAGGTCCGAATCAAAAGTATTTTTAAGTTTTATAGTTATTGAAGCAACAGAGATTTTTGAGTACCTCTATGAACATGCGATAGCGATATCATCCATATACCGGAGTTGGATAAAAATAAAAAATAAACATCAATAGGCAACTTTACTAATTTGAAAATCGTGCAGAAGTAATTTAGACAAGCTTATCACTCAGTAATTGAGGGTCATTGATTTCGGAACAAGGACAAATTAAATAAGGAACGCAACTGCTCTTTCCCAAATTGCACAAGCGTAGAAGTCAATATTCTTGTGCTCTTTGGGCTTAGTTTTTTTTTTATTAATGGAACAGATGCCTGAAGTCTTAATTTTCTTATTTTTTTTAACATTGAATGAATCCTCAGCTAAAAAAAAAAAAAAATTAAAAACACTTTCATATTAGATTTTAATCTTTTGATTAGATTTTAATTTTGTATGTTTCAATAGCCGGTTTACTTTTTTAAGTTTTGTTTACCCAGTGACCACTTATCGCTGTGATTTGCATGCTCTGCTTGTAAGTTTTCTTTCGGAAGTTTGCATGAATTTTCAATAAGTCGTTGAATGACGACTTACTTGAGAATCAAGAAAAACTTATATTTTATCATTTTATTCAAAAACTTGGTGTGAAGCGGTACATTAATTAAAGTGCACGAGACAGCTTGAAACTGTCATCCCCATTGAAACCTTGGAACCGTTTAATTTCAATCGCTTCACGAGGTTCGGTGGCTAGAAAAGCTTGATCCAAGTGGATCTATTGGTGTTTATCTGGATGCTTACATTATGACTGCCTTTCTGTTAACAGAACTGATGTGTTCATTCAGACGCGTAGCAAAACTCCTCTGAGTCTGTCCTACATGTAATGACCCTCAACTGCAGGGCAATGCAGTTATTATCTTTTACTGTGACGTTTGTGATTCGTTTGTGACTGTTTGTGACAACATTAAAAAGTCTTGTGACTCTTAAGTTTTTGAGTTATTAACAAATTAAAAAAAAAAGTACCAGTTAGCCATAATATTTTTGAAAATTGTAGTAGCATGGATTTTTTTTATAATCAATCGATCAGAAATCGTTTGTGGCTCATGAATATATCAATAAAATCGTTTGTGACAACTTAGTTTTCGAGAAAAAATTAGAAAAACGGATTGAAATTCACCATATTTGCATTAATTTAATAGTAATGGAAGGAGCTCATAGGTACACGCTGTTGCATATGTATGTGATTCATGTTGCTGAGGTGGGTAAATGGTTTAAGGTGAGCATCATGTTGCAATGATAACTAAGTATGATTGTGTAATTATCCAAATAAAAACAAACATCGTTTGTGACAACCCAGTTTGTCTGTGACACCCTATTTTCTAAAAGCTCACACTGGCTGCTTTTTATTATTGAACTTAACTGGTCTAACTCTCATTTTGACAATATTGTGGCATGCAAAATATATTATTTTGATATTTATACAAAATAAATATTTTGAAAATAGACAAAAGAACAATAATAAATTAAATAAACCTAGAATATCTAGGGATCTTAAATCTTACACTGAAACATTTTTGTATGAGATGATAACAATCTGATTCTCAAATCTACTGTACCAGCAAAAATTATTTCCTATTTTTCTATTTCTTGTAACTAGTCCCTTCTAGTAGCATTTAAAATACCCAAGGTCTTACAGGCAATTAGTTTATTTATAAAAAAAAAAATGAAGAATGAATGTCGTCCGTACGACATATGTACTTTCATTTTTTTGTGTCGATTTGTTTTTAAGTCTGTGGTTATAAATCGGCTGCAGATGCGAATGTCACTTGACTTGCACACGGCCTCCAGCGCTAACTTCATATGGAGCGCTTTTCAAATGCTTCTTCGATTTCAACATGCACTTTGCTGTTTCAAAATATCCTTGCTTTAAGTTAAATAACTCCTCTTGAAACTTGGTGAATGCCTTAGAGATCCCACTGTCTTGTAAAGACAGTTTAATTTTTATTGATCCGTGGACGATAAGTGTCTATAATGCAAACTTTGAACGTCCAGTCCTACTTGGCCAACTAACAAATAACAATTTAAAACCACTTTTTGAAAGATTTCAAATTATCAATTTCTATTCTGACTTCTAAAAAAATCCATACAAAATATAATATTAATATGTTAAATTATGTAGGTGCAACCAATAGTTTGTGTTTCTTAATCGTAATTTGGTGAACGTATAGAAGGCTAACTTGACGGAATTT
This sequence comes from Meliscaeva auricollis, assembly GCA_948107695.1. Taxonomy (NCBI): domain Eukaryota; kingdom Metazoa; phylum Arthropoda; class Insecta; order Diptera; family Syrphidae; genus Meliscaeva; species Meliscaeva auricollis. The sequence continues at coordinate 29,897,096 of OX403619.1, read as the reverse complement.
GTTATCTACGCAACGCTAAGCGCCTATTCTTCCTACTTAAAAAAAAAAAAACAAATAAATTAATTAAAAAGCAATTATTTCATATTTTTAAGAATTCAATAGATAAGAAACTATACAAACATTACAGTTATATTGCTCTGATTCAGGTATTATTAATGCTGATAGACTATCGATTTTAATGTCCTAGCTAATACCGAGTCCCAAATACTATTCGGTACCAATTTGACAGTATCACGGCTTATTATTTCTGTGAAAAAATCACTTAGTACCAATTTGAGTACTAACAATTGGTATAATAACCGGGTACTAGCCTATTTTAAGAAGCTAACTAGCACCGAGTTCTAACTAATACTTGGTACCAAATTGACAGTTCTAGGGCTTAGTACTTGCGTGAAGAAAGGAGTTGATACTTATTTGAGTACTAACCTTAAGACTAGCGTTAGGAATTTGTGAAGAAATTAGCTGTAAGTTAGTTTTATTCAGTATTTCTTTTGTACTATAATTTTGCTAGATAATTTGATCGTGTGCTTAAATTCCTTTCAACAAACAGAAAATGCGATGATATTATAGGAAATGTTATAACCAATAAATTGTGTTTTTATTTTTGCCAATGCAACATGTTGGAGCCGAGATTATTCGCAAAAAAAAAACAAATTTTGCTTGTTTTTTCGCTAAGAAATGCCTGCGTTCATTCAAGGGTATCTCGGCTACTATTAGTCGTAAGGACTGTGTTTTTTTCTTTGAATTGTGCCGAATGAAAAGTACTACAAAATTAGTAACAAAAGTATTAACCACAATATTAGCTTTTGTAAATAATTAAGAAAAAGTTTATTTTCAAAACGAACCGACTCAAAAAAGCTCCATTTTTGTTTGTATGCATTTGAATAACAAGAAAATGCACTTAAAATAAAGAAAATGTTATTATGAACCATTCGGTTTTAGAGATATTGGCAAAAATTATCAAAAATGCATTATATGCTTTGGCAAAAAAAGTAGGAATGAAAAATTAACCCTTATTGATCCATGACAAAAAAAAAACAGAAAGTTCCTCTGCGCGTAAGGCACTCCAAATATAATAAAGTTAAATGCTTCTTTAGGAGACCTTTCTTAAAACCAATTATTATTATTTCAATTATTTAATTCCTTGCAATTTATATGACGATAATTATGTAATGATAATATTTTATAAAAGCGTTATCTTGCCTACGTATGTACGTACATTTCCTCGAATTTTTTCTTTGAATTATTTTTTATTTCTTAAAACAATGATGTGTCATGTCCTGAATACAACAACACCTAACCTCTCGACTATTTTAATTAATGCTCTTGAATCTTCTTCTTTAATCAATTGATCCAATTGAAATTCTAATGCACTGACTCAGTCTCACTTGAATCTCACATCTCACTTGAGTGAGCTTTTTTTTTGTTTTTTTTTCTTTATTTTTTGTTACATTGCAAACCTCTTTCCTGTACCCTTCTTTTTTTCTTCCTATAATGCGCCTTTGCAATCGGATACTTTTTATTTTTGTACTGCTGCCAATTTAAAAAAAAAAAAAAGAAAAGAAAATTCTTACCACAAGCCTATTGTCATCGTCAGCATTTAGGCGTGCCGTTGTCTTTATTACGTAAAAAAGCGGAAATGCCCTCTTTTGATGATGGCTACCGCCAGGGAATTCTCACATCGCTTTTGTGAAAGAAGGATTTGTGTGTTCTCGACACGAGTGCGAAAATGCTTTCTACCACACAGCACGATCAGAATTATTGTGTTGTTCTGTATAACAATTTCGTTTAAAATAAAGAAGTTTTTTTTTTGAGTTGAGTGGACTGATACTGACGTCCGGGTTAAGGATTGAAGACTAATTCAATGTTATCACACCCATGGTTTATCTTCGCCCAAATTATTTTATATTATTCAAAATTGTATTCAAAATGAGTGCAAAGTGAGTTGCAGGGACACCAGTCATTTAAGGAAAAATAAAAGAAAAGTTCTTCTCAATGAAAGTTTCATACGAGGGTGGTGAAGAAGGAATCTTCAAATTTGAAGATTTCGCATTTGGAATGATTTATTAAATTTTATTCAGGTTTTACTTCCCTACTGAAAATTCTGTTGAGATTTGAATTTTAATGAAAAACTTTTAGACCTAGAGCCCACAGCAGATTTTGGGTGTGAGTGATAGCATAAAATGATTTTTTTTTTTTACAAATGATCTTGGTCTACCATTTTGAATTAAAGATGAAAAAACTGCATTTCATCAAATAACTAAAAAAATAGTTAAAAAGAATAATTCTAGGCTAAATTTGTATTTTTTCAAAGTCTAGAAGGGTGTTCTGAAAAGTTGCCACCCTAAACATGAATATGGTATCACTCGTCGACAAAAAATTGGGGAACAGGGGCATGTTTAGTAATATTTTATAAGGACTGATTAGGACCTCCGTGTGCTTGAGTTAATCTACAGGTGCGCACGTAAAACCAATTTTTAAATACTTGAATGTGCGATTGCTCATTCTCGATCAAAGAATTCAAGTGCTCTGTTGATAAAGTTTAAGTCAAGTGGATGAAAATTTTAGTAGCAATTAATAACTGTGGATGAAACTTGAATTTACAATTAAACACAGAAAAAAATAAAAAGAAACAAAACAGTGCCCGGAAAAGGAAGAATCTGCCTCCAAATAAGCAAAGAGAGTAATGGATACTATTTTCTGGGTAACCATAGATTTGTCTTTCAGGCTGAAGCTTTGATATTGAGGTCCAACAAAAATAAAAATGACCCTTAAGTTTAATTCATTTACCCCGTGATAACAAGGCTCATATTTTAATTAGTCGTTTAGTGATTCAATACACACGAAAATATGTAGAAAAGAGCGTTATAGCCTTCAATGACATGCTGATGTAAGATACTATTGAATGAATGGTCTTAAAAAAAGTTCAGCTTATAACTTCTAAAGTATACAGTGTGCTACGTGGACACTACATGGAAGAGATCTACTGTCCATGTAGCACACTTATGAGAAGCTTAATACAAAAGTGTTTTTAACAAATGGACAGATAAGTGTAGTTTTAAAAATGAGTGCTATGCAGTGAAAAAACCAATGTAAATGGCATTGGTCCACATGGTCCCCAAGTACACTCTTAAGACTGAAATACCGATTAGGATACTTGATGGTCTGGGAATCATTGTCATGGCATGGAATGGAGCAACTTGTGAAGATTGATAGCAGAATGGTTCAATTCTCGTATATTAAATTTTTGAGTATACAATGGGACCATTTTGCTTTGGGTCCATGCCAGTTAATTGAATATTCATGCATGACAATGATCCCAAACACGGATCAAAGGTAGTCAAAAATTGGCTTTCGGGCGAACAAATCGATGAATTGACTTGACTAGCTCAGAATCCCGATCTTAAGCTCATAGAACATTTAAGGAATGATGGTAAGGTTAAGATTGGGCAGAACAAAATTAAAAACATCGAACTTTTTTTGGACCTATATAAAGGAAGCGTGGTATTCTATCCCACAAAGTATATGTATAAAATTTAATTAAAAGTTTACCAAGAATGTGCATGAATTTTAAAAAAATCGTAATCAGCCAATGAAGTACTGATTAAGTAATACTGAAATGGTTTAAAATTGTAAAAACTTGTTTTTTACCATTTTTAGGAATATATGTATGTGCTTTCAATAATTTTAAAAAATCCAATTCATAGGTTATTATTTTAAATTAATATATATATATATGAGTTCATTAGTCAACAATAAAACGAAAAATATCATATGTGTGCTATTTCTTTGCCAGTGGCTGTAGTTCTAATTTTGATGAGACTGCTGTGTATAGTGCAGAAGCTTGCAGAAAGGTTATGTTAAAAAATAAAAATTAATAAAGTAGTCTTTTTTTGGTAAGTGTGGAAACTTAGTAGTTGTTAAAAATAAGAAAACAATTGCATTTTACAGTTTATAGTCAAAATCGTCTTTTTTAACCTTTTTAGTATTTATATGGATCAAAAGCCATATAGCACATTATAAAAAAAATGGAAATGCTTCATGCTATTAGATATGAACATACAGTAGCGGTCAAAATAATAGCAGTGCATTTTTGTTAGAAACATAATATGTATGTCTTAATATTTGAATACTTAACTTCTTTTTGGCGACTTTTACTGCAGTATTACATTCATCAATAATAAGTCGAGCAGTGTGGTGTCTTTTTCCAAAACTATAACTAATCTTTTACATTGAAATGACAACATTTAGTGAAAATGTTACATTTGAAGCGATCAAAATAATAGCAGTATTTGTTAGGATTGCATTTAAAAAATGTGTTTTTTTCATAAATGCTCATATTTTGAATACAGAAAAGTCATGTTTTAACCAACTCATTCAAAATATTTTAGTATTTTGTTTACAATAGCGGACCAAAGAATACATCACACATCAGAGTTTATAAAATCACTTGACAAAAAATGTTGAAAACCTGTACCGAAATAGAAAAACTTCCTAAATACTCTGCTACAACGATAAGTTATGCCATAAAATACGAGGAAGTGGTAGAAAAACGCGTTCGGAAAAACCTCGCATTTGGCAATGGTAAGGTAGGTTATAAGGAAATCCTCTTTCATTACCTTCACAAATTGTGGATGAGCTAAATTTATTATGTGCTATGCACACTGTTAGAAGACGTCTGGTCATAACAAACAAATTTAAAAATGTTCAAGAGTTCATTCGTTGTGGTCGACTCAGAAGTGGAATGCCATAACGTGGACTGACGAAAGCAAATTTGTTTTGTATAGTCGGAGAGGGTCTCAGAAGTATGTAAAGCTACTTCGACTCACCAAAAAATACAGCAAAACATGGTGGATCTAGTATCATTATTTGGGGATGCTTTTCATACTATGGTGTTGACTGTCGGTACAATATGTTGTATTAAAGATTAAATGTACCACGATTATTACATTTATTAATTATTAAACATCATTTTTCCTGATTCCGAAGACTAAAAGGCCATGAAATAGGTCTTTCAGCACAACACCGACCGGAAACCCACCTGCTAAATAGCTAAACAGTGGTTTCGAGACCAAAATATTGAGCTCATGAAGGGGCCTGCACAATTACCCGACCTGGATTTTATTCATAATCAATGGGCTAAAAAAAAACCCGATTGTCCTTAGATTGTCACTCGCCATTTTTTACGAATCTTACGTTAAAATTTTTCAAGTTTGTTTCAAGAATCAATAAGTTGAAAAAATTGATTATGTTTTCTAAAATATAATCAAAAACGGAAGGTTTCCCCTTCTTAAATGCAAAAATGTAGAAAAATATAGCGAGCTATCACATCGCCAATCTAAACACAAATATTAAATTAGAAACACAAGGCTACACTGATTCGGTGCTTATGCTTAATTTGGACCATAGCCAATATTTAATAATAAACATTAAACAAATAGAAAAAAAACTGCAAACACTAAATTGAGAACACAAAAATAAACAAAAACCTGCATCAAGCGAATTTCCCGACGCGACACTCGACGTCGTCGTCTTTACACACATCGGAAATAAAAAAAAAAAAATTCAATGCTTGTCAATGTTGGCCGCGTGCAGACTAATCTTGTGAACAAACGAATGACCAACTGCCAAATGTTTGTGTATAGAAAAAAGATTTTAGCCATAAAGACGTCTTCAGTGGCGGCAAATTTTTCTGATCATCAGCAAACCATGAAAGAAACGAATCGTAAATGATATAAAGTTTGTGTAAGGCCTATACAGTAGCATCATCATCATTGATATAGTGGTGGTGTCTATTTCTATTCCAAGATTGACTGCCAGTGCTGAAGTTGATGCTATCATGAGAACGGAAAGACCCAACGACGCAAAAGAGCGACAAATTAACAGGAGATAAACCCGATCGATGAAGCGAGATGCAAACAGTTGGCGCACTTGTTTACTTGGGAATCCACTTGATAGAAAGGTTCTTGAATTTTGTTATTTTTGCCCTTTTCTTCTTTGTTGTTATTTTATTCCTGATGATGGCGGCTTCAATGCTGGCGACTTGATACATTTATCATCCATCGTTCGAGTATTACTGTTTGTTATTGTTATTTTTTTTCTCATTTCGAGCCAATTTTAAATTGATCAATGTTGAATTCGTTTTATAAAACATCGTTTATCGGACTCAATCATGCATGGCGTTAAAGCACACCTACTTGGGCGTACTTATTTTTGTATTTTTTTTTTTTATCTAAATCACATAACGACGACGGACGCGTCTGTACTGTGGAGTACCCTCCAGCTTCAGCACCATCCGTTTTTTCTATGTCATTGTTCAATGTTCTCAGATGTCGACACAGGCGCTATTCCTTCTACCCCATTCTCTGATAAATCATTGTCTACCGGATAACCCCCTATAACCAACTGTGTGTCAATGTCATGACAAGAGTAGGGTGGAAAAAAAACATAAAGGAAACCTTCCGGCTGCGGCGCGGCCTACACTTACACTACATAGTGCCTCTATTCGGCTTCTTTCTCTGATACAAATAAGTTGGAGAGCTAATGCATTTGTGAGATATAAACAACAATCCTCATTCCTAAACCAAACCTTATTTGTTTCTTTTGATCTAACTCTCTATTTCTCTACAACTCTAGAGCACATGCTCTGTGGATGTTGTTTTCCTTTATAAAAATAGAGAGAGAGAAGAAGCCAATTGTAGTAAAAAAATGAGAAAAAAAAATTCTAATTGACTGACTGTCGTTGGAAAATTTATATTTTCAAATTTACTTACGTTTTAGTTATGTGCGTATGCGTAGCTTTGTATTACGCACTAAGGGGGTAGTGTTGCTTCACAGAGCATATTGGCATGTGTCGAACAGATTTGTGTTTTAGTTTCCTTTGTTAATATTTAATTCGATATGCTGTCAACTCATTGCAGTCGAACAGAAAGCAAAACATTGAGAACATTTTAGTTTGTACAGTGAATCACAGAATTAAACACACAAATGTATAATGGATTTTTTTTTAACTGACACTGTGGTCCAAAAAGCAAGAATTCATATCAAAATTAAAAATAAAATGATAACTTTTGTTTGATTATTCTGTTTTTCATTTTGTACAATCGAGTGTACATCCCAAAAACAACTGAATTTTGAAGTTTATAGTATTTTTTTTAAATTAACGGTTTAAAATGTGACTATACATTGATGAATATAAACAAATCTGGTTTCAGGTCTTAGCTTATGCTATGTAGAATAAGTCCTCCAAATTTCAGACGAATCGGTTCAATAGTTTTAAATAAATTTATATACCAGGTCAACCGAATCTAAGAAAGTTCTTTTTTACGAAACAATCACATATTTTTTTTTTATAAATTAGTAAAAAAAAAAAAAAAAATACGTGATAGAATTGTTCTGAAACCAGATTAAGAGTCGGAAAAGTCCGGTCTTACATAATTTCAATAAATTATATGAAGGAAATCATAGAAAAAAATAGGACAAGGCCAGAAATAATAAATTCTTAAATTCTTTTTTCATCAAAACCAAAGGCCGTATTTGACATTTTTTGATAAAAACAATAATTCCAAAAACCCCTCTGGACATTTGGAGTTATTCAAAACTCTTCGAAAACGGTTCAATTGTACTTGTATATTTTTTTACAACCAAAAGATTAAATTCTGACTGAAATATTGACATTTTGTATGGAAATCTATCAGGTCTAGTATGCAATGTAACTTAACCGAAACGAGATATAAACCGTTTTTTTTTTAACACCGAGTAGCTACTCAGTTTTTCATTGCACTACGAAGACCTTGCGTGATAACTGGCAGATTATGATTTTTGAGACTAAATAACCAAGCTTCGTAAAATAAAAAAAAAAATGGCCTTGCCAGAATGATGTTTCCGAAACGTTCACCTATAACATACCATTGTGTGACGCTCAAAATATACGCTACGGTTTTCTTAGCAATAGGTCCACTGGTAATGTGTGCAATTGGTGTAGATAAATCCATTCTTCGCTGGATTAGAAATTTACTTTCGGATCGTTCAATACAAGTCGTATTGGATGGATTCAAGTCTGAAACCTTCAAAATAAATGCCCCAGGGTTCCGTCTTGTCTCCGACTCTATTCCTCATTTTAATAAATGATCTCCTGTCTGAAACATCTAATCCACTATAATATTTCGCTGATGATAGTACTCTCAGCTTTTCATATTCATTTATTGATTCATATCCATGTACTTCGGATGTGGAACTTAAACAGCGAAATATGGTAGGGTGGGGAGTAAGAAATGGTACTTACGACGTTATCGTTTGCACCAGATCATGCACCAATGTTTGAATTCGAAATATGTTCTTTTTTTCTTTTTTACGAAACACTTGGCAGTGATTTTTTTTAGAAAAACAAACTACATGTGAACGATTGAAAATTTATAATTTAATTTTATTATTTTTATTAGCTGTTTTAGTTTACAAATCAAGTTTTTGATCTAAGATAACATTAATTTATACTACTAAGAATTTTCTGAAAATCTCGGATGTCTAATTTCTTAAATTAAATTTTTTCTAACATAATTTTCTGATATCGCTTAAGCTTGTCATATAACCAAATTAGGTAATTGAAAAACCTTGGCAACCCTATAAGCAAAATGTTTATTTATACACTACCTAGAAAATTGCGTACAAGGCATGCGCTTTTTATACGAGGATAGATCATCCTGTTACCGAACCTTCTGCCATAAGAACATTTCATTTCCAGAATATTGGAAACTTTGTCGCGAAGATTTTTGACGTACATGAAATATTATTATATATAAATATATGGGGAATTCAATGTTGTATAAAAAGTGTTTTGGGTAGTTTTCGGTTCGGATGGACATTGGTCGGAATAAAATTTATAATGATGTGTCAAAAAATTTGTTAAAATAAAAACATTAGAGAATATTTTTTTCCAACAAAAGTAAATAAAAATAATTGCTCTACGACCAATAACTGGCAAGAAAATCAAGAAAACGCTTTTTCAAAATGGCGGACGACACAGAGGGTTTTTTTGGTTGAGTTTTGTCGTTTTAAAATAAAACAATAAAATGCTTAGCAGTTTTTGTAGAAATTTCAGTTTTTTTTGATAATTTTATTGGATTACAAATAATTTCTCCAAAGTGGAGTGGGGGTTACTTTTTTATGAAAAAAAAAAATAACTATAAAAGGCGTTGAATTTCGAAAAATTGAACATGACACCCTAATCATAATTTCTAATTAAATTGCATCAAGTCGCAAGAATAAAAAAAGGCATAATACTCTGACTCACTGTATGATAAAATATATTCTTATCAATTCAATGAATATGTATAGAGTCAGCTAGTACCTATTAAAGCGATGCAACCCCTTCATGATAGTCAAAACAAGACAAAAATCGGGGTTTTCTTGAGCCATAAATTTGCTTACGTTTTAAAAGTTTACTCAGACTTTATATATTTATTTAGGTTTAGGTTTGCGATGAGTATGATGTTCGTTTTCTTATCAATGCCATAAAGTAAATATTATATGGGTCATCCAAAATAATACAAAAATATTTTATCACTCGATATGCTAACGAGCTATAAATAACGGTTAGTAATCATCCACCAGTAGATAAATTCGTAATGTATAAAATTTACAACTTTTGTCATAAAAATACCATGTTTTTGTTTTCAAAACTCATTTTCAAAAACAATTCCGATGTTAATGTCCTATTTTCTTGTTTGTTCTTCTCGATAGTTTTTCAATAAACAATAATTGTTATTATCTAATGACGCTTGCGTCTTGGGCATAAAATTTCTGATTTACTATAATCCTTGCTACAAAATATTGTAACAACCACCTAGGTATTATAGGGATAATGATGCAGCATGGCACGGGTGCCCGCTGCACGTTTGATTAGGAGCAGCTGCTGCTGCTGTGGAATCAATCGACTCTCCAATCCAAATGTACAATTTTTGTAGAGACGATTGTGTATAGATTCCACATGGGAAGACGCCTCATTCTGTATTTCGATGCGCTCTCAAACACCAACGACAACTACCTACGACGACGGACGCTAGCTGTGCTGTCGTTTTCTGTTCTATTATCGCGTCGCGTTTGTATAAGTTTCATTCGTATTTAAAAAAAAAAAAATACTGTTTCGAGGAGGGTGGAATCCACAACAACAACAACAACACCATAAAATCGACAATTTTCACCCGTATGCCGTATCTGTAGAGTCGGAGAGAATAATTTCAGAATCAGACAATCTGTAAAATACAGAAACACAAGCAGAGGCATCCATGAGATGCGATTCTTTCTCTCAGATTCAGTTCTGTTCTCGCTTTTGATTTAACTAGACATTTCAGTTTTGTTGCAAGTAACAAAAAATATTTATAACGCGCGTGGCGGCGATTTTCCGTTTTATTCCTCCATCTCTTCCTCTAAGTTTTTTTTTGTGTGTTTTCATCTCACTCACAAATTAATGTGCTGAAATTTTGTGTGTTTTTAAAAGAAAACCATTGAGATCTAATTTTAGATGATTTTTTGAAATTTTTTTCCAAGTCTTTGTATCTCAATGAATTTATAAAAAAAAAAAAATAAAGAGAAGATATTCATTAAAAATTGGCGGAATAAGCAAAAATGTGATTTCAGTGAAAATTTATTATTGAGAAATAAAAAAATAAAGGAAATAAGTTCTTATCAGTTTGCAATATGACTGAGGAGTAGTATTTGTGTGTGTTAAGCTCCAAAAAATACTTGAAACGAGGAGTCACCCTAAAGTATTTTTTTAGATTTTATTAATTTTAATTATTGTTTTGTTGTGCGTGTTACAAAATTTATTGGAATACAAAAAAAAAAGAAGAAGTAAAGTGAGTAAAAATTCCATTACTTTTTGACATTTTGTTGTTGTTGTTTTTGAAGTTTTGCATTAAAGCGCAGGACAAACAAACAAATTGTAAACAAACTGTATATACTAGGGATGCTTTTTTTAAGGACGAATTATGATTCATCATTTATAGTTGTTGTCCCCGAGTATCTTTAAGCATCCCTTATTGGAAATTTAAATAACACAAAAAAAATGGAATAATTCTCGAGAGTATGTCGAAAGTAGTTTTAGTTGCTGTCATTTTTGGCGGTAACTTTAGTAGGGGAAAAACTTAATTTAACTGGACTGCAACGAAAATCGCCCTCAAACCAAAATATATCTGAGGTCAAAAATACACTAGCAAGTCACGTTTTCGAGATATGGTAATAAAAGCATCTCAAAACCCCGTTTTTTTGGTACATTTAACGTCGAATACTGGCAAAAAATTTATTACAAAACTGTCAAGAGATGTAAAATAACTGCATTTTATCTTTCTAAATCATTTTAGAATTTTGAGTTGTCCAATACATTTACTGTATAGTTCAGTAAAAGCGAATTTAGAGGTGGAAAATTCTGAAGTAATAATTTTCAATGACTAACTTTATGTTTTTTGGGCTGCTGAGCACGAATCTTAAGCTGTCCACAAAATTGCGGTAAACATGAAAATTCATTGAATAACTTCCAAATAATTTTGTCTTTACTGTTTTTGGTGTATAGTTCAAAATATGAACTTTTTTTTTGTAAAAACGGTTTATGCAGAATGAAAGAAGAGAAAAATACAAATAATTTATGTTTTAACCAATTTTTTGTACGACTTCTAGAATCTTCATTTGCTTTTTGAAAAGGCTTTAAAAAAACGTTTATTCGAATTTCTCTGCCATTATTGGTCCTAGAATATTAATTATTGATTACTTTTATAGGAAAACAAATTTCCTAAAGTTTTTGTCTAAAAGAAATTTTTTGATATATCTTTCCAATAAACAAATTATTATCGAAAAACTATCAAATAATCCGGTGGTAAAATAGGATTTTGAAGTTTATCTCGTCTAACATAGAATCTGAATTTAAAATACTCCAATATATGTATATTTAGACTTCATGGACGTCCAAAAAATATCAAGATAGAGCAAGCCAAACTGTCCAATATTTTTTTTATTCATATCTCTTTCGCTACGTAGTAAAAATTTTGTAAAATAGATCTTTGTTTTATAGCTAGGTCAGGTAATTGAAAAAAAAAAAAAAAAAAAATTTACTTAAAAGCTTGGCAACCCTATGTCTTGAAAGAATACTACTATAAAAGTGTATTCGGTGGTTTTCGCAACATTGGTCAAGATTAACTTAAAATCCATTTTTTTTTTTTATAATTTTATTGGAATAATTGGGAAAATATGGGAATACTAATGTTGCTTAAATGTTCAATTTTCACCATACAAAATTCATGGCGTCAAAATAAAAATATATTTAGGAATTACGCTGCTCTATATTTTTGAGTAGTGGGAGAACACGGTGGAAGGGTGTAAACGTAAATAAAATTTGTTTTTGTATGTTTAAGACCTCAATACCACAGGCCAACAAAATTGAACAATTTTGTTTGATGCCAAAACTAAAGTAGCTGTATAATTTTCTTAAGGTTTTCCAGTGTGCTAATCTCTAATCTGGGTCTGGAATTTGCCTTTCAGCTCTGTGTTATTCAATTTTACAACTCAGTTTAAGTAGTATCAAAATGACTTGAGTTGGTTCCTGTAAATAGTGAGAAAGTTGCTAAAACTCTGCCAAACTGTGTCCCTTGATAATTTAATCATATACATATATTTTGTTGGTGTTTATTTGTTTTTGGTGATATATCCGGCTTATTATAAAAGAGAAGCATTTAGTAGATATTTGAACATCAATATTTCAGTAACCAATGGTCGCTCAGAAAATTCAGGTAGGAACATTTTGAAAACTGTCGTTATTGATTGGGAGACTCATGTTTTAGAGCTTAATGTTTCCAAATGCTCCTTAAATTTTTTCTTTTAAATCCAACCATTTTATCGATTTTATAAATTTTTATTAATGACTACTAGCCGAGGAAAGATGGGAAATTCAGTAACGGGGGGTTTCGAACGTATAGATTTTTACTTTCTACGAAAGCAAGCCACGAATTTCGGTAAAATAAAAAAAAAATCCTAAAAGAAAAAGGAGTCCTAAACAACTTCTTCGAAAAGTCGACGGTAAAAAGCGAAAAAAGGTTATTATTTAGATTTATTTTTTTAGTATAATCATTGAAAAGGGGTATTTAATTATTTTTCAAAGGTTCTTTTAAAGACGATGTTTTCAAACAAATTTTTAAAAACTAAAGTTAATTCTTTTTTAAAAATTGTAATGACATTCATTAGCTTCCATTTCATATCAATTAAACCAAATTTATCTAATGTGATGTTATACATTCCTCTCAATCATCCCTTCTAATAACCATCACAGTGCTTTCAATCCTGATGTCATGCCTACTTTTATTTCAAATGTTCATTCAAATTAATTTCAATTAATTCACTTGACCATCATCGCATCAATATGAAACCACACAGACTTCCTGCATCATTAAAAATCATAAACTAGGAGACACATCTCTCACACACGTTCAGTTTGCTGTGTCTTCTTGCTTAAGAAATAAATAAATTTTATCTGTGATGGATGGCGTGTTTGGAATGGCGCCTTCTGGTGGAAAAATCTTTTTTCTCTTACACAGTTGAGTAGAGTAAACAATTTGAACGTCCTTAATATGATCGATGATGGCATTTAAATACAAGAATAAAGCTTGTTTTTCACGCATTGACCCTTGGCGGGTAATTTCCAACACCGCACCACTCTATCGTCTACCTGATTGTAGTATTATTACAAGTGTGAATTATTTTTCGCTCCCGCGCTAGCTCCTAGTTTTTTTTTTATATCTAGCATCTGATGCAAAATCATTGGAATTTATAATTTCATTTCGATTTCCGTTGCTAACAGAAATATCTGTTTACAAAGCAAGACTCTGTGAACTACAAAATTGAACAAGCTGATATGATATTCGTTACAGGAATGTATATTTTTGGAACACACATCTTGTGTGTAGCACTGATATCTGCGCTTTGCTTTGGTCTGCTCGCACCAGATCTAGATATCGTTTGCACCTACACATTTTAGAGGCATATAGTAGTAGGAGAAGAAGTTTCACACCACCCTATGGTCTTGAGATTGAACGTCATAATATATTGTTTTGAAATTGAAGAATCCCATGTGCTTCTTTTTTTTTTTTTTTGTTTTTCTTATTTTCATGCAGAACAATCTCATGATGTGAGAACATTGAACAAAATTTGTTCATTCTTCTATCAGAAAGTATCTTCTTGTTAGAAAGATATCTGGAAGTTTTTTTTTTTTTTTTTATTTGTTAGAGTAGTTTTAATTAGAACTTAAAATGATTGATTTTTAATTACACTTTCATTGAAGATGTGTGTTTAAAAGAATATACCATGTGAGTTTTCATATTTTTAGAAGAATTTATTAATAAATTTCTTCAAATAATATTTGAAATATGTAAATGGTATCAAAATTTCCGACGAAATAATCTCGAATAGGCACAGAAGTGATAGTAAAGCTTTTCAAAACTTCAGAAAAGTTTTATGCTAAAATTTGTTGATTTATATTGACCATCTTTAGTATTCGGTCCATATCTTGAGTTAACATATTTTTCGGACCTAAAAAACAGCAACTGAATACTGATAAAATTTGCAACAAATTCTATTTAATTTTCTCTGCATAGACGCAGTGTGTTAAAATACTTTCACAAAAGTCGTTTTTAAAGCATAATTCACGATACTAAGTTGGTCTTACTCAAAGAAAAATCAATTTAATAACTGCAAAATTAGTTTTATATATTTTGCTTATAGTTTTATCTCTTCCGAAGAAGATAAGGTATTCCTTCAAGAAAACTATGGATATGTTTTTAAGTTACGATCGTTTTTGTGAACATAGTTTAGTTCGCCTTTCTTAGTAAATTTTTATTATTTTTTATGCAACGGAAAAACTAAGCTGAATCTGAAAATTTAACATACATAAGTAACTTTTTATAGGAAATTTATTTTCCTATCGATTTTTTTTTTAATTTTACAAAAATAATTATGTAAGAAAGGCTTAAAAAAAGTAACCATTTCTTAGTTTATTGATTTTAAACACTATTCTATAAAAAGACTAAAACAATCACTTTAATACTAGTAATCCTAGTAAAAACTATTAAACATTTTTGTTTTTAAATCATATGTAGAAGTCGAAAAATATGGATTTTTTATTTAAGAACAAAAGATATTGTTTGACTATTTTTCAAGAATAAAGTAATATGTTTCAATTGAGGTAGACAACAAAACTTATAACTGGTATTATTAAACTACTTGTTCAGATCCGTAAATTATTACTCAAGATATGTACCGAATATTTAAGATACTTTAGAAAAAAAATACAAAAAACTTTAAAAAATCGTATCCATAAATATTTTTTTCGATGCGATTTTCGAATTCTATACGAAAAATATACACTGTGATAAAAATCGACGTTTGGGACTACAACCCGGAAATTTTAAAATAAAAAAACGATCCACACTTATATAACGGGCCGGTTAGCTGGCCAGCTACTTGTGAAGTTGGCCTAACTTTTACGACCGAACCAATTTTGATGATTTTTTTTATATAAAAGCTCTTTGACAACCCTAAAATTATTTGATATCAAATTTTCAAAAAAAAATAATTTTTGAATTTTTAAAAGATCTTGAAGAATCAAAAACCCATTTTCGAAAGCCGGTCACTGTATTTTTTTATAATTTTACCATAAGATGTGCGTTAATATTTTCTTAAAAATGGCATACCAACTTTTCTTTTGAACAAGGTTTAAAAATTTTTGTATACCTAAACATTTTTTTTTTAAACGGCTCTAACGATTTTCATTTTTTTTTTCTAAAGATGTAGGTATCTTTGTGAATCAAATCAAATGGCATACATTGTTTGGAGCTCAAAACAATTTAAGAAATTGTTTATGTTGTTCATTTTATAAATTTAAATTTTTTTTTTTACATTTGTTATAAAATTATTTATTTTTAAAATCTTTATATAAGAAGCTTCAACGTCTACAACAACTTTGACCCTTAAAGCAAGGACGTGCGACCCAGTCGTTCGTTTTATTTAAAACTACAGTCAAAATATTATCGAAATTCTTTAAAACCAAGTTGCAAATTGATTTTTTGGAGGCCGCCTGACCAAAACCCATAATCCCGAAAACTTCAAATCCCAAAAATCTTAAATCCCTAAAACATAAATAAATGCCAATCGTCTAGAATCTAGAAAACTCATAATCTGGAAAACCTACAATTCTGAAACAATTTAAGAATTTTTCATTTCATATATTTTTTTTTTTGGGATTTGTAGATTTTTCTTGGGATTTGTGGAATTTTCTTGGATTTGAAGTTTTTTTTATGATTTTGGCTTTTCAGGACTCTGAATTTTACTGGGCTTTGGGTTTTCGCGATTTTAGGTTTTTGGAATCCAAGGTTTTTGGGATTCAGATTCCAGCCACTCAAACATCCTCATTGTGCTTGTTTTTATTGCAAAGATTATACAAAAAAATTGCCTGTTTTTTGCATCCATATTAAACCTATAAGTACTATTTTAAATAAGTTCACCATTATAACTTAAAATTTCAACCCCGTTATTTGTAAGTTCTATTAGAACAATAATTGCTGGCATTCTACAAGTTTTTTAAGTCATATCTACTCCTGAAAAAATGCCATTGTCTGTACTATACCAACCGTATAAATGTAAGAAAATACCTTTACAACAACATATCCGAAATCCAAAGAACAAAATACAATACGAATATTTAAAAGCTCTGTTTTAATTATGAATCATAAAGAAAAAAAAGGAAAAAAACATTCCACTTTGTCAACGGATGAAAGGAAAAAAAATATCCTCATACAAAAAATCCTCCTAACCCCATTCATTCACACTAGAGTTGAGTGAGTCATTTAGTTGGATAAACAAACACACAATGTTTACATTATAAAAACATGCACTCATCTATGTAGCATAAAGGTTAACGTAAATTATATTTTGAAAAACCACATTTCAATTTGGGGTTACATAGTTTAAAATAAAATATCGTACACTAAAGTTTCAATTAATAGAAAACATCAATAAATTGCAGTAAATCAATGAGTTTCTTCTTCCTTTCTAACCTTGAAAGCTTCCTTTATGAATTTTTAGATGCATAAAGTTAATCATAGCATCACAAAGCTTTGAAATATAATATTCAAACATTTTCCAATACACCAAAGAGAATATCCAGTCTCTAATTTCTAAAGTAAAATCAACATCCCTTTTTTGTGCTTTAATAAATTCTTCCAGTTGAAGAAATATGCGTTCACGTTGTACCTTCATAAATATGAATAACACAAAAAACTTAAAACATAGAAATGTAGAGGTAGGTAAGGTACCCTTATTTGAAGGGATGTTATAGCAAGAAGTAAAAGAAGTCGGAGTAGGTCCTTGGCATGACATTATTTCATCCTAGTATACATTCTGCATATACTTGTATACAAGTTGGTTGCATTATGTTGCTTTCATAAGTCATTCCATATCTTTCGCGAACGTTGACTCACACAGTCACTTAGGTTAATGAATGCATGACTTGCATGTTACTTATGTATACTTTACCTATACTTGAAAACTACAGTTCTCTAAATATCACTGCAAGCAAGTCTCTTTATGAAAAGTATTAAGTCCTTGGACTTTTAATTAATGCCAACAACAAAAAAACAAAACATTTTTTGTTTGCTGTTCGCTATAAGTTCTGAATTAACAATATCCTACAAGTAGGTACCTACCCCTGCTATAAACCAAATTAAGTTTTGAATCACTTAATTTTTTTTTAACAAGTTGGACATCTGTGTGAATGTTCACAACAATATCTTAACCTAAAAAGTTTCAACAATTCTAATGTGTGTTAGGCTACCATCTTGTACGAAAAATATCCGGTTTTTTGGTGCACCATGCAGTTAGCACAGGTCTTTCGAAGCTGTAAACTTGGTTTTACACTTATAAGTGGTTTTCCAATGGGGACTTGACAACTTTGGATTTAATTTGTGAACGCACCCTTTCACAAATCATTGAACTGTCATTGTCAATTTATTCAGTAAACTCAACATTTTCATGATGACAAAGTACAGGTTGAGCAACGTCTGCAAATTATAAAAAAATTCTATCGAAATTCGGAGTCGGTGACCGCGACTTTAAGCGCGTTAACCTCCAATTTTCGGTCGTAATTCTCGCCCTAGTAGACAGGCAATAACAAGTTTAGTGCAAAAAATTTGAGTCTACATATTCGTTGAGTGATGTTGCAGTGCCAGTGAGACAACGGGTTGGTCGAAGTGTCGAAAATATCGCTGCCGTTCAGGCGTCCGTAGAAAACCACCCAAAACAGGCAATTCCAAGGCGTTCTCAAGAATTGGGCATCCCTCAGACCACATTATGGCGTATTTTGCGTAAGGATCTTGGTTTACACCCATACAACATCAAGCCAGCGTTATCGCGCCATGATAACCGAATATTTTTGGCACGAATTGTAAGATATGGACTTGGACGACAGGATGGTGCCACAAGCACACCTTATAATCGAATTATTTCTCTGAATGCAGTATTTAAACTATTGATCCTTCACTTACAAGTTCTCCAAGCAATCTCAATCGCTTACACACAACAGATAACTTAAATCTAATAAAACAAAATTAATGTAAATTCAACTCAACATTTTTTGAAAAAAAAAAAAAAAAAAAAAAACTTTAGGTCCGTAGATACATAGTTCCTTATCTCTTCTCAAGAACAACATTTAGGTCGTAACACTTACGAGTATGCAGTATTCTTATTTCAAAAACAATTTCAAATATTTTTTTTCATATTAAATTGTGCTGACCAAATTATCATTTACATTATAATACGTTTCCTCCTAACTAAAGACTTCCTCATGTCCAGAGTGTTAGAATTAACAAGACCTCTACACTTTCTCTCTTTCTCTCTCTCTGTAATGTATGAAGAGCCATGGTTTCTGCTTCTAATATAATAATTCGTGTTAGCATTAGCTAACTATTACACGTTCGTTGAACAAGATACAAAAAAATGCATTGGAGCGTTAAGTGTTCCAGAATCAGATTGCAAGCAGAGGGCGTTCTCGGCCCTCTCATATATCATTTCTAATTGAGCAATATTCACTGAGGCACTGCACTAGCTTATCTCTTGCATAACCTCAAGAACAAGAAGAGATAAAAAAAACGCAAACAGATTCTGGATACAAGAAGAACCCCACCCAACAAAAACCATATCCACTTGCAATTTTCATTTAGCGTCAGCATGTGTCCAGAAATAAATGTACAAAACATAATATACAGTGGGGACGGGGAGGGGATGTGTCTATTCAAAGAGAAAAGAAAAATTCATTTATAAAGGACATCCTGGGTAGAATACAGCTTAAGTGGATAAATAAAAAATGAAAAAGATTAATTAGCGGAGGCGGTTATTTAGATACCACCTGCATCTCTCAAGGGAGACTAAACAACTTTTAATCATCATCCAACAACAACAACTACAACAACTACAACTGATGCAGATGTTTTGGTTAAGAGAAATGTTCAATCAATAAATAAATTGCTGGACTTTTGTTGCTGGTCGTTGTGGTGATTCTGATAGTGTTGGCAATGGATTTGTTTAAAAAAAAATAAAAATAAAAGTGGAGAGATAATGATCATGGATTTGACCAAATAGCATACGCAGGTTGCACGCCATTAGGTCCCCCATGCCAGGCCAACGATTAATTTTGAGTGTTTAGTTTTGAGATATTATAAGCATCTTAAACAAACAGAAGAACAGTGGGTGAAAAAGATGTGTGCACTTTGCTGCTGACGAAAAGCCACTGTTCTGTCTATAATGGTTGGTGCAGTTATGCGTTGAAACTAAAACGCCTCACCATCACACCGCCACAATCATCACCGGATATTATTATCTCAAAGTAGAGTGGGCACAAGCACCACGAACGCCACTTGTTTGGTATTGGTCAAACGAGGGCAATGATATACAAAGTAAATTAAGATAATAAACCACTAAAATACTTAGAAATTTTATTCCTTATAGTGCAAAAGTTGGAAGTTCTTTGTTTTCTTGAACATTCATTTACTGTTTTTAGACCACGACCCGAGAGCAAAACATCATGTATGGTGAGGCATTAGGCTTGTAGGGATTGGGGTTGGGGTATTGAAAATACATGTTTCGGTGGTTAACCGAAACAAACATTTAAACTAAAACAGTCTGCTTTTTGATCAAGAATTTTGGGGTTCCAGACGTTTCAAGTGTCGTAACTCCCAGCCAGACCCCTTCAATATGCTTAAAAACAGATAAGGGGATATAACCATACAAATATAAATGATATATAAAAAAAATCTGAAAAAAATACCCTCATAACAAAAATGTGGGTCCTAGACGTTAAAATTTTCACCATTCCCAACCAGACACATCCAAAGTCACTATTCAGAATTTTATAAGGCCATCAATTTGTTGGTTATACTTCTGTTACCAAAAACTAGTATTTTGAACTCTTTGACTTTGGTTACGTCTAGTTGGGAATGCCAACAATCTAAACGTTTGGGACCCAGATATTTGTAATGAGGGTTTTTATTTCTGATTTTTTAGCATAATAATTTTGTTAATCATACATTTTTTACCAAAAACTAATTTTGTACAATCTTTGACTTTGGATGCATCTGATTAAGTGTGTGGCGACATTTGAGACGTTTTGGACCCCAAAATACTGGATTAGAAAGTAGATTCCTTTATATTTCTATCTTGTCTTGCTTGGACAAAAATAGATGGCCTTAGTTCAAATGGTTAGTAAAGTGAAATAAAAATCTGAAAAATCACCGTTTTCAACCTCCCACTCCCGTTGACAAACTAAAATTTGTATTTCGATATCACAACCAAAAGGCCTCTTCATTCATGTTCGTGGATTGGTTATATCTCCGATCCCAAAATTTGCTGTCGACACTTAGACCAAAAATAAAATCCTTTATGATTAATACACTTTAAGTCCTATATACGGCAAACACATATATTTTGATTGCTTAGATCGCTTCTTAGGTATGAATAACTCAATTTGTTTTTGGAACCCCGGAACCTGGAAACAAAAAAACAGTTGTTGGTTGCCAAACAGGGTTGTAAGGAAGATAACAGATCAAATCGATGTTTTGACCGTCAAACCAGTCACTATTTCTTTGAAATAAAGTGACGATTATTTTTGCATCTGAGATCATTTTTGTTTTTAGAAAATGACCTCAATCTATTGCAAATGAGCTCAATTTCGCGCAAATTACATAAATTTTTAGCAAGTCAGATCAATTTTTCGCAATTGAGCTCAGTTTTTCACAAATGAGCTAAATTTTTAGCAAATGAGCCTAATTTTTTGCAAATGAGCTCAATTTTTGCAAATGAATCAATTTTTTTCGCAAATGAGCTATTTTTTTTTTTTGCAAAGGAGGTTAAGTTTTTTGCAAATGAGCTTATTTTTTTTTTGCAAATGAGCTCAATTTTTTGCAAATGAGTTCAATTTTTTCAAAAATGAGTTAAATTTTTTGTAAATGAGGTCCATCTCAAGAGCTCAATTTGTTTGCAAATGAGCTCAATTGTTTGTAAATGAGCTTATTTTTTGCAAATGAGGTCAATTTTGAGCAAATGAGTTCATTTTTTTTTTTTTAGAAAATTAGGTCTTTTTTTTTTGCAAATGAGATCAATTTTTGGCAAATGAGTTAATTTTTTTTGCAAATGAGCACAATTTTTTGCAAATGAGCTCAATTTTAAGTTAAACCGCCCACTATTCACTATTGCTTTAATGTGGTGTGACCTCTAGCATTGTCATGATGAAGAAAGATTTTGCTCCTTTTGTTTGCTTTGATTTTTGTATCTGAGCTTAATTGTTTTTGCAAATGAGCTCAAGTTTTATTGGAAGCTAAGACTGGGGAAAAAATGTTGAAAAAATCACACCTAGGAAGGTATATTATTCTTTAAAATATTAATTACCCATTAAGGTTATATGTAAGAAAATATTTAGATCGACGTCAATTCACTGGTCCATATCAGATATATCACAATCAACTACATAGTTAAACTATTTAAAATACATTAAAGAGGTATTTAAAAAAAAATTGTATTTTTATTTAAAAATAATCTAAACAATTTCGCTTGATTAATTTGTTGTTAATGTTTTTTTTTTTTTTTCTTACAAAGTCAATATAATACCTACACAATAAATTCTATTCATCGCAACATCCATTATTGATCTCTCATTAAGGTCAAGCGATGTAATTTAAAACCTATTGCGCGCCCTATTGTATATTATGGCATATATGTGCGATATGCAAAAAACATTTGCCAATGCCAGCCAATCACAATGATTAAAAAACAATACTGATTGATCTATTTATTTATATTTTTTTAATTAAAACGTCATTCCAATCCCATTTTTAAGATACACATTTAAACTACCTACCTAACTTAGCTTACCTATACCTATTCTATACATCATATAAGAGTAACTCCAGAGCGCGTTAACTACGCTAATCGTACTTATCACGAGATTGATTTTTTTGTTTTGTGTTTTTTTATTTAAATTCATTTGTTTACATTTTATGCATCATTGGATCTATTAAGTCAGGGACGGATTATTAAATTTATAAGGAGAAGTAGGCGACTGCGAATGAGCTTGGATTATCTTAAGGGCCCGTAGTACATTTTATTTGATATAATTTAGTATAACTCTTGAAACAAAATTCTTAGTTTCCCTTCAAATTGCATAATTATGTGCTAGTGTACCTTCTGCGCAAACCAAGAATAAATGAGTACATTGAAAAAATTAATCGAACCGGTGATGGCCCAAGGATCGCATCCATCCTCCCCTTGTAAGTGCGGCCCAGTTTCAAACGAGAACACATGCATCTGTCTCTGACTCTTTACATCTTTAAAGCTGCGGCAACAAAAACAAAAAATCGTGTGTGGGAAAAAGAAAAACCAGTTGTAATGCTGCTGCTGTCTTTATTCGAGCGTAAGCTTTTGTTATTTCGAAGTACCTATTAGTTGTCGTACTTTTTTGTTTTCTCTAAATATTATGCAATCGTGAAGGCTTTAATAGAATTCAAATCATTTGATCGCATAAAAAAAAGATGCAAACAAGAAACAGTTACGAATTCATCATTACAAAAATGCCGCATGAATTAGAATATCAATTAGATAAATGTCATTGGGTCTTGTGATAGATTTTTATTAATTCTAGAGCCTAGATAATAATTCAAAGGTTCTTCAACTTTGTTTGATGTTTTACTTGCATTTTGCCGTGCGTCGTCGTCGCGTGGTCGGCTGTCGCATTTACTAGTATATTAAATTAATTGAACAAAACCCATGGAGAGGTGAAGTGAGTATTTCTTATGTCGTTTAAGGCATTTTAAGTGACTTGAGTTAGTATATTTTTGTTGTTTCAAATTTATTGATCTCAATTTCTTGTAAACTAGTGTGCTGGGTGGGTGCTTATTTAATTCTTGAAATTTATTAAGATTTGAATTAGACAGGATATTTTAATCTTATTGATCAATTTAAACAGGCCTTATAAAGGGTGATTTTTTAAGAGGTTTAGAACTTAAAAAAAAAAACACAAAAAAATCGAAAAAATGAATGAAATATTTATTTGAATCGATAGTTTGAACCTTGCAATTTAATGTTTAAAGATAATTTCATGCAAATGTTGACCGTGGCTGCGTCTCAGGTAGCCCATCCGCTGAGTCCAATTTTGGCATACTCTTTCACACATATCGGCCGGTATCTCACGAATGAATGCATGGATGTTGGCTTCCAGTGCGTCAATCGAAGCGGGCTTGTCCCTATAGACATTAGCCTTGACATACCCTCACAAAAAATAATCTAATGGTGTCAAATCGCACGATCTAGGCGGCCAATTGACCGGCCCGAAACGTGAAATGAACTGTTCACCAAACTCGCCCCACAATTGCGCCATTGTTTCGCGTGCTGTGTGGCATGTGGCACCGTCATGTGAAACCACATATCATGCAAGTCGAGAACTTCCATTTCGGGCAAAAAAAAGTTTGTTATCATCGCTCGGTAGCGTTCACCATTGACAGTAACGCTGCGATTCGCATCATCTTTGAAGAAATATGGCCCAATAACGCCGCCGGCCCATAAACCGCACCAAACAGTGGCTTTTTCGGGATGCATTGGTAGCTGTTGCAATGCTTCTGGCTGATCTTCACTCCAAATGCGACAATTTTTTCGTATTTACGTACCCATTCAACCAAAAATGAGCCTCATCGCTGAACACAATTTTTCGATAAAAAAGCGGATCCTTGGCCAGCTTTCCAAGAGCCCATTCACCAAAAATTCGGCGTTGTGGTAGGTCGGCTGGCTTTAGTTCTTGCACCAGCTGTATCTTAAAAGGCTTTACGCCCAAATCCTTCCGCAAAATTTTCCACGTAGTGCTGTAACAAAGGCCTAACTGCTGGGAACGGCGCCGAATCGACATTTCGCGGTCTTCTGTCACACTAGCTGATAGCAATATTTTCTTCACTACGCACAGTACGTAAACGTGTTGGTGGTTTAATGTCCAACAAAGTAAATTTCGTGCGAAATTTGGTCACAATCTTCCGAATAGACTGCTCAGAAGGTCGAGAATGCCGACCATAAAATGGAAGCAGCGCGCGATGAACATTTCGAACCGAGCACGAATTTTGATAGTTAAATTCAATAATTTGCAAGCGCTGTTCATTTGTAAGACGATCCATGGTTAAATTGCAAACCAAACTGAAGCTGTTTGACAGTGACACGAGGTACTAAACACACGACAGCTGTCAAAACCAGTGTTGCCAAAACCAAACCAGCTAAAAAATCACCCGTTATTATCTATTTTGTATTGAATAAAAAGCTCATTTCTGATTTAAGGTTTTTTTTTTATTTTTTACTAGCTGACCCGACAGACGTTGTCCTGTCCTGCACACTGAACAATATTTTGATTTTGTACTTACATACATTTTAGTGTCTTATTATACGATCGATCGTTAAGGTATACAATATTTAAGTTACTGGTTTATTGCAGTAGGTACTGACTCGACCCAATTTTTCATTCTTTTATTTTCAGTATAATTTGCTTATAATTTTAGAATTTTTATTCTTTTTATTCAAGTGCTTTTCGATACAATATGTACACTGTTTTCGGTTTATCCATCTGGAGCATGGACGCAAATTATATGTTTCAAGTGGGTTGGGATCGAAATACTGTATGTGGGCAAAATACTGTTTTACAAAATACATACATCGATGTACATCGAAATTCTGTAAAAATGTTGTAAAGTGCGCACGCACTTTTTTACATTATCAAAACGAGAAAATAAAACTCTACACTTAATTAATTCTTTTTGTATTGAAAATACAGTATTTTGCCGTACAGAATTTTGCAATTCAGTATTTTGTTCATCCAGAATTATGACATTACAGTATTTTGACCACACTGATATACTCTGATATACCATATGGTATACTCCAGAAAGAAAAGTATAAGATCTTTAATTAATTAGTTGGATATATCGCGAAAAAAAATGTGGAAAGTCATGAAACAAAGCGTGGTGTTTAAAAGTTCTTTAAGCAGTAATCTGTGCTTTTATCTAAGGTATTCCGCTTTAGTCCATCTTAAATTGCATATTTTCCGCAACATATTTTTTACGCTTTATTCCGCGGCTTTCCACTCAAAAGATTTTTAACCGGTATTCCACGCTTTAGCTTTTAGCGACGGTATTCCGCGCTTTTTCCGCCCAAGTACGTAAAATTTGAGTAAGTACCTTAACTGCAAAATAAGCAGCTAGCAGTCAGTACTAAAATACTGCTGCAAATAGCGGCTTTCAATGACTGAACAGCAGTTAGCAGTCAGTACTAAAATACTGCTGCAAATAGCGGCTTTCAATGACTGAACAGTCAGTACTTCAGTACTGACTGCTGACTGTAGTTTTACAGTCAGCAGTCAGCTAAAAGACTAACGAAAGTTAGTCCTTATAGTCAATTAACTGCAGTACCGAAATGACTGCCGTTATTTCAACTTTACTGTTTACCTTGAGTAAGTAATTTGTGTTTCTCTTTGAAAAGCATTCCCAATGATTTTTCGATACCCAATAAGTTTAATTGATAAATCATGTATTGTTCGCTGCTTTGAGAGAACTTTGGTGAACTCTGCTCTTTTCTTGTTCAAGTAGCCTAAGCACCCAGATGAACTGCTTTGACCACTGGGTGGAAATCTATCTGCTTTAAGATATAGTTATAGTGAATATCCATATCAGTAAAGTTCTCAATGTTTTAATGACCGTTATTGCCCTCCGGCTGAGTCTTTACACATTTTTGGCCGTCAATTCCTTTTTGGAAAGTTTGAGTGGAATGTAAAACAGGAGTTTTTAGTATGTTTCATCAAATATAATTGAAAACGTCTTAATTATGTTTGAAAAAAGTTCTGCAAGATTTTACTTATTTAACAATACAATTAATCTTATTTGACGGCGACAATTTTGTTTACAAAATTAATGAATAAAACTGTATCCCCAAAACTACTTAATGTAGGTAATCATTTTATTTCAAATAAACCAACATGGTACACAAAATCTCAGTAATTAAAAGCAATCCAAATAAAAACAACCCAAAATAAACGAGCCTCTGTCAATAGATAACGATAAGGAGGTCATAAACAGCTCAGTAAGTTATTTCAACAACAGAGAAGATTGCAACAAAACACACAAAAAGAACTACAAAGAGGATGCCTAACCTTAGGTTATCAAAATGGAAAGATGAAAAGTTGACTCATTGAAATATTTAGGAATAAAGAAATTAACTCTCTTAATGAACTGCAAATGAGTATCTACACCAGAAAAAACACCTAAGAAGCATATTTCAGCCTAGATTTCGTTCTGATTTGAATATCAGCACCAAAAATAGCACCTTCCATGCTTACCTAACCTCAAAAGAATCCGAATCAATAATAATCAAATCCCAACCTCGTTTTTTTTATGGTAGGTGTAAAATGAAAAAGGTTCTCCACAGGATGGTTCAATGTAATCTAATACATTCTTCGAACATATTAATTCAAAACAACACTTGCAGTGTTCTGTAAAAATCAGCGTTTTAAGAAATTGTTTATTTTTTGAAAAATTCACCTGGGTGTTAATACTCTTGTATGTGAAATGACAGGTAGATGAGGTGTTATAAGAGTCAACTAGAATAAGTAAAAGTATAGAGGCGCCTCGTTGTTGTCATAAATTATTTTGGAATAATTACAACAACAACAACAAAAAAGAGGTCAATTGATGTTGAACGCATTTTGCTGTTTTTCTATCAAGTTCATGTTTTGTTTTCTGTTATTCTGATTCCACAGAGAATTCATTAATTTTAAATGGGTAACCAAACAAAAGATGCAGTATAAGCTCTCATTCTTTTGTATATAAAACAAGACAAACATATATACTTTTCCTTGATTGCAAATGGATATTCTGATGAGTGATGAAGTGGATGACGTACTTCCGAGGAAATATTGAAACAAAGCAGTCAATAATAAAAGAGTATGGATTTTTTTTTTTTTTTTTTTTTTAAATAAAATGAACACAACCAGAAAGAATTTCTTGTTACTCGTGACAAAAATATTAAGGGTTGACTCAAAGTTAAATCAGTTTCAGTTTCTTTTGAAGATGGTTTTTAAAATCCTTGTTTTAATAATTCTACAATACAAAATTGCCTAGCTAATGAGGCAAAGTTGTAATCTATAAATAAGTTACATAAATTTTCTTTCTATACGTGCTTTTAACATAAATTACTAAGTTATCGAATGAACGTTTAGTAAGCTATTCTATGCCGGTAAACAAAAATATATTTCAATAGCAAGTGCATAATTAAACAAATACAAAAACTCACGATGTACAATAAAATAAAATTAAAGATGCTTCATCCAGAGTTGGATTTTAATTTGTAATGTGTGAGGCCTGGAGAGGAATTCATAGTCGTTACTCAACTCAAGATTTTTTTCTACTCCAATAAGTTAAGAAAACCTAAGTAAGTATTTACGGACAAAATGAAAGCTACTGAGGTTATCCTCAAGTAAATGCTTAAGCATTCCCTTATAATCTCGATTATGAATAGCTTAAGTACCTTGTCCAGTAAACGAAAGAGTTTAAACCTACAAAAGGCCCGGTAGTTTTAAATTTTTGGCATGTTAGGTATGGTTGGTAGATAGAAAAAATAAATTTCGACAACCACGCCCCCTCCACCCCATTCAGCATCAACGAAAATACCAAACAAATTTGGCACTTTTTTCAGTTTTATGTCCATAACTTCCTTATGGTGTTTTTTATTGAAAATAAAAATGATTAGCCCAATTGCCTACAAACATGACATGGGTAGTATTTTTGCACAATCAATACCAACGAAGTTATGAAGCTTCCAAAAAAGGGTAACAGTTCGGATTTTGCTAGATTTTCAGTATTCTTTCTACTTAACAGTGCTATAACTCCTTGCCAATTGACTTTTATGCAAAAGTCTTTATAATCAATCATAGAGACAATCTAATTAGCTACAATTAAATGTAAGCAACTTTGATTTTGTGACTAAAATAATTAAGTGAGTGTTAAAAAAGTAAGTTAGTACACTTTTATGCTTTTTGAAATATCCAGTGTAAATGAAAATATTTATTCCCTTCAAAATGTAGGGTAGTTGTAAGATTTTAATATGTTGTTAGGTACTGTTGGTAGATAACAAAACCAAATTTTAGCAGCCACGCCCCGTCCGCCCCCTTAACCGTACTAGAAAAAACAGCGAATTTGTGCAATTTTTTGTCAGTTTTATGCTTATAACTTCCTTCTGGTGCATTTACAAATTTGCATATCCACGACCCCTGCAACAACCCGATGATTTTTTTTTATTAATAATATTTAGTGCAATATACATTTTAATACGCTAATTAAAGGGTTGAGTATGAGTGGACGGAGTTAAAAGAAGTAAGAGGCAGAAATAGGAGGGAGTACCTACTATAGAAGGAGTTATAATAGTTTAGTTTCAGCACTTGGTAGCCATCAGTGGCTATATCAACTAGCGGTGTTAAACATATTTAATTTGTCTAAGCAGGAAGCGACCACTGAATCAGTAGATAGCGCAAGTGTTGTCTACCCTGTGCCTTAAACCTACGGACTTTCATGAATTCAAATCCTTTTTCCCAAGTGGTACCGAATTAATTGGAATTCCTGAACATTTCGTCACATTTTTTACTAATATAACAGCAGCTGCAGTTTTTTTTCATGACTTATACCCATTTTACACATGTGTAGAACCTAACCTGGCTTACCGGTACCGTCTTCTCGTTCCTTACAATATAATTCTTATGGGAACTTTCATAAGTGCCGAAATCGAGGCCGGCAATAGTCAGTGTCCGGTTGTAGATAACCGGTTTCAAATCAGTGATAAAAACCAGTAATCATGTCCAGTAGTTGTAATTCGGTTTTCAATTGTTCTTATGTGCTATGGGTAAAAAAGGTTGTTTTTTCTGTTATGTGGGAAATTATTTGCACTGGTGGTGACTGGTGATCAGAAACCTAAACATTGTGGATTACTGTAAATGTGAGAAATATTATAATTTATTGAGAAATCAGTCAGGGTGTATGATGAGCCATGTACTGGTTGATATTGTGTATTTGTCAAAAATTAATTGATGGTAAGAAGAATTGGTCGATAGAATCGATTACCGGTATTTTTTTAATACTTGTAGGAACAAAACTTAAATAAAGCCTTGTGTTTTACTTTTTTTTCCTCGTAAACTGTCACATAAATGCTTATGTTCAACCTAAATGCTTAAGTTCCGTATATCAGCAAACGGGTGAAAAGGTTTAAGATTACTCTTCTTCCGATTGATACAAATGAACACATCTATTCCTGCAACTCTTTTCACCTCATAAATCCGACTCTGACTATCACTAGCGCTCATCGCAATAAAATTTCGCATACATAAATTTATGAAGTCCAACGAACAAAATTAGTTACCTTCCCTATTTGGAAGTTTGAGTATAAACTCAAAGTCGCGTCTGTTGTTGTTATTCTGCCTCGAGAGCGACATGACATTTTTTCTTTACAATAAATAAAAAATTGCCTAATGCCTTCCTCTGAGAACTTGTTGAACACCTTGACAAATAATACACACAAGAAATATTTTCAAACAGAATAATAATAATGAACTTGAGAAATGCTGGGGTAGAAAATCAACCCGTCACTAATGGTCATTTCATTTTTCTCTTCCCTATATTTACAATATTCACAAAATTCAAGGAAACACTTCCTGTAACCATAGCTAAATATGTTGGCATAACAAAAGAAAAGAATTCCAATCCAACCCTGGTTCTGTGTGTGGAAAAATAATTTTCCCTTACATTTCAGTTGTATAGTAATTTTTGTAAAATTCACAAGTTGTCAAGTGAGAATATAGGGTCGAGTTCCCTGGGACAAATAAAGAATCCAAAAGAATTCAGCAAAATATTGTAAGTTGTGTGTTTTTTCTTACAATTTTTGTTTGTTCCCAATTTTATAAATGGATACATCGTTTTTATGCACGAAAATGCAGTTGCAGTTGGTCTAGGCACATCTCAAATGTTCTGATATCACTTTGATGTTTAGTAGCCAGACCTAGCCAAAGCCAACACAGTCCCACATCGAAATGTCACAAAGTAAAAATATTTTGTCTGCTAATTATCCGTCAAAAAAACGCCTGCCAAGTAGGTTTTTAAAAATTATTTTTCTTTTTGCTTATATTCAAAAAAATATATAGAATACTCGAGTATTTAATTGTTTTTGTGCAATATGATGTGTTTCCGTTCTACTTTCTTCGATGCAAAATAAAAATAATATTTTTCTTTTAGTTTTTATATTCTTCGTTGGCACTTAATGTTGTGCGAAAAATTCTTTTAGGGGATGGTGGAAATTATTTTATGTTCTTATGGTGACAGTGTGGGAGGAAAGTCTTCGACAAAGTCATTCGGCGAAAAAATAAAGTGCTATAAAATAAAAAATAAACATCCATAATTACTCAATGGATCCTTGAGTATTAACATTAAGTGGGCTTACATTTATACAAGTCCTTGTTAATCTATTTAGGAGGTTCGACTGTGCAAGAAATAGTACATTAAAATTCATGTTATTGTCTCTATCAAGTAAATGATATGGTTTTTCGGAAGGTGGGGTCATCATTAGCGAAGAGTCATATTATGCCTCTAAACATTGTTGGAGGTAATGATTGCCATTAGTGGTTTAAAAAATTAAACTATCTGTGGTTTTTGATCAGAAGACAGACGGTATAGGCCTGTTTAAAAGGGTTGTGGGCAAAATTTAAGTGTCAAAATTTGTTTTCTTATTTTTGAAAAATATTTAAGTCAAAAATGGATGTATTGAACATTTAAAGAAGGATAATTTAAAATTCCAATATTCCAGTTTTCAGGTCTTCTGAACTATTATTTTAAAACCATGCTTTCTTCCTCGACAATTTTTTGCATATTGAGCTTCAATATCTTATTTTTTAAAAAAATTGATCTTTGAATCGAAAATGACTTTCCTGTCTTCAAATATCAATGGGCCCTATCGAAATTTTTCAAGGGAAATTTTGTTTCCTTGGAAATATTTAGTTCCCCCTATTTTTTTTTAGCGATCGTGAATACCTCCTTGAATTAATCTCCAGCAAACAAACAAATGATGAATAAATTTACCTGGAAATTATGTTGCCGCGATAACAATAACTGCCGAGGGAAAAATTCACTCAATTTCTCAATGGGGAAACATTCCTATCTACAAAAATTTTAAAATATCTTCAAGAAGAAGAAAAAATAAATGATTAGAGAAAAAAGTACTAGTTAAATTTTCACAGAAGCGTCTTTTCTTCTCCAATGACTGCACTATCCACGCGTTTGTGCATTGGAAATGTGTACAGATGTCCATCAGCCACACAGAGGTCGGCATGATGACGAAACCAATACTTGCCTTATAAGCAAGTAAATATATTAATTTCTCCATTTGCAGACATTTTTGATAAATAAATAAAATTCATGAAATAAACCAATTCCCTCTGTTAATTTTAGCGTAAAAAAAAACGGAACATAAACACTAGAAATAGGTAAACAAAAAAATAGGTAAAAGGTAAATCATTTCGTTTAATATGTCACTTGATTTGATAAGTTGGTAAAAGTAGAAAATTTAGAAATGATCCTTAAAGTTGTTTAATTTAAAAAAAAAGTTAATCATACGCCACAGTGACCCACTTGGATAATAAATCATAATTTAAGGTTGTAACGCTTTAAATTCTTTTTTCGATATTTAAGAAAGATCTGTCAAATAAGCAGATACACCATTTGTATGTATCAACTATTTATATACTAGTATCCTATAGGTCTCTTATTTGGGCCTCACGTTTTAAATCATTGTTTATATTTTTTTTATATATTATTTGTATGAATGTTAATTTTCAAACCAGACTGTTGACATGAAATGCGTAATTTACATAAAATTTAACTTTGTATACGTTAAGTGCGAAATGATGCACCATCAAGAAACGAAAATTGGCGCCCAATGCCAATTTATATATACATTTGTTTTTTTTTTTTGTTTAATTTAAATAAAAACAATTCTTTCTAAAAGCAAAGCAAAAAAAAAACCCTAAATGACCTAAATTTAAGACATTTTAAATTAAAGCCGACATTTCTCTCTTGCTTTTTGAAACTGCTGCGGCCTGTTGTCAGAGATTATTCCATTTGACTGCTGAACACAAAACACACAAAAACAACAACAACAACAAAAATAAATTAAATTTATTTAAGAAATAAAAACTATATATCTTTCTTATTTATCATCAGGTTGCACATTCATTAGATAAAATAGAAACGCAAAACGTATTTTATGCGTGCACCACTGCAAAATGACTCATTATATTGTCGTCAGTTAAATCAAGAAATACAAGAAAAAAAAAGGAACTAAAGGGGAACTTCAAACACAAAAAAGGAACCAACAAAAAAAAAAAAAAAATACTCTGAGTGATTTAATAGAGATGGGCTTTTAAGTTTTTTTTTCCTTTATTTTACAAATATTTTAACTTAAAAGCAATGATTGAAATGGAAAAATTCCTCAAATGACATCAACCAAAAAAAAAAAAAATAAAACCAAATAAATAAATCAGCCAAAATGTTGTGACAAATTGAAAATATGATAAATGACATTTTGAATCAGAAGTGAAAACTGGTTAAATTTTCTGTCAAAAAAGTACAAAACGCCAAAAAGAAACATAAAGTGATCAAAGGATTTTTTTAATAATTTTTTTTTTTTGTGAAAGTTTTATTTTCTTGTTCTTTTTGTGTTTAAAATATTTGTTCTGTTAAAAAAAGAAAGATAAAAATATATATTTTGCAACAAAGTGATACAAAAAAAAAAAAAAAAAAAAACAACCAAAATGGCTGGAATATTTCGAAGCCATTCGGTTAGCGCAACACCAGTTAAACGAACATCGTTAAGTCCTTTTTGGTAAGCTTTATTGTTTTAATTTTTATTTAATTTTTGTTTGATAAATTTATTTCTTATCCCCACACACACGTGTTGCATGTCACATCACTCTGAAAGAGTAAATTGCATGTTTTGTATGGTGTATTTACTGAAAGTAATGACCAATAAAATGAATCATTGTATTTACTCATTCTCATTATGTATCTGCCATCATTTTGTGAGTTTAAATTGAATTCAATTCTTTTTGAATTCAGGATAATAATTGTCGAATATAAGTTAAATCTAATTTTTGATAAACTTTAATGTACATACATTTGCTAGTTTGCTATCAGTGGAGTAACTAAAGCAAATTATCTCGGAACGAAACTGCAAAACCGTTCCGATTTGGATGATTTTTTTGACGCTCTTAGTGGATTTTGTTTTTTTTTTTTTAATTTAACGTAAGATTTTTGTGAACAAACTATTTTTTTATCAAAAAGTTTTGTTAAAATTTTATAAAACAAAATGCCAAAAATTTTCCAGTTCTGTTTAAGGAAAGCAACTTAAACTTATTGTTTTTTTTTTTTTTGTACATGGCCAGTTTAATCCGAGGCCGATGTTATATTCGACGTACCGCAGTTCTATGGTTGCCATACTTTTTTTTATCAAATTAAAAATTGGTATAAATCCCGGCATTAACGTACTTTCACAGGGTTGTATTTTGTTGATATACATATACTACCATATACATTTTTATCCTTTGTAAATAGTTGCTTTCGGTAATAGTTTAGTTCAACAAAACAATACTGGCAGGGTTGCCACATGAGCCTAAATATTTTAATAATATGTATGAGAAAGCCCATTATATTCCTAATCTTAGAAATTGGCTAGATTTATTGCTTAAAATTCGTTTTTATTTATTACAAAGTCTAATGATATTTAAGGGTTGTCCCAGGTCAAGAGTTACCAAGTATATTTTTTTTAACAAATTTTATAATAGTTATAAGTCCCGACTCTGTCCTTATACACATAAGCAACACTTTAAATTAATTTTGACAAATCAAATAACATCAACTCCGAAATGCTTTTTTATTCAATTCAGCTATATGTGTATTGCACAATAATATCATTTGGTGTAAGCCCCCGTAATTCTGGGGTAACACGACACAATATTCTTGCGCAGTACTCATTATTGCGCAATAATATTGACCATGTACAATATTGAATTTTTGCTCAGATACAGAATAAAAAGATACATTATGCACACTGAGGGAAAAAACGCCGTAGAATAAAAAAAAACTTTAAATTAAAGTAAAACGTTAACTATTAACACGGACTTTTTAAACCTAAAACGTTTCGCTGCCACCAACAGTATACAAACCAGTGGTGCTTGAATTATCAGTCTACAATCTGAAATATTGTGCTATACTTTCTGTTGAAAATAACTTGTATTTGAACCAACTTATATACCACAAGGGGCACAAGCCCCCCTCCCCAAGGGTTTTCAGGATTTTGTATTTAAAAAAATACAAAATTTTCTTCAGTGTCTTCAAAGAGTACTTGCAATGGTTTTTCACCACAATGAAGCATCCTTTGATTATATCGATGAAAAATTTAAAGAATTCTATTTAAAATTTGTCTCCAAATCGTGTCAATCATCTGTATTTAGTATTCAACTGTCCAAAAACGCACAACAAACTGAATGATAAAACGATACTTATAATTTCCGTAGTGTGTTTTGTTTAATATTCAGAAAATGTAAACAAATTTAAAAACAAGCGTGAATAAATTGGCGTTTTGTCAATTAATAAATTACGTTTCAAAATGCAAAGTTGTATATTGTATACATTTTCATGATCGTTCTGTAAAATTCTACAAAATCGAAAATCCTTAAAAACAAATTAATTCAAAGTTATCCTAATTTTTACATGAAATTCACATCCTCCTAATATCTATTAATTTTTTTTTTTGCATTTTCTTTTAAAGAAATTCCTCACAACTTTTGCGGGAAATCAATTAGCATTCGTGTCAATTAAAGCAAAAAAAAAAAAAAAATACTAATTGCATGCAGCAGACAGACCAAAGTTATGTTTTTCTTTTATATTTTTTGATTAATTATATATTTATTGTCTGCTAGACTTACACATACGTGACTTGGTTTACAAAAACAAAAACCAAAAAATGCATAACGGCATACGCCCTCACGAATTCAGCAGCTCCCACAGCGATATATATTTTTTAATCAAAAGGAAAGTTTTTTTTTTTGCATATCAGTCGTGTTGTTGAAGTGAATCTAACCAAAGCATACGAACTCTGTAACGAACTTTGCAGTTCAGTTCAGCTCAGCTCCTCTTAAAGTTCATTAAACCTCGTTTGTAATCAAAACGGCATAATATTATAAATTCTTGTGTTTATTTTACGTTGATAAATATATTTTCAAGCTTCTTATCACTGAAGACTGAAATCACATTCAAATATTATGTAGAGCAAACGAGTTGTCTAGTCACTCAACAAGATTGTCAAACCAAACAAGATACTCGAAACAGTATACGAGAACGAGTACCTACTAATCCGAATCAGAATACGAATCCGAATTCGAACAAATAGAAAAGAAACGAAGAGTGAAGTTGTAGTGCGTGATGTGATTGAAATGTTTACCACAGTAAAATGATAATCAAAAAAGAAAACACACTCACTGCTGTTTGTGATAAACTGATAAGTTTTCGAACGTAAAATGCTTTAAACTGATACCGCATCATCGAGAGGATTCACTGTTACTTCAGTGTAATTTTTTAAATATTTATTTCCGTTTCGGTTGTTAATGTGTGTAGAGTTTCAGGGATAAGATTATGCAAGATAACACGTGATTAATGGTTCCGATAAAGTGTTTACACTTTGCGTATATGTAAAGTGGTGAAAGGATTTGTTTGTATGAAAGTTTTAAAAAGTCTCATAGGCGTTTCAGAAATACTTGTATTATCATGAGTAAATCACAGAGCAATGTTGGACATAGACTACGCGTCAGAGCTAATCGTTATTTTTATAACGATGTATTCAGGTACGTTCAAATAAATTAACTGACTTCATTCAGATAAAATATGAGTTATCAAATAAAAATTTGTTTCTTATATCTTACTACGAGGAATCTTCTGTGGTGTCATGTTTTCCTTTTTTTTTTACATTTATATTGTTTAATAAACAATAAGCCATTTTAAGTTTCTATTATTTTAGAACGCCGAGTAATCTCGGCTACCTGAACAAGATTTTTCAGTAAATTGCCTGTCCAAAACTGAGCGAAAAAATTGCATTCGCTATAACAGCTTCTGTCAAAAATAATAACTGGAATCTCCAAAAATGTGGATTAACTGAATGAAATATACCTTCACCTTAAGGGCCAGTTATAGCGATCAGGAAAACGCATCAAGAAAAGTTGAAACTGTATGAAACTGAATATATTTTTCTGATACTCGGTTATAGCGATCAGGAAAATTATGTCAGGAAAAAGAGCTAGCCTTCATTTTTTTCCTGATTGAAATGGACACGAAAAAGTTTTTCGTTTGCAATTCTGTCAGTGGTATAAAGGAAATTAAAATCAAATCATTGGAACGATTTGTTCCATTTTGTTTAAAATGTCAGTCAGCTGGCACTAAAAAAAAAGAATTTGCTTCAGGAAAATAAAGAAATGGATTTTTAACAAAATCATTACAGGATAAAACAATAAGTATTTATTGCTTCGTTAAATTTATTAAAACAAAAAATTCTTCGATTTATTTGCCATCGATTAGTATAGTATTTGTGTTTCAAATCAAATGAAAACAATCAAAAAAATACATTTAAAATGATTTCCTGATCGCTATAACCGGCCCCTCAGAAGCTTTTCCGTATCAGCCCTCGAGACTGACTATTGTTTCTCTATGTGACAGCTCATTTGAACTGATGATTTTGATCAAACTTGACATTGCAGTGACAGAATACATAATCAAAGTTGTTTTATTTTGCTTCTGCCACAGAACCATCGTCTTGATTTTCAGTTTTCTTGTACAGGTCAAAAACGAGTTTTAGCAACAATTTTTACACTTAAAATTAAAGTACCTTAAAACGGGGTTACTTTAAAACAGATGTATCTTTTCGCTTTTTACTAAATTATAATTGTTTATTGTTCTACGCAAATAGAAACTATTGCAAAGTTTACAGTAAAACACATAGTGAGGGAAAAAAATGCAAAATTGTATAGTCATATTTATTTGTAGGTTGTGACAACTTACCTCAAATATTTTTAATTTCACGTTGAAATATGTTTGACTTAAATAATGTTAAGTAACTTTCAAGTTGGTTCGACTTAAAACACATAGTTGATAATTCAAACGAAATAGTACCACGATGTGTAGGGCACTAGACTAGTAACTGGAACACCGCTGGTTCGAATATCGGTAGTTGCATTTTTTTCTTATTGAATTAAAGTTATTTTAAACACTTTCAATTTGCTTTGTTTCATTAAGCTAAATTATTTAAAAAAAAAAATTTAAACTAAATTGGTAATCCCAAACTTTTCCGTACAGTTGCAAGAATTTTTCTTCCAAAAAAGTGTAAAATATTGATTTTTACAAAAAACTTTTGAGAATCAAGCATTTCGGTTTTTGGATACCTCCATTATTTTGAAAATCAGTAGCATTGTTCCTTAGAACAATTAAAAAAATGCAAATTGGTAGTACTCCCTATACAAAAGTGACACTTTCGGAGGGTTTTTGTATAAAAAAGTACAAGTAGGTTTTATTCAAAATGGCTGAATTTCGAACACAACCTAAGTTATCTAATCCTTAACTTTTGCCGTTTACAGATTCTTATTATCTTGATTTTAACAAAAATTATCGTGTTTACAAATTTTCAACGCGAACGACACCGAGGCCGATGACAACGGCACACGCACATAAAAATGTCTCGAAAACGTGTTTCCTATACGTTTCATGGTGTTTCACGATGAAATAGACTTATTCTGAAAACAAAACAAAAATGTTTGTGCCGATCGCTATACTCATCCTTTACACTACGTGTACGGAAAAGTAAAATAACACTGTGTAACTAAAACAAGGTAAAAAAATATACGCGGGCATAGACCGCCCATTAACATTGTTAAAACGGTCTAAATGTCTGCTTTCCAAACCAGTAAAAAATATCCAAATTTAGCAAAAATTTGACGAAGTTAGATTTTCACAATGAATGAAGGTCGAAAAAAAGCGTTTATGTTACGCGTTTTAATCTATATCTCAAAATGCCTCAAGATGTATAAGTAGAACATTTTCTTTTAAATTATTCTTGATCTAAAATATTTCAGTTAAACGCCAGCAAAGTTCACAATTCCATTTTTTTTTTAATTTTTGTACTCCCAAAATGTATTCAAACTCACAAAATTAAAAAATACATATCCTAAAAAAAAATCCGTGGGGGAAGGCCTAGGGGTCTCAAGCCTGGGGTGGAATAGTTGACAGTTGTTAGCTGTCAAGCACATTTCCTCTGGGGTACCGAAATATAAAAAAAAATAGCCGACAATTTATGTATAAATGCTAAATTCGAGATTTTCTGTATTTTTCAAAGTTCTGCCAATTATTCAAACATTTTTGGTGATCACCTTACGCAGACCGACAATTTCATTTGATCAATTTTGATTTTCACATATCGTCCCGTTTTTGCGTGTACCACGTATCTGCACAGCAAATTTTATTTAGTTTTTGTATGAAATTTAATTTTTTCTCCAAATTGAATACAATCTAGATTGAATAAATAGAAACCGAATTAACTGTAAAACATATTTATTAAAGTTATTTCACAATTTTTACTTTTTCTTCTTCTTTAAGTATAGTTTTCCAGCGATGTTTAACGTTAAACAAAATCTTTTAAGAAAATGTAGTTACGAGGTTTACGTAGGAACGGGACGATATGTGACAATCAATCTTGATACGCCACTGGCCTTACCAATCAAATTGAAATTTCGCAATCAAAATCAAATCAAAATCAAATGTAAATTTTTTGGTACAGCAAAAATTGAAAAAAAAAATCCTGTTCACAAAATTAAATGTTCTAATTTTATAGTCAATAGAACCCTTAAATATTCAGACAAATAGAATCGTAAGACTAAGAGCCCCTTTTTTTTCGCATTCTTTATCATCGTGTTGTAATATTTAATTATCGAGTTCAATTTCTTTCAAAATTTCATATCTTCCATACAAAAATGTAGTAATAGTTTTGCAAGTAAAAGATAAAGTGCCAAAATCTATATTGAACAATTTTTGTGTGGAACAAACAAAAATCTAATGCGCAATAAGATTAAAATCGATGATCACATTCAATTTTTTTGTTTTCTTCTTCTCTTTGCAATGAAACAATTAATTAGTTGAAAATTAAAAAGACATAAAAAAACACAATTTCAAAAATCATATTAAAACTCATGATCGTTTATATTTTTGTTCGTTCAATGGACTTTTATTTTGAGTTTGAATTATTGTGAAAAAAAACTCAGTTGTATTAAAAAAAAAAAGAAGAAAAATCAAAAGAAACGCAGACGAAAAAAAATATATTTTTATAAATAAACAGACAAGCATTCAATATTTTTTTTTTTTGCTTAACAAATTTGTCCTTCGCGTTCGATACAAATTACGATTATTTTTGCCTTATTTTGAAGTTTCAAGGGAAGAAGAGGATCATCTCAGTCTTTGGGTTGGTTGATCATTCTATGTACATATTTTTTGTTTGTTTTCTTCTTTCTTATTTGTATTTTTATGAAATAGGGTAAATTGTGTGAATTGGTGCAATTTGTACCTAAGAAGTTTAAAAAAAAAATAATTTGAGCTTATTTATTAACAAAATTTAAGTTCGTATCATTTTTTCTCCATTTGTTTCTTATTGAATTATTTTGAACAGATGGTCTATTGACAATAAAGTAAAAAAAAAATATCAAAAGTTGACAGTGAATTTAACTATCCTATTCCTAAGCCAAAGACTTGATGATTTTATTTAAAAATTAATATTTTAAATTTCATAAAAATTGACTCTCTTCGGTCATTGGTGTTCAAAAGAAAAATTTATGTGATTTCTTTTTCCTTAATCATTCAAATAATAGTGTGTGTTGCGTTTTGAACACAACTTCAGGATATACAGCAGTTTTTAAGTATGTGTTTTTTTCATTAATTCCAGAAATAGAACTTAGAATATACACGAGTTTTTCAAGGCGATATAATTTTGTTAGGGAATAAGTTTTTCGAATTGTGATTTTTTTTTTATGTTTTCCAATCGACCGACCGACAGAGAAAAAATGAATTGAGGATGATATATTTATTGTTTTAAAGATTTTTGGTCAGCGGGTGCTCGAATGTTTGTTTTCTTTTCTTTTCTGTCAACAAATCAAGATAGCTTTACATTTGTTTTTTTTTCAATTTATATATT
This sequence comes from Meliscaeva auricollis, assembly GCA_948107695.1. Taxonomy (NCBI): domain Eukaryota; kingdom Metazoa; phylum Arthropoda; class Insecta; order Diptera; family Syrphidae; genus Meliscaeva; species Meliscaeva auricollis. Next base: position 29,856,185 of record OX403619.1, on the reverse strand, counting down.
GTAAATAAAATTTAAAGAAAAAGGATAAAGAAAGACATCTGGTAGAGTTGATAACAAACAAAAAAAAAAAAAATCTAAACCATTATGTCCAGGTAGGTGGTAGCTGGTTAAGGTGATCAAATTATAGAGCCCAAATCGTCCGGTCATTAAAGATAACGAAATAGTCATACAATGTTCATTTTTTAATGTGGAGATTTTTGTTTATTCAGCAGATGATTTGGTCATTATGGGCAGTCAAAATAGGATTCATTTTTATTTACAATATTCACATTGAGTGTTTACACAAAAGCCACCAATAATTATTTCATGCAACTAGAGCATCCGAGTAAACAACATGTGTTTTAAGTAGCAGTAAAATGCTTGATTTAAAATATGTATCTCCATTTTATATCATTAAGCGTTGCTAATAAATCAGTGCCGATACTTATTGGCTTGTTTGCTTTTTTTTTTTCTTTTTTAGGAAATTGTAAAAGAACCTTTCAATCTAGTAAATATAAGTGTTGTTTCCTTAATTTGTGAAACTTTGTAGCAGTTTCTGAAATTGATTAGCTTCTGATTTATTACCAAGATCGATGTAAATCGAAACGTTATGATTGTTTGCTTGGTTAATTCCTTCTTACTTTTAGCTGATTTTATCCTTCGTTGTTATTGAGAACGTATAAATGTATAGTATTTGAACTCAACAGTTTTTCCACTCTTATAATGATCTAAACAATTTACGTTATTTGCACAAAGTCAGCTTCTTAGCTTTGAAAAAATTCTTTGTATTTCTAATGGAAATAAAGAAATAAACTGAAATGCTGTTTTTATTTCACAGTACTAACAAAACACGTTTTACTCATGTATATATACAAATAAAAAAAGTCACTCTTTCAATTCCTGTAAAACCCCTTCTAACTTTAATATTTGTATGGACTCTTTTAATATGTGGTTCTGGTTTAATGAGTTTTGAAAAATGTAATAATTTAACAATGTTCCATGTAACAACCATTTTGCATTGTTTTTTTTTTTGTGTTTATACCAATTATGTCAATTTGCTGCCCTCTATCTTTTTTGGTGCTAACTTCAGACGATCAGACTTATGGAATAAAATATTCAAAATGTCAAGCTGAATTTCTGTTTCTCACAAACTTTTCCACACTGGCCAATAGGATTTGCAATACATCGATTCGAAGGGGAGACATGGGGGAAAGCGCTGGGGAGGGGAATACGCCATTTTTGTTTCTAATGTTTAATGTTTGAAGGAACAATAAAATGCAAACAAAACCCTGTTAATAATTTATGTGATGTATCCCTTATTTTTTGTTTAATTTGAATGTACATAGTATAGATGCTTTTTTTCAAGTTTGTTCCCTGTATTTATAATAAGATCCCATATTCAAGGCTTCAAATTTGATTGGAACTTAAAATATGCAAATTTATGACAAGAATACGTAGAATGTTGCTGGGGTTTGTTCAGAGTATCCGTAGGAAGTTTTTAAGACCTTATTTTTGGGAGAGCATGGAGGATCACCAATTTAAAACCCATTGAAGAGCAAACTTTTTCTATTTCCGTCTCTTTAACGGTATTTTAAAAGCATTTTTTGATATGACGGGTCCAAAACATCAACCACTTATAATTAAGGCGGAAAATCTAGTATTGTATATTAATCTTATGCATGGTACGAATTCACACGATTTGGATTTGTTTTGTATGTTCTTTGTTCGTTAGTCCGATTTAAGGTTAAGTTAAATAAATAAATGGCCAGCAAAACTCAACTCGATTCATTATTCAACATTTTTAATAATTTTTTAAAGTTTTAACTTATTATGGCCATTTCTTGACTTTTCAAATTTTATATATACATATATTTAGCCCTTCGTAATTTTTAATAAGAAATGCTATCATGCTCTCAATTTGTAAAATATACATTTTTGTGGTACACTTTACGCGGCCGAAACAAACCGAAAGGGCATACAAAATTACATATCAAACGAAAGCATTTTTTGCATAGATGAGCATGTGCAGTTGCTATAAATTATTTAAGAATTTTACACCGAAATTATTTAAAACAATGAATTAATATTGCGAAAAAAAAGCAAGGAAAACAAAAACAATTGGAAATGTCAAATCCACTGACACATGAAATGTCAAATCATAAACCCAAGACCAGAACCCAAAACATTAAGGTGGTTTCAGATTAAAGTTCGTTTATATTATACGAATCCGCCAACACGACAGAAGTTGATGAACATGTTGTTGAATGTGAAGCCCCCTAAATGAAAAAAAACAACTCAAAATATTAGTAGTTGAGCTCTTACAGTAATATTTTGTAACATTAAGCTTTAACTACAATAGGCACTTTTTGCAAAATGTGAAAAAGAATACACACATACACTAGCGACATCTGTTGCTGAAAAGAGCGTATAATTAACGCCATACATATTTCAGTTCAGGCTTCTATTATTGATTTTCTGAAAAAAATAAAATAAAAAATAAATTGGCACTCGAATTTCGAGTCGACTACTATTATATAATTCGCTTATTTAAACATAGCAACCTATCATCAGACAATCCTAAAAGGGTCAACAAAGCCTAGCGATGGGAACTGACTTCGAAGAGATGTTTAACAACTTTTTATCAGTGTTAGAGGGAAGGAGGTTAGGAACAGTTCTCTTAATCATCAACATTACCTGATGGTCGAAATTTTTGGTTTTACTTTAAAATAATATTATGGAATATTTCTTTACCTCTGGTGAAATTATCGTTATCGTAGAATTGTTAAGAATCCCGAAAAATATCAATCAATCCTACCAAAAAATATCACAGATTTTGTCCGTAACGGCTATTTTAAGTTTTACTTTAAAATAATATTATGGAATATTTCTTTACCTCTGGTAAAATTATCGTTATCGTAGAATTGTTAAGAATCCCGAAAAATATCAATCAATCCTACCAAAAAATATCACAGATTTTGTCCGTAACGGCTATTTTAAGAAAAAATCCCACTACAATAAAAATTCTGTACACAATATTGTCCATTTGCTAATCATTCGTTATATCAACGGACACTCCACGTGGTGCTCCAAACTACAACTAACATCACTCCGAATTTGATTGACTCATTGTCAGTACATAAAATACTTAAACATAATTTCTGATCTCATGGTCAAAAATCTCAAACATTTATGTATCTAAACCAATTGAAAAAGTCTTTCTTTCTCTTCTTATTGAATAGAAAAATTTAGTGTGAAATCATAGCTAAATTAAACTAATATAATAATGACTTCTCCATGTGGGTCATCAAAAGAAGAAAAAACAAATCCTTATGAATCTCCAAGTGATGGGCGTTTTGCAAATTCAAATAACATTTTGGCATAAAGCTTAACGACTTCAATTAAAATTTATTTATACTCAATGAGGTCTTAATTGACTTTTTCAGGACAGAAAAATGACAAAATCAGTTGCTATGTTCTATATGTCTTTGTATGCGTGTAGATAGTGTGATGTTTCTTCTTGTTAGAAACAGTTTGTCCACACAAAAAAAAAACTAATAGAAAAATCATCAAAGACCCAACGTCACGCTGTCTAGGTTGCATGTCGTTAAAAAAAAGAAGAAAAAAAATAGAAGTCTGCAAACCACATGTATATAGATTGTAGATTTAGAGTCGCATCATCATCATTGCATCTTTTTCATCCAACACACATGATCCAGGAAGAAGACTTTTGAACTATAAATAAAATTGAACCTCCAGTAGAGGAGTCCATATAGTGTACCTACTATGTGTTTTTTTCTTTTTTGGTGTTAGAGGAGGGATGTTTCCAAATGTATTAGAAAAAAAGGCAAAATTTACAAAATAAAGTCAGTTTTTTGAGGCTTGCATGTGTTTATGTCAACTTTGAAGAAATTTTGAGATCGTTAGACAAGAGTGCAGTGCAAGTAGACAGGTATTAAGTGGAAAGTTCATTGAATCATCCGGGGGATTTATTTTAGGGCAACATCCGTGTTATAGTGTTTAATTGGACATAGATGTTCTCGCTGACAGATGTATGAGTAGTTTATTCTTTTTTTTCTCTTTGAAGTTTTTTTTTTGTTTTTTATGACACTACTAGTAGTAAAGTTTGTTAAAGCTGGAAAACTAAACTGTCGGATGTATCAACTTTTGGGTTATTTTAAGAGACAAATTGCTTAATGAGTGTGTCCTGTCCATTAAATAACTTTGTACTAAATAAATATAAATAAAAAAAAAATTTATTTTAAAAGAAGATTTTAGTAAATGTTGAATTTGCAGCACTACCTTCAATAGAAGCCTCTTGAATGGAAGAAAAAAATTAAAAATATCTATTTAATTTAAATTTGTTCCAAAATTCCGCCAAAACTTCTGATAAATATACTTATTTGACAGATTTGGAATCTTAAATGTTTACTCTATTACATTACTTAAACCAAATCATTATAGTCTAAGTCTTATTTAAAAAAAAAAGTATGGCAACCCTAGAATTGCGGCAACACTAATGTATAATAAAACTCTAATTAAACTGATTATGGCAAAAATACACACCAAAACTAAGCAATAAATCTAGCCAATTTCTAAAATTATATGATGAACTTTCTTATAATAACAAAAACTGCGAGCTAGTCTGGCAAGCACTTCGGCTCATGGCAACCCCGCCAGACTTAATTTTTTCTACTTAACTTGTATTAAAGAAAATATGAGTATAAGAAAGGATAACAGGTTGTTATCAACAATAAAAGTACTTTAATTTTGTTTTATACCTATTTAAAATTTTATTAAAAAAAGGCAACCCTAGCACAACGACAACCCTAAGATATGTTATAAACGGATTAAACTTTTCATAAATAAAAAAAAAAACAAGTTTAAGCAATAAAATAGTAAAAACTTAAGTCTCGTCTGGCAAGCATTTCGCCCTGAGGCAACCCTGTCAGACTTTATTTTTTGTATTAAGCTAAAACTAAAGAAAATATTTTCAAAGCACGAGAAAGAACTTATCAACAACACAGCCCTTTGAAAATATGTTATTTTCATGTTTTATATCTATTTTAAATTTAATTTAAATCAAAAATGTGGCAACTCTAGAACTGCAAAACCCTCATCTATTTTAAAACTGTTAAACTGTTCATGTACAAAAAAACACCAAGATTGAACAATAACTGTAGCCAATATCTTAAAATATGTGCTAAATTTAATTTTTCTTGTAAACTTTAGGCAACCCATCGGCCTGCGGCAACCCTGCCAGATCGTGTTTTTTTTTAAACTTTATTGGTACCGAAGCTGCTGTATATATATATGTGCTTAAAACTAAAACTATATTAAAGCTTAATTTACTCAAAACGAAAAAAAAATGGACTTAAGCTGTTCTGCCTATTTGCCACATAATACATAATATTTGAAATATAATAGGTTTTTTCTGATTTTCTCGTAAACAACTGACTGGATTTCGATAACAATTTCTACATATAATGTTCTTAGCAATTTACAAGTTTTGTCATATCAAAAGTTTCAACATTTTTTTTTTTGAAAAAATCGATTTTCCGAAAACGTGTTGGTATTTATTTTTTTTTTTTTTTGGAAAATTTAGTTTTAGATGTCCATTAATATTTTCTTGAAAATGGCATACCAACGGTGCACAGCAACTTTGACTCTAAGAGCAAGTACGTGCGAGCCGTTTTTTTTTTTTACATCTTCTCCCCTTTTCTGGAAAATTCTTGGTGAAATTTTTCGCAATGTGTCTTCATGTTCTTTAATTTCTATACTACCAAACTACAGATTCAATGAAACCATGGCATCTGACTGATAGAGAACCTCCAACACGATATAAACAGACAAACTCTTGATCTGACGCAATTAATAATTCACCTAAATTAATGTCTGTCCAGTAAATGAATAACAAAATGAAATATAATACAATAAAACTGTCTGTTGCATGTCAGCTTCCTGATTCTCCCCCAAGAGTTTTTGTTTTTGTAGCTTCTATTATTTTTTTTGTATATTCAGCCCACACTATACTCATCCTCATCAGAATATAAGTTCAAACTAAAAGTCAGTGCCTTGAAGTTATTTGCCTGAGCGAGAGACAGTAGAAATAACTGACTGCAAACATTTGTAATTGGAAGTGTATTTCCTAATTACCCCATTCAGATAGTTTATTTTTACATAAAAATAAAATACTTAAATCTTCATTTGTCTTCTCTTCCCATCTTCCAGACATTGAAGGTTATAAATTGTTAATTTTTTAATTAAAATTCAAGTGTTCAATGGAAGAGAGATGTAGCATTAACATCAATACACAAAGTTCAATGGTCAATCTAGATAAAAATGTAGTAGACTGCATGTCTTCTTTTACTTTTTTTTTTATTTTAAAATAGAAAGAGTTTTTTTAAATTTCCATTCAATATTTCATAATTAATTCATTTTTATTTTTAATTTGAATTTTCCTTTGATAATTTCTCACCTCTGTGATAATAAACATATGATTTACGTAAGAATATTCCATTTGTGCATCCATCCGCGTCATAGCTTCAAAACTATTATTGCTGCATAATATCCCACTTAAACGTTGGGGAAGAACTCCCTCGATGTAGTTTTTTTTTTTTTTTGTTTTTTTTATTTTTATTAGAATTTTCTTATTTATCTACATGGCTTGCTTTACTTAAGTCGTAATCTTTCTTTTTATTATCCTCATTTAAACATTCGTAAATCTTCACTTTCGTCGAACTTTTTTATGTATGTATGGTATGGACCACAATTTACAGTGGAACAAAATGTGCTGAAACATGGAAAAAAATATTTCGTTTTTAATTTAGAAAGGGGATGTTCATTATAATACGAAACATTGCGGTGGCCCAGAGTGAACACGAACGTGTTTAGTATTAAACGAAAGGTGAAGTTGAGCTTTTTATAGTTCGGGGTATTTACTATTTTATTTTATATTAATAGCTTTAGGAAATAATAGGTAAGACAATGTTTTTTGTATTTTTTTTATCATTTTTGGGTTGAAATATTTTTTTTTTAACTTTTGATTAAAATGGCAGTTTGAACACCATTAAAAAAGATCACATTTTTAACTTTTAAAAAAGATATTGGATTTAATTTTTGATGTTGCCATTGTGTTGAAATAATATTTTTTTTCATTTTATGTCATTTTTGAAATAATGTAGACCCTATCTCCGATTGTAACAAAATACTTTACAAAATACTACTACTACAAATATCCGTTACTTTTTAAGTCATCGTAGTCCACGCTAAGAAGGTATTTTTTTACCTTTTTAGCGTGGAATGTTGTAAAAGGTTGTTCAAATAAAAAAAAACGTTAAGGTAAAAGTTAAAGATAATTAAAAGATCTACAACTTTTAACTTGTAATGTTTCTTTCGAAAAAAGTTAAAATAAAAAAGATATGACGAATATAAGAAAATCAATCTTTAATTTGGTAAAGAAAGTGAGCCCTAACTTTTGAACAAAAGCAATTATAGAAAAAAGTACTTTAAAATATTGTATAGGAAATAAAATTGTCTACAAGTTTGTTATGAAACTTTTTTTACTTGGATCAAAAATGAAAGAGCTACGTGAGAAAATCAAAACTACATTAAAACAAAATGGCGGCTAAATGACTAGGTGCAGTTGTGCAAATCGTGGTTTTCCATCAATCTCAAACTCTGTGCCAGAAATGAGCAATACCCTTTCATTTGATGTAATACTGTACTATAAACTATTCGCTACGTGCGTATGGTCACTATATAAATAGAGTCTAGGGGCCAACCCATAGAATCCGTCACGTCCGTTCCGTCTACGAATCTGTCGTCGATTAAAATGAACGTTCCGCTACTTTTTCCGTTGCGTCCGTTCTTATGGGTCGCTTCTCATAAGAACGTGTGTATTTAATCGAACTGTTAGTTAAAAACGTCGACGTTACGCACGCAACGGATTCTATGGGTTGGCCCCTGATCTGTAGTTGGTACATGACGGAGCATCTCCTTTTTTGTAAATATAACCGAGTTTCCATTCATCCGACCAGTGACCGAATTACCGCACACGAAAACGATCAAACGTTAACAAATTACCGATTGCTGTCTCTATACAGGGTGATTGGCATAAGGTGTGACAAAAAGATAGGGTGTGTAGGTTGGACTTAGACAAGCAAAAAATCGTATGGGAGGGGGGGTCCATTTTCCACCGTTTAGGCGGGAGGGGCAATTTTTCTTCCACTGTCTAGGTAGCGCGTGGTGTTGCATGATTAAAAAAACAATCACAAGCTAATTATAACCCTTAGTTCTGCAGGTGTTCTCAATAAAAAAAGGAAAGAGAAAATTCATCCTTTATTTCGTAAATTCACTTAAGAATCCAATAACGAAAAAAAAAATTGAAAAAAGTAGTTTCTGTAAATTTTGATTTTCTCAAAAACTACAGGTTATTTTGACATCCGGTTTTTTGTGTTTGATCAAAAATAAATAAGAGCCAGAAAAATACTACTTAATAACGTAAAATTTTGAAAAAAAATGGCTTAAATAAAAAAAATTATGTTTTTTTCTCAAAATTTTGACTTTGAAAATTAATATTTCAAAAACTATTCATTTGAACAACTTATTTTAAAATTTAAATTAATGTATAGGTTTTTAGCTTTTCAAAAGGCTATAGCACGACTCTGTAGGTATAACCGTTATATTTAAATAATATTTTTTCCGTTTTAAGTGATTTTTTTCTTAAATTGCCCCTCCCGCCTAAACGGGGGAAAATGGACCCCCCCCCTCCCATACGATTTTTTGCTTGTCTAAGTCCAACCTACACACCCTATCTTTTTGTCACACCTTATGCCAATCACCCTGTATAATGTGTATAAAAAGATAGATAAAAATATAAGAAATACTTTGACGTTCGCTCGTTAACGTATGCTATAATTCGACCCCATATTTTGCAGATGAGTTGGTGCATACTCCGTACCAAAATATCTCCTGCTGATTTGAAGAATTCGGCTGGTAAGCAGTCCGCACCTGCAGCTTATACGATTTTATTTTGGCAATTGCTAACCGTACCTTCTTCATCTTAATCAGTTGAACGTAGTTGTTGGCTATCGTCGTTGTCGTCCAGGTTAGATGGAGTAACAGCAAAATATTGGTTATCTTCGCCGTTTAGGAGTCAAGAAAAATGTTCCTTCCAGATTTTCAGCACTGACTGTGTATCTACTACCATGTTTCTCCTCTCATCTTGGAGATTTTTCTTCTAGCTTTGTAGCCTTGGGTAGATCTTCTTACCCTTTGGTAGAATTTATAAACATTCTCCCTTTAGTACAGCCCTCAATATATTCAACCGCCCGCTTCTCCTGTTCTCTCTTTTTCTTCCTGAGAAGAATCTGTCTTCTTTTTTTTTTACGTCAAGCTTTTGGGTTTCTCTCTCAGCGGCTCTAGTTATTGCTTGCAGCATTGCCTGATAGGCCAGCGTGCATTCTTCGTCGAGCTAGGAGTTTCGTTGTGTCAGTTGCCTAGTGAAACCCCGCACATCAGTGGCGGTACTTTTGATGGCTTGTTGACAATATCTTTACTTTTTCCTGGCGTGTGTCTGTGTTTTTTTCCTGGTGAGCTGGCTAAGACATTTAGAGAAACACGGTAAGAAAGAGTTTTGGAGGTCTCTTACAATATTAGTCTCGCGATATCCAATTTTGTCACAGCATTTGACTTGATGCGGATTGTTACCAGGCGCTGGCATATTGCATTAAAGCCCAATCATTCAGTGTGCCCCACTGTAGTCAACGAGGCGTTGATAGAGTACGCATGGAAATATGGCCGTTCTTGGCCGGATACGTATCTCTTGCGTCATTCGTTCCTATGCGTATTATGTACGTCAACCACACACCACACATGCTTCTTTTTAAAAAAGGAATACATCGCATCGTCTTCTAATTTTGTAAACACAAAATCGAAAGTGTGGTATTGGTGGTTGGTTGTTAGGTTTGTTTGTTTGTAAGGTGATGACATGATTTCGACCACTCGAAGACCGTTTACACCACACACGTGAGTTAAGACTATTTCCATGAAGTGCAAAAGAGCAATATGGATGGAGTGGTGATACTGTTGCTGGTGCACTTGACGACCTCCATATTATGAGAGTTGAAAGAGTGTTTTTCAAATGGCATTTTGTGTATTGCATTTCAAAGGATTTCAATCTTCCTTTAGAGTTTTATGGTCGTCACTTTATGTATAGGTGGCAGACTGTTTGTTGATTTTATAATAATTTGCCACTAAATTTAGTTTTGAAAGAGAAAATGAGCTGTCATCACGTCATGCAATATATTTATAGTTTTGTATGTACTTCTAAGTTGTGGTCAGACCTTGAAAGGAAAATATTTTGAGAAACTCGTAAATTTCGAAATTTATTTCGTTTTTGAGGAAAAAAAAACTGTACAGTTAACAATTTTCGGTTAGGAATGCATAATTGAATTGAAAATTGTATTTCTGTTGAAATACTGCAAGAACTGTTTCTGAGATTCTTAGGGCGGAATTCATAGTCGTTACTTAAATCGAGAATTTTTTTATCTCCAATTAATTTAGTCTAATCTTAATCATTTGTTTAACTCCTGAGCTACTGAGGTAGTTCTCAAGTAATTTCTTAAGCATTCCCTCACAATCTCGATTATGGATAGCTCAAGTAACCAAAAATCTCTATTTGAGTTACTACTTTGAACTCCGCCCTAAATGTAGGTATAAACCTCGCAAAGCTTATGTTTGAATATATACTTTTGCACTTGTCAACAAAGAGGAAAAGAGTCTTCAATTATCTTATAATCCAGCGTTATAAACTGCAGTAATTATTCGAATATTTATGTCTGTTGTTCTGTTAATAAATCTATTTTTTGCTGCAAAACAGACCCTCAAGTATAGTTGCATCGTGGATTGTGATGCGTGTGTTGTGTGTATATAAATTTTGTATAATAATAAGCCCATTTAACTTTTGTGACATGAATTTATTAATATTTATCTCAATTAAGGTACTTTTTTCTTTCTCTTGTTGTTGTTGCTGTTGTGATTGTGTGCATGATGAAGAGCATGCTCGAGGAGTTAAATTGAATTATCGTATACTCCATATTTAATCTGCCTTTATATGATCCAATAAAAAAAAATGTTTATTTGTGTCTAATCAATTTTATTTTGTTCTTCTTCTATTTGCAGCACTAGTCCTGGACAACTTCAAGATGTTACAATGGATAATTCTTGTAAGTATATTCTTTATGTTGTTAATTTTATTAGGCTGTGCCTCCATTAGAAATATTTATTTCTGACACTATGCCAGACACTATTTCTTTAACAATGTAGGCAAATTATGTCCTAAAATTTCAATGTTAAAATCGATTCAAATTGCAAAAAAATTAAAATCAAATTTTAACTTTTTTAATAATAATTTTTGACCAAATTTGACGTCTTGTGACAAATTTGTGTCCGATGAAATTTGTTTATTAGTAAACGTCAAAATTTATTTCTACATTTATTTTTTTCAAGAAGACAAAAAACAAATACAGAAATATATGTCTGTAAATAAAAAAAAATCCTGACATAACGGAAACTCCACGAGAAATATTGGCTACATGACCCATTTCTTGCAATCATTTATTTCAAGTGAAGACCCAGCGTTATTTCTTATAGCAATAATAGATGATCAAATTGGTATTTGGTCGAAAGAATACTTTTAAAGCTTGATCAACCTAAGTTTCAGTTTCGCAAGAAAAAAATATTTATGCTTATAATATTTTTTCCCAAAATTTTCAAAATTATAGTGATTTTAGATGTATGCCCCAAATTGTTTTTACATCGTATCAGAAACAGCATTTCGAACAATAGCTTAATTTTTGCTATTTCTCCAATTTATTTACAACTTTTTTACTTAGCTTATTATTTTTGCGAATGCCACGGTTTGAAAGTTTAAACCATTAGAGACGAACCTTGTTCCATTAATTTTTAATATTATTGCACAATACTTAGTATTGCGCAATAATATTGTGTCGTGTAAGGCCGGCAAAAGAATTTTTTAAGCGACATTGCTCCGGAAAATGAATTTTCGATCTTTACCTACTACTATTTTTAACTATGCGTAATATTTCGTTCTGGTTTTTGCTACCACAGTACCTAGCATGTATACAAATTAAACTAGAAGAAAAAAAAAAATTAATCCGACTCCAAATTCTCTCTCTTCGATTTTCAAAACGTCGCTTAATACTTTCTTATGTTAAGGTATTGAAGTGAAAGCACTTGATTTTTTTCCGAAAAAAGCAAAATTCAAAAAAGATATGAAGGGTTTAAGAAACTTAATCTTTAACAAGATAAGCAAAATGCGCTCTAACTTTAAAACAAAAGCTATTATAGAATAAAGTTATTTCTAACATATTTTATAGAATGTTCTACTTATATGCTAGTCAGAAGCGATATTGAACATCTTTTTACCTGTTTTTTCGACCTTCATCCATTGTAAAAAAATCTAGCTGTGTCAAATTGACGCATGACGCATGACGCATTTTCGATTTTAGAGGAAAGAAGATATTTAGACCTTTTCAACAATGTATGTGGTTTGGTAAAACAACCTAGACTGTATAAGCTGAAAAAATTTAAAAAAAAATCCATGTTTTTCATCATTGGTCCAACTTCAACATCAATTTAAACCATATGTTTTTAATACAACCAAACGAGACGTTTTTTATAAAAATCGGATGAAAATTGACTAAAAAAAAAAAAATAACGATTCCAACACAGGTACAGAAATTCGAACATTCAGGTACCGGAAAAATTTTGTTTTGACCAAACCCCATGTTTGTTACATTATTAAAAAAAAGTCTAAATGCATTCTTTCAAAAAAAGTAAAAATCCAAATTTGGTTAAAATTTGATGAAGCTAGATTTTTTGCAATGGATAAAGTCAAAAAACCGAGGGTGTTACGGAAATTTTACATACTGTTTTGTAATTAGTGCAACAAACTCTACAAAACGTGATATGTAGGTGATAACAGTGTAATTTAAAAAAAACTGGGACCCCAGATTTAAATTCAAATCTGCCCACTTTTTAACAAAAAAAAAAAAACCGTATCCCTATATTCGCTTAGCTCTCGTTTAAAAATTTCTTTTAAGATAAAAGTTATCGCCTCTAAAATTTATTGATTTGAATTTCTTTTAAGCAGCTTTTAAATATTGCCACAGACAAGGCTCATTTGCAATGAAATGTATTCAAAATTAAGAAATCGCCACATTAATGTTAACAACACACAAGCAACGACCAACGATGGTTTGCGAAAGTTTTTGAATAACAATAAATTTGAAAAAAAAAAACATTTCATCGTTGGGATATAATATTTCCCTATCTAACCCCATAGTTAACCTTTGGATTTCAAATAGAACATCAAAAGTCTTAGTATTTCCAATATCAATCATTGTTATAGGCTTTGATAAAAATATCTATCTTTTATTGTTAAACAGAAAAGCAAACAAATATCTGACTTCATAGAACAAAAAAAAAAAAAAAAAAAAAACTGTTTAAAACAATAAAACCGACAACATTTGGCAATTTTCCAAATTTATAACAAAACACAACAAAAATATTGCAGCTGTTTCGTTTGACCACAATGAAAAGAAAAACCATTAAAAAAAAGGCAAATTTTCTTTCATTTAATATAAAATGTTAAAGACGAAAAAAAAATTAAAAATGTGTTCCGAGTATTTTTTTCCACGCTCCCATATTTCCACCTTCGTTTGTGAATTATTATATCTGTGGTAGACATCGAATGGCAGCTAATTTTTATGAATGTTCGCTGTTGTTGGAGGTTTTTTCTTTTTTTTTTTTTAAGTTTTATTTATAAAAGTGGTAGACGCAGGATATAAAGAAGAAAAAGTTTTTTTTTTTTGTTTTATAAATATTATTAAATGAGGAATTTAAAGCGGAAAAATGTTCCTTAATTTGATAATGATAGTCAATGCAAATTAAAATATTTGTGGACTTTATGATTATGAAAAATTAATTATTATTTGAAAGATATGTGGAGGCACGATTACGATTAAATTCCATATCACTGACGATTTTTTAAATCGTCATAAAAATAAGATGCATTAAATACTCAAGGGCTTAGAGAGGACTTTGAGGCCCAGTTTTTCAGTTCGCGATAATTCTGGACTCAGTATCCACCATGATTCTGGGATTAACCCAACAAGGGCAATACCTACATTACTAGGGGGCCTTGGCTCAGTACCAAAATGACTTTATTAATTTTGAGAATTTTTATGCGCACACAAATCTTAAACTTGGAATCGGAAACTTCCAGGGCAAATATCTCGATTTTACCATTAACGATTTAAAAAATATTTTTTATTTGTTTTATAAAGAAAACAAGGTTACAACAAGCTTGTCTTCGCCTTTCATTTGTTAATAAACTCGGTCATGTACACTCTGAGCAAGAAATGGAAAATTTCCTTTGGTGAGTCAACTCAACCTGGACCTGGTTAACTCTTGGTAAACGTGGTAAAGTGCAAAATCTGGTAAACGAACTGTCATTTTCGTAGAAATTGTGCATTTTTTCCACATTTACCAGGTTTACCACGTTTACCATTGTTGCATGAATACCCCTATTATTCACAAATCCATCCGCAAAATCTATTAAATTCATAAAATTTACTTTGAAAATCACTCTTTGCCTACCGCCATCTATTAGTTGAATAGCGAAAGAACGATTTCCATAGTTTCGCACACTGATTGCAATAGATTTTAAAAAACTCAAAGATAAAATTCTGCCTTAAAAAACTACTTAAGAGTTAACTACGGCTCAAAGTATTTCCCGAAATTAATATATTAAGCAGAAAAACTGGCTCTAACGGATTAAATTCCTAGACAATGCTTTCAATATTGTAGGGTGATTTGGAAGCAAACAAATTGTGAACAGTCAAAATAGAAAAAAATTCAGGGAGGCCTTTAGTTTATCTTAAGTAAAAGAGGCCATTGTCTTTTAATAAAAAAAAATACTGGGCCAAGCTGCCCATGACAAACAGAAAACAAGGTATATTCATTACATTTTTGGCAGGTTGCTGAGACGTTATGGTCATCTTCCTCATGGGCAGTTCGCCCAAACGTCAGTTAAAGATTGGAAAAAACATTTTTTTCAGTAAAACCAACATGGATGGGGATAATGAAATTTGCTTCAAACTTTGTATGTGGCGTTTTTTGAAGACTGTCAGACATTTTTTGAATTATATTTTTTTTGTTTACCAAAAATAACTGTACCTGTCATATACCGGTTTTAGAAAACCTCATTTTCTCAAAACAAAAACCATCGTAGAAACCATCATACGATTTTGATAAAAAAAAATCATTGTAATTTTTTAGGCTAAGGTCTATCTTTAAATGAAAACCATTTTTGTTTTTTTCAAAAAACCGGTATTAACGGTACCTTCCATAGAACCGATTTTTTAAATTTTGATTTTCTCCTTTATGACTCAATCAATTTTAACCATTTTTTACATGAAAGCATTTAAGTTGCCATTATAATGTTTAGTACAAAAAATTCGAAAACAATTTTTTTGTATTTAAAAAAAAATATTTTTTTTTTTTGAAAAATAATTTTTTCGAAACTACTCAATATTTTTTTTTTTTTGAAATTTAGTTTTTAGGTGTTGATAAATAATATCTTATAAGTGGCGTACCAATTTTTTTATAAAAGTCCTTGCAAAATTTTATATAGAAAAAATATTTTTTTTTTTTAAGCTCTAAGTCATTTTTAGTCATTTGAAAATCGAATTTTATGTTTTTATATTTTTTTTTTCTAAAACTGCATTTACTTGCTATAAGAGCAAGTGCGTGCTATACAATCCAGTTATTTTACTTGAATTGGGAGCTGTACTGTGAAAAAGTATGCACGACTAGGTCGCACGGAAAATTTTGATATGAAATAATTTTAAAGTTGTTAAGAATTTCTTATGTATAGATTTCGAAATCCGTGAAGTCGCTTAGGAAAAAATCAGAACAAAGGAAAACGACTATATCCGAGGTACCGTTATTAACCTATGTATGAAAAAATATTTTATTTATTTCAAAAGTACGACCTTGTTTGTAGTACACATACAAATTTGAATCTAAATCGTTAACGCCGTTTTTGATCAAATAAATTATTACCATATTGGTTGTATGCCAGGAAAACCGTTAATTTTGGTCCTAAAAAATAATTAAATTTCCCCTCTAGGGAATCACCAAAAACCCACAACTACCAAGTTTGAAGATAATCGCTTCAGTACTCTAGCCCAAGATAGATATAGACAGACAAACAGACATAATTGCCAGACCCACTTTTTCCGCCTTCTCTATCAACGTAATGTCATGGCTGATTGGTATCGCGAGTTCGATTGTTTTTAAGAATCATAAACTTGCACTGTAGTATCTATATCGCAAGTAAAAACAATGTACCCTGAAAAAAAAAAAAAATTTCATACGAAATGAATTTAATGTCTGAAATTTAAAATTAAAAACAAAAATCTCCGGACTTGTCTCTTCAAGTTTTTTTTTAATTCAAGCCTTATAAATTACTGTTAAACCATAGCCAAAAATAACATAAACAACCTTACCATGTTCGGTGACAATGAATTAAGCTTTCGCGAAGTTATAAAATCCAAAATGTTTATAACTGATCAAGATATTGAAGGTTCTAAGAAAAATATTTAAAAACAAAATAACACTTCTATATTATTATCTATAATTTTGTTCTTAAATTTTCTTTTTAGATGCCATTGGATACCGATCACCATGTGTTAGCTTACAACAGTACAATGGCACAACATCGCCGGCACAAGGTCGTTCCGTGCGTGAATTCGAAGAACAAATGGCCTCACTACGCAAAGAGAATTTCAATCTCAAACTCCGCATATATTTCATCGAAGAAAGCATTCCCGGTTACAATCAATCAAATAACACCGAGGGTCAAGAGACTCTCATGAAACAATTAATCGATACAAAGGTGGGTTTTTATTCTTTATAATCAAATTTGTGTGACATAAATATTTCCGATCTTAAATCTAAAATCGAATCCAATCATTCGTGAAATGTGTTACAATTTTCATGTACTAAATTCTTGATTTTTTTTTTAAATTTATTTTTTTTTTAAAGGTGGAAATGGAAATTCTGCGAAAAGAAATCCACGAGAAACAAGATCTTCTCAAGGAAGCCGCTCAAGCCTTAAATCAAATGGAATTAATACAAAAAGATACCGAGGTTAAGAGCCAAGCCATCATTGATGACCTAAATCATAAAATTCAATATTTAGAGGTAAGTTTTCAAATAATTTTTTTTTGTTCCCAAACTACTCACGATTGGAGTCGTCAGTAAGTAGACGATAGAGATAGATATTGAAGAGGAAATAAAAACGTTCTACATCAATAAATACTGTATTAGAAAAATTGAATTTTTTTTTAAACATTTTATGTGGGTGAAAGCAAATGATGCGTATAACAAATTGCGGTCGTGTTACAGTGTCTTAAATATTCTAGGTTTCCGCAATTAATTATCTTAAATGTCACAAATGTTTGCAGGCATATGTGCTTTGTCTTGTCTGAGCTATTATTGACTTATGTCTTTTTCAAGGTCTCAAAAAATGATAAAAAAGATTAGCAGAACTACTGATGAAGTTGTACGCTTATTAAAATCATTTTAACACAAAATAAACAAGCGCAGACTTATTGACAATTAAATTATCTAAACAATGAGACATTTGGGTGATTCTCAGATAACACTGGTACTGGTCTGCAAAAATAAAGTTTTTTTTTTGTCCAATAATTTTTGAAATTATAAAAGATTCGACTTTTCTGAATCTAAATCTTGTTTCAGAAAAATTTTATCACGTACAGTTTTTTTTAATTGGTTTTTAAAAAAATGTTATTGTTTGAAAGATCTCTTAGATTTTGTTTTCCTTCTAAAACTTTTAAACGGTTAAGCCGATTCGGCCTAAATTTTGAGAACTTATTCTACATAATATTAGCTAAGACAAAAAATCAGATTTGTGTCTGTTCAACAATGCATACACACATTTTAAACGGTTATTTAAAAAAAAAATCATCATAAATTTCAAAATTCCGTATTTATTGGGATGTAGCGAATAAAGTTCAATACAAAAATTTTAGATGGTAAAAAGATCCACATTTTTTGTTCAGACAAATTTTACTATATACAGTAGCGAGCAAACAAAAATATAAACGAAATTGTATGTTCTTGTCTTGGGCTAGAAGTAAGCTATTTGTCATGGTAATAACTTGACATTTTGCATACATTTGTGTAATTTATCGTATTTCTTTAAGCAGAGTCGATTTCAACCAAATCTTAGTTCAAAAAAATTAATAACATCTTAAAACATGACGATTTTCATCTTCTAAGAAGTTTCCAACGACCCGTTTGGGGTAGAGTCATGATCATGTTCCAATAAACTGTTTTCAGAGATATTAGACATCAAATGTGGATTAAAATGGTTTCCGGAATATCCTTACACAAAATAAGCAATCATCCGGGTGCTTACATGGATTACTGAAGCACTTGTTGAAGGGGGAGTGAAGCATCAAAAAATTTGGTGAACAAAATAAATTTTGTTCACCAAAGTTGACCAAGTTTATTTGTACAAAATTAACTGAAGTTTTTAAATTGGGGCTTGAATTTTTTTTACAACTAACGGTTACTGAGCTATCGGGGCATAAGTATCATTTTTCATTTGAAGACGGATATCTGACCGACAAAAAATCGTAGCGAAAACAAAATTAAATTCCAATAAATTTGCTAACAAAAATTTGTATTCATTGAACCGAAAAAAAATTTTCAATTTTTTCTAACAAAAAAACAAAAACGATATTTAAAAAAAAAAATTGGTCTTCACATGATTGTAGCTCAAAAAATTATTTGTTTAAAGAATAAGGCTTTCAAATACATTTTAATTCATCCCAATGCGACGATTTTTCACTTAGATACAATCCATCGAAAATCACTAAAATTTTTACAAAAAAAATGTTGTTCCTTTAACTCTTTGGGCTAGTGAAGATGCATTCATAGAATATAACTACATAATTTGCCTTGTTTCTTTTTTTAATACGACTTCAATTAACTTTAAAAAACAATTCAACATTCAAATAAAAGCCATCAAATTCATCAAACCAAATTCTCATTTCAGATCGAAAACAAAGAAATGGAAAAATCCCAATCCGGTAAACTGATGGACGAGCTTCTAGGACGATCTGATGTTTCCTCAAATATAAATGCTGTTCAGAAAGTGTGTATTGATTTTCTAAATTTATTGTTTCGATTATTATGCAAAATAAATCCTTCATTATACTAATTTTTAAATTTGATGTTTTTCATTTTTTCTTTTTAAAATTTTATAAATGTAGATTCGTGAACTTGAAGGTACCGTAAAGCAGTCAGAAGAGAAAATCAACGATTTCCAAAATCAAATTCATAAACTGGACGAAATTCTAACACAACGCGATCAAACAATACGAGAATGTGAGGACAAAGTGAAAGAGCTTGTATTCCAGAATTCAGAACTACTGGAGCAGCTCGAGAATAAGGATAAAGAAATTGCCACCGCTGAGGTGAGTTTGGTTTTTTGTTTTTTAATGTCTTATTTTGAAAAATGGACGCATCTAATTTCGAATTGGATACTTCCTGTTGGAAAAATACATTTTGAGTTGAGTTCTTTGAACTTATTTTTAAAATAGATTTTTTGACATTTTGATGTCATTTCTACTTTTTTTTTTTAATTATTAATTGGTTTTCCCATCATATTTTTATTTTTGTGTGATATTGTGTGTGTTTTGTTGTTGTGAAGAGATCTTTGCGAGGCATACGCCAGAACAACAAAGATCTGAGTGACGAAAATCAAACCATCACCGATAGTCTTGAGGCATTCAAGACGAAATATTTACGTGACATGGCAAGTTTGAAAATTTACGAAAAAACTATCAAATGTCAACAGGAAACGATTGTGGGTATGCACGTAAGTTTTCTTCCTTTGCTTTTTTTTCTGTTTTTGAAATTCAATTCTCATTGTTATGTGTCTTTCTTTTTTCCAACACCCACACTTGGTTTCTCTTGGTTTATGCCATTAATTTCTTTCAAAATGCACTCTTATCATCATTTGTCACAAATAGTCAGCAATTGCAACTAAAACCAAGAATATGGGCAAACTTCTCGAATACATTCATGACTATGAGAAAAAACTCTCAAGACTTAATAATGAAAAAAATCTAACACAGCGAGAAAATAGATTTTTCAAAGCTATCATTGAAAAACTGGAGAAAAATGAAATGCAACAAATGGAAGGAAATAGAAAGCTATCAATAGCTGCAAAATTATTTCCAAATCTTTTACCAAATCGATGTCAAAGAAATTTTTACTCTACGACCAATGCCACTACAGTTGATTATCGGGCAGTTTATGAGCTTAAAGAGAAATTATGCTTCAATGTGACCGGGCATGATCATATTTCACAGGCTAATAGTGATTCAAGTTTATTTTGTATGGCAGGGAGTAATGACTCATTTGTTGTGCCGTCGAATTGTGCTTCGAAATTTGTCAATACGACCGCAACGACAGCGCAAAGAAGTAAGAAATGCCGTTTTTTCAATAATAATCACATGGTTAAGGTAACAGAATTTATTTTGAATTTTTTTTCTTGGAGAAGTTGTTTCTTGTTTTAATTCTCAAGGAAATGACAATCACATCAAGAGGTGTACGATATATGTGTGAAAATATAAGAAATCCACAATAGTTTTTGATGTTTTGTTTTTTGTTATCTTTTATGTTCTTATATATTTGATACTAGATTTTGAATAAAACGATTCAATTTTTGACTTCTTTTTTTGGTAAAAGTTTGTTTTGCTTCTCGACTTTTATAATACAACAAGAATTTTTAATATGGTCAGTGTATTAACAAGTTTGTGTTGAAAGTATCAAAAAATCCTGCTAATTTCAATCTGGATTTCTATTTTTGCTGCACCTACATCAAGGTGATGAAGTTACGAAGCAAAAATGAACAAACGGAAAAATAGCTCTCTATATTGCAATTAATTTGCAAGATATTTGCTAAGATATAACAAAATGCTAGAGCGTGTCGCTAGTGTCGAAAACTTAGAAAACCCGTACGGGAGTGGGGGTCTACCGTTTAGGCGGTAGGAGCAATTTTCAAAAAATATATTAAAAATTTAAAAAAAAATCATTAAAAAACAACGGCAGTACTTACAATATCAAATAATAACTTTTTCTAATCATGGAAGTGGAAAATTTTATATTCAGGTTTTTTTCAATCAAAATTAGGTACACTAAATAATTCACTTTTAGCGTAGATACCGGTTAATATACTTTAGATGAATCTCCGAAAGTATGAATTTTGTTTGAAACAGAGTCAGTTTTTGTTTAGTTCGATCTAATATATACCCGAAAAATCATTCCATTAACGCTTCCATGTTTCAAAACCAAAATTTAGCTACCTGGCAAAATTTTCTTTAAGAATTCTCAAATATGAGCATAAAAACTTAATTATTTAACAAAGTTGATTTTTTGTTTTATTAATAATTTGGACAGTGAAATTTCCCATTTCTATGATTTTGGCCCATCTATTCTTTAAATTGTTGAACATAAAGTTGCTTTCACCAAGAGTTTTTGAACATATTAAATTCAAACTCAACTCAATAAAATAATCCAAATTTTCCTTTTTTTAATCTGATTTTATGCCAAAAAATGTGTCGTTAGGCCCTTTTTTTGTTTTCAATACCCCTTTTTTCTAACTTAACAAATTTCGACAAAAAAAATTACACATAAAGATTTTAGTAATTTTAACATTATTTGCTAATAATAAAATTTTAACATTATTACTCAATTTTAGATTTTTAAAATAAGTTAAATTTGTTTTTTTGAAATAATGGTTTTAGATGTCTTCTAATATTTCCTTGAAAATAGCATACTAATGTATTTTGGTTATGTCTGGTTGGCCTTTCCAAAAAGATAAGGATATTTAAATATGATTACACATTGTCTCTAAGTCAAGACAGGACTTCTCAATCGCCAAAAGTTACAAGTTAAACACGCTAAAGTTATTTGAATGACGAGAAGAGAAATTTAATCGATCTGATTATACGTCATCTGTAGTTTTTGGTAAATTTTACTCCCAAGGACAATTATGCGATTCAAAATATATAGACAATTAAGCAAACTGAATTTGCAAGAAAATGATCCCCAAATCTTTTATGTAGATTAGAACGCTTTTTTTGAATTTTCTAGATTCTAAGAAAACAAACAGAATATTGTTCTAGACATAAAATACAAATTTCTCACTAAATTTTTAATGTTATTCATACATTTTGTTGGAAATTCATGTCGTTTTTTTTTTAGAGAAAATCTTGATTTTCAAAAATGCATTTAAAAATGTATGGAAATTTAACGGTTTTAATTAAAAAAAAAAAAAATTATTAAATCAATTTTCAATATAAATTTTACCAATTTGTTTTTAGTTTTTTCAACTTTTCTCAAAAAGAACTAAGGGTACAATAAAAATGCATATGACAAATTTTGTAGAGAAACAATTTTTCTATTAAACAGTAGCATAAACCTTTGCTGTACAGCTAATACTTTCTGAGATAAATGGAATTGAAAATGATCCAATTTCTTAATTTTAAAAACAAACAAATAAAGCGTTTAACAGAAAAACATTATTACATTATTTTTCCTGATTTTTTGATGTATCACTCTTGTGGTTATACCTCCGACATCAAAAGTTCAAAGGGGAATGTCGCACTTGAAACGTCTGGGACCCAAATACTTGAGCTCTTGGTTTCATACTCTTTGCTTTATATATGAATTAAAGTGCTTATACCCCTGACCGACAAAGCGAAAAAATGTTTTCAACAGCCCTGCAACGATCGAATGCCGCGAAAGAAACCTCTCAGACTTTTAAATTCTGTAACAGGACGCTAATACCTACACACACTTGTACACCTTTTTTTGTATCACTCCACTCCCAAAATTTGCTGTCAGTTCTTAGACTATTATGAAGACATAACAATTTCTATAATACATAATTAAAGTGGATGAACCATGTAGATAACTGGTAAAATACTGACAGTTTACCTTTACTCTCAATTAGAGAAAGAACAATCATGCTCCTTTTTTGTCAAAAATGAGATTATGGCTGCTACGAAACGAATCGTCTTGAAAATATCGGTTAGGGTCAACTATCTGAAAGAAAGATCATAAGTGTCACAAAAAAAAAACAGCAAAATATAGCTAAAAAGGATCACAGTCAAAAAATGTACAGAGATCTGCTTACTATGCTTTATCTGTTATTTTGCAATCAAATTTTGACCGCTCGGCGGTACTAGAATTTATTAAACAGAATAAGGAGGTACTAGAAATCATTAAACAGAATAAGCACATTTTATTTAAATCATAATCATTCTCTACCAACTTAATCATATTCATATCCAATGCAAATTTGATAACAATATTTAAAAGTTAACATCCTGAAATTGAATTGGCTTCAAAATGAAAACTCCACACAAATCATGTATCATCTGCACAAGTTTCTAAAAAATCAACTCTCAAAAATACTTACAAGGGAAATTTTGGCTAGTATTGAAAAGTTTTAATTAAACTTTTAACTGAAGGAATCAAAAACATATTTTCAATATTTCAGTCCCAACGACTACGCGAAGAACTTCAAGACCATAAACGACAATTGGCCGATAGGATTTGTATGCTCGAAGACAATGAAGAGAAACTGAAAATCCAAACAACACAAAATGAGCAAAAAGCCAAAGCCATTCAGAAGTTGGTGTCGAGAATTGAGAGCCAACAGTATGAAATCGATAGACTAAAGAAGGTAAGTTCTTATTTTGTTTTTTTGTTTTTGTTATTTTTCAAGTTTTTCAAAATAGTTGTTCACAAAATTATGTCCTTTGTCTTTTCTAGAATAACACCAGTTCATCGTCTCATATGAAAGAGGTAATTTAAAACTTGATTTAAAATGTTTTTTTTATAAATCTAAATATAATTTCTTCAACAAAATAGCTTACCAATATCACCGAATGCTCTGGATTATGTCGCTCACTCAGCGATACCGAAACCATTGCAGAATCTTCCAGCGTACGTGCTCAAATGGAGAAAATCATTGAGCAAAAGGACAGCGAAATTCGCAAATTAAATGCAGAAGTCAAAAAGAAGACTGCTAATCTACAGGTGAGAATGTTAATTGCAATTTTATGATTCATCTGTGTTTTTTGTGCGTGTTCTGGGCCACAGATGACCTAGTTTGATGCTATAAACTGATGGGCATAGTATCAAGAGTTCTGGGTGTGTATTTATTGTGGCATCAATATTTATAATTTTTTTGGCAACAAAAATTGAATTTCGTTTGCTTTTTCTTCTCAGGGATGTTCTAGATTTGCTTGATTACGTACATTCGTATGTAGACATAGAACTGTTGACAGAAACATAAGCTAATTTGTTAAAGGAAATTAATTGCAAAAAGTGCTTGTACCTACCTACTTATGACGCATGTTATGCTATGATTTTTTTTTTTGCAGTATTATTTTAGGTGTTATTGCATCGTTATGCATAATTCAAATTGAGAGCAGGTCGTAAAACATTTCATTGGCGTCTAAACTGGTACATACTTAACAGAATAATTTCAAAAGAACGACCTTAACAAAATTGACTATAAGTAAGCACCTGTCAGGCATTTAAAATTGATCTTGTGGTCAAAGTCTTTATTTATGTGCTTAACAATTACGTACCCAGGGGTGAATCTTCTGAGAATCTATTTTTATTAACAAAGAAACAGAATCGCAGCAATCTCCATGCTACCACCTTTAAAATTAACCCATCTACTTGCAAATGTCAATATATAAAAGAAAGACGAATTATCATCACCTTCTCATTACCAACCAATAACACTTATCTGCTTCCAAGTCAAGAAATTCTTGAAGAAAGTTTCTTAAAGACTGATATTATGGCTTTCGTACCATGACTTTATGTTATGACATTTATCTCATGAAATGTGTTTTATATTTTGAATCATTGTACAGAGTTTCTGCGATTGATATTAATGTATCACTTAAAACTTTTCATATTCATTTCCAAAGTCCCCACTTTCTTTCTTTTGATGTGGAACTGCAATGCCAGCGTAAATTTAACATCCACATTTTCAAGGTGAGTGCGCAGTCTCATTCTTAATTAAATTTATAAAAACTCATAGTCAACTTCGAAACAACATTCGAGGTCCGATCTAAAACTGCTTTAATGAGTTTTTCCATCTCCATATTTTCCGATTCCGAACTGATTTCGCTCAGTTACGCAAACCATGGCTTCTGTTGTCCTGATTCCATTCTTTCGGCTTAAGCACTTTCAACTTAAACTGACCTTGTGACCAGTCCAACGAAGTTTTTTTATCTTTAATTTTGTCACTTTATTTATTTATTTACTGCGTAGGGCCCGTTTTTGTCCTTCAACTTATTATCCTACCTTTAATTTATAACTTCTTTTCCTCCTTAATTTACAGAACCTAGTCAACAAGGAACTGTGGGAAAAGAATCGTGAAATCGAGCGTCTTACAAAATTGGTTAAC
Organism: Meliscaeva auricollis; assembly: GCA_948107695.1. Lineage (NCBI taxonomy): Eukaryota > Metazoa > Arthropoda > Insecta > Diptera > Syrphidae > Meliscaeva > Meliscaeva auricollis. The sequence continues at coordinate 29,830,585 of OX403619.1, read as the reverse complement.
AAATCCAATTCTCTGCCAACTAGTCCGCAAAAAGAATCTGAACAACTGATGCAATCGTTTACGGATGTTGAGTATGCCCAAGCTCTGGAAAACAATAAACTCCTACAAAAGAAGGTCGATATTCTCATTCAAAGGCTAGCAACTCCTGGCCATCACAATCAAGATGCTTTAATAAAACAATTGAAAAATGAAGTCAAAGAAGCCAAAGAAGAAGCTGAACGCTCGGAAAAATGGCGTAAAGAATGTGCTGATGTCTGTAGCATTCTAACAGCCCGTTTGGAAGAGTTAGCCGGCTTCCTTGATTCGCTGCTCAAGCACAAAGATGTTCTTGGTGCTTTGGCTGCTGATAGACGTCGGGCAATGCGTAAAGCTGTTGATCGCAGCTTAGATTTATCCAAGAGTCTGAATAATATGTCACTTTCAATCACTGGTATGTCGATGATGGACCAGAGTTTGGCACAGATTAGTAATCTATCTGAAATTCTGGACTTTAGTGTTGTGAACAAAGAAAACAAGACATTCAATTCCCACGAAGAACTTCATGGTCAAACCATCGAAACCCTACAAGCCGAGCTAAAGGCTCTCAAAAAGGAACTAGACAAAACTAAATACAATGAGGGAAAGAGAGATCGTCGTAGTTTGCCGACAGCTTTCGAAAATCAATCAGAATCTGAAGCATGGTCAGAGCCTGACAGGAAGGTATCACTGGCGCGCATTGGTCTCGAAGAACCAAGAGCTTCAAATGCCTGCAAAGAAGAACGCAGTACAGATAGTGAAAGTGAACTCAACCACAGTCGTTCCAAATCAAAAACTCAAGAGAGAATCTCCCAATTAGAGACAATGATCTCTCAAAAAGATGAAAAAATTCTTGAAATCCAATGCGAACTCGTTGATGCCGATAACCGTTTGAAGAAAGAAAACCTTCGAGTTATTGACATGACAAAAGAACTGAAAGAATTAAAAAGCCGCAACGAGGATTTGCACAGTGAATTAACAGTTTACAGGAACAACCCAGGAGCTGGATTCGATGTAAACTCCCTCACACGACAGCTGGAAGAGAAAAGTCGTTCGTTGACAAAGATTCAAGATGAACGTGACAGAATCACTGTCGATCTGAAGATTAGTGAACTTCAAGTAGAAAATATGAAAGTCGAAATTGAAGAACTTAAAATGAAACATGAAATGGCTCTATCCCAAGCCACAGAACAAGAAAAACAAAAACTAACTGAACTAAAAGATCATTTAACCTCTCTAATGGAACAAAAGCTAAAAGAACAACAAGAGAATCATGAGGATACACTGGCACGTGATTGGATTGCTAAGTGCATGTACGACGAACATATTCGTCAATTCCAACAGCTTCAAAAGAAACTTACCGAAGCAGAAAGTACAATTGAATATCTAACCGAGAACGAGGCTGAGATGAAGCAAAACCTAATCGATAATGAGCTTTCAATGCGAGCCATTAAGAAGAACCTCGATGAAACCACTATGCAAGCATCCAGAGCAGTACTGGAACGTACCAAAGCACTTAACGAGAAACTTCAGCTGGAAAATCGCACCCAAGAGTTGTCCGATCAAATTCAAGCACTGGAAGTGGAAAAGAACGAATTGATGACCAAAGTCAATAGTCTGGAGCAGCATATTGCTTTGAAGAGGAAATCTTCAAATCACGGAAGTGACATTTCTCAATCTGGTTACACGTCTGAGGAGGTTCTTGTTGGCACCGGCCGAGTTGCTGCTGGTGGACAGCGTGTTCATAATTCATCACCAGACCTAGGCATAGAATCCGATGCCGGAAGAGTGTCTAGTGTGGAGTTAAGCCATGCACATTTATCAAAACTCAAGACAGTGGAGTTGAAGTCTAAGCAAATGATTCAAGAAGGTAAGTTTCGCTAGAAAAATATTAATTTTGAACGAATAAAAATGAATATCTTGTATTTTAGATGAAGAAACAAATAATGTTGCTGCAACCACAACAACAACAACAACAACTCCCTCAACACACGATTGTGCCAAGGTAGACCAAGAGAATGCTGAATTGCGTTCGAAATTAATACGCACAAAACGCGCCTTACAAGACACCGTCAATAAATTACGTTCATCTAACCAAAGAAAAGAACAAGTCGAAAAAGAAATTAAATCACAAATTCTCAAAACTCACAATGTTCTCAAAAATGTTCGTTCCAATATGGAAAATGAACTGTAGTGTTGTTGTGTTGTAGTTCATTGTTAGCTGCACATTGCACACACTCATTATTATGTATTTAACTATTTTTTTTTGTATGTATGTATTAACTATTGCATTCAGGGTTCCTTAATTTATTATATCTCCCTTCCTTAATTATTTTGTGTTTGTTGTTTTTGTTTTATGAAATATAACAAACATACATTTTAGTTTTAAAATTTCATATCTGAAACGGTTTTTGAATTCTCAGATTGAAACTTATAGAAATATGAAAGCTAGACTTTCTGCTTGAGAATTCTTATGTTCTTAATATTTTATTTAGAATATCCTCTGAGAAGTCTTGATGCACGACTCTAAAAGGAAACTTAAAAACAAAGTTTTTGAAAAATAAATGAAGGCAAAAACCGTTGAAATTGATCCATATGAAAGTTACAAGTACCCCTAGTCATAGTGATGACAAATGTGTTAGTCTGTCTGCATATATTGGGGCCGTTATCGAGAACAAGTGCATCAAAAGTATCATTTTTCTAATAATACATTTAGTGAGGGTAACCACTTAAAATATATATAAATAACCCATGCCACCAACTCACTGATAACAAATATACATATGGCAGATATTTTAAAGGGGGTCCAACCCCGGACAGACGCTCCCAAGAATGCGTTTTCTTAAAGCATTTTTTGACTTTGGGCTCCCGACTACTAAAATACCTATGACAGACATTTTGAACGGGGTCAAACCTTTGACCACCGAGCCTGAAAGTGCTTTTTTTCTTAAAATGTCAGGTAACAACTTGAGATTAGTTGCATTCTGGCGCACTTGACTCCCAAATAACAAAAATACAATTGAATGGGATCAAATTTTGGGACCCATGAGAGGCATTTTGAACAGGAAAAATCCTGTGAGAGTCGGACATTTTAGAGCCCATTTTGCCACAAGTTTCGTCCCGTTCAATATGAATCGGTTACCTCTCACGATAGAAATCTGCTCTCGGCTCTAGATCGCTTAATATTTTTACTTTATGTCCTGTCACGATGACCCTTTTTGAATTTGAAACAACATTATTGCTCAGATCTAGATTTGTATTATAGCTAATAAACGACTAAAACTAACAAAATCTAAAAATTATCCGGACATCACAAGTTCCTCTTTGTTTATTTTTTTTTAAATTGTTTTATATGTTTTAATGCTTGAATGCAATCGCATTTAAAACAAAGAACCACAATATAATAAAAGCCAAATTTTATCTCAATTCTAGCAATCCCAGTTGCCATAGCTTTGATATAATTGTAGGATCTTTTTCCTGTTCTCTTTTATCAACTCAAATTTTGTGTTAATCATATTTTCCCCTTGAATAGGTACATGCGAATGTAAATTGAAACAAATAAATGTGTCATATCAGGAATAATTTTATATCAACATCATAGAGAGAGTAAACATCATCGTAATTTTATCATAAGAAGTAAATTATATATTTAAAAAAAACTTATTTTTGTTGATATAATTAAGACTTTAGTTAATCCCTCTAGATGTACTTTATATATATTAAAAATTGAAATAACTATTAGTTTTAGGAAATTTCTCGTTCATATCTTTATCGTTCATATTGAATGATTCTATAGAAATATATTTCAAAGAATAGTGTGATTGTTTTTGAGTTCTAATTAAAAGAAAAAGAAAACAATTTTTTTTATATAAATTACTTATCAATAGTTTTAGTTAATAATTATAATTACATACTTTTTAATTAAAAGAGAGCTTAAGTTAGAATAAGAGCTTTATTGACCTCTGCCGATTCGGATATATTTTGGGGCTTTCCTTTGTGATTTATTTATCGTCCAATTTCATACAAAAATTTTGATTGAATGCAGCATGAGTTTTTTTTTTTTTTGCAATCCTTATAATTGTATTTACAATTTTAAGATAATTGAAAAAGGATATGAAAGCAGCGGTTGTCAGTGCGTTAAACTCTATCAAATTTCATTATGTAATTAAGTTCGATTGGATTTTTTTAAATATTAACTTTGTCAAAATTCCATAGCAGAAATAATTTTGCGATTGCGGTGTATTAGAATAAAAAAGGTTTTGTGCTAAGATTTCGTTTTTGTCATCCCAATTATCTCATCTCTAAGGACATCTACATAATTTCAGTAATTAAAAAATGTTGCATGTTCATATGTAACTCAACTTACATAAATTCATTTTTGAAATAATAAATAATAATTCAAATTTAATAAAACAAATCTCCAATGTGCCTCAATGTATAATAAATTAACAAATTAAAAAAAAAAAATTCATAAAAATTAACTTGCATTTTTTTTTTACTGACAAAAGAATTAATGAACAACATTAACTGTTATTGCACTTTTTTGACTAATAAAACTGAGATAGCGATGTAAAAACTATCTTCTACATAAATGAATTTTCTTTTTTGATATTTATTTTTTTCTATATTTTAGATTGACGAAGAAATTGCTTTATAGTTATTTTTTGTATGTTTTCTATTAATTTAAACAAATAATTTAAAAAAAAATATCAAAATTTTAACAAAAATACCTACCTTCTAACTCTCATTGTATAATAAACATTAAACAAAAAGACGTTCCCTTAATTCCATCGGCATTATATTTAATTTAATTTTTTTAACTCATAAAAAAACATCTTATTTGCTTTCCTTTTGTAATTAATTTTATAAATAATAATTAAAAAGATAAATGTTAATAAAGTGTAATGTATATAAAATAAATTAAATAAAAAACGAAATGTACCATTTTAGATAGTAATAATAAATAATGATAATACGAACAAAAAATTATTTTAATGTTTTTGTAATGAAATTTAAAAAAAAAAAGTTTTTTTGTTAAATAAAAACGAAATTGAATATAAAAATAATTGTTTTTTTTTATTCTTATTTCAGTGACAAATTGTATGATTTGATTATTTTCTTAAGTTTTATCCGATTTAGCCGATTCAGCAGTCGAAATCAAGATAAACAAAATATAAGGTATTATACTTAGATTTTCTTTATCCAATCTCTTTCATTTATGTGACGTCAGCTGAATTTTTCTGCTTTTTTTTATACGTGGTTTGACATTTGGAATGTGTCGTGAATTCACCTTTTCAATTTCCCCACATTGAACAGTTTTCAACATTGGCAAAACAATAACATTTACAAATCATCTAAATAGATGACGTCAATAAAATGGCGGGTATATATTATCTTGTATTCTGTAACGTTAAGTTCCGATCTTTCCTTCTTCTCACGACATGATTACAATATTCAATGCCGTTGGCTTCGGATGTTCTGATTGGCCAAATGCCACGAAATGACAACTTTTTGTGACATTTGGTCAATCAGAAGGCGAGTGTTGCGAGTGTTTATTCATAAAAGTATATGCGACTTTATTTAATTCTATTAAGTTTCAAATTGGTATTGCAAAATATAATTGAATGACTAAAGTTGAATCGATTCAAATCAATAGAAAATTTGATTTATGTATATTTCATATAATAGACCAGGATATTTAAGTTTTAACTCGGGCAAAATAATTTACAGCATTTTTATTGGTTAACATTGCTGGGAGTAATGTCCTTAATCATATCCCAAAAGTCCCAACGAATCCCATTTGGGGTTTGGCCACTATATTGAAAAAAATGCAACAATGCTGAAATTTTAGGTTTCGCTAAATATTAAACTAATGTTCCTAGGGTGATTATTTAAATGTCAAAATAAGCTTGTTTAAATGCTGAACCGATTGAGACCAAAACCAAGGTAATTCGACTACTCTAAGTGAATAAGTATTTTTTAAGTAAAATCCTATTTTAAGTGCAACAGGGGTAATTTTTCAGAAAACCCCCTTCCAACAGTGGTTCAGCGATAAAATTTGACATGGACGTTTTAGTTGAAATCAGAACCAAAAACCAAAAGAGTGCATAGAAAAAAATTGGTTTAAAGTGTGTTTTTTTTAGGGAAAAAGAACGTTGTAAAACGAGTACAAAAACACCCTGTGAAATTAATGGTAGATTTAAAAAAAAAATGGTAGATATATTCCGATGTCCATTAGAATCAAGAATAAAAAACACCACATGCATATCATTGGTCAAAGGGTACTTTTTTCAATTATACTGATAATATATTCGATTTTTTCAGGTCCTAGCTAAAACATTTGAAAATTCGTGAAATTGCCATAGACGGTTTTTTTTAGTGTCAAATTGACTCATTTTAACTATCATATCAGGGAAGTACGAATAAAGTTAAAACGATGTTAACTGCGTGACAAAAACGGTGTAAAAAAATATAAATCCCATCACGGATCGAAACGGGACTAGGTGGATAATTTGCCGCTATTTTGTGGCTAATTAGTTGTGATAAATTTGATTTTATCGCTCACTGTTTTCCTGAAAAAAATTTATCACAACTTATTCACGAATAATTACGGCAAATTTTGATATAATCTAAGCTTTGATACATGAAGTCTAAAGCCACTTTTTGAGATGCGGTGCTTCGCTAAGTTGACGTGTCATGTATGCAAAACATCAACGCCATTTTTTTATGAAAACAGTGAATAACAAAATTTAAATTATCACAACTAATTAACGGCAAATTCCCACAAACTCAACTTTTTAAGAAAACCCCTTTTAAGGGATGGGTTTTCGCTAACTTGATATCAAGTTAGCGAAACATCAAAAAATTTTAAGAAAACGATGAGCGACAAAATGAAAATTATCACAACTAATTAGCGACAAAGTAGCGCCCGTGATGGGGTTTTCGCTAACTTGATGCTCATGTTCTTACGCGCATTTTATGCTTGTTTTTACGACCATCTTTGCTGGCGTTTTTAAGCTCGTTCTTACGCGTGTTTCAATTCGCATTTTTCACGCGGGTTGTCCAAACAAAAGTGTCACACTGCCGCACGACAATGCGACACGAAGTTTAAAAAAATTATTTACACAGCGTCAAATGAGAGTACCCACACCAATTGCGACATACGACAAAGCGTTTTTCATATGAAAGCCCATATTGCATTGTCGTGCGGCAGTGCGACACTTTGGTTTTGGGTACCTCTCGTTTTAACGCACGTTCTTACCATCGTTCTTACCATCGTCCTTACGCTCGTTTTTACGCTAGTTTTATGCCCATTTTTACGCTCGCTTTACGACCTGCGTTCAAACCAAAGTGTCGCACTGCCTCACGACAAAGCGACAAGAGCTTTCATATGAAAAACACTTTGTAGCTTTTCGATTTTTTTTGTGGGTACTCTCATATAACGATGTGTAAATAAATAAATTTTGTCTTTGTGTTGTCGCACTGTCTTACGACAAAGTGACACTTTGGTATTAAAGAGCTGAACAGAATGCATCGCTCGTCGCTCAGCGACGTCGCTGACATTTATGTCAGATTCGTCGCGGGAAAAAGTTAAAATCATTTGAACTTCTGGTTGCCGACGGGCGATGTCTATACAAATTTCATCTGTCAGCGACGTCGCTCAGCGTGTTTCAGCTCTTAAAGGCGTGACCAAAACAAAGTGTCGCTCTGCCATGTGACATTGTGCCATGACTACGTCAAAATTAATTTACACAGTGGCATATGAATATCTTAGAAATAAGTAATTGATCTAGTTATACTTAATTTTATAAATTTAAAATTAAAATTATTTTCAGAACTGTCCAACATAAATTACCTACTTGCATTGTACTTTTATAAAAATTAATTTTATATTATAATAGGAATTTTAATTGATACTGCTATAAAATAAATGTAAATATATATGGCAGCACTCATGTGCGCAGAAGGTGTAGCGTGTAGCTGTTGCTATTAAATAGCTCTTCTCCACTTTCTTATCTTTGTTTTGTTATTTAGTTTTAAGTTAGTTTTAAGTTAACGTCGCATTTGTAGGAACTGACATGTGTCTTTGAGCAACACATAATACATTTTAAATTCATGTGTAATGATATTATATTAATTTGAAGTTATAATTTAATGTGTATTTATAAAAATAATATATAATCTTATATCAGACCAATTCTAAGTCGATAATATCACCCTACTGTTATTGAATATAAAAATGTATATATATTATTAAGAAAGTCTCAATAAATAAAAAATCATTCATTCATTCATTCATTCAGTGGCATATGAGATTATTCATACTAAATACAACGAAACGAAAATCGGTTTTTACATTGTCAGTATAACATTTTTTAGCTGTAGAACAGTTTTATTTGTCAAAGTGACAAGCAAAACCAATTTGTCTCTCTCTTTCACCTGTATAGAGCGAGATAGAACTCTGCTTTGGTACCATAAAATGTCATCTTCAATTTGACTCAGTAAAACTGTCATACTTAGAAGGGAATCCACTATCCAATGTTTTATAGAGATCAGTGAAACTCACAAATTTAAATATATGTATAACTTTTTGCAATAAACCGACTGTTGACAAGTTGTTTGTTGTGCTTTAACTTTTTTTTTTATTTTTTGACATTTTCCAGTTTGTGGAAACAGATTTTCCAAGATGATGTGGAATGGTTTGAATTTAGATGGGGAAATGGAATGAAAATGAAATAAGGAAGACGTTACATGAATCAATTTGTGTGCTGTTTTTGCTATAAAATGCGCTAAGGTGGAACCACAATAGAAATGATTTCTAATTAATTATATTTGGCAATATTAGCTGCATTTTATTATCCATGCTGATCTGGATCTAGATCATTTCAACACATAAAACAGAAACAACACTTGATCCTGTTTTTTATCGGGATCTATTTCAATGATCCGATAATCAGTTCTTCCTATGAAATGCAGATGGTTGCTAAAACTCGATAAGGGGAAATATAAGAGATGCAAGATTATTTAAAAATAAACAAATACAAGAAAAAAAGAGATATATATACAACAAAGCCTCCATTTTGATCCGCATCGTTTTATTTTCATGACCTAATATGAGGCTATTATATTTATAACGTTTATATTCCGGGTGAAGTAATCTTTGTACATAATTCATACTTTTTATTTGATTCGCAATGTTTAACTCCTGGGAAATCAATTATACAACCCTATTATAGAATCCGACAATTTGCTTTGCGGTGGAATTCACACTTATTTCAGCTATATTTTCTATTGTGGAACTTGCAATTGAGAAATTGTGTTAGTGGAAATGGTATGGTAGTGCCTCTTAGTTGTAATATATTTCACCTGATAGGTTTACTTAAATGTGAATGTGAACCCTGTGAAACACGCTGATTCCTCGGAAATAATGTATTGTTAATCGATAGTCGGAACAATTATGTACCCTTTCTACTAAGACACCAAGCTCTTATCCTGCGAGTTCCATAACAGAAAATATGGCTAAAGTGAGTGCTACTACGACCGCAACGCATTTGTCGGATTCTCTAATAGGGTTGATTAATTTTGTTATTTTGAAAACAACAGAAAACCTTAATTATCTCGGATCATTAACATGCAGGTAATATTTGAAAGTCAAACCTATGCATGTATTAAAATTATTAATGACCTACCTGTATAAAGTAATAATAACCTAAATCCACGACCACACTTAATTACTTTTTTGTGTCTACCATAAAACCCCACAAAAACATTACATACCTGGCAGTTCTGTATCTATCAAATCCATAAATTCGAAACACATCGAAAACGAAACATCATATTTTTCACGACAGCCATCTTGCAAAGCGGAGTTTACGTCAAGCGCTTTTGTGTGTGTTATTTTTTTCTTCTCGCAAATTTAATTCGTTTTTTCCACAAAAAAATATCAAAACTTTATAAAATTCTTCGCAGTTCAGTTTCTCAATTAAAAATTCAAAACAAAATGATTTAAAATTCAAAAAGTTACAAATGCTATTTCCAAAAAAGCATCCGTAAATCAAGAGGAGAAAACTTCAAAAATCAAAGAAATCAAAAAAAAAAAAGCAAAAGACAAAAAGAAAAAAAAAGTTCCATCGACCCACAACGAAAAAACGACGAAATTTTCTTCGAAAATTGTGAAAATCAAAAAAGTATTTTCAAGTTTTTTGTGCCAACTATTAAAGGAAAAACACAAATATCTCAAGAATCCAAAAGGTTTGCTTTTCAAAAGTTTATTTATCGATATATTTTATAAAATACTAATTTTCATGTGCGTTTGAGACTCCTCCAAGCAAAAACAATCCGTCTGTGTTCTTCCGTTCATCCGTCGTAGTCCGTGTCGGTAGTGGTGATGGAGGTGGTGGTGGAAAAAAGTGTATTCTTGGAATTTCTTTTTTGTTTCTTTCGTGGGTAGCAGAGAAGTGCGTGGTGGTTATATGCTGCTGCTTGTTGTGGAGCTGTGCAGCATGCTCCCAGCTCAAAATAATAATTTTGTTTTTTTTTTCGTCTTGCCACATTTCTTCCATTCGAATGCTTTTCTTGGTACTTGGACCTAAAAGTAAACTTTTGAGGAACTAATTTTTGCCGAGTCACTAATTTCTTTGTTTTGTTGCAAAAGTTGTAATTGTTGTAATTTTTAATAACTTGATCAATTCGGATTGTTTTTGTTCACTTTGGCAGTTTTATCAATTTTCTAACGCAATTGTTTTGGTATCATCTCAATCGTAAGGTTAGTGCACGCTACCGCTTTCTCATATATACCTACGCAGTTCGAATTAGAAATGTTATTGATCTCTCTTGAATCTCGATCGGAAAGAGAGTTTAATAAACAAACAAACAAACGAAAAAACACGCGAATAGATGTTATAATTATTATTGTTTAAACTTGATTTGGTAATTTCTTAACAGTTTTTTTTTTGGGAAATAAATATTCAAATCCTTCATTGGGTCGAAGATCTATGAATGACTCAGCATTATTTTGGAATTTTGTTTGTTTTTTTTGAAGAATGCGAGGTAATAAATTTTTTTATTTTTCGTTCTTTGTTTGCTTCTGTGATCATTTCGTCGGAATTGATGAAATTGTATGGTTTCACTTAAGAAAAGTGAAAGAGGTTAGTCAGAGAATTTGTTTCCGGTTTTGTATTTCAAATCACATCGAACCAAGTTAGCTTTTTCCATCGATTTATAGAGATCTGACAAAAAGCTAGATCTATATTAGCTGATCTTATAATTATTTAAAACGACTGAGCTTCTATAGGATTAGCATTGATATGCTTGCCACTTGCGTAGATAGTGTTTAACTAGTTTGATTTCGCATTACTCGTTTATTTTGAATTAAAATAAATGTTGTGGAATTGCACTGCGACCTTCAGGTCTATTGTAACCCCTTTTCGATTGCAGGAGATTTTCCTTTACAACTTGCCTCAAGGAAATTTAAGTACATATTTGAAGTACGTCGAGAGATGAAAATTCTGTCTCATCATGTGGCTTCCTATATATTTGTGCCGTTGGTGCATGAGTGCCCCACAGTTACAAAGTATATGATCCTGTGTTTCGGCATGTTCATTGCAGAACTGCTTGACGGTGTTTCCTCAATAAACCCTGGCCTGTAAGGAAGCATAAACTAATGCAAGCTTTGAAAGGCTTTTGGTTGTTATTCCTAAGTATGATTTTTGCCTGCATTAATTAAAGAGTATCTCCCTAGATTTTTTTTCTATTGGTTTACTCCTCATTCTTGATCTTGTTTTTGATCATGTTTTCTTCTATGCCACAGTAAGTCTTAGGGCCTATAAAAGCGTGCTGTGGCCCCTGCCTTTGGTAGAGTCTGCTCTTCGTTTCCTTGGTCACCAACGTGTCCCGGAACCCAGTATAGTGGTACTTTGTTCTTTTTAGCGAGTTCATTAAGCCTGTTAACGCATTTCTATACTAACCTAGAGTTTATAGTGTAGGAGTTTATTGTTTTTAATGCGGCTTGGCTATCTGACATTTTGGCAATGTTAAGGTTTTGGTATTTTCTTTCGAGATTTCGGTTTGCACATTTGCCTTACTTACTTACTTACGTACTTACGATGGCGCATACAATCCAGGGTGGTTCTCGGCCTCAACCAACAAACCTCTCCAACTAGCCCGGTCTCGATCTAGTTTCCACCAGTTTCCATGCCTCTGCCCCATACAGGGAGGATCGGGATGATTAAGGTCTTATATAGGGTCTCCTTGGTTCTTTGAGAGAGGGCTTTACTACGTAAATGCCTTATAAGACCAATGCAACAGCGGTTGGCAAGTGTGACTCTTCGCTTGATCTCTACACTGATGTTGTTGTGCGATGTAATAGTGGGTCCCTCTGGTGTTGACTGCTGACATGCGCACAATTGCTTCAAGCACGATATTAAATAATTCGGCCGGTAGGCCATCCGATCCAGCAGCCTTATGCGATTATAGTTTGGATATCGCTGCTCTAACTTCTTCTAGGTCGGGGGACGGATATTTTGGTCATCATCGTGCACGATGAATGAGTTGTTCTGCATAACAGCGGAATGTCTTGAAGCGGTGAAACGGCACTTCTATTGACAAGTTGGCAATGATTGCACTGTTCGTCTATAGTTGGTGCTGTTGGTGGGTTTTCTGAGGGTTCTCTTTTCTCCTTGCCATTTTGTAGCAATTGACTTTGATCTCATTTTAGATACTACCATATGTTTTAATTTTACCAAAATCATATTTTTTTTTAATTTGCAGAGCTTTGAGAATGTTCACAGAAAAGCAGGTCAACTAGTTTAGAATAATTGAAGCTTCAACTATATTTGTTGAATAAGTAGATACGATTCCTGGTCCTCATACTTGATGGTTTCCTCTTCCTTTTCGTAAATGCAACTTCGGCAGAAATCATTTAATAAAACGCCGAGTCTTTTGACTCCAATAAGGACTTGACAAACGCAAACCATTCGAGACATTTAACAAAATTTATTCTCGGCTTGAAGTACAATAAAAAAATTTATGAATGGAACTCGACTTCCTTCACATGGCCACCACGGGCATGTTTACACGACATAATTTTCGATGAATCGGCCACATATTTCGGCCAAAACGGCCACTATTTCGCGTTTAATGTGCGTCTGAGCTCTTCCAACGTCGTTGGTTGTTGGCATAAACCATTGACTTAACGTATTCCCAAAGAAAATAGTCTAGAGGCATTAAATCGCAGGAACGAGGCAGCCAAATGACTGGCCCATTTGTTGAGATAACACGCTGATCAAACTTACTCTTCAATAAATCGATTGTTAAGTGTGCTGTGTGGCTTGTGCCACCATCCTGTTAAAACTACGTGTCGTCCAAGTCCATATCTTCTAATTCGGGCCTAAAATAATCTGTAATCATGGCCGGCATGCAAACCGCACCAAAAAGCTATTTTTGTTTCTAGAATCAAATGTGGATTTTCACATTTTATTTTTATTTTCAAGAACCCATTGCGCCAAAAATGAGCTTCGTCACTGCAAATTATTTTCCGATAAAATTCATCATCTTGGCACATCTTTTCCAGCGCCCAATCAGAGCATGTACATCGCTTCAAATGGCCCATTGGCTTCAATTCTTGAGTCAGCTTGAGCTGGTATGGGTGTAAACCAAGATCTCTACGCAAAATACGCCATAATGTGGTCTGGGCGATGCCTAATTCTTGAGAACGCAGTGGACTGTTTCTACGGACACCTGAACGGCAGCGATATTTTGGACACTACGACCAACCCGTTGTCTCACTGGCATTTCAACATCACACAAGGAATATGTAGACTCACATTTTTGCTCTAAACTTGTTATTGCGACCGAAAATTGGAGTTAACGCTCTTAAAGTCGCAGTCACAGACTCTGAATGTGGGTAGAAAATTTTTATAATTTGCAGAAGTTGCTCCATCGTGTACTTTACCATGATAAAAATGTTGACTTTACTGAATAAATTGACAACGACAGTTCATCATCGTGCGTTTACAAATTAAATCCAAAGTTTCCAAATCAAAATTTCCAAACAGTTCACTATAAGGTTGTTTTTTAAATTTCCAGTTCCAGATTTATCCTCTCTGAATTGTAAAGAGTCTGGTAATGTTATATAAAGTTCTCCTATGGTGCATACGTCACTATAGTCTGCATCGTATTTGGTTTGGTTTGGATGTGTATTTAATACTTAGAATCCATTTTGAATGTAGAAGTTTAGAATTCGAAGCATTATTTTATCGTAAGTATTTTTGGGGTCTTTTCGAGAGCCTCAGGCTTTGGAAAATTTTAATGTGACATAATTTTTTTAATTCTGTAAGTAAGAAAACCAAGAAAGACCAATTACTCATTTTTCTTTACCGCTCTCTGTCATTTTTAATGTTTAATATGGAAGACTATTAAAAAATCTGTCTTAGTTTATCTGTTGTTGAATATTGTTGAGTCTTTTAGTCAAATCAACCTAAAAAGTGTATGTATCGGTAAAAATATCATCATTAAAAAAAGACAAGATAAAATTTCTGCTTTGAGAAAAATTATAATTTTCCGGACACCCCTAGTAAAAGCTACTTGCGTAAAAGTGAAAAACATAATTTTGATTTAAAAATGCCAAGAACAAACGAAACGCGTAAAATTATTCAATTTTTAACAAGATTAGTGACCTATGCTGTTGTTTATCTGAGCTAATCGCACCAATTTTTTGTCTTTAAACAGACCTGTAAAATTTTTGTCATAGTTTACTTTGTAAAATTTTAATAAATTTTTTTGATTAAAAAAATGTTTGTTTACAAAAATCTTATTGTTGAGTTTACAAAAGAATCGGATAAGAGCGGCATTTTTTAACCCGTAACTCTTAAAGTATTTTTGAATATCAACATTTGAAAAAAACAATCATCCAAATCGGATCAGTTCTGCCCGGTTCCGAGATAATGTCTTATTTTGAGCTTTTTGTTACTCTTCTAAGAGTAAATATGTGTGGCAAATAGGCAGAACAACGTGAGTCCAAAGGACTAAAGCTGTTGTGATTATTTGCCATAGATATTGTAAAAAAAATATATAGATATAGAAAAAAAGATGTTTTCACCATACTCTTCAATTTTATTAATTCATATTATTTCTCTAAGAAGCGATGCTAAAGAATTAATATATTAATATCTTTAAAATTATAACTGTTTTATAACATTAAATTGAGATGATTCGCCATATAAAAAAGTTAACATAGCTTAAAATACCTTTCCAATGGTAAATCGATGATCGTTTTTGGTTTGAGGGCAACTTCTCATACATTTACGCTAAACATTTCTACTTAAACTATATTATTGGCCTCCTTTCCTATGCACTGTTTATCTTCCTAGGATGCTTAAATTTTCCATAACCTCATAGACCGATAAAAACTTGTTTATGTTTCTGAAACTCAGTTATCCCTCACTTGGACAAATCGCACCAATCACAATAACTTCCAATGGGAAGTTAATAACTTCATTCTTTAAATTAGGATTGGAAAAATTTAACTCATAAATAAATATTGTTTCCTTTATTTTTTAGACAAAAATAACAAAAGAAGAAAATTAAACACTACAGAAGAAAATAACACACAAATAAGAATTAAAAATGTGGAATGCCGATGCCAAACTTCAGACCACTCAACAGAATGGCACCAAATCGTTTTCAGCCAGTTCAACATCGGGCAGCAGCAGCGGTACTGGGCCTGGTGGTAATAAATCACAAACCGCACCCAAGACACTGGGAATGACTTCGGCCATAAGTTTGGCTGATCCTCGTCCCGAGGATATCATCAAAACAGATGAACTCCGTCAGACATTGGAGCCTTACAAGGTTTTCGAATCACAAGATGAACTCAATCATCGTATGGAAATTTTAGCTAAATTAAATACTCTGGTCAAACAATGGGTCAAAGATGTTTCGATTTCCAAGAATATGCCAGAAGCGGCTGCTGAAAAGCTGGGAGGTAAAATCTATACATTTGGATCATATCGTCTGGGAGTGCATCACAAGGGTGCCGATATAGACGCATTGTGTGTGGCACCGCGAAATATTGAACGAACTGACTATTTTACGTCCTTCTTCGAATTGCTCAAGAAGCAACCCGAAGTTACGGAGTGTCGAGCTGTCGAAGAGGCCTTTGTGCCGGTTATTAAGATGAATTTCGATGGAATTGAAATTGATTTACTATTTGCGAGATTATCACTCAAAGAGATACCCGATGATTTTGATTTGCGAGATGATAATTTATTAAAGAATCTTGATCCGAGATCGGTGAGAAGTTTGAATGGATGTCGGGTTACAGACGAGATACTCAGTCTTGTGCCGAATATTGAAAATTTTCGTTTGGCATTGAGATCAATAAAATTGTGGGCTAAAAGTGAGTTGATGTTTATTTTTTTTTGTATTTAATATTTTAAATTGTATTGTTTTGTTTTTTTAAATTAGAGCATGGAATCTATTCAAATTCACTTGGATACTTTGGTGGTGTTACATGGGCAATGCTTGTCGCACGCACCTGTCAGCTATATCCGAATGCAGTTGCCGCAACTTTAGTTCATAAGTTCTTTTTGGTCTTCTCCAGATGGAAGTGGCCAAACCCAGTGCTTCTAAAGCACCCAGAAAATAAAAATCTAAGATTTTCTGTAAGTATACAAATTTATAATTTAAATATTAATTACGTACTATGCTGACGCGACAGACGGGAGACCTGCATCTAAACCAACAATAATGTAGAGAAAGTGGTGTCTTTACTTAGTTCCATCCAGTTTCACTCTTTGATGTTACATTTAACTTTCTTATCTTTCTGATAGAGAAATCCAATTCATCTTAAAACACCTCCTAAGAGTTCAATGTTACTATACTACATTTTAACTCCATTAATTAGGCTTCGATTCGGAGTTGGTGTGAGTAGCTGGCTACGTGAAGCCATTGTGTCTGTATTGGGCAAATGTTTGGACAAAAATACTCATTTTACAGGATTTGACACACAAGTCTTAAGAGTCTCACAAGATTTAGACATTACACATTAGTTTATAATCACTTTATATAGACCGCAGTGTGCGTAATTATACACCGCACTAGAATTAAGCGATAGCCGAAAGGGCATTTAGAAGTTTAGTGCGAAAACGTTTCAGTTTTTTTTATAAACTCTTGCCACTTAGATACAGCTTCCAAAAAGTTTGTTTCAAGAGGGCTTAGTTGAAAGCCAGTAAACCATCTTGAAATAAACTTCTTGGTCTACAATGGGAAAAAAAAATTAAAATAGAAACGCAATGTCTTCTCATATCTTTATGATTTTTTTAACTATATTTCAATGCAAAGATAAAATACAAATAAGGAAAATAATTAAGAATAACATTGTTTATAAATATAGCCTTGAAACTGCTTTTATGGCTTGATCTCATTGCCGAATAATAATATTACATCGTAAAGGGTTTGGACATTATCGATAACACAAGTTTAATCTTATACCCAAAAGATTGGATAAGCTCCAGATGCTGAAAAGCAATCTCCTCCATGTTAAACTGTCTTTTTGGCATTCTTAGAATTTAATTCTGAGTTCTGTGGAGGCCTACCGTAAGATTTTCCTTCAGAAACAATCATGTTTATCTTGGTTTTGTCATAAGTTTTCATATGGTATAAATTGCTGTTTCTATTATTTGTTTCCATCCCTATAAGGATATCCCATTGAAGGGGCGATATCCGACCTAGTTTTCTTCTGGTCGATAAGTCTTAAGCATTTTTAGGCCATTTATAAGCATTGATAAAGTTCTATATTTTCAGAAAATTCCTTTAAGTGATTGAAGAATTCTTCAGAGGAGTATTTTTTTCTTGTGATACAAAGAAGGGCTGTGACACATGAGGATGCCCCTCACTACCTGTGTAGTCAACATATCATCTGCATAAATCATCCATACTGTGTTTCATCTTCTTACCTATGGTAACTTAGTTAGTTGTGTCCGGTAGTAATGCTCACAAGAGATTTTGCTCAGTTGCATGATGTTTTTAATCTTCTGTTTGTTAAAGCAAAACCAAAGCTCTCTATTTATAGCACAGGTATCAGGGAACTCCATCTCTTGTTTGTTGTTTCTAGAACTTTACTCTCGATTACGTTATCAAGGTTTCATTTGGCATCTAAACTGTTGAGTCTACCTAGATGAATAGAGATTAAGTGCTGCTCCTATTCTTCCAAGTTTTTCAGCCCTTTCATTACCTGGAACACCACTGTGACCAGAAACCCAACACAGCTTATGTTGTGCTGCGTACCAAGAACCCTTAGATCTTTGCTTTTAATTTTACCTGCAATTTGATTTTAGCTGCAGAAATTGTTTTTTTTTTATATCGACTTATAAATCTAACGGTATTGCTATCATTCAGATCATCTAGCAACTTTTGCCACTACCAGTTCCTCAGCTTGAAAGGCACTGCAGTAATTAGAAAGGTTTTCTAAAAAGAGCCCTGCACAAACCCAGTATCCATTTTGGAACCGTCGGTGCTAAAAAAAAACAGTCGTGAACGGCATATCAAGGGTTAGTAACTTTGTCAAATGCATTACACAAGACTATGTTACCGTATTTCATTAGGGGCTTAACTATTGTCGTAGACATTCAATTGAAGTCCATTTAGTCACTATTCTTTTTGTTTGCTAATAGTGCAGGGAATTTTACCTGTCGCTAGTAATGCTAGGTCATATGCAATTACAAATGCAACGTTTATAACTTAAAACGCCCTATCTAAGGTCTGCAAGAATTCTACGTCCAAAAATACCAATTATTGTTTACTATTAGAACTCAGACCTTTTGATAAGATAAAAAACAACTCTTCCTTACTGGAATTTGGTAAGATTCGTTATTTCGTTACCTAGGTTCTTAAATTCTTAGACCTTTCTTCAGTACGTATGTAAATTAATTATTTTTGTTTTTGATAATTTCTCTTAGGTATGGGATCCCCGGGTAAATGCAGCTGATCGCTATCATCTGATGCCAATCATTACACCCGCATATCCTCAACAGAATTCTACATTCAATGTGTCGGAATCGACTAAAAAAGTTATTTTAAATGAATTTAATCGTGGAATGTCGACAACAGATGAGATTATGCTTGGACGCGCCAAATGGGAAAGGCTATTTGAGGCTCCAAGTTTCTTCTATACGTGAGAATATACTTTTCTTCTTTATTTAAACAATTTAAACAAAAAAAAAATCTACTCAATTATGTAATTGCTTTTTTTATTTAATTTATTTATATTTGTTTTCTATAGTTATCGTCATTTCATAGTTCTACTTGTTAATTCAAAAACTGCTGAAGATCACCTTGAATGGTGTGGTCTAGTTGAATCGAAGATTCGTCTTCTTATTGGAAATCTAGAGCGTAATCAACATATTTCTCTTGCTCATGTTAATCCAAAATGTTTTGAATATAGGAAAGGCGATACAAAATGTCAGAATAGTGGAGGAAACAGTAATCTTTCAAATTCACAAGAAAAACATCCAGTTTCGGATGCATCATTTTGTTCAATGTGGTTCATTGGCTTGGAATTTGAACGCACCGAAAACTTGAATGTCAATTTAACAGAGAATATTCAAAACTTTACTGAGCATGTTATATCACATGGGGTACGTTATTCTATTCGTTTTTTTTTTTTTTTTTTTGTAAGACTAATTTTGACCTTATTTTGTTGTTGTTTTTCTTCGACAGGTGAATATAAAAATGCTGAGAGAAGGCATGACTATTGAAGCTCGTCATGTCAAACGCAAATTACTTAGTTTGTATTTGGATGGGGAATATCTGAAACGGGAACGACGCTCTATGGAGAGTCATAATAGTTTTAATAATTCGATTTTAGCTACAAGAAAACGCTTGTCCTCCGAGTTGGAGAAACAACCATCGCAAAGTTTAATTGGCGTTGGCAGTGGTGGTGTCTCGAAGCGCAGTAGAAATAGTGAATCAGTAAGTCATACAAAATTATAAAATAAATTTATATTATATGAAAATAGGACTCTTATTTTGATGTAATATGAATTTTTTGTTCTATAAAAAAAATATAACTTAATTAAAAAATATGTATCTTTCTTTGCCTCAGCAAAATGAAGATAATTCCAACGCATCGTCAGGAAACAGTGACTCAGCATTGACTCCGTCAACGCCAACTTCAACAACCCAATCGCCACCACAATTTCCCACAAAAGCCACCACACCACACAAAAATGGCAGCGATGAAAGTCCACAGACATCATTGGACGATATATCATCAGCAGCTGCAAGTGTTACCAGTACAACAGCAACAGCTGCTGCCTCCAAAGTTGTTTCAAAAACAAATAATCCAGCAACAACGACTACTGAGGTTGCTTGCTCGTGACATCATAAATTCAAAAGATCTTTATCATCCATAAATAATAATTATAATAATAACAACATCAACAACAACAACAACAACAACAACAACAAAATGAACAAAACTGCTGCCACCGCTGCCAATTCTGCTACTTTTACTACTGTTGCTGCTGACACTACTGCCGCAAGTAAGAGTAATGAGGGGGGACCGATTATGACGACAATTACTTGTAAGTTTTCTATTTAATCATTTTTACATTTATACATTTTTTTTATTCTCTTTATTTAAAAAAAACCCTTTTTCGTGTATAAACAATTTTATTTAGTTTAATTTTGACATAAAAAAAAAGAAAAATAAATGCAAAAATAAATAAACAAAAAAAAAAAAAAAAATTAAAAAGAAACAAAAAAAAAAAAAACAAACAAAAAAGATATAAAAAAAAAACAAAAAAAATGAATATTTATTTTGCAAATAAATCGAGAAACCAAAAAAATATAAAATTCTTCTTTATTTTTTCTTCTTATTCTTCTGAAATTGAATTCTTCTTTTAGGCTTTATAATTATTAGGTAGTGAGGAGTTGTAAAAAATAGAAGAAAGGTGTTGGTGGTAAGAAAGGCGGGTGTGTGTGCGTTTTAATTTATTTAAGACCTTTTCATTTAACGGTTCTTTAAAATTTTATCAATGAGCAAAATCAAGCAAGCGCAAATCACTATTCCTTTAATCTTGAAATGCATACAAAGTTTATAGGAAGTGAGAAATTGATTTAGTCCAGCGTAAAGGTAAAGATGAGAGTATGTTGGAAAATAGATTACCAGACCACGATGAAACAAAAAGTTAAGTTATTAAGCTATTTTTAGGCAAATTATTTCACAGGATGTGTGTAATTTTTGGGTTTATTTATTAAACACGTTCATACATGCACCTGATAGGTATACAAGTAAACAAAAATAAAGAAGGATCCCTTAGAAAAAAACATTAACAGAATATCCAATCGCTTATGTCAACTGGCAATCGAGATAACAATCAAATATGATATTGGTACATTTTTGGGAGACAATCCATAAGGGGTTTTAGAATTTATTTTATTTGTTTTATGGTTTTAGAAAAAAGTATTTTTCTCAAAACGGCTTCTATGATGTCGATGAAAAAAACATGGTCGTATTTGTGGGTAGGTCTATCTTTTTATGAAAACCGTTTTTTTTTTCAAAAAATTCAGCATTCCCAACAACTCTAAAATAATGTATGCACTCGACTGGATCGTTTTTTTTTTTGACCCAAACCACTTTGTGCAACTTAAAGCTTATACGTCATCAAGGTTATAATCTCTTTAATTTTGATTATTCGTGTTGAGCCGCCCGTCAGTTAAAAAACTAATATCGAGAAGCTACCAAACAATAGTTACTTTTAAGAGTTTGTAATCATCTATGGCATATTTTAACCCTTCTGTCCATATGGTGTCAGTATACCTACATACAAAAAAATAATCTTTTAAGGCATACATAACCAAAAGGTTTATCGGATGAGGAAAAAATAGTTAGGAGAAAATAGGACCGAACTAAGACTACGATTCTACCTCTTTCCATTTTGTAAACCTAATAAAAGGATGTTCTGAGTGTGAAGGCTTTGGGTGATATGAATAAAAATGACCACCTACTTAAATCTTCGATTTTCGGTAATAATACAATTCGGGAACACAAATTTTCATGAGCACCTATTCACTTTATTACGCTGAGTACCTACTCTGAACAAATGATCCGTTTTACTCATAAAAGACTTTTTGTACAAGATATAAACTTATAAAATTCGCATTTTTGGCTAAAATAAATGAAATGGCTAAGAGGAAATGGATAAATGTATCAAATTCGGGCTTCTTTCGAATTTATTAAATCCGTATTATTGTTTTATAAATAAATAAATTACGTATTATTGTTGCATCGGAGTGTATTGTTGCATTGTATTGCTTGAAGATCCATCCGTGCCTAACAAATTTCACATAAACTCATTCCTTTTTCTATTTTTAAGTAAAGAGGTTATTTTTAAGCTTTAAAAAATAATCTCCCATAAAAATGTATTGTTACCGACTGTTCCTTATTCGTGCATGTGACAATAATCTATGAATTATGTAAGTGAGAAATGCATTTCAAAAGGCGAGACAGCAAAGAAAGCTATTTATTGACGTGGAAATTAACAAAGTTTTTAGAGCCAGATTTGAAAAACTCGAAAACTACAGTGAGTACTTAAAAATTCAAACTAGAAATAAGCTTTTCGTAAATTTTCTATAATATTTGTTAGACCAGGATGAATTTTCAAGGAATACAATGCAACAATACACTCCGGAACAATAAATAAAGCCTTGATTTTTATGCAGAGAGCTGAATTTTGTTTAGCTTTTCTGACTTTCGCACGTCAATTTTTACACTTGCGGCACATAATCAATTTTTACAGAGATCTGGACCACTAGGGTAGTTGTGTAGCCTTTTCCATTCTTTAGGGCTATAAAACAGATGGATTTGTCGAATTCGAAGGAAGCCTGAATTTAGCCAATTTCCTCTTAGCCATTAAATTTATTTTGGCCAAAATACTACATACATAATACCTCTTGACATTTTCTTATTCGATTTAAAATTTGGAAAGAGGTAAATTTAGCTATACTCTTTGTAATTAAGTGAGACAAAAAAAGAAATACGTTTTATGACCCTCTTTGCGAAAATCATCATGATTATTATATCAATAAATAAAATAAATAAAAAATAAATACGTAAATACGAATTTATTTTGCTTCCTTTTCAACTAACTGACCGATAGCCAATTTTAACTTAGCACTGACCAAGTATACTTATTCCTGAAACTAATCAAAGATTGATCTCGATTATTTGTAGGAGAGCTACCGATGTTTAAAAAAAATGATTTACATTTTCTTAGGAAACGTAGTTTGGTCATGCCACCAGTGGATGCTTGAATAGGATCTATTCTTTGTAGCTTTATTGTAGACATATTCATAGACATAATATAAATCATTGGTAAGAAAAACGGGAGTTAATACTTTTTTAAATTACATTGGACGTTAAACCGGAGGTCTAGAAAAGTACTGTTTAGAGGTAGCAACAGGTGAGCTGTAGTAAAAGAGACTGTGCAGTGATGTAAATATATTTAACAGATCTATAAGGCCTTTGTCACATAAGCGTGAATATTCAAAAAAAAATAATCTCCCTTGATTTTACTATGATGGTAATCACTTTTAATCAATAAATAAAATGGAAATTAGGGAAACAATAAACAATATTTGTAGAAACTCAAATAAAACAATAAAGCATTTCAGATTGCGATACCGATGGTTTGAGTTAAAGCGTTATATTTAAAGTATTTCCTCCACATACACATCGAATGCGATGCACAGCCAAAACGAACGAAATTGAAAATTATACCGCTGCATGCTGCAATAGCAGTTTTCCTTTGGATGTGGTTCATGAGTACTTTTTCTCATGATTTTCAATGGAACACCACACATCAAATGAAATCTGTGGAGTTCACATTTAAGACTTGGAAAGGAGCATGTGTTAGATCCATATTCCAACCACACATGAGTACTTTGCCAACTTTAAAGAAACGCAGGCACATTAAGCCCGATCTACACTATGTTGATCAACACGTTCAACATGCGTTCCAAATCAATGTACTGAAAAGTTTAAGTTATCAATAGGACATTGTTCAACGTTTAGGCTTTGATACAACACATACACATCAGGGAACATTCTTTAGAACTTGTCAATTTCTTAGTTTGGAACTTTTGTTGACCGTGTTGATCAACATAGTGTGGATCGGGCTTTAGACATCAGAAATCTTATTTGTGATTTTATATGATTTGGGCAAAACTGCTAGAAAAAGAAAAGAAACTTTTTTGTTCAATGGGTCTAGAATAGAATTTTCTCCACTTCCACAAAATATCGTCTGATAGTTGTACAGTGGATGTATTGTTTGATTGCTAAAACTCGGAGGGGTGGGTTTGAACTTTGCTCTAGTAAGCAATTTTTGTCTATATCCTTGCAAAATACTGGTTCAAATTAGATTTTCTTTTCGAATATTGCTTAGAGTGTCTCTGATTTATTGTATATTTGATATATCTTAGCCTCCGCGTTGATGAATGTACTGTGGAAAAGTTGAACTACTCAGTATATTGATTTGGAACGTATGTTGAACGTGTTTATGAACAAAGTGTAGAAAGGTCTTTATGATTCGGGATACATAAGTTTTCAAATTCTGAAAGGCCATAGCCTACGTTCTATAACTCAGTCATCGAAATAAGTTGCCCAGAAACATTTTGAATCCGAATTAATGAAAAAAAGAGGCTGCATGTGACCCACACTGGTAACTACCAGGAAACTAACGGCCCGATCATATTTTTGTATTCAGAATATCGGTAATTTCTGCATCTTTTGAGGTTTTAAGGTGTAAAATAAAATTTATTCATAGTTTATATCTTGATTCGTTCTTTAGATATGGTGAACAAAAAAAAGTGTTAGAACATACGAACGTTCATACCACACACACATAATTCTTTCTTTAATCGACTGATTCGTTATCTAGACACCTCAAAACGAATTTACAATTTGAAAAATCGTAATCACTTCCAATGGGATGTTTTAAAAAACATTTTTATTCACAATATTTCTCGACCATTTATGATGATGCGATAGTTCCAGAACGTAGGCGCAGGACTTTCACTATTTTCAGTATTTTACTATTACTTTTGGTGGAACACCCTGTGTACATGCATACAAGTTATGCTGATAAAAAGTATTCAAAAAATAAACTACAAACAACAATAACCCAGCTATAGCTTTTCTTAGCCAAAAATATTTTCTTAATTTCTTTTTAAGTCTAGCTGTTGAAATGGAAATCTGAACAAAATGGAGCTGGAGAAGATTAAGCTGATTAACGGCTATTAATCCAGGGAACATGCTTAAGTGTGGCAATAGTTGTACGAACATGGTTCTTGCTGGTACTAAAAATTAAACTCGGTTGAGCTCTTATTATTTCATCGATTTCAGTAGAAGTAGAGGTTTAACTACCATAATGGCCAGGGGTCGAATTATCGCATACGTGAACGAGAGCACGTAAAAGTATTTGTTATTTGTTCTCTTATCTTTTGGTACAGATTATAAAGAGACAGCAATCGTCAATACGTTAACGTTTGATCGTTTTTGTGTGAACTACTTCGACCTCTTACAGTAGCTATGAAAAGGGTCGAATTCATAGTACAGAAAAGATATACTTTTGCGTGGAACGTAATACAGGTTCTTTCACAAAAAAAATATTAAAAATTTGAATGTTCTTGAACCCGGGTAATGAAATCGAGGTGCGACACGTTCTTTCGCTTTTGAAACCGAAGTGTGAAACTTTGAAAATTATAATTTTACTATCGAACGCTAGATGGCGCCACCATGTTAATTGGTCCTACCTTAGTGTAGTTGGTTTTTGATAAATCGTTTTTTTTTTTAATCGCCAAATTTGTAGGGTTTAATACTAGATTAAAATTAACTGGAAGGTATGTTTTAGGAGTAAACTTTGGTTTAATATCGATTGTAAGATACGAACAATGATAAACTGCACCCTAGTTGATTTTAAATTGTGAAATTAAAAATTATATTTGCATGCCTAACTTAAATCCTGGCTGAACTTTCGCTGATATACGTCGAAATCTGTGAATTCCTTGGAATTAAATATGAATCCATTTTTCCAGGATAAAAAAGGTTTGCATAACAAATAATAAGTTGATGATCTACAAATCTGCTGTCCAACTTGGAATTTAAAACAAAATATAGTGACCAAAATATATGAAGGGTCCAAAAGAAAACGGCATACATAGGTCCACTTTTTTTCAAAATTTATTTAATGATGAGGTAAAGTAGTATTTAATGAGTATTCTTTAAAGGAATTCTCACTTTAAAAAATAAACAATTTAATTCTTTCTAATAAATAAACAAATAAATATCTGCCTTACAACTTATGAAAATCAAAATTTTAAATTTGGGTTTTCTCGGGATGGTTTTGAGTATGGACTTAAAAATTTAGTCTCCTGGACAAAATACAAAATATTTTCAATACTAGACTGGCTTGTTTTTTTTTATTAAATAATAAATGGTAAATCGAGACGTTGCACTTGCTTGGATTTTGCTCTTTTGACTAAATTTTACAACTCAATTTTTGTCTTTGAATGAATGAACATCCTTATTTTTAGCATTTGATTTTGACGATCAATATGAGTATTGTAAGAAAAGTTCTCATATTTCAATAAGAGGTTAAAAAACTGTAAGAAACTCAAAAGTCTGCATAGAGGAAACGATTTTAATGTTTTTCTTGCATGCCAACAAAACACAAAAAAAAAGCAACAAATTCAAATTTCCTTTCTGACTTACAAAAAAAAAAACTTCCACTTCATCAAACGTTGCCATTTACACACATTTATGTATGGTTAAACTCTTATCATCGATTCTCAAAACATAAAATTGTATCAACTCAATATCCACTTTTTTTCTTCTCTTTCTTTCTCATTTTATTTATATTCACAGTGTAGTAACAAGAGAACTTTATTAAAATCAACAACTTTAAAATAATCCGGAACCGAAATACGGAACTAGCAGCACCTACCGCATCTGAAACCATCTTGTAAATACAAAATAAATTAAAACTTATTAACATTTTCATAAATATATTTCTTTTTGTTGTAATAAAAAAACATTAATGCTGTCCTATATATTATATAGAGTGTGGTAACAGCGGCGTCAAAAAATATATATATATATAAACCTGGCAACAACAACAAAAAGTTGGGTATACAAAATAATAATAATAAAAAAAAATTAAATATATATTATATTATTAATTTTGGTTTATACTTTCTTACAAATAAACAATAATACTAAAATAATTATTATATAACAAATATATATATATACATAAAAAAAAGAAAACAAATTCAATAAATTTTATAATATATTTTACAGATTGAATAAATAAGAAAATGTCGAGGACTTCGCAAATTAAAAAAAAAAAACCAAGTCCTTACAGTTTTCTTTTTCTTCAATATTGTTTGTTTGGGAAAAATGAACAACATCAACAAAAAAATATTAGTTTATAATATAAAAATGAATTTAAAAAAAATATTATTATTTAAAGAAAACTGAAAAAATAAAAATAAAATATATATTATATAAAAAATAGTTTCCTTCATTTTTGAAAGGAAATTGTATACAAATTATAATTATCCTAGATATACATATAAAATAAATTAAAAGAAAACACATTTTATTTGTTTTTTATTGAACTTGTAAATACTTTTATTCATACCCACACTTGCATATTTGTATAGTATCTATAAATTATAGAGGGATTTTATTTTATAATTAAGAGTTGTATTTAGTTAGGCTACTATCTAGTTAATAGTTTCACAAAGCAAATATTATTTTTTTTTATTTGTGGATAAATAAAATTAAGTTGAACTAAATTTCTTTTCATTTAATCATAAATGTTAACCTTTTGAAACACATAAAAGAAAAAAAAAAGAAACATTTGGCACCATCGTGAATTCCATTCGTATATAGGATTTGTAACGAATCCTGAAAAAAAATCATAGAATTCTTTTTGAGATTTTCCATTACGATGACCTCTGGACAGTGTTTTTCGGGATTCGTAGAAAATGTACGATATGAAGGAAATTCATGATAAGGCCGATTACCTATTCCCTTTAGTTTATTTGCATTCTTCAAAAATAACAAGATTTATTTTTTCTATTTTTGATTCATTTGTGAGATAAAAAAAAAAAATAATGAAATTCCTTGCGCTCACAGGACTGAATTTGACAGTTAGTAATTCAATAATTTTGATGGGAACCTGATTAGTAGAAATGTCACAGATAATCATCCCTAAATTAACTATAGTTGCAATGTGAAAAGCAGAGAGTTCTCCCAAGTCAGATTTTTAATTCAACGGCAATTGTCGATACTAGACGCTGTCGTTTTATTGGCGTTTTAGTAAAAACGATAATCGTAATAGGGGTGAATATGAAATTACAGTGACATTTAACTAACCAATCAGGGTCTCGAAAAACTTAGTAGATACTTTATATCGTGTGAACTTGGGGATTAGCAATTGCATTGAATTATTATTAAAAAGCAATACCTTCCCGTAAGAACGTATTAAGCTTGCTCGAAACAGAAGCTACTTATATTGGGAGCTAAGGGCAACGTTTTAACTTGAATTAAAAGGGAACCAGGGGCCCATTTTTTGTAAAACGGTAATCGTTTAAATTACTTCGTTATCGTTCAAATGCGATTACGTATAACGATAATCGTTTTAGTTAAGCGATAATCAATTTTCCTTACGACTGTCATTTAACTGTCGTTAATTTTTCGTTTCCATTTTCGTTTTTGAAATTTCTAAGTGGGCAAAACGATGGTTGGGACCAAAATAAATGCTTTTTTCGGTTTTACATGGCAAATAATTGAAAACGTCTTTCTCGTTTTAGATTATGTAAAAGGGAGAAAGGCATTAAATAATGTAATTCCCTGAATTTTGTGTTATGCGCTATAATAATTTCACCAAGCTTGTTGATTTGAAAAGCTCATTGTTGTATGCAACAAAAAATCCATACAAAAATTTTGTTCCATGTCACTTAGGACAAAGTTCTAACCAGAATCTGGCCCAAGAGTATACCATGGTATCGGAACCCACAATAGTGTCCAAGTTATTTAACTTTAGTTTATTTTCAATGTTTTAAAAATATCTGCCTCGTATTTGAGCCCTATAGAGCAAAAATCTTTTACAAAAAAAAAAAAATTATTACAAAAAATAACATCGTGATAGTTTCTATCTATCACAGAGAACATGATAGTGGCCATCGGTAATGGATTCTGCTTTAGTTTTTTTTTTTTCCAGAAATCAAAATAAACGTTCTAAATACATTTCATTAGGGAAATAGATTTATGTTTTAATGTATTTTGATCATATCAAAAGTAAAGTTTTTGTTTTAAGTTATTATTATTTACGTATATTGTGTGGATATATTTTATTTATTTTTATTGCTTATAATTATGCACTCTTCTTCAATATTCATTGTTATGCAATTTTGAGAGAATAAATTATTATTCATTAAAAACTGTATGTTGAGAATGTATAGTTTTAAGAGATGACAAGATTTGATTTCGAGAATTTATTATTTGTTACTTTTTTGGTATTCTGGTATCCGTGCGGAAATGTGAAAAAGACTTGATTAGTAAATGTGATCAACCGGATTGATGTTTTTTTTTTTAACTGCATTAAATCATATATACCTAACTACACTACATTACCAATTCTATGTTTGGTTTCTTTAAATTTCTATCAATTTTCATTTAAGGTTTTGTAAATTAACCAAAAAAGATATTTCCATCCGACGAATGTAGAACATCTCTTGTAAAACTATACTTTCTGATCATAAAAAAGAAACTTTGTAAATAGATACATTATTATAGATAAAAAACTTATTAAATAAGATTAAATGGTAGATGTCACATTGAATAAAATACAAAATAAAAAAAAAACAACATTTTATTTCCAAAATGTATCCATTTAATTATGCATTAAACATTTAAATTATATAAATTAATGCATTGGTATTTAATTAAAAAAAAAAGTGTGTTTAGCAAATTTTCTAACACATAGACGAGTTTCATTTTGACTAAAGCAAAACAAAGAAAAAAAAAACAACAAAAACCACATTCAAATGGAGAGAGACACAGAGTTCAATAAAAATCAACTAAAAAACAATAAAACATGAAATAAAATAATACAAAATTTTTATTATTCAGTTTTCTTATCCTGTTTATTTTCCTCATTCTCATATTTTCTATAAATTTTTTTATTTACTTTGCAATTTTAAATAAAGTACTTAACTAATTATTTTTTTCTTTATTTAGATATTTTTCAGGTACATAATTTGCCTTCCATAAATAAATGTAGATCAAATTTTATTTCTTTTATTTTTTTTTTGTTTTCTTAAATAAATTCTTTATGCATATTTGTAACTATGTAAATTTTTGTATTAAATGTAAAACAATTTTTAGTTTGATATTTTCAATAAAGGAAAAGAAATAAAGAACTCGTCGACAGAAAATGTTGTGTTTAATTTCGATGGAAAGAACATCGAGTTTAGGTACTTTTTTTACATTTCAGTGTTCGAGAATTTTTAAGGGAAGAATAAAATTTATCCTCACTCCTTAGAGGTAATGGGGTAAGTAGATGTTTACCTGAGTGAGTTAATTTTACAAGAGAAGAAAATTTACATCAGTAAAATTTATTATAAATCAAAATAAAAATCAATTTTTTGGGTCAATAGGAGACAAAAAAAATTTAAAATGAACTTTTTACAGGTAAATCAGGGGCATGATAAATGGAAAACATAATATGCTTATTGTAAGCAGCATGTTTCCATTTTGAAGAAGTGATTGCGTATTTGACATTCGAGTTTTTTTTTTATACCACCACCTAAACTTTTTTATGCTTATACAATTTTTGTATTTTTCTTCTATAAAATTCTTTCTTAAATGAGTCTGCTCCTGATCAAAATTTTGCCTACGCCCTTGGATGACTATGACGTCATGCGGTTATCCTACTCTTTCCAAAGCAAAAAATTCGATGACTTAGAGTAGGTTTTACTTTTATCTTGCACTGAACAACTTATATACCAATAAATGCATTGCAAGTCTTAACCTAATATCGCACAAACTGTTGCCAGTAACTGCTTGAACGCAATGTAGCGTATTCATAGTCGTTTTTAAATTGCAGTTTAACTTTAACTGGGTTGTATCCAATGTTTTTTGCATAAGGTGGACCCCAGTCTTTTTTAGTTACGGCTTAGACATAGAGAGCGTATGTGAATACGGCCCAATAGAATGAAGCTGGGGGGCTTCAGTAAAGAGCTAAAGTAAATCGCCGAAGTTAAGGATTGCATTAAAATCCCTCACTGTATCGGTGTAAACCACTTTTAAGATAGTAAAATTTTCAAGTGTAAAAATTCCGACGACTAGCACTTATTAAAAAGAGAAATAAGAAAAGCTCTAACTTCCTATACATATATTATTTTCACACTTTTCAACTTTGTCAATAATAAAAGCTTCAGTTTCAGCTTTGTATGTTATTCCATATTCCCCTACGATTCGCTACGTTAGAGGAAAGCGGTACAAACTTTTATGCTATATGCATGTGTTTGGTTAGATCTTGTCCGCTTTCAGCACTTTTCCATTCAAAGAGGGGAACATAGACAAATCTTAATGTTAATAAAACAAATAAGCAATTTGTTTTTCCGAAATTTCCTAACGTAAATTAATAAATAAAGAATTGTTGAAGAACAAAGTAGAAAAACTGGTTAAGAGCTGCATTCTGTTTGGTTTTATATTTTTCAAACTATTTTTTACCACGACTGATCCCCTATTCTCCTACATTTCGCTAAGCTTAACGAAAGTAGGAGAAACTTTTATGTACCTATGCGAATTATGTAGTTGGATCTTGACCGTTGACAATTGGAGGCACTTTTCCCGTCGAAAGGGGAATCTTAAAAAAAACCTCCAAATCTGAATCCAAGAAAGTTTTCCCTCGCAAAGTACAGAAGCTATATTTGTATTGTTAATGTTTAACTATAAAAAAAGTGTATAAAATTTAGTAAAAACTTAATAAACAAAAATGATAAAATACTAGAAAATTGATTAAAGGTGAAAGCTCGTGTGTTGGACAGATTAAGAAGAAGGCAAATAATGGTGTTGTACTAAAAAACTAATTACAAATTTATTGCTCTGTAAGTTTTAATCAAATAACAATAAGAAGCGCTTTGGTAACTGCTCTAAGCAATCTAAGCAAGTCTTAAATTAATTTTTTTTTTATTAAAATTATATAAAAAAGTTTTTTGTAGTTTATTGAAATACATAATATTATTATAAAATAGTAATATGTTGTAGTTAAAAATGTTGCCTTAGGCAATGAATACACAATTTTAAATTAACATATTGCCGGTGATTATAAAAGGGACCGAAGACAAGTACTTTTTTTTAAAGCAAAATTGAAATAAATAATACATAAATATCTACATATATTGATTATCCTTCTTCTTTTTTATCAACAACAAAAATAAACCGTATTTTTGATTTAATTTTTGTTGAAAAAAAAACAAGAAAGTGACTCATCATTACCGGTAGTTGATATTACTTCCAGAACAATTTATATTATCTTCCTCCTCTAAAAAAAAAACTTCATTAAAAAAAACTTATTTATGAAAGGATTTAATACCATGAATTTTACTGTATTATAAACATTAGAGAGAAAAAGTTTTTTTATGAATTATTATTATTTGGACTGAAAATATATTTTAATTGATAGTCTAAGATCCGTAGAAGAAATATAAACCCTCATCTGCTATTTGAAAATAACAAAATTATATAAAAGATTATTTTTATAGTGATAAATTGCACATTGGTTGCCTAGATTAAACCTGACCCTAAGGTGGTAAAAAGTATATGTTATGATTACATTTTTTCATAATTTACTCTCATCTGTTATACGATCGATTTTTGTTTTTAATGAAAGGGTATTCAAACCCCTGTCCAAAAATTAAGGGTTGCCTAACCAAAGGTTGGCACCATCCATTTACGGTTTTAAGATTGCAGTAAGTGTTGTTGGTTTTAATCCCCTATCCAACAGTATAAAGCGTCCAGAAGTCTTCTGAAACTATTTTACTGGCTCAAAAATGACAGATATGACACAATCAAAAAGCTTCAGGGGACTTTTAAAGGCTTCTGCTTCTGGAAGTCCAATAGAAAACGACATTAGAGTTGTCGTATTGTCTTGGCTTTTTTTTTACCTATAGTCAATAACAAAAGTAAGCGCTGATTTAAAGAAATGGATAGAATGGTTAGTTAAACCCTTTTTGGTGCAAAATATCGTAACCAGAGCTTTGTATAATTGTCCACACAAGTTCATCTACTATTTCCAAAACTATGGCTAGAAATAAATAAGAAGTCTCCTGTAACGGAGACTGGTTTGGTATTGCTCAACAGTAAAAGTAGATAATTCATTAAACTTATTTTAAATATTTTGACTGAACAAGAAATTTGGACCAAAATACAAATTGATGTAACTGTGTTAAAATAAAAGCAACAATGACTTAACATTGAGATTCGTCAACAATTAGTTCAGTAATTCTCACTGGCAAAAGCTTCCTACTAAGTGGTTTTACCAGGCATAGCATCCCCATTTAAAAATGACAAAGGCCGCTCACAAGAAGTTTAAAAAAACAATTATTGATAAATGTTTTCTTTGATATTAATTATTCTTTGGTCATGATTTAAAAAAAAATTGCGTTTTGTACACTCCCAAAGACTAATAGGTTGGAAATAAATTTACAAAAAACATTCTCTAAGTTCAGGTTTCTAACTTAATTCTAATAAGTTGAAGTTTCTTATGGAAATAGCATGGGGTTTTGCTCTTTAAACAGCCAGTCAACAGTTTAATTTGAGCTGAAATATTATTTCTAGAATTCTGAAACTTGGTAGACTTTATTTTTTGATTACAGTTATTTTTGGGAATTTCTACAAATTGTTTGCTATTATAGTTTTCGAGGTATGTAAAGCTTAATGAAAACAACGAATATTTTCAGCTGTTTTTTCATTTTATCCAAACATTGTTTCGTTTTAAATTCTATACTAAATTTTGTTTTTAAGTTTATGTTTAATTTTGTTAAGTTCTAAAACTTCCAATTTACAAAATCTGTTTTGCAACGACTAAGTTACTTTTTTTCATAACCTGGTGCTGGTGCCTCACAAAAACCTCATTTGAAAACTGTCAGGAGATTTTTGAGAGCTGCTATAACAAAACATAGCATCATTTACAAAAATTTGACTTGTCACGATGATGTTTCCAAAACGTTAACCAGTTTTCCGACTATAAACGGAGAAAGAATAATTTATTATTAATTGTTCAACAATTTTTGTACAACATGAAAAAAATCGTTCTTTTTAACAAGCTTTAACTCAAAAACCATAAAATCCAAGTGATAGCTACGAAATTACAAATAGCGAATATTCGCTAATTTAACTGCTCAAATTAAGTCGAGCGTTCGATTCGCTTTTCATCATGAGGTTTTCAAATTAAGTACCTACTTATTTTAGGGTAAATAAACGTTGGTACATGTATCACTGGGGATCACTCTCAACTCTCAAGGTCTCAAGTACCTTCATTTATGATTCCGGTTGAAGATTTACAATGGAAAAAAACGTAGAAACACATCCCAGTTGATTTTATTCTTTAAGTTTCAATACTTTTTTCTGTTTTGGGCTCAGAAACTTCTATAACTAGACGAGTACAGTTCCAACACCAAACAAAATATGGATAATTCTTCATTTAACTAGCATAGTTTGGTAGATACACTCGTTTCCAAAATTTCTTCGTCATCAGACTATAGTTTTCATATAGGTAAGCTAATATACCTTCCAATTTTCGTTCTACAATATATTTGTAGGTACACGACCCACGACTAGCCATAAAACGTGAGCGATATGAAAATTACTTTGAAAAATTCCAAAAGAACCAAAATTCATATAAAAAGGATAAAACTAATAAATCACTTCATGGATCTTGTAAAATGTTAAATCTCTTGGAATAATATTTCGTTTTCAAAACAAAATATAATTCGCAAATCTATCGTACCAATATGTGAATAA
The DNA here is from genome assembly GCA_948107695.1 of Meliscaeva auricollis. NCBI lineage: Eukaryota > Metazoa > Arthropoda > Insecta > Diptera > Syrphidae > Meliscaeva > Meliscaeva auricollis. Next base: position 29,795,472 of record OX403619.1, on the reverse strand, counting down.
CGCGACAGTTTTCAAGCACCAAAAAATATAAAAGAATTTATGATCCTTCCGTGAAATGCTAGAATGAGTTGTAAAATCGGTTTAATCCTCGTCGCCCGTCATAAAATTTTGCAATTCAAAAACATTTTCCATTGTTCGATCGTGAAAAATACCGTCGCGGAATATTTCCATCCCCTTAATATGTATTTTATTACAACCTCTGAGAATTTGGGTTTTTTTCGTTTTTCTTTGTTGTTGTTGAGACTTGAAAGATTTACGGCATATTTTCACTATCGCGACATAAGTAATGGATATAAAAATACCTTACCTTCCCGTATGTGACCTGTCCAGGTATAGAATAAGTCACCTACACCGGCAATTAAGGTGTACAGTACATGAAAGTCATTAGTGAGATATGCCAGAGTGGTTCAAAAATTTGTATAAAAGATCCCGACTTGAACTCAAAAGTTATCAGTTGCATTTTGACTAACAGTTGTTGAATATCATCCAAACTAAAGTAAACTCATCTTATTATAAGACGGACTTTGTTCAGATGGTGTTATGAATAACGTTTCTTAAACATACGGTCATCACTGGGTAAAGTTTGTCTTATAATATTTTGAGAATCATCTTTTTCCAACAGTGTTTGTAATAATCAAAGAAATTTGAAGATTTTGGCGACTCATTCCGCCCTGGTTGGTGGTTTATTTCAAGTTCCATCACTGGGTTGAATGTGTCTCCTGAGTTTTTAAACAATCTACGGACCTTTAAAAAATGTGCAGTGAAATTTATTAAAAAAAAAAAAACTTAAAGTATCCTGCGGCACAGTTTGTTCAGTATGATGGTTGAGAAATCTTATCACTGGGTAAAATGTGTCTCGTGAACTTTTCGAATATCTTCAGTGATAATTTTGTTTGTAAAAAGTTCATCTTCCATTTATTTAAATTTTGCAAGATTGAAGGACATAATTTGTCCATTTGGTGGTTTAAATTTCTCCTCATCACTGGGCAAAGTGTGTCTCTTGATTTTGATTTCAAAAAATTCATCAAACAACTTCTAGTACAAAACTGTGATACATAAAATTCAAAAATAAAAAAGAATAACAATTTTAAAATTAAACAGCGACTGTTGGGATAGTCCCTTTTTCAAAATAATAATTTTACTATTAAAGTGACTAGACCGAACACTCGTGCTAAAATTTTAAAATTTTCAACAAATATTTTTCAAACAATACTGTGATACCCTGTGATAAGTGATTTTACATATAAATAAAAACATCGAAAGCAATTAACTTCTTTGGTGGTCTAGCTTTAAGTGATCGTGTTTCTCATAAAGCTAGACAACCATTGAAGTTCGTTGTGGGGCACAACCTAAATACAAATATATATTTTAAAGTTTTTGTTTTTTAATTTGTGATATTTTAAAAGATTTTCATTTAAATAAAAGGAACGATCGTTGTGATATGATAACTTTAAAAAGCCATATCACAGTGATTTTCCTTTATATTTCGGTGTTAATAGTCAACAATATTTTTTTTAATAATTTGTGGATTGAATAATATAAGTTTAAGTAACAAACAAAAATGAAAAAAAACATCGTTTCAGATAAGAGAACTGTTGCTGGGATGTATTTTATAATATTTTATTATTATATCACAGTGGCTGTTCTTTTTATTTTAGGCGATGTCAGCAACGTTAATAGTGATTTAAATTGTGTTTATGTGTTATTGTTTTATAAAATATTCTTTCAAAAGTGAAGGGAACTGTTGTTGTGATATTTTTATAAATTTAATCAAATATCACAGTGGCTGTTCTTTTTAGTTTTAAGAATCTCAACAATTTATTCTTACAAACTTTTTATTTACAATTAAATGATACGTTTGATTAAATAAACTAATATATAAAATTGTAAGTTTAAAGACTTTTAACAAAGTTTTATAGAATTTTATAAAGAAATGTAAATATTTTCCATTATATTAGTTTTTCACAAAAGCTGTTTATTCACAAACGCTGGTTTCTTTTAAGGATCATCAAAAAGAAAACTTTTTATGTATCTTTAAAAGTAAGTTGAACATTTTACATTTTAATATAATTTATAGAATTTTCTTACAGACATAAATGATACAAATTATACAAGTCGAAAAAATTAGAAAAGGGGCAGAACAAAATACTATTTTTAATATTCTTATTTCAGTTTTAGTTCTTATGGCTGAATGCATATATTTTTGATGTTTTTGAAAACATGACTCTTAACAATTTTTGGTATTTATGGTATCATAAATCTAACAAATTTTAGGTACAAAAGTGACCTTTATTTTCTAGCTGAATTTTTCTCCCATTTAATATTTAATTTTTATTCCTTTTAGCTTAATAGCTTTTAAAACCTTCTTAATTTGCTAGCAAATAAAATATTAATACAAATTTTAAGCAGAATAGATCCTAGCTTCTTCGGTTGTTTTTAATTTTATTATAGTGCCTGTTTTCTTAGCATCATACTTTCTCTTGAGCAAGAAATACAGCAGTAATTCGGAACCGGTATACCTATTGTGGACCGATTTTGGTGATGTTTTTTTTTGTTGCTTTGTATTTCCAATGCTTTATTATTTCAAGATTATTAAAAGTTTTTGTTCTAGTTTAATTCTTTGTCGGTTATCTTTTTAGTAAACAAATTGTTTTGTTTTTAAGGTTTTTTTTCTGAAATGTGCCTAAAATTGTATTGATAATAATTTATTTATGATACCCAAAATTTTCCTGAACCCCGTTGAGTAGTGAGGGTAATTTTTCTAAAAAAATTGTTTAAAACAAACAAATAAAAGCCAGAATCCTTTATTTTAACTTTTCTTTTAAATATAATTTAGTTATTTATTAGTTAAAACAAAAATTAAATAATTTTTTTCTGAAAATTGTATGTAAAATGTTATGCTTTTTTTCAAAATATAATGATTAAAAAAAACAACACGAACTACTTATTTTGTATGGAGATAGTCTCTAAAAAAAAAAACAGTATTTGTATTGGTTTTTTTTTATTTTTTCAAAAACCCATAATACCTTTGACATTTTTTTAAATTCGACTTAGGGGCCAGTTATAGCTATCATTGAAATGAATCATTGGAAATTTTAATTTCCACTTTAAATACATTTAGGCAAATAATTGATGAATACAATTGATATCATATTGAAGCTTATGACCTATAGAATTTGTTTACAGAAACTTAATTCTGATCCTAACTTTTCTTTGACTGCAATTTTATTAATTTCACTGATCATTGAAATGTTTCAATGATCAGTGAAATAACGAGTTGGATTTAGAAAATTTCAAGCACAATATAGTTTTTTTTTTTAGTAAACTAGTTCTAATTCATTTTGATATCAATCGCATCCAACAATTATTTGCTTAAATGTCTTTAAATTAAAAATGAAAATTTGCAAAATATATTTCATTAGCATCACCTGCACTTTTTTATGTGCAAGCTGTATTTTTGAGCGTATGGCCGTTTAATTTTAACATTTCAAAATGGTGTTGTTTTATTCAAACATTTAATGTTAAATGACGGAAATGCAGCATAACTTTAAAATTTTGTTTAAGTTTTTGCACTTTCTTTTTCCCCCAGAAAACAATGTTAAATAATGGTTTTTATGATTAAAAATGAAGAACACAAGATTTTCAACATTTTGACATATTTCCGAAGATAATTTAATGTCGCAGTCAAAAATTATAACTATGAAAACTCGACACAGTAATCCATTGCATAATTAAATCTACTATCGATGTTTTTGAAAATGTTAAAATGCCTCTGTACTTTTCAAATTATAAAATATTAAAATATCATTTTTCATGTAACTGTTCAATCAGCACATCTTTCCGGGGCACTCCTAGAAAAAAAGTAACTTGAACGAAGTTTTTGCAAGAATAACTTTATTTAGTTCGCGTTATATAAGACAAAAAGTAAATTAATATTTTTTTCTCGTAGACATTTGTTTCAATTTATATAGAAATTTGGTATGAACTTAACACCATTGCACAGTAAAAAAAAGGAAATCGAACGATATTTTTGCAAGAACAAATTTATTCATGTCGTATTTTTAAAAATATAAGAAAAAAAAATCGTGAAAAAAAATACTAAAATAGGTGTTATGATTTTTATACCACTGGAAAGAGCTTAAGACCCCAAGTGGCAAAAAAATATTAGTAACAATCCTAAATAGAATCAAATGAACAAAATTGATAACAATGTAATTTCAAAAGAAAGAGATTCTACATTAAAATAATAGAACCATCAATATAATCTCTTAGATTGAACATTTAGAAGGGTTGTAAACACCCAACTGAATAATCTAACCGATAAGTGGCTTTTAAACCACACCGACATTATACTGTCCATTCTCACTATATCTCGTTAAAGAATCACAATTTCCTCCATCATTAGTTATATCGCTGAACATTTCTGTAAAAGTAGTTTTTTTTTGTCTCTTTAAAGGAAATCTCCCCCTCGACTTCTAAGGGGAAAGGTTATTTCCTGCCATATTCTATGACTAGCTGAACTATATAGAATGTGTTGTATAAGAGTAAGAGGTGGTTGAAAGAAATATTATCCTCTTTACAACAAGAGCCACATCAATCTCATCCCCTAGACGTCAAATAAATTGAACGGTCAATATGTTTACTCTCGGCTTACACACATGTGATGCGATAGCTGATTGCTGCTTCTGTTTTATGCTATTATACATTGACGACCTCCACACGCTATTGAGTTCCCTGATGTCCCAACTATATACACTATATTGCACAGTTGGCCCTTCGATTGGCTCTTATATTGGCCCAGGACCACTTGGCTGCCGCGCCTCGCCGCCTGCAACTACTTATGGGACCTGGCTGAAGCTGAAGCAGTGTTTCAAGTGATGAATATTCTCATGTCAGAATGACCAAAGAGTCTCATGTTTCACTGAGAGAGAGAGACCATTGTTACCTAAAGTGGACAAAGTCAAGAGCAGCCACCCGACTTTCCGACTCTCCTTCGAGCCACCCACCCACGTCTCCATCATACCAACTTCTTTCACCGATATGATGCCAAAATGATGAATTATTGTAACACGAATCGATTGCAGATGCTCATTTAGATTTCCACCATTGTATAGATGCTTGTTTTCACCCATCCACAACGGTATCAGTCATTTTTGACATTCGATATCATAATTTTGTTTCTAAATGATGCAAACAAATTATGATGCTTCATCAATGGTCACCTGCCAACAAAGCAAAAAGCACTTCATTTTAGATTCAGTTCCGTTGCGGCTTTGGTTGGGTGGAACAGCAGTTGGTTGGCTGATGGTCGAAAGCTGATCTGCAAAACGTCAAATGGATATCACTGATGACTCCGGATGGGAATTACTTTACTTTCTTTATCCCTGCTGTGTCAGTTGTTAGCACTCAAGAGTGGTATTGGTTCTTCTCAACAATATCCTTAAAGGACATTTTTTTTGTTACTGATTCTCTCTTTAGAAAAGTTCCACTTAACGGAACGATGAACGATGTGGGTTGTGGGTATATCTTGTATCACACCGGAAATCGAAGTAAAAGTTTTTGTACATAATATTTTGGGAGTAGGTACCTCTGGAGAATGCAATTCTATATAAGGAATTCAGGAAAACACAGTCACAGTTACAAGCCACTTTTAATTCGTAAAGTAAAAGTTTCTCCTGGTAAACAAGAAAAGTTAACTGTGAGTCCAGCTCAGCCCCAGCAGCAGAGTAGATATTACAAAAGTATGGAGGCGGATGAGAGGATAAACCGCATAATGCCTTGAGATATACAGGATAAACAGATTATATAGACCGGAAGTGTTTGGAATTTGCTTAGTTTTGGGGATTTTAATTGAGTTGGAATTTATAACGTGTATGAGTATGTGTTGGATGTTGGTAGATTCGCATTTTGGCATCAAATAAAATGAAACATATAAAATGGAACTTTTAAAGTTGTTGGTTTCAGTCTTTACCATTTATATAGTTTTTTGAAGAAATGAACTTTTACTTCGGTTTGGTTGAATTGTTGAGAGTTCAGGTGAGCTATGGAAAAACTTTAAATTTGGAAAATAGTTTTATAGGACAAACATGGAAGACAATGTGGTAAAATTTCAAGATTTAACACTAGTGTGAGGCTTTATTATTTTTTTTTGTTGTGACCAAAACAAAGATAGTAAAAATGTATAAAGTTGGGGAAATAATTTTCTGTATTTATGACAAGCTTGGACGACACGGATTTTATGTTTTTTTTTTACTCTGCCAGCAAGGAATCTAAGTTATAGAAAGATGATTTGAAACGGCATGCAGATGCAGGAACTAAGAAGTAAAGTATGTCATTTGGGCAACACAATGTAAATACAAAATAGTTAAAGTAACTCTGCAGCTTGTGGTTTTGGCGAAAAAACTAGTTTCTCTTTTGGCCCAGGCCCAAGGAAGTCTCTTCTAATATACTCGTAAGTGTTAAATTTAATAAGAAAATTAAGAAACAATACATATTGTATCGATAGTAAAAAAAAAACTGATTCTATCAACTGCAGCGCAATCTTAAAGTGACTATGGAAAAGTTTCCACGGAAGGGAAGTCAATTTGTTTTGAACAATTAAATTTGACTTTATAGTCCAACCGGATTGCAACAAGTGCCTAAACTCGTTTAAAAATTCGAGCGTATATAGGTATCTTGCATAGGTTCCTTGATCGTATCCTTAATCACGTTCATAATGGCATATCGGATATCTTCACTGATGGTGGCTCTAAATGCATCCCTGATTAGATTGATTTTGATCGCATCTCTGATCGAGTGCCTGATCACGTCATTAATTCCATCCCTAATCGGGTTCCAAATTGATTGTCTGACTGCGTCTCTTAGGTATATTGACCTGATAGCGTCCCTGGTCCCGTCGCTGATGATGCCTTTAATCGCAATTTTGGAAGTGCTGCTTACAAGGAAAGAAGAGCTTGAGAATGAAGAGCAATGGATGTGAATAAGATCGTATCTGACCCAGATCCTGAAAACCAAAAAAACGATCGAATCCGCTTAGACAAGGGTCTACCCTCGAAGTAATTCGCGAGGAGCCTCGAGGGTGGAGGTTTAGCGGGTATGCCAAGGTTGAAACGTCGAGGAGACCCATCAGTCACACGGGGAGGTGCGTAACGCATTTCTCCAAAAGCACAAAAACTCTGCTTTACCGCTTTTTTGATATCTAATTGCGTTGATGTAAGAGCATATGACTAATTGAACTGCTGATCCCGTGTCTAATCTGATCGTATGTTTGATCACGCTTCTAATCGCATGGCTGTTATCCACATTCCTGATTAGATGGCAAAAAGCACTTTGACCAGAAATACTTTGACAGCGATCATAGCCATCAAAACTGCTTATACAAAAATCATAGTGATAAAAAGCATAGAGGCAAATATCACTGTGATAAAAACAACTGCTACGAAAACCACTGTAACAAAAACTACTGTAACAGAAATGAGTCGTATCAATCTCTTAGTTTGAAAAATTATTTTCAAACAGTTCCCATAATTTCTTCATACTTTTATTTTGACCCCTGGTACCCCCTGTAGTTGCTTAAAGTTACTTATAGAAAATACATAGGATTTTTGTATGTTTTAGTATTTTATTTATCACTATGCTCAGTATACTCTTGAAAATGGTTGGAAATTACCTTAAATAACGTCACTTTTCAAGAGAAAAACAGTTTATTGTATTCATATATTTAAATATTATAAGCTCAATTTTATTAACATTTTATCCACTGTGTGACTTAGGATAAAAAAAAACTTTAAATAAAAGTAAATCCTTAACAATTTAGGACCAAAAACGGAAATTTTAAAATCAAAAACTTTCCACTTTGAGTTTGCAAAAAGCAAGCAAAGAGAAAATGGCATCCACCAGTATTAGAGCCAACGTTGTTCATTAAACAGTAGACAGTCTTATCCATTGTGCTGTACTTCTGTTGAAAAAAATTATATCTCAACCAAGCGGTGACCGTCGGATTACATAGCTCATAAGGTTAGAGATTGAAATTGGTGTCATATGAAAGATAAATTGGTACTGAAAAGAAAAACATAGGGTTGCCATTTTTAAAATGGGTACATCAACTTGGCAACCCTGTTTGAACAAAAAACAAAAGCTACATCACTTTATGCATCATAATTGTTTGGTTGATCAAATACGGAATATGTTAATATATTGCCAAACGAAAGTCAAAAATATGTGGTCAAAATTTAAAAAAAATAAAGTTAAGACTGTTAAGCTCAGAATGTGGAACAGGGTGTTCAACTGAAAAACACACTCAAATAATTATTATTTAAACAAAATAGTACAAATTTTGGTGAAGTTAATGGCTAAAATATACATCAAATTTTAGCTTGAATTTTCTATCTATCTAAAAAATGTCGGGTACCAACTCTCAAATGGGTATAAGTATACGGCAACCCTATTTGAATGAAAAAAATTAATAAAAACAGTAGTTTTTCAGTCAAGATGTTCCACATGTGACAGAGTTAAGAGCTTTAAACATATCAAATTCTAGATCGAGCTCTCTTATATGTAAAAAATGTCAGGTGCCAATTCCAAAATGGGTATAAGTACATGGTAACCCTATTTGAATGCAAAGAAACACTAAAGACACTAATTTTTCAGTCAAAGTGTACCATATTTGACCAGGGTAAAAGCTAAAAATATACAAAATTTTAGATCTAGCTCTCATCTATCTAAAAAATATAAAATGTTGTGTGCTAATATTTGAGTGTGTTTTCAAGTTGAACAGGGTTACCACATTTTAAGCATTACAGTCTTATCTTTATTTTGTTTATTTTGTTTACATACTTTTGAATTTTGTTTGGCAATATTAATTTGTAGCTTTTTTTCGTTCAAACAGGGTTGCCACGTTAATTCACCCATTTTAAAAAGGGCAACCGTATGTTTTTCTTTTCAGTACCAAATTATATTACTTTATTAAAATCTCAAACCTTATGAGCTTAGTAATCCGACGATCGCCTCCCCGACTGTGAGTGTGTGAGTGTAATAAAAGTAATATTTTAAAACGCTTTTAATCCTTTCAAAACTGTCGGGAAGTGGTGTAACACAGCACTAATTGGGTGTTTGAGCAATGTGTTCGTGACAGCCATTCTACGTCCCCCTTTCCTGCTACCTTTCAATCAGGATAAAGTATGGTCAACAATTACATTGGATTATTGAATTTTCTTGAATTACCCGGATTAGCACCCCAACGGGTCATTTAAAAATTTATCTAGAATCTAGATGGTATTTCACCTAATTTTTGACTTCTAAAAATATTGCTGAAGTTATTAGTACCTACGTTAAATTTCCTCCAAACAGGCAGACAAGAATTGTGATATAGCAGCGCTCATTGTGCTTATCTCCTAAGCACTAAGAAGTTCATTTAATAATAACAAAGGTATAATTTATGACAATTCTCTCAAACATCTAAGCCACCTACAGTGCAAAACTTCCTCTTAATTACGACTTTTCTTCGAGTTTAATAATTTACAAAAAAAAAATATTATTTCGTCTAAGGATTATAATGATTCGTCTGCATTGGTTTGTTCTCAGTCCTCAAAGTTGGAAATAGTAAAAAAAAATTCTCCTTTACCTTTAACGAGATAAAAAACAAACTTATTTAATTCTCATTTTAGATAAATCATCAAAAGGATGAGCAACCCCGCAAAGTTCATCCTGCACACTTTTCATATTCAAAAAAATATTCTTTGAGAATGTAGTAAGAAAAAAACAGAAAAAAGTCTACACAGACCTGACAAAAACGAAAAAAAAAACTCTACAAAAATTAAGTCTGCTCTAATTAAAAAGAAAAAGTTTGCACCAAAAGTTGTTAAGTATCTCCTGACCACTTCAGCAATACTACACTCTGGCAAAACTTTCATTAGTCTAATTGCGAAATTCGCTACCAAGAGTGCCAGTACTGCCAGTAGTTCTAGAAATCCTATAGAAAGGAGAGCAACCATCTTCTCGTTCGTTTCGCGTGCATATATCTAAAAAACAGTTTCCATTCCCACAAAGATTTACATGAACTTCTTTTTATGCACAATTTTTACATAAGGCTTCTTATAATAAAAAGTTCTTGTTTTTTTTTTCGTTGGAAATTTTCCATCTCCACCTCCGCAATGATATATTTTTTTGGCCCGCAGGAAATGTGCAAAATTAATGAAACTTACCGTTGAGACAATGAACAAAACTCTGGGCTCCTCGCTTACAAATGAACAATAAATCTTTAAACGTATGCACACCGACTACTTCGTGAAGAGAAAAGATTTATAGCCCAAGCGTTTTGTGCCACCTGGATGCTTTTAACCTTTGCTCTCTCTGTACTCTGTATACTTTCTGGTGTTTTGTTTTTTTCTGCTTTTATTTCGGGGGGGAAGCAGATAAATGAATTAAACAGGAACTCGCCTTTTGTTCGCCTTGGGAGGATATTTGATTATCCCAAGGATACCCTGGCGAACCCAAGTCACACAAAACTGTATACGTATGTGGTTAAGGTATATGAAATTACTCTCTCTAGTGGGTATTACTGATTTTGAGAAAGGTCAATGGGGACTAAACCGCAGTACACTGACAATACCATTAAATCCGATGAATCAGTGTTTCCTGTCAGAAGGAAGCCATGGCACTGATTATCCTGCATGACACAGCACATTTTAATAGTAAAAAAAAAACAAAAAATCAGTCGATTGATCTGCTAACTGACCGTATTTCCTGGGATACAGGACGTTTAGCATGTTAGACGATAAGAAATTACAAATAAACATTATAGACATTACGTAAATGGAGAATAGAGCAGCAATGTCTTTACGTATTCTTTTAAGAATATGATGCGATTGCTTTGTTTTAGGAGTAGTTTCCTTTTCCGTCGCTTATCGGAGACTTACAGCTGGTTGCGGCTATCAAGCTAATAGGGACACTAATGGAGAAATAGGGTTTGTATGGTAGATATTATGAAACGGGTAATTTATTAGAGAGGGAAAATTGTTTTCGTGGTTTTGACTCAAAATATTTTTTTTTTCAAGATATTTAAGGAACATTAGACATTTATACATTTGAAACAATCTTTGAACAAACAAAAATGATACAGAAGATAAATTAAATAGCACATAAAATAGAAATAGTAAAACCTAAAAATAATTCTCTTTTTCTATGGTTTTTATCCAAGAAGAAACCTTCTAATTTTAAGTAGTAGCCCAGTAAACTTCTCTATTCGTAGGAAGGAGACCTTACGTCAAATCGTAGTTTTGAGTTGTTTATGACGTTAAGCCAAAGTAAAACAAAATTTTAGACTCCAAACGCCGAACGCAACATTGGTAAAAAGCCAAAAAACAGCAATTGTTGTGCATTTTTTCCAGTAAATGCCATTTTTAGCTATGAAGAGCTATAGTTTTTGACTATAAACAATGTTTTACGGTGTCACCGTTACTTTTATTTGAGCCTAGAAAAAAGTGCAAATAAAATCGAAGTTTTTTTTTGCATTTTTACCATTGTTGCGTTCGGCGCTCGAAGTCGAAAAATTGGATTTAACATCATTAACAAGTCAGCAATAAATACGAACTACCGTATTTGACGCAAGGTCTGATGTATGTATATAGTTTCTGTACTAAAGGAAAACCTTTTTTTTTTTTTAAACAAGAAGAAAAAAATTGGATCAGGTCGGGAGATCGAACCTAGAGTTTCGAAATTACCCGTCAGACACCTTTCTCTCAGGCGAGCTTAGTGCAAAAATATGTGACTAATTTTAATAAGAAGATTTCTGAGTAGGACAGCTCATTAAGGCAACTTTTTTGTTTTAGGTGGTACATATTTTTATTATTATTTGCACAATTTCAGAATTAGTTTAATTTATCAAAAAAAAAAAAAAATAAATAATCGAGACACAGATAACTTTATTTGTTAGAGAAGAGATTATTAAGATCTTAAAACCAAAAGATTATAGTAACAAAAATCCTAGTTTATATAAATTAAAAAGAAATTCGATTGGGTTCCACACTGGTAAGTTCCCAATGGCATGAGGTTAGTGATGGGCAAGTACCCGGTATATACCATTTTTGGGTAAATACCCAAGGTTTATACCCGGTATTTACCAAAATGGGTAAATATGTGGGTATTTATAGCAATAATAGTCAACGATTTCTATCAGAAGCAGACTCCCTATCGAAAAAAAAGTTAATACGAGAAATGTGGATGGTAAAAAAAACTTACTGAGATAATTTTTCAATATAACCTAAAATATCTTGGGAAAAATGCGAGGAGCCATAGCACATATTTTTGGCAGAAAATTTGATATGCTGAACTGGTCTGAGTTTGTTGGAAGTATAATTAATTTTATCTTAGAAAACATTGCAGGAAACATGGTCTTGTTTCTGAAAATGAAATCTCTTTTTTACAAAAACAGTGATTTTGGGATGTTAAATATTGGATACATTAGAAACTTTCCATGAAAGATCAATTCTAATACTAAATTCGAGTTCAGATAGCCAAATTTTTTTGTAAAAGTTTAATTTGGTTTCTATGGCCACACTTCGCTGACTGATATTACTGTGATTTACGGAAAAATTGATTTTAAAAATGCTTTTTTTTAATTTTTCTGAAATTTTGACATTGTTTTTACAATAACTGTGTTTTTTTTTGCTTAATCTTAAAAAAAAAAAACAGGATTTAACCAAAAAGAATCCATCTCAAAATTTTCAAAATTCGAAAACTTTTTCGACAACTTTGTTTATTGAAAATTAGACTGTTTTTTTTTTTTAAATGAATTCATCAAAAACACAAAAAAATGATATTTTACTGAAAAAAATTGTGTGAGTAAAAGACATAGCAAAACACGTTAAAACCAAGTTTCATTTATATCTAACTACTTTTGTAAAAGCAAAATCAAAAGAAACTTGTTTTTGGAATTTTCTCCAATATTTTTGAGGTTATCTTTTTACGGACAAATTTTGTAGATCATTTTAGCATCTACATTTCCCATATTAATTTTTTTACTTGCGATATGGGTACCATATATCAAGTTATGCATTCGTACAAAAAAAAGTTGAGATAACAATCAAACATGACATTACGATGATAGAGAATGAGAAAAAAGTGGGTCCGACAATTCTGTCTGTCTGTATGTATCAGAGACCACAGCCTAAACGGATGGGTCGATTTACTTCAAACTTGGTATGTGGCTTTTTTTGTAGAATATATCGAGACGTTTTTTGAATTTTTTTTTTGGACCCCAAATAACGGTAAATGTCATATACCGGTTTTAGAAAAACTCATTTTTCTCAAAAACGGTGTCTACGATTTTGACTAAAAAAACTATGGTCATTTTTTTAGGTAAGGTCTATCTTTAAATGAAAACCGTTTTTTTCAAAAACCGTTATTAACGGTACCTGCCATAGAACCGTTTTTTTAATTCTGATTTTCTCCTTCATGACTCAATCAATTTCAACCACTTTTTTATATGGATGCTTTTAAATTGCTGTAATAATATTTAGTAAGAAAAATTCGAAAATTATTTTTTTTGGATTTTTAAAAAAAGTTTGAATTTTTTTTTTGAAAAATCATTTTTTCGAAAACTATTCAATGTTTTTTTTTCAAATTTTAGTTCTTAGATGTTGATAAATAATATCTTGAAAATGGCGTACCAAGTTTTTTCTATAAAAGTCCTTGCAAAATTTTATATGGAAAAAAAAGTTTTTTTTAAAAATTTTCTAAATTTTAATTTTTTTTTCTATAACTGCATTTACAAATTTTTAATTAAAAATTTTTATCATAAATAATAACTTTATCTACAAGAGCAAGTACGTGCGACCCAGTCGTGCATTTTTTTTTTTCAAATACATATTCATGAATCGGGCATGGAGGCAGCTGTTAAAAATTAAATTAATCGAGAAATCGAAAAAAAAAATATTTGCCATTGATCGATTTATATTTTTCCCCACAGAATCAGGAACCCATAAATTAAGAAAAACACTATTCAAATGTATGTTACTCATCCATCATCATCTCCCAAAAAAAAACCTAAAAGACAAACTTTATTCTGACTGGTCGAAATAATTCATCGATCGCTAATTTTCGGTGTCAAGCCAATACTCACTTTCTTCTAATATCATAAGTTCGATCTTTGTTGTGAGCAGCAAAATTGATATTTTTCAACCTCGAAAGGCGGTTGTTTTTTTTTTTATTTTCAAAGTTGCCACCTAACTGGGTATCGATAACACCATTCGATCTTCAAGTGATAGTCATGTTTTTTTTTTTTTAATTTAATGAGCATTTTATTCAGTCGATCGTTTGTGAATTTAAAAAATCGATCGATGTAACATTTAAAGCACCAGGCTAGCAGAAAAAATCAACAGGGTCAAGCAAATGTTCGTACAACAATATTATTCTCTCTCCCTAGTACCTAACCTATACAGTATGCCCTCATATTGGGTCTGTTTCTTTCATTTCCCGCCACTCCATTTATTTATCATCGATTATTAAATAATGCAGCTATGAAGCGATGGATGAGTTTAGTGACGAAGACTATGGAAACCATGATAATGTGTTGGTTCGATCATTTATATTTTTTTTCTATACGAAAAAAAATTAATGTATCTTTCCCGCCCTCCCCAATGTGTCACCACAGACTATAGTAATAGTTCGTTTGATCATTCACTCGCTATCACGAACAACGTGTGTGCGGTGGCGTTTGTCGTCATCGTCGGTCGACAATCAGCAGTCGACACTCTGTCTATGCACAAAATTTTACATCAAATGTTTTAGTGGTGGGTTGAAAATTTAATTCTGTTGTTTCTAATTTCTATTCAAATTTCGGTGCTATATGAAAAGAGACCTTGCTTCATTTCTGTTCGCCTGGTAAGTTAAGTAAGAATTTGTTTATTTTGATTGACTTTTATTTTTAATGATCAGCCATTTTGTGAATAAAACAATGACATAAAGTAGAAAAATTGCTCGAAATGTCAAGTTTTTAATTCAACACATAATTTTGATCTTCAACTAAAACATTTATATATTCAAACATTAAAAATTTAGGTATTTGACAACTACAACAAAATTGATAATTTTTTTTTATTAAAAGCAATAAAATGGATTTAAAGCATATTTATTCATCAGATGAATTGATTGTTAAGTTGTAACTTGTTTAAGTAAAATAGCTGGTACAAAAGATTTTCTGAAAAAAAGAAGATAACACTGACCCGCAAAAATAAAGTTATTTTTTGTCCTTCATATAATTTTTTGAAATTATGTAGGATTGTACTTCTCTGAAGCTAAATCTGGTTTCAGAAAAATTCGATCAAATAAATTTTTTGTTTAAATTGATTTTTATAAAGAAGTGATTGTTTTATAAGAAAGACCTCTCTTAGATCCGCTTAATCTGGTATATATTAAAAACTATTGAACCGATTCGGCTGATATTTGGAGGACTTACACCACAAAGCATAAGCAATGAAAGTGATTTTTGTTTTATTCATCAATTTATAGTCACATTTTAAACCTTATTCTGTTGTTTTTGGGATGTACACTGCAAAAAAGCTCTTATTAATGGAATTTTTATTTATACTTTTGATACTGGCCCAGTTAATTATGGTGTAAAGAAGGCAGTAATCAGAGAAAAACCAATAAAAAAATAATATTTTGTGCTTTTCAAAAGGACAGATTTTTATGGATTCTTCAAATTTTTTTTTCTGTAAAGAATTCAGTAGTCGTTCAAAAATTAATCAAGACATAACTTTGGTAATTTGGTCTACATTTGTTCTACATAAACAGTTTTAGCGAAAAATGTTCATATTTTGGATTATGCACCAAAAACAAAAAAAAAAAAAATCAATATTTTGTTAGTTTTTCAATGATTTCTCATGTTTCCCCTGATAAATTTTGTGGATAATTTCAGATTCATGTTTAGTATCCCAAAAGAAACATAAAGTTAGCCATCGAAAATTATTACTTCAGAACTTTCCACCTTTTCAAACGCTCTAATTGGACTAAAGAGAGTATTTTGGACAAAACATAAATTAAAATTTAATTTAAAGGCTTACGATGTGGTAAACTCGAATCGGAAGTAAGAATTTTTTTATCAGCTTTCATTTTTAAGGTATTCCCGTTGGTAAATAAGAAAAAACCCTATTTCGCCTCACGTCGAAAAATTGCTTAGAAAACTGCGAAAAAATCACGTCCGTTGGAGCCCCTCGGAGATTTGGGTGCGGGAATTCCTGCACAGGCTATGCCCATCATTGCTGAAATTGCCGCCAAAGAAGAACGTTCAAAACGAAATTTTTAGTTCTCTAACTTCACATTAGAAATTATCAAATTAAAACTGAATTAAATCATAAAACTTATAAATTCAAAGTAAAGTGTTTCTTTTCATTTAGTATGGCAACAATATTTGTTTATTAATGTTTATAAACTGGAGTAACTAAAGCTTAAAATAAGGCATTATCTCTGAACCGGGCGTAACATGCTGCGATTCATCACTGGTATTCAAAAATATTTTAACAGTTTGTTTTTCTGCTTTAAGTCTCCTCTTGAGAAAAATTCCCCTTCCATCAGAGCGGGTAAAAAAAGATCCTTATCTTTAATACTTTTTTCTTAAACAGACCTTGAAAATTTCTGGCGTAGTATATCTTATAAAATAAAAAAAAAAATTGTTGATGAGAAAAATGTTTGTTCACAAAAATCTTATAGTCAAGTTCAAAAAAAATTCTTACAGACCGGCAAATTTTTAAACCATAACTGTTAATGTATTTTTGAATACCAACATTTGAAAAAAAAAAAAAATTAAATCAAAATATGATTAATATTTTTGGAAAAGTGTCCTCCTACCTAAAGAGAAATATGTATATTATATACCCCCACTCCCAAAGAGTTTTTTTTCAGGGCCAAGGAGATCAAAATCTAAGCCTCATTATGTGTGACGCACAAAGTTTTTCTTCCTTCAGAAAGCCACAATGCGTGTGGAAAGAAAAAAAAAAAACGGAGACTTTCACCAAAAATCTAACCAAAACTACAAACTGGCAACGAGATTTTTCCAACCACACTGTACATCAAGTATACCACTCCAACTCTGAACGAACAGTGCCAGGTCCTTAATGAACCTCCCGGAAAGATCTTTATGTGGCAACCACAGGAAGCAGTTATTTTTCCACTTTTTCGCATTTGAAAAGATGAAATACCAAAAAAAAAAAAAAAAATAAACAAAAATAAAAGGAAAAACTTTTGAGGCAACATAGGACCAGGACCAGGACGACAACATCTAACTGTGGCTTGCATCAGCAACCAACCAACCGCCTCGCCTGGTTGAAGTTTTTGGTTTGTTGTTTCTGTTTACCCAGCTCAAAATTGTGGTTTTCGCGAAACAATTTTCCAAAAACACACTCGAAAAAGGCTCAGATATAAATGTATAAAGAAAAAAAAAAAAAAAGAGCGAGAGTGAGGGAGAGTGAGGGAGAGAACTAACAAACAATAAAGAGTGCAAAAAAAAAGAAAAAGAAAAGAAACAACACAAACAAATCTGGAAAAAGGACATTCGAAATGCAATATAAGAGGCACTCTAGGATTTTTTCGAGGTTTCGTTTTTGATAGGATCTAAGCTCCCAGCATGGTACAATGGCTGGTGGGAAGTCTTGCATGTGGTTTCCTTGTATCACTACTTTTCACTATGTTTTGGTCATTTTTTTTTGTTTGGTTGGTTCTTCTTTTATTGAAAGAGATGGGAAGTGCCTTGCTCTGATGGGGTAGTGCGGTCTTCACACACACACACTTTTTCTAATTTTCTTCTCTTTTTGTTGTTGTTGTTGTTGTTTCATTTCCTGAACACAATGTATGGGAAACAAATTGGACAGGAAAACAACGACTGTCCTTGTTCCTTGATCTTTTGTGTGTATTTAACTTGAAAGTTTAATTATAGAAGTTGAAGAGGATTTTGAATCTTTTTTTTTTTTTTGAATAAAAATTGTGTGCAAAGACACGGTCTTTTGTTGTCAAAGAGGTTTTTCATTGTTCCTAAGAACATTAGAAAGGAAAACCCCTCCTCAAAAAAAAAAGAAAAAAGAGATTTATTGCAACAGGAATTTGTGTGTTTTTTTTTTGCACGCAACGGAACTTGTTTTTTGTTTCCGGTTTTGATATGGAATTTTGGCAGCTTTTTATGGCATTAAATCATTTCAAGCAATGAAAATAAATCTTAAGCTTTTAAGTTGTTTCAAAGAACTATAAAGTATAAATTAAACAAACACACAGTATGTTAAAGGACGAAATTATATAAGAATTTTTGATTTAAGATTCAAAAACCTTAGAAAAACTATGAAACATGATTTTATATATTTTAGTTTTTAGAAACCTGAAAAGCATAGGTATTTATATTATAATCAATACCTGCTAGGTTCATTATAAAGGTGGAGTAGTTTTTATTTATTTTGTCTTTCATGGGTAGATACCTTCATAAAACATTGTTGAGCCATAAACGTTCTTAAAATTGGGCTATGATTCCTCTTCTTTTGTAACCATAGCTCATTGTTTTTATTGCTGCTGATGATCTTATTAATAATAATTATTTCTAATATATTATTAATAAGTTATTGGTAAGAAATAAATTAAATAAATAAACAACACTGGTCTGCAACAAAAATCGCCTTCAATCCAAAATATACTTTTCTCTATCGGGTTGTGACACGCTGAATCAAAATCTGAAGTCAAAACTACTCTAGCATTTTCTATAAACATGTCAAAAAACCCGTTTTTTTTTGTACATTTAACGTCGAAGTCCTTCAATGATAAGTGCTTTCTTACAAAACTATTAATGAGATGTGAAAGAATTGCATTTCTACTTTCTTAATCATTTTAAGTTTTTTTTTTAAATTCGTTTTCTATTCTACGTAGTCGATTCAAAGCGTTTTTAGCGCGGGAAAGTTCTAAAGTAATAAGTTTCAATGGCTAATTTTATATTTTGAAAGGCACGCATTTCAAATTATCCAAAATAATAGTTTTTTTTTGTTTTTAGCGCATAGTTGAAAATTTTAACATTTTTTGCTTAAACGGTATATGCAGAATACAATTAAAGAACGATTTCGAACGTTTTGGTACCGGAAAAAATGGTTTTAAAAAACCTAATGTTTTTTTTCTTTGTTGAATAGTTAAATGTCTTCTTTCCAGTAAAAAAATCCAAATTTGAAGAAAATTTGACGAAGCTAGATTTTTTTTATAATGGATAAAGGTACAAAAAACTGTTTTCTTGTTGGCCCTAAGTCCAGATTTTGGCGTGTTAAGGCTAGTTTACAGTTCAGCGTACAAAAACAAAAAACAAAACTTCAAAACAAATTTTAGTCTGTTTTGGGTATAGTTTTGTACCATATTTTGATGTTTATATTTTCAAATCCCAGTACCCAATACATAAATTACCTTTTTTTCCTATGTCGATTGGTACCAAAGGCTACAAATGCAATTTTGTTTTTTTTTGCATGCAAACAAATTTTTGCATGCAAAAAACAGCAAATTGCATTTTTGCCCTTTGTTTTGATTCTCTACAAAAAAAAAGATTCCTATGTGTGATCCGAGGTATGACAAACAAGTTTGCTTTTTTATAGAATAAAAACGATAGACAGAAATGATAGAAAACAGTTTTGTAAATTTATTTTTTTGTTTTTGCGATGAACTGTAAATTAGGCTTTAGGGAGGTAATAATAAATGAAATATTAATAATAAATAAAATAATAATAATAATAAAATGGTTGAAATTGGCTGCTAAGTCAAATCTATTTTGTTTAATATGTTTTTGGTTTTGGTATAGAAATATAAAAAAGAAGGATTTTTGGGAAATTTTGTACCCTCTTTCTTTAAACCTATGAAATAAAAATAATAATGAAATTGTTTAACAAGTCAAGTGTAGTAGGTATACATAAGAGTGCTTTTTTGGGAGTATTATTTTTTCCATTCTCCATGCAAAATTCGGTTGGAAAAACCCAGTAACAAATTCCCCTTAAATATGAGCCCTCAAAATTAATTTTATATATTAAGTCAAGAGTTTCCAGAAAAAATACTAGCATACGTTATTCACTAAAGTTAATTTTGTTATGAATATTTTGTTTTTTTCGTTGTTATTGCATAAATAAAGGGTTTTCCAATAAGAGGTGTTATTTTGATATTCCAAGAGATAAATGATCGGATGTTTATTTCATTATAAAGAGGAAGGTATGCCGTTAATAATGGAACACAACATCAGCCAAATGGCCGCCAAGACCACGCTTACAGGAGCATATCCTTTTCATGAAATTTTCCATAACCAAATCGCAAAGTGGCTGCCCTATGTCCTCGATAGCCTCACGAATTTCATCTTTGAGGTCTTGAATCGATGCTGGGCTGTTGGCGTAGACCTTATCTTTCACGTGGCCCCAAAGGAAGAAGTCGCAAGGTGTTAAATCACAAGATATCGGTGGCCAATTGTGATCACCTCTTCGAGAGATAACACGGTCCAGAAACTTTTCCCGTAAAAGATCGATGGTTTGTGTGGCACGTAGCGCCGTCTTGTTGAAAGTAAACGTTGTCCAGATCAATACCATCCAATTCAGGCCATAAAAAATCATTAATCATCTCTCGATAGCGCAATCCATTGACCGTAACTGTTGCTCCAGCCTCATTTTCGAAAAAGTAAGGTCCAATGACCCCGCGGGACCATAAACCGCACCAAACAGTCACGCGTTGAGGATGGAGAGGCTTTTCAATAATAACTCTTGGGTTTTCCGAGCCCCAGATGCGACAGTTTTGCTTGTTGACGTAGCCTCCGAGGTGGAAATGGGCCTCATCAGTCAAGATGATTTTTCGATGAAATTCCGGTTCATTTTCATGCATTTCAAGGACCCAATCAGCAAAGACACGACGTTGTTGATGATCAGCCGGCTTGAGTTCTTGTGTTAACTGAACTTTATAAGCCTTAAGACCCAAGTCTTTATGAAAAATACGGTGTAATGACGTTTGTGGAATGCCTAATTCCAAAGAACGACGAGGAATGGACAAACGTGGGTTTTCTTCAACAGCTAGAGAATATTGCTACAACAGCAATATTCTCAGTTGTTCTTGAGCGACGTGCACGGGTTTTATTCTTCACATCACTAACTTGTCCCAACAGCTCGAATTTGTCCACCAATTTCTGTATTGCGGTCCGACAAGGTGCTTCACGACGACATAAAAATGTTTTAGTTTTACGAACCGTCTCTGCCAAATTTTCACCATTTTTATAGTGAATTTTAATAATTTCAATGCGTTGTTGAAGAGTGTATCGTTCCATTTTTATTAATAGCGTAGTTTCTACTTGTCAAATGTCAAAAAATGACAGCTTCAAAAGTGACAGCTACCGAAATAGCGGGACACCTCTTATTGGAAAACCCTTTATGAGTATGACTACAATTAGGGGTAAGAAGTAACAGCTATAAAAAAACAGAGTTCCTTTTAGAATTTAGAGTCGTGTGAAAGAGGAATATTTTCGTTTTTTCCGTAGCTACCGTAGCGTGTCTACTTCACTTGCAGATCGGATGTCAGGGAAGCGAAGTTCTGCGGTAGTTGCAAAAAAAATGCAGTCTTACAACTTTTGTTTTTCTTTTTAATTTTAGTCTACCACTTCACTCTAAGATAGCAAAGTGAGTGTCTTTTTTTTTTATTAATTCGTGAGACTGGTATCTGAAAATATTCCGAGAACGATTGTATTTTATGCCATCATATTTTTTCTAAGCTTTTGCTACCTTTGCATGTGGTTTGCTTTGAACAAAAATGAAACATATTTGTGATTGCAAAATTATTTCAAAACAACAGATTTAAATAATAAAATATATCACCAGTACCATAGAAATGATTACATTTCATAAACATTTACCTGAATAGTTAGAACTTACATGATCTATGGATAAAAGTAAAGTAAATAAATGCTTATGATATTATTACTTTTTAACAATTTTATTTTTATATTTATTTAAACTCGGGCACTCAAAAAAATATATCCGTATTTTATAACTGAAAACATCATACATGAACAACAGCACATTGTACATAATGTTGGTCAAGTATGAGACTTTGACCCTCATACAACGAATCATGAACTACTGTCCTTCTCTTAGAACTTGAAACTTTTCAAATAAAATATATTTTTCTTCTTGAAAAGTTCACGAATAATAAAATATATACATAAACATAACTATAGATGAATTTGTATCTTAAAGAAAAACAAAAAGACATCTTCCTCGCAAAATGTAGGTAGTATATGTGAGAGTTTAAAGCTTTAGAAAGAGTTAACAGCTCAACAATTTCGTATGTTATTCTTTGATATTTAATAGTAAACTCATAATAGAAAGTGCATAAAGTTAAATTTGCTCCTATTACGAAAATTTTAAGTTAATGCCAGCGATCTACATTTTACGTTGCGTTATTTCCCTAAGTGTTGGGCCATCGCACCCTCGCACAATGGGCCCAAAATGCCTTTTGCGTCTCATAAATGGTTTTTCCGAAAGTACTTTTCCAGCCTGGATTTCTATGAAATATTTTTGAGAAAATGTCAAATTTTGTTAAACATCAAAAATTTTATAAAAAACATTGGCCCAATTTGTTATATGGCCACCTAAAGTGCGCGCAAGGGTTAATCTTAAAAAATTGGCGAAATTGAGGTCGATTATAATTGTTGTTTTTTTTAATTTCCTTTGAACAAGACCTCTAAGTATTATATATCGTTGGAAAGGTAATGTTGTAAGGCTTCTAAAAAAATAAAAATTAAATTTTAAAAAAGTTGTTTTATTTACTAAATTTAATAATTTTTGTCTACATATTTTTTTTTACCTGTTTCCTATATTCGATTAAGGTTTTAAATAGTTGCGCTGTCTTGCGATGTTTTCTTTCAAGTTGCATTTTATTCCTTTGCATATTGGTAGTTGTGAGCAGAAAAAAAATCTTGCCCCTTTTTCCCCCTTTTTGAGAAATGTCAATTTTCATAGTGTAGGTGCATGGTAAAAAAAAATTCAAATAGCTTTACATTGTTTTTTTTTTGTTTTTCTTTCTTATAAGTTTTGTTTTTACAGCCGCAATTGATATTGCCGTTATAATCCGCATGTTTTTCAAATAAATATTTGTTAAGAAGAAGCCAGTGGCGTAGGTGATGGAATGGGGGCCTTGCTTCCCTTTCTACCACATCGTATGTAATGATGTGTTTTTTGGGGGTTTTATTGTAAATTTCACACTACATCAATCATTTAATTTTTCTGTAGATCATACGAACATACCAATTTAGTTTTGTGGCTAAATCCAACCTGCTCTTCTGTTCGTTATTGCCGTCCGACTTTGATTGAGTTTTCAAAAGAAACACCTCAAAAAACTAAAGAAGTTGTAAATGACATAGAAAATCAAATTAATGAATTACATGTTACTATTTTTGATGAAAATGAAAAAGTTTTTCATATTGTATATGAATTGTTTTTAACAATGATCGACGGAAAAGTTGGGCAAGTCTTAACGGCCACAAGTTCGAGTGCTGTTTGCACAGTATGTGGAGCAAAACCAAGCGAAATGAATGACTTGAATAAGGTGAAAGCAAAACCTCCAAATGAAAACACATTCAAGTACGGTTTATCTACCCTTCACGCTTGGATCCGTTGTATGGAGTTGATACTTCATATATCTTGCAGACTTTCATTTTCGAAGTGGTCTGCAAATACTCCTGAACATAAAAAAAGCAAGGAGGAAAAGAAAAAATACGTTCAAACCCGTTTTCGAGCTGAATTAGGTTTGATCATAGATAAACCTTGGCAAGGTTCTGGTAATAGCAACGATGGTAACTCTGCACGGAGATTTTTTCAAAATTTCCAAGATACAGCCAATATCACTGGAGTGGATTTAGATCTTAAAAAGAGGTTTTACATAATGTTACAAACACTGTCATCTGGTTTGACCGTTGATCATAAGAAGTTTGGTGAGTATGCTTTGCATACTGCACGTTTATATGTTGATAAATATAAATGGTATCACATGCCATCTTCGGAGCATAAATTACTTATGCATGGTGAAGCCATAATACAACATTTTGGGATTTTACCAATAGGTCAACTATCCGAAGGTGCGCAAGAAGCTCGCAATAAGGATTATAAAAAAATAAGGCTTTCACATGCAAGAAAATGTTCAAGAACAGCGACAAATGAAGACATTTCACCGCCTTTTATTGACATCAGATCCACTGTTATCAAGTAAAAGGAAACAGAAAGTGGAATCCAAAGACCTTTCTGAAGAAGCTTTACTTCTGCTTAAGATTTAAAAAAATCTTACTTTAGTAAACTATTGATTATTAACTATGTATTATATTAAAAATAAAAAAACAGAATAATTAATGATGAAAAAATGAGTTTTGAGTATGAATTTAAAGATATAAGTTGAAAAATTAAAAAAAAAAATAGAATAAGATATTTACAGAATTTTTAGGTAACATTTTAGTACTAAAATGTTGGAACTATAAGCTTATTATTTGAAAAAAAGGGGTTTAAATGATTAAATCAATATCAGAGATGATATATTTCAAATTTGACTAAATTATTCGACGACACAAAAAAGTTACAGTAGTTTGAAATGTTCACATCAAGCCAAAATCGCTTATTTCATGACTTTAGGTAAGGTTTTAGTACTTAGAACCAACTTAATTAAAAAAGAAAAGATGTTCAAATGATTAAGTGAACATCAGAAGTAAAATATTTCAAATTTGACTTAAATATTCAAAGAGTCAAAAAAGTTACAGAAGTTTTAAATGTTCAAATCATGCCAAAATCGCGTTTTTTTAACTTTAGAACTAATTTTAGTACTAAAAATCAATATAATTAATTTTTTTTTATTTTAAATGTTTGATTGATTATGGGAGATAATATATTCTAAATTTGATTTTATTATTCAGAGAAACAAAAAAGTTACAGCAGTTTTAAATGTGCAAATCATGCCAAAAACGTGTATTTCTTAACTTTGGAATAAATTTTAGTACTAAAAACAAACCTTGTTTAAAAAAAAAGTTATTCAAATGATAGCGTAGATATCAAAGATAATGTATTCCAAATTTGACTTAATTATTCCAAGAAACAAAAAAGTTACAGATTTTTGAGACGCGTAAGACCATTTGGGCCCACTGTGCCTCGGGGCAATTAAACCGGGGGTAAAAGGAAGTTTGTGGGTGAGGGAAGTGAGGATTTTGGAATGAAATGGAATCAAACGAGTAAAAAGATTAACCATTTTTGGAGTTGATTAAAAAGTTACAATAAAGTCAAAATGGGACACTTAAAAAAACGTCTATGGCAATTTTCTTAGAAATGATGGTGTGGGGACCCTTTGGGTTGGTGGCAATTTGGGTTACCCAGCCATTATGCCCCAAAAGGGTACCTCTTAATTGTAATGTTTCAGATATAATTTAATTAATTAACTTTTGCCGGAGCGTTAGTGACAAACGTTAACTCGAGGAAAAAGATTGACTAAAGAGGAGGAGGATTAAAAAGCAGGTTTGCAACAAAATAGGAGGTCACCGCGGGATTTATCATATTACCTAATGACTTCTGCCAGCTGATCGAACTGATTGAAGATCCCATTCAACGTGTTTTTCCAAACATGGAGAACATCATAAATGACTGAGCAAACGTCATAAGTTATTTCGAGTTCTTACTAATTGATTCTCCAACAACTTAAATGGCGCCCGGGCGGGTCAATAATCAAGTGCAGAAAAGTAGGTAAATACATTTATAAATGCGTAGTTCTGTCCCGAGTTTCTTTTGTTTTCGTAATTGTAGTATAATTTCCGAATATTCTTCCCTTGTTACATTGATTCCCAATATTCTAGTCCCAAGTCACAGAACGATAAAATCTAACGAATCAAAGGACACACACGAGTCTAAGGTCGAACCATGAGTGTATCTCATGTGCAATATACATTTTAAATATCTATAAAAATATTTATATACAAATGTATCGCAGAGACCACAAAATGAAAGTGGACATGGCTGAAGAATACTTGCAACTAACGAGTAAGCAGACATATATTCCAAGCTATCGATTTCACATGTTATTTGTTTATTTTGTCCATTTTGTGGTAAAGATTACTTAAATTTAAATTTCCTGAATTTACTTTCAATGCAATATCGAAGTTTTGTGGGTTTTGCAAATATCCTGAAAAGTATACACGAGTATCCCTAGTCTCATTCTTCTCTCTTAATGACATTTGCTATATCAAGGATTAAGGACACTGGGTTGGTCGGTCTTCTTGTTTGTATAGCTTTTTTTTTGGGATAGTAGAATTAAAAAAAAAAGAAAACTATTCAATGCATCGACGACAACGACACAACGACGAGGATAACATTGCAATTTTGCAATGCCATATGTCATCAAGTTTGCTTTGTATCGAGAAATTGTAAAACGTGTGTATCCTTTTAAAGTTTGTGATAAGTGCATTTACTTGTATCCTGTGGCATATGCGGGATCAGATTAAAGGGTGTCGATGCCGGAGGTGGTTGAATTTTGTATTCTTATTTTTTTTTACTATTTTTTTTGTAAAATTTTCCATTACATTATTACACACAGAAAGTGTATGAATAATGTGAAATTGATGTAGTTTTCTAGGAACCAAATTCAGAGTTCATGTGTAGTAAGATTTGTGAAGATTTTATGAATAAAGGCTTGGTAAAATGAGGATTTGCTTGCCGAATATATTTTTGTAATAAAAATTATATTCATAGGTATATATTATATGAGCTATACTCACCCCCTTTTGAGCTCGAAAAGATGTAGAAATGCCATTTGATTTCTTCTAAGAAAAAAAAACTTCAAGGCATAGCAACACAAACAAAATGGAATTGACGGAAAAAGGAGTCTGATAAGAAGATCGCTTGAAATAGCTATAACCTATAACTATAGCCATGAACTTGGGGGTAGTACCTACCTTCAAGATGTTGTTGTTGTTCAAAGATTAATACAAATATTAAGTTTGAAAAAATAACAAACAAAAAAAAGAAGAAATGCACTTTTGATTCTAAAATTCCAATTTTTATTAAAAGCCGTCGACCAAAGCGGTCAGAAAAATAAAAAAATCAGTTTGGAGAATGCAAGTAATACTTTTTATTCGAGGATTGGTTTATTTTAATAGCACGATACTTGGTTGAAACTTTTTATTTAACTAAAAATTCCACAACAAAATAAATACAAATACCTAATATTTTGTCTTTGCGAAAAACCTCTGCATGAAGTGAATACTCTCATAAGGGAAGCCTTGGGGTGGAGGAGATTCTTAGCGTTACTGCTTAAATGGAACTTAGCACCGGACTAGCTGGGATACTTATTAGTTGAGACGTCACCCACACAACAAGACTGAACTTGTTTGATTATTTAGTCAGCGATAAGAAATTTGTCACACAGTTTAAGGTTTCAAACATATGTAAGTAGTCACTGTGGCGTATGAGTATCCTTTTTTATATTAAAAACTTTCGCACTTGCACTAAATTTGTTAACGAATCTAATCTTGTTGTACTCGAACAGAGGCAAGAGTTCTAAAAGATGCCAACATTGAAAAATTGTTGTATAAGAACTACCTTTCGGACCGTTCAAAACAAGTTATTTGGAGGTATTCAAGCCTGACACCCACAAAATAAATGCTGGATTGGCCTGGGGTCCGTTCAGCCTCCAACTATCTTCCTCATTTTTATTACTAATTTCTTTTTTGAACTTCTAATCCACTTTATTATTTTGCTGATGACAGAACCCTCAGCTTTTCATATTTTTTTTTAGATTCACACTCATAAATATTTTTCCTTCAACGGCAAAAGAGCGTTTATAACCACGATAAAAGGCGTAAAATATCGCGCAAAAAATCAGATAAAGTCACAGAGAAAATCCTGGAAAGTCCCGTAAAAAAATCTGAAAAGTAACTACCGCAGGAAACAGCGTAAAATACTGCGGAAAAAACAAACAGAGTCACAGAAAAAAAAACATGGAGTCACGGAATACCTCAGAAAATAGTGAGGAACCTGATGACATAATACCTTTCAAAAGAAAAACAACTGACTTCAAATTTATGAATTTTGATATTTTCTAATGGGATGCCATTATCAAATAACAAAAAATACAACAAAAATCATCTAAATCGATCAAAATTACAGACGAATTGATAAACTCCTCCTATTTGAAGTCGATTATAAAGTGCTAAGTACCACCGGAAAAATCGTAAAATACCGCGGAAAAAAGTATAGTTTAGTATATTTATTTCTGTAACATGGAACGTCGCGGAAAAAGCGTGAAACTTTACGGAACAATATGCGAAATATCACGGACTAGCACGGTAAAATGCTCGGAATACCACGCTATACTGGTGAATGAACTTTTAAAAACCACGCTTTTTTCACAATCTGACATGTTTCTTTCTTATGTACCTGATTTTCAAAACTATTTTACACATTTATTTCATTGGTATTCCGCATTGTTCCATGTTTCTCACATGGACATGGAAAACTGAATTATTTAGGCCTGTTTGCTGATATGACACTTAAAATATTTATGTTGAGCATAAGCGTTTATGGGGTCCTATTTCTCTGCGTAAACTGTCACATAAGACTTCATATTGAACATAAATCCTTAAATTTCGATTCAGAAAACGGCCTTAAGTCTACTAACGCGCCGGAATAACTTCAAACTCATTTGTCTATGGTCCAAGTGGAAAACTTAAAATGCTGTCATGTTGAGCAGTTGAATAAAAAGAATTAAAATACTAAAATTATGAAGCTTATAAAAAATGTTGCGAGTCAGTGGCTAGCCAATTTTATAAACGATCGTATAGCAAGACAACAAATGTAGTTACAAAATAAATATTAATGTGCAGGGCAGGGCAACGTCTGCTGGGCCAGCTAGTTTCTTATAAAATATATAGCTTTTAATACAATAAATACTTACTTATTAGCAAAATATTCTCAAAAAGTCTTCTTATTAGACCAATGATACAATAAACCAGATAAAAATTACAGTCGTTTATACGTAATTATGACTTTATTTGCAGGAAGATAATATATTTTTGAATCACATAAATAAAAATAATAGCTCAAACTGAAAATGTTGAGAGCAGAATGATTGTTTGCAAAACAAGCTGAAATCTTTGTTATGAGATGGGCAACTTCAGGCCCAAACATTTTGACTCTTCTGAACGATTTAAAAGAACAAAATTCCAGAAATATAACAAGCGTAATTCCATCTTTCAATTGATACCAAACACGTCGTGTTCACTCATCAATTTGGGCCAGATATGGTCTTAAAACCTAATTCTCAAAAACGCAATGCATTTTATTATTATTAAAACATGCTACTTTTCATGAAAGGCACTTGCATTAAGGAAATCAAACAGCTTGTTTAATTCCTCCCATTAACAAATCCACGGCAGTACTCGCACATCAAGAAGTGCACATGATTTTACCCTTGAGTCCAATTTCAATTGCCAGAGATTCCTTCCACAGTCGAACTACACGAATGTGGAACGAAAATATAATCATCACCACAAAAACATCCGTATGTTCCTGATAGCCCATCCTTTATTACGGAAATCTCTTTCAAAAAAAAAAAAAACTGGTAATAAAACACAAAACTATTATTTTGTTATTTAAGATTTTATTAAATAATTTTCCTTCATTTTTGTTTGTTTTGTTAAAGAATATTTTTCCACTTACAATTGTTCCATTGGTTTTAACATTATTATTATTATTTATTTAGTAGTTTTTTTTTGTTTTGTTTTCTTGTTTGGTTTAATTAATTTTATATTTAATATTTTAATTATTTTTGTTTTATTTTATATATATTCACTTTTGTGTATAATATATTATCGCTGGTATAATTTGCATTTTGTTTCACATATATTTATAATATATCAATGGAATCATTATCTTGATGTTACTTTATATTATTTTTCTTTTATTTATTTTTTTTTTGTTTTAATAGTTTTACTACTTCGCATTTTACTTATATAATAAATTATATTTTTGTTTTCTGTTTTTATTTATTTTAAAAATTTGAAAATGTATTTTTTCGCATCAGCTCGTTAACGAACATTGTCCCATTTCTGTTTTATTCATTCATCGTAATTTTTTGTCTTTTTTTTTATAATTTCTGTTCAATAATGCAACTAACAATTAATATAATTAATATGAATTTATTTTCTATGTATAATAATATAATATCGATTTTTGTTTTTTTTTTTTTTGTTTTCTTTTTATTTCTGTTGTTGTTGTGTCGCTATATAATGGTTTTATTTTTTTAGTTTTTGTTAGTTTCTCTACTTGAATTCCATTTAAAGCGAGGAAATGAAATAATGTTCCTTTTTTATTTTAACAAATTTATTTAACATATTTTCTTCTTTTATGTTTTTTTTTTGTACACAGAATATTTTAGAATTTTTTTATATAAAAAGAAATTAGAAATTTAAATAATTTTTAAAATATAAAATGACACATACAGAGTTTAACGTTTGTTATTCTTTGTTTTATATTATTCAAAGGCAAAAATATATTGCAATCCAATTTCATTGAATTTTTATATAATTTTTCTTGAAGTAAGAAAATGTTTTAAAATTTATTTTTATATAATTAAATTTAAAAATCAACATAAAATATGAAAATAAATTCAAATAATTAATGCGGACATCGATTTTGTTGCTATATTTTGTAAATACTTTTGTTTATTGTTTATTTTCTTTTTTTTCCTTTTACTATTTTAAGTTTATTTAATTTTTGTTTTGCATTAATAAAATATATAATTTGTTTTTTTTTTTTTTATTTTTTTATCATGTTATTGTTTTAAGTTAAAAGTAATACCATAACGGTTGGTGGTGGTGGTTTTTGGATGATGCACAGTTCAGCAGGAGATAGTTGTATGTTTTTTTTTTTATTTTTTGTTTTGTGTTTATTGTTAATATTTTTTTTTTAATTTTTGTTTTGTGGGTATATTATGTATATAGAGTTTATTTTAGACAGTATAGTTGTAATATATATAAAGTATACGTGTTCCAAAAGTTGTTTTTGTTTTTTTGTTTGTTTGTTTATTTTAGCTTTTTTTTTGTTTTGTTTTATATTTGGTTTTTAAAGAGTAGCATGTATTTTTTTAATTTTATTGTATATTTTCTTTTTTGCATTAGCTAATTGTAATTGTAATTGTATGTATGTTTCATTGTAGTAATTTCCTTGTAAAGTAGTGTTAAATGGGTTTTTATTTTGTATAGCAATAATAATTTGACATAAAGAAGAGCCAAAAAGTATGCTTAAATATTCAATATTATGGAAAAAAAATAAGAAAAAAAAAATAACATTTGATTTTTTTACAGACAAAATTGGAAAATTTTACTACGGAATCCCGTTTTGATTGCTGAGATTGTTAAGCGCTCTGAGATGCGATACCTTAAAGTACATAATGAGTTAAATTCAATTTTTTAACACGATAAAAACCTTCTTTTCCAGAATTTTGCCCCAGGAGTCACACTAAAGGCAGTGGAATTATTGCGAAAGCTGCATTTTTACTGATTTTTGAAACCCTGCCTCAGAGGCTTGATACTTCCAGATGGGTTTGAGATGGGTAAGAAAAGGTCCATTTTTTAAATCTATTAACAGCTCTTAAAGAATTTTTCTATAGCCTTCAAGCAGATTTTCTTGAAAGTTCTAGGAGACCTTAAAATTTTTTCCTGTATTTTCTTTCCAGATGCTCGAATATTTTCTAGCGAAATATTGCCAGTGTGAATTTTTCAGCAGCACTGGAATAAGCAGTCGTGTTTTTGTAAGACTATCAAAGAATTTGGTGAAATAGTTTACAATAGTAACCTGAGACAGTTATGCTCGAATATTTTTAATTTACTTTGCTGCCTTTTAGTCGCGATTTATGATAGATTTGTTTAAAAAAATTGTTTTAAAAAAATCGGTGAAACTTTCGTGTGATGGTATTCCATCATAGCGGATGTAGCATAGAAAATTTACAAAACAGCTGATAAATCTATTAAAACTGTCGAGCTTAATTCAAAATTAGTTTTTTCTGTTGCTCTTCTCTTTCAGCTTGCAGTATGAGTAAGTAAATCAATATTTGATTTCTAAAACAATAATAACTGAGTTATAAATGAATTTTCATGGAACGCTTTGAGATTTTTCTTCTCTTTTTTTGTTGGAAGAAAGAAGTTTTATGTGAAGTAACCTTAACAAAATGCGACCTCAAGAACTGCCATAACTAATGAAGAATCACCGATTTTTCTGCATTCCAGAACCCTACAGTAATTATCAATTTTGAGAGACTTAAGTCACGGATAGATGCAATAACCAATTATTCTGCATTTTTTAAATTGATAGCAACTATTAATTTCGATAGATTTAATTTGTAAGGGCCTCTAGTATCTTTGTTTAAAAAAATACCTCAGTGGAAGATTTACTCTTGTTCAAAAGTTCTGCCGTCCAGAAAAAATTAATATAAAATTGGGCTAGAAGGGGAACCATGCTTTATTCCTTTAATTTCACGTTCAACTGGTAAGTAGTTAAAAATTTTGGTAAACATTTATAATTTTATAAGATTATTCCGTTTGTGGAGTGAAGAAGGAAATTAAATATAAGAAATCATAATAATGAAGGAAAAAATGTATACATTTAAAAAAAAAAAAAATTATTTTCTAAAATTATGTAAGAACACAGAATTAGAATGGGCTCTTCTTTTGCAGCTAAATTGTTTAATGAAAAGATTTGAGTTACTCTTATTATGTATTTACATAAAAACTGTATAGATACTTACAAAGTTTCATTTTTGAACAATTTTTTTTTTTGCCTTTTTATTATAATTTTATAATATAATAATATATTTAGTATTATTTTATTTAAATTTGTCTATATTGGCAAGGATTTCATATTGTATTTATTTTTGCTTATGTATTTAAAATAATTAATTAAAACAAAATAAAAAAAAATCTTACAAATATAATAAAATAATAAATATAAAAGCTTGTTAAGATTGCTAAATATATGTACCTACTTTAAAAGAAATAGTTTTTTTTTTTTTCTTTTTAATTCTAATTTTAATTGAAAATCAAATAAATTGACCTACGTTGTGTGTGTTTGTCTTTCATGTTTTGTGTATTTCGTTTATTTTTTTTTATTCTCTTATTACATTTATCGCAAATCACATTTTTTGTCTCACAATTTTGTTTTTATTTTTTTTTATTATCTATAAGATCATTTCACTTGCTATGATTACTTAAATTTTTTTTTTAATTTAAAAATTAAGAAAAAATTATTTTATGCTTTGGTTTTTTTTTCTGTTTTTCTCATATAATGTAGCTAATAAATAAAACTATTTTTTGTTATTATAATATATATATACTATTTTTCTTACATAATAATAATAATAATGTTTTTTTTTAACTACATTTATCGCATTTTTCTAATTTTATTTGCATGAAATTGACGTTAGGATTTTTTTTTCATTTCAATAATTGATGAAAATTATTAGAAAATTGCTAAATTTTCATTTGTGCCTTAGAGCTAGAAAATAAATAAGTTGTGGTAACAAAAAACAGTGTGTGTGCTAAATCATGGCGTGTCATTTTTTTTTCTTTTTAAACAATGAAATGTCTTTTCTGAAAGTCTGAAAAATTAATTCATCAGATTCATTAATCATCACAAACTCTTTAGCAACACCATGATTTTGTGTTAAATATTTGTTTAATATTTTTTTTTAATAAGTGTATTTATAATTATTCCCTAAAATTTTGCTTACTTGTATACTTGTTTTTATGTATGTTAAGTAATAATATTTTTTTTTTTTTTATTAATTTGTGTGATTTTAAATGCATTCTAGTACTATAATAGGATTTTTTATACAATTCTTTTTTTTCGTTTCCGAATCACAAAAAAAATTATAACGATTTTTTATATAAATATGTTTTTTTTTTCATTTGTATTTTTATTATGCACAGAACTACTATTTGGCCATTCATATTTTTTTTATATTTTTTAATGTAATAATTTTTTTTTTTGTACAGTATTGACTTTAAATTAAATTTTAATTAACTGTATATACAAAATTGTGTGTATTTTATTATTGTTTTGTTTTGTTTTTTTTTATTTTTTATCTAATAGATTAATACTAAAGGAAGAAAAAGCAAAATACATTTAAAATGTTTTTATGCAAAAAATGCAATTCAAATAAAAATTCATTGTCTTTTGTTTCGTTTCTTTTTTGACATGTTTAGACATTTGAAGTGAAAAAGCTTCTTATTTTTAGAAAGAAAAAAAAAATGATTTCATGTTTTTTTTATATTTTAATTATAGTGTGTAGCTGCAGTATTTTGTATTGATTTAAATTTGTAAAAAAAATTAAATGATAGTCATTTCATTAATGAAGTGTTTTTTTTTGTTTAACATATATTTGATTGAAATATATTTAAGTTTCTTTAGACTTCTTATAAATAAAAAAAAATTAGAAGTCCTGATTGAAATTTTTCCACATTATATTAATTTTAAAACTTTTATAATAATTCAAAGTTTAAAAACAAATAAGCTTCTTTGTAAATGAAAGAAGTTTATTTTGGCATTACTTAAAAAAATATATAATAAATGAAATAAACAACCTTTAGTTTAATTTGTTTATTATTGCAACATTTAATAGTTTAAATTTATAAGTATATATTTTAATTAATAATAAGTATGACTGAAATAATAATTGCAAAAAAAAATTAATCGATCGATATCAAAGGCTAGTCTTCTTCTGTTTTAATTTAACGTATTAGATGAAATTGCTTAGAAGAAGTGAGAAACACTTTTTCACAGCACTCTTATTGCATTCGGTACATGTGCACCTTAGTTTCTGTTTCCAAATGTTCGTTTAGTTAAAAGCGTTATTGAAATAAAAAAAACTTTCTTCGTCCCTATGGGCATTTGCTTGATTCAGAACTGAAGAGAAAATAAGCTGAAAAGAGAGGGCTAGAGTTTATCAGTTTATTTTCTAACTGTGACCTCTGCTTTTTCTTTAAATTAATAAAAGTAGATAACTGTGTGTTGTAGTCAAGAATGTAGTAGATCTGTGATATCATACTGATATTCCACCAAATCTTAAAGTTTTGATGAATGAAATTAAAATCAATTCGAATAAATCGATCCAATTTCGATAATTTTCATTCCGGTCTAATTTGGCATGATTATTGCGGTTTCGTTTCAATACTCATTTTGAATCTCGATTTAAAAATCATTTGATTCGATCTAGTTCAAGACTATTAGGTATATTGTTTAAATTCTTTCCAGTCTTGTACTTAATATCTTGTTCTACTTCTTTCTAAGTTATATAAAACTGCAAATAGATAGTCTTTTAACATATAGGGTACCACGTACCTACTTATACAATGAAATGAAATTAAACAACCTGCGAAAATGATCGTTTGATTACAAAAAAATCGAATCTTGAAGCTAAAAGCTATTTGAACGATTTAAACAGTACCTTGCCTCTAATTGCAGTTGTTTGCTAGATTTTTAAATTTATTAAGGGTAAGTAAACTCATGCAATATCGTAAAACACTTAATAAGTTTATCTTCTGATAAATAAACAGTCAAATTTTGTTTGAAAATAGTTTACACAAATGGGATAAACGTATCCAAGGATTTCGCTGCAAGAAATTACTATTTATTTGTATAAACTTATCCAAACGTCGTTAAACCAATCGATAGCCTGAGCAGTCAGAATTATAATTGAGCCATAATTTATTCTTTCTCTTTATTCGTTCTTGGCTCACCAAGTTTCAGTCTAACCTCAGTGAGGTCTGCTCGGAGCGCTCTTTACTTCCAAAAGTAAAAGTTAAAAAAAATCCAGTAAATGAAATTATGGGCAAACCATTATGATTTTTGTATTCACCCATTTTCCTCCGAAAACTACCATGGGCTTGCGAGTATTTTAGTTCTGCGTTAAAACGTGACTGATACATAAAACGTGGCTACTGTCGTGCATCAAAGACTTTCTATATTGCCCCGAGACATTCGGCTCCCTTTTCGCGTTAGCTCGTGAGAAAAATAACTTTGAAATCTGAACGATCTAATCTTTCAAACATATTTGACGTTTATTATACTGCATTTACTAGAATGAATAAAAAGGGCGTTAATGCAAACTTTTGCGTTAACTGATCTTTTTAACTTATCTTTTTATCTTTTTACACAAAAGACTTATCTCGTCACTTGAATACTCTTACTAGGCGTTTTTCTTTTTTTGTTCCGAACAGAACCTGAACTGTCAAAACAAAAATTGCATTCAGAGCGTACTGAATAAGTTCAGGATAAAATGACCGAGCAAAAAGAGAAAAATGCTGAACACAAATAAAAAGAAGAAAAATTAGAAAACGAAAATGGTCAAAAAATTAAAATTAATCAGAGCGCTCCGAATGCGTTCTGTTCATAGGATGTTCAGAACATGTTCGACGTGCTCGAGATCTGTTCAGAGCTTTTCTCCGAATGAAAAAAGAAAAACGCCTATTATATTGAAAATGTTGCTCAACGCCTTTTGCCCTTATTTATACAAAGTATCGTTATTTTAAAATTTCAAATGTCTCTATCTTCTATAGTGGGCCAAAACCATAGATTTTAGACAAAATTCTGAAAACATTTTAAACACAAATCGAAGATACATAGAAAGTTAAAAAAATTAAAAATATTTCTACGTTTTTTTTTGTAGTCGGCGTCCAATTTCAAAACGTTTTG
Organism: Meliscaeva auricollis; assembly: GCA_948107695.1. Taxonomy (NCBI): domain Eukaryota; kingdom Metazoa; phylum Arthropoda; class Insecta; order Diptera; family Syrphidae; genus Meliscaeva; species Meliscaeva auricollis. The sequence goes on along the minus strand of OX403619.1, from coordinate 29,758,729 downwards.
ACTACACAAGAGAACAATATGAGCTATCTACTTGTCTTACCTAGTGTCAAAGTTTAGCCTTGGATCCTTGATCAGAAACTGGATAAAACATAATGTCCAGCGTCTATAAAAGTTTATAATAAAGGCGAATATTTTGTTTCTCATTTTTACAGTGACATTAAAAAAAAACTGTTTAATTTAATTTGTCTAAAAAATTACGATTCCTAAAACAAATTGTTCACCAAAATTTGTCATGGCCAATTTGTTTTGGTCATTAATAAAAAAAATGAGTTGTGAACCATTAGAAACACTACCACACCCACCACAATTCTCTTATCGGTTATATTATAGTCGTTATGTCCCTATAATTTTTTAACGCCACATAAAATGATTAAAAACCACCGAGAATATTATATTTTTGGTTCGTTTCATTAATTTTTCAATATTGCAACTAAAAAAATATAATTTCTGTTTTGTTTAAAAAAAAAATAAGGAGAATGAAAATCATTTGCCACATTATTAATTCGATGGTTGTGGCAGGGCTTGGTGAGAAAAATTTGGAATGAAAAAAAAATAGTCGTTTACCAACGCAATACTTCACCAAACAAACACCCCAATAATAAATTAGTATTTAAAATTGAAAAAAAAAAACAACACCAAACATATTTTCCAATTTATATCCAACAAGGAGGAAAAAATAAATTGCAATTATGTGCAGTTTTATGAATATCCTGTGTATCGTGGCAAGTGATACTTTATTCAATTATTTTTATTCAATTCTATGAAATGCGTACGTTGAGCATGGTCAGCAAATTAATTTTGTTTTTAATTTAGAAGGAATAACGTATTTTTTTTTAGGAAAAAAAAAACTCACATATACCTAAAATAATTTTGCAGAAATAAGAACAAAATAAAAAAGGATCAGGGGATGGTGCTACAAGCTAATAATTTGAAAAGTTTTTCAATGAAAAATAAAACTGCAACTATAACCTAGTGTTGGAAAATGGCCGTGAAGTCGATATTCGATTGGCTCGCTATAAGCCCCAAAACCATTTAGCAGTTACACACTAGACAGCTTGTTGATTATTAACAAAAACATAATCATACGAGTATCTATCTGATCCAAATGTGTATTTGTTCCAGTTCTTTTCCTTTGTTTTCAAAAACCACAGTATAATAACCAAACTATTTAGCTGTTTTCAGAAAATGGGTCAGAACTCAGAATTAATTCGGATAGAGATGAAAATTGGTATAGAGCATTGAAACATCGATAGAAGTAGAATGTCAAAAGTTCCCAAAAGTCCCATGTATGCATAAAAAGTTATTCAAGGTTAAATGTCGAATTTGTTGGTTTTTCGTATTTAACTTTAAAACGGGAGAAGCTATCAAAACAGAGTATATAAGAGATTTGTAGGTCTTGTGATTCCCTAAAAACACGTTGTGACATTTTTTTATACGAGCGACCGTTCAGTTTTTATATCATGATTCTGTTTTCACTGCTCAGCGGTAATAGTAAAAAGTAAATTGTCTGAAAAACAATACGCAACTGAGTTGAAAGTTCAATTAAACTATTCTATCAGCCTTTTCATTTTTTGCAAAACAATAGATTTTTCCATTTTTTAGGTCTTTTTTTGTGGTGAACGTGGCCCAGAATTTTCAGAATTTCAAGAGCAATCCGGAGCCAGAAGGTAACATCTGTTTTGTATTAAACTTTCTTAACAAGTTTCTGCAACCATGTGGCATAATTTAATTGCTATTCGAAGTAGAAAAAACAAAAAAACAAAAAGATTTACCATATAAAAGTGATCTCCCTCAAACTAAGATAGAGATAGAGACCTAGTAAAATTGTTTCCTAGTGTTGCTGATACAACTTTCATTCTTACTTAGTTTAAAAATAATTCCCTTTTTTGATAATTATTGTATTTAATGAAATGTCACTTGAAATAGTTTTAGCAATGCAATATTTAAAAATTTTAAAAATTGGTCATTTTGAAAATACATATTTGCTTACCTATAGTGTATTAGTATTGTTTTTCAAAGGTACCTACTTATCAAAAAGACAAAGATAAGTCGAAAAGTTTGTTAAGCCTAGAATTATAGAAAAGCGGTGGTACATTTTATCACATATTTAAATGAGTTATTAGGTTCGAGAATATAAAATTTGAAATTAAGTGCGAAACGACTTTGTCTTGTCAAAAGTGTGGTAAGAATTGGCGCTTGAATGAAAAATATGCATAGGCAAAATATCATTTATGTATTTATACACGAGAACAATTTATTAAATTTAAAATATCAATTGATTGACATACCACAGAACTGATCAATTGATAGAAATTTTGTTATTACGATTGTCAATTGATAAATTTAAAGAGCATTGTGAATTTTGATTGCTATATAACGATTGTGAATTGGTATTTGATTTGACATTTCAGTTTTGGGCGATTGAATTTTGGTTGTTTCTTATTCTTTTGTTTCGGAGGAATTTTATTTACCATATTTTAATGTTTTTTCTCGTTATTTGTATGCTTATTAAAAGAAAAATTAAGAAACAAAAAAGAATAATACAAAAACAGCAAAATTAAGTGGTTGTAGTGCACGTTTTTTTATTAAGATTGCTCGGTAATAATATGTTCTCCAATTTAATGTTGGGCATATTTTTAGTGTATTCTATTTGGTTATAATATTTCCACAGAAAATAATTTTATTGCGTACAAAAAAGTTCTAAATTTCAAGTGAAAATAGTCAATAAATTTTACATTAGTATTTGTCAAGAAAAACATAAAATATAATAATGAAAGTGCTTGTAGGTCCCATTTTTCAATATAATCTACTCAGTAATAATATTTACTATGAAAAGAATTTTGCGATTAAAAAGTGTAAGGTTTCAAGTGAAAACAAGCAATAATCTTAAAAAACCTAAAATTTCATTAACACCATTCTTTTTGACAACCATAATACATTTTAAATTTATCAATGGAACTATTTTACCAAAAAAATTGATAATTGATGACGAAAATACGGGTTCATCAATTTTATTGATAATTGTCAAATATCGTATTGATTATTGACAACCGTAATAGGGCTGATAATCTAAGTAAAAGTAAAGTATGTAATATAAAATATTACTTTTTAAACATTAGACAAGGTATTTCTTTCCAAAAAAATGGTAAATTTTATAAATAAGAATTAAGACGTTCTGCCCTAGCATTGTATCCGTCGGAGCGGAGAATTTTCCAAATTTTTTCCGAATCGGAGAAATTTTGCTCTTCGGAACCATACCTTAAGGCGAAAATCCTCAGGTTCGGGAATTTTCCGCTCCGAAGGATACCTCGCTAGGGCCAAATCGGCACCATTATATGGGTGTACTACACCATCATCAGTTCATCCATTTACCCTCTAAATCTTTAAAATCTTCAATTACAAAAAAAAAAAAAAAAAACTTAACCCAAATTTCACTTAAATACAAATCTTATATGGGGGGCTATCGTAAGCAAAAAATTCCTTGGGAGTGTTTCCCTCGTAATAAATTTGGGTATGTAAACACCGAGTTAATGTTTCCCTCGGAAAATAATTCCAGAGAAGATTCACGATCGCTAAAAAAATACCGTGGGAAAACAAATTTTCCCAAGGAAACAAAATCTCATGGAGATTCCCGATATGGCCCAATGTGGCCGATCACTTTTTTAGGAATAAAATGTTTTCATGATGATTTTCAAACATTATTTGAGCAATGTCAGCCAGGACACGACCACAATTACAAAAGTCGATAACTTTAAGGTATCCTTAAATCTCTAGCGGACAATTCATTGAAATGGATCGTCATTTGTACAAAAAATGAGACGAAACAAATTCGCCAGTAGGATTCTTAGACATTTCTTTTTCACAATTTTCACAATAAAATTTTGTCTTTTTAAAAGCTTTACAGCTCAATTTTGATCTTTGATCAAGCTTACTTGGCTTTAGTTGCTCCAAAAATGTTACTTTTGTTTTTTTTTTGAATTGGTGTTTTTTTTTTGTTAAAAACTTCATACAAATATTAAAAAAAGCAAAAGCAAAAATTTTGTGAATTGTAGTGGTGTTAATCTATAGGATCAAAGAGCCAGCAAATCAAAATCAATTTTTTTACGGAAATATAACCGATTTTGAATATGATAAATCTGAAATTTGAAGTCGATTTGTTTTTTCTTTTGACATGCATCATTTGCCTATTTTGGTTTTGCTATCAGAGAAGGTACATACGTTGGTTTTCATATATTCGAAAAAATTTTAGTTTAAAAAAAACATCAAAAGAATTTTTGCATTGAAGAAGTTATTCTCTCTCTCTTGTAGGTAACCTTTTTTAAATGTTTTCACAATCAACCTTCAACTATTGTTAGTAATTCAAATTTAATGTCAACATTATTTTTTTTTTTTCAAAACTGAAATTTGAAGAAAGTTGCTTTTGCGTCATGAATTAAATGACAATGCGTAATGCAAATAGCATTATCTCACAGTGGCGTATCTAGAAAACAAAAATTTGGCTGCTCACCTATACAAACGGGAAGAGAAGCTATAGGTGTTGCTGGGATATTTTCTCCATTTTATCCTCCAATGGAGTTGATCACCCCCCCCCCCCTCCTCAATACGCCACTGTCATTCTCAGTCTCGAATCTTTGGGCAATTATAGCAGTGTTGTTTTCTATGGCCAAAAATCAAAAAAACAGAGATTTGAGTTTATGATAAGTTTCTCGCATAAAACCCACTGTTTGATGGGTTAAATTGATATTTTAATATGTACCTACCTTAAATGATAGTTCTACCTGCAAATTTAACCAAGTTAACAGTATAAGTGCGTTTAAACTATCAATAAACCTAAAATCCATAGCTGGTCCCCAATTAAGTATGCAATGTAAAATGAGTTGATTGACATGTGATAAGTTTATGTTATCGTTAAATATTTGTTTTAACCATTTTGCATTTGCGATCGCTTGGTAACCCTGTTTGTATTGTTTACCTTTTTGTTGACTGTTGTGATGTTGTTTTTTCGTCTTTTCCTTTGGTTAAATTAAAATAAAAAACTTAACTCAAAATTAAATTAGTACAAAAATAAAAAAGATCCAAGTTTCTCAAGAGTATATTCGTCAGAGTTGAGGGTTAAAGAAAATTATTAAAAATATTAAAACAAATATTATACATTTAAAAAAAAAAAATAACTAAAATAAAAAATAAAATTTTGATTCTGTTGTTTGCTGTTGTTCTGGACTTGTTGCGGGAGGAAATAATAAAACAAAGTCTTTTTATGTTGTATAGATATAATATATTTGTATTTAATTGAATATTATTTTCTCTTTATTTTTTCTTTTTAAAGTGTGTATGCATGTATGCTTATCAATTATTATATTTCTGTTTTTTTTGTTTCTTTCCACATGTATAGATTAAAGGATAATAGTTGATTTCTAAGTAATTTTTTTAATATATAGACATTTTTTGTTTGTTTTGTTTTGCACATTCATTGATATCTTTTCCTTCAAGGTTAGTTAATGTTTAAATGTTTTGTTATTTTTTTTTTCTGTTTTAATTGTTGGTTTTAAGTTTAATGCTTAAAATTTTAAATGTAATGTAATTTGTTTTTTTTCTGTTTGAATATTGTGAGTATTTTGTATGTTTGTTTTCTTAAATTTTTCAACTATTTTCTTTTTTGTTGTTGTTGGTTTGTAGCTTGTAGTGTTTTTTTGTTTTGTTTTTAACCTTTAGCTTAAACATCTATATACTAATAACTTCTAAATTTTTGTTTTTTTTTTTATACGCAAATTGCACAATATGTATTTTTTCGCCTGCTTCAAAAGTTATTTCTTTTCATTAAATTTAATAAGTTTTGTTTCTTTTTTTTGTTAGCCAAAAATAAAATAAAATAGTTTTTCTGCAATATTATACTCATAATTCGTTTCATTGTAGTTCGTTAAAGTTTTTATTTATTTTATTTTTTTGAAAATTATCACCAGTAAATACGACTACACAGTAAATACATTTATAGTTCTTTTTGTATGTTTTTTGTTGTTGGTTGTTGTGTGAGTGTGTGTTTTAATTTTTCTGGTTAATGTGTGTTGTGTGTAATTTTCTATTATACATGTAACATTTTTGTGTATGAGTTAGTGTTGTATTAATTTATTTGTTTTTTTTTTTTTGTTTAATTCTTATATCAAATTGACACCTTTTTAAGCCTAACATTTATATAATTTTATTCTTTAAAAGATGTTCTATAATACTCTATGTGTATTGGTTTGTTTTTGTTTTTTGTTTTTGTTTTGTTATTAATTAATCGGTGTACAATGTAGTAAGAGTCAAGAAAAAATTGTGACATTTAGATAGATAAACTTTAAATACTTATTTCTAATTTTTTTTTAATATGTTTGTATGTAATGTATGTTTAGGTATGAATGTAAGTATAATGTATGTTTGCTTTGTTTATGTATTTAGTTTTGTTCAAAATTAGGACCTATATTAGGGACTTTAGCATGAGACTCAGAAAAAAAACATATAACGGTAGTTTTTAACGGTTTTTTTTTATAAAGAAAATGAGATTTTTTTGTATTGATTTGCAGTTCGTTGTTGTTAGCTTAAAATAAATGTTTAATCTTTGTTAACCAAATTAAACTGGCAGGTGAAAGAGATTTTAAAAGTTTGTTCAAGAAAGATAAGATATGGCAGTTCAAAAGATAAGAATGACCTCTTTTCATTTGATACTTTAAGTTGATTAGATGAGGCTACTGCATACTTGGTTCAAACGTCACTCGATTCTAATGTATTTTTTTTTGTATCTATTGGAGAACTAAGCTTGTTAAACTTTTGATGCAGTTTTTTGGTAGGTATCTGTTCCATTGACTTTCGAAGGTCAATGACTTATTTAGCCTAAACATTTTTGAAAAAAATCTTAAATATCATCTTATGAACCAGAGTAGACCATGTTTATTTAAATTTCGACGAAAGTTGTCTCAAAAACATGTGTGGTGTTTGGTAGAAACATTTTTTGACTTTTTTTTCTTCAAGGCATTCAAAAATGTCAATTAAAATATTGTTGGGGTTGGAGGAGAAAGTTATTCAAATTTCAAATCCGCTTCTGTGAAGAAGTTAATGGCTCTCGTTTTTGGATATTTTTTATTTTGAATATTTTCAGAGTTCTTATGGCATTCATATTCACATTGCTTGTGCTTCCAACTTTAATGTGGCTAGATTTCTCCGTCGTCATCTCCTTAACTTTGAAGATATAGTTAAAGCGCCAAAAATTCAATATGGCGGTGGTCGTTTCAAGGAAGAAATTTGTTGGTGCTTTTCAGATATCAGTATGGCCATAGTTGCGAACATTTTCAGCAACTTTCAGAATAAAAAAATGCTCCTGGATCAAATTCAAATTGCACTGAAATATGTTAATACAAAGTATTAAATTTATTAGGAGACTTATAAATTGATAAAATTTTAAGAGGCGTATTTCGGAAACTACTACGGCTATGTAGACAATTACGGGCTCAATTTCTTGGCAAATTCAGTTTTCTTAAAAACGTAGGTTTATAGTTGTACCTAAAAACTAGTCTTTCAGGGTAAAATTAGCAAAAAACTGCAAGAAACATTGAAAATTTCGCGGTTATTTGCATTTTTGACTATGTTGCGTCAAGAAATTTTGTTGGCAAACCTCAGATTCGGATTTAGCACCCAGAAACATATAAAGTATGAAAGAATTCAAACCTACCCCAGAACTCTCCTTCTAGGAAACTTTGATCACAAACTTAATGTACTATTAGGGAGGATTAATCGCCTATTACAATGGGGAATAGCTACTTTTTTTCCAGTTTTCGCCAACATTTAGTTTCGCAAAAGAAGATCATTATCGATGTCAGCTCTCAAGTAAATTGAACAACTGTTGAGAAAAAAACGCCTTCCATCCTCTAAAGTATGTAGGTATCCTACGTTACGAATGTTTTGTGTATTTGTGAGTTTGCCTGGAACAGTTTAGAACAGGGTTTTCGCACTTCATTTTGAGGCAGAACTGATTCGTGAGTCGAAAATTTCTCTGGAAATTTTATTCACGATACCAATAAACTCCGAAGAAAACATTCCCTTGTCATTTACGTTCCCAAATTTCGAAGGAGGGAAACATTTCCAGGAAAATTTTTACTCACGATAATCCATACATTTGGAAGTCATTTTCGTAAAAGTTAATATAACATTTCTGGCAATTACTGTAAGTTGTTTTTCCACATACATTTTGGAGACGAAGCAGAAAATGTTGATTTCGTTCGAGCAAAACTCATAAAAGCTTTTAAATTTCCGACCTTTCAATATATTTCACGTGAAAAATTTTCCAGGCGAAACTCATAATAGGCCTATTAGCATCTTAGTCGATTTCACCCCAGCATATCGTAATTTGAACTTATTATAAATATTAGAAAACTTCTTTCAATTGAAATGAAAACATTCATTGCCTAATTTCGGGAGTTAATTTTGGGCCTGTTGCTAGTGTTTATACGCAAAATGTTTATTCGACTTTTTCAATCCATTGAGCCTTAAAAGACTATATAGAATATAGAAAAATACCGAAACTCAAAAAATGCGAAAAAAGCATTATTTCTATTTGACTCCGACGGATACTTCCTATGCAATTGCAGTAATCCCTGTTTGTTCTCCGGGCCATAAAGATTAACCCACGTGTCGTATATTGAAAATTCTTACCAGTTTTTAAGTAACTACAGAGCTACAGTTTTATATTTTCACATTCAATGTCACACTTTGTCACACCCACCTCCTAGAGTCTAGCACATAACTTGAAACAAAAAAGTAAATTTGATACAATCGAGCATTGGGAGCACCTAACTCAGTTCAGTCAATTGTTTTCCATTAAATCAAATTAGATGATCCTTTTGATTTTACAAGTTACGTGATGGGTGCCCAGCCTTTTCGATTTCGAACTAAGAATAGATAAGATTCGATAAGATTAATTCTAATAGCTAAGAATAGTAAACGAATTAATAACACTGTATATCACTCAAAAATACTCGAGCGAAGACCTCTATTACCTTGTGTAAGACTTTTAGCACTGATTACGAAACGGTATTTTAAAATTTTCATTACATCCCCATAATCTGAACTAAGGCCAAACACGCTGTTTTTTTACTTTCAAAAAATTACATAAATTCTAGCTTTCGAAAATTTTGTAGCTATTTTAGTTTTGTTTCAGAAAATATTCAGACCAATGATGTATAAAACATTTAAGTTTGAATAAAAATCTGGACTTCTTAACCGCCACCTCAATATTTTATAAGACTAATTTCAAAATTTTACTTTATATTCCATAGTATCTTTTGCTGTGGCAAGGTAAACTTAGAAATTGTACTAGTTTTGCCAACAATCGCTACCATTATTAATTTGATATATTTCACCAAAACTTACACAATTTTTATCTATTTATTACGAAATACCAAAAAACTGCGCCTTTTTCATCAAAATCAAAATATTTTTGATTTTCCTACCAGACTTTGCATTAGATAGGATTCAAAACTTTCAATCTATTCAAAAACATGCTCGTAAGATCAAAAAATAAAAAGAAAACTCTTTGATAAAATGCAACTAGAAAAAAAATGTATAACAATACAGAACTATAAAGTGAATTAAATTGTACTGTCATCATTACCGTATCAAGCTAAAGATTTAAACAAAAAAATTATTATTATTATCAATATTTCAGTAGGAATTATTATTATTAAAAAAAAGAAAACTACAAAATTAAGTAGAACAACCTTTCATTTACAAAGAAACAAGTTAACTTTATGAATAGATGAGTTTTTTTTTGATTATGATGAGAATTTTACTATACTAAACTGTATATTTAAAAAAATGTTCTTATCATTAATAATACGAAAAAAAAAATTTAAAATAAACACAATTTTAAAGAAAAAGAACAATTAACACTAAAATATTATTTATTAATTAAATATAAAAGCACTATCCCTCTCATTATGTTTACTTGTGTGTGCATAATTTCTTTTTTTAAACTTTATTTTTTTCATTTAAAATAAATAAGCACTGCTTTTAATGTTTATTTGTTTTTTTTCTTTATAAATTAAATTTAAATTAATATTATATGACATGGAAAAATTTCGATATGTTGTTATTTTTCAGGATTTTTTGTTTTATTATTTAATAATTTTGGATTTTTTTTATTCTTGTTTTTTAATCAACAGGGAGAAAAATCAATGGAAAACAAAATATACAATCAAGCAATTCTCCTCGTGCGTGTTTCTTCAATTCCACTATTATTAGGAAGATGTACATATATTTTTTTTTTAAATATATATGCAAATTAAAAAAAGAAAAAAGTAAATAAACGAAATAAAACAAATGAAAAAATATGTTTTTGTTTAATTTTTATTGATGAAATCGAAAAAAAAAATCTGTCATTTATTGAAATAAAAAAACATTAAAATTGTTTTACAAAATAAAACTTACTAAAATAAATAATAGCTGAAAAACAAAAAATTAAATTATAATAAAAAAAAAAAAAATAGTAATAATATATATTTATATTTCATAACTCATAGCTACCATTCGATAACAGCATCGATGTTTTTTATTTTATATATATATTTTTTATATAATAATTTTAAAGTACCAATAAGTTTCTTAAAAACTATTATATTACATGAACAAAACAAAAATAAAAATAAATGATATATAACAAATCTGATAGTAAAAACTATTCGACAACAACCAAATGAATTAAATTCTTTTTCTTTTTTGTTTCTAAACTAATATAATTAGTGTTGGTATTTTTTTTTTTTTAATTATTACTTCAGCACTATAAGTCCAAATTGTTTGATTAATTTTTAAATAAATTCGAAAAAATAAAATTCATAAATATAATTTTAAATTAATTTGAATTACTTACTAAAAAAATCATTTCTTTTTGTTGAGATAACCTTCAGTGTGCTGTTTTTTTTTTTTAATTAATTGCTTTAATTAATATTTTGATTTATTTTAAATAAATTGCACAAAAATAAAATGCTTAAAATTTAACTATAACTATATTCGTTGATGATTTAGCTTTATGTTTTTTTTTGTTTTTATTTGTTTTACTGCTGAACGCTTACTATATAAGTAAAGTATTTCTTTTTTTATTTTAAATGTATAGCTTGTGGAGTTGGAGAGATTTTTCTATACTTGTTTTTTGTTTGACTGATCTCAGCCTGAATCTCCACAAAATTGTGTGATTAAATTCTGACACAAAATAAATAAATCTAAAACCATCTAAAATTGAATTTTTTTCTCCCTGTCCAAAACTATTTTCTTGTTTATAAGTTTAAGTTTATTTTTTATTTTCTTTGAATCTAAAATTTATTCTAAATTAAATTTTTAAAAAATTATTATTTCATTACTTTTTCTTTTGTTGTTATTTTAGATTAACTTACTCACAGTGATATGGTTGTTTCTGATATATTGCTGAATTTCTTGTTTTTGAATACAATTATTTTGTTTTTTTTTTACCATTTTGAACAAAAATTAGCATTCTTTTTTTTTTGTTTTTATTATTCTGTATACATATTAATTTTTTTGTATATAAATTAAAAAATATTTAAAAAATATTCTTTTCTTTTGTATTAGTATTTTCTTTATATTTTTATTTATACACATGCTTTCATTTAAAACTAAGAAAAAAATGTAGTTAAATAATTGTATTTATCTTTTACTTTGAGTAAAATTTTAATAAATTTAATTGAAACAAATTCAAAAGTAAAAGTTAAAATTATTATAAAAAGAAAGAAAAAAAAAAACTAATATAATTATGTCTTTTTTTGTTTGTATAGTTACTTAAATTTATATAAAATTAAATATTCTTGTTTAATTTTTATTTTAATTTTTTTTTGTCATAGTCCTCTTTGTTTTTTTTTTATTTTTAATTAAATAATTTTATTTCTTGTAGCTTAGGTTTCATTTTTTCTTTATTTTTTTTAAATAAAAAAAAATAATAATACTAGTCTAACCAATGTGATTTGTTTCTGTCTAGTCTAATTTTTTTTTGTTTTTTTTTTTATTTATGTTTAATTGATTTAAGTAACTTATTCCATTGATTAATAAATTCCATTTAAGTAGTTCAGTTTTTTTTTATAATTTTATTTATATTTTTTTGTTTTACATTTTTTAATGTTTTTTTGTTATTCATCAATATTGTCAAATTAAATATGTATTTAATTACAAATTTTCTATAATTATTATTTATTTCTAAATAAATTTTATTTAGCTCCTTTTTATGTTGAAAATTTTAATCTAAAACAAAACGAAAAAATAAAAAAAAACAGGCTATATAAATAACAAATAATTTTTTTTGGGCCACAAATTTGATAAATAATTTACATATTATGTATATAAAATGTATAGAATGAATTAGTCTAATTTTTTGTTAAAATGAATAAACAAAAAATCAGTTATAATATAATAATTATTAATTACGTATTTTATAAATACATTAATACTCTACAAGGAAAGAAGGAAAGAAAAAAAAATAGCTTACAATTGAAAATACAAAAACAAAACAACATAACAAATTATTATTGAATAAAAACAAAACTAAAATTAAAATTTAAAAAAAAAAAAACATAAACATAACATTAGTTTGTTGCTATTTGCATTTTTTCTTTAGAAAAAAATAGAAACATATTTATATGCATATTTTTTGTTCTTGTTATTGTTTAAAATTTGTTCTTTTTTGTTTTTTTTTGTTTGTTTCTTTTATAATAAAAAAAATATTATAAGAATTTTATTTTCAAAACGATGAATCTTGGGGGTTTCATTTAAAATTCTTCTTCTTCTCCTTCTATTTTTTATTTGTTGTTTCATGCGTGGGGATGGTGGTTTTTTTTTTTTAATTTAATTTTTGTAATAATTATTATTTTTTTTAATGTATATTAATTAATTAATTAATGTTTTTATAAAATTTTAATTAAATCTCAATTGTAGGAGTCCGGTTTTAATTCACCGTCATTTTCTTTTTCAACGATACCTTCATTGGTCGCATTATTCCATGCGCCATTCATGCTTTTTGACGATGAGAAACAAAGTTTCATTATGAAGGGGAATTTTGTGCCTAAAATGAGAAAAAAACAAATCAAATTGAATATGTTGTTTTTTTTTTTAAATATGAAAAACTAAGAAATTAAAGAATAAAAATAAAGATAAAGGAGGGGATGGGATTTAATTTTAACAGAAACTATTTTTTAAGAGTATAAATAATCTTAATGATGCCAAGGTGCGGAAAAGAAAATATGATAACTTTCACCAAAGTGAAAATATTTTTTTCTTGATACAATAACCAGGTCATAAAGATAATATTTTTTTGTAGTCTTTTTTGAAATTTTCTTGGTAAATGTATGGAATAATCATGAATGAATGATGGTAAGCGAGAGAAATTAATTTTTTAATAGAACAAAATGTTACACATACGCCACAGTGACCCATTTCGATTTTTTTTTTCGAAAAATTATAATACAGCTTTTTAGGGGTTTGAACGTTCTACAAAATGGTACAAGGTAATTGTTTTGTAGGTTCTAAAAGTCATTGATATCAATAAAATAGTTAGCCAACTTAGGGGAAATATATGCCCAAAATTTGACGCAGAGCACGAATTGGACTTTCTGAAGTGTGAATTAAAATTTTAACTGTAACTGATTTTATATTATTTGAAAAACTGGATTAATTCCTGTATAATACAATTTTTTTCTCATGTTGTCTTTTCGTATTTGAGTAATTAAAAAAAATTATTAGAATTGGACTTTTCAAAAATGTGAACAAATGATTTTGAACTTCTCATTGGCGATCTTGAAAACTTTGATTTTTGAAAATATTTTCAATTTAAGATCTTTAAAAACCTTAGCATGTGTTCAGTATTAAAATGAAGTTGGAGTTTTAAAAAAATGTTAATTATATTTTTTATTTGTGTTCAGGGTTATTTTGCTCACAGCGGGTTAAGTTGATAGCATAATTTTCAGAGGTTCTAGGTAAATGGATCTTATCAACCAAAATCTGTTAGTTAGCTATATTCGTGGTTAACAACTCAACCTATGAATTATCAGAAAAAATAATAAATAGTTTAAAAGAAAAATCGACGGTTTACAGGTTGAAAAAATCAGTATTAGTTCACGAGATACATATTTAAAAAGAAAAATATGATTGAAAAATTTTCTTATATTCTTAATTATGCCATTACTTATAGAAAAAAGTCCCCCCATACTGATATCTTTGTTATTTCCTACGATGTTTATGAAAAAAAAAAAAAAAATTCAGCAATTTTTGGATTTTTATAGTAGAATAAAAATTGACTAAAGTGAATTTCATTAACCGTTCTAAAGTTATTTGATCCAAAATTCATTCTTCAACATTTTTCTGTAGTTTTTTTAATTGACAAAAAAACTGTAGTTGATTCTGTTCTGAAGATATTTAAGACGAAACTGATTTTACAACTTTGTTTTCAATTAGCAGTAATAACAAATGCTTATTAATTTTTTTGGAAATCACTTTCTGAAGTCAATATTTTCACGCGTTCTTGATTTTGATATATTAGTGGCCTGGGATTTGCATTTTGACTTCACTATTCGAAAGAGTATCAGCACACGATCCGAAAATTATATTTTGCATAACTGCACCTAAAATCATTTAGCATTTCGTTTTTGAGGTGATTTTGATTTTTTTTTAATAATTATTAAAACCGTTTTCGATTTGCAGTTGAAAAGAAAACCCTTTTTTCTTTCTTTGTGGTGAAATACTACCAGGAGAGAGAGTCTATCCCCCTCCCCCTTTAGGAGGAGTGGAAATTAAAAAAAATAAGTAAAAAAATGTACATATTTCAAATATTGCAAGTAATATAGATTTTGAAACTAAACGACAAAGTTAGGCACCCATCGCTACTAGAAACATCATGAAACGTAAAGAAAACTCGTTTTCGGGACAGAAGCTATAAACGCCAAAAGATGAAGATTAGCTAAACTTAGGGTAATTTCGAAATTCAGCCATTTTGAATAAAACATACATGTACTTTTCATAAAAAAACTAAAAATCAATATTTTTACACTTTATTGTAAACAAAATTTTACGTATAAGTTTGGGATTACTAATGTAATTCATATTTTTTTTTTGTTTAGTTTCCAGCCGAACCTTTTTAGCTCAAATTGAATGAACTAAAATTTCAGCAATTTTTTTTGCAAAAACACAAAAACAAGCATATTAATGTGTGATGAAGATCATACAATCTTAAAGAAACGGTTTCAAAACCCTATTAGTATTTTAATATTGAAATCTGCCTAAAAACAAGTCAAAGATTTATTTATCCATTTTAGTGGAATTAATTTTTATACATAAAAATCTATTTTCGTTTCTTTAAAAGCATCGTTAAAAAATATATACCTTCGGCAAAGTAAAACTAATTTCCATAAAAAAAATACAGTGCTGTGTGAAACATTTGCAACTTAAACCATCAGAGCTCTTTTTTTTGTTTTCAAAAAAGTGATTTAAAAAAGCAAACAGCAGTACAATTTTGAAAACTTTTTCAATATAACACTGTAGATTCTAGAAATTTTAATTTGATTAAGTTTGTGAAAAATTCAACAGGGATTTTAAAGTTTTCGTCGAAATAAATGGCTTTTCAATATTTTGAAATTAAGCAAACTCGTCTGCAGTTCGCAGCATCTTATTTTTAATGAGTCAATGTTTAATATTGTAGTTCAACTTAAACCTTCTATGCTGTTTATTTTTTTTCGAAAGACATTCATAATTTTCATGTCTTCTTATGCTACGATACAATGTGGCCTTTGCCTTCTATGCTGAGATATCAGCTTTCCACTCTTAATTATCTTACAAATAGGCGATTTATTTTGAGAATACTTTACTAAAATTTACTTTTGGAATATTTATTTTTAAAAGTCACTCAAAATAATTAATTTTATTTCGGAAGAATACTTTTTTCCGGCCATTTTAATAAAAATTCCTTTTTGTTTGTTTTTTGTATCCTAAAAAGGTCTTTCCTCGATCAAATACACAGCTAATACTTTCTCACAGCATCAAGAAATAAAAAAAAATTTATGGATTTCAAAATGAATCAATTTAACCGTTTTCAAAATTGATCATGGTCGTCAGTTGCAAGTGTTATGCACAGCCAAATTCATTACTTATTTTGTTATGCAGTTGCATTTGTTGTAATTCTCAATAGATTTAAATTTTTGGGTGTTTTTATTGTTACTTTGATACATATAAAGTCTAGAACAATGAAAATAATTGGGTTTAAACAAGTTATATTATGAAGAATATGTGGTTTTTTTTTGGTAGGTGATAAAAGTTGCAAATGTACTGCACAGCACGGTACATAGAAAGCACAGTTATTCTTGTTAAATTTCAGATACTCGTTATTCCACCGAATTTCCAAAAAAGGTTTTATTTACTATTTCGAAACAAAAACGTCTATATAGCGCTCAAAATACAATTCCATTAATTTTAACCTCTTTCTGTTTTTTTTTCCAAACATTCTATTTTATTTGACTGGACGTAAAAGTTATTTTAGGGAAATAGAAATGATTTCTCTCTATTTTATTTTATTAAAAAAAAAAAATGTGAGAGACAGTCTTTCATTGGATTTCTTCCCATTTAATTATAAAAGAAAAGTAAATGGAAAAAACAAAAGGCAATAAAACAACAACAACAACAACAAAAAAGGGTCAAGAATTTAATCCTAGCAATCTCGACAAAATTTTAATTGCTTTGTATTTTTGTTTTTCAAAGAAAAGGGATATTTATCTATAAAATGTAAAACTATATCTTTTTTGAGGATTAGCCTATTTTGTGTTTGAATAAATTGCTTTTCTATTGTTTGTCGTCATAACTTGTTGTTTTCATTTTTATTACCCTCTTTGTTATCATCAAAACACAAAAGAGATAGATATTATAAACTAATTTTTTTTGTTTTAGAATTTTCTGTAAAAAAAAACTTTTTATTAAGTGAAGAACAGGATGACTTAGAGATTAGGTTTTAATATGATTGGGAATTTAAACTATGTTTGGGAAAATGTTAAAAAATTTAACTATTCATTTGTTTTTAATTTCAAATAAAATTTTGATAAATTACAGGATTGTGATAAAATGTTTCTGTTTTAATTTCTTTTAAATAAGGACTACACAAAAAAAAAGATTGACGTAGGTAGATAAAACTTTTTCCAAAAGAACAAAAAATAATCTTTTTTTCTCTTGAATCACTTCGTGATTAATTGGTTTCGTTTCTTTAATATTCATTTGAGTTTTTTTCTTCCTTTCCCTTCTTTTTTTTTTTGTTGCTATTCGCAAAAGATATATTTTCCTCAATCAAACCATCCATTAAAAAGAAAAAAACAAAAAAAAAACTACAAGAAACGTACTTACTTTCCATTACCCTTGTATACCTACCTTAAATGGATATGGAAAAAGGGTTAACTTTGCAAAAGAGAGAGGTAATATAAACTTCATCCATCCATACTCTTGCAGGAAGAATCAGTTTAAAAACAGCAATTAGAATGATTTATTCAAAATCATTTAGTTCAAAAAAAAAAAAGAAAAAACAGAGAAAAACTTTCATTATTCCAAGTAATCCCTACACTGACTGTACTACCCCCACTTTACTTTAATTGAAGTTCATACCGATAACTGCCACCAGACCTAAAGAGGTATTCTTGTGGCAATTTTCTCTTTGACTCTTTCACTTAAAATGGTATCAAATTTTATAAAATTTAAGAACACATTTCGATTCCAATGCGGTTTTGCTTACTTTTTTTATTCACAAACTAATTAACCTCATAGAAAAATGCAAAAATACAAAATTGTTCGAAAACCTCAATTTGCCAGGATTAAAGTTTATTTTTTTATGTTTTTTGCTGTTGTTTAATTTCTCCATTCCTACTGAAGTCAAAGTCCCACAGAGAGTATCGATGATGATATCAAAAACAACAATATTTACCGCGCGCATGTTTTTATCCTTAAAACTTTTGTGTCATTATAAAATCCTGTTTAAAATTTATATATGTGCGAGTCGAGTTTGTCGTTTTTAATTTTCATACTGGAAAGGACATTCAAAAACAGCGTTTTTGATGACTTAAGGGTCTTTAGGGGGTTCAATTTGCTGTTTACTCTGCTGCCTACTCTTATACTCAGCAAGTGTCCAATGTGAATTTTAATGAGGAGCCATTTCATTTCACAAGGCATATAATCATCAGGAGATGAAGGTTCGGTTCGGTTCCGATATGCGGGTACGACAATATACATGTACATATAAAAAATGAAAAAAAAAGAAAAGAAGAGAAAAGGATATTATCGAGGGATACTTTGATTTGGGCCTGGCCAAAACTGATGGAGAGTTGAATAACACTTGAATGTGGGAATATTAAAAGTTTCACAACAATGAAACGACCCACAATTATTATGGTGGGCGGAGGACGGGTAGAAAATAACATTGCCTCTTCCATTTTTAATGGCGAAAAAGCACTTGAAAGTGTTGTGTGTGTAGTACATGCCAAATGTCTCGATAGTAAGCCATAAAGGTTAAGTAGTAATTTGTTGTTATGCGATCGTTAACAGAATTTTTTATGAACCCTCTGATAGAGGCGGTACACTCGAATTGTGTTGAAAAGTGTCGAGAGGGAGGGTGAAAATTTTCATAAATTTCAGCGTAAGAGAGGGTGTTGAAAAATGAGGGTCTTCCAAATTGTATTTACTATAATATCAGTATACTGGTATACCTAGGTAATGGTTTTATTTTTTTAATGGGATTTGTTTGGTTTTCCAATGCGAACTTTTCAAGCGTATAAAATTGGTGATTTAATATGAGTTAACGAGGTATTTTTATTTATTTTGGTCGATTATAATGGTAACCTACTGTTACTGTAGATTGTTGGAAATTAACTTTTTTTTTTTTGAACAAATATCTGTTGTAAGACCAAACAGATGGAAATTAATTTTTTGGTTAGTATATGGTCGTAGTTAAAGTTGATTTTTAATTTTCGAAAACACATCTGGCATTTGGTAGCGATAACGATTTTGCTTAATTAAGTTTTTAATTTGAGGTTTTGGAAAGTTTTTTTCTTTTTTATTTTAATTATTATAACTTCTGAAAGTGGTAAGAAAAATGGTAGGAGATCGTGCTGGAAGGCCGCAATTTATAATTGTTCATTCCTACTGAAGTCAAAGTCCCACAGAGAGTATCGATGATGATATCAAAAACAACAATATTTACCGCGCGCATGTTTTTATCCTTAAAACTTTTGTGTCATTATAAAATCCTGTTTAAAATTTATATATGTGCGAGTCGAGTTTGTCGTTTTTAATTTTCATACTGGAAAGGACATTCAAAAACAGCGTTTTTGATGACTTAAGGGTCTTTAGGGGGTTCAATTTGCTGTTTACTCTGCTGCCTACTCTTATACTCAGCAAGTGTCCAATGTGAATTTTAATGAGGAGCCATTTCATTTCACAAGGCATATAATCATCAGGAGATGAAGGTTCGGTTCGGTTCCGATATGCGGGTACGACAATATACATGTACATATAAAAAATGAAAAAAAAAGAAAAGAAGAGAAAAGGATATTATCGAGGGATACTTTGATTTGGGCCTGGCCAAAACTGATGGAGAGTTGAATAACACTTGAATGTGGGAATATTAAAAGTTTCACAACAATGAAACGACCCACAATTATTATGGTGGGCGGAGGACGGGTAGAAAATAACATTGCCTCTTCCATTTTTAATGGCGAAAAAGCACTTGAAAGTGTTGTGTGTGTAGTACATGCCAAATGTCTCGATAGTAAGCCATAAAGGTTAAGTAGTAATTTGTTGTTATGCGATCGTTAACAGAATTTTTTATGAACCCTCTGATAGAGGCGGTACACTCGAATTGTGTTGAAAAGTGTCGAGAGGGAGGGTGAAAATTTTCATAAATTTCAGCGTAAGAGAGGGTGTTGAAAAATGAGGGTCTTCCAAATTGTATTTACTATAATATCAGTATACTGGTATACCTAGGTAATGGTTTTATTTTTTTAATGGGATTTGTTTGGTTTTCCAATGCGAACTTTTCAAGCGTATAAAATTGGTGATTTAATATGAGTTAACGAGGTATTTTTATTTATTTTGGTCGATTATAATGGTAACCTACTGTTACTGTAGATTGTTGGAAATTAACTTTTTTTTTTTTGAACAAATATCTGTTGTAAGACCAAACAGATGGAAATTAATTTTTTGGTTAGTATATGGTCGTAGTTAAAGTTGATTTTTAATTTTCGAAAACACATCTGGCATTTGGTAGCGATAACGATTTTGCTTAATTAAGTTTTTAATTTGAGGTTTTGGAAAGTTTTTTTCTTTTTTATTTTAATTATTATAACTTCTGAAAGTGGTAAGAAAAATGGTAGGAGATCGTGCTGGAAGGCCGCAATTTATAATTGTTCAAAACGGGATGGACGTGCGAGGTAAAATTTAAAGGCATTAGGGACTTGGCGCAATGGTTGTAGCGCTTACTTAGGTCCTCAGACTTTGATGAATTCGTTGTGATGCCCTTAAGGGGCATCCTCTACTCCTACGCGCCATCGTGTATGGTTTCTGGAAATATATCGTAGTTCTCTCCAACTCTTCCCCAGCTGTGCAGATTCCCTTTCCGCCATTTCATGTGCTTCATGGCCGATCTGACGTTGTGAGTAGGTCTGCCTGTGTGAGTAGGTTCCATTGCATCGCTTGGGCAGCAATTCAATCGTTGCCTTTTGTAAGCGTATGACCAATCCACTGTCACTTACGTCTGCGTATAGTTCCGTCTATGTATTCTTGATCCGTTCTCCTATGAAGTTCTTCATAATAAATACGGTTGGGTCAAAAAATTGTTAAGATGTTAGTAGACACCTATTCACGAACAATTGCGGCATACTTGTGACAGCAGTTAAGATTTTCCACGAGCTGCAGCCATACAGCAGCACGGTTTCAACATTGGAGCGGAACATTCTCAGCTTGGTCTTTAACCTGAAAGCATTATTCCTTCATATTGTGGATAGCATTCCGAATGCAGCATTTGCCTTTTTAACACGTCTGTCGACGTCTTGTTCATTTCCGCCTTTGATAGAGACAAAACTCCCAAGATATTGAAAGTCTTCTACTTTCTCTACCGGTTATCCAGAAATATTGACTTGAACGGATGATTTACTCCCGAGGCTGATCATTTTTGTTTTTGCATTGTTAAGTTTTAGCCCCGCGATTTCTGCATCTCCCTCCACCCTTGTTGTTATTAGACGGAGATTCATCAACCTATGAGAGAGTAAGCATATGTAATCCAGATGTTTCAGTTAGGATGTCAGACTCCACTGAATTCCACCATTTCTGTTTAACAGGGCTGCACGCAGCACATCACTTATCACAAAAAGGAAAAGTATTGGCGATAGTATGCAACCCTGTCTGTATCCACCTTTTCGGCCGGAAATAGTGAAAATTGAGAAAAGGTCTGAGTTGTTGTGACAAGTTAGCGATTTGAGAAATTGAAACCGTATGCGTCGGTAACTGATAATATTTCTGCTGTAGCCCATAGTGTTGACAATAACCTAAATCCTCAACGATCTTTGGAAATACGCATTCAGCAAACGACCCTACGCATAACAGTATTTTAAATAAAGTCTTAGGTTAGGTTTGATCAGGTCAAATCAAGGTAACTATCAGGAAAACTGCTGGCACACTTAGGCCAACAATAGGTCCATTGTGTTACAACATAACAAGTGAGGAAGTTCTTCTAATTAAAACAGTCGGAGCTGTTGATAAAACGAAGGAGATTGTGAATGTCAGTCTTCATTAAGCTTCTAGTATCACCAAAGAAATATGTTATTACGTGAATTTTACGTCTTTGGGAAAGAGCAGGACATGAACAAAGAATTTGTGGGATTGTTTCCTATTCCTCCTGGTCCATGCAACTTCTGCAGAAATCATTTGAGAAGACACTTAATCTTCTAGAGTGTTTTACTATAAAGCAGTGTCCAGTAATGATACCTATTGTGGAGCCAATATGCAATCTGCTTAGTGACAACAAACATTTGCAAGGTTTTAAATCTAGTACCTAATAGTCATATCTGTTTTGTCGACAAGTATTACTACTTGTCCATCTATTGATGTCGTCTATATGGCTTTTGTTTACATGTAGCGATTGGTTTACCAATGTTCACCTTATTAGGCAAAATGCATCTCCTGGCGAGTTCTTCGGTTTTGCATTACCCGGAATGTCACTGTATCCCGGCACCGAGAATGTTGAACTGTTCTGCTATCTCCAAAAGAGACTATTGACCGTTTCGGACAGTAACAGAGTTTATGGCAACTGAACCGAGTGATTTAAAGGCTGCTTGACTATCTGAGAAAAAGCGAATATTCATCGTGGACATCACGGTTTCTTTTGAAGAAGTCAGACACGCCATCACCAATTCAATTTGGGTTTTTGAGCCATCCGCATAAAACTGAATTGCCTCATCTCTCAAGAATTCGCCGTGAATCTGGATGGGATGCTGACTTGGAAGTTTTTGCGAACAACCAGCTGTTGGGTGGTGTAGTGGGAGTGAATATGTATTGATTTGAATGTATTCAGATTGTAAAGCCAGTATAGAATTGTTAGACCATTGGGCATTGCGGCCACTTGTTTACTTATGTCTTGAAATTTTTATAAAAGTTGAGTTAAGACAAGAAATCAAGCTGGTCGATCGCCAGCAACGTCGTATCTTCGTCTTTGAATTGCATCAAAACTATGTAAATTTTCATAGAAACATCACCTTCAGTGAGAAGGCTCATTCTTAACTCGGAGGCTACGTTAATAACAAAATTTTCGCATTTGGGGTTTCGGAAAATCCAAGAAGAATTATTACTGAAAAGCCTCTCGATCCTCAACGTGTCACTGTTTATTTCGGTTTTTGGGCTGGCGTGGCGGTGTGATTGGACCTAACTTATTCGAAAATGAAGTTGATGATGCAACTGTTACGGTAAATTGATTAGGCTACTGAGCTATGCTTAATAGTTTTGTATGGCCTTACTTGAAAGATATTAATGTGGACGACGTAAAATTTCAAAAAGATGACCAATACTCTTAGAGGTTTTGTCACTTCCTTGCAAGAGGCAGTACCTCTGAAAAAAATCATCAAGGGGGCATAGGATGAAAATTGAGCCTAAACCTCGAGTGTGAAAGTCCAAAACAGATCATCCAAGATAGTTTTGGGGTTTAGAGTTTCTTTCATTGGATTCTTGTTCGAGGGAATTTAGAGAAGTTTTATAACAAATCTGGATATTACTGTAAGAGTCCTTAATTTCTTGATAACGAGGTGAAAACTATTTGCCTTTTATGCGTTCCGGCCAAAAATCCAAACATATTTATAAATCCAACACCAACTCAGAAACCAGAGTCACTTACTGTTTCAAAAAACAAAAGAAAAAAAACACGTACAATTTTACATTATTCCAAAAATCATTTTTAAAAAACCATAAAATGAAACTCAAACCATAAAAATCAACTGTCTCAGGGATTTAGTGTCTGCCTACACATTACCTCGCCTGATGCTTATTTATGTGTACAAAAACAAAAAAAAAAATCACACAAACTCACTTAATAATTCTGTTTTTACGACCAAGAACCTGTGTGTCGTTAGCGCGTACACCATACCCATAACGCTTGAACAAATTTTGCAATAAAATTGAAAAATTAATGTCAAACGATGTCACAAAAATGTCAATAATTCAAAGTCTCCATCACACATTTTCATATTATGTGAAACAAAACAAAAATAAAAGCACATCACACAACATCGGCACAGTTGATGCATATTTTTTGCCTTAGATTCTATACCAACACCACATACATTCCCCGACAGAAGCTGATGGAGCCAGCCGAAAGCACAAAAAAAAAAATCAAACAGATCCAAATAAATTACTTCCACTTTTGAATCCTTCGAAAGGCAAAAAAGAATGAAATGGAAAAAAATGGCAGAAAGGCAGGATGGGCTGGTGTATGGGACGATGGGATCATGTATTTGAATTGCCATGCCATGCTCTGTCATTGTGGCAGATAAATTTCCATAAGATTACACAACTCCAGCCATTTTCCGCTCGAGTCAGTCGAGTCGAGTCGAACCGCCTTCTTTAGCCTCCCGCCCCTCATTCGCCGTCGGTCTAAGGCAACGCGCTTACTCTCATGCCTTTCCGGAAATTGCGAATAGCTTTTCACTTGGGCTTAATTTTAATCAAACGATGATTCAGATGATGGAGGAAGGGGTTTATAGTTTGCCTCGTGTCATATGTATGCATGTGGTGACCAATTGTTTTATATTTTACAATATGGAGGAACTAATTATTCCTGTGAAAAATTAATGTACAAATGGCAAGTCGTTAACTAAAATATAAATAATACAAAAAAATATTGTGTCGCACGACTTGCTCAGGAAGAACCAAGGCCTAGTGACTGGATATTCTCAACTATTTCCTGTTTACGTGTAGTCAGCACCATTTTTTCGCCGGTTCCGAACGGCTTACTCAGATGCATATAAAAAGTGGCTGTACAACTGAAAACAAAAAACAAAGAGGCAAAGGCTGCGAATCGAACTCAGACATCCAGCGTGATAGTCCATCGCAGAGGGGCTTACATACGTTGACTACTAAAATGAAACTTAGATTTATACAATCGCGATCTTCTGTTTCTGCAGAACACCCAATCATGGTCGATAGGTATAAAAGTGGAATGGGATGTTGCTAATGATTGCCTTCCCAACGAAGAAGTATTCAAACTATGGCTCTCCCAACAGATTAGAATGTAGCGAAAGAATTCTTTTGATGGAATCAACTGTAGCGTCACTAGTTCCAGTGAGGTTGTACCACTTGGTGAACATCTTGGAGTCATTAAAGGCTCTGACCTTCCAGGTTAGGGGCTTCTGGGGTTACTGCCCGACACGTAGAATTAAGTTAGCTACTTATGAAGAACGTAAAAGCCTTGGAAATGGATGATCCAAATGTTGATGAAACTTAGACAACAAATATGAGACTTGTACGTGGTATATCCGGACCTTGAACAGGCTAAGTGTAGCCGAACAACTAGTGGATATTGGATTTGTGAGTGGAATGTCCGGATTTGTAAGTGAAATTTCGATTCTGTATGTGGAATGTCTGACCCTAAGGCCAAGTGCAGCCAAACAACTAGTGGAGATCCTAGATCCTAGATCCAGGAAAAATGAAGGTATGAAGATGGAGAGGATATACGAAAAATTAAATCCTGCATCCTGTTTCGACGTGGTTTTGCGACAAGAGGCAAGAAGTCATGCACTTCAAATATTAAGTAAACGAGTGCCTTGTCAAAACCCGCAAGAAACAAATTTAAGAACATCACACTGAACTGTGCCCACGACCGTCTGACAGAAGAGAAAGATGACCCGACCAAGAGGAAGTATTCTACAGACTTCTGAAGAAGTCGTATGATAGGTCAAGATTGTAATCTTGGCGGTAACAGTAAACTTTTATCGCAAGAGAACTCCAGAACTTTTGCCGAGCGCGTCTCGGAAACCCCACTAACAGCAATAATATGATAACTTAGCATCAGAAGTGTCACTTCTGGAGTGCTGGTTTTCGAAAGACAAACACAGCACTGGTTCGATGGAGAAACACACAACCAAGGTCGATGATGCAGGCTAGGACCAGAACTGTTGATACAAGAGATCCGAAGACATACAAGAGGAATACCGACTTCTTAGAAGGACGAACAGGAAGCACAAAAAACAAACGGTTGAATCTATTAAGGCATGTAATGGCAGGGGTTAGACGATCTACTTAAGAATATCAGACTGAAATAGAAGCCTGGTGCCGTACAAGATAAATAAGGATCTAGAAAGAACACTTTTCTAATCAGCTTAACAGTGAAGAAAGAAAACCATCCGCTGTTTTGGAGAACAACTCATTCAACGTGGACGATGATAAATACAATATGCGAACGTCCTTCCGTCTTAAAAGAAGTTAGAATGGCGATATCCAAACTTAAACAGCATAAGGTTTCTATAGACCAGTGCCAATAATTTTTTGAAAAAAAAAATTAAGTTTTAGTAGGATGTGGATGGCTCAAAATATTAGGAAGAAATGGTATACGAAAGGGGAAAAATATATTGCCCAACAGTTTGGGGGAAAGTTAAGTGGGCAAAAATGTGGGTTTCGATTTCTATAAAAAGTAGACCTGCTATCGAAAAAAAATTAATCCAAGAGTTCTAGGTGGTAAAACGTTCTACAACTTTTTTTCAGACAATTTTTCTGTATAACCTCAAAAATATTGTGAAAAATGCCAAAAACTTATTTTTTTTGTTTTTTTTTTTATTTTTATCTTTTTCAAAAATATGTAGATTTTGATGAAATTTGGTCTTAACGTACATTGCTATGTTTTTTACTTATACAAACATATTTTATTAATTCTTGAGTTTCTGAACTGGAATCTAGTATTAGAATCGCTCTATCATGCAAACGTTTTGAGGTATCGAATTTTGAACTTCACAAAACACTGGTTTTGTGTTTTTTTTCAACGTTCGATGCGCTAAACACTGGTCTGAATTTTTTTAAAAAACCTTCCAAATTTCTTGTTTCAGTTAACCGATTTTTATCAGTGAAGCGAGGTCGACTGTAGTCCTTTCTTCTAATCAAAACCATTTCTCGTAGATAATAAACAGAGTTTTTAAAGGAGTTTCTGCTACCGATAGATCCGACTACTTTCTTTACAAATACAGATAGAACAGTATTACTTCGTTAATGGTAGGAAGAATTCCGAAAAATAGAAAATTCATGAACCTGGAATAGAATCAAGAATTAGCAGGCCTCTTATTAACATTGAAATTTGTATTCTCTTAAGAAAATAAGGTCACCCTATTTTCCATCAACTCATTTCCACTTTGAAATGAACGATAGATGCAATTGGGTGGTATATGTCCTTTATTTTAGTGTTTCTATTTTATTGTAAAAAAAAAAAATACATTCCTAGTTTATTATTTTTTTCTACATTTTATTTTTGCTATAAATAATAATTTAACAATTGAAATAAAAAAAAAAAACAAAAACTATAGGATTGCATCTTGCACTGGATGTTGTTGCTTATAATGAAAATGTTGATGATGATGATGATGTTGGTGGTGGTAGGATGTTAAAAAATACAACAAACTTCCATATGTGTGTAACTAGAGCGGAAACGCAGTGATTTTAATTATTTCCTTGCGGTAAGTGAAAAGAACTGACTGGAATCGCTTGTACCAACAACATATGTAAAGTGTACCTCCATTAATAGAGTGTAAGTATGTGCATACAAAAACTACAACGAAAGTAGATTTTTAAGTGGAAGTGGAAATACTGGGTGATTTTGAAAGGCTTTTGTGTTGTTAAAGAGGCTATAGAAACAAGTGCTTACATATTTGAAGGTGACAAAACGCATGGAATATGTATTGTTTCAACAATGACAATGAGTGTTTTTTTTTAATTTTTAATTTTCTACTAATACAAGGAAAATAATGTGTAGTAGAGGTACACTTATCAAATTAATCGCAAATAAGTATAAAAATGAACAATGTATAAAAGTTGCTAACAAAACGATAAATGTGGATTGGAAAAAATATGACAATTAAAATATAAATATTCAATATTAGGTACCTACATCCATTCAAATATAAAAATTAAAATTATCATAGTTAAAAGTATCTTTGTTTATCCCTGATATATTTTATCTCTGATATAAAAACCGAAATTAAGTGTTAGTATTAGTATCAGTATCCAGCAGCTATAAAACGTAGAATATGACACAGCATCCAGAATCCAGTCTACTGGTAGGCAGATGCTAACCGAGACCCCTGGGGACTAGCATCTAAAGCAAAAGCAGCAAGCTCATTTCTCAACACAGAAATAATCGATCAGATCGTGAACACACTTATTTCCGTAACACTTGGATAGACCACCCGATACCGCTTTAGCAGCAAAAGAGCTTAAAGAAACTGTTAATTCACTTCAGAAAAAGAAACTTCCCGCAACTAGCAGAAATCATAAAACTATCAGCCCCAACGTATCCCCAACTACTGCTAATCATGTTAAATCACTACCTGGAAGATGGAGTTTTCTTCAACGATGTAGGGATTTATCCGAAAGATAGCATAGTTTCAGGAGGGGGCGTTCTGCAATCGGAGCAATAGGAAGTGATAAATGCTACCCACATGGGTACAACAAGAAAACCCCGTAACTCAAGAGAGATTGTTCGTCTAGCAACCCTAGATGTCAGGTATGCTTTCATGAACTCGAAAACATATTCAAAATTTCAGATAAACTTCTAGAAACTATCAGTGACTACATCAAATACGGAGAGTTAATATTCGAGACACAAATGGCGAGAAAAAGAAGATACACTATGGAGCAACTTAAGGAACTGACCTATGAAATATATCGTACAAAGGTATACTCTTTATGTATATACTGCAAGACTGTCACTATTAGTATCACTATCAGTATCAGTATCAGTATCAGTATCAGTGTAAGTATCAGTATCAGTATCATTATCAGTATCAGTATCAGCATCAGTATCAGCATCAGTATCAGTATCAACATCAGTACCAATAAAAATCAATAAAACTCCTACATCAAACAATGATTACAGTGATTCATTCTGTGTGGAAACAATATTTGACAATTTGCTTTGTCAATTCTAGCGTAGAGGTAGTGAACTTATCTAATAGTTTATTCCAAAAAATTTTATGGCTGTTGAAAAGTTCATTCAAACGAAAATTCTGTCCATTAAAATAATCTAATCCAAAAATTCTTCTAGTAAATAGCAAATTTCAATACCAATCACCGGTTTCCATAAACTTGTTACTTTTAACCCAATTAAGTGTTAAGCTATCAAAAATAATAATGAAACGTAAGACCACACAATGATGATCATAATGCATCCTCTATACAAATTTTTCAGTATGCTGATGTTGGTTCAAAACCCTAACTGACCATCACTCTGCTAAATTGACTTAATTCCCTCAAGTTAAATATTTTATCAACACAAATGCCATTCAAAGTAAATAAATGTTCCTTTATTTTCTCTCACTCTCTCGCTCTTATAGTCTATCGTAAGCGATAACAGCTCCATCTCAACCTCAACTACTCTATTTTCCATCATCATCATCATCATCATCATATTCCATGCATGCAAACATAAAATTTCACAATTTTACACACACAATACATCGCAAAGCTTTCATAATACTCGTATATACTTTTAGCACAACCCATAGTTTTGCAGCAAAAGTAAAATGTTTGGACTTTTAGTGAATATCCGGAGCGCGATAATCAAATTTTCATCCCTTCAATCTCAATTATGCCATAATGAAAACGTTTTATAGGATTTCCATTCTATATTGTGCGATGTTGTCAAACAAGGTCAATTCTATGTATAAATTCCCAAGGCTAATTGATTGCTTTAAACATTATTTAAGCCGCACGTTTTAGAAATATTATGCTCCTTTTGAAAATGGAAGAAAGTCAAAACATTAATGTGCAACCGGATGACCAACCGAACGACCGACCGACCGACCAACCTACCGCACCTTCTTAATTCAGCCAGTGCCGGGTGGATGTTTAATGGACGGAAGTTGTGTTTCGGGCTCCTTGTTTAACCGAATTAAAGCTGCGATAAAAGTTAACTAAAGGTTACAAAACTTTGTGATTTTGTTTGTTTTGAATCGTTTTGAGAATAGTATCAGTCATTAATGTGTTGTGTCTCAAGAATGGCTTGAAAGATTCTTTGCTTACAACTTTTTCAGTAACAACTCTACCGAAATTGATGAAACACATCGAATATTACTACATTTTGTGAATTCTATAAAACCTAAAATCCAGCCCTGAATGTGGTTCTTATTTTATTCAAGATTCTCTCCTTCACAGTCTGTTTGGTAATATGAAAACAGAAAAAGCAAAAAGCAATATGTTTTTCCTGTGAGAGATGTGCGCTGAATAGCCAAACCCGTCTTTTGAATAATTTATTCAAAAATATCATTTTTTTTCCCTGATTTAACTTACTGCGCTAAATGGATAAAGTTCCAAGCTTGCATAAAAAAAAATACGCAAAAAATATAAAAGAACTAAAACATCCCTTAGCTCATTACAAAAAAAGCTTATAAGACATAAAAAGAAGGTATAGAACCACCATTTTGGTCTTTGGTTTTTCTTAAAACATTCTGCTGCTTAATTCATAAATCGTTTGCATAATGTGGCAGAAGTTTTAATATAAATTTTTGCTCCTTTTTTTTCACTTTTTAAATGCAAAAGAAAAAAAGAAAAATGTTTAAAGCTGCTTAATGGAGCTTGATGGTGTTATGTCAAAGTCGATGTAATTTTTGCATTAAGTTTCATTATTAATTAAATTTCACACATCATCTATGTCAAACTGATACAAAAACAAAAAATTTTAAACCTAGGAGACCATAATGTCACAGTTTTGACAGTTGAAATAATTGTCATGAAGGTGTTTTTCATTTTTAATTTTTATTTTCAGTTTGTTCTGTCATTTTTTTAATTGAAAGCCTACATTATAATTGTCTAAAGGTTGTGACTCTCTATTTTTTTTTATTTGATGGCACCAGGCAGTAAAAATAAAACCACATGACCTGGTAACGAAACGTCGACGTTTACATGAAATGGCAGTGGTTAGATTATAAGAGCATTAAATGTCAAGGGTAATTGACTGAAAATAAAAAAAAAAAAATATTCCCCATAAAAAGGGTCGAAAAGTGTTAAGGGTTTACTGAGCAAAGCTGCAAAAAGGTAGTGTTACGTATGTAGATGTAGATATTGGATAGGTACTAATTTTTCATTTGGTTTGAAAGCAATTCAATTCCGAGTTTAAGGAAGTGGAAAGGAATTTAAAAAGGAATAGTTACCAATGGGGTTTTAGGAGAAAGGCCTTATTTTAAATGCCAGAAATGATTTTTCTGCTGTTAAATAATTATTTCTACAGTTCTGTAGTGTTCATCTTGTGGAAAACTCTTAAATGTTCTTGTTTCAAAAAGATAAATTTGAATGATTGGTAGGTGGATGGGATTTAGTCAAGTTTTATGGTCGCTATCTTTTACGAAACAGTAGAAGCCCTTTCGAATTTGTCATTAAAGGTTATGAGTTACGAATCTTACAAAAAAATAATATTTTAACAGATTTTCAGAAATTTCATAAGACAATTCACTTTAGAAAAACCTATCTTAAAAAATCATATTTTGAACAAATGTAAAATGGAGTGATTCACTGTTTAATTAATTCTCACAAAGCTCAATCCAATGGTTCCGTTTGATAATTTTGATGATCAACTCGGTTTGAAACAAAATCGGAGAATACTTTTCATGTGTTACATACTTAGGTAAAATTTTCGATAAAGAACAAAACGAACACGAAATTAATGTCACAAAAAAGAAATCAGCTATTATGCAGTCATTTGCGTTGTTAGAAGATGGGGAAATATTAAATTCCTTTCCTAATCTCTTAATTTTTCCCTCTCAGGTAAGGAACTGAAAATTTCATATTTATTGAGGGTATTTATTGTTTAATCCATCGACATCACAGCCATCCCCCAATGAAATTCGACAATTTATGCATTTATGTATCGGGTATAAGCTATATTTTGAGGCAAAAAGTATATTTCGTAGCAAATCACAAAATTGTTCAAAAATCAGTTGCCTCCTTTTTTTTATTTATTTATTCAATTTATTTTAGTAACTTTTCATTATTCAATCGCAATCCGTTTGAACGCAGAAAAAACTAAAAAAAAAACTGGTATTTCAAACAAAATTGATACTTTTTGTTTAAATAAGAGTTATTTGAGTGTGTTTTCATTTGAACACAGTTACCACATTCTCAGCTTTACACTATTGACACTATTTTTTTTATTTTTTTTTTAAATGTTTAGCTTTTGTTTGGAATAGTTAATATATTCTGTTTTGAATAAACTAAAAAAGTTATGATGAATAAATGGATGTAATTTCTTTTGTCCAAACAGGGTTGCCATGTTTATGCCCCTATTTTAAAAGTGGCAACACTATGCTTTTATTACAAGTATCAGTTTAGTTTTCATTTAACACTAATTTAAACCTCTAAGCATATAAGTTTAGTTAAATAATCCGACGGCTGTCGCTTGGACTATAAGGATAGCCCAACTCACGACAACTCGACTCCGGTGCATAGATGAGATACGCCCCTCGTCAAATTAATACGCACAAACATTTTTCAATATACTTTATCCATTTTTCTCCAAACACTAATAGTTACTGTGCCATCTGTTGATGCTAACAATTCCCTTAAGATGCTAAGAAAATAATTCCAAAATAGTTTTCCAAAAACAACCACCAGTTTTTCTTGCAAAGCTTTCTACTGGGAAATATTCAATTTGTTTTTGAGTCAGCTGAATAGGTATAAAAATAAAAATTAGTATTGGAATGGATAAAACCAAGTTTTTTTCTTTACAGTCTAGTAGTGGGTACACTTCCACCTTGAATAACTTTTAATAACTTCGTAAATTCGATCCGGCATGGAATCGTACACCCTTTTAATGAAGTTAAACAAAATTTCGCTCTAAGCTAACTTAATAGCAGGAATTATGAATTATTTGTCTTCAAACTGACGACCATTTCCAAAAACTTTGCGTACTAACCATCTCCAGATATTTTCAATGATGCTTAGATCAGGTGAGTACGTCGTCGGCCATTGAAGCAACTGCACATTTTCCCCCTCTATCCAAGTTTTTTTATGCGCATTGAGTTAATAGTCGCGTTATCATGATTGTAGGTCCAGTTTATGGGTCCAAGCTGTTGAGTGACTTCCATTTACGTCGCATTTTTTGTTTTTATTTTTGCAACAGAATCAGAAGAATTTGATGCACACCTTAAATTTTTTTGTCTTTCAGGTGTTTTTTTTTTCTTCATGTTTCTACTGTCCTTCCATCATGTTTTAGAATAAACTTCATTAAAATTTCTGACAATTTTATCAGCTATTGCAGGTCCCGTTAGGCCTTGATATCTAAGCAAATCAATTTAAGCTTTTTCAACACTGTTAAGGCATGTAGAACTACCCGTGAATTTCAATGAAAACACTAAAATTGTCGATTTAAACTGTACCTACAGAACTTCAAAACACTCATAAACCACGAAGAAAATGGTGTTGTACCCATTAAGTTGACTAAAAAAAAAAACTCATCCTTTGCGTATGAAACACTTTGCAAATGGGCGAAAGAAAAACTCGCGGTTGTTTTTGGATAATCCTTTCGGAATTCTTTTCTTAACATCTTCAGAGAATATTAAGCACTAACAGATCTCACAATATCCATCAATGCTTCGAAAAAATACACAAAGGTATCTTCAAAAATTTTTGAGCGAATTCAGTTGGCGATGAATGTATATTGGGGATAACTATAGGATTTGGGGATTTGGGATATGTGCGATGTTGGGTGTATGCGTTGGTTGTATCCGTCATAATTCGTAATTTACGATAACCTGAGTCGAGTTGTCGTGAGCCGGGCTTTCTTGACCCCATACAAAATAGTCCCTTCTTTTAATCCCGGATCCTTTTGTTGGGATAAGTTCGAGACCAAAATTGACTGACAAAACATACTCGAGGAGTTAACTTGGCGATAAGCCGAAGTAAAGCAAATATATCAAAAATCCGTGTTTTTATGTTTCGAAATTTTGTTTATTGCCGCAAGTCGCAAAATTTGTAATCATATAAGCATCCAATACTTAAATTTTGGGGATTGTTGATTAAGAATTCAGAAGAGATATTCAGCAGATCGATTAGTAAGCAGACGTCAGTTTGATAATAATTTTCCTTTGATTCAAGGAACGAAATATGCCAAAAAATCTGTACAATAGTTCCCAATTTTGTATAGTTTTTTTTTTGTAACAATGTTTAGTAAATAACCATATAACGAATCATTATAAAAATATAAGTTCTTGGTTGTTAACAGAGGTTATGATTACAAAACAGTGTTTATAGCTACCCTCTTTGCTATAGAAAGTATTTTTTAAAAAATGCATACTATTTCGAGTATTTTCCTCAGCCATACCTCTACAACATAAATTTCTAATTTTAAATTCAAATTAAAGACATTTCTCATCATTGTTGTTTGTTTTGTTTTTGTTTAACACCCGCCATCTTTCATCGCGCTAAAGAAAACCGAAATTTATGTACCAAATGACAAATAAAATATTTTACAAGAAAAATGACATAACGAGTCATAACTCTTCCCAACCTACCTTTAGATGAGTAAACATTTCTCTTCCTAAATAACTCATTTAATGAAACAATGTAAACAAACAAGCCAAAAAAAAAAAAAAAAAAAAACAACAACGATAGCGAGAGAATATTCCAAATTACTTTACAAAATAATTCTCGTACAACACGACAAAGTCGCATAAATTACTAGCTTTTGCCTGAAAAGAAGAGATATTTTGTGATTCCCTCAACCATGTGATAAACATCCTTTTACCCTTGACAAATAAATCACTCTGCTGCCGCCGCGGAGTAGTGCCACCACTGAGGGGGCAGCAGCATCTCACTCCTTTACATGGATCATTTTTATTATTTAAGACAAATCGGTTGTGTTTTTTTTTTTTTTTTTTTGGTATATAAATCCGATTTTGCTGGAATTTACAGTGTTTTTCCATTCAAAGCCTTAAAACCATCAAAATGAACAGAATCAGGAAAAGAAAAAATAAACTTTGAAATTGCTCTTTAAACTTTTATATAATGTATACGACGTCACTATACCCACAGGATATGAATTTATGTGTAAAACTTTTTTTTTATTTTATTTTATTCATTGAATTTAATGCCCATGAACAGGCAAAACAGAGAGTCTGTAAGCCTCGAATGTCCTTTTAGTGCCGCGCTAACCATCAGAAAGAGTTACAATTTTGTTTTTGTTGCAAAAACAATAGCACGCTCCTATTATTATCCCGAGAATTGTATTCAGCTATCGATTAATCATTGGAAACATTACACTCGGCTGAGTTTTGGGGGTTTATAAATCCACCTCCTGAATTATTTCGAATCCATTGTTCTGAACTGTTATGGGTATCCTCTTAGGCATTGTTATTTTTTTTTGCGCTTTGCTGCCTGTTTTTCCCAGAGGAATCAAAAAGTTTATAGTTACGTTTTTTTTTTTGCTCTTTCAATTTAAGAGAATATAGACATTAAATCAGTCGTTAAAATGTGCTGGTTTAAGGGGGCGAGGTGGCTTTTTTTTCTTTGTTTTCAAAAACGAGATGGAATAATTCACACCATCCTTGGGGGAAACAAAAAAAAAACACTATATTGGTTCAATGGCCTGAAATGCATTTAAC
This sequence comes from Meliscaeva auricollis, assembly GCA_948107695.1. Classification (NCBI taxonomy): domain Eukaryota; kingdom Metazoa; phylum Arthropoda; class Insecta; order Diptera; family Syrphidae; genus Meliscaeva; species Meliscaeva auricollis. Next base: position 29,723,354 of record OX403619.1, on the reverse strand, counting down.
TGCAGATATTCGCTATGCTTTGCAAGTTCATTAGATAATTGGCACATTAGTGGTGGTGTTTTTATCTTTTTTTTTTCTCTATTGGTTGTGTTGATGAGATGGAACTTTGGCAATGTTCCAGATACTTTGCATTAAGCACAAACAATTGTTTGACAAAAAAAAAAAAAAATTCTACGGGGAGTTGGGTAGGAAGATACTATTTTTATATGGCGGAATTAGTGGAATTAGCGTGCTGTTTTGTTGGCACATTGTGTTTTCAATGGATTGGAATGGAAACAAAAATTGCCATTTTCAAACTAAAAATTTATTTACTGTTTATTTTTAGGGAAGCATTTCTGATAATTTTAAAGTTTTAAGAAGATTGAAAGTCACAGACAAAAATTTCAAAATAGATACTTAACACCTTAGTAGAGCTTTTTTCTCAAAGTCGCATGGAATAAGAAGAGGTTGATATTTAATTTTTAACAATGTATGTAATGCACTGAAAGAACAAATCAATTGCGGCAGGCAAATTCGTTTGGGTTAAACGATAAAAAAAGGGTTTACCTGTGATTTAACCGGCGGCGGCGGCGACCCCCAGCTTCCAAAGCGATTATCTTTTCATTCCACCAAGGACTGTATAATTTATGATTGGCGTATAGGGCATATAAACAAAACGAGAGACCGAATCGTTTGCATCAAACGACTTCTCGTTTGTTCGTTTGCAGCAAGCTCTTAAATTCGTTGCGGTGAAACAATTTATTCGAAAGAATAAATGAAAAAGAAAAGTTCCGCTTGACTAAGGCGATTAAATCGTGACCTATCGAACTAAGGCTATTGTTATTGCGCCACGAACTAGGTAACTTTCGTGTAGCAAAGCATGCTCGAACACCACAAACACCACAAACTTAGAGTCAATTATAAAGACATTTTTCCTGCAGTCATTTGTTGTAATTTAATTATATATTTAGACTAAAAGTAAAGTTGTTTGCATCAAACTACTTTCTAGAGAGGTTCTTCACAAACTATTCATTTGTTTGCTGCAAACAAAGAATTTTCTTGTAAACGAAAGGGAAGCATTTTCGTTTGCCCCAATCACCCCATGAAAATGAGCTTCAAACGAATGTCTTGTTTTGCATTATAAGTTTCGCTGTAATAGAATTGCAATTTGGATCAAATGTAATACAGTTGCTACGTATGAAAACTTTTGCGGGGATTGTATTAATTTTTTTGCAAATAATTTTCATTTAATTCAATGGATATTCATTAGCCGCAAACGCCTCCCTTTGCACTATTTTTGAGAGGCCCAATTTCACATTCTTAAATGATTAGCTTTCTTCTATTTATACCCGAAGAGTATATCCAAGCCATGCTTGGCTGAAAGTCAGAGCAAAAATCCATCGCCAGACAGTTTATGAGCTCAAAAATCCATACAACCCAATACCCCACTATAAGACCGCTAGACAAAATTAAAAGATGCCAAGGACAGTTTTTGTAATAGCTGGAGCCATGGGAGACACCACAAAGTGCCGAAACGTCCTGATTTTGACCGTGTCTTGAAAAAAAAATTGATATTAAACAATTTAATGAATTTAATGAATGATTTTGGCTGCCATTTACAGTGGTCTGCAACGAAAACCGCATTTAAACCAAACTATACTTTTCTAAAGGATAAATAGAAATAATCGGCACTAGTGAGGTATCCTTTGGAGCGGGAAATTTTCCGGTTCATCCGAATCTGAGAATTATTGCTCTTCAGAAAAATACCTCGAAGCGAAAACTCTCCGAATCTATATGATTTTGGAGAATTTTTCACTCCGCTAAATTTTATTGATTTCAGTGTATTTTTTTCGTACTTGAATTTCAGTTTTTAAGTTATGGGAGCGTCCCATGAATGATTTTTCGGCTATATTAGATGGGAAAAAAAATATGAACCAAAGTGATCCTGATCGAAGATTCCCAAAATATAAGTATAGGAGACATATTTTATTTTAATTTGGTGACGATTGAAATTTATTTCAAAACATAAAAAACATTTATTTTTGAAATTTTTGCTGCCCTTTTCGGGGTAATCGTATGTTAACTTGTCAAACACATCTTTCAGCCCATTTTATAATGGGATGACCCAAACAAAGGTGACTTAAATCCGGGAATAAAAATGGAGTATTTTTTAGATGGGTGAAAGTTGTTGAATTGGAAGAGATAGCTTTTAAGTTTGACTTTCCCTACAGAAACCAAAGTGGCACCATTTTTATAAGTACCCATTTTATGATATGACAATCTGGAAGTAGTAGCGAAAAAGTGAGGACTCTCAGACCATTTTTAAAAGATTTTTGAAAAAAAAATAAAGTTGCTTTAGAAACTCGAACAGAAGCTATCGCGTTAGGAAATTTTCAATAGTTTTTTAGCAATTTATATGATCAGCTCCCAGTATGACACGTTTCCCGGTTGAAAAACTAGCTGTAACATTCGATTTACATTAAAGTTTTGCAGCAAAATGGTGTGGATTCGAAACAGTTTTGAGAATTGCTTATCTATCGGCGGCTGACGTGGCTAGTTAAATTCTGTTTATACCACCCAAGTATCTTCCCAGTTTTTCTACACTTTTTCGGTTTGACAGTCCCGACACTCGAAAAGCTTGAACTTTCACTCTTTCTTCTGGACTCAATGCATTTTGTTGGCCCATTTTTTTTTTTAAATTTTTACGTTTATTTTAATAAATTCTTCTATATAAAAAAGTTGCAAAATCAACCTTTTTCTTGTATTTTTTACATTCAAGTCACTAAAAGTTTTCTGATAAGCTAATACTACGAGAAAACGTCTTTAAAAGCAAATAGTATTTATTAAAGTTTTGAATTTTCTAGAATCTAGAGGATAGTCCTTAAAGAACTGTTGGTTTGAAACAGCTGTTACCACTGTGTCCGAAGAGAAACCCAATTTTTACAAAGCACTAAATTTCTTCAAGTGACTTGCTTGTTGTGTTACATAAAATATAAAACTAAATTGTATGATTCGCAAAGTAAAATCTCCCTTAATTTTTTATAGCGAACTCATAAATAAGATAAAAACAATTACTTAAGCAAAGACTCGTAAAATAAGAAGTATCATAAAAATGTCATTTGAATTATTATTATCAACCGCTAACGAGTGCACTGCACTTAATAACGCATTCATAAAAAAACTGCGTTTCTCTTTCTTATAAGCTCGGTCCTTCATTGTGAATCTTGTTTATGTATTTTCAATAAAAAAAAAAAACAACCAAAGTACTTAACCAATTTTATAGGGTAAAACCTTTTACGAGTTATCAACTTGAAGAACATAAAAAAATAACAATCAATTTATATTCGGGTTGTGTATGGCGTATGCGTACTATTTTTCCATAGATAAATAAGTTTTTCAATGTGGGAAAGCAAATATTTCGTTGGTTTGGGGTAAAATCATAAAAAAATAACCAAAAATATAATCACATAAATATAAAATAAATATAATATATGTTTTTTTTTTATACTAAAACGGTTTTATGTTATTGATAAAATTTTGAATGTTTCTTTCTTTACTTTATTTTATTTTTTTTTCTATGATATGAATTTTGTTATGGGTGGTGTTGTGTGCGTGTTTACATGTTAGTATACAGACACAATGAGCCCATACATTTTCATATTTTGCATCTTTCATTTTTTTTACTTTATTTTACTTTTTTTTGCATCATCTTTTTTTGAAAACAAACAAAAATCCATCAAGAACTCACCTTTACCCTCAATTGGAAGATGATTGCACTTCATGATAGCAAGCACAGCTTGAGAAATATTTGAGAATTCAATCAAGCCCGACGATGATCGTTCTGTTTTCAATGGGAACAATCGCACCGATGTGGCTGGAACTTCTTTGATATTGAATATGCCTATCAGTTGATCCTCGGTTAGACCAGGTGGTGTGTTGAAAAAGTGAAGAATCTTCAAGAAAATAAAATTTTTATTTTCAAAAATTCTTCTTCTTATTTTTTGGAATAATTTTTGGAGAAAAAATACTTTACCTTACTCGGTGGTTGAATACGATTTTTGCTAGCTTGTGCCGGTGATAAAAATCGATTATTTTTTGAACCAGTATACTCCTTAAAACTGGGCGTATGATCTGGAAGTAAGAACGGATTTATGACCTCCGATAGGAAATTCTGTTTGGAGAACGCTATTTGGATTTTGCCCGGACTGCCAATGGGAATGTTGTTAAGATGCTGTACACAACGTTCGACCGCAACTGAATCACCCATTTGTACCATAGCTGTACCCTCTTTGGTTTTAAGGAATTTTATCTAAAAATAGAAAAAAAAAAATATCAAGTTATTATCAGTTTTGAATGTTTAAGTGGAAAGTTGAAAATTTTAAACTCATAGTTTCTTAAGGAAGAGAGCAAAATTTGGATTTCCAAAATGAAATTGTTTTCTTGAGATAACAATTAAACTTGCAAGGATAACAGAGAACACGACACAATATAGGTTTCGTTCCTCGCAGAGCAAAAATTGGTCTTATCATTTTGAAACCAAGGAACAAGCTACAACTGATGATGAAATGTGAAAGTGTACAATTTCGCCAAATGTAATAATTTACTCCTACATTTAATTATTTGAGAATTAAAACAGAAAATGTTAATTTTTAATATGCAACTGTTACTTAAATGGGACTTGAGAAGAAGGATTTCACTACTGAAAATACAAACTAGATTTTTGTTTTTGTCGATTTTCCGAGAAATAACAAAAAGTGTTTTTATCCCCTTTTGAAAAATTCAATACCCAACCATTTTTTTTTGGTTCGATCGATACTGAAGAAATAAAGAGGGGTTATTTTTTGCATTTTTGTTTTCAATTTTTTCATTTGTAAACATTTTTATATTTACAATAAAAAAAAATCACTTTCAAAACTTGTATCGTCGATAATGAATGTTTCAGATAATACAAAACCGTTTTAAAATATTATATTGAAAAGATATTGTGTTTTCTTGTTGTTTATTAATAGGACAAAGCAGCCTTTAAAGTGGACTTAAAGACAGTTTTCCAGTGCTGAACTCAAATTTAATCCTGCAAATACAGTTAACTATCAGCTAAAGTAAGTAAGTTAATTTTTTGTTTAAAACCTTTTCCAAATTTATTAAAAAAAAATATGTGGTTTGGGTGAAAACCTTGACAATCATAACCTCAAAGACAAAATCAGCTTTTTCTCATTTTCCCTACTTTGATATCGATTTTTAGCAAATATTTGAACTTTAACATGATATTTTTAATTAATATTTTCAAACAATATTTATTTCAAAATCCAACCAAGTATATTATGCATGAAAATGGGTTAAAAATTGTGGGAGCACAACATTTTAAACGATTCAACCCAGAAACTATAGTTAAGGTACCGTATAAACTAATATTGAATAAATCTTTTATAATGTCTAGCCTTAGGTAGATCCTGTTTAAGCTTCTTAAAGAAAATAAAAAGTAGCCAAGTTAGTAATGGTTTTTTTTTGGCCAAAATCCTATTTTTGCCCGTAAATCCTGAATTTGAGGGTATTCAAAACAAAAACAATTTTATATTTTGTATAATTAGCCCTACAAAAGTCAGCGGGTCAACATGCTGTAGAAGCAAAATAGTGCAGGTCAATTTACTGTATTTATACGCAGTGTTTTTTTTAAATACTGTAGTTTTTGTACTTATACTTGTGAATATCATTTTAAAGTAAAGATACATTTATACGTACAAAAATACAACAAGAAGACGACATGGAAAATAACGAAATACTGAAACTTCAAAATTCTTTGAACACCAACGATATTATGTAAATTGACTAAATTAAAATTAATAAATAAGTAAATTCTCAAATAAGTCGTGCAATTTATTTTTTTTTTTAATTTTGCGTTATAAAATATAAAAAAAAAATACGTTTTATATGTTTTTCTAGATTTCGTGTAAAACGTACACAATCTGAACGAAATCTACTAGATTTTCCATACATTTTCAGTTTTTTAAATTTTGTTTTTAATGGAGGTTACGAAAAAATCTCGACTACAAAATCTACTTGATTTTTTTAGCGGAGACACACATTTATAACACATTGTTCTCTTTTGTATAACAGTTGAAGCATCTTTTAGCAGCGAGACAAACAGAAAAAAAAAATCAAACGAAACTGGAGTTTATGTGCGGTGTGTAAACGGTTCAACGAGATTTCGTAATCTTGGTGGTGTGAAAATGCTATAACTTTTCGAATAACCTTAATTCTTCTCTATTTTACATTCGATATACCGCAAGCCTCACACTTAATATAATTTTTCTTCTGAATTTTTAATTGTTTGTTTTTTTTTTTGTATAGAAATAGTATCACATTTAACATAAAAAATTGTATATCCCATATGGTCTAGTGGCTAGGATATCTGGCTTTCACCCAGAAGGCCCGGGTTCGATTCCCGGTATGGGAAGTTCTTTTTTAATTTTTTTTTATTCAAAATCTTCAAATTTTATCTAACTAAAAATAATTTTACTCCTGATTGTTTGGTTGTTATCAGTAGACGTGGTCAAAGAAGAAAAAAAATCGATGATTTTGCTGATCTTTGCAGAAATTAGGCCCATTAAATGTCTCTAACGCCATGGCAATATTTATTTTCCATTTAAGAATTAAATTGCTCTTTTCTAGATGATATTTAAATCAACAAAACAAAAACTTTGATATTCTGAAAAGGAAAGCACCTTCAAGCTAAAAAAGTTGTAGGTATACATTTGTTTAAAAGTAATATCACGGATTCTCCTTCCGTTCTAACAGCACTGTCTTCCATTCGCTTGTTTTTTTTTTTACTCAAATCAACTTCTGAAAAACACCTGGTTAAAAGTTCGTTTCTTTTGAACATTGCACTGATTGTAAATCAAATCATCCCATTTCTGACACCTTGTCATCAAAGTTCGAAATCCGCACAAAACAATACAAAAATTCGAAGAAAAATAAAACAAAAGCAAACAAAAACAAAAAAAACCGACTTCAAAAGAAACTTTCAAGTCAAAAAAGAAAATCAAAGCTAGAGAACAAGGTAGGAAAACATACGACATCAGCTCTCTGATTCCTGTATATGTATAGATTTGTCCCTAAGGACATAACAGCAGCAGCAACAACAACAAACAAAAATTCCTAAATCGAAAACCGAGAAAAGTATGAGAAAAATTCCACCTGCTGGTTTTGTTTGGTCTTCTTCTGTTCTGTTACTTCCATTTTTTTTTTTGTGTATAGGGATGACACAAATCAAAGCCAAAGCTTTAGCGATAGAGAGTTTTGCCCTCTAGCTTTTACCCGCATTCATCCTTAATAGTACGATACACCTTCACTCTCTCTCAGTGTAGTTGGTATGGAGTGAATTTCCTGCAGACATAAACGGTAGTAGCTGCTATTTACGAAGGAGATTAGCCAAATGCCACTCCTTTTTGCTTTACAATGTTCTCGAGTATATATGCTACAAAAGTGTCAAATGAAACGGTTATGTCCTTAAGGCAAGTTTTCATTTGTATGTATTCTGTCATTCTTATTTTTTTTTATTTCTTATTATTTCTTATTTTTAACTACAAAACTGCTTTAGGAAGTTTATTTTTATTCATCCTTGGTTTTTTTTTACATGGAATTGTAAATGCGAAAAATTATTTTTATGCTCCATTAAGGATAAACATTTCATGGGGCTTTTTTCTATGATAAGAACGAAATACAAAAAAAAAAGGAATATGATTGGGTTACCTATTTCTGACATTCTCTTCAGTCACACAAACTTGTGTAGAAATAAATTCAATATTGACACAAGAATCGAATGAAATGCCATAGAATATATATTTTTATAAGCACGTTCACATGTTCACCTGCTTTGGTCCTTCATGCAAGAGAGGACGACGACAATTAAATTTATTTTCAATTTAATAAAATTCAATATAGGTACGAAGGAAGGTATATGAAATTGAAAACCCATGTTACGTCGAATGTAAAAAAAAAACTAAAAATGAACATGGACAGATGACACAGATGTGTCAATTTTGGGAACAAACTACTCGTATTTTGGACTGACCGGTAGACCAGGTACTCATACTGTGACTGTGGTAACTTACTGGGTATAGCTTGAACAGTTTTCTAAAAAGGATTCCAAGCAATATACCAAAACCTACACATTTTTATCAAGAAGAAGTGACTATCGAATGAAGGTCTTACTGCTTCTACTTCTACCAACCATCATGTCCGTATTTTTTTTTTTGTTTGAAAATAATTTAATTGATGAGTTTGTGTCATCTGTGTGTGCGCTAGGAATTTCAATTGGAAATTGATTTAACACCCTAGTTCCTGTGTAAAAGTTACCTTCTTCTTTTTCTTTTTTTTTCTGCAATCTTCTTTTGCTTCTTTCTAAAAAAATGAAAATAAACGTGAGGTGGATGTGTTTTTTAAGATTCAAAAAAAGTGTGAAAATGTGAACACTTGGGAATAAGAAACCGAGTTGATTCTAGTTTTTTTTCGTATTTTTCTTTTTATTTAATTTCGAGCAAGAGACACGTTTTAATGCTATCAATTCCTCTTATTTCTTCGTGTCCTTACATTTTATTCGGAATTTATTCGTTTTTTTTTTATTTCTTTATTTTTTTAAATGAGTTTTGATGAAACGCAATTTATTTTTAAAGTGCAATTTTTCCCTTGAAGAAATAAAGAAACTTTAAAATTCTAATGAGCTTACTTCAATTTTTAGATTTGAAAGTTAAAAACTTAAAGAAATAATCATCACTATACCCAACAGAATCCGACGATTCTTTTTATGAGGAAGTGTCTTATTGAAGTGTCTTAGTGAAAATGGGTAAATTAGTTATTTCTAACAATAATATAGATCACCCGGCAAGTCTCATAACAAAATTTGCTCTCAATGCGAATTAGAATCCTCCGAATCGAGTTGATTCTTTGGGAGTATAATATTGGGAATTTTATAACTGTGATAAAAGTGAGGGCTTTGATTTATACTCCAGTAAAATTAGAAAATCAAATCGCATTTTTCACGGGGAAACATTTTTTTTATGGAATGTCTTCTCGTTTATGACCTTATCATAAAACGCAAGGCAAGTGCCAGGAAATGATAACGATTTTTTGTAGATCACTTCAATACAAGCATTTTTTACTACCCCATGTTTTTGGACGGGAGGAGCAATTTCATGGAAAATGGAAAAAAAACTTATTGCATCTCTTTTGGGAAATACTATTATCTTCCAAATGAGCACAAAATATTTTTCAAAAACTCCAGCATTCAAAACCAAAAAGCAGAAAAAAACTGTTTTTTTTTCGACGGGAATACTGGTTAAATGATGTGGAATATTGCAGCAAAAAGCATAGGAAGTAATGAATGGAGCACTAAGTACCACGAAAGAGAGCGTAAAATATCGAGGAAAAAAGCGAAAAATATGTGAAATATCGCGGACTTTAGCGTTAAAATGTGCGGAAAACCATGGAATAGAGTATGGAAAGTCATGAAAAACACGCTTGACGCAAGGGGAAATCCGAAACACACTGCGGAGAAAATAGAAGAAAATCATAGAGATACCATCCGAAAGACCATTTATTTGCATTTATTTGTAACCTCCCACGTTTTTTTTGTTGAAGTTTCCCACACTTAACTATGCGAAACACGGCGGACTATGGCTATGGCAGTAAAAAGCGTAAAACACTGGCGAAAGATTTCGGAATACGGAGTATCCGAGAACATGCGTAAAATACCGCAGAGAAAAACGAAGAAAAACGTGGAAAATTGCGAAAGAGAGCGTGGAAAGTAACGGAAAAATATGCGAGATACTGCTGACTACCTGGCAAATGCGAGGAATTCCTTGGACAAGGGCGCAGAATACTGGTGAAAGAAATTTGAAACACAGCTCTTTTTTCACGATACTCCGGGCATTTATTCGCGGCCCAAACAATGTTGTTTCATAATCCTCACATGGATATATTTATGTGGCCTGCTCAAGTGTCGGAAAAACTAAAAACTTGGTGGAGTATATATAGCAAATTCTCTAGGAACCAGACAAAACCGCCGAATTGGATGATTTTTCTTTCAAATGTTGGTATTCAAAAATACTTAAACAGTTATCGGTTAAAAATTGCCACTCTTATTGGATTTTTTTAAAAGTTTTTCTGATTTTTATCAAAAAAAAAAATTTGTCAATCTGTTTAAGGAACACAACTAGCTGGCCTGACGGATTTCATTCGTTTTCGCATTATTGTGCAATTAAGACAATAACCTACTAAGTTATAGCCGAAATGGGAAAAATCCAATATGGCGGTGGTGGACCAAACATTAGTGATCGGTGAGGCCATTGAGTTGTAAACATTTCCAGCAAGTTTCAGAATTAAAAATAAGTTCCTGGGTCGAAATCAAACTGCACTGATATTCAAACATAGTAATAAACAATGAAGAGGCCTCAGTCTCTTTTATTCAATTTTTGGCTCAAATTCAGTATACTTGAACACGTGGTGTACATAGTTTCAACGAAAAAAAAAAAAAAATAAAAAAAAACTGAAAAAAACTTTAAAAATTTAACAGTTTTTTGCATTTTTGACCATGTCACGAAATTTTGTTAGCAAACTTCAGATTCAGCACCCCCGAAAACATAGAGTATGAAAAAAAAATCAAAACTATGCCCGAAAAATTTCTTAATAAAAACACAATTTGACTGGACTATAAATTAAGATACAAAATTCAAGAATAAAAATCATTCCTTCAATGGTGTTGATTTTCGTATCAACTCATATACATTTATCTATTGACATCTTAAAAAAAAACGCATTTGTTTTAATTTTCGAAAATACTTCTCATTAGAAAAGAAGCAATGAGAATACTAACTTATTTTAAAAATATTATTTTTGTTCTTAAATTTTTTTAATTACTTTTTCTCAAGTTTATACAACCACAACTATTATGTGAAGAAGCAATATCCACTCCAGAAAAAAAAAAGTAGATTTATAAGAAAATTAGCTTCCTTTGTGTCTCATAAGTGGATATTTTTATGAAAAGCAAAACAAAAAAATGTATATATTCTCTTCCCCTGTCTCTGTTCTTTTCCTGCTGCTGTTTCCGTTATTTTTAAGTCTTTAATTTTGCTCCTTTCTTCTTAATGGTTAAGTAAAGTCCTATTTCATTTCAAGTTGCAATTGCATTGCATTTTACAGAACTGTGTACAAAATTCTGTTCTTTTTTGTTGTTTACTTTTCAGTGAAATATGATAAAAGTTCTCTTTAAAGGTGTTATGTTCATTTAACTTAAAATGAAAATATTAAAGTTTGAGTAGAATGGTTAGGATCCGAGGTGTCTGTGCTATAGCACTTTATTTGTAACTGATATTTCAGCAATCTTCTAAACCGCTTGACCGATTAAGATGATATTTCGTACACTTAACAAAAAACGTTATATTTTAAGAACCTTCTAACAAAAATCTTGTTAAATAGTTCATTTATTCATCAGGATCTATCGAAAGTTTTCGAAAATAGTTCTCTATTGCACAGCACTATAAGGTACATGACAAAAACTTAACTCGACAAAAAAAAAAAAAAAAAACAGTAAAAAAAAGAACAAACAAGTTGAGTAGGGTATTCCACTATATGCCAGTGTAAGAAGGCAACTTAAAAGGATAATAGTAGTGTTGTTAATTGCACACGCACACCACTGCTACCATCAGTGTCATATCGCCCGCCATTGCCACCCACATAACCATGAGACAGCGAGTAGATGGTAAAATAAAAAAGGAAAGACAAAAAACTAAAAAAAAGTAAATGACATAAAATACCGTTGTATGACAATTTACAGTTACGTGCCACAGAGACCGGTAGTCTTTTAGGTGAAAATTGCTTCAGCTAAAGAGGACAATAATTTCTATTGCCATGCATTCCTTGTGAGCTCTAAACCAACTGCAAAACGGGCCCAGACACACATTGCTTCTGATCCTATACAGTTGTGTTATGTATGTACTTGATGCTCGTCTGAAATCCTCGAGCTATAAATGAGCTCACAACATCACAACAGCTCCTACAAGCTACTGTAATAGTCAAGCTTTGTTTAAATATTTTCTTTTCATTTTTTTTTTGTTTCATTTTGCTTACTAGTTCTGATGGTAGTTGGTGGGGTGGTTCGCGGCTTGCTTGCTGGCAAAAAAAGGATCTAGGACGTGCTGGAACGTTGCAGTTGTTGTAGAAAAGTAACAATTTGTCGGGACGCGACGTTTTTATTGCAAACACAAACGCAGAAATAGCTGAACATTGTTACTTAATTGCTGTTAGAATATTAAAGAAAACACAAACACTTACACGCACACACACACACATTTATAATTTAAAAAGGATTTAGGGACTCATACAGGTATGTGACTGACAGTTCCTACCTGTTTAATGTAGCAAACATTTTTTTTTTGCTTTTAAATAAATTTAAATTATTATGTTCATGTTTATTGAAACGCTACGTGATGGGAGGGTATAAACTACCGGAAAAAAGGACAAACATCCTTTTTTGCTTTGAAATTTTCTATAATATGAGGTTCATTGCCTCTTTTTAATGAAAGAAGAATTTCTTCTTAATAATAATAATTATTTTTATTGAGGTCATGGATATGATTTTATGTCTTCAAAGCTATTGTGAACTTGTTGACAGTTTTATTATTTTATTTATGACAAAAAAAAAAACATTAAATTATTTTTAATTGTTTCTTGAAATTCTTTCAGACACATACATAAAAAGACTGAAGATGCTCTAGACAGTTAAGTATGAAAAGAGGTGTGAAGTTGACATGCAGTCCAGGACGAGGGAGGGAATTCTTAGAATTAATTATGGTATTGCCGACCAAAGGTGATGACAATGTGTTCTCATTAAAAATTAAGGATAACTTCCACATTAAGTTTAATAAAAAAGAGGATACTTTGAAATGAAATATAATTGTGTTTGAGGTTGCTTTGAAGAAATAAACAGAATTACGTGATTTTTGAAAAAAAAAACACTTATATTTAATAATGTTTTAGTAAAGTTGTATAACTCTTCCAATCGATTAATGTAAAACGTAGTTATTCGAACTTTGGGTTGTTAATTTTGACGTTTTTTTAGCATTTTGTACTAGTATTTATTGTCTTTAGAAATATCGATTTAGTGCCGAGGTTTTAAATATATTTGGCAATCATGGGCCTCAAAAAAGTCACCACATTTGGATTTCTCAGTCAAGTCATCCATGAACTAATGCGTCAAATGAGCCGGGCAATAAGGATGGAATATGACAAATTAGTGGTGATTCTGATACATACGGAAGACTTTTTCCTATGACGGAATAATCCGTTCATTCACAGAGGAATCCAGAAAACTAATGATAAATCTGGAAAATCGTATCATGAATGGATCCAGTAAATCCTGGAATGACAAATCCGGCAAACGGATGTCGAAGCTTTTTAATTTCTCACGAATCCTGCAAACCATTGATGAATTTTGCATGTGATTTGATTTGCTGTGATTTGCCTGGAACTGTTGATGTTAAAATCGATCTGGAAGGACTAATGCTTTGGGAACATTATTTTGTATGAAGCTCACACTTTTACTTTTTGAATGAAATGTGCACAAGGAAAACAAATTAAATCATTTCGAAAATGAACGATTACAACTTCCTAAATGGTTTTAACTTCCAAAAAAGTCCAACAAATTTCTGAAAAATTTCCGACCTTAATAAATGTGAAAATGGCAACACCCTCTAATAAAATCTACGGAATGTAACTTGCGTAGATATTTTAATAAAATTTCAGCCTTTTTCGACGCTTGGATTTTGTTTAAAATCAATTTTTTTTGTGACAACGCAAAAATTTCGAACAGTTCTTAATTTTTGAAAGGCAATACCCCTACGCAGATTGAAATCGAGTTTAATTCTTCATACGAAGACTCGGCTACATCATTTTCCCCTGTGAAGAGGAGTTTTGGACCAGCGCAGCGGCTCAGAGGTTTTGAAACTTTGCGGCCCAGAGGCTTTGAAACTTTGCGGCCCAGAGGTTTTGAAACTTTGCGTCCCAGCGACTTGGCGACTTGAATTCGAAATCCAAAATATACAAGGTCTGATTCAACCAACTTGGCGTGCGTAAGTGGCGGCAAGCTAAGGACAAAGCTGGCTGAGAAAGTAATTTAGGCCATAGTGCAGACATTTTACTAATGCAGCTTATTCAAAATCATACTCGTTTGATATTGCTCCGATATTTTTCTTCTTTATTTCTAAGACCTTGCAAGGTTAGGTGCAGAAATGGAATAGAACATGCAAAAGCTCAGAAGATCAATAGATATTAATATACAAAAAATAATCACTGCGGATTTTTGCATTAATGAGTAAGTCTGGCTGATAAAAAAAATCCATTTAAAGCGTCTTGGATCGTCGTTATTGCAATAAAGTTGCTCTGCTTTATCTTTGGCATAAAAAAACTATCTATATGGTAAGAATTATTTCAAAAATTCGAGGTTTTAGATTTTTTTTAGTGCATCTTGCAAGTAGAATGCCCTATGTGAAAGGTCTTGGACCCATATATTCTTTATTCTTTTATTTAAAACGATAATGATTATGCTATACGAAAAAATCGCATTTAAATGCAGTATTGCTCAGAAACGCCCCACCAACAGTTAGTATATAAGAACTCGATATTTGATTATAGAAAGTAAGGATCTATCATAAAGTTATCACTCACACCCAAAAATTGCTGTGAGCTAGTTGATGTAGCTGATGAAGATTTTACTCCAAAATTTTAACTGAAGCTAATTTTAACTACAAAATTAAAGATTCTGGTAAAAAACGAAGCTAAAGTTATACGAAACTAGCTTTCACTATTTTAAATCAGCAATAACTAGAAATCTTTGTATTGCTTGCTAACTTAAACTTATTATTTTTCACACAAAATCTATTTTATCAACATTTCTTTTTTTAATCACAAGTCTAGTATTTATTATTTAATTAAGTAAAGTCCTTATAAACATTCATTTAAGAGTGATTATGTGTTTCTAAATCACTGCCGTTTTCAATAATATGATTATTTGATGATGTAGAAATGTGAACATCTAACCATTTCTATCGCCGTTATCTTTTAATAAGCATAAAGAAATAATGTTTCATAGAACGTTAAATTCACTCAATGAGTTTCTTTTTTGTTCTTTTTCATAATGTAAAAGTATAAAATAATCTTTTTTCTTTTCTTGTCCTTTCAACAGTCTTTTATCCTGAAGCAACATCTCCGCCAAAATGGATGCCATTTTAATTAAGTGCGTTCTCTCTTGTATATAGCTTTTGTTTTCTATCACAATAAAATGGCCGATTAACCTTGTTCTTAGAGGAGGGAATCAGTGATATAGAAATTTCTTTTGCTATCAAAACTTTCTGCACCAATAGACTAAAACCAATGAACCTATGTGTATACTTTGAATTGAAAATGGTTATCTTACCAAGAAAAACTGAACGTATATGAATAAATTTATCGTAAAAACATCTGGTTTATGTGATTTTATCCAATGAATTCCTTCTGTTTATTGATAAAATGGGGCAAAACAAAACAGGAACCATCTCCATTAAGTCCCCACATGGCCATTATCGGATTTGGTAACACAGTAAACAAATCGGAAATGATGTCATCAATGTGGTAATAAATTTTGATGTTGCTAAATATTTTATACAAAAAGATTAGAATAAAAGTTCTTCACGAGCAAGTTAACCTTAACATTTCAGCAGGACTTTCTTATTTCCTTTGACCCCGAACACTATCTTTTATTGTGTAAGGATGACTGACCCGAATAACTTTTCTCGAATTTATTCTACATCGTTCAGGACCAAATGGTTTGAAATTCCCGAAGAAGCTGAATATTCTTAGGTATACAAAAAGTGTGTAGTTTATGAATTAATTCGAAAGAAATAGAAATACGTTCAAGTAAATTGCTGTAACTTACATACTTGCTTTGAGATATCATCAATGGGAATTGCCAAAGGGAAGAATCTATACAAGTTAGATTTTATTCGGATTTTGCAAAAGGCCAAAAAGATAAATTAGGTAAAAGTGATCCCACGGGCTATTATATTCATTTGTAACGTGTATTATTTGTAGTTTTATGTTAACGAAAATATAGAAGAAATATTGGCAACGATTAGGGCGAGAAAATAGATCAAGAAAGGGTGTTCTTTGGTGAGACGGAAGGGATATGTTAAGTGCGAAGGCGTTTTACATTAAGATATTGTAATTTGTTTTTCTTCCTTTGGAAGAAAGGATATGTAAGTTATTTCGTAAATTATTACGAGTTATAGGAATGTTCTTTATTGCTGAAATCTGTAAGAAGAATTTGGCCAGAGGATGATTGGAATTTTTGGTAGTTTTAAGATAAATTGACCACTGGTCATAACGTTATTATTATTGCTTGGTACTCTAGCAAGTGATAAATTACTATCAAAGCCACCACAATAAAAAGTGGGTGATATGAAAACAGGAACACATTAACTTAATGGATTTTCTGACTACTGGCATTTACTAAGGTACTTTAACAAATGGAACACTAGTCCATTGAAGATATTACCTAATCAATATGGAACAATAGCGTCTTAGATTATTGAAATTTCTTCTAGCAGGAATATTTTTGTTTGAAAGAATTAGTTTGAATTTCCTGTTAACTTTTCAATTTTTTGACTCAAAAATATCCTGAAAAACTGTATCATCATTATAATAATACCAAAACCTGAGTTCTATGGTTTCATTTTTACTAAATTACCGGCAACCAATTTTAATAATTTGTATTTTATTTGTAAGGTACAGGCAGCCTTCTTCCTACCATAAAATTTGTATTTTAATATGTTTTACGGTTTTTCGTGATTTTGGGGTGAGAATTTAACAGTTAAGAAGTTAAGAAGGTCGATACAGAAAAGTTGGAAACTCGGAGTTAAAAAGATCATTATTTAAGACCTTATTTCCTAAGAGGTGCTTAGGTAGAATTTACCGAAATATAAACCAAATTTCGGTTCTTTCCATATCTAATTTCTTTTTTACTGGAAAATACTGGCGAATTCGAGGGTATTGACTTTGGTACCACCAATTAATTATTAATTTAGGTGCGAAGCCTGTAAAAATCTACAAAAAAATTAAAAATAGAAATCGAAAAATTGGTACTTTCGACAATATTATGATCTATAATCTGAGCATACTTACATTATTTTTTTTGATAACTTTGTCAATTTAAGTAAAAGCAAAAAAAAAAAAAAGAATATTTTAGCTTTTAATAAATTTTAAAAGTTATAGTATTTCGAAAACTATCTTATCGAGCAAAATAAAATAAATGTTTTTTGGCGGAAACTTTTATGATGTACCTACTTTGTATGTGAACAATTTCGATAGCATTCACAGTTTTTTACGTTTTTTGGAAAAGCGATATCTGCTAAGTGATCAGTGGGAGGAATAGAGTGTTAAAAGCTTATTAGTAGAAAATCGTATGATACACAAATTTTGTCTAAATACTTTTCGATAGTTTCTACCGAAAAGCAGTAAAAAAAGAAATGTACAAGTCTTCGATTTTAATTGAACAGACAGTGCTTAGATGATCTCTACCATTATGTTACGGAAAGTCTTAGAAGACTTTCCGAAAAAATAAACGAGATATTTTGTTGAGGGTCAACAACTGTGTTTTTTTGTAAGTGACCAATAGAGCTCCCAAGGAGCCGTGTGCACATAACCGATATCAGTCTATTATGAGTCTCAGAATCAAATAGGTGGTAAGAGCAAAAAATCAGCATCAAAATACTATCGTGGAATCCTACGGATATGCAACGATTTGTGCCAGCAGCTGCTGACACCGTTGTATAATTCTTCAGAAGAGTATATCCGATGGGCGTTTTGTTTGATTTTGTAATGCGGTCATATTATAAAAATGCAACCAAATTTTTTTTGAGATGGTGGCTGCTCCCACCCCTCTATCGTCCCGCCAAATTGCGTTGTATGATAAAGACATACACCAGAACACATTCCATCAACAAAATTTTGTTTTCAAAAAAAGTACTTAAAAACGAGGAATTAATTACTTTGGCACTTAATATCGGTACTTACTTAATTTGCAGCTACTATTCCAAAAACGATTCACCCTAATCTACATGTCCCTATACAAATATAGTACTAATAGTTTTTTTTTTGTATTCTGTTAAAGAATTAAAATAATGAAGAATTAGTCAAAAAGACCTCCTCTCACAGGTGTCAATCAAAGAAGTGTCACTATAATTCCTAAAGTAAGATTGTTGACCACAATATTTCAACCTAAATCAACTCAAACCTCATTGAATGTCAAAAATTCAAGTAAACTTTATTTCTTTCTTCATATTTTCAAAACAATATTTTGTTTAACAAAATTTCTATTGCAAACTCATCGGTTTCATCATAAAGCATTTCCCAAACATAACAAAAATCATTTCCTATAACTATTTCCACAAGCGCACATGTCTGCATGTTTCGTAAATATTTGTGTAAAGGTTATTTTGTAAATTCTAACCTTAATCCTTTGAGAGAAATACCAACAACATTGAGATGTTCATATATCGTATATGTAACTAAACGTGCCATTTATTTACGTCAATGAAGCTAAGAACAAATAAAGTATCTTTTTTCAGTGTGTGAAATCTATTGTAGGTATTAGGTACCTCTCTGATGTGGTATATCATTTCAATGTAAAACGTACAAGTATTTTGAAACAAAAGAAGACATGTTACCTTTAGGATTGTAACACTTTCCTGGGGATTTACAAAACTCCTTGACAATTGCACAAAATTCTAAAATTCAAACTCGAACATGAACATTGTTTCCCATGTATCAAGTAACTTGAATCCTTTTTGTGCACCACACAAACCACACCACACTCACACACAAACACAAAAAAATATTTCTATACAGAACGACCATATTTTGTAGTTTTCTTGTGCAAATGTGTGGTGGATACATAATACAACACCACTTGTTACAGTTTACCAAACTTCTTATATGAAAAGGACTTTTTTTTCTTTTATTGTGTTTTGTGTTTTTGCTGAAGAGGATTTTCTCTGGCAAAATCATAAAAGAGGTGTCAACAAAAATTCTTGTAAGAATTTCTTTAGCCTCAAACTAAAAGTCGTATTTTAATTCCTTTTCTTCTTGTATTGTAGTTGTATGTGGGATTGTATTGAAGGCAATTCTTCCAAGGACTATTTTTTTTGTAAACATTTTTCATTATTTATATTGCGGATTGCAATCGGATATGTGGTATATTGTTTGAAACAGAATACTGTCTAAGATTTATGAAAAGTCAAATATGACAAAGCAATGGAATCCAAATAATGTTCTTTGATGTTCTTAGAGCAGTAAGACCGCATAAGATGACATCAGTGACAACTTTTAACAAAGATATCAAATGTGAATGTCTTTCCTTAAGACATGCCTTTAATCAGTGATTTATTTCAAATTGTATGATATAAAATGATTTAGTGTTAAGGAAACATAAATATCAAAACAAGCTTACATAAAATATTATCTTTGAATAGTTTCTTTACGATCGAATATTTATTAATTTCTAAAGTAACAATGTGAAAGCAGATATTTATCATTACGGCGACTTGTTCGGCTTCCTTGTTTTGTACTAAAATTATAGCTGTGTTTTATTGGTAGATGGGTAGAAAGCACAGCAATCGAATGCCAGTAAAACGATTTTACTCGTTCGAACATTCAATGTTTGAATGTTGGTACCATGTTTATTGTTTTTGGTGCAATTTATGGCGAAAAAAAACGTCTTAGTGGTGTGTTCGCAAACTTTAACGATCATTTTCGATTTGCAACATCTAGTGCTTTAGATCTGCCCTTCTTTCTATTTTTAAATTTAGATTAATTTTCGTCATTTTATTTTCTTTTTCTAGTCAAAATGTGTTTTATTAAAAAAACAAAAATCAACCAACGCATCCTTCGCACGTGAAACTGACAACCTTTATACAAAAAATTATTTCTTCAATACGACTCTGCGCCATCTTCATTTCAATATATCAAATGTTATAGCCACAGCGCCACCATCTTGTTTTTTTTTCTCTCAGCATTTGTTTTTTTTTTTTTTGTTATTCATATAAAGTTTTGCAGTGATTCTTACCCAGCAACCAATAAAACACAGCCTATGTTGTCATATTCCGTTTCCAATACACTGTGAAACCTTGGCTTATTTGCTGCTTCGTGCTAAATTCTTTCTCAAAAGCAACAAATGAAAAGTATCAGGGGAATTATGTACAGATACACCTTTTCGTGTCCAATATTCCACTCCATAATTTAAAGCAATTATGAAACTTGACAGGAGAGGAAATGGTAAAGTAGTTCCTCGTAGCGATAATACAGTTCACCGGAAAGTGTCAGAATTGCTTTAAATGCGAATGCGATTACTGCGAATCAAGCTAAGTGAGTATTACGAATTCCGTAAAAAGCATTAATATGTTCATAGATTTGTAGTTTTTTCGGCTGCTCTCCGGCGAGTAACAGTTTAGTGAATATCCTAAGATTTTGTCTTATTGAAAAATTATGATCCTTAAGGCGGTTTTAATGATTGAAAACCAATTTGGAATAGAACGACTGGTTTATAGAATTTCTTCAAGATCAGTCCAATTTTTCTTCTTGTCAAATGGGTGCAAACGATGCATGACAGTCTCGGTTATTTTTCGTCAACGAACTCGTTGATGCTGAAGTTGAAAGTTCGGCTACCTATTCCGTTGCGTCCGTTCCTCATCTGTTGGTTAAGCTTCTTACATAAATTGACATTGAATAATAACAGACATACAGAATTAAAATACTTAACTCCTTCTTTTTATTTTATATTTTACTAAGTTTTTACTACCTATCATATCAGCTTCGATTTTATTCGGAAAAAAACTTTCTATTTTATACAGTAGGTACCTACCTAGTAGCTATATAAAAATAAAATATAAATATTTTGAAACTAAAACACACACTAATTGAAAATCCATTTGAAAGTTCATTCATTTAATTTGATTTGCGAGGCTTTGTTTTCAATATTTCTAGAGAATCCCATCAAACTAAATTCAATTTAGGAATCCTGAAAACTAATACACTTCGTTTCAGTGGATTAAGTTCGTATTTTTGGTTGTTTTTTTTTTTTTTAAAGAATGTGATTGCTTTGAAAGTTTTTCGTTACACCTACAAAAAAGGTTATACATATTTGTATAAATTTTTTAATTGATGCGTTGAATGAAGTAAAGATCGTAAACTCTTTATAAAAAATCAAGGAAAATTTTATTGAACAAGTCAAACTTTGTAAAAAAACAAATCGATCTTACTACTAAATTTTCCTAAGAAGACCTTACATTTTTTGTTAAAGATTAATTTGATGTAACACTTTTTCACCTAATTTTGGAAATAAGATCATTTTAAAGAAAATCTACGAACACTGAGTTTTTTTTCTTCAATTTTGTCAAAAAAAAAATGTTTGTATTCTAAATCAATACTATTCAAATGACACAGAGTGTTTAGATAGATGATACAAAAATAATATGATTGAATGCCATGTGAATGCAGCACATTGTTCAATATAGTATTTTTGTATCAATACAAAATTTTAGATTGAAATTCAGCGAACCATTTCACCGCTTTTTGAAATAATAGGATCATAGATTTGTGGAATCGATTTTTTTTTTTGTTTTCAATTTCATTATTATATTCGAAGGAAAATTATATTATTGAACTTGAAAAAGGATATTCAGAACATTCAAAATATTTAAATCAAACCACACAAACAAACAAAACTACCATCTCATTAATAAAATTGCTTCCTTAAACGTTTGTTAAAATTCACAAAAACAAACAAATTTCTTCATCATCATCATAATTGCATATTTTTTCCTCCAGAGAAGGAGTAATTAACTCAAACATACATGCATGCATGCATGCATATGTGTTTATAGAAAGTTCATCGTTCAAAACACGATGCAATAAAAATTTGCCTAATGGGTAACCATTTTGAAAACATCTTATTTATTCGCTAAATGCTCGTTAAAGTGGCAACTAAAATAATAATTGGATTGTTAATAACTACTACCTACTCTCATAGACCGACTGCTATGCAGAAGATTGGGCCATTTAGAGTCAGCCTGCCTCCTGATTGCCTCGAGTGCAATTTTATATGGAAAACTTTTTGAAAATTTTCAAAATTAGAAATTTTATGTTGAAAAAGAAAGAAAAAAAAAAAACATGAACGTCTATGACGACTTTGGGCATCATCATCATCATTTATGGCACACTCTTTGGATCTGCTTTTGGATTTTGTGTGAGATATTCCTTAAGTTTCAAATTAAATTATTGCCGCACTCAAATTTGGCATCTCAAGTATTTATTTATAGTCGTGTGTTGGTCGTCGTCGTGTCGTGCGAGTGCCTTTTGGAATGCAACAAGAAATAAATCAACATTACAACAGTTTTTTAGTATGATTAAAGGGTATCAACGAACCAAAAGTACACCGTTTGTGGTTTTTCAGTATAAAGCTTGCGATGCATTTCATGCAATTACACTACTTTACTTAAAAACAAATAAAATTGCACAAATTTGAAATTGGACAGACAACCAAAACCCGTAGCATACCTATTCGTACTTAATTCACAAGTTGGAGTATGAAGTTTCGCAAATTATTGTGATGCAATCTTGTATTGGTTTGGTTTGGCGCTTGACTTGGTTTGGCAGCTTCGGTGTATTATGGTGGTAATGTTGTTGTCTTTCAATGTAATTGCATTGCTTTTTGTGGTTTTCCCTTTGGCGGTGTATAAGACTCTTAGTGGGAATTGTTGAACTTTTCACATATACCCAGAGACAGCTGCTATTATGTGAAAGTGAAACATTTAGTGGTGGCATTATAGAATTTCGTTTAACACTTTGTGTGACGTTTAGGAGGTTGTTGAAACTGTTGTATCCTCGTTTATGTTTTGGAAAACGTGCAAAAAGTGTTAAAATTTTGAAAGATTCAGAAAATGCGTTTAATTTTAACATTTAAGACCTATGAATGTAAGAAACACTCAGAGAAATAATATTTTTGTTTTCGTTTGTGGCTAGTGAATATACTTTGAAGTAAATTGGCTGAAAAGTTAATACAATCCATGCAAAAGTTTTTCGTTCGTAGCAATTGTATTACATTTGACCCAAGTTGTAATTCTATTACAGCAAACATACTACAAAGACACCCACTCGTTTGGAGCTCATTTTTATGAGTTGATTACGGCAAACGAATTTGCTTCCCACATCTAAACACCTGTTAGTTTACTATTAAATTCTATTGTTTTCAGCAAACGAATAAATAGTTTGCGAAGAACCTCTTCAGAAAGTAGTTTGTTGCAAATATTGGTGTAAATATAAAATTCAAACAAAATTTCTTAATAATTGTTATCTAGTTCGTGGCCCAATAGCAACATCCTTTGTCCAAAATCAGAGGTCACAGGTTCAATTACCGGTGTTATTATTTAAACGTTCGCATAAATTGTTTCACCGAAATTAATTTAAGAGTTTGCTGCAAACGAAGCTGAAGTCAACAAATTAGTATTCAACAAAGGAAAAGTCGTTTGACACAAACGATCCGTTCTCTCATTTTGTTTATATGCATTCTACACCAGATATAGATTATACAGACCATAAGGGAATGACAAGATATTCGCTTCGTAAGCAAGAAGTCGCTGGTTCAATTGCAGGTGTTACGCTGAACTTTTTTTTTATCGTTCGCAAAAAGTGTTAAACACAAACGAGTTTCCCAATTTGCTGCAAACGAAGCTATTACTTGCAAACGAAAAAATCGTTTCGGCAACTTTTTTCATTTTCCACAATCGATTTGTTTTCTCATAAACCTTCTTATAAAAAGTCATTGATAGTCATAATTCCTTGTCTATGAAAAAGAGAACTCCGTAAAAAGGTACACCAAAACATTAATTAATTACAATTTAAAACTATATTTTGTGCAATCTCTTCGACATACCGAATTTAAATAATTTAATCATATTATTGCTACATACGAAATCCTCCTGCGTATGGTTGTTGTTAATAAAACAAGAGCCAATTATCCTTAAACACAAACAAATTATTATGAGACCTGAAACAGTCACAACATTATGACAAAAGCTTATGCATGTTTATCCCTTTTCAGATTCGAGCAGCACTTCCGGTTTATACTTTGTGCTACAATAACTCTACTCTGTATAGCTCTCTGTTACATAAATGCAATGTAAAGCCCCATTTCTGAGCCACTTGGATAATATTTAAGTAAATTTAGCCACAATATAACCTGTCCACAACAGTTTTACATGATGGTAATTTAAACTTCTTAATTACTCCAACACTACCGCAATGTCACCAACGACGCCAGGTTTTTTTTTCTGTTTGTCATTTAATTTTTTTAATGTTCATTTGCTGTTTGTTTGTTTTAATTTTTTTTTTCATAAATTAATTATTAATTTCGAATTCGATTACCTTTTTGTGTCATTTTGAAGTTTGCATGCAACACCCACCCACTACCACTGTGACGTGTTTTTAATTAGAGTACATCACTTCAGCAAATTGGATGGGGTTTCTTTTGAGTGCAACGTATCGTGGATGTGGTCAGAATTGTAATTGATTTTTTTTTTATATTTTAACATTTTTTTTTTAATTCCGAAAAATATGTAGGGGCCCAAAAAATTTCATATTATTCGAAAACGAATCGTGAGTCATTGGACAGAAAGAATTACTTTTACAAATGAACCAAAAAAACAAATTTTAAAACGACTCAAACTGTATTTACAAAAATCAAAAACGGCTCCAAAGAGTTATGCACCCGATATGCAAAATACCACATGACCAATAATATAGTTTAAAAAGTGCATAACTGTATATAAAACGTCAATTAATTTGAATCATTTCTAAATGAATTCAATGTTTTATATGAAAAACGTAGAAATTTAAAAAAGAAAAAGAAGTTGCGCATACGCCCTAGTGACCCGCTTCGATAATAGGCTGTATCTTTGACAATTCTCATTCGATTTTTAAGATTGAGGTGTCAAATGAAAACAGTTACAATAACCCTTTATTCCCCATACCAAAACTATGTGAAAGGAATGTTATTGTGGGGATTGGAGAAAACTTCGATTAAACTTTAAATTTCTATCACTGAATAACGAATATTTTCGACTCTTTAATATTTTTAAGAAAACACAATTTTTTAAGATTAAATTGAATTCTCTAAAATGTATAATGTCTTTATTTAACAAGCTCAAGTGTTGATATGCTTCTTCTCCAAGAGAAGCAAAATTTAACCTAGGTAATTGAAAACTTATTTATAAAAATCTCAGTTTTTATGTAGCCACATCACTTCAAGATGGTCCTAGATCGAAAAAAAGTTCCCTTTTTGCAACCGAACTGACTCTTAATGCCATCGTTAGACCAAAAAAAAGGAAACAAAAAAAAAAATTATCCCAAAAGCAAACACCATTAACTTTTTAGATGAAGATTTTTATAGTAGAAGTAACGATAACTGCCGACCAGATGATTGGGGTGATGAAATTAATAACATGAATGTTGAAAATAAGTAACATGGAAAATGAAGAAGAACACACAAAAAAAAAACAACTTTCCAAGGTTTCCTTCCTCCCATCATTCGCTTAATGTTTTATCCTTTTGTCTTTTCTTACAAGCACAAGATACACAAATACATATTATATGAATGTTCACAAAGTCTATAAATAGAATGAAAAAAAAAGGGTCACGTCAAGCAATTAACTCTTCAGCTTTAGTGCCTACATTATATAAGGCAAACAACCAGCGAAAAAACACATAAGCTCTTTATTTATGTGTTTGTGTTTTTGTTTTTTTTTTTTGCAATATGATCCTTTTTATCCTTTTTGTGATACTTGATGATAAGGTTTTACTCTTTTTCAGTGTGTAATGATGATTCTTTTGTGAATGGGAAATTATTTTCAGAGAAAAAAAAAATATTAACTGAATCAGAAAGAATAATTGAAATATTTCATTATTCATCAGAATTAATTGAGGGACGACATTTGCAAGAAGTATTTACAGGCGACAAAAAGGCTTACAGATTTATAATAAAATCATTTTAAATGTATTTTTTTTTATCTTAATCACTTTAATCACGATAATGATTTCCTGGGATAAATATATAAAGGTTCTCAGTAACAAGATTTAAATTAATCTCTTTGTTTAAATCTCATGAAGAAAAATATGTACATAATATTCATAACTGATTTGTTTTTCATAAAATAAGGGTAATCCAATTTGATTTAGTCTGGTACCTTTTATTGCTGTCTTTAAGCAAGCATTCATAAAAGGTTAAATGCTATCATGCCAATATTTATCCAATATTTGTCTCGATACCAGACGAAATTTGTACAGAAAAACTATAAGGCTTACAAAACATTATTACCAAAAGGTCAAAATTATCAAATAAAAGGTCTTTTGCCTCGAACATAGAATGACAAACTCGTTTAAGGCTTTACGATGCTGCACGCATCTGAACCGGAACCATAACTTTTCAGTTCGTCATACATATTTACATTTAGCATTCCTAGCAATCTTTAGATGACCAGTCGGACAATCACTGGCTCTATTAGAGACGACAGCCTAAAATCTAATTAAACGTCTCATAAATATACATTGGCAATGGAATTGAGTCTCAAGCCTATATACTTTACGCCACGAGAGCTAGCAACCTGTTACCAAACATGTGCCATTTCATATTATTGATATAAATCTATAAGGACAACCAAATTTGGTCATTCAAAACACCACTAATCAGTGATAACAGCTAGGTATTCCTTAGCAAGAGTTTGCGTATCAAAATGGAGCCAACTAGCGGTAGTTGGGCTTTCGGAGAAGGTGCTTCAAATTTACATGTTAGAAATAATGCCATCAAGACAAAAAAAGGTAAACTATCAACTCTTGTTAAATCTTAATCTGCAAAGAAAGCTCGTTTCGAAAAAGAATCAGTGGACTTTTTTGCAAGGGAGAGCTAAGTATATCCCGTAATCATGGAAGGCCACATAAAACCAACGAATTGCGACGTGCGTAGTTAAGAGAGTTTCTCTACCTAGTCACCAAACGAACAACGATACCAAACGAAGAAATACTCTTTTCCATACCTTGCCCATGGCTGCTTATGGAATTTGAAAAGAAAATTCCTCTTCCTGTCAATTTAGGTGTCACTTAGAAGACGCTTATTAGCGCGGTCTGGCAGTATGATTCAGAGGGAAAAACTATGTCCAGAAGTAAAAGATGGATACCGCATCGAAGGTGACAAATAGAAAGGGACTTCAAACATCTTTGACACAGTCAAAGGGTAAAAATTACGGGTATAAACCATCTCCTACTTTCATTCGAAAGCTTTTGAAAGTTCAATATTTGCTTAGTTGTATCTTTTGACATAATTAGCGACAAAAACGAGAAATCTTAAGATTGCAGATAACTGCTTAGTAGTAGTGTAAACTAGCAGATCGAAGTGACAAGCTTAAGGTCTAGTAACTGAGACTCTCAACAATTCTTTTGAGCATGTCTTAAATCGCCGGAAATGGAGGCGCCCAAACGACTAACGTGAGATTCACTTTTTTTGTATCAAGAATTAAAATTTGAACCACCATCACCGTTGCGACAAATGAATATTTCAATAAAATTTAATAACTTCGCTACAATTTTCTTAATGCGAGGTTAAATAAAAACTTGAGCTTACTCAGCACATTTCATCAACTTAACACCTTCAGCAACTTGATAGGTCATTTTGCGTGAATTCCTTAGTGAAAAAATAGTTTTTGTTTTATTATTTATTTTATTTTTTCAGAAAATCACCGATAGATGTCCGAGCTGAAATTTGTATGGTGTGAATTATACGCTCTTTCCAGCAACAGATGTCGCTAGTGTAACCCCACATTTAACAACATGTTCATTAACTTCTGTCGTTTTGGCGAATTTGTGTAATGTGAACAAACCTCAATGTGAATCCACCTTATTGTATTGGGTTCTGGTCTTGGGTTTATGGATTTGACATTTTATGTGTCAGTGGATTTGACATTTCCAAAGGCTTTTTGTCTTCCTTGCATGTTTTTGCAATTTTAATTCATTGTTATAAACAATTTCGGTGTAAAATATTTAAATAATGTATAGCCGCTGAATATCTATGCAAAAATTGCTTTCATTTGATATGTAGTTTATGTCCCTTCGGTTTGTGTGGGCCGCGTAAAATGTACCACAGAAATAGTGCTCGCCGTTTTATTATATGATGATTAATCATTTGGTTTAATTAAAAATGCATTACGCAAGTGTATCTCAATTGATACTATTAGTTTTGAAGCCAAAAAAGAAGTCTATGAATACCGAAGAGGGATCACAAGAATGAATAACGTTCGATAAAGTGAATTGATATCCACTTACAAAAAGCCTTTGAAGAAATAGAAACAACCTGAAAGGAACTCTTCTGCTAAACAAAGAAGATAACCCATCAATAAAAGAAGGAGATAATGTTTGATTAATATTAGTTAACTTAAGACACAACCAATCTCCGAGATAAATGGCTTAAGTAGTAAACTTAAAACTATTTTACCGAAAATCGACAAAGTTTTTTTTTTTTTTTGTATCACTTACAGTCTTGACTTTTCTTGCCTTATATTAAAAACTTTTTAACTCTATTCGAAAACTTATATGCATAAAATATTCGATATTTTCCCCATAAAAAAATGAAAACTTTATAACCAAGGTATTATAGTTCTGACAGCTAATTTATCATCAAAATTTATCTTAGCCATTCATCAATTCTTTAACCAATCTTGACTAAGTACTCAATTTTGTTTTCAAACAAAAATGGATAAAAAAAATACATCCAAAAATGCATTAATTTTGATTTTCAAAAAGAAAATCATTTCATTCAATCACAGGGTGATATCCTTTGATGATGAAAATGAAAAAAAAAAAAAAATACTGACAAACTTAAATTGCAATTAAAAAAGACTCAATTCATCATTGGGTTATAGATGATTCTTTAGGGTTCAGCAAATTTCAATTCATTTTATCTTTCTCTTCTTTTTTGATCCCTAAGTGAAACTAATATCTCCCCAGGATGAATTTACTACCAAAAGGATATTATATAAGTTTAAAACCTTACGCTTCGATAATTTTTATCTTCTATACATAAAAAAAAAAAAAACTGAATCGACTTGGGTAATATGCATCTCGAGGATTGATTGCAAATAATTTGACCAAATGGATAGAAAAGGACTGCTAAAGGATGATATACCTTAACTTAAAATGAAAAACCAAAAAATATATACCTACGATGATGTTGATAGATATTATATTCTATATAGCTAAGATTCAGGAGTAGTCAAAGGAAGAGAGAGACTGGAAATGCTGATTGAATAGCTATCAATTTGGCTGTCCATTCAATCGTAGTCGATGCTTCATCATGACAAAATGATCCAAACTTCAGTCAAACACAATGATGGCAACTCTTCCTTCTTTCTATCTTATTTTCTTTTTTGTGCAAGAATACAGCAGTTATAGCTTCTTTCGACAACAACGACGACGATGAAAAGAAGGATGATAATGATTAGAGTGTGTTGATGATGAAGACAGAACAGAGGGTTAAAATTGAAAAAAAAGAAGAAATGAACAAAGAAATAAAAGACTTGAAAGTGATTGATAAGAACTACGTGAACATTATTTTGGAAGACTTTGTGCAAAAAGGTATTAAATGAACAAAATGGCGGTGTTTTCTTCTTGGTCTTTATTCTTAGCTACTACTATTATATTGGAATTGTTTTTATTTCGATTAATTATATGCAATTGTGAACAGAAAAGTTGTGTCCTTAGAGACAGATTTGTTCGAAATGTTAAATGAATGGACGAAAAGGTTTTTTGACGTAGGAATTTTATCAGAAGTGGGATAATTCTTCGTTTTTATCTTTAATGAAGTAATTATTTCTGACTTATCAGTAGTTATTGCAAAGAATCCTCTGATGGATGAATTATTAGAATTAAATTGATTTTGATTGAAGATTAAATGATGACAAATTGGCAATTGTTTATTCAAACTTTAGTCTGAAAGGGTTTTGTTATATGAATTTTTTGTTTTTGCAAAATCGATATTTCGTAGAATAAGGAATTATTTTTTGTATGAAATACTGCATTTCGATACATAAAAAAAATCATGGATACATCGATAGGGCAAGTAGGGTTTTTACACGGATATTGTTGGTTGGTTTCGTGGAACAAGTGGACAGTTATTGAAGTGATTTTAATTGTGGTTTTTTTTTTATAGAATTTTCAATCAAAACTTTTTGTGATGGCTTTTCCAATGAATACTAATTTCAGAATTGAATAATTGGATAGAAGTTTAAAAAATAGGTTTCAATTTCATACTTTATACGATTAAAAATATTCACTTTAAATAATAATAAAACTCATAGGCTGGATAGGAAGAGGATTGTGTTAGGAATTAGGAATGTTTTTTTTTTCGTAAAAGATTAGAGTTTTCTCGGAAATATACCGAAAGAATTGGTATTTATTTTTTTTTTTATAAAGCTAACGACTGTTTCGTTACGTATAGTACGTATACACCAACACATTAAAACTCACTTCTAGACCGTTCTGGACAATGCTGCGTTATGAAGTGGTAGAAACCAATAAATTTGTGTCTATCGAATTCTACTATCAATTTAATGCCGCACCGTAAAATCCAGACTCTTTCGTAGCTTATCTGAAGATGAGCTGCAGAAGAGTTGTAAAATTTTTGGTCAGCTAATAAGAGAGGCGAAATGTATTTTTCCGTAACGTACTTTTTCTTGGCAGTATTTACCAACTTCTTCTGAAAATATTTTCAAAAAAAAAAAAACCTTTGTAAAATTTGTACCCATCATTCAAACTTCAGATTCTATTAGCTTCGATAGTCGAAAAGTTTCCTATTTTATATGCCATAACTCAGACAACAAGACCAAGAAATTACTTCTCAACTACGCCAACTAGTACTTCTTTTGGGTAAGACGACAATTGACAAGCAGTTCCCTCTGTCGAGCAAGTAAAATGTATTTGTACAAGAGGCTTATCATCTTCGTCCTGCTGTATAATGCCAAGGACGTTGGCAAGAGTGGATGAAAAAATTTAGACCGTTTTGACTTCCACATGCAGCAAGGCTAACAAAAAAAAAAAATCTGATAATCTGAATACTTTCTCAGGAGTTTGGAGAAAAACAGAAGATATCGGTCTAAAAAGAACCATTAATGTCAAAAATTTTCAGGGATCGCCAAGGAATAAGGAAAGCGAGTAAGAAATGAAGGATTCCGAAATCAAACTACTGGTGGTAAGTACAAAATCGACTAGCTCAAATATTTATTACTTAAATATTTTAAAAAGAACAAGAAAAAGAACAAGAAAAAGAATTTGTTTTAGAAAGAAAAAAACATAATCTGAAGCATTAATTAGATGTAGGCATTCTTTAGCAGGCGCGAAAATTTATTAAAAATACTTAGTTAATATCAATAAAAATATTATTAGACCACAAAAGAAAAACTCTGTGGTACAATTTTTGACAATTTAAGCAAATTTTCTTTTACTTTTTTAATTGAACGACGAATTCGTTTCTGCGTTTAAACTTGTTTATTTTTCATTTTTATGTAAAACAGGTATAAATACGTATTACATTGTTCTATTTGGAACATTTTAAGACTATAAACTTGAAAATCGATTAAGTATTTTTGAGGATGTAAGCATTTCAATGCATCAAGATCCGAAAATTTTCGATAAACCCGTGTCGTGTTTGTTTTCTAATAATTTCTTATTATTTATGTCCCGTTTTTCAAAATGAGATCAGCCTTGTTTTAGGTTTAACCCTGAGTTAATTACTTAATTTCGTGTCACAGTAAAATTTCATCCCAAGGTATAACCAAAGAATTTGGCGAGTTAATTTCGGGATGAAAAAATGATCCATGTAAAAATATATTGAATTGAAAACAGAAACTATGAAAATTAAACTTTCAATAAAGAATAGAAGGTCACACCATTACGTAAGTATTCATTTCATGAGGCAAAAAGATACAAAATGCTTCAGAATTTAATCGAGTTTAAATAACTTTCTAGGTTAAGCTAAACCATGGATAAAAAAAAATATTTCAGCACTGGAAACAAGCCTTTAAGGAATTTCAAAATTGATTCCGGTGGTAGGCAAAAAAAAATTTACGACTTTTTTAAAACACCGCAGGCTTAAATGCTTAAATTGAACTACGAATTCGTTTTATACTCCGTTTCAACTAATTCGCATAGTGTGACCAAAATTAAATGTATTAGAATGATCGAAAATCTTAATTAAAAAAAAAAAAACTACTAAGAAAACTTCGTTCCATTTATTCTAATGAAATATAGTGACCTCTTTCATAAAAGTGAAAACCAAGAAAGGTAGAATCTTCCAAGATAATGTTATGGTTTTTTTTTATAAAAAACGCCCCCAACCCGTACAAAATCCACATGGACTTTTGACCCATAAAATTCTGCTTATATTCACAATTGATTAGCAGATTTGGTCCCCACTCTAGTTGTAGGTTGAGGATCCATTCAGAAGGTTCTTTACAAAATTTAAGAATAAAACATCAAATGCAATTTTTAGTTGATCCAGTTAACTCAGGTCTAACTCTAATCTCCAACTGAAAAATTGGCCATAAAAATGCTTAAATTTTGTAAGAGGAATCACAAAATTTTATTATATTCAAGATTCAACAGTCGTTAAATAAAAACCTATGATATCGAACCCAGAAAGTAATTCGATTGTTTCCAAAACACAACAAAAAAAAAATCTTTATCAAATTTCTTGTCATATCTGCTTTAACGTATTTACACAGACAAACCTATCTCCGAATTTCGTAATTTAATCTATTGTTTGTCTATATCCAGTCGATATATCCCATAAATACACTGTATATCCAGCACAGCTACATTTACACTCACTTAATCCATCAAATTTCACATAAACGCACACATACACTCCTAATCCATTTATCAAAAACCATATCCTGGAATCTTTTATGTGGAACCCTTTTATCCTCTTCTATTATAGGCTTTAGACCTCGATTATTACGAATGTATATGTGAGTTGTCAAACTTTTTATTTTTTCATTTATTTTGTTTGGTCTGTGCAAACAAAGTCAAGGATCTCATCTCGTAACGAATAAAAATAAACCTACATAACAGCAACAACAAAATGAAATAAAACTCAGAAAGCCCATCACAATGGAAGAGATATATGGAATGTGTGGTGGGGTTCTGGTTCTGGTTTTTAAGGATAACAAATTACATTCTTCAAAAAGGCTTGTTTATACTAATGTAAACACAATAAATATAATTTCTTTTTTCCTCGATCTCATTATTTTCCATTATCTTATCAAGAAGTCAAGTACTTTGGTTGCTTGATGTGAATGAAAGTACCTACATTCGAGTATGTGTGGAAAGCTAACTCGCAAAAAATTCAGAAAAAAAAAAAAACTTTAGACAAAACGATAAGAGAGAAGAAAAAAAAAAAACAAGGATAATATATTGTGTGTAGGCACAACTTCTTATACCTACGTACAGTGGATGAAAGAAAAAAAAAAAGAAGAAAAATCTTTAAGTGATTCCTTAAACACACAAATAATGGCCTCTGGGTGACAAATGAAAGAAAAACATTATTTTCACACTTAACATTGTTTTTTTTTTTTGATGTCCTCATTTTACCCAGCAGCAGATCCTTGATAACAAATCAAGAAATAATAAAAAAAAAATATAAGTTTACACACTTTAATGACTCATAAGGTTTGTGTATATAGACGACATAACCTAGCCGGGTGCTTGCCATTAACGTTGCAAGAAGCAAATGCCACTTTGATGGAATTTATCCTTTTTTCTTATGTTATTCTTCACACTCATTGAAGGGTCCTTGGAATTCAATTTTTTATTGGAACTGCTCAGCTAAAGGTGACATAATTTCATCTCAAGATAATTTCATTAGAGATCATCAACACAAAGAAGAGACGAAGGCGGAAGTTTAAAGAAAAAGATTGTGAGAAAAAATCAAGGAGGATAATGATTTGTTTTTGTTTTTTTTTTATTTCAAGGACCTTACGAGCTTAAAAAATATCTTTAAGATATTGTTCCATTTTTTTAACTGAATTTTTATATACGAAATAAAAACTTACCCTGGCAACATTTCCATACAAACAGACCAAGTTAAATAATTTATCTGTGTTCGATGTTTCCTGGTCAAGTCCATAGACCATCATGACGGCGCCCTTTAATGCAAAAATAATATTTGGTTAGTAAGTTTTTTTTCTTTAATTTAAAAATGATTTTGTGTTGAGTTGGTAAGGTATTTTGTACAAGAAGAATGGAAATATATTTTGCAAAGGTTTACTTATATTTTCGAACCCAAATTTGCTGTCTCTTGGTTTTTGGTCTATTATTTGGGTTTGAATTTATTGTCTGGAGGCAGATATCAAAAAAGGAAAAGGATATTAAAAAGGATATTAAAATTATTTAAAATTATTTGACAAAATATGTGCAGCAGAAGTCCTTCAGGAAGTGCAAAAGCAAGTTTTAATGCATAAATCGTATTTTTGTGAAGGTTTGGCCTCTAGAGTGAGCTAAAACCGCTCAACAAAATAAGGCTCGTTTTTTGTAGAAATTTTATAATGTGGAATGTTTTTCTGAGGATTTTATCTCGAAAAGCGAATAACTTTACTTTTTTCAAAAAAAAAACTTAAAAATGGTTAATTTTTTTTTTAGGTTTTATGCAAGCAAGGTTGAAATTTGGATTTAGCACCCCAACACACATATAGAACAAGTGCGAAAAAAACTTTTGTAGTTTTCTCCTGAAATAGCTGTTCCTGGAAACGATTTTATTGGACTATAAAAGCGCTTGTTATTCTTAAATACAAGGAATAAAATCGAACATTTGAGATTTATCATTTATGTAATGTGATTATCGCTCCGTTTCATTGAAATATTGTCAAATATATGGAGATATGATAGATCATAGAATAAACAATCTCGATATTCGGCAGGTTAGGAAGTCGTTTGAAGAATGCCAAACAAACAAATTCCATTTAAGTGGTGTGCTATCCACCTCTCTGAAACAAAATATTTATTTTATTTGCGACTCACAATCTGTCAAATTCCATTGAAGGATGGTTATAATCTCGACGGATTAAAAAAAAAATCTATATATCCCCAATTTCCAGGTTTTATTTTGTATGCTCCGGGAAAATACGCTTTTATGGCTATTGGATTACATTTGGAACGAAATATTATATTTGCCACAACAGGCACTAATTCTCACTAGTAACTGGAATAGGAACTATAGGGACAGCATGTGTTTTTACTCTGAAATGTTAAACTCATTGATACCAAATAACTCAAATAATATTTTGTGCATTCTACAATTTTACAAATTCCTTATTCAAAGCCACTTTTTTTAGAAATCTTAATTTTATTTGTGTATTCAAAAAAGCCTTAACCCAATAACTGCTAAGAAAAACTGTTACCAAACAGCAACGAAAACTGTTATAAAAGTTATTAAAAAATAACTGATAAGGCTATCACGAAATTATTAGGATATCAAGTTCTTCAAAATTCAGCTCACACTTATTGTTTCAGTAGAACAGTAGGTATTTAAATAGACCGGGGAAATTAGACAAAAAAGACCCCTGACCCGGACAAAATACTTTACAGCATTTTTATTGGTGGAAATTGGTAAGAGTTATGCCCTCCAGCATATCTCAAAATCCAACAAATCCCATTTGGGATTTGGCCACCATTTTGAAAAAAACTGCATCAATAATACAATTTTTGGATAGGCTATATTAAACTGGTTGTTCTTGGAAGATCCTTTAAATGTCAAAACAAGCTTATTTGTACGTTGAATACATAGAGAACAAAACCGAGGCGGTTCCTATTTTATGTGCAGCAGGAGTAATTTTTCAGAAAACCCCTTTCCAAATGTGCTACAGCAATTAATGACATGAACGTTTAATTTGCCATAACAAACAAGAAACCAAAGAAATATTTTCGTTTAAAGGGTGTTATTTTTTAGAGAGAAAGAACGTTGTGCAACAAGTACCCAAACACCCTCTGAAATAAATAGTAGAATTAAAAAAAAATGTGGATGTATTCCGATATTCATTAGAATCAAGTATAAAAAACGTCTTTTGGTTCTCATTGGAAGTGAAAGGTTCACGTAAAATTCTATCTATGTACCACTATTGGAAAGGAGTTTTCTGAAAATAACCCCTACCAGTAAAAATGCTGTAAAGTATTTTATCCGGGTCAAAACTTCAATACCCTGGTCTAAGAAAGCTTTGGTGTAAAAAACTATTCCAACAGGAAACCAACAAAAATAAAAATATCCAAAATCACAATAGTTAAGAGAAAATTTACAAAATTGTAGCACTAATTTTGCTCCTCTTTACTATAGTGCATGATTTGAATCCTGGATTGTATTTATTATTTCGCTATTTTATGAGTAAAATATAAATAAATATTAAGGTTTTTTTTTTCATACTTTGTCATTTGTGTCACGCTAATTTTGTAGGAATTGGAAATTAATATTATTCAGCGAATTTAGAAGTAAAAACAAAACAAAAACTCAATTTGCTTGTCGTTAACGTCACGTTATGTTCAAGATAATAAGATTTTTTGTTATTAATTAATATCTATAAAAGCAAAAGTTAAGCTTTAAAATAAATAAAATGTAGAAATAATGAAATTTGAAAGATCTTTAGTTAAGATTTCAAAATGTCTGATAGTAGGGCAGGTGTTATCAGATGCAGATTAAGTACGCTGTGAAATTTTACTGTATTTGTAATATCTTTTGCTTTGTTTATTATTAATTTTTGTCAATTGAATTCAGATTTGTGCAGTATCTTAATATTAACCTGCCTTTTTTTATCCAAAATTAATTTACTTAACACTTTTTGTCATTTTCGTCACATCCAATAATATGAATGTGGTTAAAAAAAAAGAAAAGAAATTGTTTGTTCAAAGTAGAAACAGTTTTTTTCATAATTTCCTTAAAGTTCTATGTGCTCATACATTAAAGCAATTATAATGAATTTGTTTTAACTCTGAACAGTTTTTTTCTTTTTTTTTAAACCAGTTACCAGTTATATGCGTTTTACTTATACAAATGCTTAAAAAATATTATGAATTAAAACCTACATATTTCCTCCATATCCGTTTTTGACAAAAAATACGGTTGATTTAAAAAAAAACGTCTTACTAATAATTCCAAAACATTTATTGATCCACATGTTTGTTAGACTTTTTATCAGTTAAAAGTGTGTGACGATAATGATACACTCAATGATTTTTGAGCAAATTTTACATAATACTAGCTGACCCGGCAAACATCAACAACCAATAATAAGTCCACAAATGAATTCTCTTTTATTAGTTATTCTATATTAAATCCTTGATTGCAGTTACTACCTTCATATATTTTCCTTTTTGCTGATCCTTCTAAATCCATTAAAATTACTTGACAAAATAGAAAAAAAAAAACACAACACTTTCTAAAAACCTATTACCTTAATACCCTTTAACATTTAATTTGACTAACAGCATTGGACTGTAAAAATATTGTAGTTATCCTTGAAATTGCATTTACAAAGGCCAACAAAAAAAAATATTTCCATTCAAACGATGTAAATTACCAAAATCTATACAGAAACACACCAAGGTTTACATAGAAATATGTATGTGTTATGTGTATGTATGAGATGTAATAAAAATTAAAACAAACCTGTTGTTGTCCTGCAGCAGCAAAATTGACTGGTCCATTGCGTCCGGCAGCTATTGGTGGTTCTTTCATTAGGCCAGTCGGATGTATATTAGCACCCTTCCAATTCTCTGGGGTGGTGGGATGAAATTCCGGTGGTCCAAAAGGTGGAAAGCCAGCGCCTGGTCCCAATAGTGGTGGCTCTTTAAATTGAGAATAAGTTGTTTTGAGTGCAACTGTACCTTCAATTTTTTTTTTTATTTAATTTAATTTTTTTTTAGTTTGTTTTTAGTGTTTTTAGTTGATGTTTTTTTTTTTGTGCATTAGTGCATTAGTTTTTGTAAATATTCGTATGTTTTTTTTTTTTTTAGGATTCACATGCGTGCACAGGACGATTTCAGGATAAATGGAAATAAACAAAAAAAGAATAAATCATTTAACAGAGAGAATAAACATTTGTATTTAAAAACAAAATAAATAAATAAAAAAAAAATGTTAAATTTTATTTTCGTTTATAGAATTCAACGCACAAGGATATTTACAGAACCCTCACCGCAAAGAATTTGTCGTTATATTTCTGTAACGCTTGTATAAGCAAATATGGTTGTTCTTATAGCTATTGGAACTGAACAAAACACATAATAGATGATGATGAGAAGCGTTACACGGTGATAAGAGGAGTAAAACGATTAGATTATGATTTCAGGTTGTTTAACGGTTAATGGTCGCAATGAGAAAACAAACTTACGCTCCCAAGATAAGTCGTTATAGGAGTAAAATCCAATACAAATTCCTCGTTCAAATATTCTCTGCTGTACTATAAATTAGTTTTACCAGCACAATGAGCCTATAATCATTTTATAAAATGGTTTTCTTATTCAATAGTTATAAAAAGCTTACCGGAATATCTATTGTTTTATTCCTGTAATGCTTGTATAAGCAAATTTGGTCAGTCTTATACGATTTTACAACAAAATTGGGAATGGACAGACAAAAAACATGATAGATGATGATGTTACGCAATTCTCCGTAATTTTAGTGCTAAAATAGTCAAATTAGTATTTCCAGTTGTTAAGAATACCGGTTAGATTGAAAAAAAAGCTAAAGCTCCTAAAACAAGTCGTTATAGGAGTGATATCTGATACAAATTCCTCGTTCAAATACTCGCTGGTGTACTTTAAATCTACTTTACAAACATAATTAGTCTATAATCATTCTATAAAAAGGGTTTTATATGCCATAGTTATAGAAGGCTTATCGGAGTTTCTATGATTTTATTCCTGTAACGCTTGTTTAAGCAAATTTTGTTGTTCTTATACGATACCAAAAAAATACACTATAGAAGAAATGCATAAAAGATGGTGCTAAGAAGCTTTTCTGGATGATTATAGGAGTAAAATAGTAAGTTTGTCTTTTAAAGTTGTTTAACGTTTGCTAAATGAGAAAAAAAAAATATTTCCAAAATTCGTTTTTGACACAAAAGAAATTACAATACGTTTCACAGAAAAAGAAAATACAAACAAAATGAAATATTTCCTCTTGAAAAATGAAATTCCCTTTCATTTTCCCAGCTAAGCGGAAATACCACCATAAGACTAATGGCAGCTTTGCTCACAATTCAAAGACAAACCACACAGCTCGCCCCAACCTCATCCTCCCTTCAAGACTGGAATAGTGTTTAACATAAATCAGTTTCACTTCATGTTTCCTTTAAATTCATTTTTCATAGAATTGTGAAACGCCAACAAGGACTACTAGAACGGACGACTTGGCATTGTGCGATGTAGTAGTACGCAGCAATATTCACTCGAATGCATTCCACAAGTTCTTGTTGGCTTTTCGCGTGCAAGCAAAGTCAGCTGTGTATAAAAGGAAATCATACGTTCAACAGCACCAACCGACTGTTTAGTTTCAATTAATACTTATTTATACGGGACATTTAGTTTTTTGATTTGAGAACCCATCGTGGTGCTGCTTCAATATAAACACACACAGCCAAGAACCCAGGCACAGATATATTCATGTAAAAAAAAGGACCTCTGCTTGTGTATATAAATATAAAGTCGCGTTCACTCCCAGGAGTAATTAGAATTAACAAGCATTGAAAAGGACGCGAAGAGCTTCCTTGATGGAGCATGGTGGTACCAACTTTCGTGTTAACTCCATGAATCCTCTCCTCGGGCCCTTTCTCTCTGACCGAACCGGAAATGTTGTGTTAGCAGTAGCAGTAGCAGCAGCAGCAGCCTCAAACCAAAAACGACATCAAGGTAGCATGAGGTTTTTTTTACACCACTATTCTACTCTCTCTCTCTCTCTTTTTATCTCTCTGCTCGAATGAATTGAGTATGAAAAAGGATAAAGTTGAAGCAAACAAACACACAACGAGGACATTTCACCCTTGGTTTCCGGCTGACAAAGTGGAAACAATTTCGTTAAAATTCATTTTTGTGTTCCCTTCTTCTCTCTGGCATACGAACGAAAAAAAAACACACAGAAAAAAAAATAAAATTATTCCCAAGGACTATCCGTTAGTTATGTTGAATGAAGTGAAAGCCGAACACGCAAACATAAAGCCTCAGAACAAGTTGAACATAAAATGTGGGAAGTGAAGATAGGTTTTAGTTTGTGTTTTTTTTTTCTTCTCACCACAAAAAGGGTAGAAAAAAAAAATAAGGACGAACATTGAAATAATTGAGGACATTTTTCTTGTGATATACGGAACTATTGGGTGCTAACGTCATATTTTAGCACACAAAATATACTCACACACCTTATATCACTTCAAAAAGGAGAGCCAACAAAAAAGTGTGTTTGTGTGAGAGAGAGATGGATAGTAGGAAATATTTCAAGATTAATAATGTATACGCACATAGATTATGAGAAATAAAAATGCTATGGAAAAAGGGGGATTATCCATAAGGAAGGGAGATAATATTTTGCTCCTTGAAATGATCAAACTTTATGGTGCGTTATATTTTATAGAAATCACTATGGATTAATGAGAGAGCCTTATAAGACATTCATCTTATACTCAATACACATGGATCAAAAATGATAATGTGAGGTTAGGAAAGTTGAGCAAAGAAGCGGAGTAGTATGGAATTATGTACCTATAAAGGAGGTATATCTTAAAGGCATTTGGATTTTGAAATCTGCTTTAAACACGCATAATTATCATTTAGTTCTGAAGTATTCATAAATTTTCGAACACCTCGGATGTTTAAACATGTTCAAAATCTATGTTTTTTTTATATTTCGCATTGTAAATTAAATTTAAGTTATGCTTTTCGTTCAACACTACGCAGGTGAAATTGAAGTTTATAAAAACTATCTGTTGAAGTCTCCACACAATTTGGACTCACTATTTACTGCCCCACACATTATTTTGAACCGGAAAGAATGGACTTTAGTTTATTTATTGGTTCTTTAACCATTTTTAATTTGAATTTAGAAAATTTTGAAATTTGTATTGTTTGTAATAGTTTTTATTTTTCAGATTTGATAGAATACTCATTGAATATTTGTTCGTTATCGTTTTGCAGTGGACGTGGAAACTACAAAAAACAAAATTCGCTTCGCTTCAACTGCGTATTAAAGGCTTTAGTACCAATAACTTTCTTTTTATTCTAGGTCCAGACAAAAATTGTATCATCGTGCAATCTGCTTTTACTGCCCATATTTTTAAGATAGTTGGTCACTTAATAATACTTCCATACATTTTTTTATACCAGAGATGTATTTTTCCAACTTTTTTCTTTGAAAAATAAATTTGAAACTTTTATTTAAAAAAAAACGAAGGATAATAATCAGCTACTATATGGTGTTTCAAGGTTATCCATTCTTAACCGAACACCCTGTATATGGAGTGTTTGGAAACTATGTCAAGAAATTTTTTGAATTATGTTTTTGGAACAATAGAGATGATTTCCCCTCGTTTAGGTGGGAGGGAAATTTTCCAAAAAATATTACTATGAACAGAAAAAAATCATTAAAAAACAACAGCAAAACGATATCAAATTATAATTTTTTCAAAAGCCAGATATTTCTTTTTAAGTTGATTTCACCACTAGTTTTTGAAGAAATTAAACTACAAACTGAATTTTTTTTTAAATTAATCCAAATCTTACTTTATAATTTTTTTTTTTTTTTCAAAGTTTGTGTAACTAAGAACAATTTTTTTTATTTTATAGTATAAAGCACTTATTTTATTTAAATTAAGGACTAAAATATCTGTTTTGTAAAAACAATTCATAAATAATAGTTCTTAGTCACATAAAACTCTGAAGAAAATCAAAATACCTACACAAAAAGATCATTATTTTTAAAACTAGCTCACTAACTTTATTGTATGTAATTCTTATTTTATTTAGAATTTGTTTATATCATCATAAAAAGTCATATGAAACGCAAAGAAAAACCGATTTTGAGACATTTTCCCATTCGTGCCATTGGCATTGAAATTTTGTAAAACGATAATTTTTGGTTAGTAAATCTTAGTTTCAAGGTTATCAAATCTTATTCATTTTAAATAAAATTTTCTTATACCTAAAATCTTAACAAAAATCAATAACTTACAAAAAAAAAACCCCCAAATCATAGTCAAAATTTATTGCTTTAGAAAAAAATCTAATTACAATGTTCTATTAGTTATTTATATCCATTCCATCTCTATGGACCAAAAATTCGATTTTGTTGCCACCACAAATTTGAAAAAGTAAGTACTACATATAAAATCGAAGCGAGTTTGATGCTCAAAAACTGAAGTTAAAAAAAAAAAAATGTTTTATATTAAAAGTACAAGAAAATATTTGGAAATA
Organism: Meliscaeva auricollis; assembly: GCA_948107695.1. Lineage (NCBI taxonomy): Eukaryota > Metazoa > Arthropoda > Insecta > Diptera > Syrphidae > Meliscaeva > Meliscaeva auricollis. The sequence goes on along the minus strand of OX403619.1, from coordinate 29,680,754 downwards.
GTGTAAACTTGTAACGGGTGATTTTTTAGCTGGTTTGGTTTTGGCAACACTGGTTTTGACAGCTGACGTGTGTTTAGTACCTTGTGTCACTGTCAAACAGCTTCAGTTTGGTTTGCAATTTAACCATGGATCGTCTTACAAATGAACAGCGCTTGCAAATTATTGAATTTTTACTATCAAAATGCGTGCTCGGTTCGAAATGTTCATCGCGCGCTGCTTCCATTTTATGGTCGGCATTCTCGACCTTCTGAGCAGTCTATTCGGAAGATTGTGACCAAATTTACTTTGTTGGACATTAAACCACCAACACGTTTACGTACTGTGCGTAGTGAAGAAAATATTGCGGCCGTATCAGCTAGTGTGACAGAAGACCGCGAAATGTCGATTCGGCGCCGTTCCCAGCAGTTAGGCCTTTGTTACAGCACTGCGTGGAAAATTTGCGGAAGGATTTGGGCGTAAAGCCTTTTAAGATACAGCTGGTGCAAGAACTAAAGCCAGCCGACCTACCACAACGCCGAATTTTTGGTGAATGGGCTCTTGGAAAGCTGGCCGAGGATCCGCTTTTTTATCGAAAAATTGTGTTCAGCGATGAGGCTCATTTTTGGTTGAATGGGTATGTAAATAAGCAAAATTGCCGCATTTGGAGTGAAGATCAGCCAGAAGCATTGCAACAGCTACCAATGCATCCCGAAAAAGCCACTGTTTGGTGCGGTTTATGGGCCGGCGGCATTGTTGGGCCATATTTCTTCAAAGATGATGCGAATCGCAGCGTTACTGTCAATGGTGAACGCTACCGAGCGATGATAACAAACTTTTTTTTGCCCGAAATGGAAGTTCTTGACTTGCATGATATGTGGTTTCAACAAGACAATGCCACATGCCACACAGCAATTGCGAGGCGAGTTTGGTGAACAGTTTATTTCACGTTTCGTTTCGTTTGGCCGCGTAGATCGTGCGATTTGACACCATTAGATTATTTTTTGTGGGGGTATGTCAAGGCTAATGTCTATAGAGACAAGCCCGCTTCGATTGACGCACTGGAAGCCAACATCCATGCATTCATTCGTGAGATACCGGCCGATATGTGTGAAAGAGTATGCCAAAATTGGTCTCAGCGGATGGGCTACCTAAGACGCAGCCGCGGTCAACATTTGCATGAAATTATCTTTAAACATTAAATTGCAAGGTTCAAACTATCGATTTAAATAAATATTTCATTCATTTTTTCGAATTTTTTGTGTTTTTTTTTTTTTTAAAGTTCTAAACCTCAAAATTGACTAATTAAAAAAAAAAAAAAAAAACAATATCAGGAAAGTCACTTCAAGAAAAATCAAGACTTGAGAGACGAGTATAAATTCCGTACCCTAAATGATTTAAACAAAATCTTAAACAAGCAACGTCTTTAAAATCTTGTAAAATATATCTTTAGATCCTTTGAAATATTTCAACTGTCCAATTGATGAAATATTATCCTATCACTTTTTCTTTAAAAACCAATTATTTATGTGATATTGTATTATGCATGAGTTGAAACACTCATTTGTTTATAGTAAGAAGAAGAAAAGACGACCTTATTTAAACCATTTCACGCCAACAAAACGTGACCTGTCAAATTGAGTAGGAATGGCAACTTGGTTATACATATCAGTGTCATCCTTGCAAAAAAGGACATTCATGTTCAAGTTGAAATGGAGTCATGTCTGTTTTAGATTTACATACTCTCTTCCTTATAAACTGTTGCTTATTATAGTCTTGTATGTGTAAAAGTGTTTACCTACCTTTCTACTGTCCATATTGAATTATTGGATTCAAGGATTCTAACATCTCTTGAAGTCCTTAAATAAATATTAGTTTGGACTGTGCTAAGTTATATGTGTGGTATTTGAGCACGTCCACTTAAAGTTCTTTATTTATAAGTTTAATTCAAAGTCTTGAGTGGGAAGTGAATGTGAATTAAATGGAGAAATAGAAAAAAACTGACATAGGAACAATTTGGAGAAAGGGACATAGCCAACTTGGCAATCCTTTTTGAGAATATCATGTGATGGGATATTTACCAGAAAGCCCACAGTAATCTATTTATGTGGTAACTGGCAACATGTGCGTATGTCATTTTGACGAGGGTGGAAAGAAAAAAATGTCCTGAAAATATCTTCTTTCTTCTCTAAAACTCGTAGGAGTAAATCATTTTGTTTATTTTAAATGATGATGATGCACCTTCCTCTCATAATGTCGCACAAAAACACCTGTGACGACAACGACGACTACGTACAGTCTCATTTGCTTTTCAATTTCATTTTAATTTTTTTTTTTTTGTATTTTTTTATATTGAGAGGTACAAATTCTATAACATTCAACGAGTGGTTTCTGCTACGAACAGAGAACATATTCAGCAAAAGATGAAGCTATTCAATGAAGGAAACAGAAGGTCGTCCGTGGGTCGTTGGTTGGCAAGGATATAGGGATAGGGGCGGAAAGGAGTTTTTTTTTATTTGGATAGATACTTATTACCATAAGGCAAATATTTGACCTGTGGATTAAGTGGCAGATTGCGCGCTTTTATACGCTACTGTTGCTGCTGCTGTTAAAGTGAATTTTTGTTCGTTGTCGTTTTTGAGAAGGACACTGAAGGTACCTACGTTGGTTTTTTTTTTTTTTTTTGTTTTGCTTGTAGAGTTTTAACATTGATTTGCATACAGTAATTGAGTTGTAAAGTATTGTGCCTTCCGGCGAGGTTTAAAATAAAATGAGGGCATAAGTATGAGGAAAATGATTTTTCTAGAGGATTTGTTGCCTTTTTGTTTTATATTCATTTTTTTTTTCTTTTTGAGACAAAAGATTTGGTAATTTGGAAAACATGGGTTTTGAGATGAACCTTGGGGCTAATTGTGTAAAATTGAATTTTTTACATCAAACATTTATCAGAATTTTTGTTTAATTTTTGCCTTTTTGAAATTTTATTAAGTCAATTTTTTTGGCATGAAACTTATTTGTGTTGACTTTGAAAATAAATTCAAATAGTGTCTTGTTTTTTTAAATAAAAAACCAACGATACTGGCCCCTGGACCCTAGAGTATCTCGTGTCATGAGAATGTGATCATAATCATTTTAAAAACTTTATCCGATTTCCACTTCCCAACTCCACTCCCGGCGAGGACATCAAGCTGGGAAGACCGACACTTCAAATGTAGGTTACCCTTAAATTCTTGATCAGGACGTTGATTTCTTGCATGCTAAGGTACCTAGTTATAACAGGGGCAAAAAAACTCTGAAAATTCAGAACTTTAGAACTAAAGAAAATAGAAGCCGGGGTTCCACAGGGAAGTAACCTAGGACCTACCCTGTATTTGCTTTATACAAATGGTATTTCAGTGGATAATAACGCCATTATGGCTATGTTTGCAGATGATACTGCAATTTTGTTACCCGAAAAATGCGTCGTCAAGGCAGCAAACAAATTGCAACATCCAGTTGACACAGTAAGAGATTGGACCAAAAAATGGCGTATCAAACTGAATGAAACAAAATCTGCACAGATAAACTTTACAAATAAAAAGTTTATCAATGTTCCAATATTCATTAACAATAAAGCTGCACCTTACGCCAATACGGCTAAATACCTTGAAATTAATTTGGATGCAAAGCTAAAATAAAATAGAAAGAGCAAATGAAAAAGAAAAGAGAAGAACTTAACTTAAAATATAGAAAAATGTACTGGCTAATCGGTAAAAATTCTGATTTATCTATCCATAATAATGCTTTATAAAAAAGTATTAAAGCCTGTATGGACCTATGGAATCCAATTATGGGGCTGTACAAAGAAAACAAATACCGAAATTATTCAAAAATTCCAAAACAAAGTCCTTCGTGGAATAGTAAGTTCACCATTGTATATAAGAAATAGCGATTTGCATCGTGACTTACAAAATGAGATGGATACAGAAGTTGTAAGAAAACACGCTGTATCACATCAGCGTCTCAGCACAGTCATATAAACTCTAAAAGACTTAGAAAAACTAAGCAACATTAGCTAATGGTCTAAAAGCCACGTAATTTATTTAAAGTTTGAACTTCCCCCAAAGTGATTAAAACATTGAGAAAGAAAAAATCAGTTATCGATTTTTCATAGATTGCTCCAGATTCCGAGGTGGTTTTAGTGAGGTAAGAGTCCCACACTACTTGGTGTCGATTACTGCCAAAGGTCTTTTAAGATTTCCGTCACTTGTAAAAAAAGAAAAAAAACTCTTTGGACATAATCCACCAATCTGAACGTGTAACGTGTAGATTCCTGACCAGTGATACGGTGTTGTATAGCTTCTATTCTTCATTTATTTATCTTTTTTCTAGATGTTGTTTTTTTCCCTTCCACACTAAACTTATATTCAATCGTAGATTTGACCTCCATTTTGCGTAAGTCACAGGACTTTTACTCTCTCTCTATCTTGAGAGATATTCTCAGAGAAACGTATAATATTCGTTAGACTTATCCCACTTGTTTTGTACAAAATTCATTGAACCCTAAAAATGTGGATTTATAACGAAAAACGTTTTTTTTTACCTTTAGCCACTGCAAAAATTCAATTTTGTTTGTTTTGCTTTTCGATGCTTAAACAATTTTTGTTGGGGTTAATAATTATAATGTCCGGAATAATAGTTATAATGAAACAAAATTTAAGGTTTTTATATTTTTTATCATGAAAAATAAAATTTTTTTAAAATTCTTTTCAATTTTTTAACGCTTGCAACATTTAAAAAGTAAAATATTTAAAGTTTCAAATTCTATAAACGTAGACTCTCTCTAAGTCGAACTCCCTCTAAGTCGAACTTCCCTCTAACTCAAACTTTTCGCCAAGTTTTTCATATCCCTCAATTTCAAATGGCCTGTCCTTTTAATTCGAATTTTTCCAAAACTCCCTCTAACTCAAACGAGTTTTGATATCCCTTGAACGTTTGACTTAGAGTGAGTCGACTTTTTTGTCTCAATTCGACTTTTTACTCAAATACAGCCCCTAGAAATTCACTAAAAAAAACAAAATTTGTTATGATCCTCCCATTTTTTTCCAGTTTTCTTTTATAAAAAAAAAACGGTTGGAAATGGGCGCAGAAATTCTATTTCAGCTTCGTTCGTCTAAAAATGAAAAAAATTAATTCGTAAAATCCTTATAACTTGGTTAATTCTCGTTAGTTTCTACAATACAGCGTAATTATTTAAAACTCCGGAATTATGTTCACTCTTTTCTTCTTTCCCTATTTTTATGTATATTTTTTTTAATTTTCTTGATTCTTTAGATCGAAATAATTTTCCATCATCATCGTCGTCACCACATTTGTTGGTCATTAAAGCCAAAACCCCCCTGGGGATTTTATGCCTATATTTGATGTAAAATTTATTGTCCCCAGTTTAAATATGACCATGTATAGGTATCGTCGTCAAATAGTCATGATAAATGAAATAGATTTCCTTAGTTTCAAGCCTCAATGGTAATTAATCACCTAAAACTTAGTATTTCCTTTTCTTTTTTGTACCTACAAAAAACAAAAAAACAAAAAAAAAAAAAAAAACAGCACACAAGAGTAGGAAAATCCCCCAAAGCTACCAACTACCAACCAACACAATATAACAAACAGAAAACAAGGAGAGAAATAAAATACAATTAGAATTTCTAATTACTGTTTGCATTATACTCCAACAATACAATTATTCGTCCAACCGGAAAAAGGATAAGCAATTAGCTTGAAAGAAAGTTTTCAAAAAAAAAAAAAAAATAGAAGAAAATAACAAAAGAATAGAAAAAAAGAAAAATCTAGGAAAAAACCAAAGTAATTATAGCAATTCGTCATAATCAACGAAAAGAGCGCGAGACTTAATAAAAAAAAACAAGTCCACGACTAAGGATGATGGAGCTAAACGGATTTACTCTCATCTATCGCTAACCCACTTGACATTTTTTTTTTGTTTTGTTTTCTCAACCAAAAGATAAGGAAGAAATTTGAAAAAAATCAAAAAAGGTTTTTAGTTGCTCCAGTTGTGGGAGAAAAAAGTCCTTAAACCAAATTTGACTTAGTCTCTTGGATGGAGGTTTAAAAAGAGACTTTTCAATTATGAATTTTTATTTTTTTTTCAATTTTCACAAACCTTCTTCAGACATCTGGAAGAATGTGTTAAAAAGCAAAATAAGAAAAGGATCAATAATAATTAAAATGAATTACTTCAAACCAAGGACGATGACGCAGGATTTCTGTGGCTACTGCCAATGCAAGACTCCTTGGTTTTTCAGCTTTTCTCATTTTAACCGGAAATAGCAGTAAATATTCCAAGGAAAGAAAACAAGAAAGAAACTATTTAATTTCTTCCGTATTTTCTTATTGTGAACGGACACTTGACTATAAGAAAGACAGTGGCAGGATAAAGCTTCCTTTAAGAGAGCGAGAGAGAGACAGACAGAGTGTGAAAGAGGTACCTTCAGGGAAAAAAGCACACAAAAGTGGGCAGTGCGAGAGGAAGATATGAGAAGAAAATGCAACAAAAACAGCAACTATCACCCAGCACCACCACAACCACTGATTCAATGACAAGCAGAGCGCAGCAATAAGAGCTGTCAACGATTTTTTTTTCCTTAATTAACTTGCAGTCCTTTTCGAATATAAAAAAATGTGTAATAGAATAGCAGTAGAGCAGGCAAGGTTTTGTATTGTTGGTATGTTGGGTTACCCCCCATCCAGTTTTATTTATTGTTATTGCTGCCATCCCGTAATTAAAATGATTTATGTCTGAGATTATGACGCAAGTCATACTTGGACATTTTGGTTTTTTTTTTTTTTTTTTTTTATTTAATTGTATTTTGCTGTGGTAATTTTTTCTTATTTTTTTTTTTAACTCAAACCCACACGCATAGAAATAAAAAAAAAAAAAAAAAATTCTCAAGGACTCCCTGATGAGAGATTGAATGAAGGATGAAAATCCTTGCAGCAATGTGGGAATAGTTATTAACATTCGCATGACATGCTGGATTAAATGGATATTTAGGGAATATGACAACTTAATTTGAGTAAATTTATATTTAATTTTAAGTGGGGATGGATTTTTTTGTTCGTTTGTTGGAATTAAAAAAGTTTTGAAACAGATTTTTACAATTGCTTTTTAAGGGTAAGTTTGAATGATTAAAATTTTATATGATTTCTTATATATTTTTCTTCAGTTTTTTTGGAGTATTTAAACAAGCAATCATCATCAGAATGTTGACAAAACTTTCAATTAAATCTTATAGTCAATTTCATTTTTTACGAATACTTAATTATGTGTTTTACTTTAGTAAAACCTTGTATTTTGACACCAGAATGTAGATTTGTAGTGTAAGTCACAGAATAAAGAGAATCTTCTCATTCACTTTAGTAAAAGCTCAACTTTAGCATGAAAACAAATAATTTTGCTAATTTACACCATTAGTTTTGTGATGCTGACATCAAAAATGTATTATTTTTATTCAAAACTCTGATATTACTTTAAATATTGTTGTACTGCAAGTCACGCAATAGAGTATTTTAAGAAAAACATAGTTAGTCACGACTTGAGTCATAGAAACGCACCTGCTGCTTTGATTGTCCTATTCATTGTTTTTGTTGTTTACTTTGTTTCTTAAATTATAGCTCGAATTTGTGTTATTTTTTTTTTGTTTTTGTTTTTATTTTCCAATTTGTAAACCCAACATGAATATTTTCCGCTGAGGTTTCGTTTCCGCAAGCATTTCGTTATCTTCGTGGAGACCAACGAAAATTTTCGTTTCGCTTCAGCTGCGTACTAGGCTTTAACGTCTAATCCTCTGGTACTTTTGAAATGCATCTACATTCTACATGTACAACTGTTCTTTTCTGAATCTATTGTCTACTCCTAAGACAATAGATTCCATTTGCCTTTGAAAAGCTTTTCTGTGCATGGTTTTTTTCCTAAATCTTCTTTGTATAACTTCTCACCAGCAAAGACATAGTTTGTTCTTCTTTCACAATTCTATCGTCGATTTTAGTTTTTTTTTAATCCTGTAAATAATCCACTGACTTTAAATTTATCTCTAAAATTAAGCAATCCAAAATGATCATGTTTAAGCATGTAGTGTAAATCACGAACTATTTTTCAACTAACGGACATTTCTAAAATCAAAGTAATTTACATTACTATTTTTTTAATAAATTTCATGTATAACTGAATTCTTTTGGCATGTAGTGTAAGTCACATTTACTTTTTATTAAATAAATCATATACAGCCCTATTCTAAACAAAAATTCCCGGGGAAATGTTTTCGGGAGAAGGGCTCCAAATCGAAATATTCCCGGAATTTCATTATGTTTTCGCTTGTTATTTGTTCCCCTTGTGTTCCGAATAACGTAAAAGTGAAAAAAGAACGAAATTAGTTGCAACTTTTCGATTGTGAGCTCTTCTCCCAAAAACATTTCCCAGGGAGTTTTCATTCAGAATAGGGCTGATAAATCATAATCAAAGTTGTACAAGTTTTTTTTTCTCCTAAAAACTCAGACAAACATACATCCGGTACACTTATCAGCTTAAAATCTACATTTTCCACATACATAAATTATTTTTTGAAGACTTGGAATGAATATTTTGTAGACATTATTAAATTTTTATTTGCTTTGTTATGAAATATTAAAAAAAAAAAAAATTTGGAGACTTTTGGTATCCTGTATCATAATTATATTTGTTTAGTTGTTAACATGATATGAGTAACATAAACTTTTGGAGACTTCTATTTCCAGATAAAACAGACTGTAAATGAATATTTTGAAACATTATCAAATTGTGTTTGAATGTTTTTTAACGAGATATACTGTATACAGTTTTACTTAATAAGAATTTTTTCGGTTATTTATAAGTTTGAAACTATAAGACGTTCTTGGAGAGTTTTGATTTCATAAATATTTTTTGTTTGTCAAGACATATTCAACTAAAACGATATTTGGAGACCTTTGTTAGTTTAAAATTGAATTGAAAATACACATTTAAGAGACATTTTCAAATTTCTGTATGCTTTCTGTAACAAAATATTCACTATAAATACATTTTGGAGACTTTTGAGATTGTGTTCAAATTTAAAAATGTATACGTGCGTTATCGAATTAATGTTAGTGTGTAACGGGAAATTAGTCAGGTATACCTCAATAATCTTTTGGAGACCTGTATTCAAGAATGAAACATGACATTGAATGAATAATTTTAATAATTTTAAAAATGATCAAAATTCAATTTATTTTTTTAACAAAATGTTCACCATAAATAATTTTGGAGATTATCTGTATACCTGGTTTAACATTTAAACATTTAAACATATTTGGAGACTTTTTGATCCCGTATAAAATTTTAAGAATCGTTCAGTGGTACATTTTCAATTTGCTTTGTCATGATATTCAGCATAAATAAATTGTTGTGGACTTTTGTTTCTTTTATGAACAATCTTGGGGACTTTTGATAAAGTTTATAATTTTACTAAGTATGCAGATTATAGAAGGTATCTAATACGATTTCGTACTAAATCTTTCTTGGAGACTTTTGATTGCGACGATGCATTTTCAAACATAAATCCAAGATGGCTGCCACAAGATGAATTTCAGAACTGTTTTCTTCATCGTATGGAACAAAAATGGTTATATCGTTTAAAATACCGATTATTTTGCAGGTCCTAATCTTTTTTGGACATTTCTATTCAAAGTCCATAATCCAAAATGATTGTTCAAAATAAATACCCATAAAATAAATGTTCGAAAATCCCTACCCTCAATTTCCTACCAACAATTTTTCATTACGTATTTCATTTCATGGTTCACCGTATTCTCTTACGTACCGTAATCTTTTTTAAGCCTATTTTCATCATCCTAATTAGATTTGATGTAGATATATCACACCTATAAGATAGGTACACTCGGGCGTATACGTAACAAAAAAAATACAATTTTTTTTGTTGTTCACGTGAAAAAAGCATACATTATTTTCCTTTAACAAATCCATCTTCTCAGATTAATTTATAAAGAGAGAAAAAAAAAATAACACAAAACCCCCATAACGAATGAGTGCGAGTGCTAAGAGGAAAGCGATTATCCATGCCTAATCGCATTTCACGAAAAACCTAATTTTGCAAAAGGTGTTTCACATTTCGTATATAGTATTTTTTTTCCACACCAACCAACCGAATTGAGACAGACTCTTTGGCATGGCAAGCAAGCAAATAAGCAAAAAAAAAAAAAAAAACAAATGAATGAACGCATTCTCTCCATTTGGGGATTCTCATATATCGTCGTCGTAGTCATCCCTCATCCATATTCGCTCTCATTCTCAATATGAAGAACTGAGTTTCCTGTTGCTTTTCATTTTGGTAATGCCAAAAGGCACACTCTGAGCTCCTCTATCACATACAAAAAATCAATTTCACTCGACAAGGACATTATACCCAATGAATAAGGATAAGACCATGAATGTTGGTGATGCGGTATAACCTGTGTTCAACAACAAAACACCCCCCATGCATGCTGCGTTCGTCCCATCAACCATCCAATCATAGTGTGAAGGCTGTTAATTATGGTTCAAGGCATAATTCTATTTAATTTCCTCATTTGGTGCGGAAGGAAGCTTGGTGTGATTTTTGAAGAGCATAAATACAACATCGACAGAGAGAGGGAGGGAGAGGGAAAGCGAGATAAAGGTGTAGAAAGGTGTCATGATCTGAAGTGTGACCTACATACATATACGAAATGCCTACGCATACATCCTATGCAGCTAAGACCTTTCATCAAATTAATGGAGCAAATTAATTGCGGGATTAGCTTTTGTATGCCTGTTATTCCTACTCTCCCTCCTTATAGCTACACATTTCATCAAAAAAAATTAAAGACAAAAAGTAAAAACGCAAACTCAGCTTAATTGTCAATCATTTATATGGATTCAAAAGGAGCGCGCGGTTTTAATTAATTTCAATTGAAATCACATTCAATGCCCGCAATTTAATTGACAGCTTAGACCTTTTTAGTTAATTGTTTGTGGTAAAGCCAAATTTAATGGGTGTCATTTGTGCCAAGGCATGGTCTTTAAAAAAATTAAAAAATGGCGATTTAAATTTAAAAAAAAAGTATATATAAAAGGAAAACATCAAGAGTATTAGAAAAAGTTCGTCCTTATAAACTTAATGTATCCGTTATGGTTTCTGTTCTTTTTTTTTTATTGGCATATGCATCAAAGCCAGTTATGCTCTTAATACCATTAAATCCTCGTCAATATTTAAATCTCTAAGGATATACCTTAAAAAAAATTTAAAAAAAAACAACCTATTGCATGTTTTCGTCCTTTTTTATCCTTTTCAATTTTTTTTTTGTATGTTTCCTCATCGAATATTGAATATGTGATTGGGGGAATTTGCTTTGGGTTGCCAAACTAATATCGAAAGGATATGCATTATACATTGTGTGTATCTGGCTGTACAAAAAAAAAAAAAAAATCGTCCTGAACCTTTTGCCCTTTCCTGATTGTGTATATGAAGTGGAGGCAACTTCTTTTCCATGTCAGTCTGTTGGTTGGGGATTTTATAACAACTCAAACTCTGTGATATTTATTTTTACTGTTTTTGTTGGGGTTTTTGAGGGGGCTTGCCTGAAGGATTGCTCCAAAAGTAGAAGAAAAAAAAGTAATTGACATGGGGGTTGGTAAAAAAAAAATTGTTTTACTTCCTGCCAATCGAATATGTATGCATTGTGGAACTGAATTTTTTTTATTTTTTTTTTTTTGTTGAGGCTTAAAATTTTTATTTTATAGTTGTAGTTGTTGGTTATATGCATATATTTTGCTTCCACTAACTAACTACTCCTATACCACTGATTCTGTGACATTAATTTTTCAAAAAAAAAAAAAAGAGACTTTAATATGTAAATTGAGGATTTATTTTTAGATTGGGTTTTGTTATTATTTGTGTGTGGATGTGTGTTTTGTATAAAAATGCCTGTGGGGATTTAAGTGTGAATCTCACTATATCGCACTATACTTTGTTGTTAATGTACTTATATTGGCGAAAATAGAGTCCTTTTTGTATTATATTTGCATATACTTGGCTTATTGAGGGATTTTTTTTGTTAAGCAAATGAAAAATGCAGAATGACGTGTAAATATTTACAGCTTGTGAATTTTAGAGTAGACTTTTGGTTAAAATTTTTATTATTTTGACTTTTTGGAATAATTAAGAAGATTTTTTTTGTGTTGGTTTGAACAAAATTGGTAAGCGGTTTTTTGAGCTTTTAAACAATCTTTGATTTATTGAACATTGGAGGGAGGGCAGGGGGGTAAATTGTCAAATTTATTTTCAAATTTAACAATATTTTAAAACAGTTTTGTTTGCTTTCACAAAGGGTTGCCAGGTGTCATCAAACTCAAAAGACAACAAGAGATTAAAAAAATAAGCCTAATAAGATAAAAGGCTAAAAATTGGTGGATACCATAATAGGGTTTGTTAATGTCAAAATGCATGATAATCGGCAGAAGCGTGGGTGGGTGTTAAAGGGTTGCCAGAACTCATATGAATAGCAAAATCGAAAAATTTCAAAAAATTTAGTAACAAAAAAAAATTTTGAAATACAGATTTGAAAATTTTGTGTTGATATAAATATGTTGCACCGCACAAGTGTAGGTGGAGTCATGTAGTTGTTGCCAGTATAATTAAGAAAATAAATTAGCAGAAGCAAGATCGGATGTAAAAGGGTTGCCAAAAATCATCAAAGTACAAAAATTTAAAACAACATAACTAACACTTGTGATAAGATAAAAAGTTGAAAAGCGGTTCCATTAATAAACATTATTAAAAAACGCCAGAGTCATCGAATTATTATTTTTATTTACTAAAAATCAAATCAGATTTGATACGAAGCTGGAAAATGGTGTCAACATAGCCATTAAATCAATGTTATTAAGGGATAAAAATAATAGAAACAGAAAATAGCAGAAACGTTGCCAGGCGTCAACACAACCAGGCGTCAAAAACAACATTATCAAATAAAAAGTTGAAAATTGGTTTTATATAAAATATTATCATAGCAAGCAGTCGATTCCCGCACCAAACTCGAAGCTCTCTAGATCAATTAGAGGATCATGATGAAATAGGTGCTAGAAAACGTAGAATCATATCACTATGTAGTACCATGACGCCACAGCGATGATAGAGGACAAAAAGATCAGTGAAATCATGTTTTAAATGGCGAAAAAAAAGACCGAGAGTCGGCGGGCACATTCAGACAAGAACGAGGTCCTTGAGTCAATCCTGCAAGAAGATCAGTGGTAGGCTGAAAATCGAGAGGAGAGCAGCGAAAACTAACAAACGTTTTCATGTAATATCTCGCTTTTATAAAAAAGCATGTATTTGTTTTTTCTGCTTCACTCTACCCATAAAAATCGAAAAATCGAGTGTCAAACTAGTCGGATCGGGAAAAGCTTGGCATGACCTGAAGAACGATCTGAGTGATGAAGAATTTTGGAATTTGTCTGTGAAAAATGGTATCGGCTGCTCACCTTCGCGACAGCCTCAGTACTACTGGCTTTTGAAACCGCCGGCAAAACTGTTACGTGTTTCGAGAAACCAAAGTCATTGATTGAATGAAAAGACGTGAAAAGATGAAAAAGGCTAATGTAGGGTGAAGCCATGCATTGGTACTCATGGGTGCCGTATGTTACAGTATTCGGTATTAATGGTTGGTAAAAAACTCGTGTAGCCATGTGATGTTGTACAAGTGTTCCTGTTCGATCAATAAAAGCAGGGAACTGGTATTTGTAGCTGACCTGGCAGTGGCTAATCTGAACGAAAATTCTGGTAGCCCAGAAGTAAGAAAGCGCCTGGACTTCAATCCAGTTTATTTATTTGAAAATAGCCAAATTTTCTGGAAGCTCGTGCTGGCTGTGGTGGATTTTGAGAATTAACATTAAAAAACAGTAACCAGTAACCTAGTTACTGACACTTCCAACAGTTTCTATGTGTGCATGAACATAGGTCTGCAGAAACGAAGGGATGGGACACTTTTCTACTGAGTCTTTAATAATTCTCACAAAGGCAGTTCCCTTAAAAAAATCAAGGTGGCATACGCTGCGACTTGAATCGAGACTTTTGGCCTGATAGTACCTACATCGCAATAACCATCACGTCGGTTCTATTCAAAATTGTATTTTTTTTATTGTATTCATTCCAAGGCCCTGAAATAAAAATAGTAGCGACGACATGGTCACTTACTCCTGGCTACGGTAGGTACAACGTGCACAACAACACATTCAAATGATACAAAATTCAAAACAATTTTGACAGTGATGTTAAAATATATGAATTCTTCTAAAGTCACGTCGAAGAAACAAAAAAAAAAACATAGAAGAAAAAACCCTAACTTTGACAGTCTCTTTTCCATAAATGTCCTAATAAATCATTCCACCCCAGCCAGCGCGAACAACTTCTTAACATAGTTTTATAGTTTTTCCAAAGTGCAATACTTCACTCTGTGACATGTTTTATTCTCGTATCCAACCAAAAAAAAAAAAAGAAGAAACAAAAAATTATATGCGATAACCATATCTTGCAAGTTGGAAGAAACTTTGTAGGTAAGCTTTTCCCTCAGCTCCATTTGTAAAGCACTTACTTTACATCCTTTCCCATTACATAACTCCTTTCTAAACGAGGAGTCTGCAAATAGGTATACCTAACGCAAAACGCATTAAATTCTCTGCTACTCTTCCATCAGGCTGAATAAGACCTTCGCGAACTTGTCATGACACATGTACTGAATATAAATCAAAAATGAAAATTAATTCTGAATTTAACTACACCGTTATAAATGCCAGAAGCAATTAACCAAAAAAAAAAATAACAACAACAACAAGGAACCCACTACTACCACCATCACCGCCATTGCTGCCGCCGCCATTACCAGGATGTACAAGTTATTAAAACATAAAACCCTTTTCATCCTGATGAAGGGTTCGGTTCGCTCGTTCGTTGTTAGTTGGCTGATGTTAGCAGAGCGCGCTGCCATCGTGATGATACCAAAGGATACCCAGCTGGTAAAAATGTTACCTGTGGGTGCAAATCATATAAGGGCGCCACTTAAAACATACACCCACACTCCCCCCTCAAACTCCTCCAAAAAATCATGGAAAAGTGGAACGTAATTTAAGTCTGAAGCGCGCTTAGAGAGAGACTGAGTAGAGCAAAGACGAGGCATGTTTATAAATGTGTGTAAATTACGGATATGTCAAGTGTTGACAGTGTATTAGTTGAATAACAAGCTTTATGTGTATGTGCGTGTGTGTGTGAATCTTTTAAATGTTTCGCGAGGTATTTCTGTTGAAATTGGAGGCGATATATGTATTTGCAAGGGCACAGGTGACAACAATGTAGGGTTAAAAGTTCAGTCCCATTTTTTTTTTCGTGTGTGTGTTCATAAAATATTTACGCACGTAAATTTCATACGTGACGTTAATTAAATTGCAGAAAAAAAGAAATGAGAAAAAAAGGTAACAAAAAAAAAAAAAAAAAAAAAATAGGTGTGAAAATATTCTAGAGAGTGTGTGAGGACTTGGGAATTTCATATAATGGATCTTTGGAGGGTGCTTGTCTTAATTGCAGCACATTGTCGCGTGTCAACAATTGAGGTTGGGTCGATACGATTATAACTTGAGAGATGAAGTATTTTTGTTGTTGTCTTTTTTTTTAATAATAGACCTCAACTTTATAAGCATTGTTGGCATTGTAATCTAGAAAAGTCATCATTCTTAGGGGCTTAAGATAGAAGAAAGATTTTTTTTGTTTTATTTAATAAATTTTCTTGCATAACATTCATAACCCTGAACCAAATGAGGCTTAAGGGTATTCTGTTGTTTTAAAAATTGAAGCTGAATGAATAAATTAGCCATGTGGAGTTTATTTTTAATTTTTTTTTTTTGAAGGCTTACAGATAAGACTTTACGATTTCTTCATTTTTAGAGGCTATGGTACACCCTTTAGAGCAAAAATTATTACATATACTCATAAGATATTGGCGACATGAAATTTTTAAATTTATCTTCCACAACTAATTAAAAACAAATAAACAAAGGACTTAATTTACTGCCAAGCACTACCTCAACTTTTTATCTTTGTAGTTACACACTCAGTAGTTAAAAATATGTATGATGTGTTAAGTGTAGATACCCAAACCTAGGCTATAAATCATTTGTTTAGGTACGATTTCACGACTTGTGTGGTTTGTGAAAAGTGGAAGGAACTTTATATAATAAAAAGCAAAAAACCCAAAAACTATTTATTGTCTTGGGATTGGCTCTGCTATTAGAAAATCATTTTTGTAACCACAAATTTTGTTTTTTTTTTTATCGATAAAAACTTTCATACCTAAGTATTACTTTGTGGCAATACTTGAAAGAAAATTCTAGTTCTCCGTTCGGAATTACATTCCACAGCAGTTAAAGTTGTTATTTTAACAAATTTAAAGATTTTCAATAACATCGATTATTTTTTAACTTCCAGTCACATATCTTTTCGTGTTGTGGAATATATTAGTTTTTCATTTCACGATAAATTTGGAGAGGAAACAAAAAAATGAAGAAGAGCCAAATAAACGAGCTAGAAGAGAACCAAATACATGAACAAAATTACGTGGTTTGCCATGGATAATAAGCTCACTCGATGATTTCTCTTATTCGCCGTGAAATCTTTTACAGGGAATTCGAAAACAATTCACAAGCTTAAATTTTTCACAAGGAATTGATTTTTTCGGAGCCATATGGTTTTAGTAAAAGACCTTCTTTATAAAAACCCATTTTAAGCCTGGTATTGTTGGAGTAGAAATAAAATAGGTATTAAATATAGTGAATTTGTGATCAAACAGATTGCTAGAGGGAAAGTTTTGGGGGTAACTTTGAATTGTTTCATACTTTATGGTTTTTGGGGTGCTGAATCCGAATCTGAGGTTTTCAAACAAAATTTCGTGAAGCCAATATTAAAAAAAAACAAAATTTTCAATGTATTTGCAATTTTTAGCAAATTTTACCCTGAAGTTTTGTATTGTCTGAAATACAATACTAATACAAAAGTTTCCAAAATACGCGTCTTGAAATTTTATTAATTTCTGAAACCCTTAAAATATTTAGTAAGTATTAGTTTTTAATATAGTTTCGTGCAATTTGAATTTGATTGTAGCTAAAAACTAATCCTTTGGAGTAAAATTTGCTAGGAACTTCAAGAACATTGAACATTTTACGGGTTTTTTGCATTTTTGATTATGTGGCAGCACGAAATTTTATTGGCAAACCTCAGATTCGAATTCAGCAACCTCCAAAGTATGAAAAAAAAAATACGATGCACATTCTATAAAAAAATTTTATATTAAAAATAAATAAATTAAAGCTTAAATATGTCAACCAATTATTATAAAGAAAAAAATATTTTTTCTTAAATTTTGCACAAAAAAACGATTTTCAATTCTAGAAATTCTTTATAAAACCCTAATACAACCAGAAAAAAAAATAACGTTAAATTGAACAAATGCACTCTGATTTAACTATTTTTCGGAATTATGTAGTTTCAAAGATGAAATTTTTTAAATCAAAGCTTAAAGAAGTGAATTCGAAGTCTTTCCCTTAAAAAAAAAATCATGATTGAATCTAAAGGGGCCAACCCATAGAATGCGTTGTTACAACTTACAGTTAAATATGAACGTATCAAGTTTTTCGTAACGTTTTTTCGCTCAGTGTATTCTTGTAAGACTTCACTTGCGTATCCTGACCGCAAATTCTTATAGGAGCTTTCAATTGATAACACTAAAATACATTAAGCGGGGAAAACTTAGACTTTTGCATACTAAAATTTTACTCAAGCCCCCGATCGACCCCACTGAATAATGTAACATACGCGCCTGATCAGCCAATAATAAGTATTAAAATTACAAAAGTATTAAGCAAAACCATGTTTTGACGCAGTGCGTATATGTTTTTTTTTCTAGTACCTAAGTTCCGAAAGGTTTTTTTACTAAATTAAGTGCCCTGGATATTTAGAGTTTCACGGTTAGTGTCCTTAAGGTTTTTCTAAAAAGCAGTTCTTCAATTACTTCAATAAAATTGGTAGTTTACCTTGGGGCTGACTTAAATCTCGCACAAAAATCACTGTAGAGCTCGCTTAGGAATAATTTCGATGACCACACTTACGACTTAGAATGTTGAAGGGTCCAAAATCATCGACGGATCAGAAAAAAAATTGAAAGCTTTGTTTTTTCCTCAAAATATATAATGATGACGGGTTGCAATAATAAGCCACACATCATTATAATGAAGACCTTTTTGTTTCTGCGATTGAAAAAAAATAATTTTTAAGTGCAAAAAAGGACTACAAACTCGTTTTTAAGCTCTAAGCTACCGAAAATAGAAACTTCTTAAATATTTATTTCTTCCTGAAATCTTTATCATAATGGACGAACTTCAATAAACCCGCCGTACCTATTTATTTTTTTATGTCCCCCCACTTTATGTTAAAGCATAAAAACCAACACTAAAAAGGCTATTCTTACATCTGTTTTATTATATCATGAGTAATATTCTCAATGAGGCTAATTTTGATATTAAATCGATAGTCGTTTGAGCAGTACCACGACGCGCGGCGGTGTATAGTATAGAGTGTTTGGTTTGTATGAATGTGTGTGTAGTGTATTGATGCTAGAATTTCCAAAATCACCCAGCCAAAGTACAATAAAGCAACATTGCTAGAAGCACCAGTCTATGTATACAGCAGCAGCAGAAAACAGCAGGACATAAACATTTGTCATTGCTGTTTTTATCCATGTGTGACTGTGTGTGCAAATGTTAGAGAAAGCGAGTTACTTGGCAATATCAAGCCCCAGACGTCTCGTTCAATATCTTTCTAGTGTCTGTTTATACAACGCCACCAGGGCCATTAGGTCTGTGAAATATAGATGTGAACATATAAATTATCCTTCGAAAGAAGGAGGAGGCATCAGCAGGATCATATCGTATCGTATCGTATCGTGGTCGTGATGGTCGCATGGCTTCAAGGACTCTATCTTTGCTTTTCTCTATGCACAATGTATAATGAGCATAATCATTGCTATCTGTTACCATACCAACCAACGTCAATGAAAAAATGACAACAACCACCGATGACGACGACGACGACCGTGATGGGATGGAGAGATAGCAAGGATACGACCAACCCACCGACCACGACACAAGAGCCAACCAACCACACGCTTACAAATGTCCTGACATTTATCCTCAGTCTGATTACCAGAGAGTTGGGAATTTTTTCCAATTTTTTTGTTTGTATGTCCTGGCCATGTCATCATTACACATATCCGGGCGTTGTGTCACATTCTATTTGTGTCATCATCGTGTAGTTGTCGGTTTTTTTTATTTTCGTTCTCTCGACTGTTTTTTTATTTGTTCTCTGATGAGCTATTAAATATGAGGTTGAGGGTTACCTCTGATTGATGACGTGAGGGATGGTCAATATTTTTCAAGAGAATAAATTACTATCCAATTGCGTGCAAGAATGCGCTCTTTTCGAATAAGTAAAAGGATACGGTGTTGGATTATTAAGTAGCTAAAGGGCGCCTGAGGGCCAAACGTATTCTATAAAATTTAAACTAACCTTGGAATTTGAATTTAAGGATATTTCGAGAAAATATATATATTTTGTCGTAATTTTCGTGAAAAAAAAAACCGAAATGAAATCCGCTCCTGTTTGAAACATAACCAGTAACGGTAATTGCCTCTTATTTGCTGATCAATTATATTGCCACACAAACCCTTGGATTTAATGTACAGCAAATACAGAGGGAGTTGGTTTTCATAAAAAAAAAATCTTATCAAGAAATCTACCTAATTACCGACAAACTGAAAGAAGAATACTGACTGCTCGTGTATTTTCGTTCCGTTCACCGAAAAAAAAACGACTTTCGAGTTGGAATATTAAATTTTCCTTCCAGCGTAATATTTAACATCTGTCACTGAACCAGACAGACAGAGCAATATTTGTAAAATCACTTCCCAACACACATTGGGAACAATGGCATTTGATTTTATCCTTAAATATTATATTTTGACTTTTCAAAATGCAACTAAAGTGAGAAGATACCTTATATCCCCAAAAAAAAAAAAAAAAACAAACAAAAAACCTCGACAATTTGTTGAATTTGAATAAATTTTCAAAGTAAATTTATCTCACAGAGACACACACCGTTCAGGTTATATTCTTTGTGAAAGGATGTAGATAGGTACATTTTCAAATATATCCTGGATAGGAGATAAAATTTTCAAATAAACTTAACCACACAGCCAACACACAAACAAATAGCTGTGTAGCTGCTGTCTTCCTGTCTGGATGAGATGATTTGGAACAGACGTATTTTTGATAGGCAACATGAAATTGAACGAACAGGTTTCAGAAATTCATGTTTGTAGGTAATACAACTCCTTGTAGGTACTTTGATTTGAGAAAACAAAATGTATAATGAAACAACACAGACGGGATTGCCTTATTTTTTTTGGGGGGGAAAGGACTTTCTAGAGCATGGAGGCATACAGATATTTAGATTGACTTTAAATTTATTAAGTTTTTTAATCGGCAATTTCAAATAGACAAAAACTTTGATAAGCTATTTGAGATAAAGGACTTGTTTTTCTTTTTTATTACTTAGTTTTACGATACTTGATACATTCAAGGACTTGGTAGTTGGGTGTTGTTCAAATAAGGAAGGCACTAAAAGGGACACTTAGGTGGAGTTCATACTTGTTTATAGATATTTCTCAACTTCCGTGAGTTGAGAATAATTTCAAGAGTTTGCTTAACCGAAGTTCGTATTCAAAGACAAAATTTAGGCTACTGAGGTAATCCTTAAGTAAATGCTTAAGGATCCACTCACAATCTCGATTATGAATAGTTCAAGTACTCGACTTGAGTGACGACTATGAAAACCACCCTTAGTGTCTTTTTTTTTTTAGCTGTGTTTTATTCAACACTGAGTAGCTACTTAGTGTTTGATTGTATTCGTAAAACAAAAACAAAAAAGGCTGAGTAGTCTAATTTGTTTTTGTTTTACGCATAAAATCAAACGCTGAGTAGCTAGCTACTCAGTGTTGAATAAAACACGGCTATTGTACATGATGAGTGCCTCGTGCATGCTACTGGTCTTGTCCCACAGGACTTGACTTACCGAAGTTATATTTGCGAGTGCTGAACAGTAGAAAATAAAAAAAAACAACAATAAGCTTTTTATGGGACAAAATAGCATTCTTCATAGCTAGAATTCATCCCACTATCGAAATGTAAACTACGCCTATGCCCCGGATGAGAACCTGTCGACTTTGGAAACATACTGGTTTTTGAATGTTTGTTAGTCAATTTTTCACAGTGATAATGAAGGTCTCATTTCCTTCCCCAAATTCATCCAATTGAAGAGGAACTTCATGAAATCACATGTCTTATAAAATCGACATCTGACGGCTAATGGCTTCCATCTTCCTCAGCACGACAGAATCTGCGTTCATTATTTGGTGCTGAGAGAAAACTTGGTTACTAACAGGAAATAAATAGTGCTCGACTTTCCAACGAAACTTGGAAAAAGATCGATGAAATAAAATTAAAGCTCGAACCGCAGCAGCAAAAGAGTAAGACTTTGAAATGGCGTTCAACAGCGTCAACGAAGAATAATAAGCAGCAGGCATTCCAGTTAGACAGAGTTTGACAGGGCTGTATTTGTGTATACATTTAGGAACATTATTTTTGTTGGTGAAAAAGGTAAGCAATGTTCTGAGAGATGCCTTCATGATTGATAAATCAAGGAATTCAGTGGAGTCCGACATTCCTTGATTACGCCGATGACACCAACCTTTGCCTACTTTCTCATGGGAACATGAATGCCCATCAAACAACAAGAATGTTGGATAGACAAGCTGATACCGTGGTGTTAATAATTAAAGAGCAAGAAACCAAAATTGAACAGGCTCGAAACTAACTCATCCGTTTAAATCAATATTTCAGCACAACCAGTACAGACACTGGCAAATGCTCAATATCCTGGAATGGAGAAACTGCGATCGCAATGCTGTTGATAACATTGAGAAACAGTGTGTCTCAAACAAAGTTACGACTGTTATGCTACAATGTGGAGTCCATGCTTTTTTGTAAGTGTTAAAGGTTAGTGTTAAGTGTGGAAGGTAAGGAACCTACAATACAATCTAATGGCACATATATGTAGAAGTAGTGAAGGACCTTCACCTCTTATACCAATAATTCTAAACCCATGTTCTTCCCTTTGAGTATCCAACAAAGCAATGTCTCGTTATTTGACGAAATGCTACCAAAATTCAAACTGGCAGACCAAACTAAGCACTCTAGATGTGGAAAAATTACAGTTATGATAAGGGCAAAAATAAAAAAGCCATCATAATAATTTCCCTATACGAGTTGCACACTTATGCCACTAAAGAAACATATCACACTAATCTAGACCTTTCAATTGATATACGTGACTATGACCTTGTTTTAGACCATAGTTATCTTTTAAAAATGAGAATTAGGTACATTCCCAATCTTAATTAATATAGTTAATAAAAAAAGATACAAGAAGGAAATGTCGAGAAAAAAACTATACGAAGACTCAAGAAACTTCTTGAGATTTTTGTTGGTATCTCTTAGACCCCAAAGTGGTTTATTATTAATTTATTCATTTCATTAAACAATTTGGTTGCTATCGACAATAATTTTGTTTTGTTTTATCTAATTCAGTCATCATCAAAAAGAACGCACAGTCATGCACAAGTGCCACCACTTCACTACAAGTACCAACCAGTATTAGAGGTGAACACAAAAAAATCGCTATATAATATCCAAATAGATACTCAGTCTATATAAACAAATACCAATATCTTCTTCAGTCTTCCACTGAATAAAATCTAGGTCATACTAATCATCCATTCAGGTTCTCTATATTTTCTTTTATTTTTATTCTTTTATTTTATTTTTTTACCCCTCACCCCCACATCTTCTAATTAAAAACGCAATCCACAATGTTTTCGTAATAGGACTACCTATTCAAACAAAAAAGAATCCCAAAGCTATCTGTTTCGTACGGAAATCATCCCCCGATAACCCGAATAAGTTTCAATGGTTCTGCATATACCTACTTACAAAATCAATTGAAATCGACCACCAGAGTACAAAACGAAAGAAAAAAATAAAACTTTTTTTTTTTATTGAATTTCGTATCTACATAATTCAAAATATATATCGTATCTATGAGATATTAGAGGAAAAAAATTGAATAAATACCGACGACTACGACGACGACGCCATGATGATGATTATGGGGATGCTGCTGATGACTGACAATTATGATGATGATGATGATGATGATGTCGGGGAGTCTACATTCAAATTGGTTGTGATGGTGTATATGCCTTTGCCTTTATAGTCTTCAGAAACATCTGCAACTATACCAATTAGTTGAACTTTCTCACCCCTCCCGCACCGCATTTTACTATTTTCCCAAAACGATAATGATATTCCAACAAAAAAAAAACACTCATAATAACCATCAATGAAACCATCAATTAGCATTTAAACGATTCGTATCTAAATAAATATTTGTTCGGAAGAAGAATCTTTTTGGTTTTATCTCGTTTATAATATAGTTTTTGTATGTTTTTGTTGGTTTTATTGGAATTATTTTGTAACTTATTTGAATTTTGTTTGGATTAGATTGTGTGCGGGAGGCGTATACAACAAAGTTGTGGAACTTACAATATGTGAATGGCAGCAAAGATAACTATTTAAAGTATCTATCTAGCTGAGGATTTTTGTTCATGAATCATTTTTGGCATTCTGGCATTGGGCGGCCTATACTCGGGTGCAAAATAAATATTTGTAGTTAGTTTTGTTTTCAAATGCCAGTTCTTTCGTGGGGTAACATTCAAAAGATACTCGGATGGTTCATGGTTTTTAGGGTTTGTTGTACTGATAACAAAACGGTATGTCAAAATTACAGTACACCCCCAAAATCAGAACAGCCATCATTTGAAAAATTCTAGATTTGTTGATTTTCAAGAGATTTAAGTTTAAATTGAATTAAAGATTAAAATTTATTCAAAAAAAGACATTAAAACCTTTCCAAGTATGTAATAACATGTGGTTTGGGTAAAAAACTCAAGAATTTCAATTTCAATTTAAGCATATACTAGAACTTAAATGTAATTTTAAATAAATATTTTAAAATAATATTTATTTCCAAAACCAATGATGTATTATTTTATAAAAATCTGTATCAAATTGGCTGACAAAAACCTAAATACAAAAATTCGAAGTACCTTACAAAAATGGGTGTCGTTAAACTCCGAAACTGGATGACA
Source organism: Meliscaeva auricollis (assembly GCA_948107695.1). NCBI lineage: Eukaryota > Metazoa > Arthropoda > Insecta > Diptera > Syrphidae > Meliscaeva > Meliscaeva auricollis. The sequence goes on along the minus strand of OX403619.1, from coordinate 29,656,327 downwards.
ATTTATTTTACTAGACATTTTTAATACACATAAAAACATGTACTTAGGGCCAATTTGTTCACTTTTGATCATCTTTAATCCATGATTATTGGCAACTGTAAATCATCGAATGTCTACTTAAACTATTTTTTTTTCTTCTAAGAATCCATAGTTTGAGCTTTTAATCATGGATTTAGCTAATCAACCGATTTTAGTTGATTAGCGACTTTTAACATTTAGAAATATGCTAGAAACTTAACTCGCTGTGAACAAACAAGTCCTTAACCTCTTATTTATCAATTTTTTTTTTGCATTTTTGCCCGAAAATAAAACTCAGGTAAGTAAAACTGAAGAAGAAAAAAAAACTTAAAAATAAATTAATAATTTGAACATAATATGAGTAACACCTATATCTTTGGCATTTCAACTCTCAGGGAAATCGTATTTCAACTTTGTTTACACACAAAATTTCCAAAAATAGTTAAATTCTTATAACTTAGTTATTTAAATTTGAATAGTTCGTTGAACGCAGCAACAAAAAAAAGGCTTTCAAATTTATAAAACAAATTGCAGTGTTGTTGAATAAGTTGTTGACAAAATTCTTTGTTAAATAAAGTTGGAAAGTTGTGAAAATAAAATGCAAACAATTGTTCTAATATAAACGTCATTTAAAATGACATGAAGATTATAACCAAGTTATATAAAACGATAGATATTAGTTAAGTTTTCGTAAAAGTAGGTAAGTGATAAATACGAAAGTTGAAAATGTTCTTCAACCAACAAAATTGTATTAACAAAGTTGATCGGTTCATATTGGAATAAAGTATAAAATAAAACTATTGTTTGCGAAAGATTTTGGTGTGTAAATGTTGGAAAATTCATTAATTTTGCTTCTGATTTAGGAACTATAATGGTCAAGTCATGGATTAGTAAAAAAAGCAACCAACATAGGTGTTGTTGGTGATAATTGTATATTGTTCTTTTTTCTAAAATTATATTTAGTACCTATACCTACTAAACTTTTAAGGAAAAGTTTAACCTTACATAAAAACCTATTTACATTAAATTTTCAATTAAAACATAAAAAATGGATTGGAAATTTATGTACAAACAAATTTCGGGTATTCGCATTCGCATATTTAAATTGTTTAATTTACACTGGTCTGCAACGAAAATCGCCTTCGAACCAATCTATACTTTTCTAGAGGATTTTGGCATGCTGAAGTCAAAACTACCCTAGCGCGTCACGTTTTCGAGGTATGCTAATATGAACATGTCAAAAACCAGTTTTTTTTTTGTACATTTAACGTCGAATTTGTTTACTGATAAATTATTTACTACAAAACTATCAATGGGATGTGAATAAAGTTCATTTCATCTGTCTAAATCATTTATATAATTTAGAGTTCGCTTTAGGCGCAAAGATATTGCAAAGTGAAATTTATGAATTGTCCAAAATACTCTCTTTTTTTCCAATTAAAGCGTTTTTAGAGGTTGAAAGTTCTGAAATAATAAATTTTAATGGCTGACTTTATTATTTTTTTGGGGGATTCCGAGCACGAATCTGATGATATTCCACAAAATTTATCACGGGAAATATGAGAAACCATTGAAAAACTTACAAAAAATAATTTTTATTTTTTTTTGTGCATAATTCAAAATATAAACATTTTCCGCTGAAACCGTTTATTTAAAACAAATATAGACAAAATAACCAAATTTCTGTCTTGACCAAATTTTTGTACGACTTCTGGATTCTTCACAAAAAAAATGTTGAAAAATCTATAAAAATCAATCCATTTGAAAAGCACAAAATATTCTTTTTATATGGGTTTTCTCTGATTGCTGGTTTCTTTGCACTATAATTAATTTAACCAGTCTAAAGTCTATGGAAATTCCATACTATCCTCTACATTAGTTTTGTTTTTGCAGTTCACATCCTAAAATCTGTTGAAATTTATTCTGATTTTTTAAAATAACGGTTTAAAATGTGACTATACATTAATGACTAAAAACATATCTGGCGTCAGGTCTTAGCTTATGCTATGTGGAATTAGTCCTCCAAATGTCTGCCACATCGGCTCAATAGTATTAAATACATACCAGATAAACCAAATCTAAGAGAGCTCTTTTCTTCTCAGCATTCACATTTTAATTTAAAAAAAAGTGCATCATAGACTTTTTCAGCAACCATTTTTGGATTCAGAAATGTCCAATCTTACATGATTTCCAAACATTATGTAAAGAACAAAGAAGAATATGTAAAAAAAAAAAATCTTCCGAAATGAACTAAAAAATTAAAGTTTTTGTGAAATAACGACTTTGGGAAATAAAATAAAATTTTTGATTATTCGTTTTTTGTATCAAAATTGTTAAAAAAATTTTTCCAATTTAAGTGAGTTTTGTTGCACTTTAATGTTAAAAACCGTAAAATAAATCGTACGAAAATAATAAATTTTCGTATTTTCAAAAGCCAATTTTCACGATTTTCACGGTCTAGATTTTTAAAATAGAAATAATATGCGTTTTTCTCTAAAAAGTTACAGTTTGTTGGGTACCCCCACATAGATTTGTAGTAATTTTATAAAATAAGTTGTCGAAATAATAAAAGTTATATTAGAAGTAAAAAAAAATGAGACAAGACAAATTTTCGTAGCTTTTAACAAAATGTACCTGGTTTTTTGATCCTATAAAAATAGAATTAAAAAAAAAAATTCTTTGGATAACTTAAACAATTCTCGTTTATCAGCTGAGGCTTCTGAACATCAATTTTTTCCCCAAAAGCGTGTCAAATTAATTAAGTATGATGCGCAACATAAAACCGATAATATAGAACTCAAGCGAATCATTGGTTTTATGTTAATATTAAATTTAAATTTTAAGCATCCGAAGCAAATTTGTTCGACCAACTGGAACATTTAATTTTGTTTTTCATTTGAATCTTTTGTTTTGCTTGATGCCATCAGCCCAAACAAACAACTCATCATGCTATACGGATTGTATTGAAATTCCAATCTCGAATATTATAGGAATGCCAATGCAAAGTTTATCTCTTTGATTCGTGTAATTACTTTGATTCGCATAAAAAGATAAATAAAAATGCTTAAGATATTCCAGAGAGTTTTTTTTTCTCTTCTTCTCTTTTCTATTTTGTATTGTTTCCATTTATTATGGTAGGTTTATCTGGGATTTACTTTTTCTTCTTCTATTGTTATTTTCGCTTTTTGATTAATAAAAGTTTATTCATCTTCAATGTGTGTAGGCTGTAGAGGGTGCAGAATGTTATTGCATAAGTTTCAATGAAAAAATGCTTGTTAGGAGAGATGATTGCTATTTTGTTACAAATTATAGTAACTTATTTGCCATTTTCTTTGTACTTTTGAAGAAATTTTAAAACAACCTCCAAAAGAATGTCAATATGTTCTGCGCGAAAACTTGATTCATAAACACCACACTTTGTTTCAAAAACGATTTCACATTGAAACAATGTCTTTCTTAGAAAAATGCATTTTTATTAAATGATTTCCAATGACTTTGACAATCTAAACAGAAAGCAATAAGATTCCACTTTTATTTATCAAATTTCTTTTTTTTTTCTCCAAGCTCAGAAATGTCAATCAATTGTCAAATATTCATTCCACACGTTCATAAGTCAAAAAAAAAAAAAAAATCCAGAAGCAGAAAATGATAAACGGTCACATCAAACACCAAAAACCAAAACAAACCTGATAAATAAAAAAATAAAAAAAATTAAAGCAAGAAAAGTTCAATAATCTTGACATTTCCTCAATCGAATTCAAGTCAGGGAACTCGTGTGGCCTGCCAAATGTATGTAGGAAGCTAGCCACCATTCACAACCCGGCACACACTACATACATACACTCGCTGCCGCACAACCTCTAACATCACGTTTTTATATCCAATAAAAATAATTCAAAATACAAAAAAATACAAAGAAAAAAAAAATTAAATTATAAAAATAAATTCACAAAAAAAGCAAACAAACAAAATGAAAATTAATTCAAATTATGCTCGATACTCGTATTTTTGTTGTATACTTTCACGAGATTAACGCGCAGAGAAATTGAATTGATATTCGCATTCATTTCCATTTTGTATCTTTGAATTTTTTTTGTGTATGAATTTTTGCTCAAAAAGATACAACCAAGAGGGAAATGGAATGGACGAACGTGTTTTTTTTTTTTGTAAACAGATACGGTGAACAACTTCTCTATGCTGGCATGGCCCTCCCGCAAATTCAATATTCGAATTCGAACACAAAATATTATAGTCTGGGCTGTTAAGTTGCGGATAAGAAAAAAAATCGTCAAATGGTCAAATTGTTTTAGGAGTCATGACTGCCTTTAAACAGTCTTATAGGGGATGTGAGCTCATTGTTTTATGATCATAATAATGTTCCCAGTACAACTACCAGGGGGCTATTTCACCAAACACTTTTCACTTTTCACTTCTACTTTCACTTTGAAAAAATTCGTTTCACCAAATGCCAACTTACAAAGAGGATATTTATAGAAATAAAAAGTTGAAAAGTTTTCCTCTTTTCAAAAAAAACATTTCACCAAACACAAATTTGCAAAGTGAAAAGTTCGATTGTTGAACCCCTAACCTCTAGTGTGATAGTCGAATACTCTACGATTTTCATGATTTTTTAATGGCCGCTCAAATAAATTTCTTTGCTGTTTTGCAAAATAAGAATTCAAATACAAAGTTCTATTTTAAATTAATGAAACGCTTCTACTTTTCACTTTTCAAAAATGGTTAAAAAAATTAAAAAGTGAAAAGCCTTTTCACTTTGCAAATTTTATGAAACACTTAGCACTTTACTTTGCAGGAAATTACTTATATGCAAGGATACAAAGTGAAAAGTTTTTGTTGAAATAGGACCCAGTTGCTTTAATAGTTGTCTTATAAAATAGTTATAGAAAGTTTATCGGAGTACTTTTGTTCTATAAAGCAGGAATAAGCAAATAAGTATGAGATTTCAGAAGAAAATACGATAAGAATTATTCACATAACTTAGTAAACCACAGTGGGGCCCAATATTAGAAAAGGCAATCGATGTTAACTTTATAAGTACTGAAAATTGAATCAGCGCCTGCTTTGAGTTTCTTTCTATAACTAAGTTGATGATGAGAATATCTAAACAAACGCGAATTTAATCATTTAATGAGCAAAAGAGGTGACACAATTGTGCTTTTTGCTTTGATAAGTGTTATACAAGGCTTTGTTCGATAGAGAAAGAAGCAGAATGATTGGGATCCTATAGTTTTTCCTGAATTGTATTAATGTGTATTCCATTTACTTCGGTATTCAATTGTTATTCCGCAGACTATATAAGCTTGCCAGAATGAGTCCCCACGAAGCGTCCAATTTCTTTGATCTGCGATTTTTTTTTCTGCAACTCTACCAGTAAAGCAGAGTAGAGCATGTATTGAATTCAAAATTTAAATTTTAAAAGCAAAAAGAAAAAAAAATCTCTTGCATAAAAAAAATCTCTTTGCTCCTACATCTCTCTTGGTGATGTTCATTCATTGGATAGTGAGATGAGTAGGATCAATGTGATGATGATGATGATGACGATTCTGACTAACTGGGATATTAATTTATGGATGATATACACTCTCATCGTCATATCCATACAACAGAAGAATAAGAATTCAAATTTCACAATACAAAAATGACGACACAAGTTTAATAACATACAACAAGAGAAAGGAGTCTCGTTTGCGGTATATCTACTATATGAAAAATACTGGTGAGATATTATTGAACGAACAATTACTCAGACAAAATTGCAGCATGCAGACTTTGCTGGCATTGTGACGTTTCAGAAAAATTCTTTTTTAAAGAGAACAATGACAAAAGTGGAAAGTGTGCTATTAAATGAGCTGGTAAAATTTTATTTAAATATTAACTCATTATTTGAATTTTGGAGAATCTTGACAATCATTATGAAGGCACAAGTACATAATTAATTAAAATCGAATTGTATGAATTCAATCCCTGGAATTGATTTAAAAAAAATATGATTGCATCACTATAGCAGAGATACGAATTCAAAGCATTTCAATACTTCTCGAAATTGATAATAATTTTACACATTTCAGAAACAAACTGAATTGTCTATCCTAGGGGTCAGAAATCACATAAATGGTTTTTTTTTTGCATAATGTGTATCTCAAAAACGGCAGGTGTTGGAAAAATTGATATTCTACAATCTAATAGGAATGTGTTAATCTTTGAAAGTTTGAAGATATCACTTACTGTTTACATACAGCACTTCAAAATTTTATATGATATGGAACATTATGAAGTTTTTTGCATGTTGTTCTTCAAAGGTGAGTCCTATCGAAAAGTTGTAGATGTTAAAAATTAATTAAACAAAAAAAATTGCATATTTTTAGGATCCATATAAATTTATGTAGAATTAACTCAGCTATTAGATTGTTCAAAAACATTTTCTTCTACAAAAATCACACAGCGAAATCGTAAACGAAAAAGTTCTTTCTGCTATTTGACCAGCAGTATGCAGCTCGACCGGTGAAACTGTAGATTATTAAAATTTGTTAAAGAGGTCTCCACACATTTTGCACTAAAAGTTTTCTGTCCAACACACTATTTTTTCTTTTTCGCTATTGACGGGGAGACTGCAGAGAAAAATACGCATATGTTAAAGTGTCTTATAGGTGTATAATTTATAAAAAAAATAATTATGATAGAAATGTACAAAATATATGGTTTTGGTTAAGTTATTAATACGTTTACAAGAAAAGTGGAAACATGTCAAAAAAGAATGATACAATTTTTTTTTCTTTTGGGTATTTACTATATTATTTTTTTTTTTTTTAAATAATAAGATTGTTGGAGGTTATATGATATATCTGTGCACAAGTTTTAATCGAAATCGCTTAAACCGTTCACGAGATATTCACAAGAAAGCAACAGAAAAAAATATAATTTTTGCAAAAAAATGGCATCGCTGTTTCTGCGTTATTCGTTTTTAGAAAAAAAAAACTAAAAACGCAGTTTTGTTGCAATTACTTTAAACAATACGTGCACAAATTTTAAACAAAATCGTAAGAGCCGTTTTTGATAAATATCGAATAACTTAAAACCGTTATATGGGAGGTATTCATTCTACCCGAGATATTCAAAAAAAAAAAAAAAAAATCAACTTTCGAAATTGCCCATCTGTACGAAATTTGAAGAAAATTCGTTCACGCTGTTGGGCAGATGATGCACAGACTGACAGACGGCATGACGATAACCACTTTTTCGGATATATTCATTATCGTAATATTGGTTTTAAAACCGCAGTGCTAGTAAAAACAATTTTGGCTGTACGACCTTTGATCTTTTTAGTGCAACTTGGACTGCATTTGTTAGAAAGATGAACAGATATTTATTGTATCATAAAGTACCGTGAGTGACGTCCAGTCAAAGATGAGGGATAAAGAAAACAACTGCTGCTCAGAGTGGGGATTGAACCTACACCTCTAAGCTAGCAATCAACTGTAACTTTGAAAAAAATTATGTTTAAAAAAAAGAGGAGGTTCTAATTGGCTGCCTTGAGGAAAACCATGACAACCAAAATATGACAGGGATGTAGAAAAAAGATATAAAACGAATTTAAATTATAAATCCAAGTTTAAATTTAAAATAAATCCATTTCAATAAAAATGTTGCCATAGTAGATGATACACAATGTTTCTTCCTCTCATTAAAATACTGGGAAAGCAACTTAAATATTTATTTTTTCTCAACGTCTAACTTAATTGCAGAAATCATTACTATTTAAAAGAAGTTTCACATTTTTGTGTTGTGCCTGTAAGGCGCAAGGTTTTTCAAATGCAACTTGCAGTAATTGTAAGGAATAAAAAGATACTACGTTGCTGATACAGTAGATTTAGAAATAGTTATTATCCCAACAAATCCCAGTTGGTGACATAATCCAAATGCTGCCCAAGTGCTGAGTTAGCATTCTAGCACTAAATTCACAGTACCATTGCCATCCGGAATGGCAACCATTGTTTACTCTATGGCATATCCTTCCGAATTTAATCTCTTTCATTTCAGCAGCCATAACTTTGTCAACCTTTCTGTCTCTCAGGTTTTTCTTAATAAATTATATTCATCATACAAATCAGAGAAAGGTGTGTGTGTAGGTAACTATCTCCAGACATATTCTCATTCATCTTCATCAGCATAACCATTATCACAATTCGCATAAAGAGCTTTTGCTAAAGAAATTTTCCACAAGACAATAGAAATACTCTTATACCTAACTCATCTGTGCAAAATTCAGCCATCATAAATTATTTTCTTATTTTTATCTCTGATATCCTTGTTTTACCAGAAGAAATTATAAAATTGCCATTAAAAAGTCACAACGCTTCACAAAAAAAAAAATTACCTAATAATTTTCTTCTTGTTGGGGGTTTTTTTTTTTTCTTCATGTTGTTGTGTATTTTTGAAAATTATGAATTACACTTTGCATAATTTCCAAAACAAACACAGGAGCATCCAAGATAATTTCGAATATCCTAAAGATTCATGTGGCGTTTCTATTTCTATATAAAATTCATGGGACTTTACTCTTGGATTATTGGTAGATAAATAATCGTCCCGCAAAGATAGGTTCATAAATCCTCAGGAGAAGGGAGGTAATTTTTTGTATTTTGTATTTTTTTGGTTTTGGAATATTGCACAGTTGTGCTCCAGATTTAGAATTTGAATAAATAGAAAAAACGAGAAATAAATTAAAACGATTGGTAATTAGTGGCGACCGACACACCCAAAACAAATGCTTGACATAAACATACGACCAGACTAATTGCTGACATGATTTTGAAATGCGGCGTGAATGCTTCCTGTGTGTGTTATAGAGTTGAAAACTGAAAATTTTTGTTTGCATTTTAGGAGTTTTTGTTTTTATTTTCTCATGTATAAAAGCTGGGTAATGGTCATTTAGAAATAAACAGACCGCAGAACGAGGTGTTTATTTTGGAGAAGAGGAATATTTTTCATTTATTTGGGTAGAAGATCAAATTCAATTATTTATTTATACGAGTTTGTTAGTATTGAATACAAAAAAAAATCAATAAGTTTAGTAATTGGATCAGCTGGCTGCAGAGAAAAAAACCGAAGATGTTCATTTTGAAGCTAGATTCAGTTATTGAAAATTTCTACTAAATAACATAGAAAAATGTTTTAAGAAGAAATTGTAAATATTTTTTTCGAAATTTGCCTCCACATATTTCATATCCGGAGCAATATTTATAGGGACATTTTAATTAAAAAAGTTACCGAAGTACTAATAATAACTGCATAACATAGAATTTTTTTTAGCATTTAGCCAAAAAAAACATAGAATAACAAAATATAATAAAGCGTAGAATACGGTTTAAGGATTTGTCAATAAATAATTTTTCCCGAGAAAACGTTATAAGAGGTTGAGTATCAAAATACCAAATTCTATGAAATAACATAGAAAAATGTTTTGTATGATTGACGAAATTGTAGATTATTTTGCACAAAATATATTTTTTAAAGTAAGGGTTATATAGCTTATCCCACCAAAAGAGTAGCAAAATAAAAAAAAATCTACCAAATAACATAGAAAATTGTTTTCTAAGAGAAGAGATTTAGGAAATTGAAGCCTAATATGTAGGTATTTTATATATTTTGTACAAAATGTCTCTAAACAGTTCTTCCCCGAAACAAAAATAGAAATTTTCATGAAAAGAATGGCAAAGTACGAACTGTATCAAATAACAGAGAAAATATTTTTATTTTCTACATAAATTATCCTTGCTCATAATTGTAGTTGTATAAACTTTTTACCTAAAGTATTTAAAAAATAATCTTCAGGAAAATGTTTCAAAAAGTGTTGATTGGTCAAAAAACCGTAAAATTTTACATGATAACATAGAGACTGACCAAGTGAATATCTTACTAAGTCAGTTTTCAAAAAAAAAAAAAAAATGTGTGCATGTTTTAAAATGTAGCTTAATTAATCTAGTACAAATAATATCTCAAGTAATTTATTTTCAGAAGCAATCATTAACACGCAGCGATACAAAATTCGAAGTAATAACATAGAAGATAGTTTTTTGAACGGCATACACATTGCTGCTAAATAAAATAGAAAAAAAGTTTCACCTATATCGAATCTTGAAAGTTAATACACTTTGTACAAAACAATAACAAACAGTTTGTTTTCTATACATTAATATTAATGTTTAACTTAATAACATAGAAAATAGGTTTTTGGCAAATATTGATAAGACTAAAATATTTTTTTAACAAAACGTCCCAAGATATTTCATTCCCGAATTATCGTTTTTAAGAGCTTTTATTTAAATAGTTCGTAGTTGTAGAAACAAATTCTATACATCATAGAAAAATGTTTCAAACAAAAATCGCAATTTTTTACCAAGGCCGCTTTTATAATCATAATTATTGCTAAACAATATTCTCAGTAGGTAATATGTCTCAAGAATTTTCTTCTTCAAAGTTGTGTTTTCAAATTGTTACTTCCGACCGAAAAACACTTACATAATTCTCTATAAGAACATAGAAAAAGATTTTTTAGTGAATATCTTGCTTATTTTCAAAAACTTATCGTTTATATGAAAATTCCATTAACGGAGAAACTTCAAAATACTATTTAAAAAAAAACATAGAAAAATTTTAAGTAAATTTTTATGTGGTTTACGGTATATCATTAAAATCTAAAATATCTTTAAGTACCTACGCAGCAATCCAGTAACTCAGTAACATCTTAATTGTGTGACGCAAAACAAAATAAATTCTTTTATCAGATTTGTCTGAAAGAGAATTTAAAAATACCACTTGAGCCTATTTAACTTCTTGAAATCTATTTTCATCACCATTATCGTTTGCTGTCTTATGCCATGCTATGTTGTGTCTCTCGCGAACAATGACTTCGGTCACCAACATCACTTGTAATTCATTAAAACAAAAAAAAAAGAGCTAAATAAAATACAAATAGCTCGAAGAAAATCTAAATATATCATCATAGAACTCAGTCGATCATCAAAATGGCTTAAATCTCAATACAAATACCAAATACAAAAAAATCCCTCCTCTCAGACATCATATAGAAAAAAAGCATTAAACTTTCATTTCATGTTTTGCAATTGTAAATTGTAGCAATTTGCATGAAAACAAATAAAGCAAAATTCGATAAATTTTATTTTTAACATTACACGAACATTTGTTTTGAGTTTGCAGCAGTTTTTTTTTATATATGCAAACATGCAGCCACATCAGAGTCCTCATCTTAAGAACATTAAAATGCTTTAACATAGATTGCAAGTTGCAGTTTTTTTTCTTATTTTTTTTTTGTTAAACACCACCCCAGGGGAGGGTTTTGCTTGGTTTGAATTTAATTTAGAAAATGTCACCGAAAGGTATTTGTTTCATGTCACTGCACTCAGAGGAACCTCAAGTGTTTATTTATTTTTTTTTTTTTTTTGGTTTGGTCAAGACTAGAGAAGTGGCATTTTTGTTTAATGAGAGGAAATTTTCTGTGCAATGATTTAATTGAAATGGACAGACAGAGATTGTAGAACACAAGAGTGTTGACCGAATTTATAACGGAAATGAATAAAAAGTGCATTTTAGTTGAAAGGTCAAATTGAATTGATAGAAACAGTCAAAATGTTTAACTTCAGTTGATAAATCAAGAAATAAGTTTATTTTTAGAAAACTTAAATTAGAAACAGATAACAGAAATTCTTTGAATTTAATAATTTAGTTTAAAATAATTTGATTTAGGAAAAGTTATTTCAAGTATCTAGCAAACAAAATAGCGTTTTCTTTTTTTACTGCACTTAAGTCTCTGAATCGAATTTTTTTCTTCTTACAACTTTCTTTATTCTTTTTTGGTTGCAATTGTGAAGTGCACATGAATAATAATTTGTAAAATGATAAAAACAGTTGTTCAATATAATCCAAAGCTGGAAAAAACTTCAATATTTTTACTACACTCGTGAAGTTATAGCGATTTTTTGATATTTGTGGGCTAAATCAATTAAACCATTAGATACTTAACACAAACTTTCTATCATTTTGAATTTTAAACGCGACAATTTGCATTTAAACCGCAGTAATCCCAAACTGCAGTAAAAAAAAAAAAAAAAATGCACTAATTTGAATTTTTAATACATAGAAATTGAACAATATTGATTTAAAGATTTGTTTAACTGTATTGAATTCATTTGGCTATGTAAAAGATCGTCGGCAATCAGCAAAACCAAATCGCAGTAAATTGAAATTATTTTTCTATGTCTAAAATCGTCGACTCATCGGCAGTCATTTTGTAGCAACTTTAATTTTGTTCTACTTTGAAATCCAAGAAGATTGATATGAAATTTTGTTCAATTGAATTGAATTTATTTGGCTGTGTCTACGATAGTCATTAATCTGCAACACTAAATTGCAGCACAAAAGCAGTAATTTCGTACTAGTTTCAATTTTGACTGCATTGAAATCAAAGAAAATTGATTTTAAGTTTTGTATGGCTGAGTCAAATTTATTTGACTTTGTCCAACTTCGTCCATAATTCGAAAATACTTTTACAAGTTTTGAATATTTTCTGGCTGTTGAAAGGAGTTTATAACTGCATTCATTACTTAACTTCATTGGCAATATGTTGATTTTTTTTTTGGTTGCATTGAAGTTTTTTTAACTGCATACTTCATTGATTACTTAACTGCATATAGTTTTTAGTTGGTATATTATGATTGGTTGCAGCAAATTCGAAAAAAGCTTTCATGTTTTGTCATTTTGTCAAAGCCAATTGAGAGCAATAGAGTTAATCTATGAATAGATCTGAAGGATCATTACTGAAACTTGAATTGAGTACGTTGAGATCAGATTACTTTACTGCATTAAAATCATGTCTTTGCTGCGTTTTATTTGTCTTTTAATATTTTGATTTCTTTGGTAGACATTTTAGATCCTATTCATGCCTGTTTAATATATTAAGTTAATTTAAAATGATGAATTTTACTGCCTTTATTAAATATTGAATATAAAAAATAGCAACGATTGCATTAAATTTTTTTTACTGGATATAAAAACATAATTCGACTGGATTTGGGTTTCTTTTTTTCTTTTAAATTCCTTTGAATTACGTATAGTAAGTCCATGCATTTCAAGGAGTCAAGTCATTATTCCGATTTGAAGATTTAAAAATAACTTTCAAAGATTGGCTATTTTATCCTGCTTTGAATTTTTTTTTGACTTCATCAACATCATAAGGTGTCGCATTTAAAAAAAAACCTATGCGATACATATTTTAAAAAACTTGGCTTGTAAATTTGTAGATGGGTTTGAATATTATTAATTTTTAACATTTCTTTCTTTGAGAGTGTCGACATAAATTTTGACTGCACATAGGAAAATTCTAAAATCTCTTGTCTCAATCTTAATTACTTGCTTATTTCTTTATGACACGCCTTCACATATCCATTTCTCATCGATTAAAAGTTACATAATCGCAAAAATGTTTTCATTTTCTTAAAAAATAAAAAAACCTTTGATCCTCTAAACACAAAATTTCCTTATTGATTTCAAAATTCCTTTCATTATGCGAATAACACACAATTTACTGTGTGAATAAACTATGCATATGTATTTTATAAACTTTAACTTTGATGGTCGCGATGATGGGCACCATCAATCATTTTGTACTTTTTTTCCGTCAGTCATTACGTCAAATGAATGAGGTATGCTGTGTATTATTCTTTGTACGTGGCTTTGCTGATTTTTTCCCTTGATTTTCTTCACACACAATGTGCGAGTATGGTGATTTTCAGTTCAATAAAATTACGAAAAAAGTCATTAGTCCACCATACAAAAATGTATAATGTAATTCTTCTGATAAATAAGGGATCGAGGTTTATAGCACCAGATTGAACAAAGAGTGATGAGACTGACAAGCAAAAAGTATAGTGAATGGATGGACACACTAGGGCAGTGATTGAATGAAAGGATTTAATCATTAATTAGAGCCCAAGTCTTGTAATCATGAAGAATGTGAATCATTTTTTTTTTTTTGTTTGTATACATTATGAGTCTTCTTTGGGAAGACATTAATGAAGAAATGTGAAGAGTTATGAAAGATTTGCTAATGAAATATTAAAGGAAGAATTTTTTTTTTATAAAGAAGTAAATGAATTGAAAATTTCAATTTAACAAATTTTTAATAAAGAAACGATTTTTAGCTGAATTATGCTGAATTTCGATCAATTAATAACATAGAAAAGACGTTTTTGTCTTGTTTTCGTCGTCAGTCTCATGAAATGAAACATAATGTACCGTTAAGTATCGAAGATTATGCCTTAAGTCACACGGATTGTAATTTTCAAGGATTGTCTCGTGGGTAACTAACCAAGATTACTGTGGATTTCCTTAGTAATTATCACTGTATCACTGCTTCCTACGGTATATATCACACAATTTAAGTGTAAATATCACAGATTGCTTCAGTTAAAACCACAGAGTGACACCGGTAAACGTCATGGGTTAACCTGGTATATGTCACGGATTGCGTCGCTAGTGTCACAGATTTATCTGGTAAGTATCACGGATTGCATCACAAATTTATCTGATAAGTATCACGCGTAGCACCGTTAAGGTAAATGCCAGCGATTGCTGCGGCAAGTTTTACGGAATTTTCTCGGTAATTAGCACCGATTAATTCAATGAGTATCAAAAATTTATGTAAAAAGAATCATGGATTAATCATAGATTATTTTTGGTATTTAACACGGATTTTTCCAATATCAATGGTTGGCCAAGTAAGTGTCTACAATCGTTTCGGTAGGTATCATAAGCTACATCGGATAGTATCAAATGGTGGCACATATGTAAGTATCACAGAACGCTCACTTTGTATCACAAATTCATGATTAGTAGAAAAATAGCAATGATTACTTTGGTTATTATCAGAGATCACTCGGATAAGTAAATGGTAACTCAGTTAACTACAACCGAATGATTCGATAAGAATATTTATCATGTTACTATCGAGGATTTAAACGAAAAGTATCACAAAGTGCTCAATAATTCTAGTATCACGGATAGTTTCGGTAAGTGACGCCGATTGTACATAAGTATCACCTGATTTATATCACAAAATTGCTTCAGATTGTCCGTAATGTATCACAAATTTGTGATACATGATAAGTAGAAAGGTTGCAGTGATTGCTTCGGTTATTATCAGAGATCACTCAGATAAGTATCATTGACTAAATATCATTCATTAATTTATCACTAATTGATCTAATAAGTATCACAATCTGCTCTGGAAGTTATCACTGGTCACAACATCACATATCACGGATTGCTTTAGTAAGTATAAAGGGTAACTCAAAAAAGTTCCACCGAATTATTCGATAGGTATAATATATTAATCAGGAAAGTATCAAGGATTGACACGAAAAGTATGACAAAGTACTCAAATAAGAATCGCAAGCTGTTTTGGTAGATTAAACATATATTTCTAGTATCACAGATAGTTTTGGTAAGTGATGCCAGTTGCATTGGAAAATTTAGTGGCTTGCACGTATGTATAATTATCACAGAATAACTTGGTTAATATCGCGGATAACTTTAGAAAGTATCACGGATTGTTCTGTATGTATCACAGATCAGCATCTAGGATAGCTCCTGAAGTACCAAAGATTGCTTAGTAAGCATAAGAGATTACTTAGGTATCATGAGTTACCCCAGTATCTATCACTGATTGTTTCACAGCAAGCATCAAGAACTGCTCTATTAAGCATCACTGGTCGCCACAGCTCTTGTTAAGCTCTGATTACACTTTTAGCACTCAGGGCAAATACCGTTAATAGTTCGTTAGATGCAGAATACAACAAACTTCGATTTTGTAAAATATACAAAAATAGTGTTTTTGAACAAGTTGTGGTGGAAATTTATCGTTTTAGTTGAAAAATTCTGAAAAATATGCCGAAATTGGAAATAATTTTTCTATATTAACGCCATGATTCAACGTTAGAAAAGATTGTTCACGTTGAGGTCTGAAAAATTCAAAATTTAACAGTTGCATTCTTTCTCAATTAACTTTCAACATTTTTCTGTTTTCATTATTTTTCTTCATCAATTTCTCCACTTGCTAACTTTTCACACAATCACCTGTCAATTCGCAGACAACATGGCTGCACAAATCCTACAACAAAAAGTGTGACATTCGAATTAAAAAAGAAAAAAAAACTGTTTGATAACTTTCTCTCAGGGGGGCAGTTGATGATGATACAAAAGTTGCCGCCACTGCTGTTTTTTTGGTTGTTGTTGTTATTTGCTGTCAACAAAAAGACAGTTAAACAATTTGAAGACATAAAATTACATTAAACAGCAGTTTTGCTTATTAGTGTGTGATGTTTGGATTTTATTAGGTCTACCAAACAACAACCCAGCAACAACTAAAGTCCTGAAAGTTGATTAAACCAAAGTAGAATGTGTACTTCCACTAATAACCAACAGGCGGCGGTAAATATTTACACACACACACTTGCTTGCTTGTTTGTGTGTTTGATTACTTAGAAATATACTATTTGCCAGTAGTTGTTGGCGTTATAGAAGACATTATTCGAATGAGGGGGACATTAATGGTTGACAAGTGGAAGTCAAAGGAAATTACACCCCCCGGGACTATGGCATTTTAGCCGATGGCGGTGTGGGTGATTGCAATTATAATGTGAAGTCAGGTAAGTATAGTCTGGCATTTGACAGAATTGACTGGTCACTTTCATTAGGGGAAGAGAACTATGCACTTGACAGTTTTCAAAGCGGTTTTCTTCTTTCCACAGGAAATGAAAGATCTTTATCGAAATTTTTTAAATTGTTTCTACAATTATTCAATATTTCAAGTGAATAGAAAAATTATTTTCCCATTTAAATCACGTTCTCCATTTTATTATATGGTCCGGACAATTAACGATCCGATATATTTTCATTTTTACTGACAACTGATTGCCATAAAAATATTAAAAATGCCAAATAAAAACAAACAACAAATACATATAACCTCTCTCTTACTTCCTCACTATTTTCGAGATTTAATTCAATAAATTGACGATAAATTCAATTTAATTATCCAAAACAACAAACAACAGACAGGCATACATTTAGTCATTCTGCATTGAATTATCGTCTCTGTTGCTGCAAACACGACGACCACCACACAAAATTTTGTAGTTTTCAAATTAAAAACCAAAACAAAAATAAATAAAAATATTTGAAAACTAGAAAATCCAAAAAACCACACGAAACTATTCCAAAACTGCTGTTGCTGCTTAATGCTAATGCCGGTCGCTACATTGATGGCAGTCGGTATAGTTGTGGCAGACAGATGATGGTTATAGGGGTGTGGGGTGTGGAAAATAAAATCTTCGTCTCTTTCCTTTCGGTGCGCGCAGCAGCCCCCAAAAACTTTGCGTATATTTTCTCTCTCAGCGAAAAGAAAAACACTCAAAAATCCATTAAATTTCTTGGAAAAACTTTTCAAATATGCCTGAACGAAGATACAAAACTAGAAAAGATAAATGGAAAAGTTTTTTTTTCTTTTTTTTTTGAAAAAACGCAGCATAGTATCTTATACGTTGCGTTCGATGCTGCGGGTAAGAAGGACGGGGAAAGGGGGTGTATAGTATAGCAATGTAGGAAGCAGATCAACACAGATGATTGCCGCGCCAATGCCACCAACTACGTCGTCGTCGTCATCGTTTCCGACATTGAGCCCCGTCAATTCTAGGGGCTTAGTACTGGATTTGTTAAGGTATTGCGCGGGTATTTAGCGGGGATGCAGGTAGCTTTGCATTTATATTTTGTCTTTGGAAAAAGTTTCAACGCAAAATATACAAATGCGCGACGGAAGGAAGGGGGGAAATGTTTTTTTAAGTTTTTTTTTCGAAAAAAAAAACACGGCGGAAGAATTTTTGTATATTTGTCTTTGGGAAGTTACACAGTTGCTGCAGTTAAAAAAAAAAGTTCAAATAATAAATTATCATTCTTTTATTTGAGTTTAAGAAATTCCTAAACAATGCTTCACGATAAATATTTACAAATTGATGCATTTATTGTTGTTTTTTTTTTTAATGTTTTGAAAATATGGACTTTGACAGAGTTTAGGGAATTTTGTTTTGGATTATTGAACATTAGTCACTATTTCAATTTTTTTAAAAGCTTTTAGTAGCTGGATTTCTGAGATGATAAATTTTAACTCAGAATAGTTTTGTTTTAAGGAAATACCAAAATTTCTGGTTTCGTGATAAATGTGTTGTTAAAATGGTTTTTGTATTCGCTATGAAACAATTACTGAAGTTGCTATTCTCATTGAATTTTGAATTTTGAAATAATAAGTTTGGTTCATGCATTTGGTTACCCTAGACATTTGGTTTTTATTTTGCTGACCTATTGAGTTTGAAAATGCATTAATGTCGGTTGGGTATTGAAGAAATCGGATATATACACTGACCGGGAACAGTACCAAGTGTACCGAAATTTATTTTTATTTGTCGCCAAACTTATAATAAACTAGTTCTTATAGATTAGCGTTCTCATCAGTAACTGAAATTTGTCCGGCTAACAAAAAAGAGACTTTGCCTACTTCCAGGATAAAAATTTTTCAAACGTTGACATCTGTGGAAAGTAACACTCGAGAGAAAGTCCCTTCAAAGCTAGTTTCTTCTTCTAACTAAAAAAGAAGTTCATTCGATACAAAATGGACTTCTTAGGACATAAAGTGAAGGACAATGGCTAGGACCTGGAAGAACTAAATTCCTCAGCCCATAATACTGTGCTACCTTATTTCGGAAATGAACACCTATAAGTGACCGCCAACCAAGCTTCTAGAGAGCTTCTTTTCATGATGAACTAAGGCGTAGTGACTAACACTCAAAACCATTTCCAGTGTGCGTGTATAGTTTAACAGAAATGACAATTTTCTACCGGTGCCGACTTGGTGGATTTGTCAATTGCTCACAAGAGACAGTACCACTGAAAAGATACAAGGTGACATAGGCTGGAAATCAATTCCCAACCTCCGTCTAATTTTAGAACGATTGAATGACGAAATATACTTTTTACGTCAAAATATAGTTTATCCCGGATCTGTCAAGACACAAACTGTTAAATTCCATTAGAAGATGGCTACGATGTCGATGGATTAAAACCAATTCACCGATTTTGCTTCAAAATAAGTTGACCAACTCGAGTCGTAACTCCGTTTGCTTAAATTTGAACTTGGTTCAACTTGGATTAAAAAATCATCGTTAAGTGGAGGCGGATATACAATCGAAATTATTCTGAGTTACTAAGTTAGCAACTATTAGTCGAAAACCAAGTCGAATTCATAGAATTTACTGAAATAAATTTTTTGTGAAAGATCAATTATTCTGCTAAAATTTCATATTATGAAAGAAATATCACTACAAAAAACAAAACTTTTTTGACCAGCTGTACTGGAGATAATATTTATTTCGATTTCCACACAACGTTTTATTCTATAGCTTTCAAAATCGTCTCAGTTTTTGACTTATATCAACAAAAAATAGGAAAGTATCCAGTTTGACCCATATTTTCCCACAAATTGATAGTGCATTTAGTAGCATTTTGTGGTGTACAAATGGCTCCATGAAAGCATTTAGGAACAACAGACAAAAAAATACTCTTAAAAGATAGTTTAATGACCAAAATTTGTTATTTTGTTTAAGGTTTTACTAAGAAAGCTTTCGAAACTTAAAAAAAAAAAATGTTGATGAATTTTCAATTATAATAATTTGTAAACCTTTTGCACAATTTTTGTATATTCAAATACATACAAAAGTAAGAACATTAAAGCCGTTTCTAACCTTAAAAAAAATATTTGAACAAAAAATAATTTATTGCATTTCTTTCATATTTTCGTGATGAAATAATAATCATTTAATCTGCTTCGAAAAGAAAAATTCCACTTAATTCTTTCCTCGCCATAATTTTCCTTTCCAAAACAAAAGAATATAAATTTTCTATAAATTCACAATTGCTTCAACAAAAGAAATGCTTCTTTCGAAAACATCCTTCCAATATACTACTTGGCAATCTTTTTCCATCCTTACGCCACCAATGACGACGAACGGCTCGACGCCCATGGATACCTTCTTCTGCATCTTTGCTTTCAATGGGAAATATTTTTCATTTATTAGATATTTATTACCTTTTTTTTCCAGATGGAAACATTTTTCACAAAAAATGCAAAAAAAAAAAAAAAAAAAAATGGAGAAGAAGGGGGAAAAAATCTACTAACTTGTGAGTTCTGACACAATGATATTCAATTCGTTCGTTAATGAGGAGAGCAAAGAACTCCCATTTTGAAAGGTCGTTGTTCTTTTTAACACAAAACGTTTTTTTTTTTTCGTTTTATTATTTTCTGGGATAATAAGCCTTCAAATGAACACCCTTATAATAAAATACAAAAAAAAAAAAAACAAAGAACCATGGCAAATTGGAATGCAAGGATCTGTTTTGCCCTCATTTGGTATTTATGTAAAAAAAAGATACATTATTTTTGATTTATTTGTTTTTGTTTTAATAACGTTTTTTTTTTGCTTTTTGTTTTTATTTTTAAACTTTGTAATAACATCATCGTCGTGTATAATTCATAACATGAGCACAGGTGTTGAGGAAAATCCAATTATACTCCTGGGCCGACTACTTCAAATATAATTTTTGAGTTTTTTTTTTATTTTTGGTCGATGTAGGTACATTTTGAAGTTGTTACATTATTCCTCAGGAAGGATTTAGTGCTACTCACTCTTCTCATTGTATATTTATGGAGAATTTCTACATTTTGCTTTAATTTTTTTTTATTTAAAAAAAAAAACATAAATTCATCAAAATTATTCGTTTTTTTCTCACATATTTTGCCAATAATGGTTGCATGTTTCTTTTTTTTTTTTAAGATATATTTACATTGCCAAAGATGCATTGTTAAAGAGGTTATTTATTTGCATTAGCGCTTCCATGAGTGTTGTTAAAAAACAAAGCTGCTCGTAATTTAGTGGAATATTAAAAAAAAAAAATCAAAATAACGTTTTATAGGCTTTTAAGAAAATTGATGCATGATACTGAAATATGTGAAGATAAGGGATAAGAGATAGCCCTGGAGGCAATTCCATTTTTCAAAAAAATTGTGACACGTGGGTTCGAATTGATTGGGTTCGATATCCCGCTTTTAAGATCCCGCCTGTTAAGATCCTTTTTTTTTATAATCCAGTTTTTTTTTTAATCCCGCTTTTTATAACCACGTCTCTTATAATCCCGTTTTTTGTAATCCCGTTTCTTATAAACCCACTTTTGCAATAAAAACTAGTTGTTTTATTTAAAAAAAAAAATCGCGAGATATCAAAATAAAGTATAGAAGAAAATAAATTTTTTTTACTTCAAATTCATCCGTTTACAAATCAAAATATTTTTTTCGTGATTTTTGAAAAACGGTATTCCGATACGCTCTCGAGTAGATAATGAGTAGGGGACATCCTCTAGAAAAAACTGAAAGAATTTTCTCATAATGAATATCAAGTGCCTAGTACCTCAACTGAAAAGTCACTATAATCCTGAGTAGAAAGTTGTTGGTAAAAGCAAACGAGGGAAACAGGGATGACTGTTTCACAAAGTCATTTATCCCTGAAAGCAGACTGCCACGAAAGAATTCACCTATCTATAGTTCCAGGTTTAGTGAACATTTTATAATGACCAGCCATTTCTCGCCTTAAAAGTTATTAAATAATCTGGCCCTTCAGATTAGGGCTATCGCCGATGGAGTAATAGTACAGCTAGAAGTATGGACAAGTGTTCGAAGAACACAAGCCTTGGCTACGGACGGATTTAGTGCTGACGAACTCTGGAAAACAAATTTTGACAAAGATCTTCGGATCTACACTTATAGAGGGTCTTAAGTCTTAACAAATAACGTGCACCCAAATAACTTGCGTAGGGACAAGGCTTTTGTAAAGCAGATATAACCGCCATCCAAAAATACGATAGGATGTATGATTAAATGTATAAAGACACATACATAGGTTTGCACCCACAGATAATAAAGATGATGCGGTTACACGAAAAACAGTTTCTACAAACTTTAAGAAAAAAAAAATATTTGACATCATAATTGTGCTTGGCGATTTGAATTCCAATCTTTGAGAATAAAGTGAAGAAGAGAATATTTTTCTACACAAGATCTCCGACAACGTATTCAGGCACTGACAACTGGGCAAAGCATTGTCACAAGAAGACATGAAGATCCCTAGATCAATGAACTGTCAAACAGATGGTATGGTTAACCTGATTAATGACTGATTAATCCTGGGATTTCCATGCATCCATCGGGGGCTAGGCTACCATCGGCAAGTATTGAGAATCAGTCGCAATTTTTCCACCGATCTGAAATCCCACGAAGCGGAACAAAAAGGCATACAAGGTGGCGCGCGCTTCAGAGCTACCAATAAGCTCTACAAGGGAACAGCTGAAAACCAGCTGCTCAGAAGTAAAACGGGAACATGTATAAGGCGAGATCGAAGAAGCAAATAATTACTACCGCAAAAATGAGGTTCGTAAGAAGGTAGAAAGAAGAACATCGCAATAGTACAGATCCCGAAGTGAAGACTGGAGAGAAGACCAAGGGAAGAGTCGTAGAAGAGTGGCAATTTGTACTACTAATGAAGTACAGTACTGTTGCCAGGCAAGTCGCGCTTCCGACTATGTAGATCAAAAATTCCGTACCCCCAACCTAGGGGAAATAAATTTGAAACCAAATTCCCATAAGGCTGTTGGAAATGACGTTTTTGCCTGGTTAGGATCATGAACTCAATCATCTCCTAAAATGTGTTGAGGTAAGCATTCCCGCAGAATGCTTTCTGCAGAATTTTAGCATTGTTCGAAAGATTCTTGATGAATTGTCTCAACTACAGAAGTATCAGTTTACTTTACATCGCCTATAAGATCCTATATCTTCCGTATTATGCAAAGCCGTAGCCTTTTGTCGATAATCTGATAACAATAAGTTAACCTACATCATTTATACCAGTGTTGCGTTTGAACTTCACCGATTTTCTAGATGTAGGTATGCACCAAAAAAAAAAAAAAAAGTATTTGGTCCTTCGAGCTGGATTTTATACATTTTCTGCAGCTGGTTCTTTATATTTCCCAGATATAATGGCGTAACAATGACTTTTAAAGGTTGAGGCTTTAATATAATCGATATTAATTAATATTCAGAGAAATATTTTTAGCTTTAAATGTATTTGACGCAACTGCACTTAAGAATTTTAATTAAATTTATCAATATTTTCAAGAACCATAAAACAAAAGAAACCCATTTTTATCAAAATCATCTTTGATGTACAATTTTATACATTTATATTAATTTGCATAAAACTATCAATTAATTCGACGTCATGTTCTGACGAAATCATCCATTTAAAATAATAAATTAACCATAAGAACAGTTTTGTTTTAGTTATTTTAAGTGCTAACCCCGAATGGTACAGAAATATATAAAATATTTAAATGAAATCAACTGAATTACAAATAAATAAGAAAAAAAATTAAAGAACAAAATGCAATTTTAATTGATTTTCAATTGAATGACTTGATCTAAAACAGTGGCGTCGCGTCGCGTCGGTCGTCGTCGTCGTTGGCGATGCATGGTGTGTAGTGGCAATGATGTTCATGATGGCGTCGCGGCGCACACAGACAAATACACACACACGATGCACATTCAATTTGCAATTAAAGTCACATTAATAAATTTTCTTTGCTTCCTTCGGATGTTAGTTGAGTGCAATTGGAATTGACAGTTAAAAGCTGGAAATGCATAATATAGCAAATACACATTTAAATATGTTCTTTTACTCAATATAATCGACACGTAGAAAGAAGAAGGATACAAAAATAACACATACGTTGGTACATGAGAAAATTTTCTTACAATAATTGTGCACCTCTTGACAATTTTCTTCGAGGACGTGAGTGAGGTTGGTTGGTTTTAAATATTTTTATATTTTTAGTGAAGAAAAAATCACTTGATGGAAAATTGATTTTTATGCACTTAGAAGTGACAGTTTGTTCATTCTGCATCTACTTATGAGTGTTTTGTGCATCATTCTACCCACCTTTAAGAAAAACAGACACAAATTCCACAGAAATAAAAGCAGAGACAGATCGATAGCTACACTGATGGTTTATTTGGTATAAAGGTTTTATTTTTGAATAAAGCCATATGGCATTTTTTTTGTAGTTTGTAGTTTGACAGGAAAGAATCTTTGATCTTGAGAGAATTGCACATTCTTTGACGTTTGAGGTGAAAAAAGTTGCAGAAATAGAAACAAATTATTACATCATTTTATTCATTGTTCGTTGAGAATTTCAAGGAATTCTATTAAAATGACATTTTGCAGATTTTGAAATCAATTTTATAAAATAGAAATAATGTTTTTATGTTATTGACACTGGCCCAAAACCATAAATTATTTTTACTTGCGATACAGGCACTATATACAAAGTTATGCATTCGTACAACAAAAAAGTTGACATTACGATGATAGAGAATGAAAAAAAGTGGGTCCAACATTCTGTCTGGCTCATAGAGTACACTGGCATAGTAGGTAATTCGGCAAAATAACAGATAAGAACATAAATTTTTGTTTCAATTTTGCTCATATGTAAATACAAACATAAGGACGTCCTGCCGATAAAAAAATTACAATGGATAAATAAAATTATAAAAGTAATTGGGGTTACTGAGTCATTTTTCGAAAAAGAAACTGTATTCCAATGAATTCAGACCAAAAATTCATAGATTTTTTTATAACTCAAGTCAAAATCAAATAATAAACACGACTCTTATGGTCAACGTCGCAATGGACGTTTAAGCCGCTTTATAATATTTTTAAAAATAAACAAGCAAACTTTGATAAAAATTAATACATATATTAGTCAAACTTCGTTAACTCGACCAATTTTTTTTTGCAAACGATAGTAGACACAAACTCGACCTCGCATAACTCAAATTTTTTAAAAACGAAAACAAGCAACGTTCGAATTTTGAACTTTCCAAAAACAATGTTTTTTGATGTTTTGGTTTTTGGGTAAAGAGTAATTTCATTTTCAGTAACAAGACCATGCTTTTCAAGCCCGAATAATTTATTACACTTTAAACAAACTCAGATTATTTTAAGCACATCAAAAGTTTTGCAAAAAATTTGGTCTTTTTTCTGAAAGTTAAATCTCTCCTGACTCAAAACATCACAACAACAGTGTTTTTGGGAGGTTAAAAATTCGATATCTCAAAAACTTTGCATGGTAGAACAATTCTAATACTACATTCGAGTTAAAAGGGTCAAAATCTTTTGCAAAAGTTTAATTTAGTTTCTATGACTACTCATCACTGGATGATAGATATTACTGTCATTTACCAAAAAATCGATCTTAAAAAAATGTTTTCTACAATGACTGTGTTGTTTTCTCTTAGTCTTAAAAACGATTATTTTACCAAAAAGAATCCATCTCAAAATTTTCAAGAATCAAAAATTTGTTCGTCAACTTTTTTGATTGAACATTAGGCTATATTTTTTCTAAATAATGGAAATATTACTAAAAAATATAACAATGAACGTTCAAACAAAGTTTCATCAAAATCTAACGATTTTTGAAAAATTACATATTTAATTATTGAGGTTATATAGAAAAATTATTTGAACAAAAGTTGTAGATATTTTTACCACCTACAACTCTTGTATTGAACTTTAGATAGAAATCGTAGAAATTTTGATATTAAATAATATAGCAATGCACCCCCTCGTCTAAAAAATGTCATCGATATCCGTTGAGTCGCTTACGAGAAAAACGGTTTACGATGGGTACCGTTTTCTAGCATTTTTCAAAAGTATATACTGGCAACGCGTGTAAAAATTTTAATCCAAATCACTAGAATCGTTTTTAAGGAAACGAAGTTTTTCCCTAATGTGGTACAAAAAATAATATTTTTTGGATCATATTTTTGATTTTGAAAACTTTTAAAAATTAAGTATTCCAGTTATTAAATATTTTGTTCATTGGGACATTTTATAAAATTGAAATTTGTGTTGGGTATTTTGTATACAAAAGTGACATTTTTAGAAGGTATGAAAAGTACAAAAAGGTTTCATTGAAAAATGGCGGAATTTTGAACATAATTTAAGTTTAACTAATACTCAATTTTTGGCGTTTACAGATATTAATTATCTTGATTCTAACAAAAGTTATCGGGTTTAAAAATTTGCAACGCCAACGGCGGCGTCGACAACATCGACGACGAAAACGGCTCACGCACACAAAAATGTCTCAAAAACGTATTTTCTTTACATTTTATGATGTTTCACGATGAAATAGACGAATTCTGAACAAAAAATTTAGACATTCGCTATATTTGTCCTATAATAAGATAAGGATTTATTTTAGAGTCAAAAGTAAACAAAAATAAAACGATTTTTCTTGAACTCTTGGTGAGAAAACTAATCTTTGACAGAGTGCCTTCAATTATTTTTTGTTCAATTTTTTTCTTTTTTCAATGTCCCCTGTCAATCGATAAGGTTCTTAATACTTGCAATAGGTACAGACAGATATGCAGACAAAACATGGACAAGGACATGACCTACTTTTTTCCTCTAAAAGCAATAATTTTTATCGTAAAATTCGTCCATTACAAGTCTAAAACTTATCCTATAGAACTATTATCTCGTAGAAAAACAACAACTTTTTAACACCTTAAGGTAGATTCTTCAAATTTTGCTTATATGTATTTCCACCCTTTTTTTTATTGTTTTCAGAATATTTTGTTTCTAATGAACAACTATTTGTGCAACACTCTCTTTTCATCAGCCAGACTTTTTCTATTTTTTTTTTTTTTTTTGAAAGTCCTTTAAATTGTCATCGTTAGTAAGACGTTGTCAAGAATTAAGAGTTCTCTCACGTAGGTATCCTTCATATGTTAAGATCTCGTTATTTCAAAAAGGCGATGTACAAATTATGAGAATGTGTCACACCCTAGTGTAGTCTACTAAGAAGAAGAAGAAAAAAAAAGACACATCTTATGCAATTTGTCAAACAATTAAAATACATTTAAAAGGATACGTGACCGTGTGGGTTGGTTTTATTTTAGAGGAACATACTTCGGTAGAAAGTGTGACACATAAAGTGGGCTTTTTTTTGGGAGGGTCTTTTGAATCATCAAAAAAGACTTCTGCTTATAACACCTTCTCGGCTATTAACGTCAATGTCACCGACACCTACTCGTTTTCATAATTTTTAATTATTTTATTAATAATTTTCTGCAAGCTCTGTACCTACAGTCATTTTTTTTTTTTAAACAAACTTTCACTCAATACGACATGACAGACAAAATAAGTTTCAAGACATTGACCTAGACTTTGTGCCTTGAAAATGTGGCCCATATTCCACACAATTTTATCGTTTATTTACTTTCAGCAGAGAAAAAAGTGTAAACAATGCATAAATTGTATGAAATATAATTTGTTTACGCAACAGAAAAAAATCAAAACAATGAAAATAAACGACCTACTACTTAACCTTGCATCAAGACAGTAACCTTAAAATACTTATTAGCAAACTCTAAAGGGGAAGTATTTTTTCCACAAAATATAGTCAAAACGTAAACTTTTTTTTGTTCTTTAAAGTTTTTGTGAGGATCCTCAAACATTTCGTAAACAATGAAAGTGCAGTCAGAAAATTTCAGAACAAAAAATTCGGACTGTTTCCAAGAATAAGAAAAAAAAAATTGCAAAATGGAGTAAGTAATTGCTTTTTTTTTTATGGATCCACTAAATTATCTGCACTATCGGAAGTGCGTTTAGCGTAGAGCGTTAACAGACGTTTTTGAATGAAAATAGTAAACGCAAGAAAAATAAAAAAAATCATAAAAACAAATTCGAATATTTCGCGTAGGTAAGTGTTTTTTTGTACACATTCATTGTGCATTAAGCATACATTTTTAATGAAAGGAAATATATTTCACTATATTTTGTAATTTTTCTCAGTTTTTAATTGAAATTTCAATTATTTGGAAGATTAAAGCTATTCAATTAACCGCATCCAAACTAACACACAGCAGGTGATGGTTTTTTTTTTTATATACATTTTATACTCGTTCTAAATGAAATGACGAAATGACTTTGAGGTGTTACGAGATGATAAATAAAAGTGTTTACCTGAGGAAAATATTATTTTTATAGATACTTTGGAAAATTTGTAAATATATAGATTTGAAACAAAGAACAAATTAAATTTTTAATGAGTAAACAAGGTCAGTTAAAGTGAGGCAGAGAGAGATTTTACTATTGTTTATAAACAATACGAATGCACTTAAATTTTGATCATAAATCTTTTTTTATTGATTGTGAGTAAATAAATGGAAATTAAAATGTTTCAATGTTTCCAGACAAAAGGCTAGAGTTTTTGTATTTTTTCAAAATGTAAAATTAAATAAAAATTTTGTTTGAAGGAATAATAAAATTCATTCTTGCAATTTAAAAATAAAAAAATTAACGTTAACAAAATTTAGACGAAATGCACGAAAAGGTGGCACAATAATTTATGTGCACTTGATATTGTGTGTATTAAAGGCTATAATACAAAAAATGGTTTAATATTGGACATGTAAGGTGTGAGTACCTCACTCAGAGAAATATATATTTTTTTCGTTTGCGGCTAACGAATATCCTTTGAATTAAATGAAAAACATTTGCCGGGAAGATAATACAATCCCCGCAAAAGTTTTTCTTTTGAACCAAATTGTAATTTTATTACAGCAAACATAATGCAACACAAGCCATTCGTTTGGATCTTATTTTCAAGAGTTGATTGTGGCAAATGAAAAAGCTCTCCACATTCAAACACCTTTTCATTTACTAGAAAATTCTATAGTTTGCAGCAAACGAATGAATAGTTTATCAAGAACTTCTCATTTGTTGCAAAGAACTTCACTTTTGGTATTACTAAACAATTTATTTACAGCAAATGACTGCAGCAAACAAATTTTCTTAATAATTGACTCTGATGTGTTTGTTGTGTTCAAATGCATTTTTTGCTACTGAAAAATTATCTAGTTTTTTGCGCAATGGAAGCAGACTAGGCTCCCAATCGAGAGTATTCAATGCACGGTGTTACGGTTTTTATTATTTATTCGTTTGCATAAATTGTTTCACCGAAAAGAATATAAGAGTTTGCTGCAAACAAAGATGAATTCGAAAAATGACTATCCAGCAAACGAAAAGTCGTTTGACGCAAAAGATTTGTTCTCTCATTTTGCTTGTATGCATTCTAAGCCAATCATTATATTCTAGTAGTTTGAACCATGGAAAACATTCAGAACCTCTTAGTATACTTTTTTTCCACTACTTCTGTTACCAATACATTTATTTCCTTGAATTCGAAATAGTTTCAAATCCATTGCAAATTAGTTTCACATCAGTTGCAAATTAGTTTTAAAAACGAAATTGCATTGGTATCTAGTTCGGACATATGATATGATGAAAAGTTAATAAAATTGACTGTAAAATTCCACTAGAACAGACAAACAGGGAAGAAAGCAAAGTGATTTTTTTTCTCATGTGTATTTTTGGACTTTTAAAGCAAAAAAATCTAGAAAATTCAAACTGAACAAAAAGGCAGCAACAACCTGGTGTCAATTTGAATTTTCAAAAATGTGTTTATTTCCTTCTTTGCAATGATGCAAAAAGCAATACGTCGTATTTTGGTCAAACATCATAACCAATGATAATGAAAAAAGTTAAAAAATAAAATAAAATTAAAAAAATAAATCTAAGAATCCATTTGTTAAGAGAAAATAACAAACAAAAATTACAAAATTAAATTATCTGTCTCAAAAGTATTTTCCATTTAGAAATTTTCCCTCAAAGGACTTTTTGCAAGGTTCCCTTATTGCAGAAAACTCTTTGTACAATAGCGTGTCTGCTGCTTCTGTATAAAATATATCCCCACAGTTAGTTAAAGATAAACACATCTTCTTTTACTACTTTTAATTGACAAAGAAGCTAATGCATCTTAATAGTGTTTCTTAAACTTTGTCTTTAGTTTTGTAAAGCCACAAACAACAGCAAAAACTCGAAAAACAGTTGCATTAGGATAAGTAAAAAGAGAGTGAGAGAGAAAGAGATTATGGAAGGAGGAAAGAAAAGATCAACAATTGCAAGAAAAACACATAAATTAGTATGTAAATTTATAATTAAATAAAACAAGAATACTAAACAAAAGTAAGAAACTTTAAAGAAAATCGAACAAAAAAAAAATATTAATATAAACAAGACCAAAGTGCAGATGGATATCTACTAGTACAAAGATGGCGAACCAATGGCAAGCGTGCCAAGATGAAAACAAAATTCCAAAAATTACTTGATAAAGCAAGAAAATATGGCAGGTTACTAAAAAAAAAAATAGTCTGAAAGATTTTATTGAAGTTGAACAGATATTTTAGCAAAGGATCACTTTTATTTTCACATCAGACAAACATTTTAAAATTAAAATGTGCAGTTTTTCAGTTTCTTATGTTTAGTTAAGTTTTTTAAGTTTCCTTTTCTTTTTTAACTTAATTTAAAATCCAAGACTTGGACATTATATTTGTACATTTTAGTTTTTTTTTTGTAAGGCACGAAACAAATAGGTTGGCCACCCCTGAATTAAACAAAGACCAAGTGGGATTGAGTTGAGAAAAAGAACATTACAAAATAATTTACTGTATAAAATTTTTATATTAAAAAAAGAAAAAAGAAACAAGAATTTTAATACAATCCCATTTCTTCTGCAATGTCAGTCATTAAGAGATAAGTCCTCCTTCGTACCTTCGTCCTTCAGTACAAATTGCAAAAAAAAAAATTTTTTAAAAATCACATTGGGGAGTTTCTGTTTAAATTTCATCGTAAAATATTTGAAAATGAAAATAATTAATTAAAAGTATCAAGGTAAAGTAGTTTCCCGCACAACACGTTGGTATTATTATAGGTAGGGGATGTTGTCATTCTTTTTTCAATTGCGGAGAACCACCTTATCAATGTTGTGCAAAGTGAATATATTTTTTTTTGTTTCAGTAAGAAAATTTACTGAAAGTTAAGAGATAAAACTTTGTCGAAAAAGATTAGCATGATAATGGTGAAGGGTGCATCCATTATTTTGTTTGAAGGAAAATTGCTACTTGTGGCAGGAAATTTTTAAAAAAGACAGATTTGTTTTCAGAATATGTTTAACAAAAAATGGACTCTACAAATGGTTGGATAATTTTAAAAAACATTAATTGATTACGAATAAAATACATTACTGTTTCGCTCAAATTGACTTTATCGTGTTATTTTGGTGAGAGTGGATTTGTTTAGAACGATTATCTAACACAAATTTTAACAATTAAGGACGTTCACAGAATAGTGATATTTTGAGGAATTTGCAATCCAAAGCTTCAGGAATATAGTCGAAAATGTCAAATGGGAAGTTTTTGAAGTAGAAAATTTGCAAAATACCATCTGTGGAACAGTTTTAATTTGTTACTTTTTGTATTTTTTGTTCTACATTTGAAAACAAATTGAAGGGAGATTATTTTCATCAAGGTAATGGCAACATTTCATGGTAAATTAACTCAAAAAGCTTTGACATTCAGAAATATTTGAAGTAGAAATCCTGTTTTGCTTTTCAAAATGTAGGTTATGAAGAAAATAATCATACATTTCACTGAAAAAAAAAATGTCAAAGGGATATACATATGTGAAAAAGTAGTTACTATTTTTGCAATTAAAAACTTGAAACGTTAAGTAAATTGATAATGAATAATGTTTGTAACTGTGTTCTCTCTTACGATAGGTTACCAAACCAAGTGCACAAGTTGAAGCTGTTTACTGTTAGGTAAGGACCAGGAACCCCCAAATCCGCAAAACAAAACAAAAAATCAACTTTTTTGTACTCTTTTTTAACTCCTGAAAAAAATTCCGGAAGATAACCAATTGTCAGATGGGGGATGTGGAGGACAGGGATCCCCAAGGCCGCACAAAGAGTAAAAAAAAAACAGACATTAATCGTTCAGCTGTTCAATTTGATTTTCAGTTTTTTGTTTCTGTGGCTTTGGTGCTCTTGATGGTGCTTTGAATACTTTAGGATTTTTTCTCAGATGGTTCAAGAGAATACAAAAAGCTGAAATTAATCATTTTTAATTAGTTTTACTTGATTTAGTTGTTTGCCTCAAGGACAGACTTTGGGGTCCCTGGGCTCCCACATCCACCCCCACACCTGGCGCTGAGAAGACTTCCGGGATTTTACTCAAAAGGTGTACAAAAGTACAAAAAAAAAAAAAAACTGAAAATAATCGTAATCAACTGATATCATTAAATTCAGTAGTTTGTTTATACGACTTTGGGGGTCCCTGTCCTGAACCCATCCCCCTCAACATATTGTGCTTGGAAAACTTTTGGAATTTTTCTCAGATGGTTTAGGAGCATACCAAAATCTGAAAATTGTAATCAATTAATTTTACTTGATTTAGTTTATTGGTCCTAAAAACAGGCTTTGGGGTCCCTGGGCTCCCAGACCCCCCACTTGGTGCCTAGACGACTTCGGGAATTATACTCAAAATGCATACAAAAACCGAAAAACACTAATTCACTTATTTTATTTTATTCAGTTGTTTGTTTTTTCGTCTTTGGGGGTCCCTACCTTGAACCCATCCCCCCCCCCTCATTCTGCTTGGAAAACTTTTGGAATTTTTCAGCAGAACACAAAAATCTGAAAATTGTTCTCAATTATTTCATTTTTTTTTTTTTTGTCGAAAAAACATGCTTTGGGGTCTCTGGGTCCCCATATACCCCAGCTGGCGCTCAGAAAACTTGCAGAATTTTACTCAGGACAATACAAAAATCTGAAAATCGTTATCAATTAATTAAACTTTATGTCGCGAGAACAGGCTAAGTTCCTGGCCCCTCAAACCCCACACCTGGCACTTACAAGACTTCCGGAATTTCACTCAGAAGGTATAAAATATTACAAAAAGACTGAAAATAATCGATACCAACTAATTTTACTAAATTAATTTTTTGTTGTTTTGTGCGGCTTTGGCGATCCCTGGCCGCTACACCCGCCACTACTGGCAGACTTGTGAATGAATACTCAAATGGCTAGTAACGAAACGAAAATGCCAAAAGTATGCGTTATATAAAATTTTATATATGTCACTGGCTCTAGCTCTACACAGATTACATCTATTTTCTTTCCAAGGATTTACAGTTTGATATTCATACCATAATTGCTGGAGCAGGGCTTCCACAAGGTTCTGTTTTGTCTCCTGCTCTTTTTTTTCGATTTTGTAATGTCATTTAAATTTTTGTAAAGAAATTGATTGACTTAAAAATCCTTCACATGCGACCTTGATAAAATCCCCTCAACACTTGTACCTCTACCTTAAACTCACATCCTTTTGCGATATAAATCAGCATATTAAATAATCCTTCAAAAATTCTGTTTACATATATGAAAATTTTATCTCAAAAGAACCAAAAACCCAAGTAACCATATTTCCAAACTGCGATAATTACTTATGATGAGATGAGATTTTCAATTTAGAGCATATCGTAACCCCAGACGCCCGCCCTCCTCTTCCTCCTTGTTTGCCTTATTTGCTCCTTGTGGCTTGCTTTAATCCCTTTTTTGAAGAGTGCACAATTTAACGATGCATAAACCTCGCTGCTGCAAAAGAAGAGAGATGAACATCATTTCGAATTATGATGTTGATGACGATAATGACGACGACGACGATGGTTTCAATTGTGAACATATTCCTTCAGCTCAGTAGACGACGTGGCGGGGGTCTTGGCTTTAAGGCTAAAGTTTTGTACTAAAAGTAGAAATTATGCAAAATGAAATGCCATCGTCGACGTTGTTATCATCTCTGTCGTCTCTTTCGACCTCATCCATCGTTGTGTAGTCCTTTTTTTTTAGCTTTATACTACATATAGACAAAGTCGTCACGGTAAAAAGTAAAGATGTTTCTAGTTTTAAGTCCCCTTCCCTTCCTTAGAGGCACACAACTTTGGTTGTCGTTGAGAAATTATTATTATTTAGAAGTTTATACCCTAACCTGCTACCAGTAACAGCCATCAAACGGTAATGACTCAAGTCGTCGATTTTTGTTTTTCGTTTGTGGAGCGTAGAGAGACTTAAAAAACAGAGTGTTTCAAAAACTTTTTCTTTCGGTAGCAAGATGTTGTGTTACCTTCTGTTGAATTGCAGTGCAACAGCAGCAGCAGCAGAAGCAGCAGCAGTAGATTGAAGTTTGAGGAACTTTTTATTGGAGGAGCAACAACAAGGCTATATATGGAAAGGTGGTTTTTTGGTTTTGACAGTTTCTTGGTTATAGTGCCTTAAGTTTTTCCAAAAAGGAAATTCTAAAATATAGAGGGTTTTTGTGTGGGATTTCATGCAGCTTCTGGTGTAATTTGGAAAGGTCATGTATGGCGTATGGGAGGGAGGATAATATTTTATTCAATTATACAGATCACAGAACTTTGTTTATATTTACGTTGTCTAGATGATTTTTTTGTTGTTTTACTTTTAACTGTGTGTAAGTGGTTTTTGGTAAGGTTTAAATAGTTTGACATCGTTGTTAAGAATTATTTGCAAAGTTGGTTAGTTTTGTAAAGCAAAATGGGAGAGATATGAATATGAATGACTGAGATATGAGTAAAAAGGTTAACTGTTAGAAGTTACTAACTTGGAAAGTTTTGTTAAAAACTTGAAAAATTAAGGGTATTATGTGTTAGGGGGTGTTTAGAATTTTAGAAATTAAAATTTGTAGCACAGTAATTTTTATTTGCTATTATACGTAGGAGAGAGTGAGTAAGCTTGAAACATTTTTGGTTTTATTGTCTATACTATTGACTTTTATAAGCCCAGACAAAAAAAACGTTTTTGCAAAGGTGTTTTGGTGGGGAAAAGCACAATAACATTGCTATTTTTTTTTAAGTATGTCAATATTGCATTGGAAAGAAGAAACTAACCTTTTTTTGAAGTGTATCATTAATTCCAATAAAATTTTAAAAGGCGTTTATAAAAAAAAAATTGCAATTTTTGTGACTTTTTCAAATTTTATCAACTTAAGCAAAGAATTTGAACCACAACTCGTTCAGCAATGCTTATATTTGTATAAATATTCAAAAGTATAAACAATTCTGCGTTTAGCAAGCTATAACAATTAAAAATCGACGAAAACATAACCAAGTTATAAGAATTTAACGATTTAAATTTTGTGTTCATTTGCTGGCAGAACGGAGTTGAAATAGTATTTACATAACGTTTGAAATTTCAAAGATCTATTCATATGTATATTTTGAAGTCCATTTACTATTATTTTTTTGAAAACGTGATGCATTTCGGAAAAACGTAGGTCATTTAAAAACGGTCGTACCTGTCGAGAACTTGTTTTAGGTCTAAAATTAAAAACATAAAAAACATAATAAATGAGAGGATTACATAAGTGTAAGTTAGTTTTTATATGTATTTTTCATGTCAATAAAATTTTCTCCCAATTGTAGGGTAAACGAAACTAACAATCGTTTAAAATTTTGTTCTTATCAAATAAATATTGTTTTAAAATATTAAATAGGTGCTCCAATAACCTCGTTGAGTTTCTTGGATAGAATACAAAATAGAGCTATAAAAATGATAGGTGATAGATCAATAACTGATACAATTACGTCTCTTGAGCACCGTCGTAACGTATCATGTCTCACGTTGTTCTATCGTTATTTTTGTAAGCATCAGTGCTCCGACGAAATAGCTAGTTGCATTCCTCCCCTGAAACAATTCAACCGTGATACTCGCGCTTCAAGGAATGCTAATCAGTTTACCCTCGAGTCCAACTTCGGACGTACCGTCAAATACAGAGATTCTTTCTTCAGCCGCACTACACGAATGTGAAACGCGTTACCCGCCTCTGTTTTCCCATCGCATTTCAAAACTCAGAACTTCAAAACTAATGCTCATCGGTATCTCCTATCAAACCCCTCCCTATTTTCCTAATGCTCGTACTGTGTTCACCATATTAAGGGTACGTTAATCCCTTTAGTGCGCGCTTATTATAAAAAAAAAAGAAATATATATATATTCTATAAATATATTCTTAAAACCGATATATCTGAGTTGTAAAACAAGGTACAGAAAAATCATAATTTTTAACCTCTTGAGGTTATAGAGCTCAGATTTTTGTTTATTCAAACCACATGTTTAACACATTGCTGAAATAAAAAACGAACGAAAATAAATTACGAGTAACTAAAAATAAGTTT
The DNA here is from genome assembly GCA_948107695.1 of Meliscaeva auricollis. Classification (NCBI taxonomy): domain Eukaryota; kingdom Metazoa; phylum Arthropoda; class Insecta; order Diptera; family Syrphidae; genus Meliscaeva; species Meliscaeva auricollis. The sequence goes on along the minus strand of OX403619.1, from coordinate 29,619,908 downwards.
TAAAGATCTCCTTTTTTTTTAATTGATGTACATAAATCACAATCATATTTGCAACTAAATTCCCCAAAGTTTTGCTGAAAAACAATATTTTACACCTTTTTGTAAAAAAGAAATTCATACAACGGTACGCACAAGTTTGGGAGTAAACTGAATTTTTCTCCTAAAACCGCTTCTTTTTATAGTTAAGGCTATTTTTGTATGAAATAGGGGCATGAAAATAACACCATTCTAATTTCTGAAATTCAGTCTTAACACATTTTGGAAATTTCGTTCTTTAATTTTGCCTGATCATTCGTAAAAGTACGTACCGTTACCGTTAAAAAGAAACAAATACGACATTTGGTTAGCATAAAAAGAATGGGTCCTTGGTATCTTCCCTGAGGAACTCCACATTCTTACCATCGAAGTGAGTGTTTCTCAAAATTCAGAAATAAAAATTATATAGACTGCTTAGAAGTTTTGAGGAAAAGCTATTTTTTTTTATAAAAATCAATTTCGGAAAAATTCCTTTACTAATAATTTATAATTTAAATTTGAAAAAAATGTCTTCATACAAATTCCTCTATGTCTTTTTGCTAAGCCCCATTTTTTTAAATTTTTTTTAATTGAGTTAATTGTTATGTGTTGTCAGCTTGTGACACAAGAAAATATTTAATTTCCTGAGATGTCGTAAGAAGAAAAAAAAATATATCCAACTTTATATGTCCCAACTGTCAATTACTTCATAGAAAATAATTGCAATAAATAAAATTGGATGGAAAGGCTTAAGATAATGACACCTTGTAACGTCAGCATCGTCGTCGTCGTCATTGTCAACAGCTGCGATTATAACACCAACATCATATACTAACACCATCATCACCACCACAACCGTCATCAGCAGTAGATACCTACTGACCACAACTTTATCTTCGTTTAAAAAAAAGTTTCACTTTTTCAATTTTTGTATTTTTTTTTTTCACGAGAAAGTTACAAAAAACAAAAAAAAAAATCCAAATAAAATCTAAAGAAATTCCTTAGAGTCTTGTTGTGCATTAAAACCACTAGATCAGATGCGGGGACACAATGCACCAGCAGCAATTGAAAGAGTCCACTTTTTCACTAACAGAAAAAAACCATTTATAAATAAAAAACCACTAACCACACGCTATGTCCAATTCTGGTGGTTAAGCTGCACACACATGGTCATTGATTTTTTTTTTTTTTTTTTTTTTTTTTTTTTGTATCTTGTGCTGTTGTAGCTCCTTTTTTATGTTTGAAGCTAGCTTGCTTCAAAGTGAAACTAAATTTTTTTTTATGGACCACATTAGCTGAAGAACGAGATCAACTTTAGATGCATTGACGGAGAGGTTCCTGGTGGTGCAACAATCTCAACTCTTTACCACAGAGATTTTTCAATTGGAAGTGTTTAACTTTTACTTGAAAGTAACTCGAATTGGAGCTGGCCCAAGGATGTAGGCTGGAGTCATTGGCCTATAATGTACATTGGCACGGTGAACTAAGGTGAGTTGTTATGGTTTAAAGTGAAAATAACAATTTCCCTTTTATTTTTGTACAATTACTACTTGTATGGCTTCTATTTCAACAGTGGTGGACCTTCGATAAGGTGAAATAGTCAGTTGGAAATGGGCTCTCTTTTTTTTTAAGGGGCCCTCTGTTTTTTTATTTATTTGGTACCTGCAGTTAGAACATTAGCTAGTTTGTAAAAATTGGTGAAATGTCAATAAAAAGAAAACAAACCGGCCCCTTATGGAGTGTATCAAGGCCTTATTGTGTGCAAGTCCACTACCTTCAATCAGGAAGGAAATTTATTTCCTTTTTCCTTCATATCATTTATTTTGTTGCAATTTTTGTTCTCTTTTGCGTTCCCATATCATATTGTGTGTATCGAACATCGAACAAAGTGTAGATTTTTTTTTCAGATATTTCAACATTGCAATGAACACAATTGATAAATTGTCCTGGCACTGCTGCTGCCTTCTCTGTTGAGATATGGATGCGTCGTCTTCGACGCATTCGTATCGTAGGTTGTCTGTTCGTCCAATAATAGATAGACACGAATCGTTTAACGAGACGTGCATCATCGATTTCGATATATGAATTGGATGCATGCAATGTTCGTTAGTTTGAGAAAAAAAAGTAGAAATACGCAGACAATCAGATTTTTTGTGCTTTTGTCAGGATGATTTGTTTCCAGTTTTCTTTTATTTCTTTCTCTTCTTTTTCTTCCTGGTTCACAGGATTTCTACGTCTATATACAAAAAAGACTCAATCTGTGCTACAGATAAAAGAATTACATATACCAGGTAACTGAGATATGGTGATAGATGAGAATTACTTTTTTACTTTTCAGGTACCTGCAACAATGGACATACATATTCATGAAATTGCAATGAAATCGGTTCCAATATTATAGTGTCTATGTCCTTGGTACAGGAAATGGATTTAGATTATTTTTAGACCAAAAATTCAAAGATAAAAAAGCATTTTCATTGTTTGTTTGCAAAGAATTGATTCAGAGCAGATTTTAGTTTAGCGTTGGGCGCCATTTTCATTTTTTTTTTTTTTTTGTTTACTAAACATTGAAAAGTGAGTTGAAAGTTGAAATAAAATAAAAGAAAAATTAAGATCTATATGGATCTAATTGCAATTAAGAAATTCAAACAGATTTTTATTAAATACAAGTCTTATTCGAGCTTCATAGAAGAATGTGATGGGTATGAATTCTTGACCATATGGAAACGAAATGGTCAAAAATTTATAATTGTGTAATGTTTTGGGCCTACATACGTGATCTATTGAGATCAGAAAATAAGATTACACAGGATTTTTACTAGACCTGTATCACCAGAAGATCAATTTATGAACAAAAATGTTGATGAATATTTATATGGTTCACAGTTCAATGAGAACTCAAAAGGGAAGATTGCTGATCTAAATGAACATCTGAAGTATTATAGGGTCATCAATACATGGGACAAAGGAAAGGGCGATTTTGTCTGATTGTCCTTGTATGATTCAGGCCATAATGTGACGATACTTTTTAAACAAACGTAGTAAAATGTCAGAAACAACGAAAAGTCTAACGTTGGGCGCCATCGTTTAAAAGGTTAGTTTTTTCGTTTGTAATAATTGGAAAAAAAAAACTATTGAAGCACTACTAGCTCTTTATTGATATTTCAGATACAAATATATGCACCGAAAGCGTTTGAAACTAGATTGTAACGTTTGAAGCCAATTTTTTCGGCGTAAAAGGTATTAGCTTTTGAAAAAATAATTTGAGTTAGGCGTCTATTTTAATTGATGATGCAGTTCTATTTAAGGATGAGTTGTGCAAGGAGTTTGAAATGTATATCGTGGGGTGCCACTTAAAAAGAAAGGCGGTTCTTAAAAAACAGTTCCTTTAAATATCATATTAATGTATTTTCGAGGTTTGTATCATAAATCATGAAGAAGTTGACTTCAGAAACTCAGCCCAGTGGTAAAGATATGCAAGTACATGCTTAAATTAGTTTAATTCACTGGTAATCCGCCAAAATCGGTAAATTTAAAATCTTAAACGACCTTTGTACAATTGTCCTACAGAATAATGGTGTCATTTTTTGTTACATTATTTGAAATCAAACCATAATTTGAGATTATAGAATCTAAAAAAAAAATCTCACGTTGGGCGCCAATTAATTTTTTCATAGCGAAAACCTTGAAATTAACTGAATATTTGCCAAATATCTAGAACTATGATATTGTTTCACAATAAGATCATAGAAGAATCGTACAATGAAAAACAAAATACACGTTGGGCACCAATAAACTGGTTACCAACGTGAATTTTTTATTACTTTAAATGCGTATTGAAGGATTTAAAACAACGAAAATCAAAGCAAATATTGAAAATTCTAATGTTACTCAACAAAAGAAACGTCCTTCCAATTTAAAAAGAAAGAAAGAAAAAAAAATATCTTACGTTGGGCGCCAGTTCATTTCAAAGTGAGCTTTGAAAGACGAAAAACTATTCTTTTGCAAAAGAAACCGATCATACAATAGTTAAAAAAAAAACTCACGTTGGGCGCCAGTTAATTTGAAAGTGAGTTTTGAAAAACAGAAATCAGTTCTTTAGCAAAAGATATTAAATATATTAAAAAAAAACTCACATTGGGCGCCAATTTATTTGCTAATTAGTCTTAAAGAACTTTTAGACACTAAAACCATGATTCTAAGAGTAAGTATTAAGAATTCTATTATTGCTTAACAAACAAGTAGACATAAACTTTTTCCACGACATTTTGGTTAGTTTAAAATCTCATCGAGATGTATGATTTTGAATGAAATAATACAATCCAAAAGGAAGATCTTCTGAAAAACCATATCTTACTTCCATTGTTTCACATTTAACAACACTATCTTCACTATCAAAAGATACACAAGGAAAATAGGTAAGTAGGTATATCTAGTTTTTCCAGTAATGTACTTTGTTGATAGTTATATCATGGTGCAATGTTTGTGTTGAATGTTTTTCATTGCAATAATTTATCTCGAGCTTAAAAAAAAATCCTAAAAAAAAACTAGTCTAATAGCATTCGTCAGATACACACACTCTAAATGCAATCTATCTAGTTCGCATCTCAAAGTGAAAAATGGAAAAAGACGAAAAAAAAAATTAAATTTGCGTAATTTACCGTGTGTTTTTTTCTGCTATTGCTGCTGGAATAAATTGTTTTTGTTTTAATTCTTTTATCTCGCAATACCAATTCATGCGGAATTTACTCAAAAAAGATACATTTCACACGATTGAGATACATTTTTTTTGCTGGTGTTGTGTTTAATTTTATCGTGAATCGTTTCCTTTGACATAATGTGCGATTTATGTTTTTTTGTTGTTGTTGTATTTTCGCCTCTATAATAACGACGATGTTGAAGGAAGAATATAATAACACATGTGTGTGAATCTGAATTTTTTGTACAACATTTAATGTGTGTGTGTATTTTTTTTGTTTTCTTGTTTCAATTTAATTTTTGCTTAATTGCAGCATCATGACACCCTTTTAATAAATAATAATAAAAAGAGAAAAAAAATAAAGTGAAGAAAAATTCAGAGGGATGTGTGATGAGAGAGTAAAAAGAATGAATTTAAATCCATTTTTGGCCGCGGTGAGATACATTTTTCAATCTCTGACACTCTTTTGTGCGGAATTTTCACTCTTCGCATTTTTGTATTTTTTTTTTTTGTGTATGTTCGTTTTTATCTCTGTATTTTATTATTGTTGCTTGCTGTTGGCTTTCATTGCTTACGCTTGAACTAATTATGCAACATAATTTAATTAATTCACTTGCATGACATTGATTTATATACGCGCGCACGCCTTCAGGGTTTTATACACATAAAAATTCGTTTGGTCATTAATCCTTCAAAAATTTAAAACAATACAAACAATTTTCTTTTTTTTTTTATGTTTTGGCGGGATAATTACGTGTGAAGATTGAAAAGCAATCATTGTGTCAGAATACAAAAAAAAAGAAAGATGTGAAGAAAGTTCTTTAATTATAAATTTTCCTTCTATAGAAAAAAGGTGTCACATTAGGGCGTTTTTCAGATTTTTTTTTTATGTTCAGATAGAAAATTGGCAAGTACACAGATAAAAAATGTGCGATACTCGAACTAAGATTGGATTTTTAAGGATATAAAATATAAAAAATCTTAAAATTCATCTTCGGTGAATATCTCGAGAAAGGTCAATTTAACTTAAAAAAATTTCATGTTTTAATTTATAGCCAAGAAAATTTCCAACAAAAATGATTATTAGAACTTTTTTGCTACGAGTCCTGGTTTCAGAGATAAACAAGTATAAGACTTAATTTTTTTTATAATTTTACGTTTACGAGCTTAAAAGCATTTTCTTGTGTTTATATTTGGAAAAAGTTGTAGGAAATTTGTTTCAGTGTAGAAAAACAAAAAAGTTTTCCTTTCGTGAAATATGAACATGTTTGGAATTCGAAATTTCCATAATTAATATTAATTTTGTCAAAAATTTTGTGAAGTCCTGCCACGTGATATACGAGTAACGAGTGCATATAGGTTCAGAGAGGTAGCTATAGCTACCTATTATACCTGAAGGATGAGAGAAAAAAAAGTTTTTGGTGAACAGGACTAAAATTTTTTTTCTTGCCATATTATTTGTGTCATTAAATATTCTCAAAAGGGAAAGTTGTTCTTTTCTCGTTATTTATGTTTTATTTTTTTTTTTTTGCCAGAAAATTTAGTCAAACTTTAGTTGTTGTGTTGTATTTTTTTTAAGTATATTTTTTTGTGTAGGAGGATTTAGAAGAGGACATTGTTTTACCTTTTTCCAGTCCGAATGACTTTGAGAAATTGTTTGACCCAGTTAAATACATTATTTATGTTATATTTTTGTACATATTTCAACACAGAAAAGTGCCTAACTTTTTCTTGTATTTTACGATTTTTTGATAGAACTTGACACATAATCAAGTTGAAGATACAAATCTAACTGAAAATGAACAATATTTTTTTTCTTGTACGTACGACGACTACATGACCATGACCTTTAAGTCAATGTTTCAAATAAATTATTCCGCAGAAAATAAACAAGAGAATAACTTTTATTTTTATGGCATAAGTTTTGTGAGAGATATTTATAAAGTATAGAGGTTTGAAGTAGAAATAATCAAGTCCAGTTGTATGATTTGTGTTTCGATGACAGTAACAAGTAGGCGCCTATCTAATACTATTCTTTTTTGGGGGTGCAAAAGGTATAGGTACTTAGACCTTTTATTTGTGTACCTAAAGATTAAATGGGCTTTCAAGTGTTTTACAAACTTTTGTTGTATTAAAAAGGTAAAATCATAACTCAAAAAACTTTGATTTACAATAAAAATTCTCATAAAAAAAATACTGACAGTCTTCAGAGGCTTAACTACACACTTTATATAGGCTTTGTTTCAAAATATTTGAAGAACTGTTTTTAATTCAGCTAAATACTTTATCGACAGTAACAAACGTTGGACAATATTTTAAAGGATGATACGAAAGCCATGCCAATTTATAACAGTTATACCTGTTTATTGTCATTAAAAGCAGAAAATTTATGTATTTGTTTATTTCTAGATTTTGTTTTTATATATTTATTTTTTTTCTCCAAATTTCAGCCGAATCTTAAGCTTAATAGTTTATACCAGGTCAACCGAATCTAATAGAGCTCTTTTCTACAAAACAATTGATTTTTTTAAAAATCGAATTAAAAACAAAACTGTACTTGATAGAATTTTTGAAACCAGATTTAAATTCAAAAAAGTCCAATCTTACATAATTTTAAAAAAATTATGAATTACAAAAAAAATTATCTCTGCAGACCAGTGTTATTTTTCATTTTTTTTTTGTTACATTCTTTTAACCGGCTTAGGTGATGTGAATAATTTTTTTTTTCCTAGAAGCTTTGAGTTATCCTAATTGATGCCACAGAGCTTAATTTTCTAAAACTTTACTATATTCAAAATTTTCTTTTAAGAAATATTTTTATTTTTTTGGAAAAAAAACATTGATTTTAATTTACTTGATCATGTCATGTCATGTCATATATTACGATAGTGAAGAATTCCAAAAAATTGCATTTTATAATGAAGTTAAGGTAAAGTTTGGTAATACAAAAAAAAAACATACAACTTGAGAACTAGAAAGGGTAGAATAATGAAATAAATTTTAAAAATTATCGAGATTATGGTGATTTTTTTCGAAAATAAAATTTCTCCTTAGATCTTCCTTAATAATTGTGCTATTCAGTTTTCAAAAATCATGATGGAATAGGCTGGGAATGCAACCAAGACCTCCGCGTGAAATTCAATCGCACTTACCATAACGTCAAATGATACTAAATTCCTTTACAAATTATTACCCGCAAACAGAAAATCGTTGAGAGAATCATTCACTAAACCTTGATTTTTCGTGCGAAGCTAGTCACAAGACACAAAATTTAATTAAATTGAGTTCCAACTAAAAGAATTATGATCTAAATTGCTGCCCATAGAAAACAGATTTATTTGTTATTCGTTATTTCTCGTAATTCTATATAGATTACAAGGTTATAAAGGAAGAATGTGACTGCAAAATTAATTTCTATTTCGAAGTAATCCATCAAGTCTATAGAGTGTAGTAATATTAAATTAGTCGGAAAATTCAAAGTAGGTAGGTACCTTTACCAAACATAATCTTCTCCTTTGATTTATTACATTTGTTTGATTTTGATTTTTTCACAGAAATTAATAAAGTAACTTAACTATATCAGAAACTCTGTACCCACAATTAACGCAAAATTCATCAAAACACCATTTCAAAAATTATTGGTTACTTGATGCGTAATTTCTTCTTATTATTTGGTTGTAATTTTGCGAATGAAAAGCTGTACAAACAAAAATTCCTTACAGAAAACGAATTAAAACTTCATAGAAACCATAGTAAATCATTTCCATCACTTGTTGGCCACACAAATGTGTTATTTTCTACACTTTTTTGTTTTAACTTTGCAAATTTCCCTAGAATTTTAACATTTTCATCATCAGTCTGGGATTCATTGCTCTTAAAGTAAGCTCTTACCACATGTAACATTACAAAAAGATACGATAGAAAAAAAAAGAGTACCTAAAACTCTAACTCTTGTAGATTCTATGAAAACGATTAAATATATTCTTTTTAAGTGAAAGATACAAAAGTATTTATATGGATTTTTGTTAGGAGCATACACTAAAGAGATATCAGTCCGTATGGAGCCATAATGCTTGTTGAAGTGAAACACAGAAGAAAAAATAAGAAGAAATCAAAAATATGTAATATTTCCTATCCATATGTGTATAAAGTGATAAATCAGATGTTAAATATTAAAAGATACAAATCTATATTGTGTAGCCATTTCATTCATCTATAATATTCTACACATACCTACATGCCTATTTGTGAATTTATTATTTTTTGTATAACTTCGTTTCTAAGTAAAGCAAAAGCAAAAAAAAAAAAAAGCAAACGACTGCAAAAATAAAGGGTTTTGCGTAATAAATCGTCTTTGATTTACGGTGTTATGTTATAGAAATATTTATTTTTTTTTTGCAGCATCGTGTAAATGTTATTTTTTTTTCTTTCCATTTCCTTCCTGACGGTTTTTCCCTTATTTAGCTTAAATGAAAGTGTGAGTCAAAATTTATGGCAAAAAAAAAAAAACAAACATACATTGGAGATGCAAAATGAAGCCTATATGGTTATTATAGCTACTAAAAAAGTTAATTTCGCTCAAGGGGGAGCTTTATAAACATGACTTCTTTTAATCGAAAAAAAAATAGCAAAATTATTTAAAGCCTTACTATGGAGTTGTGGGAATTTTTTTAGATTTTTAAATTATCTTTTTTATTTTTAAATAGGCAACAGTTGTATGTTTAGAAACCTATATCAAAGGCTGTTAAGGACTTTGATGCGTACAAGCACTTAAGGTGACTGTTTTCTTCTCCCAACTCCCAAAATTGCGGACTGAAATGAATTAGAATTAATGCGATTTGATTGTGTTTTCATCTGACACTAGCATCATAAAGTTTTTGTCCCAAATAAAACACAGCAACGTGCAGCAAAGTTGCTGATGGTATATAACAAGCCAATTTTTTTTCCAGTCTTTCAGCAAGTACAACCTCTGTTTATCAAGACACCATACACTTGATATTCTTGGATTAGTCTCTGAAAATTCACCGGTTGCATTAGCTTCTACTTCTATCTTTATATAAAACGCGGTTTATGTTTCGCGTAACTTGATGTGGTAATGACCAAAGGAAATGAAAAAGAGATCACTGAGGCAATGAAGACCATTCACTTAGTTAAACTGGCAGCTGTACTTAATATAAAGCCCCTGAGTTTTTAAACTTATAAAAGAATGTCAAGCTGACAGGACCCCACTTATAAAGTGTGTACTGATTAGATGACAGCCCCGTTTAATACTTTAACGACCTTTTTTGCTAGGAGTGAGTGACTGGCAAGACAATTGGGAATAGACTATTAACCAAATAATATAATAAGCTTATAATACCGACGCGATGATTCTATGTTGAATACTGAAGTTGGCAGTTTAACGTAATGATTCCGTAAAACACGAGTGACCGAGCCATATCGTATTTTACTTATCAGATGTGATTCTATCGTTCTTGTTTTACGGAACTAGGCCCCTGGCTTATTACTGTAGAGTCTTCTAAACCGAGGTCTTGGGAATAACGAGAGCTGCAAAATTTTTTTCAATGGTGATGCTACCACAAATTGATAAAACCTTATTTGATGATAGCCGAGTGACAATAAAAGCAATTTTGAGTTTTAAGTTTAATCGACTCTATTGGGAGTTTAGTCACAGTGGATTCTCAAGTAATTAAAGTATTAACAAGCTTGGAAAATAGGATCTAAATCATGTAGACTCAAAAGGTTGGGTTCGACCTTGTAACATAAAACACCTTATTCGGGGAAATTTGGTTGATACTTATGTCATAACCAGAAAATTTTGGCTTGTTTCAACAAGAAGAACTTTCTAACATTCCAGGCAGCAGCTTGTTGAAATTAATTAACGCTCCCAAATGGCTTGAAAATTCTCTGACTTGATCAGCCAGACGACAGACAACGAGGGTGGAAATATTGATTGTATGTATTAAATGTCTGTGATCTGGCAGTCCGCAGCTGGGGTGTTTTGAATATGCAATAAAATTGCAGTTTTTAAATAACTATGAAATATAATAGCAAAAATATAAAACTTATAACGGTTAACTTGTTTCTGTTCTGTTCGAAATATGCACACAAAGTATGCATTTCGTGTGCATCTTACAGGCAATATAACTGCAATATTATTGCACTTTTACTTTCAAACACTCCAGCAAAAGACTGTAAGAACTCGACATCACATAAATAAAATCAGAAGACCTTTTACAAAAATACCAATAATTTAATGCTACCACTCACAACAAAAACCGGCTGCGGGCTTTTAGTCTATTTTGGTAGCCAGACAGCTGTGACTAAGTTTGTTTTAAACTCCTTGAGGAAAGGGATATCCTCTGTTTACAGTGTTTTTAGAAAATCTGACTTGACTTTGACTACCAACTGCCGATCCAGCAAATTAATTTGCCGGAAATTGCAAGAGTCACATGCTATTACGTACAAAGTCAATATAAATAAAGCTATACCTTTATTACAGAATCCACCATATTTTCTCCTGTAAAACTGACAGGTGAAAAAGTGTGTCAGTGGAAATGGTAAGGTAGTTCTTCGTATTGATAACATAGTTCTGCCGGCAAGTTCATAATTGTTTTAAATTCAAATATAGATCAAAAGAGAGTCATAAACTCGTACACAAAATTCAAAAAACTTTTTTTTTTATAGTTAAAATGCTCTTTTCCAATAAAACTACATATTACCTCTTCTACAAACTAAAAATCAAATTGTTTCTATTCCTAAAAGCTTTAAATTGGCAATCTTGTCAAAAGTCAAGCTATACAAAATGACAAAAAAAAAAAATAAATAAAAACAAATCCCAGAATACCCATTTCAAAATATGAATAATTTCAAAAGACCAAAAACAATTTGTCATAAAACCTTAAAGTAACGAAAATCACATCTGACATCGCACAACTGTCACACAGACACACTATCACATTGACATACATTACATACATCTACCAATAGCTATTTATTTGGATTTATGTAGAAATGTTATACTCTGAGAGAAAAGTTCACATGTGTGCCCCTGCCCATCTAATATCTATTAAAAATCTTATGAGTAATGTTTGTCCACCACCACCCCCATTCTCTGAAAAGACATTTTAAGTGTTTTATATGCACGACAAGGAAAGCCTCTCTAGACGTTTTGTCAATAAATTTAAAAAAAAAAAAAAAAAAAAATTTCCCACCAAAAGATGAGTCAATCTGAGAAATGTTGATGAGCGGTTGGCTGTGCAGCCATCAGCATTTCTATATGATCCCCACACAACCCCCTCAAAAAATATAAAATATATCATTTCTATCGTTTGGTACATTACAGAAAATTTATATCACCATTGAGTATTTATTTTAGGTTTTTTTCTTTCTATTTTGAATTTTTGAAAAAAAAAAAAAAAAAATAAATAAAAAGATTTGTATTTTCACACCCAATCGCAATAAAATTCATATAAAACAATTTATTTTGATTGTTATTGCTATGTGAATTCAGTTTTGATTGTAAATTTTAAATTCAAATTGAGATGACAGAAAAAATGTTTTAAAGTGCGCCTGAGAAAATTCAGGATATTTTTTTTGTTGTTGTTTTATTTGAAGCACAATTTTGCAATTAAGGATTTTTTTCGCAATTTTTTTTTTGTGGATTAAGGGGATATAACAAAAAAAAAAATTAAGGCAGTTTTCGCACCTTTCAGTGTGGAGCATGGACAATGGGAGGGGGAGAGTGGGTGGGGGGCGGAGCAAAGGCGTGGCACTAAAGAATTGTGGCATTAATCAGTGGTTGATGTGCATCCGCATGGTTGCAATAAATTTAATGAATTTTTTCTTTCAGAAATAATTTCTGATTTCAATTTAAAGTATTTCGGAAATTTTTCTTTTTTTTTTTCTGTTTATGCTCGTGTGCTTGAGATGGATTTCGTAGGGTGTGATGCATGTATGTATGTATGCATCATGTCTACCTATGTAGTGGGATGATGTTTAATTTGCACAGTGGACAATTTGGCGTTTCCGGTTGATTTTAATTTTTTTCTTGTTGGTTTTTTTTTTGCTGTCAATTTGTGGTACTTCACATTTTTTTTTGTAGGTTCATATATTTTTATGAGAGAGGACGAAAGGAGGATAAAAGTTCAAAAAGGACATACAATAATTGCTAAATGAAGCGAAACTTTTTTTTTATTCCTAAAGTCAGCTGATTTTCAATGAAATGAAAGTAGATTGAGAGGAAAAAAAATTGCCACAGCAACCAATAAGGGACTACTAATGAAAATGCATTCAATGTCTCTTATTTTTTTTTTATTTTTTTAAGGAAAGTAGCGATGCAGTGATGGTGAAATGTATTGTCCTTGCGTGTTTTTTTTTTACGTTGCAATATGTGAATTTTTTTTTTTTTTTCAAAATTATAAAAGTTCGTTATATTGAAGTTTTGGGAAATTTTGGGGAAAATTAAATTTTTTTCTTATATTAAACAAAATGATTGATTTATCATTAAAATAAGAACAGTTAACTAATAGAAATCTTGAAGTGGGTTATTCAAACAAAAGATACCCACTTTGGGACAGGCGAGAGTGCCTCAAAAAGTTACGTTGCAACGAAAAAGCATTTAAGACTTAAAAAAAAAATTATTTATTTTCATTAATTTATTATTTATAAAATATTACATAGGTAATGTTAAACATGGAAGAAAATCATATGTTTTGAGACATTTTATGACAGCTATAATGCAGACCTTTAATTTTTTGTGAGCATTAAAGGTACGAATGTTAGTTTTTTTTTATGCATATTGTACATTTTTAAGAAAAGAAATTAAAGAAAGAATGCTTTGAAAATTTTGTGACATCACTAAATTTAATAAGTACCCACCTACATTCAATGAATATCTAGCCTACTGTTTGGGACAGTTATGGGTATTAATTTTGTTGCTTTAAGGAGTAGAAAAGACTTATTTATAAAAATAAATTAAAATTTGTATAATTTGGGACAGTTTCTGACAAAACATTCGGCCTTGACTTTAAAAGCTAAGATAAATGTTTGAAATATTTATAACATTTTTTAAACAGTGTTGGTCAATCATTTTAGTAAAATACTAATTTAAATGTGTATGTTTTGGGACAATTTGTGATATAAAGTCGGATCTGAACTGTTGGGACAAAAATTTCTGTCTAGATTTCGTACATTCAATGAAGAATAGTCTGTGAAAATATTAAGGAAAGCAGTTTGTTTTTTTTTATTAAAGACAGAAAAGGAAAACAACCAAGGCAAAAAAAAAAACCTAAAATTGACAACAAAAATCACTTTTGAACCATAATTTCTATTTGATTTAGAAATTATGGGACGATGACTTCTAAGTTAAATAATCCTTAACAGTATATATTTGATAAGTATAATTTTTGGCTTTTAATAAAATTGTACAATTAAGAATAAGACTCCATACTTGCACTAAAATTATAATGATAAATAGACATTTTGGATCATGACTCATATTTTTTGACATTTTGGGACACAATTCTTTGGAGATAAATACTTAAGTGGAAACGTTGATATGGTTTCAGAGCAAGATTTGATAGTTTAGCTGCTATATTAAACATTTTTTATGACAGTTTGGGACATCATTTTTCACATTAAACTCTTAACTTAAAAAATGTTAAGGCATTAACATTTTGATGAAATGGTCTCAAAGCAATTAGCTGCCATTTCCAGGGATTAGGATTTGCAACTCAAAAAAGTGCATGTACATTTAGGAACAGTTTGGGATAAAGTGTTTTTGAACATAAAAAGAAAAATGATGTACTTACGATTCAAGGAATTAAACCGTTAACTTTTGAATTCAACAGCAAAATATAAAAAAAAAAGCATTTCAATACAACTTTACAGCTTTAGACAAAAAAAAAAAAAACAATAGTAAAACACATCATTCATTCTATCGAGTTGTCATTGAACGATTTAATGTTTAGCTATTAAAAAAAGGCAACAATACTTTTTTGGGACAGTGGTTTTAGCCTCTTACTACACAATAAAAAAATCACAAATGGTTTAAATGATTACGCCGTTTACAATTGAACTCAACAAACAAAATATAAAAGTGGGGGACATATAAGGGCTCTTGACACAATATACAAAAAAAAATCATTTATTTTATTGATTTGTCATTAAAGGATCTTTGAATGACTTGTCAGTTTAAAGCCCATAAAATGTTTTTTTTTTTTATTCCTCAATAAAACTCCTTCCGGATAAAATAAAACTATTTCCGCATAAAAACTCAAACAAATAAAAAAAGGAATAAATATAAGTACAAGTGTATGTAACTTCTTTCTGGTTTTTTTTTGAGATAGATACTCATTCCACATTTATAAATGTAGTTTATTTAATTTTTTTTTTTTTTTTGCTGTATACTTTATGTATATTTGCATTTGAAAGTCGTTTTTGCAGTCGTCATCATCAATCCATTTTATAGTATCTAGTAGGTTCCCTCTTTTCGCTTCGATAGCCATCATCATCATCAATGAATCGTATAAATTTTCCTGCGTCTATTTTTATTTTGTAGATTTTTTTCGTTTTTTTGTTGAGATACTTTCATTTCTTAAACAAATACAATAGACCGATCCATTAAATCACATGTGATTGCAAATAAATTCACGAGGAGTACGAGGACGTTTGGAAAATAATAAAGAAAAGAAAAAGAAGTGTACAACCCAACGTGATGACGCTGTTTTAAGATGTTGTTGACGACAACAACCCAATGATGATGTTGTTACTTCACTCAGCTTGGCTTAGATACTTATTTATTCTCTTATTTTTTTTTTTTTTTTGCTGTATTATGGATAGATGAATGGTTGTTATGGCAAAATTCGTGGCAACAGACGACTACATATGTTTGAAGACATCATCATCATTTGTTTCACAACATATGTATACCTCCTATATGTATACTCTAAGGACCGAAGATGATGTTGATGATGGGTACTTTTCCTTTTCAATTTTCCAACCTGGCTTTGCCTTGAAAGGCACGTGTGTATCTTTTACCTGTGATGTGTAAGTGGGCATCATTTCGTATCTCTATAATAATCTTATGTTATTCCTTTTGTAGATGCAATTTGATGGATTTTCTGTCTATTTTTTCTGTCGTCGTTTTTTTATGTAGGTACCTTCTACAATTTTTGCACTTTCATTTACTTGTGTGTTTGTTGACATAAATGATGAGATAGAGAGGGGACTTATGGAGGGTTGAAGGAAACTGCGAACTTTGCTTATTCTAGTGAAAGTAATTTTTCTACTTCCAAAACGAAACACAACCAAGAGTATAGTTGTTGAGAGTAGGTACATACGAGTATGTTAAGGGGGCGAATGCCATAATCTTAATTAATTTTTTTTTTTTCTTCTTCGAAGCGAAACGTTATGCAACACAAAATTCTTGCATGCAACATGTTTTGTGGAGTATGGAGGTCTGAAACTGATGTGAAGATAGATGGCGGTTGATGATATGCAAACCACTGTATAACGGGGACATAATGCACTTCGCGCAGCAACAGCACAGTCAATATTAATTATTCACAAGTACTTACAGTTGAGTCTCTCTACATCGAATGTTTATTAAAATTAGCTAGGTTTTTTTAATTACATTATGTTTCGTCTGTAGAAGAATTTTGTTTTGAGGAATCATTGCTGCATTACGTTTTTAGTGTCGAGGATTTAAAACAAAAATTAACTTTTTTTGATTTTTTTCACAATTTAGTTTGTATTTGATTACAATTCTTTCTAAAATTATTTTAAAATTTTTTTTTAATTGTCCATTTGATAGGAAATTTAATTGGCCACAAAAAGTTACATCAGTAAAATTCTCAAATTCGGCTTAGTTTTAAGTTATGTACATTCAAAAATATAGGGTGACCATTCTGGTATTAATCCAAGAATGAATTAAATGCAAAAATATCTACAATAATGTAAACATTTACATTTTCAAAAGTTACTGGTGTTTGGAAAAGGCTTGTTTTTTTTGTTTATGACAAGTATGAAATCAGGAGACTTGCCTGTAGTTTTGTTTACTTTAACTAAACTTCGATTGCGTGTATTTTTTTTAATTTTTTTTTTTTTTGCATGCAAAATTGCAATTACACCTGACGACTGAATTCGACTATTAGGTATGTGAAGGTCGAATGTCGAACTATACGTATTTCTTTTTTTTTCAAAGCACACTCTTAAAGTTGTAATTTTTTTTATCAATGTGTTTAAAGCTTTGGAAATTAATGACACGTATATAGGCGTAAAGCTTATGAATGAAGATGGTGTTAAAGTGCGACATTGGCACAACAAGCATTGGTAGTATGAGATTTTAATTGCCGGTTTAGCAAGTTGAACTAGACCGCTGTTAGAGGAGAGCTTGATAAATATGAAATTAAATACAAAAATATTGGTCAATTATAAAGTTAGGGTCAAGATTACGAAACTTGAACTTGTTCTGGAATTGAGATCGACTTGAATTTCATGAAAAACTTGAATTTTTTTTTAAATGCAAACTTGCATTGCACGTTGATTTTTATTCTTGATAATTATATGTGACAAATTTTCGATTTTAACTCAAAAGGCTTTCAGTTTTTCGGTTTGGCAGTCGGAAGTAAGACGCAGACACACTTCTGAAAATACACTTAGAAGTGGGTTAATCGAAATATCGTAATAGAATGCACTCGTCCGGAAATTGAAGATTTCCAGATCAACCGAACCATGTTGATTGTTGTGATAGACCCTAGGCAGTATTCTGGATATGCGAACGTTCCGAAGGGCCAACATATAGACTCAGAACTCAGACTAGCTAGACTTGGATATCCATGGTACCACAGCGCAGACTGCATATTGTGAGAATATTCGCCGTCGTCGGCTAAATTTTGTGGCAAGACACTTCCAGAACATTATTGACCACGTCACCATCAATCGCTTGAAAGGCCCACAAACAACACCAAGTAAAAATGAGCGATGTAATCATTGCCAACTTGTCATTCAAAATTCTACCTTTGAAGGGCTGGTTTTCGCAATGCAATATCCCTGGGTTTAATTAAGAGTATCGGTGGGCATAGGCAGCAAAAGATCAGGCCTATGAGTCAAACGGAAAACGAGCTCTGAGTAGGTACTCAGCGTAATAAAGTGAGTAGGTGCTCATGGAAATGTATTTTTTCAAGAATTTCATACCTACTTAATGGAGTAACTGCTCCAAAAATGGGAGATTTGAGAAGGTGCTCAATTTTATTCATATATCACTTAATGTTTCAGTAGGAACAGTCCGAGATCTCTTCATAAGAGGAAGAACGAATAGCAAGTGGTTGAGTCTACTGAGGTTTGCTATGGTAGGGGTAGGTATCAAAAAATGTATTACACGGTAAAACAATCTTCCCAAGGATATCAGCCTATGGCAGAAACATGTCTGGATAAAAATGGAAATACGGTAGGAGATACAAAATCGGTGCTAAGGATTTGGAAAGAACTTTTATTTAAAATGCTAAACGGCGAAGACACCTAAACATCCACCGTAATTATGAACAAGTCATTCAACTTGGACGATGATGGCCAAATTATCAGTCCATCCTACCTAGAAAAGGCGAAATCCAAGCTTAAGCCTACTGGTGAGGACGGCCTGCTCATTTCTACAGATAGCAACTACAGCCAGTACGAACTGCTGAAGGCACCAACCTCAAATAAATACACTGGACCCAAATTAATGACTCAACACTCGGGTCGGTGGTGCGAACCTCTAATAGAGTTAATAGGGACGAGCTATACAACATTCATGTCACATCTCAGCGACCGTACCAACCTTTTGGCTTTTTCAGATGACCATGAAGCAATCTCGCTGCTCCGTCAAAATTGGCCAGAATATCACTGAAGCCTTTGATATCGAGAAAGGTTGAGACTGGGGGATTCAATTCAATTCATGCAATTCATTTAAAATAGTACGTAAAACGATTGTACCTAACTCAATCGTCGGGAAAAATGCAAGCTGAAGCATTAAGATATTTCTTCTACGTAGGATAGGATCCACTTTTACGTAGCAACGTGATATCAGTGCAGAAATCAAACGAAGAATAACCTATGCCAACCGCTATTTCTTAGGGTTAAGAAGATAAGTTGTAAATTCCTCTTTCAAAGAATTGTATTGTCAAGTTCGGATTAAAGCCGGAGTATGGGTAGGTGAAAAAGTTTCCTAGGCGATGTTTGTTCGAGTGAGTAAATAAGAATATTCAAAGAAGAAATCTACAGGCCCTACAACCATATCGCCTTAGGTTCTATTTCTCTTGTCAAACTACATCCGCTACATTTACCCTTTTTTCGGAAGGCGTTTGTCCTAAAACAACACCTTCTAGAAGGCGGATTTTGCATCCTAGCGTTCCGTATGTTTCTTCCCATAACAGTGTGGTCGTTACACAGAAATTTCGATGCAGAATAAGGGTGATTACTACATCAAATACATCTGAAATCAATAGAATTGATCAGTTGCGTAGTAAATATTGAGGTCGAAATACTTCAGTGTTATTAAACAGTACTTTGCAAGGCCCAGGGTTGGGACGCACTTTTTGATACTAGAAGTTATTGATGTAATAATAGCTGATGTAAAAACCTTTAATCTCAGCAACTGAGAAGCTTATGAATAACGACAGAACAGGCCAACGAGTCTTCTTATCCAATTTCGTTGGACAACGTGGCATAAGATGGTCTCATATTAGGTGACGCGATGACGTGGTGACAAACCTCAATCAACTTGGTGTGCGTAATTGGTGACAGCTAGCCAGGGACCGGGTCGGGCTTTCAGGAGAAAGTAAATGATGCACCCTGTGGCTTGCAAGCCGCATCTTCTGCAAACTAGGAAGTTACACTGATTTCCGATCGTAATAATTGTCCTACCAGACTATAGAAGACCAAACCACTATTGAATGTTCATGTTCCAGTAGAATTAAAAAAAATATTGCAGCTGTGACTAATTTAGTTCAAACTTAGTCAAACTAAAGTCGATTCAATGCTGGACAGTACCTAATTGGGAAACTTCTAGTCCACATTTTTCCTAAATTTGTGTAAATGTATTAGTCTGCACTCTTACAAGACCAAATGAACTAAAGAACTGATGCCTCTTCTAGATCATTTGAAGCTTTAACCATATTAAGCAATACCAGCTCGTTTCTGCAAAAATGGAATTGTCAACAAAAAAAATTCTTCATTATTCGACAGATAAAAAAACAAAAGTGAGTCAAAGCACCCTATTGGATCGATAAGAAGTATTTGTTTTCGTCGATGAAAATGATACCCTAGGTTACTGCCAATAAAAACTCAGGTAAGCGAACCATTTTAAGCCAGAAATAATTAAACTTTTCGAAAACGCATTTAACTGTTAACTTCTTCCAAAATCTAAAATATATTATGTACCTGTTTTCTGTATCACAAACATATCAACACTCAAAGCTCTTCTAACTCATTATAATACAATTTCAAGGTCCAACAACCTTCCAAGAAGTTATAAAATAAAAAAAAAAATGAAATAAAATCCGGGTCGAAGGACCAAAAGCCCGAAAAGCTTTTTTTTTTGTTGTTGCTTGCTTCCAAACGCAAAAGGAAAAGATTTGAAAACAAATTTTCTCGGCTTAATTCACTGCAAAGCCATTGTTATCCCTTTTTATATAGGCGAAGCCCAAATGAAAAGGAAAAGAAAAAAACTCACTTCTTAACAAATCACAAAAAAATGAAAAAAAAAACTACGTCTATTATTCTAAAGCGTGCATCCATATATAGTCCTTTTCTTTTCGTCCCATTCTCTAAATTCCAGCAGCACCCATTTTACTTTAAAAATTGCATTATAGAATTCTCTTCTTCTCGGCTCTCATTCTTTATTATTTTTTATCCGAACAATGCTTAAATTATGCACAAAATTGAGTTTTTTTTTGCCAAAAATAAATAAAAAAAAAAAAAACGAACTAAAAAACTGAAAAATTGCAAGAAACAAGAATAGAATAGAATTCCCCCATTCCCATAATCCCATAGGAAGTGCAACATTTCGAAATAAAGTTACCAATTTGCTATGGGAGAGAAAAACTGACTATTCAGAGACTCACTTACACTCACATATTCCACAGGACGAACAAAAGCAAAGCCAAGCAACACAAAAAAATATAAAAAAAAAACAGAAAATAATAATAAAACCCAAGTTGATTCTCAGCAATAAAATCAAAAAATTAGTTTAAAGGATAAACGAACGAGAATAATAAAAAAAAAAAACAGGACTCAACTCCGTATGGAATAAAGTTATTCCATCCTGCACAGCGGTATTATAACACAGTCTAATCTTTCCTGCTTCATTTTATCATCTGCAAGGGCAAGGATATCTCTTTTTGGTTATATTCAGTTATTTTCTTTTTTTTCATTCGTTTTTTTATTAAAAAAAGAAAAATCTTCACTTGGGTTATGTGATAGAGCCTGCAGGGGTCATGGTGTATGCAGGAAGAAGTCTTATTTCATTTAATATTTTTTTCCTTGTAAATGAAAAAAAAAAAAAAAAATAAACTCGTACGGCATTCAATCACGAGAAAAACTGACTAAGAGCCCAGATGGAATAAAGAGCATTGCGCTGCGCTGCCACCTTTCCTTGAGCATAGAAAATAGACAATCTACATTTTGTGTGAGGTATTACGATAAGAAAGTTATGCCTTTTTCCCTTCACTTATAAAAATTGTTCCTTAAACGACTTATGGAACTCTGAACTTTCCATCTTGGGGGGCTGGCGGCTGGCGGGCGCCTGCTGGCGGTGCGACGATGTTGCAAACAGCACAGTATAGAATGGTGGAATGTCTTTTTTTATAACGATTCAAGAGATTTTCTACACGAAGAAAATCACTTGCAGAAGCTTTAAGTGTATGATCTGATTATACGTATGACTCGAAGGGGGTGTAGATAATTTTTCTACTATTATATCACAGACATGCACCAGCAGCAGGAAAAAAAATTGTAGCTCAAACGTTGTCTTTTCCAAGAGTAGCAGATTCTTATATAAGAGACCCTGAGTGCGAGGATAACGATGCTGTTATATTACATGACTTGTAATGGGCAATCACTGAAGACACAGCTGATATAGAAATAAGGTACATCTTATGATGTTATTTCACTGTCAAATATAAAACATAATTCAATTTGATCTGATCTATCTAAAAATGGGATGCCAGAAGGTGCCATATTGCTGTCGATTTTGTTTATATTTTATTTTAAATGACAAAAATTAAGCTGCAATGTGCAGTTGATTGAGGAACAAAATTTGTAATAGCTTTTTTTTTTTCTTTTAAACGAAAAGAAGGTCCTGTTGCTGACAAATCTTTTAAAAGAAAACGGTTCTTTGAAAAGCAGTTGCGTCGCGACGCGTCGTCGTCTTTAGCAATTTTGAAACAAAAAACTCCCGGCTTGAAATCATACAAAGTACTGGTCTTTTTCATTTTTTGGATCATATTTTTTTTTTTCAGAAAAATATATATTTTTTAACTTATACTTTGAAAATAATTTTAATCGAATTTGCAATTGATTTTTTTTGTGGGCCAGAATAGCAGTAATGGCAAAATATTTATTGCAACCTATTTTAAACCATTTTGTAACCTTTTGAACATAATTTGCCTACGATTTGAACTAAAATTAGACTAGATTTTAAACTTTTTTTGTGAGCATTCGATATTGCAGGTAATAATTTTTTAACTCTTTTTTAAGTGATACCAAACCAAATACACATTCAAACACTAGATAAGTTTATTGACAAGGGTAAAAAACTAGTTAAGTTGAGTCACAGTTTGGGAACCTTGTCAAAAAACTTATTCCTAAGAGTGCCTCTAAAATTTTTAATTATGTTTGGTACCACTTACAAATTTCTAAGTTTATTTTAGGTCAACTGGTTTTAAAAAGGTTAAAAACTATTTACAAAACTACATTGCATTGTAGTATTTACAATTTTGCCAACTGCTTTTTTTCTGGTCGCAATAAATCGATAGCAAATAGTTTTCAAATCGATCAAAAATTATTTCCAAAAAGTTTGGAAACTAGTTTAAAATCGGTTGCAATTTAGTTATAATTGCTTTGTCTCCTGCTTCCACCTACTTTTAAAATATGCTACAAACTAGTTATAAAGTCGGTTAATTATTAGTAAAATAAATATTGTATTTGCATCCATTTTTGTGTTAAGTTCAAGTTAAAATCGAGTGCAATTCAATTTTAAATATGTATATGGAATATTAGTTTCAAATTGGTTGAAAACTTTTGTTTTTGCTTCCAACTTGTGTCTTGAAAAATTAAAATCGATTGCAAAATATTTTCAAAAAGGTTCCAATCTAGTTTTAAATCGGTTTATTTTGAAAATAATAAATATTTGTATTGTGACTCAGATCTGAATTATGTTAAGGTTTTACCTCTTTAACATATTGGGAAATCAGTTTAAAATCAAGTGCAGTTCGATGGCAAATTGGTTTGAAATAGATTCAAATTAGTTTCAAATTGGTTGCAATTTAGTAATAACAGTTTTACCACAGACTTCTAATCTAACATCGATTGCAAATTGGGTTAAAATCGATTACAATTTATTTATAAAAACGTCGTTGGAAACTAATTAAAAATTGATTTGCTTAAATAATTACTGTGCCACCTGCAGCTTTTGTTTTGGCCACAAAAAATTAATTGCAAATTGGACTCAAATCGATCCAATTTTTATCTCTCTCCTATTACTGTGTTGCCTTAAAAAGATATCGCAAATGTAGTTAAAATTGATTGATTTTTTTTTAAATAGGCGGGTTCCTTTATTAAATAATAAATCCAGTTTAATTCAAGTTTGACGTCTCTACAATTTGGAGAAATTTGCTTAACATCGAGTGCAATTTAATTTCAAATATAATTGCAAATTAGTTTCAAATTCGTTGCAAGCTAGTTTCAAATCGGTTTCGATTTAATAATTATTATTTTGTTACCAACTTTTACTTGAAGAATAAAAATAGATTGCAAGATATTTTCAAATAGGTTCCAATCTAGTTTTAAATTGGTTTATTTTGAAAGTAATTAATATTGTAACTGTCATCCAGAACTGAATTATGTTCTAGTTTCACGTCTTCAACTCATTGCGACATCAGTGCAAATAGATGACAAATTGGTTTGAAATAGGTTAAAAATTGTTCCAAAGTGGTTTTAATTTTGTAATAACTGTTTTACTACGGATTTTTGATCTAACCTCTAAAAATCTACTGCAACTTGGATTTAAATCAATTAAAAATTATTGTACAAGTTTTACTCCTAGGCGATTGGTGGTTTCTGAATTTTTACATAAGAGCATCTGAATACGTTAATTACTTCTTTCAGTTTTGTTTCTGATTTGATATTTTAGCATCAATCAAACAAACTTTTATTTATCAACTCACTAAAATAGTTCGCTACATTCTGACTTAAATCAAAACTACCCATAAAATTTACTGAAAAACTTCTTTATACTTTTAGACTACTATGATCTTACACTTAAAAGCTGAACCATAGATTCACATTGCCTTTTCTAACCTATTTCAATGTTTTGAAATCCGGGTCGAAGGACCAAAATCCAATTTCTAAGCATTCATCAAAAAAAGAGAAGTGATTTAGAAAAAGATATCTTGGTATAATCCAATAAAATGCTGTGTAATATCTTTTTGGAGGCAAATAATATCCTAAATCAATGATCTAGTATATTTCTTGGTATGTTGATTATTGAGAAAAAAAACACTAAATGCTAAAAGGTCCCAGGAAAGTAATACAAAATTGAGACCCTTAATAATTATGATTCCAAGACTAGAGTGTGTTCAATTTTTCAAGCAATAATCACTTTTTTTAAAGCCCTTAAGTTCTGATGAGCAGATCAGGAATTCCCAGGACCATAGGTTGACAAAAAAGACATATTTTTCAGCATTTTAGCAGTAAAATTACTGAGTATTTTTGTCCTTCGACCTGGATTATTTATAATTTTTATAAATTCTCAACAAAAACTCCCAAGCATGATTTTTTTCTCTCGAAATGTTGCCGAAAGCTTTATTGAATTCAATTTCCTTTTTTTTTAGTAAAAAGAACAATTTTAGAATTTTTATTTTACTTTTTGTAGCGAAGGAGATCATTAAAAATTGGATAATTCAAGGTTGTTTTTGTGACATCAATAGTTCTTAAAGAAGATAGGACTTTACTTTCTCATAAATTCTTTAAGCTTTTTGAACACAGCCGAAGAATCATCTTTTAAGCCCCACTGTATATCGTACAACCTGCTAACCAATTCGATTAAATTCATTGAGAAAAAGAATTAATTACGTGTCCAGTTCATTTTCGTTTGATGCCCACCCGCAAAATTGTCTCTGTGTCGTTTTTGTTGTCGTTCGGTGGCCAAGTAAAAAAATACGTGATTTGTACAGAGTGAAAATTATTTTACGATGTCTTGAATACGTGTCCGCCTTCTGATTTGCTTATAGCTATTCCACTTGCACCACAAACATCAACAACACCAAATGACCAAGCGACGAACGGTGACTCTGCTTATTCATAGAAACGGAAATTTAATTGATTTCGATAGAGAGACAGAGATTCTCTGAATAAGTGTGTGGCGGCGAGAAAATGTTGATGTCCTTTATGTCATGATTCATGAATATATTTGTGGTTGTAGTACATACTACGTATACGTACTTACTCGTACTAAAATGCTAATAAAAATAACGAACGACGCAAATACTCATATCAGAGGGAGTATGAATACATTATATTATTAGAGGATCGAAACAATTTACGAAAGTGCAAAGATATTTTACGAGTGATTCGGTTATTTTTGTGGTTATTTTATTTTTGGTTTTTTTTTTTAGTGGCGAGGGGAGGGGAAAAGGTATATTTATTTATTTCACTCTTATTTGGTCGACATTGAATTATTTTTACATAAATAAAATCTAAGCCCACTCATTTGCGGATACCTGTGTTACTTGGGATATGAGTAGGATGTGGATACAAAATTTTGATCAACGGGATGGGATGCATACAGACAGCCAAACATATTATAATTTTCGAAATGGATTCTGAGAGGCATATTAGTTGTATGCTCATTAATCATGATGGCGTGGCGGTGCGGTTGTGTGGCAAATAAAATTTTTCAGGTAGGTATGTGCGTGATTTTTGTGTATAGTTGGTTGGTATACATTATAATAATTGTACCGTTAGATTTGTTTTTTTTTCCCTTAAGACAGGAAACCCCTGGTCATAGAGTGACCCCGGTATAATTTGGTTAAAAAAATGAAGGTGTGCAATGTTGTACAAAATTTGGCATCAAATTAAATATATTTTTTGTATTTGAATCTCTGAACTGGCCAATGACTGTTAGGTAAGGCTAATGAACACAACTTTTTAGAACAATAAATGGGCTAACCTTATGTTGTTTATAAAATATTTCTTCTTAAATCAGAAAGTAGTCAAGGGTTTTTGGTAGATTCTAAGGGGAAGTTGAATTTTTTTAGGAGTAAAATTATCTGTATACCTGCCATATGATGAACATGGAAAAACTTATTTTTTTTTTTCAATGACGAGTTTGATAAACATTTGTATGTGTAGGTTCTACAAACAGCAAAAATATTTGTATTCTGTTAATAACGGTTCCTCCCATAGATTCGTTAATTTTTTGCTGATTTTTCGCAAACTAATGAACGGATTTCAATAAAAAAAAATCTTAGTATTTGTGTATAATCTCATAATACCTACATTTTTAAATAATTAATAATTGTAATTAAAAGATTTCAGTGACCAATTTTCGAAAAAAAATATTTTTCAAAAGTCGAATGAAACATTCATGCCAAATTTTATCACTTTCCTTTCCGGTAATATTTCGTCCATTGCACTGAAAATACATGACTATGCATCAATGAGATACAGCTTTCCCTACGGTTTTCAGATTGTCTTGTTATTTATTTAATTCGATCCAGGACTAAAAAATACCCTTAAATATTTACAATTTTGGAATTTAATTTTTGGAAAATATGTAGGTAAAGAAAAATACAAGATTTGAAAATTTTTTACCTTTTTAGGGCATTTATATAGATTCTAAAACACTCAGAATGTCACTGCATTAGTCTAAAATGCATCTAGAATATATGGTTAAAAGATTAGAACGTCAAAAAATTGTACTTTCTACATATTTTATTTGCTGTTGGTTGTTGCGCAAAATCTTTTATATTGAGCATTATTTTCTTATACTGTACATTTTACCAGAAAGAAAACATGCTCCCGACAGCGGAAAACTATAGTGCCGCGTAGATGTTACCAGTAAAAACAATATTTCGGGTAAATTCTATCAGAATAAAAGTTAATTTTTCAAGGAAAAAGATATTATTGTTACTACCAGAATATGGGTACATTTAAAAATATTTTCTTGGGAAATACTATCATGCTCCCGGAAACGGGTACTAGGAAATTTATACTGACTGATAAATTTGACCAGTATATAAAATATTTCTTGTAAAATGTACCAGTATTCTATTCTGTAGTGTTTACCAGCAATATGTTTTTCCTTGTAAAATATACTTTCATTCTGATAAAATTTACCAGAAATATTTTCTTTTGCTGGTAAAATCTGCTTGTCCAGTATAATTTTTCCGCAGCGAGTAAAAAAAAATTATACTGTCTGGTAGATTTTATCAGGAAGAAAATATTCCTAGTATATTTTAATATACTTCCAGGTAGAATAATCCATTTTATTTATCTTTTTCCTCGTATATTGTACCAGATTCTAAATACAAAGTACAGTATTAAACTAAATTTATACTGCCTTGTAATTTTTACCAGAAAAAAAATATTCTTGGTAAATTGTGCCAGAATACTGGTACATTTTACCAGTACAAAATATTCCATGTAAATTCTACTAGAATATTTTTACATTCTACCAGAAAACAAATTATTCCTGATACATTCTTCCAAAATACTGGTACATTTTACAATACTCCCTGGTAGAACAATCCAGATTCCAGATACAAAATACCAGAATATAGAATTCTAAAAATAGCCTGGATTTATTTACCAGGCGTATCTGGAGAATTCTATTGAGTGAACAGAAACTGTATATACTTTTTATTTCTTTTCAAAAATGCAAAATTTTATTTTACCTATTTTAAAAGCTATTTAGACTGAGCATTCTATATTATCTTTGTTCATTTTTGTTAAAAATGTTGTTCTTTAAATTTACATGATTTGATTTTATAAACAAAAATACAAAACCTCAACAAATTTCACACAATTTTAAAGATCTTCCGATACAACACAAATATCCTTTGAATTATCGAAAAAAATTGTAATGTAAGTCCTTAATGCTTCAATAAATTTAAAAGAAAAATGCATGACATATTTTTTGCTATACATAAATAAAGATACATGTAAATAAACTCCTTGTCTTTTCTTTCACAAGATCCTTCACACCATTATATCGTGTTGTGAATATTTCATGAGTTATAGTTTTTGCTCCTTTTAAAGAAAACAATAGAAAATGTTGACGTGAAATATGCAAAAACAAAAATAAGAAGGATTGTTTTTTCTCTTCAAAGCCAAGAAAAATATCCCCATATGCGTGCAAGGAATGAAATCCTGGATTCACATCACTTTTGTTTATGTGTTGTAAAAATTGCATTTCTTTGCAAAAGAAATTACAGTAAAACCTAAACAATAACAAGATACAAAAATAAAAAAAAAAAAAAACATTAACATAAAAAAGAAAGAAAAAAACTAAATCCACACAAGTGTTTTTCGCATTGTATGGGAAAATTTCTTTCTTTTTTTTTATATTTTTTTTTATTCTGCGGGTGTTATGAAATACAATTTGCACAGAAGAAAAAAAATACAGACAAACAAAATTTATTTTCAACAGATTTAGGAGATAGGATTTTCGTGTTTTTTTTTTGTTTCCCTCCGCACCAAATCACAATCTATCTATCCTCTTATTAACCATGGATCGACTTAGTCAGTCTTCTCGCATATTTCAAGGATCTCTAAAAGTGTATTCGAAATATTATGTACCTACAAGTCGAAAATTCAATTGAAATCCGATTGAAAATCCCAATCTAAGTCGAAATCGATGAGTAAAAGAAATATGAGTTCTTAATTTTTAAACTTTGTCTTGTTTTTTTTTTTTATTTTTTTATTTTCTCAAGGATAAAGGACAAAAATAGTGAAGAAATGCTTTGAAAAACAAGAAAACTAAAATTGGATTCGAAAGGTTTTTCTCTTCTTTTGATTGCAAAACGCATCCTTTCAAAGTTGATTTTTATTATTGTTATTTTTTTTAAGGATATCCTTCTTTAGTATAAGACACAATACCCTATAATTTGAACAATGAAATGATGATGATGAAGAAGAGACGAAGGCTTTTGCGTTTTAAGGATTCGAATAATTTTGTTTTCCCTTATTTCACTCAATAAAATTGAAATTTGTTTTTTTCTCTCAATGCAAATAATTATCCTTGAATTGTGTTTTTTTTACGTGCTGATGTTTATTTTCTTAATAAATCCTTTTAAATTTGGCACACATATCCTTATGGATACAAAAAAAGGGACGAAGCAATTATTTAAAGTGGATTCTGTTTTTTTTTTTTTTTTTTTTTGAAAAAAGGACGATTTTCCCCGTTGACACACAGAGGGAACTGTCACACACATATTATCTAGCTATATGAGAGTCCTTCCCCTTTATTTAAATTATAAGAAGAATCATCTGCACACATCACTCCAGCGTAGATGAAGAACCAACAAGGATCGCCTGAATGGAAGTCATTAGATGAATCAACTTGGCCTCCCATCAGAAAAAAAAAATAACAAAAAAAAAGGATAAAATGTGAAAAAAAACTTCCACTTGTTGTGTGAATGTGGGTCAGCTTGTCGTTAGCGTTTCTTTTGCTTTCGCCTTCTAATTTACAGAAATATGCAGATGCAAAAACCGTGGAGGCTATCGAATTATAATCTCATCACCACTTGCAATGTCTATATCCTTGTTTGACATGAATAACAGGATAGAACCTATCCGATAGGATCATTTTTAAAATTGACATTGCAATAGAAGAGGGAGGGATGTTGTAAAAAAAATACAAAAACCATAAAGCAAACCAAAGAAGAATGAAAGTAGAGAGAGAAGGATAGAAGGAAAAAGTAAAAAAAAAACATTACTCAGCAAACGAGAAACGGAAACACCCGTCACCATGTTTTAATGCACATGCATATATGGGTTCCTGCTGTTTTGATGTTAGACATTTTACAAGAGCTCCCTCCTATCACTGTGTGTGTGTTTGGTTTCCGCCTGCTGCCTGGCATCCATACATATCGTCCATCTCCACATCACAGAACTCAAAGGAATACATATGAGGCTTAGGACTTTAACATTTTTGAAGCTAACTATAAACATGGCTGACAGGAATGTGCAAATTTACTGTCGTTTGAAGTTGATTTGTTTTTGTGTTGTTTTCCTTTCTTCGCACTAAATGGGACGTTGACATTGCTTCTTCGTTACATAATGTTTACATTAGAGTGTAGTGTGTGTTTCATGTCGATGTCCTATATGTCTAAGGATTACATACTTTTTATATCCATCTCTGTGGTTGTTGCATTTATGTTCCTACCTTGCCAGGATTTATAAGTTTAAAGCTTTAATAAATTGATTTTTTCTTCTTCTCATATTGGTCTGCTTTGTGTCTGAAAGTTGTCAGAATTGTGACACAAATGTGTAGGTGGTTGATGGTTTTCTTTTTTCCTTTATTAAGAAACGGACTAAGTTGAGTTAAAATGGGATGTTTGCCAGGATTTTTTTCCAGAATCTTAATGTTTTGTTTTCTTTGAGGTAGGTAAGTGGAAATGTTTCCTCATAATTTTTTCTTCTGTTAAAACTATCAGCTGCTCATTTTCTTTTTTTGAACTCTCACCCAGTCAGTCAATCTTTTTTTAATTGTTTGGGGTACAAATTCACAAGCTTTGCTTTGAGCTTTTTCGCAAATCAATTAAATATTTCGAAACTTATAATTTTCAAAAAAAAAAAAACATTTACTTTTTCACCAAATAAAAGAAGACAATTTCTATGAAAAAGAATGGAAAATAAATGACGTTGAACACTCAAATACTCGGTTGGGCTTGTCAAATTTGATTAGTCTGTCAAAATCTGGATTTTAGACTTTTGAATTATTGCAAAATTTCTAGCTTTGTCAATTTCCAAGCGATTTTAGTTTTAATTCGCTTTAATTCGTTGCTGGGAACCAGTAAGAATTGAGTCGTACTTACAAAAATATTATCCTCAAATTCTAAAATAAGTTTTACCTTTGAGCTTCGTCAATTGTTTGTCATTATAATTCTTTTTAATATTGATTTTGACAACGTCTTACGAAATGTACGAAAATTCAAAATACTTCTCAGTTCACCAAAAAACCACATTGAGCTTATACCAGAGCTGTAAAACTACAGTCAATTCGTATAATGCAGTCAATTCAGTGGCAGTTAATTGACTTTAATTTTAACTGCAAGTTAGTACCGCTTCTAAGTATTTTAACTGCAAAAAAAGGAGTAAGCAGTAATACCAAAATAATGACTGCACAGTTAATGAATCAGTTAATTGACTAAAAGGTTATTAACTGCAGTACTTTTTGACTGATTTAGTTTTCTAGCTATTAGAAAGTTTTTTTTACTTAAATTAATTTAAAGTTATTTACAGAGCTTTATTTTCTACAAGAAAGTGTCATGAAAGTATGGCAGTACGCCTAACTAAAATTTTAAACACAACAGTAGAAAAACTTTCTACTGACTGGAAGGCTAAAACCAGTTAAAAAGTACTGCAGTTAATTAACTTTAAGTCAATTAACTGCTTGAATTAACTGTTCAGCCAATATTTTATTACTGACTGCTGAATGTAGTTTTACAGTCAAAGTACTTTTGAAAGTTAAAAGACTTAAAAAATTTTGTCATTTTAGTCAATTAAATTTAGTACCGAAAACACTGCAGTTTCAACAACTCTGATTTGTACTACGTTTCGTCGCGCTGAATCTTTGTCTTAACTCTATAGGGCCGAAATCATGTAGGTACAAAATTTGGTGTCCATGCATTTTTTTAAACAAAACTACATTAAATTAAATGGTATGATTTATCTACTAATTAAAATAATTAAAATGAATTTCCGATTGTATTAACTTAGTTTGAAACTGTGTAAGTTTTCATTTAATTCATTGTGGGATCTGGGAACGCTTTCATGAACCATAAGCTGAAATTCAAACGGTCAAAAAATATAACAAAACTAATCTTTACGTGCTTTACAAAAAGAAATAAGAAGAATAGTTATTTGTATTTAAATAAAAGTTACAGTGACAAAATATCAAATTTGTTTGCATCCTACCGTGTAAATGGCGCTAAAAATGGTATATTCGGTACGTCCTATAATTGGGTTAGAATTACAAAAAATATTTTGATATATAACCAAGTACAATTAAAGTGGTAATTGTAAGAAGTGTGTATCAGTTAGGCGTTATTCCGGGAACGTCTGTTTCTGTTTCCATAAAAATCAGTCCTTTTAAAAATCACAAAATATACTTTTTTATTGGTTTTCCTCTGATTACTGACTTTTCTGCACCATAATTAACTTCGCTAGTATCAAGAGTTTAGAAATTCAATACTATTCTCTGAAATAACT
This sequence comes from Meliscaeva auricollis, assembly GCA_948107695.1. Classification (NCBI taxonomy): domain Eukaryota; kingdom Metazoa; phylum Arthropoda; class Insecta; order Diptera; family Syrphidae; genus Meliscaeva; species Meliscaeva auricollis. Next base: position 29,587,501 of record OX403619.1, on the reverse strand, counting down.
AATTAAAATGTGACTATACATTTAAGAATAAAAACAATTCTGGTTTCGGGTATTAGCTTATGCTATGTTGAATAAGTCCTACAAATTTTAGCCCCATCGGCTCAATAGTTTTGAATACATACTAGGTCAACCGAATCTAAGAGAGCACATTTCTACAAAACAATCCATTTTTTTAATCAATTAAAAGGACGTGATAGAATATTTCTGAAACCAGATTTAGATTCCAAAAAGTCAAATCTTACATAATTTCAAAAAAATTACATGAAGGATAAAAATAAACCTTATTTTTACAGACTAGATTACTTTTGAAGAAAAGGCAATTTCTCCATGATTTAAGGCTTTTTAACATACATAGATACCGGTACTAAATCTACTATTTTTGTAGGCATTTCCTACATCAAGACAAATGACAGAAGTTTTTTATTTAAACAATTTAAGTTACGGGATAATTCAGGCTTAATAGAAGTAATGGTTTGGAAAACTAACAATTTAGAAATAAAAATAACCTACATTTAAAAAACGTCAAACAGAGATGACAATTTTATTCGATGAAAATAAAAGAATTCAACCAAAAGAAATCCAACAATACTGCAGTTACAGTAAAATGCAATCAGTTTCCTTCAATGTCAAAATACAAAGAATTTCATAGAATTTTTTCTTCCCGAATTGAATTCTCCTAAAAAGACCGAAACTTGCAAATCAATTCTACACTTTTTTCCTGAAACTCTTATTAAATTTCTAAAAAAAGAGAAACCATTACACAAAAGAGTCACCTAAAGTATAAGAACGAAAAGAATTTTCTTGAGTTTCCTCGTTGTTTTCTTTTTTTTTCCACAACAAAAAAAAAAAACGAAAAAAAACCACCAAAACTGCCATAACCCGATATCAAGACATCTATTAGTATTTTAATATCCTGCCTGTCCATCAGGTCTGCTACCTTTATACCTCCTGATGTTTATTTTTATTGTAGCCATAGGTTATTATTATTATTATTAAAAGAGGAAAAAACCTTGATGAAAATTCGCTGGATAACCTTTTTGAATTTCGAAGAATCGAAAATGTCAATCACTTGTAATAATTTTGTCGTGGAAATACCTACCTCCTATACTATATTTCGTTTTCGATTTCCTATACATACAAAAAGAGAAGAGATGTCAAACGAATTATGACAGGTGAATATTTTTGCTTTACGAATAAGGAAACAACTTTGAGTCGTATATTGTGTGATCAGTGTACTCTGCTCAGGCTCACCTGTGTTTTCATCACATTTGCCATTAAACACACGCGATGATGACACATATAGAGTCTTTTAATTTTAATATCTGTCATGGGGATGTACATTTTTGTCAGCAAGATTGTTTTTTTTTTTTTTGTTTGCTTTAATGTCAAAATTGTTATTGACAGATGTCAGATTACTTTCATTGCTTTCTTTTTAATTCAATGCCACCTGGTGGTGAACATATGAATCTCCTAAGCAAACACACACTCACCGAAATGTCGGAAGTGCGATAAAGTGCCATTTTCCGCTGACTTTTTAAAACTTATTTTTATTTTTGTGTTTGTTAAACCACAACATTAATAGATTAAATATTCCGAAACGGAAGTGGAGGGATACAATAAATCATTGTAATTCTGATGTGGAAACACACATACTCGTATGTAGAGGCATGTGAAAATACCTTATTGACGTTTCATATAAATGTTATGTCCACCTGAGGCTTCCCCAAAGGTTTATTTAATAAAATTAATAAATCATCAATGTCCGTCTATATAGTAAAAGTATGCAACACAAAAAAAAAACACTTGATTATTATTATACAAGAGGGCCATGAGTTGAGCATCCTACCTTACTGTGTGAGGGGGCCTAAGAGGAAAAGGATGTCCTATGAATGAGAAATTATTGCCACTTGACAGCATCACAGGACCAACCGGATGAAGAGGTTAAAATCGATGTCACACATGTTTTATAAGCAGCCATTTTTTTTTTCATTTTTATTTTTATTGTTGTCTTGTTGTAGTTGTTATGCTGTTTCCTGATTGGATTAATAATACAATGGAATATTAAATGATTGGAAAATATAAAAAAACAAAAATGTATAACAAGATGATCTTTTTACAGTGCTGGATTTTTTTTTTTTTTTATTTCAAGTGTGTGTGTGTATGAAACATCCGATTGAGGAAGTGTTAAGCTTTTATTAAAGATTCAACTGATGAATATCGGGTCATTTCTTTCAGTTTTTCTCTCCTCTCTCTGTCTCTCTCTTTATAGCTGTGATTTACATTTTTATGGAATATTAAAATATTGATGAAATGCATCATCAATAACTGCTTCCCAACATCAATGGAATCAGGCTAAGGATTGTAATGTCAATCAGAATGTGCGGATTGTGTGCTGTCTTGTTTCGAGAAAAAAAAGGATTCATGCAGGACATGTTGATGAGAAGAAATTTCGTTCAGAAGTTTCAATTATTTTGAATAATTTGTCATATGTATATGGTGAATAAAATATTCTTTCAATGGGGATGGCGATGTGGGGAAAAACTACCGATTTTTCGAAAAATCAAAAATTATTGATATTTGCATTTGTAATAAAAAAAAACTGAGAAATAGTATTTAAGGGTCACAGTAGCTACTAAAATCGACATTTTTGTCGATGGTAAGTAAAATCAAGCAAAAATTGGCATTAATAATCAAAATAGAGTTTTTTTTGCATTTGGGGATTAACTTTTTGAACAAATACATAGTTTTAATTGCATTCACCGTTTTTAAATTTTTGAAAAAACAATATTAATATTTTTGAATGGCCTTATCTATGAAACAACCAGTCGGAAGACAAAAAATGCTTGATTTTTGTATAGTTAATTATATGATCTACAAGTTTTGTATACAATATACTTGTCAATAGCTCTCACCATTAAAAACTTTTATGAGGAAAACCCTACCAATGACATAGCCTAGACTTACCACATTTAAAAACAAAATTTCGATCAATACTTTGCAACTCATTTTCGAAAAAAATGATTTTTCAAAGCAAAAAATATTAAAAACAAAAATGTATGGAATTCTTTTGAACAAAGAATTGTTATAAATATTTGAATGTGTTAGGGTGTATGTCCATTTCATAAAACATACAATTTTGGGACGAGAGTGGTGGAAGCAGTCGCCATCTTTAAAAAAATGGTTGGTTTATTTCATTACTCCATTGTTTTTCATTTTAACATAAAGTAACTAAGAACAAACTTATTTTTTAATAAAAATTGTACTTAAGAACCTTTTGAGTGGATTAAGTTCTAAGTTAAAGCTGGTCAAAGTTCACCTATGCTTCGCATGGTGGGGTAAAATAACATTTTTTCAGATATCTTACTAACCTGTGCGTTTTCGGAAAATGCTAGAAGGGAACGAGCTATAGTGCTTTAATTTATTTTTATAATGATTCCTCAATCATTATTGTAGTCATCATATAAAGATCTCGATTTATGGATGAAAAGCGAGAAATAAAGCCAGTTCTCTTAAAGAACAGACACCAATTTTTTAAAGTGGAATGATATCTATAATCTGAGTAGGTATGCAGTTTTGTAGGTATAAGAGTGCTGATTTCAAATTGGGAAATCTAGCAGATTATATTGCGATCTTCTATGTTTGTATGTTTTAAGGGGGTTAAAAAACTTGATAGATCTATTGCATGTGAGAATTATAAATTCACTTAAATTAATATTTTTGCTATTAAAATTTATCATTTTTTTTAAGTATGGAGAACTTATTCTTGATGATCGGAGGACTTAATCTTGATGTTTAAATTTATAGAACCCAAGATATTCCATATTTGAGGGAATAATTTTTTGAGATACAGTGAAAATCGGTTATAACGACATCGGAAATAACAAAATATGGCTTATCGCGAACTCATTTTGAAGTCTCGAAATGCTGTGGTTCATAAAAATTGTACCTTCTACCTGAATATATGTTTTGAACTTATGGATATCATTTGTGGTTTGTTTTTTAGATAATTTTAATTTTAATTAGTTTGTCTTAGGTCATTTTGTGTTAAAATAAAATACAATGAAGTTATTAAAAAAAAAAAAAACTCTTTTTCAAGATGGCGTCTCCTTCTACCACGCTCTCACCCCGTTTTATAATAAGGATACTAAGTATAATACCCAAACACATTCCTTTAAGAAAAACAAAATTTTTCCGAGAAAAAATAATTTCACGACTAATCTTGACTAAATCGACTGATCTAAGGCTTGTTAAAAGATTTTGTATTAAAAAATCGTTGGAATAAAAAAAGTCGTTCTACCTATGCATAGTCGGATAACCATAAATAAAGATTTAAAAAAATTAAAACGAAACGGCTTTCATGAAAAGATAAACCTTCTCAAAAAAAATACATTTTTCATCGATGTTTTTGAAACCTTTCTTGAGAAAAAAATTAGTTATATCAAAACAATGGTTGTTATGGTTGAACAAAAGGGAACGCATTAAAAATTCTTTTTATGGAATAAAGATAACGGTATATGCCATATTTTGATTTTAGCAAAATCGATTTTTTTTTAATGAAAAATCAATATTTTGAAAAATAATTAAAGATCATTTTAATTTTTTTAATGTAAATAAATAATATACTCTTAAATATGGCGTACCAAACTAATTTTTAAAAATATTATTTTAAAAATTCTATATATTATGTAGGTACCTACGAAACCAAAAAAAAAATGAATCGAACGATTTTCAAAATATAATTGATAAAAACTTTATTTTCATAAAGACAACAAATCCCATATTATTTGGAGACAAATTTCATTTTCAGCGTGCGTCGACGTCCTCGTTGGCGTTAGAATCAAGATAATTTGAACATGTAAACGCCAAAAGTTGAGGATTACCTAAACTCATGTTAAGCCTTTTCGACTAAAACCTTCTTGTACTTTTCATAAAAAAATCTTCCAAAGATTTCACTTTTTTATGGGAATTTAAAAATAAGAATTGTTTCAATGAACAATGCCAATGGTACTGATTTTCAAAATAATGAAGGTATTCAGAAACCAGAATACTTAGTTTTCAAAAGTTTTGTTAAAAATCAATATTTTACAATTTTTTATAAAAAAAAAAATTCTTGCAACGGTACGGAAAAGTTTGGGATTACCATTGTAATTCATATTTTTGAATTTAAGTATTTCTAGCGCTGGTAATCAAAGACATACATTTTGTGCTACCTATCTGAAAAAAAAAATTGGGGCAGTACATCTTTTACTACTCCCTTTATTTGTGCCTTTCAAACAATAAAATTATTTTGCTTTTAAAATCTACTGTATATTTGAATTTCTCACTCAACTCTTAAGTTTTTGTTCATTCCTTTTTTACCCACTTTATACCAATTTTTATTGCATTCTCATAAACAATACACGAAATGATGCAATTTGTCTCCTTTATTTTAATTTCTTTTTGTTTAACTGTTAAATATTCCTTTTTTTTTTTAATTAACACTAAAAGATACTTTACTGTAATAGTGCCATTATACGATCTTGCAATCTATCTCTTTTTCAAGAACACCATAAGACAAAAAAAAACAAAAAAAGAAGAAGAAACATTTTCCCCCAAATGAAAAATAAACAAAGTTTTTTCTTAATTTTTGTTTTTAATTTTTTTTTTTTTTTTTGTAAAAGGATAAAAACATAAAGAAAATATTATAGTCCTTTCGATGCCGACAAAAGAATAAACCAAAGCAACAGAAAGTACAAAGAAAATGAAGAAACAAAAAGACAAAAAGAAATGAAACAACAATAATGCAAGCGGCGGGCGTAAAGTTTTAATTGACTTCTTTTCATATATTTTTCCAATGGAAATGGATAAAGTTTGTTGTTTTGTTTTTTTTTTTTTTTCATTTTGTATATAGCTAGGAGTGAAAAATATTGCAATATAAAGGCATCAACTAGTGCGCACAAGGCATTATAAAACAAAAACAACAAACAAAAACAGGGTGAGAAACCTCCAGCTATAGCTGAAGAGAGAGAGAGAGTTAGTTTTTCTCAAATAAGAATGAACAATATTTACACAAATGGAAAACAATAAAAGTAATAATATTGTTATGTTGAATGGGGCAGTTGCAACAACAACAACATCAACAAATAAACTGCCTCGTTTCATTGATTGTAGCAAATAAGCATTAGAAATTTGGTCAGTTTTGTGGTTATGGTTTTTGTAAGGGCATGCAGAACGAGAAATTTCAAGGGCTTTATTTCTATTGTTTGCATAATCAGAGTTTATTTTTGTTGGATTTTTATTGTTCAGTAGTGGGAAATAAATTTAAATATGTATAAAATATTTGAATATGTGACTTTATTTTCTATTTAACGGTTCAATTAGGAAAAATTGAAAACAAAACAAAGAAAAATTAAACGAATCCGGCTCGAAGGACCAATTTAAAATATACAAATATCCATACCTCCTCTCAACAGCCCAGTGGGCAGAGTTTGCTAACGAGCTGTTGGCAGATTTGTATAGAAAAAGACCATTGATAAAAAATACCACACAGCTGTTATCAGTCGCCATCTTGGTTTTTCGGCTAAAACATTATAATTTAATTGTTTTTGCGATTTATTCTTTAAGAGGTTTATTTTTTTTCTATTTTTAGGCCCATTTCTTACTTAAAATCTTAACAAAAAGTAATTCAAGCTTATTTGAGTTATTTTATCAAACTTAATTTGAAAGGAAAATAAATCCCTATTATGTGCAATTAGGAGCTTAAGAACTTCAAAAAATTTACAATTAATATCAATTTTTTTTTTCTTCTTAACTGAAAACATTTATGTATTAGTTAAGACAATTTTGATTAAAACCATCTGTTGTGGCTAACCTCAAAAGCATTAATAAATTTGGCCAAAGAAACGAAAAGATATGGCAGACATTATTTACAACAACAACAATAAAATAAAAAAAAAATAATAATAATCACCACCCATTAGCCCCTAAAGGAATGTCCTTTGTTGAGTTCAACTGTCTTCGAATAATCAAGGAAGACAAGTAGTGAAATAATTTCATTCTATTAGTTGGGAAAAGACATTTATCTACATTATTAAATGCGACACAGAGAAATGGCTGTGAGCAAGCCCTAAGGTTGGATTTTCCAAAAGAAAATAAGGATCCTTAGAGTGGGGTTTTGGTGTGGGTGGGGTATATGGCTAGGCTATATTGCAGAGTGATTACTGAAATACAAAATTAAAATTCACTTCTCCAAAGAGATATACTTCAGTTTTTTGCATTTGTAATCCTTATAAGTCATCAAAGGTATATCCTTCGATTGATTTATGTAAATATTCTGAGTGTTTTTAAAATATCATCATCATCATCATCCTTGTCCGTTGCATTGTTATACATTTATCTCAAATATTTAAACACTTAGTTATATTGACTTGAATTCAATTTGAATAAGACAGCTGTCAGTGTTATGTTTAAAACGAACTGTTCTATCTCCATTCTCTATCAATCTTTAAACTAATAAATTTAATTTATTTAAACTCTCTGTCAATAAGGAAAAAGCATTTTCTATCACTTTCATGTCATTTACGTCACAGTTTGATCGATATGCTCTTTGAATGTCAATGAAGTGATTGCTTAAAAAATAAAAATGAAAAAAAAAATAACTTATTTGAACTTGTTTTGGGTGGGAAAGCATTTATAGAAAAGATTCATTTTTAAGTGTCAATCGCAACGACTCATTATAAATCAGATAAACATTTTTTTTTTTAAACTGACTAATGAAGTCTTTCGTTGAATTTTATATTGAGTTTTGCTGTCGTATCATTATACGATTTATTTATAATGTTAAAGTGAAATTGATGAAATTGCATTTGATTTATTTGTTGAGTCCAATTTTTGTAGGATGAGTTGTTTCCAACATCCGAGTTAGAGTTTGGGTTTTCTTTTTTAAATTTTATGCTAGCAGTATGTACTAAGCAGTAAAAGAAAACGGCTGATATTTACCAAAAATTGTACGATATCAATTTTTTTCGGGAAACTAATACTAAAATTTTGCTTCAGTAGATACTTTCACAAACGAAAAAAAAATACATAACTTTGACACAGTATTTTCTGAATTCAACTAAAACAAATAAATAAAGTTACGCAAGACCCTAAGCACATTACGTAAGTTTGTTTATTTATTTCCAACTTATAAAGTTGCACTAAAATTAAACTTGAGTTCTCAAATTAGTACTTAAAAGTTTGAGATTAAGTGTCTAACTTACCGCTGATAACAAAATAGAATTGCATTAAACAAAGATTTAAAAAAATATTATTTCATCGCTTAAATTGAATGTCAATCAAAATTATAGCGTAAATTCTCATTGATATTTCGTACACACGTAATGATAGAGTGATCCTTACATTCAGAAAAAAAAATCAATGTTTTTCTAAGAACTTTTCATTGTTGTAAGATCGAGAATTAAATATGTTCAATCAACAAAAAGTTTTTACAGCAAGAATTATTTTTTAATTTTTGCGGAACCAAAGTATCAGTTTTCCAATCAAGTTTTTTATGGAAAAATTTTATTCATTGTCATATTTCTAATGTCAAAAAATTCATTCAAAAATGACATTGTTGGCCCAAGAATAGAGAGAGATAGAGAAGCAAAAAAAAAAACCTTTGAGAAATTTCCTAGAGGAGAAATTGATTTTTTTTTTAGACCCAAAATTAACGGTATCTGCCATATAAAGAATATGAAAAAATTGAAGTTTTTCAAAAACGGCGCCAACGAATGTGATAAAAAAAAACTGTATTTACTTTTGTTAGTGAGGCCATACTTTTGAAATGAAAGAAATATTTTTAGAAATGTTAATGACGGTAGGTAACTATAACATAACGGTTTTTTTTTTTTTTTTTGAGTTTTTCTTGACCAATTTTCTTCAATTTTTTTATAAGGAAGCTTCTTAACAACCTAAAAATATTTGATATCAAAAATTTAAGAAAAAATATTTTGTTTTCTTTTGAAATATAAAATTTTCAAAAACAAGTGACTTTATCTTTGTGAAGTTTTGGTTTTAAATGTCCATTATTATTTTCTTGATAATGGCACACCAACATTTTTTGTTTAACAAGGTTTGAGAATTTTTTATATAAAAAATATTTTTTTTTTTAAACGACTACAACGATTTTCAATTTTTTTTTCAAGTCAATGTCATTTTAGTAATGGAGTTTATTTTTGTACACTTTTTTAAAAAGATTTTTTATATAAAGCTATTTATTTAAAAAAAAAAAAACTATTATATAAGGAGCTTGCAACTTGGAACCTTAGAGCAAGTACCAGACCAGTCGTGTATTTTATTTTGAATCTGATGTTTACTAGTTAAACAATTTCACATAAAGCGCTGTTATATTTTTCGTACAGATTACAAACTGCAAAATTCGAAAACCCCATAAAATAAAATGGTCAAAAATGCTGTGCACGATTAAGCTTCTTACACTAAGTTTTGAAAAAAGTAATTTAAAAAGAAATGTAAAAAACAAAAGATTCATTACTAAAATAACTTAAAAAACTTCCATAACTTTTTAAGTAAAATTGTTGAATTAGTCGATTTGAAGTTTAATTTTTTTTTTTTTTTTTTTTTTTAATATAAATTCTTCCTTGAAATTACATAATGTAGGTATATATTCCAAATGCTTGTAAATTCTGCTCTTAACACCAGCATAAATCAAACATTTCTTTATTCTTTTATTTTATAGCAAAAATAATCCTTTCATCGCTTAACATCAATTTTTTTTATCTGATTTCGATTAATTTATTCGTAAATGACTATGAAGTGTTTTTTTTTTTTTTTTGAAACCGAAGATCCTCGAGGCTAATCCACACACAATACTCTCATATACAAAAAAAAAAAAAATAATAATATCAAAAATATAAATTAATATAAAAAGCAAAAAAAAAAAGATAACAGATTATTTTTCGCACAATAAATTCAGCCACTTTCCATTTGAGTTAACCTATTTTTCATTTGGTCCTTATACCACATAAAAAAAAGGATACTCTCCTACCCCCTTTCACCCTCTACTTACATTTTGATAGAGACACATAATATGAGGGTTCTTTTATGAAGCAAACAAAATAAACTAAAACAAAAAAAAATATATCACACACATTCTGTCGGAAGTTGATCCTGCCACAAACATCACCAATGCCATCCATTGAATCAAACAAAAACAAAAGAGACAAAACAAAAAAGAGTAGATATCCTTGTGAAAGGAGAAACACATTTGAAAGGATTATCTGATTTTAATTGCCACGGATTATTATTGGTATAGTTTGGTAGAGTGGGGGTGAATTTGATATGATGATGGCAATTGAGAGGGTGGACACATTTTCATGTTTTTTTTTTGTTGTTGTTGTTGAATTTTGTCAAAAGGATTAGAGTCTGCAGGATATTATGAAGCTTTTTATTAATATGAGCAGGATATTTTTATTTTTTTTTCTTGTGTGTGCTTACACTTCAACATATTACCAAAAAAAAGAAAAAAATACACAAAATAAGTCAGGATTAAGTTTTGCTCTATAAGACTGATATGTTCGCTGAGATATTTTATCATAGATTTACCGAATCACCAACAACAAACAAACACAAGTGTTGTCCTTTATTGCGAGGGAGGACTCAATTTTTCGACTTAACTTTAAGCAAATCGATTTTTGGCAAAGCCACACGAAAATATTTGCTATTTTCTGCTTCAAGGAAGAATAAATGATCAAATCCTCTTATACAATTAAGGTAACTGCTTTGTTTTTGTACCACTCAACACTGCTTCTTCGTTCGTCGCACACACCTTTTCATTTCAATCAATATAAAATAATAAAGTTTGTCCATAAAGTTGGCTTCATTGCCTAACAAATCGCCTGCCCCATCAACTTAATTAAAATGTTCATCCATTCCAATTATATTGTATTTCCCATCGGGAGGAAATCTCAGCACAAAATTAATTACAAGCCCATCACTATCAGGCTGTTCCACTTCCAGGCGGAAAAAGCAAAATATCAAAAAAAGAAAAACAACAACAACAACAAAAAATTGAGCAACCATTTATAGTCATTTCACCAAATTGGATTAACTTTCCAACAGATGGCGTTCAAGCATACCTACCTAACCTACACACCCAAGCAAAAACAATCCGGCTGATAAAAATATAAGTCAAATATACAGCCTTGACGTAATTTTCTTGTTCCAAATTTAATAATTTTTTTTAATACAAAAAAAAATATCCTTTTTTGGGTGATGGAAATTAAGTAACGCATTCGCGAACACACCATAATGGCTAGCAAAATGGTTTTGCTGCCCGCCTTATTCGCTGGCGAACTCATTGAGTATGCAAATGACATAAGTGTGTCTAGGTAGTGTATATTGTGACTGCGTGCTGGCAATGCTTTATGCTTTAATGGCTCTGTGGTGTCAAACATGTCATTAAAAAAAAATAAAAAAAAAAAAATATTATACAGAACCTGTTTGCGGGTATTTTCTTACGTTGCTTCCGGTAGATTGCATGGCTTAGCTATCCAGGAAGGTGTTAAAAGAGTGCAATGTCCGGTGGAATTTATACCTTGTATAGCCAATAAGTTTGTGTAGTAATTATAATTGGATAATGCTTTCTTCGTTTGTGTGATTTAAACAAGACTTGTTGCGATTTTATTACATGATTGTTGGCAAAAGAGGAAACTCATTTAAGGTTACCAAAAACATTCTTGTTGGAATTTCTATTTGGTTGTGGAAGCTTACTTGATTAAAAAAGGTAAATAACAACAAGAACGCTTGCTGTGATAACTAAAAAAGTGTAGATACATACGTTGAAGTTCTATGTACCTGCACCGAGAGAACAAATAGTTTGCGGCAAAGGCAAAAATTGCCCAAACTTTTGCTTGACAATGTTTCAAGTTCGTTTGCAGCAAATTCTAAAGTTCGAGTACATATAATTTAAGACTAGCCTAGAATGCAGATTAAGAAAATTAGAAAACGGAATCGTTTGCATCAAACGGTTTTTCGTTAGTTGGACTTTCATTATTAAATTTCAACGTCGTTTGCAGCAAACGCTTAAATTCTTTCGGGCTAAGCACTTTATGTAAACTACTTAATAAAAGAAAAAAACAGTTCAGAGTAACAACTCAACCTTTTGTTTTCGAAGCAAGGCTGTTGCCATTACGACACCAACTAAATAACTTTTGTCTAGCGTAGAAAATATATGAGCACCGCACACATGGAGACAATTCCTTAGATGAAAATAAAAAAAAATAAAAAAAAAAAAAAAATTCTATAATTTGTTTGTGGTTTACAATTTTTTAAACGATGAAAAAAATTGTTCAGCATAAAAGCACCGATTGAACTCTTTGTTAAGGAAGCGAGTATCATTTAAGACTTAGTGTAGAAAGCAGATGAAGAAAATGAGAGACCAAATCGTTTGCGTCAAACGACTATAATCGTTTTTCAATATAAATTTCGTTTGCAGCAAACTCTTGAAATCTTTTGGGTTAAACACTTTTTGCGAATGACGAAAGTTCAGAGTAACACCGATGATTGAACATGCTGCACTTTGCTTTCGAAGTAATGCTGCTGCCATTGCGCCAAGAACTACATAACTTTTGTTTAGCGTAGAATGCATATCAATACCACAAACATGGAGTCAATTATTAAGATAAAAACGTTTCTGCAATCATTTGTTGCAAATGAATTGTTTTTTTTTTTACACAAAAAAATAAGTTCTTTGCAATATACAAATTACTAGAAAGGTTTTTCGCAATAAACTATTCATTTGTTTGCTGCAAACAAAATAAAGGCTGAGTAGTCTAATTTGTTTTTGTTTTACGAATAAAATGCAAAACTGAGTAGCTACTTAGTGTTGAAAAAACACCGCTACTCATTTACTCCTACGTCGAACAGCTATCCCAGAAACATGAACCCCAAACTTGAAGGGCCAGGTCCAAAGCCTATGCTCTTAATATTGTTGGATTAGCAAATATAAGGCGTTTTGCAAGTATCGAGTTGGACTGCCTTGCTAGGAACACTCCTTCGTTTGTGGGGTAATTGGTAGCGAAAGCCTCTACCCTACCTACCATGGATGATCTTCTAGCAAAAACAAATTCCTCGATTGCAAAGCACGACGATCTATTATTAGCAGAAGTTGCCATTGTCAAGGCTTCTTACCCATGGAGGGTGAATACAAAATTCTGACTAATTGATAACTAAATTTTTAAATGCTGTAACTCCCTGCAAAAAAAAATCAGATATACCAAATCTTACTCAAGGTCTGATGTATGTTTATTGATAGAGAATGTCTTACCTACGACTGATTTAATTGACTCTCAAGGTCAAATGTCTTTGAATATACTTTCAAATGACTCAAGAAACGACAATTAACTTTCATGCAAAATAAGTCTCTCTTAGCCATCGCAGTGACCATTTTATGCACTTAAAATATCAAAAGTTCACAAGTCACTCAAGCAAACTACAATTAGGAATTGGTTTTTGTTTCCATCTTCTCAATTTTGTTTATTATCCTGCCAAAAAAAAAAAGAGAAAACCTCCAAGACATGGAATTGTAAGTGGATAATATACAAAATAAAACGAAATAATGATTTTTTTTTCTTTGGTTTCCAAGTCCATAAGTACTCGAAACAATTTTCTCCAATAAAATATTCCCCGCCAATATGTCTATTATTGTTTGTATTCCTATTTACAGGGTGTCTTACTTGTGGTACTCAAAAAACATTCGTCGACATAAACTTTGGAAAGCCAAAAACAATTCGTAAATTGGATATTTCATCAAAATCGGTTAATAAATTAAAGAGAACGACATAGACTTATTAGTAAAATTAGGCTCTTTGTTGGTTGGTAAAATTGAGTTAACTCAAAATGTTCGAGTTAACTCGAAAAAAAATTACCACAGCATCCATATTGAGCAAGTACAAAGCTTGTCAGTGTTAAGTCCTGAGCAAAAAAAAAAAGATCATATTAGAAATTGTAATCTCTTTTTGAAACACCCTGTTTAAGGAATAAAAGAAACAAGCCCTGGCGGCCTGTCTACCCATTTGCCACCACCGTCACTATCTAATTTTCGTATATACAAGAGGAATATAAGAAGCCATTACAAAAATAACTTCCATTTCGATACGTGACATTCATTAAAAATTAAGGCATGCCCCATATATGACAAAAGTAGGAACATAATAAATAGTATGGAACCATGGCATCAGCAATGGAGAATAGGACGGTCGGTGGCGGTGGCGGTGGCGGTGGCGGTGGCGGTGGTAATATAGGAAAACATTCTGAAGACAGCTAACGTGCCTAAGAGACTGGAAAAACGGAATCGACTCAATTTTCGATTGTCTTTAACGGCATTTATACCTATAGGATAAATATAAGGTAAGGGGAAGGTATATAAAGGTAGGTAGGTATGCCACACAGCTTAGCCATCAGTAAAAGTCGATTATCTATGCACATTAATGTAGGTACAAAAAGCAACTACGTCGTCGTCGACGACTACTACGATGACGATGAAGACCGAAAAAAAAGTACAAAATGGGGCCATGAGGTGGTACAAAAAAAAGCATAAAACCCGTATGCAGGTACCCCGAGGCAACTCGAATTCATTAGATATTCTATATGGAACGAACAAAAAAAAAAAACCAACACCAACTACATACAAGAACAACAACAACAAGTACATACAATGTCACGATATGTCAGCTTTCGGAATGCTTAGCTGGATTTTATTCTATAAAACGTGGTTGGTGTTGCTGGTTGATTTTTTTTTTTTTTTTTTGATTTTTCTTCTTCTACTTTTCATTTCTTACTTTTATTTCAATTACTGATTTTAGATACACCAGAGCTAGCACTTTTAGATACACTTATACATAATGCGTAATAGAAATTCATTTAATTGATGTTCTTGACTTGGTTTTGTAATTAGGTTAGGTGAACTAGGACGAATACGACACGATGATGATGTCTGCATACATATAAAATGGATGCGGAATGAATGTTAGTTTGGTATAGTGACATAGTGACGTATAAAAAGGTAATCTGAAGGCCCACGTACCGTATTCAGATTTTTGCACGTTTACTTCTCTCTTTCGGTTATTCTAATTTCCGTATATAGAAAAGGAAGGTATATTGGAGCTGTCCACTTGAATTTTGTTTGGTCCTTGGCCATTTTCAAATGAATAAGTCATTTTAATTAATCAAATTCAATAAATATTCGAGTGGGCTTAGAGAGCGAAAGAGAGAGAGAGAGAAAGAGGAACTGAGGTGGATTATGAAGGGGTTCTTTAAAATTTATTGACGCGCGTGTTTTTTGGAAAGATTTTAAGGTCGAATGCGGAGGAAGCTTAAGTAAGAATATTTCTAGGTTTTTAACGTCATATTTATAAATAATATCGCTCTCATCTAGTTTATGTGTTGCTGCTTCTTTTTTGATTTTGGAAATCGAAAAAAAAACAACGAAATAAAAACCATAGATATGGTTTTTGAAGGCCTTAATTTATTAACCTAGTCCAAGGCCAAAATCCCTTAAAGAGCGGATATTTTTCTAGGTTTGCAATGCGCCCTTGGATTATTGGTAAATTCCTTTCCATCGAAATTGTTAAAAAGAAGAATAGCTCACGAAGAACCAACGCCTATAATGATTGACTCTCTTAACCATTTCCTTTGTGCGTGTACCTATAGTTAGGCAGGCATGCTTAAGAACGGTTATTTGAGATGCACTTATCGTAACAAGCAGTACTTTTGAATTTTTTCTCACAGTGAATGTTAACCATTCTAGCGAACGTAAGTTGGACAACGAATTTAAGATCTACACGTGGAATGTCCGGACTTTAAACAGATCGAGTACAGGCAGACGCAATTAGTGTGAAAACCTAAGAAGGAACAAAGCTGGACACTGCAGCTCTATAGGAAGTGCGATGGGATGAAGAAGGTACTCACGGAAGATGAAATTCTGCCCTATGTACGTCACGTCGGCAAGTGTAGAACGAGCAGACAGCAGTTGCTTGGATGTGGCTATGATATTTATGGAAGAATTCGGCAAGAAGTCATTTAAATCCGGGCCTTGTCACAATCAGGGACAAATTCAAGAACATCACGCTGATCTGTACCCACGCACCAACAGATGATAAAGATGACCCTTCCAAGTAAGCATTTTACGAACTTCTGGATAAGATGTTTAAGTGCCTCAAGTACGATCCAAGATTGTAATTGGCGAGCTTAACAACAAGATCGGAAAGAATGATTGATGATATCCTGTATATTTAAACCTTCCAATGAGCCCACATAGAGAATTAAGTCACTACCACATCATTTTGAAAATAGATCTTACTATCACATCTGAAGAGACTAATAGGGACGCGGCAGCTATAGAAACGATATCGCTCACGACAGCTATATGTGCAGTGAGAGGAACACCGACATCTAAGAAAAAAAATAAGAGGGAGTACGGTGATAGAGTCTACAGGAGGTGTGCTATGGCAGGGATAATGCTTAAAACTTCTACCAAAGTGAGTGAAACGATATTTTCGAAGATACCAACCCACAATAGAAACCTGCATGCCGAGACGAAAATGCGAAAACGAATGGAGAGAAATTTTTCCAAACTGCTGCTGTTTGAAGAGACTGTAATAGATAGCAATCCAATCAACTTAGAAGATGATGGGAAAAATTGTTTTCTACATGACCAAGAAGAAGATAGAATGCTGGTGCGGATGGACTGCCAAAGCTGCCGGTCGAGCTGTTAAAGGCTGCGGGAGATGACTTGGTCAGCAGCATAATACCTCAACAACTCATTTACCTATACAATTTAGTCGGAGGAGAGTTTTCCGTTTCACCTATTTTGTCGCTATTTCTTGTGTGTTCCCTAGAACGACACCGAATCGGTTTAGTTTCAGAAGAGGAAAGTCAACTATTGATTAATGAAAACCGAAAAATACCAAATCGATGTATACCATGTCTTTATTGAATTTAAAGTTGACTAAGACAGATTCTTGGTACATTTACAGAGACAGTCACATTTTACCATCTCTACCAAACGTTTCCTATTGGAAGATGGTCATTACGGAATCCCAAAGCCGAACCCTTTGATGCCGAGAAAGGTTTAAAACATAGAAATATTCACAAGTCAACAGCTGAGGCAGAATTGCTCAAAAGTCGGTCAACTTCTTGTTATGCTGATGATATTGACATTGTATGGTGAACAAAACGAGTTGAAAGTGGAGAGTTTGTTTGAAAATTGAAACGAAAGCCGTGAAAATGGATTTGCCTGTAAACGAGATGAAAACAATTTTGAAACATGCAGCATTAGCGAAGAGTCGGGCTGGGACAAAACATTACTATGGAATTTTATAATCTGGAAGTAGTCAGCGGCACAACAGTGTAGAGATCAAACGAAGAATCACCCTTACCAACTGCTTCGGTCTAAGAAGACATTTAAGCAGTAAGGACTTCCCTTAAAGAATAAAAAAGGTCATATAGAAGACCTTAAATATCCCAAGAGCAGAGTAGACAGCGGAGAAGAAGTTTTAAAGAGGGGCTTAAAAGCGACATTGACTTAGCTAAAAATCTGAAAGTACAGTAACGGAGATGCCTAGGTTACTGGGAGCGTGTGGACACCAACGCAACAGATTGGTGAGTCTTCGAATCAAACCCAAATAGACAGATTGGCAGGGGAAGACACCATCTTCAATGGCGTGATCAAGTAGACACTAAGCTAGCGGAACTTGATGTGTATTTTGCATCACTTTATGCAGTTAGCTATAGCGACCGGGATGGCTGGAAGGACGAGTTGATTAATGGCCAGGTCTATTCTTGAGTAAAAGCGCTATCTTAGGTTAGAAATATTCGATATTGAATAAAAAGTTAAACTGAAAAGGTAATAAGTAGCATTTTCCGAAAACTGCAGGAGTATAGATATACAAGAAGAACGTTTGAAACAGTTCTTGGAAGAGTTCAGACCAACAAATGATTTCTATAAAAAGCAATAACTGATACTCCATTCTGTTTATTTGATCTCAGAAAATAACTCTTGAAGTCTCATTTCTTGCTCAACAATTGAAGATTTTAATAACAGAGTTCAGAGATTAATTGATGAAAAAACAGATTTCCCTATAGGTACCACTTTTTCACCCCATTACCGACTTTACGTAACATCATGGTGTAAATTGATCACCGAAATCAAGCATCATTGAGCGCTGTTGGTAGGAAGATGGAATACCATCAAATATACCAACTGCAAGCTGTTGTCATGTGTTCTTTCTGTTGTTGTTGTTTCTATGATTTGTATTTCTGGGTTGTATTATCAGCCAATGGTCTTATTTATCAGTGGTTCAGTGTTTCTACTCCGTAAGATTTATCTTCGGAGTATAGATTTGATGTAAATGTAAATACAAAATCATGGTCTAAAAAGAGGCCGATTCAACTTTCAGGAATTCCGGATGCTCCCAGGTATTTACATAAAACTTGAAGGGGGAGGTGGGTACTTTGAAAGTATTTATTAAATTTAAGTTGTGGAGAGGTCAATGTTACTTGAGTAGGTCTTTATAAAGTTCAGGAAAGCGGAGCACCAAAGCTTATTGAATTTTCGTACATTTTTGCGCTCCCCTAAGCGAAGTTTAAGACTTTCGAAAAAAAAAACTTACAAGGCTCGCAAAAGTTTTGAAAAGTTAATGACAGTCAAAGTCGATCATTTAAATCAAATTATTGTAGGGTGACTAAAAATTGCCATAAAATTGTTTAACTGGTGTCAAGTTTCAAAATTCAATTAAAATTAAAACTCATTAAGACTCATTAACGGCATATACATTAAACATTATTGTACAAACTTTGTTCAAAAACAATTGAAAGATTAGGGCACCTCTAATTACGGAAATTTCTTAATTTTTTTTTTTTAATTAAAAACAAAAAGCAAGAAATATGTCCTTGAAACAATCTTTCAGGTGTCAATCTTCAAGAAACTTTAAAGAATTTTCGAAAAATTGCTTTCTCACAAGTTTAGTGACTTTTAAAATTTTCATTATAAGAGTGTGTATATCTTATCATTTACAAAATTATTCAAAGTGATTGAGTTTTAACAACACATCCTTATATATCCAACCTTTAACCTTTGTATAGCACTCTGCGTGATTAAATATTTTACCTTAAACATTGACACCTACAATTTCATTTTCTATTTACAAAAAAAAAAAAAAGAGAAAGAGAAAGAAAAAAAAAGCAAATCCTTAACAATCCATTTAACAAACGGTAAATGTCCTTGTTCATATTGAAAATACTTGTCAATCCTTAATCCAGGTGTAATGAGGGTTTTGTTAAGTGTTAACCGAATGCGGAAAATGTGCCTTGTAAGGATACGTTTGTTTCTAATTTTTTTATTAGAAAGAATCAAATCATCCATGATGACGACTGTGATGGCAGGGTGTCCTTTATTTTTAAAGATATCTACGCAATAAGGATGAAGAAGTAAAATTACACACAAATGTTTCCTTTTTTTTGCTTTTGTTTTTGCTCGATAAAAAACATCCTTGTTTAGAAATTCTTTATCGTTGTCTACACTGCTTAAAAAAAGGGAGAAAAAAAAGGCTAAATAAAGTTACGAAGGACATTACTCTATTTTATTTTTATTTATTTTTTTTTTTTTTTTTGGAGAAGAAAAGTTACACTGAATTTTAAGCGAAAAATCCCAAATCAAATATCACTTGAAAAGAAGATGGACAAAAAGGACTTACTTCTTGTACACGAAGTACTTAATGGGCGGTGGCAGTTGGATTGGACGAAGGAGGAAACCGAAAAAGAGCTTCAATGTCAGGATCTTTGTCGTTTTATCCTTCCTTCCAGCAGCATAATCCAGCTGGGTACTCATACATATATCTGTTTGTATTAGTAACTGTATATGTTGTTAGTCTCATTTTTAAATCTTTCGCTTTTTTTTTTGTCCATAGTTTGTTTGTTTTTGTTTCCTTTTGTTTAATGAAAGGGATTCGCATTGTGTACATCTCTGCATTTTACTATGAGTATCTCTTTGCTCTATGGACCGACCCAAACGCAAAAGTCCTTTGGGGCTTTTAAACCCCAAAGGATATTTCTTTCACACCCATTACAAAACAAAAAGGAAATAATATCATTCCAACACTATCATCATAAAGGATACAAATACTCTCGCACAGTAAAATAATAAAAAAAAAACAAAGTTTTAACGTTGAAAGGATGTTAAATAAAACATTTGGGAGAAGGCGTTGTTGGGAGCGTATAGCGAGTGACTTGGACTTTTGATATCCTGAATTTTTCTTTTTTTTTTCTTTTGGGATTTTTCTTTTTCATTTCGTGGAAATGACAAAATTTCCTAGAGTACTTGATCCTTGTTGTTTTTGTTTTTTTCTTCTTTTTTGTTTAAAGAAAAAAGTAAAATATATATAAACAAACGGTACATTTTCTCTGAAGGGATTTTTATATTATCAAAAGTATAGTAATCGTTCAAGTCTTAAAAATATAAAACTGTAATCATAGACGTAAATTCATTAGAAGAGAGAAATGAAAAGGAAAATGGTTGTATATTTTTTTTATGTGTCTCACATTTTTAAATGGATAAAACATCATCGTGACTTCCTTAAGGCTACATTATTATTAATAAAAAAAAAAATACGACTGTCTAGGTACCACCTACATAAATATAAAATAGATAAAAAAATATCCTTGTGTGTTGAGTTTCTCTATTATAAGACCATGCAATAAATTATGATTTTTCCAACAAAAAAGGAATATAAAAAAAAATATGAGAGCATATAAAAGAGGACGATATAAATTATACTTGAAGACAAAATATTTCAGATTATAAAGCCTAAAGGTGTATTGGTACTCACTATATGGCTGAGGACGAGTTCCATAAAGTGGCTCCTGCAGTAATGGCGAACGACCGTTGCCAATTTCCTTAACTGAAAGAATAAGAAGAAGAAGAGGGATAAAGAAAATAATAAAACATAATTCAACAACGTAAAAATAAACTTATTTACTATTATATTCATATTTTACTCTTTTCTATTTGAAGGAATGACAGCGATAATGGATAAATTCGAATAAGGCAGATGAAAACAGGAAAGAAATGGATGAAGGAGAAATGAAAGAATAATATGAAAATTTTCAATTTTTTTCTTTAAATTTATAAAAAATGAATATATAAAAATATAAGCGCCTACATACATTAGTGATGAAAGTTAGTTTGAATTTATATCTATCCTCCAGTCAAATTAAATATACCAAATATTTCGCAGGAAACATGCGTTTTATTTAAATTTTATTATGTGGTATGTATCTTTAAATTAAAGTATAAAATGTACATTCCATTCATTATTAAAAATTAAATCAATTTGAATAATATATAGGAAGTAATAAAAAACAAAAAATTAAAGTCATAAGAAAAAGGGAGCTTTCAAAAACTCTTTGTGATAACTCGAGACAATTTTTTAGATAATTACACTGGTCTGCAACTAAAATCGAATTCAAACCAAACTTTACTTTTCTAAATAATTTTGGCACGCTGATAACGAATCTAAAGTGAAAACTACGCTAGCACGTAACGTTTTTGAGATATGCTAATAGGAAAATGTCAAAATCACGTATTTTTAGTAAATTTAACGTCGAATTTCTTTACTGGTAAATACTTTATTACAAAAAAAAACTTTAATTTTGCAGACCCAGTTTTTCTGACAGAATTCCACGACCAATAAAAGCCTTTAGATCAAAAAGCAGGATTGTGTTTCTGATATTTTTTTAAGTTTTTTTTTTATAACTAGATGTCAATGTCAATGTCCAAAATTAATACAGTTTTTAGAAAAAAATAATGGCTTTTTGGTATTTGACTTTCATACGTGTCGGATACGTTATAGATATCTGCAGAGCACGTGATACAGCATTTAACTCACTAAAGTTTCAAATAATTTTTTGTAATTATTGGTTTTCGTATTTTTAAAATCTAACAATCATAAAATTTTTTATGTATTTCTAATTTTAAAGCTATATCTACCTACTACAATGGAATTTAAGGCATTGAAGCTATGAGCAGTGGTAGTAAACGTGTCGGGCACGTTACACCCAGCAAAACAGCAAATTACTTTGGTTTGAATTAATATTAAAAAAAAATGTGTTGACATTGCTTGAATATACTCTTGAACAAATTTTGTACCCGAAAATAATTTAGATTTTGTGAATATTTTTCGAGCTAGAGTGAAAATTCTCTTGGGTTCCTTGTACAAATGTCAGGCACGTTACAATGGAATGCAATTATTACAAAATTTCCATTAAAAATAGCCAAAATACATACCAAAGATGATATAACATACTTTTTGGTTACATACAAGAAAAATCTATAGTATAAGCAAAAATTTTTCTTTGATATCAATATTATTTCATTCTCATTTCAAAAACTGCATTTTTATTGCACTGTAACTTCTAAACGTTCCAACTACGGACATTTTTAGCATTTTATGCTATCACTAACACCCAAAATCCGATGTGGGCTTTTGGTCTATATATGTTTCAAGAAATGTAAATAAGTAAGGTTTACATGTCGCGGACTCGGTGCTGGCAAGGGACGAAGGAGGAACGTAAGTCAACATCTTAATCCTTACTTCGCCAATGACCGAAAAATTCTTTTAATGGAATTTTTTTACCATTGAAAAAAGTCGTTCAACAAACAGAGCGATAAGATTTATGCTTCCGTCTGAACTCTATCGAGAGTTGAGCACCACTTAGCCTCTACGTTGGTACTCATTTTATTGGGTTAAAAACGTTTTCCAAACTATTTGCTAGCACTACCCACAACCCATCCTTGGTATCAGCGTCGTTGTATAATCGCTTAAAGAAAATTGTGTGTTCAGAACACCGAAATACGAAACATTAAAATTTAGAAAACTCCAGATTTAGAAAATTTTACACCCAAAAACGAATTGTTGACAAATAATCTTGTAGGTTCATTGTATAGGTATACTTCTAATTTAAGAATTTATGGCCAATTTTCTGGGAACCGAGACAACGAAGAAACTCACAAAAACCCAAAATTTAGAAGTCTCAAAATTATGAAATCATTGAATCCAGAAAAAACGCAGAATTTCAAAAAGCCAAGACATCGAAAAAACTATTTTCCGAAAGCCTATATAATCACATGAAAACTCAAAACAAGGAAATGCTAAACTTTTTGGATTTTATATATTTTTTTAAGAATTTTATTTCAAAATTATTGGTTTTTGTTGACTTCGTTCCTTTATATTTTGTAGAGTTCGGACGCCAAAACAAATTAATAGAATTATAAATTTGTTGAATCCTTTGACATTTTTGTATAGGCAGCCTTTCTTTATAGAATTAGGGTCAAAAATTAACTAGGATAACACCAATATTTCTTTAAAGCAGTAATATAATCGAAGCTGTTATAATTTTTTAGGTCACAAGTTCTTTGAATTTCGTTTTGCTTTAGATGTGAAATAACTTATTGCCTAAAATCCACTCAAACAGTGCTGGTAAATCTCGAGACTCAAATATCAAAGTTGTCACTATAACCAAAACACAAATATTACCTAGCCTCTTTTTATCTTTAAAGTATCTATTGTGAACAATTGTTAATCACTGACCCAATCACTAAAACCCACAGAACAAATATTAACAAAAATCTAATATATTTTCATCTTAAAATCAGAAAATCTTGACGACTTAAAAACCCTAATTTCTGAAAATTCAAATATTAGAAAAATTGGCAACTTCAGAAAATTCAAAATATAAAAACTTCAAATTTTACAAAAATCTAAGAGGCATCTCATTATTTCAAAAACCTACAATCCAAGAGCTAGCTTCTTAAAACTAAAAATTATTTTTCCAAAATCCGCAAAAATCCAACATCTTGTAAATCTCAAAAATCTAAATACTCTCAAATCCAAAATCCTAAAAGTGCTAAGGACCAAATGATTCAAAGACCCTAAATCCCCGAAGATTTAAGATCCAAGAAAATACAAAATCTGCAAAGCCCAATTGAATGGAGGTTTGATAAATTTGTATTGTTTTTGTAAAATTTTATAGTTTTTGTCTTTTTATGACAAAAAATTTGTGTCTTTAGGCGGAGACAACTCAAAAATAGATAAAAATATCTAACAACACTACTTAGAGTATCATTCGCAACAATAACATTCAAATGCCGAATCCACTCTTTGAACCACTAAACTTAAATTTCAAGGTCAAACTAAAAATATATTTGCATATTTCAAACCTTAACAAAACAACCTACTTAAAATAGATCTCTATCTTATTAGCAAGAGGAAACAAAGTAGCCCCATTAATGAATTAATACCCATCAAGTTCTTAGTTGTATGATAAAAACACACAAAAAAACAAACTTCAAGTTTATTTTCCCTGTCGCATTTGTTTATAATCATTTAATAGCCCTCTTCTCTCACTCACTTAACAACTTTCCATTGTTTAAAATGACGAATAAAAATTAACAGAAAAAAAAATAATCAAAAATACAACGAATTAAAATTTGTTTACTAATTTGTTTCCCATTCGCATGTGATACTCCACTAACCCACTCCACCCAATAGATCGACAATACATAGATACTTTCAAAGTTTACTTTGTCGCTGATGGCGCTGACGGTGGCGCTTTGTGTTGCAAGTCAGTATGTGTGTTCAGAACGAATTTCAAGGCTGATTTGTTTTTTTTTTTTTTTTTTTTTTTGCTCAAGAATGTGTGGTGTTCTGGAAAAAAATATCGACAAAAAAAATAACAAAAAAAAATTAAACATAATTGTTGCATGTTTTTATTTTTTTGGTTCTATTTGTTTTTTTTTTGTCCATGTTTTTGCTTGTACTAGCTATTGTTTTTTTTTTCTCATGTCATTTATTTTATTAACTTCAGCAATTCTTGTGTTTTCAAGCAGAAGTTTCACATTCGCACGTATTCAATCTGGTTTCAGGCTATAAATTGAAAACCATCTGGTGGTGACACTGTTAAGGCTTATAGCAACTCTATGCAGGCAGTATGTTCAAATCGAAGTAGTTTCGAGCACGATTTTCGTAATAGTCAAATGATTAATCATACTTTATCGTTGCATGCCGACATTCGAATATGTATTAAAACAAAAATAGAGACTAAGGTGTATCTGGTTGTTTTCAGATACAATTTTCGATTTCGTTTGTCGATAGATTATTTCTTTTTCAGCAAAATAATTACAACGGAGAGTGAGTATACGTTTTATGAGATTTTATGAGGGATGAGATTGATTTTGTGTCGTGCTGAGAGAAAATTAGAGACGAGAAGTCTTTAATTAAAATTTATTTTATCTTTTTATTTCATTGAATTCGATCTTGTGGCAAGGTTGTAGGTAGAGTTGTTTTGATAGAAATAAGTTAATTATTTTATGTGTCAATATGTTTTAAGACAAGCTACTTCAGGTGCAAATAGGTATATCCACCTAACCTTTGTATGTTTGTTCAATTGGTTTTAATGATTCTGTTGATTTTGTTTTTATTTTCAATTTTGTTTACCAAAGCAAGTAGGTATACTTGCCTCTAATATAAAGTAGAGCATTTTCAGCAAGAAAATATTTTGGTACTGAGTAGTTTTTGTTTTTAATTCACGGAACGTTATTTGGCATGCCTTTCCCATATATTCATTTGCAACTCGTTAAAATTAAAAAAAAAAAAAATAGTTTTTGATTTAAACCAAAAGCACGATTGGGTTAAATTGACAGATTGGGAATGTCGGTTTTTAAAGTTACTCGTTATCCTTAAATTTTAAAGGGATTTTGTGCTCATTTATTAATATGAAAGCCGGACACAGTGTTACCGTTGGACATTTTCCAAAAGTTGCATTCAAGAAAAAATATAATAACAGAGGAATACCATTTTTGTATGAAAATAAACTTCATTGAAAACATAAAAAAAAATTAACATAAATCGCACCAAAATCTTAAAAATTTAAGAAAACCATTATTTGAAACAAACATTTTATAGTTAATTGAAGCAAAAAACGTAATAAATGCATGGAAATTGTGGTGAAATGCTTGCTTTTGTTCTTCTTTTAGGGAATTCATTGACACAAAAGTGGTGTCACGGTGGCACATCCTGAAAAAATGTGGTAAATTGACACTAAAGTGGCACAGCGGTAATGTTGGCCGGACATTTTCAGTACGCAATGAAAAAGAACAGAGAAATATGATTTTTTATTTATAAAAGGTAGCCAATAAATTTCTGACAAGACAACATGATTTGTTATAATTATTTTTTGTGATTGAGCTTTGCGGGTATGATTTTAAACACAAAATTTTTACGTTTATGCAGTTTTCCATTTGTCTTGGAGCATTTTTTGTAACTGTTTTATTAGAAACAAATAACATAAAATTTATGAATTTGATAATTTGTAAAATGATACACAAACACAACCACGATTTATTATGTTTTTTTTTTTTTTTACTAAAATAAGGTTACGTATACGCCATAGTGAACAAATAGGTTTTGGTACTTTTTTTTTCAGATTGAGAAGGTTATTTCAGTTCGAACCACATCTGAAACGTGTAGTTTTTTTTTATTTAAAATTTGCTACAATCTGAAGATGAGAACTGAACTGAACTGAACTGTTCTCGAAAACGTTCATATTAAATTAAAAAAAAATTTGCACGAGTATAAGAAGTTTTTACATTTCACTAATTAATCAAAACTACTCTAGCACATCACGTTTTAGAGATATTGTAATATACAAATGTAAAAAAAAATCTGTAGTTCATCAAAGCGTTTTTAAAAGTGTAAAGTTTTGTATTAATAATTTTCAAATGATAACTTTCGGTTTTTTTTTTTTAAGTTGCCCAACACAATTTGTTTTACTTGAAATCAACGAAAGACTTTATTTTTTTTATTTGAAATTGTTTGCAGTTTTTTGTTAAAACGATGTATTAACCAAAAAAAAAATCTACAAAAATCAGTAATTTTTGAAAACAGAAATAAAATCTACTACTTCTTTCTCTTGATTTTTCTCTGATTACTGCGCTCATTACATGCTTACATTCCATTCAAATGCAATGGTTCCTAGGTATAGTTACCTAGAGGTCCATTATGCACTAGTATTTTATAGTCAACTTTTTGCTATCGGTATCGGTTAGAAATTATGTTAGCTATCAGACGTATGCACTTATATTCAAACATTTGCATTTAGGCACATCTACATTTAGTTAACTGTTACTAAGGAGAAATTGTAACTTAAAAGTCAGTTACAAATACCTTAAACAAGAAAGCGCTAGAATTATTGTTAGAGAGATTTCATGGAATGACTTTAAGCCATATATTATCATTTGAACTAAAATTTCAATATCCCATATGGTCTAGTGGCTAGGATATCTGGCTTTCACCCAGAAGGCCCGGGTTCGATTCCCGGTATGGGAAATACTTTTTTTATTTGTTTTACAATTTAATATTTGTTCATTAAATTTATGATTGCAATAAAAATTTAAATCAAGAATACGATTACCTAAGTCGCAACAAAATATTATTTTAAATAACAAATTATAAATAAGATTTTCTTCTATCTCACAGGAAAAAAAAAAATAAACAAATCTAATAAACTAATTTACCACTCGTGAAATGACAAATTTAAATATCACTCACGTTTAACAGAAATAAAAAATACCTAATCTTAATTACCTAAATCAACCTGCTGGCTGAAAGCAATCTACACTTCCGCAATACTCATATAAATTGATAGCTAACTCAGATAATAATATTATTTGTCTGTATATGAAATCAAAAGAAGAAATACAAAAAATGTAAATATTATTTCAGCGATAATTCCCGCCGGAAATCAAGCGAAACAGCAACGCCCCCAATCCAATCATTGACACTTCTCGGCACACTTCACGTTCACCAGGAAGTTCATTGTCATCATACGAAACCAAATTGGAAAAGAAAACAAATAAGATTCACTAGGGACTGTGAGGAGAGCGATGGAGAGAGAGAGAGAGAGAGAGAGTAAAAGAGAAACAGCTATGAATATTTAAAAAGATTTCTTGAATTAATTATACATTTTTTTTTGTATCTCTCCTTATCATGGGTATAACTGAAGCTGAAAGGTATCGCATAATCCACATTCAGTCAACACCGTCAACCACAGAGACGACTGGAAAAGTGGTACTACATACAACTTTTGTACTCTCTCTCTCTCTATTTGTTTTCAGAATGTATAAGTGTATTTATGTCTTAATTTATATTCACAACTCACAACTAACCGGGGCACACTCTACAAACAGTAATAATAAATTAGTTTTAAGGTCGTTTTCAAGCTAAAGATACTTTTCAAGCTATGACGTATTTTTTGTTAAAAGACTCCAAACAAGTTATTATTAGATTTCTCTCCAAACGTTATTAGAAAAATATTTATCATTTTGCAGCAAAATATTCATATCCCATATGGTCTAGTGGCTAGGATATCTGGCTTTCACCCAGAAGGCCCGGGTTCGATTCCCGGTATGGGAAATATTTTTTTTGTTTTCTTATTTTCATTTAAAACAAAAAGAAATACATACACAGGCTACACTACACAGTAAGATATTTTATTTGTTTATAATATTTAAGAAACACAAAACAGCTGGGGAAGTAATAATGTTGATTCATTCTACCTGAGTTTATTTTTGAATTTTGAATGAAATTTATAAATGGCAAAGGGGTGTTTGCCGCAGAGCCGCCGCCGCGTCGCGGTTTGGAAGGATTTTGGATGTGTGGCAAAAGATGTTTATTTCGATTGAAGATTTTTTTTTTGAAAATGTTTTTATTTTGAAACAAGCAGATGTTGCTGAAAGCCATGTCAATTGGATTTCGAATAAAACGATGAGATGTGTGTAGTTTGGTCATGGGGGAAATTATGATATTTTTTTTTCATGTCTCAAATTCTTTACGGTGGGAATTTATAAAGATGATTTTAGATGAATTATTAGAAATGTTTTTGGATTTTTTTTGTTGGTTGGTTTTATTTGATGGATGTTGTTTTTAATTATTGTTTTTCTTTCATTAGAAGACATTTTAAACAAACAAGTGAAATGTCATGTTAATTTTTTTTTGCTTGCTGATGAAAATGCTTAAATTGGATGATGGTCAAAGAGATTTTATTCTTTTTTAAATTTCCCAGGATATGAGCAATACGAATATCTATTTGTTTTACATATTGGGATTATGATTCATTATAGCGTTCTTTAAATTAAAATAACTGTTAAAAATACTGTATGTATTTGTTTTCGAAATCTATACCACCAGAAACAATAGTTTAATCTTGACATTGTACGATGAGAACATATGCGTAATGGTATGGATCATGTAAAATATTTGGGAAGCGGTTTATTGATCTTGAGCACCTTAAGAAAAGAAAAGGAGTAGGCACAGCATTTGGCAGGGTAGCCAGCAATGTCGATTACTTAGATAAGAAATAAAAACAAATAATGCTTGAAATCCATATTCAAATACACATGTGTATGTACGTCAAACCAATTCTCAACACACGATATGTTATTGATTTTATCCGGGATAGAGTAGGATATCTACTGCAAGGATGAAAAACATTCTCAGTATTTGTTCATTTCCACATTAGATGAGTATACAGAAAAATTGAAAGTCCTAACGAATCCTTTTTGTGGTTTGGCTAGCATCAGTATAGTAATTTTCCCGAAATTTTCAATGCTATAGCCAATACCGTAAAAACTGGAATATAGGATCAGTGTAGGGTAGGGTGGGGCTAGTTCGGACACAGGGCAAGTCGTACCACGTGAATTACTCAGAAACTATGGGACTTATTATATACTTGAACACGACCATAAACGATCGAAGTGGCTTTTATCTTTGGAAGAAGTCAAACTAAAAAAATATAAATAATTTCTTTTTTATCCTGCATATTATCTCAACAACTATTATTTTTTCTAAATGCCCCGTGTAAGTGAAATTGCAGTGTTTTGTTCAATTTTTTTTCATACCTCGGATAAAATGATCAGGTCATTTATCTTCGAAAAAACTCTAACATAATATTTTTAAATGCAATAATGTTTATTTTAGCACAAGAAATACGCACAGAAAGCCGATTAACAAATCGCGTGCGCATCAGATGGTTATTAGAGGTTAAATGTCAAAAATATATTGTTTTTCTCATTCAATTTTTTTACGGTGAGAGCTATTAAAAAGTATTTCATATAAAACTTGAAGATCATAATAGCTTTTCACAAGAAATAATAAGACATATTTTTTTCTTCGACTGAAGGTTTCTTTAGAAGATATCGTCATTCCTAGTAGCAAAATAAACAAAATTGCATTTAAAAATATTAGGTTAGAGTTTTTCCGAGGTTTGGCTTTGTACATTTTTCCTGGGGTATAAGTGATACGAAAGCCGTTTGTTGGAGATGATTTTTCAAATTTTTAGTCCTTGCTCCAAATAACACTACGCACTGGTCGACCAACTTGACTTTTTGCATTTGAGACAAAATAATACTTCAGCTATTAGATACATTTATTTTTTTTTCAAATTGCATTAAAAAGAAACATGTAATCCTTTATATTGATCTCGGTTTCATTCCTGGTATTATAGATACAGTAAAATCTCGAAAAGTTGAACAGATATAAAATATAAAATAGGGGCGTTCATCTTTTCCAATTGTTCATCTTTCCAAGCATCGAGAATTTGTTTAAGAAAAACATATAGCTTTATACAAAAATTGCATCTATTAAAGAAACAATTAATTGTATTTAGCAAAAAAGCTAAATATAACAAAACTAAAAAAGTAGTGTATAGGAAAAAGGCAAAAAAAAAAATAGACTATTATTAAGACATTGTTCTTAAAAACTGTTTATTGGAAAAGCGTTAATTTTTCCAGAATGTTAATATTATACAACAGTTCATGTTTTCCAGATTCTACTGTTTATTTGAAGTAATGAAGCGTCATGCAAAAAGTGTCTCAACTAGCCCCACCCTACCCTATTTGAAAAAAAGGAGCTTCTCATTTATGATATGCATGTGGTATTTTTGAATTTTTGATTCTAATGAACATCGGAATATTGTCATACGAACTTTTTTAAGTCTATCTGTTCTAAACGTTAATGTAAAATTTGATTGCTGTATTACTGTTGGAAGATTTTTTTAAGAACTTTATTCTGAAATGATTTTTTTCTTGTTCTCGATAACTCCTACGCCACCTTATAGGCTATAAAATAGTAATTTAGACATCCTGGGGTTTCAATGAAAAGGCAATCCTTGCTTTTGAAGAAACATCGTCTTATTTTACAATATAACCTTTTCAGGAAGATTTTCTCTAGTATTTTTATTTAGGACACTCCAATGAACAATCTTAAAATTCAACCTATTGAGTTCAGTTTTCTAAATGAGGCTAAGACTATGGCAAGTCGTATTCGAGTCTAATGTTAAAATTGTATGGAATATAAATGGTTCAGTTATAAAAGTGGGTTCACTTTTAAATTATCAATATTCAATCATTTATAAACACAGACAATATGTTTAAAAATGATAACTATCGTGGAACTTATCACCAACAACTTTTCACCAAAAAAAATAAATATATTTTTACCAGTTTATGGAATTTTTGGCAAATGCAATGAGTTTAGGTTTAAGAGTAGGTAATTATTACACAACAATGATCTTTCGCAGTTTTGAACACAAATTTTATTTGAGAAGTTATCAAATATTTAAGGAATAGTTCGAAATTTAACAAAAATTAGAATTAAAATTACGGCAGTACCATTTCGAAGAATACATTTTTTTCTATGAAAAAAAATAAAATATTAATCAGTGCTCAGCTTTCGATTATTTTATAATTTATGTACATGAAATAGCTTATCCTCATCTCCAGACTAAAATAAACTCGTACCTAAATATATAAATCAGTGAGTGGAAGAACAATTCTTCAAATAGATTTGAGCACTATTATTTGACCTAATTTTAGTTTAAGAATTTTAAACTTAGTAGGTTATACCGATACGTTTTTAATTTATTTTAAAATTTACTTTGTACCGAAAATTAAACCATTTATTAATTTTATTCTACGCATACATATTATATTTCTATATGTAAATACTAAAACTATAAAAATAAATTCCCATTAATTAAGTTTTCATAAATATTACCACAAGACAGAAAATAAATAAAAGAATAAAAGTGCATGCATTAAAACAAAAAAGAAAATCAAAAAAAGAAATTAATAGATTTCAAAAAAATGCTGAAAAAAATGTATGATATTAGTTAATGATGAAATAATAATTAAAAAATAATTATATTTACATAATCTTAAACTTAAATAAAAAAAAAAAAATATTTGTGTGCACTATAATCATTAAGTATGACAACAGTGATTTTACAAACAAATATCATCCTTTAACTCACCACCATGTTGCCACAAATTAAAATCTTCCGCTGTCTCCTTCCTCTCACAGTTGCCCTTCCATCGCTGCACATCCCCATCATGATGACATCTTCTCACATCCTGAATGAACGCATCCTTTTTTCCAGTTGAATGTAGTGAACATGAACAGATCAGATTTCGATTTTTATATTTTCTTTGTATCATTTTATGTGCATTTTTTTTTTTTTATTGTATTGTTCTTATTGGATTTGAATTTTCCATTAGAATTCATATTTTGTCGTCTTGTGTTTTTTGAAATCCAATCATCTTGTCATTGAAAAAAAAACAGTCTTGTTTTTCGCCAGTTACTACACACCTCTCTTTCTCTCTCTATCTCACACACACACACACTCTCCTTCATATTGCCTTTGCTTACATGCATAATGCACATTTTTGCTGCTGTAGGTTCCACGAACATTTGCATGCGACAGATTTTTGTTGCATCTTCTTGTTCTGCTCGAATAAAAACAGAAACCCATATTTATGTCTGCTGTCTTGAAGATTGGCAATCATAATCCTTGTCACAAAAAACTACAATAAATCCGATTTAAATTTCAAAATTTATCTACAATCTGATCTGTTCAAAAGAAATTCACTACACGCGCGGAATATACAAAGAACGTCTCTATCCATCTCGCTCAGGGGGTGATGTTGCACGGCAGAGGCGGCGGCGGCGGCGGGGGAGGAATTTAGAGGTACACCGCCCGGAGGGACTCGCTTCAGCCCGGCACGTCACACGACACCGTAAACCCTGCACACAGACAAACAAGCGATATTGGATTTTTTCAGTAAACATCTTTGCATTTTAATTTTTCAAGTTTTTTTTTTATGATTTTGAAAAATGTTTTTTTGTTTTTTTTTTTATTTAATTTTTGTTTATTTTGAAATAAATTTTGGGATTTTTTCTGTTTTTCTTGTAGTTTTTGAGTTGTAGTAGTAGTAGTAGTATTAAATAGTAGTAAAAAGTAGTAGTATTAGTTTTTAAATATTTTTTACTGTCTGTATATTCGTGGATGTATATTTTGATATGTATTATATATAATATATATTTCTGAAGGCTGAAGGAGAGGGGGTTAGTTTTTTTTTTAATATATATTTATATATATTTTTTTTTCTCTTGTGTCTTTTTTTTTTGGATTTTTTGCATATAAATCTATAATTTTTTTCGAATAAAACTGAATGTTTATCCATAAAAAAGAGTTTTTGTTTGTGTGAGTTCATATTTATTTTTTCATTGCAAAACATATTTTTTTTTACGAGTATATAATATATTCTGTTATTCCGGAAGAGGTGTGTAGCTTGTGTCCATATATTAGTATTTTTTATATATATATATTTTTTTGGAAAAAAATATAATAATTAATTTATTTTTATTTTGTTGTTTTTGAGTTTGTTGTCTTTTTTTGTTGGTTGTTTTTTTCTGTTGAGGTTGTTGATGTTTTTTTTTATATATAAAAATATAATTTTTTTATATTTATTTTTTGATTGTTGTTAATTTTTGCTGTTTCTTGTTTCTTGAGCGATAGTTATTGTTTTTAAATCTTATTGGCAATAACTTAAAACTATGTAAATTTAAAAATAAATAAAAAAAATGTAGAAAAAATGTATCTACAAATTAAAAGAAAAAATATTTACAATAAAATAATTTTAATGAATAAAAATGTTTGAAGTGTGTAAAGCATTATATCCAGAGCATATTTTAAAGTTTAGTTATGATATTTATTTAAACTTTTATTTAATATAAATGTTTTTTTTTGTTTTTTTTTTGTCTTAAGGCTAAATACTTAAAAAAATGTTTTTATATAATAGAAAAAAAATTAAATTTTTCAAAAGGAATTAAATACAATACTTACCGGACACTGATGTAATAGAATATTAATAACTTTTAATGTGAAAAGTGTTTGGAAATTAAAATTTAAATTTATTTTAAGAAATATTAAAAAAAAAATAGACATACAAACGTACTGACAATGAAATTGCAACTGTGTCGTATTTGCTTCTTGTAAACTAAAATATATGATCATTCCCTCCAAAATAAAAGAAATTTTATGGTGCCTTTTCATCGATATCATCAAAAAATATCTTTTTGATTTTTTTTAAAATGATTTAACAAAAAAAAAATAACAATTAATAAGCAGTGCAGTTGACTTTGAAGAATTTTAATGTCATAATAGAAACTTTAAAATTTAAAAATGACTTTTGAAGATCGTTAGAGCGAATTCTGTTTTTAAAACTATGATTTTTTTTTATAAATACAAGTTCTCAAACTTTTCTTTTTTTAAACTTGGTATGGCATTTTCAAGAAATTATTAAAAGACATCTAAAACCCTAATTTAAAATAATCACGACCTAGGTACACATTAGTGTTCGTTGAAATTTGTATGCTTCTATGAGGTTTTGCTCTTTGAACACTCAATATTTAATTTAAGCCGAAATATTTGTTCTAAAATTTTGAAACTTGGCAGACTTTAACCTTTATGATTACAGCAATTTTTTTCATTTTATCCAAACCTTGCTTGATTTTTAATTCCACACTCAATTTTGTACAATTAATAGCTGTAATCATAAAGCTTAATTGTACCAAGTTTCAAAATCTTGGAATAAATATTTCAGCCTAAATTAAATAATGATTTTTTAAAGAGCAAAACTTCATGCTATTTTCAAAAGAAACTTCAGCTGAAAGAAGACACGGGTTAGATTTAAACTAGAGACTTGAAACTTGGAGAATATATTTTTTTTTTATTGATTTATAGCAGGTGTCTTTAAAAAATCTATTTCCCCTCTATAGACCAATGTACGTTCGCTAACAAAGAATTCCAAGAATTTTTTTTAAATGCAATCATCTTCATTTTGGTCTAAGAAATGCACACGCGAAAGCCCATTGACAGATCGAGCGTGCGTCAAAAATTATTCAGTGTCAAATATTAAAAATATTGATTTTTCACATACAGCTTTTTAACGGTAGAAGCTTTCGAAAAGTATTTCAAGTAAAATTTGATGATCATACGAATTTCTACAAACAAGTTTTTGACACTCTTTTCATCCGACTGATCGTTTAGAACATATCGCTATTCCATTGAATTTATAAAAGTGAAATATAGAACGTACAAATTTAATTTCGATGGATTTTAATATCGAGTGAAAATGAAATGTGGAACCAAGCTAATAGCTTGAACCCGTGTATAAACTAGTTGCAACTTATTTAAAAATATTTGCAATTCAACCTTAAACGAATTTGTGAATAACAATTTTTTTATTTTAATAACGTGTGTAGAAATTTCTATTCAACAATAAATTATACTGGTCTGCAACGAACATCGCATTAAACCAAACAATACTTTTCTAAAGGATTTTGGCACGCCCCGCTGAACCCCAAGTCAAAACTAACCTAGCAAGTCACGTTTTTGAGATAAATACTAATACATATAAATGTGTCAAAAACCCGTTTTTTCGTACATTTAAGGTCGAATTTCTTTACTAGTAAATACTTTATTACAATTTGATTTGAATTTGAATTTGAGAATTCGTTATCGCCGCAAAGATATTGCAAAGTGAAATGTATTTTTTGTACAAAATACCGTTTTTCGAGGTGCAAAGGTTTGAAGTAATAATTTTCAATGTGTGACTTTCTGTTTTTTGAGATGCTGAAAAGGAGTTATCCAACAAAATTTATCACGGGAAACATGAGAAATCATTGAAAAACTTACAAAAAAAAAAACTGTTTTTTATTGTTTTTGGTGCATATTTAGAAATATAAACATTTTTCGCTAAAATCGTTTATGTAGACAAAATTACCATACTTATGTCTTGACCAATTTCATGTGCGACTTCTGGATTCTTCATAAAAAAATGTTGAAAAATTTATAAAAATCAGTCCTTTCGAAAAGCAAAAACTATCCTTTTTTACTGTTTTTTCAATATTCACGGCTTTCACCATAATTACCTCAAGAGTATAGAAAATTCATACTATCCTCTAAATTAGATGTTTTTTTGCAGTGTACATCTCAAAAACAACGGATTTTTGAAATGGTGATTTTTTTTAAATAACTGGTTTCCCTTCCCAAAGAATCCGAAGCAAATAATACATCAAAGAGTAAAATCCATTCACATTTATTTATATTATAAATATCTGTCCTATCTAAAAAAAAAAATCCAAATCAAAAATGTAAAACCAACAATTTAATTCCTATTATAAAGTTTAGAATAAGGGTTTTCCTTTAATACACATGATGTCCTTACAATTTGAATTAAAAAAAAAAAAACATAATAGTTCATTGCATCGACAGAAAAACACATGTTTTGCAAGGACTCTTTGACCTAATGGGCCATAATAAAAGCTTTATTTTCCTTCAACCAATATGAATGAATTTTCAGTTAAAAAAAAAAAACAGAAAGAAAGAGAAAGAGACAATATTATTTTAATGTAAAACCAAACTGAATCAACCAAATTTACCAAAGAGTCGTTTTAATGGACCATTTTATAGTGATGGTCAAAATAAAATAAAGTCCTTATACGACTTTAGCTCTCTCTCTCTCTCTCTTGTGTGTAATGGTAATCCCACAATATTCTTTGATGATGAAGGAAAAAAAAAAAAATCCTCTCGTTCGCCAAACTAAAAGTACAACATATTGCTTTTCGGTTAGTAAGTCCTTTTTCGTTTTTCAAATAGAATGAAATTGTCTAAGACACACACACAGATACAATGTTAACCCATTTGCACACATTTTGCTTGCTAGTATAAATAATATCCTTTTCTTGAGTCATTTTTTTTTGTGTATGTAAATTGGAGCAAAAAGCTTGGTCTTGCTGCTCTATTATCGATATTATGGTTCAGATAGCTAACTTATTCCTTTTTGTTATAATTCTAATACTATATACACTCTACTCCTACGCATATTTTCAAGAGAAATCTCAAAATGGATTTGAATATATACACTCGAGAGGAGTAAGGGGGGCTTAGTTGTACTGGGAGCTAGAACTGAAAATAGAATTTAAAATAAGCTCTGTAATGTTTGGTCGGAAAAGTTAATAATCCAAAAATCCCTCGAACACGCCCTGGAAATTCGAGACCATTTAATGAACCTTACCTAAATTAAAGTTCCTATGATGTTGTTATGGTGACTGGGATATTATACAAAGAGAAAAGAGTTGGTTTTAAGCCTCATTTCCCAAGTTTGTAGATTATAATTTAGAGAAGAGAATAAATTTATTAATTATTCATTAATTGTTTTAATCGAAGTTGGTTTTGTGTTTCTCTGTTCATTATACGAGTATCTACTCATTATATTCACACATGTTCTCAACAACACAACGCAACGTAGCGTAGGGCAACATGTATGTAAGTAATTAAAGTAAACACAAATATATTTTAGCATCATTACACATGAAACAAACGGTGAAGGCTGCTGCTGGGTGTACACATATAATAGTGATGACAATGCAAAGTTGGGTTGGTTTTTGCCTTAGATAGGTGGTAGAGATAGAGCGAAGAGGGTTGAGAAATTGTGTTTAACAGTACAAAGTATCTATACGTACATGTATGCATATTTTCATGTAAATGGCTTCTTAAATCAATTTGATTTTGTTTTTGTTTTGATTTTGTTTTAGTTTTTTTTTCTTTTTATTTCTGTTTTGAAAGAGGTTAACCTACACAAACAAGATGCTTTGTACGATTTAATTTCAAATGGTAATTTCCTAGGGCTGTTGGTTGTTTTACTTTAATATTTGTGTATTAAATTGAGTTCCAAGGTGTTTGTTCGTTTGTTTTTTTTTTTCTTCTTCTTTGTCAACCCTATGTTGTGACAATGAATTTATTAGAATTAAATTTTTGAATTGGAAATATTGCTTAGGGTATGGAATTTCTATTAAGACACTCATGCATGTAGTTTTTGTCTCTATGAAATTGAAATACCTACAAACAATTTTTCGAAAATCGATTTTATCTGCCGGTCATAATGCTACTTAAATGCTTTTTCTATTATAAAAAAAGAAGACGCAGTATTTTTCAGCATAAAATGTAAGAGTGGAGAATTGAACCTTTAAAAGTTCATCATTACCGCAGTCTTATCAAATACAAATACATAATATCGAAATTAGTATTCGACACTTACAATAAACAAGATGTTGAGGATAGGAAAAATATGTCAAAAATATAATTTATTTTTTCAACAATCTTAGGCAGTACCTACTGTATGGGAACACGAGGCGGAATGGAGGACGAGGATCAAGGAACCGAAAAAAAAAACACAAACCAAAATGGAAAAATAAACATCCAAGGCCAGACAGCAGAAAATAAAAATAAAATAAAAAGAAGTCAGCAGTTCCGAGGACGAAGATACAGCCTGCCTTTGATGCAAGAATCTCTATTCCAAGTCAACAGAGGGCTAGAAAAATGGGCCCATAACTCGTGTTACGTTGTAAAAAGTGATGACTATGCAACTCTTCTTTGCGAACTTTGAAAAGGTTAAAAAAAAACTCCCATATGAGTTCTTAAGTAAAAACTACCCTATTCTGCCCCGTGTTCCCCTACACATATTAAAAGTAATTTCTTCAGAGATGGCTAAAAATTGATTGTCAAATTTTGACAATTATTGTCGCTTTGACAATGATTCCCGAGAATGTTCGTCTGACTTTTTTGAATACAATAGGTAAAGGACACAAGAAATTAAAATAAAATTTACTACCGCGAAGAAAATGCACAAAGAACCGATGTACCGACACAAAAATTAAACAAAAAACAGGATGGAAGATGTAAAAACAAAAAATAGAAGAAAATTTACTAATCTGAATGACACACATTAGGTACAATTAATATAAATGAAGTTTTCAAACTTATACACATAAAATAGGGTACCCAAATAAAAATAATTTTTTTTGATTCAGAGAGAATACGAAGAAAGTGGTTCCGCAACTCCGTCTGTCAGGGTATACCTCGAGCCACAGCCTAAGCCGTTGACCCGATTTTCTTCAAATTTGGTGTTTAAGGGTATTTGGACACTAGAGAAGAAAACTAACGGTACCTGTCATATAACCATTGATGAAAGGTTAACTTTTTCAAAAACGGCTCTAACGATTTTGACTCAAATTTTTGAGATAATTTTATTAGTAAGGTCATACTTTTAAAATGAAAGAAATGTTTGTAAAAAATCTAATAATGGTACCTCTGTTTTTTCATATTTGACGACTGAATAAATTTTAATGAAATTTTTCCTTAACAATTTTAAATTATTTAGTATTAAAATTTTTAAACAAAAAAAAACATTTTTGTATTTTTAAAAAATCTTTCATTTTTTTTTTTTTTGAAAAATCAATTTCTCTGTATTTTTTTGAAACTTTGGTTTTAGATGTGCATTCATATTTTCTTGAAAATGGCATACCAATTTTTTTTTAAACAAGGTTTGAGAATTTTTATATATAAAAAAATAATTTTCTTAAAAAAGGTTCTAACGGTTTTAAATTTTTTTTATTTTATGCTTGAATGTTTCAACAAAATCGGTCTAGTGCTTCAGATTTTTTTTTTTTTTTTTATTAAAATCATTATCGATAAAACACCTGCCATGAATGTTAATCGTTATTTATGGCCTATCAAATTAAATAATCGAGATACCTGAAGGCTTACCAATTATGATATTTGTCCAAAATTAGAAGCAAGATAAATGGATATGAAGTACA
This sequence comes from Meliscaeva auricollis, assembly GCA_948107695.1. Classification (NCBI taxonomy): domain Eukaryota; kingdom Metazoa; phylum Arthropoda; class Insecta; order Diptera; family Syrphidae; genus Meliscaeva; species Meliscaeva auricollis. Next base: position 29,547,413 of record OX403619.1, on the reverse strand, counting down.
TATTATGGACCCCTATAACGGGTAAACTTCTTCAAACGAAGAAACATCGGTTTTCTAGTTCAGAACTTTGATGGATATTAGTAAAAAAATGTTTGATTCAATCAAAGTATAAACGGGTCTATAGAGAATTTCGGGGGATATTTTCGTTCCCTGATGAAACCATTTTGATTCCCGGAATTTTTGGTATTTTTCTGTAATAATTGAATACCTATTATTTTTCGAAACAAAAAATTAAATGACATCCAAACGTAACCAGAAAAATTTATCCTGATAGGTACCTGCCAAGTCAATATAAGGTTTTTATAATTTAAAGGCCCTAAGTGCCAAAAAAATCAACATTTTTAGGAAAATATGATAAAAGTTGTGGCAAGCTCTATATATGCGCGCAGGTGAATATGTAATTTCGCGAACATTTTTGTCACATCTCTAAAAAAAAATCTATAGTTTTGCCTATACAGTTTGTAAACACAGGTGTTATGTTAAAGGTTAAATAACTATTGACATCGTGGCAAAAAAATTTTTTGTTTTCCACACAAAGTTAAGAATTTAATTAAATTTTATGAACACCAGGATCATTTCTAATTTAACTCGAATTTTGTCCCTTTCAAAAAGGTCTTACAAAATAATTGATAATTTTGTAAACCAAATCCATGCAACTAACTATGTATACTAGAACCTTTCTAAATGTTACAGTTACATGTTACAACATATCCCCGATCTAATCTCAATGAAATTGAATTAAATTTTACCTCAATTTTCTTTAAATAAACGACCCAGTTGAATGTTTCATGTCTATTTTAAGGCAATTTAATTCCGTACTATACCTTGCCTATTAAATGAATACCACACCAAGTGGATTGTATTATCCTTTATTGTAACTATTATTTGCCTTGCATCGATTTAATTTAATTTCCCAAAAAAAATTATTTTCGATTCATTTTGGAATACCTATACCAACCTATCTCTGCTGTACGTTTGTCAACTAAAACGTGTTACGGATTTAGAAATCATCTAAAAAATCGAAATCATACTCTTTTTGTATGGAGAATTTAGAATTTAGCTTGGAATCTACTATATCCAAACTGTGGAACTTATGGGTATGAGAAGTTGAAATTTCTATTTTTATAAAAATTACTTGTGTCCCATATGTCCCATGGGGTGCTCTTCTTATTGAAAGGCTTGAAAAGTTTTTGTTTTTTTGTTTTTTGTCGTGATCATACCTAATGGAACCATGTTCCAAAAAATAGAAGACCTTCCTCCTCATTTGTATGCCTTCCTGAACACGCAAAGAACAAAACTTATTCTAAAGGCTAAACAAAAAATACACCAGATATCCTTGGTTACTGACAACCTGCTCAAGGACGTTTCAAATTGTTTATTTTTATTTACTCTAAGGGTCAAGTATTGGTTTTTTTATGTGGGAAACTAAATTGTTTTATCGTTTTGTGGGTCCAACCAAACGAACAAGGAATGTTTAAAGGGGAAAAATCGTTTTATTTATCAATTTCACTTGAGGACGACTTTGAGGATTTTGATTAAACATTGTTTCTCTTTTGGAAGGATCTTATCTCATTTTTTTTTTTTGACTTGGTAATTAAACAATACCAAAATGTTCAACATTTTTACTGAGTTCTGACCTTGTTGTCACTTGTTTTCAATTTTTAGAACAAGAACATGCAACCCAGTTGTCCATTTAATTTTTATTTTTAAATCTAAAACCAACCAATGGAACAAAACGACAAACAAAACGGAACCTACCACATAATTTTCCATTGAACCGCATTAGAAATAAATGTCACGCAATCCAAATCAAATATAGAAGTTCCACAAGGGGATTCCACCAAAAAAAATGAAAAAAAGCTTTCAACCTATGCTTAACATAAATATATGAGAGTGTATCCTTGTATCAATACAAATGTGCGTGTTCACTAATAAATAAATGTGCGAGGGAGTAGGTATAGTACCTTTACTCTGTGTGTCTTTCTCTACATCCGGATCTAGAGTACTAGAGTAGTACTTCAACGAAAATGTATTCTTTTGAAAAATTACGCGTTAGGGTAGAAGGAAAGTTATCGGGGTTGGGAGATAGATAGGGAATGGGGAGACAGTTGGAGGGGGTGGTAATAAGAGATCACATTAATAGGAATTAGCTGGGTAATTGTTGTCTGCGTGTTGTGCGTGCTTGATGTATTTACCAAAATGGCGGCGCGGCAGTCGGTATAGAAAGAGACAGAGAAAGAAGTTTGGTGCTTGTTTGCTAAGCACTGTCGTCGTTGTTTTGTCGGTGGGGGGTTGAATAATTTTTTTTTTGAAATTGATTAGTTGACGAAGGCGCACAGGATATGAAAATTTCTACAAAATTTTGTCGATACCCGTGCGTAGGTATATGAGAGCGTGCTGCACATAAATTATGCATACATCAAAAAATATCTATGTGTACTGAACATACACAACATATGAAAAATTGAATTTTGTGAATCAATTTTGTTGTTGTGTTTTGATAAAATCCAAAAGGGAGAAATGCCTGTCTGTCTGTGATGTGTGTTTGCCAGTGTACAGACATACAGGAATTTAAATAAAGGAAAAGTAAATTGTTCGCTTAATTATGATGGATGATTTTAATTATTCGAAGGGAAAGTGTTATTTTAACATTTGTGCTTGAAAACATTAAAACACGAAACAAGGCCATTGACCTGGGGGTGCGGTTTTGATTTTTTGGCATCTGCTTGAATTCACAGGATTTGCATAGTTATCATGAGAAACAAAAAAGCTTTGATGGCGGGTAGAAAATAAAGGTCTTGAATTTACCTACAAAAAAAGGGAGGTTCTAATCAAAAAAATTAAGAATAAATTGAGTGGCAAAACAATAAGCAAGGTTGGAGAAGTAGTGCCTATATTTTTTTTTAGGGCGGATAAACAAATTTTCTATTTTCGAGATTTATTTTGGCATACTTTACTTTAATTTACATTTTATATTATAATTCGAGTGACTAAACCAAATAAACTAACGTTATATTGACCTCGAAGTGTGTGAAGGCTTGATATCAATATAATTTAAGTCATGCAATAGTTCATGAGTAGTTTCAAACAGTTTTGAGTTCATGTTGCAGGACTATAAACTTTAGTTAAGTTTTAGGGCTGACTACTAAAATCCGTAGGTATATTTTGAAAAGAATTTGTTGGATAACTATGAGAAGATAAAATGGATCAAAATGTAAACTATTGCGACAAAAATCTTTAAAGATAATGAATAAAGAATTTGAATTTATGCAAAACGTTCATTTCAAATGCTGGATATTTTGACGAAAATTAAATTTATTTGAAAACAAATATTTAAAAAACTGTCAAAATAAAGTTTTTGTTCATTTCCCTATCTGCTAAAGTCAATAAAAAAAATCAAACCACTAAAAGAATCGAAATATTTCATTTTTGTTTGCTCTGTTAAGGAAAATTGCAATTTTTGGGCAACTAAGCGACATTCGGAACAAAATATTTTATTTGCATCGAAGTATGAACTATTTCCCAGGTGCAAAGTTACAATTTTCAAATTCCATTGAAGGATGGCTATGATCTCGATGGATTAAGGTAGTTTCTCATGTTTCGTAGGAGGTAAACTGAAATTTTGAATGTTTTTTTCAAGTTCGTGTAGCACGTCACTCCTTTTGACAGAATTGAAAGCATTCCTAGCATCTAGAGTTGCTAGGAATGCTCTTCCTAGAGTAATGTATTCCTTGTTGCGCCATGTAGGTAACATTTATCACTACCTTGATCGCTTTAATTGTAGATTGTACCCTCCGAAACCATGCTGTATATCGGATATGTATCCGGCCTTTCGGACTGCCGCTATAAGTCCCAGTTTTATTATTTTCTCTAATAGCTTTCCAGTCGTGTCTATAGCATGCACAAGGGTCTACCTTTGTTGATCAGCACTAATTGCTTCGTTTTCCAGTTATTTCGGAAAACTCTTTTTTCCAGGCAGTGATTTAACATTTTCAGCAGTAGTTGGGAACACGTTCGGGCCGTCAGTTTTATGATTTCTGCAAATATTTCGTCGAGACCAGGAGCTTTTTTTTCTGCGTTAAAAACTCGGTTTTCTCTTGTGCTTCGAGTTTTTACATAAAAATTTTACATCCTTGTTCCCAGGGGTGTCTGCCAACGTCGTCGTACGATATTGTTCTCATTTTTGCTTCTTACTGAGTTTAATTGCATTTTTAAGCTCAGTTCTTTTGTTCCGAAACTCCATGAGATCTTCTTGTGAAGGGTTAGCACTTCTTCTTCTTCCTTTAGTAATTATTCGTCAGAGCTGAAGGCAGCTTCTACACTATTTCTATCTGTCCACCAGTAGACTGGATTCCGGGATGTATTATCGTATTTTCGTGGCATTGCTGTGTCACATGCTCTACGAATAAGCTGCATTGTTACTCCAGCAGTGGCTTCTGGAGTCCCTCTTCTATAGCTGCATTGATAAGGAGCTGCCAGGTTTGAAGAAGAAAGCCTTCAGGAGTTCAGATAATACACGAAATGAAATCTTTTAGGCTTTATTAATGAGTCTGATGTTGCTACCGACTATATTTTGCATATAAGTTCGTTGCATAATGTGCATGCTTCTAGCATTTGACTGTACTTTAAGAACCTACAACTGGTTATCTTAGTTTCACCCAGATTGAAAAAAATGAAAATTGTTGATCAGCATCTTCAAAGTTCTGTTCGTTATCACCGCGAGCCCTTAATAAATTTGCAGAAACGATCCTTCTATTCTAGATTCTCAATACCTGATACTGTCGGGATAAAAGTTTTCAAAAGATTACTAGAGAAACTCAATGTCAAAGTTCTTTACAATATTTGGTTGATAGTGGGACTAATTGCAATAAATCGCGGAACGTTTTGTGAAGAATCAGGTCACAGTGACCTACACTCTTTAATAATTCCTGTGAGCTGCAATTTTCTTTTGTGGATTTGAGCGGCTTCATGACTGGAGATACTGTTGCTGGCTTAGTGACTTTTTTAAATGCAGTAACCTGAAGAAGTTTTGCTTTTAGGTGAAATGACTAGGATATTCTCCGGATTTCTTATTTTTATTAATTTATTTGTGTTACAAAATCGTACATTGATTACTGTTTTTTTTTTCTTTAATTCTTTTCTATTTTCCTTACATGGATCTTCCAAAAATGAACCTTTTAAAGGGTTTCATATGAATTCAGACCTCAAAGTAAAGAAAACTTCAACAAATTATATTTTTATGTAAAAAATTGTTAATGCGTCAACGAAATCCGTCAAACTCTTAAACACGTCTACCAAAAGTTCGCACTCAACTTTTTACACATTCAATAGCAAAAGTCCCGTCGCCGTTGTTCCCTATCCAACTTTAACCTACAACCTCAGAAGCTCTATCATTAAATGCCAACTATCATTAAACTTCACTTACCGTAGCCGCAGTTTACGCATACCACCTCTCATATAAAAAAAAAACAGCTTCAAAAATAATGTCTTTCATTAACACATCTAAAAACGTGTGTGTGTGTCTGTGTCTGTGCCTGTGTCTGTAAACGTAAACTTCGTCCATGAGTTGAGTGGCACGGATTAAAAGCCTCAACTCAACATAGTCGCGGGGTCGCAAAACGTTAACCACCTGTATGTTTCCATTAAGTGATGTTGTGTGCGGGGGGAGGAAGACATAGCGTCTAAAATAAACAGCATCCAAATGCATCTCACCCACACAAATGTTGGTATAAAGTTTTTCCACCACCTCGCCCCTTCGGCCACTCAACCAACAAAAACATCAACTCGCAAGGTATAAGGCATCAGACTAGACAATGCCATCACCACACTGATGCAACAGTATGTATGTATACCTCCTTTGTGTGTTTCCATTAGTCTGCCCCCGGGCAATCTGCATGTCTATCTGCCTGACGTTGTACCTGTCAACCACGATGAACAGAGGTCGCCACTCCTGTATTATAGGCAGAGTCACACGACACACGAGTCTTCAGAGGCGAGCTGTGTGGCGTGTTCGCTGTGAAGGATAGCCCACAATAGTTTTGGTCAATGGAGACGTGTCGCCGGCATCTGTGGCGCGCGGTAGCATCGCCCACGTTAATTTCGGGCCATTATTCTTGCCCGGAAAACGATCCGCGAAATAAATTCAACATTAAAAAAAAAAAAAAAACAGCAGACCGCAGTAGATAGAGAAAAGATGATGAGCTCAATGAAAATTCTTGGAAAAATAAACGAACTTTGTGACGGACGTGCAATGATACCGTCAGACAAAACACATGGAGATGGTGCATCTCAAGATGCGACCTTGGCCTTAAATCTGCAGCTGATTAATTCTAGCTGCCCGATTTCATTAGACACCTTTAACGATGAGACGAAGTCGTTGATGTTTTTTTTTTTGTGTTGTTGTTGTTGGTGGCGGGTGTCCGGGGAATTGCGTTGAAAGAGCATTTCGGACAGACATTTTTAAGTGTTTACACTTAACTTGAATTTACTATGTATACACAAGTGCAACTGCAACTGCATCTGCGGAGTGTCAGTGTTGAATGGCACACGGGATGTACCCAAGTATTCGTACTTCTTGACGGACAATAGGCTATTTGGAGGAAGTGAAGGTCAGACGAGTATAATGGAATGGTTGAGACTTGATCGTCTCGGCTGGCTGGAGTGACGATGATGTCTGTGACGCGTATAGTAAAGGCAATGTGCACTTTGTCACTTTATGGAATGCGATTGTTTGCGCTAATATTTTGAAAGGAATAAAGTGATGAATTAAAGGCTGATAATGAGTTGAATATAATCAAATTGAATGTAATTTGGCAAAGACGCACCGAACATTGAAAATGTGTAATATTCTTTGAAGTGAAGATTTTGAAAAGATCTGAAGAAATGTTGCTTCGTTTTGTACCATCGAAATAGGATTTAGCAAATATGTATTCCGATTAAACCATGAATTTTGTTGGTAGTTCAATGTTTAAGATGTTGGAGATTTTGATAATGTTTCGTCTTTTAGTCAAAACTGATTTCAGTCAACCACGATAGCAATACTTACCGTACGATTTAATCTAGCAATTAATAGTGTTTGAGTTAGTGAAATACTAGCAAAAAGTTTGAGCTCTCAAGCTCTTTTCTCAAAAAAAAAAGTCACTATTCTTCAAAACCCTGACTAGAAAAAATGTTTAAACTTATATAGGTTAGTTGTGATAACACAAAAATTGAAAGTTTGATACTTTACTAGTTAAACTATGTTTTGCATGTGATGAAGCCAGAAAGACCATTGATGTTAATGTTTTCCAGATCACTGGCAGTATTGTAGTAGAATCCCTAAAAAGGAGCCTATTATTAAGGAAAAGAAATCATTTTTCCCTGGAGGATATGTATAGCCAGTTTAGCTGAGCTCAATTTCTCAACAAAATGGGATGAATGTTAAACTGCTTTGCCATCTACCGGAGAAACTGCCAATCTCGAATTAATCAAGTAACTCAAGTATATAGAAAAACCGTTCAAGGTAATTTGCAAATCCCTTCGTGGGTAAATTAATCGAATTAATCAGAAGCAGTGAAGCCATCCAGTATCTGGAAATTACTTGTGATTCTAGACTTTCTAACTGGCAAAAAGAAAGCGGCAGATCGGGCTTCAAAGGTGACAGTGTCCCTAAGCAGGCTTATGGCAAATACGGGAGGACCTTTGGCAAACAAACGCAAACTACTAATGGCGACAACAAACTCCATTTTTCTCTACGGCAGCAAGATCTGGGCCGATACACTACGACTGGAAGTATCGAAAGCAGATGGCAGCTGTACACAGGCGTGGAGCCCTAGGGGTCGCCAGCTCCAACCGCATGGAGTTCGAGCCAGCTATCTTCGTAGGAGACGGACAGGAGTAACGCCAATAGATCATCTCGCAGCAGAACGAAAGTACGTATGCGAAAAGAGAAAGGAAATCGAAACTAATGAGGCAATTCACAGAAGAGAAGTGGCAAGTGACGGTCTGAGTCTGAAAGTAAAGGGCGTTAGACCGCAAGGCTCATCGGAGACGTTGCTGAATGGGGTTACCGTAAACACGGCAAAGTGGACTATAACACCACGCTGTTTCTCACCGGACACGGGTACTTAAAACTATTTCCTGTACAAGATAGGCAAAGCAAAAAGCCCCTCCTGCCAGTATGGAGACTTAAATCTAGATGACGCCTACCACAATATCTTAGATTTAGCAGGTGGGTGACCCTCCGCACAGAACTTGGAAAGAAACATCGGCAAAATAAGTCAGGGGAACCATAATACCGAAGATGCTGGAGAACAACCAAGAGCGATGGCAGCAAATAAGTGCGTACCTGACTCACATACTGACAACTAAGAAAAGAGAAGAGCCAGTTCGTGGAGAGACAGAACCCGCGGGGGTCCGAGACACTTTTGGAGGTTTAGCTGGTTTGCCAAGGTTGAAACCCTTAAACAAATAGAAGTTGTGCCTATTTATCTTAAAACTGAACAAAATCTGCATTGCATTTTAAATGAAATCAGATGAAACACAGGTTTCCGAGCTATTATTTTCTGAAGCTATTCACTTATTATATTAATAAAATAATATTCTATCTTTGTATAGCCTGCAGTTTAAAGTGATTATAAAAATATATCCTTTAAATAACATCACAGAAGTTCAATATACGTTATGCCTCTCTTAAAGTTTTACCGAAAATTGTGTGTAGGTAGTTTTCATAAACCAATTAGGCTAAGAAGCATTTAAATTTGAAGCACAAAATTTGCAAACGAAAGCCTTCAGAATTCGAATTTTGCAAAATGGTGTGTGTTTCGAATACAAATTTATTTAAAAAATAAAAACAAAAAACCTTTGTTGAAATAATTGTATCTCTTGAAACAAACACTTTCTCTCTATAGAGTCATTTATTTTTAGTGTCCCCAATTTATTTTGCTGTATCCCCTCTAGTACACATCTTTTCTACGTGCTTTGTGTGGAAAATATATGATTATGTTTCAAAGTTCCTTCCAAAAGGATACGTTATAGGTATATAAATTCCCAATTGTATTACCCAAGACAAACTTTACTGCTTCTTCTGATGTTCTCTGTGTTAGAATTAGTACAGAAAGTTATAATAATAATTGAATAACCTCTAATTGTAATGTTTGGGTATAATAAATTAGAAAATTCTCTCACTTAATTAAAAACAATATTTTGTATAATTTTCACTTCTTTTAAACCAAAAAACAAAATTTTGTTATAAATACCTGTGAGTAAATTGAGACGCAGATAGTTAAAAGTGCTTAATATAATAAAGCGACTCTAGGAGGCTTACCACAATCAAGCCATCATCATTATAAATTATTCGCACGTAGTCTGTCCTAAAACCCATCGACCGACGCGACGCGACACATTGACGACGAGGACGCACGACGAGAGATATTATTTTCTAGTACATAAATTGAGGATTAATTAAAATCGATTTCATTTTATTAATTAATTTTACAATTTTTTGACGCTATTCATATCTGTGGCCTCTATATTCTGTACAGTATAATAGAGTTGATGAAATTAGATTACAACCATCATTATCAAAATCAAAAAGGATTATGAGAGAATTGTTGTGTGTTGCTCTCTCATAATCTCATTTGCGATGAAATGAAATCGAATCACATCACTGATGGTAATTTAAATTGATGTTTTAATTAAATTAATTGAAATTAAATGTTCTTGTTACAAAAAAAAAAAAAAAAATACATAAAAGTAATGAACGTAGCTAGCCACAATAATAATTAGGATATTATGGTATACTTTACTGGAACAGGAGAAGTTGAATTTAAAAAATTTAATTAAATAACATTTTGAGGAAAATTAAATTTTGTATCGAAATGAGTACTAGTTAATTATTTTTTTTATTTATGGAAAATATATATAAAAAAAACTCACAAAATCAAAAATTAAAGCTGATAATTAGTTTTCGTTCATCTTTTAAAGATAAATTGAAGACACATCGATTTTGAGCAAGGAAACAGATCGGCAATCTGAAAATAACTTTGGAAACCCTGCATTTAGAAAAAAAAAAATAACGTCAAAACTAAAGAAATTACTTTTATCAAACAATTTTTTTTAGCACCCATAAATTCAATTAACTTCAATGCAAACACGAAAATATAAATTGCATCCACTGGGTTTCAAATAAGCGTCTCCAAAATGACTTTACTTGTCGCAAAAATTATAACTTTGGAACGCAAAATTGTTGAGTTTCAAGAAAATTAGTTACTATTCAAGTGCACCATCACGTTGGAAATAGTTTACAGCATGTTTACTGGTGCAAATTGTTGAAAGCAATGCACCTACTCATATCCCAAATGTCCCAGCGAACACCATTTGGGGTTTGGCCACCACCTTAAAAAAACAGCATTAGTGTTGCAATATTTGGGTAATCTACATATCGATCATTTACTTGAAGACTGTCCTGACTAAAAAAAACCGTATTTTTGTGTAAATGATGCAGAATCATTCGTTTTACCATAATTTATATCGTGAAAAAGTTTCCTAGTAATAATCTTGTCTACCTTTCCCATTAAACGCGAGAATTTGCCGTTATTTCATTGAAAATGAACCAATTTGAAAACTTTTAATACTTTTTTTTACAAAATCATGTTTTTTTTAAATTATAACAGTCTAATAATTGTCCTTCAAGTCATTTAAATGTGAAAATGTATATGCTGAATCCATTGAGATCAAAATTAAGGTAATACGACTTCTATTAAAGGGTATACTTTTTAAGAAAACCAATAAAAATGCTGTAAAGTATTTTGTCAGGGTCAAATACAAATAATTTCATATGAAATAATAAAAAAAACAAACATAAAATTCATTACTAAAATGACTTAAAACACATTTTATACTCGTTTGAGCTCCAAATTAACCATTTGATTTAATTCAGAAACATACATTTTAAGAATAAAAACAATTTTAAATCGCTTGAGCTGTTATATTACTTTTTTAAATACAAATTCCCCAGCCTTGTTTCAAAAAAAGTTGCCATTTTTAAGAAAATATTAATAAACATATAAAACCAAAATTAAATAAAAAAAATGTTTTTTGAAAATTTTTATATGAAATAAATAAAAAATTTTCAAGAATATTTAATAACAAAATTTTAATCAAAATCCGTGCAGCCGCTTAGGAGAAAAATAGAAATAAAATGCACGACTTGCTTTTTGGGTCAACGTTGCTGTGGACTTTATATAAAATTGTTTAATTACAATGGAAAATACTAGATTCATAAGAAATGTTAAAAAAACTAGACCATGTTTTTCGCAATGTTTCTGAAACCCGAATAACTTAAGCTTCAATCACATCAAGTATAGTTTTCATAGCATTGAAAGATTTGCCAAAAATATGGTCTAGGATCTGATAATCAAATGTAATTTTACCAAAAACAACATAAAAACAGTGGTTTTGTGAAGTTAAAAATTCTATATCTCAAAAACTTTAGATATATTAAATTCAGAGGGTCCAAATTTTTTGTTAAAGTTTTATTTGGTTTCTTGCTGGATTATGTTGCTGTGGTTTTCGGAAAAATTTGATTTTAAAAGTGTATTTTTTTTTTCAATTTTTGACAACGTTTTCCATAATAAGTGTCTTGTTTAATCACATACTAAAATGTACGGCTGGATTGTACGAATTTGTTTTGATAATTTTTTTTTGAAAAATTGAATACACAATACCTTTTTCTGTTGGTTAGTTTTGAAAGAAATCGGTTGATAAAGAGTTATTGGGAAAATCTATAGAATGCAGTATTGTAACAATAATCATGATACAGCCGTAGACCAAGTTTAATCAAAATCGTTAAAACCGTTTTCGGGCAAAATCTAATAACTCAAAACTGTTATATGGGAGGTATTTAAAAGATTTTTTTTGTTTTTGAAAATTTCTTCAATGGTTTTTTTTTTAACTTCAAACTATCCATTTTCGAATTTCTAAAAGAGGTTAAATTTTTAACTTCACCTCAGTTTTTAAGTTGTCTCCAAAAACTTTGAGGTGTTTGCACGAGTGTGCCCATCCATCAAAAATAAAGTGTGAAATTAGTAAAAAAAAAAAATAGTATCACACGATCTTTGTAAAGACCAAATGTTGTGTATAAATTGTTTGTATTTAAAAAAAAAAAAAAAAAAACCATATAAACCAAAAATTGGATGACAGCAAATTACACACAAACACAATTTGTATGGCATTTGTTGTTATCTGAATTCTGGTTCACGTGGTATTGTCTATTTTAAAACAAAAACTGTTGTTTATACACAAATGGTTTTATATAAGCTTAACACTTTGTGGTTAAATAATAAAAACCTTTAAGTGTAATTGTTCGTTTCTTCCTTTAAATATTATAGCTAAAAAATACACTCCAACAAACATAAGTGACCTTTTTTTAAGGTGATATACACAATACACATTCCTTAAGTATTTAGCTAAGCTCCTCTTCATTAGCATCAATCCAACGCTTTCTAATTAGATTAATATACTGCCTAAAACGAACATCGAAAATGCTAAATGATACCTCGTTAAGATTAAGGGCGGGTATATACTTTTACTTTTGCATGGAAATTAAATCTAAATTTAAGGAGGTCTAAGAAGTTCCAAAAATGCAGAAAGACCGATGTTTTTGTTTTTACAGACCTTTCTTTTTCATTTAATTGTTCTTCAAATTCTAAAACGTGAGCTAGATGTACTAAGAATAAGTAATTTTTTTTGTTGGGCGCCATTTATTTTTCTTTATTTACGTTAATGTAAAGTGGTTTTCATTACTTATTCAGGAATATCGTCACCTTTATAAAAATTACGATTAGATGCACAAACGGATTGACTTGTTTTCTTCTTTTTAAGCTACTAGAAGTGAATATTCATTTTATCGAACAATATTGCTAAGTGATGCGAGTTTCTCTGATTGTACTGGAAAAAATAATTTAATAAGAAAATAAGGTAATTTGTTGCTTTGATACTGTTGACTGACCCGTGGATCCTATGTCTAGAAAAAAAAAAAAAAGAAGGTTTTGCGTTGGGCGCCATTTAAGCTTTAAGCCTATTTTGAGCTTTTATTACGCCGAATTTATAAAAATAAATATCTTCTTTATTGAATACGTAATATAGTCATCTCTCAAAGCTGGGCACTCAAATAAATCCTTTTAAAATATTAAAATACAATCTCTCAACACGAAAAAGGAACAATACTCAAAAAGTTCAGATTTTAAGATGAAGAAGTCACAAAGGCAACGAAAAACTTGCACCATTGCTGATTGTCTATTAAAAAATTCATATTTAAACACATACAGAACCATCAAAAGGATTCCATCCATAACTACAGAAAAAAAAACACAAGAGAAAGTCATAAAAAAGAAGAAAGTCGAGTGAAATAAAAAAAAAAAAAACCTTACAACGAAAATCTTTCCATTTAACAAATATACTTCCAATTTTGAAATTAAATTCAAATATTCACCCAAACAAAGTATTATATACCTCAAACACTATACATATGCTGATGTAGATACTACTTTCCGCTTGCAATGAATAACAAAGCGGATAAGCGATTTTCTGAGCTACAATTTTTATATGAATGAAAAAAAAAAAAATAAATAAAACTGAAAGAGTACAAAAAAAAAGAAGAAGAAGAAGAAAATAAATGCCCAAGGAGAGTAAAGTGCTTGGTCTCGGAGAGATTTCAAGCGTCCTTTGCTCCTGAAAAAAAAAAATACCACAACAAAAAATCGGAAAAAACAAGGAAACAAAGCTGAAATTTTCATTAAAATGCAACAAGTACTCTAGAGACACAGAGAAACAAAAATAAAAATAAATAAAACATTGAGATACTCAAGGAGCACAAAGACAAAAAAAATACATATAACAGAAATGGGAGGCCAGGAAAGATGGTCCTTCAGCCATATCTATCTTTACTATACACCGAGAATTATAGGCATCCTTGTGCCATTGGGGAGTAAGCTGCTGGATGCTGGTCCATCAATGTTTCTCTGAATATAATGTTGTAGGTACAGAAAAATTCCATCTCTCTACATACATATCCACACAATCACATCTGATGCAGGCAACATCAGCAACAGCTCTAAAAGCTCTAGGGGGTTAAACAAGAAGGATATCCTTATTCTTTGTCGGAGAATGCGAGGAAACAAAAAAAAGAAAGAGGAGAAGAAGATAGAAATCCTTTTACTTATGCTTAGCTCACTCACCTGGCAAAGGTAGGGTTTTAAGTTTTTATTTTGTTTGCTCTTTTATATCTTCTTTATATATCCATACTATATAGGCGATATGGTGGGTTTTAAGGTTTAACTATCAGCTCTTTCTTATTTAAAAAAAAAAAAAATTTCTACGTTGGGCGCCATTTTTTACGAGATTTTTATTTATTTTTTTTTTCTTTGTATGAAGACAAAGGAAAACCACTGTTGACATTCGTGAACAGAAATTCCTCTGTCACTTGACGAACTGATAAAGTTCTCTTTTGGACAAACGACAAACGCACCGGTAAACGATTGTCTAATCCAATGATGACAGATAAAGGTACAAAGAAAATCCACCTATTTAAATAAAAGAGGACATACATTGCTCCCAAGAGCTTGGCGCATTGATGGATGTCAAAATAGTTACAAGGATAAAGTGTTTTTGTGGTGTTGTTGTTGTATGTCGTTCATTCCACAAACGGAAGCGATTTAGCTTAGATAACAGCAATAAAAAATGGCGCCCAACGTTTTAGCCATTATTTCGGAATATAAGATGGGATAAGGATTTATTGTACCACAAAAAGGCTTAATTTACTAAATTGCTGTTATTTATTTAAGTGTGAATAGATAACCTAAAGGATTTTAGTTTTTAGAATTCACTGAGCTATGTATGTATTTTTTTTTTTTATGAAACAAAGCAAAAAAAAACAATATTTGATTCACATTGTCAAGTGCACTTAATGTTTAAAATGGGGAACAAAAAATTGTCTAACTATAAATACGGATGGAGTTTTTTTTTATGTAAAATAAAGAACAGGAAAAGCAAGGATACTTCAGTGTGCCTTTGCTGATAATAAAACCATAAGCATTGTTTAACATTTTTTTTTTTTGTGCAGGATGATTTTGTCGAATATCAGAGAGAATTTTGTTTTGTTTTTTTATTGCTGTTGTAATGGATTCGGAAACTAACATTCAAAAATAAAGCGACAATATAATGGATGATTCTTTAGATGCGTAGTCATAGCCACACAATGAATAGAAAAAATTCTCGTACGAGGTATTCCGGAAAGTGTGGATGTTACTTCTTAATGTTTTGGCCCCTTATTTGAAGAATAAGGCTAAAAACTACAGCCCTCATATCCGCGTATGGAGGTTACTCCGAAATATTCCGGCCAAATATTTGAAGAAGGAAGGTAACTACTACGGCCCTTATGTCTCGGAAGGGGTTACTCTTAAATATTTCGATGCTGAATTGATGACATGTCTCACCGAACAATGGAACATCATTTTTGAAAGAAACATTACTGCGCTTGAGATTGGAAAGTATTTAGCATCAAGGTCTTCTGTCAAAAATGATTTCTCACTTAGGAACAAGTTCAAGTTGTACTGAACAGTCTCAAGAGAAATTCACAAAATAAATTCTGGTATGCCTCAGGGCTCTGTATTGTTCCCGATTCTCTTTCTTATGTTCACTAACGAACTTCAGTTTGACATTTCTTATCTAATAAAAAGTTTTGCTGGGCATTTTTATCGGCTTTCAAAACTACAAATTTGATAGACGGGCCCAAAAGATTTTAAGAATTTTAAGTTTTGATTAAATTTTCAGTAATTTTGTTTAGTTTTTAAGTAGATATCTGATTTTTAATCTTAATTGTTAAATAAAGGCGGATGGGAATGAATTTCTGTTTGTAGTACGTGAGGCTACACTGTCAGATTTAGAAGCATATCTCAGGCACACATACGAAGTAAAACAGATATAATTCATTTGAGAATCATTTAAACAAAGAATTTTATAGAATAATATCTTTGAAATCATAAATGTTAATTCAAAATCTTACCAACCTTGTTTGTGACTGCTTTGTTTTAATATTGACGTCAAAAATTATAATTTGTTAAAAAATATATATTTTAAATATTTAAGCATGCAAATAATAATAAATTAAACTACCTTACCTATATGGTTAGAAAAATTGTGTGTAATTTTGTTAAAAGTATCGTATAGATTTTCTTGTTTATAGAAAATAGTAAAAAAGAATTTAAGAAAAAAAAAAAAGTTATAAATAATAAAAAAATTTATAAAATATTTCTCTTAATTATCTTTTATGTTATACTTAAAAATATTTAAATTATTGAATTTTGCTAATATTTTTTTGGTTGTTGTTTGTCTGTGTGCAATCAGGTAAAAAGTTGATGGTACGGTAATTGCTTATATATTTTTTTTTTATACATATTTATAGTTTATTATAAATATATTTTTTTTTATATTTAAAAATTATATATTTTGCTGTATTATATAATATTGGTTTTATCTAAGAAAATATCTACCAATTTTTGATTGTAAATGTTAACAAAAATTTAAACAAAAAAAAATAATGTATATGGTTGCGCTTAGATTTGAAAATGACATTAACAAAAAAAAAATTAAAAAAGCATTAGTGACAGATGTTTTGAAATAATTTAATTCTTCTACATTTTTGTGTATGGTATTGTTAAACATAAAAATTAATGTAAAATTAAACTTTTTGACCTGATTCGAATATTTTTCTTTAGAATTTTGTAGAAATATTCTTTTTTTTTGTGAAGAAAATTATAAAAAAAATGAATTGAAGATGTTAGTGATTTTTTTATTAAAATGATTGATAGAATTTTGTTTGTTTTGATTAGGTTGATATAAAAGAGGACATGGATATTTTTGGGATGTTTTGAAGGATTTTTAAATTGATTTTTTTTTTCTTTGGAGTTTATTTTTGAATTTTTATAGTTTTTTATTGAAAAGAGTAAAATGTTTTGAATTTTCGTATTTTTTCTTGAAGTTTTTTTTATTTAATTTATTTTATATTTTATATAAGAGATAATAATAATTGTAAAATATTTTACCTGCAGTGAGTGTATAATCCCAGCTGGAATCTGGTTCATTTTTATAGACGTTCAATTTTTCTGGCTGCAAATAAAAAATAAACATAGAAAAAAGAATTTTAAAAGAAATTGGTTTTGTACGTTTTTATGTAGTAATAAAGAAAATATGCTATTTTGATTTTTTTTAATCAGATAATTCTGAAGGATCTAGGTAATGATTATAATTTGAGATGTTGGGTTAAAATTCCCAAAAACAAACAAAGAACGGAAAATCCTGAATTATAAAAATAAAAATTCTAAACAAATTTTCTTGCATTTTTCTCCCAACTTTTCACAAAACAGATAAACTAGATACCACGCAGTAGTAAAACATTGGTACATACGTGCAGTATAGCAAAGAACTTTTTTCTATTTTAACAAACGTTCTTCGAATTAAAAAATCAAAAATCAACAAACTTACCTTTGCAAAGTCAATTTTTAGTGTGCAGCATCCTGAGTATATATCAGCACCATTTAAGTTTTCTCTAGCTCTAGTTGCGGCATCTAAACTCTCAAACGTAAATCATCAAACAAAAAACAAAAATCGATATTTAACAGTTAAGGAAAATTACAATAAAAAATATTTTTTTTGTTTTTGAATAAAATAACAATACAAAATATGAATTTTTTCTTTTTTAATTTTAGTTTTAAAAGGATATTCAACCATAGCTTGTACTCCATTCTTTTTAAATATAACAATACGCAAAACTTGTCCATGTGGATGGCATATTTTGTGTAGAACATCCTGAAAATAGAAAGAAAACAAAATTCAATTAGTTATTTTATACCAACCAAAAAAATGCAATCTCGAAAAGCAGAAGAAACAAAAAAAAAAATGAATATTCTATTGCAAATCCCAGATAGAGTAAGAGTAAATGCAAACACACACTTTTATACATTTCAAATCCTTCATTCACTTTGTGATATCCTGGATTTTCGGATTTTCGAAAAAACCTTTGGTTTAACAAATACAAAAAAAAATTAAAATCATCATAAATTTGTACACAGAAGAACATGAACACAAAAAAAGGATACCTAAAATCCACAACTGCGACCACAATAAACCTTTGTTTGTCTATTAACATTGTTAACAGGATATACGCACGACAGACTATCTGACGAAACGATGTCCAGACAGAAGAACATCAATGACAACATTTTGAATGATGATATTTTCAAGTTTTTTTTTTTTTTTTTTGTTTTATGTTTTCTCTGTTATGACAACGAACCTTAAAAATAATTCTGTTTTATAGGGACGATTTGGTTTGTTTTCATTGTGTAGGTAATATAGTGTTAAAATATTTTTTTTTATTTTATACAAATTCATTAGATTTTTACCAAAAATCTGTGCACTAAAAAAAAAACACAACAACAATTGAGTCTGTATATTAAATTGTCTCAGTTATTTACTAAATAATATTGCACTTTTGCATCTATACTTTTCCACTTAAGGTAGGTATCTACCCAACTATAATTACAACCCGAAATTCTGGATTTAGGGGTTAAAAACACTTTTTTTTGGATTATCAACCTTTGCAAAAATTCTAGATCCGTCAATTTCAATTTTATTGGCTGTTTTTTGGTAGGAAGAGCTTTTCATGATTTTCAACGATGTATAAAACGTAAAGTTTGAGTAAAAATCATCGACTATAATGGAATTGCAAAAACACAGTTTTTTTCTCATTTTCTCTACTTTGACATTGATTTTTTTTTTACACTTCAGTTTCTTTGATGTAGTCAGAAAATAAATGTAACCAAAAATAATGATATTAAACAAGTTGTGATTAAAATTCTTAGTTATAGTTGTAAAATTGTAACTCGTAATTTCAATTTCAAAATGGTGGCCGGATGTATAACCTTTTACAAAAAAGCAGAAGCCAAAGGTGGTCTACTTTCTGTCTCCAGCAACAACTAGAGAATAAGAGTCTGTGGTACTCTTAGAAGAAGGGTAACCACAGAAGTATCGGTTGGACACGGTATTGTCTCCAGCGGAAGATTAGAGAACAAACGGTGAGCGGTCTCCAATTGATAAGCTCCTATTTGTGGAACTCCTAGAAGAGGATTAACCAAAGAATTATCGGGCGGAAGCGGTCCAGTCTCTAGCAAAAGACTAGAAAATGAGCGGTAGAAGTTCTCAGGAGAGAGCAGCACTGTTCACGAATCACGATACACTTAGAAGAAGTGGATCGCGAAACGAAACAAGCAGAAGCCAAAGGTGGTCTACTTTTTGTCTCCAACTAGAGAATAAGCAGTGAGCGGTATCCGGCTACGGCTCCCGTCTGTGGTACGCTTAGAAGAAGGGCAACAACAGAAGTATCGGTTGGACACGGTCCTGTCTCTAGCGAAAGACTAGGAAACAAACGGTGAGCGGTCTCCGGTTGACGGCTCCTGTGTGTAGCAATCCTGGAAGAGGATCAACCACAGAATTACCGGTCGGAATCGGTCCAGGAAAATGAAGGTCAAGGGGAAGCCTTGCCTTGTCGGAGATACACTTGGAAGAAGTAGATCTCAGAAGTAGCACTCAGTAGTCTGCCTGCCGGAAGAATCATAAAATAATTCTTTTTTTTCTCAAGTTCGCTTTCACTTCCAATAGGTACATTAGTACTGGAAAGATATTTGCGCAACAAATTAGCATTTAAAAAGCTACAATTTTGGGCATACAAATAATAATAAATTCCTTACTTTTAGCTATAATTGCTAAAACTAATTTTTTTTTGATTCCGACACAAAGTGTCCGCCAAAATAAAAGACGTAAAATTTTGATTAAAAATGATCATTTTGAAATTGATTTTTAATCATTTTTAAATTGATTTGTTTGAAGTTTTTTCTTTGTTTTTGGGTTTGATATCTATTTTAGTTTCTTACTATGAAATGTCAATATTTTGTTCTCTTAAGAACCATAAAGCAAAAGACCCCCTAAATTGGTTTCACCTAGACAATATTTAATAAATACTACGAGACCTCATCATTAGTTTACTTTTGACAAAAAGTGGACAGTTGCCGTTTTTCCCCTGGACCCTTCATGTCGTTTGATGATTTGTTGTTTAATAGTAGCGGGTATTTTTCTTTCGTTATACTTTGTTTTATTTGGGTTTTTCGCTTAAATTGTATGAATTTTGCGAAAAATATGAGAATTCTTTTTTCATTACCTAAACATTATTTGTATGTTTTTGCTAAAGAATCTTGAACTTTAAAACTCTGTTAATTAGTTTAGCAGCAACAAGTTCATTTCGTTTTGTTATAACGCCATACTTCGTTAAAGTTAGCGAAACAGCGCTAAAATTAAAAATGCATCCGTAGCTTTTTAGCAACAACCAAGCGACAACATAATAAACCTCATTTACCTACCAGTTTGATTCGATACAATGTGGGTAGGTACTTTGCTAATATCATACGAACTGGGTGAATCGAAGTAAAAGAATCAACAATCAACAGAAGTCAAGGATACCAATAAAGAACAACAATTAAAAAACCATCGTATTTTATTAGCAACAAATTATCAAACTAACTGAATTTTGATTGGCTATGGGTCATTCGCCCAGTTCATGGGCATCAATCTATCGAATGACAACAAACTTTTATACACCAAAATTCTTCAATGTAAACAAATTTTCAAGAAATTTCCTGCCAAGTATTTTCCCTAACATAAATCGCTGAATTGAAAAATCCTATAGGGTGCTATATAAAACGACTAATCATTCTGAATACTTTTGATATTGGCTATTGAAAATTGCTGCGACACACACACACACACAATCAAACAGAGTACAATGACACACGATGAACGGAATAAAGTTTTCAATACAAATTTTTGGCCAAAGTCCACGTCTCGGCTTCATTTGCATTTGTGAGCGCGCGTTTTAAAATTTATGCAAACGATTTATTGGTGCATCTCATGTCCTTCTCGTTGTTCTCGTCGTTGGTCGGAGGTTGTCTTTGTTGTAGACAGCACTTTCGCGCGTTAATTTTCGCTTCATTTGCATTTGGATTTTCCCGGTAATATAGAAGCAAATATGTGTAGATTGCCAAATTCTGGGGCCCTTAAACTGGAGAGACAACACATCACTTATGTATGTTTAGATGTAGTAGTTGGAGCAGCAGAATTAGCAAGACACATAAGGGATAATAAATGCTTAAGCAAACAGCATACACGCATCAACATCATCGTCATCAGCATTATAGCATCAGCATCATCATTATTATCGTCAGCATCATTATCTTCTTGAATGAACAATATGGCGGCCGACGACCGATATCCCATAGAACACACAAAACATATAAAATGCAAAATGGCGATATCAATGTCTGCATGTAGTGTATGGCTTGTGCGCTAATAATGTTAGCTAATACGGGTTTTGCCAGGGATAATTGGTTGGCTTTTTGCTGCTGCTGCTACGAACTTAAAAAAAAAAACAGAATTTTATAGCTTTCACTATAATATGCTGCTAGCTGGGATGCACGATAGAGGATGTGACATAAAATGTAATAATGCAAATTTGTGGAGCACATTTTTATGTACGAGCTGGGCCTGACATATCCCTCGCAACTCTACCCCTGGGTCAGGCTATTTTAATCATTCTATGCACACACATGTTCGAGCACAGAAAACGCAGAGAACGATGGATAAGGGTAATTAATCGGGTGTCTTTTTTGTTCGATTTGTTTTGTTTTTGGTTTACAATTTTTTTTTTTTTTTTCATGGGTTGTATATTTGAGTTTGAATATTGGTGAAAATGTAATTACACGATAGACGGTATTGGCAATGGCGATGGCGGCGAGGCGATATGGTTCAATGAAGGACTAATGACTGAATGGATGTGCTGGTGCGTAACATGGGTTTTCAATAAATGAACGACCGGCCGGCATATCTGATTTAAGTTATTGTTTCGACTTGATGTTTCGAACAAAAACAAACGACAAATGACGTTACAAAATTATACCTATTATAATTAAATTGATTTGCTGGTGAATTGCGGGGGGGAGGGGCGAGGGTACTGTGAAATGTGCGTATCCTAATTTTTGTATTTCACTTCAGAGTCAATAAGGACATAATATCTGAAACTGAACAACAAAAGGTGCGGTCAAATAAGGTTTTATTTGTTGTGGTTGACATGAATTTGTAGAATAAAGCTGGTAGCTGGCTTTGTGCATATGAGGAAGGATATGCACTTTGTGTTGGACATTTAAATAAAGTCTTCAATAAAACGGGCAAATAAATTAGCTTTGAAAGCAGAGGTTGGAAACATTTGTGAGGGTGTACAAATTTTTATTAGTAATAAATAGACGACTTTAAACTTTTGTTTCTAAACCATGCTTGTGGTCTAAGATCCTACTTATAATGTGTGCAATAATGTGCAGTATATTTCGAAATAAACGAAGCTTGGTAGGGTTGCCATCCGATACATCAGCAAGAGTCAGTATTGTTCTTATCGATTTTTACTTATAAATTACACTCACAAATTAGGTACATCATGTTATTTCAAAAACATTATTGAGTGTATAAAGTTGCTTTACCGAATATGGGGAGATAATAGGGTTGCCATAATCATACAATATTTGTCTTTTTCAGAAGAAATTGAAGGTATCCAAATGCATATGTCGCAGACATCCTTTTTTGAGTTTAAACTTTTTACTTTACTGGAAAAGGAAATATCTATTTTAAGCTTGAAAGCAGAAAAAAAATTGAAATTTACATTTTGTTCAGTCAGTTGCGATAAAGGTATCTTCTATTAGTCGGACAGCCAGCCACTTTGACTAACCGGCTGAAATTATGTGTGATTGACTTGGTACTAATTATGAACAAAAACCCAAGTCTGGCAGGATTTTCATGAACCCAGACGAGTCTAAAGTTTTTGTTTATATAAGAAAATTCATCATATTATTTTTTTGCTTGTTTTTTTTTTACATGACCAGTTTAATCAGAGCCTTATAGTATTATAGGGGAAGCCAATGTGATAGGATTGCCATTCTTCTATTGTAATCAAATTTTGAATAGGTATACAACTCAAATAAAAAAAAAACTGGCATATCAACTTTCTTAAAAACATAGTTTAAGTATATTTATAAATTAAAATATTATTTTTTAATAATCACTCCAACGATTTTCAAAATTAATTTTTCTATTCGAAATCAAATGGCATACATCGTTTGGAGTTCCAAATGATTTAAGAAGTGATTTGAGTAATTATAGTATATAATTTTATATTTTTCTTACATTTTCTTATAAAATAACATAATTTTAAAAACTTTATATAATAGGTTTTAACGTCAACATCGACTTTTATCATAAGAGTAGCAAGTACGTGCTATCCAGTCGTGCATTTAAGTGTTTTTCAATATTGTTTTTAATATTAAATGTTTGTGTCGATTTTAAATGTTAAATGTAAAAAAAAAATAAATGGAAACATACGAAATTTGAATAAACTTAAAAAAACCACTAAAATGTGTTTTAGTTTTTGAATTATATAGGAAAAATTATATAGGAAAAAATATTAATTTTGAGTAAAAAGTGAAATATTTTTATATTCAAATTTTTAAGCCAAAGTATTACTTTTGTTTTGTGTTTTATTTATTATTGAAACGATGAAAAAATATATTTTATATTTATTTAATTTTTTACTGTCTGTTTCTCGATAGCGGACAAAATAACCCTCTACCCCCGCTCTACGAAACGATTGTTTTCTAAAACGTGGATCTTTTTCCATATTCTAATCTGTCTCAAAATTAGCTTTTTAAAGGTAGGTCCCTAATGTTTTTTTTTAAATTGTAGGAATGTTAAAAAATAACTTTTTTTTCCAAAATTCAATGGATTTGTTTTAAGTAAGAATAGTAAAAGGTCTTTTATAGTATCTTAAAAAAAAAATAAAAAGTTACTTAATTTTAAGATTTTATTCACTTTTGTATTTTTTTAAAATTAAACTAGAAGACAAATAAACATTACCTTTATTGTATTCAACTATAATAAAATCAAACCATAGTAAAATCAACCTTAAGAAAAAATTAATGTTGTAAAATCATTTTATGATATGAAAAAATAAAGACCATTTAGGGGCCAGTAAAAGCGATAAGGAAAACGCATCAGGAAAAGTTGTATGAAATTGAAATTTTTTCCTGATGGTCTTTTATAGCGATCAGGAAAATTATGTCAGGAACAAAGGAAATTAAAATCAAATCATTGGAACGATTTGTTCCATTTTGTTTGAAATGTTAGTAGCTGGCACGAAAAATGAATTTGCGTCAGGAAAATAAAGAAATGCATTTCTTACAATAAATATTTAGATATTTCATAGTTTAGGTTATTTGTCATCGATAAGTCTAGTAGTTGTGTTTCAAAGTGATTGAAAACTACCTACAAAATCCAATAGAACATTTTTCCTGATCACTATAACCGGCCTTTTACTTTTCTTGAGTCGGTTGACTTACAATAATGCCATCGAATAAAAAATTATATTTATCGCAAAATTTAAAAAAACAAAAAATCAAAAATGAAATTTTTTCTGGGTTTGAAAATCATTTTTTGTTTAACTATTTATTGGATTAACTTGATCTGAAATAAAAATAAAAGAAAGGGTTTTTGGCTATCGAAAAACATATCACGTGATCTTGTATTCAAGTCCGTAGGTCTTTTAAGAAAATTCCCTTTCTGTGAACGGGAACGGATGAAAATAAAACCCAATCTTTATACGTTGTTTTCCTTAAACAGACCTGGGAAACTTTTTGGCATA
The DNA here is from genome assembly GCA_948107695.1 of Meliscaeva auricollis. Classification (NCBI taxonomy): domain Eukaryota; kingdom Metazoa; phylum Arthropoda; class Insecta; order Diptera; family Syrphidae; genus Meliscaeva; species Meliscaeva auricollis. The sequence goes on along the minus strand of OX403619.1, from coordinate 29,522,590 downwards.
GTTCAATTTTAACATTTTTCCTTTTGTCAATAAGAAAAATGTTTCTTCACAAAAATCTTATTGTTTAGTTTAAAAAAAAATCCGCTAGGATCTGCAATTTGTGACCCATAACTGTTAAGTATTTTTAAATACCAACATTTGAAAAAAAAAAAAAAATCATCCAAATCGGAGCAGTTTCGCCTGGTCCTGAGATGTTTCTTTTGTAACTTTAGTTACTCCACTGTTATGCAAATCACTCTGTATTTTAAGCATCTGTTTTTTTCTGTTTTTCCCAATATATGTATGTTCCTTCTAGTTTTTCAAAAATCGCAAAATCGAATTAAAAGTTCAGCATTTCGATGTTTTGCAATGAATTCTTCATTAGATTTAATTAAGAACTTTTAAACAAATTTCTGTAATTAACAAAAGTACCAATTTACCGAAAGTCTATTTTTATAAGATCTCCTGAAATCAGATAAGTCAGTAGGATTATAAGAGCAAATAGGACTGCTTTTATAAACACAAAAGATATCTTCGTTTTTCTTCACTCAATTACAATATCTCTTCAAAATCACTTGCATAATCAAAATAAATGATGTTAATTTTCAGTCGGTGCTTAAGATTACGTGAGTTCTGCAGTAAATATCAATTCAAATTTAAGCACGTCCACCTTCCAAATTTTGTCAGCCTTCGGCATTATTCCGTCGCCTTGGCTCTATATTCGAGTTGCTGCTCCCAAAGTGCACATAAAAATTCAATTTGTTAAAATAACAAAGAACAACACCCTATAATAAGCATAAAGAACACGTTTACTAACAATTTTTCAAAAAAACATTCATAGGGTGGGGTGTTCTGTTTGCACCACCACCACCACCCTCACAAAAACCTCCCGTGTTCATATCTGGTTGCCTCAAGGGCAGTGTTCAAGTTTTAAAGCATTTTGTTCATCACGGATATGTTGGTAAAGTGGATGAGAGGGGCTGGTAGGTGGGTAAGTAGGTTGGGGTTCAAAATATTTGGCACATTTTCAAGTCACGCTGAATGTCAAGCAGATTAGCCGGCGACTTATCACCCCGAATGAGTCACGAGGGCAATGGGGGCAATAACAAGCAGCTTTTTTAGCACAGTGCCTCGACTTTTATATGCCGTCGTCGTCGTTGATGTTGAGATAGTTTTTTTGTATTTTTTTTTTTTTTAATTTTATTTTTTAAGGATAACAAGAAGGATAGGCTCTGAATTTGACCTTCATTCACACTGAAATCAATATTGAGTTCAGAAAAAAAAAAAGAAAAAATTCTATGTAGATACAAACAACTAGTTTTTTTTATGGAGATGGAACTTGCAACCAAGCACGCAGTGCAAATAGACGATGACGAAGAAGGTGAAAGGGCAACTACGTGAACTGTGTCGGATTTTTTCTAGGATATTTTATCCTTATACTTGATAAAACTCGTATTGTATGTTGGTATGTATTTCTGTGAGAGGGAGCTGTCGAAATTGAAAAAAAAAAAAAATAGTTGAGAAATAGATAAAGAATTTGATATATTGAATGCATGAAAGCTTAGAAAAGAGGAGGTTTCTCGTCATGTCAATACGAAGGAACAAAATATGTGCAAGGATGCATCTTGGTTTAAGGACTTTATGTGATGCTTCTGCTTTAGTTCACGTGCACGTGAGCATATCACTGACGTTCAACAACTTTTGGTTTTCTTCAATTGAATAGAAGTAGAAATTGCAGATTGTTAAAAGTTTTTTTTTTTTGTTTGTTTGTTTGGGTTATGTTGGTTTGGGTATGTGTGAAAATAAAATATTTTATTTTCTAAAGATTGCCTGCATATTGTTGTTAGCCTTGATGATTCGATTTATCTGTTGAAAATCGTCTTTGTCTTGAAGAAAATTTTTATTTTAGATTGAAAAAAAAAAAAAATGTTTGCGTGAAATATGTTGCCTGAACATGAAAGGAAAAATTAATGTTTCTAGCAACCAATTTTTTTACAGAGTCTTGGGAGTGTTTCTATCGCAAAGCCTTCAGATTAAGTCATAAGGTTGCCACTTTTAAAACGGGTGTAACAACGTGGCAACCCTGTTTCCATCATAACTTTTTAGTTCGTTCATTAAAGTTCATTAAATAAACAAAATATTGCCAATCAAATATAAATCAAAAATAAATAAAATTTATTACCTACTTAAATGACACAAACAACTTCTTGAATTGATTTGAACTCCAATCTAAGTCTGTCATTTGATTTGATTAAAAAAGATAAATTAAAAAAAAAAAAATGGAAACCGTTAGAGCCATTTAAAAACAAAATAATTTTGTACGCATAAAAATTCTCAAACCTTGTTTAAAAATAAAATTGGTATACTTATTTTAAGATAATATTATTGCACATCTAAAACCAAAATTTCAAAAATATTCTGAGACCAGTTTTGAAAAATTGATTTTTGACAAAAATTTTTTTTTAAAATCCAAAACTTATTTTGTTTTGGAAATTTTGATATCAAAAAATTTTAAAGTTGTTAAGGAGCTTCCGAATAAAAAAAAAATCATCAGAATTCGTTGAGTCGTTTAAGAGAAAGTTAAAAATGAAAAAAACGATTATATGGGAGGTACCGTTAGTGGAATTTGTATATAAACATTTCTTTATTTCAAAAGTATGGCACTACTAACAAAAGTAGACACAAAAATGTTAATCAAAATCGTCAGAGCTTTTTTCGAAAAAAGTTAACTTTTCCTTAGTGGTTATATGGCAGGTACCGTTAGTTTTTGTCCTAAAAAATTTGTTAACTTTTGTCATTTTTTTCGTAAGAAAAACATTTAAAAATGCTTCTTACCTAAAAATACAAATGTTATTCAAATATCAATAACAGCATTACAAAAAAAAACCTGAATTATATAAAAATGAAGAAGAAGAGACATCATAAAACAGTTGAACAAAAAAAAACTTCCAACTTATTATTGGTCGAAAACATAGTATAGAGACACAACCAAAGACTATCTATTCTACCTCATTTATTCTTGTCCCTTTTTCTCCATTTACCAATTGGGTATTTTTTGCTTTTCTTTTTTTTTTCTTTATTCAAAAAAAGGATCCCAAATGTGGCGTGTATCTAAATTATCCTGCCAATACAAACAGATAACAATTTGGACATCATTGAAAATGTTTGCAGATGCTATATACAAACAGAAAATTGAGGTTAATGGAAAAGAGTTCCATATTCAATTTGTTACTCATGTGATTTGAAAGGTTTTCTTATTTTTTTTGGGAACAATATCGAAAGATATTATCCTTATCAAGAACAACAAGACAAGAAGAAAAAAAAAAAGGATATTGTCACTTCATTTGATGTCTGATGATGATAAATTAAGATTGCCAGTTATCCTTTTTGGATTTTTTTTTTTTGTTTTGCCTGTAAACACTGTGTAACTGTCGAAGACGGAAAACGTCGAAAACATTTTAGATACAAAATAAAGTTTTGGGTGAATAACTGAATACTCAATTACATAGATTGGAGTATAAGAAAATATTTTAAGTTTTCCTTTTTCAAGAACACTTGAGGGTTTTTATTTATAAACATTTTTCTAGGGAACACTTTTAAATAAGTTTTTTTATCGAGCTAATAAAATCGTTGGTTTTATTATATTGTTAAAAAGTTGAAATACATTTTATAATCAACCTTGAACCGAAGGTAAGTAACATGACATGATATGAACTTTATTAATTTGAAAAGATTCAGCAGTTAGTTTCCATCCGCATTACACCCAAAATGATTTCTTTAAATTTACTCTCAGTTTCGAAATAAATGCGTTTTGTTGTGTTTTCGAATTCGGTTGCCCCAGTATTGACAAAGAAGATACATTTTTATAGAATTTCCTTTAGAAATGTATAAATTTGCTTACTCATTGAAAATAATTTGGGTGTAACTTTCAAAAATCAACATTTTCCCTCAGAAATATTTACAAATAACAATAAACTTAATATGGGTTATTGCTGAATAATCGTGAACTGATTTATTCCCTCGAATATGGGCTGGAAAAGCAAACATATTATTAACAACATAAGATTTAACAATATTATTCATGATGTAGGGTTAGAAATTTCGACCTTTTGGAGAAAAGAATGTCAGTGAAAGATATAAGGGAATGCTCATTTTACTATGAAGCCTTGACCCAAAGCATGTTTACAAATGTAATTCATATCAAATTAAAGGTGGCATTGATCTTTTTATATGAATAAAATATTTTCAAAATCGTTTAGGTGACACTCGAGCTATTTGAGCTTAAAGTTATTTATTCCAAAATTAAGATTTTAGATTGTTTTCCAAATATTTTTTTATAACTTGCGAAATAAATGGCATTGAAAAATGATATTGATCCCAAAAGTACCTCAATATCGCGAAAAACAAGTTAATTTTTTTACAGACGAAATTCGATGTGACGAACTATCCGAAAGGATCAAATCACATTCCAGTTCTTGGGCATTAAGAATGAGAATCCGCGTATGATTAAGGAGCATCCATTTAAAGTAACTGCCTGCAAGGTGTTCCATTTAGGTGCCTCGGAGGACAACAACGACGGCGCACATTGGGCAGGATTTAATTTTTTTGTGGCAAAAATCACAACTTTTCAACGAGTTGACATAGTTTGATATGAAGAGCTATTAATCCTGTGAGTTTAATTGGTATACAGAATGTTTCAAAATCGTGTGTTGCAAACAAAATTTTTGTACATTAGCAATGGCTTATTCGCCTTAATTTAAAAGAAATCTGTGATTTTACAGGTTTTTTTAGAATAAAAGTCAGAGTTTTAATAAAACAGGTATTGGCGCTCCTAGACGCTGTCATTTTACTGACGTTGTAGTTTAAATCACCATCGTAGTAGGGGTCACTATATAAAGTAACTAAAGTCTACAAATAAGTGTTCAAAAAAATAATTTTGAAATAAGCTAAGATAATGACCTTAGTTAGATTTATACTTCAGACAAATTACTCTAAAACGTGGTGGGGAAATAACGCAAGTGATTATTTTCGAGTAAATATGCAAAAAATAGTCACAAATTCGAATTGCTATAAGTTAAAATCAATATTCCTTAAAGTTTTTTTTTTTTACAGCTCCAGGTCCAATACCATTTAAAAAATTTTGCAATTTTCCAACAAATTACAAAAAAAAACACCTCTTTATACAAAAAAACAAAAAAATAATTTTTCAACTACATTTTTCTTAGCTTTTTACGCAAAAACTCCGAAAAAATTGCATAATTAATTCAGGCAATTTTAAAAGACAGTATCAGCACAACCGTTTGACCAATCTAAATAGTTGTACATTTTTAATCACACGAGAAGAAGTATTTTGGCAATGGATTACGGTATGTGCGACTTGTAAGCGATACAGAACCCATACAATCGACGCGTTGAGTTTTTACTCCATTAAATTAGTAAATTGGGAATAGAGGTCATAAAGTCGGTACCAACAAATCGCTTTAATAAGAAATTCGTTCCAGTTCGCCAAATAAAATATCGTTTTCACGATTTTGTACTGACCGGTGAGGTCACCGGATTTGACAGCTTAACATTTCTTTCTTTAAAGGACTCCAAAATTATGGGTCTTAACAATATAAAAGGTACATACTTAGTGTCAGAATTTTCGCCAATACGATTGAAAATACGGTTAATTGATATTATATGGTTTTCAATTTGGATGCACCGATCGATATCATGTTTTAAACGGTAAAAGACAAAATTTTAGAGGTCCAAATAAGCATAGGTACAAAAAAATATGAAATTACATCGTTTCATTTCGAAGATACAGTAGACTCGCGTTAACAAAAACACCGGCTTACGTGAACACCGGCTAACGTGAACATAATTCTCCTTACACTGACTACTCTGTAGCGTGAACACGGTGAGAAAGCCCTATAACTCGAACAAATTTAAAATGCATTCATCGTAGAAAACATTGCTTTCTTTTCTACTTTTGAATCGTTTTTACTAAACGGGGAAAACCCGTTAATGATTTCTCGTGAGTCCTGGCAGTTTTTGCTGTAGTCTGGTAATATGTTTTGTGCGCGGTGCTGATTTGGCATGCCCTTATCTAAAGTTTTTCTTGTAGAATGTCGCAAAAAGTACCTAAATTCTTGTCTCTAAAGGAGAAAGTGGATGTGATTGAAAAATGAAAAGCAGGGTCAAGCGTAACTAGCTTAGCAAAACAGTATCAACCAACGAACTCTTTTGACATCAGCTACATTTCTAATCGAAATAATATTGAAGTTTAACACATTGTAGCCTGTATTAGGCTTCAGATTATTCCTCTGATAGACTTAAAAGAAGCCACATAGCTTGTTGAATATTTAATTTCGGTTCACAAGCTCAATGCAAGCACTTAAGCAGTGATGACTTCAAGAAAATCAAAAACTTGACCTTATGGAAGTTAAATTGTTAGTTGGGCATGCTTAAACGTCTCCGCGAAAAGGCTGTGTTTAGCAATTTGCAAAAAAAAGAAAATCCAGAAAAAGATAACTCATTTTTTTCATTAATTTCAATGAACCTTAATATTATCCTTAAAATTACAAACCGAAAAACAAAAAAATATATGAATATGAGTTAAAAAACACATTTCTAATTTATTTGGAAAATGTAGGAACTACACCTTCGTTAGCATGAACAACTTCGCAAACGTGAACACGCTCGGTTTTTAATAGTTCACGTTACCGCGAGTCTACTGTATAATGCAAAGCAACACCCACGTGCGTGTAATTTATTGAACCACACTGTGCAATGAAGGTCCATAATATGATCTCAACATTTTAACGTGTAAAGACACTGGATTTTTCAGTTTTGTTTGTACATTGGTAAACATTCCAAAGTTTTTGCACGTCAAACTTTGACGAAAATTTCAAAATTGTTCTCTAAGGTACGGCAGAAGCTAAATTGTTCTAGTTCTTCTCTCTTTTGTAAATTCTGTGGAGTTAGATAATTTTGATTTCCACCGACGATATTTCCAAGGCAACAAATTTCTTTAATGGGTTTAACTTTTTTTTTACTTGTGATCGACTTACAAATACTTCAGCATTGGGTATATAAAATTTGTCTTCTAACTTTTGGGTAAAATGATTCTTTTATTTATCAAATTTAAACTTGAACATTGAATGCTTTTTAACAATTTTTTTGTGTTAATCTTATGCCATTAAGAAGTCGTCTTATCCATTTGCGCGTCTGCTTCGTACGTTCAGGAATCCTCTGTCGTTACGTAGACTTATTATAGAGTGGTCAAGAAGGATAAAAGCTGGTAGTTGTCTAGTTAGTGAGTTCAGAACTTCAGGTTCCCAGTGGCTGCTTATGGACAGAGGGCTGCTATTTTCGTTTTGTTCATTATCTTAAAAAAAAGGCTTCTTTGAACTGTTTTACAAATGACTCGACCAAATTATACCCGAAAACATGAACATTTATTGCTTCAAAATAGAGTTTAACAACTCTATTCACAGAAAACAACAAAATCACTGTTCAATGTTCTTTCCAAATATTTCACTCGTTTGCCGAGTTATGTTAGAAATAAATTTGACCAGCTACTTTGTTGAAAATCTCAAAACAAATCTAAAACATTTCTCTCAACCAATAAAATGAATACCATACTTTTATGGTCTTATAATGGTTCAATACCCCTAGAATTCAAATAACAAAAGACAAAACCATGTCGACCAAGTGAAGTTATAAAATTTCAAACAAATACAAACTGAATATAGGACTTCGATGATAAGGACTCTCGATTATTGATACCAAAAGGCAAAGTTCTACAATAATATTTTCCTGAATCTAGCAAAAACATAAACGAGCTACTTATCAGGTTGCTTTAATAACAAAACATGCCTTTGATCTGAAAATCTAGTTAAATTGTCTCAAAGATTATCCCTATCACGTTGCTGAACAAAAACTATACAGCAATCATTTGGTGTCGTTGTCGTCCTGATATAGAAGTGTTAAACCTCATTCAAAAACATACATACATATCCTTATTCATCCACATAAATATACCAATATTGGATAGTTCTGAAACATATAGAGATTCCTATACTAATGATAATGGCAATGGTATCATTTCTGTGCATCACAACTTGTATACCCTAGTATTTGGTGTCGTCGTCCATGTGCACCAAAGGATATAATTTATCCTTAAACAATGTGTATCTCTTTCTATCTGCCTTTCTAATGGCATACATCAGAAGAGTGTTGGATGGAAAACACCATCAATGCAAGCAACACATCAATTGATTTGATAATCGTTTGTGTTGTTAATCACCTTTAAAATGAATACACATATCCTTTCTATACGCACGCACACACCAACAAATACAGCATTCAGTCGGAAAAGGATTAGCATAAGGTAAGGATATCAGGGTGTACCTAATGTTTAGTCGAGGCGAGCTATAACGGTAACGTGTATTTTGTTGTTTTCCTCACACATACCATCCTGATGGAAATCAGGAATCAGGACATTTTGTTTGGGAAACATCAACCACAAAAAGACTCCATCCAATATTCCTCCTTCGCAACTCAAAATCCAAAATGAGATGATAATTACAAGAACAACGAGACATAGAAAACAGATGAATGAGTTTGAAATTATTGTACCTACTCCGTTATATGTAGGTTCTAAACATCAAGGACGTGTATACCAACATTATATGGAGAGAAATTATCAATTTTCCAAATCATTGGTTTGGAATGCTATGATGTTCTCTCAAGACATGATACATGAGATCATGTTAGGCAGTTTGGTATTTAATTTTTTTTTTTTTTTTTTTAAATTTATTTTTATTTATTTTTAAAGCCACTTTGTTCCACAAATAAAATCTCAATTTCATGATAATGTAATCGAGATGTTGTGATGATATTTGTGGCATTTGTATTAGATTGAGGTGGAAGAAATGAGTAAGACGTGATGCGATGATGGTTGGTTAGGTGAAATAAAATATATTTATCTTAGACAATTGCATACCGCTAATGATCTGAAACGATACACGTGACAGAGCGAAGAATTTGTTTTACCAGACACCTGATTTAATTATGAAAAAATTGTATTTATTACAAGTACACCTACATATGTTGGTATGTTTAGCGCATCAATAACCACAGAGATAAAGATGGTGTAGCCTTACGCGAAAGGGTCTGAATATTATAAGTCATTACACTATTTATTATTTGTTAAATTATCTGATAAGCTAGGTTTAATTCTAATTTTCTTGGATTTCAGTTATGGAAAACCTATTAGTTAATTTAACTCACCCAGGGTCTAGACAGGCGAGAAGAACCAGTAGGATTTGCATCATTGTGGTAGTTTTTTTGAATGTATAAATGTAACTAGTAACTCATTGCTCGTTTTATCAACTAGTCAAAATTTTTGAACACAAATAGCCTAGCAACGTTATAATTTGAAATCATTTTGACTTCAAATCAAAACTACGTTACCAGTTCTTTAAAAATCATTAAGGCAAAAAATGTAGAAGTTTTTTTTTTTGAAGTTTTATTTAAATTATTATTTTTTGTAAGGACTTATAATACATGCAAATTGTGTTTTTACTAGAAAAGTTTTGGGGTATTTTTGATTGTATACTTTATATTTCAAGAAAACTGGATTAACAAAAAATTTCAGTTTTGACCTAGAAGCATTTTTTTCGAACTGAAATTTGTTGAAAATGTTCACAACAATGCATTCACTGGTATTTGAAAAGTACCAACAAATATTACAGATACGTGGCCCACCATATTTGCGATTTGGCAATATCTTGGTATGTGATGGATCTAATAAAGCCAATACTAAAAACAAATTTTCTCACTTAACACATTTATTTTCGTTTTTCTATTTAGACTTGTAATGTAGTAGAATAGGTCGTAAAATAACAGAGAAATCTCTTCTAAAATAGTGGGAAGTCCAAAATTTTTGTGAAGAACCTTTAAATTTTAGCTTTGTATGACAAATTTAACACCATTACCATTATTTTCTAAGATGTTTCTGAATTATTTTATCTGTTGTACTAAAAATATAGTAATGTATGCAAAAGAAAGACGAAAGGTTTTACTGTTGATAGTAAATTTGTCTTAATTTTTGTTTTATTATAATAAATAGTTAAAACACATTAATTTGACATGAAAACAGCATTTTTTAACGATGACTTACTAAGTTAAAGCCGAAATGCAAACAAAATCCGTGATGGCGATGGTTTTTTTTACACACTACACATTCGGGATATTTATTGGTACTTTTTAAAATTCAATAAGGACATTAATGTGAACATTTTCTATTAGTTACAGATGGAAAAAATTGCTTTTGGGTCAAAATCAAACTACGCTGAACAATTTCAAACTACATACATACTGAATATTTAAGAGGTCTTGGTTTGGTTCTTCTTTTTGTTGGTGCGTCTATAATAATAAATGCACATCAAAGTGCATCAAGTCTCCTTCATTTTTAAGTAATTGTTGTCTAGGAAAATAAAATGCACGACTGGATCGCACGAACTTGCTCTTGTAGTTCAAAGTTAGTATATCTATTTGTATTGTTACAATCACTCATAAAATAACAAACACCAAGTTTATTCGAAATCGTTAGAGCCGTTTTCGATAAAAATCCAATAACTCAAAACCTTTATATGATGGGAGGTATTCGTTCTAATCGAGATATTCAAAAACAAAGAAAAAAAAAACAACCTTGGAAATTACAAAAAAGTAAGCATGTAGCAGTAAGTAAGCATGACGAAAACCACTTTTTTGGACTTCTCCATCATAGTAATGTTGGTTTTGATTAAAACCTCAATTTTTTTTTTTTGACACGAAACCAATACTTGCCCTATAGAGGAAGTAAAAATCAAATTGTCTGAGATGAATATAGTGAAATACAAGAAGAGGGGTTCTAATAAAACACAGTTATCCTAAAACTGTCTTAAGATAAACGAGGGTTGGTGATACGCACCATTTAGAATTCTCAGTGAATATTGCCTCAATAATATAAGGTGGCAATTGTTGGCAAAGCTGCAGAGGGTCCAGCACTGCAGTCGACATCAACTGAAACAAATTACCTAATATTAATTGTTGACATGACTCGAGTAAAAACCTTTAACATACCACTAGATACTAAAATATCAATTATAAAAAAATGTAGTAAATGTAGTTGCATTGCTAATGATGGTAGTTGACTAAGAAGACTACCTGCACGATTTTCTGTTCACTTTTCGGTATTTTTATCCAAAAAAAATTTTAAAAAAACTTGGTGTCGATAGACAGGAATTTAACCCCGAACCTCTTTAGTGTGATAGTCGAATACTCTACGATTTTCAGGATTTTTTAATGGCCATTTAAACATTTACTTTTTCTACTTTGCAAAATATTAATTCAAATGAAAAGTTCTATTTCAAATTGGTGAGACGCTTTTACTTTTCACACTTTTCACTTTGCAAATTTTTTGAAAGACTAATGTCCATATTATTGACAAATTTAAAACAAGTTTAATAGCAAAACATGTTTTGTAGAGCTTAAAAGTTGGAATATTTCAACGAATTGATAATATTAATAAATATTAACCAAAAATTTATTAAGATTCGGAGTCTTGGATATCATAACTCCCCAACACGATGGGTAAATTGTGGAAAAACTGCATCTTTCAACTTCTTCAAAACATGTTTTGATTGAAACATGTTTTGTGTCAATAATATGACTGTAAGCACTTTTACTTTGGAAGAAAATATTTATTTGCAAAGATGCAAAGTGAAAAATGAGAAGTGAAAAATGTTTGGTGACACAGGCCCCTGATCTAATAAAATCATATCCATTTGTTTTTAATTTTCGATATGTATGCATTGCCTTCAAGTATACCTAATGAATGTTTTCATCAACTTAATTAAGATCCCTTTTCCTTTTCGATTTTAACACTTCAAGTTAAGCTATGCTTCAAAAAGACTTTTTTTTTAATACTTTAAAGATTTCAAAACTGCAACGCTCAAAAATACTACCTACCTTGCTGCAAGCAGTAAAAGAAAAAGTGTTACTTCGTCAAGTAATACAGAGTGCACCCACCCGAATGAACTTTCCCTAAAATACATTATTAACACTTACTGCCTGCCTTATTTCACACAATCTCTTACTTAACACTTGTGTCATTTTATTTTTCTCTTTCTTCTTTAGTTTTTCCTTTCCTTTGCAGTTTATTTAAAATCCCCAAAGTATGTATGTATATTTTTTCCTTGAATATAAATTATAATTCCAACATAAGCACGCGCTTCGTGTGATAAAAATTAAAGGAAAAAAAAATGTAACTTTGTATATAATGCAACAATTACCGTCATTGTCGTTTGTTCCTTCATTCGTTTATTCATATTCTCTCGTTTGCAATCCGTCCCCTTTCCCTATACCCCGCAATCATATTATGTAACACAGAAAATTTAAGCAATGTGATGCGATGCTCCCTCGGGCTGTGCATTACAATATTCAATTCTACACCAAGCACTCGTGAGAGTTCCTCCAAATTGGACTTGGAATGGAACTTTTATATAAGAAGTTCGGCACTGTTGTTATTCTAACCGGTCTCGAACTTGAAAGGTGTGTTGGGTACGAAAAGAGACAAGAAAAATCAAAAAAGTATAAAAAAGAGAATTGCTCCAAATTGGAGATAAAGCAAAAATAAAAAATAAAAAAAAAAGTGTATCTTTCAAATAAAAAAAATGTATCTTCTCTGAGATTGCGAGGAAAAATTATGCCAAACTAAGTTATCCCCAAGGCGGAAATAACCAGAAACTCGATTTTTGCCCAAAGGCGGTTATAGTTACCACCAGCGATAACAAGAGAGATAGATATACTAACTTTCATATCTTCCAGATACATTTTGATGCAACTTTTTTTTATTTCAGAACCACGTTCTTGTAGGTAGCAGGAAGAGGTAGGTATACCTACCAGGTAAGGTACAGGTTTACCTTTCCCCATATTCCCGTCCATCCATCGTCGTCGTAGTCTCCGTCGCGTCATCGTTGTTGTGGTTTGAATGTATCCACTGATGATGACAGTGGAACATTCGACTTGATTACGATAACGATACAAACACAAAACTTTGTTTAATTGTATGTATGGGGGGGGGGGGGGGCGAGACGATGAACGAATTAACCGGTTTATCGCGTTTTCAGGGTAAAACACTTAAAAGGTACGCTTGAGTGTGTTGGTAGCAGCAGTCGAGATACTCTAGAGTGTATGCGAATATAATAACATTTTGCTCGACGAGCGTAGCGCTGCAAGCAATGGAACAATGAGCCGCACCGGTCGGTCGTTGGAACGGTTCTTGTTGTAGATGCATATACTCATGGTGCCGTTTCGGTAAGGTAGGTAAACTGGATTATGGAAAGTGGATATCACTGAGTAGAAATGAAAAACAAGAAACAGCTACAAAAAAAAAGAAGGAAAAATCCAGGTGAAGTGATGTCTCGGACTCGTTCTTTTTTGTTTTTGTTTTGGTCTTGTTGTTGTTGTTGTTTTTGTTGCATTCATTGTGTTTTGATATCATCCACTCTGCTGCCTCTTAAGCGCGCCACAAACGTTATTACTAAAATATATGCACGTTGGTAGGTATGTTTTGTGAAATGCAGAGCAATGTCCCTGTGATATGGTTGTCCCTTTGGGCGATTGAAGTCTGCATCACATTTGGGATCTCATTCTGCATGTTGTGTTTTTGGAATAGATATACAAAACAAGTTTTCTTTTTTTCTTTTTTGTATTATTTTTGTTGTTGTTTTGTTTCCTTAAAGTGTTTAAAATGTTTCAAAGTAGATAAAAAGGGTGGGATTGAAAATCCATATTCCTACTCTTTGTTTGTTTTTCATGTATATTTCTCGTATTTGCAGACAGGATTCGGAATTATTTGTTATGAATATGAAATGAGATTTGAAGAGAGGTAGGTAGGTGAAGCTTTTTTTTTATAAATCATGCCATGCCTTATTGGATGTAACCTTAAGGTGAATGGAACTTCTTTTTTTTTCTAAACATTCTTTCTTTTGTGTTTCAAGTTTGAATTAAATTTAAAAATTTTATCACGAACAACATTGTTTAAAAAGTTTTTTTGCAACACAATTTGATAAAAGTAATTTTGATACACAATCTTTTGCAACTCACGGTCAAGAAATTGAAAAAAAAATCCTTCCTAAGGAAATTATATTATATTTTGGCTGTAGGTTAACAATAGCTAATAAGGGATCACATTTGAAAATGCTACTAACCAAAAACGTGTGTTTAAGCAACTTTATCCGGCTTTAGGGGGGGTTTTCATTTGAAGAAGACACGGTCTCGTACAGGGTTAGATGGTGGTTCCGAATATCTTCTAAGTTGGGGAAAAAACTAAAGACAATTTCTATGACTGCGATGTCATCGCACAAGGCGAAACAGAGTATCTTCTGCTGAGTAGTCCAAATAAGACATACAGGATAGGCATAACCAGTTTCAGTGTTTTTACGCTTAGGTTTAATGATCTTCTAGTATCATATGATGTTAAAAATGTGGAAAAAGGGTTAAAGTGGATTACAAAGGTGTATTAAACGGATCAGAGATAGATCAATAAAGGAAACATCATCATTAAAGTTCAAACAATTGAATTTAATTATGTAATCTGCCTTCATTACCTATAACGATTGTCTATTTTCATATTCCAAAATGACGGAACCCATATGGGTCTAAGGGGTTGGACCGCCCTCATCAAATCTGACTTAAACCACTTTTCCCCTACAACCTACAGTTCGGGGTTTAGCTTTTTTAAAAGTACTGAAATGCTGTGATGGAAACATTTGTATAAGCCCTTTTTTCAATAAAAGAAAATGTTACGCATACGCCAAAGTGACCGTTTAAGAAAATAAAAATTAAAATTCATATAGAGACCTATTTTTCATCGCTTTTTAAATAATGGAAGCAGTTAACCTGACCATGCATTGAATTTCAAAATAATATAGGTGGTCATTCGAAGATTAATAGGAATGAGGAGCTAAAATGTCATACACAAATAAAAACAAACGGATAGTAGCATTCACAATGGGCTCTATTTAAAAATTGATGATAATTTAATAGTTCGACTCGTAAGTTGGAGAGTTTAAAAGAATTTCGTGAATTACACTTTTGTTTTTTGGTTCAACACCCTTTTTTGCTTTTTTAAACCCCGTTATTTTAAAGGATTTAAAGTAATTTAAATATATTCCAATGATTTGAAATTAATAGATGACTTTGAAAAGTAGAAACACATCTGTAGTCATTCCCGTAATTACTTCCAATTGCCTTAACTTAGTTGAAGATAAGTGAAATTTCGATACGGAAATGACAAAAATCTATATTTATTTTAATTCTTAAAAACAAACATAAAAAAAAAAATCCCGGTTCCTCAACATTACAAATGTCATTCGGATAACTTCTGAGATCTGTTGCACCGACTTAAGTCTTGTCAAGAGAAGAGCTTTCACCAGCCGAAACTCCCAAGGATAATATGTTGGCTTTTAAATCTGGTAAGTCAACCATCACTTGCCTAGAAATGGGGAAAACCTAAGCTGCCTCCATATTCCAGTGTACCAGATCTTGTAAGATAGGACTGCTTTCTAGTAAAATTTTCCCAAGCATCCTTTTGAACCATTTGAAAACAACTTAGTCAACTCCTTCATACTCACAAGCTCTGTTCCGATCCATATTTTTACTTGCTATATAGGTTATATAAGGAAATTTAGGAATTGTTAGAAAAGTGGGTCCCACAATTCTGTTTGTTCGTCTATCCGTCTGTCTGTCTGTCTGTGTATACCTCGAGCAACAGCCTAGGCCGATAAACCGATTTTCTTGCAAATTGGTGGTTAAGGATATTTGGTGATTCTCTAGTGGGGAAATCGATTTTTTTTTAGGACCAAAACTAACGGTACCTGTCATATTACAATTAAGGAAAAGTTAACTTTTTTCAAAAACGGCTCTAACGATTTTGATTAATGTTTGTGTCTACTTTTGATAGTAGGGTCATACTTCTGAAATAAAAGAAATGTTTGTAAAAATTCTAGTAAGGGTAACTCCCATAGAACCGTTTTATTCATTTTTGACTTTCTGTTGAACGACTGAACGAATTTTAATGAATTTTTTTTATACGGAAGCTTCTTAACAATTTCTATGATATCAAAATTTTTAAAAACCTAATTTTTGGATATTAAAAAAATCTTTATTTTTTTTTTTTTTTTTTGAAGAATCAATTTTTCGAAAACGGGTCACTATATTTTTTTGCTATTTTGATTTTAGATGTGCAATAATATTATCTTAAAAATGGCATACCAACCAATGTTTTAAACAAGGTTTGTGAATTTTTAAATCAGAAATACAATGAACTATAAAAAATCGAAATGTTCCTTTCTACGTTTCGTAAGGAGAATAAGTGAATTTAAAAGTTCCATGGCATTTATTTCAACCACATTCAAGTCAAATTCAATAACTTGCTGAAAATTATTAAGCAGAAGCATCTCATTAAAAATGTTTAAATTAAAAATAAGAATTCAATAAGAATTACTTTAAACTCTGGCGTATAACCAAATTGATTAAATAAAAATGAGACCTTAAAAGTTGTGTACACCATCAAAGAACTTTTGTTTTTAATTGAAGTCAATAAAAAAAACCCTTGAAAAAAACCTTTACTCTTTAAACACATTCTCCATTTAACTCAGCACTTGATGATCATCAATATAAAAAAAAAAAACCTCAAAGTGACTAATGGATTTTTCTCAGAATGTCCATTACGAATAAATTTTCTTTGGTTTTATTTTTTGTAATTCTTTAGCCAACACTTCCGTATATATTTGATTATTTTCCATTGGAACACAAATATACGCCATCACCCATCATCAGCGACACATTTTCAATTTAATCTGATTTTTTTCTTTCCAACCACATTTTTTTGGTTTTCATCATCATTCCTAATGTCACTATACACTGTCAACCATGTAGTGTCGTCAATTGAAATCTCTTCTCGATTAACCATCAATGTCAAAGCAAAGACGAGTCCTCTTTCGTCCTTTGCCAAAAAAGTTGGAGTCAGCTAAAATTGACTAAGGATATTCAATGATAATGAATAAATTTACCGTTAAGCGAGACTGGCTGTGCCACCGCTATTACCACATCCTGAGTTCCGATTCGTGTCCTGAATTCTTGAATACTCTTGTGATGGCAATATTTTTATTGATGGGAAAGGGATTTTTTATTTTATTCGATTGAAAGTTAGGGTAAAGGTGGGAGTAGATTACAAAAAAATGTGATCATTTATCTTAATTCAAGAAGTTGTTAGTAATCCTACACACAATGTTAAGCTAACATAAAAAAATATACATCTTTAAGCTAGATTTTTCTTTTTTAATCGTCCTGTCGTGTATCCTTAAACCAATGATTCATTGTTATTCGATACATTATCTAAAAAATCTTAAAGCCTTTCAATTCAAATTAGAGATTCACCTCTGCTTAAGCAGTCAACTGAGATCCTTTAGAGTCCAAAAGTGGTCCTTGTGATACGACCATCCATGAGAAGGATTAAGATCTCACCCCAAAGCCCAGAGTAGAATAAGAAAGAAAGGACAAAAGAAAAAAAAAATAAGAGAGAAAACACCAATATAATGATATAATTCCACTTCTGATTCTCATAAAGATTGTTATCGTCCCCGCAGCCATTTTGATGGATAAATATTTACGATAAGGACTCTCTTGAAAAATAAAATATAACATTCTTTCTCTTTCTTTTTTTCATTTTTTTGTTTTTGTTGATGCTCCAAGCTCAATAGATTGTACATAAAAAAAAAATCCTTTTTTTATATTCTTCTTTCCTTTATTTTGTTTGCCATTGAACTCATGTTACCTCTTATGTATTATATTGCTCGGGGTAGCTTCTGTTGCTGCATGTGCTGTGCTCCTCTCATATATGCTACACATGTGTGTCAGTGGCAATTATATTACCCTCAAGGAGGAGAGCATTAAAATTGAAACTCAGGCTACTATTGTTCGCTTGCGAGTCACTTAAGGACATTGTCTTGCATAATATTCCGCACTTATAATATAGAGAGCAGATAAAATCGCCTTCTCTTCTCGGCTTAATATTTCCAAGAAGGAGCTATTTGCATTTATATAAATATGTACATATCTTCCCAAACTCACGCCCAAACAAACAACAACAGTTTTCGTCCTTTTTTTTTTAAGCGAGAACAGAGCTGCAGGACAAAACTGAAAGATGCCCATTCATTGAGGCGCAATATATGACAGAAGAAATGAATTCTTTCATTCATTCATAGAAGATACTGCTTGGTTACCGGTTTATGGAATATGGATTGGCTCTAGCGGTATACCTACCTAACCTATACATATAGACAGACATGAGAAAAATCATCCATTTTGTGTGTACAAAATGCCTTAAGGATATGCTGAGGCATCCTTATGAAGCATCATGACTCTCAAGTGGCTGATGGAAATATGGGCGAAGAAGGAAAACGAAATATTAGGCCATTAAAAACAAAGTCCTTAGTGGGTTTGTCCGTTATATTCGGGTTTTTCTCTCATATTTTTTTTTGCCTAAAATTTTACCCACGTAAAAGAACTTCCTTTTGATTTACTAAATATTAAAAAAATAAGAAGAGGGATTTTTTTTTTTTTTTTTTTCATTTTGCCTTCCTTTTTGAATTTCCGTTCCTATAACAAGTAGACCAATGACCGACTTTTATAGGTTGTTCTGTCGGAAATTTGTGTGGAGTAGGAGTAGGTATTTTAATTTAGTTATCTTATAAATATTTAACTTTTTTTTGTTGTTGACTTTAGCGCAGGACATCCCTTTGCGGTAGAGATTTTTATAATTTTCAAGATGTTTTTTTTTTTTTGTATTTAGATTTTTTTTGGGATAAATTAAAAGAGCCTTATGTTTGGCCACTTGAGAATAAAGATGGATCTGATTTGTACAGTTTTTTTTGCAGAATATAAAGATAGGTGGGTAGGTACCTTCATAAAATACCTACCATCACAAAAATAAACATCACACTAAAGATTAGAAATAAACAAAATCCAACAGAAATAAAAAAAAAGGAAACAAATCCGTTGTTTACATTTTTTTAACAGCTCGGGAAATCAAGTTTTTAGGCTTTTCTTGTTTGTTTAGGGGACTTTAATTGAATTGGATATTTTTTTATTAAATTAAAATTTAAAAAAAAAATTAATTCTCTATGGAAGGAAATTTGTTATTTTGTTTCATTTATTTAATTTTTTTTAATGTGAAAATCTTTAAAATTCTATCATTATGTTAATTGAATTTCTTGTAATGGTTTTAAAATTATTTTTTATAATAAAATGAGTAATTTAATTGCCCCAAGTACCTACCTACCTACGCAAATATTATGTGTAGAACTGGATTACAGATATCTACACAAATTAATTTAAAAGGCTTGTTTGACATGCAAAAATTATATGGTCTTGTGGCGCAATGGATAACGCGTCTGACTACGGATCAGAAGATTCCAGGTTCGACTCCTGGCAAGATCGAATTAGATTTTTTTTTTTTTTTACTTTTTGAACTTTGTGTATTATATTTACATTTTGAATTATTAAAGTGGGGTTCAAGAACACGCAGGTAAGGTTCCTATTTAAAATTTTAAAAAATATATATAAAAAGTGATTTGCTGAATAATTCAAAATGAATCAAAGGATTAGTTTATCCATTTCTGAAGCAGTTGGATGGCAACAATAATGTAGTTAGGATACTTATGGGAGTCTTTGTTTTTTTTTCGATTGAAATTGATTCAGATCAAGTTCAAATTAATTAAAAAAGAATTAATAAATATAGAATAAAATGAATAAAACGATACGAAGATAACAAATTTAACTATTAGATATTATTTATTTTAAAAGCTAGAAATCCATTATTTTTGTATTTGATTCAAAAAAAGTTTGAAAAAAGAAATTCTTTTTGAATTAAAAATAGTAACTAAAGAGATGAAGATACGAATCTTGCAACGTAAAAATTCACGTTTCATGTATAACAATTTTTTTTCATACCAAAAAATAGCAAGAAAACAAATCAAACAGAAGTGTCACAAAAAATTATGCTTCGCCTTGATAGCGTTTATCTTGAGTTCAATTAATCAAATCATTAAGATTGAGGCCTCCAGACTTAGGCAAAATGGCAATGCATGAGCTCCAATACTAAAAATGATAATTTAAGTGAAATTTATCTTTCTCAGATGAATTAGAATTATCAAGTTTTTTTACCCTAACAAAATCTGACAGTTTTACTAAGCTGAAATCAAGACGCTTATACATTAAAACTGCATGCTCAGATTTTAGAAATCACTTCATTCTCTAAGATTGCTGACGGCTCTTAAAGAAAATTTTATTTATTTCTCCATTTTTATTTATAAATCGAGAACGGTTTCCCCCACCCCTCTATCGTTCAAACAAATTCAAAAAGGACACACACCCAAAGATTTTCCATAAAAAAAAATTTGTCCCGTGAACAATGCTATCTCATGACTATATTTTGAACATATTTTTTTCAAAATTTTCACTAAAAATTAGCAAATAATATGTCCAAAATTACTGGTTCGATTTAAAAAAAAAAATCAATATCGTTAAGTTCAACCGCTCATAACTAAATAATACGCTAGAAATTTTTTGTGTTTTTAGCTCAAGACTATTCAAAAAAATTTAGTACATTCAAATTAGCATTTGACATCACAAAAATTATTAACACGGTTTTAATTGCATTTTATTGTTGATTGAAGCCTTGAAGATAAGACACAAAAATGGCGTACTCCCCTCCCAAGCGCTTCTCCCCCATTTCCCCCTTTAATTTTTCAAATAGATGTATTTCAAATCCTATTGGCCAAAATGAAAAAAATTGTGAAAAACAAATTTTTAGCTTGACATTTTGAACATTTGATTCCATGGGTCTGACCCTCAGAATTCAGCGCGAAAAAAAGATAGAGGGCAGAAAAATTCACAAAAAATATTTTATTTATAACATAAAAAATAATCAAAACAACAAAAAACTTAAATACAATGTTGAAGGTATATAGAAAAAAGGATTTAACCCTTCTTCACAGATATTAACAAGAAAATTGTATTAAATTTTTTTTTTGTTTTGATTGCTTTTTTTTTTTGTGAAAACATTAAAAAATATTTGATGGGAACTTTGCTGTCTGCTATCGTTTTTGGCACTTCCTTCAGAGGGTCAGACACATGGAATGAAATGTTCAAAATGTCAATCTGAATAATTGTTTCTTAAAAAATTTTTCTCTCTGACTAATAGGATTTGAAATACATCGATTTGAAAAAATAAAAGGGGAAATGGAGGAGAAGCGCTGGGGAGAAAAATAATTTCTCATTCAATTATTTAGATTTTTCGCCCCAGAAGTGGCGTGCGGGTGAAATATTGAGTTCTTTTGAATTTGAGTACTTTGATATTGGGTTCTTTTGAAAAATTAATATTTTCATCGAGGTAAAAACTGTTTTTCTGAAAATAATTTTTTTTAAAACCAAAAACTTTTTTGACAGAGGTATTTTTTTTAATTTTTTTTTTCAATATTTTTGCAAAATTCAGCAAAAAATTGCATGTTCTGGAAAAAATTTAAATATTTTTTTTAATACTTTTTAAAAAAGTAATGCAAATGTCGAATAGTAACAAAATTTTTCAATTAATCGTCTTTCAAATCGAGCGTAACTTTTCGGTTAATCGTGATTCGGTCAAATGTAACGGTCCCGGCTAAACAAAATACCAAAATCGCGACAGATGAACTTGTTCAATTTAAGACTAAATTCTTCTTTTGAAAGTGCACATTGTCACAAAAGGTGGCTTCTTCATATTTGTACTATGAAAAATGGTCTGATTAGTTTCGAACACAAAATAAAAAAAAAAATATCAAAATCCTGCGATTTTAAATAACAGCAAGAGTGTTAGCCAATCGGAATTCTGATCCGTGTATTGATGTTCGTGACTTCGATATTTTTCATTACTTTGACAGGTATAAAATTGTGCGGATGTTAAAAACTGTACAATTACGTGAAAAAATTAGTGAAATAATGACTAGTTGCTGAAACACAATGTTCAACCTTCCCAATTAACACTGCAAAACACGAATGAATACTGTTATAGTTTGCATGGCATCATTAAAAATGTCTGAGGAAAAGCTTAATTATGCATTGTGGATGTTTTTTTAATCTTCATCCCTTCAAACACGCAATAATAGTAACTTGGCCAAAATAGTAAGAGCGATACAGTTCTCAGTTTCAGCGAAAAAGTATTGATTCTTTTTTTTTCATTTGTGTTTTTGATTCAACAGTTTTTTTTTTCATTTGTATGTTAAAAACTTGAAAAACAAATACCGCTTTTGTTCACCTGAAAGATTTTTTATACCTCAGTTTTTTAGCTTAAAAGAAATTGTAAATTGTTAAGTTCTTATGTAGATTCAGTAAATACACAATACACACACATAATGTGTGTTGCCAAAGTTATACACGCGAGGTTTCATTCCAAACTACAGTTTCACATTCAATTTTATTTGCGCAACCATAACCTCAAAATATTTAATAAGTACGATTTGATTATATTAGAAATTAGAGGTTATAAAAAAAACTGATCTTCTTCAGCTGTTATCAAACAATCAGTTAGTCAACTCAACCATTAACTCTCAGCACTTGTTCCTTCCAAGATTTCTATATATGGCAACCAATATAAGTCAGTCAGTTTCAAGTCTAATTTAATGACATCAATTCCGGTTGGGTAACTCAAAAAATTCAATTCAATTATCTTCTATATAAAATATTTTTATATTATTCTAGAAAAAGAAAATCATTCTAATGGCTTTGGCATGAAAAGTCCAAATATCTATCACAAAAAACACAAAATTAAAGCAAAAAAACACAATATTCTGAAAAAAGTTATTCAAAAGTTTTTTTGTGCGTCTGTTCTTCTTTTCTGCTTCCGTAAGCATTTGGTCATTTAATTCAATAGATCACACACACACACAATGGGCGCCTTATTCAACTTCTTTGATATTTAATGCCATTTTGTGTGACTTCTCGCAGTCTATTGCTCTAAAAACTTAATCGTCCAATTATCAAATGCTTCCTCCAAGTAATCATAGACAAGACATACACCATAACTAAAAGCAAACTTGGCGATGATGATGGTGAACAATGTGTCTCTGTTTTGCTTTCTGGTGCTTCGATGCTACTTCTGCTAGTGTTCCTATTTTCACTTGAAGACATATTTTTTTCTTGTCTGTACGTCTGTTTTCTTAAAGGTGGTTTTGCGAATTTTCTTTATCACTGCCGCAGCACCATAAACTACCAAGTTTTGAGGATGATTTTCCAGCAATTAACTTCATTAATGGCTGAGCACAATTTATTTGAGATACAAAGTATATATCGAGTAGGCACATTTGAGATGTTGCTACTCCAACATTTGAACCTCCATTAGATTTGGTAAAAATTAAAACACCAAAGTTGGTTAAAGATTTTAGAAAAAATTTCCACTAGTTTGCAGTTCGAAACATTAACTTTTGAAAGTAAAAACAGATTCCAGCAACATGTTGCTGCAACATATTTATCTTGTGACACTTTCAAATAATTACAAAATTGCTCCTCGCCTGGGTGTGAAGTTATAAACTTTTTTTTTTTTGCTGAGTGAGCATTCATCCTTCTTATTCTTCTTAAGGGTAGGGATGCATTAAGAACCATCGCCACATCAGGGTAAATGGTTCTTAAGTTTTGTTACAAAACAGAGCGTGTAAGAGCACACAAAAACAAAATACAAAAATACAAAAAGAAAAAGAAAAACAAAAGAAAGAAAATAAGTTCATCACATCATTTTTAAAAGGACGATATAGTGTGAGAGCAAGAAGTAGGTATACGTTACGTATACCTAAAGGGTGTGTTTTTGAAAAGAAGTAAACCAACCGCACACGTTAAAGGAAAGTTTCGAGTTTTGGCCTAGTTAAGGAGCTCGAGTCCCTATTTAGAGTGAGTTTTGCTCTCTCGCCTATCCTAAGGGTAACATTACACCACCAGACTATAGAATGAATAGCTTTTTTTTCTTCTTCTTCTTCTTCTTCTGCTTTTCAAAAAAAGCTATCGGACGTGTTTGTTTTAAAGTTGTTCTTCTGGAAGATCAGAGCAACAGTAACTGTAACTACATAAAATTAGTTCTCGGCCAGCACCACCACCACCAACGGGTGTTTCTATGTTTTGTTTTAATTTTCTTTTGCCTTTCAAATCAGAGATAGGGTTATAAATTAACTTTGAAGTTGAAAAGGGGCAAAAAAAAATAAAATAAAAAAATAAAAAACACATGCCAAAGGATAAACAATGTTAAAGATGGAAGTAATGATCAAACAGAAGGGGAATTTTTGACGTTATATTGATGGAGCTAGGGGCGGTTTTGGAGGTTAAGGGAAAAATTGTATGGAATCTTTTGAAATTGAAAGATGTAGGTACCTAAGATACCTACTTTTTGTGTAAAGGGTAGGTCATATTTATTAGAAAATGTTAAGGTGTGTGATTCTTAAACGTTCAATATGCAACTACGGTCTAAAGAAGGGTAATGTCAGCACATTGCGATAGTAATGGAAATACTGTAGGCGTTTTTGAATTAAAGTTTAGTTTAGCTTAAATTCTTACAAAACGAGTTTTAAATAAATTAATCAAAAGAGTTATTTATTAATGGCCAACTTGGAATTATAAAGGATAAAATAGAACTTTCTGCAGTATTATCTTATTGAAATAAATTAAGAAGACATTTTGTGGAAGTAAAAGGGATATGGGAATGTTGTTTTAAGTCAAACAAATACCTTGTAATGGTTGGGTTTGAAATGCAAATGTTTTTTTTTTCTTTAACATATCAAAGTTGGTAAAAGAATACATTCTTATGTCTCTTTGGTATCAAAAAGTTCAAGAACTGTTTTCATTTATTTTTTTTTTTGCGAATGGGTTAGGGGTAGGAGAGATTGGGGCTAAGAGTAACAGGGGTAAGAATTAACAGCTGAAAAAAACACGAGTTCCTTTAAGAATTAAGAGTTGCGTGAAAGAATATTTTCGTCTTTTCTGCAGCTACCAGCGTACTACTTCACTTGAAGGTCGGATGTCAGGGAAGGAAATTCTGTGGTATCTGGTAGTAATGTTACTTTTGGCCTAGGAATCAAGAATCTAAAGAGTCCCTACAAATTATTTAGGGTTAAAGGGTGTTTTTTTTCAAGAAGGGAAAATAAATCAGTAATTAATCCTAATAAAATATATGATTTAAATGGTGCGTTTCAGAACATATGTATAAACGTTTCCATGTGAACGTTACTATTGAAAGCAAGAATCAGTAGATCCAAACATTTTTTTTGAAAGAAAGGGTGTTTTTTTTAAGAAAAAAATTTCTACAGAAAATGGTACTTGATTAAAATTTAGTAGAAATGTTACTTTTGGTGAAGCAACGAAGAATCTAAAGAGCATATACATTTACTTAAGGTGAAAGGGTGTTTTTTTAGAAGGAGCGATTTGTTGTTTTCTTTTAAGGGAAGTAAAATTTGGGAAAAGTCTTTTAGGACCTATGACAAAAAATGTATATTGCACTTGTCTTGGGAAAGGTTACATTAAAAAATGGTTGATATATAAAATACAAAATATTTTTTTAAGTGTCTACAAAATTTAAGATAAAAGCCATGTTTTCGGCTGAGTGATTTTTTTTCTAAACAAACTTTTTTGTTTTCAAAATAAAGATAACAACTAAACTCGCAAATTTTAATACGGATAGCAAATTTTTTTTGGGATGCTGAGTAAAAATTTGAGATAGTTAGGTTTGCCAACAAAATTTCGTTGGGCAACATTGAAACACAGGAATGGCAAACAAACGGAAGTCAAAACTACTCTAGCACGTCATGTTTTTGAGATATGCTAATATGAACATGTTTTTTTTGTTGGTATATTTAACGTCGAATTTCATTAGTGGCAAATACTTTATTAAAAAAACTATTAATGGGATGTAAATGAAGTGCATTTCATCTATCTAAATAATTTTAAATCATTTTAAAATTCGCTTTCGGCGCAAATTGAATGGCTAACTTTGTGTTTTTTATGGGATGCTGAACCCGAATCGTAGTGATCTAACAAAATTTACTACGGAAAACATGAGAAATCATTGAAAAACTTTTTTTATTGTGTATAACCCAAAATATGAACATTTTTCGCTAAACCCGTTTATGTAGAAAAAATGTAGACAAAATTACCAAATTTATGTCTTGACCAATTTTTACTACGAATAATGGATTCTTCACAAAAAAATGTTAAAAAAACTATTAAAATTAGTCCTTTTAAAAAGTATTCGCTTTTATTGGTGTTCTTCTGCTGACTGTCTTCTTTACACCAAAATTAACTTGACCAGTATCAGGGAATACTTCAATTTAACCACCTTTAACCAAGGTACAAAATGACTGAATCATGAAAAGAAAAACGTAAAATTTAAGTGGTTACCTTTGATTAAACGCTGTATGCCTATGCATGTCAAATACAAATGAAATAAACTTTTTTTCCTGATTTTTGTTTTGTTTAAATACCATTAACTAAAGTAAAGTTGCATTTAAATTACCATAACGTATCACCTGCTTTTGGTTACCTTAACTAATTATCCACATAATTGCATGCATCACAAATTTTGTGTAAACAAATTTAACACTGCTACCCTAGGGGACACTTAAATGCCAAACCCATAGGTAACGAAGTTCATTTAAATTTGTACTAACTTTGAAGGGTAATTCGTATTGCTGCGCTGCAGGGTGGTTCCAGTTACACCTAAAAGATTTTTAAAGGCGATAAAAGAAAATAGAACAAGAAAAAATCGTACAGAAAGTAGTTACCATGAAACTAGTTGGGTTTATTTATTTCAGATTTCCGAGGAATATTGTAAAAAAAAAATTGTTAAAAACACTAATTTGTTTAAAATCTTTGATGTCTAACCCAATTTCTTAAAAGCTTTTATGGTATAGAAATTTAAAAAAAACACCCTGTACAATGCGACGGTAATTAACTTTGAAGACGAATTTTACTATCCGACCGACATAAGTTAATATTACCTTGTGCTCCCTAGAGCCTCATAAAATCAAAAACCCCCAAAGTTCGTAGGAATTTCTCGGTTGGTGGTTTTTATGCGTTAAACAATAAAGTGAATATTTTTTTTTTTTTTGACGAATTCCCTTTTGAAATTTAAATACCACACAGCTTTATCAAAACAAAGGGCGCACAACAGTTTACCAATAAATCATGAGTTTATTTACGATATCCACCGCACTGACAGGTTCTGACGTAAAAAAAACCTCATTTTATGTTTAATCTCAACTAAAAGAGAGAGAGAGATAGAGAGGGTGAAAAATAGAGAACAATAAATAGAGAAGACCTGTAATAATTTTGTTTTTACTTGAACTTTTGATGATTGCGTAAATTCAATTTGAAAATTGTTTACCTCAACATCATATAATATTATTGATTCAGCAAAACAACAAAAACCAATAAAAAACAAACAATAAGAGTTGTTGAGAGGAAATATAAAGCAAATTCGTTTAATAAATAAAATATATCATGCTACTCTTGGTTGTATCTTGTTATTTAATTTGAATAAAATTCATTCAAATTGTAAATTGGGTTCTGATTTTCGAGAATGTAAGATTTATTTAGTGCAGCCAAAACTATCTTGTGAATGCAGATTGAAAATAAATATAAATACACCCCAGAAAGAAGAAGAAGAAGAAAACGAATAAGCAAGAAAAGGTGAAAGATACTATACAACAAACTGATGGGGTACTTCAGATAAGGTGACCAGGGGTCTATTTCACCAAATACTTTTTACTTTTCACTTTAAATCTTTGCAAATAAATAATTTCCTGAAAAGTAAAAGTGCTAAGTGTTTCACAAAATTTTCAAAGTGAAGAGGCTGTTCACTTTTTAATTTTTTAAAACTATTTTTGAAAAGTTAAAAGTAAAAGCGTTTCATTAATTTAAAATAGAACTTTCGTATTTAGCAAAGTACTTAAGTAAGTTTTTGAGCGGCCATTAAAAAATCCTGAAAATCGTAGAGTATTCGATTATCACACTAGAGGTTCCTATTGACAACAATTTTTTTTTTTTTAAATAACAAGTGAACAGAAAATCGTGCAGGTAGTCTTCTACAGCAAATACCATGAAGCAATGCAACAGCATTAGCAAATTTTTTTTTTATAGATGATCTTTTAGTATCTAGTGGTGAGTTAAAGCGTCACCTTCCCAACCGAACTACACTTTGGTCACTATTTTTTACTTCAAACAAATCTTTATCATTTTTGTTTTTGTATTATGATTTTTCACATCTTTTCTGAACAAACTCTTAAAAATTTCGCTTTGCATAATATAATTTGCAAAGTTTATGTGTTTGGTGAAGCGAAAAGTACAAAACTTTTCACTTTGCAGTAAAGAACTTTTCACTTTGCAAATTTGTGTTTGGTGAAATGTTTTTTTGCAAAGAGAAAAACTTTTCAATTTTCATTTCAACAAAAAATCTTCTTTGCAAATTGGTGTTTGGTGAAACGAAAATTGCAAAGTAAAAGTGAAAAGTTGCAAAGTGAAAAGTTTTTGGTGAAATTTATATGTAAATGTCACAAAAAATTTATTAAGAACATAACATAGTTTTTTTATTGTGACATTTTGGCATTTAAAATGAATGTTATGTTTTCGCATTTCGGCATTGAAAATGGATAAGGTTATTTTCTTATATTTTCGAAAACCAGTTTGTTTTGCATTCGAACTTTTTCGACATTTTTCTACTTTCAAAAACACAAAATCAGACACTTGTTTATAGGTCTTCTGACAAAATTAACATGATTTAATGAGAAAAAAAATGAAAATCTAATATCTGTGAGACAGATAACAATTGTGTTAGGGACCAAATAGAGTTTTGTATTAATAAATAATCCAAGGGACCCCGAAGAACAGTGTCGTGTTTGAGCTATGAAAAGTAAAGGACTTGAAAAAGTTATCGAATTGATATCAGTATGCCAGATAACACGTGTGTTAGAGAGCGGATAGTGTTTTGTATTAATAATGCTATTTTTTTTAAGAATACATTGAAAATTGGATAAGGAACCATCAAAACAAGATTGGCAATGAAATAAATATTTTTTTTTTTTGTTTTGAGACAATATGGTCACTCCCAATCTTTTAAAGGGGTTCTTTTGAAGAGAAGACAATTTACAAAATAATATTGTATCTTACCTTGTTGTGTTTACATACTACGAGTATGTACTGTCAAATTCGCATTTTGAATTCAGGAAGAAACTGCATAGAATATATACACATCTTACCAACATACATTTGCATTTTTTATTTGATTTGTATTCACAGTTGAATGCAATCTTCCGGAGGAAGAAAGGTGATGTGGTTTTTGCTGATAAGGGGGTTTGTTTTGTTTATTTTAGAAAAAGAAAAATAATTGCAATGAGGTCAAGTTTTTTTTCTTGAAATGATTACATCTTTTGCCAAAATATTGGATAAATTTATCACAATATTTAAAATTAAGTAGATATACATATTTTGTATTTAATAAACCGAACAATAACTCTTGATTTTGAATACTGAAGCAATTTCAGATTTTTTTTGTTGTTTAAACATCTCTGTTATATTTTTGAGTTAAATGGATAAAGTGTCTGGACAAAAAATATATTAACTGAAATTTATAATGTTTTCACAACGACTCGTGAATCTCTGTAATAAACCAAATGTTTGAAGTTGGAACTTAAATATAGAGTGATAAAGCATTCCTAGAAGCAACATTATTGTGTCAAAAATGTTACCAAAATGAAGGCACAAATTGATCCAAAAACATTACTTGACACAAAAAAAAAACCTAAAAAATTGACTTATCAATGGATTTTAAGAAATTACCTAGTTTTCTAAAAAAGAAACAAAATCGTTGTAAATACAAAATTTTGTTATAAGACGCTTTTTTTCAAAGTAGAAGTGACAGTTTTCTACGATGATTTTTACGAAATTATGTGCACTTGTTAAATTTTAAAACTCCTTTTCGATACAACTTGAACAACTGTGTGCCCTAAAATTTAAGAAAAATGGACCGTCCAAAACAACCAATGACTTAAGAAAATGGGATGAATATTTTAAAAAAATTGAATCAATGCCGAAGCAGTTTGAACTTTGAATCCTAAATTGAAAAAAACTATTATTTTTTTTTCTTGCCAAGAAACTTCACCAAAACATTCCAGCTAGCCCGATTTTTCCCAAAAACTATCAAAAATTTTATCATAATTTACAACAACTTGGCAAAATCGTCATTTCTTTTGAATTGAAAGTTGATTCGGGAAAAATGCATCAAAATGCTATTTCATTTAATGTGGAAGAGAGCACTAAAATCTGGTTTTCTATAGACTCTTGAAAATGGTGACGAAATTTAAATATCATTTATCTGAGTTAAGTTAGTTTCAATTTTATACAATGGCTGGCATTTTGGGAACGCAATTGGAAGTATGAATTTATATTTAATCAATAAATTGTCCTTATTATGATGAACTGAAGAGGTAATTTCAGTTAATATACTACACAAATATATTTTTTTTTTTTAATTGAGAAAACAAGAAAAAAAGGGATAAGAAAATGCAAAACTTCATTTTGGGAACGCTCTTTTGGATTGCGTACCTAAGACTGCTACACAAATGCACAAAGAATTTTACAATTTATAACTAGTGATTATAACAAATTATACAATTCGCAGAACTAAAATACCTTTGCATTGAATGTGTTTTTTTTTTTCTCATTTAATGTTGTAATTTATTAAGTTTAACCAAAAATTCAAATTGCTCTGAACTTGTTAGACAAAGAAGACTTTGGCTTAATCAAAAGAGTCAGAAGTACTCTTAAAAAACAGTCTAAAACTTTAGGACTTCTGCTACCGCGCGCCGCATTGTTATCCAAAATGACATTTCTCGTTCCAATAATCATAACTTTTGAACGCATTCAGCTATTATTTCAATTTTCTTTGTTAATGACAATTACAGGGCTACAAAAATAATGAATTTCAAGAAAATTGTTCCTCATGGTGTTTCGGAATCTTTGACTGAAGTAGGATTTTCATAGAAAAATGAATTAACATAAAAAAGAATTGAAATGAAATTTTAATAAACTATCCTATACATTTTGAAAAAGTTTGTTAGAAATAAAAATGATTACAGTTTAAGCGTTCACAGGGTGTTCCGAAATAAAATGGATCATAAAATTGGATACTTTAGGTAAAAACATATTTCCTACATAACGATTTAAAAAAATCCTCTTGGCTTAGGAGTAGTAGGAATCTACTAAAGAAAAATACACGACTGGACCACACATACTTGTTTTGTGTGTTTTTTGACAAAGGATTCCCAAGTACAATAGGATCTAACACGTATTACACAAACAACATCAAACTGCTGATAAACGAAAAAGTACAATCCAACTGCCAATAGATTTTTAACATGTTTCGAATTAATATCAAAAATTTATTGACGGCTAGATTTAGCATTTCCTTTCATCAGCAGTTAGATGTTGAATGTGTTATACGTGTTAGATCCCACTGTACTACGGATAGATTTGCCAAAAAAAAAAACACAAAAATTGAAAATGATTTATAAAATAATTGAAGTACATTTCAACCTTTATAGCTCCTTTCACACAGAAAATGAAAAACATTGAGTTCTTAAACTTCTCATAGTTAGTTTATTTCACGTTCAATTTTTAACAGCGCGTTGAACGAATTAAACAGGCTTTGTTATTGAACAAAATGTGGTCCAATTTTTTTGGAAAAATCATTTATGAAAATTAATTCAAAAATAGTCAAATCTCGTGTTTTTTACCAACCTACCGAAAATATGTTCGTTTTCGCAGCAAATCCAGATTTTGGAGTTCAAAAACAAAAAAAAAATGTGCTCACTTACGATTTTGAAGACATGACCATGAAATGTATTTTTTTCTGAGATTTTTTTTAAGAGGTTAACTAGAAACTTTGTACTCGATGCTATATATTTCTTTGCTGACTTCAAAACAAGTCAACCAGGACATCAATTTATACCAAAAGCACTGTAGGATTGCAGCACTAAATTGTAGGTAATCTTGGTCACTTAAATAGCACTTAACGATGCTCTAATAATCTTAATTTTATTGGCTTCCGTACATCAAATAACCCGATAAATAAATACTTTTGAGCTTTTAAAAACCAAACACCGGAAAACTTTGCAACCAAAGATGTTAACTTCTTTTTTTTTTTTTTTTAAACTATAGTACCTACTTATCTTTGTTTTGCAGTTAAACTTCAAATATGAAATAAAAATAAACGACATTCATATGACAAAAGTTCATCATTAATAAAAAAAAAAAATAAAAAAACTATTCAAATAATCTCATCAACTTTTACTTCTCAACGTTCATTCAAGTATTATTTCTTAACAGAAGTCCCTCTAGCCAGAAATATAAATGCATTTAAGAAAATCGTAAGGAAAAACTTTTTCCACCCGCAATAATAACAACGACACACTTTAAAAACAAAAAAAAAATCCAAAAGTTTAAAATGTCTCCAAGAGACAAAAAAAAAACAACGCCATATGTAAACCCAAAACAAATGTGCATTATCCTCAAAGCCAAGAAATTGTATAAATTTCGACCGAATGCCTTCGAATAAGAAAACAAAAACTGCTTTGCTAGAGTATAAACTCTCCATACAACTTTATATGAATTTTTTTTTCTACCCAAACGCCTAGCGAAGCCTTTTTTTATTTTTTGTTTTGTTTGTGAAACCAGAATGTCGTCTCTCTTCATATCCATTAAATGGATTCTAGAAGAAAATGAGAAAAAAAAACAAAATTTATATATATTCTTGGTACTCATCTCATGCTATGCACTTCAAACTTTCATGAATTTTGCATGAATTTTAAGCGAAGAAAAAACTTCAAACTACTCTTGTAGCGTAAAAGTTCACTGTACGGCGACGGCATATGCCAGGACGATTTTTGCATAAGAGTCTCTTCCTTCTCCATATGAAGCCTCACATTAAATTCGAGTGAAGCTTGGGTAAAAGTATGTACAAAAAAAAGTCATAAAATGCCGCCTTCACTTTATAAAAATAGAAAAAAAAAGTTAACGTCTTTTTCTACCAACGAGATGAGTTTCGTTCTTCTATATGTTCACTTCCCTGTTTAGCAGTAAAAATAGAAGCAAACGAAAAAAAAACAAAGGTACACCGTTAAATATTCTCAAAACACTCTCCGTCTCGAGTATACCTACATATATGCTTTAGCTTCCAGAAAAGCTGCCATACATTATAGGTACCGTTGGAATGTAAATATTTTCCATTCAAACGGGCCACATTACCAGCAGCATCAGCAGTTCGATTGAATTTTTACAACCATAAAAGGTGCAAACCAGCTTTTCTTTACTTATTTTTTTCCATCCTTTCTTTTGATCTAGGAGCTCAGTGACATACGAGTCAACCATAAACGCATATGCATGCAGTCCTTCACCAAAAAAAAAAAGGACCTTTTTAACCCACCATCATAATATCACCTAACTGCTATAGAACGGTATATACAACTTCATGGAGAGAAATAAGTTTAAATTGAAAATGTAGAAAAGTTTTTAACTGAAAATTTATGGCATACACCGGGAATTACTGTGCAATGACATTAATCAAATTGAGAAATTTAATATGAAGCCAAAGAGAAGTGGCGCCCGGGCAATGACGAAGAACATGTTCCTGAAGGTGACACGTTACTACGTTAGGTAGGTTTATAAAGGTATAGAAATTGTGGTTCACTTCTATACTATAATACCCTCTAGGGTTGACTTGTTTTCAAAACTCGATGTGTGCAGTTAGCTTCAACGAAGCGATTAATTGATTTCAACAATGCAAGGTAAAGTAAGAGACTCGTGTGTATTCGTACTCGTATATAATGTTGATATGTAATATCGAAGTTCTTATCGATTAAATGGTGTAGAAATCGAAGCGGAACGGTTTTGTGGTTTGTATAAATGTAATTAAGAGGATTAGGAGTTTCGCATAATTATTTTGGTTCCTTGAGCTTACCACACTTGGAGCAACGAAATTGTACCTACCTGCATTACATACATTATATGCAATTAGAAGATTAAGTTGTTATTGGTTTTGATACGATTACTTGTCAATGGAACTGTTGATTACTTACAAATGGACAGCGAGTGTATTTATAAAACATTACAGCGGAAATAGGAAAAAGGATGTATTATGAAGTTTTTGTTATAGTAACTTTATCTCTTGGACGTTTGTTTAACTTTTTCTAGGAGCATTTTTAATTTAATTTATTTTTTTTTTTAACTACGAAATATGGGTAGTAGTAAGGATAAGCGCAAGTACGATATTATTCAACGAAAGACTTTCATGAGAATAATTCCTGATGTCGCGTAGGGCCTTACGGCGGTTATTACTATGAAAGAGCTGTGTTATCAGAGAACTTTGAAGTACCTTTGGCGTAATGATAAGTGCGATGGAGTATCACACAGGCGGTCTCGGTTCAAGCCTACGCCTATGCCAACTTGTTTCTTCCGAACAAGGTAAGAAAGTACTTCTTATATAAATGAATTGGTAGAGGATAGAATCAACCGTGGCGAAAAGAAGGAAACAATGATGAAATCTTGCGATATTTTCTTCAACAAAGAGAAGAAACGCGTTTTTGTCGATGCTTCTTTGTAATAAATAAAGACTTAAAGGCAAGAAGTAATTGGAGATGTAAGAGAGCGCGTTCTCACAATACGCATTAGGGCGACATTTACAAACATTACGCCGATCTGTGCCCACGCCTACATAGATGAATAAGATGAACCAACTAAGAAGCATTCAGGGACCTTGTCGACAAAACTTATGTTGATTGCCCAAAGTACAACGTACACACGATTTCCACACCTCAATATTTAACAGACTTGGTAATCTAGGACAACAAACTTACAATTAAATTGATCAAGTTTAAATTGATGTCTAGACTTCCAGAATCGTAGAATCAAGAATTCGAATATCAGCGACATCACAACAAAGATCTTGATCGGAAGAAAACCTCGGAAATTTATCTGATTTTGTTTTCTTTAATCTCTCAGAGAGCACACCCCCAGTACCAAACGAATAAAACCAGTGGAAACACTTCCAATCGGTCATCAGAAGGGTTTCCATCGACACTGATATCACATGTTTCAAAAGACCACCAAATCAAAACCCCATGTTAGATGAAGAATGCAAACTAGTACCATAAATACTAGGAGGGAAGCCCCATGAGTTATATCTTCAATAAAGAAGAAGCTTCTCAGACGGAAGAAGAGGGAGCCTGAAAACCAAGTGGTCGAGTCTGTTGAGGGACAATATTGAATGGGTAATCTTCAAATGTTCGTTCTATCAATAGGTGAACTGTTAAAGGCAGCAAGAGATGACTTGGTCAGGACCATACACCAACTCATTGCTACAAGTTCTTCAGATAAAGTTGTTCCAAATAAATACAAATTCGGCATGATCAGCTGTCAGTGGTACATTCGTAAGTATTAAAACGGAAGCGGTGAAAATAGGTTTGGCTATTAATTAGACGATGACAAAGTATATTTTGTCATCAAAAAGGGTGGTTCAAGGCCATAGATTGCGGCAAAACACCACAATGGAAGGATTTAACTTCGAATTACTTAGAAACTTTACCTGGGCCCACAAAATGACACCCGTACAGAAATTAAATCTTGTCAACTGCTGTTTCTTCGGAGTAAGCAGGCCTTGTATTAGTTAAGCCCCCTGGCAACTAAGAAAAACCTATTAAGGTCGAAACCCAATACACGATAATCCTACTGTTCGGATTCGGATTAAAACCTTGTAAGTGGCTGAGAAAAATATTCTTCTAGTGATCTGCAATTCCGTTCGTATCGCTGATAGTGTAGGAAAAAATTGGAGGACTAGCTTTACGTGCTCAAAATCGAAAAATGTAGCAAATAAAACGTATGGACCCGACGCGACGTATCTTCGAATCTAAACCGGATAGGGGAAGATCACATCTTAAGTTGTGCGCACAAGTGAAGACCGACTTTAATAAACTTGGTGTATGTAACTGGGGGCATCTAGCTAAGGATCGTGCTGGTTGAAGAGGATTGTTGGTTGAAATCTACCTGAATTGTAAATGCCACTTGATCCCCAGTCCGAAAAAGTGTACCCCACCTTAGCAGTTCCCACTCGACTGAAAAATGTAGGTCTTCTAAATTTCTGGAGACTTACACGTCCACAGAAATGGCTCTCATCAGTCACTAGTTCTTGGTTTTTGTCACGGCAAAAATGTATTTATTCATTTAAACATTTGTTGCATCGAATATTGGTCGTTATAGATTTATTTAAAAAAATTAGTTTCTGGATTACTTAGTACAAAACCTTAACGAAGATTCTAATAAAAAAGGTCAAGTACAAAAATTCATCATAAAAACTTTAACTTTACATCAAATACTCCAAATAATTTCAATGAAAAAAATTGGGTAAGCGATGAAATCCAGCAGAAGACCATGCATCTTCATTTCTTCTTCTTTTTCCCTGATTTCTATGACTTTTCCATACACGCAGTCTAAGGGAGGGTGGTACAAAAATTAGTTTTTTCATCGTGAAATACCATGAAGCGTATAGAAAACACGTTTTCGAGACATTTTTATGTGTGCAAGCCGATGTCGTCGGTGTCGGCGTTGAAAATTTGTAAACACGATAACTTTTTTTGGAATCAAGATAATTGGAATCTGTAAACGCCAAAAGTTGATGATTAGCTAATATTAGGTGAAGTTCGAAATTCAGTAATTTAAAAAAAAAACCTTTTTGTACTCTTCATACAAACACCTTCCAACAAATGTGATTTTTGTATGGTATGATATACAAATTTGCATTTTTTTTATTGTTCCAATAAACAATGGTACTGAATTTTAAAAAATGAAGTTATCTAAAAACCGGAATACTGAATTCTCAAAAATTTTGGTAAAAATCAATATTTTACACTTTTTTTGTAAAAAAAACTCAATAAAAAAAAAAAGAGGAAAAATATGGGATTGCTAATGTAATTCATATTTGCATTAAAATTTAGAAAAGAAGTGCAATCATAATAAAAACTATTTGACGCCTTTAGCAGAGTTCAGGAAAATTTCTCCAAAAAGTCAAAATAAATCCAGAAAAATAAAAGGAATTCATAATTTTGATTTCTATTTTGAGATAAATTGTTCATTCACCGGAGTTATTATTATATTTCATTCCACAATTATTTTAACCCCCAGAGCCATACATCGTCTTCAAAGCCAAAACTGACTTTGATGTCTGGAGAAAATTAACTTTTCAAGAGTTAAACTTTTGTGTATACTTTACAAATAAAATCTAAATTAAACTTAAATTGGTTTATACCTACGAGTACGTTGGTATTTGATGCAAATATTTTTCCTTCGAAAACGATACCATACCATACGTTGGTATACTAAAATTCTAACCCTCGCTCATTGCAATCAACCCTTAGAAACAAGTTAACCAATTTCATTCATGTACACAGCACATACCTACATCTAATATTTTCATTTCAAAAACTTCAAAAACCCCCTTTCTCACTTTTAGCTTGTTTCTTCTTCATTTCAAAAATAAATATTTTACAATCAAATTTTAAACTCAACATTTGCCATATATAGGCAGACATAGATGTGTGCATTGTTCATATGTCCATTTAAGGAAAAGTCTCCCTTTTTTTTACTGTGGCACATGCATAGCATTTTCGTTTGCAATAAAACGAAATATTATGCAAGTTGTGCAGTGCCCACATCACTGACGATGGGAAACCTCTCAAATTGCCAACGTAATCCAAAGCCAACCCCTAAGTTGCATCATTGCTCAATATATGGATGCTAGCCACCATCATTCCACCTGTCTGATGGGCTAAGGGAATCTTCCAACAAAGCCCAGCTAACCAACCTTGTGGTGCATTTTCATTTCATTTCATCTGTCTGTTGTCTCGACTTACTTTACATCAAAAACCCTCATTCCCAATAGGATTCTCATATAATGTTCTGGGTCCTACATATTCACAAACACATACATATGATGAAGGGGGTTGGCTATACAGAAGTTCTAGTGAAACGAATAGCATATACCTACTTTACCTACAGCTTACGGGTTTTGAAGAAGATGCAGCAAGGTAGTAGGTATTAAAAATGGATCCTGTATCTAGTATCGCATCAATACGTTCATATGTGAATTTATACTCATACATCCTGCGAACGAGAAGGACTCTATATACCAGGACGGGGACGATCGCTAGACAAAAATATAAGAAAAAGAAAAAAAAAAAAAAAAACACGCAGATGACACAAAACCAAAAGCTATCTCGAGGCATTTTAATTAAAAACTTCCACCACAACCACCAAGATGATCTCAGAATACGAGACTATGGTATGCCAAAAGGAGCTGCAATGGCAGCAACAGCGCGCCACAGAATCATGGATAGATTCTTTCGCTATATATTTTCCAAATGAAAACTCTTTAGGAATAAACTTTTGCTGTTTTTCTTTTTCTTCTTCTTTTTTTTTTTTGTTATTTATCCTTGCTATAGATTTACGCATATTTCCAGGATATATCACCATCTCTTGTATACTCAGACACACACACATACTCGCATACCCACAAAAGTATAGTAAAGTAAAAAAAAAATATACACTCACCACTGTAATTGGATAAAATGGATTTATTATGGTGAACAGCAGAATATGATTGGGCCTTGTGGTTTCGGGCCTCTTTCTTCGTAGGTCATCGTTTGACTTGTTCAAAACGTTCTGCTGCTGTTGGCTCTGTTGCTGCTGTTGTGCCTGCAAATACAACAAACAAAAATATGACACAAAGGGTTACTTTTAATAAAATAATAATATTATAAACGTATATGGTAAATTTTTAATTATAGGGTGCAATTGTGTAATCAAAGTGCAATGTCAATCGGTTGGAAAGTTTTTTTTTTTTTTTGTTGGGGACAGTATGTGTTACAGGAAAGTTTTGAAAGGTTTAATAAATTATATAAAATTATTTGGGAGTACATTTTTTTTTTGATTTTTGGTTCAAATGCAAAATAAAACATTGAAATTTTATGTTTTTTTTTTACAATTTTATTTATGTTTTTAAGTTTCATAGACTTTTTGTACCATTCTTTGATTATTTTTAATACCAACACTTTTAGAAGACAGCACAGTTGAAAGAGTAGGTATACTTAAAAATCTTAGCATACATAAATCTGCTGTCTGTGGATGGTCGAAAAAGTGGGGTGGGTGTCGAAAATCGTGTTTTTTACGATTACCATCTTAAGTAGAGCTCGTAGCGAAAAAGTTTCAATGCAAAAGTTGTAGATGGTAAATAGATCTACAACTGTTCACATAATTTTTCTATATAACCTCAAAAATTTTGTGAAAAATGCCAAAAACTAATTTTAAAGTATGTTTTTGAACAGATTTTTATACTCGCAGTTATTCAGCTTTTCCATCATTTAACATTAAAGGTTTGAATGAAACAACAGTAACCTGTGTGTGTTACCACCAAGTTCATAGGCTAGAATTATAGCTATTTCACAGGCTGCCATACCCGATCATCAGATTATTTACACTTAGTGGTGCTAAGTCGATGTATGTTCGAGTTATTTGAAAAACTGATGGCCGTAAAACACTGTTTTTGTGATGTTTTTTGGTAAAGAGAGATTTCATTTTAAGAAACAAGACCAATTTTTTTACAAAACATTCGATGCCGATGCACTTTAGACAGGTCTGAATATTTTTTAAAATGTCATCAATTATTCGGGCTTGAAAAACATTGGAAAAAACATGTTCTTGTTTCTTATAATAGAATCTGTCTTTACCTATAACATCACAAAAACAGTGTTTTTGGCATGTTCAAAATTCGATATCTCAAAAACTTTGCATGGTAGAACAATTCTAATACTAGATTCAACTTAAAAGACTCAGAAAGCGTTGCTTTCTTTGACCACTGCTCGCTAACTGATATTACTGTCCTTTCGAAAAAAAAACGACCTTAAAAATGTATTTTTAGCATTTATAGTATTTTTTTTTTAATTTTTGATAATG
The DNA here is from genome assembly GCA_948107695.1 of Meliscaeva auricollis. Classification (NCBI taxonomy): domain Eukaryota; kingdom Metazoa; phylum Arthropoda; class Insecta; order Diptera; family Syrphidae; genus Meliscaeva; species Meliscaeva auricollis. The sequence goes on along the minus strand of OX403619.1, from coordinate 29,482,450 downwards.
TTTTCCACAATAACTGTGTTGTTTGCTTACTAAGTCTTATAAAAGAGGATTTAATCAAAAATAATTAATCTCAAAATTTTCAAAAATCAAAAAGATAAAAAAAATAAAAATAAAAACAAAAAAAAACTAGTTTTTGGCATTTTTCAAAATATTTTTGAGGTTATATAGAAAAATTATGTTAACTAAAGTTGTAGATCTTTTTACCATCTACAACTCTTGCATTGAATTTTTTTTTCGATGAGTTCAAGTCAAAAATACTCAAAATAAAAGCTGGTGTGCCTCAGGGATCTGTTCTATCTCGGATCCTTTTTTTTTATTTTTATTAAAGATTTCTTATCTTCATTATTTTGCTGACGAGAGCACAAACAAACATGTTTCTGAACTTAAATTTTCCAATCATCAGATTGTGGAAATAAAACGTTGATGTATGCCAAATTCTTTAAATTCCGATCTAAATAAATTGCATTGTTCAATGGGATATCATAAGCCACGTTCTAATTTAGGCTTCCGAAACCCAATGCTACCTTTTATTGCGTAAGCAAAACCTACTACAGCTGACCTTATGTATGAATGGAACTTGCATTGGGAAACTGAAAACCTTAGGCCCATTTCAAATGAAGCCATAGACCGGCTTAACGGCCCAGTTGCTGAGGAACACATTTTAAGGCCCATTTCACACGAAGCCAGCGACCAGCTTACCGCCCCGGTTTGACGGTTTTGCCAGTAAAAGCACCTACAAGGCTCATTTCACATGATGCCAGTGGCTACCGGCTAAACAGTCAACCGCTTGCTGGGAACACATTCTTATATGGGTGCTTTTTGACTGATAAATGATAAAATGATCCGTTTGCGGGCACGAGGAATCATTTTAGATGGTCGGTATGGTGGTTAGGTGTCAGGATAGTATTAATAAGGAAAGGTTTGGAAATTGGAAAGGGAACGGTTTGGAAATGGCATTTGAGTGCTGAGTTCCGACGCGGCCTGCTTGCGATGCTCAGCTTTCTTATGTTTTGGAACAGCATCTGTTCATGGAAGCGAACAAAACAAAGTCGGAAGTCGTTTCGAATAACCATACCGAAATAAAAAAAGTCTCAAGCATGCAAGTATTGCAAGTGCCTCACTTTGGAGCATTTTTTTATCCGTTACTATCATAAACATATTTTTTTTTAGGTGTAATTGTGAAAATATTGTTTTTTCTGTTTTCGAGTTAAGCTGTAATTTTTTTTTCAAGATTCCTTGGCCTTAACTCGACGAAATCAAAAATTAATGAAAAATCAATTTCTGGCAAATTGAAGAAATGTTTGGCAACTTGTGGTGAAGCATCTGAGTCCTATCTTCGGTTTAAAAAATATGTACATGTGTCAAAAAACCGATTTCACTAAGAAGATTAGCTTGGCCGAGCTTATTAATGTATTATTAAATAGTAAAAAAAATGAAGTATAAGAACATTTAAGCAAATCCCAAAAACACATTTTCAATGTTAAGCTTTAAAATCTATTTGGTGATGGGCAAGCAACAAGATGCCACCAACTCGATATCAAACTTCTTCTTGTATGATATCCATTTCAATCTCAACTAAATTACAGCAAAATTGGTTCCATTACACTAAGCACGAAGAGTGCTGAAGTCCCTTCTTCAACATCTGTCAGAGTGGTGCTTGCTGTGCTTACTGGCTTGTGGGTTAAAAACTTCAGCTAGGAAATATAATTTTTGGGTGACTTAATGGCATGACAAGTCGGATTTTCATTTATAAATAGTTAATTGTTCAAACTACCATCAGTGAGTGTATACCGGACTGGGTGGTATGGCGGGCGAGCGGGCGATAGAACAAGCGGTAGCACATTCAAAGTGAACAATATTACGACAAATATATCCAACAGTAATGGTAGTTGGTTGGTGGACCAGTATTCTATAGTAGAAAAGTTTCTCTTTCGCAGCCGCAGCCAGCAAGCAAAAGGTCTTTTCTAGAGGTGTGCAGAATTGTGTAGACGTATAAAATTTCAAAGACCTTATTTTTCAGCTGACTTGTGGTAAGGTTAAGGCAATTTTAAAAGGTGTCACCATAAATTGCGTAGTAAAATATCCAAAAAAGAGGCGCACAGATACCACTGAGGTAGCAAAAACTAACCAGCCACATAGAGACAAAAAAGAAAATGGGTATACCAAAACAGCAAATGAATATCTGTACGAAGACAGTTTTTTTGTTGTACTGGATGCGGAATAGAAGGTAGAGAGGGGTTTTTTTTAGGGTCTAGTAATTAACAATTATTTCACATAACTTCCTACAGAATCTTTTGCTTGTTTTGGCTTTCATCGCCCACAATTTGATGGTGGGTTATTTTCTTTATTATTATTTTTTTTTTCTTGGGCCATTCATTTGCAAGTTAGATAGGGGTAATTTGAATTATTATTACCAAGGTTTATAGTCGGTAGTATGGGTCAATTGTGAGATAGCAAAATATATTCAAGGTAAGGTACAGTGGATGTTGGCGGTGCCGGTGGAAGGAGAAGGGTTATGAGTTTTTGTTTAATTGGAATATTTGCGGGATGTTTCTGTATTTTTGGGAAAAAGGGGAAAGTTATTATAATTTAAGGAGAATAAATTACTGAAGTAATTTAAGGAAAAATTATTTTATTGAAACTAATATTTACAATTTTAAGGATCGACAAATTTTAAGTTGGTTTGGTAGTTTGGAGAAAATATAGAGAAAATAAATTAAGATTTTCATATTTTTAGATTCATTTCAATGGTTTTTGTTAATTGTTTCAACAGTGAATTTAAGGATGTTTTTTTTTTTTGTGGATAACATTAAAGACATTTAATGGAGAAAGACATCCGGTTTTGTTTTGGTTAGTTTTAAGATAAGTTTCGTGCAAAATTTGTAAAGTTTCGATTTAGTTTCAATTCAGTTGATTTTAGGTATGATTAAGTTTCGGGTACATTTCAGTGTTAAGTTTCGAATAGGTTTCGGGTAAGTTTCAGGTAAGTTTCGTGGAAAATTTTGTTTAGTTTTAGCTAAGTGCAGAGGTTTGTTTAAATTAAGTTACAGTTAAGTTTAAGCTAAGTGTCGGTTAAGTTTCGATACATTTTCAGATAAATTTCGGTAAGGTTTTCCATATATTTCGTGTGAAATTAGTGTCAGGTAAGTTCCGGTGAAGTTTCTAATAAGTTTCAGATAAGCTTAAGATAAGTTTTTATTGAGCTTCGGATGAGTTCGATTTTTTTTGCTTTGGTGAACTGAAATCGATTAAAAATTGGCTAAATGTTAGTTAAGTTCGAATAAGTTGCGGTTAAGTTTCGGTTGAATTTCATAGACTTGTGGTAAAGTTTCGAAGAATTTATGTATTAATTAAGTTTAGAGTTAGTTGCCGCTGGGGTTCGGTTAAATTTCAAAGATTTGTGGTATGCATTTTGTAGGTTTTCAGTAGAATTTCATAAGTTTTTGTGAGTTAGGAGTAAGTCACTTTTAGGGTTCCGTAAAATTTAGTAGATTTGTTCCTGACTTTCGTGTACTTTCAACAGAATTTCTTGCATTTTGGTAGTGTTGTACGTTTTTGGTTTAATTTCGAAGAGGTTAAGTTTTGATTAAGTCTAATTTTCTATCCTTTTCGTCGCGATAAGGTTTCGGTTAAATTTCGTCGATTTTGGGTAAAAAATAAAAAAAACAAACATAATTGGGTTAATTAAGAATAAGTCAAGGTTATGTTTCGTAGATTTTCAATAGAATTTCAACGAATCTAAATTTTGGTTAAGTTAAGAGCAAGTTCCGTTTCCGATAGAGATTCGTATATTTTCATTTATTTTCGGTCAAATTTCGTAAAAACTAAGTTTTGGTTAAATTACGAGTAAAATTCCATAAAATTTAAAAGATTTCTGGTAAAATTTCGTAGATTTTCAGTAGAACTTCGCGGTTAGAATTCTGTTGAAATTAGGTTATTTTGTGGTAAAATTTGGTAAATTGTGGATAGAATTTCCTAGGTTTGTAGATTTTTCAATAGAATTTTGAGAAATCTAAGTTTTGATAAAGTTAAATTTGATTGAGTTAAATTTCGTAGAAACAAAGTTTTGGTTAAATTAAGAGTAAGCCTTGATAGATTTTCGTAAGAATTTCGTAAATTTTCGGCAGAAGTTCAATTTTAAATATTTTACAATTTCTGTAAAATTCGTTGATTTTCATTAATAAGATATTAATTAATTTGTTAGATAATAACCTGAATGCTATTTTAAAACATTCAATCAATCGTTTGTTATGCTTTTTCACTGGGGAAAAAATATGTGGTTTACTGTTTAACATGAGTTAATGCAGGTAACGAACATATTCTCCCGTTTCTGCGTGAACCACGTATCTAAGAAAGCAAATTTTGTTTAGTTTTTTTTTAGAAATTTTAGTTTTTTTTGTATTGAATAAAAAGAAATCAATTTAACTGTAAAACATATTAATTGAGGTTATTTCACCATTTATACTTCTTCATCTTCCTTACTCACAGTTTTTCAGCGATGTCTAATGACGAGTGGATTGGATATGGATTTTTAACTAAAGTCTTTTTGCTGTTTTGGTGTACTCATCACTGTGCACAATGTGCACTGCACATATATGCATGTGGCTCACTGCTTAACATTTAGCCGAACACACTTTCCAAAAACAAATAAGATGCATTTTTTTCCACATTAGTTAATACCGTGCACGTATATGCTCTTTTGTGGATTTATCACACTGAAATAGTATGTGGTTCACTGTTGAATATTTAGGCGAGCACAGTTTAACAACGAAGACGAAATGCATTTTTGGTGTTTTGCGTGAACTTCTGCTTGCCATTTTGGATATATAAAAAAAAAACAAATCGTGGCTTTTCGGTTAAAGTGACAGTCAAAATTTAGTCTTACAGAAATGTTTCTAGAAACTATATAGAACAAATTGCTACGAAAAACAAAAAATCGCTGTCAACGAAAAAATAGCTTTATAGTCTATGAGTTTTGAGTTGAGATAATAGAAATTGGACACCAAAAAAAAATGGTTCACTGTTCAACACATTTGACGAAAAATCATCAAACACTAGGTTCCAATTATACATAATATGTGAAAGAATTTATTCGCTATTTTTTCAATTCGGTTTAAACAGACTTTCTCGATGGGATACTATTGAAAAAGACGATGTTAAGCTTTGAACACCATTAAATGCCCTGGCTCCTGCAGTACAATGGAGATCTTTTTTTACTTGGACAGAATATTGCACGTAACAAAATCTTAGGATGCCAATTCTACCGGGAAAGGTAGATGATGGTGGAATCTTCTACTAGAAGTTCAACAGGTGAAAGTGGAGATTATACAAAGTTATTTGGAGAAGTCTCCACTTTTATTCAAACGAATATAAATCATTTAAACAAATTTCAATATTTTTCGTGTTCTTCTTTGTTCTTTTTTTCAGCACAGCAAGTTTTTAGGGATATTTGTAATTTTTGACACTCTATTTATGTTATTTTCTTAATTCGACAACACAGAAAAAGATCCCAGAAAATGGAAAAAATGTTTAATTCAGAAAATGATTAAAAATTCCTCAAGATGTAATCAGCCTACATAAATGTTAATGAGCGATAATAATAGTTGCAGCTAAGCCTTACTATGATCAAAGGCTATGCGTTGAAAAAAAAATTGAAAGTTATTAGTTATCCACTTGAGTGATGTAGATTGAATTTTAAAAATTTATAATTTAACTTATAAATCCAACCCTTTGTGAAAGATTCGCGTCAAGACTATTTAATCCTTTATCAAACAAAGTAACAAATTGCCTTTTTATAATCCCCTTTGATTCCCGAGAATTTCTTCAGCTATTAGTAGGTACAACGCTACACAGTCTTAGGGATATCTCATTAAAATTCTTAAATTCTTTGCCAAAACCTTGATTATTATATAGAAAATCAGCATCATTAACGCTTTTTTGTCGGTTCTCTATAGAATTTCAATTGGTTCACCTTAATCCTAGTACTCTGTCGATGCCAAACATAAAGCCAACATTTATATTGTAACCAAAAAAAAGAAAGAAAAAATAGCCTTGTCGAGCTCATATTGTATTCAATCAAAATTCTTCAAAACAAAATTCGCCGCCTTTGTCAGTATGGTAGTTGTTGCATCTTTCACTGCAACAGTAGCACAGCATCAACCCCATCCCTGTGATGTTGCTGCAGCAGAAACAGCAGCGGCAGCAGCAAAAACGTGTCCGGCTGTCGAAATAATTGGACTTCTCGGTGACAGCTTAATTTTTTTTTGTTGCCTTTCGGCTTGATACACTTGATATACATATAAAGCGCTAGCGCCTGTTTCTCGAGAATAAAATTGAAAAAAACAAAAAAGAGAGAGTTGGGAAAATCTGAAAAGTGACAAATGATGCTACAAAGTGTCATGCGGATGGCGCGGTACGAAAACACGAACCGCTTGAGACTTATTTATCATCATAAAGCAGCAGCAGCAGCAGCAGCACACAGTCGCAAGTGCTAATTTTCTGAATGGAACTCAAAATTACCCGATAATTAATAAATTAAGTCAGCTAATGAAGTGTACGTTAAAAACGCTAGGCATAATTTCTCAAATAAAATTTTCAGAATGAAAACGAATAAATAATAATTGCAGGCGCAAAAAAATGTCGAGAGTTCTAAATACCGGCGAGGTGAGCAAGCAAAACGGTTTTGAATTTCTTGGCAATTTTTTTTCGTTTTTTTTTTTTTTTTTAGTCTACGTTAGGAGGGTTATAATTTGCTGATGCGGCATCACACAGAGATTAATTAAAAATAAAAATCATTTTCAACCCCAAATTATTATTTTTTTTTTTTTTATTAATCCATTGTGCCCCAGCCTGTCTTTCATTCGAAAATGTTTAACATGAGTTGCAATTAAAATTACTTTTGTTCTGATGTGAGAGTTGTTCTTGGGGCGAATTGGGAATTATGTTTTTTTTTTTTATTATTTTATTTTTGAAACAGCGGCGGCGGACGACGACGGGCGAGAGAGGGGAACAACAATTTTATGTGTTGCACATTTTTTGGCCGTTAAATGATGGATGTGCATTGTGCCCATTGTGATGCAATTCACAATGGTGACAGTGGCTTGTTTTCGAATTGGTCTTGTGACACCGATGATGGACATGTTGCGGCGGTAATTAGCCTGAGAACATAATTATAAAACTGTCATTGGGCATAGAGGTGCGAAGGTGATTGTGAATCGAATCGATTGCATTGCACAAAAAGGGATGCCACATATAGTTGCTCCCATTTATATTATCTATTTGAAACTTAGTGTGACATATGAGTTAGTGATGGGTTAATGTAATGAAGAAATAGAGTATAGGTTATCTATGTGATGGTTGTCAAAATTGGAGAAGAATGGGTATTAAGCGTATGAATGACATTTGGGGGCTATTAGCAGTTAATTAATTTTGATGCGTCATTCATATGAGTAATTATCGACCTGAACTAATTTGTGCAGTCAATTCAATATGTCATTTGATATGTAATTATGCAGTTCATATCGTTCAAAATAAAAAAAAATATATCATGGTTAGGAATATGACCGATAAAAAATGAAAAATAATGGAAATACCCTTAAAATCTATATTTAAGGGCAAAAACAGTTAGCTTATTGCCCTGTGCTAGGGAAAAACATAAGTAAAAGATAAGACCTTTCTAACAGTGTGTCATTTCTTCCTATATCATTTAAAATGGCATTTAATATGTATAAAGAAAAGAATTTACAGTGTTTGGCATTTTTTTTAATTTGCTGTGTAACTTTAAAGTGCTATTAATTGTTGCGTTCAACGAGCTATTAAAGGTTAAAATTGAGAAAAAAATAACCAAGTTATAAAAAATTTACGTATTCAGTTTTTGTAATTTATTGTGTGAACAAAGCTGACAAATAGTTTATCGAAGGTTCTCAATGGCAAAGATGTTTTTAAATACCCTAAAAAATAGGCTCTGTGAAACTATGCCCCAGGAAGTAAGGCCCCGAAAGAAAAAATGAAATAAAGCCCCAAATTGGGATACTGAAATTATGCGCTAGTGAAAAAGGTCACACAAAAATGAGAAAAATCCCCAAAAATAAATGAAACAAGGCTTCAACTTGTTGTGACTTTTTTTGGAAAAGTAAATAAAGCCCACATTTTTTTTTTATTTTCATATTGAACTTTATTTTAGACATAAACAACCACAAACTGTATCCTGCACAAGCTCTTTTTTTAAAATTGTTCCTTAAGGGTGCTTACATTGAGAAGCCATAACTGCGATCGTGCTGCAAACCATCAGGGAGTAAAAGAATAGCTGCAAAAATCTCACGTTTTTTTTTTTTATTAAACTCCAACTCTATTTTACAAAAATTAAATGAGGCCTCAAGTTTTTTTTTTTTTGATAGAAATATGACTAAAAGAATGAAATAGCACCCCAAAAATTGAGAAATTTGATTGTTGTTGTTTGGTGTTTTTTCTTGGGGCCTTATTTCTTTTCTTTTTTTTTTTTTAAAGACTAAAACAGCTTCTTATATGAATTTAACCTCAAAACGAAGTATTTAATTTGATTTCTTCTATAATGATACATTTATAGAAAAACAAAATTGAAAATCGTTTGAAAAACTATTTTTTCGATATACAATTATGCAAGGACTTTTATAGAACAAAAATTGGTACGCAATTTTTAGGCTATTATTGTTCAACATCTAAAACTAAATTTGACAAAAAAAAATTTGAGGAGTTTTAGTTTTTTAAATCCAAAAAAAATATTTTTGAAATTTTTTTTCACTAAATATTATTACGGCAACTTAAAAGCATTCATGTACAAAAATGTTTGAAATTGATTGAATCATGAAGGAGAAAATAAGAATCTAAAAAGACGGTTCAATGGCAGGTACCGTTAATAGAAGTTTTTGAAAAAAATGGTTTTCATTTAAAGATAGAAATTATTGAAAAAAATTACCATGATTTTTTTAATCAAAATCGTAGGAACCATTTTTGAGAAAAATCAGTTTATCTCAAACCGGCATATGACAGGTAGGTACCGTTATTTTTGGTCAAAAATTCTCTAAAAAAACGCCACATACCAAGTTTGAAGTAAATCGACCAATCCGTTTAGGCTGTGGCCTCTGATGCATACAGACAGGGCAGCCAGACGAACAGACAGACAGACAGACAGACAAACAGACAGACAGACTCTCATTCTCTATCATCGTAATGTCATGTTTGATACTTATCTCAACTTTTTTTTTTGTACGAATGCATAACTTGATATACATACATATGTATAGTACCTATGTATATCGCAAGTAAAAACCGGGATCGTTGAAAAAATGTTGACCGGAATAGTTGCAGGAATGGTAAGCAGAATGAAAATTTGAACTATGTATTTTATTTTTATTTTTTATTTTTGATTTTTTTTTTTTGTTCCAAATGATTAATTATTGCTACCCGAATAGTGCAAGGAACGTGAAACACGTTGCGTGCAGACGTTGCTTTTTGTTTGCTTTTGTACCAAAGTAATCTTTGACTGATCATCACTTAATATAATAATATTAATAATATTTTTACATTAACTTGAACTAAGCTAGCATCATACACTTGTTAAATAAAGTGAAAAAATTTGCAATCGACGTAAAAATGAAAGTTCTTTAATTTTGTGTACAGAACAAATTTGTATTTGATGCAATTTCAGATATTATAAGGCGAAAAAAATTAAAAAGTGTTAAATTATCATGTTTTTGTTTTTTCTCAAAACTTATGCGGAAACTTGCTCCTTTTCATGACCTATCTTTGGGATGTATCAAGTAGAAAAATATGTTTAAACTAAAGAATAGATTTCAGGTTTAAAAAAATATAAAACATGGTTTGTCGCCGTTGTGTTTCAAAACATTTGTTTTTTATTTCAAGCAATTTTTTTTTGTACATAGTTTTGACCTTTTTTCACATTTTATTCACCTTTTTGTAACATTTTATTCAAACCACCCTGTATATGTATGTGCATAAGTATATCATCATCGTTAAGTACATATATTTGTAATTATTATTTTTAAAAAAACTTGAAATTCAAAATGTTTTCGAACGTAAAACATGCCCTACATTAATTGCCTACTTCCATCAGCAGTAACAAGTAGTAACCAACAACAAAAATTTTTTTTACAAATTTCCACAAATTTATTAAAATACAAATTTCCTGAAATTTGTATCTCGAATGAAGCTAAAATGAACTTTAGAAATAGTTGGGTCAACCTCTAATAAAAAAATTCTTATCCATGAATGCAAGAAAAGTAGAAAAATAAACAAACAAACTTTGTTTCCGCAATTTTATGTCTTCGTTTAGGGCAAAAGATTTTTCATTTCCTTTAAGGTTTCCTGTTTATCTCATCTAGTTCGTTTTTTTTTTTTCTTTTTTATTTTTAAATTTGAAATTCCTGACAATTTACTTTATATACAAAAAATTCGCACAGAGAAAACAATAATAGAGTCTACAACTGGACATTTTGGTTGATAGTTTTTTTTTTATTTTTTATTAAGATGGAAACTTAAAGTAAGTACAATTTAAAATTCAACAAAACACAACATATCGCAAATTTCAAATTCATATTATTGATGAGGATGACAGATAAGGATCGGTGTGTTTTTCAAAAAAAAAAAAAAAAAACAATACGGTTGCACTCATTTTACGTTTTATCATTTCAAAGTACAAATTATACAATCAATATCTAAACACCGAGTGTCGTTGTATTTTCAGTTGACAAGTAAACACAGATACTATCATCTTCATTTTATCTTTAATTCCGACCAATTATTGTGACATACATATACATTTGTAGCTATATTATACACACATTCATGTACTTTATCACCTGATGGGTGCTCATCAAATGAATATTTATAACTCAGCACTTTGGAGGAAATAGACAAATATAAAAACAAATACAAAATTACAGGCACATACACAAATACACTAATAGAAATTGACTGGATACTGGAAGAAATAATATTTATCAACTTCTAATTAATTGGCACGGTACTTCTCTGGGTGTTTTTCTGATAATAATAAATGGAATTGAGGTGGTAAAGAGGCGATATCTTATCTTGACATTTTGTGTGCCATGCCACTCGAAGGGAAAGATATAGAAATATGCAAATATGAAGAAAATGAGTAGATATTGCGAGCAAATGACACATAATGATAATATTTTACTTTGGAAATTAGTTTTCTTTCTTTGAGTTTACGTGTTTGTTTTTGTTTTCAAAACATTTCAAAATGAAGCCTCAAAATGGTAGATAAGTAGTATTTTTTCTAACATGTTTTTCACAACATTTTTGATATCGGATTAGGCCTAAGTTAATTAAACTAATTTTGTGACTCAAGTCTGGATGCATTGAATAGATATTTCTGTGTCAACCAAATTTTGAAATATAATGCGATGTCAAAAATTATATAGTGACGACACTTTGTTTTAGATAAGAAATAAGACTTTAACGGCCAATGTCTTGAAAAAGTTCAGTTCAATAGTTCAATCAGTTTAAAACTATTATTTTTAGCTCTGTTTTTCTTATGGAAAAAAAATAATGAAACAATTTGAGTTCTAATTTTTCCTTAAACCGAGTTTTAAGAGCCAGAACTTTGTCAAGAAATCGGCCGTTAATGTTTATTCTTAGTTTGATATCGATTTCTTTGGAATATTTGATTGCGACATTTATTTGAATGAAATGTCATCATTTTGACTGCAAACTAGTCGACCGTTTTTATTGAAAAAAACATTGACTTGTCCATACATAAATAAAACAATTATAGTGAATAAACAAGTTTTAAAACAATTTATAGTTAATTTTGTTTAACTTTTTTTGAGTTTTTTTTTTGTCCTTACATCGTACCTACTTACAAAAAAAAAACTCTGGAATTTGCTAAACATTTATTAAAATATTTTAACAAAATATACAGTAGAGAGCAAAACAAATGCAAACGAAATGGTATGGTCCTGTCTACGCTATTTTCGGTGTTAATTGTTCTATAAAAGCGTATTTCTGTAAACCAAGTCAATTTTTACCGAAACCTACTCCAAAAAATTATTAATATTAAAATTGTTCCAAAAGGTATGTTTGAACTGGAGCAAAAAAAAAAAATGCAAAGACATGGAAAAACTTTAAAAAATAACAGATTTTGTCATTTCTTTGAACGAAAATATTGTATTTAAATGTTTTGTTAGGACCTTTTATTGGCAATAACGGCACTTAACTTATTAACCTTGGAGCCAATCAAAGACACTAATTAGTTATTTCCTATTCTGTCCTTATTTGTTCCATCAGCTTAATAATTTGAAAGCTTACTAATCTCTAAAAATACAGGCTCCTATTCATTTGCTACACGATGCAGGTCAAGACATTTCATTTTCCATCCCAATAAAAATAAACATTTTCCTCTTCTAAGAAGTTTCTTACGAGCTGTCTGGTGTGTTCTGGGTCACGGTCGTCTTGGAATAAGCTGTTTTCAGGGTTTTGGACCAAATTTAATTTAAAATAATATGGTTTCCGAAATTACTTCACACAAATATAAGCAATCATCTGGACACTTACTTGGGTAACTGAACAATTTGCTGACCGATCCGGCAATTCAGTCTGCCTGTCATGCCTGTATATCTCAAGCTTAAGCTGCTGAAGCGATTTTATTCGAACTTGGTAATTAAGGGTTTTGGATGGTTCTCCCGATTGAAATTTTTCTAGGATCAAAATTAACGGTACCTCCCATATGACGAAAATGGAAAAACTTATTTCATTTCAAAAACGACTCTTAGGATTTTGATTAAAATTTTTGTATGTTCTACAACAATAAGGGTCGTATTTTGAAATAACAAAATTATTTTTTTCAACAGTTATAACGGTCGCTCTCATAAACACTATTTTCTTTTTATTAATTTTCTCGTAAACGACTGTCGATGAAAATTTTTACATTAAAGGTCGTTTGCGATTTAGTACCGTAGATCTTTTTTTTTTTTTTTTGAAAATCGATTCGATTTTTAAATTGTCATAAATTTGGGCGCAATTTTGTCAATTGTCAAAAATAAAAAAGAAGAGGAGAAAATATTCAAACTTAGTAAAGAAGTACCTTGTATTTGACACCCATAATGAGTGTTATGTTTTTTTTTTTTGGTCAAATAGATTTTTATGATTGTGATTTTCGGCCGCCATCTTGTGAATTATCAAAATAAAAATAAGAAATAGTAAATATTCTACTTCCTTGAAAAAATAACTTTCATTTGACCATGATATTGGGTGTTTTATTTTATTTTTTTTTTTAAATCGATAATAATTTTAAAATGGCGTTTTTGGCCGCCATTTTGTTGATTTTTAAAATAAAAATAATATTTTATCATTTAATTAATAACCACAGAAAGCTGCCAAAACAAAAGACTGGAAATAATAGAAAATACCTTTCGTTTGATACTCATATTGCGTTATATTGAGTATTTAGAAATTTGGCTATTTTTTGGGTTAAGGGTAAAAAATTTCGATTTGGAATATGTCAATAAGAAATGTCTCCCCTACATTTTGTGCCATAAGCCATTTTTGTGGGAATAAGTTCGACTTTATTTGCTTTTTCTACGGTTTTTATAAAAAGAAATACGTTCAAAATCAATCTATTTTACTGTCATACTGATTATGATTATATTCTGGTGAGCTGGAGAGAATTCCAAAGTACGAAATCTACTAGATTTCCCATATATTTTCAGTTTTCAAAATCATATTTGTAATCTAGATTACAACAAAATCTCCTCCAAATTCTACTAGATTTTGTTAGCCGAAACACATTTATAACACATTGTTCTCTCCTGTATAACAGTTACATCATCTTTTAGCAGCGAGACAAAGGGAAACGTCAAATGAAATCTTTTTTATGTTCGGTGTGAACGGTTCAACAAGACACTAAAAACCTAGAAAAATCTTAAGACTTTTAAAATTCTTATTTAATGAATAAAAATAACAAAAACAAAAAATTAACTATTTAATTGTTCCAAACATAATTTATGGTTAGTGAATTCGCTTTTCCTGATGCTGGATTTTATGGTTTTTCTCTAAGTATGCATTTTTTGCATTTTGATTTACGGGGTTTTCGTTTTCAATTCAGGATTTTTTAAATTACTGTTTAAATAGGCAATCATGATATGAATTAGTTGGATATTATATCTTCTGTTCAATAAAAAGTTTTTCTCAACCAAATGTTTGGTTCTTGTTTTTATTAAATTCAAGAGAATATTGTTGTTTTTAGTATAATGTCGATAGTTATGGAAGGACCTCGTAAGACAGATCAGAGCCACGTGTCTGAATTTTTTTTTTTTTAACACACATATATGTTCTAGAAATGAAAAAAAAAATGAAGAAAACAATTTTTTTGTACATAATTTCAAATTACGTTTTTCTATTTAATCGATGCTGCAAAACACCCCAAAAAATCATACGAGGTCCTGTGATATAACCATTAATGTATTTTCTATTTATCTGTTATCCTTGTTTGTGACAGTTATACAAAACAAATTGATGGCAATTTATTTAACATATATACACATGCGTCTCCATCATGTTTATCATTATATTAATTCAGCAATCCGTATATTCAAAATATATCCTTGTTAAAAAATAAAATGATAATAATAATAAAAATTCAATGAATCCTTACAATTATCATGATTTATTTTCAAAAAGTATCCCAAATTCCTTGAACTTCCCTTGTACCTCCTCCTGTCTTTTACGATAAAATATAAAAAATAAAAAAAAGTACCTACTTGAGGTAGAAAAATATCTCGACTGATATGTATTCCATAATAAGAATTGTTGTGAACACGTTCAATTCAGAGAAAAGTTGACATTTATATGAAAGATATAACAAAAACAAAAATAATTATAATTCTTCAGATGATAGATAAAGTATCTATCATTAAAACTTGCGAGTATCGTATTCAAACAAACACGAACATTTATACAAAAACGCAAACCCAATGAGTCTGTTAACGTGATGATAAAAAAAATAATTAATCACCTTTTGATTATTATAAACTGACCTTGCTCACAGTAGCTAAACTGGTTTCCTATATAGTTTTCATTTTTTTTTTTTTTTGTATTTTTGTTATAAGATATCCAGCAGATATAAACAAGACTATTCAGATAGTTTTTTTTTTTTTTGTACACAACTCCACAGTCGGATTTAATTAATAGCATCTTTTACCCCCTTTTTACCAAGTCTTTCAATCGTCATGATCATCTTCATTTGTGGATTTGCTTTCCCTCTTCTTCCGCATTAGAAATTTCATCTTTTCTATTTTTATTTATTTTTTTGTTTTTTTTTTTTTTATTTTTCGTTTTCTTGACTATTTTCAGTGTAAACTTTGCACTTTCATTCATAAATTTCTGTGTGAAGATTTTCGTGGTTTTTGTTGATTTATTGTTTTGTGCAGTGACATCGAGAAACCGAGGCTAAATGAAAAATTATTTCCAGTCTTTTGTTTTGGCAGCTTTCTGTGGTTATTAATTAAATGATAAATTATTAGAAAATAAAAATATATAACTATATGACATAGAGTTCAGTATTTAGATAGTAGGATGAAGAAAAAAGAAAACGGAAAGAGAATTTTTTTAACGTTTGCTTTTTTCTTTTTTTTTTTATAATTTTCAAGAATTGTAATATTAACATTCCTTTTTGGATAAACTTTTCAGATAACGTCAACTTATTTTCATGGAATACCTCAGTTAAGACAAGAAAAATATTGTATGAATTTTAATTGTCAGCGCAACGGGTTTATAAAAACAATCCATATACATATTTGTAACTCTGGGAATTTTGAGTATTTTTTTTTTTTTTAATTATGTTTGTCTGAGAGAAGGAATATCTTCTTTTGATTTAAAAATATTTTGTTAAGGCAAATAATGGTTTATAAAATAATCAAAATACCTCATAAATTGACGCCACATCGCACAGCGGGTCCATATGACATTTTTGGCATGAATTAATTAAAAATGTAAGAGCATGTGGTTACAACCAATATTTTCCGGTACCTAACGTTAGAATTTCTTTATTTGGGTTTAAATCGTAAAAAAAATTTTTCTTAGCCCATTTTTAACCAATTTTCATAAAGAATACCACGTTTGGTTTGGAAATAAATAGCAGCATGTTTTTTTAAATACATATATGCTTTAAATTGATGGCAAAGTAGGGTAAATGACGAAAAAAATGCAATTTTTGAAAATTTTCAGTTTACACAGTTTGGGTGGTTTAACCAAACCAAATATTTTTTACATTGTTGAAAAGGGGTAAATACATTCTTTCCAAAACAGTAGGAAAAAATCTAAAATTGGTAAAAATTTGACGATGCTAAATTTTTTGCAACGGAAAAAGGTTCAATAAATAGTTTTTTTTTTTTTGGTCCTAAGGCCAGATTTTCGGGGTTTTAAGTTTACGTTACGTTTTGTAATCAGTAAAATAAGCACTACAAAATTCCATTTCGAATCCAACTAATCAGAGATCATTAAAATTGATCAAGCAGTTTTTGAGTTATAAATGGTGGTGATGTATAGTCAGATTTTTAATCGTTATTTTAAAAAATCACCATAAATTTCAAAACTCCGTAGTTTTTGGGAAGTACACTGCAAAAAAACTCTAATTAAGAGAACAGTATGGAATTTCTGTACTTTTGATACTGGCCGAGTTAATTATGGTGCAAAGAAGGCAAGGCAGAAATCAGAGGAAAACCAATAAAAAAGAATATTTTGTGCTTTTCAAAATGTCTGATTTTTATGGATTTTTCAAAATTATTTTCTGAAGAATCCAGAAGTCGTACAAAAAAATGTTGAAGAAAAAAATTTCATAATTTTGAATACATTTGTTTTACATAAAAATTTTGGCGAAAAATTTTCAGATTTCGGATAAGTTTTACAATGATTTCGCATGTTTCCCATATTAAATTTTGTTGGATAATTTTAGATTCATGCTTAGCATAAAAAAAAACATAAAGTTAGCGATTGAAAATTGTTACTTTAGAACTTTCCGCCTTTAAAAACGGTTTAATTGGAATAAAGAGAGTATTTTGGACAAATTATAAATTTCACTTTGCAATATCTTTGAGCCGAAAGTGATTTTTTCAATGATTTCGAAATCCCATTAATAGTTTTTAATAAAGTTTGTTACCAGTTAGAAAATTCGACGTTGAATGTACTAACAAAAAACAGGTTTTTGACATGTTTATATTAGCATATGTCTTGAAAACGTGACGTGCTAAGATAGTTTTTACTTCAGTTTTGGGTTGAAAATTCTTTAGAAAGGTATAGTTTGGTTTGAAGGCGATTTTCGTTTCAGACCAGCGCGCTGCAGCGTTAAGAAATGTTAAAAAAAAACATAAAATTCATTCCAAAAATGCCCTCAAACAACTTTTTAAATTGTTTTGCCCTCCAAACTAAGTATGCCATTGGATTCCGTTAACAAAATTTGAAAATGGTTAAAGCCGTTTTTTTTTTTTTTTTTAATTAAGTTTTTATATATAATTATCCTTAAACCTTGGTATGCCAGGTTCAACAAAATATTAATGGACATCTAATACCAACAAAAAAATGTTGTAATCTGTGCAAATTTTGTTATTTATTCAATTCACACTTATTTTTTTCGTAAACTGCAACAAATTTGTTGCAAAGGTGGGTAATACTCTTTAAATTTCAATTGCAATAAGTTTGAATTAAGTTAATACATACATTTGCTGCAGATCTTGTCGTAACTAATATTTTGGTCATAAAATCAAAAACAGAAAATAAAACTTTCAACCTGAAATTTCAACTTTTATATCTTTTTTAAATACATTCTCACAATATAAAAAAAAATTGAATAATTTCTTCAGGTTCATAATTTTCTAATAACAGTTACTGGCATATATTTATGAAGTCCATCACTTATAGCTTTTAAACTACTTCAAAAACATTAAAAAGTGAGCATTAAAAAAAAAAAAAGAACCAAGGATCACTTACATAATATTCCTTCATTGGACAAACATGCTTAGTTTTCACAACAATCGTATAATCTAAGACCCTCAAACTCCATTGTTTTTTTTTTTTTTTGTTGTCTTTCCATTATAGTCCAGTAGCCCAACAATTAACAATAAACCTCCGTTACAATAAAACAAAAGACCTTGCGTCTCACTTGATAATAAATATGTCTACGCCTCCAATACAAAGAAAATATCCTTTTCTAAGGATATAAATTATTTGTTTCACTTTGCCTAAGAATATCACTGCGATTTTTATAATTTTTGTGTTGAGAAAAGGACTTAAGTTTTCGGAAGGATGTCCCGTGGTGTACTGAGAACAAAATATTTATTCGAAAAGGTTATCAAGATATGGTTTTTTGTACATCTGCTGGAAATGCCAGAAACAAAAACAAAAGTGGTGAGGCCTGAACCATTAGAATTTTCTTAGAGGGGAGTAAACATAGATTATTATCATTTGCAACAGCGTAAAAAGTATTTCGGTAAGCCCGTTATAGTTGCCTCTTATGTCTAAAATCACAGCAATATTTTGTCAATTTCCATAATAGTTCGTAAAAATAAAATCTCAAAAACTTTCTGTTTTAATTGCATTCTTGCAGAACCCATCATCCACTCTATTCCAAATTTGTCATTTTTTATTCTTTTATTTCTGGTTCCTTTTTGCCTAATTGTGTCTATCATAAAAAAAAATTCAAGTAAAAAATAGCCCATTCGTCAAAAATTTGAGTGATGGAGAAAAAAATACCAAGTTATTTTATTTTATTTTTATACATTTTGTTTTCTATTCAAAAGGAAATAATGCCTCTTAAAAATGTAGAAGAATTACTTAAGAGAACCGATTAGACGACAATTTTAAAAAAATTTCTTTTATTTTTTTTTTTGTTTTGGTATTTTGTTTTATTTAAGTGCTAATGCTAAGTCATACATTAAGTCATACGCGGAAGGAACTTAAGAGGTTGTTGTTTCGTGTTTGTTTTTTTTTTTGTTTCTTTTTTGAGTTCAAAAAAAAATCTTTTTATGTAGTTTATTTTCAGTAGAATAAAAAAAAAAGGAAAAAATCAAATGTGAAAAGAATGCGCCACAGAAAAAAATACAAAAAAAAAAGAAAGAAATGAACAAAACGATAAAAGCACATTTAGAATGATGGCCCATACCCAGCCCATATAGTCTTAGTCAGAAAATTAATTTGCCTGTCAATTGTGGAAATGTGGGTTACCATAGATTTATTTCTTTTGTCGGTTTTTAACTCGTGTAAATTAAAATATAATGTGTTTACTAATTTTATCTTTGGTGATGGTGAATTGAAGATACAAAATGTATTTGTTGAAGAGAGATTTTCATTTATGAATTTAGGAACAGTGCTGACATTTTTATTTTCTAAGTAGACCAAAGGGGGAAATTATTGTTTGGCAATTAATGCCAAATTAGTATGTTTTTTTATTCAAAGGTTTTGTGTAGATTCATGTCATGCTGTCAGATGACAAGTAGACATTTGGTGAAAAAACATCGGTGCGGTTTTTTTTTCCCATGCAGCAAACCATTCATTCAGGCAAGACAAAAATGATAATTGTTCTATCCATTAAAAATGTATTTAACATTATAAAAAATTATGTACCTATTTCATCACACTACCAAAACTTGGATGAAGTGTCAAAAAACTATTTTTTGATCTTTGAGCTTTGAAATTTTCATAACATTTTAGTTTTTTGTTTTGGATAAAAAAGAAAACTCTTGAGCCCTTGTCAACAGTTTTGGTAAAAAAAAATTTATAAAATGCAATACAAGAATAAATCTTTGACTTTTCAACCCTCAGATATAATTATGAAAATGAAAAAAAAAATTGAAGTCGTAAATTTTGTATAATTTGGTTATTTTTTGCGCGATTTGTGATTTGAATAACTTGGTGAACGAGGATTAAAAATAGGCTTTCAAAATTATTATACAAAATATAAAAACTTACATAAATTTAATATATTTTAAACGATACAAAAGATATACCGTTAGGGTCTGTTTTTGCTACACCCAATGACGTGTCTTTTATTAAAAGAGATGAAAATTACCACTAACCTACAGAAAAAACGATTTCCGCCCCCTAAATGTTTGGAACCATTTAAAACATTAAAAAACCAGGAATTTTATACGAGCTTACATACAAAATATAATAACATTCCATAAAAATTATGTAAACAAGTAAATAACAGCAACATTTTTATCACTTAAACTGAATATGATTCAATTTCTGGGCTGAATAAATTTGTCTTCTAATAAATTTTAATCGGAAATTGTTGGCTTTAGAAAAAAAAATGCCATATTTACCTTAATTCCTTTTTGTTTCCGCTTTGTAAATAGTTTGGTTTAAAATGTTTATTTTATCATAATATCCATCTCGATTATAAATTAAAAAAAAAAAAAAAAATAAAAACAAGTATTTTTTGGTCCATGAACATAAAACAATTGCGTAGGTATACATTATTAATTTAGTTACAAATTCGTCGAAAATAAAACACATCTAAACTTCATACATCACCGCAAAGCCATAAAACAAAAAAACAAATAAAATTCATCATTATATTCGCATAGTTCTGAAATGAGTACAAAAAAAATAGAAATGAATGAAAACAAAAAAAGTCGTAAAAATAAATATCCAATGCTCATTTTCACAATACTTTTTTACCTTTAAATACATTATTTTTTGGCAGTACGCAAAACACCAATTATTATTGATTGGTATAAAAAATTTGAAAGCGTTTTTGCCCTCAATTTTATTAAAATCCGCTCTTTCAAAAATCTGTTCTTTTTTTTAATCAAGCTAAGACAAAAAAACGATTTCGACCACTTTATACCAATTAACCTTATGGCAATTTTACGTGGGAAACTTGTGGTATACAAGGCATACCAATCAACTAAAACGAGTTTTTTGGCAACATTTTTATGATAGGAATTAGTACGAAAAACACAATTCACTGATTGGTATAAACAAGACTAGGGCAATCTTTCTGGCTCTTTGTGAAATCCAAATAATCTGGTTTCATTTTTAGTTATCAGAAAAAAAAGGGTGTCGACCAATTTGTACCAATCAATCTTTCCATGAGAATTTCATTCGAGAAAAAACAAGAAAAAATATTAATTAGAATCATTTTATACCAATCAACGGCAATGATTTTTTTCTGAGATAACTAGTAACAATTGACTGATTGGTATAAATAAGTTGAAAGTGTAAGTTTTAAACAATGTGAGACCAAAACTGATTTCGAACACTTTAAACCAAAAAGTCTTGACAATTTTACGTGGAAGACATCTATAGGTATTTACCAGAAAAAAAAAAATTGATTTAAATAATTTTATACCAATCAATGGCAACTATTTTTTACTGCCCGAAAGACAAGGTATGTCACAAAAAAAACACAATTCACTGATTTGTATAAACAAGTCAAAAACGGTTTTATTTTGTTGTATTTATTGTATCCAAATATCAAGAAATTTATTATTTAATTAAAGTAAATTGTTTCGACCATTTTATGTAACAAATTTTATGACTTTTTAGCAATATTAGACAACAACTGAACTCGAACACTTTCAACAAATAAACGGTAACATGGAAATATTTAGTTGAACACGTCTATTCTAAAAACAAATTTATTTTAATCATTTTATATCAATCAATTACAAAGATTTTTTTCAGCAACAATTTAGTGATAAGAATGAGTATGAAAGTATGTTTGCTGATTAGTACAAATAAGACTAAAGCATTTTTCTGGGTCTTTATTAAAATCCAATAACCCGGTTTCGTGGCTAAAAAGCCATGATAATAAAAAAAAAAAGGAGTTCGACCACTTTATACCAATCAGCCTTTATACAAGAAAAACAAATCTAGCATTTTATATTAATAAGTTAGAAGGTTTGTCTGAAAGCTCCAGAAATTATTTCATCAACCAAGCTGCTATTTTTTTTAAAAAACAATATCTGGAAAAAAATTTATCGTAGTTAAACACAAAAATCTCTGAGGTCTTTTTCGCAGGAAATTAATTACATTTTTTGTTTTCTACACAATATTTAGACCTAGATACTTTAAAGCGCCAAAAAGCATGGTTTTTCCAGTTGATATAAAAAAAACTGGTGCAACCAGGCATTACAACCCCATTAAAGTATGTGTATCACTATCTAAAATCTCATAGAAACATTACACATAAATGAGAAAACAAAAAAAGAACAAGCCCAATGCGTGCCACATGTTTCCACGCTGGCGCACTCAATCTATAATTTCTCTTCTCTGTTTGTTGGATATGGCCTGCCGCAATCCAACCATTCACAGACAGAAGAAGAAAAAAAAAAAACAGAACCTAATCTCTTCCGCATCTAATCTCATAAAAGATACTTTTTTCACTAGAAAACCATCAAAAGTCAAAAAAAAATACACAACTACTCTATCTACGCTCTGGTTTTTTTTTTTTTTGTATTCGAATTTGTTTCGTATCTTCCAAATTCACATGTTGGCAAAAAAAATTGTGCAATTTGATAGTGGAGATGCAAAATGACTCCGACTTTTGCCAAAATAGTTGGATTTAATTGTGGAAAATTCAATTTTGCCAAAAATACAAAAACATTCTCGTGTGTATATAAATTTTTTTGAGCATAGAACCAACATGAAAAAAATTGCAAAAAAAAAAAGAAAAGAAGAAAGATAGCGAGTTCATCGGCAGACTCTTGGGATGTTGCGCGGAAAATATACCCAAGAGGGAAAAGATACAAAACAAAAAATAAAGCTACGGATAAAAAAAAGAGAAAATGGGAAGGAAAAAGATACTATTTAGAGCTCTGCGCGCCATCATCGTTGTATTCATTGTCGTCGTCGTCGTCGTCGTCGTTGTCGTAGTCGATAACAATAGAATGTAAATTGTTTTTTGGCAGAGATTTTTATTCGGTTCTAGCGCTTTACAACAGAACGGAAAACCAAACACCACGAGGATGCGGCCAACATAGCCCCGACGCCGCACCACCGCAGCAGCCAGCCATTCACCCTTGCCAACTCATCTCCCGGGATAAGAAACATAGACGTCGCAATCCGTACAGAGTATATTGAGATTAAAGCCCCCCAAAAAAAAAGACAGAAAGAAACAGTGGAAAAATCGAACGCAAAAAAATAGAGACTAGAGACTATTTTGTATTTTCTTGTTTTTTTTTTTTTTTTTCTTTCAAGTCTCTGAATAAATGAGGTTTAAAGATGAAGATACAAAGATAATGGCTTGTGCCATTCGTGCGATTTTATATGACGGAATTAGATCGTGAATTCGAAGTAGGAGAGAAAACAATCCTCTGTTGTTGTTTTTTTTTTTTTTTACTGTTGTCTTCGAGATGACATACCCCTGCTACCGTAATGTA
This sequence comes from Meliscaeva auricollis, assembly GCA_948107695.1. NCBI lineage: Eukaryota > Metazoa > Arthropoda > Insecta > Diptera > Syrphidae > Meliscaeva > Meliscaeva auricollis. The sequence continues at coordinate 29,459,054 of OX403619.1, read as the reverse complement.
CCGTCATCAATGCCTTACCCTACAAACGGCCATAACAGCAGCTTGTTCTATAAGATGAAAATCTGTGTTTTTGTTTAATTTTTGCATTAACAACTTTAATTTAAAATTTAAAAAAATATTAAATTAAAGAAGAAGAAGGATGATTTGTTTTGAGATAAAAACTTTAATTAGCTTTGACCCAAAGTCTGGCTAATGGTTTGGGTATTTTATGCAAATTTATGGATTTTTTTTAAAAGTTGATTAAAAATTAACATCGATGGTGTACATGATAAAATTGTGATAATGGAGTACCTCAAGGTTGAATGTTGGTATCTGTATTTTTTTTTTTTTTTTTTTTTTTTTGAAAGGTGAATTGCTCAAAATTGCTTTTTGCTATCTAAGGATAGCAAATTGAATATAATAGTGAAAGTAACTTTCCATAGATATAAAAAGCTGCATGGTACCTGCAGTTTATGTTTCAGTTTATGCCAGTCATAAAACCTTCATACCAATTATTGCAAATACAAATTTCTAAAGTGCCTAATTTTATGTTTTATTTATTCTTGGGAACTCATAAAAAAAATAACAATAAATAATTTATCAGAACTAAACTTTCAATCATATAAGACTAAACAAAAAAATTTTATCAGTCATTAACGCCAAGGTCACACACAATAATTCAATGAGGCAAATTTGTTTGAAGACACAAATAAAAAATAAAAAAAACTCACATAAAAGAAGAAACTAAAGACACTTCACACAGTATCGAATGATTAAAATGTCACAATGAATGGAGTCATGTATATTTACTTCTTCTACCTATAATAGCCACCTGCACGAGTCGGAAACATGAAACTATCTTGGGTATATAATGAAGTATTTGTGGTGTGGTAATATGATTCACTTCATGGGCACTTACTATCATGATCGCAGCGGCAAATTACATGATGAAAAAAATACTTCTTCTTTGATGAGCTTTTGTCTACAAAAAACAAAAAAAAAATATGGATACGTAACTGCATATAAGTTTCTATATGTATCGGCACTTGTTGATTGGAAATAGGAATTTAAGTAAGTAAGTGATTTAGAAAAAAAAAAACAAACGTTGCGAGAAAATTTAATTTGGCAGAACACTGACCTCCCGCGATCTACATGGAGGCGATTAAGGTAATGCCTCGGTTGTATGAATTAGACTAAGGGCCAATTTGTTCACATTTGATCATTTTTAATCCATGTTTATTGCAAAAAGTCAAATTTCCAAAAAAAAAAACTAATCTTTTTTTCTGAGAATCCAAAGTATAAGTTGTGAATCTCATGGATTAAGCTAAGCAACCGATTTTGTGTTACTAACACCATTTAACTAGAACCTTTGGGAATTATGCTTAGAACTTAACCCGCTGTCAACAAACTTTATTTTTTATTTATTTATTTATTTCATGATAAACCTATACACATTAAGACATATTGTCTTATAACTTAGGTAAGGGCTACAATTAGTGTCTCTGTATTTCCTCAAAAACGATAAAAGGTGACCTATTATTTTTATTTTTTTAACATAAATATTATAATATAATTGACAATTTTTAATCGGTTGTTTTATGTCCGACTTTCTCGAAAACAACACAAGTTTTTTATGAAACTAACCCAATATTTTTCCATACCAAAGTTTTCAAAAAAGAAAATCAAAGTTGTTTTTTTAAAAATTAATTTTTCCAAAACGTATATAACCCGCACAAAAATAATTTAATTTTCCAAAGAAGCGTTCTCGAGATATCAGCAAAAAACGTGTTTTGCTCTATTTTTAATTTTAGCATTTATATTTATATCAATAACGGTAATTCTATTTTTTGAATATGTACTTTTTAAGGTTTAAGGATAAAGATAATGATTCACTTAATTTCTTACAACTTTCACAATTTTCGTGCGATTTTTATGCAGTAAGACTTTATAGTTTTGTAAAATTATTATCTTTATCGTGAAACCTTAAAAGTATTTTTAATATTTTTGTTTCTCTCTTAACGGAACGATGGAAATAAAATAATTTTCCAAAGAGGTCAAAAAAGCATGTTTTTGTACACTTTAAGCGGCTGTTACTCGAAACACAAACAATATGTATATCGTTTGAAAGAGAAAAACAATATCTTTTTAAAAATTTCAAGAATTCAAAAATTAGAATTACCGTAATTGATAGTTTTGCTAAAATATGAAATTATAGCAAAAAAAAAACATGTTTTTGCTGATACTTCGAGAAGTCTTCTTTGGAAAAATAAATAAATGTCATTTTCTTGTTCAGCGACCCAAAATTAATTTAAAAAGTAATTTTTTGTGCAGAATGAACCGAAAATTTGTAAACTAGTGTTATCAATCTCATCCTTTACAAAATCAGATTTTTTTCAGTTTTTTAAAGCTCCGAAAACAAATAAATTAAGAAGCAATTGGAAGACATTTAGGAGAAATATAATTTTTGCTTCAAATTATAGTATATTTCCGATCTGTCAGAAATTGGATGATGGCTACGATATAATAAAAAAACACCAAAAAACCTGAGATTGTAATTTACTTGACTAAAATTATCTTGATAATAACATTAACTTAAAAATCCCGTTTTTAAGACAGCCTTCAAGTAAATGAGCGATATGTCGTTTAAATTCTAGTTCCCAACAAGAAAATACTCTTAAAATGAATCTAATAACGTTTTCAAGCAACTATACACAAATACCTAGCCACCTTTTTGGATGCAAATACACTTATCTGCCGCGGTAGAAAAATTCTTCTAACAGTTCATCGTCCAGTAGTCCCATAGTTCTTGGTAGTAAATGATGATGGTTCAGAGTTTCGTTACATTTTCAAATTTTAGGTCGAAAACTTCGAAACTATGTGAAATTACGGCACAAACATTTTCGAAAAAAAAATCAACAGACAAATCAAAACAAGTTATCCTTCTATAATTTTCGCAAAAAATTATGGAGTTTAATTTGTACACAACTAAATTTCCGAAACTGGAAAGCATATTGATTTCATAATCATAAATACGTCTCCTATTTTATTTTATCCAAATGTCATACACCTAATTAACATCAAGAACAGCTTATTTCTTTAATTATGCATCGCATAAATTTCCAACTAAGTGTCCACGAACATAAAAATCAGTTTTACTTCCATTTAACACTTAATTTAAATGTTAACAAATCATTCAATTAAATATGAAAATAAAAACTATCATCAAGTCAATGACTGAACAAAAAAAAAAAAACATAAATGCTTTCAATAAAAAAACGACCACATAAATTCTTGTGATGATTGAAAACTGAAACAAAAACAACATCAAAAAACAAAAAAAAAAAATATGAAATATAAATAAAAATAAAAATAAATAAATAATGAAAAAAAAATTTAAAAAAAAATAAACATAACGACAGATAATTTATTTGCATAACGCCTCTCACTCCGTAAATAAATTACTAATGACACATCGTGTAAACTAACGTTCAATCTATTGTCAACTAAAATATCATCGCCCATCAACATCACCGCGCCAGCAATCTGCGTGCATAAAATAGTTTTAGTTCACATTCATCTTCATTTTTAGATTGTATCTGTCAGATACTCTTTTCTTTATGCATATATACAGTTTGTATATTGAGAAAATGCTGCTTGTGCTTGGCCACCAATCTTTCATCGATTAGTGCTCAAAAATAATAAAAAACAAAACTCGTCTCGTCGTCGTCGTCGGTCGGTCGAACTCTTATTCAGCTCACTTAGTCATGGCACGAATACCTACTATAAGAAAGACTCCCTCAGACTTTGTCAGCAAGCTTAAAACATGATTTTCCCTCCCATCCAACCTCTCCTTTGGCTCCGATTCCACTTTTCACTCTTCCCGAAGGAAAAGTGAAAATAAATTCATTTTTCGTGTACCAAACCAAACAACAAAAAAAAAAATGAAAAAATAAAAAATAATATATCTCTACACATCGTATCTGCCAGAAGTCATCAAAGTTCTTTCTACGTCACATCGTGACTGACATCTATGGCGAAACCATCAATCAACCTCCCAAAAACGAACCAAACTCAACTGAACGAAACTGAAATAATAATTTTCATGTACATATCCTCAGCAGCGTGTTGTAGGTACCTACTCGTACATTCGATCTATTCGTATGAGAGAGTATCTCAAGCTATATCTGGCTTTTAAATTAGAATTAGTTTTCTTTATTTTTTTTCTGTACTGGGGAACGCAAAAATGTGTCTCCAAGTGAGTCGAAGAAAATTTTGCACACACAACAAAATGCGAGTGTTTGGGTTGAATTTTGCCCGACCATGCCAATCGAAAGCTGCTTATTTATAGCGCGTGTCTTGAATTCTTGCATCCCGATCCCATTCCGATGTTATTATGGGGGTTTTTAGAGGGGGGGGGGGGAATGTATTTATTTTGTTTTTGTTTAATTGAAATTCCATGTGAAAAAAAAATTCCTGGATTTGTTTTATGAATTTTCAATGGAAATTAGTTTGTTTTTTTTTTTGGGCAATTTTATAACATCTTATTTGTTTTATAAAATTAAATAAAAATAAATCAACAAACCAAAAAAAAAATAACTTACATCGAACTAGATTTAAATCGCATCTAAATATACACATTGTCGATGAAATTGATGTGTATTTGCATGTTTGTTTGTTGTATCTGCAATTTCTATTTATTGCTTACATTTACCTCTACTACACCTCTACTTTATAGTAACTGTACGCATTTTTTCTTGGCAAAGGAATTTTTTTCTTCTTTGCGAGTGAATTCGTCCTTCTCCTCCATATTGACGGCGACATGGTACAAGTCTGTATTTGTTTTTTTGTGCCCCATAGTGCGTATGTACATAAAAACTGTTACGATAATTTTTGATGTTTGCGGTAGGTACTTTTATTTATTTTTTCTGTTTTACCGAGCTTCAATTGAAAACTTTTTTGTTTAGTATTTTTTGTGAGGTAACATTTTGGTATATTGAAGCAATTAACAAATTTTGTGTTGTTGTTTTTTTGAAATATTTTAGAAAACACATTGAACTCTTTTTATGTGTTTTTTTTTTTTAGTTATTTGAGGTTGAACAGTAAAATGAAAAATCCACAAACAAATCATGAACATTTTTTTTTTACTTTCAAGTGTCGTTAAACGATTAAAATTATTAAAATTTTTGTTTTGATTTGAAATTTTTTTGTGGTTGGTGAAGCTTGAAGATAGCGCCATTAGTTTTAGAAATATGTAAGTAAACAAAATTTTAGGGGACATGAAGAGTAAATCAACCGATATATGTATGTGTGTACCTACAAACATTTACCTATATATTGTCATGGAATTCTAGTTAGAGATTAGATAACAATTAAAATTGTTTAATATAAATGTAATTCGTATTTTTTTTTTTATAAAAAAAACTTCGTTTTCTACTCATTTTTCTCTTTTCGAAAAATAATTGACATTTTTTTTTTTAATTTAGGAAGTTTCGATAATATTTTTAAATGCATTTTTGAAGATCAAGATTTCCTCTATTGCTTATTAAAATCGGTTAAAACGGAGCCGAGCATTAGACAAAACCAAAAAAAAACATGTATTGAATTTCCCATACAAATTCAATGGAAACATATAAAAATCATTTAGCCAGTTTTAAATATTGATATAATAATTGGTAATAATTTTTTATTTAATGTCTAGAACAGGATTTCTGAAAGAGTGCGCCGCGGCACCCTGGTGCGCCGTAGAATCTTAGACAGGGACACTGCGCCGTGAGTTAGATAGAATTAAATATAAAAATTATATTAAAGACTATCTGATTTCGGCTAGCTGATCTGGCACACATTTTCCTGTCCTGCACAATGATTATAATGTTTATTTTTGCGCGGTAATTTTCAATGTTCTTTGACGCTTTTTCTGCGGCTTTCCAACCGATATTAAATACTTTTTATGACTTTCAATGCTGTTTTACAATGTATTTCGCTAAACTCAACTCAACTTTCTACGATTCTTTCTGCGGTATTAATTTATCAAAGAAATCAAAATTAGTACCCCGAAATGTTAGTTCCAGAAATTTTTTGATGGCAAATTTGCAGTGTTACTATGGTTAAGCGTCGAGTGACAAAATACATAACTTGTAGGTGCGCAGGCAGGCTAAAAAAGATTGAAATCACTGGTCTAGAACAATATTCTGTCTATTAAGTTTTGTTCTGTTCTGTTAAGAATCTAAAAAAATTGTTTGAAAAAAAAAGCATTCTAATGTTGACTGAAAAAACAGTGTTTACAGAGTTTTTCTGCATTTAAGAATTAGTACAGCGTACCCAGTTGTCTGCAAATGGGTTTGAGCAGTAAAACAACGAGTCGCATAAGTAAAATCGCGAATTTTTAAGTAAAGGGTTTGCCCAGTTGAATGAGGGATCGATGCTGCGATAAAATCACATATGGATTTGGTTAAATCAAGACCTGCTTTAGAAGAATCACGGATTGCGTCGGTTAAATCACGAAGCACGGATCACGGTTGTCCCAGTTTTCCTAGTAAATTTTAGATTTTAGAAATAAAATCACAGATCGCATCGGTAAATCACAGGTAGTTCCAGTGAACTCATGGTAGGCTACCGTAAAATCGTGAGTTTTTCCGGTAAAATCACAAATGTTTTCACAAAAATCCAGGTAAAAGTAAAGTAAAATTCTCGGTAAAATCGCCGATTGCTTACGTCAGTTTTTTTCCTAAGGCAATGTCCAAGTGACAAAGTTCCCAACCAGTAGGGGGTAGTGGGTCTGGAACGGTATTGTATGACCTCCTTAGCACTGTTAGGGGAAACCTTATACCTACCTATTAAGTAAAATGATTGCTTTATTAAATTAAATTAATGGTGAAGCAGTTTTTGAGCCAAGTCACATTGTTTTAACAAAAAAACTACTACTTCTAGCCAAAACTTTTTTAAACCACATTTCTTTAGTGACTTGCACTGATGGCAACTCGAAATACACTCGAAACATATATTTCAAATTGTTGATACCTATATTTTTTAAAATAACTAAAAACTATTGAATTATTTAATTTAAAGAATTTTAAAAATTCCATGTTGGAAAAAAATCAGTTTCAATTCTAATTTACGAAAAAGAGGACAAGAACAACTCAGTCGTGCGTTTTATTTTTCAACCTGTCAACTTTACTGTATCACATAGTTTTCTGTTCATATTTTTTTTGTTTTTTTTTTGTACATTTTTTCTCATTAAAAATTACTTTAAATGCCTGGCTGCACTTGAAATTGGAATCAATTGAGAAGCTTGAACTCAAAGCGCCCATAACAAACACTCGTTTCGCATTACTTGCAACCATTTGTGGAAATTTGATATTAACAACACGGTGTGTCGGCATATTTGGAATTTTTCATTTTTTTTATTTTGTCTGTGGCATTTGAAATCAATCTATTTTTCTAAATTCAACATAAATATTAAAGTGAGGTAGACACAACATACAAGGATATGTTTTTATTTTATTAACTTTTCCATTAAATGAAATTATCATTTATTTTTTCAATTGAATTTCATTTCAATTTTAAATGAAAAAAAAAATATTAATAATAATTGTGCTTGTTCTGCAAATATGGGTGAATTGTTTAATAAAATAATTTGAAATACAAAAAAAAAATATAAAAAAAGATAATAAATTCAACTGCAATTGGCAATTGGCATTAAATTGATCTCCATTTGTTGTTTTTGTTTGCAATATTGAAAGGCATCAATGCTTTTGTGCATGCTGGTAAATATTATGTATCTTTATTATACAGAAAAACGAGATACAAATATTTGTATCTATGATTGATTTATTTATTTATTTTTATTTTGTATTTTTTTTTTTTTTTTTTGTACTTTTAATTCAGTGGGTAAATGTGTCAATCTGTCGGTGCACATGTATTCAAGTTATTTTTCATTTTCATTCGACCAAAAGGTAGGTAATACGAGATGAAAAAAAAGAAAAATCATAATTAATAGTTAGTGGAAAGAAGAAGAAGAAGCAACAACACCACAGCAGCGAGGTCTAAAACAGATGTTATTCATCAAGACAGACTCATTTGTTAGCATTAGATACGAAATGTAAAAATAAATAGATGGAATATTAATGTGTTCGGCCAAGGAGAAAATATATTTATAGGGAATTCTTCTTTTTTTTTTTTTTTTTTTTTTTGTTTTATTTAGTTTCTCGCGTCTATATACTATAATGCTTTTTGCTTTGACACGCTGTTTGACATTAGTCAGGGTTGTGCTATTAATGTTAATGATTTTGGCTTTGCGTATATCCAGTGATGGCTTGTCAGAAAGAAATAATTGACGTATGTATGTTCAGAAAGTGCGGCAGTCATATGAAAAAAAAAACACACACAAAATTAATACGCACTGACATCAGACATCAACTATGCGTTGGTTGGTTAAGCTGAAAGATTTTCTTTTAAACATTTTTTTTTTTTGTTAAATAGACAAATCACTTTAGTTGTTTTTCCCACACACACCCATGTGACTAACTCAAATTTGCTTTTGAAATTTTGAACATGAAATTCGTGTTAAAAAAACGTTTTTTTTTAAAGTTACAATTTCGCGATGAATGACATGCTACGGCCAAGAGGTATGAATAATATTTTTGTTTCCTTTGATAATTTACCTACTTATAGGTTGTATTTAGAAATATATATATTTTTTTAGAATACGTTCTAATTTTAGTGCTGATCACTTATTAAAATTAAGATAAATGTAGACTTTTCATTGCATCTATCTTAATATAGTTTTTGGTAGAGTTAATAGTTTAGTTTTCTAACAAGAGATTTCTGACTAAAAGCTTTTTTTTTTTAATTTTTCCAAAACTCAAAAAGGTTTCATCTAATTATTCATAAGCAGCAATACATTTTAGATCAGTTCGAGAAACCATTAATTCCTAAGGTAATTTCAAGTCGATAAACTTATGAGGTAATTTTCTTTTTTTCGCTTCGTTTTCGAGTTATAATGGTTTTTTTTTTTATGAAAATCTTAATCCAAGCCGAAAATCCAACTCGAATCTAGTATAAGTTAAAAAAGTCATAAAAACACTGTTTTTGTGATGTTTTGCTTAAAGATAGAATTTATGAAGACTCTTCACTGACTGATATTATTGTCATTTACTTACGGAAAAATCGGTTTTAGAAATGCGTTTTTTGTTTTTTTTTTGACAATGATTTTTACTATAACTGTATTATTTTCTCACTTAGTCCGAAAAAAAGATAGGTTTTAACCAAAAACAATTTATTTTAAAATTTTCAAAAATTAAAATTTTTTTCAAAAACTTTTTTGATTGAAAATAAGGTTGTTTTTTTTTTTTTTTAATTCAAAAAATAATCGGCACTGGTCTGCTATAAGATTACAAAAATAACAGTAGGCACAAAAATCTAAAAAATAAGCCTCCAGAAACCAGGTACCAGTATAGGTATTTGTGTTCTGTACTTGGAATCTGTAAACGCCAAAAATTTTCGATTTGCAAAACTTAAGTTTACTTTAAATTTCAGTGATTTTGCTCACAACTTTCTTGTACATTTCATATTAAAATTAACTCAAAATTACACTTTTGTATGGAGGGTATTGATTTTTAATTTTTGCATTTTTTATTTTTGCATTATTTTTAATGTTCCAATGAAGAATCGCAATGATTTTCAGATTTTTTTTTTGTCATCGTACAATTTTTTTTCAACAAAACAACAGATCATTTTAAGTGTCTACTAAAAAAAAAAGTGATTTATTAAATATTTTGAAAATGTTTTTTGATCGAAGTCAAACTAAGCAAAGGGCTAAAAATAGACTTGACTAAATATTATTTGAATGCGAATAAGACCAAGCTTAATTTTTTTGACTTATTTTTAACTTATTTGTTTAGAAACAAAGAGGTACGTGTTGGTTAATCTCAAACTAGTATCCACACGATTTGTGTAAGCACCAAATTTTGTGTAAACATTTGTGTATTTTTCGCATCAAATGCACCAAATTATCTGAACACCAAATTGTACAAATACGATTTGTATGTAAAAACACAAATTTTTGAGAATACACAAATGTTGTGTGTATACATAAATCGTGTGATACTAGCTTTACGGTGATTTGAAGATATTTACTCCAGAATATTATAAAATATGCTTCCCAAGTTAGACAAAATTTTGCTATGAATTTTTGTTTCGTAACGCTAAACCGTCAACTAATCAGCTTTGTGCACTGTTAACTTAGTATCCACCAACTTATTGAGCGACTCTAACATCTAATTCTCTATTAGTGTAAATGCTTACGACCTTCATACATTTTTTTTTTTTATTATTGTTTTGTTGCGGTTTATGCCCTAATGCTTATCGAGACATTTAAATTTGTTAAAACTAATGTTTAAGAGTTTGTTAAAGGTCCAATCTATTTACAGGAAAAAAAAACATTAAACATGTTTATTATTCATAAAACAAAACTACGAATAACTTTTAATTTTATAAGAACAGATACCTACATAATACTGTCTTTGAATTATTGTTAATATAAATAATTTGTGATTCACCGTTTGCATATCCCATATGGTCTAGTGGCTAGGATATCTGGCTTTCACCCAGAAGGCCCGGGTTCGATTCCCGGTATGGGAAATATTTTTTTTATTTTTTTAATATAAAATTTTAAGAAAAAGTTATGCAGCCTACTATGAATTAAAAAAAGAAAACAATATATTCAATATCTTACATCTTTAATTGATAACTCGCATGAAAAAAAAGTGTCATGGCAACAATTATTCGAAATATTAATGTTTATAAAATGAGCATAAATTATTTGTTTAAAAAATAGGCCATTATAGCAAAGAGCAAAAAATCATTTTTACTTTTGACCAATTTACTTAAATAATTTTATTTATATTTTTTATATGAGAGCATAAAAAAAAACAAAGAAGCTAAAATCGCATAAGAAAAAATATTATCAAATTTATGAGTTATGTGCGAAAAACATATTTTTGGACATTTCACCCTTTAGAAATAGCACTATTTGGCCACTGCTATATGGTTTGAGAAAAATGACTCTTGTTTTTTTGTAGGCAATATTAAAATCTATAGAATTAGCATAAAACTTCGTCGTGGACTTTTTCTGAGATGAATGTAAATTTTGATATCGTCTTTATCAACACATCGGCAATCTCAAATTTGGCAACTGTGATTCTGATTCTATGCTATGAAGACAGGTGTTCCGCAGGGCTCAGTTTTGGATACGCTACTTTTTTTTAGTATTTTACAGCGATGAAAGGATAACCTTTGATAATGTCCAGAAAGTTTCTGAAATTGTTCAATATTATAATGGACTTTGTTTGAAGAAGATAGAATTCCAGTGATCAGTCCTAAGCTATACACTACTGACGCAATTCAGTTACAAAAAAAAAAATCATGAAAAACAACATTACAAAAAATATGCAAAGATATAATTATGATAAAAGTTAATTTTTAGGATATAATTTCGAGCCAGCCTTTCTACAAATTATTTAAAATAGTTTGAAGAATTTTTGATAAAGATAAAGAAGCTAAACTTTTTGATCCGTTTTTAATATTTTCAATATTTTTAATAAACGTTCAATTTCTAATAAACGTTGTATTTCGCCATTAGAAAATTGAACTTGTACCTCTTCGCTGAAATCGCTGTACTTATGTCTGGCATTAGTTTATTATTATTATGATTGTTTGCAAAGCTGTTGCACACACTTTAATCTAAAGCAAATACGCATAGATACCAATAAAACCTGAGAAAATCAGGTGTAATACTCTGACACCGACACTTTACAGTCAATACAGAACCATTGGATAGATACTTTTTGCGGTTTATACCTACAATAAATACTCACAGATACGAATAGAAGTTGCCATGGAAGTAGAATAGAAGCTCAATAGGTGCTGCAGGCAAAAACATACACAGAATTAGACAATCACACAGGCAGGCAGGCAGGCAGGTTACGGCAGAAAAAAAATGTATATCTAGATCATTTATTGCGTGCTGCACTAGTGCAGCAGGTTGATTGATGATAGATGAAGATAGAAGAGAGAATTCCAAATGTGTGTATAGCCTGTAACTGTGTTAACCGCACAAAACTCTGATCGAATTTAGGTCTTCGATTCTTTCCAAATACACTGTCCTAGAAGGCATACTCTAGTCAGTTATACCTCTACCATACACAGTTACTGCAGGTACATACAAATATCATGGACGAACAAATTTTTGCAACAATATAGTATAAATTCTGAACATAAAACAAATTAGGTATATAGAGTTGGAAATAGCCTCAAATGTGCATTTGCTTGGAACACTCTCTCATCATGCAACATGCAATCCCCCATCATCATGGCTCTCGTCTGGATTGCTTAATGCTTAAGCGATTATGAAATTGGATTGCAAATTATTGTTTCAATGCATATAAAGGTAAAGGTAGCAGATACACGACCAACACCAACTATCTATCTATTTTCGTGCATCCATATCGTAACTTATTGTTGGATTTTTTCTTGTTGTTGTTTTGTTTTGTTTGGATTGCTAACTGGTAGGTCTACAACTCTACAGTATGTACAAATGTGGTGAAAGGTCGGTCAGAAAGACTTACATCAAAAAAAAACAAACAACAATTTATGAAGATTCCAAAAACTGCAGCCCAGAAGCAGCTTGAAATTGGCATACTATACGGAATATGGAATACGAAGATAAACAACGAAGGAATTAAGTGTTATGGCGCAATCCTCAAATCGAGAAAGGAGAAAAATTACATGAAGAATTTATTGTATTGGGATGGATATTGTATGATACCCTACAGACATTAATAAATGAAGATACACTTTATCTAGACTTTGAAGCACGTCAATAATAATTAATTCTGATTGATAGCTGCAATTTTTTTGGAGTTGGTTTGCTTAGCCATCCATTTTTAACACCAATTTTGACATTTTCATATTTGGCAGTGTTGAATTTTATGAACATATCAAGATGAAGATTGAAAATAATTCGATAAACAAACCAACTAGTATAAAGACATTTTGATCACTAGTAAAATTTTGTAAAAATTTAAACAAAGATTTGCCATTGAAATTTGCAATTGATAGATTGATGAATTTCCTGGTAAAAAGAGGTCATGAAGTTTAGTCTGATACAAAATTCGCCCAGTTGGCGATAGCCTTTTTAGACAAGAGGGATCAAAATTTGTCACTTTAAGTGAGGAATCATATTTGTCCTTTTATTACATTTTTTGATGGAAGAAATTACTTGAAATACCAGAAATATGTAATTGGATAACTTAGAGAACACAGGTTTGACTTTTTACTTTTGTATGGCTAGTTTAAGTGACTCACACTACATTTCGAAAAAAAAATTAAAGCTTTTGAGGATTATTTAATACTTTGTAGTAGGATTATCATGTTCACCACCGAGGACCAAATACTTTGAGTTCTGAATAAGTTTCTGCAGATAAAGAACTTAAGACCTGTAAACGGAAACAAAGTTGTTTCAGCAAAATTTGTTAACATTTAAGTACCCAGTTGTTTTGGTACGTGCACGAAATTAACTCATTCTCGGTTATCGAAAGAATATAGAACACACCAAATTAAACTTGACTGCTGTTAAACAAATGACATTTATGGAAAGTTTTTTTTATTAAAAGTTCAAACCTATTTTGTCAGCAATTATGAATTTGGGCAAGTTTGAAAAGAGTGTATAGTCGTAATCGGACCTATGAATGTTACCACCTGTGGAAATTACGTCGAATTTAGCTGATCGTACTGTCAAGTTATTCGAGAATACATAATCCTAAACAAAAAGTAGTAAAAGGAGTTGTTAATAGAAGGGCTTCAAAAAGTTTACTAGTCAATCGAGGATGACGTATCAGATCCGAAACGCTCACAAAATAATTCTTAGAATAAAGTTTTGAAAAAGTTCTGAAAATTAAAACAAATGGCGTAAGTGACTAAGGAACAATCGAAACAATAGATTTCACCTGTTTAATCGAAGCCGAAGAAAACCAAGCGGTTAAAAACGGTAACACCATTACTGGTGAATGTAAAGCAAATCTTTTGGATCTATTCGACGCCAATTAAAACAAAAAGCAACCGCATTTGGGAACAAATTTGGCAAAATTCCTTTAAAAAAATGATAAGTGAGTCCTCCTTCATTGAGCCTATTCTTGAAATTCAGCCTCAGGTCTAGACTATTTCTTGTTTCAAAATATATTAAAGTCACACGTCTTTTTTAAAAAGACGTTTGGAGTCTCAAAATATTCAATTGTTTGGAGGGAATCAAAAAGTTCGAAACTTTGAAAGAAGTGTATCGAGCTAGAAGAAAATTGTGAAATAAAGCGTTTTTCCGAACAAAGTATTTCTTGTTTAAGCTTTCATGGACTCAATAGTGGCACTACCTTTGGAACAATGCTTACAGAGGTCTTTTAAAAATGATAGATCCTATAGCCCAGGAAAAATGTTGAGAATTCAAAAAAAGGAATAGAAAAATTGGTAGGTACTTTGAACATTGCAAAATTTTAATAGTTACGATATCTTGTAACTTATCACTCGTATCGAAAAACTTGTCATGACATCTCTTTTGGGAAATACTATTATCTACAAAATGAGTACAAAATATTTTTTTAGAAAACTCCACCATTTAAGAGCAGAGAGCAAAAAACCTGATTTTTCGATAAATATTTGAAACCATTGTATCAATTATATGAAAGCTATTACAAAAAAATTGGGTCTCATAAGCCAAAAATTGTGTAAAAAAAGTTTTTGATTCAATTTACCGTTTAAGAGTAGTATGCAAAAAAATCAATTTTTCGACAGTTAACCATTTTGAAGTAAAAAGACTAAGCTCATATGGCAAAAATGTCAACATTTGTTTTGTTATTTTGCTTATGATTTTTTATTAAATTATGATATCTCGAAAACTATCCAACTGGGCAAACTAAAATTAATGTTTTTTTTTGGCAGAAAATTTCATAATGTATCAACTTTCTATACAATCAATTTCGATGACATTCACAGTTTTTTTAGTTTTTCGTGAAAAACTGAAATTTTCGTCATTAAACGTTTTAAACATCTTCACTTTGAATATTTCGGCAGATTGGTCATATTTTTTAAGATTTTTCCTGTTATACTAGGCATTAGCTCATATACCTATTTGTTTCTTTACTTATCTCTACATAAATAAACAATGATCCAGGGTAATAACCACTTTCTGCCCAAAACAATTCAAAACAAAAACTAGTATTTTTAGGTATGTACATCAGAGAATCCCACGTTACTAGTACCGTCAAATTCAAGAGATTTCTTTCTTCACAGCGCTACACGAATGTAAAAAACTTCACTTCTTCTGCCTTCTTATATTGATTAATATTTTCTATGAACATTTTTGGTTCCCAAAGTACCCTGCCTAAATTTCCAAAACAAATCAAAAAACTCTTTACTGCGCAAAAGGCTTTCAATGAAATTTCTTTATTATAATTTAATATGTCCTCATGGGATCAAAGCAGGTACATGTCAAATACCAAAATCCTAAAGAAACACGACACTCAAAAAAAATCCAAAGAAAACTAAACATAAATTAAGAATTGTCTACACAAGCTAAAAAAAAAAAAAAAAAAAACCCACGAGACATCGGACATGGTAAAATGTCAAACCTAAAATTCCCTATGCAATAAAAGTTAAAACAAATTGCTCAATACCCTATAGAATTAAGGATTTGGATATTCCGATTCCATATGCAGGAACAAAAAAAAAAACTTGAAGAAACAGAAAAAGTTTTTTCTTTCTCCTTTTTATTATGTTCGTTTTTTTTTTGATAACAAAAAAAAACAACAAAAAAAGGAGAAGGAAAAAAATCCGTATACCGCGCCCGAGAGTTTGTTAGTAGGTCAGTGAAATTCACTGCCAATGTTTCATGTTCCAATGCAATCAGAGAAGAGTTTCATGATGATGGTTGTTTGTTTGCTGGGCTTATACATTACAAACCGTTATTTTTGTGTGTGCACTTTTTTTTTCTTCTTTATTTTCGTTTGTCTTCTTTATGTGGACGAACAGGATTTAGTTTCTTTACTGTTATCTCTATCGGTACCTCATTTTTTTTTTTTTTTCTTCCTTTTATTCAGAGTGGATTGGAAGGTTGTTTTTTTTTTTGTCGATGATGACGTCGAAAAATAAAACCAAAAAGAAAAACTACACTGAATTTGGAATGGAGAAGTAATAATTTGGACATCGATTTGAAAAAAAAGGTTGAATAAGAGAGAAAAAAAACTTTAAGGAGCCAACAAAGAGAAAAATCAAGAAGAGAAATACAAAAAAAAAAGTTAGAAAGGTTGAATGGAAGGTGAAATATTTATAAAACGAATGGAATCCTCATTATAGGGTATAGTATGGGATGTGCAATTAGTGATAATTAGTGTTGAAGGTTGTTGAATGAAAAATAATAAAAAAGGAACAACAAATAAAATAGAAACTTACAAAAGTATATACTTCGATGGCAATTTGTGTTCTTTTTATCATTACGTAACTTAATATGGAAGGAAGACAGAATGAGGGAGGGATAGGATGGGAAAAGATGGAGAACAAAAAAAGTGTTCATTATCCATTAAGAGTTAACTTTTAAAGAATGAAAAGTGTTTGTTTGTTTTCTTCTTCTAATGTAATTTTAATAAAAAAAAAAAGTTTTTTTTCATGTGAATGAAAAAGTTTAGCAGCAGCACATTAAGAAGTCATCATTATTTTTTTTCTTTTTTTCATTTCGTTTTAAAGAATTTTTACAGCTTTGAATCAGGATGTGGGTTGTAAATTTTAGAAGATATAAATATTTTTACCACAAGAATTATTTAACAGAAAAAAAATTAAGGATTTAAGTGGGAAATCATTTTTGTAGATTTGTTATGTTTTTTTAGTTGTGAATTATTAGGAAAACATAAAAAAATACTTAGCGTTACTTGTTCTCACTAAAGATTGATTGAGAAATAACATCTTTTTGATTCTTACCTGGAAATAGAAAGAAAAGAATATTCTTAATAAATATTTTAGGGAATTTAAAAGCTTATGTTTTATTGTTATAATAACTTTAAAATGATTGAATGCTATAAGAATATAATTAATGGATAGAATGCAATGCCAATTTTTGACATACCTGGATCTTGAAAAAAACGAAGTGACAAACTCTTGGAATACTTAGTACGTTCCTACTTTAGGGCGATTCAAGCTCAACAGTTTTGCTTAGTTTAAGAAATGAATGTTGCAAAATATGAGCTCTTAAAAATAATGTTTATTATGCGCGCAATGCACTTTTCGTTTTGCCATACAAATTGCACTGAGATATTTTTTGTATTTTACTCTTAATGCTGTAACCCACGAACGGTACCTTGTAAAGTAAAGTTTTTGGTTAAATGCTTTAAAAAAATTGTATCAGTCGATAGTGGTTTATCTTTTCAACAACTGTCTACATTTCATCAGTTTAAATATTTCAACAAATAACGTTTTCCATCGATAAGTGTCAATGTAAAAATGCAAAAATTGAAAAAAAAAATAGAAAATTCGGACAAATTCAGTCATTTATGTCAGAAGTTATGAGCAATTATTTGGAAAACAAACAGAAATCTTTGCTTTGGATGAGTAATGGAGTAACTAGAGCAAAATTATCTCGGAACCGGGCCAAACTGTCAATCAAAATTTTTAACGGATTTTTTACCGCCACAAATAGTTTTTTCGTCCAAAATTAAATGCCGCTCTAAAGCGGCAATTTTAAGCCGGTAACTGTTACAGTATTTTTGATAACCAACATTAGAAAAAAAATCATCCAAATCGGAGCGGTTTTGCCCGGTTTCGAGATAATGCTAAATTTGGAGCTTTGGTTACTCAACTAGAGCAACTTCAAGCTCAAATACCTCGACTTTCCCATTAACAATTTAAAACAAAAACTGTTTCAGAAACATAACATACTCAACTCCACCTTTCATTTGATACCAAACACGATCGGGTCGTGTTCACTCTGGGCCAAGGCTCTATAGTGGCATAGTAAAACGGACATTGCCTTTGAATATTCTGACAACTTGTTTTGCAAGTTCAAAACTTCGTAGAGGTTTCCCAAAAATTTGACAGCTGGAAAGATAAACGGATTTTATTTGTGTGGAATTGTAAAGACGAACGGGGCAGAATTTTACCATTTGCCATTTTAAAGAAGAATTTGTAGGTTGGTAACACAGCTTGTCCACCAACAAACACTATAATTTGTTAAATAAATCTCAAAAGTCTTTTTATTGCTGATAGCAACGAGCTTTTATAATCTAAAATAGAGAATCACAAATAACCAAGTTATAAGAATTTTAAGAATTCAATTTTTGTTAATTTTTTTCTGAGAACGAAGTTCAAACACCACATTTATAAAAATAAATACATCGTTTAATTTGAAAACAAGTAAAACAGAAATAAAAACATGTTTGAGTTCATGTAAGCATATGTTTAAAAAGATTTCAAAGTTGAGAAACTGGAGGAAATAAAAACATGGTTTTAAAATTCTTTAGTTTGTAGTCTAGGTTTTGTACCCGAACCGCATGTTTTATACTTATTCGCTTTAAAAATGTCGAAACTAGAATTTTTTGCAATGTCAAAAATAATACGCCCCCTAAACTGAATAATTTAAAATTAATACTACTTACAATTCGCTTTGAATTGCCAATTTTTTTTTATAAATTTAGCTATAATCGATTATCCCAAGATAATTTCTAGCACGCTATGCTATACAAAAAAATTGTCGCGCCCTTATTTTAGAAATAACACCCATATAGGTGCATTTTAGAAACCTAGCACTACCATAACTACCAAAAAAAAAACGGCCCCTACACTGAATTATTACACTTGTGTGTCAAGTAAGTACTACCAGGAGCTATTAAAACAAAAAAATTATAGTTCTTTTAAGTAAGCCAAGCCACTTTTCATCGGTGGTTTCTGAAACTCAAAACTCAAAATGTTTTGAAAGCTTTCTTCCTGTGCATTTTGGTTTTTGGACGGCATTTGATGCTTTTGATTATGAGTTCTTCCTCCAGGTGTGCCTGTTCTGTCAGTAAACAGTTCGTATTTCCAAAATTGTTTCCCATAAAGAAGCTTAAATTGTAAGGGTAAGTACAAAATGGCTCACTATGCTATTTTGTCCAGATGTCAAGGTGGCCATTTTGCCCATTTAGGGAATTTTTATATAACTTTTATAACCGACAAAACTGGAATAGTTCTAGGACAACAAATTTCAGTAAATAAAAAAGAACTGCTTTATTTTTACATGCATTTACCGCCTTTTCCAAATTAAATTTTTTTGTCGAGTTTTTTTTTTTTTGTTTCAATACATTTTAAAAAAAAAAAATGTATAAGAACTAGTTTTAGAGATAGGTAGACGCATTTTAACCTGTCAAATGCAAGATAATCGCTTGGGGTGGCTAATATTTCGCATCTGTCTTTTGATTCCGTCCGATTATATTATGATTTCTAGCTAGGGGGGCATTATACCTTGGAGGACTATTTTAGGCCACATTCCCCTACTTATTTTTTGTCAATCTTAGCAACCTTTTTTTTCTTTTTAACAAAGTTATTGGTTTTTTTGGTTAAAGTTCATTCTATTTAATAAAATAATTTCTTTTCTAACCCAAAACAAATTAAACAAAAAAAAATACCAAAACGTTTTATAAATCCATGCCACTCGCACACGAGCAACGTATTCAACGTTCGTTCATGGTTGAGGAAAACAATGATTAAGAAAAGAAAAAATACAATCCACCTAATTGGAACACCAAACTAAAGAAATAACAAGCCAAGGCATTACTATCAAAGAAATTGAACAATTGATTGCTTCCATTTACCAAGCAGCTATCTAAAAAAATAAAAAAAAATAAAAAGAAGTGAAGACAAAAATAATAATAATAATCAAAAAAAAAAACAAAATAGAAAAGAAAACTAATGAACAAGACCGTTATAATTAAAGCAGCAGTAAACATAATAAACTGAAAACTAACGTTCTTTACCGCGCATATTCAATTCACTTCACTGCCGCCGCGGTCTAATACACCACAAATATTGTACAACAACAATTGGATAGTTATTTTTTTTTTTTGTTTCTTTCTTTTATTTAAAATTATTTTTATGTTTAAGACAAAAAAAAAAATAAAAGGAATGAAAGATACTTTTAATGCTCTCTCAACCTGTTTCCATGCTAAAAGTAGCTAAAAGCAACACCAGCCAAGCCAACTAGTAGCAGCACCAACAAAACAACACGAGGCAACCACAACAACAACAACAAAAAAAATGCTTCGCGGTTAATTTCACATTCAATGAATTTGTATCGTAAGAAGGTTGGTGTGGTGGAGAGGGTATTTAAGTCTGTTCGCGGGGGAATTAACCTCCCCGTACCCTCATAAGTTCTACATTTGTATGCGGTAAATACCTCTCCTTGACGCGAGAGTTACAATAACAACAGAAATTACAACTCACCCAACAGGTTACTGACGACATGACCGACGACGGACGTTTTTACTTTCCATTCGACAATCAGATACAAGTCACGGACGCGTACAAGATGCAAAATGTGCATATTGCATCTAATGGATATTTTTTATCTCACAACAATTTGGTAGGTTTTTTTGTTTTTAATTGAATTTTATCTTTGTTTCGTTTTTTTTTTTTCTTTGGTTCTGGTCAGTTTTTTATAGTTTTTGCTCTGACCTAATTGAGTTAATCATATTCCTGATGAACAACATTTTGTAGCTCCCAGTGCTGCCTTTTTAAGACAAAAAACTTGCATAGTCTTATGGCATCAGACAAGATAATATTAGATAAGCCATAAAAGGATGGATGCATTATATTTGGAATGGTTGCTTAATACGACCATTTAACCCTGAACTAATAATAATGATAATATAATTTGCTAGTTCAAACAGATGTTTGATGGGATGTGCAATTGCTGTGATTGCTACTGCAGTTCGTTTCTGATTATGGATGTTGACGTTATAATTTGAAAAAAAAAAAAAATATACAAAAACAACCGTCACTTTAATACCAAATTTGGAAACAAAATTTATATAAATTACACAAAGATGACCACGACTAGTGATCAATAACAATTTTGAAATTAATTCAGCTTCCACAACTCGTATGTAGTTCATAATAACGAGATTCTTAAAATGGAGCAAACTTTTCTTGTTTTGTGCTTGTTTATAAAATTTATAATCACAACATGGCAATATAATTAATAATATACTGGATTGGATTTGTTATAAATAGAAACACATCTATGTAGGAATAGTAATTTATTTTTACGAGCAAGTATTCTTACGTCAAATTTAATTTGTGTACATTTTGTCTATTTTTCAAACAATTTTATTCACTAACAAAACTTTTCATTGAGATAAATGGAAATAATATTTGACTGGAGTGTTGAGTAACCTACCTGAAAGTCAAAGAAGTAAGGAAAGGAATTATATTGTTAATTTTAAACATTACCATGTTGCAATTTCTGGCAATATACGTCAAAAAAATCTGGTATGGCTTTCACACCAAACCATAATCTAGATTTCGTGCAAAAAGTAAGAAATCTTATCGAAATGTACAAGATTTTTCATGTATTTTCAGTTTTCAAAATCTTGTTTGTAATCTAGATTACGATAAACAAAATCTTACAAAATCTACTTGATTTTGTTAGCGGAGACACATTTATAACACATTGTTCTCTACTGTATAACAGTTACATCATCTTTTAGCAGCGAGAAAAAGGGTAATGTCAAACAAAATCTAGTTTATGTACGGTGTTGAACGGTTCGACGAGATATCGTATTCTTGTTTTGGAATTTGATTGGTATGAAAAGGCTATTACAAACGAAATTTTACCCAGTTTTTGTACCCCAGTTTTGTTTGGATTCAAGATCAAAGTTATAAAATCATTTGCAAAGTTTAATTCGGTTTCTATGACAACGAGTTGGCTACGTTTTACCGTAATTCGTTATTCCGCGTAACATTTTCCCGCGCACGTATTCCAGTGGCACGTTTTTTCGTGGCAAGTTTGTCCGGATACCGTCAACCTTTGGGTTCTAGTAAAATGCGACAGCACAGTATTTAGTACTAAATTGAGTTCTTGTTAGAACTCTATGAAGAAAAACATCTCCATCTCTAAGAACTGTTTGGTCGATTTTCTTGTGAAATTTTTTGGTCAAAATATTTTTGGTCAATTGTCAAGAATTTTTTAGAATTTTTATTTTCCAACGCGATTTGCAGCTAAACTAAGCGTCGTATTCCAAAAAAGTTGGCATCATTTTTGTCAAATCGTGTTGAAAGATGAAAATTGTTTTTTTTTTAGTCACTCGAATATGCAATTTTAAAATCTCTAAGATTCCTTTAAGCCAAAAATTACGTTTGGAAAAAGTCAACTTTATGGGGTCTAGGATATTTAGTTTAGCTGCAAATCGATTTATAATATAAATTTTTTTTTTTTCGTTCTAAAGGCTTTTTCGAATGAAAGATTTCCCTTTATTTAGAATATCCAAAATATTTTTGACCACAGTCGAAAAATATTTTAGCCAAATCTGTAAAAATAATTAAAAATTGTCCCAAAATATTTTGGTCAAATGTTCAAACATTTATTTTCCCTCTTCGAAAACCAAGGTCTTGCCTCAGAGTTCTAATAACAACTGATTTTTTTTTCGAACCACAAGCACCAGCTCTTTAAACACTTAAAACCCACAAAAAATTAATCAAGAACGAACAAAAAGTATTTTATTTTTTAAGAATTATTTAGTATTTCTAATCCTGTGGCCATAAATAAACCGCCGCCATAGTTTTTTTCTCGAAAATTGATAAAAGTTTGAAGAAGTGCAATTTGGAAACTATTCTGGCTTCGCAGACAATTTTGGGGTAAAATAGTTTTCTTGAACACTTAGGTACATAGTTGTTACCAAAAACTTTCGTTCTAGGAACCTTTTTTATCACAAAATTTGCTGTAGGGCGGAACTCATAGTCGAGATTTTTCACAAATCCCTTAAGTAGAGACAAATTTTCAGCACTTGCTCAAGTGAAGTTCGTATTGTATTCATAGACGTAATGAGGGTCTGTCATACTTGAGTAGAGACAAATCTTGATTTGAGTAAAATAATTTTTTAATCAAGCCGACAGCAAAATTAGTGTGCGTTTATTTAGCATGAACGGAGAAGATCTACAAATTTCTGCCGGTTCCAAACGGTTACCTGATATGCACTTTTTTGATAATCTGTGTTCTTGGAGGAGGTAGTACCTCTGAAAAATGTAAGGTGCCATAGGCTGGGAATCCAACCCAGACCTCCAGTATGATGGTCCATTACGACAAGGGTAAAATTTTCGGCCATCTTTAGGGTAAATCCTGTTTAAACTTCGTTGAATCAGAAAATGAAAGAAATTTAAACTCGATAAATTCTTAATAATCTAGTTATTTTTTGAATAACAGAATTATATAGAATTTCATTAAAACACACAAATTTATAGTGTTGTTGAAGCAGTTGTGTTTCAAATTGTTGGTTAAAGTTGAAAAAATTGCAAATTATTTTCCTCAAATAAACGCCATTTTTTGATGAAACAGGACTACCGTAAAAAAATTCATATTTTCCCTCTCAAGTACACTAAACAAATTAGCCAGTAGCCAATAATAAAGCAATTCCCTTAAAATTTTAATTTGAACAAAATTCATTTTCATACTTCAGTTCTAAGTTTAAACGAGTCCACCACCAACTTGTGTTTCATTTTTTATTTATTTTCTCTTATACTTAAAAATTATTTGTCAATTTCTATCAGATTTGTTGTCAATTTTTGTATGTTCAAAAAAAATTACACTACCTTGACTTTTTTTATCAACTTGACAAAAAAAAAACGTTTAAAGTTAACCTTCTAGGTATAATGTTATTACATCAATGTCAATAAAAATAAACGATCGATGTATAATTGGTCGTTTACTTTAGTTTTTATTCAAAAGGTTGGATATTACAGACAGTAAAAAACCAAACACACGTTATGGGATAATATAAACTACGAATCAATGTTCAATTCTATAAATGTATGAATGCATATAATGTAAGTATGAAGGTATAAAGTACCTACCTGTCTGAATTATAACTCGTAGGTCAGTCAGCTAATTGCTATATGAGTTGGTAAATAAATTTAACGAAAGAAAGCGCACCCATTCATCCATTTTATTTCATTTCCAACCCTTTTTTTACCGACTTGAATTTATAATCCCGCGAATAAATCTTATCTTGATAAAGAAGAATAGCTTCGGGGGTTTCAGTCAAGTTATATATTATGGACAGAGCTAAGGGGAAAGGTTTACACTATGCCATAGAAGTATAGATAGATAGTTTAAAAATCGATCGATTTAACTTTTTGATATATTATGCACTTATCCTTTCATACACACACTCTGCATCAATTGAATGTGGTTGCTATTTAAAAATAATATAATTTGCATAAATAAAATTAAGAGAACCACACAAATTTAAACAACGAAAACTGTTGAATTTATTATTGATTCAGACATTTTTTGTTATTCAAATAGGTTTTGTGACAATTTTTTTTTTTTAGTTTTGGAAATGGTGACTTTAAGAACGTACTTTTCAATCAACTAAACTTTTATTAAAAAAAAATTAAACTTTTTATTTGTTGTTTGCTTTAAACTCTATTTAGTAGCTTTTTCCCACACTAATTTAGAACTTGAATACAAAAAATGATGATTCTAATCATGTGACTTGGAGTGTTTGTATTATTTCAATTTCATACTCAATCTGTCGTTAAACTTAACTTTGTGCAAGTTTTTTTTCTGTATTTTTTTTTTTGCAGTACTTCAACTAAGATAAACATTTAGTCACATTTTTACATTGCGGTGTGGTTAAGTTATGCAATGCATCCATTGTCAACTCTGTATGCAGGTATACTCAAACAAACAAACAAACAAAAATAAAAAAAAACTCTCAGGTGGTTAGTTATAATTGTATATTGCACTATTTGTGTATGTATGTGTAGTAGCCGCACAAATTTAAGATAAGAAACTGCAATTATTTTACAATGTACCCACCTACCTTGTTGGGTAGCGAAAAATAAGGTTAAGACTAAAAATAAAATATTCACTTATCTATATGAACGTGTTTCTTTCTGTTTATTGTTTTTTTTTTTATACGTTTGTTTTTTCAATTTATTTGTTTTCTGTTTTTAGTTTAATTTTTTTATTTTCGGGTACAAAATACCTGAAAATTAATCATCATGAGGGGTATTTTTCGCTCACACTCTTCTCATGGTTTCTTTTTTTTATTTTTTGTAATTTTCAAATATCGATCGAATGCATTTTAGATGAGACACACAAAGCTATCGCTCGCTACTGGCAGAAAGACTACAAATTTTAGTTTTCTTTTGATTAAATTCAGCAAAAGACATGAAAGGGCATAGGTGAAATTAGTTTAATACGATGGAGGTGTGGTCATGTGCACAGAATTGGGGCAGTAAATTTCAAAATGTTATGTAAAATACGTAGATTTAAGAAAATATGAATTACATTAGTAGTCCCAAAATTTTCCGTATCGATGGGAAGAAAGTGTAAAATATTGATTTTTACCAAAATATTTGAGAATTATGTAGATAGTATCTCGGTTATGGATACCTCAGTTATATTGAAAAACTATAAAATAATATTTTGCTTCCAAAAAAAATCGAACTTGCACAAAAACTATGCTATTCGTGGAAAATAAGAATAAAATGCACGACTGGATCGCTGGATCGAAAAGCTTAAGCTTCTTATATAAAATTTTTAAGTTTAAGTTTAAGTTTTTAAGTTTATAAGATTTGTTAAAAATATCATTATATTCATAAATAAAGTGACATAAACAGCATCCTAATTTATTTTGAGCTCTAAACTAAATTCGCCATTTGATTTGAATAAGAAATATACATTTTTAGAAAAAAAAAATTTGAAAATCGTTGGAGCCGTTTTTAAAAAACACTGGCCTGCAAAAATAATGTTTTTTTTTTGTCCTTCATATAACTTTTTTTTAAATTATGTAAAATTGGACTTTTCGGAATCTTAATCTGGGTTCAGGAAAATTCTATCACGTAAATTTTTTTTTGTAAATTGGTTTTTAAAAAATGTGATTGTTTTGTAGAAAAGAGCTTTCTTAGATTCGGTTGACCTGGTATATATATTCAAAACTATTGAGCCGATTCGACTGAAATTTAGAGGACTTATTCCACATAGCATAAGCTCAGAACTGAAACCAGATTTGTTTTTATTCATCAATGTATAGTCACATTTTAAGCCTTTATTTAAATAAAAATCACCATAAATTTCAAAATTCCGTAGTTTTGTGATGTACCCTACAAAAAAAAAACTTTAAAAATTTAGAGCATGGTATGAAATTTCTATACTCTTGATACTGGCCAAGTTAATAATGGTATTAGAAGGCAATAATTAGAGAAAATACAATAAAAAAGTAATTTTTTTTTGAAAAATCCTGAAGCCGTGTTTACCAGTAAGAAAATTCTACATTAAATGTAGCAAAAAAATGGTATTTTGTAATGTTCATATTAGCATATCTCGAAAACGTGAC
Organism: Meliscaeva auricollis; assembly: GCA_948107695.1. Taxonomy (NCBI): domain Eukaryota; kingdom Metazoa; phylum Arthropoda; class Insecta; order Diptera; family Syrphidae; genus Meliscaeva; species Meliscaeva auricollis. The sequence goes on along the minus strand of OX403619.1, from coordinate 29,432,454 downwards.
GTGCTAAGCCAGTTTTGACTTCAGATTCGGGTTCAACGTGCTAAAATTATTTAGGAAAGTAAAGTTTGGTTTAAAGGTGATTTTCATTGGAGACCAGTGTAATTTTGTATACTTATATATAATTTTTTAGACCTTGTTTAAAAAAAAAGGGTATTAATGCCCATTCTCCTTTTTTTTTTTTTTTGTTACAAAACCAATTTTTCTTTTTGGTATGCTGAACTCGAAACCGCAGATCAGAAATTTTCTATTACATCGCGTATTTAAAATATTTTCTTCAAGAAAACTATGGATAGGCATTTAAGTTACGACCGTTTTTGTGAACATAGTTTAGATACGGTTTTTGTGAACATAATTTTTTACGGGAAAACTAAGCTGTATCTGAAAATTAAATATGAGCAACTTTTTTTAAGAAAATTTCCTATCGAAATTTGTAGTTTTAAAAATTTTAGCAAAATAATTATGCAAGAAAGGTTCACAAGACCAATTTTAAAACAGATATTTTGTAAAGTTTTTACTAAATTGTTCAAAATTTTGTCTGAGCAATTATGTACGAGGAATATAAGAAAATGTTTTAAATTTTACCATGCCAAACCAAAACAGTAAAAATAGCTTAAACTGGCTGAAATAAGCCTGCACGAATTCTACTGTTTTGGGTCCTTTTTAGCAGTTTTCATCAAAAAATCAGTATTCAGGTGTTGGTTTTTTGTTCAGATCAGTAAATTATTACTCAAAATATGGACCGAATGCTAAAGATGCTTTGGACAAAAACAATAAAAAAACTTTTTAAAAAATCATATCTCGAAAACTTATCCATGAATATTTTTTCGATGCGATATTCGAGTTTTACAGGCTAAAACCTATATGAAAAATATAACGGCACTTAGGGTTCAGTTTGGCTGTAAGCCAATTTTAAAGAAATATTTATTTGTAATTTAAACAAGAATTTTCCCTATAGTAGTGCTAGTTTTAGATAATTTACTTTAAGGAACTTTGTGTCTAAAAAGATGGATGTACAAAATTTTTCATAGCGCCATCTTTTTTTGATATGATTTTTTTAAGTGACAAATTCACGACAGTTAATTGCATGCATACCCAGTTTTGGGTTTGATATTTGTTTTAAAACTTTTCGAGGGGTGGTATTGCTAACGTGACTGTCAAGTTGGTATTACTAGGGGTTATTTAAAAAACAAAACAAAAACGAGGCGCGACAATTTTTTTTCTTTCACGACAAATTTACGACAAAGTTCACGACCATTTTTTTAAAAATTTGATAGTGACTTGACAGACATAGGCCATTTTAAGAATTATATTTTCAATGATGTGTAATTAAAACAAATTATAATTTCAAAAAATTACAGTTAAAGTAAAAAAAAAAACAATAATAATTTTCACTGTTTGTCTTTGTTCCGCTAATGTTGTCTACCAGTGTAGTATCAATTAAATTGTTGTCAAACAAATTTGTTCAACACCACTGTTTATATTTTTATCGATATCTCAAAATAACATGTGCTGCCCTCTGGTTACTCCTGCATTGCATACACACACCAACATCAACTAAATTAAATAATGGAAATGGAAATGTAACTTTTTCCTGATTTTATGTTTTGAGTTGTTATGTCAAGCGCAAAGAGTTATTATGTTGTTTTTGTTTTTTTTTTTCTAATGTTACTCTTAAGAGTTGTACTTACAAACTATAATTCCCCATTTCCACAGAAAAGACAAAAAAAAACATGTGGAACTGTGCGGGGGAGTATCTCTATTATATTCTCAATGATTGTTGATTGATATGCGAGACTTTCTAAAAATTAAGATTAATTTGAATTGGTGTATTTTTTGACAGGGGCCGCCGCAGCTGCATTCAAAAAAAAAACACACTAAAAGTCGCCCGCCCTGTTTCGGCAGTCAAAGTGACACGACGACGCGACGGCGGCGGCGGCGGCGACGGGTGGCTGCTTAATGTCGGTCGCGCCATGTTTTACAAATGAGTTTTGTCTAATATTTGATGGCGCAGTGTCTAGAGTAAGTTATTCAATATTGAATAATTATTGTGGAGTGCATTTACGAGTTTATTATCTTTGATCATTTTGGAAGTTGTTGTTGTGTCGCTTGACAGAGTTCATATGCCTCAATTAGATACACATTACAAATAGTAGAAATATTGTATGAACCTTTTTTGGTCTTGATAAGATTTATAGGTGAAAAAATATAAAGGTCTTTGGATAGTTTTGAGAACACAAAGCGTCCTGTAAATCAGGAAACTATAAAATTCATACCCAAGTTTTACCTAAGTATACAGAATTGCATACAAAATTTCAAAAAAGTTTCTATGAGTATTGAAAGATTATTTATTCGCTTAAAAACATGCTCAAAGTTTTTTAAAAAGAAATGAACATTAAATTCACTTTTATGATTAAATGTTCCCCATCTTGAAGACCTCTTTGGAAAAATATTTTCTTACAAAAAATATTCTTCCTCATTCATAAAAAAATTCCCTGAGAATTTTAGAAATAAGATCCAATTTTGAATCAATATTAAATTCCTTTAGAAACATATTTTCTTGCAGACATGTCCACTTAAGCATCAAGAGGCACCAATTAAACCAAGAAGAAAAAACTCTTGAGTTTATTTTTTTTATCTCAGTTTTTTTTATCTTTAGATACAAATAAAAATTTCTGCTTCCATTTTTCTCCTTTAAACCTTGAGTATTAAATAGACGCTGGAGTGTGTACCATGTGCCTCCTATGCAACAATTTTAACTACCTCCCTTATTTGAAGTTTGTGATTTATGCGTATCTACGTTTACTTTCGTTATTCAAAATCGTATGCCTTAAAAATGAGCTTTAATAATGAAAGGAACAAACAAAAAAACATAAAAGAACAATTACTGGGTCTCCATGAACTGAAAAGTTCAGAGTAAAAACTCATAATTACTTTTTAACCAAAAAAATGAAAAATTAAAAAACCAAACAAATTAAAACAAAGACAAGTTAACATGGAAGAATTTTTTTTTGTTTCTTTTTCTTCTTTTTTTTTAAAGAATTTCATTAGGCGTAGGAAGGTAGGCCTAGGCAATGTGGTTGAGGTTCTGAGGTTCATGTTTTTTTTTCTAACATTTAATTGTTTCCGTTCTAAAAGTATGTCTTTCTTTGGGTTTTTACTTCTTCTTACATTTAAATATTTTAAGGCCATCAAAGAGTTATCACATCACGCATCAATTAACAGCATTAAAGAGTTTTTGTTTTTAAGAGAGTCAAAAATGTTAAGCAAACGTAAGACCTTTTGATTTGTTGCACAGACCCTAAAAACTGATGCATTTTTATACAAAACAAAATGTACCACCTAAAAACAAGTAGATTATCTTTTTTAGTTGTTTTAATTAGAAATCTTACTAAAATGAGTGAACAATAAAATATTTCAATAGGGAAACCTTCTTGATTTTATAAAATTTTAATAAGATTTTCACAATATTTGTACACGTTCGCACTTAAACCGCAATTGTCACTCAGGTATTATTTCATATAGTAGACTTAGCCTAGTAGTAATCTCGAAACTCCATGTTCGATCTTCAACATGATCCAATATTTTTATTTTCTTTATTTGATTTCTTTTTTTTAATAATATTTTAATAAAACTAGTAAAACATATTAGTCTAAGAGCCGGCAGCAAGTTTTGCAGTTTTAAAGGCATACCCGTCCTGATTTCAAACTCGAAAGTCTGGCAGGTTTATTTTTCAGCCTTCTGTTGTTTTCGGAGGGTTGAAAAACGTGATAATTTCAAGTCATCTGAGAAAGACAAATCCACATCAATTGAAATTTTAAATATTGAAAATGATGCTCTGTCATTTTTCCTAAGCCTGGAGACCTCAATCGCGGAGATCTGATTATTAGAACTCAAGAAATAAGTTTTTAAAGCCACACATATCAGTTCTTTTTTTGGAGAGTTTTCAGATTAGAAAAACAAACAAAAAATAAAACAGAAATGTCTCCAAAAATGATTCAATTAAATAGCATATATCCTGAGTTCTATTAATCAGATCGTCAAGATCGAGGTCTCCAGGCTTAGGAAAAATGACAGAGCATCATTGTCAATATTAAAAATTTCAATTTAAGTGTATTTGTCTATCTCAGATGAATTGGAGTAATCGCGTTTTTTTTTTTTTTTTGGCGATTCAAAAACACAAAACTCGAACAAAAGAATCCTCCATTTTGAAAAAGGCTTTTAAAAATGTTTATTTAGTTTTCTCGGCCAGTATTGGTCCTAGACTAGTTAATTTTATTTACTTTTATAGGAAAACAAAATCTCTAACGTTTTTGTATTATCAACTTTTTTGATAGCTCTTTCCAATAAAAAGTTACTTCCGGAGGTAAAACTGGATTTTGAAGTTTTTCTTTATCTGATGGCATCCGAATTTAAAACATTCCGAACATATTTTATAGAACATTAAATTTGCTACATTTTCGTATATTTAGATTTCATGCATATAAGTACGTCAAAATGCCAGGGCACGCCAATTTTTTCAATAATCCAATTTTTTATTTGTTGAGAAAAAAACTATCTTTAGAAAAATTAAAAAAATTAACAAATGGCTTAAGCCTAATGTTATCGGAGTGACAATGTCTTTTTTTTTTAATTACGGTACCTTCGAAGTTATCGTTTTCTTTTTTGTTAGAAGAATGTGTGAAAAAATTTGCTAGAACAAAAACATAAGAGAATATTTTTCCCAACTAAACTAAACAAAAAATGGCGGCCAAGAAAATCAAGAAAACGGTTTTTCAAAATGGCGGACGAGGCACTCTTAAAAATAAAATAATAAAATTCTCCTTAGTAATTTTTGTAGATATATTTCCGTTTTTTTTTTTTTTTTGATAATTTTATTGGACTAAGGTTTTCCTACTAAAAATAAGAAGAGAAATCTTATTGCTTTAGGTAGCAGCATTTCTATTTTATGTAGTCGATTTTTCTCCGTGTATAGGGATTTTTGTTTTCTTTGATTTTATTTTCTTCCACAGCACTGTGCAGTGCAGAATACCTACATTGTAGTTGCTAACCAAGACAAATCAGTTTCAACTTTGGGGCTATAAAACAAATATATATCGTGTTTGAGGGTCACGTACTACGTGTATGTTTTTTTACGAAAAAAAAAATGTCAAGAGAATGTAGTATCAAAAGCTTTTCCGGAAGAAATAAAAAAAGCCTCCACAATTTTTGGCTACCACAGGTTTATGTTTATTGCAAAGCAAAAGAGGTAAGATGATTGTAAAAGCTGACATCATTATTATCAATATGATACACATACCTTTCGTTTTTTTTTGAAAATATATTGACACTTCTTGAGAAGGATGATAATAAAATAAAAGAAAAAACAACTCATGCAACTCTATTATATAACCTTGGTAGTAAAGGTATCATTTCTTATACAAACTTTATATTTCCACATAAATTGAAAGGAAAAATTATGGAGAATTCCAAAACGAAAATATGAATCACATTACATCCAAAAGAGTGTTTCGGACGAATTGTGTCGAAAAAAGTAGCTACGGAAATTGTTGGCTGTTCTTGGACCGAAACAAAAAAAAAAAACAATTTCGAATGAAATGGAAGAAATTATTAAGACAAGCTCATCAGAGAGCTGCATTTCATTTTCGAAGAAAAAGAATTGATTGGTTTTATTTAAGGCTCCCTAATTAAATCACTTAAATGAATCATCACAGAAATCAATGATAGCCCGGCTGTGGTTGAATGTTATTTTTTTTTTCTCGGGATGCAGCCAGTTTTGTAAATACGCAGGTAGTATACAAATACGATATCGATGTTGTGAAGCAGTTTGGTTCGAAGGCTGAGGTTAGCTCGTCGGCTTATCCAGGCTGTTACTAAAAAGTATACTCGAAGCTTAAGATTAAGGTCACTTCTTTATTGATCATAAAATATCATCTGAATTATTTCAAACAAAGATAAGTTTCAGCTTTGTTAATCCTTTGTTTCCATTTGTGCGTTCCTCCTTATCTTATTGATTCTGTTCAGCTAAGTTTGGGTTCAAGATCTCAGGTAAGTTTTTACGATGCAGTCGTAACTGGTAGATCATAGCCGAAATCACAGCCGAAACTGGTAAATCAAGCCGAAATTGGTAAATCAAAGCCGAAACTGTTAAATCGCAGCCGAAACTGTCAAATAAAGCCGAAACTGGTAAATCACAGACGAAACTGGTAAATCATAGCCGAAACTGGTAAATCGCATTCGAAACTGCTAAATAAAGTCGAAACTAGTTAATCACAGCCGAAACTGGCAAATCGCAGCCGAAACCGAGAAAATGCAGATAAATTATTTATAATGAGGCTATCCAAGGAGGTCTTTGTACAGGCCCGCAGAGAGAGGGATTCCCTTTTAAGCTCTACAATTAAAGACAACCACCTTGGCATCCCTAGACATTGATGTAAGAAATACAATTTCGGAAAAACTTTAAAACAATGTTTAGCAGCAAGGAAGACTACGAATTCTCTTCATGCGAAGGCCATCAAAGAGGTACACTGATGGATTGAGAACTATCAATAGAACTGGTGTAGAAATATTTCCATTGCAATGGCCCAGTCTCCTAGCAAGTTCCAAGTAGAAATTAATGGTAAATGTGCTTAAAAATGCCATCATACCAGATAGACAGACAAGCCGCGTTAAACGTGAACAGGCTAAATGAACTTTACAAACAGAAGAAAGTAATACTGTACTGGTTTCCTGGCCACATTAGTTGGTGCCAAGGAATACGAAGTGCCAAACTCTCTAGCAAGGCAGGAGCCACAGCACAAGTTTTGGGACTTGAGCCTTACTGCGGCATAGAAGGAAACATGAACAAAATCAACGAGTGAGTCAAATAAAAATACAACTTTGGAAGAGACTCTTAAACTGAGGCAGGGAAAAATGCTACTTGGGAATTACGAAGAGAGTTTCAAGCATCAATTTAAGCAAGAACAACCGACTTGAGAAAACACTACAACATTATTAGACTGTTCAGCAGTACCATCTGCAGTAAGTGTGGGACACTCATCCACCAAACGGCATATATATCTGGGACACCACCAGATTACAAAGAGAGAACAATCACCAAACTTTAATTAATTCATTCATTTATCCATCCCAATGCTATCAAAACTAGGTTAAGTAGCTTTTAAATCAAGCAAGGCAATAAAGCTTCAAGCGAAAGAAGTTACCCTTTTAATAAAGCGACTTGCAAATAGAGTCTTCTATTGAACGAACTTGCTTTATGGCCTACGATGCTGAATAGGAACCTGAGATTAAGCCAGCACCAATGGCTTGTAGCATGATTCACTTCTAGCGTTACTCGTGAAATCAATCAATAGTAAGCTTAATAGCTTTAAAAACGAGCAAAGCTAGCAATCTTCTCAAAAAGTCTACTGACTTCCCTCCTTCAGTGATAAGTCCTTAATTGAGACATGCATAGTCAAGAGTGCAACCAGGGAGCTCACTAATACTTGCTGATCTACCAGAGCTAATGCCTGCCGTTCCCATAGTACCAACAGAAGCCTCACTGATACCTGCTTTTCTAACAGAGCTGTTGTCAGCCGTGTCTGTAGTACTACCAGGGCCCCGGGGCCTCACCTACTGACTTGCCAGAGCTTCGACCTGCTGCCACCAGGGTCTCATTAAGCTTTTGCCTGCCTGGTCCAACTACTAAGAGCCTCATTAATACCTGCTTATCTAACAGAATGCTTTTGTCTGCCGAGTATTTAGTGCTAATTTGCTAGAGCTAAGGGCCTGCCGGTTTTAAGTGCCACCAGGGGTCTCATTAGTACCTGTTGATCTACCAAAGCTTATGCCTGCCCTGTCCAACCACCAGTGGTCTCACTGTTGATCTACGTATTGCTCAAAAACTGCCAGATATGGTGAAAAAGTTGCTGAATTTCAACAAATCGTCCCAATCGTTTGAGAATCAGCGAAGCAATGTAAGCAAGATAGCAGAGAACTTGTTAAGCCCAAGATTATGGTCATTCATAATGTTCTTTAAGTAAGTTATGATAGCCCTATTTGGAAAACCTTTTTTCATCTCTTCTACCGTCCATTTAAGGCTCTACCTGTGGTTTTTTAAATTTACGCCTAATTAAACTAAAATAAAAGAATGATAGTTTCCAAAATGATTACTTTGTTTCTTGGGAGTACAAAAATTGAGTAGTTTTCACTGCTGTATCAACTTTTAGGGAATTTTTTCAATCAAAAACTCTTATTTCTTTCAATGAGCGATGACAACGCACGTACAAATTAGTACTTTAAATATTTGAACAGCTTCTTTGATATTCAATTTACTTTTTTTTATTTGCGAACACCCTGTTTCAATTTGCAGTAAAAAAAAAAATGAAAAAAATACGGAAATATCACGCATCCTATAGGTACATTATATCGATTTTTCCCCAACGACTTTAACGTGATTCTTGGAAGGAATGAATGAAGGTGATGAACGTGAGGAGCTATATTATAGTTGATGTGAAGTTTTATAGTTCAGTGTGAAAATGTAGACCGTCTCTCGGGGAGCATCGACAACGGCATCTTCATCATAGTCGGTTTGTCTACATCTTGGATTTTTTTTTATCTTGGGGGTACGTGGTAGGATAAAGAAGCAATATAGTTATTTGGTTCTAAAGGCAAACAAATGCGACCTAAATTCTGGTTCTGGGGTTCTGGATTCTGGGTTTTTGTGTTTATTGGTTTTGAGCGTGTTTATTTAGACTTGCATACAAGTCGATTTTTTCTTTCTTTTCTATTTTGTGGAGAAACACATCTTTGTGGACTTTTGGGGAGTTTATTTTTCATCCATCTTTCTTTTACGAAACATAAAACACCAAAACAAAATATATGTATCGACAAATCTACTAGATATCGCCCAAAAGCGAAGCAATTAAAGAGGAACATTTTATCGATGATGGTGATGAAGATGATAATAGAGAGGAATCTTTTCTGAGGCAAGTCTATTTCGTGAAGATATTTTTCAATAGATATTCTGTTGTTTTCTTTTATTCCGGTTTGAGATGGCTCAACAAGACTTTTATTCCTTTTTTTTTTGTTGGTTTTGACTTAAAAAATTGTGCATGGTGATGGTTTGGGTTTTGTGATGTCTTGATTGCGTCTATATTCGCTTCGACTTTCATTTCCGTACATTGAATTGCTATATTTTCTTCGATTTCGATAGATAGGTAGGTACTATTGCTATAGTTGCTTGTTTTATGTGGGGGGTTTTTGGAAAGCTCTTTGGGGTTAGTGAGTTGCTTCCTGTTAGTTGGTAACTTCCTGTTTTGCAAAAGATTCACAGAAATAATTGAAATTGTATGGGAAGACAGAAAAGTTACGCGCCAAGAAGAATTGGAAATAAAGTTCTTGATGAGGATATCGATTTTTGTATCCATTTTTAGTAAGTAAAGGAATTTTTTATTTTGTGAAAAAATTGATTCATTTAAGTTTGCGATTGTTTCAAAATTAATTTCTTATTGATAAAATGATTATCAATAAAAAACATTTAAAAAAGTTTCTGACAAATAAAACAACTGTTTGCATACCTTCGGTGACGAGTGACGATATTGATATTCGGCTCGCGAGAGATATCCTTCGGATCATAAAATTCATTGGAAAATACAAAAAGTCTTTCAACTTTTTTATTTACAATATGGCGGATCCAAAATGGCGGCCGAAACGAACAATGAGAATGATAAACTGAACATTTGGCTAAATTTATGTTAAATAGGTCCTTTAATATAGACTGCAGCGTAATTATCCATATTTCAATAAAAAAAATAACGAGTCCACAAAAACAAGACTAGTTTGGTCAGCAATGTCATACTTTAGCGTACACCCTAAGAGCTAGTTTTTGCGCTACATCTTTAATTATTTGTTCGTCATAAGCAATTTCGAGATCTTACTAATTAATTTTCATTAAAAATTTGACCATTTTGAAAAAATCGGGAAATATTGGTGAACAATCAAAGAATATCGCGAATGATAACATAAGAAAAATATAAACAAGTAGTTGGTTCCAAGGTAAAGAAGCACGAAATAACACCGAAAAAAACGAAAGAAAGTCGTCGAAAAAAGACAAATATTAAAAGTAACGGAAAATATGTGCAGAAAACCAAGAAAATCTTGAGTAGGCACGGTAAAGTATCAAAATTCTTCGGAATACCTCGGTAAATGCGAGGAATGCAGTTATTATTTGTGACCTCTCAAGTTTTGTTCTGAGGTATCCCCCACTTTTTCTGCTAGTTGTGGTTCAGACACTAAATGTAAGTACAAAATAAATATCATTGTACAGGGCAGGACATTTTTTCTTTTACCCGAAAATATAGTGTTCTAAAGAATTTTGGACTGCTAAATTCGAATCTGAAGTCAGAAAAATCTAGGACATCACGTTTTTGAGATAAGGTGCTATTTTCGTAAAAAAAATGTCTCGAAAACGTGACGCCATAGATTCGATCTGACTTCAGATTTAAATGCAGCAGTCAAATTGGTGACAGCAAACACATTTTTATAGGGCATGCATGCATGTTATGCACTGAATATATAACACTCCTTTAATATCTATAAGCCCTTCATTGCCACTTTTCTAAGCAGAAGAAACAGCAAGACAAGAAACTGACATTTGAAGAATTACATACGAATTTTGACTTGATGCGGTAAACGCAAAACGCTTCAAAAACCCTAATCAGTAGAAACTTTCATCGAAGAATTAACTTCAATACGTCAACACAAGTTTTGTGGAACTTAGTTTTAATCGGAAGGAACTAAGCACGCATTTCCTTCCAACACTTTTCCTCAAAGTAAATTATGTAAGCCTCAAAATTACTTAAGGACCACCATTAACATCGTTGAATTCAAAACCTTTCGACAGGATAAAAAAAAAACGAAAACCGCATAGTGAAGGAAGTCTTTGAGAGGAAAAACGTTGAAATCAACAGCTACCAACATTTATTAGTTGTAATTTGCCAACCGATACCAACATTTCCCGAGAACACCACCATCAGCATTTACTTCTTCTAATTAACATCAATTTTTTTTTAGTTCAACTGTCATATTTTGACCATAAAAAGTACTTCGAAAGATCCATAGGGTGAGTTCCTATACTGATTTCAGTTGTAGTATGTTGAGAAATAGGCGCCCGAAATTTATTTTGAATTAAAAGAAAACTGTTATACTTTGTAGAGATTTAAATAACTAATGTATAACAAGGATCAGTAGGATCACAATTGAATTTATGAAATACTTGAAAAACTAAGTGCATGAATTCAAAACTGCGAGTGTTCCGTCAAGCTCGCTGTCAAATTACCGAAATATTTGTGTTTTACTCAGAAACTGTTATATTTTGGAATTTCGTTAACTGCTATTAAAGCAAGAATATATTTAATGACCATGTCTCTAAAAATTAACCGTGAAATAGGTATAGATGGAAAAAATACTTCTAGAAATCAGGTACACATACCGTTATTTTATTCATATCCATGTAACCTCTCCATTTTATGATAAATGAAAGTTTTTTTTTTATTGTTGATGGCTACTGGTTCTAGAGTTCTGCTTGATAAGATTGAATAAAATATTGATTAGGAAGCATATCTCTCTTACATACCTACTTTCCCCCTAAATATCAAAACCTGATCAGAGTTAGGTCGATAGAATAAATTTAAGAAACAAGGGTTGGTTATTAAGAATGAAGGTATTGAAAGGGATTGAAAATGTACCTGACATCTATGCATTTCCAAGCTGCACTGTGTTCATTCGTGTATAACATTTTCTTCATTTACATTTTGATTGATTTTTTTTTTTTTGCATTAATTTTTTCACCCTATCCGTCATAGCTGACCGAATACGAGAAGAAATATGAAAAACTGGTATCAAGCATAGCAACATATTAATATTTTAGGGATAACGGTGTCTATATTAGTTGTAATTTGAGTTGGCAAGTTCATCATAAATCAAATAGAACAAAAGTTTTTTTGCGTTTTTTTTAACAAATTAGTTCGTTTCAGATGTGGAGAAGGGAAATTAAGGAAAAAGTAAAGATCAAAAAAATTGAATTATGAACACTTTTTTCTTGGCTAACTTGGGCGTTGTTCGAAGTGTGGACAGAAGTCTTTTTTTCGTCGTTCTGTGTGTGTGTGTGTGTGTTAGGAAGTTTATGATAAATCATTTTAAGCGAATCATTAAGCATGGGAAAAAGTTTTCTTCAAATAGATAAATTGGTTTTTCTTAATGGCTTGATGCGTATCTTTGGGCAAAGAGGAGAAAAGTAATACTTTCGTCAAGTGGAGTGATTGTTAGGAAATTTGATCTAATTGATTGTTGGAAGAGTTATGACTTCTTTTTTGACACGTAATCGGGAAAAAGTTACCGTTTTCTATGTAGGCTATTGTATGTTGAGAGAAAAATCATTCATCCATGATGGACTTTATGATTATGGGATATAGAAAGTAATAAACAGGCTATAGAAGTTGAAAACTAATAGATCATTGGAATTGGTTTGTTATTCAAGCAAGAAGTGATTAAGAAATAAAGTATCAATTTAGATCAGTTGAAAAGGTATTAAAATTTCGTACCTATGTTTTGTTTCGGAATGTAGAAATTTCAGATTGAAAATAATTGACAAAAACAGTGTTTGCTATTGGAAACTTTGCTACTTTAGAGTTATGGAGTGTCTTCTTTTATTGTCGGAAGTATCACACCTAAAAATTTAACTTAAACGCTTCAGAGCATAACCGATTATCAAACATCTATTAGACTGCCTTTCTTATGTCACTGGTAAAGTTTTTTTATGAAAACAGAAAACTTAAAGGCTGATTGATTACAAGAGGGTAGCCCTGAGGGTACTTTTATCAGCAAAATAATTATACAGAAGGTAGTAACTAAAATCAGGTAATAAGTAGACGCATAAAGTCAATAATATAAAGTTACAATCAGTTACGACCAAAAAAAGATCAATTTATACAAATAAAAATTAAATTATGTTCGCTTGTGGGCGCATCACTCGAGAAGTGCTAGTGTCGTAAAAAAAAGTCCATTTCACGTTACCCGTTCGGACACGGCAGAAAATTGTAGGTGATTTGCATTCCGCACGCACATACCAATGGTTAAAGATTGTCAGGTTTCTTTGTTAGCTAGACATGCTAATTTCTATTTGTAAACATCGCTGGTAACATTTCTGGTTTTGATATTCCTGCCAAACGAAAATGGCTCAGTCTGAAGGCTTTTCAGAAATCCCAATTGAAGAAATCCCATATAAACTGTCGGAAAGATTAGCGATGACAGGACTATGCTTTTATTCAACTGCTTAAATGGAAAGGCTATTATTGTAAACAATACCTTTTAAGGACCAACGGCGGCTTACGCAAGGGGGCTCTTACCAATTCAACTTGTTAATGGTCTTTTTTTAAATCACAGGCGAACAGAATGGATCTTGTTGGAATGAAAGATTGCCATTATAGACTTGTTCAGAAAGTGACAATTGAAACTTCGAGTTTGCCAACAATTTGTCTATCAGTGCGGAAAATAGACGGAACATAACTATTATTTACTTGCTGTTTCCTTGGGATAAGAAAATAATTCATTAAGAAATTCCAGTAAGGCGAATTAACATCGACAATTCAGGCCGTAATGCCTAGACTGAGAGTGCAACCAATAGGTGACTTTAGGAGGGTAGTCTGAGATGTTTCCGGCCTGAAATCGAAGTAGGTAGGGTAGGTTTTTCTCGTCCATAAAACTTGGAAAGCATTTGATGCTCATAATTGTATGGTACGTGAATAAAATCTCAGTAATTTTTATTAAAGAATAGCTTAGCAGTAGCAAGTCCATTTGAGTGCTATCTTCTTTTACTTTAAAAGAACAAAATTTAGTATTTAGTGGTTGAAAAGTTTTTTTTTTCTGAAGTTTAGTACACCATCAAAAACTTCGACACCAGACAGAAAAGTTACTTAATTCACCAAATGGTGCTACATTTCTTGAATTTTTTTTTGATTCTGCAAAGTGGGTCATATACTCATTGGAAACAAATTATGTGTACATCCAACAAGGAAACGAATATTATCCAAAAATTGAATAAAAAAATGATTTTGTTCTCGAAAGAAAATGAAAGAACAGGATACGATTATCTTAAAAACAGAAACTTTAAAATTAGCATATTGCTTCAGTAAAAATAACGATCCATTTAAATATACAAAAATATTAAAATATTTGCTATTTTTTTTCCAACAAAAATGTAATAATTTTCTTCATTTCTTTGTCATTTGTCATCCGCTTTGCAAAAAAAAAAAAAAAACAAAAAACACCCATTTAACCATTACACACCATTTTTCTTCCCTTTTCTTTCTTTCCCTAAAAATCATCTGTTTTGTTTGCATTTTCAAATTGGATATTTTATTCAGCCTTAAGAATCTTGCTGAAACAACATCTGTTCTTTATTAAAGGGATTAAAACAACTTAACTTGATTTGCGTCACAATGAAGAAGAAAAACAAAAAACAACAACAACATTTCGCCAATTCATCCAGCAAAAATGTAAAAGAATTTCATTTAAAAATGTTTATGTGTAGTTATTAGAGTATAATACGTCATAAGCTTACGTAGGTTGTTGTACTTGAAAATATTTTAAATTGAAAAAGGAGGAAAACAGTTTTTTTTTTTTTTTGTCTTTTTGTAATGCATATTTTCTTCTGGTACTACAACGATAAAGATGACACAACACAGACGATGATGCACAATATTAAGAAAAGTGAATAAGGAGCTAAGAACTAGAGTAGGTAGTGTTTAAAGAGAAAATTCGTTTTTAATGAAAAGTTTGGAGAACATTTTTGTTTGACGTTATGAGAAAACAATTTTGATAGTTTAATATTTTTAAGTTGTTTAGGAATTAGATCGGAAACATTGGAGTATTAAAACTCTTAAGGAACTTTGGTTATTCTAAAAACTTAAAGGTAAAACTTCTTTAAGGTTTTATTTCATTTGATTAGTGGCATTAAATGCAACTACTTTTCAGCATTAACTGTATGTATGACATTATGTGATAAACCAAAACGCCTTAACATTATGGTTATTAGTATTACACATGCACATTATATTATATCTATCCTGAAAGACTAATTGATTAATTTGCACTCAATATCCTAAAATTACTACTAAATCAACAATAATTAGTTCTTGCGATTAGATTATAATGGAGGCAATTTTGTAGGGCAATAATTGGCCTGCAACAGTGTTGTATGTTTATTAATTTATAGTAGTCACCCGCTGTTGAATCATAGAAGCGTGTAAATTGATTTTTTGTTTTTCAATTTGATTGAAAATAACTTTTGGGCGAATATTTTGTTAAAGAAACGAAGTTTAAAAAGTATTCAAACCAATACAACCCCTAGCGGCACATTGTAGTACTATTACGAGTATGTAAGATGCATCAGCGTTACTAAACAGTTTTGATTGACTTGCGAAAGTAACCAGAAACCGTTGTTAATGTTTATCAATTGTTTTACTGTTCTTTTGGTAGTGAAAATTTATTCACAAAGTCATATAGAGGTGGAATTCTTTATCACGTGAATGATTTCAAAAAACATTTTTCAAAAACAAGTTTTGTTGTCAAATAAAGTTGCTTTCACTAAGAGTTTTTGAAAAATAAATAACTTAAAACTCAAAACTTTTTTCGTTTTTTTTTGGCCGATATGGCCTATTAAAGTATTCAGTATGTATAATGTTTTCTAAGTCAGGGGTACATTTTCCAAAGAAAACTTATTTCTTACATTTTTAAAATGCATCGTTTCTGAGAAATGCTTTGTAATTGCAAAATTTTTAAATTGCGTTATTTGTAAAAGAGGAAAAAGAGTTTTGAAAAGTCTAGCTTATTTAGATACCAGTTAAGAAATGTATGGCAAAAATTACGACGTTGTTATACAATTTATTATCAAAATTATCCACAAATAAAGGTTTTTAAAATTTTCATATTAATATATTTCAAAAACTTGACGTAATAGAGCATTTCTAACTTCATATTCGAGTTAAGCACATCAAAATACTTAAAAAAAAAGTACTATTAAAATGTTAAAAGGATGAATAACGTTATTAGTGAAAAAGCAGTGGTAGATATACTCGAATTTAAATGAAAAGTCGTATGTTTTCTTGGTCAACTAGTGTGTTTTTTTTTTTTGAAAAATCTGTACGCAGTACAGAAGCATTTAACGCGTATTACACAAATAACATGGAACTGCTGATAAAAGGAAAATTTGAATCCAGTCGGAAATAGATTTTTGACATTAATTCGAAAAATCTTAAAAATCTATTGGCAGTAGGCATTAACAATTGTAATCAATATTTTTAAACTCATTTAAAAACGGGTTTTGTGTAATTTTTATATTAAAATATCTTAAGAACGGTTCGTGATTGTAAATACATTTCTGACTTTGTATTTGAATTCAGCACATCAAAATATATAATTCAGAAAAGTTGAAATGAGGATTAGCGTTATCGTTGAAATATCGGTTGGGCCGATAAAGCTTATTAGGTCCTTAAATTATGACAAAATGTCACTTTTTTTCAATTGATGGTACCTTTAGTCCAGAATTGGGACTTTTTTACCATTTGCCTTAGTCAACACTACCTAAAGCTCAAGAATTTGTACTTACTTCTAATATTGTTCTACTTGTTTTTACTTCTTTGTACCTACTTCTATTATTTGAGGCCTTACATTTTTTTTTGAATGCATCGTTTCTGAAAAACGCTTTGTTGTTACAAAAAATCTAAAAAAGGAAAAAGGAGTTTCAAGAAGTTTTACTTTTGAAAAAAGGCAAGACGGGTTAGAACAATTTATCATCAAAATTATCAAAAAAAAAAACGGGTTTCTGACATTTTCATATTGAAATATTTCAAAAACGTGGGATGATAGAGCATTTCTGACTTCAGATTCGAATTCAGTACATTAAAATTCTTGAAAAAAGTATTGTTAAAAAGTTGAATGTTGGATTAACGTTATCAGTGGAAATATTGACAGTCTATTAAATTATTATAAATTATTAAAATTTTCACTTTTCTTCTTAATTTATGATACCCTTAGGTCTCAATTCTTATTTCTATTTTACTGGAATACATTGTCTTCGATTTAGGGAAATCAATTGCTTTTGAGTTATAAGCCAATCGTAGTTTTTTGTCGAAAAAATACCTACATTTTTCTTCATTCAATACCAGAAGAACTCAAAAAGACTTAAAATTATAAAAAAAAAACATTCTGCTTCTGTATGGCAAATATATCAACATCCTTTCCATATCAAATAACTTCATATTAATTTTTTTTATTGAAACCAATTGAAATTGACCGAAACACCCTGTGTAGTTCTTTTTAAAAACCTTGACTAATCTCTGTTTTTTTACAGAAATTCCATAGAAAATCAATTGCATAAACAAAACTCGGGGAAGAACTTTTTTTTGTAATAGAAATCCTGATTCAACAACCCTGTTACTATGGAAAGTTAGCGTCTACTCCTATATTGTAAGCTCTCCCTTCTTCAATTAATTTTCATTCGACAAAAATCCACCCCCATAAGCTTAGAATCTATCTGACGCGTCATCGATCGCAAATGGGATTAAGATTATAACAACAAGGAAATAATACATACAAAAAAATCAGCATCAGCAGTGCAAACCTTTACTTCCTTTAATTAAATTTTATTTCGATAATCTGGAATAAAAATAAAAATGGTTGCAAATGTGCCATTTTACCGGTATTGCGTCCGCATTAAAAGGATTTTTTTGCAAATGCAACCAGTCTCCGGCGGCGCGTCGTTGTCGGCGCGCCGCCGTTGGCACTCGGCACTCTTCGAAGCACACATCCTTGCCTCTTGCCTCGCCGAGTTCGCCTCAACATGACTCGACTCGACATGCAGATGCAACAAATTTTTATTGCAAGAGTAGTGGATGTGCATTGTTCTGAAATGGGGTCGAATTTTATGGAGAAGGGGTGGTTTGTTCCGACTGTTGCAGCAGCAGCAGAAGCACAGCATCAACCATGCAGGTAAGTGCAATGCCACTTGGGTGGCAAAAATGTATGTGAAGTGGAAATGGAATTTTGCTCACAACTAGATTCTGGCAGCAACGCGGAAGAGAGTAAAAAACAAAAGCAAAAAAAAAACACAAACCAAGAGAAAAAGCCTTTAAAGTTAGAAGGGTGAATTAGAAATGAAAGGAGAGGGGGGAATGTTGTAAGGTTTTAGGGGTTGAATGGTGAGTTTTATATTATGAAAAGGTGGTTCCGGGTAAGATGCATTTTTATCCACTCAACACAGTTAAACGATTGCTCTTCAAAACTGCATGCAAGTGCCCCACATGTATTGTTTAAGGGGAAGACAGTTTTTTTGGAGACGTTTTGCCGTCTTCGTTGTTGTTGTTGTCATATGAGTAACGACGACGACGTTTAAATCCTCATCTAAAGATGATAGATGATGGCGACATTAATGTTGATGAAGAAGGATGGCAAGGCGAAGAAAAGCGACGATGAGAACATTTTAAGCTACTCAAGAGCATAAAGGACACACTAAGAGAAAGTAGAGAGAGCGAGCTCAGAAAGTGGAAAACTGTGTGCCATTTTTATTATATATTTTGTTTGTCTGCTGCTTAACTTGGAGATATATCAAGAGATGCTTTGCCAGCAAATATAACGAGGAAGATGTGTAAATGGAGGATTTAAGAAAGGGTGTGAAAGTGTAATGCAACAAATAAATTTCATCATTATTGTCTTTTGACATCATTATAGCATTAGGTGTGTGGGAGGGCAGGCAAAAGCTATTATATTTGTATGGAGATTGTATTTGTGGGAATATTTTCCACTTTTCCAGTGTGCAGATAAAGAACACTGGCATTTTCAGAGAAAGAGAGAATATGATTTGTAAAGGGGCGCATATAATCTCCAACTATAGATGGTAGATACTCTTCGGACAAGTTGAATTTGTATTTTAAGAGCTTCGCAGAAGTGTTACTAAGGTAATTTTTGTACAAAATTTAGTGCTGTTAAAGTATCAATAGTATAAGGATTAGATTATGATACAGTTTAGGTACTTTAGTTTTGAGTTAACAGAAAAGTTCAAAAATATACCCACAAAGTTAATTGTAAAGATTGAACTCAAGCATTTCAAATTTCTTCCAATAAATAAATAGAACACTTTTGTTCTCCTAAATGATAGCACCCAGTACCGCACTTTATTTGCATTGCTGCTGAGTTTTTCTTGTTCCTTTTTCATCGAAAGCATATCGACCAATATCGATCTTGTTGAAATATTAATTTTTACTTTTATTTTATTGCAAACCAAAAACTTCAGGGTCCAGAACAAAACGGAAACTAATTAATTTTCGTTTCTGAAATATTTTAGTTTTTGAAATCAGGAACATGTTTTAAAAGAATTTATTGCAACTTCTTTAAAACATTTAGGATTGAAACTTGAAACAAATAATACAGTCAGGGAAAAAACTGCGTAAAACCATAGGAAACCAATTTCAATGTCAATATTTTTTTGTTTTTTTTTTTAAATCAATGCAAAAGCAAAAAAAATGCGTTCACTGGGATTCGAACTAGATGCTCTTGAGTAACCCAGTCAAGTGGCTTAGCCACATGCTAGCTTTCTGCAATTTAATATTAGAAATAGGAAATTCAATCCCCAGATCACACTTTATTTTTGCACCGGGATTGTTAGGCACGAACTTCGCGATTTTTGAGATTGGAATGAGGTTTTATTTTATACCCTCTTAAGCAGACAAAATTTATCATATATTTTTAAATCCCACTTAAATTGGACTTCGAAACATGCATTTCTTTATTTTTTTATATAGGGGGTATTAATAACCCTTTTACAATAAATTCAAAATAGGTATGTATTTTTAATTTGTTTAGGAATGCCCAAAACCTGTTTGGGTGAGTATAAGGAAGCTAGGTAAGGTATTACTTTAGGCACTCATGAGGGAGAAAATTATTACCTTTCTTGTGATATCTAGTTCAAATAATTTTTGTGTGTACCAAACTGAACTTAAATGACGATGCTTTACTTATTTTGAGGAGCGAAGAGACAGCGATCCGACATCTGAGACCAAAATAAAATTTTCAAAAGCTATGAAAAGACTCAAACAGTGTTATGTTGTAACAAAGGGTAAGTGATTCCTGCTAATTGTTCTAATTCGAATAAAACGCACTTATTCTTACAACTATACTAAGAATAGCGATTTATTTCTATTCTATTATTTAGATTTAAATAATTTTTCTTTGTAAAATTACTCAAAAAAACAAATTAAACTAAATTAAAATGGTAGTTTTGGTAATTTTCACTAGAAAACTAGAAGACATAAAATTATCTTGTTTTTAGTTTTTGATTAAGAATCAGTGAGAGCAACAAATTCTAAGAAAAATATTGATACATATATGTAAGATCTCAAAGTCTTGAAAAATTACACATTAAACATTTTTGTATTTTTTTTTTTTTCTCAAATTTTTGAGTTTAAAACTTTTTTTTTCAAAAACAGTGCAAAACAGAGTATTTGCGTTTGAAAAAAGTTATAATACTTAATTGAATCGATGAGTTTAAGAACCGTACAATTCCAATTTCTTTTTCAAACAAATATAAAAGAGTTTTATACAAAAAATATCAACTTTTTTCAAAAAAATAACGTATGGAGCATTTGAAGATTTAAGCCACGTCAAAATATAACAAATGCTTACGCTATTCTTGTTTGAAACCTTGCTGAATGAGTAGATAAGCGGGTTCAACTGTGAAATAACGTTGGGTGCAATTTTTTTTAAAGAGGTGAGCGGACTTTGAAATCAAAAAAGTTCATCTCATCCTTAAAAATAAAAATGATTTATTTAAGTTCATCATATTTAAAATTTCATGGCATTTTTTTTCCTCAGTTTTTTTTCCGAGCAGTGAGATGCTTAAAAAAACAAAATAAATTGCAAGCTATGCAAATGGCAAAAAATCTCTTAAGAATAAAACACCTAAAAAAACTCTTTTCCGCTTTTAATTAGAGTCGGGACAATGCATTTAAAGGGTTCAGAGAGCATCCTTAAGGGTTCAGAGGGTATCCTTAATTTTAGAAAAATTCACTTCGTTTGTTCTGAAAACTTACACATATCGTTTTCCTTCCATCAAAAAAAATCGCCTGCACCGCATTTTGTCTGTCAAATACATTCCTTCCAAAAGAGAAAAAGGCTTTCTTGTAATACTAAAGATTTTCTGTAATTTCTATTTTTAGAGCGATTCAAGCACACAAAGAAGACTAAACATTTTTCAAACGTGAAGGTTCAATCAAATCGTACCTTTAATACCTAAAATGCCTTAAAATTGTCAATTAATGCGTTGTAAATCAGGAAATTTAGACGTAGACATAATTTGCAAAATCCACGATTTCAATCGTATTGAAGTGAATATGAAAATCATAGATCCAACACTATTGGACCTAATCAACACGTTCTTATAGTTTGATTCGGTACTTTTATGGGATTTTTTGTTTATCATTTTAGAAAATAAGCCATAAATGATGAAAAACGGTCGAAGCAAGTAGGGAAAATGGAAACGAGGCCAGCCAAAGAAACTTGCTATTTTCTGGCCTAATTTCCAAAATTCTTTGTGGAAAAAAAACCTGGGTTTGTATGTTTGAAAATCTTTAAAAAATGTGAAAAAACCCACAATTATTTAAGTTAAGTAATATTGCTTTTTTTTAAACTAATTAACTCAAAAGGCTAAGAATGCATTTGTGCCATGTGGTATCATTAATGTAGAAAAAACAGGTAGTACCTAATTAATGTTTTGGTTACGTTCGTTTGAAAATATAAACATCAAAATATGTTACAAACTGATGCACAAAACAGACTTAAATTTCGTTTGAAGTCTTGTTTTTTTTTTTTTTTTTTTCCACTTTAGAACTCTAAACTAAACTTTAGAGAAATGGAAAAAACATTTAGAAAACTGCAAAAATAATAAATAATGAGTTTTTATAGGTACCTTCATGTTCAAGAAAAAGAGCCAGAAATCTTTATTTTGCATAAATTGTTGAAAATGTATTTTTAAAATGGTAGGTACCTATGACTATAGCGTTTCCAAAACAATAAATCATAAAAAAAAACAGTTTTTCTTTACATTTAAAAAAATAGCGTACTGGTAATATTTTTGAGTAAATCAAGATTTTTCGAAATATCCAGGGCATTATCAGGAAGGGATTGGACATTTAAAATTTTAATCAGAAAAGATAAAAAACAGTTTTGTACGTTTTTTTGCTGAACTGTAAATTTGGCCTTATACCTACCAAAAAAAAAAAAAAAAGTAATTGACAGAAAAGCCTTGTTTGAAAATTAAGTTTTTTCGTTGCTCGTTGAACTTAACTTCCCCTTAACGAAAAAAACTGAATGTTTAATTTAAGTATACGCTGTTGAACCGAAAAGAAAAAGTCTATATAAAAATCACACAACCAAATCCTTAGCGAATTTGTTTTTGCTTTACTTCGTGGAGACCAACGAAAAATTTCGTTTCGCATTAGCAGCGTATATACTAGGCTTTAAGGAAAATAGACTGAAAAAGTTAAAAATATGCAGAGAATGCCAGAAACGTTTGATTATTCTTCCTCAGAAGAGTGAGGGACCACACAATTTTGTCTGCGTTTTTTTTTTTTTTTTCAAAAACAAAAACTGATCTGTAATTTCCGTGAGCCATTTTTTCTGGTAGCAATATTTTGGTGTCCGAGATTAAACATTTGTTTTTGGCCTTATTTTAGAAAAGGAAGTACCTACCTAAGTAAATTATCTCATTTCTTGCAAAATATTTCCCAAATTATTTTTACATAGTTACAAAATTCTCGGAGTGAAAGAGAAGGATTAGTAGGTATAGTAAAATTCCAATTAGTTTTTGAAGAAAACTAAATTTATTTTTTTTATTAACGGTCATGAAAAAGCAAAAAAAAATTCAGACAAAAATATTTCCAAAAGAAGATCAGATATAGCAGTTTTCAGATTGATTTCGCTATCATCACACCAAAACCCATAAGAAAAATATATTATATGCCTACATTAGGCACCAACATTTTTGTATCAATTTTGTAGGCCTGTGTTATCAGTTAGCAGGTACCTTTGATATATGTATTTATTTGTTTCGATCTTAACTAATTTGAGCAATAGTTTGTGAAATACAAAAATAGGTACCTACCTATCTATAGACCCACATACAAAACAAGGTAGGTAGGTACATGACACTTTTTTGTAATTGTGGTTTTATTATTTTTTAGGTATTAAAGTTTGTAACTTGCTACTTATTCAGCCCAACAGATTCATGAAATAAAGCTCTGTTGGCTTGAATGATCAATTTTTTTATTTTTTTTTTTTTAGATTTTCCAATGTAAAAGAAAACTTTCACGAGTAACTTTTAGAAATTTAAAGAAACAGCGAACAAAAATAGCTACCTACGTAGCTAGATGTTTTATTGTTGACAGAAAAAAAGGCAAGCCAAAACGAAAGAGATTCAATATTGTCATGGAAACTAAATTTTCTTAGCTAGATAGCTTGGTTTAGTGCCTTTGAAAGAAAGAAAAAACTGCAATTGCAACACTGTCATGCTCCCGTACATCGAGCACAATTATTATCATCATCAACGTCGTGTCGTCAACATTGAAAAACCACCACTCGAGGACCCACATTTCACCCTTAATTTCGCTCTTAAACCAAAATATCACCCTTCTGCTGGTCTATCTCCAACGACCAGCCAACCCTTCTCGCTCACGTGGGGCCGGGGGGGGGGGATGGTTGATGTGATACACTCAACATACATATATCTACAAGGCTATACCAATATGGAGTTCTATGTTACACACATTCGATTCCCGCTGCTTTGATGATGGCTCTTTGCTTGCTGCTTCTGCTTCTGTTTCTATTTGCTACTCGGGGATAGTATTATCATCAGAAAGCAGAACGCAATTTTTATATTTTGGGTAAAATCGATTTTCCTTTTTCCAACATCTACAATTTGCTATGTAGCTGGTCTTGGTGGTAGCCATCGTGTACAAAACCAG
The DNA here is from genome assembly GCA_948107695.1 of Meliscaeva auricollis. Classification (NCBI taxonomy): domain Eukaryota; kingdom Metazoa; phylum Arthropoda; class Insecta; order Diptera; family Syrphidae; genus Meliscaeva; species Meliscaeva auricollis. Next base: position 29,408,407 of record OX403619.1, on the reverse strand, counting down.
CTCTAACGATGTTTGATAATAAAAGCAATCTGACTGACAGATAAATTAAATGAAAGAACGAAGGGATGAATTTTTTTTATTTTAGAGAAAGATTTCTTTATGGCTTTTTTTCGTTTGATAAATGAATCGGTAGGACACCACCTAGTTTGAATGACAAAAGGTATAAAAAAAAACTTACCCTATTAAGCTGATGTGAATCAATTTGATCGCCAGGTTGTTGGCCGACCGTACGAATCTTTTTATTTTGAGGACCATCGCTGCCCCCACCGCCGCCGCCGCCGCCACCGGCATTGCTGACCCCAACTCCGACACCAACGCCACCACCGTTAGTAGCACCGTTATAAGCCATTAAGGTCGCCATTTTGCGAAGCTCTATAGTTTATTTTGTAAAAACCGACCTTTACACGAGATGTTAGGAAAACACACACAAAAAAAAACGGTAAAATGTTTGTTTATTCTAAGAAAATAGTAAACAAAAACCCAATGTTAGGTTCAAATAAGCACTTTGATTTACTATTTTGACATATGCAATGTTGCCAAATTTTGTTTTAGAGTAAAAGAACTTTTTTTTTTGTTGTTGTTGTATGTATGTAAAATCCGCTCCCTTTGATTTTAATTTTTTTTTGTCTGAACGCACGCACGACACGACAAAAAGACCGAAACGGTTAAGAAATTCACAAAAGACACAAAAAAACAGCTGATATGTGTAATAACGGGAGCAAAACGAACGGGATTTTTGTTTTATATTTTTCTTTTGTATATCAATATTTTTTTAAAAGATAACACAATTTATCCACAAGGACATTCCTATTTGAGAGAAAAAAAAAGAAAATTTTGTAAATATAAAATGAAATTTCACAACAACGCTTGGAATAATATTGAAAAACTGTATATTTTGCACAAAGAAATTGCAATTTCACTTCGGTTTGTGTGCTTTTTTATAGTTTTTAACTGTAAAAAAATGTAATATTCACGTAACCACGGCGAAAATAAGGATAAATTCTCGTTTTTTTTCTCGACACGACGAAATGAAGGAATACAAAAAAAAAACACACAAACAGGCGTGCTTTTTCCTTCCAATTGGAAAATCGTTTTCTTCAACTTCAACACACCCGGTCGACTCCTTTTGTACTTTGCAAAAAAAAAAGAACGAACAAGTTAAAAAAATTTCTCACAAAAAAACCACCAACAAACGACAGAATCGACGGCGAATTCAGTGCAAAATTCAACAAAAATTTTGTTACAAAAAGTTAAAACACTTTAGAAAGTTTACCTAATTTTTTTTTGAAAATTTAAAGGATTTTCTTATTGAAAGAAAAATATAATAAATTACTTGATTTCTCGATTTTCCTTGGTCTGGTAAAACGAATGAATGAATGAGAAATGATGAGGAATATTCTTCGCCGCACGACACAGAGCTGAACAAGATGGAAACGCGAATGTGTTTTCCCTTTCAAGTTCAGAAAATTCTTTTTTCGTTTTTTTTTGTTTTTTGTTCAAAGCTCACTACGATGAGAAACTAAGTTTTTTTTGCGAAGGAGTGGAAAATGTTGGAAAAAAAGAGCGGCGAAGAATGTTTTGGAAATAGAATACTAAACCAGAACAAAAGAGAGAATATAATTCTGTTTGAATTTTCACTTTAATTTTCCGTTCAGGAGGTGGTAGGTAGAAGAGATGAGAGGAAAATTAGTTGATATCCTCTGAAGTGACAATAGTTTTTTTTTTTTTTTTGAAGAAAATCTCTGTCGATTTTGCATTCAAATAAATTTTTAATAACTTTTCTTTTATTTTTTATTGCAAAAAATACCTTTGAATGGAATTTTGCGAATATATTCGAAACTTAATTTTATGATTTTCCACACGAAATGTCAAATTAAATACCGTTAAATTGTATGACACAGATTTATTATTTATTCAAACAATGGATTGTTCCATCTGCCGCGACGCACGGATAAAAAGATGATGATGGAGAAGGTTTTTTTTTGTATTTAATATCCCGTTATAGACAAAGACTATAAATTGTAGGTGAGGATTTCCGAACACTTCCGTACCGTTTGAAAGTACAATTTGTACTGAAAAATTACAAGAGTACTTGTCGTGGTCGAGCTCAGATGTGGTATAATCATGGCAGCAAAGAGAAAAATTATTATTATTTTTCTTTTGTTTTTCTTGTTTTAGTTTTTTTTGTTTTATTTTCTTGTTCTTGTTGGGATTGCGCTCCACAATCTTTTTCAATTATTGTATCTTTTACAGCACCAGCCAGAGAGGAACGAACCCACTCACAAACACACACAGATGTAGTATTTATAATAAAGCATACACCCCCTTTTTTGAGCAAACAAACAGTACTTTGCCACTTGCCATGCTCGGCTCGTTGTGTGGAAAGTGGAATTGAAGAGAAATACACAAATCTGCGGCGAAGCTTCTTTTTTTGTTGTTGTTGTGTCGATTTGTTTTTATATGTTTCCTTGTTGGTTCGTTCACTGTGCGTTTGTGCCACTGCCAGTTTATACCTTTAGCGAAACAAATAAAAAAATGAATGCGAAACAGAAGGGAAACACAAAAAACGGTAAACATGGCAATTTACCGTTCTGTCGCACACATTTTATTTTACACACTAGCCTTGCTGTCGTTTCGCTTTTGCGTGCAATGAGTAATGATTGTGTGTACGTGTGTGCGAAGAAAAAGAGAACGGGTTTATATTTTTTTTTTTATTTACCAACAAGCAGCACATCCAGTTGGTATGGTATGATTGTGTGTTATTCAAATTACAATAAAAAGTACGGCAATTTAAACAAACGAACGAGCGAGTAAACGACGCAAGTGCAATGAGTGCCACAGCAGGTTGCAATTGTATCTGTTAGTATTGTAGGTAGTTGGCACTGGTATGATAATGTGGAAGAGATATTTTATGGTGAAAGAACGGTGCATATAGCATTATGATTTCGTTGGGTGTATGGGAAGTTTTTTTTTTTATTTTATTATTTTTGTTTCTGGTTTTTCTTTTTGTGTGTTGTTGGTGCCAGCGATATGTTTGGCGGGACGATTTTGGCAGCTTGAGCTTGTTTTTTTTTTTTTTTTTTTTTAATTTTGCTTTCTTTTGCAAATTTCTCTTTACTCTCTTGAGAAGCAACATGCAATTTTGCAAAATTATGTTGTTTGTTTGATTGTGGTGATTTTAGATGGGGAGACATTTTAGTGTTGATTTTCATTTTCTTTTTCTGTTTTGCTGTGGACGGGAACTGGAAGAGAAAGGTTTATATCGCATGAGAGGAAATTTGCATGTGATATTGGTAGGTATTTTGAACAAATCTAAATTACATGGGTGGCATGGTTGGATACAATTGAATGCGGGGAAAAAATAGGTTTGAAGTAACATACCTATAGGGTGATTGGAGCCCATAGTGAGCACTTTTTTGCCATGCAGGTTTTGAAGCCAGTAGACTTGCAAGTTGAGACGCAAGTAGGCAATTTGACAGCTCCTTTAAAACTATTCAAATACAAGAACAACAATATTCTGAAATTTGAACTTGCAGGCAGGTTGACTTGCAAGTGCCGTGCCGCCTACGTCACGTCAATAAAACAAATAGAAATTTGACAAATTGTATATGAGTCTACTTGCAAGCTATTACATGCATGTGTGGCCACAGAGGATATTACACATTCAAGCTTTTGCTACTTGCAAGTCAACTGGCATGCTGGTTTTGAAGCCTTGCAAGTTGAGAAGCAAGTAGTTTGACAGCTTCTACAAAATATTCAAATACAAAAACAACAACGTTCTGAAATTTGAACTTGAAAGTGGCGTGCCGCCTACGTCAGGTCAATTACACATAAATAGAAATTTGACAAATTGTACATGAAGGCTACTTGCAAGCCAGAATTTGCATGTGTGGCCGCAGGGTAGGGTAGTTTTCAATATTTTTGGCCCCACTTTACAGTCCTTTGTTATCGTCCTCAATTATGATTGATATTAGCTCCTCAACAGAGTTTAGATAACGGTTAGATTGCGCTCTCAAGAAACAATTTAAATAGACAGAAAATTGAGGACTGGGTCTGGGTGTAAGCTTCCACAATACTGAAAAGTTTTTGTTTTTTAGTTTGGACAAGTACAAGTGCCTAGAATATTAAAATTAATAGTTGATTGTGATTTTAATAAGTGTCGATACAAATCAACTAAACCTTTTGCGTACCTATTAGAAAGGGTAGGGGTTATTCCTGCAACCTGTTAAACTTTTCCATCTGGTTAAATGGGAAAGTTTACCACGCATATTTCATGAACTCCCCTAAAATCAACTTGGTAAATGTTTGTAAATTATGTATTGATACTTGAATTATTGGGAAAAAATTATAGTACATTCCTTGTCTTCGTCAACTGCTACATATTAATGGCTGGTTAAATCTTAAATAACCAAAATGAAACGTTAAAAGTTTTCAACAATTGCCATTGCCAGATGTAAACTGTTACCAAACAAATTTGTGTGGAAAAGTTTACCATTCCGGTAAAGATTTCCTATAGAAATTTTGACAGTTCAATTACAAGATTTACTAATTTATCATTTTACTAGGTTTACCAGGTTTCATGAGTAGCCTTATTATCTAACTGATGGGCCCATTTTTGTACTTGGACGAAACGCAATTCAGAGTTGAGGTCACTTAAATTCTTGAATTGAACTTTTATTCAGTTTAAGAATACAAAAATAAAACTTATTTATATTTTTTATTTTTTTCTATTTGTTCAAGAAAATCGACCAAATCAGTAGTAGTAGTTAAATTTAAAATCTTTTAAGATACCTAGTTGTCCGAAGAAAATTCAACAATCACAACAAAAGAAACATCAGTCTAGTCTAGTAAGTGTTCAATATTAGAGTCTGTGTTGGCTGTTACAACTTTCTTACAAATATTTTACTTTAATAAATAAAATAAAAAATTAGGCCCCTGCTCTCTTGTGTTTTTTTTGCAGTGTATGGTACCTTTCTCTTGATTACAATAATTATTCGAAGAGAAATAATTTCTCTCCCACTTATGGAATTCTATCTTTTCATAGTTTTGTTTTGAATTTTCCCTTTTCTGCCATGCGCACAAAAAATGGCATGCAATCCCAGCTGCAATTATTTTCTGTAGTTGGGGTTTTACACCAACACACATAAGATTAATGAATTATTCTCACCTCTCTTGTCTATATGACTATAATCATGTAATTTGTTGTGTTTCAATTCAATAACGTTCCATCCAATATGGAGTTTTGAAAATGCTTTTATGTCTGTCACATTCGTGTTTCGTATTCAACAAATTGTTGCAAATTTTAAAGCTTCGCATTCGCAGTGTTTCATATGCCATTTTATTTCAGTCAGTATCAAAATAGGCATGTTTAAAAGCTTTCATCAACAGCGGAGCGGTGTTGTTTGTTGAATTTAAGAACGTGGGTGGACATGCGTTGTAGAGGTAGACGAAACAAAACATACACAACGCGACGCAACAACCGACGCCATGGAAACGTGAATTCAAGAGAATTCGCCCCACAAAGGATGCGAATCTGCAGGCTTAAACTGGAGTCAGGCTGTCTACCGAAATGCTTGTTTACATGGCAAAGCATAGACTGTTTGTACCGAATCCATAAAAGATATGTAGGTAGGTACAACATAGGATACATTTTAAGGGATTCTTCACTTAAACTAGGTTTTGATGACCAACAAAAATAAACTTTTGATTACAGATTTTGTGTTGATAAGTGAAAGTATCATTTGCTTTTTTTTTTGCACAGAATACCTTAATAATATCGATAGGGTAGGTATGCCAAATTGCCAAAACAATATGTTCCCGAAGACTTTCTTTATTTCATTGATTTTCACAGAAATTACTTAAAGTTTCTAACACTATTATTTCTCCTAATCAAAATATAAATGTTAAACTGCGCGTCTCTTGAATAGAAGCTAAGATTTTTAAGTTCGCAGTATCGCACCCACCTACTTATTTTATTAATTAACAGAACTATGGAGTTCAAAAATATATCTGTCAGTCTAATCGGTGTCAACTTGTCAGCTTAAACTACAATGAGCGCATTTAATTCAGGCTTGGTAGGTACCTGAGTAGGTAGGTATCTGGCGTTTTTTGGAAACTGTCCGATAGGGTGAATATTTTTTGTTTTTATATCATTTGATTGTTTTTCTTTTAAAATATTTTTGATTTGAAGTTAAAATGCATAAGTTAGTACAACCAGAAAAACTCGGGGTGATGGGTCAAATTCTGCTGACAACCTGAGGGTGGAGTTAAAGGGGGTCAAAAAAGGGGTAAAATTCCTTTTTCAGATAACCAAAAACACTACATATACAAAAGTTGTAGACGACTGTCACCCTGCCGAAAATCCTTGGCAGCCTGTCCCGAAGCAAGACAGCCCGCTCATAGTGGTCCAAACTGTATGAACAGGCGAAATTTAATCTATAAATTTTAAATCAGTTAACCAAATTTGATGAAAATATCAGGAGTAATAAGTAACACTATAAGGTATTATCTCAAAATTCCACCTACCACCACGCCCACTTAAAGAAAAATTCATACATTCATCAAAATTGATAGAAATTATGGTTGCGCACTTGAGAAAAGTTGTAGACAGTGATTGTGATTTCATGAAATATTATCTACCACGCCTCTTTTTGTAGGCGTTTTAGGTTTAAAGAGTTGTCTAGTACTCAAATGATAAATAAACACATTCCAAATTACACGTGAAAAATCGTAGAAAATATAAAAGAGATTTTTAATTTGTATCCACTTGAATTTTTGATACTCATTTCTAAAATGTTTAGTACCTACCTACTCATTTTGAATGGAAAAATATATAAGTAGTTTTTTTTACAACAAGCTACAAATGCAGTTTCTTTTTTCGCATGCAATAAAACAACAAATTGCATTTTTAGCTTTTAGCTTTGGTTGGTTACAAAAAAAAATAAAATGCACGACTGGGTCGCACGTACTTGCTCTTATAGATAAAGTTACTATTTATGCTAAGCTTTTTTAATTAAAAATTTGTAAATGCAGGTTTGTAAAAAAAGTCTATTTTCAAATGACTAAAACAGCTTTTTAAATGAATTTAAGCTGAAGACGAAGTATGCAATTTGATTTTCTCTTTAATGATGCATTTTTAGAAAAAAAACGGTTCTATGGCAGGTACCGTTAATAACGGTTTTTGAAAAAAATGGTTCTCATTTAAAGATAGACCTTACCTAAAAAAAATGACCACGATTTTTTTAATCAAAATCGTATAGGCACCGTTTTTGAGAAAAATGAGTTTTTCTAAAACCGGTATATGACAGGTACCGTTATTCGGGGTCCAAAAAAAAAAAATCAAAAGAACGCCACATACCAAGTTTGAAGTAAATCGACCCATCCGTTTAGGCTGTAGTCTCTGATACATACAGACAGATAGACAGACAGACAGACAGACAGACAGAATTGTCGGACCCACTTTTTTCTCATTCTCTATCATCGTAATGCCATGTTTGATTGTTATCTCAACTTTTTTTTCTGCACGAATGCATAACCCATATCGCAAGTAAAAAGTATTATACGTGTTCTCTGACAAAGTATGACAAAGATGTTTGCTCTGGTATACAGGGTGTCCCGTAATTAGTCAAGGAAAATTTAAGGAGTGATTCTGGGTTATATGCTAAGAAAAAAATTGTTTTACAGTGAGGTTGTATCCAGTGGCATATCCAGATTTTTTTTTTGCCAAAACACCTGTAATTTTTATGATAATTCGAAAAACGTGCAACAGTCTCAAAAGGCTTTGAATAAAGAAATTAATTTTTGTTTTTTAAGGTATTATTTATTTAAAGTACAGTTATGGCATGTGTTCAAAGTGTCTACCTTGGTTTTGTATGCATGCTAGAGTCCGTTTTTAGGTTTCATTGCAAATATTAATTGTTGCTACAGTCTGCCTCACTTTTAATGACGTTTACAGATTACCACCAAGAAGTTGTATACTTGTTCAACTTAAGTTTCTTTTTCAGTGAAATAAACAAAATCTTTCATTCTGCCCAATAAAAAAAAAATCCAAAGCAGTCAGGTCAGGGAGGTGTTTCAGGTCATTGAACTGGTGCATTTCTTCGTATTAATTGGTTACCTTACTCTGTTGGTATTTTGTATTCTTTATTTTTATGAACATCAGAATGTATCCGCCAATTTTTTAAAATCTACCATTAATTTCACATAGTATTTTGGTTCTCGTTGCACAACGTTTTTTCTCCCTTAAAAACAAAAAAACAACCTTTAAAACAAATTATTTCGATGCACTCTTTAGGTTCTTGGTACTTCTTGCAAATGAAACGTCCATGATGTCAAATTTTATCGCTGTATCACTATTGGAAAGGGGTTTTCTCAAAAATAACCCCAGTTGCACTGAAAATAGGATTTTACATAAAAAGGACTATTATAGGCACTTATGGAGTAGTCTTACTGCCTCGGTTTTGATCTTAATGTTTTCAACATACAAATCAGCTCGTTTTGACATTTAAATGGTCTGCCAAGGACAGTCCGTTTAATATGTAAAACGTAACAAAAAATGTATTATTGATGTATTTTTTTCAAAATGGTGGTCAAACCCCAAATGGGATTCGTTGGGACTTTTGAGTTAAGATTGAGGACCCACATATTTCCACCAAAAAATGCTATAAAGTATTTTTTCCGGGTCAGGGGTTTTTGTTGTCTAAATTCTCCGGCCTATTTTAAATTCATATGCATTAATTCTAAAAATCATATTTTTAATTTCAAGATTTTTTTTTCAAAATCAACCAACTCACATAAAGTTCAGTTAATGAATAAATGTCACCACACTGAAATGGTCAGTTCATAAATCAACCAAAACCACACGCAAACCACCCAAAAAATAACTCATAAATCATTCCTATAAATACAAATGTCATATAATTTTGACATTTGACACTTCAAAACTTAATATACGAATTATTTCAAAGAAACTACTCAAAAAACGATTAAAATTCAAATAAAAAACAAAAAAAAAAATCCCACATCATTAAATCAATTAGAAGAAGAAATTATTATCCTAGAATATCCCAGATGGCAATATCATAATTTTGTTTTGTTAATCGTTCAATGCCTTCCACTCGATGAAATTTAAATGACTAATCAACATAAAAAAAAACACACACACACAAAAATTAATTTTACACTCGGTAAATCAAAAATCATTATCACACACCACATCCAAGAAAATATGAAACCACATAAAATTCAAGAATTTGTTGACAAAATACGCGGTCGGATTTGACATATTTATATCCTCCCACGAATTTGACAACACGAAAACAATCTTCTCGAAGTTTCTTCAGTTAATTGAAGAGAAGAATCTGTGATTATTTCCGTCCAAAGGGTAGGGGTAGGGTAGATAGACTTAAGAAGTTTTTTTTTGTTGTGAATATCTTTTCCGGAAATATCTGTATGACGTCACAGCTGCTAGGAAAATTATTAATCGAAACGAAATAAAACATGTGGTGGCTGGTGGGAGGAAATGGCACAGCGCAGCGTGTGGTTCAGATAAATTATAATTTTAGTGAGGAACACGACACTAATGGGTTGGGGGTGTTTATTGTGGCAAATATGACAGGTAGGCAATATGGAATGGCCTTGTGGCCACAACATTTTGATAAATAGTCTTTGAACAATCTGGGAGCACGCATTTACCACACCGCACCAACCGACGACCTGTCGACACACCGGATGGGGATGCCATATTGATATGGGGATGGGGACATTGAATACCTATTACTTTTTTTTTTAAGGGATGTAAATAAATTACATAATGTAGGTATATTCGTACAAAGATATATTAGTCGCTGGTTTAGAATATCTTAATTTGTAATCATGTTTTTGAGGTTATAAAAGCATATAATACCTACTGAGAACATGTAAACAATTAAAATCAAATGTCAAATTATTTCGTATGCTTCCACTGGTTAATAATTAATATTATCTTCTGCTGAAAAACGTTTTTAAAATGAAAAGGTGGATAATGATAACAAAAAGAAAAGCAGGAAAAGATGCTCTTGTTTGGTTTCAACCATTATTTTTCAGCAAAATCTTTTTTTCTCAGTTTTAACCCAGTACAAATACATATTTGTAAAATAAAATATTCCGAGAAAATTATTATTGTAATAATTATCCATTGTCTGCTTCTGGAAGTGAAGAAGAAGAATTGTTGGCGACTGAAAAAAGACAATATAAAATGTGTACACGGGTCGGGATTTTATTTCAAAGCGAACAAAATTCGCGGATTACGACCAATTACCCAATCATTCATTGTGCATTGGGGTCAATGCGCTTTGGTCATTGCTGTTTTAATTGGCGTAAGTATTTAAACAGTGCATCATATCGTGAAACGGGTGTCGAATGCAATTGCTAACCTTGCGTCCCAGGTTCGCATGCCCTAAGCGCGAAGAGAACGGTTAAAATTCTCTAGTTGCTTCTAACTGTTCTCGTCGTGTTTCGGGCATGCGAACAATTTGGGGCACGAGGTTAGCGATTGCATAAGGCATCCGTTTTACAATACTTTGCACTGTTAAAATATTTACTTACACATACATAAGTTAGATTTGGAATATTAAAAATAGTTCACTAGTCACCTTATTTCAGTGCAAGGCAAATTACCTTTTATCAATTCCAAAAGAAAAATATCAAAACGTCGTTCGCTTTAAAATAACGAAATCAGAAGATAAAATCATGGTCGTCCCATTTTTCGATCTTTTCGATATTTTCTTCTTTCGATCGCCAACAACTTGTTTTCTTCTTCATCTTCGCTTCCAGAAGCAGACAATGAACGATTTTCCCAATAATAATTTTCTCGGAATATTTTATTTTTAAAATATTTTTATTCAAACCGAAAATAATTCAAATCTTGCAGAATAAATTCAAAACTAAAGTTGAAACATACGTATCTGTCAAAAATTTCCCAAAGACATTTTTAAAAACGCAAGTTGGCTAACTTTTAAATTTCAACTCTCGAGTTATGATTTAGAATAGTGTAGAAAAACAAATTTGAACTTATCGCTCAACTCTCAAGTTTGTATCAACTCTAGAGTTGGTCAACTTGAGAGTTTGCGAGTTGACAAATAGTGAAAAAATTGCTCTTAGAATCTTGGGATTTCCAACTAAATTCCATGACCCAAAATTAAATTAAAAAAAATTATAAATTACTAGATCTCCATTTTGCACGACGTTTTCACCATGGTTCCCTAAATTTTATACAGTATCATCATAAGATACCAGTTTATTGCAGTACACTTTAAGACATCGCTTTGTGTGTCGCTCATCGCTTATTTACTTAGCATTTCTTATTATATAGTCTAAGAGCCGAGATCAAATTTTGGGAGTGGATGTGTAACCAAAATCTGAGTATGCAGTTTTATAGGTATGCGCATCCTGATTTTAAATTCAAAATTCTGCAGGTTTATTTTTCAGACCTCTGTGGTTTTCAAAGGGTTGACAAACGCAAAAATTCAAAGTCATCTAAAAAAGACAAATCCACTTCAATTGAAATTTGAAGTCTGGAGACCTCAATCGTGAAGATTTGATTATTATAACCCAAGAAATAAGCTTTTAAAACCACACATATCAGGTCTTTTTTTGGAGAGTTTCAGATTAGAAAAACAAACAAAAATTAAACAGAAATGTCTCCAAAAATGGTTAGCTAAAATAGGCTCAAAAAATCAGTGTCATTACGTCGAAAAATGAGCGTCATGAAGTTCAAAAACGAGTGTCATGACTCGCAAAAATTGACGCTAAAAACAAGAGTCATGACACGAAAAAATGAGCGTAGTGACGCTCAAAAACGAGCTCCATGACGCTCAAAAATGAGCGTCATGACGGTCAAAAACAAGATTCATGACGTGCAAAAATGAGGGTCATGACGGTCAAAAACAATATTTATGACGTGCAAAAATGAGCGTCATGACATTCAAAAACGAGAGTCATTACGCGCAAAAAGGTACGTCATGATGCTTGTATTTTATCGTAAGCGCGTCATGGCGCTCAGAAACGAACTTCATGACACGCAAACATGAGCGTCATAACTCGCAAATTCTTCATTGTTGTCGTCCTCAGATATTCAAATACCTACACGGTTAAAAATGTTGGCTAACTTATTAATACAGCCTTTGTATTACAACCGTATGGAATGCAGTGATTCTTACTTTATAATATGCTTTAAATATTCAATTTTTCTTTAATCTATTACATTCTATTAGTTTTGTAATGAAATTGATATTTTCAATACGAAAAATATTAGAATGTAATATAAAGGATTAAATTTTAATGCTTTCATATGACATTTTAATGCAAGAAAATTAAATTTTTATCAAACTGTATTATAAGAGTAAGCCAGACGTAGACGATAACAGAATCAGAAGCCATTTTAAAATATGGATAAAATGTCTTATGTATGCTTTCAGGGTTGTGGTAACCCTTTACGTGATAAAATTTTTAAAACAAATGATCTAAGTTTGCACTATTTTGAATGCGCTTTGGGTTTTTTCGAAGTGCAATGTATGACTTTCTGATAAAATTTAAATTCCCGTAAGATTTGACTTTACATAATTTGCGAAGATAATAATATCACCATTTTAATATTACAAAATAATGCACTTAGTGGTTCATTTTAAATAATTTAGAGAGAAGATATACAACAAAAGAGAGAAAAGGAATGAATAATATTATGGAAATCTTTTAACAAAACTTGTATTGAAAAGTAATACAATTCAACTATGAAATATTCTTCCATATATTATATTTAAATAAATGTTGTATTAACAAAAAAAATTTAATATTTGTCGAGTGTACCTACTAAATTTTAATAAATTTCTGGTGTGGATCTATTTGCAATTCAAAAAATATTAAAAAGTACCCCAAAATTTTTAACCGTGTACCTATCTTTACTGACACACAAACACTTTTTCTTCTGTTAGTACTTTGGTGTTTAGATAAAAGCGAAATAGTTCCATCCCCCAAAGGAGTTAATACTTACCGCAAAATATTCTTAAAACATATTCCACATGGAAATTGAAAAAAGAAAAAAAAAACTCAAGTAGTTGTCTTACCTTCCAAGTTCCATATTCCAACCACCATACACCGCGCTTTACCAAAAAGACATTTAAGCCACTTTAAGTTGCCGCATAATCACGTGAAATTCACCTTATGTGTGTCCTTATTTCACTTAACCGTGAGTAGGTATATATGTATGGTATGTAGAAAAAAAAGAGGTGAAATCTTCTTTTATCTCATAAGTGCACTTCTCACTCCCTCTCTTCATCCCATGGCATATTTGGATCCTAAAAAAAGGATAATGTGTAGTTTGAAAACAGAAACTCTATAGTATCCTAGCTTTCCCTAATCGAATCCTTTTAGAGTGCAACAAACCATAAAGGTTATATTTTGCACCCTTATCGTTTTATTGCCAATCATCTTATATGCCACAATACCGATTGCGCCAAGTGCTTCTTTTCTATACTATATGTGTGTGTGTGTGTGAGGATATAAGCTTCTTTTTTAAATATATAAAAATTCACACTTATGCTCTATACCTACACTCACACACACACGTATTTTTATACACATTTTCATTTCCAAGGACTCTCGTTTCTCGTTTTCAAATTAAATTCCCTTTATTTCGAGGACGATAAAGAGTGGGTTGGTGCTGGGTTATAGGGGGCAGCTTATACCACCCAGCAACTACTTTATCCTTTAACAAAAATGCATGCGAGACAATGATAAGAGTTTTCAATTCAATGGAATGTGGTTCATTCAACATGATGTCATGTTAACAACTTTGTATCCTTGACTTTGGTCTTCTATCTTTGTTACTCTTTACTACGCCTCTTCTGAGTGTGGATGAGAGAGTGAGTGTGTTAAAGGATGTTTATGTAATTTTTGTTTGACTCGCGTTCTCGCTTATGGAATAATATTCTTCCTTTCTCCCCCATACAATGACGACATGATAAGAAAACCAAGATGAAGACAATGTTCAGTTCTTGTCCGTTAAAGGACCCCAGGATCGGATATCCTGTAGGAAAAATCAAAAAAAAAAAACACTAAAAAATAACCAAAAAAAAAAACAGTGTTTATTCTTAAAATGTTGCAGATGATGAGAAAAATCCTTGAAGTTTACTTTAGTTTTGCAATAATCCTCTTCTTTTTTTGTTTTTTTTTTCTTGTGGTTAACAGTTGTTGGGGTTCGCCATGTTCATGTCAATGAAAGACAACGACTACAAGCTATACAACGTCGTCGCTGACAATGATGTCGACGACAACCGAAGTGCACTGAATTGTAAGGATATTCACAGTTAGTCTTTTTTTTTTTTTTTGTATTCATTTTCCAAGTTAAAGTCATTTCGAGGGATCTGTATGAGTTTTGTAGGTCGCACCATTTTGTCAGCCAGCCCCCCTATATACAAGGACATTCTATGCCATTTAGTTTACCAAGAGAAAAGAGTTTATTGGAGTACGTGTCGGCAAAAAGTGGAATATTTTCCGCAAAATTAGTTTTATTCTGGCGGAAGTGAGTATTTTACATTTTGTCAATTTGTTCAAACACGCTATTTTGTGGAAAATGGAAAAGGATGTTTAACAGCCGAAGAATGGAATAATTTATAAATATATAGACACTTTAATCGTCTTGTATCCTCATGATGCAGGGTAGTACCTACCCACATTTTCTTTTTGTATTCTTTGTGAATTTAACCATCAAATACGCACTTTTATTATATATTGAAAAGTATGCAGTTCTCTTAGGAAACACTTTGGGTTTAGAAAGTGTACTCCTTGGGACTTGCGATTATGTATGCCATTCACACATTCTGTCATTTAAATTGAAGAGAATAAAAACAAGCGTCACTCCAAGAGTTGGCATTCATTTGTGCAGTTTTTTTTCTCTATAAAAACAATGGGGTAGGAAATTTTTACCCTTCACTCAGAGTTTTTTCTTTTTTTTTTTGACGTAAATAGAACTACATTTGTGGGTAGGTGAGGGCCTTATACATTTTTCAGAATCTTACCTAAAACGATTTGCATTTAAGAACCCTTTAAACTCTTGTTAGAACGATGTGTAAATATTTAATTTGTTTGAAGATTGAAAGAAAGAATGTGGGAGAATTTTGATTAATTTTTAGTG
This sequence comes from Meliscaeva auricollis, assembly GCA_948107695.1. Classification (NCBI taxonomy): domain Eukaryota; kingdom Metazoa; phylum Arthropoda; class Insecta; order Diptera; family Syrphidae; genus Meliscaeva; species Meliscaeva auricollis. The sequence continues at coordinate 29,393,238 of OX403619.1, read as the reverse complement.
CAAATGAATTTCCATCACTGGCCAAATACCTTTAAGGGTTTGTATTCAAATTTAGTTCAAAAGATATTAACCTATTTACCTACAGTATAATATTTTTGATCTAATCGTAGAAATTGGTTCTAATAATTTTGTTTGTTTTGAGCCAAAGGTTATTGCAACAAAACTTGTTAATTTTTTTTGTTGTCAAAAAACTTGTAGAACGGAAATTTGGCAGTTGGAATTGTCGCATTGTTCATTTTTCAATAATGACACACAAACGGTAAAAAATGCAATTTTCGAACGGCCCTGCAAAAAAGAATCTCTGCCAAACTTTTGGATTTGATAGGTATGTTACTGTGCATATTTACACATACAAGTATGCGAATTTTGGTTATACCTCCACTCCCAAAACTTGCTGTCGGCTCTTGGTCTATATGCTATAAAAAAGGTGTAATATGCTCCAAAAATACGCTCTAAAACTCATTAAAAATTAATAAAATCATAAATTTTTACTTGCGATATGAGTACCATATATCAAGTTATGCATTCGTACAAAAAAAAAAGTTGAAATAACAATCAAACATGACATTACGATGATAGAGAATGAGAAAAAAGTGGGTCCGACAATTCTGTCTGTCTGTCTGTCTGTCTGTCTGTATGTATCAGAGACCACAGCCTAAACGGATGGGTCTATTTACTTCAAACTTGGTATGTGGCGTTTTTTGGACAATATCCCCAGACGTTTTTTGAATTTTTTTGTTGACCCCAAATAACGGTACCTGTCATATACCGGTTTTAGAAAAACTCTTTTTTCTCAAAAACGGTGCATATGATTTTGATTAAAAAATTATGGTAAGTTTTTTAAATAAGGTCTGTTTTTAAATGGAAACCATTTTTTTTAAAACAGTTATTAACGGTACCTGCCATAGAACCGTTTTTTTAAATTCTGATTTTCTACTTCATGACTCAATCAATTTCAACCATTTTTTTTACATGAATGCTTTTAAGTTGCCGTTATATTTAGTGAAAAAAAATTCGACAATTATTTTTTGGATTTAAAAAAAAATTAAAATTTTTTTTTTTGAAAAATCATTATTTCGAAAACTACTCAATATTTTTTTTCAAAATTTAGATTTTGGATGTTGATAAATAATATCTTAAAAATGACGTACCAATTTTTGTTCATAAAAGTCCTTGCAAAATTTTATATAGAAAAAATAGTTTTTTTTTTTTTAAAACGGCTCTAACGATTTTTAAATTTTTTTTTTTCTAAAAATGTATCATTGTAGAAGAAATCAGATTGCATACTTCTTTTTGAGTTAAAATTCATTAAAGAAGCTGTTTTAGTCATTTGAAAATCGAATTTTATGCTTTTTTAATTTTGTTGTCTAAAACTGCATTAACAAATTTTTAGTTAAAAAGGCTTAGCATATTTAGTAACTTTATTTATAAGAGCAAGTATAATGTCATGTTTGATTGTTATCTCAACTTTTTTTTTGTACGAATGTACGAATATAAAGTCAGTGTAATAGTAAAAAAAAACACTCTTTCACTCATGAAACGCATGACTACATGCGTTCCTGTTGTAAGGAACATAATGATTTTTGTTTTGTGTTTTTATTAATCTACCATTATTTTTACAGGGTGTTCTTGTGGAACAAAGTTTCATTTCTTGTACTTTGAAATTCAAAATAATATGTGCAATACAAAAAAACTCTTGTATCTTTCCTTTCTTAATGGAATCCAAAGTAGCCCAATATGTCAAAATCACTTTTATATCGAGCAATTAAAACTATGAAAATTTCATACTTTTTTCACCAAGTGCACAATAATAACTCTAATTCGCCTTACTGATAAGTTTGTTTAAACTTTTAAATAATCAATAAATAATCAAAATTGCAAGAAAATAGATTCTTAAAGCTCTTTTGTTCAATTTTATCCTTTCTTTTAAATTATTTTTATTATTTTACAATCGAGTATATTTTCTTAAAACAAAAAAATTGTCTTAGAAATCTTCAGAAAAAAGTTTTCGGAACTTATTTTCTCTCAGCTATTCAATCATTAATTGGTGTTTGGTCAAAAATTACAATACTGGGTATTTTTTTGTGCCAACCAATGCATGAAATTTGTGTATTTGATGGATAGTCCAAGTCCATATACCTTTAAATCCATTTCTTTGATTGCTGTCATCCCCATGTTGGAATAATAAAAGGATATATGCAAATATCCTGTCTATTTCTGCGTAGCACATCCTTGCATCTTAATGAAATCCAAACCAAATTCAGACGCCATTCCGACGACTACGACAACGAACCAAAAACCGAACCGAAAAAAAATAACATTCCAATATCTGGAGCTTCTTTTACGCAGGGTTTTCTGTTTTTTTTTTGTTTTTTTTTTCTTATTTGACCTTCAATGTGTATTGTGTCATTGTATGTCCTTCGCATGCAATACATATTCTGTATGAGATGATGATGCATGCATCCGAAAGAGTTTTCCCTCATTTTGTAAACATGCAACTGAACCATTGATCACGATGCTCCTCATCCAGCCAGCAGGATGACGATATGACTACGATGTTCGAGTGGGTGCAGCCATGTGATGGTCCTGTAGCGGTGGCGGTAGCAGCGTCGGATAACACATTTCAATACGCAAAAAAAGAAGTACATAGAAAAAAAATTGAACAAAACAAAAAAAAAAATATTTGAAAAGATTAGAGAAAACAGGACACAAACCACTCGCTCGTATTCGTCGTCGTCGTCGTCGTCGTGGTCGGTCGTCCGGCAGTGAATAGAATGGAAATGAATCTAGATAGATCCTTAGATTCTAGATTTCATTCAACATCATTGTCAGTTTGTTTGGAAATGTTCAAGGATATCTGCCTGGAAACGGCGCGGCGGCAAAGCAAACAGCAACAGCAAGAAAAAAAAATACAAAAACTGCCTTTCCGAAAAAGAGCAAATATTGAAATAGGCAAAACACAGAGCATGGGTTCTAGGCATCCTGAATAAGGATCTCGATTCTCGACTTGTGTTTGTGTATGTGGTATATGTTTGCTATGCATTATTGTCTAATACTCTAACAAGTTTCCGGTAATTCAAGTTGCTGTCTTCTTATAATTTGCAAACAAAAAATCGGTCCTCCTTTGCCATTTTAATTGGCGTAATAATGAATAAATTTCAAAGTTGGCACGTCTATAACCCGTACCCGACCCATCCACTCCTCTCTGTCCTTTTATCGACCTTAAAATTCTTATAAACAAACAAAAGAAGGAGGAAATAAATATTCAATCGAACGACAACGATGCTGATGTTTGGTTTTATAGAAGACAATAGCCTTGGGATAGGTTGAGGAGGTCATGGGTGTTTTCGATTGAAAAGTTATAGCGTCATAGAGATTTTTCAGGAGAGAGAAAGAAATACAAAGTGTGGCAGATCGACAGAATTGTAAAAATTTAATTCGATATTATGATGGTTAAGTATTTTACCCCGAAAAAGTGGATTTCTGTCTAGCCCCACAACTATAAGCTAGATCCTTGCTTAAACTTGTTATGGTCTTGGTTATAGTCTAAGAGCTAGCGACGAAAAATCAACGTCACAAGATATAAGGATACATTTTGCAGAAAACGACAGCCCTAGCTAGTTAAGAATAAATAATTCTGGCCGAAATCGAAAGTGAAGGCGGAAACGAGCGGAAAAAAACTGACAGAAGTCCAAGTGAGGATAAAGGGTTGCCAGATGTTATCAAAACTAAAACCTAAAAAAAAAAAAATTAACAAAAAAAAAAACCTGATAAGATACAAAGCTGAACATTGACACCATAATATTTTTTTATGAATATTAATATGGAAACGAATCGATACAAGCATTGGTGAACGTTTAAGGGTTGCCAGAGGTCATATATTAAATTTTGTTTTTTTTTTACGATTTGTATCAAAGCTAGACCCCATATCGTAAAAACTTTAATACAAAGTTGTAGTTCGCAATACGATCTACAACTTTTGTTTAGGATAGTTTTTCTGTATAACCTCAAAAATATTGGGAAAAATGCAAAAATTATTTTTTTTGTTATTTTTATTTTTATCTTTTACAAAAATAATTAGATTTTAATAAAACTTGGTTTTAAAGTACATTGCTATGTATTCAACTCATATAAATTTTTATTCCAACAAAATATTAATTTTTGGCTTTTTGACGAATTTATTTTGAAAATATAGCCTAATTTTCAATCAAAAAAGTAGTAAAAAAAATTTTGACTTTTGAAAATTTTGAGATAGATTCTTTAACTCACTTACTTACTTAAGGTGGCGCTTACAATCCAGGATGGATTACGGCCTCAACCAACAAGCCTCTCCAGCCAGCTCTGTCTGTTAGCTAGCCGCCTCCAGTTACGCACGCCAAGTTGGTTGAGGTCGTTTTCCACTTGTGTGCGCCACCTGTTACGCGGTCTCCCTCTGCTGCGTACACCATCAGGGTTGGATTCGAAGACTCGTCGGGCTGGTGCGGTGATGTCCATCATACGCTCCACGTGTCCCATCCATCTCAGCTGCTGTATTTTCAGTTTCTTAACCAGGTCAACGTCGCTTTACAGCCCGCAAAGCTCGTCGTTAAATCTTCTTCTCCATACTCCTTCGATACACACAGGACCAAAAATCACTCAAAGAATCTTTCTCTCAAAGCAACCAAGCAAATTTTCATTCGAATCATGTTTCTGCCCCATATATGTAGCAGGACCGGGATGATTAAGGTCTTGTATAGTGTTTCCTTGGTTCTATGAGAGAGGGCTTTACTACTTAAGTGCCTCCTCAGCCCGAAGAAACAGCGATTGGCAAGAGTAATTCTCCGTTTGATCTCTTCACTGATGTCGTTGTTTGAGTTTATAGTGGATCCCAGGTAGACAAAGTCCTTGACTGCTTCGAATTTATAACTATCCATCGTGATGTTATGGCCGAGTCGACGATGTTGAGTTTCCCTTCTCGTTGATAGCATATACTTCGTTTTGTCTTCATTAACAGCCAATCCCATTTTTTCCGCCTCCGATTCAATACTGGCAAATGCACCAACCACAGCTCGCTTTGTTCTGCCGATTATGTCTATGTCATCTGCATAAGCAAGTAGTTGAACAGACTTTTGAAAAATTGTACCAGTGGTGTTGACTTGTGATCTGCGTACAACTGCTTCAAGAATGATTTTAAATAAGTTGCATGATAACGCGTCGCCTTGTCTTAGACCTTTTTCAACATCAAACGGTTCAGAGGTGTTCCTACCGATTTTGACGGAGCAGCGAGATTTATCCATTGTCATCCTGCACAAGCGGACGAGTTTGGCAGGGATGCCGAGATATAACATGGCTTTGTAAAACTCGTCTCTATTCACGCTATCATACACGGATTTTGTATGTGACGTTTAGGAGGCTAATTCCTCTGTAGTTAGAACATGTCAGAGCGTCTCCTTTTTTGTGGATGGGGCACACTATGCCAAGGTTACATTCATCGGGCATGCTTTCATCCAACCAGATTTTACAGATGAGTTGGTGCATACTCCCTACTAACCCATCTCCTGCTGCTTCGAACAATTTGGATGGTAAGCCATCCGCACTAGCAGCCTTATACGACTTAAGCTTGGCAATTGCTAAGCGCTCCGTTCATGAGTCTAGAAAAATGTTTCTTCCAGATCCTCAGCACTGACTGTGTGTCTACAACCATATTCCCACTTTCATCTCGGCAGGCTGTTCTGGCCTTGTAACCTTGGGTAGATCTTCTTACCCTTTGGTAGAATTTTCGAACATCCCCTCTGCCCGTACAATCCTCAATAGACTCGACCACCCGCTTCACGTGCTCTTTCTTTTTCTTCCTGAGAAGTAAGAAAGATTTAAGTTATTCTGGAAAACATTGTCCAAAATTGAAAAAATAAAAAAAAATTGATTGAAAATAAGGCAATTTTTCGAAATAAAATTCTTCAAAAATTTATATGAATAAAATTATAGCAATGAACTTTAAAAAGAAGTTTTATCAAGATCTAATTATTTTTGTAACAGATAAAAATAAAAGAACCAAATAATTCGTTTTTTCCATTTTTTCCAATATTTTTGAGATTATATAGAACAATTTTCTGAACAAAAATTGTTCATCTTTTTACCATTTACAACTCTTGTATTACAATTTTTTCGAAAGGAGGTGTACTTTTGATAAAAATCTTTTAAAGAAAACCACGATTTTCGGCAGCCACCTCGCTATTTCGCCCATCCACCCCCTTTCCACCAATCTTTTGTGGGCAATTCATTTTTCCCCTTTCATATACTATGTTGCCTAATTTTTCCTACCATTTGCATATGCTGCTAATAATTTTTTTTTTTTCAAAAAATTATTGGCACCGGGTAATAAAACTTAGTTTACTACCAAATCGAAACTGTTCTGTTCTAATGTTGAATCCGTTCTTCTAATGTTTCTACGAAATCTATGTATTGATCCCAAGAAAAGCTTAAGTTACTCCACTATTGATAGACTTTTGAAAACCGAGATCACAATGACTAAAAATCACTCCAATCTGTTCGATTTCTTTGCTTATCGAAAAATTACAGGCCCCAGCAATATTCCTGACGACTAACAGATCCCACATTTAAATGGTTCAGTGTGCCAGTCACTAGACCTTGATGGTTCTCTTTGAGCTTGTTGCGCCAAAAATGTATTTCCTTATTGATAATAATTATATTGATTTTCAACTTGAATCCCAATATGCACTTTTAAAAACAATTCAATGTCTAGACTCTATAAAACAGTTTTTTTTACCACAAAATCCATGAACAAATGTATAGAAACTATTTTCTGTATCACATTTAACACATATTTTTGAACAATTTTCAGTCCCGTAATTGAAATCGTTGTTAAATTTCATTGTTCAACCAACCATTAAATGAAATGAAATCATCCATAAGAGTGCAGGACCCGTTATCGATCAGGATATCGAAATGAATTAAGGGTTAGAGGGACATCCCTCTAAAACACAACAATTAGTCAAACTACTGTTTGATTAGAATGTTTTGTGTGAAATCTCACTATAACTTAATATTTATTTGTATATGGCACTCAAATTCTAAACTTCTATTCGGGCACTAATCCAAAAAAAAAACGATTTTTGCTTTTTTTGTAATCAAAAGTCTAAATTATGTGTGTCATGTCTATAAAACTCTTTGGATTGACAAAAACAAAAATTGATCAAAAAAAAAAAGAAGGAAAAAATTCACATGACTGCCAATTATTTGGGAACATGCCCAACACACTCACAGAAATACATTACACACATCGAAAGAAACAAATATACCAAATATCACAACCCTCAATATAAATCCAAATGTCGTTCATCAAAAATGCAATTTAGAAGTTTCACCCCGAGGCGAGGTAACATTTGGTTGGACGGACGCACCATGTTGTGATTGTGATGCACCATGCACAATGCCCGGACGGACATCGGACATTCCGTTTAAATTCATTCAATGTCTATCAAGTCATTCGTTCGAATAAAAAAATAAAAAAAAGGAAACAAAAATACCTACCTACAAAAATAGTGTTTACGTATATTTTTGGCTGCAGGTGTTTTACAAATTGGACCAATAAAATGCCGACTTATCAAATAGTCAGCTATTGCAGCAGCAAATCATTTTGAGAAAAAAAAAATAAAATTAAATATTTGTCTCAGTGTTTGCGATAAAAAGATTTATGAACCAAAAAATAAGAAACAAAATATGAATAAAAATTATAGCGAGAGGCGTGGTACCGACTCATATAATTTTGGTTGGTTGGATAGATGGATGCTTTTAATATTTTTTTTTCTTCTTTTCAAATTGTTGCTGTCATCATGATGAGATGTGAGTTTTGTGAATTTACTTAAAAAGTTTTATAATAATTTCTTAACCTTAGGTTGAGAATTGCATTGTGTGATGTTGAGGTTTTTGTTTATCTTAAGTGCATTCTAGTGTCGACATCATTATTCGTGCAGTGAAGCACACATTGAAAAGATATTAACTTTTTTTTTGTTAAATTTTAGAATTGAATATAATTTCAATAGATAAATTGACAAAAAAAATACACTTATGATAAGGTTTAATCCATTAAAGACAATTGAATTTGATGCATCATACGTTCTCCAAAAAAAAGAAAAACAGTATAAAATAAATGCAGAATGGCACAACTTTTTTCAACTTTCTAAGAAAGGTATACATTTATTCTCATAGTGAAAAATTATGATAACAGGAATAATGGAAATAATGATGGATATTAATGTACTGTCATTCATAAATTAAAGTTGCTCAGGAATTTTATATGAAACACAAAATTCGTTTGAAAAATCATAAGTATCCCTACCTCCTATAGAACATTTTTCAATCTATATTTAATAAGCAATTTTGTGTAATCCAATATTTATGGGATTTTTATAGATTTTTATTTTGACCCCTGATACCCTCATTGTAGAAGCTTAAAAATTCTAATTGGAAAACATGTGATTTTTGTATGTTTCCGAGTTTTATTTACCCCTATGCTAGGTTCACTCCAAAAAATTGGAGATGGTTGAAAATAACCCATGTCTCTGTATCGGAAATTTAGTGTGGTAAAATGGGGTACATTCGTCACCGGGGCACATTCGTCAAAGCTATTTTCGATTGAATGCGCTCTGAATTAAGAAATGAAAACAACACAGAAGGCATCCTTTTCTTAAGTCATGAATACGCTCTTAGTTTGATATTTGTATTTCCGCGCTAAAAAAAAGTTATGTCTTGCTTTGTGTTTTTGAGATCTCCGTTGTTATTTTGTGAATAAGTAAGTCCAGGTTTCACTATATTTTTAGTTCATCAAGTAAGGAAGTGAAATTTAACTTACAAATTGGAAATGCTTGTAAAAATTTTTGCAAATAAATGTTATTTTGAGAAATCTCGGTAGATTTCTTCAATTTAAAAGGGACAAATTTAGAAGGTGCCAAATGTACCCCAGATTTTCAAAAGCTTCCATTATTTTCTATTTTACAGGTAGTTATTGTTAAAAATTATAAAGGAAAAAAAACAGGATTCACATGAACGAAAAATTAATGGAAAAGGAAATTGATGACCTTGAAGCAAAAGGGAATCAGTTCCAATTTTATAAAGAGGCCTTTAGAAGGAGAAATACTATTTAAAAATACAATGGTTGTATGTGGATTGGGGCAGATGCCTCAATTGAGGACATCAGTTTTACTTAAATTGTATTTTTAATGAAATATAAGTACCTACACTTTTAACAATTTTTTCACGTATTCTTAAAAGTGTTTTTCAATTCTGAATTTTTCCTATTGAATTTCCAAACTACCCCGGCCCGGTGCACTTTAATTAAACAGAATTGAATTTCTAAAAACATTAACATTAGGATTTGGTAAGTAAAATAAAAACTTCTTACAATCAAGAGTGAAATTGAAACAACCCGTTAAGTTAAAAAATTGACGAATGCGTCCGAGTAAACCATCTGGAGGAGGTTAATTTTGTTGTTTCATAATTTTTTTTATTGGTATGGCCACAGAATGTCATCCGCTATAGCTTGTTCAAAGTTCCCTTAAAATCCTCGTCGTGTTTTTTATAAACTGCATTTTGGAGAACGGGAGTAGTGGGAGATGTGATGGTTTTTAAGCTGAAAGAATTATTTTAATACAATCCAGCCATGGTAAATATCGACATTTACGAAAGTATAGCTAAGACCCGAAAAAGAAACGAAACGGTCAGTCGTTAAAAAACACCCTTTCACTCATGATACGCATGTCGCCTTTTGTAATCTTATTTCTAATGAACATTGAATTATTATAAGAAGTTTATTATTAATCTTCCATTATTTTTTCAGGGTGTATTGGAACTTTTCGCACAAACGTTTTTTGATTTTTTTTTTCTATAAAACCACCTTGGAGCTCCTAATCATTTTAGATGTTATTTGAGTCTTTTTTATTGAATTTTACATTTTTCTTATATTTATTGTTAAATTATTTGTTTTTAAAAACTTTACAATACACCTCAACCTTTGGCCATAAGAGCAAGTAAGGCCCAGTGGTGCATTTTTTTTGAGGCATTTGAGCAAAAATTTAAAAATTATATGCAATATGATATCATAGGAAATATGTGTGTGCTAAGGTTCAGTAGATTTTAACATTTCTTTCTATTAACAATTAGATTGGAGATTTTGGCCCTTGTATCTGTATTCATTAAACTTAGTCTTAAAGATCGAAGAATGGTTTTCAACTACATCTAATAAAGGTGGGTCACTGTTGCGTATACGTAACATTTGTGTCTATAGAGAAACTTTATATTATTATTTATATGGCACATCATTTAGATATATTTTCTACTGCAGAATTCAGAAAGAATAATTTCAAAACAATCCGACTACCATGAAGAAAGTAATGGCCTTTTGTTATGTCATGTAATATCAATAAACATTTAACTAATTACCAAAAACCCTCTAAATTTTATGCTATAGTGATAAAATTTTGCAGAAATATCTGATTGGTCATCTGAACCAAGAATTTAAATAGTCCATAAAAAGATATTCATATACATTCGCTTAAAAAGTTGCTTTTTGAGGGAAAGTGAAATTCTGGGATAAGCAAAACAAATGTTCTTCAACACCCTTGGAATGAAAATCCGACTTAAACTTAAAAGTCTCAAGAAAAAACCACGCAACCAAAAGTGAAACTTCCGTATTAAAATGCAAAATAATTTACTGTGTCGAATTGAAATTAAGATTTTTATTTTTAGAAAAACAAGTTTTCCAAAAACGGTAATGTTTTCTTGGTACCTAAACACCAAAAATCCATTCCGTTAATAATTTTGAACAAATTCGAAAAACAGCTTACATCAGAAAAAAATATAAATGTACACCATGTTCAAACGTATTTCTTTATTTACGTTAATGAGGTTTAAAAATTTATTTTTTAAAAGCATTTTTAAGATTCTTTGAAAAAATCAAATTGACTAAACTATAAGCACAGATAATAAATGTATGCATTATGTATAAGAAGGAATGTCAGAGAAGATGTGGTCCGATAATGTGATCCTATAATGTGAACCTATACAAAAATTGTATTTAAATATATAAAACAAAGCCGGGTTGGTTACAGCAGCGTAGAAAATAAAGAAAGTCATAGAAAAAAGCGATAAAAGTTTGAAAAGTCACGGAAAAATATGTGAAATACCATCGCGGCCTACACCAGTGAAAAACGCAGAATAGCATGGAAAAAATCAGAGAATACTGGTGGAAGATCGTTGAAAACCTAACGATAAAGGCGTTTAATACAACGAGAAAAAGTGCAGAATAGTGGTGAAGTAGTGAAAGAACTTTCGAACACCACGTGAATGATCGCGAAATACCGTATGGGAAGTTGTTGAAAAAGCACTTACTACCGAGAGAAAGAGCGTAAAATAAGGCGTCTAAAAACACGAGAAAAGCGCTAAATATAGCAAAAAAAGTCACAGATAAAAGCGTGGAAAGTCGCGGAAAAAAGCTTGAAAACTCGTGGAAAATATGCAAGAAAAGGGAGAACTGGTAAAGTGGTGAACGAATTTTTAAACACAACGGAAATGATCGCGAAATACCGCATTGGAAGTTATGAAAGAATACTGCGTACAGATAAAATCATGGAGTCACACAGAGAGAGTGAAAAGTTGGGGAAAAATATGAGACATACTGTATTAAAAAGCGCGGAATACCGTGGAAATAAGCACGAAATACTGAGGAAAGATCACGGATTACCGTAAAGAATAGCAACAAAAGGTCATGACAACAGTGCTAAGTACCATCGAAAAAGGCGTAAAATACCGCGGAGAAAAGTGAAAAAAGTCACAGAGCAAAACGTTAAAAATGTAAAGTTTATTTTATTTATCTCTTTGTATAACATGGCAAGTAGCGGAAAAAGCGTCAAACTTCACGGAATATTATGCGAATTACCACGAACTAGCACGGTAAAATCTGTGGAATGCTGGTTAATGAACTTATGAGCACCACGTTTTTTTCACGATCGACATGTTTCTTTCTCAGGTATTGCAAGCTTTTTTTACTTATTTTCCTTGATTTTCAACACTTTTTTACACGTTATTTTCACTGGTGTTACGCATTGTTCCATGTTTCTGACATGGACATGGAAAACTGTTTTTCTCGCTAACGCGTCGGAAAAAATTTCAAACTAATTTCGGTCTATTGTCCAAGTGGAAAACCCTAAAATGTTGTGTATTCAAAAGCATTTTAATAAAAAAGATTAAAAATACTTAAATTATGAAGCCAATGAAAAACCTTGCTAGTCAATTTTATAAACGATTGTATAATAAGACCATAGATGTAATTACAAAATAAAAATCAATGTGCAGGGTAGAACAACTTCTGCTGGGTCAGCTAGTATATTAATAAATACTCGTATTTGCAGACAGCCTTCCATGTTACTGGGATTTTAACTCAATTTTTGAATCTTCTAATACCGATGACGTAAAAAAAACGTAAAGGGTATGTTCTATCACCAGGTAGTCGCATTTATCAACATATTCACTTTGATCTTTTGAATTTCTTTTAGGGATTTTATTCTTTTGAAAAAAAGTTTCAGGTGGTACATAAACGAACAAGGTGGTGGCACTTGCCAATTAGCCAATGAAACAATGAACCTCTTCTACTCAAAAGCTCGGTGGTGATGTGGATGTTGCACTGCTTATACGGGTTTTTGAATGAGTACTCATACAATAACGATTCAAGTGTCAAAAGATGAAATTTGACACATAAATGATATTAAGCTGCTCTCCAAATTATAACTTCGCATCATAAGAAATTGTGTATGTTGGATGTAATTAAATAGGAACCCCCATCTTTGAATAGATTTGAAGACACTTTTGTTCTGACCATCTCTTTAACTCTTATTAAATTTCTTTTATGTATTTCTAAACATTTTAGCCTTCCCACATTCTTAAATGAATTGAAAATATTTTATTTGTCTTATATTGTTTATGTATGTTTTTATTTATATATTGTGCATGTGTAAGGTTGTATTATTTTATTTTACTAGCTGCTAACACATGCACTTATGATGAGTTTTTGATTGTAGATAATAGCTTGCTCTAAGCTTACTACATCAAATAATCTGAAGTGTAAAAAAAAACACCATCATAGTTGATATCAGTTTTTGTTTTACTTATTGGTCCGACCCACACAAAATAAATAAGAAAACACTGTCTTAATAAACTGTCTCTCTAGTTTACCTCCGTGCGTCATTTACTCTTTTTTTTTTTAAATAAAATAATCATGTTTTTGATGAGAGTTCATGCTAAATTCCCACACCCATCAGACCACATCTCATTGTAAATTCACTAGCAGATCTTTATTATTATTTTTTTTTTTTGTAATTTTCAAAATACCAAAATGTCGATAACAGAAGAAGATACTTTTCAACCCACAATAATCGCCCACAAAAAATAAAAATAAATAAAATAAAATGCGAGTAAGAAGAAAAAAAATGAAGAATAAAAGAAAAATGAAAGAAACAGAACTGTCAAAAGCAACAACCAACCATATTGCATGTAGATACCCTCAATGGTTTCCTTCATTTGTTCAGTACTTTTGGCATAAATTTTCTTGAATTTTCTATTTTCTGCACACCGACACAGAAGTTCGTATTTTTTTTGTCTTAAATTGTTTTTTTTTTCTATCGTTAGTTTGACGAATAGTGAAACGCTCGATTTTCTAAGGAATTTTGCTCCACTCTTGCGGAAAAACAAACAAGAGAACATGGTACATCTCTTTCCTGCAGGGAAGGAGCAAAAAAAAAAAATGAAGAGTGCGTCGTTGTCTGTCTATCATTTCATCAGAGACCAACATCATCGTTCATCATATTTTTTTTTTGTTCTTACATTTGGATGATGATGGGAAGATGTTTTAGATTCTGTGATGCCTCAACCAGACATTGAAGATAGTTTGTCAGGAGTTTTGAAATTCAATTGTGTTTTTGGGGTTTTTGTGGCTTTGCGACTTTTGCCAAAATATATGTAAAGTGCAACCCGTCATCAACATCTCTCTCCAACATCCAGTATCATGATGAGCTTCATCAACATCATCTAAAATGTGTGAAGTTGAATTTTGTTGAATATATTGTATCCTTCGAAACTCCCTATTTGCCAATCAATCATATTTTGTGGAAAAAGATTGAGATATGATCCATATGTGTTGACTCCAGAGTGGTTAATCAATCAAAACTGAAAGTGTTGGAATCTAACCCAGCGCTAGCGTTCTTGTAGAGAATGTCATGTGTTTAACCTCTTTGAAGGCAATTACTTTATTAGATAGGAATTATCATAGCTTGTAAGGAAAAAGCATAATATGCAATGCATGATTTTGAACATTGACAATGTGGAAGTTGGCAGGCCGATTTTCGATTTTTGGACAAAATAAAATTGCTAAGTAATGCATTTCGAAAAGCTCATTTCATCTGCAACTTTTTTCAGCAAAAACTTAATATTTCAAAAAGTACTTGAGATACAAAATTGAGGTTTACGCAACAAATTTTGGTTATAGAAGCTAGAATTACTTGCAAAAAAATTAAATTATTTAAATTTTCTTCAGCGGGAAGTACCCATTTGAAATTGAAAATTGGAATAGAAAATGCCCCATGAGAGCAATAAAACCAAATTTTGGGTAACAAAATAAGCATTTAGAAAGCTACAATTTTGTACATCAAAAAAATAATAATTGTTTTACTTTCGTCCGCTGAATTTAATTGGAATTTTAAATCACTAAGATACTTTTTTAGCTACAAAAACGAAAATTATGCTTCTTTAAAGCATTTAAAAACCTACAAATTTGGATGCCAACCAAAATTATTTTTTTTATTATTTAAGATTTTTTCCGCTAGCTTCACATTTATTTTAGTGGAAAATTCAATAACTCAAAAACCACACGAGCTTTAAATTTTTGATTTGCGCAACAAATTAGCATTTATTTAGCTACAATTGCTGATATTAATTTTTTTTTATTCCGCCACAGTTATCTCATTAGAATGATTACTTAGAAATCCAATATAATGTAATCATTTAACTACCAATATTTTTTTATTGCTTCAGTTTTTTTTTTTTTAAGTAAAATATACTAAAAATCAAAAACCACAAAAAAGAACACTACAAAATTGGTGTTTTTCAAAAATGTTTGTCAATAAAAGTAATTAAGAACTCAAAAATTTCTTTTAGACACGTAATTTTATTTTGTATTATCTTTCTTATTACACAGGGTGTCCGGCAAACATAAAACATAATCCTGAAACGGCGTAAAGCCCACATAATGGCTGCTTCGAAACACGAATAATAAAAAGGCACTTTCCCAAAGGGATCTCAAAATATGTGCATTTTTTCGTCCAGTGAATTTTTATTTTTTTTACTTTACATTTTGGAATACCACGACTACAAATGGATGAATTCTTTGGCTTTGGCCTAATCTATGAAGAGTATTTTTTTCCAAAAAAATCCAAATACAAATCTTTTATTTTTTTTTCGAAATATTCAAAAACATAAAACAGTGCAACGACGCGCTTTTTTTGCAACCTATAACCTTTGAATAACAACCTATTCACTCTGGGTTCAGTGAAAAATGTTACCATTTTAAAGTCTAAATTTATTGCGCCAATTTCTTAGAAGGTTTGCTTTAGGGTTTCCATACGATTTTTGTGTACCAGGGATTCTTTAACTTTTTCAATATTTTTTTTTTCGAATATTGGGTTAAAAAATAAATACAATTTTTTTTTAACAAAAAAAGTTTAAGAGTTATTAAATATTTTCACCAACTATGTCTTGGCCCCCATTAATGTACACTACAAATTCCAATTAAATGTCTATTTTGGCAACATCAAGCAGTTTGTCAAACTTCTACTTCCTACTTCTAGTCAATACGCGAATATCTCGACGAATATTTTTGTGACAATTAATTGTTGCTCTATACAAACTATGAATAATTTTAATAATATATTACAAAAAAATTAAGCCATTACTGCTTCTAGTTTAGAAGTTAATTTTTCTACCCTTTGTCCTACTTACCACTGTTCATCCTACATAAAACTCGTGTTTCCACAAATTCCATTTTAACCATTTTTTTTAGTGCAGAAAATTTTTGATTTGCAATACAATTTTGACTTGCAATATGCATAGGTACTATATATCAAGTTATGCATTTGTACAAGAAAAAAAGTTGAGATAACAATCAAACATGACATTACGATGATAGAGAATGAGAAAAAAGTGGGTCCGACAATTCAGTCTGTCTGTCTGTATGTCTGTCTGTCTGTCTATCTGTCTGTCTGTCTTTCTGTCTATCTGTCTGTCTGTCTTTCTGCCTATCTGTTTGTCTGTCTGTATGTATCAGAAGCCACAGCTTAAACGGATGGGTCGATTTACTTCAAACTTGGTATGTGGCGTTTTTTGGAGACTATCCGCAGACTTTTTTTTGAATAGGTACCTGTCATATACCGGTTTTAGAAAAACTCATTTTTCTCAAAAATAGTTCCTATGATTTTGATTAAAGAAAACATGGTAACTTTTTTGGATAAGGTCTATCATTAAATGAAAACCATTTTTTTTTCAAAAACCGTTATTAACGGTACCTGCCATAGAACCGTTTTTTTTTTTAATTCTGATTTTCTCCTTCATGACTCAATCAATTTCAATCATTTTTTTTAACATGAATGTTTTTAAGTTGTCGTAATAATATTTAGTAAAAAAAACTCGAAAAGTATTATTTTGGATTTAAAAAAAAATGTGAAATTTTATTTTTGAAAAATCATTTTATTTTACAAAATTTAGTTTTTAGATGTTGATAAATAATATCTTAAAAATGGCGTAACAATTTGTTTGTATAAAAGTCCTTGCTAATATTTATATAAAAAAAATATTTTTCTTTTGTAAAACCACTTTAATAATTTTCAATTTTGTTTTTTAAATGTAAGTATCATTACAAAAGAAATCAGGTTGCATACTTCGTTTTGAGGTTTAAATCTTTAAGAAGGTGGTTTAATCATTTGAAAATCGAATTTTATGTTTTTTATAATTTTTTTTTCCAAAATTGCATTTACAATTTTTTAATTTAAAAGGCTTACTTATATAGTAACTTTATTTATGAGAGCAAGTACGTACGATTCAGGCGTGCAATTTATTTTCTTAATGCAAACATGTAGTTTTTTGCAATGCATTTTTTTAATGCAACAAATTACCGATTTGCAATTGTTTTGATATTTTTACAACCCTGGTAACAGCCAATACATACCATGTGTATGTAATGCATCACATACAAATTTGGTTTCCTTATTCAATTTGTGTCTTTTAAAGTTCTAATGCACAAATTCTTATCTATCTACGTTTATAATTTTATATTATTGTTACGCTTTACAAAAATTAATTATATTTAGACTGGCATAAGGAATTCGGCGTTGTCTTCGTAAACATTTTCCTTATTTTTGTTTTTCTTTGTTGTCTTAAACAAACCATTTACATTAATAAATCTGTTTGCCAAAAGTTAAATGATTCAGAAAACACACTTGAACTTTGGCTTTTTGTTGAATTCAATATATAAATTAGAAAAACTAATAAATGAATCAGTAGTTTTAAAATAGAAAACTATTTGTTGTTGGTTGGTATACCTACTTAAGTGACGTTGAAACACACTAATTATACAAGTGTTTTAAGTGTTTTGAGTGATTCAATTTTCAAAAAAAAAAAAAATCTAGGTAAAGTGTAGAATTTATTGGTAGGTGCTATATTGGTCTTCTAGGGTCTTTCTTTGGATTATTCGCTTTAAGAAAACTTATCGAAAATGATGATTATAATTATCAAAAAAAACAGCTTGGAAAGATCCTAGATTTTCAAATCAATTACCACAACATTTTGTAATAGTTTTTGGGGCGTCTGTGATAAGAATCTGCACATTATGAGATAATGGAAAAAACCCTGATCCATTCTGTTTTAATTGAATTGAACGGAAATTTCTCTGGAAGATCATTCTGCCGTGTTAACTCAAATTGACGAAACGTAGTTGACATTTTTGACGACCAGTTTGTTTTACTTATCTTTCAAAAAAGTCTTCTATTTTTTTTTTCTATAATAAACGCGCACTCCAGGGGTTATGACTACCCTAAGTTTTTACATAAAACGATCGTTTAGGAAACAGAAATAAGATTGAGTAGGAGATAAATGGACACTGAACTGGGAAGGAAAAAATAGACTTGGGAATAAAATTCCACATTGGTGTTTAGTTTGACTAAACAATAAATCAATGCAATTGACGGTACGACCGAAGTTTTGCTCAAGGGTATAACGTTGAGAATTGCTAGCGGAGCAGTTATTACGCGAGAAAATTGTTTAAAGAGAAGAATATATCTGGCTAAACGTCAGAAAACTACACTCAGAGAAATAATATTCTTGTTTTCGGTTGTGTCTTATGAATATCCTATGAATTAAATAAAAATCATTTGCTGCAAAGTTAATACAATCCCCGCAAAAGTTTTTTATTCGTAGCAACTGTATTACATTTGACCTAAATTGTAATTCTGTTACAGCAAACATAATGCAAAACAACCCATTCGCTTGGAGCTCATTTTTATGACTTGATTGCAGCAAACGAAAATGCTTCAAACACCTAAACACATTTTCGTTTACTAGAAATTGTATTGTTTGCAGCAAACGGATCAATAATTGCGAAGAACCTCTCCCGAAAGTAGTTTGGTGCATGGAACTCCACTTTTAGTGTAAATATGCAATTCATTTACAGCAAATGGCTGTAGGAAACAAATACCCTTAATAATTGACTATATGTTTGTGGTGTTATTTATAATATGCATTCTATGCTATACGAAAGTTATCTAGTTCATGGTGCAATAGCTTCAGCCTTTGTTTGAAAGCGAAAGGTCACAGGTTCAATCACCAGTGTTCCGCTGAACTTTTTTTTTATTTATTAAGAGTTTGCTGCAAACAAAGTTGAAGTCAAAAAATTCTCTCCAACAAACGAAAAGTCATTTGATGCAAACGATTCGTGCTTTCATTTTGTTTGTATGCATTCTACGCCAATCATAAATTATGCAGTCCGTAGTGAAATGGCAAGATACTCTCAGCGAGAGGTCACCGGTTGAATCACAGGCGTTACGCAAATAGTGTTTAACTTTTAACCTAAGCGAATTTACCAATTTGCTGCAAACGAAGTCAAAAATTTTTCAGCTAACGAATAAGTCGTTTGAGCAATTTTTTGTCTGCCGCAATCGATTTGTTCTTTCAGTGTAACTTTATATGAATGTTAGCGAACGTTATGGTAGCTACCTTAAGCTGTAGCTCGAGATGGAGACAGATAGAATTCCCAGATCCACTTTTTCCGCATTTTCTATTATCGTCCCAAAGATTTTTCTTGGCAGTAGCTGAGACTCGTTGCGTCCCAAAATGTTGTGTGCTCAGTTTTTGACAGGAAATTTACCGAGGAATTCTACTCAGGTTGCTGAAATTACTGAGTGCTCTGATATCTTAGAGACGTTTACTGGCTAAATCTTAGCAAATTCTGCTTATTTCATTTAACTGACAAGAAATTGTACACTTTAATTGATACCTGTTTTATTTTTCTAGTTAATTATCTTGAAAATATGGACTTTGATTTCTGAATTGTATTGATGAATTCACGATCTACACAATTAGAATGCATATTTTAAGACCTCCCCCCCCCCCTAACATGAAAAAAAGAATTAAATTGGAAGCCCAAATCGGTAACAAAAAACAATAATTTCCCTCGACAGTTAGGTTATTTCCCATTTCATCAATGAATTCTTTGAATATTTATAGAAAAAAACTGGTCACACCCACTAAACTTTTTTGGTTTTTAATTTATTTTGTTTTTAAAATATTAAAATCATTTTACAAGTAGACTTTATTTCTCTCATAAATACTTGCTCCGCCCCCTGGGGCCTATAAAACCAAAACAAAGACCGACACGACGATGTTTCTATTTGCAAAAAAAATTCTTCCTCCTCTAGCCAAACCAAACGAAAAGAAGGCATTTCTTGGCAAGTTTAATTGTCAATTTAAATTCACCCTACAAACCAACAATATTATTGCCCCGCAGTCTGCTATGAATTTTATTTTTAATTATTTTTTTATATTCTTCTACGAATAAAATTTATGAATTAAATATACGCTGACTAATGAGGTCCTCTATGTTGAACAAGAGGCGACAAATTAGCATGCATGTCCGTCAGGTAGTTATTTCATCACCTTATTGCCCTTTTAATCACCTGTGTCATCTATATTTCATTTTTGATTTTCAGAAAATATAAATCATACAAGCGACTTTTATTTTTAGAAATGAATTTGTGAATATCAAGATGTTGAATCAGAGAATCGTAATCTCACGAACCGGATGTTCGTGGTAAAATTTATATTCTCATAATAATGTCAATCATCTTGTAAAAATTGTCTTGTACGTTTTTGTCAAGGTACATGGGACTTGTATTTTTTAAAAACATCATCAGTTACAATGGATCATTGGACCGGTGTACATCGAGCCTTTGTAATTAAAGCCTACTACAAAAATAGCGACTCGATTGTGGTTGCACAGAAACTCTTCAAAAGGCATTTCGCTTCGTATGCCATTCCATCAGCGACAACCATTAAAACTTGGGTGAAGCACTTTGAAGCAACTGGAGCTGTGACACGAGTAGCAGAACGAAGATTATCAAATTCAGAGTAGGAAGATTAATGGCGTTTTTGGTGAATTTTTGATATTCGAAGTGCAAATTTTAAAAATGTCTTCTAAGTGATGAAATATATTCCACAAAACTTGTTACTTTGTTTTAATTATGAAAACTCAATTTGTTACTGATAAATACATTTTTGGTAATATTTGTATGTTCAAAAGAATTTTAACCTTTTAAAAATAAATCAGTTCATTGACCTAGATCTCAAAAAACTAAAAGAGAGAAAACAATGATTGAAAAGTTAGTAAAATGTGCTTTACAGATTGGTAGGCAATTATTAGTGGATGCATAAAAACAGTTGATAGTCAGTGCTTAAATGTTTAATGTATTTAAAACTTGACGTAACATTATCGTCATAACCAGTCCTGCCACCATTACCAAAATAGCGACCAGAATTGTTAACAGGGTGGTAACGTTTGTAAGTCTTAAGGTTATACTATAATAGAAGGGTCACAACGTACAGAACGAATACAAACAATAATTCAATGTTCGTGCCCATAGTTAAGTTTTGCTATGTTTCGTGCAGTTTTCGATAAGTTTTGCTTCGGAGAGGAAGAGCACTCATCGACCGCTCCTACGGAGGAAAATTTGACAGCTGGTGGCTGCAATTGCTGTTGTACAAAGCAAAATTTACTTCCAATCACTCACGTTCATTATGGTCAACGTGTATGTTTGTAGTTCGTTTTTGACACTTGCTTCAGTACACGTCCGTCTATAATAGTTCTACCTTTAAACTACGTAATGACCCAATGTTACCAACAAGAATTAATAAAAAATAATTAATGTACCTAATTAAAAAAAAATGGAGGCTGGGTACGACACACACTGGTAATTTCCAATTGGTAGCCTTAGAAACTAGGTGCCCTTAGTAACTTGCTATAGAGATCTCAAATTCAAGATCTTCAGTACGGATTTAATATTAAGTGAAGCGAATATTAAGTTGTTGACCTATTTGAGTTTTGAACAGTTGGGGTGGGTTGCACCCAGCCTTTTTTTTGGGGTTGGGCATAATCCAACTCACGACAACTCAACTCCAGTGTAAAGTTGAGATATATTTGGGGGAGCTTGCTGCCCTCCTGCAACCCTCATGCTTGGTATCACTTTAAGATTTGGGATAGGTGTGAGGTATGGGTGTATTCAAAGTTTTATAGGTCACCATTCTTAACTTACGCTCATCGCATCGAGTTGTCTTGTTCGGGCTATATTGATTTACCTACCAAAGTTGATATTTTGATTAAATCTCGAGATATTGTGAACGAAAAAAATGTGTCCCGAATGTACGAACGTACGAACGTACGAACATACACATACACATGCACATACATACACAAAAACGACAGATTAAGACTCTAGTGAGTTATTACTTATGTGATTTGCATAGGATAAACCCGAGTCTTTTCTTAGATAACATCTTTCAATGGGAAGTTAAAAAAGTCTCAGTTAGAGATCACCGCGGTTTTTACCCACGCTCTGGCTGGGGTTATTAAGTCGAGACTAGGCAGGCAACATACAGAGCAACGACACCGATGGACGTTCTTTCAACGAGATGACCCTCCAAAAATTAAATTAAGATCACGAAAAACCTTTTTACGCAAGTACTTATGCGTGTTTTAACCACAATGGCGCTTAAAAACATAGCTAGAGGCGATCGTAAGACAGCACGTAAGCTTATGCGTTAAAAAGCACGTAACAACGCTCATAAAAACTTTCGTAAAATGGGTGGAAAACGCGAAGTACACTTAAAAATTGTGGAAGAACGAACATAAAAACGCAATTTTACTAGCGTATTTCTCTGTCCCAAAACGAAAGTATATAAGCGCGTAAGGAAGGGTGTAAGAACTAGCAAAGACACGCGTTAGAAAGTGCGTAAGAATACGCCTAAGAACGCGCGTAAGGGCGCGCATAAGGACGTGTGTGATAACGTGCACAAAAACGCTAGTAAAGATGCATACCTATAAAACAAGTGTAAGAACGCGCTTTACAACGTGCGTAAAAAGGAGGATAAGAAAGAGCTTATGTATACACAGATAAAAATTACCATAAGAACACGTGAGTTAAAAGGTACGTTAGGACGACGTTATAAATACAGATTCTACTTCTGGAATGAGGTTTGAGGAGTCAGGAGACTTGAAAGAAATCTGTACAACGGTAATAAAATAAGCTCAAGTAGACCACGTTTCCAAGATGTTCAAAAAAGCAGGCTATAATCTTGATCTTAGAAAAAAGAAACAGAAACACCAAATCGATATTTAATGACTTCAATGCTGTATTTTGCAATATCTTTTGTTTCCATCCCTGTCAAGTTCGGTCGCTTGTCCAGGATGACAATGGTAAACTCACGCTCTTCGGTCAGGGTCAGTATGGTCGGTATCGGTGGTAGTTACCGATGCCTTTGATCTCATCATTTTTTTTTTGACGAGTGAAACGCTGTTTCTGAAGAATAGTCCAGAACGCCTACTTTATGGACACAAACTATTAAACGTCCGTCCAATTACTTATAGGTAATGCCGATACCAATCTCTATATCGAGGAAAGTTGAAGATGGCTGGGAGAGACATGTGAAATACAACAAATATCTGCAACGGAAAGTTTTAGACCCTATCTGGGCAAAGGAAGTGATGAAGTGCATCATTTTTTAATGAAACGTTATCCCAGCGTGCGATGGCCAATTAAGATCATGACTTAATGTTGGACTTCTATGCACACATATACTAAGCTTTGCTATACATTATAACTTTTAACCGTTCTCATAGCAATGCTACTATAAATGCTTCTATGAAGAAACAAATTGATATAATTAAAGTTTTAAGACTAATGGAGAAAATTTAGAGACAAATGTACGTAGAAAAAAAAACTTGCCCAATAATACCTGATACCTACAAAAACCTTAAAGGTATTTCAAATTCCGGAACCATTTGAATAACAATCTACTGTGTTTTTGGCAAACTACCATTTTTCTTAATCACTTATGTATGTCAGTGAAGATAGAAAGTGAACACAAAAATACAAAAAAAAAAAAAATTAAAAATGAGCATTTCAAACAAGAAACATGATTGCCTACTTAAAAATACACACCTTGGTTCTTGATGCCTTCTGAGATGTCTACTGTACAATGAACATACGTATAGAAATAGGATACAAAATACCAAAGAGCAAGTACACCATAAAAACAGATAAAGCTGGAAAACCATGCCAGAGAGCATCCCCATCACCATATTCCGACCACACAATACAACTAAAGTAGAACCATATTTATTACTCCCATCCTCGTTATTCGTTATATTCTATACCTACCAGGAGTACAAATCACTTTCTCACACAGCTTTTCGAAGGAAACATAAGCACAAGAAGGATTCTTCTCGTATTTCCCAAAAGGCGAAACCTTATCTAGGCTGGAGAAGTACCTCTACCACCAAAAACAACAACAATTCTTTACACTACCGAGCGAAGACGGGGGAAAAAAAATTAATTTTCCGTTTGGAAATGGCCGTTTTTACTAAGACGTAGCAGAGCGCCCTCTACCGACTCCCAACTCTGGTGCCCCACCACCGCATCACCCTTGCGAGACTACTACAGAGCTTGATGATGTAATTCTCATCAACGCTTTAACTACACAGTTATGATTGCTGTTGGGCGCGTTTATTATTTATTTTCGCGGGTTTTATCGTATCTGATGCGGTGACAGGCGGGGTTGAACTGCAAATGTATTTCTAATGGGACTCCACTGTATACCGCTTCGCGAGATTGTGAGCTTGAAATACATCTTTCAGGGGTTTTGGTGGTTTAGAAGAGAGGAAGCTTGATGGGTGTTATTTTTGGGGGTTGTTTGTGTTTATGCAAGATACAAGTTGTATAGTTGTTCCCTTGCGTCTTAAAGTCATCTCAGATATGAATTTTCTTCTTCTTTTTTTATGAAAATGAAGATAAAATCTGTGCCCGCCAAGGATATATGGAAGTGGATGTTATAGAATTTGTTTCCTCAAGGACATACGTTGACGGTTACAATGTCAAACATTTATTATTATTATTGTTTTTTTTTGTTTAGGTTTTTTTTTCTTACTTCACTTTGACATATAAGTAATGTTACGACCACCACGAGTATACATTGCTTTGGAAATAAAAACTATAAACTTGGAAAAATATACTGACGTCTTTAATTTTAGAGGTTTTGAATTGCAGAAGGTTTTTTAGGTCTGATGATGGCTTCATGGAAGATAGGTTATCTTCAGATACTTTATTGGATATTTTCTGTAAGTAATCAAGGCATATGTTCTTCTGGGGGATTGGGATATTAGGCATGACACTTTCAAGTAGAAGGAAAGTAAAAGCCGTTTTTTTTTATGTTTATGAACGTTATTTTTGACAGTTCATGATTTACATATGGCATGTTGAGAAAAATAACATTAAATTTCAAAAGAATTCTGTTTGGAATTTGCACGGCCTCGACCAACGAGAAACAGCAAAAACGAACAAAAAAATATTCAGGAACTATTCGCTGAAAGAACACGAAACACACAAAAGAATCTTATGGAAAAATTTAAAGAACAACTTACTTATGTACTTACTTAAGATGGTGCTCGCAATCGAAGTTGCAATTTGGGGTCAACCAACAAACCCCTCCAACCAGCCCGGAAGAATTGTAAAAACTGCAGTCTTTTCAGTACTTCAGTTAATTGACTAAAAAGTCTAAGCTAAATTTCTTAAGTCTTCTAACTTGCAAAAGTACTTTGACTGCAAGACTACAGTCAACAGACAGTACTAAAATACTGACTGAACAGTTAATTAAAACAGTTAATTGCCTAAAAGTTAATTAACTGCAGTACTTTTTGGCTGGTTTAAGTCTACTAGTCATCAGTATAAAAAGTTTCAGTCAGTATTTTAGTACTGACTGCTAACTGCTTATTTTGCAGTTAAAGTACTAAGTAGCAATACTAACTTGCAGTTTGAATTGACTGCATTACCAATTGACAGTAGTCTTTTACAGCTCTGCAGCAAGGTCCCTAGGTAGTTGGCACCAGTTAAGCAGATGAGGCCTTCCTCTGTAGCGTCGTTCATCTGAAGAGACGTTGCGCTGGTGCGTTCGGGTCCATACATTCCACTTTGGTGGATCAATGAGATTCCTTCATTGTCATTGTCATCCTGCACAAGTGGCCCTAGTCGTCCACGTTTAATGGAATATAGCTGTGGAATGTTGGCTATCTTCACCACTTAGAACTATGGAAAAATGTCCCTTCCAGATCCTGAGGACTGACTGTGTAAGGGAGAGGTTCTTTTTTGTTCCTATCTAATGCAGGAAGGCGTTGAAGTAACCGTGTCGGGTGAGGAACTGTTTGACGTAATAGTACATTTCAGCGTGTTTCCGGTTACTCCATTCCCTTACTTCACTGAAAAGTCTCGCAGTCCAGCACCCACTGCTTTCAGACTCCTACCATTCCTGCCACTTACGTTGTGTGAGCTATTTTGCTTCCGCCATCGCTTTCTTTTCGTGTGCGTACTTTCGTTGTGCTGCCAGGAGGTCTATTGGTGTTACACCTGCGACTACCAGAACAGCTGGCTCCGACAGCGTGCGGATGGCAGCATTGTCAACAAGTCGAACTAGAAGTTTCGTTGTGGCCACGAGTGAACCCCAGCACATCAGTAGCGGCCCTTCGGATGGCTTGTTGAAAATGCTTCCACTTGTCATCTGAAGGTGTGGGAAACAATCCCTTTAATTTTCGCCATGCAGCTTCCGCAGAAATCATTTGTGTTCAGTAATGACAACTATTGTGAAGCTTATATGCAATCTGCATAGATACATCTAGCATTTGGAACGTTTCAGATCTAGTACTGGCCAGATCTGGCTTTGTGCCTAGGCAAGTAGTAATACTGGAAGCATGTCTGGCTTTATATCACTATGTGATAAATTTGGTTGATGGCTTTTTGACACCAAGTCCCCTTGTGTATATTGAAGGTGAAAATTGGGTACTTGCAATGATGACATTTCACCCAAAGTCAACCTTCCTAGATCCGTTACGTCAAGTATCGAGATTAATACCTCCTCCCTCTGGATTTGAAGTCGCTAGAAATAATATTGACGTCGTTCTTCGGGAACTTTTCATATGTGCGCTCGAGGAGGTCTTAGAACTCGTCCTTGATTTGGTCAATCTTCTCTTCGCGGAAGGCGTGAACTCAGATCAGCCTCACGTACTAAAACGAAAATTGTGACCAGGTGCTCTTTTACCACATTAAAGCCCGAAATTTCTTGCCTAATTCTTCCTCTTATCACAAAACCGCACTCTAACAGCTGTTGACCCTGCTCTTTGAAGAACTACCCGTTATAGATGAAATAATGACCCACTTAAGAAATAAATGAGGTTTCAAAAACTTTCTTCAATAGCATTAATGTTTCTAATACATATTAAGTTGCTCATTTCCTCAGAGATACCTCTTCTTTCTAATAATAATTTTAATTATACTAATGCATTTTGATTAAATGCAATTGTCAGTAATTATTCTCTCCTGAAACTCCTTTCAAATAAAATATTCTCTTAGAATTTTCATTAAAGTTTGGCTTTTACTATACTGAACTTCTATTAAAGACTTAAATGGACTATTTCGGAAAAATAAGACAAAAACAATTTCAACAGTTTGAAGCAGCATTTCTCTTATTTCACTTGAGTATTATCTCTGCTATATGATATCCTTGCGTAAAGCCCCTGAAATGAAAATCCTTTTGGAAGATATCTATACACGTGCTAGAGCAAGTACTTCTTCTTCTTCGTTTTTCCAGAAATTGAAAAGAAAATGAAAGCAACAGGAAAGAAAAAAAAGATAGAAACAAGCAATACAAAAAAGCAATATTTGCTCAACATGGAGACATAATGCCAAGACCGCATAAAATGGCTTTGTGAAGATGCAACATATTAAAACACTCGTGACATGCTGCATTTTATGGAATATTTTAAAATGTCGTTACTGTCAGAGGGGTTTTCTTTTTTAACAAAAAAAAAAAAACAAGAATAAGAAAAAAGAAGAGAAGCATAGAGTGAAAAATAAAGCGAAATTCTTTGGGAATTCTTCAACAAATATTACATACAGAAAGGAGTCAACCAATTTTGTGTTTCATTAATTAACAAATCATACTATCCTGCTTCTATTTTTTTTTTTGTTAAAATTTGGTATTACAAAAGAGTGTGTCCTTCCAATTTTGTGACTTTTAGGTACACAAAACTGGGTCGAGACAACGAGACAAGTATAATATTCCCTCCGGGATAAAAATAAAGGAGACAAAGTTTATATAGTGTCAAGTGCGGTAGTGGTGGTGGTTGAGACAAGTTGATCCTTATTTGCATGAATGCAGCAGCCTTGGTGCTTTAGAAAATCTTCAGCTTAGTTTCAGTAATTTTTTGTCTTTCTTTTATAGCCTAACTGATGGTAGTAGTTAGTGTTTAATTAATTCTGCGAAAAGAAGATGGTTTATTTCTGATTCGGTACAACAAAATAAGATAATTTGTTTGTGTGCAACACATGTCTTGCCAAGAATGTATTAATTTCGAACAAAAAATTGGTCAGAACTCAGAGTTTTTACTAACTGCACAGTTAGAACAGTAAACAAGACATCTAGGAAAGTTTGATATTATGAAGAATGCGGAAGAAGCAGGGTCTGTTATTTTTTCGAAGTACAAAGTTTTGTGGTTTGGGGAACTTTCTTCTTCTTCTTCTTCTCCATTATCGACGATAGTCATGATCTCGAATGGGGTCACAACTCTCCCACTCTACTGCTTCACACTACGGCTCCGCATGTGGGGTTCACCGGGTTGACCTCAGGAAACGTCGGTTTGGGGAACTTTCAGACAAATAAATTTAAGATTTTGTGAACTAAAGGATCTCCTGATCGATTTCCATCAAGAGAATATTAATGAGTGGATTTCTTTTCTAGTGAAACATTAAATACCAATTTTCTTTTTAATTTATTTTGGTTTTCTCGTATTAAAAGTTGAAAAATTCCCATTTTGGCCAGCCAAAATATGGATTTTCATTATAAATTTTTAAAAAGTTTCGATCTCAAAACGAAGATTGCCATTTGATTTCGTCTAGAACGATGAATTTTTGAAAAAAAAAATTTAAAATTTTCAGAGCCATTTGAAGAAAGAAAATAATTTTGTATTATATGGATAAAAATTATCAAAACTTGTTTAAAAAAAGTTTTTATGACATTTTTAGAAATATGTATATAAACGTCTAAAACCAAAATTCAAAAAAAAAAAAATCATTGATCGGTTTTCAAAACATTGATTTTTCAAAAAAATTGGAATAGTGGAACGGAATACAGGAAGGCTGATTTTTTTCAAATCCGAAAGAAGGTTATTGGAAAAGTTTAAGTTATGGTTTTCGGCCATCCCCTGTCGAAATCCACCATTTTGAAAAACACAAATCAATCTATATCTCCAAAACTAATAATTTTAGTAAAGAAGTTGTAAGACCAAACCTGTAGTGTTACCTACAGGTTTGGTCTTTTATTATGACTTATAATTGTTTATATGTGGGCTGTAGTTTTGAAGTTATAATCATTTAACTATAATTTTTTTAAGTTTTGTTTTAATTTCTGATTTTTCTTTATCCCAAAGAAACAAACATTAAATGTTTTTATAATAAAAAGTGAAGAACACACAAAGTTTTCAACATTTTGATATATTTTTGAAGATGATTTAATGTAAAATTTTAATATGAGTCTGCATTTTTTTTGAAAATGTAATAGCGTATCTATAATTTTTGATTAAAAAATATTGTATCTGGTCACGTCAAAAGTTTCTAACCATTTTCAAAAATATTCAGAATTATGATGTTACATGAGTCCATATGGGTGTTTTTGGAATGCCAAAACTACCAAAAACCACGACTTGAGTGATGAATTTGAATTCCGCCTTGCTTGAACCTAGGACGCATTCTAATGATTTTCTTGAGAAGATGTATGAATTGCTTGAAACGACGTCAATATTATTCTGGGCATTTTTAACGCCAAGATAAGAAAGACTTATTGGTCAAAAGACGCAGCCTGCAAGAGAACAGCTCCGGATACCCATTCATGCTTATAGATTTTCCACGGCGAGGAGAAGTGTTAAAACATTAAGGATTCTTTTACCTGAATATTCACAAGGAGTTTGTCGGTCCTTATTTCAACAATTTTTTTTTGTAGGGCAAACACCACCAGCACCAAGTGTAGAAAATCAGTGGAAACCCATTCTACTAGCCATCAGAAGTGATCTGATCAGCTAGATTTCGCAAGGTGACCAAAACGAAACCTCTGAGTTCGATCAAAAAGCCACATGCTAAGTTCTACAAGTCAATCCTGCAGACAAGGATTGCTGCTGTAAGGTCAGCCCATGAGCTCTATTTAACAAAATATTATTTACATTGGTAATCCCAAACTTTCCGTATACCGTTGTAAGAATTTTTTTTATCAAAAAAAATGCAAAATATTGATTATTACCAATACTTTTAGGAATTAATTGTTCCAGTTTATTTTGAAAATCAGATCCATTGTTCATTAGAGCTTTAAAAAACTGGAAATTTGCGTTACTCCCCATACAAAAGTGATCTCAAAATATTGTGAAAAAAGCCAAAAACAATTTTTTTTGGTTTTTGTCCTTTTCAAAAAAAATTTAGATTTTGACGAAACTTGGTTTAAACGTACATAGCTATATTTTTTACTAATAAAATTTTTTTTTGAGCAAAATATTTATTTTTGTGTTTATGAAAAATGTACATATTTTGAAAAAATTGTGAAATTTTCAATGAAAACAAATTGGACGAACAATATTTTGATTTTTGAAAATTTTGAGAATAGCCTAAGTTTTTTTTTTTAAGTTTAATCAATGAATTTTGGCTTGAAAAGCATTGCAAAAAACCTTTTCTTGTTTCTCAAAACATCACAAAAACAGTGTTTTTGGGAAGTTAAAAATTCGATATCTCAAAAACTTTGCTTGGTAGGGTACGGAAAAGTAAAAAAAAAATAAGAAATTAACGCCGCCCGACTTCTGAGACAGGAAAAGGGGGTTGCCATGGCAGTGGTAATGATCAAAATTACTATGAAATGGTTAAACGGACGGTCTTCCCAAGAATGTTAGCCAAGAACAGAAGTGTGATGTGAAGAAAATGGGATATGTAGTCTTGAAAACCTGGAAAGAACACATTTATAAACTTTTCCAAAATATTCGTTCACCTGACCTAAAATATGTTAAATCAGCGACTTAAGTACATGAGGCTGCTGCAGACGAAAGAAAAATCGAAAGACTGATGAAAGGCAAGAAACAAAGGTAATCATTTAGAAGCAATTCTTGAAGTCAAACATCTGCTATAGGTTCTCAGATTTGATTTCAATTTTCAATATAGCAGTGAGAGAGCTTTACTCGGAAGGAATCAGCACATGAACTTTCACCGGATTGTATACCTACTGAATACTTTAAAGTGAATATATCGCAAGAGGAAAAAACAAACTCAAAGCTTAAGGCAAGAAAACACTAACAATAACCAAAATTACCTTGGTATCAGAATCGAAAGGATAGCTACCCAGTAACGAAGACCCAGTGGCCCTAAGAAGAATCCGCGACATCCTAAAATTCAAAAATACCTAACACTCTTTCGAAAAGAATATTTTTTTCTTTAATTTCGTAATCAGCATGACTTTTTAAGCATGACTTACCTTTCAGATAAAATTCAATTGAGTCCATAAATGAGAATCAAATTGAATTGTTCCTGGTCTATTTTTTGTCTTTTTATTTTGCACTAACGAATTGTAGCTATTCCCAAGTTGATATCTCACTTATTGAGACACCATTGGAATTAGCGGCAAGGATATTAAAGAACTCACTTCCAACATCGCAGTCCCTTGTGCCCCGTGTCTACTTCGTCTTGAAGGCAATTCAAAATGCATTCAACCGACTGATTACCTTTTATGTGTCCATGTCACAGTAATGGAATCTGAATTTGCATACCACTTCAAATCAGTGCACCCAAAAAGTACTTGATATCTGTCTCACTTCTGCTGAGGTCCTTCTAATTTTTGCTGCAACTCCCGATAGAGGAATTGTTCAGTGAGTTTATTTTTTTTTTTATTTTTTAACTTTCTTTGCCTTTATTGTTCACAACCGACGCCACCGCCGCCGCTATGTCCCCCTTTACCCTCCACACACACACACTCTGGTGAATGGCATTCCTATTTTCCAGTTGAGGAATTTCAAAGAGAAAGGATAAAGTGACTTTTTTTTTTGTATTTATTTCTTCCTTCTTTATCCTGTTTTCCAAATTGAAATCGATGCCTGATTTTTTTTTTACATACAAAAAATCAAGAAAAAATAACAAGTGAGAGGCATAGAGCGCTTTGAATGTTGATTCCGCGTATTTGACCTTCCAATTGGTGCTCCCAGATAAACATCCTGCAAAACGAGAAACAAAAAAAAAAAACAACACACAAAGTCAGTTTCTCTACATTGAACTTGTGCCATCCCTGAACTCTGAACACACAAAAAAGATTGAACATAAAAAAAATGCAACTCGATTTCATAAAAAAACAAAAAAAAAATTAACAAATCGACTCTCATGATGCAAATTAATCGAGCAAAAATGAAAAACAATTGCAATTCCTCTATATAGGTCTCCTGTGGACTTCAATTGTCCTTTCTCTCCCTCTCTTCGATGAGTGCTTTTCTTCTTCACCAAGGCTGGGTACACTTTTCTGATAGTTATTTACGATATCCATCAGGATAATTAATAGGAAACTACCACCACTTTATAGACCATCATCCCCAAAGATTAAGCCTGAGGAATTTTTGTTTTTGCTGAAAGTTTTGCCTCGAGTTTTTGCTTTCTGGGTGTTTCGGCGTCCTCTTTGTGTTGCTGGTTGATTCTGCTACTGCTACTGCTACTGCTGATGCTGCTACTGTAAGGCAATGGGTTTAGTGTTTCAGGAGTGATCTGTTTAGCTCTATTTTTGGTTAAGTGACCAACTATATACAGTGTAAGCAATGAAGTATCTTACTCTAGTGGACATTGTGGCCACAGAAGACCAAACATCATCATTCTAAATCACAATGTGTGGTGGTATACACTTCTGCAATTTAAAGACGTGGAATGGAGTATTATATGCAACTAAAAGCAGTTGGTTTTAGGAAAAGAAATAATGGACCTGGTTTTTGTTGAAAAAACAGTTTGATTTCCCAAAAAATTAAAACTTTTTTTTTTTTAATTTTTAATTTGTAAACGGATGTTGGAAAATTGTGTTTATGACCCCTTTGTTTCAGAACTCAAGGGAATTTAGACAAAAATGGTAGAATTATCTTACTCGGGGTAAAAAACTATTGACATGAAAAAAAATTACAAGAAAAGGTAAACTTTGAAGCGCGATTTTGGGAAGACCCCTGCAGAGGGGAGTTCAGTGCACCTCTCTTTTTTTTCGTTTTTATTCAATTGAATCTTAAAAATATCTTAAAGCTAGACAAAAATTCAGAAAGAGAGCCTACTTATCAATAATTTATAACTAACTTACTGGGGGTTAGTTACATTTGCCAGTCGAACAAAATCCCGTGTAACGAAATCCCGCCAAGTACTACCTTTCGTTAGCGCTGTATTTCATATGAAATAGGTGACTCGATTTCATGAGAATCAACAAGAACGAAGTTTCCTACTATTTTGTTTTTTGGAGACAGCGCTGGATTAGATCTCTGATTTCAGTGACTCGAATCGATGAGAATCAATTAGAACGAAGCAATAAAATTCGTCGTTCAAATAAAAGTATATAAGCTTTTGATTTTTTTTGAAATTTCTTCACAATTAATTTGGATTTCTTTCGAGTAAGTCGACTTTTGATTTTTTTTTATGAACAAAATTCGTCGTTCAATTAAAATATATAAACTTTTGAATTGTTGGAATTTTCTTTAGTTTTGTTTCAGATTTTGTCGTATGAGGTCGGACTTTTTTAATCATTTGTTCTTTTTAGAATTTCATTTTGTTTTTTAAGAGATTTGGCTTGAATCACACAATAATTATCAAGGGACATTAACTCGCCGTCTAAAGTGACTGTTGCGATTTCTTCTTTAAGATTTCTTCTCTAAGTTTGTGTTAATTTATGATTATATTCGTGTTGTTGGTATTATAAGTAGTAGATTTGCATATTTACTCTTATTATTCACTCACTTCACTCACGGATTCTGTAACGCTATGGAGTTTGCCTAGCTATTAGAAATGCAATCGTTGATTTATGATTATATTCGTGTTGCGGGTGCTTTTAACAGTAAATTTGCATATTTACTTTTTTTCAAACACTCACGGATTCTGTAAGGCTGTGGTATTTTCTTGGCTATAAGAAATGCAATCATTGATTAATGATTTGTTTAGTTGCGGATGATTTTAACAGTAAGTGAGGTTGTTTTGAAAATCATCAGCGAATAACAGAATAGTTGCAAAAATCGAGCGGCTAATATTAGAAGAGTTGACAAAAATCGAGCGATTTTTCTTCTGATGGTTTTAATAATCTGGTGATTGGTGTTGGTGCCTATTTTGTTTAGTCAGGTTTGCAGAAGTGACTTAAGACTTTTTTCTTCCCTAACCTCAAGAGAATTACTTACCAATCTTAGGAAAATGCGGTTCCATTAAATACCTTAACCCTGCCGCTGGTCTTTTCCGAAGAAATGACATCATTTGATGTACAGGAGTTTGATACTGCTACTTTCTAAGAAACAAGTCCCATGTTTAGTAATTTTCGTTCGTTCTATCGTTGCCCACCTTCTTACATGTCTCTTGCCTATGGTTAAACACTAAATTACTAACGTCGTTTTGTCTTCTAGTCATTAAAGTTTTTAGAATTTTCTAGCCATTTGCTTGCATTGATAGATTTCAACTAGGCTTTTGCCTGGAATGTCAGAGTTTTTCTTAGTGGTTGAAGAAGTGTCTTTAAAGTGGTTTGTTTCTAAGATGACTTATATAGTACTGAGCAGTGATAGAGGTCATTCTCACATTATCTACATAAGCCCTTACTGAGTTTCATCTTTTGTCTGTTGTAATCCATTCGGTAGTGTCCGATGATAGTAAAACTCACGAGAAGTCTTTCGTTTGTTGATGTGAGATCAGAATTTACTGGTTAGAACACAGTTCGGCATCAAGTGAGGTCTATTCTCTAGTTTGTTGTTGCAAGAACTTTTCTCTCGGTTATAGCTGTCTTAGGAGACAGGGTATGATCTGAAGTCATAATCTGTCTGATTATGTTCATCTCGTTCTTGCCAAATAACTCTTCATCAATTTCATTACCAGGAATCTAATAGTGATGTGTACCAAGAACGCTAAGGACTTTGACTTGATTTCAACATTTCAAAATGTTTTGCAAGCCAGCTTCTTGATTTTTAGCCAACTGACTATAATTTAAGACCTCAATTCCCTAGAGATCAACCTTAACCAATATTTGAAATTTGAGGTTTAAGTTTCTTTCACTAAACAAAGATATTATTCTTCAGCGACTGCTAGATTTGGTGTTTCTATTCTTACTCTTCTAACGGTCAAAAAAGGGGTTTCTTGTACCTATACCGGTTTTCCCAAGTCTTTTTTCTAAAATTGCCTTAAACTCTCAAGGCCGACAAGTGTCCATGAAGGCCCTTTTCAATTCTTCTTTAACATGATATAATGTTTATAAATCTCCTTAAAAAGTATTTATAATCTTTTGATATGAAACAAAAGAGCTCTAAAGTGATGCCATAGATGTAAGCTCTTCATATTATGCACTTCTATTATTACAATTGTTGGTTCTAAGAATTCCAAAACTGTTTGAATTGTCTTTACCCCCACTGTATTCGCCTCGAAATATTGCGTTTCGCTTTAACTACTCCTCCACCATAACCATATAACCACTGCCAATACATTCACCTCCACCTTCACCACCACCACCGACCGTCACCGCTGCTTACATAAATATGCATCCAAGCGATTTTAGGTGTTCAATTAAAACGAAGCACATCAATTACAACCAATGGACAGGACACCCTACTGATGCCTTTGGGGATACCTATACTGTACCGCACAAGTCCGAGTCTCAGTATCCAACCGACACAAACTTACTTCATACACAAAATGTATCGGTAAATGAAATTCTACACAATACATCAAAAGTAGGTCAGCCCCTCTTACCTACACACAACATACATATATTGAGAAATGGCGAGGAAGAAGCTTACAAATGTGCTTACAATCTTGCACGCATTGGAATCCCGTAGACTTAGAAGGATACACAGAAATACACACAGGGTCAACGGGAGCGAGAGGAAAAAGCATCAGCTTCAGCAACACCAGGACTATACTATTGCTTCAGCAGAAACGTGAACTTCATCTGAATATTAATTAAGATACCCAAATAGGAAATAGTTCCGGTCGGGTCGTATATGGTTAGTTGTTGGGCCCTGTCTGCTGCCATACCATACAGACAGCCTTCCCACTTAAGCACAGCAGGTGGTTCCATTTAAGAGCCACAGCCTTAGCCTTATCCATATCCATTCCTTCCAATAAGTGTACCTACATTCATAGCTGGGCTGGTGCAAGAGTGCATTCCATTGGAATATCTATACCATCACTTGAAGGATATTACCAGCAGATGTTTGCATTGCATCCCATTCATAATCCCCGAGCTTCGCCTTATTCGAATTGCGGAATGCATATAGAGTACCTCTACACAGCATCACCTCAGGATAATAGTGTTGGTGTTGCAATTTTTATGGCAATTCGCACATTTGTCGATGTTTAAACTGTTTTTGCCTATCGTAGCCTCCCCCCCAGGGGGCATAGTCGGGTGGTCCTGGTCAGGTCGGGATAGCCGGGTATAGAGGGTATATTGCTGAAAAAGGATCAACAGGGAGCAACAGAGGTGAGCCCATGAATAAATCAGAAGCTAACGTAGGCGTTGGGTCTTGCTGTTGTGAATAATTAAAGCCACATGGTGCATTATGATGATTAATTGCTATAAAAATGCGACTGCATGCCAGGTGTACCATTTAACAAACACACACAACTACAACAACAACAACAAACAACAAAAAATAAAGAAAACAAATTGGCCCTCGTCCAGGTTTTAATAGGAGAAGAAAATTGAGATAAAATTTCGTCGAATATGGCAAAAAAAAAACTTATGCTTTTTCTCCTTAAGAAGGACGAACAATATTTTATGTGAAATTACCTGTGCCTTTAGTGATTTAGGACAACATTTCAGTAGAATTAGTAAATGTACACATTAATGACTTTTAGCAACGATTTTATTCGAACTAAGCTTTTGGTTTGGGAAATTTTTATTAATGATACTGAATTTTAATACATTGCTAGACTAAATTAGCGGAACGCAGAAAAAATGTGAAAATTTGTAATTTTTCTTTTTAAATTAACTACAACATAATTTCAACAACATTTAAGGAAAAAAAAAACCTAACTCTGCAACTTGCTTTTCCAGGACAAACACAATAAGGTCCTTAGTGACATTTTAAAGAAAAAGTATTTCCTAAGCTTCAAGGCTTGGTCAAAACTAGGATGATTCGGAACTTGGTGTTGTCTCCCATCGGTCCAGCTACTGAGAAAAGTGGTGTGTCTTGGCGTACTTTAATTTTGTCTAGTAGTCCCATGGTGAAGGACTGAGGTGAGTGAAGTTAGCATCTTCATAGCAGAAATTTACAATTATAGCGTTCTGTACTTTGGAAATAACAGCATGTAGGAATTTTTACCTAATTTATTGTTAATATCCTTAACCCAGAAACCCAACTTTACGTAAAGTTATAAAGTAAATAGAGTTAGCCACCCTCAAAAACTCGATTTTTAAAAAATCCAACTATGCAGTCATTTAACCATCACAATTCTGAGTTTGTTGCTCCTTTTTTAGACATTGAAATGTACTTAAACAGATTCATTGAAACAACTAAGTGCAGTTATGACAGGTGTTCATTGCGGGGTTTCATTGCGAATATTAATTGAGGCTACATGCTGGCTCACTTTTAATGACCTTTCGAGGTTACCAAGACGCTGTACTTGTTCAACTTGAGTTTTTTTTTTCAGAGGAATAAATAAAATCTTTCATTCTGCCCTATAAAATAATATCCAAAACAGTGAGGTTGGGAGGTGTTTGAAGTCATTGAACTGGTGCAATGCTTCGTTTCTATCGGTTACCGTATTCTTCATCTAGCCTATTATTGGCTTCACATCCATAGTGCTGGAGCTTTATTATGTTGGTAATATGCTTAAGTGAACTTAATTAGTTTAATATCTTCCAATATTTTAGTACACAGAAAAATTCTAATCAAAAATCTTAGAGCCGTTTTTGAAAAAAAGATAAGTTTTTCCAATTTCGTCATATGGCAGGTACTGTTAATTTTGGTCCTGTAAAAGAAATTTGAAATTTAGCTCTATGAAAAATAATTTGGAAAACCAATGAAGGGTTCAATGTTCCTACCTCCGACTCTACTTATTTCACAATTTTCAGCAACCTGTTTTTTGCTGGATTTATGTTGGATACAAAATATTCTTATGTTATTAAAATACATAGAAATGTGGTAGTTGTAAATTTATTTTGATTTGTCATGATTCGATTATTATGTTTTGAAAAATGTCTTATTGGTGATTAAAACAATTATTTCGCATTTTTCATACTCAAAAATAAAAATTAATGATTTACCATTTACATGCATTCACACAGCATAACAAAAAAAAATTATTTTATTGAATTTGAATAAATTGCATAACAAAATGCAACAAATAAATTGTTTTTATCGATGCTCAATCACAAAAAATCAGAGCTTGACAAAGTGAAATCAATTTATAATTAGAATATAACGCATGGTAATCATTAATTCTAAACAAATGACACAATGTTTTAATGTTTCAAAATGTCAACCAAACAATAACGAATGTGCATAGCTTATCGGTCATCAAAAAACACATACCAGAATCGAATTGGCTACTAACCAGAAGGATGCAATTCAAAATATGTAATCGTATTCAATTTTCAATTCATAAACATGCTCAATTAAACGCTTTAACTAGCTTTTCAACTAACACAAACCTTTTCAGTTCAATTTCATTTACAAAATTATTCACAAAAGCACCATAGAACACGCAGTACCTATATTGTCCCTAGGGGATGTTCAATCTGCATGTATTAATTAATTTTGATCATCAATATACACAATCCCCATGTGAAAATCTGCAAAGCACAAAATTATACTATATTGATAGAAATAATTATATAAAAAAAAAGAAACAGTGAGCAAACAGAATAAAATCGCAATCAAATGTGACTTTTGCCATATCCATCGGTGTAATTAATATTCACAGTTAGTTCTGGCAAATTTAAATACATACTACTGCGTTTTTGTTATCACTTATGATTTTGGATTATATAAAATTAACCAGAACCAGTGTGTGTTTAACCTTTAATAGGTAAAATATACCTAATTTTGTATACGCACTGCAAAAAAAAAATAACCTTTTTGCCTTGAAACGTGATAAATAGGGACGAGAAAACCAAATCAAATGGGATCTCAATTTTAATCGAGGAGTTTTTAATTAATAAAATTATTGCTTTGAAAGCATTTTTAATGTTAATCGATTAGATTTAATCTGACTTTTTTTTTAAATTTAAAATATAGTAAAATATTTATCTGGCCTGGTCAACATCAAATAAATTATGATATTCTAAATTCAATGCAATAAAATTATAAGGAAACTGTTATTGGAGTACATCCACCACCGTAACCCGTAATATTCGTGAAGTGATAGAAATAATGCAATAATTTAAAAATTAATCCTTATTTCCAAATCATTTTTCGAACATCACTGTCGATCACAATTATTATTATGCAGTTGCCTCGCAGGATCGAAGGACCACGAGCACCGTGCGGGAGCTACGCGGGACAGTGCGGTAATGGGAACCAAGTAGTAGCCACTTGGGTGAATCTGGTTCTCTACGAAAAAGTGCATTTCAAATTTCTGCTTCAAGTATTTCACCCCCCAAAAATCCGAAACAAATTTTGATAGCACAG
This sequence comes from Meliscaeva auricollis, assembly GCA_948107695.1. NCBI lineage: Eukaryota > Metazoa > Arthropoda > Insecta > Diptera > Syrphidae > Meliscaeva > Meliscaeva auricollis. The sequence goes on along the minus strand of OX403619.1, from coordinate 29,353,478 downwards.
TTGGATCTAAAAACTACTAAAAACTCATCAATTTTCCTCATGCCTAGATTTTCGAAATTTGTAAGATCTTATTTGTTAAACTGCATTTGAGTGACGTCTTAAAATTTGATTTGGATTTTGGGGGTGAATTAGTTGGAGCAGAAATTTGAAATGCACTTTTTCTTTGAGCAACAAATTTAACCCATAGAGGCTCAGTTGCTTTTTTTTTCAAAAACCTTTCTTTGAATAACTTGACCTTTTCAAGGTCAAATCGTGGCCTAATAAATTCAATATTGAACAACAAATTAGCAACAGTTTCCTGCTTTCTTGTTTTTTTGAGATTTTGAGTTTTATTGGGTCTTAGCAACATGTTGCTTCACGTAAAGTTAGCACCGCCATGATTATGATAGGAAAGGGTGGGTGTGGAATAATACACGAGCAAAAAATTAGCAACAAATTCCTTCATACTTAGATTTTTGAAATTTCTAGTTTTGAGTGTGATTTTGATAAGTGCTCTTAGAGATAGCTAAAAGAAATACGTTCCACAGGATCTACAATGCATTTTGGCAATGAAGGAGTTCGGCTACAAAATTTGAGAAGATGAGGAGTAGTTCTATTATTTGGTACAAATCTTTTCACTATGTGAAAATTTTTGAGTTATTTAGTTTTCTTATGAAGGTAAGTAGGTAGGAATGGCTATGAGCACCTAGCTCATGACACAAATAGCGCTGAGTTAAATGTGCCGTTTTGATACCATAACTCGTGTAAACATTTGTGGGTTGCTTCTGAAATTGATATAGGGCCACTCACCGCCTTGGAATGCTTAATCACAACATGACCATCTACACTTTCCAGACTCGTAACTCATTGACTGGTGATGGTGCGAGAAAGCGTTTCAGTTTAGTGATTATCCGGCCAATTATAGAACGAAATCCTTTCACTAACCGTAGGCTGCTGTCTCGCAGTACAATGGATGTTAAAAAGACCTAGAGGAATATTGACTATTTCCTCCCGCTCGTTCATTTCCTTCAAAACCACTATAACCTGGAACCCAGATCGGAGAAATCCCAAAGTTTGAGCCCAGGCTGATGAGCCTGTTTCGACACTGCTGTACTAATCAAGAGGACGTGCGTCGTAGCCGAATATATGGTATTAAGAATCCTACATGCTTCCCTAATTGCCAGTACTTCAGCTTGGGCACGTTCAAGCATTCAGAGAAGACACCCGCACCCGCTTGTGTGAAAAATATCTGATGGGAGCAAAGCAGTTATGTTGCTGTGACAATAAGGCTTATGGTAGACCAGTCATTTGATTCATTTAGTCTAAAAGCACTGCAAGAAACTAGAAACTTTATGTGTAAGCCAAGAGGTAGAAGATGCAAATTTACACGGAGTGCATCCGTTGGGCAAGATCGAAGTGCCCCTGTGGTACCTACGCTAGTCGTTCTTTGTACCTTTTTTTAACTTATTGATATTATATTTCTTAAGAGCCGACCACCATACTATCGAACCGTAAGTAAACAGTTAAAGATTTTGGCCTTACAATTAAGTAAACGTGACCCAGTATCGCATTTTGTTTGTTTTAGTTTGGAGAAATTTGGAACTTCCGAGACCTAATTGGCATTTCAATTAAAGGACACCAACTTACTTTCACGATTAGTTGAGAAATTAACTAAGCGAGGCTTGGACCATGAGAATTTGATGAAATTATTCAACTCAACAAATATCTGTCTTAAAAGTTCTAAGTTCTCTTTCATTTCACAATCAAATAAGTTAAGTTTTGTTTGTCAAATATAAATCAAGCATTATTCTGAGATTAAATTAATAGTATTTTTTTTTGTGATTCCAGATTCAAAATAAGAAAAGTATAATACAATCTTAGTTTTAAAATTTGTCTATTGGTATTTTGTTGTTTGTTTCTTTATTTAGATTTTAGTATGACAAAATTACTGCCCATTATAATGGCATCTATAGTTCACACAACTCTACGGATGTCAATTTTTCTAAGACCAAACTGTCAAAATATTACCCCCCAAACTACATTGTCAAGCTGGATTTTTCTTCTTACCACTTTAGAAGTTCTTTGGGATATAGAAATATTACCTGAACGATATAAGACAATTCCATTGTGGTGTCGTTGGTGGATTGAAATGTTTGCTTCGTTGCTATTAATTGAATTTGGAACTTTAATAATTTGGAGTAATGTGGAGCAGTTAATTTTTCGCACATTAACAATTGGAATTTCTTTAGTTCTTCCAAAATTACATCAATTCCAAACAAAATGGTTTATTGATTTAATAGCGGTTACCATCAGCCTTAGCCTGTTTTATTATGTAAGTTATGCAACTGATACTTTTTTTCAACTCAAAAGAACTATGGGACACACATCAAAAAGGATAACACTTAAAACAAGCACGTGTGGATCCAAAACATGGATGCAGCATGAAAATACAACAGTTTGTGATTCGCAGGATTTGTTTGCAAATCAAGAAGATGGTTTGAATTGTGCGGGCTGCTCCAAAAAAGTCCGGAATAGAAGTCGGTCTTTACGAAGAAATTCAAAAATTAGAAAATAATATTTTGTTTGTTTGGTGTCTCGTATTTTTTGTTTGTTTCAAATAAAGTTTATGGTCTAAGATCCTGTCATCTTAGCTACCCTGATCGCTAGATATATTGTCTGAGATAAAAGTTTGTACGTGGGTCGCCTGGTATTATTCTGTCAAGACATTTAGTCGGAAAGGAGACCACAGTAGGATTACTTAGCTCATAAGTCATAAGGTTGGAGATTTAAATTGGTGTCAAATAAATAGGTACTGCAAATAAAATCATAGGGTTGCCACTCTTAAAATTGAATATCACATAGAAAAAAAATTGTTATTGAAACCAAATAGTATACATTTTGGTGGGGTTAAGACCTTAAATGTTAGCCTAAATTTTTTTCTACTTAAAAAAATATCGGGTGCTTAACGGGTGTAGGTAGACGGCAACCCTATTTGAATGCAAGAAAAACACTAACAACACTCATTTTAAGTCTAATTCAGGTGCGTAAAGTTAAAACCGCCATAACAGAAATTTAAAAAATAAGTTTGCAGGAATTTGTTGCTAATTTGTTACCCCAATCACGTATTTGTTGCTCCACGAAGGTTTTATTTATGTGCGATTCACTCATAAATAATTACATTTTATCTTTCCTCTACTTGAATGTGACCATTAATGTCCCAAATCAATGCATATGGAGGACAAAATGACGATATAGAGTGTAAAGCTAACTTATTTTGTAATAGTTGTTATTTTTGTACCGGACTTTTCCAACTAAGTTGTTTTTTTTTTCAAAAATGGGGGTTTGAACCCAAAACCTGTTTCTGGCCTTGTGAGTTTTTGAATTAATATATTTAGTAATGGTAAAAATACAAAATTGCTTATACATTGTATAAAGATACCTTTATAAAATATTATTTGTTTTGGGAACAAAGTTTTGGAGCCACATTTTTTGGAGTTTTAAAAAATTATTTAAAGGCCATATCTTCAAAAATATAAACACAATGACCTGTTCAGGACAAATGATCAAAACAACTTTTTCAACACGCAACAGCACCAAAAATTTCAATTATTGAAAACTATGGAGGCAAGGTCAAAAACCCAAATTTTTTTTCCAGTAGGTACATACAAGAAACAATCTGGAACATCTTTCAAAAATAAAAATATCAATATAAAGGAATAGGACAAGGGTAGAGTGCTTCATAGAATCTATAAGCTTCAGAAAATTTAATGGGACATATCCTTATTTCGTTCTATGTACCAAAATAAAATTTTGTGTAAAATTTTATACGATTTTTATAATTTTTAGGGGTCGACACTGACCTTTGAAACATGCAGGAAACGAGGGGGGGGGGGGGGGGGGGAAACGAGGCGGGAAAACATGCAGGACTGCAATACAGAAATTGGTAGACAAATTCGAGCTGTTGGGACAAGTTAGTGATGTGAAGAATAAAACCCGTGCACGTCGCTCAAGAACAACTGAGAATATTGCTGTTGTAGCCCAAAGTGTTGAAGAAAACCCAGGTTTGTCCATTCCTCGTCGTTCTTTGGAATTAGGCATTCCACAAACGTCATTACACCGTATTTTGCATAAAGACTTGGGTCTTAAGGCTTATAAAGTTCAGTTAACACAAGAACTCAAGCCAGCTGATCATCAACAACGTCGTGTCTTTGCTGATTGGGTCCTTGAAATGCATGAAAATGAACCGGAATTTCATCGAAAAATCATCTTGACTGATGAGGCCCATTTCCACCTCGGAGGCTACGTCAACAAGCAAAACTGTCGCATCTGGGGCTCGGAAAACACAAGAGTTATTGTTGAAAAGCCTCTCCATCCTCAACGCGTGACTGTTTGGTGCGGTTTATGGTCCCGCGGGGTCATTAGACCTTACTTTTTCGAAAATGAGGCTGGAGCAACAGTTACGGTCAACGGATTGCGCTATCGAGAGATTATTAATGATTTTTTAGGGCCTGAATTGGATGGTATTGATCTAGACAACGTTTACTTTCAACAAGACGGCGCTACGTGCCACACAAGCAATGAAACCATCGATCTTTTACGGGAAAAGTTTCCGGACCGTGTTATCTCTCGAAGAGGTGATCACAATTGGCCACCGAGATCTTGTGATTTAACACCTTGCGACTTCTTCCTTTGGGGCCACGTGAAAGATAAGGTCTACGCCAACAGCCCAGTGTCGATTCAAGATTTCAAAGATGAAATTCGTGAGGCTATCGAGGACATAGGGCAGCCACTTTGCGATTTGGTTATGGAAAATTTCATGAAAAGGATATGGTCCTGTAAGCGTGGTTTTGGCGGCCATTTGGCTAATGTTGTGTTTCATTTTTAACGGCATATTTTCCTCTGTATAATGAAATGACATCCGATCATTTATCTCCAAAAATGCCATTTTTCTTTGAATATCAAAATAACACCTCTTATTGGAAAATCCTTTATATTGGATAGAGCGATTACTCGCCGCCAAATTTAGAAATGATAAAAGTTGGGTTCCGTGTTCAAAACACCAGTGTGTTTTTTATTGAATCTTAACATTCCTTATATATTAATTTGTCTAACTGTTATAATACTTTTCTATCTTACTTCTACACATTCAATTTCACATTCAAAAGTTATTCCATTTTCCTATTGACCACAACGCGTTTTACGCGGCTGACCGCTCTTATTTGAATGTATGTGTATAGTCTTCCCGCGTATTACGATTTTTTGGTTAATTTTTCCGCTACCATTGAGGGATAAAAAAAACACACAAGAAGAAATGCAAACTTTTAGGCATTAAGCTAACTGATACCTCTCAAAACCGAGTATTCGTATTAGTTTTATTTTTTATAAATCTACACCTGTATCAAGTGAAATATTTGCACTAGAAGCCAGTAAGGTAAGAACAATTTTTTTTAATTTTCAAGACTTCTTTGCTCCAACATTCATTTGAGGATTTCAATATTTTTTAATAGTGATAACAGCAGTTGAAATGAAAAACTTATACAGCAAACACTTTTTTGTGCAATACAGTAAACTCTTTGAATTAATCCCTGCGGCTATATGTTAGCTATGTAAATTAATTTTGGTTTTCAGATTTTGAGAAGTTGCAAAATTTCAAATAATATTTTAATGAGATTTCTACGTTTGTGCTGCGTCTAATTTATTTGTTCAACAGGACCTATAACATTTCATATTAGATCTAGTCGCAAAATTGTTACGAAGGTGCATATTTTTAAGATATTAGGTCGGTTCAAGAAATTTCATTAATCTTTAGATCAGGGATGATATAGACAAATGTATACTATTGCTTTTAAATAAATACAAATTATTTAATTAAAAATTCTGGTATTAATTCTGTTGAATGGCAATGCGAGAGTAGGGGAGGAGATTTGCAACGACCTTTGGTCATATAAACAAGCAACATCCCGAGTAGAACCAAGTCAACCGACTTTTAATATTAAAATTTTTTGCCAACATTCCGTTCTACATTTCTGTAAGCATTACAGTTACCATTGGACTCTAATATTTTGGGTTGCTGGCCATTCCAGTTACTAGTTCTGTTACTATTCCGGTCACAAGTCCACGTGTTTTCGTTCCAAATGTATTTACCAGAAATATATTTTTCTATTGTCCATATAACAACGCTGCCTATAATTTTACCTTAATGCTTTAAGATGGTAAATATTGCATTTCAAAATAATTTCTGACTAAAGGCATTTTGTGGCAAAATATTCCAAAATGGTAAATAATATTCAAATAAATGAAATTCCTAATTGAAATTCCCACACTTGCAATTTTATTTAACATAAACGAACACCCCCAACTCAACTATATAGACCATAGAGAGTTGAGCATAGAGCATATGGCCACATACAATCAACCAAAATGTCTGTTAGTACAGCAAAGCAATCTTCATTAAGATATTATTGAATTTATTTTATTAGCCTCAACATCCTTTGTGTTTATTAAATATCCTTGCGTATAGTTAGTTAGTTCCTTGCAGGCAATCGATTTATTCATAAGCAATTTACCAACTGTCACGGTTTAATGCATTCACAAATTCCAATGGGGAAGGAATAAAGGACGAAGGACCCACATTTGTGGTGTGTGGCAATTTTGGAGACAATCCAATGACACCTTACCCACAAATTTTATAGGTGTTTGTAGCAGCAGGAAAGGAATGTGTGTGTGTGGGAGTGAGTGTTTCCGTGTGTATGAGTTTATGTAAGACAAACGAACAAAGGATAATCATAAATTTTCCAAAACTATACTTGGTTTTGTTGTTGGCCGCATATATTGTAAGAGGATTGTATATTGATATAGCAGAGGTATGCTAATTGAATAGAATTGACCAGAAATCAGCTAGAATTTCAAATATCCTTGTTACACACACCCAAGTTCGTATTCCTTACCTACCGATGAGATATGGCACTTTCAGAATTCTATTTGTGTTGCATACAATAGCATTCATGGAATTCGATATAAATTGCACGAGATGCGTTACGCATATATCCTCTCGAAAATCCATTTTATTAAGAAGATATTAATTATGCAGTGTATTTTACTATTCTCACGATCTCCTAATTCAAAGAAAAGGATATATTCCGGGGTCCTGTGATAGATGAGTGGGTGTGGCGAAATCTTTCTTCATTTCATTTATCATTTATTGTTGATCAAATTTGAACTTTTGTTAAGGAATTCCAAATGCACATTCTGTGGAAATTTCAATTGGAATTCATTTAAGAATGGAATGTATACTTTGTTCATGTTGGTGTGATTGTGACAACGAATATAGTGATACAAAAGGATATCTTTATTAAGTGGTTGTGTGAATTGTAAGAAAATTTAATCTATTTTTGAGGAAACTCACTATGAATTGGGTATATCTTACAAGCAAATTATTTCTTAACTTAAACTTCTGTATACAGAATGCTTTTGGGATTCTGAAGAGCTCGATTAGAAAATTCAGTTGAGATGAAGGTGTTTTGAAATGTCCAAGAAGAAGTATGACCAGTGGTCTTCCTTTCTAAAACAAAAACAAACTTTCACCTAAATTATTTGGTCGAGATTTTTTATTTCACGTTCTTGATGGGGGCTGAAAAAACTTGACTTGACCTCAAATGATTGGCAATACTTTGTAAGTGAAGGGATTTTTTTAAATCCGATCGCTTGGCCGCCTCGGTCGTGTGATTTTGACGCCGTTTGACTATTTCCTGTTGGGCTACGTCAAGTCTATGGTCTATGCCAACAAGCCAGCGACGATTGATGAACTTCGTACGAATATCGAATGTGAAATGGCAGCAGTATCGGCCGATTTATGCTTAAAAACCGTCGAAAATTGGGTTCAGCATCTGGACTTCTGCATGGGTGCCCGTGGTGGCCATGCAAAAGAAATCGAGTTCCATACACAATGGCATCGTACGTAATACTAGTACATAGTACATTTATAAGGAATTTCGTTTTAACCAAGAGTCCCATGCCACTTTTTTCTTTTTATTAAATATCTCGTTCAGAGTGTCTTGTTTTGACTTATTAATTAAAGTTTTTTTGGACTACTCAAACAAATTGAGCGCGGCGGATATAGTAAAATTGTACACGATGTTTGCAAAAATCGCAATAATTTTTAGTAATTTTCAAATATCTTGTTACTGACCTTAGAGACGGGCAGAATTTTGAGATCCAAAATCCAGAAAGCCCAAATTTCTGAAAACAAAAAATCCCGAAAACCGAAAATCCAGAAAGCCCTAAATCCAGTAGTTAAATTTGAAGAATTTTTCGGGACTCAAAATCCGGATAATGGGTTTTTGGGATTATGGTTTTTCAGGATTTTGGGTTTTCTGGATTTTGGGTTTTTGGTTTTCAGAAACCCTATTGTTTGTTAATTTATTTGTTTCATACATAAAAATTTGTCGTTTATTTAAAAACTGGGCAAACGAAAACAAACGCTGACCTTGTGACCAACAAATAAACGAAATATTTTTTGAAATAAAGAGTATCAAAATCTTAAAAAATACAGTGACACTGAAATATATTGGCATAAATGACAAGTACGACTTACAGAGCTTCCGTTTATCTTAGTTAAACCGGAGAACAATACGACGATATAAATAATTAAGATGTTTCCTTCACTGTCTGATTTTTCGAAAACTTTCTATTGCCAAATAAACTGAAACCCAATATTTATAGCATACTTTCATTTCTTCTTGCATCAGTAATTTAAATTCTTCTCCAAGAAATTATGTAGTTCACTTGGAAATTGTGGCAGTATTTATGTTGACCCAGTTCCCTTCAGAACTTTGATCCCTAGCCCTTGACAATTTGCAGTTTACACTGAATTCATTTGAAATTCAAAACTGTTACTGTAAACAACAACAACAATAAAGTAATTCAAAATCTAACTCAGTAGATACTTAAAGTATCCAAGTCAAAGTTAAATAAACAAGAACACACAACAAAAGCAAAAAAAAAAAAAAACATCAACTGAACTTTTGACCTTGTCCCTTTAGGAAAGTAAATTGGGAAAACAAGTTCTAAATTTAAGAAGCCTCTGAAGTCAGAATGCAAAAATAATGTGTAAGTCTTTTCGATAAGTGAATGGTAAATTTACTTTGAAAATAAAATTCACATTCAGTTCATCCGGTGTCTGGGTAATCTATTCCTCCAAGATATTGTGTGTACGATTCACAGGTTCCTTCACACGTTTAAACCTTAAGTCGAAAAATTGCTGACAAAAATAAAAAAAAAAAACATTTCATATGAAGAAGGTATTTCCGGATGCTTATGGGTTGATTCTTGGATTTTAATGGCACATTTATAGATGGCAGACATAATATTCAATTTTGCAAAAAAAACGATATAGCTGGAGCATTATATAGGTTTGTTAAAGGAGTAAGGGAATAGGGATTATGGTTAATGTGCATTTTATGTGATATGTGGCAGATGGAGGAAAATGTGTGTAGTCAATTATGGAAGCGGATGTAAGTGGGATAAGGTTTACAGCTTCTGATTTATCGCTCGATTGCGTCATGTTTCAAGGATGCCTGGATATATGCAGGGCAATATACTTGAGTGAAATGATAAAGCTGTGGATGAACTGCTATATTGATGAAGACAGCAAACACTAAATTGCGTCTTATTTCCTTGAGAGGTGTGAGGGTAATGTGTTTAATTTTCAACCATACTCGAAACATAATAATAAATTGTGGTGTGAAACATTGTGCATGATGTGGTACTAATGAGACATATCCGCAGTGTGAACTTAACAGATTAAGGAGAAAAAAACGATTATTTAATCATTATGATAAACATTATTTATTATAAAGTACACTATAAAATAGTTGCACGTTGCTGTTTTATGGGTTGATTTTCAACTTAAAATTTTGAAAGTTATTCTTTCGACAAACATCTTTGAAACTCAAGTGCAGGGCTGAAGGGAGTGAGTAAATTTATATCAAAAATTTTAAAAGATTGCCAATTTTCAAAAAACAAGTTGAGGTATTGATAAAAAATCTAAAATTTTTAGTGGTAATGTGAATTAACTTAAACCCTATTTTTGGTTTGGTTTCAATCAATTCGTTTGTTTTGATTCAGATCCATTTCCAGATTTGAGAAGTCACCTCAGGTTACACAAGACTTCTTTGATAAAATCTTAAAAATGTATTGAAAATGAGTTAACAGTGTCTGAAATATCAATACGGAATATTAATACTGACTTTTATAATAAGTTAAAGAACTTGCGGTACACGGGGCGTATACGTACTTTTTATAACGAGTCATGTAATTTTGTTGCAAATTACATAAAAGAACGTATAAAAACAAGACACCCAAAATACGTAATTTAATCTTAGTGCCTGCCTTATACGAAACAATATTATGGCGTAATACTCAGTATTGTGAAATAATTTGACTGTATTGCACAATATTTTCTATTTGCGAAATATATTGAGCGATACAAATATTAAAAATAAATTACCATTTTTTGAATTCAATTCAATTTCCAATAAGAGGTTGGATTTTTTTTTTTTTTAAACGTAATGCATTCAAGATATGTATTTCAAAAATTATATTATTGACTTGAAGTACACTTCAAACATTTATGAATGGAACTCGATTTCATTCATTTGGCCATCGTGGACACTTTTTCAGCGGTCGTTTCGTTGGACCCAATTTCCATTGACTCAGCCATTGACATTGTCATTGCGGCCGAAACGGTCACTCATTCGCGTTCAATGTTGACTCTCAGCTCTTCCAATACCGTCGGCTTGTTGACATAAACCAATGACCTAACGTAGCCCCAAAAAATTAGTCTAGAGGCGTTAAATCGCACGAACGATGCGGCCAATCGACTGAGATAACACACTCATCAAACTTACTTTTCAATAAATACAGTATGCTGTGTGGCATATGGCACCATTTTGCTGAAACCACCACATGTCGTCCAAGTCCATATCTTCCAATTAACAGTTTTTTTTTTATTGATTTAAAAAAAAATGTCATTATTTGGTAGAAAAAAAGCTCTCTTAGATTTGGTTGACCTGGTTCAAAACTTTGTCAGATTTGTGTTTTTTAATCAATGCATACACACATTTTAAACGGTTATTTAAAAAAAAATCATCATGAATTTGAAAATGCCGTATTTGTTGGGATGTACACTGAAAAAAAAAACTTTAATTTGAAGCACATTAAAATTTTTATACTCTTGGTTAATTATGATGTAAAAAGAGAAAATCAATAAAAAACAAAACATTTTTTCTGTTTTTGAAAAAGGACTGATTTTTATGGATTTTTCAACATTTTTCTGGGAAGAATCCAGAAGTCGTATAGAAAATAGATGAAAGCAAAAATTACTTATGATTTTCTCTATTTTTATTCTGTACAAATTGTTTTAGAGAAAACTGATCACATTACGTCAAAAACTTAAAAAAAAAAAAACAAAGTATTTTGAAGTTTTTTTTGATGATTTCTTATGTTTCCCGTGATAAAATTGTATGTCTTCAAATTCGTACTCAGCACTTCAGCACCCCAAAAACATATTGTTAAAAATTTAAAATTATTTCTTCAGAACGTTTCACCGCTAAATTCGCTTTGACTTTGACTACAGATAATATTTTGGACAAATAATAAATTTCACTTTGCAATATCTTTGCGTGGAAAACGAATCTTAAAAACATTTAAAATTATTAAAATTATTAAGAAAGATGAAATGCAGTTATTTCACATCTCATTAACAGTTTTGTAACAAAGTATTTACCAGTGAAGAAATTCTATACGTTAAATTTACAAACAAAATAGGGTTTTGGCATGCTTATATACTACCATATCTCAGAAACGTCATCTGCTAGATTAGTTTTGACTTCAGATTCGGTCAAAATCTTCCAGAAAAGTATATTTTGGTTTGGAGGCGCTTTTCGCTGCAGACTAGTGTTATTTGATAAAAAAAATTAAAAGAAAACTAATTTTTGCATTTTTAAAAAATCTTAAATTTTTTTTTTTTTGGAAAAATCTATTTTTCGAAAACGGTTCACTGTATTTTTTTTGAAGTTTGAAGTTTTTAGATGTGCATTAATGTTTTCTTAAAAATAGCATAACAACTTTTTCAAACAAGGTAGTGTATTTAACTTTTTTTTTAACATTTCTTAAAAAATTATCTGATTTCCGACAACTTCAGACTCAGATGCAAGAAGTAAGATATGTGTGGGTTGATGTTAGTTAAAACGATATCATCCTATTGTTTTCATTTTATGTGATTTGAAAATTGCTGTGCGTTCATAAACATAAATAATGTGTAGTAATCAATTTTGAAGGACCTATATTTCGATTTGACTTTCGCATATTACTGAGTTTTACAACTCGTCCATTGTCATTAAAAAACACACATAAAAGCATTTATACTTTTAGTGTCCTTAGTTTATTTCTTTTGAAACACAAATAGTGTAATAAGATTAATTTTATTTTTACTGAAAGGCATTGCTGTGTATATTTGTCGAAATAATCAAAAGCTTCTTGACAAACAAAAATAATACAATTATTCTTATATAATTAGTAAGAAGAACAAAACAAGTAAACAACTTTTATATTGGCTTAAAATAATTTTCAAAATAAGTTGTCCTTCTACATTTAGTCAACTTGAAACAGAGAGGATTTTAATTTTCTTGTATTATTTTGCAGAAGTTTATTTCTTAAGATGCAGCTCCAAAAATAGTGGTACCTACTTTTCTATAAGTATGTTCTAAGATATATTCACACCTATACTTCTACACTTCTTGCCATAGAACTACTATATATTTGATGTAATTCGTCAAGATACTTTTGCATCTCAATCTAATGGTGCAGCACAATGCAGAGGCGTTGCTGTTTTTTTTTGTGTGTTTTCTTCTGTGAATATAAATTGTCCCAAAAAGTGCCACAAAGACTAAATACAAAACGGTCCAAGAAGAATGTTCAAATAGTTTTTAATTAATTTACACTTTGCGTCTAACTTCTGGGCATAAACTATTTCTTAAAAAGCATTTCAGCATCAGCAAACACGCGAATGCTATATCTTTTGAGTTTAAAACTTAAAAAACAAAAATTCGTTCATTTGCTATTTTTTTTTTTTTTACTTTTTGGTGCAGATGACATTCGAGAGGCATCAAAGCATCGGCGTCCCAGGAGATGAGGGGCAGTTTTGAGTGTTGTTGTCTCTGAAGACAACATCGCTATCTAAGCAAAGAGTGGAACAATCGAGGCAAATATGCGTGGCATAAAGCAACAACAACGGGGTGCAAACAATTCCCTAGCGATAAATTAATTATATTTTGTGATGCGTTTCGTGTTGCACTAGCTAGCATTTGCAATGGTTTGCTTCTGCTGTGCTAGAGAATTTTCAAGAATTCATTATTCCTAAATTCTAAGTGAAATATTAGACCGAACGAATGCAACAAGGAAGATAAATAATTCTTTGTCGACTGGCAAAGTGTCATGATTTGTGTGACAAGTTGGAAATCTAGACGCCACCTGCTGAAGGCAAATGTTTTATATTTTATACAAATTATTACCAAGAAAAATGTGCCTCAAAGTAGGTCTAGTTTTTGCAACTATTCTTGGAAGTTCAAAAGTATGTATTTTGTGCAGCCAAACTGGCCGTACTGAACATAAACATATAAATTATTTAGTTGCCAAAATATGATTTTGCTGAAAAAAATATATTTTAAACCTTAGAGGAGAAAAGTTTTGAATTTGAACTAAGATAAAACATAAACAGATTCTCTTAAAGGAACAGAACATGGTGTAAAATGAAATATGTTTTTGATTCTCAGAAAAGGAAATTGGTCAATATTAATATTTAATTTTAACGACTTCAGTAGAAAAAAAAAGAACTACCAATGAGATACAAATGGAGTAATAAATGCTAAGTCGTTTTTTATAAAATCCAATTTCCATTTTCCAGTGAAAATAATGGATCAGCATGAAATTTTATTAATGTGCCGATTGCATATTGAATAAGTGATTACTTTTCCTGAATTTTGGAGAAGCAATTTATTCAAAACGGGTAGAATCAGTTTAATTTTTTTTTTACTCATAAACAAGATATATATTTTATTAAGTAGGTAAATTGAAACAATTATGAGTTTCCGCAGAGAAAAAAAATCAAAAAAATCAACTCACTTCAAGTTAAACATTACTTTCCAAAATCAAATATTTTTTTAGACCTTTTAAAAATGATATTGGTGTGGGTAAAGTTGATGTTTTATTGAAAAACTAATTATGCACATTGATAGATAAAGAAAAAAATTTAGACATCTAATACGGATTATATTCAAAATGCTCCATAACGTTTTTTTTTCTCTTTTTGAGGTTCAAACAAACACAAACGTTTTTGAATGTTTATGTAGGTGGCTTAATTGATTTTAAGAATCAGGGAGTAACGGGAAAAATATTTTGAGAAACCGACTTTTAGTTTTATCTGTTGTCTATACACATGTGAAAAAATTAGATTTTTAAACAGTAAAATCAAGATTTTGTAGTTCAACGGTATTATATTTTGATCTCTTTCATTTTTACATTTTGAAACTTGAAATTTACACAGCCATTAGATATTGGTTAAATACATTTTTGTACAAACCTTTAGAATTTTCTGTAATCTGTGCGCCGAGATAATGGTAAAAAGTTTTTTTTTTACGCGGCGCTTAATAAGCGTCACAACCAAATTGCCTTTCATTTATTTGATTTATCACACATAACTGCACATGCTGTAAAAGCTTTACAAACTTGAAAAGAATTTTATCGAAAATAAACAAAATTGTCTAGTTTGGTCGTCGGAACTCAACCAGCCTCCACTGGAGGACGGTACCGTTGGCTCACAAATGGATTCAAGATGGTTCTCTTGTTAAAATTTGTAACTTTTTTGTTTGCTGTAGGATTTTCAAGATTGAGATGTCTAAATTGTAAAACTCAGGCTACAACAGAGTAATTTTATCTATACAGTTACATACTTATATAACTAATGAAAAAACGTTACAAAATGGTATAAAATATTTTTAAATATCATAAAGTAATGTACTACAATATTGTTGGTACAAGTGTCTAGGCTACAAACATTTTTTATCATATAAATGTATATTTACAGATTAAGATAAAATGTTGGACAATTGTTTTTTTTAAACATTGCCAAAGAGTGGAAATATGTTTTTAATGAATGTGTTAAAATTATAAAATTTAAATAATTAGAATCTTTAATATATTTTCAGCTCAGTTTCATGATGTATCTGTCCTCTTAAACAGAACCGTACAAAGTTTTTTTGATTCAATTAAAAACAAAGACTACATAGTATATTACAGAAAAAACATCAATCAAAATTCACTTTTTATGCTCCTTTGACCAATTGTACCATTTATAACATCTGACTATGTCTACTTAAATAATTTTAAATTTTTATAAAACTACACATAAAATGTAATTTTTTTATTTTGATATACAATTTTTTTCAATTAAACACTCACAAGCTTCGCAACATGTATCATTAAATAAGATCCAAAATAGTATAAATTCATTTTCTCAAAAAATTCAAAATATACTTTTCATATAGTAGACCGTTAATTCGTTTGGGTTTAACGTTTCTTGCAAACGATTACAAAGCGTTTTGTTTGTCATTCTACCACGAACTGTATAATTTAAGATCGACGTAGAATGCGTAGAAACAAAACGAGAGAATCATTTGCGTCAAACGACTTTTCGTTTGTTGGATAGTAATTTTCCGACTTCAGCTTCGTTTATAGCAAACTCTTAAATTCGTTTCGGTGAAACAATTTATGTGAATGAATAAATAAAAAAAAATTCAGCGCATCACCGTTGATGAACCATGTGACCTCTCGATTTCAAACAAAGGCTGTTGCTATTGCATAACATATTGAACTAGATAACTAAAGTGCAGCATAGAATGCATATGAACACCACAAACATAGAGTCAATCATTAAGAAAATTTGTTTCGTGCAGTCATTTGCTGTAAATGAATTTCACATTTACACCAAAAGTGAAGTTCTTTGCATCAAACTAGTTTCTGGAGATGTTCCTCACAAACTATTTATTCGTTAGCTGCAAATAATAGAATATTCTAGCAAACGAAAATATATTTAGATGTGGGAAGCATTTTCGTTTGCTGCAATCAACTCATGTTTTGCGTTATATTTGCTGTAATAGAATTACAATTTGTGTCAAATATAATAAAGTTGCTACGAATGAAAAAAGTTTGCAGCGATTTTATTAACTTTCCAGCAAATGGTTTTCATTCAATTCAAAGGATATTCATTAGCCGCAAACGAAAACAAAAATATTATTTCTCTGAGTGCAAATGAGTAAGTGTCGAAAATATCTGTTTTTTTTTTATTCTTATCTTGAGTAATAAAAAAAAAGTTGTAGAATATGTTCTCCTCTATACACAAATGTTTTTTATTTTTAAAATGAAATTAAATTTTGTGGCACTACTAGCTCACTCAGAACCAAGGCTTAGTGCTTAAACTAATAATTTGTTTTTGGTACTAAGCTTAGAATGTTTTTTTGGTTTTTCTATTAAGTAGAGAAGTTAAAAATGTTTTTTTTTTTTAATTTTAAAGTACAAAAAATGAAACATCTGTACTCAATCAAACTCTCCAAGTACAGATAGAAAATGGTCCTAATAAATTCATACAAAACCCCTTTACCAACTTTAAGAACAGAAATTTAAAAGCCCCCAGTGTTTAGGTTCATTATCGCTTTAAAATACAAACAAAATATACTGTAGGTAATAGAAAACACACAAATAACAAAAAACAATCAATTGCATGTATTTGCATCGCAACCGCATTTTCCATTCAATTTAACAAATCACCTCGCAGATGTTGTCCCATTTAAAATTATATATTATATAAAATGACACAACCATATCCTCTCTAGGTCTACGCAAGTGTCAATTCGCTTCATTAAATTCCCATCAACATTAATCGAGGTATCGTCGATAAATTCAATTTATCCTTCCATTATGCGCTACGTGAGTTGTATAAAGATATAAGTACAGAGTAGGTACACACATAATGATTGGTACCCGTATAATGCATCCTGTTAACCCACCTTCCTCTTCCGTTTTCACATTTATATTATAAATTGTATCAAACTTTATCATCATTAAGGTGATAAGTACTAAGACTCGTGTGTGCTTGATTCAAAATAACAATTTGACGCGCGCGGTGTCATCACGCATCATATCCAACATGTTATCCTTATAGATTTAGATAAATACATTTTAATTATCAACCATTCCAATAGCAAACTCTGCCCATTTATGTGCTACACCTGCACCATCATACACCATAATGCCTTGCATGCGTGTCAAAATTAATTGATCGACCAGATACTTTGGCTTGTACGTGTGAATGCAACTAAACCCGGACCATTAGTTTTATATACGAATGAAATAATTATAAGGACACAATCATTGAACAACGCATTTGTTTCAATTATTTTTGTATTGGTTTTGTTGAAATAAAAAAAATAAACATCAAAATCGAGTATTTGAGGACCACCATTTTCGACCAGACCAACCAAGCATGGACCTCAAAAAGGAATTGATTTTTGTGGTAGCGGAAATAGATTAGAAACCGAAAACTACTCGCAGTATTATGTACGTTGTGGGTTTTTTTTTAACTCAAAACTGTCGGTCTATTAATTTTCTTTAACCGACACGTTTAAAGAAATTTCAGGCTCTGTTGTTACAACAATTCAAAATTGACCTAACATTTGTATTACGCCGTTATCATTCTTGAATAAATAGCTAAGATCTGCCTATTAAGGAAATGAAAACCTTTATCAGGTAAAATCGAAGCTAAGGCGACTTTGTGAAACTTTTGCATGAATAATTGCTAAGTCTTTAGTTCACTGTCCATTATACTGCGTAGTTTGGCTTACAAAATTTAAAATGCTCTAAGTTTTGATAGGGCAGAAGTTTTGGTAATAAAGTGCTTAAATTTAAATTATATCAATATCCCCAAAAGCTTATTCTCATATCGTAAATTTCCCCTCCCCAAGTCCTACTTCCACAAACAAGTGAACAATATTTGTCATAATTTCCTCCAGTTTAGTCTTACCACACTTGTTTCGAAAGTTGAGTATGTTTTCAATAGCGTTTTACCAATTGCTATGTGGCGGTTGAGATATTTATTATTCAAAAATACCTACTGAGCCATTCTGTATACTAAATTACCTCATCAGTACAGTTGGCTTAACGACCTCGACACTCTTGATATGTTTTATTGGACTGACTTATTATATCACCTTAAAGGTGAGAATAATCAATTGGTTCGATGAATGAGTCAAAAACGTTAAATAACAGATTTAACGTTGTTGACTCATCGTAAAAATGTTTAAAACGACAAAAAACAAAAAAAAATGTTACACATACGCCACAGTGACCCACTTTGATAATAGATTACTTTTTATGCTAACGCATTTTTAAAAAATTGTGAGGATCTGATGTTGATGCGTGCCTAATGATCTTATGACTTCATGCAGATGGGAGTCCATTAATATTTCTTATATGTATGTTTCATTCACCTTCCAAATAATGTTTTCTCCGCTCAAAGACTACAAAAAATTCTTAAATTTTGTACAAAAATGTATTTACCAAATATTTAAAAATATATTTTTGTGTAGATTTCAAGTTCCAAAACGAAAAAATTAAAAAAGCTGTTGGAAGGGCACAATAAACTTACAATTACGTACAAAAATTAAATTTCGAATTTTTCACTCTTGTGTTGACAACATAATTATGTTAAAATTCATTTTAATATTTTCCCCGTTACTCATCGATTTTTAAAATAAAAAAAGAACACTATAATATCGTCGACCAATACAACAAAATCGTATCAGATCCCTGATTTTGTTTCATTGTCTATCGATTAACTTTTTCGAAGGTCTTTTAAAAATGTTGATTCTACAAAAAAATAAAATTGAATTTAAATTTTTAAGAATTTCATTGCCATTTAAAAAATTTATCATTTCGATTAATCTATTTGTAAAAAATTATTTTGTCTAATTCTAAATCTCTTATTTTTTTGAGATTTACAAAAACTTATGACCCCATGTTACCCTAACTTACTGATCTAATTTAAAAAAAAAAATACTTTGTAATGCTCACTTTTAAAGTATTGAAAATCTTTTGATAGGTCAAGTTTTTTTCTACCTACAACAGTATAATCTGTGCGCTTATTTTGAATGAGTCAGTGAAAGCATGTCGTGATGGTTGTATTTTGTTTTTTCCAGCCCCAATTAAGAACGTTCAATAAAGAACTTCGTCCTAAAAACATAGAGGTATTAAAATATAAAATGTTCGTGAGACTCGATCGCACGTACTAACTTTTAAATTTGCGTTAAACGTTAAAGCTTCTTAAAGATAGTTTATAAAAATTAATAAAAATGTTAGATATATAAAAAAATGTATAACCATACATTTTTTTATATTTTTAACATTTTTATTTATTTAAGAGTTGTTAAGTTATGAGAAAAGTAGAAACAAATCAGAAAAGAATTAAATAAATTTTTATTTTTATTTTTTAATTAATACATATCTAAATTTAGATTTTTTCTAATTCAATAAGATTATTTGAGGCTATATGAAATATCTGTGCATAAGTTTCAGTCAAAATCGCTTAAGCCGTTTACGAGATATTCACAAAAAAAGCAAACAAAATGAACATTTTTGCAAAAAAAAACAGCAACGCTGTTTCTCCGTTATTCCAGTTTTTTGAGAAAAACTAAAAATCCAGTTTTGTTGCAATCACTTAACACAAAACATACATATACATTAGTGTGGTCCAAGTTATAAGGCAACAAAAAAAAAACAAAAAACATTACATCCCCACCCATTATTTTGTTGCACACATCAATGCCAACATATGCTGCAAGTTTTAGTCCTCTAAATTAATGAGAAGAAGGCGCTCATCAGCTTTGAAATAACAGTAAAAAAAATCTTTCAAACAGGGTTGCCATGATGTTGCACCTTTTTTTTAAAGTGGCAAAACAACTAGCTGGAGTACATTATGATTTTGTTCTAAAGGTAACAATTGACGTCTCTAAAAAAATAAATAAATGACACCTCATTTGATTCATTAGAAAAAGGAGAACAAAAGTAAAGTTTAAAATAAATTTCTGTAATCAGAATACTGCCTAAAACAGTCTTCAACGTTCAAAAAATAGGAAAAATCATGTATTTTATAAATTTAATCAGTTTTAAAGTGTTACTGCAAAATATATATTTTTAAGCATATGTATTTTTAAAAATTAAATGTTTTTTTTTTTCTTTTCAAAACTCTAAACAAACCTTATATTGGATAAGAAATGACGGAGTAAAAACACGACAAAAATTTAAATTTTGAGGGTCTATGCATGTTCAAGTATCATTATGTGATCTCCCCAGTTATACTTACAACCACTGATAGGTCATTTCAAAAGCAACTGCATTTAATTTTTGTTTGTAGAATATTGTAATAAGAGATGTGAGTACCCACCTGGTTAGAAGAGCATTAACGCATAATCTTTAAGCACGCTGAGCGCCCAGTTCCTATTGAGCTTATAAGCTGAAATCTTACATGCTTAATGCAAAATACATGTGAAACAAATAAATAGGTGAGGAACAGCGAAAATGTAGAAACAAAAAATGGACCACCCTAATATACATACAATACATACATTTATTGAAAATCTTTAGAGCCGTTTTTAGGGAAAAAATCCAATAACTCAAAACTGTTATAAGGGAAATATTCGTTTAAAAAAAATCAACTTTAGAAATTACGTAAAAACCATCTGAAAATCCGTCCACGCGTTTGGGCAGTGGAAATGTATACAGATGGACGCACAGCCGCACAGACCAACGCGACGGATTAAAACCTCAATTTTGTTTTGACACGAAACCAAATACTTTTGTATTTTGTTTTACAGTGAAGGTCTATATTTAAAATTGAGTAGTGGTCGGTTCACAAGAATTGATAAAATATCAACCCTAATAGCCGTGATCGTCTAGTGGTAAGGACTTCACATTGTGGCCGTGGTAACCCATGTTCGAATCCTGATCAAGGCACAATCTGAAATATTTTGAAGGAAGTGTTTATTTTTTTTTTTTTATTTGAATAATTTAAGTATGCAAAAAACGCAGAAGGAGTGTAGGTAAAGATACTTATTCGATTTCTAACTTATTTGACAAACAAATATATTTTTACTTGCTCTATAGGGCAAGTATTCGTATAGTGTCAAACGATATAAGCCTCTGGCTTAATATTCAAATAATATAAATTATTTATAGTGCATAAAATAATATTTAGATAAATTAAAATACTCAATGTTGTATTTGCTTTGAATTTTTAAAAATCAAAAGAAAATTGTAAAAGATACAACCAATATTAACTATTAGCGATATGGATCACTATGGCGTATGCGCAATTTTTCATATAAAGAGTAAATTCCATGGATCGTTTTTGATTTTCTTTTACAAATATGTATTGTAACTGATTCAATGAGCTTTTGAATTATAAAAGAATACAAGATAATTGTTAATAACGTTATGCTGCCCTACTTTCAGAAGTTTAGTTCGAATAAATATTGTTAATAACTTTTGTTTCATTTATTCATTTGATTTAATCCATAACAAGCTTTTTATGGCCTAAAACTCTTAAATGTGGTGCTTATTTAACTCGTAATAATCCTTTTGAATCCGTAAAAATTAAATTTTTAAACTGAAAACTCTTTTACAGTCTAACTTTTATATTTGCATAATGAGTGTTAATTAAGCAAAGTGAAGTAAAACCAAATATCCTGCTTCTGAAACCAAAAAAAAAAAAAAAAACAAGCCAAATGAAAATGTGAGAAAATGCGTTGAGGTAGGTCGACCTTTCCCTGAAATAATTTCACTTGAATCACTTTTGATAGCTTTCGCTTGAATCAAGCAGAATTAAAGCATACGAGAAGTTTTAAATTGTTATCTGAGTGTGTGTTTCGTATTAATCCATTTAAGCATGTGTTAAAATTTTACACTTAATTAAAAGTTTAGTTTGAGATAAGGAAAAGCAGTATAATTACCAAATAAAGATGAAATTTGTATCTGTTTAAAAAATAGTTAATAGAAATCACAATTTTTCGGTGTTGAGAAAGTTCAGAGAGAGAGAGAGAGAGAGTAAGTACTAAATGTTGTATCCTTTTGTGGGAGGATGTTTTCATTAAAATAACGATTTTTGCAAATAATGTTTTGTTTCACAATTTAAATTCAAACAATTTCAAGGAGAAAAAACAACACATGTCGGATAGGATGCTGCTCATTGCTCATATTCATTTGTGAGGAAATGATACAATATACATTTGTGCATGTGTGTAGAAATTTAAATGCATTCCATTCTGATTCACAAGAGTCGGAAACTCATGTGCACATTTGGGACTCTCAGATACAAAATGCAACAGACACACAGCCAGCTAGACAAACACGATGAAGCTATTTCTGGAAGATTTAATTAAATTTATATGTGAACAACTTGACTGTGGGTTGTTAGGGGGGGGTTGGTAATGGTGCAGGATTTCAATTAGGTATACTCTCGTACATCTGTATATACCTGAGTGGGAGTGAGTACGAAGACTTTAAAGACTAACAGTTGTCACTGCAAAGTATTTAATTAGTTTTTGAATATTTTTATTACATTGATGTTATTTAAGAAAATTAAACTTTTAAGGGAGTGTTTCGTACAAAATTACGAGTTTTTGAGGAATATTGTAAAGTTTGTATTTTTATCCGATTTAAAGGTCAAGTTGGCTATTAGACATTTTAATTTTTCTTCTATAAAACCACTTAAGAAATATGGGAGCGACGATTTTCAATGTTTTGTGGATTTTTTCAATTCTAACCGACTTTTAAATTGTGGTACAATGACATGACATACCATGACAACAATACATCAATAGCCTTACAGCTCACACCACGACTGGTTCGCTATAGGACCCTTGCCTCCTTATGGCTGTTGTAGCACATGGAAAGTTACATCCACTGTCCACAAAAACCTGCAAGAACCAATCAATAGATTGGTCACACGCTTCAAAGCAATGCAATAAAAAACTCTCATTCAAAGGCAAGTAAATGAGTGGCTCCATCTAGGATCACATGATGCAGCGCAGCCAAAGAGGAATCAGCTGAACTGAAAAAGAGTTAAAAAACAACAGAAATCCATGTCTAAAAACCGTACACGATGGTGCTTAGGTGTAGTAGACTAAGAGCCATTTTCTTCACCACAAGTTGAACTCAAGTTGAGAATTTTTATTCTCAAATTGTGATTTCGTTTTTTTTTCACTCAAAGTTTCGACTTTCGATTCTCAACTCTCGAGTTGATCAACCTTTGGTTTTCTTAACTTCCGAAAATACAAATTCAAATTTGCATTATATTTTGTTGTATCTTCTGTCAAAATGTATTCTCAGTTTTGGTTTAAATACAAATATGTTTAAAATAATATGCTCCGAAAATATTATTATTTGAAAAATCATCCATCGTCTGCTTCTGTAAGCAAAGATGAAGAAGAAGAACTTTTTGCGATTGAAAGAAAACAATAAAATTTGTCCACAAAAAGAGCTCAA
Source organism: Meliscaeva auricollis (assembly GCA_948107695.1). Classification (NCBI taxonomy): domain Eukaryota; kingdom Metazoa; phylum Arthropoda; class Insecta; order Diptera; family Syrphidae; genus Meliscaeva; species Meliscaeva auricollis. The sequence goes on along the minus strand of OX403619.1, from coordinate 29,329,850 downwards.
AAAATAGATTTTTATCAATTGATTTTGTTATTTCAACGCGAAAGATATTTGCTATTTACGACCATTTACTCAATTTTTATTTGTGCTGCGGAATTATGCACTCGGGTCAATTCAGTTGGCCATTGCTGATTTTATTGGCGAAAGTATTTAAACAATGCATCGTATCGTGAAACGGATGTCAAATGCAATTGCTAACATTGTGCCGGTTTATTTGCATGCCTGAAAAAAAAAAAGCGGTTACAAGTAGCAAGAAAATTTCATGATATAGCTAAGTTTTCAAGAACAATTGAGGCACACATGTAAGAATCCAATCACCTGATGGAAAAGATGCAGAGGTTTTTGGTGCACCATTCAGTAAGCAAACGTTGTTACTGATATCTAGGCCGATGGCAGAAATACCATTTTCTTATTCTTAAGTACAAAAATATGTATTATATTATGTATAGTTAAGAACTTATCTACCTATCTACCTACGTTTCTATCACTACTGATATCTGTCCTTACAACACCATCATAAATCAGTATTCTGCAATTTTGTGTGACTTAACGGAAATTTGTTATTTTGTATGACTGGGCTGTTATACCAAGTAGGTATCGTTTTTGTGTTCGGTCAGTTGGTTCTTAATTAGTTATTATCAGTTGCCTACAATATTCGAAGACTTGACAAGAAGGCAGCTTTCTAGCAATTTACATATTGGAGAAGAAGAATAGGGATGAATCTTCATTAACAGTATGGGTGAGACCCATTTAACAGTTCAGAGTAATGCTCTTTAGGTTGTGGGTTGTGTAATGCAGTGCAAAGATTATGCTGGTTAATGGACAACATAACCATTGGATTACTAGGGGAACAATTCTTTATGGATTTAGAAGATTTGTTTGTTATATAGCTTTGGAACTTGCAAGTTGTATTGGTGGGTTGGATGAAGTGGGAGACTTTCCAAGGAAACCCAATCTTACCATCCTTGGTTTTCAAGCCTTTTTGCTAGGGCCACTCATGATTTCGTAGCACACACCCTCTTATTCAAATACGGTATTTTACCGGTCCTACATGATCTGATCTAACAATAAGAAATTCATTTGACATGTGGTACACAATCTAAGTTATCAACTCCTGTTTTACAATAATTCAGATGTTAACTTCATGTATTTATGTCGGGTTAGACAAATTGTCAAAATTAGTCTTTTTGAAGCACTTACCCGTAGTTATTATAGCAGCATTTTTAAGGTTCAAAGATATTTAGTATGTTTCATATACCACAAGAAGGTAATACACTCTGATTGGAGAAAGTTTTGCAAAGTAATGGGATCCGAAATTTTTGAACAGTTAACTATTCACCGCAATAAAATGCAACAGAAGATGTCAATCGATCGTTTCTTGCAGTTAAAGCCTATAGATACTCTCATTAAGGCACTAAGTATGACTCGGAAATGGACCTCAGTGATAACAACACACATGTTACATGTTGCATCAATAAACAAGTTTCAACTCAAGTTTAACGCAATGAACCAGAAATGAGGCTGGTCTTACTTCTGAGCACTTGTTCGCAAGATTTCACCCAAAAGGCATGGAATACAAGATTATCAAACTGACTGTCAAAAATTGAAATATTCTACTCCAATGTTTGGCATTTTTTAGTAAATAGCAGTCGGAGACATTTCAAATCAATAGTTTTTGGGGAAAGAGGCTCGAACCCCACCTCCTTCCCTCTCCAAATGCTAAAAGAAACAAATAAAACATGTTTAACTTGATGGAATATGTAGGTTTTTGATTTTTGTATACACGCTTTCAGAATCACCCCAACTCGTAATATTTTTCAGCCACCTGTTAAAAAAAACCTTAAGCTCCATCATCGATATAATTAAAAGGCCGTAAATATTACGCAACCAAGTACACAAAATTGACTTTAATATTTAAGACTTCTAGCTAACAACAATAAACAAAAATAACTTCTGCTTACTACCGAAAATGCTAATGCAACATGTTCTTCCAACCAAAACAACCTAGAAAACATTTATTATTCATGATAGTAAATTATTGCAAATTGATTTAAAACTCAAATAAAATTTTCCACTCAACTTGCCAATGGAAATTATATATCAAACTGTACTACTTGACAGTCCAAAATGTAAGGGTGCTTCGTCGACACAAAAGAAACTTTAAGAATCGTTTAAATCTTCCAAGCATTTGGTTATACGGTCCATGTTTAACGACAAAAGTTTCTCTTGGAATTTTTCGTATCAACACAAAAAAATGTCTTTCTTCAGTACCAGAAGCAACTCCCTCTAATTTCATATTATTTCTTATTCCAATTCCAATTCAATTATTACCAACATCAGCAGTTTTGCCTGCGATAAATGAGACGATTCCCGATCTAGCAGCAAAAACAACAAAACCACATTCATCTGTTTTTCCCTTTTGTGGCTTTATCCTGGCACCGCATCGCGCGTTGGCAAAAACTTTAGCATTGTTTTTCCTTAAAAACACATTAATTGAAGGATAACAATAGAATATTGCTCCATCTCCTTATCCATCCTTAGCTTGATGACCAAAAATTAATGTGTTACCATGAGTAAACTTTCGAACTTCAAATGAATAATTATATTGTACATAGTTTTTTTCGTAGTTTTTATTGTTGGTGGTTTTCGGTAACTTTCTACTGGCAAGGGTATTTACAAAATGTTCTCGCTTGTATACCGCACAAATTTAAGTTGCGAAAAGTCCTTAATTTCTTTATCACGATGAGATTAATAAAATCCCTTCTCGTTGAATTTGTCCTTGGTACTCAAGCTCATTCCATTACAAGCACTGCTGAGAGTAAGAGTTGGTATGAAGTAAAATATTCTCAGATGAAACTTGTTCGATAAAAATTGTTTGAACTTCGAACTTTTGGATCACAATCAGGATCAGCAGGACATTTTGCAGATGCATTTCCGTTGTTTATTTTGTATCAAGATAACAATATTTCCAGTTTTGCAAAATAAGTTTTGTTAGTTGAGCGCGGCGAATTTTGCTGCTGTATTTTCCTTTGCGATTGGGGACTTAAATAATTAAGTTTAAGAGAATAGAAGACCGAAAGCATAAACTTTTAATTTCAAAATTGTTTTGGATTTTGCAGTTATAATGTCGTGTAGGAAGGACGATGGTATAGTTGGTTAAGTAGAATGTCATCGTTAATGAAGATATGGATGGGGGAAGGTATTTTATCTTTCAAAGTTTTTCAAATGTTCAGTATTATTACATATTTTAGACAACTAACTTTATTAATTTTACACTTACACAAAAAATGATGTATTTCATGTTTTGGATTCAAAAGCTTAAAAAGTTAATTCTATTGCCAACATTGTTAAAAACAAACGAACTAAAACCTTTTTAAACTAAAAACTTACAGCCCAATTTATAAACTCATTACAGTAAGTGAATGAATGCACTCCTTATAATGCCTGTAAACGCAACCTTATTAAAAAAAAAACTTATACAACGTTGAACATACACATTATTTGCGTAGGATAAAGATGAAATACAAGTTATTTTTAATAGATTTTACTAATTTTGGTAATTTTTTTTACACAAACTGATTATAACATTGAATAGGTAGTGGCGAAATAAATCCTTATGCAGTTAATAACTATTAATTTAATTAGAGCAGATTCTAATGAATAAGGGTGTCAGTGTATTGTGCAAACAAGTGTTTTTGAACTCTCCTGAAGTTTCTATTAAATTCAATAGAGTTTACAATTTCATTTCTGAAAGCAGTCATTCAAATTTATTTGTGTAAGAATTTTGACATAAATGATTTGTGTGACCTTTTGGTATTTGAAAAAGTCTAGGAGACGCGATGGAATTGTGAAATTCTAAAAAGTATTATCAAATTAATTGAATATGGTACCTATAATTCCCTCTTCCATATAATGACAAAATTCTGTATCGGTTGCTCTAGAAAATTGACATGAAAATCATGTTTTGTTTACTTTGAGCGGCTGTTACTCGATGGTTTCTAGTCCGATTAACACAAAAAATATATCGTTGGAAGGATGAAAACAACTTCTTTTCAAAAAAGTACCTATTCAAAAAATAGAATAACCGTTAATGATATTTATGCTAAAATTAAAAATAGAGCAAAAAACAAGTTTTTTGCTGATATCTCGAGAACGCTTCTTTGGAAAAATAAATGAAAAAATTAATTTAAAAAATAATTTTTTGTGCAGGTACTTTTTCCGTGTAAACTAGTGTAATTTAAGAATTGATAAATTTTCCAAAAAATTTCATCGATATCCGTTGAGTCGCTTACGAGAAAATCAGCAAAAAAGTATACCCAAGGGTCTATGGGTGGAACCATTAAAAACCGATGAAAAAAATAAAACATAAATATCGGTGCAAAGATATTGTAAGTGAAATTTATAATTTGTCCAAAATACTCTCTTTAGTCCAAATAAATCGTTCTTAGAGGTGCAATGTTCAGGAATAATAATAATTTTAAATGATAAATTTATGTTTTTTGGGATGCTGAGCACGAATCTGAAGTTATTCAACTAAATTTTTCCTGGAAAACATTGAAAATTTTACAAAAAAATGTTTTTTTTAATCGTTTTTGGGTGCATAACCCAAAATATAAAAATTTTTCTCTTAACCCGTTTATTTAGAACAAATGTAGATGAAATTACCAAATATAGGACTAATTTTTTGTACGACTTCTGGATCCTTAACAAAAAAATGTTAAGAAATCAATAAAAATCAGTCTTTTTGAAAAGAACAAGATAACCTTTTTTTTATTGGTTTTCCACTGATTACTGTCTTCTCTACATCATAATTAACTTAGCCAGTATCAGGAGTTTAGAAATTTAACACCCCAAAAACTACGAAATTTTGAAATGTATACTAATTTTTGGTTTTAAGCTTATGCTATATGAAATAAGTCCTCCAAATTTCAGTAATATCGGCTCAATAGTTTTGAATATATACTAGGTCAACCGAATCTAAGAGAGTTCTTTTCTACAAAACAATCATATTTTTTAAAAATCAATTCACGTGTCAAGATTTTTCTCAACTGCAGTAAATTCAGAAAAATCTTAAGCGAATGCTCAAGTGAAATCCATATTTATAATCAAAATGGAAATTCTCTCACTTGAGTGAAGACAAATCTTGACTTTAGTAAAATTATTTGTTAATCAAGCTGACAACTAAATAATTTAAGATAACTGTTAGACAAAAATTAATTTTTTATGTTTCAAAAATAATAATGTTTGTAGTGAAAAATGTGCATTTAAGTTAAAAAAGGAGAAAGCTCGGGTAAGTAAAAACAAGCAAGAATTGACATTTATAACTTTTCAAGGAAATGCTTAAGGTAGCTTCTAACCTCACATGCGTTTCGATTTCACTTGAGGAAATCCTCAAGAAGACTTAAGCATTTCCACACAATCTCGACTATGAATGGCACAAGTGTTTAAAAGTCTTCTCAAGCATTTAAGAAAAATCTCGACTTACATAATTTCAAAATATTATTTGAGGGACAAGAAGAAACTTATTTTTTGCAGGCCAGTGTTATTAACAAGTAAAACAAGTCCTTAACAAATTGGAAAGAACAAAAAGGAACTGGAGTTAAGGAATACACCAAAGCTTGTGTGTACGTTTTAGACTTCCAACAACAATATATTTCAAAACACCCTAAATCTTCTAAGTTTATCTTTTCCAAACTCAAAAACACAAAAAACAATTTATTTCAATCAACCCACGTTAAGGGTACTCTTAAGCTCATATCAGCCTATCCACTTTGCCATTCATTCTTCTGAATTCTGATCCTGATGCATGTCCTTTGTGCATACATATACATTTAAGCAAATCCAATCCAATCTGCATGCTTGGTAAAATTCTCCTTTTATCGTTTCTTCTCTCGTTTTTCTTGCATTCTCGGAAGCCCAAATTAATTTTACAAAAGATTTTCTTATTTCCGGGGATACCTGGGATAACATCAGATATACCCTACAACCGGAGAAAACAAGCTCGAGAAACAACTTTGCTTCCGTTCAGGTGACACAAATTGATTCGAAAACACAATCCGTTTGGCAGCACAATGTGCATTCAATATGCAAAGAGATGTGTGTCTGAGAGACCGAGTTCCAGGTCCGTGTGATGGTCTTTACGAAATGAACAAGGACATTGATATACCCATCAAGCATCACCGCAATGTGAAAAGGTGTACCATGTACTGTACATTTTGTACAGTTTTCTTCCTTGAGATGTGTGAGAGTTTTATAAGGCAACAGCCAGGATGTTTGCAATAGTGAATTCGAGAAATGTACAATTGCAAAGATTTTTGTAACTTCTAATTTGTCTTCAAAGCGGCTGTATCCGTTGCCGTATAGAAGGGACCTCGGGCATAGAAAATCGGGCAAAGGTAAAAACATCCATGCAACAAAATTTAAGTCGAAAACATTTTTGTAGGTATAGTTGCTGTTGAAATGGTCACATCCTGGAGACCATTTCATATTGAACCGCACCGCACCGTACCGCACCGCACTGTGCCGCATGAAACGTGCAATGAATTTTGAAAATATTTTCGTTCCGGTATTTTGTTGTGGACGAAAGTGGGCATTGATGGTCATGTGCATACGTGATGATTGTGGCACAAAACCATTGTAACCATGCAACGAGGGTAATAGTCCGTCCAAACCGGAGGTTTTTGAAATAGCAGGAAAAAAAAACCTCCCAACAAATATATGATGGCAGCATCTACCTATACATAGCTTCCACTATACGACAATGGACAGTTTTATAACATGCAACAGTAAACGGATTACTTGAATGTGGCCATTTTTTCTTTTTTTTTTTTTACTTTTATTTTGGATCGAATCTATATATGGGGGACGTTTATAGGGAGAAGAAGATTCCAGGTATAAAATGCAAATGAAACGGTCAGCTTGCATAGTTCCGGCTATTGTCTATACTATAGAAAGCTGCGAAGACCAAATAACACCGCAACCGGCCACATTGCAAACCGGCTTACGGCAGAGCTCCATGGAGTCCATTTTGTTTTAATTTGGATTTTGCCGTTATTCTGTTATGGTGGTGGTGGCAGAGGTAGAATGATGGTGGCCTAGGTGGTGGATTTTAGAAAATTTCGTTTTCAAATTTTTGTGAAAGCACTTTAAGTCAACTTTTATATGTGAAGGTATACCCAACCCATGTATGTATTGGCATAGTATTTGGATTGTTGGTTCAACAGGAAGCTGAATAAATAAAGTTACAGAGAAAGTCGATGCAGCAAGAATAGAGCTACCATAATAATTTGTATATTTCAAAACTAAAAAATCACAAATTGTGGAAAGTTATAATTTATATAATTTCATTTTGTAATGAAAAGTTTGTTGAATAGAAACCATACTTGCCCCACTATAGGCCAGTAGTACATACACAAATAGAGCGCTTTAGGTTGCAAAAAAATTGCACATCGCTGATTTTTTGGGATGTTTTTAGGATGTGATCGTTACGTTTGATTGTCCTTCCTGAGTAACGTTTGCCCGCGGTATTTTGAAGTACGTTTTTTTTTTAATAAATACCGTGTTTTGTTTTCACCTATCACAATATTCTGTAGATATTTTCAAGGTATTGGCTACGGGATTGGCAATACTGAAAAGTACCTTTACAAAAATAGTTTTCGTACTTTTTGAAAAAAAAAACTCCTTTTTTTTTATTTTTTTTACATTTTTTTGTGGATTAAAAAGGATTGAAGCTGGTAGTTTGGAAAAAATACATTTCTTGTAAGAACTCTGAGGTAGGACCTCGTTTTTCTAAGAGGGAAGAACTGTTTTTGCAATTATTTTTCATCGTTTGGCCTAAATATTTTTGGCCAACTGTCAAAAATATTTTGAATTTTTTTGACAATATTTTATTAAATTTTTGGACTGGGCTGGCCAAAATATTTTTGAACAGTTATCAAAACGTACTTTCAATAAAGAAAAACTTTGCATGCATTTAACCTCGCAGCCACTCAAATTCTATAGTGAACCCATCAAGGAGGGGGTTGCAAAGGGGAGCATTACTCCCCCCCTTAAAAATATATCTCATTTTTTGCATATTTGAAATCTAGCAAGTGTTGCATTTTAATCGAAATAGACGAATACGCAATTTTAAGTATTCATAGATACCAAATCTAGCCAGAAATCATATTCGATGACAAAAAAGATGTTTACTGGGGGGTCTACGACACTTAGTTTAGCCTCAAATCGCGTTTAAAGATATAAATTGTTTTTTTTTTTTTTGTCACTCCCTATATATCAAATATGAAAAAAGAAAACCAAATCTCCTTTACAGCGCTTAAAAGAATTTTGTGGGTGACAACAAAAATTCTCAGAAATTGTTAAAAAAAAGGTTGTCAAAACAATTGGCTAAAAATATTTTGGCCAAATGTCCAAAAATAATTGGCCAAACAGTTCTTAGAGAATGGAGAAAGCCAGTACTGTATATTGTGCAGTGTGCACTGGATTCAACGGGCATATACAGTCTTGGCCAAATGTATTAGGCACCCTCATAAAGTTGTTATATTTTTATAACGATGAAAATTTAAAAAAAAACAAAGCATGCAGAAATGTTAGAAAACTTTTTTATTAAAGAAAAATTAATATTTAGTGTCATTTTTATGACAGCTGCTATCCTTTTAGGCATAGACCTTACCAGCTTACGGCACTCATCTGAACTTATTTTGTCCCATTTTTGTTGTAAAACCTTTTTGAGCATCTCTTTTGATGTTGTTGGGTACTTTCGAATCTTCCGTTTCAAATTAAAAAATTAATTAAGTTAAGTGTTTCAGAGAATAGAGCAAAAAATAAAGTGTGCCTAATACTTTTGGCCAAGGCTGTATGTTACCCGGGCAAAACCTGCTACGATAAAACGAGTTGTGGAAAAACGTAGCCAGGTTATACCGGCAACGTAAAACCAAGTTTACAGCTTCGAAAAACCTGTGCTAACTGCATGGTGCACCAAAAACCTCGAGACTTACAGACTTTTTTTAATTTTTATCTTATATCTTATAAAAAAAAAATTACCAGGCATCTTGTAGTCTACAATTTAAGTGTAACCGAGACGCAACACGCCTCATGCAACACGTAAATTTTCCACCCCTAATAATAAATCAGCGGTATGTTTCCAGAAACCGTACACGATGGCGTGTAGTAGTGGCGGAGTCTCTATGCCCCTTAAGGGGATCACAAAGAACCAATCAAGGTCTGAGGACTTAAGTGAGTTAGTAAGTAATAATTCTTTTGACCAAAGTTATGAACAAAAATGTATTTTTTTTAAACTTCTCTTAAATGTCATCCTGGCAAGGCCATTTTGGTATATTTTGCTAACTTTGGCCAGTAGGTTTAAAAAAATCATCATTTCGCAGTTGCCACCCAGGGTCTTCGTACTGCAACAGACTCACAAGTAATAAAGTTGAGGCAAAACTATTTTAGCAAATGAAAAGTATTGTAGAACCGATAAATCGAAAACATTAAATAAAATGATATGTCGCATCGTTTAAGACTTTAAGTGATGTAGTAGAAAAAAGATCTGAGATATTTACAAAAAAAAATGTTGTTTTTTGCATTATTTTACGGAAATCAAAAATACAAAGTTTTCTTGTAATACTTACTGTAAATTAAACAGAACCTTGCCATTTTCTAGTCAAATATAAAGGAAGTTAATATACAAGAGCACAGTGTTTCCAACACAAGCGATTTACTTCCGTTCTTTAGGAAAACGAAAGGAGATAGAAAATTTTGATCATAGATTATTCTGTGGTATATCTGGTATACTGGGAGTATTATCTAGTATCTGGTTAGGTATATCTTGTAGAATATATAATTGCTTGAATAATGTACAAAAGTTCAAAATATTCAGTGAATTTGCGTTCAAAGGACATCTTAAAATATACAGATGTTTAGTTCAGATTCATAATAAATACGGCAATGTTACAATAACAAGGGTAGCATTGTCTGTTAGGAAGTGACCGTTTACATGTACAGTGGAAATGCTATTGCTATGAGTAACCATATTATTCAACCCTTAGAGCAGCTACATTTATACTTAACATGCGGCGGCCTACGAGCTTATAAAAGTTGGCCTTTGACATAGTTTAATAAATTACTTGATAAACATTTTAAATACTGCGCAGTTAGAGAAAGGCGATAATGCTCATACTTTTTTTTTTATTTTTGTTCTATAAAATTAATATTTAAAAATTACGTTAACCTCACAACTGATTTTTACTTGCGATACCTATATCGCAAGGCAATATCTATAGGGCAAGTTTAGGATTCGTAAAAAAATTCGAACTCGAGATAACAATCAGACATGACATTACGATGATAGAGAATAAGAAAAAAGTGGGTCCCGCAATTTTGTCTGTCCGTCTGTCTGTCTGTCTGTCTCTCTGTCTGTGTATACCTCGAGCTACCGCCTAAACTGCTTAACCGATTTTCATGAAACTGTGTGGTTAAGGATATCTGGTGATTCCCTAGAGGGGAAATCGAAACTTTTTTCTTAGAACCAAAACTAACGATACCTGCCATATAACAATTAAGGAAAAGTTAACTTTTTGTCAAAAACGGCTGTACGATTTTCATTAAAATTTTCTGTTTACTTTTGATAGTAGGGTCATAATTCTGCAATAAAAGAAATGTTTGTAAAAATTCTATTAACGGTACTTTTTTTAAATTTTTTACTCTCTCTTAAACGACTAAAACAATTTTGATGATTTTTAAACGGAAGCTCCTTAAGAGTTTTAAGATTATTTGATATCAAAATTTTCAAAAAAATAATTTTGCAACCGTCATGACATGCTTTGACTGGCTTATTCATAATTATCGCACAGCTTATACTGTTATTGAAGGAAAAAAACTTGACCCCTCAAAAGATTTGCAATACTTTAAAAGTGAGGATTACGAAGTATATTTTTAAATTCAATCAGGAAGTAAGGGTAATATGTGGGGTAAGTGCAAAAACAAGTTTTTGTACATCTCGAAAATTAAGAGAATTAGAATGAAAAAAATAATTTTTACAAATAGAATAAGAAAAATTATGAAATTTTTAAATCAAATTCTTAAAAATCAAGTTTTCGAGATATGATTCTTTTTTTAACATTAATATTTTTCAAAGACTTGAAAACGATGTTCGTATGGCTATAGTAATTTTTGTTATTGAAAAACAAATTACGTTAATCGATAGATAATAAAAACGGACTTTTTTAACATTTAACAAAACAAGTTTTTTAAAGTTTACTTGAGTGTTTTCTTTTTTTTTTTTGATTCTAAGGTTGGAATTTAAAGCGTCCCTCAAATCGAGATTTTTCTTAAGTGTACACTTCAGGAGACTTTTGGACACTTGAGCTATTCAAAATTGAGATTGTGTGGAAATGCTTAAGTCAGGTCAGAACTTACCTTAACCATTTCCGTGATACGTTATAAATGTCAATTCTTGCTTGTTCTTTCCTACCCGAGCTCCCTCTTTTATCACTAAAATGCACTTTTTTCACTACGGACATTCTCTAGCACAGACACAACAACAAAATCCCGAAATTTAGACAAGTTACAAATTTAAAAAAAAAATATTAATTTTTTTCTGACAGTTATTTCAATTAATTTCGTTGTCAGCTTGATTGAGAAATAATTTTACTCAAGTCAAGATTTGTCTCTCTAGAGTTGAAAAATTTTGACTTGATTACCTGACCCAGAAATATTAAAAAAAAATATATAGTAAGACAAAATAAAATTTTGAAATTGGAATACATATTTATGAATTTTTGGAAATTCATAGTTTCAGTAGGGTAAATTATGGAGAGCATAAAAAACAGTCTACCTAAAACGTATTAAAATAAAATGCCTGGATCGCACGAACTTGCTCATGTAGTCCAAACTTAGCATGAAAATTCAAAACTTTGTTTTTTTTTTTGTTTTTGAATTTCAAAACTTTGTTTTTTTTTTTTTTTAAATATCTCATCTAAAATGAGTACGTCCCATAAAACATTTTGGAGATTTTTAAATTTCCTCAAAAACGCTCTAATGATTTTGATTTAACTTTTTGATATGTTTTCTTCTATAACGATAAATATCGAACCGTTTAAAAAAAAAAAAAATTATTAAAAAATTTTAAAACAATATAAAGAACAAAATTTGGTATGCCGTTTTTAAGATATTATTTATCAACATCTAAAAACTAAATTTTGAAAAAAATTCACCGACCTAATGTCGAAAAAAATAATTCAAAAAGTGTTCCCGTTTATAAATAAATATTTATTTTTGCTTATTTGTGTATATCTCTCAATACCTACACACGTGAGATAACCAAATGCTAAAATTATTGAGCTTAGTTAATACTAATAGAATATGTAGCTTTGGAATACATGAGTTCGTGCATTTTATTTAATTTACCATACGTATGTAGCTTTTTCGCTGTGCAAGAATTGTCAACCAACCATTTTTTTCGCTTCTTATTATAAAATGATTTTAATTTGCTTTCATTCAAATACTGATCAATGTATAATTGAACATATAAAAAAAAGTTATGTATACGCCACAGTGACCAACTTCGACAATTCTCTGTTGATTTTCAAAATTCTGGTTTTAAATGAAAGAAGATAAGACAGCCAGTATCCAGCCGTACTTATCGTTTATTAACATAAAAAAATATGTTTATAATTTTTTTCATTTTTGTTTTAATTAATAAATATTAAAAAAGTTACAATGGAACCTTTATTTATCTTATTCTATTGTTTTTGGAATCAAATTTAATTAAATATCTTTCTATTTTTCTTTTATGGAATCTACGAACTGTACTTAACGTTTAAAAAATTTATAATTTCTCCAATTTACATAAAATTATATGTTACTCTTTGTTTAGAACTATAACAGAGATATAACATTTACGGATTCTGTTACCAGGAATTGGAAAAATGGATTTCAAGTGAATATTAAGCGGATTTTGGAAAAGGATACAACACAGCTTATAATCTTTCAATATCATCTCTTATAAAATACAAATATTTAATCTTCTTATTTCATAGCGAGATTTACGATCGTGAGATTTTATACAAGAGATTTTCAAATTGCTAAAAATATTTTTAAATGCAGTCAATAGTTTAAATAACCCGCTATTTTGGAATTAGTTTGAACAACTACAAATTACAATTCTCATATAAAATAAATAATTCTACTTTTTCTGAATAAAATGTTTGTTTGGCATTGTCACTTAATTTTTAACTTAAACTATGAAAAGTTTAATATTAGTTTAAGTATCACTGCCTCACTGGTAAATAATAATCCGAAATGATTATTATCTTTTTTTCTGCGTGAACTTTGCTCTTTAATATCACAAGGTTGTAGCTTTATATTCCCGTATTCATCGTCAAAATACTGTGCGGTGCATCAATAAAACCAAATTCGTGTCATAGAATTTAATAACAATTTTTATATGAAAATACATTTAAAGTGGATTTACTGGAACTCTATTGACTTCATAGCCAAGCATCGAGGATTCATCCTGCCTGCAACAGATTTCATAACACACACACAATCCTCTTGCACGGTGCACTTTCTGTTTCAGAAATAACTATTTTCTAGGTACATTTATTTGAATTGCTTTAAAGGAGGAGAAAAAGAATGTTTTTTTTTTTGCAATACTCTGCAATACTCAGCTGCAACCACAACGCAGATATCTGCAACCATAACAACTTCTTTTTTTATAGTTACTTTTTATAGTTTGTACTATATACCGACTGTATAAGCACTGCAACTGTGGTTGAACTAGCTATTTGTGATAATTTTCATTTTTTGTTTGGCTTTATTTTTAAATGAATTTCTTTTTACATCCTGACAGGATGCCATCATCCTTAGTTGGCTTACGACGTATGAGTATATAGCTACAAGCGCAAACAATAACTTCATTAACATACTAAACTAGCTTAGCTTCATTCAACCGCAGGAGCAGAAGCATACATAAATTCAAATACAAACAATATACAAAAAAAAAAAAAAAAAAAACATGGCAGCCAACACAAGAAAATAAAATCCTTTTTTTAAACAAATCATCACACCTGTAGCTAGATTTTTCAGAAAAAAAAACAACAACAACAATACAAAAAGTTAACCAGGAAGACGATAGAAAACAAATGGACAACATTCTTCCAGGACAATTGCAGTGTACCTGTACCCAGTAAGGAGTAAGGACAAATGGTATGGGCGCCTTATAGTTTTAATGGAGACATGGACGACATCAGTTCTTTCTACAAAATGGCTACCTACTCTAGCAATAACAATCACACGCTTTGCCTTTGCATCTGTATCCTGCAAATTGTGCACAATTGTCTCCGCATGTAAATTGCACAAATGCTAAAGGACTCGAATAAAAATAGTCAAAACCTCTTTGGACATTTTCCATTTAGTTGTGTGTGTTTTTTACTTTTTTTCTTTTTATTTGTGTTTTTTTTCGGATTTGCTTTTGTTTTTAAAAGTTTGCAGGATGTTTTTTTTTTTTGTCAGAATCCTTTTCTTTTCATTTTGAAGGTCCTGCAAAGTTATGATGCACATTTCTATGTGGTGCTTCTATATTGCAGTTTGCATTGCCAGTGTCCAGCTTTCAGTGGCAGTGTGTTACTTCCGAATAGGGTGCACACTTAGTAAGCAAATAAAATGAAAAATTAACATTGGCAATAGCAGTGCCGGTGTGGAGGAAGTTAGCTGCACAAACAAGTTATTTTTTTTTCCTTTCTTTGTGGCTTTTGTAACGAAAGTGGACAACATGCGAAAAGTCTAAGGAAAAAAAAATGAAGGTCCTTAGGTTTCCGCAGCCATTTTTTATAATGTGAATAGTAAAGTGGATTTTCTGCTGACTCTGACTGAAAGTAATAGTTACACCATAGCACAGATGAAGCAGCAGCAGTAGCACAGGAGTAGCGTAATCTCACAAAAACTGCTGCATCCAACCGCTAAATTCAAATCCGTGGCAGCATGGAAGCAGTCTCTGCAAAAATTAATTGTATTCTTCACTGAGGAAGGATATACTGTTGCGCCCCGTGTCGTTTGTGGTGCCACAAAAGAAAAAAAAAACTAAAAAAAGACTGAGTTTTAGTACACATTTTGTTGGCAAGTGTCACAAGTTTCAGCAAATTTTTAATTTATTTAAATCAGCGCTTTTGGTGTGAAAGGTGTCCAGCTAGATTCACTGCAAACTGACAAGGCAAACTAGAAGAATAGCTTCTTTTTTTTTGTTCGATAAAATGAATAATGTCCTTTAAAGCCTTCAGTTGCTTTAATACAATGAATACAATGAAAAAAATATAAAGTTCAGTAATTTTAAAATTCATTTAAAATTCAACATATTTATAAAAATTGCTTAATTTTAGGTGTTTTTTTATATCATGGTTGCATAATTTTTGGAGGAAGTAACACAGTTCATTATTTAATTTAAAAAAAATAAATACACAAAATTAGAATAAAGGTTTCTAAGTTAATTTTTATATTAAAGTTTGCGATACACGAGTCGCAAAAGAAACAAATTAATTCGCGTCTATAATTTTTCTAAAAAATCTCCCTGCGTTTCTCCGTGCATTTTAAATTCAGGTAAGTCATTCCGTAATACGAATTTCGCCAAATGATATCGTCTCAACGATGGTCTTGATTTTCTTAACTCTCAAAATCGTTGGTTAGCCACTGGGCTGCAAGGTTTTTCATTGGCTTCATAATTTAATTTTTTATAATCTTTTTACTAATATGCTCTTGAATACACAATATTTTATTTCGTTAGGTTTTTCCACTGAACTGAACTACTGACCGATATAATAAGTTTGAAGTTTTTCCATGTGGGAAACATCTAACAATGCGGAATACCAATGAAAAGAACGTGTAAAAAAGTGTTAAAAATCAAGGATCACTTATTTTCCTTGATTTTTAACACTTTTTTACAAAGTCGCAAAAAAAGTGTAGCTATTCTCTGTGGTATTCCGTGATCTTTCATCAGTATTCCGCGTTTTTTAAACGGTATTCCGCGGTTTTTATAACGGTATGTCTTACATTTTTCCGCGACTTTTCACACTCTCTTCGTGACTCTATGCTTTTCTCTGTGCGTAGTATTTAACGCTTTTTCCTGCGGTAGTTAGTGTTTTTTTATAACTTCCTATGCGGTATTTCGCAATCATTCCGGCAGTGTTTAAAAGTTCTTAAAAGTGGTGATACTTTACCAGTTCTCCGAGTGTTTTTTTCACAGGATTTAGCGATTTTTGCCGTGCATATTTTTTCACGATATTTCAAGCTTTTTTCCACTCTTTCATTTGTGACTTTTTTCGCTTTTATCCGCGATATTAACGCCGTGTTCTAACACACCTTTTTTGTAACCCATGATCTTCCACCAGTATTCTGTGATTTTTTCCATGGTATTCTGCTTCTTTTAACGTTGAAGGCCACGGTAATTATATGCGGTATTTCGCGATCTTTAACCGGTATTCATTTAAATCGAATTCAAATGAAATATATCGAAACCTCGAAACGAAAAATGTCAATATATTGTCGTCCATCTCCCAACAGCTTGCTCAATTGTATGCAATGAAAGGACTTTGCAACTCAATTAACTCTCACACAACGCCATCTGTCAGCGTGTTCCAACTCAGCATTCCATTCCAGATGTTGTTTTTTTTTTTTTTTGATATTCTTTCTCTTCTCAAGACCATGATTTTTCCGAAAAAAAATGTGGAATACCTCAGAAATCACATATGAGATCGTTAAAAAAAGTTATTCACCAGTTTTCTCTGCTTTTTTCCAAGGTATTCTGTGATTTTTACCACGGTATGTCTCACACTCTTTTCCGCAACTTCACGGTTTTCTCTGTGACTTTGTTTGTTTGACTTCGCATGCGGTATTTCGTGGTGGTGGTCAAAAGTTCTTCCAACCTTTCATTACTATTCCGCACTTTTATCCACGATAATCTGCGCTATTTGCGTGCATGTTTTTCACAATTTTTCAGGTTTTTTTCCGGATTTTTTCAAGCTTCTCTGTGACTTTTCTCCGAGATATTTTACGTGTTTTTCATGATAATAAACGCCTTTTTCGTGACCTGTCTTGCTATTCTAGAAAATTTTCAACGATCTTCCACCAGTATTCCTCGATTTTTCCATGGTATTCCGCGTTTTTTAACGGTTTAGGGCGATCGTAACCCGTATTCATTCAAATGAAAGTAGGTACTTGGCAACTGAATTAACTCTCAAAGTATAATGCACACAACACCATCTGCTGGCATTTTCCAACCCAGCATTCCGTGTTCTGTTTCTGTCGTGTATCAGGGATGGTGTTGTATAGGGATTTACTTTTTTTGTGATTTTATTCTTTTTTTTTCAATGCATAATGGGAAAACTTCTCGAGACCATGATTTTCCGAAGTTTTAAAAGTTATTCTGTTATTTCTTAGGAAGACAAATGCAACTAATTAAAGATCATTAAAATCGGTTCAGCAGTTCTTGAGTTATAAAAGGTGAAACAAACCTGGCTTTGATTTATGAGTTCCCCCCCCCCCTTTTTTGGCCGTTACTAGGTATTCTTCGTTTAAAACAAAACAAATCAAAACCACCTTACTCCCCTTTTTGAAATCCATTTTTGGGGGTGTTCCCATGGACGAATTTTGTCCGATTTTGGACATTGTTTCAATAATTATTACTGCTCACAAATCAGTTGAAGGCTTTTGTTGCAATTTTGCCCACGTTCAGGGTAATTTTTCTATAGTTTTCCTGGGTTATGCTTTGGAAAAACAAAAACGAGAAAAAAAATAAAAATAATCACATCTTGAAAATTACACTGTCTGACAAAAAATGGTAAAAAATATACGTGGGCGGAGACATATCACGTTTTGTAGAGCTTGTTGCACTGATTAGAAAACGGTATATATAAAAATTCCGTTACAACCCCAAAATCTGGACTTAGGGTAAAAAAAAACTGGATTTTGGACCTTCATCTATTGCAAAAAAAGTAATTTCGTCAAATTTTCACCAATTTTTGATGTTCTAATGCTTTGAAAAGTAGACATTAAGACCTTTTTAACAATGTTGTTTGGTTAAACCATCTAAACTGTATAAGCATTAAAATTTCAAAAATTCCATTTCTTTTGTCATTTACCCAACTTCAACATCAATTTAAAAACATTGACGAATTTGACGAATCTAGTTTTTTTTTTAACATAATATACATAATACAACATAGGAACTTTAACTTCGATTTACCTTAAAGCTTACATTTCAACAAAATTTACTTAATTTAATTTAACAGATACCATCCTGTGCATCTGTCATGTAACTAATCAAAAAATAATGCTAATTAAGAAATTAACAAAATGTAATTCTCATTTTTGTGTCTACCCGTTCATTTAACTAATTTCATTATTAATACCAACTCATTCTCTATGTTCAACCCACAACCCATCACACAACTAATGATTTGACCCTAATTTTTTGCGATAAATTGAATTTTATATTAAAAGAAACCATATCCCCGTACCAACACGGTTTTGTATGCGGTAGATCAACTTCCACTAACCTAACCATTTTCACGAATTATATTCTCAATTCATTAGAAAAGGGTTACCAAGTGGACGTTATCTACACCGATTTTGCAAAGGCGTTTGATAGGGTGCATCATAAAATTTTATTACAAAAATTAGAGAACGTAGGTTTTCATTCCAACATGCTTCAATGGCTGAAAGATTATCTTACAGGACGCAGCCAGATGGTTTCAATTGATTCGATTATCTCTCATCCCTTTTCTGTAACCTCCGGCGTTCCACAAGGGAGTCATTTAGGTCCAATGCTGTTCCTTATTTTTATAAATGACCTTCCTGATGTCCTTACTAACTCAACGTGTCTTATGTTTGCGGACGATTTAAAATTTTTTAGACGTGTAAAAAATTTAACAGACTGTACGCTTCTCCAAAATGATGTTAAAAATCTTATCAACTGGTGCAATATAAACCAATTAGCCCTAAACATATCCAAATGTCAATGTTTTTCGTTTACTCGTCGTTTGTTACCTATCGTTTACGATTACAATATGCATAATCATGTCCTTGAAAGAGTTTCTATTAAAAAAGACCTTGGAGTAATTTTTGATTACAAGCTAAACTTTGTACATCACACAGAATTCATGGTCAACAAAGCCAACTCTATGTTGGGTTTTATTTTTCGTAATTCGTTTGGTCTTAGAGACCCTTACACTCTAAAAGCCCTTTATGTTTCGTATGTTAGATCGGTCCTGGAATATTGCTGCGTAGTGTGGAATCCTCATTACAATGTTCATATTACAAGAATAGAAAATGTCCAAAAAAAATTTACAAGATTTGTAGTACACAAACTAGGCTGGAACATTGAAATGCCTTCGTATAACGTTAGATGTCAGCTTATTGGTATACAGACATTAGAAAACCGCCGTAAGATGTTTGCTATAAATTTTGTCAGTGATATTTTATCATATCATATTGATTGTCCTTATTTGTTATCGCTGATAGATCTTTACGCTCCTTCTAAAGAACTAAGAATTCGAACCTTATTCCGCGAAAACTTTCATAGAGTAAATTATGCTTTTAATGAACCTATGACTCGCAGTGTTAGGGAGATTAATAATGTGTCAAATAATATAGATTTTAATTTCCATTTGAGTAGAAACTCATTCAAAAATATGTTAAACTTGTATTTTTTAACTAATTAAATAATGTTAATAAATAATTTAATTTTTTTGTAGCTTTAGTTTTATAATTAATTCTATGTATAATTTAAAAATTTCGTTAGTCTATTTGAGATTGTAAACTCTAATTGATATTAAATAAATAAATAAATAAATAAATAAATTTAAAATGCCCCACATGCTAATTATAAAGGCTTAAGTAAAGGATATGGAAAACTAATCACCTCGCACATTATGAGTTAGTTGATCGACCAGACACAAATTCGCTCCACATATCCTGATGGTTTGACTGGTTATAAATAAAATCCTGTTGTTATTAGTTTTGAAGCAAAAACTATACTCGTACATCAGATGGAGTACGGTGGATATAGCTAGGTGAGAATTCAAACAGAAACTATAGACGGAACATACACATACACAGAAAAAAACACAAATAAAATCGCTATAGTGAGCTGAGCACTTGAAGTGGTTTCAATTAAAATTCAATTATTGGGACAGCATGCTTTAATGGTTTTCTCATTTCAATGAGTTTTTTTTTGGTTAGAATACGAAAAAAAAAATAATAAAAACACTTCAACCAGTATAGTTTTGAATGATGAGGATACATTTATCCATGGCCTGCGCCTCTATCGCTCACGTTAGGTAACTATCTCATAACCACTATAGTACCTATAGATTCCTGGACAGATATGGTGTATTGGTACCAAGGACATTTTGGTTATTCCAATCCGAATTCCGGTCAACGAACAAAACTTGATTATTTGCAGCGCGGTAGAATAGCGGTGGCGGAAGTCGCAGCAGCCTTGACGTAACAGATTGAGTGTGGAACCATCAAGCCGATACACAAATTGCGTATACACAGCCACTATAGTCGCAGGTTATATGTGATGTTCTCCGTTAGCTGATGGTTTTATCGCTCAAAACCAGCCTGTGTCTAGTTATTCGTGTAGTCCTTATATCTAAAACATCCAGAGCCAGGTTGTTGTCGGTTTATCGTCGTCCATCCGTCGCATACAGCCGTCCGCACATAATGGTAGGTACATGATTCATGCATACCCCTATCTGGTTTGGAACACTTATCAAAACGCGTGTGTGGTCTGTTGTAGTACGGGTAATACCTAAAACACACACACTCCACACAAATTAAAGAAGTTTTATGAAATCGGTGTTCAAATCGCACTAACAGTGGGGTTGGAAAGGAGTGATAAATGAATTTTTTTGAGTGAAAATTTCGTTTTTGAACCTATTTTCGATAGGTGCTTGATTTTAACTAATCTGAATTTGAGATCTTGACTTCATACCAATTCTTCACTGCTCCTTCTACGATATATATGTTTTTGAATTTTACATGCTCAATTTGTATTGCGGAGATTTCTCATTAAAAACCGCGAAACGATTTTGCAGTATTTGGAAAATTTTACCCTGAAGGGTTAACTTTTGGTAACTACTTTGTACCTAGTGTTTCTAGTATCCAGTATTCAAGAAAACTGGATTAGCTTACATTTGAGTCTAAAATTGTCAACGTAGCCATTAAAGTTTCCAAAATATACATCTTGAAACTTTAACCATTTCTGAGGCCTCTTAAATATTTAGTAGTGTTGATATTGTTGATTGTTTACACATAAAATCAAAACTACCCCAAAACTTTCCTAGTAAAAAGACAATTTGACTAAATTACATCGACAGCGAGTAACTTAACGGAGCATTCATCTTCTAGTGCCTCTAGATTCTAGTTGACGCACTGATCGAGCAGAGATTTTTCCTGTTGTGTTTGCGTTCTGCCAGCCAAGTTCCGTGTGTAAATATTTCTGCTTACTCACTATTTCCTGCCATTCTGTGTGCCGCTAAAGGCCAGGGACCATTATTATTCCTGCTGATCCACCAGAGTTTTTGCCTGCAGATTTTCGTATCAGCACAGTCCATAAATACAGATCTCCACTTATACTCACTGAGCTTCAGCCTGTTGTTTTTCGTGCCACAAGTGTTCGTAAATATTTCTGCAGATCCACCAGAATTATTGTCTTTAGTTTTTCGTTACACCAGGAGCCTTAAATATTGTTGCAAATTCAATAATGTCTGCAATTTTTGCTGATTCATCAGAACTATTTCCTGTTGTTTTGTTTTTTGTGCAACAGAGAATGTAAATATTCCTTGCTGATTTACTAGACCTTATTGCTTGCCCTATTTGTCGTGCCACTGAAGACCGTTTTAATAACTTTAGCCTCCTTTCCTATATTCATGAGATCCAACCACAACTAGGATGAGAACCTATTCTTTAATAAGAATGCAGTAAAGTGGACATCGTACCCCTTATTACTTAAGTTAGTGTTTTTCTACAAAAAGACTAATGGGAATATCGGCGGTCAAAACAGCTAGATTTTCGAAACCACAAGCATAACAAAATCAATACAGTATTCAATAACTGAAATATTATTACTGGATATCACTGCGTCAATCAACTCATAAAAATGACCTCCAATCGAATAGGTTATTTTGCATTTGTTTGCTGTAATAGAATTACAATTTGTGTCAAATGTATTAAAGTTGCTACGAATGAAAAACTTTTGCGGTGATTGTATTAACTTTGCAGCAAATGATATGTATTAAATTCAAAGGATATTAATTAGCTGCAAACAAAAAAAATATTTCTCTGAGTGTATTACTTAACTGTGGTTATGTTTGTAGCCATTTTATTGATTCGTTTTACCTCATAAGATACGGTAATGGAGTATACTGACGTATTGTGTCCGTTTCCGATATAGTTAGTTGTGATCTTGTATCCAATTTGATCGCAACTTTCTAGAATCCTATGTTAAATTCCACAAAAGGTCTCTGTTAAGCCTGAGAAATGAACAGATTAATTTGGAAATTTAACGGAAGAGTCTGCAAACCATTAAGTTAATCTATCTTATCAATTCAACGAGTGAAATTAACTCGGCAAATCAATAATAATATTAACGGAAGAGTTCTAGAAGTCAAGTAGTGTCGGTCCTAGAAAATTCACAGACTACTCTTACAATAGACTAAGTGAATTGAAGAGTCCTTCCTCCACGGGTAAATAAAAAGGTGAACTATGAAAATTAGAGAACAAAAAACTTAAAGGTTGCCGGAAACTTCTTGCTTCTGGTAGGAGAAGTCTAAAAACAAACAGGTCGTTTGCTTTAACCTAATCATTAAGTCAACCTCTCCAGTACCTTCCTAGGTTTGGTAAAGGTAGAATAACTAACTTAAAAAAACATTATTTTTGAGTTTGTATGGAGTTTAATTTGGGTGTGAATTGTATCTATCAGAATACAATTTTCTATGGTAAATTTAATAATTTTTCATTCTCTTTTTGTGACTTAGCAGTGCAAAGTTCGTGTAGCTTCATATTTCATAAAGCATTTATTAATAATCCAGTGCTGTCGGGTTAATTAAGTAAATTTAATACCAGTAAAGAAACCACTCCATTCTTCTCCTCCAAGAAGTCAAGTAATATTTTATACGACCCTGAACGCAGATGAAAATTCAAGGAAACCACGAATTGACTTTGTTTTTAAGATTTCTGCCAGCTAGCTTCAGATGCTGCAATCGTTTATCAATGATTCCTAACTTTAAGTTATTTTCTTTCTTACCAGACTGTTTCAAATTCATTGCATACCCTATGCACACTTTGAGCATTTTGCATGGAACATATTAAAAGCCCGCACTTTGTTAGTTATATTAACGTGTGGCAACAAACATTCCTCCCAGGTGACTAAGGCACGTTCAGCAATATTGTGGTCGGTATCCAGAAATGATCCTTGAATGTCCATCCACCTCATCATCAAAGGTTTCTTTTTCTTGATGGTTCGATGCTTGCTGCGTGTATGATGCAAATTATGCAAAATCTGCTGGTGGTGCGCTGTGTGCTAGCTTTCACCTCTAAGATTATATTATTGAAAGCTCAAAGGGATATGATATCCTGACTGTCCTAATTGATTTGAAATTCAACCAATATGCCATTGGTATCTTAGAATTGCGTCCTCGTTATTCATAGAATTTAGACATCATCTACATTATTATGTGGAGGCGGAGGAGCGATGGTGGCCACATTTTCTCCAAAATGTCTGTTAGTACTTGTGTACACACCAGTTGCTGCAGCAAATGTGCATGATAAATGTTCCACAAATTTAATGGACTTGGACACGAGTTAGCTGGATAACAAAACATCCTGTTTTGTCTGGCTGCTTTCCAAAAAGTTTTTTTTGCATTTTCATATGAAGGCAGTCAGCAGTCAGCATCTGGGGAATTTCAAAACTATAACATATACATACATATTCAAGAGTACGACACATACATAATATATATCCACTTTTGCATTCCAGTAGAGAAAATAAAAATTAAAACAAAAAAAAACTGGAAACATCCGGTGAATAAAAATCCACACGACTGTTGCTTGGTGTTGGCATTTATATCGTTCAGCTGATTACCTTCTATTTCATATTTTTGTTTCTTTCAATCTATGTTTTGTTTTATTTTCACGGAAAATTCTGTCACATTAAAAATTTAAAGATTCACCATATTGGACTACCAAGAGAACTGCCGGTTTTTTTGTATTGTTCCAGTTTGTTTAGTCTTTAGATACTCTTTTGCATTATTATTTTGAATTCATCAACTTTGCTGTTAACATTTTTAAAAAGTTTCTAATGAACACTTGCAGAAAAATCGCAATATTTCGCAGTTATTAAAATTTCATAGAAATCTCTCTAATCGATTTTTTTTCAATGCTTTGTTTCGGATTATTTTGCTATACCTTGATCCATGTAAACGATGATTTCTGTGTCAAAAATTATGATAGAACTTTATGTTTATTACGTATTTTTCGAAGAAAAATGACCTCAAAGTCAAAAATTAGCATGAGCAAGAAAAATTGAACAGCCTTAAAAAAATAATTTCTTAGCAACCAAGCAAGGTATTAAGATTTTTTTAAAACAAAGTTACAAAGGGTAGTATCTTCTAAATAAAGACCTCAATAACATTTCTACCATAATTATTGACAGAGAAATCATCGTTTACATGGATCAAGGTATAGCAAAATAATCCGAAACATAGCTTAAAATTGAAAACAGTTCTAGCAACCTCTTAAACTTATTATTTTCGGCTCATCTATGGAGTATTATTATTTTACTTATTTGGCAACAGTTTTAATCAAATGCCTTTGAAAAAGAAGAGATTTTTTGTTCTGGTCACTTAAATGTATATGATGTAGTTAAAACACAAATTGAACTTCTCAAGAACAATTATTATTTGTAAACATATAGCTAAACCTAATATTGCAACATTGATGCAGTTTTTTTTAAGAAACTGCCCAAATGGGGTTCGTTTGGACTTTTAGTATATCAGTTTGATTGATATAATTACTTGCTGATTTTCTGATGGAAAAGACAAATATTTATTTTTCATGTTGTTTTTCATGGGTTATTTTTATTCTTGGTTCAAATGACCTTTTAAATATTTCTGCCAAATTTTATTACTATTCTACCACCATTAAAGGGTTTTTGGTAATAAGTTAACTGTTGACTGATAAAACAATACGATGACTTTCGTCATGGTAGTGGGATCGTTTTGAAATTAGTGTCTCTGAATTCTGCATCAAAAAATACCTTAAAGTGATGTGCCATATGATTATTTTTACTTGTTAAACAATATCCGTGCAACCTTAACTCAAGAAAATAATAATTCAAAAACAAATATGTTCACGTAGTGAAACATGCGATAAAATCAGGTGATTTATTCGCATGATTCACTACTTGAACATATTTGTTTTGCAGATTTTGGCATGAAGATTCTCTCTTTGGAGATTTTGCTGCTGGAGATTTTTATTTGGGGATTTTGGGTTTGGGGATTTTATTAGTTTCAGGATATGTCTTGGGAAAAACGTTACCAACCCATAATCTATAACCCAAAATTTTAATTGTAAATTTCATTTACAAGTTTTCGAATAATCGATTTTTGGAAATGTTGATATGTAATTTTAAGATTACAAAGGAAAACGAGTCTATGGGAGGTACCATTATTAACCGGTTTTTTTTTAAATAAAGGGTTTTCTAATAAGAGGTGTTGTTTTGAATAGACCGCTATTTCAGTAGTTGTCACTTTTGAAGCTGTCATTTTTTGACATTTGACAAGTAAAAACTACGCTATTAATAAAAATGGAACGATACACGCTTCAACAACGCATTGAAATTATTAAAATTCACTATAAAAATGGTGAAAATTTGGCGGAGACGGTTCGTAAAACTAAAACATTTTTGGGTCGTCGTGAAGCACCTTGTCGGACCGCAATACAGAAATTGGTGGACAAATTCGAGCTGTTGGGACAGGTTAGTGATGTGAAGAATAAAACCCGTGCACGTCGCTCAAGAACAACTGAGAATATTGCTGTTGTAGCCCAAAGTGTTGAAGAAAACCCAGGTTTGTCCATTCCTCGTCGTTCTTTGGAATTAGGCATTCCACAAACGTCATTACACCGTATTTTGAATAAAGACTTGGGTCTAAGGGCTTATAAAGTTCAGTTAACACAAGAACTCAAGCCGGCTGATCATCAACAACGTCGTGTCTTTGCTGATTGGGTCATTGGGAAACAAGTTAGAGTCTTGAAACTTGGAGAATATTTTTTTTTTTTTATTTTCAACAATATAAGCCTCTAGGAACAAAGAAATTTAAAATTTTTTAAATAACAACCGCCCTAATGTACATATGATCACAAAAAACAACTGTGCATTTTTTATTGTGTTGATTTCTCATGTCTGGCAGTGCTGCATCATTTCAAGTCGTAATATTGTAAACTTTGTTTCGTTTTCCCGAATGTCATCAAATAGAGTGACTTTGAAATCACCTCAGCTGAGAGTTGGAATTGTTGATGGAACTTGTATTTTTTTTTACTGTGCGACTATGTCAGGAGAAAACTACGAAGGGAACTACAACACTATGAATTCTTACTGCAGCCACGAAAGTATACTCGTAGTTTTTTTTCGCTTACGAGTTCTTGTGGTCTAGTTGATGATGATGAAGCTAATGATACAAGTGCCACCTTTTGCATTTGGATGATTTACAAGACGGCAGGTTACCATGTTAACCCTTTTTGCTGTTGCACTGCTGTTGGGGTTTCATGAGTGATGCATTACCTGCTTACCTCATGTATGTAGGTAAGCTTTTTGCCAAATGGATGACTGTCAGTTGGGAATGCATGAAATTTGTAAAATAAAAATTGTGAAATTTGTCATAGAACGAGCTTATTAAAAAGATTGATTTTTCTTTTATTTATGTGCTATAAAAAAATGACTTCAGAAACTACTTTTTGAAGTACTGAAAGTATACAAAGGTTCTCTTAAAATTGTACAGAATAAAGTTGGATATGAACCCAATTTGTATGCTCCTTATAAAAATGATAAATTATGATGCAATGGAGTAATGGTAATATTACTGTTGAGCGTTGCATGCAGAATCCCAGCAATCTCGAAATTCTTAAATCGAAAAAAACTTAAACAAAACATTAAATTAGTTTATAAAAACGAAATTTCGGAATCCTGGGTGATAGGAGTTTTATGGATTTGAGGTGACATTTATTTAGTCTTCAACTGTCGCGGAATTGCTTGCTGTCAACAGTGACGAGAGTTTCATCACGTCGATGGCCAAAGCCCGGCAATTTCGCAAAATTAAAAAAAAAAATTTTATAGGTTTGTACTAGTTTTGTACAGTTTTCTACAACCAAAGCCCGGCATTTTCTTTAAACATTGTGAAAAACAAACACCAGTTATGGACGTAAGGTGAAAAATACTGCATCATAGAAGGTTATTTTTTGGACTTTCAACAAAACTGCAGTATATCGAAAACCTTTAATGTTTTTGAACAAAACAGTTTCTAAATTTTGTTAGGTCATGACCAGGGCCTAAGCCATTTTCGGTTTAAACCATAACTTTTGGGAGATCCTCCAGTAGCAAAATTCGAGTAAAATGAGTAAAAACATTTTTTTTTCTATCACCAAAGGTCCTCAGTTTTAAAATAAATTCGGGCCATGAACACATATTTTCGTAATATAATTTATAATGTTGAGTGATATACATAAAAAATATTAAAAATATAATCAGCTGAAATTTAAAAAAAATCTATATACTAACCTAAAAGACCTTTTAAAAATTTTCAAGTGACCTGTGAACGCTTTAAATTTTTTTCATTATTCAGGATCTTCAGTCGGTTAAAAAGATAGTGACTTCGACTTGAAAATCGTTAATTTTTCCAAATACAGTGGTACATGCTCCTTAACAGCTCATCACAGCCGTGACGTACTTAAAGATTTGTGCAATTTTTGGAGTCTGTGGCTGTGGGTGGGTTTGCTGTTCCACTTGTTTAATCCATGATTATTGGCAACTGTGAATTGTCAAATGTCCACTTGAACTAATTTTTTTTTCGGAGAAAAATTTAGTTTAGTTCGAGTTGTTAACCATGGATTTAGCTAATCAACCAATTTTGATTGATTAGCGCCATTTAACTAGAACCTCTGAAAATTATGTTAAAACCTTAACCCGCTGTTAACAAACTAGCCCTTAGACTTTTTCAAGCTTTTTCAACCTCTTTTATGTTGATATATGTACATTGGCTGCAATAGAGTTCACTTTTTGTCATATCAACAGCAGACGCGGTGAAGAGTCCTCCTTTTCTCATCTCGAAGTTTCTTTTTATTCGACAGTTGACATCTATATATCGTCATTTTTGTGGGTAGTTTGACAATCTAGACAGCTACAGATGGTTTTTAAGTTAACTCGGCTTTATTTTTCAGGATAAACTAAGTCTGAGTCCGCCGAAAAACTGGCAATATTTTTACAAAATTAAATAAGAATGGTATTTGGCGAATTGGGAAAGGGCTCATGGGACTTAAGCCCCTCCCTCTTCCCCGCAAGCTTCCAAAATCATGTTATTTTTAAGCTAATTTCATCATAATGCACATGATTAACTGAAACTTTTTCGCAAATCTTCGACATTTAGAAAGAGCTCAGATACTGGAGCCCCCCCTCAAAATGTTTTTCTGGATACGCCACTGCTAGTGACTAGGTCTCTCAACCATATCCTGTGAAGAGATCTACAATTTTATACCGACTAGTTGTGATGCACTTTCGGGATAACCATTGCTCTTTTTCAATTCCTCCCACGAAGCAGTAAACCCAAAAAATCAAGATGGCATAAGCTGGGAATCGACCTAGGATTAGCCACTAGCCTAGTCTGGGTCTTATTTTTTATTTTTTATTTTATTTCTATTAACTTCCCTCTACTAGAAAAGCAGAATAAAGTTTCTCTGCTTAAAATCTGCACTTGACTTCAATTATATACGCTTTTCCAAATTCTTTCACCAAAACCAAAATCTCTTTTTTTTTAAATTCAGATACATGATATTCGTATTTGTCTATTAAAAACTTTAGCCACTTCATATAAACGCACTAATCTCAACACATTATTTAAATATTATATACCCTGATGGTTTATGCCATTGTTTGGCAATTTAAAAAGTTTCACTTCACATTTTATAAACTCCTAACCGTTAAATCTTTCAAAAAAAAAAAAGTCCTTTAGGTTTAAAAATACAAAAAAAAAAAAAAAAAAAACATTCAAGTGTCACGTTCCAAACATAAATGACACTTAAAAAGTTTCTTCTATATCGCATCGTTCGCCTCCTTATACTCGTGTCCCTCTAAAATGGCTTCTCATCCTTTTTAAGTGACACGATGAAGCAAGTTTTTTTTTTTTTTGCTATTCTTTCTATCTCTCTCTCTGTCTCTGTGGGTATTTAGCATCGTCCTTCATTCATGAATACCATGCACAGAGAAAAAAACAAAAAAACAATACCATCTGAAATTATATTCTAATTGAAACACATGACTTGGACATTTTCTAGCTTTGTGTGAAAAAAAAGTTATTTGTTTTTTTCTTTAGATATTTCAATCGAATAGGTTTTTTTTTTTTGTTTAGGAAGAATAATTGTAGATACTTGTGTCTT
The DNA here is from genome assembly GCA_948107695.1 of Meliscaeva auricollis. Taxonomy (NCBI): domain Eukaryota; kingdom Metazoa; phylum Arthropoda; class Insecta; order Diptera; family Syrphidae; genus Meliscaeva; species Meliscaeva auricollis. Next base: position 29,300,156 of record OX403619.1, on the reverse strand, counting down.
TTGGAGGTAGAGTCTTCGTGGGTTGCCACCATACGGATTTTAATAGACTTAAAGCTGTTTTAACTGATTTTTCAACCTTAATCCATTGCAAGAAATCTAGCTTCGTGAAATGTCGTGTTTGAAGATTTTTACTGTTTTGGAAATAAAGACATTTATACACTATAAGAAACATGTGGTTTGGGTAAAACCAAATTTTTCAGGTACCTACGCTCGAATTATTGTATCTGGGTTGAATTCGTTAAAATTTTGTTTCTTAGCCAATTTTCAACGGATTTTCATAAAAAAACATCTCGTTTGGTATTTTTTTTTTTTTTTTTTTTTTTTGTTAATAACTTAATCACCCCTTCGCACTTATTTCAGTTATATTTTCTATTGTGAAACATGCAGGTGAAAAGTATTTTGTTGGAAATGGTAAGGTAGTTCCGCCTAGTGATAATATAGTTCACCTGGTAAGTTCATAATAGCTTTAAATGCGAATGCGAATCCTGTGAAACACAGTATTGCTAATTCTATAATAGGCATGAAGATGCTTCAAATTATGTCGAAGTGTGGTAAATGAAGAAAAAAATGGAATTTTTGAAATTGTTCAGCTTTTAAAGTCTGTGTGGTTTAACTAAACCACATGTTTTTCACATTTTTGAAAAGGTCTAAATGTCTACTTTTCAAAACAGTAATTTTTGACGATAATAAAAGGTCGAAAAGCATTTTTTGTCTTTATCTCAAGACTTTTGAGGGTGTTACGGAATTTTCACATACCGTTTTGTAATCAGTGCAACGTTAGCTCTACAAAACGTGAAAGGTTTCTACCCAAGTATATTTCTTAACCCTGTTTTTGTCACACAGTGTAATCTTTGGCTGTAGTATATTATATATACTTTGTATTCTTCTCATTTATGACAAAACCCTCTCTGTTCGCCTCTGATTCCATGATTACTAACTACCTTATTGGTTCTTCTCATTACTCCAAAGTCATTAAAATGTCCAATATGTCTCGTAGATTTTTGGAAGATAGTCTCGGTTCAATACTACCGTAGTTCGCTGGTCACTTTAAAAAGTTTCGGTAGAATTTTTTACAATTTTTGATAACAATTAATATTATCAAGTATCATACTGATAAGTGGTAACGCAAATAAGTTTTGCAGAGATATAAAAACTGCTCTATTTACACTTCCAGCGCAGCGGTGCAACGCAATCATCCCAGTCCTTCTGTATGAGGCAGCAGCAGGGACAATTTCAATGTCGGCTGTAAAGCAGCTGGGTTGCTAGAGAAAGATTGATAATGTGCAATGTGCCTGGATGAGGAATGGAGAAAATTTAATAATGAACAGTCAACTTAGCATGCATAAATTAAGGCAGTTGGCTACGGACTTTTCTAGAATTGTCCCCTAAAGTGTCAAGATTTGCCTGGCCTTACTGGTACATTTTGATTAAGTTATTACAAAAATGTTTTTGACATTCACACTGTACATAAATATTATGGAATTGGATTCATCTAATTTGGGATTGAATCACAGGGGTAGTGGAGAATAATGTGATCTTCTTTTTCAAAGATGTAGCATTTTCACTTGATATGAGAGCGATTGGACATGTTTTCTCTCATTCATACTTGAAAAATGACTAATGCTTGTACCGGGCAACAGTAAATTAACCTTCGTTTTGGAAAAGTTTCATAGATAAGTTCTCGGAGCTGGAGAATTTATTTGCTTAAAACTTTTTACTGCTTCTTTATTCTGTTTTATGTTGGGCCCTATCGTAGGCTACATGTTGATTCACTGCAGCAGTGTGGGTTCTTTCCTACATTATCCATCTCTCTGCGTTATTTCGATTGAGCAGCCTCTACCTATTTTTCCGATCTGATCTTTATTAAAGCAGAGCATTTATCACTCAGGTACTAACCACCATAAATTCTTCAACTTCAAGTGCCCAACTTCAAGTCTCTAGGAAGAGTACCTTCCATCAATAACAGTAGATATGATTGATTTGGTTAAAAGCTCAACCATTACTGTACTGGAGAGTTATACATTTTACTTCCGAGGGTGCACTTCTTATAAATATTTTAATTACTATGGCAACTGCGCATTCTGGTGTAGAAACGGTTAAAACCCGTTTCCTGCTCGTTTTGAAATTGTGGGCCTTTCTAACCACTAGCTCCTTCAGGATCATAAACTTTTCCGAGATCTCTCTGCTCACTTGAGTCTTTTTTCTGATCAAGAACTCCTTCTGAGTTTCTTTCTTCACTTTAAAATTATGAGTGGCTATGGTGGTTTATCTGAATTTAATTCCGATCACCACTAAAAAAATACCTGAAGTGTTAAAATTCTGTAAAAAAATATATTTCGTTTCCAATATTGATGGCAACCATGGTTGTGGTGTTTTCGACAAAAGTCATTAGCTATAAGAGAGAGGGTCCATGTTTTTTTTTTGTGTTCCCCATTCGCATGTCCTTTCTGTCAGCTGCTGCTGCTATATGTGAGCATCATTTGTTCTGTCTAAACTAATTTATAGTGGAATTGCAAGGATTTAAGGATTTTAATTTTCATCTTTAACCCAAAAGATTTATCTATAATTTAAGTATTTCTTTTACCAGTCTCTTTTTTTTTCGTATATGGAAACCACCCTCCATTGCTATTTTCATTTTTTTTGGTAATCAAAAATTTGAGCTAAATGCTTATGTAGGATTATTATATGGTAGGGGGAGATATAACTTTTTTTTCTTTTTTCCACATCTCATTTGAAAATTTTTCTAAATGAATTTTAAGTGCGATGCGGTTTCATGAGTAAGTCTACGAGTACAGCAAAAAGTTGTTGGATTTAAAAAAAAAAAAAAAAAAAGTTCTCGCTGTGCAACTGTAAGAGTACTTTTAATTAAATCTGCAAAAGTTTTCGTATGGAGTTGCAGTCGCATATTCAATTGCCACATAGCTACATTAAGGCGGGAAGGAATTTATGTATACAGAAAATAGGCAAAGAAGTGGTTTATTTATTTTTTTTTGGGGGGAATAAGGACGTAACTTATCTTGAGGTTAGACGGTTTTAATATTTTTTTTTTCTTCAACTCTATTCTCACGCAGATAGTTTGATTATATAAGTTAAAGAAGGGCAAAAATGTCTTACGATAACTATTTTAAGCTGTTAAATTGGATTTGGATATTGTGCTACTGATTAGTTTACCAAGTCAGAAAGGCTGCACTATGCCCAGACAGGACAATGCTTTGGAAACTTTTATTTTTAAGTGTTTAACAATGATAATAGACTTATGGGAAAAGTTTTCGTCAGCTGCAATTGCGGGATATTTAAATAATCGGGTTGGCTAGAGCTCTAAAATTTATTTGCCTACGTAAGAATTAAAAAAAAAAAAGAAATGCATTTCTAAACTCAGGACTACTTAAAAACATAACAGTACATGTGGTACTGGTATGTTGGTATACTAAAGAAAAAGTATTACGTCCGTAAAAATAAAATAAGTTATTACCAAATAGAACACTAAAATGATAGAGAAAACAAGTCAATGAGCCCCGTCATTCTGGTTGTTAATCTATCGTATATTATGTATTTATATTTATCCAACACAGTTTTAAAAAGCCGAAACAGAAACAGACTGATACTTCTAAGTAGTACGAAATATAATCCCGCTCAAAAACATAACAGCTTTTTGCGAATTGCAGATTTTGTGATTTAATTAAGAAATTTCGCCTCATAGGTGGCAAAATATTTAAAGCCCTTGTAAAACATTCAGAGAAATAGTTCAGTAAACGAAGACAAAAATTATATATAACAAAGTCAAAGTCCTCAAGCGAAGCTGAAGCTAAAGGCAGGAGAGGAGAACATTAAAAAAAAATTAGTATTTTGGTAAAAAAAAAATTAATATAAAATGAAAGCTTATTAAATTTTCTACAAAACTGCCAGTGAGCGGCAGAGCCAAGCGGTAAGATCCTGAGCGGCAAAAAAAAATGTAAATATGAAATTGTATGAGAGTGGCCACGTAGACCCTGAGCGGCAAGTGGCAGGTCTGAGCTCAGGTTTGTTCTATATTTTTTTATAAATCCTGAGCAGCAAGATACATTAGTTAATTTATTGTTTTAAGTTTTACTCAAATACAATGAGCCTAAAACCTATGGATTATAAAAGTCCAAACATAAAATCTAATTTTTGTACGAGAGTTTTTTTTTTACAAAATTGCAGGTGCTCAACGTTAGGGGTGGTATAATGCCCAAAATTCCGATTCGCATTTTCTCCGTGGATATTGTTTCAGTAATACAAAGAGGTAACTGTCGCTAAAACTGATTTCACCTGGGGAGGGTCCACAACTACAGGCCACATTAACAGAAAGAAATTTCCATTATTTGCTGACACTTTTGAGTAACAACCTGTTACGCACCACTAGATACAAAAAGATCAACTATAAAAAAAACATGGGTTAGAATTATTTCGAAAATCCATTTTTCGAATTTTATTCACAATGAAAAAACTGAAAAATCTGTGTTTTACTCTTCATTGAGAGTATCTTGTAGGTATAAAGCCCCATACATGCAGGCCACATAACAAGCTTTAACTAAATTTGATCTACCGCTAAAACATCAATTATATAAACTTTGGTTTATGCAGTTGCATTGCTTTTGATAATAGTTCCTGGTATTTATTAGATCTCTAATTTTTCTAAAAGATTAAGCTAAATGTTATTTCTTCAAAAGTGTTTCTGGTTTTAAACAGGTGTTGCCATTTTTTTTTCCAAGGAAAACGTAACTTGAATTTTTAAAAGGACTTGATGTATTGATATGACCAGCAGTGTATTGTTAGTGTAAATAAAAGTCAAACTTACAGCTACGTCACTGGTTTGACAACGTTTCCACTAAGACTAACAGTTTAGGGAGATGTAGATCGATTCTTCAAACTGGGAAATTTCAAATAAGGCAAATTTTTAATTTGAAAAAATCTGCTTTTTTTGTAATTTGTTCCACGAAAAAGTGTGTACTTAAAATAAAAATTTATAGCCTTTATACAATCTGTTTGGATATGTTGGTTATCTACTAATGGAAAAATATTTAATACTAAATATTACATCTTATTATGGAGATAAGTGGATAACTGTGGCGTATAGGTAACATTTCTTTCCACAGTGCCGGCGAGCGGTAAAAAATTTAACGCAGAATCATTATATAAGATCTGAATTGTAGGAGGAAGGCTGCCGGTACCTTTCAAAATCGGTTGCCGATAAGAAGTTAGTTAAAAAGGGAAAAAAAGAAATAATATAATGACGAAATTGACTAAGTAATATGCAAAGGGTTTTATTCGTTGTTGGTTACTTTTACTACAATTTAATTTTTATATTGAATATGTCGTCATTCCAGGATTCAAATAATTTAAACGACGAAAACTTAGTTTAGAAAAAAAAAACGTTTGAAGTTTTGAAATGGAATATTTCAAAAATCTTCAATCGAACAACTTTATAAAACAGTGGCTATTAGGATTTTTTTTTACTCACATAGACATTTTATATAAAAGTCAAATTTGACGCCTTACTAAACTGTATCTATGGCAATTACCGAAACTTCCGAAGATAAAGCTAAGAAAAAAAAAACAACCTTTCGGGTTTAATCTTGATTCTTATAGAAATTGCAATGGACATTTACAAAAATTCATTAAGTTCACTAAATTGAGAGAGGAGCAAGAGTTTTAAATGCCTCTCAAAAAATGTTTACCTTTTCAATTGAATGGGAGTGTACAAGGTAAATAAATTGAATAGCAAAAATACAAAATGCTTCGACTTTTCCAAAAAAAATGGCTCAATTAATTTAAAAAAAAAAAATAATTAGAACTTATGTATTAATATTTAACTGGCATGGCACCTTTCTACCATCTTGATGAATTCTGATGAAATTTATATCATAAAAGCTTCGAAATCAATAAACTTTAGGTATTAATTATTTCATATTAGATAACCTGACCGTATTGATCAGTTTTCAATACCAGTTCACAAAATTGTAACTGAACGTGATTTCTTTCTGCCATTTTTGATGTTGTGTCTTGTGTAGGTGAGTATGCATATTTTTTAAGAATAAGCTTAGTTTTTAAGTTATGTTCATACAAAATATTGAAAATTGACACTAAATACGGGATTAATCTTATAAAAACGCAAAAGTTAATCCACCACTACTTTGTATTAAGCACATTTTTATTATCTTACAATCAAACTCAAATCAAAAATAAAAACTTTTAAATGCAATTTTTATAGTTTCTTCCTTTTATCCAGCACAGCCCTTACCTAATACTTTTTCTTCAAAACTTGAAAAACAATATGCAATCTTAAGATAGAATACAACAATCTTTCAACTAAAAAACAAACCACACAACCACCAAAACCACAAGCAGTCAACTTAAAAACTAATTCAAAATGTTCCAAAGTCAATGCAACCGGATGATCCAGTGTCTCTTTCAGAATTCCAATCAATCCCGATGTCTTAGCCTCATAAAGACTCATATCACTCCACTTCAAATACAACCCAGCACTATCCACATTCTGGGTAAATGTCTTCAATACCTCATAGAACGGTGAATCCAACTGAATAGGAAACGACAAAAACATATTTGGAATACAGAAGTTTGAAGCAATTTTGAAAATCGGCTTCCACAGTCTTGACTGCTGATAGTCAATCAATTTCCAGCGTTCCTCCTTCACAACATACGCAAAGTTCGCATCGAGAGTATTTAAGTGATTAGCTAGGAAATCAGGATCTACGATACGAACTTGCTGCTCCAACAACGCCGGAAATAACATGTTCTTTCCAAAATACGAATCCACCTGATAATCCAGCAAAAGTATTTGCAGTCCAGTTTTGAAAATTTCCTCTGCACTCTCCGGCTGGCGCCCATAAATTGTCGTACTATAAAGACTCGTCAGTGTGCCAACATACAAATTGGCAACAAAAAAACCTAAACAATAATAGTGTGCTAGAGAGAATTCTGGTCCTTGGTGGTGGCATGGTCATATTACCAGCTTGGCCAATAATACCCGTAATGGCAGTTGCTAACGACTTGCCAAAGAGCAATTGCTGCTCACAGGTATAATTTGCAATCAACTCGATTGCCAGGAACGTTATAAATAGCCCAAAGATTACCCTCCATGTGCTTTGGTCGAAGGCGTAAAATATGTAGTTACTGCGATCGATTTCCGGCACAACAGGCATTATTATGCACGCATTGGTGTGTGCAATGGGATAACTTCCTTCCGTTTCATAGGGCAGCAAATAAGTATACGGATGGATGCTGATGTCAATCATTTTGTCAGTTGTCAACTGGATAACTTGCTTCTGATGCAAATGCATCGAATTGTTTGAAACACTTATGAGGAAGAAGGTGGCATTGATGTGACGGATGAATTCTATGTATAGTCGACCGGCACTGCCTGTGATATGTGTGTAATTGCGTTCTTCGTCGTATATCTGGAAGAAAAACGGGGAGATTTGTAATTTGTATTACAAGTAGATATGCAAAAGGAAAATAGAAAAAACAAAATAGATAAAAGTTTTAAATCTAAAAAAAAGTTTTAAATCTCAACGACGAAAGTTGACCGAAATTCCAAAAACAAAAAAAATATCACTCATACGCCATAGTGAACGAAATTAGTACAAACTTACTTAGATGTGAGAATATAATGAAAGAGGGTAACCATATGGGACCAAAAGGACACCAAAAATATTTTTTGCTTAATTTTTAACTGCATATCCATTTCAAGAAAAAAGAATTAATGAAAGAACATCTTTGCGAACACCTCCCACAATTTTATAAGCAAAGGTTTCATTTAACATAGAAACCAAGAGTATGAAGAGTACATAAAAACATTTTGAGAGAAAGGGTGTTTTTTCAAGAGAAACGAACATTTTGGACAAGCAGCAATAGAAACTAAGTATAGTAAAAATGTTATCATGATAAAAATTAGTAAAAATATTTTATTTCCCATTGCAACCATAAATCTTAAGAATACGTAGAAATATTTTAGGTGAAAAAGTGTATTTTTTTTAAGAGTAATGCTACTCTATGTATAGTCTTAAGAAACCAATACTTTAAATGGTACGTTCACAAAAATCAACATGTATATAATGTTGAATTACTTCATAAAAATTTAAGATTTTGCTTTTAAAAATGCATTAAATAGCGTTCCCAGAATGAATAAAGGCATAAGAAAATCAATGGATATGTTCCCAAAACAACTGTGGTCGTCTTAAAACTATGTCAATCTAAATAATGCATTATTATACAACTTTATTCATCTAATATGACTTTCTTTCGATGTTTCCATGTTTTATTTCATAAACAAAATAAAATACTTACGAAATACATAATTTTTTCAACTTTTTATAAGTTTTTTTTCACTAATTTTATGATATACATATTTTCAAGCTATATTTGCATATGATTCAAACTTTAAATACCAAAAAATATTCAGATTTGTTGCGAAAATACTGTAAAACTCATTCATAGCCTTAAAGCGTTCCCGGAAATGACGTTTCGATCATTATTATCGTTTATTTTCTTTATAACAATAGCAAACGAAATTTTTTTTTTGGGTTTTGTTGTAGTGGTCTTGATTTAACATCAAAATATTGACACAAAATTTTAATTTTAATCTTTATTCATCCTAAAATAGGCGTTCCCGGAATGACTCTTAATTGATGTACGTTCCATATATGTCACTGTAACTAAATTGAGACGTATTTCTTCGGACAACTTTTATTTAAATATAATTGAGATTTCTTGAAGAAAATTTTGCCTTAGTAATGCTAAGAATACAGGTTATTAAATTTAATTGATTTTAGTGTTTTTATTTTTTTTGCCATTTGAATTTAAGGTTTTGAGTTATGGAAGCGTTCCCGGAATGATTTTTCGGGTACATTAGATGGAATAAAAAACAAAAACTAACTTTATTTCAAATTAAATTAATAAATTCGGAGATTCATCTCAATTATGTATATTTACCGGAACGTTAGAAGTGAGTTTCAATTTAATGTAATTTGGATTTAAAAAAAAGTCTGGACCTCCATGGTTTTTGCCCATATACGGATCTTCTGCTTAACATCTCTTACAAAATTGGTTCCCAAGCAGCGGCAATTAAAAGGAAAATGAAATTATGAAGAAACATACCATTTTATAGAGCCAATAATCTGGACTTTATTTTAATTTATAAATATTGCCATTAATGGTTTTGAAAAAAATTATTTCAAACTAAATGTTACTTCATTTCCATCTATCATTCAATCCGTGGCATACAAAAAAGAGGAAAATGATACTTCAGTTAGAAGATATAGTGACTTTAAAAATTATGCAGTCTACTATTAGTAAGAAAACCAGTAAAATTTAAAATTTTACAATTTTTAAAGTCACTTAATCTTCTAATAGATAGATCGAATCGGAAACATTTTCATGACAACTCTGATAAAAAATACTAATATGTATCTATTAAATGAACATAAATTATGTGTCAAAAACTTCGCCAAGAGCCAGAAACTTGTTTTTTCGACTTTTGGACAATTTATTAAAATAATTTTATATTTTATAAAAGAGCTTATAGATGATTACACATTAGAAAAACTCTGTGTGCAAATGATTTCTATCACATTCACCATCTTCATGTAAAACTTGATATCTTCTAAATCATTAGTCGCAGAAAAAAGAAAGTTGTAATATTTTTGCTAGGAAATTATATGACCTACAAGTCTTGCATGAAATACTTTTTAATAGCTGCTCTCATCCTTAAAATGTTATGTAAGAAAAACCAATATTTTTGATGTTTAATCTTCAATAATTCTGACGCGCACACAATTCGACTTCCCTTTGCGTATTTCTTGTGCCAAAATAAACTAAATTGCATTAAAAAATGTAAAATGTGTAGATCGGTCAATTTAGTTTGATTCTGTTGATTTTGTAGATACAAGAATCAACCATCAACAGAAATAACAGACAGATTTTGTATATTTCTTATTGCACGTTGAATTATACGAAGATAATTTCTGTTGATAATATTGTGTACTCATCGAGATGATACGAACATAATAAAAATGACAAATAATAATTTAATAAATGTTTAAAGAAGGACTTTGAGGTTACCCACAATATTCCTTTTAAAAGAATTAATACACTTAAACACATGTCCCATGTTCATATCTCATTGACATTTATTAATTTACCTTCATTACAAGTGGCTCATCAATAAAAATTGGCGAAGCAAATTTATGTCCTTTGATATTCGTAGCCTTATTCCAAAAATACTCATCCACTCTGCCATCTGTTAAATTAATCATATGTATCCCATCCGGAAATGGACTATACGTGTGCACTTCGTTTCTTTTGTCATCTCCACTACCCACATCAAATGTTACAATGACATTTAATAAATTAACTTCCCAACACCACACGAAAAAACTCTCCAACTCCCATGCGGTGACAGATGATGTTTGTGCTTGGGAAGCTGTCACAATGAAAATCATCTTCATGTCATGCAGCTTAGTCAAAGCTCTGTCAGATACATTGCGAATTTCATCTGTGATTTCGTCCATAACCACAAATCCCAGACTGTTTATGTTTAAAGTGTTTCGCAAGCGTATCGAACTGGAGGCGTCATCGTTGCAGCAAATCAAAGGAACATCAAAGTAAACTTGCAATTCATGTTCCAGAGAATATCCATCGATGTTCTTTAAAAATGCGAGTTCATTGCGAAATACTGTGAATGTGTGAAAATTATTTATTTCACTTAAGGTCTTCGTTATGTTTATCACGAAGTCAAACCGATATGTGAGAATTCGATGGATTATAGTGACAAACACGCAAATGATTACTACTGCTTGCTTGAAGAGCATGTTGACTACTAATTAGAAGTCTTTGATATTTTTCAAATAAAAGTCGCACCGACTTTGGTCAAACATTGAATATTTTGTCCATTTTATTCTCATCAAAGAATTTTACAAACAATTTAATCTCTTGTTTACATTTAGAATCAGGTTTAATACAATATTTAGGAATTGTTTGCATGTTGGCAGTAGAACTTAAGCTTGGGCAACATGTCAGCAAATAGATTTTTGAAATGAAATGTCCAACACCATAGAAAGGTAAGACAGCTGTCGTAAATCTAATCTAAAGAGAATAACTCAAATATCAATTTTGAAGAAGTTTACACAAGTTTTTAGAATAAGTGATTTAAATTTCATAACTAATTGGTAGTCTCAACATGAAATATGTCAGAGATGTTAATCAAATCAAATAAAAAGGGCTTCTTCCTTATCGAAAGACTTGTTCTTTGTATTCATTTACATAGAAGTAAACATAGGAGAGTGTGGCAAGGACTTCTGTTTACGTACATATGTTTACATTTGGCTGTCTGAACAGCTATAGAACTTTTTCTGTGTGTTTATTAATTTCATTGTCTGTTTTAGTAATGTCATTTCTTTCACACTTTTTTATTGATATTGTTTAAGTGTAATTTTGAGCATATTTCTTTTGCTAGGCAATCAAACTTGTCATTAATATAATAGAGATCTCGGAAAATTGGATCCCCAATATATTTTGGCTGTGCCTTTGTACTAGGACAACATCACAGCCTTAACTAAATACTATAGTGATCCAAAATAGGCCAGCTAAGATAAGAAATTTAGTATGGAGAAGGCAAAGAAAATGAAGTTATGAATTCTATAGCTGTTCCAAATCCCTCAAAATTCCCCAATGGTTTTTTTTAGCTTGCATCTATTCCCTGTCCTTTAGTGCAACTTAAAAAAAAAACCAGTGGGGGGATTTTGGGGAACTACGGAGCAGCTACAGAAGATGACATTCTGCGTCGGTCGGTACCTGTCGACAAAAACTCACGTACATTTGGCTTCTTAGTTGTGGAATTCTGACCCTTTTGATGAGGAACAGGAGTTCATACTGTTATTAAATTTCATTCTTAATATCTACAATATATGAGCTTACGTGTAGTTTATGTATATTCCAAGTTTTTTTAATGAAGGTATCAACATTCAACGTGGCAACCCTGTTTAAATGAAGAAAAATCTAAATCACTTTCTTATCCCTTAAAAAAATTTAGTTTATTGAAAAAAGAAATTATTTAAAAGTATTTAAAAAATTAGAAAAAAATTAATAAAAGTGTAGAGCTTAGAATATGGTAACCCTGCTTGAATGAAAAATCAAAATGGACCAATTATTTTGACACTTAAAGTCTAAAATATATATATTGATTGAATCATGAAGGAGAAAATTGGAATAAAAAAAAAAAACGATTCTATAGCAGGTACCGTTAATAACCGTTTATGGAAAAAACCGTTTTCATTTAAAGATAGACTTTATCCAAAAAAAATGACCATGATTTTTTTAGTCAAAATCGTAGGAACCATTTTTGAGAAAAATGAGTTTTTCTAAAACCGTTATATGACAGGTACCGTTATTTTGGTCAAAAAAAATCCAAAAAACCTCTGGGGATAGTCTCTTAAAAACACCACATACCAAGTTTGAAATAAATCGACAAATCTGTTAAGACTGTGGCCTCTGATACGTACAGACATATTTTTTTGAATTAAAAATATCAAGGTCATTTTTTTGGATAAGGCCTATCTTTAGAACCGTTTTATTTTATTCTGATTTTCTCAGTCATGTCAGACTCAATCAATTTCAACAATTTTTTTTTCCATGAATGCTTTTAAGTTGCCGCAATAATATTTTGTAAAAAAACTTTCAAAATTAATTTTTTGGATTTTTAAAAACAGTTTGAATTTTTGTTTTGAAAAATCATTTTTTCGAAAACTGCTTAATATTTTTTTCAAAAATTAGTTTTTAGATGTTGATAAATAATATCTTAAGAATCGCGTAACAAATTTTTTTTATAAAAGTCCTTGCAAAATTTTATATAGAAAAAACAGTTTTTTTTTTTAACGGTTTTAACGATTTTCAAAATTGTTTTCTAAAAATGTATAATTATAGAAGAAATCAAATTGCATACTTTGTTTTGAGGTTAAAATCATTTAAGAAGCTGGTTTAGTCCTTGTAAAATCGAATTTTATGCTTTTTATATTTTTTTTTTTTCTAAAACTGCATTTACAAATTTTTAATTAAAAACGCTTAGCATACATAGTCACTTTATCTATAAGAGCAAGTACGTGCGATTCAGTCGTGCAATTTATTATTTCCGGTTAAAGAGCAGTCATGAAGTGGTCTTTATATAGTTTAAGGATTATCCATTGTTCACAGGAAACCCTGTATTTGTGGAAGAAATTCCCATAGAAACACTCAGAAAACTAAAGAGGTTAATATCATATTTTCTGTGAAAAAAAAAAAATACATTTTAAGGGAATACATTTTTTTTTTCTAAATTAGCTCAATATTTTTTATTGAAACGGAAAATAATTCATATTTGGAGTATTTTTATTTTATTATTTGCAGTTCTTGCTAAAAATTTATTTGTAGAACTTGAATATAACACGTAGAAGGATTTAGAGTGTGGAAGAAAGGACAAAAATCACTTCTTACAAAGATTGTGGCCTTTGTGATCATGAAATTATAGGAAAAATGATGATGATTTAATACAGCTTTTCAGTACTTCTTAAAAATAGGTAAAATTTAGTAATCAATTTGGAAGAATGTTCAAACAAAAAAAATTTAGCACAATTTTTATTTTTAATAGTAAAGTAAGTAAGGCCATAATAAGACAAAATGAGTGATATTTTCGATATAGTCCACTCTCAAAAAAAGCAAACGTTAACCTTCTTTTGGGGAACTTCATTGTCTATAAAATCAATTGAATATATTTTTCTAAAATCACATTTTAGAATAATTTAGTACAAAAATTCGGAATTTTCATTCAAAAATATTTCAACAGTTACCAGTCTTAAATTTTCGCTCAAATCGGATTTTGTTTTTTCATTTAACTATACAGTCGAATAATTAACTTTTTTTTTAAATTTTACGTTAGAAAATATAATTTTTCTACCAAAACTGAATGGTTGAATGGTTTTATTTGTAGTCAACTGACTAAAGAAAAGTAAATGGTCAATAATTTTGGGTTTTTGAAAAACCATCATTTAAATTTAAATTTTAGGAAAAAAATATTGTAAAAAAAAAATAAAACTGATTTTATAACATTAATTACTTTTTGAGGTATATTTTTCTACCAAAAATTAATGGTTTTATTTTAGTTAAATACAAAAAGGTTAATGTTAATATGTTTTCAGATTTTTATTTAATTTTTTGCTTAAAAATTAAGTAACTTTTTAGTTTACTGCATTTGGTTGTTAAAAAATATGGCCATTGATTTTTTAGAAGAAAAAGTTATATTTTATAACAGAATTTTGAAAAATGATCAGGTCAAAATTTTGACTTCAATTTTTTTTTCAAAATTCTGAGTTTCAATAACTTTATTTAAAATTTTAATAAAAGACCGTTTTTCTTGTTATCAAAAAACATATAATCTGGTCATGAAATTGGCTCCGTTGTATTTCAATAATTTTTTTTGTGCTTCAGGTCAACTTTTAGGAAAATTTCGCTTCCCATTTAAACGGGTGAAAATTGACTCTTAGTCAATTAGTTGTTTTCTTTAAACAGACTTTGAAAATTAAGCGTAGTTGATTTTCAAAAATTTAATTGAAGTTAAAAAAAAAAATCTGATAAAAGCATCAATTTTAAACCAGTAACTATTAAAGTATTTTTGAACATTAAACATTAAAAAAAAATACATCCAAATCGTAGCGGTTTTGCCCGGTTCCGAGATATTGCTATATTTTGAGCTTTAGTTACTTTTTAAACATACATGGGACATTTGATGACATTTTTCTTTTACCGATATATTATTTTTACAGTTAATGAGTGTTCAAAACGCCAACTGGATTCAATATTATGTCGCCGATAAATTATTTTTAACTATTAAGTCTAAGCTTTTGTTTTATTGCAATTTCCTAACGTTTAATACAGATTGTTCTAACCCTGATTTTTTTTAACTAGTTGAGCATTATGTACCTCATTTTTTAAGTTCTAATCAATCTAAGCTCTAATACCAAGAATTCCTGCAAAGTTGGATTCTTGAAATAATAAATTAATTCTCCTCGTAAAGTATATACCTAGGTACGCGTTAGTAAAACAAACGCAACAATTACTTCAAAACATACTTCCAAAAAATAACTCAATGTCATCAATATGTTATACGAGGGAAACAAACAACAAGCATAAAAGTAATGTTTTCGAGTTGTTGAAGCAATTACCACATTGTATTGATGACAAAGTGCTTTTTGCCTAAACAACCATGTTGTTCGTCGTCGAGACAATTTATTAAGCGGCCATTCAATACTACGAAAAAAAAAGACAAACCACACATTCTTAACGAAAAAGTCAATATACAAAATCCTCCTGGGTATAAAAAATAAAAAGAAAAAACGAAAAACAGCAAACAAGCATAACTTCGGCATACTTTTTGAGACTTTCTAGAGAGAGAGACAGAGAGAGACAGAGAGAGACAAAGACCAAAATGCCAACCGTAGCAGGCCATAAATTTGCCAACACATCTAGACAACATCGATTTGATAATCCATTGAGTTTGGGGCAATAAATCAAGAATATCTTCTTCCGGACAAGCCGCCATTTTTGTGCAAAGCAACAAAACGCATTTCACTGCGACATCACACAGTGTATTTTGAACAATGTCCTGCTTTAGGCGAAAATTGATAAGAACGACGACAACGTAAACGTATCCTTAGGAATCGTGCTTACCAAAAGAAAAATGAGCAAAAATATCCTTGTTTCTGCAGTTTGTTTTTTATTTGTCGTAAAAATATGAGTTAGAGAGGGATGGGGTCGATAAATGGAAAAAAATATTAATTTTTCTGTTCAGTTCGTGAATTTAGATTTAATTTATCATCAAAATGATACGAAATGCGAATATACACCATCTTGGCATTTGGAAGCAGTTTCTGAGGCATGATAGCTTCAAAAACAATATTCTCTTCATTACTGCAGTAGATGTTTGCTAAAAACTGACAGATGTCATACACTTGATGGAAACCAAGAGTGCAATACTTGGAATTACTTCAGTGCTGTGATGGATAATGGACGGAATAGCAGGATTAATGTTGCTTTGGAGCACTTTCTGCACTTCACTGCAATGTTATCTTTGTTCATGTCTGACCAAGCACGCAAACAATTATTAGAAAATGTAACTGATAAATTTGCACTTGCATGCATGAATGCGGTGTTCTATAGCCATGAAGCTCTGGTGTAATTGTTGCTCCGATTTAATACGAGAAGACATACTTTTGACATGTGACACTTCTGCAACAATGGGTTCTATTTCTGATAATCATTGCAATTGGATAAAGCATTTTTAGTCAATTAATAGAAGCTCCCTTGTTCTGGAGAACTTTCGTTGTGAAAATGTTGGGCCTATGCTAAATTCTCCTCGTTTGAAGCTCCACTTATTCTTATACAATGGATCCTAGTGGTTTTTGACAAACAATTTAAATAAATCCACAATACGGCGAAGATAAGAATACTGAATTTTTTTGAATTGATGTAGTTCGGTGGATCTTCTTTCTCAAAAATAATGGGGCCTTCTTTCGTCGTCAGCTCCAGGATGGAAGGAAGGAAACAAGCCGAAGAAACCGATCAATCATTTCTGAATAAAGGCTGCAGAAATGGAGCTAGCATATACTGTGGGTCTTTACTGTAATGATCCTTTTGGGGCCTTGGGTTCTATTGTCTGGAAATCATTCGAGTACTTACATTTGGTTTGAGTTTGCTTACCTGATTTTTCCAGTAGAATATTTCGGTTTTCTAATAGTTTTCAGTTTATTATTTCTTCTGCAGAAGCCTCGTCTTCATTTGTTTTACTTGTAACCAGACTAAGTTGTTCTATAGATCACTACGTAGAAAAAAAAAATTCATTAATGTAACCCTTTCTGGTGCTCTGGTCTTTGCAAAGGTTGTCATTAATTGATCCTGGTAGAAAAGATTCTAGAATTTTGATTTACATAAAGTTTGTACATCTCAAGCTACTTTAACCACTTAAGGTTAAACAACCAGGATGGAGTCCAATGTTGGCTCACCGTTATGTTCGCACCTGCATGTTACTGAAGACACGCATTTAACGAAAGTTTCAATAATCAATTTGATGGGAATTGATTGATCTGCTGATCTTCTTGTCATGATTTTCACCCTTTGGAATCGACTTTATAACACATGGAAATGTGAAGATTTCAATGTTTATGGCAAACTATTCAAACTGTTAAAACTGTCAGCAAAGAAGATGTGACCTTGCCTTCATCTTCTAAAATATTATTTGGAAAACAAATTACAGTGTGGAACCAGGCTCAAACTAATGTTTCCTGGCTGATTGGGAAGAGCAAAATGCATTAATGTTACATGTAGGACTGGTGTCCAGGATGATTTACGTATGCCTTTTGCTTCGCTCAACCTACAGGCCCGAAGGAGTGAAATGGTAATCAGGTTCATGTTGGGTGTCTGTATTTGTCTCTTTTTGACTGCTTGTCACGTAAAGTGCATCTCAACTAGCCATTCAGAACCGGCAGAAAACTGTAGGTCCACAAAATGTATTTATTTGTTTTTTTTTTCATCTTCATCCTGCATCTTGATCCTGCATCGTCATCCTGCATCTTTGTCCTTTATCTCTATGCTGCGTCTTTACCCTGCATATCATTCTGTATCTTCATGCTGCAACTTCATGTTGCATCTTCATGGTGCATTTTCATTCTGTATCTTCATGCTGCATCTTATCATGCTGCACCTTCATGCTGCAGCTTCATGCTGCATCTTCATGCTGCACCTTCATTCTGCATCTTCATGTTGTATCTTCATGCTGCATCTTCATGCTGCATTCTCATCATGCATTCATCTCATACCTAAAGGGGCAAAAATAAGTAAGTGAAGCAACGTCAATTTAATATTTTTTGCACTTCACTTATGCCCCTGAGTAAAAAAGAGGGTAAAATATATATTCGAATTTTATAAATGTACTGTTTTGTACTGTCTTAAGCCAATTTCTTATGTGGGGGGAGGGCGTTCCATAATTAGTTGATATCAAACAATTTTTTTTTTTGTTTTATTTTCGTTAAGACGTATGAGTAAAATTTTGAGGTCTGCTAAGCTTCAGTTGGGGGCCAGAGACCCCCATAGATGGAAGAAACCTTAAGAGAGTACAAAAAGCAAGAATACAAAGCAAGCAAAACTAATTATAATCGATTAACTTTATAAAATTCTAATATTTCATTTTCCTCGACCCCCACGCCCACCAGCTGAAGTTTGGAAGACTTGCATAGTTTAACGCAGAGGCATTAAAGAAGTCCAAAAAGTAAAAAAAAAAATAATCGTTATAAAATGACGTAACTTTACTCATTTTTTGTACCCCTTTGGGGGGCCCTCGCCACCACAAGTCTTTCAAGTCTTCAGTGGTGAGGAGGCTTGAAAGACTTGTCGATTATTACTGAGGAGGATAAAAACTAACAAAAATAATACAATTTTCCTTATAAAATGTCGCTGGCTCTTAGACTTCTAACGTAAGCGTGAGTTAAAGTAAGCTTTATTTGACCAAGAAAAATATTACTTTATGTTTTTTTTTTAGCTGCAAAAATAAATATTTTGAATATTGAAAAACGCAGTAAGGCCATAAATCGGACATTAAAAATTGATTTTGTCTTAATTCAATAAAATGTAGACCCCACTCTCTTCCCCTCATCAAGATCAATTTTCTTCATTATCTAATTTATCTGTCGTCCCTTGTTATAACAGTAATACCCCTTCTTTCATTAAAAAGCCTTTTGACCTTAATATCTCACTAAGCCCAATTAAATTTCATCAAAGTATCTTTCTTTCGTTTTCCCATTATTTGAGTACAAAAACTAAAAAAAAAAAAAGGATTCCTTTGTTTGCTAATGCAAATGTCCATCAGGAGAAACTTTTTCAGGCATACTCAATTTGCTTCCTCCAATGATGAAAGGAGTAAAAGCAAGGGCATCTTCAACATATTTCTGCACAAAAAGTCTTAAATGGATCCTCTTCCTTGAAGCATCTCTATACCAACATAGCTTCAGTGAGTATATATCTACTTTAACACACTCTCCATCCTTGTCTCTTTTTCTTTGTCTCCTGTTGCATTATGAAACACTTGTTATGCCACCAAAAGCAAATTCCAAAAAGTAGGGTACTTTGCCTTTGCATATCTTCAAGAATGAATTTTCCTCTTTATATTCTTCTTACATCACAGAAACCCAACAAGGAGCTAGATAGAGCTACCCACCTGCTATAAAACTGAATGCAATTTTGGTTTATCCTTTGGAAGAACACTGTGTTTTGTGTGTGACATAAGCTTATCCATATACACAGCCCAGAGTCGGAAGAAAGATATACCTGGAAGGCGTTAACGATAACCAAAAGACGATAGAGCTTCAACTTGAGTGTGTGAAATGGAAATTCTTCTTCGTCCTGCAAAAGGATAACAGAGAACACCCATCAAGATCGTCTTTTGCGGTGCGGGATTGGACTGTTTTTAAGTTGAATTGAGTTGAGATGAGTTGACACACATAAGAATTCCATTATCATCATCATTTTCACCATCATCTTCTTTATTGTCGTCGTGTCGTCGTCATCGTCATCTGAGGAGCCTTATTTTGTTGTTTAAGTCATATCTGGATGTCTCTAATGCAAGGACAATCCTTTGGTGATGTGTCCTTGAGAGACGAAGAAATATTTACAAAAGTGTTTATCAAAATAGTTTTATCTCTCAAAAATGTACTCGTATAAAGACTCTTTTGGTTCAAAATTCTTTTACGTGATGCTATCAAATGCATATATCTTATTCTCAAAGGATCTTAATTGTTAGGAAACTAATTTGTGTTTTCTTTTGTGCAAAAACAAACTCGAGCGTCCACAAATTGCATCTTATTTTTTTGGTTTTTTGTTTTTCTGGAAAATATAACAAAAAAGATATACAAGGTTTTGTGTAGGTACTGCAGATAATTCAATAAATTGCTTGTTACTGGAAAAATCTCTTATTTTCCCTAGGAACGCGTTTTAAAATACAAAAACAAAAAGTTAATGTATACAATCGAGTCGAACACACCAGCTCTTATGTTCGGATTTGGCTCTAATTCGTCGAAGATCCCGGCAGACTCCAAATATCTAAAATTCAGAAACCCAAATTTTTGTATTTTTTTGTGATTATGGGTCTTAAGAATTTTGGAAGTTCTTGGATTCTAATCTCAATCTTTTAAAACTTCCTTGTGCACGCCACTGGTAAGAGACCTTCCCATTTAGAACCTCAACCGGTTGAAATCATAACGTTAAGGATCTACCCACTACCCATTCAGAAAACACAAAGTTCCAAGTCCCATGATTCCCAAAAACTTATAATTTACGAGATCGAACTTTTGTACACAATTTCAAAAACTCACAATTCCGAAGGGCCCAAGGTCAGAATATCCAGGTTCCCAAAAACAAATTCTGAGACGCAACTTAAATATAGGCCATTTGTTCAATTTTTTTTCATTTATCGTCTTGATCTTGATTTATTTGTTTTTCGGTGATTTTGGGTCTTGCATTTTGGGCTTTGGGCTTATGAGAATTATGTTTTAGGGATTTTGGTTTTCGTGGTTTTTTAGTTTTACTGTCTTTAGGTTTGAAAATTCTTAAGAAAACTTAAAATCCCAAAAAGAAATTAAAATTTTTCTTTTGGTACTAAAACTTTTTGGGATTTCTATTTTCGGTTTTTGAGTGTTTGAGAGTATGGGTTTTTTGAGATCTTGGGTTTTGGGATTTTGACTTTTGTTTACTTAAGGCCTTTGAGATTTTCGCTTTTTAAGATTTTTCCAAGTTCTCGATTTTTGGATTTGGTGATTTTGGGCCTTTGGATTTCTCAAATGGAAGTTTTCTGGATTTTTTGATTTCAAAATTTTCGTGGGTCCTAGGTTTTGTTGTTAATATTGGCGTTTTAGGATCTAAGATTTTAAAAATATCGGTATTGGAGTTTCAGGATTTCAGGTTTTCCTAATATTTGATGCCGAATTTTGTTTCAAAACCCCAAATAATGAGATTCTAAAAATGTCAATAGGGGAGCCATTAAAATTGCATCGAAAAGACATTATAATCAGCAAGAAGGAATTTTAACATCTTCTCTTTGGGTCTTCATCAAGTCAAAACATTTTCATCTCAAATTTTATTCAACGAATCCATTACATGTCCTTATTATCTTGTGTTTCTTTTTTCTGTTCCTTTTGGTTTAATATCGATATTGTTTTCGATTATCGAATACTTCAACATTGAAAACGTTTCTATTCATGAGAGGGTGGTAAAATATTATATACCCAGAAGAAAAAGTAGCGTATCGCATTTACGAGATAACAATATCTAGAATCTCGAAATGCAACCCCCACAATGGAAAAGGATGATTGTTAGTTTTACTGTGTGGTTATTGAAAAACGTACACACTTCAATGGGTTTATTGAAATAAAAAAAAAAAAAACATTACAACAACAACAAACAAAAAACGGACAAAAAATACAAGGAGCAGAAGAAAAATATAATGCAAGTAATGGTTTGTAGAAGGAGTAGGTGGAAAGGTACCCATATATTTGGATTCAACTTGGTATAAAATTTTAGGATACAATTTCTTGTTTTAAAAGATTGAAGTATCCATTTGGAAAAATTGAGAGGACTGCTATTACATTTTTTGATTGAATTAATTCACAAAGAAAAATATTGAATGTCTGAATTTGATTTTGATTTTTGATGTCTGCCTTTTGATGGAACATAATGAATTATTTCGTAATATGTTTTTTAAAAAGATGATTTTGATACTTGATTGAAAAGAAAAAAAAATATGTATACCTACCTATGTACATTTCTTGACATTTAGTACATTTCATAGGCCTTGTTGAACGCAATCAAATGGCAAACATAAATTACATTCATTGAATTTGCCGTCAATATGTGGATTTACAGGTAAAAATCAATTTATCGGTAGGTTCTTAGTAAGAAACATAAATAGCGTATTTTATTTTAATAAATAATGTGACATTGGACAGTAAAAAAACAAACCTTTCTAATGGTGCCTTATTTGAAATGGCGTTTACAAAAGAAATAATATTTGAAATTTTAACATTATGTTCAATAATTTCCAAATTTAACGAACAATTTTGACCAAAATTTGGTCAACAACACTATAATAGTGTTGATGTAAATTTAAATGTCTATTTAATTTCACCTTCAACAATATTTATATAAATAAAAAATTGATTAAAAAATAATCAAGTTATTAAAAATTTACGAATTCAATTTTCATATCCTAGATGAACGCGAAGCTGAGGCTATGAAGTCCAAGTTTTCTCTCCACATCCAAACTACATATTTTTGGAAATGTCTGAATGTCTTTTTTGACAAAAGCAAAAAAATAAAATCAATTGAAAATTGACAAATTGCAAAAGTGTTGCATTGAAGATTTTTTTCTAGTTTCCAAAACTGCCTTTACATTTCATTTACAGTTATTGGTTGCAGAGAAATTGATGTTTAAAAACAGAAACGTCATTTTCTATTCAACCACCAATAAATGGGTTAAAAAAAATCGTATCAAAAATTTAAAAATAAGGAATTAAGGCTGAATGCACAAACTTTCTGGACTTTATAAAGATTAAGTTATTAAATAAAGTAATTTTAAATATTTTTAAGTTTCGGTTTTTTTTTGAAAATTTAAAAAAAATGCATAAAAATTGAATGGTGATAAAGAAATGAAAATATTTTGGGACACAATTGTACAAACGATGATCTCTTAGATGGCGTTATCAGTTTTTAAAAGTTCCACAGTCGGGCGATTTACTGCCATTTTATTTTTTGAAATGGATTTATTTAAAAAACGATGAGTGTAGAAATAAATCTAAAAGCTGTACAAACGTGTACAAACGATGTACAAAAGATATCAATAACCACTTTTGCTAAAATCGAAAGTCGGGCGGCCACCTGCATACAAGCGTGTTACGCTGAACGTTTTTTTTAATTTATTCGTTCGAAAAATTACTATCCAACAAACGAAAAGTCGTTTGACGCAAACGATTCATTCTATGAAAAATTGTCCGGCTAGCAAAAAAGTCGTTTGGGCATTTTTTTCGTTTGCCGAAATCGATTTGTTCTCTCAGTGTTTCTTATAGAAGTTAAACGTTTTTAAAAAAGGTGTACCCTGTAAACGGTCATATTGTTGTTTAAAGTGTTACTTTTGATAGAATGGCGGCAATAATAAAGCAGGGTGGATCTTTGGCTCAACGGAAAAAACAGGTCAGTCAAAAGTCAACTATTGCCAGTTTCGTACACTTACACGGTTGAGGTGTCTTCAGTTTCTCTCGCCACCTAAGCTGAGGTAGTTGTTTTCTTCTGTCATGTTCTATGTCGGTTTGAAACAATGATGCACCCATGTGTCCTAGCTTTCTTAGTCGCTTTATATTGGGCTTTTTGACCAAGTCAATGACGCTGACTTAAGGTCTGTAAAGCTCGTCTTTGAATCTCCTCCTCTACTTTCCCATACAGCAGGACTGCGATGTTAAAGCTCATATATTGGGTCTCTTGATGGGTTCATTGATAGAGGCTTGGCTTATTGCCTTCTTAGTATCTGACTTTGAAGCAGGGTTGGCTGTCTTTGCCGTTAAGCAGTCTGGAAAAGAGATCTATCCAGGTACCATAATGACAGCCTTCTATTATCGAATAGCAAACGTGACACTCAAAAGCCTCAACGCTTGCTATTCGTGCTCCCTCTCCTTCGTTCTGTGTAGTCGCCTTTCTTTTCTTTTTTTTTACATAAAACTCGCTAGCTACTCTTTTACTAGTTCTGGTCGTAGCCTGCAGCATTGACTAATATGCCCAGTTCTTGGCTGCAAGTGCGAAAAGTTTTGTTTTTGTTGATTTGGAAAACCCGACACATAAGTGACGGTACTTCTGTTAACAAGTTAGTAATGCTATCACGTATATCTATGCAGGCCTTTGTTCTGTTTTTGATTTGTCCTAAATCTTGAAAGAAACAATGTCAGCTAAAGTTATGGAGGTCTCTTGCGATATATATTTGATAACGTCAAATTTTCTTATAATACCTATTCCATCATCACCTTGGTGCGATTTCCATGGATATCTGCATCAAAGATCTAGCAACATTCAGATGGTAGCCTTCTGACATGAACAGCTCTCAAAAAACCAAGGCAAAGTGATTCATACTCTAAACCGTTTCCTGTGAGTTACCTAGCAGGAACGGAGGGGACCTACAATTTTCTGCCGGTTCCGAACGGTTAGCTGAGATGCAATTTTCTTGGCAAGCAGTACCTACTCTTGAAGGTTTTGTCAATTTCTCGCTTGAGATAGTACACCTGAAAAAAAAAGGCATAGGTTGGGAATCGAGGCCAGACCTCCTGAGTGACATTCCATCGCACTAACCATTACGCCAAGGGGTACTACAAATGGTAGCCTATACCTCTTCAAAATTCTTGGACATTCAGAATATTGGATTAATGCCTGGCATCTATCAATCTATCAGTGATCAATTTGATTGATAAATTTGTTGATCTGGCTATCAAATCACGAAACCACGCACTAAAAACAACCGTTGTTTTCGACCCCTTCGTGTCAGGAGCTACACCAGCGGCAGGAGCCTCAAAACTGGAAGACCAAGTACTTTAATAACTCAAAGGAAGAGAGGTCAGATTAAATGCTGCTATGCTTTATGCTCTGATCAAATCAGAGTAGCCTATAGAAGGTGTTCACCAAGTAGTTTCTTGTTCCGCTACCGTCTTAGTTCTAAGGATTTCGTTTGTCGGAACGCATCTTCGTTTGGAGGGGTATTTAATTCAAGATCCTACTTTACTTTAACCTGTTCACCGCATGGTGGCCTTCTGCTTCTGAAGAAACAAGTTCCATGGCAACACGGGTCTAATTAGCGGTTTAGTAGTAACTGTTAGTTTTTCCAATATCCCTATGGAGTGGCTGTGTTTTTTCGACCTCTTTGCATTTCTCGTTGAAATACCGTAGCCCGATTAATAAGTGTTCCTTTCTAGTGAGAAGAAAGTTCGCTCCTCTTCTTGTGCTGGATTTTTTGTGAACTTTGCAGTATTTTCGGAACATTAAGGCATCCGATCTAATGTTACTTTCAACAAAATGCATTTTTGTATCATTTTAGTGAAATAATCGATAACATTCAAGAGTGATATCATCCAAGTTTACCTACTGAATTATAAAGAAGTATTTTCCCTATCATCATCATTGATATCAAGAGACCAAGACCTGAAAGATATGTACATAGATAAACTTATATTTGCATTTGAAGACCTTAAGAAATGTTTTATCATCATAGTAGGTACCATTAACTGTTGAAAGGAACCATTTCCCATAACAATATAAATGAACTTTATCAAGTTCTTCCTTTGCTGTACCATTCCTTATGGGAGCTTTCACATATTTTCATAAAATTAAGTGCTATTATACTGATGTGTATACAGTATATCCCTAAAATCCCCCACAAAAATCTCATCACTAAACTCAAATAGATGCTTTCAGCTTATATTATTTTTCTTTTTTTTTTTCATTGTTTCGACTTGATTGTTTACTGGAACTCATCGTCTTGTATCTCTTGGATCGTTTTATATTGCTTAAAAAAAGATACATATACTTTTTGTATCTAAGTTTCACCTCAACATTATTTACTCTCCTACACACTAATGTGACTTAACCCACATGAAGAACAATTGCAGGGATATAAAACACCTGAAAAGATGTCCTTTAAAAACAGACAAGAGTCGAGAGTATAAGAGAAGGTGAAAGGGAAAACAGATGGTAACACAAAACAAAGCTATAAATTAAATGCAAAGTTATAAAACCACCCTAAGCTAGATTGCATCTTTCTTCTACTTTTTTTTTTCTCTTTTTGTTTTATTCTTAGCTTAGGTTATAAAGTATTTCCTTTTATCTTCAGAATAGGAAAATTCCAACTGAATTAAAAAAAAGTTAAGAGATTTTAAAGATTCTTACATTTAATAAAACAAAAAAAGGAAACAAAAACACATCCATGAGAGACACTGTTGAATGCTATTTACATTTCTTCTCTCACTGCTTCAAGGCGAATGAAAAATTTACTGTATAAAGTATCTTTAGCGACAAAATTTTTTATGACAAAAGAATTTTTTTACCATTTACCCTATGAAGTTTTTATATTGTTGTTTTATGAAAAAAAAAAACATATTTTGAAAAACCCTTTTTCCTTAGAAGGGTATTACATGCTCGAATGTTTAGCCTCGCATGCATGAATTATTACCTTTCTCTTTTCCACTTCATCCATGCGAAGCTGAACATGCGTGTAATACCCGTCTTTTAAGCCTAGTATGCAGCTGAAGCGAGTCAAGATTTTTCAGCAAAATACCAACGAAAAATATTCAAGGAGTACCTATTCTGACTTTGAAACAAAAAAAATAATAACATACAAAAAAAATCGGAAAATCTTCTAAATTGGTTAAAACCCAATAAATAAATTAAAATCCATTCTTACCAGTTCAAACAAATGTATCGGGCAATGAATTGTTAGTTCGGTCAACATGCGTACTGCTGAACGAATACCAGAACGATGTTTTTCGTTAATGAACTCGGTCCCTAGCTAGTTACCACCAGTTACGCACACCAAGTTGGTTGAGGTTTTCCATTCCTTGATTGTGCCATTTAAAATGATACCTTCCTCTGTCAAGACGTCACTCTAGGATGTCAAGACTCATCAGGCCCTTAGAGTAAGGTCCATACAGTTTGTTGTTGTATTTTCTTCTATTGTTTCAAATATCACTTGAAGAATCTGTCATTCAAAGCAACCGAGCTGGTTTTCATTTAAAACTGACAGTATGCATGTATCTGCCACATTAAAAAAGAATGGGATGATTGAAGGTCCTTCTTGTTTCTTTGAGAGAGGGCCTTACTGCTTAAATGCTTGAAAAGCCCAAAGAAACAGCAGTTGGCAAGTGTATTTCTCTGTTTAATCTCTTTACTAATGTTGTTCTGAAATGTAGTAGTGGGTCCCAGGTGCCAAGTCCCAGGTTCCAGGTAAAGAAAGTCTTTAACTACTTCGAAATTATAACAGCCCAGTCGATGATGGTGTTGGGTTAAAACGATGGTGTATTGGGTCTCTCTTCTTGATGACAGCATTTTATACTCTGTTTTCTTCTCGTTAACAGCCAAGCCTATCTTCGCAGCCTCCGTTTGAATACTGGCAAATGCAATGTCAATGTCAACAGCATATTAAGCAAGGAGTTGAACGAACTTTTGAAACAACAGGGACTACAATCAGTTTATTTACGGACCTAGTGTTCTTTTACGAAGTTGCTATAAGAAATTCCGAGGTCAAATTTAGAAAGATTAAGATTCAGTGACTGTATAACCCTACAGGTCAACCCCATAGACAGCACTCAAAAGTGCAATGTGAAGAAGAAAGCAGATATTTTCACCAAGTCCAAGCCAAAGTAGTCGTCTGGATCAGATGGAGTATTCAACTATGCCCTTAAAAGATTCTCACAATCAGTGATTTCAAACATATGCAGTTCAGCTTATATAAATAACGATCCTAAGGAGCCCAGAAGAACACGGCAGCCCTTAACCCAGAAAAGATGATGCATATTTTGGTTGTAAATAATTATCTCGACTTACCCCACTACACAACCTGATAGTGACCTTTCTAGACCACGAAAGAAAATACAAGCTTTAGGTAAGTGAAGCAGAGTTGAAGATCGCCACAAATTCCCTGGAAATAAAAAAGCTCCTGGACTAGATGGTGTACCAGAAGAAGCTCTCAAGGCAAATTCTTACATTATCCCACATTATGGAAGAAGTTGAAAGACTGGTGCTTCAATAAGAAATTATACATAAATCAGAAGCTGTATGAATGGTCTTATCGCTTAATGAGGGTAGGACCTTGTGTGCACAGAGCTGTGGAGAAGAAAAGACACCCAATACCGGATGTCAAAAATAGACATATATATCAGTGAGGTATTGAGTTAGTACCAGAACTCTGCTATAAGCTCACTAAATGACTAAGCAATATCAGTAATAAGATCATCTTCTGATCATTCAAGATACAAATCTTCTGGTTCTAACATCTCACTCCATGGAACAGAGGCACGGATCAAAAGTTGTTCAAGACGTTTAGGGAAATATAGATAATATGAAGCAGCAAGCTATATTGAGAACACCTACTTAGCAGAATGAAGATCTAATGATATGCTGAGCGCATAGTATCGGAGTACTAAAGCATTGGCAATCTTTGAACCTATCACTGAGAAAGGGCATTATTGTAGTGAAATATTGCCGGGGGATAAGCAACCAATAAACTGGAGGCAGCTAGCTCATGATTAGTGCAACGGCATCAATAAATCTCTTACTTCATCCCGAAGAAGGACATATAGGGTAAATTAAAAAAAAAGCTGCATATACTGTAGTGTCTCTTAATTATTTCAACGACACATTTTGTATGCATCGAAATGAATGTAACCAACCGCTGCTGTCGCAGATTCAAATTGCTTATGGATGCAAAATAAAAAATCCCTCCATCTCCATCTTCTGCGGAGAAATACATAAATTCCATTTTATTTATGTGGAGCGTTTAGTTCGTGACGCATAAAAAGCAAAATCAAGTGCAGAATCCTGTGTTTTTCAAGGCGAAGAGAGTGAGAGAGAGACAGCGACAACGAAACAACGAGAGAATGAGAGCGAGGAAATAAAACAAAGGACATCCCCTCCCTTATTAATTAGAAAATTGGAGCACGCAACAGAAGGTTCACATGCACATATACTAAATGCAATTAGGTAAGGTGTGGAAACGATGCAATATGGTTTGGTGAAGAAGGTTGCCTTGCAACGAAGGAAGATGCTGGCTGGCTTGGCTGGGTAGGGGTTTTGTGAGAGAAAGAGTCTTAGCAGAAAGATAAACAAGAAACAATTCTTAATTCCGCCATCAACTGTTCGCATTTAGCGGTGTGGATAATGCGACTTGCACACTACTTGCATATAAGATAAGGACAATGTTAATGGGTGCAGTTTGCAAGGCAATGCAACAGCTACTACGATTTGACACCACGACAAATTCTGTGTACCTTGTTTGTTTGTGTGTGCGAATTGGAGGAAGAAAACAACGTTTGGGGAATATTAATGAAAGTTTCTACTGCGGGTTAATAAAAGTGCACTCCGATTAGGAATGAGTAATTGCGGTGAAGGTAGGCAAAGTTTTTGAAATTACATAATGAGGTTTGGTGCGTTGGAAATTGTCAAGATGGATTTTTTTGAATTAAACTTTTGAGTTTTGAAAAGTTTTGGGGACATTATTTTGAAAGGGTCTTCAAGTGTTGTAAGAAGTTTAAAGTTCAAGGAAAGATTAACAACTGAAAGATTTGTGTGGTTGAAGGTAACAAAAGCAAAAACACTTATGCTCAATTAATGGGAGTAAGCCTTGACGGGTTTGAGGGGCTTACGTTGACCTACAGTAAAACTTAGAGCAGTGGGCTCGCGGGATATGTTTCTGAAGACCGAAGTGGAGTGAGATGTTGCTATTAATTATACCCCTCCCAATTAAAGAGTGTTCCCGCCAAGACACTCCTTAAAGATCAGGATGAAGAAGAATTCTCTCGACGCAATATAAACGCAACGGTAGCGTCACTCACTGAATTCTCATACTTCCATATTCATAAGGAGTCTTAGTGATCTCCAGATCAACAAAATGTAAACTTAGTTCATCATGTTGTGACTGATGCTAGGCATTTCTCTAGTATCACTGATGTTTCCCCGTGCATTCCGGGAAGCCAACATAGACTCGCATCACTAGTAGCTGAAGTTCGATCACGGATAGCAATGACAACTAATAGTCTAAGAGCCAGCAGCTACTTCGACTAAACTACTACTCGCGGGGCTGAAATGTTGTTAACAGTTGATTTGGCAAGAGTTATAATTAAAAACCCAAGTCAGGGAAGGTTGCCATGGACCCGGGGTTGCTCAATTTTTTAAAATGCAAACAAATTGTCAAAACTAACTTTTTTTCGCAAGGCTGAAATTTTGTATACAGCTGCTTAGGTACTATTAAAGTTAAAAAAAAAATATGGTTTTGGCAGGGTTGCCGTGGGCCAAGTGTTTGCCAGATGAGCCAAAAATTCTTTTTATTATAAGGAATTCCATCATATTATTTTATTGCTTAAACTTGGTGTTTTTTTTTACTTCAAGTGGAATAGGCCTACAGGGGAAACCACACAATACAATAATAGAAATCATTTTTAATACAAACTCGTTTTTGTATCAATTGAGTCAAAAACTCCCCCGAAAAATGAGTGTCCTCAACTTTTATTTAATTTTGAATTGAAAATTGATCCCAAAAGCAACATTATAGTACAAAATTCTCCTAAAAACTGGGCGTGTCAAACAATACTTAGGACAGACTAGAAACACACAAAATATACAAGTTAAGTTAATAACACAATCGTTGTTTTACAAAATTTGGTGTTAAGATGACATTTTTACAAAGAAGGCGTGGCAGGGGGCGGAAAATTATTATCATAATTTCTTATTCTATTCTTAATCATGTCTAAAAGTTTCATGAAATTAAATTCACTGTTTCAGATTTTATATTTTAAAACCGATTTTTTTTTTAAACTCGAACTACTGTGCGCACTAAAACTAAATACACTAATATATTCACAGTTCGTGCAGTTACAATATGTGCTCAACAAAATGGGACCAAAAGTTTATAAAGTAAACTCCTAAAAGCAGTTTTAATCTAAAATAAATTAAAAGTGAGATTTTCCCGTAGAACAGTTTTTGGTAGAAATCATTTTTAATGGTGACTTACGCGAAAGAGATACGAGTTGGCAAAGTGGAAATTCGGAAATAGCACCTCAAAAACTATAAGATAGAACAATAGAAAAAACATTGCCAAAACTTTCCAGGTAAAACTACCAAAGGACTGGGATATTGTTTATCTGGGATCCTGATGGGATCTGCTATATCATCGCATTCGCAAATTAACCCAAAAATTAAACGAAGAGTCATACTTGCCTACATCCAATTCCTTTCCATTTCTCTCCGGTACATACTGCAGTTAAGACTAAAAAGAACTAGATTTCATAACTCTTTTAACTTACAAAAGTACTCTAAAACCACATTCAGAAGTCAGTACTAAAGTAATGACTGTGCAGGTAATGAAAGCAGTTATTTGACTAAAAGTTCATTAAATGTAGTACTTTTTGACTAGTTTCAGTACAAGAAACTTTCTAATAAAACACTAAAATCAGTCAAAAAGTACTGCATTAACTGTATAATCACTATTTAAGTACTTACTGTTAACTGCTTGTTTTCCAGTTAAGGTAACTAGTAGCAGTACTAGCAATTGAAATTTAGGTCAATTTACTGCGACTGAATTGACTACACTACTAATTGACTGCAGTCTTTTATAGTTTTGCTATGCTGTATGAACAGAGACAAGTTTGATGATCCAGCTATGGGTTGCGTTATGGGAACGATTTTAATATTGGGGCCGTTGCGAATGGATGAAGAGTGGAGGATAGAGTTTTAAAAACAGCAGTCTTTCCAGAAACTATATTTCTTAAGTATTTTAACCTTCAAAAGTACTTTGACTGTAGAACTATAATCAGCAGTCAGTACTAAATCAAAGACTGTACACCTAATGAAAGCAGTTATTTGAGTAAAATTTTATTAAATGCAGTACTTTTTGACTAGTTTCAGTACAAGAAACTTTCTAATGAAACACTAAAATCAGCCAAAAAGTACTGCAGTTAATTAACATTTATTCAATTAACTGCTTTCAATGACTTTACAGTCATTTTTGTTGTACTGACTGCTTACAGATTATTTTGCAATTAATTTACTTACAAGTAGTTCTAACTTCCAGTTGAGATTAAAGTTAATCAGCTTTAACTGAATTGACTGCATTATACCAATTGACTGCTGCAGTCTTTCACAGCTCCGAAAAAACAGCGACTCAGATGGCTATGCTGCGTTTTCGCATTCCGCATTATCCGTTGCCTCAACATTTAATAAAGTTACCCCTTAATATTGAAATATCACATTCTTTTTTTTGATTCAAGTATCAAAATCTTTTGAAAAATCTTTTGCAATAAAAATAAAGTAGGTATTTATATAAGTCCACAAAAGTCAATTTTAAAAAAATGAAACTTAACTGCCCTTTTCGAAAGTATTCTATTGATCTTCAAGCTCCAATAAGAGTGATAACCAGAAATTCCAAGTTCTTTAAGAAAAGTTAAACTTTTTTCGATTTCTATTACCTTTCTTCTTTAGATTCTACCTCCAACTTCTTAAGTGTTCAAATCGGTAAACTTTAAGTAAAAATTTCTCTTCCAATCGATTTACTCTCAAATACAAGTTCTATCTATCAAAAACCTCTGACCCTCTATAATAGTTTCAACCAAAAAAGCTTCTTCCAATTTTACTTGTGCAATTTTTCTTTACGGCTACCAAAGGGAATAAAATAAGAAAATCAAAAAAGGAAGAAAAAATAAGAACCAACGATAACTTTCTACTCTGCTGCCTCCTTATTATTTTTATCGGGTCACTTCGCATTGGAATAAAGAAAAAGTCATGTGTACAATACATATACAGACATGTGAGCCTAGGAGGATGATATGCAGGGCATGCACCGCCAGCACCACATAACCATAAGAATCTCGTCCATTGCATTAGAAAAATTATCTTTTCAAAAGAGCAAACGAGAGAGAGAGAGAGACAGAGGTCGAAAAAGCAACAGAGATCACCACCTGGTGTTGGATATTAGAAGTTGCACCATGCAGCAGCCAGAGTCCTCCCTCTCAATCTCCTTCTTCAGGGTGCAATGAAATATTATTATTATTTTTTTTATTTTTGCCTTTTCAACAAAAGGACTCCTTCACAGAGAACAAGAAGAGGATGAGAGTATGTCGTTCATATATACTCGTGTGTCGTATCTACTCACACAATGTGTGTGTAATCATTTGAAGGACCATAAATATTATTTTTCATCTTGCCGTACAAAAAAAGAGACAAGCAAAATGGCTTGTGGAGATATTGAGGCAAAAGATGAGAAGATGTGGGAGTCAACAACGCCCTCATACGTCGAAAGCTGAAAGTAGATACTTATCGTTTGGTAAACGATTTGTCACCTGGAATTTATGGTGTTTTGATAAAAGTTTTGCAATAAGAAACTTATTCCTGCCTAACAGAGTGTTTTTTTTTTTTTTTTTTTTTTTTCTGGAGAGACACGAGCGTAGCGTCTATACTTTGTCATACAATGAACATGCAGTTTGTTTTTACAGTAGAAAAAGAAAGAAAGTATATTTTGGGATAATTTTTTATATCGAAGAGGGCCACCTACAGTACTGTTTGTTTATGAAAACTGACAACATTGGAAGCTGCTTGGCGACTTCTGATATCCTAAGCAGAGCAACGAAGTTGCGTGAGCGGTACTGACCTAAATAAAGGAACGAAAAGCCCACACTACACTTTACTGCTTATTCATGAAAACTGACAACATAGGCATTCTCCTGGGGACTCATATAATAACCCACGCACAGCAATTTAGTTGTGTGAGAGTGACTGAAAAGCTGAGAACCCAAGAAGGGAGTTGAAATCCTGAGTAGAATAAAAAGCGGGCCAAATAAGGTGCTTTTGTGGTTTCACCAAAGAGCCAAACAACAGATTTTGGGTTTTGGTTGTTTGTGAAAATCCATTTCACGGTTTGTTCGATTTTTCGCCCATGACCGTTTTCAGTGTTTGAGTACCTACCAATCATTTTTTAAACAAAAAAATATTAGCAGTTTTATGGAGTTAATAGAAAACAATATTTCCCGTTTCATATACCATTTATTCTTTTTCTTTCGCTTATATACTGCTAATATTTTTTTTAGTGATTTGGTACAAGTTGAGAACTGTAGTCTGAGAGGGTTGCCATTGGCCTACGGTTGCAAACTAGATGGGCAAAACTAACCTACTTTAGCAAGGCTGAAGTTTTGCATCCTACATAATACTTTTGTATTCTAGTAAAGTACTCTAGTCGAAAGCATCGCCAACCACCCCAACCAGTTGATGAGAAGAATAACCACTCACCAAAGACATCCCGAGCCGATGTATCTGTCAGCAATGGAAATCCTGAACGAGGATAGTGTAAACGCCTACGAACTTTTCAATACCAGCTTCAACGAAAAACATGTTCTTTATTTCACATGCTGGCGTAAGGCTAAGGGGATTGACTTTGAAATGCCTGGCAACCAGTTTTATAAATTTTTTTCATTGACTTTGTTAAGTAAATTATTGTATTTTTTATCGTTGTTGTATACAATTCAATTAGATTTTGAATCTCTAAATAAGTTTTGCCTTCCAAAATAAGTCTTTTGATTATATCTCCTTGTTTTAGGGAACTTTACATGCCTTATTCTGTTGCTCCCAAAAAATCTATCGATATTTTCAATAAAATGTATGCAGATCTAATGCATAAACAATCACTGATGACCTTTTTAAAATCTTCAATGTTACAAATTGTATCATATTACAATGCACCGATGCACTACTACAGTAGGCGGCCACCCAATTATGACCGCTTAGTATTTTAATATTTAAACATGGGACCTTACTAATAAACAGGCACTAGTGTCAACCATTGGTTAGACGTAAGGTTAAAATAAAATGCTGAGCTTAAACAGAATCGTACCAATATATAATATAACTCTCTCATTAAAAAATCTCCACACTTTCTTTATATCTAATACAATTTTCATCAAACTTGCTGTCAAATTATTGTCATGTTTTGTTTTCGTTCTAAAAAAATAACTATTTGAAAATATGATTCAACTATTTCTCTGTTTAAATTTGTTTAAAAAATCCTTTTATAAGATGAAGGTGTTTAAATAAGAAGACAAATTGTTAAGTATAAATGATAAATTCATTTCTTATACACTACAGGTTTGTTTTATGTTTCTTTATTGTTTCGAATCAATTCTTAGCTCTTACAGACTCACTATAAGAATAATGGAAATAAAAAATTGAACGTATAAAGTTCTTAGTTTCTTTTTTCTTCATTTTGCGGTATAAATTAATTGTAATTCCAAAAAAAAAAAATAAATAAAAAAAAAAAATTATACAAATACATAAAACAAAAATCGAGCTGTCAAATTTATTTGGATGCTTTAAAATTACTGCCACTTTCTTTTTCACTTGTACGAATTTCAGTACTTAATTCTTTTTAAATTGAAACACCCAACGTAGATCGAGATCTCGTGTTTCATATGACATACATAAAAGGGTGACATCTTTTACCAAAAGAGGAAAATTTCTTTGTTTTGCTTTACTGTGCACTCGCGTATTTTGCACTTGCCTAAACTCACAAAACAACTGATGGATTAATTTGTCAGTAGGATTTTTTGTTGATGTGACGACGCACGGTATGTTAGCAAATCAATACATAATTTTTAGGGTTATTAATGCAACCTGGTAAATTCTTGGTAAACGTGGTAAAGTGCTGAATCTGGTAACCGAACTGTCATTTCCATACAAATTTTGTCACGTTTTCCACATTTACCAGGTTTATCACGTTGACCAAGGTCGCATGAATACCACTTTTGTATAGGGCATAAAATGTTTACTCTTCTTTAGGGTATATGCGTACTGTATGATCAATATTTATTCATTTCCATATTTGTTATGGCTAATATATATAAAAAAAATAGCACCTTTTAATGCAAAATTAAAAAAAGAAAATCAATGTTTAATGTTACTTTTTTCATCCCGATTTTAAATGCAGTTTATGAAAAACTATTCAATGAAACAAAATAAATCAAACACCAAATTAACAAATGGAGTAAAGAGTGAAGGGATACCCTTTGTCTTATATGTAGTTATTTCCTTGGGTTAACCTTTTCTGCACATTCTAGCAATTTTTGTCACATCTAATGCTTGCTTTGTACTATTTTTATCATATTAAATTCCCCTTTTAAATATAAAAACACTAGCCGGTCATAATTGGGTGGCCGCCTACCGTATTATTTTGACCGGCAAAATTAGCAGCTTCGATTAATTACATACATTTTTGGGATAAGTTATTCTTTAAAAACTTTTACTTTATCAATTTGTAAGGTTGGTTTTTATCATGAAATGGATAAAAAAGCATTATTAATATTTCACTTCCACTACTATTATTTTGATCGCAACTTTATATAAGAGGGGAAAATAAATTTCCCACCAATAGATTGGGGGAGATAAAAAAGTTAATGCAAAAGTTCCAGATGGTAAAAAAATCTACAACTTTATTCAGATAATTTTTCTGTATAACCTCAAAAATATTGGGAAAAATGCCATAAACGAATTTTCTTGGTTTTTATTATTATCTTTTCTCTCATAACAATTTTTAACACCAATTTTTTTTTTTGTATAAATCCTCTTTTTAAGATTGTGTAAGAAAACAAATCCTTTTATTATGAAAAACGCTGTTAAAAAATGGCAGTGATATTAGACAGCAAGGAGTAGCCGTAGAATCCAAATAAAAAATATAAAAGATTTTGACTCTTTGACTTTGAATCTGGTATTCGAGATATCAAATTTTGAAATCTCAAAATACAGTGTATTTAGTGATGTTTTAAAGATAGATTCGAATTTCAGAAATAAGATAAAATTTTATGAGATAATTCAATAGAGAAACCTTTTTGATTTCATGAAATTTCAATAGGATTTTCATTTATTTTTTGGACTTGGTGCCTAAACCAAAATGTCACTGTAATTTCATATAGCAGGCTAGAATAGCGGTAAGGGGGTATTCTCTACTCTCTACTCACAAGTTCAATTCCCGGCATAATCCATTTTTTTGTTTGTTTCTTTTTTTGTAATTAAGTCTTAGTACCTAAGGTATTTATACTTAAAATTAGAAGATAATCTTTTATTTTATGCGGTCGATTTTTCTTTTTGTAGTGATACTCCATCCTTGATTGTAAGCCCTATCAAAAGTAAGCAAGTAAGCAAGTAAGAAATTCTTTGTATACGTTTTCTTTTGCAACACACTGTTTGTTTCAAATGCTCACAATATGGTTATTATCTTCATCAAAACCAACACAATTTAAAAATGAAGTTTATTTTTTCTTGTGTTAATAACAAAACTTTTAAGCCTTCAAGTACTACTTGGAGGAGGGGGTTTGCCGGGAGCATTTCAAATAAAATTTTAACAAAAGTAAATTTTTTGTAAATTTCTTTTGACTTTATATTTTGTTTTTTTTTTTATTGTAAGGAGCAATCAGTCGAAATATCAAACAATAAATTGAAAACTTTTCTCTTATAGGTATAACCGTATCGTAATAAAAGTTTTGAATTAAATAATAAAATAAAAAATGTATGATAAAAAAAATATAGATGAATAAAAAATGCCCTCGATGGTTGATTGCGATGTGGGAAGTGGGAACCAAATAAAATCGTATTCGTTTTTTTGTCATCGACGCTATGATGACACTGTAATGCAATTAAGGTTTCCATTTATTTTTTTTTGTTGTTGTTTTAATGGATTCGGTTACCTATCTACCATAGATTAACAAAAATACAACAACGAACAAAAAAAAATAGCAATTTTAGGTAAATTTCAACTCGTTTGTATTTGCTCACAGATAAACTCTGTTAAACCACTTAGAATTGCCAAACCAAAATTGGCTTAAATGTTAATTTATATTTAATGGTTTAGAGTTTAATTCTGTTATTATTATTTATAAACTTAAGCCTGATGGATTTATTTGTTATGCTAATCACAAAATGAATTCATTTTCAAGTGGAATTGAGTTAATTTATTTGATGTCAATAAATTATCCAAATTGGCAAACTGCAAAGTTGTATATAAGTGATTATTATTATTATTATCCTTTTTGAATAGTTCAATTCACCTCAGATAGATAGAGTGAGTTAAAAGTCAAGTGAACACTTATGTAAATAATTGAGGGGTTTGAAATTCAAGAGGATTAGGCTATTACAATTTAATTTTTTTGAGGAGTGATGATTAATGACAATATTAAAGGCTATTTTATTTATACATTATCTGCAATTATCACACTATCAAAGAATTTTAATTACACATATCAAACTTAAAAAAATATTAATATGTTGCGAGACTATTAAAGATATACCTAATAATGTAATGGAAATATTCGGAAATGTTCAGAAGTAAAAAAATGAGTTCAATACTAAAACTTTTAGTCTTAGAGCCTTCAGGAAATTTTGTGATTGGAGACATAACCAATATCCACGAACATGATGATTATCGAAATAAAAAATCTGACAGGAGTATTTTATCGCCGGGACAGGGAGTAGGGGTGGCAGTTGAAAACAGTGATTATTCAGGGTTTTTTCGGTGGTAAAACCACTTTAGCATAAATTTGAACTAATGCAATCTTCGTTCTGATCGATTATTTTTAGGTCCCGACGTTTCAAGTATCGCAACCCAAAAACGTTGTGAAAAAAAACAGTTTTCGGTTTAGGGGATGTAATAACATAAATGATATAAAATAAATCTGAAAAATATCCATTATTACAAATATGTGGATACTAGACCTTTTAACTGGCGCCACACCTAACCAAACCAATAAACGATATGGTAGGTCAAAATAATGGAGGTACCTATCCAAAAACTGAAATACTTAATTTTCAAAAGTGTTGTTAAAAATCAATATTTTACTTTTTTTCGTTAGAACAATTCTTGCAACGATACGGAAAAATAATTTACAGATGTAATTCATATTTTTTTTTTTTTAGAAAAGAGTTAAGAACTTTTTTTGCTAGAAAAAATTTTACCTTAGATTTGAATTTTAATTCGGTCAACTGAAAAACGAGTGTTTTTAGTGTTTTTCTGCATTCAAATAGGGTTGCCATGTATATTTTACAGATAGCTCATTGAGATTGTTATTTTCATTTTTCTCAAGAACTAAAAGACAATTTTAATGCATTATAGTTTGTACAATTTGACTAAGATTTGATAGTAGCATTTAAAATTTGAAACAAAAAGGATATTTATAGTAATTTTTGCTGAAAATAGTTTATACTGAAAAAAATCATATATTTTTTGCAAAATTTTGAGTTCGAAAATAAATAAACGATCGCCTTAAACATTATTTCAAAAGTAAAATTAAGAATATGTTTCTGACTCTAAGGTAAGCTTAAAGATTCTAGATTTTACCATTGTCTTTAAAAATTTATTTCTATATGTGGAGTGATTTTTTTTTTAGGAAATTGGCCCTTCCGTCTAAAAGAGAGGATATAGACCCCCCCCCCTCCCCTTTACTCAAAATTTTGTTTTCTTTTTTTGAATCAATCAACAAGTTCAGCTAGTTTGATTCATCCTATGGGAAACATTCTGAATTGTTTATTAAACTGTTTACTTCTACTACTCGCTGTTTATACACTTTTTATAGCTATATTTTAAAAAGCTATATCTTAAAAACTGTTGATTTTACTGTAATGATGTTGGGCTCAAATTAAAGAACATTTTGTAAGGGTGAAACCATAGAACGTAGTTTGTGTTCGAAAGCTAGACCGTTATTGCTAAAAAAAATCAATTACTGAAAACAGCGTGGAAACATGGTGAAAAGTCTTGTAGAATATTTTATTTTAAATCAAAATATCTAAAATAACAAAGTCAATTTAGTAAAAGTACTAAACTGACTAATAAATAAGAAAAACCAATGTCAAAACATAAGCACATAAAATACTTTCCAATTTACTATAAGTGTTATAAGTTATAAGGAAGCGTCCGTAAAATCTTCTCCTTTTGAGATCAATTGGAAGAAAATTAAATTAAAATTGCTTCTCAAAAATGAGAGACGATTACAGAATATAAGCAACAATTTACCTGTTGGCCAGATACTTTATTTTTATCCTCGTCATATGATTTTTTCCCAAAGGTAGGCGTATGTACATTCATTTCGTTTTTCCGAAACAATTTTGGTTCACATTTCCATTCCCCCTTTTCGATCTTATAAATCGGACATTTATACGAAAAACCAAATCACTGTTTTGCAATTTTACCTTCAAATACGATTCTCAATGTCCTGAATTATTAAACTACCTCCTTTGCCCTGATTCCACAGGATAGTGATTTATAGAAATTGCTTAAGAATTTCTTTAACGTTGTGGCACACTATTCCCCTTTATTCCAAAGAAAACAATTTCAGAATGAAAATTCTTCTTGGAGAATAATAAGACACCTGAATGGCATATCACAAGGAAACGAGATTTTGTATTATTTTTTCGTCGTCCTTGTATAATTTCTTCCTTTGTTACAAATGAAAATAGATATAGACAAATGCTTATAACGGTAAAGGAAGAAAACAAAGAAACTAGTTATGATTCTACTTATATGGAAACAATTTATGGAAGTTACTCACTCATACACGTGTCTTACTCCTGGCCACCAAGTAAACAAAAATATTGAACGAATAAAAGTTTAAATGAATAACGGTTATGCAACAACTTCAGGGTTAAGAGCCATATAGAAGAACTCGATTAGGATGGAACATTTCGCGCGATTAATAATTCAACTTCCACAACTACACAGGGATGAATTGATTTTCTTCTTCCATCGCATAACTAGAGTCGTCTTGTGTAGAGAATCCCTACATTCGGACTCGTACTTCCTTTCACCGAATGAAACGAAAGCAATTTAGACGAAGAAGAGGGTAACATAAGTATAATTTCCTTTCAGCGTAAAGAAACATTATATCCAAGAACTCCAAATGAAAGTCAGTGCAACGAAGTTATATTTTTTTTTTTTGGTTGGTAGACAAGTGATATTCTACTTCTGCTATTATCACACGTTCAAGGACGACACAAGATGAGGATGAAGTATGTAGGTAAGGCAGACATTTGTTCCAGTTCACTTTCTTGAAATTAGTTGCACACGAAGTGGAGCACAAACGTTAGAAATATTGTTGCAGTCGTCCCATTATTAGACATAAGGACCTTCAGAAGAAATAAGATTTTTTTACGGAATAGCAGCATTAGAATTTGATGCACTCGGAATGATGCAATCTAAAACGGACATTCTATTTATTTTTAATATCGAATCCAATTTCCTTAACCGGAAAAAAAATAAATTTCTAGAAGAAAAACAATAAAAGTTCTAGAGTTTTCATGATTGTGTTTGCAAAAGGTATGGCATTGTAGAAAAATATAAAACTAAAAATATGAACCTTGTAAGCTAAAGTTTTGTTTAATATTTGAGTAAAGAAAGTAATCATAACATTTTAATCAGAAATTAATCAACAACATTAGTTGTATTAAGCATCAAGCCTGTTTAGTTTGGTCGAAGACAGACAATATCTACCTATTGTCGCTTGTAAAATATGCCTTTAAGGTTTAAGGATGTTTGAAGCAACACTTAAAAATTAATCAGCGTTGAAATGCATACAAGCTGTTCTAGCTTAGAAATCTTGGAGTGAAGCATCTGTATTATTGAAGTTATATTTATATCAGGGACATAAACACCTACGATTGTGTCCCAAATGGTTATCATGTAGAAATTACTGCTTAGGGTCCCCACAGCTACTGTACACTACAGTTTTCAGCCGCCAAGTATGTGAATAATTATTTGTTTTCGTGGTAAATTAGACGTTGGATGAAAATTTCGAGCACGATTCATTTGTCTTGGTTTCTCAAACAAAGCCAATATAACCAAAAACTACTTCTTAACTGGACTTCTTTTTTTTCGACTAATTTTACCAACATTGATGGGGTTTAGAGGCAGTCGAACACTGGACCAGCCAATTCTTGAAATAGATCATCAAGCGAATGAGAGATACATCAACTTCAACCACCTTGATGTCGAACGATTGCAATGGAGATTTGAAGACCCCACCGCAACACCAGATCCGAACAGAAACATTACAAACAAAAAAATTAAGGAAACCATATGGAACGAACGCTTTGCATGAACAGAAAACAAATTCGAGGGACAGATATCAGCATCTTCTGGAATGGACTTTTAAGCTCTACTCTAAATCAGTTGACTCGGCTTCAAAATACCAGTGAGACTATGAATCATCCACTCAGCCATAAGCTGCCACATCGTTATCTTTTGCCTACCCAACGTAACACAACTGACAACGAAGCCAAAAATCAAGTACTTGGGAGGTATACTAAAAATGAAAATTTGGCCTTCCCATCTCATCCTACCCACTACTGCGGATAAGGAGTGGACTCTCCCAGAAGACAAAGTTACGATCTCCCAGAAGACGAAGGGTATTATTACATACTGATTAATGTCTGATTTATAATATCAAAAACCAACATTCAGGCAGAACCTTGGAGTATTCCCAAGAAAAATCCAATGGATCTGTATGGTTCTTCAACGAAGACAGACATCTCAAGTCCTCATACCTAGATGTGACGAAGTAGTATTTCCAGCCAATGACGACAATTTTTAAGAGGTAGCAGCGTCAAATTACCATCGTGGCAATT
Organism: Meliscaeva auricollis; assembly: GCA_948107695.1. Lineage (NCBI taxonomy): Eukaryota > Metazoa > Arthropoda > Insecta > Diptera > Syrphidae > Meliscaeva > Meliscaeva auricollis. Next base: position 29,257,664 of record OX403619.1, on the reverse strand, counting down.
GTGAAAAAGAAATTATTCTAAATTTGGCTACTTAGGCCGAAATAACTTTAAGATATCAAAATGTATTAAACCTTACCTGCTGATGCTTAACTTATAATTAACAATGAATTATTGTATGTGTGTATATATATGTATAATGTATGTCTTATAACAAGATTTTCAAACCATAGTATCAAAAATGTAGGGCGTAATTTTAATATTTGAGCATTTTACAAAACTATGTGAACCAATTTCTCTTTAATTTATAATTGAACGACGAATTCGTGTCAGCGTTTTGACTCGCGTATATTCACAACTATGTAAAATAAAAATATTACACTTATTTTATTATTGTAACGGAAACCTTTTAAGACTATTAACTTGAAAATCTGTTGCGTAGTTTTTCAGTTGCAAGCATTTCAATGCAACAACGTACCAAAATTCATAATTGTTGTGTCAGAAAGATGGTTTTAAATGCTCTTCTTTTTATATTTTTGAACATTTTTTACACTGGTTAACGTTACAAACGTATATAATGATGCCAAATTTAGATGATTTCCATATGTTTTGAGTTGTGGTAGCTAGAATCTAAGCGTAAGAAAGAAAACACAAACTTTTTCCTACATAAAAACTTTTAAACTTTTTATTAGAATAATATATATGATTGTATAAAGCTTTTAATAATTCCAAATACACGAATCCAAATGCATAGAATCAACTCATTCAATTCACCAACCTCTTACGTATAATCTTCACCATTTTGAATCTAATAATTTCTCCCAAAAATACAGCAAGCGACAATCCCACACCAATGCCAAGTGTTGCCCAACCAACACCCAAATAATCAATTGTTAATGGCCGAAATAAGTCCTCACTTTCTGTTTGAAATATTTGCAAATACTTTGATGCCACTGCCCGATTAAAAGTATCTTCCTCCCATTTCTTATACAATCCCACATCATAAAGTTGCAATAAAATTTTATCGAAATTCATACGAAATGGTGAATCCTTTTGCATAAGAAATATCAAAAAATATGAACCAAATGTATTCTTGGCAACATACATCCGTTTCTTCTCTAAATATTTCTGTTGCCCCAGGAAAAATCTTGCACGATCACTTGTGAAGACAAATCCAAAAGTTTTATTAAGACTCTTTCGATACTCATTAATGAAATCGATATTTTGAACATACCAAATTTTATCGTAACGTTTATTGTATCCATTTGTGTGCATTACGGAATCGACTTCATAAAATATTGAGACTATTTGGTAGCCACTTTGAAGTAGATCTTCCAAAGTGTCAATTTGTTTGTCCTGCACGGATGTGGTTAGAAAAGCTGACAGGAAAGCCGCATAGATGTTGGTCAACATTAATCCGTAAATGAAGATTTGCATTTCTAAAATCAAAGTTCGCAGATTGCATGATAAATCTGTCGAGGATAGGTAGAGGAATTCGGCAAAAGTTCGCATAAATACTGGACCGTATTCAATAAAATTATGACAGTACAGTCTAGTCAAATAACTGGCAATTGAAATGTACACGAAACTAATTGCAAGACACACCCAAACCTCAAAGTCAAACGGCAAGATCAAGTATTGGTAAGAAGGAATTTCTCCGACATACGGTACCACCATTAGCCATTCAATTTGAGCAATCGGGTAACTGATACCGATATTGTTGGGCGAAAAAGATGTGTAAGAGTGCATCAAGATGTCACATATACCTTGTCTAACCAGGGCTAAGCCACGGACAATGTCAAAACCTTTTTGATCCTTCCCATCGACCAGTCTTTCAACAGTGGCATTGTGTCGTTTGACGAAATACTTAAACAATTGCGCATTGGTTCCGGTTATTTGTTCATTTCCTTCCTTGTCCTTGTAGATGAAAACTCTGGAGCCATCTTGTTGGATTGGTGTGCGAAAAACGTAGCCTTTTAAGTCATACATTCGGTCCGGATAGTACTCTTTACCTAACGTTGATGTGATATTTTCAATGCTCACCTCGGGATACGGTTGATAGGTCAGAATTTGGTCATCGAACATTACAATGATATTAACTATGCCCAATCGCCGACAGGTTTGGAAAAAACTTATACAATTTTTATATGTTTCCGGAGGGTTCTTTAAAACGACCAATATTTTGGATGTTCGTATCTGCCGGAGAGTCACGTTTAGTAGTAAGATCATATTTTGGTTATCGATGTTATCCATGAAAACTAATACTGATGACCAAAGACCTAGAATTGTTCCCAATGTGTGATTGCTATTGTAGTCATCAGCAATCAGGACCAAAGGAACAATGCCACTTTCATGTTGTATTAGTTCATTATATCCACTTAAGTTGTCAACAAAGTTTTTTTGAGAAAAAATGACCATTGAACGGATTTCCTCCCTTTGTCGAAGCTGAGCAAATATTTCCATTATCGTGGAGAAATTAACGCCATCAGCAACATGCCAAGTGCCAAATGTGAAAAATTGAAAAAGCAACAATTTTTTAAGGAATTGTTGCATTCTTGTTTTTTCGTTCCTAGTCTTTTTGGTGTAATCAAATCCACTGCAACCTTCGACTAACTTGCAACTGCAATCAGTGGTAAGGTTGACTGACAACTTATAGTTTTTTTTGTCCAAAGGAACAATTCCACATTCCAACTCACAGTAATTGTGAGCATTTAAACACGATGGAATTATTAACATTTTTTTTTGTGAGATACTTGGGTGTTGTTTCAGCTGAAAGCTGAGAATAACATACAAAGGAAATCATCAGTATAGGAGTTGGGTCATTTTAAAAAATGTTTACACTTCAATTTTGTTTGATTGAACACCGGTGGTGATAGGTAATTTGTCAGGAGAATTTCTATGCAGAAAATTACTCGTGGCATTGATTTGCACTGTTGGACATTCACTTGTTGGATTGAATTTTAAATTATTGGAAATGCATAAACTTTTGCTACAAAATCTTATGCTGGACGAATACGGCCAGCCCAGAAAAAAACGGAGATAGCCCGCCCCAATAAGAAAAGAATACGCGACAGTCAACGACTGCCAAGTGGGTACCCAAGTCATAAAAAACAAAGAATCCGTGAAACATTTGAAATTTGGTTTAACTCACTTTTGGGCGGAACGATCATCCAAAGTTACAACACCACTGCACCGATTGATGGCCAACGTGTTGGTGGTCCAAAGTCAAGAAAAAGTAGACTCCTCATGGTAACAACACTCTTCCATTCCACATTATAGATGTTAGCTTTGGGCAGACGGGGCAGACGAGTGAAGTGAAATGTGGCTAAAGGGAATTAACGGGAACACCAACACGGTGAGTACATCTATCTACTACGTCAACGAGTTTTATCACTGGACACAGATATTATAACGCTTTTCTCCATTAGATTGGCAAATCAAGCACAGCGTCGTGCCAGTGCGGTCACTTAACTAATAACAAATTAACTATGTTTTCCATACCATACCTTCGAATACATGACGTCACGTCATTCAAGATAATTTTAAATAAAATTATCACCTTATCTCAAAAACGTGACGTCACATATTTATTTGGACTTAGCCAATGGTGTAAACTACTGGATCTTAGTTGATTCTCTAATAGAAGGAAAATTTAATTTTTTTTCCTTTGACCAAAACTAACGGTACCTACCTGCCAATGTGGAAAAACTTTTTTTCTAAACAAACTGTTAAGAGGATTTGAATTACAGTTTGTATGTGTACTGCAGTAAACAAGTTCGTATTTTGAGAATAAAAACAAATATTTTACTATCCGTTGATAACGGTACTTTCTTTATAAACGTTATTTTTTACTGATTTTCTTGTAGGCTACTCGACAGATTTCAATAAAATCCGTAATTCGTAAGTTTTTAACATAAATCCCACTTCAGAGCTTTGTTTTTTTTCTCAGAACCTTTTTTCTTTGTATTTTTGTATTGGAACTAGACCAATCAAATATTTCGCACATGAGAAAGACACCAAATTGAAATAAAACAATTAAAAACGCATTTTTTTTAAACATAAAAACATTTATAGATAACACTTATAACAACATCAATAATTCCAATAACAATAATGACGTCTCTCTAAACTATTTAATCATTTCACGTATTTTTTATTCTTTGCAATTTTCAATCTAACAATTTCTACCAAAAACACTACCATCGACAATCCAAATCCAATGGCAAGTGTAAACCATCCAATACCCAAATGAGCAATTGTCAGCGGTCGAAATATATCCACACTTTCCGTTCGAAATAATTGCAAATACTTAGCGGCCACAGCTCGATTGAAAACATCTTCTTCCCATTTCTTATACAAACCTGTTTCGTACAGCTGCAACAATATCCCATCAAAACTCTTACGAAATGGTGAATCCTTTTGCATGATAAATGTCAAGAAATACGTTCCCATTGTATTCTTCGAAACATACATTCGTTTCTTTTCCAAATACTTTTGTTGACCCAAAAAGAATTTTGCTCGATCGCTAGCCAAAACAAATGCAAAAGTTCGGTTTAAGCTCCTGCGGTACTCATTGATGAAATCGATATTTTGACCTTGGAAAATATTGTTGTAACGTTTGTTAAATCCACTTGTGCTAGTAATTGCTCCAATTTCGAAAATTGTCGAAATGATTTTGTAGCCACTATCAAATAATTGCTCAAATGTTTCAATCTGATTCCCCTGAACTGTGGTGGTTAGGAAGGCTGACAGAAAAGCCGCATAGATGTTTGTCAAAATCAGTCCATAACAGAAGATTTGCATTTCGAAAATTAGCGCACGTAAGTCACATGACAAGTCAGTCGAAGAAAGGTAAAGTAATTGGGTTAAACTTCGTGAAAACGCTGGACCGTATTCTGTCAATTTCTGACAGTATCTTCGGGTGAAGTAACTAGCAATTGAGATGTACACGAAAGTGACTGCAAGGCACACCCAAACATCATAGTCAAACGGAAGAATGAGGTACCGGTAGGAGGGAATCTCCCCAACAAATGGAGGAATAAGTAGCCACTGAATTTGTGCAATCGGATAACTGAAGGCAAACTGGTTCGGTGAAAATGACGAATAAGAGTGCATCAAGATGTCAACTTTCCCTTGTGTTAGAAGTGACAAGGCACCGAGTATGTCAAAGCCACTGTGATTGCTGCCATCCATAAGTCTTTCAAAACTGGCATTGTGTCGCTGAGTGAAGGACCTAAAAATCTCCGTATTGACTCCTGTTATCTTTTCATTGCCATCTCGATCAGTGTAGATGAAAACTCTTGATCCATCTTGATAAATTGGTGTGTAAAAGATGTATCCTTTAAGATCATAACTTCGGTCTGGATAATACTCTGCCATCGAAGTTGATGTGATATTTTCCAAACTCACTGTGGGAAATGGTTCATAGGTGAGAATTTGGTCTTGGAACATTACGATAATATTGACTATGCCCAATCGAAAACACGTTTGAAAAAATCTTCTTAAAGATTCGAAATCCTGCGGAACGTCCCCCAAAACAAAGAGCATCTTCGATGAGTGTATTTGACGAAGAGTATCATTTATGATTGAGAACATTTTATCGTTGCTAATGTTGTCCATGAACACGAGGACAAATGACCAAAGTCCTAGAATGTGTCCCAACATTTCATTCTCAGTATAGTCATCGGCTATCAGGACCAAAGGTACAATAGCACTTTCATGTTGTAGTAGGTCCTCGTATCCACTTAAATTGGCGACAAAACTTTTTTGTGCAAAAATGACTGTCGAACGAATTTCTTCCTTTTTTCGAATTTGATCGGATAGTTCAATTATTTCAGAGAAATTCACGCCATTAACAGCACTTAATGTATTGAGTGCGAAAAACTGATAAAGCAACAATTTCTGAAGGATATTTATCATGTTTAGTAAAATTCAGGACAGGATAATGGGTTCGACTGCAACCAGTGGTAAGACTGTGCGTCAACTTATAGTTTTCAAAATCACTGTTCATGAAGGTGAAGTGCAAACAAGTTGTTAAACATTTTGCCAGATAATTTGCAAAAGTAGTGGGTGGTTATTGGTTCAGGTGAACGCACTTCCCTCTGCTAAGAATCGTAAACAAAAAAAAAACATACTTTAGAGACAGGGAATACACCATACTCATACGTAGTTGGAGTCATTTTAAAATGTGTTTGCATTTCAATTTAGTTTGATGGTAGGCTGGTGATAGCAGAATTTTTAAGCAGAACAACCGAATAAGTGGTGACATTGATTCATCACACAATGTTGGACATTTACTTGTAGGTTTTTTTCTATTTAATTTTATTAACATTTGCAACAATAATAGGGAAAATTGTATTTAGATCTCTTGGTCTTCAATTGAATAGCAGATGAACAGAATCAGGATAATAATTAAAAATAAGGAATTAAAAGGATAGCATTTCTTCTGTATCACTTCTCTAGCCGTGATCGTCTAGTGGTTAGGACCCCACGTTGTGGCCGTGGTAACCCAGGTTCGAATCCTGGTCACGGCAAGAAAAACTTTATTATTTTTTTTACAGCGTTATAGGAATTTTTCAAGAAAGTTAGTTTGTTACACGGTTTCGTCCAGTTTTCAGCAGTGAGTGTAGGTAATTCACTGCTGAAAACGTCCAGTGGTTTTTGAGAAGCAGGCTTGGCGGTCCAACAAAAATTTGAGAGTTTTCACTCAGGGGGCGTGGTATCCGCCCATTGTCTGCAATATGATGGACTTTCAAGAAACTTACATAGAAACTTACAATTATTTACAGTTAGACCAATAGTTTAAAATTTTCCAATAAGTTGGCGTGGTATCTTCCACTTGTATCAATTCGGTATTAAAACTTGAATACCTTACACGCAGTGGAAATTTTTAAGGTGGTACGCATTTCTTGATCGCCAAAATAGAGGATGTGGAATCTTCCTAGTTTTCCAATAAAGTGAATGCTAAGTCAACTTGCTACCCAAAAAGTTATTATGTTTTTGAAATATTGTTGTCAAAATATGTATGTGCTTTGCAAAAATTAATGAAATTACAACAAAAACACAAGAGTAAAAAGAAAGGCAAAAACAACTGTACTCATTAAGTCTTCCAGAAAAAGGAGTGAGATTTAAAAGGATAAAAAATTAGTAGCTCTCTTTAAGTTCATTTATTTTGCTTGGCAACTTTTCAAACAAATTTGCAAATGTAGGTGCTAAGGTATATGGAAAAATTGACAAACAAAATAAATGAACTTTTAGAGAACTACGAACTTGGTATCCTTTTATATCTCACTCCTTTTTGTGGAAGACTTAATCAATACAGTTGTTTTTATGGCAGAACTTGGCTTGTGAAAACTTGTGTTTTTTGTTGTATTTTAAATTAACTTCAGAGTGCAAGTGAAAAAAAAAATTGAACAACCTGTTCTTCTTCACATTATTATCGTGAATTATTAAAAACCGAACATCGTCCAAAATACATTAAGCTCATTGTGATTTTCTACAGCAACCTTGAATTTTTAGAAAGTCTGTTATTGTTTGACAAATTTATTTTTCATATTTATGCAAAAATACGTAATAAGTTAAAACTTATCATTATAAAAACAAACATCCCTTTCTCTTCTCTAAATTATAAAGAACTGTGCCGTGACCAGGATTCGAACCTGGGTTACCACGGCCACAACGTGGGGTCCTAACCACTAGACGATCACGGCTACCAGGCTTGGTATTTACAAATATACGTATCTTAAAAACTGACATTGTTGAATATACAAATAGAGAAGTATTTTATTAGTCAAGGGGATGTTTTCATACGCTAAAATTATACTGCTAATTTAAACAAAATTTTCTTTATTCTAAGTGAACAGACGAAATATTGTTTGGAACATTAAATAAAAATTTCTCACCCAATTTGATCTTTTTATTTCATATTTAGAACTCGCTAAATGTTTTTGACATTTTTTCACACATGCATTGTATGGGAAATTCAAGGTGTTTTTTGTTTTGTCTAAAGCTTAGCTCCTTTTTAACCGATTTTGATGAATATGGACAGTAACCTGAGAGAAAATCTTGATCTCCACAAATGCATTCAAAAAATGTATAAAAATTGAACTTTTTTAATAAAAAAAATATTAAAAATTTATTCAATTTTAAATACATTTTATCAATTTGTTTAAAGTTTTTTTTTACATTTTTCTCGCAAATCACTAACCGTACAATAAAAATGCGTAGACAAAATTTTGTAGAAAATTTGTTTTCTATAAAACTACTGGTCTAAGCTTTTGCTGTAAAACTTAAAAGAAATGGAATTTAAAATGCTGCAACTTTCAATCTATGTGTTACCTGTTAGGTATTTAAAATTTAAACTTAAATTGTTAAATTCTATGTATTTTCTGAGTTTATTTGTTAAAAAATCACTTTAAATACTTGAATTTTAGCAATTGAAGGAAACATTTTAAATAAAAAAGAAGCCAGATAGCTCATAGATAGCATTTGTAATTCCATTTATCTTAGAAACGTTTAGCCTTACAGCAAGGTTTATACTACTGTTCAATAGAAAAAAATTTTTTTCTAAAAAATTTGGTGCATGCATTTTCACTCCACGCATTTGGCGAAAGGAGGTGGGTAGGCGAAAATCGTGTGTTCTTATGATTTCTATCTAAAGCAGACCTTGTAGCGAAAAAAGTTCAACACAAGAGTTGTAAGTGGTAAAAAGATCTAGAACTTTTGTTCACTAAATTTTTGTATGTAACACAAACTTTCATGTTTTGAGTAAAGAGAGATTCCATTTTAGGAAACAAAAACATGTTTTTTAAGCCCACATAAATTGACTCTGCTTTAAACAATATTCAGACTAGTATGAAGCGCATCGAAAGTTTTGCAAAAAAAAATTGTCCTGTTTCTGAAAATGAAATCTCTCTTTACCAAAAACATCACAAAAATAGTTTAAGTAATTTTAAAATCAAATCGATCAAACCACGTGATAACCACGAGGGAACCATCTGAGAACCGCGGAGCAACCGCTATCAAACCGCAAGAAAACCAAAAGATATCCGTGTGGTAACCATGAGGGTACTGCGACCATTGACGTAGCCAGAGGGAGCCAGAGTGAGTAAAGCTTACAAGACAATTTTTATAGCTCAAACATTGCTCGAAGTCTAGTTACCCAGTTTCAGGTGGTGAAAGAAAGGAATCTCGTGAAAATCAGCTGAGTTGTTTCAGATCATTTAAATAAAATACAGGGATATTTTTCGTGCTTTATTTTGATAGAAATGCAGTATTACTTTGATGCAAACACAGATTAACAACAATCGCATTTAAATTAATACTTAAATCTATTTATTCTTTAACAACATTCCTAAAACAGCAATTTTTTTGCATAAAACCTCAATCACAAAACACATCACACTTAAATTAATTCCCACAAACCATACAATAAAAACATTCTTGAAGAATTCCAAACTCAAAGGCTTAATAACAGTCGTTTTGTCCACTAACATTCTCGAATATTTCATTGTGACAGCCATTTGAAATGATTGATCTCTCCAAACACGATCCAGTCCACCTTCATTTACTCTCAAAATGAAATCATCTAGATAAGGCTTCAGATGCGAATCATACTGCAGTGGGAACATTGTTAAGTGTCTTCCGTAGCAAATGTTCGTAATTTGAAATAATGGTGTCTTCAGCTTGCTTTGTTGCTTATCCAAATGCATCCAATCGCTCTGTGAAATAATGTAAGCAAAGCTGGTGTTAAAATTATTTCTATGAGTGGCCACATCAAAGTACGGCATGGGATAGAGAAGCTGAAAGAATTTTTCATCGTAATTTGCTTGCAATCTAATGTCGGATGTTTCATGATCAATTATCATTATTCGAAGGTTTTCATTTATGAGGTCTTCCACGCTATCAATAGTTGTTCGGAATACTGAGGTAGTACAAAATGTCACAAGAAAACTTGTGTAAAATGAGAAGACGATAAATCCAAAGCCAAACACGAGTGAGTACATTATACATTGAAGAGCCGAGGGCACCGGTATCGCCTTAACTCTGTTCAAACTGTGCGTCAGTATGGGCAAACCTCGAAGGAGGGTGTTCGAAGTGATTGCTTGATTAATAAATATCAAAAAACAAGCAACAAAAATTCCAAATAGTCCGATAACAAGCCACGTTGCCCCATCAAAAGCTTTAAAAACGACTTCACTTCTGTCCAACTCATTCTGGAATGGTACCATAACACACGACCGCTCAATATCGATTGGATAACTTCTTCCATATTCTTCCAAATGATGCATCATGGGAAAAGAGTGAACACTCAGCTCCAAATTATTGAAAACAAAGATTTGAAAAAATTTATCAAAGTCAATGTTTGGTTGGAATAACGGGATGAGTTTAATGTTCATGTGCTTTGCAAATGTTTGAATGTACATAGCCTCACTTCCCACTAGAAAATTTCGGCCATATTTTTGAAGCATAAAAGCCTTTGGAATGTCTTCAATAAACGGTAGCTTAATTCGGTATTTCTTCAAATCCTTGGTCATTCCCCGAAATAGCTTACTGGTATCGTTTAAATTTGTCCTACTAATCCATTTTGTGTACGGATAGGGATCAAGTGAGTACCCACGCAGCTGATGTGTTTGCAAGTCCTCGAAAATTGTAAAAACATTGTTGAATTTTTTCATCCATATCCATTTCTTTAATATATTCACAAATATAGGAAAAATGGATTCCCTAAAGACTATCAGAACTTTAGAATGATGCATTCCACGAAGTCTAATATCGACTATGTTTCGAAAATCAGGCAACATACGTTTGCAATGGAGAATGACAAGACTTCTTGCATCATTGACAATCAGTTTTAATTGTTCATTTGAGAAATTATTAAATGTCACTTGCGGTAACTGATTGGAATTAAGGAGTTCCTTGGAAAGACTATTATGGTGATTGTTGGATTCTAATAACACTTCTGAAAATATTAGTAATGTTTCGATTTTATAGAATTCACAAAGATTATTAACAATTTCAATAACAAAACTATTGTTTATTTCTGCAGTAGTTGTTGTTGAAAAAGCCAGAATGACAAGAATTACTAGTAGCCAATGCATACCGTAGATTAACTTCTATTGAACTGAATGCATTATAGTTGAACTCGCTTGTGTTTTAGATTCAATTTAAATTATGAAATTTCTTACAAAAAAAAAAACATTAAGTGCCCCTTTATTAGTTCCATAATGTTCGAACGATGAAAAAACTAAATTGGATACCCTTTTAAAAGTCGATGTTTTTACTAGTCCATAAAGATAGAGTGTACACCGTACAGTGGCAGCGCTAGGAGCGGATTAAGGAACCTCGCGCCTTGAAACTTTGTACAATATACAGTTATCGTTATATGAAATAACGCCTTACGAAACAAGGCCACAGAGACCAATATTTCGGTTTCAAATGAAAACTAAGCTCTCACGACTCTCCTATAGCTTTATTTCAATTTTATGCGGTAGCGTCATGGAGAACTACTTGGTGAACACAACACCTCTAATTATGGGCTTCTAAGAAGTAATTAGAGTATAGGCTTATACGGAGCAGTTAATCCAGTCTCCCGTCCTTCGAGCTATTAAGGGACCTGCCTTGGGAGAACCTGCCTTTGGCTGGTGCAGCTGCACGATGCGACGCGTGCGAGTAGGGTTGATAGATATGAACTAATTAGAAACCTCAGATATCGATGATCCAAATGTTGATGCTTGGAGATCCTTGAAAGATATAAAGCTGATATTACAGCCATCTGGGAAAGCCATCAGGAGATGGTGAAAAAAATTAAATCCTTCGAAATCTTTTACGGAAGTTCTGCAGGGAACAGAGGCAGTGGCTGTTGGGATGTGGTTTTGTGATAAGAGGTAGGCTTAGGCAAGAAGCTATGCACTTTAAATTATGTAAGCAAGCGTTTTGTCACAATTCGCATCGGGGCGAAATTAAAGAACAAAACTCTGATCTTCCCCCAAAAAGAGGAGGAAGATTTCGCAACCAAGGAAGCATTCAACAGCCGTCTTGAGAAGACCGAAGTACCACGGCAAGATTGTTTTTGGTGACCTTAATGGATGGATTCCACGAATAGTGGAATCCATCTAGAAGACAACCAAAGACAAACCCTTGCTTCAATGAGGAGTGCAGGCTAAAACCATAACTGATTAGAGAGCATCCCGGGAAGTCTTTGTTGCAAAACGAATAGAGGAACACCAGGAACACAGGGAAAGCATGCCCCTAAATCGAAGCTTATCATAGTGTGCCCAATCTACAAGGAAAAAGATGCTCTGGACTGCTTCAACTACAGAGGTATTAGCTTCCTGAACATTTCATATAAAATTCTGTCGGCTCTTCTGCGGGTCCACCGCCTATTGAAACGAAGGCGGCGACTATGATTTTGGCTGTTAAATAGACGAAATATATGCTATCATCGAGAAGACATACCCAACACCATCGACTGGGTCAAAACGTCACCATATGGGTAATAACTTCGAAGTGGTCTTAGACTTTGTTGGGTCCTGGGGCAGAGGCATGGGAGCTGTCAATTTCTGATGAAAACTGAGTTGTTTTGAGCTTTGACAGAAAGATTCTTCGAGTGATATTTGGTCACGTTTGCATAGATGGAAAATGGAGAAGAAGATACCTACAGCCACGAACTGTATGGGCTTTAAAGCGACGTCGACCTTTTCAAAAAGCAGAGAATACAGCGATTGAGATGGGTGGGTCACGTGGAGTGTATGGACAACAACGCACCAGCCCGACGAGCCTTCGCATCTAGCCCCGATAGACGACGTGACAGAAGAAGGCCTTATCTTAGGTGGCTCGGTTAAGTGGTGGACAATTACAACAGTCATTGGTGTGCGTAATTGGTGGCAACTAGCTAGGGACCGACCTAGTTGGAGAGGTTTGTTAGTTCTGGCCTAGATCTAGAACTATAGTCCACTCTTCTAATACTTACCCGAATTTCGGCTTTAAAAAAAATAGCCCTACTGTATTACGTTCCACACAACAGGTAACTTTTGACTATGTTTCATGAAAATTTTGAAAAAAAGCAAACTATGAACAATATCTGTGTTCGTTCCAATTTTATTTAATTTCTTCAACACTTTCTTGTAAGAATCATTAGTTTTCGTTTTTGCTTGCTAAAAAAAACATCATGCCAACACTTAATGTATAAAACCTCTTTTATTATTAAATACATTAACCTTCTTCTTATAATTTCTCTGAACATAATCCTCTAACGTCTTACCACGTTCCAAGGCTCTTTGAACATCATAAAACTTGTCATGCAAGTATTCTACAGCAAAAATCAAAATACTTATCCCAATCAACGACCAATATCCGGCAAATACATGTTTGAAGTAATCCAATCGCAACGGTTGCACCGCCACACTCTGTTCGACCAAAACTTTCGATAATTTCATTGACACAGCCATACGAAATGCTTCCTCATCCCAAAATAAATCCAAACCGCCCTGCATCATCATAAGAATAAACATATCCATGTGAGGGCGAAGATGCGAATCGATTTGCAACGGAAACATAGTAAAGTGACTGCCAAAACAGATTTTCGACAGTCGAAAGAAAACCTTCTTCAGACCTCGTTGCTGTTTATTTATGAAATTCCAGCGGTCTTCACGTATGGTATAAGCGTACTCATCATCAAATTCAACTCGCCGATGATTGACCTCATAATAAGAAACTGGATAGAGAATCTTTAAAAATGTCTCTCCATAGGCATTGCTAGCTCTCCAACGAATAGTATCGAGCTCATAATCGATTACCATCACTCGCAGATCTTCCTTCACTAGGTCTTCCACACTATCGATGGGAGGCTGGAACACCATATTCGTGCAGAAACTTGTCAGATAGGTGGAATAGATGCAAGACAAAATGAATCCTAGCAGAAACACCTGAGCGAAGAACAGAAACTGTCTCAGAGTTGGCATTGTCATCCGTTCCGCCATATTGGGACTGTACATCAAAAGGGTCAGGCTGCGAAGGAAGAAGTACTTCTGGGAGGTCTCCGAAGATGGCGTATCAATAAAACGCAATAACAGAGCTATGTAAATAACACTTACTCCGGTAACAATCCAAGTAGCCTTATCGAAGCTTATGATAACGTAGTCACTCATTGGAACCTCACTCCGCAGCGGCACCATGACACACCACCGAACCATTTCCAAAGGATAACTATGTCCGATCTGCTCCAAATCAAACATGGAATACGAATTAACACTGAGCTCCCTGTTTTCATTACGAAACTCCCTCAGAATTTTATCCTCATCCGAATTCACCAGCAAGTGATAGATAATCTTGATGTTCATATACTTGGCGAATAAATGTATGATATTTGCGTGGCGCCCAACAACTCTGGTCTCTCCGTTTTTCTTCAGATTAAACACTCTCGGGACATCTTCCATGTAATAAACATCGATAACATACTGTTTCATGTCCTTGGTATCCTCAATGAAAAGCCTTCTTGAATCAGATTCATCAGTCTTATTGACCCAATGAAGATCCGGATAAACATTAAGGGTGAAGATTTGATTTTGTTTACTGACCATGTCGTAATACAGTACCAAAGTGTTTAAGAATTGCTTGTTCCAGAGCCAAGTTTGCAAGTATCTCAATTGATCCAGAACAACCGATTCCCTCAGCACCACCAGTAGTCTAGACAAGTGCATGCCTTGAAGTCTAGCGGAGACAATTTTAAGAATTTCCCTTGACATGTGATCAGTGATAATAATGGAAATAGTAGTTTTGGCATCTAGAAGATATCGCAACTCCTCTTTTGATGATTCCGTAAAATGCAGCTGTGGAATGTGATATTTCTGAGAGAGTTTTTGTGGGAGGCTTACCAATAAACTATCTGTAGGTTCGATAAACTCGCTCCAAAAAATAGGCAACGCTTTTACTGGGTAAACACTGTTAAGCCTCTCAATGATACTAACTACGAATGAACTATTGATAGTAGCGACAGCAGCGGCGGCAGTTGTGGGTTTAAGGATTGTAAAAGCTACAATTGCTCGGAGAACTATTGGCATTTGGCACTTCATAATGTTCGCGGACTATCTGTTCAAATATCAGAAGGACAATGGGGTTTTATAGTCAGCGACTCTCTGGTGGAAGCAGTATCGATGATTTACTCTGTCCTTTTTTTTGGGAAGTGTTTAGGTAATTAATGGAAATGCGTTCTTGCTAGACCTCGAGAAATTGATTTATCTACTGTTTGTTTGACTATTGTGTCAGGTTTTTAGTCTATGGAAAGAGTATTAGTGAAGACAATTAGCAGCAGTGTGTTATATGAGTTGCTGAACTTTACGAATTTTGCTATAAATTAATATTTACATATTAGTTAACTAGAATTGTTTATTTTGGGGAATAAATGTATAATGACTAATGACATTTAAATCTGAAACGATTTGAAGATAGCTGTTTATGTAAATATCGACACGGTTTGGTTGAGTTTAATTAATACGTAACGTATGCCTGTTTGTAACAAATTATAGGTAAAAAAAACTGTATAGCTTTTTGTTTAATGTGTGTAATTGACTTGTCTTACATTAACGTTTAGGGTGTCGAATGATGAAATGGTTAGCTACATAAACGATAGTTGTATCACATAAAGTAAGGATACAACATATTAAGCTTAAAAAAGCATTAACGGGTTTATAATATCAATTTATTACAGAAGTACCTTTCTAACAAGTAGATAGGAGACCTTTTTGAGTCCGTTGTGAGCCCCATAAGGGATATAAGGTATTTAATATACTCCATCGAGCCATCTTGTACGGTTTCTGGAAATAGAATAAAGAAAAGTGTCGTTGGCAACCCTGTTTGACTCCACACTGGACTTCAAATTCATCGGACAACCGTCCTTTATGCAGAACGTGACATTCGTAAGTTGTTGCTTTAATAATAGCAACTGCTTTGTTTAGCATCGAATTTGTCTTCTAGGTGTTCATTTATTCGTTCTAGAAAATTTTTACTCTCATCTTGGCAATCGCAGGTAAAACGCAGGAGTTTGACGATCATTAATTTTGGTTACTACTCGGGGAAGCAGTCGGATTCAGTAGGTCGCTTGATGTCGTTGGCCCTGCTTGTAAGAGCTCTGCGGGAATTCCGGCGATTTCAGCGCCTTGTTGTTCTTCAGTGTTTTAATCACGGCAATGATCTCTTTTCTACAGCATTTTTTGCTTCGAACGAGTGCGCATTGGTGGCGAACAAATAGTTTAAGACAGGTGTTGCCTCCATCTTCTGCGTCTTCAGCTAATGCGTTGACGCAATAACAATGCAATAACATTTTTCACAGCACACCATTGATTGGTTTTCGATAGATGTAGTTGCACTGCTGCTGATTGTTCTCAGTCCTTTTAAAAGATGGGCCCCTTGTTGTTGATGCATTGAGGGATCATTTAGTCTGTTGGTATTTAACCTGGGTATTCGGGTGTTTGCTTGGGACCTCCGAACTGCGACTGTGCGTAAATTTAAGATAACCACCATCAGAGGGTGGTCCCGGGCCATCCCTGCGACATATCTGCCCCTCTTGTGTTTTAGACCCTTCTGTATAGGACACAACAAAATTACAAGTAAAATTGCTCAATTTTGCAAACGTATGATATATACAAGTTCTTGTAGTTTTGTGCTGTAGGCTCCAGAAGAGACTACTTCTAAAACGTTAGCTGATCGCAAAGTGGTCCATTTGGTTGGAGGTTGCCTATCGGTGGTCACCCAGCTTATTTAGTGGCACGTCTTGTGTTTAATTGGACCAACAACTACAGTTTTGATAGATTAGTACAGTACAGTGATGCGAACTTCGAATAATGCTACAATGTCCAAATTATATTGTATGAAGCGCATTCAAGTTGATGGAATCAGGTGTTTTGAGGACACTCTCTGCAATATTGCCGAGCAGGGGATTAACATTTCAGAAACTAATCTTTGTCCTGGTACCTATACAATAGCCAAAAGCCGTAACGTTTGATCAGTCTTTTTCCGAGGCGTAGTGTTGCTTTCGTAAGCAGGATACAATTGAGTTACGGAGAATGCTAACTTCCGTAAATAAGTGTCCTTGGCATGCTTTAATTTATTCTAGGCGTTCGAAAATGGAGTATTTTATTGGATACACTTTTAATTTTTTATTTGCCGACCTTCAGCCGAGCATGTTCTGAATAGGCTCTTTAGGTTTAAGAGAAGAAAACACGCCAGACAGTTATGGCTGTTAAATTGGACCACTTTTTTAAAGTGCGAGAATAAGTGTTATTTTGCATTAAATGATAATGGGTCATTTTAAGCTTCCTTTTTTTATTTTATCCAGCAGTTTAGTAGTGTTGGGTCCTCGTATCCATCAAACGAATTTCTTAACTTTGTCGAATTTGACCAATAATTATCCTTACCCGTGAAAAATTCACTTATATAAATGTGAAAATCTGACAATATGACAACTTATAGTTTTCAAAATCAATAGGTACTTTTACAGGTGAAGTTAAAAGGAATTCCTTTTTGCATTATAATTTGCAAAAATGGTGGGTGGCTCCAACAACTGTCTGTATTGAATTGCAAACAAACAAACAAATTAAATCCATACCCAGACCAATCGTAGGTATAGCTCTGGGGTCGTTTTGGAATGTTTACACTTCAATTTTGTTCGATGGTAGGCTGGTGATAGCAGAATTTTTAAGCAGAACAACCGAACTTAATGGTGACATTGATTCACAAAATAATGCACATTTACTTGTCAATTTGTATTGTTTCAACAAGTTACTTTTCTCTTAATTTTTTTTATTTTGTTAAGCTGCAGAATGTAGGTAACATTCTGCAGCTCAACAAAATAAAAAGTAGAAGAACAGAAAAAAAAATTATTACATTTGTATGTCAAACAAGTTAGAAATCGTATAAGTATCTCTAAGGGGGCCCTTCTTCTGCGGTTTTGTATACTTAAATTATTTAAATTTAAAAAAACAAATAAACCCTACCCTCAAATTATTTCAGATTCTGCCGTGACCAGGATTCGAACCTGGGTTACCACGGCCACAACGTGGGGTCCTAACCACTAGACGATCACGGCTATTAGGGTTGATAGGTTATATATTCTTGTGAACCGACCAATTACTTAATTTTAAAGATAGACCTTTACTGTAAAACAATTTTTACTTCATAAAAAAAAATCGAACACGAGATAACAATCAGATATGCCATTACGATGATAGAGAATGCGAAAAAAATGGTTCCCGCAATTCAGTCTACCTGTCTGTCTGTCTGTGCCTAAGCCGCTGAACAAATGTTCTTCAAATATGGTAGTTAAGGTTCTTTAGTGATTCCCTAGAGGAAAATTGGAATTCTTTTTAGGACCAAAACTAACGGTACCTGCCATGTAACCATTGGAAAAGTTAAGGTTTTTTCAAATACGACTATAGGTTAGGTTTAGGTTAGGTTTAGGTGGCTGTCAGGAAAACTACTGACACACCTAGGCCAATAATAGGCCCATTGTGATACCACATAAAAAAGAAGTAAAGGAAGTTCCTTTAATTAAACCAGTTGGAGCTTTTAATAAACCGATGGAGACTGTGAATGTCAGTCTTAGTGAAGTCGCTTATATCTTCAAAGAAATATTCACCTAAGTGAATTTTGCGTCGTTGGGATAGAGCGGGGCACGAACAGAGAAGGTGTTGGATTGTTTCCTCCTCCTCCTCGTCCATGCAACTTCTGCAGAAGTCGTTAGAGAAGACCCCTAGTCTTCTGGCATGTATACCTATCATGCAGTGTCCAGTGATGACACCTATTGTGGAGCTAATATGCAGTCTGCTTAGAGACAACAAGCACTTAGATCGCTTCGGATCTAATACTGGCCAGATCTGTTTGGTCTTTATACAAGTAGAGATATTGGTCCATCTGTTGTTTGTCATCGTCATAGCATACTGTTTTAGCATAAGTTTACATGTAGCGATGGGTATTCCAATATTCACCTTGTTAGGTAAAATTGGACTTACGGTTCCTTTTCTGGCTAGTTCGTCGGCTATGCAGTTACCTGGAATGTCTCTGTGTCCCGGCACCCAGAAAAGGTGAATGTTGAACTGTTCTGCCATCTCTAAGAGAGACGAACGACAGTTTCGGGCAGTTACAGAGTTTGTGGCAGGTGAACCGAGCGATTTGAGGGCTGCTTGACTATCTGAGAAGATACGAATATTCAACGTGGATATCACGTTTTCTTTGAGCCAGGATAGTACCTCATTGATAGCCAGGATTTCCGCTTGGAACACGCTACAATAATCAGGAAGACGGAAGCAGAGATTTAGATTAAGTCTTTCTGAATACACTCCGCCGCCCACCCCATTTTCGGTTTTTGAACCATCCGTATAGAAATGAATTGCTTCATCATTCAAGAATTCATCGTCATCCCAGGTAGATCTTGGTGGGATGGTGATTTGGAAGTTTTTGCCAAAAACCAGCTGTGGGGTAGTGTAGTCGGAGTGTATTGGTAATGATTTGAATGTATTCAAAATGTTAGTGTGGCCGAACGTATTGTTAGACCATTGGGATATAGATTTGAGACGAATGGCTGTACTCGCGGCCACTTGTTTGCTGTATATATCGAGGGGTGTTAGATTAAGCAACATGTCCAAGGCAGCGGAAGGTGTCGAGCGGAGTGCTCCGCTGATACACATGCACGCTGATCGTTGTACCTTGCTGATTTTGTCCAGATATGTTGCTTTGTCCAAAGCAGTCCACCAAACTGCTACCCCGTAAGTGATGATCGGTCTCACGACCGCTGTGTATAGCCAATGGGTAATGTGTGGGGATAAGCCCCATTTGTTCCCAATTGCTTTTTTGCAAGAGAAAAGTGCCACAGTGGCTTTTCTTACTCTTTCTTGTATATTAGGCTTCCAGCTTAACTTTTTATCTAAGATTAGGCCTAAATATTTGGCTTGGTCTGAGAAGTTCAGTGGAATACCATTAATTGTTGGAGGGTCTACCTTTGGAATTTTGTATTTTCTAGTGAAGAGGACAAGTTCGGTTTTGTGGGGGTTTACACCTAGTCCACATTTGTCTGTCCATTTGAGTAGCTTGTTTAGAGCGGTTTGCATTAAGTCTACAATGATTTGGAGATACTTCCCTGATACGGCAATGGCAACGTCATCAGCGTATGCAATCACTTTGAACCCTTCCTCTTCCAGGTTAACTAATAGTTCGTTAACTACGATGTTCCATAGAAGTGGGGATAAGACTCCACCCTGTGGTGTGCCTCTGCTGACAGATCTTCTGTCAGAAAAATCTCCTAGTGTTGAGTTAATAATTCTGTTGCTCAACATCAGATTTATCAACTCTCCTATTGAGCTATCAACTTTCAAGCTCTTCAGCGCGGTTGTGATTGCAAGATTGCTGACGTTATTGAAAGCGCCTTCGATATCAAGGAATGCGACCAGAGTGTACTCTTTATGGTGAAGGGAATATTCGATGTTGCTTACCAAGGTATGCAGGGCAGTGTCCACCGATTTCCCTTTACAGTAAGCGTGTTGTGCCGTAGATAGAAGATTAGGCTCTATGGTGTAACGCAAGTGGATATCAATCAATCGTTCTAAAGTTTTAAGAAGGAATGATGATAGACTGATTGGCCTTAGGTCTTTGGGGTTCACATGGGAGCATTTTCCCGCTTTGGGTATGAATATCACTTTGGCTTCTCTCCATAGAGAAGGTATGTGTGCTAAGTGCATACACCCGTTCAGAATTGGCTCTAGGACAGGGATGATAATGTCAGAGGCCATTTGTAGTTCTGCTGGTATAATGCCGTCAGGTCCAGCAGATTTATATGGATCGAAGCTGTCAATAGCCCATTTAAGCTTCTCTCTTGTGATTAGACCTAGGCTATTTATAGTATTGTTGTTTTCTCCCGTTGGGTCGAGACAACTTATATTTTTTGAGCTACCTGGGAAGTGTGTATCTAGTAGCAAGTTGAGCGATTCCTCGCAAGAATTTGTCCAGGTACCATTTGTATTTTTAAGGGCACTGGGCATTATAGGGTTTGTTGAGAGGATTCTTCTCAGTCTTGACGCTTCTGAGGAGACTTCAATTTTGTCACAGAAGTTTCTCCAGGATGATCTTTTGTTTTTCCTCAAGTTGTTTTTATAGGTTTTAAGGGATTCTTTGTAAGAGTCCCAGTCGGATGATTCTTTGGTATATTTAGCTCTATTAAAAAGTTTTCTACAGTTTTTTCTGAGCGGTTCTAGCTCAGAACTCCACCAATGAGGTTTCTTTTTGCCTTTTATTTGAATAAGGGGACAAGATTCTTTCATTGATGTGTTGAGGGCTACGGTGAGATCATTGACTTGGTTGTCAAGATCGGTTTTATTTAATGGGATCCTTAGAAGATCGGGTTTAATCAACCTCTTGAGAGTATCCCTATATTTCAGCCAGTTAGTTTTCCGATGATTTCGGAAAACTTTCTGAACTTTAGTTTCATCAATTAGATTGAATTGTATGTACCTGTGATCGGAGAAAGAGTGCTCTTCAGATACTTTCCAATCCGAAATCCTTTGATGAATCGAGTCGGAGACAAGTGTAATGTCTAATACTTCTTGTCGGTTACTAGTTATGAAAGTTGGCTCGTTACCGATATTACTTACAATAAGGTTAGTACTGAGAATAAAATCAAAAAGAGACTCACCTCTGTCATTTATGTCAGTACTGCCCCAGACTGTGTGATGGGCGTTAGCATCGCAACCAATAATGAGGCAGATCTTTTGCCTTTCTGCATCAGCGATTAGTCTCTTTAGCTTGTCGCCAGGGAGAGGGCCAAGGTGGTCGTGGCCGAGGTATGCGGACGCGAGCCAGTACATACCTTTGCTGGTCTGTAGCCTGACTGCGGTTACGTCTCGATCGCTGTAATCAGGGAGTAAATATACATTAGTGTTACTTCTTACCAATATGCATGATCTGGAGTCACCTTTGTCCGATGCATACAGCAAGTAGTACCCAGGAGTCCTGAGTCCCTGAACTGTGGATTTATGAATCCAGGGTTCCTGGATCAGGACTACATCTTCCCCTTTTTGGTGTAGGCGGAGAAGAAGAGAGGCCGAGGCCTGTTTTGAGTGCTGGAGGTTAATCTGAAGTAATTGCAGCATTTTCGCTACGATTCTTCAGATCAGCCCCCACCACGGTTTGGTCGAGATCATCTTCGGATTCTGACTCAGAAGGTGACCGTAGGAGATCATCCTCACTGAGCAGATCCCCGGGCTCCGATGATTCCGTCTCCATGTCGGAGAGACAGTCGACGGTGTGGATGTCTGTTTTTGCAGAGCATGCCCCAGAGTTGGAAGAGCTCGAGTTGTCTACCTCCATTTCTGAAGGGTCGACAACCCGAGTGGTTTCCTCCCCTGAGGACATGTCCTGCATTTTAAGAGGGTGTTCCTCGTCTTTTTTATAGACTTTCAAGATAGCTGTATTCCATCCAAACCTAATTTCACCTTTAGTCGACACCAGGGGAGCCAGCGATTCCTTATTGATAACCACAATGGCAGATCTATAAGGTCCCACTGGGTCCTCCAGCTTCGCGACTTTCCAGTCATGGGTAGGAAGGGATGGGTTACAGTACTTGAGCATCTTCAAGACAGTGTCCTTGCAGGTAAGTTCAGCTGGGATTCTCATGCGAGCTCTTGGTCTGCAGGGAATTTCTTCCCTAGCCACAACTTCGAGCTTAGCACCAGGCCATAGCCCCTCTAACCTGCTGACAGCAAGCTTATATAGATCGTATGATCTCTGGTCATCAAAGGCGATGAGCTTGGCGCGGCCTTGGTGCCACCCTGCGTCACTAACACCTACAGGATTCCCAGGATTCTCCATAACTAGAGTCCAATAGGAAAGCTGTAGTTTGCCATTGACTGTCGTCCATTGGTCACCAGACATCATACCATCCACATTGCTTCTGTCAATGACAGCAGCTATGATCTTGTCCTTTAGTACGTCACTAAAGGACAGATCTTTTCTGGTATAGGAGGTGTTTTGTACCTTCGCTTTCTTGGGTTCCGGAAAGGTTCCCTCGGTAGACCTTTGTCGCTTCGACGTTGAGTCGTCGCTGGTCATCGTTTTGGCGAGTGTACTCCTAGCCCAAGCGAGTTTGCCGGTTTGCTTCGAGTCTAGATCAGTAGTTGGAATGTCACCAAGTACTTTCACTATTCTCTCTGCAGCCCGACGTTCGCTTCTCGGTACGGTTTTACTTCTCTCGCTGATGGAAGAGGATCTGGATGTACCGGGTCTACCATCAGCGAGGGATTCCTCCATCGTGCTCGGACGAGGTCTGGTCTGGCTAGGAGGGATACCGTGAGTCACGGTTATGTCACTGTCCCGATCAGCCTCCCCCGTGCCCGTGAGAGGTTTTCTATTTTGAGGAGTAGGAGTAGAGCCAAGCGTCATGGCTTTACCCCCACGTTGATTTGTGTTTGTATTGTCTTTCGTGCCCGCCGGGTATTGATCACGGTCGGTGTCAGCAAGAGTGGCCGTCGCAGACTTGATACCACTAACCGTGGGCAATCCTACCGTGCACGAAAGATGTGTAATACTAGTGACGGGCTGAATGGCTCCCCCACTAGTATTAGCGTCTAGACCGTGAGTCGCTCCACAGTTCTTGGGCGTTCCAGGAGCTGTGGTCGGCTCAACAGTCCTCCCGCGCTTCGTTTTTTTGAAAACATGGTCATTTTCACTTTTCTTTTTGTTTTTGTGTGTCGCTGGCGACTTCTCCTCATTTGAGGCCAAGCCCTCGCCGGCAGTCACGACATCTGCCGACTTTTGAACGTACGACTATAACGATGTTAACTAAAATTTTTGTGACTACTTTTATTAGTAATGAAAAATAAGTTTGTAAAAATTCTAATAACGGTAGCTCCCATAGAACCGTTTTTTTTTTTGTCATTATTGATTTACTCTTATACTCTTAAACAACTGAACTGATGAGTTTTTTTCATACCGAAGCTTTAAAATTATTAGATACATAAAATTTCAAAAAAAATAATTTTTGGATTTTTAACAAATCTTTCAACTTTTTTTTTGAAAAATCAATTTTTCGAAAACGGATCAGTGTAATTATTATTTTCTTGAAAATGGCATAGGTACCAACTTTTTTTCTTAAACAAGGCTTAAGAAATTTTATTTATAAAAAATTATTAACAATTTAAGAAGTGGTTATGTCATTTAAGAAATGAATTTAAATTTTTGTTTAACATTTCTTATAATTTTTTATTTTTAAAAACTTTAACACAGCAACTTTCACTCTAAGAGCAAGTACGTGCAACCCAGTCATGAATTTTTTTTTATGATATTCCCCAAAATCACCTTAAATTTTCCTTGACTAATTACGGCACATCCTGTATAACATGAAAGTCACACATGTACATACACAAAAAATGTGAAAAATCTAAAACTCGATAGGACGTTTAAATAACAAAAACATCAAAATAGAATTTTGAGAATCAATTTACCAAAAATCAGGGTACAACTTTTTTTAAATAAATTTTATCTTGTTGGAAGGAAAAGTTAAATTTCACCAAATTTTTAATTTCTGCTTAGGTTTTGAGTCACTGATTTTCTAAAAATCGCACGTTTTGTGTGTTTCAATTATTATAGTCTAAAATCTGGTCATTGGGCTACATAACCGCTCTCTCTCCGGCAAAGCTGAAAACTAGCAGAGGTCATCGAAGACCATGTAAAAGACACAATTCCAAAATGGAGGAAGGCCAAGTGGATGGAAAATGGGAGTGGCAGAAGCCGCCAAAGTGTTAAAAAAAATTTTAAATTATCTGACTCCGGCACTTCTGCCTTTTTGCAAGTGCGTTCCTGTTGGTATTTAGAGGCCAAATTCCAAATGGCAACACTTACAATACCATATTATACCTTTCCTGAAAACCAGAAATCTATTTTTCAATAATTTTATAAAAAGTCTTGTTTTTTTATTGAACGGTTTTCGAAAAATTAATTTTTAAACTCAAAATTTTGATCTTTTTTCCTTTTTCTTTAATTTAAAATTAACTTTTCTTCTTATATTTTACATTATTTAGTATTACTTTTGGCCTAAATTTTCAATTTAATTAAATGATGTAATAAATTTCAAGTTACAAACTGAAAACCAAATGGTAAAATGTCTTATAGTTTTTCAAAAATTCAAAAATAACAGAAACTAGGTCCTCTCAAAGAACAACATTTTTTAGTTTCCATATGTGATTGGGCTTTAAGGTCAAGTTATGATTCCTTCACTTTTTCCATTTTGCCAGTTTGTGGCAAAAAAAACCCAATACAGAAAAAAATTTAAACTCAAAATTTGTATTTTTTTTATTTTTATATTTAAAACTAACTTTCTTCAAACATTTTGCCATTTTAAGTATTACTTTTGATTTTTCTAGTTAAGTACCTTAAACTAAATGGTATAACGTCTTTTAGTTTTTGAACAGATCTGAAATAACCGAAACTACTTTTTTTCTACGAAAAACGATCTTACTTGCTCTATTTTTTATTGTCTATATGATTGGGTTTTAAGGTCAATTTATGATTCCGGCACTTCTGCTTTTTTGCCAGTCTATTTGTGGAGGTATTTAAAGAGCAAATTTTAAATGGCAGAAAGTACACTGGATGGGTTTTATTTTTTTTTAATTTTTACTATAGGAAAGGCAAGAAAAACCTAAAATAGACAAAAAAAAAAAATATTAAAATACAACGGCAACACCTACAATGTCATTTGAATGTCATAAAAATCCCGTTTTTAATTGCAATTTACAATCATGTTCTTTAAGTGAATCTTTTTTTTATAATTTTTATTCTCAAACTTTTTATTTTTTTTTTGCACAATTTTTTAAATAAGTGTAATGTGATTAAGTATTACCTTATGATCTGCCTTAATCATTTTTGTTTTGTTAAAAATATGTAGGTAGGATACATAAAAACTTTGACTAATTATTTTGTGTTTCTTTAATCAATCAATATCTTCGAATTCATGATCTTCGTCGCTTTTACAGTTGAGGTCATCGTTGTCATCAGCTTAAAATAAGGGAAATATATTTAGTTTCATTAAAAAAAAATAAAGAAGCGATTAATTTAAAACTAAAAAAAAAAAGAAATCACATCAAAAAGTTTAATTTTCGTTAGGGCCGTTTTCGAGAAAACTAAAAAAACTCAAAAATACTGAATGGGAGGAACTCGTTCTAGATAAGATATTCAAAAACAAAAAAAAAACGAGTTTCGAAATTACATAAAAATCATCTCTACCAAATTTGAAGACAATCCGTTCACGCGTTTGGGCAGTGGAAATGTGTACAGATGGACGCAAGGACGCACAGGCGCACAGACCGACGACGCGTTGGACGACATGACGAAAACCTACTTTCTTAGTCTTCTCCGTGATCGTAATGTTAGCTTTGATTAAAACCTCAATTTTGTTTTAACACGAAACCAAAACTGGCACTTTAGGCAAGTAAAAAAGTGAGTATTGAAATTGAAGTCTATGAGAGAGGTACCAGAAATTAGCAGAAAACACCACTTTAATGTAATTTCTGGCACAATAGGGTACGAAAGAGTTTGGGAATACCAATTTTACCTTTGAATTTTTAAAAATAATTTCTGTTTAATTTAAAACATGGTCATTATTGCCCAAAAATGAACAGCATTCTAAAGTTAAAGAATTAAAAACGTGATGAAATGATGAGGATACTCCATGAAGTCCCTGTACCCTCTTCCTCAATCATCGTTAAACAAAACATTATCCAAACACATGAGGTGTAAGTCAATATTACTGACATTAAATAAATCGGCTTCAGATCTAACACTTTTTATATAGTCTTGTTAACTTACCAGACAATTGAACTTGAGAATTTTTTATTGCAAATAGACCATGTCAATATATACATCGAAAGTTATCCTCGAATCAAATGCCATTACTTTGATTCCCCCAAAGTAAATATTTCTGTTAAAAAAAAAATAATTGGTAAATATATTTCCGACGCTTCTAGGTCTTCTTTGAATTCAAACACGCACCAAAACCAACAAACCAAATCAAATAAACGCACTTCTGAAGAACATTCCCAACAGGCAAAAGCGCCAGGTAATAGCGCACCACTTTAGTAATGGAACATTTCATTTGTAAAGTTCAGCTGTTCACCTAAAACACTGTTGCTAATTGCCTTAGACTAGACCAAAAAAAAACTGACCAACATTCCAACAAACAGTAAATCGATTCTATCCAAGTCCAGCCATCAGAGCAGTAGACCGCATTAATTACTTAAACACCGACCGCCCCAAAAAAGAATAACAAAAAAAACATACTTCAAGGCAAACTTGCAAATCATCGTCAGTTGTTTCTGCCACTTCAACTATAAAAATCCATTGTCCTGCTGAGATTCAAACAGAAAGTCCGCGAACAGTATGAAGTGGCAAATGCCAATACTACTCCAAGCGCTCGTAGCTTTTTCAATTTTTAAACCTACACCCGCTGCCATTAATAGTACATTTGTAATCGGTATCATTGAGAAGCTCTACGATGTGTATCCAATGAAAACGTTGCCTATTTTCTGGAGCCGTTTCATCGAACCCACGGATAGTTTGTTTTTGAACATTTCTCAGCAACTCTTCCAGAAATACCCAGTGCCTCAGATGCACTTTACGGAATCTTCTGATGAGGAATTGCGATATCTTTTGGATGTCAATACGACTCTTTCCATTGTTCTCACAGACCACATGTCAATGGAAATTCTTCAAATTGTCTCGGCTCGACTACGAGGAATGCATTTGGCAAAGTTGCTATTGGTTCTAAGGGAACCAGTTCTTCTGGATCAATTGAGATTCTTTCAAAGTTGGCTCTGGGAGAAACAATTCATAAACACCTTGGTGCTCTACGAGGACAAGCTCACCAATCAAAATCAAATATTCACCCTTGATGCTTATCCAGTTCACAAATGGGTCAATAAGACTGATTTGTCGGATGCAAGCAGGTTTTTTATGGAGGATACCAAAGACATGAAGCAGTATCCAATTGAAATTCTATACATGGAAGATGTGCCGAGGGTGTTTATTCTGGAGAAAAACGGGGAGAAGAAAATCGTTGGGCGCCATGCAAATCTTATTCAGTTGTTCGCCAAACATATGAACATGAAGCTTGTCTTTAACTTTCAGCCAAGTTTGGATCTGGAGAAAATTCTAAGAGAGTTTCATTCTCGAAATATGGAGCTCAGTGTTCATTCGTATTCGATGTTCGATTTGGAAGAGATTGGATGTAGTTATCCTTTGGAAACGGTTCGTTGGTGTATTATGGTGCCGTTGCGGAGCGAGGTGCCAAAGGCTGACTACGTTATCATAAGCTTCGATAGAGCCACTTGGATTGCCACTGGATTAAGTGTTGTTTATATTGCATTGTTGCTGCGTTTCATTGACCCCCCATCATCGGAAACCTCACAGAAGTACTTTTTTCTTCGGAGTCTTGCCATTTTAATGTACAGTCCGAATATGGCAGAGCGGATGACCATGCCAACTGTGAGGCAGTTCTTATTTTTTGCTCAGGTCTTTCTTTTGGGGTTCGTTTTGTCTTGCATCTATTCCACCTATCTGACAAGTTTCTGCACGAATATGGTGTTTCAGCCGCCCATCGATAGTGTGGAAGACCTAGTGAAGGAGAATCTGCGGGTGATGGTTATTGATTACGAGCTCGAGGCAATTCGCACGAGGGCTCTCTACGGAGAGACATTTTTAAAACTTCTCTATCCAGTCTCATACTTAGAAGTCAACCATCGAAGGGCACAATTTGACGAACATTACGCTTATAGCATTCGTCAAGACCGCTGGAATTTTCTCAATAAGCAGCAGCGAGGACTAGAGAAGGTATTCTTTCGATTATCGAAAATCTGTTTTGGCAGGCACTTTACTATGTTTCCGTTGCAATTCGATTCGCATCTTCGCTCCCACATGGATATGTTTATTCTTATTGTGATGCAGGCTGGTTTGGATTTATTTTGGGATGAGGAGGCATTTCGCATGGCAGTGTCAATGAAGTTATCCGAAGTTTTGGTAGAACAGACTGTGGTGGTGCAACCTTTGCGATTGGATTACTTCAAACATGTGTATGCGGGTTATTGGTCATTGATCGCAATAAGTGCTATCGTTTTTGCTGTAGAATATTTGCATGACAAGTTTATATTTATTCGGAGAGCCTTGGAACAGGCTAAAACCTTGGAAGACTTTGTGCAGAGAAGTGAAGAGCCACATGAAGAAATTTAATTCAAAGATTGAAATTGTTTGAAAGTGATAAATATAAATTTCTATAAAATAATAAATAAACGCAACACAGATAACTACTGTCTCTTTATTTCCTAATAACGGTATTTGTTTTGAATTTTTATTAGATAGAAGATTTTTTTGAAGGAACAATTTACAAAATTACTTTTATTCTAGAACAAGCATTGAAAGAAGTTAACGAGTTACTACTATAGCAAGTAAGATTATTTCCTGGGAAGAAGTGATCATATAAGACGTGCCAATAACGCGCGTAAAACGCACGTAAGACTAGCGTAATACGCACGTAAAACGCGTGCCTGTTTCCCCTCCTCGTTTCCTGTCTGTTTTCCCACCTCGTTTGCCGACTGTTTTGAAATTAAATCGCGTTAAAACATTGCTTTGAAAAACCCTATTTTTTTTAATATTTCAGAAACTCGAATTGATAGAAAATCTCAGTCAATAACATTTAAACACAACTTTTTTAATACCTGATATAATGATATCGAAAAAACGATAAAAAAAGACAAAACGAATCCATAATAACTTCATAGAAGAAATCTTAATCATTTTGAACATTATGAAACCAATAAAATTGCACTTAATGTTTTTGTTAGCACAACCATCATAGTTAAATTGAATCTGATACACTTACCTATTCAACAAATACATTTAGTTCAATTACAATTGGTTTGCAGTATGCAGTGGCTAATATTTATTCCGGTAATTCTACCCTTTTCAACTGCTGACGTAAACACTAATTTTGTTATTCCAATTGTTAATAAACTTTGTGATTTCTACAAAATTGAAACATTACTTATTTTCTCGGAGCTTTCTTTGCATTCCAAGAATTACCATGATCTTTCGAAGGAGCTGCAGACATCATCCAATCAGCTGCCACAAATAAACTTCAATAAATTCTCATATGAAGAAGTGAAATTAATTGTCAATGATGAAAGAAGTCTAGTAATTCTTCATTTCGTAAGCATGGTAGCGTATTTTCGAAACACAGTTGATATTAGGCTTCGTGGAATGCACCATTCTAAAGTTGTTATAGTCCTTAGAGAAGCAGTTCTTCTTGTATATTTAAATGAGTTAAAGAAATGGCTGTGGGAGAAGAAATTCAACAATGTTCTTATTATCTTCGAGGAATTGCATACGCATCAGTTTCGTGTCTATGCACTCAATCCTTATCCATATACAAAGTGGGCTGATAGGACAAACTGTAAGGATATAGGAAAATTGTTTACGGAAATGACCAAGGATTTGAAGAAATATCCAATTAAAATTCCGTTTATGGAAGATATTCCAAAAACTTTTAAGTTTCAAAAACATGGCAAAGAACACATTGTTGGAAATGACGCTAGTTACATTCAAGCATTTGCAAAGAAGATGAACCTCAAACTTGAGCTCGTATTCGTACCAAACATGGACTTGGAGAAAATTTTTCGAATCTTCAATTTTAACAATTTGGAGCTTAGTGTTCAC
This sequence comes from Meliscaeva auricollis, assembly GCA_948107695.1. Classification (NCBI taxonomy): domain Eukaryota; kingdom Metazoa; phylum Arthropoda; class Insecta; order Diptera; family Syrphidae; genus Meliscaeva; species Meliscaeva auricollis. The sequence goes on along the minus strand of OX403619.1, from coordinate 29,226,989 downwards.
ACTTATTCTATGCATTATTTGGCACAATCTGGCAGGAGCTATCCCCTCGATATTGAGAGCTCGTGTGTAATGGTACCATTCCGGAATGAGTTGGCGAGAAGTGAACTCGTTTTTAAAGCCTTTGATGTGGCGACTTGGCTTGTGATCGGATTGGGTGTAGTATTTGTTGCAGGTGTTTTACGTTTCATCGATCTACCTTTTAAAGCCGGTGACTATGGGCAATATCTTCTGCGAAGCTTGTCCTTACTGATGTACAGCTCAAACGCAATGAAACAGATATCGGTGCCTTCGGTTCTTCAGTGTGTAGTTTACTCACTTGTGTTTAGCTTAGGACTTATCCTCTATTCATTTTACACAAGTTTCCTAGCGAGATTTTGTACAACTCTAGTTTTTCGAACAACTATTGATAGCGTGGACGATTTGATAAATGCAAATCTTCGAATAATGATAATTGATTATGAAATAACAGCAATTCGATCGCAATCAAACTGCGATGAGAAATTCTTTCAGCTTCTTTATCCCATGCCGTACTATGATGTGGTCACAACTAGAAATGAATTCAACAGGAATTTTGCTTACACCATTTCCCAGAGCGATTGGATTCATTTGGATAAGCAACAAAGCAAGCTGAAGAAACCATTATTTCGAATTACGAACATTTGCTACGGAAGACACTTTTCAATGTTCCCATTGCAGTATGATTCCCATCTGAAGCCACATTTGGATGATTTTATATTGAGAGTTAAAGAAGGTGGCCTGCATCGTGTTTGGAAAGATCAGTCATTTCGAATGGCTGTCATAATGAAATACTCGAGAATGTTAGTTGACAAGTCATCCTATATTAAGCCTTTGAACTTTGAATTCTTTAAGAATGTTTTTATTTTTTGGTTTGTTGGCATAGGTTTAAGTGTGATATGTTTTGTAATTGAGGTTTTATGCAAAAAGATTACTATTTTAGAAATGTTGTTAAAGAAGAAGTAGATTACAGTAGCAAAATGTATCATGTAGTTCTTGGTTAGTGTTCAATGTTCATGTTCAATAACTAAATAAAAGCACATTTATTCGCACAACATTTTGGTATTTTTATTATTTTTTTTATTGACGGAGATCTGGTATCGAATCTGGCATACGAAAACGTGCGAACGTAAACGTATTTCTCTGTTCATCTTTTTGTACAGATAAAGATTGTATAGCTATCGTCAATAAATGTACGTTCATTCATCATCGTATGCTGCGATTTAAGGCCAGATTTAAATTATGTAATGGGCAATTTCAAATGTGAGCTACACTACATTTGACATAACTACGTGTTGTCCTATTTTTTTTTATTTTACGAATACAGTTACAGTTTCATCTTAAGTAGAATTATATAATAAGATTTTTCAACTGTGTAAAGATGGGCTTTTGCAATGTTGTAAAATATGATAGATATATTTAATGAAAAATGTAAGCTACACTACATGCCAAAAGAAGTCAGTTGCGAAGGTGTTTTCTAACTTCAAAAATCTTCCTCTTTATAGGCTTTATAATTTAAAATTCTATCTGCAGCCAAAGTACTTTAATGTCTAGTTTCCGCTAGTTTTTTTCTCACTAGTTTCAATAGATTATTGACACTTCAAAAATGAAGTGCAAAACTGCTTGAGATCTAAACAAACAACATAAACAACTCCAGAGTTAGTTCTTTGAGTCTTTCAAATAACCTCTTTGTTAATCTTTTTGTGGTAAAAAAACGTTTTTATAATAGAACAAAACTTGATTCAAAGTGATAAGAGGGAATTCCTTACGTGTGTATTTTTCTACATAAAATAAAAAAAAAATTAAAGGGGGTAGTTGGGACATGCGACATCTGAACAAAAATCTCAAATACACTTATAATAATTATATTAATACGTAAACACGATTTCTATTTCCCCCTTTTTAACTAACTTACCAGCAACCGATTTATAATTTTGATCTTATTTGAAAGGTACTGGCACGACTGAATCGCACGTACTTGCTCTTATGGATAAAGTCACTACATATGCTAAGCGCTTTTAATTAAAAAATTATAAATAAAGTTTTAGAAAAAAAATTAAAAAAGCATAAAATTTGATTTTCAAATGACTAAAACAGCTTCTTAAATGAATTTAACCTCAAAACGAAGTTCGATTTCTTCTGTAATGACACATTTTTAGAAAAAAAAAATTGAAAACCTGTCAAAGCCTATTTTTTCTATATAAAATTTTGCAAGGACTTTTATAAAAAGAATTTGGTACGTTATTTTTAAGATATTATTTATCAACATCTAAAAACTAAATTTTGAAAAAAATATTAAGAAGTTTTCGAAAAAATGATTTTCTCCAAAAAGATATTTAAATTTTTTTTTTTTAAACCCAATAAAATAATTTTCTAAATTTTATTTTACTAAAAATTATTACGGCAACTTACAAAGCTTTCATGTAAAAAAATGGTTGAAATTGATTGAGTCATGAAGGAGAAAATCAGAATTTAAAAAAAACGGTTCTATGACAGTTACCGTTAATAACAGTATTTGAAAAAAGATAGACCTTATCCAAAAAAATGACCTTGATTTTTTTAATCGTAGTAATAAAAAATGTGCCCTAACTACAATGTCCCCTACACTGTATTATGCATTTGAATCCACAATTTTTTTTTTTTTTTAATTTTTTTTTACAGATAACGCAAGAGTATACTATAAAGAAATTTTAAATGTTATTCATTCGAAAGTCACAAATCATATTCCCGCTATCTGAACGGAGCCCCCGCTTTTATTGGACTTTTTCGAATTTCCTTATCACTTGTGTCATGACCTTAAAGTTTTGACAAACATACGACATTTTTGTATGAGTCAATTCAGAAGCAAACTATTAAACTCATTCAAACGTTACACTTCACAAATTTTCAAAACCATTGCATTTAATATGAGAGAAAATGTTAATTTATAAAGGAAATTAATTACTGTTTTAGATACGTAATGCATACAGTTTATAATTTTCGCCGACAATTACTGTTATCAGTAATTAAAGGCAAAGATTTTTTTCTTGAAATTGATAATAATTTAATTTGATGCAAAATAAAACATAAAGTTTAGTAGTATTTTGAACTTTCGTCGACTAGCTACGTTTTGTTTTTTTTGTTTAGTAGCTGTGTGTATGTTTTTGTCTTAATTTATTTGAATCACCAAATTGTGAAAAAAGTGTATTTTTAAAAAATAGTGATTCTTTTGAAGTGTACTGAAAATAGTTTCAATTAATACATTTGTTTTAATTTTTTTTCTGTACCTGCTATTTATATTCAAAAAAAAAAAAATAGGAATGACTTCTCTATTAATTATTGGGTTTGGCTTACTACTTGTCTGTCAATCAAGTACATTTGGATTATCGCACCCAGAAAATCATACTCCTTTTAATTTTCCAGCATGGTTAGTTTAAAAATATTGTTTTAATATTATTGATAAATTTTAATATTTACAAATAATTTTCTTTTCTTATGTTGTTGAATAAAGTGATGTATTCTGTCATGGTGAACTTCTTGATACAATTCAGATGAGTCATCTTTTTAAAGACTCAAAGAAATTTGTTGACTTGAAATTAAAAAATCTCCCAAATACTACAATTCAAAACTTTAAAGATTTCATGCGAAGCAAAAATGGGAAGCCCACTATCGATGATTTAAAATTCTTTGTAAATGTAAGTTGCATAACGGAATATGTTTTATTTTTTTTTGTTTTTTTTTAAATGTATTTTTCCCTCGTGAGTTATAATCTCGAAAACGGAAATCCTGAAAACCCAAAATACCGAAAACCCAAAATATGAATTTGGAAGTTATTCTCTAAAAAGCATTCGTAAAACAAAAATTTTTTTTTAACATTGCCTTGATTGTTTTTTAGCTTGATTGAATTAATTATGATGATGTACGCTTTCAAAATTAGTGGCTCATTCGAAGATTGTTTTTTATTTAATTGATGATTCAATACTTATTTCAAAATTAAAAATTTTCGCTAAAATAAATTTATCCATTCTATTACGGAATTTTCGATTTTCGAGATTTTGGGTTTTCTGGATTTTGAATTTTTGGAATCTGTCGGTCTCCTGATTTTCGGGATTTTGGGATTCCGGGACTCTGGGTTTTCTGGATTTTGTGTGTTCTGGATACCGGGCTTTCAAGATTGTGGATTTTCTGGGATTCTGGGTTTTCAAGATTTTTCGTTTTTGGGATTTTGTCGGGTTTCTGTCCGTCTGCCAGTTTGAAGATTTTGAATAAACTACGAAAATAGAATGTCAGTAGCGTATACAGGGGAATTCACAAGTCTAACAAATATTACTTTTATTGCTCTAGACTAGAAAAATCGAATCACAATGTTCTATTGTTGTTGGTACGCATTCAATCACTACTGACTCGATTTGTATACTCAGCATTTCAAAAAATAATAGTACAAAATGAATGCATATTTGATACTAATTTAATGCTCCAAAACTAAATTTGTTGCCCTATTTTCTGAGATTCAAATGCAACTTGAAAAGATTTGCATTACAAAAAATGAACAGAAATCGAATTTGATGCCTTTCTATGAATTCATAAGTACAAAATTTCAAATAGTAATTATATCTTTGTAACATTAAAACTATAAATTGTGGTACTCTTCATACAAAAGTGTCATATTCGGTGTTTGAAAAGTACAAGAAGATTTTATTGGAAATGGTGTGAACTTGAACTAGTTTTCCTAATCTTACACTTCTTGCCTTTACGGATCGAATTATCTTGATCCTAACAGAAGTAGGATCATGTTGCAAATTTTCAAAAGAAAATGTCTCCAAAACGTGTTTTCTCTGCGTTTCATGAATTTTTATAGTAAATTCGAATACTTAGTTTTAAAAAACCATACTGAGAAAGTCGTTTTAATTCCACTATACCCTATGTGTACTGAAAAATAATAATTGCTTTTTGGGCCACTTTAAAAATACTTGTGATCTAAATTTTTTTCGATCTGGATGAATATCCCCTAAATCCAGATTTTTTTTTTATTCTACTCAGAAATAGGGTAAAGTAGGGTAAGAAAAAAAATTATGTGTGTAAAAATTAAAAACTAGAAGGGATAGAGAGATGAAATAAATGTTCTTTTATAGATAAATTTATGAAATGAAAATTTGTGTGCAGCCATAAAACTCTGAAATATCATGCTTTTGAGATATTAATGTTTTTGTAAAAGATACCAAAACCAAACTTAATCAATTTCTATTTTTTCCAGAAAAACTTCCATCCAAGTGGTAAAGAATTTTCCAAGTGGATTCCGAACGATTGGAAAAATAAGCCAAAATTTCTGGATTCAATCAAAAATCCCTCTCTAAAGCAATGGGGTAGTGATCTCAATCGAATTTGGAAGAATCTTGGACGTAAAATGATTGATGATGTATACAAAAATCCAGACTACTATTCCATTATACCTGTGAGCAATCCAGTAATTGTTCCGGGTGGTCGTTTTATTGAATTCTATTACTGGGATTCCTATTGGATTATTCGTGGACTCTTACATTCGGAGATGTATCAAACTGCACGTGGAATGTTATCAAACTTTCTATCGATGATAAAACGATTTGGTTTCATTCCGAATGGTGGTCGCATTTATTATACCAAACGATCGCAACCACCATTATTGGCTGCTATGATTGAGTCTTATGTGGATTTTACAAATGATACACAATTTGCCAAAGAAGCTGTTGAACTTTTGGAAGAAGAATTCCATTACTGGAAGAAAAACCACATGGTTATTGTAGATGGATATATTTTGGCAGTTTATCGAGATACATCGACTGGTCCAAGGCCAGAGTCGTATCGTGAGGATGTTAAGAATGCTGAAGTATTTTCGACGCCAGAACTCAAGCAGGCTTACTATTCGGAAATTGCAGCAGGAGCTGAATCTGGAATGGACTTTAGTACTCGTTGGTTTATAAACCAAAATGGAACAAATGAGGGTACCCTCAAGGACATCAAGTGTAGATCAATCGTTCCAGTAGAACTAAATGCTATCTTGTACTGGAATGCAAAGATCATTGCCAAGTTCCACGCAATGTCCAATAATGTTGAAAAAGCAATAGAATATGCCTCCTACGCCGAAGAAATATTAGAAGTAAGACGGACTTTCTTACCAGGTGATATTCAAATCATGTTTTTTAAGAATTTTTTACTTTTTCCAGGCAATCGATGCAGTTCTTTGGAATAAGAAAGCTGGTGTTTGGCTTGATTATGATCTCATCAATAAAAAATCTCGAGACTATTTTGTTCCAACTAATCTGGCTCCTTTATGGACAAAAGCATTCAACCTCTCAAATTCAGAAAAGATCTCTGCATCGGTACTTGAGTATGTTGATAATTTAGGACTAAATCATCATCCTGGTGGTGTTCCAAATACTTTGGTACAAAGTGGAGAACAATGGGATTTTCCAAATGTCTGGCCACCAATGCAGTATATTCTCGTTAAGGGTTTAGAAAGTTTAAAAACAAAAAGTGCCATGGAATTGTCTAAGGTTTGGGGTCATCGATGGGTAACATCAAATTACGAAGCTTACAGAAGTTCCAATAATTCAATGTTTGAGAAGGTATGTTTTGTCTAATATTACGACTGATACCAGTAAATGATAATGCAATTTTCTTTTGATTTCAGTATAATTCTGAAGTTTTTGGTGGCCATGGGGGTGGTGGGGAATATGACATCCAGACTGGCTTTGGTTGGACAAATGGAGTAATTATTGATTTTCTAGTTAAATATGGAAGAGAAATAACACCAGCACATTAAAATTATGTTTAGTAAATTAGAAATGTATGCAATATGTTGTAAATAAACAATAACTTTATTTATCAATTATCTTTTAACAGCAGTTGCTAATTTTTAAGTAGAAGCTATAGAAATAAGAGTTTGCTCAATCCTAATAAAAAGTGTGGTTTTCTGATCTCTTTTGCGCTGAACATTAAAAACGGTAGTTTAAATAAAAAAAACGTTAAGGTAAAAGTTAAAGATAAATAAAAGATCTTTTTTGAAAAAAAAGTTAAAATAATGTAACGAATGTATGAAAATCAACCTTTAATGTGTTTAACAAAGTGAGCTCTAACTTTTAAACAAAAGCAATTATCGAAAAAAGTTATTTAACATATTTTATAGAAAATAAAATTGTGTACAAGTTTGTTTTGCAAATTTTTTTCTGGATTAAAAACTAAATGGCGGCTAAATAACTCTAGATGTAGTTTTGCAAAATGTGGTTTTCGACTGATACCCATCGCAATGTTGAAGTCAAAATAAATGAATACAAATTACCACTGTCAAATATTAATAAAAATTTAACTAAATACTGAAATAAATTTTTCACATGCATCTTTTTAAACAAAATTCCCGAAGTTAACTCACCAAACATGTCGAGTTAGCCCCGGGATCGAGTTTGACTAAAAAAAAACACATTTGAAGGAAGAAACCAGGTGATCACTTAGTGAAGAACTATAGACCTCATTTTTTTTAATTTAAAAGTTCAAGTGACCTCTACTCCAAAATGCGTTTCGCCCAGGAACAACAGTGGATGTTGTTGTACCCTTTCTAATACGCAAAAGATTTGGTCGATGTTTACCGACTCATATTAAAATTATAGCATCTATCAACTCTGAACTTGAATATGTTAAATGAAAATGATGTTAAACCCGTGGTCTGGTTGATAGAAGAAAATTAACTAACTCTTTTTATTCACTTAATTTTTTCTTCCCGAACCAACGCAAGATTTCTATTGAAAAAAGTTTCATAATTTAGTAAAGCTTCATTACAATTTTTTTTTTGGAATTTTTTATTGAAATATTTCCTGAACTGCATATTTGTACATCTTCTTTTTGAAATGGCAAATAGAGATTAGCCTATAAAGCGCATCCCGAGACCAAGAAATTAAGGGGTCCACACCCAAACAACTTGAAAAAAATCGATTACAACAAAATCAGCAAGTTTTGAAAAGAAATATTTTGTACACTAGTTGCATTACAAAGACATTTCTCGACCCAAAGTGTAGGAAAATTAACTGCCTAAAACGTACTTTATATTCAAAATAAGGGTTTAAGTTCTTAAATTACAACAAAAAAAAATGAAGAAAATCGTCTTATTTTTACTTTTTTATAGATTTTTTGAAAATTGAGTGCAAACTCAGAAAAAAAATTGTAAAGTTAAGAATTTTATACTTTGAACCAAAAACTTTCGTTGGAATGAAACAAAATACTTAAAATTTTTAACTCAACAACATAAAGTGTTAAAATTATCTCTCCTGAAATGAAACACAAAAAAATGTCTTGTACTTTTATAATTCATATAATTATAATATTGGTTGTAATATTATTATCTATTTTTATTTTTCGCATATTATTTAAAGCAAAATCTTACTGCGATTTAAATTATATCTACTAAATAACACATTTTACCTCGATAAAATAGAAATCCCTTTAAAAATAATGCAGGTTCGAATTATTTGCAAACCTGCAAATTTTCTTAGTTTATGGTAACTCTCAGAGTATAAATTTGACATTTCTCTCATATTTCGATATGGTTCCTCATATTTCTAGGAAAATATATATTTATGCCTTGTCCCAAGAACTCATTCTTCTGTCATTTTGTTGGGTGTGCGTTCAACACTCAAACACTGTTAAAAAATTGATTCTTCGTTTGATTAACATTTTTCAAAACTCTGCCGAAACCAGAGACACCCAATGAGTTGCATTTCGTAGAATTTGGGGGTATGTTTTTATACTTTTGTTTAAAAAATTATTAGAAAATTATGGTACTTTTCGAGGAAAAAAAAATTTTATTTTACTTTTTAGAGCTCAATACCTCGATTTTATCGAAACAAAAGCCAAGTTTTTCTGATATTAATATTTTAATTAAAACGTAGGGTTTTTTGTATATATTTATTCACTAATATTAATATCCATAATATTTTGACACCAAAATTTAAAGAAAAGAAACATGATTTTTTAATTTTTTTAACAATAGTTATCTAAAACAAACTTGCTTTTTTTGATAATATATTAAAAAAAAAAAGCTTTTTCCCCTCAAAAAGTAACCAACCATTTCCAATTTGTTCCAATAAGACTCTGAAACATACAAAAAACCCTTTTTATGTATGTCGCATAAGAAACTTTAACCAAAACCAAAAATTTTAAAAAATTAAGTGATTTTCTTTTTTTTTTGATTTGGAAATAGTTTCCACCTTTAAGCTTTATTAAAAAAAAAACTCGAATAACGGACGGTTCATAATATGAAGTTTTTCTATATTAACTTCATATCCCATATTTTAAGTTTAATTTACAAAAAAAAATTTTAGTGATTAAAATTAATCATGATGTATCAAATTTAAATTTTTTGCATTTTATACCACAGATATCAGAAATATGATGAAAACTGAAATTGAGCTAAATTTAATTATTAATATCAGATTGAAAAATAATAATCTTAGCGAGTCAAGTGTTTATTCTTAAAACTAATCTGAATGTATGTATTTTTAGTTTAAAAAAAAAATAAAAATGATTAACAGGAAATGAAATAATTGGACGTAAGTCGATTTGATCCAGTTTTATTTTGTTAAACCAAAATCAAAATACTTATCAAGATGTGAAAATGTTTAATGTACTTATACATATAAAAGTCAAGTGTATGATAAGTATGAGAACTAGCAATATCAGCGCTTTAAGGAATAAATCGGTTGAAAGAAAATATTTACATAACACTTTTTTCGTTTCTTATGAGATGACCCAAAGTGTTTCATAATGTTTAAAGAATAATACTAATGGCTTACTAAGCGATGGATATCAAACCAAATGATAACAAACGAACATAACAAAATGTTTTAAAACGTTTTCAGCTCACAAAAATGCCCTGATCAAAAGTCTTTATCAAAGGAAGAGTTAAGGGTTCCGAGATATACATATTTGCAATTTGAATATAAACATGCATATTGGGAAAATGGCGCCCAAAAGCAGTTTTTTTGTTTCGGATTCATCTAACAATAAAAACAATACTTGAAAAAATGCAAAATAAAACATCTGAATAGGGAAAATAGCCCAAAAAAGGTATTTATTCAAACAAAAGGCAAAAAATGAAAAGTAAATTTAAAACGAGGAGAAAATAATGGAAATATTTCTAAATAAAAGCTCAATATAGTAGCTTTGAACAACCATAATTTTTTTTAAATTTTCGGCAATATCCATCTGCGATGGTCCTTTAACAGCGCCTGACAAGAGCTGTTCAGTAGAGGCGAGTGGCGCCCAATTGCAAAATTCGATATTATGTAGTCAACTTCAATATTTTCAGGTATTTCACGGTTTGTGTCACCTTTACTTGGTTAATAGTTTCCGATTCTATTTGCCACCAGAGAGCATTTTTGTTTTGACCAAGATTAATATTTTCAAATCTTGATTTTTAGCAAAAACTACACCTATTTGCACACGGAAACACCAATGTGGTTCACATTTTAAGATTTTTTTTTACAGACATTTTGGTTCCCATACAATGGCAAAACAAAGATCAATCGATTTTTAGTATCCGTTTGCCAAGAAAATTAAGTAAATCTCAGACCAACATTTTATAAAATCACTATTTCAAAAGTAAATCGACGTATTCTTTAAAAATTTGAAAAAAAATGGGGAAAATAATGAAAAAATGGCAAAAATATAAGAAAAGGCAAAATAAAATACGTATATTTGGAAACAGGGGGACGTGAAACGAGTTTGTTTAAAATCTATATCGTCATATGACTGTGCAAAAAAAGGCTTTTGCCTGACGGCTCGAGCGCATATGATACGAGGTGGTAAAATTGAAATTTGGAAAGAGCACATCAAATTTTACTGACCATCATTTTGTTCAAAACTCCCGAAAAATTTTCCAAGTAAAACTACCAAATAGTTTTGATATTTGTTTATATTTCAGGAGCTTATTAATTTTTTCCGTTAACTTCAAACTTTGCGTCTAGTTTTAAGGATCCAAAAAAACAGTGCAACCCGTATAAGCTTTCAGAAAAGAGATGAAATCTGAAAGAGCTAAAAAAGGATGGTTTAAGAAAACCAACAGAACACAACTTCACACATTAACTTTTGTAAAAAGATGTAAGGCCTCTTAACAATCGTAAGGGGTACCAACCTTAAGATAAGAAAAAAGTGTTAATACTTAATCTATTCACCTTACTAGGTGATATGCCAAAAGCATTTTATATTTACACCACAAATAAATGATTAATAAGCAATTTAACAATCCAATTTTAAAGCTTTATCTTTGCAAACGGTCGCGTCAAACCAAACTGATATGTTGCGCCCCGGCTGCTATGATAAGTGCAATTAAAGTTATAAAATCGTGTATAGTTTTTAGAACAAAATCCATTCGTAGTGTGACCGTTAATCAAAGTAGTCAAGTAGGGTTTTTTTTCTCTGAAAAATATTTATCAACAATATTGTTTTGATAAAATTAAAAGTGTTTTGTGAAGTAATTTTTACGACCTTGTGAAACCAACAAGTGAAACAACGAAAATGATAAACTTACCTATCCTCAAAGTGGGATTATCATGTGTTTTTCAGTTTTTATTGATTTCAAAACTACAAACAACCGAAGCTTTTGCTGTTAGACAATCCAACTCTGAATCATTGGATATAATTCAGCCAAGGAGTGATGAATTACCATCTTGGTATGTTTTATATTAATGCAATTTGTTCACTAGAAATTAATAATATTATCTCGTCTTTGGTACCACTGTAAATGGATTTTTTTTTGTAATACTTATCTCATTTTCTTAACTCAATCGCATTGTTTTTCTTTTGTTCAATAAAAAAAGAGTAGATATGTGGGGGAAAAACTTTTGGTCCTTATTATAGTGCAACAAATTCATTATGACCACTTTAGATGCCAAAAAGCTCCTTTTTTGTAATTCTCCCTGGCCCCATGTTTGTTTAAATGACCAAATTAAATTTAATACTGATACACATTTCTTGGGACACCTTTAAATTTTTTCAGCGGTAACACTGGTTAGTTAAAGCAACTTTTGCGCCGAATATAAATTCGATCTGGAATCTCTAAAACCTTATTGGCTTTTTGTGGCAGCATGGGCATAACACTTTGACATTTAATCAGTAAATCTTCTTTAAAGTTAAATTTATAGGGAACTAAGCTCTTATACAGGCATATTGTATTTAAACAAATATAAGTAGACTTTCCTTTTTTTTGGACTGAAAACAACAACAAAATTTCCACGGTCTGTGTTTTTGTACGTCTGTTCGTCCTTCTGCACACATTTTCACTGCTCAAACGCTTGAATCGATATTCATCAAATTTTGGTACAGATGATTTTTATGTAATTTCGAAAGTTGTTTTTTTTATGAATATATCGACTAGAACGAGAGTACCTCCCAAACACCATTTTGGAGTTATTCGAGTTTTCTCAGAAACGGTTCCAACGATTTTAATTAAAATTTGTCAAAAGATATTTTATATAGCTCATCAAATTTAAAAAAAAAAAATTTGTTTCAACAAAAATTGAAAAAAAAATTACAAAATCTTTTTTATGTATTTTTTTACACTTTTCCCGCAAATAAATCACATGACAAAAATCTTATATTATCAAACAAAGTTAATACGTAATAAAGTCTTGTACTACCTGAGCAGTCGTGCATTTATTTCAAAAAAAACTTTTAAGTGTAATGATTTAATTTAAAAATCAGAAAAAAGACATTTTTCTGGCTTTCAAGAATTTTTTTGTTATAATAGTGTTGTTGCCATTGTTTTACAATTATTGTGAACTAATATCATTTAATTGTACTGTTTTTGATAGAGAATTAAGAATTTTATACTTATTTTTAGGACTTTCATTTGCATTTAAAACAATTACAATAGCTAATAAGTTATGACATGAGCTGAGCTGGATTAATCTTAAATAATATAGGTTTCGGGGGTACCTGCTAACTTCCTGCTACCTCTTGTGAGAACTCAACAACCTCCTTACCTTAGCCGTTCAGACACGTCTTCTTGTCAAAGGCATATATTTATAAAAAAATTATGAGTCACCCTAACCTTATATTTTAGTTAGCTTTGAATAAAGAGTTTTTACCTATGTTTTCTTCACAAAAGATTAGACAATTTGGAGTATTTTCACAAATACCTTACCTTATACTTCGTTACATACTTTGTTATTAAGGTGAATTTATCAAGAATTCTAATTAAAGTCAATAACATTTAATCTGATTTCTTGATCAAAAGCCCCTTTATTAAGTGTTTTCCTTTTCATTCAATGCAAATTGATTTGTTCATGAATTTGCTAAAGATAAGATTTGTTAAGACAACACATAAAAATTAAATGAAAAAATCATATGGTTCTTATCGAATTAGGAATATAATTAGGTACTTGAAAATTTACCCTTCAAGTCAAAAAAACGAAGCTCGGATAGAATCACAATTGATAAACAAAATTCTATTATATTATCAGATGGACCTGATCATATATCAAATTTAAATACTTAATTTATTAACAGCTCAGTCGATTTAGTTAAAATAAAGTCATGACATTAAATTTTTCGCGGTACAATTTTTTCGCTTGGAATGTTTTTGATAATATTTCCTTAATATAAAATGCAATTTGTTGGGATAACAGAGTGGTAGCTACCATCTTTTGTTTTTGTTTAATAACTCCATTTTCTTTCATTTTAACACCAAATAATATTAACAATTAAATTATTTAAGAAGCAAGCGAAATTTATGAGTAAATAAAGGGTAGAAACGTAGAAAGCCATTTTTTCATGTAGTACATATCTAATAGTCGGATTACTTAGCTCATAAGGTGAGAGATTTAAGTTGGTGTATTTGACACAAGTTAGGTACTGAAAATAAAAACATACGGTTGCCATTTTTAAAACGGGGACATAATTATGGCAACCCATGGCTACATCACTTTATACATAATAACTTTTTTAGTTTATTAAAAAAAGAAAATATTAACATTGCCAAACAAAAAATAAAGTTATGACTGTAAAGCGCACAATGTGGTTACCCTGTTCAACTGAAAAAAACACACTCAAATAATTTTCATTTAAACAAAATAGTACACATTTTGGTGGAGTTAGGTAAAATGAACATTAAATTATCTTCTATCTAAAAAATGTAGGGTGCCAACTCCAAAATGGGTATAAGTATACGGCAATCTTAAAAACACAAATTTTTAATTCAAAATGTACCATATTTAACAAGGTTAAGAGCTAAAAACATACTTAATTTTAGACTGGGATAAATTCTATCAAAAAAATTTCGGGTGCCGAATTTTCGGTGAGAGTTCAGTTTCAAATTTGATGTACATTTTAGCTATTAAATCCACCAAAATGTATACTATTTTGTTTAAATGAGAAATATTTGAGTGTGAGTTGAACAGGGTTACCTCATTTCATTCTGAGCTTTACAGTCTTAACTTTATTTTTGTAATTTTTTCCATATTTTTGACTTTTGTTTGCCAATATTAATATTATCGTGGTTGAATTCACCAAAAAGTTATGTAGCTTTTTTTTCGTTCAAACAGGGTTGCCACGTTGATGTACTCATTTTAAAAATGGCAACCCTATGTTTTTTGTCGGTACCAACTTATCTTTCATTTGACACCAATTTAAATCTTAAACCTTATGAGCTAACTAATTCGACAGTCACCGACAGTCACATTTGAAAATGCAGTTTTATAAAAAAAAAATAAAAAAAAAAGCATAAAATTCGATTTTCAAATGACTAAAACAGCTTCTTAAATGAATTTAACCTCAAAACAAAGTATGCAATTTGAATTCTTCTATAATTATACATTTAAAAAAAAAAATGGTTTTCATTTAAAGACAGATCTTATCCAAAATAATGACCATGATTTTTTCAATCAAAACCGTAGGAACCATTTTTGAGATAAATGAGTTTTTCTAAAACCGATATATGACAGGTACCGTTATTTTTGGTCCAAAAAAAATAATTAAAAAAACATATAGGGATAGCTTCCAAAAAGCGCCACAAGTTTGAAGTAAATCGACGCATCCGTTAAGGTTTTTTCCTCTGGTACAAACAGACAGAGAGACAGACAGAATTGTCGGACCCACTTTTTATAACTTGATATAACGGGTGATTTTTTAGCTGGTTTGGTTTTGGCAACACTAGTTTTGACAGCTGACGTGCGTTTAGTACCTTGTGTCACTGTCAAACAGCTTCAGTTTGGTTTGCAATTTAACCATGGATCGTCTTACAAATGAACAGCGCTTGCAAATTATTGAATTTTACTATCAAAATTCGTGCTCGGTTCGAAATGTTCATCGCGCGCTGCTTCCATTTTATGGTCGACATTCTCGACCTTCTGAGCAGTCTATTCGAAAGATTGTGACCAAATTTCGCACCAAATTTACTTTGTTGGACATTAAACTACCAACACGTTTACGTACTGTGCGTAGTGAAGAAAATATTGCGGCCGTATCAGCTAGTGTGACAGAAGACCGCGAAATGTCGAACAATGGCGCAATTGCGAGGCGAGTTTGGTGATCAGTTAATTTCACGTTTCGGGCCGGTCAATTGGCCGCCTAGATCGTGCGATTTGACACCATTAGATTATTTTTTGTGGGGGTATGTTAAGGCTAATGTCTATAGGGACAAGCCCGCTTCGATTGACGCACTGGAAGCCAACATCCATGCATTCATTCGTGAGATACCGGCCGATATGTGTGAAAGAGTATGCCAAAATTGGACTCAGCGGATGGGCTACCTGAGACGCAGCCGCGGTCAACATTTGCATGAAATTATCTTTAAACATTAAATTGAAAGGTTCAAACTATCGATTCAAATAAATATTTCATTCATTTTTTCGAATTTTTTGTGTTTTTTTTTTTAAGTTCTAAACCTCTTAAAAAATCACCCTTTACAATACCTGTATATCGCAAATAAAAATTAGTGAAAGTTACTAAAAAAGGTATTTATTCTAGTACATTTTGAAGAAAAATAACTTACGTGTGTAGAACTTCCGTGTGTAATCTCCGCCTTAAAGATTGAAAGAGAACTAAGTATATCTTTGATTATGTAACCAGTGGGTTACTCTGGCGTATGCGTAACATTTTTTTTTCGACAGGACCTGCAAACCTAAACAAGGTTTTTTTTGAAATACCAAAAATTCAGTTTTGTTACAATCACTCATAACATAATGTACACCAAGTTAAATCGAAATCGTTAGAGCCATTTTCAAGAAAAATCGAATAACTCAAAACCGTTATAGAGAGGTTTTCGTTATAATCGACATATTCGAAAACATACATAGAATTTCTTTGTTATTCAAAAAATAATGAATTAATGATCCTGCATCCGCTCAAATCTATTCATTAGCTCTCAGTTCCGAAATTTCATACTAATTTATTAATCTTTGCGCAGTGATATCTACTGTCGTGGAGATCTCCTCCATACTGTCCAAATGGCTCATATATTCAAGGACTCAAAAACATTCGTAGACATGAAACTGAAAAATCCACCAAATGTTACAATTGAAGCATTCAAAAAATTCATGACAAGTAAAAATAACGCACCCAATTCAACAGATGTGGAAAATTTTGTTAACGTAAGTGAAACATCATTTGCAATTTTGTAATTTTTTCAAATAAAAAAAAAATAAAAATAAATAAATAATAAAAACCAAATTTCTTTGTTTTATGAAGGAAAATTTCGAAGATCGTGGCAAAGAATTCGTCCCATGGTCTCCAGATGATTGGAATGAAAATCCAAGATTTCTTAGCCTCATTCAAAATGCTAATTTGAAGAAATTTGCCAGTGACTTGAATGCAATTTGGAAAACCCTCGGACGTAAAATGATTCCCGATGTCCATACACATCCAGAATTGTATTCCATTATTCCTGTTAGTAATCCTGTAATTGTTCCCGGTGGGAGATTCATTGAATTCTATTACTTCGATTCGTATTGGATTATTAGGGGACTTCTTTACTCACAAATGCACAATACAGCTCGTGGAATGTTATTAAATTTCCTCTCAATCGTTCAGCGATATGGTTTCATTCCAAATGGAGGGCGTGTCTATTACTCGAAACGATCCCAACCACCATTATTGGCCGGTATGATTAAATCTTATGTTGAATTCACTAAGGACGAACAATTTGCTGTGGATGCTGTTGCAACTTTGGCAGCTGAATTTGAGTTTTTCATGGATAACCACATGGTTGATGTGAATGGCCATAAATTGGCTGTCTATCGTGAAACATCCACAGGTCCAAGGCCAGAATCTTACCGTGAAGATTTCGAAAACGCCAAGATTTTCGATACAGCTGAGAAAAAACAAGCATTCTATTCTGAACTTGCAGCTGCTGCTGAATCAGGAATGGATTTTAGCAGTCGTTGGTTTATAAATGGCATTAACGGATCACACGAGGGTAATCTGACGGATGTTAAGTGCCGATCTATTATTGCAGTTGACTTAAACGCCATATTGTATTGGAATGCAAAGATTATTGCAGAATTTTACTCATTGGATAATAATGTTGAGAAAACTACAGAATATGAGAAAAAGGCTGCTAGTATTTTAGAGGTAAGCTTGGAACAACACAAGAAAAAGTTTGACTTTTATTTTTTACCTAGGCTATTCAAGCAGTTTTATGGAATGAAGAAGCCGGTGTTTGGTTAGATTATGATTTAATTAACAAAAGACCCAGAAACTACTTTGTACCAACAAATTTGGCACCATTATGGACGAAGGCATTCCACAGATCAGATAGAGAAAAGATTTCAAAATCTGTACTCAAGTATATTAGAGATTTAAAATTAAACAGCTATCCTGGTGGAATTCCAAATACTTTGCAACAATCTGGTGAACAATGGGACTTTCCAAATGCTTGGCCACCAATGCAATATCTTGTTGTCGAAGGTCTAGCTAATTTAGGAACACCAGAAGCTACAAACATGTCCAAGTCATTTGGTTATAAATGGGTTCGATCGAATTATCAAGCTTTTGTAACATCAAAGGCTATGCATGAAAAGGTGAGGAACTAATTAAATAAATTTATATAAATAAAATTGTATTTAAAAATTTTATTTTCTCACATAGTATGATGCTTCAGTTTTTGGAGGAACTGGAGGGGGTGGTGAATATGAAACCCAAACAGGCTTCGGATGGACCAATGGTGTTATCATTGAGTTGCTCGTCAAATACGGTGAAGATATATCACCAGCAAACGGTAATTTATTATAATAAGAAAACACTAAGCAAAAACCTATCATTTAGCTAAAAAAACTTTATCTCATTAAATAAAAAAATTATAAGGTCCACGGATATTTTCATATATTAATTTTAATTGTTGATTTTATTTATTGCATTTTTTTTATTAAAGACAAATTTTAATATGTGTTTCTCTTTACCAGGAGTAAGCAAAACAACAACTGTAATGAGTCTAATTATGGTAACATCCGTTGCAGTATTCGTATTAATATTTGGCCGTTTTATGTAATAAATGGGAAATGAGAAGAAAAAGTCCCAAGTGCCAATTATATTTTATTTTTGTTGATGCATACATTTTGGTATTAATGTATTTTTTTTTGAAATTATTAAATAAATTTTAAATTATTAGATATATTTTTGTTTTTAA
This sequence comes from Meliscaeva auricollis, assembly GCA_948107695.1. Taxonomy (NCBI): domain Eukaryota; kingdom Metazoa; phylum Arthropoda; class Insecta; order Diptera; family Syrphidae; genus Meliscaeva; species Meliscaeva auricollis. Next base: position 29,208,349 of record OX403619.1, on the reverse strand, counting down.
AAATTACAATATGTTTCTATTAATTGGACATTAAGAAACTGCAGAAATGTTGTCCATTAAAAAAAGAAAAATGAACGACTGGGTGGCTGTGGATTTTGAAGCTTCTTATGTACCTAAAGTTTTTAAAAATTTATAATGTTTAATAAGAAATGTTAGAAAATAAATTAAAATTCATTACTTAAATGACACAAAAAAACTTCTTAAAGCGTTTGGAGCTCAAAACTAAAAAGGATACATTTTTGGAAAAAAAATTGAAAGTCGTCAGAGCCATCTAAAAAATAAAACCTTGTTTTAAAATTGTTATGCCATTTTCAAGAAAATATTAAAGCACATCTAAAACCAAAATTAAAAACAAAAAATAGAGTGACCCGTTTTCGAAAAATTGAAAGATTTTTTTTTAAATCCAAAAATTTTTTTTTTGAAAATTTTGATATCATATAATTTTAAGGTTGTTAAGAAGCTTCCGTATAAAAAAAATCATCCAAATTGGTTCAGGCGTTTGAGAGTAAGTCAATAATGACAAAAATGGTTCTATTGGAGGTACCGTTATAAGAAATTTTACAAATATTTTTATCAGAATGAGTGAGACACTGGACTTGTAATACAAGCTTCTCTGGTTCAAATCTCCCGGTGGATGCGTTATTACTTGTTTTGAAAACTTCAGTTCAACTAATATTTTTCTTTAGGGAAAGCACTTTAAATCCAATTTTTTCATCTTTAAATTTAAAATTCTCATCTCAGCTAAATCATTCCACAAATAGTAAAATCAGAGTTTTGTTTGATTTTATTTTGTTTTTTTCTCTGTGTGAAAAGCACAGCACAGCTTACTAATAAAAACAGTCACATAAATTTTAGTCAAAATCGTTAGAGCGGCTTTCAAAAAAAGTTAACTTTTCCTTAATGGTTATATTGCAGCTACCGTTACTTATGGTCCTAAAGCAAAAAAATTCAATTTCCTCTCTAGGGAATCACCAAAGACCCTAACCCAACAAATTTGAAAAAAATCGGTTCAGCGGTTAAGGCTGTAGCTCGAGGTATACACAGACAGGCAGACACACAGACAGACAGAATTGTATCTCGAGTTCGTTTTTTGTTTTCGAATCCTAAACTTGCCCTATAGTGCTATAGTACCTATATCGCAAGTAAAAAATATAAAATGAGAAATATGTACATTTACTACAACTTATAATTTCTCGGCAAAGAAAAGAGGCATCGAAATGGTTTAAACTGAATACAAAAGAAATAATACATTTTAAAAGAAAAACAACCGACTTCAAATGTTGATATATATTTTCTCATAAATGTCATTGTCAAAACGGAACGAAATTAAAATGGGACCCATTTTGGAGATCACCAGCTCTCAAATACAAGAAGAATCATCAAAATCGATTCACCCAGTGAAAAGTTCTGAGCTAACAAACATAAAAAAAATACAGTCGAATTGATAACCTCGTCCTTTTTATGAAGACGGTTAGAAAAAAAAACAAAAATGTTACCACACATTATAACATCGCTTCAAAAATATTAAATTCCTTCTGTGATTTTTTTACAGGCATATCTTAAAAACTAAAGCTGATAGAAACATTCTGACTTCGGACCTTTAAATAGTTTAAGTAACAAAAAAAAAAAAAATCGTTGACCTGTGTAATCTTTTATCAATAATTAGTCACTTTGGAGTATGTAATTTTTGCGGTTAAAGCCGTTTTATTCACTTTTTGTGGAAAAATAGATGTTCACCTTTAGAATGTTTATCTCTATTGGAATAACTATAGGACCAAGAACAAAATTGAAACAAATTTTATTTATATAGTTAGCCGTTTAAAAACAAAAGGTTTCTTTAGCCATTACAACCAAGTTTGAAGAATATCGCTTCAGTTCAATTATAAAGAAAAAAACACCAACAATATAAGTATACATTCTTAAGTGGTTTTATATTTATTTAAAATAATAAATTAATATTTATATTGTTGTAAATAATTTGTTAACAAAAATAGATTTATAAATAAAAAAAGAATTCCCAAAAATATTTTCAAAAATGTATGTAATAGTCCAGTCAATTATCAAGGATAAAAACAGTTTTAATTTTGGTCTATATCCAAGCCAACGAGGATATAACTAAATAAGTTCAGTTGGGTTCTACCGAAAACAACAAATTAACTATTTTTAAATCTAATTACTGTCAATTGAATTGACAGGACTTTTGGACTCAAAAATGGTTGAAATTTGTGTTTTTCAACAGTATCCAAACAGAACTATTGTCATTTTATACTTTCCCGTTAAAAGAGAACCACAAAAAGGAAGTGTTGGTTTTAGTTTTGTGTGTCCCGATTGTTCTCTTTTTTTTTAAATACCAGTTTTTTTTATTCCTGTTCTGTTTCTTTTTCACGCGTTTTTCAATAATTAAAGTGTGCAAAAATGAAATTATAAGTGCATGTTACGCACATACACAGCCGGTCACTTGAATAAATCCCAGTGCTTTGCAAAAGTTCAAGTTGAGTTTTCTTCGGACACAGTGGTAATGGTTTCAAACTTGAACCAACGACACTTTTAAGACAAAATATTCTGCTTTATCCTTCAGAAGTCTGGAACTCTCATATATATTGGTGGCTATTGTAAATACAAAATTCCCTGGGAATGTTTCCCTCGTAAGAAATTTTACCGAGGGAATGTTTCACTCGGAATTTATTGGGATCGGGAACCCAATTTCCAGGGAAATTTATCTGTCATTTCATACATTTTTTGTTCCCTGGAAAATAATTCCAGAGAAGATTCACTATAGCTGAAAAGATTCCGGGTAATTTTTTTTTTCCTGGGAAACAAAATTCCCCTGGAAATTCACGATAGGGCCTATTAGCTCATTGGAATGTACATATACATCCAGTGACTTAGGGGCCGCTTATAGCGATCAGGAAAACCATCGACCTGGCGATTGCAAAGAACATGCACTACGCATTACGCCAAGCTTCTACATGATAAATCTAAACCCAGAACGCCAGGTCGATGGCGTTCTGATTGACGGAATAAGGCAGCCTAACTGCGAGTATAATTATGTCGAATTCCTTTCAAAAAAAAAAAAAACGATTTTACGGCATTTTTTCCCTTCAGATCGTATGAATTGAAGAAAAAAATTGCGTGAAATCGCGGCTAAATAATTATTTTTAATTTTTGAAAGGAATTCGACACTAGTTATACAAAAACCCGCTTCACTTCATTTTGTTGACTTATTTTTTAATTGTTACGTTTAAGACTTTTTTAAAAATGGAAATTCTAACGAATTAAATATAATTACAATTTTTTTTCCATTAGAAGCAAGAACTTGGCTATTCTTGTGAACAGAAAAAAAAACAAGTATTTTTTTTACAAAACCTATCGGGAAAGGAGGTTAAGTAATGAATGTTATATAGAGTAGGGCTAATTTTACTCATGTTCCAAACTGAATATTACTAACCAAAACGTAAATAAAGAAACATTTTTTGGGTAGCTTTGGGAACCCGCAAGCGAGTAAAGAAACATTTTATTTAAATTACGTATGTTTCCATACTTGCAGTTAAGCTGCAGTCTTCCGTCAAAAAAACAGACCTATTATGTTTTAAAAACGTAAGGAGTTTGAAACAGTCCCAAGAAAACTCAACATGACAATTTGAAAAGCACTGAATATATTCGAGTGACCGGTAGTGTATGTAATTGTTTTTTTTATCGACTTCCGTTATGAAGTTGTTTTACCAGAAATTGTTGTTTCGTTCCAAAGACTTTCAAGTATGTGTTCTTTTATTTTTCAAATATTTCAAGCAAATGTGAAGTAAAATATTGCTAATCAGACATTTCTGACTCCTTTATTGACTGGATTATATACATTTAGTGCATAATACATAATTACACGTAGCACACAAAGTGTTTCTAAAACACTATTAAATAAAATTAAATAAATTCAAAAGAATACTTAGAAAAAAACTAGAATTATATATAATATAAAAAAAAAATTAAATATTTTAATTATACATAGGTGCATCACAATATTGAAAAGTTCCCTTCTGTTTTGTTTTTTTTTTTTTTATTTTTGCTAAAAAGCCAAAAATGATAATATCGCAGCGAGCATAGGTGTTGTACAAAACTTCTATAATTCATTTCGAATGTGGGTGTGTTTAATTTTACAATTGGATTAAAAGTCGATATAATATTTTCCAATTATTACTATAAATTAAAAATAAAAAAAAATAATAAATATACAAATAATTTTCAAAACTAAAAGTAGTATAAAAACGATACATAGGTTCTATCTCTTTTTAAGCTTTTTAAACCTGTTAACATTCATAAATTTGATTATAAAATTGACTAAAACAAATATAAAACAATTCGAAATGAATCACAGATTAGAAACCACCTAAGCCCAATGCGACATCCCGATATCTATAAAAATTCTACAAGGCAGATATACATCGATTCGTCTCATTTTTTTAATGAATTTTCTCCTTCAACTGATGCTTTGACTTTATCGACAAACCAATAACACAAATTTATATAATAAGGAGTGAGGGAAAAATAAAAAATCTGTTAGATAAAAAATTAATTATCTAAAAACTCCCATTCGCTAGATGTGTGTGAACTAGCAGTACCAGGACTTGTTCGACCACCAGAAATATGTTCCACAGTTATATTCCATAAGGAAGGAATTTTCATACTATCAGGCATTTTGACGACAGTTGGCATCATTTCATTGGGCTCAATATCACCAATTGGTTGCGTTGGAATGAATTGCAATGGTTTATGTTGTTGATGTAAGGTCATAACTGAATCACACTCATCTAGATCCTCATCGTCGTCGTTGATGAAATGAATCTTTTTACGTGGAGTCGTCTGCACTTCAGCATCTTCAAGCTTCGTTATTGGATACTGATTTATAGGATATTGCCACGTTGTGGATTGCATTTGCAATTGCATTTGAGATTGTAACTCTGACTGAGATTGCTTGATTTCTTCTTCGGAGATTTCGGATAATTCAACTGGTTCCAGTTGGAGTTTTTCTGCGAGAGCTTTGCCTTTAACTGCGATTGCTTGCTGTAGAGAATTGGGTGTAAGGGCTTCGGGAAGGAAATTTTTAATGGATGTCGGTAGAGAGGAATATGGTTTCGACGAGGAAGGAACGCAAGAAGAACTTGAAGATACGAAAAATATAAAGTTAAGCCATTTTTTTTTTGTTTTTTTTTTTGTTTGTTTGAAAAGAAGCACCATACTCGATTGGTTGAGTAATGGCTCACCTTGGATCTGTGCAAAAGCTGGCATCCATTACAGTTGGCTTGGCTGTGAATTCCAATGTTTTGGGTTTTTCTGGTTTTTCTGTATTTTCGGCTATAGCTTGACCTATTTCGACAATTCCTTCAGGTTTTTGCTTCTTTTTCTTTTTCGGTCGTTCTTCTTTTTTTGAAGTGTTTGCTCCACGATGATGGAGTATGGATTCATCGAAATCTTTTTCACCAATTTGACTTAGAATTTCCATGCGACGTGATTGTTCGGCACGCGGTGATTCGACAGCCAATTCGATGGGAATGTCTAAGTTGATTTCTTCGATTGGTGGCAATTCAAAGCATTCTTCGGCATTGATAACGGCTTCGTCTTCAGCTTCGTATTCAACTGGAGATTCAAAGAGTGAAGCACCTAGTACTGGGACGGGCGGAGGAAGTAGTGGATTGAAGATTATTTTGGCTGAAATTGAGAGGAGACTTGTATCAATTAATTGAAAAAATAAAATTTGTTAAATGAATTATGGTAGACATCACAGACACTAATCCTGTGCCTCGAAACGGAAAATGGATCAAAGAAGATAAAATAGAGGACGCGACGTCAATTTTAAAAAGAAACTTAAAATGTCTGCAACCTTAAATCTACAAAAAAAAAATTAGAAGACGATTTTAGTAGAATGATATGAGTTAATTTTTGTACTATTTTCTCCCTTTAGTTTAATTGGATGACCCTATTTTTGGTCGTAATCCCGAATGATATCAAGTTCCTTGACATAGAAAATGCTGGTATTTGAAGAATTATATTTAAGTTCCTTAGGAATCTTTCTGTTTTGCTTTATAAATCAATACTTTGTGCCTGCTTTCAGCTTTGGATTTAAAAATTAGAAAAGAAGGAAGTGAAGTGCGTTTTATTTTCCTTGGGTGTGGTAAAGAAATTTATGTAGCGTGTGTGAAGTTAATAAAGAGCGAACAGTTTTTTTGGTGTATATTTTAAACGAGGGTTGTTTTTAAGGAAGCTAACTTTTGTATTAAGCACCAAATTAATTAAGACAAGGATTAACTCTATAAACAATGCAAAACGTCAAGAGAAAAAATTGCAATTAAAACGGATTTATTTAATTTTAATTGTTCGTTAGGAAAGAAAACAAAAAAATCTTGTGAAACTACTCTCACCTTGACGCACAAATAGTCTTCTTACAATTTTGAGAAGATAAATCAACTCAATTAATATTCTCTATCAATATGTAATCGTCAAAACAAATTTGTTCCAGAAAAAATGATGAATCACATATACAAATTTGTCATACATTTCATTGGATTTCATATTAAGTAAATTAAGCAGTGCAACTAATAGGATTTTCATTTGATGATTCAGAGAAATTTCCATATCACAATGTGAGTTTCGAACTTTCTAACCCAGACTGCGAATGGTGTATCTGTCGAAGAAACTCTTCCAACTTTAGGACGACAATTTATATGAATTAATAAAGATTTTTTTTTAATACTATCATTTTCCTATAAAATCGGTGATTTTTGTTTTTATTTTAGAAAGCAAAAATGTTTTTAATTCACAAATTAAATAAAAACCCAACTTTTTCGTTGGCAGCGATGGCAGCGCGCGAGTACATGGATCGAACATTTTTGTAATAAATTGTTTTGTTATATAAATTGTTTTTTTCGCAATCCTCGTGAATAAAAATGAATGTCAACTATACCACAGTTCTATTTTAAAGTCTATTTTAAATAAAATTTGAGTTTTTAGTGCAGAAGTATTTTTTATGTCTATGCGGGGAAATGACAAAAAGCCTCAGGAGCATCTTTTGTTATGATAAGCTGGCTCTTATCTTGGTTGAAGGGTTCCTGTTGGAACCCCACCGCCCAAATTTGTAAAAGTCCACGGCGCGGCGTCAACAACTTTCTAAATGTTCTTATGGTAGATTTCAGCATTTATTTTAACGTCACTATCCACACGAGGCGAGCACGCTTTTTGAAAAATTTCTTTTTATCTTGCTGTGCACTTACGGTCTTTTGTTTTACTCCTGGCTATATTTTTAGTTGCATTGTAACGAGAGATGGTACGCAACACAAAACATTTGTTCACGCTTCACGTTGAATTGACTTAATGCTTTTTCAACATGTATTTGCAGCTTTGCAGAAAAGTACGTAAAGCGCGATTACACTATAACGGTCGACTTCCATGTTAAGAAATTACTTTTTGTTTGAACTTCCAAGTGTAGTGTGAACGATTTTATGTGAAATTTATATGCCACTGGTAGTGAATACTGCCAAAAATCTGCCTGTACAATGCAGTGTAGGTTCACATTATTCAATCACCATCTTATAACGGATAAATCATCGCAAAAGTAGACTACGGTTAATGGACTGGGTTTGTACATTGGATGAGGGTTTAATGATTTAATATCTAATGGGTCTTCAATAATCAAAAGTTTTCCAATTAAACTAATGGCAAAACTGATATCTACTTCGTGTGCCTTTTATGTCTCTAAGCAATCTGAAGAACAGAGCTCTCGATCACACTTCTCTTTGGATAGCTCATTGCGATTATTTTTTATTGTACAAAGTGAAAATCTACCATTAACTGAAGTGTATGTATCACTGAGCGGCACTGAACGATCTGCTTCATTTTTTTTTTTGAAGAATGCTGCTCAGCGAAAAATTAAAAAAAACTATAACATAAAGTAATGCTGAGCTAATAAACAAACTATTGAATATTTACCTGTTTTATTTGGCGGTTCTGGGCAAGGAGCCAATCTCAACAAACTCCTCGGGCCCTCCAACACGAATATCTCCTTATTGCATACACAAAAGTCAAAAATATTTCGGAATCCAGTTGCAACAGCTTCAACTTTCAACTGATCCAAATTCAAAACGTACAACATTGTCTCATCGTGAGTCACAACATATTTATTCAGATAAATATCAATCGATCGAAAGTTCGTAATCGAACTGGACACACTGCGGCAGGGATTTAAAATAGGAATTTCCCATGCCGCATTGACTTTACTCAATGCATCTCTAAACAAAAGTGTCTTCTCTACATTTCCATCGACATCAGCCAGCCAAAGTCTCAAGCCAGGACGGCCACATATCAATTGTGTGGTGGTGGAGTCTTTTCTAAATATCGTCCCACCTATATCGGCAAGAGTTTTTCTGTCTTTCTTACCAACTTGTGACAATTGCCATTGATTAGTTTTTGGATTTCTTTGACATATAATCGATCGGTAGAGAGTTGATACCAGCAGGTATGACTGATGGATACTCAGTTGGACGATTTCATAAGCCTCATTGAGGATTTCTACAGATTTACTCAAGTGCTATAAATTGAATTTATGGTTTTAATTGGAATGATTTATATAAAATAAAGGAGAACTTACATTTTGATAGTCAAATTCAGTCAGGACAATGACTCCCTGCTTATTGCCCGAATAAAGTTTCATGCCATTCTTGGACCATTCGCAGCAAGTGATGGTGCAATTATGCAAATCACGAATGGTATAACGTTCGACGGGCTTGGCTTTGGTGAAAGGAGCTACCAAATCCAAATCAGCAGGTAGTTCCTTTTGAATCTGAAAGACACTCACTTGACCACTGGCATTGCCAGCTGCCACCATATACTCCACCGACGAAACAATCTTCACACAAGTTATCGGAGAAGATACCTTAACAACAAGAACAACAGAATAGAAACAAAGAAATTCACATAAGGTTACTGCCCAATATAACCAGCCAAGCGTTGCATTACCTCCGAACGAAGCTTTTGCACCTCACCGTTAAATCGATTATACCAAAAAACAATACCGGCATCGCTTCCGAGTGCAATAAATTCTGGAACAACATCAACGCAAGTGATTCCCAAATCGACAGGAAATAAGCCTTTTTGTATGCGATGGGGGATTTTTTCGATTATTTCGGTCAAGGGAGCCCATTCACGCAACGAATAGATTTCATGGTTTTTTTCCATCGATATGGAGTTGATTTTAATTTTAAACAAAAATACAAAAATTAAAGACAAAAACAATGGTTCTTGGAATGTTATCTTTTGCGGTAAATGATTAAAAAATAAAATTTAAACAAGTTCAAGAGTATTTATTTGTTTTTCTTATTTTATTTATAAATAGAATTTTTGCACTTTTCTCTCGTCTACTTGTTCGGTTTGCAGCAGTTGAAATAATGACATTTGCCGCTACGCTACAAAAAAAAGAAACAAAAGAGAAAAAAAGAACCAGATGGTCGGGATGTGTTCAGAAATAAATTATTTAATAAAACGATTCGAGCGACACTAGAGACAGAAGTTGTCGGAGTGGGTAGCTCATTAACCGAATTTAAAGAAACTAGATTTAGATAAAGGCTTATTTTTTAAAGCTACCGATTTCGGTGGAATAGCTTTGGTTTAACTGTGGTTTAAGCCTGTAATTGGCAATTTTAACATTTATATGAACCAGAGGCCGAATCGCACCGCATACGAAAACGAACGAACCTGAACGTAATGACGATTGCTATCTCTATGTAGTCCTTACAAAGAGATAGAGAGACAAATAGCAAACACGTTCACGTTCGCTCGTTTTCGTATGCGACGATTTGGACCCAGAGAGCTTAACCCCCAGCTGTATCGCCAATTTTAGAAGGTGAAAGCTGAACCATGGTTTAAATATTTATACAACCGGCTCTTAGGGTGAATTAAAATTCTGAACCAAGGAACCAAGGCTGTACCCGCACGATTGTACAACTTGCACTAAGCGGACAGAAAATCGTATGGGCCACTTGCACAAACGTGGTTTAGCCTTGGTTCAGAATTTGTATTTACTGATTTTAATGGAAAAGCTGTGGTTCAACTCTGATTCATGCTTTAAAAATCTAGTTCTAGTTCCGTTAGAACTTTTTTCACAGTATCCTTTTTTTGTGACGATAAAACTGTTAAAATAAGAAAGGTATCTACTGATAAAAATAAAAGAAAGGAAGAAAGGGTAATGTTGGTAATATAATAAAAAAAATCAGCATTCTCTTCCCATTTTAAACCTAGTACCTGGAATTTTTCGCTTGTCTCCACGAAGAAAAGCAAAAACAAAATTTTTTGTTTACGATTTCGCTGTGATTAAAGTAAAATGTTTGACTGAACCGTCAAGAGTGAGTCTACTAAAACGACTCAAACGATGACGATAGGGGTGATGGTTTAGATGAGATAGATATCAATATATTTACTCGCGTTTCTAGGAATGCATAACAGTTTACTCTTGAGCCCTATTTCGGAGCACGAGATTATTTCTTGAGTTTTACAACACGAATGTGAAATATACATCAAATTGCTCCTCTTTTCTCAATAATTTCTGAACATTTTTTCATTCAACGGTTACGTTTATTTCATGTAATCGTTTAATGCTACAAAAAAAAAGACTTAAAATAAAGAAAAAATAGAAACTCCTAAACTCCAGACATCGTTACTTCAGCTCTAAAGTATCCTCTTTCCTTGGAGATTATTCTGATTATTAATTTTAATATGAGTTTGTCGTTTCTTTTCCTCTTTGAAGGCTTCGGTATTTGCCTTTCGCTCGATACGCCTCTCCATCCTGTATTCTTTGAGCAGCCTTTTGCGTTCTTTCTTCTCTTCGGGGGTCTCGTCTTTGGGCCTAATCGACAGAACACTCAATGTGGAGAGAACAGATTTAGCACATAGAGATTTTGGTCCACCGCTTGGTACATCATCGCTGTCCAACTTGGCCAAGGCCTTTGCTGTGAGTTTGTCATTATCACCTCCACGTAGGGTATTCACAGGCAATCCTGTCTTGGGATCGATTTGAATTTTCCTGCTTTTCCGCGGTTCATCGATGAGTTTTGGATGATTGTAAATGTTTGAGTAAGTCGACAGAATACTCTCACAATCCCACTTCTTTTCTTTGGGATCTTCTACTTCAAGTTCCACCATATCGTCATCATCATTGTCTTCGGTCACATTTCTGTACTTCTCTATGCGTTCCTTATCCCATTCTTTGCTGTATTCTTCATCCAATTTAGATTTCTTCATGAGTTTGTAGCAACCCAATACATAAGGATGTTTCTGACCCCAAGTACCTTCGATATCCTCCATGTCTAATGGACCCATTTCAGGATCATCATAGCTGGCATAGAACTTGTCGAATCGGTCATCCAGCAGAGTCAACTGTTCATTACGTCGAATTACGCTGCTGGACATGGAATATTCAGTAAAACGAGATTTGGTTTCCTCGTCATCGAAGCGACGTTCCCTCATAAGGGGTGCCAAGCGATCTCTTATCTCTTCCTCTTCGTCTCCACTGGACATTAAATCATCCGAATCGAAGTCTTCTTCATCCTCTTCATCGTAGTAGTCATCATCTTCATCGTCATCCTCATCACCCATAGCTTGAACAACAAAATCATCCTCCATTTGATTCGCTTCATTGTCGAAATCAAAATCATCATCCAAGGCAGCTATGACATCGGGATCGAGATCGGGACGTGGTCCAGGACGTGGAGCAGCTTTATTCAACATACCCTCTTCCTCTTCAAACTCACTGGCAAACACAGAGCTGGGTAGTTGCAGCTTAGGCTCAACATTCTTATTCTTTTTCACCTGATTTGCATTCTCGACGTATTCCCAGACAATTTCTTGACCTGGTTTCTTTAAATGCTGCAAATAATCATAGTCGTCATCGAATTGAATGCCATATTTCTTTTGTTCTTCTTGGCGTTTCTTAGGATCGGCATCTTGTTGTTTATTGGATGGTGTTGCTTCCAAGAGCACACGCTGAGGAGCATTTTCGTCGGCTACTAAAGGATCATGTTGACTTCTATGCACTAAATGGAAAGTGACAGACTTCTTTCGGTCAATAAATGCTTTCTTTCCTTTACCCTATAAAATTAATGTTATTTGTATTATTTTGTAATGAGTGGATTTGGAAATGCATGTTTTTACCATGTTTTAATTTATTATTATTTGTATAATTTATAGAAAAACTTTTTTATTTTTTATTTATTACGTTTTTAGGAAAAAATCAAAACATGTGGTATACGTCAACATGAAATGTCAAAAGAGTTCAGCCCCAGAAATTTGACGTTTACCAAAGTTTATTGCATTCAGTCCTTTTTTGTTGTTGTTGATTATTTCTCTTAGGGTATGCTTATACTTTATTTGTTATCTGTACATTTGATTTAGCCGCGAATAGAAGTAGCTTCTAATGCACTCAGCTGTTACTCAGCGGCTGGTAAAGTTAAACACATTTCAACTTTTGCGAACAGTCAGCGGCTACCAGCTGTCAAATTTAAACATATTTAACTTTCACTGGCGACTAAACAGCCAATTGGCTAACAGTTCGTGAAGTTAAATATCAGTTTCACAGTTCAGTACTTAACACTTTAAGGCTTGCCACAACTGTCGCACTTTGGTTTGGGCAGGCAAATTGCTACATTGCGACACGACAGTGAGACACAACAATGCCAAAATTTATTTACACAGCGTAATATGAGAGTACCTACACCAAATGCGATTAAGCGCAAAACGTTTTTCATATAAAAATCGTGTCGCACATGTCACGACGCACTATCGTACTTTGGTTTGGGCAAGCCTTTAATCACACTTTATTCGTTGTCAGTGTGAATTGAAAAAAACACTGCCTTGTGTGTGAGATCCAAGAATTCAATATATGACTTTGCCAAACTATTTAGATCACACTCTATGGCAAAACGTCAAACTAAAAACCAAAACGAAACGAAGAATCAAACAGATTTTGTTTTTATTAAAAAATCGTATGACGACAAACGGTCGACCCCCAAGCAGGCGATAATTTCGCAGAAAAAAAAGAAGTGAAATTTTGTTGTTTTTACAAAAGATAACTCGCAAATAAATTTAATTTTTAATAAATTTCATTATAATTAAAATAATTGTGTGCTAATCAACAAGGTTAATCTTTTTCAGTGTGTTTCTCATAAGAAACATCACGAGAAAAAAAGATAGTGAAGTTTCATCATCTAAAAGCAAAAAATAAGAAAAATTGACAAAAAGATGAGTGAAAATGCTGAAAACTTTCGAAGTGCTGTCCTAAATGAGCCCATAATTACAAGTGGAAGTGGTGTCACCGCATCAGGTAGTGTAATGCGCACTCCCTTTGGCAATGTCAGAGCTTTGGGACCACAATTACCACCTTCGATTCCACCACCCCCAATGAGACCTGCATTTGGTGGCCAAACAGGAGGATATTTACAACAGAACTCTTTCGGTTACATGAGTAATCCTTATATGCAAACTGCTGGAGGCTATGCAGGTTATGGTGGTGGATTTAATGCCTTCGGGGGAAGTGGCTTTGGTGCGGCTGGTGGATTTGGAGGATACAATAATGGTGCATATGGAAGATTTGGAATGAATGCTGCCGATCCCGAACAAAGATTTATTCAATTAGCTGAGAATAGCTCACGACCAGCCTTCCAGAGTATAGAGTCTCTGGTCTCGGCCATTGGAAATATTGCTCAAATGTTGGACTCGACATTTTTCGCATTAACCAGCTCATTTCGGGCAATACTTGGAGTAGCAGCTAATTTTGGTCGACTGAGAACAGTTTTTGCTCAGTTTTGGCAAACATTTGCCATATTTCGAGGATTAAATTGGATTTACAGGAAGTTAGTTCATAAAATCTCAAAAACCTTCTCTCATTTTAACAAATATTCTATAATTACAGACTTCTCTATTGGTTAAGAATATCAAATCTTGACCCCTCGTCGTTGGCCTTCAAGGAAGCATTTGCTGCTGCTATTAAACAGTCGACGGGCAAACCAGGGCCAGCCTTACCAAATAAAGGAGCGTCACCTTGGCCAGTATTAGCATTCATTAGTTTTATATTTACGGCGCCATATCTGATTATGAAGCTGATAGGAACAGTTTCAGAGACTGCTCTCGAAGAAAGTAAGTTTTAGTTTTGTTTCTGTATTCTTTTTTTTTTTTTTGTTGTTATCTAATTGTGTCGGCTTTCAGAGCAGAGCTTGTAGGTATGAAAATCAGATTATAATTATATTTTTGCTTCTATTGATAAGGTCGGTGTGCTAATCTGCGATAAGCTTACTGATAAGATTTGGTACCAATGTTTTCTAGTGGGCATATGGAGGGTTTTTTCCGTACTTTGATGCATGATGCTTGTGTGTTCACAGATTTTTTTTTGTTTGAATTTGTTTATTTAATTCATTTATGATTTTTTAGATGACGAGTCATGAGGTTTTCCAGAACTAATGTCATCCTCATTCTTTGTTTTTTTTTGAGTTTGAAATAACTTTTATTTGTTGTATCCAATTGAGAACCTAATAACCTGTCGCAGACAAAAGACATCATCTGCAACTTCTACACGGCATTTTTAAATTTGTGTTCAAGTTTATTTGGTTTCTGTTTATAGATTATGTTTTGCCATTGCTTTGTATTGGGTTTATAGACTTTTTGATGAGTGACTCATTGGCTTCTTTGAAAATTCCTTAAATATTTCGCATGAAGATTGTTCAAACGTCTCAGATTATTGAGTGATTCAGTAAAAAAAAACACACGTTCAAATAAATTCAGCGTCCATGAGGAAAATTAATTGTAATTTACTTACTAAGGTCCTGATTCTGTCCGTTGTAATCCCCTCAGGGGCCATAGGGCCTCATCTACTCCTACGCGCCATCGTGTATGGCTTCTGGAAATATATCTGTGTTATCTCCAACTAGTTCTCAGTCGACCCACTCCTTTACCTGCCTGTATCGCTTGGCTTGATTGATAGTGTTCCCCATTTTAACTGAGTAAGTCGGTTCCTCATGCGGTTGGCTTACAAAGCAATCGTTGCCTTTACGCAGCGTGTGACCAATTCACTGCCATTTATGTCTTCGTATTCTTGACCCGTTCTCCAATAAAGTTCTTCATTTGCACACAGCATGAGCCAGCGCAGAAATCTACTTGTTCGGCATCGCCGAGTGTATCATCTAGGTTCTCGTTTTTGCAGTTATCTTGGCAACAGCAGGCAGAACGCAAATAAATTTCCAGTTTTCAAACTGCATCAAATCTTCTTTCTACGTTAGCTTGACGATAATTTTCATCGGACTTGGAACTCGTGGCAATTCAAGCTCTTTTTATGAGTGGATGCAGTAGCTCGTTTGATGTTTGTTGGAATCCCGTCGAGTCCTACAGTCTTGTTGCACTTCAGTGTTGTAATCGCGTCAACTATGTCTTCTAGATTAGAAAGTCCAGTTTATTTGAATTTGTTTTTATTCACTTAAAATTGGCGTTCTTAACCTTAGATTTTCAACTCTCCAGTTGACCAACTTAAGATATCTTAACTTCCAACAACCATTTCGATGAATTTACTGGATAAATGTGGAATATTTTTTAAAATGCTCCGTAACTTTTGACATGACAGACCAGATGCAATGCTATTGAAGTCAAAAATTATCTTTACATTGTAACCGTTTCAAAAAAAAAATCAACATGGATGTAATTTGTGTAGCGGCTGACTCTTATTTAAATTTTACTTATTACTTGGTATAGTTTTCATTGCTATAACTTTTAACTGCTATATTCTATAATCTTCAAAAATATATCAAAATGTCGCAAATTTTAAACTCTTTACTTCTTATCATGAAGAGAATTACGTAAGTTTTTTTGGATAAAAAGTAAAATGTAAAAACTAAAAAAAAATTAAAGTTTAAATATCATAACCTAACCAATACACTTCACACATAAACAAATGCAGGAGCAAATAAAAGACAATTATATTTCCTATAACTTCTGCCCAACAACCTATCCACTAATACCAACAGTTTTGGAGATAAAAATCGATTCACGTTTTCCAAAATGGCAGATTTTGCAAAGGAGATTGCGTCTCGAAAATCAGGACTTAAGCTGTTCTACTATCCTAAAATCAGCCTTCCTGTATTTCGTTTCACGAAAAAGCCGATCTGAGTTTTGAGCATTTTAGTAAAAAAAGAAGCTATTTAGGTATAATTGCGGAGTACGTCGTAAAAGTTTGTAAAACTGTATTAAGAAAATGTGTGCACTATGACGTATACGCACTTTTTGTTGGCACATTTTATTTATTGTAACAAAATACAATTAAGAAAGACCTCTTTAATTTAAATTTAATTCTTATAACATTAAATGATGTGATTTTATTGATCGTTGTTTAAGCTTCATAATTACAAACAAAAAAATTCGAAAATACAATTGTTATTACAAAAAAGAGACTTTTGACCTGGCGATATAATTAAGAATGAATAAAATATGTTTGTATTCGCTCCATGTTATCTACGAAAAAATAATTATTTGAACTTGTTTCCAACTTATAGTACGTTGTCGAATAGCCCTATTTTTTGAATACCACATTACAGTGTTCCTGTGATCTATCAACCAAGTCCTAGTTATTTTTAAATTAATATTCTTCTATTCCTTGTTGATATTTTTAATTAAATCTGGATTTGTTTCTTGTTTTATTTCTTGTTCAAAGCTCTCTCTAAGTCTGTTCACAAGTTGTCCATCGGATTAAGATCCAGCAATATTTGCAGTAGTGACCAATGCAAAATTTAAGTATTTTCATCCTCAAAACATCAACTCCACACCCCGTGAATGGCGTTTAGAACCATTATTTAACTGAAAAATTTTAAGAAACCGTGATATTCTAAAACGGAAAAGGCTTTATTACGTTCTCCAATATTTTTTTTAATTCAACTAATCCATGTGTCATTCTAGATAGGGCTAACCCCAAACCAATAAAATGTCCCCTTAAAAGTGAAAATCATGCCAACGCGCTTTGTGCTCTCAGTCGTTTGTTTTGCATCAAGTTCCTTTTTAACTGGCCGTTCTACACAACGCTAGGTATCGTATCCAAATATGTTGAAGTTGGATTTGTCCCTCCAGAACATAGAGCGGTTATTTTTCAAATTTACTCTCGCGAACTCCACCCGACGTTTTATATTTCTTTTTGCACGAATGTTTTTTAGTGAGCGATACATCCCTGAAACCTTCTGCTAGGGACCAATTACGTATTGTCTTGTCTTAGCTTTAATTTCTTGACGAGATTGTGAGCAAAAGGCTGCAGGAATAATCTTACTAGCTGAAAATAGATTACCCCTACCCTCCCAGCTATCAAGACAATCTCCTTTTGTTGTTTGTTTTTTTTTTGTTTGTCTCTTTGTTGCTTTTCGGGAATTTCCAGACCTCAAGCCTGTGCAAACACTCATTTAGAATCAAGTACAACTTGGTTCGTTCTTACTTAGTTTGCCACAGCTGTAAGTCTTTCTCCAGTATAGAGTTTCCCACCCCTTCACAAAATTGATTGTCCTAGGACCACAAAATAAGATGCTCTAAAAGTATGTAAGCGAGCAGATAAATAAATTAAACACCATTTTTCCATAATTAATTAAAAGTAATGATGTTTCAAAATTATTAACTTTATATCTCTTCAGTATCACTTACTGATTCCTGTAGGACTAAGAAAAGAGTTCATATATGCAAACAAGTCGTATAATTTTATGCTTTACAAATTTTGACTACACATTATTTCCATAAAGTGAAGACTAATCAAGTTACTAAATGTAATGGAATTTTTCGCGGCCTCGAGGTCGAAAAATTGCAGTTTAAATAAGCGTCAATACCCAAACAACAAAATTGGAACAACATTACCTTTTGTAGGGCAAACTCTTCCATTGATGAACGAATAGAAATAATATATAGAAAAAATAGTATATAAGGACAAAGATTGCAATTAGTGAAGAAATTCATTTAAAAATTTGTTCGTTAATATTACCGTACGGTTCACTTTTGATGAGTAAAATAGAGCCCAATATCAAGGAACTTCGATTGGCAACAAAAATCAGATGATTCTTGGTAATTTTATCACTAAGAAGTATAAAAATTCTATTTTGTTATCCTAAAATGAAGTACTTACTTCAAACTGCTTTTACCATAGATTAGAAGTAACTGAATGCAACCAGAAGTATTAAGCATTAGATAATTAAGTCCAAGTAACGCACAAGTTATTAAAGATACTTATGTGTCTATGGCTTGTTCAATCCACTAAAAAAAAAAAAAAAACAGACAAACGTGTTTTGTTCTCCTGTAGAGCACGTTAATATTTAGTAACATAAACAAATTTCCGGCATGGTAGGGGTAAGTAATACCTACTATACATTTATTCTTGCAAACCCAACAGTTTTTTTGTCGCTTATTTTAGCTATTTCCCATTACATTGTTTTCGTAAAAAAATTGTTGTACGTTGATACACTCCCTAATACCTAATCGTTTTCATAAGTGGCGTTTCTGTTTACTTGGTACACCAAGTCCCATCTCCTTTGTCTCCTTTTTATTTCTAATATGTGTATAAATTTCAAAATTGCAAAGGCTTTCAGTTTTCGTCGCAAATTTTTAAGATATTTGTTTTCAAACTAAAAAGAACTTTTGTGCATATTTCGTTTCATATTTTGTACAGAAAACTAATTTCATTTCATCTTTTTCAGCTCGTAATCCTGAAAAGTGGGTCAATCCCATTGAAGCTACCGCCTCTTATGATTTCCAAGCAAGAAATCCATCCGAATTGTCATTCCAATCAGGACAGCGTATTGTTGTTGCACCCAAAGAAATACAAAATACTCATCACCTCATGGCCACCGGTTGGGGTCTGGCTACCATAGATGGTCAATCGTCTGGGCTAGTTCCAATAAACTACCTAAAAACTCCGTCACAGATGCGACAGAACATACCTACAACAGTACCACCAGACAACAGTATTCCTTCGGCTTTACTGGATCCACATCCACAATTACCAGGCCTTGGAGTGAATGATTTTGCGATAGCTCCTCAAATGATAAGTGGTGACATTGCCATTAGTCCAATTCTGACTGACCAAGAAGTTACTCCACTCGTGAATTAGGATTTTCGTGTTATGTAGGCGATTAAAGTTTTTTATTATTTTTAATTTAATTTGGTGTTATGTGCAGAAGGTGAAAAAATAAAAAAAATGTGTCGGTTTTTTGTACATTCAATCTATTTCATGTTTAGTTTAACGAATTTCTTATTTTATAAGATTGGTATTTTTGTCATTTAAATTTACAACAACAAAAAAAAAATACAATAAGTCGAAAATTTAATATAAAAACAATTATTATTAATAAAGGAGCACAGTTAAGTGTTAAGTAACAGATAATTTTTATTTTTTTTTTTTTTTGCTTTTTAAAAGAAGGAATTTTTTTCCAAATTATTCAAAACCAATGTGTTTAGCAAAGAGGGTTGGTTTGAAAACAGTCCTAATTTTCTAGATTCGTCCCTTGGTCCTTCGCCGTCTTGTTTCCACATTAACTTCCTTATTTTATATTCGTAATAAGAAACTATAGAGATTAGGGTACCTCTATGAAAGTGACTATTAGTTGATTTTTATTGGGCAACCAGGAGAATAAGGATATGGAATAAGAATTTCCAAAAATGAGCCTTTTCAGCTTCTCACTAAGAACCTGGGTCTAGAATATGATGTGCGCCCATATTATCCATTGTATCCTTTATTTCATATGACCGAGTTCTACCCGAGTAATTTGCTCCTTGTCTTTTACCATTTAACACTACAAAGTAAACCATGCCATAACACTTAATTCAAAGAATTACAAGGAACAAGTCATATAGAAAAAATCAAAAATATATACCGCCCCCGGGTGGGCTCGAACCACCAACCTTTCGGTTAACAGCCGAACGCGCTAGCCAATTGCGTCACGGAGGCCGTTGGTTTAAATTGTCAAAATCACAACTTAAATCTCAGCAAATTTGTGTACCCATCTTTTAGTGTTTATAGTGCATTACAATCAGAAAAAGGATTATCTTCCTGGAGGGTTGATTTCATTAAAGGGGATGCTAACACTTAACGTCGTTTTTCAGAAAATCGAAATAAAGTAGGCAATTAATGTAATTACCCTTAAAGTGAAACCTGTTTTCAGAGTCCTTTTTATAAGTTTGTTTGTTAGCTTGAAACAGCTAAATTGTGGGGAAAAGGGGGTTTATTTCCCCCGATTCATACGGGTGTGACAATTCTCGAATTCAAGAACATTCGAGTTGAGAGGCTATTTGATAAACTTGTTCATCATTGATAATTTTTTTGTATGTTTACTCTTTTTAATAAAGTTATTGATATCAATGAATTAATTAGCCAACTTAGGGGAACTACCTAGGTTACGCAGAGCACGAATTAGACTTTTTTAAGTGTCGACTAAAATTTTAAAAGTAATTTATTTTATTTTAATTGATAAAAGTCAATTTTGGAAATAATTCTAACAGCATAGATGGTTTTTCATTCCAACGCACAATGGGACAGAATGCCCTCAAAGCAAGCATTAATTCAAAAATGAAAATATCTTTTAATTGTTTTTATTTTTCGATAAAGTAATAGCCACTTTATTAAAAAATGTAAATCATATTTCTTGCTGGACATATCTAACGGGGCCAACCCATACAATCCGTCGTGTAAGGCTCGATAAAATACACACATTCTTATGAGAAGTGACCCATAAGAACGAACGCGACGAAAAAAGTAGCCGAACTTTCAACTTTATAGACAACGTATTCGTTGACGGAACAGACGCAACGAAACCTATGGGTTCGCCCCTTTATTCATCACAGTGGAGTCTAGTTCAAGCTTTTATGCCGGCCTTACACGACACAATAATATTGCGCAATACTCAGTATTGTGCTATAATATTGACCGTATAAGGGCTGTATTGCACAATATTTGCAGTTTGCACAATATATTGAGTGATATTAAAAAAGTTTAATATTTTCTGAATTTTTACTCAATATTTTTCGTTTCCAAGTCGAGGCAGATACAGAAAAAGCAAAGAGACATAGAAATATTGCGCAGTAATATTGAGTCGTGTAATGACGACCCTTTTTCGCACAATATTTCGGACAATATTACTGCGCAATAATATTGTGTAGTGCAAGGCGGGCATTACTCGTTGATGCAGACAAAAACTGCTGTATATTTTCATTTTTGCATTTAGGTTGAATTTTTGTTGGTCTGCAAATAATTTTGAAATTTTGATCAAACGAGTACGAGTTTGTATAGATTGTATTGGGAACATGTGTGCACTATGGCGTACACGTACTTTTCGTACAAATTTTATTTTCTGTTACAATATAACTCTTTTTCCACGATAGAGTTTCCCACCCTTTCAAAAAAATTATTGTCCTTGGACCATCAAACGACAAAGAAAGTGTGAGAAAGTGTAGGAAACTCTATAATGAAGAAAGAATTATCTTGTAACCGAACATG
Source organism: Meliscaeva auricollis (assembly GCA_948107695.1). Classification (NCBI taxonomy): domain Eukaryota; kingdom Metazoa; phylum Arthropoda; class Insecta; order Diptera; family Syrphidae; genus Meliscaeva; species Meliscaeva auricollis. Next base: position 29,186,823 of record OX403619.1, on the reverse strand, counting down.
ATACATGATACTTGTATATACAAAAAGTACGTATACGCCATAGTGTACACAAACTCGTACTCGTCTGATATCACTCCGATATTTTCCTTTTTTAACTTCCCATTGCAAGTTATTGTGATTGGTGTGATTTGTCGAAGGGAACATTTCGACATTTCTCGACGCTTTGAGGTCACAACTAGAGTCTGAATCCGTCGTTTTTAGAAAGATATCTGCTATAGTGTTCCAAGCATTTGAGTTGCAGGCGGTCAGCATGCTCCCCCAAACATATCTCAACTTTTCACCGGAGTCGAGTTGTCTTGAGTCGGGCTATACCCAAACAATTTGCAATCCCAAATGTTCACCCTAGTAACACTGACCTTTTTTTTATGCTAATAAAGTTGCATGTTCAAACCCCCGCCCCCACCTCTGGATCCTAACGAGCAATGGAGCAGTTCGCGTGCTTTCCCATTGGTCAATATAATTTGGTCAGAAGATAAACAAATAATTTGCTCTGTGCTAAATACAACAATAACAGTCAGCACAATTATTCTCTTATTGCACTCTGATTAACCCAAAAAAAATATCCGTTCGTTAGATGATACCTTTTCCAAATTCGTAATTAAAGTGGGCAAGACAAGTGTGCTGAGTTCAACGCACGCATTCGGTTGGTATGTACACAAGAACAACATTCTTCTCCATTCGGAGTAAGTCGCGATCAACCAGATGACAGTCGACAGGATTATACAATGTTTATTTTAGACTTTGCTTAAAAATCCATAACCATTTTAATTTGTTTCTTATTTTAATTGTTGTAAATTTATAAGTTTTTTTTTATATCAGTGAAATTTTGTTCTGTCGTGCGTTGAACTCAGCACACTTCATTCGGTATCATTTTACGGATATTGTTTTAGGTCAATTAAAATGCAATAAGACAATAATATTTGAAGTAAGCTTATTCTCAAAACGTGTTGGCGATTATCCCCTTTGGATATTGGGGCTGGTGAGGATGACAATCGAAATGACATGTGGAGGTGAGTCCAATTTAAATCAACAACAGAAATGATCTTCTTAGTTTATCTACGTTAAAACGTTATAGTCGGAAGGCCAACGGTATAAAAGGTTACATACGTCATGTTACGATGGACATTTTAAGAATTTTGGTTTAATATTTATCCTCCTAAGTATTAAACCACAAGACTGCCGCCAACGCCAAGCCCCTAGTGGTGGAGGTGGCGGCCAGGGACCCCCAAAAAGGCAATAAAAGTGAATGAAGTTATCTACATACGTCATTTTATAACAAAAAGTTTTATACTTTTTGCATACCCCTAATACTGCCCAACATCAGCCGATGCACAGTGTGGTATTCGGCTTTAAAACATGACCAAAAATCTATTCTTTGTTCGCCAATTATTAACCCTGATTTGTTGTTTCCTGCAAAACTAAATGGTAAGCGCAACAAAATGCAGAAACCGCAAAGCTCTGGCCCCTCATAGAGGGCAGCGCGATCGGTTAAAAGTTAAAATTGTCTTAAACAAAAGAGTGGGTTTTTGTGAAAAGCAGAGATTTTATTAATTAATTAAGACGATGTGTATTTTTTTCTTAAACTCTTTTTTTAATTTTTTTTATGTATTATACTAGGTCAGGTTATTACTTTATTTAGCCATATAAATTTCGAATAAATAACTGTTCAATTTGTAGGTTCCGGCTAAAACTTAGCTATAATTAAATGTAGAGTAAATATTTGTTTTTTTTTTTATTTAATCAGAAAGGGTTTTGTTATGTTTATAAACATATTAAAGTCTTAACATTTAATTAGCAATGAAAGGTACTTTATATTTAAGATATTTATGAAAGAATCAGCTGCACAAAAGTGCCCCTTTTTTAACGGTCGTTTTTACTGGTACCTCGAATGCAGGGCCCGCTCCAGCTTTTTCGCCACCCTAGGCAAAAATATTATTTGGCGCCCCTTACTTCAAAAGCCATACCTTCATTAGCATGTTATTGGGCTTTTTAACTGACTTTAAATTTGGTTAGAAGAAAACCTGTTTTTAACTTCTGTAGACGATTTTAAGACTCTTCACCTTGTTGTAATTCCATTTTAACGGCATTTTCTCGTTTGAATATGTATTAGACTGCTTCGCTTTTGAAAACGAATTGTTTGGATTCTAATGCAACAGACAGAATATTGTTTAAGACATTAAGTACAAATTTCTCACCAAAGCCTTTGATTAAATGATTTTCAATTTTGTCCATACATTTTGTATGGAAAATTCATGGCGTTTTTTTTTTCATCTAAAGGCTTAAATTAAAATACTTTTTATTTCTTAATAGGTCCATTTGTTTGAGGAATAAAGTAAACCACTTGTTTGAGATTCCAAAATCTAAGTTTTTTGACACTATTTTAATATTTGTCCAAAGGTAAATAGTCGAGAAAAATGTGTTTAGAAATTTTCACTTTTGCACTTTTTGCAAAAAGTGGCCGTTGATATTAAGCCTTAATGCTAAGCTCTCTTTCAACCGATTTTAATGAATATGAAAGGAGACTTTAGAGAAAATCTTGATCTCCAAAAATGAATTTAAAAACTTTTTACAAATTTTACGGAAAATAAATAATTAAATTTTCAATAAATTTTAACTATATGTTATATGGAATTGAAAATGCTGCAACTTTATTATATCTATGTGTTATCTGGGTTAGTCTTACTCAACATTTAATCTTCAATGGTTGATTTTTATGTATTATCTGAGTGAATTTGCTGAAAATCAATCTTTTTCAAAAGAACAGAAAATGTTGTAATTTTAGCAATTGAATAATAAAAGGAACCCTGAACCATTTATCGCAAAAACTATTAGCAAAAATTTAAGATACTGTTTGATAAAAATTGGTGTTCTACAAAATTTGTTAGCTGCCTTTTTACTTTCCGAGAAAAGTGTAAAAAACTAAAAACATATTGTCAAAATATATTCAAATTGGATTATTTATTTTATTCCTATAAAACCTTTAAATTTGGATAAATGTATTTCTGAAGATCAAAATTTTTTCTAAAGTTTCCTTTCATATTCATTAAAATCGGTTAGAAGAGAGCTTAGCAAAAAATTCGTTTTCAAAAAAGGAGTCTAATATGCATGGTAATATAAAATTTTGAAAAATGTACTTACATCAGGAACAAACCATAATGTTATTAAATCGGTGAGTTGGTTCCATTTTAGTCGTCATTCTCTGGATGGCGAATCCCCAGGAAATGTAAACGAATGGAAATAAAATGGATATAAATTCGTCCGGTTGAGTAGTCTATCAAAAAATACTATAGGGCATAATAGGAGCGGCAAAATGGTAGGCAAAACTCAAAATTGCCGCCGCTAATTTTTGCCGCCCTGGCTAAATCACCACTTTCCTTCTCCCTCTAGATCTGGCCTGCTCGAATGTTAGCAGTAAATTGCAGTTTTTCCGTGTGAATTGCAACGAAAATGTTGAATAAGCTCCTGTTAACGTCTAACACCTCATTAACGAACGTAAAGCTTATTTCAAACCATAATAATACAAAAAAATTATCACTAGATGTCTTAAAATTGTTACCAAAAAGTGAAACTGGAAACATTAATATACGATATTTAACTAATAAATTAAAATTAATAAAAAAAACCAGTTTAAGTGGCCTCAATGTTAGCTTAAGGGATAGGAGCATAATTCCGAAAGTTTGGCAAGTTCTAGGGTATTTGGAACCAAAATGAACGGTATCTTCCATAATTATATTGAAGACACTACCTCAAAACTTCCCTCTAGAAGTCTTTCTGATCACATATTTACTGTATTAATAAGCTTGGAGTCAAAATCAGTATATGTTCAGTTATGTTCAGTTCTTTAATGGGTTGTGATAACGTATTTACTAAGCAAAAATGTATTTTGATCTTATGCATAATACAATTTTACCCTATTCCTTAACTATGATCTCTAAAATTCTCTGCAAATAACATTTGTATCTAACCTGTGAGGCTATGATTTTATTTTAGACTCTAGTTCGGTTACACTCGGGTTTATGAATATGGGACGGGATTATAAATATGGCCTGTGCTACTGATCACCAAAAATTCATTAAAACGTGATCCTGATCCTGATCACACAACATGAGACTCATTTGTTTTATTACATTGACAACCATCAGCGATACGCATCATTATATATTTCCCGACTGCATCTGCCGTTGATAACCTTGCAAATGAAATTGTGTATTTTTCAGACGAACACGAGAAAAAGCCGGCTTGCGAAGAAGGCATATCTTTCTTTTTCCTTTATATGCCAAAATGATTATAAATTGAAGCGAACTAATTTTTTTTTATTTTTCTAAGTGGAAAGATAGTTTGTTGAAATTTCTAGAAGAATTTTTCCACTTGTTTATTTCTTCTTACGCATCCGTAGAGCAATAAGAATATTCAATTGATGGAATGACTCAATGAATGTGTAGACCGACTTAGAGAACAATTTATGTGCAACATAAACATCTTGAACTATAAGTGGTCACTATATGTACAGTACATCTGACAATAGCAAATACTTGCAATTTTCCTCTATTGTTCCATGTCAATGGAAAATCACTGACAAAACAAAAAATAAACAATACAACACACATTTTTGCATGTCGATTGTCGAACTTGGTTAAGTGAGAAAAATTTATACTATGGCCGACCAACAACTGGAAAGTTTTGGATTCTTTCATTCAACACTTAATGTGGGGTCTTGATTCTGGTTGATTTAATTAATTGGTGATGCTGGTGTGGAAACCAAATTGAACTTTGTTATTCAAACTGATGCGATGGATTGAATGCCTTGATTTTTTTGTTTACCATCATTTAGTCTGGATAATTCTAGAAGAAAAATATTTGTTCAGAATGCATTTGTTTAGAATGCAGGCAAGAAATATCTTCACAATAAGAGAATGCCCTCAGAGAGGAATCCTTACTCCTAACACCCTGGTTGTTATTGAAGTCACAGCAAAGGATACGTTATCTCAAGTTTGACATTGTAATAAGAGGAAGTTTTAAGAAAATGTTTGCGATATAGGAAATGGTGTTTATCGGTTGTTTTAAACATCTATAAGACCATTTATCAAGAAAAGATTTCTACCTCGCTTGTTACGGTTATCTGAAGAAATAATAGAAACAAAGAAGAAATTTAATACTGAGGAATCAGAGATGCCAACTATAATTCTATTGAAAAACTATAAAATACAACTCAGTATAAAACGAGATTGGGTAGGCAAATTGGGAAACTACTCACAGAGGCGGATCGCACCAAAAGGTATAGGTACAGGAGTTTTTTGGACTAGTAACGAACTCCAAAGTTCAGTTTAAAGTTAGTACCATTGTTAAATACGCAGAACTAAGCCTCTAAAATAATAGCTGCTAAATGATACTTAAAGTAGAAAAGCTTAACGAAGTTGGCCGGGTTAACAAAGTCAGTCTCCACTGGGTAGGTTGGGTATTGTGAAATAGGAGAAAACTTCATTAAAACCGACGAAGAGATGAGAAGAACTACAGAAGACAAGATAAAACTACCATACCTACGCAGCGTCAATAGTCAATAGTCGTGAGTCTTTTCGAAATTCAACAAGTGCGAATGCTAACTACCATATGAATATGAAAAAAATTATTTACTTTTCAAAAACGACCAACGATTTTATAGGTCGTACTTTTATAATAAAAACAATATTTTTATATCGGTTAATAACGATACCTCCCATAGAGCCGTTTTTCTTTTTTCTGATTTTCTCGTAAGCGATTCCATAGGGCCCGTATTACTAACTACGACAGTCGTTCAAAACTCCTCGTTTTCCTTTAATTGCGATTACCATTTACGATAGTTGTTTTTGAGAAACGATCCTCGTTTTCTTTTACGACTGCTTTCTGTGGTCTTATTTGACTTGGATGTCATTTGTTTCGTACTTTTTGTATTTGATTATCGGTCTTAGTTTGGTTTTGGTAGTTAAAGATAGAAAAATATGGATACATTCATGAGAGGGCCTAATACATAATCGATTAAAGTCGTGACTACCGTTTTCCTTGGCTATCGTTTTCTTGCCTTTTGTTTCGTAATTCGTAATACACGGACCTAGATTTCGATAAGAATTTTTACAAAGTGGTTTTTAATAATTTTAAAATTATTTCATACCAACATTTTAAAAAAGAAAAAAATTTAGATTGAAAACTTATTTTTCGAAAATGTGTTGGTATTTCTTTAAGTGGTTTTAGAAGTCTATTAATATTTTCTTGAAAATTGGCATAGGTTTTTACGATTTTTTTAGATTAGCTTCACAGTAACATTTAAAGCAGAACATAAAAGTCCAATTCTTAAAAGGTATGTCCACTTCACGTGCCCCATTATGTGAGTTAAAAGGATTTAAAAACGCTAGCAATTGCAATATCAATCAAATATGTCTCTGGTACTTTAAGTGTAAAAAATAGGTTTTTGACCTATTTCTTAGTTCTTCATAATAGAAATAAAAAACATGATTTTCTTTTTAAAATAGTCACTGAGTCAACAAAAGAGCTTAAATTAAAAATTTGGTATATACAGTCCGTAACACTTGAAAACACTTATAAAACTTTCTTAAAACGGCGCGGCGATTTTTGTACCTTTTTGGTATAATTATAAGGTAAATTTTACTAGGTGACAAGGCAACAGTACAATCTCTCAGATTTGGAGAAGTTTTGCTGGATTTCATAACTATAAGGGTATTTTCTAGGACAATTTGGTTTGAAATCACTAAAATAAACATTTTTTTTTGTCACATTAGAATAGCTTCACCACATTTAAAATAGTTAAAATGACAATTATTTGATTATTTTTTTTTTTTTTAAGAAAACACTTCTTATTTACTTTTTGAAGTATGTAAATCAAGTTATTTAGAGCTATTAGCACATCCTCTTATTTTTATTTTCCTCAAAAATAAGTAATGTTTAGAATGTTTTAATATGTCCACTGATAGAACAAATTGATTGCTGCAAACGAAAAATTGCCCAAACGACTTTTTCGATTGCTGGACTATTATTCGGCTTTGTTTGCAGCAAATTCATAAATTCGTTTGTGTTAACACTTTTTGCGAAAGATAAAAAAAAAGTTTAGCATAACACCTGTAAAATGAGTAAAGAAAATGTGAGAACGAATCGTTTGCGTCAAACTACTTTTCATTTGTTGGACAGTAATTTTTCGACTTCAAGTTTGTTTGCAGCAAATTCTTTAATTCGTTTTCAATTTTCTAGTAAACGAAACGGTGCTTAGGTGTAAGAAGCATATTTTCGTTTCCTGCAATCAACTCATTAAAATGAGCTCCTAGCGAAGGGGTTGTTTTGAATTATGTTTGCTGTAATAGAATTGCAATTTGTTTCAAATAATTTCAGATACAACTGCAACCAATAAAAAATTTTTGCGGGATTGTATTATCTTTTCAGCAAATGATTTTAATTTAATTCAAAAAATATTCAGTAGCCGCAAACGAAAATAAATAAATTATTTCTCTGAGTGTCTAGACAAACTTTGTTCCAGGCCACTGTAATGATTTCACCTGAACCCTTATCACATTGCATACTACTTTTGACCTTTATAAGCTCTGCGTAAAAGTCATTTAAAGCTGAAGGAGCTTGGTAGCCAGAGTGGTTTTCCGAATATTTTTATCCTGTGATAAGGCGTGTTTCTGACTGAAAAATTATTTTAAACGATTTTAAATATCGCTTGAGTTAACAAAACTTAAAAGTATTTTGCCATAAAAGGATTTTATGCCTCATACCATTAGTGCGCCTTCTCAGCCCTGATGTCGATTTCAAACGGTTTTTTGATCAAAATTATTTTCATGTTATGTTTTTCATGACTTTAGAAAAGATTAACTATTTAAGATCGCCCCATAGCCGAGAATTAGAATTTGAAAATAATTTCTGGTTTATGTACGGGACATTTCAATATTTATAAAATCTATCGATTTCAATATCAATCATGCGTCTCTGTCACTTTTCGTTAAGAAAATAGTTCTAGACTTATTTCTTAGTTATACCTTATTTACCCTATTGGAATTTTAAATATCAACAAAACCCGCTGTATTCTAATTTTATAATTGTTTTTTTTTTTTTTTTAATATGTATAATAATTTTGTACACCTCGGATAGACTTTAGTATCTTAACTAAAATTTAAAAAAAAAAATGTGTAAAAATTTGAGACAAATTTATAATTTTTTTAATAAATTATATATTTTGTACTTATTTTTTGTACTTACAACAGCAAAAATTTCCAGATTATGGTTAATGGACAAAACATATTTTATTTCAAAACACCCTGTTAAAAAAGTTTTTTTTTTTTTAATACAAATATCAACAGTTAAGACAAGAAGAAGGCTATAAAGTGATAATTACTCTCAATTGCAAAATTACTGCACTAGTTTCCTATAAGAAATAGCAGACACAGAAACCAAAACAAATTTATATTTATGTTACTGTTTTTGTTTGTGTGAAAAGACACAAAAAGCTTTTTATTGTGCCGCCCGGCACAAGATTATTCTCTAAAAAATTAATTTATATCATAAACAATTTTTTTTATTCTTATGAATAACATTCTGTTCAATTGGTACCTACAACTCTGCTCGTGTCTCATTAGACTCATCAACCGCCATAACAACAGCTCACACTCAGCTGATTCCTTTCCATACATAATGTAAAGACATGCGCCTTTACAGAGAGTACAATAAATAGATCCGGCAAATCGAGAGGAAAGCTCATAAGTTTGAGATAGCTCAAGTGGTAAAGACCGACATATTCAGAGGCTGTTCCACCGACCGCTGCAACGCGAAACGCATTTAACTCTTCATCAAAGAAATATTTTTTTTTTGCATTTTGCTTTTTCAAGAATCAAGATCAAAGACATTTCGATAGAATTCAATCATCTTCCTAAGAACTGGTTTGATTAAATTTGATTTTGTGATATCTCTCATCAAAGGAGAATATATTTTGATTGTGAAAAAATTGTGTGAGTGCCCCCCACAAAGCAAAAAGGACTCAATCTTAATTTGTGAAATCCAAAGACTGTGTTTATTTATTATATACCTATACAAAAGTATTTAAGTTAAATAATTTTAATAAGAAACAAAACAAAAATCAATTAATAATGAGTGCATCAAACTTGGAAGTTCTATCACCGAATGTAAAAATCGATGAAAAATACATAGAAGTTGATTATGAATATCAAACTTCTTCAGTTAAGCGGAATGGTGGTAAAATTCAGGTAAGCAATTTTACTTCCATGTTTGTGTCTGAAGTCTATTTTGAGTGTTACGTCATTTTGCAGAAATAGGGCAGGGCGCAAATGCCTTTTTGTCAGGTTATAAAATCGATATTTTCTTCTTGACCTTGAATAAAGCGAGGGTAAATACATATTATTGTGTATTATTGTTGTTGGCCGGTGTTCTAGAATATTCCATTCAGGATTTTCAATGCAAATGCATCGTAGTCAATAACATGTTTTGGAAGGGTATATGGGATGGAGTTCTAAAATACTGTTCAAAGAATTTAAGATTTGTTAAATATAGTTGGTAATTGGTAAAGTGGTAGGTTGTCACTATTTATGTGGTTTTCTTCCCATTTTTCAGTCGACATTTCTCACTTAGAAATAAGATAAACCAAAATAAAGAGTGAACCTGCTTATACATTTGTGTTTTGACAGATTGCCAGTAATTTGATTGTAGCATTAGACAATACAATTTGCGAGTCTATGATCTCTGCAAAAAACAAACTAAACTTTCAGGTAGTGAGTTGGTCAAGTGGCTCAAGCTAAGGTGGGCCGCCAATTGAGAATTAAGTTCATTATTTACAACAGAAACTACCTCAGAAATTTTAGCCTTTCTGGATTTGTTTCCCATTTAGTCAATAGTAAAATACAAACATATTTCTATTTACTGGACTATTATGTTTTGCATGAATGAAATGATTCCGTTGTCGCATGATGAATATAATTGATAAGCCCAAAAAATCACCCAAGAACTTGTCTAACGTCACAAGATATCCAAAATAAAAAAAATTAAAAACTTCGCCACTGGCGCAAATTGGTGATAAAAGAACCAATATTGATTTTTCATGCAGCACAAAGTCATACGTTGTTTGCAAACTAAAAAGTAAAACAGATACGTTATACTTATAGAATTTACCACTGAACTGTGAAATCCGACTTAGCCGACCATTGCGTTCTTTGTAAACTTTTTTTAAAAGAAATATTTGTTTTCTTATCTCTTGAATCACTTTTTCAGTAATCTCCTCTTATTTGCTGCTCACTTGTGGACATTTTTTTTCGAAATTGAACTACATTCGAATATTTGTCATATCAGTTGATAAATTTATTATTCCATTGATTAAATTTGTCCCGCATTTTTTATTGAGACTAAATACGAGCCATTGTTAATGAACAGAAAATATTGCAATAATTGAATGGGATACTTTTTCCAAGCTCAATCGTTAGAAGAGGTTCTTAAGAGTTTAGTCTCGATTTTCATATTTAGTCGCAGTGGAGGCTTGAAGACAAATAAAAAGTTTTAGATTTCTTCTCAATCACTCTCTGCTCTGCATTTTTGATGAGATTTTGATATGTTTAAACGCAGCTTGAAGGAGTTCCTTTTTCAAACCTTTACCGAGAAACACGCAATTATTTAAAATGATGTTTTTTACAAACAAAAATATACGACGTTCTTGAATTACCCTAGTATTGACACAAGTCATTTCCAGTATAGTTTTATAAGATTTGGCTTCTAGTATGCAGTTAACAAAAGCTAAATAAATTTTGCCTTCAAAGGATTTTATGCTCCATATCCTTAGTCCTTACGCTCACCTCTAATGACGATTTCAAACAAGAGGGAGGACTCATTGTATGAATCATAAAAGTGTTTTATTCAAGAAATTATTTAGCTCTTTTGTTAACTGTAAAGTAGAAGCCAAATTTTATAAAACCATACTGCAAACGATTTGTGTCATTAGCAGAGTTATTTAAGAGTGTCGAAAATCATTTTCCGGTTCGAAAACGAGCCAAAAAACAGAGCTAGTGAAAAAAAAACGAAGTTGGAAAGACAAATTTTGGGACAAGTGCCCTGGTTACCAGGCTCTTCTAAATGTTGGTGGAATAGAACGGGTTTGACTTTTATCCTAAGCTAACAAAATTAAGAAGCAGAATGCAAGTGAAAAAGGATCAACGGGAACCATTACAGCGACCTGGAACAACGTTTGTCTAGACCTATTGAAACTTCTTGACTTGTCTTTCTTTTTTAGGTTATTTACTGGATTTACTCAAAAAAATAAATAAGAAGTGTTTTCTTAAAACAAATTATCAAATAATTGTAATTTTGAATACGGTGAGGCTATTCTAATGAGACAAAAAATGTTATTATTTTAGTGACTTCAAGCATAATTATCCTGGAAAATACAGTTAACTTTTAGAAATCCAGTAAATCTTCTTCAAATCTGAGAAATAATAGGTTTTTCTTTTCGCCCACCAAAAGTTACATTATAATAACACCAAAGAGGTACAAAAAACGATGATTTAAGAATGTACTATAAGTGAGGCTATTCAAGTGTTAAAGACTGTACTTTATGTGTATGTAATTATTATTTTTATATTAATCAATGAGACGCAATAACAATACATATAATAAAACAGAAAATATGATAACTTGTCTGCATGCATAATAAATTAAACATCATCATAACCCCGAGCAAAAAGTTAATAAACAAAAATTGCAAAAACTAATTCAATAAAGCTAATTGATATTGAAAGATAAAAAAAAGATATATTTAATTTATGATATCAATTAATGATAAATATTCAGTTCATTGGCTTGAATTAGTTGAATATATTTTGTCAATTAGAAGTTAAACCGTGCATACACTTTACTAACAGTAAAAAGAAATACAATTTAATTTCAGCGGTATATTAGCTTATAAATACTATTCGAGACAAACAAAAACATATTTTTTAATCAATCAATTTCCAAAATAAAATGCAAGACTTTCATTTTTGCTCTCACATATATAGGGTGTTCCGTAAGTAGACAAGGAAAATTTAAATGGTGATTTTGGGGTATTTTCTTAGAAAAAAATTGTTCTACAGTAAAATTCTATCTTCAATGTTGATATCACTTATCGGTAATTTAAGAAAACACCTACTTTGGTATGCTTTGGTGCAAGTTAACGATAATTTCTCTGCTAATACTAATGGTAAGAAAACTGTTGAGCACTTTAAATTAAAAAAAAATACTCTTCTTTGTAAGTGCGTTTAAATTATGTATATGTATTATGTATTTCCAATGGTTGCTTCGATTTTGTAAGGTTTCAAAGAATATCATGTCTGATTAATATATTAAGTTCAACTGTTATAACAAGTTCTAAACTTTCCCTGGTGTATGTACAAAAATCGCAAGTAAAATCGAACGAAAAACTATTTCTGATAGACATCTCAACTATTAATGCCTTTCTGCTATTCATATTTTATAGTAAGATACGTACATTTTAAATCTATTCAACCATATTTGTCATTAAGTAAATGCTTTCCGGCTATGAACTGGAATAGATAAATATTCAAAGTTCTGCTGCAACCCTGATGCATGGCAGATGTTTCATATCCAAATGAGATACATAATATTCCGAAGTAGGTGGAAATAAATTATTAAAAGTGCAATTACGTAATTTGAATTCATTATTTGTGAGAAGCGTGAGAAATGCATCGAATGTATTAAAAAATACCTTCTTGTTTTTTTATAAAGTTATAAATGGCATTCAAATAAACAATTTTTTTTATAGTTAAACTGTTTTGGATTTATAAATTTATGAATTTACCTATTTTATTTATTATTGCTTTTTTTATTAATCTATTTTAGTAAGGCAGCTTATAGCTTTGTGTGCTTTTCGAAGAGAGCATGCAATTTTCAGCGTTTTTAGTAGTACTTACCGATATAAAAGTGATTTCAAAAAAATTGGGCCATTTTTGATTCCATCTGAAGGGAAGATACAATAGCTTTTCTGCTTTGCACTTGTTATTTTGAATTTTAAACTACAAGAACTGAAACATGATACATGGGGTGGTATGAATTTAACGGAGCACGTGCTCAGAGCAGGTACTCAGTGTAACAAGGTTAGTAGATTCATAAGATGATCCAACTATCATGCAAAAAGTTATTGGCTTTTGTGTGAGTAGTTTTTTACTTTAAATACAATAGTCAATTTGGTATGAACGTTTCATACACAATAAGAATTAAAAATACAATGAGTGCATCAAAAAATAGTTGGCTAAAGGGTATTTTTTTCCTTAGGAAAAAGATCACTCTGGAAATGGTAAAATTTGTTAAAAATGTTATAAATACTATAAGAATCCAGAATAAAGAGAATTTATAACTAGGTATGTATACTATGGTTTTTTTTCGAAAAAATAGTGAAAGAGTTTGTTTTTCTCATTCAAATTCATATTTTAAAGCAGTGAAGTGAGTTGACTTAGCAAAACCTGAACAAAAAGTGTGCAATTTGTTATAACTGCTGCACCAAAAATTTATTCATCATTGCATTATATTGACCATAACTTTTCATAACGTGGTCATATCGAGTTTGTCTTATTGGATTCAGCATTAAAAATTATCGAAAAATATTTTCTGAAAAAAAATTTAATTAAGAAAAATTAAAGAATATATTTTTCTATTAATTTATGATTTACAGTTTAACAGGCAAAAAAAATTTACAATCTTTGTTGGACATCAAATAGAAAAAAATATATAATATTACACATACGCCAGAGTGACCCTTATTTCGGATTGTGGAGTTATTTATTGGATTATTTCAGTTGTATCAGAAATTACTTACAAAAATGTCTGTCTTATTTTCAAATCGGTGCACTTTTGTACTGTCCTTAAAGTCAAATAGTCATTATAAAAAAATTTTAATTTATTTATTTCCAGGTGAAACCCGAAACTCTGTCCCTAAAAATTCGTACTGAAAAAAATGTGCCAAAATTGGGTCTAATGCTGGTCGGTTGGGGTGGCAATAATGGTTCAACATTGAGTGCCGCCCTCGAAGCCAATCGTCGTCAGTTGGAATGGAGAAAGAAGACTGGCATACAACAAGCAAATTGGTATGGATCAATAACTCAAGCTTCAACAGTTTATTTGGGAAATGATGACAATGGCAAGGATGTTTATATACCAATGAAAGATCTTGTTCCTATGGTTGATCCTAATGATATTGGTAAGAAAATACATACACCATTTCTGATTTTTTAGGAAGAAATTTATAGATCTATTTTTCTTATGACAGTGGTTGATGGTTGGGATATCAGTTCTTTGAACATTGGAGAATCAATGCGTCGAGCTCAAGTTCTAGATGTTGAACTACAAGATCAATTGTATAAGGATCTATCTAAAATGCAACCTCGCCCATCGATCTATGATCCAGATTTTATAGCTGCCAATCAATCGACACGAGCTGATAATATCATACAAGGGACCAAGCTTGAAAAATTAGAACAAATTCGCAAGGATATTCAAGATTTCAAGGCATCTTCTGGAGTTGAGAAGGTATTAGTGCTATGGACCGCTAATACGGAACGTTTTTGTGAAATTGAAGAAGGACTTAATACGACTATGAATGAGCTAGAAGCATCTGTAAAGGCAAATAAGTCGGAAATATCACCATCGACAATTTTTGCCATGGCTAGTATTGCTGAGGGAGTAAGTTGTTGTTGTTAAAATTTTTGAAGTAGTCAAGAATTTAATGAAAAACTGAATTTTTTAGTGCACTTATATAAATGGATCTCCACAAAATACATTTGTTCCTGGACTTCTCGAAATGGCTGAACACCATGGAGTTTTCATAGCAGGAGATGACTTCAAATCTGGCCAGACAAAGTTGAAGTCAGTTTTGGTGGATTTCTTAGTTGGCGCTGGTATCAAACCCACCTCGATTGTCAGCTACAATCATTTGGGCAATAATGACGGAAAAAACTTATCCGCACCTAAACAGTTTAGGTCCAAAGAGGTTCGTATACAAACTTCTGTTTATCTTCTGTTTACTTATTTAAGAGTTTCCTCCATAGATTTCTAAAAGTAACGTTGTTGATGACATGGTCGAATCGAACAGCATTCTGTATAAGCCAAATGAACACCCTGATCATGTTGTGGTCATAAAGTATGTTCCCTATGTGGGAGACAGCAAAAGGGCCATGGACGAGTACACCAGTGAAATTATGATGGGCGGCCATAACACCTTAGTCATTCACAATACCTGTGAAGACTCTCTTTTGGCATCTCCATTGATTTTAGATTTGGTTATTTTGGGAGAGCTATGTTCAAGGATTCACTTGAAGAGCAACACAGAAACAAGTGCTCCATGGGTTGCTTTCAAGCCTGTCCTTTCAATTCTTAGCTACTTGTGCAAGGCTCCTCTTGTGCCAAAGGGAACTCCTGTTGTGAATTCTCTCTTCAGTCAGAGAGCAGCAATTGAAAATATTTTAAGAGCATGCGTTGGACTTCCTCCAATTTCACATATGGCTTTAGAGCAAAGGGTAAGTTTTGCTTTTTAGTATCTCAAAAAGTTGCTTATCAATGATTAATTTTTCAGTTTGATTTTGCAACCATTTCTACAAATGAACCACCACTAAAAAAACTGAAGACCTCATCAATTGAGGCAAAGAAACTTGAGAACGGTCATCAAAATGGTCATGCTATAGGGGAAAATAATCATAGCCAGAAAGTTACAGCAAATGGTTACCATTAGGTGAACGAGTTATTAAAAAATCAAACTCAGTAAAAGTATACAAATCTTCAATCTCATATTTCTTAAGCTTTTAATAAGCATCTTCAAGTTTTCCAAAAAAAAAAAAAAACAATTTTTTTTTGCTCAAAAAAAAATAATTTGCGCGACTTATTTGTTTTTCAAGAAAAACAGTTAATTTTGTACAACTCTGAAAAAAAGTACCTAACATACATAAATGTAAGTGTATTTAAGAATATGAGTGAATGTTTAAAAGAGCAAATATAAATGTTAAACTTTATATAACTCAACGAATTAAAGAAAAAAAAATATTTTTGTATGGTTTTCTCAATAAAGTGTGAAAGAGAATAGAGACCTTCGGGTAGCTTAAACGTGCATTTGAATTATTCAGAAAAATTGATGTAATATTGTATACATGTTATTGATATAGTTTATTATAAACAATATAGAATAAAATAAAATGTGGAAATAAAATTGTATAGATTTGGTTTCTGGTCGTCATTTGGACTGGTAATACACAGGCTGTTTTCTTGAAGAAAACTCAACTTGAATTTTTACAAAGCACTGGATGCATTCAAGTCAGGCAGTGTATCCTATGAGGAAGAAGGCGATCGATTTAATTATTACGCTGAAGGTCTGGGTTCGATTCCCAACCTATGCCACTTTGATCTCTTAAGGGGTAATGCCTCTTGCGAGAAATTGTGCAAACTTCAAAAGTACTGGTTGTCACGAAAAGTGCATATCAATCATCAACTTGTAGGTCCTTTCCATTGCTTTAAAAAATTGTTAAAAATATTGATGGCAACTCTAGATACACGGTTACCCTATTAGATGATAATACTCTGGTAAAACTATGTACGAAATACACACGAAGTTTAAGCAATGAATGTAGTCAAAGTTTACTTTTTTATAACAAAATTTTAATCTCATCTGGCAAGAACTTTGCTAAACTATTACTAAACCAACAATAAATAAAGCTTAAGATAATATAAAGTAGTACATATTTTTATACGTTTCAGAATTTGGGACTACTGCGAATAGTTTTTTTGATCGCAATAGAATTTTATTTTTGCGGAATTCGTTCTTTCTTTATTTTCATGATTTAATAAACACGTATAGGTCTTGAAACAAATATTACAAAACAAAAACATTAAAAGTCCAGTCAAATAAGGATTCAATTGCGTAATGGATGCTAACGGGCAAATATTTGGTCCAAAATTTGTATTTTGGTGTTGTATAACACTAGTTTACAAACTTTCGGTTCATAATGAGTACGTGCACAAAAAATTATTTTTTAGATTTATTTTGGGTTGCTGAACAAGAAAATGACATTCATTTATTTTGTCAAAGAAGCGTTCTCGAGATATCAGCAAAAAACATGTTTTTTGCTCTATTTTTAATTTTAGCATAAATATCAAAAATGGTTATTCAATATACGATACATTTTTTGTGTTAATCGGACCAGAAACCATCGAGTAACAGCCGCTCAAAGTGTACAAAGGATGATTTTTCGACCTTTTTGGAAAATTATTTGAAAAATCATATTTTTTAAAGCCGTTAATTGTTATCTTTAGAACGAAATACATAATGTACGCCTATTAGTCTAAGCGACAACCGTTGGATTACTTAGCTCATAAAGTTAGAGATTTAAATTTGTGTCAAATGAAATATAAGTTGATACTGAAAATGAAAATACAAGGTTGCCATAAGGTGCAACCACGTGGCAACCCTGTTTGAATGAAATAAAGTTTATTGATATTTCAAAGCTGATGTGAGCCCTCTTCCCATTAATTTAGAGGGCTCAAACTTTCAGCATACATAATGTTGATAAGTGCAACAAAATAATGGGTAGGGATTATATCCCCCATGTTTTGGTTGTTTTTTTTTGCTTTACAATGTGGACCACACTAGATATAACTTCCAATGCACTTAAATAAAGCGTCTCTAAAAAATTCAAATCAAGAACGGATACAAAAAACAATCAACATAACCTCCACCAACAATATTGTGACGATATTTAAAAATATTGTTTAAACAATTTAATTCTTAAATCAACAAACTTAGCAAAAAAAAACTCAATTTAGAAATTAAGCTTTATTTGCCAAAAAGAAAAAGAAATCTGAGTCAAAAAATTTTAATAATGCATATAAGCTGATAAGAACTCAAAAGAACCAGCACCCGCAAAATGAGTCTAATGGATCATACGATTTCTGAGTCAGAATTTTTGAAAGCTTCACTATTCGTATTTTGTTTCTCAGAACAATAGGACCGGTCTAAGATAAAATGAAAATTTAAAGATAGCTTTTGCGGTGCATATTCTAATAAACCAAACTGGCATTTAACTAATTTTGTTTTTTATTTGAATTATAATTAAATATTTGTCTTTGTCACCGATACCAATTTCGAATTATATTTGTTGTTAGTAAATAAAGTGAACATAGTTATGTATATTACTATAACTATACAAACATCAAAAACAAAACAAAAATATGTATATGGAAGATATAAAGGGGGTGAGTTGCTATCAATCAGACTAATTTGGTTAAAAATGAATCACAAAAATTCAGAATAGTCTTGTTGAGTGACTCGTGTATTGTTTTTAAATAATTACATGTGCGCGAAGCTACTACTACTTTGGCAGTTATATTTTTTGGCTACTCAATGACGTATTCTTTTTCTAATAGATACAAATTTGGGTTGGTACTTAGTATTCTACCCACAATCAATATTGTCTTTTTTGTTTGTTTTTTTTGAAAATGAATTTCAATGGATATTTTGGTGATAAATTTATGTACAAGAATACTAACACACTTTTTTCAGCTGAATAATATAAGATAATTTTGCTATCAATTAGTATTTTTTTTTTTTTTTTAACGTTACTAGGAAAGCATTGTTTCCATTGATAAACTTGTTGGAAAAGAGCCAGTCTATATGATATTAAACTCCTATCTATGGTTTATGTCGAAACTCTAAAACTTTTTATCAAAAAAAAAAAAAAAAAAATTAAATGAGTTTTTTTGTAGTTTTCAATTCTATTTGAATAGCAATTTTTATGTAAAAATATGAATTACCAATAAATTTTAAAAAAAAAAGTTACTCATACGGCACAGTGTCCATATATATTTTTCTTTTCTATTATTTTTTTTTTCTTTTGAATACAAACATTATGTGAATGAACTATTTTACCAAACTTAACTTTGTTAACGATTAAGAACCAATAATAATAACACAGGAGATAAATAGTTTACTGCAATTGCCAATTCTGTCGATGAAAAAGCTAGGCTAATCTGCAGCTCTAAATAGCACAAAAAACAACATGCAGCTCTAATAGATCAACAGGAATTACTACTTTTCCTGTCAATAACCAAATAAAAGGTAATAATTCTATTAAATTCGCAAGAACTTACACTGAAAGAAAAAAACCCAACGTAAAATTAAAGTAATGATATATTTATATTTTAAGTTATTATAACTTACAGTCACGAGTAAAAGTGGTCAAATGTTTTCAATCTTTTGAAAGAGTTGATAAAATTAAATGTTATTAATTTGTTTTTAATTTTGTGTGTTTAACCATCGTTTGTTTTCTTCAATAAAATTTAAATTAAATGTTTCATTATACAGAAATAAAAACGTTTGATTGGTTTCGGTACTTTTCCAATTTTGCCCGTTTTATTGAATACAGTTCTTGTTTCAATATTTTGTAAACAATCTCTTGAAATACTACCACATTTCAGCTTAATTCAACTCCAAAGCCCATTAGCTTTACATTTATGTTTTTCGTATTGCCCTCACCATTGCTTTATGATTGTAAAGAAATTCTCAATCAGATTGAGGTCAGAGGTTTATGTTGGCTATGCTGCAGTCTAAAATTTCTGTTTTCCGTAGCCATTTTTTCCCAAAAATGTAGGTAAATTGCATCGTATTATGGCAGGATAACGTTCCTTGTTCATTTTTCTCTGAAATTTTATTGAACCTTCAAAAAAAAAATCTTCGAAAAACACACCCAAGGCATTAGCATCATCACCATGATCTAGAGTCCTAGACTACCTGTAAACATTCATATGGATCGGTTGCCTCTTACGCAAGAAATCTGCTCCCGGCTCTTAGACTAAAATTTAAAGTATATGTATTTAATAAAAAAAAAATTTTTTTTATTAAATAAATATGCTTTAAAATTTGCATCTTCGAAGCTATATCGGAATGATTTAAATCAAAGTGGTTTTATTTTATTTTACGTTGGTTTTTCTCTGGGTGTTTACGACCCTTGGCACATATAAAATTGTCATGAAATAGCTCTGATAAATAAGCAGGAATGTACCCTATGCGCCGAGGAAGAAAACGACTCCTGAAAATGTGAGTTTGTACAGAAAGCCTCAAAACAATCTTATCCTTATACAAATGTATTTTCATATCCTTTTCTAAAATTTTCTTTCGCAATTAAAAAAGAGTATTTTCTTTTGTGAATCGGCGGGCATTGTTGTGCCGGTTTTTCACATACAGTACAAAAATTAATGAATTATTATTAGACCAGGGTATTTTATCCAAAAAGTCCCAACGAATCCCATTTGGGGTTTAGCCACTATCTTGAAAAAATTGTTTGGTCATCAATCATCATCATAATCGTTGTCCTTTAAGTCTAGAGGTAATGCATCATTTCATTTGATGGTCGCCTTTCAAACGTAACAATTTCAAAGAGCAGCATGAACTTGCAGTCTTGCACCCAACATAGAGGTAACTCAATTTGAGCAGAAGAGGCATACATGTAACAAGTGTTGATCTACGTAAGGACACAACACTTCTTATTTACAGTAAAAAATACTTTGATCCATTTATTTTCATTTATATGGGTCATCTATGGGTCATGTATTGAGACTGTTTCCTGAAAATATAAAGCATTTTCAACACTTTTAAAAATTTACTTTTGGCGAGCTAGAATCCTATTTCTTCCCACTGTGTCCCATACAATGATATTTTCTGAACAAAAGCTTCACTACTAATGGCATTAATCCTGCAAAATATGTGCGTATTTTACGTTTTTTACCGTTTTATACCATTTTTACTTTTTTTTTTAATTTTTAACACATTATTTATCATTTTTTTTTCCTTTTTTTGCATACAAAATGTAAGAAACAGATTTTTACACAAAATCGCCCATAACTCTAATATGAATTCCGCGTTTATAAAAGTACAATTGTATTTGATTGAGCATGGGGATTTTTTCCTATCTCTGGTTAAATACAAAAATAAAAGTCTTCATAATAATGATTGCAATGAGTCATTATCTTTTCGAAGTTATCTATACTTCCGATACTTTATAAGCTTGATCCGTGTACTTTTCAACAGTCATGAATAAAAATGTGTACAGTTAAATAAATGCAGTAAATGAGTAAAGCTTTATCGGTTTGCGTAAAAATAAAATTTGTATGTTAATTCGAACAAATAAGGCCATCACGCCACATACAAAATGCATTATATATGTATTTGATAAGAATATTAATAGAATAGTTTCTGGCTATAAAAAAAGCATAAAATGGGGGGAAATATACGCCGACCCCCTCCTAATTACGTTTTTTTCTTCTTAAAACATGCATTATTAACCAAAGTATTGCCAGCAAATTGGAAAACACCACATATTTTTGTATATGAAAAAAAGTTGCGTATACGGCACACTGGCCAAATAACATGGTTGTTGGACTGTCATCCATAATAGGTTCGGATCCGCAGTTATATGTAAGTTATAATAAAAGTTAGACCTACTTGCATTTGACAAAAACAAAAGTGATTACTGCGAAGCTTTTCTCCTACATCAGCCTACGGTTCATGTTTCCGTGCTCTTGTTTTGTCTGTCTATCTCGTCTTATTCGCAAATTTTGTGTAAGACTCCCTCTATAATTGTCTTTGGTGCTAAACAAAATTAAAAAAAAAAACAAGCGCCAAAATAATATAAAACGAAAACCAAATCAATTCGTTTTCCAATTTTACGAAATAATTTCAGATAAAATCAAGAAGCTTTTGTTTCAAAACAAAGTTCAGGAAAAAAAGATCGTGTTTTACCGATAGTTTGCATGCAAGCTATAAAACAGTTTTATATCTGGTTATAATCACATTAAGAAATTAGGATGTATGATGTTCTATTAAAAATAAACTAGCATAAATTAACAATTTCAATCTACAACACGTGTGCAAGAATATTTTTGTTAATATTGTTGTTATCTTACTCTATTTCCACTAATGCTTTAAACAATTAAAAATGATTTCATGATACCACATCTAATACCAATACACATATATGTAGTAGCTATCTATCATTTGAAATACACTCATATTATGTACGTTCATCTATCCTATCTAAACACTTTTACTAAGATTGGAAGTTTAACCTTCAAAAAAAAGGTAATTTTCGTCAATCATAATGTCTCCTTTCCAACATTCTCGTCGCGACACGCGGTGCGGCGAAGGCGATAGCGTTTTCTAGCCGGCAAAATGCTGTTGTGTGACTGGTTATCATTAAAATTGCCCTGCCAAAAGTTTGATTACCAATAAATCAGCTAAGACTTTAGTTTTTGGTTTGAATTCTTGTCCGTCAATAAATATGTAATATCATATACATACTTCTCAATAGTGTGTGTGTTGAGGCTCTTTATGTGTAAAGGGTGTGGATTTTCCACTTAAGTATCTTATAGATACTACTTGACTATCTTAAGCAAACTAAGGTCAATATATTGATAGTAAATATTATAAGTAAGGACAAACAACACCTTTTCACTTTTTTTTAAGACATCATATAAGTATACTATATGAAAGTGAACTTATTAGAAATCACAAACTTGTCACACGCAATAGAAATATATACCTATTTGGCGCAATTTTCGCAAAATATGGTGGTTATCCTTGAACTACATATATGTGTGTAAGATTGTAAGTATTATTATTATATCCTTTGGATGGGAACTATGTCCATGCAGTGAGTGATTAATCCAAAGAAATACACAATCAATGATTCATAGAACAGCACCTGTATCGCAAGTTAAACAATCTCATACATAGGCGTCCGCAAAGGGGGATCTTAGGGGGAGTCTTGAGCCCCTAGGTTCTGAAATAAAATTAATACATGGCGCATTTTTCGGATTTCGAATGTTTCAGTATGGTATGAAAACTTTAACGGCTTTTGGATCTTAAAAAAAACAAATTAAAACCAAAGAGTGTTGTTGGTAAGCCTATGACTATAAAATGAGTTATTAGGATTAGGGATAATTTGTACATCAAATTTTATACATATCTAAGGGAAGGGTAAATTTGTTTGGTCTGTAGGTAGCAATCTTCAAAACGCACTTGGCAGTATGTGACAAGTTGTGGGGACTTTTAGCTCGCTAATCTAATCCATGCTACCTGAAAAATGCTTGTTTTTTCGAGAATTTACATGAGATTGCAACACTTGTGCTGCGGTAGACAATTTATTTGCAGTATTTTTTTGTAATCTATGAGTCATAGCTATCGGACTTGTAGGTCAGCATCCCTTAAGAAAATAGTGTCCTATTCTAAACAAAAAATCCCGGGGAAATGTTTTCAGGAGAAGGGCTGCGGTACACTATTGATTTAGAGTGCATTTTTATATTAGTAATGAGGGTAATCAAAATCTGCTTCCTAAATAAAACTCCCCCTGCTATGCGCTTGCCTTCTTTTGAGTCTATCGTCGGAAACCCCCGACGATTAGCTGTTTCAGAAAAAAAATTCAGCCTTATTGCGATGATTTATTTATGAACTATGATAGAAAAAAAATTTAGTCTTATTGCGATCAACGCAAAATTTCTGTCGCTACCTCTCGGGCTTTAGCGAATGTTGCCTACTAATAATTTGGGATATGGTTCGCAATTTAAAATTTGAATTGAATTGATTGAACGCATAAAGTAATAAGGCTTTTTTAATAGTTTACTCACTAGTCAAGAAGTGGTTTAGTTACATCATGTAAGCGGGCGGATGATTGCCCATTTGTATAAGGAAATTCTAAATTGCCCATAGGAATATCTTACCAAAAAGTGAAATCAATCAAAGGTTTTTGTATAACAGTATAACACACATCCTAACTAAAATGTGATAGCGCTATTTTTGTTAAAGGCTAGTTTACAGATCAGCGTGCAAAAAAAAGAATAAAATCACAGAAAACGGTGAAAATTCACCACGGAAAAATATGCGCAGAATGCAATGAAAATAAGTGCTAAGAAAAAAGTGGTATTTATAGCGTTTGTTCGCAACCTCACACATTGTTTTCTAAGCTAATCCTCACTTTTCTTATGACTTGTCACGTTTTTATTCCAACTTTCCACGCTTTTATCTGCGGTATTCCATATGTTTGCACGATTCTTAGATGAACAACTGTATGTATGTGATCTGTTCAGCTTCGAAAAACTTAAAACTCATTTCCTTCACATGGAAAATCCAAATATATTCATGCCTATTATGGGATTCGCAATACTTTACTCCCGGGGAGTCAACGTGATTTGCAGGGTTCACATTCACATTAAAAGCAAATATGAACTTGCTAACTATATTATCACTACGATGAACTACCTTACCATTTCCACTAAAACACTTCCTCAACTGCGAGTTCCACAATAGAAAATATGGCTGAAATAACGCATTCATCAGATTCCATAATAGGGGTGAATAGCTGTGTTATATTTTCCCCCCAGATCTGATCCCGATTGGATTTTCTTTCAAAATAACATAAACAACACACAAAACTTGATCTTGTGTTATTTTTGTTATAAATGCAATTTTGAAAAAAATTCAATCCAGATTAGATCTGGGGATGAACAAAACACAACAATCCTTGAATAAATCCAGTGATTTGAAAAATCGGACCTCTAGTCATCATCATTCTTTTACAAAAAACACTAATTTTTCTAGAAGAATAAACTGAATATTTTCTCTTTGAAACAGGTGTTTGTGTTTGAAACAGATGTTGACACTGTGTCCGAAGAAAAATCAAATTTGAATTTTTACAAAGCACTGGATTTATTCAAATGACCGGCAGTGTATATCCAAAAGCACTTGAATAATGAGTAAAAAGATTTAAAATACTAAAAGTTACTATAATACACTTAAATAAGAAGAAAAAGCCGTAAACTGCGGAATGAGCTAACGGGCAATTTTTTTTTGTCAATGGCCGCGTTCCCAAAAAAATTTTAATTTTAAAATTTTATGATACCGTGCTTTTGTTGTAATCCTATTATAAATAACAGCTGACGGAAAAAGAATCTTAAATATATTGGTAGCGAAGGTTTCTTAAATAGGCTATCCTATACGAATGTGAACGCACCGTGTGCTACGATTTTCGAGGTTTGGATTGCAAGGCAACCCTATTCCTTGACAGGATATTGTCGATTCGACCCCTTGATTGATTTAAAATGGGCCTAGTGCGACTCCATCTATCATCCTATTATTATCTTTAAATTTCAACTTGATCTTTCCATACAAAGAGTAGTACAAATATAATGAAAGAAACGAATCTAATCTCATCTATGACAAAATTAAGCGCTTTCGTTTTTGTTCCTGATATTTCGAATTGCCCCCCCTAAAAAAAATTTTGCAACCGCCTATGAACCCACACATGTTCCACTCTTAGTTGGAGTCCAACTCTTCAACTAGTCTTTTAAAATAGTATTATAATCGTCGTTGGCAAGATTGCGAACGACCGACGCGACGCACCTCCAACTATACCACCTTCTACCCCTAACCCTTTAACTAATTCCGATATACCCCGTTTGCTGAATATTGGAAACAATAACAACAAGGGATGATGATATCAGTTCCATATAGTCATATATGGCTGATAAATTGTGATAACACCTCAACCAACCATACAACACGACCATACTAATATAAAAGTTCTTACCTTGGAATTTTTGAAAAATAAAATTGTTCAGTAGGTTAAAGACTGGAAGTCTCGAAACGTTTTCCGTCGATATCGGTCGAGTAGCTTCTTTAGAAAAAAAAAAAAGTCCATAAATCGTGGTATTCGAAAAAATTAAACTGCAAGGTAGGTAAGATAGGAACTTAATTAAACCACAGCTGCATTATTGTCTGTTGAATTTTTTGTTTAATAACTTCGTGCTGAGTCAATTAAAGTTCTTATCTTTTTTAACACCTACGCGTTCGCCGGCTTAGTTTTACTCCCCGGTCTGGTCTGGAATTCTTATCTCTTTATTTATTTTGCTTAGCCACAATATTTAAGTGACAAGCAGTATAGTTTTCAATCTACCAACGACTTAAGAAGACCTATTTTAAGACGGGAGTTTGCATACTATTTCAAACATCCGTGCGTCGTGTCGTCGGTTGTCGAGTTATACTCTAAGGAACTTTTTATTAATTAATTTTTAGCAAGCTTTAATTTTTAATCTTGCAATCTCTTCAATAATTTTGTGACAGTAAAATTTTATGAAACAAAAATAAGATAAAAACATGAATAAATCGTGTTAAGTAAAATTATTCAAACAGATAAGTAAGCATGTTAAATGAAACTTTTTCAACCTGTAAAAATTATTTCGATTAGATAAAACACAAATGCAATTATTATATGTATCTATTGCTGTTATTTAAATAGCATCCACTGGGTCGTAAATTTAATTCGTTTTATTTTTTTACTTAATGCCACGAGTGTTTGTAGTAAAAAAGAGTTAGTAAATTGAGTTTTCAAGTGGCGGAGTGTTTCATGTGTTACACAAACGAATTGTTTGAATAATTGTAAACTTACTAATTTTTTGCGAAATCATCCTGACCTTAAAAAAGTGAGTAATCAATTATTTTATCGCAGAAAATGGTATTAGTTAATACAATACTCAAAAAAATGAGTCAGTGCGTACGATGAAGCAATAGATCTACCGGTGATTGTGAGCTCTATCTTATCTATTCCTATATACAATAGAGTGGATTGTGTTTTTTAATTATGTGTTTTATATAGAATCGAACGCATTTTAAACTGTTTTTAACTGTGAAGTTGATTGATTAATAATGAAAGATGTGAATTTTATTTTTAATTAGATTCTTTGGAATCAATATGGTGTTTGCATAGTTAAGTCCATGACTAAATGGATACAAGAGAATTTTATAACATAATATCGGTGTGCTTAGCAATACTTACATAATTGAAGTATTAAGAACGAGAAGGACATACAGAAATACTTTTATGTTAAAGAAATTTACCGACTTTAGCAAGAAATTGCAACAAGAGCTCGTTGTAGGAATTATGGTTACGTTTACATGTTAATTGATGGCTTTAATAATCGGCCCTAGCGAGGTATCTGTCGGAGCGGAAAATTCCCCAACTTCAGAGAAAGCGGAAAAACTTTGGAGAAACTTATCGTGAACCTCCAGGGGAATTTTGTTTCCCTCGCTAAGGTCTAAAATAAAGATCCACTGATGAAGACAGCAAACTCTGTCGCACCCTCTCGGGAAGGTAAATGGGGGCTATCGTGACTAAAAAGTTCTCTGGAAATTGTGCCCGCTTAAAAAAATTTGGAACGTAAAATCCGGAGGAATGTTTTCCTTGGAACTTATTGGTATCAGGCACAGTGGAATTTATCTGTCATTTCATACAACTTTTTGTTTCCAGGAAAAAAATCCAGAGAAGATTCACGATTGCTGAGAAAATTCCGAGGGGAAAAACAATATTTCTAGTAAAACAAAATTTCCCTGGAGAATCTCCCTACAAGAACATCCGAATAGGAAACCGTTTATGAACTCATCATAAGTTTTATGGTACAGTCAAATTTTTCGATACGATCGATATTTGTCGCCTTATACAGAAACAACATTATTCAACATTATTTGAAAAAAATGTGACTGTCATCCTTATTATCATTGATTTCGTTTTTCGGCTTACAAATATAGTTAAATAATGGGATCAATTCAAATTCAACTCACTATTTTCGTGAATGAAGAATGTTCTAGTTTCGGGAAGTTTTATTTCGTCCCTTTCGTTCGTTAAAAGCATGCGTTGTAACTGCGAGAAGCCAATCAAGACGCAGAAAAATAAAACGTTATTCAATACAAAAAAAAACGAAATCATATACAAAAAAAAAAAAATACAAATAAAAACCATTAAAAAAAACAAATTAAAAAAAAGTAGAAGTAAAAAAAATAATTTTTAAAATAAAAATAAAGAAAAACAATACAAAAAACTTTAAAAATTGTGTATTAGGCCTTTAGGGGAAAGGTAGCAAGTTCAAAAAACAGCGCTTTTATCTTTACCTCTAGGGTGGGGGGTAAAGTTATACCTAATATTAAAAAAATAAAGATACAAATGTTTAATTTTAACATTAAATTGAAAATTGTCCATCTCTGCATAAATAAAACTGTTGGACCAAATTTGTAGAAAATTGAATTTCGTATTCAAATTTTGAGCGTAAAATTGAAAATGTGAGACATAATTGAAGGAAACGCTTCATTGTAAAGTTGAAAATGCGAGAGATCGTCAAGAAAAATTGATTTCTATAAAAATCAAGATTGCGGCTAGAGCGGCCGACCTAGGACGTCCCTCGCATTGATATTTGTAAATTTGAATTTTTTTTATTGTCCCGGTAAAAAAAAATCACGTGCAGAATTTATTTTCGCTTGGAATTTCAAAAGCTATAAGTTGCGTGTGAATGAAATTAACATTTCCTCCCAAACGGCTTTTGTTTAATCTTCAAAATTTAGGTAAAAAAAGAGCTTATCATTTCAAACAGCCGTTTGCTGATACGAAACTTAAGCACTTATGTTCAACATAAAGTCTTATGTGACAGTTTACGCAGAGGAAAAAGTAGCCCATAAGCGCTTATGTTCAATATAAATATTTTAAGTATAGTATCAGAAAACAGCCCTTAATGATGTTCACACAAGAAATTTCATTAAGATCGTTAGAACGATTTTTGAAAAAAAAACTAAGCCCCATATAACTACCAAGTTTAAGTTTCATTTCAGTATCTTAGGCAGTAACTCAACAGAGATACAGATAGACTGACCGACAAATAGAATTGCGGGACCCACTAATTTCTTTTTCGTATCATTGCAATGTCGAGCTCGATTTTTAGGAATCCTTAACTTCCCTTGTAGTTCCTACATACATCGCAAATAAAAAAACAATCCTTGATTACAAGAATTTAAAATTAAACTTTTAATATTTATAAATATTAATCAATTTTGTTTTCTTTTTTCAGTTGATGAAATAAACCAAATTCAAAATGGTTGAGACAACAACAAATAACAATGAAAATCCGGAATTCATTGTAAAATACAAACAAAATTTCTATGATATAACGAGATTTATGAAAAACCATCCTGGTGGAATTAACACCCTTAAAGGTCTCAATGAAGGCGATATGACAGAGAGATTTATCAAGGCTCCACCACATTCAGATGCTGCAATGTATTTAATGAATGAATACAAGATCGATAGTGATAAAATACCAAAGAATGGCAAAAAAATAGCAAATGGTGATAATAATAATAATCCTGTAAATGTGAAGCTTGATGACAGTATGGAGGTGAGTTTAAAAACGAAACGAATTTTCTTACTTTGTACAAGACAGAAACACCCAGTTTTACTAATTTAAAAACCAAAGCGGAAGTTCTATATTTACCTTTTCCCAATATGTGCATGAATATAAATAACCAAAGTAAAGTTTTATGTAAATAAATTTATCAACTTTCAATTTCGTTTACCTACAAATAAGTTAGTCTTATCATTAGGTACACTCAATTCAAAGTATAGGTACACCTCATAAGCAGGTGTTTGTCAACAACAGAATATAGAAATTATCGACCACTCAATGGAACTATTGAATCCAATCATCATCGTATGTAAGCTAAAAAAACAACAAAATACTTCTAAATCGCTCATTTTCAAAAGATAAGATAAAAGTTGAAATTTTTGTACATGAATTTTATGTTCCAATATCATTATTTGTCAAATATTATGTGTACATGTGAACGTTAAAGATAAACAACTAAATGAATTTCTTTCGAAATTGATCGAAATTTTTTTTTATTACACTGTCGCCGTTGTTAGAGATAAGGATCACAGTAAATAGACATTGTATAAGAAAGATCATTAAAACCAGTCAAATATGTTGGATTCTTTTTCATTTTAAAAGACTCCATTCATCTTCACATAAACTTTTGGTTTTGAAAATATTCGAATATCATTTTCGAGATCAACCAATTCACGTTCAATTTCAACTTTACGTCCTCGAATACGAAGGGTTTCCGTTGTCATTGGCATTCGATTCAGTTCTCCAATTAGATCTTGAAATTCTATTAAAAAGGGGGAGAGATATACAAAATTTAGAAAAGATATCAATTTGACTTTGTACCTACTTTTTTGTGCTAAATTGAGAGCTTTTATGCGTTCTTCTTCAGTCAATGGCTCATAGCCAAAGGGACAATTGCGATCCCTTTGGAGTTCTTTTTGTTTTTGTTCTTCCCTTTCACGTTTTTGTCTTTCCAGATACTTTGGCAAACGGACATCTTGTCGGTCTATAAAAAAAAGAAACAAAAACAAAAGAAAAAACTTGCAAACATTTGAGAAAACGTTTGTACATACCTCCAAGTTCATGTATCCTTCTTGTTGATCTTTTGGTACTCAATTGAGTGCTGCTGGCAGTTGGAGGAAGTCTTTCTGTGTCAATGGCTAGGTTCTCAAAGTGAAAATCAGGTTCAGAATGATTGTCTGTCAACGGATCAGGTAATTTCGTCTGATTAAGGGGATAATCATTATGTGAAATCTAAAACAGATGCCGAGTTTTAAAATTGTCATTCCGGTTTAGTATTATGCTATGCAAAAAAAAAACACGAGACTTCACACACGTATTAGTTTAAGATTTAAAAAAAATGATAAATTACCCTTTTTAAGATAGCGAATATCTAAAAGAAAGATACAATAAAAAATTCACGTCACCTACAACTTAAATAAAAATTACGTAACAAGTAATATATTTGTTGTTTGTGTAAATTGTTACCCTGGCTTAAGTGGCCTTTAAGTTAACACTTTATGCCTTGCCTTGTCATGATAGGAGAAAATTGTTGTAAACACTTCTATTTAATCGTCTATTGATTGTCATTCATTTCATTAGTTTATTTTTGTGTCAACTCGAAATTCTATTTATAATGCAGTCCTTGAGATACAAGACGAATATGGGAGATCGACTTCCCTTACCAGCCAATAACAAAACTACTGAGATCAGGGAACTGAAACAAGCAGGGAGTCCCATGATAGAAAAATGGCAAAAACACTGAGACTATTACAATCAAGGGTTGACTTTTGTTTTAGTATTTTCTAAGCACTTTTTTTTTAACTTTCACTTACTAGTTATTATGGTACATTACATTTTGAACATCTCATCAGCTTAGCGGTCGGTAGGTTCAAGAACGCACGGCTACTGAATGGACAGTTAAAGGAGACGACTTAACAAGATCCTACATGTGGTAGGATGGTTTTCTGCGACGTAAGTCCTCAACGTTGCGTTTCAATAAGAATCCGGGTTTTTCTTTTTGCAAGAACCGCCTGTGAATGTGACGTTCCTTTGATCGAAACTGGGGACCATTGTCATAGACGATCGCCCATGATATGCCAGAAAGATGGCCCACCGAATAGTAGTGGATACTTTGTTAAATAATTCATTAATGTTATAATATCTCTGCTAAGATTAGAAAGTGTGCCGACCACATCAATATAAATTATTTCTCATTGCCATTTTACCACTGCTCTCTCATTCATTAACCCAGCAGACTTTTCATTCACAGGCTTTAGTTGTTGGCAAACTTAACAATTTCAAACGTATTTGGCGGCACTGCAGCAAGATTGCATAGTATTCTCAATTTATTGATCTTCCTTTTTGGAGATAATCTATGAAAATTATCCCACACGCATCCCAAAATACTGACGCTATAATCTTCCCATCCAATCTGTAGCAGCGGCTTTTTGGGTCCCGATTATGGCTTTCCAGTCTATTGCTTCCATTTTTTTTTTTATTTTCAGGTGTGAAGTGATGGACCCATAATTCGTTCATCAAAATAAAGCGACGCACGCAAGAATTCTGTTTTATTCCTGAGAATTTTGAATCTATCGATATCGTTTAACTACTTCAAATGAACAATAAAGCTTGTAATCTCATGAAACCTAAAACTTAAGTTTTCCAATATTTTTCTAACACCCAATCCAATTTTTGCCGTCTCCGATTCAATATTGGCAAATGCACCAACCACAGCTCGCTTTGTTCTGTCGATAATGTCAACGTTATCGGCATAAGCAAGTAATTGACGACTGTGACGTAGCAGTGAGATTTCTCCATTGTCATCCTGCACAAGCGGACGAGTTTGGCAGGGATATCGTTAATGTCGAGATTTGACATGGCTCTGTATAACTCATCTCTAATCACGCTATCATACGTGACTTTAAAATCGATGAAGAGGTGGTGTGTATTCCAAAGCTTGTTCGAGTGTGAACATTTGATCGATTGTTGATTTGCCTGGAATAAAATCACACTGATAGCGGCCAATCAGATCGTTGACAAGAGGTTTCAGGCGATCACACAGTATCGACGACACGATTTTCTAAGCGATGTTTAGGAGAAGCGTCTCCTTTTTTGTGGATAGGGCACACTATACCAAGGTTCCATTCATCGGGCATGTTTTCATCTAACCAGATTTTACAGATGAGTTGGTGCATACTCCCTACCAGACCATGTCCTGCTGCTTTAAGCAATTCACTTCTTCCACGCCTGTTTCCCCTAAATTAGTTTAAACAAGAGACCACGTTCAATCCTCTAGGCTGGGTACCCAAGTAGGAGTAACCGTTGGGACCCAGGTGGG
The DNA here is from genome assembly GCA_948107695.1 of Meliscaeva auricollis. Classification (NCBI taxonomy): domain Eukaryota; kingdom Metazoa; phylum Arthropoda; class Insecta; order Diptera; family Syrphidae; genus Meliscaeva; species Meliscaeva auricollis. The sequence goes on along the minus strand of OX403619.1, from coordinate 29,154,224 downwards.
AATAAAGTACACAGAATCGAATTGTTTGTATTTTTAAATACTTTTAAATACTTCAACCACCATCTCGACCTTCAATCTGCAGGATTTGACTATTTTAAAATGATTGTTAGGCAACTCATTGACCTAAAAAGCTTACCAAAAAACTTTGTTGGGTTTGAAAAAGTATTCGTGATGATTTCTTTAGAATTTTCATTATAATTGTTGTAAAAATTTCTTAAAATTTAATTTATTTTTAAATAAAACTTACTTTCCCGCTTAACTCTTCCAGTCTTATATCAGTAGATGAGCATCTAAAATAATAATTAAATATTTTTTAATATACCTAATGTAGCTAAACTACCATTGCATTGGTTTGTTAGACATTACATACCTCTTCAGAGCTTGATAAAGAAACTCTTCGTCAAGAATATCATCCGTTTGTACTTCTCTTGTGCAAGTCTCTATTTTTTTAGAAACTGCCGATTCTGGTCTACAAGAAACTTCAGTTTGAATTGTCTTCCCACAATCACAAGAACAACACCCTGAACTAACCCTTCTCTGTGTTACTGGGAAAGCCCGAGCATCTAATGATTTGTGTCGCAATCGCTGCCGCCTTCTCAGTTCCGCTAATTTTTGTTCTTCCTCTTCAACTTTTTGTGCTAATTGTTGACGACTTGAGTTTCTTTGTAAATCTTTTAAATGAAGTTTATTTTCCCTTAGGAAATCACGTTTATATTGAGTTTCTTTACAACAAAAAATAGAAAAAAATATTAATTGCATTTTGTGTTAAGGAATAGGTATGTAGGTACTTGATGGTTTCTTTGGCAACACCAGTTGCAGTCAATCTACTCACTTGGTTTTGGAAAAACTCCTTTTAAAGTTGGTAGCATGTTTTATTTATAAAGAAAACAAGTACAATTGAACAAAAATATATATTTAAAGTTAGGAAATAAATTGTATTTGCAACAAAAGCTAGAAAAAAGCCATTATTTTTTTAAAAAATTAAAAACACATCAACTTCTCAACCACCAACTAATTTGATTGTTGTTGTTCAAAACAAAACAAATCGGTTTTTTTTCATAAAAGGGAGGTGTTTGGAAAATGGATGTCATCGATGACATTTTGCATATTGTGAATTTACAATTAATTAGGAACTAATTCACAATAGTTGAAAATTTTTATTTAATTTATTTTATTTGAAGCTCATTTTAATATTTTATATTTGAAACAAAAACTTAAAATTATGGCAAATTTCCAGTCTAAGGGCTTGCACAAAATAAATAAAAGTGCGACAGTGCGAAAAGGACTTTAAAGGCTTACCCAAACCAAAGTGCGACAGCACGGGAAGAAATTTTATATGAAAAACGCTTTGCGCTTTGTCGCATTTGGCGACGTTGGGTAAATAAATTTTGCCGTTGTCGTGTCGCACTTTGATTTGGGAAAGCCTTTACATTGGTATTTACTTTAAGATTTACAAAAAAAAGTAGATACAAAATTCTCAAACGAGAATACCTGAATCTAGAACGTACGAAAGAAAGGCATAATGCTGGATTTACATTGCTCAGCACTTCCAAATCTGCAAAAAAAGAAGACACAACATATTGAGACTATATTTGTTGGATAGAGAGAGAAATTCAAAATGCAGACATCTTCACATCAGAGTGTAGGAAGGTTATGGTGAAGAAGAACATGTTCATATGCATTATGCCTCTCTATCGTACGTTCAAGTTTTAGGTTTAATATCTCTATCCCGTTTTAGTTTTCTTCAAATCTACAGATGCAGATCAATGTAAATCCACCATTATGCAGATGAACATTTTCGTCTTTACCATAATCTTCCTATAATCTGAATTTATGAAGATCTCTGACGTCCAATCAAAAACGACATAAGAGACCAATGTTATAGCACTTTCTTAGTTTAAATTCATGACAAAGGTATTAATCAATACAATTTAGTATATTATTATGGAGTTAAAAATGAAGAAAACTAACGAAGCATTTCGATTATTGAAAATATCATTTTTCCTGATTAAATTTGGTACCTTATTCAATGAACTTTTTTGCATTCTTTCAGCACTTGGTCGATTGGAACAAAGCAATGGTTCCTCAAATTGCTAAAATCACAGAACATTATGATGAATGGGTTCATAAGCCAGTCGACCGTCCACTTCGCCTATTCGGGCCATGGTACTTGGAGGCATGCACAAAAACACCTTGGTGGGTGGTGCCTACATTTTGGGTTCCAGTCATTTTCTATTGCATAGTCGATAGATTTTCAGATAGCTGGCATAGTTCAGAATATTTAAAGGTAAAATTATATCCTCATTTTTTTTAAAGTTATTCTATTTTCTTTTCTTTAATAACAGCTTTTTGGACTAACGATCTATTTTGCAATTGGAATTCTACTTTGGACTCTTCTTGAGTATTCACTTCATCGTTGGCTATTTCATATGAAGACGAAAGACACTCAAAGTAGTGCCGTTTGTACAATTCATTTCATGCTGCATGGACTACATCACAAAGTTCCTTTTGATCCCCTGCGATTAGTATTCCCACCTTTGCCAGGGGTACTACTGGCCACTTTAATCTATTTACCTTTAAGTTTTATGCTGCCCAATCCAAGAGTGGTTCTTGGAGGTGCACTATTTGGTTATCTATGCTATGACATGATGCATTACTACCTTCATTATGGTAGTCCAACAAGGGAGCATTTGTACTACATGAAAAGATACCACTATCAGCATCACTTTGCTCATCAAGATCTTGGCTATGGCATCAGTAGCCCTCTGTGGGATTTAGTATTTGATACAAGAATTCATTTGCGAAAGTTGAGATACATTTTAAAATGGAAATAAAAATATTCATGGTTTTTTTTAGGTTAAGGTCATTTTAAAATTTTAAGTTATTATTTAAATTTTTGTTTAATAATACATTTGTACGTAATACACGACGACTGCTTGCAGTTGTATTACCCATATGTGTGGGTTCTTCTGCCAACAATTACATATAAGTAACGATTTATTTATTTTTTTAAACAAAAATTATGTGCTTTAGTTTAAGACGTTTTTTTTTGCTTTCAGTGCCTTATAACACTTTTTAAGAAATAAAATAGAAATAAAATATAAAAATGATTTTTTTATATATAGCTGTGATTAGAGACATGCGAGATGCGAGGCATGACAATTTGTAGTGGGTAATTATAAGCAATTAAAAGCTACGAAAACAATTGAATCGGTGAGGGTAAGAACAGTACAAGTCCAAAATTTACCAAATTTTATTTTAGAGAAAAAAACAAAAATATAAGAGAGTTTTACAGTTTTTTTTTTGAAAAATAGTGTATAGGATAATTTGGAGGTGGGTTAAATCTTCAAATTCCCCATACATTTTTTTTTCAAAAAAGTTTATATAGTTTTTTCCTTAAGACTCTTTGTTGGTTTTTAAAATTAAGAAATGGGATTTCTACTGTTCTTACACTTATCGATTAATTGATAATACTGGATTGGAGTAAATTAACTATATATATCAGACCTTGCGCCAAATCCGGTAGTTCTGATTCTCTTACGATAAAATGGCGGAAAGAGCTCGATAAGCTAAGTCCTGAAACCAAATTTGTTTTTACTAACCAATGTGAAGTAACATTTTAAACCTTTATAAAAAAAATCACCATAAATTTCAAGTTGCGTAGTTTTTGGGATGTACATTGCAAAAAAAAACCTCTAATTTAGAGGATAGAAGGAATTTTTATACTGTTGTTACTGGCCAAGTTAATTATTAAAGGTAGTAATCAGAGGAAAACCAATAAAAAAGGATATTTTATGCTCTTCGGTCTGATTTTAATGGATTTTTCATCATTTTTTTCGTACAAATTGTTCAAGACATAAATTTAGTAACTTTGTCTACATTTGTTCTACATAAACGGTTTTAGCGAAAAATTTTCATATTTTCGATTACGCACCAAAAATAATAAAAAAAACTTTTTTGTAAGTTTTTCAATGATTTTTCATGTTTCCCGTGATAAATTTTGTTGGATAACTTCAGATTCCTGCAGCATCAGCATCTCTAAAACCATAAAGTTAGCCATTGAAAATTATTAGAAATTTTCTCTAAAAACGCTTTAATGGGACTAAAGAGAGTATTTTGGACAAATCATAAATTTCACTTTGCAATATCTTTGCGCTGAAAACGAATTTTTAGATGATTTAAAATCATTTAGACAGATTAAATGCTCTTCATTCACATCCCATTAATAGTTTTGTAATAAAGTATTTACCAGTAAGAGAATTCGACGTTAAGTGTACAAAAAATGGGTTCTTACATGTTCGTATTAGCATATCTGGAAAACGTGACGTGCTAGGGAAGAATTCTAAGGCTTTTTTGCTACTAAGTCTGTTCAAAAAAGATAACGTGACTATACCTGCAACTAATAATTTCGATATTTACCTGAATGTCACAAAGAACAATGCAAGTTTTTAAACTTCCATCAACGTTGCAAGCAATTTGTCTTGCCCTCATAAAACTCATCGTCGATTTTACTTGATAATTCTTCAATATCATTCAATGCTTTTCTTGACTCAACCGAAATCTTCAATCCAATAGAATAGAATAAAAAAAACAACAAATTAAAATTTGTGTACACATAAAAAGATATAATTAGGTATATAAGTGTTATTAATTATTAATATTAATTAATAAAAAGAAGTCCATTTGAATTAAGACAAAAAAAAAAAGTACTTAAAACCAATTCATTTAAGATGCAGGCCTTTTATTATTTTTCTTGTTCTTCTTGGCCGATTTCGGCGATTCTGTCGTTTTTACGGTGGATTCAACTTTCACAGCAGTAGGTTCTTCCTTAACAGCAGGTTCTTCCTTAGCAGCCGGTTCTTCCTTACCGGCCTCCTCTGCTCCTTCGGCTCCTTCTTTCACTGTCCATGATGCCCTCCACTGCTCCGGACTGGATTTGAAAACATGCAATCTCAATGAATTATACACAATGCGTCCGAAAACGTTTCCCTTCAATTTATTGTCCCTTGCTGTGAGTTCTTTTGCAATTGCCATTCTCTGCACATCATTTGCTATTTTAACAAATTGCTCCAACACCCTAGATCCGGTCTTGGTCACTGCCAAATCCATATAGAATCCTTCAAAGATTTTCACAAATTTCTCACGCGACTTCTCACCAATTGTTGTACTCGTAAGGAATTTATCCGCAATAAAACTGCCATTGGGGCATTGCAATATCGGATGTAATTCTTTGACTGGTGTTTCCAAAATTGAACTCACCAATAAAATTGGCTTATTGAATTCTAGGATATCTTGAATCATCAACGATCCGAAGATGGACACATATTTTCTTTGATCGTAGGGCAAAACATCGAATGGCTTAAGTTTAGTCAAACAGACGAACAACGACTTTGGACGGTCGGCTCCTTGAGATGCACTGCAATGCAGTGAATTTTGTAAAGCAGTGATACAAGCTGCTTGTTTTGTCTTTAATCGGAGGCATGTGGCCGTCAGGGCAGACACCACATTTGCTTTGTTCGTCTGGAAGAACTTCTCGAAATGCTGACTTAATTCATCAAATATCGCTTCGAATTGAGATTTATCTCGAACGTAATTTATGAGTCGTTCAACTGCAAAAGAACTTATCTTTCCATTGGACAAGGGAACGAGACGGTCCTTGAAAAGGTCATGGATTTTTGTCAAAAGCTTTGGAGATGCGACCGATATCAAAGTTTGTAAGAGACGGACAGCACTATCGGATTTGAAAACTGATGGTTTTCCCTCGTCGTTGTCTTCTTCTTCTTCAACTTTCTCCTCATCAGCGTCTCCTTCTTCTTCTTTAGGTTCTGCGTCGTCTTCTGCTTTAGCTTGTTCTTCGTCATCAACTTCTCCCGATTTCATCTCTTCATCGTTTCCATTGCCATTTGCTTCCTTTTTGTCATAATTGCTTCCATCATCGTTTTCAGCCCTGCGATTTTCGTTTTCATGATAAGGCGTCTTGGGGACTTCCACATTAATGAAGGTGTCGATAATGAGTTTCACCCCAAAGGCATCGAGGGCCTCCTTATTCGCTGTGTCTAAAGCAAAGCAGATAATCTGAAGTAGACCAGCTGTCCGGTACTTGTAGGGGAAGTCTTTGTATTGAGGCCACATCTGTAATCTCTCTGGAAACTCCATCAAGACTTCTATCCAATCGGCAGGTACTTTGAAAATAGTCTTATCCAGTATAAGTTCTCCATGACGATGGCCGTTCTTGGAGCCATTGAATCTCTCCGAGTTGTTGACCATTTTTCCCTTATAAAAGATTGTTTTGGGAATGTAGAAACCGGCTAGAGCAAGAATGGCTGCTCGGAGCAGATGTGTGGCGTTTCTGTCTTCGAAAAATTCTTCCAAATTATTCAGAAGAAACTTGCTGATGCGTAGAACAAATTCAGAGCATTTGGTGCGGTGTTCCTCTGTAAATTCGTGAGTCGTGTTGTACTTTTTGTCGGTGACTACTTCAAATTTTTGTTTCTTGGCATTGCTGGGCCCGACTTCCTCATTTACAGCTGACTGGCCGACGGCACGTAAGAATGCTGTTTCAAAAACTTTATTGAGTACATGCGAAGAATGGTTGTCCGAAGCTATGGCCCGGACGCCTTCACCAAAAACATTAAAGAATCTCTCCAAATGTTCGGCATCAACGAAGCCCAGGGAGTTCTCAAGAACTTTGCTGACCACTTGATTAGATGCCAAGTGAATTTCTTTACCCTTAGTTTGTTCCATGACATTGTTGCCCATGGCCACTGTTTGAAAGAAAATATAAAATTAAACACTTGCGATAAAGAAAATCCCACCAAAAAAAAACATACCTTTCTCCTCCGCCGATTGGAATTTATTTGTTTGTTGTGTCTCAAGAATTCCCATGAAATATGTAAAATCTTCTTCTTCGATGTGAGTCCCATTACCATAACTACCTTTTTTACCAAAACCTCTTGCATTTTGGAAAAAACGCTGATTTTTTCTGCCGGCTTGTTTGAACTTATTTCCGAAATGTTTTCTTCCATTATTGCGGAACTTTTGGAATGGTTTTTTGAAGGGCTTCTTATTAACTTCGGAACTCATTTTATTTTATTTGATAATAATATAAAAAAATAACTTTATTTGGACAAAATTCAGTTTTAGGGTGAGAAAAAAACTTATTCGCTTTTTTCACAAGCCGCAGAGAGAGAAAAGTTTTTGAAACCACGCTGTTTTTTTGCCAAGCCGAAAGTCAAATGAGAAATTTTGACAGAAATGGCTGTATTTTTTTTTAGGTTGAGAGCAACTGAGAATTTAAAGTTCGATACACATGTTGAAAATTGATTATAGATCCCAAACCAATGCGACACGAAAAAACAATTTCTGCGATAGCGGTTTTTATAATAAAAATGTTGCACTTTTTCGTCGCATGTATCTCTGTATGAACAAAAGGCTTGCCCTAACGGGGTTTGGTGTGAATACTCTCACTTCATATGATGCTGTATAAAGAAAAGCTTGCACAAACCAAAGTGGTGTACTGTTGTGTGAAGGGGCCAACCCATTGCATGCGTTGCGTTGACGTTCTCAACTGACAGCTCGTAAAATACACACGTTCTTATGAGAAGCTACCCATACAAACGGAAGCGACGGAAAAACTAGCCGAACTTTTAACTTCATCGACAACGGATTCGTTGACGGATGCGCCGGATTCTATGGGTTGGCCCCTTGACAGTGCGACACGACAATACAATATGACAACAAGTGACAGGTAAAACGTTTTGTCGCACTCTCATATGACGTGTAAGTAAATTCTTTGTCGTGTCACCTTACCGTGGTGAATTTTGACGTGAGAGATAGTGGAACATGATTAATTGACCATTTTAGTTTGTCCCTTGACAATTTTAAATTTGTTGTTTGACTCTCCATCCAAAACGTGTTTATGTTGAAGCGACAGTGGCCTCACTCGCAGCTGTCAAATTTTAGTTAAAAAGCGACACTCATGAGAGTATGTCTACGGACAAGTACACCAGCGCGACAAAGTGATAAAGCACATCTCAGAAAACCTTTGATCTCACATTATGCTTTAGTTTAAGAAAGCCTGTGTAGCTTCAAACATCGAATCGAAGAATAAAATAATATTTATTTTAACCTGGCAGTGCTTTTGAAAATATGTTACTTTTATCGTTAAAATTCTGCCACTTGTCAAAAAAAAAAAAAAATAAAAACAAATAGAAAACAAAATCGAAACAAAATTGTTTATTTATATTTAAATTATCTTTAAAACAATCAAATACAGTAATAAAATATCTCAAAAATATGCTCTCTTCATCGAAATCAAGTAAAGGTGGTAAAGTTCTTGTTTGTGGAATGAAAGGTGTTGGAAAAACAGCTCTCATCGAACAACTCATCTATGGAAACATAGCAATAGATTCTGTGAGTTATCTTTTTCATAAATTGTATTTTTTACTTCTAATGATTAACCATTGAATTGTAATTAGGATATTCATTCTACAATAGAAGACATTTATATGGCAAACGTGGATACAGGCAGAGGACCTAGAGAACCACTACGAATCTACGATACAGCTGGACTACAGGTGATTCATAAAACTCACTTTTCATCGAAACTGAAATGTTTTATTGAATTAAATTATTGTTTCTAGGGTAAGGCACAACTACCACGTCACTATTTAGTATTCCCAGATGGATATGTTCTCGTCTACGATCCAAGTGATCCCTCGAGTCTAGACATGCTAGACGACATCAAATCAGACATCGATAAAAACAAAGAAAAAAAAGAAGTTGCTGTGATTGTTTTGGGCAATGTTCGATCGGGTACTGGTACTCTCAAAAGAAACGACACCCCACCCACGCTGCCAGATCCCATTGAAGCGGTATTAAGTCGTGCAAATAGCTGGTGCGCTCGTGAACGCATAAAACACTACACTGTCAATGCCATGGACCGTTCTACACTTTTCGAACCCTTCGTTCAACTCTGTATTCGATTGCACCCACCACAGCCCAAAGGCTCATTCCCTCAACTACGTCAGGTTATGCAGAAAAGAGATCGGAGCGATGCTTGATGTTGTCTATTCCCGCAGCTGCCCGATGACTAGAAAATTCCGGCAAGCAAGTGCGATGATCAATGAATGAGCAATTCCCATCACCCGAACTGAAATTAATTTGACATCATTCATAATCATCAAAAAAATGTTCAATGTAAAATATATAAATAACAGTTATTAATGATTTTCAAATTCAATTAAGTTTAAATTATATTTAACGGTATATTTGCAAAAGTTTAAAACCTAATATGCTTAGAGATTTAAGATACAATCAAGGTACAGCGAAACCTTCCAATTTCCAATAGAATAGAAACGATGTAAGCTTAGCTTGCTAATAACTTCAATAAACTTTTAAAGCTTAAACTAATTTTATTGTCTTTATTATCGATTCTTTTTACTTTTAAAAATACATAATTTTCTAGAATTGAAGTGCATGAAATGTTTGTTTCATGGTCCCCTTATGCAAGGGCGTACGCAAGGGTGGCAGGGTGGTGCTTCCCCCCTCCTTAACTTGATTACGCTCACTCAATTCAAATGCTTAAGAACTACAAATATGCTTCTAACTCAATTTTATTTGAAGTAATTGTAAAAAAAAATCACAAGTACTATTGCCGTTGTACAAAATATTATTATTGTAATTGTAAAAAATCTACAATTACAATTGTAAATGTAAAAAAAAATACAATTACAATTGTAATTGTGATTGTAAAAAAATAGTTACAATTGTGATTGTAAAAAAAAAACTAAAACTATAATTGTGCAGTGATAAGACAAATAAAAACATTATTGACATTTTTGAGTTAGGACTAGTTTTGACATCTTGGATGTGTCTAGTATTTTATTCTTTATCTTCCAATAAAAGGTCTGTTATGGAACTTTTTGGGCTGAAATATGAAATCCGGCAAAATTTTAGGGTGGGGATGAAATTCTCTCAAATACTGTCGAAACTGCTCATAAACACGTAAACACGATGATTAAAAATATCTGAAACTTTTTGTTTTATTTATTAATTATTTCACTTTTTGATTGTATTTCAATTTTTTGTTAATTTATTTAAAATTCCTGACATTCAAAAATATTTTCTTGATTTTTTGTTGTTTTGCTGTATAAAATGATTTTGACAGAATTCATATTTCAGACGCAAAAAATTCTTTGGGCAGAAATTTTCAAAAGAGGGGAGATGAATTTCTCTCTCGGTACGCTCTCTCCTGATAGGTTTGACAGTACTTGGACTGAAAAACAGTAGAAATTTGTTGTTTTGGCGAGTGTACAAACAGACCTAACATTTCTCGAGAGACAAAAAACGCTTAAGAACTGTTACCTATCTACAAAAAGCATGCTTTTATTAATTAAAATAAATAGACATATCTATCGTCACTTTGTGAAATAATATTTTTTTGAGTTATGAAAAACTTTCAGCAACAAAAAACACAAAAACGCATTTTTCTCAAAATGCTCAAAATGTAAATACGTCAATTTGTCTTAACACTGCAGAATTTTAAATATGAAAATCTACACTAACAACATTATTTGAAAAAAAAAAAAAATGCAATTGAAGGGTCCAGGGGAAAAACGGCACATGTCGACTTATTGTCAAAATTAAAAATGAGGTCTTGAAGTATTTTTTGAGTACTATCGGAGTGTATCCTAAAATTTAAGAAAACTAATTCAATTTTGTTCTTAAAAACGTAAAAAAAAGATGGGCCTTTAATACTAAGTTGCATGAAAAACAAAACTTTAAAATGCGTTTTTCTTGGAATGTGTTTGAGTGAACTTATGCCGTTTTTTCCCTGGACCCTTCAATTGCATGTGTAGATCTTTTGCAATTATAATTGTAATTATGTTTACAATTCACAATTACGCAATTATATTTTTTTTTACAATAACAGTTGTAGTTGTAGTTATAATTTTTTTTACAATTACAATTGTAGTTGCATTTATTTACAATTACATATTGTAGCTGTAGTATTTTTTTTTTTGAATTATAATTTTAACTGTTGATGTTTTACAGTTATTATTGTTATTATAGTTTTTTTTAACAACTAATATCGTAGTTTAAATTTTTTTTACAATTTGTTACAATTTAAATGTGGCGAGAGTACCATAACTTGGGCGCTGAAAATTAATAAGTGATTTACAAACATTTTTTCCTATGTAAGGGTGTGTCTTTTTTTCTCCGTTTGGGCGGGTTGGGCACTTTAATGATAAAAAAAGTACTAAAATTGAAAAAAAACCATATAAAAATAACGATAACACCTACAATATAGTTTTATCAGCCAGGATTTGAATCAAGTGAAAACTATGCAGTCAGAATTTAGGAAACAAAAACATAAAAAAATGTTTTATATGTAATTTTTTAAAACTTTGAAATCTTATATTATTTTTTTCTTAGTATCTAACGTGGTCTTAATTTGAAAGTAATACTTGAATGTGGGTTCAGAATAATAGGATAAATTAAAAGTTTTAATCCCAGATTCTTTAAATGCAAAATTTAATATGCATGCACCTACCCCAAATGAAAATCCTATATCTTGTTTTTGGTTGATAAAGAATTAAGAAGGGCAACGAATTAACAAAAAAAAAAAAATAATAATAGAACAGGGAATTGGCTTTGATTGATATAATACTTAATTACCGTTATTTTTAATGATAAGATACACCTCCCGCCCATAGTACAAAATTCTTGTACTTGACCCTTCTATAAAAATCCGTTAACAATTTTCGGCGGCCAAATTATCGTACTCGTGTCGTAAATGTAGTTTAACAATAATTGTAATTGTAAAATAAATACAACATACATTTTATTTGAAACATCTGACCTTTTGTGATAAAAAACAAGATTCTAGAAGTGACAGACAAATTATACTCATGAGACAGAAAATTTAATGAAATTCATCTCAACAACTGTCACAAGCAAGCTGCAATCGTTCGTGAATAAGTGTCTACCAAACATTTTAAGGATTTTTTGGCCCATCCGTATTTCCAATGAAAAACTTCATAGAAGAACGGGTCAAGAATCCATTGACAGTACTATTCGCAGACGTAAGTGGCAGTGGATTGGTCATACGCTTCGAAAAGGCAACGATTGCATTGCTGGCCAAACGATGCAATGGAACCCACTCACACAGGCAGGTAGAGGGTCGGGTCGGCCGAGAAGCACATGGCGCATTAAAGTCGAAAGTGAATCTGCACAGCTGGGGAAGAGTTGGAGAGAACTACGTTATATTTCCAGAAACCGTACAAGATGGCGCGTAGGAGTAGTGGAGGCCCTATGCCCGTTAAGGGGATCACAACGGACTTTTTTTTTATTTCCGAGAAAAGTCAAATTTCAAAATATGTCACTTAATCCATCCATTCTCAAAGCTTTAATTGTAATTGTAAAAAAAATGCAACTACATTGTAAAAAAAAAAATACAGTTTCAATTTTTATTGTAAAAAATAACACAATTTAAATAATTGTAATTGTAAAAAATCTTATATTTATTTGAACTTTTAAATTGAAATTATATTCACCTATACAAAATACAATTGTGGGTGTACTTAAATTAATAGAACAAGATCATACATCGATCGTCCGTTGTCACGTTCCACTCTAGAATCTGTTTGTGTGCAAGATGTGATGGTCGAAATAAACTAAACGTGATGGGGCTTAGCCCTATGAAATAAAGAAGCAAAAATAGCACTTCACCAAATACCTTATAGCCCAAACCAATAAGACTTTTATTATTGATGACACATCTGTAGTTTATAAAAAATATATATTTTTCAAGACTTTTAAAATTTATAACTAGGTACGCAGTTTTCAACATTTGAATCTTATAACTTTGGCGGAAATAGTGTTGATCTTATACCCGTAGGTTTACAAAACTGCTTCTCCAATAAAGATTGGTTCACTTGAAATGTTTACAGTAGGTATCTATACTCGTATAATGTTTAACCATTGTATCCTTTCTAATTTTCTATCTTCAATGGAATTCATGTCTTTAAATTTAAATGTTATTAATACCCACTTAAGTTTTGTTCAACTAAATTGATCTAATCTGTTTTGTAAATGCCCCCAAGCTAAGTGAATGGTTTACATAGATCATTTGACAAAAGATTGTTGATTTCCTATCAACAAATAGGTAACAAAAAAAAAAAAAAAACAAGAAGAATACAACCAAAACCTCAACAATACCTATCATTCCATCATTAAAATCAATCATTGAATAGGTTTTCCTATGAATTTCAAACAATCAAACTATCTTTTTCTCCTCTTTTATCCATTATTTGATGCGCTCCCCATCAGATTCAAATCCTCAAATTGTTTACGATTTTTCAGATTTATTGTTTATTCGACGGCTGCCCATAAAGTTTCAAGTCAATGCGATTCTTCTTTCATTTTTGTTCTTTACTTTTGTTTTTATTTTACAATTCGATGAGAATTTATGATCTTCTCGAGTATCCTGTTTCATAAAAATTAAGACAGAGTACGCGGGCTAAACGGATTGTTGTATGTATGTGTCCACTCTACCATATCATGATGATGCTCAAGTTTGTGAACCAACACCAGAGAGTAGTGCCATGATCGCCAACTACTAAACCTTTGTATAATAAATAAATAATTTACGATGTGCCAACGAAGTGTCATGTGCGACGCCATATCCCTAAAAATGAGCCACCAAAAGAGTATCGCATCACCAGCGTGGAGGACAAGAGGAATCTTGCGTGGCGGCTGGCGAGCGTGGAGCTGGATCATTTTGCGAAGATTGCATATTATACCATATAAGTTGAAACTGCCATAATATTCCCTTTGGCATGCGTTTGGCATTGCGTACGTAGTGGACCTTCCCAATGGTCCAGAAATCATTTTACTGCTGATCGTATTTCGCGACTCTCAGCACACAATTCAAGAAGAGAAATACACGCTATTCATGAAAAAAGACAGAAAAAAGAGAACTCCTCAACAATCAGTAGACAAATTGTTATCGCAAAACATTTCTGCAGGAATATTATTTAAACGTTGGTGATCCCCATGAGTCAAGTCGGTAGTGTGTTGTAGATCGATACATGACATCTGGGCTTTGTGTAATGCCCACAAAAAGGGCCGACAAATAAATATCTACCGTTCTTTTTGTATTCTACCTGCCGTGTAAAAAGACACGTAAAACACCCGATAGTACGTATGTAAAAACGCGAATTATAACTCACATAAATGGGGCGTAAGAGAATCGTAAAAACGTGCGTAAAAACACGCGTAAAAACTCGTGTAAAACGCGCGTATTAATAAGAGTCAAAATACGTGTAATAACACGCTTCAAAACGGGAGTAAAAACGCGAGTAAGAACGAGCATTAAAACGCGCATAAAAGAGTGTAAAAAGTGTCAAATGCACGTAAAAACACGCGTAAGAACGTGCGCGAAAATGCTCGCCAAAATAAGCGGTAAAACGAAAGTCAAAACGCACGTCAAAGTGCGTGTAAGAATGCGCGTCAAAACACGCTTAAATAAGCGTTAAAATGAGATTAGAAACGGGCTAAAGGACACGCGTCAAACCGCACATAAAAATGCGTGTCAAAACGTGTGTAAAATGCTCGTAAAAACGCACGTAAAAATGAGCGTCAAAGCGCACGTAAAAATGTGAGTCAAAATAAGCGTAATATCGTGCGTAAGAACGCGAGTCAAAATGCACTCGAAATGCACATCAAAACTTTCGTAAAAACGCGCGTCAAAGTGCGCGTATAAATGCGCTTTCTTCCGCTTTTATTCACTTTGATCCGTTCTCATGCGCTACTTTACACTTTCATTAGTTTTCATACGGTTTCATCCGATTTCATCAGCTTTAAGCCTCTTTCGTCCGCTACCATCCGCTTGTATACGTTTGCATCCGTTTTCCTCCGCTTCCATACGTTCTTATATGTTCTTATCCACCTTCATAAGCCTTCACCCGCTTTCGTCTACTTTTTTCCACTTTCGTCCATTTTCATCCACTTTCATACGCTATTGTCCGCTTTCATCAGCTTTCATCCGCTTTTATCCACTTTCAACTGCTTTCATCCGCTCTCTTCCACTTTCATCTTCTTTCATCCGTTTTCATCCGCTTTGTCCGTTTTCGAATGCTTTATCTCCACTGTCGTCCACTTTTGTCCGCTTTCAACCATTTTCATTCACTTTCATCCGCTTTCATGCGCATTCATCCGATTTTATCCGCTTTCATCCGCTTCCATCTGCTTTCATCCGCTTTTTCATCCATCCGTTTTTATCCGCTTTTTCATCCGCTTTTATCCGCTATCATCCGCTTTGAAAGCGGATGCAAAAGCGAATAAAAGCGGATGAAAGCGGATGCAAAAGTGGATGAAAGCGGATGAAAGCGAAAGAAAGCGGATGAAAAAGAGGGAAAAACGAGTTATAGAAAAAATAAAAAATATAAGCATATCTTTAATTTTTTGGAGTCAGTGCTTAAAACTTTAAGCATGGACAGAGGACCACTGAAAAATCACTACTATTGTTCTTATTTTTTATTTGTTAATTAAGTATTTTTCAGCACCTCTCTTTTATTTATTAATCTGAGAAGTAAAGTTCCTAATAAAAAAAAAATTATCACCTTTTTCACAACTTGTGTGGTGGTGATTGGAACAGCAGGCATGTACGATGTAGGATCGTTTGTTGAACGCGATGTTCAAATCGTCACCAAATGAAATTCCATGTTAACTTCGCTCTATACGAGTTCGAGTCTATATACCTGGTAGAAGCATTCATGTTATGACACACAACACAACAGTCGCAACAGGCCATTTCAAATGCTCCACGAGGTGGTTAAACGTTTTTTTTTCAGTTTAATATAGGAACATAACTTAAAGCTTAGACTTTTTCTAAAAGGCGAGAGAGAAAGAGATTATCTCGTGATACATTCAAAAAGATACAAATCTCATCTCATCCACACCCCATAGGGTTATCCCGCGCACCATATATCCAGCAACCAGCACCCAAGAACCACACCAGATGAAAAAAAAAATAATAAAAAAATCTAAATTCTTGGTCATCCGCACCTGGAGGTCTTCTCGCGCAAGAAGATCGCCATCCGTGCCATGCAACAACGACGACAAATTACCAGGACATTCATTCGTGATGTTGTGCCACATTACACCATGTTGTTGCAGCGTTGAGCTGCATCCGTGACCGTGTGTCTTCTTCCACTTGCACTACCGGTCGACAATGGTGATGGTGGTGGCGACGCGCTGCATGGCGACGTGATATGAAATACCACACGGGCAATGAATTATAGGAGAAATGGTCACCACCACATAATCGTTGTCATTTCAACTTCTGGTTCAGCTGACACTATCCCACAAATGGTCACATTAATAAGGCAGCAAAATACGCGTGCACTTTGGGTATTCAATTCACTGGTGCTTCTTCCCTTGCGTGTCGACCATCAGGGGAACAGAGGAAGCTATAATAGTTCTTGCTAGAGTTGAAGATGCAGTCATTATATTGCATTGCAATGTGTGATTGAACCTAGAAGACTTTTGAATATTTTAGGCTAAAAATGAACCTTCTGGGAGTCAGGTATTATTCAAGTCAGGGAGAATCTATCCTTTTACCACATGGCGTGCCAAGTGATAAATCTTATAGAGGCACTCGCTCCGATAAGATCATTTCTCTTGTCTGTCGCATTTATTGGTTTAGTAGGATTAATATTATTTTTATTAGATTCTATTTGTTGGGTCACATTTGTGTGATAGATACTATTTAGGTTTGTCAAAAAAAAAGGAGTAACATCAGTTGACAAAGTTTTGTATTGTCAAGATCATTTTTATTATTATTGATGGTTTTGAATTGTGATGTTATAGGAGATAAGTTTTTGTTAAAACATCCATTCCATAGGGTACAGGTAGCATAAACGAAAGGCGCCACTCACTCTTGGCAGCAGGTTGGTCTAAACTTACTGTTTTGTTAATACCTACTGATTTCGATCAGTGTAACATTCAACTAATAATATCCTTGATTGACAACATGATTGTCTAATTTTGTCATGAGACACGAAGAATGTACAGTATTTGACGTCTAGGGTATAGCTCGAATCAAGACAGCACGTTTAGACACCCTGACTTACGACAACTCGACTCAGGTAGACGTAGTTTTATTTTAATATGAAAAAAGTGAGCTATATTTGGGGGCATGCTTCCCCCTTCAATTTCCTGCTTGGACTCAATTTTATGATTTGGGGTAAACGAAAAAAAATAAAAACCTGAGTTGAGTTGTTGTGAGTTGGGATACCTTAAGTCCGGCTGACGATTGAATCAGACTGCCTGGGTCAGAGCGTCTTTGATCGTGTTGTCTTGAGTGGAGCTGCATTGCTCCGTTTAATTGATTTGTGGGTGGTTAAAAAGGCTTTGTAATGTTATTTCTTACAAAAAATGTAAGAAGACCGGACATATTCTTTGTTGCAGCTGATAAGTTGTTGGCCTTGTAAAACTAGGTACTTTGTACTCAACTAAGCTATGCATCCTCTCCTATTGCTTCAGCAGCTTTAGCTCAAGATAATGACAGACAGAGACAAACAGGGAGAGATAAGAGGTATTTTTGTTCACAACCCTGTTATTAACTTTTATTCATAACTAAAAGCAACAGTAATGGAGATAGAACACCACCCTGAGGTTCCTTCGTTATAATCAACTTTAAAATCTATTAGATATTCTAAAATGGTTTAAGTTAGAACTTTAAAATCATTTTCTAATTTCTAAGTCTAAGAGAAGAGGAAGAATTAAGCATATTCTTTCAAGTTGATTGTATTCTCGAATGGTTTTCACAACTTTATGGAGAGCCGTTTCCATTTCCATCTATCTGCTTTTCATATAAGCGTGCTGTGAACAAACAAGGCGACTTTCCTCTACAATGCACTATTATGAGCGGCCAGGATCCTTTAATCAAATCAAATCAAAACAAATTTCTAGCCACGGAAAGTTGCATTGGGTTCCATGCAGCAATATTTTCGACTAAAAAGCCGAGAAAAAAAAGCAATGTCTTCCATGACCTTGGACCAATGAATAAGTTCAGGGTGAAATGATGAAGAAAATTCACGAGTGCCTAAAGTTTTTAGTACTTTTTCTAAAGCTATCCTGCCTTTTTGCAAGTATTTCTGTGCTCCATCAACTTCTTACAAAATATCCCATCAGAATGAAAGATATAATACGAAAACAGCAGATAAGAATGCAGCACTAATTTTTTTATCTATATTTTCCTTTCAAGGATTACAAAAGAATTCAAGATAGGACTTCAAGAAGTGAACTATATTCACAAATCTAATATCTACAAGTATCTGACACATTTATTTTTTTTATAAAAATATCCGAACGTGATCCAGTTGTACTTCAAGAAGTGCTTCCCAATTAGTGAACTCCACAAAGGTTTAAGGAATGGTTTCCACATAGCGTAAACAAAGCTTTTTAAATTAATTTGCCAAATTAATTTTTGAACGCCTTTATGAATTCCCGCGATATTGGCAGCATTATAAAATCCCTGAGACCGACAAAATTAAATGTTAAAACTATCTTCATTAAATTGCATTTAGATATCTTCGGTAAGTTCTTTGGCAGTCCCCAGATGTACGAGTAGGAAAAAACCCTAGAAAAATTTCTTTCACTTCAACTTTTGCAATTTTGGACGTGAAGGTATCTAATATCTATACCTTATTTGGTCGATATGTGATTCATCGTGTGTACTGTCGAATATAATGCCAAAGTACTTCGCCTGGTGAATATACGTAGTCTTGCCATAAGTTCTGTCCCTAACACAAATACGTCTTATTCAAATAATAACTCAGTTATCAAAAGTCCTTTTACGTCTTTTATTTTGTATTGAATTGACATTACAGTTTTGTAAGAAATTCTTCAAAGTTACCACTTTTAGTCTTAAAACACTTTCTTAAACGATCCGGCCATCGTCTATCGCCGCACGCGACTTACAGTGGTAGCGAAGCTGCTGTCTTCACCAAATAAGCTCTAAGAGACTCAATATTGGTTTCCTCCAAGACATTCCATAGACCTTGAGTAACATCTTACTTGCTGGCAAGTACTGGATTTTTCATCAAGATTCTGCTGAAAAATCCACTGATTTGAATCCGCTGCACTACGGGTATGGAATGTCTGGAGAAGAAGGCTTGCTAAAAGCCTCACCGAAATAATAATATTGAGTTTCTTAAAGCTGATTTGGTGAAGACAGCAGCTCTTCGCTACCACTGTATGTCGTGCGTGCGGGGATAGATACGGCCGAATCATAAGAAAGTGTTTCAAGGCTTTGAATAATTTCTTGCAAATTTGTAATACGTCCATTTATTATTATTATTATTTACTTCTTTATTAAAGAACATAAATTATATTACAATAAAAGTTTAACAAAAAAGAAAAAAGCATGGCTTTGTTTTGCCGTCTGCCGATTGATTGATATTACAGAGATAGAAATAATAAAAATAAATACAAAATAAAAGTATGTAAAAGAAACAAAAGATAATGGTTTCACATCTTATATATATATTATACAATTAATTTTTTTTTTTTTTTTTTTTTTTTTTTTTTTTTTTTTTTAACAAAATTACGACGTCTAAATGAGTTCCAAAAAACTATTGCGATACTTATAGGCATGAATGCTATACTGCGATAATATCTTCCAACCGTTTATACCATTTAAAAAATCTGTAGTTTCTTCAAGTGTGAGAAAGCTCTTGGAGAAATATAGTCTTCTAATTTCAAGCAAGATTGGACATTCTGCAAGGATGTGGAAAATGCCTTCCGGTACATTAAGATTACAGAGACTACAAGTCACTGTTAGATCTTGTCTGTGGGGCATATAATTAAGGTAAAGAGTCTCAGTCCTCAGTTTAAATATAGTGCTGATTTCATAGTTAGTCAGACTGTTGTTGAAGTAATTATTTGAACCTAGGGAGTGATTTAACGTTCTATACAGACTTCTAGATGCTGACAATCGCGCCCGGCTTAGACAGCTTTCATAAAAACTTTGATCTATCTGTGCAATACAATCGTAGAACTTGTTTTGCCAATCATTTATATTTTCAAGTGTTAGATTAAGTACCACATCTTGCTCCATAGCCAAATCGAGCCAATCTTTGAAAGGCGGTAAATTTCGTCGGAAAGCATACGTAAGTAGCTGATTTTGCAGATTTGTACTTGGGCGCCTCATTACTTTCATAATGAAGTCAGCGTTTGCTTTGAGGTTCTTGCAGTATATTTGAGGGATTCCGGCTTCTACATGAATAGCATAAGTGGGAACTGTGGTAGGGAGTTTAAATATTCGTTTAAAGAAAAAGCATTGCAACCGCTCAAATTCTTCTACCTTTTTATAACCAAAAACTTGATTAGCATAACAAAGGCAAGAGTTGATGGTTGCATTGAACACCTTAAATTTAGATGCAGTGTCCACATTTTTGTTACAGTAGAATTTAGGCCACATAAGATTAATTGCAGTTTTTGCCTTACTGACCTTTTGTTCTACATGTGTTCGCAAGTTAAGATTGTAAGTTAACAAGAAGCCTAAATATCTGAATTCTTGTACAACCTCTATAGGTTGGCCTGACAGTTGCCGATTTTCTCTCGGAAGTCTTCTACTTGCGGTGTGTTGAAAGATCATGATTTTAGATTTTGAGGAGTTAATACTTAAATCCCAAGTGTAATACGTCCAAAAACTGTCTAAGAAGACCGTACTTTCTCTTTTTCCTGCACACCAATTCACAATTGCAAATTGTTCTCTTCTTCTGTATTACATTTGACCCAAATTGAATTTCTATTACAGTAAATAAAATTCACTTTTGGTAAAATATACAATATACAATCAATTCAGCATATGAATGCAGGAAACAATTTTTCATAATAATTGACTCTATGTTTGTGGTGTTCATATATTCATTTAAAAGTTATCTAGCTCGTGGCACAATAGCAACAGCCTTTGTTTAAAATCAGGAGGTCACAGGTTCAATAACCGGTGTTACGCTGAACTTCTTTTTAATTATATTCGTTCGCATAAATTGTTTCATCGAAACGAATTTACTCGTAAGAGTTTGCTGCAAACGAAGGTGAAAAATTACTATCTAACAAACGAAAATTCGTTTGAACGAAGGGATTCTTTCTCTCATTTTGTTTGCATGCATTCTACGCCAATCATAAGTAAGTGCTACGCTAAACTACCCCAAATTTTATAGTGAGCCCAAGCAGTTGCAGGGGGCAGCATGCCCCCCCCCCAAACTGTTTATACGCTCATAGTTGGTGACCCTGGCTCCTTCCTTAACTGAAATGAAGCAAAAGTTAGGGACTTTTGTCCCATCTTTTTGAAATAATATTATAGATTTAGGTCTCACTTAGGTAAGACATAATCGGATATAATTGAATTATTAAGTTATGACCCACTACGGTGGGACATATTTAAGCCCAATACGAGTTTGCTCAATGAACAGGCACCTATTTTAGCGGTTTTCTTATTCAAATTTATTTAATTTGAAAAAAAAAATTAAAGTGACATAAGGCCAAATTGGTGTTTTGACGCTTTCCGAAAGCGACATAGGGCCAAACGTTAAAATTTGGTATTGTGTCATTTTCTCAGTGTCATAAGGCCAAATACCGAAATTTAGCCTAATGGCACGGTTCCGTTCATAGCTTGAATTTGCGAGTTTATAGAGAATGTAGAATTGGTTTACTATTTCACTCTGAGGCCATTTACCCCAGATTCTTTAATAAAGCAAACATGACGTCTCTGCCTTTATCCCTTTGGAAGGCTCTGTGATTATCTGAAGGCAAATCTTTATTTTGGCACATTTAGATCTGAATAAATTTCAGCTAATTTTTTTATTGATAGAAGAACCTGTCTACTTTGACCGAGCATATTACTTTATTATTTTTTTTTTTTTTTGAACCGGTGTAAAGTGTAGCTAAGCGAATACATTCTAAATTTTCTACTCTTCATCGAACGAATTTAAATCCATTTCTCCGAGGCTTTAGTGAATGCACTCTCCCACGGTGTTTTTGTTATAAGTTTCATTTTAAAATACCATTAAATATAGACTATCCAATTTCATACACAAACATCTTTACTAATTATCACTTAAAAAAAATATACAAAACTCATAATCCTGTCTGAGATCCGGATTTTTGCGGCGATTATTATCGTAAACAAAAATACACCTTACATCCTGATCCTGATCCACATTCATGCTAAAAGTAATCTAAATGAAACATACACAAACAGACAGGCGCCTATACAACATGAAATATTCCTTTTGTTCGATTTTCATCTTCAAAGAAAGCAAACTTCTTCCATTAATCGGATGAAATCATCCTTTTTTTGGCGTTTCGGTATTCATAAGTCGAAATTCGGTGATCGTTATCCTTAGACGAGTGCATTACTTTGGCGATGCAACTGATATTGAACTAGAATACTCAAAAAAGAACAGAAGAAAAATCTAATTTAAAAAAGGAGAAACAAAATTGCAGGTCGAAGATATCTTGAAATAGATACATTTAATCCCATAATCGTTCTTGCTCCTGCATCTGCGCTTCGCTGATGTTTATTTATTTTGAAAGACAGGTAGAAGTATCTCTCTAATTTTTCAAAACCTTAATCAAAAACCCTTATCAACCATCGTGGATCTATGTACTTGTATTTCTGTTTTGCATTTATTCCAGTTTCATACACCTAAAGCTTTTACGCCTTTGATCGTGCAAACTCTAATAGCTCGTATTGCGGAGTTCGCGACAACACATTTCTGACAAATTAGCGATGTATTTCATTCTGTCCATTTCTCTGTCGACATTTAATTGCATCGAATGCCCATGGGTCTCGCGCATGCTCCCGCAACTCCTGTTCCTTGACCATTAATTATTATCCACCTCGGGACATACCATACCATATATACGAGTATATGTGCCTTTTTCGTTTCACCTTTGAGCTGGTGAGCTGCAGAAATTCGTATACAACACACCACTCTCTGCCATGCAGAGAAATATTTCAAGCCCATGTTAACTCACAGAGATACAAAATCTTGTTGAAGGATAATTTATTGCACCCAATGTCTTGGGTCTAATTGAATATTAACACCTTCGATCTGTGAGGTTGTGTTACTATGTGGTGATGATGCTGGACCTTTTTGTTGCCCCCCAGAGGATTACGATTTCACAGAAGCGCGACGGACATATACCGGCCTATCGATGGTATGGTGTGTGGTGGTCACTCGAAATCGAAAGAAAATTAAAATTGATTTAAGATTTTCGATTTGGAAGCAATTCAGTTGTTGTTCATATAGAGAAAATAAGAGATTTGATATGTGTGGTGTGGTGTGGTCTTGTTTGGTCAGTATTTTCTCTTCTGGCTACAAAAATGTCAGAATCGATAAAGTAGAATGAAACACACAACCAGCCAGTTATGATGGAGTGTGGCAATTTAGTAAACAATGCTTGGGGTCATTTTAAGAATTGAGTTTCAGTTGCAACACTTTGCGCCATTTGATTGGTGGCAATATAAGAAATTTTAGATTTTTTAAAGTTTTTTGTTTCGTTGTCTGTTTTTAATTTGAATAGTTTTTTTTTCTTTATAGATGCTGAATGTATCGAATTTATGAATTTACCTACCCTAAGGGCTCAAGCCTAGATCAGACGAGTAAGACTAGTAGAGTGTCTGTGCATAGTGTTATGTTTGTAAATTTTTTGCAGCTAATAATGTATAGCGGATTTTATCAGCTACTATTTCATTCTTCGAAAACAAGACAAAAAGAAATCTAAAAAAGTAATACAAATATATAAAACAGTCCGTAGCGTAAACGTGCTATAAGTATAACGTCAATTTACTAACAGGCTAACTCGCAACCACAAAAAATCATGAACAGATATTCTCAATTTTTAATGAACTATTAGAATAATACTTACCACAAGACTTTATCAGTTCTGTTTGCTATAAAGCATATAAAACGAAAGAGCTGAGGTTGAAACTTTTTTTTTTAATTTTTTTAAGAAAAAGCACAATTTATGCATGATGGGAAATTCTAAGGGAACAAAATTTAATGTCAAAATATACGCAGCACAATACTTTGCAAGCTTAAGTGTATAAGTTAGGTTATTTAATAGAAAACATGATAAACCTTATCATAAATTAATCCAGGAAAGATAGGATCTGGGGTTAAAACAATAATTCATGATTATTTGTGTTTTAAATCGACACAGAAAGTCACCTTCTGTAGCATGTCCATAACTCCCAAAATCTCCTTGTTGGATCTATTTTTAACTGTATTTAAAGAGGAGGAGGAGTAGGGAAGAATTTATTTTTATACAATCCAGCAATATGAGTCATGATTAAAAGATATTTTTAAATGCAGGATCCAATATAATCAAAGGATACTCGATATGACCACCACCACCACTTAAAAAGAGGTAATGGGCCAAAAGCATGGATGTGGCAAATGTTACTGTCCAAATCATCAAACAATCAATTTTGTTTAAAAACTAAGTTTTTACGGTCATGCGTTGAGTGTAGTTTTAATTTAGTAATTCCTAAACGGACAGAGCTCAAAATTATTTAATTTTTAATTTATCGCAAAGTATTAAAATTTTAGTGTAGATTCATTTAAAAAGTGGATAAATTCCAATTACTAAGCCAATATCAGAATTAATTGTTAAAATTCAATAACATAATGTTCTTAAATAAACCAAAAAAAATTGTTTGGATATTTGTATAAGTTTTTTTCTGTGTATTTATGAGTATTTACAAATATTTGTGGATTTTATATAGAATTTATAGTAATTAATGTTATTTCAATTTTTAATTATTTATTTCATACGGGTATCACAAAGTATTAGTGCCACATTGATATAATGTTGAATTACTTCATACAAATTTACTATTTTGCTTTTAAAAATGCATTAAATAGTATTTCCGGAAATGATGAAGAAAATGATGGATATGTTCCCAAAGAAACTGTGGTGGTCCCAAAGCTATGTCAAACTGAATTATGCATTCTTATATACCTTTGTTAATCAAATATAACTTCCATTCATATTGTCTATATTTTATTTCTTAAAAAAATACGACTTTCGGCTTTTTGAAAATACCTACGCAATATATAAGTTTTTCTACTTTTTACAAGTTTTTTCACTAGTTTTATGACAAGGCACCATATTTAAGCCATATTTTCATTATTTTTTGACTAAATATACCAAAAATATTTAGATTTGCTTCAAAAATACTATATAACTCATTCATAGCCTAAAATAGTTCCCTGAAATGATGTTCCCGAAAATGACGTTTTGATCATTATTATCATTTATTTTCTTTCTCAAAAAAACAAACAGAATATGTTTGAGGTTTTGTTGTAGTTGTCTCGATTTTACATCATAATATTGACACAAAATTTCAATTTTAATCTCTATTCACCCCAAGACAGGCGTTCTTCATGAACATTTTGAATTAGTAATGCCAAGAGTACAAGTAGCTAAATTTAATTGATTTTAGTTTTTTTTTTTGGCCACTAGAGGTTTTGAGTTATGGAAGCTTTCTCGGAATGATTTTTTGGGTATATTAGATCGAATAAAACAGAAACTAACTCTGTTTCCAACAAAGTTAATACGTTTGAGATTCATCTCAATTATAATACGGTTCGTCAGAACTGAATTTCAATTTAAGGTAATTTTTATTAAAAAAAAATCCTGAACGTCAAATTTTCCACCTCCATGATTTTGGCCCTAATAATAATCATTCATATAAATCGATGAATATACTAGTATATTCGCTGTAAAATGTAAAATATAAGCTTAAAAATCTCTTTTAAATAACGGTACACTAATTAAATTTGGTACGATCTTTTCAACTGTCAAAAATGATACGGTATCACCCTGTCAAAAAATGGTAAAATTACGAAATTTTAGGGTCATTTGTTATTCATGGAAGCCAAGAATGAAAAGTGTCCATTCATTTTTTTAAGGTGAAAAGGTGTTTTTTTGGCGAAAATAAAATTATAGATTATTCAATTCAAAATTTATTTTTGAGGAAATGAGTAACCTAGATGGTAAATAATTAAAAGTTTTTTTTTTTAATTAAACTAATAAAAATCAAATTAAGACTTTGTTATACGATTAACAACTGAAAAAATATAATGAATCATTTATTTCTCTTTTGGTCCAAAATGCTTCGATACAAAATTTCAGTGGAAAAATCTACGCTTTGACATGCTAAAAAAAACACCCTGTCACATTAAAACTAGTAATATGAAAATTCTCAAAACAAACAAACCGTTGGAACCGTTTTTTCAACAACTTCAACACAGTCCATCATTCAAAGCTGATTTTTAGCACCTCTGCATCCAGAGTTTAAATTTAAACTTTAAATTTAAGCTAGTTCCACAAGATTTGTGAAAACACTAAAATTTGTGTATAAATTTGTGTATTTTTGACATAAATATGCACAAAATCATCTGTACCACAAATTCGATAACAGAAAATGACATTATGAAAAAGATTTATATATCATTTGGTGTCATCTGAATTATGGTTCAGATGATATTGTGTATTTTAATTGAAAAAATACACAGATTTTTGTGTCATGTGATCTGAGCGCTTTATTGTTCAACATAAATTTCTCTCAAGTGTAAGCTTGAGGAGTTTTTTGGCCACTTGCCACTATTCATAATCGAGATTGTGAGATAATTCTTTATTTTTAAGCATTTTCTTGACAAATAGGTACAACAGAAGCCTCCATTGTGTCTTTGAATACAGACTTTGGCTAAGCAAATGCTAAGAATTTTCTCAACTTAAATATATGGGAGTAACGAATATGAACTCTATGTTTTTGCTAGCACAAATTTGAATCTAAAATCGTTTGAGTAGTTCCTGATGAAAAAAAGCATTTCCTTAATGGTTTGACGACAGGTAAAATAAATTTTGGTTGTTTTATTATAAAAATAATAATTATCATTTTTTTTATACTACAATTTGTTTTTATTTTAATATATTAAAACTATTAAAACTTTTTTTTATCAATTTCAAAAGGGAAAATTTAAAAAAACTGTGTAAATTGTGTTACTTACACTTTTAGCATGTTTAAATCATTATTGGTATTAGCTTGCTGATTAAAAACAGCATATTTTGTCACTCGAATGACATCTCTAGGACAATTACTTACCAATATATATTTAAAGTATGAAACATTCAATATGGCGGCTGTTTTTTTTTGAAGATGGTTGACCACATATGCCTTTCAAATATAACTAAAGGCATTATTGTTGAGCATTTAAGGCAAATTTCTGATTGAAAAAAATGTTTCTGGGTCATTGCATTATTACATACAACTAAACACTTCTGGGATCTCAGAAATTGATTGAATTTGAAGAGTCGTATTTTGGAAACTATAATGGCTTCGTAGACAATTTTGTGCTCAACATACATTTGGCAACAAAAAACTAATCCTACATGGTAATTTTTTTCAAAAACTGCAAAATCGTTGAAAAATTCGCGGTTATTTTGAATTTTTGAACATGTTACGTCACGGATTCATTACCCCCAAAAACATGGAGTATGAAAAAACCAAAAATATCCCAAAACTTTTCTGGTAAATACACAATTTGAATAGATTTATATATAGTTTGGTCAAATTAGTATCTGACATCACACAAATTACACTGGTCTGCAACGAAAGTCGCCTTCAAACCAAACTATACTTTTCTACAGGATTTTGACACGCTTAATTCAAAACTGATATTAGAACTATGCTAATATGAACATGTCAACCCGTTTTTTTGGTACATTTAACGTCGAATTTATTTACTGGTAAATACTTTATTATACAAAACTATTATTGAAGTGCATTTCATCTCTCTAAGTCATTTTAAATCATTTTAAAATTTGCTTTCGGCGCAAAGATATTGCAAAATAAAATTTATGATTTGTCCAAAATATTCTCTTAAGTCAAATTAAAGCAATTTTTGAGGTGGAAAGTTCTGAAGTAATAGTTTTCAATGGCTGACTTTATGTTTTTTTGGGATGCTGAGCACGAATCTGAAGTTTTTTAATAATATTTATCACGGGAAACATAAGAAATCATTTAAAAACTTACAAAAAATTGTTTTTCTTTTATTGCTTTTGGTGCATAATCCAAAATATGAATATTTTTAGCTTATACCGTTCATGGTAGAAAAAATGTAGACGAATTTACCACATTAATGTCTTAACCAATTTTTTTGTACAACTTCTGGATTCTTTACAAAAAAATGCTGAAAAATTCATTTTTATCAGTAATTTTGAAAAGCAAAAAATATACTTTTGTATTGGTTTTTTTCTTATGACTGCCTTCTTGACACCATAATTAACTTAGCCAGTATCGATAGTATAGAAACTCCATACTATCCTCTAAATTTAAGTTTTTTTTTTTCAGTGTGCATCCCAAAAACTACGGAATTTTGAAATTTATGATGATTTTTTTAAAAGAACGGTTTAAAGTGTGACTAAACATTGATAAATAAAAACAAATCTAGTTTCAGGACTTGGCATATGCTAGTGGAATAAGTCCTGCCAACTTCAGCCGAATCAGCTCAAAAGTTTTGAATATAATCTTTGGAAAAGTTTCTAATTTGAATCTGAATTAGCAAAGACCATTATAAAATTTGTGTATTCTGCTACAAGATCGTTGACGCGTTTAACAATTCATCTCTTCCTTTATTTCATAAACAATGGGTCAGATCAATATAACCTCTTAACACTCCTCATAAAGTCTAAAGTCTTTTTTGAAATAATAAAAAAAAACAATCCCAAGCCCAAATCATTGATCTCAATCTGAGCCGATCATGTATGACAGCTCTCACACCTTCAAAATAAATCGTGTTAACAAGACTTTCAACAAAACAATCCTCCTGTCAAACATCCCATCAAAATACCATCAGTAAGTTAGGTTTCCACCATTTCAACCTGACACATCATTTACACACGAAGAGTAAACAGAAACACACAGCACACCATACAAACTGATTGCAACACAACACCCCAGCTCAAACCACCCATGGATCATGGATACACAACTCCCTGATGTATAGAGGTGGTCGTCACTGGTCAGCATGGCGATTCTACCTTCAAGCATCGCTCTGTCTCTGAACAAAATAAATAAAAACTGAAAGAAAAAAATCTTTCTTTGAAAATGTTTCCATCAATTAAATTATTGACAGCTGATCATAAATTTTCAATGATTAAGCTTTAAACATAAATCTCCGTTTGGATGCGCTTGTAAGGTTCGAAAGATAACTCAGTTCGTAGATGAAATTTGACCTCTTCTTCTGTCAGGATATAAAAAAAATATCCTTTAAACGACATCAAAAAGCCAAACCAAAAATGGCGGAAGTTGGAAACAGGAAGTTGTGAAAATTATGAAAACATTTATTCTAAGAACCGTTTTTTTCGAATCATAAATCATGCAAATTTTGACTTACATAAATCTCACACCCTCTCCTCATCCAACACGACCAACCGCACACATTAAATTCAATTAATAAACCATCGCGAGAGGCGAGAATATTGTGTGAATTGTGATTAATGACTGGCAATAAAACCTCATTTCGTCTGACAAATATTCTCAATCACCTGCCCATAAATCAGCGCAACCTGTCAAGATTCACACAATAACAAGGCCTGGGTCTTTGGGCCGTAATATCCACTCTCTCAACAAAAAAAAAAAATATAAGTGAATGAATATGATGCGGAGTGGCTTTAAGTGGAGTATATGTATGTGTGATGGCGGAATTCCCATCACTGATCGTTTTCATATATCAAAACTACCCGCGTCCGTCGACGTATAAGAATCCATGATTTGGCCACGATTATACGCCATACACGAGGAGAATTTCAATTAAATTCCAGGCGTTAGAGAGATTGATTGAAGCCCAGGCCCCAAAGGGGTAGATGTCGAAGCACGAACACGAACCACCAACCAAGTCGTTGTATTATCACTAATTGATGCTAATTACACAGTTGCCGTGTAATTGTGATGTATCACGATAACGTGTTGTCCGTATAAAGAGGGAGATAGGTACGTGCGTGGCAAAAGTTATGACTCCATAGTTAGGTTCGGCTCGAACCTCTGATGGCTCTGATGGCCACACAGAAGAAGACCCAGGAATGAATGACGACAACGACCCCTCTCAGAGGTTCGGGAGGGCAAACGGTCGGCACAGCACAGCCATGTGTGTTAATAGTTAATAATTTTTACTTGAATCGTTAATCATTCAATTTTCACGTCTCTTTGGTTGAACAGCGGGGGAGCTGAGAAATGTGTGTTCAGCGGATATAAGAGGTTCTTTCACTCTTTTATATATCGTATGGAGGTAATGCTTTCTCTTGTATAGAGGATGAGCATGGATGGTTTGCTACAAGTAAAATATAGGCTTTGACGTTAAAATTTGCTTGTGAAGAAAAAAAAAAAATGATATTCGGAGACAAAACGTCACCTCGGGCAATCCTTATATGATGAGTATAGGGTAAATCAATATTAAAAGATGGAACTGAATTCGCACACGATTGGTTAAAAACAAATCTCAAAAGAACTTCTCCAATTCTTCTATCTACTCCAATCTCGGAGTGCCCGACCCTTAATCCTTTTGCCTCCCTAAGACGTCTTGTGCCTCTTCTGAAAGTTTCTGAAAAACATAGGTAGCATAGGCAAATATAAGTTTGAAGAATCATTGAATAACACGGAGGTCCTGGTAAAAGACCGGAGTTTCAAAGTTCTTTATTCACCAGTATTCCGCTCTTTTCTTTATGTTTTTTTTTTTTTATTTTCTATTCTACGCATATTCCTTAGGTACATTTTTTCATGACTTCTAATGCTATTTTCTACGAAATTCCACGGTCAGTATTCTAGTATTTCGAGCCTTTTTTCACGAGATTCCGCACATATTTTCAGTGACTTTTTACGCTTTACTCCGGAATTTTTCACGCTTTTCTTCCCTTCTTCCGTGTCTTTCTTTTTCATTTTTTACGTGTATTTTCACGCTTTGATATGGTTTTCGGTATGATATGGGTTTTTCCGGTGGTACTAAACCCTTTTATTATTACCTACCCTATGTAATTTCGAAAGCTTGTTGTTTTTGTTTTTGAATATCTGATCTAGAACGTGTACCTCCCATACAACATTTTTAAGTTATTCTGCTTTTCTCAAAAACGGCTCTAACGATTTTGATTAAACTTTTTAATATTATTTCTCCCTTATCCATAAATTTAAAAAATTTTTTTTTTGATAAATCTATCGGGGGGTTATGAAACAAAAACTATTTTTTTAATAAAAATTTATCAATAAAATAAAATAAAATTAGTATTTCATTTTTAACATTTTTATTTATCAACATCTAAAAACTAAATTTTGAAAATAACTCACTGACCCAACATCGAAAAAAATAATATTTCAAAAAAAAAAAAAAAATTCAAAAAGTGTTCCCGTTTAAAAATAAATATTTATTTTCTTATCAATACCGACACACATAAAATAAAAATGGAACATATTCTGGAAAATAAGAAATAAAATCCAAAATCAAATAGTTAACGAAAAATAGCGTTTAAGAACTTTATAAATGAGCAATTGTATGATATTGCCTAGATCTTTCATCTTGTCCCAAATGAGTGCATTTATGACCAAAGTTTATTTTAACATATAAGCTAATTTTTGCTTGAAACAAAAAAAAAAAAATAATAATTATGATCTCAGAAAAACACTATGGGGAAGATTCATACATGTTGTTTAAGTCGTTTCTAAGATAAACTGGATTTACCCAATACAAATAACAATGCGGATAAACCCCAGTGTAAGATAACCTAGAGCTTAAAACGACTACCTATGAATACGGTCATATGAATTCTAAACGAAAAACAACTTAGTTTAACCCCGCGTCGCAACAAGAGTAATCCAATTGAATACTTCTTATTCGCAATCGAGTTATGTTTTTCCTGGGAAAAATCTATCTTGTCATTTAATCCATAAGTCCAAAGGTCTATTAAATAAATAGACACTCATCTCTACATTTAAGATTCTGATAAAAGAATTTTGCTCCACACGAGCCTCATACCCCCCCCCCCCCCCTAAATACGGCTATGTCTGGAGTCAATATCATTATCCGTTAACAAGATATTTGATGGAAAACCCATTTTTAACAATTTTTTTTTCAATTAAAAAGAACTGGTAGCTCATTTTTTTTTTAAATTCATATCAGTTTTTTTATAACGTCATAAGTTGTAAATAAATAAAATGCACGACTGGGTCGCACGTACTTGCTCTTGTAAATAAAGTTACTATTTATGCTAAGCCTTTTTAATTAAAAATTTGTAAATGCAGTTTTAGAAGAAAAAATTTACAAATGGGGGTTCTTACATAGAAATTTGGTAAATGTAGGTACGTATTATAAAAAAAAACATAAAATTCGTTTTTTTAAAAATTAAAACAAAATCTGAAATCAAATTGCCCTCCAAAACAAGTATGCAGTTTTGATTGATATATTAAGATGCATTTTTAGAAAAAAAAACTTCAAAATCGTTAGATCCGTTTTTTAAAAAAACTAATTTTTTATAAATAATTTTTTGGAAAAAAAGTTTTAAAATAAAATTGGTATGCCATTTTGTAGAAACTACTAATCAACATCTAAAAACGAAATTTCAAAAAAATTCAATGTCCCGTTTTCGAAAATTTGATTTTTCAAAAAAAAAATTTAAAATTTTTTTTAAAAATCCAAAAATAATTTTTTTTTAATTTTATTTTTGGCTTATATTTAAGTTATATAAGTTCGTTGAAATCGAATAAGCGGTTGCGGGGCAAATTAGATTTAAAAAGAAACGGTTCTATGGCAGGTACCGTTAATAATGATTTTCAAACAAAATTTTTTTCATTAGAAAATAGACCTTGTCTTAAAACTTATACTTGATTTTTTTAAACAAAATCGTTGAAGCAGTTTTTGAGCAATTTCAACTTTACTAAAATCGGTATATGACAAGTACCGTTATTTTTGGTCCAAAAAAATTAATTCCAAAAACCCCTCTGGAGAGTCTCCAAAAAATGCTACATACCAAGTTTGAAGTCAATCGGTCCATCCGTTTAGGCTGTAGCTCCTTATACAGACAGACAGACAGACAGACAGACTGACAGACAGACAGACAGACAGACAGACGGACTTCCGGGACCCACTTTTTTAGCATTCTCTACCATCGTAATGTCATGGAAAAATGTTATCTCAACTTTTTTTTTTTTGTACGAATGCATAACTTGATATACATATAGTACCTATATCGCAAGTAAAAATGAATAATATATAATATTTCTTCCGAATATATTTGAGACGAAAACTTTTTTTTTCAATTGCAGTAATAAAAAAAACTGCCAATTAAATCTTCTTGAAACTTCTTTCTGCATCTTTTGAGGTTAAAAGTCGTCAAATAAAATCCATCCGAAGTTTATACCTATGTATCTTGAGTCATTCTCGAGATATGGTGAACGAAAAAAAGTGTCACAAACGTACGAACGTACATACACACACACACACACAGACATTTTTCTAAAAACGACGTATTCAGACTCTTTTGACTTCAAAACATCGAGAAATATCAAAATTCACAATAACTTCTAAGCTAAAAATAATTATGTAAACCGTATTTGGAAAACATTTTTTTTAAAAGCTTTTGTGTAAAACCATTAAAACTGGATAAGTTGTTTTTTTTTTTGTTTCTATTTTAAATTATAAATCAAATGTATTCATCCTAAAACAGGTGTTCCCGGAATGACGCTTAATTGTTTAACGCTTCTTATAATACCGAATTGAGTAACTTTTGTTACAAGTCAGAAACAAGGGAACGAAACTGGTGAGGTACTTTGACAGTTGATATGAACACTTACCTAAAATTTGTTTTTTTATAACAAAATTCCAAAATATGTTTAATGATTGCTAACATTGAAACTACTTGAACTTACCCTATATTCTGCTGTATACTTTGAAAGCCTACCCCCTAGAGTCATAGGCCCAGAAGCACTTGCACACTTCAGTGCTCAGCAGCAAAAAACAGTATCAACGCTCGCTTCTCTCTGGGAACATATAAACCAAACAATCTGCCAAAAGACCACACAACAAAGTCCCCAACCCATCCACAGCCACAGCCACAGCCCCAACCCAACACCGATACTGATGTCAGGCAACAAATCTTTTGGTGTTAATTCGTGTTCATCCCGAACCAAAAGTCCAACCATGTCTTTATAGTTGCGGGATCAGGATTCAGGAATTCAAGACCTGATGGTCACACATATAATACTGGTCTTAAGGCAAAAACCTAAGCCATTGCATCACACACACACACACACACACTCAAATCGTTTTAGTTTTATTTATTGACACCCGATGCACGCCATGAAAGAAGTTAACATTTGATTTATGTCCTCGTAATTGTTGGTTTTCTGTTAACAATTTGCAGCAATTTGCCGTCGCAAAATGCAAAATGCAAAAAAAAAATACCAAAAGTAAAGTTAGGTATCTTTAGAAACAAAAAGAAAATAAATAAAATCAAAAAGTAAGAAAAGAAGTCCCAGCAAGATTATAAAATTTATTATGTTCCATTGGGCTGTCAATAAATTTCAATAAAAAACGTGTTCGACGCGTTAAATTGATTTAAATGGATCGTGAGCGAAGCAAATAATTTGCAGTTCCTTATCCTCTTTCTATCTCCTACATATAGCCGAGTGTCAAAATGAACAAATTTTGTTCGCTGCCGCGCATGAAATCCTTCCTTTTATCCATTCAATTTGAAAGAAGTTTCAAGTTGTAAGGTTCTTGCATAACTTATCGACTGCAATTATAGACACTTTTACGAACGAGTGCGCGAAAATTGCTGCCGTAATTATGAGAAATATATCGAGTCTTGGGAGTCCATTTGATGAAAATTGAAAATAAAAAATAAAAAAATAAAACTCTAAATTACTAGTTTTATGTCGTGACTTGTGATATAGTTTATTACTTCGTGTTTTCTTAAAGAGTGGATTATGTGGATAAGATAAATTATATCGATGTTAGATTGTAGATGGCTAATCGATTGACATAATTTATTGTAAATTTGACACATGCACGTCAATTTGGAAGTCTTGTTAACAAAATTTGGATTAGATACATTTTTACATTTGTGATGTCAAAATTGCACCAACTAGGGTACCAAAAATTTACTTGTTCAAGACAGATTTGGTGTCAGATATGCTATCAGTGACCAAGTCTGTTTAATTCATCATTATTTGATAAGAATAAGAAAAATCGATACCTGCAATTTTTAGAAAAATTAAACGGATTTGAAAATAAATAGCTGAGCGACACAAGAAGATATTAACATTATTTAAACACAGTTACAAAGGGTAGTGTTTTTCTTAAAATTTAGTCCCTTATTGTATTTTTACCTTATTGTATTTTTAACATAGGCCAAGCTATTTCAAAATACGTGTTGTCTTAAAAAAATCGATAAGTGATATCAACTTTGGACAATTTTACAAGTAGAAAATACTCAAAAACCACTTCTAAAATTTATTTATTTATTTTTAAAATCCAAAATTTAGTGTTTGAAAATTTTATCATGAAATAATATTGAAATTACTAAAAACCATTTGTGTAACAAATTTCATCGAAATCCATTAAATGGCTCGGAAGAAAATCAGGAAAATAAAACCGGTTCTATGGTTTCTATAACCGAAAGGAAGTACTGTCTTTCTTTATTCAAAAACTTTAGGCTGTACTTCATAGTCGTCCCTCAAGCCGAGATTATGCTTAAGTGTACGCTTGACATGGCTTTTGTGCTATTCATAATTAAGATTGTGTGGAAGTGCTTAAGTCTTCAATTGAGGATTTCCTCAAGCTTAGCTCACTTTCATTTAAGGTAAATGAAATAGAAAACAAAAAAGAATATACAAATTGAAGGGTCCAGGGGAAAAATGGCATAAGCCCATTCAAACCCATTCCGAGAAAAAACGAAATATAAAATTTTGTTTTTCATACAACTTAGTCCTAGAAGTACACCTTGTTTTTTTTAGAAAGAATTAAATTCGTTTTCTAAAAGTGAGGATAATCTCAGACAGCACTCAGTATATACTACGAGACCTCATTATTAGTTTGATTTTGACAAAAAGTGTACATGTACCGATTTTGCCCTGTACTCCTCAGTTATTTATAGCATTTATGTAGTCGGGTACGTTGGTAGTGATGTTTTCATTTAATACCGAAGCCTTTAAGGTGTAAGGAGCTTTTTTAAGTAGTAAGGAGCTTTTTTAAGTAGGTCACTATGGCGTATACGTAACATTTTGTTTTCTATAAAAAACACTAAATTGTTAATATACCTACAATTTTTGTCACTAACCAATTGATCTTTTGTGATAGTTGTGTGATTTATTAAATGATGTTCATAAGTGGTCATTAAAAATTGTACATGCAGAAAAGAAGTAATCATCACAGAACCGGTATTACATGTGATCCAAATTGTAATTCTATTACACCACACATAATGCAAAACAACACATTCGTTTGAAACTCATTTCCATGACTTGACTGCCGCAAACTAAAATGCTTCCCACATCTAAACACCTTTTCGTTTACTAGAAAAATCTATTGTTTGCAGCAAATGAATGAATAGTTTGCTGCAAAAAACTTCCATTTGGTGTAAATAAACAATTTATTTACAGCAAATGACTGCAGGAAACAATTTTTTTAGTAATTGACTCAATGTTTTTGGTGTTCAAATACATTATTTGCTAAACGAAAGTTATCTAGTTCGTGGTGCAATATCAACCGCTTTTTGTCAAATTCGAGTGGTCACATGTTCAATCACCGGCGTTATGCTGAACTTTTTTTTATTTATTCATTCGCATAAAATGTTTTGCCGAAACGAATTTCAAAGTTTGCTGCAAACGAAGTTATAGTCCAAAAAATACTATCCAACAAATGTAAAGTAGTTTGATGCAAAATATTTCGTTCTATCATTATGTTTATATGCGTCTACGTCAATCATAAATTATACATTCCGTAACGGAATGATAAGATACTCTCTGCGTAAGTGAAAAGTCACCGGTTCAATCACAGGTGTTAGCTTAGTTTTATTTATTTTTTATCGTTTGCAAAATGTGATTAACTCAAACGAATTTACCAATTTTCTGCAAATGAAGCTGAAAAATTTTCCAGCAAACGAAAAAGTCGTTTGAGCAATTTTTTCGTTTTCCACAATCGATTTGTTATATCAGTGTACTTGCTATGATCCATATATCAATCCGCTGCAAATCGATCAGTCTAGGTCCGTTTATAGTGTGCTTAACTTCTGAGCCCGGGCTGTTCAATTGTGAAACTCGAACCACGGAAAAACGTTTGATACCGCAGAAAATATGGTGGAATACCGCGGAATATAACAATATTACAGAAAAAACGTGATCATCGCGAATACAGAGAAAATTGGCATATGGAAAGTCAAGAAAGAGCACTTACTAATTACCTCGAGAAAAAGAGTATAATACCGCGGAAATAAGCGCGGAATACTGATGAAAGATCGCGGAATATGGCGATGGTAATGGATCGTGAAATACCAAGGAAAACAGCATGGAAAGTCATATAAAAAGGGTTTAGTATAACCAGAAAATTACATATTATGCCACGGAAATAATCATGGTAAGACGCAAAAAATGCGCTCAAAACCATAAAAAATATCTTTAAAAAACTGGTTAGTGATTGCAGAATATTGTGGAAAATATCATTGAAGGTAAAAAGGTAAAAATAGGGAGGAACAGAGAAGAAGAAGAAATATGTTGAAAGTCGCGGAATAAAACGGAAAACGTCACGAAAAATGTGCGCAGAATACAAGTGAAATATAGCGGAAAATAGCATAAGAAGTCAGGAAAAAAAAAAGCGCGAAATACTGTGGAAATAATTCTCAGCATAAAATATTAGCATGACAAAAGCGTTTAGTACCACAAAAAAAATAACTTAAATACATTGAAAAAAAATTTTAAAGCCATTTTTACTAAAAATGAAAAATCTGTTGGTTCCAATAACTATTGTAGTTGTAAGATACTAAATGTAAGCACAAAATTTAAATCGTTGTGCAGGGCAAGAAAATGACTATAGGTCAGTTAGCCAAAAGTTTTAAATTAATAATAAAAAGTCGGAACGAAGTCTGCCGAGTCAGCTAGTATATTATTAAGGTTCCGTTCTTCTTATAAGCCTATGCTCTGAATATCTTGTAGAAGTCTTTGATTCTATAACTTGGAACACTCTTTTGGTGGAGGGGACAAGTAGGTATTAGTAGTGACAACTTAGTCTACCAAAACCAGGGGTTACCCTTCTGCATAAACATGTTCTGTGATCGCATATGTAGATATAAGATCTATGGTTAAAATCACATACGCCTCTTCGCCACGTCAAAGTTTACCCCCCATGAAAGGAGTGGGGTTTGTGTTGTTATGAAGCTGATTTTTTGTTATGCTGGTATCAATTATAACTTGTCTTAAAGTTAAAAGTAAGAAAATTGTAAACTTTTTGAAATCTTCTTTCCTTTTTTACTCGATTTCTTTGAAGCTAAAGTGATTTTAGCAGTGTGTAATGTACGTTTGTATTTACGTTTACGCTCTGTAGTGTTTAGACGCAAATCAAATCAAAATATATTTATCAAATTTTGATAAGTAAAGTCAATCAATTCATTATTATGACCCGGGTGACATAAGATACATATCAACCGCCTTCAACAATACGAATCTTATAAGTCCCGATTTTAAACGATTTTATTTCATTTTTGATTTAACAATGTTTTTTTGTAAAATCATCTTACTTGAAAAAAATATAGATTTCATATTTCAGATAACGAACGTCCTGCACGCTATTGAGAGACAAGTTTTATTCCCTCCTCTTATCTGTGTGTAGAGATTGAGAACAGACGTGCCTTTTTTCAAGTTTTTGTTTACCAATAAACCAGACTACCTCAATATTCTCCTGGCCTTTCAACAACTAATAATATCAAATACCATCTATGGGTTATTTTTTTTTCTAATTTAAAAAACTTCTTATCAAATAATGAGATCAGAGCCAATAACCAAAACTCAATAATAAAACTTTGCCAATATGCAGTGCACCAATCCATTTTGCATGTTAATAGGACAAGTTAACTGGAAACATTTCGAATATTCCTTAACTTCATATCGAAGAAGGACATTCAAACGAACAAACTATACGAGGGAGTCTTTTTTTGATGTTCATTTCACTTAAAACTTTAAATGCCACATGGCAGCTGTTTGCGAAACCAAAATTGCCCTCTACCATGTGAAATTTCAACTCGAATATTGCACTTTTACATGCGATGTAGTTAGTCTTTTTCAAATGAAAAATAAAAAGAAAAGAGCAACGGAATTTACTTGTTAAAAGTTTTGATTTATTCATGCCATGAAACATTTATTCTCGTATGTCTTCTCTATCCCCTTTCAAGAAGTTTAATTGGAACACATTTAGAGAACAAACAAGGTCTAATTGAAGCTTCTTAAGGTAGGAATAAGTAGTAATCGTCACATGATGGAAAAAGACAAATTTGAATTGAACAAAAACCACAAGAAACATTGCGGACATTTTTGTGTGACAGTTGGACTTATTTCATTCTCAGAAGGACTATTATACAAGAATAAGAAAAGGATACCTTGTTATCTCATCAAAACATCAAAAGATTGACCCCTCATGGCAATGTGGAGGTCGATGTATCCTTTGCGCCTATATATTGACATTATCTTCAACAAGGTATTAACATCAAACTTCATTATACTCGCTATTGTTTTCACCAAAATGTTTCTAGCACTTCCGGGGAAGAGGTTACCTGATGGTTGAATTTTTAAATATATACCCGGAATACAAAAAAAAAACAAAGTAAAAACTGTCCCAAAATCATCACAAGAGAGCAGAGGGGCCATCAGCAAGGACTCAAAATCAATAGACCGTATAGGGGTTTGATTATTATTGTTCTTGTTACAGTTTTCTTCTTCGTCTCTCTATGGTCTCTTCGAATGCCTCAAAGAATTAATCGTCTCGTCATTATCAATTTTATTATAATTTTTTTTTTGTCGTTTGTGTGTTTCTTTGTTTTGAGCATTTCGAAAAAATAGGTATGAAGATGTATAAGAGAGGGAACTACCGATTTTCGGGTGAAAAGACCATCGACTTCCTTTGGGCATGCATGGTGATGATGACGATGAAGACGATGGTGATGGAAGGGCACACAATGAATTTATCTTCGCGAAGGACTTCTGACTGATTAGAGATACATATTTGTTTTTTTTTGTTTCTTTATAGGTACATTTTGAAACTTGATACTTTTATCTGGAGCACCTTAAGAAGAATGAAAGCATAGGCATATAGTCAATATCAATATAGACAACCCTAAAATACCTCGATACCATGAGGTTTTTCCATTGTTTGCTTGTTTATGGTATACCTACTTATACCTCCGATATACATTAGGTATACCTACATACCTACAAAGCACAATACTATATACAACGTAAATTAGGTGAAGGAACTCCTTAAATCTGCTTTCTTCTGTAATTTTTAACTTTTGGAGCTTAGAATAATTTTTTAAGTAGATTTAGATACTTAATAATAATAAAAATATTAATTATACTGCATGCCTGTAAGACCATGAGTCTTTTTAAATACGACTTGCACGCCACTATTCAGAAGAAATAGAAAGATAGGAAAGAAATTTTCGCTGGTACAGTAGATTTGAGACTTAGATGGATATCATCTCATAAAATCGCATGGGTGGAGCCCAGTCAAGAAGGGGGATAAAGAAACAAAAAACTACTGTCTAGGGTAGGGCTCGAACCCAATACATTTGAGTTAGCAATCAAGCAATAAGCCTTTGAGGAATTGTTGAATAGCTTTAACTCAGCAGATTCAAATATGAGTTGCTACAATTTAACCAACGATTTAGTAGATTATTCTACCTCCACCGAAGATCTGGTACAGGGTCAAACTTGTATTTTGAACTTGCCTTCTGACAAAAATTGTCCATCCTATTCATCCGCTAAAACTAAAAACGGTGCAGTTGGTAGAAAAGCTTACAAAAGAGGATGAGACAATACTTTAACAACACAGAGACTCGATCCACCCTCTAAACGCACGGATCGCAAAAGCCCCCATACTGCTTCCGAACCTGAATATTTGGTACAGGCATCAGTGCAACAGAGTTTAGAGTCGGTTTCAGAAACAGTTTCTTGTATTGATCCCGTTAACACCAACACTTGGCCTATCCGAGCTGTCTCTAAACCTAAAACTATTTTTGTTTCGCGCCTGGAACCAGATATTCTCCCTGAAGATATTCTGTCCCATCTAGTAAATAATAATTGTATTCCCAGCCATAATTCCATCATCCATGCACAAAAATTAGTAAAACAAATAGTTTCGTTTCGTCATTTAAACTAGTTACTCAGGCTTGATATTTTGATTGAATTTGTGATGTAAATAAATGGCCCCGTGAAGTTCTTATAAAGGAATTCGCTACAAATTAAAAATTCAGAGGTGTGAAAAATGTACTCAAGAATTCTTCTCCAAATAACTGAGCAGACTCAGCCTCTTCTATCGAAATGTAATCATTAACTCCCAATCATTTTCGCAAGACATTTTGTTTTGTTGTTTTTGTTGAAGTTTTTTGGACACAGAACTTTTTAGTCAAGAGTTCTTAGTTTACAGAAAAGATCGTCATGCTAGTAGTGTAAGTAAAGTATTTGGCGGTGTTTTGATTGCAGAGAGAAATAATTTGAATTCCTCATTCATTTCATTAACAGTTACAAATTCTAACTGGCTTTTCTGAAACCATTCATTTACTTGACTGATATAAACTTCAATATCAATTCTGATAATATTGCTAAGTTTATATATCTAATCTTGACGAGAATTGTATACCAGGGCCAGATGGTAAACCAAACTCAATTTCCAAACTCAATTTCATTTATTATTTCCATTTATTTGGAAAAAGTCTTTCATCCATTCCGTTACACAAGGAAGGAAAAAAAAGATGAAATTCAAAACTATGTATAGGCTTTTCGAGGCTGTTATTTGTGAATATTTGTGTTTTTTCTGGTAAATCAGCCATGGTACCGAACCAACATGGTTTTACAAAAGGTCGTTCTACGGTAATCTTTTTGATGGAGTTTACCGAAGTTTGTATTGATGCATTTGAAAGAAAGAAAAGATGTTGACAGCGTCTATACAGAATTTAGTAAGGCAGATTTTACTTAAAAAGCTTAGAAATCTTAGTTTTAGTGAAAATTTTGTGTTGTGGCTTCAATTCTATTTATTAAATAGATCTTATTAAGTGTTGTTTAATGGTTGTCTATCAAATTATTTCATTGTTAATTCTGAAGTACCACAGGGTAGCCATTTAGGTCCTTTACTATTTATTTTATTTATTAATAATTTATAAACTTTTACATTCCTCAAAGAAACTTTAGGAAAAGTAATTTTTTAAACTAAACTCTTAAGCAGTGGAAGAGAAAAGCTAGTTCACGGAAATGGAATCCCCAACCATAGTACCAAAATGTGGATAGGAAAAACATATACATTCCACAATATTTTCTACACCTAGTTTTCATTTCCGAAGCGGGCAACCATAAGGAAAATGTTCAAGTCAGCGTTGAAAAGCTTGATGTTATGTCAATTAATTTATTTTGCTTCAAAATGAAATTAAAAATTTTTTTTTTCGGTTGTCCGGGCTGAATTAATAAATTTTAAGGAACTGGATATGTGATGTGGAATATTATTATAACTTGATAGTTGTCAAAAAAACTTCTTATGTATTTATTTTTCAATAAAAAGTGAGTACTAAACCTTTTATATAAGAGTATCAAACATTTTCTGGACGTTCAAGAAAATGACATTTTGATCATCATTATCGCTTATTTCATTTCTTAAATAATTGAATGAATTTTTTTGTAGGGCACGTGTGAAAATTCTTGAATAAAAATTTTGCCTTAGTAATATGTTTAGAACACAAGTAGCTAAATTTAATTGACTCTAGTTTATATTTTTTGGACACTTTAATTTCAGTTTTTGAGGTATGGAAGGGTTTCCGGAATGATATTTTGGTTATTAGATGGAATAAAAAAAAACTAACACTGTTTCAAACTAAGTAAATATATTCGTAGTAACATCCCGAGTATTTTAATCGGTACGTGAGAATTCAATGTAATTTTGATTTAAAAAAAAAATCCCGGATATAATTTTGTTCTGCCATTTTTTTATGAAATAAAAATTCTTTCTTTTAAGTTTATGCACAAAATTTAAGACAGTTAAGTTTTTGGTTTGTTCATAAAAAATACTTGTTTGAGTTTAAGTTCTTGCAAGAGCTGGATCATTTTTTATAGAGAAAAATAGTGCTAGTGATCTCTACCTCTTGGCGTAATAGTCAGCATGATTGACTATCACGTTGGAGGTCTAGGTGAAATTTTTAGCCTATGTCACCATGATTACAGTAATAAACGAGAAGCTAATTTAAGAATATCAACGAGCACTTTTAAAAACAAACAAAAATTAGTTTCATCAAAATTTGGACTTTAACTAATTTTTCGCAAAAGCTTTTTTTGAAACAAAATAAAGAATACATTTTTGGTTTCAGTATAAATCTCTCTAAGCTACAGTTCAACGGGCAAATTAAATAAAATTTCCAAAACAAGATCTTAGCACTCTGTGAAATTTCGCATTTTCTAATTTAAAATATTACAGAATTGTTAACACAGACCGAAATTCCCGACTAATTGTGAAGTTAAGGAAAGCATACATCAATCTTTAAAATTTTGTACCTATGCAAAAAAAAAAAAAAAATGTTACACATACGCCCCAGTGACCATTTAATTTAAACTTAAAATAATAATTAAAAAAATGCAAGTGGAATGATTTTTGTTTTGAATATCCATTTTTTTCCTTCTACAGTGACGTATAGATACTAAATTATTGTAACAG
Source organism: Meliscaeva auricollis (assembly GCA_948107695.1). Lineage (NCBI taxonomy): Eukaryota > Metazoa > Arthropoda > Insecta > Diptera > Syrphidae > Meliscaeva > Meliscaeva auricollis. The sequence continues at coordinate 29,110,194 of OX403619.1, read as the reverse complement.
ATTAATGCCAGTAATTTTCAGTTTTTTTTTTAAATCTTTATGGAACTTAATTACAGATTAAGTGGGCACAGATGTTAATGAATAACAAATAAGCATTTGTTTTGTTAAAGACATAAACATAATTACATCTCGAACAGGTATCAACCTACCTTCAAAATTAAAAATTAGTTCAAGTGTTAACCACAAAGACCGCCATATAACAATCACTTAATTTATAATAATCTAAAATGCAATAGTAAGAGGTATTGGTAGCTATAAGTACCTACATTATGAAAGTACCTTGCACTTTTGGTGTCATTTACAGCTTCTTTTCTCATCATTAGATACACGTAACAAAAGGTAGATACCTACATAATTGCGTCTTTATGAATAGGTGGGTAATATCCAAAGATAAAATAGAAAAAGAGAACAAATCCAAATCAAAATATGTAATAAAGGTACCTATACCTACCTAAATATACCTATACTCCCCTCCTGAGCTACCTAGCTATATGTAACACAAAAAAAATCTCATGAATTGAATTTATGTAAACAAAATAATAAAAAAAAAAACACAAAAAATGTCAAAGATACATATTTTCACTTTGTAACATCCCCAAAAAATATAAACACAACAACCAGAAAATCATCTCACAATAAAAGATACCTTATCAAATCAAACAGAACAAAATAAAAAAGATACTTTTCAATGAATCTAACTACAAATGGCACACTCAACTTCGAGTACCTATACCTGAGCTGAGAAGAAAACAGCCATCGCGCAAGACGATAACACCAAACAAACAACCAATCACTTGATTGTATTTCAATACCAAAGCAAAAAAAGTATCTTTTACTCTCAGATACACTCGCATATAGACGCCCTCCAAGTTGGCATTTTAAATTGATAATAATGAGGGGGCGGAGTCTAGATAGCGACTATTGTTCTCGAATCTCCTCCATACACAATGGTTTCTTCTTGGATTTTTTGAAAAATTACAACAGGTTTTTCTTGATACTCACCACCTATAATGGTGGTAGTTTATTCATTTCAATTTAGAAAGAGAGAGATAGAGAAGTGATATTTGATAGTATTGAATAGAGGTAAGAATCCTTGTTGAACAAGAAGGTGTGGCTATATGAATATTTGTATCTTTTGATTTGAGATACTATTTAAAAGGATTTAAGTTTAAGTAAATGTTGAAAAAATAATCCAAGTATTAATATTTCTATTAAAAGATACATTCAATTTACCCCATCATCAACCAACCAACTCACAACCCACCCACCCACAAAAAGCTTATCAAAATTAAATCTACAACCAATAAACAAATAGGCATCTATCAGTTAAAAAAAAAAAAAAAAAAAACAATTCATGAACTTTAATCAACTTCTATAACCTCTCTCTTTTAGATACATAATACAAATCCAACACAATTACCTTTACTACCATCAAATAATACCTCACACAGATACACAACATTCTGCTTAAATGTGAGTAAGTAGATTTTTTTCTTATTAGACACACTCACACCACTCAAAATATACTACACTTTGAGAAGCACTGGTGTTTTGTTTGCCTGTCCGCTGTCCGTCCATTCATCTGTCTGCGCCCTCACACTCAGATGAAATTCTATTCCTGATCGTATCGGATTTAGTTTCATCTGAAAGTTTTAGTTTATCGTGTAACGTCTTGGCGTGAGGTCGGATCAATTGTGTAGATATAATTTTTTTTTTTTATTAATCGAACAAAACAAACAAAAATAAAAGATACTTTTGTATTTTTGTCGGATTGGATATTATTCGATTTACGAAATTATTGGATTATTCTGTAGTGTACTTAAAATACTTCACGGTTCTAAAAGATACATGTGAAAATTATCTATAGGGTCTATAGTACCTAATTTTTGTGCATCATGCATCGTATTATTTTCGTTATTTTGTTGTGATTTATTTTTTGCGCAATTTTATACAGTTCTAACGAAAACGTGTTCCTATTTTTTTTTTTAAGAACAAAACAAAATTTTAAAAGAAATTCGAAATAAAAATAAAATCAAAAGATTGGGATACAACGGAATTTAAATAGTGTATCGTGTAATTGCTATTATAGAGGTGTTTCGACTTATTTGGAAAGTATATCTTTCTATTCGATTGAAATTCAAAAGCTTTTTTTGTGATCGTTCTTATTTTTAATTTTTTTTGAATCGTTTACATCACACGTGTAAAAAAAAGTATCTTTGTGAGAATTATTGTGCAAATGGATAACTCAATCGATGCGATCGACAGAAACAAAAAATAGATATCTACATTATTTAAACATTTAACAAAATTGGATACATACCCATAGATACATATCTATCTATAAGATAAACATCATCAACAAAAAGATATTGCTGCTGCGCTAAATGGAGTCATTCAACGCTTGAAATGTAAACAATTTTTTGTATTTATTTATCTTTTTTTAAGTATATGAAAAAAAACTCAGCAACATAAACAAAGTTCATATTTATTAATATCGCGGAAATGCTTATTAAGAGTTATAAAAAAAAAACAAGATTAAGGTGACTAACAGAATAGACATCATGTCTGCCCCTATCACATAATCCGTCGGAACGGAATCGATTTATTATTTAAACCTCGGATGCAAGTTTTAATAACTTCTACTCGTATGGTATCTGCACAATTAAACTTAGACTGACTTTTAAAAGTAATTTAAGAGTTGACACTTGGATTTCTTTGGATTAAAGAAAGTTAACCCACGGATCAAGAATTTGAAAACGAGCTAAACCGTGCTACAGTGCTGAAACCAATGTTAACGGATTGAATTAATGAACTATATTCTTAAGTTTGTCTTTCAATATTGGCTGACTTAATTTTTGACTTGCCCTTCTTTCGATTCTTACTTTACACTTATTTCCGAGCAAGTTTAACGTAAACTTATTTATTAATGATATAACAAGACCGATATCCAGGTTTTTGTCTTAACCACGTACTAGGACGATTCATTAATATTAAGCCCATTTAGTGTTCTGGTATTATTTGTGATATTCAAATTTCCGACCGCTGTATGACCGGTATTTTGTTTTCCAGCCTGAATAGGAAAAATAAAAGGAAATTCAATTCGAGCCAAAAGTTAACTTTACTCAGCTAAATGATGTTTTACGTTTTATCAAGTAGGAGGTTTGCTTATGAATCGAATGTGCCGTAAATTAAATGAAGAAATCCAAATCAGAAAGTTACAAGGAACTTTAAAAAAGGAATAGGAGGTGGTTAATAGCATTATAAACAGAAAAGCTAGTATATCAACTCGTTAACATTGGAAAACGCTGGGGAAGTAATTTCATATCCTTCAGCAGTAGCTAACGCATTCAACGAGTTCTTTGTTTTAGTTGGACAGAATTCGTTTCCCAGAAGCTATTTAAATCAGTGCACTTGTTGCACTAGAGCATGTTATGTGTCAAGTGTATTTCACAGAAATAGTTTCTTCTTTGAATCAATTTCTGGTTTTGAAATATTAAAAACGATAAATGCTCTCAACAACTCGAATTCAAATGGTTATGATGGCATTCCCAACCGTGTTTAAAAAAATATCTCTAAACATTGTTGATATTTTGGCATACATATGTCTTCAATTTGAACGATCCTCCGATTACAAATAAGCAGATGGTTGTGTTAGAAAAATGAGTAATAAGAATGATTCCCAATTCTTCTCATCTTGCCCCTTCCATGGAGCTATTTAGAGTAACATAGGTCCTTTCGGTGAGACTAATATTTTACTACAAGGTTCTAAAAAATGTCTTTATCAGAGGGGGGTACTTGCAGAGGCCTATTTCTGTAAGGCACGCATTGCGAAATAACAACCAATTCCTTGTCGCCATTACAGCCTCTCGAACTACAAGTTTTAGAAATTCGTATCATATTGTTTCCTGTAAATTGTTTAACTGGCTTCTTGTCAACATACGAAGCATAACAATTCTGTTCGCCTTTTTGAAAAAAAAAGAATGCTCTGGCTCCTTGATTTCGATCATAATGAAATTGAAGTTTTGCTAAGTTATATTATTTAGTCTCATTTTTCAATGCTGTCACTGAATTGAATTATGTGAATTATTTGAGAATTATAAGTCATTTATATAAATTTGATAACTTTAATTGTTTTCTTTCGCATTACGTTTTGGTTCCTTTTGAACTTGCATTATTAAAAATTGTATTTTATTTTTTTAATTGTATTGGTTAGTTTTAAATTGTTCAACTCGCAATGAATTGTCCACTAAAAAGTGACATTATCTCTATTTAAAAAAAAATACAAATATCACTAACTATTCTTACAACTATTGGTAATTTGGTTTAGGTTTAATTAAATTGTATTAAATTGTATAGATTTTATAGGTAATGAAAATAATGACTAATAATGAGAAAAAGGAAGAAATTGTGATGAAGTTAGGTAATTTGTTCAAACGGAACTGCGGAACTTAACCATTTAAGGCTCTATTCCACAAAACTTCCTCTATTATAAGTTCTATCACACAAAACCTTTTAAACAAGTAAATAAATTTTATCCATACAATTACTTGTTAAAAAACACATCTTGTACAATACTTGTAGTGTTGTGGAACAGACTGGCCCCAATCACAAGTGTGTTCAAAATGTGTATGTTTTTAAATAAAAACATTACTGCACCAGAATCGTAATCCATTTACGAATCAAAATCACGATGTCAAATATCAAATCTAAAGCAGATACTGATCAGGAATGAATTACATTTATGCAGAAGTTACGAAAATATGAAATTGATTATTGAAACTAATGCACCAATTTCGATTTTTTTTTAAATATCTTTTTGATAGGCAACAAATTTTCGTAAATCCCTAGTTTTTGCCAAAAGCTGTGATGTTTAAGAATAAAATGTCTAAAATGATAAAGTCTACATTGATGCCCACAAGGAAGGTAGATTGGTCCTCTATTATTTGTGTTTTTTACAAAAGACATGTGTAATGTAATAACAATAAGTCGTTGAAAGATTCCTTTATTTGCGAATGATATATAACTATTCCTTTCTATCAGTAACCGCAAAGAACAACACCTTTGGGACGTGTCAGTTATTTTCGTGATATTGGCATTTTGGATGCAAAGTTAGTAAACAGTGAAAATCGTGAAGTTGCTTTCATATTTAAACGATCCACATTGCAGACCTCAATCATGAAGATCTGATAATTAGAACTCAAGAAATAAGCTTTCAGATATCATATCAGATCTTTTTTTGGAGGGTTTTCAGATAAGAAAAACAAACAAAAAATAAAATAGAAATGTCTCCAAAAATGGTTCAATTAAATAGCATATATCTTGAGCTCGATTTATCAGATCGTCAAGATTGAAGTCTCCAGACTTAGGAAAAATGACAGAGCATCATTTTCAACATTAAAAATTTCAATTGAAATGTATTTATCTGTCTCATATGAATGGGAATAATCGCGTTTTTTAACCCCCTTAAAACCACAGAAGGCTGAAAAATAAACCTGCAAGGCTGCCAGAATATGAAATCAAGACGCGTTTGCCTATAAAACTGCATACTCAGATTTTGGTTATACCTCCACTCCCAAAACTTGCTGTCGGCTCTTGGTCTATTTACTAGTTTCAACAAATATGAATGATTAACGATTTAGTTTTCTTTTATACGTAAGACTTCTAACATAAATCAGATTGAATCTGTTAGCAAGAAATTTTACTAATTGCGTATCGAAATCTTCCTTGGAATAAAAATGTCAATCTACCTTTTTATACACATCGCATCCTTTAAAACTTATAAATCTTTAAACTTTAATAAATAGAAGAACTATTATAAATGATTATTTTTTTATTGACAAATAATACTAACCCAACTTATTTGGTAAAATCTACATAAATGTCCTAAGTAGGTATGTAGATTTTCTTCGAAATTTTTAACTTTTAAATTGGAACTCATATTATTTTAGAAAGCCGTTCAACAAAAATGAAAAATAATACTGGCTTACAACATTTTTTAAATAAATAAGCCAAGACTTATAAATACAAATGTCATAATTGCGGAACCCCGTCGGTAAAACCACGATTTACTGTGATTCTTAATAGCTTTAATTGGCCAGTTTAGAAAAAACAATGTTTGAGTTAAACCAAACCAATTCTGCCAATTTGTGCGAAAAAGTGGTCGAAAATTACATTTAAACAATTATAATGCACTTTTATTATAATTTACAAATCAGCCGTAACTGTCGAAGGGTATTGTCTCTTTCTTATTTAGAGTGTAGAAGAAAGTGTTTGGTATTTTCAAAATCGTTAATGGAAAAGTGTGGAGACATTTGAGCTTATGGTTGACAGTTTTATAAGAAACAAATTTTAAGATTGACATGTCCTTACTAGAAAATGGTTTGGTGTGAAAGATTTAAAACATAATAGATAGGTAAAACAATTGTATTTGACTTGAATTTCTGCTAAATAATTTAGCATTATAATCTTTTTATTAAAAAGTTATAAAAATATAGTATTATGTCACACTTAAATTTTTTTAAAACCACATTTCTTGATAGTTTTATATAATTTTCTGTTTCATTTCAAAACCGACATTGTATAGATGAACTTTAACGCAAATATTTAAAAAGAGAATTTGTCACATTCTCCCTGTAATATTTAACACCAAATAATATATACGTTAAAAATTTTATAGAAAAATTACTTCCTGATAAATGTCTAAAATTGTTAACATCCGAAAATAAACCTTGTTATTAAAAGTTTTTTATGATTTGTCTGTTTTCAAAAACGATCCGTCACATCCGTCGATTTCAACAGATCCATTGCATTGTTTCAAAGAATGCAATGGATTTTATTATTCCTAAGGTTTGGGTAATAAGTTAAAATATTTATTTGTCTCACCGTGGTTCAAAATAAATTTTATTTTTTGCCAAACAAACACATTTTTTTTTAAATTTTGTTATTTAGGTACACTTACTTATTATTAGAAAACTAATGTTATTAAAAAAAAAATCAATTACAAGAAAACTATGCGAGACATCTAAAATCAAACCTATCTAAAAGATATCTACATTTATATGTGTATGTGTTTCTATGTAGAATTTTTTTAATTTAAAATATCGCGTGAATAATTTATTAAATTATAAGCAATACTGACACCCCCATAACGGTGAACACACCCACATATTTTGCTATTTTATTTGACATTATGTTATTAATTATATTAGATCAAGGTTTTTATAATATATATTCTATATTATGTAGGTAAAATAAGAAATAAATCAGCCAAGTAAAAGATTTAGCACTATTTAATTAGACATATTTAATTACTGATCTTAAATAGCTTTTATTTAATTCAAATCTTTAGAAAATTATTCACTATAAAGTCTGTTTACTTTTGTTACTTATGGCCGAAAAAAAACGGAAATGAAAGTGACAAATAGTTTCAAAACATTTTGAGTTTCAAAAACCACCATATCAAACAAAAATAAAATTTTAAGTGGATTACAGAAGGGTCTGGGAGATTAAGGACCACCCCTTCCAAGCAAAACCAATTAAATTCTTTCTTGAAAAACCAATAAAAGATGTACATTTAGTATACTAAGTTTTATGAAGACCAAATTTTTTAATTTTTTCTCGGCATGAGTTTGAATGGACTTATGCCTTTTAACCCTTCATATATACACTTAGCATATCAGTATGCCATTTTACCAGGCAATTTTGATCAGTGGAATTTGAAGACGTTTTGAAAACTAAACATTTTGAATACTTTTTGAAACTTTTTAATCTTGCAAAGCAAAAAATTTTAAGTGAAATGTCATTTTTTACCGAGTTATAGGACATTTTTCTAAGGGGGCCCATTTTAGGTCACATTCCCCTACTCAGTTTTCCTTTTTTTTTAATATAATACCCTTGGGTCACATTTTCCAAGGTCAAACCGCAAGTTAAAATTTTACAAAAACTATTGCTGTAAATGAAACATATGGCACACCCATTAAAGGTATTTTTTAATGCAGAATTCAAAAACACCAATAATAATCCGAATAATCCGATAACCATGAAGGGTGATTTTTGAGGGGAAGGTAAAATTTTGGAATGGTGACGTGTCTGCGTGTCACGGCTTTCGATGTTGAACAGGGAGATGAAGATTCATACCATTAAAAAGAAAAAGCTATAAAAGAGACGATGCATAGAAAAGAGGAAGGTATAATTTTTATTCAGGGTAGTTGGATCAGCTTGATTTCTGTTTTGTTGGCATTTGGGATCGAAAACTAGGTACGCTTTAAACATGTTCCTTACCACTATATTATATCAAAATATTATTAAATTTTATTAATCTTCTCTAACCTTGAAAACCTTAACACGAGGACACGTGATTTTTTTAGACTTATGATGTTAGCTATAGAATTTCAAAAAAAAGATATTGACAAAAAACTATATCCGAAGTTGTTTTAGGAAGTTTTCATTGTTTTTCCCAGAATTTCCACTTCCCTTTAGCATATAGGCTTGACTGATAATACAAGACACTGAATGAAATCAAATGCATGCCTGGGTCCCACAAAAAAGTTATCTGTACCGAATTTCATGCAAATCCGTTAACGCGTTTAGGCTGTGGCTCTCTGTACAGATGGACGCACAGACGAACCGACGAACAAACAAACAGACAAACAGACGAACAGACGCACAGACCGACGGACGCGAAGGCATGACGAAAACCACTTTTTCGGACTTCTCCATCATCGTAATGTTAGTTTTGATTAAAACCTCGAATTTTTTTTTGACACGAAACCAATACTTGCAAGTAAAAAAACATAACTTTCGTCATGTTAGTCAGATTGTTTCGAAACCAGCTAGCCGTTGTTCCCAAAGAAAAAACATTCTAACCAAACTTAAACATTAATAAATTATTGATTGAATAAAAAAAAAATTCTTACAAATCCAACGTTGTTTAAAGAAAAAAGAGCCAAAATCATAAAATCCGTTATAACTCGAAAACAAAGCGAAAACGAGAAAATTGCCTCATGAGTTTTCTTACTTCGAATGACCTCTGGAACCCTATTTTTCCTCAAGTTTTCGTCTGCGGTGGTCACTTCGGGACATTCTGCATAAATAAGCAATCAAAACTATCCCAAAACTTCCACCTCAGGATCCTTTTTGATCACAAATTTACTGTATTAACAGACTTATATATTTAAAAAAAAACTGATCTGAATTTAAAATTAAACTCAAAAATGGAATCCCACGAATTCGTTGCGGAGGGATTCGCACTTATTTCAGCCGTATTTACTCCTGTAGAACTCTCAGATGAGGAAGTGTGTTAATGGAAATGGTAATAAGGTAATTCCCCGTATTAATTATATGGTTCACCCGGAAAGTTCATAATTGCTTTAAATGTGAACGCGAACCCTGCGAATCAGGCTGATCCCCGAAAGTAAAGCATTGTGAATTCCATAAAAGGCATGAATATTTTTTTTTTTTTTTTACTTTGAATAACACATTTGTCATGGAAAATTCATAATAAAAATCAATCTCTAGCTATAAATATCACAAATTTTCTACTGACTCACTGATTCATCATACCTATCATAGCATTATACGAGTAATTAAGAAGATGAATGTCTTAAGTTATCATTTCTATCAAAACAAACAATATTTTTCCATAAATTAATATCTCAAATTTGTTTAAATTATTTATTTTTTTTCTCTCTAAAAATCTATTAATTAAAAATAAATCTGCATAACAAAAACAAAATACAATACAATTTTGGTGATGTGTTTTGTCATTGGCTATGTTATTCTAATATCAAATTATTTTATTATTAAAAAAAAGTATAAATTAAAAGAATAAAATAATAATATTGTTAAAACATTCCAATAATGTGTTCTATTTGTCTAACAGCAAAATCCTCCAAAACTAATTAATTAAAATTAATGAAAGCATTAGGGAATATAAATATTTTTTTTTTCTTCTAAAATGTTTTTAGAACAAATTCAATATTTTATGTGCAAAACTATGGTCCGACAAAAATTTATTAATTGCTAGCGAGACGGGAAATATTTTTTATTTTTTGAAATATTATATTTTATCTGACTAGCTACATCGTACGGACAAGTGAGATTCATTAAACATTTGCTAATTTCAATTAAGCAGAGCATCTAATCCAAAAAAAAAGAGATATGCTCATTCAAAATGTATAAACGTAAATACTCATAGATACAAAAATATCCCATCAACAAAAAAAGATATGTTTTTTTTTAAATATATTTGTGTGTTGTGTATTATCTAACACAATAGCGCACTTGTTTCATTCATTTATTCAACTTCATTCGGACTGACGTGGATATTTATTCAAAGTGTCCGGTGCAGATTTTGTGCACCAATAATAAATTGGAAACACACTGATGTATCTTATTCGTAAACAATAGCTCGCTGCAGCTGTAATATTAATTTAATTACTGAGATGTATCTCACAGCAGCTAATGTGTCATCTTGGCATTTGATCAACATTTGTCATTTACGAATTTCGCTGGGTTACTGGTGCTATATGCTGTGTGGCATGAAATCCTTCATGAAATTTGTAACGAAATTTTTAACATGAAACTAAATGAAGCACCATCAACTCAAAACATACAAAATAAAAAAGAAAATAAAAAGAGAAAAAACTGAAGATTATTATTAAAAACTTAACACGACGAAGAAGTGTGAATGAATAAATCTGAATGAGTGTCAATCTGTAGTGTTGTTGGACACGAAAGTGTTTTTAGTGAATTTTAAAAGTTTTAAAAATAGAATTTTAAAGTAGGATATTAATGAAGCTGGATCAGGTCATTTAATGAGTGATTTCAATATTATCTTAAATTGTTTATTTCGACTACTGATCTGGCAGACCTGCACAATAATTTTTATTTTGGAGTTAAATCACTTAGATTCTTATTGCACTTTAATCTATAAAACTAACAAGTGTAATGTGACCCGCCAGGTGAATTGTCTTCTATACATTATAGTCCACTTAATAAAGGTTTTTAACTCAAACTAAAATCCAACAGTTTTGAAACTTGACACACTTATTAAATGATGCCTGGTGTAAGTAATTAATTTTATCAATTGGAGGTTTTGAAGGAAATTCAATAGGTAATGTAGTTTATTTTAAAGCGGAAAAACGTTAAACAAAGCCTAAAAAAAATTTAACGTATTTTTGTTTCAAATATCTCGATACAATACGGATTTTAACCTTATGATAATTTTGGTTGAACAACTAAAATGACTTGTAACAAAAATCTACTGTTGACTATTTTTTTTAACACCATAAATCTATTAAAAACTGTTCAAACTCAAGTACCTCAACAACTAAAACGGCCAAGCTTTGGTTTTAGTTTAATTCAATCTACTAAGCACTTACTTTGGTTTTTTTAAGATCTAAAATTTGTGATATTCTAAAAACCAAAACAAACGTCGGGTTATTCCGATGGGCACGAATAGAGTGTGGGTCGTACCCAGCCAAAAACTTAGTACATCAAATATTTAGCTAGCATCCACAAGATTAAGTACGTGCGACCCAATAGTTCATTATAGTTGCTTTTTTTTCATAAATTATGTTTTCTAATTTTTATCTTCCAACAGATCGGAGATATTAGTCTTCTCAGGATCGCATTTTGTCAGCTATTTTGTGTCCAACTTGAATTCTTTATGTCAACGATCTGATGATTTTGTAGAAAGGAGCTCTCTTAGATTTGGTTGACTTGGTATATATTCAAAACTATTGAGCCTATCAAACTATCAAGCTAAGACCTAAAATCAGATTTGTTTTTATTCATCAATGTATTGTCACATTTTAAAGCGTTATTTTAAAAATATGTATCACTATAAATTTCGTAGGTTTTGGGATTTACACTGCAAAAAACCATCTAAATTAGAGGAAGGTATATAGAATTTATGTACTCTTAATCAGAGGAAAACCAATAAAAAAGAATATTTTGTGTTTCTTCAAAAGGAATGATTTTTATTGATTTTTCAACATTTTTTTGCGGAGAATCCAGAAGTTGTACAAAAAGTTGATCAATACGTAAATTTGTTAAATTTTTCATCATTTAACAGGTCTTAGCGAAAAAATTTTCATGATTTGGATTATGCACCGAAAACAATAAAAAAAAACAATTTATTTTAAGTTTTTCAATAATTTCTCATGTTTTCCGTGATATTTTTTGTTGGGTAACTTCAGATTCGTTTTCAGCATCTCAAAAATCATAAAACATAGCCATTGAAAATTATTACTTCAGAACTTTCCAAATCGAAAAACGCTTTAATTGGATTAAAGAGAGTATTTTGGAAAAACAATACATTTCACTTTCCAATATCTTTGCGCTGAAAGCGATTTTTTCAATGATTTAAAATAATTTAGACAGATGAAATGCACTTCATTCACATCCCATTAATAGTTTTGTAATAAAGTATTTACCAGTATAGCAATTCGACGTTAAATTTACCAAAAAAAGAGTTTTTTTTATGTATATATTAGCATATCTCGAAAACGCGACGTGCTAGGGTAGTTTCAGATTGGAGTTCAGCGGGCCAAAGTCCTTTAGAAGATTATAGTTTGGTTTGGAGGCCGTTTTCGTTGCAGGCCAGTGTAATCAGTGTGGTTTTAGGCGAAGAAAATTAACCAACCAACAATCAGATTTCTACACCCCGGAAGATCCTTTAAAAACCCCACAACATTTTCTTCATCGAATTTATTTCAATCAACCTTCGACACCAAAGAAGTCACGATTTATTTCGCTATCGAACACAAGATCTACAAAAGGAGATTTCGTCACCAAAGTGTATTGAAAGGTCAATCGAAAATAATTTTTCATTTGATTCAGTACTTAGCTTACGAAATTTGTTGAGTATTGAATTGAGTTAACTTTACTTTATAATAAGACTCGGGATCAAATTGACTGAATTAGATTTGAGTCTGCACTGACCAGGATGATCTTTCAAGGAAAAAAAAAACTGAGCCTTACAAATTTCAGTCATAACTACTTGACTCGGAGTGTTTATTATTTAATTTACGTATCTCTTTCTTTTTTTCTACAAAGATAAACTTTCATATCCACCTACGTCTTTGTCGTCTACACTACATGATACACAAACCGAAAGAACTTTTCTGACAAAAACGATATGATGAATGACCAACAACTGCACGAATGTGTATCTCACAGATACGCCTAGTATATTTTTCCACCCATTGAACTAAAATGTATGAGTATAGTTGTAGCAGAGTATATTGTAGGTAAAAACATCTATACACGAATTGGCAATAAATATTCATTGAAACGAGCCGATTCTCAAAACTAAATGAGTTGTGTTAATTTTTTTTTTTTTATTTTTTTTTGTGCAACAAAATAAATTTGAAATAAAAAAACAAAATAAAAAAAGAGCAAACAAAATACAAAATAAATAAACATCAGATTAGATTGATAATGATTTACGCATAAAGTTTTGTTTAAATGTTTGTTAAAAGTTTAAAATCATTAATTTAGTTTTTAAATTAACATTTCGAGCAAATAACCACTCTCATATGAGAAATAAGCCATCAATAACATTCTGTATGTTAGATAGTATCTATAGACATAATTAATTTCTATAAATTCGATCGATCTTCTTGTTGTTATTCATTTGCGAGGAGAAAAATGAATTACAAATATATTCAGAGAAATTGCTTCATTTTTTATAATCGATGCCGATGCGGCGATGATGTTGTGCGGGCGAAGATTTATAAATTTGGCTACTGGCCAAATTTGTTCACCCGAGTATTTTTTTTTTTTTCTAGAATTTCAGATGATATACGAGTATATTTTTATATGTACATACCTTCAGTATGGACTTGAGAGAAAAACGTGGTGGTAAAAATATCCGATAGGTAATACCTACTCTGATATATTGACAATATTCATGGATATTAATAAAATAATGGAAGAGGTTTGTCCCACTAAAGTTATTTTTTTAATTTTCTATAAAAACGTACAAAAACAAATTCTGTCATTTTGTCATGTTGTCGTAAAATTAACACAATAATAGACCCAAGAAAAGAGGGCAGCAAAGTTCCACAAGAAAAAATAAGTTTTTGATACTTATTGCTGCCCTCTACATTTTTTTGGGCTTATCAGTTGTTATTCACAGAAAGTCGGGTCTATGAAATGAAATGTTTGAAATTTTTTAGTTTTACACTTGTTGCCTTCATACTTGTTTCTTTAAGATCAAACCAATCGGAATATTTTGAAAAAAGGCGGGAAGAGGTGATATAGATTAAGGGGATGGGTTTCAGAATAATATTTATTTTTAAACATTGCATTTTAGCTTTACTGCTTTTTTATTTATTTCGGTACTAAAACTATAAATAAAGGATAAAGGTTGAAAACTTGCTGCCCCTCCCCCCCTTCCCCACTCTTTTTATTTTAGTTCTATAAAAATAGATAAAAATAGAATAACTAAAACAAATTATCTCAGAACCGGGCCAAACTGCTCCGATTTTGATGCTTTTTTTTCGAATGTTGGTATTCAAAAATATTTTAACAGCTACTGGTTAAAAACGTTGGCTTTTTTCGTATTTGAACCAAATGAAACTACACTTTGATGAAAGAAAATATTATTATGAACCATTTGATTATTATTTTTTTTGCTTCATGGAACTGAAATATTAGCAAAAAAAAAAAGCATTTTATGCATAATTTTGGTAAGAAAAGATGTCAGGTAGTGCTAATTTTGGTTTAAGCTTTTCAAATGAAATGTTATGTAAAAAAAACTGCGAGCACAGTCAAATGATGCATTGACTGAAATAGATTTTGCTAAGACTAATTTTTTGATTCCATTTTATTTGTCCAGTCAGATACTGACATAAATTTTAGAAATTGCTTTGAGTCATCTTCGCAAATGTTCCTACATTAGAAAATTAAAAAAAAGTGGTGCTGTTTAGCATTCTTGGAGTTAGTTTTACCGAAAAAAAAACAATTATATGAAAAGGATAGAATTTCTTCGATGATGGTTGAATTAGTAGCAAAACGTTTGATTCCGCAGAAAGAATTGTGGAATATCGCGGAATATAAAAGAAAAACGCATTAATCATTGCGAAATACAGCAACAAATGGTACGGGAAATCACATGAAAAAAGCTCTAAGTAAGTACCGCAAAAAATAAAACATATAATACCGCGGAAAAAAGTGCGGATTACTGGTGAAAGATCGGGGAATACCTATAAAAATAGCATAGGAAGTCATGAAAAAAAGGACCAGAAGGAGCATATAATACCGCGGTAAAAAGCGATGTAAGTTATGAAAAAAACGTGAAAACGCGCAATAAAATGAGCTTAAAAAAACCAAAAAAAACCCGTAGAAGTTCATGGAAGAAGCATTTGGTATCAAGGTAAAGAGCGTAAAATACCACGGAAAAGAGGATAAAAAAGCGTGGAAAGTCACAGAATAAATACTATGCGTGGAATATTGGTTAAATATCGTGGAATATCGAAAAATATGAGAAAAGCGTGTAACACTGGAACAACATTATCAAGGAATTCCCTGGAATATAGCATGGGAAGTCAAGAAATTGGGAAAATGCGCAAAATACCACAGAAAAAGTAGAAAAAAACATCGGAAAAAGACTTGGAAAGTTGCTTAAAAATATGCAAAATTCTTCAGGTTACCGCGGTAAATAGGTGGAACACCAAAAGCACGAAACACTACTCAAATATCTTTCAAACACCTCCACCTTTTTTCTGTATATTCCACGCGTTTAAATGTGACCTCTGAAGTTTTTTCTTTCCGTGACTTTTTAAATATTTTTTCATCATTTTTTTCAAATTTTTTTTTGCGGCTTGAATTAAAAGATTTAAATTACTAAATTAAATTACTGAAATGAAATGAATTACTGAAAGTTAATGGACACAAAATATGACGATCCATTTGCTAGATATTGTATTTTTGTTTCGAATACTTGATGTACAAAATAAAGATCATTACACAGGGCAGCACAACGTCTGCCGGATAAGCTAGTATAATTATAAATTATTTTGATTCTTATAGGGTTTTTTGTAAAATTTTCAGGAAATATTAAATAAATGATTTTGACATGGAATGATTTTTTAAAGTGCTTTTACTGTTAAAAAAAACACCTTTTAACAAAAAAGTTATATGCGCATGTTTGGTTCTAAATTCCGAATCGGTTCATCAGTCTACCACTTATTTTCAAATAGAAATTGATAATATTCTGGACTGTTGTATTTAAAGTAATAGACTGTGCAAAATTGATTTTTATTTCAATGTTAATAAAATATTATCTATGACACTTAAAAAAAATATGCTTATTCTCATCCACTTAATATAGAACGAAGTCATGTTATTTTATTTACCTTTATTTATTTTTAATGATATTATCTAGTCCTTATAGTGGATCAAAGTGTCATATCATAAAAACACTTAAAATAAAATTACATCTGTTCCTACGAACGAATCCTCTCCTCACTTCAACCAAAGAGAAAATAGGTACAAATAGTCCAAAGATACACGAATACGATTAGCTGAAAGCCAAAAGAAAAGATATTAAATTATTATTAAAATTATGTAGCTACACATGAGTGCAGAGTATCTTTCAGATGTGGATATGATATAGACAAAATAAAAACACACATTATGCTAGCTGATCTCTAGCTGTTTGCCTTAATTATGTCAATTTGTTATTTTTGTCTTCGTTTTTTTTTACAATTAATGCATGGACAGACGTTTCATTTAACTAGAAACGCTAGATGAGTGATATGGGTTATTTTTTTTATAATTTTTTTTTTTGGTATTTTATTTAAATCCACACCGCAAATTTATCGTTGCGGTAGGTGGCAAATAAATAATAATAATAAGAAACTAGGTAGGTACAATGAAGTAAATACACTCTGTGTCAATTGATTAAGACATTTTTTTCGTAACCTGGGGATTTTATGAAATTAATTTAAGTTTTACTTCCGGCCCAGAAGGGTATTAGTATAAATATTTATGATTTTTGAACTATTTTTCTGAGTTTCATGATTTT
The DNA here is from genome assembly GCA_948107695.1 of Meliscaeva auricollis. Lineage (NCBI taxonomy): Eukaryota > Metazoa > Arthropoda > Insecta > Diptera > Syrphidae > Meliscaeva > Meliscaeva auricollis. The sequence continues at coordinate 29,093,159 of OX403619.1, read as the reverse complement.
TAGTGATCTATAATATTTGTGCAGTCATTATCTAGTTCTACCTGGAAGGTTTAAGGGAAATTTTATTACGGCCCATTTGCAACGAAATTGCTGTTCGTAACCCAAAACATTCCAATTATTCGAGTCTTCATTGAGTTCTTCTGAACCACAGGATTGGAAGGATGAAGGTCCTTAAAGAGTTTTTGACCATTATCATATATATTACTATCATATATACGCAATGGATTCAACATTAAGGAGCCATACAAGAAATGCTTTAGTATACCAAGTAGAGAAGCAATATATTTATTTTTGTTCTTCTTTGAAATGGATGGTAAATTCCAATTGATTTTTTATAAATAATATACATTAAAGGTCAAAAATGATATCTGGGTGGTCGGTTTTCCAAAAACACACATATCGATGCATTTAACATCATATTTTTAAATATTTTTGAAAACAGTCAATAAATTAAAAAAAAAATTCCGTTCTTCATTTTTATTGTATAAACAATTAACGTTATTTTCTTGGAGATAAAGAAAAATGCAAAAAATTCAATAAAATATTATAAAATTAAATTTAAATGGTAATAACTTCAAAAATACAGCCAACATATAAACAAATGTAGGTCCAAACAAAAGACAAATATAATTATTTAAAGGTTTGGTCTGCCAACCCTTTTACTAAAATTAATAGTTTTGGAGATATAAATCTATTTGTGTTTTTCAAAACGGCGGATTTCACCAGGGTAGTGAAAACTAGAACTTAAGCTTTTCTAATACCCCTCTTTCATGTGGTGTGGTTAAACCATCTAGACTATATATGCTGAATAACTTAAAAAGTTCAATTTTTTTTCATCATTCACCCAACTTCGACATCAATTTAAAGCATATGTTTCGAAAACAACATGCTGCCTTAAAAAATATATTCTAAAATAATGTATATTTTCAAACCAAACGAGATTATTTTTATAAAAATCGGTTGAAAATTGGCTAAGAAAAAAAATTTTAACGATTTCCAACCAGGTACCGGAAAAATTTAGTTTGACCAAACCACATGTTTTTTACATTGTTGAAAAGGTCTAAATGTCTTCTTTCCAAAACCCAAATTTGATTAAAATTTGACGAACTTCAATGGATTAAGGTCCAAAAAAATGTTTTTTGGCCCTAAGTCAAGATTTTAGGGGTTTGGTTTGAATTTTCGTTGGAGAACAGTGTAGTCTTAAAACTATGAAGAAGCTCCCGTATAAAAAATATCATCAAAATTATTGTAATCTTTTAAGAGAAAAACAAAAATAAAAAAAAAAACCGTTCTATGGGAGGTACCTGTATTAACATTTTTAAAAATATTTCTTTCCTTCAATTCAATTAAGTTTAATTTTTTTTTAAATTATAATGGTCATATGGCAGGTACTGCTAGTTTTGGTTCTATCATCGTAATGAAATCTGTGATTGTTATCTCGAGTTCGATTTTGTTTAAGAATTTTAAACTTTCCCTATAGTAGGGTAGTAGAGGGATAATTTGCCAGTGGGGTGCATCTGCCAATCGATTTTTTTAATCACGCCAAGTCATTGAAAAACATCGAAAAATCGATTTTTCCACTTGCAAACTTCCCAAAAAGTTTGACAGTTCTCGATCCGCCATACAAGATTCGAGTAGTTGTTTTTTTTATCTCTGCATTTTAAATGGCAAGGTACAAAATTGTGGTAAATGTATAGCATTTTTTTTTTTTAAATAACTCTTCTTTACTAAAATTGTTTGTCAATTGTATTTCCTAAAGTATGTAGAATTGATATTTATTGAGTAATCAAAGAAAAAAGTTATCAATAATTTTGTTTAAATGTTTGTGGGGGGCCTTTGCCATTTTTACGTGAGGATGCTTTGTCTGGCAAAAATCACTTAGTGGAGTGCTTTTGCCAGTGGCAAATCCACTTCAAGGGATGGCTTTGTCAGTGCCAAAACCACCCATGGGTTACTTTTGCCAATGTCAAAGCCTGACTTATAAAATTTTAAGATATTTTTAGTATTAAGTTGAATAAATAGTGTATTTTTTTTAATTTTTCTTAATGCTTAGAGTATCTGCATTGGACTTGACATTTTGCACCTGGCAATAACTGCCCAAGAAAGTTTAAAGCATGGAAAATCTAAGCTTGATATCGCAAATAAGATCGCATACAGCATCAGACTAAAATCCGTTAAGAAAATATGTATATGGAATAATATTCCATTTTTTGGCACATTGCTATTTTATAAAATTACGGATTTTTGAGTCGTTGTCTTAAAAGTTAACTGCTTTTAATTTTTGTGCTTAGACTGAGGTGGTCACTGTGGCGTATGTGTAACATATTTTTTTTTTCTATTGAAAAATTTTAACGATTGATACAAGTCATCGCAATCATCTACGATGGTACTGTAAGTTACAACCGAACGAAGCTAAAAAATTATTAATGAAGACTCACGTAAAATCTAATATCTCACGGCCCACCAATCTTCGTTTTAATAGTGTTTATTTCAACAAATTTGAGTGCAATAATTTTAAATTAAATTATATAATTAAAGCCAAGAATAAATTTAATCTATAATTTTCATATATTTCAAGGTCTTATACATACATTGATATCAAAACAAACATACATAATTTTCTTTCTTTCAAATATTCAAATATTTCAATTTCAATTTTCTTCTTTCTAAAACAAATTCATTGATAATAATCATTGATCAGTGATCACCCATAACTAACTTTAAAAAATAAATTCATAAATTATGATATGAGTGTACTCGAAGCTCAAGCACTTTAATTATTATTGTTTTCTAAAATGATATCATAAAAAAAAGTGGAAAAAAAAAATTCTCAATGATTTCAAATAGGTATGTAGATGATTTTTTAATAATGCCTACACATAAGCAAAATCAAAACACAAACACATTCCCATCATCGTGAGCTCGTTCAAATATAAAATTGCATTCGAAAAAAAAACTTAAAAATACGTAAACAAAACTCAACTCGCCGGGAGGCTGATGGTTATTGCCAACCATTTCAAAAGATTTATTACAAATGGAATTTTATATTATTTATAATTAAAAATATTCTCCAGCCTCAATATAATGATGAAGATGATACCGATACGACGAACAGTGACCTCCTAGTGTCCCGATTTCAAAAATACACACTATAACCACCCGAATGGGTTGGGTTACAAAAACAAAACAACAACAAAAAAACGCAGATATTTCCAAATTCCAATATAATCTCGATCTCTTCATGGAGTATAGAGAAAACACCTAATCGTTTTTGTATTTTTCGGCTTCGATATACTATTTCAAAAGCAGAGAGTCATTTACATTTATTGTGTATATGTTTCGTGTTGTTGAAAACTTTTTGTGTTTCGAGAGATGAGATATTTGAATTTTGTTTTTTTTTTTTTTTGATTTAAAAATAAAACTTCCCATATTACTGAGAATTCTAAAATTACACGAAAATACACGATCTCAGAATGAGTCTCAGTCTCAGAGGATTTTACGATATTCTATATCTACTCCCGCTGCTGATGTTGGTTGTTTTGAAAACATAAACTCCATGACTGGGTCGCATGGTTTTACTCATATTAATTTGTTAAAATCTAAAGAAAAAAAATGGGAGGAGGTTTCTTTTGCTTGGTTACAAGAATTATCAAAATAATCTATCAAAACCTTAGATTTCTGCAAGGATTTTTTTCCCAAAATCTTTTTTTTTTAAAAGCTTTTAGAATAGAATTGGAATTTTTAAAACTATATTTTTTTTATGGAACCATTACTTATCCATTTTCTCTTCTGTTAAAAAATCAAAAAACAAAAACCTAATGAAAACACATGCAGTGTTTTCGAGAAGCGTTTTTTGTTTTTTTTTTTTTTCGTCGTAAATTCTTTTGCGAGGGTTGAATTGATTTTTTTTGAAAAAAAAAAAAATTAAGAAAAAAGCATGATTCAAGGCGGCTCGGCCGTGCCCGCACACACTCGATACCATTGGGGATTTTATTACAAAATTAGATATTGTTGCGGCAGCCAGCATCAGTAGAAGTAGTATAGAGAAGCCAGTAGCTAAATGGTGTTCATGTCTGTGGAGGTGTTTTTGAGGAGGCAGAAAATGTTTAAAGTTTCACCGATCGGCAGGCAATTAACATGGAATGGGAGCGCATTTTGTTTTTTTTTTCGATTGGCCGTGGTGGGGTGAATGGAAAGACAGAGAGAGAGAGAGAGTGAGTGGTTTCCTGCAAAGTTTTGTTATTTTTTTTAGTTTTCTTTGTTAAAAGGTAAAGTGTTTCTATTTTTGGATTCTGAATGAAATGAGATACTTGAACTGGTTGACATGAAAATGTAAGCATATAATATTGAAAAGCACATGTTTATCCTTAATTTTCGTAAAATGGTGTAAGTTTTAAATAAATTGTATATACAAAATTTAACTTTCACCAACGCTGCTGGGTCAAATGAGGTTCCAACGTAGGTACTTATTCTTTGTCATTTTCAAAGGTATTTTTGGGACCTACCGTACATCTATCTTACGTTATCGCGATAAAAAAAAATTGAGGAAAAAAACAAATGCCATAGAAAAAGAGATGTAAAAAAATAGAAGCAAAACTTGAAATAACATATTACACTTTGTTGGAAAAGTAGAAATCCATTGGACAATATTCAGTGGTAGTGTAGGTCACAAACTAAACAGAATTGTTTCTCTAACTTTAGCAAGAGTTCTATACTACAGTTTGGAAGAAATTAACTTTGCTAATTAAGCGAACTAATTACATGATGCCAACCTCAAAAATGTATTATCTGCATTAATTATTCTAAAATTGCCTTAAACATAGTTGTAGTATAGTTCACGTAGAAGAGCCGGTTACTAAACATATTCATGAGGGAAACACTGAAATTGGCATCGACGTTATAAAAACTAACAGTCATAATTGAAAATTTGATAAAATCAAAGACTTGTCTGTCATAGATGGTGTTAGTAGCCAAAGTTCTACCACCAAACACACAAAAATCTCTATCATTTTTCAAGTGACCGAGCATTTATTTTGTTTGTTTGTTTCGTTAAGGTATCAGGATCTACTTTGCTTCGTAATGCATATGCACCTGTAACTTCTCTACACTTTCTAAGACTTAATAGAACATTCCATTTGGCTTTTGTAACAATTTTTACATGTAAATTTTTTAAAGCTTAAGTTGCAGTCTCATCTATTGACAAAATCGGACTTTTCTTACTTTAGTTTTGTTCTTGGATTAGGATCTTCCTTGTAGAACTCCTCATCTCTTCGGCCTTTTTCTTAACGTAAAACTTGAAGCATATTTTTCTAACATTTTCAAATAATCCACTCAATTTTGGTTTATTTCTTGCTTGCTGTTTTATCCATTTTATCATATTCCTAGTTTGATTTTTAAGATTTTATGAATTTTCTTAAAGACTAATTGTAGTTGAAAAATGTAAAGAATCATTCAGTACTTGAAGAAAATTTTAAGTATTTTCTATAAAAAAATATTAGCTTTGAAGTTTCTATATTATGTTCTGCAGTTTTAGTTTTTAGGTTTTCTTAAAAATAACAGTATGATTCTATAATCATATTTGACGGCAGTATAGTTCACGTTTCAGCCTGTAGTGTAGCTCACGAACTACATTATTAATAAAACAAAAGTGTTTTATTTTACTATTTTCCATTAATCTATTTCGTGTTCTTTCGATGCAGATACAATTTTAAATTATAAAGCCTGTAAAGAGGAAGATTTTGAAGTTAAAAAAAGGAAGTCGCATCTGCTACTTTAGATAAAACTGTTAACATGATAGTATTCGTAACATAAGAAAAAATAGAACTGCCCATTAGAGATCGCGAGCATCAATCTTATGCAAAATAGTTGCTTATTCGAGTTTTTAATAAATTTATTTGACTTTGTGTTGACTTTATGAAAAGGAGCTCGGACACAAATTGGTGTATTGAAATGACAATTCAAGGCTTGAAATGCAGGTAATTTAGACAGTAAGAAGAAGTTATGGAACAAAAGATAATAATTCAGATACATTCTCTGTTGAACAAGCAAGGCGCAAGGCAAGCGGGTATACCAAATGAATTTATCCTTAACTTATGATGGATCAAAATTTTACCTAAAGAGGAATTTAAGAAAAATTAGTAGGTATATGAAGATGATCAAAAAAAATCATACCTGTACAATTTTTCTACAGAGTGTTTTCGTACTAGTTCCACATTAACTTCACTTTCTAAACAAAATATCCTTCCATTCAAAATATTTGCATAGACTCTTCTGATCCTGGTTTCTCATGACAATAATTTAAGATTAGGTACTACTACTTTTACTACTACTAAAATTTTATTATGTACCATAATTTTAAAGAAGTATACGCCAGTATTTTACTTGTTCCACCAAAAATACATGTATCATTCGTAAAAATATTATCATTATTATCGCGCTGATACCAATCCTAAAAATTCATCAATTCGACCTTATCTTTCCTGGACTAAAACTAGGTTGCGCCTAAAAATCCTAATTTCGAAAAATGTGATCTTCCAACCTTAACTTGATTTCAATAACTTTTTAAGGTCGCAACAGACAACTTTCCACAATAATATGCAAATAATAATTTTTAAACTACTTCAAACATTGTTGTAGTGTAAGTCACGCAGAATAGCCAGTACTGAAAAAACTTGAAATCAACTTCGAAATTTAAAAAAAAACAAACAGCATTGATTGATTCGAATGTGAACACTTCAGGTACACTTGAAAAAGTCAAGGACTTTTCTATCAGAGATAGTATGAGCCGTCAAAGTCTTACCATCGAACTCACAAATGTCTCTTACTTTCTTCAAGTAAAAAAAGAATCATCAAAATCGGTTCACCCAGTCGAAAGTTCTGGGCTAACAATACAAAAATATAGTCAAATATTGAGAACCTTCTCCTTTTTTTGAAATTAAAATGCCAGTCGTGTAGTGTAAATCACGTATATAATTCCCAATTTCTATAATATTTCAATAATTCCTTAACAAAACAACTGTCAATAGTACTGTTACGTTTGAGATTAGGTTCCATTGGAATTTATTTACTTTTAATATTCAATTAAACCCTTACGCTTTCATTGATGTTAAGTATAAAAGATATCATTTAACATACCTAATTGCTGGCAACAAAAATATCAAAATTATATTATCTTTATATCTTTTTTCTATATCCTGCATTATAACATTTTACAACTGAATAATTAATTCATAATTTGCAAAAATATTATTTTCAAAAATCTGCAATATCTTTAAATAAATCATACTTTTTTGACACAACAGAAAAAGGATAATTCAACAATATTTTTAATTCAATGACAACAAAAACAGATTACATTTGTATACTGGTACGTCAGAAAATCATCTCAATTTCTGATGTTTCTTTTTTTTGTGAATATCAAAAACCCATCAAAAGTGAATGTCAAAAATTAATTGCGCAAACTTGGTACAGAAGTGTACACAAGTATCTTACGTATGAAACACAGCCGCCAATAAAATAAGATCTAAATAAAAACAAAACAACAAGGTGACGCTCGGTATCTAAATTTCACCTAATTCGAACTACACACTTAAAATTTTCGAAAAGGTCATCGTTGTATTCGAAGTCGAACACATATTGCAACGTCAAAGCCATTTTGACGTCTCTCTGGATGATGTGTTGCGCATCAAAAATGACATTTCTCATGCGAAATGATCCGTTACAGATGTGTTTAATTTGATAGTTTTGTTTGTTAATTAAATAAATAAGAAAAACATTTTTAAGGTTTAAAAATAAATAAATTAATAGATTTTTAAGTTTTTGTTTTCTTTTTTTTGCAAAATTATAAAATATTTTATTTTTATACAAAATGTATTCTTTTTTTCTTCTATTTTCAGAAAATGGCATCATTGTGTTTAAAATTAAATTAAAACAACACAAAAAAATATTGATCAAAGTGCACATAACAATTTAATGGAAATAGAAATGTAATAATTGTAGTTTTAGAATAAATAAATTGGTTCAAGTATTAGATACAAAAATTAGTGAATTTTCTTTGTTTTCATAACAAGAACAAAAAAAAAAAGACAAAATATAAAAGAGAGCAAAATGCTCCAGCACCCCGCGACAGATTTCTATGATATTGCGGCTGCTAACGCGGCTGTGATAAGCAGTCGACACACCCCGCCATACAGTCCGACGGGCCTGTCGATTGCAGCACAACACAACAACAACAATAACAATAGTACAAGCAATAACAACAACAATACCAGCAACAATAACAACACTGGCAGCAGTTTAGATATTTTAAATCAAAACGGTGGCGGCGGTGGGGGCGGTGGATTAATTGGCAGCGGGACAAATGGTAGTGGCGGCAATAGTTCTGGCGGCGGAGGTCGAGAATCGTTGCCCAGTTTTGGGTTTACACAAGAGCAAGTGGCGTGCGTTTGTGAGGTAAGTTGTTATTTTTTTTTTCTCCTTCTTTTATTTTCAAAAGGGAAAGGGGTTTGTTTTTTTTTTTTTTTTAATTCTAAATATAGTTTTGATTTTTTGTATCTATTTTGTTTTCTTTTTGAGTTCCTTTATTGGGATTATTTTTATGGATGATTTAATCAATTAGTCAGGCGTTTGATGTCAAGGTGTTTTTCAGAGTTTTTTTTGTTTAGTTTTTGGCGTTGATGGTCTTGAGTCGTATGACTTAGAAGATGAATCTTGTTCGAGAAAGGGAAAGCTATTACACGATATCAATTGTAGATACCAAATAAAATCAGGTCCCGTCAATTGGCAGTCTGCTGCCCTTGTTTTGGTCTAAAAATATTCCTTTTTTTTTTGTTTAGATTAGCGACTTTAACAATTGAAGTTCGTTGCTTTGATTAGTTTTTTTTTTGTCATTTAAAATATTTACCGTTCTTTTCATAAAAAAGGGAGAAAAAGTGAGAGGGGTAGTGCAACACAAAGTGGAAATAGGTAAATTTAGTAAAAAATTAACTCAAAAAAGAAATTATCTCGGAACCGGTTGAAACATTTCCGAATTGGTTTTCAAATTTTGGTATTTGAAAATACTTTAATGTTTAGGGATTTAATTTTTTTTCAAATTAACAATAACAAAAAATTTACAGGTTTATTTAAGGAAACAAGAAAAAAATTAGTTAGGGTCTATGTTTACCTGTTTAAATGGCAGGCGGAATTTTCTAAAAAAAAATATATGTTTTTCTGTAGCCAAAAATCCCTTTTATTATTTTTAAATGAAGCTTATCCAATGTAGAAATAATGATTTGTAAACTCATTTGAAAACAAAAATCAAACCAACATTTTTTGCTGTTTGTATTTTATAAATATATTTATTTTTTCTCCCAAAATTAAATGGCCTTATTTTTATTCTTCTCCGGTTGAAAAAAAAGTTAAGGATCTTTGTTTTTTGAAAAAAAAAGATTCAACAAGAGTGGCAATTAGTAATCCATAAGCATTAAGTATTTATGAATAACAATATTTGAAACAAAAAAAATCATCCAAATCGGAGCTGTTCGGACGGGTTCCGAGATAATTTGATTTAGTTTATCCACTTATATTTGTATTTGCTTTAGAACTTCATGTCTGATAAGCAAAACAACGGTGTTTGAATCTTAGAAATACTTCTGTTATATGTAGTTTTTTTTTCAATTTTCTAATATATATGTATTTCTTTTGACTTTTTCAGTTCAATATATTTAATGAAAGTAGTTTGATGAAATTTTTTGATAGTCCATCTGTTGCTGAAAAGGGCGTATAATTTCAGACATCTATCAGTGATTTTCTGAAATAATAAAATAAAAATTAATTGGCGCTCAAATTTCGAGTGCTGAGCTCCAAAAATAGTATCCAATCAAATTTATTTTAGAAACAAAAATTAAAATCTTAAACCTATAAGAGTTCTCAAATTCTCTGCTGTTAGGTACAAAGGGGGATTAAGTCAGAAAATATTATTTTGCAGAAAATAATATTAAGTTTGAGCACTGCATGCAAATTGACGACTTTGTTAAGCATAATCAGTTTTTTAAAGAAAGGAGTTTCTCTAAATCTTTTTTTTTGTCAGAATCAATCGAAAGAAAAGAAAGAGCTTTTTTTCGATACCAATCTAAAAAGCAGAAAAAGCTTATTGCAATTTTTTTTGTCAGAATCAATCGAAAGAAAAGAAAGAGCTTTTTTTCGATACCAATCTAAAAAGCAGAAAAAGCTTATTGCAAACCCAATCAAAATCTCAAATATACAATTTTGTGACTTAACTCCTTTTAAATAATTAAATTAGATGCATTTCAAAAGAAAAACAACCCACTTCAAATTTAAGATTTTTAATAATATCTCTTGGATGCCGTTATCATAAATGAACCAATTAAAATGGAACCCAATGGAGACCACCAGCTTTCAAAATCACAAAAAATCGTCAAAATCGATCCACCCAGTCAAAAGTTATGATTTATAATGAAACACAAAAAATGATAGTCTCCTCTTTTTTTTTTTTTGAAGTCGGGTGAAAAAGAAATATTGTTGGTATGCCATTTTCTAGAAACTATTGACAGAAATTTAAAAACTCAACTTAAAAAAAAGAAAAAACGCTTAAAGATACAATTAATAACGTTACAAAAATATTTGTTTTATTTTAAAAGTACGATCTTGCTTTCTGTAGTACACAGACAAATTTCAATGAAAACGATTAGAGCCGTTTTTGAGAAATTATAACTGTTTCAATAATTATTTGAATTATTTAGCAGGTGAACCGTTAATTTTGATCCTAAAAAAAGATTAAAGCCAACTACGAATCATGTAGAAAATCACTTGAGTAGTTAAGGCTGTATCTTAAGTTTCTTAAAACTGGCGGGCGAAGGAAATTTGTTTTGTTTGAAAAAAAAACTTTTTATAAAATTTTAAATTATAAGTGCATTTCCGGGCCGTCAATGCTATTGTTAGTTTATCAAATAAGAAGTTGTAAATGCTAGTTTCAGTCTTCTATAGAAGTTATTAACTATTGTCTTAGTTAAATAACAACTATTTTACTAATTTTACTTCAATTTTTATTTTTACGACTGAAATTAATTTTTGTAGGAAAACCAATACCAATTTTCACCAGGGGAGCCATTCCGCAATTCAATTACTGCTAAATGATATCGTCTCGACTATGATTTTTTTAAAAATTCTTTTTTTTTTAATTGTTTTTGTATAACTAAAAAATCATTCTCTTATGTAAAGATTCAGTAAATAATAATTCAAAAATCAATTATCTCAACAGGTCCTACAACAAGCTGGTAATATCGAAAGACTGGGACGATTTCTATGGTCATTGCCACAATGTGATAAATTGCAACTAAACGAATCTGTGCTAAAAGCAAAGGCCGTTGTTGCATTCCATCGAGGACAATACAAAGAACTTTATAGACTATTAGAACATCATCAATTCTCACCGCACAATCATGCTAAATTACAAGCGTTATGGTTAAAAGGTAAATATTAAACAAAAAACAACCACTTTTTTAATGAAAACAAAAAAAAAAAAACAAAACACCTGTGCTAACAAAATGAAAAAAAAAAACATTTTAATTTTATTGTATCCTTGTGAATTTTCCTTTTTTTTTACGTATGTTTGTTTCTTCCTTCTGTGTAGCGCATTATATTGAAGCCGAAAAACTGCGCGGAAGACCTCTAGGTGCTGTTGGTAAATATCGTGTCCGTCGTAAATTTCCACTACCACGCACAATTTGGGATGGCGAAGAGACGAGCTATTGCTTTAAGGTGAGTTATCGTTAAAATTTATACACCACATATTCGTACAAAAAAAAAGAAACAAATTAAAAAAGGGAAAAAAGTACATAGCTTGTGAATTGTGAAATAAATTTTGTTCTGATCCTTTGGTAGGGCAAAAATAAAGGCTCGAAAACCTAGAAATGTTTTGTTTTGTAGGTAAAACTTAACTTGAAAATCATCTAGGTTAAGCATAATGGGCAATGATATGGGAAATCAAAAGAGTTTATACAGCACAACCCTCTTTTAACAGACTTCTTAAAAAAAAAATTTAAAAAAAAACACAACAAACGGAGATAATTTGCACACATGACTTGTAATTAGCAAATGAAGACATGGCTTCTTAACAAATTTACTAAAGCAAAGTAAAAAGTAACAAGTCGATATTAATGTCTTAAGTTTGCTCGAATGGGGGAGGGTTTCAAACGAAAATTCCTGCGAAATTTGGCTTCAATAAAAAAAAAAAAAACGAAGCCAGGAAAAAACTGGAAAATGTAACTCACATTCTACACACTTTTTGACTTGTCTGGTGAATGTACATGAATTGAAGGATTTAAGTATCGTCCAGACCACAAAAACAAACTAGAGTTAAAAAATTTAATTAATATTTTTATCGATATAAAGTTTTATTTTCTACTTAACCTTATAGCCCATGAAATATAGGAAATGTAGGTACTATGGAGAAGGCCAACTAAATTAATTATTGAGTTTTTGTTTAATTTGTGCCGACGCAAACTGTCACCCTCTATTGCAGGTCCAAAATCACATAAAATCCCCCTATTGGATTTTGTAATGTATTTTGTTATCAATTACACTGACTCTATTATCGATTTTTCTGGGTCTTAGATATAGGTATCTTAAGATATGTTGGTAATTGCCAAATACATTTTATTTAAGTGTCAAATTGAGGAATTAATACATACAATTTGACGCCTAAATAAATTGTCTATGCCAATTACCAAAATTTCCCAAGATATAGTAAGACCCAGAAAAATCAAATTATAAGGTCAGTGTAATGGATACAATCACCCTTTAATTCATGCTACGCATGTGGTCTTTTGCTATATAAATGAACGTTATTATTTAGGAGTTTTTATTAATTTTATTGCACAACATTCTTTACCACTAAAAAAAAAACATCATTTTACCCGAAATATTTGAATGAATTCTTCTGATCCTCATGACAATTGAAAGCTTTATACCAAATTTTATTAATACTTATTCTATTATTTTAAAAAGGTTTAGTCTAATATTTTACTTTTTGCAACAAAAATATGGAAAATTGTGCATAAAAGTGCATAAAAATTACTATAACTTTTCTTATAAACGTGCTCAGTGAAATGAAATAGGATTCTAGCGCACTGAAAATTAATTTTAAAAAAGTTTTGAAAAAATTTGATATTTTAAGGAAAGTAGCTCAAATGGAAAAAACTAAAAACAAATTGGTAAAATGTATTGAAATTTGATATAATTATTTTTTTTTTAATTGAAACCGCTAAATTTTTGAAGATCAAGATTTTCGAAAAAATTGAAAATCATTTACCGAGTTTTAAATATTGAAATAAAAAGCTCAAATTAAGTGAGAATTTTTTATTTATACTGCCTAAAACAACATTCCGTCTTTTCTCTAAGAATCTAAAGAAAATCTAGAATTTTTTTTTTGATAAAAGTGGTCTAATGTACATATTGGTTTCTGTTTAACATTTTCTAATTTTTGTTGTTCTATGCTTTTTAAAATGCTAATATTGGAAAACATAAAGCAAATTATCTCGGAACCGGGCCTTTCTTTACTAGTTTTTTCCCTTAAACGGAAGTGGAAAATTTTGGGAATAGCTTATTTTATAAAATTTTAACTATTTTTTTTTTTCACAAAAATCTTATAATTTTTAACTACAATTTTTAACTACAAACTGTTAAATCACTTTATAAAACCAACACTTGAGAGAAAAGAATCATCCGAATCGGACCAGTTTCGCCCAGTTGCGAGATAATTTGAAAAAAAAATTAAAAATACTGCTGATTGAAGGGTTGGCCGAGGGTTCGGCCAACCTAAAATTTGGGCACATAATTTCTGATCAAAACTAATTCCAAATACATAATTAAAAAAAGTTACCCAATGAAAAACAGAAAACAAACCATTCTCCTTGTTATAATTTTGGCTGAATTTATGCAAAGTAGGCCCTTAAATACTGACTGCCACCTAATTATGCATATTTCAGTTGTAACAAGAGCAAAAAATTAACGAGTTTACTAAAACAAGACTGTTTCAGCCTGCAATATGCACACACTTTAGCGTACATCCCTAGAGATGTTTTTTGGACTATTATTTTGAGTGTTAGTTTGTCATAAGCATTTTCGAGTTAGCTATAACTAATTAAAAAATTGACAATTTTGAAGTTATAAAATAAAGTTAGTGTTGCCAACTATCTTTAATGGCAACGACTCCAGACTTAGGAAAAATTATAGAGCATCATTTTCAATATTCAAAATTTCAATTGAAGTGTATTTATCTTTCTCAAATGAATTGGAATTATCGCCTTTTTAAACTCCCTAAAACCACAGACGGCTGAAAAATAAACCTGGCAGCCTTTGAATTTGAAATCAGTAGGCGTACACCTATAAAACTGCATACTCAGATTTTGGTTATACCTTCACTGCCAAAATTTGCTGTTGGCTCTTGGTCTATCAGCTTCTACCATGAATTCAAAATTTACTCTGAACAAAAAAACTCCTTACAATGTTAAATGTGCAATCGCTTTTCGGCATATGGTTAACTAACGCTAACTCAAGTTAACCTGCAACTCATTGCTGAACAGGTGAGATTAAGTATGATCCTTTAAAGAATTAAATTAACACCTATTCCTTAACTATACTTAAGTACTTCACTTTTTGTTCAAACAAAAAAAAAATAATAATCTGGTAAATAAATTCAAATTCATGCTGTGATTTCGAAACGTCATCAAATGAGGTGCATTGACATTTGGTTCGTGGAATTCTAAATAAACTTTTGTTTACGATACACGAAATGAGGACGACGAACGACTCAGTGTTTCAGGTTGCAATTAATCCACGATTAATGATCTCTTAATTCCCGCTTCGGGATTTAAGAGTTAAATTTAGGTTTTTTTTTTATTATTTTTTTAACTCCTATTTCTTTCTCCCTCACTGTATCTGTCAAAAGTGACATATATGCAAGATGTTGGCTAGTGTCAATGAATGTTGAGCGAGGAACATTCTGTTCAGATGTTCAAACCGCTATCCGATGGATAAAGCTTGTTCATTCATTCGATTTGAATTCTGTTTCCGGTTCCATAATTTGTTTTATTGTGTCATGAGTGTTTGTTTTAATTTTAATAGTGTGGCCTCCTCATTTTAAAATTATTTCTTTTTTGTTATGTGGCATACATTATTATACACGCTGACAGTTTATAGAGTTGCATTTTAATGCTTGTTAATCACATGATTGTCATTTTATGTTCTGTTGTCCTTTTCTTTTATTTTTTTTTTTCTATTTAATTGAACACACTAAAAAACTATGTATAAGTTTGTTAATGACACGAACTGAATGTGTTTTGTGTCCAGAACTTCTATTCCAGACCATCATCAGGGTGTCATTTATGTTTTGTTGTCTTTTTTTTTTATTTATTTTTGTGTGTGAGAATTTAAATAAATTCAGGATTTGGGTAATTTGATACCTACTTTGTTAAGTTGCCAGACAGAGAACTTGATATAAATTCAATGATAAACTTGATAAAATATTACTATTTTTATATTTTTGAATGTGTTTCTATAGATTTTTTATTTTATTTCTTTTTCTGTTACTGTCAATAGGAAAAATCAAGATCGGTTCTACGAGAATGGTATGCTCATAATCCATATCCATCACCCCGAGAGAAACGTGAACTAGCAGAGGCTACTGGACTGACAACGACACAGGTGAGTTAAAAAAAACTTCTTTTTTTTCAAATAAACCCAAAACAATGTTGACACGATCGAAGAACAAGTGTAAAATTAGAATGATTTTAATCAGTGACTTATGATGCCAGTTAGATTTTTATTAACTGTTGACATTTTTCATTCATTTGTATATTTTTTTTTTGTGTTAAATGTACACTCACCGGCACATCTAACCGCACACCCAATTTTTTAGTGATTATTTTTTATTGTCCTGGTTCAAGAACAATCTCGGATTGGAAAAATTTCATGAAATGTCAATTTTTTGACACATTTGCTTACCAACAAAACACACACAGTAAGACCAAACAGAGGTGGGCGATTAATTGTGCCGCTGAGTATATAATAAAAGGTGGCTTTTGAAAGCTCCCATTTTAGGGCTCAAATTTGTTTATGAAATAACCAAAAACTGGAAGATAATTACGTTGACAATATTTCCAGTACCGAAATAACTCATTTAAAAAATTCGACCGCAAAATCTTCTTTCCAAATAAAATTAAAGATATCTTGTAAAGGGTGTTCAAATTGTGTGCGAAATTTTAATGTTGGGTCAGTTGTGGCCACTACCAACAGTTAAATAATGCTTCTATCAAAATCCCCTCAGCACTGAAATGCTCTTTAAAAAAAAATTGTATTCAAACATTTTGTTAAAATTTATTTAAAAAAAAAACTATATCTAAAGTATTTCTGGGTTAGTTAGAGATCCTTCTTGTTAGTTTTTCGTAAATATTTTGAAAACCAATCGTATATTACTAGAAATTTTTTATCATCTACTAAGCGCCAATTTTTCCAAAGTCAGATTTCGTTTGGTAAGCTCTTATTCATAGAAATAAATGTTTTCTCCTTTTCTATTTCATCATGGAACTGGAACTACATGAAACGCAGTTAATTTACTTTTGGTAAATTAAGTGCTTTCATTAACTGTTCTGTCAGTATCTTAGTACTGCTACTGACAAAGTACTTTTGTAAGTTAAAAGACTTAAGAAATTAAGTCTTAAGAAATTAAGTCTTTTTATTCAATTAACTGAAGTATCGAAAAGACTGCTGTTTTTTTAACTCTGGTACCTACCACAAATTTGCATTTTTCTTACATGTAAAAAAAATCGAGGTTTTAATCAAAACCAACATTTCAATTATGGAGAAGTCAAAAAAAAAGTGGTTTTCGTCATTGTCTGTCGGTCTGTCTGTGATTTTTTTAAAGTAATGGAGGTATCCAAAGGATTAAATACTTTATTCTGAAATGTTTTGGTAAAAGCAACCTTTTTGTTTATAAACAAAACCATGAAAACCTAACACTTTGTGGTAAAATATTCTGGCAATGGTTTCCAAAAGTTTGGAATAAAAATTTGATGTTATAACTTTTTTTAAAGAAAAATATGTTTTTTTTTTATATAGAAATCCGCAACTAATAAAAGTCTTTAGATAAAAAAAGGCAGAGCTGTATTTCTGGTTAATTTTTTAAAGTTTTATGTAAGAACTATTATTTATACCAAAACGTTCGTATGAGTCGGGCACGTGACAAATCAGTCGGGCAGGTGATGCAGAATTTAACAGTTTAATTTCATTTAGTATTATTTAACCTTTGTTATGTAAATCCAGCTTTAAACTTCTCCTAAAAGTACTAAACTCTAGACAGTAATAGATTTAAAGTTACGCACAGCAAACGAAAAAATGGCGTTGTTCGTTGAAGTAATATTAATGCAAATATTGTCATCGCTTAAAAATACTTTTGAACAAAATAAGTACACCAAAATAATTTTGTTTTTGTGAATATTTTTTGAACCACAGTGTAAATTCTGTTCGTTTTTTTTTTTTTTACAAATATCGGCCGCGTGAGAATGGAATACCTTTTCCAATTCACTTTTTCGAAAACGAAAACAAAAAAATATTTTGTTGCGTTTTAGAAACTTATACGGCGAAAATTCGCTCATTTTTAGTTCTTTTAAACATTTTTAAGAGGGTTATTACTATATTTTGGGATATTATTGTAACTTCTGGGATAATTTTTTTAAAATATTTAAAAATTAAAACATACGTAAATGCACCGAAAAAAGTTAAAAATATAAAAATTCGAATTGGTTTTAGCTAAATCAACGATTTTTCGACGTTGTTACATTTAAATGCTTGCAAATGAAAAACTACCCAAGTGATTTTTAATTTTATAGTCTCAAAATATTGCTAATAAAAAATAAAATAAGTGTTTCATTTTTATTCCACATATTTATGAAAAAATTGGCCAAAATACATTTTTTGAATGGTTTAAATATCAAAACTACGCAACAGATTTTTGTTTTTATGATATGTGTTTTTATGATTGAAAACAGCTAACCATAAGGAGGTGTTTGAAATAAAAACTATAAAAAAATTTTGAGGATAGAAAACTCGTCAATTTTATAATTACACAGTATTGTAAAAATACTACATAATTGTTTGTATACACAGTACCTACTGTATGTGGTCTGCTAGCGAGTTATAAAGCCTTAAAAGAGTTACCCAATAAATTATTGGGATTTGAAAATATTATTTCTTTAAAAGGTAAAACAAATCTTGAAACATTTGTAAGAAAAATGCCCCAAAGCACACATCTAATTAAAAATCTTTGTTTCTCAAAATTTAATAATATCGTTTTGATTTTTTTTTTTTTTTCAATTTTTTCGTTTGATCTTGTATGTGATTCTTTTTTTTGATTTAAAGTTTAAATTAAATGTAAATTATCTGTTAACAAAAATTTAAAAAAATTGACAGGAATTTAAAATGTATGTGGTCATAAAATCTCCATTTTCTTTGTGGTACCTATGATCACTCTAAATTTAAAATAAAAAAATCTTCTGTATTTCAAATACATTTAATGACATTTAATTATTAAATGTATGCTAATATGACTTTTCTTTTATTAATTTCAGGTTTCAAATTGGTTTAAAAACCGACGACAAAGAGACCGTGCAGCCGAGCACAAAGAGTGAGTGTTTTTTTTTTTTTTTAACTAATTTGATATATTATATTTGTCAAAACCTGCATTTATTTTTATTTTTTGTATATATTTGCACACAAAATAATATTTTTATTATTTTTAAAATAGTCAAAGATATTAATGGGTAATCGAGTGAGTTCTTTCTTTGTTTACTATTTTTACAAAATGACCATATGGTTTTGAAAATTTGAAAATATTTGCATGCATGCATCAAAGTATAAAACAAAGAAAAATAATATTATTATTGAAAATTGAAATGAAAATTCTATAGTAAGACAAGTAGATGAATGCGTTTGTATGTTATGTTGTATCGATGTCAAGGTGTCTTGTATCTTCCACATGGACAAACGTTTTGCAAAATATAATAATTTTTTGGCAAAAGTAAAATATTTCTCATACGAATACAAAAATAGATACATTTCTCAATTTTTTTTCTTTCTATACTTAAAGTGAATTGAAAAAACAGAATATAGTAATATTCATTCATTTGTTACTGCAGACAACCTCCCGCACAATATCCTTAAGTGATCCTTGACTCGATATGGTCGTTAAATAAATATTAATTTTTTTTTGAAACAAATATTTAATAAATTGAGAATTTTTTGTTTGTTTGACCGACTCTTCGGAATCTTTAATTTCCTTTTGCACATTTAGCCCATCTGTATATTCTGAATAAACATTATTAAGATATCGGCCACTGATAAGTGAGTTTAATTTAGAAACAGAAGGATGTGAAATGTGTATCCAAAAGATCTAATAGCTTGGGATGTTAAGTTGCAAATTCTAAAACCAGTTTACAGAAGACAGTGTTAAGGATTTATACTCCGATAAGCTACTCATTTTCACAGAAATTTTAGTTTTCTACAGAAAGTAATAAATGATATAAATAATATTCAATGTAATGATCACATCTGAGAAATTTAAGGATATACACATGTACATGATCATCACAAATAAAAATTTAAAATAAAAAACTATTTCCATAAAACCAACACGATTTATTTGACTATACAATTTACAAAACAACGAAACTGATAATTGACGGTGTCGTTAAGTCAAAATGTGAAGAGGATACAGATGACTGACTGCACTAAGCACACATCCTGCATAAACTCCTTCTGAGTATGACTCTTGATGATCGTGAGCAATATCCAGATTCCATCAGGGGAATGCCGATTCGTGAATCCTTTTTTCTTCTACAGTTTTTTTTGCATATATGTACACAAGGACGTCTTTGTTTGTTTTTAATTTTTTGAAAATATAAAATATGCGCACATCCGGGAAAAAAAGGCAAATCTAAAAGTCTGTGTGTGTTTCAAGGGAAAACCAACCAATTTATATATGCAAATACAGTCTGTAATACTAAGATAGGCTTACTTATAGCAGATTCTATAATAAATATTTTTTTTATATCTCTTTGGTATAAAATGATAATAAGCTAGCTAATAAAAGTACCCAGATTTTGTGAAATAAATCTGAGAAATAGTAGTGTTGCCCTGCAGAAACACTACTATTTCTCAGATTTGTTTCACAAAATCTGGGTACTTTTTAAATGAAAGAAATGTTTTTAGAAATGTTATTAACGGTACCTACCATTGAACCGTTTTCTTTTCAATTTCTAGTTTCTCTTAAACGACTCAACCGATTTTGATGATTTTTTTTATACGGAAGCTTGTAAATAGCCTTAAAATTATTTAAAGTCAAAAATTTCACAAAAATAATTCTTGAAAACAGCATACCTGCCAACTTCTTCAAACAAGGTTTTATAAATTCTTTATTTAAAAAATAATATTTGTTTTTAAACGCCTCCAACGATTTTGAAGTTTTTTTTTCTTAAAATTCATCTTTCATAACCAAGTCATATGGCATGCTTAGTTTGGAGCTCAAAATAATTTAAGATGAAGTTTATGTCATTTTAGTAATGGATTTTATATTTTCTTATACTTTTTTTTTAAAGATATTTCGTATAAAATTATTTATTTTTAAAAACTACATATAAGAACTTTTAACATACACAGCAACTTTGAACCTATGAGCCAAGTAAATCGAAGCATTTTGCACCAATAAAACAGTTTCAGAAGACTTCTGGATGATACCTGACTCTTCTGGATTTCTAATCAAAAACGACATTTTCGTTTCTCATTTCTCATTTATATATTTTTTTTAAATTAAGAATTTAATAAGAAATGTAAACAAAAAACATAAAGTTCATTACTAAAATGACTTAATCAGCTTCTAAAATGGGTTTCAGCTCAAAACCAAGTGCATTTTGCCATTTTATTTTTTTTTACACAGATGATTTTTAGAGATTTTTTTATTATTATTGTAAGCATATTAAAAATTGCTGTATAGTTGTCATATAATTTTAGTTCATGTCATTTAGTTTTTCCATTTAAGTTTTGAGTGTTTTCCAACGTAGCAAATCGTCATGTCTTGAAAAGACATTGATTTAGTCGTTAATTGCCCACATTAATGGCCAGTTTCAGAAAGTTTTGAGAAAGTTCTAAAATCGGTGCACACTGGGATGAAGTAGAATTCAATCGCACCAAAAGTCAATTTCGAAAAAAAGGGTCGAAAATGCTTGATATTTTCAGAAAACAATCTACATAAAATACATGACCCATTCAAAATCAGTTATGGGTTCTTGTAAAACCTGATTTACTTTTCTGTTGCTCTTAGTTTTTTAGAGGGCTAAAATTAATTTGATTTTTCAAAAATTGTTTTTTCATGTTGTTTTGCGTTAGTAGACTTACATTTGAAAAAAAAACTCTCCAACAATACTGGGTTTCAAACAGTTTGCTGTACTCCATAATTTTCGGTAAATTTATCGCAGTGATTAATTCGAATTTGTCGTTCAGTGTTTTCATACAGATAAAATGATGGTTTGCTATTTTGACTCCAAACTTCGTAGAACAGCTTCTATAAAAGTAGTTTACTAAGGGGTTAACATTTATATAATTTTTCGGCTAATGTACCGCTAATCAGACACAATGATTATCCATTTAGAAAAAAAAAACTCTTCCAATAGTAATAATGTTTCATTTTCTCGTTCATTCACAAATAACAAATTTTAAAATTATGTATATATTTGTGGTAACCAGTTGCTCCTAGTGAGAGAAATGTGATACGTATAAAAGATCGTTATCAAAAAAAAAATAACCATAAAATCATAGCTTTCAGTGTGGTCTCCATAAACCCATATACTTACCAATTAAACTTAGACTTGTATACCTTTTAAACCAATACGATACCTTAATAAAGCCAACAATTTTATGACTATATGCAACAAGTTGAATGGACAAGTTGACATGTTAGCTAGCAACCAACAAGTTATAAAGATCAACAATCAGTCATCATCGCAGAGATTACCATAGACAAATTTAAGGCTCATAAAAAAAAATTATAAAACCAAATTTGTAACGGATTCATGTTGTATGTAAAATAAGCTCAGGCGCCATATTAAATTTCTTACTGTAGACAAAAAAATGTATAGTTTTTTTTTTAATAGAAAAAATAAACATAAAACATAAAACAAAAGTAAAATGAAGAGAAGTGTAATAATCTAATCCGATCAAGCCTAAAAAAGAACATTTTACTGATTTTGTTTTTTTTTTTTGTTTTTGCATAAATAATTTAAATTTGGTCCAGTGAACTCATTCAAGTTCCTTTTTCTCTTCAGGTGTTTTGTTCCGAAATAATTTTTTGTTTTTTTCAATTTTTTTTTTTCATTTTATACACTGAGAAAAATATTAAGCAAAATTCAAGCAAAAAAGGGAAAACAGAAGAAGTATTTTCTTTCGAAATAATTAATTTTTCTTTAAAACATTTGTTGGACTAACTTGAATGTATCTACCTACTCTATTTAATTTGTTGAAAGAAATAGTTCTGAACCACTTTTGATGACATCTGACAATTCAGGGCCGTCAAAAAGTTAGTACGAACTGTCAAATTCAGTCCTGTAAACACGAGTATTGCTTCGAACTTATTATATAGATACGCAGTTTCCAGTGCTCAGCGTTCTAATCTCTCATCAGTACTACAATTAGATTCTTCTCATAATTAAAAACCCATTGATTTTTGTCTCATTCCATCAGTCATCCCACTTCTGACACCATCACAATTTTCTCTGAGTGTAATTTTTGTATATTCGCAGCCAGCAACTACCGCGCACCACCCGCATTGATAAAAAAACACACTTTTTTTTAATTCCTATATTCCCTTTAACCAGGGATAGAGGAGAAAGAAACCTCAAAACAAACTCAAGCTCATGCCAATGCCAATGGCAATGGCAAAAACTCTCAAAGAGAGAGAGAAAATAATAATGTTTTTTTTTTGGTAATATGACACTTTAGGTTTTGCTGATGGATCTCCCCCCGCATAAGGCAACAACAAACAAAAAAAAATTATAAATATCCAAGAAATTAAGATACCCTAATGTGCACACGAGATACACTCTCAGAAACAATGGAACGAATATTTTATATATTTATGCCACCGACCGATCAGACCCCAGAGGCTTGACAACGGAAGGTTTGACGACGACGACGATGACGATGACGACGAGGTTTTTAGTGCTCTCGAAGGCATAAGATTTTTGTTTTTGTTGTCATTGGTTGAGGCTGATGGAGAGGTTTAAAGAAATCAACAAAAGAAGGAAGGATTTCGGAGAAAGATAGATAAAATATAACAAATGCGCAATCATTATCACTTTTTCACTTTATTATTATCATATTTTTATTTTTAATGGAAGTTTTGAAATCCGATATCATTTTATAAATTGTCATGTTAGAAAAGTGCAAAATATTATTCAAACTTGGGTATAAAGATGTTGATAAAGTGAAAAAAGTAATATTCATCTTAAATTAACAGTAAACGTTGCGTTAGTGCAAAATATCTCACGTGTAAATCTCAAAGAGGTTTCTAATCTCAATCACCAGGCCATTTCTGGAATTTGTAATACTTTACTCCCGGGGAGTCAACGTGATTTGCAGGATTCGCATTCGCATTTCAAGCAATTATGAACTTGCCGGGTGAACTACATTATCACTACCTTATCTTTTTCACTATAAGACACTTCCTTACCTGCAATTTCTCCCAATACAAAATATGGCTAAAATAAGTTCGAATCCAGCCACAATGCATTCGTCGGATTCTGTAATGGGGTGAATACATAAAACCTAGATAAATTAATTCTATCTTATTGTAAGCTTAAAGTGCTAAACGTCCAGACTTTTTTTTTAAATAAATAACCATACAAAGTGTCTCGAAATGCTTAAAATGTGAACCAGTTGATCGAAATTGTACAGTTTTCTCAAGCTTTTCAAAAGCTCTTCCGAAAACGATTTTGAAATCCTCTGAAAAATCTTCTTAATTTCAACAAAATTGCAACGCAAATTGACTATTATAACAGATTATGCCAGTTTTCTTCAATAAAGTAAACAAACAGAACTGATATCAATTTTATTCAGAACGTGTTTGTCTTGAAGCTGTCAAACTAAATCAAAGCATAGAATCCGTTGAATACTTTGTAGCAACGCACGGTTCAATTGACGGCAATGATTGATAATGGTTATACCCATACCCATACAATACTTTGCTTTGACAGATTGTGATGTTTGAAAGTAAACGAAATACAAAAATTTTAAAAATGAGGTTTGCTCAATGCTAATTCACCCAATTTGTCATCATAATATCGTTCCTAAATTATTAGCTGTGTTTTATGAGTCTGTTCTGAACTGTTCGGAACAGAAAAGTACAACTTTTCGGTGTTTAATGAGAACATTTTTGTTCCGAGCAGATCTATTTCGTGTTTAATGATTGCGCCTGGAACAGTTTAGAACAGGATTTTCTGTTCTGAATCTTGAGTTAGATTTTTTCTTGACAACTGTGTTTGGACGTCTGACGACTGTTCTGTTCTGCCCTATGCTGTTCTGCATTTTCATTGAACACAGCTATTAATTATGGTCGGGCTTTGAAAAAATAACACCTATTCATTTATCTGTCAGGAAAAAACTGTCGTGAAAAACTACTGACACAAATTTTTGTACACGACTTTTTCCCTAAAAGTAAGCTGCTACACAATGCCTTGAGAGTTGTGAGTTTATTTCGAAATTCAAATATATAAAGGAGAAAAATTCGCACTCAATGGCTTTTGAAAGGACTCATGACTCTTGTGCCACTGTCTAATAGCTGACAAAGTTATGAAATATAGTGCTGTTCGAAAAATGTTGGTCAAACTACAATAACTACATTTTTTTAAATGAGAATGTATTTTATTATGCAGTTTCAATCGTTTTATGATACTTTTATGGGGTTAAAAATGTTTCACATGCGTGCATGGGACCGAAAAGTTGTTTTAGTGAAAAATGGGTTTAGCTCTCAGAATCATTTTGTAACTAATTGAAACTTTGTTGGACCTCCTCTTGCTTTTATTACAGCTGTACGTACATCGGCAAGACATAAAATTAGATAGGGTCAGATAAGTATTTTTTTGAGTTTTCAATCGACTCTGCACGCTTTTTTGCAAGTATAAGTTTCATTATAAACCAGATATTCTCAATTGGATTGACATCCGAAATATAGGGAGGCCAACTTAACACATCGAAATTATTTTCTAATATGTACTTTCCAACCTAAAAAATAAGAAAATAATACAAATTTAATTTTTAGGCATAAAATTTTAAGCTTTTTTGAAAGCGTAATATTAGTCTTTTATACTAAAAAAAAAAACACAAGTTCATACTTACAGTTTTGGCTGTATAACCAAGAGCATTGTTCTTTTGAAAAATGAATCTGCAATTGTCTGAAATAAAGCTCCCACGCAGAGCATGTCCTTGCGTTCTCTTCGCGCAAGAATCTTTCCATTTTCAACTTGTAGCTTTAACTTTGATTGGTTGAATTAGATATCATTGTTCCACATGCCTTGAACCCAAATAAGGTGCTCCTGATCCCGGAACAATCATTTTAATCTGACTTTTTTGGCAAATCCATCTTCAGTACTGGCTTCAATGCTCTAAGCCTAGCTTTCACGAACCTTTACCTTATTAAACTTCATTATTTTATTATTAAATTATTTTTTCTGTAGCTCGACACAGATCGTGTTTAAGATCTACCAAAGTCTTGAAACGATTCTGAGGGCCGTACAGCTCGAAAAAACGATCTTCCCCTGGGATGGTCTTTTTGAGCCTACCTGAGCCTTTCTTTCTTCTGGTAGTCCTAGTCCTACGATATTTTATTAAGTTCCATGCCACAGTTTATCGTAAAACATAACTCTTAAAAAGTGATTGCAATAAATCAGCATTTTTTTGTTTTTCTCAAAGAACTCGTGCAACGCAGAAACCGTTGCCGTTTCTTGCAAAAATTTACTTTTTCAGTTTTATTGTGAATATCTCATAATAAGCGCTTTAAGCGATTTAAATTAAAACTTGTGAACAGATATTTCATATAATCGAAAAAAAATTTCTTTACCTGCGATTTACTTGCCCAGTTCATGTTTTTGAGATCTTTGACCGCTCAGGAATCTCAGCAACAGGATTTATCAATAAATTACCTGTCAAAAATTGAGCAGTAGAAATTTTAGATTCGTTTTTCATCTTCTGTCGAGAAAAATCTCTGAGATCTGATATTTGCGAAATTTGTAAATGTGTATAAATATTAAAACTTTGCACAAAGTACAGACACGTAAACTAACAGCATTCTTGCAATACGTAGTCCCGAGCCTACGATCGAATTCCTGAAGATCTCATCTGATCCGCACGCTCTCCTAATCATGTAGTTTTTTTTTTATAAATGCACTGCATAATATTAATCTTCATTTTTTCATACAATTTTAATATAATATGAGCAATTAAAAAAGGATGTTGGTCACCTCACTCTTATATTACTCATAGAACTTACAAAGAAATACATCTCAGAGGTAGGTATTCCACAGTTAGTACTTTTGTTAATTTTTCGTAACTTGAAACTCCATACATACATTCATACATTGGCTAAGGGGATTTGTGGAATAAAAATAAACCCCTTTTACGGTAAGTTTTAAATTTCAAAACAAAACAACGTGTCGCAGTCGCAGTGTGTGGTGCTGCTGATATGGCGTTAATTATTTACATTTTATTTATTTCGTCTGAGTTTTTTTAAACACAATTCTTTTGATTTGTTTTGTTTATTTTTTTTTTTTCATTTTATTTCAAACTGCTTGTGAATATATAGTTTTCAACAAGTTCATAAGCATAGGTAGGTACTTAAAATACCTTTTTGTACAACATAACAAGACTATTTTTTTTTTTTTAAATGAATAATAATGAAAAAAAAAATACAAATGTAATGCGATATTTTTGACAGTAATTTTGTATTTTTTTGTTTTTCAAAAATTACGCTCAGTCGGTTTACATTATATCTCCTTTACATAAAAAATGTAGGTGGTACATATTACACTTTGATGAATTTAAGGATATCAATATCCAACAGAGAGATGAATGACTTTTCATTAAAGGGGCTTGATACACACTTTAAAAGTCAAAACAAGGATGTTATTGAACTTTAGGAAGGTGTAGGACTGTTGCAGGTTTTAGGTAATACATTATCATGCGTATGTCACTACCTCAAAGACTTCTGAAAGAAATTACTGAAATTTTGGTATTTAATTTTGACGTATTTTTAATAAAATTTTAAACGATTTCAATCCAAATAAAAAATATAACATTAGGTACCTACTGAACAAACAAGTGAGTTTCGGTAAACTCCAAATTAAATGGAAATTTTACTTGGCATTTATGGTTCATAAAAGAAACATGCACTTAACCTCTCATTTACTATGTTTTTTTTTTTTTTTTTTTTTTAATTTAAATAGCTCGTTCAACACAACAGTAAATAGATCTTCAAAATTATATAACAAATCAGTGTTATTGACCAATTTGTTGTACAAATTCTTTGTTAATGTTAGAACATTTTGAAAAAGATTCAAATACTCTTTCTAATACATATAAATGCCATTTTAAATGTTTCATAAACAAATAATTCACCGTTTTTCAAAAATTCTGTCACTAATTTATTAAACAATTTATTTATAATCAAATAGCAAAGTTAAAATTGCCTACTGTTTGGGGTATATCACGATTTACATGTGAAAAGTTACAATATTGGACCTATTGCACTTCCATGTGGTACCCCAGCCACTATTTCTTCGAAGTCTGAATACTCGTATTCATGTTAAATGCTAGATATTTTTTTAAATTATTACAGTGTCATTCAAGTAGGACTTGTATTAAATTAAATGTCAAAACAAGTTTATTAACAAGCTAAATCTATTGTGGTAATACGACTACGCTAAGGCTCAGTTTTATTTCTGTGGCAGTTTTTCAGTTCAGGATTAATTTTATCTTTTATCTGTAAAAAATCGATTTAAATCAGAGTGTGTGTTTTTGGAAATCTCCTTTGAACATTGAAATCGCTTCGAACATACAGTTGGCCGTGGCGATACCATAGAAAAGGGAATTTAACTAGCGACCTTACCTATTTAAGTATGTACACATAAGAAATTTAATTAAATCGTAAGAATCGTTTGAGAACATATAAGATGTTAACAAATTCGTTATATTGGGAAATTTTGGAAAATTGCGTAAACGTTTTCTTTAGGTGTCAAATTCACGGATTTATCCTTGATTTGTTTTTTCTTTTTATTTAAACGTGTAGATCCGTCAATTTGACAGTTGAAAAATTAAAGATGGTGGCCAAACCACAAATGGGATTTGTTGAGACTTTAGGCTATGAGAAAGATGGCATTGCTGCAAACAATTTTCACCAAGTCAAAACCTGCAGGGAAGTTAAAGTGCTGCTGCGAAGACGGCAGTGACCAACCCACATCAGATAACAAAACTGCGAACACTGTTTTTGTGGTACACTTTACGCGGCTCACAAAAACCGAAGGGACATAAATTACATATCAAACGAAAGAATTGTTTGCATAGATGTGCAGTGGCTATAAATTATTTTAATATTTTACACCGAAATTGTTTAAAACAATGAACTAAAATAACAAACAACTGCAAGAAAGACAAAAACAATTGGAAATGTCAAATCCACTGACACATGTAATGTCAAATCCATATACCAGAACCCAAAACATTAAGGTGGATTCCCATTACGGATTTTTCATATTACACAAATCCGCCAACATAACTGAAGTTGATGAACGTGTTGTTGAATGTAAAATTGTCAGTTCAGACATCTATCGGTAGTTTTCTGAAAAAATAAAATAAAAAATAAATTTTGACTCGAATTTTGAGTGTTGGGTCGGCTAGTTTATAATAAGAATAAAATAGAAAACGTTTTTTTGACCCGTAATTTGCTTTTTTATCACTTCCTTCTTTTTTTTAAATTTATTCAAATGTAAACAAAAATATTATTCACATCAAATAATGCTGTTGGAATGAAGATGTAGCAATAACAATAATGCTTCACAAATTTCAACTTATTGGTCATTTCATTACCATGACCGTCTACAAATAAACATCACTTGCCTTAACTATAAGACACATTTTTCTTTCATTCTGTATAACATTCAGAGAGCAAACATGAAATTGATTGGTCATTATCAATCCATAACAATATCAGCAGGAAACCGATTGACCGATTTAAGCAAGCAAACAAATAACAAAGTCCATTCCATAGAAAAGAAAAAGAAAAATTGATTTTTAAACAGTGTTTTAAAAAAACATTTGAAGCAGGTGCAACTCTTCTATAAATTTAAATCGAAAACTAAATGATTTCCCAACCCATCGATATTGTCAAGTCAAAGCATTTTACATATTCAAGTACCCTCATCCAACTAAACAAAAAGGTAACAAGTCCCCCAATTGGCCTTAACTTAATAAAAATAAACAAATCTCTCAATAAAAGTTAACAAAAAAAAAAGAAAACAACCCATCATCACAATTAGTCGAATCGTTCCCAACAATGTGTGATATAAAATGCAACACCACCATAATCCAATTGTTTATAGGATTATAAAATTAAATACTCATCATAAAACGAAAAAAAAAAACAACAACAACAAAACTCTCTCCTCAAAAACCCAATATAGCTTCTCTTAATGTTTATCTTTAGAAAAAGACGATTTAAATCCAGCTTATCGCGTTCTTCTGCATCTTAAATCGTTCTGCGATGGTATTTTGTATCTGGGAGTAAAAAAAAAAAAAAAAAAAACTTTGGTTTTAATAGCCCACAACACACAATGTGGTCACAGCAGCGCAGAGGCAATGAAGCAGCCTCCGCAGCAGACCTTATCTCAGCCTTTGCGCACAAACATGGATGCGGATGGAATAATAAAAACAAAAAATGCAATAAAACCTTAAGAAAAAACAATAATCAACGCGCTAATAAGCATCATGCATATACGACGCGTCAAGCGAGTACACTTTTTATGTATGTGTTTTTTTTTCTTTTTGTCTTTGGTTTTGTGCCACATCAAGAAAAGGCAACAAATTAAAACAGAAACACACTCTTCAAAAGCCGCAAAGTTCAGCAAAGCAGCGTTGCCACTTTGTTGTTATTTTAATGTTATTTTCTAAACATTCGCTAAGTTCATATGTAGTTAGCGAATCACCCTCTTAAATCAAGTCGAAGTGTAGTATAAGAATATATGTTTTTTTTAACCATTATTCACTTCAACATTTCTTTTTTTACGTTTATTATGTTGCTTTTTTGAAGGAACTCTCTAACTTTATAGGAACTTAGCGAAGCATAACAATAAACAATGAATACAAAAGAAATACAAATTAAATTATCAGAACGAATTAGCAACAAACATATAAACAATACTACGATTTGATACAAAATATTTATTTTTCCGCTAACTTCATACAAACTGAGCGAAAGCATCCCAAAAATCAATAAATACAAGAACAATACAATCCTGTCGTCTTTTTTGGCTTTCCGGTGCTTAAAAATGTTTGGAAATTGGATTTGTGGAACAAATAAAATCGAAGATCAAAAGGAAATGTTGCCCCGGAACAAGTGTGTCCCCGGAACAAGTCAAACCTTACTTCACTGACATTCTTATGTCTGTGAAGCCATTGTTCTCATCCTGTCAAGTATTTGTATTATTAATAAACTTCTTCTATTGAGTTGGCAACGCCGCCTTGACTCATTACTAAATTCAAGTCCAAGACCTTTGTGGGCCATCCACCACCAACCGTGTTTCCCACTCTAAAGAAGTGATCACTATACCAACAATAAATGAAAAAAAAAAAACAACTCCACATTAATCGCATTAACAACTTTCTGATGTGTGGAGTTGGTCTTCTGTGTCATATGGCAAGTCCTCCTGCTCTGGATGAAAATTCAATAAAACTTCAGATCTCAAAACTAAATACAGCAAAACAAAATGAACATATGGCGCAAAAAAGTGTTCAACTGGAATTTTGCTGAACAAGGTAGAAACATGATTTTGGATTGTGTGTTTTTTTGCACATTAAACAACAAAATATAAAATGGGAAATAGCAAATTTGAATGCAACATACTCTTAACTCAATGAAATGATTTACAAGTTGTATCAAGATGCTTAGTTAAGGTTTTGAATGAAGATGTAAAAGAGGTCTATAAGATTTTAATGAGGTTCTTTTTTATTTTTGAAAAAAAATTAGTTTCTATACAAAAGTTCGAGAGTTTATTTTTCATAATGAGAGTTTTTTTTTATAATGAGATAACAAAAATATTACTCTATTCTTATAAGACTCTAGTAAGACATTTTTAAATTTTTAAATGAAAGTGCATTTCTTACAATAAGCTTTTTTTAAAAGAACAAACGAATATATTGCAACTAAGAAATAATCAAAAACTTTTAAAAGACATATTTTATAATGATGATCTTATAAGACTCTATTTTGAAGAGTAGATTTATACTATGAATCCTATGAAGACTTTGGTAGAAGCTTAAACTCTTGTTTGTTTCATCGTCGTAAAATTATAAACACCATGTCGTTTTAATAAAATAAAGTCAAGCATTTTGCCTTTATCTCTAAAAGTCAGTGGCGTCGTCAGGGGTTCATTAATAAGTAAATATTATTTAATGCAACACCTTATTGCCTAAATAAAGCATTGTTTGTTGTTACACAGTGCAGCTTGAGGCACACCTCACATCAGTGCAAAATAAAAAGTAAATAAGCTTCGTTCCTCACGAGATGAGTGTGGGAGACGTAGGAGATGTTCCCCACGCTGGCTGCACTGTGTAAAAGTGGATTTTCCACTTATCAATTTTAATTTACAAAAGACCCATTTTAAGGAACAGACTGTCTAACGTTAAAAAGAAAAAAGTAACTTTGTCTTCTTATGAATCACCCTGTTCTGTCAAACTCGCCTTTTTTCAATTAAAATTGACAAGTGGCACAATCTAGTACATTCTCGTTATTTGAATAGTTTTTGGTAATTAAATGTGGAAAGAAAAAGAGTTGTTAAATACTCCATAAAATGTATATCCAAAAAAAAAGACAGACACCCCAAACTACATCATTCTGCCAACCACAGCTGGACCATAAACCTATTCTTAGAAAATCACTTGACATACAACATACCATTAACCCCCTGTCGAATAGACAAGACAAGCTATTAAATGACAACTGAAATAACCAAAACAAAGGTCATCATTACACATAACTTGGTGGTAGGTTAAGTATACAGTCGTCATTGTCATATACTCTTTAATCCCCCAGCACCAGTCTTTTGTTCACAAAATATTTGTTTTGTTGTGATGTGAATGCAATGTGCTCTGGTCGTATAAAAATTACGTTCGATACAATATCCCCCCTCCTGTTGTGATCGCGCACGCGATCCCAATTCCCGAGGAAACCCCGATAATTTGTCAAAAATGTTTATCTTGAAATTCCAATCAGATATGGAGAGGAGATTTTGTCTTTTTTTTTTTTAACTTGTGTGTGACTTGAAGTTGGACTCCAAAGAGAAAGAAACATTTGTACCTATACTATATCTGGAACTGTGTTATGGCCTGGGTCGGGTGCGATGGTAGAACACAAAACACAGGTGGAAGATTGTGAGAGATCAACATCTTAACGTTATTTGTTTCATTTGAAATCGGTCTCGGATCGGGCCATAAAATACCCGTATAACACGTACAAATGAGCCTTCGACTCTGGAGACACCAAAAATAAAACCTTGCGAGAGCACATCATGATAGTACAACACAGTGTGATGATGACGATGATGGTGTGTCTCCAAGTCCAGGTTGTTTTAAAGGTGTATCCTTTATTTTTGTGCCTTACGAGTGAATTAAGCACACAATAAAAAATGGGACAAATTTAAGGGGACTCCTCATATGATAAGTTAGTGCGACGATGGCTGTGAGACATACTTATAAAAACAGAGGTGCATTTGTATGCAGGGGGCCTTTAGTTCATAAACATGATTGTATGAATAGGTCTTTGTTCAGAAACAAGAATTGGTATAACACTTATAACAGTTTATCATTTTGGCTTGAACAAAAACTGGACCAGGTAATAATGAAAGCTGAGCAGTGATGGTGGAGGGCTCAGGCCCTGAAGAGCCCCAGTGAATGTCACTGAGGCTCCTCAGTGCCTGGACACTCCGCCACCGGTCAGCCTGTATATGAACTGGCCCAGTTTTCTTTCAAGCCAAAATTTGATTGCTGACTGTTAAAAATCATTATATCGGTAATTTTTGACAATTGCAGCTAATTAAAAGTTAAAGGTTAGCACGAGTGTAGGTTATGAAGAAAAGAGTTTTCAAGTATACGTTTTATATCCGCGTTCCAACTAACTTGTGTGTTAAGAATCTGATAACAGTTTCTTTTTATTAACAGCCTATGAGTTGAAGTTCGGTTGCTTGTTCTCCGTGTTCAAATTTTATTGGAAGGAAATTGACCAGATCAAATACGGCCCTGAAAAAAAGATAAAACCATGCGTAAAAAAGACAGTGATCCTTGTTTTGTCTGATTACATTTTGTTTTATCTCGTCATCATCATCTTAAAGGTGTTGATCATAAATATTCATTTGATTATACTTCTTATTTGTGAGCAAGCAGCAGCAGCAGCAGCAGCAACAGCAGCCACAAAACGCACATTTCACTACGAGATGCATCGCTAACTTCTGCTATTGCTGCGTTTATAAGTAAATACATGATCCTACCTGTTATAGAGTAGACCTTCAGTGAATCTTCATTTTTTTTTTTTTATTAAAACTATCGACAGTAAAATCAGTTTAAATCTAAGAAACTATCGGGAAATAAATATAAGTACAAATAAATTAAATGGAATGTAAGAAATTGAGTGAAGAGTTTAATAGGTTATTCGTTTTAAGCCTGTCCAAGTAGAAAATTTGTGATTGCATTTTCATGATGGCAATCATAAGAATTTTCAATTTGAAATTAAGTATCGACAGTTTTTAGAGACCCCTTTTGGTGAACTTTCGATCACTTTTTTTTATTTTTATTTGAGAACAATGTGCTTTTATTTGCTTATGTAACTAAATTCTAAATATTGGTTCATTTTAAAAATATAAATTACAAATATAACCAAAAACAATCACTAGAAAATAGTTTTTAAGTAAAGTTTATTTTTTGCTGTATAAAAAATGTCGCCCAACGGAAGTATAATTCTGATAAATCTGACTATTTTGATTCGTAAAATCAACACACAAATCGATGATATGAATTCGAACCCAGCTATTTTTATCTTAAATAATTTTTCTTCGTCCAAAGTAAGCAATTGTTGCTAGTCAACAGGAATCTAGGGGACCAAGAACAAAAAATAGGTGATAAAGAGGGAAATCGAAAGCTGGACTTGGGAGTGATAGATCGTAACTAGTTTGCTAGGTGTTCATAATAAATCTCATTTGTAAACTTAATATCTAGCCAATTTTATATTTGAAAAAGTGGCGCCCAACGTAAGTTCTAAAATATTCTCGTCATCAATGACGTTGCATTTAAAGAGCATTCATTTACTGTCCAATAAATAATAATATCCTACGTCCTAACCAACTATCAAATTAATTATTAGGTTAAAAGGTTTCTGGTTGGGCGCCACTTTCATTTTCATGATTTGCTAAAACTATTCCTAAACAAAATGCCAATTTTTAGCTGATATTTTTGAATCTCTTAAAGAAATGCAAATTTTGGGAAGTTTTAAAAGTCCTACGTCAGGCGTCAAATCCTTTAACACATTTGTTACCTTCCTCCAAAGAAGCATAACTCTTGAAAACAAAATATTAGGTGGAACTGTCTAGATTGAAACCCAGGCCTTGGCCATGATAACTCAATTTAATAATTCGAAATTGGCACCCATTATTTTAAAATATTTCTTACATAAACTTACATCCTAATTTCAGTAGCTTTTCTTTGTAACAGTATTCATTCACTGCAAAATAAACAATAATTCACTAATTTTATTGTTCTTTAAAAAAAAGTAATGCGTTGGGCGCCATTTTTATTTGTATAATTTGTTTGATAAATTTGTAACAAAAACACTCCAAAACAAAAAATAAAAAAAGTGCTCTTGACAAAACAATAACGAAACGCTGTAGTAAATATTTTTGAACACCTGTAGTTCTTGAAACATTTTGAAATGCAATATTTCGAAGTAATAAAAGTTCCACATCAGACGTCAACTCTATTTAAATGCTCCTAAAACAAAATTTGGATAGAACAGATAGAATAGATTGGATTTGTTTGTTAAGTATTCACATTTAATCTCGTTTGCAAACTTTATCCTTATTAATTTGCATTTGCAAAAAAATGGCGCCCAACGTAAGTTCTTAAATATTTCCTTCATACTTATATGTACCTACTCCTGCATCCTCTTTTCTCAATGACTTTGCATTTAAAGAGTATTCACTCACTGACAAACAAACAATAATATCCTATCGGATTCCCAATTTTCCAACAAAAAACTCTTACAAAAACAAAAATCTTCACCAATTTTTCAAACCGGAACACCCTCTGGCAAACAAAAAAAAAATTGCATTAGACAAAAAGGAAGCCATTTAAGTTATCTCTCCTAAGAATCACTTCTTCGGCTTTTCATCTTAATTTTATTCACTGCACTATACACAGCATACATTTATCCAGATTAATATTCACCTTAACTTTATCTTTTCAATAGGTACGAGCATAGGTAGTACGCTTCTGTTCTTCATTTCATTTTGTTGTTTTGTTTGGCTATGCAAGAAGCCCTCATTCTTTTTTCTGTATGCCTTTCTGCCTAGCTGTCAATGCGTTTAAGGCCAGTGCGCAATAATATTATTAAAAAAAAATAAACACAAAAAAAACAACAACAAAAATAAATCAAAGCAAAAAGACTAAAACCGTTCGCAAGCTTCTCTATTGAAGAGGTATTTATCCCAAAGGGTATATTCAGAGAGATAGAGACTACAAAACTCAACTAACGAATGATAAACAAAAAAAGAACAATTTTTCTTGAAATTTGATATCTTCTCTCGGTTCTCTCCGCACTATACCATAATAATGGGGTATTAATGCATACCTCTACGATGACGACGAGCACGATGGCGCGGTGGCGAAGCGAAGCGAAGACGACGAAGGTAGCGACAACGACGATGACGACACAAAACAACGACCCATCAGAGTGATCAGGCATCAGGGGGAATGAGAGCGACGGAACCACTATATTATGTTGTGTTTGTGCTTGCTTCGTCGTCGTGGTGATGGCGCAAAAATAAACCGTATTTCGTTGAGGCTTCTTGGGGAGAGACAGAGTGTAGCGTGTATAGATATATAGCGGTATAATATAGCTTTTGCGACAACAGTTTGAGTATGCACAATATACCTACCTAAACTATACACAAAGCAAGTTGAGCGTTTGACAGATGGGGGCAATGTCAAAATGGGTTTGGCAAACAACAACAAGAAGACGAAGAAGAAAGCACCACGATAATACCGCAACCTATAGGTACTCCCGTTCTAAGAATCTATATAAATAGTTGTGTGTGAGTATATTCACGTTAAATTCCTGGCTGAAAGGAATGTTTAAATAGCCATTTCCTTTTATAACTGTTTAGTTTGCGTCGTCGCCGTTATTGTGTAAAACAAAAGGCGGTGGCAACCAAGTTCACTTTAACCCTTCCACACTTTGTTACCTCTCACTCTAAACTCCGATGGAAACTGGAAGTGTGGTGTACATCCGGCATTATGTGGTAGTGGTAGTGCCTGTTTATGGTGAAATGACTTTCACATGTTTTCGAGAGTGCAGATTGAGAAGCACTATAGAATATTGTGTGGCTTCGTGTTTATTTGGTTTGTTGCGCATCTTTTTGTTGGGCAAAAAAGGGTGTCATTGTTCCATAAGTAGTGTATCGTAAGAAGTTACCTCTTATCATTGCAATGTCAAGTACAAAAATGTTAATGGGGAAGTAAGGGTTGAAATAAAAGTCTAATATTTTTTTCGTTATTAGTTTAGCTCAGGTTTGTATGTACATAAACAATGTTTTTTTTTTAATAGTTGTTGTCACTGAAAAAAAAAACTGTAGACAAATGGAAAAACTGCACACTTTCTTTCTAACGTTGGAATATGAAGATTATGTGACAAACTATCCAAGATCATGCGTTGGGCGCCACTTTAATTTGCCATAAATTGGAAAAGCTTGCCAAAATAAAAATAAATAAAGTTTTATAGCCAAAACAATCATGAAATACAAATGTAGACATTTGGATACACTATTATTTTGGGAATCGGTAAGAGAAATGATGCGTTGGGCGCCACTTTTATTAAAAATGTTTTTTGTTTATAATAACACAGAACACATTCCAAACAAAACTATATGAGCTAAACTTAATAAAACTATTTTTAGAGAAGAATGCTATTGTTGTTATTGTGAAACAATTAAAGTCACACGTTGGGCGCCAATCTCATTAATACGCTTTTTTGGTATCACTCTTTTTAGCGTTTTGATATGAGATTGTTGTCAGTCACTGAAATACAGAATATTCATACATACCATGCAGTTTTGGAAAAATTCTAAACTAATCCCAAAATAATACTAAAATATAATAAACAAAATAAAAGTAGTGGTGGTGATACGTTGTTCAAGTGTCACGTATTGGGTTCATGATTTCTTTAAAAAATATTGGAATGAAAGTGTATCGTCTGTCCAAACCCCTCTTATTGGGCGGCACCTAAATATTATTTCAGATTCGTTTGAATTATTTGTCAAAATATACGGGAAATCATCGTCAAATGGAAGTTTGTCAAA
Source organism: Meliscaeva auricollis (assembly GCA_948107695.1). NCBI lineage: Eukaryota > Metazoa > Arthropoda > Insecta > Diptera > Syrphidae > Meliscaeva > Meliscaeva auricollis. The sequence goes on along the minus strand of OX403619.1, from coordinate 29,055,231 downwards.
AAATCTTCGAATCGCAGAAATTATGTTTCTTTAATATAATTATTGGTATTTTGAACTGTATTATTCCAGTCCCACCTTCCCTGTTTTTTCTAAAGCAAATTGATTTTGTATATTTTTATAAAACGGACTTTGTTGACGCTAGATTTGTTTTCATTTCCCGACGGCAACGACACAAAACTAATATGCCAAATGCTAAAGAAGAGCTTTCCCGTCGCACCTCAAAGTTTCTGCACGTAGGGTCGTCTAACATTAAATTTTTTCAGAAACTGAAAATATTTCCATGACAAAGCTTCTCAAAAGTTGTCAGAATTGCAAGGCTGCAAACACGATGATGGCTCTAAGCTCGTGACCAGCTTCATCCTATAGTCAAGATGCGACTCCTTATACCACCTCCCAAAAGTATCAATGTTATCATCACTGTGTTAAATTATAATACAGGCCCTATCTTACAGAAAGTCTTATCATGAAAGCCTCACTAACTTGTCTTTGTAGAGTGCCTTTACTTATTGATATAAAAAAAAAAACTAAATGGTGCCCAACACAAACCGTACTGCTTCACACATTAATAAATCTGTGTCAATTGTCATCTATGTTATTAAGCCTGATAAGTTTCCTTCAATTGCACTGTACCGATAAAATAATGCTCAATATTGTCTCACGTAAAAATACAAAATGGCGCCCAACATAAGTTCTGACCAATGGAATATTGCTTCACCACAGTTAAAAGTCACCTGTTATCAAAATGAAGTATAAGTAAGTCATTAGTACACTTTTAATAATAATTAATATTATAAAAAAGTGAAAAACGATACAATTAAATGCTAAGGCTATTGTAATTCTTGGAGCTTTAATTCAGTCCAACTATCACACTTCATCCACCCATAATATAATTAATGAGAATGCTAAAATAAACGCAACCAATCTCTGAAAAAGGTACGAGTACATTTGAAATTTCGGTTCAATGAATATGGCAAGCGATGTATGAAAATTCGTGGCGGGGCCCAGCAACCAGTTAACATCAGTCAGTGGTGCTAGAGTCTGGGTTACCTACTATATATTTTTCACTGCTATCTCGTCCGTGATAATGATGATAGGGCCCCACCATAAATATTATTATGTGTGTGATGCCTTTTTTGCCATCATACAGTATGTGTGCATAACAACAACAAAAACAAAAAAAATTTATATGAACGAACGTATATCAGAAAAGAAGACTGCTTCATTCAATTTTACAAGTTTTAATGGCGTATCGAATATCAAATTACCGACACAGTCCAGGGAGACCAACAGCGTGCAGCAATGGTTGATATACACCACACCGCATCAGCAATGTGCCTCTTTTTGCTGCTGCTGCTGCTTAAGGTTGTTGTATTTGTATTTTATAGTGGTAGCGCAATGGCAGCTCAGTGCACTGGATGATGTGGCCACAATTTTGCGGTGTGGTTTTTACGGAGGCCATCTTCATCATCGACGAGCGACGCGTCGTTGTTGTTGTCGTGTTCCCCGTTGGCGTCTTCGGTGGTGGTCGTATATCGTATTTGAGTTTACTTAACACTATTTATCTTTTTGCCACCATCATCATTATCATTATTTTTATTATTAAACAAATGAAACACCCTGTGCAGCCAGACATCATACCTATACAAACATTTTGCTCTATGAATAAAAATAAAGCTTATATCAATTATAATTATTATTATTATTTATTGTGGAATTTTGTTTAAGAAAAATGTATAGCTTCTCTATGTGGTAACGTGCATGAGGCTTTTATTTTGTGATATAAGGTCGCTTTGACGCTCACGAAATGTCATCATACAAATCTGATATTATCTGTGGATTTTGACGTTTGATGATGGGTTTCATTTGAAGCATTTCGTTGACCACATTTAAAACAAACTAAGACTATGGCAATGGTTTGATACTCTTGTAATGCGGTTTTGATATGTTAGAGGTTAGGTTGGGGCTAAATATGGAGCAAGGGATGCCATGAAATGCATCAAGGGTTTGTTATTTTGGTTCTCCATTGCATGTGTTCTCCTTGTAAGTGATATGATGATAGTTTGCTTTGCTCTTGTATACGGTGGCGGCGGCGGCGTGCCATTAATCTCATTGCATGTTTTTTTTCTCTGGATTTTATTAATTTATTTTTAAGTAAACGTTTGTTCTTTAGGTTTCCAAAACAAACAAAAAAACACTTATTATAATCATAAGTGGCGCCCAACACAAGTCCAAATAAGTGCATACAAACAAAAAATCATTTTTTCACAACATGAAAAATTAAACAAAATTGCCCAGTTAATAAATGGCGTCCAACAAAGAAGTCACAGCTTTGTTTTTCGCTTTTGGCGAACTTCGACCAGTGTCTTTAAATTTTTTTTAAAAATTTTCATAAAAGAATTTGGGTGATTTATTGCTGCTGGTAATATTTTTTCCCCTCATTTTGGACACTTACATAATGTTTCTGCTAAGAAAATAATAGCATGGCATTTGCATTCTAAAGAGAAGTTCACAAATTTTTTTTAAATCGCGCCCAACAGAGCTTCCCAATTTAAGCATTTCCTTTGTTTTAAAAGATTTGTACTGATTTATTGCTGATTGCAATATTTTTGTTCGGCTAGTTCTGCTAGTTCATATAGGACATACAGTTCTGCTTCGAAAATATTTCGGGCATTTCCCGCCGGAACAAAGGTTATTTTTATTTTACCTAAATTATATTCCTACATCATTCCCTGAAAGTATGAGTATCAGCATTTGCTTTTTAAGAGAAGTTCCCCGATTTTGTTCTTAAATGGCGCCCAACAGAGATTACCAATTTTTGTTTGCTTTTAACCATAAACAAACCGCATTTTGTACATTGCCTGTTGGTGTTGATGATGATTTGTGGCAGCCTAGTTATTTTTTTAGCTCACACATAGGAATTTGTCATCCCTCTAACGTCATAAACAACAACTGTTTCAACCAATTAAATGTCAATATCATTAAAATCTCCCAAGAGACCACATCATAAGAAGTAGTTAGTGCACTCACATCGAACAAGCTCACCTACAAGCAATAAATTTCTTTCCATTCTTGTAAAGTATACATACCTCTAATGCTAAGAATATTCTTTCAATAATAATCTTAAGCCACTTAAATACAAATTTATTGACACCAACAGGCAACAGGAGCAATAAACAAGAATATACATCAGACGACCGACGATGAGAAAAAAGCAGCACACTTTCTATACAAAATCATCGTCTCAAATGTCATCTTGTTTCTGTCTACAAATTTTGTGTATTCCCCAAAGTGTAAAAATCCTCTCAAAAACCATCATCATCCATCCATCCCCTTTTTATACTCTCAAATACAACAAAATATGCGGAGAACCGCAACCGGATACGATGGTTGTTAAGCATTAAGAAATAAAATTTCAAAAAGTCCCAACGGGATTTTCATCACCCGCCAATTTGCATCCATTACAAGCACATAATCAAATATTTTGGAGAAACAGGATTTATTAAATTAATCAAAAGGAACACGCCTCGTTATCCTTTCCTGACCCTTTTTAACTTTTGTTTTTGTTGTTAAGAGAGAGAGAGAGATAAACTGTAAAGTACGTACAGTACAAGAAATAACAGGAAAGCGGAAGCCACCCAATAATAAAATTGTACTGCTATGTGTCATGATGATAGAGCAAATTCCACATTCTTTTTTTTTTTGCATGACAGCTAATAGCTATAGCTAGAATTATTATTGTTCATGACAGTGTATTCTGCTTCCACCCTTATAACATTCGTACACATGACCGAATTCCCGCAAAATATCATTTGGCAATCTTGAAATTGTTCTGTTCTTTCTGGACTGAAAGTCGCCACGACAGATACCGTCTGCCTGCCACTTTCTGTCAAACAGCAATGAATATGTGTGTGTGTGTGTAGTTTTGTTTGAAAGGTAATTTGATACTTTTTCATATACAAACGAGGGGCAGCACTGTCGTAATAGCTTCTACTTCATCTTCTCCGCGTGTTTTTTTTTTTGTTCATTCATTTGCTGCTGTTTTTACTGCCTTTTCATGGCAAACACGAGCGAATGCGTAGCGTATATGTATAATTTATATAAAACAGGAGGGAGTTTTTTTTTTCTTTTGTTGGATTGTGTTAAAGTACCTAGACATAAATGTACACACAGCCTGTGTTGTGTTTACACAGGGCGAGCAAAATCAAATTGGAAATGGAACACAAATAAGGTGTGTTATAGTTGTGAACAGTTTGAGGTGCTGTGTAGGTATATATGGATATTTTTGAAGTGTCTATTTTTGTCAGATATTTCTTGTCAAAACTATCAGAAGTTGTGTTTTTACATCGATCGCTAATGAACTATAAAATCTGGATTACAGTGGGAACTATATCTTTTGTGTGGATTACATTTTTTTTCAAAAAACAAATCAATAAAAAAATAAAAAAATCTTAGTGTTTCTAACTGTATTTGAAAAGTGTTTCATTACGATCATTCATTAAAATGTCAACCTAGAGAAATATTTTCTTGGTTCATAAAAACTTAAACTCAATGAACTTATTTCACTTTTATTTATTTACTTTATAAAAAAAAATGATTTACAAGAAATAGCACTTCAAATATGTATTAACAATTTTACAATGAATAGTTTTTTTAAGACTTTCAAAATTAAACTGGGTCGATCTCCCTCTTTCACCTCGTTTATTTATACTTAAATCAGTTCTTGTCGAAAGCTCTTGGGGTCTCTAGTTTCGGTAAGAAATAATGTTCATTTCATGTAAACATTAAGGTGGATTCACATTAAGGTTTTCTTTACATTACACAAATCCGCCAACCCGGAATGAAATGGAACATCTGTCGGTGATTTTCTCAAAAAATAAAATCACAAATTTCGAGTGCTGGGTCAGCTAGTATATGAATTCCCCCTAACCCCTCTCAATACGCCACTCCTGTTGACATGTTGACATTGTCAGTTTCACAGTGCGTTATGTGACACATGGTTGGCCGATATTTTGGAAACTCAAGTGAAACTTTGTATTGAAAAATGTACACTGTGTTGACTATGAAACTGCTCCTTAATACATCAGTTGAACTGCAAACATAAGAGGTAATATACTAACGGCATTTTGATGCAGGAAACTGATTAAGATGGTGAAATTAAAATGGTGACTTCACGACACGTGTAAAATGTCGCACCACGTATGCAAAAGATTGAATGATTCGGATGACGTATATAAAAAAGAGAGAGAGATAGAATGAAAACAACCTATTGCGGTCCTTATACGTTCAATCTTAAATGGATAGTTGTATGTGTCACGCACATTTGATGAAATATAATTTCATGTTTGAGCGTAGGTTAGCAAACCAATTTGTTTGTCAGTTCCGAACGGGCTAGACTTTTCGTGACAGCCAGTACACTTTAAGATTTTTTCAATTCCCCTCAAGGTTGCATAAGCTGGATATCGCCAAGGAGTACTTGTATACTGGTACTTACCTCTAATTTTCATATTCTGGGGTCACACCAAGCTGTTTTCAGCAGCTGAGAAAAAACATGTTTAGCTTCAACAGTTGGAAGCCACTACTAGCTACCAAAATAAGAACATATTTAGATAGAGCTGATAGCATAAGCTACCTCATTTTGCAACGGGAAACTCGCTAGGTGTGGCCCGTGTTTTGTCAGTAGACTCTTGAGTCTTACTCCCATCCGCGGGTAGTGAGATTTTGCAGATTTGGTTGACAGGATCAGAATAATTAATATAAAGAACCGACGAGGCAACGACAGCTTTGACTGTTCTTTTTTATTTCGTCTCTCCTTTATAAATTTCAATAAATTAAAATTGCATCTGACCAACTTACACTTTTTCGATTACCATTGTACGTTTTAAATTTATGACCAAATATAATTCATTATGATCTCTTTACGGCATCAAACTAACTCAATTTTAACTTTTTTTTTACTCTACAGTGGCACTTCGGACAAACAACATTTGGACTCTTCCAGCGATTCAGATATGGAAGGACCCAATTCAATGTTGCAACAACACTCACAATCCTCCGCACAGTCTTCACAGCACAACACAACGAATCACCATCAACAGCAACAATTATCACCAGCGAGCCACCATCATACAACGACAGCCCATCACGGCCATGGTCATCACACGACCACGGGATCCACAGGAGGTGGTGGCTCAGCTGGTTCTTCAGCAGATCTCCACCAGCAACAACAGCAACAGCAGCAGCATCACCATCATCCTCACCATCACAGCGTCGGTGGCGGTGGTGGTGGTGGTCACTCCAATAACAACCTGTCAGCGATTAGCAATCTTAATGCATCGCTGGTGGGTGTGGCGTCTAGTGGTGGAGCATTGTCGGCAGCAGCTGCTGTCGCCGGTGGTGGCCTGTCACTGTCATCGCAAAAATCAGGGGTGGGCCATCAGATGGCGCCCCTTTCAGTAGCGTACTCGCATCTGCACAGTGTGATGGGCTCGATGCCGCTCTACGATATGAGCGAGTATCAGCACTTATGATTTTAAGTTTAATTTTTTATTTTATGAAAAATTTATTTATATATTTTTTTTGTTTATTGTGTAAATATTAAAGAAATATTTATTATTTTGTTTGAAAAAAAAAATAATTTTTGATATTTAAGTAATATTATTTGTAATGTTTCTGTTTTGCAATATTTAAAATTTAATAGAGATTATGAGTATTCAGTATTTTTTTTTTTTTAAATTCTGAATCAGTGCACATTTTTTTTTTTTTTGTTTTTAAATCTAGTAAATTGTTAAAAAAAAAACAAGTAATTGAAAGCAATAATGCGTAAACAAATGAATCAATTACTTTTACAATATAAAAAAGAGAATTAAATCAAAATCAAGATTTTAATGTAAATTAATGTAAATAAGAAAAAAATATATTATTTAAAGTTAAAAGAAAAAAAGCAGCCCAGAAATTTATTCGTATTATGCGCTATGTACAGCGGTGTCTTTTAAAACTTTGCAATGTAAAGATATTATAATAATAATTATTATCAAATTAGAATATAAAAATTAATTAAAATAAGATATTAAATTATTTTCAAAAATATCAAAATATTAAATTAAAAAAAAAAAAACAATAAAAAGCATTAGAAAACTATGAAATGAAAAAAAATGTCTTTTTAAATGTTTGGTGTGGTCTTTACTTTCAGGTTTAATAAGGGTAAGAACCGAAGCCAAAAAAATCTTTTAGGAGGTAAGGGAAGGATATGAATATTAAAAATTTCAATTTAAAGTAAAGAAAATTGCATTTGGCCACAAAATCCTTCGGTGTAAGAGTTGCAGCTGGCAAGTTATCCATATTATTTAAAAGCTTGTGTATATTAAGTTTGATAGAAACAGAGGAGCTCTTATTTTATTTTGGACAAATTATTTAACAGCATTTTTACTTGTGGAAATTGTTGGTAGCAATGCCCCTACTCATTGCCCTACTCCCAATGAATCCCATTTGTGGTTTGGCCACTATCATGAAAAAAAATGAATAAATATTGCAATTTTATGTTTCGCTAATCAACCAATGGTCCTTGGGTGATCATTTAAACGTCAAAATAAACTTGTTTAAATGATGAACCGATTGATATCAAAACCAAGGTAATACGACTACTCTAAGTGGATAATAATAATACTTTTTATGTAAAATCATATTCACAGTGCAACAGGGGTTATTTTTCAGAAAATCCCTTTCCAATAGTGGCAATGAGAACCAAGAACCAAAAGAGTGCATCGGAATATTTTGGTTGAAAGGGTGTTTTTTTTTAAGCGAGAAAGAACGTTGTCCTACGAGTACCAAATCAGATTTAGAATAATTGATTGAGAATCCAGACTAAAAAACACAACACGCATGTCATTGATCAAAGGGTACTTTTCTTTAATTATACCAATTCTACATTCGATTTTTTCAGGTCTTAGCTACAAAATAGGAGATATCGAGAAATTGCAAAAGATGGTTTTTTTAAGTGTAAAATCGTCTCATTTTGACTTTATTTGTACTTTCCTGATGTGTTAGTCACAATAAGACAATTTGACACTCAAAAAAAAAAAAAACCCGTCTATGGCTTAATTTATCGCTGTAGCACTATTTTTATTGTAGCAGGGGTAATTTTTTCAGAAAAACCCCTTCCAATAGTCCTACAGCGATAAATTAAGCCATAGACGGTTTTTTTACCATAGTCCTTTTAATGTAAATTCCTATTTTCAGTGCAGCAGCGGTAATTTTTTTTAGACTTAGAGTAGTCGTACTGCGTCGGTTTTGATCTCAATGGATTCAACATTTAAATTAGCTTGTGTTGACTTTTAAATGATCTCCCAAGAATAATCAATTTATTAGATATAGCCTAACCAAAAATTGCATTTTTGATGCAGTTTTTTCCAGATGATAGCAAAACCCCAAATGGGATTCGTTAGGACTTTTGAGATATGATTGAGAACATAACTTCCACCAATTTCCACCAGTAAAAATGCTGTAAAGTATTTTGTTCGGCTCAGGGGTCTTTTTTGTCTAGTTTCACCGGTCTATTCTCAACGCCTTGCAAGTCGGTTGATAGACATTTGAAATATCGCGACCGTTATGATTTTAAAACGCTACAGAAGAAATATTGGAGTATTTACAAAGAAGGAGTTTAGCCCTTGAAATATTTTAATGTGCTTTTGGTTCAAAAGTAATGAAAAAATAAGGGGTAAATGTGTCACGACCGTTATAATGACGATTAACTCTTTAGTAACTCCACTATTTTTTTAGAAAGCACCCTTTGTCTACAATTGTGCATGAAAAATTGTATCATTAAAAATGATAAATCTGCTTACTTCCTGGTATAAATTTTTCACAGAAAAAAATGTTACACATACGCCACAGTGACCAGTTAAGATAAACTTCAAAAAATATAAAAAAAAAACAAATTTCTATCGCTCACCAATTATGAAAACCATGGACTCTGACTATTAATATTATTTTGGTATTATTTTTTAAGTAGGTACCTATAGTTCGTAAGCAAAAATAAGTTATGAAGTTTTCACCTACAAAATGGTAAAAGTTAACGGAAATTTGCATTTACTCATGTAAGACAAAAATAGTGCAAAAATTGTGTTTTGCAGGACACACCCAAGGATTTTAAGAAACTCAGAAATTTCACAATAATTGTTGCTAATAACCGAGTTTTTCTTATATATCCTTAAAATGAACATACAAAATAAGTTTGTTGTACAAAAAGGAAAAAAATACAGTTTTCCACGATTAAAAAATAACTCTTCTATTAAAAAGTAATCAATAAATAACACAGGTCAACAAATGTTTTTGGTTTTTGTTTTTGGTATGCTGAACTCGAACCCGGAGTCAAAATTTTTGTATCGCATCACGTTTTTGAGACTTTATTAAAAAAAAAGAAAGACAAAAACAGAATTCACAGAATCAAGTTACATAGTAGGCCCCTTAGGGTTGGTCCACTTAGAACAAAAATGTTTTCCATTAATGTGGGTTTTTGTATATCTTATTATATGCGCAGTTAGGCTGCCTTGATCCGTCAATTTTAATTAAAGGTTTAAATGAAACAACAACAACCAGTGTGTTTTACCGCCAAGCTCATTGGCTGGAATTTTAGCTATTGCACAGGCTGCTGAACCCATCATCATCATCAGATTCCTTCCATTAGTGGTGACAAGTCGATGCCAAAACACCGTGTAAAAATATTGTTAGGTTGATAAGAATTCTAAAAAATAATCTGATGTTCATTAGAAGTCAATAGAGCAAAAGACCACATGCGTTTCATAAGTGAAAGGTTGTTTCTTCCCTTTACACGTAACTTTTTTTTTTATTTATTCGGGGCCTAGCTATATCTTGGGAATATTCAGTAATAGCCATAGACATTTTATTTAAGTGTCGAATTGAAGAATTTGTACTAATATATCAAACATGACTTCAAAATTTGTTTCACCAGTAGGGGGGACAAGACCGTGGTTGACTGCCTCTAAAACCATCATGAAACAAAATAAATTGCGTATTCACTTAGCCTAACATTTGTTGTAGGACCTTTCATTATTGTAAAAATTCCCAATTTTAAATAGTCACATAAAGCTCAGTTAGAGCCAATTCCTAGGAATAATAGTTTTTTTTATCATAGAATTTATTCTTTTGATAGCTTAACTGAGCTTTATCTGTCTATTGAAAAATTGGGGCTTACTAAAAAAGACAATGAACTTTCAACCAGAGCTGTAAAACTTCAAGTACCAGTACTGGTACTTGTACTTAAGAACTTGGTACTGGTACTTCAAAAAAGAAACCAAGTACCAGTACTTTTCAAGTACTTGCAAATAAGTACCAAAGTGTTCGATCAGAAGGGAATCAACATTTTTCCGATGCAAAGTAAAAGTACTGTATTTATATCTTACTGAATAGCATTTCTCGAATAATCATCTTTCTTTTTTGCTCTTTAGCATTATTATCAGGTTACTTTTGTAGAGCGAGAAGGCAAAAATTCTATTTTTTTAGATTTGAAAAAAATTTACTGGATTTCTAAGGGTTAATGTTATTTTTTTTATCATAATTTTATTTGAAGTCACTAAAAAAGTTTTTTGGACATTATGATAATATTATCCTCACCATATTTAAATGTTATTAAAAGGACAATTATTTAAATAACACTTCTTATTTATTTTTTTGAAGTATATTAAGTAATGAAAGAGCTTAAAGCAGGTCCTCTTATTTTGAATTACCATAAAAATTAAGGATTCGTCAAGAAATTTTAATAGGTCTAGGTACACGTTGCTCCACGGTGCCGCTATAATGAATTCTGTCGATTCTTTTTCACTTGCATACTTCTTCATAAAATGAGTCCTTCCACTCAGCTCTGATGTTGACTTCAAACGATTATTTTGATCACAATTACTTTGGTGTTATGTTAAAATAAACTTGTTAAGAGATAAGGTATTTTAATATCGTTCCAATAGCCGAGAGGAAGAATTTAAAAAATATTCTTAATAAATAATGTTAAAAGTACTGCTCATGTACTTTGTTATTAAGTATCTAGTACGTGGTATTTGCGACGAATTACTTGAAATTGAAAACTACTGGTATTTTTTTGTCAAGTACGAGTACCTTAAGTACCGAAATACTTAAGTACTTTACAGGTCTGCTTTGAAAAAACATCGTCAAAAAACGATCTTGCCCCGATATGAGGGGGCAAAATCGTGTTTACCTTTAAAAACAGCCTATTGGCACGAGTCACAAATATATATGGCATATCTTTATCTGCTCTTATTCCAGCACAAGCTTCGACTATTTAGCTGATTCGGCTGCAATTTGGAGGAATTATTCCACATAGCATTAGCTAAGAACAGAAATCAGATTTATTTTTATTTTTCATCAATGTACAGTCACATTTTAAACCGTTATTTAAAAAAATCGACATACATTTCAAAATTCCGTAGTTTAAAGGATAGTATGGAATTTCTATACTCTTGATTCTGGCCAAGTTATCAGAGGAAAACAAAAAAACAAGAAAGGATATTTTGTGCTTTTCAAGAGGACTAATTTTTATGGATTTTTCAACATTTTTTTGTGAAGAATCCAGAAGCCGTACAAAAAATTAGTCAAGACATATTTGTGGTAATTTTGTCTACATTTGTTCTACATAAACGGTTTTAGCGAAATTTCACGTAATAAATTTTGTTGGATAACTTCAGATTCGCTCAGCATCCTGAAAAAAATAAAGTTAACCATTAGAAATTATTACTTCAGAACTTTCCACCTCCAAAAACGCTTTAATTGAACTAAAGAGAGTATTTTAGAATAATCATAAACTACACTGTGCAAAATCTTTGCGCTAAAAGCGAAATTTTAAATGATTTAAAATGATTTAGGCAGATTAAATGAACTTTCTTCCCATCCTATTAAAAGCTTTGTTATAAAGTATATATATAAGTAAAAAATCGACGTTAAATGTACTAAAATATCGGATTTTTAACATGTTCATATTAGCATATCTCGAAAACGTTACGTAATGGGGCAGTTTTGACTTCAGATCAGTTTTGAATTGGGGCTCAGTGTGCCAAAATGCTTTAGAAAAATATAGTTTGTGTTAGTTAGTGTTTTTCGAAATTTATGAGTACCTAAAACTAGAAATTAAATTGCACCCGAGGTAACGATTTGACGAAAAATTAGTAAAATAACAGTAACTGCTAGTCATCTTAACCGAACTATCTCATACTAACAGACATGATCCATCATACTAAAAGCAGTGAGGTTTGTATAAAAAATGTTGTCTTGCCCCCACTTTCCCTATTCCACGCTTTCCACTGCTGTTTTTTCTTCCTGACCTTCCGCGCTTTTATCTGCCACTTTTAATGTTATACCGTTCCCTAAAAAATAGGAACTGATAAAGTTTCACATTACATCATTATCATTTATGCCGTGGGAATAATTTTAATTTTCAGAAAATAATTGAATTATCTAGGTAACGCGTGTGTTCTCATGTGCCGGGTATCTATACTATACCTTCAAATTAACCCACAACAATAGACCGCCCACCTATCATCTCTTTTAAACACATAAACACAGGTTTCCAAAGTAACCACATCGTTATCCCTCATCACCGAGGGAGTCTTACAATCTCTGATGGTGATATACATAACAGGCCATATTCACAACAGATATTTATGTTTGGATGCTTTTTCAAAGGATGTATAGACCAACGAACGTTATGCGGTGGCCAACGAATCAACCCTCAACTCGTGTTGTCCATTCGTTAGTTCAACAGGCGTGCTCTTATTCTCTCCTTGGTGGTATATCAATTTTAATGAGATAATCCGCCACCGTATTTATTAAATTTTGAGGGTTGTGCATTATTTTGAAATATTTCATCAGCATTATACTAACCACACCACACCGTATCTGTACCCTTATCATACCCGACCGAGCGACAATGAAGGTTCGTCGAAGAAGATACCTATTACATCGAAAGGATAATTATTGTAGCTTATCAGAGAATATAGGTCGTGTGCATGAGCGTCGTTCTCGTCTCGGTCGTCTTGGCTACCTGTCAGAACGTATTTCAGATGAGTTTGTTAAATTAACAGGTAAAATGATAGTTTGTGTTCCTGCAGCACTGAGTAATTACTCAAATTTCTGTGGTAGGTATGCAAAAACGTGCCGTTTACAATTTTTTTTTTAATTCTGTAAAATTTCTGTAGAAAAGGACTATCTTTTGAATAATATGCTCACTAATAACATTTGAATGAAAGTAATGCAGGAAATGCAAATGACAGAGGGATGAATGAAAATCTCTTTATCAGAAGACACAAATTTATAACAAAAAAAAATTTGATTTATCCCAGAGTCCTTGCCTTTTCTTCAAAAATATATAAAAAAAAAAGGACACGAACTTCTATCTAGACTGGACGAACAATGACCATAATGCGATTGTTATCATAAAATTACCAATTGAATTTCAAAAGACTTTTGTAGGAGTACCTACCTACATTTTTTGAGAAAGAAGTGTTTTCTTGGATTGAATTTTTATAAAGGGTTGAATTGAGATTAAGAGATAATGAATTATTGTTTGATACTTAAAGACATTCCATTCATCAGTATTACGACTTCATAATCGAAACACTTCTGGAATGAGAGGTGGTGATCTTTGTACTCAAAATGTTTAATATATCAGTTCAATTTTGTTCGTTTTTACTTTGTAGGGGATAGTGGCCTAAAATGGCCCCCGTTAAGCAAAATATCCTATAATTTTAGTAAAATTAATTATATTTTACTTCAAAATTGATATTCTTTTTAATTAAGTTTAATCAATAACGCTACAGTTTTTAGCTTTAAGCAAAACAGGTTTAAAAAGTATTTTATTTTTTTTTTATTTTTAAAACGTGATCAAAATTGTCCGGGTAAAATGGCATACTAGCATGCTAAGTGTGTTCTTGTTCAGCCACCTGATAGGTAGCCATATTTCTTAATCTCGATGCATGTTCATTTCATTGAAAAGGGTTGTCCTAAATCTCCCAAAACCCATCTGTAAGACATTTAAAATATAATTTTTGTTGGGTAGGGTGCTCTTTCCTGTCCATTTCCGTTTTTGGACGGCATTAAGAACTTTTGGTAATGAGCCCTCCCACCAGGAATGTTTTTCCCTAAACCGTTCATATTCCCAAAAAAATACCCTATAAAGAACCTAAAAATGTAGGGGTAGGTAAAAAATGGCGCACTATGCCAATTTACCCGGGTGCTAACGGCTTCATTTTGGCCATTTAGGTTATTTTTATTTAAAAAACGAAAAAACTGGAAGACTATTAGGACAGATAATTTCATTAAATCAAAAGCATTTATTGCCTTTTCCAAAATGCAATTTTTTATAGAGTTTTTTTTTCAATACATTTTTCAAAAAAAAAATGTATTAGGTCTAGAGATAGGTGGACACATTTTTGAACTGTCAAATTTAAAAAAAATGGCTCAAAGTTGCACACATTTCGTATATGTCGGTGATGACAAATAAACTTAACATTTGTGTTCACAAACCTTTATAATTCTGTTTAATTTTACGATTTCCAGCTAGGGGGCCATATTTTTCCTTGGTGGGCCATTTAAGGCCACGTTCCCCTACTTGTGGCTGAACAAAAAGTGGCTCTCTAGTTCTTTTTATTATAATTCCGATTTTCAGCGCAACAAGGGATAAAATTTGGCATGAACGTTTCATTTGCAATAAAAAGAACAAAGAACCACAAGGTTTTTTTTTATTTAAGAAAGAAAGAACGTTTTGCAATAATAATAGCAAACACCCTGTGAAAATAATAGTAAGAAGATTTGAAAAAAATTGCTTTTGTCTGGGTCAAAACCTTATTGCCCTGAGCTTTGCAAGAAATGTAGACATTGTATATTACATATATATGTAAAAAAGTAAGTGTACTTTTTTTTCTACGAACAATGAGCACTATGAGTCGCAATGGCTGTTCGACAAACGAAATGAGTTTATTTTATATCACACATTATTTGTGACTTAAGCCATGCTCAGCGAAAGTTCAACCATTGAATGGTTGCCAAACTGCAACTATATGCTTTTATTATTATTCGAATGTTTCTTTTCAAAACTCTTTATCAAACTACAATACTTTATTTCAAAAACAGATTATTCAAATTTAAGATTTAAAATAACGACTGTTTTTAATTCAAGTAAATGGTTTGTGTATTAACTAGTATAGCCAATTCAAGTTTGGGTGCATGTGTGTGCCAATGACTGCACTCCAAGTTTTTCTTATGCCGGGTTTATACGAATGACAAATTTTCATTAGATTTCATTATCAAATTTAATTAAAATGCCAAAAGTAATGACAAAGTTATTCAATTAATGGCGTGCGTTTGAATGAAGAGGAAATAATAGCTTTTTAATTCAATGCCAATCACTTAAGAATGAACTTGTTCATTTTTTTAGCGAATTAGCATTATTTAAGAATGTAGTAAATGCCAATACGAATGACAAAATGTAGTTATTTTTCCGATATTAACCTTAAATTATTGATTAAGCTGTCAGTATTTTGTCATTAATGTAGAGTAAATTACAAAAATAATGAAACTATTCATTTATACGACATCTTTTGAATGACAATATTATAATGACAATTTGCCTCTTTCATATTTTAATAATATAATGACTAAAACAATGATGAATATTTTATCCATTTACACGATTTTGTCATTAATGTTAAGTAAATGTGAAAAGTAATGAAAAGAACCGGGCATTAAATGCTATAATGACAATGTTTGTCATTAACTCGCAATTTGTGTGAATTTTTAAGAATCTCAATTCAAACACGTTCCCATCAAAAAAAAATCGTTCCACTCTTTGAATTACGGACTTTTATTTGTTATTTCTTTTTTAAGAATGTTCTTCACTTAACCATGCAGGAATACTAAGGGTATTGTTAAGGCCTAACTACAACGGCCAATTTTTGCAAAAAAAAGTGAAAAGGTGAAAATTTGAAACTCTTTTTTCTGACCATTTAACTTCAAACAAATTTTTAAAAAAATGTGCCGAAAAACCTTAGATTTTGGAATTTAAAACAGGTTATTTACTTTTTTCCTTAAAAAAATGGTTTTGTTAACAGAAAAAATAATATTTCACTTTTGTAATTTTACAAAAAAAAAGTGATAAAATGTGTTTTCATTAGTTTTGGGATATTTCATATATTTTGCAATTTCCGAGTTTATTTCGTGCAAATGAGGTGGAAATTACCTCATTTTGAGTTGAGAATTTGTATGAAAAATTAACTCATTTGGAAGCTCATTTGATAAACTTGATCAAAATCATCGCATTTGCCCTAGTAGAAACAGGCTATAAGCTACACCTACAGTGTTAGAGAGTGAAGCTCCAAAACTTTCTGAGTTATTACCTTATCTGTCAAAATATCACCCTATCTGTCATTATTCCGAGCTAGTATTTCAGTGGTCCTTATTGTGTTGGTGACGTGTAGGTACTGCATTTTTTATCGCTTTTGCTGCAGTCAATTTTAATTTTTTGTATCAGATTGTAAGCTTATTAAAAGTTTTATTCATTTATTTATCTGATAAGATATGTACCTACCTAAATGTTAATCCATTTTGAAACAATAGGGGTATTCATGCAACCTGGTAAACGTGGTTAAATGGCAATTGAACTATCAATTTTTTTATAGGAAATATTAACCAGAATATGGTAAAGTCTTAAACACAAAATTGTTTGGGTAAAAGTTTACCAACTGGAAATTATATTCGTGGAAAACTTTTAACGTTTAATTTGGCTTAGTTTTATATACACAGCCACTAGTTGAAGAAGACAAGGAAAATACAAGAATGTTCTCCAAATAATTCAAGTATCAAAACTTAACACTTTGTCAATTAATATAATATATGTTTGTGCAACTCACACTAATAGAAAAGTGCTTCACTTATTATCCAGAAGACCCAATCCTAGGGTCAAATGCGTAGCAAACGACAACGAACAAACCTGAATGTATTTGCTATTTCTCGCTCTATTATTTTTTAAACATTATAAGCGACAGCAATCGTCACATACTCTCTTCTTATTTAAGGGTCTGCTCCCTAAGTCAGTGTTTATAAGGCTAATGCTTTCATTCACATGTCTAAAAAATAACACAAAATTGTGTAAGATAAAAAGAGTAGTATAGTCTTAAAATATCAGTGCAATGCTGTTTTTCTTTTGAGTCGTGCATGAAAGCTTGAGGCACATAAATCCTAACAAATAGTCGGCCTTACACAGTACAGCGTGAGAAGCCTGTCCCTCGAGATGAAAGTAGGAAAAGGAAGAAGCGTGCTTCACGCTGCACTGTGTAATAGCTGACATTCATCTAAACCTTTCATGTGTAAACTAAGCAACTTCTAAAACAGTTTGCTACTCACTGAACTAACAGTTTGAGAGTACTCTCCAAAAATGTTGCATTCTTCTTTGTTTGACATTCTTATCTCTCCAAACAATCATACCAACTAAGCATACCAAGGAATACAGACCTTATATCGTTCTCGCTCTTACCACCTTAATTAAATATAGAACTAGCAACAAAATAATCTAGCTGTTGCTGCTACCATCCATAAACCATCGTCGTTGTCTTCGTTGCCTTAATTTTCTCAGGTGGTAGATAAAAAAAAAAAATAAAATCATTTTCCCCCACACTTAAGTTCATTCCGTGGAAATATCTTGCGTTTCTCCTTCTTTTTCTTCTTTTCGTGTACTAAACTGTCAACCCCGTGTGTGGTGTGTCGTTTCGCATTCGTATTCGTTGTCGTCGCTGTCGATTGTCGTACGAAAGTAATAAACTAGCCTACCAACAATAATGGCCCCAAATCGTCGTCGTGCGACTAAAAATTAACCCAAATTATCCAAAACACACAAAGAAACAAGAAAATCAATCAAAAAATAGTACCGCCGCCGCTGAAAAGAAATCCGTCAATCAAGAGAAATTACTAAATTCCATCTAAAGAAAACCTCAAAACAACTACACAACTGTGATTCAAATTTAAAAAAAATAAAAAGAAGTAAAGTGAGAAAAGAAAAAAAAAATAAATTAGAAAAGTTGAAGTAAATTAAATTTAAAAGAAGAAAACGTCTACGACGATTTTTTTCCTTCTCCTTCACACAATATACACACGCACACACACACCACCCAATCAAATTGCTTAAATGTGTGCGAAGGTTTTTGACATTCTTCTTTGTTTTTTTTTTTTTTGTTTTACGTCACGATGAAATCTCAACGACATTGACAAATCTCACCACGAACGATTGAAAAAAAAAACGTCAAAAATTGCAAAAATCAAAAGCAACATCGCAGCAAATCGGTTCGCAGATTGAAAATTCATAAAAAGAATTTTCAATAGAATCAAAATTTATAAAATCTCCATCCATATCTCGCGTTCGTCTTATATTCATTCGTCTTTGCTTCTTTTTAGTGAAATTTATAGTCATTTTGCCACAATTCATTGTTTACCACTGAAAAAAGAGAAAAATAAAATTCCCCACAAGTGAGAAAAAGTGAGCAATATTTTTTTGTTCAGAGCGAAAAACTTATGTGCAAATAAATTCCAGTGTTTCTCAAAATGAAAGTTTATGGAAAATGTGAAATAATTTCTCAAATTAAATGCGAATAATCGAAGAAAAAAATACAAATTGAAATTTTTTCTTTTTCCTTTTTTTTTTTTTTTTGAGGTTAGGTTGTGTCTCTTGTGAAAGTTTTTTCGCTTCCCTCTTCCCCTGTTTGTTCTTCATCTACTTGTGTAACACACACGCATACAAGTGGTGAATTAAAACAACAAAAAAAGCGCACATGCAGCAGTTGTTGCTGTAATACGGGTAACGGTAGGGGGGAATATCGAAATTCTCTCCCTTGTACATATACACAACATATGTTAGGTTTTGGTTGTAGTGGTAGTACAAGTGGTGGTGGTGGTGAAGGTGAATTATTTTTTTGCTGTCAGCCTGCGTCAACATTGCACGCAACAACAACAAAAACAGCAGTAGCAGCCCCACTTACAACAACAACAACAACTACAACTGAAAACGATTCAACAGACGAAGACGAAGAAGAGGCAAAGGACAGCAAAGAAACCAAAACCAGAAGTAACGACAACGACAACAACGGCAGCAAAGTGAAAATTATTTGTGGTGAATTAATAAAATCGACGTCGTCGTCGTCGTCGTCTTCATCGTTCTCGTTACTCGAATCTAAATCCAGATTTTCTAAGCACTTCCTTCATCGACTCCATAGGGATTATGTTATCCTGGTGATAGCTTTAATCCTTGTTAGCTTAAATCAAGACAAATCCACTGAATTCGGTGATTCGGTGTGTTTCTGCCAACGTTGCAGCAGCAACAACAACAGTCCACAGCAGTTTATCTATAAATTATTAAAACGTACCACAGCCGGAGGAGGAGGATCTGTCCAAAAATCCTCATCCTTAGCACAGAAATCCACGATTTCTTCAAAAATTCCACGTAAATCTGCAACAACGAATCCGTCAACGTCTAGGAATTATTATTTGAACCGTGGTTCCACTGGTTCATCTTCGTCAGCACCCAGTGGTGGTGGTGGTGGTGGTGGTACATCGTCAAGTGGTGGATCATCGGGTGTAACAGCTGGCGGAGGTAATTGCAATTATAATCAGTATTCAGCAAGTTACATCAATCAAAACAACCAAAACAACAATAGCAACCACAGCAGCAATAGCAATTCAGGAACTCCAACGACGATGATGATGACCAAACAAAAGGCCACCATGGCCGATCGATTGAATATCGGAAGCGAAGTTCGCGAATTGAAATTGGGTTGCACATTTAATTCGAAAAATACAACGACTGCATTTCATACGATAAAATGTAAGCTTGGAAGCTCCCATATCGAAGCTCAAAAAGATTCTCCATACCCATATGAGAAATGACAAGGAGAAATCCATAAAAAATAATTATTTTTTCTTATTGTTTTCAAAATTATTATAAATTGTTTTTCGTAGTCGCCATTTAAACGGAGGGTCATCCATAAGATTCTTTGGAACCTTTGCTTCAATATTGTTAAAATCTTTTTGTGACCCATTGATCCTTGATCTTGTGTTCCATAAGTGATGTGATCTATCGGGAAGAAGATTTCGTTTGCTCTTGAAATACCTTATCTTATCATTCTAGTGTACCAAAGTACTCTAAGTAGGTACATATTGGCCAAGGAATCTGGGAAACATTTTCGGTATAGCTACCTAACCTAGCATTTTACTTTTTTATTTTTGACCTTTTGTTCTCCCATATCCTAGGTGTTTCTTCTTTTTAAAAATCAAGTTGTTGTTTATTTTACGAAAATCTTAGTTTTTCTTAAGTCATCCTAGTTATTTTGATTTAGGGGTCATCAACCTCTCTTAGTACTGTAAATTGAACGATAATGTGGGATATAGAAAACCATGGGTTCAAGTGATTTATTCACTTTAGAATTCAGGAGACCGTACTCAGTTAAGAACTCATCTTTTTGCATACGAGTCAAGGTCAACTTAGATTTCGAATCTATTTTCCCACAAATATAAAAGTAATAGCAACGGAAATAATTTATCTATAAAATCATTGAATGAAAGTATGGAGTTTTAAGGGGCCGGTTATTGAAATTGTGAAATTCATCATTGGAAATTTTAATTTCGCATTTAAAGACATTTAAAATGTTTCAATCACCCTTATTCCGGAAGACTTTTGTTCAAAACGCCACGCTGTAACAGCCATAATTCGCTTAAAAGTTAAATTAAAACTTTACAGTTCTCTTCGTTCCGTATTTCTTTCTCCATAACAGTAAAGTAGTTTCCCAGAAACGTCAATTTTAGCTTCTAGATGGCATGGCATTTTAGCACAGCGCCTTACGGAATAATTGTGAGTGATCAGTGAAATAACGAAAATGGATTAAATAGGCCAACCCATAGAATCCGTTGCTTCGAAGCGACCCATAACCCATTGATCCTTGACCTTGTGTTCCATAAGTGATGTGATCTACCGGTAAGAAGATTTCGTTTGCTCTTGAAATAACTTATCTTATCATTCTAGTGTACCAAAGTACTCTAAGTAGGTACATATTGGCCAAGGAACCTGGGAAATATTTTCGGTATAGGTACCTAACCTAGCATTTTTCTTTTTTTATTTTTGACCTTTTGTTCTCCCATATCCTAGGTGTTTCTTCTTCTTTTTAAAAATCAAGTTGTTTTTTATTTTACGAAATCATCAACCTCTCTTAGTACTGTAAATTGAACGATAATGTAGGATATAGAAAACCATGGGTTCAAGTGATTTATTCACTCTAGAATTTAGGAGACCGTACTCAGTTAAGAACTCATCTTTTTGCATACGAGTCAAGGTCAACTTAGGTATTGAATCTATTTTCCCACAAGTATAAAAGTAATAGCAACGGAAATAATTTATCTATAAAATCATTGAATGTAAGTATGGAGTTTTAAGGGGCCGGTTATTGAAATTGTGAAATTCATCATTGGAAATTTTAATTTCGCATTTTAAGACATTTAAAATGTTTCAATCACCCTTATTCCGAAAGGCGTTTGCTCAAAAACGCCACGCTCTAGAAGCCATAATTCGCTTAAAAGTTAAAATAAAACTTTACAGATCTCTTCGTTCCTTATCTTTCTCTCTCCATAACAGTGAAGTGGTTTCCCAGAAACGTCAATTTTCGCTTCTAGAGCTTGGCATTTTAGCACAAACGCCTTACGGAATAAGGGTGAATGATCAGTGAAATATCGAAAATGGATTAAAGGGGCCAACCCATAGAATCCGTCGCTTCGTTCCACTGACAGCTCGATAAAATGCACATGTTTTACCAGAAGCGACCCATAACGCGAGGGGTTTTATGGGTTGGCCCCTTAAGAGAAAAGTTTCAAGCATGATTAAGTTTTTTTTTTGTAAACTAATTCTATCGGTCATAAGCGAGGATTTGATATTGTCCACCAGAGATCATTTTTATTTTCCAATTCTTGATTTTTGTACAAGTAAACACAAATTTGTTTGGCATTTTTTTTTAATATAGAAATTTCGATACCACACAACTGCAAAACAAAGATCAACCTGTTTCAGTATCCACTTGCCAAGAAAAATCATTTAATATCGCACCATAATTTCAAAAAACTCTATTTCAAAAGGAAATTAGATCTATTCGTGTTCATTAGAATAAATGTGTGCAAATGCTGAACCGCTGTTTGAAAAATAAAGAAAAAGGAAAAAAGAGGCAAAAACACAAGAAAAAGTAAAAACACAATAAAAGGCAAAAAAAAACAAAAAAAGCTAAATCCAATGATCCATTTAAATGATAGCTATAACTTGCACCTTAAAGAGACATTTTACTACTCCTATGTTTTTTGAAGCCAAGTTTTTATTTGTGGTGTGACGGGTGTACATTGATGCCCAAAACTAAAACACCAAATACTTTTCTACACTATCCTTAACAACTTGATTAGTTTAAAGTTTTCTATCACTTTTTTTTTAAAATTTTTATTAAAATTCAACATTATCATTCCACATTTATTTAAATTTGAAGAAAATTATATTCTACTAATCAGCTGGATAAAACTAAAGCACAAAAGGAAATAATATGGTTTTTACACCGAACCATAATCTAGATTTCATGCAAAAAGTACGAAATATCATCGAAATCTACTAGATTTCCCATACATTTTCAGTTTTCAAAATCTTGTTTTTAATCTAGATTCTAACGAAATCTCCTACAAAGTCTACTTGAATTTGTTAGCGGAGACAAATTTATAACACATTATTCACTTTTGTATAACAGTTGTAGCATCTTTTAGCAGCGATACAAAGGGAAATGTCAAACGAAATGTAGTTTATGTGCGGTGTGAACGCTTCAACGAGATTTCGTATCCTTTTTTGCTTTTGCGAAATCTGGTTGGTGGCTATTCTGTATTTTTTTAATTTTTAAGATTTTTCATATATTGAAATATTAAACAAAATAATATTTTTTTTTTTAATTTATAAATATGTCTGTGACACCTGGGGCCTTTTCAATGCAACTTGCACGGCACTAGTTAGAAAGAATAGAAAGATAAGAAAAACCAAATATTTTTTTGTGTGGTGCAGTTATTTTCTGGACTACGTTAGGTTACATGTATTTTTGATTTCAAAACAGGTCGAAAACGGGTCAGTAATCTTTTTTCGAAATTTTGTTCTTTTTATTTTTTAAAACATCACGCAAGTAGAAGAAAAAACACTTCTAAGGTGGACTTTGCCGTATCGTCTGTGTGGGGCTCACTGGGACTTATTAGTTGACTAATACGAAACTAATGTTGAACAAGCTTTTGTTCTACTTTCTCCTATGCGTAAACTGTCAAATACATAGCTGCTTAGTGTTTGTGTTGAACATAAATGGTTAGGTTTCGTTTCAGCAAACGGATCTAAGTAAAGTACATTTACATTTTTTTCTGAAAACCTTCTTCAAAAAATGCAATATTCAAATAAATTAGCATGAACGTTTCCTTTGCCATGAATATTAAAAAAACAACATAACAGATGCAAAATTTTGTGTTATGGGGTACAACGATTTTCAAATTTTTTTTTCAAAAATTTCCTTTTTATAGAAGAAAGGAAATGGCACAGTTTTATTTTATTTAAAAAGCTGTTTTATTTATTTTAAAATAGATTTAACAATCTGAACAATTGCAGCTATAAAAGCAAGTACGATCGTGATTCTGTTGTGCATTTTGTTTTTATTTATTCTTGATTTTTTTCATCCTAAATGAAACGTTCATGCCATTGAAAAAAAGTTTTGAAAAATTACATCTGTTCCGACCCGTTACGGGTTAATGTCTAAGAAGCTTCTGTGGCTTTCCGTTGTTTATGATCCCTAGCGTTTTGCCTCGAATCGTACAGGCCTAGCGCTCTTCCTTAAAATTTTTCCTGGTAATTGTGATTCGGTAATCTTCTATCTTCTTGAGCATTGTCATCTATGGCTTGAAGTGACCGAGCACATCCACATCCACGACTTTGTTTTTCCAAATTTTTCGTCATCAAGCACGAAAAATACGACCAAATCGCAATTTAGAAACGACCAAAACCCAAAATTCGCGAATGTATTGCTGGTTTTTCAAATTGACAGGACAAATTCACAAACAAATATGTCTATGGCAATTAATTTAGAAAATTATTCACAATTACAAATGCATATTTGATTCAACGTAGTTTTCACATTTTTCCAAGTTCTATTTTATTGATTTATTGAATTCAATGATAGATCGAGAGCTTGCAGATTTGGAGTTCTTGCAGTCCGTGCCTAGGGCGTGTGGAAGTTACAGTGCGATAACATTAAAAAAATTTAAAATTATGTATTATGATACAAACAAAAATTATTGCCACTAAAATAGATGTTCCTTGTATGTAATCATAGAGTTTGTTTCAAGACGGTTGACTTGTTTTTATCTGTCCGGCAATATGCAAACAAAGTATGAATTTTGCATCATACGACAGATGGAAATATGTAAACTGACTTGGAACAGACTTTTTGGTTACATAAATGCAAGGAAAATCTACCTCAGTAGCTAAAATTTTTGTTGGTATCATAATCATTCAAAAAACTGCAATGTTATTGCATTTTAATTTCGGACTGCAAGAACTCAATATCAAAAGAACTTTCTAAAAATACCAATCACTTACACCCAAAATCTGCTGCGGTCTCACTTAGTCTACGACCTTTTCTGGAAAATAATTCTTAAAAAATTAGGTGTTCAAGTGATTAAAAATAGTAGTTTCTCAATTTGAGTGGTGACATGTTTTTCCACGCTTTACAGCAGTGATTCCAAATTAGAAGCAAGTATGTGACAGATTATGCTGACGCAAAAGTCGAAGATAAGCGTTTATGTTCAACATAAATATTTTAGTCTCGTATCAGCAAATAATCCATAATGCAAAATATTAACAAACAAATAATATAGTTTCGACCGCATAATTTGTGTTTATTTAATATATTTTCAAGGTTATTTATAGGGGTCAGTTGTCTGCCTGTCTGTCTGTCCATGTAGCCAAAGTCTAAGCGGATGACTCTCCACAGTGCTTTTATGTTGTTTTTAGGAACAAAAATACGGTACATTTCATACATTGATTTAGAGAAGATTTTGTTCACATTAAAAAATTCATGTGCGCATTTGTAAGCAAGATCCACCAAATCCTTGTTTATTTTATATACCAAAGCAAATTTTCAACTCTTGATTTATTACTTAAAAAAAATTGTGGTATTAAAAGCCAAGTTCAACATTTTAATCAAAATTAAAATGGCGATGATTGAAAAGCCCAAAAAATCGCGATCGATATAAAAGTCAAACGGTCTACTGGAAAACTGCTTCTTGAGTTATCTAAGGAATAAATTCATTTGCAGAATTAAATAACTCTGATTAAACTGACCTTTATTGTTTATTGAATATATTTAAATTAGGTAGTTCACTTTAAATCAGTTTATCAACAAATTTCTTGTGCTTATATCGTCTTTAAGATTAAGAGGCTCGGCCCACTTTCTATCAGCGGTAGAGGTATCAAGCTGTCAGGCCAAAGAGCTCAACCTATCGGGTGTCAGTAATGAGTGAGGCTCTAAATAATCAGATTTTTTGTTGTCGTAGTTCATCCTTGGTTCGATTTTCTTCAAATAATTTTGTCCTGATTTTGTTTGTTTCAATTTTTTTTTTTAATTTTTGTGGATTTCTCTCCTTCATTCTCTTTTGGGATATCAATGAATTTCTTGACAAAAAACAAGAATATGGACACACTGATTCTGATACTCTATAATTCTTCTAGATGATTTTAAGCCAGCAAGTGTGGATGTTAACAGAGTAGCTGATGTGGATATTGGATCAAATAATCAAGTTACTGTTACCGTGCCAAATTTAGGTGAGTAAATTAAATTGCTTTATTTACGATTATTTCTTTTTTGTTTTTTTTTTTTTAATACAAAATGGAACCAACATAAAGATGTAGGTTATACTTAACAAACAAAATGATTTATGAATTTCATAATAAATGTAATAAGTACCTATACATTAGGTACCTGGGGTGAATGAAATGTTTTTTTTTTTTTGTTTTTTATTAATTATCGTAAAGCAACAAATTAATGCTCAATTTTTTTTATTGATTATCGAAGTTAATTGTGTCGCACCATGAGTAGCTATTTTTTTTTTTTTTTTTTTTTTTTTTTTTTTTTTTTTCTTGCCTAGAGAATTACTTCCTGGTAATACAAAAACAAGCAAAATCAAGATAAGATAAGATTCTTGGAAATTAATTAAATCGCCTTACACACATAATATGAACAAAACATGTAGGTATTTGTTGAGAAAATTGAGTTTTTATATCGGAATACTAATTGTCAGATTTATTGATTAAAATTATGTATTCTTAGAAAAATTGCCTTTTGTTGTTGAACTTATTTTAGTAGAGTATGGAGGTTTGATATCCTCTTTATTTAATTTTAGCCCTCTCTATAAATACATTCAATACCTTCTTATTCTGTTTTTGTTATTTGCGAAAATTCTGTGAAATACTTAATGCCTATGGAGATTTTGTTTTCTTGAATTCTTCTTTAATTAGTTACTTTTATTCACATACAAAAAAAGGCTGGGTGCGGCCCACACTAGTAACTTCCCATTGGTACCCTTAGAAACTAGGTGCCCTCAGTAACTATAGAGAATCTTCAGTAAGGGTTAAGTATTAAATGAAGAGAAGCCTTTTGTTGTTGAGCTTTTTGAGTTTTGAACCGTTTTTGGGGTCGGTTGGGTATAGCCCGACTCACAAAAACTTGCAAAGTTGAGATACATTTGTTTGCAGGGGCATACTGCCACTCCCATGCTTGGGATCGCTATAGAATTTGGATCGCTATAGACTCACGACGAGTTGTCGTGAGTCGGTGAGTTCACTGGACTGATCCAGGAACATAAAATTGATACCCCATCACCTATTCATTAACTTCAAGGCCGCATTTTAGACAGAATCTACAGAGTCGAGCTGCATAGAGCAGAATTTGCTTTTTTATCGATGCCATTGGGGGCAAAAAAAGTTTTAGGTAAAGTGAAACGCTGTAATGTGACTTCATAAATGCAATCCTTGAAAGAATGATTTCAATTTCAAAATCAATCAAATGTCAGTGGCTCTTTTGTGAAAATCCAAAAAGGACACCCAAAAACACGCGACGTCTTCGAAGGTATCTTACCATGGATAGGCCATAACTTTGAAATAGTTAAGTACTTTGTCTAACAACTTTCTTCATTAAACAGATAACG
The DNA here is from genome assembly GCA_948107695.1 of Meliscaeva auricollis. Classification (NCBI taxonomy): domain Eukaryota; kingdom Metazoa; phylum Arthropoda; class Insecta; order Diptera; family Syrphidae; genus Meliscaeva; species Meliscaeva auricollis. The sequence continues at coordinate 29,027,925 of OX403619.1, read as the reverse complement.
ATACTAGCGTTAAAATTATATAAAGGACTAGTCTTGCCAATAGTTCTATTTTAGACAAATGAAGCAATTGAGCAGCAAAACCATCTATCGATCAACTCTATTATCTTTGTACAAGTACATGACGCTTATCATCCCAGTTCTGCTGTATGGTGCAGAGTGATGGACTTTGTTAAGGTTTCGCGAGAAATTTGTATACCGTCACAAGATTTTGTGATCAGTGAGTGAGTTTGAATCAAAAAAAGATATTCGAGAAGATAAATAATTGAATCTTTAGCTTCACACACTCCGCATATTCAACAACAACCAACTGAACTTAATTTAATTTGTTTTTTGTGGCAAAATGTCAAAGATATTTGACATTTGATGACTTTTGGCCAATCAGATCCTCTGACATCAAGTGAACTCAAGTTCAGTTCTTCATCCCGGGAACTGTGTCAAAAGAAAACAATATATTTTCATTCTGTTGGCACTGTCCAGCTAATCATTTTGCTTTGAAGAAAATCCTTCTGTATTTGAACATACAAGTCGTTCGAGATGACGCTTCAACATAATGATTACAATAATTTAAGGGTGATAATAATTCGGTAGTACAGTTTTTCTACTAAATTTTACATACCAGGTATTGTTTACGTCTTAGTACCTACTCGAACAGATCCTTTTTCTCAAAGTCATTTAGTGTCTATAGAACATATTTTTAGAATTATTCAAAAGAGTTTACGCTCATCGCACAAATATAAAAGCCCATTATAATTTAGGAGGTCAAATTTGCTGCAATGCAATATTAAGCGATGACATAAAATCAGTAGGATGAAATGATGTATTTACTGTCTTAAGGATGACACAATGTGCTCTGGTAGCAGCTGGTCTCTTTGTTTGAATTCAATGCAAATAATGCGGATTTTAACTAATTCTAAGCAAGATGCTGAGTTCAAATTTATTTTTGAGGTCTTGGGTACAAACATGATCAAATATATTGAAAACATTCCCAAAATGACAAAATGAAATGAATGTTTAAAACAACATTGTAGTTTTTTCAGTACAACATTTATTTTTAATAACCGAGTTGTTGATGAATGGTTTTAAAGAATGCACGTTTAAGATATGGAGATAAACCTATTAAGGATTAGGTAAAAGATATTTAAATCCAACCATCTTATATAATGTTACATTCCGACAGTCAGATCATAAAAATAAGCTTAGCACTGCTCACAACCAATCCGCATTCTTAAAATGTAAATAAAAACAAACAAAAAAAATGATTTGATTATTTCTTTTTTTTTCTATTTTTTTTTAGACTCGTATCTATTTATGAGAAACCAACATTTAAGATTCCAATCAGTTTCAATAGTAGTTTCCCGATTTCGCTTCACTTTCACTTTTGAAGAAAAGGTATTATGCATTTTATTTATCGGATATCAGCGGCATTTAAGTTTTTTTTACTTTGTCGATAATGAAGTGCTGAATGAAAAATAAAGTTCATACAAATTAAAACTTAAATAGGGGTTTACTTTGTTAAGATCAGATTACGATTTCAGATTAATTTTATTCGTTCTGGGATCAAGATCTGAGATTGCAAAATAAGAATATGTTTGGTCTGAGGTTCCATATAAAAGTATCTTTTAGCAAATGTTTTGGTACGCATTTTTGACCTAACAAAAATGTCACTTATTGGCTAAAAATTGAAAAAATAAATTATTCGAAATGTCCTCTATTTGCTTTATAGCAACAACTTAGTAGTTTTTAACTCAACAATTGCTGAAGACGCTCATGAATCAGAAAATAATTTATTGATTGGATTAATATTTAGGTGTCCATGGGAGCAAATAATGGTCTCTAGTCTCTGTAGTGCAATGGATTGAGGTCTAGGTTCCAAATGACCATTCATTACTAGAAATTAAGTTTAAGACATATTTTTTAGCTACATTTATTTTGTTTTTGACTTATGAGTAGGAGCAGAGTCTTGTTGGAAGGCTTATGGTTTATTTCCGAATAGTATTTTGGTGAGTGAGAGGATTTTCGATTAAGTTGTTATACCTTATCGAAGAAATGGATCTTCGTGGCCAGATCATAGGTTATTCCCACCAGATCATCATAGAGGCTAGGGTAGTATCTATGTTGAACTTTCGGAATAGGTTTAGGCGCATATCGTGTTATCATTTTGTTTTGTTAAACGACACTTTAATGGTGAAAATTTTCTCATTACAAGAAAGAATTCTTAGATGACCATTTTTCAGGGATCAAAAACAATTTGAAGGTCATCTCTTAACAAAGAAGCTTAGGTAGTCTCAATTTATTCAATCGTGACCACAGCTAAGACCAGTTGCGGCGAATCGGGACAAATAGAACGATTTTATTACTGCCCTATGCTCCAAGAATAGTCGAAAAGCTGCAGTACTGGCAGCCTGAAAACAATAAAAATATGGAACACTGGTATAGTAGGCTTTCCAAGAAGGCAGCAGTGTCGAATAGATAATAACATTGGTCTGCAAAAATAAGGTTTTTTTTTGTCCTTCTTATAATTTTTTGAAATTCTTTAAGATTGGACTTTTCTGAATATAAATTTGGTTTCAGAATTACATTTTTTTTTTTTACAAAAGTACTTCTTTTAAATTGATTTAAAAAAACAAATGTGATTGTTTTGTAGAAAAGAACTCTTTTAGATTCAGTTGACCTGCCCGATTCGGCTAAAATTTGAAGAATTAATTTTACATAGCATAAGCTAACATAAAGTTAGCCATTAAAAATTATTACTTCAGAACTTTCCACCACTAAAAACGCTTTAATTGGGATAAAGAGAGTATTTTGGACAAAACATAAATTTCAATTTGCAATACCTTTGCGCCGAAAGCGAATTTTTAAATGATTTAAAATGATTTAGACATATGAAATGAATTTCACCAAAAAAACCGTGTTTTGACATATTTATATCAGCAAATCTCGAAAACGTGAAGTGCTAGGGTAGTTTTGACTTCAGATTTGGGTTCAAATCTAAAATCCTTTAGAAAAGTTTAGTTTTGTTTATAGGTGACTTTCATTGCAGACCAGTGTAATTAGATAATTGAAGGGTCCGTGAAAAAACGGCACAAATGTCTCAAAATTGAACTAACGATGTCCTCATCGTCATTGTAGTATCTATTTAATACTGTCTGAAGGTGTTCTAACTTTAAGAAAACCTAATTAATTCTTTCTTAAAAAATAAAAAAATAAGATGTGCCTCTATTGCGTTTTTATCGGAATCGGTTTGAATGGACTTGTGACTTTTTTTCCCTAGACCCTTCAATTGAAAGCATTTGTATCGATGAAATATTTTCTTTAAAGATTCTCGTATTATTGGCCAATGTTTGTTAATTACAGGTTAAGCATTTTATTTCATTCAAATGCAACATAGAAACCAAGTTTGTACTAAATTAACTAAACCAAAAAAAAAAATTTACTGATGAAGCCCTTTGTATGATGCCATTGATCTTCTCTTTTTCTTAACATATGTTTGTATCTACATTATGTACATACTCGTACCTACAGGTTTTCAATTTCTATTTCAGATACAAACTTTGTTGTCGACCGCATTTTTTTTTTTTTTTTTTTTGCTGTTGTTGTTGTTAGCTGGCGCACGCCATCAGTAAACAAAAACCTGTGAATTCAATAAATTCTCAAGAATACTTCAATGTCATTTGTCAAATTCATATCATAAAGTAATGCATATGCAATATTCATGGCTAGTGTACGAGTTACGAGTACATATTTTGAAGTCTGGAATTTTTTTCTCGCATTGGTAGAATAGATCTTGAATTTTAAATAGTTTAAAGTAGCATAGACAACCTGTAAATTGTTTTATTATAAATTCAAGTATTTGCCATTTCGTTATCAAATGGCATCTTGATACGAATAATTACAAATAATTAATCGAATTATTGAAGAACTATGTAGTTTTTATATGTTTTAAATTAACGTTGATTATTATCAAAAAAAAAAAAATATGTAAACATTCATTTTTTCTGTCTCTATTTTTGTTTACAGTGTTAATTTTAATTCCTCTGGGATTCCCACAATCATTTTCTTTTCACCCAGACAGGGAATACCCTATCCCTAATTGATTTTGGTGATGTGAATTTCTCTCCAAACAAAAAAAAAATAAAAAAGAAAACTAAACTCAAAGCAGACCTTGAACTTCAAATGACTACACTCTATGTCTATACAAAAGATTTTTATGAGAGATGATTGCAAAGCATTCAAATGACGAACACACTAATCTTGATACGCTTGCATAGAAAAAAAAATGAAGATGATAAAGATGATCATTAGCACTATTTTTTTTGTTGCCGGCGGCAGCGGCGGGCCGAACATTGGTGAATTTTGCAACTTAAATGCAATAAATCATTAATTTTATGATAATAAACAACAATGTGTTAAACAACTTAAGTATGAAGTGTTAGTGTGTGTAGTGTTGTTTTATTCTAGTAAACAGTATGAGTGGGTACTTTTACAGAAGGAGATAAGAACACATGTTTATAATTTACTTTTAGATCAGGTTCTTATCAATTGAAAGTCAAATGTATAGCAAAGATTATTATTTTTGGTATCAACAAAATAAGCTTGTATATAATTTGAATTAGAAAAATTAAAAAAAAAAAAACCGAAATTGTTTTTGAATAAAAAATGTAAACTCAGAAGTAAGGTAAGATGTGACTTGGTGACTTGGTGAATGTTTAAGTTAAAGTCGGGCCCCCTTTCGTACAATTGAATTTTAGAAATCTATTTTTTTTTTCTGTTTGCACTAAGATTTAAAGATTATTCTGGGACGGGGTTGAATAAAATGATTTTTTGGCTCGGACACTCAATTTATCATGATTAAAAAGCCTCTTAACTCTTTAACAGGCGGGCTTAGTAAGTAGATGTGTATTATATCTCATCAACCCAAAGTAACTTCGAACCCACACCGGTTTGCCAGTTTTTTTTCAGCAAAAGCATCCATAAGAAAGTGCTCTCAGCAACGGTTACCGGCTATGTGTGAAATGGGACTTACAGTACTATCATTTCCAAAAAAACATCGAGGGTTCCTGCCTGGCGATTTAATAATACTCTTAGCAGAACAATGAAGTTGCGAGAGCAGTACAAAGGGCTCGTAAAGGGAGTTAAAATTCTGAGAATTTACTGAGAAATCATAGTTGCTGCTCTTCGTGTCTACCCCAAAGCCTTAAAAGATTAAAAAACGTATTTTCGTCACCGTCTGTCAGGGGTTTGGCGCCGTTTGAAATGTGTGTGATGTGCATATTTGCATTGAGTGACTTGATAGCGTTGGTTTTTGATAAATTCTAAGTGGTTAAGCTCAGTTCTACTATTCATGCCCTTTTATTCGAAAACGGCTCCAATAGTTACCTGATCGTTGTTCAGCTTGTTGATATCAGATCAATATTCGGAAGTTCCCTAACTTCAACGTACCACTGGTCAGAATGTGTTGTCTGGCTTATAACTCTTTCGATCAGTGGAATCGGTTGGTTAGTCAGATTCTATAGGTATCTTCAGCTTAATTCAATGAGGTCGAGTTTGAATTTTGTTCCTTCATAGAGTTTTTTGTTGCTGACATGTTTCTTAAGTATCATGTCTTAGTGCATTCCTGTGCAAATGTGCAAGATCCTCCTCTCAAAGCCTTCCAGCTTATTTAGATGGGATTTCCGCAAAAGTAGATGAATGCGGAGGAATGAGGTTTTTTTTAGCTGAAATTTGTGTTCCATCGGGAAGGTTTTTATGTAATTGCGATCCCAGACTAAGCAAATTCTATATAGCATTCTTAGAGCTGACTTCTCATCTGAAACATCTATCAGTTCTGATTTATCACTTGAAGGCCCAACGCTCGTAAAACTTAATGTAGCATTAAGGCTTGTCCAAACCAAAGTGAGACAGTGCGACAAGGTATTTTATATGAAAAACGCTTTGCGCTTTATCGCATTTGGTGTGGGTACTGTCGCACTTTGGCTTGGGCAAGCCTTTATATTCGAAACTTCGAAACTTCTTGTTGCAAATATATTATCGGAAGATGGAAGTCATTTATAAACAAAAGACGATTATCTTTGCGAATTCTGTTTGTGGATGGCGTGATATGTGTAAATATTGAAAGGGAATAGTTCTAGTTTCGTTACTTGCGCAGCTCCCAGTGTTCGTTGCAAAATGATTTTAATTGCCTGAGCATTATGCTTCTCAAGTATTCTTTCTCATGTATTATGAAATTGGATTATATCCGCAGAAGGTTCATTCGTTATCCTTCTTTGGTATTTCCACGAATTTGGCTCCTTTCCAGTTTCAGAGAAATTAGAAATTGTTTAGAATAAATGCCATGAAGATTATTGCTGAATGAGGTAGTCTTTTCAGGACAAGGTTAGAGGTGTTTGTGGTGCTGTTGAATTTGTTTGATGACTTCTTTACAGAATTTCCTTTATTTCTTCCAAAGTGTTTGGCCAATGGGGTCGCTCGCGGGCTTGTTCTAGGTGAAATAGATGGTATCAATAATAATTGTATGGGCGCTTTGCACTGAGTTATTGAATTCACCTTAAAAACCCATGGTCCGAAAGAGGATTTGGTTTTAAGTGCTCTTCAAAGTAGTCGGCAAATGTCTGGGAGGAGGTTTCTTACAGATGACATTGTTGATCTTCTTAAATGGGTGAGGACTCAGGACCTGGCTTAATTGCCTGAATTTTGTTCTGAAGCTTAATATAGTTGTGGCGGTGCACCACTTTAAACTGACAAATATTTCCTACTTGTCATAGCATTAGCTAAGCGGAGCTATTTCTATTCATTTAAATGCAACAAATTTTTAAAAGAACCATTATAAGGTTATTATTTGGGAATGACAACGCTTTTCCTTCATTTTTATAGCTCATTATGTATCTTTATCTTTTAGAATTTGACAAAATTTATTCGTAAAGGATTCCTTTTCAAGTTTATTTTAAACTTATCCTCAAACTTATAATATAGTGACATAAAAAATCCAAGACATTTTTAAAAAGAACCAGGTGCTTAATTGTTTTTTCTTTTATGCATGCATACTTTGCAATGTGACGAACAAATATCCACAAGACAACAAGAATGAAAAAAAAAACGAAACATTCTCAAGGCGTCGCATATAACAATAAATTCAAAAAAAAAACAAAAAAAAAAAAGATCAACATCGGCGAGTATGAAAATAACATTTTCCACATTTTCATCTTTATATTCTTTTTTTTCCTTTTTATTTGCTTTTAATTTCGATTCAAAGTGGGTGGGAAGCTTTTTTTTTATAACACTTGGGTGTCACATATAATATGTTTGTATGTGTTTTGTTTTTCTGTATATGTATATAATGCCGGGGTTTGGGTCTCGTCGTCCTCATCCGGCTATAATATCACAATAGCTGCGCTGCTGCGACTACAAGACATATTTATATCAGAGAGTAGAGGAAAAAACAAAATGTATAGAGAACAAAAATAGCTGGCAAGTTAAAAACCTTGGATGCACACAGATTCTGATTCATTTCCTTACAAAAAAAAAAACGAAAAAAAAGAAAGATAAGTATAAAGCCCACGCAATCATCGGTCGTTTTGAAAATGAGTTCTTTTTTTTTCATTTTCACCATACAATGTTATAGTCTTTAGTGTATATAGTTGCAGAAACAGATGGGAGTTGCGACTGAATTTTAATTATTTCGGTTACCAAGTCAATGGTAATTAATGAAGGTTGAATGATACTCGTTCTATCTTTGGTAGATAGATAAAATCAGTTGACCGCACAGCATCGCTTGTGACCTATTTTTTTTCTTTTTTTTTTAATTCAAATTAAATTTAGAATTGAAGAACAACGTGCCCAAACTGGGTCCGATATAATCTTTTTAGTAGAAGGTGTATAGATTTTTCTGAAGGTTATAACCTCTAAGAAATATATTTTCGTAGTTAGTTTATAATCTGCGAACACTTATGTTTTAGGAAAAAGATGTATTAAATGCTTAACCGATGTTTAATATAACATTTAAAAAAAAAATCAATATTGAGGAGAAACAAAGTGTTTTGTAAAGTACCACTCTTTGTTTACCAAAGGATATTACCCTCAAGTTCAATTGCAGGTCGCCTATTAATAACGAGATGAAATACGAATGTAAACCCAAAGTGGCCTTAAACACCTGGTTAAAAATTACAGGCCAATACCAAAACTCTCTGCGATACCAAAGTTATTAGAAAATTTGGTTACTCAGGGGCTATTATTTTTCAGTCAAAGAATCAATAACGCCGTAACAACATGGATTTGTAATTTTGCAAAATATAAGATTTTTAATGCCCGCAAAACTTTGTCGCCTGTAACTTTTCGCGACCCAACATTGTTACCCTTTCTAAAGTAAGGGCGCGATAAATTATTTTATGATGTAAAATTGTTCTAGACGTCGAGCGACAGTTGTTTATAGCAAATTTATAGCAAAAAACCAAACAATTAAAAAATTAATTGAAGTTATTTTTTTTCAAATTTAAGCTTGTTTTAACAGTTTACGAGGGGTTATTGAAAAAAAAAAGTAGAATTTTTTTAAGTATGCCACTTTTCAGCGACAATTATTTGAATACCCAGTTTTTGTATTTATGTTTTATGCATTCAGCAGTTTTCTTCAAGAGGCAGTACTCCTGAAAAAAAATCAAGGTGGCATCGGCCGGAAATCAAACTCAGCCCTCCGGCGTACTTCGGTGGCTGGGTTCAGTATGTTAGACATTTGAATTTTTTATCGGAATTACATAGTTCAAATCATTTTGTATAATTAACTGAAATAATTGTCTGCTTATACCCATTTGAGTATATAAGCTATTTGTCGAATCTCTTGGATTGTTTTGTATGGCAACAGCTGCAGCAGCGATTTTTTCCTCCATCCGAACTGAATTGTTTCGATGGTAAGGTCTTCTTTCGACTGCCCAATGCTCGGCAAAATTGTTAACAAGTTTCATTATGGTCCATCTGCTCGGAGTAATGCTACGGGTTACAGTAGCGGCTTTCAAGAGCCACCCTATCTTATCTTGCCTTATAAACTATCGATACTTGTGGATGTGTTTAAATACTATCGTTGACTATTGCAAGTGCCAACTATCGATGTTATCGGGTCACTACGCTGAGGTGTGTCTTGGTGAAACAGATTTCTTTTTTGGTCAACGGAGAAGTTTTTGGTCTAAAGTGAGCAAAGGCGGAATCCATTGCGCAGAATCTTGGCTTAATTTTGGATAAAGCATTTGGACATTTATATTTCATTTTTTTTTTGTTGTTGTTCATTTGTTGACGTTATCGTCATTTATTACAGTTTTTGGATGTCCCGAACGTTCATCGTCACTTAAGCTGTTACGGCCACGTTAAAATTGAAAACTGACCGAAGTTTCACTGTGGTTAATAATTTTGCTGATTCTTCACATACAGCATCCAGATCATCTTTGATTTCAGGCAGATTGCTTTTGCAGTTAAAAAAAAAACAAATATTATGTAATAACTGTTCGAGACTCGATCTAACTAATTTTCACAAAAATATTAAGATTGGCTCACTTAACGGAGTGTAAAACTTTAACTGCGTGCCCAAAAATGAAGTATAGCCAAATTTCTACCTTTTATTGACTAGTTTTGGTTCTCTTCTACATTTTCACATTTATGTCGGGAACCTCGTCAATGCGGTAAAACTATCCTAATGTTACAAAATAGTACTAATTTTATTGACATCTTAAACAAAATCGTCTAAAAAATTACGTCAACTTTTAAAATTCAGTTCAAACTTCTATCAAACTTATGTAGTAGCGCATTGTCACATTTTTGTCATACAAAACCGAAATTAAATCCAATACCTGTATTCAAACCTTAACTATCCATGTCAAATGTATTTATGTCATTACCCAAATTGTAATTCTTCTTTTTCATTTTTTTATTTCTTTATGTTGTGGTAACTTGTGAAATCCGAACTAATTAACTGCCATTCAGACTGACTTTACAAACTCAATTATACTCATTTGCAATGAATGTTCGAACATGCACAATAATGAACACATCTCATTTAAGTCGTCGTCGTCGCCATCGTTGTCGGTCGTATACTCTAATGTTGACTTTGGTTAGTAATCTGCTTATAAGCTAATAAATCCTTCTGTGTGCTTTCACCTTGTCCCATCTCAACACTCAACCCAAACACCAACCCCCAACCCAAACCCATACAAAACATTTATTGATTTAATTCTAAACTCTTAAGCAATTAGAATAATATTAATTCAACAAGTGTGTTATACACTTACATGGAGTAAAATTAGAAGGAATAATACAAAAAAAAAGCAGAATTGATTCAATTAGGAGGCAACCACCATCAACCACTTTTATCTCTTTGACGCCCTCATAATTATTATTGTTGAACTTTTCTTTTTTTCTTTCAATGTAAAGAGAAATTTTGTGCTTTTAACTTTAATGTGTGTTTTAGTTTGTAGGAGAAACAAAATCGAAAGTATAAAAAATATTCTTTTTTTGAACTGAAGAAAGTGTTATTGATATTTTTACCCCAAGGTGATTCTATAAAAAAAATAATTCGTGTACAGTTACACAGGTGTTCCATAAAGTGTCTTCTTTGGAATTTCTTACAATATTTCGGTTTGATTCTTATAATTGAAGGTTAAATTGGAAAGACACCATTGGAAGGATAAATTCAATGTTTGGCCGTTTTGACCTTAAACATTACTTGTATGGGAGGTTGTATGACTTAAATTGACACCATACTACTTTGTCAATATACTCTAACCAAACAGTAGTACCTTTCAAATTCAAACCCTGACCTCAGGTTCTATACGGAGCACAGAGCAACTTGCGGTCAGAAGTTCAAATTTTATTAGCTGTGACAAAAAGTTAGAAGCCATCTAAAATTTTACGGAAGCACGCCAATCAATAAACCTACGCATAAACATGAACTTATGACAAAAAAATTGTCAGAAGAAAAATAACGGTACTTCTGACATTAGTGCATGAAAAACATCCAATGTAACAAAAGGGGCCTTCTTTAAGTCAAACTTTATAATTGATAGTTTTAATATCTTTTGAATGTAGGTAGAAATGGCTGCTCAGAAAGCCTTATTAGTGCTTGTTAGCGACATTTTGATACCATAACACTTGTGACCTAAATTGCTTGTATTGAATGCTTAAGTGTGGTTCTGGCCAAGGAAGACAAAAACTGTGATGACTGATCAGTGGAGTCATGAAAGAATTTTGGTGCTAAACCTTCCCTAGTCAAATGCCTACTTGAGTTTGGTAAGAGAATGATTTTTAACTATCACCGCTCAATATAACAGTTGTCAGCACTCACCACGGCCTGTCATTTATGCATGCAACGCTGATCCTAAAAACGAGTTCGTCCAACAAAAAACTTGATGTTTTGGTCCCATGCTCAAAAGAATTAGTAAATTTTACTTGCCTGATAGGGCTTCTTGCATTTTGCTTGATTTCAAAGCTATGGAACCTAGTACTGATACAATAAATGATTCTAATAGTAAACCATCGTATAATATAGCAGCCGTCTACGTGACGGACGGATGAATTAAAGGGTTCAAACCAATCCATCGTGTCAGTTCCGTCAATGAATAAGTTGTCAAGTTCGGCTACTTTTTCCGTCGCGTCCGTTCTTTTTGGCCGCTTCTCACATTTTATCGACCTGTCAGTTGAAAACGTCGACGTAACGCATGCGACGAATTCTATGGGTTGGCCCCTTAAGTTCCACATCCAATGTGCAAGTCTTTTTACTCAAAAAATTTGTAACTGTGAATACCACTCACTTCTGACCTTATTTTCTCTGCTTGATTTATGTTATTGAGCCTCTTGTTGATAGCACTGACACTATAAGGGATAATGATCTTATACATGGTCTATAATATAAGCCGTATAGGTACGTGACGGATGGCTTGCCTAAGTTCCAGCTCCCCTTCAGCCACGGAAAGCCTCAATTCAAGAAATTTCTACAATCCTACAAAGGTAGAAAAGATCGAAGAGTCTACTAGTTTTATAACATGAACTCACAATCTTTGAAGAAACGAGTGTAAACTTCTCACCGAATAAAAGAAAATAGTGATTCTACAGGCATTTCTATCTCTTGCTATCAAGAGGGGAAGTCAAAGAAAGAAGAGTGCCCATTTTCAATCGAAGAACATTTAGTAACGCCCCTAGTATGAAAGAAGTCTAAGATACAGCATAGACGGATCTGATAGCTGATGTACTTATTTCTCCCAACCCTACCTCCAGGAAGATCAATCTAGTCAATTACACTAGTCAATTACTTGCAAAAAACCGTAAATCTGATTTCGTCATCGACTTCAAAGTCCGAAATGGAAGCATCCACAGAATACTTATCTCGGGGTCCTAACAAATTGATCATAATTATGTCACGTGAAATTAGAATATTCACGAAGTAATGCGTAACAAGAAAAAGGACTGCCCACTGCTTAATTCACTTTCAGGAAAGGTATCATCGGAATCTCCCAACTAACTTATTTATAGTCCTTTACATGATATGCGTATGCGTAAACGATAGAATGCCATCGATTTTTGGTATCTTATGTGCCTAGATGAAGAACGTGAGCTAGGTAGGGCACACAGGTGGATCAAAGACCTCAATCAACTTAGCGTGCGTGCCAACATTGTATACCAAAAATGTTAGTTCCAAACTAAAAATAAAATCTTTCCCAAGGTATACTATTTCAACTACATAATTTCTTTGAATGTTCAAAGATTATCAAAGTCGGTCCACCTGTGTCTTCCCACATTGACTAATGCCAATAAAATTAACCCCTCATTGGCGCTCTTAATTAGTAAAAGAATGTTAAGTTTCCTCTTCCATCACAATAATTTGTACTCATAAATGTCTAGACAGGCGGTGCTTGATTTTTTTTTTTTTTTTTTTGATAAACAAAAACAACAACACAGCAATGAAAAATGAGAGAGAGAGAGAGAGCAAAAAAAAATGTAACAACACGCGAAAATAATTTAAAGATTGAAGAGAAAGATTGAGAAGATGAAAATAAGACGATGTACATAAATTGAATGACTTTTCAGCAATTTTGTGCTCTTTTGTTACTTTTTATACTTTTATAGTTAGGAAGACTTAGGAAAAGCCAAGCAGGCAAACAATATAAAAAAAAAAACATAAAATAGACGGCGACTCCGATGTCGACAAAACACACTTCTTTTCCTTCCCAGACCACATTTTAATTTTTTTTTTTATATAAAAGTGTATTCCACTTAACGCTCCGTTGGTTTATGAGTGTGCGATGTACTTACATGCGATTATTATGTCATCGGCCACTCTCTGACAAAAAAAAATGAAGAAAAAAAAGTGGGAGTTGCAGCTGGAATTCTATGCGGGTCGTATTTTCACTTCAACACAAAAAGGTAGCAAAGGAATTTGTCAATTAGAATGTTATTCGCACAAAAGAAGGGTCTTTCGAAGAATTTACATGCGAGTACCTACCTACCTCAGTAAACTGGTTAGCCAAAAAAAAATTAAAGAAAAACTTGCTAGAATGGTTTTTTGCATGTTTCTCTTGAATAGTGGTATTTTATATAATTCGTATATTTATTTAAAAGGATGTGATGGCCTTATGAGCGTGATGTTATGTCAGTTTCTTTATAGCATGTATGTAGGTACATAATGTTGGTAGTCTGGCTACTTCCATTTCTAGGAGCCGGAGAGAGTGATTTATTACTTAAATTGCCTTCTTAAGTCGTGAGAAGCAGCAATTGTATGGAATGATAGCAGTTCTCTTGATTTCAATGCCTAGTGTGAGGAAAACGCATTTTGAAATGATATTACGTATTTAAAAAAAAAAAACACTCAAAATTTTTAGGTTTTAGTTTTCGTTATGAAATGATTAACGAATCGAATTTTAAAAAAACCTTGAAAATTAAATGATTTTTTATTAGGCTATTGAATAGGCCCCCTTTTGAGTGGAAAAACTCGTTCAAGAGTTTTTAGGATTCCTTGCCACCAAAGTAACCAAAAATGCTAATAAATTTCTGAAAAAAACTTTTTTTCAAAAACCAAGCCTTAGCATACATATACATAATGCTACAAAGACACTTTAAAAAAAAAAGTAAATTTTCCATCAAAATAAGTTGGTTAAAAAATGTTTCAAATTATTTTTACAGAAATTCTACTTAAAATCAAAGAAAAAAAGTTAAAAAAAAAAAAGAGGAGTTAATTTTCTGACAAGGTCCAAACTAAACAAAATAAAGTATAGAGCTTAAATTCTTTGATGTAACTCATTATTATTATTTGTTTTTATCAAAAAATGGTAGAAATATACGTATTCAACTATTACCATTTTTTTTTTTTTCTTAAGCTGTGTTTTATTGGTTGATGGGTAGAAAGCATAGCAATCAAATTCGAATATAACGATTTTACCCGTTCGAACATTCAATGTTTGAATGTTGGTACCATGTTGATGTTTTTTGGTACAATTCATGCGGAAACAAAACCAGTCTAGGGGTGTGTTCGCAAACTTTATAGAATGTCATTTTACAACATGGAGTGATCTCGATTCGCCCTTCATTCTTTTTTAAATAAAATACGAATAAGCAAATATTTTTTTCGCAATGTTAAAGATATGAATTAACTTCTTAATTACATGAAATTAAGAGTAATTTTTGTTATTTAATTTGTATGTATCTAGTCAAAACATGTTTCATTAAAAAACAAACATTAACAAACGCATCCTTCGCACGTGAAACTGTCAACCTTCATACAAAAAATAATTTCTTCAATACGACTCTGCACCATTGCCATCTTGCATTCGTTTTGTTTTTGTTTTTCATATAAAGTTTTACTGCGCTGTTTACACAACAACCAATAAAACACGACTGTAGTCAACAAAAATCTTTGAACTAAATAGTTATAAAATATTTAAATTGTCCTAAAATCATATGTTAGGTATAATTATGTCATAGATAGAACCAAACACCATCGAACCGATACATTAAATGTCCCTAAAATGAAAAAAAGGTCAAAGTTTTCTATCTAATTTCGTCACTCACAATATACATTAAAAAGAAAATTAACGGTGCGAAAAAAAGTAGCATAAGATCAAAATAAAAGCCCTCTCTTATGTAAGTCTTACTTCCTACAAATAATATAGGTATAATTTATTTAAAAGAAACAAAAAAACAACAAAAAATTGAAAAGTGAAAGGCATGACCTTTCTTGAATATTATTGACATTTAAGAAACTGATACATCATACCAAAACCATTGTGACATCAAACTATGGAAGTCGATAAATTGATCAAATTGCCTCAAGCACTTTACCTACTTATATTACTTACTAAATATGGTTTTGACCTAGCCAATCATTGTGAATGAAAACAAAAGTATTTTCAAATACGCTTGAGGCAATTGTATGTAGGTTGTAGTTTTATTTTTCACTATAATACCAACCACTCTAGAGGGTCTCACCAGAGTCAGAACAATGAATGAAAGAGTTAAGTTACGATAAAGAAGCCTCCATTTCATAGTAGAATACATATATGAATGCATAGTAGAAAAAAAATTGTATTATAAGTCACAATATTCACAACCATCACACTACCACTATACTACCTTCTTATAACTTACTTCTACTTTTGTGTTGCTGTGGAGTTATATTTCATTAAACGATATCTCTCATAAAATGTTGACCACGAAAGCGGTCAACACAATTAATCATAAATAAAATAAAGTATTTCTTGTCCGCTTCATGCCCTAAATAATTTTCCTGTTTTATTTTTATCTGTTTTAGAAAAAAAAAATAATAAATAAAAAAAAGTATTTATTTACTTTTAACAGATCCGGGTTTTCTTAGAATTCTAGAAAGATTTTTTTTTTTTGAATGATTTCCATTAAACATAAAAGTCAGTTAACATAGCCGTAAGCAAGCTTCACGAAAAGAATTTGTGAAATTGTTTGGAATGTTTCAAACTTGGTTTTAACCTCATGCAGAAGTAAAAGTTAATAAAAAATTATGATGTGTGAGGAGTTTTTTTTTTTGTTAATGGGAATGGTTGTAAGAAATTACGGTTTTTAGCAAATTTCTAATCTTTAAGAGGAAGTTGTTACATACAAGAAAGAAATCAAGACCCCAAAAATGCAATCATCACTTAGTTTTTTGGGCGTTTCAATTTTAGACTGAAAACCGACACAACAAATTTTGGGTGTTGAGTTATTAGGTGTGTTTATTATCTGTATCTGGATCAATTTTATATGTGAAAAAAAAACAACGCGTGATCCTACTTTCTATCGGGATCTATTTTAATGATTCAAAAATTAGTTCTTATTCTGATACGCAGATGGCTTTTAATGATCGATTAGGAGCAAAATAAGACATTTTCCCTTGTCTCGCTGCTAAAAGATGCCCCAACTGTTATACAAAAGAGTGTTATAAATGTGTCTCCGCTATAAAAATCAAGTAGATTTTGTAGGAGATGTCGTCGTAATCTAGATTACAAACAAGATTTTGAAAACTGAAAATGTATGAGAAATCTATTAGATTTCGATGAGATTTTGTTCTTTTTGCACGAAATCTAGATTTTGGTTCGGTGTGAAAGCCATGTAAGACTAAATAAAAAGTATTATTCTATTTTGAATTTGCCTGATATTAGTGCGAGCTTGTGTCTGACATAAAAATTATAATAACTAAAAGGCTGTTAATATCATGTAAATAATGAAACTTTTGTTAACTGGCGCCTGGGTGCAATACACCATTGCATAATTTTTAACTAATTTCTAGCATCTTAAGCTCTAAGAAAGTCAATTATTGTCGTGGATTGAAAGAATCTGAAGCTGGTGTGGATAGATCCACCATTATACCCCATCTGATGAACTTATAAACCACAGTGATATAAGATAGTCGATATGTAAATAATGATCCCGCGTAAATTCGTATGAATCAATGGCAACCCATCATAATCCTGCAATGTTATATTACTAGGCACGTTTCTATTAATAGATATATTTCTCAACATCTAAACATCACTTTTGTACCAATACATCTTTCAATAACCGCACAACAAAATATGCCTTGTATAGGCAAGTCAAATACATGTCTATATCAAAATGTCTTTCTTCCTCTAAAAATAATCTCCAACTCTATTGGCATCACACACCTCAAAACGACACGGGTACTTAGTTCCCGGAACCACAGCAGTACCAACAAAATATTATGCACAATACAGTACAATAACAACAACAACAACAACAGTTCGCAATGGTATTTTTTTTTTGTTCCCTTATAAAGTACGACGACGACTAGTTATATGACTCTCTGGTTAATAATGTCACTCGTTTTATATTCGTTCCTGTTTTTCTCTCTCCCTCTTTATAAATAAAGAAAAAAGAGAGAAAAAAATCGTCATAATAATTATCTATATCCACAACGTATAATGTAACCCCGGCATAACCCACTAAAAGCACTAACTCGACACAAAAGACCAAAGACCCAAGACCAACATTGCAGCTTTGAACTGAGCTATCAACCTGCAGCAAATAAAAATAAAGGTGCTTTAGCCGCAGATAAAACTAGATACCTAGAATTTGTCGCATACCTACTCTCTCGAACTCACTTCGTATTACCTACCTATGTTGGTTCGTGACACCACCCTCATGCCTCATTCCACTTTCCGCTGCTGCTGTACCGTTGCTGTATAGCAGCGTTCCGTAAACCACATCATCATTACCGCCTTCTTTATGTCCCTGTATCTTTTCTCTCTTTGACAAAAAAAAATTAAAATATTTTTTTTTCTCTGGTAGGTATACATCTCATCTAATGATGATGATGAGGAGGAGGTTGGTACTGCGCTCTACTACTAGCCATAGACAACAACCTACAACAACAAGTCTTTAGGTAAAATATTATGTTGTATGATGGTGCGGTGCTTCTCAACAAAAATTTTATTTAATTTTATTGTGTAATAATAGAATTTAATTTGTTTATTTTTTGGTTGTTGTTGGTGGATGTAATGCACACAGGGAGAGTAAAAGTGACGAATATTAAAACAACAAATTAATGACACAACAAATTAACGTGTCAATTTGAAATATTAAATTTTAATGATTTTATTTTTGGTTATTTATTTCATTTCTATTGAACTAAGGAAGAAGAGTTATTTAAAGCAAACAGTGAAGAATTTAATTTTTTTCTAAGAAATTGTTTAAGTACTAAATTTAAATATAATTTAAGTAATTCCTTATTATTAAACAATTACACATTTATGTAATCATTGATAACATAAATGTTTAATTGCGAGGTTTTGACACTTAATAAAGAGTTGATTCGTTATTTTTTTCCACAAAAAACTTTTGTTCATAAATATATTCAACAAAAAAAAAAAAAAAACAAAAAAAAAAAACAAATTTAGCAACACAAAAAAAATGTCATTCATTTTTTCACCAGAAGCAACCCTTCATAAAAGAGATATTTAATAAAAAAAAATTTTACTCCCACTTAAAAGTTATAGGAATTTTCAATCTTTAGGGGGAACAAAATTTGTTTTTTTTTTTATATCTCGTTAATGAAAAGTGGACAAACGACGATTTTTTGGTAAATAAACAATAACTCGATATATTTTGTATACTTCCTACTTTTATGTAGAAGAATGTTTAATATTTTTTGAATGGACAAAAGAGCAACAGAAAAACGAAAAAATTGCTTAGCATCCTTGGCTAACCTTGGGCAAACATACACATTAATTTTCTTTCAAAACAAATTGGGGGTTCCAACTGACACAATGTTTAATATTTTTTGAATGGACTGTGGCAATAAAATCAAGAAAACACAAAAGAGAAACAGAAAAACAACAAAATTGCTAAGCATCTTGGGCTAACCTTAGGCAAACACACACTATCATTTTCTTTCAAAACAAATTGGGGGTTCCAACTTCACATACGAGTATCATTCCTGGAACGTTTTCATAACTCAGAAGCTGTATTTCAAGTGATCTTAAAACACATTAAAAATCAATTGAAATTGACTAACTTTCTTCAGCGGTTTAGGCTGCTAATGAGGAAAAGAAGTGTGCTTATGGGAAAAGGTTCGGCCATATGACGACCTATTCTCAATGATAAAGCACATGTCTTGCATGCACATAGTGCTAAACAATCATTTTTCGCTAGAGTTGCCAAGTATTATGCTTTCTTGCCAAGCTTTAAAGCTGATTTTTTCGATTTCCTGACCTAGCTTATATGGCAAGTTTTTGCAAAAAAAATATGGTAGAGAACGTTTATTTAAAAAACATAAAAAAAACATAAACATAAAAACATAAAGAGAAATGTCTTCAAGGATTGCTAAGGAGAATTTTATTGTTTTAGATCTTTTTGTCGATGGCGCGATACAAAATCGAGACTTTTACAGCACAAGCTCAAATATAATTCTATTAACATTGCAACAACAACAAAATTCAACAATGTCTAAAACGACATTTTTTTGTAAGTTCACTTCCGGGTAAGCTTTTGGACTTCATGTTTTTTTAGCATATTTTTAGCCAACATTTAACATTTTTATATTTCAAAAGGGGAAGAAGAAAATTTGTTTTGCAGAATGAGACAGTTGATAATACATAATATTTAGTCTCTTGTGTCCAATTTTGACGGTCTTATTCCCCGTCTTTACCAAGCTTAATGCAAGGTTCCACTTGACAATTTTTAAACTGACACAAGACGCAACTCACAGAACAGAGTGTCTAATAGTAAAATGAAAATTATGGACAGAGTCCGTATTCTTATTGATCACCTTATTTTGTCAAATGCATTTGTCAATTAAACTTGATTAGGGTTCCAACCCAGCATTTTAGGCGCGTCCCACAAAGAGAAATCTCTGAGATTTTTTAAGTGGGACAAAATGTATCAGCTGTTAGTTTCATGAATTTTGCTGAGATTTTTGAGACTTAAAAATTGCAGATTCATTTCGCAGTAAAAATTTTAGTTGGTGGGACGGACTGGCCTAATTTATTCCAATAATGTTGATTCGTAATAAACGAAATGTAGCCGCTTAATACAAAAACGAATGATTATGTTTCTTTGTTATATAATGTTTATTTGCTGAAATTGTATAGTCTATTATTTGATTATTATGTACATTTTCTTTACTATAATTCTTTCATATAGTTTTTCTTTATCAATTCTAAGTTTTAATCGATGCTCGTTTTTTGAAGTTAACTTTTTGAATGCCCACTGCACATGTGCATTAAATATGACAGTCGAAGGAAACAAAGAAAATAGATGCATATCTTCATCCGGTTGTCAATTTAATAGTTTGAGTATTGCCAGATTTGACAATAAATAACTTTATTGTCATTTCGGACTTGTCAATCAAATAAACAAAAAATCAATTATTACCAGTTTTTCACTTATTGCTCACTGAATGTTTTAATTGAATTACAGCTTCAAAGTTGCTAAGCGGACATAAATACCTGCAAAAAGTATGTCTACCAATAAACAAAAACAAAACCGAATAGATATAATTACAGACTCAAATCATATCACATACTCTTGTGATATCTGCTATCCAGTAGACATCTGTCAATTTCTAATCTGACAAATTATATTTAAATGCTGCCGAAATTACGTCACTTTGACACTACTTACACAAAATGTCAACGTAAAAAATTGTGTGTACTCACCAAGGCTTAAGGCGCTTACATACTATTCAATTTGAAATCAATTAAATGAAAAAAAAAACACGAATTAATGAAATGACAACAACAAATATTTTATGTAAATTTAATAATCAACCCTGAAATCTGCATTCGAATTAAGAACAAAACAACAACAACAACAACAACAAAAAAAAAACACATATTAAATTGCGTGGAAGGTAGAACTTTATTTATTTTGTCGTCTGCGTTGATCCATATACCATATCGCTTGGAAAGTTTCAATTTGAAATTCAATACAAAAAAAAAAAAACAAAAAGAAACATTACAAAATTATAGCGTAACGTCAATTTAGAAACCAATCATGCGGTGTGTGTGCTGTTTCACTTCGTTAAAATTAATTTAATTGTTATCACTTAGTGGTTGGATGGCTCTTATAGGGCCCTTAAAATGATTATTGTAAACTTGTATGTTTTTTTTTTACAAATGATAAGCTTTTCAATACGAGTTCCCTTTTCTCAGCATGTCGCGTCGTCGTCGTCGTCGTTGTCATTTACATGACAATTTCGTGCTTGGAATTTTTATAATAAAAGTGCCGTGCCATTGACTCTTGATTGAGTAAAAATAATTAACAAAACAAGAACAAAAAGTTCACCACACAGGTGTACCTAATTTTATTAGTGCTGTTTACTTGAAAAAAAAGGTGGAGACATTCTGACCGACGAAATGACAGTTTCCGTTCAAGTATTCCCTAATTCTCTTTTTTTGTTTTGGAGTTCGGACTCCCCACTTATCTACATACAATGGCAACTTTGTGTTAAAATTTGTTTTCTTTTTGTTTTTTTTTTTTTATTTTGCGATAAAAAAATAAATTAAAATAGAATCTCTCTTTGACGTTATCTCAAATGTTATCGCGTGAAATTTTAACTTTTGATAGTCAATACAATTGACAGCTGTTGGGAATATTATGTAGATATTTCAAGTGTTAGTATAACTTTGGAGAGTTTATTGTCAAGTTTAAGGCAGTACAGATTGTTAATAATTGTGTGTAGAATAAATTACATAACACATAGAAGGTGTTTATTTGTTAATTGCGTATTCTTGACAATAAATTGCTATTTATTGCAATCAAGTAAAATGTTGCGCCTTTTTTTATTTGCCTCTTTTCTACAAGAAAAATATGATGTGATGATGATGATGATATGAATTCTGACACTTGCTGATTGAGAGTGCGCGAGCTGAAGTCAGTCAGCTTTATCCGGTTTTAATGGCATGTGTGCCATGTCAATTGTGTGTGTGTTTTTTTTTTTCTTTCTTATTTGTACATAAATGGAGAAAAATTGTTATTATTTTTATGGCTTGTTGTTTGAGTAGCAATTGATGAAATTAGATGGTGTAGTTGAGTGGAGACATTTAGAGCGAATGCTTAGAATATTTTTTTGTATTTATATTTTTATCTAAATGATGTGAAGAATGTTTTGTTTTGAAATTGGAGAAATAATAAAACTAAAAACAATTCAAGTCCAAATAAGAAGGTCATAAAATATGGTTTTTTATGTGTATTTGTTTTGGCATTCAAAAGATTCAATAACCCCTATAATTTTATATATTATGTATTCTGTTTTAGTTTTATGAGCATTAATAGTACAATCTTTAAGTTATTGGGATAGTTTTTCAGGGCTGAATTTACTCCGAGTATGTTAATCCGCCAAATAAATTAAAACACAAAAGTGGAAGGGCGTATAATAAATTCCACAAATCAAATTTATTCCGATCCACACTGATTAACTCATCAAATTTGCCGAGTTAAATCGGGTTTTACTTTTATCTAGCTCTGAAAATCTTAACCTTATTGGCATGACATTACGATGATAGAGAATGTGACAAAAAGTGGGTCCGAGAATTCTGTCTGTCTGGATGCCACAGCACGAATAACGGATGGGTCGATTTACTTCAAACTTGGTATATAGCGTTTTTGAAGCGTTTTTTTTTTAATACATTTTTTGGACCAAAAATATCTATTTAAAAAAATAACTTATTTTACTTAAAAATGGCTCCTCGACTAAAAAAATCATAATAATTTTTTTTTGGGTAAAGTCTATCTTTTTATGGAAACATTTTTTTCAACTGTTATTGACGGTAGCTGCCTTAGAACCGTTTTTTAAGTTCTCTTCTTTTAGACTCATTCTATTTCAACGATTTTTTTTTATATAAAAGCTTTTTAGTCGCCGTAATACAGTTCAGCAACAAAATTTTCAAAAATTGGATTTTTAAAAAGAATTAAATTAAAATTTTTACTGAAAAATCGTTTTATCGAAAACTACTCAATATTTTTTTTCAAAATTCAGTATTGTTGATAAATAACATCTTGAAAATGGCGGGTGTACAAAAAAGTTTTTTTTTAAACGGTTTAACGATTTTCAAAATTTTTGTTTAAAAAATGTATCATTTTAAGAGAATCAAATTTCATACTTCGTTTTGAGGTCGAATTCATTAAAGAAGCTGTTTTAGTCTTTTGAATATCGAATTTTATGCTTTTTTAATTTTTTCTTAACCTGCATTTTATTTTTAATTAATAATTAATATTGGGAAAAATGCCAGACACGACTTTTTTTTATCTTTTACAAATTTTTTATGAGATTTTGATGAAACTTAGTTTAACGTCGAAACATTGCTATGGTTTTTATTCATAATGAATTTATTTTGAAAAAATAGCAAAATTTTTGAACAAAAAATCAGACGAAAAAATTTTTGATTTTTGAAAATTTTAATATGGATTTTTTGTAGATCATCTGTTGTTCTGGAAAATTGTCAAAAACTGAAAAAAACGCTTTTTTAAGATGAATTTAATATCCAAAAACTTTGCATTATAGAGCAATTCTTATACTAGATTCAATTTCAGAGAATCAAAATCCTTTGGTTTGTATGAGCACTCCTCGCTGGCTTAAATTAAAGTCATTTACTTTCCGTATCGATCTTGAAAAGGCGTTTTTTGTATTTTTTTTTTTTTCAATTTTTGACAATATTTTCCAGAATAACTAGGTTGCATTTTTAATTAATTTTAAAACAAAGAATTTAACCAAAAAAAAATCCATCTCAAAATATTCAAAAATCAAAAAAATTATTCGTCACTTTTTTATTATTGAAAATTTTAAGCTATTTTTTCAAAATAAATTCGTCAAAACACACAAAAATTTATATTCTGCTGAAAAAAATTGTTATGAGTAAAAAATATAGCATTCATTAAAAATCTAAGTAACATCAAAATGTAAATATTTTTGTAAAAGAGAAAAAAAACAACAAAATTCGTTTTTAGTAATTTTCCCAATATATTTGAGGTTTTACAGGGTGCGCCATAGTCACCGCAGCAGACAGAAACAATTTTTTTAAAGATAATTAAATAAATTGAGCCAAAGCCATAAAATCCGTTGTAACTCGAAAACGAGAAAGTTATCTCAGAAGTTTTCGCCTTCGAATGACCTCAGGAACAAATGGTTTTCATCTGTGGCGGTTACTGTGGGGCACCCTGTATAGAAAAATTGTCTAAACCAAAGTTGTAGATTTTTTTACCATCTGCAACTCTTGCATACAACTCTTTTCGGTAGAAATCGTAAAAAAAATATTGACATCCACCCCGTTTTCCCCAATCTGTTGGTGAGAAATTTCTGTTTCTACTTTCATATACCATTTTTCGCACCATCCATATCCTGCTAATAATTTCTTCTTTTTTTTTTAAATGGCATTGGAACTAACTATTCAAATTTACATTTTAACCAAATATAAATAATCGCCATAATTTGATAGTGTTTATGATCGTATGGTCACGCACATTTAATGGCCTTTTAAATTTTTACAGTATGGAACAAACGTCAAATTTATGATTTAAAAGCCTGTTAAAATTTTTAAAAAGGCAAAAAAGGTAATACCATTTAATTTTATTTTTTTTTTAAAACAAAGCCTTCATAAGATCGAATATCTTCTTGGAAATATTAAAACAAAACAAAATTTGGAACAAAAATCCAATTTATAATGACATACTGACATTAATTTTGTTGCGAATTATCTGACACTTGTGCAAATAACTGTGTAAAGGAAACTGTTTTTATTTTCATATTAACTGTTGTTTTTTTTTTATAGATAACGTAGAAATACAGGTATACTTCTGTATAAGTACATTTATAGTAGTTAAGCCTTTACGTGGATGTATAACATCACTTTTGTATAATCTATTGTTAAAAGATAATTTTAAAATGCCTAGTGTGCAAGCAATAAACAACACAACTCCAGCCAAAAGGCCTTGTGATTAATTTAATTATTTTACCTTAATTTTATCAATTTGGAGTACTTATACACTGAGTAAAAAATGAACTGTTTGATTGATAAATTTAATTTTGTCGTTTTAACCTCTTTACAATATACATTTGTTTTAGCTTTTTATATCATTAAAAAAAAAAAAAAAAAATCAGACCAATTTGGTCAGAAAATGTGCAAACACGATATTTAAGAGCTAAAAACACTGATCCTCCAAAAACTGAAGTAAGTTCGAAAATTTCACGATTCTTAAGCTATACAATCACAAGAATTTTGTAAACACCAAAATTTGTGTAAAAATTTGTGTATGTCTGACATAAATATGCACAAAACCATATGAACCACAAATTGGTAACAGGAAATGACATTGTACACACGATTTGTATATAATTTGATGTCATCCAAATTATGGTTCAGATGATAGTGTGTGTTTTTATTGCAAAAATACACTAATTTGTGTGTATATATGTACAAGTCGTGTGATCTAAGCTTTATGCTCGCATTTTGAATATAGTAAAAATTCATAAGGCCAGCATCGTAAAAAAATTCCAGTAACAGCATCGGGCTAAGTGTTCCTCTGTTTATAGGCAAAAAATTTACATGCATAAATACCCTGTGTCCCAAACATAAACCAGGTATTTGTATTTATTGGCCAAAATCATGGAGGTAGGAAATTATTACATAACCTTTAATAATCAAATAAAACTTTATTTCGGTTTGTCTATGTTTTACTCCTTAAAAAAATACGTTTTTCTGCTATTCCAAAATACCTACTTCATATTTTCAAGTCATATTTGCTCTAGATTCTGACTAATAATACCAAACATATTAACAGCCTAAAAGCGTTCCCCCAAATGACGTTCCCGAAAATTACGTTTTATTCATTATTTTAATCCTTATTCATCCCAAAACAGGCGTTCCCGGAATGACGCTTTATTGATTATTAAATACCACTTTAATTTAATTTATTCATGCAGGAAACTATGTATGCAATGATAAATCAATGACATGACATTTCAGAAAGACCATTTCTAACGCCATCTGCACGTTAAATGAATAAAAATTAGATTTTTTGTCACTGTAACTAACACATACAAAATTATTTCTTCGGACAGCCTTTTATTTAACTAGAAAATACGAGCAGAAAATTCTGCTTTAGTAATGCTAAGAATACAGTTCGCTAAATTTAATTGAGTTTAGTGTATTTTTTGGGCATTTTAATTTCTGTGTTTACAGTTATGGAAGCGTTCCCGGAATGATTTTGTCGGGTATACATATTAGATAAAATAAAACGAAACCTAATTTTGTTGTTTTAAAGAAAATTAATACATGAGGAGATCCATGTCAATTATTTCAACTGGTAGGTACGTTAGAACTCAGAAGTAAATTTATATTTTATGATTAAATTTTATTTGAAAAAAAAAAAAAAACTTGGACATTCAAATTTTCAACCTCCATGACTTGTGGCCCTCATTTCACGAAATCATCTCAACTTGTCATTTTTTTTGTAGAATTTAAAATTGTTTTATATTTTTCAGCACCATGTTTTTCTCTAAGTGTAAATTGAAGTAGACACGAGTTTTTGCTGTTTGTGTTGAATTATAAATTTTTGTATTTTTGTATTTTTTTCCTTTTATGTTGTAAACAATGATTGCATTGGTGGGTGTTGTTGTTGAGAGTAGATTTCATTTCGATTTTATAATCATTTTTGTTGTTGAATTTTTCGTTTTTTTTTTTTTTTTTGTAAAACTCAGTGAAGGATGGCAATGGCTATGGCTATGGCGAACCAGAATAAGCAAAAAAGCGAGTAAGATTGCGAAATTTGCACACAAACTCCGTAAACAAAAGAGACAAAATTGGAAGAGACTTCAAGAATAGAAGAATAAAAAAAGATACATTTGTGGTATAGAAAAATGTAATCGTCAACAATAGGTGCAGCCAGGTGTGGTTGGTTAGATACTTTTATTTTTATTTTTCGTGGAATGTAAATATTTTTGAATCTTTTATATTTGTTTTCTTTATTTTTTAGTCATAAATATCTCAACATATTTTTTCAATTTGTTTTCCTTTTTGAACCAATTTTTTGCCGTTAAATTTATAACCATATTCACTGAAAACATGTGACTTGTGATTTGTATTTATTGTCTTTGTAAATTTGTTTATTGAGAGTAATAAGCAAATGAAACTGAATGATGAATCAAAAAAACCGGGGAAGTACACCAAAGCCAGTGTTGTTATTATTTTGTTTACTTAGACCAAATTATAATGTGATAATTGGTAAATATTTTATTTAAGTAGGAAGTTGAGAAATACCCAGAAGTTGAGGCTGTATATCTGTCTCGTATAGTTTTTTGAAATTGTGCTGACTGCTGAACAGTGCGTCATTATTGTTCGAGTCTGTTTGATAAGAATAAGCAGAAGCTATTCAATAATTGTATGATATTAGAAAGAAACGTGATAGGTGTCATTTGGTATTGTGAATTTCGATGAAATACATTTCACAGGAAAAACAAACTTTTGCCGGCGGAAATTTTCCCGGAAATTTTCCCGGAAATTGTTGCAACTTTGAGGGATGAAATGTTGATTTTTTTTTTTTGTTTACATGACCCGTTTATTTTATATACAAATATAGAATTCTAAAATAAGTTAAAGTACCACTTAGCGATGGTTAATGCGATGGGCTATCATGCTGAAGGTCTAGGTTCGATTCCCAGCCTATGCAACATTGATTTTTTCTAGAGATACTGCCTTCTGCGAGGTATTGATAACATTTCCAAACAAACTGCTTGTCAATACAAGTGCATCTCAGCTAGCCGTTCGGAACGGGCAGGTATAAAGTTTTTGAACACAAATTTGATTTCTTTTAGAAAAAAAATTGAAAATCGTTAGAACCATTAAAAAAATTGTTTGTATTAAAAAAAATTCAAACTTTGTTTTAAAAAAGGCCATTTTCATGGAAATATTAATAGAAAAATTGAAAAATTGATTTTTAATGGAATTTTTCTAAAAATTAATTTTTTTGTTTTGAAATGAGATAGAAATTGCGATTTCATAGAAATCCGTTGCGTTGCTTACTAAAACAAAATATCAGAAAAAAGAAAAAAGGTGGTATGGGAAATGGGAGGTACACTTGTCAACTGATAACTCAAGCTAAGTTGCGCTGGTTCGTATACAGGTGGATTCCACAATCTTTTTTCTTGTTCGCCTTTTGAGTATTTAAAGGGGAACGATTTTAAAATTTTCGTGGTTGGTCCCAAAATTGTATTGTTTTACTTTGATGTTTTTTTTTACGATGATGTATGACAAGAAAAAATCTTTGAAATTAACCCTCTTGCATAAAACTATTTTACTGTGTTTTACTGTATGTCTTCTTTTGCTGGTACCTGACAGCTTTGGTGGGCCAAAGTGATTTTTCGACGGTTCCTAAATTTTGTAATGCCGACCAATACCAGAAAAATATTCGAGTAAATTCAAAAAACGATATGTTGCAGGGTTGCCACACCATATGTTTAAAAAAAAATTGCCGCTTCCAACTTAACGAGTAGAACAGACCCACTCTCATCTGTAAAGCTACAAATTTGTCTGATTTACTTTTTTCTCTAAAAGTTTTTTGTAAAATTTTGACCGGCACTCGTTTCGATAGGAACTTTATACAGTTTTTTAAGAACATTAAGAACATTATTGACTGGACTATTTTGTCAGTTATTAATTGATAAGTGGAAACTATCATTAAAAAAAACCTTAAAATGTTTTGACGTTTATTCAATAACACATCTCTTAAGAAATGGATGTAATAGAAAACTGGCGTTGCGGCGATGAACAAATGTCGTTTTCCATTCATCAGCCAGCGCGAGCTGTATGTAAATTTTTCAGATTTTTAGTGGCAAATGGGAGATAAAATTTTGTTCTTGTGCAAAACTTTTTTATATAAAAAAAAAAACAACAAAAAAAATTTACAGATAAATGTCATGGTGAAGTGTGTGTGAAATTTTTTGAGCAATGGTGTAAATCTTGCTAAAAATCGAGAGCCGAAAAAGTTGTGTGGGACTCTTACTTCAGTAAAATCTTTGTAAGATCGATAACAATGGCATTATTATCCACTGAAATATCCCTTGTATAATAGCAAACACAGGGTAGGTCCTAGGACACTTCCTTGTGGAACATCGGCTTAAATTTTTTTAGCTTTGAATATTTTTGATCGTACCGTACTCTAAAGAGTCGGTCTGCGGTTTACGATTTTATTACTTCATAGTACTGAAAATTGAAATTACAACATATTTGGTTTTTAAAAATATGCTCCCTAACGTAAGGTTTGTTATAGGTATACATAGGTTCAAAATAGTAAGATTAAGCGACAAAAATTTGCTTTTAACCCAAGTTTAACAACTTCTACTTACTTTCACTTAAACTTCATTCGAAATAAAGAAATTAACATTTTTGTTCAATTTAAAAGTTCATAGCACTTTCAATCTCAACAATTGACATTTAGAAGCATTGTATCCATATGATTCATGATTCAAGTCACGTATCAATAACTCTCACTGATTTCTAGACCATACATTTTTCTTAACTGTTCATTAACAATACAGCTTACTGTTAGTATAGGTATATATACTTTTTGACCTCTTTCTCATTCCCATAACTAAATAGAAGACACAAAGAAGAACTAACTACCGGATTATTATTGCATGACTCTTCATTATTCATCAAAATTAAGTAACAAGTTAAAAAAAAAATATATAAATGGATCTTAAATTTACAAAAAAAAAACCCAACCAAAACGCAACCATCCAAGATTTCTCCAATAAACCAAAGCAATGCAACACATGATACAAAAAAACAAACAGCTCGAATTGAAAGTTAATTAAGAAATACTTGTTTTGAGGAAAGAAAAAAAAAAAAAACTATACGTATAGTTATATACTATAGATTAATCCGCCATTTGTTCATTCATTCCGTGAACCCAAAGACAGACCTTATTAATCAACCCGTCTTGCTTTTAAGATCCCTCTCTCGCCCTCTTCCAGCATTGCCAGCAACAAAAACCCCTTCCTTCATTGGTTGCATTTATACACGATGCACCTTCATGAACAACCTTCCTTAGCGCTGTGCTTTTAAATTTACGAAAAATAAAACACCACAAAAATGTATCTACTATACATATAGATATGTAACGTATTTTTTTTTTGTAAATCAAGTGAAATCGAGTTCGAAGACTAACAAAAAAAAAAAAAAACTAAAGTAAAAACAGCGCATAACCTCAAGGCCGAGAATTCTTTTGGTCGTGCTCTTTACGCATATTCAACATTTTGTACGCTTCTTTTTGCTAGAAATGAAGAAAAACTTTAGGTTAGCAAGAAGGAAAGGGGAAATACCTGAATTAAATAACAATAAAATACAAAAAAAAAAATAGTAACAAATTATTGTAAAGATGTGGAAACCTGGCCAATAATAGAAACTCTCCAATGTTGAGTTATCTATGTACGATTAAAGTTCACCACTATACGAGATTTAGGCTTAAGCCAGTATGAGTCTTCTTTTTTTTTTGTTGTTGCCAAATATCTTTTTGGACCAGAGTCTTTGCTGCATTGCCGTGTGGTTTGAGCTAGGTTTACAAACGGTTGCCATACTGCAACTTTAATAAAGTTCCGTTAAAACAATCTTTGTTTATATAGTGGTTAAAAATATCGGTGATTATTGTTGAACATTTCGATGCCCGTAAGAAGGTTTATTTGTTTTTTTTTGTGTAGAAATATTTTTTGGTAATTTTACTGCCCTCTATCTTTTTTGACGTTAGCTTCAGGAGGTTAGAATCAGGAAATGAAATGTTCAAAGTGTCAATTTGAATTTTTTTTTTACAAACTTTTTCTCTCCGATTAATAGGAATTGAATTACACATTAAATAAGAAGTACATAAAGGTGTGTAAGCTACTGCACCTACAGTGTTGGAGAATGAAACATCAACATTTTCTGAATTATCACCCTATCTGTCAAAATCTAGCCCTATCTGTCAAAATCTCGCCCTATCTGTCAAAATATCAACATATCTGTCATTTTTCTGATCTAGTTTTTCAGGAGCGCATTAAATTTATTTCGTGAAGGGAAAACGCTGCATTTTTTTTATCACTTCTGCTGCAGTCGATTTTATTGTTTTGGTTTTGTATATGATTTTAAGTTTATTTTCAGTTTTATTCATTGAACGTAGGTAATATTTCTTTTGGTGGCCCAGCTATTTTTCATCCAATTGCACTCCGACCCTTAGTTAATGCAACTTACACTAGTAGAAAAATGCTTCACTTCTTTTTCAGAAGACCCATTCTTGTACAGTGGCGTATACAGTTGGGGTCACAAAGTCATGACCATGGTCCGTTTAGATTTTTCACCGGATGTTGTGCTGTCGCACCTGTTTGCGGCCTCTCCTGCTGCTTCAGCTAATGCGTTGATGTGGTAACGCTTATCACATCACACGTGGCGGTAAACTTCTCTCATCTGCATGTGAGTGATACGTAGACTCTAGATTGTTACTCTCTGCTGACCGAGTAGCTGCGATTCAAGCTTTAAGTTGTTTTCGTTCGTTGATATTTCTTTGAAAAACCAAGCACTGTTTCTTCTCTGTGTCCGATCGACTAAGGGGGCAGGTTTAGTGCTGCTGATTGTTCTCGGTTCTCCAGAAAGGCCCATTGAGGGATCATTAAGCCTGTCGGTATTAAAGCTGATCCAGACTGATGTCAATTCTGCGTTTTTTACTTTCTTTCCAAACTGTTATAAATTATCATGTCTAACTGATCTCTTTAACAACAAAAAATACAAATAATTATTATAATCTGTATGTCTTTAACTTTAGTTTTATGTAATGCGAGATGGCGCTGCGCTGTGTCCAGGTACAATTCCTTGTATAACAGTATAACAGCATTTTAAATCTTATATCTTTTATAAAGTTTCTTAAACATTTTTTTTTTATTCCAATTGAAGATGATTTTCACATTAGATGCACTATTTTAGAGTTTCATCTCGATCAGAATTAAAAGATAAAGAGAAACAAGATTAGGTATACTGTTATACAAACAATTGTTACTGCGCACACATTTGAATTTGACATGAACCAACTACCAAGTGTATTCCAAAGATGAGTGTTGGAGACATTCTAAATTTTAACAGTTCTTTTTCGAAATTTTAAACTCAATTGTCCTGCTGGGCACCACTGATCATTATTTTTTGAAGTGGTGAACTTTATAAAAGTGGCTGTGCATATTTAATGTATAACAATTATCATTATCTATGCGTTTGGTTCAGCGTTAACACTAATAGCATTTTCATACACCACCAAATCTCGCAACAAAATTACAAAATCTCGTTGGAACTGTTCACAATGCACATAAACTAGATTTTGTTTGACATTTCCCTTTGTTTCGCTGCTAAAAGATGCTATAACTGTTATACAGAAGAAAACAACGTGTTATAAATGTGTCTGCGCTAGCAAAATCAAGTAGATTTTGTTGGAAATTTCGTCGAAATCTAAATTACAAACACGATTTTGAAAACTGAAAATGTATGGAAATCTAGTAGATTTCGTACTTTTTGCACGAAATCTAGATTATGGTTCGGTGTGAAAGCCAAATAACCTTTTCTCCAAGATTTTATATTTGTTGGCGTTTAAAATTCCTTAGCGGCAACCCTGGACAAAGACATTAATCCTGATATAATTGACGCATGCATTTCGATGTAAGCACATTTACCGGTAATCAAACTAAACAAATAGAAGAAGAAAAATAAATACTTCGAAGCGCATTTCTGAGGCACAAAGGTAAATGCCTGCAAAGGAATTATACCTCTATCTGCCAGTATAGGTAGTCTTTCTTAGCATGGCACGATGATAGAGTCAAATAAAAAAAAAAAACATGTAAAAGTCAATTAAATCGTGACTTAAAATGGACAGACGGAGGATTAGGCAACTATAATGTACATGCATAACTAGAGGGCCCAAGTCCGAAATGCTCATTAAGCGTACCTACTGCTACTATAAAAGCGTAATTTGTCAGTGAAGTGCGGGTGTCGCCACAACCATTTCGACAACTTTTGCCCTGGCTACCTCCACCACCGAAACAATCTCGTCTTCATCATCGCAAACCGCGCAAGTGAAATTCGAAATTAGATCAGAGGCCACAGAGAAAAGATTCGATTGGGCTCTAACGGTTGTGGAACCGCCCCTTCACCTACATACCATTATTTTGT
This sequence comes from Meliscaeva auricollis, assembly GCA_948107695.1. NCBI lineage: Eukaryota > Metazoa > Arthropoda > Insecta > Diptera > Syrphidae > Meliscaeva > Meliscaeva auricollis. The sequence continues at coordinate 28,994,764 of OX403619.1, read as the reverse complement.
TTGTTAACATGTCCAAGTTGGTAGCGGGCGGCGGCGGTGGCGCGGCGTGCGTCGTCGGTGGTTTCATGTGCAGTTTTAGCTTCTATGCCGTACATGAAGTGTCTATAACTTAACTTGGTTTTACCTGCCTCGATGCTGCTGGGAGCTGTTGTGTTGCTGTTGCTGTTGCTGTTTCTAGTTTCTGGTAAATTAGAATTTAAATTTTTAATTTTTGTTTCCTTTACTTTGAAGTTGAGTGGCTTTTTGTTATGAGCTAGCTTGCTATAACTATAACCAAACCATGTACCTCTATACCTGCCTACCGATACTGCTGCTGTTGCTGTTGCTGATGCTGCTCTGTGGCATTAAGTGGAACCTGTTTGACTTTTATTAGTTCATGATTATAATTATTATTACTTTTTATGCGAAAGAAATTTATATTGTTCTTATGCCACAATATACATAGCCAAGGTGGATTTTTAATGGGAAAGTTTTTTTTTTGTTTGATTTTATGTATTTGCTGGGTTTGTTGTGTCTCTGTGGTAGGATTTAATTACTATTACTGGTATATTTTTAGAACACGGATACACCAGAATGAGGTTCTTCCTTCCGTCCTTTTGTTTGTTCACATTGAATTGAATTGTATTTATTATTCATTATGTTTGATTGAGTGCAAGTTCATGAACAATAATCTCAAGTTAAGCTACTTACATTATAAATGAGGTATTTTATGAATTGGAATTTTTTAGGAGGAATCCAATAATATGAAGAATTTAATAAGGTTAGTGTGTTTTTCTTTATTGAAACCACGTCGTACCCACTTGAAAATTACTCACAAAACAGATTTCAAGAAAATTTTAAAACGTTCGTGCCAATTTGGTACGTTTGTACCATTATTAAAAATGGGTTTTCGGTAAAACTGTACCTGTTGCACTGAAACACAAGCTATGCATGAAAAGGGTCATAAAATTGCTGAGAGACATCATACCATATTGATTTCGGTCTCATTCTATTCAGTGCATGATAAAGATTACATAAATGCAGTATGAATTCTGAGACAACAGGGGGTTCACATTGACTAACTTACCGGACGACGAGCTGTCAAAATTTAAAAATGACAGTCGGTCGGATGGTTTTCAAATGATTTTGATATTTGCCCAAGGAGAGAGCTGTCATTTGGTCGTTCGGTAAGTTAGTCAATGTAAACCCCCCTAATAATTGTGTCCAAAAGTAAAGGGGTCGTTGTGCAAAATTTACAATAATTTTCAGCCTGTTAAATTTTTGTCTCAGGACACTTTTTTTTCTAGACTGTTCGACTACGTCAGAACTTTTGACTAGGTGGATCGATATTGATCGATTTTGTGTCCCAATTAAATTTGATTTAGTTTTGACAGTGACATCCATTAGAAAATATAAAAAGTCTTAATTTTGAAGTCGGTTGTTTTTCTTTTGAAAGGTATTTTTGTCATACGAGTTTAGTCGTGACATTTATTCCATAAAATGCACAACAATAATTTTTTTTTTTTTTATTATTAGATTATTTATTTAGTCCATTGACAGATCGTGTGCACTTTAAAATTCATTCAGTGTCAAATGTCAGAAATATTGTTTTTTTTTTTGCATATAACTTTTGAATAGTAGAAACTATCGAAAAGTATTTTAATCTAGATCAGTATTTACATGCAAGGCAACCAACTTTCAAACAACAAAGTTCTTGGCCTGTAAATAGTGATCTAGATCTCGTTATTTTCAGTTTTCTCGTAAACCAAAAGACTTTTTCGCATCTGGTTTTCAGTATTGAACTACAACTTATTAGGAACATTAAAAAATTCAATCAAAAGGGGTACGTGCTTTTGTAAAATGTTTGTAAATAATAAAATGCAGTAATTTTGTAACTTCTAGCACCCCTCATATTTTTAATAACCTCAAAAAGAAGGACAGGTCAAGAAATTTTAATAGGTCTAGGCAAACGTTAATCAACTTAATTTTATCAGTTTGCAATTTTTTTTCAAGCTCTTATCAAAAAACCGCAAATAAAATATTTATCACTAGATAAAAACGATAATTCAAAAAAATAAGATGGAAGTTATGTTTGTATACAGTTGATGTATTTATTTTTCAAAAAGGCCAAACGATCTTGAGCAGTATTCACCAACTAACCAACTTTGCCAAATGGCGACCAGTCATTTTTCTTGTAAACTGGATTTTTTTTTATTATATTTTTAATCGGTAGCTCTTTATGTTTATTTATACTCGTATTTAATCCACACTGGCTTTCCTGTCTCTTTTTTTTCTCCACGTCCGTCGCGTCGCAAACAATTGTTAAACTCACAAAGTACCTAGATGTACATTTTAAATTCAGTAGATCCAGGCTTAAGCGTTTTCTTTCTTGTATTTTTGTTTTAATGTACAAACACATAACAAACAACAACAAACAAAAATAAAAACTTTCTCTCCAATTTTTTCTTAAGAATAGTAAATTTTTACAATTTAATTGTATTTTGTTTGAATTTAACAAATTTTAATCCATGATTGTGTAGACAATATTCAAACGATTAATTTTATAAAAACATAAACCTGTTGTATGCGTACGCGTACAATGATCCAAATGGAATTGGGCCAGTGCGTGACACGTTTGAATTCATAATCAAATCAATCCACAAAGGTTTAAAAAAAAAAACAAAAATCCGATTCGCACGAATCGCACAGTTATAGTCATTAAATAGCACCACAAAATATCTGGCTTCATCCCAAAATACCTGTCCTCTGAGCTATGTGTGTGTATGTGTATGTTTGTTTTGAGCTGCGGTCGTAAGGTCGCCTTGTAAAATAAACAGCTCTTGCCAATATTCTAGTATAAAACATCGATCGATCAGACATCGTTCATCGTAGTTCGGCTTTTTTTTTTCATTTGTTCGTCATCAACATTTAATTCAAACAAATTAAAATACATGACAACAACAAATCTTGTTGTTGGTTTGTTTTTTTTTTTTTTTTGGTAAAATAACATAAATTGGTTGGATGCGATGTGGTTTTGCTTGTGGTTTCCTTCACTTAACTTGCTTATAGTTAATTTCCTTCATCCATACCCCTGTTTGTGTGTCGAAACAGTTAAAATCTCGATTGTTCCTTTATTGTAGATCTTATACTCATTGAACCGGTCCTGAGACCAAGCACGTAGCCATAAATGGTTCGAAATCTGTATAGAATCTTTAGAAATGTAATTTTCATGAAGAAAATAAAAAGTTATGTTGTTCGAGTAGCTCGTGTTGTCAGAAGTGTAATAAGGCCACTTTCGAAAACTTGAGAACTATGAAACGGAAATCTTTATCAATTTCAGAAAATTAATCCAAGAGTAGACTAACTTAGATGTAAAATAGGTATTGAACCATGGTTTTTTAGAGGAATTGATTACCCTGTGTATAACAGAAATATTTAAAATACTTTTAATGTGGTCCTAAGCCTTAGTATAAAGCGCCATCGGTCAACCTTCTTTGGTCACCAATAGATTTTTTTCAAGTCGTACAAAGTGTGTCGACTGTATTCCTTTTCTATTTAATAGATTTTTGAAATGCAACTATAAAAAAATTGTTTTTTTTTTAAATTCCGGTGTTAACTGACCAAATTTGGTGGTTTAACTTTGGGAACAAATTTCACTGAAAACCAAATTCGCACTGAAAAAAAAACAATTAATAAATATTATGGTACAACTAGCTCACTAAAAACCAAGGCCTAGTGACTGACACTCTGAACCCTTTCCTGTGTGCGTGTTGTTAGCAGAAATAGAGGGGACCTATAATTTTCTGCCGGTTCCGAATGGCAATCTGAAATGCACTTATCTTGATAAGCAATACCCCCCTTTGAGATTTTGACAAATCCTCTCAAGAGGCAGTACCCCTAAAAAAAATCAAGGCGGTTTAGGCTCGAAATCGAACCCGGCGTCATAGTCCATCGCACTAACCATTACGCCAAGGGATACTCGCACTGAGAAAGTGGGTTTTAATTATATAATTCTCTAGAAAGTATACAGGATCAGTTAGACGAAAATAGAGACAAAATCACAAAAATCGTTATTACTCCAAAACGAAGTGAAAACGAGAAAATTGCCTCTTAAGTTTTTCGACTAAGAATGATCCCAGGAACTCATCGTTTTTGTCTGCGGCGGTGACTGTGGGGCACCCTGTATGTTTACAAATATACTCGATCTTTAGTATACATCATGGTGGTGTAGAAATTACTTTTTTTTCCCAAAACTACACTGAACCAATTTGCGTATCTTACAAATGTCAAAATGTCTGCTCCATCGGCAAAAATCCAACTTTCAAAACTTTACCAAATCTTTCTTTAAGTGTAGAAATGGTACAGAGGATAATTGATTGCTAACTCAGAGGTATGGTTTCGGGCCACACTCTGGGCTGAAGTTTTTTTCCTTATTCCGTTTTGTCTTATCAGATACTAACCGTCTTGCTTTCTCAATCTACTGTACCATCAAAGTTCTTTCTATTCTTTATAACTAGAACTGTCAAATTGCATTTTAATGACGTAAAGTCTTGCAGGCATATAAAATTATTAGATTGTCTGAAACCCATCCCATCTCGATGCTATCATCCGAATGAAATTATTTAACTTGTATTTTTCGTACTTTTGAATCTGATTGAAAACTATCATAACAGACACGACAAAGGCAGGCAGTAGCAGAAGCAATTTTTGACCACCTACCTCCTTTTAATTCTTAAATCAAAAATAAGACCAATGTATCTTTACCTTTTAATTAAATAAAAGTTTAAAAATTTTGTTAGTTGCCAAATGACTGAGCTAGCAATCATTGACTTAACTTTTGAAAAAGCATCACATTAATTTCATAAACTCAAATTGTGCTATTGCATCAAATGTCCCCTTTGAACAAAAAATAATCCTTGCTACGGACCTGCCTTTGTTGCTTTGGTTTATAAAAACCTGAACCAGGAAAGCGAGGGATCAAAAAAGTTCCTAAAATGAAAAAAAAAAAAAAAAATAACAAAACAAAGATAAGTCAACACTTTGTGGAGTTGTTGTCCGGCTACTTTTGTGATGTTATTATCCTAAAGGTGACTTTTACCTACTCTGTTTTGCTTAAAGATATTGTATCGTATCAACAAGTTTTTGCTGTTGATGGAAATCATCAACTTGGTTTTTTTTATTAATTTTCATTTTATTATATTATAGCAGGTTTGCATAATTAAGACACAACAATAACAACGAAGAAAAAAATGAAACAAAAACAATAATATAAGTTCTGTTTTTTTTTTATATAAATATTTTGAAGGTCTTTCTTTTTTATGCCAATGCCAAATAGACATTTAATTTTATTTTATGTACTTTATCTGCATGTTTAATTAATTTAATTGGATTTTGTGAATATTATAATACCAATGTAGGTATATTTAATGATGGTGAAACAAATTGGAAAATTTAATTTGGATCGTCTTAAATTTCTGTAACTTGAATGAAGATGAAGATAAAGAAGAAACTTTTGTGACATTGGAAGAAAAACAAGAAAAAATACGAATAATGATTTAACATTTAACACTTGAAAAGAGTAATTTGTTTTGAATACTGTTGCGTGTCCACTGAAAGACAACCTTGATTAACCGAAAAAAGATACATCATTTTACGCATCATAACTGTTTGTTTTTTCAAAAAAGGAAAATATTAACATTGCCATACAAAACTCGAAAATACGTAAAAGATTACAAAAAATAGTTTAAGACTATAAAGCTAAGAATGTGGTAACCCTGTTCAACTGAAAATCACACTGAAATAATTTTTATTTCAACGAAATATTATAAATTTTAGTGAAGTTAATGGCTTAAATGTATATCATTATTCGCCTGAATTCTCTGTTATCTTAAAAATGTCGGGTGACAACTCTTAACTGGGTATAAGCATACGGCAACCCTTTTTGAATGCAAAAAAAGCCCTAGTTCTTCAGACAAAATGTATCATATTTGACAAGGTTTAAAGCTAAAAACGTACCAAACTTTAGCTAGGGCTCTCTTGTATCTAAAAAAATTGTACTGTTAATTTACATTCAAATTGGGTTACCGTTTACTTACATCCAGTTTGTAGTTGGAACCCAACATTTTTTTAGATAGAAGAGAATTCATGCTAGTATTTGATGTACATTTTAGCCATTAATCTTACCAAAATGTATACTGTTTATTTAACAGGATTACCACATTCTTAGCTTTACAGTCTTAACTTTTTTTTTAAATTTTTTTAATATTTTTGACTTTTGTTTGGCAATATCAATATTTTACGCCCCTTATTTTGGCGGTTGAATTTTCCGCTAAATTAAGTGTGAAGTTATTGGACAAAATCTTAAATAATTAAAAAAAAAATATTTTGTTTGCCATCCAAATTTGTAGCTTTTAATAGCTTTAAATTGGCATAAACTTCGTTTTTGTAGCAACAATAGTTTTTTAGTTATTTAAAATTCCGTTAAAAAAACACTGAAGTTAGCGGACAAAAGTTAGAAAATTATGTTTTTTTTATGTCCAAAATTGTAGCTTTTTAAATGCTAATTTGTTGCGCAAAAATTAATTTTCAATTTCAAAATGTACTTCCAGTCCGCTGAAGCTAATGGGAAGAATTTAAAAAAAATTACTTTTTTGAGTTTTTTCTGCCAGTAATTGTAACTTTCAAAACTAAAATTTGTTGCGCAAACCTCAATTTTGTAGCTCAAGCACTTTTTTTTAAATATTCAAGTTTTTGCTGAAAAAAGTTAGCTCAAATGTGACCGTGAAAAATTTGTTTGCAGAAACTTGAAGTCACCATAAGCTAATGAAACGCGGGAACCCTGATTTTGTAGCTCAAGTAGTTTTTTTGTCATTCAATATTCCGCTAAAGTAAGATCTGTAACGGTCAAAATCTTCAAAAAAGTTGAATTTTCAATTTTTTTCTTTTCCAGAAAGAAGAAAATTTAAATAAATGACTTTTTTAAAATTTATTTTTTGCTTGTAAGCTTTTCAAACCAAAATATGTTGCGCAAACCTCAATTTTGTAGCTCAAACACTTTTTAAAATATTCAAGTTTTTGCGCAAAAAAGTTATTTTTGTAGGCACCCACAATTTGAATTGAATTTTTTGTTTATTTTTCTACAGTATATGTAGATAATGTATGTAGGATTAGATACTTATGTATCTTATGTTTGATTTGATAACGTGTTGAAATTTATGAGAATATGAAGATTTCTAAAACCTTGGAAATATAATTTAAGTCAAGAATGTTACCCAAAGCCATTCGTAAAAAATACAAACAAAAAAAAAAAACATTTCAGTAGATGTTATCAGAAAATCTTACAAGAATTATAAAATATAACCTTTGTAAAATCTTACATACTTGCTTTTATATGGAATAGGTACTTTGAATGTGTAACTTTGGAAGTACGAGTAGGTGCTACATTATTATTTATTTGGAATATTCAGGACTACATAATTATGTAAGTCCATACAAGGCGACCTTTTATTTTTTTTTTGAACTCATTGGTTCCATTTTGATTTAAATTATTTTCCCTTTAAAGAAAATTATCACTTCTATAACATTTTTGTTTATAATTAATTTTTTCTTTTTTTATTTACAGAAAGTTCCGGTGTGCCTCATACAGTTTATAAGGGAAATCACAAAAAATATACAAAAGAATGCTTAATTATATTCGATAAAAAGACAGGTGATATGACATTAGAGAAATTAAATCACAATATACAGGTTAAGAAAACGCGGTAAGTTTAATTGTTGAATTAATTATATTAAATATATTATAAAATAAAATATTTTTAATTAATTCGTAGGACTGAAGTGGCAAGCAAAACTGTTGGACCAGCTCCAAAATTAGAAAATAGCACAATGAGAGTATCCTCGAAAACAAAAGTTTCTACTGGCAGTCGAAAGAACAATATAAGTAAGTAAAAAATCTTCAAACAAATTAATGTCAACATTAAAAATAACAATGAAAAACATTGTTTTCTGGAAATAATTTACAAATAAAATGCAGTTTGTTGTCAACAAACCCATAGATTGCAAAGGTTATATCATTACCATTCTAATATCTACTACAGTCTCATTTATTCTGTATTGTTTTATACGTGCTTTATTGACAAACTTATAATTTAAGTGCAAGTTGAGAAGCCGATAGGATTAAGATTTGCATCTTTTACATACATGTAATTATAATTTTTCGCTAAAATTTAGATAGTCGCGATTTTGTAGCTTCCCAAATTGAAAAAAAAACTCTGTTTTAAGTACAGTCCCAAAAATAACAGTCCAAACTGAAAATGGTGAAAACCCCAGATATAACCTTTCAGAATTATGAAAGCCCTAGATATGACCTTTCAGGAATTCATAACTTGTTTATATCAAATCCTTACGGTTTTCGATTCATTGCAGTCTTGAAACAGTTATACGCACCCTAGTTCCATTATTGAATTTAGTTTTGACAATTTTTGCTATTACACATTGATTAATAGCTAGGAAAGTTTTATTTATTTGAATAATTTTGAATACTCTCACTATTTCGTAAGAAATAAATGTCAAGTTTGAGGTTTTCTTAAAATGCATTTTTTAACTTCAATTTAAAAGTAGCATTCTGAAAAGAAATTTTTAGACGCGATACGAGTTTAGCTTTTCAAAAACTCTTTCTATACTTGAATCTATGATTGTTAAAACAGCATAAGTGAATTTTGTATTTTTACGAAAAACCCTATATTTTAAAGGACGCGACCTCGATGTCAATTTTAACTTTAAAATCGCACACGTTGTCAAAAATCTAAGGTGTTTTTAAAGTTAAAACTGTCAATGCGCCCGCATCGTTTCAAATATTTGTGATACTCCCCATAAAAAAGTTACATTTTTGGAAGGTTTAAAGGAAAAATAAAAAATACTGCAATCTGGTAAAAATGTTTGGACATTTGAAAAAAAAACATTCAAAACCACGATTTTAACATTAATTTTGTAACACTTTTGGTTCCCTGTTATAAAATTATATATTTGCCCTTAATATTTTCAAAGAATATCTTTGTTCACAAATAATTTCATTTCACGATAAAATCCCTCTTGACAACACTCAAATCAAAATAATGTGTTGTATCAACAAATTTTTGTTAGAAAAATATTACACTAATATTTTTTGTGTCCAAAAATATTGGTATACCTATTTACCTTATTATTAAAACACAAAGATTTCTATACACAATTTGATTGTTTAAAAAAAATATATGATAACATTGATTTCGAACTGCGGTCATATAGTATGAAAAATTTCTGTGAACCGAAAATCTTACAAGAAATATTCTACTCAATTATATGACAGGGAACTAAAAGTGTAACAAAATTAATGTAATTAGGCTTTCAAAATCATTGTTTTTCCCTGCTAGTCTCTTTCCGAGTGGATGGGAAACAGCATTTGTTCACCCAGTCCCTCAAAAAAGCTGAATATTCTTCACCCTATCAACCGATTGCATTCACTTCCCTTCTTTATAAGGTCATGGAAACGCTGATAAATTATTATCACCGCAAGAAAAAGGAACGAAAGCTTCTTAATGACCGGCAATACGGGTTTCGAAGCAATAAGTAATCTTTCCTGCGTAGGATTAAAAACTACCTTTTGGACCGTCTGAAACCCTCCAAATAAATGCTGGTGATTCCAAAGTTTTCGTTTTGTCTCCGGCTCTCTTTCTCATTTCTATTAATAAATTCCTTTCTGAAACTTCAGCTTTTCATATCCTTTTGCCTATATTCTGATAACATAGCTAGATGCATTCTTTTCCTTAAAGCTAAAATTATTCGACAATAATATTCGCATTTCTAGGAATCCTTTGCAGTTTACCCTTAAGTCGAGCGTGCTTCAAATACAAAGATTCTTTGATTATGCGTTCTTCGCGAATATGAAACGATTTAACCTCTGTTTTTCCCTCCTTTTTCAATATTTAAAACTTCAAAATCATCGGTTTCTCCTCTTAAGCTTTTCGCTATTTTCCTAATGCTCGCACTGTATTTTAATAATACGCAAATTGTTAAAAAGAAAATTGTCTCATCATCTCACCGTAAATAGTTCAACTACCAAGATAAGTTTCCTAACAAATTTTGTAGTATCACAATGGGCCCTACACTGGCTTAAGTATGACCACCATTATATGCTTTATACCAACTTTAATCTTATCGTACTAGCTTTGGCCTTCCATAGACATTTTATTCGTTTTCAATTCTCTTAACACTGAATTTACACATCTCATCTTTATTCTCGTTATTATGTATATTATATAAAGATATTTTTATGCTAATATTTTTTTTTGTTTATTTTCATTTTCAGTTGGCTTTGTACCGCGCAATTCACCAATGCAGCAACAACAGCAACAGCCACAAGGTTCATCGCCATCGACCGCCCCAGTCCATAAAAGTCCACAATCAGCTCCAGCGTAAGTTAATGATGTTGTCCATTGCCTAAGGTCAAGATTATAATGTTTTTATTTTGTTTTCTTTTTTTTATTTTTAATTAAAAATAAAATAGATGGAATGCTAATAACGCTCAAGCAACACTACCAAGCATTCCAATGATAATTGACGATGATGATGCGGGTGCAATGTTCCAAGGCGCTGGTAGCGGCGGAAGTTGTGGAGCCGGAAGTGCGAGCTCCATTGCCAACTTGTCATCCTCATCGTCAGCGTCTAGCCACAATAATTCAGGTGACTTCCATATGCCTCAGCATCAGCAACAACAGTCGCAACAAAAGCAATCGAAATCGCACTACAATCACCAACCGCCTCAGCAACAACAAAAGCACCACAATCAACGACACCAGCAGCAGCAGCAACAACAACAACAACAACAACAACAACAACAACAGCAACAGCAACAGCAGCAACAACAACAACAATCACAACAACAGCAATGGCATCAACAACTGCAGCACCAACAACAGCAACAACAACAGCAGCAGCAGCAGCAAATGCGACAGCCGAGCCCATCACAACAGCAATATCATAATAATCAAAATAACCGAATGTACCATAATAATTCTAGCAGTAATAATTCCAATGTAATTGGCATGAGCGGCATTGGCGGCAGCAGCAATAATTGCAGGCCGAGCAGTAGCAGTAGTAGTATAAGTGCAGATCAGACAGCATCACAGATGTTGGCAAGTTCTGCGGCGGCGCTTGAGCAGGTAAAAATTATTTTTTCAACCAATTTCTTTTTTTTTTATTAACCTACAAACCGTAATAACATTTAGTATTTATTGCATTTCAAATGATTAAGGAATGTTGCAAAAACTTAATTCAAATTGTTCACCTTGTTGGAATGAATAATTTATTGATTAAAAGGTTCACTGCAAAAAGCATCAACGTTATTACGTTAGATTCTGATCAATTAGTTTATAAATTGTTTTACTTCACTAAACATAAGAACGGGGTTACTTCCTTGTGTTTCACTCATGCATTTTTAAAAAAAATATGTTGTTACTTTCAATGAAAAGAAACAAATTTCAATAGTTGATCGAAAAGTTTAAGCTATTTGACTAAGAGCCCACAGCCAATTTTTGGGTGTGCGCTCTCGATCGATTTCTTGCATACTGTAGGGGAAAAGGCGTTTTTTAGCAATGCTGCATTTAAAATTTAGTTTTTGGCACTCAAGATAATCGGTATAGCAAAATAATTATCGTTTTAAATAAAAGTGGCAAGCGCCCTAGATATGAATATGAGGGTCCAAGACCTTTAGCATGGGGTATTCTGCCTGCAAGATACACTCAAAAATGTAAAAAATCGAATTTGAAAATAATTTCAACAGCATAGATGGTTTTTTCATTCCAACGATATAGCAGAGCATCTGTATTATAATAACCAGGGTCGAAGACGCTTTAAAAGGTGCCTTTTACCTGCAAGACTTGCTTAAAAATTCAAAAATCAATAATGATTATTTTTTTTTTTATTTTTTAATATTCATTTCTTTTGGTCTTACGATATTTCTTAGGAGTTCTTACATGTACTGTTTTTTCTTCTTATATTCTTCTATTCGATTTCTAAACTTGAGCTTGCGCAAGCTAAGGAATAAAAAATGAAAATATCGGATTGATATTAGACGAGTATGAGTTTGTATAAATTGTATTAATAAAATGTGTGCACTATGGCGTATACGTACTTTTTATACACATTTTATTTTTTTGTTACAAGAGAATTCAATTTTCGTGATAGAGTTTCCTACGCTTTCACAAAAATTATTGTTCAAGGACCGCCAAACCTGATGCACTCAAAGAATGCAAGCAAGCAGATAAATAAATAAAAAAAAACATTTGCTTTTTTTATCAAATCATCAGTTAAGTACATACTGTGGGCATCAGTTGTTAAAACTCAACGCTGCCTTTTGTCTTTAAATCGTAACCTGTTCTCCTTGCAACTGTCAAAGAGTAGCAGGGAACCGAACCGACGATGTAAGAAATTCTTCTACCCATCTGATCACTACCGTCTATTTTGTAGACTTTTATATACTTCCATAGCTTGAGTACAACTCTTATATTTGGCCTGGTGCTTTTTCTTATCCCATTCATTCGTTCATTCTGAAAGTCTTTTCGTCTATTAGCTTCATGTTCGGAGTCCTCTAGCCTTCTTTTTTGGATTTTTTTTACTTAACACCTTCGGCGTCTAATGTCTAGTTTCTAGTTGTTGTGCAAAGTCTTCTATCTGGTTCGACAGCCCTTTTCACCGCAACCTATGTAAATTTTTTGCAGGTTGGTTTCTGGAAGACTTTAATCGGCCATTGGGTGTCTCTCAACCTCTAAGGATAGTTTAGCGACATAAAATTTAGGTTGTGGCGGTTTCTTTGGAACGCAATTTCCCATGTGTTTTCTGTGCACCTAAGGGCTAGAGCTTCATTGGATATACCCAACCAAACAGATTAATTAAGTATGTTATAGGATTGACTTTTAATGATCGATTTGGTTGAAAACTCGCTCATCAGGAGATTTCTTTGTGTTGTGGATACCGTGACGGGGTAATTTAGCGAAATTCTTTCATTATTTCATTTTAGGTTATTTCTTCCAACTTTTATACCAAAGAAGTCTTACTTTCCAATCTCAACATTGCAATATCGCAGGATTATCTTAACTTCATTCTTGTGCCTTTTGTCATAAGTTTTGATAATCTTTCGTTTTATAAGGATCAAATAGTGGAACTTGGGCTTTTTCTGTCGTTGTCATTGCAAAGACTTTTTGTCTTTAATAGCTATTCAATTGCATCAAAAATTTAGTATTCATAGTAAAATGTGTTTTGTTTTTATAGGAAATCGGTGTCCTCAGCTCGTCTGACTCGAGTACGGATACCGACTCGAGTGGCAGTGATAGTGGCTCCGATTCGGATGACAGCAATGAAGATTATTCTCAGCAGAACTCCCAATCCCTGCATCAGCAACAATCCATGCAACATCAACTTCCAAATCTTCAAGCAACCATACAACCACCACAACAACAGCAATCGCAACAACAATCAAGTGGTTATGCGAATGGTGGCTTTACAAATGTCCTGCATGATGACCTACAACTATCCGAATCCAACTCATCATCATCATCAGACGACGATGATGATTGAAATAATTCAACAACAACAACAAAAAACAAAAGAATCAAAAATAAATAAAACAAAAAATACTTTTACACTATTATTCTAACCGACCACACACTATTAACTAATCGCATCCAAGAAACGGAGAGAAAACGAAAGAAACTGCAACAGAAATTTAAAAAATTAAAAAAAAAAAAAAACAAAAAACATAAAATCTAAAATATTTATATATATATTTGTAAAAAAACAAAACTAAATAATGAAAAGAAAACAAGAATCAAAAGCAAGTATCCCTGTTCCGGATTTCTCTCTTCAAAACAAAAACAAAAAAAAAATCAAAATAATAAATATCTCCTCCTCTCCATAATTTTATTAAAATTGTAAAAAGAAAAAATACAAGCACATCCAATTATTTTTATTGTAATGAAACAACAAAAAAAAAAAATGATAAAAAGAAAGAACACAAACAACGTCTTCTTTATTAATTATTTAGTTAATAATAAAATTTATTTTTCCCAAAATTTTTATTAAACAAAAAAAAAAACATATGAAAAATATATATAAATATATGTAATAGAGAATATGCCCTTAAAAATATGCCTTTTTAATAACATAACAAAAAAAAGAATTAATAATAAAAAGTAATTTAAATAATAAAAAAAAAAAAACATTATTATGAATTATAAAGTAAACAAAAATCAGTTCTTTTTTAACTTACAGTATAAACAACAAAACAAAACAAAAACATAATAAGAAAGAAAACAAAATAGTGGTTTCTGATAGGAAAAATTTTACTAAACAAATTTCTTTTTGTTTCAAAACTAAAACCAAAAAAAAAACAAGCTGTTATTTTGTAAATTTTGTTCTCATTCGCACAGACGCAGTCGTATTTTTCTTTTCTTTTTTTTTTGTATGATAAATCATTATATTGTTTATAAGATTCTGCCTTTTAGTAAAATTAATTCTTTTGTAAATTTTTTTAACATTTTTTTTTTGTTTATGTAAAACCAAACAAACTAAAACATTTGAAGAGATTTTGTTCAAAATCATCAGAAACTAATTAGTGATTAAATTATTTTATTAGCTTCTAAAAAAAGTATGCATGCATACATTTTTTAAAAGAGTGGGTAAAGTTCTGTAGAACAATAATTGATGTTCCTACAGTTCAACAGCCGTAATATGATAAAAATTTGGTAGCGTGTCTTTGAAAGCTCTTAATCCAGATTTGTTTTTTCTTTTTTTTTAATTTAATTTATCACAAGACTTTCATGTCTTTACATTAAATAGTTATAATTTAAACTTCTCTGTTTTATCTAAAAAAAATAATAAATATCAAAATTATTTAACTATATTGTATGTATATGCTTTTAAGACCTAAGGTCTTTGTAAATGTTAGAAGTTTAGTAAGAAGGAGTGAAAATATAGGAAAGAATTTTTGTTAATATAGCCTTTTCACACCAAACAGATTTCGCAACAAGATTACGAAATCTCGTTGATCCGTTTACACCGCACATAAGCTAGATTTCGTTTGACATTTCCCTTTGCCTCGTTGCTAAAAGATACTATAACTGTTATACAAAAGAGAACAATGTGTTATAAATGTGTCTCCACTAACAAAATCAAGTAGATATTGTAGGATATTTCGTTGTTATCTATTCAATCATTATTCTTACTGGTGTTGACTATTTGAAGCTAGGGAATAAAAAAAGAAATACTGCCTTGAGTGTTTCATTGTTTGTTAGTTGAGGTAATGCCCGATCCACACTATGTTAATGAACACGGGCAACAAACGTTCCAAACTAAGAAATTGATCAGTAAAACTCTATGATTGATTTGCAACGTGCTGATCAACATAGTATGGATCCGGCTTAGTGAATCTTTGAAAGATAAAATGTCAAACAACATAGAACATAGAACTACCACCTTAAAATGAAATTTAACTAGAAAAAGAAAAAACAATTTCGTGTCTCGCAAATAAAATTCAAAAGATATTATTGTGCATATCAAATTCTGTACCTTTACGGTAAGTTCACTTGGAACTGTACAAATGCCGTTGCACTTGTACCTCAATGGTTTTTATCAAATAGCACCCGAATAAGTATTAAATGCGCTATGGCATTGTGTTGTATTTATTTTTTTATATTTTTGTTTAATGTGTCTTCACTTTGCATACTTTTTTAGAAGAATTGAATCCAGATTTAGTTCAATCTAGATCTGGATATAATGTATCCGATCCGATTAGACTTTCCAAGCTTCTCCGAATTGAAACTATGTATGCAAACCTTTACCTACGTTGTGTAATTCTGGCATCGTCATAAATGCGTTCGTGAAACTTGGTGAAGAGAAACGATTTTGTAGGCATTTGTTCGAAAAATTGAAGAATCAAGATTATATTTGAAGCACTGAGAGCAAGAAGAGGTAAAGTGGTGTTTATTTTTTATTTGACTTTCTTATCAGAATTTCTTAACTTAAATTTCTGTGTCTCCAGTATAATTTTTATGTCAGTTTTAGAACCTTTTTGAGCTCATGTTAGGTCAGAGGTTTCAAACACTTTGTATGATAGAAATAAACTTTAAAACTTGATTACTCAAATGTTCAAATAAAAAAATGTATTTCATAGAAAAAACGCTATTTTAAAATTTATAAGGCTATTAAATGTTGGTAAAATCAGCCATAATGTTTGTAGTACACACTACACAGGCCTAATACCTGAACCTAATTTTCAATTCATATTAGGCGGAATAGGTGCGAATATTCTTCTTTTTGTTTCGGTTAAAACGTACTGTAATAATAGCGTTGTAACTTTATGTGATCCTAGTTAACATACCAGTTTCGATCCCAAATATCTATAAGCTATCTATTGCTTCAAATAAATTTTATTTAATTATTGAGTGTAATTATTTCAATCACCAAAGTACCAGTGAAATTCGTAATATTAAAGAGAATATGCTTGTATTTTGCAGATAAACATCTTAAGATATAATTACCTTTTACTCAGAAGGACTTACAAGAGAACCTATACTGATGTATGCAGATCAATTCGGTTTGCTGAAACACACAAAAGAACAAATCTGTGGCAGACAAGTATGTAAATCGACGCAAAGATGAGAGTTTGACAGATTCTAAATTTTTAATGTGCTATCTTTTAGATTTAGCCAGTTCAGATTTCCTGAGATCTCAGAGATTTTTTTTGACAGAAGCTAAAAAACGAATTAAAATTTTTTTCTGGCTATTGATTGAGATACATAGCAATCAATAAATTTCATAAGAACGTCCATTAGTCAATTTATTGACAATTTAAGCAAGCAAAAAATCATAAGCCCACAAATGTCCCCAAAAAAAGTAAGTTTTTTTTTTTATTGGAATTTTGTTTAATTCAAATAGGAAGAAAATCAACAATTATATACAATGTGCAAAACGTTTATTTAAAAAAAAACTTCTGTGCGAAAGCTTAAATATTAAAACTCAATTTCCTCAAAACGAAAAAAATGGACTTTAGCTATTTTGCCCATTTGTCAGAGAAATATATTTTTCGTTTTGCCCTTTCCCCGCAAAATCTGTCAATGTTTCTGTAATTCCGAGTCTAACTTAAAAGATCTCGTCTAAGGATGACCTTAGTGATTAGCTTCATTCTCTTTTTTTAATTGGTGAATCAGTTGATGCAAGTTTGCGATATTGAACTCTTTACTCAGAAAGTGAGGCCTGTTTGGGCTGTGCGTTGCGATGGGTTTCTAATTTTACACAATGTTTGCTTCTTAAAGTCCAATTTAATAAAACTAAAGCTTTTTAAGCTGTACCTATCCTTTTCCAAATAGACAAAAAAAAAATGTTACTTTTCAATGAAACAATTGAATTCAAAGTTGGGCTAGTTTATTTTAAAAGATACGTCAACTTTAAGCCTGAATTTGTTGGATTGGAATATGAAAGTCGAACGATTATAAACTCGCACAGACTCTTAAGGTTGTTAAAAAAACATGTGCTTTCGACTTATGTGTCGATTTCCTTGTGCAATAGTGGTTTTTGGTAATTTCGTCCTTAGATTTGCTGATTCCTAAATAGATACAAAAAAAACAACAGCAAAAGTTCTATATAAATTTAAAAAATTGGTCAAAAGTAAACAAAATAAATATTAGCTACAGTCAGTGTCATGAATAAGTTAACATTAAAATCCATGTTTTTTTTTCAATTTTGTTTGCCAGTAAAACATTTTATGCATGGTTACTTTTATAATGAAACATAAACATAAAAGACAGCAATGAAGGAATGCATGTTCGTTTTGATATTTTCACATTTCCGCTGCAAATATTTGCATTTTGGATTGAATTGGTGAGTAGAAGAACAGTATAAGCACAAAATATAGCTTTGAGAAAAACAACAAAAAAACGGTTTTACAGAAAAAATATCAACTTTTTTGAAAAATAGTGAATGAGGAACTTGCAGGTATTAGTTCTCGGGATATTTTCATGCATGAAGATATTAAAAAAATAAATCAATAAAAAAAGAATTTATAGAAAAAGGCACTGGACTTGTATTGTTCTTACTCCAATACAAATGATACACAAGTTAAATTTGTTTGAATTTATAAACCATAAGAAAGTAAACTAACATTTATCATTTGCAATCATCCTTGCAACGATTTATGAAAGCACATTTTATGTAGCCTTAAACTTTCTTGACGCTGACTGTTTGTTTTTTTTTTTAATGAAATAAATACTTCAAATCAACCTTCTTAATAAAGGATTCATCTATTTTGTTTAAAATCGTAGGACTGAAACCTTGGCTCTTCTGTGCAGGCATTTTTCTGACTCCTTCATATTGTTTTTTAAAAGGCATATTCAATAATGGTTGTTGCTCTCAACAAGTAAGTTCTGAAAAACTATTTGCTTAATGGAATGATCTCAAAACTTTGGTTTGCACAAAAATTAATTTGTTTGTAATTTGTATCATTTAATTTTTTTTATAATAACCATTTAAATTGACTGCTTAACTTGTCCGTATTGTATTTCACATTAATTGATGATTTTGAACAAACCTTTACACATTCTTCCATCCTCCTCTTCCAATTTTAATAAGCAACACACATTTATTTGTAAGCAAAATTAATTATTAGAGAAATCAACAAAAAAAAAAACAAACAAAATGAAATTCTGAAAAATTGTGCCTAAAAACTTAAAAAAAAACCAAAACAACGTTTTAAACAACAAAAAAAAATACCAAATTTGTAAACCTGATGTTTGCTCACAAAGAAATATTTGTGTCCAAAAATAAAAAAAAAAAAAAAAAAATACATGTCGAGGACATAAAAATAATTTTAAATGAAAAAAAAACCTTCTCCCCCTCACCAAACAACACAAACACACACACAATGACAACTCTTGCATAAACTCATTCGGACAACGTACTTGGATTTTTTCTTAAATTATAAATAAATAAAAAAATACCCCCTAAATATAAAACTTTTTTTTTTGTATTTTATTGTAAACATAATTTAATTGCGATTTTATTTTAGCTTAATAATTATGATATTTGTATTAATGAATTTTCTTTCCTTTCATGCGTTTTCTTTTTCTCTCTATCTCTTCTTTTGCTTATGTGTTGATTTAGAAAAAAATTCGAACTAAACTTACTATTCATAAATATAATAATAATTATAAATAAAATTAAAAAAAAAAATACTATTTTTTTATTAGCCAATACTCTTGTGTATTAAATTAAAATACAATTTATAAATAATTAAATTAGAAGCAAAACAAAGAAAGCGGTTCTAAGTTTTTTTTTTACCGCCGCCGCCGAAAGGAAAGAAACAAACGCCAATAATATTATAAATAGTGAATCGAAAAAAAAAATAAATAAAGAAGAAAGAATGATTGAAATTGTAAACTGCTCGTAAACAGACATTTAGCAATTGCAACCGGAATATGTGTAATTTTTATTCTATTTAGTTTTTTTGTTTGTTTTAATACTTAATTAAAAACAAAATAAAAAAAAACTATCATACTTTCAAAACTAAACAACTTTCTTCATGACTGTGTATATTTTTTGTTTTAAAACTGAATTCAAATAACGAAGTTACTCTTTTGTTTCTATAAATAATTATAATAATAATAATAAATAATAATAATAATTAAACTATTTACTAACTATGCGTTTCTATTGGTTACTGTAATCCTCTCTTAATTTTTTTATTTGTATAAAAAAAAACAAAAAAAAATAAATAATTTCATATTAAATGAAAGCAAAAAAAGAGATGAAGAATATAATAAAGATTAAAAAAAATAAAATAATAAAGAAACTAGGTTAATTAAATTTATTATATAAATAATGTATCAATATTTTATTATTATTAATTTTTTTTTCTTGTTTGTTTTATTTTTATTATTATTATTGCTGATGATTATTATTCTAATATGAATATATGTTAATATGATTACTATTAAAAAAAATATAAAAAAAACTATGCATAAAGAAACTGCAAACAGACAAAAACCTTAGAAAAATAATATATTATGTAAAAATATTACAAAAAAATGAAAATGAAAAAATACAAAAATACTTGATGCAAATTAAAAAAAAATATATAAAAAAAAAATTTAGTTTTCTCATTCTTTCATGTTTTTTTTGTTTAAGATTATGACTATGAATTGTTCATTATTTCATTGCTAACAGGTGGGAAATATTAGGTGTGTTAAATGTTCCGGACAGAAAAGAACAAAAAAGATCAGAAAAGTACTGGTTTTTGTGTTTCATGAGTAAAAACCCTGCCCCAATCTGTTCTACAATCTATCACTTTGTGTTTTATGAAGTTTTTCAGAACAGTTTAGAACAACATTTCCTGCTCCTACTTTTGAGGGCGAGCAGGTTCGTAAAAAGTGTCAAACGTCAGCTGATTCATGTGATTGAGATTAATTAAGTAAGAACAATTAATAACAAAAATTTAAATAAATAAAGAAACAAGTACATATTTGAGAATCTTTTCTTTTCTTTTTTGTTCTGACAGTTTTCACGTTTTTGTACTGTTCTGCTCTACTCTGATCTGGATTTTCTTCATTAAACACAACCATTATTAATCTTCATTTTTTTGCAAAATATGATATTCAACTGCGGATTGGATGCTAACGGTGAATTCGTTTTTTAAATTTTTTTTTATTTTGGCATTTTACTCAAAAATCACAATAAATTACGTGTCAGCGAGTCATGTTTTTCAAGTTTAAAATGGAAGTTGAAGATTTATAAAATTAAAGAAAAAGAATTTTATAGTGTAAAATAAACAAATGGTATATGATTTCATTTTTTTAATGCAGAATTCAACGAGTCAATTCTATTATAAAGCCGATGTGAAACGTAATTTTTCGTTGATCTCCACGAAGAAAATCAAAAACAAAGTTTTTCGTTTACTATTTTGATGTGTAATTTTTTTGGTATTTCCAATTAAAAGAAGAAAAATAATCGCAAAACAAGCACTGTAATGCATGCTTGTGTTTAGAAATGATCAAAAATTTAAAAAAAAAGTTGGGATGCCATTTTCAGGGATTTTTTTAAAGACATCTAAACATCCAAAATTTTAAATTGAAAACACTGACCTATTTTAAAAAATCAAAAAAAAAAAAAAAACACATTTTGAAAATTTCGTTATGCAAAAATATTTAAATTTATTAAAAACCTTTGATGTAAAAATTTTCGTCGAAAAAGTTGCTTACGATAATGTCATAAATAATGAGAAGAGTTAAATGGAAGGTAGACCTTACAAACATTTTTTTTTGTGTGTCAAAATTGACGATTGAAAAATTAAAAAAAAAATACAGTTTTTATTCTTGAGTTTTCGCTGGACAAATAATAAATATTAAAAGACAAACTAACCGATAACGTAAAATTAGAAAAGATATTTTTTTTTGGCTTGAGCTTTGTGCCTTTTTCGTCACGGGTTATGGTATAAGATCTCACCATAGGACGACTTGCCCTCATCGCTGCACCAGTTTATTCCTATAATCCTTAATTTTCGTAGTTACATAAAAGCGATATAGACGTAATTAGTATTGGAATCGATAGACTGTAGAAATACGCATACAAATAAAAAATGTAAAAATTAGCGTACCATTCGTTAAAAAAAAAAAATGTATGTTGTTGGAAAGAAGATAAATAATTATTTGTCACGTGTCTACCGAATTTTTAGTTTAAGCTTTGGTTTTAATCCACACTGATTTTTAAGAAACAGCACATATTTTGTTATTCAATTTATTGTAGTCTAAGATCCAGTTACCTAAGAGGTATTTTTTTTTTCATTTAGCTGGCAAGCCTTAAGATTCAAATAAAACATATTATACTAAAGAATATTCAATTTAAAAATTTGGAATAACGGGATTTTTAGATATTCGTAGTTTTAGTAGAGGAAATTGGGTCGGTCTTAGAAAAATGTCGAAAGCCTATTGTTAAAGAACATTTTCGTGTAAAATTAACATTATGGCACATGATTTGGAAGTATTTTTTAATGCACAGTTTAATGAGACTAATATCAAGACAAGTCGACTCACATGGTGAAAGTTATGTAATTTTTCCATGTATTGTCTTAAATTTCCAGTACAAATAGTTAAACTTCTACTTAAAAGTGCCATAACTTTAGTCACGGTTATCGGTTTGTCTTCATATTTGTCTCTTTGAATTGTGCATTAAAAAATACTTCCAATTTATGTGCCATAATGTTAATTTTATACCAAAAGGTTCATTAACTGCACTTAGAGCTTACAAGTAAATATACTGTTCGCAAGACAACACAAACAATAAATTCAAAATATTTATGAAAATTTGGCAATTTTTAGAGAGCTGTAGTTCAAGATCTATAAGACCTACAGAGCTGTGGTTAGACTTAAATTGTAGCTTATCTTATCTTCTTTACCTGATTTTCTGTAAAATGCACATTTTAGAAGTTATAAGATAAAAACTGAAAATAAGTGCTAAAGTTTCGAGGTTTTTGGTGCACCATGCAGTTAGCACAGGTTTTTCTAAGCTACAAACTTTATATAAAAACATATTTCCTAACAACATCCCAAACAATTTTTTGCGACCTAAAATGTCTTGTATTACTTGTCTATAATGTGTTAACGAGGAGTTGTTTTGGATAGTCATTTAAAAATTCTAATAAAGAGTTTTAAAGGTCAGTAAACCACATCTCATTATCTGGTCACTGTGGCGTATGTGGAACAATTTTCTTTATTCAAACTTTTAAGTTTTGATAAGGAAAACATTCTACAGATGAGAGCACTCAAATGATCTTGTTCGAACTTTGCACATTATTGCTAAAGATAACTGAGCTAATCAGGCCATATCGAAGTATCCGTCGGATCGAAAAATTCTCCGATTTCATCCGAATCGGAGAACTTTTGCGTCGAGGCGTTTGTACTAAAACGCCACGCTCTAGACACAATTGGCATATCTGTAAACAAACACTGTTATGTTGAGGGCGATGCGGAACGAAGAGATCTGTAAAGTTTTATTTTGAAATGGACTCGAATTATGCGGAATAAGGGTGATTGTTTCGAAGAGCAAAAATGGATACATCGATAC
Organism: Meliscaeva auricollis; assembly: GCA_948107695.1. Taxonomy (NCBI): domain Eukaryota; kingdom Metazoa; phylum Arthropoda; class Insecta; order Diptera; family Syrphidae; genus Meliscaeva; species Meliscaeva auricollis. The sequence goes on along the minus strand of OX403619.1, from coordinate 28,971,643 downwards.
TTAAGTAGAGGATCGCGTCGACCGAGAAATACATGGCGCAGGACAAGCGAAAAGGAATCTGAACAGCTGGAGTAAAGTTGGCAGGAACTATGGTATATTTCCAGATACCGTACATGATGGCGCGAAGGAGTATGGAGGCCTTATCGCAACAGACTCAACAAGGACTGATGACCTAGGTAAGTACTTAAGTAAAACTTAAATGTACTTAAGTAAACTAGGTTCCGTAAGAAGCACATTTTTATTAAATACTATTTCAAACAAATACAAATATATCATAAAATCAAACAAGAGTTTGGTATGCCATCAAGAAACAATAAACATTCTGTGAGTTATAATCAGTGGTTAGGATTAAAAATCTCAATTTTATAACCATCAGGATCTTTGATGAATGCAAGACCCTTCATGCGACCCTCTTCGGGTTTCTTTGAAAACTCAACACCTTGTTCTTCAAATCTGTAAGACAAAATTATTTTGCATGAGAATTAATACAAAACTATATACAATATAACATTCATACCTCTTGCAAGCGGCATAAACGTCTGGTACACTTAAAGCTATATTTCCATAGCCTCTGGGTTCGGCACTTCCCTTATACTTTATATCTGGATCACTTTCTGTTCCCCAATTGCTAGTGAAATGAGCATAAAACAATAATTTTTATCCCTATTGATATTAATACACAAAAAAAAAAAACATTTACTGCGTTAGTTCTAAAGTAGCTTTGCGACTCATGGCCCATTGGGTTCGTTTTTTGTTATCAGTAGGCACTTCCGCAGGGTCTTCATATCTATTAAAACCATAAAACGTAATATTATACATATTTTAAAGATCTGATAGGTTATCAAATTTGTGAAAATGTAGATATATGGCACCTACCCCATAAAATACAAGGTAAACTTTGCATCAGGAAAGTCAAGTTTTTGTAGCAAAGTCATACCAAGAACTTCTGTGTAAAAAGGCAAAGATTTCCGAGGATCCTTGATGCGATACATCGTTTGTTGGAATATAAAATCCTAAAGGATTCCATATGAATTTATACAAAAATAAATAACATAACTTATAAGAGTTTAGCACTGCAATCACCTTTGTTGAAGGATCTGCTACCTTGCATAATTCATTTGCTTCGGAATTACTTATACCAGTTGCTTCAGCCATTGTTTTTGATGCTGATTGTGTGCTCTATTAATTAAATTTTATTGGTAAATGGATGAGATACAAAATAATTATTAAAGTAACCGTATTTTGTTGAAGTACTTTGCGAAAAAATGATGATACTAAATTCCATGGAAGCCGCATATTTTCCAGATGAATACAAAATTCCCTCTATTGTCAGCTGTTGTGATTCCATGGAAAAAATGACATTCCAAATGACAGTTCACCATTTCATGACATTTGAGTTTAGCTAAGACCAAAACCGGACATTATCTAGTATTAAAACTAAAGCTGATGCTTGCACTTTGTTTTGCTATGGAAGGAAACAAATTTTTTTTCTGAGGTTTGGGTCACACTCAGCGAATTCATTTATCCACTGTAACAGGCTGCAACCCCAGCTGCCGAAATTAAACAATTTACTAACTTTTGGTCTCCGTCGCAGTGGTAAAGGCTAAAGGCTTGCACAAACCAAAGTGTCGCATCGTCGTCCTACAGCGAGTAACTAAACCAAATGCCACAAAGCACAAGGCGTTTTTTATATAAAAGTTCTTGTAGCACTGTCGCACTTGAGCAAGCCTTTAGTCGATACTGCCACAACTTGTTTTCAAAGCGCAGGGGTAGAAATGATACATCATTGATTTTTGTAAGAAAAGGAAAACAAGCAAATTAGACAGCTGAAAGCCATAGAAAAAAGTATTGTGGTACTGGCACGCGGATTTGAGGGACTCATAATTCAGTACGTTCCTATCACTTTTACATGGAAAAAACCGCTATGTAACTAAAATTTTATTAAATACAAAAAAAGCCTTACGTCGTTTTCCAAACACCAAAAATATCTCGATTTTTTAAATCTGATAGCTAAAATAGGGGGATAATACTGGTTTAATACTGGTAAAAGTGAAAGATTCAAACCAAATATCTGGAAATTTGAGATATATCTCGTGCTGTGAATGGAAAACGATATTAGAGGAGCAGCAAAATAAAACGAATGCGTGTATACATGGCCTTAAGATTTTATTAAACTTCCCAATTGGTTTGAATCTCTGCTAATAATTATGTCTTGTCATTTTTATCTTATAGTTTTTTTTTTATTTCTGGAAATTAAATCATCAGGTTGGAAGGGAAATTTATTAAATTTCTGGAAAATTATGCTGTTTCCAAGGCACTTGAAGTCATTTCGCAAATTACTTCGAAAACAAAATACGGTTTTTGATATTGATCCGATTATTAAAGTCTCAATTCCGATAAGCGTTTACAATCAAAACCTATTGAAATCATTTGCAACAATGGCTGAGGTAACAGGCTTAACTAATTCGGAAGCAAATGAATTATGCAAACCGGCACATCCATCTACAAAAGTGAGTGGGTTATATATTTGGTTAACTTGTCTCAGAAAAAAAAATTCATATTTTTTCTAGGATTTCATATTCAATCAAACCATGTTGCGCATTAAGGATCCTCGCAAATCTTTGCCATTCTACACTGGTGTCCTTGGAATGAAAATGCTTCAGAAATTCGACTTTCCCGATGGACAGTTCTCAGTGTTTATGATGGGGTATTTCCGCATACGATTTCAAGAGATAGTATCAACAAATAAATAAAACTTTTTATTTATAGATATGAGAATCCAGCAGATATTCCAAGTGATACTTCGAAACTCACTGAATGGGCCTTTACTCGCAAGGGTGCCCTTAACTTAACACAGTAAGTAAATTTATTGATTCACAGACCACAATCTTGATTGTATTTTTCTAGCAACTGGGGAACTGAAAGTGATCCAGATTTCAAGTACAATGTTGGTAACTCAGAACCCATTGACTTTGGCCACATTGGCGTGATGGTTCCAGATGTGTACGCAGCCTGCAAGAAGTACGTTCAATAAGAATCTTTTCTGTAGAGTTTGAACTAACTGATTTGTTTTTTTTTTTTAGGTTCGAGGAACAAGGTGTTGCATTCAAAAAGAGACCCGATGATGGTCGTATGAAGGGTCTTGCCTTCGTGATGGATCCCGATGGCTATTGGATCGAGATTTTCAATGCTAATACTGTTTGTTAATGATGTAATTTTTATTTCTTTTTGTTTTGTCAAATAAATGCTAAAGTATTGCTACTTCCTCTTGGTCGCCTTCACTACAATATACATACATGTCCCTTTTTCTAGCTAAAAGCAATTTATTCCTGGATGGATGAGTTGATAGTGAGTGAACCACACCTCCATAGGAACCTGAAAGTGTAATGGCTATTGAATTCGTTCAGCTATTAATTAATGGGTCAAGACCAACTTATTTGAACTTTCTGAAGAACTGTCCCCTCCAATAAATCCCAAATTATGGCATGTCCTCCACTCGATCCAGAAATAATGTGCAAATCATTGGCCATTATACCACATTCGATTTGATACTGTTCGGAATTTTGTGCTTCATATTCGGATAGAAGAGTTCCATCATTATTATCCAGCAGACGAACAGTTCCATCCTGACAGGCAGCAACAACACAATTTGACTTCTTCGTTTGCACCATATACGTGACTGATACACCCAAGTCATCACAAGTCATTTCTCCAGCTCGGATGTCATAATATCGAATGCAGCCATCAAGCGAGGAAGCTATAACTTTATGATCATCAACGACAATCGAAGTAATGCAATCCTTGGCTTCTTTCATTGTTTGGACGGGTTCTAGTTTGCGGGTGCGAATGTCCCAACACATGACAGTGTTGTCCCTGGAACCCGAGAATGCTATGGATGAATCTTCATTGAATCGAACACATTTCACTCCACCTGCATGCACACGAAGGCGACGCAATTGTTGTCCAGTTGCAACGTCCCAGTATATTATACTTTTGTCCAGACTAGCAGTGACTATGTGACAACTATCACAACTGCCTGCTACGTCGGTAACTTCATCTGCATGTCCCCCATAAGTTTTGAGCAATAGTCCCGTAGTTGGATTCCAAAGTTTGACTTTTTTGTCCGAACCACAAGATAATGCATAAGCACCATCGACTAAGGAATATGATTGATGCACTTAGTTTGTAAAAAGAAAATAATAAAGGTTCTCTTTGACTCACCATTAAAACGTACAGATCGAACTGCCCCTTGATTACAGTCGATTGTTTTTTGATGGACAAGAGGTTCGAAGTTTTTATCGAACAGGGACTAGGTTATACTTTATTTAGTATAAGTTATTATTGAAATATATTATGAGTTTATAGTTACCATTTTAAGAAGATTGTTTCATAGTGACTACAGGAAGATTTTATAATTATTTACGATTCTAACAGAACTCATCCAGGATGGACAAAGTTTAAGTAACCGGTCTAAGAAAAACATAAACAAAATCCAGATGTATTCACAGAATATATTGCAGAAAGATCAAGAACTACAGGTGAAATGTCAAAATATCTTTGTAAGATTAGTGTTACCACTTTTTGTACTATAAAAGTATTGCATAGGAAAATGATAGAAATTGACACACCTGCGTAAAAAATTAACAAATTTTTTTTTAATTTTTAATGATAAAATTAAAAACACTTGAATGTGTTATGGTCGGTTTCAAGAACATTTAACTTAATTTTAAGTTTTTAAATGACGTTTATTTGTATGGAGCAAATGTTATTTTTCAATTTAAGAGCCTGTTCAATTTTTAAAATGATTGTATGAAACCGGCAGTTATTCTTGTAGTTTTGAAATCTTTCAACAAATTATCAGCCTGGTAAACGTGGAAAAATGGTAAATCAGGGGCCGAATCGCCGCATATGAAAACGAATGAATATAAACGTATTGACGATTGCTGTCTCTATATAATTTGTACAAAAAGATAGAAAGACAAATAGCAAATACGTTTACGTTCGTTCGTTTTCGTATGCGAAGATTCGGTCCCTGATTGAACTGTCAAATTGGGGTGGGTATAACCCAAGATATACAAAACACAAGGTAATATACGTCCGCCATTTTACTGACGTCATTTGAATCCAAATGTTGTTGTTTTGCCCATGTTGTAAAACTGCTTCAAATGTCAAATCATGTATATGACGTCACACAAATGAAAGAGATAGCATGACGAAAATAGGACTTTTTAGAAAAAAAGCAATACAAAACTGTCTCATTCTGCCTAACAGATTCTTAACGTCAATACGACACTTTGGTCTAATGACGTTTATATTGTTTCATGTTAGAACTGTCGACACGACAGTGCGACACGACAACGCTAAAATTTATTTACACAGTGTCATATGAGAGTACTCACACCAAATGCGATTAAGCGCAAAACTTTTTCATATAAAAATCGTGTCCCACATGTCGTGTCGCACTGTCGCACTTTGGTTTGGGCAAGCCTTAATACCTTTTATTGGCCGCTTTCACATAAAAATCTAAAGCTTTCCAGATACCTTTATATTGTTGTATGTTAACTAACAGCTGACTGAATAAGATTCACAAATGCCCGCGTTCACATAAAAATCTAAAGCTATCCTGATACCTTTCTATTGTTGTAATCCTATGTTCACTAACAGCTGACTGTTAAAGATTCGCAAATATGCTGGTAGCGAAGCTATCTTGGATAGGCTATCCTATCCTATACGAATGTGAAGGCAGCCAATATACTGCTAGCGAAGGCTGTCCTATGCGAATGTGAACGCGACCATTTTGTATGTTGAGATATGTTTAGGGGTGAGTCGGGTTAAATTGACCCGAAGTCTATAATTTACAACTTCTACTAATTTTCTTCAAATAATTATGATTATGGATAAAAGGGGGATAAAAAACTTCAATTTCCCATTAATTTACAAGTTCCTCCAATGAACCGGTTTTCTGCTATCAAGGATCAAACATTTGAAACGAACAAAATGTTGCGGACGCCTGTTTAGGTCTTAGGATCGATGTCACTGCACCTATAATAATAAAAAGAAATAAAATGTTTATAGAAAAAAAAAATGATATATATAATTCCCAACTTACGAAATTCCTGTAGCTGTTGCTGCCATGGTGACCTGTTGAAGAGAAATGAAAGAAGAGTGTGACAGGAAATAATATATGAGCCAAAGAAATATTATCCATAAGGTGCAACTTAGCATTTACACCCGACGATTTTGACAGAGACTGATCACCGAATATAGATCGACAACTTCTCACAACTGTCAGTTTTGGGGTGGTGGAAACAGGAAACTACATTGTGGATATTGTTAGGGGTTTATTCTGCTACCGTCTTTAAGAGGCTCGTAAATTTATTTACCAGGGGACAATAAAGAATTATGAGTGTTGTCAAGCATTTTTTATAATTCTTCAGCTATGAAGGCCATTTCCAAAGAAAAAAAAAACTATGAAAACGTAATAGTTGTTTATGAGCGTTCAGTGAAAACCAGCCTTAGAAAATTTAGTGGCCTCAAATTCACTTTTCAGGATGGAGTTCATAGTACAGGTGAAAACACCTGTTAGGGGAGATAATAAGTGCCTTTTTATTTATGAAAGAAAACATAAACCACTAAATAAATATAATTTCATGTGCAATACTTCTTGTTTACACGAGCACTTTTTGTTACCTCATACGTAATACGTCATTGTGGTTTGTGTTCCTGTCGTATACATTTATTTTCGTCGTAATATGTTTTCCATCAATGTTTCATGTTTCAACTTATTTTCCAAGTCTAGTTAAAAATTAAAAATAACATTAGTTGGAAAAATAAAATGTCACCAACTCCCCTTATTGGCAAATGGTCAAGTTCATTTGTCGTTTCTAACTTTGCGATTAGTGTTGAACGAGTCCATATTGTTGAACATGCCCTTAAGTTCGAACCAGAAAATAAACGTCATTTTTTTTTTGGTTCACCTATACTAAGACCCAAAACATAGATAAACACATGTATGTTTTTATACTTTTGTTTATACGTATAAACTGCATTGAGGTGTGGATCGGATGTTTTTGTGCAGTTAGGAAGTCATCCGAGATTTTTTTTGTATGGCTTTAATGCCTTCTCTGTGTTTTGCCCACCTTATCATTTAAGTTCGAATGAGTTTTGACAGTTTGATACCCATGTTTATTGGCTTATTGGCTAGTCAGAAATCGAAACAACCGGAGGATAAATAAGTGCTGTGAACAAAAAAAAAAAAAAAATCCGGAAATTATTAGAAAATCCCAAATAAATCGAAAGTGCGTGCTTTATTTTAATTCAAAATTAATCACAAATAATTTAATCATAATTTTATTGTGCTTTTTAGAATAATTTAAAGAAAAGCTTAGGAAGTGCGATTTCTGATCGTTTTCGTTGATAGAAACACATAAAATTAAATAGGAATTATACTCATACAGTGGTGAGTTGGTTGAAAAATGTTTTTATTGAAAAAGGTTATACAGAGTTTGTTATTTCCTAGGTGAATTCTGGCGGCCCAAGATAATCATTTTCGTACTGGGCCGCCACTGGTTGAAAAATAAAAAAATAATAAAATAGAAAAAAAAAAAAACTTTTTCTGTTTGTCCAGCCTGGTGCTTTTGCGACCAAGAACCTATTGGTGCAATTCTGGTGAAGTTCTTGGATTGGAATTATCCAGGCAGCTACAACTCAAGCGCGATACTGAGCGAGGCTTTGGTGGCCATAGGAGCGCCGCTTACCTAGCCGTATCAGGGAGCCTCAAGGACCCTAAACCAAAAATAATAGAAATTGGTCTGAGTGAGTCAACTAAAAAGAAATCAAAAAAAGAAAAAAAAAAAGTGAATGAAGTGAGAAATTTACCATCTGTAAGAAAATTATTAAAAAGATATTTATATATCTAGATATATGAAATTTGTGTTTGTGACTGTCTTTTATTTATTATACATTTGTCTTGAAGTTAAAAAAATTTATATATACTTAAAAATTATCTTAAAGTTACATTTTTTTGGTTAAAGTTCTTTTTGTACAAGGAACCAAAAATCAGTTTTCAAAAGTGTCGCGCGGGTTACATTTGTTTGTTTGTTTGTTTTGTCCTGAGTTTTCAGATACCTCCACAGAGCTCTTTAGGGGTAGGGAAATCAGGTCCACGTTTTTTTTGCTTCCTAGAAAATTAAAAAGTGAATACCAAAAAGGGTAAAATAGTTTTTTTTGTTAGTTTCCGACGCTGCGAAAACGATTTCAAGTTACTTTTTTTGTTTTTTTTTTCATTTTCAATTTTGTTACTTATTTTGTTAATTTATTTCGTTTTTTTGTTTTCTTAAATTATTCAATTCGACCTTCTTTTTCTGTTGGTTTTTTTAAATAATAACAATAATTATGTGAAATAAACTTCAAGACGCCGATGATTGAAAAAAAAAATATAATTCTTCGAGTTTTTATTAGGTTTCACATAAGTGAAACAATGTTACATTGAAACAAATTTTCAGGGGTGCTGAAGGTGGTTTAAGGTTTCGGTGATGATGGTGTGATTCGAAACCGATCATCCTCCATATTGGGGGAATCCAAAAATGGCCGGATTCCTATGGTAGGGTGGGTAATGGCCTCACTGCAACAACATCCGCAGTGCTCTGGTGTGATGATAAGTCCGTCCGTTATTTTCTAGTCCGACAAGTTTTTTTGATCCCTAGTTTTTCTCTGGCCTGATTTGTGTTTTTGTTTGCCAGCGAGGTTAGGTTTCGGGGGCAAGATCCCCCCCATCCGACGAGCTGACGCCGTGCCATGTGCAAGCAGGCCACGTCCCCGGAACTTAGCATTCCACCTTTCATTTCCAAACTTTTCCTTTTCCACTTTCCTACCTCTTCCTTTTCCGACCCCTCCACTTTTCCGACAGGTCCCTCTCCACGCTACGCTACAAAATGGCGCCCAACGTTAAGCAACGGTTTTCTAACATATTTGGAAGGTTGTTTGACAATTTATGTTTTTTTTTATTTTTGTTTCAGTTCATTTTTGTTTTGAAGTCCCCAAACCAAACTTACTGTGAGTTTTTAAACCTCGTAAGTCTTTATCAGGAAGATCTCAGATGGACCAAGATAAATTGCGACGAGGTTTTGAAAATTCACAGTGACTGCGGTTAGTGTTTGTCATGCATTTATCTGCGGTTACTCGAGCTTCTGCAATTTGCGTAAGTCTGCACTAGGAAAGTCCCGGACATACTTAGCTGTACCGCGACGATTTTGCAGAAACTCGTTGTGACAACAGATAATGCATTTTAGTATCGTTTTTCCCTATTCCCATCCTTATTCTTTTCGCTTTTCAACTTCTAATTTTCAATTTTCTTTTTCTACAGTCTTGTGAGTTTCTACTTGGAGTGATGATAGTGCGTGACGTTTAGTCCGACATCATCATTCCAACATTTTTTGTTAAGTTCTACCTCGTCGGTTCATGTCTTCTAGCAAGGTCCGTGAGACCGTCTAGGATTGCTGGAACGACGAGGGAAAACTTTGTAATGTATTTTGTTAGTGTTTCAAATAGTTTCCTTTTTCTAATATCATCACATCAGGGGAGTCTTTTCGTCCGTCTGATGTCTTTTTTTTAGTGATGTCGTTAGTAGAATCATACCATGTCGCAAAAAAACCACCGATTGAAAACTACCTGAAGCACCCCGTAAGATAAAGATACAACCTCCAAAAATAAAATACCTATTCTAACATACCGTTTAAACATAATTGGAAAATAATTTCGTTCTTTTTCGTAAAAATACGCATTTAACTTAAGTGTTAGTAAGAAATTACGAAAAGTTACTACTTAAAGTTAAAAATATTTATATGTTCTACTTAATTTAATAATCTGAAATACATAATACATAATTTGAATAGTTATTTTCTAACAATATCGTTTTGATTCATTTTCGTGTGACCAATTTTCTGATTTCGTTTTTATATGATTTTGGGTTAAATTTCGTTTTTCTGTTTGAATATTTTTGGAGAAATTTTCTTACAGTTTTAGTTTCTTTTGAAAGAGAAAAGAAGTTTAAAACATTTAGGTAAGAAATCACCAAATTTACAAAAATCTTTAATAGTTTTTTTTTAGTTTTCTATTTAAATTTAGTTGTTTTTTTTTTGTAAAAAGTTATTGGAATTTAGATAGAAAACTAGTATAGATCTTAGGTTTTTGATAGTTAGTTTTCTTTAATCATTTTTGTTTCTGAAAAACTTTGTTTACAGAGTTGAATTTTTTTCAAATTTACATTTTCGTTTTACGTTAACTTTGTTTTTGGTTTGGATTATTATTTATTTTTTTATGTTCGTCGTTACTGATATCTAAGTCAGTTTTTGTTTCTCTTAGTAAGATACAATTTTGAACTTAGAGAATATTTTCAAAAATAGTTCTAGTTTTCTACGTTAATTCTAAGTTTTTTTTCTGAAGAAAAAATACTTAAGATTTTTCGCAAACTTAATTTTAGGATAAAGATTTTTTGATAAATTGTTTTTTTTGTTATTTATTTCACATATTTTTGTTTTTCAAGTTTGTTTTTCGTTTTTGAAATCAGTTAAAGTTTATTTTTTTTTTGAGTTCTTTTCAAATAACTTTAGGATTTTGTTTTGTAATTTTTGTATATTTCAATATTTATTTTGTTAATTTACATTATACTTTATTTTTTTAATTAATACAATTTACTTTTTTTCATTTTTTGTTACTGATTTACATTTTCGTTAGTTATTATTTTTTTGTTAAGGTCAAGTTAAACAGTTTTTTTGTTTGATTTACTTTCGATACATTTTTTTTGAGTTCCATTTTCGTTAAATTTACAAGTTTTTCGAAAATTATTTATTTATCTTCGTTTTTTTTTGTTTAGTAATTTTTTTTTTGTTCAAGTTTATACAAAAATCGTTTTTTTTTGGAAAATTTACAGTTTTGAAAAATTAATTTTCTTAAATAGAAAAAAAAAAACATTATTTATTCGAAAACTCACCACTTGTCGTTAAGTTATTTTCATCAGTTCGCTGAAGTTGAATTTGTTTTTTTGTTGAATCGGTTGACACTTTAAAGTTGAACATGGCACATTCCGATCCAAATGAGGAAGAACGTATCAGAAAGATGATTAGAGATGCTGAAATAGAAGAATTTAGAGTTACAAGGGCTGCTACACAGAATTTAGGCACAGGTGCCAGGAAACGAGTATTACATTCACCCCTGGTATCGGAAAAACATGTCCGATCCACATCTCAAAAAGTAGATAGTACTGGTGTTCACGGTCCCAGTGTTCACGACGGCAGTCATAACACAGCTTCCATCTCCACTCCGACATATAGTGAGCTTAGCGATGCTGGAGCCTCAGCAGCTCCATCACGACAGGAAATATTTGGTTCCATGGAAGAAACAGTAAGGCAAAATCCTGATAGAGAGAAGGAAACCAGGCCCCAAAGTATACCCCCCAACCAAGGTTCGAGGGGAATACTCGAAAGTCTTATGAGAACCTTACCTAGAACTAAATCAAAAAAGGTGATACCGGGAGAAATAGAACATTTAATAAATACAGGAATAGCTAGAGGTATGTCTTCCTGTAAACAAGGTCTTGAGGAGAAAGTAACGGCTCATGTAAGTGCCGAAATTGAAAGACAGCTCAGTAGCTTTCTTGAAAAGTTAAGTTTGGCTCTGCCAGCTCAAGCTGTAATTAACCAGCCTATACAGCAACCATCCGTAGGTCCACCACCGATGCCAATTTATAACCCGGTTTTTTCAGGTCCACCTCCAGTAGTACCTAATCCTTTAGCTAATCAAAGGAGTGCTTTTGTACCAGTTGGACATCAGCGTAGGGCAAATCCAGCTCCAACAGCTGCGCAAATACCATTCCAACCTCAGCCTAATCAGCCTAGTTTTACGGGCTATCAAACTCCGTACACGCCGTTTCCATTTCCACCACCAGTTATAAATCCATACGTGCATACCGGATACAAAGCTCCTGTCAAAGTTGATAAGTGGGGTCTAAAATTTGATGGTATTTCAGACAAGTTGACTGTTGAAGATTTTGTCTTTAGACTCGAAAGATTGCAGAGTAGATATGCATGCTCTTGGAACGAAGTCTTGAGAGATTTTCACCAATTACTCTCGGGCCCTGCCTATGACTGGTTCTGGCAGTTTCAGGTAGATAGGGAATTTGACTGGCCCACTCTAAAAGAGGCGTTATTGAGTCGCTATCAAAATCCCATGACCGACCTTGAAATAACTCGCAATATTTTAGATCGGAAACAGTATTCCTACGAAAGTAGCGAGGAATTCTTTGTAGCAATTAATAAAATGCGATTTCAATTGAGGAGGCCTATTCCAGAGGCCGATGTAGTTAAAATTATAAAACGGAATCTGAACGACAAACTCAGAAATTTGGTATTTCCTCAAGCGATTTTCTCGCTTGATCAGCTCCGCTACGTTTGCAAGGAAGCGGAAGCAGCTTTTCCAAAGAGAGACAATAGGGATACTAGGGACCTGCCCAAGTCAGCTGGTAGGCCCCCAGCTAAATATGGTGTAAATGAGTTGGATTACGACGAAGAACACCCGCACTACGATGAACACCTAGATGCCTACCAATTCGGTGGGCTGCGTTCTAAAAATCCTCCTAGGAAATATGCCGACACCACGACTCTAGTATGTTGGAACTGCAAAGTGCAGGGACATACATACTTCGATTGTGAGTCGGATAATAGAAATTTGTTCTGTTTTAAATGTGGTCAGGAGGGGGTAAAGACCCCAAGTTGTCCGAAATGTCACCCGGAAAACAGAGTGAGGGACGCGAAGGTTCTGGGGGAATCGCGTGCCATCTCAAAGTAGAACCCCCAATAAATTATAAAGCTAAAAATGAAAAAGAAGGAATTTTAGAAACCCTTCCAGAAGAGAGAGAGAAAAAGATAAAAATTTTAAAGCGTGAAGGAAGTGTGAAAGAATCACATGATATGAAAAGAGAAAAACACTTATATGAAATAAAACCCTTACATGTCCGTATTCAAGAGTACGAAAAAATCAGAGAGAGAATTTTTAATAGAGCTAGTAGATTTCCATCGGAAAAAATTTTAAAGCTTCGGGCCAGATTTAAGGCCAGAAAAGAAGTTGAAAATAAAGTTTCTGCTTCAATTTCAACTTTCACAGTTTCTGCTTCCAATTTAAAGTGCGCGGTCGATCCTCGACCCTATGCTGATATTCGAATAGGATCGAGAGATTTTAGTGGTCTGTTGGATACTGGAGCAGGCTGTAGTATTTTAGGTAAAAATTGTATGCAAGTTGTTCAGGAGCTCGGTTGCCCAATCCTTCCTGTTCGTATAGGTGTTAGGACCGCGGACGGAAAAAGTCAACCGGTGTTAGGCAAAGTGCAGGTTCGAGTCCAATATGAGGATAGAGAAGAGGAGCTTACCTTCTTCCTCGTTCCTAACTTGGATCAGGAGGTCTACCTGGGTGTGGATTTTTGGAGCATTTTCGGTTTAGCTCCACACATTATAGGTGGTATCTCAGTTGACGAGGACTTGGATCTCTCGAACGCGCATCAGCTGAACTCTGACCAGCAGGCCAGGCTGAGAGTAGTCAGAGAGAAGTTTTTATGTTTCGACCGTGATGGTCTTGGAAAGACGACGTTGATGGAACACGTCATAGATACCGGAGACGCACTCCCTGTGAAGCAGCGTCACTACCCTGTCTCTCCAGCGATACAAGCCATTTTGTATGAAGAGCTAGATCGGATGTTGAGCCTAGGTGTTATCGAGGAGAGTGAGAGCCCATGGTGTTCGCCGGTGGTTCTCTTGCGAAAACCTGGCAAAAATCGACTTTGCCTGGATTCTCGCAAGGTGAACTCACTGACGAAGAAAAATGCTAACCCTCTCCCCCATATCGAAGGGCTCCTCAGCCGACTACCGGATACATACTACATTAGTAGTATTGATCTCAAGGAAGCATTCTGGCAAATACCGCTGGAGAAACAGAGTAGGGAAAAGACTGCCTTTGCGGTACCGGGAAGACCCTTGTACCAGTTTACAGTCATGCCCTTTGGGTTGTGTAATGCAGCTCAAAGGTTATGTCAGTTGATGGACAAGGTAATTCCTGCACGACTTAGGGATCGTGTTTTCGTTTATCTTGACGATCTTCTAATCATGGCGCCGGATTTTGAGACGCATATCGCTCTGGTAAGCGAAGTGGCCGACTGCTTACGCAGGGCTAACCTTACCATCAACATGAAGAAATCCAAATTTTGCTTCAAAGAATTGAAGTATTTGGGCTTCATAGTTGGTGGCGGTCAGCTTAAAACCGATCCTGCTAAGGTGGAGGCTATTGTGGATTTTCCACTACCCAAAACCCCAAGACAGGTTCGGCGGTTGCTTGGTTTAGCAGGGTGGTATCGGAAATTCATAAAAGATTTCTCGAGCCTGACTGCTCCTCTTACTGACTTGCTGAAGAAGAAGAAGGAAAAATTTACTATGACGGATGAAGCACTGATAGCGTTCGAAGAGTTAAAGAAGTCGTTGACCTCGGCACCGGTTCTTTCGCATCCAAATTTTTCCAAAAGATTTTATATCCAATGCGATGCTTCGGATGCGGGAATTGGGGCCGTGCTGTTCCAAAAGAACGATGAAGAAGAGGAAGTCCCCATCGGATACTTCTCTCAAAAATTTAATAAAAGCCAGAGAAACTACAGTGTCACCGAGAAAGAGTGTATGGCCGCGGTGATGGCTGTGAAAAAATTCAGGCCGTATGTCGAAGGGATGGACTTCACTGTCATCACTGACCACTCAAGTCTTCAGTGGTTGATGAGCATGAAGGACTTGAGTGGTAAACTTGCAAGGTGGAGTTTGTCACTGCAGTCTTATGCTTTCGACATACAGCACCGTAAAGGTAGCCTAAATGTAGTTCCTGATACTCTTTCTCGGGTACACGTAGACTCTCTGGACTTAGAAGATGTTGCTCCGTTAATCGACTTAGAGTCCGACGAATTCCTATCTGAGGAATATATAGACTTAATTGAGGCGGTACATAATAACAAAGATGAGCTACCCGATTTGAAAGTTGAAGGCAGATATGTATATAAGAAGGCTTTCAAGAAGTTAGGAGATGAAGAAACGGTAGAACATTTATGGCTTCTGTGGGTTCCGTCCGTACTGACAGAAGAAATTATAAGTAGGGCCCATGATCCGCCTAAGGCTGCTCATGGCGGGATAGCAAAAACTCTAGCCCGTGTAAAGCAATATTTTTACTGGCCTAATATGACTGTGCATGTTCGTGAATACGTTACTAATTGTAGTGTGTGTAAGCAATGTAAAGCGTCCAATCAAGTAACTCGTCCCCCCATTGTAACGTCCTATTGTAGTAATCGTCCGTTCGAAAAGATATACATTGACTTTTTGGGGCCTTATCCAAGGTCAAAATTGGGAAAAGTATATGTTTTCGTCGTGTTAGATCATTTGTCCAAATTTGTGTTGTTAAAAGCTTTAAGAAACGCGAATACTTCTAATGTGATACAAATTTTAAAAGAAGATGTGTTTAACATGTTTGGGGTTCCGAACATAATCGATTCGGATAATGGAAAACAATTCGTCTCAAAAGAATTCCAAAATTTAATGAGTAAATATGGCATACGGCATTTTAAAACTGCTTACTATGCACCGCAATCGAATGCGTCGGAGAGGGTTAACCGTTCATTGTTAGCTGCTATCCGATCATACCTTAAAAACGACCAAAGGTACTGGGATACGCACCTGGGCGATATAGCGTGTGCGTTAAGGAGCGCAGTTCATAGCTCTACTGGTGTATCCCCATATTATGCCTTATTCGGTACTAATATGATGATGCACGGTAGCAGTTATGAACTTGCTAAAAAGTTGAACGCGATAGACGATAATGAGTTGTTGACTATTCCCCGACAAAGCCGATTGCAGTGCATAAGAGATCAAATCCGCCAAAATATTTTAAGAGCCAATGAAAAAGCCGCGAAAACTTATAATGTCCGTACCAAAAAAGTTCGATATTTACCTGGACAAGAGGTATATAGAAGGAATTTTATTCAGAGTAAATCCTCAAAATACTTATCCGCGAAACTTTCTCCGAAATATCTAAAAAGCCGAATATTGAAACAAATTGGGAACCAGATGTATGAACTGGAAAACCTTAACGGCAAACGAGTTGGCATATACCACGCAAAAGATTTGAAACAATAAATAAAAGCTAACTTCATATCCCGAAATCGATATTCAAACTTTTTTTTTTAAAGTATTCCTTGATTAAGTATTGCTGTCCTTCTTCATTATTTATTTGTTCACAATTCGTCGTTTATGGTTTTTAATGGTTATGGTTTATTGTTCGGTATATTTGTTTATTTATGTCGAAGTATTTTGTTATAATTGTTAAATTATTTCCAAAAGTACCTGATTTTATTATACACCGTTCAGAAACCCTGAGAGTTTATGAACCCTCAAAAACAATTACAGAAAAATTTATATATGAGAGGAACCAATGACTACACTAAAATCGAAAAATTCCATAATCAATCTCAAAGTGCCTGAAAATGTGTAATAAAGACAAAGAAATTGTATTTGTTTTATTTGTTATTTTATTAGTAGCATGCCTTTACTTTTTGTCCTTAGTGTATCTAAATGTTATTTATTTTTATCATAATTATTTATTAAATTTTTTTATCTGTGATATTAATTAATAAGCTTCTGTGATTTCTAGGTTTAAGGTACTAACCACTTTGCTTTGAAAGACTGATTATATTACTAACATTCCACAATCTGTGATATTTACTATTTTTTTAAATTTTTTTTTTACTAAAGACTGATAATTGTAAGTGTTGATAACAATCTGTGAGATTTTGATTAGATTTAAGTTAGCCATCTGTGATAGTAGTTATTTTTTTTTAAATTTTTATTCCTTGGACTTAAACTGTGATATACTAGCTTTAACTTTTTATTTATAGCACTTTTATTTATTTATATTTTGTTTCCACGTGTCTCATTTGTTTGCATGTTTATATTTATATGTTAACTGTCTAAACAACAACTTTCCTTTAGATTAAATACTTAATTGCCACCACTCACCGATAGATATTCAGTAGATACAAATTTTTGTTGATGACGAGCTGATTGTAGGTGAGAGGGTTTCAACATCCACAGCTGATAAATTGGTATTATAATATGTTGAGGGGTCGTTGACCTCTAAACCATGTATATGTATGTGCTAAATTTGAAAGAAAACAACAAAATATTAAGGCTTGAGTAAGTTACACACAAACGTAATTACTTACCTCCGCTGTTAGAAATTGGCGTCGGTGGAGGTAGTAACAAAAAGGAGTGGTAGGAACTTTCTTCTTTGCCCGGCTACTATCGTGGGTTTTTCCCCACATTGAGCGTCCAATGAATCCGATTTATGCACTTAATTGTGCTCCTCTTTTATCAAATCGGTAACACATTCACTTTCACTGCAGGTTGAAGGGGAAATCATTTAACTGGCGAAGCAGATAGTTCCGAATCACTCCTGGTTCTCAATGTTTAGGTACTGTCAAGAATCAAGAACAAAATTTTCCTAAAGAGGAACCTGGTCGTAGCATCTGAACCTTGATATAAAATTCTAAAATAAATAAAAAGAAATTCTTTAATTTAGAATAATAATGAATAAATTCATACCTTGTTATCACGGCGGCGTCCCTAGGAGATTCCGTTAGGAACAGTTATGTTGTTCATATTCAGCTTCTGTTTCAGCTATAGCTGTATTACAGGCGGCCCAAGTAATTTTTTTTGCTTCTTATTTGGGGTATACCCCAATAAGCAGCAAATTTTTGTTGCGGACGCCTGTTTAGGTCTTAGGATCGATGTCACTGCACCTATAATAATAAAAAGAAATAAAATGTTTATAGAAAAAAAAAATGATATATATAATTCCCAACTTACGAAATTCCTGTAGCTGTTGCTGCCATGGTGACCTGTTGAAGAGAAATGAAAGAAGAGTGTGACAGGAAATAATATATGAGCCAAAGAAATATTATCCATAAGGTGCAACTTAGCATTTACACCCGACGATTTTGACAGAGACTGATCACCGAATATAGATCGACAACTTCTCACAACTGTCAGTTTTGGGGTGGTGGAAACAGGAAACTACATTGTGGATATTGTTAGGGGTTTATTCTGCTACCGTCTTTAAGAGGCTCGTAAATTTATTTACCAGGGGACAATAAAGAATTATGAGTGTTGTCAAGCATTTTTTATAATTCTTCAGCTATGAAGGCCATTTCCAAAGAAAAAAAAAACTATGAAAACGTAATAGTTGTTTATGAGCGTTCAGTGAAAACCAGCCTTAGAAAATTTAGTGGCCTCAAATTCACTTTTCAGGATGGAGTTCATAGTACAGGTGAAAACACCTGTTAGGGGAGATAATAAGTGCCTTTTTATTTATGAAAGAAAACATAAACCACTAAATAAATATAATTTCATGTGCAATACTTCTTGTTTACACGAGCACTTTTTGTTACCTCATACGTAATACGTCATTGTGGTTTGTGTTCCTGTCGTATACATTTATTTTCGTCGTAATATGTTTTCCATCAATGTTTCATGTTTCAACTTATTTTCCAAGTCTAGTTAAAAATTAAAAATAACATTAGTTGGAAAAATAAAATGTCACCAACTCCCCTTATTGGCAAATGGTCAAGTTCATTTGTCGTTTCTAACTTTGCGATTAGTGTTGAACGAGTCCATATTGTTGAACATGCCCTTAAGTTCGAACCAGAAAATAAACGTCATTTTTTTTTTGGTTCACCTATACTAAGACCCAAAACATAGATAAACACATGTATGTTTTTATACTTTTGTTTATACGTATAAACTGCATTGAGGTGTGGATCGGATGTTTTTGTGCAGTTAGGAAGTCATCCGAGATTTTTTTTGTATGGCTTTAATGCCTTCTCTGTGTTTTGCCCACCTTATCATTTAAGTTCGAATGAGTTTTGACAGTTTGATACCCATGTTTATTGGCTTATTGGCTAGTCAGAAATCGAAACAACCGGAGGATAAATAAGTGCTGTGAACAAAAAAAAAAAAAAAATCCGGAAATTATTAGAAAATCCCAAATAAATCGAAAGTGCGTGCTTTATTTTAATTCAAAATTAATCACAAATAATTTAATCATAATTTTATTGTGCTTTTTAGAATAATTTAAAGAAAAGCTTAGGAAGTGCGATTTCTGATCGTTTTCGTTGATAGAAACACATAAAATTAAATAGGAATTATACTCATACAGTGGTGAGTTGGTTGAAAAATGTTTTTATTGAAAAAGGTTATACAGAGTTTGTTATTTCCTAGGTGAATTCTGGCGGCCCAAGATAATCATTTTCGTACTGGGCCGCCACTGGTTGAAAAATAAAAAAATAATAAAATAGAAAAAAAAAAAAACTTTTTCTGTTTGTCCAGCCTGGTGCTTTTGCGACCAAGAACCTATTGGTGCAATTCTGGTGAAGTTCTTGGATTGGAATTATCCAGGCAGCTACAACTCAAGCGCGATACTGAGCGAGGCTTTGGTGGCCATAGGAGCGCCGCTTACCTAGCCGTATCAGGGAGCCTCAAGGACCCTAAACCAAAAATAATAGAAATTGGTCTGAGTGAGTCAACTAAAAAGAAATCAAAAAAAGAAAAAAAAAAAGTGAATGAAGTGAGAAATTTACCATCTGTAAGAAAATTATTAAAAAGATATTTATATATCTAGATATATGAAATTTGTGTTTGTGACTGTCTTTTATTTATTATACATTTGTCTTGAAGTTAAAAAAATTTATATATACTTAAAAATTATCTTAAAGTTACATTTTTTTGGTTAAAGTTCTTTTTGTACAAGGAACCAAAAATCAGTTTTCAAAAGTGTCGCGCGGGTTACATTTGTTTGTTTGTTTGTTTTGTCCTGAGTTTTCAGATACCTCCACAGAGCTCTTTAGGGGTAGGGAAATCAGGTCCACGTTTTTTTTGCTTCCTAGAAAATTAAAAAGTGAATACCAAAAAGGGTAAAATAGTTTTTTTTGTTAGTTTCCGACGCTGCGAAAACGATTTCAAGTTACTTTTTTTGTTTTTTTTTTCATTTTCAATTTTGTTACTTATTTTGTTAATTTATTTCGTTTTTTTGTTTTCTTAAATTATTCAATTCGACCTTCTTTTTCTGTTGGTTTTTTTAAATAATAACAATAATTATGTGAAATAAACTTCAAGACGCCGATGATTGAAAAAAAAAATATAATTCTTCGAGTTTTTATTAGGTTTCACATAAGTGAAACAATGTTACATTGAAACAAATTTTCAGGGGTGCTGAAGGTGGTTTAAGGTTTCGGTGATGATGGTGTGATTCGAAACCGATCATCCTCCATATTGGGGGAATCCAAAAATGGCCGGATTCCTATGGTAGGGTGGGTAATGGCCTCACTGCAACAACATCCGCAGTGCTCTGGTGTGATGATAAGTCCGTCCGTTATTTTCTAGTCCGACAAGTTTTTTTGATCCCTAGTTTTTCTCTGGCCTGATTTGTGTTTTTGTTTGCCAGCGAGGTTAGGTTTCGGGGGCAAGATCCCCCCCATCCGACGAGCTGACGCCGTGCCATGTGCAAGCAGGCCACGTCCCCGGAACTTAGCATTCCACCTTTCATTTCCAAACTTTTCCTTTTCCACTTTCCTACCTCTTCCTTTTCCGACCCCTCCACTTTTCCGACAGGTCCCTCTCCACGCTACGCAACAAAAAATAACAATTTTTAGATTTATACATGACTTATACTTGCAATCATTATAAATATTTGAAAAAAGGTTTCTCTTTACAATTTCCGAATAGATTTACAGCACTATTCGGACAAACCTCCCTGATACCTTATAAGTCGCTAGAACATCAGGTTCTTGCACTTTATTTTATGAAAACAGCAATTTTTGTAGACTTCGAGGGTGCGCCGAAAGATCCGCCATTTTGCCATGAATGTTATAGTGAGTTGTCACTAGAACCCATAATTTAGAGAGTTCAGTTTAATTTTATCACTGTTCCATTATTTAAAAGGGGTTTTCAGTAAAAATGTACCTGTTGCACTGAATCACAAGCTATTCATAAAAAAGGTCATAACTCTGCTAAAAGACATCATATCATCTTGATTTTGGTCTCATTGGATTCCGTACATAATATAGTTTTCATAAATATAGTATGACTTTGATTAGATAATTGTGTCCAAAAATATAGCCAATTCACAAAAATCCAAGATGGCTGCCGTTTTTTCCAAGATGAGGGCCAAATCCCAAGCTGGGAATGTTGACACCTTTTAGATATGAGTAAGGGATTTTCATCCTGTTTTATTATTTGTGCTATTTCCACTGGACAAAATCGAGTTTAATAATTTTTAAAAATATCATCGCTTTTTCCCGGACTGTATCTTGGTGCCTGTTAAACTTAGAAAAAAAGTTATGTAGTTTATGATCATGTCCTGCCTCAAAACATTCTACTTAAATTGAATAAAAATCGAGTTATTAGGTGAAATGCACTTTTTGCATATTTCACCAAAATGGCTCATCAAGCACCCATTGAGGAAACATTGCAGTTTTTATAAGGGTTTATATTCAAACAACAAAAATTAGATCTACACATAACTTTTTGTAGGACAAAATCCCCAACTGACTGGACTACTTACTGAGTGATTGAAAATTCAATGTTACAATTATTCGAGTCAATGAATTTCTTTTATCCCCAAACCGCATTTAAAAAAGAAATCAATACTCGGCCTTGTTATGATTTCAATTCGATCCATGATTAAGACCGAATGGAGACGTTACCTGTAGCTCTTTCCGTAGTAGATATCGCAGGATTTCATTCTCTCTCTATCCCATCGCAATAGCTTTATAATTTTGAACCTATCTAGGTTTTTCACTTATTGTTCGGCTGCATGGGTTCCGAACATTCGACAAAAATCGATTGCTAGCGTAGTTGGTTGGTAGATGGTTTGTAAATATAAAATCCGACCAATACCTTGCTAGAGCAGAATTACTTCTACGCTGCGCAGTTATACCCCAGTAGCAGAAGACATTTACCTGGAGGGTCAGGTCCTCAAACTTTTCCGGACTTATGTTATTTAATATATAAAAAAAATAATAATAAAAAGATTAAAGATCCTTAAAATAGGATTTTCTGCAGGTACGCCAATTCTTTTAAATTGAATTTTATTCAAGGAATGACAAGTAATTGAAGTACTCTATGCAAAATTAACGCGCATTTTTCTTGGATTTCTTTTAGTACACCAGAAAGGGTCAATGACTCCAAGGACATTGCAGCAACCAATATAAGATTTTTACCAAGTAGTTCAAGCGATTTCTTCCGCTACCATCTAGTCAGTTGGAAAACACTCCTTTATTTGAATTGGTTAAAAATAAACAGTAAAATAAATTTCTTTTGAAGATGTTTTTTTTATTTTTTTAGGATTGCTCAAGAAATACAAATATTTTTCTCTTACTTTTGTATTCTTTTATAATGTGTAAGGTAATTATCATATTTTAATGTTCAAGGTTTTTGTGTTGTCTTATTGTATATAATATAATTAAAAAGAAATTCTATCATAAGTGTTTTTATTTGAATTTCAGTTTTTTTGTTTTTATCATTTTCTGAATTTAAAAAGAGAATTAAGCCACAAGAAAAGTAACTAACGCTAGCACTTTGACACCAAATCCAAAGCTTCAAAACCCTAATTTTTTTGTTAGATTACAATTTTTTGTTTAATTCAAAAGTGCTTTGCTTTTTATTTTTTTTTTATTTAATTGATGATTTACTTATAAAGAAAAAATTATTGTGTGTTGTGTTAAATTAAAACAAAAAAAATAATAATAGAAAGAAACTAAAACTTCTGATACTGTTTGGAATCCAAACGGTTTTGCAGTAATTCAAGTTGTCTTTTCGCTTCACATTGTGGGAAATTATTCATATCGTAATATTGTGGGGCATGTGTCAGTAACCATTCAGCTAGAGAAATAAGTTTTTGGTGAGTACAAATATGGGAAAAGATAAATTAACTTACGTTTAACATCGGTAACAGTTCGGATGTAATTTTTCGTAGTCAACACAAATTCATTGTAGATAACCCAATCGGGTTTATGGTCCAAACATGTCGACGGATGCAACTGTACAATTTGATTATCTTTTATCGTAAGATATTGTCCGGTCCTTTCTAAGTGGGCAACTTGCATAAAGAAACCTTGTACGAGTGCCTTTCGAATGTTTATGTAATAATCTTTCGATGTGAATTCTGTGCTCGTGCGTTTTAAACTGAAACGGTCCATAATTCTAGCCAGTTGTTGGCGTACATTGTCAGCGGATTTTAATGAACGGAAATTAATGAAATTTTCATAACACCAGTTTGGATCTTCATTACCTTTTTTTTTTTGGGAAAAAAAATTTATTTTAACGACATCTTTTTGATAATTTGTATTTAATTTAACTTACTCTGTTTAAAAGCGTGATAAACATTCAACAATGTTAGATGGTCTCCATCGATATGGGCGAAACGCATTTTTGCCTCGTCAGCTGCTTTTTTGGCCTCATTTGGTCGAACGAAACACTGAGGGACTAAATACATTTTTTGGGGCACATTTACGTCCCAGTAATATAGTTGATTTGTCTTTTTTGGATTGGTTTGTGTGTGTTTATGAAGGAGAAGTTAAGACACCTAGGGGCTATGGTTTTGTTCAGTTTCATGTGCGATGGGGTTTTTCAATTTTTTTTTTTTTTTTTAAATAAATACTTTAACTCTTTACACACCACTACATCGATTTTTTTCTCTCTCTCTAAGAATCAAATACTTTTGAGATTGGTTAAAAGAACATATTTTATATTTTTTTTTATTATTAAATTCAAAAGGAAACAAAAATAAAATACCAATGTAGTGGGTTTTTGAATCGCACATGAAACTCTATGCTGCTCTAATAATAAAAAAAAAACAACAAAGATTCTACGGCAGCAAGTTTGATTCTTTTTTTATTTTGAAATTAAATAATTCATCATGAATTTGGAAAAAAGGATCAAGATCGAGAAAGGTAACAAAGCCTTTTGAAACAAAGCTAACAAAGATTTTTTAGTGAAATAGTAATATACAAGTTACGCCACAACATAAATAATTACACTTTAGCCTAAAGCTGTAATGGAAGCTTTTGGGTAAATCAATACCTTCATTCTATTCAGTGAATCCTCTTCTATGTCAATGCTTTTCTATTACATTCGTTAAATTAAACTTGTTTTTTTTTTACTTTTTGAATCTGATCAAATTAATACACTAAATTCAATATGAAACTTTGGTTTATCTTATCTACCTTTCAGCCTTATCAAGATCTCCGACACAAAAGAATTATTGCTATTAATGCCAAAAAGAAAACTATTACAGAATCCGTACGTATTGCGATTTGTTATTGAGATTTTACACTTAGATTCTTCTGTGATGTTTTTTTTTTATAGGAATTCGCAAAACATTCCGAATAAGATGGAGATTGTGATAAGGTTGTGATACTGACCATAACTGCGGCTAAATGAGTAAAGCTGGTAAATCCACTTTGAGGCTAAATTCAGATTTTGATGCTATTTTCTTGAGAAATCAAGTTTACACAAAGATTTTATTAAAAAAAAAAGTTCGGAGATCTCAAGAAACATACTCGAATGATAAAGTTTAATGTCGATAAATTAAAGGAATTCTCATCATTGGGATTCACTTTTCTTTAAGGACTGATATCAAGCAGTAGTGCAGAACCCGCTTCCAACCATTCATATCTAATTCTGAAAATCACTTCCCGGCAGTAAAACTTCGTGCCTGGGTTTCAGAAGACAACGAAAGCGATACCCCTAGTTTGGTAAAGAGTGCAGCCAAACACATGCAGCCAAAACTAGTCCTATGAAGGAAGACGAGGAAGGATTAAAATAACTTATCGAGACTATTAAGGGTTAATCCACAAAAGTTCTATCAAAGGGATAAACGGATCTACCCAAAAAGATATCAGCCCAGGGCAGCAGCTTGCCGTGATGAAAATAGGAATAAGGTAGGAGACACGTAGTAGGTGTTAAAGATCTGGAAAGAATTCTTTTCCAAACTTCTAAACGCTGCTGACAGACAATGATGTAAGGTATTCAAACTTTATTCTCATAACGCTGTTAGGGCAACGGGTTGATGATTGGTCAGGAACGTACACCAACTCTTTTGTACTATTTTGTCGCAGGAAAGTATAACCAATAAATAAAAACTAGGCATAGTGTCCCTATCACCAAGAACTTCACCGACTATAGAGGTTTAAGACTCCTCAATGACGTATATACAATTTTGTGTGCATTGTCAATATTAGCAGCGGTGGTTTGGAAGAAAACTATGTACCTTGAGAGCGAATCTCCACGGAATGTACAGCGACATCGAACTGTTCAAAATCTGAAAATATAGCAAGTCAGATAGGACATAATGTGGCCCGTAGAGTCTTCGTATCCCGCCCCGATGGACTAAGTGGTAGAGGAAGGCCTCTTTTAGGTGGCGCGATCAGGGAGGGGCTAGTGCCCGGGCTGGTTAAGGAGGTTTGTTGGTTAAGACACCCTGGAGTTTTAGCTTAAGAAGTATGTAAGCTATGTCTTTGACATTAATGTAGTGTGATGAGTATTTCATTGCTCTTCTGTAATTTTTATTTTCAAAGTGGACCTATCAACTTAACACTTTTTTTTGTATTGCGGCAATAAATTTAAAAATCATTGCTATAAAGAATTCCCCACTTAAATAAAAAAAAAATGATTTTCGACTTATAAGTTCTAATAAAACAAAACTAACCCTAATCACAAATTTCATTGCAATCGGATATTTGTTACAAATTTAAATGTTAAAAAAATATAACGAAATCCCATCATAGTGAAAAATCTCGTACGAATTGGCATCATTGAATATATATAGTCTTAGGTTTTATATACAATGTTGGCATTCAGACGGATTTTGTCAATTTTTTTCCGAGATTCATAACAAATCACCGACTACGATGAAATTTGTGTTAAATAACAAACCGATATAGTCGCAAGATCACTTGAGAAAGAATTAATAGAGTTCCCTGACAATTAATTATTAAATTAAATCGAAAGTAGAAGATAACTAGATAAAAGCTCCTCAAGCAAGGACATATTATAAAATAGAAAAATGTAATTCATCTCACCCGACAACATTGCTGTTATAGATAAAATCTCATTCGAGCAATTATGCTGGCAACTGGCTATTAACATCTTTGCCAATTGTGGATCCAGCGGGAACTCGGACATAATTGCACCAAGTTCTGTCAAATTTCCATCGTCATCTAAAGCAGCTAAATAATTGAGCAATTCCAGGGCACGCATCAATGTCTCCGGGGCAGGTGGATCCATGAAATCAAAATGAACCAAATCATCGATTCCGAGCTTCTTCAATTGAAGAACAACGGTTCCTGGAATATTGAAATAAGAATTCAAGTTTAAAAGATGTATTCTTTTTGTTTTCGTTAGTTTTTTGTTTACCCAAATTAGATCTTAAAATTTCAGCATATGTGTTGTCTTGCATTTCATTATTGAAAGCCTTCTCGGTGTAGAGTCTGAAACATTTGCCCGGCCTTGTTCGACCAGCACGACCGGCTCTCTGCTGGGCCGAGGCTTTACTTATGGGTGAAACCAATAAACTCTCTAATCGAATACGTGGATTATAGACCTTTTGTTTAGCAAAACCAGGATCAATCACAAAGACCACACCATCAATGGTTAGAGAGGTTTCAGCAATGTTCGTCGATACGACTACTTTTCGACCAATAGCTCCGTTGCCCTTCTTTGGTGGTGCTGGTTCGAAAATTCTCTGTTGCATATTTGGTGGCAATGTCGAATACAATGGAATGCACTTTAATTCACCAACTTCAGGACCAAGATTGTCCGCATCACGTTTGATTCTCTTGCATGCCTCTTCGATCTCTTCCTGACCTGTAAGAAACATCAAAATGTCCCCCTCAATGTCCTCACAGAGATGAATCTGTATCACGGTTCGAATTGCAGCTTCCAAATAATCCCTTTCCGGTTCTGGTGTATAGAATATCTCCACAGGATGTGTACGTCCAGGCACGCTCATCAAAGGAGCATTATCGAAGTACTGCTGAAACTTACCTATTGAAATGAAATTTGAATTTGAAACAGGTTAAAAGTGTAATAGGCTTCTAACATCATTTAGAAATAAAAAAAAAATATACTATAAAATGATACGTATAACAGGACGTGGTTGCTGAAACAACAATTTTTGTAGAAAGGAGTACCATTTTTTGTTTTCAAATGTTCTTGAGTAAGAAAGTTAAAGTTAATGGCCGTTCACTGCTACATTTACTTTGGTGGGTGCCTCATGGCTTGGAGTTGTCGCCATTTAAATTTGGTTTTGTGACAAGAAGACAAGTGGGCAAATGTCCTCTTTCAACCCTTCGGCCTAATGAAGCAGATACCCCTTCCAAAAGAGATGATAAAAACAGGGCTTTGAAATTGATGAAGGATAATTTGTAAATTTCACGCATATCTGCCATCCGTTTAGACTTGATGTAATCGATGTAAAGGTAATGTCAATTTCTGAAGAAAACAAACTTCGTCTTCCATTGATGCGGAAAAAATGCACCCAAAGGACTCTGTTCCTCTTCAAGCAGCTTATAAGGCTCATTATCACCTACAGATTCCAAATATGGTTCTGCACATGTATGGAATACGACATGATACGAAGGAAATACCCATCATCAAAAGTCTGTACGAAGAAGTGAAACTACTCCAAGTTGACAGAAACCTCCTCTGTCACCCTTTTAACATGAACGTACCACAGATGTTTGGCCTGAACGCAGAAACGAAAACGCAGAAAAGAAAACGAGATAACAATACATTTCATGATTTCCTCTTATTAATTCGTTTGCTTTCCCTCCATTTGTCATGGATAGATACATTTCTTGATTTGCCCGAGTCAGACGACAACCAGCGGAGTAAAAAGATACAATTTTAAAATAACTAAAACTTTCAGTTAAACTCAGTTTAATTCACTAATTTTTTTATAAACTTGATATTAGTAACATTAATAAATACAAAGTTTCAAATTATTTGGTGATCCGGGTTTATTTATTGACAAAATCAGTACATCTTCCAATCCGACAGATGTCTCTAAAAATATGCAAAACCATCCCAAACAAATGCTAGGAAGTACAATGACTAGCCCAAGACATTCCGACCCTCGATACCTAGTAGCTAAGTTCTACTCGATATTAACATCCAATTCTACTCTCAACTTGGGTCAGCATTCTAGGTAATAAATAATCAGTGCCGATGAACTAGATAGCAATGTAATAAATATTGACTCAATTCCCTAACCATCTATAGATTCAATTTTAGATTTTCTGCATAAGAGTTCTCCACTACGAACATTGGAGCGGGTTTTGGGTTTTCATGTATAAGCAAAACGGTCTTTTAGCCAACAAAAAATAAGACTGTCGTCCAGGACACAGGAGCAATACAGCACTCTTGGGAATTAACGAACGGGCGAAGAAAGCGCTAGATGCCAACAAAGTTTCATTTGTGGTTCTCTTAGAATATTTTAAGGCGTTTGAACTATAAACCACAACATCTTATGTCAAAAACTTTTAAAAATCTAGTTTTTCTACGAGTGCAGTGAGATTTGTTTCTTCTTATCTCTCCCACAGACGTCAAGTTGTTGTTCTTGGAAATAAAATTTCTAATTTAATGCCAATATCAAACAGGGTTCCATTTTAGGTGCATCACTTTTTTCTATTTATGTGAATAAAGTTCCAAAACTTATATTGCAATGAACACTTTTTTGCTGACGACCTTCAGTTAATGAAAATTTGCCATGTTGGGACCTTTAATCTATTGAACATTGGTCAATCAAATCTTGTCTTACTTAAAATCCTCTAAAAAGAAAGTGCCTCATTGTATCAAAAAGATCCGTGGATCTATGAGGTTTTTCTGATATTCTCCTTGGAGGCTCAAAAATAGAATTTGTAGATACAACTAAAAATGTGGGTACTTGTTTCAACAGAACCTTAACTTGGAGTGACCATATAAATCAATTATTGGGAAAGCTTATGAAGCTCTTCGATTATTTTGGCCAGCAACAAGATTTGTCTTTTTGGATAAAAGAAAAATGCTCGCAAAAACACTTCTGAGAGGTACTCATTCTAAAATACGGCTGTGAAATTTGTTGTACGCTTTACAGAGTCAGTCCAAGGAAGATGAATGTTATATTCAAAAACGAACTGAATGAACATTTATAAATAAATACGTAAAATACGAAACTCGGATGTTCCTCTTCAAGTGAAGTTTCAGACATGAATAATGAAGAGGCAGATAAAATGATATGGGAAGTACAAGCTGTGGCACTGGATGGCGTTGAGCCGTCGCATACGAAAGCAATCGAAAGTAAACGTTTTGACAATTACTATAATTTATATCAGATCATAGAGATCTTTCGTCAAAACGTTTGTTTTCGTATGCGACCCTTTTTTATGACAATGATGACGTTCATAAACGTTTGGACAAAATCTAGCTTAATTTTTTATTGCAGTTACGTATCTTCAAACTAAATTATTTGATTTTAATGGGAAAGGAAAACTTACCAGCATCCAATGTGGCCGACATGACCACAAGCTTCAGATCCTTCCGTTGTCGAATGACTTCCTTCAGAACTCCCATCAGAATATCAGTGGCTAGTGTCCTTTCGTGAGCCTCATCAAGCAAAATCACTTGGTATGACTCCAACATTGGATCGGACATTGCCTCGCGCAACAACATACCATCTGTCATGTATTTGAGAAGGGTCTTTTGCGAGGAGCAATCTTCGAAACGAATACTATAACCGACCTGCTCACCCAGCACTACGTCCATTTCTTCAGAGACACGTTGTGCCACCGACATGGCAGCCACTCGACGTGGTTGTGTACATGCAACTGCTTTTCCGCCTCTCGATAGTGCAAATTCCACACACCATTGTGGGATCTGTGTTGTTTTGCCCGAACCAGTTTCACCAACCAGCACAATGGACTGATGGTCGCTCAGGAGCCGCATGAAATCCACTTGATACTCGAATACGGGCAAGGTTATGCGCTTCTTGAACAAATTGAAGTAACGCTGAGAGTATGCTTTGTTGGTGTAGGGATTTATTGTAGAATTCTGTTTGAGCGGAAGGGCACCGCTGCCACCGGGTGTTACGGCGACAGTTCCCTCTGATGTTGGCGGAGTCGTTATTCTAAAAATTGTGAAAAATGTTTTTATTGGCATTATGTATTTTTTTCTAAAGCAAAATGAGCTAGTTAGTCCTATGTAATCATGTAATCCTTTTGAAATTATGTCACAGGGCAATTAATAAACATACATGATTAAAAATTCAGTGTCGTGTGCTCCAAGGAAGCTCCCTACCCTACTTTAAAGTGAAGTGGTTTGGCAAATGGAAAGAACAAAAAAAAAACACACTTGCACAGAATAAGGAATTAAATTTTAATAAGTTAACTGCATTTTAAACATTATTATACCCAATTTATCACCAAATCCTATTATTTAAAAATGATTAAAAACGATTTGTGCAAACAAAAACACATTTTCTATATTTTATTAATCTTTTCCTTGTTCTTCTATCGTCATCGAAAACGAAAACTTACTTTCTTGGCTTTGAGTATGTTTCTCCAACTTCAATTCTTCTTTTCGACATTTTTAATTGATTTTATTTTATTGAATTGGATTTTGTTAAATTAAACACACTTTGATGTGTATTTTAAATTTATTTGGTTGAGAAAAATTAAACAATAAGCGAGAAAAAATAAATCCAAATGTACTGCCGCCGTTTTAATTGTGGAAAATGTGTTTTTTCATTGAATGGAATGAAGTTGGCTGGGGTTTTCGTTTCACTCAAAATTAAAGTGTTATACAAACTGCGTTCGAAGATTATTATGCTTTCAATTTTATTAAAATTGGATAATAAAACATAAGATCATGTTCACATTGATCAACATTTGGGTTTTTGAGCCGTATAAGCAGGGTGAACTATTTCGCTTGCATCATATGCGTCATGAGGCGATCTATCTAGACACTATCATGACAGTGGCAAGTCTTAAGGTGCTCCCAAACCAAGTTATGAGGGTTTAGTGAATACGTTTAAGACGTGACTAGTGACAAAACCATGATAAACAGAGAACAAGATATGCTCTTTAGATTTTTGGCAATTTTTTTGTGACGTCATTGTCATCTTTTTCATCGGCATTTCGCCCGAATGTCACTTATGAATTTGGAGAAAACATTTTTATAAATTGAAAACAACAACAATGAAACTGAAAAAAAGTCGATTGTCAGCATCGGAGATGACTACTACGTCATCAGTTTTCCAAAATGGCTACGTGGCATTCATAATAAGCATACCTTGTTTTCTGTTTATCATGGACAAAACAACGTGTCACATTCAGCTGTCAATTTGTTTTTACATAAAGCTTTGCCCAAACCAAAGTGCGACAGTGCGTCACGACATGTGCGACACAATTTTTATATGAAAAACGTTTTGCGCTTAATCGCATTTGATGTGGGTACTCTAATATGACGCTGTGTAAATAAATTTTGGCGTTGTCGTGTCGCACTGTCGCACTTCGGTTTGGGCAAGCCTTAATGCTGTGTAAATAAATTTTGTCATTGTCGTTTGGTTTGGACAAGCATTTATTTTATGTGTTTCACGGGTGGCTATCTTCTTCCCGTTCAGCACCTCAAAAGCCAGTTAGGGCCAAGTTCTCATTTTTATGACTGTCATACGCAACACGGCCGGGGAATATTCGACTCGTAAATAGATGGAACGCTTTTAGTTTTAATGGAACAATGTGAATCTAAAATTATTTTAAACCACCTTTGAGTCAGAAAACAAAAACAAAATTAAAGAACATACAAAACTGAAATATTTAAAAACGTCATTGTGAATGTACTCTCACCTTAAGAAGGATTTTTCATCAAAATTTCTCACTGAATCCATTCACAGTTGAAAGCTATAAAAATTTCCCTTCAAACAAAAATTGAATCCATCAGCTAGTATAACACTTTTTCCGTCCGCCATGCTGAAAAGTTTTTTATTTACATCCAATATTCACCACTCGATGGTATGTTGAATTTCTTCCGCAAAATATCGATTTGACAGTCAAAAATCGGTAAAAGTTTTTCATAGTTCCTCAGTGAAAAGTTTTATAATTTCTCCAATTTACAGAAGAAAAATATAACAAAACTAACTCAAAAGAATAAAAAACTAAACATAGTACATTGAAGAATGTATAAAGTTTACTTTTAACTATTGGAATTCGTTCATTGGTCATGGAAATTCCAATACAAGTTGCCGTCCGAATATACCCATGCCTCACCGAAGCAGAAGCACCACCATGCGTCCAATCCATACCGATGAGCATTGGTCCGAACAATGCCATTGGTGGTATAGCTACGGGTGTAATTCAAGTTGGTCCACATTCCTTCCCTGTGACACATTCGTTGTCAGTGGATTGCTCCCAGGCTCAGATATACCATCAGACAGTCTATCCGCTGATGGCATTGTTTCTAGAAGGATTTGATGCTTCTGTTGTTACATATGGCCAGCGAGGAACTGGTAAGACTTATACTTTGTTTGGTCGTGGTCTTGATTGTGTGTATGGCGAAGCAGAACAGGGAATAGTTCAGAGATGTGTGCGAGAAATCTTTGCCCAGATGGCTACCCATCAAGAACGCACTTTCGCCATTAATGTTGGATGGGTTGAAATAGTTCGCGACGAGATACGAGATCTGCTTGAAGCAGGAAATGTTTCCTGCTCGAGTATTAGCGAAGTCTTTCACTGGGTTGAAGTTGGATTGAACAATCGAAGTGACTCCGCAGACACGCTTGTCCACAGTCTATTTACAATTACGTTGGAACAACAATGGGTATCGAAGGAAGGTCTTATCCAGCATCGTCTGTCGACGGCAAGTTTCAGTGATCTCTGTGGCACCGAACGAATGTACATGCTCAACAGCATGGATCAGCATTCAAGCATTCCCAAGGATCTTGGTTTGCAATCGCTAGAGGGCATCGTTAATACACTGACCGATCCTGTACTGATGTACAATGGAACTGGCAATGTGACTTACAATCAGACCACTCTGACGACTCTCCTGAAGGATTCATTTGGTGGAAGAGCCCAAACATTGGTGATTCTATGCGTTTCCCCGCTAGAACGAGATGTTAACGAGACCATCTATAACTTGCAGTTCGCCTTCAAAGTTCAATGTGTAAGGAACTATGTGGTGATGAACACGTTCTCCGATAATAATACTCCATTGTCTCCCGAGGGTGGGCCAGAGCACATGGGCACAAATCCGAATGACACTTTTGGATTGCAATTCGCTGCTTCGCAATGGTTCAAACTAGTTTCCAACGCCGAAGGATTATTTTCTAAGTAAGTATTCAAAAACTATTCAATGTTTATCTGTTAGTAGATTTTTGACAATTAAATCTAAATATAAGCCTAAAAAATCCTTTAAAGTTATGTTTGATGAATTTGTAGGGTCAACTTGAATAAACTGCTTGTTTCAGAATTTTTGAGGATATCACAAATAATTTGCTTTTGGTAATAAAGCAAAACAGCTTTCCTTAAAAAGGTCAATGTTTGAAGAATAAGCAAAAATAATCGGAATTCAATTACTGACGCATATAGATTCTGGGAGACGCATATAGATTCTGCGGTTCGCCGCATACAAAACGATTGCTGTCTCTATTTAATCGGCAGAAGAATATAGAGACTCATAATTGCCAATACGTTTACCTTTGTATTCGACGATTCAACCTCTGACTTTAAAAATAATCCCACTCATTGGAATCTCAGTCGATTTTAAGTATTTTGTAAAGAAATTGTTTTCTGGTTTCAAAGATCTCAGAAACTTCATAGCGTTTTTGTTTATATCTGTAATAACCAGACGAAAACGGGTCTTCGATTGGCTTACGAATGTTCGTATTTAGGCTTGATAGATAATTTTTCCTTTTCTTTTGGGACAAGAAAACACTCTTATAAAAAAAAAATACAACCCTTTTCTGAAAGCCAGAAATCCATTGTTTAGTTAAATTTTCAAATCATGTTACACGATCTTTCAAAAATTAATTTTTATATTCAAAATTTAGTTTCGTTTAATTTTTATTTTTAAATTTTAATCTACATAACTTTTTTTTGTTAATTTTACTTTATTAAGTAAAACTTTTGGTCATAAAATGCAACGCCTTAAATAAATTTTAGTCAAGTACTGAAAACCATATGATAAAAAGTCTTGTAGTTTTAGAAAAACTCAAAAATAACCGAAACTACTTTTTTTCTAAGGAAAACATTTTTCATGTAATTCTGGCACTTCTGCCTACTTAAAGAGCTGAACAGAATGAATCTCTCGTCGCTGAGAGACGTCGGTGACAGATAAAATTTGTATATGAGTCGCCCGTCGGTCGGTAACAGAATGACGTCCCTCATCGCTCAGCGATTTGCCCATAAGTTCATAGGTTTTTAACATTTTGGCGCGACTAATTTGACATAATATGCATTCTGTTCAGTAAAATGTAACTTTAAGTTAAAAAAAAAAAAACAAATTAAACATTTTGAGTAGGTATACAAAATTATTCTAAAAAAAACTACTCTTTAAAAGATTCTCTTTGATTTGAAAATGCTGGAATGTTGGATTTCAAAAAAGGTATAATGTGGCGTTGTAGGTGTTACCGTTCTAGTATTTTTTATTTTTTTATTTATTAAATTTTTTCCCCACTCTAAAGTAAAAAAAAAAAAAAATAAAATAGAACCCATCCAGTCTGCCTTCTGCCATTTGGAATTTGCCGACTAAATACCATCACGGACGCACTTGCTAAAAAAAGCAGAAGTTTCCGAAGTTACATATTTTGGACGTTCAGCGTGTTAAATGAACAATCTGTTACTGCAGATTAATTTTTACTATGGACGTTTTATTGGATTTCATTGGAAAAACTTTTTTTTAGAATGTTGTAGATTGAGTTTATGATGTTTTATATCTCATAAGTCCCACAGAAGAGGAAGAAACTGCTTTACAGAGCGAGGATTGAACTTAAATTGTCAGCCCGAAGTTAATTTTTGTTTCAAGCTTAATTAAAATTGTGTGCTGCATTAATTTGTTTTCCAAAACAGATACCTCGTATAAAATTAATGTTCCGATCTGATTCGACTCTCGATTCACGTTTCTTTTGTCAAGAGAACCAAGTGATTGCATCGAAATGGGGTCATAGTGGTATTTTTTAAGTGAAAAAACAATCTGCCATTATTTGTGTTTGTGTTTTGAAACTTGTTGCACAAAGTTCTTTCACCCTCAAATAAATACCTTGTCACCCAAAATCGATGCAATCTTTTGTTTGAAATGTTCATGCCGAATTTTATAGTTATACCTTTATAGGAAAGCGGTTTTCTGAAAAATGTACCTGTTGCCCTAAAATAAAAACTACATAAAATAGATTCAGCACACAAATATGCTTGTTTTGAGATTTAAATGAATGCAACTTTTTAAAATATGGTGGCCATGCCCCAAAAATAGATTTGTTGTGACTTAGGATGAGTAAGGAATCTTCTACCAACAATTTTCTCCAATAAAAATGCTATAAGCTATGTGCTCTGAGCTTTATGTTGTATTGCATATTTTTTTGAGTAAAAAGATATTTTTCCCCTTCGAGATACAAATTGTGCTCATAGAAAAAATACTAGCCGGTACCTTACCAACGACTTAAGTTCAAATGTGTTACAACACCAGGGACACGCCATGAAGGAATAGTAAAAAATTATTTTTTCCGTTTTATTAAGGAGGGAGGGGTGTTGGGGAATATGTATTTTCTAATTGATTTTATTAACGTTTTTAAGTTATTGACTATTAACAAATTAATAAATTGTAATTTTATTTTACTAAAAAGCCCCCAACTCCCCCTACGAAATACAGACTTATGGCTTATGTCCATACAAAATTGATGCACTATTCGATGCAGCAATAGGACGCACATATACAGACTCATTGGGCGCATATACAGACTCACACAAAATTCATTTTACCCTCTGTTTCTAGTGGCTGTGAATCATATTTAATTAAAAAAAGACTTCCCCAAACATAACTGATCTTTTACATCCCTGCGTCCAAAATTTCCCTCTGAAAAAAAGATATTCACCCCTGTTACGATTGTTGTTCTTACTAAAACGTCTGGTAGCGACAATTGCCGTTGAATTAATTAATCCGACTTCGGAGTTCTCTCCGCTCTTAACATTTCTACCCATTGCTACTTTAATAGTTAATTTACTGAAACGTAAACTGTCGCTTCTAGAGCAAGTCGTTGTATTGGCATTTTAGTTAAAACGACAACTCTTAGCTTCACTGTCCAGTAAATCACATTTGGTTTTTAAATTAAGTTTTAATTCTATTGTATTTGTAAATCCTATACAAGGTGTCCCAAAAAACAACGTTGAAACGAAAGCGGGTGATAGGTAGTTGTTCACAGTTATCAGAAAAATAATACTGAAAATCGCAGCCGCAATCGAAAAAATTATCACCCTGTGGCAGTCTTAGAAGTGCCGTGATTACAAATCTTAATTTGAACAATAAATAACCCTGCTAACAATTTTAACACACTGCACCAGCTTTAAAGAAATTATGACTTTTTTGACCAACTAAGTACTCATAAAATTGTCATGACCCTAATTCAATGGAATGTAGTGTAAAAATGTACTACGAAATTTTGAAAAGTTACCTTCCGATATCTAACCGAAAAAAACGTACAGAGGTCAAACATTATTCGATGTATAATTAATTCTTCCTTATTCTAGGCTTATGTCGACAAATGCAGTCTCTGAATTAGAAAAAGAACAAATTGAAGAATGGCTATTTCTTAAGCAAGAATGCGAAGAGTGTCTCAGCTCGAGTGAAGTTGTTCGTTCTCAAAAACAATTGGGTCCCATTCAGGAAGCTGAAGAACCCGAAGAAACTGTCAGTGAACCAGAGACTTCGTGTCAACAAAACTCAGACAATGACAGTGATTCTGAGTCACAACGTCCTGATCTCGCCGAAAAATTAGAATCTCTTATGGATGAGTTGAAGATTAAGACTGATAGTCTAGTAAATGATAAGTACAATGAATTCATGAAGAACCAGCCCAAAGCGGTTATGGAGAGCAATGACAGCTTCAAGCAAGAAGAACGTAGAGCGTCGTCTTCGGTTGGAGGTAAAGAAAACAATTCCTTTTTTAAATACATATTTTATGGTCTCTTATTTACTTTCATGTTTTATAGGTCGCCGTCGTTCTATTCAACCGGGTGCCAGCCTTAGCAGTGCCGAAATTGCAATGCTCAATCGAGTTGCATCCCGCGAACAAGTTACTAAATCTCAAGATGACTTCCTCGATAGCTCCACTGATCTCAATCATCCAATACGTGCAGCAATCAATTCACCCCAAGAAACAATTCAAAAGAAACTTCGTAAAATCATTACCGATATTGAAGCCAAACAAAGGCAAATCAAAGAGGTCGAAAATACAATTTCCCTCAAACAAAATATAATAATTGATTTGGTCAAGAACAATGATACTCGAACCACGGCAAAGAATCGATTCAACAAAAAGAAGGGCAAACTAGAGGGAGAATATGAGAAAACCAAAAAACAACTCTCCAAGGCAGTAGTAAGTGGCAAAGATAAATCTGAGATAGATCGTTTGAAAGCTCTCACCTCGCACATCGAACAAAGGCTACAAGATTTGGCTTCAATAAAACATATTGCAGGCGAAAGTGGACAGAAGGTTAAGAAATTACAACAATCCGTTCAAGATTCCAAGCGTTTCGTCGATGATTTGCAAAAGAAAATGAAAAAAGAGAAAAAAATCAAAGAGCAACTTGAAAACGAATTAAAAGCCATAAAAGAGAAGGAGAACACAAAACAAATTGCAGTCGAAGAAAAGGGCAAGAATTTGAAGGATGTTCAGGCTAGAATCTCACATCTCGATCATGTTCTCAAGGAGAAGTCTGATAATTTGGAACATTTCGGTGAAGGTGATGAGAAGGAGTCACTGCGACATGAAATAAGAAACCTACGTCGCACAAGAGATCATCTATTAGAGCAGAGGTGTACACTGGATAGAAAGTTGAAAAAAGAAAAGATGCTGTCACACAAAGAAGAACGAAAGCTTCTGGAATGTGATGAAGCCATCGAAGCCATAGACGCTGCAATTGAATTCAAAAATGAACTGATTTGTGGCCGTAAGTCAATTGATACCAGTGAAAGGTTACAACGCGAGAAGGGTGAGCAAATGTTAATGGCGAGACTGAATAAACTATCTCCAGAAGAAATGCGAACTCTGTTGTATAAGTACTTTACAAAAGTCATCGATCTCAGGGACTCGAGTCGAAAGCTCGAGATCCAACTGATGAACTTGGAGCGTGAAAAGGACGCATGGGAATGGAAGGAACGTGTCCTCAGCAACGCTGTCCGACAGGCCCGGTTAGAGGGCGAACGCAATGCCGTTCTTCTGCAGCGACAACATGAAACAAAACTCACATTGATGCTGCGTCATTTGGCCGAAGAAACTAGTGCAAGTTCCAGTTTTAATGATCGCTTCATACATCCCGGCTCTGGTGCAGCTGCAGCTCTCGCCCATCATCCCCACCATCATCATCATCCCACAAGTCCCTCCAGTCCATCGGCATATTCAGGTGATTCCGATTTCGAAATGGACTTCTACAAAGCCGCCAATAAGAATATCCTAAAACCCAAGCATGGTGATATGGAGATATGTCCCCTTCCCGATGCTCTAGCAAAATACAAGCCATTGGATAAGATCAAAGAGAAGGAGCGGGAAACCAAAAACAAGCTCTTTGCTAAATTTCAAGTACTCACAAGGTATCATGCGGGCAGTAGCAATGCTGTTGCAGCCACGAGTGCAGCGTCGGAAAATAGTAAAAAGAAGTCGTCACAACCAGTCGAGCAGGCGGCTATACCACAAGAGAACCTCAAGCGATTGTTATCCGCTCCACCATCGACAAAGGTCACACGACAGAAGAATAAAATCATTATTCAAGATTCGTCACGAAAGAATTAAGAAGAATTTTTTCATTCAAGGTAGTTTTTTTTTTTATTATTATTATTATTTTAATTATTTGATTTTCTTTATTTTACGTTAAAAAAAAAAAAAAAACATACATATACTCCAAAACAAAACAAAAATCTTTAATGCAAACGTATTAATCTCTGCTAAGAAAATACTCAAAAAGGCAATTATTATTATTAAAAAAATTTAATATAAATTAAAATGAAATTAAAAACAAAAAACTAAATAAAAGTAACAAAATGCTCAAAAAATGAATCAACATTGCTTTAAAAGAAGAACTGATTAATTGAATAATTAATGATACAAACAAAAAATACAACTCAATTCAAATTTAAGTGTTTACTCACAAGCAACTTTCTTCTCACATACAAGGTTAGTAGATTTAAAATACAACAAAATAAGAACATTTTTCATATAAATAATTAGAATTACATACTACAAGCAGATGTTTTTTTTTCTCTTAATCAAGAACTAGACTACGCACAAATATTTTTTATTAAAACTTTGTAAACTTGTTTCTAGATTAAAATTGTATTTAAAAATTTATTTATATTAATTATCTTAATATTCAAAAAATTAAATAAAAATTAGTCTACGGAATTTAAGCTATCTTAAATTAAAAACAAAGCAAAACAAAACAAAAAGTTATCCAATAGTTAACCTTTGAACAATAATTATTTAAATAAAATAAATAAAGGAAAGGAAAAAAGTTTCATTAAAATTAGTTTTTAATGTAAAACAAATAATGTTTATTTAAATTAAAATATTTCATTTATTCCACCATAGAGATCTCGATAGTTTAAATAATATTCACTAATTGATTGGACTTAGTAAAAACAAAATAATAAATATTTTATGAAGAAACTTGATATAATCGACTTCAGTCGATATAATGGAGTATTGGTAGCATTTAATTTTGTCGAGTGAACCAAATTACGTACTGCCAATGCTCGATTTATATGGACTTAACTCGATTGTAAGGTAAATGCTGAGACCTTTAGTAAAGAATAGAAAATATTAATTTCTTAAAAGAGTAAAATGTTTTGTTTAAAACCACAAATTATAGGCTTCAAGTTAAATTCTAAGAAGAAAACATTTAAAAAAATCAATATGATTAACAAGTAAAGAAAGCCAAGTTTACAAAAGAAAGAGTCATTTAAACAAATGTATTAAAATGAGAGTACTTTTCTCTCATTTTAATACATTTGTTTAAATGACTCTTTCTTTTGTAAACATCACTTCAAAAGTTCTGCGCTGATCTTCGAAACTGGTCTTAACATTATAGATTCAAAATTGCGTCTCTAGACCGAAAATCAATATTTTTGTGGATAACAATTTATTTGTGTCATTTTTTGAATCTATAGCTATGAACTAAACCATACTTAGGGCGGAATTCATAGTCGTCACTCAAGTCGAGATTTTTTCAATTTAGGAGACTTTTGGCCACTTGAGTTATTCAATATCGAGATTGTGCTTAAGAATTTACTTGAGGATCACCTCAGTTGTCAATGAATACGGACTTCGTTAGAACAAATGCTTAACATTTTTCTCAACTTACGGGAGTTGAGAAGAACCTCGACTTGAGTAACGGCTATGAATTCGGCCCTTAATTTTTTTCTGAGTCAGTTTATGGGGAAAGGGTTGAGGAAAATTATTTTTACCGCTTAGATGAGATGTTTTTTTTCAAAATCTGGCTTGAAACAGAAAGCAAATTAAGAAGATTTAAAATTTTAAATCAACCAAAAGTGTTTGGTATTTTTAATTACAGTGAAGCAAAAAAAAAAGAACTTAAAACTGGCATAGGATGATGGAGATTCCATTTTTTCGAACTCAAGGATGTCTGTTTGCCATTTTGATTAATGAATGCAAGAAAATGAATTCCATTTAATAACTCGATAGTTGCTTTAATAAAAATAAAAACAAAAGTTGTACAGGTTACAATATTTTTTTATTGTCCAATAAGGAACGAGGGACCCTTTCACACGTACATGCTTGCATGCAGCCGCAACTGAATACAAAGTAAATAAAGACCTAACCGAATCGAACAGAATACGTGTGGGACGAGCCTTAATCGGTCACTTTTAGACTAAGACTTATTTTGGCTCTATAGTTGCCATAACATAACTTTATAACACCATCACTGCATGGAATACACAATTCTGTCCATACAAAAAATATTACACTCATCGAGACCCTCCATTGATGTAAGTTCGTCAATATGTGTTATT
This sequence comes from Meliscaeva auricollis, assembly GCA_948107695.1. Classification (NCBI taxonomy): domain Eukaryota; kingdom Metazoa; phylum Arthropoda; class Insecta; order Diptera; family Syrphidae; genus Meliscaeva; species Meliscaeva auricollis. The sequence continues at coordinate 28,930,250 of OX403619.1, read as the reverse complement.
CTAATAGGGAACAAGGTGTCCCTTGATTTTTTTTTCAAAACTTAAGGTTTGAAAATAATTAGCTTAAAAAACTATTAATTTAAAATAACTTGATTTAAAATTCAAATAAAAGAATGTGAATGGCCTTTAGGATGAGACAGAATAGTTTATTTAGCCATTGTGGTCTTATATTTTTTTCTGTTAGTCAGTTTTTGAATAAAAAAATTACCCGAGTGTCGCTAAGTTTCATGATTTTTTTTTTATATAAATCTTAATTGTAATTTTGAACATTTTTCTGTATAAAGTGGCAATTTGAAAGTATAGAATGTGAATATGAAGTTATAGAATATTTTCGACTTCGTATTAGAACTCAGCACAACATTATCCTTTTAAAGAGTATAGTTTAGTGTCTATTATTTTCAACTTACCACTTCATTTATGTTAGAAAAATATAACAATCTTTATTGAAATGTGGAAAGTTCCTGTTTCAATAAAAACTTTTCACAAAACATTATCAAGAATTTAAATAGATTTATAAAAATACCGCCTCTCATAATAAGAGTTATGTGCCATAATACTAAGTACATTTTTGGAAAGCGTTTCCGAATCTTTTTAAAATTCACTACTTAAAAAACAAGTGATGGAATGGTATCGTTGAAATGATACTTCTCTATTTAGTGGTCAATAAAAATAAATAGAAAGGACAAATAAATTAGAAACGATATTCATTTTACGTGATTTGGAAGATTTGAAACTGAAAAAATGCTTTTAACAGCTCTCTTCTGGTTCAAAAGATCATAATCTAAGGAAAAATGTCGTTTTGGAAACATACAAGTTTATGTGTGCTTAAAGAAATAAATAAAGAAAAAAAAGCCTTAACAAATATCTTCACTAAACTGGAGATGGAAACATATGTGCACACTTACTGATGCTTTATCTTCTTCACTGCAAAAAAAAAAAAATCCACTTACTTTTGAAAGTCCTACAAAACAACTATTCTTAACATTGAAACTTATGAATTGCAAAAACCTATAGTATTTCTCTATATTGCCAAATTAAGAAAAAAATAAATATAAACAAGAGAAACACAAAAATACGTCTTAAAACAAATAATAAAACAACAAAAAGCACAATTTTTAAACTGTTTTGAATAAATTGTTTTCCTGTTTATTAAAAAAAAAAAAAAATATTAATTATATTCCTTAAGAATAATTTCAAACATACATGAATCTTCCATTAAATTTAAATTTATTGTAATAATTTAAAACAAAAATTAAATTTTTACGAACAAAAAAAACTTAAGTTGAGTGATATTTAATATAAAACATTTTTTATAAATGCATATAATAGGTTTACTTATTTTGAAATATTTACACAAAATAAAAATAATTTTTTTTTTTGTAAAAAAATATATCTTTATATATAAATTGATATTTAATTTCAATAAAAAAAGATCAATAATTAATAATTAATTCTCATATAGTTATATTATATAATATGTAAGCAAATTATAAATTTAAGATTTGAATGAAAATATAATTTAAGTTTGTTAATTTTTGTTTTCATATAATTTTTTTTGTTTAGTTAAATCTGCAACAAAATTATATTTCTTATAATAAAGAATTATATGAATAAAATATTTTGTCTGTAGTTTGGTAAAGAAAAAAACACAAAATAAACAATTTAAAAATAAAAATAAATAAAATAATAATCAAAAAGAAAAAAGTATAAACTATATCTTCTACATAATATTATAATATTATACATTATTCAAAATAAATGTTTTAGATAACACATGATAGAAAACTGGTTTCAATTGTTTAAATTTTTAAATGAAAATCTATAGGTCAACAACGTCAACCGCTTAACTGGAAAACTAAAATTATAGAAAATTTGTATCATTTAAGAGGAGTTTTCATTTAAACGAACTTCGGCTAACTGAAACTATTTTGTCATAAGTGGAGTTTTATAAAAAAAAATATTTATGTGAACAAAAATGCGTTTTTGGTGTTGAAGCGTACGAAGTTTTCGTATTTTTCATTAACTGTAATTTGTACATACATGTAAAATTGAGAAGGTGTGTTCGATTGAAAATTTGGTGGCAGCGTTCACTAATAATTTCAGTTATGCGGACTTGAACAAGTGAAAATATTCATTTGGGTCAAGATTATTTGTTTCAGTTAAAAGAAGTTTTCACTTCACCTAAGCGAAGCTCGACTATCCGAAGTAGTTTGTATGGAAACTGTTGAAAAAAGCCCCGTAATAAATTTCTTGTTTCAGTTAACCCATATTTTCAGTTAAGTGAAGTGCAGTAAAGAGGTATCGACTGTACTTTCCAAATCAACATACTCAATGGTTTAACTATTTCACTATTCTATTTCAACATTTTTCAACCAATGTGTATATGGTAGAGTTGTTAAGGAATGCAATCTATAATGACTTCAATTTAAAAACTGCATTCAATTCACCTTGAGACATATTTTTCAAATAATGCAATCAAAATTCTTTTAGCATTAAAAAGTTTGCAATTTTATTTACCCATTAGTGTGTAGCAATCAATTGAATGCATTCTTTTAGATTCTTTTAATTCATTGCATTCATTGGTCTTCATTGAAATCTTTTACATGCATTCCTTGGTGGTCTTCACGTTCTTTTGCATTCTTTGCATTCTTTTGCTGTTTTTGCCTTTTTATCTTTTCTTCTATTTTTTGCATTCTTTCCATTTTCTTATTGCAATATTTAAATTCACATTGATTTTTTTCTATTTATTAGACTACCAGTCTAGTAACCCTGTCGTTTCGTAGGAAGGAGACCTAGCGTCAAATCCGGTAGTTCCGATTTTTGCTGAGATGTTTATGATATTAAGCCGATGTAAATTTTTTTCAGTAAAAGGCGTTTTTAGCCATATAAGGCTTGTTTTTAACTATACACAATGTTCTACGGTTTCACTTCTACAAAATATTCTTTAATTTGAGCTCAATGCCATTTCTGTATTTTCAACAGTTTCCAAGATCAGGCTTATCAAAATATAACAACTGGTTAAGTCAAAAAAAAAAAAAAAAAACTGCGGGGTTTGATGTGTATTTACCCTCGCCCAGGCAGGGGGGCAATTATTTAAAAATATATTATTTACAAAAATTTTACATAATCTCGTACCCTTTTTTTTTTGGAAGTAAATCATGTAATTTAACAGCTTTTAGCACCCCTTTTTTTTGATTACTTCAGAAATACGGAAAGGTCAAAAAGTTTCAATAAGTCTAGGCCAACGTTGTTCCAGACCGCTGGAATGGTTTCAAACAAACTAAAACCATTACAGCGGCCTGGAATATTTTTTATATATTAATAATCATCCTTTTTTTATTGTACGATTTATATTCAACTTTATTTTTTTTCCCCCAGATACTGTTAATTTTTTTAATGATGTTTGTAAGATACATAAATCGTGGGCTCAAACTCTGAAGCTGAACTCTGTGTTTAAAGTAAGAATCTCCCTATTAAACAGTATTTTAGGTTGATTTTGGGTGAATTTACTCAAAATAAAGCATTTCATACAGATTTGTCTCCAACACTCCACCAAGGCTTCGCCCTCATTTCGCTATCTTGTTAAATCCATGGTTCATACACTCACACTCTTGGATATCTACTGCTTGCTGAATGTCTCGGATAAAGGTGACCCTAGATGCTGCATATTAGTTAGAAGTAGGCATATTTACTCCTATCCCTAATTACAGCGATCAAGATATAACTACCAACAAATTGCAAACCGACAAAGGAACGAACTGAATGACCCTCTTTCTGACGAAACACTTATGAAGATAATCGCTATATCAGAACTCAGCGTTCTCATTGGGTGCGACGTGCGACGGATCTCCCACACTACCGTATGGGGAAGTGCGGATATAAATAATTAAGGTGAGTCATTTATCGATTTAATTTACACCACTATCCTTGGATGCAGTGCATTTTTGGATTAAAAATGCAGTGCTTTATTACCAGAAGAGTCTAGGGTCGCCCAAAGTCTGTATTGTCTTGAACCCGGCTATTACCATTGCCACCTTCCCCTTCAAGCAAAAGATCCTGAGGTGGGTCCGTAATCATTCCGAATTAGGTTGGAGCTTGGTGCCAAGCAAAGATCCATTTTGGTTCAAATTATATGGTATGAAAATTATAATCACCTCGGAGTTAAAAAGCATATGTATTAGTGAGAAGAAATTCACCTATCCGAGAAAACTGAACAGATCATGTATCATTTAATACGAAACTCATTTATTTGTGTATACTTTTGGCCAGAAATGGAAATATCCCGTTGAGTATGAAATTAAATTCCAGTCTGTAGGTTTACCTATTCACATTTTTTTTAATGAAGAAAAACAAAAAGGTATGAAAATTGATTTGTTTAACTTAGGTTCAAAATAATACCCAAGTATCCCACTAAAGTGCATTTCAATAATAATCGACGACGTTTCTAATTTTTTTCTACTATTTGCAAAACCAATACCTGCCCCTAACTGTTACAAATGCATAATCCAATATCCAAATGCACACACAGATATGTACCTACAATACGAACACAAAATCTATTTCCCGCCAAAACACCTGCACCGGCTGGTGCAATGATTTCTAAAACAAAACAAAATAAAAACAAAACCCATCCTAAAAGTAAGAAAGAAAGACATAATCAAAATAAAAACCAAAAAATAAACTCACAAAACAAGTTTAAATCAAATAACTCTTAAGAGAACAACAATTTCCCCTTCTAAAAGAGAATATTTTCTGTCAAATTTTTGACAGCTGCTGAGCAACATTAGCAAAGAACAAATATATTTTTGTGAAGCATTTTCCCTTTCAGTCATCGTCGAGGCGTCGTCGGGCATATTTCTTTCAAGGCGTAGCTCTACGCGAATATAAAGTTCCGGTTCGTGTACACACTTGAATGAGTGTTCTTTAAGCAAAAAAAAAAAAAAAAATACCACCCTTGTGGATTAATAAATTCATAAAAATCTTCATCAAAATTTGGATTACATTTTTGGATAAATACACATATTATTGGATTACATTGGATATCGAACACCTATTTGGATAATTTGCAAACTTTAACGGTAAGATAAATTGGAAAAAAAGAAATAAAGACCGTGTCGGTCACCACCCTGAAAAAAAACCGTCAGACATTCTAAGTTTTCGGTGTAACTTTATTGCAATGCTTCCAATATTTGGGTGAAAATCAATACCGTTAGTTAGAATATTGTTCTTTTCGGTTGAATTTTGATTTGATAGCATCTCCTATTAGTGATAAATAATTGTTTTATGCAAAATTTGAAGAAATTATTGATTTTTCACAAAACTGGGCAGAAAAAAGACTCGAGGCTGCCGTGGTAGTCCTGGCAACAAACTTAGGGTGTGTACATGTGTTTGCGCTAAGAATTTTTTTTTTGCAGGAAGAATCGCGACACTTCCTGTGGGTGGGTCCGTTAAAAAATTGAAAATATCACTTTGTTGGGCGCCATTTATGAAGAATTTTTTTTAATCATTCGAAAGATAATCTCGTTATTGATGTGTTTTTGATAAATTTTTGTAGAAATTGGCCAATTTTGATTCAGAAAAATGTTTAATGAAAATAATTTTCACTATGGAATGCGTTGCGAATGATTTGCGCAGGATCCAAAATGAGATTTGTATGAATTTTTTTTCTTCTTCTTCTTCTTAATTTGAAATGCTGTGACTTTTTGAAGGTCCTGCTCGCACTTGTGCGGTTTACTATTGACAAGGATGTAATTTGCAACTATATTTAGTTCTGTCTACATACAAAAGTATACATATACCTTGGTACCAACCATCCCTTTGTGAAGCAAACTCGCTCGACTCTGCTGATGTACCACCATGACGAAGATGGCGAGGGTTTTTTTCTTTTTTTTATGAGTCTATCTCAAAGGATATTCACCCTCAGATGTAGGTACACATAGTATAGATGGATAGATGTAGCGACGGATATGAATATTGGTTGCTTTGGTTTTTGTTGTAGTTTTTCCTGTAGTTCGTGTTCTTGTTGTTGTTGTTAGTGTTGATTTAAGGGTGCCTATTTCATTAGTTTTGCCCAGGGCTTAGTTCGTTGAGATAATTCATCTCTATTGATGATGAATAGGGGTTTCAATATAAGCTTAGCACTTTTGTTTGCTGGCATCTGGCAGGTAGATGGAAGATGTTCGGTTCGTTGATATTATCCTGATATTGGTACATGGGAAGACATCACGAAGATGATGAAGAGACTCTTTATTCTTTGAAATTGTATGTAGGAGTAGATTGTAGAAGTAGGTAGGTAGAGGCATTTCTCTTCCTTTTTGTGTGATTGAGTTGAGATTTCCAAAGAATATACTTGAACCTGTTTTTTTTTCTTGTCATATTCACATTTCTAAATGTTTTATTTGTGTGGGCGGGTATAGGTAAAAAGTACCGATTTGTGGATTTTTCAAGAATATTGCATTTATTGGTATTTTTTTAGAGCAATGAGTGGTATGTGCAATAAAAAGGAGCTCAATTTAACTTAGTACTTTGAGGTTGTTTTATATTGATACTTTCTCAGAAGTTATGTGTAACGATGGATGACCTAAGGATATTTTTATTTGATTTTTATGCATCTGCTGAGAACTTATGAATTGAAAGTTCGGTTTAAAATCATGCAATCTACTTCAGTTTCGGGTTATGGTTTAAACACAGTCTTACTTGTTTGGTGTTTGCACAATCAAGGTTCATAGTGTGGTTCAAGAGAGGATTTAAACTATGAGAAACTACGAATCAACAATTTGAAAACGAATTAAACCGAAAGGTTCAGTTTTGAACCTCTGTTAAATGCCCTAAAAAAGCGTTCAAATAGTTCCGAGAATGAATTCAAATCGGTACTTAATTTACGAATTTTTAAACAAAAATTATACCAAATTGTTATTCAGGACATTTTTTATCCAATTTAGTTGATGAAGCTTGTCATATAAAACGTTTGCCTCGTATGCTCTTCTAGGGGTACCTACCCATCAGGAATGATGCATTAAAATACCTACACATTTTGAAAACTTATACTAATTAAACGAAAATATTTGAACTCCATGGCAGTAAAACTGCATCCAAACCCCTAATATATCATAATGGTACCTTCTCAGTCAGACAGAGAGAGGACTATGTATGTCATAGTAATTCTTTAATTTGTGAGCACCACTTGTGACATTTAATTTTACACCGTAAATTCATAAGGGCTCTTAAGCCATGTAATACTTAGAAAGAGAAAGAGTGCTTTTAATGTTATAACGAATATTAAAGAAGATAATTTCTAAAATTTTTCTTTTCGTTCAGCAAATGTGGTATCTTACGCCTATCCTTTTTTTTTGTTGTAAAAACAAGAGTATGAACTTTAGAAAACAGGCATTACTTTCTATTAACATGGATATGTTTTCGTTGTGGTTTCAAAAATAATTAATAAAATCGGTGAATACAATTTCAGGCATTGAAATATATTAAAAATAGGGCATTTATATGATTTATCTAAATCGTAGCCATCAACCGATGAAATTTGACAATTCATGGGGTGACGGACGGTTCGGGAACGATAAACATATTTTGATATAAAAAGTGTATTTGACGATGTTCACATTGGACTCTCTCAACCAATTTATCTTAACGTAAGTCCACCCGTGTTCGTGTTCAGATACAAAATTGTGTGAACACATGGATTTTCATAACTTCTATATTTTTTCTCGCTCTTACCTTAGACGAACATAGGAAACAACAAATGTCAAAAAATCCATAGATTAAAAAAAAAAGTTAAAAATCCTGCCTCGCTTTGCCATATCTTGGATACCATGCAGAGGGAGTGAGATAAAGCACAGAGCCGTCATTCGTTTCAAATTACACTCAATAGGGGGGTTCACATTGGCTAACTTACCGGACGACCAAATGACAGCTCTCTCCCTTGGCAAACAGATCAAAATCTTTTGAAAATCATACGACCGACTGTCATTCGGCCATTTTCACAGCTCGTCGTTCCGGTAAGTAATGTCGTTTGCCAATCAAAAGTGTCAGATCTGAAATTTCCAGATTTTTGGTGTGAAATGGAAGATGATTTTGTGATTGTGTGCAAAATTTTTTTCTCAGAAGTGATGTGAAACAATGAAATAACAACAACAAATGTTCAGGTAAATGTCAAATACAGAAGTGTGTGTGAAAGTCGGTAGAGAAGTAGGTGTGAATCTAGCTTAAAATCGAGAGTCGGTAAATAATCTTTGACTCTGAGAGTGGTAAATGGGACATGGAATCTCACTTTTACCAGTATTAAAGCAGTATTATCCCCCTATTTTAGCTGTCAGATTTACAACTCTTTTATGGTGAATGGAAGACGACATTAGTCAGTGTGAACCCCCCTAATAGGGATTTTTACCAAATTGTCAAACTGAAAACTGACAGCCAACACTTTGGCCCGATGACAGTTGTAACATGAAAAGCAACTACAAAAATATAAACAAGTTTAAATATTTTTGTTGATTATTGGGGCAAAGTGTCGATTTAACGTGTAGAAGCTTGAGACAGAGATATATTGTTTTTTTTCTAAAAATTGAAAATTTCTGATTTGTTCGTTGTGTTTTAATCCATCGAAATTGAAGCTTTCCTTCAATAGAATTTGACACTTCTTGGTTTGACAAGGGGGAGAACCATATTTCGTTTTAAATATCACCCATTTGTTTTATTTTCGATTTCCTCAAAATGTTTGATCCCTCTAGTTTCTAGTCTGTTTTTAAAACTGAGTAGTTTGAATCTTATATTTTCTGGTGCAGAATGTTAACCAAAAGACTGTAGTATGCGATTGGAACAATTTATTTTATTCTTTATTATTGCATCACAACATCACTAGGATAAATAACATGTATAATATGTAGTCACTAAGTATACCGAAATCGAAACCGAAACGATATGTCAAAATATTACATTTCAAGTTTTGTTCTACTACAAAACCAACCGAAGTGTCTTTCGGTTCGGGTATAACTTACATAGGTACTCGGTTTGAGAAAATTTTGAACCAATTTAACTCTTGAATTGGTGTAGCTATTTACATTCTACATTCTGAAAAGTCCATATAAAGTCACGTTTAGCTTTAAAATTTGTTAAAAAAAAAGTCTATTAACTAGCGCTCTATTACTAAATTTACTACTATAGTTTAGTTAGGTGAACATGGACATTGGACATCTGTCCTTCAAATCCCAATAGATCCCAGAAAAATGTAATAGAATAAGTCTTTGTTATTATAACAATAGGAAGGTTGATAGTTTTTTTGTATTTCAATTCAATTTGCATTCGCTATTCATCAGCAAAACCGTTACAACTTTTAACATTTGAATTTCATTCATTAATTTTCTAAAAACAATATTCTATAGAAACTTTGCCATTAAACCAGAAAATTGACGGTTATGTGTCATGTTCTTGTTCAATCCAGAGCTTGAGCACATGTTCCACATTCAATTTTTTTAAATTTCATTTATCCTGTCTGGTGGTGTGCCATCAGTGCCATTGCCATTCAGCAAAACTAATATTCTCCCTCGCTGTGCTGCTCTAACAAAAAACACAATACGAAACAATCAAACGACAGTTAAGCCGTTTCAGTTTTAATTAAGGGTTCCCTCAATCTATTCCAGAGAAACGAACAGGGTAAAAAACTACAACAACACAAATCTTAAAAAAGTACGTGTTTTTTTTTAAATTTTATTATACTGATCATTTGATTCAAAAATGTGAGTCAAAGTGGAAAAAGAAAGAATATACAAACGAGGAGAAAACGGGGAAAATTTTATATGAATATTTGATTAAGAGGGGTTAGCTTTGCTTGCAATGGCAATGGCGATATGGCGAATAAATGGCCGCAGTCGTTTGAGTTTAGCAGACAGATGGCTTCCAGATTTCTTGGTTGCACACCTGATGACTCATATCTATCGTAAATGAGTAAATGAAGATTGACATGGATTATGAAAATATGCCATCGCAGTAGAATGAATTTTAAAATGATTAACCATGAAATCCTATGTAAAGAAAAATAACAATAAAAAGAAAAAACTCAGGAAGCCAAAACCCTAGAACTGCTAATTTGTCATCCCTTGGCTTAGAATTTAATCTGAAGTATAAACGGAAGTCACGAAATGATTCTTGTCTGTAGAAGCTAAGCTTCGAAAATTCATAGTACATAGTCTCAGTGTCATAACCGGATTCCTAATATAAGTAAAATGCAACTGAAGGGCCCAGTGTGCCTAAGAGAGGGCCGCAGGTTTGGATTAAAAAAACATTGAAAAACGATCTAATTTCTTTTGTTATTATTTATGTTATCATATTTCGAGCAAGTTTTTCTTTCTCACTCTTATATTAAACGAAAAGAGACACAGCTTGTAATCTTTTAAAGAGGAACACAACAATAGGGTTTTTTAGAAAAAAAGTAAAACATCTCTGTCTCATTTTGCCTCATAATATCTAAACGAAAAATCGACACTTTGGTTTAATGACATTTATATTTTTTAGAACTGTCATTGGTCCAAAATGTTGGCTAGTGTGACAATTTGGTAAAAATCCCTATTAGGTTTTTTTAGCAAAAAAAAAATGTAAACGTCAAAATGCTCACTTTGACTAAACTGACATCTGTGTATCATTCGAAAGCATATTACAAAAATTGTTGTTAGTGTTTTCTAATTATGAAAAAAAATAATTAAATATTTTTCTTAAACAGTCGGCCACTGTAAGATAATAATTTTAAAACAAAAAGTTATTAAACTACCCGATTTTACCTTATTTCCAACCTTACAACTGTCGGTTTCGTCAAAGTGGTAATTTTTGACAGATTTGAGATATCCCTATATCCGGGAATTCATTTATCCGCGAAACGGTCCATCCACTCCATAGTAGTTTTCCGCATCGTTTTTAAGGCAATAATGCACTTAGTTTTGTTGTGTAGAACAAACATTGCAATCAACTGTCAAATTCAAATGCGGTAGAGGGCGCTGTTCCTACTCAAAAGCAAAAGTGAACGAAAATTTGAGGAAAAAGTAGCAAACCCGAATTATATTGTGATCATTTTTTAAAACAACCACTTTAGTGCCTTATGGTTATTATAAAGGGGGCTCACATTGACGACGAGCTGTCAAAATGGCCGGATGACAGTCGGTCGGATGGTTTTCAAATGATTTTGATATTTGCCCAGGGAGAGAGCTGTCACTGTCATTTGGTCGTTCGGTAAGTTAGTCCCCCTATATAGATATGTCTTAAGTTCAAATCAATTGAGTTTCAGGCATTTATGTTTCAGGCATTTATGTGATAAAGTGACTTATGAAGAGAAAAAGAGCTAATCATTTGTTTCTCTTCCTTTTGTTATGAGTCACCTTTCTGTCAAATGCATCTTTACTTTCATTCGAGAAGGGTATACCTAGTTTCAAGAAACACTACGAAACCGTAATAAAAACTTAGGGGAACTTAGACAGCAATAAGACTTAAAGTTTTAATACGTAAAGTACCCCACATATCGAAGAAGTCCGGGCCTGTCTCTATTGTGCTATGTAATACGTATACATTAATACTCCAGAGGTCGTTGATGTGAAAGAGAAGAAAGAAGAACGAGGAATATTATAATATTCCTTCCGCACTTAGAAATGACGAAAGAATTTATTATACAAACTCTTCCACCCAACGTCGCCGACCGCTCTCTTGTGTATAATTTAAATTAATTACAACCACACAAGAATTCTAATGAAATCATGTACTAAAGTATAATAATTGAGCTAAAAATATTTCTCAGATCTAAAAAAAATTATATTACATATATTCACAACACAGCACACAACACTCTTCTCCGCTAATAGTTTGTTTGCATACAAAAATAAAAGGCCGCATAAAACCGGTACTGTGATATCGGTTTAGTATATGTATACCTACCTTCAAAAAAATGTATCTACAATCTTCAAGCTATTGAGCAATTATAACTGATGGTGTGATGCGCATTTATGCATGCGAATTATATTGCATCAGCTACTACAACAGGGTAGTTAAGGTAAAGGGAGGATAAAGAGGATTCATATTTTCCATGTTCTGATTTTGTTTGGGGGATGAAACAAAATTCTATCCTATAAGTGGAGTGTTCGGAGAGTACCCTCTGTGTGTTATGATGGTTATTTGCATTGTTATTGTTTGACAGATATATTGAATTACTGGCGTTCACTTTTTTTGTGATATTGTTCAAATGTGGGTTGTTTTCCACTTCGTTTACATCTTAAGGGGAATAAAAACATCACTTGGGGGATTTTTGTCCTAGGATATCAGGAAGTTTTTTGTCGTTTTTTAAATCTCTTGAAAAGAAAATTTATTTTAGTTTTAGTGACAGGAAATAAGCACTGGAATTGAATGATTTGTATAAAATGTGAATCATGCGTATGTTAATATCACAAAATCCGTGATATTTACATTAAAAGTCTAAAATACTTGGCGGAACAGTATGTGATATATATTGTAGCTATCCCTTTGGTGAAATCCGTTGTAACTTACAAAGAAATTCAAGAATTTTACCAAAAATTCCGTGATACCGGACAAAATCCGTAAAATTAACTGAAACAATCTGTGATACTTTTGGGATAAATCAGTAGTACTTACCGCAGCAATTTGGGACTCCTAGCCGCAATTAGTGATGGTTGTGGTTACCCTAAAAAATCCATGATACATTTCATAAAAAATTATGATACTTACGACAGCAATCCGTGATACTTATGGAAGAAAACCGTAGAAATTTGGGATTAGTTACCGAAGGTATACGAAATACTTATCGAACCGTAATGCGCAAGTTTACCGAACTCGGAATCACTTGATTGAGAAATTCGAAAATCGCCAGAGCAATTCGGGATTACTTCCCTGAACAAAATGAAATTCTAATCGGTTACTCCGTGATGTGTACCGGAAATATCCATGATTCTTTCCGGAGCAATTTGTAAATTTTACCTAAGCACTCCTTGATACATATGGAAGAAAACCGTGGTACTCGCTGTAATTTCAGGATTCCTCCTATGCAAAATATTTATCGGAGCAACCCGTGATGGTAACTGGTTTAGTCCATGTTATATTCGAGAACAATCTGTGATACTTATCGGAGAAATCCGTGCTACTCACCGAAGACCGGGATCACTTGACGGAGGAGTACGAAAATTGAAGGATCAATTCGGGACTACTAACTGGAACAAAACGAAATACTTATCGAAACATTCCGTGATACTCATTGAAAAAAAAACATGATATTTTCTGGATAAAGCAATACAAAATATTATCGCAGCAAATTCAAAAAATTACCAAAATGATTCGTGATACATATGAGATAAATCCTTGGTATCTACTAATCGGGGCAGTTCAAGAACCAGAACCATACGAAATACTTATAAGAGTAATCCATGATGCTGACAGGAAAACTTGTGATATTTCCCCAGAGCAATCTGTGATACTTACCGAAGTAATCCGTGATACTTATCGGGTCAGTTAATTGCTAGTATCGTCTCAATAAGAAATTCTCTTCCGAAGCAGTCTGTGATAATTACAGGAGCAATCCGTGATACTGAGGAAAAATCTTTACTACTTACCGTTGCGATTCAGAAGTTAAAAATATCGATTAATTATTTTGTCAAAAATTTGGTTTCTAATAGATTACAGATTGGTTTCAAATCAATTTCAAACTACACACTTCTGCATTTCCATGTTTAGTGTCGAGCACATATTCTAACTCCCCCTTTTGATTTCTATACCTTCCCAATTTTGTTTGTTCAATTTTTGTGTGTTTTCTAGAACAAAAAATATTGTAAGCCCACCACATTGTCGGCAAGTTACCAACAACCACAAATTAAGTGCAGTCAATTTGATTTTGTTTGCCATGCCCAAGCCCAAATATTGCCTTTTCACAAGAAAAAAAAAAACAAAACAACAACAAAATATCACATTCCAATCTACCCCCTAAAATTTGTTTTCGAATTTATTAAAGAAAAACCACAAGAAAAAAAAAAGTTCCTTTTCAATGACCCTTTAGAGTTTATTTCCATCAATTTCATAAAATGCCTGTGTCCTGTCTGTCAATACTGAGGTATCATTCACTCAGCATAATATAATTAAAAGGTTTCCAAAATGTTTTTACATGGGTATATGTAGGTACTCCTTCGTAATTTCTAGGAAAAAATATTTCATGCACAATCGATAGCGACACACACAAATGATATGGTTTACACTTAAAATCTTCTGAGCATGACATGAAAGATCCCTTTTTCGTGCGATATGGAATCCTCTTTAAAACCAAAGTACCTGCGAGTATCTTTACATGGCCCTTATTGCCTTTACTTCTTTGCATCATATACAATATATTAATTTTTGTGTTTGTTCAAAGTGCTATTTATAGTTTTGTAGGAACCAACTTAAGTTTATTTATTTCCCGTATGATAAAGGCACTGTTTTGGCTCCATAAAAAAAAAGAATATGTAGATGAAGAAACTATAAAACGACAATATTTTTAGAAAGGAACTAACTTCATAAAATAATTTTCTTTACAGTCGTATTGGAAGAATCTGTGATACAAATATAAATTGGTTGACATAAAACAAAACTCATCAATTGATTGAAATTTCGGTTTTACGATTGTCGATTGTTAAATTTAAAGAGCATTGTGAATTTGTAGTGCTATGTTACCATTGGGAATTGGCATTTAATTTGACATTTCAGTTTTGGGGAATTGGATTTTAGTTGTTTGATATTCTTTTGCTTAGAAGAAACTTTATTCATTATATCAAAATATTTATTCTAGTTATTTTTAGATTTATTTAGGCAAAAAGAGGTTACAGTGCACGTTTTTCAGTGAAATTACTCGGTAATAATATTTTTTTAAGCGCATATTTTCCAGCTAACTCTTCTTATATTTTCTATAAAAAAAGAATCTTATTTTGTTCAAGAAAGTGAAACAATTTCAAGTGAAAACAGGCAATAACCCCAAAAACAAAAATTTATCAATCAGGAATTTTTAATTGACTGAAAAAATTGATAAAATACCAATTTTTTTGACAACTATAATACCAAATTTGTTAATGGAACTATTCACAGTAGTTCTTAAATTTGATCTTGTATCAAAAAAAATTGATATTTGATAACGATGTATTATCGTTCATCAATTTTGTTGATAATTATTGTCAAATATCATATTGATATAGCTTTTTATGGTCTTTAGTAAATACCTACAAAACATTTGGCGTTTCGGCCCGGTGGGGCTCACTTGGACTCATCAGTTCACTTATCGTGAGGCACCTTGTCAATACGCAATTCAATTCAGCTTACATAAATTTAAAATTTATGATAACCAACACCTACCTTAGTTTTCAAAATTATTTATAGAGTGAACATTTTGAAATTCATTTTTCCTGACTACTTAACCTCAGGAAAAATTTCAAAAATGTGTCAAAAAACTTAGATCTTGCATTCTCAAATAAGTCGTGTCCTTTTTTCCTCAAACAAATAGACCTTCTCTGGAGTTTCGTCAATTCCTCTCAAGAGACAGTACCCTTGAAAAAATTAAGGGTGGCATAGGCTGGGAATCGAACTCAAACCTCCGACGCGACGTGACAGTCCATCGCATTAACCAGTAATTTTGTTTTCGTTTCGAGTTACACAAACTGCTTAGGGATGGTTGGGATGGTGGTGACGCTTAGCCACGAAAGTGTGTTGACCCAGGGTCAGAGTAGAAGTTAACTGCTTCGTTGTCGTTGATTGCTGGAACAAAATCCTCGTTTAGAATTTTCATTGAGGACAGGTACCTTGGCTCGGATTGTCTTTGCTGAGTGGTCATCCTTCTTTTCAGATGGTTGCGATGGTTGGTGATAATTCCGACAAGTTTGTTTGCTGATAGTACCAAATACTTGTCCAGGGGGTTGGTTGCTGTAATGTTTCTGCTTTTGTCGGTTGAAGAAAAATCCGGTGCAGATCATCAGGATTTCCCTTTCAAACAGTTGATGACTTGTCTAAGGAGCTGCTTATTCATTAAGAGTTTAGTTGGCTGGCTCAGTCCGGTTCTTCTTTTCATCAAGGGGTACACGCGATGGAATGCCATTTTTGCTGTCTTCAGCACATTCCTTGAGCGCTGGTTGAATCTCAGGAGCTCGTTGAAGTTGATGCCTAAATACTTAGCGTTGCGTTGGGCTGGCAATCTATTTCCATCTGGGAGCGTTAGTGTTATGCTTTTACAGTTTCCAGCCGAGTCTGGGTATAGGATAAAGTTTTTCGATTACAATGAATAAGTTTACTGCCTAGCACCACAAACAAAAATGGAATTGACGGAAAAAGGAGTCTGATGAGAGGATTGGCATCCTTGAAATATCTATAACCTAAGCCATGTTGGTGGTAGTACCTTCAAGTTGTTGTTGTTGTTCAAAGATTAATAGAAAACTGACGGAAGATTGCAGCCTAACTAAAAGTATGGAAACATACAAAATTTAAAGAAAAAATTAAATTGACGTCGAAATTTCAGCAAAATATTCAGTGCCCAGTGATCTTTTCGAAAATAAAACTGCATATCAGAAATGATTATAGTACCAAACTTAGTTCACTGATGAAATTTTTCGGATAAATTTCGTTAAATAAGCTTGAGGGTTTCTTAATATAAATAATCTAGCAACTGTATCAAGTTTCTAAAAAGAAGTGTCAGTCAAGGAAATAAATATAATTTTTGTATTTCCTTTTCTATAACTTCGGTAAGACTGATATATGTATAAGTGTTCTTATGACCACTTCACGAGCTAGCATATACAATCTGAAACTTGTTTTAAGTTCTGATTTTGGCAATCAAAGAAATCTAACAGAGGCAGAATTGTAACAAATAGCATTTTTTCTGGAATGTGGAAAACATGTAAAAATTTGTATGGAAATGATAGTTCTTTTACTTCATTTTATCATTTTAATGAGCAACTTTGTGCGACTCAGTTGTTCAGAGTTTTTTCTTACTTTTGATGTTAATGACGTGTTAAAAGGGACTGCTGTTCCTTTTTCGTTCAAATTCGGCTGAATGCTAAAGGAAGTGGGTGATGAAAAAAAAGTAGATATACAAAAATAGTTTGATTTATGTTCTTGGAAACGTACAATTTTTGACTTTTGCCTCCTTCTAGTTTTTTTCATAATTACAGTTCTGTTTAAATATCCGATAGTATGATGATATATTTCCTTTTGTTTTGTTTGGTTAAATTTTCTTCAGAGTCATAAGCATAACCTCAAAAACTAGTAATTAATCACCACCCTGTATGGGATAGTCTTAGTGATTCCAGCCCAAAATGGTGTGCATAAACTGTAGTTTTGGAAGACCATACTTAAAAATTAGGGTAAAGTCTAATAATTAAAAAGCCATATACTGGCATTAGGATAACATCAGTTCGTGCAATTGTGCCCCTATTTCGTTGTCATGACAAATATCTTTTTTTTAGATTGTATGAACCCCTGCATATAGTCTGCTTTACTCTCTATGTGCTCTTAGATCCTTTGTATTAAGGATATCTATGTACTCTACTATATCTTTCTTCTTTTCGTCTATCTTTTTTGCTCTAATAATATTTACATTGGTACCGGTTTGTTGACTTTTTCCCTCGACTGTTGTTTTTGTGCATAATGAGGGGATATGCCATGCGACGAGGACGATGATGATGATGATGATGATGACTAGGACCATTTCCACCCCTTCTGTCATCAGTCAGCGAACTGGAAAGTGTACCTACCTCTGCTCTGGTGTATTGCAAGCTTTTATATTATCCAAAGTTCCCCTATTTTATACCGCTCCCCTAACCCATCCTTATCACACGCTTATTTATGAAACAAACGCTTGACCCAATTTCATGTGCCTGAAGTTGGGTCTTGTTTCTTATTTTTTTTTTACAGTATTTTTTGTTCGCATGCATAGATTAGAGAGGTTTTTTAGCAAGCTATACCCTTTTTTTTTGTTCTTTAATATGCCCCAAAGTTTACTCAGGACTAAAAGGAGAGAAAAGGAATAAAAATCCGTTTTCCTTTGTCTGATGGTGGAGAGAACATAGAAGTTAGGATTTAATATTCAAAACATTCTATTATTTTCTTGGAAAAAATATACAAGGGTGTGTTTTTTAAGGGTGCTGCAGTCCTGTTATCTAGCGCATATTAAAATTACTCCTCATCAGTTTTTTTTTTTTTTCTTTATATGATGATGCCTATAAAATGTTTATTTGTTTCGAGTTTTTTCTGGCCAACGGGCACAAAACACTTGGTTTTTTGTATAATGTATGCTTTTCTCCTTTCTCTGAAATTGGCTTTTAGTTTTTTTTTTTTTTTGTCATGGCAGGGTATTTAAGGTGTGTTAAGGTTTTCCAAAACCCAAAACGTGCTAAAGGCATCAGACAAAAAGTAGCCGACACGACCGACGATGACAGGATGTCATCACATGTGAATAGAATTTATTTTTGTAAGGTTGTTGAATCCTCTTAAGGGCAACATTTACCTTTTAGATATAAGAAGTTGCATGTTGGACTTAAATGGTATACATTGACCCGCTTGGTGGCTTTTAGCTATTAGTCTTCTGGGAATTATTATTTTTTTTTTAGTTTTAAGTGTTTTAGTTTTAGGGGGTCAAAAACATTTGTGTTGTTTAAAATTGGCGGAAATTTATGTACCTACATAAGAAAATTCGTAATTTGAGTTTTTTTTTTGAGGATCATATTCTATGGTGGACAACTATTTCTAAATAATTAAATAAAAATCCCCTAATTTGTTCAGATTTTTATTTTGACAACTGATACCCCATCCGGGCCTTAAAGTTAAAAAAAAACGATTTTTCCTCGAAAAGTAGAAAAGTAGCATCTATAAATTTTTTTAAATTTCACTTCAAGAAGAATTAAATTCAAGCTTTTGAAAATGTGTGCCGCATGATTTTTAATTTTAATAACAAAA
Organism: Meliscaeva auricollis; assembly: GCA_948107695.1. Lineage (NCBI taxonomy): Eukaryota > Metazoa > Arthropoda > Insecta > Diptera > Syrphidae > Meliscaeva > Meliscaeva auricollis. The sequence continues at coordinate 28,911,296 of OX403619.1, read as the reverse complement.
ATTGTCAACATGACAATCGAGTAATTAGATATAATGCACTTTTTTGCATATTTAATTCAAAATGTTCAATGAAGCGAGTTCGAAAAATTGTATTTTTCAAACAATATATAAATAAAATGCACGACTGGGTCGCACGTACTTGCTCTTAGGGTCGAAGTTGCTTTGGACGTTAAGGCCCCTTATATAAAGTTGTAAGAAATAAATAAATTTATAAGAAATGTAAAAAAAAATAAAATTAATTACTAAAATGACATAAACAGCTTCTTAAATTGGTGTGAGCTCTAAACCATTTGATTTGATTAAAAAAGATACATTTTTAAAGGAAAAAAAAATTTAAAATCGTTAGAGCCGTTTTAAAAAAAAATAAGTTTTGTATACATAAAAATAAACTCAAATTTCAAAAAAATACAGAGACCCGTTTTTGAAAAATTGATTTTTCAAAAAAAAAATGTTGAAAGATTTTTTAAGAATCCAAAAAAATTTTTTTGTAAATGTTGATACCAAATAATTTTAAATTTCCTAAGAAGCTTCTGTATAAAAAAAAAATCTTCAAAATTGGTTCAGTCGTCTAAGAGAAAATTAAAAATGAAGAAAACGCTTTTATATGTTAGGTACCGTTAGTAGAATTTTTATAAACATTTCATTCATATCAAAACCCTACCCTACTAACAAAAGCAGACACAAAAATTTTAATCAAAATCGTTGAACCATCTGGAAATAGTAATTATGGAAAACTTTTAATGTTTAATTTTGGCTAGTTTAGATATAGCCAGCCACAAATATGTAGCTAGTTGTCAAAGACAAGGAAATAACCATAATTTTCTCTAAATAATTCAAGAATCAATACATAATTTACACACATTAACCCAAGTTAATTTTAGGGCCGTTCCTGATACATGCGTGGTTAACTTTACCATTTTACCAGATAGAAAAGTTTACCAGGTTTCATGAATACCCATAATATGAATTACACATGCAATACCCTATTATGGCTTTTTATAGAAAAAAAGCAATACGTCTCAGTCTCAATCTGCCTCATAGCTTCATAGCTGCTAAACGTCCAATCGACACTTTGGCACAGTGACGTTTAATTCAATTAAAAAAAAAAGGTGCATAAAATTGACTGCTACAAAAAATCGTATGATTTGGCTTTTGTGGGAGGAGCGATTACAAAAAAAAAATTTAAATAGAAAAAATCAATATTAAAAAAGTACGATAACAGTTAAGTTAGTATCACACGACTTGTGTATACACAACAATTTGTGTATTTTTGTTATCAAAATACACAATACCATCTGAACCACAATCGTTCTTGTACATTTTGTCATTTGCTGTCATCCAATTTGTCGTTTTTTACACAAATTTTGATGTTTACACAAATCGTGTTGTACTAGTTTTAGCATATTATCATCCTTTAATTTTTTTAAGCCAGATATCTATTCTTTATTTTTTTATATAAAAAAAAAATTGTCGAACACAAAATTGCAGACAATTTTTTTTCTTCAAGCTAATTTTTTTCATAATTTTGTGCTATCAACACTGATACTTAAATGCACTTATCAATGTCTAGACAAAATTAGAAAAAAAAGAACAGATAAGTATTTAAGTGTTTTTATGTTTTTGACAAAATCCAAAAATAATATTATAATCTTTTAAAAAAAATGATTCTTTTTGTCAAACTTATTTGTTTCAAACTTTAATGTTTTTTTTTTTTTTTAATTTAAAAGAATGCTTTGTGCTTACCTTTATTTATAGACCAGTAGTGCAAAACAAATGAAGAGCTTTAGGTCGCAAAAAATTGCACATCGCTGATTTTTTGGGATGCTGTTAGGAAATATGCCAGTTCAGCATTCCAAAAACGCCTATATCAGTGCATTTAATATATTAATTGCGACTATTTTTAACTTTAGACACGATTGACTAGATGCAATAAATTATAATCCAAAATTATAGATTCATTGCAACATTTCAAAAACACATATTTCGATGAAAATTATTCAGCGAAGGGCTTATTTTAAAATTTTACTTGTTTACTTTGTCCAGTTTTTATAGCTATAACTTTTGACTGCGACATAAGATCATCGCCAAAAATATACCAAAATGTTGACAATGCTCTTCTTCACTTTTTATCATAGAAACAATTGACTTTATTTTCTTGAGGATAAAGAAAAATGCACAAACTTTAACAAAATTTAAAAAAATGGACATAACCTCAAAATTACAGCCCGGACGTTATGGATTATAGTTTAATATCAAAGACAAATATATTATCTACAGCTTGGGTCTAACAACACTTTTACTAAAACTAATAGTTTTGGAGATATAGATCGATTCTCGTTTTTCAAAATGGCGAATCTACTACTATTAAACTACTACTTAAGCTTCTTCTAATATTCTTCTTTTTAATTTTAAAAAATCAGCCTTCCTGTATTTCATTCCGCTACATTTTTATTTTATAACATCATTCCTTGAAAGTAATATTATTGACATTTGAAGTGAATAACTTTTGACGAGCTCCAGATATGGCAATATACTTCCTGTGAGTATTTCTTAGACAGAAATAAAGATAATTACATTTAAAAATGTTTACTTACAATTTTTTGGCAGTTAATGTTTAATCTGTCAATGCAGATTGTCTTTGTCTCATTTGACATATCAATTATAACTAAGAAAAAAAAAGAACACTTTCATAGTTTATCAGTACCCCTGCCACCTACTTACCACTTCCTTCAGCTACACATTACAATCTAATAAAACTGTATTCGACCCTCTTTAAGTTCTGGTATTCTTAACCAAAACTTAAATTCTTTGTATACTTCAAAGTTTTGTTTCCTTTTTTTTATTATTATTTTTGTTTGTTTATCCAAACAACCCTCCAACACAATTTTAAATCCCCCCTTTTTCAAGGCGTTCTCAAAAGTTTCAGGTGTCATTTAAGTAAATAAACTTCCAACACTATTCTGGAGCAGCATTTAACTAATTTGAATATTGTTTTCAATGACTTTTGTCGCCTTTTCAATGCGTATTTGAGCATTATTTGACTATAATATTATAATGAATAGTAATATTATATTGCATGTATAGTGTAATGGCACGGACGTGTATATTTTTCAGTTAAGCTATTTCGATTTTATCGATTGTCATTGAAAACGAAATGGCTTCCTTGGGAAAGGATTATCCTACGAGGCAAGGTTTAGTCATAGTATTTTTTTTTGTATTGTAAATTGGAATTCAAATACGAAATGCACCTTCAAGCCTCAGTAGTAATTAAAGTAGGTACATTACATAAATTACATAAATTCATTTATTCTTAGTTGTGACAATTCAGCGCCTTTTATATGTATTAGGGTTGGTGCAGATTAAATCAGTTAACTTACGATATGACTGATGTCAATTTACAAAAGTACGAATATAATATCAGAGGAACCGCACCCCCTTACATACGATGCAAAATTTATTTCCAATCACCAGAGTTCAATATGATCCATGTCGTTTATAGGGGGTAAAAGACCCCCAAATAATTTTCAATTTGGAGACAAACCTTATGAGAAAAATTCGTATAGCTTCAAGTCACAATTAAGTCACTATAGTTGAGGTCTTAACTATTTTGATGATATGATAAGGGGCATTCGAAAAGTGTATTTTGTGAATTTCTCCCAGTATAATTTACAGTGGTGGCTCATATTATTCAGCCACATTGATTTTTTTTATTCTGTGGATTGATGCTTGCGGTACGAGTCACACTGCAAAATAATACCGGGTTCTTGTAAAGAGACTACGTATACATTCACGAAAGGATTTGTTTAAAACCAGATGTGGTCTATTTGCCTCTGCCTAGGCGGGATGGGCATTTTCGAAAAATAAACGTTTGAAAATGAACAAAAAGTTTGTTTTCTATTTTAAGTCGTTTGTCTCTCCTGAATAAACGTTGGGGAATAGATCCCCTATTGTAGTGAAAAGAATGCTTTTTCTTTTACGTTATTATTTTCCGACGCTAAAGTTATAGTGGCTACTCATATCAGAAACTTTTTTTCCGACAAATAAACAAACAGAAAAAAAAACAAGTAACACATTTACCATTTTGAAAAATCTCATCTCTCCCCGAAAGATTTTCCTAATTACGGCCTTGCATGCTAGAACCAAAAGCTCGAATTTTTCGCACCGAATGTCACTTTAATCCACACTTTAAAAAATTGTATCACAAACAATCGTTTTTGTATATTTTTGTTTATTTTTTATGCACAAAAAAGCTTGATTGTGTTTCAGCTTTCATATTCTTAATTCCCATAAGTTCAGAAATATCTTAAGCATTTGCTCAACCGAAGTCCGTATTCATACACAAAATGGAGGCCACTGAGTTAATCCTCATGTAAATGCTTAAGAATTTCCTTACAATCTCAAATATGAGTACACTCAGAAAAAAAAATTGTAAGGTTAATTTTTTTTTACTTTGGACCAACAACTTTTATAGGCTGAAATGAACGCAAGTACTTAAAATTCTTAACTCAACAACCTAAAGTGTTCAAATGTTTTCAAAATTAATTTTGATTTCACAAAAAAATAAGAAATGTACTAGAATAATAAAGAGAAAGCCAGAAGGTATAATAATAAATGTTAACAAATTCATTTGTATACTATTATACTTTCCTGCTTTCTCTTTATTACTATTTCTTTTTTCTTTCTCTCCTGAAATGAAACACAAAAAAATGTCTTGTGCTTTTATTGTTCATACTTATAATATTGGCTGTATTATTATTATAAATTTTTATTTTTCGCACATTATGTAAAGCAAAATCTTACTGCGGTTAAAATTGTATCTGCTAAATAGCGAAAAAATAGGAAGCCCTTAAAAAATACTGCAAGTTCGAATTTATTTATTTTTTGATGTAATTTCAACAACTCTCAAATTTTCTTAGGTTATGGTAACACTCAGAGTATAAATTTGACATTTCGCTCATATTTCAATATGGCTCCTCATCTTTCTAGGAAAATATATGTCTATGTCTTATGTCTTGTCCCAAGAACATATTCTTATGTCAACAATTTTTATTCTGGTTAGTAGTTGTTAGTTGAAGAATGAGTTGCTGGGCCAATTTTTTTGACAGCAAAAATAATTGACACAACAATTTCATTGTTGGGCTAACAATTTTTCGTTCTTAAAAATGATGAACAATGTAAAGATTGTTTTATCAAGAACCTGCTTGTTAAAATTACACTTTGATTCCTTAAAAATTAAGAATTAGTTGTTGCTCCAAGAACTTTTTGTTGAGTCAACAATTTTTAATTCACAATCTTACAACAGTGGAAAGTTCTTGGGATAAAAATGATTTTTTTCTCTGACTTGAGTGACGATTATGCATTCCGCCCTTAAACTCTTGGATGAGTTCACTATTTTTGCTTTTTAAAAATGAGTTATCCACATTTAATACGAAAACAAAGCATATAACTTTGAATTTTTCCCCCAGTTTGTTGTGGCAGTAAACAAAGAATACGCATTTAATTAAATTTCATAAATTTATTAATTAAAAATTAATAAACTTTTGCGAAATCTCGTTGACCTTCAAAATTGACTGATACATAACATAAGTCGTTACCTTCTATTCCTTTTCTTCTCTCGAATCTCTGGAAGTTAAATTTTTCTCTGAGAATTTTTCACCTCTCCACAGTCAAACACTTTGAATTTTGACAATTATGGTAGGTACCTAATCTAATAGTGGAAGCATATAATGGCTCTTTAAAAATAAAAACAATTAACTTTTGAAATTATGTATTTATTAAATAAATTTACTCAGAGAATAAAATTGTCTTATCTGCAAAAAACAGTAAAAAACCGAAAATAGATGAAAGCTTAATTCATAAATTTTCACATTTAGTTCTTTGAAATTTTAACAAAACAAACATATTTAACTTAAAAAATAATAATTATTGTTTTCATTTTCTTTTCAGTTCGCATCAATAACGCGCGTAAATTCGCTCGCGTTCGCGGCGTTCTGCAAAAAAACTAACAAACCAAATAAAAAAAATCCCGTGTTCGTCCGGGTCGTCTACTATAATAACAGCGATCTTTAGCCAGATCCATCGATCGAGATCGAGTGTTGTGTCTAAATAATAATAATTAATAAATTATTGTGAAGTGCTATATAGATAAATAAAATAATTGATTAAAAATAAAAAAAATAATAAGAAATTAAGTGCGTGGTAAAGTTAATATTAAAAAAAAAAATTAAGAGTTGCAAATTAAGTGTTTTTAGTGAAGAAAATAATAATTAAATATTAGGATAAAAAACCTACACCAAAAGCAGCAGAGAAACTCTAGTAGAATGGGATATTCTATAATTAAGTGGATAACATTAATTGCAGCATTAATTGCTCTCGGTAAGTTTTGTAAATTTCTATTTAAAGAAGAAAAAAACATCAAATTTCTTTGTTTATAAATCTGATCTTTAAAAAGGTCATCTAAATTATTCTCTCTGAGTAGAAGGTGCCACTTTGTATATGATTTAATACTAGGGTTGCCATCCTAAAATAAATGAAGTAATTTTTTTTAGTTTCCATTTGCTTGCGATGACGCGTTAAACAGTTGGAAAGCATACATTTACTTACAGTATGACGAGATTTCGTCTACTTCCCCCCCCCCCCTGAATAGTACAAAGACTTTTTTCAAATACTCTTATCAGAGTGAAATTTCTGCCATTTAAAAGTTTAAAAAAAATACGCATTACCGCTTTTTCATTTAAGAACAAGATGGCAACACTGTTTAATATTATTATGCTCAATGGATGTCATTGAATTGCTTTCAAGTTTTAAGAAAGAAAAACAAAGAAGATATTATTCTTGACTGGACAAATCACGGAGATCAATCGTGTCATAAAAAATCGAATATGAATTACTCTATTCAAATTTATTGACTATGAAATTATGCAAGTTTTGTAATTTAAGAGTTCATAAAAGTTAAGGGCATTGCATTTATGTTTAAAGTGTTCAATTTGTTAAACTATATGAGCTTTGATTTTTAAAAAAGAATAAATGTGTGGGAATTTTTAATTGGAACATGTCTTGATGTCGTGTAGTTAAACTGATAGCGCGATCATTTGAAATATTTGTTGGAGTTTCATTTCGTACGATGATTATTAGTGCGCATTTTTTGATAAGAAAATAAATATATATTTATGCAGTCATTACACTGAATTTAGAAATGAAGAAATGAATGCCTTTCACTATTGTGAATTGACTAATAGACGGATAGATGGTTGCGTGTTTTCAACCTCACTTGCAGCATGAATTTTATTAGATGGGGTCGGGATAGGCAAATTCAAAATTTGCAGAAGGATTTTTTATTTTTTAACTTTAGAGCGGGGCAAAAAAAACTTAATATAAAGACAAAAATATTAAAATAAAGGGTTTTCCAATAAGGTTTTTTTTTTTAAATAGAACGCAAACGATTCGAAATATCTCAAAATTTTTACTATCGGCTTGAAGTACAATTAAAACATTTATGAATGGACTCGACTTGGTTCATATGACCACCGGGCGGGCATGTTTGCAGCGGTCGATTCGTGTGACCCAATTTTTGATGACTCAATAGATGATTCGGCCACACATTTTGGCCAAAAAGGTTATTTCGCGTTCAGTGTTGGCTCTGAGCTCTTCCAACGTCATGGTCAGCTTGTTCACATAAACCAATTACGTAACGTAGCCCCAAAGAAAATAATCTAGAGGCGTTCAAATCGCACCAACGAGGCGGCCAATCGACTGGCTTATTTCTTGAGATAACACGCTCATCACACTTACTCTTCAATAAATCGATTGTAAGGTGTGCTTTGGGTCTTGTGGCACCATCCTGTTGAAACCACATGTAGTCCAAGTCCGTATCTTCCAATTTGTGCCATGGCGCGATATAGATGGCCATTAACCAGGCCAGTAACGTTACGATCGTTATCGCCGACGAAAAAATAACGGTCACCGACTCCGAATTTCGGTAAATTTTTTTTATAATTTGCCAGCGTTGCTCAATCGTGTACTTTACCATCATGAAGATGTTGAGTTAACTGAATAAATTGACAATGACAGTTCGATGATTAGTGAAAGGGTGCGTTCAAAAATTAAATCCAAAGTTGTCAAGCACCCACTGGAAAACCCACTTTTGGCCTTAAAATTGAATGGTTAAATTAATTTCTGGTCAAGTTCTAAAAAGCAGATTCTAAAACGTTTTACAGTTTTTGAAAAAATAACAAAAACTATTTTATTTCTAAGAAAAAAGTTTTATTTTAGTTTCTATGTGATTAGATTGGTCAATTTATGATTTCGGCACTTCTGCTTTTTTTGTAAAGTTATTATTGTATGATCAAATTCCAGGCTGACTCGATGGGTTCTATTTTTTATATCTTACTTTATTCTTTATGGAGTGGCAAAAACCTAATAATATTAAAGAAAATATATTTAAATACAAAGAATACCTTTTTTGACAGTCGACCGAATCAAGAAACAACTTAATTGGCTAATTGATCAGAGGACAAATGTTGAAAAAAATAATGGCAGGATGTGGGTGGTAGAAAAATTTATTTTTAATGGAAAATGATTTTGAAGATACCAAAATTTGACTAAATAAAAAAAATAATTTGACAAAGTTTGTACTTTATCTAAAAAAAAATAAATAATAAAAAAAATTATTATTTAAAAGTAATGCTTAAAACTGAAAAAAACGACTTTTAATTTAGAGAAAATATCATTTATTATTTTTAATTTAAATATTTATTTCGGACACTATGTCAGACATTATTGCTGAAATTTATAATTCTTTAACTTTTTTATAGAGCTTGACAAAAAAAACTTAATTTTTAATTATTGTTAGTATTGTCTTTTAATACTACTTTTTTATCATTCTTTTTTTATATTTTATGACGCACGCCTCCTCAAAAATATTATTTATTTATGATAACGTTGATATATGTGCATATACAATCCCATTCAAACAAAAAAGTGTGGATACTGCAAAATATAGGCTCTAGTCACACTTAATACACTTAACTCGACTGCCTTGCTTTCTACTAAATGTTTCATCAACCCTGTTTGTTTGCCATTTAATTCAGCAGCATCAACAGAATGTGTGGCATTAATGGTCACTAATTGAATGATGACCTATTCAATCAGGGTATTTGTGCCGAACCACACACAACAGCTCAATTCTGCTTAAAATAGCAACCTTTGGACATAATATCGCACTCGAATAAAATTATTATCATATCTTTACTGGCTGTTTTCAAGCTCGATTAATAAATATGAGAACGTTATTTATTTTTTTGTAAGAACAAAAAATAATATATCAAAGTACCTACTTAAATAGGAGAAAGTACCTACTACAGTTTGCGATCCAAGCAAAATTAAGATAAAAATACTCTCTTTGAGATTAATTTTGAAATGTTCCAGTTCAGCAAAACATGAAAAGTGCATTTAGCAACTTTTCTTTAGTTAAATGAAAATAAAAATAATTACTAGGTCAACCTCGATAGGTATATTAAATTGATTTACTAAATTGGAATGAATATGAATTTTTTTTTTAACATTCCGATAGTTTTAGGTCAAATGGTGGGATTATACAAATAAAAGATACCCATACACTAGTATACCCTTACTACATTCTAACCTATTTTAGTATGCCCTTTAAACAAAAAAAAAAATTCGAGAATGCTTGAGTGCATGCACTTAGGGGAAACACTATTTTATAGAACCAGAAACCTCTCATGGGCTAAATTCTCTGTCACATTGCATTAAATTGTGGTTATTTTTAGAAACCGACAACAAAAAAACCCCTGGCTTTTGAAAACTATTTTTGTTGTTGAAATATATTTAGCTTGGAGTTCTTTTTTCCTTTTTTTTTTTATTTAATTTGTTAAAGGAATTTATATAGTGCCATTAGGAATTTTTTTTTCATTTTTGATAACATATTTATTGAGTTTGGTATTTTGACATTTTAGGTATAGGAAATTATTTTTAATGGTTGCATTCAAAATTCAGTTCGGAAAATGACAGTATAATATATTTCCAAAACTCATATCCTTCTCATTAAAAAATGTATGCATGTAGAATAAATTATTGTGATGTTTTTAAAAATAAAGCAATATTTGTCAATTTAATTTTAATAGCTTCACAAAAAAAAAAATGATGAACACAAATCGATTTGAATTCAAATTTGGGGTTCTAACAATCAATTAGTTAGTTTTTGACGTGCTTTACTTTAAAAAAAAGTAAAGGGGCCAACCCATAGAATCCGTCGCGTGCGTAACGTCGACGTTGTCAACTGACAGCTCGATAAAATACACAAGCGTTCTTATGAGAAGCGACTCATCAGCAATGTACTGACAGACGCGACGGTAAAAGTAGCCGAACTTTCAACTTTTTCGTCCGGCAGATGCATTTGACATGAGATGTCATTTCAAATGTCAATAAAAAGTGTGTTCCATGTTCGTTATCTAAGTGTACTCCAAGGAATATGAGAACTAAGAACTGTGCCTTTTTTGTCTCCACCTTTATGAATTGTCAACTTTTATAATTGTTCTTAATAAATAAATGAACTGATAAGTCTAAATGATTCTGAATTCTATTGTAGAGTTAAATTTTGCAAACACTACATTTACACAACTGATAAATCTATTGTTAGGGGTATTCATGCAACCTTGGTTAACCTGGTAAGTGTGGTAAATATGTCATAATATGTATGGAAATGACAATTAGTATACCAGATATTGTACTTTATCGTGTTCCCAAGAGTTTTCGACTTGTTTAGAATTGCCAAGTTTATGTGGCCGATTGAATTTCCAAGAACTCCTCAAGTTTCATTAACTTTTCTCTTTACACTTGTCGGCCCCATTTTGGTATACCTGGTAAACGTAATAAAATGGTAATTCTGGTAAGTATTTTTTGTATTTGACCCTTAATTGATTAAGTACGTTTATTGGTTTATTAATAATCCCTAAACTGTCAAAATCTCTATAGGACATCTTTCCCAGAATATTGTAAGCTTTCCCATTTTACCATATGGAACCAGGTTTCATGAATACCCCAGTTGAATACAATTGCTTACTACTTCCATGAGCGAAACATCTTTAAAGATTTTAAATCTTTGACAAACAAATTTAAAACTTACACTAAGGTCATAAGAAGCCTACACTTTGCTGGTATGACTGGTCTGTACTTGAGTACTTCGTCAAATCTTCCTTTACCAGATTGAAAAGCAAATTGAAAACGTCCCTTTTCATTCGGACTGTAAGTTTGAATTCCTCTAGATCATTTTTGTACATTTTATCAAAATTTAAACTCAAAAATCCATTCTCATCACGGTCCTGATACAGTGGTCGTACCCAAAAATGATGCACTCGCGAGCTTCAGAAAGCAACAGCACAATGAGCTAAATTTCCTGAATTTCATCCAAATCCATTGTATAATTTTAATGTTTAATTTATCAAAAAAGAATAAAATATAACACAATTAAACACAGAAAAACGCAAAAAGTTAAGAATGTTTACTTTGAAAAACAACTTCTGTCTTCAAATTCCAACTCGACCACTCGATTTTGCATGTAAACAGTGGCAATTTAACAAAACAATCAGTCTAGCAACGTATTGTATGAGTCACCCCTTTCCGTCACATCTGTCATCGTCGACGGATTCACTGACGAAACGAGTTCGACGGATTCTATGGGTTGGCCCCTTTAATCTCAGAAATTGTAGCTAATTAAATCCTAATTTGTTGCGCAAACCAACAATTTGAAGCTCGCATAGTTTTTGAGTTATTGAATTTTCCACTAAAATAAGTCTGATTTTAGCGGACAAAATCTTAAATAATTAATAAAAATAAGTGTAGCTTTTTAAATGCTCTTAAGTAGCTACTCTTCGTTTTTGTAGCTACAATAGTTTTTTAATTATTTAAAATTCTGCTAAAATAAGTGTGAAGTTAGCGGACGAAAGTAAGAAAAATCTCATTTTTTTGATGTCCAAAATTCCAGCTTATGCTAATTTGTTGCGCAAAAATTAATTTTGAGGCTTCCATGGGTCATGTTCTATTCCAATTTTCTGTTTTAAGAGAGCACTTAAGGTCCCCGCTGAAGCCAATAAAGAAAATTTAAAGAAATGAACTTTTTGAAATTTTTTTTGCCAGTAATTGTAGATTTTCAAGCCAAAATTTGCTGCTCAAAAATCAATTTTGTAGCTCAAGTACTTTTTTGAAATACTGAAGTTTTTGCTAAAAAAAAGTAAGCCTAAAAGTGACCTTCAAAATAAATGAAAAATTCAAAAAAAATTGTTTTCAGAAATTTGAAGTCAACATGAACTGAATGAAACGCTAGAACTCCGATTTTTTTTTAAATTTCGTAAGAAAATAATAGATATACTTTCCGAAATTGAGATGTCTAAAAAATTTTCATTCTTTATAATTCTTTTCTTCCGAATTTTCAGTTTTCCTAGTAATGAATTTTGAGTTTTTCTAATTCTGAATTTTTAGGATTTTGAGTTTTTGAAATTCTGGGTTTTGGAGATTTTGAGTTTTCTTGGTTTTCTGAATTTTGATTTAGGTTTTCTAAGTTTTAGATTTTCGAAATTTTGTTCGGTTATCAGGATTTAAATTCCAACCCAAAAATTATTTTCCTAGGTGAAATCGAGTTGTATTAATCTTTTATTTTATTTAAGCTAAAACTTTAATCTATATTATTGAAAGTAGCAAAAAATATTCGTCATTTTCTGTGTGATCACACAGTTGTCGCTCATTGTGATAAATAAAACTAAAAATAACGAATTCAATCCTATAAAAAAATCTTCATCTGTTAACCTTTATTTACCCTTTGTAACCTCACGCTGTCATCATCATCAACAGCAACTGCATTCAACTCGAATCAATCTAAAAACCATCAAAATAAATACAAAAGAAACAGTAAAATTATTCTGAATCAATCAAAAAGAAATAACAAACGTGTCGACCGGCACAAGACCACCATCATCATTATTATTAATTAAATTCCAATACAAGTGCAAGTGGCAATCAAAATTGATTTTCACTTAAAAAAATAAAAAGAAAATATACAAACACTGCATCATTGCGGAGGTCATTGGTCTTGACTTTTCGTTTTTCATTTTCGAAACAAAGAAAATGGAAAAACGCTGCGCTGCGCTGCGCTGTTGTAAGGACCGACGGTTAGTAGGTATTGTGTGTTGCGGCAAACGAATGCTTTATTATAAGAAGTTTGGATGCATAAACTGGTCATGAATGATGATGATGATGAAGGACAAGATATTTTATTCAACATGAATGACTGGTTTTGGTCAAGAAATGCATTTTTTTCTTTCAACTGCTACTGTTGCAAACGTGTTTTGATTGAAGCTATAATTTGGAACTTTAAAGATGAATGTGAACACAAAATTGGAGAATTCTTTTCACTGTTACCTTAGCAACGAAAAAAATTTAGACACGAAATTAAATACAATTGTTAAATTTACAGGGTGACCATATAAATTTGTATTTTGTTTCATTTGCAACAATTTTTCATAAATGAGTAAATGAGTTGTCAAAAAAAACTTTTCACATTATCATGCGATAGTCTAAAATATGGCAATTTACACGCTGAAATTTGCTTCTAAAATCTGCTTAGTATTTTTCTGATATAATTTTACTCACATGTCTGTCATTTACATACTTGGTCTTTTGCAATGGCTAACATTTCCGTAATGACCTACCCTGTACATGCGAATATTTACCAATACTTGTTAATTTTTTTTTTGCAAAAGAAGAATTCCATTTTATAGCCATTTTATGGAAAATCATTTTTATATGAATTCGCAAACGACCTTCGTGATACGAATGCTAATGGCAGACTTAAACAAAAGTGAAAGACATTCAGTGAATGAAGTTAATCAATCTTTTGGTATATTTCTGATGTGCACGCGAAGTTCAAACAATTATTTGGCTACGTATGACTAATTCAATGTTATGTCTTTCAGTATATTCGTTTAAATAGAACTAAATGAAGTTCTAAGCATTTGAGAACATAATTAAAAATCAATTTCATTTTTTAAGAAAAATTTTATTGCTAGAGTTTTTATTCAACAATACCTATTAAAAAGTTGTTTACCATTAAAAAAAAGATTAAGAATCACAAAATAATGCTCTATTTTATATTGTTAAATTAAAAACAATAATTTGTTTCCTCAAAATAATATCGAGTACCTACTTTTGTATCTAAAACTAAAAGTAAAAAATCAGTTTGATATTTAAAAAGAAAGCACTTTTTGAATACCGACGTGATACCGACGTCTAAGCTTCCTGCAGGGTTGATTGATTTAAATCATGATTTAAATCAATGATTTAAATCAAATTATATTTTTGAAAAAATCATGATTTAAATCAAAATTGATTTTTATCAATAAAATTTTGTTCATTATTATAATTTTTAAAAAGCAACACCAATTTTGCTGCCTTTTCATTCCCCAGCCTGTTTCGTAGCTTAGACTGAACCAAGCCAAATGTTGAAAATATCCTTTCCACAGACGCAGAGGATACCACAGCTGTAAATAACTGGTCAATGATAGGCATAAGTTGGGCATACTCTTCATTTGTACTAAACTGAATATAAAACTTTTTTAAAAGGTTCAGTTTTAGATTTAAACTTAATTATTAGAGGCAGGAGGCCTCTTCCCGCGTATTCGCTTTGGGCATACTCGAAGGCTGTGTTTTCTTTTTCAGCTGTCAATCCGAATTTTGTTTTCGTTGGATCGAGTAAAGGCCATTCTATACATTTTTTTCAGCGCTGATATCAATCACGAAACGAAAAGAACAAAATGTCATTTGGTGTTCAAATTCGCCGTGATTGATAAGAAAAGTGATATTTTTTGTGAAGGTAAAAAATAAAAGTTTGTATGTACATCATTTACGGTGCAAAATAAGACAAACATCTTAAGAATACAGAAAAAAATAAAAAAAAATCAAAAAAATCAAAAAAAATCATGATTTTTTTGAAAAAATCAAAAAAATCTGTCAGAAGCAAAAAAAATCATGATTTTTATCAACCCTAGCTTCCTGTATAAACTGCATTTTTTTGAAATTTCGGATTTAGATGTGCATTTATATTTTCTAGAAAATGGCATACCAACTTTTTTTTAAACAAGGTTTGAGAATTTGTATGTATAAAAAAAATGTTGAAAATCGTTAGAGCAGTTTTTAATAAAAAATATTTTTTATACATACAAATTCTCAAACCTTGTTTAAAAAAAAGTTGGTATGCCATTTTCTAGAAAATATAAATGCATATCTAAACCCGAAATTTCAAAAAAATACAGTTACCCGTTTTCGAAAAATTAATTTTTCAAAAAGAAACAAAATTTAAAGATTTTTTAAAAATCCAAGAATTATTATTTGGAAAATTTTGATGTCAAGGAGAAGCAGATTTCGTATGAAAAAAAAACATGAGCACCTTTGCGTACCTACCGTTGTAAGAATTTGTTTAACAAAAAAACTTTAAAATATTGATTTTTACCAAAACTTTTGGAAATTAAGTATTATGGTTTATTTTGAAAATTAGAACGATTGTTCATTGGAATATTTAAAAAAAATGTGTGGTATACTCCCCACACAAAAGTGACATTTTTGAAATGTTTTTGTATTAAAAGTACAAGAAAATTTTATTCAAAATGACTGAATTTCGATTCTGACCTAAGTTTACAGATTCCAATTACATATCTCGATTCTAACAATAGTTATCGTGCTTAGACATTTCCAACGCCAAATACGCCGACACCGACGCACGGCAGAACAGAATCAAGTTATCACCAAAAAGCCCAGCTGTTTGCCCGATATTCGAGAAGAAAAAAATTAATTTGTCAATAATTTCTAGTATTTTTTTTTTGAAACCATGTATCAGTTGTTGACTACTTCATTTTTTTGTAGCATGAAATTAATCTGGTGTTAAAAATCAACAAGAGTTTATGCATGAGGTACTCGAGATGAACAAAAATTTGATTTCACAATTAGTGTATGTTTTTTGAGTTGTTTTGTTTAATAAAAAACGAAATATTTGATGTAAAAAACATTTTTCAACAATTTCTGGTATTTTTTTGTAGTTTTGTTTTGCTTTAAAAAACCTTTATATGTATAATATTTTACAGTTAATTCTACCAGTTACTAAAAACGATATTCTGTGAAAAACAAAATATAAGTACCTGCACTATGAAAAAAAACGAGCTAAAATCAAGAGTATCAATGGCAAATCAAGCAGATTCGTTGACGAAAGTCTGTCATCAGTTTCTTTGAAAAAAAAAAAAATTAAACAAAAAATGATTTTCTTCCAGTTTTTTTTTTCAATAATAATATTCCTACCAAAAACAGAGTTTTTCAAGTTCATGCGGTCAAGTCGTGTATTTTATTTTTTATAGAATGTTCAATTTAAAACTTAACTTCTTTAGTTTTTTATAAAAAAATAAAAAGTAAAATTTTTCTAGAACCCATTACTTGCCAAATCAAGCATAAATTATGTTAAACTTAACTCATTAATGCTCAAGCATGTAACTATCAACTATGCGAGAATTTCTGCAAGAAAAATATAATTTTGCATCAATAAACCATACCATCACTCTCAAATCACTGTCTACGAATCACCTCTCGCTTACAACTTAATGAATCCTATCCTGAAGCCTGATGCATAGCACAACGAAAAAAGAAGAAAAAAATATTTCTCTTCTTTTCCTTTGTCATTTTTTTTTTACCAAAGCACGGTAATGGCATTTTGTCATAAAAATTCACTCCAAATGCTTATACGCTTCATGAATTTTTATTAAAAAAAAAAAAAAAAAAACAAAAACCAATTTACATATATGAGTACAAAATATATTTGCCCCCTCAATGATGGTCAATGCTCACGTTTTTCATACGACAACAACACAACACACCGCTTTAATGACAAATTATATAGTAGACAGATGCAAGAGGGTGATTATGGTTGTCATGATTTTTTTCGAACTTTATTTTGTTTTTTATTTAATTCATTACATGGAACTTATCGTGAGTCATATGACAACTTTATTATAACGACCCTATGTACCTGTATAAATGTAAATCAAGTTAATTTGTATACAAGCGAAGAAATTGAATAAAAAATTCTTTGTCGTTTCTTTCAAGATCATTTTCTGAGATACCAACATTAACCAAATATTTCTGCTGTCTATGGGTAGTATTCCCATAGACAGAAGAAGTTTTAGACATTTAAATTTTTGACTCTTCATAAATAATATTAAATTAAGATTCCAGATATGATTTTTACTATTTCTAGGAAAAGTCGATACAAAATGTAGGCAACTGAAAAATTTTTTTTACAAACAATATTATTAGTCCATGCATGTTAAGGTTACGATTGCGAGGTTGAAAGTGCATACAGTCTACTCCATCTAAGTCGATTTTACCTTTAACTCGAACTTTTTCTAATTTTACATTCTCCTCAATATTAAACGGCCTATTTTGAAATCCTTTAAATCGATTTTGTCCAAAACTCCCTCGAACTCGAATGAATTTTTATATCCCGTGAAAATTTGTCTTCAAGGAATGGACTGTATTTTAATATGCATATTTTGTACTCGGGATTATGTACTCTATGGCAAGTTTAGGATTCGTAAAAAAATTACGATGATATAGAGAATGCGATAAAAGTGGGTTTTTTCAACTCTGTCTGTGTATACTACGCTGCAGCCTATTCCCTTGGAGAGTAATTTAATTTTTTTGGGACCAAAACCAACAGTGCGAGCTACGATTTTGAAAAAAAAAAATATTTGTGTCTACTTTTGTTAGTAAAAACGTACTTTTAAAAGGAAAGACCACCATTTTTTCAAATTAATTGAAAAATCCTATCTGGAACTGCAAGCAGGCTTAATGCCATGTAAAAATTATTTTGTATGTTTGTACCTTCCTGGTAAAAGCTTACTTTTGCTGAGCAATAAAGGCTATTTGTTTTTATATTGGAATAGCCTCGCCGCAAAGGGGCCGGTTATAGCGATTAGGAAAATAAATCAGAATAAAATTTCGAATAGATTTTTTAAGTTGGTTTCACTCGTTTTAAAATACAAAAACAAAATAAATCGATGACAATGACATCAATTGTATAACAAGTTTTTGTAAAATATGTGTTTGTATATTTTCCTAGCACGAAAAGTTTTTTCGTATCAGGAAAATAAACAAATACAGTTTTAATGAAAACTTATTGTTCGATTGTAAAATTTCTTTACACAAAATCATCGCTAAGCCATTTGTCATCGATTTATGTTGGTTTTGTATTTTAAAACGTGTGAAAACAATAACAAAATCCATACGAAAATTTATCCTGATCGTTATAACCGGTCCCTTAGTTAAAATTACAGTTATTTAATATATTATATTTTAAGAAAATAGTTTTTATTTATTCTTTGAAATATATAAAAAAAAAAAAATTCATGGCAACCCTTGACTTCAATCAACCTTAATATATCATAAAACTCTGATTAAACTGAACATGTATGAAATACTCGCATTATTAAAACAATTAAAGAATATGATAAACTCAAAAAAAAAGTCAGACAAGTTGTTCGGCCACGGCTACACTGACAGACTGTATTTTTGTACTTAACTAGTAGCGAAGCAAATATTAACGAAGCACAAGAAAGTGTAAGGTAGCACAGATCAACAATACATCCCTGTGAATGTAAGTTAATTTCAGGATTTATAATAATTTTAAACTTAGATAAATAAAAAAAATATGGCAACCCTAGATTTTATGACAACCTTAATATATCTTGTCATGTAAAAAAACAAAAACACAAAGTTTAAACAATAGCTCTATCCAATTTCTTAAAGTAAGTGATACATACGGCAACCCTGTCAGACCGTGTTGTTTGAACCAAAATTGTATTAAAGCAACTGAACTGTAAACAAATTCACAACAATTTCAGTCTTGCGAAAGATGGTTAGTTTTGACAATTGTTCCGCATTTAAAAAAACCGATTGGCAACCCCGGGCCCACGGCAACCCTGGTTTTTCTTCATAACTAGCAACTAGTACCAAACCAACTGTAAAACAAATTTCAGCCTTGCATCTAGTTGGTTAGTCAGAGTGGCTGCAGGCTATTAGTTTTGGTCCTAAAAAAATTTATTTTCTAGGGCAGCACCTAAAACTCATATAATTACCAATTTTAAAAGAAAATCGCTTAAGTAGTTAGGAGGTTGTAGTTCAGTCTAGATACAGACAGACGTAATGTCATATACCTATCGGATTTTTATGTCGAGTTCTTTTTTTTACGAATCCTTTGCCCTGTAGTCTTTAGTACCTACGTTAAAGTTAGCCTGACAATTATAAAAACAACAAATTTTTTTAAGAATCCTTTTTATTAAAGGAGATGACCCGTTTTGTTTCAAATTTTCTAATATTCTCATCGTTTATTCAAAATTAATTGTTTTCCATCAATTACTTTGCAACTAGGTCAGCAAATGGCAGCTTTCCGGCAAATGAAAAATAGCTTTCAATATACTACGGATGCATTAAAATAATAACTCGTTCCAAATAAATGTTTCACGCGCCCATTAAAATATAAACGCATTTCCCTTACCCCTTGCTTGAGTCTTTTTCAGCATTTTCATGATCCAAAAAGCCGACTATTACAAGCTTCTATACGTACGGCAAGGCATTGTAATGACGGAAGCCCTTTTAATGTTTTAACGATGAACAAATACAAAAAATCTCCTAACACACACATACCGAATATCATATTTGGAGACAAAGAATATACAAACATACCCTATATTCCTATTAAAACAGAAGGCGAACAAAAACAATACCTCTCGACTCCCGCCCGCCATCACTACGATGACAGGGCGTATGAGTACCCTCTCTAACAAATAATAAAAATAAAAAAAAATAAAAAAAGATTTTCCATTTTCCAGCATTTAATGAGGTGCTATCTGCAATCTAACATTTTGTCGACTTGCAGCTCTTGTTTCTTTCTCGGCTCGGCGGCGGCGTGTTGCAAGTTGATATGGAAATGGAAATGGCGTGAAACTGTGGACCTAGATTCATGGCATGCTCTTGGAATGTTTGCAAAGCGGTTTAATTTGGTGGCCAAAGCAAGGACTTATTAGAACAGTTTAAGAGGGATAAACATAGGAGAACGTTGTTTTTTTTTTTTTTTGTTTAATGTTTGGTAAACCCCAAACTGTTTGCTTAATTTTTCGATTCTATTGTTGTTGGTTGTTCGAGTTTTTTTCTCTTTATCATATCAAAAGAAGTTCCGCCTCTTTGATAAAAATAAAAATAAAAAAAATTATTGCGGGAGCTTTGTGGTTGTACATAAACTTTTGTTTTATCCAAGAATGCAGTATTAATTTTATCTCATTATATTGAGAACAATGAATAAGATCTTAATTCTATTACAAAATTAGGTCTAGCATGAGCATCTAGGGGTGGTTGAACTTAAAGTGGGTATAATAGATTAGAGGGATATTGGAGAACAAAAGTAAGTTTATTCAATGGTTTTATGTAGAATGAAGGTAAAGTAATTAAGAAATTAAGATTTAATAGTATGATGTATGATCTTGATGGAACTTCAATTAAAAATAATCATATGGATTCAATTTAAAACTTTGTAATGTATGACTTTCTGTGACTAGTCAATAATAATATATTGCAGAATGACGTATTTCATAGAAATTAACATAAAAAAGACCGATATTATGTAAATAGAACGAGAGTTTTGGAAAAATCAAATACAAAATGATTTGAAAATAAATACAACTTTTATTGCCACCAAGAGAATCTGGAGATTTGAAACGCTCAAAGTGTTTGTTGTCTGTCAACCGATCCTAAAGCTCTGCAATAAGTGTCAGTATCATCTTATGGATAGTCACTTAGGATATAGGAGGATATTTTTTTGGTTAAATGACAGTTAAAAAGCATTCTGGCATATATTGATGTTTTGTATGTTTTGATGTGTAATTGTTTTTTTTTTTATGTATTCTACCCTGCCATTCTACATTGGCTTATAGCTTTAATGTTACTGCAATTATTTCTGTAACCAATTCAAAAAGAATTAGTTTCGAATATTTCCGAATTAAAAAAAAATTGTGAAAATTAAATTTGTACTTCTACAAAAAAAAAAAACTCTCATACGCCATACACATTTTTTTGTAAATGAAACTTTTTGATATGTTTTAAAAATATTAGGTTTCCTATATTTTATGTGTTTTGGGATATAATTTTTGAGATTTTTGGTTTTTGGTATTTTGTGTGTTTGCTAGATTTTAGGTTTTCCGAATATATCGATCACCACTTTATCTGCTGTTAATTGATTTTTAAGAAGCGGTCGATAATGTCAACAGAGAATTATTTGGATTGCCTTATGCAGGAGTGACATCCCGGATAAGTTAATTGCTGATATTAAACTTACGATAAATGCATGTGTCACATTCTGCATAAAGAAAAGTTGTCACATAAATTTGAAGTCTCATGTGGAGTCATTCAGGGTTGCATACATACACCAATACTATTCTTGTTAGTGATATGATAAGTGATGTGCTGCGCGCAGTCCTGTTAAACGGAAATGGATTATATGAAAAGAGTTTTAAAAATGCAAAATTGAAATAAACGGGTTTTGAAAAAAGAAATATTTGGATGCAAAGTTGACACAATAGTTTATTAACATAAGAAAATCTTGAACTACTGGGAGGTATTAGTCTGATATAGAATAAGCGGTTTCTAATAAAAAATGAGATCTGTTTTTTATTTGTCGGTCATTGAAAAATTAAAAAAAATATTTTATCATAAATAAAAAAAAAAGAAAAAAATATGTTCGGCATTAATTCAAGCTCAGTGAATTCTTATTCAAGAAAGAGTTTTTATCAGAATAAAAGAAAAAAATTAATAATAAGAACTGAAAATGGTTTATGAAAAGTTTAAAATACTTTTTCTCCAATTCAAAAAATTCTTTCAATAATGACATTGTCGGCCCAACAACTCGTTCTTTAAGTGAAAATAACTTTTAAGAATACAAATTATTGACATAAGAATAAGTTCTTGGGCCAAGGCAAATACATTGAAATGTATTTTCTTGAAAAAATAAGGACTTAAGAAAATTTGATAGTTGTTGAAGTTAAATCTTTAATAAACAACTCGAACCTGCATTATTTTTAGGGGATTTCCTATTTTTTCGAGGTAAAATGTGTTATTTAGTAGATACAATTTTAATCGCAGTAAATTTAGCTTAACATAATATGCGCAAAATGGAAATAGATAGGTTATAACAATGCAGCCAATATTTTAGGTATGAATAATAAAAGCACAAGACATTTGTGACGTTGAAAATCAAAACGGTGCAAAAGTCACTTTGTTCAATATCTTGAGTATGATATACTAAAATTGGCATGTCTCAGAGAGAGTGTGGTATTCTTTGTTGTTTCAAAACAAGACAATTAAGAAGTTATTATTGTTTTAATTTTGAGTTTGGCATCAAAACGAGCCTAGATATGTTTTTAACAAACAAAACTGCCACCACGGGACGAAAATTAAAAAATCCTTTTATTATTTTTTTTATTCAATCTTACTGCATTGAATTGAATTTACTGCATTGAATTATCTTGAATATTTTAGAGACTACAAGTTTTCGCCCTTTTATTCGGTTTCATGTTCCAATTTTGTAGCCTCTGTTTGATAATAATTAACGACACATTTATATGTGTTTCATTTGAAGTCAGAAAGAAAAAAGAAATAATAATAAAGAGAAAGCAAGAAAGTATAATAATCAAAATGAATTTGTTAATATTTATTCTCTTTATGATTCTAGTACATTTCTTTTTTTTCGTGGAAACAAGTCATTTTGACAGCATTTTAAAATAATAACACTGAAAATTACCGAGTTAAGAATTTAAGTACTTGGGTTCATTTTAAGTACGAAAGTTGTTGGCCCAAAGTTCAAAATTCTTAATTTTACAATTTTTTTTCTGAGTGTAGTAAAATCGATTTGGCCCTTAAGTTATAGTCCAAGCCGCGAACATCGGATTACTTTGCTCATAAGGTAAGCGATTTTAATTGCCGTCAAATGAAAGATAAGTTGGTACTTAAAAAAAAAACACTTTTGATATGAGTACCTCAACTTGGCAAAACTGTTTGCACGAAAAAAAAGCTACATCACTTTACGCATCATAACTTTTTGGTTTATTAAAAAACAAAAATATAATATTGCCAAACAAAAGTCAAAAACATGGAAAAATGCAAAAAATTAAGTTAAGACTGTAGAAATCAGAATAAGGTTACCCTGTTCAACTAAAAAATATCAGTTGCTACACAGTAATGGGTGTAATTAAACGGCAACAATATTTGAATGCAAAAAGCTCTAAAAACACTAATTTTTCAGTGAAAACGTTCCTACCATACTTGACAGAGTAAAAAGCTTAAATCATATTAAAATGTAGAAAAAAATTTGGGTGCCATCCCTGAAACGGAGGCGAGTATGTACACGGAATTTTGACTAAAAAACGTGATTGCCGTATACTTGCACCCATTTTAGAGTTGGCGCTTAAATTTTTTTAAGATATAAGCCCAATTATAATTTGGTTTTAGCTTTTAACCTTGTCAAATATGGTACGTTTCACTGAAAAATTAGTGCTTTTAGTATTTTAATGAAAAACAAATACGACGAAAAGCCTCATAAGTAAGAAATTATAGTTTTTCAAAAACTGAGATTGAATTAAACTAATCCTTACGTCAAATTATTTCGGATGTCAATATAAGCCATAACTTAACTAACCATTGGCTATTATTGTTAAAACATCGACATTTTTGACATTTTTTTCTGTATAGTATATAAACTTTTTGAAATTAATAGCACTGTAAACATTATGCATCATGTGTAAAAAGTAGTTACCTACACTTACCTAAATCCACATCTTTTTATAAAGTTGTTACAAATTGAAGACACATTTAATGGTTTTCCCACCTCCTTGAATTACTTTACAATAAATTTATGAAATGAAATGAATGCGACATAATATCACATCTCACATTATGGTAAATGCCTTGTTAAGAAGAAAATTGCACAATTCCTTTCTGTTTAGTTGATATATAATCGTTCGCAATATGCACTGCAGATAGTCCACCATAAAAAAGTCTTTATAGAAGCTCGCATATAAATAAGACACAATTATGAGATGACAACATAAAGATTTTACTCATAATATGTCTACTAAAAATCAAAACTTTACTCGGTGTGTCATTTGATTTGGATCAAACCACACACATCATACACAATAGGTACATCCAAGGAACCAAACCACAACGATTATATGATTTGTATGTGCGGCAAAGCGCACTGGTGTCATTGGCATTTATACAATATATCTAAATATTCTATAGAATAAAATGCGTTTACAGTAAAGTTTAAAAGTTTACAAAACATCAAGAGAAAACTATTTAAAAAAATACTTAGGCGAGATATCGAGAACTCAATTGTTTCCAAGGTTCATACGACAGTGATTAGTTGAATTCGTTTGACAGATTTCATGTAGACATAAGGAACGGTTCACATTTGGCCCTTCTAGCTAACAAAAAATTTTACTAAAAATTAATCCAACAATGTTTTTCTCAGAAACCTTAGAAAGTTACATGCAACTGACAGCTGAGATTTTTTGTCCCACTTAAAAAAATTCTGAAAAATTTCTTTGTGGGGCGCGCCTATTGAATAACTTACCGGACGAGAAAATGACAACTCTCTTCCTTAGCCAATATCATTTGAAAACCATCCGACTGATGTCAATCTATTCATTTTGACAGTTCGTCGTCCGGTAGGCAACGTGAACCCCCCCTATTGAGGTTTTTTCGAACCAATAACGAACTAACGAACAACGCCTGTCAAAATTAATTTACATGGTGAGGTGATAGATGAGATGAGTTTATCCACATTTACACGATCCGACTCGCCATGTTACTCCCGACGGCCACCGACGAAAACTTAGCTGTCATGCTAAATGTTTCGCGTTGACTTTTGGCTCTGTTTGTTTACTTTATTTTGAATAAAATTAGGATAATCTGTTTTAAAACGTCATTTCACAGGAAATTAAGATGGTTTTCTGCAGAAAATAAATCAACTTTTTTGTAATTTTTTTAAGTTTGTTGATTTTCAAACATCACTGTAAGCTGTAGGTCTTGAATCCGAGCCAAACGTCAAATCATATGTACGTTTATCATTTCCGCTGCTTTTTTTAAAACATTTTTATTGAATTAGAATCCTCCACTAATCCTAACAACAAGTCATCTTCCCATCATCTCCAAGTTACGATCGCATTTTGTTCATTCTCCTCTTATAAGTGAGTAATCACGTTTACGTTCATACAAACATACAAGCATATACCGTAGATATATAAATGTGTGATGACAAAAGATTTGTTGCCAAAGCGAGATCTCAGATTTCACCCGCAATTTGCATATGATATCATA
Source organism: Meliscaeva auricollis (assembly GCA_948107695.1). Lineage (NCBI taxonomy): Eukaryota > Metazoa > Arthropoda > Insecta > Diptera > Syrphidae > Meliscaeva > Meliscaeva auricollis. The sequence continues at coordinate 28,885,820 of OX403619.1, read as the reverse complement.
AAAATTAAAAAAAAAAAAAAAAAAAAAATTGAAGAAGAATATCGAGATTGCCTTCTCTGGTTCCCTGACACTTTCGCATCGGGTTTGAGGTGAGTATAAAGATCATTCATTTCTTTGACTTGACTGCAACTGCAACTGAGAGCTGCGCATGGATGACGCAAACTCAATGAATTGATAGGTAGCTTCTCTTGCACCTCATCACTCGGCTTGATGATGATCGTCAGTCGCCAGCCTCATCTATATTTTTTGTATATTTTCTTTTTAAATGAAAACAAAACAAAGATAACAAAACGTGAACAAATTTATTCACAAAATTGTATCTTTGCAACGTTCAACTTTTAACGTTCGTTGAGTTGTGGTCGTTCGTGGCTTGCTCAAGTGTAGTTTAAGTTTTTTTTTGTCTTAATTTTTTTATTTAATGAAAACGATACTCGTTCTATAAAAGAGTGTTATTCGAACATGTGGTGTCGTGAGCTAATTTAAATTGAGAAACTCATGCGTACAGAGCTGGATTTGGAATTATTGGAGAACCCTAGTAAAGCATTTGTAAAATATGATCGGATAAGAGGTTGCAGTTTCCTCTTAAAATCATCTTACAAAATCTCCCCTTTAATGTTTGCTACAAACTGTGTGGACTTAAAAAAGATCTTATATATGTATGTACTAGAAGTTCCAGACCGATATTAGATTTTTCAAGTGTCTGGACAATAAATCTATTTGTAAGCCCTTTTCGAAGCGTTGCTTCTAATTTCTTTGGCTAAGCAGACAAAATTCAGTAAATTACGAAAGAATCTGGCTAATAAAGGGGGATTTGGAAAAAAATCATGTTCGAATCCGGCAAACAGTAGACGAATTCGCTAAATCACACAAACACGGAAAATCACGGAAGAATATTCAGCAAATCACGTACGAATTAGACAAACATGGATAAAAATCCGGAAATCTAACTGATTTCGTCAAATATCAGAAAAAAATCTCTCTAATCAAGGCCGAATCTGACAAATTACTGACGTATCTAATAAATCATCGAAGTATGAGGAAATAACCTTGTTATCTACAAACGAATCTTCCCTCTGTTGCTAAATATCTTGGTTGAATCTGGCAATTTTTATATCTAGGCAAACTTGATCGAAAATATGAAAAAATTCTACTTCTAAATTTTACTATTTCGGCCAATTGAAGGAAAAAAACCGTCAAATGAAAAACAATTCTGGTTTATTACTCAAAAACTCGGAGAATCACGGATGAATTTGACAAATCACGAAGAAATTCGCCAAATCATAGAGGTATGGTCAAATAACGGACGAATCCGACAATTAAAGTGATTACGGATGAAGTGATTACTGAAGAACCCGAAAATTCCACGGACAGATTTAGAAAATGAAAGATACAAACTCGGCAAATAATGAACAATTCTTGTAACAATATAAAACTGATAAATATTCGAGAAATTACAAATAAATTTGGCAATTACAGTATTAAGTCTGTTAATTTAATTTTGTGTTCAATTAAAATAAAGACGCTTCTTCGCTGCTGTTTGGGTTGGGTACCCTTACCAGCCCCAAATTGAGCTGTAAAAGTGTTGAACTTGATAACCCTCAGTTAATAAGAAGCGATTTTTGCTACTCTTAATAAAACTGTAACTACTAAAAAGTGACATAGAGTCTGAAAATATCAATTTTTTCAACTCTATAGTAGCGAGAGGGTTGTCATAACGACAAAATTTTAGAACACAAGTATTTCATTAAGTGGCCCAAAAAGCAAATCTTACTTTTCCGTACACACAAATGAAATCGACTTTTTCGATATTGATTTTTTTTAGAAAAGGCATGAAACGCAAAAACAACCCATATTTTTTAGAAATTTTTCTTTGAAAATTTGTATTAAGATCACTTCTGTTAGTTAGATCAGTAAATGCAAGAAGTGTACGATCAGGAAAACTAGGATTAAGTCAAAGTTTACACCATTTCCAATTAAATCTTCTTGTACTTTTCATAATAAAGAACCACACAGAATGACACATTAATATGGATCACAAATTTGGATTTTTACTTTAAATTTTCCTTTGAAAATTGATATTGATTTTGAAAATAATGGAATCCAAGAAACGGAAAACTTAGCTCTCAAAATCCATCGTTATAATTACTATTTCTAAGTTTTTTATTCAATTTCTATTCATTGTTTTTAGTGCAAATCTTTTTCTGAAACTTTCAAAGTGCATTTGAATCTCAAAATAAATAAATAAATAAAAGCTACATTTTGAGAATTAAGTGTTCCGTTCTTTTTTTTTTATAGGTTTTTTTTTTAAGGTACAAGAAGGTTTTATTTAAAATGGCTGAGATTTGAACTTTATAACTAAGATTTATCAATAAAAAATTATCGTTTTAACAATTTTTAACACTAACGACGACGCACGGAGGCAATGGCATGATTTGGAAAATGTCTCAAATCCTGTTTTCTTTGCACTTCATATGACTTTTTATGATGAAATAAACAAATTATAAAAAAATAGGGTAATCTCAAACTACTCCGTACACAAAAGTTAGCCTTGATTTAGTTTTGAAAAAAAAAATTGTCTTATGTAACTAACAACTATTTATGACTTGTTTTTACAAAACAGACTTTTTAGTCTTTAATTTAAATAAAAGTAGTGTTTTATATTGTACATGTAAAAAAAAGTAATTATTTTTAAAAATAATATAGTTACCATTACATATATTTTCTTTCAAAAACTCGAAAACATTTAAGTATCTTCAATTTTAAAAATTAATATGTGCCTTGAGTATTTAAAACAAAAGTAGTTGTTTTTGTACAAAAAAAATCAGATTAAAGAAACAAATTTGCATTTATTTAAAAAAAAATTTAGTTAAAATTTAAATTTTTTTCAAAAACTGGTGGTGAAAGCAATTTAAAAAAAAAAGATAAATAGAATAGATAGGCTTTTGAAAAAATTATAATTTGATATCGCATTGCTGTTGATTATTATTAATGAATTTTTTTGAATATTAATGAACTTTAATGTACAAAAACGTGGCTAACTAAAATGACTGTTTTAAAAGGATAAAATATTCTTTTACTTATATTCTAAAACATAAATTTCCACCATACAGTACCGGCCCATAAGCGAGCCATATAATAAAATCCGGCACTGTTCATGTAACGAGACCATAATAAAGTTGAATCTAGTGTTAATGTTAACAAATTGCCGGCTCTCACAAAATTGATTAAACGAAACGACAATTTAAGATAAATAAAAATATACTTGAATTGAGATAGTTTTATATCAAGAAGCAAAAAGAAACAGAAGTGTCCCATTTAATGAGACCGCCACTATGTCGACAATGACAGACGCGACACACTAGAACAACACAACATAATGGCAAAACATGTATCTTTAATAATGAAAATTAAGTTCATCACAAATTTCAATCGTAAGCTATGAATAAAGTATCTAGATTCAAGTCATATATAAAGGGAAGGGGTAGTTTAGTTATACCTACATAATAATTTTATTCGCAGTTGGTGGCAGAATTGTTTATTATTTTTTCAAGTCAATGTGTTTATGTCATGCGTCTGCTTGGATTGGCATGATCTAGATTTGTATTACAGTTTCTTTCTTTTTGTTTTTTGTTTTTATACATTCTGGGGTCAGAATTTGTATGTTTGAATTATTGTAATCGGATCATTGATCTAAGGTTTTTGAAATTCATATTTTTTTTCTAGGCCAAATCAAGTATAAGAAAATATTATTTTAATTATAGAATTTTTTATCGTGAATTATTATTTTTATTTTTATTATCGAAGACGATCAATTTGCCTCGCCTTCAAATTTACATTTTTGATCCAGTAACATGTTTTGGCGCTTTGATGTGATGATATGTGTCTTGCATACAAAGAAGTTTTAAATGGAATATCAATATGTACAAAAAATACTACATTATGTAGGTAATATGAAGTTGATAAATTGAATTTGAAGTCACGTTTGATCGTGTAGTGAATTATCTTGTAAAACTGGCAAAATAAAGAGCTTCTTCATTTAAATAGGTACGCACTTTTACAAATTAGTTGGTGTTTTATGTAGGTTCCAACAAATATTGAAGAAACGTACGTGATGTGTTTCAATTAGAAAAAAATACTCCTGTGTACACGTGGGAACGTTGATGAATCACATTGAAATTTCATGACCCTAATAAATGTTGTTGATGCTACAACCTACAATACTAGGTTTTTGAAGAAAGTAAGAAGAAACTGCGTCGAAAACATCGTCAAAATTGTTTTTCAAGACTAAGGTACTTTATCTTAAGAAGTGAAATTGGCTGGGGTCAAGTGAGATTTAAGCTTATATGTATATGAAGTTCCAAATACCATTTATTACGCTAAGATAACCTAAATGTTAAGTCTCCGTGAAATTAGGCCCCAGGAAATAAGAACCCAAAAGATAAAATTGAATAAGGCCCCAAATTAGGGTAGCTTTTCATAATGAAACTATGCCTCACAAAAATGAAAAAAAATGCTCCAAAAAAATAAACAAAATAAGGCCTTAACTTGTTTTGACTTTTTTTTTTTTGAAAAATGAAATAAGACCGCAAATTTTCTTCTTCATATTGAACTTAATTTTAGAAAATAAAATATCGCCCCAAACTGTTAAACAAATTGGGCTGTATTTACAGATGTTGTCTAAGAAAGACTGGGGTTTATCCTATGCAACTAACATAGGATAAACTCCAGTATTTCTTTGTAATGGCTTAGACAACTTCTATGAATACGGTCCATTGTGTCGGAAACGGGCAAAAATGCACCGATTTGTATGATTTTTATTAATGTTAGTATTCAGAAATACATCAACAGTTACCAGTTAAAAATTGTCGCTCTTATTAGATTTCTTTTTTTCATTCGTTGTAGTTGTTTTGCGTACTTCTTTCGGGGTCCTATTTAATTTTTTTGTATGAATTTTTTCCTGGAGCTAAATTTCGCTGAGCCATTTTATTCATGCATTTGAACCGGATGTTTGTAGTAAGGGATTTTGGTCGTAAAGGAATTATTTTTGTTTGGGAATAATAGAATTTTTGGTTTGGGAATTTTGACTTTGTAGATTTTTTAAAGTGTGACAATTTTGGTTTTGGGATTTTAAACTTGGGTAATATGTCGTTTTCTGTGCGTACATAAATATAATTTTTCAGTCAACAAATTAACCTTAAAATTTATTAAAATGTTGTAGCTGAGTTTAAAATTTCGTTGGGAAGGTACCTACTTGAGGTCCAAAAATCGGTAAATTTTTAAATTTTCAATTCAAATCTTTAAAAAAAAACTAAATCAAAGTAGTGTTAAAAGCATAAAAACAAATTAGCTGCTCACATTTTTTTCTCAAAAGTTAAAAGAAAATCATTTAACAACGTGTCCTAAATGTTTTCTTTTCATATTGTGACAAAATCTGTGTCAAAGTTTTTCTTCACTCACATCAAATCCTAATCGTAATGACATTCAAACAAAATTTAGAACAAGTACATACAAAGAAAAAAACTTAAACAAAAAGATTTATAAATCTCCTAAAAATCTAGAATATCTAAATATGCAAAGTGCATCACTATAAAGCACCACAGCATCAGCGGAATATGTATCCATTTAAATGCATATAGTGTCAATCTACACTCTATTGTGGTTGACACCTAAAGTGCTCCACCGAAAAGCAAAACTGAATGCAATCGTTATAACTTCTTTCAACACACATAGATTCTCTCTATGCATGCACCTACACTACTTCTACACAGAGAGAAATAAAATATGTATTATGATTAGGGTCACATAATTATATATGCTTTTGTAGTTCAAGTAGGTCAGTAAATGAATGGACCTTTAACACCAAATAATGCTGGAGGTTAGTTTGCATCCAAAAATAGAGCATCTTCTTTCTTCAAAAAAAAAACGTTTCAAATAGATTTGACCTCCCAGCTATTGACAAAGTGCAAAGTGCTCTAAAGAGTTCCAGGCTTAGAAAATTTTAATGGGGTCAAAGTTAAGGGTCTTCACACATGAATTTTGATAAGCATATTCAGTAAAAGACATCTTTATTAGGTACAAATTGTAGTTTAAAAACTGTTTTTCGAAAGACATCCTGTCTTATTGTCTAGATTCAGTGAGTTGGATGGAAAGTTTTGAACATAATTCAAAAATTAAACTGATCCTTGTCAAATCCGTCTTTTAAGCCTTGAATAGGTCACGGCATTTTTAGAAGAACATTTTTTTTTAAATTGAAAATTTTCTCTGAGTGTACCTCAACCCGAAGCACATAGCCGATGAAAAAACCTCTTCAAAAACCACTACCACCCTCTTATAGCTTGATAAATCGGAAACCGTGTCCATAATGGATGATGCGGGCGGGAGAGGTAGAGATGAATTTATAGTTGAATGAATGAAAAGTTGTCACCAATAAAGATAGAAGAGGGAAAAATAAATTCTCCCTGAGAATATGCTAAATGTTTCGTGTTTCGAGAGTTTAGCTTTAGATGGCTCCAAATCACTAACCAAAAACACCCTCTTCCCTCCACACACACAGGCACATACACGACACACCTCCCTTGAAGATAAAGGGGATGGAAAATAAATTCCATTCAGTGTAAACTCTCTGTTACCCTCTTTTTATGAGGGATGCAAAATTGTGGTTCGCTTAATTACTTCAAAAGAATGGAAAAACCGAGGTTAGTGAAAGATCATTCACCCACACGATATGTTTAAGGAAAATTCAGAAAAATCATCAAAAAGAAAATTAAAAAAAAAATAAATTAAAATAAGTAAAGCGACCTCTGCTTGAAAAATAAGTAACAAAAGATACCTTACACGGGGGAAAAAAAGTTACAAAAAAAAACCTGAATCACCCTTCACTTCTAGGGAAATTTTATTGACTGAATTGTTGTTTTCCTCTCGTCGAAGTTTGTGTATTGCCTCGTGATACATGCCGTCAGGGTAAATACGCTGTCGTGTTTTCCTTTCTTTTGCCAAACGTGCTCACAGTTTTTCCCGAAAACAAAAAAAAAAAAAAAAAAATCCAAGATGCCGGTTTCAAAAAGATCCAAAAGGGAATGGAAATCGAAAATGGTTACAACACCAGAGGCGGCGTGTTGTATGTGTGTGTGTGCGCGCATCACATATATTTTCGTGAAAATTTCATCAAGGTATACCTACATTATAAACCTCTTGCCTTGCCCACCCCCTCTTGAACTCTGCTTACTGACTGACTTGCGTACATAAAGTCACGTTTTTTTTTCATTTTCCATCAATTTTATAGCACAGAAGCAAGATGGGAAAAAATGGGAAAATTCATTAAATGAATAAAAACTACACGGGAATACTGTACATTGTTGCCAAGTTTAGGGTACGTACGATGGATTTTATGAAATTTTCCAGTCTGTTGTGTTTTATATGTTGGTTGGTATTTATAAGGTAGACAGATTGACACGTGATGAAGTATTCTGAATTTTCACGAAGCTGACATGACACTGATTGGGATTAAAATAAGTCCTTGGATGGTTTTGTTGCATGTTTTTGGCAACGTTTTTCTATTGTTATTGAAAAAATGCATAGATGCAACTTATAGTCTGGGAGGTTGTGTTGAGAAGTTGGAGAAAAACATTTAAAGCTGATTTATATTGACGTTCCGTTCACGTAAGGAGGCCATTACGACCCATCCAGATTTAAGATTGCAGCGTTTTACATCAGAGACGTAATGTTCTTGGTGTTGAAAAGTCTAAACGATGACATTTTGTTTTTCATTAAGGTCGGGTAAAGGTACCACTACCCTGCCACGTAACACATTTTCCCTTTTTAAAGCTGAATAACTAATCCACCTGGTTAATACCTATACGCCTTTGTTTTTTGTTTTGATCAATACTGAATTGTGTTAAGTATTCAATAAAATAATTTTTTAATAATTTCTTTTTTAAATAAATCAATTTTCCCCAGTATCCGGCTACCAAATTTCAGTAACCGGCTACTTTTGTTCCTGTATCCAGCCAGTTCCGTGCTTCATTAGAAATCTAAGGCTAAACTATTGAAATCAAACATATTAATCATTTTTTTAAATTTTTTTGTACTATTTTTTTTATAAATGTTGAAGAACATCTAATTTTTTTTGTAATTTAGATGCTTCAATAGCATTTCCAGTTCAGTCTTCTCTTAATTTAAGAAGATGGGAGGGCGGGGAGTGTAAAATTATAGTGGGGGAGGGGGCAATAGAATTAAGGGATTTATTCACCCTGGGTTCAAAGGTTTGGGGTGGGAAGGGAGGTGCTGCCTGTAAGGGAAAGGGGGTAATTGCAAGCCTTGGAATTTGACGCAAAAAGTGAACAAATGTTTAAATATTCCTATTAGTAAAAACTACTCTCTAGGTACAACTGATAAAATAATGCTAGACAAAGGTTATCCACAGCCAGAGGATGAAAGTGCCCCCTCCGGGTATCTATGTTCATGTGTACTTATTGGAAGAAGAATCAGCCCAAACTCTCTATTTGGAAAATCAACAATATTCGACGGGTTCAATGTAGGTTTTATTCTATCTACTTCTTTGTAAAGTTTCAAATTTTTAGCATTTTCAATATGCCCTGAAGGGCATATTGAATCGACTCCTTATACTATCAATTTGGCAGATGTTTCGCATTCTTACTGACAAATTTAAATCTTTGAGTCCTGCCATTTTAAGCTTTCCAAGTTCTCCCACTCTGCCAAATTTCAAAATTCAACGATTGGAAGTACTTCACATAGACATTTGCTGATATTTCAGATAATGGGTGGATACCACGCCCCCTGAATGTAAAACTTCAATTTTTAATTAAATTATATTATATCTTCAGGTCTTTTCTGCTAAATTACAAGATTCTTCAAACAATGTTTTATTGTTTCGTATACTCGATGACATTTCAGTCAAAATGGGCGTATGCCACGCCTACGTAATGGAATATTTCAAAAGAGTTTTTCATTTGTATAAATCGCAAGCCCTATCGGTTTGCCAAATTTGAAGATTCTACTATAATCGAGAGACTATGTAGATAACATTTCAGTAGAAATGGGTGTTTACCACGCCTACTGAAAGGAAAATCACAAGTTTTATTTTTTTTTAATTTTCAAGCATCAAAGGGTTTAACGCTGCCTAAAATTTAAAAGTTTTAATCTGACGAAAAGTGCTCCATATTTAGTCAGTCAGTTATTCTATCAATTTTTGAAGATCTGTATCTCAGAAACTGCTCATGCTGAGTAACTAAATGATTCCAAGGTGCTTGTTTTTAGGGGGATGAACAAATACTGCGAATTTGAAGTTCATGCTTTTTTGGCACAGGATAAGTAGGGGCTGAATATATCCTGACCTAGATTTTGTAAATAAGGGTGAAGTGTCAAAGTTTAGTTTAATACATTTTCTTTGATTGAAGATGTAGACAAAAGTATTTCGCTTAGTTTTAGCTAAAAGAGATACAAAATTCAATTTCAGACAAAAAATGTGCCAGGGCATTAGGTTTTGAGGTTTTGACGACTTAGTTTAGGAACATACATTATTGTTACATAGAAGAACCTAGTTACCTAAGGCGGCAAAATATAATTTATTTTTTCATTTGACTACATCCACAATTCAGCCAAAACACCAAAAGAAGATCCATTGTCTGCAAGTTGCTACTTTTATGGGATGTGTAAATCTTTTTTGTTTCAAATTTCTATATTGAAACCGAAGTACCTACCTTACCTATACTTGCACACAAAACACCGTGCAGAATATCTTCTTAGAACATCCACAGATACCCAGTCTGAAACGTATGTAAGTATAGGTACACCAATCGTTTCTTCAAAAAAAAAAAAAAAAAGATGCGGCAGATGTTTGGCAGCTGCAATTTTTTGTGTCCGGCTAAGGAGAAATTTATACGTTCTTCGTGATTTTCGGGATTTTTATATGGCGTATCTGATGGAATACAAAATACAGAGCAAGTGTATATGTTGGTTGTCTGATGGTATCTTTGATTTGATGCTTTTTTGTAAATATTTTTAATTTGTATATGTTATGTGAAAATCTTATAAAACGGAAGGAGAAACATTTTTCTTTCTTTATTCTCATTTAAAATTAAAAAAAAAAAAAATATTTAATTTTGTTTGTTATTTCAAGATCTTCTTTTCTTCTGCATCAATCTGTTGCTGGTAGATTTGTTTTTTGTTTTATTAAAAACTTTACACAAAAGCCTCACATTTTCCACGAATTTCAAATTCATAGGCAATCAAAATAAGCAAAAAAAAAAAAAAAGCAAGAAGTAATTTTGATGAGAATGTGCCAGAACAACAGCATATGGCGAAAATTATTTCTGCCGGAAATAACTTCAACACGAAGATATTCATTGGCATAAAGAAGGATGGGCGGGATGTAATGAAACAAACGATATGGTGCCGGTATACCAATTCTGACTTCTGAGTTTTCATTTATTCTCTTAACAAGCAAGAATTGTAATTAGAATTAAATTACACAAAACACAACATCGCTGCTATAATAGAGCATTGAGTATCTATCTGCTATCTACTAATTTGATGGCAAATTATATCCATCTCAAGGCTTTTGAAAAGAGATCTCATGGCCTATTGTTTGACTAATATTATTGAATTTAGACTTTAAGGCAAGAAAAACCTAAAATTTAATTCGTTAAGTATATTGATTAAGTAAAATTGAATGTGGTTCATTTTTAGAATGTTTATAATTTTGATTTCTGCCAATTTCTTTTAAATTTTCGATCGAGTTAATTGAACTTCCGCCATCACGCTGGTAAATCTACAAAAATCATGATTACAAAATTAAACAATGTATTTTGAATTCTGCCGCTGGCTCTTTTCAGCAACAGATGTCACTAGTGTATGTGTGTATTCTTTTTCACTTTTCGCAAAAAGTGCCGATTGTAGTTAACGCTTAATGTTTCAAAATATTCTTGTAAGAGTTCAACTACTAAAAAAAAACGCCTGATATTTTGAGTTGATTCTTCATTCATTTAGGGGGGTTCACATTCAACAACATGTTCATTAACTTCTGTCGTGTTGGCAGATTTGTGCAATGTGAATCCACCTTAATGCTTTGGGATTTGACTTTTCATGTGTCAGTGGATTTGACATTTCCAATTGTTTTTGTTTTCCTCACATTTTTATGCAATTTTAAGACATTCTTTTAAATTGTAAAACATTTAAATAATTTATAGTCACATCTATGCAAAAAATGCTTTCGTTTGATATGTAATGTACATATGCCCCGATTTGTGTTTGACATCACACTGGTAAATAGTAAATAACTATAAAAATTAATATTAAACTATTAAATATTGAACTAATTTGAATATTCCCGTTGGCTAATAATTAACAGGTTTAATATATGTGATTTAAAAAAAAAAACCTAAAAGCCTTTAAAACTATATTAATTTTGAATCTATTCAATTATTTATTTATTTTTTTTAGAATAATGAGATATAACTCCTAACAATCCCATTTAAAATAAAAAGCAACCTAATAAGAATTTGTAGGTATAAGCTAAAATTAAAGCATGACCCTTATTTTAACGCAAAAGAATTTCATAGTTATTCTCAACCACATACTGAAATCAATGATATTGATAAATATTATATGAATTGGAATATCTGCGTTTAACTTATAACTCAATGACTAGAATATCTACTTAAACGGGTTTTTTTGCAAAATAAAAACAATACCATAATAACACCGAGCCAAACACCACAACAGAGTGGAAATCTCTTGAATTAACACAAAAGATCCGTCATTTAACTCTCTGAACTGAACTGCACACAGTTCGTATAAGATTGTCAGATCACCTGCTCAACAGGTTTTTGTTTTTACCTAAAATAAAAATGAAACGTATTAAAAAAAAATATATTGCAAAATCTTAACACTCGAAGTCAGTGGGATAGATCATTTTTTGATTTTGAGTTTCATGAACAGAAAAAATAAATTTAAAATTTTCAAAACTAAAAGTGAAAAAAGCAAAATCTAAAGTCATGCCAAAAACCATTTAATAAATTTTTAAATATACAGGGTGTCCCGAAATCACCGCCGCAGAAGAAAACCATGGGTTCCTGAGGTCATTTTAAATCGAAAAACTTAAGAGGTAATTTGCTCGTTCTCGCTCCGTTTTCGACTTATAACGATTTTTATGATTTGTATTGGTTTTCAATTTGACTGGCTCTAACTCTGCCAAACTACAACTGATTTTTTTCAAGAACAGTTAGAAATTTGTATCTGTTATACAACTTTTTTCTGTGGGGATAACTGTTTTCCCACAATTTATTATCAAACACATCAATGAAGGCATTCGTTATTATTTAAATATTCATATTTTCTTGATTTTCCTTTATTTTTTGTTTTGTTTTTAGTTTTTTAATAATTTTAAATGTATTTTTGGGTAAAAACTGTAAATCATAACTTGAGAGTTGAATTTTAAAAGCTAGCCAACTTATGTTTGTAAATATGTCTTTTTTATGACAGATACGTATGTTCCAACTTAAGTTTAGAATTTATTCTTGCGAAATGGATTTATTCTCGGTCTCGGTTTAAATATAAATATTTTGAAAATAAAATAATCCGAGAAAATTATTATTGGGGAAACCAAATTTGAATAAATTTTGTTGGACGTAATATATGTCTAGGTATTAGACCGTTCGTCATTTCTAGATCAAGCTCTAAGATAGAAAAACTTTTTTCAAACAGTCAGATTTTTTTTGACCCCGCTTAAAGTTTCTTTTTGGAAATACATAATATTTTTGTATGTATTAGAGTTTTATTTATCGCTATGCTCAGTATACTCCAAAAAAATTTAAAATTGTTGCAAATGATTTTAAAACATGTCACTTTTAGAGGGAAAAACAAATTTTGTTTTCAAATATTAAAAGGTCATAACCTCGATTTTATCAATTAATCAGATGTTTTGGAAGTTTTGGCACACTAAATACCCGTTTTATCCCAGAGGTGACGGCCAGTCACGATAATACTTGCACATAATATGTATAGGTACCAACTGAAAACTATATTTATTTTTTTTATTGCAAATTCGTTTATTTTCATTTTCTGAGTAGATCAATCCAATCGATTAAGAGTGTGTATTTTCACACAAAAAAACAATAAAGAAGATAAACCTTCAGTCAGCGTGTATACGTTGATTTATAAAAATGGCAGGTGACACTAACTTCGCCGGTGTAATGACGTTGTATTTATGTTTTTGTGTGTTTGTATCTTTTTTTTAGTTTTCTACTTAAAACTTCAACTGATTTAAGTACACATTTGTACACACAGAAAAACACACACACAATCGCCAATCGTGCATAAATAAAGTGTATCTTTTGCAACAAAAAAATGCTTGTTAACTGCATTTAAAATGTATACAAATGCCCACGATTTATCGCAATATTTGCAGAAAATCTAGGTTGACCAGAGACCAGACCAATTGTGCATTTTATATTTTTTTTATTTAAAGTGTAGGTTTTGCGTACAAGTGGGTGGGAATATTTATTTTTTTTTTTATTTTTGTCTGAAATCAATTCGAGAGTCTGCTTTTTGAAAGTTTTTGTTTTTCATAAAATATTCAACGCTAGACTACAAAGTAGGTATAGATAAATACCTCTATAATACACCACTCATTGATTTAAAGCTAATGAACTTGTTTTGGAAAAAAAAATACACAAAAAATAAAAAAAAAGATGAAATTAGAAGTTCCCATGTCATGTCACGCATGACAAGCGGAAACACCTCCATTGAGAAACTAACTAACTAGGTAGGTATATGGGAAAACAAAACACCTTTTCCGTCATGTTGGTCATCGAAAATGGGGACATAAGAACACCATAGGGTTTCATGTCAACACGCATGAAATCTCACCGATAAATTCGTGTGAAGGATCAATCAAAAATCACAAAAAAAAAAACATTAGAGGTCCAATTTTAGGTTTAAGGTACATTATACTACATTTAGTAGGCGTGATAACTGAAACTGAAGTAGGTACAGTGGGCTATTTAAAAAAAAAGAGGCAATATCTTCAACAGATATTTATCAAATTATAGGAAATGATATTGTGACCCCAAATTAAAGCAGTTTTGCTTTATAATACGTATTTATAACACTATCACATTCTCTAGAGCTTGTTGCCCTGATTATTGAAATCTGGAGTTGGGGGAAAAAAACGGTTTTTTTCGACCTTACTTACTCACTTAGGTCCTCAGACATTGAAGAGTCCGTTGTGATCCCCTTAAGGGGCATAGTGCCTCCACTACTCCTTAGCGCCATCATGTACGGTTTCTGTAAATATATCGTTGTTCTCTCCAACTCTTCCTCAGCTGTGCGACTGCCCTGCGCCATTTGCTTCTCGGATGACCCGACCCTCTTACTGTTGCCTGTGTGAGTGGATTTCATTGCATCGCTTGGTCAGCAATGCAAACGTTGTCTTCTCGAGTCGTATGACCAATCCACTGCCACTTACGTCTGCGAATAGTACTGTCTATGTATTCTTGACCCGTTCTTCTATGAAGTTCTTCATTAGAAATACGGTTGGGCCAGAAAATCCTTAGGATGTTTCGTAGACACCTATTCATGAATGATTGCAGCTTACTTGGGACAGTAGTTTAGATGTTCCACGTGCTGCAGCAATGCAGAACAACGGATGCAATATTGGAGTGCAAAAGTCTTAGCTTGTTCTTTAAGCTGATATAATTATTTTTTATATAAGCAGCCTTTGCCTTTTTAATACGACTACCGACGTCTTGTTCGGCTCCGCCTATGGTAGAGACAAAACTAACAAAATATAGAAAATCTTCTACTTTCTTTACCGGTTGTACAGAAATATTGACTTGAACTGAACATTACTTATCACTTCCAGGAAAAGTATTGGCGATAGCATGCAACCCTGCCTGACTCTTATCTGATATGCCTCTCCTGCGTAAGACAATACAAATAAATTCTCTGTTGATCAATATTCGACGCACTGTGCAATAATGATCCGCAAGGTGTTAATGTGGCCAACACAGGATGAACCGATGTGGAAACCTTGTTCGGCGGCGTCGAATGTGTCTTTTAGATGTTCCTTTATTTGCTCTAATACAATTATTGCTGCTATCTTGGCAACCGCAGGCAGAACGCAAATCCCTCTCCAGTTTTCACTCAGCAACAAATTTCCTTTCTTCGGGAGCTTGACGATCATTCCATTTTGCCACTCCTCTGGGAAGCTCTCAGAGTTTCAAGCTCTTTCTATGAGTGGATGCAGTAGCTCACTCGATGTCGTTGGTGCTGCTTGTAAGAGCTCTGCAAGAATACCGTCCAGTCTTACCGCGTATAATGAACTTGAGTGATGGCAAGTAAATTTAACTTTTTGGTAAAGATAAATTCCTTGACCACCTCGAAGTAATAGCTATTAACACTATTAACAGTCATGTTTGGGCAAAATTTGTAATAAGAATCGACTTTCATTGATAAAAGCGTATTCTTCGTCTTCTCAAATTTTCGGCAAAATATCTAATCGGTTGTTTCAGAACGTAGGTACAATGCACACCAATTTCAAAAATTATGGAACGGTCCCTATTGCCCTTCAAAAGCAACTGAGTTTTTAAATCCACACTTGTATTTTTGGACCATGTTTAGTTGTTAACTGTTCCACTGTATGTCAATAACGTGACGTAATGTTCCCAACAATTTCCCCTAACTCCAACTCAGATACTATTGCATGTCTAATGTCTAGCCTTAAGGTGTGATACAATTTTTTTTATTCTCTCGTAGACACACTAAAGAAAAAAAAAACCTGAAGAAGTGAGATTTTTCATTAATAAATGAAAAGCTAATTTGATTTCCGGTTTCATTATTGCCACTTCGTCAATATTATTATAAGCCTACTCGAAAACTCAAATACTACGACCTACGAGTATAGGATTATTTTTCATAGAGGTTACCGAACTTTTCTCTAAAAAAATCCGCAAAAAAAACAAAATAATGTCGATAAATCTAATAAATTTGTCGGAATCAAAATGAACAATAATTGTAGGTACTTTTATTATATATTTTAAGTGCTGAGCACCTCCTAAGGAGATAGGGTAGATTATGACATAATCTACTTTTAATTTGTTTCTACTTTGGTAAACAATTTTTTTTTCGTCTTTCTGTTTTTTTTTTTTTTTTTTGGAACTTGAAAGTTGAAAACGTTCATAATAATATATCCCCCAGACTCTATTGAGAGATAAAATTTTAGTATACATTCTGTGTATCTACTCTTAGGCAAGGCAATGGGCATGGGCATCCATTACTCATGTCCAGACGTCATTTCTTTATATTGTTTCCCCCGCAGGCTCCGTCACGAGGAAGAGAATTTCAGTCATATTTCCAGAGCGCAAAAAAAAAAAAACAAAAACAAAAAAAAGTACCAGAAATGCTGCTGGCTGTGGACAATGACCACCATTATATTATTAGCACAGGGCGCACAGCAAACTGTGTATTTGGACTAGGTACCTACTACTACAAACTGTCGGGGATTTTTTTTTTGTAGAAATGTTTACTTATATGGGATTTTAGCCTTGCGGCAGAGGGTAATCTTGGCATAGTGCCGGCTGTAGCTTTGTTCTTCCTTATTTTTTCGTTTTTTTTTCTTTTTTTACTATTTTTTATTGCAAAGTCTGGACGAGTTTATTACAGACATTGATGGGGTGTAGCTAGGTATAGTTTAATGTCTAACTGCAAATAGTTTTAAATTAAGTTTTAAGTAAGTAAGTTGTTTTGAAATTTAAAGAAATTGGCCTTCCTTATGCCACATATAAAATTAATTCAAGGTCTTTGGAGAGTTTTTTCCTGCCTTTTTAAAGATATAGTTTGATGGGTAGCCAGAGGCGGATCTGATCGTGAACTAGCCTTAAGGTTTGAGTACCTACTCCAAAACAATGTGTTTTCTTTTGATAATTTATTCGAAATACCTGTGAACTCTTACAGAATCTTTTGGACATAAATATATCACGACGGAAGCATATTTCCGTAACAGATATTTTGCAATTATTAATTCTAACGTGTAATCATAGCGCAGGCCTTAAATTTTCTGCAAAGTTTGTGAAGATACATAACATGTTGCCTAACTCACTCTGCTTCGCTTAAGTTAACATTAAGTTAGCGAAGCACCCCGGTTGTATCAAATTGAAATCTGTTTCATATTTTAAAGCTAAGTCGGTGGTAATTTAATTAGTTAATGCGATTTCGTTTTCTTTTGCTATCTTGTGTTTCGCCAACTTCATATGAACTTAGCGAAGCAGCTTTCAAAAATAGAAGAGTAAAAATATCAAAATTAAGGTAGTAACATAGTTTGATTTTGCTGCTTTTTCACTTTGTCCTTTACTTATTATTGTATTGTTTTTATGAAATGCTTCGCTCACTTCCTATGAACTAAGCGAAACACTACAAAAATATATGAGAAAGTTAATCGAAATTGCCGCAACCATTTTGCAACAAATTAAAATCAGAAATATAAACCACATTTCGATTCGACGAAAGGGGATTCTTCGCTAACTTCGTTTGAACCTAGCGAAAATACCCCCTTAAAAAAATAGAAGGTATAAAATGAAGTATCATACAGAATCTGGCCGAATTACTCATGTAGGCATTTATTTTTTTGACTGGTGCATGAATGCATCAAATCCACTCATGTAATAATTTGTCTAATATGCATCGTGTGTGCTACTCAACTACTGCAGTAGGGGAAATTATAAATAGCCTTTTAGTAAACACAATCGGAATCGGAATATATTTATTCCTTAAATAAAGCAAATATTTTTTTTTTATTTCGCTACAAGAAAAAGCTATAATTCATTCTCAGACATGTTATACTGACTTTTATAATATTTTCACTACTTGACTGACAGCTGGTTTTCAGTGTGCAAAAATAATAGTTATTTAAGTTATATTCAATCGAATTATTGTTTATTAATAACATTTTAAAACTTAAATGAAGCTTATAATTAAAAAAAAAAAAACTAGAATATTTCA
Organism: Meliscaeva auricollis; assembly: GCA_948107695.1. Taxonomy (NCBI): domain Eukaryota; kingdom Metazoa; phylum Arthropoda; class Insecta; order Diptera; family Syrphidae; genus Meliscaeva; species Meliscaeva auricollis. The sequence goes on along the minus strand of OX403619.1, from coordinate 28,867,805 downwards.
TGCTTGATATTCGAAAGTAAATTTAAAAAAAAAAAATCTTTCTACAATCGGAAGTGAACAGTGAATCACTGATTTTAGAAATTTTATATTACGGGTGGAAACCCAAAACAAATATAGATACAGTTTTTAAATTCTTTGATTTTAAAATGTTCTCTTACATTCCGTAAAGACTTGTAACAATTGCAAAAGATTCAAAAAGATTGGAAGAAGAATTTTGCAAAAAACGTGTTTAAAGTTTTCAAATTCATTTCTAGTCGGGAAGATAGACAAAATTATTACTAGAAATTTTTCACATATGAAGGATGGTATGAAGAATAATTCTGCATCATTAACTCAAAAATAGCGTTTTTTTTTTTGATGACAGTCTTCAAGTTAATGAGCGATATGCGAATGTAATCAACAAAATCCCTTCGTGTTCTTGTCAGTAATTTTTTTAATTAACTGTTGTAGGCATCTCAGCAAAAGTACAAAGATCCCTAGAATCTTACAGAATTGTAATAAACTAACCAAAAATTGTACCAGCTCGCCCGTTATTTGACTGTGAATTAGCTTTTAGAAGTTTTCTGTCACAGGATGACTGAAAACGCCGTTTTTAAGTATTCCCGGATGGTATGTATTTGTACCAACGGCTACGGTCAAACGCTGTAAAATCCAAAGAAAACGAAATAAGGCTTTGTGGGTCTTATTTTGTAGTTGAGATTGATAGTCGTGAGGGTCTAGTTGCCATTATAAATAAAAATAAGATAATGGCCTTATATTCTGGGACAGTATTTTACATCAACCAGAAGTGAACATACTGCAGTCTTTTCGGTACTGCAGTTAATTGACTAAAAAAAATAAATTTCTTAACTTACAAAAGTACTTTGACTGTAAAACTACAATCAGCAGTCAGTATTAAAATACTGACTGTACTGTTAATGACGGCAGTTATTTGACTAAAAGTTAATTAACTGCAATACTTTTTCACTGATGGTTTAGGATGGTTTAACTTTCAATTAAAACACTGAAACCAGTCAAAAAGTACTGCAGTTCATAAACTTTATATCAATTAACTGATTTCATTCAGTGAAGTCAATATTTAAGTGCTGGCTGCTAAGTGCTTATTTTGTAGTTAAAATACGCATTACCAGTAGCTTGTAGTTAAAATTAAAGTCAATTAATTGTAACTGAATTGACTGCATTACCAATTGACCTTTTTACAGCTCTGACGTAAAATATCGGGTGACAACTCTTAAATAGGTACAAGTATACGGTAACCCTATTTGAATGCCAAAAATCACTCAAATGTACCATATTTGACAGAGTTAAAAGCTGAAAACATATCAAATTTTAGATCGATTGGGGAGTATTTATAGTTATTTTTTTGCATACAGTCTGTCGAACTACACAAACTGTAGAAAACCCACAAACTTGATAGTAAAAGGTTTTAGCGTTAAGGTGATTTTATATAGAAAAGGAATTGAATTTCTTAAGCTGTTTACCAGATCTCATGATACCTTCTTGCAAATCCATTTTCTTAATCTTGAAGCTTTTCTGAATAAAAAAAAACATTACCACACTCAATTCCTAACAACTTAAACGCATGTTTCATTAACTTAAAGATGATTCACTACTATACAAGACTACAATTGTGTTTGCTTTAAATAAAACACACACAAATGTCTGAGTAATTCAATTGAGAATTGTTTTTCAATTCATTCCCATAATTAAAGACCCAATGAATTCTATTGTAATGTTAATCGATAGCTATCCCCTATCCATTTTAGAAAACGCAGGTGTCGTATAAAAAAACGAATAATCATTTCTTGCAAGAATATCAACAAAGTCAACAATATTATAGTCAAATAAAAAATAAATTGTCTTGTACATATTTAAACTTATGATGAGTAGTATAATTCCCGTCTATTTCAATTGATTTTATAACAGAAATAATTTTCCAAATAAAACTTAGCATCATAAAAATCCATTTTAGTTGACACTAACTTATATTTTCTTTTTTTTTTTTTATTAAAAATCGAAAGTTGTTAAATTTTTCAAAACCATCCAAAAAAAGGAAACAACATTCCATAAAAACATAGACTCGAGATACATAAGTTCTCATAAATTTATTATTTTCCAGTACTAATGGTAAAATGGTGAGGGAAAAACCAAACCAAAAAAACAAAAGGAAAATCAGACAGGAATAGAACTTTTGTTCTCTGCGTCATACAGTGGAACAGTCTAAAATCAAAGTTGGAAGAATTTTGAAATACAAAGCAGTGAAAGGTTTTCTGATTTTTTTTTTTAATGAGTGACTTTTGAAAGGGTGTAAAAATCAGTTAGCACTATTTTAAACTAATAAGGCATGCAACTGTTGTCATAATGAAACATTACCTGCATACTTTGTACCTTAAACCGAAAACACAGGACGTTTTCTGTCGATTTCTGTATCTAGGCGGTGTCTTGTTGCTTTTTTTCCAATATATCTTGGATACCTTACCACTTAAAAGTTTTCCGATTCTTATCACCTTAACAAGTATTGTGCCCCACTGTACATTCGCGTCGGTACGGTAGTCATAACAAATCGATTTCAGGGCTTTTTGTTTCGTTGTTTCGCTCTATATGAATTGAAGTTGAACACTGTACAATAAAGAGTGTGCATCTAAAAGATACAACAAGGGTTTCGGTTTATTCTTATTAATTTTTGTTTTGTTTGTCTCAGATACAAAATGAAATGCATTTTTTTTATTCATTTTTTTTTATTTATGACCCCAAACAGTAGGTACCTACCATAAAGAAATAAAATAAAAAAAAAAGTGAAAAAAACAGCGCCCCTTTTGCCCTAACAACTAATACCATTGCCATGCATGCTTACTCTCTGACACTTTGAAGTGACACAATGTCATTGCACGAATCCATGGATTTTCTTCAACTTGGGGTGTGATATTATTATGGTCTGGGTCGGGTGTCCGTGTGTCAATGGTAGTTGGGGGTTGGGGCTTGGGAACTCTTTTTAAATGGATATGTACTGAGACTGCTAGAAATAAGTTTTTGAAAAAAAAAAAAAAATGAAATTGAGATTCTGTCTCGGAAACTAAAAATAACCCAGGGATCATGCAATGGGTATTTTTCTTCTCTTCGTTGTCTAGATTCTGGTTTGATGATTATATGATGGGTATAGATGTGAGGTGAATGGTATTTTTTTTGTTTGCTTTTTGGAAGCAAAAATGGGAAATGTCTTTTGGCAATCGTGTTGCTAGGCGTTACTTACTGCAGTATAGTATATTTATGCAATGTGAGGATTTTAATGCATAAACAAGATGTTCAATTGAGGAAGTTCTCCTTGCTCTTGTTTGGTCGGAAGGCAACATTTGTCTGAACGTTTTTCGTATGCATTCAATAATTTTTTTAATTTATTGTGCTTGGGAGTGCAGAGTGAGTTAAAATAGTTAAGCGAGTCAACACATAATAATCCAGCTTTTTTTATCTGTTTTGCAAATCTTCGTTCTTCAAAGTCCTGGAAATAAATACAAATTTGTTAGAAGTAGGTTTAAAATTATTTGAGGTGTTTTGACCCCCCAATGACTGGGTCCATACTCCACACAACCAAAATAGTGTGTTGTCACCGAAACACTTCTATGCACAAAGTTTCAGTTCGATAGAATAAATGTAAGTAGGCTAAAATGGATTTGGGGTGTTTCAACCCCCCATACCCCTCCCTAGGATCCGCACAGCCAAGATATTTTATTGTCATCTGAACTACTTATAAGTAGTGATTTTCACTTTGATACGATAATTGTAAGTAGGCTAAAATCGATTTGGGATTTTTCGTTATTTTTAGAGGGTTCTTGTATGAAAATTACTAAAAAGTTTTATTCAAAATGGCTTAGTTTCGAACTTAACCTAAGTTTAGTTAATCCTCAACTTTTGACGTTGATTCTTACTAAAGTTATTGTGTTTAAAAATTTCCAACGCCAACGACACCGTCAACAACGGCGCACACACATACAAATTTCTTAAAAACGTGTTTTCTATACGTTTCATGATGAAATAGACTAATTCTTAAAAAAATGTTTGTGCCAAGCGCTATATCCTTTACACTACGTGCACGGAAAAGTTACAAAGTCACAAAGTCATAAAAAGTCCAATAGTCCAGAAATAAGGATTTTTGTCCCAATCCACTCCCAATCTTCTTTTTCAATCACATTTTAGTCCCACCTCAATCCCGTTTCAAACCCATCTCGAATCGATTTCAATCCCATCTCAATTTCATTTCACTTCAGTTTTAATTCCATCTCATTTCAAACCCATTTCAATCCCATTTCAAACTTATTTCAATTCCATCTCAATCCAATTTCAATCTCTTTATCCCATGTTTCAATCTTTCGTTAAGACTGTTTAATCCTGTCTCCATTTCGACTGTTTTGTCTGCATCTCGACTTAATCTAGTTTCGTCTATTCATTGTCGTTTCAAGCTTTCAATGTCAATCTAAATCCTACTTCAATCCCATATCAATCTAGCCTGAACCTTCTCTTGTTTCAATCCCATCTTGATACTATCTTGATCCCATCGTAATCTCGGTCAATCTTGTTCTAATTTTAACTAAATCTCGTTTCAATCTTAACTCGATCTCGACTCGATTTCGTCTCAATCAAGTCTCCAAATCGTCTCAAATTTGTCACGGTCTCAACTCAATCTCGTCTCAATACTCTCTCAGTCTTGTATACAGTTGAGTGAAAAATTGTAAACTTCAGTTCGGGTTTCTTACCACTTCAAGTTTTAAGGATTTTATCCTGTTGACAATTCCATTTTACCACCATTTCCTGTTCCTCATACGGTTATATTTTTCTTCGAAAACACTACGCCATTTTGTATTTATAATACATGCAACGTCGTAAATGTGGTAAAGTGGTAAATTTAGTGAACCAACTGTCAAAAGTTTGATGATACAACGTTTTGATAGCTGTTGACCATGTTTACACAGAGTATATTCAATTGCAGTTGCAGGAATGCCCTTAATGTCACTTTAGGGATATTCATGCAACCTAGTAAACTCTTGGTAAACGTGGTAAATGTAGATAACATGTCAAAATTTTATGAAAATTAAAGTTCTTTTACAAAATTTACCACTGTAAAACTTTTACCAAGAACTTACCAGGTTGCATAAGTACATTTACGATCATTCGCAAACTAATATGTGTGATCTAATTTAAAAGTGGGTTTACTTTTACCATAACAATCTTTTTGTAGGTACTAAAATTGCATTTTCAAACATCAATAATTTTGCTGAAAAGCAGAAACATGTTGTCAAACATAAACAATGCAACAAAAGAAGATTCCAAAACAGTATACTTACCTACTCATGCAAATATGCGAATTCCCTTTAAATAGATTATACAAACATATCACTCATGCGTAGAATAAACAAAACTTGAAAAGAATAATACAACTACTGAATGAAATTCCAACTATTAAAACGGAAGTTGCAACCGCCATGGTCGATATGCATTTCCAGTCGATGACACTTTGGGTGTATTATAACGTACAACGTTGATAGCTGATTTGTAAGTCAACGACAAAATCAAACCAACAAACCGTAAATTTCTGTGACTTCTGGATAAACACTGAATTCCCGTGTTCCACGGCAACCATCATTGAACGCCTACGCTATGATATGGTAACGCAGCGTGCGGTGTGCGGCGCATAGCAGCAGTGTGCCGTGGCGCGCAAAACACCAATTTACTTTTAAATTTTCATTAATGATTCAATTTCATGTTTAAGTTTTTTTTTTTATGTTGTCGTCGGATGTCATCGTCGTCATCGTGGTTGGTCGTCGCGGTAAAGTCGGATACAAACGGTCTTTCTGATCGGATAGTGTGTTTATGCGCATGCTTTTCGGAATTAATTAATAGATTAACCATTTTTTATGTTTTGTTCCGAAAAAGGGTGACTGCTGCTGGTTTATAAGAACTATGCGTTCAGGCCCCTTACACATGCCAATGTTCACAATAATTTGACATTTTCTGTGGAAACGCTTTTTCATTTTTTTGTTATAAAGATAAATTGATTTCGTGCTGGGTTTCATTAAGAAAAAAAAAAACACACACTAGACCGCATATGTCAACTACTGGGCGTAGGTTATTAAGTTTGCGCTGTCGTTAAATGTAAGTGCTGAAAAACTCGTATAAGCTTCGTTACTTTTTATGTGGTTTTATGTTCACTTAATGAATATCCTCGTCAGTCTTAAGTTTAATTGACTTTTGGCTTTAAATCGACTGGCTGCCCAATTAATTTGTAATGTTTCTTAATTGATTGAAAGTAAGCAAACAATTATGATTTTCAGTTAAATGTTATTTTTTTGCCTTTTAAGACTCACTCGTTAAGTCCTTCGATATGTTTAAGATTAAAAACAGACGAGCTATGGGCTTATATCGAATTCGTTCAATATAATTAACGGTAGAAAAAAAAAACCACAGCAGTTGATTTTTTTAACTTCTAAACTTCACAAGGTGATTTTTCTTGTTTATGTGGCTCCCAACGGATAACCGATCTTTAAGTTTAGATGAGTTTGTCCAATTTTAAATTTCACTGAAGCCCAACGTAGATAGATGTAGCAGATGAATTCTGCAAGCGAATAAATAAAATGCCATAATTGAACAATTTGCGTGAAAAACAAAAAGAATTTACTTAAGTGGCGCCCAACGCAACGTGGTTAGAAATTCTGTAAAATGAAACATTCTACGGGTTCCTACCTATTTATTTATTTTAAATGGATCGTGCTAAGTACATGAACATCCGGAATATTTACTAGTTTCTTAGTTTTTTTTATATGAGTGGCGCCTAATTTAGGACCAAATTGATAGCTGATTGTGTGTGTTATCGAAGATTTTTATTTATTGCTGCCTAATGTGGATTTAAAACGGAAAGAATTTGTCAATTTTTCCCTCGAGATTTACAAAGAACATGTACTATGCTGAAGCCTAACGTGGATCAAGATCCAAAGTAAAATTCTTTAGAAGCCAAAATATAATCTAAAATCCTAGTTGCTTATTAATAAGGCACTCACTAATGGTCAAATTCATATCTGGTATTTATCTTTTTTTTTGAATATTCAGTTTCACTCTAATTGAACAGGTAAATTTGACAAACATATTGCGTAAGAAACAAAAAGAATTTACTTTACTGGCGCCCAACAAAGTTCAAAATTCTAAAAAGATACCATTTTTACTAAGTTTAGTTCTAATTTGTATGACTTTACGTATGTGAACTGCCATAATATTATCTGAGACCATAATTGTTTGTTTTATTGACATCTAATTAGGGCCAAGTGCATGGCTAAGATGTATGCTTTTTTGATACACCTAAAAGTTGGCGAATTAAACAGACGAAACACTAAAAAAAAAAGAATTGCGTAAAAAAACAACGGAATTTAGCTAATTGGTGTCCAATGCAACGTCTTGGTTCTAAATTTTACAAAATGTGCGAAATCAAAATATTCCTTAGATTTTTACTAGATTCTTTCTAGATTAAAAGAATGATTTTGTACGCTAGTTATATGTCTGAACTGCAATAATATTTGAAGATTTCCTAGTTTATTGTTTGAGTGGCGCCCAACGTGGAGACAAACTCAAAAATTTAATTTCTGTGGTGCCTAAATTCAATGGATTTCGTAAATGAATTTGCTTAAAGATTTATAAAATGATGAATAAATGATAAAATGATGAATACAAAAAGATTGTTTAGTGGCGCCCAACGTGGGTTCAAATCCTATTAACAGCAAACATTCTATGCACCAATTTTGATGGCAAGATCAATGACACTACGTGAATTATATGGACTGATTAAATGTTTAGTGGCTTCATAGTTACAAATAAATAAACCTCTATGAAGCCCCTCTGATGCATTAATATAAACGATTTTATTTAACTGGCGCCCAACGAGTGGCAAACAAAGATTCCCTAAAAAGAAACATTTAATGGAATGAATTATTAAATATTATGTTGTTTCTTAGATATAAATAAATAAATCTACGAAAGGTTTTTAGACCTTTATTAGAGAAGAAATTATTTAACTGGCGCCCAACGTGGCACAAACACTTATTTCCGAACTTATTTCTCAATTACTTTTCGTTGCTTACTTACTTACTCTTTAGTTTTAATATTACTATACACCACTGGTTCCTTTCTGAACCCCAAAAATGTCGTACTCTCAAAGCGGAACGATACGTAAATCACTACGTAGGATTTTATAATAGAGAAGGCGCCAGTGAAATTCGTTCCCAAGTCATAAATTCTAGGCTTGTTTGGATCACCAAGAACCAAATGAACCTAGAACCCTAGAAGGGTTCCCAAAAAACGTGTTACATAGGTCAAACCCAGTTTATAAAAGCAATAAATTTGCATAGAGTTAATTATGATCTTCTTAAATTTAAATGGCATTTAAAGTGTTCAAACTCCTTCAAACAAAAAAAAAAAAACTAAAACAAAGCAACAAAGCTACCTGTTACCACAAATTGAATTCCCACGCCCATCTTCACGAATGTCTTTTTTTACTTCAAAAATTGATTCATTCAGCACAAAGAACTCTCCTCCCACATATATTTTGTCAGTTTGTTGACCTAAACCTTATAGCTGGTACTACAAATTTATTTGATTTATGATTTTTCACTTATATACCAAAACCAAACCCACATTAACCATCATTTTATTCAGATTACTAACTTTTTCCACGATTTTTTCTTTTTTTTTTACTTTAGGTAACGCTGGCAATCCCCCAGATGCCGACCAAAAAGGACCCGCTTTCCTCAAGGAACCAACCAACCGAATCGATTTCTCCAACTCAACTGGTGCCGAAGTTGAATGCAAAGCCAGCGGAAACCCCTTGCCCGAAATAATTTGGATCCGAAGTGATGGTACAGCCGTTGGTGATGTTCCTGGTTTGCGGCAAGTGTCATCTGATGGCAAATTGGTGTTTCCACCGTTCCGCGCTGAAGACTACCGTCAGGAAGTTCATGCTCAGGTTTATGCGTGCTTGGCAAGAAATCAATTTGGATCGATAATTTCACGGGATGTCCATGTTAGAGCCGGTAAGTTGTCATTGTTCTAGAGAGAGAGATAGAGTGAGAGAAAGAGAGAAGAGTATAGACTCTTTCGGACAATAGATCTGGGGGTTATATTATTCGTTTCAGAAGATTTCATCGTTGGGGTTTTGTTTTCTGATTGAGTATGAATTGTTTCTTTTCCACGATGCGATGGTTTGTTGTTGTGTTTTTTTTTTAATGTTGTTGCTGTTGTCATTCTTCACTGTCTGGTTTGTGTTTTGTGGTGAATTATTAAATTGATTTTATTTTCGCAGTGCAACGGGATATACAACGGGAGTACACAATACAATGCATTCATTTCGATCCAATTAAGAAGAATTAAACGACTACGAGACACCATCATTGTGCCATCAAGTGATGACACTTTGTTGTTATCTGTTTCGAAACAGTAGGCCATCATCATCATCATCATCATCATCATCATGAACGTCGTCATCGTATATCATGGTTTATGATGATGTTTCCCACGCGACTCCTTTGTCATCTCCGTTCGTCGGTGAATGTGTTTTTGTATTTTTTTTTACAGATCTTTGTTTGTTGGATTAATATTTATAATTTTTTTTATTGGTTCTTGTTCTTTATTTGGCTATCCCATGTCGTTATTCACTTCCATGCTTTGTTAACAAAAAAAAAAAAAAAAAAAACAAACAAACACTACTTTTTTTATTACTCGACATAATGTTTAGTGTCTAATTGCTGAATTAATATAAGCAAAGGAATATTAACTAAACAAAAAAACTAGAAGAAAAGTAGAACTCATTAAATTTAATGAATATTAATATTGTTGATAGGTTCATGTATGAAATGCAGAGTTTGTTTCAGTCAATTTCCTAAGAGAGTACTTATTAGACCGGCAGTAGTTGGTTCTCAAGTTTTTTTGAGCTTTTTTAAGGGTCGCTACCGACCCTTGAATTTTTGCACATTGTGGGTGGGCTTAACAAAGTTTTAAAATATGCCTCGGCACCCCTGAGTTGGTTTCTTGGTATTGAAATAAGATAATGTCTACAATTTCGGTTGATTTCGACAAGTTTTAGGGGTACCGACTGATAATTTATGTAATTTTTTTCAGATTATGCCCATAAATGTAAAAGCTGACAAAATCAAGCGAAATTTAACACATCATCTTATTTTAATACTAAAAACCCAACTCAGGGATGCCATGACAATTTCTTGAAATTTAAATTCAAGGGTCCACCCACAATGTGCAAAATTTCAAAGGTCAGTAGCGACCCCTAAAGTTTGCAAAATCGTATAAAATTTTACACAAAATTGTATTTAGATACATAGAACACAATTAGGTGGTGCCCCTTAAATTTTCTGAAGCTAATATTCTTAGGGTAGGTCCTAGAACACTTCCCTGTGGAACAACGGCTTCTATTTTATTTAGTTCTGAATATTCTTGATCGCATCCGTACCTACTCTTAAGAGTCGGTCTGAGATCTACGATTTTAGTATTTCATTATACTGCCTATTTAAATCCATTTGCAGTTTGCACTCTAGACAACATCTACGAATATAGCCGAACATACTTGTTTATCTTCTAGTGCTTTTTCAATTACATCCGTTATTCCATGAACTTGGTCTATCGTGGAATGCTTATTCCTAAATCCAAACTGATGATTTATGATTAGATTTCTTTTTAACTTTGCTCAATATTTTCAGTAGCAATTTTTCAAAAACTTTTGCCACAATTGGTATAAGCGACTTCTGTTGGTGGCTTACCTTGCTTAGGTATAACAATTACTTCAGCAATTTTCCAATGATGTGGGACTTATTGGATCTTTAGGCATGCATTTATTATATATTGGATTTTTATGAAGGCTTTTAAAGGCATTTCTTTCATAACCTGAGCAGTTATTAGATCGTACCCAGGTGACTTTTTGTTCGATAGTTGATGTTGACACATATTTTTTTTTTTTTTTTTAGTTTGACAATTGGTATTTTAACTTCATCTACTTTATCAATTAACTATAAGCTGTTATCAGATGTGTTTGCTGGAAATGACTTAAAAACATTCGCAAGATGTTCTGCAAAGAGGTTAGCTTTTTGTTTCGGGTTTCCGATCCATTTCCCGTCTTGGCATTCTGAGGGTAGGTTTGTAATTGCGATCTCTTCAGTCACTTAGCTGCTTTCCAGAGCGAATAAATCGGTTGAAGCGAACGTCGTTAAGCTTTTCAGGAATCTACTTAGTGAATCATTTTTGAATTCGTAGATTTGTTTTTTAAGTTCGTTACCTAGACGGTTAAACGCTGTTTAATCCTCTGGAAATCTAGTATTCTGCCATCTTTTACGAGCTCTTTTTTTTTCTCTAATATCAATTCGCTTATTTCGACAGGGTATTTTATTTCAGTTTGTCTCCTATTCAAATACGTTGGTGTACTTTTGTCTGCAGCTTTTTCCACTTCATGGTCAATTTGTTCTGTTGTTTCCATAGGAGGCCTGAAATTATGTTCGATCAACATATTAGAAAGTATCGGTTGGACATGAATTTTGCATCTATGAAAAAGTCGTAAATTGAAGAATTAAAAGCTATTTGATTGAATGTACATATTTTTTGTCTAACTATTTGTGTGAAATAAGAACAAAATGCCATAATTGTTATCCCAATTACCGCTCCCAATATATTTCACAAAAGAAAAAAGAAATTCATTTTGGCGGTAATTTTAGGCAACCTAGACAAAAAAAAGGCTCGTTCCCCAAACCCAAAGTTTCATCTAATAATACATTTTTCTGTGCCAAATTTACACGTTCACAAAAAATGCAAATAGCGTGGGTTTAAATATTAAATCGCCAAGTCTTTTTGTCAACTACCTTGATGAGTGGTGGTAATTTAAGCCCAAAAAAAAAATGAAAACTCATTAAAATTGTTGCAAGTCACGACATTTACAACAATGTGCTTTTACTTAATGGTATTTCTGTTGGCTTGTTTCGTATTACTTTTAAGGTACTTAACCGAGTTCTAGAATTAACGAGATGTCATTTTCTTTGAAATGTAACTAATTCAACTGACATAATGTCGGAAGGTGGGTTTAGATTCTAATGTTTGCTATTTTATTTACGAGTTTCTCATTCTAAAAAGTTTTTGCTTCTCTTTTTCTATATTCTACTCAGGATTACATTAAAGTCAAGGCGTGGTGGTGGTGATGGTGATGGGAAATGGGGAGCACAAATATAGAGACAATGACTTCCGGAAGATGTTAACAAATAAATAAAAAAAAAAAAATAAAAAAGATTTAACATAGTTTAATGTTAATTTTTAATTAACACTCGCACGACATGACTTAGCGTGGGTAATTTATGAATATGACGTGCTTGGCGGAGAAAGAATAGTTAAAGCTAAATTCGCATGTAAAATTTGTAATTATAAATAAAAAAAAAAGAGAATCTTGAAAGATATAAGACCATAAAAATAGTGAAATTAGACGAAGAAAATAATTACGTAGAACGTGTAGAACGATGAGCAGTGTTTGCATTAAAATTTGTTGCATAATTGCGAGCAAGAGGATAATTGCTTGAACTCTGAGAAGTAATTAAAATAATAATGAAGCACATTTTTCTGGGTAAAATGTGTTTTGAGTTGTTTGAATTGGATATCACTTTCTTTGACTAGACACCTTTGTGTCTAGTTTAGTTTACGTTGACGCTTAAATAATTTTATACTTTGATAGTGACATTTTAGGAACAAGGATTTTTAAGCGCCTTTAAACACTAGGTAATTTTGATTAAAATAAATTTAATTAGTTATCTAGAAGCTAAATGTTCGAGGCGTAGTTATGCGCATTAAAAAGCGCTCAAAGGTTTTTCTGATAATCCTTGACTGATAGAAGCGGGGGGAGGGGGGGGGGTTGAGGGAGAGGAGTGTAACAAATAAGACATCAAAGTAGCAGTGGAGAAATCCATGAAAGTCCATGGTTCAATAGTAGGAAAACGCGGCCTGCAAGAAAACGGACTCAAGATGTTCGACTTTGCGGCAGGAATAGGGAAGGGGGAAGGAGGTAGGGTGGAAATGCTTTCGAAGTAAGCATCTAATTCCCACAAAAAACCGTCAACCAAATTGATAACATAGCGATTGACATGCTTCTAGTACCTTGGGTTTCTAAACTATAGTCCAATGAAGCTCGACCTTGTAACCGAGCTCTTCAAAGATGCAGAAGATGACCATATTAGGAGAATCATCTGTAGAATTTGATCGGAGGAAAGCATGCCCTCCAAAATGAGGGAAAGCATCTTCAAATCAATGTTGGAAAAATATTACTTTTGTTAGTGCTAAAGTTCCGATATCGTAAAAAATGTGCAATGAACAGTAAATCGTACCATTACTGGACTAGATTCCCACATAACGGTGTTCATGTCGTAATTTTTGCTATGATCTTTTTTTTAAGTATAGCCAACCCTAAGCAAAGGAATTAGTTTGAAAGAAACTGTTTACAAATAGGTATGGCATACCTTTGAAAATTAGAGTTATATAAGAATGCAGTCATTTTGAAATGCCTCTCTTCAGTAGCAGTTAATTGACTTAACTCTTAGCAGCAAGTTAGCAACCCATAGAATCTGCTGCGTGCGTTACGTTGACATTTTAAACTGACAGCTGGATAACATACGCACGTTCTTATAAGAAGCGACCCATAAGAAAGGTTACATGGAAAAAGTAAACGGAACGGACGCGACGGATTCTATGGATTGGTACCTTAAGTTGATTACTTCAAACTAAACAGTAAGCAGTAAGTACTTATAAGCTATATAACAGAATAGTATACCAGTTCCTTCTAACATATGAACCGCTTTTAGTCAATTACTTGCAGTTGCAGGAATAATAGGCATCTTTAAGTCGATGAAGAAGTGATATACATTCTTTGGTTTGAAATTCGTACGTTTTTTTTCCAGAATCTATCAGAGCGAAAGGTAGAACGATTGTTGATTTTCCGATGTTGATAGAAACCGATCAGATTGATGCCAAAGTGTTTTAGGACTCGATTTTATATGACATCTTGATGAGACTTATACTTCTATACTTGTCGCAGTTAAAAGTATTTATCCTTTCTTGGGGATGGGAGACACTATTCTAGGTTTCTTATCTGTGAACATATCGAATTGGGGTTTGATTCTTACCAATCAAATGATGCAATCGGCAGCCATGCTTGACTTGTAAGTTTCGATATTTCTGCTCATTTTCTATTGAACGGAATAAATTAATTGCTGTACAATATTACCAGTCTCTCAGTTGAATAGGCCGCTTGCTTCTTGTGCTTTCTCTTCCTCTGGTTTCAGAAGTATGAGTTCCCCTCATCTTTTTGTTCGTTAAGCTCTCCGAGTTGTTCTGATGCTAGTCTCACTATCGACAACACCACGCTGGGGCATAAACTCCACGATCGAACATGTGCGATCGAAAAGAAATAATTTAAGTATGATAGAACATGTATGATGTAATGTTGTTCTCATTTATGTAGGATCTAACATGTATGATGAAACATTTCCATCAGTGTGAAATACCAGAAAAAAACATGGCTAAGCCCAACAATATACCTACTAATGCCTCTGTTATGAAAAGTTAAAAAAAATTGGTTCCGCTTCCCCGAACAAAATAGTTGGTTATCATCGAGCATTCAAACGTCCTCTACATAACTAGACACTATTATTTAAAAGTTCAATAGTGTGTCAAATTAACGTCGTCTTCTTCTTAATTGGATCGAAAACTATGTACATCAACAAACGTCTGGAAGCATTTTGCTTTTCCTCATCATCGTCGTCGTTTTCTTCTTTATTTTTAAAAATTCCTTCTCGTTACAAAAAAAGAAAAGAAAATAAAAGTTCTTCATTTCCGTTTAATGCATTATTTGTTTTTTTTTTTTTTTTTTGTGTTGCAAGTTATTTCTTTATTTCCTCTTTTGTCCAATCTAAAATAGTTGTTGCGCAATATTATGAAGCCGATGTCAACAAGGAGCATGTCATTCGTGGTAATGCAGCTGTAATTAAATGTCTGATTCCATCTTTTGTTGCTGATTTTGTCGAAGTTGTATCCTGGCATACGGACAGCGATGAAAATTATTTTCCTGGCTCTGAATATGGTTCGAACACAAAATCTATCTATCACACACAAAAAAAAAATGTGTTTTTCTACAAACCTACGATAGGTTGATGACGTCATGCTTTGGTTAAAAAAGTTTATTTAAAAAAAAAAAAAGATATGCAGTGCATGTGCCTTTTTTTAATATTCCCCAATCCTTCCAAGTCATTTAATTTTTTCCCTTTTAAATTGAAATTTGAAACTTGAATATATTTCTCCTATTTATGTTCTGTTTTTTTTATTTAAATCCCAAAAAAAAAGAATTATCTTATCAATATTGTTGCAGTTGTCTCACAATATTACGAGGAGGACATTCACAAAGCATTTGTGATTCGAGGCAATTCAGCGATACTGAAATGCGATATTCCATCGTTTGTAGCTGACTTTGTCAGTGTTGTATCCTGGCACACAGATCAGGATGAGAATTTCTTTCCTGGAACTGAATATGGTTTGTGTTGTTGTTGGATCGTTTAAAGTACATACAAAATTTTCTGTACATTAAATGCTTTTTGTACATAATAGCAAAGCGAATGCCAATCCTTATAATCCTTTTTTATAGCCATTATATCCTCAATTCCTTAATATCCTTTTTGAGTTTTGTTCATTCTTTGTGGTTTTTTTTTTATTATGTTTTAGGTCCTGGTCAACGTGATGGGAAGAAAATTTCTTTGGTTTACACTACAAGTCACTTGATTTAGGTCACTCTTTTAAATATCTTTTTGTGATACCTACTAATATATCTCACCAAGGATAGAGGATCTGAATAAATAAATCAATTTTTTGTAAAAAATGCAGTCAAATTTTGACTGTTTTATATAAAATTGTCTGCAAATTTGAAAATAGAAATTTAGGTATCTTCAGTGTAAATTAGAAATTGGTATTTTTTTACAATACCCAACTGCTGCAATGAATGGAATTTTTATTTAATTTTTATAGTGGTCGCTCAATATTATGACACGGATGTGAATAAAGCTTATGTCATTCGTGGAAATGCTGCAGTTTTAAAGTGTGAAATTCCATCATTTGTGGCAGATTTTGTTACAGTCGTATCATGGCATACAGATCAAAATGAAAATTTTATGCCAGGATCTGAATATGGTTTGTGTATATGTTTTTTTTTTTTAAGTTAAATATTTTCGTTTTCCATTGTATAGTGAAGGAGGAATTATTACAAGTGCCTTTTAAAGTGTTTTTTTATAATTTTGAATTTTTGTTATATTTTTTTTTTTAATTTACAGATTTCAAGTATTTCCAAAACAGTTTTGAAAAGTCATAGAAATAGAATTGGTTGAAAATATAGTAGCTCATCACTAAATTTAGTAAAAAATGGAGGTTTGTTAGGGATTTCCTCTAATAACCATTACAAAATTAGTACGGTCACTATTTCACTATCGACAATCAAGTTACTATAAAAATTATTTGATCCGCAATTGTTACAAATATCTCCTTAGTTGATCCAGAGCTTATTCATCAATTATTTTAAGTTAAATCAGATTCAAAATGGAAACAAACATTTGTTTCAGAGTTGTACAAACTACAGTCTTTTTGGTACCTACTGAAGTTAATTGATTAAAAAGACTAAGTTTTTAAGTCTTTTAAAATACAAAAGTATTTTGACTGTAAAACTACAATCAGCAGTCAGTACTAAAATTGTGACTGTATTCAGTTAATGAAAGCAGTTATTTGATTATTATGTTAATTTACTGCAGTCATTGTTTACTGGTTTTAGTCACACAACAGTACATGAAACTTTCAAATAAACTACTAAAACCAGTCAAACATTACTGCAGTAAATTAACATAATAGTCAAATAATTGCTTCCATTAACTTTACAGTCAGTATTTTAGTACTGACTGCTTGCTGCTTATTAAAGTACTTAGTAGCAGTACTAACTTGTAGTTAAAATTAAAGACAGTTAACTACGACTGAATTGACTGCATTACCAATTAACTACAGTCTTTTACAGCCCTGATATGTTTTAATACAGTTAAATCGGACTTAACCCCTTAAAACACGATAGTCTCGAATTAGACCTATGTTAATAGATTTTGGGTAGGTATGTGGCCATATCTTCCTTGATATTTTGCAATTTGGCAAGCTTTTAGATTGCCATTTCTTAAGTCGCAACAATTGTTTGCTTGTTTCGAAAACCGATGCTTATGTTTCAAATTCTTTCAGCAATCCGGGGTCTTGTTCTTTTTTTGCGATAGGCGGAAACTGTTAAGTTAGATGCTTATATTTATCTTCAATGCCCATTGCAGGTAGTACCTAACAGTTACAGACGTTGATGACGTTGTCCTGTACTTTACGAGTTGCTATTTCTGAAAATAGTACCTACTGTAGCGTAAGTACCGTATTTTGTTGTTAGCCAGCCAGCGGTTTAAAAAGTTGCTTTTCTACGATAAAAATCTGTAGATTCCCAGAAAACGGTTCCATCCTGTAAATTTGATATTATGTATATGTATTTCTTCCGAAGAAGAAGAAGAATTGGACCCCAGAACTTTGCTTATGCAGAAAAGTAGTGAAATAGGCCATTAACCATCCACGTTGCGTATTCTTGAGCAGTGGAACAATCTTTGCTGTTTTCCAAATTACGGAAAAGTAACCGTTGTTTCAGCAGTTTTTGGAGATTTCTGTCAACAGGAAGACCACAATTTTCAATAAATTTCTTAATAAAATGTTGGAAATACCGTTGGGTTCAGCTGATTTATTTGAGTTAATCGGTTCAGAGAACTCAAAGAAATCAGCTGGTCATGGTTCTATAGTATTTTTGAAAAAGTTGTGCCGAGTCTGTGGAAAAGATTCCCTTCCTTGATGATCATTATCATAATTATTGTTGCTGTTTGAGGTTCTTTATGCACTTTTGCCTCAACTTGCATCACAAATTCTAGAAGACGAACTGGCGGATTAACATTTAAATTTTCTACGAAGTGGTTTGTAAGAACTTCGTTTTTTACTGCTGGAACCCATGTGACTATTTACCGATAAGTTAATAAAATCAGGAAAGTGAAGGCTTTGTCTTCTGCCGACGATGGAATTTATTATTCTGAAGCAAACTTGATTTTATGCCCGAGAGCCCTATTGTGTTCTTTAATCTAGGTATCTTACATAGATTGAGTAATCGCCGGAGCTTTTTCTAATTTTTGCCTGTTGTGATTTATAGCTATGATGTGGTCATGAAAGTTTGCAAATCTATCGGTTAGGGTCTTCTTAATCTTTTGGTTGTACATTGCGTTGTTGACTTCTCTCTCTACACGTTGATTCGCGCCGTCCATTTTACTGCTGGCTAAGATGCTGTTGTAAGTCACATCTAGGGGTTCCACCTTAGTTTCCCTGAAAATGTATTCCGTATTCAAGTTTTCTTAAAGAAGTGTTTAATATAAAATAGCGAAGTCTTAATTTGTATCGGCCTTCATTCCCTAACTAAATTTTCTTATATGAATGATGCTGCAATCTTAAGTTACAGAAATAAGGTCTCTCAATAATAAAATAAGACCTTAAAAATTAAATGACAATTGAAAAATTAGAGATAAGATCCCAAAAAAATAAAAGATGGCCCAAATTAAAAAACATTAAGATCTTATTAACGTTTT
This sequence comes from Meliscaeva auricollis, assembly GCA_948107695.1. NCBI lineage: Eukaryota > Metazoa > Arthropoda > Insecta > Diptera > Syrphidae > Meliscaeva > Meliscaeva auricollis. The sequence goes on along the minus strand of OX403619.1, from coordinate 28,849,068 downwards.
GAAAATTGAATTCAAACAGAAAACTATAAGAAACAGATTATTTATGTGGTGTTCCTAGGGAATAGACCCCTATTCTTAGTATGACCCCAAGAACTTGTGTTACAACCCAAAATTATAGACTTTTTCGATGTTGTTGTTGATAACAACCACAACTTGGGGAATAATTTCCATTTTCAGAAGGTGTGTCCCATTTATTAGGGTCCCAATATGGAGAACATCCAATGGCTTTTCCGTTAAAAAAAGTACGAAAAGTTAATATCGTAGAAATTAATTAATATTTTCAGCAATTATTCAGCTAAATCAATTAATTAGATATCCCTTGCAGCTCGAATTCTTCATTATGAAGTTAAGTATTTAACTACATTTAACGACATATAAAATCTGCAAAAATCCTCCTTAACTCTTTTACGTTTTACTTATATTATATCAGTTATAGTCCCTCTCAATTGCGTTAGAAATAAAGTGCATTCAATCTGAAAGAAACGCCTCTGCACATATTTCAGACAAATTATCTCCCCCTCATTTGGTGTGCCAAAGCTAAACCAACTTTTTGTGCTCAGCCAAACTCACTTTTCACACTCCCATTCATTATTCTTAAACTCTGATGGTTGACGATGATGATAATACGATGGCTGCACCACATCGTTCCTTCACACAGTGCTGTCAGTCCTCGTTGCAGTTCATTGCCACTGTCTCCGTCTGCGTCTCCGAAACAACAATCGGTCCCTGTGTTGTGGTGCTTGTGACTTGTGACAAAAGCCATATTCAGGCCCTCCTCACATCATGCCGACTATACACGTTTTCTTTTCTAGCCATGTACCTTGTGATGCGAAGGTTCTTTATACGAAATGCTACCATTCTTACCTCCCCCAATTAGAGTTTGTTTAGAGATCTCTTTTCTTTTTTTGGTTGTTGGTTTTTTTTTTTTCCTTAAGTTTATCTTAGTTGTTGTTGATTTTTTAATTGAAATTTACATAAATGCTCTCAAACACCATTCACCTCCCCCCTAAGCAATTCAGCCATCACAATATCCCAAACTATAAACTCCACTCGTAAATTTGATTAAAGCTCCACAGGTTTTAAGCTTTGTTAACTCAATTAATTTATGAGAAAAACAAAAACAAAATAAAAAAAGTGAAAACCAACCACTATCGGCACTATAAGATGCTCGTCACACGCTTGGATACATTTTCTCAGGCGACAAATTCATTAAAAGAGTGTCGGTTGTGTTGATGTTTATATTTTGACAGGTTGTTGTTTTTTCTTGTCAGCGATGGACTTGCCTTTATAATTTCTTGTAAGCCCTTGTATTATTTATAACTTCTTGTAATTATAAGTTGTTGTAAATTTGAATTGAGCAAAAAATACGCAATTAAGTGTAATTCAGCAGGTGTAGAATGTTGTTGGTCAGTTCTTTTTTGAACTATTCACTTTTATTTTTATAGTTTTAGTCTTGTATGTCATGTTTTGGATGAATTTAACCACATTACCCAGCAAAATTAAAGAAAGAACAAGTATTTATGAGTAATTCAGCAGTTTAGATTGTTGTTATTCTTCTCTTAAAAATATTTTTGTATGTGCTTGTTGTGTTTTCTTTTGATTCAATTTCGATGAGATGTCAACCGAATTTAAATCAAATGAATAAACAAATAATGACTTTAATTGATAAACGAGTTTTGTCTGCATTTTTTGTAAGCTCCTATTTTTACTAAGAATTTTTGTGGTAAATAGTCATTTAAAAGTAAATTGAATAAGAAAAGAAAGCCATAAACTCCTTTTGAAAAGGTAAATGAGCATTAATGTCATTAAGTTGTTCATCAATATGTTTTGAAACTCCTATTCAGCGTTGTTGTTCTTAAAATAAGTATTCAAAATGCAATTCAGAGTTGCTGTCTTTAAATTTGCCAAACGCTTTGAAATTTTTTTGTAAGCCCATATGAAAACTACATCGTCAGCGATTATTCAGCACTTTTCAACTTGAATATTTACTTATTGTTGTTAAAATTTATGTTTAAAGTGTTGGATTTATCATAACTAAATAATTTTTATAATATGTCTCCTGTTTTATTTTCTTTTTCCTTGCATATTGTTTGTAAGCCCATGAAAAGTAAGGCCTTCGAGGTTATTCAGCCGTTTAAAAATCGACTTTACCAATATAAATATAAATCTCTGTCTAAAATGAATAACTTATGTATATGATCTGTTATCTTTATTTTTTTTCGTATGAGAATATTACTTTGTTAGAGATAACTTAGCACCTCAGCAGTTTAACACTCTTAATTTATATTCGCTAAATAACAATGTCAGTCTAAGGGGAACAAAGAATTTGCTGTGGAAAGCTATTCAGCACCTCTGGGAAGCTATTCAGCTCTTGCTATTTTATTTATAATTCTGATCCTTACGTTACTTAATTTTTGTAAGCCATTGTAATAGTTAAAAATTCTTGTAATTTATAGTCGTACAGCAATATTACGAGTCCGAAGTAAACAACGAATATGTAATTAGGGGAAATTCAGCAGTTTTAAAATGTTCCATTCCATCATTTGTGGCTGATTTTGTTCAAGTTATATCATGGCAAGATGAAACAGGCTCTTTGTATGCCACAATGGAAGATCAACAACAGGGAAAGGGTATAAATAATTTTTTTCAAAACTAAAAGTTTTTGGTGATTTAGAAACAAAAAAATAGATCCTTAAAAATCCCTTCCAATTCTTTTCCTTAAAATTTAAGTTAATTTATTGATTTTTGTTTTTAGTGTTGAATGGAGGGAATAATATATAAAAGGTGGGGTTGTGAAGAAAAAATAGTTGACTCCTTGTTCTTTTTCTATTTCAGTTGTAAACCAATATTATGAAGCTGAAGTTGTATCAGAATATGTTATTAAAGGAAATACGGCTGTTTTAAAATGTACTATTCCAAGTTTTGTTGCTGATTTTGTTAAGGTTGAAGCTTGGATTGGCAGTGATGGATCTGAGTTCTTACCAGATGATAGTTTTGGTACAAATAATAATTCTTAAGTCCTTAAAAGTAAAAAAATCTATATTAAGGATTGTGAAGGAGGATTTTTGTATTCCTGTAATCCTATCCAAATTTATAAAAAATCGACGACTCATTTTTTTAGAAAAAAAAAAGATTGCATATTTAATTTTAATTCATTGTTTGTTAAAATATGTTTTACTTTCTTAAAAAAAAAATGTGTTTTAGGCCTGCATTATAGTTGTTGACATAAAATTTTATATCAAGTTCTGATAGGACATCAACTATAAAAATAACTCAAAAATCCTTAAAAGTCCTACCAACTTACTTTAAAACATACATTTTGCATTCCAGTTGTTAACCAATACTATGGAGCGGATATTTTGATGGAATATGTCATCAAAGGCAATTCAGCCATTTTGAAATGTTCCATCCCATCATTTGTTGCTGATTTTGTCCGCGTTGAATCTTGGATTGATGAAGAGGGCAACGAATTAAGACATTCTGATAATTATGGTTTGAGTTTTTTCCTTCATCTTCAAAATTCGTTTTTATCTTACATATTAAGAATTCCAATACTCCTGTCCTTTTTTCTTTAATTTTATTTTCTATTAAGGTTTATTTATAAGATATTAGATTTTGGTCCTTCGAGCCGGATGAAACTTGTTTCTTTTCCTTTGTGTTACTGTTTATTTTATTCCTACTCTAGATAGTCTTTTTGGAATTTGATTCACTTTGCTTTTACTTTTTGTATGCCACTTTTGACAGGGACCTGTTAAATTGAAAAAGAAACATGAAATTGATTTTTGGTCCCTTGACCCGGATTCAACTTGCAAACTTTACTCCTATGTACCTGAACTTCTTATTTATGGTGTATTTTCTTTATTTTAAACTTATGTTTTGCCTATTTTCAGTTGTAAATCAATTCTACGAAGCTGAAATTATGACTGAATATGTCATTAAAGGCAATTCAGCGGTTTTAAAATGTTCAATTCCATCATTTGTTGCTGATTTTGTACGCGTAGAGTCATGGATCGATGAAAATGGCGATGTTTTAACATTTTCTGATAACTATGGTTCGAGTCTTTGCTGAATAAATATTTTTTTCTAGTCTAAACAAAAAAATAATCCTACGTCCCTTCCTTTTCACATTTTTTTCAAACTTATTTATTATAGTTTTGCTGAATTTGAATATTTTTTTGTTTTCTAGTTGTTTCTCAATTTTACATAACTGAAGCTGAAAATGAATATGTTATCAAGGGCAATGCTGCCGTAGTGAAATGTAAAATTCCTTCGTTTGTTGCTGATTTTGTTCAAATCGAAGCTTGGGTTGATGAAGAGGGTATCGAATTATGGCGTGAAAATTCATCACAAGCTTATGGTAGAATATTTTTGATAAGTTGTGGTTCTAAGTTGTGGTGTTTTTTTCTTGTAAGCGACATCCTTTCCCAATTCCTACTTTTCTCCTATATCCATTTGGTTTTTATAGATTTGTTTTTTTTTTTTTTTCATTTATTCTTTCTATCTCAGTTGTTATTCAGTCTTATGAATCTGAAGCCGATAATGAGTATGTTATTCGAGGGAATTCTGTTGTAATGAAATGTGAAATACCATCGTATGTTGCTGATTTTGTTTACGTTGACTTATGGATGGACTCCGAGGGAACAACTTACTATCCAGATAATGAAAAAGAGACTGGTTTGAGTCTTTGCTATATTTGTTTTCTTTTTACGATTTGCTGAATCTTTCCATTTCCTATCGAATCCAACCAATTTTTTTTATTTCAAGTTTTCTTAAGAATTTTTCTATTTATTTGTATTTTAATTTAACTTATAGTTGTTCATCAATTTTATCAGACACGTGTTATCGATGAATTTGTCTTGCGTGGTAATTCAGCAACTTTGAAATGTTTAGTTCCATCATTTGTTGCTGATTTTATTGATGTTGAAGCTTGGATTGATGAAGAGGGTGTTGAAATGTATCGAAATGGAAATGAGATTGGTAAAAAAATAAATCATTCTAAGAATAGTGGAATTTAGAATAAAAGTGTAGGTTCATCCTTAAGTCCTTGTCCATTTTTAAGTTTTTATTTTCTGTAATTTTTATATCATCAAATCCCAATTTTCTGTTCCTTTTTCAGTTGTGAATCAATATTTTCAATCACAAGTCTACGATGAATATGTGATTAAGGGCAATTCAGCAATTTTTAAATGTCAAACTCCATCATTTGTTGCTGATCATGTTGACATTACCGATTGGGTTGATACTGATGGAGGAGCTTACATTAAAAATGGTTCTTCGGGTAGATACTTTATAATAATCTCAATTCAGTTATAATAGTTTTTCTTTAAATTTTGTTTTTAATAATATTTTCGTTGTATCCTTATCCCTAACCAATGATCCTCGTTCTTGTATCGTTTTCAAATCTTGAGGTTTTTTAAATTGACTTAATATTGTGTTTTAAAGTTGCACATGGTAAAAGAATTTTAGTTATTAAATCAATTAGGCTTCGCGTTGGGCGCCATTTCTTTGTTTGTCTTGAATCAATTTATGTAACTATTTTATTTTTTCTTTCGCCAGGAATAAGAGTTGAGCGTCGATTTGTACTCAAATAGATTTGTTCAAACAGAAAATTAATGATGAGAAAGAATTTGAGAATAGGTTTGTGTTTATTTCAGTAAAACAACCCCTTAGGTGCCATTTCAGATCTTTTTTCTATAAAGAATTTATATTATAAATACAATGTGCACCGTTTTTCTTTTAGTTAATGTTTGCGTTGGGCGCATTTTTTACGTGTTTTCTATTCAATTATGTATATCATTTCAAAATCTTTGCGTGTTGCCTTATATTAAGACAGTTCAGGTCCTGAAATCTCACAGATATTAGGAATCTTAACAACATCAATAAGATATGTCAGCAAAATTTCTTACTTTAAATGCCCTCCCTCGTTCGACAAAATTCTTTGAGACCTTGAAATCTGAGCTGTCTTATTCTTTCTCTGTAAGAATATTACCGACATCAGTTGTTTTCTAAATCAATGGTTACTATCAAATATCCTCTCGTTGGGCGCCATTTTTTTCTAAGGAAATCTTCATTATTATGCTGCAATCTTTCTAAACAAAATTGATGGAATAAATTAACGATTCACAAAAAATCAAAATATTCACATTAATTTTTTGTACAGTTAAACATTTTACTAACCCATACTTACCCATGATCATATCCTTTTTATCCACACAAAAACAGTTGTTCCCCAATCGTACACCGTTAATGTTATGGATGAAGCTGTTCTACGTGGTAATAGTGCAATATTGAAATGTCATATACCAAGTTTTGTGGCTGATTTCATTTCGGTGTCATCGTGGGTTGAAGATGAAGAAAGAGAGATATTTTCCACAAATGATGCAGGACAGTTTCCTATTGGTAAATTGTTGTTTTTCTTAGACAAAAGAACTCACAAAAACAAAAATAATCCAACTATTGTAAATTTGTTAAATTTATATTTTATATCCTTATGTTTATAGTTTGATATAATTTTAATCCTTATATCCTTTAATTTGTGTTTATTTTTTGTATTCAAAATTCTTCAGCTATTCGTATAGGTTCAAAATTTTGTTCGTCGTTAGGTTTTGAATTAGATTTTCTAAATTGTATTAAAGGCAGGAATTGTATAATTTTACTTATTTTGTTTGTAAATTACATTTTTTTTCGTTGTCACTATCACAGTTTTTATTTTCACATCCAATCCTTATGATCCTTTGTTCCAAATGTGTCCATAAGCCTCACGGCTTTCCTTATCCTGAATGATCCTCCTTCACTTAGGCTGTAAGTGTAGATTTTATGTTGAGAAAATTTTAAATTTATTTTAGAAATAAAAAAAAAAACAAAATTGTTTAAAATTGAAATATTTAAAATTTTCTTAACAGTCGCATGTCAAAGAGGCAACTTGTGCAAATTAAAAAGATTTTAATCATTTTCTTGCACAAAAATTTAAAAAAAACATGTATAAAAAAATCATTTTGAAAACCTTTTCGTTTATTTGTATTTGTATTTGATTTAAGCAACAATTAATTATGAACAGTTTTTAATTCTTTAAAAGAACTGATTTCTTGTATGCGTTGGGCGCCATTTTATCATTTATTTGTTAACACATCATTAGATGTTTTTTTATTTTACGAAACAATGTTTTAGTTATAATTTATTATTGTTCTAATGTTCAAGACTTCGAATCTAGCTTCATACATGATTTTTATAAGCACAGAATTTTGAGTTTTTTTTGTCATAAAATTCACAAAACCATATGAACAACAAATTGTGTGACAGAAAGTGACATACAAACATGATTTGTATGTCATCAGTATTGTGTTTCAGATGGTACTGTGCATTTTTATCACAAAAATACACAAATTGTTGTGTCAATGCAAATACGATTTGCCAGTTCCTAAAGATTAAAAAAAACCTTTCTTGCGTTGGGCGCCATTTAAATTCAACATCAAAATCAGAAGTTAAATGTTACAATATATGTATGTTCTGAAACTCCAAAATATTAAAATAAAACTATAAATACAATTATATAAGTAAAAACAATTTCTAAGTCTTTTGTTCACAATAAGAGTATTTTAAATAGTTCAATTGAAGAAAATATTTGTTTCAATGATTGAACAAATGTTAATTGGATATTTCTTCAAACAAAATTAGAGATTTAATTAACGATGAATAATATCACGATCCTAAATAACGACTTCGGTCGAAAGGGTTTATAAGTACGAATAAAATTTAAATTTAAAAACTCGAAAGCATTTAAAAAAATATTAATTTTAATTTTAGCAAAGTTTGAAAAAGAAATATGTTTTTAAACATAATTATAAAAATGAAGAGTACATTTTTTTAACAATTTTTTCAGCAATTATAAATTGGATTTACATTTTTAAAACAATAAATCAGATAAAAAAAATAATTGATGAAAATTTATAACAACAAGAAAAAAATAAAAACACAAATTTTAATTTAAATTGTTTCAATTTAAATAAATTTGAATTAAAAAAAAATGTATTTAATTATTACTACACAAAACACAAGTTGCCTTTTTTAATTATTTTAATGAGAACATAAACAAAATTTCAAAAAAAAAATATTTTCTATTTTATTTAAATAAATTCAAAGTTTAATTTATAGTATAAACATAAAATTTGAAATTAAGTTTATGGTTTCAAAAATAGATTTATAATTATATAATAAATTTATTCTTCAAAAAAAAAAAAAAACTTTTTTAATTTTCACGCTTTGAACACAACGAATACCTCAAATGCTATGCAAATATTTTGTATCAACAAAAATTTAATAATAAAACTTAAAAACTTTTTTTTGAAGAATAAATCACTGCATGCTAAAATGTATAGCAAAATATTATATTAAAAGCATGACGTCTAAAATTTCAATTGCAAATGCAAGTAATTTTTAATACACTTTAACAATTCTAAAATTTAATTATATAAACACTAACTTAAACTTAAAAAAATTAAATTGCATCAAGTTAGAAAAATAAATATATAATCAAAAATAATAATTGCTTGCATTTAAAATTGAATTTGTAGAAAAAACATATTTAAAGTTTCTTGAAATTTTGAAAATTAATACAATTTTTTTATTTCTTTTCTTAATAATTGCTTACCAACCAAAAAAAAAAAAAAAAATGCTACCAACAGACGGAAAATATTTAGTTTTACCATCTGGTGAATTGCATATTCGTGAAGTTGGACCTGAAGATGGCTACAAAAGTTACCAATGTCGTACCAAACATCGTTTAACTGGTGAAACTAGATTGAGTGCTACAAAGGGGCGATTGGTAATTACAGGTAAGTTGGCTTGATAGTTATATTAATTTATTTTTGTTTTTTCATTTATTATTGAAAGTCACTATGTTTCAGCAGTTAAAAATATAATAATTTTGTTATTAGAATGAACCAAATGACTGGCTTTCTTAAAAAAAAACGAAAAAAAAAACAAGTTAAAGTAGTTTTAAAGTGAGTTGCAAAATGCAGTTCTTTATGTTGCCCATAAATAATTACTAATGTTCAAGATTTTATAGTTGAAGTTTTTTTTTGCAAATCTACTGAAAGATGCTTGTCTGAATTATGAAGATTAATCATAATCTAACAATTATATGAATCTAGAATCTTACACAAGAATATGTTACCCTTCTTAGCAGACTTGCTTAATGAGTGTGATTAAATTATTTTTTTCCCATTAACTGATATTTGGCTTGCTCACACTGAAAATTTTTACAAAGAGGACTACATAAAGTTTTGTGCAAGTAAATGATTTATGAGAAAGCATATTATTTGTCATCACTTATCCGTACACGTACCTAGTGTATATGATAAGTATAGCGATTGTCACAGATTTGTTTTTTCTTCAGAATAAGTCTATTTCATTTTAAAACCTCATGAAACTTAGAGAAACAACGTTTTTGAGACTATTTTATGTGCGAGTGCCGTTGTCAGTGGATTCGTCATGTCGTTGGAAATTTGAAAAAACCATAACTTTTTTTTAAAAACAAAAATCTTCCAAAAATGTCACTTTTGTATGGGGAGTAGGTACCAAAAATTTGCATTTTTTTTAAATTTTGCAATAAGAAATGGTATCCACAACCGAAAAACTTAATTCCTTAAAGTTTTGGTAAAAATCAATATTTTAACATTTTTTGTAAAAAAGGGTACTACTACAATGTAGTTCATATTTGTTTGTATTTTCATAAGAAGTTTTTAGTACTTTGATGATTTGTTTCCTGCTTACGGGGCCCAAAGTACATTTTAATGTTTGACGGTTCGAAACTACTCGATTTTGTTTCTAAAAAACGATCCACCCTAATAGCCAAGTACATAGTGTTTAAATAATAGCATCTGAATGCCAGTAAACCAAAAATTCTCAAATCGAATTTTCAAAAGTTCTTGTTATTCTTTCCAAGACTTCGGCATTAAAACTTTCGGCATTAAAAACTTTCAATTATGATTTTTGTAATATTGAATAAAATTTTAAATAAAAGAAAATTATATTATGTAATACGAGTTTTTAGCTGCTGATATCATAGTGAAGCGAAAATGTCATAGGTATTTTATAAAACTTTCATCAAAATAAAAATAAATAAAAACTTATATTTTACATTTTTCAAAGATTTAAAAGTTTTTCTCCTTCTTTTTTGGTTCAAACTATTGAAGGAACACAGTATCTGTATAATTAAATTAAAATTTTATTTTCCTAGTTACTTAAGTTAATTTTATTTTTAAATTAAAAAAATAAAACATGAATCGGACATAAAAACATTCACAAGTCTTCTTCCTATAAAAAAATTGTAAAACGTCCAAAACACTATGACATTTTCGATCAATATATTGAACAAAAACTGAAAATATTTATTAAAAACAATACAAAATAAAATCAATATAAAATATATTAATCTTATTTATTTAAATTTATCAAAAAAAACAAATATCAATATGAAACTTAGTTTTTAATGTATATTTATTGTAAGAAAGCTTTAATTGTTTTCTGTTTAAAATACTGTAAATTAAATTACAATATTATTTATTAACATATTTGAATATTCTTGTAAAAATAAAACAAAAAATAAATATTTTCAGTTTAATAAATTATATATTAATATTTCCTATATATGTTTTCAATAAAAACAACAATATTTTGATGATTTATTGAATAAACTAAAAATAATTAAATCTTAAAATTAATTTATATTTATGTTAAGAAAAAAAAAAAAAAACATTTTTTTTCTAAATGATCCGCGTGTTTGTCCAATACTCAGTTACTACTTATTTTTAATTTAAAGCACAATCCAAAAACAAATTAGATGACTCCATATTTGTTTTGTTTTTGTTTTACTAATAAATCGAAGAAATAAGTAGCTTTTGATTGTTTGGGAAAAAACGTCTTTATCAAATTTTAAATGCAATCAAAACCATTTTTCGCTTAAAATGATTTTCTTTGCTATTTTGCATTAAATAATAAATCAAAGTATTGTTGTTGTACATAAAAAAAAAACTGCCTGAATGTTGGGATAGGGTACCCTGTTGCGCGTCCGTGTTTTAAATTAAATTATAAAATAAAGTAAAAAAATCACACATAAGTGAAAGATAGCAGGAAAAATTATTTATTTGCAAAAAACCTGCTAATTTTGTAAAAAAAATCAAAAAATAAAATTAAAGCTTTAAAAATTAATAAATTGTTTGTACAGATATGAAAGAAAATATCGAACAAAATATAAAACTATATCCGAAATGCTTGACTTGAGCTTGAGAAGTAACGTGTGAACTATAAATATTTAATCATTTTATAAATTACCCAAAAACCATTTTGTGGTGTATAAATATCTTAAAAAAAAACAAAATAACAAAAAAAATAATTTTTTAAGGTAAGTCCTTTTGATGTTTTTTTTTTCTAATTTTCATTATTAATAAATTTAGCATTTATTAAATATTTGCAATAAATTAATAGACAACACATCAAATATTGCAATGTATAATCTTCCAGAACCAGTTGGCAGGGTTTCACCAAAATTTTCAACAACATTGACCAGTAGCAGTTTTAAAACAGCATCAAATGCAAGTTTTACACTTCTTTGTCCAGCACAAGCTTATCCAGCTCCAGGTTTTAGGTATTTTAAAACACACACATAACTTTTTTTTTTTGGAAAATGTCCCGTTTTGAAATAGTGAACATAAAAATGAGACTTTTTATGTTCGACTGTTGAAAGTAATAGTTGAACATTTTAGAAATAGACCTTTTAGCCACACTAATTTTAACTAAAACTTAAAAACTACTTTTAATAAAGCTTTCTTCTTTGAAATTTCTTTTATAAATCTTTAACGGTTTTTTTTTCGAATAACTTTAGGAAATCCCATATTAAAGCAAATTCACTACTTTTCAAAATTCTTTAAACAAAAGACATCTATTAAATTCCAGATTCTTATCTCAACATTTAGGATGCGTTTTTCTTGAAATGTCGTTTTATTAAAAAATATTTTAAACCATCTCCTTTCCTTATCAAATCTAAACAGAACCCGTTGGAAGTGTTGGGCCAAGATTAACCACTGGAAATGATATAAAAGTTATTTCAAAACCATTATCAGATTCTATAACTTTAATATGTCCGGCTCAAGCTTATCCGGTTCCATTATTTAGGTAAGAGAGATAGCACATGTTTTGTTGAACAAAAAAAAAAAAAAAAAGTTACTCATACGCCATACATCAATCGCCTTATCTCAACATTTTTTATTTTTTTTTTTAACCTCAAACATTTTTTTTTTGTGTAAAACTTGGAAATTTTAAAAATAATTCTTAGAACCTGTTGGAAGTATAAGTCCTAGATTAACATCTGGCGATGAATCAAGGATTGTTAAAATACGTGTAAAGAAAAATGCTACTTTATTGTGTCCAGCTCAGGCTTATCCAGTTCCATTCTTCAGGTAAAATTAGGACTTTACGTGTCATTTGAACATGTATTAATTTTTTTTTTAATAATTTTTATAAAAACGCAATTTCGGGATTGCATACCGGGGGTTTGGCCCCACTTAAAATGTCTGCCGTTGGTATATTTGTTGTCAGTGAGTTTAACGCGTTGGTTATCAATAAATTTTAAGTGGTTATCCTTACTTAATCGATTTTCAGAAAAATGGTAGGTACTTTTGCTGCTCTTTGGATCGGTTACCTCTTACGCAAGAAATCTGCTCCCGGCTCTCGGTCTAGGTATAAACCCGCTCTAAATTATGATACAGTGAACCTGAGTTCTAGAGGCAATTATAACATTCATGCCAAATTTCTTCACTCTATCCCGTTCGATTTAGTACATTAGATAGTTCACATGACCAGTATCACCTCTCAAAGAATATTATGGGCAATGATATAGTCAAACATATAGCATCCAAGATGGCGGCGGTTTTTTTAAGATGGCAGCCAAGACTCAAGCTTGGCTTGTTGGCACATTAAAGATATGAGGAAGGGTTTTTGTGGACAATTTCCAATAATTTTCAGATTGTTTAATATTTATTTTGTCTTAATTGAACTAAACAATATCGAGTGTAGCCGTTTTTAAAGTGTAAACGTTTTTTGCACACAAAAAACTTGTGTAATTTTGTGCCTTGTGCCAAACAACGAATTGATTTGGGCTTTCCACAAACTATCATGTTCCGTTTTCATTTTTACTGGCTAACTCTCCAATAGTATGTATATGATGCAAACATATTTTAAGCGCTTTGCAATTACACATACTATACTAGTTAATAAATAAAATTAATCCAGTTCTGGTTTGAAATTGAACTTGATCAAAACCAATCCCAACATTCAATACCTTAAATCAAACGGTTCTTAATTATTCTTTTTTTATATCGAAATTAATACACAATATTCCAGAACCCGTAGGAAGTGTTAGTCCCAAGCTCACAGCTGGTGATGAATCAATAAAAATACCAAAAGTTCGAAGCAATTTTAGTGCTACAATGATGTGTCCAGCTCAAGCATATCCAGTGCCAATTTTTAGGTAAAATATGTACATAAAATTATTGAATAGCTTTTAAATTGAAATTTGAAGGTACCATATCCCATACATCAAGAAAAAAAATTTATTATTATTGAGCATTATGAGTATAAAGAACTTTATGCAATACCTATATTTTTCTATAAGAACCCGTTGGAAGTGTTGCTCCAAAACTTACATCTGGAGATGATTCAAGAACAACTAAGATCCAGCAAAGCCGAAATGCAACTCTAATGTGCCCTGCTCAAGCTTATCCAGTGCCATTATTTAGGTGGGTTATCTTTGCTGAATAGGTTTTAAAATTTAGTTTATTCCGCTGAATAGCTAAATTCTTAAATTACGTACTTAGTTTAGTAGGCATAACATTTTTGCTGAGACAAAGTGATATTTTCCAACTTTCTTAAAAAGAGTTAACGCAGAACTTATCAAACCCTTTCCATCAAAAAGGCAGTTTTTATTTCAAATATTTAAACCTTAACTGATTTAACAAATATTTCAATAAGTAGAGCCTGTTGGAAGTGTCAGTCCTAAAATTAACGTCGGTGATGAATACAAGCTAGTAAAATCTCGTATTGGACATAATTTGAATATACTTTGTCCAGCTCAATCATACCCAACTCCTTCATTCAGGTATTAACTCAAAATTAACACTTCTTTGACATGAAAACGGTTTCTTAGTTTAAAAATTACCAACATTCAGACAAAATTTTTGATATTAGTTATAATGCCTCGACTGAAAGAAATTATTTTTAGAACCCGTTGGAAGTGTTTCCCCAAAAATTGCCTTTCTTGAAAGATTCAAAATGATGCAAGCAGAAGGTGGTGAAAACTTTGTAATGTTTTGCCCTGGACAAGCGTATCCAGTTCCTGTATTCAGGTGAAATAACTAGTGCCTACAATTTTACTTTTAGAAAAAGATTTTTATTTTCTTCTGTTAGCTTGAGGTTTTTAACGATACCATGCCTTGTTTTTTTTTAAGTCAGATTCTATTCGCAAACTAAAATCATCCCAACAGTGGCCTATCCCTTCAAAGGCTCTTAAATTATGTTTTTGTTTTTAATTGAAAATATATTTTTTTTCAGAACCTCTTGGAAGTGAAGCTCCAAAAATTGCATTTCTCGACAAGCTTAAGATGATGCAGTTCTCAGCTGGAGAAAGTTTTGCGATTTTATGCCCGGGGCAGTCATATCCTGTACCGTTTTTCAGGTTCATATACTTTTTTGATTTTCAAAACATTTTAAGACCTATCCCAACAATATTCAAGGCAGCCATCTTTCTTTTCTCAAATGAATCTAAATCATTTTGATAAATTTTTACAGAACCTGTGGGAAGTGTTGGTCCAAAAATTACTATCCATGATAAACATCAATTTGTTGACGTTTATCGCGGCCATTCATATTCTCTTCTCTGTCCAGCTCAATCGTATCCAGTACCAGCATATAGGTACGAATTTGTACTTTTAACTTGTTATCTTATCGAAAAAGTTGAATAACTTGAAACCATCCCAACATTAAGGTTAAGGTTAGGCAAACAGATAAAAATAAATAAACAATAAAAAAAAAAAAAAATAATAAACATTTACAGAACCCGTTGGCAGTGTTAAGCCTAAAATCAATGTACAAGATAAGCTACAAACTCGTGAGATATAAACGGGAACAAGTTTCGCATTACTTTGTCCAGCACAATCTTATCCAATGCCAGCTCATAGGTAACTTATTAACTGGCAATTTTATGGCGAATTAAAGAGCGCTTTTGTAAAAAAAAATAAAAGTAAATATAAGTAAACAAGTCGAACATTCAGGCACTTTTACATTTTAACAACAATGCTTTCATTTGATAAACGCAAATTCTATTTTGAAGAACCCATTGGGAGTGTCCCACCAAAAGTAAGCATTGCTGATGAATTATCCAATGCACGTGTAAAAACTGGACAAAGTCTAAATTTAATGTGCCCAGCTCAGTCGTATCCAATTCCAGCATACAGGTTGGTTTTTCAAAAATTAGAGTCCCCTTTTTTAAACATTCAGAGCAGTTAGAAGTTTTTGTACCTACCTACTAATTTTTTTTAAGCCTCTCTCGTTTGTTATCATTATTCTAGAACCTGTTGGAAGTGTTGCTCCAAAAATTAATTTACTTGAAAAATTTCGTAATATGGAAGTTCAAGCTGGTGAAAATTATGCTATGCTTTGTCCAGGTCAGGCGTATCCGGTACCAGTTGTAAGGTATATTATACTCGTGTTCATTATTAAGAATATTTCACCATACACGCCAATTTTGGGTATTTTTGTTGACCAAGAGTTCGTTTTAAATTCTTCGTTCAATTTAACTAACCAAAACATAAATATTCGTTCTTGTTGATTCTCATAAATTGGTATAACCAAAATTTATGAATTATAAATTTATTAAGTATGACAGATGTGCCAGACTTACTCGTAAATTATTGATTTTACAGGCGTTTTAGTTAAAAGCCAGAGAGCTAAAACTGACGAAGCAGAACATACAAAGTTATACTATACATTTAAAATATGACGGTTTTTCTTTCTTTTTTTTTTTGTTTTCGTTCATTTTCACATTTTCAGACCATAAATACAAAAATCTGTTGCGTAATTTTGAATATTTAAGGAGTTCAAAAGGCCTTCTAGAGCAATTTCTTCTTTATTTATAATTGAACGACGAATTTATGATAGCGTTTGTACTTCCTTTTTTCAAATAATTTGAACAATGAAAATAAAGTATTTATTTCATTATTTAATTGGTAATATTTTAAGACTATAAGCTCGAAAATTTGTTGTGTAGTTTTTCCATTTTAAGCCATGCCGAATAAAATTTATTTATTATTTTTTTATTTCTTACAGTTTTCTGTGAATTCATGTTATTTTATTTTGTAATTTTTATAATAATATTCAAAAATATATAAAACATTTGATGTTATTAAAAGAATTTTAAAACCCCTAAATGCACAAATAAATTTTTATTTTATTTTTTGTACTTGTATTTGTATTTTGTACTAAAATACATTAACAATTAAAAAATAAGTTGAAACATGTTAAACCTTTTCAAACAACACTGTTCTTAATGGCAGTATTTCAGGGTAACCTCGGTGTTAGCTACTTCTGGAAAATTATTTGAACTAGCGTTTTTTTAATAGAGTAGCACATGCAAAATTCCATTTTTTAATCCCGGAGTATACTATAAGCCCGGAGTATACTTACAGCATCAATTTTTCACTAAAACACAAATTTGAGAAGAACTCAGGGTTAACCCTTAAACCAGAATTAACTCGCACTGAATAACTGGGACACAATTACCCCTTGCAATAATATCTTTAGGAATTAAAAAAAAAAACATCAGGCTTTACTACATTAATTGAACGACAAATTCGTTTTATGCTTTATTCAATTGATTCTCAAGGAGAATCATATTTTTATGTTGTTTCCAAAGTTAAACATTTTGTTCTCTCAGCACAAGGCGCTTGGTTTCTTTAATTTTGTTTTTAACATTCACAAGTCAGATGATTTTCGGAAGATGGTTTGTGCAACTTACGAACCCAGTAAACTTTTTTGGAAGGGTTTGGAATTTGAGTATCATGGTCGTTGTGGTTCGTATACCTCGTAACCTAGAATTATCTCTATTTTTCATGAGAATCAAACATTTTAGGTAACGGGACTTTTACTTTTATATG
Source organism: Meliscaeva auricollis (assembly GCA_948107695.1). Lineage (NCBI taxonomy): Eukaryota > Metazoa > Arthropoda > Insecta > Diptera > Syrphidae > Meliscaeva > Meliscaeva auricollis. The sequence continues at coordinate 28,831,864 of OX403619.1, read as the reverse complement.
AAGGTAACTTAAGTAAACAAAGCACACTTGTATATTATATTTATCGAGAGAAATGTATGATTTTTTTTTAAAATATGCCTTAGCGTTCATAAATTAATATAAATATAGTCCTTTCATAGTCCTTCGCAGCAAGGTTGAAATGCTTATTTTTTGCCTAACATTCAAACAGTTTTAAACCTTATTCGCACATATTATGTGCAGTACGCATATCACTGATTTTTGTATTTATTTTCTCACAGAGCCCGTTGGAAGTGTTCCTCCAAAAATAAATTTAAATGACCAGTTTCAAGTTGTGCATGTTGCTTTAGGCTACAGCTATGCAATGCTCTGTCCAGGCCAATCATATCCAGTTCCTGCGTTTAGGTAGGCAATTGGTTTAATTTATTTATTTATTTCTGGTGGAAACGGTCTATAGGGACAACCACGTAATGTTTTTATTTGCAAAAAAGGATGATTTTTTGTTTTTATTTGCAAAAAAAAAGAAAATTTAAGAAAAACCCAAAAAATTGTATTATATTGAGGAATAAAAATTAATTTTATTGCAATTTAAAAACTGATTCTCTTAGCCCAACATTCATTGATCAAAAAACTTCAAATAAAAATAAAAATTTCTTTCTAACTTCAATACAGAACCTGTTGGAAGTGTTCCACCAAAAATAAATCTTCACGATCAGTTCCAAGTCGTTCACGTAGCTTTGAATAACAGTTATGCCATGTTATGTCCTGGTCAATCATATCCAGTTCCTGCTTTTAGGTTAGTAAATATAAAATATTTTAATAAAACAACAGTTATCAACTTTTAGAATAGCTAAATCTCGTGCGGACACTTCTGAATCAGTAGAAATCTTTTAAACATTTTCAAACCTTATCCCAACATGAAAACTATTTAAACTTAATACGAACTTAATTTATAAATTTCTTCTACATGATATTTAGAACCTGTTGGAAGTGTTTCACCAAAAGTCGATGATAAAGATGAATTTACTCATACAAAAGCTCGATTGCATACGGATAAGGCTTTAATTTGTCCAGCTCAATCATATCCTGTACCAGCTTTTAGGTAAAAGCTTATAAAAAAAATGTAACAGAAAACTTGACATTTTTTTCGGTTCTATTCCAACTTCCATGGCAGTTTTTAAAGAATTGTGTTATTTTTGTAATAAAATTGGTTTTAAAAAAATTTCAGAACCTGTTGGTAGTGTCGCCCCTAAAGTTGATATTAAAGACGAAATTAATTATGCCCGCACTAAAATTCAACAAAGTTTTGCATTGATTTGTCCTGCTCAATCTTATCCAGTACCAGCATTTAGGTTCGTTTATTTTATCTGAAAAACAAATCAATCATAATTCACATTTAGGCAGTTTTTGAAGCGAATTTTTGCCAATTTTAAAACTAAACTTTTTGAATTATTTAATATATATAGAGCCAGTTGGAAGTGTTGCTCCTAAAGTTGATGCAAAAGATCGGATAAACTATGTTGATACCGGCAGTCATGTTGATATGAGTTTAACTTGTCCAGCTCAGTCTTACCCAATGCCCGCTTTTAGGTAACTTTTAGGGAAAGTTTTGTTTAATTTTAATTTTTTTTTTTGAAAAATTGAATAATATGTGTTTTAAAAAGTCCATAAGCTTATCAATCAACTCGAATACATCATCTTTAAAAAAAAAAAAACAGACTGGTTAAGTGAAAGTTAATATTATTTAATATTATTTTTTTTAATTCAAGAGCAACAGGGTACCACAAACATTTTCATTCAATTGTAAACATGTATTCCATCTTTCAATTTTTATAAAATGTCTAGAACCCGTTGGATCCGTTGCACCCAAAGTTGATATGAACGACAAAATGGGATTTTCTATTCGAAATTTGGGAAACGACTTGAGTCTCTTATGTCCAGCTCAATCGTATCCAATGCCAGCTTTTAGGTGAGCTTCTTTTTTGACCAATTCTATAAGTGAAGTTCATATGACTTAAATTTTTTTTTTTCTTTATATAATCTTAGTTTTTACATTGGTCTTAGTTGCTCCCAAAGAGCATTTTTTTATTTTTTTTCAACATTTTTACTCGACTCAGAGATCTCAAAATTAGAAAGCAAAAACAAATTATAATATTTTTTTCAGTTTTAAATAAAAATGAAACTATTTACAACCGAAAGAGTACATTTTCCCAGCACCAAGCAGTTTTTGTAGGCTTAAGGTCAATTCATTATAATTTCTATTTATACACAAATTAGAACCTGTTGGATCTGTTGCACCAAAAGTTGAAATCAAGGACAAAATGAGTTTCTCTGGTGGTCGTTTAGGACTCAATTTAGATCTTTTGTGTCCTTCTCAGTCGTATCCAATGCCAGCTTTTAGGTATGGGCTATAATAGAAATATTTGTATTAAGTTTGAAATTGTTCTAACTAACCAAATATTTAAAATCTCGGAAGTTTGAAAATAGCTATTTGTTCATTTAAATTTCAGGTATCGATTTATCATATTTTGTTGATAATTTTATTTCTTCGCAAGTTAAATTATTTACTGGAATAGTTGAGCTTTTGTATTTTTAATAAAATTAATCATAAATACTACTTTACTACTTTACTGTGAACTATACAAACAATGCAAAAATGTCCCTCCCAACATTCATGTTAAGAAAACAAAAATTGACAGCTTAAACTTCATCATTAATTTCCCTAATTTAGAGCCAGTTGGAAGTGTAGCTCCACGAGTTAGCAAAAAAGATGGTTTTAGTCACGACTCTATTAAAAGTGGTTTGTCACTTGCCCTCCTGTGTCCAGCACAATCGTTCCCAGTTCCAGCTTATAGGTATGATTTTACCAAAAATAAAAAAAAAAACACTTTATAATGTTGCTTTCCTGTACACAAACTTGTTTTCCGTTGCTTCTTACCCGTTGCTTCTATAACAATTGCTATCACAAGTCATAGCACTTGTATAAAACTTCTATAGAATTTTTCTCTGAGACAATTTATATATGAAGTTACAACTTCGTTAAAAGTGGTTTAAATGTTTTTTAAACAAGATTTTGCAACAAGATTATGAAATTTCGTCGAACCGTTCACACCGCACATAAACAAGATTTTGTGTTTCCTTTGTCTTACTGCTAAAAGATGATCTTACTGTTATACAAAACAGAAGAATGTGATATAAATGTGTTTCCGCTAACAAAATCAAGTTGATATTGTAGGAGATCTGGTCGTAATCTAGATTAAAAACAAGATTTTGAAAACTGAAAATTTATCGGAAATCTAGTAGACTTCGATAAGATTTCGTAATTTTTGCACGAAATCTAGAATATGGGTTGGTATGAAGGGCATATTACTGAAGTTCGCTAATTGAGCTTATAGAAAAGTTTAATGAAAAGTAAACATATATTTTTGGCGATAGATTGGAGCTATATGTTCCTTTTTATTTTATTATGTTTGATTTCAATTGTATTGGAACGCTGGGTGCGAAAATTAATGAATTTCAACCCTTTTTTGTAGTTCAAGTTTTTGCCTTGGACAACTTTTTCTCGGCAGATAAAAAATAAAATGTGGACTTTTAAGTTTTAACAGAAAAAAAATTGAAATTCAACGGAGTTAAATACAAGAGTTACTTAATTTTTTTAGGAAAAATTTAATTAAAAATAGCATTCAGTTTTGTATTTTTTTTAATTTCTCTAAAACTAGAAGACATAATGTATTAACATTAACTTTTTGTATTACACTAAAATAAAATATAACCATTATGTATTGGTCAAAAAATGGACCTCAATAAGTAATTAATCTTTTTAAAGTCAATTTTTTTTTGTCAATTTTTATAAAATATAATTTTTTTCTTTAAATTCAAGTTTGAATCACAGTTTTTTCAAAAACCAAAAAAAACATACACCATTTCCTTTTCTTCAGTCAGTTGACTTCAAATAAGGCCATTGAATTTTGGGTGAAAAGACTATATTTTATAACTGTACATTTTGAAAAAAATCAATTAAAATTTTTTTTCCAAAATTCTGAGTTTAAAAAAGATTTTTCCTTAAACTTATAAAATTTTAACAAATTTTTTTGATAAAAAAAATGTTTGTTTGAAAAAACAAACCGATAAGAGCGGCAATTTTTAAGTATTTTTGAATACCAATATTTGAAAAAAATCATAATTCCGAGATAATTTGCTTTAGTTACTCCACTAATAGGGCTCAATTTTTTTCCAGGATTTGTTTATTTTGTAAAACAAAGTTATTTAGAACATTTCTGGCAACGGTACAAAAATGTTTGAGATTGTCCACATAATTCTTCTTGTAAATATCAATTCGACAGAATCCAACCAACATTCAGTCAATTAAATCACCCATCTGTTTTGGTTTTATTTTCTAAAATACGAAATTTGTTCATCAATCTTTTTCTAGAACCAATGGGTAGTGTTGCTCCAAAAGTCAGCATCACAAGTCAATTACAAAATGCTGGAATTGAAAGTGGCAAAGCTGTTCCACTATTTTGTCCAGCACAATCATTTCCAGTTCCAATGTACAGGTACGGATATATAATATTGTTAAACTAGTTTCGATTAAAGACGTGGTGATGTTGCATCATATTCCAACATTCTCAAGGCTTTGTCAAGAGTCTCTAGGTGAATAAATTTTATTTATTTTTGTCTTCGCAGAACCCATGGGAAGTGTTGCTCCAAAAGTTAGTGTTGCTGATCAATTGCAAAATGCTGCAGTAAAAAAAACCACTTCTGTTGCTTTATTTTGTCCAGCTCAATCTTTTCCAGTACCCGCTCACAGGTTAGTTTTGGCATTAGTATGCAAAAGTTTCTATGAAAATGCTCTAAACTTGTCTATACTTGTGAAAAAAGAGTAGATATCAAAGTAATTTCTAAGAATCCAATTCGCTTTTAATAAAAAAAAGTTATGCAAAACAAAAATAGCAATCTAGTATTGAAATTGTAGAAATTGGTATTCTCCTACAGAAAAATCTACAAAATTGAAAACATCTTGCAAACAAAAGGACTCATTTTTTCCAACATTCAGTTACAGTTTTAGCTCATTATAGAATCAAAAATTCTTGTTGAAATATATTTCAAAAAAATATATATCCAAATTTTAGAACCAGTTGGAAGTGTTGCCCCAAAAGTTAACAAAAAAGATGAATTTAATCATGAAAGAATCAAAAATGGTTTAACAATAGCCATTCAGTGTCCAGCACAATCATTTCCAGTACCGTCTTACAGGTATTTAAGTTTTGTATATTAATTTAAAAACTCCCTGAAAAAAAAGTCAGAAGTACTGTGCTTTTGTAGACAAAAAATCGATTGCTCGGAAAAATTTTAATTCTTTTAAATATCAACAAACTTAAGGCTGAATAAATAATTTCTTTTCAATGCAATGAGTCACATTTGTGATTTTGGTTTATTCAAAGGTTTTCATGGCATTATTATTAAAATTATTTTTTTTTCAATTAATCATCACGAAGTTCTTTAATATGAATTAAATTAAAAAAAATTAAAAATCAACTTCAACAATAACTGAACAGAAATTCTTGGATCTGCCTTAAACAGTAGTAGGTACACATACCCAGCCCATACATTCAGGCAGCTCATTGGTTAAGAAAAACACCTGTCGTAGTGCAAAATGTTCATCATTCGTCACTAATTTGGTGTGCTTATTTTGATTTTGACATTCCATTTTTTAATAAGAAATTGTATTTTTTCCTGAACAGAGCCTGTTGGAAGCGTTCAGCCTAAAATAAGTGTAGCTGATCGCCGAAAAGATGCGGAAGCTAAATTAAGTGAAAACTTATGTATTTTTTGCCCAGCTCAGTCTTATCCTGTACCTTCGTTTAGGTAATTGTTTTTTGTTTTGTTTTATTAGTTACAGAAGTTCTTATAGTTGACTAAGGTATTTATTCTATACAAAAAAAAATCCCTGCTATAATTAATCATTCAAAATATTAAAAAAAGACTTAAACGGTAAAAGGGTACCCGTCCTTAACATGGTAATGGTGCAATTTTTTAACATTATGTTTTTTTTAATTAGAGCCTGTTGGAAGTGTTGCACCGAAAATTAATTTAGCAAATCGTAGAAATGATGCTGAGGCCGGTATTAATGAGACTTTGAGCATATTTTGCCCAGCACAATCATACCCTATTCCAGTTTATAGGTAAAGCATATAAAATAAAATTTATCTTCATTTTTAGTTTTTTATAGTTTTTGTTACCTTTTAGATATATTTTTTATTTTTTTTTTATATCTGAGTCCTTTTAGCATATAAAAGAACGTTAAAAGTAATACTAATTTGGACAATAAAAAATGTGGTACCCTATACCCAACTCCAGCGTGTTAGAACTTAAAACAATATTAAATTTATGTATGTTTTCTATAAAAAAAAGAACCTGTTGGTAGCGTGGCACCAACAATAAATATTGGTGAACGTCTTCGTGATGCTGGCTCGAAAATTAATAGCAGTTTTGCATTGTTTTGTCCAGCACAATCATATCCAGTACCAGCTTATAGGTTTGTTTTGTTTTTTATTTAATTTATAAATTAAAATATTATACAATAGGGTTTTATTCTTCTTCGTATTCCAACATTCAAAAAGTATTTAAACAATTTTAATTAGTTCCCAGATGTTTAATATGTCATATTTTTATCATTTAGAACCAGTTAGCAGTGTTGCACCAAAAATTAGTGTTGAAAATCGCTTGAAAAACGCTGAATCACGATTTGGAAGTAGTTTTAGTCTATTTTGTCCAGCCCAATCGTATCCAGTTCCAGCTTATAGGTATTTCCTAAAAATCATTTTTATGTCTTTTTGTAGTTCTTTCCAATTCAGCTTAGTAAATTACTTCTCGTACTATTTTGAAAGTTTTGGTGCAGATTTTTGATGGGTCCATTTTGAGATGCTCGTTCCAAATTTTCACTTTGTCACCTCGTACATTTGCTACCAAATTGTGTAAAAATAGAGACGATAATATTTACATTTTCGTTTTTTTATAAAAGCTCTTAAAACAATATCCCAACATTCTATTCGACAAAAAAAACTTTAAATAACTCCTAATAGTAAATTACATATCTGTAAAGACATTGTAAATTAATTGTTATTTTTTTTTTTTTTTCTTAGAGCCTGTTGGTAGTGTTAGTCCAAAATTTAATGCAAACGATGAGCTTAATATGGTACGGTCGCGATTACATAATAACGCAACACTTCTTTGCTTGGCTCAATCTTATCCTGTTCCGATTTTTAGGTAAATTAATTTTATCTTTATGTTTATGAGTTGCGTTAAATGAACATGAAAACCAAACTAAACTTTAATTGATTAAAAAATGTTTCATGAATAAGAATTTTTTGAATATTGGTGACAACAATTCTTATGCAGTGAATAAATACTGTTTAGCGGAATCTAATGAATAAGGCTGTAATTGTGAGGGGTAATTAAAGCCTTTGTCCATAATATTAGTCTATTTTACCTATCATAAATAGTCACCCGAAGAACAAAAAAGGATGAGTTTTTAAGACGTACCACAAACTTGCTAAAAATTAAAAAAAACTTGTGTTTTTAATTTTCCAATGAAAACTGATAACGAATTTCAAAATAGTATAGATAATAGGAATTAATACAGTAAATTTGTGTTCAAAAACGTTCCTAGAAGAAATTTCGGAGTAGTTTTGATTTCTTTCATACTTTATATATTTGGGGTAGCTGAATCCGAATATCAGGTTTGCCAACAAAATTTCATGACGCAACATGGTCAAATATGCAAAAAACAGCGAAATTTTTAACGATATTGCAGTTTTTGGTAAATTTTACCACGAAGGATTAGTTTTAAGTTACAACTTTCAAAGAACTGAAGAAAACCTAATTTGCCAAAATTCGAGTCCAAGTTTGTCTACGCAGCCATAATATTTTCCAAATAACACTTTTTTGTAGACAATTTCCGGCAGCGGAACGAAAAAATTGGACTAATTCTTTTTTAAGTATTGCTATAAAAATTAGATTAAAGTTTAAATATTTGACTTAACTAAAAATAAAAAAAATCAACATGTTGTTTTTTTCTCGGTCAGTCTTAACAAAACTTCAATTTTCTACCTTATCCCATCAGCAGGCATTCTAAACGTTTAAATAGCAACATTCAATTTCGTAATTTTTACTATTTATTTTCAACAGAACCTGCTGGCAGTGTAGGTCCAAAATTTAACGCAATTGATGAGCTAACTAAAGTTCGTTCGCGTCTACATCGAAATATTACTCTTCTATGCTTATGGCGCAATCTTATCCGGTGCCAATATTTAGGTAATTTTTTAGTGTTTTTTTTTATAGGATTTTAGTTCTTAGGACGTGAAGTACTTCGGAATTTACTTTTGAACAAATATTGCTAAAAACTGTCAAATTCAAATTGGTTCCATGTTTACGACATCATTTTCAATTTTCTCCTAGTTTTTTTTCAAGTGGTATTCTTTAGAAACTTTTAGTTACTTCGTTCACAAATAATTAAATTTTGAATTCCTGAATTCGTTAAACTCAAAACTTGTTTATCAGATAAAGACTTTCAAAAATATCTTAGAATCAAAGTTTTTATATTTCTACCCCAACGATTTAGGCAGTATTTTCTCATTTATTAATTTAAAGCGCAAAAATATATATTCTGAATTTATTTCTCATTTAGAACCTGTAGGAAGTGTTGGTCCTCGTTTAACATCTGGTGACAAGACACGAAATGTTGATATTGGCCTTAACCAAAGTACAACGTTATTATGCCCGGCTCAGTCTTTTCCAGTGCCGGCATTTAGGTGATTATAATTTGACTTCCTTTTAAAAATGGCTATGTTTTGAGACATTGCGATTAATAAGAGTTATTATTAAACGTTTGAAATGTTCAAGGTGCATACCATGGGCGTAGCTATTGCCCCCCTAAATTTTGTTATTTTTTAATTTTTGCTCACATCCTTGTGATATTATCCTCATTTCAATAGTTGAAAATCCGAATCCTTAAATCATTTTTTTCACCATTTTCCCAACATTCAGTCAAACTTATATCTGTGACTCATTTAGGTTAAATGACTTTACACAAATTTATTTGAGTAGAACCAGTAAGCGGAGCAGCACCACGTGTTCCTTTAATTCAAAAAGTTGGCATAGTGTTTGTTAGCGTTGGTGGTACACTTGCTGTTTTATGTCCTGCTCAAGGATATCCTGTTCCTAGCTATAGGTGAGATATATTGTTTTTTTTTGTTTAAAGGAAAGTATTGTATTTGCACTTTGAATTGAAGAAAACGTATTTAAAATTAAAAAAAAAGAATCTTGCAACTTTCTACCCCATCATTCAGGTCAGGACAAAAATATTTTTCAATAATTTTAAAATAAATTTTATTTTTACTACAAATTATATGTAAATTAATCAAAACTTTTAGAACCGGTTAGTAGTGCCACACCGAAAGTTTCGTCTCTATCAAAATTTGATATGAAAACTCATCCCGGAAAGTCTACCATCGCGTTATTGTGTCCCGCTCAAGGATTTCCGGTACCACTTTTTAGGTACCTAATATCTTACTATATTTGTGTACTTCTATACTCTTATCCCAACAAGAAGGCTTACATTATTTTTTTTGTTAAACTCTTTAAATAAAAATGTATGTTTTTTCTAGAACCCGTGTCCAGTACAGCTCCAAAAATTCCATCGGTCAGTGCTAGGCCAATAACTGTCGGTCATTTCAGTAGTATTTCAATTTTATGCCCAGCTCAAGGCTATCCAGCTCCAAATTTTAGGTTGGTGTTTTTTTTTAAGAAGGTTGTTTATTTTTTAGAATGTCGTTAAAGGAGCAAATACCATATTAGATTTCTGCATTAATTAATTCAATATTGTAAGCCCATACATTTTTGTATTTTTTTTGAAATTAAACTATTCATTACATAGTTATAGAGGTCTTAAAGAAGAATACATGATGGTTAACTGTCCTTGACATCCTTTATAGCTACAGAACATTTGAATCCTCTAAATAATTATTTTAGATCAAAGCACTTGAGTTTCAAGTTATAGTAAAATATGATTTAGTTTTGTAAGCACACACATTTTTGTATCTATTATGATCAAAAGAGTGTCATTATAGAATTTTAGATTTCTACGATCAACGTTAATCTTGTAAGCACATACATCTTTCGTTTAACTCATGTGATTTAAAATTCGAAACTTTGAAATTTTAACCTAAACTTTGTAAGCCCTTATATATTCCAACATTCAGCTAACAATTTTGATAGGAGAAAGTATATTTTTTTCTTATTCCTAAAAAAATTCCAGAACCCGTTTCAAGCAGTCCTCCATCAATCAATGCCCTAACATATAAACCAAATGTAATTAAGAAAAGTATGAGTACCGCTATTTTATGTCCAGCACAAGGCTATCCAGCACCTGGATTTAGGTTTGTTACATTTAAGAAAATAAGTCACGTATTGATTTCATAATTGTAAAACAAAATAATGTGTAAGCCTTATCTTAAGCAAGCATAATTTGGTACCATAAATCTATTCCCAACAATTCAGGCTCAGCTATCGATCTACGCATTAAAAACTAGAAACTTATTTTTTTTATCTCTCTCTCAGAGCCAGTCTCAAGCACAGCTCCAAAAATGCCAGCGCTCATTCAAAAACCATTAGAATTACGAAAATCTCGTTCAATATCTTTATTGTGTCCGGCGCAAGGGTATCCCGCTCCAGCTTTTAGGTTTGTCATTTTATTATTAATCTATTCAACCATAATTCTTTGATTTTACAGAACCCGTTGGAGCAAAAGCTCCTTCAATTTCAAACGATATAAAACGCTCCTGGATCGAACGTGAGCTGAATAAGAATTTCGTTTTATTCTGTCCAGCATAAGCATTTCCTGTCCCAGCATTCAGGTTATTTTTAGTAATTTGTTGTTTGATTTGAAATCATCCATAAAACTATAGAGCCAGTTGGAGCAAAGGCGCCAGCATTAGCTATCGACACCAAATGGTCAGGTATCGAAAGACGCCATGGTTCTGATTTTGCTCTGTTATGTCCGGCTCAAGCATATCCGGTACCGGCTTATAGGTACACAAACGTATATTAGTAGTAGTTTCACCCATTCTCCATTATACTTTTGTCATTCTTACAATTTGATTCAAACACAAATATGTGTCAGACAAAAAAAAAAAATTATTGCAGTTGTACTCGAGTGTAAACAAAATGACCAAACCAACAACCCCAGCAGCGGGTGAGATTTAAAAGCAGGAAACAACTTCATTCATAATATTTTTGTTTGTGTGTACATTTTTTTGTTTCCTTTTCTGGCAATCTGACAGATGTCACAAGGAACTAGTTTGTTTTCGTTCTGTTTCAGCCATACATCAAGCTTCGATAGGCTTGAATTTCATATAGCTATCCTGCTTTGACGAGCATTCAATGCGCATGAACGATGAGAAGATTTCCCCTTAAAATTACTCTCTTAAATGAACTGTCAAAATTAGCAACTTGTTGCATGACTATCTCTCTCTAATTCTCTTTCTGAAAAGAGACGAATAAGTGTTTAAGAAACACACACAAAAAAAGAGTAGATTTTCTCCTTTTTCAAAAGGGGTTTGTTTACATCTGTCTGTCTCTATCAAATTATGTATTTGTCTCTACTTTTTCAGTAAGCTAGTTTTCTCACTTAGATTTTGTTTACAAAAAAAAACATCTATCACGTTTATAGGTCGACTTTCGATTACCGGTTCTGTTATGGAGGCGTAGCAACATGTGGTTGCCGTCATTCATAAAGTCATCTTCGCATACAAACATGTTACTACTTTCGTTTGCGTGAGTGAAAGGGAAGATAGAGAATCGTAATCAACAGAAACCCCAAGGTCGTTGCTTGCCGATAGAGTTGGTTTGGGTCAAGCAACTTGTTGCAGTGCACATATTTATTGGTGGCGGCGGCATTGGTGGTGGCGCGGCAGTATGACTCAGTTTCAATGAAAGTGGATTTTCTGTTCTGTTTGTTTCTTTTTTTGTTTTTGCCGGGTGTCTAGTAAAGAAAAGGTATGTTTGTATAATTATAGAGTGTTGTGTCGTTGTGACATGGCGATGGAGGGGTGTTGGTTGTTTTGCCTGTGAAATTGAGGCGTGCACATAATGCACGTGTGAACTCGAACGTGGTCGGCAAAAATGATTTCATGTATTTTAACACTTTTGTTTTCACTGTTATTTCTGGTATCTGGTAAAGTGGTGGATGATGAGTGTGTATCCTTGGAATTGGAAAAAAGTGATTCGATGGAATGGGGAGTTTTTTTTAGTCAGTCTCAGTTGTATAGTAGGAAAATTAATTGACGGTTGACTGGGTGGATAGGGGCTTGTTTTTTGTTTCTGTTTATACTTTGATGAGGGAAGTGTAAGACTGGAATAAGCGTTTACGGGGCCAAGGTTAATTTTTTCGACGAGATACCTACATTTTGTGTCGTCGCGTGGCGTCGTCGGTGTTTACTGGAGTTGGAAATTTTTGGTGACCTAAGTTAATAATGCAGGCAAGGTTAAATTGAATAATTAAGTGAAGACTTTTTGGTATAGTTTTAAGAACGTCCTTCATGTGGAACGGAACAATTGGATTTTGATTTTGATAGGGTTTTTTTTGTGTAGGTAATTATAAGGGCGAGCACAGCATCGCATTAATGAATATCGTAATGGCATTTTATCCTAGGGTGACCTGTTCAGTGTTCAACCGCAACCACTGCATTTTTGGATAAGCAAGCGCTGTAGGTAGTGAGTTTTAGGTACAAAAAACAATTTCGTGATCAATTCTTGACGAGAATAAATGAAATTTTGTTCACTGAACGATTTCATTATGCAGTATACAAAAAATTTAACAGATTTTTTTTTAACAAAAAGGAGGCTCCAAATGGCTTTTAGAATAAAAAATGAAGAAAAGAATCATTCAGTTCTACGGTGATTGGAAGTGTGGGAGTGCAGCATTTTGTAATGGTTTCTGTGATTTTCGTAGGGCTAAATCTCTAAGGCTATTCATGTTATGTAGTTGACATTTTCTGAGGCGGTTGTTCGAAGTTAGTTTTCCTGTAATTTTTGAAATTTTTGGCCACTAGATATACTTTTTTTTAAGCATTTTTAATGTTTAGAGTTTATGAGTCAAAGTGTAAACTAAATGAGATACGAGCGTTTAAAGAAACTCAGAAGTGAAATTGGAAGCTCTTGGTTTTGTTGGTTCAAAAATAGGAAGGGGATGAAATATGGCCTGGATATTATTTAAATGTAAAGTTTGTGGAATAAGTACTCAGTTCAAGTCATCCTTGACAATTTTCAAAAAATTTCGTACGTTAGAGACTACGCCACTTTTATTTTATTCTTAAAAAGGTTTCAAGGTCGTTGGTTTATAAAGTTTAGATGTTCTTTCTGTATAAATACCTTATAAGAGTCAAAATGTAGTAAGACCACCTATTTGATATTTTTCTTTTATTGTTTTACGAAAATTGTTTAAAAAAAACGTGAGTAGTGTAGCCAGTAGATATATAGAATAAATAATATGCCCTACAAAAAAGTGTGGAGGGGCAAGGGAAAAGCGTTGAAAGTCGTGGGAGAAGTGTGGAATATAGCGAAAAATGGGTGAAATACCAGCGGAAAAAAACAGTTAATAGCAAGGTCAAAAGTGCAATATTTCAAACTTGTTTCTATTTACCGCGATGCTCCTTTTTTTGCCTCAGTATTTCGCGTATTTCTGTGACCTTTCACGTTTTTTCCCGAGTTTGCGTTGTCAGTCTGTTTTCCCGAACCTTTAATTTCCTTGCTTTTTTCCGCGGTATCTTATACATTTTCCCGCTCTACTAAGCGCTAATCTTCGCGGTATTCTGCGATCTTTTACCAGCATTCCGCGCTTTTTACCGCTGTTATTTGCGGTATTTCACGCTTATTAATCACAGTAATCTATACATAAAAGGATTTCGCAACTTAATCAGCAAACAATGCCATTTACTGGCATTATTCGAACCTAAATTCCGTGGTTTGTTTTAGTTTCTTATCTGAGATGTCATTGTATATTGATTTAAATGTTTTAAGATTTTCCTTTTTATTTTCAAAACTTTTGAAAATCATGATTTTTCCGATGTTTTAATAGTTGTTCTGCTATTCAGACCGGAGGCAAATCAATCAAATCAAACAACATAAACCATTCTTTAATTAAAAGTGTTGTTGCTTGCCCGACTTTGTGGAGATTATTTTTCAACTTTAAAAACAATATTTTGTTGCCTTTATGTATTTGCCATTATGAACATATTTAGATGTTTGTTTATATTTCAAGTCCTTAAGACTATGATCATTTTTATATACATTCAGGCAGTTACCTTAAAATTATTTAATTTGTCAGTATCGACATTATGTGACACATTATTTTATATAAATAATTTTTTATTTGTGTATGTATCCAGAACCTGTTGGAGCAAAAGCACCTACATTCTCTTTGGAATATAAACTTATTCAAGTTCAAAAAATGCAAAGTTCAAGTTTTGCTCTTTTGTGTCAAGCTCAAGCATATCCGGTCCCTTTAATAAGGTAATATTAAAAGAAAAATCAGACAATTAATAGTCAGACTTTTAAAAATAAGAGTTACACAACTCTTGCACCAATCTCATTTATGACACTGACAGTTTTATTTTCAAGGTTACTGTATCCCAACAACTTATTACATTTTTTTGTTTTTTTTTTCACATCTTCAGAGCCCATTGGCTCAAAAGCACCAGCGTTCTCCGGTGAAGTTGCAATGTTTTCCCATCGATCTGAAATAGCATCCACATTGGCTCTTGTCTGTCAAGCTCAAGCATTTCCTGTTCCGATATTTAGGTAAAAAACAAAAAGCTGTTATGAATTCTCTAAATAAAAAACATGGTCGGCCAGTACCCTATTCTTCAAAAAGTTTTTCATTATACTCCTCAATTAAGGATTACCTTCTTAATTTACAGAACCCGTTGGCTTTAAGGCCCCTTCATTTCCAAGTGTTGCCTCAAGGTTTACAATTCAATCACCACAACATAAAGCTTTGGTTTTGACTTGTGAAGCACAATCATATCCTGTTCCTGTTTTTAGGTAAATTTTTAAAAATTATTTTTGGAGTTCTTCTATCTTAAGATTTCTCAGATAAAAAATAAAAATAATAGGTACCTGCCGTTGGATGCGGCAAAGACCATCACAAAACAGTATTTCGGAACGTGACTTTATAGTTTTTTTCTGTTTCCAAAAATTTCAGCAGCAAAAATCTTTTGAAAAAGTATTTTTTTAATTTTGAAAGTTAGGCAAGTCAAATTTTCAAACTCAGCTTAGTTTTTGAGTTATAACAATTACAATTGAGCATTCTCTCAAACAAGATTGATTGTGGTTGACATTGCTTAAAATATTCAAATATTCTTAAAAAATAAATGTTTTTAACTCGATTTTAAAAAAAACATACAATTCTTTTTTGTTTTTGTGGTTAACTCATATTTCTAGAATAAATCAAACGATATGTATATTTGGAAAGTCGAAACGAATATAAATTGCGTACATTTTTTCAAAATACACTTCTCCCACCCAACATTCAGAGTAGGTACGGAACAGATTAAACTAAATAATAATACAAAATTTAATTCAGAACCTGTTGGATATAAGAAACCATCGTTTTCGAGTGATGCAACTTCTTTTGGCAGTCATACGCCAGAAAATTCAACCATTGCATTATTGTGTCAAGCTCAGGGTTATCCTGTACCACTTTCTAGGTAAATTAAATATTTTTTAGTCTAGATTTTCATACGGAAGTGTTAAGTTTTTCAAAAAACAGTGACGAACCCATCTCAACGAAGGCATTTTTTTTTTTTTTTTTTTTTTAAATATCAATTTAATCAATTCCAACATTTTTTGTGTTTAGAACCTGTCGGAGCAAAAGCACCTACATTCTCTTCCGATTCAAAAGGAAGCATATTTGTTCGATCGGTTAAGTCAAGTTTTGCTCTACTTTGTCAAGCTCAAGCATTTCCCGTTCCATTGATAAGGTAAATTCATATTAAAGTTTCTAAGGAATATTTAAAAATTCTCCAGTCTAGCTTCGTGTTGAGCCTTTTTGTTTTTTGGTCTAGTAGAAAAAATCTTAAAATCGACAAATTTGTTTTTGAATATCTCGTCTAGAATGAATACCTCCCATGTAACTGTTTTGATTTATTGAATTTTTTCGAAAACGGCTCTAACGATTTTCTTCAAATTCAGTACAGATGCTTCTTATCTAGAAAGTATATCTTCCATACAAAAAGTTTCTGTTATTCGAGTTTTCTCGAAAACGGCGGCTCTAACGATTTTGATTGAACTTTTTAATATGATTTCTTCTATAAAAAAAATTTTTTTAATTTTTTTTTTGAAAAATCGTCGGATCCATTTTTATTTTAAATATTTTGTTAATAAAAAATGTTCAAACGATGTTTCAAAAAAAAATCTTTAATATATTATTTATCAACATCTAATAGCTAAATTTTGAAAAAAAATCACTGGTCATAAACGACAAAAATAATTTTTCAAAAAAAAACAAATGCTAAAATTTTCAATCGTGCGATCCAGTCCTGCATTTTATTTACCACGCTCGCTTGGAATTGACAAACCTCTAAGAATAACCTCATTATGAAAAACACATTTCACCTTAGTCGATCCGGCTCGCCTGAGGTTCCAATGCTTGAGAGTTTCAGTCACTAAGAACTCGATTCTGCGTGAGCTAGCTTGTAATGTTACTCGTTAAAATATTGTTTAAGTTTAAAAATCACTGGACCGCGAAATCAACGATTCCATCCCAACTTTAGGTTTATAGTAACTTTTAGAAAACAAAACTAAATTCTATAATTTTTAATTTATTTTTTCAAGAGCCTGTTGGTGCCAAAGCTCCAACATTTGCTACAGCATCAAAAACAAGCAGTTTCCTCGAAAATTCTGGCAGTGACTTGGTATTACTATGCCAAGCCCAAGCTTTTCCGGTTCCCTTATTCAGGTAATAAAAACGAAACTTTTTTTTTTTACTCACTCGTTTTTGGACTCCAAGAAATAACCCCTCTCAACAGAAAAGTACCTAATCTCCTAAACTCCTCAAAATGTGTTTTGAGTTTTTTTCATATGAAAAAATTTCCCAAAATTGATGATTTTTTTCTTTGGTTTTTGGAAAAAATTTTACTGTTCGAAGTTGGGACTTATTTCATATTCATATTTGTCCCCAAATTCACACTTTCAGCTATATGGAAAGCCATGCCTATTTGGCATCTTCCAAAGTACAATTTGCGGGCTTTGGGTCGGTCGGGTCCCTCCAGCAATATAATTTCTCATGTTAAGATTCTTACAAACAAAAAAAAAAAGAACCTAAAAATAGCAACCAATATTAAAAAAATTACTACCAATAGAACTCACCTCCCAACATTTACGCAAAATAGGTATTTTATGAAAACAAAACAAAAATAAATAAAATTGTATATTTAACCTTCTTGCAGAACCAGTGGGATCAAAAGCTCCAACATTTGCCACCATGTCGAAAATAAGTAGTTCATCTTATTCAGGTGGTCAGGGTCTAGCACTTCTTTGTCAAGCTCAAGCATTTCCGGTTCCTTTAACGAGGTATTCGAAATTCGTTAAAATATGTTTTCTGTGAAAAAATGAATATTTTTAGCGCAATTACCAACATTTAGGCTAATCGTTTAAGAAGATTAAAAATATCTTGAATAATAAATTGTTTAAAAAAAAATTTCAGAACCAGTAGGCGCAAAAGCTCCAACTTTTTCAACCGATTCGATTGTTTTCTCTTACGTTCGATCAATAAATCAAAGTTTTGCTCTTCTCTGTCAAGCTCAAGCATTTCCTGTTCCTCTCATAAGGTACACTTGTGAAGCATTCAGCAGTTTTATTTTTTTTTTATTTTTTGTTAAACAGTACATTCTTTAACAATGTATTTAAAATAACAATTTTAGAACCGGTCGGTGCCAAAGCTCCAACATTTTCCACCGATTCAAGTTCGTTCACTTACACTCGAGCAGTTAATCAGAGTTTCTCACTCTTGTGTCAGGCTCAAGCATTTCCTGTGCCAGTGATAAGGTATAAATTAGTTTATTAAAAAAGCTTTCATTTGAATATTAAAACCGATATCCGCAACACATCAGCAGTTTGTAGAACCTCATTTAAAGTAACAATAAATAACAATAAATATGAATTTTCTAAAATTTTCAGAACCAGTTGGTGCAAAAGCTCCTACGTTTTCCACTGATTCAAATGTTTTTTCATACACTCGATCTGAAAATCAAAGTTTTGCGTTACTTTGTCAGGCTCAAGCATTTCCGGTTCCATTAATAAGGTGTGGTAACTGAAATATTGCAGGTTTTGTAATTCAGCAGTCCATTAATTGAATTCAGTTCAGCTGAATGTATTTAAAATAGAAGTTTAAGGCTAATGTACACAAGTATATATCTTAATTTATGAACATGATGTGAGATATAAGATCTTAAAGTTGTTCCAATTTAGCATTTAATTAGTTTAATTCAGCTCAGCTGAATAAGTTTAGAATAAAAGCTTTTAAATTCTTTGTCAGGTGTAAGCTTATTTCAATTGATAAATAATATGTCTATAATTCGAGTTCAGCCCAGCTGAATCTAGTCAAAAAATATCCATGGTGAAACACTTCCAACATGGTTCAAGAAAATATTATATTTTATTATTATAATGGTTTTGATTTTTTTTTAATTTAACCTTGAATTATTTTTCTGCAGAACCCGTTGGGGCGAAAGCTCCAACATTTTCATCGGATTTTAAAAGTTTTTCATTAACACGTTATGTTGAACAAAGTTTTGCGTTACTGTGTCAAGCTCAAGCCTTTCCTGTCCCACTTATAAGGTAGTTATTTTTTGTTGGTTGTTTTCCTTAGTTACAATTTTATGTATTTGTTTTTGATCCTTCAGAACCAGTTGGTGCCAAAGCTCCGACATTTTCGAATGATGTAACAAGTTTGTCATTTAAAAGACGTTTTGGTGAAAGTTTTGGGCTTTTATGTCAAGCGCAGGCTTTTCCAGTTCCAATTTTTAGGTAATTTAATCCAAAACTAAATTAAGAGTTTTATTAACACTCAGGCAGTTTTTTTTTGTATACCAAGTGAATGCACTTAATTATGAAGTCTTAAAAACAATATAATTTAATTTTTTTAGAACCAGTTGGAACAAAAGCTCCAACATTTTCGTCTGATCTAACCCTACAAGCTTTTAAACGGCCAGTTGGTGAAAGTTTTGCTCTTTTATGTCAAGCTCAAGCTTTTCCAGTTCCATTTACAAGGTAAAACTCAAGTCAAGCATTAAGTACCACTTATAAAAACTCAATCATTTAGTGCGGGTGGTTTTTTTTTTATAAATTCATTATATGGAAAAAAATTTAAAAATTATTGAAATTTTGAATAAAATCGAAACATAATTTGTCCTTTTCTTAGAACCGGTTGGTGCCAAAGCACCTACTTTTTCGACCGAATCGAAAAGTTTCACTTTTGTTAAACTTATTGGGCAAAGTTTTGCATTGCTTTGCCAAGCTCAGGCGTTTCCTGTCCCTTTAATGAGGTTTGTATTAAAAAATTAAATAGTTTTTCCTATTGTTTTTTTTTTTTTGTATGGCTCATAGAACCTGTGGGATTTAAAGCACCAACATTTTCTAATGCTGCTAAAAGTACAACATTTGTTCATGCAAAAAATGAGAGTTTTGGACTTTTGTGCCAGGCTCAAGCTTATCCAGTTCCATTAATAAGGTTTGGTCAATGAAAAATTACATAATGTTTAGTTTATCAGTTCATAAAATGAATTCAGCTGATCTGAATTGGCTTAGAATTATAGTTTAATGGCTTAAGATTGGACTCGAAATAATACACTTCCTTTAATAAGGTTTTGTAAATGAAACTTTACAAAATGTTTAATTCAGCAAGTAATTTATTCATTTCCACTGAGCTGAATAAGTTATAAAGAAAGTCTTGAATTTCAGTGTAGGACAAAAGTTTATCCAGATCTATTTACAAAATGCCATCAATGAAGTCGTACGGTAATGATCATTCAGAAGCGAAAATTTGAACTCAGCTCAGCAGGATACAGCTAAGTAATATAAATATGAAAATTAAAGCTGAATTAAAAAAAAAATTGTAAGAGTTTTTTATAATAATTTGAATTATATGGCTCGCGCAAGGGTATCTTAACTCATTTTCTCTCAACAAGGAAATATAAAACAACTTGTTTTTTTGTAGAACCAGTTGGGTTTAAGGCTCCAACATTTTCAAATGATGCCAAGAGCTCATCGTATATAAGGGCAGTGAACCAAAGTTTTGCATTACTTTGTCAAGCACAAGCATATCCTGTGCCGTTAATAAGGTATGATTAGAACTCTTATGTTATAGTTTTAAATTTCAGATCAAATTTAAATCAGCCTTATTATTGATTGAAATTTGGTGGAGTTAAAAAATTCTGTTAAATATGTTCGTTCGTTATTTATAAAAACTTAATAACGCCTATTTTCAATAAAACTTTGTAAGCAACATATTTTCTTATTAGATTGATTAAAAAACAATAGAAATTTATTAATTAAATATGTGCTGAATAACCATAAAAGCGTAGGACCTGAATATAAAAAAAAATATCTAATTTGTTAACTTTTGTTTTAATAGATTTGACTAGAAATATGTAACATATTTTAGTTTTGTATTGATGCTTTGTCTTTTCTTTCTCTTTTATTATTTATTTTTAGTAGCTACTAAAAGCCAACCATAAATGAGCGTGAAAGCGAAAACCCCCCAAAATTATAAAATCCAACCCACAAAAGCGATGCAATGGGCCTGCTACTGACGGACGGATCAATGCCAGATCATCCACGGTAGCAGGTAAGTGTTTGTTTTTATTAAAAAAAAATAAAACAAATAAAAACTGTTTATGTCATCACTTTCATTCTAAAAAAAATTATCGCACTGTTTATCCTTTTTTAATTGCTTAATTCATCCGCTTTTTTGTTAAAAATTTCTTAGCATCCTCTTGCTTAAGAGTATCGGTGGGGGATATTTGAGTTAAATGTTGCTTTTTTGTTTCATTTATTGTTGGCTTTAGATTTATTCTTTTTTTTTTTGTAATTTTTGGTGTACGGCTCGTTGCATTAAAATCATTTAATTTAATATGGTACCCATTACAATGTTCAGGAAAACATTTTTTTTTTAAGAAATTTAAACGTTGATTGTATATATTCTTCATAGAACCCGTTGGAAGTGTTCCACCTAGGTTTTCCGGTGGTCGCTTACAAGAGCTGACAGTTTCAAAAGGTGTAAGCGCTACGGTATTGTGTTTGGGACAGGCATTTCCAACACCAACTTTTAGGTAATTAATGGTGAAACCTTACCAACTGATGAAAAATCCAAATATTCAGAACACAAGCATACTTTCAAAGTAGTCTCTTACAACAAATAAAAATTCGAAAAGTTGTAAGCACTATGATGAAGACCATAAGTCAATAATTTTTATGACAAACCTATAGGTTACTTACGATGGAGCTCTTCCGACTGACAATAAATAAACAAATATCCCGACATTCAGCTCAAATGAATGCTATACAAATGTGTCCAATAAATTATAAATATATTTGTGTTCATGTTCTTTTTCTAGAACCGGTTGGAAGTGTATCCCCAACAATATCAGGCGATCGTTTGCAAGAACTCACTGTCAAATACAAAAATAGTTTTTCAATACTTTGTCTTGGTCAAGCCTATCCAATGCCTGCATTTAGGTAACATTCAATCTTCTCCTATAGGATCTTATTCCAACATTCCTTAAGTTTAGCTGAATAAGTGATAAAATTAATTACACAAAAACAATACAAACCTTTTTTAGAGCCTGTTGGACATGTGAAACCACGAGTATCTTCCAAAAGTATTGATATCAAAGAAATACCTTTGGGTGAAAGTTTTGTTGGACTATGTGCCGGACAGGCTTATCCAGTGCCAATTCACAGGTTTCTTTCAATTTTCTTTGCTAGATATTTTAAACGTTCCTTTTAGACTGTTTAGTTAGACAAATTCAAATGTTCCCCTTCTTGTATGTCTCGATAGGGTTTCCTTAAATGTTTATAAATAAATTAAGTCTGAGAAAATGAAATGCTATTTTTGTTAATTTATCGCTTGAAATCATCCTTATATATCTCATTTGCATGGCTCATTTAAAATTGAAGTGAACGCGGGAAAAATTTAATCGAATAAATAAACTTTAATAAATTGATATCATTACGCTCTTACAAAGCTGAATAAATGAAATTTATATACACTCCGTTTTTTTTGAGTGAAAAGTAATTGTAATTTTATGAACAAACATATTTTGACAGTGAATTGTGAAATTTAAATAGAAAAAAACCAAAAGCATCTAATAGAAAATTGTGCTTATAAAATTAGATTTGCTTTATTTACTCGCACATGGCTTGTGTTTCACTAATACAATTATAAATTATACAGACGAACGATAAGTGCTGGTAAAAATCTTAAAACTAAATGTAACCTAAATTTCATAGTCAAGAAAATTCACACTTAAGTCTCGTAAATAAAAACAGCGCTTACACAATTCAGCTACTTATTCAGCCATTGAAATAAAAAAAACTCTCATAACTCGCATTTCATTTTCTCATCTTTTTTTTCTCCCAACAAACTTATTTCTCTTTTAATTAACATTCGTTTGATATTTTACTTACAGATGGTATAAATTCATTGAAGGAACAACCCGCAAGCAAGCAGTTATATTGAACGAACGCGTAAAACAAGTATCTGGTACTCTGATAATCAAAGATGCTGTTGTTGAAGATTCTGGCAAATATCTGTGCGTAGTCAATAATTCTGTTGGAGGTGAAAGTGTTGAAACTGTTCTTACTGTCACAGCCCCATTGGCAGCCAAAATCGATCCACCCACACAAACTGTTGATTTCGGACGTCCTGCTGTTTTTACATGTCAATATACAGGAAATCCAATTAAAACCGTAAGCTGGCTCAAGGATGGCAAGAAAATTGGACACAGTGATCCAGTATTGCGAATTGAATCGGTTAAGAAGGAAGACAAGGGCATGTATCAGTGTTTCGTACGTAACGACCAGGAAAGTGCTGAAGCTAGTGCTGAATTAAAATTGGGTGGTCGTTTTGATCCTCCTGTGATTCGTCAAGCATTCCAAGAAGAAACCATGCATCCCGGACCAAGTGTATTTTTAAAGTGTATAGCTGGTGGTAATCCAACACCTGAGATTTCATGGGAATTAGATGGAAAGAAAATCGCCAACAATGACAGATATCAAGTTGGACAATATGTTACAGTGAATGGAGATGTTGTTTCGTATTTAAATATTACTTCAGTTCATGCTAATGATGGTGGTTTATACAAGTGTATTGCAAGCAGTAAAGTTGGCATTGCTGAACACTCAGCTAAATTGAATGTCTATGGATTGCCCTATATTAGGCAAATGGAAAAGAAAGCTATTGTTGCTGGAGAGAACTTGATTGTTACTTGCCCAGTTGCTGGATATCCAATTGATTCTATCGTGTGGGAAAGAGGTTAGTTACACACAAAAAGTGCGCTGAATTTTATTTTTCTATTATTCAGCAGCTTCTGCTGTAGTCATATTCTAGTATAATAATTTTTATACTTATTTGGGGCGTTTTTAAATGCCATCTTGAATGTTAACGCATTAGATGTTCAAATCTATTCTGCTGCATTTGTACTCTTATAATGAAATTTATTTTAGTTCAGCGGATTTTTAATACAAGATAAGTGCGCTGAATTATATTGTACTATCATTCCAGCTGTATTTATTTCCGTCATATTTTCACGTTATGTCTTTTACTTTAATTCAGCGGATATAAAACTCAAGAAAATAACAAAATTTGTTTAAATTTTATAGATAACCGTGCCTTACCAATCAACCGAAAACAAAAAGTCTTCCCCAATGGAACACTCATCATTGAAAATGTCGAAAGGAATTCAGATCAAGCAACTTATACATGTGTTGCTAAAAATGCCGAAGGATACTCTGCTCGTGGTTCATTGGAAGTACAAGTTATGGGTAAGTTATATTAAGATTATCAAAAACTTACAACAATAGCTGACATCATTTTATAAATACTTTCGTCTGTTCGTCTGAATATTAAATGTCTTGTTCATATTTTCATTGATAAAAGAATGATGTCAGCTATGAAATTTTTCGGGGGAAACATATTAAATTGTTGTTAGATTCATCGTTGGGAAATCATTCAGCATAGTGCTTACAAAAACATCAACGTTGGTTTTCGTCATGAATTTAAAATATTTTCTACGTATCTAGTTCCACCACAAATTGTTGCCTTTGACTTTGGTGAGGAAACAATAAACATGTATGACATGGTGTCAGCAACATGTACAGCAAATAAAGGAGATATGCCACTTGAGCTCTACTGGACAACAGCTCCATCGCCAAATTCAGGGCGTAAATTATCAACCAACGATGGAATTTTAATAACAAAAACAACTCAGCGTATAACAATGTTGAGTATTGAATCGGTTCATGCTCGTCATCGAGCAAATTACACTTGTGTCGCTAGGAATGCAGCTGGTGTTGCTTTTCAAACTGCTGAATTGAGAGTTAACGGTCTCTTTTTTTCTGTCATATATTCTTTGATTTTGAATTACGAGTAGCTTTTATATTTTTTTGTTAGTCGTTGGATTATTTTATGTCCCGTCTTTGACTTTAATTTATTTTTCCTTCCATCACCACTACTTTGCACTAAAATCTTAGTTCTGCCACAAATAATGCCTTTCGACTTTGGAGCTGAAAGTATCAACGAGATGGATATGGTTTCAGCTTACTGCACTGTTAACAAAGGAGATGTACCAATTGATGTTATTTGGACAAAAAATGGCGGAAAAGTATTTACCAACGATGGAGTTGTTGTTACTCGCAATAGTCAGCGAATAAGTGTTTTAAGTATTGAGTCTGTTCGTGCAAGACATTCTGGCAATTATTCATGCGTTGCAACGAATTCAGCCGGTGTAACAAGACATTCAGCAATGTTGGCAGTTAATGGTTAAATATTTTCATAATTCTGTTTAAAATTGATGTTTTCACTATTTTCTTTTGTTGACAAAAAATATAGTTTGTTATTTTAATTTCAAAGCCAATCCCCTCTATTAAATCCTTTAACTAAGTGCTTCCGCAAATTCTCGCTTTTGAGTTTGGAGAACCAGTCGATGCCTTAGATATGGCCACAGTTAACTGTGCAGTAACGAAAGGTGATTTACCTGTTGACATTTTTTGGAAATTTAATGGATACCGCATGTTTGGATCGAATGACGGTACCCTCATTACCCGTTCTGGTCAGCGTATTAGCGTACTTAGTATTGAGTCTGCAAGATCACGTCATACTGGCATTTATACTTGCGTGGCAACAAATTCAGCTGGAAGTGTTGAACATTCAGCTGAATTGCATGTCAATGGTATTTAACAAAAAAAAAAATACTACTTTCGTTAAAAATTCTTAGTTATTTGGATTTTTTATTGAAATTATTTGCATTATTTCCCTTTTCATCATCATCCTCTATATGTTTTGTCCACATTCAGTTCCACCATCAGTTTTGCCTTTCTCATTTGGTGATGATCCCACAAATACTGGAGAAAGTGCTGGTGTGCAATGTATGATTTTGAAAGGCGACACACCCATTACTATTAAATGGACACTAAATTCCAGACCAATTGTAACCGGCGAAGAAGGAATTACAATATTGAAATTGTCACCAAAGACAAGTGTGCTGAATATTGCCTCCGTTGAACAAGAACATCGTGGAATATTTAAATGCATTGCAGGAAATGCAGCAGGATTTGCTGAATATAGCTCAGAGCTGAAAGTCAACGGTTGCTGAATAGAATTTTTTTTCTTTTTATCACAAGATGTTGTTTGAAATTTAGTTGTTTATTATATGGTTTTTCGTTTGGTTTATTTTCCCCCCAAAAGTTCCCCCACAAATAATGCAATTCAGCTTTGGCGAAGAAGCTATGAATACCGGTGACATGGCTGGTGTTCAATGTATGGTTTCAAAAGGAGACACACCAATGAATATTCACTGGACTTTAAATTCAGCACCTATAGTTTCGGGTGAAGATAGTTTTACCATATTTCGCATGAATCCGAGAACTAGTTCATTGAATATAAATTTACTCGAAGCTAAACACCGGGGAATATATAAATGTATTGCAAATAATAAAGCAGGATTTGCTGAATCATCAGCTGAATTACATGTCAATGGTTAGATTTGTGTCACACTTATTCTTAATTTGATTTTTTTGTACTTTGGTTTTAAGTTTCCCTTCCGTTTGACCCTTAGCTGAGTAATTCTACACAATTGTAAATTTTGTTTAATTTTTTTTAGTTCGTCCACATATAATGGCATTTAATTTCGGTGATGAAATTTTAAATATGGGTGATGTCACAAGTATCAATTGTGTCGCTCCAAAAGGAGATTTACCTTTGGATATTTATTGGACTGTTAATTCAGCGCCAATTATATCCGGTGTAGATGGTTTTACTATAATGAAAATGAATCCTCGAACCAGTTATCTTAATATTGATTATCTTGAAGCAAAACATCGAGGAACATACAAGTGTATTGCAATAAATTTAGCAGGAATTGCTGAATATGAAGCTGAATTACAAGTTAATGGTTTGTTCTGCGTAAATTGTGAAATATTTAGACTTTCTCGTACAGACTCGCTTAAGATTTGCTTCAATACCATGTTTCCTTTTACACTGTTTCGCCATTTTCCACTAAGTTTGTATGTATTTATTTTTTAAGTGCCACCGCAAGTGTCACCATTTTCGTTTGGCGAAGAACCTTTGAATAACGGTGAAACTGCAAATGTTATGTGTACTGTGCTGAAAGGAGATTTACCACTCGATATTCATTGGACACTCAATTCAGCACCTATTGTTACTGGTGAAGAAGGTTTCACAATAATGAAAATGAATCCTCGAACCAGTTATCTAAATATTGATTCAGCAGAAGCAAAACATAGGGGAATTTATAGATGTATAGCTATAAATTTAGCTGGACTGGCTGAACATGCAGCTGAATTGCGAGTTAACGGTTTGTGTACTTAGAATAAGCGAATAATCAAACTAATTTGTAAGCAGATTTCAGGTTAAGCTTTCTTATTATCTAAACACTATTCTTACGTTGGCTGTTTCGCTATTTTTACACAATATTCCTTAAGTTCCACCACAGGTGTCCCCATTCTCTTTTGGCGAGGAGCCTTTGAATCGTGGAGAAATCGCCAGCGCTATTTGTATGGTGCCAAAAGGTGACCTTCCTGTTGACATTTATTGGACTATCAACTCGGCGTTGATAGTAAATGGTGAAAATGGATTCAGCGTCATCAAAATGAGTAAACGATCAAGTGTATTAAATATTGATGCACTGGAAGCAATGCATAGAGGACAATATAAATGCATAGCAAATAATTCAGCAGGCCATTCTGAGCACATAGCTGAATTGCGAGTAAACGGTGTGTTAAGTTTAGATCTAAGATTGGTACACATAAATTTCGTAACAAGGCCAATTTTCCTTTCGTAAATCCTATCCCCGGCTGTTTTTGAATTTCATATTTATTGAAAAATATCAATTGTTTCTAGGTGTTAAAGTCTAAAAAAGTCTCAGTTCCTTCCCTAAAGTATGAAGACGAAGAGAGTAAATATCTTTAATATTCTTCTTTCTGCTGTTTCGTTATCGTCACATAAATTTAGACAATTTTTTGTATAGTCGCTCCTCAGGTTGCCCCGTTCTCGTTTGGAGAAGAACCATTAAATCGTGGTGAAATTTCCAGTGTAACTTGTATTGTACCAAAAGGAGATTTGCCAATAGATATTTACTGGACTTTAAACTCTGCCTTGATTGTGAATGGCGAAAATGGATTCAGCTTGCTCAAAATGAATAAAAGAGCGAGTGTACTTAATATAGAGTTCCTAGATGGTAGCCATAGAGGGAATTATAAATGTATTGCAAACAATTCAGCAGGATATTCTGAATATAGTGCTGAATTGCAAGTTAATGGTTTGTGTTTTTGTTTTACTATTGATATTAATTTTCCTTGTGTATGAAATATTCCTGTTCATTTTAACAACTCTCTCTTTCTTTTTTGTTGTTTTTGTTTTTTTCTTTAAGTCCCACCCCAAATTCAGCCATTTTCCTTTAGTGATGAACCATCAAATACTGGAGAAATGGCCGCTGTATTTTGTTTAGTTCCCAAAGGTGATCTTCCAATAGAAATTCGTTGGACATTAAATCTAGCGCCGATTATTTCTGGCGAACATGGATTTTCTCTTTCGCGAATGAATGCACGCACAAGTTCTCTGAATATTGATTCGCTAGGTGCCATACACCGAGGAATTTATAAGTGTATTGCAAAAAACAAAGCTGGAACTAATGAGTTTTCTGCTGAATTGCATGTCAATGGTTTGTGATGATGAAAGCTGCTTTAGATTTTTGTAGTAGATTTTACTTTTTTTCATTTTGTCGGTTTGGGTAATTTTTTTATTTGATTTTATTTGTCTCCCAAAGTTCCACCTCAAATTCAGCCATTTAGTTTTGGCGATGATCCATTGAATACAGGAGAAGTAACAGGAGTATTTTGCATGATAACCAAAGGCGATTTACCTATTGAAATACGATGGACTCTCAATTCAGCTCCTATAATTTCTGGCGAACAACGTTTTTCACTTTCACGAGTAAATCCTCGAACTAGTTCTTTAAGTATTGAGTTCTTAGAAGCACAACATCGTGGCACCTATAAGTGTATTGCAAAAAATATTGCAGGCATTACTGAGTATTCAGCTGAATTGCATGTCAATGGTTTGTGATTTGCTGAATTATTATCCTTTTTGATTTGTTAAAATCATTTTTTGGGCCTATTTTTATTAATTTTAACCTTTTTCCTCAAGCCCCTCCCCAAATTCAGCCATTCTCATTTGGTGATGAGCCAGCAAATACAGGTGAAGTAGCTGGGGTTAATTGCATGATACCCAAAGGTGATTTACCAATAGAAATTCACTGGACATTGAATTCAGCACCAGTTATATCTGGTGAACATGGGTTTACACTATTTAGAATGAACTCTCGTACCAGTTCATTGAATATTGATTCATTAGATGCAAGACATCGTGGAATTATAAAATGTATTGCTAGAAATAAAGCAGGCACTCATGAATACTTGGCTGAATTGCAAGTTAACGGTTTGTTTAGTCGAAAAATACGATTTTTTTTAGGAAGTGATTGATTTGTTTTTTTTTTATTTAAATTCGTTCATTTTATTTAAAATTCCTATTTGTTTTAGTTCCACCTCAAGTGCTACCATTTTATTTTGGCGAAGAAACCGCTGATATTGGTGAAATAGCTAGTACAAGTTGTGTTGTACCAAAAGGAGATCTACCATTAGAAATTCGTTGGACACTAAATTCAGCTCCCATCATTAATGGCGAGCATGGTTTTAGTTTGGTTCGTTTAAATAAACGAACAAGTTCTTTAAATATTGAGTCTCTCGAAGCTTTGCATAGAGGAGTCTATAAATGTATTGCTACAAACAACGCTGGAAGTAGTGAATTTATTTCTGAATTACAAGTTAATGGTTTGTCTAAATTGTCTAAATTAAAAAAAAAAATTATTACTAGCATGTAGTCTTTAAGTAGTTAAGTTTCCATACTGTTTCGCCATTTTTGTTTTAATTTTTTTACGCGTTTTCCCAAAAGTTCTTCCTTACATAAATCCTTTTGCATTTGATGGTGATGCAAATTCTGGTGATAGTGTGCAACTGATGTGTCATGTAGCTAAAGGTGATCTTCCCATCAAAGTCAAATGGCTATTTCGTAATACAACAATCAATTCAGCAATGGGAGCAGTTTCGACAAAAATCGGCGATCGTACAAGAGTTTTGTCGTTGTCATCAGTTTCAGCTGGAAATAGTGGAGAATATACATGCGTTGCATCCAATTCAGCTGGGCAATTTAATCATTCAGCTGAATTGAATGTTAATGGTATAAAAACTTATACCAAGTTTAAAATTTTACTTATAACACAATTATTTTGTTTGCTTTGTTTTGATAATTTAAATCCAAAGATCCCCTTTTACTCAGTTCCACCGCAAATAATGCCAATTATGTTTGGCGAAGAACCTTCAAATTTTGGTGACAGCACTGCTGTCAATTGCATGGTATTCAAAGGTGATCTGCCATTAAAAATCGAATGGTCGCTGAATGACAAACCAATCACAAATGAACTTGATGGTATTCGTATAATGAAAATGTCTCAAAAGTTAAGTTCACTAAGCATTGATTCGATAAATGATCATCATCGTGGGACTTTCAAGTGTATTGTTAAAAATAAAGCTGGAATAGCTGAACAATCTGCTGAATTGCTTGTTAATGGTAGAAATTAAATTATTTTTTTTTTTAATTTTTATTAGATTTGAATTTATTTTGCTTTGTTTTAATAAGTTATATATCCATTTTCCCCCTCATTCAGTTCCACCACAAATTTTGCCCATAATGTTTGGTGAGGAACCATCCAATTTTGGCGACAGCACTGCTGTGCAATGTATGGTATTCAAAGGTGATCTTCCATTAAAAATTGAATGGTCTTTGAATGATAACCCAATCACAAATGAATTAAGTGGGATAAGAATTATGAAAATGTCACAGAAATTAAGTTCTTTAAGTATTGATTCGATAAGTGATCATCATCGTGGAATATTTAAGTGCATTGCGATAAATAAAGCTGGGTCAACTGAACAATCCGCTGAATTACTTGTTAATGGTAGAAAACAAATAATATTCAATATCACTTTTAAGTTAGAAGTTTGTTATATTTTTATTTATACTTTAGTAATTTTTTTTGTTGTTGTATTTATCCATTGTCAGTCCCACCCCAAATCCTTCCATTCTCGTTTGGAGATGAAACAACCAATTCTGGTGATAGTATGGGAGTACAATGTTCGGTTACTAAAGGAGACCTTCCAATCAATATTACATGGACTCACAATAATAAAACATTGATAAGTGGTGACTTTGACATTGTTCTGGGAAGAATTTCGTCAAAATCAAGTACGCTGAATATCGATTATATATCTGGAGATCATCGTGGGGAATATGCTTGCATTGCAACAAACATTGCTGGAAAAAGTGTTTTTCGAGCTGAATTAAAAGTCAATGGTTATTGAAAAACAATTTTATTGCTAAGAACTAATTTTTTGTATTATTTGTATTTATTTTTCCCATAACAATCCAACTGACAACTACAATACCGTAGTTCTCCCTTCCATACATCCATTCAGCTTCGATGATGAAGCCAATTCAGGAGATAGTGTTCAATTAACTTGTCATGTTTCGAAAGGAGATTTGCCACTTAAAATCCGATGGACACATAATAATTTGACAATTTTCTCGCATATGGGTTTGATGGCAAGTAAAATTGGTGATCGTATTAGTTTGCTTACTGTGGAGTCGGTTAAAGCTGAAAATAGTGGAAATTACACGTGTATTGCGACAAATAGCGCTGGTGAAAGTGCTTACAGTGCTGAATTGTTCGTTAATGGTGTGACGATAAAATTTAATTTATATAATTTGTGTGTATTTAGAAGTTTAAAGTTTATCGTTTCTTAAATGTTGATATTTCTGTTTATTTTCTTTAATCCAAAACAATGAAAATCCAACTGAAACACTCACAAATATTTTTTACACAAGTCATAAAACAACTTCTTATTTTAACTAGATAGATAACTTGAACAGAAAAGAATTCAAAAATTAATGGCACCGCCATTTTAGACACATTTATGTTTTTTTTATATCTATTCAGCTCACATTCAGCTCAAAAAATTTTGTAAAGAACAATTCCAAAGATAGAAATAAGTTTCCCAAAATAATTCAGATATACTTATCTGTATTCAGCTCGATAAATCTGTATTTCAGTTCGATAAATCTATATTCAGCTGAAGAATATTTGTAAAAAAATTTATTTTATAAATTTTTGTTTTGTTTTTCTATAGTTATTCCTCAAATTTCGCCAATATACACAGATGACATTATAAATACCGATGATTCTGTTGATTTAATGTGCCAAATATCAAAAGGTGATCGGCCACTAAAAATTAACTGGAGTTTTCAGCGATATGCCAGCGATAATCGAATCAACGAAACACAACCTGTGATGCGTACACACCGTGTTAGTTCTAAATCGAGTGTATTATCAATTCCGAAAGCAACACCAGCTCACACTGGCACATACATTTGTACTGCCTCCAATTTAGCTGGTCATACGTCGCAAAGTGTTAATCTAACAGTAAATGGTATTAAAATTAAACGAAAAAAAAAACAGAATCAATTAACATACAAAGATGGCATGGACTTAGTTTTCAAAGTTTTTTTCAGCTTTAAAAATTAACACAAATAAAATTTGTAGCTTTTTCATGACTAACATTAAAAAAAAAAAAATCTGTATGTAAATCTAGTTCCACCTCGCATAACACCATTTCAATTTGGCGATGAACCTATGAATTTTGGTGAGCCTGCATCAATACAATGCACCATTGCTGGCGGTGATTGGCCAATGAAAGTTCACTGGCAGCTGAATGGTTATAATTTGCCAGAGCACCTTCATATCGCAACAACTAAATTCACACGTCATACATATGCTTTAGCAATCGAAGCTGTTAGTGCTGAACATGCGGGGAATTATACATGTTTAGCTGAGAATTGGGCCGGGGCAGCTAAATACACTGATACATTGATAGTGAATGGTTTGAAGCTTTGCTAATCAATATGAATTTTTATTTAGTTTTGTATTTGTTTTTCATTATTTCTATTTTATTTGTTTCCTCCACTTCATTCCTGCTGAGCTGATGAATGATTGCGTATTTTAGGTGTCATGTATGGAAGTTCTGATAAGCAAAGTATTATAATAATCAGCTTAGCTGAATTCATTTTTGTGGTATTTAAATTAAATTCAGCGGAGCTAAATTAGTCTTGAAAAAATATTTGTTCCTCTTCGTTTCTGAATCTAGTTGCTCCGAAAATTGCCCCATTTGATTTTGGCGAGGAACCTTTAAACTTCGGCGAACCAGCGTCAGTTCAATGTACAATCTTGGGTGGAGATCTACCAATAAATGTTAGTTGGTTACTAAACAACGCCACTATTGATTCCTTTCATGACATCTCAATGTCAAGAATCGGAAAAAGAGTAAATGTTTTAACAATCGAATCAGTAGCGGGCCATCATTCAGGTGCATACTCCTGTCATGCGCAAAATAAAGCTGGAATAACAGCTCATTCAGCAAAACTTATTGTCAATGGTTTGCAAAACAATTTATTGTTTTAATCATATTCTCTTATTTTTTTTGTTTTCTCTTCTTTTTATTTTATTCTGACCATTAGTCCCTCCAAAAATCTCTCCATTTTCCTTTGGTGATGAACCTTTGAATTTTGGTGAACCAGTTTCGGTGCATTGTACAATATCTGGTGGAGACTTGCCAGTATCAGTTATTTGGACGCTGAATAAACATCCATTAGTTCCGGAATTAGAAATAATGACGGAGAAACGTGGACAAAGAATAAATAATCTAATGATTGATGCGATAGAAGCAAAACATGCAGGAATTTACACGTGTATTGCTAGTAATTTAGCTGGAACTGCTGATCATTCAGCGGAGTTGATAGTCAATGGTTTGTTGTAAGCTTATGTTAAGGTATACTTTGCAACTACTTCGATGATCCTTTCCTTTCTTGTTCAACTGTTTCGCCATTTTTTTTTTGTAAGCGTAAATAAAGTAGTGAATCATGTTTTTTTTGTTTGTGTTTTTATATTTGGTTTAGTTTTGCCTAAATTATCTCCATTTACATTTGGAGAAGAATCTATAAACTACGGAGAATTAGTATCAGTGCAATGTACAATAGCCGGTGGTGATCTACCAGTGAATGTCACTTGGAAATTGAATAACAAAGAATTGGAACCATATCTAGAAATTGTGTTATCCCGTCGTGGAAAACGAATTCATGATTTAACAATTGATGCAGTTTCAGCAAAGCATGCTGGTAACTATACATGCATTGCAGAAAATAAAGCCGGAAGGGTCAATCATACTGCTGAATTAAAAGTTGATGGTTTGTTTTGTTGTTTACTCATGTAGATTCTTAAGTTTTGTATCATTTTATCATTCCCCATTCCGTTAAAGTTCCCTTCCGAATCTATTTTAAATCAAGTGAATTTATAAGAGTGGAGTGCTTGGTGACATTTTGAGGTTCTTCTGTTGTAATTGGGTGGGAGTTATTTATCTTCGGTGTCTAAATAATTCGATCCTGAACATAAAAGAAATTAAAAAAAGGCGTCTTTTTGGCCTTTGAGGTATTAATAAGTTATGCAGCGCTGGATATGTTACTTACAAGGTTTTTTTTTATTCTATTGACTTTGCACCAAATTTAATCTTTCGGTTTCTGAATAATTTAAAATAAAATATTTTTATTAGTTCCACCCAAAATAGCACCCTTCGGCTTCTCTGATCACGCTGTCAATTTTGAAGAATCTGTCTCAGTAAACTGTTTGATATATCTTGGAGATTTGCCAATGGATATTGGTTGGCAATTTAATGGACAGCCAATAAATGCATACACTGGTGTAACAATAGTTAAGGGAGGAAAGAAAATTAGTTTACTTTCTATTGATTCAGTACATGGTGGTCATGCTGGAAACTACACTTGTATAGCTAAAAACGAGGCTGATACTGCTTCATACACTGCTGAATTGGTTGTGAATGGTATTTAAACTATATGTTTTTCGATTTTTTGTTAATTCATTGAATTGTGTTTATTCCCGCTTAAGTGCTTACAAAATATTCACAAACATTTTCAATACATATACAGTCATTCATAAATCATACACAACACATTGGGGCGTAAATTCATTATACAAATATAAATTCTTCGATTTCATGGAAAATATTACATTTTAGTTATACATACAAACATATTTTACTGTATTCAGCGCCACCAAAAATCGCCCATTTTGATTTTGGTCAGGATCCTATCAATTTCGAAGATTCCGTGTCGGTCAATTGTCTTATATCATCTGGAGATTTGCCAATAGATATATTTTGGTTATTGAACGGTGAACCGGTTGATCTTTATGCCGGAATTTCTGTGATGCGAAATGGAAAACGAACAAGTGTGCTGACAATTGATTCAGTTCATGGCGGACACGCAGGAAATTATACGTGCAAAGCAAAAAATAAAGCTGATTCAACTGAATATTCAGCTGCGTTAGTTGTTAATGGTTATTTGATTTTAATATTAAAAAGAAATATATCACTGATTTTTTTATATTTCGTTCAAACAATTATTTTTTTTTTATTTTGTCATTCCCCTCAAAGTTCCTCCAAAAATCGCTCATTTTACGTTTGGTGATGAACCAGCGAATTTCGGTGAATCAACTAGTGTTCAATGTTTGGTTACGTCTGGTGATTTTCCTATCAACTTTCTTTGGTTACATAATGGTCGTGCTCTTGATGAACATATGGATATATCGACGGCGAAATTAGGAAAAAGAACGTATGCTCTAACAATTGATTATGTTAGAGCTAATCATGCGGGAAATTATACTTGCGTGGGATCGAATTCAGCTGCGTCAGCAAATTACACAGCTGAATTGGTCGTTAAGGGTATTTTGCAGTTTTTTTGGTTTAATTATTTTTATTGTATTTCCTCAATTAGTTTCATTATAAAAATCGAAATCCCTATTAATTTTTGATATTTTTTTTTGTCAAGTCCCTCCTAAAATAGGTCCTTTTAACTTTGGTGATCATGCTGTCAATTTTGAGGAATCTGTTTCGGTTAATTGTCTAATTTACCTCGGTGATTTGCCAATGGATATAGTTTGGCTTTTTAATGGACAACCAATAAATGCATACACTGGAGTGTCAATTGTTAAAGGAGGAAGAAAAGCAAGTATACTGACAATAGATTCAGTACATGGTGGTCATGCTGGAAATTATACTTGCAAGGCGAAAAATGATGCTGATTCAGCTAATTTCACAGCTGAATTAATTGTTAATGGTAGAAAACTATAAAATATAGTTTATTTTGGTTTATTTTATTAATTTCGTTATTCCTTGTAGTCCGCTTACAAAAAACAAAATTCAACGATTCAAAATATTATTACTTTAAAATGTAACAAATTTACTTTAATTGGTTAGGGTTTGGAATATTTGTAAAAAATTCATCGCCATATTTTTCAATAACTTTTAAAATATCTATTTCATTGCTGAATTTATATAACATAGTAAGATATTATCAATTCAGCAGTTTTCATATTCAATATTATTTCTTGAAGTTTACACTGAAATTTGTATCTTATTCTATTCAGCACCACCCAATCTAACGCCATTTAATTTTGGAGACGAACCCGTGAATTTTGAAGATTCTGTATCAGTTAATTGTTTAGTTTCGTCAGGAGATTTGCCAATTGATCTTGAATGGTTATTCAATGGTCAACCAGTTAATATATTTGCTGGAATATCTGTTATGCGTGGTGGGAAACGAACAAGCTTGTTAACTATTGATTCAGTTCATGCAGGACATGCGGGGAATTACACATGCAAGGCAAAAAATAAAGCTGCAGCCAGCGAATATTCAGCTGAATTAATTGTCAATGGTTAAAAAAAAATAATTTTTAGTTAACAATGTTTTGGGTTTTTATAGTTTTATGCCTTTTCCTTTCCTTACACCAATTCCTCTTGTTCAAGGGTACAAAATTTGGACATCAGTTTTTAAAGCAAGTTTTTGACTGTTCACTGTTCGAATGAAAATAAAATTGAAAAATCAGGGAACTTGTTCTTTAAAAAATTGTATTACTAGCTTGTATCGATTAATATAAACAATATTTATTATTCGAATATTTATTCTGCACAGTACCACCAAATATAGTCCCTTTCACCTTCGGAGACGAACCTGCAAATTTTGAAGACTCAGTTTCGGTAACTTGTTTGATATCCTCTGGAGACCAACCAATTGATATTGAATGGCTATTTAATGATTACCCTATCAACTCATATTCTGGTGTTACTGTAGTAAAAGGAGGCAAACGTACAAGTATTTTAACAATCGACAATGTTCATGCACGACATGTTGGAAATTATACATGCAAAGCTAAGAATTTTGCTGATTCAGCAATGCAGTCAGCACAACTTGTAGTAAATGGTTTGAGCAGTTTTTCTTGAACATAGTTTATAGTGATAATTCTTTTTTTTTATCTTGCACACAGTCCTTATTCAACCTTTTATTTAAAACCCCTTTAATGATAAACAATAAAACACTGAACCTTAATAAAAGTTCCGCTGAATTGATCATATACACTATTCAGCACATTTCATTTGATTTGAAATAGGTTTTTGTTACTTTTTATATGTTTTCAAGGGTATCTTTTTGAATTTGAAATATAATTCAATTTAATTTGCTGTTCTATTATAAGAAAAGCTAGTAAAAATTGTCATATCAGTTCAGAGTAAAAGTAAAAAATCCGCTGAATTGATAACATAGTCTATTCAGCGCATGTTATACTTTATTTATTAAACATGATCAAGTTACACATAGTATACCCACTGCTTTTTACAGTTGCGCCAAAAATAACTCATTTTGATTTCGGTGATGAGACAGCAAACTTTGAAGATTCCGTTTCTGTTAACTGCCTTGTATCCAGTGGTGATCTACCACTTGACATTGAATGGCTTTTCAATGATTATGCAATAAATTCATATTCTGGTGTTTCTACTTCAAAAATGGGAAAGCGTTTGAGTGTTCTGATGATTGATTCGGTGCATGCTGGGCACGTTGGAAATTATACGTGTAAAGCTAAAAATCATGCTGCATCTGTTAATTACACAGCTTACTTAACAGTTAATGGTATTAAAAAGAGAACAACAACAACAGAAAAATAAC
This sequence comes from Meliscaeva auricollis, assembly GCA_948107695.1. Taxonomy (NCBI): domain Eukaryota; kingdom Metazoa; phylum Arthropoda; class Insecta; order Diptera; family Syrphidae; genus Meliscaeva; species Meliscaeva auricollis. Next base: position 28,793,874 of record OX403619.1, on the reverse strand, counting down.
AAAATTGTTTTATTCTTTGAAATTTGATTTTTTTTTTTAAATATTTTTCATCGATCCGATTTACACAAATTAAATCCATAAAGTTCCTGAAAAGCTGCATGACATTGCTTATAAAAATGCTTTTACGCTTAAATCTACTCATTTCTGGAAAATTATGTTGTGACGCTTTTGCTACATATTTGTAAAATTTATTGTAATTGTTGAAAATGTAAGCTTTTGTATTATGTCAGTGCTTATTAGATTTTTATCAATTTCAGACCATATATTTAAGTTTAAGTACAAAATATGCTAAGGGGAAGTTTTCAAAACAATGTTTCATAGATGTCCAGTAGATATTTTAATGTAGGAGTCTTCTTCTTCTCTATTTTACTTTGTACAAAAAGGTCTGAAGATCTTTTTTTTAAATTGTAAGCCCCAACTGAGCTATTCAGCACATTATGTGGCCTTTTTAGTTTTGTATTTTTTCAACATTTTTTTCTGTTCACATTTAATTCAGCTCCACCAAAAGTAGCTGCATTCGATTTTGGTGATGAACCAGCTAGTTTTGAAGATACAGTTTCTGTAAATTGTATCATTTCTTCGGGTGATATGCCAATCGATATTGAGTGGCTACTGAATAATGCAACAATGAGTTCATTTCATGCTGGAGTAACAATTCTAAAAAGTGGAAAACGTGCAAGTGTACTGACCATTGATTCAGTAAATGCAGGACATGTGGGCAATTATACGTGTCGGGCACGTAATTCAGCTGGTTTTGCTTCGCATACGGCTGTTTTAATTGTGAATGGTATCTTCTCTGATGATTATTATTATTTACTTGATATTATTTTAAAAATCTAAATTTTGTTAGAGTTATATTTTTATTCTTAACAAATCCCTCCAGTTCCTCCTAAAATCACACCATTCTTCTTCGGAGACGAACCTGCCAATTTTGGAGACTCAGTAACAGTTCAATGTACAATCTCTAAAGGAGATCTGCCAGTTGACATTATGTGGTTATTCAATGATTATCCGCTGAATACATATTCTGGAATAACAACATCAAAAATTGGCAAGAAAGTCAGTGTGCTTACAATTGATTCGGTCAATGGGAATAATGCTGGCAATTATACATGCAAAGCGAAAAATCAAGCTGAATTCAGCGAGTATACTGCTGAATTAATTGTCAATGGTTATTTTGTTTTGAATATTTCTTAAAGTTGGTTATGATACAATTTTATTTTGTGTTGTTTGATTCTTATTTTTTTGTTCTTACACCTCCCATATCCGCAGTTCCGCCACAAATTTCACCATTTTCATCGGGGAATCAACAAGTCCATCTTGGACAGTACATTACCTATCAGTGTACGATCACTGAAGGTGACTTGCCGCTGAATATACTTTGGACATTCAATATGCAACCAATTATATCGTCAGAAGATATGGATGTTGTTGTTGCAAAATTAGGAAGACGTAGTAGTGTGCTCACAATTGAAAGCGTTACCGATCGTCAAGCTGGCAATTATACTTGTCAGGGTTCAAATAAAGCTGGCAAAGCCAGTTACACTACTCAATTGAAAGTTATAGGTTAAAATATGTTTTTGACTTTCTTTTTACTGATGTTTTTTTTTTTTTGTTTTGCTTTTCTTGTTTTGTTCTTTTGTTCATCCAGTCCTTCCTCGAATAATCCCATTCGCATTTGAAAAGGGGCCAGCTCAGACTGGTCAATATTTAACACTACAGTGCTCTGTTCCGGATGGTGATTTGCCTCTTCTTATTCAATGGACATTAAACGACCAGCAAGTTAGTGAGAATTTAGGTATAACAACAATAAAAGCTGGAAAAAGGAGTAGTTTGCTGACAATAGATTCGGTTGATGATCATCATGCAGGGAATTTTACATGTCATGCAAAAAATCGTGCTGGAAAACAAACATTTACAACTGAATTAAGTGTTTATGGTTAGCGAAGCAGTAGTTAGTTAGTTTGCTCGATTAATGCTAAAGTAGTTTGCTTACTAATTTTCTTTTTCTTATTTTTCAAAAAAAAAAAACAAGTCTATTTGTCTTCCTGAGTTGAAACTTAAACTAACTAAATTGGCTTGTGAGTATTAGAAACCTTAAATGCATGAATGAAAGCAAAAAGCAAAGCTTAGCAGGTGAATCGCATGAAAATGCACATAACATCAACAAAAATTGCACAAAACACTTGACACATAAAATCTTGGAGTTATTAGTTTATTACGCGATGCAAAAATATGCAAAATTTTGTGGGGAAAACGCGCTTACAAAATATCATCACTTCAACAATCAGCATTTCCCCAGGCGTCATGGGGATTTCTTTCTATTTAGCGTTATTTTGGTATTTTCTTATGAAACTATAAGATATTTGTATGTGAAAGGCTTTCAAGCATTTAAATATGTAAGTTTTTTGAAACTTTTTGAAATTATTACTTATTTTTCGTATTCAGCTAAAAAAATTATTTTTTTTATTTGTAACTGTGCTTACAAAATTCTAATAATCGTTGCTGGTAAAACTTTCTGAAAAGGCAACAAAATCAGTATATCGTATAATGTGTCCATAAAATGTGTTTATTTTTCCAGAATCTTTCTAAATACGTTCTAATTTTTCATATTCAGCGGAATTTATGTGCTTAAAGAATCCCAAATATATAGAACTGATGATTTAGAAGCCAGAAAAGGCATTTGCAAGCTACAAATAACTGTGCTGACAAAGTTCTATTATCGTTATTGACAATATTTGACTGAAAACACAACATTATATCTTACACCTTCTCATAATCATTTCAGTTCTACCAAAAATTGCACCATTCTCTCCCGGTGCTGATGCTTTTTTCCCCGGAGACTATTTCACTCTACAATGTTCAATAATTCATGGTGATCACCCCTTGATGATCTACTGGTTTTATAATGATATCCGACTTAAAGAAAATAACTCCGAAACAATGGGTATAACAATTGCTAAAATGGGTTCTCGAAGCAGTGTACTTACAATTGAGTCTGTTCAAGGATCACATGCTGGCAATTATACGTGTTATGGAAAAAATGCCGCAGGCATTTCAAGCTATGCAGCTCAACTTGTGGTTAATGGTAGCGTGGACATGAACCCCTTCTTGCTCTTTTTTGTTTTTAGTTTTAAGTTTAAATTTTTCATTTTTATAATTTAATATTATTCCTCTATAATCCTCTATTTTCCTATCCTTATGCATCTAGTTCCACCTAAACTTGCTCCCCTACCAACTAATGCCGCCGATGAGCCACTCTTTGTTGGGGATTATTTTCAATTGACATGTGCCGTTGTTCATGGTGATTTTCCATACAATATAACATGGTATTACAACGATCAACTGGCCCAAACTGTAAATGGCATTCAAATCTTGATGCATGGTAAACGCAGCAGCTCACTGAATATCGAAAGTGTTCATGGACATCATGCGGGCAACTATACATGTGTGGGGGCAAATATTGCCGGAGAAGCTGAAGTCTCAACAACACTTTCTGTCAAGGGTTGGTTAGAATAGTTAAAACTCACACAATTGTATTCCAAATATATAAGTGCTTTTGTTTAAAATTTTAGTTAAGCGTAATAATTTAAATTCCCTGGTTTTTGTTTAATAATATCGCTGGTGCATTGGGACCTCTTATATTACAAAAAAAAAAAATAAAACCTAACACATCACGACTACAACTTGTATCAAATCACTCTATTAACAACAACAATACGTTTGGCTTATAACATTATTCTGTATAACTTTTTTTTTGTTTCCCCTGTAAAAAGAACTACCACAAATTGATCAATTCCACTTCAATGCAAACGGAGTCAATGGCGGCCAATCGGTGAGGGTTATGTGTATGGTAACATCCGGTGATTTACCGATTGATTTGTACTGGCTTAAAGACAATCAACCATTACTTCGATCGATTTACCATAAGATCGATGAGTATACACTAATGCTTTCGATAAGGCAAACTACAATTAGTGATTCGGGAAATTATACATGCATAGCAAAGAATTCAGCAGGGGAAAGCCGAAAAACTGCTGCCTTAAAAGTGAAGGGTGGGCTTTTTAATTGTTTGAAAATCATTAGTTTTGTTTATGAAGAATGGGAAGACAAAATCTGTTTAAAAGTTGTTTGAGTAGACTAAAACCTTATTCAGCACATTTGTTCTTGAAATTATTTTGTAAGTGCATAGTAAATTATGCTCTGTGAAACATTTTTCGTCTTAGAATCATACAATTTTTAAACAGACTATCTATATTATTGTAAATTTGAATAGATTTTGAGTTTTTCCTTAACATTTTTTTTTCTGTTTTCGGCTTTTTTTTGTTTTTGTTATAAAGAACTTCCTACCTTGGCTCCACTTTCACTCTCTGCTGATGTAAGTAATGAAGGTGATTACGTTCAATTGACTTGCATTGTTAGCAAAGGCGATTTACCATTGAGTTTTGAGTGGTATTTAAATGGAAACATTATAACATCATCGATGGCAACACTGATGAGTGTTGGTCGTCAAACAAGTTTGCTGATAATTCAGAAAGTTGCATCAATTCATGCTGGGAAATATGTGTGTATAGCAACAAATGCTGCTGGAAATGCAAGTCAAGCAGCTAGTTTAACTGTGAAGGGTACTTGATTTTTCTTTCAAATAAATTTCGTTGATCTGCTACTTTTATAAAATTTACATTCCTTAGATCGTTTGCTTAGAACTTTTGCTGAATTCCTTATTTATAATTTTCTGATCCATTTTAAGGTACAAAAATAGTTTTTTTTACATATTCGATAGTTTTCTGTATTTGCTGAATTGATGAATAATGATAAATAACAATTCAGCGGGAATTTTTTTCAATCTATTATGCTTAATTTGTATACTTAAGAGGAAGCAACTCACTAATGTGGCATTCAACATTCACAAAATGCAGTGAATCATAACTTTGTACATAAATATAAATATTTTATAATTTTTTTTGTTTTAATTTTGTTTTGTTATACATAAAAGAACTGATGTGTACTTGTGATAAATAAAAGCAATCATCTGCTATGGCATTATCATCAAATCAAAAAACCTTAACCAAACTAAAGTGATTGAACAAAATTTGAGACATATTTTTTTTTGTTTTGTTTTCGATTCTTAAGAAATAAATGTGTGAAAATGGCGAAACAGCGGAACTCCCATACAAAAATAACCTTAGACAAAAAAATAAACAAACAAGCACTCCACACTCTCTCATCATCAACACCTTTCATTCCACCATAAACAAAGAAACAACAACAAATGCACACATCTTTGCACTAATTGGCAAAATAAATTTCACTCAACACCAAAACACTAAAAACAGCATTTTCTGCTTTGTTATAATTTAATTTGCAATTTGTGCGCATATATACAAAAATTTAACATAAAACAAACTGTGTTTATAATCGAATACACAAAGTATTGTATCGTGCATTCTATGTTTTCAAAAAAAAAAAAAATTAAAAAATATTCACAAGACAATTATATCGCAAAATATAAAAACCAAACAGCAAAATACTCCCAAAAAAGAAAAAAACACAGTAATCCTTCCTCATCCTTCTCAGCTCTCATCCTATGTCAAAGCTTCCACCATCCTTATCCATCCTTTAAAACCTTCAATCATCCTTCACTTTCATTTACGACTTAGTTCTGATCGAAGAATAAATTTGGAAATTGATTGAAAAGAATTTGAAATATTTTTCTATCAATTTTCACTTCGAGTGCATGCTTATTATCTTAATTTTGCTTCTGCTCTGTTTTATAATTTTCTTTCTAATCCTTTTATGTTGTCCAATTCTCTTTAAATAATTTCTTTTTCTTATTAGCTAATTTTAAGTTGTAATTTAAGTTGAAATTTTAATTTAATAGCAAGTAAGAAAATCTACACAAATATTGAAGAAGTAAAAATTCTATATGATCCTAAAAGACATTCTTTGTTTGATAATTTTATCTTTATCTGGTAATATTATGTTTATCGTTGTGCTTAAAGTAGAGTGTTTTTTATTAAATCCATATCTGGATTTGTTGAAACCCAAAAAAATCATCTCATCAATTAAACAAAATCAAAATTTAAAATATTCAATATCAAACAAAAGAGCTGCCGTTCGAACCTGTTAAAATATTTAAGAGATATTATCTCATAACCATATACAGTTTCTTATTCTGAGACAGGGCATATAATGCGATGATTACACCTTAAATTTTTGACTTGTATGACCCAACAGCAAATATTATTTAAACAACAGTAGTTCAAAAAAGGTACAAAATGCTATTTGGCATAAAACTGACTAGTTTACTTTTTTTTAAAGTTTTTTTATCGTTTCAAAAGACAGAACAATTTTGTAAAAAAAACACATACATTAATGGATTGTTCGTATTTTTCCATCATTGGGTATAGTGATATTCTAGTTATTTTTTTTTTTTCAAATTATTCTATTTTGAATTCCAAATTTACTGATTATATTTACAATAATAACATCAACCAGCTGACAAAATATGACCATAAGTAAGAGATGTCTAAAAATTGAATTGCAGCAGTAGTAGACTGCTTGTACCTTAAAAATTAAATACAAAAATATTATAATCCGCTGCTGTTGAGTTGATCAAAAAGAGAGCAATTGAATTGAATTTTGACGTTTTAATGCATAGATTTAGTTTGTAAAATACCATAAATAAGCAACAATTACTAAAACATTGCAAAATTTAAAATTTAAATCCAGCTTACAAAAAAAAAATATTTAACAAAAAAAATTGTTTTGCAATTGTTTGCTTATAAAATAGTGCAATCAAAGTATAAGAAAGACATTAGCAAACGGTTCTATGGTGGGACTGTTAAAAATGAATTTTAAATTTTTTAATTTGACCAAAATATAGAAATTTTGAATACGAGCAAAGGAACTTAATTTTTCTAATTGATGGAGCCAATTTGAAAAAAAAAAATCCAAAATTATAATTAACCACCCCATGTTAAAAAAAAGCAAAAAACACTGTACGAGAGTTTTCAAAAAATATAGTTAATTTGTCTAGCTTGTAGTTACATACATTATTAAGACAGGCTGACATAAGACAGTAAGCGTTGTGCGACCCACTTTTGTCTCTTTCTCTATGATCATAATTCATGTTCGATTGTTTTTAAAGGAAAAACTCTCAAACGAAGCGAGGTATCGAAAAATTTTATTTCATATTTTCGTTTTATCTCGTATGCTTATACAACTTCCCATATACAAAATTTATTTTTAAACGGTGACGTTGGTGCATTGATGTTTTCATACCTTTGCACCACGAAGATGACAGGTAAATTTTTTATCCTATTGCGAGTTAAATGGTATTCGATCAAATTTCAGAACTTATCAGTTGATCTTATATACCTTTATGCATGAAATCGATCTCAATAAAGTTAAGAAAATGAGGAATAAAATAGTTTATGAAATTCTTGAATTATAAATTCCATGCTTCTTAACCAAAAACAACTTTAAAAATTAATTTTGTGCAATTGCTGAAACTAGTTCGTTGGTCGTAAATTAAAATTTTGAGGGTGAAGTGAAATTTGAAGATACCCGTTCGTAATCAGTGCACTAAAACCTAAACGTGGTAGGTCTCCGCCAGATAATTTTTTGCTTTTATTCAATATTTTTATCTTTTTCTATCTTTTTTGTTGCTTTATTTCAAAAAAAAAGTACGATAAACAAAGTAGTTGAACGAATTAATTCATGTAGCTAAATACAGGGTGATAAGCTGAAATATGACCAGAAACAAGACGTTTATTATATTTTATTTGTGTGAGATTAGCAATTTTCTAAAAAAATTACATAAAATATATAAAAAAAATGTTGGTATGCTATACTTTTTAAAAGTTTAAAAAACGAAAACCTTTCATTTTTCCAAATTTATATGCTACTTAGTAGATATTTTTTTTTTTATTGTAATAGCTTAAAAATATTTAAGTCAAAAATTTAAAATCAGATGCGTATTAGTTTTTCAAAGATTCTAAAAAAATAGCATTACTCTGGGAATAGAAAAATCAAACAGATTTTTTGTTAATTCAAAAGTATGAAAACATACGAAGTTTAAATAAAAAAAATCACATTATAATTATTTTCAATAAATTATTCTTGTTTCGTGCCTTTAATTGAAATAAAAAGTCTTAACTTTTAGTGTCTTTCTTTTTTGTATTAATTTTCAGTCGACGACGTTCAAGATTAGGTACACTTTTTTTCAGGGCTATTTTCTTAAGTAGGCAAATTTTAATAACTTTTTTTTTTTAATTCTTTAATAAATCTATCTATTTTTTGATATCTAATCTTTTAAATACTTCAAAAATTAAATAAATTAAATTAAAAAAAAAATCGAAATAACTGAAATTTTGAAAATTACAATTCCATACACATTAGCAAAAGGAAAGTAAAAAGTAAAAATAAAAATATGTAAATAAAATAATGACATGAGTTACAAAATCAAGTTATAACTTTTTCAAAGCCAGAAATCTATACTACATATTTATTAGGGTGAAGCACAATTTATTTATTTTGGTATTTCTTGGGCTTCTCTTTGAATTAAGGTCCTCTGGGCTCAAGAATATTACCAGATTTTTTTTCAGATTTTTAAAATAATATTTAGAGGTCGCGAACATCTTTCTTATTTGACCTAACCTAGAAAAACCAAGGACACCATCGTGTTCATCATACCCGAATTATATGTAGTAAATATCAAGGCCAACTGTCACTTTTTGGGACCGGACAGGCAAATTATTAAACTATTTTCAAGAAAATCAGTGTTAATTTTTTTATTATTATTTTTTTTTTATATAATTTCCTGATGAGAATATTACCCGAAAAAAAATCTGGTAATATTCTTGAGCCCAGAGGACCATAATTAGAAGAGAAGCCCAAGAAATACCAAAAAAAATGTGAAAATGTGGTCCACCCTAGTACATATGTTATGCATATTTAATTTCTTATCACAGAAAACTGCATCCTTTTACTTTTAAACTGATTTTTGCAATATTTTTGTTTTAATACTAAATAGAGTTATTGTTAAGTGTTGTAAATTTAAAAATCTTAAGCATTAATGGTTTTAGTTCCTGAAAAAAATCAAACACATTTAAACACAAAAGACAGTATTGTAAAAAAAGACATAAATATTTTAGCAACACAAGATTTCGAAAAAGAATCAAAAAGAAAATCATTAATTTTTTTTTTGTCAAATAAGATTATTATATTTTAACTTTTTCAAAAACATTTGGTTTATAAATTTGGTACTAAAAATTTATTATACATTGGGTAATACCCAACACAACACAACTAGAATGTTATTATCAAAAAAAAATTGAAACAAACCAGTTTTAAACAAGAAATTGCTTTTTTTCAAAATTTTCTATTTGGAAATATTTTTTTCCGAAAACTGTTTGCTAAAGCAATTAAACTTGACCCGATAAAAGAATAGGTGTTTGCCTTTGACGAGAGCTGTAGTATAATATTATAAATGTTGCCGTTGTTATAAAAAGTTTTTTTTTTTCGATTTAAAAACAAAAAAAAAACAATTTTTCTAAAACTCTTTAGATAATTTTTTTTAATGTTAAGAAATAAAAACTTACCGTATATACATTATGAGGTTTTCGAAATAATGGAAGTATCAACAGAAAACTTTATTTCTTGTCCGTACACGTAGTGTATAAGATAAGTATAAGGATTGTCACAATTTTTAGAATTAGTCTATTTTTATGATACGCAATAAAACGTAGGGAATACACGTTTTTGAGACATTTATAAATACGATAACCTTAGCTAGAATCAAAATAGTTGGAATCTAGAAAGACTAAGCAAAACCTAAGGTCAAATTCAAAATTCTGCGATTTTGAATAAAACCTTCCATTATATTTCATCACCTTCCAGAAATGTTCCAATTTCCAGAAATTTGCATTTTATTCTAATGTTCAAATGATTAATAGTAATAATTTTCAAAAAAGGGAGTTATCGTACAACCGGTATAATCACAAAAGTTTTGGTAAAAATCAATACTTTACACTTTTTTGTAAAAAAAAAATCTGGGTCACTGTAATTCATATTTTTATATTTTCTTAAATAGTTTTAATTTTTTCATAAGACACAACGATAAACTAAATATTAATTTCAATTTTGAATAAATATTATTTAAACAAAATATAATATATAAACCAGTAAGTACAAAATACATTATTTAATTAAAAGTAAGAAACTCTTCAATATTTTTGTAGAAATATCGCTGAAATGGTTTTAAAAAAAATAAAATGTAAAAAGTTAAAAATTTTTCTGTAAATATGCTATCTTAAAAACAAATTTTTTTACTTCAAATAAAAAAAATACAAAAAAAAACCATTTCAAATGATATAGTCCGTGCCGTCCGCTTGAAAGAAGTAAACTTCTAATCCGCATGACTAATTTCTTAGAAAAAAACTAGAAGCCCCTTTCTCAAAAAAAATCTAATGTATCATTTTTATCATCCAAAATCTTAAACACAAAAAAACAACAAAACAGTACCACCAAGATGGATTCTCGAACCAACTGACAAAGCTTTTGCCCAAGGATCAGACGCTAAAGTTGAATGCAAAGCTGATGGCTTCCCAAAACCATCTGTAACATGGAAGCGAGCTGTTGGTGAGTATAGGAATAATATTTCTAACCCCAAGTTCTAGTCCTAAACAAGATTCAATACTAAAGGTGATACTCCCGGAGAATACAAAGACCTCAAGAAGAACGATAATATTCGCGTAGAAGAAGGCACCCTCCTCATTGATAACATTCAAAAGAACAACGAAGGCTACTACCTCTGCGAAGCTATCAACGGAATTGGCTCAGGACTTTCTGCTGTAATCATGATCAGTGTTCAAGCGCCACCAGAATTCACAGAAAAACTACGAAATCAAACTGCCCGACGTGGAGAACCAGCTGTACTACAATGCGAAGCCAAGGGAGAGAAACCAATTGGAATCTTATGGAACATGAATAATATGCGATTGGACCCCAAGACCGACAACCGATACACAATTCGCGAAGAAATCCTATCCACCGGTGTAATGTCAAGTTTATCTATCAAACGTACTGAACGATCGGATTCTGCACTCTTCACTTGCGTCGCAACAAATGCCTTCGGAAGCGATGATGCCAGTATAAATATGATTATCCAAGAAGTTCCTGAGATGCCATATGCCTTGAAAGTTCTCGACAAATCTGGACGTTCTGTACAATTGAGCTGGGCACAACCCTACGATGGCAATTCACCACTCAACCGATACATTATTGAATTCAAACGATCACGTGCATCATGGGATGAAATCGACCGAGTTATGGTACCTGGACACACCACCGAAGCACAAGTACAAAAACTTAGCCCTGCCACAACATATAACATTCGTATTGTCGCTGAAAATGCCATTGGAACATCACAATCTAGCGAAGCTGTCACAATTATCACTGCCGAAGAAGCACCATCTGGCAAACCAGCAAATATCAAAGTCGAACCAGTTAATCAAACAACATTGCGAGTAACATGGAAGCCACCAGCACGTAACGAATGGAATGGAGAAATCTTGGGATACTATGTTGGCTATAAGCTATCAAATACTAATAGCTCTTATGTTTTCGAAACTGTTAACTTTTTGACTGAAGAAGGCAAGGAACACAGCTTGGAACTGAATAATCTGAGGGTCTACACTCAATACTCGGTTGTGATTCAGGCATTTAATAAAATCGGTGCTGGACCAATGAGCGACGAAGAGAAACAATTCACTGCCGAAGGCACACCAAGCCAACCACCAAGCGATACTGCCTGCACAACATTGACATCACAAACTATTCGCGTTTCATGGGTTAGTCCACCATTGGAATCGGCAAATGGAGTAATTAAGACATATAAGGTTGTGTATGCACCCAGCGATCTGTGGTATGGTGAGTACAGATTTTATTTTTTAAAGGTTATATTATCGAGAGTTCATAGTAGGATGTTAAGATTCAATTAGAATTTGTAAGTACATTTTATTTGTTTAAAGGTACTAACAAGATACATAGAAGTGATCGATTTCGAGTTCTAAACTATAAAAGCTTACATAATATTTGCTGGTTTGGTGCAGTAAATGTATGAAAAACTTGTAAGCTGTGTTATATATTCCAAAGTTATTGCATGGACTATCAAAATTTTCCCATTTATATTCAGCTGATTGAAAGTACGAAATTTCATATTTTCGAGAGTTTATAACATGATTTTTAAATTGAATTAAAATTTGTAAGCATGTTGTTTTCGTACAAAAACATAGATGTGCTTCATTTTGAGTTCAAACCCATTAAAGCTTATAGATATTCTCTTGTTTTGGGAAACGAAATAAATGAAAAATATGTAAGCAGTACCATATGTTCTGAATTTATTTAATGGGCTAATTCAGCTAATTGAAATTTCGAAACTTCATAATGTCGAAAATTTATAACACGATTTTTAAATTGATTTTAAATTTGTAAGAATGTTGTTATTGTGGAAGATAATTACATAAAAAAAACTTCATTTACTTTATTTTGAGTTCAAACCCATTCAAGCTTACAGATATTCTCTTGTTTTGAGAAACTAAAAGTATGAAAAACATGTGAGCTGTCTGATATATTCACAAATTATTAGATTTACTTTTTCATTTGTATCCAGCTAATCGATAGTACTTTCATACTTTCAAAAGTTCATAACTGTTTTTAACTGAAGATAGTTGCACCTTATACAGATGTGCTTTATTTTGAGTTTAATATTCCTCATGCTTACAAATTTTTTTAATGGATAAAAAATTTGAGTGTAGTCTTATATTTTCTCGAGAAATTAAATTATCCCTTTTGTATTCAGCTTACCAAAATTATAAAATCAATTATTTTGAGATTTCGTGGCACGATTCTTAAATCTAATTAAAGTTTGTAAGCACATTGATTTTATTGGTGATGCTTACATAAAACATAGAAATCCATCGAAGCATAAGGTTAGAGAACAAAATAATAAAGCAAACAGCTAACTAAGAAGGAAAAGATCCTACGAACTCTCGTTCTATTTCGAAGCATTTACTAATCAATTAAAATTTAGATGAAACTAAACGCCATTACAAGAAGACTGCATCCTCTGACACTGTTTTACACGGCTTGAAAAAATACACTAACTACACAATGCAAGTTTTGGCCACAACTGCTGGAGGTGATGGTGTTCGAAGTGCTCCAATTCATTGTCAAACTGAACCAGATGGTAACTTTTGCATTCAAACAAAAAAAAAAATGCTTTTAATTCCTTTCAATATGCAATTCCCTTTTGATAAAATATAGTTCCTGAAGCCCCCACCGATGTAAAAGCCCTTGTTATGGGACATGAAGCTATCCTTGTATCATGGCGTCCACCAGCACAACCCAACGGTGTCATTCAGCAATATACAGTTTATTCAAAAGTTGAAGGTGCCGAAGGTGAACCAAAGAGCAAGAAAATCCCCCACTATCAAATGAGCTTGGAAGCCAACGAATTGGAAAAGAACAAACCATATGAATTCTGGGTTACAGCTAGTACAAACATTGGTGAAGGTCAGCCCTCAAAGAGTATTGTTGCCATGCCAAGTGATCAAGTTCCTGCTAAAATTGCCTCATTCGATGACACATTTACTGCCACATTCAAGGAAGACGCTAAAATGCCATGTTTGGCTGTTGGATCACCTACACCTGATATTACATGGAAAATCAAGGGCATTGAATTCACTGCAAATGATCATATGCGATTGTTACCCGATGGATCTTTGTTAATTAAATCTGCTACTCGTCAAGATGCTGGAGAATATTCCTGCCATGCTGAAAATTCGATTGCCAAAGACTCGATTACACATAAATTGATTGTATTGGCTCCACCTCAATCACCACAAGTATCGATAACTGCAACCACTACTGATGCCTTGACTGTTAAATTGAAGCCACATGAAGGTGATTCAGCTCCTCTCCATGGATATACATTACATTATAAACCAGGTATGTAATATTAATTGTTTTGTTTTTGGGGTGAATTGTGCTGAATATTTTTTTTTTTTTAAAGAATTCGGCGAATGGGAAACAGCTGAAGTATCAGTCGAAGCCCAAAAGTACACAATTGAAAATCTCTTCTGCGGATCAAGATACCAAGTTTACGCCACCGGATTCAACAAGTAAGTTTTGCTGAATTCCTTTTTATTACATATTTGTATACTCTAAATTACAGCATTGGAGCTGGAGAAGCATCTGACATTCAAAACACACGCACCAAAGGACAAAAACCAAAAACACCAGAGAAGGCACGATTCATTGAAGTATCATCAAACTCAGTCAGCTTACATTTCAAAGCATGGAAAGATGGTGGTTGCCCAATGTCTCACTTTGTTGTTGAAAACAAGAAACGCGACCAAACCGAATGGAATCAAATCTCAAATAATGTCAAGCCCGATAATAACTACGTTGTATTAGATCTCGAACCAGCTACATGGTATAATTTACGTATCACAGCACACAATTCAGCTGGATTTACTGTTGCTGAATATGATTTTGCTACATTAACTGTTACCGGCGGTAAGTCAATTGTTGTAAATATATAATTTTGTATATATAAAAATAAAAAAAACTGATAAAAAATTGCTTTTGTATATTACGTACTTTATGAAAAAAAAAAAAATAAAAGAATGAAAAAGGATTCATAATTGTCTTATAATTTTCAACAAATTTTGTAAGCACTTATATTTTCATGCACAGCAAGTATTCAGCTAAATTTATGATAAGTTTGACATTTTAAATCGCACATTCTATCATGATTTTCATGCTTTAAAAAACATATTTAAACAGATTCTTGTCATTTTAAAAAATTTTTCATTTCCATACTTCATTTGAATAATAGCTTCCATATTGTTTCTTTTTTTGATTTGTGTGATTTGACTATATTCAAGCACAATAAAGGTTCACTCTAGTGTCAAATAAATGTTATGTTCAATATAATTCAGCAACAAGCATAGGTATATATTTTGTATCAATTTTGTACAAATAAAAACTAAAGTTATGAATCCTTCTTCATCAGTATACAAATAACAACAATACATATTTTTTTGAACCAAACTTAGTTAAAACAAAAAATAAAAGATTTTGTTTCCACCTGCTTTTGAGTAGTTCATTGCTTTTTCATGTTGAATTTATTTTTACACTTTAATCAATTCGGTTTTTATTTTTTTAATTTATTAGTTGAAAAAAAATATATTTCTTGTTTTAATTTTTTTTAGTTTCATAAAAAACTAAATTTTACTTTTTTCATAAATTTAATTTTTTCTTGTATATTTTTTCCATACATGTTGTTTCGAGAGTCAAAATTTTTGTAGAATAAATATTTTTGTACATAAAAAAATGAAAAAAAAAAATAATAATTGGCAAAATTTATTTTTTTTTTTAAAGAAAAAAGTAATAATTTTTTTTGAAACCATATTTTAATTGCGTAAATGCAATTTGTTTTTCCCACAAAATATAATACAAAAAAAAAAGAAAAACTAAAAAAAAAACACTGTGAAAATTTTAAAAATGAAATAGTAAAGTGTAAGCGAATGTTTAGTTTTGTTGTTTTTTTTTTTTAAATTTAGATTTTTGTTTAGATTTTTTTTTATTTTATAATTTCATAAATAAAAAATCAAGAGTATATGAAAATGCTCCATTTTTTGATTGACCCCACTTTTAAATTAGCTAGTGTTGTAAAAGTAAAATAAATTTTTTTTTTTTTTTTTAATTACCTATTATTTCTTATTTATTAATTGGTAAAATGCACATACATATACACTAAATCAAGTACATAGAAAATGTAATGTGCCCAATTTTTTAGTGACGTCGTTCTTTTTTTGTCCCACTGTATAAAAAAATGTGTGTGTAAATTGCAAGTACCACCGTGTACAGAGAATTTTTTAAAATTAAATATTCAACAAATAATTTTTTAATAAAATTTACTAAAAAATACAAAAAAATTATTTAAAATATTTTAAACTTTACTTATCGAAAAGATGGTGTCAATAGAATGAGCATTTGATTATAAATTAGTTTGAGAAATTAATTTTGAATTTGAAGATGATTTATTTAATAAATTCAATAAAAATGTATATCAAATTTTATAAAACATAAAAGTAAACAATAGGTAGTACTTTTGAAATACTTTGAATATATTAGTCAGAATTTATAGAAAACGAGAAAATAGGTATCATAAACTTACCCACAGAAAGGTAAAAACTTGAACACATAAATTCAATACAAAGGAATAAATAAAATATTGTTTAAGTCAGGTATATCTACATCTTTAAGGCTAGTTTACATAAATTCATAAATTACGGTTCTTGCCTACATCAATTTATACAAGATTCTAAAAATGCAATTTCGTTTTTTTTTTGCATGTAAGCATTGTTTTCATTCTTAGCAGTGGCGTATGCAGAAAAAATTTTGGAGGGGGGCTCAAATATCTGACCTCCCTCTAAATCTCTAAGATTAACAAAAAAGTTTCAGTTAATCCTGTGAATTTGGAGGCTTGGGGGGCTTGAGCCCCCAGAGTACATTTCACTATTTTTTTAATGTACCATTATTTTAAAAAGGGTTACGCTTTTTTTCATAATTGCATCAAAGTGATTATTACTTTTTTAACTTTGTCGTATCGAAATATTTTTGTTCTTATTCGATCCAGCATTTAAAATTACCTTTAAATCATATTTCATATGGGCGGATTATATTAACATATATTTTTCAGCTTGATAAAACTTCACATCCCCCACTACTCCCCTATTTTAAATGCATTATAAACAAAAAACCAATAACGAGGTTTTGGTGGACTTTGGACCAGCTTGACATTCTGCGTCGATACCAATCAAAAAAGTTCATGAATAATTTTTTTATTTTATTTCAGTTTTTGAGAGGGCAAAAGTTGAAAAAATTACTAGCAGGATATGGATGGTGGGAAAATTGATTTTAAATGCTATATTAAAGGGGCAAAATAAATTTCCAACCAACAAATTGGGGGAAAGGAGGTCGGTGGGCGAAAGAGTGGGGTGGATGTCAAAAATCGTGGTTTATTTCGATTTTTATTAAAAGTAGACTTGCTATCGAAAAAAAACAACAGTAGTTGTAGACGGTAAAAAGATTTACAACTTCGTTCAGGCAAGAATTTTGAAAGATCTTGACATTCAGAAATCTGCTGGTCCGGATAGTATCCGCTGGCAAAACCACTGTGTAAGCTTTTCCATCTGTCCTATTCTACTGGTCTCTTTCCAAGTGGACCCTAAAAAGCCAGTCCCTAAAAAAGGCGAATCTTCTTCACCCTCTAACTATCAATTAATTGCACTCACGTCCGTTCTATCCAATGTCATGAAAACGATAATCAATTAGAAACTCAAGAAATATCTCGAAGAACGCAAACTTCTTAATGACCGGTGATCTGATTGTATATCTCACTGAGCAGTGGAACAAATCTTTACACCGTTTTGGAGAAACTAAGGTCATTGCACTTGATATTTCAAAAGCGTTTGATAGAGTTCTCTTATCGAGAATATGTGCATTTGGTGTAGATGAATCCTTTCTTCGCTAGATTAGAAATTATCTTTCGGATCGTTCAATACAAGTCGTTTTAGATATCAAGTCTGACACCTTAAAAATAAATGCTGGTGTGCCCCAGGGCTCCGTCTTGTTTCCGACTCTTTTCCTCATTTTTATAAATGATCTCCTTTCTGAAACATCTAATCCACTAAATTGTTTCGCTGATGATAGTATCTACTCTCAGCTTTTCATATTCATTTATTAATTCACATCCTTGTACTTCGGATGTGGAATCTCAACGGCGAAATATGGTAGGCTCAATAAATTCTGACCTCGACAATATTGTCGAGTGGGGAGTAAGAAACCGCGTAGAATTCTTCTAAAAAACAATGCTGCTTACTACCGTTAAAGCGGAACCTATCCCCCATGCCAGTATCCATGAGTGGCACCTGCATCGAGGAAACCGAACAGCTTTCCATTCTCGATGTGTGCATTACAAACCACCTTTTGTGGAACGAACACATTTTCGTTGCCAAAAATGCTGCGAAATGCTTAGGTTTCTTTCGGGGATGCAAGACATTTTTCTCCCCTTCTGATCAAGCTACTATATATGAAGCGTTTATTCGCTCGAGAACAATTCTCACATCAGGTGCTCCTATAACCCACTTCAGCTTATTTTAAAGAATTCAAAATAGAGTTCTGAAAATGATAGGTGACGAATCGATAACAGACACAATTACGCCTCTCGAGTACCGACGTCATGTATCATGTATGTCTCAATCAATATTCTGAAGAAATAGCTAGTTGCTTTCTTCCCCTCAAACAATTCCACCATAATACTCGCACTAGCATTTGTTCCTAAGAATGGCCTAATGATCTAAAAGGGTGTCCTTTTTGTTAATTAAAGCGTATATTATGATTTGTCCGAAATCTTATTTTGAAAGCTTTCTCTGATAAAAAAAGCATCAACATTCACAACAATATAATGGAAACTTTACAATAACATATTTGCTTGAATCCATTCCTTAAACTTTGCAACGTCCGTGAATATGTGGTAAGCATCTAAATTACACTTTCCAATTGTTTGTTCAGCAAGACAACCGGCTGCAAATGCTCTCAGCGTCCATTTGTTTTCAATTTTAATCATAAGCCCATTACCCGATCTAACCATGGATGCATTTTGCTTATCTAAAATATCAACGCATAACGTTCGTTTGGACGTTAACTCATAATACATATTGTTTGATCTTAAACATGTTGATTCCGAAACAGCTGTTGCATTAACAAATATCGGAATAGATTGTTTCCATTTATTTCTTCCTTCGTCCCAAGCTGCAATCACTCCAGGCTTCCCATCAATTTCACTATCATCGTTTGATCCACTCCACATGCAAATTGGTTTCACTGATGTTGAAAAGCTAAATTAAGCAACATTAAGTGATGTTTGATCTTCTGCTTGCAAAATATTATACTAAAAACTTACATTATTGGTTGCTTCAATAAAACAACTGCCAGTTCCGCATCAAAATTTTGTGTGGGGTTGTGGTCCGGATGTATTATAATTTTTTCTATTGCAGTGTTTAAACCATCTTTCCACTCAGTTGAGTTGTTGCCTTCCACAAATATCAAAAAGTCCTCGGGTCTTAATACTCCAGGTTCTTTAAAGTTATTAAAGCAATGAGCTCCAGTTACTACTGTCCTCGTTGAAACAAGACTTGCACCGCAGCAAAATTTGGATTTTCTTTGTTATCTTTTTTCAAAACTGCTGCTGTCCATGGGAACTTATTTGTGTTGGAATCTGAATTTTCTTGGCCGCAAATAGAATTTATGTATTCCAATGTTGCTACTTCTTTTTGTTCAGCTGATACAATTGTCAACAGCATTGTTAAACTTAACCACAAAATCATGGTTGCAGTTTGTTGTTTCAGATGATGATGAACCGTTTTCCGCTCACCGAACAAGTCTAATTTTTAAATTGGTGACTCTTAAGATTCAATCACTAACAATTTGTTCTTCTATAACTGCACGTATTGAACAGAAATTGATGTAATCTTTTAATACTAGCTCTACGGAATGAGCTTAATAGAAACATTGTTAAGCCTTTTAAATCAAAGTCAAGCAAGAACAAAGGTTATCTTAGCGAGAGATTGCTGCATTTTCTTTGGAAACAGATGATTACATTGAAAACCTGAATTCTTTAAGGGGAAACCCCATGTTTTCTTTAAACTTGTTCAGCTAGTCGTTCGTTTGTTAATGAAGCTCTGGTGTGTAGATGTGACTGCAAAACACAATACTTTTGAACTTTTCAATTTAAAGAACTAATAAAATGATAGAATTAATTCTACCATATCAATCGGTCGCTAGAAGAATGCACTAGAAGTTAAATGCGAAACAAGTGAATATTAACAATGATTTCTGATTCATGTGCAAAGACAGTTTATATGAATTGCGAGAAGGGTGGTGGTGGTATTCCACTGACATACTTTTTCTTTGATCCAGGTGGCAGCAAAAGAATTTTTCACATAAAATCAACGGTGACGTAATGTATTTCTAGTCAGTAGATCTGCCAATATGGACTTCGGTTTGATTAGCCTCTTGTCATCTGAGATATTAGTATATAATGGACCTAAAGTTGAGGGCTCCTAGTTTTAAATTCAATGTGCTTTTCGGCCGGCCCTACCCTTTACCTGACTGTCATTGCATCGCTTGGCCAGCAATGCAATCGTTGCCTTTTCTACGCGAATGGCCAATCCACTGCCACTTAGGTCTGCATACAGTACTGTCTATGGATTCTTGACCCGTTCTCCTATGAAGTTCTTCATTAAAAATACCGGTGGGCCAGAAAATCAATAAGATGTTTCGTAGACACCTATTGACAAACGATTGCAGCTAACTTGTGACAGTAAATATGATTTTCCACGTGCTGCAGCCATACAGAAGCACGGATTCAACATTGGAGCGGAACAGCCTTAGCTTGGTCTCTACGCTAATAAAATTATTTCTCTATATTTTGGACAGCATTCCGAAAGCATCCTTTGCCTTTTTAATACGACTGTCGATGTCTTGTTTAGTTCCGCCTTGGGTAGAGACAACACTCCCAAGATATTGAAAGTCTTCTACTTTCTCTATCGGTTGTCCAGAAATATTGACTTGAGCGGAACTTTACTTATTTACTTAAGTATTGGCGATAGTATGCAACCCTGCCTGACTCCACATCGGACTTTGAATTCATCCGACAACCTTACTCTATGTAAAACGTGACATTTGCATCCATCGTAAGTTGCTTTAACAATAGCAAATAACTTATCTGATATGCCTCACCTGCGTAAGGCAATCCAAATAAATTCTCTGTTGACACTATCAAACGCTTTTTTAAAATCAATGAACACCAGGTGAAGTGGTAATCGATGACATCAAAGTCCATTTCTACGAACCAATTGCGTTGAGCTATTTTAACGGCAAGCTAGGAAGATCAGACATTGCGATACAATCTTCCAAAACAAATTCTGGCTAATTGACTTTGGTATTGGACGAAACATTGTCATACATAGGAGTTGCCATTATTGAACATTCTCAAAGTATTATGTTGATCTCCGGATCAATCAACTATTAACCGTTAACCAGATTGATAAAATTGGGATGATCCAAGCAACGCACTTGTTTGGTTTCAAGGAAATCCGGGCGTGTCAAGAAGACAGTATTGAAGAATGTTGAATCGTGTAGGACTTGGATATCGGATTATTCTCCAAAGCAAGCAAATATTTTAGATGAACTTTGATGTCAGAAGGTCTTAGTTTTTAACGGGACTACCAGTGGTATCTACTAATAGTCATCGGAACAACAACAGTTTTTAAAACAAAACAAAAAATAACAACAACTTTCAGCAGTAAAATCTCAATATATAATTTTTAGCTCAGTAAAAAAAAATTGTGGAAACCTTAGTAAACCATATTTGATCGAATCCATTCGTTAAACTGTGCAGTGTCCGAAAATATAAAGTAACCCTGTACCGTACAGTTTTCAGGAATTTCAATTTTTAGAGCACCGGCTACTGTTGCTCTCAAAATCCATTTCTTTTCAATTTGAACCATAAGCCCATTACCCGAAATAACTTTACATAAATTTTCTTTATCTAAAATATCAACACATAACGTTCGCTTAGACTTCAACTTAGAAATCAATTGATTCGATCTTAAACATGTTGATTCTGAAATAACTGTTGCATTGAATAATATCGGAAGAGATGTATTAGTTAAGCGTTCTTCTGGATTCCAAGCTGCAATCACTCCAGGCTTGTCTACAATTGCACTTTCATCGTTTGATTCAGTCCACAAGCAAATTGGTTTCACTGATGTTGAGAAGCTTTGTATTGAAAAGTATGGAAAATATTAAGTTTTGATGTTGTGGTTGCATAATCTAAAAAAAACTTACATTATTGGTTGCTTCAATAGAATAAGCGCCAGATCGCTATCAAAATTAAGTTTTTCAGGGTTGTAACTGTAATCCGGATGTTGTATGATTCTTTCTATTATAGCTGCGTTATTTCCTGCCATAAATACCAAAAAGTCCTGGGGTCTTAATACTCCTGGTTCTCCATAGTTATTATAGCAATGAGCTACAGTTACTATTGTCTTTGTTGAAACAAGACTTCCCCCGCAGTAAGACTTTAGATTGCCATATTCTTCTATTTTAAAAACAGCCGCTGTCCATGGGTATTTGTTTGTGTTAAAATCTAAACTTTCTTGTCCGCAAATGGAATTTATGTATTCTAATGTTGCTCCTTTTTGTTCAGCTGCTGAAGTTGTCACTATTAGCATAATTAAACCTAACCACAAAATCATGGTTGTGTGGGTTAAACTCCTTTTGAACTTAAAGTTCACACAATGAACAATCGATTCTAGTAATATTATCCGTTTATTGTTCTATTACTGCACGTATCGAACAGAATTTGATGCAATCTGCTAATACTCACTCCACAGAATGAGCTTGCTAAAAATGATGTTGAGACATTTAAATGAAACTTTACGTCAGTGCTTTATCTTCGGAGACCGATGATTATATTGAAAACAAATCTGTAGGGGAAACCCCATTTTCCTTGAACCTGATCGTTTGATAATGCAGCTCTGCTGTATATGTGTAAATGTAATCGCTAAGCACATTTCAACGGTAGACATAATGAAATTCTTAAATTTATTCTACCAAGTTGATCGAAGGCAATGCTACTTTCTGATTCAAGCATTCAAGTGCCTTTTTCTATAGAATATAGAAATGGAAGGTTTTCGTGGATATGATCAGAATATAGATCAAATTGTCAGAGCATTAGAACTTGTAGTGCTTACAAGAGAAAACATCGAATACTAACATACAAAAAGAAAAAGTGGTATCCAGTACTTTTGCCGTTACCAACTTAATAGTGTCAGACATTTAATATTTGACATGGAGAAAGTATTTCATCAATCATCCGTACGTCGATAGCTTTTTAAACCAACACCTACTGATTTTTCCTTGAGAGTGGACAAATCTCTCAAGTGCAATCAACCACTTGTTGTTAGATACGATATGGACCTTCAGGTTAAGGGCTCCTATACTATCGAAAATCTTCGGATACAGACAGGTTTAACTGCAACAAACTCTTGTAAACGATATAAGAATAACAATCTTCGGATCAACGACACATCGAATGCTAGGTGTATTAAGAGGTACACCACTTGCAACCGATTAAATACACTGTTTGACAAAAATAGGGTAAAAAAATACGCGGCCGGACCCCTATCAGGTTTGTAGAGCTTTTTGCAATGATTACAAAACGCTATGTACAAATTCCGTAACACCCCAAAATCTGGAGTTAGGGACAAATAATGGGTTTTTCGACCTTCATCCATTGTAAAAAAATCTAGCTTCGTCAAATTTTTACCTATTGACTGTATAAGCTAAACAATTTCAAAAAAATTGTTCGTCATTTACCCAAATGCAACGTCAATTTAAACCATATGTTTAAAAAACAACAAATTTTTGGAACCTTTCAACCGGAAACACGTGGTTTTAGGGCAACTGGATGACATCTGAAACTAGCTTAAAAAAAAGTCATGAACCGTCAAGTTCCGTTAGAAGATGGCAACGATATGTCGATGGGTTAAAAAAAATATCAAAAAATACAAAATGATCAGAGTTTTTTTTAATCGCTCCGTAAACAGGTGTTTTTAGAGCAACTGGATTACAATTGGAACGAAATGTAAATGTTGTGTCAAAATATAGTTCATCCCCGATGCACCAAATGAATATTGATAGTGTGTGGGGAGCTTAAAATTGAAGAAATGAAATGGCAAGGTAGTTACTCATAGCGATAATATAGTTCATCCGATGAATTCTATAATTCGTTTTTATTGCAAATGCGAATCAATCTCCAATCGAGTTTACTCAACGGGAGTAGAATGTTGGGAATTCCATAATAGGCATGGTTCTCTAATTCCTCAATACTGTCTAGCAAGAGTTTGTTTGCTTAAATTTTCACTAATTATTTTTTGTATTTCAAATCTTTCTTTACGAGTGCTCTTGGTTCCACAATAATCTTGGGTTTCCCAGTGGTCCATGTGAGAATCATGTTAAATGTTGCGGAAGAAAGTGTATTATGCAGTTAAAAAAATCGCAGAAAAAGTGTGGTATACCTCGGCAATAATCGTACGATGTTGAATATCGAGGAAAAAGCGTCCTCAAGCGTGGAAAAAAACATGGTGTTTCTAAATTACTTTAAAAGTATTCGACGTTTTTAACCAAATATTTGCGATATATTCCATATTTTGCCGCTTCTTTTCACACTTTTTTCCGTAACTTTCAATGTTTTTGCCTGTCACTTTTTTCCTTTTCTTCGAGATATTTTATTCTTTTTCCCGTGATACTAAGCGATTAATCCATGACCTCCTTTACTTTTCTACGTGGAATTCCGTGATCCTACGATTCCGCGCTTTTTTCACGGTATTCCTCGCTTTTTACGATATTTCCCGCTTTTAACCGCTGTAGTCTATGGTATTTCGCATATTTTTCCACGATTTGTATACTTTCTTCCAAAACTTCCTCCACTTTATCCGCGGTGTCTTCTGCTTTTTTCCTTTTATAAGAAAACCATGCGTTTATTAAGTATAAATAGCTATTCTGTTATTCGGAAGCAATACGAATCCAAAAAAAAAAGAACATTAAAATCGATCCATCAGAGTTATATTTGTGTAACTAACCTGAATTTGTTTTACAAATTTCACGTTTGGAATGTAGTTCCTAAAATTTAAAAACCACCTCCGTTTTATAATTGACTGCATAGTAATTAAATTATACCAAAAATATCCGTACTAATATGCGTAAATTTTGGTTTTCGGGATTTCGAATTTTCGGGATTCTGGGTTTTCAGGATTTTGAGTTTTTGGAATTTAGGGTTTTCGAGTTTTCGGGATTTTGACCCAAAGCACAATTATTATAAGCGTTCAAATGCAAAGTTTATAATTTCAAAATAGAAACTACAATTTTTTAAAAAATATTTCTCTTTAAATCGTTTCTATCCATTTCAAAGTAGAAAATGTTTAATCTGCAGATGAAGTTCATGCAAAAAAACCAACATATTGATTAATATTTGAAAAATTTCATAGACCTGAAATTTTTTCGATGGTAGAAGTTAAATTACGAGTAAGTGATTATAAATTCTATCAAAATAAAAAAAACTTTACATATGTTTTTTTTTTTTTAATTGTAACTTTTCAAATGTTTAGGGATACCTTGTGTACAGTAAGCTAAGTAAAAATACGTTCAATCAAAATTTACTAATTTAGCTATTTACATAGCGTATTTATTCTTGGTAAACAAATCATCTTCAAATTCAATTTTTTTTTTTTTAAGTAGGTAGGTACCTTGTAGGTAAAATATTTTCTTTTCTTAATTTTTATTTTAAATATTTTAACTTAGTAAGCATCTATATTATTTTTGAACACATTATTAATTCTCTTAATTTTCCTTATATTAAATTGCAATTAAAAATATTAAAAGCAAATATATTTTTTATTAAACAAAAAAAAAAAAACTTTAATCAAAAAATTCATGGGGAAATTTTACAATTAGATATACCAATTTGTTCCTGAAACAACCAAAGTTATTTAAAAAAATAATTAAAAATATAATTAAATAAAACTATTTAAAAAAAAAAAATAAAAATTAGAATTTATTTAAATTATTTAAGATTTAGTTACTTTTAATATTAGTTTTGTTGTTTATTAATATTTACTTTTTGTTTCTATTTAAAAAAAAAATTAAATTAAATAAATATTCTATAACTAATTAAATTTAAAACAAAGTTTAAACTTTAAGTTTTATTGTTAATTTAATTTTATTTAAGACATTTTTTTTTAAATCCATTGTGTTAACGCTGTTCAATTTAGCAGTAAATCATACAATTTTGTTTGTTCTGTTTGGTGAATCATAGTAGTTACTTTCTGCCTTGAAGTTAAAATTTAAAATTTAATAAAAAAAAAAAACAAGAAAAACAAATTGCATTCAGTAACTAAAATTAAACTATATTTAACCTACAACTTAATTTGTTTTGTTATTCAAAAAAAAAAAAAAATGAAATTTTAGTGCCTGGTGTTAAAAAATGTTATCGTTACATTGCATTACATTATCACTCTTGTTACTCATTTAGCAGTTTATCTGTTCCTTGAAATCTTTCACTTTTCTTTAACTACATTTTTATATAAAAAAAAAAAAACAAAATTAATTATTTAAACTAAAGGAAAAAAATGTTTATTATTGTTATTGTGTATTTTTAAATGTTTAAACAAAAAAAAGTTGAAAAAATGGTATTTTAAATTTTGTTTTTAAATAAAAAAAAAGACCAGAAACAAAAACAAAAAACAAAAAATTACCTTTGGTTGTTACAGGGACAATCGCCCCCTCGCGTGAATTACCCGAATTAACCGCCGAGGATACTATTCGCATCATCTTGTCGAATTTAAATTTAATTGTACCGGTGGTAGCTGCCCTACTTGTTATAATCATTGCCATTATTGTTATTTGTATCCTACGTAGCAAAGGCAATCATCACAAAGGTATTACCAAAAAAAAACTAATCAATTCGATATTTTTTTTCTTCTCTTTCTCGTTTTGTTGGTTTCTTTCTTCTTCAACTGTGTTTTATATATAAATGGCTTATGTTTTATAAAAAAAAAAAAACAAAAAACAATTTTTTTTATTAAAAAAAAAATAAACACACTACCTACAACAAAATACAACAACAAATATTTTTAAAAAATTTACCAATGCATCGTGGTAAAAAAAACTACAAATACAAATTATAAAATGAATGTGTGCCTGTTGTACGATATTTAAAACAAAACCAAAATCAAAATCATTAATCCGGAAATGGGAAATGGAAATTTTGAACGATAACGGAAATTGGTATGTATTTAGGCACTGTTGCCCCATTGGACGATGGCATTGGTACGGGTAATATCCATACCAGGATCCGGATGCCAGCATGGATGCCAGAATGGTTAGATTTGAACTTTATGGTGCCATTGATTGCAACATGCATTGTTGTTGCGGTGGGTATACTAGTTGTGTGTGTAGCGCTATCAAGACGAAGAGCTGATGACATGCGTGGCGGACAAAAGGATGTTTACTGTAGGTCTAATGCATTGCAGCTTAAAAAACATTTTGATTTTCATTTTCTTTTAATTTTCTTTTATTATTTTATAGTTTTAATATAAACAAATATAATAATTTTTAATATTTATTAATTATAAGCATTTTATGATTCTGTTTTTGTTGTTCTTTTTTTTTTTTTTAATATAAAACATTTTTTATTCATAATTATTATTATTAAAGCGATGGTGTCAATTTTTGTTTCATAATAAGTAGGCCAAATGATAAATAGAGTTAAGGTGTTTTTCATCGGAATGACTTTTCAAAAGGGAATATTTTTTTAAACTGAGTATGCAATCTTTCTCTTTAGACACAAATTTAATACACTTTTTACCCCTTACCTTTTCGAAAGGTATTTACAGTTTTCTTGATTTAAATTTGTGTCAAAAAATGGATGCATTCTAGAGCTTAAAATTTTTGTTTACAAATACCTACATATACCGACCATTAGAAAACTAAGCTTTAATAGCTTTTGCTGTTTTTTATATCTCTCGTAGCTCAATTTTTTTAAATTTAGGAAAATTATATTTAAATTTTTAATGTATTTTTCTACAAAAGGCTACAGAGGTTTATTATATATTTGTATGAATTTGTTTTTATATCTGAAATATATTTTATTTAATTTTGTTATGAAATAATATAAAGGTTTAAAATCAGTTAAGCCGTTTAACAGTTAATACATTAGTCAGAAATACAAAAAACCTTAATGCACGGCTGAGTCGCACTAACTTGCTTTTATGATCAAAGTGTGAATATTAAAGCCTTTTTATTCAAATTGTATAATTTTATAATAGCTCAGGGGAATTAAACAAAAACAAAGGGAGGAACTTGACAAAAAAGAAGGGAATTTAAAAAAAGTACCTTGCAGCATTTTTATTTGTAGAAACTATTGGCAACTATGCCCTTACTTATGTATCTTAAATGTCCCAATAATTTGCATCCGGGGTACGAGTAATAGTAGAGGGTCATTTATTGCATGTAGGTCTGAATTTTTATGACCAGTAGATACAAACTTGGAACCTTTAAGAATATCTTTATAAGCCCAAAATTACATTTTGTTACATCATATAGGGATTTTGGGCACCCTCACCTAGGGCACGGGAATGCCTTTTCTTAATAACTCCTTTGTGATTTTTAAGCTATTTTATGAAACTTACATTGAATTCATTGAAAACTTTAAAAAAAATTCAAGATGGCAACCAAAAAATTGCAGATAAAAAAATACAATAGAAACTGGGACCTGTGCCGTTTCTGTTGGCTTGGAGAAAAAATTATTGATATAAAAAATGTTCAAAATGCCATTTTAGATCAAATAATTTAGAACTAATTGAGAACTTTATAAAAACCACTTTAAAAAAATTGCAAAATTTCATGTTACAACAAATATTAGTTTTTGAGATAAAAAAACGAAAATCGTATCTAAGACGATTTTTATTACTCAAAGTTCAAATTAACTGGACAAACATGAAACCGTTAATAATGATTTTATAACTAAATTTTTATAGTTTGAACTGCAAGGAATAATCTACGCTTCCTGAGTGCTTTAAAATAACCTTTTATTCTATAAATGAAGTATGTTAAAAATTGGAAATTTTTTTTAAAAGGAAGATTTCGAGTTTGAAATATTTTAAAATTACTTGATGTTCATATACACTTCTCGTCAACTGAATACGCACAAAAAATTTGCAGCGTACTTTATCCATTTTTTCCAAGCACTGATAGTTACTGTGCCAACTATTAAAAACAAATTACAAAATGGTTTTCCAAAACTAACCTGACAACTTGCAAAGCTTTCTACTAGGAAAGAATTATTTTTTTGTTTAGTCATCTGAATAGGTACAACAATCAAAATTGGTATTGGAATATATAAAACCAAGTTTTTTTTTAAAGTTTAGTAGTGGGTACTTCTACCTTTATTCTTACTAACTTGGTAAATTCGATCCGGCATGGAATCGTACAACCTATTAATGAAGTTAAACGAAAATTTGATCCGGCATGGAATCGTACACCCTATTAATGAAGTTAACCGAAATTTCACCCCACGCTAACTTAATTGCAGGAATTAAAAATTATTTGTTTCAAACTGACGACCACCCCCATACACTTGGGGTTCTAACCATCTCCAGACATATTCAATGATGTTTAGATCAGGTGAGTACGTCGGTCATTTTGTTCCTCTACAAGTTAATAGTCGCGTTATCATGTTGGTAGGTCCAGTTTATGGGTTCAAAGATGTTATAAGATTTAGGAAAATTTGTTTCCAAAATTCCCTTATACACGTTACGTCCCCAAACTTAATTGTTCCAAAATAACGAACTGCTCTCCATATCATAACACCTCCTTCATGACTATAATGGCACTTTAAAAACCTTTTTTTTTTCAAATCGTAAATATAAAAGATGAACTCATCATGGTCCATCGAAATTAAACTTTTTTTTTCATTGAAAAAAACCACGTGACATCATTCAACTTATTACAAATCGTATGAAGTCTTGAAAACTTTTTGGTTCTCGTCAAATAGCGTTTTTTTTTCATTTGCTTAAAATGGCTCAAATTGTTGATTACTCTCAGAACTGTTGAGTGACTTGCATTTACGCCAATTTTTTGTTATATTTTTGCAGAATCAGAAGAATTCGATGCACAACTTAAAATTTCTCGTCTCTCCCATCATATTTTTTTTCGTACAAATCTTTATTTTTCAAATAAGAATAAACTAAATTAAAATTTTGGTCAATTTAACAGCAATTGCAGGTCCGGTTAGGCCTTGGTATCTAAGCAAATCGATTTTTGCTTTCTCAACACTGTTAAGACATGTAGAAATGTAGATCTAACCGTTTTTCTTTAAAATTTAAATCAAGAATTAAATTTCAATTCACATTGTTGATATAAACTGTGCAGCACTTCAAAATACTAAAAATGCTTACAAAAAGAGAATGTTCTGAAGACTTCTTCAGTTTATCAGTAGAAATTTCTTATAATTTTTGTTCAATAAGAAATATTTAATATTTTCACTTAGTTTTGTATTTATAACAAACATATTTAAACATATAAAGAATTTAAATCAACTTAAAAAACATTGACTCATACTCAGATATTTTTGTAACGTAAATAGAGAAACGGTTGTCATACAACCTGGTAAGCTTTCCAACGCGATGTAGTGCTTAATTTTTCGTACGGATGTTTCTTGAAATTTTTTTTTTAAATAATATACTAAGCCATTCATTGAACGTCAAACTTTAATTGTGAAAAATTTTACACTTTTACCATTTCCAGATGGTAAAATTTATGAAAGTAATTTGTGCAGTAAAGTTTACCATTATCTATTAAAGATTTTCTATAGTAAATTTGAAAGTTCAACAACCACATTTACCACTTTTACCGCAAATCCCTTAAAGTTTTATTTCTAATTACAAACAAATCTCAAATATGAAGTTGAAATGTAGGCAATTGAAAACTTAAGTTTGCAATTATGACCGACCAATGAATTATGGCTCATATGTTTTTGGGGCCAACAAAAACAACTATCCCTGTAATAAATAGTGTCTTTATTTTCGACTGTTTATGGTTTCTTCCATCGACCATTAATAAAGCGATGAAAAGCACACCGCAAATTAATCTTATTTGTCTGCTTAAACAAACAGTATCTACAAAGTGTTCTTAATACAAATCTGGAATTTGTTCAAAGTCAAGTCTTAAAACAAGTTCGTACCACAGCTCTTTTATATGACGAGGAAATGAATATTATTAAGATTTTGTGTTTATTTATTACCTTATAAACAATTACAAAAATAACTATAAATGGATAACTCGTTTAAGTGTTAGCATTTTATTCCCTTTGATTAGTAATTTTTCATATTTTTATTGAAATGAAAAGATAAAATGTGAGGTGCCACATATTCCATCCCATATTGGCTACTAGAAGAAAATAAAATATAAATCTTGTGTGATATGAACAATTTAGTATTTGAAACCTACAGCAAAATGACATCATCGCTTACAAAAAAATTTATTTTAAGTTTATTGTTTTTTTAATAAATTTGGTCATCGGTCTTAACTGTACCCAACAAAAAATATAACCAAAAATAAAACAAATAAGTATAAATCTTTTACAAAATCTTTTTACAAAATCAGTTTACAATAATTGGTGTTCGTACAAACAAAAATAATTTAATTAGCTTCCTTTTATAATTATTCAAAAATATCAAGTTTTTTTGCATTAAAATATTAATTATAATCATTAATTTGTTTTAGCTATTAAATGTCATGACGTGTATAATAATATTTTATGTACATATAAATATTATATAATAGTGTTATAATTAGAGCATGCTTGTTGGACGTCAACTATTTTAACAAAAAAAAAAAGTCTTTGTTTTCAAGTTTTAAACACTGACATCACGAAAACACACACTACAACATGAAACAATAGATTTCTTCTTCATAAACTTTGGTTGGTTAATTTTTTGAATAGTTTTCTGTGTCTTTGTGTAATTTTTTTTTTTTAATTCGCAATGCTTTCTTATTTTATGCAAAATAGAAAAATGTTTAAAATTGTTTTTAAAAAAATCCCAAGACAATGTAAGTATTTAATTCTTTTGATATTAAAAAAAATATTTATCTTAAAAATATATTTTTGGCAAGAATAAAAATAAATTGGAAAATAGTTTATTATTGTAATACAAGCAATTGAGGACCTTGCATCAAACCCCCAGAACCAATTTTAATGAGTTGTGGTAAAATACATTGGTTTGATGTAAAACTTAGAACACTTAAAATAAGAGGAGCTATAGCAAAAATTGCATACACCACAATCCACATACAACA
The DNA here is from genome assembly GCA_948107695.1 of Meliscaeva auricollis. Taxonomy (NCBI): domain Eukaryota; kingdom Metazoa; phylum Arthropoda; class Insecta; order Diptera; family Syrphidae; genus Meliscaeva; species Meliscaeva auricollis. The sequence goes on along the minus strand of OX403619.1, from coordinate 28,761,816 downwards.
AATGTGTTTTTAAATTGCATTTCTCGTTGAAAACACCACTTTTTAAAACTGAACCTTCCCCCCTTTTGATGCAAGGTCCTCAATTATAATATGTACTAACAATTTAAAAATTATTTAAAAACTAAACTGTATCCACAATGACCATTCTAAACAGAAAATGTTTTATCAAAATTCATTAACATTAAAAGGCATTACACAGAGAAAAATGTTTCACCGAAAAACAAGAAGACATTTTTTTTTACTAGAAAGTTAAATAAAAGGTATCCGACGGGTAATCACGAAACCCCAGGGTCGATCCCCGGCATTATAATTTTTTTTTTAAAAAGGGTTTCCTACTAAAAATAAGAAGATTTTTTTCCATTTGATGAAACCATACAGAAATTTTATTGTTTTAAGGGGTACCATTTCTATTTGATGTGGTCGATTTTTCTCTGTGTAAAAAGTGCATCAGCTTGTTGTGCATTTGTAACAACTTGAGAATAATTGTCTAGTTCCTGATGCCGCATAAATAATTTGACATTTTGATTTTATTAAATTTTTGTAAAATTTGTGACAATTACGGCCATATAATTGACTTATTTCAGCACAAGTTTTATGCAAAAATTTGTTTTAAATTGCAAATTTTCCACAAATCGGCATTATTCACAGGTATTCTGACATCTAAAACTCAAATTCTTAAAACTAGTTTTGGATAAAACTCGAAATTTATAAAACTAGTTTGAAGAAAGACAAAACTAGTTTTGGTGCTGTTTCGTACTATTCATCTATTAAATTCAATGTTTGTTTGAATTTATTTGACTCGAATACCGTCACAAATTGGTGAAATTGATGTATGGGTAAACTCCAAAAAGGTCTTTGCGTTAGAAAATGTATAATATGTAATACTCTTTTCAAGTTATATGCACATTTTCGAATAATTTCTGTATTCTTGGCGTTATGTGTCTGTTTAAATTGCAACACAAAAAAAAAATATTTAATAACACAGAAAGAATAGGAAATATAAATAACAGTTTATTCTGTTAAAAAAGTCGCGTGATACTGGTGAAAAATGGCGGAATTTTGTGAAAAATAATATAGGTAGGAGGTAATAATTGAGAAGCACGGAAAAAATAGTAAAAATAGTAAAAGCGAAGAAAGTCAGAAAGAAAACCCTTAAAAGTGGCGAAAAAAGCTGTAAAAAGCGCGGAATACCGTGAAAAAATCGCGGAAAACTGTAAATACTATGAAAAATGGAATGGAAAGTCATGAAAAAAGCACTCAGTACCGCGAGAAATTCGGTGAAAAAAACGTGAAAAGTGGAAAATATTCTAAATTACATGGATTATCGCGATAAAAAGGGAGAAATAACGTGCAAAAAAGCGCGCAATACTGATAAAAGATCGTGTGGAAAACCATGAAAAGATGTGCGGAGTACCGCAGTCACAACAAGTATTTTCACCAATCACAAAAAAAAAAATTCAAAATTTTCACAAATATCTGCAATCAAAGAATTAAATTAGAAAAAACAACAACAAATGTCACTAAATTTTTAACAAAATAAAAGTGGATAAACTACCAACACGTTTAATTTTCAATAAAATAATCTGTTTTATCCGTAACCAAAAAAAATATTTGTAAATTTTAAATTTTGTAAATTGCATATAAAACAGGTAAAAAATTAAAAAAGCTGCGTCGAATTTGATAGTTTAATAAAATTTTCTCTTTCATTGGAAATTTTGAGAGGAATTGATTAACCTGGTTTTGTTTTCCAGATCTAGAAATTAATTTTAAAACTAAAACTAGTTTTATGTTTCAATGCGAATAATACCGATTTGCTTCCTGATCTAGTTTTGATAGATTCGCAGATTCGTTTTAGCAAAAATTAGTTTTATTTTGAGTTTTAAGAAATATGAATAATATTATGGCCCTTATTGTTTCGGAAAATGTAACGAAATTTGTAGGAAAATTAATTTTATAACAAAAAGTATTTTAAATTATACATTTTGGTAATCTATTACGTTATAATACATATTTAGTTGTTTTTTTCACAATTTTTTAATGCACAATATTATAAAGAAGAAAAACAGATCTTTTTGCAATTGTGTTTGTACAGGGTGTTTACATTTCATAGACTTTTGATAATAATTCACGGGTACGTCTAAAGAAAAAAAAATTATGGGAATGATAGAAAATTTTCTTAAACCTTCAAAAATCTATGCTTCGATTTTGAACAAAAGTTAGTTTTGGGATTTTGTTTGAAAAAAATAATTTTAAAACTCAAAATTTTGATAAAAAAATGTTTATTTCTTAAACTCATTTTTCCAATTTGTTGGTTACTAAACACTATTTTTGTTTTTAATTTTTAATGATTTAATTAATTTTTAGCCATGTTAAGAACAAAATGCTTAAATATATTTAAGTTTTCGTATAAAAAAAAAAATAAGTTAATTATTTTTTAGTTTGAAAATATTTTTTCAAAAAGTACCAATAACTTAAGGAACTGTTGCAATGCAGTTATTTGCCTAGCCGAATTCCTGTCACATAAAAAGGTGTAATATAAAAGACAACTTCCTATAGTCAGTAAAAAATATAAAAAGATACTGATTCCATTTTTTTTTGCCAAAAATATATTTTTATATATCCATATTATTTTAACTAAAATCATCATGTTTGTTTTTTCTTAATATCTCATCCCCATCAACAAATTGGCACAAAAATTAAATGATATAGGTACACAAAATAACAAAAAAAAATATTTTGCGATAATTAACCAGACAAATTCAAAATTAACCAACCAATAAATTTCAAAACTTTCCCTTTTACTTTACACAAAAATCGGTTTAAACAAAAATTATTTGAGTATATACAATTAATTCTATAGTTTCGTGTGTGTAAACTTCTGTCCTTCTTTTTTCTGTCCTCTTCTTCTTCTATTAATTTCTGTTTAAAACCAAAAAAAAATCTTTCTTTTTTTTTTAATAATTCAAATTTATTTATTCTAGAAGATTTTTCCTCAAAATTATGAGGAAAATTTAACCTCTTCTAAAACACAGCAAAGATGCTTTCATTATCGCAAAAAAAAAAAACATTGATGAATAAAAAAAACTCAAAAAATATAATCACAGCACCATCATCAATTTACTTTTACTTCTAAAATTTTAAGTAAAATTTAAAAATTAAATCAAAATAAAAATGCACCAAAGTAAAACTTATTTGCAAAAGATTTTAAGTGAATACGAAATTTATATTTATATTTAAATTTTAATGTAAGTGCACCAAATTATTTTTTTTTAAACAAATATTTGCACAATTTTTGTTGAACCTAAATGAAAAAGTACAAAAAAAAAAAAACCAAAGGATTTATCGTACAAAGAAAAACAAAATGGAAACAAAAACAGAAAAGTAAAATAATTTTAAATAAAAACAAAAAAAAAATACTAATTAAAGTAAAAAAATGGTAACAAAAGCATCTTCAGCCACATTTATTGAGAATTCGATATCATATATTAATTCTAGACGATGTAGTTTACAATCAGACAATGGGACCCGGAGCTACTTTGGACAAAAGGCGACCAGACTTGCGTGATGAATTGGGATACATTGCACCACCAAATAGGAAATTACCACCTGTACCCGGATCCAATTACAACACTTGCGACAGGATTAAGCGAGGTACAGTTATAAGTAAGCATCAATTAGCCAAATTTAATCAAATCTAAAGGACAATATCTACAAAAAAACTTTTGTTTCGTTCTTATACTTTTTTCATAAACAAAAACTCGAGTATTTAATACTCTGGGAATGTCCACTTGGAGTAAAATGGAGTTTTTATTTTCGAATTTCTTTTCTGTTTTTCTTTGTCACTATTAATTTTTTTTTTTAATTTTTTAAACTAGAAGTTGTAGTTTAATTTTTTTCTAGATCTGAAAGCACTAGATGTGTTTAATATTTTATAAATAAATTTTACTTTATGTTTAAAAAATAAAAAAAAAAAAACAACTTTGTTAGATGTGTGTCCTTTCGATCTAAATGTGCTTGCTTTCAGTGTAGTATTGTAAAATTTATTTATTTTTATTTTTTTTTTCATAAAAGGGTTAAAGTTTTTCTCTGAAACATCCTAAAAATATCTAAAATAGTCTGTTCAGTAGTGTGGTTCACGTTATAAGACAAAAAAACATAGAAATCATTACATCCCAAGTGCATATATATTTTTTGTGATTTTTTTTCTTTCAATATGAACATATTCAACTCTCTTTGTAATCATATGCACTTTGATCTTCCAATTTTTTAAAAATACTAAAAATAGTTTAGATGTGGTTTTAGTTTTAGTTGTGGTTAGAAAGAAAAAAAACTGCTTACGATTTTTTCTTCGAAAACTACCAGTTACAATGTTTTTTCACTTCGGAAAATTTTAATTATGTTTTTTTTTTACTTGGGCCCATGGGTCCACCCTTCTTTTTTTGAAAAAAAAAAAAACTGATTTTTTTTGTAACGAATAATCAAGCTTTCGAGATAAATAAAAATAAAATTTTGCTTCCTTGCTTTTAAACCTGACGTAGGTACCGTGCTGCCGAGAGTACTACTGTAGTATTGTTTATATTACGCTCGGCTGCTCTGTACTACCGTAACCCTTCTTTCACATTCGTACTACAATTTTTTGTTACGGAAGTTAATAAAAAAAAATTAGTGTCAGCACGACATTATCCTTTAGATATATTTCGTTTCAAATTTAACGGAGTCAACTTTAGCAAGTGGAATCCTTCGAAATTTCTTTCAAGGAATTTGAAATAAGTTAAGATGTTTTTATCATTTTTGCATTGGAGCATTTCAACACGATATGCTGTCATATTGTGGTTTTCATTTTTCCAGTGTCGTTTTTCTACCAAGTTTAAATTTTTTTTTTTTTTCCAAATTTTTGTAGCAAATGATGAAATTGTTAGTTTCATGGTGTGCCAATATAAAAAACTTGTAAAAAATAAACCACAATAAGCATTCAAATAAATTTCAAATTTACTAGTGTGAGTAAAAGTGCGTGTAAATTTTGTATACAAATCTCGGTTTTTAAATTTGAATTGTAGGTACTACGCCAAACTATCTCAAATTTAAATCCGAAGTGGAAAATAGGGTATGATATCGAAGTTTTTTTCTGAAAAAAAAAAATTTGAAGCTTTTCTTCCTTCGCCTGATCCAAAAAAGTAAAATGAAGAAGATGTCTGTTTTTGGCGTATAACTCAAAAATGGTCCATGTATAAAGTAAAGTAATGAAGTAATTTTTGTTGGTAAGACCGACATTTTTTAAAAAATCATTAAATCATTTATTAAGATTAAAAATGTTACTGATAGGTTTTCGAAGTATGCTTAAATAGATTGTAGTAAAATATTTTGAAATTCAAAATTGTGAAACATAAAAAATAAATACAATACATGCTTACGACTTATGTATAAAAGTATCATTGTCTAGTTCGGCAAATAACACTTTTGAATAACAGTTACTGCAAAAGATTTTTTTTAAATTCCTTCTAAGAAATTGGAAGGTTGCGTAGTTTTTTAAAACAGATAACTTGAAAAAAAATTGATTTTTCTTAACGCTAAAACCATGAAAACAAATATAGTCTGAAGAAGTTTTATAACGTATGTATGTAGCATAAGCTGGATTTTTTACCCGTTTCGATTGAAAAGGTCTTTTTTTAATTATAAATAAATTTTAATCGTTTTTATAAAACAAAAAACTACAGTAGATCAAAATTATTTACATTTCCTTATAAAAAAAACCTCCTTTTTTTTCATTTCATTCCATATTCGCTTTTTATTATGCTTTCGTTGGATTTGCGCTTTTTTATTGTTGTTTTTTTTTTATCTCAATTCAAAATTATGCACAAACCTTATAATCCTCTAAAAAAAACATAATAATTACGTAAAAAAATGAAACAATAAGTAGGCCGTGGCATGCGTTCAAACCACTCAACATGGGATCCCCGTCGACCAATCTATGAAGAATTGAAGCCACCACCAGTACCAAGACATTATGGTCACAGTCATGGTAATGAAGAATGCTATTACAGACATCCAGGTAGGATTTTATTTTTGTCTTCTTGTTTTTTTTTTTTTTCTTTTGTATTATTATTTTTCTTATAATGATTTAAATATTTAAATTTTTATTTTTAAAATTAAAAATGCGCTACTAATTACTCTTTGTTTCAAAAAATTACTAATAACCCCTTAAGTTGGTCCCAATTTTATTTTTTTGGATTTTTTTTTTTATTTTTGTTGTTTTAAAATAAAGTTTTTTTTATTATTTTTTTAATTAAAACAAAAAGTAGTGTATATCTTGCTCTCTCTCTCTCTAAAATCTTTGGGACTTTGCGTGATCTTTACTAACAATTCTTAACGAAGGTAAACGAACAAAAAAAAATGATTGTAGCTGCACGTTTGCTCTTTTATTTGCATACAAACAAAAATAAACATAAAATATTCTATTGTAAAAAATAAACCGTTTTCATGACGTATAATTGCTTAAAAAAAAAACTCATTTAAACTGCGACCTTACTAAGGTATGGAAGATGAGATCTGCCCCTATGCCACCTTCCACTTGCTCGGCTTCCGCGAAGAAATGGATCCTACAAAGGCGATGAACTTCCAGACTTTCCCTCATCAAAATGGACACACCGGACCAGGTCATGCCGGAACTATGGGACCACCAGGACATCCAGGACACGTACACTCCCGATCAGGCTCACAATCAATGCCCCGTGCCAACCGATATGCCCGCAAGAACAGCCAAGGAGGACAAAGCTCAATCTACACACCAGCACCTGAATATGATGATCCTGCTAACTGTGCTGAAGAAGATCAATACGTAAATTAGATAGTTTCTCATATATCACGGGTACTGATGCCTAATTTACTTTTGTTGTTTTTACTTTTAGCGTCGTTATACTCGCGTCAACTCACAAGGTGGAAGTCTTTACAGTGGACCTGGACCCGAATATGATGACCCAGCTAATTGCGCACCAGAAGAAGATCAATATGGCTCACAATATGGCGGCCCATACGGTACTCCCTATGATCATTACGGTTCTCGTGGATCTGTTGGCCGTCGCAGTGTCGGTAAGTTATTTTGGTTCATGGTTGTTGACAAGCATATATAACAACAACAGCAAACCCGGTTCCCAATTTTTTGTAAAATATATTTCACTATGCAATATTCAAAACTTTTATAATTAAAAGGATCATCTCGTAATATGCCAGGTAATGGATCTCCTGAACCACCACCACCACCACCACGCAACCATGACATGAGCAATTCTTCCTTCAATGACTCCAAGGAGAGCAATGAGATCTCAGAAGCTGAATGTGATCGTGATCATGGACCACGGGGCAATTATGGCGGTAAGAATATTTTTTGCAATTTTTCTTTAAGTATTTCAAAATTAATTCCTTAAAGATCCTTATTTTTTTTATAAGAGAAAAAAAAAAACAAGATCATTAGGTTATTCTGTGTATCAAAAAAAAACATACCAACAAACCTTTTGTTGTATCAAAATTCATAACTAAATATTTCGTTTTATTTTTGTAAATTTCAAAAAAAAAACTCACTCAAAATTATAGAAGACTCCAAGGAGGGTGAGTGCGATTGACTTTAAAATATCCTCGTTTTCAACATTTTTGTATGATTGTTGAGTCACTTTCAGTTTTGAACAAAAAAAAAATCATTAAACAAAATATATAATGTGTATCCTTTCAAAGTGTAACACTCTGTTCTTTTTAGATGGATGTGTGCATTTTATATTATTTCGTTTCAAAAAAAAATAGCAAAAAATAGAAAAAAAAACATATGACTTCACAATTTCACGTAAAAATTCATTATTCAATCATCAAAATGTTCACTCACTCTCATTCTTTACCATTTGAATGCAAAAAGTTTCTATAGTGTCATATCGTTACCCTCCTGTATTTGTTTTAATTTTTTTTTTTTAATTTTGTTTTTGAATGTTCAAAAGTTCAAATGTTAAAAATCAGTTCACAATTTGTTTAGGAATTTTTAGGAGGAATCATTTTTAGAACATTTTCATAAATAACTAAATAAAAACTGTTATAATAATAATTTGTAATTGATGACTTGAATATATATATGTGATTGTCGATTGGATGTTTTTTTTAAGTTACTACTTGCATAAAGTTAATTTTCCATACACAGGGCCTATTAAACAATTCCTTCAGCAATATATTTTCTTAATTTCATGATTTATTAGCAAGAACACGCATTTCTTAGATTTTTTAGATATCCTTTGACTAATAAGAAAAATGAGAACACTGGTCACTTTTCGACAAGTTTTTATAAGCTCCAAACGAGATTTGGTATTTATTTATACGGAAATCTAAAAATTGTCATGGCACCCCTAAGTGTGGTTGTTTTGGTATTAAAATAAGATAGTGTGGAAAATTTCGCTTGATTTCGGCACCTTGTAGGGGTACTCGAAGAATTTTCAAAAATAAAAATTATTTATTTTTGAGAATTTTCAAAGATTCTGTTATTTTTCCATAAATTATAAACAAATCTATTGGGAAGCTGTAAAAAAAGGACAAAAACAATTTTAAGTCTAGAAACGGTCGAAGTAACGGCCTATTATTCACATTTCTAAAAAAAAACTCGAAATAAAACTAGCTTTCGCAAAAACTAGTTTTATGGCTGAATTAATCCAAACTAGATCAAGAAGCAAATCGATATTATTCACATTGAAACATAAAACTAGTTTTAGTTTAAAAATTAATTTCTAGATCTGGAAAATAAAACTAGTTTTATCGATTCGTCTCAAAATTTCCAATGAAAGAGAATTAAACTATCAAATTCCAAGCAGCTTTTTTAATTTTGCCATTTACGACCAAATATTATTTTTATTACGGAAAAAAATATGTTATTGAAAATTAAACGTGTTGGTAGTTTGTCCACTTTTATTTAGCTAAATTTTTTTTTTCATGACTTTTCATGATATTTTGCATAGTATTCCGCAATCTTTCACGGTACTCCGCCCTTTTTACCGCGGTAGTTTTCGGTATTTCCGCAAACTTCTCATGTTTTTTTTCGCCACTTTTTAGGGTTTTCTATCTGACTTTGTTCGCTTTTTTCCGTGGTGTTTTACTATTTTTTCCACGGTTCTAAACGGTTGTTTTCATTACCTCCTATGTTATTCTGAGCGAAATTCCGCAATCTTCTACCAGTATCACGCGACTTTTGTTGGTATTCTACACTTTTTACTGCGGTGTTTTGAGTATTTTTTCGAGACTTTTCACGCTTTTCTCCGCGACTTTTTGCGGTATTATACTCGTTTTCCTCCTGATCTAGGCGCATTCTTTATACTCCACATCCTACTTTCCGAAGTATTACGCTATGATAAAAAAACAAATTTTAATAACACAGAAAGAATCGTTAAATACCGCGGAATATAACAGAATAAACTGTTAATTCCATTATTCTTTCTGTGTTATTAAACATTTCTGGTTTTAAAGATTTCGAGTTTTATCCAAAACTAGTTTTAAGAATTCGATATCAGAACGCCTGTGTATAATATTGATTTGTGGAAAATTTGGAATATAAAACTAGTTTTGGCATAAAACTGGTTTTGAAATGAGTAAATAATATGGCCTTAAGGATCTCAAAAATATTTTAGTTTATCGAAAATCACTAAAATTTAAAAAAAAATAACTTAAAAAAATATCGCCAATAGATTTTGACGAGACAAAAGTTATTAGATAACCCAAATAACAAAAAAAAAAGAAAAAATCTTCTCACTAATTTTATTTTTAAATCAAAAAAGTTTTAGGGCTGTAGTGGCTGTGCAAAGTTTAGGATCATAAAAGATCTTGTTCGTCTATTTCTTTTGGGATAAAAAAACAACCCGATGCCCCTGGTTTTTCCACATCATATCGTTGTGACTAAAAAGTAGACGTGTCTCTTTGCGATTACGTGATAGTATGTAGTGTTTTTTTTGCAGTTTGCATCGCCGCAAATGATCACCTCTCCTTATGATACGTTTCACGGTGGAAAGACTAGCTGAAACACCTGATTTAACCCAAATTTGTAGCAGTGTTGTGTTAATTCGTAACAGTTCTGAGGCCTGCTCTTCTATCGGCGGCTGACGTAACCTGGTAGGTTCCACTTTTCATGTTTTTCCCGTACCCGGACACGTTGTTCTTTGTTTTTAATGCAATGGCTTCTTCCAAGTTTTTCTGAAATTTTGCGGTCAGACATTCCTGACTCTTTTAAAGCTTGCACTTTTCCTCTTTCTTGTAGACTCAATGTCTTTTAAAAAACCATTTTTTTACATTTAGAACCTTTCACTAATTGAAATTCCACCGAATTGAAAATAATAACCAATAGCATTAACAAATTGAATGCTTCGACACATTCTACTGAGCTAAGCAAAAAAACAAGTATTTTTTAACTAAGCCAGCGTGAAAGGTGTTTTTTTAATGAATGGTATTTAAAAAGTTCTGATTTTTTTTAGGGATAAAGCTGAGTATTATGTCTTGCAATTGTTGTAAGTTTGAAATAGATGCTGTCCGAAGAAAACTCTACTTGAATTTTTGCAAAGCACTGGACGTATTTTGTTATGCAAAAAGTATTGTTCAAACAAATAACTCATCAATCTGATTTAAAACTGAGACAAAGCGTTTTGCTTTGTTCCGCTGAGACCGCTTCTCCTAGCATTACTTTGCAGCCACAAATAAAAAATAATCAAAAGATTTTCTTATAAAAAAAGATCTGTTCACTAAATCTGGTAAGATAACAAATTGGACTCAAGATTTTCTAATAATAATATTAATATTTGACTTAAAGTAAGTTTAAACCTTGATTTCACTCAAACCCAGTTTTTGCTGCATCATTTTTCAAAATGGTGGCTTTTGCGCAATTATATGAGATGGTAGAGTGCTAATTCGAAAAGGACACTTCATAAACTATGAAATATGGATCACTAAAAAACTACACCCAAAACTTTCCCGTTAAAACTATCAAATGATTAGACCAAGAATAATCGGAATGGAGTTCTTGCGTATATGACATTTCCTCTAGAAATTCTATCACTGCTGCTCATAAAGGCGCAGCACGGTCAAATAAAAGAGAGTTCCTCATTTTTATTTTTCGTCTACCTACCGACTCTGGGCGAAGTGTTAGATCCACAAATTACTTAAGGAAACGTTGAACTGACATAATAGGACTTGTAGTTATAAATAATAACTATTTCTTTCGCCTTACCCATTAGCATAAGGATCACCTTGAAACAGTTTAGTTTTTATACGTTATAGTTATTTAGTTGTCACGCTATTAGTTTTTCATTATGTAATACATTTTGAGGTTCGAACATCAGCTCTTTTGTTTTCAATGACTTAAAGTTTATTTTAGCACTTCGTTGTAAAGGTTTCTTTAAAAAAGGTCACACAAAATAATAAACGTAAGGAACTTTAATGTACTAAGTGTAGTTAACACAGAAAAATCCAATCGACATCACATAATATAGTATATTCTTAAATTTACCAACAATAATAATTCATATAACATCTAAATATATTATTGCCACTGTGTTTTGCTAAATCATATTCCGAACCTGATCAAATGTTTTTGTTAAAGTTTTTTGTTTTTCGTTTATGTTTTCATTCACATTTGTTTCTTATATGTTTTTTTTTGCCAATTTTGTTTGCGTGTGTGAAATTAATATTTATATTTTAATATTCTTCAAAATTATATGGTCATTTGGGTATAATTCATTTTATTTACGTGTTTTGTTATTTTGTTCTCACTTATTTCATAATTTTTGTTTTTGTGTTACTAACTTAATGTTTTTTTACATTTTCATATAAATATTTATTTGTGGAATGCATGGGATTTGTTTTTATAGGAAAATTTTATATTCATAGATTACAAAATTATATATTGTAAATTTCATGAAATTTAGAAATGACATTCGTTACAATTTTGTTTCCTTATGTGTAAGAAAAGTGCTTGTCAAGTGTTTAGTTTCTTCGTTTTTTTTTTTTTTTTTGTTAATTTTTTTTCTTATGCATTTTGAAACATATATTTAAATAAGTAATTCAAAATCATCGAACAAAAATATAGGTCTTAGCAAAATAGAACAATATATAATCAAACCAACAAATAAAATCATCCCAATTTCCCCTATTTTTATTTTTATTTATAACTCTTTTATTTTCAACTTTTTATTTATTTTTCTTTTATATTCTCCTCTGGGAATAATGCCTTAAATTTAAATCAAAAACCAATGCAAATGCAAAACAAAAAAAATATGTAATTTAAAAATGAACAAAACAAAATGCAGCTAAACGATCCCCGCATCAAAAGGATCAACGTACAACTGAAGAAATGAGAAAATTAATCGAAAGGTAAGAGGTTACAAAAGAAAAAAATATTAGTTAGGAAGATTTTGTAGAAAGTTAAAATTTTAAAAAATTAAAGAATTTTGAAAGTTAACACTTAACTTTACTGAGTAGTCATTATTTTAAGAAAGTCTTTCAAAGTTCATCTAAAACCAACCTCAAAAATTCAAACCATCACAAATTTTTGACAGAATAAAATTCATATAATTGGAATACAGCATGTTCAAAATTAAAAGGTATTGCAGCAAAAGTTGTCCCCAAAAACAATTCGAACCAACAAAATATAAAATTTGTATACTCTTACTGCATTAAAATTAAGTTTTCAATCAATCTGATTTGACAACTTTTGCCCCTTTAATACCTTAGTTATGTTCTTCTAACAAAACAAAAAAAAAACAAGGTCATTCATCAATTTAAACTTATTCGGAAACTGAATTGAAATTCAAGGTTACCTATTAAAGCATTTGATAAAGTTTCTCAAATTATAACAAACTGTAAATAAAATTTTGTTTTACTTTTAAATTTTTTACTAAAACATCAACAACTCTCTCTCTCTATTAACAAAATGGTATTTTCACCGCTAGCCGAAAACAGTAAGTTTTGCATGCAATTGTTTGTGCTAATAAAATACAATTTTTATGCTCTTTCTATCGCCATCTTTAAAAAATCAAAACTCAGCTTTTGTTTTTTTTTTTTATTTCGTTTATGTATTTTTTTTTAAACAGTGTGCATGGTTCTAACTTTCATTTTTTTAATTACTTTAAATTTTTTTATTTAAAATTTTTTATTTAAAAAAAAATTGCCAAATAATTATCAATTTTTGTAATAGCAAAACATCAGAATCTAATAACCGAATTATTAACATTATTATATTTATTCTTTTTTAATGTTTAAATATATATATATTTTGCTGTCATCAAAATGTAAAATAACACTATGGGATCATAATGCGTGTGGCAAACACATCTTAAAAATTATATTTGAGTTTTTTGAAAAACAAATTATAAAAAAATATAAATTTTTATATTAATATAGTAAACAAAAAACATACAATTATTTTGTTTAAAATGTTATAAATAAAAAACAGTGAAATTTGTGTTATATATTTGGTTCGCATTCAAAAGAATTACAAAAAACAACGTATTTGCTAACACAATTATACAAAACAACACATCAGCAAGCTTATAAATCTCTCATTACAGTGAAAGCAAGAAGTCTGAAACTGTGTGGTACCAAAAGGTTTTTTCAAAGGGATAGAGTTTTATTATTTTTTTACTTCTTAGAATAACTTAGAGGGTCATTTGTTCAGTTGCTGACTCCTTTCTTTTGGAAGGGGGTTTTTTTTTTAATTCATCTGTTAAACTTAATTACTATTAAAAAACTATTTAATAAACCAACTTGAGTAAAAAAAAAAACCAAAATAAAGAGTAAAATATTAAGTTTAAAAAAATTATAGCATAGTATTGAACGTGATTTCTTAGATTTTAAATATTTTTTCTCCTGGCTAATTGGGTAGTAAGTGGGTAAGCACTTAAATGGGTTAAACTGTACCAAACCAAATTTAACTTTATCCTTACAAATAACTTTTTAGTCATTTGATATTGATACCTTTTTGATTTGGGTAGATCTTCTACCCTTTTCTTAGAATTTTCATACGTTGCTTCTGCATTCCGGTCCAACCTAAACAAAATTGCAATCAAAAGGCATTACCCTTGCGTGCGATTAAATAGAATGGGGAATTTTGTCTGCTAAAAGTGCTCAAAGAAGATAAAAAACGATTTTTCATGTAATTTATTGTAAAAAAAAAAAACATTCAACTAAACAATTTCGAAATAATTGTAACAGCAATATAATTTTATTCCAACGATAGAGCATCCTCTTAATTTAAATACCGATGGTCCAAGGCGTTTTAAATAGAGCCGTTTTCCTGCAAGACGTGCTTATATTTGCAAAAATTAACAATGATTATTTTATCTTTTAATATTAATTTCGAGCCATCTTATGATATTATAATTCTTATTAGTTTTTATTGTGTTCTGCTTTCTTTCTTATGTTCCTCTATTCTAGAGCTTTTGATACCCGGCTAACAATTTTTTCTTGCAACATAATTATTTAAAACTCTGCATTGTTATTGCCCTTTTTTGTGTGTGTGCACTACGGCGTAAACGTACTTTTTGTATACAAATTTAATTATTTACTACAAAATAATTCTTTCTTCATGATAGAGTTTCCCACCCCTTTACCAAAAACTATTCTGCGCCAAACAAGATGCACCCAAAGAATGCAAGCTTGCAAATAAATAAATTAAACAAAAAAAACACTTTTATTTAACTATTTTTTGCAATAATTTAGCTTCGGAGGTGGAAATTTTAAAATCAAATATTAAAGAAGTGAATTTAACAACGCTGAGTAAAAACTATTCATCTTCAATGTAAAAGCCAAAAAGTGCATATCACTAGATACGAAATTGAGTCCCTTGAGTTACCCATCCAGTGCCTTACTCATCATGCTCTCTCTGTATTCGAAATTAGTTATATATTTTGGAACTTGAACCTTAAAATTGGTAAGAATTTTTAATTTTACGTTGAAAAACATTGAAAGCACAGTTGGATTATACATACATACTTTGAAACTAGATTTTTTGCAATATTAAAATGTTCCACTTTGTAACTACACAAGGTGGATTTTGAAACTACGCCTACGTTAAGTGCACTTTGAAAACGAAAAAAATTGATTTCAACTTCATAATGAATACATAACACTTTGAAAATATGTTGAGCGTATTTAAAATGGCATTGCATACTTTAATCAAATATCTCTCAAAGTGATATCAAATATGTTCTAAGTATATTGTTACAACTTACTATTAAATATAACCCTTTTAAGTTTTATATTTGGTTTTTTTTTCCTCAGTGCTAATTTTTCAGGTGTGGTAGGACTATCAAAACAGACAATTTGAAATATTCCATTATAGAATTTAAACTAGCTTGTTTTCATGTAATAATTGGATTCGGTCATTTACCTTAGTAGGTATTTGCTGTTGCAAAACGGAATCGTTTTAGCGTAGAAGACTTCCTTTAAAGCCTACTTCTATTGCATCTTCTAGGCAAAATGTCTCTTGCAAAAGGTCTTGGAGAGGCTACTCTACCGTTGCGAACAAGAATTATCACAATAATTTCGATAATCAATTATTTGCATTTTTCGAATGCTACATGATTGACGTTTTGGACTCGCGTTCTTGTATGTAAGGAAAAGGACGGGGTTATCTTTGCTAAAAAGAATTATCTTACAAAGAGAATAATGGACCATACAAAATAGAAAAACAACTGTAAGATGTCTCTATAGTTTTTATCCAAGAAGATAATTTTATAATTTTTATTAGGAAAACGTTATTAAAAAATAAAAGAAAAATAAGAAAAAATTGTGATCACTCATTTAAATAAGATTTTTGAGTAAAACAGCCTAACAAGCCACTCTTCTTGCTTTTATGTGTTACTTTTTTTCTCTGTTATAGAAAGAAAGTTGTTTTTTTTTTGCTTTTTGAAGATTCGCTTTGATGAGGATTTAGGATTCTGCTATACCAATGACCTTGAATGCCCCTAAAACCCATTTTAAATTCAGCATTGCTCAGTAACGCCCCAGCTATAGTATATGTAAACACTAGATATTTGATTATACGAGTAGAAAGTAAAGATCTTCTTAAAGTACCAGTGCTTTTACGCTATCACTCACACCCAAAAATTGTTGTGGGCTAACTATAGAGTTTTGTTATAAAGTAAACTTAAAAAGAACAGATTTAATAATCCTAGTTACTAAAACATACCCGTGTACCACACACTTCAGACCTTGCTTATCAAACACTTTCATCAAAAAATAGAATTCAAAAACCAACAACATAATCACGAGAACGCTCTGCTTCTTGATTCAGTATTATTATATACTCCCTTTCCTTACTTCATCCAATTAAGCTTGCTTTTAATAAAATCTCCTATTAATGTTCTATAAAAAAAGCAATAATATAAAAAAAAATATAATTTACAGCAAAAAAAAAAAAATATTTATCAAAGATCTTACTCATATAAATAATTTAATTTTTTTTTCTTAATTATTTATTTAAATAGAAACGAAGCCGGCGCAAAACAATTCCAACAACAAAGCGGCGCAGGATTCACAGCCTACGATACTATGGCAGTGTAATTTGTAAACTCGCAACATCATAAATTATACATCAAAAAATAATAATTAAACAAAAAACAACAGCAACATATATAAATCATATATACAACAAAAAAAAATCGACTAAAAATTAATATGTTTTAATTATTATATTATTAATAATAATATTATGCATACAAAATGTATACATACACACACAACACACTTACAGTTTATATATGAACAAAAGAAGAAAAATTTAAATTAAAAAAAAAAAGTTGTGTAACAAATAGACACCACATTTACAATTTAAATTATATATAAAATTAACAAAAAAAAAATAGTTTTCTATATATAAATTAAAGTTTAATTTAAATACAAAAATATTGAAAATTACTATAATACGAGTATATGTCTGTGTGTTTTTGGAAATGGAGACTAGATGCATAATATGAAAATTGCCATTTCTTATTTTATAATACATCTAATTACATAATGTATTTTGTTTAATTTTAATTTATATCGATTTTAATAATGATTTTATGTGTGTAGAAATATCCTTGTGTTTTAGTTTTTATCCGTTGTG
Source organism: Meliscaeva auricollis (assembly GCA_948107695.1). Taxonomy (NCBI): domain Eukaryota; kingdom Metazoa; phylum Arthropoda; class Insecta; order Diptera; family Syrphidae; genus Meliscaeva; species Meliscaeva auricollis. The sequence goes on along the minus strand of OX403619.1, from coordinate 28,744,706 downwards.
ATTTGTATAAGTTTTTTTTTTCATAAATAAAAAATGAAAAGGGGAAGCAGTGATAATGCAAAATAAAATAAAAAAGGTACTAGAATGATATGTAAGGCCCCCCAAGAAAAAAGAAGACTTAAAAGAAAAAAAAAAAGTTAAAAGTCTCCAAATATTATAAATTTTTATATTTTATGTATAACGCCGTAAAAATAATAATAGTTATACAAATTTTAGTCATTTGTAATTTTTAGTCGTTTTAGTCATGTAAGTTTATTACCTACCTATTATTATTACATAAACATAAACATAAAAATAAAACAGCACAATTATTATTTAGGTGTGTTTTTAGTTTTTAGTTTTAAATATTAAAACAAGTTTTATTTCTTATCCTATACTTATAACAGATAATATTTTAAACTTTATTTTATACTCATGAAAAAACAAAAACAAAAATAGTTTTACACATAAATTTATATTTAATATTTATAAATATATTTATCATATTCATGTTTTGTGTCATTTTTGTTAAAACAAGAAAAATATTATATTAATAATCTAAAATATACAAGAGTAATCCATTTTTAGATTTTTAAATTGAATTAAAATTTTACTTATTTTTTTAAATAATTTAATTCATTAACTGATCTTCCATTAAATAATTTGCACATTTTTTTTCACATTATTGAGATTTATATTTATATACAAAAAAAAAAAAGAACGAAAGAGATATTACACAAAAACTCTGTATTATACAAGAATACAAATTTATTTTGTAAATTTGATTAACCAAAAAGAAACATTTTTCTTTACAACAAAAAAAATGTATTTATTTTTCTTTTTGTATTTTAGCTTTAATTTTGTTTTTCAAATTTTATAAGTTTGTCTTTGATTTTTTTTTTTCAGAGTGTTTCATATTTTTGTGTACAATTTTTAATATTTTTTTTCCTACTAAATAAAATTACTTATCGATTTTTAAACAAAATGTTATTTGTTTTATTTTTATTTTACTAAATTAGTAAATTTTATTGTTTAGTTTTTTTCTTCTTTGGTTTATCTCTGAAAAGAATATTAAATATTTCAGTTGAACTATTAAAAAATAGGTTCTGGCAATAATGACGAATAACGATATAATGGTACTTTTATTCGTAAGTACTTCTTAGTTCAAAAATTTAAAGGAGCAATTATTTTGAATGATAAATCTCGCTAATAGATTTTACAGAAGTTTGAAAAAAGTGGAGTTTTCAATAAAGGACGATCTTAAAACATTTTATCATTGCCATGATGTGATCCGCAAAATTATTTTCACACTTATAAATCGAAAACCAAATAACAGGAAATGTTGCTGGAATTATTATTACTACTTTGAAAGCCAAATGGGTTGGTTATTATGTGACATTAGAGAAAAGCATACATTAAGAGAGAGATCTCAGAGATTTTTTTGACAGAAGTTAAAAAACGAATCCAAAATTTGTTCTGCTCAGTTATTGACAGCAAATTTTCTGAGGAATCCTGTTCAGTTTGCTGAGATTACTGAGCTCTTAGAGATGTCAGAAACGTGAACTGGCTAATTGACGATCACTTAGAGCATACACATTACACATAGGTTACACTTAAGTCAAGGGATGGTGCTTAACTTAATCGACCGACAAACTGTAGCTTTCAAAGGGAAATGATGATAAGGTAGTGTGCATTTGGGCACATAAATACCACTTACCCGCCTATGAAACACACACCCTGTACAATGTTTTAACAGGAAAATGATTTGACTTTTTTAATAGATTTGCTCAGACATTTTAAGTGGAACTATAAAAACCGTGCTTCGTATAAAACCATATACATAAGTACTCGTTTAAGATCGAGCGAATGGAATTATTTCACATAATGATGTGCTCATTAAGATTGGTACTTCATTCCGTTTTTTGAAATGCAAACATGTCAATAGCCGTTTTTTCATGAGACTTTGAAGTTCAGTCAGTAAAAGAAATACCTAATAAATGTAATTGCCAGTAAGGTTTAGTGGTTGGACTACCAAGAGTATTGATATTTTACTGAACTTCGTAGTCTCTTGTAAACACGTTTTGTGAATCTTGTGAGGCATAGCAAACAAGCAGAATTAATTTCAGGTTTACAGTATTTTTGTGGGTAAGGCAACAAAATTTCACGAAAACCATCCCAAGTCAATCCAAGTTGGAAAGCTTTTCTTGTATGCATGTTCAATAGTCAAGTTACTATTACTGGATGTTAAAACGTAAAGTAATTCCCAGTAAGATTTTTTTGTTGGGCTGTATGTTAATTTTTGTACTGACTGAACTACGAGACCCACGAAAACACGAACAAGAGTTTCAGGCAAATCATTGCAAATTAGGTGGCAGAGGAAGTGTGAGAATTAATGGAGAGGATACGCTGAAATTATATAGATGCGCTTCGTACATATGTCCAAATGTGAGCTAACGAGAAACTTGGGTGATTTTTTGAATACCACACTGGACTTAATTCGACACTGCCTGCAATCATGAACTAAACATAGAACAATTTCGTCAACTCAAGAACGACTGTTAAAATTGGGAGAGCTGAACCTATCTTTCTCTATATCAGAAGAAAAAGAGAAGAAAGAGGGGCATTTAGATACCTTTACCTTAATATACTGTTATACAACTTAATATACTGTTACACAACATCTGGCAATTAAAAAGTAAAAAATATTGCTGACATGTTTTATTGAGAGAATTCACGAAGCTGAGTACAATTCTTTCAGGTTACCACAAATCTGTAATCGGTACAAAATAGTACCGTGTTTAGTTTTTTTACCTACTCACCTTAAATCAATAGAAGCATAATATCATTGTGGCAGGATACAGTCCAGTAATAGTGAAAAGTATTTCGCGAAAACGAATACGAATGCGTTCCTTTGGGCTCCTGTATTTACTGCTAAGTACTTCTAACTTAATGTTAAAAGTAGTTTTAATTACTTTAAAGAAGGTCAATAAAACGCGGATGATATTAGAAGTTTTTGATACACTTGATGTAACTCAAATGGTTTGAGAAATGAACCCGGTCACGGTTTGAAACAACACAAATCTATTCGAAAAGCTTGAAAACTTGAGATACAAATGAACACGACCAATGGAAATAAGTAATTAACAGTTTCATTCTTTTTCATGGTTTGCCAAAAGTTGTTGCATCAGAAAACACAAATGATGACAGTATAATATGATCTACATTAAATATTACTCATCTTGTTACAGTTTTTTACAATAATAATTTACACCATGCGATGGTTAATACATTCATTCATTAGAGGTCTAGGTTAACATAGGATGGTACCATTCAATTTATCCATAAAATGTCAAACAGTGAATCTTTCTCATTTTGTAACTTTTTAAAATAGCTCTTTGGTAATCTAAAATTGAAGTTTTTTTTAGTAAAATTTTAGGTTTTTTTTTTGTCATTATTTTTTTTTTTTCAATAATGTATCCTTAAAGACTGATAAACACCGTTTTAGAAAATGCAATATAATTTTATTTTGCAAATAAGTTATGTAAATTATTTAAATTTAACTATTTTTGTTGAGTTTAATTTAAAAAAAAAAAAAATCTGTACTCACCTTATCTCTTTCCAAAAAGCACACACATTTTATCATATTTGTATCTATTATTCAAAATTTAAGTCATTTTTAAGTAATATTTAAACAAACATAAAATCAATTAAAAAAAAAATCCAAAAAATAGCAGCTCAAAATATCAGACACACTTCATAATTTTATTCATAAAAAATATAATATATTTTATAAATATAAACCAACCAAAATTTAACCACCTATTACAAAAAAAAAACATAATTATGAAGAAAATTTTCAAAAACTATTTCTAATGTTACATAAATACGAAAAACAATTTATACGTATGTATGTAATGTTTTGTATTTAAAATAAAAAATCTTATTAAAATAATAATGTGGACAAATTTTAAATAAAATTCTTCTCTTTCAAAATTCAACTTAGAAAAAAAATAAAAAAAACATTCATGATGTCCATATACTTATGTCATATACATATAATAATTATATCACAACAATTACCTACCTATTAAAATTTTTAAGCGTAGTTCAACAAAAAAAAAAATTAAAAATAATGTATATCCATACAATTTACAAAAAAAATAAAAAAAAAATATTATATACTTACTTGAATGTAGTGTTGTGATTTGATTGCTTAATTTAAATAGATTAGCTTTTAAAACAAACAAAAAATATAACATAAATTTATGCTGTACTTATATTCTTTACTAGTGGGAGTTAATAAATAAAATAAAATATAAATTAATAGTACATAACTCAAAATCAAAATCAAAAATTTGAAAATTCTTTCGAAAATTATTAAAAAAAAGTTTAAATAAATTTAAAGAAAATTAAGCTTTTGGCAAGTTGCATAATATAAAGTATAAGTAAGAAAAAAGAAAAAAAAAACGAAAAAATAAAGCAGAAATGAAATGTACCATTCGCTTTTTGTGTTTGTTTATATTTTATTTAAACACACCAGCTACCACTAAAAAAATTATTAAAAAAAATACAAAAAAAAAACAAAAAAAAACATACTTAAAACATTTTAATCGAAAAATATTTTTTACAAAAATAAAAATAAATTTAGTAATTTTTTTATTATGATTGTATGTGAATATAAAATAAAAACTAAAATATTTTGTACACGATATTAAACAAAAAAAAAATTATTTGAATTCAAACAAAATACATTTTTTGATTAATAAAATAATTAAAAATACATCTATACTTAAAAAAACCATATTACTGTATACAAAATTTGAATTAAAAATAGAATGTAACAACACTTTTTTATTTTTGTTCTCTTTTTATTTTTGCTTTATTTAAAGTAAAACAAATATATAACTTAAGATTTATACTTAACAAAATTAAGAAAATACAAAAAAAAATCAATAGAAATGGAAAATTAATACAAAAAAAAATAGTAATTTTCTATACATACATAGTTGACATCCAATGTAAGAATAAATTTATCAACCACATCAACAATAGACGAAAATAGTGATTTAGTTTTAAACATTTAAGTCAGTTTTAGTGTCAGGAACTCGAATGGGAAATTCAATAAATACAAATGAAAAACAAAAATAAAATAAAAAAAAAAAATTACTTGTGTTTTTATTTAAATATGTGTTAAACCCAAACATGACTATTGACGCTCAGGTGCAAAATTGACAGTATCAAGGTTCAAGAAACTACAAAGACTTAACACAAATTACCTATAGACGCTAACGGTTGATGCTTGACTTTCTTAAATGTAATTTAAGCAAAAAATACCATTCAAAAAACTGTATTTTCGAAATTTGGAAATTTTTAAGGTCGCAATTTTTGTAACCGCATTATGGCATCGGGTAATACCGTTATATATAAAAAGGAAATAAAGTTTGATGCTAGACTTATTTTCGAACAACGTTAGTGCATAAGAGCTAGAAAATTCGGAAAGCTAATAAGCAAAATTAAATTATCCACTAATCAAAATATCACAGCGGTATTCGAAAAAAGTCTGATCTCAAAAGTAGGTATTATCATAAACAAAAAACTTTCAAAATTAATTCAAATTTGACATTCCTCTTATATTATTTAACTTAGTTTGGAATTTCTGAAAACATAATAATTCTAAATGTAACTTTAAAATCTACAGTTACTATTGTAATTGCAAAATTTGCAATAACAATTGGTGCTGTATTGTAATATCTATAATGACAATTATTTTACCTACCTTACCTAATTGTAAAATTTGCAATAAATAATTTACAATTGCAATTTTAATTGAAAACATCTATAATTACAATTATATTGATCTATAATTGTAAAACTCACCCTCTGCAAGAGGTCCAAAGTCCCCCAAAATCAAAAAGGGGGATCGAGCTAAGATTAAAGATAATTCGATATGACCACCCTTAAAAAATACCAACATTTTTTAATAAACTCTTCTGATTTTAAATTTTCATGTGGATTACGTGCATTTCCATTGGAGTACTGTGGCCCTGGCCTCGAAAACTATTGTTTGAAAAATTGCAAATGAATAGTCAACAAAGCCACAAAACATGTCATATAAATGACACACGAAGCTCAGAAATGCTTAAAATTTTATTAAATGCATCTTCAAAGTCGACACCACAGCATATGAAGCGGTGTGTTGATATGGGGACTTACAATGTTGGTTTCGATTGGAAGTCCGGAAGCATCCAGAAGTCTTCTGAAACTGTTTAACTTTCACAAAAATGACACATTATGACACAATAAAACAATTTTAGAAGACTCCTTGATGTTTCCAGACTGTTCTTGACGTCTAATCAAAAATGATATAAGTGTATAGACCTTCATTTTCAAAGGTCAAAATTAGTGCTAGCTCTTGAAAATCCAAATCCAAACTGAAATAAGAGTTTCCTAAACTTTTGAATTCTTGATTTTTTACAGAGAACTTAAAATTTTAAGCATTTCTGACTTTCATGCGTCATTAATGACATGACATGTTGTGGCCTTGGTGATTCTTCGTTTGCAATTTTTTCCAGAGCTCTTAGAGTCGTTAAGATAACTGTAAGCAAAAGTAGGATCATTTCTATTCTTGTAGGCAATGAAAAGGTAAGGTTTATTAAAATCCTAATCCAATTTGGCCTCTTTTCTTCATAGCCAATAAATGTATTTTAGGAAAAACTGGGTATTTTATGAGGAAATGTCCTGAACAAAGATCCTGCATACTTTGATACTAAAAAAATTTCTGAGATATGAATCCAAAAATTGTTCGTCTCAGAAATTTCCGCAAAATAAATAAAAATGACTGCTGAGATTTTTAGTCCCACTTAAAAAATACCAGAGCCCTCAGAGATATCTTTTTATGAGACGTTCCTGCGAATACTTCTGAAAATGTTTGTTCGAAACTGCAGTAGCCTTTCTAATTCTTAAAAGAAAAATCATGGATTACTGAGGTAATTCTAATTCGAAAATCTTACAATTTAATAGGTTTTTCATAATACATTCATAAAATTAATGCAATGAAACAAATCCCAATAGTTCTACTCACCTGTCTTAACTCTGAGTCATAGAATAAAAAAGTATTTTTGTTTTACTGTACATACAAACATTTTTAATAAAATCTCCCAAAGTCCTAAAAAAAATATTTAACTTTAATTCTAGGCTAGGGAATAACCTAAAACCCATAACTGCAAAGTCTTATGAAAATCGCTTCAGTAGCTTATAATAATATATAATAATTATATAATTAATAATAATTTATTTTTCTTGAAACTTCGGGGGTCCCTGGCCCCCACAGACTTCCATAATTTTACTCAGACGACTTAAGAGAGTACTAAAAAGCAAAAAGTTAATAGTTAGATATCAATTAGTTTTATTAAATTCTAATTTTTATTTCCCCCCCCTTTGGGGGTCCCTTGTCACCACACCCACCAGCTGAGGATTGGCAGAGTTGCATATTTTTACTCAGGGTTATAAGGGAGTGCAAAAAGTGTAAAATTTTTCGTTATAAAATGACGTAACTTCACTCACTTCTTTGGCACCTTTGGGGGTCTTTGGTCTTCAAACCCACAACTGAAGGCTTGGCAGATTTCATTTCACATTGTTGAAATCCAAAAAGTAATAAAATTTTCGTTATAAAATGACGTAACTTCACTGCAGGCTTGACAGACTTCTCGATTATTACTAAATAAAAATCATTAAAATGTTCGTGATAAAATGACGAAACTTTTTATGTTGCTGGCTCTCCGTCTAATAGGCTGTAGCTCAACATAGACACAGACATACAGAATTGCGAGACCCACTTAATGTATTGCCAAATACATGGTCTGGTTTTGAGACCCACTTATGGGCAGCAGTTGTTTTTGTTTTATCTCCTGGCTTTGACTGGACGCCATCTATAGGTGACCAGCAAATTTCTTTCCTATCTTTCTAACTAGTGCCGGGCAATCTGCATTTTAAAACAGACCTAAGGTCTTTCAATACAGGCATAAAGTTAAAATTATTATTATGGTGTGTTTGACATCTGACGATACTTACAAGAGCATGATATCACTACTTGTAATATGAAACACTTACCATGCACGGCACTGTAATTATAACTTACTTCCCTTTTTATAGTCGGGTAGGCGACCGTCAGTTTACATAGCTTATAAGTTTAGAGATTTGAATGGGTGTCAAATGAAAGATAAGTTGGTACTGAAAATAAAAACATAGAGTTGCCGTTTTTAAAATGGGTACATCAACGTGGCAACCCTGTTTGAACGAAAAAAAGCTATGTCACTTTATGCATCATAACTTTTTGGTTTATTAAAAAATCGAAAATATTAAATAATAAACATCATTAATTAAAATATTAATAAACATCAAAAAATGAAGTTAGGACTGTAAAGATCAGAATGTGGTAACCCTGTTCAACTGAAAAACACACACAAATAATTCTAATTTAAACAAAATAGAATAAATTTGCTGGAGTTAATAGCTAAAATCTACATGAAATTTTTGACTGAATTCTCTTCTATCTAAAAACTGGAGTGCCAACTCCAAAATGGGTAAAAGTATGCGGTAATCCTACTTGAATCCACAAAAAGAAAAGAGTAAAAACACTATTTTTTTAGTCAAAATGTACCATATTTGAAACAAATTTTAGACTTTTTTTGACACCAATTTAAATCACTAACCTTACGAGCTAAGTAATCCGACGGACGGTCGCCGCTTGATTGGACTATTATACCTAACTGACCTTCGGCTGGATTATGCTTTGTCTTGAAGATTTATTCAAAAACCAAAAACAAATAGTATGCTTTGTTAAAAACCTACAAATGTTTAATAATTTTATTAAATATTTAGAAATATACATAATTACAGTTTTTTTTTTTCATCAAACATTCAAATCTACTACCACTCATTTGGTCCATCTTTGCCATCAATTTCCGGGCATATGGAACTCAAGTTGAAATTAGTTAGATTTCCAGAAACATTTGAATTTTGTTGGCATGATGAGGTGTCTTGCAATGTTCCAAATTGTCCTTGATTAAAAATATTCAATGAAGAAGAACCAACAGCTTTGCTTGCAACTGTATGACTTGTTGCATGATTCCAACTCTGATTGTAGTTACTACTGGGAAAATAAGTTGGATCATATGGATCATTGTTGTTCGATGATATTGTGTGGGAAAAGTAATTAGTTGTTGTTGCTGTGGAGTCAAATGTTGAATTAACTCCCCCGTTTCCTACGCCTCCTGTAGCTGCCGGTGGATGTATTGAATTTGCCTTTACTGTTTGTTGTGAAGAAGAATAGGCACCTGCACCTAAGTAATCATTCTCAGAACAGTTCTGGGCATTGGGATAGCTAAAGAAGTAATTATTAGAGTTATGGTAATCCGTTTGGGTATTTGTTGCAGACTCAGCTGGATTATAAAAACGACTATTGTCCTTCTTTGCTATGAGGGATTCAGCGGAATAGATGTTAGAGAAGGTTTGTTTCGCCACAGTCGTGGACTTTTCCCCAGTAACCTTTGTCATTGTCTTCTTGACAGGGGTATTTATGTCCTGAGATGGTGTTTGATCCACCAATTGACTGACCGAAAAAATCTGTTTTACTGTTTTATTGGGTGGCGCTTCATTGGAACCAAAATTCTCAAAACTGTATGCTGTTGAAAAATCTGCATTCAATGGCTTTGTTGGTGACCAATTGATGAACTGATTATCATCATCGTATGAATCTTTCCTGCAGCCGAAACTGAGGTCGAAATTTGTTGAGCTGCCTGGAAATTGGTTTCCAAAATCCATCGGAGGCAGGGGAAGTGTAGTTGTCGCCGTTGGAGTGTAGTCAGTGGTAGGTGATGTCATCCAGTTAACGTGTGACTTTTGTTGAGGTTTACTTTGTTCGCAGTCGTAGAAGATTTGATCAGCTGATGTATCTTTGGGCTTCTCCAAGGACTTCCAAGAAGATTCTCTTGCCATTTGAGTCTCGGTCGACCTGGTTTGTGGCAGTGAAAACGTTGGCGTATATTGTGCCTCTTCGTATGGAAGAAAAAGGTTCATTTGATTGCATCTGGTGTTGGTGGCAGCCTTGTTTCCTGCTTCAACCACAGAGGGCTCGGAAGACTTTGGTGGGGCCAAAGAAAATGTAAAACTAGTCGATGTCAAGGAATCACAGACTATAGTTGCCAAATCGAATGGAGTAAAGAGTGTATTTTGGTTGCATGCATTTGATGTCGATGGGTTTGGTGGAATCCAAGGAAATTCCGTTTTAACGGAATTATTTGATTTGATTGCTGTTGTCGATGCAGAAATCAAAGGATCAGCTGACACTGATGATGACGATGATGATGATAGTATATTTCTGTTTTGTGTTGGAAAATCGTAGAAGAAATTCTTTGTTGGAGACAAAAAAGGCATTTTGTTTGGTTTAGTAGTTGCAGCTGAAATCTTTGAATTGCTGAGGCTTGATGATGAAGATGATGATAAAGATAACGATTTCGTACCGTTTATGAATGAGGTTTGGTTTGTTATTGATTTTCCTCTAGGTGTTTCTGATTTTACTGACCAATTTGGTTTTGTTGGCAAAATATTTTGCCCAGATGAGTCTTTTGGTGTTGTATTTGATTGCGATGAGGTGTTATGCACTTTTGTCGGTGATTGCAGTACATTTCTAAGAGCATTTGATGTTGAATGATTGTATCTGGGGAAGAATTTTTCTGATGAACTAGATGTACTTGGTGCTGGCACAGATGTAGGATTGATTTGTTCTTGCTTAATAGGTAACTTGGCTGGAGAAGTAATTGAAGATGGAAAAATTGGTGTTGGAACTGGGTTCGCTATCGAATATTGTTTGGATGTGACCTGGAAGAGAGTAAAGAACAATCGTTAAAATTTGGTTTTCAAAAAGATTTTAACTAAAGACTGAGATTGATTCTACGAGTAAGTAGACAGTTCAATATTATCTCTGCTGGTTCCTTCATAATCCATAAAATTTCGTGTCATGTCACATACACATTACCATTTTTCGGTGGCATCATTGCTTTTGAAGCCACTTCTTACAGAAACGCATTCACGCAATGATCGCCTAAGCCGATTCCAAGGTGAGCTCAACGTAAAAAACACAGCACCTAACCTAAAATAAGAATATGGGCCTAATCCGTGGCATGAAGTCAAAGTGGTATTTAATCCGAAAGCTGAAAACCCAAGCCATAGGGAAGGTAATGATTTCTTAAAACATTTGAAATATTCTTTGCTTCACAGTGACTTCAGCACAGTTGAAAGGACAAAAAATACATCCTTGCTGTATTTCAGAACACTGTCTTCAACAATGTGCAGAACGAGGCGGTAAAAGGAGAACTAGTTAAACTTAATGCGAACAAAAAAAACATCAGAAATAATAGATTTTGCTTCTACGGCCAGAGTCACCTTTGAAGGTAGGCTTTTTTTTGTATCTCTGGATACTCGTTTTCAACTTAGTTCTAAAAAGATCATAGAGTCCTTAAAGTAAATACATTATGCTGATGAGATGAACTTGCATTACTAGCGCATCTCAGCTACTAGCGAACAAATAGAAAATACCTCTATAGTCAATATTTGGACTAGAAACTGTCGCCTCAGGGCTAAATCCGCAAAACAAGGAAACTGATTCTATTTACAAAAAAAAAGAAAATGCCAGTTTTAAAAGTTCGACGTAACCACACACAAAATCGCTGATCACGCAAAATACTTTGGTAGTATCTTGAAAAATAAATTAAACTGGGGTCTCAACATTAAAGAAACAGCTGAAAAAGTGGATGTTACAGCCATAGCTGGAACTGTGCTGCGGAACGGTAAGGTAGTCTGTAGAATGGCTTGGATTGAGTTATCAAATCTAAAATCATGGCAAATTACGATGAATGGTTAGTTCACAGTGGGTCTGGAAGATAAACTCGACCTTAATCCCATAGAGCCTAGACCAAGAATCAACAGTTAATAGAGCTTTTCGGATTAGCTGGATTGATATTTGTAACCACAGTTTTATTAGGCAACGCACCGAAGAAGGAAAAAAATATGGCGGAAGATAAATGGGAGCCGGAGCTTAAGCCAAGACTACTTAACTAGGCGATGGTAAACATTTAGTAACTTTCCTGCTACTAAGCACACCCTTAACAATCTCAGGCAGGTAGATATCTACCAATACCAAAGTCGTTCAAGACCCCACTGATCACATTTTGCATCTTCCAGAACTACACTTAACTAAACAAACAATGGACAGAATATACTGGCAAGACAGCAAGCTAAATGTGCCAAGGGTTCCTAGAAGGATACTGTGTACGTTGGTGCACGGTTCTTCTCAGAAACTCGCGGACTAGCCAGCTCAATCCGACTAGATGAGTTTCTGGTAGTGACGAAAACTGCCAGACAAGCTCGAATGATGGCAGTACCACAAGATGACTTCACCTTTTTCATTGACATCAAAGCAGCAGTTAAAGCGACTCTCAACACTGAAATCAAATCAAATCGAAGTTTGTACTCAAAGCTGTGAAATGCTCCTACGCCAATCCTAAGGATCTTAGACAAATCAGTCCATCATCATTTTTTCTTAAAACTATGGAACAATTGATTGGTATCCATCTGGGTAGTGCGATAGAACCAATCCTTATCTCGGTAGAAGTTGCTACTTTGGACCATCGAATACTTCCTATTTCACTAAGAGTAGTTGCATTCTTAGATATAGAGAACGCTAAAACAATGTCCACAGCGCTGTAATCGCAACGAAAATGCAGAGCCTAAACGTAAACAGCTCACTTGATGAACTGGTATATAAAACAGGACAATCAATGCGAAACTAGGAAACTTTTCTAAAAAAAAGTCAGTCACTACGCCACAAGGTGGAATCCTATGCCCACTTCTCTGGACTATGCTACTGATAAACCGGAAACTCTTGCAGACCGCTCTCAACAAGCTTTTCAAATATACAGTTCGATTGGTGTGGATAAGTGGTTAGCCTCACACAAAACTGAATTTGTCCTCTTCATAACTAAATACAAAATTCCGAAACTTGACTTTCCATTGATTAAAGGTGCTCGACTTACTTTTACAGATGTAACTAAATACCTAGATCTCATTTTAGATTAGAAGTTTAGCTTTCTATTGTAATGTCGTTTTCGATTGGAAATTCAGAAGAGTCCAGAATCATATAGAAGTCTTCTGAAACTGTTTTATTGGAGCAAAAATGACAGATGACACAATAAAACAGTTTCAGATGACTTCTGGATGACTCCTGACTCTTCTGAATTTCCAATCGAAAACGACATTACAAATAGATCTTTTCTTTGACGATTGTCTGCTTCCTTAGATATTTATTTAAATTTATTTCCTTACCTCTTGACTATTTGACACGCCACACATACTTGTTGAACCAATCATTGGATTTCCGCTATTAAAACTGAAGCAACTATCAAAGCCTGTCGTTGATGTCATTCCATTTACTCGACTTGCATTATTTTCAGGAATTTTCTTTGGCGCAGATGGACGTGTTATCGCAGAAACAGTAAACACAGTCATTGTTTTTTCACTGACCAATGGTTTTTCTTCATTCTCAACAACTGGAAGTGGGGATAGAATTTTCTCACCAACAACAGTATTTTGATCACAGAATTTACTGTACTCCTCGGTGGTGAAGAAATTATTTAAATTTTCCAAATTTACAGAACTATCTGTGTTCTCAACATTTTTTCCGCCCAACATTGATGAGGTGACTACAGGAAATGATAAGAGAAACGCCGCTGTAGGAGAAACTGATTGCTCTCTCAAAGGTTCTGGATTGAATTGAACTTTTACTCGTTTTGATGGGGTTTCTTTACGCAGTTGTAGCATTCTTTTGCTAGCTTGTCGTCGTTTTCGTTGCTTTATGGGCAATTTTCTATTGGCGACAACATCGAAGTTCCATTTAAGCATTCGACTTGGATGAGGATAGCATTTGCGAAACATTGGCCTTGGTATTAGTTTCAGTCGTTGGTGGTGTTTACGAAGTTTCCGTATGCGCAACAGAAGAGGTTTTGCAGGCACAGCAGCGGGTGGTGAAATTTGAGGAGGAGTTGCAGTTTTTGGTGCATCGTTGAGAGTTTCTCGGCCAAATGCAGTGATAATTGCAGTTGGTTTCAATACTACTTCAGGTTTTATTGGTTTGCTCTCAACTGAAATTGAATATAAAAATGATGAATCGTAAAGTGTTCGCTGTTAAATATAAGTTAATTAAAATAGAATCAAAAATATTTAGACTGACTGGTACATCGCTTGCTTTTAAGTTCACAATGGAGTAAGTTGTCACTACCAATAGATTAGCTTTAGCCGGTAGCGAAAGAATTTATTCTATGGAATGGAACGTCACTAGTTTCAGTCAGGTTGAATAACATTGTGAACATATTATAGCGTATACTCCGACGTAATCAGAGCATAGGCTTATAAGGAGTCATTGAAGGATCTTACCAGATTGGGGCTCCTTTCGCTGGTGCAAATTTTCGGACCTTAAACATGTGCAGTCAAACAATTAGTGTGGATCTTGGATAGATACAACCATTGATGAAGTGCCTATGAATGGAAGATGAAGAAGGTACAAGAAAAATGAAATCTTGCGATATCTACAGGATTTGTGATAAGAGAAAGACTAAGGTAAGAATTCATCCAGCGAGCGCCTTTTCACAATCCGCATCAGGTCCAAATTTAAGAACATCAAGTTGATCCTATGCCACCTTGATTTTTTTGTTCCTTTTGGAGGAATTGATAAAACCTACAAGAGTAATGCTTGTCAAGAAAAGTGCATCTCAGGTACCCGTTTGGAATGGGCAGAAAATTGTAGGTCCCCTCCATTCCAAGACAGTCAGTAACTAGGTCTTGGTTCTTCCAGAACAAGTGGTGCCACAATATTAATTTATTTATTTATAAGCTGATTTGTGCTCACACCCTAATGGCGAGAAAGATGATCCGACTAGTGACTTTTTGAGAAGACGACAAGATTGTTTTTTGTGACCAGAGTGTATCTTATGTTCGACGGTTTTTCAACAGCCTGTGAATGAGCAACAGCTTTCAAATGACAACCATGTAGAGTGCCGGCGATTACATTCAACCAAGGACAAAGCCAATGGCCTAAGTTTGTCAGCAGTTTTCCTGACAGCTACCTTAACCTAACCTAACCTAACCTATGTGTAGCATTGTTCCCTTAAGGTAACTTGGGGGGAAGGAACACTCGTAGAAAAAAAAATCAATACATTTTTATAAAGATGGATCGAAACTGAAGTTTCTAACCTTTCTAACCATTTTAGCATATTATTTTGCGGAAATTCCGGCGATAAAAGAAGCATTGTCTTGGATTAAAGAAAACGATATATTCACATCGGATAATCGCATGTATAATGAAAAATATTGTCAGGTAGCCCTAAAATCCCTCAAATCAGTTTCCTCAAAATATATGAAATAGTTTACAATCTTTTTTCTGCATGCACTGCTCTGCAAGGGATATTGGAAGTTCTTAAATTATCGAATCGTCTACCAACAACGCTTAGGAATGTTTAAAATTCTAGTTTTAAATTCAGTGTCGGCAAACTTTTACCGCAAGAGACTGCGAGAACTTTTGTTGACCGTGTTTCCTAAATTTATTGGAGAACCCATCAGTACCATCAAGTATGGATGATGTACTGGGTTGCTTTAAAAGGAAGATTCTTCCAGTCATGTTGCGTTTAATGTGTAACGATGGAGAATATAGGAGAGGATTTTACTACTAGATTGTAATATTGTAAACAAAATATAAACGACGGATTCAACCTCAGTACCTATTAACCAAATCAAGAAAGGCGTTCTCCTAACTCTGCAAACAGAACAAATGTAGGTATATTTCTGTTTATTTTTGGCTGTGAAGAAAGATTTTAGAAGCTACTAAGTCTAAGATCTTTTCAAAATTGAATTTTCCATTTCTAATGTATTCATTTTGTTCAATCATACCTTTTTCCAGACTAACTTCAGCTAGACTTTCTTTTTTCTCCTTGACTTTGTCAGGTTTCTTTGCAGCAACCGCATCTGTGGCATCTTTTTTCGTTCGATTCCTTTGCCTCTTGGGCTTTTGTAACTGAACAGCCTCCACATTTTCTTGTTGTGGCAATAATTCGGGTTTGCTGACAAGTATCGGCGGTAATGCAACCGGTGGTGGTGGCAAAGTGACCTTTGCTTTCTTTAGCAACTCTGTCAACTGAGCATTGCGTTCTTGATAGAATCGTAGACAATTCACAAATTCCCTGTATTCTTCTAAAAAAAAATCAAACAGAAAATAAAGTTAATTATAGAATTTAGGTCAATAAAATTAAAAAATACATCGTCGATTGCAAAAACTAAATGTAAATAAATTATTTCGTCGACTACCACACCAAAACTCACTGAGCAACTCGGGATCTTTTGATGTGAGGTAATCTTCCAGACGTTTATGCAAATCCTCAACAAATGCTATTGCCTTTTGGATGATCTCGATTTTACTCCAAACTATAGATTTATCGAATTTCGGTAATAGCTTTGCTAGCTCATCGAAAGATTTGTTAAGACGATCCCGTCTGTCTTTTTCCCAAGCTTTATTCTTTCTGCAAACCAGAAAAGAAAAAAAAAATACATAAATGGAATAATTAAAACTTGATTATAAATTGAGTTTGAAATTGGTTCATATCTTACTCAGATGGCTTTTTAGTCATAGCTTAATGCGTAGCATTTTTTAATTGTAATTTCAAAAAATGTTTTTCATTTGTTTTGTTGCATTTGAAAAGAAGTTAAATTGCAAAAAAAATAAATAAAATTTTATGTTGTTTACAAGAAAAGAACCTTTATAAAATTTGCACTATTCTCTTGTTGACTGACGTTTCGAAAAATGACATATCTGTCATTTGAATTAAACAGATGTTGTCGGTAGTGTAGTGTACGATGTTCAGATATTTAGACATAGGTGGGGCTAAAATAGAGCGGAAATGAAGTGAGAAAATTAAAAAAAGTAAAACGGTTATTTTTAAAAAATTAGAACAGACATTTTCGGCTATACGTTTTTGAAAAGTAAACCAGCTAAAGTTTTTCCTCTCTGATCGATAATGAAACACATAAACCTTAAATGTAATTAAGTGGGACAACATCAACAAATCTGACCGAGAAATGTGGGAATATGTCCATTTTATACTGTGGAGCCTTTTGCCCCAGAGTGAACTCAAAACGATGTTAGTACCAAATTAATGCATGGTGGAATTGAGCGTATTTACAAAATATTCACGGAAAAGTTCAGATATTTGAGCTTGAAGTTGGATAACTCAATATAAAGATTTCATTATGTTTTCCCAAAAAATTATTCATAAAGCCTAGTTCACAGAGTTCGTCGTGCAAAAAAATAAATTTTCAAACAATTCTCTGCCTTTTTTCTTCTTTGACATAATTAGTATTGTATACATGTGAGTCGCAGATATTAACTCAAATATTTTCCAATTAGCAAATAGCTCCGATTTTTTTACGCTAAACTGTAAATTAGCAAATTGCGAAATAATTAATACAGCAAAATTAGATTGGTACCAAGAGTTTTCAAAAACGAATAAGATTTTGAAAAACTGAGCTCAAGATCAAATGGGTACGTGTGTTACACTGATCTGTAAAAATAAAGTTTTTTTTTTGTCCTTCATATAATTTTTATAAATTATATAAGATTGGACTTTTTTGAATCTAAATCAGGTTTCAGAAAAATTCTATCACGTACAGTTTTTTCCAATTGATTTTTAAAAAAATGTCATTGTTTTGTAGAAAAGAGCTGTCTTGTCCTGGTATATTTTTTAAAATGTTCAGCCGATTCGGCTTAAATTTAGAATATTTATTCCAGATAGTATAAGTTTAGACCAAGGAGCTGTTTTGTGTTAATTAATCAATGTATACCCAAATTTTAAACCGTCATTTAAAAACAAATCACCATAATTTAAAAAATTCCGCAGTTTTTGGAATGTACACAGCAAAAACAACCTGCAATTATTAGTATAGTTGGAATTTCTATACTGTTTGATATTGGCCAAGTTATTTATAATGAAAAAAGGGCATTTAATCAGAGGAAAATCAATTCAAATTTATTTTTTCTGTTTTTAAAAGAACTAATTTGTATGGATTTTTCAACATTTTTGTATGAAGTATCCAGAAGTCTTACAAGAAATTGGTTACGCTTACGACATAAATTATTTATAATTTTCTCTACTCATATTCTGCATAAAATAAGTAAATAACTTCAGATTCGTGTTCAACGTCCCAAAAAATAAAAAGTTAGTCATTGCAAATTATTACTTCAGAGCTTTCAATGGACTTCACACTACGGAGAATATATATTAGACAACTCATAATTTTCACTTTACAATATCCTTGCGCGGAAAACGTATTTAAAAAGATTTTAAATGAATAAGACAGATAAAATGCTGATTTTTTTTTATATCTCAATAATAGTTTTGTAACAAATTTATTTACCATTAAAAGAAATTGGGCGTTAAAAAAACCAAAAAAACAGGTTTTCACATGTTTATATTACCATATCTCGAAAACGTGACGTGCTGGTTTATATTTTAGATTCGAATTCAGCAAGCCAAACTCCTATAGAAAAGTATATTTTGGTTTGAAGGCGATTTTTGTTGTAGACCAGTGTAACCTGGGCGCCGAAAATTGATAACGGATTTTTGTAGAGGTTCAGGTTTTGAGTAAGAATAAATAAGAGCAACAAATTCTTAGACAAAAAAAAAATAATATAAAATCTGAAAGTTTTGAAAAATTGCAATTTAAGCATTTTTTCCCTCAAATTTGAGTTTGAAACTAGTTTTTTTTTTTTTAAACTATGTATAGATTCGAATTGATTTAAAAACTGGCTAACCGTTTTTTTTCATTTTTAGAACTTTTTTATGAAATTGTCCGCCGCGCCGCCCGCCGCCAAACCCAATTAAATGTCAGATGACATTTTCTAAACAAAAAATCCTTCTTCTTTTAATTATTATCAAATCTCAGAACACATGAATATACGAAGGTTCGGAACTTCAGTTACCTCGGAATTCATTTCAATTCTGAGCTCGTTTTCATTGAACATATAAATCTTATTGGCAACAAACACAAACTCTATGTTAGGGTTTATTTTGTATTAAGCGTTGGTATAGTATGAGAAAGATAAACTTTTTCGTGGAACGAAATGTGAAGGGATCGCACCAGCGATCACCTAATTAATTAAAAAATCATATCCAACCAACTTCGATACCCTACACTCTAGTTCCCATCATCATAATGTATTTCCGTTGGCACACTTAGTGCACAAGCTATATCACTTATATGAGCTATATGTGTCATAATAAAATACTCATATGACACCTTCAGTGCATAAGGGTCGCTGACTTATTGTTAGCTATTGTTTGATAATGCAGCATAAGCGATATAGTTTGAGACACCTGGGATACATTGTGCTGATGAAGCATAGTACGGGAAATCCGATGGAATGTCATCGAATATCGAAGTATGGTTGGATATAGCAATAATTGTATATAAATATTGAATAAAAATAATTAAGATTCACTTCGATTTGAAAAGCTAAACGACAAAGGTCTTTTATTTACAAAAGATATAGAAACGTTAACGTTTAGTACAACAGACGCCCTATAGAGCATTGGCTTTTGGGTAAAGGTTTAAAGGGCTACTCGCCGGACCAAGTCTAGTTGTACTAAACTTTACAGAAATACAGAAAGGCTACATTTTTCGTAACTTAAAGTAGGATACCTTAAGTCCTGATGTTCGGCACGCCAACCCCTTCGCGAAAGCCACCATTTTAGACAACATGAATCGATTTGTTGAGAAAAAAGCTGTAGGAAATATGATTGTCTTTAATTGCATCTACATTTGTAATATGATATTTTTAATTTAAGTTTTACTTAATTACTTGGTCGAGTTTTCAAGGCTATACATTTTAACAGCTATTTTGCATAATCTTCAAAAATATATCAAAATGTTGGAAATTTTGTACTCATCACATCATATCACATCAAACATTTCCCAAACGCGTGAACGGAGGATTGTCTTCAAATTTGGTAGAGATGATTTTTATGTAATTTTGAAATATTACTTATTTTGGTTTTTTGCTTCTAGAACGAATACCTCCCATACAACACTTTTCCGTTATTCGAGTTTTCTCGAAAACGGCTCTAACGATTTTGATTAAACTTTTAGATATGATTTCTTCTTTAACGATAAATTTTAATTTTTTTTTTTTGAAAAATCTATCGCGCCGTTTAAAAAAAAAATCAAACGATTTAAAAAAAACAAATTGGTATGTCATTTTTAAGATATTATTTATTAACATTTCAAAACTAAATTTTGAAAAATATTCGCAGACTCAATATCAAATAAAAATAATAAAGTGTTCCCGTTTTAATATAAATATTTATTTTTGCTTATTCCCTTATATCTTTAAATACCTAGGAACACACATCAGATAAACCATAAGGGAAAATTTTAAAGCTAAGTTAAAACGTATAATAAGCTCTGGGCTACATGAGCAAGTTCGTGCGATCCAGTGTCGTGCATTTTATTTTCGAAAACAAACTAAAATCTTAAGTTTGAGTTGTCCAACTTCATGTAAAAATATCTCCGTTTTTATATTAACGATTTCCACCTCTTATTTGATAACAAAAACAAGTTCTTGTCTCAGAAATTTTTGTCGCGAAAAAGCTGTAAATGCGGTATTAAACAAATTGTCAAAATTTTGATGTTTGATGTAGATACATTTAATTTAAGTTTTTTTTGCAGGTCTTAACTAATATCGGAATTTGCTTATTCATTTTAACTTGATTTATATTACATTTACATGAAGCAATTTTACACTTTAAAACCCGTTTACTTATGGCAGTTTCCTGAAATGTTTCATGTTTTAGCTAGGACCTGAAAAAAAAAACGGATGCAAAATCAGTATGATTGAAAAAAAACACCCTTTAACCAATGATATACATGTGTGTATTTTTATTCTTGATTCTTATAATCATCGGAATTTTGTTACGATTTTTCTTATATCTGCCATTATTTTGACAGGGTGTTTTGCTACTTGTTGCACAAAGTTTTTTTAACCTTACAAAAAATTACCCTTTAAACCAAAATATTTCGATGCACTCTTTGGTATCTTGGTTATCATGGCCAAATAAAAGTTCATGCTAAATTTTGTCGCTGTACGTAACATTATTGGAGGGTTTTCTGAAAAATAATCCCCGTTCCACTCCAAAATAGGAATTTACATAAAAAAGAAATTTATTTAAAAAACTGTATTGTTAGTGCAATTTTTTTCGACAACGCCCAACAGACTAACGGTTTCGTCATCACTATGATCGGGCCAAATGGTAGGTAAAAATCTGCTCCAAGCTTTCGGTGTCTTTATTATTAATTTTCAAAATCTTAGTTAGAATTGTTTGTTTTTGGAAGGATCATGGATAAAACAATAATGCTTCCAAGTGATATCCAACTGAATGAAATTTTTAAATGAGTTACAGTGAAAATCGGATCAGTACCTAACCTTTAGGTAAGGAAGTAGGTTTCCTATAAAACATCAGTTTCACTTAAATTTTTTTTGTTTTTGCATTTTGCTACCAAAAAACAACAAAAATCCATAAAGCCTTAAATAAACCACAGATTTCT
This sequence comes from Meliscaeva auricollis, assembly GCA_948107695.1. NCBI lineage: Eukaryota > Metazoa > Arthropoda > Insecta > Diptera > Syrphidae > Meliscaeva > Meliscaeva auricollis. The sequence goes on along the minus strand of OX403619.1, from coordinate 28,723,028 downwards.
CTTCAGAAATGTTTGTTATTTTAATTTTATTACTTCCTTATAATATAATGTAAGCATCACACATTTTATTTTTCTGTCTATTAAAATACCAGATAATGAAAACCACTATGAATTAAATAAAAAAAAAAAACAAAAATTGATAATGAAACTCTCTATAAAGATGAGATCGATCGTAAAATATAAACCTAAACCTAACCTACATGTATATTATAGAAATTAAAAAGAAAAAAAAAAAAGAAGAAATGTCATAAAAAATAAACTACAAAATCGGTTAGAATTTTGGTTCGTAAATTATGCAAATTAACCTACATTTCTCTTTTTTTAAAAGCTTAAACACATAAATATTGAATTTCGATTCATTTTTGTTAATGAACGGACTTTAAAAAATGCGCATATACGCTGCTGCATTAAGAGGTTTTTTTTTTTATATTCATTTTGTTTGGACTTTGGAAAGGTTTTCATATCGGCTCATAGGGAGAAGTTCGATTTACAGGTGGGGCAAATATTTTAATTGAGAGGTAATTGACAGTCGTGAGAAAAAGTTTTAAGACGCTCGCTGCAGAAATAAACTATTTAATAGTAGAGATACCTTCTAAAGAAAATAGATTTTTGTCATGTTTTCATTAATTAGCATGTTTGTTAATTTGAAATTCAAGTAGAATTATAAATAGCTGAAGCATTTGTGAGATAACTCAATATTCTTTATATCTGTTGAGTAAGTAAATTGACTGTAGTAATATCCTCTGTATGGTTCAGAAACTACGATGATATTACTTTGATAACTTGATCTTTTAGAATCAAAACGTTAAATCGATGTGAGTTTTAAAGCCTCGGCTATAGTTGTATAAGGCTTCTATAAAACATTTCTCGGAAGCAATTTTTGTAAAGAAGCAGTAACTACGACAATGCCTTTTATAGAGCGTCTTAAAAGTTAAAAAAAAAAATCTCAGTGAAGCTTTTAGAATTTGAGGCACTTTAAAAAGGTTTCCTTAAGAGTTTTCTCAAATGGTACGAAGATCTAAACAAGGCTACAAGGCCAGAATGGAACCCTGTCAAGATGAGAGGAGGGAATATCTAGTCAGTGCTGCGAGGATCTGGATGGAGCACTTTTCTAATCTCCTGAACGGTGAAAATAACCAACATTTCGCTGTTATTTCGTTTAATTTGAAATACGATGGCCAGAAATTCCATCCACCTGAACTAGATAGAATACGCTCAACGAGCTTAACGGGCTGTACATCCTCACACGATGACTTGGTCAAGAAGCTGAATATACAACGGCTGAGATGGCTGGGACACGTGGAGGTACGGACATCGATGCACCAGCCCGACGAGTCTACAAACCAAACCCTGATGGTTTAGGCAGCAGAGGAAGACAACATCATAACAGGTGGCACACACAAGTGGAGGATGACATCAACCAACTCGGTGTGTGTAACTGGAGGCGGCTTGCTAGGAACAGAGCTGGAGAGGCATGTTAGAGTAGAGTAAGGTAAGAGTTTTCCAATGACGATTATAATTTGTTGTTGTAATCGTGTAACATTTCGTTCCACTGATAATCCCTGTCCTTCTTTTTTCCAACATGGCTACAACAAAAAAAGAAAAATAGGCCAGTGTAGATCCCGAATAAGGAACTTTATCTTTAAGTACGAGCGCTAACGTGCTTTTTTTCAAAAAAAGAGGCGTTGAATGCGACTGGAAGTACTTGGCAGTATCTATACTAAAGCCCGAAGAAAACAGTTATTCCATCATCCATCAATTTTAGCGCCTTCAAATGAATAAAAACCTGCTAATCAAGAAAGCGAGCCGCCAGAGCGTCTGCGAAAGCAGGTAGGGAGAGGAACGTCGTCACCCAGTGAAATTGGATTTTTAGTAAACCGTGGCATAAAGTAAGATTTTCCTTTGATGCGACAACTCCCCAATCTGACGTCACCTAGATTTTTTTTAGAATTAGTCTATTTCATCATGAAACATCTTGAAACTTAAAGAAAACACGTTTGCGTGTAAACGCCAAACGTTGAGGATTACCGGAACTTTGGTTAAGTTCGAAATTCAGCCATTTTGAATAAAACCTTCTTGTATTTTTTATACAAAAATTTTCCAAAAATGTCACTTTTGTATGAGGAGTACTACAAATTTGCACTTTTTTTAATTGTTCCAACGAACAATGGTACTGATTTTCGAAATAATGAAGTTATCCAAATACCTGAATACTTAATTCTCAAAAACTTTGGTAAAAATAAATGTTTTACACTTTTTTGTAAAAAAAATTCTTGCAACGGTACGAAAAAGTTTGGGATTACTAACGTTATTCATATTTTTTTCAAAGAAATTGTACTGCGCAATGCTAGGTTATCAATTTATAACTGAAAAAAGACGCATTTGACAGAACAGGAGGTTAATATCAAAAGTAAAAGGTTGAACAGAGTGATCTTCCTTCGTATTGATCATCTTGTTCCTACTATCAAATACGTCTTTCTTCAATATTGGCAACCAGAATTTGTGACAAACTGTCAATCAAAGTAGGATCAAGAAGTTAATGTTTTAACTCATCATCAGAAATAATACACACAAAATGCTAGGTTAACTGAAGGATCAATTTAGGCCGTTAGAACCATAGTGGCCTAACTGGTTTTGTATTTTTTTTTTTTTTTTCAAAAGGCTAAAACTTGTAATTATGGCGACGAAAATTGGTTTCTTTTGAATTAGTACAAATTTATCAAAAAAAGCTGAATACTGCTGAAATTAACTTTAACTATGGCTCCCACGCCCTGGATTAAAGTTTGAGTTTACGATTTGGTCTGTGTATTTAAGCACGTTGAGATAACTTAAATTCTAGTTCATTCTTGACTTAGTTTTACATTTGTACGTTTCCGATAAAAAATCAAAAAAAAAACTTTGAACTTTGATGTAGTATCAAGTTTCCTGAAGACAAATTAAGGGTATTCATGCAACGAGGGTGTAAACTTTTTGTAAACGTGTTAATGCGATAATTGTGTTGAACGAACTGTTGAATTTTTATTGAAGATATAATTTTTGACAGTACCTAAGTTTATCACATTTACGCCCCTCCATTGCATGAATACCCTTATTTTCCTTAAGGAAACAACATAAATAGTGGATAGCTCAAAGTTTTTTGGTCGTAAACGAAGACTGCTCTTTGCAAGTTTTTAATTTTTTTTATTGTATTTTAAATAGCGAACAAAAAATGTCCGATCTTAAAAAACCTTATTTGGTTATTTCCTGCCAACTTAAGTGTTATGTGTAAGGTCTTAGTTCATTAAGTGGAAACATGCTTATTCGAAATGTTCCAGAAGAAAATGTTTTCAATTTTATAATCTCTTAAAAATACAAAAGTAGGTCTTCAGTGATAAACTCTGCACTTCTTGCATAATTTTATTCCAACATGACCGTAACGGAACACATTTATTTTATTTTATTTTTATTTTTAAAAATATAAATCTAAATTTCAAGTCAGAGTCACATGGGATGACCCAACGTCATCGACAATAAAAAAAAAAATGTGGAAAAACATTTTTTATGCATGAATGTAATCAAAAGTCCTCGAATAATATTCGTTTTGCTTATACTGTGTCTTATTGATAAGCAATTTCAAACTGACTGACTGGCTGTTTTTTTTCTTTTCTTTTTTTGTATTTTATGCATATTAAAGAGAGTGTCAGTATAGAAACAATTTTATTTATAAATTTTGATTTCCAGGCCAGGCTAGAGGTTATCATTGCGTTTCAAGAGTCTGTATGGGGATTGATATAGGACGAATAAACATCAAGCAGGCATCATCGGATTTATTCTGATAAATTTACTTTCTGAGGGCGCTAATATGGGGCAGTTATAAATTTAGGATTTCTCATGGTAAACATATTTATGTACGTTATGCACTTATGTACTTTAAGCTAATTTTAAGTACTTGTAGGAACTTTTATTTTACCATACAATGGAAGTGGCTTTGTGTAGCCAGAATTACCTCAACAAGTCATACCTTAGGAATTTAAAAGTTTCCCAAAAAAAAGATTTAATCATATTTTTTACTAAAGAAGTGATATCACAATAAAAATAATACTTTTAAGATCTTTTACATTTCGGTAAAGGATAAGTATAGCGATTGGCACAGACATTTTTTTTTCAGAATTAGTCTATTTCATCATAAAACTTCATGAAACGTAAAGAAAATACGTTTTCGAGACATTTGTATGTGCGCGTGCCGTTGTCGGCGTTCTCGTCGTGCGTCGTTGGCGTTGGAAATTTGTAAACACGATAACTTTTGATAGAATCAAGCTAATTGGAATCAGTAAACGCTAAAAGTTAAGAATTACCTAAGCGTAGGTTAAATTGAAAATTCATCCATTTTGAATAAAACGTTTTTGTACTTTTCATAGAAAAACCTTCCAAAAATGTCACTTTTGTATGGGGAGTACAACAAATTTGCATTTTTTTTAATTATTCCAATGAACAATGATACTGATTTTTAAAATAATGGAAGTGTCCAAAAACTGGAAAACTTAATTTTCACAAGTTCTGGTAGAAATCAATGGTTTACACTTTTTTGTAAAAAAATTCTTGCAACGGTAGGCAAAAGTTTCGGACTAGTAAAATGTAGACTGTATTTTTTTTTTTTTTAATAATAATTAGTACACCCCTGTCAAATCGAGTGAAACCTATAAGTACACAAGCTAAATTCGAATTCTTAATGAATCTTCTTATTTTGATTGAGATGAATCAGATTTATTCCAAACATCAGCATGTACTTTCTAGGTACTTGGAATTGTTGGAATTTTAGTACAAGGTGTGATGAAGTCATCATATTTGTGTTTTTCTGAACTGTCATACCAGCCCATGTTGTGTTGCTAAGCCAGGCAATAACACAGGCTCCGCTTGATTAAGAAAACCTCAGGCAAAAATGATAGATATAGATTTATTCAGTTATGAATTTTTTCTTTGGAAATTGCTGAATTTGCTTTAAATATTTCTATTTGAATGTTGATTTGAAAGTTGAAAACAATTGAAGGCAGTAACTGATAAAAAGTTCAATAAGTTTCATTTGTACATATACTTTAAGCACTGTCAGATATAGGTATGTCAAGAACGAGGATGAAAAACTTTAAGAAAATGTTATGCTACAATCTGAAAACAAGTTTTTTTTTGTCAACAACAACAAGAGCTTTAAAACTTTGAGGTAAGACGCAATAAAGACTAAAATTGACTTAGAAAAATTGCTAAAACAAGTTACTTATGATCATAAATAATAAGGCAATTTTGCAAATGAATATTGAGTGAAGACTTCTTACGTAAGATTTAAATTTTAATTTGTTATAAATGTTTTAAGTCTGGCACCACTGGTCTGCTGGGCCACGCTAGAGTTACAAGGTACAATACAATGAAATAGTAAAAACACTTCTTAAACCCTCCTTGACGTCAGTACAATGTGTTTGCTAATTCGTCAGAGCAACAATTCATTCATAGTAGAAGAGTGATTTTCATTCCCTTACATAATTTTGAGGTTAACTTAACAAATTTGTTGAGGTAACCCTGACTGAAAAACATATAAGTATTAACTACCACGAATCAGGATGATATCGCACTGATATACCATATACTTCTCGAATTACCGGATTGCTCCAACAATTGTATCGATATTAGTTTGATTCTTTCATTTGTGAATTACAATTTTGTACATCTTCAGTTCGAATTGGCAAAAAGAGCTGCACACCCTCGAGGGTACGAAATTGCAGGTTTTACAAGGCCAATGTGCAAACAATTTCAGAAAAAATCATAAGCTGTGTTCAACGAGGAAATAGTTAGATCAGAACAGGACAGATCAGAACAGTTTCGTGAGAAACGTCAGAATAGAAAACAACAACAAACACATTTGACAGTTCTCAAGAATCTGTTCCGATTCAAAGGCAAGTACACCAAATGCTGTTCTAAACTGTTCTAGACAGCTTCATTGAACAGCAATCTTGAACAGTCTAGAACAGAAAAACCTCATTGAACAGCAAAAAGTTGTACTTTTCTGTTCCGAACAGTCCAGAACATCGTCATTGAACACACTTATAGAGAATTTCACACACAGAAAAAAGACTAATGTAAAATTAACATGAAAAAATGTTGGTTTAAGATTATTTTATTGTTTTACTTTAAATGTTTATTTGTCATTTCTTCGTTCTAAAACGACGCAAAACGGTATAAAAGCAAAATCATAGCTAAAAAATGTTGAATTATATTTATTTTTGTGTTATTTTTCTGTGTGCATTGACTTAAATTATAGAAAATTTAATTGGCGAATCGTTAATGTAAACAAAAATTAGTCTTTTAGGTCTAAAATTACTGAAAAAATGTGTATTTTAACATTTTATAGTTTTTTTTTAACATTTATTGGCCAACATCATTAACGTTTCAGCCAAAATGAAAGTTACCGGATTTGGTATTCTTCTACAGAATTAATAAGTAGAGGTAGTTATTTTTTGCAGGTATATTCATAATTTTGTTGTTGTTTAAGATACTCAAAAAAACCCCCGATACGAAATCCTGGCTGCGGGCCTGCTCATCCTGCATTCTGTTCCTGCATTCTCATCTGATATTGATGTTGATATCAATAAAAAAGTGCTGCCAAATGTCTAGGCTAATAAATCAAATAGATTTTAGACCAGATAGGAAATTTAGTATGGAGAATTAAAAAAAAAATTCATGAATTTTGTTGATTGGTATCGACGCAGAATGTCACCCTGTAAGGCTATCCAAAGTCCTCTAAAATCTCCATATTGGCTTTTTTAACCGACTTTATAAAAGGAGGTTTTCAATTCGACTGTATTTTTTTGTATATATTTCTTAGCTTAGAACTTTTGACTAGGTGGATCGATTTTGATGAAATTTGATGACTCTTTTTGTATTTGAAAATTCTTGGAAGATTTCGGTAATTACCATCGAAAGTTTACTGAGGCGTCACAGATTTTTACTGAATTATGTATACTTCCTTGATATGTTAGACTATTTTTTCAATTTTACATCTACATAAATAAACTGTCTATGGCAATAACCAAAATTGACCAAGATACAGCTAAGACCCGAAAAAAATCAGTGCAATGGATATAAACACCCTTTTACTCATGATACGCATGTGGTCCTTTGATTCTGATGAACACCGAGTTATTTTTAAAAATCTTTATCAGTCTAACAAAATTTTTACAGGGTGTTTTGGCAATTGTTGCACAAATTTATTTACCACTAAAAAACACCCTTTCACCTAAATATTTGAATGAACTCTTTTATTCCTGAATTCCCATAATAATTGCGAGCTTAATAACAATTTTTTTCAAAGTTTTTTCTCCACACCATGTACCATAATTTTAAAAGGTTTACGGTAGTAAACCTTTCTTTTAAATTTAACTGTCTGTTACGTTGTCGTATCGAGCTATTTTTGATTTTATTCCATTCAGAATAAAATGTTTTATGTCTCATGTGGCTAGACTGTATTACCATAAATACCTCAACTTAATAAACCTTCACATTCCCCAGTACTCCCCCTCTTTAAATGCAGTTCTAAAAAAAAGCCAATTGGGGGATTTTGGGGGACCTTGTACCAGCTATACAGCAAGGTGACATTCTGCGTCGATACCAATAAAAAAAAATCATAAATCAATTTGTTTTACCTTAAACCCTTTATTTCCTGGTCTATTTGGGCAAACCAATTTTTTATCAAAAATAGTTAGACAATTTTGAATAACTCTCGGCAAATTGACTTAATTTAAGATTTGCACTCGATTTGAGTCTAAAATTAAAATTGATTTAAAATTATCGTTAAAAATTATTCACACGGCCAAAACAATGTTTTTTTTTGTTCTTTATTTGCCAGCCTCGAATATATACAAAAATATAATCACAAATGCATTATTCGAAAATGTTTTCTTCAGTTTTTTTAGAATAATTTACCATAAGGCAGCATTTACATATTTGACTCCTATAACCCGTTCATTTTACACAGGCCTCGTGTTATTTAAGGTTTTCTTGTGCCTAATATTGTTATGCATTCCCTTTTTACATTTTATATTTGCTTAAGGCTCTGTTCTGTTGTACCCATCATGCTTTACCTATCGTTGATCGTTTTGGTGTTGAACGATCAATTCATTTTGCATTTTTTGTTTTTTGTTGGATTTACACTTCAAGTTGACGACAATAAAAATGCTTATAGCACATGTTCAGGGACGGACTGCTTCACTAGTCTAACTCATTAAATATTTATAGACCTTCTATATGCCCGTGTGTCGGTCGAACTCTATCATATATGAAGTCCAAAGAATGGGAACAACGAAAAAAAATCAGAATATGCGGCCAAGACAATATATTAGATGTTAAATAGTATTTTTGTTTTTCGATGTCAGAAGTTAAAAATACCAATATACCGATAATAGACTTTGAACGATTATAATCTAAGAATAGACTGCGAAGAGGATATCCTGTTTCACCAAAGCGGAAATAACTTTAAAAAGGTAAAAATATCGATAGTACTTAATTTTGTATTACAAAATTATCAGGTAATCTTTTTCTTTGTACTTAACCCACTTAATGACCACCACAGGGTGTTCGTGTTACTGATTTGAAAAAATTTATAATAATTGCTGAAAACCCGAATGAATAATTTAGCTTTCTGGAAGAGATTTTTTATTCACACTTGGGTGCCATACAAAAATTAATAAAATCAAAACTTTTTTAGAGGTAAGTATCTTCATTACAGGGATCCAAATTATTTAAATTTTCATATTCCTCGCTTATGAATCAACCAATTTTAATGAAATTTTGTTGACAGAAGCTCCTAACCTAACCTAACCTATGATCAAGGACGTACGAAGGGTTAAGGGGGGTGGGGCAGATAACATTCGTGTATATGAAAACTATAAACATGGAGTCAATTATATAGAAACATTTTCCTGCAATCATTTGTTGCAAACAAATTGTATATCTACACCAAATTGAAGTTCTTTGCAGAAAACAACTTTCTGGAAAGTTTTTTACAGAATACTCATTCCTTTGCTGCAAACTATAGAATTTTCTTGTAGAGGAAGAGCTGATTATGTGTGGGAAGCATTTTGCGTTTGTCGCAATCAACTCATGAAAATGAGCTTCAAACGAATGGCTTGTTTTGCATTATGTTTGTTGTAATAGAAATACAATTATGGTAAAATGCTACGAATCAGAAACTATTGCGGGGATTGTATTTACTTTCCAAAATATGATTTTTATTTAAAGAAATTTGAGAAAAAATAAATTCCAATTAGAAGACCTATAGACGGTAAGAATAGCTTTATATTTTATTACCACATACTGTTGTGGGACAAAGTTTTACAAAATGTATGGCTAGCCAGACGCATTTATGGACCTCTGGCAAACAACAGTTCCTTTTAGGGGTCCTAAAGAAAATAAATAGAGTGTGTTGATAGCATACAAATAATATTTCAAAGACTGCAACAAAATAATACATATTTTACTGAAAAGCAAGCTAAAAACTTTTGAAACCCTTCCATTTAGAGAGCCCAAAAATATAAATCATGTTTGTTTCAGATATTGTTTTAATAAAATGTAACTACCAAATGACTTTTGGGACTGAAAACAATATCTACATCCTACATATTTTTTTAAATCGAAATTTTGACTTGAATTAATAAAATTTGAACATTAACAAAAAAACACAGAAGTGAAATGCAAAGAAAAATTCACGAAAAGTGTCCCAAAATTAAGTCTTGGTGCAATCCCCGGCAGTCAAACGTATGTGTACCCTTTTGAGGATTTGAGTTAATGTTATTGCAATTTAGGTAATAAAGTCCAAAACGAAATTATGGATTTTATTGCACTCTTGAAAGTGCAATAAAGCCCAAAACAATTTTGGACTTTATTTCACTTATGAAAGTGCAATAAAATCTAAAACTAAATTGAAATAAAGCTGAAAGATGAAAAAGTTTTGAAAAGAGAGGATTATTATGAAAAAAACTACAACAGTTTTACAGTTTTAACTTGATACTAAATTGTAAGCAAAGGTGTTCACTTAATATCATTGTTTGGTAGTATATGTGGAGAGGCATGGCAACCCCCTACTTGTACACACAATATTTCTTGATGCAAAGTACGTTCTATAACAAACCACATTTGAAGATATAAAAGATATCAAGCGTCTACGACGCTTAGTTTAGCCGAAAATCGCATTTAATGATAAAAATTTGATTCATGCGATAGAGTCTAAGAGCCGACAGCAAATTTTGGGAGTGAAGGTATAACCACAATCTGAGTATGCAGATTTATAGGTATACGCATCTTGATTTCAAATTCAAAAGTCTGACAGGTTTATTTTTCAGCCTTCTGTGGTTTTCGGAGGGTGAAAAAAACAAAATAATTCCAAGTCATCTGAAAAAGACAAATCCACATCAATTGAAATTAATTTTGAATATTGAAACTGATTTTCTGTCATTTTTCCCAAGTCTGGAGACCTCAATCACGAAGGTCTGATTATTAGAACTCAAGAAATAATGCTAAGTTTAGTCGCAAATCGAGTTTAAAGACATTTTTTCAATTGAAAGACTTTTTCGAATGAAAGGTAGTTTTATTGAATAAAGTAGTTCGATTTGGATCTTAAAGAGTAAATTGGTGCTACTACTATTAGCTTAGTTCATGGTAAATTCTTCTGTGAGAATTATATATGGATGGTGGCAAAAGTTGAGATTCGGAAAGAGCTCACCAAAATCCATAATACCAATTATTTTGAAAATTCCCGGTAAGCTTTGAGGTAAAACTACTTTACGTCTTCACGAAGGTTTTGACAAATAAATTTGTACTCTAAATGAGCATAATAGAAATATTTAACAGAAGAGATGGCATAACATTGTTCTAGGTGCAAAAGTTTCGAGTTACTGTTGCGGCAAAAGCTCCTCAACCCCGTCAAGGTTTAACCCTAATGTGGGACCTGGGACCTCTACAAATTACAAACCAACAATTAAGTAAGGATGATTAATTTTTATTAAAACTAGCTGACCCTGACGTTGTCCTGCCCTGCAGGGTGATTTTTATTTTCTTCTTAAATTTATTGCCTTAAAATCATTAGTTACTGGACCGCAACTACAGCAAGACTTTTCGTTCTCTAATTTTCAGTAATTGGCTTTATATTTTTAGAATTAAAAATGGTTTTCGTACTTCTTACCGTGACTTTGCAAACTTTTCTCTGTGACTTTCTGCGCTTTTTTCCGCGATATTTCACGGTTTTTCCAGTGGTACCAAGTGCCTTTTTGATGATCTCTCTTGCTAATTTACGAGGTATTGCACGATATTTCAAAAGTATATCACAATTTCCCACGGTGCTCCGCGCTTTTTACTGCGGTAGTTTGTGGGATTTTGCATATTATTTTGACTTTTCACACTTTTTTCCACGACTTTCCACCCTTTTTTCTAAGACTGCCTTTGTTTTTTTGAGCAGAATTGTACGCTTTTTCGGCGGTAGTATGCTCTTTTTTCATGTTCTTCCATTAATGTTGTGATCTTTCATCGATATTGTCGTGCACGTCTCATCAGCTAGTTAAATTTTAGGCAATGAAATGAATTCGCAACTGAATCAACTCTCAAAGGATATAATCACAAAAAACCATCAGCTGACATATTCCGAACCAGCATTCCCAGTTCTGTTTCTTTCATGTATCAGGGATGGCATTGTATTTGTATTAATTTTTTTTGTGATTTTCTTCTTTTTTTTCAATGCATGAGAAAACTTCTCGGGGCCATTATTTTCAGAAGTCTTAGTAACTATTTTGCACAGGAGACACAGACGAATCTGACAAATCGAAGATTATTAAGATACGTCCAGCAGTTCTTGAGTTATAAATATTTAAAGATATTGATTGTGTAATTGACTGTTTTGATTGTCAATATGATAGGTGGAAGCTGAATTTAAGATCGATAGTGGAATCCTATACTTTAACTCCTAAGTATTTTTTTACAGGATTAGTTTTTAATCACTTGTAAGTTAGAATACAATTTTCAATTTTTTTTTTTTATTTATCAAAACTAACACCCTGTACGATTAATTTGAAAATTAAAACTAAGAGTGACCTCTTCACCTGGTTTCTGTAGTAGGCTTTTTCCCTGACACTTTTGCCTTTTATGCCTTCTATTCAAACAGAGCTAATGTAAATATTTGATGCGCTTTAATGAATAGAATTGCCTGTGTGTGCGCCTTAAAATTTATTCAACTACATAGGTATATGCAGGTAAATGAGTTGTATAATTATGGTTAATGAGAGAAGCAAATAAAATAAACTAAAGTATGTACTTGAATTGCACTCTGATGAGTACAGTACCTACATTTCTATGTTATTTATACAATTATATGTATCTACATCATTACGTGATAGATATTTGTATTGACATGACGTTGATTTTAAAGATACAATTTAGACTGTTTTTTTTTTGTCATAATTTATACTACACGAGCGGTGTTGAAGCTCATCCCAATAATATTAAGCTGCAACCGCCAACTAATTAATGAGCTGCTGACGATGACGATGATGACGATCATCTTCATCATCATAATTGGAATGTAAGACAAGACGCATCCTATGAATGCAAGTAGTGATGTCTTGAAAGTTATTTATGAGTGCTTACAAGTCCGAGAACATGTTTTGGGTTTTTAAGTTGAACTTCAATAGGTTAATCGTTTTGAGGCTTAATGTGTTTGTTCCTTCTTAGAATGCAAATGCCGTTTGGTTGGGTTACATTGTAAATGGGTGAGTATTAGTTTTGAAGAGGTTTATAGTAGAGGTGGGTTCATCTCATGAAATATGCATATCTATGTGGGGTTTAATGAGATTATATGGAAGTGATGATTCTATGTAGGTATGAGAATAGAGGTGTTGCCTGGTTGGTTGAGACTTAAGTTTTACTCATTGTGTTTTGAAAGTGGGTAATTTTCTTTAAAATGTATTTAGAAGTCTCCATCAGAGGGTCATGTGGGGGGGGGAATCTTTTTATTTTGTTTTTGTTAATTGTAATTTAAAGTGTGTAAATGAGATGAAATGTTAAAGCAGTTCAATTTAGTAGTTAATAGAGGCTGAGTGCATTTAATTCTTAAATTTGCTCAAAATTACTAAATCTTACGATTAAGGTTGATGACTATTATAATCACTTTATTTAAGATTAAGTTTTTTTAGGTTTTCATCAGAGACGTACTCGTATGTTAATAGTAACGAAGCAAGTTAAGTTGGTTTTCTAAGCTGCCTTCTCTTGAATTTGGTTTGCCAACCATCTAAATTTACTGTTACGTCTAGATGCCAGATAATTTCAAATGCAGATGGCGCTTAACTGGGAGTTGTAAGTAAAGAACTATAAAGAGGTTATACATCTTTAGTTTTATTTCTTTCAAATCAATTCATTTTATTAGTGGTTGCTTAAGTAGTTAATCATTTTGTTTACTATCAGTGGATTTAAAAGAACAATCTTTGTGTACAAGTTGAACTAAAAGATCATGGGAGGTGACCCCAAGATACTAATTTTCGTCTCCTATTGATTCTTCGCCTCGAAAGTGGTGCTATTTATGAAGTCAAGTTAAGAGAATCGATTGCACAGAAAAGGTTCTAGCACTCAGATGACCGCAAATGTCATCAAGCTATAGAGAATTGGTCTTAACTTTGATCCTTGACTGATCCCAACTATAATAGATTTAATTGTAGTCTTGCAGTTTTTGATATAAAATGAATATTTTTCTGGAAGAAAAAAAAGAAAATATAATTCATGTTTTTTATGTATGTAGTTTAATTTGTTGATTTTAAAGACCAATGGCATTTAAAAGTGCACCAATATTTCTGTTAAGTGCTAATGTGACATGGGTATGACATTTAAGCAACGAATTTCGTTTTTTTTTAACGCCAAAGTGCATGTCAGGGATGATCGCATTTTCATAACAGTAATTCCAAAAACTCCTTAGAGAGAGAGAGACTTCTACCAGAATTTACCTGGATGTTGGCCAGCAGGTAAATTTGCCAACAGTTGGAAACTAGATTGTAAGCGCCTTTCTTGGGGAACGTCACGATCTTTACCTTTTTCACCTATGTGGGAAGTAACATGTAACAGTCGTTTATCCATTTGTTCCTGATGATTGTAATGAGTAGCATCAATGATTGTGGTAGCCTTTTTAGTACGGAGTTGATGACTCCATCTGGTCCAGCTAACTCTTTTGGCTTGAATTCCGCGAATTCCGCTATTTGATCAGGAATACCTACACATTTGATTTTTTTTGTCCTTGGATCGCTTGCTGTATTGGTGTCATCAAATACCTAACACTCGTGTAATGTTTGCAAGCCAATTCTGTTAAATAGATGAACTAACTTAATCCAAGAACATCGAGACTGCAGATTGGTTGGGTTTAAAGATTTCTTCGAAGTAGTTGGAACAAATCTTCCACTTTGTATACAGTTGCTGATGAAGAAGTCTGATAGGGGACTAGTTTCTATCGAAATCCCGTTTTTATCCTTGAAACCGTCCGCTTGTGGTACCTATTTGATTATTTTAAGTCTTGGACGCTTTTCTGATTTTTCACTGCTTTGGAAACTACATGCTCCAAGTAGAAGATTTTAGTTCGTTGGAGGGTTTAAAAGGTTTTCCTCTGCTTGAAACCTTTCATTATTAAGTCTTTTTTACAAAATTGATATGGTGCTAAGGTGGCTCTGTTGCTAGGAAAACTAGGTGGCTTTTTAAGTTGATGATAAGGAACATGCTTCGTGGAATGATTTTTCCCCTACCAGTAGGTATACTTTGTGAATGTTTTACTAACGGCCATGATTAACTTTTAATTATAATATAATAACATTATTTAACAAAATTGTTTCATTCATTCAGCTTGTCCAACACAACTAAATTTACTAAAATTAAAAAAATCTTTCAACTGTCTATAAATATGTTTAAAAGTATGAAATTCTAAAACTAAATTTAATGTTTTTCATTTAAATTTAAATTATATTAAAATTTATTTTTAAAATCATTTTTCATTTCTTAAAACATAACATGACATCAAACTGAATAAAAAAAAACAAAAAAAATACTCCGTTATTAAATGATTTTAAAATGATGTCATCAGTCAAACAATATTTTTGTCATAAAAAATATTAAAATGCTTCGAAATATAAATTTACAAATCTTGAAAGGATTTAAAAAGATGTTTTTTTTAATATAAATCATACTTTTTGTCATTTAGAGATTTTTTTAAAATTTATCGTGTCATTTATTATATATGTCTCATGTTAAAAATATGTTTAAGTAGGTATGTTTAAATAATAAAAACCCTTTAATTTCTATTTTAAGTAACTCATGAGCATTTCTTTACATAATGTGTACATTATGTATTTTTATTTTATCTAATTTGAACAATTTATTCTAACCAACCAACCAGGCGTAGTTAGTCAAAATATTTTTTTCGATTTTCGTCAAATTTCTTCAACTTTACCTGGGGCTGTCTTTTTTAGCCAAACTTAAGCTTGCCTACATGCCGATGCCATCACGTTAATCGAGATTTAACTACGCAAACACTTTTTTGATAGAACTTTTGAATTTTTGCTTTCTGAAATAGTCTTTACAAAGCAATAACAATAATTTACACAATAATAATATATGTTTTCTAAATTGTTTGTTTATTTGAACTTTATATTGAGTTAAAAGATACTAGATTTAAAAAAGATTCCTAATAAAAAAACTCTTATCAGAAAAACCTGGTTCATAACCTCTGATTCGAATTCTGATAACATTTCTTTTCTGTTAGTATAGGCACCTACAATAGAAAGATACATGTTTGTTTAACATGATGCTTTGAAAGAAACATCATCATATTCTACAAATACATTTTTGTAGAGCAACAGCCATTAGTTACATCAGAGTTTATGCCTATTAGAAAAATAATAATGATAAGTATAATGATCACTTTGAGTAATGTAACTATTGAGTTTTATTATTGTGTTATATAAGCTACATAAAAATACAACTACTATTTTTAGGGTTAAGATGTTTATTAGGTTGGAATTTGATGTCTTAACAAAAAACATGCGATAAGGTTTATAGTTTTCTTATATCAAGTTTTTATTCAGTTCACTAATGCACACGGGATCGAATATCACTCGAAAAATCATTCTCTTAAAGAAACCTAGATGGTTTTTATGCGATATTGAAGCTGTACACACCTCCATCCAATACAGCAGGACTGGATCTTAAAATTTATAAACGGTGAAAACCGTCCATCGTGATGTGTTCTTCCTGTTGGGCTTCTCCTTTAAATGACAGTATTAAGTACTTTGTTTTCGTCTCAGTCAAACCCATTTTTGTATCTGGTGATGACTTTCGGAGTTGCCTACAGTTAAGTACTTTAAGAACGATTTTTAAAGAGATTGCTTGATAGTGCATCAGCCGGTCTTAAACCTTCATCGAACTCAAAAGCGTCGTGGATGATATTCTCAATGCTGATCGATTTTGATGGAGCAGTGGGATTACTTATTCTGCTAAGACGGATGAGGTTCCAAGTAACAATTTTTCCTCTATAAGGTGAAAGTTCTAAGATTCTTGAAGTTGTTGTTTTTATATGGCTTGTATTGAGTTTGCTTATCGAAGTTTTAGATTTGGAAGCTCTAGTTTCGTTAACAATAAAGGTGGCACTTCTGATGGCAATTTGGCAATAATGGTATACAGTTGGTGCTATGGATGGGTTTTTGAGAGATTAGTAGATTCTGGAAGTCTTGCGTTAGTAAAAGTTTGCCCACGCGATGTCAAATTTTCCCATAACATATTCTCTTCGTTGCGACATCCACATCCCAGATTCTACGTTAACACCTCGGAACGTTCGGACATCCAGGATACTGGACTGGACAGTATAAACAGTATATAAATTAATCTCAAGATGTCAAAGTCCCCTTCCCCTTGTAAATATTGAGATGTGGAAATCGTGTGCTTTATATGGTGATATTTTGCCCGGCCTACCGCGGCGCCATCGCCCATCTCCGCCACAAAGTCGATCAGTCTTAGTCCGTTTTTGGAAGTTTCGTGCGGCAAGCTGTGTCCTCCGACTGTCAAACCAAAGATGCCCTCGATTCCGATCTTAGTCGCCAACAATCTTGACATCATACTTCGGTCACCAATCGTACTACTTCTCGAGAAGTCCGTAGAATGCTCCTTGGAAGTGCCATCTTTCTCCTCTCTTGGAGCGTGGTGCGAACAGGTTAGCATGCCGCTAATCTGAATTTTCAAGAAAGTACCGCATTGTTGGCGTGCTGTTGGTAGACTTTTAGGTATTTTTAATTTTCCATTTTCATGTCCATATCTTTTTTGTTACAATTGATAAAATAACTGAAAAATGGTGTATCGAGATTTCGTTGAGATGAATCTGTTGTTGCACAGTTTTTGAAAATCGGATTATTCTAACAACTTCTGTGGCATTCAAAAGTTTTGTTCTCAAACTGTCTGCAAAGTTCATATCAATAATGTGTTTCATATATGTACCTCAATTGTTCAAAAGTAAAATTTAATGTCGATAAACAGTGTGCTGATGCTGTGTTTATAAATCAATAAGTTATAAGTCGATTAAAAAGTTTTTAAATAAAACAAAAAACACGTACAATTTAAATTATATAATACTCTTATTGCTTGACCTACTAACAGGTAACATTATCTCAAACCATCCACGCAACTAATTAGTATCTTTAGGAAATAAAAAAAAAAAAACAATCGATATCGATCGAACAACAAAAAAAATATAAATTTGATTTCCGTGTCGAATTCATAAACTGGTTGGCAAACATACTTTATGATGCATCTTGTTAGGTTTGTCAACATGAATGCATGTGAGTGTTCCTTCCTTCTACCTTTTTCTTTTTTTGTTTGTTGAAAAGTACAATAAATTCTCAAACTTATGATGCGATTGGTACTCTAAAAAAAAAAATGAAACAAAAATGAGAACACCTTTATTTAATACATTTTTGATACACACACGACAGGGTCAGGCTGCTTATAAGAACGAATTAGCATTTAATTTAGGGCGATCGGTTTCAAAGGGCGAAATTAAAAAAAAATGTAGGTCCCCTCTATTCTTGATAACTATAACCGCACACAGGAAATGGCTGAGAGATACAGTCACTAGGCCTTGGTTCTAAGTGAGTTAGTCATGCCACAAAAAGTATTTTATTTAAAAAATATAAGTAAAATGTAGTTTTATTCAACATTTTTAATAACAGTCAACTAAATTATTCAGCTTTTTCCGACTTACAAATAGTAATTTTTCCCATTCCTTCTGTAGGAAGCCGCCTCAGTACAATATGTTGTGTTAAAAGCATTGATTAGTACATTCAAAATGTTCGTCATGGCCCCATACTCGAATAAGGAGTGTGCTCCTGTACTGCATCGTCTTTGTCATTCATGCGGGACCGATCAACGACCAACGTCTTTCGAAAACACTTTATTATCTCATTTTATTTTTCCTTTTTTTTTAAATTTCGATTTAAAGGTGGGCAATCAGAAGATAAAAGATCCCGGAATGACAGACCGACCGACCCATCATTTGGAATTAGGTCAACATCACTGTTTAACAGGTCGTAAATTTTCTTCATTTTGCCACACAAAAAAAATGTGAACAGTATAATATTGCTTGGTTTAATTTTTTTTTTTTTTGTCAGGCCTTTTACTCTTGTTTGTTATTATTGTTGTTGGTGCTGTGATGTATCTTGGCCCAACCCAAAGAATTCCCTTTGTTTTTTTGTTCCTCTTTTTTATTCTCGTTTAATGACACACTCACTGCGATCGTTTGACTAAATTGATCGAACGACCGTCAACCAAATTATGATGGAAACGCGTATTTCGGAAGTTTTAAACGAATTTGATAAGTGATCGTTATTTTTGGCAGACAGATTGTCTGTTGATTGTTGGATATCCATATTCGTGTTATTTGTATTGGTGGGCTTATTTCACATGTATTGTGTTCAACATTGTAAAAATTCGAGTTCGAGGGATTGAAAATATAAAATTGAGGGGAATAAAAAAACATGGCGAAAAAATTCGAGTTAGAGGGAAATTCGACTTAGAGGGAGTCGACTGTGTGTACATATTTTCGCCCCAGAATTGTTTTTTTCCATACGCCACTTTTTCCGTTTTTGAGTTAGGACTCTTTGACTTCCCAATCCCATCGAATCGAATCGAATTTGTCTCATATTCACCAAAATCAACAGCTTAGAGAATAATTTTTTTGTGACATAACCCATTTTTAGGTGTTGGCGCTTGGGACACATTTTCCATACATTTTTTTTTTTTTTTAAGAATTGTTCTGTTCCACTTCCACGTGCATAACAATGTGACACGAAATATAAAAATTATTAGCAAAGTTGAGGGATCTGGCTGAATTTGTCAAAGGTAAAAATGTCGGCCACGACTTTGCCGAAACAGGCAGTTGAATGGTTGGAATGAAAATAATATCGAATGTTTAATAAATTTGTTTATAAAATTATTATCTCACAATGGCCGAATGTTAACAAAAAATTATTTAATTAATTTTCTTTCATAATAAAACACTCAAAAACAATTTCTATAATATACTTTTGAATGATAAACAGGTGTCAACTTCGTCAAAGTGAAAAGTTTGACGTTTTAGAGGGCGATATATTGCTGTTTGCTAATAAGCCCCATTGGTTTGTCCAATTTTTGTAAAGAAAAAGCTATGTAACTGGGACACTGATCACAAAAACAATGCAAGTATTGGTTTGTTTCACCTCTTATGCAGTTGAAAAAATTCGATATTATGAAGGTATGAATTTTATAATACTAACTTTAATTCAAAAAAAAAAATCCTATCGCATGGTTTCTGAGTATCAAGTACGCAAACCTTTAAATGAGTTTTTTTTTCGAAAAAATGCCAATATGGAGTATGGAACAAAACAATTTTGGGGCGTCTGTCCATATAATTGATTATTATCAATAAAATATTAATATGTAAACACGAATTCTATTGCTCCCGTTTAGAGTAGCTTCACGGCAACGCATTTTGATAATTTTTGTCTTATTTGAAAGGTACAAGCAGTCTCCCAAGTTCAATTTAATTTTTATACCATATGTGTTAGCGTTATTTGATATTCCACGGTAAAATATTAACCTATAGGCGGTACCTACTAGGTTTTTATATTTATATCTTTTTATAATTCTATCTTTAACGTTAAGATTAATTTTTTTTTCTTCCTTTGTGCAAATTCAGTTGTTTATTTAACTTTTGTTATAATTTTGGAGAAAAACAGTTTTGATCTCAGGAAATAAAGGAAAATGAGCAAAATTACAGTTGATTTCAAAAAAAAGTATTGATTTATAAGTAAAAATGGTTATTCAACACAAAAAAATTGAAATAGTGCTAAAAATCTATAGGTACTTATGTGCGAAAGTCAACCGTGACCTACATATATATTTAAGAAAACATTTTTAATGTCCCCTGTCATAATGAGGAAAATTGTTAGGGCTGTAACTAGCGATTCAATTGTTTTGAAATCGGTTGATTTTACGAAAAAAAATTATGAAATATGTTCTTGAGGAATTTTTCTAAATTTGTCTCAAACCGATTTTCTCGAAATGCGATAGTTACTATCGCCAACCCACAGAAGGTCCTTAACTGTTAGGGACCTTCGAGTTAACCTACGTTAAGACCAAGTTTTATCAAAATCTTTATATACATATAATAAAAAAACAAAAAAAATGTATTTGGCACATCATGGCAATTTATGTTTCCCCTTTCAAATACCAATTATACTAATTTTTCTTGCTCTATAGGGCAAGTATTGGTTTCGTGTCAAAAAAAAAATCGAGGTTTTAAGCAAAACCAACATTACGATGATGGAGAAGTCCAAACAAATGGTTTTTGTCATGCCGTCCGTCGGTCTGTGCGTCTGTTCGTCTGTGCGTCCATCTGTTCAGAGAGCCACGGCCTATAGGCCTATACGGGTTGACGGATTTGCTTGAAATTTTGTAGAGATAACTTTTTTTGTATTTTTTTTTTTTTGAATACCTCCCATATAACGGTTTCGACTTATTGGATTTTTCTCGAAAACAGCTCTAACAATTTCGAATAAACTTGGTGTATGTTATGTAATAAGTGATTGCAACAATACTGGGTTTTTAGTATTTCTCAAAAAAATCGAACAACGGAAATATGATGAACACGTTTTTCGAGATTTTTTTTTGCAATATGAAAAATACCTAAAACTGAATTGTTCAATGACTGCGAATATGTAATTACTTTGAGCTACAAGAGCAAGTTCGTTCGATCCAGTCGTGCATTTTATTTCTACCACCCTTGTCCTGCAACAATTTTTTCAGCTAGCCAAGACTTCAAGAATTCCTCGTACTTTTTTGCGAATTAAGGCTAAAAATCGAAAAAAAGTTTTTTGTACTAACTTCACGCAACAAGGACTATTCTTAGAAAAAGAGTTCTCCATGATTTTGATTCTTTTGGAATTTCAAAATTTTGCTTTAAGTCAATGGGAACCTAAATAAGGTAACCTTATCTTTTCGAATTTTGCAGAACTCTTTCTTAAACCCATCAGGAACTCTTGATTTTAAGTTGAAATACATCATCAGAACTCTTTTTCTAAATAAAAAAAATTCCTTGCTGCGTGAAGTTAGAACAAAAAACTTATTTTTCGAATTTTAGCCTTAATTCACCAGAACTATTAAAAAAAAGTATGAGGAACTCTCCCGGTTTGCTACCGGGAACTCTCATTTTTTTTTTTATTAAATTTAAAAAAAAATATTTTGCTAACTTCACAGGACTTATTAAACCAATGGCTTCACGAAAAAAAAACATTTATTTTGGTTTTTCTTTTTATTTATATTAACACGTTGTATTATTATATATTTTGCAAAAATATCGTTAAATTTTATTTTTGTTTTTAGTAGTGCCCCCGGAAAAGGTTAATATTTAGAGGTCTGAGAATGTATTCTTTCATAAAAAAGAAGAAAACAAATTTTGGGTGTGCAATGAATTTTGTATTTACCGTTTCTCCTGGTTAATTATTTACTAAAATTAAATCAAACAATGAACTTTTGACTAATGATAAAATATTCCTATCTAAATTTGTGTCTCTTCTCTATATTATATCGCAAATGTTTTTTTTTTTGTCTTTTCTTTCAATACACATCAAACAGAATCTTTCCTAATCCTCTTTAGAATTTTAGAAATTCCTCTATAAAAAAAATTTATTTTTATGTATAAAAAAAAAGAAAAGAAAACATTTCAAAAATATTTATGTTTCCCCCAAAAATACCTTCGTTATTTATTGTTTTAAGCAATTTCATAAAAAAAAGTCATCGTTCTCATCCTGATGGTGAGACATAAAGACAAAAAAAAAACTGTAATTTAGGAAACAAAAACTCAGATGTGATGAAATTGCAGCTGTTATCCATAGATTTTCAAAAATGTCAAAAATCCAGAGAGTATGCCACATATTTTTTTTTTTGTGTATGAAAATTAAAAATTGTATCTATTTTTTTGTTTCAATTATAACACTAAATAAAAGCTTCCATCTTTAACAAAGGATTTTTTTAAATTTTATTTTCGGTTTTAATAAATTTTTGAAAAATCTTTCTTAATTTGTCAACTGTCAAATTTTACCAGTTGACCCTCAATCTGAATCTTAGGTTTTTTGTTTTGGTTTAAAAATGACGGCGCCTGAGTACAAATTTTTCAAACTGTCTTCAATGAGAGAATGAAGACACTTTTCTTCTCTGGAGGTGATTTTCGTTTTAAAACAAAATATATAAATATAAACAAAATTCATATATTAAATTAATTGTTTTGTGAAAAATCTGTCAACTTGAAGGTCTTTTTCTGTGACCACTCATTCGCATAATGTGAAACAGTCCATTCTATAGAAGAGTATTGCCGCCACACAAATTAATGTCTGAGTTTTCGTTTTTTATGGCTTTTTTTGTTATTTTTTTTTTGTTCATTTACTTTTGTAAAGTTTTCTATCTCTGTGATTCTAAATTTAGAATGTCCAACCAGAGTCACACGTGAAAGATGGTTCTTTGAGTTTTTGGTATCTTTTCTCGTGGATATAAATGTTCTATATCGCTCCATCAAGTCTCTATAGAGATAGACTTTTGAGTCTTCAGTCTTGACTCTAGCGGGAAATGAAGATTGTCAGTGTTGTTGTCTTTTATTTAGGTTTTTTTTTTTTTTTTGTGTCAGAGCACAGAGGTGGGTTGAGAACTGAATCAACATCAGCAACACCCAAAAGATAAAAAGTTAATTTGAAACGTATTTTTGATTTTGAATTTGTTTTTGGAACATGAACGACAACAATAAAGTGGCGACATCTTTACGAGTGGGAAGGATGATGATACTGATGATGATATTGGTGTTTGATTTTCCTCAAAAGCCAAAAAAAGAAAGTGACTATTTTTGTTGTGGGAAGAGAACGCACGGGTGATATGAATTTTTAGAGAATTTTGATCAAAACAATAAATTTAACTAATTTATTTGAATGTTTTTCCTTTTTTTTTCTTGTTGTATTCTTCAAAATTTTGGTGAATTTTATAATATGTCTCCTGTGTTTTTTTTTTTTCTTTCTGTTTTTAATTGGAATGCAGCCAAAAACTATTAAAATTTTAAACATGCAGCATGGAAATATAAGTGTGAGGGTTAAGAGCTTTTGAAGAAAAAATATGTATTTTTTTTGTTTTTGTTTAAATGTTTCAAAAAAAAATGTTTCAAAATAACAAAAAAAAAAAAAAAATCAACGAATAGAAACATTATGTTGTCAAAGTGTTGACGAACAAATAGCTTTTATAACACAAAGAGACAGGCTTTATATGTGAAATATAATCGCATTTAACCCCACAAGTTAAGAGGTCTTAAAAGTGGAAACATTATACAACAAAAAAATAAAAGATTTAACTAAAATTTATGTTTTTTGAGAACAACATTTTACTTGTATTTATTTGTTTTACGAAATTTATGTTTAAATAAATAGGACAAAGCAACAATTTTGAAGTTTTAATCCATGTCGGTGGTGTTGTTAAAAAACATAAACAAAAAACGATTTTACAGTTTTGTCAAAAAAAGAAAAAAATGGAAAAGATTTTGACGAAATCGTGTAAAAATCTTCTTTTTTTTAATTAAGTACCAATATCTATTTCGATAGAGATTTATTTTTAATTTTTAATTTTTAAATATACGGCTAGGGTTTCTGAGCTTCGTTCAAACTAGTCTGGCCAATTAGTCAGAAATCGAAGAATGATATAGGCTTAATAGTTTAAACATGCTGAAACGCCAAACAACACCTACTATTGGAGGTTATCGCAACAAAATAAAAAAAATACCAAAATTCCAAAAAGATAGATAGACCCACCACAACGGAAATACCAAAATCTGAGTATGCAAGAATGTGTTGATAATTTGTTGCTAATAGTTGCTCCAATCTTGAATTTGTTGCTCCACAATTTGACCTTCAAATGCACTTCAACAGTTTACTCAAAAAAAAAAACAATTCGCCTTACTATGATCGTACAGTATCAAATGATAGCTTCATTCAAAACCTTTTCAAAAAGATCCAAATCAACTTTTTACTTCATCTCTTCATGTCAAAAGAGGCCAAAAAGGCTTTTTGAACTTGTGGAACATATATGAACCTTCAAAAAAACGCAGAAAAACCTTAAAACTCAAAATTTAGAAAAAGTAAGTATGCAGGAATTTGTTGCTAATTTGGTGTTCATTAGTTGCTCCAATTTTGAACTTGTTGCTGGACCCCTCAAACCCGTCAAACTTGTGGCGGTACTAGCTTGACCTCAAGATAGGCCCGCCACAAATTAAACTTCAAAATTTCAAAAAAAGTAAGTATGCAGAAACTGGGTTTGAACTTGTTGCTAATTAGTTGCTCTTACCCTGAATACTTCTAAAACGATCAGTTGATCGCTAACTGGTCAAAGCTTTTAAATGTTGCTTGCCAAGACCAACGCCAAGTTTTCCCATAAAATACCTGAAAACTATTTCGCTATTGCCTACCCTGGGATTCCAATTTTTCATTGGGTCTGTTTAGGAATCAGCCTACTGAGTAGAGTTTTAGTATGTAGCAGTCCACCGCTTGATTTTTGGACCCTTCCAGGAACCTTTCCGGAGGAGCAGTAGTGAAGTTTTACAAGTTTGGTATTTATACTAACTTGAGCCTAACCGAAGTACTTTACTTAGCCCTACATATCACATGAATTCTTTTCTAGTTGGACCTTCGCGGAATCTGTAGAAATGGCGGCTTCTAGAATAACTGCTTAGAAATCCCAATTAGCGCCAGTTGGCGCCATTTTAATACCATAACTCTTATGACTTATATTGTTTTTGGAATGGTTAGGATTGGTTGGTCTAATGGCAGTAAAGTTGATAAATGTTTACCATCGCCCAGTAGAGCAGTCACCGCGTAACGATCTGTCACGCAGGCGGCCGCTATACTGGGTTACTGGGTAGGTAGGTAGAAATGGCTGTCACGAGCAGCTAGCTCATGACACGAATAGCGCTGGGTTTCGCTGGGTTTTGATACCATGATAACTCATGTAAGCCTGTGGATTGTATAAGAATTTTAGTGTTTGTTTAAAAGAGGTAACGTTTAAATGACCGGGCATATTCTTTGATACGATTTAGAAGATATGGTCAAGTACATTGGGGACCTTTGTGGGTTGTTGCTGGAATTAATATAAGGCCACTCACCGCATTGGAATGTGAACACCAAAGCTACCAAGTTAAATCCTCCACAAATCATTCGTCGCTTTTTCATTGTGGTTTTAATAGTTTGAAATATCTTTTCTTGGATGTTAACATTAGCTGCAGAAAGAATAAAAATGATTCTTTACCTATTGCTGAAACATTTCGGACCTCTAAAAATATTCATATGGTATCTAATTTTACTGCTAAGCCGATATAATTGAACCACCATTTTTAAAGTCTAATAACCCAAATTCAGTAATGCAATAAATCTTGGAACCATCTTGTCATAAGTCTCACACAACCTCCGACCAAGCATCAGCGATAGTAAATTTCTTGCAGGTGCTTCCAACTTTCAACTACGCTCATATATCGAATTTATTCCCGCCCCTTTATTGCTCTATGCGCATATTATTTACGTTGAATGCATAATACCAACAATTACCCCCAGCTTGGTATTTAGCTACCAGCATCCCAATCCCAATTAACAAAAGCCAATTTCATTCATACAACAACGTGATAGACAACCCCTTTATGCCGTGCAGTCGATAATAAACATTTCACACCTTCTGGAAGCATTTTTATCTATTTGTTCCGTAGTTACTTCAATCAGGCTATAAATACCCCATAGTCGTATCGTAGTAGAAGTATTGGTATAGGTACCCATGCTGGTTCCATAATACAGCCCGACCCACTCCGATAAAAGTGTGGGTGGCTTTTCTTGATGTTCAAGTTGTTGTTGCAATGGATATCCCCAGAGTACCTACTCGAACCTATGGTTTCACTTTGTTGCACATGCAACTAGATAATCTATACTTGCCTCCTCTATAGTATATTGAAAATTGCAAATAATTTTCAAATCATTCAATCCAAATGTTAATTGCCCACTTAGCCAGGCTCACCAGTGTTAAGTTTTCCCCTCGATATGGAGCCCGCAGAGGAAAACAACAATAACATAGTCATTCACTGACTTCCAACCAGTATGGCTTGATTATAGAAGTCCACCGTCTTCGTCGTCGTCGTTGTTGTTGGCTGTTTCCATTTTCAATAGACCCTGAGGCTCTACAAAGTTGATTATAACTGCTCTTTTACATATACAGTGCAGTTTGCAGTGTGGACCCCATCTTCTTGCAAAACGAAAACGCTTAACGATAAAAAAAAAGTGAATGCAAAAGGGGAAACCCAACCACAGCTAAGCGAGCGCTGCAACTGCAACAGATTCTCGCGTAGATAGATACATCGTGTATCTGCATCTTTTAATTTGTCGGATGAGAGAGGCGGCTGCCTTGAGAACATTGGCGGCAGACACCTGTCCATTTAACTAGCCGCAGCTTGTAGACCTCCGCCTCAATGATCTGGGGAAGCATCGCGGAGAGATAAGTTCAAAGAGCAATGACAGCTTGTGGATTTAATTAGCAATGATTGGTTACAGATATAGGAGAGATAAAGGTAACTACACATAGAGGGGTAAATAGGGTGTTTTTTTTTCTCTAAACATTGTAGGTAACTGGCGGATATTAGTCTTTATAAATATGAAGAAGGAAGGACTTGTTAAAGTGAATTTGTTACAGTAATAACAACGTTATCTTTAATTCAACGTCTTCTCAGCTATCAGCCAAGATTTTGTTGAAAGGAACTTAAAAGTCTTTCCCAGACGGCTCAGTTATTGGTTAACGGTCGCCATTTTTGTGTTCCTCGTCGTCGTCGTCGGGATTACCTTAAATCAGATCTTGGCATCAGAAATAAAGTCTTCTCTTATTTCCTTGCTTTCTGACCTGATGTACAGAACTATGCTGGAGCGGCTTTGTGTATTCGAACTTCAAGTCCAAAGCATCCATGATGTTTTCGTACAGTCCTCGGTTAGATTTTCTTTGGGATAGAGATTGATATGTCCAGGCACACTAATTCGCTGACCATCAACAAGTTGTAGCTACCAATAGTCCCATTGTGACCAAGCCTATGAAGAAATGGACTCTGGTTGATGTACCTATAGTTTCTGAAACCTTTCATCTCACAAGACGCACTCTCAATCCATCTAGCTGCCTTGACCTTTTCCTTCCACCACGTTATGGTGACCGTTAAATGACTGGAACAGTGAGTCAAATGGCGCACAGAATGGTGACCAGGTGCAGGTTGCAGTCAGGGTTGGGGTCAGAATCCCTCAAACGTCGCGTCGTCGGCTTACTTAGAATTGAATTGGTTTCAAATGAAAAATAAGTTAGTACTGAAATAAAAACATAAAATTGTTGTTTTTAAAATGGGTATACATCAACGTGGGAACACTGTTTGAACCAAAAAAAATTATTCCACTTTAAGCATCATAACTTTTTGGTTTATTGAAAAAGGAAAATATTCATATTTCCAAACAAAAGTACAAAATCTGAACAAAAATCAAAAAAAAAAAAGTAAAGACTATAAAGCGCAGAATGTGGTAACCCTGTTCAACTAAAAAACACACTCAAACAATTTTTGTTTAAACTAACAATCAAAATTCAGGAGTTAAGGGCACAAATGAACCTCAAATTAAAACCTGAACTCTCTTCTATCTAAAACAATTTTTGGGTGCACACCTACTCTAAAATGGGATTATAGATATACGGCAACCCTATTTTTTTAGTCAAAATGTGCCATATTTGACAGAGTTAAAAGATAAAAACGTACTAAATTTTTTGGCTGGGAAAGCCCGATCTAAAAATTGGTATGGTACATTTTAACTGAAAACGTAGAGTTTTAAATGTTTTTTTGACATTCAAATAGGGTTATCATATATTTACATCTATTTTGGAGTAGGCACCTGACAGTTTTTAGATAGAAGAGAGTTCAGGGTAGAATTTGATGTACATTTTACCCATTAACTCCAACAAAATTTATACTATTTTGTTTAAATAAAAAAATATTAAAGTGTGTTTTTCAGTTAAACAGGGTTACCACATTCTGAGCTTTACGGTCTTAACTTTATTTTTTGATTTTTTTATTTTACATACTTTTTACTTTTTTTTGGCGATATTTATATTTTCCTTTTTTAATAAAACCAAAAAGTTATGATACATAAAATGATGTACATGTTTTTTTCGTTCAAACAGTGTGCCCACGTTGATGTACAAATTTTAAAAATGACAATTTTATGTTTTTATTTTCAGTACCAGCATATCTTTCATTTGACACCAATTTATATCTCTGACCTTATGATCTTTGCAATTTATTTGACGGTCACCTCCCCGACTAGAGAAAACAGATTCCTCTAGAGTATTTAAATTCACAGTTGATATGCTGATGCTGAGATTTTAATAGGATTTAAAATTAATCGAATCCAGACCTACATGTTGTTCGCCCTACATTTGAATCAGTGCGATGTGCGAATTTTTGTAAGTTCATTTTTATATAATTTACCCTACTGCACCTGTGTGACCTACCGTATAGGCTAGGTTGGGTATTTGAAATAACAACAAATTAAATTAAACACATGGCAACCCTATGCCTTGACTTAGGTATATTGATAATCAACTTATTTGTAAATATTAGAGTAGTGTGTACCTCATCCTGTGGGTGGTTTCTTAAACTAAAAGTATTTTTAATAAATTGGTAAAAATCTTAGAATAAATAAATTCGTTTAAATATAACTTCGAAATATGTTTTGGAAATCTATTTTCGTGCCCAATACCCCCTGGATTGGGTTTAATACTTAACAAATCAAAAGATAGCATCCTAAGTTTAAAAACACTCTTACTAAATAATCTCGAGAAATTTAATTTGTTTTTTTTGTTTAGTTTTAGTTATAAAGCACAAAAATAAAAAAAAAATTGCATACTTTTGGGAACCAAATGATGTTTGAAGTGCTGTAATACTATTATACTGTAATACTTGTAAGACAAAACTTTTCTCAGACCAAAAATCACGCCAATACGAATCTGTGTATACCAAAAACAAAACAGCGTGTTACAATTTTGTTCCTTTCTTTGACATTTTGTTGTCAATTCTTCCTAGGTCACTTTGAAAAAAAATCAAAAAGTATGAAAAATATTAGAAAAATATGTCTAAAGACCACAGACTTTTAAATATTTTAACCCAAAGTAACAAAATTGAGCAAAAAATAATATTACAAACAAAATCATCCGAAAATTGGAAAATTTTTCTCAAAAATTGTCCTTTTTA
The DNA here is from genome assembly GCA_948107695.1 of Meliscaeva auricollis. Classification (NCBI taxonomy): domain Eukaryota; kingdom Metazoa; phylum Arthropoda; class Insecta; order Diptera; family Syrphidae; genus Meliscaeva; species Meliscaeva auricollis. The sequence goes on along the minus strand of OX403619.1, from coordinate 28,693,135 downwards.
AAAGCACAAATTTTTACAAGTACATAAAAGAAAACTATTATTTTTTAACCAACTATTTTTAGTTTCTCATGCCAATAATCTGAAAGCTTTTCTCAAGCTTTAAAATTGCCTGTTTGAACCAAATCCTTCGACCGATATTTTTATTTGTTCTTTTTCTTTGATCTAGGTATCAACTATTTTCTCATTCAGTAAATAAATTAGTTTTGGATTTTAAGCAATAGCGAAAATGATTTTTTTTTAAATTTTTTTTAGACTTGGCTCAAAATGCGATGCAACATAATATTATATACTTCTGCCGGTATTGTCCCCTACTCCTCTTCAGTCTTTACAAATGCTCTGTGCATATAAAGCATAGAAATAGAAATTTCTGTTAATGAAATTTTAATTTGATTTTGCAAAGCTATTAAAAACACGTCTATGGGCCTGTTGTATGCATTCAAGTCCAACAAGTACCTTAATATGTAGACAAAAGTATTAAAGAAAAAAACGTTTAGGTACATATTTACAATTATTTGAGGTCAGGGTCTCACTTTTAAGATTATTTATAGTAGAACCAACATTGTCATAAATAGCACAATTTAAAACACTTTATTAATCCATTACCTCTTCCAAAAAATCCTTAAAACTTTCCTTTACTCATCAGGAAACATTTAACTTTCATGTGACTATAAAAGCGTTAAATTCACATACGTATACATTAAACCAAAAATAATTGTGCTAAGTTGGGTCACAAAATGATTCCAAAAATTCAATCCATTTAGTTACGTAGGTTGTGGTATGCATCATCGATCCGACAAACAAAAAAAAAAGTGAAAATATAAGTAAATGAGGTCACCGCAATCCAAAAAGATTGACAGATGGAATTAAAGCCACGCATATTGCATATTATGCCGGCCGGCACACACTAATAATTCCAAATTTAATGTCCATTTTCCATTTCTTTCTGTATAAACCGTCATCATCTTCTTCATCCCACTTTACGAGCATATTCAATGCTCCTGAAGGAAGAAGAAAAAAAGAATTACTAAAATGTGTAAACTTAAACCGAAAGCAAAACCAACCCACTTGGGGCACTAAAATATGTATAAAAACAAGATCGGGGTCCGGGATGTGGGCACAAACTTCACCTGTGTCATCCAAAACGACGACAGCCCCAAGAATCATCAACATCATCAACAGCATTAATATCAGAGGCAGCTTCCACGAGTTATAGTCCGGAAGGTTGTGTTTTAATAAATTGTATACAATATTCAATAGAATCAGTTTTTTTTTCAACCTGAAATGTGACAGAAGTTCTAGTACTTCTACCATAGTAGGATAGATTTTTAAAAACCATACCAAAAACCTTCCTCACAGAATTTTTTCCAGACATAGTAAAAGCTAGCATCTCTTAATATTCTCAAACCATCAAGTGTTTACTGTTCTCTCTTGCAAGATTGACTGAACCTTGCTTTTCTGAGCGAACTCAAATATTATGACATTGTTGAAACCGTGAACATTTAAAGATTATTCTGTAAAAAAACACATTGGCAGATAAGTCCCAAGTCCCACCCCCAGAATGAGCCATAATCATGAAACCATTATGACAATATAAATGTACTACAATTTTTATGACACATGTCAAAATTTCATATCATTAGTGGACCCCACATTGACTATCTTACCGGACGACGAACTGTCAAAATGGCCGGATTGACATCGGTGCGAGCTGTCATTTAGTCGTTCGGTAAGTTATTCAATGTGAATCCTCCTAATTGGACTTCAAAGTCACGTGTGTTTTAGTGAAGAAACTTCTAAAATTTTTAGAAGATATTGATTTTCGGGAATCGGTTCGTCGCCATTTTCTGTTCACTTAGCTGACTGCCGATTTGACTTCTGAGTGAAGGGGTGGATTCATATTTCATCCATTGTCGTATTCTGACGAACAAAAAATCTTCGACACGATACAAAGTTTAGCGTAACATCTGTAATTGAACCTGCGACCTCTCGCTAGTATCTTGTAATTCCGTCACGGATTATTTAGTTTATGATTTGCATATAAGCAAAGTGAGAGAACAAATCGTTTGCGTCGAACGACATTTCGTTTGTTAGTAATATTTTGCCACCAACTTCGTTTGCAGCAAACTCTTAAATTTGTTTCGATGAAACAATTCATACGAACGGTCAATTAAAAAAAAATGTAGTATAACACCGCCAATTGAACCCGTGACCCCTCGATTTCGAACCAAGACTGTTTCCTTTGCGCCAAGAACTAAGTCAAAAATTTGTTTCCTGCAGTTATTTGTTGTAAATAAATTGCACATTTACTCCAAAAGTGAAGTTCTTTGCCACAAACTACTTTTTGAAGAGGTTCTTCACAAACTATTCATTTGTTTGCTGTAATTTTTTAGTAAACGAAATGTTGCTTAGATGTGGGAAGCATTTACGTTTGCTGCAATCAACTCCTGAAAATGGGCTCCTAACGTATGGGTTGTTTTGCATTATGTTTGCTGTAATAGAATTACAATTTAATAACTACCGCAAACTAGATGGCGCAACGTACAGATATCGTTTGGGGTTACACGTGATTTAATTAGAAGCCTAAGATTCCACGTTTCGATCCGAAGATCGTAGTCCTTATTTCATTTTCAGGGTCATAAGTTAATCCGTCCGTATTCCAGGCTTTTCGTCGTTCCAAACCTATCTTCTAGAGAAGAGTGGCCTAAAATGGCCAACCTCCCTAAGGAGAATGTCCTATATGTGGGTGAAAAATGACATTTCACTTTAAATTTTATATTCTTTTCAAAGTTTAATAATTAACGGTAACCTACAGATTTACAATTTTAAATACTTCCAAAAATTTTGAATTTGCCAATTATCTTCAAATTCCACTAAGTGTGTTTTTGTTCTCCCGATACCCTTTTGTAAGTCATTTGAAATTTGATTTTTGTTGGGTAGGGTGGTTCCTGAAACTCAAAGGGAAATCGCAGACTTGAGTAACTTTTGATTCCACTTCTGTTTTTTTTCTGTAGCTTTTGATAATAAGTCCACCCTCCAGGACGGATTCTATGGCCCCTTTAAGTAGCCAACCCATAAAATCCGTTGCGTGCGTTACGTCTACGTTTACAACTGACAGCTCGATAAAATACACACGTTCTTATGAGAAGCGACCCATAAGAACGGAGGTGACCGAAAAAGTTGCCGAACATTTAACTTCATCGACAACGGATTCTTTGACGAAACGAACGCGACGGATTCTATGGGTTGGCCCCTTAAGGCTCAGGTTAAACCGGAATCTTCTGTTAAATTATTAAAGACACTTCATGTCTGCGCATAGAGATTGGATGACAAAATTAACCTACGATATACGATTTAACCATCCGTTCAAAGTGAAAAGTTGAACGAAAATGAAGAATGAATAACTCTACTCCTCAAACTATTACTCTGTAGTGTGTATTGTCACAACTCACAAAGTGAACGGACGCGGACGGACACGGTGCCTGATGCCAGAATTTTTTATTTGTGTATGAACACATTCGGAACCGGCCTTTGCTTAACTGAGTCCAATATAATAAAACCAGTCCCCAGATGAAAAGACCAAAAAGATTAAGTTGCCTGGACCATATTATTCTGATGGAACATCAGAAGCAGCAGCAGCAGCATAAGCAGCAACCAGTCAGTCAGTGCTACGATCTGGCCACACTATCTTGGACAAGTGTCTTAAGAAGGCGCGATCAGAGGCACAGAGAAGACGCCAAAAAACGACGCAATGACGAAGTAAACGACCGATGCGACGACGAGGCGACGACTCACGACAACAACATCGACGGCAAACGGGTAACGGGCTCTTCAACGAATGCCCCCAAGTTGTTGCAAGACAAAAGAAGGAGGAAGGTTAACCTAATAAAAAAAATTATTTTATTGCTGTGACTGACAAATTTCCAGAGATTTTGTTGTCGTCTCGGTTGAGTAGTTGATGTGGACATGATGATCGTTTCCTTGCATGACAAAGAGGACAAAAGACGGAGGAGGTATATTATAGCGTATATAGCTAGCTGATGGACATGGAGATGGAGCAACCTGGACCATTATTATTTTGAAGAGAGATAAAATGCTAAATGCTAAGAGAGATGCTGACTATACATGATGGAGGTAGTATAAGCCATTGAGATGTTCCGCACAAGTTGTAGGAACATAAAATCGCACTGTGCTTGTCTGTCTTATGAGATGGTGATGGTGTCTGGAGTGACATGGTGTGAATCAAAGCATATTATACATTTATATTTGTATGTATATATGAGTATAAATGCATATATGTAGGTAATAATGCTTCCTGGTTTTCCTTTTCGAAGTTTATATTAATTTCATTAGGAGGTAGGTTATAGCTGGATTAGAGAAGAAGAGAACTATTTAAAGAAGGCTGATTAAAGGCCATTTTAAAGACAAGTTTCAAATTCATAGCAGGTGAGTCAAGAACTGGTATACTGTATAACTGGTATGTACCTGCCTACTGGCTGCTAAAATTGTGAAATGAAATATGGGTTTGGTCAAGCTTCATGTGTTTAGATTAGAATTAAAGTCTTGAAGATACGAGTATATTTAGCTAAAACTTCAAAATGAAATCTTAAAAATACTTCGAACACGATTTTAATCAGCAGAACTTCTTGTGAACCTATGTTATCTAATTCAACGTGCAGTCACTAATTTGATATTCGATCCGTGAATGACACTTCCAATAAGCTAGTAAAAACATTTTCACCTTATTCATTTGAAATAACACGGTTAACAAGAATTCAAGGAACCAACAACTAACTATACCTAAAACCTAATTTGTATATGATTCAGTGATTTCCTGAAGAAAAACAAAAACTGAGAATATTCCAATCCTATTTCAGTTGGAAGCCTAACAAGGATACGATGACCCCGGACTCTAAATGTGTATAGTGGACTCTTGAACAGAATATATTGGTATAGGCATATTGAATTAGGTGTCGTATTACAAAAAGGGACAGACAGAAGGGAGATAGTTCTTTAGTTCTTTTTTTTTTTTTGTAAGTATGTTCTAACATAATAAGAATTTTTTCTTTGCTTCATCATCACAACACATTGCCTCATGCCCATTGCCCAGCCTGTCTAAATGCATTTGATTATTCCAATCACATAGCGCGACTTTACACACTATCCTTTCCAAACACACATGCATTTGAATGTTTTATTATTTTTTTAAAATAAGTCTTCTTCTTCTTCTTGGTAAAGGTTCGAGGTTAGGAAAGCAATGTCCTTTTTACATAAAAATAGCTTTAGAATTTTTGACAAGAAATTAATGAAAAATTGAAGTTTTAATTGATTTTTAATGTGTCACAAAGGTAAAAGAGGCATTTCAAAATGCAAGGCAAACATCGTTTCGGGAAAATGTGAATGTTTCAAAAGTTTTTAAGAAACAACTAGATTATCATGGAAAAATTTTTTTTTTTATAATAAATATGAAATCTTTTTGACACCTTTTATTGTTATCAGGACTCATTTGTGAGAGATTATGTTTTTTTCAGGTAAAGGTAGTTTTCAATATTGCGATTGTTCATAGAAGAGTAGAGAAAAAATATTACATAAATGGAGAAAAAAGTTATTTTTGAAAGAGAAAGTCCATTCAACGTTGTCTTAGAAAATGAAGAGGGTCTCATCACCGAAGCGATGTAAATGTAAAAAGGAGTAGCACTACCACTGTACTCCTATAGCAGTTGAACTACTAGGTTTTTGTTCGATTGAAATTCTGCTGCGCAGCAAAACGAATCTACTCCTCTCTTTGAATTTTGAACAAAGTTAAGTAACAGCCCTCAATTTGCTTCTAATTCTCTAATTCTCTGCTAATTTAAAAATATCAACACAACATGCGTTTGAACTGATTCCGAGAATTCATTGTGGAAAACCCACTCAGTTTCTCTGACGGTGTGCTGGAAAGTCCCTAAGAGGAGGTCATGAAGTTCCATTTCTGCGAAAAAGTGTAAAAAACTTCGGTGAAAGTTTAACTCAAGAATTGTTTAGAGAATCTTGTAAGGCCTCTAAGCAAAACACTTTTTGAAAATAAACCGTGGACGCCGCCACTGGGGCATTTCAATAATTTGTAGCCATTAAGTGAAGTGTGAGTAATAATGAGTAATTTTGAAAGTATTTAATCGTTGGTATTCGTTGAATTTGGGAAAACCCATGAACCAAACATTCAGCGACTCCAATCTTGCAAGTGATCCAGTTGACATTCTGAACCTGACCACAAACAAAAAAAACTGAAATAATTGGCTACTCCAAGCCAAAAAAACTGAACCGGATGGCTTATGTAACATGGTCCTTAAGGGGCTTCCGCAGACAATGATGATCTTCCTAACTGCATCAACAACAGCTACTTACCACAAAAGTGGAAAATTGAGAATCGTTGTAATTTATAAGAAAGGTGCTAGAGGCATGATCTCCAACATTTTCTTTTGTTTCTTCCAGATACTTCTTCGTACAACTGAAAAGCTGCACTCCACAGTGAAGTGGAGTTCCTCAAGGCTCATTGTTTGGACCATTTCTCTACAGGATTCTAACTTCCGACCAACCGAACGAGAATGAATGTGTGAAACTGCTATATCCGCTGATGATCCACTTACAAAACTCCACATCTTTATCCCCAACGATAAGAATAGTTCTCCGTAAACATGTTTGAGTTCTACAACAAATGGACCATCCAAATCAACTCATCCAAATTAGAACTGCAAGTATCTAGGCAACGACTTTAACCAGCTGCTGGGATTCAACCAGTATACTCAAAGGATGTGCTGAAGATAACTAACTGTTACTTGGCATTCTACCGCTTATATTACCTGATGAAAAGAAGAACTAGACTCATCCAGCCAAATTAGCTCTTAATTATAAAAACAGCTCCTTTGATCAGTCATCAATATCCATGAAGGACCAGGAACTCCTTGAAAGGAAAATCCTGAAGATCTAAAAATTTCGCATCACGATGGCCGATAGATCAGAACTTTCTTAAAATGTGGGTGCAGGCTGCTAGCTATTTTAATTATGACGCTAGATATAGCTGTTCCTAAAATGCAAAATATGGATGTGAACAAAATGGTTTTAATTACACGAGAAGTAAAGACGCCAATTTACAACATGAGTCATTTCTTGGTCCGTTTGCATTTCGGTAATCAGAGCTGACCACTAATATCATGCTAAATGCAATTCAACGCCTACCGTTTGGTATTTTATTTTGTAAAGTTCTGGAAAATAATCTGCAAAATATGAATAAAAAAAAGTCCTCAAGCAAGGAAATAAATTGACTGAAAAAAAAAATCCTAAAATCAAAGATAAAATTACGTTTCAAAACATTCATTGACAAATCCGAAAAATTTGAGTAGTATAATCCCCAACTTTTTTGCATGAAAAAGTTGTAAATCCTTTTTTGGAATCATTTGATAAGGATGTTATTCAAAGATTATGACTTTATCTAAAATTTTAATTACTCAAGGCTTAGAAATACTTCTTTTATTTTGTTTATCCTTGAACGCATTATGCATTTTCAATTTGAAATTCTATTTTTGTGGATAGTTTCTTACGCTTTCATCCCAAGAATTCCTACTAAGTATGTATAGTGGATTTCATTGAATGGCCTAGAAGTCCAAAATCATCTATAATAAGTTCAACTTCTACATATAGGCATTTATTAGAAGTTAACAAATTAGCATATGACTCCTAAATGCAAGAACCCAAACCACAAGTCAATAGAATTTTCGTCATTATTGTCTTGCATCACAGAGTAGTTGTTAAAGACATTATCCCTCAAACCTATTCGATATGGGCCCTCAGTGAGTTGAGTTCCTCGAAACTTCATTAAAATTTCTCATCACATCGCAAGTCATTCCAATAAGGTTTCCCTTTTTTGCATCAAGCCTACATAATGTATAATATGCTATGCATCAGCAACAGTCAGCACAGCGCAAGCAATACATGAATGTTGAATCCCTCTGTCTATCTGCCACACATTGTGGGTATACACGACAACATTCCATGTTGATTCATTCTTAATTTGTGATCGTTTCTTGGAGTCTTGCTAAGCGATGTTTATGCATTTTTATACGTTTATACGTTAGGTATACCAACCAACTCAAGACCTCGTCCAGGGGATCATTTTATTTTATTTTATTTTTAAGGAATTCCTTTTTTTTTTGTGTTGTGTCGATCCCATAGGTGATTGCACTCTTAAAATGATTCTTGATATGTAGTATGTGTTGTTCTCGGGTTCAGTCGGGTCTGCTGGAGAATCAATGAGAACCCAGGCTTAGGGCTTGGTGGAGTCAATTATGTATTTACGAAAAGAGAACAAAAAATATTATGTTTTCGTAGAACCGCATATTGCTTGAGGTGACATATTGTATTGTTTTTTTTTTTTTTTTTTACTGAAAGCTGCAAGGTAGTTTTTTCAAAAGAGTTGTTTTTGGGAAGATCATATTTGGTTTTTGAAAATTAATTTTAAGGATCTTACTCTTACTCTTTATCATTTCAAGAACAAACGAATGTTGTATAGGGAACTTAAGAAAAATGCATTTTTCTTGAACTACAAGATGTGAGGCACGAAATGTATGACTCACCAGAATGAGTTACTGAGAACTAACTCTTTTCGTCCGAAAGTCTACTGCGTGCATATGAGCTAACAGCACCATTTAGCTAAATACTTCTTGATGTAAATGTAAACAAATATCAGATTTGTTCTTGCCCCCAATAGTAAATTTTTAATTTTAAATTAGCATCCATGTCAAGTGAAATCATAATACTTCATAATAATTGAGAACTAATGACACTAAGAGGTGAAGGTGCTAGCTATGACATGACTCATTGATCTGTTAATTGAAAATAACCGATCGTTAAATAAAACTTGTCAAACAAATAATAAACCAATTCAATAAAAAATTCTCACATTTTTTGTGTTGACTGCTGTCAAATCATATTGAAAACCAATCAATAAAAATAAAGTCCAAAATCACACAGACATCATCGTGTCAATTTGTAGTCAACACAATGTTTCACAGGAAACAACACACAAACAATGTTTGCAAAGTGTTTATGTTCATTTGAAGTGTTGAAATCTATCATTCTTATTTTTGTTTTTTTTTGATAACTCAATTTTATAATCGGTTTATAACTAAGATAAACTAGAAGAAAAAGATATGAAAAATGGAATAATATGCTTAGTATTTGTGGAATACCAGAAGTGAACAGGGGAAAATGTAATGTTTTATAGGAAATAATAATTAACACATTTTGTTGTTTGGGTTATTTTAAATATTTTTTTTTCTAATAAAATAAATATAAACAAAATTTAAGAGTTGAAGGGGTTATGTGACATTTTTTTTTTCTACTCAAATGTTTCGAAATGTCACTTAACCCCTTTTCTTGTTCTCAACGTTTCAATGTTTATTTTAGAAAAGGATATTCTAATTGTTTTAATACAATCTCCAAAATTCGTTTTTCAAAGTTAATCCGTATTTTAATTGCTTTTAAATGTCACTAAATTTGATCCCATGGCTAAATTTTGATATTACTGAGGCGAATACAGACGTCAAAATTTAGCCTGCTCTGATGGAGCCCCTTTTAATCTTACGCAGTGGCTTTAGTTTGCAAAAGAATACAATTTAACTGGAATGAAATCTAATCAAACTTTTAGAGCAATTTGAAGAGCAAAACGATGAAAAAACTAAGTTATAAGGGCTAAAACCATGGATGTGCGAAATTTAACTGTCTTAATTATTAAAAATTCAAATTTGTTTACTATATTTAAGTTCCTATGCTCATAATTTGAGTTTAGTTATTATTGAGTTTAGTTCATAAATAGGTGAATGTAGGTTAATTTAAAAACTGGATAAATTCCAATTACTAGGCCAAAATCAGTATCAGATGTTAGAATTTAATTAAATAAAGTTCTTAAACAAACTAAGTGAAATTGTGGAATTCTTTCGGTATTTTATGATGTTTATTTACAAAAATAATATATACGTAAAATTCTTATACAATTTATTGAAGAACACGTCGAAAACGAATGAATACAATTTTTCATTATTTTTCTTAATAAAAATAAAATATTTATGTACATTTTTTTTAGCTAATTTAATGATAGACTCCATATCTAAACCATCCAATATTTGCATTAGGTTCTGACTTAAAATACAAAAAATATGCAGAACTAAAGCGTTCGCGGAAATGACGGTCCCGTTTTGTTGACGTTTTGATCTTTATAAGATTTTAGGTTTTTCTTTTCGCGGACGTTATTCATTTTAAAGATTGAGGTTTTTTCGGAACTTACGGCGTTTTATTTTTAAGAAATAATTACAATTTCTTTTTCGCGATGTTTCGAAAAAGTTATATCATTCGCGTTAACGGAATGAGACTGATTTTTTGTTTTGGAATTAAACAACAACATCCATCAAAACATCAGTCTCATCCCGTGATAAGGCATACAAATTTCTTATATATTTAATCATTTTGAAAACTCTATACTTTCATCAGGTAATTGAACACAACTTACCCCGTTGAATAAGCCACACATGACACATCGAATTAATTTATGTTTTTATTCTTAATAAAGAAGAAATAAAATAAAAATAAAAACTATATTTGCTACATATTAAAAAAACACAGGGTTATTTATAAATCTTTTATTTCATTAATATATTTTATTTTTATGATGTTGGTACATGTGTTAAATAAAAATAGCAATAAAGTTAAGTAAGACCACAAAATTGTATGTTTTTCTTTTAAATTCATAAAAAATAAAAGAGTTGATTTGTATTTCACATTGAGTATTTCTCATTGAGTATTTCCCAATATTATTATTAAGTATTTTATTATTTTTATTATTTCACAAACAAAAAAAATCATGTTGAAAATTAGACTTTAGTTCTTCAGAAAACAGTTCAACGAACAAAATTAGTTTGTTCATAAAGGAATTCTGTAATAAGTTTTCACTTATTGCTACAATCATTGTGTTCCTTTAAAAGTGACTCATAGAAGAGTGGTCATGTCATGAGTAGATAAAATCATAATCTAGTACTTTAAATATTACTTTGTTTGCAACTTATACAAAAAATAAAATAATCAATTAAACAAGTGATCTGGCTGTTAACTCAAGGTTTTCCTTGAGTGTATCAAGATTCTATTTGTATATTTGCAATCATGTTGCTACAAAACTAGCTAGTGTTTTGTATGTTTTTATAACATTTGATAAGAGTCGATATTTTTATATACCCATTCGATTTATTTATTTGAACGATAAGAAAATGTGTAACTTCAATTAAATCGATAGTTATCGTTATAGTAGGCTCGATTACAAAAAAAAAAAAAAAACAATCAGTTATAAAAAAATACATATTACAAAAAACTGATAAGCAACAGGTAGGTACAAAGTTTTATTGATCAGAATCTAACGAAAATTCAGAGGTTCCGTAGAAATCGACTATCTGATTATGTTTTTAAATTGCCCTAGAAAAATACATGTTCGTGTTAAGAATAAGATAAAATTTATCGTATCAAATGGATTTACTTTGATCTTTAATTCATTTTAGTTCAATGAATTTGAAATTTCATTATATTTATTATCGATCCAAAATGATGATAAGATTAACACTAATAGCTTTAATATCTATATTCATATGATTTAGTTCTGACAGCTGACGAAGGCACGGGGTGATTATAAAATGCAAAGGAAATGATTGTGATTATTGATTTTTTACTAAATTTTTGGTTCAAGACCTGCATACGGTCCTTCTACTTCAACAACTTTACTGGTAGTCATTAGTTTCTGATGAAATTTCTAAGGCAGCAACTTTATGTTTTCTCAACATTCAATAAGTTATTCTTCAATGTGATAAAAGGCATTGCAAGTGTTTGTTTGTCATCTCCGTTACTTTGGAATGGCCGTCCTTAAATTGATCTTTTAACGAAGATATAAGGTGTCTAAGTAAAACCATAAAAAAAGTGCATAAAAAAGTTTCATCCCAACCCGCAGTCCAAAAAGTGGCACATTTGGCCAAAAAGATTATGGTTAGATTTTTTTGGGACTCAGAAGTAACTAGAAGAATCATGTTGCGTCAGCTGTTCTGCATAAGGTGGGTCTAGCTCCCAGCTATTAGTTTCTTTTAAATAAAATTCTTTTTCATTCAGTACTGGATTACTTGCAACTCGGTTTTTTAAAGCTAAACTTGGAATGGTTTGTAGGAATATCGAAAAAACCACACGATAGTTTTCAACTTGCAAATCATTCCAAGTTAAGCTTTGAAAAACTAAGTTTCAAAAACTATTCTATGTATTTTTTGTAAACTGAATTTCTCACTTGGAATGATTAACAAATAACACTTTTCTGCAACGATACTAGCCTTCAAACCAATATATATTTTTTTTTTAAGATTTTGGCTAGCTGAACTCGAGGTTAAAAATACTCTAGCACGTCACGTTTTCGAGATATGGTAGTATTAACATGTAAAAACCAGTTTTTGGTAAAATTTTTTTACTGGAAAATAATTTATTACAAAATTATCAATGAGATGTGAAAGAACTGCATTTGATGTGTTCTAAATCATTTTAAATCTTTTTTTAATTCGTTTTACGCGCAAAAATATTGCAAAATGAATTTAAAGGTTAAAGTTTTTGAAGTAATAATTTTATTGACTAACATAAATTACTTACTTTCAAATAATTGTTTTTTTTATTGTTTTTGGTGTATAAAGATAAAAATGTAAATAAAAATCGATAAAACGGTTTATGCAGAATAAGAGAAGAAAAAATTACAAATAACTCAACAAATTTTTTACAAGATTTCTGCATTCTTCACAAAAAAAAAGTTGAAAATCCATAAAAATCAGTTCTTTAATAATAAAAAAATAGTTTTATTTGATTTTCCTCTGATTAATGTCTTTTTTTCATCATAATTAACCGGATCAATATGAAGTATTATAGAAATTCTACTATTCTCATAATTAGAGGTCGTTTTTGCTGTGTACATCCCAAAAACTACGATTGTTTGAAATTTATGGTGCTTTTTTTTAAGATTAAGATTCAGTAAAATGCAAACTTATTTATTGTTTAAAAATTATATGAAGAAAAAAAAAACTTTATTTTTGCAGACCAGTGTAATCAAAAAAACTACACAAGTTTTTTTTTTGATTATTTGTTTCAGTTCAATTTTAAAAAGAAGTGATAGATAAGTTTTTGAAACTTAGTTTTCTTAAACTCAACTCAATTGTTCTAGGTAGAGATTTGAAAAATTTAATTTTGAAAAATAGAAAAAAAATATAGTTCTTGACACTCGGTTTTTTGAAAAATTTAATTTTTCAAAACTCAATTTTGAATGGCTTGCAAAAATTATTAAAATAACACCATTTTTCAATACTCAACTCGAGTTTTGAAAAATGTAATTTTGAAATAACTTAGATTCAAATGCTTATATTCTTTTGAAAACCTTGGTACCAAAAAGTTTTTTTTTTATTTTGAAAAATTAAGTTTTAAAATAATTTTCTTTTTTAATTTGTTTGAAGTTTAGTTTAAAAAAAAAAGTAATACTTTTAAAAAATCGATTTAAAAATTATTATCTAATATTCTCTTGGCATTTGTTGTTGTTGTTGTAATTGTGGCCTTATTTCTATAAAAGATTGGAAATAAAACTCATCGGGCCTTATTTCATTCAAAAAGCTCTAATTGTTTGAAAGGCACATGCTGAGAATCCTTATTATTTAAATAATTTTTTTATTAACTGCAATAAATCAACATTGAATTGCCAAATTATAACTATAAAAATACTTAATAATTTAATGTGGCACTCTTAAGCTTTTCTTAAAGCAGTTTGCTTATTTACATGATCAACACATGAATATCAGTCCAAAAATCGTTGCATTGTTCTCTTGGCGCCAACTTAATTCAAAATACAGTCTTTAACTGGCACTTTGAAAAATAAAATTAAAAAAATTATTACCTACTGACATAAAGCCATTATCTTTTGTTCAAGTTCGTATATGCCGGGTCAGAATTTTATGTTGGTAACAAAGCTAAACCTAATTTGAAAATGCAATTAATTTTAAGTTGACAACAATTTGCCTGGAGTGGTAGGTATGAGTTATAAGTACCTACCGATACCTATTTGTCATTGAATATAGCTTCATGTCCATAGGCATTTTTTTATTGGCACACTCTACACTACTCCGCGTATCTAAATTTATCGAAGAGCTTCACATAGGTACCTACCTACAAAATGTAATAGACAAAGTTAATTGAAATCGACTTTTATGACCTGAATATACTTGTAAATTGTGTTTTACCTTGAATTGAGTTTACTAACCTCACACCTTAAACAAAAAAAAAAAAAAAAAAAACTAGAAGAATTAAAAAAGCAAAACATTGTTTTTATCTTGTATCTTTTTTGTAAACCAAAAGTGCTCGTTTATAATATTTAAATAGATCAACGCCATTAATTACCAATCTCATAAATCAAATTAAGCGTTCATGGAGTATATAATAATGATTGGGTGCACAACTCTTGGGAAGTGTGTGTAAATGGTTAGATGCGGTTTTTAAATATGGAGATTATTGAGCCAGGTGTTAGATGTGCTAGCAAAAATAACATGTTTTTGTAAAAATAAAATTTTCCATTTAAACTGTATATTTTAAATAGTATTTCATTGCAAAAATATGACTAATTTTTGGCCTTAAATAGAACTAAGCTGTCAATTTGTGTAACAACTTAAGTATACTTAGATGCTAATTTTGGAATGCTAAGCAAAATATGGCAAATAGGAAACAGTCAGTACCCAAGATCAGAGTTTGATTCACAACTTGCTTCGGCTAACAAATAAATACAAAGAATTGTTATAATTGTGAAGCCGTTTGCTGAAACAAAAGTTTAACATTTATAGTCAACATAAATATTTAATTTCGTATCAAAAAATGAACCCTTATCTTTACTAATAGTTTCAACTTTGAGGGCCATATTGAAATTTGATAAAATATTTACAAAAGTGTTAGTGAAAGTACAAATTACAATTAACTAATACGTGTCCTTCATTTCAATCACAATTAACAATAATCAATTTAGTATATTCATGTCAGGTTCAACTTCAAAAAATGATCAAAAACCAAATGCATCCATCTGAGAGCGTTTTCATTCCTCAAAGAAATATGTAAATTTAATGATAAGAAATATTTAAGGAACAAAACAGCACTACCGGCATTAGTCTTTTGATTGTTAGCGTAATCTGTTTGACTATCAGTGTAAAATATTTACCTGATTGGCGGTGTATTATACCGCTTGATAGCCTATAAATGCCATTTGACTGACAGCGATACGCGTTTTTTTTTGTAGTGTGTTCGAATGATGATTAAGGCCTTTTGATTGTAAGCGAAGGCATTTCAATTGCTAATGAAAAACGTTTGAATGCCATCGAAAGTCATTTGAATGTCAGAACGAAAGCTATCCGAACCATTAAACAAGGTTAAACCTTTTAACTGCCTGGAAGGACCGATAGCCTCTTAATGGATGCGAACATAGGAAGTAAAGGGTGAGCCATCTAGTGGTTTCTTTTTAAAGTATAGTTCATTTTGACACCGAAAGCTGTTTCTTGCTTAAAATATTTACAAAAATTTATTATAATACCTCCGCGAAACGCAATGAGTCTCCTTAAGCTTCAACAACGATGGTAAGGGGGAAATAAATAACAAAACTGAACAGATTGGGGAAAAGAAAAAATGGAGTGGGTTTCAAAAATCGTGTTTTTTTTACGATTTCTATCAAAAGTAGAACTGTTATCGACAAATTTTAACAGGGAGTTGTAGATGCTAAAACGATCTACAACTTTTGTTCAGATAATTTTTCTATATAATCTCAAAAATATTGGGAAAATTACGCAGTGTATTGTGTTCCCTATTTTACGAGTATTCTAGAAAGTTTTACAAAATTTTGGAATGCGGTTTTAAAAAAAATATTCAAAATATCAAGCTGAAGTTTCTCTACTCACAATTTTTTAAATTAACACCAATAGAAATTGAAATTAATCAATATTGAAAATATGTAGATGGGGAAGGCCAAAAAACTAATCCATGAATTTTTATGATAGCAGAATGTAATTAAATATACACTCAGAAAAAAATCATTGTTATTCCAAAAACTTTCCATTGTTGTTCATTCTTAATTTTTAAGAAATCAAAGTGTTACTTTTACAATCAAGTTCTTGATACAACAATTTTTGCATTGTTAATCATTTTCAAGAACGGAAAATTGTTAGGCCAACAATAAAATTGTTGTGTCAACTTTTGCTGTCAAAAAAATTCTTTTAAGAATGACACATTGTTGGCCCAACAACTAGTTCTTGAAGTTACAATTACTACCAAGAATAAAAATTGTTGACATAAGAATAAGTTCTTGAGCCAAGACATAGAAATATATTTTCTTGGAAAGATGAGGAGCCATATTTAAATATGAGTGAAATGTCAAATTTATGGTCTGAGAGTTAACATAACCTAAGAAAATTGTATAGTTTTTGAGGTTAAATCGATAATAGTAGATACAATTTTAATCGCAGTACAATTTTGCTCTACATAATGTGCAAAAAATAAAAATAGATAATAATGATACACCCAATATTATAAGAATGAATAATAAAAGCAAAAGCTATTTTTTTTTTGTCTCATTTCAGGAGAGAAAAGAAAAAGAAATAGTAATAAAGAGAAAGCAGGAAAGTATAATAATATACAAATGAATTGGTTAACATTTATTACTATACCTTCTTGCTTTCTCTTTATTATTCTAGTACATTTTTATTTTTTTTGTGGGAATTTGACAGCATTCTAAAATGTAAGCAATTTAAGTTGTTGAGTTGAGAATTTTAAGTTCTTGGGTTCATTTCAACTACGAAAGCTGTTGACCCAAAGTTTAAAATTCTTAACTTTACAATTAATTTTTCTGAGTGTACCAATTGAATAAACTAATCCGTTTGACTTTTAAAAATAATAATACTCAAAATCTGATGGTGAAAAAATAAGCAGTTTATACTAATTTATAGTTCATAAAGACTTTTATTTAAAAATATCACTTAGTAACATTCCAATAATAACCAGATGCACAGGCCACAAGCTTAAATAATTTATTATTATATAAATCAATTAACTGAAATTAACATTAAATAACAATGAAAAAAACTATTATTACCTTATGTACATTTTGTTTATCATAAACTTATGTTTATTCATAAAGTCTTGTATTATTTCCTAGATAAAGTGTGAACGGCAGTATACATTCAAAAATGTGACTAAACTTTGATATAAGAATTTCATTCAAACATATTTTTAAGTTAATAATTAATCTCATTTTTAGAATTATTTTATTTTTAGATCATTTCTTAATATATTTGTTGTATCCTTAACCTTGATATTATTTTGGAATTTGTTTATTTTGGAAGAAGACAATATCATCTCATTTGGTAAAGTCATGTGTTGGTAAATCAAAAAAAAAAACACACATGACACTCATTTAATGTTCAATTAAAAATTCAAGTTCAAAGATAAAACGATAAAACAATGTTGCAATTAACCGACTTTTTTTGTGGACATAAAAAAAAAATAATAATCAAAATACTACCTACACATTATATACTTAGCTAACACATCTGATCTGATTTTTAGGAGAGTGTTTTTTATTAGATTTTTTTCTAACAATAAAACAAATTAAATGTTTAATGAAAGATGTTTATACAGAGATACCACTCTTTGCTTTTCTTAGATGGACACTCAAAATCGTTCATACCACTCAATTAAATATACATATAAAGAAGTTAAGGTAAGACCACAAGGTTTAACTAAAAATAAAGTGGTATTATTTCTTATTAATTAATTTTATTAAGAAATTAATAATATTATAATAAAGTATACAACAAAAGAGAACATGGCAGCTGTTGACAATATATTCTTTTTTCTTACTTTTTATTAACTTGCATTGGCAACAAAATAATTTATTTATTGATAATAAATGAGAAAAAAATATAAATTAAATTGATTTTACACTGTCAGTTGATTGATTTGCATTAAGGTAAATTAATTAATTTTTAAAGTGCTTGCTTAATCGATTTATCAAATGTTAAATTCATGATATTTAATTAATTGTAATTATGAATAATATTTAATAATATTAGTTACTTAGTCAACTTGAGAATGTAGTCCACTTAAGATGTCATTAAATGACCTCTGTCACAATTATAAATATATTATTTTTCAACATGAGGGCGTCAAAGGATGAGGATCAAAATCCCGTAAACAAAAATCCCGAAAACCCAAAATCCCGAAATCGGAATGCCGAAAAGTTATATAAAATGAAAAATTTGAGCAATTTTTTTTATTTTATAGAATTTTTGGGATTCCGATTTCGGATTAGTAAATTATTTGATGTTAGCAAGTAATAAAAAAAAATTAATAAACAATGAAGGAAAAAACAACATCAAATAAAAAATATAGCTTTGAGTCAAAGTTAATCAATATTATGGCTTCAAATTGAAAATCATTGAGTAATGGAATCATAGAAAAAATTATTTCCGGGTATTACCATTTGTAGAAAAAACGTTACTTTATAAGAAAAAAACCAGATCAAAAAATGTTCTCGCAACGGAAAGATCGTCTTAAAATAAATTTTCTAGCACGGATTCCATATAACTTATATTTATAAAATATTGACTGCTTTGTTTATGTTATGTTTCGACACTGTTTTCGCTATTTTTTTTATTTTTTAAATGATTTTTGTTGTTATTTGTTGATATTATTGGGTTTTCGGGATTCTGGGTTTTCGGCTTTATGGGATTTTGGGTTTTGTGGATTTTGGATTTTCCAGATTATGTACATGTAAACTCTTATATATAACTCTTAAAAATTTTTATGCGAATACGACCTGTCAATGGAATGTATTGTGTTAGTTTAAAAATACCTGCTTGGATTTAATAATTTTTATTTTGATTTTTTACGAAAAATGGCCTTTTTCTGTATATTTCTCTTTTACCTTGGTCCCAGATCAAAACAAGACTCTAAAGAATTTTTTTGTGGTCAAACGAAGTGGACTGGGTCATAATTAGGTCAGATATTGCGATTTTTTTTCATTATTTTTGAAGTTAATTTAACTGGTCACTGTGGTGTATGTGTAACCTTTTTTTTTATCAAAAATTAAATGTAGGGTCCAAGGGAAAAACGGAACATATCCACTTTTTATCCAAATTAAACTAATGCTGAGGTCTCTTTAACTGACTAACTTCAGGTGTGTATTTTTTACGCCCGGGTTAAAGTGAAGAAAAAAAACGCTCTCGGGATTAAGCACTTTACATGATTGATACAACAACAACTTAGCTTAAGAGCAAATAAGAGAGATTTTTCAGGGCCACACTCTTTGAAGAGGTTAAAATCTGTGCTACCAACTCATTTTTCTGTTAAATCATCGATAATTTGTATGAAAACACCAAAATTATTGATTAATTGTATAAAAATGAAAACACAAAGAAATTGGTGTAGAATTTTTTTGTTTCTTGACTCTACAAATTATTTCAATTTTTTTTTATATTTTTTATTTCAGCTGATTTTAAAATCACCGCGTTAATTGCACAAGGTCCTAACTTAAGTCAGAAATTTCTAGAGGGTCATAAAGTGCATTCACAAAATAATCTTAAGCTATCCAGATACATTTCTGTTGTTGTAATCCTATGTTTAAATCAATAAGCTATACTAGTTGTATTTCAAAAAAGTATTCAAGTTCAGATCAAATTTTTGAGCACAACATAAATCGGTCTCAAGCTATACCAAGTTATAAACTCCAAAATTGAAGTAAGCAATTCGATGAAAGCATTTTATAGCACTGTAACTATCGAATGTTCATCAAACATTGCGTAAAGTTTGGTAATTCTAATATTTTGCTGGGTTGTTTATGGTTTTAGGCCGATGTTAGATCCAATTCTTCAACCTCGATTTCTAAACTCAACATTGACTATTTCACATTTTAAGTGCAAAAAAGTCTAATTTTTTAAAATTTTGAGAATCCGTGTGGGTATAAGAGCCATTGGATTTGTTTTCACACAGAGGTGAAACTAACGGCAAACTGCAGTAGAATTTTTGTTTCAAAAAGGTTTTTCAGCTAGAAAAATAATAAAGAAAATTTTTGTGTTTCATTTAAATTTGAAAATAGAAAATAATTTTGTTGAAAATTAGTTTTTAAAACAAGATTAACAGTTGAGAAGATATTTCTTGTCCTTTATTTTTTAATATGAGTACTAATCAGGGAATTAAGGTAAAAGACAAAAAAAGTTAAAAAAAAACTGTACGTGATAGAATTTTTCTGACTCAAGATTAAGGTTTCATAATTTAAAAAGCTATAAGAAAAACAAAAGAATATTAATTCTTTGTACTTATTTTAGTACTTTTGTTATTATTGCAAAAATACTTTCAAAGTGTTAACTAACTGCACCGATCACTGAAAAAAATGAATATATTAAAAACGTTTACTATCAAACTTGTCAAAATTGAAATTGAATTTATGGTTATGGTAAATGATTACTTTTTCTGGCGCTTTATTTTAGAAAAAAACCGTAATTCCTTGTTGCTCACAATTTCATTTAACTTGCATTTTATAAAATATTGTTTTCGAAAAAGGCTTTCTAAACAATATAGTACCTACATACGTTTGAAACTATCTCCGATGATCTATTACGAGTAGCTTAGGAACATAAGGTGACATTTTCACTTTTGGTGTTTTTAATTTTTATTTTTTTTTTTTTTAATTCTATCGATTGCCGAGAAGATTCAGTAAAAAAAATCAAAAAATGCAGTAAAATTTTAATCTTAAAAGTCATTTCCGGAACAAAATGTGACATTTTTCATTAAAATGACTAAATGAGTCATAAGTGCTGAGGTAAAAATAGTTATATTTTCTACTTATAAAGTCTAAACCAATTCAACATGTTTCTAGGAAAAGGGCTCTTAACCGAAATATAGTCTCTTAAATAACTTGCTTCTTTTAAAAATGTAGGAAAAGCAATAATGTAATGAATTTCCTAGCAATTTTTTTATTGGGAGCCATTCTCGTTAAATATTTCCGCAACAGTTTATAAACGACTGTTTGTGTTATTAATAAAAATATTAAAAAATGGGTTTTTGAAGCTATATTTTTCGAATAGCAAATAATCTTATTGAAGGTTGTCAATGCTAATATTTTATATAACCAAAACAAAAATTTGAAAATTACCCTGGCGTATCTGAATTTCTTTTTTCCCAATAGCAGAGAAAAAAGAAAAAGTTTAAATGTCACCTTTTGTTCCTAAGCTCCTGTTTTATTTCAAATATTAGTGAATATATACCAACATACATTTTCTGAATTATAAAATGAAAACAAAACCGGTGAAAAAAAATTAAAGTAAAAATATTGAAAAATTAGTTTCATCTACGATTTCGTTGTGAGATTTTTGTATTGATTTTTTTGTTTGACTCTAGGAGCATTTTGGGTCTTAAAAATAAAAAAAAATTAATTAAAACATTTAAAAGTCATAGTCGTCTAGTGGAAACTAAAGAAAATATTTTTAAAACCTTAAAATTCATTTTCTTAAAAAATAATTGAAGGGTTAATTTTGAGGTATATTTTAAAATTTTTTTCAGGCAAAATAAAAAGTGGTTAGTATTTTGTTTCTAAATTTTCCAGATTTTCCTTGGACGTATTATAAGTTCTTATATCCTTCATGTATTTCATTAAAAAAAAATCCGTTGAATATAGTTTAGAAATAAAATACTACCCACTTTTCATTTCACCTGAAATTAACTATTCAATTTCGATGGACAAAGGCATTAGGTATTTAAGTATTCGGGTCAAAGTCCATTACAGATTATTCTTAGGAAATATTAATTTTATGTCATATTTTAAATTTAAAAAAAATGTAAGCATTTAATTAAAAAATTCAATGGACTTAATTTTGATCACCAAATTCAAAAAGAAATGGAAAAAAAATTACTTACTTAGCTCGACAAATTAACCGGTTTTTTATATTCTTTTTAAATATGTACTTAACTTAATTTTCAAACAATATTTCTAATCGATTAACTGTGTATCTACAGGTTTTAAAAATTAATTTAAACCACACTTATTCTTTGAAACTCATTTAATTTTAAATTGTTTTTACCTTTAAAATGTCATTTATCTGCAAAATATATTATATAAAAAAAAAATAATTCAAATTATAATGTTCGCATGCAAAAACTCCGTCGGCAATGTTGTATCGTTGAATTTTATTTCGAATTAGTGATGTATAAGAACTCGGACGACATCTTTACCTGACAGTATTAGAGTTTAATAATTACATCTAATGCTGCCCGGTAAGATGTGAACAGATGTCCTTTTAAGAAATAATTAATAAATTCGAAATCTCATTCCAAAAAAAAAAAATGATGATAACTGCCATCCGGTAAGAATCCATTTATTCCGAAATCCAAAACTGTTCAACAATTTCATTTAAATGTCACTGTCACAAATCAATCAAAAAAAAATATCACTTTTCTTTTTATATTTTTGTTGTTTTTTTAATTATTTTGTTCACTTTGAATTTAACTGTACATAATTTTTATTTTTATAAGTTATAAAAGAAATCCAAGTCACTATTTTTATTGTTAATATGGCCGACATATAGGTGACAGTTTCGTTTCTATTTTTTTTTATTCTCTTTGGTTTATTATTCGAATTCGAATCTAATTTGATTCGATTAACCGTCACTACCGATTCGATTGATCGCATCAGGACAAATGATTTAAAAAACCTACACAACTTTTGTCGATCTACATAATTTCCGTATGTGAATGCGAAGAACTTCTATATGTAGGTAAAGAAAAGCAATTTTTTTTTTTCAAATTTTATATGTCTTCCGTTAACGGCTGCGCGAAGCCGAAAAAACAACATCCGAGCGCGATGTTGTTCACACGTCGAGTCCCGGAATCCGTATAAAACCCGGCGCGATCCGACAATGCTGTGACTGTCGCGTATTATATTCTGTTGGCTAGCTCGAGGCAGCGCCACCATCAAATGAACGAGTGGCATTTTTGTGGAGAAGATCGAAGTGCATGTTGCCTTGGTCGCGTTCGAAACACAGCAACACAGCAATAGCAGCGGTGATGGCGGTGGCCGGTTCGTTTTCGATCGGATCGTGTAAAAAAATAGCTTCTGGTTCTGATGATGTGAGAAGTAGTAGGCATGCATTCGCTCCCCTTTTTGGTGAATGCTCTGCTGATAGTGTGTGGTTTGGTGTATCAATATATTTTTTTTTTTCTATACACACATTTTTTTGTATGTCTTGGCGAATGTGGAAGCGATAATCGATATCAAAAGTCAAAATCGCGGCCATCTATTGGTTAATAACAAATAACGAACGAAGACTTATGGAAACATTAGAAAAATACACACACACACAAACAACTAATGGTACAAATACATTTTCAATTAGAGAGTGTGGTACTCTCATCTCAATAATTCTCAAATGAGAATTCATTTTCTTTTGATGGACACGAAGATGGGGTTTGGGGAATTGGAGAAACATTGAGTTTTAATACTCTCTCACTGTTTCGATTCCATTGTATTCTTCGAATAAAAATTGAGAAAAAGAGAGAGAGAGAGAGATTAAATCATTTTTGTGTGTGTTTATTTGAAAATAGAATAATCACTTTCTTTATTATTATAGACAGTCTATCGAAAAACCTTAGTTGACGACGGCGACAGCAGGAAAAGTTAAACGAGAAAGTAGATTGTTTCTATTTTTGGTTTTATAGGTCTTCGAAAATTCGATAATCAATTTTTTGATTGATAAACTTCAAATGTTCGAAAGAAATAAAAACACAATCAAATTGGTAATACCAGTAACTAATACTTGAACATAGTTTCGAGTTCGAATTTGTCGATATTTTCAGTCGAAAAGAGAACCTTAGAAGATAAATGTGAAATCAATATCTTGGGCCTAGGGTACTTTTGAGTACTTACTCAAAAGATAATACTGGAGCCCAAACTATAGTTGTAACATGTGTCACTAGTGTGACCAGAGCTTAAATTATTTAATAAAGAGATATTTATTAATAGTTCAGCAGAAATATAATGAAAAAATGCAATTTCTAAAGACACACTTGGGAGCATAAATGTTGCAAGCATTTTTCAAGATGCCTGAAAGTAAGAGTAGAATAATGTGGAAAGAATTCGACTCTTAGGAAGCTTGAACACTGCTCGCAGTCGTTAACTAAGTAATCGCGAAAGTAGCGAACTGAGTGATAGATTTTCAGAATTCACTATACCATCCAATTATTTCTTACCAACAGTTGTCGCTGGTTCAATGCAAGTAGGTAAATAGAAAAAAAAAGACGAACAAATTTTTAGTTTTTTAAAGTTACATTTTCTTTGAATAAGATCAACTCGCAGTTTTGTTAAGCCAAGATAAAGTCAGAACTTGGTGAAGAATTCGGAAGGTATTCCTTAATGCGGTCCATAAATTAGATCTTGAAGATTAAATTATAAAAAAAACAATGTGTCCTCATTTCTACTCTTCACCTATAAACATAAAACAGCCTCGAAAAAATAAACTTGTTTAACTTGATGTCCAGTTAACTAAAATTTCAAAATTTGAATTCTTCAATTTTGAATAATTTATCTATTTAGATGAAGGGTTATTTTTGTCTTCTTCTTTTTTAATAATTAAATTTGCTTCTAAATGTGATATTTATTCTTCACACAAATATTATGAACATTAGACAAAGCAGGTGCTGTTGAAATAGTTATTTTCAAAGCATATAAATTGAAGAATTAACCAAGCTAATGCTTCTTTAGCGGATCAATATTTTAGGTCATGATTTTTTTTTTCTTAATTTTTCCATTATGACTTGAAATTTGACTATGCTTTAAAATGAAGAGTTGTTTCTTTGAGGGTAATATTTATGTGAATTGCTTTAAGTAATCAAACGTTTTAGTTTGTTTGAGTAGAAGGAACTTATTTGTGTAAAGCACGGGAATGAACTAGTTGGATGACAGCTGTTTTGTCAGCGACTGGAAAAACTTGCCAACAGGTAGCGTTAACCAGCTGTAAAAGTTAAGCATGCTTAAATTAAGCCGGTAGACAGCGGTAACTAATCAGCTACTGGTTATTTTCTTTAGAAATGTAATTAGCTTCATAAATAATAAAGAATGCACCCAAAAAAAATAAAACAAATATTATAAACATTTTTATGGGGAGACTAACTTTATTGAACAGTTATTCTTCCACAATACTTTTAATCCTTAGTCTTCTAAAGAATTCATCAATCAAATCGTTCAAAATTGGAAGATACGAAACTTAAACTCTGGGGGCCTATTTCTCATTAAACTACAAGACATCAATTACATTAATGACATCAACTAAATCTGAAATCAATAGGAGCTGTCCGTGTCTATGTCCATTGCAGTTTGCGAAGTACTTTTTGTTGTCAAAATGAGACAGTAGTACTAAGAAGTACTTCACAGTTATTGATGTTAGAAGTTGTTGATGTGGCTGATGTAGCAGTTAAACCTACTTTGGGAAAAAGTGCGTACCTACAACTATCTCATTCATTGACAAATTTGCAGATACGTGCGCTTACGAATACGTAAACCTGCTTAGCTCTTTGACTTAGCTTCGCCTGTGCAGCCATTTTTTGTAAATCTCTTTGCCAAATGAACATAGAAACATTGAAAATATAATTTGACAACGCGCTCAAAAATAATTAAAAATTGACAGCAACATGTAAACCTTCATTGAGTTGAAAAAGGTTTCAAATTTGACATTTACGTAGGTTCAGAGGCATTTCGATGGCTCTTCCTTAATTTCACGAAAGTTAACGAAACTGAGCTGCTATTGTGGTTAATGACATTATAATGCTTTGCATTTGCTCGGTTGCTTAAGCTAACTTACGCTCACTACGCTAAGTCTATTATAGTTGGACCTTTAAATCTCTAGTTATAATTAACACAGAACTAGTTTGAAAGAAGGACTATAATTTAGCTAGAGTGCTACTTGAGTGGTCGTATAAAATCCCAGAAAATACAGTAAGGCTTTTGGTTTTGAAGTTTAATGTGAGAGTAGTTTTTTGGTGTTTTAAAAGCGTTTGATATTTAGTAAAAGTTTTTCGTTGACAAAACCAATAATAAATTGGTCACAAAACACAATAGGTAAAAATCAAAAATATGCATGGAAAGAAATTTTTTGAAACATCGCCATGTTTTCCAAATTTAATCAAATTTAATCTCCAAATCTTGATTGATTATAGTATGCACATTTATAGAAGCAAAGAATTATCTTTGGGCAAATTAAAAATAAATTGTTGAAGAACTCACTCAGATCAAACCATGTGCTTTTGAGTTTGATGAATAAGCTTAACATAAACAGAAGATATTTTAGATATGTTCACTATTAGCCATGTTCCTTATAACTTAGTACTCATGAGTATTCTACTAGCAATTTCCCATGGAACCAAAACTAAAAGAAATTCGTTCCGTTCTCATCTTATCAAGAAGAACTGCATGAACAAATCGTAGTAATGGTAATGGCGTAAATGCGTTACCTAAACGTAAAGAACTGTCAAATTTTCTATTGGAAATCTTTAACCGAAAAAAATGTAAATGTGGTTAACTTTTGTGAGGAAAATTTGGTATTCAGTAAGTAGCTGGAGTAAGTTTACGATACCACATAACCATTTACTAAACATTTATTTTAAAGGACGTTCATGAAACATGTGCATAAACTTTACCATTTTAACACTTAAAAAATTGTACTAGATTGGACGAATACCCTTAGTATGTTTTTGAAATTCGAATATATATTTTATACCAAGTTTCCATTTACCACTTAAGTCAGTCTTGAGTCTTCTAAAGTGTTAACTTCTAAACTGAAACTACTTATTCCATTATATTTGGAAGGAGGCAATATTTTTGAAGAATTAATTGAATGAAGTCAGAAATAGAAGTCGTTGGATGCAACCAAGCACGCCTCTTATGAAACAGCCACTGTTAGAATTTTTAAAAGTGATATTTCCACCAAAAGTCAATATTGGTATATTCCAAGTGTTTTTAACTACAAAATGGAATGTCGTAAGAGAATGAGAATGAATATTGTAAAAAAAAATCCTTTCAATATCGAGCATGTGTTTTATGTGTAAGCTAGTTCCTTAAATGTTCTCTTACATTGAGATATATTTCTAGCTATTAACTTTATTTCAAATTAATCAACATTTGTTTAACTTTTCGATTTTGACAACTTCTGTTTTTGTTGTTTAAAATTTAATAAAATGAGTGCGTTCAGCACCATAAGCAAACAAATCCTGAGGAAGATTTAAATCAAATTAATTTTGAATTTACTAAACCTTTACTTGATTCAACAAATAAGTTTGCATGGAATTAGAAAATTCACTATAGGTAATAAAAAACGCAGACATACAAGTAGGTATACGATAGAATTTTTACTTTAAAGGTAGCAAAAATAATACATCGCTTACACTTTTTCCGGGATTTAGTATCTTACATCCTTTCCGGAAAAGTAATTATTAATTTTTTAAGATTCACCATTTAAACTTTTTTTAAATTCTAATATAATACCAGTTCAATGCTAAGTTTATTTTTTTTAAAACAAAAATAAATACAAAATTATTTTTGTGAATTAAAAAGTCACATTTGACACTTCAACTGTCAAAAAAAAAACAACAAAATTAAACCAACAACCCAAGCAACTTGTCATTACATTGTTTATTCTATTTCGTTACCGAGTTCGCATGCAACGGTGTTTTTTAAGTTTTTTTTTATAACGAAAAATTTCCGAAAGCCAATGCACGATCAACTGTAACGGAAAAGTGAAATCCGAAGACTGACTTAACTAATTTGAGCCAAGTCACAGTTAAGTCAGAACATTAGCCCGATTCGCCCGATTTTTCATGTCTGCATTCTCGTTCTTTTTCCTTATCGTTTTATTTTTATTTTTTTTTTCTATTGCTTTCTCAGTTTTCTCTTTATGTTGTGTTTTTATCTTCTTATAGTTTTTTTTTATTATTATTTTTTTTTTTTATTAGTTTGCGCAGGTTGATTATGATTTTTCAATTTTATGTAGTATTGGTTGGTGAGTGTGTGAGTGGTTATAGTGTGGCTCGTCCGTTAACTGAGCTATAAAAAAAGGCATGCGTTTACCCTGCATTATAGGTATGCCTTAGCAATGTGACAGGTGAGAGAGAGGAAATAAACCAAAGGCATGTCCAGTTAGTTAATAAGTTTGATAGTGTACGATTGGACTGTTAAGTATTTCGGAGCGACCGACGACGCCGACGACGCAAGTTAAAGCATTTTTCTTCAGTGAACATATTGAACAACCATGATCGCATCAACGACGATCAACGATAATCTCGACAACAACGGCCAGTGGTGGCGGTGGTGGTGTGCTGTGGTGGTGGCGTCGTCGTCGTCGTCGGTCGATCCGATCGGTTGGTTCTTGGGGATCGTTTCATTTTCAATTCATTGCCTTACACCGCATTGCACCCCCTCTTGGGCCCCCATCACACTTGAATACGAATGTCACACAATCATCATCAATTTCTGTCTGTCTGTCTCACTCGTTTGTCGTTTGTTCTTAAGATTTTTTCGTACGTACATACGTTTACGTACCTATATGATGATGATCTCTCTCGATCTCTACTCGCGCCTCGATTGCTTGTCATTTTATTACTTCGAGTTCGAGTGTAGATAAAAATTCAAATTTTATTCAGGCGTTTTTATTTTTTTTTTTTTTGAATTTCGGTTCTTTCTTGATTCGTTAAGAAGATAGCTGTCCGGTCTACCTATTCTATTCTTTGATTTTCTTCCCTCTTATTTTATAAAATTTAATTCCACTGTCTGTCGTTTATATGCGCGATTGTGGTTGACAAAAAAAATTAAATTCACCGTGGGTATTTTAGATTCTTTTTCGTCTTTTTCAAATTTAGATTTAAATGATTTTTTTTTTTTTTTTTTTCTTCTTTAGATATATCAGCTTATATATTGGTATTGAGGCTTGATTTTTATTTTTATTTTTTCGAGGAAGAAATTAATGAAATTTCGAAAATACCTGAATAACTTTGTGCCACTGGTTATAGAATGGGTTGGCATTGTTATAGAAGGCATATATACCATGCATAGAAAAGGCATGGAATGAGATAGAGAAACGAAGGTAGGAAGTAAGTGCCAATCACAGTTTTTTTTTCTATTTTGGTTTACCTATTTTTTTCGTTTTATAAATTGAGTTTGGTCTTAAGTGATAATTATATGTTTTATTAATTAATGATGTTGTTAATTATCTTGAGGGTTTGAGATTTTTGTTAATCGGTTAAATAAGATCAATTTGGGTTTGATGGTTGAGTAAGCAGTGTTTAAGAGCATTAACATTTTGTTTGCAATTTTTTTTTTTTAAGGAGGAGATTTTCTGGTTTTGGTAAGACACCACATTTGTTTTATAGCACAGAAACTTATCGATTATTTATTTTTAAAGAAACTTTATTTAAATAATTTATTTAAGTCGATAAGTTAAGCCAGATGATGGATGAATAGATAATCGAAACGCGTCGCTAAATTAAAATAAAAAAAAGTAGTTATAATTTTGTAAAAATTTAATCATAAATAAATAAAAATTATTTGTTTCAAAAGTTTTTTTATATATTTTATTATTTTTATATCATAAATGATTTATGTTTTAATCAATACAAGTTAAAATTAAAATATGTATTTGTTAAATATACTTAACCTTTACTATCCGGTGCATAGATAACATCGAAGTATGTAAATACTAAAATTATAAAATAAATAAAAAATATAAATGTTCTTAAATAAATTAAATTTAATTAAAACAATTGTTTTGTTTTTTTATTTTTATATAAAAATAATATATCATCTTTTCTGTGTGTTCAACACGTAACTACATTTTTTAAATGAGTTTGTTTAAGTTTACTCGATTTAATTTTGTTTCTAACAAAAAAAAATCAAAAATTTTCTTACAGAAAATTAGCAGGAAGCTACATATGTGCTTTTAGCAGAAACTTAACGAAATTCAAAACAGAAGAAGCCCTTCCAGCAAATTCATTCTAAGCGACATTTTCATCACAATCCTCTTTTTAAAAATAATCACTATTGGGCAACTTTTAAAAATTTGAATACTTTATCTTTTAAAAATAAACAGAAAATTCGTCCGAAAAAAAGTTAATGAATTTGGTTTGGAGATATTTTAAAAATAAAGAGTAAAAATCAGTTCTGATTCAAAGAACGAAACTCAACAAAACACTTGAATGAATTTCTTTACTCAAATTTGTACGAATTTGAAAGTTAAACGTTGATTTTTTTTGCGTAACTTGAAAAGCTGTTTTCCAAACACACTGTACTTAAAATCAAGTTAAAAGTTAAAACTTGTTTAGTTTTACGTATAATACAAAAAATCAATTGAATATCGTTGCATTTTAAATAA
Organism: Meliscaeva auricollis; assembly: GCA_948107695.1. NCBI lineage: Eukaryota > Metazoa > Arthropoda > Insecta > Diptera > Syrphidae > Meliscaeva > Meliscaeva auricollis. The sequence continues at coordinate 28,662,623 of OX403619.1, read as the reverse complement.
AATTTGTATGGGGCACTTATTTTCCTCTCGGAATCCTTTTTTGTACGCTTTTTAGTTTTTTTTAGAGGTAACTTTGAACGATATAACTCATTTGGAAAATCTTTGTTTTCTCAAAAATGGCTCTTACTATTTGGATAAACATTTTTGTTTGCACATTTCTAGATAAGTTCGTACTTTTATAACGGCAAGTAAACCGTTTTTTTTGTTTGAATCATTTCTTTCTTTAAAATATTATTATTTTGAAGTTTTTTTTTCAAAAATTAAGGAAAATTTAAGCATTGATTTTTTTCTTTATTTTAACTAGAAATTAATAAATTAATTGAGTATTAAAAAAAAAAACAGAAATAGTGCTTATTATTACAACATTTTATAAACTCAAATTCGCATTTTTTTAACATTTTGAGTTTAAAAATAAATTTTTCCTAAAACTATTTGCTAGAATAACTTAGCTTGGTAAGAAAATTAATAAATAAGCAAATTTGTTTGGAAGCTTAAAACAGAGTATGTCTGTTTTGCATTTGCCAAGAGGTGTTATTAAACTCTTTGCTTCAAGTTGTAGGGTAGTTATTCTTCTCAGCAAGAATTCAAAATTCATCTGTCAGCAGTTGAAGTCCAAAAAATTCGTTGAAATTGAGTGTTTTTTTGGAAGTTATTTCTGGATTCAGTTTCTGTTAAATTAATGAAAAAAGTCATCGTTTTCAAATCTTATTGTAAGTTTAATATGAAATACTGTGGCAAATAATCATAATATAATGCTCAGAGTGAAAAAAATATATTTCTTTCTTTAAAAAGAACCGACATGAAATTTATGAATATTGATGTATTCTAATGGATGTCATTGTCAGAAATGCCGCGAATTGATTTCGGACGCAATTGAGGCACCAGCTTGCAAATACAAAATAAAATGCTATTGTAGTTCAAAGTAATAATATATTTGTTAGGCATTGAAACCGTTTACTCTCTCTTTACAGATTGACGCACAGACCTACGGACAGCATGACGAAAACCAGTTTTTTAGACTTAATGTTGGTTTTGATTTAAACCTAGAATTTTTCAAGTAAAAATCATCAAAACCGATCCACCCAGTCAAAAGTTCTGAGCTAACAAACATACAAAAAAAAAACAGTCGAATTGAAAACCTCCTTCTTTTTTTAAATCGATTAAAAATGGGAATGACTTGATAGTTAATAGCGATTTTAAACTATTTTTCACATCGAAACCCCAAGTTTGATGACTTGATTTCTCCTACCTTTATGGGGGCCGACTGATAATTTTGTTAAATTTTATTGCATATTTGTATGTCTACATTTGAAAAAATTCATTTCGGTCCTCACTCTTAAAAATTGCCGAAAGCAAGCGAAAATGTACACAATATATTTTTTTTCGCACACAATTAATGTATGCGCCAATTAATTCTGTGCGAAAATATTTTGGAGACTTCGGAAAATATACTATAATCTCTACGAGCATTTACACAAATGCTATGAAATATTACTCGTAAATACCTATTGCTACATGAATTGTTAGGCTTTAATTCTAAGTCTAGTCCACTGCTGGTGCGAAATGAATTTTTTCGTTGGTCCCCAACAAGACACCTACATTTTTGCAAAGATTTAGATAAAAATATGTCGTGCAAATCTTCACAAATTGTTAAACAAAAAATAAAGCCAATCTTCAAAAACCACAAAAAACATGGTCTGAAAGAAACAAAAAGAACAAAAACGGAATAACTCAAATGTTATTTGAAAAGAAAGTGGAGACTTCTCCAAACTATATTCAATTTCACTGGTCAAACTGCAAAAGTGCAAAACAAAATTATTCGTTGCGTCATTTTTATATGAGATTTTTGTTTCGCCTCAGCATTTATGGAGTTTTGATCACCAATAAAAAATGAAATCTGATGATCGGGTGTGACAGCTTGTAAATGCTATAATTCCAGCAAACAAACTTGGTGGTAAATCAAACACGTTGTTGTTGTTGTTTAAATGCACTAATTTTATTTGGTTGTTTTTGGCCTTCACTTGCCTCAAAAAACTTTGAAAATTTACATACGAAACAACTAAAAAATATTTTAAACCATTTATTGTTTGAAAAACAGAATGAAATGGGATTAAAGATTGAAGCAACAAGGATTTCCAATGATGTGAAATATTCGAATGCATTCAAAAACGACAGCTAACGTATAGATTTTATTTTAATATGCTATTCCCAAATACGTAAATATTCTATTAATTAAAATGCTTCTCAAAAATTGAATTCCGTATTCTCTTATCTCTTTTCAAAAAACTTCAGTGACGATAATACCCAGTGTGACCTCTTACTGATTTATTATACATACTAACAAAAAAAAGAACAAGCTTATCTCTAATGCATCCTAGATTGGTGCTAAGTATCACACCATTCCAATTTAAATTCCAAAAAGAATCGAAAAATATCAAATAAAACATCTTTAAGTGACATTGAGTCCCCTAAATCTATTTGAAGATGTCGATTTTTGAACACAAATACCTACAATCTTTCGAAATGACTTCACCCAGTCCATAGAGAGTTGTCCAACATCATATGAGATAAGAGCCTTTATATTTACTTAATTGATTCATATACAATACATAAACATTTAAAGAAAAAAATATGTATTTCTTTTTAATATTTTTCCCTCCGTGTGTGTTCGGGCATAATATTCGGTGTGGATTAAAGTTCAACTGATAGTGCAGAACAAACTGTCATGATTTTATAAGAGCGTTTATTTAAATTGAAAATATAAACACATGATTGTATTGTAGATTAATATATAATTTTTATTTTTTAATTACCAGGGAGTATTTTTCTGACAAGAGTGTTGCAGCAACACTGATATAGCAAGCCAGCAGTTTATCGAATGTCATAGGTCATCAAAAACTGAAAACATTATTTTGAGTGCTTAGTTAATTTATTTGGTATGGCTACTTCACAATTATTTTATGTGTTAAGTAAGTTGAGAGATTAAAAAAGTAATAATTGTTGCTTATCAAAAAAAGCAAAAGATAACCTTTGGAGGTTTTTTTCCAGGCAGAAATATATTATTTTTTTTTTTTTTCTTTCAAATCACTGATAAAATTGAGTTCGAATTTTAATGTGAGGCTATAAATCTGTCACGATTATTGTTAAAAGTTCATTACTGACTTCATTTTTTTTTATCTTGGTAAAGTGTTTTTGAATAGTCACTATTAGTTTCAGAATTAAAAATTTAAAAAAAAATGAAGTCTAAATTCAGTATAATTCAGTATAATTGGGTTAAGTCAAACGAAGTTTTGTACTTAATGACCACAAAATTTAATACGTGATTCTTCCTACTATGAATCATTTTTTTTTTTACAAATAACTTCACTTCAAATAAAAATAACTAACGAAATTAAATTGTCCGCATTAAAACTCATAAAGAGTAATATGAGAATGAAGATAGTAACAAAGATTTCAAATAACTGGGGTTCTTAAATATCGGTTCTAAGATAAACAAGCCTTCAATTACGAGTAACCCGAAGGGGAAAAGTCTTAATGTAATATTAGAAAACTTTATACCTATTATTTAATTAAAGAACATGTATTCGGAATAAGGTTTGTGGAATATTTGAGTTAAAAGTTTTTAAGAGCCATTTTTGTCACTATTCTTCAACTTACCGCTGAATCTCAAGTTGGCCAACTCTAAAGTTGACAACCACTTGAGAGTTGAGTTACAAGTTGAAATTAGTTTTTCTTCACTATTCTAAATCTTTGCTCGAAAGTTGAAATTTAAAATTTTGCCTATTTGCGTTTTTAAAAATTTTTGACAGTTAATACGTATCTCTTTCAACTCTGTTTCGGCTTTTTTTTTAATATTTTAAAAATTAAATTTTCTGAGAAAATTATCATTGGAAAACCATCTATCGTCTGCTTTTAGAAGCGAAGATGAAGACGAAATTGTTGGCGATTGAAAGAAGACAATATAAAATGCACCCACGGGTCGGGCATAAAAAGTGGGACGACCATGATTTTTTTCTAGCGATTTCGTTATTTCAAAACGAATAGAATTTCGCTTTTGGAATTGAAAAAGGTACCCAGTGAAATATCTTGAGTATTCATTAACTTGCATATAGGTAAATAGCGGGAATTACGACCAATTAACCAATTACTGATTGTGTTGATTTTTTATTCACTCTGGTTAATTCAGTTGGTCATTGCAACAGTATTGTATAACGCAGGTGTCAAATGCAATTGCTAACCTTGTGCCCCAAATTGTTCGCATGTCCGAAACATGACGAGAAGATATTAAAATTTCGAAAAACAATTTTGGCAATCGCTTGGTGGAAACGATGCAGAACTGTGTAGATACTGCAAGGATTGGTTCTCTATAAACGTTCAGACCATGCCATCTGCAGACCTGCCCAACGAGCAAAGATATCTATTATTTTCAGTTCTTCAGATGACACGTTCTGAAAGTTTATAGAGAACCAAACCCTTGCGGTTTCTAAAAAGATCTGCCACCAGGCGATTGGTTTCTTACATGAGTGCATGCAATTGTTCTTCGAAATTTGACTTTATCATGAAATTATCTTGCTGCTTGTAACCGTTCTCTTTGTATTTAGGGTAATTGGCCGTAATGGTTTGCTTTAAAGTAATAAAATTGTTAAATACAATCCCATTTTTCAATCCTGACCCGTGGACACGTTTTTTATAATATCTTCTTTCAATCTTAAACAATTCTGCTTACTGCTTCTTCTTCATCTTCGTTTCCAGATGCAGTCGATGGATGAATTTCCAAATAATCATCCCTATTATAGCATCCAACGAATGCGTTGCGGCGGGATTCACACTTATTTCAGCCATATTTGCTCCTGTAGAACTTGCAGGTGAGGAAGTGTGTTAATGAAAATGGTAAGGTAGTTCATCGAATTGATAACATAGTTCATCCGGCAAGTTAATAGTTGCTTAAAATGCGAACGCAAACCCTACGAATGCCGCTGACTCCCTGGGCGTAAAGTATTGCGAATACCATAATAGGTATGAATTATAATTTTCTGCGAACATTTATTTTAAAAATATATTAATTCAAACCAAAATCGAAAATAAATAATTTCTGACAGAAGAAACAACAAAATGTATTTTAAATTTCAATTTCACAGAAAACTCTCAATTTTTCTCTCTCAAGAGATATTCGAAAAATTGAACAAAAATGCATTGCTGTGCATAAATTTGGCTGTCAATAAAAGGCGAATTTCTTTTCAAAATTATGTATCCCTACTATTGACTCTTGAAAATAAATGCTATTCGAATGAATTTAATACCATCATTGAACTTAATGTGAATTTAATCAATTCTATCACGTACATTGCGTTACGGATTTGAATTCTTTGGAACATAAATCGAACTGTGAATCTCCAATGACAGATTCTTGCACATAACGTGCTACTTGAATGCACTTGTATACATTATGATGATGTACCTACATTAGGCAAAGATACAAATATAAATTGTATGCACTTATGGAATTCGTTTGTATAATACCTGCTTGGAATATCTAACGCTGACAAGTTCTAGTATATGTATTTCTCATTAGAACCATTCAAATTGCCTTAACTTGTTCGTCTCGGTCTCAGTCTCAGTCTCACTATCACAATACCTTACCAGGATTCCATGAAGACGAACAAGAAAAAGAAGAAGTATTACACTGTTAAAACAGACTTCTAGAATATACATTTCTTGATATCGAATTACACTCACTACCTACTCGGTGGAATCGGTTGGTATTGACAAGTTGACTTGTCATAAAATAGTTTCGCGTCTTAGCGCACCTCCCTACATGCATTCATTATTTTTTTTTATGTGTCTTCTTTAATACAAACCAGTAGCTGGTGAAGAGTTGCAGAAGCTAGAAGGACCGGAAAACTCCTTCTTTGAGCATATTTTCTGTTTGAATTCTTTTTCTCTGCGATTTTGTAGGTAATCATTTTTTTTTTTTTCTTTCAAAAAGTCTATTTTGGTTTTGTATAACACACCCCGTGCTGCCACATTGCCCCTTTGTAATGAAGAACTTTGACAAACAGTATCCGTTAAGAGTCCATTTGTGAAGAAGATATACAAACTCAAACGTGATGTGTATTTGCTTATGGGCAGCAAAAATAAAGTTGACAGTTTTCTATTTTTTTTTTTTTTTACCTCTTCGATTTAAAAGATATAAGATACTTTTGAAAAAGTCGATCGACGAAAGCATATATGCATATAATCCACAATCTATGATAATATGGGCTTTAATTATGTGGTTTTTCTAGACCACGGTTTATGATATATTCTCTGTTTTTGGTTGTTTGCATACCTTAAGTAGTGTAAGCAACCAGTGCTGTCGTTTTTCATTATTAGTTACAGAGAGGTTGTAGTGATTAATTTGTCACCTATATCTTACCGATTCTCTGTCATATTTGAATCACCATAATGGCTTTTTTGCAACAAAACGTGGCACTTGGGTCATGGGATTAATCGCAAATTTAGAGTGGGTCTTATTAAAAACGACTTGATTTGCTCCATTCATTCTATAGAACTGGTAAGAAAGTGGTAATTGATAGTATTATGATGGTGTTAGCGGCTGATTCAGTTGCCTGTCAAATGTTATACATTTTTGATTTTTTCCACGATAGACCAAATTCATAGATTAACGGATGTAATTGAAAAAGCACTAGAAGGGAAACAAGTATTTTCGCCTATATTCTTAAATGTTGCTCAAGCATTTGATTAGATATGGTATGAGGGTCTAGAGTACAAACTGCAAATGGATTAACCCTGGCAGTACTATGAAATACAAAAATCGTATATTTCAGACCGACTCTTTAGAGTACCTACGGTACGATCAAGAATATTCAGAACTAAGGAAAATAGAAGCTGGTGTTCCACAAAGAAGTGTCTTAGGACCTACCCTATATTTGCTATAAACAAGGGATATACCAGTGGATAATAACGCCATTATGGCTACGTTTGCAGACGGTACTACAAATAGAAATTGTTACAGAAGTTGTAAAAAAACACTATCTATCACATAATCAGTGACTTCACAGTCATATTCACTTTGAAATGGAGCCCGTATTAAATACCAGAAGCAATGTTCGGAGACTAAGAAGAAACAAGCCACATGAGCTAATGGTCTAAAAGCCACGCAAAGTATTAACAGTTTAAAGTTTCCCCAAAGTGATTAAAAAATTGAGAAAGAAAAATCATAGATTGGTTCAGATTTCAAGGTGGTTTTAGAGAGGCAAGAGTCCCATACTACATGGTGTCGATTACTGCTAAGTGTCTTTTGAAGATTTCCACCTCCTGCAAAGACAAAAAAAATGTTTGATTTTATCAGCTTGCAGGCCCTGGCTATCTGCTATCAAAAGTCGAATATGTTTCACTTTGCCCGGATTTTATGCGCCACCGGAGATGTTTTGTTTGGTCACACCATTCTCAGAACCATGCGACTACCTCAACTTGCAGCTAGTAACTATCAGCTGAGTGTGACGCCTGCAAAGACATTATTAGTTTGGTTTTGTTTTTGTCACAGTCGAAGTGCTATCCAAAAAACTTTTATACTTTAGGCACCTACTTTTTATAAAACAAAATTATTTTAAATTACTAAAATGAAAATAATACTTACTTTCGACATCACTGATCAAATCCCACTTTTTTTAAAAAAATGTATCAACTGGTTTTGGGGTTAATGGGCATACTCGCACAAGGTAATTTTCAAATCAACTAGATTAGCAAGGCTATTTTAGATACCTCTATTGAATCTAAATATGACATTGATGAAAACAAAATAAAATGACAACCACAAAACAAGGAAAATACTAAATATACGATTTGCCATTACAATGTTAATACTTTCTTAACAAGTTACTCAGAATGGAATTTAAATTTCCTGAAAGTCATTCATAATAATTCGTTCAATATAATTATAATAATGAATTAATCATATAGAGGCATTATCACGCCCCACACCGCAACAAGTATTTAAATGATTGAAGAAAAATCATTTTCCACATACTTGGCCACCTGTTGCCTTAAATGCTCACCTTCATTTTTATTAGATACAGGTACAACAGAACAGATACCTGAGATACATGTTTCTTAATTTCCATATATACATAACTTACTCGTATATATTTATAATAAAGTAAATCGATTTCAAATTAAAAAAAAAAAAAGAAAAAAAAAATATGGCGCCGTTTTGCAAAGTATGTCATTTGCATATAAAATTTCCATTTATAGCGTGAATATTTAGTTACAAACTTAACACAAAGAATACAAAAAAAACTATATGGAAGCTAGTCGAAGTCATACATATTATTAATAAAGTAAAATAAAATAATACGAGTATGCTTGGCAGTCTTGAGATGCGAGTTTTTCGTTTTTTTTTTTTTTTTTTAATTAATTTGTTTGACTCATAAAAGAACAGGTGTTTGGGTTCAAAGGAGCGATATGTATCTGCAACTGGGGCTGATTATTGATAGTAATTAATTGAGACAACTATAGTGCAGTGTAGGTGTTATGTTAATATGGTTGATATGCGTACAATGATATTGCATTTTGTTTATCGAACGAATCAGAAGTCTAATGAATTGCTTATGTAGAAGGAACTAGAACAACGGGATCGGTGTTAAAATTAATATTTAATGTTTGACAAATGATGTGAATAAATATGAACAGTAATTTTAATTAATTTAAATTCTGATCAATATAATTTTTTTTTTTTGTATAATTATTCTAAATGGAAAACATAACGGCATTTTACTGAATTTAATATCTGCTCTGTAGTTGAGTGAATAACTTATTTGACCAGATCTATTATCTTCTATTTATAAAAAAAATGAATCGCCATGCGTAAGTCTGGTAAGAACGGCTGAACCGATTTGGATAATTTTTTTCTTGATTTCTTTGTCTTAAATTAGGGGTTGGAAAATCCTTAAGGGAAACCAGGAAATTTGAAAGAAAATAAATTTGCTTTTTATGTAGGAATTTTGTATAAACAGGTTCTCATGTATAAATTTCTGATTTGATTATTGAATCCGTGCGGCTATCAGATACTGACACACATTTTAGAAATTGCATTAAGTAATCTCCGCAAAGGTAACTGCGTTAGAAAACTTACAAAAAGTGGTGCTATTATGGCCGTTTTTGAGAAAAATCCAGCAACTCAAAACCGTTATATCGAAGGTATTCGTTCTAATCGAGATATTCAAAAACAAAACAACCTTGGAAATTACAAAAAAGTAACCTGTACAAAATTTCATGCAAATCCGCCAATCCGTTTAGGCTGTGGCTCTCTGTACAGATGGCCGCCCAGACGCTTGGTAAGTCACAAAAAAAAGTGTGAAAAGCAGCGTTAACGGTGAAAAAAATTGGGAAATACTGATGATCGTGACACCGCGGAAAATAGGATATGAAAAAGCATTTGGTACCACAGTGAAAGCATAAAATAGCACTGAAAAAAAGGCAAGAAAGGTGTAGAAAGTCGCCGAACAAAGCGTAAAAAGTCATGGAAATTAAAAAAAAACTCAGAATACTAGTGAAATATTCGGAAAAATTAATAGGAAGCGTAGAAAGTCGCAGCATTACGTTGAATAATATATATGTGAAATATCGCGTTAAAAAAAACACGAAATACTGGTGAAAGACCTCGGAACTCCATTGTATATAGCACAAAAAAGTGTACAGTGAAAAACTGCATAAAACACAGGGGAGAAAATAGAAGAAAACTACGTAGAAAAGCTTGGAAAGTTGTGGAAAATATGCGATATTTTGTGAACTACCGTGGTAAGTGCGTGGAAGAAATCGCAGAATGCTGGTGAGAGATTTTGAAACACCGCGCTTTTTCGATTACGTGTACCAGATCAGCTAGTTTTATATATTTTTTTAACTCGTTTGTTGGAGAGCTGAAATTTTCATTTTATGTTATTAAATGAATGAAAAATTGATGTTTTGGTGGTGTTTCCTCTTTTGAAATAGGGCTCCAACGTGATAATCTTATAAACACATAGCACAAGTTTTTAGTTTGATTGAACATGAAAGTAGTATGTATTAATTTATTTCAAACTATTGCAAAAAATTATAATTAAAACTATATATGTAACACTCAACACTCAGGTGCGGAATTTAGGGCCACAAACAGTGGCGTATTCAGAAAAAAATTTGGGGGAGGAGGCTCAATTTTCATGACTCTCAGCCATGGCAAAAATTCTAGCTTTGTGAATTTTCAAAAAATTCTATCTTAGTTTGCTATTTTGAAAAAAGTCTTTCAAACCTTTTAAAAGATTTATAAAACATGTTGCTTGGTTGAACAAGAAAAACAAGAACAACAATTTCAAAAAATTTTGTTTTTTTCTTCATTTTCGCAACTATGAATTAGTTTCAATTTGATGAAAACTTTACTTGATATTTCAATCTATGTAATAAGTGATTTCTGCCCTCTCTTCCACACTCGAAATCCATCCATGTGTCATGTTCACACTGTAATAAAAAATGTTTGCATGCCAATGGCGCTAACCAGCGCCAACAAGCAGGTGCTCTAGAGTCTAGAAGCCGCCATTACCTTTTCTACCGACCTGCCTGAAGTTGACGGAATGGTATAACTTGAACATTTTTATCGAAAACCAAGCTAATGAAGTTGAAATGACGTGAGATTGGTCCGAACTAATTCAGAATAATGCTCGAGTAATGAGTAATGAGTGTGACCAAAAAGCGTTACTTTTGCTTTATTCACTCTTCGGAACCTTTTTATGATTTGAAAAAAATAAAGATTATGTCAACCAACGACTAAAACACTGATTAACTGATTAAAAATTGTCTCGACTAAATGGCCATTTTATTTTTCGGTCACCTTAACGGCACCGATATGCGTCCACGTTAGCCTTCAAAATGATTTAGGACATTTCTCCTTTTTTTCAATCATCAAAGACTATAATTTTCACGGCATTAATTTCTAAGTATTCAGGAAATGCAAAATTATATTTTAATTTACACTCTCTTTCTCTCTCTGGCGTTCCAATATTGCAACAAGGCAATCCACTCGACACAAAAATGATTGATGACTTAAGTCATAACTTGGCAAACGATGTTTTCAAAAGTCATTAAACATGTTATTCTAAAAACATAAGAAACAAACTTGTTGAAAACACACACTTCCAGACAACAACTAGCATACTGGCGTATATCCCATATATGCTGTTGGAAATAAATTAAATGCATTTTATGAGCATTTTCCTCGTTTTTTTCTTTCAAAAAAAAAAAAAAACAAACAATATAATTTTAATGAATTTGCATTTCTATACTAATAGCAGCTATAGAAAAGCTGATTGTCTTAAAGTGACTTGGCAGAGCTCTCCAGGTGACTGAAATTTTGTTGTGCTACAACCGACACGCGTAGGTGGAACAACATTTGGAGTTTCAGACTAAACGATGTTTGTTGGTTTTAGAATACGAGTGGTGTGGTTAGGTGATACAACCATTAAAGAAGATTTATTAATTTGCGCTATGAATAGAAGCAGGGATGCGTTCATCTTTAAGAATGTTGTCTTTCTGTCGACATAGTTTTGAAATGATATGATGATGGCTTCATAAAAAATTCTGATGCTTGATTAAATTTGTTATGTGAGTTAGATATTTTAAGAATGACCATATTTTTGAGAAAAACAGAAAACGAATGAAAAATGAATCACAATAAATGTTCACTGGTACGAAATAAGAATTAATATTAGAACACACACAAATTATTGAACATATATTCTAAAAAGATTATAGGTATATCTAAAATAACTATGTCAAGTCAATAAACAAATAAACAATCTACTGTTTATTGCACAATTTTTACGATGTGACATTGTTATTTAAGAACTTATAGCCTTGATACTGAAAATGAAAACCCATGGTTGCCACTTTGTAAATGGGGGCATCAACATGGCAGCCCTGTTTTAACGAAAAATTGGTTACATCATTTTTTTTGACTTCATTATATTTTAATTTTTATGGAAACAAGGAAATATTGTAATGGCGATAAATGGCTCATGCGCCTTGTACATAATATTTCAAATCGAGCTTCAATGCCACTTTAACTTTGTTTTTTATATCCGGAAAAACTCTACTATACATATCGAAAAGACAAAAAATTTGAATGAAAAATTGATATTTTGTATTTATGATTATATTCAGACAAAATATACAATTCTTCTTACAACTTTTATTTCATCATCATCATCGGCTCGACAACCGGGGTCCGGTCCTGGCCTCTTTCAACAAGTCTCTCCACCTATCCCGGTCTCGAGCCAACGCCATCCAGTTGCGCACCCCAAGGCTTTGGGCGTCCTGGTCTACGCCATCTCTCCAGCGCAAGCATGGTCTACCACGCTGCCGTCTACCATAGAATGTACCGCAAAAGACTTTCCGAGCAGGTTCCTCTTCGCTCATACGAGCTAGGTGCCCTCCCCACCGGAGTCTACCGAGCTTAATTTTTGTCACTATGTCTGCTTCAAGGTAGATTGCGTACAACTCATGATTGTACCGTCTCCGGAATCGTCCTTCCTCACATATGGGGCCAACAATTCTCCGTAAGACTTTTCTCTCGAACGCGGCTAAGAGGTCACAGTGCCTTTTGCTAAGCACCCAAGTCTCGGATCCATACATGAGTACTGGCAGGACCATGGTCCTGTACAGCAGCAGTTTTGAAGTTATGGTTAGATTTCTGGATTTGAATAGCTTTGACAGACTGTAGTAGGCTCTGTTGGATTTGAGAAGCCGCCCGCGTATTTCTTCTTCTATGTTGTTATCGGCTGCTACTGTTGACCCAAGGTATTTAAAGGATTGCACCACTTCAAATTCGTGCTCCGCTACCTTGATTGTTTGACCAACTGTTCTTCTCGCATTCGACGCCACCATGTACTTTGTTTTACCTTCACTAATGTGCAGCCCCAGATTTTGTGCCGCCTGCTCGATCTGGATGAACTAATCGTGTACAGCTTGTTCGGTTCTTCCGATGATGTCGATGTCGTCTGCGTAAGCCAGTATCTGGCTGGACCTGTTGCCGTGCCAGAGTCACGGATTGCTTTTTCCAACGCCAGGTTGAAGAGGAGGCAGGCCAAACCATCCCCTTGTCGGAGTCCATTAAAGATGTTGATTGGTCTGGATAGCAATCCGGCTATTTTAACTTGGCTTGTTACGTTGGTCATGGTCAACCTACATAGTCGTGTCAGTTTATTTGGGATGCCGAATTCTCTCATGGCTTTGTAAAGTTCTACCCTGGCTATGCTATCATAGGCGGCTTTAAAGTCTATAAACAGATGGTATGTTGGGATGTTAAATTCTAGACATTTTTCCATCGCCTGCCTAAGGGTAAAAATCTGATCAGTTGTTGATTTGCCTGGAATGAAACCACACTGATAGTGTCCGATGATGGTTTTAGCGTATGGGGTTATCCGGTCTTGTAGGATAGAGGAGAGTATCTTATAGGCGGTACTCAACAACGTGATACCTCTATAATTGCTGCACGTTGTGACATCTCCCTTCTTATGTATGGGGCATATGATACCTTTTCGCCAGTCTTCTGGCATTTCTTCACGCTCCCATACGTGCACTATGATATCATGAATTGCTTGACGTAAGGCTGGCCCGCCGTGGTGGAATAATTCGGCTGGTATGCCATCGGCTCCCGGGGCTTTGTTTTTCTTGAGCCGTCCTATAGCCTTCTCAACGTCTTCTATGCTTGGTGGCGGTAGCATAGGGTGTTCATCTTGAAGTAGTGGAGCCTCCACTTCTGCTGTGAGCTGACCATTTAGCAATTCATTAAAGTACACTTCCCATCGCTCCAGTATGCTTTGTGGATCGGTGATCAGATTTCCCTCTCAGTCCTTGCAGTATGTGCAGCGTGGTGTGTACTGCGTCATGTTTCGGACGGATTGGTAGAACTTCCGCGCCTGGTGCGGACCTCGCTCTCGGCTGCTCTCTATTTCACAGATTAGGTTCTTCTCCCAGGCTGATTTTTTCTGTCTGTGAAGCCGTTTTTCTATTCTTCTGAGCTATTTATATTCCTCTTCGCGTGCCCGCGTTCTTTTATTTATATGCTTAAAAATTACGAACGTAAGGAAGTGTAGGAACTCTGGGCTATTTAAGCGCTCCCAGAATGACATTTAGAGTATATTAGATGGAATAAAATAAAACTAAACAATGTTTGATTTTAAGCTGTACATAAAACTAAGAAAAAAAACTAATTTTGAATGACAAGAATATTATTTAATGACTTCACAACAGGTTAAAATAAACCCAAGTGCTTAAAATTCATAACTTAACAATGCCACATGTTAAAACTTTAAGAATGTAAACCTAGATTAATAATTGACTCTAGAATGAGTTTTAACAGCCATACAGAAAATCTTAGACAGTATTTCCGGTGTACTCTTAGAAGTTTCTTTTTCTTGCGAAAAGTTTGCTCTTCTCAACTACTGTTAAAATTATATTATGGAGGTTCATATTATAACAAAATACAGCCTCTTTTAGTTCTGCAAAAAAGTGTTCTGAAAAGAATATGTGGCAAACCTAGCTTATATCCTAGTTTTCCACTATTCAGGGATTTAAAAATTCTTTCAGTACGGCATTTGTATTGCTACAAAGTTTTAAAGATTTTCTTTAGAAGATCAGGTAATCTTAATTTTATAATAATTGATAATTACAGTACACGTGGAAATTTTTTGAACCGAGTGTCTATACCGGTATTTCGAACAACTGCATTTCGAATTTTTTAACGTGTTTCCTCTTGTCATTTATTTAATAAACTCCCTCCATCAATCAGAATGCTGACTTCTTATTTGCTATTTTTGAAACAAGTAAAATACTGGCTCCTTAGTCCTGATAACGAGAGTATCGAATTGTGTATGGTTCTACCTGATGTTTTCTTGAAGTGTTTTACTTTCAGTTTAATTAAATTGTTTGTAACAAAAATGTAAATTATTTTTTATATTAGCAGTTTTTTTTCTCTCATTTTAATACCTTTTCTTATTTTTTTTTTTTTTGTAATAATTCTTTTTTTAAGGGTCACCCCACCCATTTAAATTATTTATGGTAAACTCTAGTCTTTATAAAAATATATTTGTCACTTATTTCTTTTTTTCTTAAATATTGTATTTGGATTTTAAGAAATAAAAATGTTAATCTAATCTAAATATCTAAAAAATGTTCTATTTGTCCAAGAACATGCCTTCTATTTTCTACTAATTGTGAAAAGTAATATATCTTATAGCGATTAGAAGTTTACCTCATAATACACATTGTACCTGGAAAAACAGCAAAGCACGTTAAAAATAATGCAAATTAAAATTATTTATTTTCCAAAGATACATTGCATATTTTGTTTCAGACTATATGGTAGCACTCAAAGTATAAATTTAATTGTTCTCTCAAGGAATTAAAAATGAGTTGTTCCAAGTAATTTTCGTTGATTCAATAATTTTGAACTCACAATCTTACAACAACTCAAAACTCTTGGGATAGCAGAGTTTCGTTTTTCTGAGTAAAACCTTAATTAAAAATAGTTTTGATTTAAAAAAATAAGACTGGAGCTCATATTTTCCACCTCCATGATTTTGGGCCGTATACAAAATAGATATCTTTTCACATGAAAAATTATATATTTTAAAAGTCAAAAGAATTCTGAATATATTTATTTAGCCAGCTGTCGTTAAGATGAATTGGTTTAGAAAAATAAAAAAAATGTTACGCATACGCCACAGTGACCAGTTTAATTAAAAAATAATAACAAAAATGTATATCGCTGAACAAAATATCGAACCAGTTCCTCTTTGTTGACCCTGTACTGATCTTCCAATTAAATAGTTAATACGGCTGCCCCATGTGGTCTGCTTTAGTTATCTATAAATGGTAATATATTCATGTTTCCTTATTTTTTGAATATATTTTGGAAAAGTGTTTTCCAAAAGTGTTGTCATTAATGTCATCCTGTCAGTCAAAAAGATAATTGCACCACATATGTACCTTGGCTTGCACTTTGGCCGAATGCATATACCTACACTCAGAAAAAAAAATCATGGTTATCTCAAGAACTTTCCATCGTTGTAAGATTGTGAATTAAAAATTGTCGACTCAACAAAGAGTTCTTGGAGCAACAACTAATTCTTAAATTTTAAGGAATCAAAGTGTTAGTTTAACAATTAAGTTTTTAATAGAACAATTTTTTCAATGTTAATCATTTTCAAGAAGGTGATATAAACACATATTATATGTCTTCGTCAGCAAAACGAACTTCAACAGAAGAAATAATGAAGTCCAATTATGGTTGTATTGAAAACCACAATCAGAATTCTGAAGATTAGCGAAGTTTTCGCTCATAGAGTACTGCCTTCTGGATTTTTATGGTAAAGCCCAGAAGTTCTCAATCAGGTTTAAATCAGGATATTAAGTAGTGGTGGGTGTGGCCGTGAGAGGTCGTCAAACATGCAAAAAAAAAATTTAAAAATTTTTATATCCCATATGTTTCAAAAACACCAGTCACCTGGTTAAGCCAGTTTGGAATCATCGTCATATGGGCCCTTAAAGCTGGGGGGCACACATGGAATATATGAGGCTCTCACAATTAAAATTTATGTCTAAACAACAACCATTCCATCATTATATTGGAAGTTTGAACCTGTTCTTCTATAATACATACTTCAAGCTACTTCTATACACCAACAAAAATTTGGGTTAGTTTTCGCTAAGGTTTGAGCGTTTACCTTTTTGCTAATATTTATATACTAGGTGCTGGCCTCAAACAAAAACGCATTCATTAATTTTTTTTTAAATCAACATGCATACAAATAAAATAATAATTAACATTTATACCAAATTGTTATTTTTTATTGCTTTCCTTCCAATTTTAAATTTTATTAAAAAGCTCTTTTATAAGAAGTAGTAACAAGGAATTTTAAGACTTAAAACTTAGAGGAAACTTATTTTGATCCAATTAGTTTTGGTGTCTGCTAGTAGCTTGGAGTGTATATAAAAAAAATAATGGTAAAGAGTTAATTTTGTGGTTTTATACTTGTCTTTTTTAAGCGCCTTACATTCCTTCCACCATCAAAGTAAAATAAGTTCAAATTACTGCTTCATTGACAAGCACATTTTAAACTTGTTCATCGGCCAGTGTAAATGATAACAACGGATAATAATTAAAATCGTTTACTAAATTTTGAGAATCAATGATTTTGGAAAAATTAGAAAATTTATAGCAGCACCATGCTCTGCTCATACATTTTAAATTAAGTTAATTCTGTTCAAATAGCTATGAGTAATATTTAACATATCTAACTAAAAAAATAATATTTGTTAGCTTTTAATTTTAATTACATACATACCAATATTTGTAGATCCTTTCGATATTGGATATAAAGTAAAATCTCACAAGCCTTAAAAACCATCACCTAAAATGAAAATAAATAAATTCTTTTGTAGAAAAATTTTATACAAAAACTAAAATCATATTATTAAAAGAAATGAAATAGTCTTGTCGGCGAGTGTCGATGGTTGTAAACAGGAACTCACAACATCACTCGCTATGCCACAGTAAACAAAATAGCAATTCAAGTTTATAAATAACTCAAAGAAATCCATTAAAATGTTAATCGTCATCGTAAGCCTCGCACACGCCTCCAAAGTAAATAATATTATGTAAAAAAACTTCAACTTTACCTTACAAAATAATAACAATAATAATAATTATAAGTGTACATTTCAACTTGAATTCAAAGTCTAACAAAAACGTGTATATAAGATGACTGCATTTTTATTGATGATTCTATCTTGTATAGACATTTGTATTGATTAATTTTATTGCAAGGATCGTTTGATTATATTGAATTTTGTTAAATTGTAAAAAAAACAAATTAGTTGAAATTGTACGAGTTGCAATTTATCAAATAAGAGGTGTTGCATTTAAGAGACCTAAGGCCTTACAGCTAATAGTTAGAAATATCATAATTTTTATTACCACATCGGTCAAGAATTTGACAACAAAATCAAAAATGTCGGTATCATAAAAATTAGTTGACATAAAGACAATAAAAAAGCAGCGAAACTTCAAGTAATCTTGCCATGAAGTAAAGAAAGTTAAGGTTATAAGTATCTTTATATTGATCCTAAAAAGCCTTCTTATAATATCAGCAAATAACTCTTTCGCAAACAT
Organism: Meliscaeva auricollis; assembly: GCA_948107695.1. Lineage (NCBI taxonomy): Eukaryota > Metazoa > Arthropoda > Insecta > Diptera > Syrphidae > Meliscaeva > Meliscaeva auricollis. The sequence goes on along the minus strand of OX403619.1, from coordinate 28,644,421 downwards.
CAACACTCTTGTTTGAATTCTTCTATTGACAATTTCAAAGTTGGCGCCTTTTTTAACGGCATTAATAGGTACGCGCTAGTACGCTACGCATACAATTAGACGGGACACACCCCTTCTTCTTCTTCTTTCACAAAATCACTGAGCAACAACAACAACAAAAAAAAAAACAAACAAAAAAAATTATATGTTAATCCAAAAATGACATAATGCGCTGGCATTACTTGACACATTTTGAAAGATCTACCACATCGTGTAAACTGTGTAAGCACATTATGAGTGGTGTGTCTGTGCCTAGAGACAGAGAGCACGTTTTCAACCATGTGAGATCGTCATCATCATCAAGATCAGCACGACCATCATCATACATATATTGCACCACAGAAGTAAAGATCCAACACCGATAATAATAATAATACCATACCGCACCACACCACACCGTCCGCTGCCGACGACCACCACACAACAAACATTTTACCACAAGATACTCAACTCACTCATCTGTAATGAGTTTTTGAGTATTCTCAAGTATAAGCGCCCATAAAAATATAATGAAGTAACGAGTGGCGCGCAAAAAATATCTTTCTAGCGTATCTTTTTAAACATTTCGATGCCAAACGCATTTATTTATTTTTGAAATTATTTTTATAGTTTTTTTTTTTTTCAGTGGATGTGGTTGAACAAAATGCTTTTTGTACTTTTTTTTTTTTTGTTGAGAAAGAGAAATGGCGGGGAATTTTGCTTCCGGAATATGTTTCTGAAAGTCTTACAAAGCAGACAGAGTTGTTGTTGATTTTTTTTTTTGTATTTTTGTTCAGGACAGGAATCAGTCAAGGGGGTCTCTTATATTTTCTAACTAGATTGAGGTTAAGTGTTTTAGTGTCTGTAGACAACTTTTTAAATGAATACCTGGGTTAAGATGATTTTGTTTTGTCTAGAATTTGATTATAGGTGAATTATAGTAAAATAATTATTATTCTTGGTCGCAATAGTATCTACAATCTTTAATCTGCAGAAACTTTTTTATCATTATAATAGAAGTTTACCTTTTTACCGCCATCCAAGATTTTAGTTATTGTCAAACAAGTTTTTTTTCAGCTTACACGCTTTAAATTACAATTTTTTAGTTTCTGTTCTCAATTAGATAACCCAGTTTTATAAAAGATATAAGATAAAACTATTTTATATAAAAATTCAGTATATTCAAAAATTTGAAATTTCTGTAGACTTAATCCTTTGCTCTCATAGGAGAACTTAATTCCCCAAATCTTATAGTCCGTGATGATCCTTTTATACACTGCTCGTCATCAGGTTAGCACGCCCCCTACAAGCTGAATATAATTGATCTCTTCGTGGTTGTTAGCGTATTACGAGTATAAGCAATTTTTTTTTTTTTGCTTCAATTCAATTTGCAATATAAATCGCAATACATCGAAGAGAAGTTCGAAATTGAGACTTAAGAGCAATTGAAGCTATCAATAAGTCCAATATCGAAAAAAAAATCGGAAGAAGTCGTAAAGTGATATGGGATATGGTAAAACAATAAAGGCATTCATAATAAAATAATTAATAATCCTAATGACAGAGCTGCAGGAAACAAATTTTCTCTATAATTGACTCTATGTTTGCATTATATGCTACACGAAAGTTATCTAGTTCGTGGTGCAATAGTAGCAGCCTTTGTTCGAAGTCGAGACGTCGCAAGTTCAATCACCGGTGTTCAGTGAATTTTTTTGTTTGTTTATTTATTCGTTCGCATAAATTGCTTCACTGAAACGAATTTAGGAGTTTGCTGCAAACAAGTTAAAGTCAAACAATTTGTATATAACAAACAAACAGTCGTTTGACGCAAACGATTTGTTAATCGTTACGCTAAAATTCTTTTCTTTTTTTTATCGCTCGCAGCCAACGAAGCAGAAAAATTGCCCAGCAAACGAAAAAGTAGTTTAGGCAATTTTTTCGTTGGCCATAATCGACTCAGTGAAGACTGATAAGAAATACTTAACATCTAAAAAGGCTGAAATGCGACCTTGAAGTCGTTGCCAAAAAAAGCAAAATTGATAAAGGTGGCACGGAATTCAAAATTTGAAAATATTTAATAAATAGTTGCTAAATAACATAAGTAAAATAAGTAAATTTATTTTTCCTTTTTTTAGGTTTGTTTACATTTTGAAGGGCAGGTGTCCAATTGTCCATTTGAAAGTAAAATGCTTCCTGAGAGTTGAATCTTATCAATACTATTTTATTCTCTAATCCTGTTCCCAGCATTTTCAATATCAAGTGGATACCCACTTTAAATTGATGAAATTATTGATCTCAAATATGAAAAATAAGTCAAGAGAACTTACTTGTAAAATCCTCCTGCTCAACATTAAAAAAAGAACCCACTTTTGAATACATTTTAACATAAAAAATATTTTTGTTGGATTCTTTCTGTTATATATTTTTGACAATGTTAAGATACGTATTGAAGGAATCCCACATATGTAAGTGACTTGAAAATTCAATATCCCTATAACACCAATCTATCTTGTTTGTTTTTTTTCTAATGAAAAAAAAAATCTTGTTGACGTCTGGATTATTGTATTGATTCAAATGATACACATTTATCAAAAGTGTTAAATCAATAACAATATTTTTTCACCCCTCTAGAAATAGAAAAAAAAACTGTGTCCATCATTTTTTTCCTATAACAACCTAATGTTCAACAGCTTGTTGAACATTCCAAAAAAATGTTACTCCAACAAACTTAGCGTACGTATACAATTTTCGAAGAATTCTACCACATTTTTCTTGTTACCATGTCTACCGTTTAGTTTAGTAGTCGATAAATAAATGATACCTATACATGGTGCATGGTGGTTTATCCAAGCAGAAATGTTTTAACAACTGAACTGTACAAACACTTCTTTCAGGTGCGCCGTGACTGCTATATTATGAAACAAAATTATGTTAAAAAAAACAACAACAAGTTGAGTTATCTGTAACAGAAGTTTTGGAAGTTGTTATTTATGTTTGATGGCTTGAATATGTAGTACTTGTATTGGGAGGTGAGAGATTATTATTGGATTGTTTGTTATCAAAATTGACAGAAGGCTTTTGTTCGAATATTTGAATATGAACACCTTAACATTATGAGGTAGGTATATTTGTGTATTTTTTGATGTGTTGTCTGTGTGGCATAAGAACACGTCAATGCTAATTCTATTTTTGTTTTTGATTGAGTGACGAGTTGAATGACACTCATCATCGGATTCACTTTCGTTTAAGGAGCTACGAAATTTTGTTTATGGTAACTCCACCTTGCGGATTATTATTGAACTGTGAGTTGGATGTCGTATACTTTTCATTGATTTAGAAAAGGCGTTTGATAAGATCAACAGAGAATTTAATTGGCTTGCCCTACGCAGTAGGGGCGTTCAAGATAAGTTAATACCTTTTATTAAATAAACTTACGATGGATGCAAATGTCATGAACGCGGGTGTGACAAATGTCTTACACTTGACGGAAGATGGCCAGATTAATTTGAAGTCCAATATGTGGAGTCAGGCAGGGTTGCATTCTATCGTCAATACTATTTTTGTTGGTGATGCGATGCTGATGCACGCAGCCCTGTTGAACGGAAATTGAGGAATTTAATGGACTCTGTGATATTCCTTGTCCTCTCATAAGATCATTGATCTCCAACAACAAGGAAAATTAACATTACAAGAACCAAAACTGATTGGTTTCAGAGTTGATAGTTCAGGACAACCTGTAGAGAATGTAGAAAACTTTCAATACCATGGTAGTTTTATTTGCACTACATCTTGTTCAGACTAAAGTTGAACAAGACATTATCAGTCGTATCATGAAGGCAAAGGCTACATTCGGATTTAAGTCCAAAATATGGAGAAACAATTCCGTCAGCTAAAGACCAAGCTGTAACTGTTTCGTTTTAATGTAGAATTCGTGTTACTTTATGGTCACACTCTTCGACAAGGCAACAATTGTATTGCAAGCCAGGTGATGTAATAGAGCCTTGGAATCAGCTTACATTGGCAGATAGAGGAGTGGCATGGTGAAAAACAATCAATGAGAAATCTCCACAACATGGTTGGAGACAACTGATGTACATTTCAGAAATCACCCACCATAACGCGTATAGGAGTTTTGGGGAATCATGTCCTTTGTATTATACACTGAAAGTCATTAGGTTAGCACATCTTCTCGCGTAAGTTATTCCAGCCTAATAAAATGAGCTGTTTTACCATTTTGTTTGATATTTCTGTATAATTTTTAAAAATTGAATCCAATGAAAATTTGAATCCATTGAATACCTGAGCAATTTTTATTCCTTGCATTAGTTAACAATATGTTACAGGCCCTTTTTTTTTTGTTTTTGTTGCATTAATTTTTCACTTAAATAATTCTTTTAGATCGTTTTATCAAGTCATTAAAAGCTTAAACAAAATTTTAGCATCTTCTGGGAATAGAACAAAATTAAAACAAAAATATCCCAAATCAAAGTCACTCTCAGATGGAATTTCTGTTCTGCATGACGAAATCTTTGCGGGTATGCTTACGAATTTGTGTTACGGTGACCATTCTTTCTTTATTTTAAAGAACAATTAGTACGCGCTCTGCAATTCCATTGATTGGGCTGCAATGTTGCTTGGGCATCTCCCGATACCTACTCACAAATTGTAAAAACTTACAAAAATTAAATTTCCTTCATAAATTCTTCACCCCAGCATGGTCACCACACAAAATCATACCAGTACTACAGTATAGAAGTATCAAAATCATAAATCGCACTTTATTTGACGGTTGAACACATGAGTGTTTGGATCTTGGATGTGCTATATCGTACTAACTACACCACTTAATTCTCCAGCATCGAACGTGATCCGTTCCGACAACATGTTTTGCTAATTGAATGGGAATTCTTCATTTTCGTTGCTCTTCCGATGGCAAAAGAAAACACACATGGCACTCACTTCTATGGCAAGCAAAAAATAAAAAAAAAAAGTATCTGCAAGATGAAATTAATGAATATTGTATAATTTTATATTGCTAGCTACTTCTCCTGGAAAATCAATTAAAAATTCCCCGTCCAAACAATTTGTTCGCATAGGATATTTTACGCAACTTCAAAGTACCTATATCATGCTGTGTGATGTACATAAAATCGCATTATAATTGTAGTGAAAACTATGAATGAATTATTTTTTTCCATTTCCCGGTACATTTATTTTTTTTTCTACGATCAAGTCGAGCCTTAAAATGTTTGCGCATACCAAAAATATAGTTAGCAAAAAAATCAACATATATATCTAAGGTACATGTGAACACATTTACTTATTTGAAAAACGCCAAAGCCAGATTCGTCAGTTGATTCTACACTGAGATAAAATTTGGTGCTAAAATTATATTTTTTAATTTAATTTAATAATTTCCCTGACATTCTCAGACACACAAGATCTGTACAATAGATGGAAGTAAAAAGGAATGTGTTGCTAATTTTTTACCACAATCGCGAATATTTTGCAGCATGTTTTGACCTTGAAATACACATTAACTAAGTCGCTCAAAAATTAGCACATAGTTAAAAGATTGGTACAAAATTAGAGGACTTTTTCTCACCTTCTCAAAAATGTGCATATCAAATTTTTAGCCCAAATTCTTCACTGCCAAAACGCGTTGTAAAACTTGTGATACGTACATCCAAAAACCATTTTGTAACTCCACGATTTGACCTGAAAGTACATTTTCAAGATTAATTTTGGCAAAGAAAAGTTTTTGTAAAAAAAAAACCAACTGAGCCCTTTCTTAACTTATATTTGTTGCTCTACAAAAAAGTGCATTTGATTTTAAAAAGGTCCAAAAGGTAAATACCTTAGAACTATTTGTACATGACCTTTTATAGGGCCAAATCATTGACTGTACTATAGGGTGAAATAAATTTTATTTTAATTTTGTTTCGATTCTATATTTGTTTTACTTCTTGAAAATGTTTCCTACTATCACCACAATCTTGTAAGCTTTTTCCAAACTTTGAAAACTTACCTCATTGAAAAAATGAGCAATTTATACCCCGAAACGGTTTTAACGATTTTAAAAATACATTTTAATTGCGATATAGGTACTATAGGACAGGCTGAGGATTCGAGCTACAGCCTAAACCACTTAACCGAAATTGTGTTTTTTGTAGAACCAAAACTAACGGTACCCGTCATATAACCATTATGGAAAAGTTAACTTTTTTCAAAAATGGCTCTAACGATTGTGAATAAAATTTTTGTGTTTCCTTTTGTTATTAGGGTCATACTTTTGGAAAAAAAAGAAATGTTTTTAAAATTCCACTTTTCTTCTTTTTTTGACTTTGTCTTAAGCCACTTACCCAATTTTGATGAATTTGTTTGGGCTCACGCCAAAAACTAATAATCTGATAAAAAAAAAGTAGCTAGGTACTTCTTGTAATTTTAATTATGTCAGAAAATAAGAGACACCTAATCATTTAATTTCCAATATTCGGTAAAAATTAATAGCAACAGTTAATAAAAAAGACCCGGATTTGTATTCAAATGCATACTTTTTTTGACAGCCTTATAGAAGCAAATAAAAAAGATAGTTTTTCGCATTATAAAAATTGCATTAAGATGGCATTCAATCGTTAGTGCACATTTTTGCATATTTTGGTATAAATACATATTCTGATCATAAAGCATATTTTAACAATAAATGCATGTTTTAAGTGCATATTTCCAAAAAATTAAATTTAAACACTCAAAAAATTGACTTCACCGAAATGCAAACAAACCTTTAAAGTTCTATATCTCATCTGGAGAAAAAAATCTATTGAAACTAGTTACTCGGGGAAGCAACTGTCGCATCGTTCGGATTACTTAGCTCATGAAGTGAGAGATTAAAATTGGTGTCAAATGAAAAATAAGTTAGTACTGAAAATAAAAACATAGGGTTGCCATCTTAAAAATGGGTACATCAACGAACGTGGGAACCCAGCAAAGCTAAATCACCTTTTGCATCATAATTTTTAGATTTATCAGAAAAGGAAAATATTAATATGTATTGCCAAACAAAAGTCAAAAATATGTAAAAAATTCAAAAAAAAAAGTTAAAAGTTCAGAATGTGGTAACCCTGTTCAACTGAAAAACACAATGAAATAATAATTTTTTTTTTAAACAAAATAGTATAAATTCTAAAATCAGGATATGTACGCACACGGTAACCCTATTGGAATGCAAAAAAAATAGTATAAATTCTAAAATGGGGATATGTACGCACACGGTAACCCTATTGGAGTCCAAAAAAAAAACACTAATTGACAAGGTTTAAAGCTAAAAACAAACCAAATTTCAGAAGAGAGCCCAAAAATTATAGTTTTTAGTGTTTTTTTTCAAATAGGGTTGCCGTATACTTATAACCATTTTGGAGTTGGCACCCGATATTTTTTAGATATAAGAATAAGTCATATTTTGTGTGTTTTTAGAACATACGAATCCTGGTCCTAAAATTATTATTTAAAAAAATGTTTCCTTTTAAGAAATCTTAAAAAAGAATAGAATGCATGGGCTATGTGTATAATATTTCCTAATTTTTATTTTACTGAAGGTTTTTTTCGGTGTACCTGATGTACATTTATAATATCTTATTTCTTGCGCGCCCTTTATGATGATTGTTGTTTTTTTTTTTATTATTTTTGTGAATATTTATTTTTACGCTACTTTTTGCTCACTATCAGCATTTTAAAGATATTTTAGTAAAATTCATATGACGACGACCGACGACGATGTCTACGGAAAGAACGAACCAAGTTCAACCGCACATATACGATAAAATTTCGCATTGTGTGAGAAAATTTTTTGATTGCAGATACAGAATGTGTAGTATGGTTATTTTTTTAATAAAGTGGAAATGCGGTATTCTATAGATACCATCTTTATACTTTGGTCGTCTACGAGTGTTTGGACAAATGAACTCAACTGAAATTTGATTTGAAATAAAAAACCATAATACTTCAAACTCTATAAGTAAACTTGTAAAATGCTGATAAAAATTTGTCACAGAAAGAGAACACTTGCAACCGCAGTTTAAGAATTTGTTAGGTTTTGGAATAGATATGGAAATACAATCTTTTACTTTGGGAAGTTAAAAGTGTGGGAATTCTTGATGGACAGAGTAAGTCTGAGGGAATTAAGGTTAATATGCTTGCAACTATTGTGGTGATGATGACAAATATGAATAAAACTGCAAATGGAAAGATACTTTTTACAGGAAGTTACTACAGGTATTTATTTCTAGCAGAAGATTTTGGTACTATTGATGTATCCAAGACCTAAGAACTCTGCTCCCAGCATAATTTAGGCATTCTCATTGGTACTTTCCAGTCACTATGCATTGGAATTTAACTTTCAACGAGCTTTCAAAAATAACCTACTTAGTCAAAAAACATGAGTCAAATTCCTTGAATTTCTTCTTTAGACACCCGCAGATCTAATATATTCCTACTGACAGAAATAGCTTTAATTTCATAGTAAATTACTCAGTATCTTGCTTCTCCAAACACTTCGATTCTAAATTCCATTTCACTAATTCACTTTATCTAATTAACTAATTTATTTGTCACATTAAGGATCATTGAACTCTAAAAGGTTGCCCTCTATACGTAAAGTAGAGTACCTATCTATTTCCTTAAGCGCATTCTCTTTATATCATTTTAAATTTGGATTTTGTTCAAAGATCATTGCCCGAACACCAAATAACATCCAATTTCGATCGATTTGCCATACGAATTCATTAACTCGTACGTTTGCTTATTGTATGTTTCGTAAGTTTTGTCAACAAAAAAACAGGAATCTTTAGCAACGAAACCTAGAATCTATAACATCCAGATACGCTATTTGGGGTTGTTGATCGTCGAACGGCGGCGTCGACCGACACGTTAAAAGAAATTAATTATATTAGGAACAAACAATCGACAAAAATCACGAGTCTCATCTCATGGATGAAACAAAGCATTTTCTTACAATCAAGTGACAGCCATTTCTGCTGAATGTAAACTTAGAGCAAAGCAAAGAAAGTGTTTTTAGACAACATCGCGTCGTCGGTCGTCGTCAGTCAGTGTTCGTTTTGTGTCGTCGATCGGTAACGTATTTTGCTTCCTTTGTAGACGGATTAGTTGACATTCTAGCGAAAGAAAAATTCTTTTAAATTGTGAATGTGATGGCGAACTACAACACCGCCAATCAGAGTTACCAGATGCGTAAAATGAGATTTTCCTTTCCTTCCATTTATTGAAAATTAGGAGAGTAATCTAACTTAACACGTCGTCAACAGTTACAACCGTACATTCTAAACAATTGTCCCAAACTGGTTAAAAATCTCAGTTCAACCAAAGCATAATATACGTGATTTGTTGCTAATTTTTAAGGGAGATCGGAAAATGAAACTTTTTAGCCAATTTGACATTTTTTAAGTTACACACATTTATTTTTATTTGAACAAGAATGAAGTTTTGAATAATTAAAAAATTTAAATTTTTTTTACCTGTCATTAAAAGAAATTATCCAAAATGTTTTGGTCAAAATAAGTAGACAAAAGGCGAGTGTCTGTGTCAAAATTTTTACTGGTCCCATTTAAAATACTCCAAACCTATAATGAATGCCATTTCAGCATTCATTATAGGTTTGGAGTATTTGAAATGGGACCAGTAAAAAAATTGACATAGAAACTTGCCTTTTGTCTACTTAATTTGACCAAAGAATGTATTATCAACCTAACCCAGGATTTCAGTACCTAATTAATCGGATTTCTAAGTTATATCCATTTGAAACTAGTAGTACATTTGACTAAGCAGCAAATTATGTCCTTATTATATATTTCCTGCAAATTGAGATAAATCTTTCAGTAAGCCAAAAAAGGTCTTTGGTCAGAAATTATAGTTTTCTAGAAAATAAGATTGAAGAAAACAAAAAAACGTTTTTAAGAACAGTTGGCAACCATATTTTAGCATGCAAATCTTTATATAAAAAAGTCAAAGAAAGGAAAATCACTTTCCTTCAGTTTTTTTTTTTTGATTTTTTTTTAGTGAAAATTTTTTTTGTGAGGAAAATAAAAAAAAAAAAACACCACGTCAACCCCTCTTCGTCCAATTTGACATTCTCAGTCTATGAGTCTAAGATTATACACACATCGACACCACAATTCTGTATTGACAGCATTTAAGTCAACCGAACGGACAAAAATAGAAAAAAATAAAATAAAAAAAAAAAAACGAAGCTAAAGGGATTCTTATACTTGGGTCTGATTTTTTGAGATTTCAATTATTTGACATTTTGACGACGACGACGACGCGGACAGGGTAGCGTCAATCTATTGGGATGCGACAAGCTTTTGGCTGATGATGCTCTTATAGTCTTTTTCTTCTATTTATTTATTTTTGTTTTATTATTTTTCTTTTTTACTAAGAATCAATCGACAAGCTTAGAAATTGAAAGATTTTTTCTAGCATTTATTTACATACATTATACTATAAGGGAGAAACCGGGGGAAGCCATGCTCTAATTTTTTTTTGAGGAAATTTAATTTTCATTCTACTGCATACGTGCGTTGTGCGTGTTCCTGGTTATAGGGGCGTTGGTTTTTTAATTTATTTTTTATTTCTAGTATGAATATAAAGTTTTATTTATTTTCTTTACATTAAAAAGACGATATTCGACCGTTAGAATCTAATACTGAAAACTACTCTCCATATTTTAATTTTTTCTAAAAATATATTTTTATTTGCTTTATATATTTTAGCTTTAACTTTACCTTTTAACTTCACCTTACAACTTATACCCCAGGAAAGATAGCTCTGCAGTTTTAAAAGTAAGAGAGCTAGCAACGTCGAAATTACTCTCATTTTGCTAGAACCAAAATTCTCGTAACAAAATACCTCTTATTTCGATTTCAGTGATTTAAGGATTAAACTTCTTTATCAATGCCAAGCAACGGTGACAAAGGCAACCCTTCTTTAAAGACTATCTAGTTCTACATTCTTTAGTCTTCCTAGACTAATAATAATGTGTTTATTTATAGTTTGTCAAACAAATTAATAAATGACCAATAACTTTTAGTAAGAACTTATTTTTTTTTTTAATTTTGTTTTACCAAAAATAACCGTACGATACTTATTTTTCTCAAAAGTGGCTTTTACGATTTCGATTCAGAAAATCCATCTATCATTAATGACTCACTCGATTTCAACTATTTTTTTTTATGAAAGTTTTTGAGTTGCCGTAAAAACTAAGAGAGATTCTTAAAATTTAATTTTTTTTTGAAAAATGTTTCAAAAAGGCTCTATTTTTTCTGAATTTAGTTTTTAGATGTTGATAAAGAAAATGGAATACCAACATTTTTTTTGAAGTACTTTGAAAATTATATAAACCCAAAATTAGTTGCTTTCAAAACGATTCTAACGATTTTCAATTTTTGTTTTTCTAAAAATATATCTTAATAGAAAGAATCAATTTGATAATCCATTTTGAGGTCAAATACATGTAGGAAAATATTTTAGTGGGTCATGACCCCTATGACAAATGAAATGCGAAAATCCATTTGAATTTTTTTCCTGATTCGTTTCCCGACTTCTACGTCAGAATTGCATTCTAAAATTGTATTTTACAATTTAGCTTTTTGAAAAAATATTTTTGATAAAAATGGTTTTCAAGTTTAGAATCAATGTAAACAAGTTTGTTTAATTCAAATATTTTTTTTTTCTGTCTTAATTTTAAGAATGATTTTGTTTTCAAATAAGTTTTTTGAATTTATTATATGATGATATGATTCAAATTCAGAAACACAGATGGCTTTACTTTTTAAAATTTCTCTTTCAAACAATAACCCAAAATCCCCAAAACCCGAAATCCCAGAATCCAGAAAACCCATAATGACAAACACTCAAAATTAAGAAAGTCCAAAATTCCGTAACAAAAATGGAGAAATATATTTGCCAAAAGTTGTATATTATGAAAAACTTTGAATTAACCGCTGTTTTTGTAAATGTCCATCATCAATTGATTAAGTTAATCTTTTAAGGGTCAGCTTTTCAATAGTCAGTTAAACAGTCAGTTAGTACTTATTCATTAAATAGAGCAACAATCTATTTTTCAAGAGTCAGATATTCTTTATTCGTTGGAGTAAACTTATCTGCTCATTTCAAAGATTGTTCAGCAAAAATTAGCATTTCTGTAAACAACACTTAGTTTTATTTACTTTTTCAAAAGCGTAAAAATACATTTGACTACTTTTGCTCGTCACTGGAGGTACACGGTCCTACAAAACTGAGTGACGTTTTTTAACGTATTATGCTGTTTTCGATAAGTTTTGCTTCTTAAGGTACGAAAATTCACAGCTGGTTGAAGTTGTTGTTATAATGGGCTACATTTATTTCCAATCAATAAAGTTCAATGCGGGTGACAAGTGTTTGTTTGTCACAGGGGAAGGCTAATTTTCGGTCTTTATGGCATTTCTTTCGTCTATTATAGCTCTAGAGTGCTGAATTTCTTAAAAACTATACCTACAGAATTAAACTTTAGTTACCTTCATATAATATACATACCACCAATAGAAATCGGTACAATTTCAAAAAAAGCTAAAATGCTGGGTTTCAAATAATGTTAATTTTCAAAAGTGCCCCATTGCATTTAAAGTTTACTGCTTTGATAGAGATTTTATATTAGATATTAGCCGTGTTTTTTTTTTCATTACTGGGTAGCTACTCATGTGAATTTTAACCTTTACACTTCTACAAACTCTTGCTAGAAAGAGTCAATTCAATTCAATTCTTGCCTTTGAACTAATGCCAGTAAAATTGGTGATTCTATTATAAAAAAATGAGTTTTAAAAATCCCCATTCCCGACTTCCCATGGTAGTTTATTTTAAACTGCAATCCAACACCCCAAGGCAAATATAAAAATCTGTGCTATATTGAAAATTAACCAACAATTAAAATTTAAATAATATATTTTATCAGCAGGTGCTTAGGTCAATTATTTATTTAAAAATTTAAAGAAAAAAAAATGTAAATTAAATTGTTATCTCTAGCAGCAGGTAAGCGCACACAAAGTGTAGATTTATAAATTCTGTATTTTTTTTTTTATAAACTAATTTAACCACTCCGTGACAAGTGAACATAACTTTTGCATATAAATTTTAAAAGCACTTCCCAAGTTAATATCGTTGTTTGAAGGTATAGCACGACAAGACAAAAAAAAATTGATAAAAAAAGAGAACGTGCCAACTGTCAACCATCCAAATGGCTATTAAATATACCAGCCATCAGCAGTATGATGTTTTCCATTGTGTTTGTCTAGCTTCAACTAATGACATACAAAAATCAATAAATATTCATTAAGTCAAAAATCGAATAAACCAATAAACCTAGATTCGTTTTTTTTTTTTTCTTGTGTCTTCTGTGTTGTTATCGAAAAAGAATATAACGGTTAATAGCTTGTGTCATTTGCATAAAATACAAACTAAATTTAAGTCACATGAAAAATCCATGTTCATAAAACACAAATAATTTTTGTGTTCTTTTTATTTCTAATTTGAATTTTATTTATTTTGAACAAATCAAAAGTTTTTTTTTTTTTTTTTTTGAAATGTTGTTGAAATGTCAACCGCAATTTAAGATTTGAGATACATTTTGGAAAACAAATTCCATTTTATTTAAATAAATGAAATTTTAATATTGATTCTTACTTGATTAGAAGTTTATGTTGAAGCATAAATACCTTTAACTTTTGTTAGTTTAAGGGGCATTAAATATATTCCTATCCATGTATCAAGTTTAAGAGTTATTTGAATTTTTAATATCACAGGTTTTGCTATAAAAGTTTTGAGACTTAAAACCAGGGAGAAAGCTTAAAAATTCTTGTCGTAATTCACATAACTATGGTGGATATGTAAATAAAAAAAAACATTTTGTGGTATTTATTGAACTATTCAATCTTGAGGAATGCTTATGGGAATCTTGTCTTGGGTTGCATGAGTTTTTTTTTTCCTTTATTTTTTACATTAATATTAATTTGATAAAAATGTGATTTTTGTTAAATACATTTATAGAAGGAAAAACAATGGTTTTTTTAGAGAAATGGTCGAGTTTGTAATCAGTTAAATATCCACAAAACCACACAAAAGTGGTAAAAAAAACAATTTCAGTTACAATATCTGTAAAATGCTCACTTTTGTTTCTTAAAAATCTGAGCAGACAAAATCTGGATTCGCTTCTTCAGCTTCTATGATAGAAAATTCTTTAAATCCTTAGAAACCCTAAGTTGTTAAGAAGTACTATCATTTTTGGTAGTTTTACCTAGAAAGTTTTCCGGGAGTTTTGAAAATCGAAGCATTTAATTCTCTATTTTTTGTGTGAGGTCTGTTGCAAACCTTTAATACTTTATTACAATAAAAGGTCAGTTTGTGTACTCATTTGTGCTAATTTTAGCCCGTTGGAAAAAACAACGCCTTGTACTGATTAGCAAAGGCCTCTATTCATGTTAGACACAACTGGAAAACTGTTAGAGGAGTTACTGCAACCGCGCCTCATAGCCGCGATACAAGAAAGAAGGGACTTGTCTGAAAGGTCACTGCACAATAGAAGCGATAGAAGAAGTAGTTAGAGCCACGAAAACTGCCCAATGCGACTGTGCTACTGGCAATACTGGACGTTCGTAATGCCTTTAATCGTGATAAGTGGACAGATATACCGGCTGCATTAGAAAGAAAGTTCCAATTTCCTGAGTATCTCCTGCGAATGCTGGAAGACTATCTCAGAGAGCGTGGACTTGTCTACCAAACAACGGAAAGATCGATAAGAAAAGATATAACAGCAGAAGCAGCCCAGGGATACATCTTCAGGCCAGGCGTCTGTAATATCTCCTACGATGATATCATCTGCATGGAGAATCCTTTCTAATTGGATACGCAGATGGTGTGGCCGTGGTGATAACAGCAAAAGACACTGAAAGTGCGCAGAGAAAACTGAACCAAGTCTTGCGAAGAACAAATTCCTGGATGGAGGATCACGGGTTATCTCTGGCTACTGAAAAATCCAAAATAGTGCTGCTTACTAGGAAATGAATCTCAACGATAATCGACTTCCGAATTGATACAGTGATAATAACGAGTAGGAACGCAGTTAAATACCTGTATATAAAACTCGACAGAATGCTAAGCTTTTGGGAACAGATACGATCGGCTGCAGAACGCACATCAATAGTGACAGTATCCCTGGCCAGACTGATGGCAAACATAGGTGGACTATCCGCGGAAGCGAGATCTGAGCTAATACACTGAAAATAGAAAAGTATACCGGAAGCAGATGACATCGGTACAGAGACGTGGTGCCTTACGAAAAGCAAGTGCGTACCGCCTGTTCTGATAGTCGCAGGTGTGACACCAATAGACCTCCTGGCAGTACAAAGAAAGTACGCAAACAAAAAGTGTCTAAAAGCAGAGGGACTGCGAGACTCATCGAAGATGTAAACGAATGGAGTAACCGGAAACACGGTGAAGTGAAATGTTACTTCACCCAGTTCCTCACCGGACACAGCTACTGGAACGCCTTTCTACATAAGATAGGGAACAAAAGAAGCCCTTCCTGCCTGTACGGAGACTCGACATCGGATGACGTCCACCACACTGTCTTCGAATGCAACAGATGGGAATGGCCACACCAGAATTTAAATAGAAACATAGGAGAAATCAGGCAAGATAACATCATCCAGAAGATGCTTGAGAATGAAGAGCAATGAATGCGAATAACCGCGTATCTGACCTACATAGATCCTAAAAACTAAAAATCGAACCCGCCTAGACAAGGACCCCCCACTGATAAGGTCTAGTTGGTAAAAATGTTAATTAATCAAACGTCATTTTATCAAATAAACAATAATTATTCTTATGTGTTCACTATTTACAAAGCTCCAATTAAAAACCTAGCAAACAAACAGACTTTTATCTGCTCGATAGATATTTTATAATAAATTAAATAATAATAACTTAAGCTTTTGTGTATCTTTTATCTCGGTTATTCCTCCTCAATTGCAAACAGAAAATTAAAATTAATATTCCCAATAAGTTAAATGTGCTACTGTCTTATGCAAATAAATAAATGCGCAACTTTACACACATTTGTGTTTAATAGTTGGGCATGCACATTAGCAATGCGGCTGGCCATTGGCCGCTACTTAAAAAAATGCCAAAGCCAACTTGAGTCGGTGAAGCCTGCCAGCCAGGTCCCATCAGCCCAGACAACCGGTAACAGGATGAGTGTAACAAGTCCACGCAAATTATATTGCCAATTCACAGGCAAAATTTTATTCTACCATTTACTTCTCCATAACCAACGACGACGACGACGATGCAATACAACGCGACGCATCGTAATGGTAGATACTTGGTTCGTCCTGGGCTGGGTCCGGTCCTCGAGCATATGAAGCAGCAACAGGTATTCATAATTTGCATCCGGTCTGGCTTGATGTCTTCGTTTGGACAGAAAGCCGTTTCGGGTGCAGGAGACCGGTGCGGCCGGCCGGCCGGCCGCACACAATCCACATACTTTACACCTGTTGTAAGTGGGGTATGTACTTTGGCCATTTTTATTTACACTATAGAGATGTGACGTTGTACGAGTATATCCATATCCACTGTATACCTAACCTACCTACCTGGGTGGAAAGGCACTCCAGTGTTTAAGGTTTGTTTCGCTTATTTTTTAACGTTTGCATTTTTGCGCAAGAGCCCACTTTGACAGTGAATGCAAATTGCGCTGACTCTGCGAGGAAATATGAGTTGCTGAAGAGGGTCTCAAGATTGTTGCAGCTAAGCTACAACCGAGAGACGATGACCACGGTGACGAGACGACGACGACGCAACGCACGAGACGTAAGTTGAAGGTTTTGACTTGTTTCCGTGGAGGTTTGTTAGTTTGCACTTTTTTTTTTTTTTTGCTACCAAGCTGGGACTGCTAATTAGAAAATATATTTTTGAAATAAGAGAAAACGGAAAAGTTGGTCAACGTGATTTCAGTCGGATGTTCAAGAGTAGGCACTAACGCTAAGATGGAGTGACTTGAGTTTGTAAATGTTTTTGCTGCACGCACGTGGCTTAAAATAACACTCGTCGTCGTCGTAGACTCAATTAGAACGACAAGGTAATTGATCTTCAACTACTCTCTGGAATAAGTGTTAATTTATTATATTTTTTGAACTCTAGACTCTTTTTGCAGGTGCAAGCATATATTTGGTTATAGCCAGTTAAATTCGCTATTTATATGTCTATTACTTAAGATTGTTGCTTTGATTTATTTTTTTTGAATAGAACAAACAAGAAAAACAAAATTTAAATGATGTCATGTTTACTTGGTGTCTCACAGCAGTTTTGAAGACAAGGTTGAAAACGTTTCATGGAGAATATTATGTTCATTTAATAAAAACAATATGAATGAAATGAACAATTGCGTTTTAGGGCTAAAATTTTCTTTATAAATTTGGTAATAATGCGAAGTAAAGTTCCACATTTAACTTGTTTTTAGCGTTTTTCAAAATTCGGCTTGACAGCAAGTCACAAATTTCACAAAGGATCTGACTTTAGATTCTCTTTGACGACAAATTATGTACTTGATGACATCGGAGAGCTTTTGTTTCATTAAAAACAGGCAGAACCTTTTTTTAAGCCTACGTTACTGACAATTTTCATTGTTTTCCCGGTGATATCAAGATTTTCAGCGTTCGATTGAACGAATGAAAGATTTTCAGAGAAAATAGGACATTTGCATCTCAGGTTGGCTGCAGCATATAACATAAGTCTATAGCAGGGTAAAATGCTTAAAAAAAGCTTTCCCATCAGATGTGTACTGACAATCTTTGTTGGACAGAGTATAGTGTTGACTTGCGTAAAATTGCTTCAAGCATCACCCTTTCTTAAACCTCCAAAGGCTTACGCTTTGGTGATATTCTTACCCACAAGTGAGATGCCTCTGCTTCTAGATAGTTCGTTCCTGTTTTAGAGTCGATGCAGACAGAGATGGTATGTATTGGTTTGGTATTCAAGTTTTTTTTTTACCAGGATCTATTTGACTATACTAATTCGATTGTCGGCTTACTTTAACACTGATATATTTTATGATCTGGTCGTTAGCAAAAAGCTCTAGACAGTTACACAAAATAGCCGAATAATTTGTATAGTGGAAGGTGATGTTGGGATTCTTCAATCTTTCTTGTGGGTAAGGCATTTAATTTCAAAGCTCCCATTCATTTAGCATACTTTTCTACTACAAAATGTAAAGATGAGTATAAGAAATTGAAATCCAGTAGGTGGATTAGTTCATCATCCAACGAAAATGCACTATTTTTGCCAAACATCGGATGGCAAACTGTCATCATCGTTAAACAGTTTTGAGTTATAATAGAGTTTTTTTCGAAAACGGTTCTGACAATTTCGATTAAACTTTGTATTAAACTGGTTGCGACAATACTGAATTTTGCAAAAAAGAAAACATAAATCAAATACTGGAAATATAATGAAGGATAATGTAGGTAAACATTAACAGCTTTATTCATAAACGCATTATAGTGAGTGCATAACGCTATGCAATTCTCATAATGCCTCTTAACTCAACCTTATTCATAAAATGTATGCAAAATCATTCCGGGAACGCTTCCATAATTCAAAACCTGAAATTCAAGTTGCCAACAAATACACTAAAATCAATTAAATTTAGCTAACTGTATTCTTGGCGTTACTGAGGCAAAATTTTCTTCAAGAATACTCAAGTGCCTTACAAAAAACTGAGAAAAATCATTATTTCTATTTAAATAAAAGTTGTCCCAAGAAATATGACTCAATGTAGTTACAGTGACAAAATATCAATTTTTTATTAATTTAACGTTCAGATGGCGCCGGTCTTTCCGGAATCTCATGGAATCGGTTTATTGTTCCATAAAAAATTTTCTGCATGAATAAATTAAATTAAAGTGGTAATTGAAGTTCAATTTGATATAAATATAAGGAGCGTACATCAATTAAGCTTCATTCCGGGAACGCCTGTTTTAAGATGAATAAAGATTAAAACTATAATTTTGTGTCAATATTATGATGTAAAGTCGAGACCACTACAACTAAACCTCAAAAATATTTCGTTTGATTTTGTTAGAAAGAAAATAAACGATGATAATGATCAAAACGTCATTTTCGGGAACGTCAATTTCGGGAACTATAAATAAGTTATATTGTATTCTCGAACCAAATCTGAATAATTTTGGCTTGACTATTGTGTTTTATCATAAAATTAGTGAATTTGACGTAACCATGGAAATTCAGCATGGTTCGCAAGAAAAAATATATATTCTGCAAAAAAAATTTGAGAAATCGATGTTGGAACTCCCATCAACAACATTCGATGGAATTCAACTGTTTATGATAACATATAAGCTTGTTAAAATTACTTCTGTTTATTATTTCACGTCTCAAACATATAATTAATACTATTTTCATGACTTCTAAGTTCCTATCTATCGAAAAGTGCTTTCAAGTAATACCAGTACATGAAAAGTCATCAGCATATTATCATTTTTGTCTAAGGTGCACTATCAGTCATTAATCTGAAGTCAGACCTGGAAATATCTACTTTTAAAACTGTTAAACTATCTGCAAAAGTTCAACTCCAATGAGTAAACAATCTACAAAAGTCAAATTAATAAACTATCTAAGCTCTTTTTGATTTTCGAAGGCATTTGATACTGTTAATCACCGAATCTATTGCACTAAGTTAAGCCAAAGCCAACAGTTCGCGAGATTTAAAGCAGTTTTTGTGAATCCAACTACTTCCAATATTATTCCACTTCCACTTCCACACATGACATTGGCTCCAAATTTTCGAATTCAAACGGGAAGTTGACAATAACTTAAGTTGACAAATTTTGACTTTTCTCAACTTTGGAATACTCATCAAAAGTTAAGCAACTAAACTTAGAGTAAATTAAAACATTTTCCAAAATCAAGTTGTGTTCAACTTTCAGTGAATAAAATCGTCCTAAAGCTGTTTGCGTGTATAGAACTTCAACAATATTTTTGAATTAATTCGAAAATATTCCACAAACGGGTTTGTATTTCAAAAACGTGTCACACAACATTGCACAACTGCCAAAATATAAACTGAACCAAAACCAATAGAAAAAACTTTAAAATGTGACCTTGTTTCTATGTAGGTTTATTCTTAAAACCAGCTTCGATATACAATAATATTTTATACAAATTTACAAAGCTGCTACCATATTCATTCTTAGGCTTTTTACAAAAGAAAAAAAAAACAGATATTAAAAACATTTACCCAAATAAAAATAAATTCTTACGTAGATATGCCTATTTCCTTAAAGAAAAAAAATATGTTTCCCGTTTAACGACAATCGCAAACATCAGTATATGATAATCGAGTTCGTATATAAACAAAACAGTGTTGTCGAATTGAAACAAGTGTCCCGTCCCGTGAGTTCCAAAGCAAACGCACCTTAAAAAACCAGTGAAACTTGTTTGATCTTGAGGAACCAGAATCAGATTTAGTATCTTTGGTTTTTTTTATTTTATTAATTTTTTTTTAGCTTTTTCCTCATCGAAGATATACACTTAATTCTTTAGATACACGTCAACGGAAAAAATGTTTCATTTCCTTCATGTAATTTATTTGTAACCCAGCGTCGCCGACCACCACTGGCCGCCGACATTGCTCCGTTGTCACAGCTTCGACCCAACCTCGTTCCTGCTGCTGCTGATGTTGCTTCAGGTTTGCAGCTCAGTCACTTTAGCACGCAATCCATATAAACCGAAGCAGGGCTGACACGCCTTCAAAGGCTCTGTCCGTCCCAAGTCGGTTGTTTGTAGACGTCATTGCCAGCAATAAAGCCCAGATGCATGCATGACACTGACTTCAAGTCCGACAATATTTGTATCTAGTTTTAGTATCGAGTGCACTTTTGGCGCATACTTTGCCCCCATGCTACAAAAAAGGGGTTAAAATCGTAAATTTGTTGTACCTGGATAGATTAATAACGAAGGAAGGACAAGCACCTGTTGATAATTACATTCGTATACTTGTTTTTAGTTTTTATTTTTATTAATTCATTAACCCGCCTTCAGGGGAAGACTAAGATGAATTTTGGGCCTAGTAGTCTTTGAAATTTTCTTGCTACACGTAATTAAAAATGTCGTCGCTTGTGGGTCATAAATACTCTCAGACTTTTAAGGGAACTATCAATAAGCCTTAAAAGCTTAGTGCATACCAGGACCTACACCATTTAGTACCCCTTTGCGTAATGGTTAGAGCGATGGACTGTCACGTCAGAGGTCTGAGCTCAGTTCCCAGCCTATGTCAGCTTGAAGTTTTTAAAAGTTGTTAGGAACAGTCCATCTTAGCTAGCCGTTTAGAACCGACAGAAAACTGTAGGTCACCTCCATTCCTGCTAACCTAAACGCCTACAGAAAATGATTAAAAGTGTCAAGGGGCCAACCCATAGAATCCGTTGCGTGCATTAAGTCGACGTTTTCAACTGACAGCTCGATAAAATACACACGAAGAAGCGCGAGAAACTATAAGCGACGGATCGAACTGAAGTGACGGAAAAAGTAGCCGAACTTTCAACGGACGTGACGTAATCTTTGGGTTGGGCCCTTCAGTCACTAGGTCTTGGTTCTTCGTGAGCAAGTCGTGGCCCAGCATAATTAAACACTATTTGGGGAAACAGCATAATGTGCATAGATCGGGCAAACAAAATTTGAAGATGTCCCAAATTAGGACCATTGGGTCATTTGGGTCATAGTTTTACAGTCAAGACTGAAGTAATACAGTGCTAATTTTCCCCTTGAAATGTCACTTTAATTTTCAATGTTGGCTAAGAACCACTTACTCAACCATGAAACTGATCGTAACTATCATTTTTATAGGGTTTTCACATTCATAAAATTAATTAATGGGTAATGTAGTGTTTACAGTTCGCGAATATCTAGAAAACTTGGGCCCCTACTTTATACAGTTCCCCCGGTTGCTTCATTCAAAATGCGGTCCTGCCAACTTAACACCACTCTTTTAGACTTGTTCCCGGGCCAGTCTCTCGCAGCTCATATGCAAATTAACTTTTTCCACTTCAGTTGATTATGTAATGCACTGCATGGCCGACAGTGTTATAACAGAGGGGTAAAGGGATTAAAAGTTATTAATAAAAAATTGAAGCTTGCATGTATGTAAAGGTATTGTGATGGTGCAGTTGCACGTACCTAGTGTTTCTATAAAACAATATACAGCAAAAAAAAAAAAGGCAAACACCAGCCCATCTATACTAAACCATCAGAACCTCAGAGAGAGAGGTGGTGAATCATAAAGTAATTAATTCTTGTCACTGTTTTATCGTGTGGAGTTTTCTTGCTCATATGGCAGCCGCCAACTAAGTGCATGCGCAGTTTTTATGTTAATTTTTTTATTTTTTTTTGTATTTAAAGAAGAATAAATTTCAATTATTGTTTTTTTTTTTTTTGTTGGGGGGGGTAAAAATTAAATTTGATTATAAATATGAGGCGTAGCCAAGCGGTCAAGTGTACCAAACACGCCAGGTTTTTATTTCCCCCAAAAAATAAATAAAAATGTGTTTGAAGAAGATTTACTGTTTTTGTTTTAATTTAAAATATATATGGGGAATGATTTGGACGAACTATTTACAATACCTAAAGGGAGAGTTTTCAAAGGTTTTGAGTTGGTACACTTTACGCGACCCACACAAACTGAAGGGGCATAAATTACATATCAACCAAAAGCATTTTTTGCATAGATTAAAATTGCAAAAAAATGCATGGAAAACAAAAACAATTGGAAATGTCAAATCCACTGACACACGAAATGTCAAATCCTTAATCCCAAGACCAGAACCCAAAACCTTAAGGTGGATTCGCACTAAGGTTTGTTCACATTTCACAAACGCGCCAACACGACAGAAGTTGATGAACATATGGTTGAATCAACTTTGAATATTAGGCGTTTTTATTAGTAGTTGAGCTGTTTGCTCTCACAAGAATATTTTGAAACATTCAGCGATAACTACAATCGTCAATTTTTGCAAAAAGTGAAAAAGAATACACACACCTACACTAGTGACATCTGTTGCTGAAAAAACGTATAATTTACACCACGCATATTTCAGACATCTATCGGTGATCTTATGAATCAGTGCTGGGTCGGTACTTATTAACGTGTTTTTTTTAATATAAAATTTTATAAAAGTGGGAAAACAGCTTAAAAAATAATAATTTTAACTGGGTTTAAAGACCCAATAATCAAATTATAACGAGAAAACCGTTACTTTACAAAAAAAATTGTTCGTCAAAGTAAAACAGTTAAATTTTTTTGATTGAATAAAAAAAAATATTATGAATCGGATGTTGTTAAGCAATATGGGGCTAGTTAAAGAAAAATAGAGCCAAAATCTATAAAACCGTTATTATTCGGAAACAAAGCAAAAACGAGAAAATTACCACATCAGATTTTCTTCTTAGAATAACCTCAGGAACCCATGATTTTTGTCTGATGTGTTTTCTGTGGGGCACCCTGTATTATATAAAGCAAAGTCGGAGACTTCATTCATGAAAAAAGCGCTTAGTACCGCGGGAAAAACGTGAAATACTGCGAAAATAAGCTAAGAAAGCCACAGAGAAAAACCTGGAAAGTTGCGAAGACTAGTGTACTTATGCCGTGGATACACTACATTATACGTTTCTTTCAGAGGTATATTTCACACATTTTCCTTACTTTTTTTCAAGACCTTACACGCTTTTTTCCTCACTGTATTCTACGTTGTTCCTTGATTTTTAAATGGCCTGCTCATACGTAGGAAAAACTTATTTGCTAAATATTATAAGGTACTTAAAATTAAAGAATGCAAAATTTTGCTGGTCTGTAACTACTGTTGATGTTGTACAGCAACTACTATTTTATATATATAAACGATCATGTAATACGACAATACTTGTAAGTGCAAATCAAAAATCAATTTTTAGGACAATGTCTGCCTAGGCAAACAAGTATCACATAAATTATTTCATTACTAGCACATCTGCTCATGTAAAATCAGGACCTCTACTGATCAAAACACTCCATCATTCTCACAATGCAAAACAATTAAACAATTAACCTAATTTCCAGCAATGAACAACCTATAGTCTTTAAAATAATTTCGTATCTTATAATGAAGCCCACCCACGCTTTTAACTTTATGTGTAGGGATTCATTTGTCAATCTCAATCCAAAATAATCAGATTATTACAAGTTGTTTTGTCATATATATATTCTAGGTACTCGTACTACTCAACAACCCCGCCATTTCAAGTCATTGAATCTAAAGAAACAGAAGCAATAGTAGAAAAGAATTTACCTATCATGTTACACCTTCGACGATTTAATACAAATGTTGAACAAATTGTCAAACATGCAAAGTCTATAGGTTCGACCTAATTTACGCATGAATGCCTTGACAATATACGATGGATATTATGGAAGAGAATCACAAATAAATAAAAAATAATGAACAGAAAATTAAAGAAAATCTATATAAGAAATGAATGCCACTGAAATCATACAAATGTCATGTAACAAAAATATACTTATATATCCTGCACATATTTATTTACATATACAATAACCATCACTATACTGTTCATGTTTTCTAGGTGGGTGAGGTTGCTAGATTGAAGATTTAATAAGGAATACATTTTTTCAAATTACATTTGGTTTATTGGACTCACAACAATTTTTATTTACTTAATTTTACTTTCAAAACAATAAAAAAAAGGTTGCGTATACGCCACCATGACCCGTGTGTATTTTTATTAACAGGCACATGTTGACAGCATTTAATAGGAAAAAAAAACATTTACGCACTCAACTTACAGTTGCTTATACTTTGAATGTGAACAGCTGTTCTGAGACACCCTTGTATTTGTTTTGCGCCATTATTTTGTTGGATAATTGTGAACTTAGCGTGGCTTAATGGGGTTTAAAAAAAAAAAAAAAAAAAACACAAAAATAAGCAGGTACCTACAGTTAGAGATTATAATAGTGTTTGTGTAACAAACTTGTGCAAAGATTATTCAGTGGGTATTTAATTGTTTGATCAGGCGTTTTATTAATAGAAGGCAGAATGCAGGCTCGGTTATACCTATGTTATAATTTTCTATAAAATCTTTTAGAAAATTCTGTTGAAAAAATCATGTAAGTTAATTTTTATAATTATGTTTTTTAGAGGATAGAACTTTTAATTATATATTATAGAGTCGGTGCTTAGTCTTCTTATCAATTAATTAATTTCAAATAAAATAAAATTTTCGTGGTGTCTAGACAGTTTTGCTACGTCCCATGCTCTTCAAAGCAGAGTGTTTTGTAGGTCTTCGAAAAGAAAAGTAATTCAAAAAAAGACTATTTTAAAAAAATGTCTCGCTTTTTCCTGAGTTGCGTTATATGAGAAAAATATTACAGCATAAGTTTACTGTGAATTTGGTCCCCAATATGGCCATTGTAAAGAATTTATAAAAAAAAAATTTGTTTTGAGACCAGAGGTCCTTTTTTTTAGCTAAATGCTATTCATTTCAACATAAATGGCACAGACGTTATGGACAGCTTAGTTAAGAAAACATGGTTTTTGGTTTTGCCATAAGACTTTCAAGTAGCTTAAGTTGCCTTTCTTTGTAGCTTTTCATTTTCTTATATATAAAAGAAAATCTAAGCTTATTCTGAAATACTATTTAAAATTTTACAAAACTAATAACGCAAAAAAGGTTTAAAAAAAACAATTTTAAGATAACTGCGTTGTAAAGTTTTTCTAAATTGTTCATAATTTTGCTTGAGCTTTTATAGATACAGGGCGTGCGGGTGCGAGTAATATAAAATAAAATGCATGACTGGATCGCATGTACTTGCTCTTTGGACTAAAGTTGCTATAGACGTTAAAGCATCTTATATATAGTGTAAAGAGAATAAATCTAATTTTAACTTTTTTTTTTTTAAATTACGTAAAAATCATCGGTACCAAATTTGAAGAAAATCCGTCCACGCGTTTGGGCAGTGGAGAAGTGTACAGATGGACGCACAGACGTACAGACGCACAGACGCACAGACGAACAGACGCACAGACTGACGGACGGCATGACGAAAACCACTTTTTTGGACTTCTCCATCATGGTAATGTTGGCTTTGATTAAAACCTCAATTTTTTTTTCACGCGAAACGTGATAGAATTTTTCAAAAATCAGATTTAGATTCAGAAAAGTCCAATGTTACATAATTTTGAAAAATTTTATGAAGGACAAAAAAAACTTTATTTTTGGAGCCCAGTGCTACTTATGACTCAAAAACTTTATCTAAACTATGTTCTTAAAAAATGAATTTACTCTAAGATCTCTAATAGTCAATTTCTTCACAGAATTCTAGAAATAGATATTAAGGTGCTTTTCATTACAGTGTAAATATGCTGCGAACGAGTGAGGGCTCAAATAAACATAATTTAACTATGAAAAAGCATGATGGCTGCCAGTAGTATTGTAACTCTCAAATGGACACCTTTAGGACCAATATACCAGTAGTGTTAGGACTCTGTGAAGAAATTGGCTGTATTTACTACAGATTGATGGTGGATTTAGATATCTTCACACAAACTAGGGTTGCCAGACTTCTTTCGCTGCTTCACGGAACGATTTTTCAATTTTATAGGAAAAAGTCTGATTCTAAAATACTATTGGGGGTGGGAAAGATAAATAACTAAAAATATAAATGATAAAAAAATGGTTTCATAGTTTTCTCTAAAGAAATCTTGCAAAATATGGGCCAAACATTACTAATTTGTTGAAATATTTTATGTTAAAATTCAAAAGCCGACACATTACAAATATATTTCAAATATTCTTAACTTCACATTGTAAAATTTTTAACTCAATTTTTTTGTAATGAAAAGTCAACAAAACTTTCCTTATTCATTGATAGAAATCAAATCGCAGTGGGTGAGGCTGCCATAATTATATATATTTATAACGGTGATAAGTATAGTTTCAACCATGAAACTCTAGTCACACTATTCGACTAGAGTTTCCTCCGCATAATGGCTCGTGCATCATCAAACCTAACTAGCATCAGCCCCCTATCGTTTTACTCATAAATTCATATATCAATTTATTTTTTTTTTTTTTTTGTATATTGAATCAACAAAATATGATTAGCTTTAGTAAGAAGCTATCGCGAAAGGCATTCGACAATAAAAAAAAAAAAAACCCTTCATTGAGGTTAGAACTATCAGATTTCAAATATCGATTTCAGTTTGCAACCATTGGAATTGTAACTTTTCTAACAATTTCCTAACAAAACAAAGATTCTTGTCATCGTTGTTGTCGTCGTTGTCGTCGTCGTCGGTGTCGTTGTTGGGGTTGTCGTTGCTGTCGTCGTCGCAGTCTTTAGTCGTCGTCTTGCCTCTTTACAAAACCAACTTAATTTAATGTGGTGTTGCATACAAAGTGTGTTGATTTGTGGTTTTTATTTTTGTACTTTTTTGTTCATGTATAGCCAAGGCATAGCACACTTCCCTTTTTTGCGACGGAAATGTGGTCTCATTTTGGGGGGTTTTCTCTGTTTTCTAACAATTAGAGCAAAGAGTTTGTGCTTTGCAATGTGACATCCTGATGAAAACAGGAACAGGACTAATGCAGGGATATAAAAATATATTTGAAATGGAAACAACCGCGCAAAAAAAGGGCATTGGTCGTTTAACATGATGCCCATAAGGCTAAAGGAGCAATTTTACCAAAGTTCTGATTCCAGAAACAACCCTTTCTTTTATAGAGCATTTTTGTATGAATGTTTGAAGAAAGTCTAAGCTATACGATAAAGAGAGGTGCGATATACTTTGATGACAAAAATTGCGTTTTTCGTAGTGCAACGTGAAGATATTTCCAGAGAGGCAGTTTAGGCCGTGTTTCCGTTTATGTAAATTTTACGATAAAACACACAAACGTGGTCTGGTGCTGGTCTGGTCTGGTGCTGGTCTGGGGTCTTGTGGTACCGAATAGTTAATTTTATTGCATGGAAAACCTACTTTACCTGTATACCTTATACCCTATTCTACAGTCAAGACTAAGAAATTGGTTGACGTTCCACGTTTTGAATTGGTTTTAGTTGAACGACCAAAGAAAGAGAAATGCGCCAAGCATATAAACAAACGTTGGAAGTTTGTACATTTTTTTAATATACCTACGAATATAGGGGCAGAGAATTTATTATACGACTGAACGTCGACGTCACTGACGACGACAATGACAACGACTACGAGTGCCTCTTTTGGAAACTTTTTTAATTACATTCGGAACTCGTGCTTAGGTTTAAGTTTATCTGGGTTAATTAGTTGAATCTTGAAAGGAAATGAAGGTACCTTTTCGTGCAAGGAAGACGCTTTTCATTTGAGTTTAATGTTTTTCTTTTGTTATTATTATACTTAAGGACATAAATTATAGTTACTGCAGTGGTTTGCAGAGGAAGTTATCATGTCAAACTACCAGAATCTCATTTTATTATCCTCAAATTTAAATTTTCGAATTTCAATATCTTCGATTACTTCAATATCTTTCTATATTACATTCATAAGTGGTGAGAATTAATTCATTTGTTATCTTCATTAAGTCATGTTATCGAAAATATTATAGCACAATTTTGTGTTCAGGTACACTTTACAAAGCATAGCTGTCAATGTGTCAACTATTACTAATCACTAATCATTTTCCTTGAGTTGTTTGTTTGAGAATATCTAACCACTTCAAAAAGCAATTTTATAATCCAAACAATCGATATTTTATTTGAAAAGATTTTGAAACCACTTTATAATGCTCGCAAACAAGACTGCATTCATAAAATCATTTCGTTGTTGGGGGTCACTTATATATCGTTCCGTGATTTTGTAAAGTGATCATTTGTTTCACACCGAAGATCTTAATTCGATTCTCGATGTTTTGAAAAATCAAATCAATTGTCAAAATTTTATAAAATGCGTATTTGCATGATAATTTTTCTATGACACCCAAATCATATAAGTAAAGCAATGAAGATGAATAAATAAAAGAGGGTCACTTAAGTTGAAAGTGGAATGTTTTTATTTTTTTTCTACGCTAAGAAATATTTAGCTCCACTTGATGCAAAGTTAAATTAACTGATTCCAATTATTTACTTCGATATAGTCAATATCCACAGTTGGTTTTAAAATTGGTTTGTCTAAAAGGAAAAGTTAAGCTCGGCTGCAAATAGATTTTTGAAATTTTTCTAACAAATGTCAAAAACTTATTGGTATCTAGATTTATTTTTTTCTTTCTATTTTGTTTTATTTTTTTTTTTATAAATATGAACTTTTAGTAAAAGAAACTATAAATATAAAATTTAAATAATTTTCTGAAATTTATTATTAAACAAACCATTTTTAAACAGTCAATTTTTCAAAAAAAATATACATTTTAAATGCGCTTTTTGAAAAGTTTGTTTTTAGAAAAACTTCAAGTTCGAAATAGATTCATAAAATTTTAAATAACACTGGTCTGCAACGAAGAACGCCTTCAAACCAAACTATATTTTTATAAAGGATTTTGACACGCTTAACCCGTATCTGAAGTCAAAACTACCCAAGTGCGTCAGGTTTTTGAGATATGATAATATAAACATGTCAAAAACCCGTTTTTTCTTTACTTTACTTTATTAATGGGATGTGAGTGAAATGCATTTCTTCTGTCTAAATCACTATAAATCATTTAAAAATTCGCATTGAGCACTAAAATATATTGAAAAGTGTAATTTATGATATGTCTAAAATACATTTTTTAGCCCAATTAAAGCGTTTTTAGAGGTGCAAAGTTCTTCTCGGGAGACATGAGCAATCATGGAAAAACTTACAAAAAATTGTTTTTTTTCGGTAAAACCGTTTATGTAAATAAAAAAAATGTAGGAAAAATGTGACAAAATTATGCTATTTGAAATAAGTTCTCAAAATTTCACCCGAATCGGCTCAATAGTTTTGAATATATACAAGGTCAACCGAATCAAATAGAGCTCTATATGAAGGACTGGTCTTTGTAGACTAGTGTAATGTGCTTAGGGACTGCTGAAACATTTTATCAAAGAATTGAGAAACTACTTAACCAAAATATAACTAATAGAGTGAGAGCTAGCTACGGATTAACACACCTTATTTTAACAAGACCAACACTTTGATTAGAGGAAGATTGAGGCCCCACAGTAAGTTATAAAAAGCCTGACTTAAACACTGGTTCGCTCAACAAGGCCTTAAGTTTAAGGCTTGAAGTTGTAAAAAAAAAGTGATCAATGTTCAGTAATTAACAAAGCGATGAATAAAGTTGGGCCGTTTGTTGTTGAGGTATTTGAGTTTTGAACAATTTTTAATAGTTTTTCTCATGTTAAAAAAAAAACAGGCAGTTGATTTTGTTACAAGTCTTAGCAGGTGTTATTACTTCATTTTAGTTAGAATAAAATTATACTGAAGTCAAAATCAGTACCTGTCATCGAGATGCCTAGGTATTTGAAACTAAAATCACGATAAAGGATTTTTATTAAAAAAACACACTATTGAATTTACTTTAAAATTTTTTCCATAATGCATTATTAATAATGGATTTATGTGCAGAAGAAAATTCACCCGGAATGGATATCTTCATTGATTCCTGAGCCATATGAAAGAAATACCTTTTTTAAAATTTTTTGCATTTTGTTACATTTATTTTGCTTTAAAAAACTTTCAATAGGATTTTCTTTATGTAAAAATTGTCTGAAGTCAATATCAATGGCCCATTCCAAAGAGAAAATATTTGATCCAAAGCTCATTTTAAAGAAAATTTCGAACTTTTTTTGATAAAAAAAAACTGTCCGTTGGATCTCTTATCAGTTCTTTAATAAGTCCTTTCGTATAAATTAAAATTAGAGGTGTAAGAGACGAAATTAGTCTGCATCTTTTGAGGATTTAAGTTGTAAAATAAAGAAGAAAAAGCTATGTTGATGCATTCTCGATAACAAACCGAGATCAACAACAAATAGAGATGTCACGAACGTACAAATGTACCTCTAAACTGGAGATGGAAAAAGTTCAATTCGACAGATCCCACCAATCACAATTGCTTTCAATGGAAAGTTATTATTTTAATAAAAAACAATTTCTTTTTCTTAAAAAAAAATGATTTCTTTTATTCAAAGGGCACCGCACATTCTTTTCAGAGTGAAAGATGGATCCATAAAGTAAAATGAAATATTTAACCTAATAGAGTGCATTTCCCCTCATTGGATCCTTGCCAGTCACCCATGGAATTCATTTCTAAATAGGAAAAAGGACATTTGGGAATTTCCAGGATTTTAGTGAAGTTAAAAATTTATACTATTTGAAAGGATAGTGTGCTCCATAGTCAAGGGCCAAGATCCCCTATACCACATTTTGAGCACCACTGGCCTTTTTTTGCCTTCCAACTCATTTTATTCATTTTTTTTTACATATTGTAGCTTGATAATTCAGTTAAATTTGAACATCTTAATCTTAAAATTCCAAGAGATAGTTAAAAAGTTATATGATTTTTTTTATCGAACCACCTTGAGCTATTTTTGAGAATACGATGCATTCCTCCACTTGTAGCTGTTCGTGATCCGACGACTAAAGCAGATATTCTTGCTAGATTTTGATCAAATTCAATTTACAGTTATGTGCGATGCTCAAAAAAAATTTATGACGTGCCGTGCAAATAAATTTTTTTTTTTTAATTATCTCCATTCACCGCTCACAGACTACAAAAAATTGTGAAATTTTGTTCAAAAATATATTTCCTCAATATCTAATGTTCTTGTAAATTTCAAGTTCCACCATAAAAAAAAAAAAAACGAGAAATGTTTGAAGACGTTCAAAAAACTAAGGCCGAAAAATCTCCTGTTTTTACCGAAACTCGTTATTTTTCAATTCAGTGGAGACGCTCTTATTGCCCAACTGTCACAAAAAATTTAACTTTTTCAGCTTTTTGTTGACATTTGGCCAGTCAGAGCCTCTCAACTGATATGATCTAAATTTTCTTGAACCCGGGGTTTTAGATTTTTTATTTTTCCTGATTTTTAAAGTATTCAAAAACCACTCAAGTATACATTCAAAAACGTATGTTTTTCTTTTTTTCCAAACTCAAAAACACCGTTATTAAGCTGTAGGTTATACTTCCCGGTGGAATTTTAAAAAATCATATGTTCGAGGATCCTTACCTATACCACCTTTCTTTTGGTGTATTTAGTTAAGTCTTTAAGTATAGAATGAATCGGTCAGGTTATCAAAAAAAAATAAATATTAAACCTACTTAGTTAGCTACCCATAAAGAAGTACATATAACTTCAAAAACGTAAAACTCAATTCAAATGGTAGTTTAAATTTTAAGGCATAAAATTCAGGTGGGGCACGACTTAATGGCATATTATAAAAATGTATTAAAAAAAATAGATGTTTGCAATTTTTCTAAACCTAACCTCATTTAGTTAACATGTTATCATAAAAATGAAATTCTTATTTTAAGGCCTTTCTGTTTCATAACTTTAATTTATCATTAAACCTTAACAAATTAACATCAAAAACATTTCAACAAATTTCACAGACAATTAGTAACACTTGATGCCTACGCTTAAAAAATCAGTTTTTCTAACAATTAAAAAAAAAAAACTTTAACTAATAAATTATGCACTAAAACCATTAAACAAATCATTTCTAAAAAACAAAAAATCAGATTAAAAACAGAACAACTTAAATCTTCTTCATTATAATAATAAAAGAAAAATGTCTATGATCTTAACTCTTCATCTAATTTACACAAGAAAAAAAAACTATAATAACCAACGCCCACTTACCAAAAAAAACAAAATTTATATTGCATTCATAATTATGTGTCCAAAGTATTTCTGACGTAGTTTTGACTTTTTCTGTTTTTTGTTGTTGTCTAAACACCTGCAGCTTTTTGATGAAGATTGGATCCACTTGATGATGATGAAAATTTTTGATCTCTCTTTATGTTTGATATTTTTATTTTTCTCAAATAAAAAATACTGAATCGCACAAAAAAGTCAAAGGTACACTTGGATTTTTAGAGGAGGATTTCTAGAAACCTTGAAGTTTTTTATTTTGATTTTTTCTTTAATTCTTAATTTATTGTTTTTATAGCAACGAAAAAAACAACAGTTTTTTTTTTTTGTTTGTTGTGGAGAGAGTTAAATTTTGATTTTTTTTTTATAACACAACGTCATAAATATATCAACAAATATACTTGACACTCCAAGAAGGAAATTCTAAGTTGTTGCACACAAAATGTTAAAATGGTGAAATTGAGTAAAAGGCGGACATTTTATTTGCACTTAAATGGCGGTGTACTTCGCTCGACAACCGGTAAATAACTGAATGATAGTATTTTGAAATCCGGAAAAGACAATGTTTTTTTTTTTTCTTGGTGAAAATCTTTAGGGGTTTGTTTTCCTACAAAAAAAAGCACTGTACTACATTACACTCAAAAAGTTTATATTCAAAATAAAAAAAAATTGTAACAGAGGGGAGGGTAGTTTTCTACAAAAGTTTTACACTAATTTTGTGTTTTTTTTTTTAATTTTTTACTTAAACTTAGATGTTTGCAGTGAAGTTGACAGTAAATACAGTTATTCTGTCGGTGCTGTACTTTTTTTAACGTTCCTTATTCACGCGGAATTGAAAGTCTAATGAATATATATTTTTTTGTATAAGCCTTTATAGTCGACTCACACGCAATGCACAAAATGTTTCAGAAGAAGTCTATAGTGTTTTTACAGTTATTATATCCTTTGAAACACATGGACATAGAATACACTACAATTAGTGCATAGGTAAAATGAAAAGTGTGGTAAATTTTTGGCTTTTCACCATCAAATAAGCTTTTTTCCATCCCTAGAATTGAGGGGAGTTTGTTTTTTTTTTTTAACTTTTATCAACAATCATGTATTGATGTCACTGTCACCAGGTGCACTGCACTATTTTTGCTATTTCACATGCTATTTTATACACTACGCATCATGTAAATAGGTACTGGTTTGAAAAGTAGGAAATAATGTTTATAATTCAAGCATTTGATGTTACGAATCTTAAATATTTATGTTAAACATAAAGGCTGACCCTTAAAATCTACATTTTACTCTCCATTCATCAATGATGTGAATTCAAAAAATAAAAAGAGAGAAAGAAATCAGACGAGTGAAACAATAACCACTATTCGGACATTTCCATATTTCACAGAGATGTTTTGAGAAATTATCGGCTGATGGATAATTTTGTAACTTAACTCGCATGTTTCGTTGTCAATTGCCGCTTTTTACATATCGAGGAAGAAACAATGATAGCAGGCAAGCGTTGATTTCATCTGCAGGCTTTAATTGTTAAGTTTGACGGCGTCTTTAAAGCGTATCGCATTCACAATCCAATGTGGATCAGATGGCCTTAACCAACAAACCTCTGCAGTCAGCAGAGTTTTAAAAATTGCAGTCTCTTCGGTACTGCAGTTAATTGACTATAAAGAATAAATTTTTTAATTTCTTTTTACTTACAAAAGTACTTTGACTGTAAAACTACAGTCAGCAGTAATTACTAAAATACTGACTGAACAGTTAATGAAAGCAGTTAATTGACTTAAAGTTAATTTAATTGCAGCACTTTTTGACTGGTTTAAGTCTTCTAGTCAGTAGAAAGTTTTTGTATTGTTATGTTTAAAATTTTAGTCAGGCGTACTGCCAAACTTCCAACACACTTTCTTGCAGGAATATAGAGCTTTGAAACGCTTTTACTGACTAGAAAACTAAAACCAGTAATGCAAGAATTGCTAATTAACTTTAAGTCAATAATATCATATCATCACCAAATTCCTTCATTGTGCAGGATGCACAAGCGTATCGATTTGGAATTCTTGCGTTTTTCCAGGACAAAGTGTTCAAATCCGATGGCTGATCGATTTTCCTCGCTGTGCGATTCACGTTTTGATACCGCTGTTCTTACTTCTTCTATGGTCAGGTGGACAGATATTTTAAGAATTATCACTCAAGTTGAATGGCTTGTTCTGCATTTCAGTGAAAGATTGGATGTCTTCATCGTCCAGTATTTTCATCACTGCAGACCTCTGTTCTGGGCTGATATCCTTCAATAGCCTATAACCTTTGATAGAACTTTGAAGCACTACCCATTCCATAGCATCCCTCGATAGACCGCTTGCTTTACGTGCTCCCTCTTCTTCCTTCTAAGAAATCAATGTTCCTTTATTCTGTTTTGCCGAAATACCTCGTGGGATGCTCTTCCACCAGTTCTGGTCTTCTAAAAAGCAGCATATCAGAGGTGGCATTTCTGATGACAAGTAAGCAATGATTTAGGCAATTTTTCAACTCCTATGCCATCGCCAAATTTCATGACTCTTTTCATGTTGCTTCGTTATTTTAACTCCACCTCATCGTTTTCGAACGATCTGGCTGCTCTTCCAGGAGAGGCAATCAGCTTCGACATCCCATACAGATATGCAATTAATAGACCTTTCCAAAAATACCTATCAATTTATGCTAATACTCACACCCAAAATCTGCTGAGGGCTCTTAAACTATTACAAAAGCTTACAAAAATCTACTACAATTCTGGTCACATAATTTTCGTTTTCAATTTGAATAATGTGATAGTATACCTAATCAATTGAAGTGTATAGTATTCAAACAAAAAAAAAATACCCCGAACGTTGGAGATAAAATCTTAGTAATAAAATAGCAACAAAAAAAACACAAAATAAAGAAATAGTGAGGGGGCGTAGAAACAATAAATGAATGTCTTCTTTTTTTATTGTACAGTTTGTGTTATGGCTTATGGGGATGACTTTTTTATATGCTTACCCCTAAGTTATATATAATTAATTATTATGAATCCATATGTTGCGATAGCTTGAGCTACATTTAGCCACACTATTGTGTATATTAAGCAACATATACCTAATAGTACACGTGTCCAATATTTGTGTGTCACGCAAACCATCAGAAGAAGCATTATTTATCCTACTTCTTTGTAAAATATTTGTGAAGTTTTGGAGATTATGATAAATGTTAAAATGCGTTAAATGAGGGTAAGTTTTTTTGTACAAATAGTTGATCGATTAAGATTTGAAACAATGCTATAGATTGTCAATTTGTGAATGAATTGTAAAGGACAAGGTTTTTTTTTATTTTATTTATTTTATTAATAGAGGGTTGTTTTTGTTATCTTAATTGAAAGAGTTGAAATGAAAATTGAGATATATTCGATTCTATGTATTAATCGATTTCGTTAAGTTGTTATTAATTTGAGGGTGGTTCTTGACGTAATAACTTAGGAGTTTCATTTTTGTATAATACTTGTGTCACCTGTTACAAAATTATACATTTCGAAATAGGTATTAATAATTATACTCATCTCAAAAAAACTTATTTTTTTTGTGGGAACTAATTTTACTTTTGTATAAAAATATCTATACGGTTTCGGATCTCAAATTAAAAGAAAAAACGTAATTAAAAAAAATTATTTAAATTTTCAATATTGTAGATCGTGAGTTTTCAACTAATTTTCAATCGCAATCATAAACAAACTTTCAAATTATTGCACGGCAGGTGAAAAAAGTTTATACATTAATTGATAGATTATCTTCCATGACTTACCATTTCATAAAAATACTTCACTTCACTAAATTTATATTATTTCCCTCTCAAAGCGGGAAATAACTCCACTTCAGACCAGTGAAATTATTTCACATGAAAAAATCCATAGGGGTCAAATCACACGATCTTGGTGACCCATTCACGTCGCCTAGGCGCGAAATAACCATGCCATGAAACCGCTCGTGCAGAACATCGATTGTGTCTTGAGCTGTGTGGCATGTAGCGCCATCCTGTTGAAATCATATGTCATTGGTGTCCATATTATCCTATTCAGGCCACAAGAAGTTGGTGATCATCGACCTAAAGCGATCGCCGTTGACGGTAATGGCTTGGCCAGCATCATTTTCGAAAAAGTACGGACCGATGACGATGACGCCTCCAGCCCAAAATCCACACCAAACAGTTACTTTGCTTGAATGCATTGGCACCTCGTTAATCTCGTGTGGATTGGTGCTATCCCAAATCCGGCAAATTTCCTTATTCACGTACCTATTCATCGAAAAATGGGCCTCATAGCTAAATATAATTTTTCGACCAAAATTGGGATCAACTTCCAACTGTTCCAAAATATAAATTTTTTATCATTTGTATGTGTTGCTCCACGCTGTAACTTGCCATGATGGTTTGTCTTTAGTAACTGATTAAAAGACGATATTTTGACATAAAGTAAAAGAAACAATAGGGCCGCCACGAGCTGTCAAAATCAACCCGTCCTTATTGGAAAACCTTCCAGATACCCGTTTTTGATTTGTTTTTTTTTAATCCAAAAACATTGCATGAAATTTAGTTTTACCAAAATATATTTATGGCTTTAAACTTTTGTATAAAAAAATCGTTAAAATCAGGTTAGCCTGAAATTTGAGTGCTTGAAATTTTCGATATCTTGTAACTGTACCGAAAAAATTGTCATGACATCACCTATGGGAAATACTACTTTCTTAAAAATGAGCATAAAATATATTTCAAAAACTCCACCATTGAGCTTTTTTTTTACTTTTGATCAATTTTGAAACCAGTCGACACTGAATAACTGTTGACGCGCACCGAATCAATTAATGGACATTTGCGTTTGTATTCAGACTCAGACCAAAATGAAGATAATTGCATTTAAAAATCTTACATTTTTCAAGGAAAAATGATTTTCGATCTGTAGACTCATATTTTTTTCTTAACAAAAAGGAAAGATGCACCAAAATGTATGGAAGTGTTGTAGAAAGCATAAAAAGAAATTTTTATATTGAGAACTAAGGGTCAATTCGTTCACATTTAATCATCTTTAATCCGTGATTATTGTCAACTGTAAATCGTCGAAAGTCCACTTTGATTAATCATGGACTAAGCAAATCAACCAATTTTGGTTGAATAGCGCCTTTTAACTAAAACCTCTGAAAATTATGCTAAAAACTTAACGGGCTGTGAATAAACAAGCACAAAGAGATAAAACCATAAAATATGTTTTCTTTCGAAATAATTACGAAAATTGTTGTAAGGAAGTCAAAAGAAATTATAGTAGGTTTTTGTAAATCTTATAATACTCGCAGATATCAGAGCTGTAAAAAACTGGCAGTCAATTGGTAATGCAGTTAATTCAGTCGCAGTTATAATACTTTTATTTTAATTGGAAGTAAGTACAGCTTCTAAGTACTTTAACTGCAATATAAGCAGTTAGCAGTACAACAATAGAACAGTACAAAAAAAAGACTAAAACCAGTCAAAAAGTAATGCAGCTTATTAACTTTAAGTCAATTAACTGCTTTCATTATTTTAGTATAACAGTATTTTAATACGGTATTTTAATACTGTTATACCAAAAATATGAAAGCAGGTAATTACTGAAAGGTAATTAACTGCAGTACTTCTTGACTGGTTTTAGTCTTTCAGTCAGTAGAATTTTTTTTGTACTGTTCCTTTTTTTTGTATTCTTTTAACATTAAGTTACTTTCAGATCTCTTTATTCCTACAAGAAAATGTCATATAAGTGTCGCAGTACGCCCAACTTAAACACAGCAGTATACACTGACTTTCTATTGACTATAGACCAACCATCAGTCAAAAAGTAATGCAGTAAATTAACCTTTACTCAATTATCTGCTTTCATTCACTGTTCAGCCAGTATTTTAGTAATGACTGCTGACTGCTAAATGCCAGTTGCCTTATATCGTCAATTAATATAAAAGGTTTGAATGGAACGTCAACATCCTCTGTGTGTTACCACCACAAAGTTCAAATAATTCGAACATACATCAACTAAGCACCACTAATGGAAGTAGCTATTAATTCCAGCCTTTGAACTTGGTGACACACAGATTCTTTAATATTGAAAGATATTAATTTGTAAAAATTGAAAAATTGAGTTCTTGTCATGATAAACAGAAAACCAGGTATGCTTATTTTGAACGCCATGTCGCCATTTAAAAAAAAAAATGATGACGTAGTACTCATCTCCGATGCTGACAATCGAGTTTATTGTTGTAAATTTCAGTTGCATTGTTGTTGTTTTCAATGAAAACAAATGTTTTCTCTAATTCCATAACTGACGTTCGGTCAAACTGCCTATGAGAAAGATGAATATGACGTCACAGAAAAACTGTCAAAAATCAAATGAAAATAAATACACCAGCTGCTATTAAACAAAATTAAAAATTATTATTGTTATTATTGTACTATTCGTACTAGAATGTCAGCTTGTTAGACTTGACCATTCTTTATTCCGTCAATTTTATTGAATGTTTGAACAACAACAACAACTTAAAGGCACTACCACTCTTGTTTGGCTGGAGATATAGCTATTTCGTGCTTTGCCACTTATGCACTCATCAGTCTCCTTTTTGTGGTGCTGAGCTTTAATCCAATTTTATTATGAAAAACTTTCTATGCACACCATGGGAATCGAACCCACGCTATCAGATCTTAGCTCAGTCTTAGAAGTCGTGTGCACTACGCACTCCACCACTTTAGACCACTGACGTCACAGGTCGAGAT
Organism: Meliscaeva auricollis; assembly: GCA_948107695.1. NCBI lineage: Eukaryota > Metazoa > Arthropoda > Insecta > Diptera > Syrphidae > Meliscaeva > Meliscaeva auricollis. The sequence continues at coordinate 28,604,640 of OX403619.1, read as the reverse complement.
GTGTTTCTTGTTTATCCAATGCATTTGGAGTCACAGCATTTTTATAAGCGCCTTTAATTAAAATTAAAAATATTTACCACAGTAAATTATGACGTATGTACATATTTAGTTCAGAAAAAGAATGTCAAAATGATTATTTTGTTTTGCGAGTTCCATATAAAAGCATAAAACATTTTATTTAACCTACCCTAACCCCGTGTGTGTCACAAAACAAAAAAAAAGTTCTAAACCTTTTATATTAAGTTACCGCGCTGCCTAAGTGCCATTACTAATAAAAACCCCCATACTCTGCTGGATAATACCTCTTCTTACTAAGACTTGGCATAAACTAAACCACCACCAATAACTATAACTACAGTTCTTATGACTTATACCTACTGCTGGCAAATAACCTATTATTAGCTTCATATTATAGCCGCCGCCGCAAAGTTCAAGGAAGTTCAAATTTCTTACTAAAATGCTTGCCAGAGAAAAGAAATCGAAAACTAAATTATTATTAATACAAAAACAACAACAACAAAAAATATGAAAATCCTAACGACCTTCAATTTCTCACGAAGGCACCGCGCCGCACCATACCTCCAATCAAACGATTCACCTTTGAACAGCCTTTACTGAAACTACAAGTCCGACACGCTAAAAAGCGTCAGTAATAGCGGTGTTTTAAAATTAAAACTTTATCCTGCTACAGGTATCTAAATTCTTGGACAAGCTAAAAAAGAAAATAAGAATGTATAAGAAACCTTTGCTGAAACTCTAAACTATTTAATATTTTTTTTTGAATGGCTATAGCTTTGCAAATAGCTATGCATATCTTTATAATTGAATATAGAGTTGAGTGACACACCCTTATTTTGAAGAGGAAGGGGGCTGTAACGGATGCGCTGTATATCATTTCCCTTCATGTCATTTTTATTGACCATTGTCGCGCAAATGGTGTATAGTATGGCTTAGCATTATAACCACCACCACCCATCCACCGCATACACCACCTTTGCAAGTACATATACATATATTCGGTTCATAATGTCGACAAAATATGGCGCCGGCGCTTTTCTGACCTAGTTGGTTTTGCTTTTCATTTGCCATCTAGCAGCATTATAAGGGTATGAAAATCTTTTGCGAGGAATGTCTCATGCAGAAAAGTGGCGCCAAACTATAGCTTTTTATCCAATGGATTGTGGTGAAAAGCTTAAATTTAACACTTATGGTTTTCACATTTTCATTTAAATGGGGTGAGATTTACCCTCATAGTTTTAGGTGGAGCCCCAGCTATGTAAATAGAAAAATTATAATTAAATGTAAGTACGAGCCAGAAAAAAAAATACTAAAAGAAACAATGATAAGTAAACCTTAATCTCGTTAGTATTCAAATATATGGGAAAAGGCTTAATATATTCAGCATTTAATGTAGGGACAGGGTCATAATTCCCACAGGCGCAAACCCTATACAACAGTTGTTGACTTTTTTGTTCAACTTCGTGGGAGAGCTAATAGGTTTAGAAAATTTATTTCTGAACTTTTAGCACTCTCATATTATATGGGTCCTTAATTTCGAAATCGTGTGAAGAAGTTGGCCAATAATTCGCATTTAATTTTTGTCAGTTATCGATCATCTTTTAAGGAAGAAGATAATGTCAGCGAAAAAAACCTTTATATTATCTTGGAAGATTTCAAACCTATGATTATAATCATCAAGGATATGAAAGTCAGAGGCAGAGCATGGTGCTTAACTAGCTATTGAGTATTTCCATTGTTACGGGTGTGACACGTTTTTTCTTTTTTTTACTTTTGATGTACTATTTGTTTAATAAAGTATTTTAAAGCGTAAACTGCAATTAATCGAAAGCCGTTAGGATTAAGGGATGATTAAAAGTTTTGAATTTCTAACGATCGTGAGTTGGATTTTCACCATTTTCAATGTTGATCATTACTTTTGGGGAAATCTCGTGTTAAAGTTTTTTTTCATAGAAATAAATGTTTACGCATGCGCTATAGTGACCTTTACATAAAGCATGTACATATTTTAAATTCTTCTCTGATTTTTAAGACTGAGGTATTAAATAAAGCCGATATAAAAATCCCTTGGTACCCTCTTGGAAGTACCCCTTGGCGTACTGGTAAGTGCGATGGAGTATCGCGCTGGAGGTCGGGATTTGATTCAAAGCCTATGCCGCCTTGTTTTTTTCCGTGGTACTTTCTCTTCAGAGGAATTGACAAAAACCTTCAAGAGACCAGTAGTCAAAAAAATTTATCTCAGTAAGGAATTCGGGACCAGAAGCAAATTGTAGGTCCCTTCCATTCCTGCTAACTACACGCACACAAGAAATGGTTGAGAGCAGACCTTGGATCTTTGTGAGTAGTAATGTCACAATATTTTATTTATTTATTTTATCTCATAAAAAAAAATATTTGATCTCTATGGTTAGCAGCGTATATCTCAAATACGTTTTTTTTTGGCATTCCACTTTACCCTATTTTCAAGTCGAATTTAAAAAATCCCTTCTTAGTGCTAACCTTTAAAAAGGTTTGCGGTTAATAAACTGTGGTAGTTCAAAAAAACGAACAGACGAGGCTTATTTGGATTTGCTGAACACGATGGCGTACTCCGATCGGGAGTGGTCAGTTGTTGAATTTCTGCGAGCAAAAAAACAATATGAATTTGAATATGAACTTAAAGTCCTGCGCCTGGCCGCTTTGCACAAGGAAACGCAAGAATGGAAGCAACTAGCAACATCAGAAGCCCGAAAGGAATATTTTTATCTTACATTTATCAATACATATCGCATCATATGTTCGATATGTAATTTATAAGTTTTAATTAAAAAAAGAAATTTATTAAAACATGAAGCATTCTTTTTATTTTATGTCACTCATAGATGAATTGGATAATACTCGATTTATTATCTGAAAATATTTTCTAACCAATCGTTTATGGATGTTTCCTATCTTTGTTAACGTTTCTTCTAAAAGCAATCCGATAAAACACATTAACGGGTATTTCGGTAAAGACACAAAGGCTCATTAATTTCAATATTTTTTTCTGTCCTAAGTTGCTGAAGCCAAACTTTTCCGAAGTTAATTTCTTTGGAGACCGAAGCCGAGAATAATTTTATTAAATATAATAAATAATGCAACAAATATAGTTAAAAGATGCAACAATCAAGTTTGCTCTCTCAATTTCTAGTATTTTCGGAAGTTGAGATAATCAGAAGTTGATCAAGTCGAGAGTCGAAAGTTGAAACTGTCTACTTTGAGTGAGTAAAAACAATTTCACAAGTTGAAAATAAAAATCCTCAACTTTTTGATTGAAAAACCCCGCCTTAGTTTTTCTGGGTAACATACACGTAAGTATAACCTCTGAGAGAAATTAACCTCCTAAATATAGCAAAATCTACAAGTGCAATATTGATGCAGTTGATTTGATCCAAAAATCTGTCATTAATGTCATTTAAGCTTCTGTTAACTACAAATAAATGGAGAAAATATAACTTCAAGAAAAAATTTAAAGAACTATTTTTAGTCTAAGATCTATTTCACGCTATTGTTGTGTTAAACTTTTAAAAATTAAATTGCAAACTTACTAAATTAAAAAAAAAAAAAACCTTAAGTGTTTGTTTATAACATAACTATCCTTTAACATAACAACACTCATCTTATAATTTGTGTGCACTGTGCACATTATAAATGATTTCCTCAAGGATAAATGAATACTCCTTGTTCGTGTGATATGTTGTTCTTTTGTTTTTATTTGTTCATAGCATAATACTACGTTCTACATTTATGTGTACGTGAATACATAGTTTTCTCTTCCGCAATAAAGGGTGTGAATGAGTATCTACTAAACAATGCTGGCTCTTAAGAACTCTGCGCCTTGAGCCATCAAATAAACTCCAGTGCAAACAAAAAGTGGTTTAATTTTAACACTTTTAGAACCGTGTAGCAAGATTGCTGTCATTTACTTTTCCTAATTTTAATTGTTTCTATCCCCAAGTCGTGCTAAAATGGCCTTAAAATAATTCCCTCAAAATATTTTTCACCTATGATTAGATTTAGCCGTGCCAGTTGTAAGATGGGAATTCTGAGAGGAAAAACGTTGATTTCTTAAAACTCACAGAGTTGAGTTGATACTTCTACAATTTTATTAACTTTGTTGGCATACGTTTACAAATGAAGTGAAAATAATGACGATACTAGCTCTTCCTTCGTATCGATCACCTTGTACCCTCACACACGTCTTTCATCAATTCAAAATTGACAAGTGGATACCTAGCATTTAACATGGAAAACTACACTAACGTATGATGTATGAAATCGTAAAAATCTAGTACTGAGCAGCAAATGAAATGGTTCTCAAATCTCAAGTGTTTCGGCAGTATTTTTCCAAAAATTTGGAAAATGATATTCAACTTCCTCATGACGCGCACTTTGATCCTAATGGCTATATGTCAATAAACAGCATTTTCAAGGATCTGATCTAGAAGTGATATACCAAAGTAATGTGCATGTACCCAATACAAGCATTTTGACTAGCGATTAAATTGTTCTTTTTTTTTTTTGAAAATGTGGCTGGTAACTTTAAACAACTTCTTCTGGGTTAGTTTTTTTAATTCTTCAATGCCACAATTTTAGTTTTTTTTCCAAAAAAATTAAGTTTCACAAACATTTAATTTATTAAGAAATAAAGCGTGTATCAGACGATTTGTGCATACACAAAAATTTGTGTATTTTTGCAACTAAAATACTCTATAGCACCTGAACCAAAATTCGGATGACAAAAATTGACACACATATCGTTTTTTTAAATCATTTGCTGTCATCTAGTTTATGATTCAAACATTTTTTTGCATTTTGATGATAAAAATACACAAATTCTTACACAAATTTCAGTGTTTACACAAAACGTGTGATACTAGCTTAATTCTTTACTAGAAGTTTTCAAAAACTAGGAGAATTGATCGAAAAGTAATTTTTTAAATATCAACGAGCAATTGAACGAAAAAATGCAATTTCTTTGTTTTTGAAGTGAACTAACATAGATTGCCTTTCTTCCAATATCAATTAGTCCTTTGCTTCAAATTTAAGACTTTTGTTATTTTCTAATGAATGTCATGGTCAGAAATGGACCAAACTAAAATGGGACCCAATGGAGATCACCAGATAATACAAAATTGGGTAGATCAATTTTGTATTTGAATTCTGGTGATCTCCCGTTTCAAAAGTTCTGGGCTAACAAATTCAAAAAAAAAAAAAAAAAAAAACAACATTCAGTCGAATTGATAACCTTCTCTTTTTTTGAAGTCGGTTAAAAAAACAAATAATAACATTGTCTATCCTGACCAATTTAAAACCATTTGACTTTTGTTGACCAATAATTGACCTGTATCGACATTATTTTGCATATATGGGGTGCTAAGATTACGAAATCCTCCCAAATCGCAAGCAAAAATAAGTGGTGTACTTTGTATAGATACCCACAAACTCACGTAAAAAAATAATCATAGAATAAAATGGTGGAAGTAGGCTGAACTTTTTATATACTTACATGAAAGGTAAAAATAGTGCGAAAATTTAACTTAATAAGAGATTTTGAGTGTTTCCCATAAAATGAATCAAACTACTAAAACGTATTACTTGGATCAAAACAAGAAAAAGATTGTGAGGGGTGGGGTGCCTGTATCCCCTCGTTCAGGCAGGAGGGACAGTTTTCTAAAAAAAATGACTTCATATGTAAAAATAACTATTCAAAGACAACGGTAACAATTAGAAAAAAAATTCTTTAACTTATCCCAGAGCCAGAAACTTATTCTTGAGTTTTATGTAAACAACTTATTTTCAAACAATAAGTTTTCCAAAATATAAGATTTTTTTCGGTTTAAACTATTATTTAAAAGATTTTGTATGAAAAACACCGTTTTTGTTTTAGATTTTAGTCAAATACTGAAAACTAAATGCGTATATGTCTTTAAGTTTTTAAGAAATCTGCAAATAACGAGAAATATTGATCTAGATCTCGTTAGTTGCAGATTTCTTAAATACTTTTATTTTTACTACTTTATGTAATACATTTTTTATTGCTGTATTTTGAAAGCCTTCATAGCTTAAAATGCCAATTACTGAAGCAAGTTCATAAATTTCGCGTTTTTTACAATTTTACCAATGTTGCGTTCGGCGCTCGAAATCGATTAATTGAATTTAACATCTGCTTAACATCATAAACAACTCAGCGAAAAATAAAAAATACCGGATTTGAAGCAAGTTCTCCTTCCTACGAAACGACAAAAGGAGATAGCTTGAATGTTATAATTGAAATAAAGAAAATACCTTAATATTTCAGAGTATTAAAAAAAATCATAAGAAACTAAAAAACAAAAGCGATTAAGGGCGATTTTATTCACTCGAAGCTGAACACAACTTCGGGATTTTTTTATTCAACTTGTAAATTTTTGTTTATTCACAGTCCTATTAATCGCCTTTTTTCGAAAGAACCAGCCCTGCATGTAGACACAATTTATATTGTATTTCTACACAATTAGTATAATGAAAGCCCTCAATATAGTTCGTCAGTCATGTCTCATGTGTTCATGTCCTAGTTACAATTTTTTTTTTTTTTTTGTTTTACTTTTATTTCCTAGATTTCAATGTGACATATGATATAATCTAATTAGTGCCCAAAATAACGACAAAAAAGGAGCAAGACATACGTAGCTAATTAGATCCTTGAATTATATATAATTTTTTTTAACTTTAGGTATAGGCGTGAGTATAGTCCACTTAAAAATTAACTGGGTGCAGTTTCAGTGTTGTAATGTTTTAGGGATAGAGCGTGTGCTTTTGACTAAATTTACATGCACATATAGGTCTGTATTATATTTACCTTTGATGCCATTTTGTTTAAATATAAAAATCCTTAACAATGTTTAGGGTTGGGGTCAACTTTCGAAATGGCCTTTCTATGAATAAATTCATGAAAAAAAAGTGTGGTCTACTTTTACTTTTTCAAAAAGTTTCTTTTATAACCAACCATGCAGTCTTACAGTATTTTAAGTTCTGTTTATGTTGGAGTGCCTATAAGTGATGAGAACATAAATAAGGATACCCTTTTAAAGTATGTAGTTTGGGTCGATATAAAAACAAAATTTACGAAAAAGGGGTGTATTAAACAAACCAATTTACGAACGAACGTTTTGCCTTGGCCTTAAACAGACTAGAGAAGCTTCTCATTTAACTTTAACCCGGCCTGTTATCCCAACATATTCCTGGAATGGCGCTTATACATATCTTCTTTATAGAAGTCTAAGGCATCTGCTATTTGTACGGCCGAAACAGTTAAAGGACCTTACATTCCACGATAAATGTCCGGACATCTTTGACCTTATTTCGCTTACACACTTCATCATCAGTAAATTTGTCCACATTGGAGCCTTGTGGTCGTCCTAAATCTCAACCATACTCCAGGCCCGATAGTTACCCCTACGGTACGATCCCTTCTAAGCTAACTTAGAGGTCCAAGATATAAGAAGTTCAACCTGACGAACTGTAGAACATTGAATAAATAAATGTATTAACGAGTATTCAATACTGTTGAAGACGACACCGTTGATTTCATATGAAAAATTCGTTCGTTGCCCTCTGGATCCAAAAAGAATTGCCTTAGTTTAAAATCTCCCACTCAGTTTTAACTCGGTTCTTCAGTTTGTGTATTAGGCACTCGTTGTAAGTTTGCAGATATAGATATCGTTCCGGTCCGGTGAAACAAAAGTAATTTTTTGTGACCATAACAGCAACAACCCCTTTCCCCATCATGATAATGCTCATTTATCCAATTCATGACAAATCGTAATTTATACAACAAACACTTAAATTTTAAGGAGAAACCCATATTAACCAAGCTATCGGAAAAGTTCAAGCAAAAACTAAATAATACTTAAGGGATAACCGTAATACAAAATCATTATTTGCAATTTGTAATAATTTGCCAAAATTGGAAGAAAAAATTGCACGGAATCCATAAGCCCACAGGAAGTTTAGCAAGAAGAAAAAAACTCTCAATTATCTAGAACTAGCTAACTTAAATTTATTAATCTTTAATTATAACCCTTATAATGACACAAACGGTTAATATGACAGTAGGTGACTTTTATAGCTGGTGTTTATTATTATATCCTTAGTGCGTATGAAAAGTGCCACACCTTTTCAAAACAGAAAAAATACCCAAGTGTCACTTTAGCCCATAAAGTTAGATACTTAAAAAAAAACCAACATATTTAAAGGACACAACTATTTGACACGCTTGCAATGATGGACGAAAAAACACGAGGAGAGTAGAATTGTTAATAAGACTCAATGGTAGTAAAAAAAAAAATACAATTACCCTGTAAGTGCTTATGAGAGTTTGAAACGGAAATGAACATGAGCATGAGTGAAATAATATTTTTTAGAGCTAAACCGGTGGTGTGTCGTCGATGGTGGATCCGAAACTCCCTGGGGAAGCTCTGAAATGTCATACTATACTTGTCCAATATGTAAATCGTGGTTCTTCGGTACTTTAATGAAATTTCTTGGGCTGGGAAGGACAAGAAAAGCATAATATTCATTATCTCCTTGTGCGTACATACTCATCAGCTACCAAGAAACAAGATAAAAAGTCTTTTTCTTATGCTGATGGCCAGTTTGGTAGTGCTGAGTTAGTTAACATTATTTTGCAGAGTAATTTTAACCCAATTTAACTACCGGCAGTAGTTTTACAGAGCACAGAATTCACTTTATCCTTGAGTTTTAAGAAATCTATTGAAATTGAGGTGTGGGGTACTTTATTAAAAATGAATTTCGATAGTGTCATTACCTGGTTTGGATATCCGTAAAGAGAAAAGTTCCCTAAGCTTACCTATCAAGGTTGGTGGGAGTTAACACAATATAATACAGTGGCACTTTTAAAATGTTTTTGGTGTTTGTTCATTTTCCTTTATGTGGGGACTTCATCAAAATATCCATGAATCCTTTTTTGCTTGTGAATTCGCTACTTAAATTAAATTACTACTCATTTCCTAAATATCTTTTTAGTTTAATACAAATGACAAATGAGAGCAGTTTAAGCTCAAGGAGGTATCAGCCAATTTGCCATCTTTAAAAAACAAATCCTTTGAGTCTTATAGGTATACCCATTGAAAAATGAACCAACCACCATCAGCATTCTTTTATTGTAAGAATTCTTTCATTGGTCGAAAAATCTGTATTGACATTTATAAAGGATACCTCATTTTAGCAGCATCCCTTTATGTTTTATGAGTCTGCGAAAATGTATAATCCACCCCTTTGGATGAATTTTGTTTCCCAAAAGTACCATTTCATTTTGATACCAATACGAGAAGGTATTTGTAATCTTTGTTTAGAAAAGGAAGATAAAATGGTATCTATTAATTCTTATAATAATGGCGGGTACTTAAATGGCGGCTTTTGTTTGGAGGTATATGTCGGCATTTGGTTTTGGACTTTTGTATACCTTGGTATCACTATATGGGGTGCATAGTACACATTATATTCGCAGTTGAGATTTCTGTATTAAGATTGCAATTATTTAGGTACTGATAAATTAAAGTATCATTTAGTCAGTTCAGGTTTCCTGAGATCTTAGAGATATTTTTTTTGACAGAAGCTGAAAAACGAATCCAAGTTTTATTTCTGCTCAGTTTTTGACTGGCAAATTACTGAGGAATCCTGTTTAGATTGCTGAGATTTCTGAACACTCATAAATCTTAGAAACGTGAACAGGCTAATTATGAATTTTGTGTGGTTTTTAAGGATTGTGAATGGATATTTTACTAGTGTCATCCCAGCGCAGAAGTCGAAATTCCAAAATTGCAGAAATAGGTGTGTGTCAAAAATAAATTGAACTAATTTTGTGCAAACGAGGTGGAAATTATTTTATTTCAGATTTGATATTTGTATAGGATATTATCGCATTTTGACAAATTTGATCGAAATCATCTTATTTTCCCTAGTCGAAACAGGCATATTTCCCATACAAATTGCAAATCTTAAATGAGATAACTTTCACCTCATTTGCACAAAATAAGTTCGAATTATACTTGACACAAACCTATTTCTGCAATTTTTGCATTGTGAATTGGTCGCAGTCTTTTTCTGTATACGAGGGAAGGAAACAAACTGCATTTTAGATACAAAAAAGTTTGTAAGAAAGAAACGAAATGAGATAATTTACACACCGTCATATGGAAGTACCCACGCCAAATGCTACAAAGCGCAAAGTTTTTTTTCATATAAAAGTTCATAAGACACGACAGTGCGACACGACAACGCCAAAATATATGAGAGTACCCACACCAAATCCGATTATTCGCAAAACGTTTTTCATATAAAAATAGTGTCGCACATGTAGTGACGCACTGTCGCACTTTGGTTTGTGCAAGCCTTTTATCGACAAAAGGTGCGATAAACTGGATAAAGGCTTGCCCAAACCAAAGTGCGACAGTGCGTCACTACATGTGCGACACTATTTTTATATGAAAAACGTTATGCCTTAAAGGCTTGCCCAAACAAAGTGTCACACTGCCGCACAACAATGCGACAAAGGGCTTTCATATGAAAAACGCTTTTGTCGCTTGTCGTATTTGGTGTGTAAATATTTTTTTGTCGTCGTGTCGCATTGTCGTGCGGCAGTGCGACACTTTGGTTTGAACAAGCCTTAAATTTCTATTATTAGAACTATCGAAAGAGAACGCAACAATAAACTGCTACACATGTGTTTAAATCCATGCGAGATTTATCGAATAAATAATTACTCATTAATAAATAATTGCTAATATATCCAAAAAAAATCATCTTATTTGGGATTTTTCATTGCCATTACGACATACTGTTAAATGCCGTGTACGGTCTATCTAGATTAACCTATCTCCTTCTGAACGAGTATGTCTTAAATATTTGAAAAACTTACATAGTGAAAAGGTACCATTACACAACCTTTTATTTTCCACCAACGGCAACGCGAAATTAATGTTCAGCTGTCACACTGACAGCTCCAAATATGTCACTCGAATTTTGTTTAGCATTTTTGTTTTGGATTTTACAAATTTCTTTTCAGAAAAAGAATTTATTGCAATTTAACAAATAATTCAAATAAATAAATAAATAATGGATGATCCACTACGTCCTAAAGCTATTCCTTTAGCCGCAGAAACAGTTTTATGGTTTGAATTCCTACTCGACCCAAATTTACTAACAAAACATCTTCACAAACCAAATGCCGGTAATGGAAAAACATAAAGTTATTATTTTATTTATTTATTAAAAATCCATTTTTCTTTCAGAGCCCAGTCCAATAGATCTTATAAATCAGTTTATTGCAATGTCACCAGAAATGCAACAGATATCCCAAATAGATTTGGTTGGAGATACTGCTGCAGATATTCTACGTGGAATTCCAGTTACACCAGGTTCTGGTAGCGTTATTCCATCAGGAGACACCATTCGCTTGACGAGAAAACAATTTGCTTTGAAAATACTTACTTTGAAAGTAGCCACATTCCTTCGATGGGATCTGGGTAGGTTATAAATAAATTTATCATTCATGCTTGTTTTGGTTTGACCATTTTCAATTATGTTATAGACCTCTTTGAAAAAAATTTAACAAATATCAGGCAGGTTTCACTACTGAGAGATTTGTGTACTATAAGCTTTGGAAAGCCAGTTCCCATACCAATTCCATCAGATTTGAATACCACAGTCAGTAAGTTAATTATAGAGTGTATGTCTTCCATTTGAAGACTCATTTGTTTTTTTCTTCCCTCTAGCCCCTGAAGGAAATGAAAAAGCCGCAAAGTTTGCTTTGACAATCTATCACCGATGGGTGCTACGTTTGCAAATCATCAAAGACATTGCAAACAAGGCTCTAAGGCCACAACTCCATAATAAGTAAGTAAAAAACAAAAAATAATAGCAAATTTAGACACAATACATACATTCTGTTTTAGTTTTGTTCCAATTGAGCCAATGCATCCTCCTTTTGGAGCTGACATACCCACTGAACCCAGCATTGAATATCTCAAGCAGCTTTGTCAGTCTTCCGAGCCATTCTATGCGTGCACCAATGACACATTTGTTCTCATTCATCCCAACTCGGAAACCAATTTGCAGAACTTTGATGGAATGAAGCAAATTTCTCCAGCTGAACTGAGAACCCAGATCTTTTTCGACTTTGTTAATTTCTATCTTTATACAAAGCAGTATCTCAAGGCCCAAGAAGCGGTCATTGAATGTCGGAAGAATCTCTTGGAGATGAAATCCGAATACAATAAAAGACCTAAGACCGAGTTTATTTTCTGCCATTTAGATGAAGATGAACTAGAGGGCTATTTAATGGCATGTGGAGTTAGTGATAGATTAGTATCGCTGATGGAGAAATTCAGTGCTTCCATACTGAATAATTATAAGGTAAAAATGGGTTGTTTCTTAAAGCATTCATAAAACATGGTTTTTTTCTATAGGACATTGTTGAAATCCTGAAAGCTGATAATAAGTTTCGAGAAATTCCTGTAGTCAATCGAAGAATTCTTGAGTTAGACATTGAAGGAGCTATTTCACAGGGACTCCTCAAGGAAAATCGTGAATTGGAAATGAAAGTTGCAGCTCTTAATGTCGTTCGTTGTATATTTGAAGAAGAAAATATATTTGCCAGTGTGGATTTTTTTGACAAATACAAGAATTTCAATTGCTTCGCTGCAATTGCTGATGTGAGTATTTTTTTTTTAAACAAGAATTAATGAAAAAAAATTATGTATGTCAACTTAACTTTAAAATGTGTTTCGCCCACTATTAAATAAGGGGCTTGATTCCATGAACGAAAACGATCGAATAATATCGTTTCGACGATAGCTGTCACCATTGGTGTTCATAGATCTGATAGAGATACTTACTTAGTTAGGTCCTTGGACCTTGATGAGTCCGTTGTGATCCTTTTAAGAGGCATAGGGCCTCCACTACTCCTACGCGCCATTGTGTACGGTTTCTGTTTCGCAGTTCTCTCCAATTCTCGGGCGACCCGATTCTCTACCTACCTGTATGAGTGGATTTCATTGCACCGCTTGTCCAGCAATATAATCGTTGACTTTTCCAATGCCACTTACATCTGCGTATAGTATCGTCTATGAATTCTTTACCCGTTCACCCGTTCAATACTGTTGGGCCAGAAAATCCTTAAGATGTTTCGTAGACACGTATTCACAACGATTTCAAATTACTTGTGGAAATAGTTAAGAAATTCCACGTGCTGCAGCCATACACAAACACAGATTCATTATAATTAAAGCGGAACAGTCTTAACTTACACTTTAAGGTTATATAATTATTTCTCCATATTTTGGACAGTATTCCAAAAGCTGCCTTTGCCTTTTTAATACGGCTTCGAGTGTGTCGTCTAGATGTTCCTTTATTCGCTCTAACAATTTTTGCTGCTATCTTGGCAACCGCAGGAAGAACGCAAATCCCTATCCAGTTTTCACACTGCATCAAATCTCCTTTCTTCGGTAGCTTGACGATCATTCTCTTTTTCCATTCCCCTGGAAAGCACTCAGAGTTCCAGGCTCTCTCTATGAGTGGATTCAGTAGCTTACTCGATGTCGTTAGTGTGATTCCTAGATAGTTTGCCTTCTTCTTCGTTTCTAATATTTCTCTTGATAACCTTATAGATTTTATATGAAGTGGACATTTTTTTTTTTGTAATTTGTATTCGGCCCAAGCGAGGTATCCGTCGAATCGGAAAAAGTCTTATTGATCTCTTCGCTTAAATTATTTACCATATGATCCAGTTCAAGGGGTTATAAGCCCTTCTTGAAGAACCTAAATACCTATGTTTTATAAATAAAGCTGTAATAAATTGAATTTAAAAATTAAAACTTGTTTATTTACTTAAGGGAATTTTTGATATCCTGAATCACTGTTCACTAAGGGATCGCAATAAAATGAAAGAATTTCTAGTAGATTGCATTTTAAAACATTCAAATGGAAAACAATTGCTTCAAATAATTGAGGCAATTGGTTTATTCTCAAATCTTGAGCTTGAGGATCTAAAGAGACAAATAACAGAAGAAGAAGTCTTTGTACCAATGCTGGCAATACAGACTGATTGGAAAATAACAGCAAGGAGTGAGTAAAAATTTTTTAGTTTGTATTCTTTATTAATCATTTGTTTTGTTTTCAACTTAAGATCGTATCGATCCATCAGCTGTGGATCGCATTGAAGTTGGCTCATTGGAAAGGCAATTGATTTCATGTTCAAATGCCAATGCCGTTCGAAAGCTTCTAGTTAAACTTGCTGCCACAAATCCAACGAAACCACTGTTTACTGTAAATCCGAGCTGGCAAATACCAACTCCGATAAATTCCCTTCTTATGTCAATGCAAAGAGGATTTCTTCAGGACTTTGCGTATGTTCTACTTGGAAAAGCTAGAGAAATGGCTGCAAAGAATGTAAGTTGTTTTTATTTAGTTATTGACGCAAATTGACATTGTTTTTGATTTCTTTCCTAGGACTATGTGGGGGCTGTGTCCATGTTGAGTGTTCTTAAATCAGAGACTCAACGTCAGGAGCTATCCACCACATCGTCTGTTTCAAAACTGGGAAAGCTTGTGAATTGGGAAATTCTTCTCATACAAATCTGTCAGTGTCTTGAGGAGTGGAATAAAAAGACTCTTGACTTGCAATCACTTGGTAATCGATGCAAACAATGCTTGAGTTCTCTGCAGAGCGGGGACAACATTATACCAAGAATAGAAATCATTGACCATTGCACCATTATGCTTCTAAATCTTAGTGAATGGTCATCTCTGATGTTTTTAGATAAACGATTACCTCACCTCGAACTCCCTCTTGCATTTGCTACTACGTTCTTAGACATGGAAAAAATGAAGGGAACAAAGAAAGCCTGTCGAGATGCATGGGATATTGTGCTGCCAATGTTTAGTAATCAGACAAAACGAGGTGGTGGTGGCAATTCAAGAAACTCACCCAGTCTGGCAGTTAATTCAGGATTACAACCTTTCTTAAAGCGAATTCGTGATCAAGGATTATTCTCTTTGGTCATATCGCTTCTTGGTAAAATTCATAATATTCTTAAGGACGATGCCAACTATGAACTAAATGGAGAATACATTCAGCTGTGGCCAACAAGTATTAGCAAGTAAGCAACCAACACACAAGAGATTTGTTAGATTCTCTAATGAATTTCTTTTTCGCAGCCCTTTAGGTTATAGTATTCGTTCAGTATCGGAAACACTCAATTGGCTACTCAAAGAAGCACTTAAATACTACCCACAAGCAATTACATGGTTAAAGATGAAAGGTGATGTAGAATTGGGTAAGCAATGTATTATTTTCACATAGTTTCGTTTTTGTATCATTTTTTTTTCCTTTAGCTATTGGTAACAATGAGGCAGCAATGAGATGCTATGTAAATGCCCTAATCACTGGAACAGAATATTGTACTATTCCATTGCAAAGAATGATTGCCGATGATTTTGTGATAAGAAAAATGATCAGATGTTGTTCGAATTTGGGTTGTTATATGCAAGCTGCTGTTTTATGTCAGGTACATATTAATAATAATTCATTTCCTTTGTATTACTCTTGGATAATGATTTAGTTTTGGTCTGTTTTAGTTCCTTGATGAAATCGATTATAGTTTGGCTTTTAAGAATCTTACTGAGAAATCTTCAAACTTTACTGATGCCATGGATGCGTATTACGGTTGCATATGGGACACAACTCTGTTGGAATTTATTGTTAATTTACACGCAAAGAAGGGAGAAAATACGAGAAAACTTGAAGCGGTATGTTAATTTTTGAAGAAAACAAAAATAATGGCAGCGGCTCATATATTTAAAAAGATTTATTTTTTATTTTCAATTCTTAAATTTTTATATAAGCAAGAGCTTTTTTAAAGCAATACATTTTTTCTGTCACCTGTCGTACTTATTCGTAGTCCAACAATAAAAATCAGATGGTAAGATATTTTCTTGTTTTGTAGAAAACAACGTTTTCGTCATCTAGTAGCCTTACAAATGTAGGTAAAACAAAAACTCAACCAGTAGCCAAAGCATGTTAAAAATCACTTTTTCGGTTAATCATTAAAACTAGCCCTCTAATATGAAATCAATATGGTCAATCAAAGCTCAGTTAGTTTTATTATAAACAATAAACGTTTTTCTATAAACAAAAATGTTCCACATAAACCACAGTGATTTGACTGTTAAATTTTAAGCCTTAACCGGAAATTTAGTGCGAAGGTTTCTAGTCAGAATTCCACCTCTAAAGAACTAAATTGTAGTGGAGAGACGGCCTGAACCATACAAAGATAAACCAAGGCATAATATTATGTACTTGTCTGCAGTGATTTGTTAAACGGGTTTTTAATGGATCTTTTAAGGATCTCACACACCACCGCGATGGCGTTTACGATTTCAATCGCTGTGTATCTTCAACACACCGCTACGGTAGCGACACATTTGACAACAAATCAGCTCACTATTTAAAATTTTTATATTTCCTCAGCTTTTCACCTATTTATTTGCTATTAATTGACCTATTATTTGCTATTAATTGACTTCTTTTTGAGCCCAACAAATAAAGTTTTAAACTCGACAGAATTTCGTCACTTTATCTATCACAATTATTTGAATTCAGAAATTAAAATAAAGTGGGGTTTAAAAAAACAAAAACTATGTAAATATATTATATTCATCATTTGTACTATTTAGTTCAATTACCAAACCATACAAAATTGGATGTTTGTGAACACAAGAAATCAATTCTTCAATGTCAATTGTCCCCACGATTGAGCGTTTTCATGCAGCATGCGCCGATTGAGTTGCTCGGTCGCGTCAAACGCCGCGAAGAATCGCACTCGGTGTGCATGTATCAATTGAAATAAATGTGTTTCAATGCATCGCTTTCATTTAATCCATCACAATCGCGGTAATTTGTGAGATCATTATTGATTCGCTCACGAATTTATCGTGCGTTTTGAACACAAAACTGTGCGCCGCCGACGGCGGCGAGCGACGAAGAGAAAAACTCACACTACCATTTATTTCGAAATCGCAAAAAAAAAGTCTTTGTTCTAGGCTTTAACCGTTTTTATTTTGGGACACCCTGTATGGGTACCTATTAATCTAATTTATACTGACATTTTGTTGGCTCTTGTTCTAAATCCAAACGAACTTTTTTAAAAATATTTTCTTCAATTTCAGTTATTTAAATAAGTAAACACTTTGACACCGAATGCAATAAGTGCCCGGCTAGCTCAGTCGGTAGAGCATGAGACTCTTAATCTCAGGGTCGTGGGTTCGAGCCCCACGTTGGGCGAATACTTTTTTTTTTAATTTAATTATTTTTTTTTGTATTGAATTATAATTTTTTTATGAATGAAATAATATGTTTTATAAACTGTTCAATTTATTTTTTTAGATAGCGGTGATGAGTACTCTGGAACTTAATGCAAACAACAATGATGAAATAAAAAGAGAAGCAGCTGCAATAAGAAAATCTAAGTTCCTGCGAGCACTTGCGAAGCAGTATTTACTTTAATAAAATTTTAATTTGTACTTTTTATCGTTTGTAGGAAATAAAAACTATCAAGTATGAAACTTTCGGAATTTATTAACTTATTTAATACAAAAAAAAAGTAATTTATACGGGGATTTTTTGTTATTTTTTTGGGGAAAAGGCTCCCAATCGAAATATTCCACGAATTTTGTTCCGTTTTCGCTAGTAATTTGTTGCTCTGGTATTAAGAGTAACGGAAAGGTGAAAAGGGAACGACTTTCCCAGCAATTTTTCGAATGAGAGCCCTGTTCCCAAAAAAAATTCCCCGGGAAATTTCGTTCTCGATAGGGGTGGCTGAACATCCCAAATAATCAGTGAAGTGCAATTTTTTGCCTCATTTTTGTCTTGTATGACTGGGTTTTTAATAAACTGAGCACAAACCAAGCAGATGTCTGAATTAACCAAAGCATTGGATGGAGACGATGTCCTTTTTAGCTTCTCTTTCCCTTCATTTTAGGATAACTGACAAATTTATTTATTTATTTTATTTTATTAAAACAAATAAAAATAAATTTATACTACTTATTTCTCGAGTTTTTGTGTAGATTCAAATGTACATAAGTTCCACCTGATACACATAAGTAGGTATACGGTTTTTGGGTGGCTTTTATATAAATTTTAAATTTTATATAAATCAATGAAATAGCTTAAAAAACTTAAATCAGTTGATCAACAAAGGGACAACATTAACTTCGATTTTTGCTTCATAAAATGTGGAAACGATAGTCTTTTTGAGTATGAAAAAAAGAACACTTTGTTTTGGTTTTGAGTTGTATTTTTAAAAATAATAACAAAAAGTGTATCCTTCACATTTATAATAGAAAATTAATTTGATTATGGCTAAATTCGAAAGACAAAATTCCCAAAAATAATAAGTCTCACTTCTAGACACGATTTTTTATTGGAGTACTATATAATAAAAATAGGTAGTAATTTTATATTTTCGAGATAAGCAACATAAAAACTTAAATAATAAAGGCGCGGAACTCTTTTATCAATTGATTTATTGTAGGCATGACAATAAACAAAAAATACTCAAGAAAACTTCATCGATATTTTGTATTTTGTCTTTCGAGAACTTATGGTAAACCTATAGTTATAGGTATAAAGTTTACTTTGGTTTCCTTCCTCGTGGAGTTGATGTTTTGGCCTTCTTGGCAGAACCCTTCTTTATATCTTCACCCTTTCGCTTTGGTGTGGTAATTGTAGATGGAAGAACCTTGAAAGAAAAAAAAAATAAAACCTTAATCAATAGAAATTCAAGTATTGAAAAACTTTTCCTTACTTTAAAGAAACTATCCAACCTGCCTTGAGTGGATGTATTCTTTGATTTAAGAATCTTTTTAGCTCCTCCTCTAACACGGTCCTCACTAAACTGCCGGTCACCACACATGAACTTCACCAAACCTTCTTCATCAGGATCTGTCCATTTAAGCTGTAAAATAACCAAATTATATAAATAACAAGTTTTGTTAGGCGGATAGAACTCAGAACTCACATCAATCTCATCTGGATGTGTGACATCGGGAGTAACAAATAACTGTCTGGCAACTTCATAGTTCCAATTCTCTGGAATTGTGTATTTTTTTCGATCTATGTTTTCCAAAATCGTCTCGATGTCCCTGTACGAGTTAATCATCTCAATTGCACGTTTGGGACCAACACCTTTGATGCTATCGCAGTAATCACACCCAAGGAGAATACAAAGATCTATAAACTGACGAGATAAAAAATATAATTACTGCTACATTTTTGCTTAGATCCTATTTTTACCTCTTTGGAAGACAATTCAAATCCCTTAAGAATCTTTTCATAGTGATACTCCTTTACAGGCATTTTCCTTGCCTCACTGAAGGTCAAATGTCGCAGCATTATTGTCGACCCAAAGGTCAGAGCATCCATATCTTCTGTGGCAGTAGCATAAACTTTACCAGCTTTGACTAAGGCCGCACATTGAGCTTCTGCTTCACATGGTGCTTCTACGTATGGAACACCCATAAGCTTCAATAGTTCCTTCGCCTCGGCAGCATGTTCTTTTGTAACTCGAACCAATCTACGATTGAATTTATCCATATCAGCTTCATCGCCAGCTTCAGTTGCTTTGTCAAGAGCTTTTTGAGCTTCTTCACGCCTTTCTGCACGTTTTGCCAATTCTCCCGACTTTAAATCTGGTGGTTTTCCATCGAAGACATAGACAGGCTTAATTCCGTTTTCAAGAAGTCGGATAGTTCGGTAGAACATTCCCATTATATGAGATGTTGTCTCACCATCTACTGTTGTCAACTGCGCACCTTAAATTTGGTAAGAAAATGAATCTCAATGATAAATTTCGGTATGGAATATTTGTGTTTTAATTACCTTCACTTCGTACAGCAATGAGGAACTGATACAAGCACATAGAAGCATCAATAGCTATTTTGCGACCTGTTTTTAAATTATAAGCAATTATTTTTGCATGTTAGGTTTTTAGTTTAGTTTCGGCTTACCGAAGAAATTCTTTATTTCGCCTTCTTTTATTGCAAACGGAGCAATGTCAGCGATAAGTTTTGATAAGCCTAGAATTCCCATAGTGGTTTAATAATAATTATTATTCAATGAATATATTTTTGTAAACAGATAAATGAAGAAATAAACAAATTCAGAATCAATTCCACACGTTGTAATGGAATAAATAAACCCGCCAATAACGGAAGAAAGATGCTTTCAAAAAGAGAAAAACACTGTTTGATTTTTGACAGATGCAAATATATTTGGCATTCGCAAAAATTTATACGATTTCTTTTTTGAGAGAACAAATTTGGTACAGCCATAAAACTCCAAACAAAAGAACCGGAAGAAAAAACCCTAGTGTCGATTTTCCAAATGTCCCACGCAGGGTGTTTCTGCAAAAGTAAAGAACATTGAAGGCTTGCGCAAACCAGAGTGTAGCACTGTCGCGCAACACTGCGACACGACAACGATACAATTTATTTACACAGCATCATATTATGAGAGTACCCACACCAAAGTATTTTTTAAGGCTTGCCCAAAAACAGAAGTGCGACAGTGCGTCACGACATGTGCGATACGATTTTTGTATGAAAAACGTTCTGTGCTTAATCGCATTTGGTGTGGGTACTATCATATGAGGCTGTGTAAATAAAATTGGGCGTTGTCGTGTCGCACTGTCGTACTTTGGTTTGGGCAAGCCTTTAAATTGAACAAAAAAAAAAAAAAACGTTCTCTGGGCTAAATACTAAACATGTTAAATACAGAAACAACTGAGCCCCTCGGGCTTAGGTGCTAAGCTCCGCGAATTCTCGACGCTAAGCTCTAAGAAAAAACTCTAAAGAAACTCTTTGAAGGGATTAAGATCTGCGTTACCAACTAATTTTGTTGTTAAATCATCCATAATTTGTTTGAAAACACCAAAATAATCTATTATTAGGGGTATTCATGAAACCTGTTAAACTTTTCCATCTGGTAAAATGGGAAAGTCTACCCATAATTTGTTTGAAAACAACAAAATAATCTATTATTAGGGGTATTGATGAAACCTGGTAAACTTTTCCATCTGGTAAAATGGGTAAGTCTACCACGCATGTCTTATAAACGCCCCTAAAATCAATTCGGGTAAATGGGCCATATTCATAGATGTTGTCGAAGCGATTACTAAGAAAAACTCGGGTTTATCCTATGCAATTGACATAGGATAAACCCAAGTCTTTCTTAGTAACGGCTTAGACAATATCTATGAATATGGCCCAATATGTTTAAATTTATGTATTGATACTTGATTTATTTGGATAAAATTATGGTTCTTTACTTGTCTTCGTAAACTAGCTACATATTTTTGATTACATCTAAACTAGCCAAAATGAAACGTTAAAAGTTTTCCAGAATAATTACTTCATGATTATCAGATTTAATGCTAATAGTCTGTTTCGACTAGAGCAAATGAGATGATTTCGGACAAATTTGCCAAATGAGAAAATTTCCTATACAAATTCTCAACTCGAAACAAGATTATTTCCACCTCATTGGCACGAAATTAGCTTGGAAATTAACATAAATATTTATGAACACATCCCACAAATTTGTTCCGTATAGGAGAGAAGGAAACAAACATCATCTCAGATACAACACGTGTGTAAGAAAGAAGAGTCAGATATAGAATACAGAAAATGAGCTGTCAAATGAAATGAATTTAGATAATTTGTAACGAAAACACTTTTTATCAGATTTGCTAAATTATCTCATTTGGGTTCTATTCCAAACAGGCTATTATGGTGGATTTACATTGATCTGCATCTGCAGATTTGAAGGAAACTAGAACGGGATAGAGATATACATAAATCTAGAACGTAAGAAGGAGATGCATAATGCAGATGAACATGTTTGTCTTCACTATAATCTTCCTATAATCTGCATTTATGAAGATGTCTTCATTTTGAATTGTTCTCTCTATCCATCAAGTATGGTTTTTATATGTTTAGTCTCCTTTTTTCAGATTTTGAAATGCAGATTAATGTAAATCCAGCAATAGGCTAATGTTGTTGCAACTAAATTGGGCCGTGAGCGCAATGGCATTTGTATTAAATGCAATCCTCCCACAAAATGTCCCTTTTCGACCAATCACACAGCCACCCTTCAAAAAAGGCATTGCCCACATCGAAAATTCAAATTTGCGTGTCAATTTTGGTCGCCATTACTGTTTTACTAGAAATTTCCCTGATACACTGGACAAATACAAGTTTTCCATAACCATGTCGGCTGACGGTGAAAAAGATAAATCCATTGAAAATATGGTATGTAAATTAATAAAAAGTGTTAAAATGCATAAATTAATATCTCACGAGTGTTTGTGAATAAAAAAATTGTAAAATATCAATCGATTTTTGGCAAATAAAAAGAAAAATAATGTTCGAGCGCGTCACAGCAGAACCATAAACATGGCGTCAGTTTGTGTTGTCAAAAAAAGTTCACGTATTTTTTCCGAGGCGACAAAAAATTCCCAACTATTCGATTGAGCGAGAGCGAAATATATTTCACGAATTTTGGTTTAACGCGGTTTTTTTTTTTTATTAAATATAAATTATTTTATGTTTAAATAAAATAATTATTCAATTACACGATTGCATTTTTTTTTGTTATATTGGAGAAGTGCAACGTAATAAATTCTGACAAGTTTTTTTTTTTGATTTAAGGAAAAAGAGAAAGCAGCAGCAGGAGGAGAGGATGCAGCAACGGATTCTGCAGAAGCATCAGTGGCCACCACAGCAACAGCCAAACCTGACGCCGATGACAAGTCCGAAAATGAGAAAAAGTCTACTGCAAGTGATTCCGCGGAAGATAAAAAACCCGATGGCGAAGAATCAGGTAACTAGAGCAAACGCAAATGAATTGCGTTAGAAACACAAAAATGTGTTGTTTTTGTTTGGTGTGAGTTTATATTGTAATGCGGTATGTGCCGGCTTGGTGCTGAGCGTCTGTGGCTTGTGTGGTTTTACTCGTGCTTCAGGGTTACGGGGTTCGATTCCCAGCTCGGAAATATAATTTTAAAAATTTGTTGATCATTAATTATCCTTTAAAACCTTGATTTGTTCATACTAAATCCTGAACAATATGATTTAGTTTAGTAATATTCAAGGTATACAAAATTATCTCAAGTTTTTCATTGTTGAATTGTTATTCGTGCGACAGTTTAACGTTCCAGACTTGTGAACAAAAAAAAAAAAAACAATTTTATATTTTAAATTGATAAAAAAAATAAAAAACCGGCTTATGCATTTATCTTCTAAAAATTGATAAAACAAGAAAGTTTTCCGATTAATAAAAATATCGCGTTTATTATGTTACTTACAAAATTATAGACTGAGAGCCCGCAGCAGATTTTGCGTGTGAGTGATAGCATAAAATGATTTGTATTTTTGGAAAGTCCTTTGATTGGGAATTCGAGTTCTTGGACGTAGTTGGGCGTGCAATAAAACTGCAGTTTTCTAAAAAAACTAATTATTCTAATTATGTATAATGAAACTAACAAAAATTGTTACAACTGATAGATCATCTTTATACCTACATATTATGTTACCAAAAGTGTTTGAAGTCGGTCGACTTGTTTCCATCTGTCCAAAATATGCACACAAAGTGAGCAAGAACTAAGAAAAATACTACCTATATTCTGCAATTTGATAATTCCTTGTTTTCTCTATTATTTGTAAAAGATTTTTTTATAAAATAAAATGCACTACTGGGTCGCACTTACTTGCTCTTAGGGTCAAAGTTCCTCTGCACGTTAAAGCTTCTCATAAAAGTTTTTAAAAATATTTTGTATTAATATTTAAAAAAAAACTTGCTTTGGACTCCAAACTAGGTATGCCATGTGATTTTGTTAAGAAAGACAAATTTTAATCGTTGGAGTGGTTTAAAAAAAAAATAATTTTAAAAAATAAAGTTGGTATGCCATTTTTAGGAAAATAATAATGTAGACCTAAAACCAAAATAAATAAAAAAATCACCAACACGTTTGAGAAAAATCGATTTTTCAAAAACAAATTTTAACGTTAGCGCCATTTTTGACAAAATGAATTATTTTCATATTGGTTGTATGGCAGGTACCTTTAATTTTGGTCCGAAAAAAAACATTTTTCATTAACAAGCTTGAAGATAATCGCTTAGGTACTTTAGGCTATAGCTCAGATAGATACAGACAGACAGATTTTTTTTTACGAATTCTCAACTTGCACTGTAGTATGTACCTACATCGCAAGTAAAAAAAAAAATAGCTAGAAAAGAGCCTAATTCTACTATATAGGATTATTTGGGTCCTAACGCCGCACACAATGTTTTCTAATTTGGAACACACGTTTTTGACAGCAAAATTTCTGAGGAATCCCGTTCAGGTTGCTGAGATTACTGAGCGCTCAGAATTTCACAGAATTAACAAAGTTCGTTCATTTTTAAGGAAGAGCCATATTTGGCGATCTTGCAATGTATTCTTTTATTCAGTCGCGAAAAATTGGAATTGAAACACCATACTCAATTTGTCTTTCCGAATAGCCTTCAAAACGTTTGCTAACGAAGACTATATTGCTGGTATTTTCTTTTAATCTATAATCATCAATATATGTAGTACTCAAATCTCGTGAAATGAAAATTGAACGTTTTCCACACCACGTGTGAAAAAGTTGACTATTTTCTGGTAAAGATTTGTCATAGAAAATTTGACGGTTTAGTTACCAGATTAACCATTTCACCATCATTACCGGGTTTACCAGTTAACTAGTTAACTAGGCTCACCAAAGTCCTATGCTTGTAGGGTTGTAGGATTTCCACAAAAGGTTAGCTTTAACTTTTTTGGACAGAAATCTAGGACTATAAACCATAATAACTGCGCATTATCCAAACATCAGTTTCATCACACCAAATTATAAATCTTGCCAATTATATAAAATAAAAAAAAATTGAAACGTTTATGTGTTGATAAATGATTCTTGACCGACACTATTTGCTAGATTCGAACGCAGAACCTATCATTTGAGGTGGAAAATTCTGCCATTTTGTTTGCTGGTACATTTGAAACTCGACTTTTTGAGATACTGGGACACTCTTAACTGGTATTTTGTTGTCGGCAATTCGACAAAGCGATTGCAATTTCTATCTAATATCGACAACAAGACTGACGACATTCCGATCGCTCGTTGTCGATCCCATTTTCGTGGTCGACAAAGTACTTGCTTGCTGCGTTTTGTGTGAAAAAAAAACATTTATTGATAAAAAACTTTGATAAAGTTTTTGAATGCGCAAATTACAGCAAAGAAAATAAATTTGAGCTCTTTTAAATTGCGTTGAAAAAGAAAGTGCTAATCTTATGTGTTAAATTAAACAAAAAAAAAAAAACGTGGGTAATTTTTTTCCCAACTTGAGTTTCAATGAAATTGTTAATTAAAATACAATAAACATTTTTGATGAACAAAAACAAACCATTGGAATTATTTTGTCCTCAAAAGCTTTCGAACATAGAAAGAAGTACGTCCAATTTTTTGTCACAACCATATGAAAAGGGAAAAAACATCTTTTTCTAATGAAAACTAAATTAATTTGGCAGGCCCCGATGGCTTTAATTCAAATCAAAATCAAGATTCCAGAAAGGAAAATCTCCAATTGAATCGTTTACACAGTTTTAAGAGTGGAGCCGCGGTAATGGCTTAGTTAACAATCTGGTTTATGGAGTCTCAGAACTGCAGTTTTTTTCTTGAAAAGCAACGCTTTTTCGGATGTCGGTGCATTGGAAAAGATCTTTCCTATTTTATTTTGCAACAAATCGTGTAGTCTGTATTTTTATTGGAAGTTGTAGGGAGACCTCCAGGTTTAACATACTCGAAGTCCCCACTCTGCTTGCTTGCATTGTTTGACTGTATCCTGTTTGGCGGTCCTAGGACAATAATTTTTGTGAGGGGTGGGAAACTTTACATGGAAAAAGAATTATCTTGTAATAGAAAAATAAAATGTTTATACAAAAAGTACGTATATGCCATAGTACACACCTTTTTCAATACAGTTTATATAAATTCGTACTCGTCTGATATCACTCCGATATTTTCCTTTTTTTTATTCCTAAACTTGCGAAAGGTTAGGTTCAGAAACAGAATAGAGGAATATAAGAAAAAAAAATAACATGTAAAAACTCGTTAGCATTTTAAATAAAATCAAAGGAAATGAATATTCAAAAAATTGTCATGGTTGATTTTTATTTATAATTAAGTGTTGCAGGTTAAAGACTCCATTTAAAGCGTCTTGGGCCCTCGTAATTGTAATAAATTATGATTTCTATCTTGGAATGAAAAACTATTATGCAAATTCGATTTTTTTTCCATTTTTCGAGTGTGTCGCATTTTAAATGCATCATTATTCAAAAACGCCCCAGTATACAAGAACTCGATATTCGATTATAGATAGTAAGGATGTTCAGTACCAGTGATTTTATGCTATCTCTCAATCCCAAAAATTGTTGTGGACTCTAGGTCTTATAATAATAACCTGATAGACTAGGAGCCCACAGCAGATTTTAGGTTTGAGTGATAGCATAAGAAGATTGGTATTATTGCAGTCCTTAGCTGGGGCGTTTGGAAGTTAAAGTGCACAGCAGCTTTTTTTGAATAATTATGTTACCAACAAAAAAATTTGCCTCTAAGATAGATCTGCCTTGTATGTTACCAATAAGTTTGTTTCAAGTCAGTTTAAAAACATATTTCCATTTGCCTGTAAGATGCACTCAAAATTCATACTTTGTGTCCATATTTCGGACAGATGGAAACCACCTTGAAACAAACTTTTTGGTAACATAATCTTGATGGCGCCAATTTTTGTTGGAATCAAAATTATTTTATTTTTATTTAGAAAACTACATTTTTATTGCACTGTACCTTCTAAACTGCAAGAATTCGACGTCTCATACATGCTATTAAAAGTACTTTCCAAAAATACCAACCATTTTATGCTATCGCTCTCACCCAAAATCTGCTTGGGCTCTCGGTCTACGAGAAAAATAAAACAAATCATACGAGGTTCGAATCCCACTAGCTGCCTCTTATTATCTTTTTTTTTTTGATAAATTATATTTTTAAGAAAAACAAAAAAAAAAATGTATTTCCTTTAATTGGTTGGAATGAATCTCAAACAAAATTGTATTATTTCAGCTGATGAGGAAAAAGTTGATGGTGCAAATGTATCAAAAAAAGAAGCAACCACTAACGACAAGGACAAGAAAGACACAGAAGACGAAGCAGATGGAGATGATGCTGATGATGCTGACGATGCTGTAGAAAGTAAAGCTAAGAAAGAAGATGACCCAAAAGATAAGAGTGATGCTGAAGCTGAGGAAGATGAAGATGAAAATGACGATGAGAATGAGGATGCAAAGGAAGAAGAAGATAAAAAGGATGACAAGAAAGATGCTAAAAAAGAAGTAGTTAAAAAAGATGCAAAGAAAGATACTAAAAAGGCAGATGCAAAAGAAGAAAACGGAACTGATACGGCTTCCGATGACAAAAAGAAGTCAAAGGATGATAAGAAAGACGACGAAGAAGACCAAGAAGACGATGAAAACAACGAGAACTTGGTTTCATTGGCAGATTTTCCTAGAATCTTTGACAACATCAACAAAACAAGAGTTGATGGTCTTCAGATATTGCACATGGTACGTTATGATCAAATAAACAACAAATTTATATATATATTAATTAAATGTTTTATTTTAGATTTGCTTTGGCAAACAAGGAAAAAACAATGTTGTCAAAAAAAACATTCGATCGTTTGCCGGCTTTGAATTCGAAACGGATACTAGTGAATATAAAAAGAAGTTCGAAACTATTAAGAAAGTCGATACAAAGACTCTCAAGAGTATTTGTGACATTTTGTCGTTGGACCGTAAAGGTAGGATTCATTTTTACCATGTTGTGCAGAAAGATTGTGTATAAAATGTTCATTTTATTGTTTTATTTTTTGTTTGTTAAATAAAAGGAACTAAGGATGAAATCGCAGAAAGGGTATTGAAATTCCTTTTGGAACCAAACGTTGATTTGATTGTCGAACCAGTTGAGGACGAGGAAGACGAAGAAGAGGATGAAGAGGAGGAAGAAGCTGCCGAAGAGGAGGAAGAAGAAGTCAGTGAGGAAGAAGATAAGCGCAAACGTAAACGACCAAACCAACGAGGTGCTAAAAATTCCACTGGACGTCCAAGACGTTCAACAGCTGGCAAAAGTATGAATACATTTTTTTTTTAATTTATAACAACTCCATCAATAAAATTAATTTTTTTTTTTATTAGAAACCTCGGCATATGTAGACTTTTCAAGCTCCGAAGAGAGCGTTAAGAAAGCCCCTGTCTCAAAACGTCGACGAAGGAATGATGATTCAGAATCTGGTTCCGATGTAAGCCTACTTTCTTTTGAATAATGTTGTGATTATAATAAATTTTGTATTTTTTAGTATAATCCATCTGGAGCTAATTCAGAATCGGAAGGTGGTCGTAAACGCCAAGCAGCTCGCCAAAGTGGACGAGGACGACCAGCAGCAACAAGAAAGGGCCGAAGAAGAGGCTCAGATTCGGAAGAAGAATCTGAACTATCTGATCCTGATAGTGATGTAAGCTTTGAGATAAAAAAAAAATATAAAGTTAAAAATGTGAACCGAATAATTTCCCTTTCAGGCGGCCCCTAAAAAGAAACGCCCTGCACCTGCTCCTAAAGCTGGTCGAGGCAGACCACCAGTTAGAGGAGGTAAGCGTGGTTCCACAAAGAAGCGTAATGATTCCGAAAGTGAAGAAGAACCCTCCGATGAAGAAATTTCGGATGCCGCTAGTGATAAAAGTGAGGTAAGTGAAAGCAAAATAACTATTTTACCATTAGAACTTTTTTAATATAATTTTGCTTTTTTGTTTGCGATGATTAGGATGATTCAAAGAAAAAGAAGCCGATCAAAAAACCATCAACACCTGTGGTAGCAGCGAAAAATAGCAAAACAAATAATAAATCAAAGGCGCCCTCAAAACGTGAGTTAAATGAAATATGATGAAGTTTTTTTTTAATTTAATTTTCTTTTCTTTTTTTTTTAACTGTAGCTTCCTTGGCTGCTGCTAAGCCGAAAAAATCGAAGAAAAATTCATCTGGTGAAGATGAAAAAGATGAATCCGAAGATGAACCGCTAACAAAGAAAGGAAAATCAGCTTTCCCAACGGTATGCTTTTTTTTAAAAGAAAATGCTCACTTCATGGCTTTGATTTTCATGTAGTGTGAGTGTCTAGGACAACAAAATCCTTAAATTACTTTAATGTTAAACATTTTAGTTATTCAAAACTAAAAGTAAGATTTTTACCTTCAGGTGTGGGATCAAATTTTGACAAAAATTATCTGTTTTTATTTGTATAGATAAATTACGACAAAATTATAAGTTGGGTAGGGTAGAATTGGTGTTAATAAGAAACCAAGACGCTTAGACCAAATGTGTGCCCATTGTAATACCACTTGGATCTAGAATTGCTTGTCTTTACTCGTTAAACCATTGCTTCTAATGAAACGTATGAGACGCCTTATTTCAGTCCAAGAAAAATAGATGTTTGAAGTTTTGATGAGTCGAACAAATAAGTTACAACAAATCATAAAACAGTGGCTAAATTATTTCTAATTACTTATCTTTAATTGAAAAAGCAAGATTCCATATGTGGCATGGTTTTTTTTCCAAAATAGTGCAAGTTTGTATGGTATGGTACCAACCTATAAGGCATTCAAATTTGGAACAAGATTGCGATTTTTTGATGAGCATTAGACCCATACATAAACGATCTTTTTTTATCTTAAGACCACACTTATAATTTAAAAAAGATGGAAATGCCGTTTAGATGACTCCAATACTGGGGCGACGAAGTAGTGATATTATTTATGGTTTCCTAGAATGTCTCTATAGGGGATTCACATGGTGGAGCATACTCGCGAGCATGGCTCGACAATGTACAATGCTAGTCCATAGGAACGGAAAAACAATATCCTGTTTGGCTGGAAATCAAAACTTTTTGATTTCTGGCGAGCCATGCTCGCCCATGTGAACTCCCTCCAGTCCTGGCATCCATCAAAGGTAATTGTTGAACTGATGCGTAATCTCAACGAGAAATGATCGTCATTTGAGGGTGGTTTTAGTCCAGCGATTAAATTACAACTTAGCTGCCTCAGAAGATGCGAATAACCGTCGTTGATATCACGTTTTTTTTAAATCCATTACAAAACCTACTTGATCTCTAAGAACAAATTAGAAATAGATCAGAATAACTGAGTAGCCTATGCCAATCACCCTTATTGCGGAGGTCAACTATAAATTGATAGTTGATAAAAATGGAAAATCGAAACCTTAGTATTCAATAAGTAAAAGTTTTGATAACAGAATGATGCTTACGGTTGTCAATTGAAACAAAATTGATTAATATTATTGAATAGTTGATAAACTTTTAAAATATTTAGGATTTAAAGTACAAAATTTCAATATTTATCAACTATCAATTGATAGTTCACCTTCGCAATAAGGGTGAATGTTATTCCGCTGTGAAGAGGTGCTCCACTTGTGCAGGCACAGACGGATCCCTGGAGTTTACTGAAGTTATCAAATATCAAAGCATTATGTTAGAATCGATATTATTACCGAAGTATCTAGCTACTAAGTAATGCGCGGTTGAATATTAATTTTTTTACAAGAAAAGAAAGCCAGAGTGACCTTTTTTACAATTTCTGTATATTAGGTTTCCATTTATAATTTTTTATCCAAAATAACTCCTGGGTATATCGCTCTGTCTGAGTATGTTAGTGGTACACCTTTAATAGAAAGAGGGGGACCTCTTTGCGGAGTTTTATATTTACTTGATAAGAGAATAAGATCAGTTTTATGAGGGTTTTCACGAAGACCACACCGATACGCCCAAGCGATATATCAAGCATCTTCAAAGATGACAGTGCAGTAAAGTGCACTTGTATAAACAGTAAAGCAGCCATTGTGTACTCTTTGTGGTAGAGGGAGTGCTTGATGTGCCGCACTAATGTGTGGAGAGCCGTTTCCACCTGTTTCCCATTGTTTTAATATTTTATAGTGAAATTTAATGCCTATTCGGAGTCGAGAGACCAAATGACCTCTCCAATTGAAAACACTACTTTTGTATTATATTAAATTGATAGAATTGTGTATCGTGCATATTTTTCTAAGCTTAAGTATTGTAAAAGTTAATTTAAATAAACCAATTTCTTTATTTAGGATGATCAAATTAAGAACTATGTGAAAGAAATCTTAGATAAAGCCAATTTAGAGGAAATCACAATGAAAACAGTTTGCAAACAAGTTTATGCTAAATACCCAGATTTCGATTTAACAGAAAAGAAAGATTTCATCAAGTCTACTGTTAAAGCGGTAAGTAGTTTTTTTTTCAAATGTTTGCATCTAATTTTTGAATTTTGTTTCTAGCTGATTGCGGCATAAAATCAAACGTAAAGTGTTTATTTAAAAAAAACTTCCTTTTTTTTATGTTTTAATATATAAAATAAACTGTTTCTTTGAACTGTACACACACACATTATTCAAAAAAGCGACACACCAACATTTATGTTTAAAAAAAAAAAAAAATCTCGTTTCGAAAAACACAAAAAAAAAAAAAACTATTATTTTTCTCTGGCTAGTACAAAAAAAAAATTAAACATAACGATAAAATATAACACAAAAATATATTTTTAATATTTCGACACGCGCCAGAGATAAAAAAGAAGCGTATGAGAGTAATTTTTTTTTTATAGTTTTGAAGAGTTTATAAATTATTATTAAAAACAAGAAAGAAATCCTTAATTTTGTTTAGTTTAAACAAAAAAATAAATCACATTCAAATAGAGAAGAAAAAAAATTAAAATCTAATATAAACATTAGATATTTATATATGTAACAAGAAATATTAAATAGACTTAATGTTAAAACAAGGAAAATGGTAATGTAATATCTAAATCTAAAAACCAATGTGTAATATGTAATTTTACATGCGATGCGATATAAAAAAACGATTAATTAATTCACTAGACCACTTAAATAAAATTATTACAAACAATTAAGTATTTTCTCTTTGTTCTCATTAATATTCTGATTTAAATCATTTTCCTTGTTGTTAATTTTTGGTAAAAGTATTTCTATCATTTATTTTATTTTCGAGTAAACAAAAGAAACGCTTCTGTGTGGTGCTCTCTCTTCAGTGTGTCAACAGAGAAGTTTTTTTTTTTTTATAGTCTTACAACTTAGGTTTAAATTTATAATTATTTTCTTAATATTCTTTTTCAATTGCAATAGATTATTGTATAAAGAAATAACCATAAAACTAAAAATTCCCAAATGCGTGCATGCAATTTATCAATACATACACACACACATTTGTAAAAGATAAAACAAAAAAAAAAAAAAATAAATAAACGTATTTTGAATGAGAATGGATCAATGTCCTATACATACAAAGTGTTTCTCGTTGATGATTCTTTGTTTTTAGTTTTAAAGAATGAAAATTTTCGATAATGTCCTCGTCTGGACTCAAAATTTATATATATATATATACATAAAAAAAAAAAAACATTACAATTAAATGAAAAAGAAAGGTTTTTTTCATTAATTTTAAATTAGTGATGTAAACATCGGATAAATTTGTTTTTAAGTAATCCTAAATGTTTCATTGAAATAAAATGGATATTATAATATAAAATTATGCGATTTATATAAATAGTTTCGTAACAGAGGAAAAAACATCATTCCTATCGACACCTGTCGGAGCAAGTGGAGAATTGAAGAACATACAAAGTTGGCTTATAAAAGTAAGTAATTTTTTAACTGAACCATTTCGTAGAACTAAAAGTGTTGTTGAAAACATTATATAGTGAAAACATTAAAATATTGTACAACGATTTAGACAAATCATTAACTATTCTACAAAACTGCAAAAACTGAATTTTGTATCAGTCTTTTATTTTGACCTGTTACCCCCAGTAGGCGCTTAAACTTTCTTATGGGAAATACATAGGGGGCTATCCCCTATGTGAATTAAAAGTTCCCTGGGTATGTTTCCCTCGTACAAAAATTGGGAACGTAAATACCGAGGGAATGTTTCCCTCCGAATTTATTGGTATCGGGAACTTATCTGACAAAAAAAGAATAAAAACGTAAAAAAAAAATATCGCTCGCTCAAATTTCTGTCTGTGTTTTATTCATAATCAAGGAGTTAGCAGCAACCAAATAAATTCAAAGTGCAAAAAAAAAATTTTCTATACCGTTTTAATACTTTGTAGACATCCAATTACAAATTTATTTATTATGAAAATTCAGTTTTCTGGTTTCTCTGTCTTCTATCCCATTCCTCTTTAGCATGAATATACTCACGGACCTTCCATGGCCTAAACATATGAACATCATTCTTTCGTGCTGGTAAATAAGCAAAAAATTCATTTCTTGGTGGACCTTTTGAACATTGATACGGCCTTACAGCTGCCCAATAGATTCGGGTATCTTCAAGAAGACTTTCTTTGAAATTATGTTGATAAATATCTTTTAAGAAATTGGTCTAAAAAACAAAAGCTTCAAACTTGGAAATTCAAATAAATTAATTAAATGTGTCCTTACCTTTTTAAGCAAATATTCCTTACAACCATACGATACTATACGTTTTCTAGACAAATCATCCAAATGAGGAATTCGAACACGTAGTGCATTATTTCGCAACACCTGAAATACTTTTTTCGTACGCTTAAAAGTTTTTCTTTTTTCTTGCCTTGTATAAACCATGCCATAACGTTTTCGGATCCATTCTTTTAGAATCGGAAATTTATGAGCATCAGGCAAAGAAGCTAAAACAAATTTCTTATTTTTCTTTATTTCCTGAAGCCCTTTGTAGAGCATCGATTGCATTAGTTTAGTGTCGCGAGGATCATAGTTTATCTCACTGAATTGTAATGTATCTGTTTTAATTGGTGAGGTTAATTTATCTTTTGTATTTTGTTCTTTCTTATAGTTTAGATTATAATTCTGAACTTCCTGAGTCCAAATTTTCTTGCAACATTTTCTAATGGCTCTGCTATTTTCAATTGACATATCGTCACTACTCTCTGCACTCAAGACAGACGCTATGACATCTTTAATTGGATTCTTAGCACCAAGATCAAATATTTTGTTGTAATTGAATTTATATGGCTTGTTTGCGGTGGAGGCTTTGAAATAATTACATTTAGCGTTAAGGACAGCATCATGACCAAAATTATAGAAGTTTAAGCTTTCGTCTTGGGCCTTATCCGAAACTTCCTTACTATCGGTATTGGCATGGCCCAAAGGTTTTCTTCCGGTCTTTAAATTCTTATTACCGAATTTACTTATATTTTCAGCAGCTTTGGAAATTTCAGTATTAAGTTGACTCATGACACGTTTATAGGATTGCTATTAGGTAAAATTTTACAATATATGTATAATTACTTAAAATTTTATAAAATAAAACGACCTCACTCAAAAAGTGAATTTATTTATAAAATCAAAAAATAACTTACGTTTTTGAAATGTCCATCGATATCAAAGTATTTTTCACAATATTTTCTTTTAGCGACCAAAAGTTCATTTGCCAGAGACTCTTTTAACTTCTGCATGTTCTGGTGATGAGCACAAACTGCAAAACTCTCTTGATCTTCGTCATGTTTATCTAATTGGTTTTTGAAAATTGTATCAATTTGGTCCTTAATAATTCCCTTTGCAATTCGCTCAGTAGTCTTCAATTCATAATTTGCAAACCAACGACTAATCTCATTGAGAACAACATAATTTGGATTTCGATACTTTTCGTATTCGGAAAAATTAGCTTTATTGTCAATTTCATTCAAAATCAAATTCTTGCCGTACAAAATTGGTCTTTGTTGTTTTTCAAAATATGGAAAAACTATAACTGGCTTTAATTTTTTCTTCCTTATAATCTTCATAGGTTTATTCTCTTCGGGTTTCTTTGGAAGCAACTTATCTAATTCTCTTAGTGTTGGAATCGTATCCAAATAAGCTATCACAGTTATAAAGATTTGTTCATTAACTGAGTATTTCTTTATATGACGGCGAGAACTGCGATAATACAATTCCATAAGAAACCACAAGAATGCTATGTCATTGCCACGACTCAGTTGCATAACAAACTTGATTTTTGATGGACCAACTGGAGGTTCGATTCCGATTCTTCGAAGAGCATCCCTCACTCGATGCGATGTAGCTTGTTCACAATCATCTCGTATGCAATTGAGCAATGAATCAGCAGCTTCTCTTTGAAATGTTGATAAGCCCCGGAACCAAGCTGGAAGATCTCTTTCTTTCATAAATTGTTTTATAACATTTTGTTCTTTAATGAGAACATTAATGTCTTCCTTCATTTTGAATTTTGAAAATGTATTTCTAATTTTAAATTTGGTTTTTATTTAATAAACGTAAAAATGATCAATTCCTAGGCTCTTTGATGTTGATATAGACTTTAAGGTTGTTGTTATAATCTTCAAGTTTTATCCATAGAGTACGTTTTTAACTGAACCGCAAATCCGGTGGGGGGGGGGGGGGGGTTTGTCTTTATGTCTCTACAAACTAAATAATTTTGTTTGTGTTGAGGTTTCCCATGCATTAGAAATGACACCAACACCAACCATATTGTTGGTGCATTGCTTAAAAGTTCTCAGGTTGCGCATCTAGGGTGGTTAGGTGAGTTGAAATAAAAAAAAAAGATTCTATAACTTAAATATTGGACCCTATCGGGAATCTCGAATCAATCTGTTACCCTGTGAAATATTATTTTTCCGGAATTTGTAGGCATAGCGATTGTGAATCTTTCCCTGGAATAATTTTCCAGGGACCAAAAGTTTATGAAATGACAGAGACATTTCCCTGGAAATTATATTCCCGATACAAAAATACGGAGGGAAACATTACAAGTGACACATATGTAGGAGATAAAAGGAGTGGTATACCTATTATGGAAATACCAATGCGACACGACAACGACAAAACTTATTTACGCAGCATCATATGAGAGTACCCACACCAAGTGCGACAAAGCGCAAAGTGTTTTTCTTATAAAAGTCCTTGTCGCCTTGTCGTACGACATGCGACACTCATAACTTTTTTTTTCTTTCATGGCTTGCCCAAACCAAAGTGCGACAGTGCGACATGGCGGTGAGGCAAAATTTATTTACTCAGCGTCATATAGAAGTACCCACCACCAAATGCGACAAAGCGCAGAGCGTTTTTCTAATAAAAGTTCGTGTCGCACTGTCGCACTTTGGTTTAGGCAAGCCTTCAGCAGAAGCAAACAAAGCCGACACAAACCCAAAAAGTACCAAACAAGTGACATCTAAGTAAAATTCGACGGCACAAGCAGACGTAAAAAAACTAGTATCGTTTTTACAAAAAACGATTATCGCAATTACGGCAATTTAACGAAGACGAGGAATTTTGAAAGATTATCGTAATTCGTAATAGGCCCCTTGACATGAATAATTTTCATTATGCATTGCCGGCCTCTGTGTAAAGCACCCTATAAAATGTTTTCAACTGAAGCTGAATGCTTTCATTCAAATGACATATATTTGACGTTTAGGTTGACAAGTTTGTACAAGAAAAACAACCAAAGTGGCGAACAAACAATTTTTTAAAGATTTTTCGTATCTATTTCACAAAATATATCAAAATTAACTCAAATTATGGATGCTGTAAGTTAAATTAATTTATATTCATTCAACTTAATTAATTCTACATAATATTTAATGCAGGAACTTCGTGGAAAAATCGAATCCTGTTGTCGAACAGCTGAAGAATTCACCAAACTTTACTACAAAAGCTTCGATAAAAGCCGACATGTGTGTGTTTTCGAAATTATTCAGTTTTGACCTTTAAAAAATATATTATTTATGTTTATTTTCATTTATCAGCAAATGAATCGCCTCTACCTTGACACTGGAGTCTTTGTTTGGAATGGCAGTGGTGCCCTTGGCAAGGACAATATACAAAAACTTCTCATTGAATTGCCATCTTCCGAGCACAATCTGTATGCCTTGGATGCTCAGCCAATCATCGACGATGCTGTTGCTGGGCAACTAACATATGCCATCCAAACTGGTGGAACAGTCAAATATATGGACAATCCAGTGAAGCAATTCCAACAGACATTCATAATTACCGCGCAAGGGGATAAATGGAAGATTGCGAGCGACAGTTATCGGCTGCAGGATGCTATCGCAACTGCAGATAAATGATTTAAATACAATATACATAACAGTTGTTTTTATTTTATTTCTAAAAATCTTTTTTATTATTCCGTTTTGGGCTTCTTAGCGTCTGGTTCTTCAGAGAAAATTGGTTTTGGCTGCGTTTTGTTGTAAGCCGGAGCCACCCAGTAGGGGTTTTCTGCTGCATCCTTGGCATACTTTAATATAGCTTCACGGGGATCCTGGTCATCATCGACCCTTTTGCTAAGACCTAAATTTCTTATTACATAGGAACTTAGAGTTCCGCCCGATGAGGCAACTCGACCACCTTGGCCAGAGGTGATTGGCAAGTCGGGTCTCTTTGACTTTATCGGATCCAGTCGATCCTTTTCCAACTTCTTTCGACTTGACTTTGATTTTTCCTGTCGGAACATCGGAAGGGCATGCGGAGTAATAATCTGGGTCACACCGATCATCTCTGTGTGCTTCTTCTTGCGGTAGGTTTTCACTACGCACAGTTTAGCTCCTCGGAAACTTCTTCTTTCGTCGTAGAAACACTTAACCACCCCATTTCCGCAGCCAACAAATATCTGATTCAATTTCGGATGCCACAGCGTCTTGATTATATGTGACGTGGTCACCGGAATAGTTTTCACACTCTCAAACGTACGAGCATCGAAGAAATGAAGATTCGCTTCTTTCTGTCCTTTTGGCAGCGACTCGCCGGTGACGAGCATGCGATCATCTGGACTAAAGCAACAGTCGGTGGTGTCGTAGCGAGAGAACAACCCATCCCAGGAATGCAAACATTTCTTTAGCGAACGGAGATCCCAAAGCTTCATAGTTTCGTCACAAGATCGAGTGGCAATCTGATGACCGAGATATGAGAACACAATTGAAGAGATCTCACTTCCTTTCTGATGGGCATTTCTTGCGCAATGTGTGGTATTGACGAACATCTTTCTTGTGTCCCAAGTCTGGATAGATCCATCGACACAGCCAGCAGCAATCAACGTCGCATCTCGATTGTATGTACATGAAGATGGAATTGTCTTGAGTCCTCCTTGGGCCCGAGTTTTGATGACAATTTTTTGTTCCTTGGATCGAAAATTGTTCCAAATTCGTAGTGTGGCATCCATAGAACTTGTAAGAAACTCTTCACGGGTAAAGGGATGCCAGCAGCCGGCTGTCAATTGAGCTGTGTGTCCTTTTGTCTTTGACATGTCAGTGATATATTGGTCGCCTTTAACGCATTCCATCTTCTCAAATCCATCACGGTCGAGGATCTTTGCCTGCGAGTTACCCGATACCACTAGAATCATGTCTCCAGTGACAGAGTAGTGGAGAGCTCGAATAGGATAGTTTTCGCAGGGTTGTATGGTGCGGAAACTCCGCATTGAGGAATCCATTCCGGCGAAATCCCAGAAACACATGTCGTAGTCGATAGATCCAGAGACCACGCGTCCACCCGACGGGTCCCCGGCGAGCGCAAGAATGGCTTTAGTGCCGTGTTGCATCTGAACTTCGTGGGTGTCTGGAATTTTGTTCTCCATGTTGTCATCCTCGTCTTCTGAGTCATTGTCTTCGTCTTCGCCATCAGAAGAGGGTTTCTCTTTGGTGGCATCAGTTTGGGGCGAAGGGCCAATAGTATCGCTTTCATCATTATTCTGGCCATCTTGGCTTTGATCATCGCTGACATCTGGTTTTGCCGGTGCACTTCTACGGGCTCTCTCGATTTCTGCCTGTAAAGTAGAGTACCAAAATATATACTGATATAGTTAAAGGTTGTTCTTAGCGGGGCTACTTACGTTGATATCAAAGATTTTGGCCTTTCTACCAAATCCAGAAATACCCATGACATCTTTTAAATGCTGCGACTCGAGATCATCGGTGACATTTTCGATGTGACGTTGCATTTGATCTTTGTCAATCTTTTTGAAGCCACCTGAAAGGGAAAAGGCAACAATTTGGATCCATTTTGCGGTCGTTGGTGCATTTTTTGGTCTTCCTTATGCAGAGAAACTTCTGTTTTTATGTATAAAATTGCATTTTATGTACCTTGAATTGGTGTTGTTTGGGCTTGTTCTGCATCATTTTCTGGTTCGTTTGTAGGTTGGGCTTTGTTAAGATTTAAGTTTATCTTGCCAAAAGATATTTTTGGACGATTCATCATTTATTTTTTGGGGATATTATTGAGTTATAATTGTTTTTAATTCACTTTTGTATTAAAATTGCAACGAAAACATTTCCAAAATGATTTTATTTTGGTTTTGATAAAAATCGTTTTGACATTTGTAGTTGCTCTCAAAGTTTCATGTAGTATATGCGGGGGCGCCGCTGTACAGTAATATGCATAACTTTTCCTAAGGGTTCTATCACATTTTATTAAAGCTCTTCCTGATATGCTATGGACGGTGCTATGTTCACATTGGACCATCCACACTGGGATAATAGAATACTTGGGAATAGGAAGATAGGGATTTTTTAACAACTTTCTTTAGGGGTATTCATGAAACCTGGTAATCTTTTCCATATGGTAAAGTGAGTGAGTTTTCCACGCATGTTTCATAAACGCCTCTAAAATCAACTTATTTGTAAATTATATGTTGATACTGGAATTATTTGGAGATAATTATGGTTTATTCCTTGTCTTCTTCAACTAGCTTCATATTGGTGGTTGGTTATACATAAAATTAAAGTTTCAAAGTTTTCCACAATTACCATTTCCAGATGGTAAACTTTTACCGCAAAGTGTTTAAAAGATTACCATATTCTGGCAAAGAATTTTTCTAGAAAATTTGTAAGTCCAATTACCAGATTTACCATTTTACTTTTGCCACGTTTACCAGGTTGCATGAATACCCGCTCATTACTAGGGGTATTCATGCAACCATGGCAACCAAAGTGCGGCAGTGCGTCATGACAGTGAGGCAAAATATATTTACACACTGCCATATGGAAATGCCCACACTAAATGCAACAAATCGCTAAGCATTTTTCATATAAAACTTATGCGTTTTTTCTGCGTCTTTACGGAAGTGCAGACGTTACCTAAGTTATTCTTGACTTGATTTTTTGAAAGCTTTTAATAGTGCTTCTCAAACTTGTTTGTTTTTCTTTTCTTTTTTCTTATAAAATCGACAAAAGAGAAAATCATGATAAACATTTCCAACAAAACGTAACTAGACTTTAAATCGTGTAGTCGTGTCCAAAAACTTGTTTCCAAAAATAATAGAAGGAAAGAGAACAAATATTTTTTTTTTCTAATCACGTTGAATATTTTAAGTTTTTAATAAATTAATACGACAAATTAAATAATTAATAACCAAAAAACAATGGCAGATGAACAGCCCAATCTCCTCGCCGGTCATCCTCCAGCAGGTAAAACAATAATATCTATTAAAAAAAAATGTGCTTTTGATAAATCAAAAAATAATCGCTGCTTTAAATCTTTTAAACTTGAATATTTTTTTTTTTTGTTACAATTTTACAAAAAAGCAAGCAATGCAAGTTTTTCTGGAGCATTGCAGAGCCTTTTTTTTCCAATAAGACATTGAACTGATAAGAATTTTACTTGCTTGGAAACGAAAATCGACATACCGATACCTACGTCGCAATAAATTGGTCAATTTGTATGCAGGTGTGAGGATTCCATAACAAAAGTTGGCGTCATCGAAGTACCCTTCAAATTTTGTTTTTCATCTTTTTCTATTTTAAATTTTACGCCTCGTTTTTGTTTGGAGTAGGGGACTGTCCTTTTACTCTTGATTATTTTTAGTTCTAATTATTTTTGGAGGCTTTGATAAACAGATGAATTCTTTTATCTTCCTAGGCCGTTTCATTTCGTAATTGCTCTCATAATATCCAAAAGACTGTAGGTTTCGTTTTATTTTGGTTAATTTTTTAGAGAGAATGGATTTTTGGTGTAGATTGTTTGTTCTTCCGGTTTTTATTACTTGATTGCATGCATATACCTCCTCCCTCCCTTTGTCCTCTATTTTGGTAGCTGACAAAACTGGAACATTCCATGAGACAACAGACAGCACAAACCTATAACTATTCAACCGGTTAGAGATCTGTTGAAGGTAGGACAACACCAAACACTGTTCAAGATATTCTATTACCTATGCGATGCCACCAATCTAAAGCATTTTCTTTAAAATATTTGTTAACATAAATTATGTTATACAACGAAATACAAAATTATATTTCGATTATATTAATTTAGATTATCCATTTTTTTGTGTTGTTTGCCTCAAAGCAGCTCATATAGAATTATCTTTAATTTGGTGAACAACACATTTTTGTATGAGTGTTGTGTGCTAGATTGTTGATTCTATTTCTGCTTTTGTCGCAGCTTTGTAAACAAGATAAAAGAATAAAGAACGACATTTTTGTTTGTTTCTCTTGATTTTTTTTTGTTTTTGTTAACCGGTGGTAGATTTGTAGGTACATCCGATACAACATAAATATATCTGATCAA
Organism: Meliscaeva auricollis; assembly: GCA_948107695.1. Lineage (NCBI taxonomy): Eukaryota > Metazoa > Arthropoda > Insecta > Diptera > Syrphidae > Meliscaeva > Meliscaeva auricollis. The sequence goes on along the minus strand of OX403619.1, from coordinate 28,562,789 downwards.
AAAAGATTTAATAGGCTGTGAAGTAATTTAATCAACATGAACTAAAATGCTTTGGGGAACTTTGGTTTTCTTGGATTGTGTACATATTTTTTTAATATTTTACGAATACTATATATATATTCGGTTACCTGCTAGTAAATAATGTGTTTTTTTTGTATTGAACATTTTGATGAACATTTGAAAATAACCCTAGTCAGTCATAACGACTACCTATATCGCACCCTCAGTACAATAGATCGATAAGACAAAAAATGGAATTTCGAGAAAAACACATCTTTGAATGTCCAAAATACACTTCTGTCTCTATCTTTGTACAAAAATTATTAAATCAGTATGTTAAAACTGAATTATACGAAGAAATCACCTAACTTCCTAGCTTTGTATTAAACAAAAATTATCACTTTTAATTCACATAATTAATCGACATTTTTTAGTTACGTCCAAGAAACGAAACAAAAACTTTAATTGAGATACATAATTAAAAATATCGCTTATTTATCACCTTGTTGCAACAAAATAATTGAACAGTTAGAAAGAATTATTTCGGTTTATATCTCTCTTGCATGAAAATATAAGGCAAATCTAAGCATTATTTTACCTTACTTTTTTTTATTCAGTTTAATTATTTTAATTAGAATTAAATTCAGTATTTTACTTAACAAAAATATTAATATACCTGCTTATGAGCCGTCACAAATAAAAGTGGTATAACTTACATTTGACATTGTTTTTAGAAGAAATTAATATAACAAAAAAAAAACAATTTAAAAGATATCTTGATCAAAAATAAAAGAGGAGACATCAACACACGATGTTGGTTTCAATATTTTGGTGAATAATGTGATTCCGTTAAATGGTGGTAAATTTTAAAATTAGCTCAATGGTCTTTTTTGCATGGTCTTATAGGTACCCACCACGTCCATTTATAACGATTCATATGTTAGAGCATTCGTTATTTGAGTTTTTTTCTTTAAGATCATGTTCTTACTGGGCAAAACTATTTGCAATTATTCCCAAAAAATCCCCTAGTTTTTTCAGATTTATATTTTGAACCCTGATACCTCCTGTAGGGGGTTAAAATTTCGTATGGGAAGTACCTACAAAGAATTTGTGTGTATGTTTCAGAGTTTGATTTTTACCTCTGCTCAGTATACTCGAAATAAATTGAATATAATTAAAAATTTGTCTAAAATGTGTCGCTTATCCAGGGAAAAATGATATTTTTTTTTAATTTAGAGGTCATAACTTCGAAGGCATGTTTTTTCAGGTTTTAACTGTTAAAAAGTGCTAAACATCAGTGATAAAAAATGGTTCAAACATTTTCTTTTTTAATGTAGTCTCTTATTGTACAATATGAAGAACGAAAACAATACTTCTTAAATTTTTTTGTTTATTGGATCATAGTGCTTGCAGTAGAGGGTTAACAATATATAGACAGAGAGCTGGGAGGAGATTATCTGTGTGAAAGGAAACCGATATGAATGTTACAGGTAGTCTGGGACATCTGGGTCATGGGGCTGACGAATACCTTAGTCTGCCTGCATGTATTGGGGTCGTTGTCGAGAAAATGAAGAAGTACATCAAAAATAACAATAATTTTTCTGAAAATCAATTTAGTTAGGGGAAACCATTAAAATTTTTAGATAAACAACGCCGTAGACTCACTGATAGCTAATATACAAATAGAAGACATTTTAAGTAGGGCCAAACCTCTGCTAGTTGGTCCCAAATATGCATTATGGTTGCTTCTTGTAGCCCTCGATTCCCTAATTTAAAATATACACATGACAGACATTTTAAACCCGACGAGATTTCTTAGACGGTTCAAAAAAATGCATCCTGTAGCTTCGAACTTGTACGTTTTAAAAAGGCCAAACCTGGCCAAAACTACATTTGTTTTTAGACCTGTGAAAGACAGATGATGTATAAAACTCATATTTGTTAGTACCTACTTACCTTAACTGCAAGATTTTCAATCAATCAAAGTAGAATGGCAAGTGACTTAGGTTTTGGATAAGAATATTATATCAGTATTATTAATAGTTGACAATCGCAATAGGGTGTTAAGCTTCTTCTGGAATAATAATGAAGGAGTATAGTTTGGGAATTATAATATACTCAGTGAAAAAAGAAACTCCTTTCTTTTTTTTTCTTAGCTTCGACATAACCCAACCGAATTGCCTGTTTTAAATTCTGCTTATATACGAAAAACCTTACATCTGTTTTTAATTTCTGCATATAAATTTCTTAGGAATATTAAAAATTTAATTATAAAAACATTAATTTTATTTCTAGTTAAAGCTGGTGGTATGAGAATTGTGCAGCACAAGGCGCCCAATTCAGAGCGCCCACCAAAGGATGCTGAAGATTGCACAGGATTGACTGTAAATATTTAATTCAATAATTATGAAACATTTATAGTAAATTTTAAAATATAAATATAACTATTATTGCTTTTTTTTAGCAACCCGTTAGCGTTAATAGTATGTCAGTAAGTGGTGCCCCAGTAAAGGGTAACTCTGATTACTCACCTCAAGCGGCCCAAGTTGCTCATTCACCAAAGCCCCCAGACAGTTTTGCTGTTAAACACTCAATAAACATTCAGCAGCCAAGAAAGTAGAGTTAAATGACAGCTATATTAAATTCAACTTTAAACAATATCAACAATAACCAATTAATAAACAACAAAAAACATAATGAAATGGTTAAAATATTTTTGTACATCGCACAATAGGACTTTATCAACTTGTTAAAAACAAACTATAAACTTTCTTTATTCTATGGTTCTATTGTTGACAACAACTAATTATTTGCATTCCTTAAACTGTATTTACTTGAATCTTGTTAATTTATAGAGACTCCATAAAATGAAAGTTATTTGTATTCAGCATAAACAAAAAAAAAATAATTAAATTGTTTTAATTAAAAAAAAAACACCTAAATGAATATGTGCAGAGCTTAACTTAAATTAAATAAAAAGTTTTTTTTTATGTAAAATATATTTTAGTTTTCAATTTTTACTAGCACACGAGTATAAGGTTTGGAATTTAATTACACACACATTCTACCCGCATGCCCAACCTAATATTGAACTAGCAATTCAAATCTTCCAAACATAACCCAACAAAGAAGTTGGCAAGACTAGAGCTTTTAAATTTTGGTTTGTTAAAGAATTACTGAGATGCGGTTTTCTAATTCGAACGATTTTATTGTATAATAAAATTGAAGCGTTAAGTGCAAGAAGGGGTTAAGGGAGTTAAGGTCCTTTTGTTAACATACTCGTAAGTTTCTGAGTACTCAGTATAATTTTTCTGTAACTTTGGAACACGTTAGTTCAGAGGTGTCATACACTTTGTGTGAGAAAAAAAAGCTTTAAACTTTGATTACTCAAATGTTTGAAAATGTCACTTAACCCCTTCTTGCTCCCAACGCTCCAATACAAAGTTGTGCATTCAGACCCAATTTCAAAGATTTTTCAATATTCTAACTCAAACGAAAAGCCACATTACAATCTTTGAATAAGAAATAGAAGTTCTTCTTATTCAATGAAATACGGAAATAAAAATACGATCGAAATCGAGCCATTCGAAAATCGACAATTTTTTCGATTACAGTAGATAAACACTCGAAATACCGATTTCTCAATTTGTTGATTATCGTTCGATAGTCAACAGCCAATTAAAATTCACAATAAAAATCAACTTGTCGAATGAATACCACAAATGAGAACTAAGAATTGTCTCTTCTACTCTCTTTCACACATTTCGTTCATTGAAAACAACAACAATGCTGTCCCTTTTGTTGTTTTTAGCACTGCAAAAATTTTTTTGGTTACCTTTTCACCAAAGTATATTGACAAATGGGAAAGCACGCGACTGCTCCATCAGCTGCAGCCTGCAGATACCGTTGCAGCTTGCACTTGCGTTTGTTTTGCAACTGCAAGCGATAAACTACAATTATTGGGGTATGCATTCTTCATTGAATATAATTCACAGTTTTTTTTTCGTTATTATTCTAATAACATCAAAGTCTTAAGACGTTATCTCGCCCTACTGAGCTTCGGTGGTCCGGGGTGCAAGCTTCAAACTTGTAGTCGATTAACGTCGAAGTGGTTCGATTCCACCTGGAGGGCGAACTTTTTAATATTTCTTGTTTCTTGGTTTTAATATAATATGTATTTGATTTTACCATTTGGGTAGTAATTTTGTCAGAAAGTATTAAGAAAGAGAAATTAAAATGTTTACCCACATTAGATTAGTTTCTGCCATAGAAAATCTTGGAAAAATTAGTTTTAAAAAATTACAACTAATTTCCGTTTCCGGTTATTTAGGCACATACACACATTAGGCGCCTCACACAAAGAGATCTCTGAGGGCTCCAAAATCTTTTAAGTGGGACACAAAACCTCAGCTCTCAGTTTCATTTATTTTCTAGAGATTTCTGAGACGAACATTTTTTGGATTCATATCTCAGAGATTATTTTAGTTGGTGGGACCGGCATATTATGTCGTCATGGAAGAATACTTTCCCTTTGTTATGTGTGTGCGCACAGAAAACACACAAATTCACTGTGCAGGCAAACAAAACTAAAATCAGTTTATCGACCAAACAAAATACAAACAAACAATAAAACATCATAATTATTTCCTCATAATTTCTTCGAGTACGAGTACCTGAAGATAATATTGAAGTGTTCTTATCGAAATAATGTCAAGTTCTTTGCCAATAAGCGTAGAAGATTTAAATAATCTCCAGGAGGAGTGTCTCGGTCGTTTGAAGAATGATGAATTACATCATTTGCGAAATGAAGCAAAGCTGCGAGCGGTTTATACTAGCAAGTCATATGATGAATTTAAGTAAGAAATATAATTGTATTATTTAAATTTGATGTAAATCAAGTAATGAATTATCGTTGATTTTTATAGAGACATAGTTGATGCAGCGCATTTAACATCTATCACTCGGAAAGATAAATCTGATGCGACAACTCGTTCTAGGCTATGGAATTCGGCTGCTAAAGAAGAATACAAAAATTAGATTTTGTCTTATGTTATAGCAGCTATAGAAAAAATCAATAAAATATTTGAAAAAAAAAAATATATATGTACATAGGTAACAGAACTATTATCTTACACTAGAAAAAGATTTACCAAAAGCTCTTGAGTCACAGTAACCTATAGAAATGTATTTCCATGGTCTTTCCATTACGAATATGTACCTACATACAGTACCCAGTCTTAAGTTGCGTTTAGGATGGTATTCACCAAGCGCCCATAAACCTATTTAACAAGGAATTGTATTGACTTACGAGCTGTCTCGACAATTTTTAGACTACAATTCACGGAACTATCATAACTTAAAAGCGCTCATAAACCTGTTTCCGAAGAAATAAAAGTGACTTAGGTCTCGACCACTCTTAAGGTTGAGTACGCTGAGTCCGAAAATTCCGATTAGAGCCACTGAAGCTAAGAGCGCGGATGAATACCCGTCCTAAACATAGGGGTGCTGAATCCGAAACACTCAAAAGTGAACTGACTATTTATTCCACCGGTAGTCCAATAAAAACTTTAACTAAAACTCCGATAACAGCCACTTAAGCTAAGAGGCTTGGTGAATACCGGTCTTGAAGTGGTCCTGATCCGAGGTTCCGTTGTGCCGGAGGTTTTTATTTGTAATATTAAAGTATTAAATCTTATTCTAGTATGTTATTTTAAATCTTTAGCAGTTTCCTTCTTAATTTTTTTTTATTTAAGGTGAAGGTTTTAATGTTTTTTTTTAATCTATAAAAGATAAATTAATCAAAAAGCTACAAATAAATAAAGTCCTGTGTTATCACTATTATTTTTTGAAATTAATTTGGTCACTGCGGCGTATGTATGTGTAACTTTTTTTTCTATTAAGCATTTTAAAAGTAATGGAGTTTTTTGTATCTCTGATCAAATAATCGGACGAATTGACCTTTTTTCATCATTCTCGAACCTTTTAAATGATAAACTCGTAATTTGTCATGAAAAATCTTAGCACCCCAGCGTTAAGATCTCGTGGAGCCGTACTAAAAGTCAAGTCTATAAGGTCTTATTAATGAAGTCTTAACTTTTAAATATAACTTTGATGTTGATATTGTTTCTTGAAACGAAGAACGTGCGATCTTGATGGGGACTGGAAAAAAATCTGAACTGAATCAAAAATCAAATCGTTCATAGGTGAGTCGAGCTATTTGAGCTTAAAGAAGCGCTTCTCAATATAAAGATTTAATTTATTTTTTTAAATAATTGTTTATAGATTGCGAAATAATTGAACTAGAAATATGATATTTGTTAATTGGTATCAAATGAAAAGTACTTGTCCTGCCTTTTAAGAAATACTAATAGTTATTATAAATATAGTTTGAGAGATTTGGTTTTAAATGTTTGGAAAGCAATTTTTTTGAGTGGACACCGATATTTCAAAAAATTCAGTAATGACATATACTCCTATTTTAAAACTTTTGGAAAGCTTATTCTGTTACCTTTAATTACATATAAAATATAGAGTACTTGTTTTAATAAATACCTAATTAAAAAGAAAACATTTAAAAAAAGGCAATAATTATGCTAAATTTCATAAATTCAAATCTGAGTTTTATTGAATACTTTGGAACGGTTTGGAACAAAAGAAGTCATATTATAAAATTCCGCATCATTCCATTGCTCTCTTGAAAAAACAGCCGATGTTAGTTGATTAACAAAAGTTGCAGTAAAAACAACTTATTGTGAATGTTTTTTTTCGGTTAATTTATTCGACGTTTTTAAACGAGATAACAATCAAACATGACATTACGATGAAAGAGAATGCGGAAAAGTGGGTGTGATAGTTCCGTCCGTTTTTCTATCTGTCGTGTCCTTACAGCCTAAACTGCTGCAAATCGATTTTCTTCAAACTTGGTAGTTAAGGGTTTCGAGTGGGTGCCCAGAATGGAAATTCATTTTTTTAGGTCCAAAATTAACGATACCTGCCATATGACGAAAATGTAAAAAATATTTTTTTCTAAACGACAAACGATTTTTATTAAATATTTTGTGTGTACTACAATAACAAAGTTTGTATATTGGAAAAAAAAATATTTTTTTATCAGTTAACGGTACCCGCGTTTTCCGTTTTGCGTTTTGCCGATTTTCTCGTAAACGACTTAACGGATTTCGATGACAATTTTTACACAAAAGGTTCTTAGCACTTTTAAAATTATTTTATATCAAAATTTACCAAACATTTTTTTTTTGATTTTTAAGAAAAGTTTCCAATATTTTTTTTCAAAAATCGATTTTTCAAAAACGTGTCAATGATTGTTTTTTTTTTAAATTTTGGTCTTAGATGCCCATTTATATTTTCTTGAAAATGGTATACCAATTTTTTTTTTAAACAAGGCTTGAGTATTTTTATACATATAATAAAAATTATTTTTTTTTTTAAAACGGCTCTAACGATTATTTTTTCTTTCTTAACTAAATCAAATGCATACTTAGTTTGGAGTTCAAAACAATTTAAGAAGTTGATCAAATCATTTTAGTAATGAATTTTATGTTTTTTTTTTTCAATTCAATTATTTATTTTTAAGAACTTTATATAGATGCCTTAGCAACCGCAGCAACTTTGGCTCTAAGTTCAAGTTCATGCGACCCAGTCGCATACAACTTGAATTTTCAAGTGAATGGCAGTGAAGATAATAATATTTACAAAGTTAGGGAACAAATAATTGTTAAACATCGATACCAAAATAAAATATATTGTAAAAAACTTAAAGCATAATGACTTGAAAAAAAAACAATATCAAGATTCAAGAAATCAAAATCAGTAAGTATAAATGTTTTTACCAAAACAAATTATAATTATTGATTCACTGTACATTCGATTACATTTCCAGCGCAGAAAGGTATGATTTTAAAAATAAATTTGCCACCAACCCACATCTTTTTCTAATTTATTGAAGCATGTTTGTTACTCTCAGTTTGACATTAACATTTAAGGGTTTTTTTTTGTCAATTTAAAATTTATTTGCATCACTGAAAGACATTTAAGGTGCAGGTGTGAGAAATCGATTTTTTTTTTCAATAATTACCATACACGGAGGATTAATATTTGAACAAAAATGAAAAACAATTTAAATTTTAACCATTCCTCAAAAGAACAACCTATATGCCATCCCTTGTAATTCACCATCCCTTTAAACATTTAATATTCAAAACAAAAAGGTTTCAGTCCCCTACACTTTGCTCTCTTTGCCTCTTTAATGTTTCATGCTAGAAATAGTCTCATTCAAACATAAAATCTATTGCGTATCAAAATCAAAGGGCATAAATGCGCTCACAAAACTGCCGGCAACACTAAATTCAAATGTAACATAGGTAGTCGAAAAAAGATAGGGTAGGTAATACACCACAATACCTTTTACCTACTGCTAAAACTCATAAGAGCTTCAGCTATGTTTTAGAAAAAAATGTTCTCTTTTTTATTTTTTTGCAACTATGTATAGCAATTTTTAGGTGCATTTTAGGTTCGTTTCAACCAAAAAATCTACCAGAGAAACTTTTCTGACACACAAAAATATAAAAAAAAAAAAAAACAACAACAACAACTTTCTATTTCTTCTTCGCAAACGCAAACTTTTAGCAACCCTTAGAAAAGAAATGTAAAAAAAAAACACAAAGCGCCACAGATGGGCACAATTGCGCTTGTCACAAGAGAAAAATTGGAACTTCATGAGAAAAACTTAGCAATTCATATTTTAGTCCACTACGGAATGTTCTAAAAAACGGTCGTGAAAATTGTATTCATACACGCATTGATAGTTTTGAACTGACAAAAAAAAAACAGTGTGTGTTTTTTTACTATTAATTTTTCTCCTCATGTATATAATAATAATAAATACATAAAATATATATCAATTCCTTTTCCCTCTTCAATTTATTGTTCCTCTGAAGAATTCAATACAAAAATAAATCAAAAAAAGAGAAAAAAAAAAGAATTAATTATTGATAAAATAAATCATTTGCCATTGACGTACATAAATTCTATCAATATAATTCTACGTACAATCGAATATAGTGACTATAGTCTGCATATTTCATATAAATTGTGAATTATACACTCTAGCCATATCCTTGAAATTATAGAATTTTATAATTTTTTTTTTGTCCTGATGAAAATTCAGGCTAATTCATTTTTGGGTGGATGGGACAGGACAAGTCGAGAAACCTACATACATATATTTACCTATGTACTCTGCCTTCTATATGTACTTGAGCTTCACATTCAAACTTTGTTTATCGATCCAACTTTTAAAGGATAACATTTTCTGTCTTTCTTTTTACTTTTTTGTTTTTTTTTTTTTGGGGGAGGTTTATCATGATGATGATGATGATGATAAAGGTGAAAGAATTGAAACGGAAATTTAAAGGAAGTGTGTTTTTCGATTAAGATTTTAACGAATTTTAACAACAAAAAAAAACTAACAACTCTACATTGCCGGAAATTAGTTTAAATATTAAAAATAAAAAAAAAAAATGTTTTTGAAACATAAATAGAGATAATGTATGAATGGTACTCGTACTATATACTATACCTATGTGTTGTGTTGTTCTATGTAAAACATCATGCTTTGCGCAAGGAATATAATGGTAAAGTGTTTTTGAAAATCGGTCGAATTGGCTTATATAACCGATATAAGATTTTTGTCCATAAAAGGTCGCTTGCTCTCTCTTAAAACTTCCAATTGTACCTATTCAAATATAATTCAAGTGTTATTTTCTTCGGGATTTTGCCAAAAAAAAATCCACATTCCCTTGTTTTAACAATAATTTTGCCCAGAAATATTACAAACAAAATGTAAATTTGAATGTGACTGAATTGGTTGTTGTATAGATAAATAAAATTTACGTCACGAAATTATTTTTACCTAGTCTAGGTACCTATATCTTGCACATATAGAAAAGTCGTGAGAATATTCAAAAAATAAAAAAAAATGATTATGTATGACGCAAGTATAGAAGAAAGTGATTCCTTAAGTTTATAAAACAAAAAAAATTATACAAATGAATCATTCATTCACCGTTTTATTTTTTGTTGCATTAGAAAAGATAGGTACATTTAATTGTACATTTAAATGCACATAGATACATTTGTATCTTTTAAGCCAAATATTTCGACAATTATTTTTGTGTAAGATTACATGAGTCGTGTGCGGTAATTTGTTTAAATTATAAACAAATATTGATCAAACAAAAAAAGCTATGCACATATAGATTGTTTTTTTTTTTTTTTATAATTATATTTTTGTGTATAGAGTACTTAATGGCAAGGAAGTCATTAAGTTCAAATGCAATTGAAGAATAAAAAGCTTTTAACAATTTACGTATAGGAAATTTAATTTTTTTGTTGTATTGTTTTCTGTTAGGGTAAAAGAAATGTGAAATGTGCAGATTGGTCATGAACGGAGAATAAGGAAATAGTAGAAAAAAAAAAAAAAAAATAAAATAAGTTGGAACACGTTTCGCGTTCTGTGTCGAGTATTTTGTTATTCTTAAAAAAACAATGAAATAAAATATAAAAAAAAATTATTTATTTACATGATAATAGAGAGCTCAACCAAAAGTGAATACAAATAATAAAAAAAAAAAAATACAACTAAAAAATTAAAAAGAAAATTCAATAAGTTTTAATTGAAAAAAATTAAAATTAAATAAAAGTAAGAAATAAAAAAAAAAAAAAAAACTTTTGATGGCCGCAACGAAAATTATAGACGTCCCTAGTGGGCCTAGAAATGGCCATGAAATGGCACCTCTCAATACCCGAGCACGAGGTGATGGTACCCATGGTGTTACTATTGTCCTAACTGCTCCCCAAAGAAACTCTGTTAGTTCAGTGGATATACCAGGTGAACCAGAGAGGGCGGCATGGTCTGGTAAAATGCAGTTCTTTCTCAGCATTATTGGATATTCCGTAGGATTGGGAAACATATGGAGATTTCCGTATTTGTGCCAACAGAATGGTGGTGGTAAGTACTTTGTTTTTTTTTTTACCTTTTTGTACCTATGTACAGTACAATGTACTTTCATTACATTATGTAAAGTATAAAATGTACCTCCCTCTTTCAATACATTATACTGACATTGAATTGAAATAATGTAAATAAATAAATAAAAAAAAAAAAATATAATCAAAAACAGAAAAGAAGAATAATTTTTACCTTTTAGATACTACTTAATAAAACGCATGACTGATTTCGTAGAGGCAAAAATAGAAAAGAAAAAAAAAACAAAAATCTATTTCTAATTTTTGTGTATTTATTTATTTTGTTTTTATCTTTTACTATACTTTGAAATAGTTTTTTTTTTCTATATATCTACACAAAGAACATTTTTAAATATAAAAATATCTGTTAAAGCACGTGATTGGCGCCTGTAAGCTTAAAATGGAATTTCTAATTGCAATTAAAATATCTAACAAAAATAAATAAAAAGAAATTATTCCAAGATGCTTTTTTGCTTTTAAAATGTTATGAAATCCTTGTACATATATGGTTGGCGGTATTTATTATGAATAACTCAATGTTACGAGGTATATATTATATCTAAATGTGTATCTTTATTTTTATATGGCATAACATATGATGTAGGTATATGGAATTTTTGATGCGATTGATCTTCATTGACTTATAGTCATTGCACTTGATTGTCGTTCTCAATGTTCGTTTCACTTAAATGCATTGATTGCTATCTAGAAGAACTGCACAGGGACGGATTTGTTTTTCATATCTGATGGCACACAAAATTAATCAAAAGGACAAGCTAGTTAGTTAAAAGAAATTGTATTGTTCCATAAGTTAATGGAATATGTACTGAAACTACTCTGCTATAAAAATTATTAATAATAGTTTTAGCTAGATATGCCTGTAAGACCTTAGGCATAAACATATACATATATTTTATTCAAATTTCGTATGTTTCCATACTTGCAGTTAGGCTTCAGTCTTCCGTCAGTTTTTCTATTAATCTTTCAACAACAACTTGAAGGTACTACCACCAACATGGCTAGAGTTATAGCTATTTGAAGGATGCCAATCCTCTCATCAGACTCCTTTTTCCGTCAATTCCATTTTGATTGTGGTGCTAAGCCGTATATAATATACTGAAAAGGGATCTGAAAGAACTTTTTTTGCAATAGTAACCAAATGGACAAATTTCTTACGTAATTTTGTATTGTTTTTTTTCTTTTCTAACAACAAAATATTGAATATCTTACCCTAAACTTAAGAATATGCGAATTACCGAAAACATTTTCTGAAGAATCTAAGAATGACAATGTGGTAACCCTGTTCAGAATGAAAATCAAAACAAAAATAAAATTGAGCAGAAAAAGTATAATTTTTAATAAAGTAGTGAAATAAATATCAACATTTTAACTTATACTCTTCTTTTTCTAAAACAAGTACATTTCAAAAGAAAAGCGTCAAAACTGGATCAATAAGAAATCGGACCCCATAAAGACCACCAGTTTTCAAATACAATAAAATGCACGACTGGATCGCATTAACTTGTAGTCCAAAGCTATTATATGTATTTACTTAGCTTTTGGTTATCGGATGTGTGTAGGTATTGAGATATACACAAATAAGCGGGAAAACTTTTTGATTTTTTTTTTGAAAAAATATTTTTTTCGATATCGGGTCAGTGAATTTTTTTCCAAATTTTGTTTTTAGATGTTAATAAATATCTTATACCAATTTTTATGTATGTCATTTTATAAAAAACATTTAAAAAAACCGCCTTTTAGATTTAAAAAGAAAATCTAAAAATGTATGTTTATATAAAAGAAGTCATATCAAAAAGTTCAATCAAAATCCCTTGAAACCGTTTTCGAGACTCAAAAAATGGTGCATGGGAGGCACTCGTCCTAGATAAGATATTCAAAATAAACGAAGTTGGTATAAACCTTTATCTCTATCAAATATGGTACATTTTGTTATACATTTTTTTTTTAACTTTTGTTCTATAAAATTTGTTCTTAAATGAGTTTGTCCCTCTCCTCTTAGAGAAGAGATGCTACTAGCTTTTAACTTTAAACACAAAAATTATAATTTTTAGTTTGATACATATATTTTTATACTTTTTTTTTATTTAAATAGGGTTACCACATTGCCAATCATTTATTCTTCAAATTATTTTATTAATTTTTTGCATATTCTTATAATTTGTACATTTACAAAACGTTTTATAAGAAAAAAATAGGGAAAAAATTAAGGGAATTGTTTTGTTTAAACAGTGTTTCCATATTGGGAACTCTTGTACATAAGCTTGTACGTAGGCTTGGTTCAACACATGTATTGAGCGGTGGGCTGACACAATGTCCGCAGACGTAATGTCCATTTACTTTTTTCTGTTTTAAACGAACATAAGGTCCATGGACTCAACCTCAAGACATTACGTCCAACATGATATTATGAACAAATTGCTTTTGCAATAATTGGATCTTGTGTCACTTTAAAGAAGACATTCCGTCCATTTGGCCATTATATATATATGACATATTGTCCAATTGGACGTTATTTCCTTCAATAACAGACAGAATGTCCAAATAGACTTTATGACCTTTTAAGACAAAAATCAAACAGACATAATGTTAATTGTACAATATTTCACTTGAAACTTACATACATATCTGCCAAATACATGTGTTGAGTAAAAATGGGTAATTTTTAATTATTGTTTCATCAGTTTTTCAAATTTTCAAAAAATTGATTTTTCAACTTTTTTTTTTTATTTTAAAACTCATATGAAAGTTAAAAAAAAGCTTTTGTGTAAGAATATTAATCGAAATCCGTTAAGTCAATTACGAGAAAATCAGAACCGTTCAAAATCGATCGAGATATTATAGTAGTAGTAGTAGCGTAAATTTTAATCGATGAGCTTCATATTTTTAAAGATCAGTACAAATGGTCAACAAAGGTTAACTGATCTTTTATATTTCCTACATTTTTCCAGAGAAAAATGTGTACAGAAAAGTTGCCAGATTTTTTTAAAAATGTTATCCGCATATCAAAAAATGAGGCAATAAAGGGTCAAAATGCGACTTAAATCCCACAACGACAATCACTTTTCGTTTGTTATTGGAAGTGAATTTAAGTAATGTTACGTAGATAAATATTCATATGAATGCCTAATTATTTGTATAAACTCTTTTTAAACGTCGACGTCGGTGTAGTTAAGTTTGCTTACGATTTGTAAAAAAGCTTCATTCATTCGTGATCCGCATGCCCGTAGAAAATGCTGTGTCGTAAAATATAAATTGATAGTTTGGAAGATACATTTTCATTTGTAAATGATCACAAAAGACAGCAATCTGTTTGTTTATAATAAAGTTGATTTATTTATATTATTCTTAGAGGCCAAACAGCAGACAAATATCATTTCAATGCTTTGATTTCAACAATCGAATTGCAATCAATCATCGCTTTTTTTGTACTGTTTGGATATGAAAAAAAATAAAACATGAGCGATAATAAACAAGCTTGAAGTGAGAAATGTATTTATAGTGAATCTAAATTTTATAGAAAATAAAAATGTTATACTACAATTTAATTGAATCGATTTGTAATGTTTTTATTTAGCAACAAATGTGTAGTAAAAAGAAAAAGTTGCTTAATCAATACAGTTCAATGATATATGAATAAAATATCAGTTATTTTGTTTCGAATTTTTTTTTTTTTAAACTGTTGAAAGTCTAGTTTCAAAATGCAAGTTTTTATCAAAAACTTAGTGGCGACTACAGATTTTTATTGACAAAGAAGACATTCTGTATTTTGAAAATTACCTCATAATTGCTCTGATGTAATAGGGCAACTTTAATTTTTGTAATAATTTTTCTTAAATTGTTAATTTATTAGTTCCTCTCTTGAAATAAACTTTTATAAAAAATACTTTCACGGCTATCCTGTCCAGGTAAATACACCCCTGACTTTAGTACACAGAAATGAAGGAAGAAAAAAAAACTGTATCTTTGAAATATATCAAAGAGAATATTATTTGACGCGTGCTCAATGATTTGTTTGGTATGTCGGCCTCTAAAGCCTATAAATCAAATAAAAATGCGAGTATAGGTAAATATTTCTATTTTCACAAATTGGAATAAATTGTTTAATTGATTTCTACCAAACAAATTAGTTTCACAGCAAAACACAGGTTTGAATCTTATGAGATTTATGAATGTTTTTGTTGTAGTACAAATAGAATGCATATGAATTCGTTGCATGAACTTGCGCTTTTGAAGAAAATTGAATAAAATTAACTATTATACCTACTATTCAATTAAAAAAAAAAAAAAACCACACTGGTATTTTCCCATTGGTTTCCTTGGAATTTATAGACCAGATGTTATTTTGGTTTTCAGAATTTCACAAAGTCAACGTCTTCAAAAACCCAAGTATTTTATAAAATGCTTCTTGTTCATGTATTGGAGTTTTGAATAATTTTGAATAGTTTTTTGTGTTAAAAAAATATTAATTTAATTTTTAATTTTTGTAATCAGCTTAAGTAGTTTTTGACTGTTTACTTCATTTTATGTTGCACAAAATTATCTTGAAATAATATCAAAATTTGTTATCAAACAATTTGAAACAAAAAACACGGTAGACAATTTTACTTTCCAGTTTTTTTTTGCAGTTTAAACATTCATTGAATTTGCTTTAAAGTCTCATAAATTATTAATTACGGCCTTAAGTGCAGAAGAAAATTCCCCGAAACAAATATATTTTTATTTATTCCTAAGACACTTGAGATAAAAACCATTTTTCAGCAATTGTTCTTATTTTTTCGCTATAAAATAAAACTTTTCAAAGGATTTTTATCAAATTATGTCTGGAGTAGGTAAATATCATTGCCTGTTCTCAAGATATATAATCAACACATATTTTTCGTAATTTTTTGTTATTTGATGGAAACTAACCGTTGATTTTGTACTTGTGATATGGGTACCATATATCAAGTTATGTATTCGTGCAACAAAAAAAAAAATTGAGATAAAAATCAAACAGGATATTACGATGGTAGATCTGTCTCCCTCCCACAGCCTAAACGGATAGATCGATTTACCTCCATTTTGATATATCCCCAGACGTTTTTTTTTAATAAATTTTCCTGGACCAAAAAAAAAAAAAACCGTAGGTACCTATCATATATCGATTTTAGAAAAACTTATTTTTTCTCAAAAGTGTCTCCTACGATTTCGAGAAAAAAAAAACCAATATCACCTTGTTTAAATTCTGATTTTCTCTTGTATGACTCACTCAATTTCAACGATTTTTATATAAACGCTCTAATCTGCCATAATACATTTCAGCAACAAAATTTTCGAACATCGGCGTACTAATTTTTTTTTAAAAAAAGCCCTTTCAAAATTTAATATAGAAAAATTATTTTTTTCTTAAAAGCGGCTCAAACGATTTTCAGTTTTTTTTCTAAAAATGTATCTTTTTAGAAGAAATCAAATTGCATACTTTGTTTGAGGTCAAATTCATTTAAGAATCTGGTCGAGTCATTTGAAAATCAAATTTTATGCTTTCTATTTTTTATTTCAAAAACTGCATTTACAAAACTTTAGTTAAGAAGGCTTAGCATATTATTTAAATTGTTATCAGTTCTGTATTACGTTATAAGTTGTAAAGTAAAATTGACATACACATGCAATTACTTCCAGTGGGGAGTTAAAAACGGGTAAACTTAAAATTGTGGTTTGTTGTATCAATTATGTGGATTCAATAACTGCAACATATTTCAGTATTTTTTTTGGAACGAAGTTCTTTATTTATTATTGAATTGGTCTTATTAAAACTACAAAGTACTCCTGTGGTATACCAGGTTACAGTTATATGTTTTTTGAATGACCTAATAAGTTCTCAGTGAAAATTTTGACATTTTTCGATGTTTTTTTTTCGAACACATAGTTTGCCTTTAAAATTTGTAAGTACCTACTCCTACTTACTGAAATATACATATTTGCCAGTAGTAAAACTTAAAGTTTATGTTTTAAAGTAGGTAATTATAATTTTCAAAGTAACGCTAAAAATATGGCAGTCTACAGATTCTGTTATCAAGTTGCAAATAATAATTTGTTTAAAAATATAGCTCACGTTCTTTTTTTTTTTTTCTTACAAAAATTTACGTGTGCATTGTGTGGCACTTTATATATTTGAATAAAGTGTAAGGTTAGGTTAATAGTCTATTAAATTGAAACCAAAGCAAATATCAATACAAATCTTAAAAAAGAAAAAAAAACAACATTCGAACACATTAAAGCACACAAAACGGAAAAGATTCACTTCTGAACTTTAATTGCATCTACTTATAGATTGCTCAGAATGCAGATATTAATATTAAAATGTAATACAATAGATATGCTTTAAGTTAGAAGAAAATTGCTACAAATATTTTACTTTTATAAGTTAGCCGGATTTGATAGCAAAATGTTTACATTTTTGGTTGTCCTTTCAATATTTTGATAATAGTTTTGTTAACTCTCGTTAATCTAATTATGATTTCCGCTAATTGGGGTTATTTAGCTCTGTTTTCTGCAATAAAGTGAAAAAAAATATGCTTATATTAATAAATACTCTTAGGAGAATTTGATTTCTTTTCAGTTATCGACTAAGTTACGCCAAAAAAATATGGCAAAAATTGTTTCAAAAAAGTTACCTTTTGAAAAATTGTCATGCTATTTACAATACCTGTAAATCAATGAAGATGACATAAAAAGTTTGAAGACCCATCTATCCACCTTTTACATATATAAATGTTACAACTTCTATGAACTACTCTTTCTGGTCTATAAACTATTAAACTCGGTTTTAAAATACAGCTGTTCTTTTTTTTTACAATAATTTAATTGTTCTAACAATAAATTGCAAATAACGAAGACAAACGGCTGATTGTTTTCTGACATATACCCAGTTTTGTGACAAACGATCTGCGTGACATTTAATTTTGTAATTGCTTATGTAATTTTTGCGTCAGAAAATATGAACATTTAACTGATGTGAAAAGTTTAGAGAACGGCAATTCTTTAAAATGAGTCACAATTTACAATGAAAAAGTGTACTTAAACTTCTTAGTCTTAAGTTTAAGTTGCTTTATAATTCAATTCTATTAAACGTTAAAGTGAAAATTGTATGTATTCCACTGTACATGGATACGATTTTGTTTTTATTATTTGTCTGATAACTGTCACCACTCATTTCGTTTCTCGTTTTCGTTTCGACGTTGACTTTTGGGACACCCTTTATATACAAGTATAGGATTTAGGACTTGTACAAAAACAAAATGCACGACTAGGTTGCACGCACTTACTCTTAGGGTTAAAATTACTTACTTTATTTTAGTTTATTTATTACTAAAACGAAATAAACAGCTTCTTAAATTGTTCTGGGCTCCAAACAAAGTAAATAAATTTATAAAAAAAAAAATTGTTAGAGCAGTTTTATAAATACAAATTTTGATACTTTATTTTTGAATACAAATTTGCAGAATAAGTCTATTTCATTTTGAAGCATCATAAAACATAAAGAAAATACGTTTCGGAGACATTTTTATGTGCGTGTGTGCTGTTGTAGGGGTCAGCGTTGGATAACTTTTGATATACATAATCAAAATAAATTGGAATCTGTAAACGCCAAAAGTTGATAGGATTAATCAAACTTAGCTTAAATTCAGCCATTTTGAATAAAACCTTCTTGTACTTTTCATACAAAAACCTTCCAAAAATGTGACTTTTGTGTGTAGAGTAAGTTCAATAAAGAATGGTACTGATTTTAAAATAATGGAGGTGTCTAAAAACCGGAATACTTAATATTCCAAAGTTTTGGTAAAAATCTTTTTTGCAAAAAAAAATCTTGCAACGGTACGGAAAAGTTTGGGATAACTAATGAAATTCATATTCAAATTTTAATATTAAATTTTTAAAAAAGTTTTTAAGAACCTTTGTGTTAAAACTATCATCGGAATCCGTTTAGCCGGCCGTTTGCGAGAAAATTAGAAAAAAGAAAAGAAAAAAAGAGGTACAATTATTAACCGATGCATTTTTTTTATAATTTCTAATGTATGTCCTTGCCTGTTGTATAACACAATAACGTTAGATTTTTGAAAAAAATTATTTTTTTTTTCATATAGCAAGTACTGTTAATTTTGGTTCTAAGAAAAAATAAAATTTTCTTCTAGAAAATCACCCAAACCTCTTAACTATCAAGTTTTAAGAAAATCTCTTTAACGTCTTAGTAGCTTAAGAAAGAGACAGACAGAATTGCCGGACTTTTTTCCGCATTCTTTATCATCGTAATATCATGTTTGATTGTTATCTCGATTTCAATTTTCTTTATGAATCCTAAACTTGGCCTATAGTACCTTCCTATTTTGAAAGTAAAACTGAACTGGCGATCACAATCAAACATGGTACTACGAGAACACGAACAAAATATCGTAATTCTTTCTGTCTGTCAGCATGTGTCTCTATCTCAATCAACACTTTAACATTCTAAGTGCTAGTTTGTTCACAGTTGTTTAAGTTTTTAGCATAATTTTCAGAGGTTCTAGTTATATGGCGCTAAAATCAGTTGATTAGCTTAATCCATGATTGACAACTCAAACTATGGATTCTCAGAAAAAAAAAATAGTTTAAGTGGATATTCGCTGGCAATATTCATGGATTAAAGATGCTCTGAAATAAGAATTTTTCTTAGAGCAAAAATTAAGGTAAGCAATTAAGAACCTACAGATTATTTTTTTTTTTGTTAACAATTTCGATTGAATTTCTTGTGTGCAAAGTCGTACCTGTTGTGATAGTTATCAAAGGTACCTTCCATATAGAACGTTTTTTTTTATTTCCGAGAGTTTTTGATGAATTTGTTTTGCAAAAAAGATTTAAAGTAATTTTAATATTAATGTCAAATCTAAAAAAAAAAAATAAAAAAAATTTCAAATTTAACAAAATGTTTTAATTTTTTTTTGAAAAATCAATTTGGAATTGTGGAAACTAAAAAAAGTGCCAATTACACTACACATTTTTTTTGTGCGTGTCACTTTTCGGCTCAAGTCCGTTCGTCATAAAACCGACAATATTTAGATTTCCTAAAATGTTATCTATTGTGCGACATTGAAATTGAAATCTTCATTACGTAAAAGTAAAATGTATGTCCACACACTAACCCGAAATACAAAAAAAAAAAAAATAAACTTAATTTTTAAGGGGAAATAATATTTATGATTATTATTTTTAGAATTTCACATTTTTGAAAAGCTTTCACTCCAAAATATATTAAATCGTGTACTATTTGCGCATTTAATAAATATTAAAAAGCACTTTTGAATTTGCATTAAGGAATGTTAATTTTTGTATAGTAGTGTGTTTCCAATTAAAAAAATAAATGATTCAACAAAAACTGATTCCTTATCCTCGCTCAATAGGCAATTATACGAAGTACAAGGTCAACTTTATTTTAAACCTATAATTGGTTAGCTTGTTTAACATTTTTAAGAAACAACAAACGAAAAAAAACATCAACTAAATTCTTATATTAACCATATTTAATTGCATTATACCTACAGTGCTCATAAAAGAGAAAAGGGTGACTGTAAAAATTGTGTGACGTCGACTTAAGCTTTTGTCGTTAGTTGAACTATAACACAAGTCACAATTATGTATGGGTAATCGTATATATTTAAAAAAACTAAACTATCAACATAAATAAGTTTTTCCTATGTACTACATAAATATATGTATGCTTCGTTACAACATTGTCAATAAAAGATTTTTTGAATGACTAAGGGTGCATCGGTACCTACCTACCTACTTTTTTTTAACATACATAAATGGAATTCATATGTATATGCTTTTTGAATTTCCTAATGGGTCTAAAAATAGACAATTAGTCTTAATGTGTGTGCATTTTACACCCTAGGCAAAGAGTAAATGTTTCTAATGGATGAGTACCCAAGTACAACTATAGAACTTTTGACATTTTTTTACATTTTGTTTGATACAAAATGTAACCCTCTGATTCAGCTGTTTTCATTCTTGTATTACAATGGAATATGGAATATTGGAAGCTCTATTTGTTGTTTAACAATCGTTTGTGTAAATGAAAAAAAAAAAAAAAAATCAAAGGCGCACGATAACTTTGGCGCCTCAATAAAAATGTAGTCAAATGAACAAAACGACTTGAAATGAACAAAATAATAGCCTCAATTACAATTCAGAAGTGTATACATTTGAAAATATGCATATCTGTGCTGTTGGATAAAAACATACATGATAACTCCACATTAGGACTTTTTTCATTAAGGAAATTGAAATGTTTATTAAGAAATTTTAACAATAAGTCTTGAACACATTTCGTCGTATTTCAGCGTGAACTGCGTATCTAAAAAACAAATTTTATTTAGTTTTTTTTCAAGAAATTTAGTTTTTCTCGAAAATTAATAATTGGATTGAATAAAAAAATCGAAATAACCTTAAAACATATTATTTGAGGTTATTGCACCATTTATACTTTTTCATCTCCATTATTTATACAAGTTTTTCAGCATTAGACATTGTGAAGCAAAATCTTTAAAAAATGTAGTTACGAGGTTTACGCACTCAAACGGGGCGATTTGGCCAAATAATTACATTCATTTCTAACGCTGATAAAGGTTTCATTGTTTATTTCTACCGAAACAAAGGATACAAATAACATAGAAGTAATTTTCAAACGACATTTCAACCTGGAGTTCCCGGGTTTTTTCCAAAATCTGTCGGACTTGTCTGGCCTAATACGGCTTTCACACCAAACCATAATCTAGATTTCGGACAAAAAGTACGAAATCTCATCAAAATCTACTAGATTTCTCATACGTTTTCAGTTTTCTTGTTTTTAATCTAGATTACGATGAAATCTTGTACAAAATCTACTTGACTTTGCTTTAGCAGCGATACAAAGGGAAGTGTCAAACAAAATGTAGTTTATGTGCGGTGATTTCGTTATCTTGTTGCGAAATCTTGTTGGTGTGAAAATGCTATAAAACCACCTCGATAAGAGTCAGTCATATCGGTTTTGTAGATAGGTCACACTTTTATCGTTCCAGTTTTTACAAAACATCTTCTGCTGCTTTGAACAATTCGTCTATTAAGTCGTCCAGAAGCCTAATACGATTTAAGTTTGGCAATCACTAAGCGTACTTACTTCATCAAGGTTGGGTGGATGAAATAATTGTTGGTCGTCGCCATACCGATTAAATGGAATAACACTGGGATGTTGACTATTTTAGCTGTTCATCAGTCTAAAAAAATGTTCCTTCCAGAATTCCCTCTCTTATTTCGATAGGTTTCCGGTCTGGGCTTGCAACCTTGGGTAAATCTTCTTACCCTTTAGTTACATTTTTTAACATCCCCCGTGCTAGTAGGTACTTGTTGTTGTGTCTCGAATGTAAATGCTCATATCTAGGATGCCATAAGGAGGATCAGATGCTGTGAAAAAAATTGATGTCTCGTGACTAAACAAAATCTTTCAGTCAGCCAGCCATCAGCAGTTATCGCAGACGACCAGTCGAGACACGTGGCAACAGAAGCCACAACAACGAAACTCTCTTAATTCAACAAAGAACACCGGCTGGCGCAGGCACAGCTAAGAACGAGGTCTACCTACCAAGCTCCTCAGCCACTTAGAGTAGAGGGCATCGCCGACTTCTAAGGAAGAGAAAAAGAAATCAAGAGAAGCGAGCAGTTTAGTCTATTGAGGGTAGTAGGTACTGGTCCAAGTCAGTGCTTACCGTGAACATAGATTAGTGTAATGTTCTTAAATTTTGCCCTGAAATTTTGCCCAGATTGTAACCAGGTGGTCGCTTACTTCATTAAAGCCCAAAACTTCTTGCCTTAGTCCTTCTTTTAGCAACAAAATCATAACAACACATCCGCATTCACTCTTCATCCCATCGAACTGCCTGAAAAGCTGTTATTGACACCGCAGTTGTCATATTGACTACGGAACTTGTCATATTGACTACCGAAGTTGTCATATTGACTATCAAAAGTTGTCATATTGACTACCGAAGTTGTCATATTGACTACCGCGATAGTCAATATGACAACCGATCTTTCAATTTCTTTCAACCAAATATTGTCATATTGACTACAGCTGTTATTGGCTGAAAATTGACTATTTAACTCTTTTATTTCTGTGTACGTCAGCCCTTTTGCCTATCAAATCTAGGTTCTCCACTGCATTAAAGGGCCAATCCATAGAATCCGTCGCGTCCGTTCCGTCAACGAATCTGTTGTCGATGAAGTTAAAAGTTCGGCTACTTTTTCCGTCCCGTCCGTTCTTGTGGGTCGCTTCTTTTAAGAGCTTGTGTATTTTATCGAGCTGTCAGTTGAAAACGTCGAAGGAGCGAGAATTGCCTAAGTGTTCACACTTCTGTCCCCAACAATCATCCAGAAGGAATGAGCCCCCATTTTATTCAGCTGAGGTTCTAGGCACCCAATGTTCGCCATGAGGTGGTGACAGTAGAAATTGGTAGTCAGAGGCGGATTTTGAGAAGAATTTGTGGTAATTTCTGCCCTCTTGAATGCGCATAACTACCCATTGAACATCAAATTTCCAAATTGCAGAGTGCAAAATAGCAAAGAATAAAATTCTGAACTTTTTGAATGTTTAACATAAAAAAATAAAATTTGTATCTTCACACTCCCACATCCAGCACTCAACCATACAACAATGTTAATATACTTTTTTAGGTCAAGTCAAAGATACTCTCGTATATAAAACACCACATACGTACATAGTACCTACCTACTGCTATGTAAAATTATCTCCTTCGGCAATATTTTTTCTATAACAACTTGATCCTTTATTTCTTTCAGATTTCAATAACAAACAAAAATTTCAGTTCCCTGCCAAAAAATAGGTATTTGATTGAAAAGATTAAAAAAACCTGCCACTGTCAGCAGTGGAAAGTTTTCAAAAAATTACTAAGATACGCAGAAAAAACATCTGCTCTATATTTATGTACTGCAGAATATCTACGCACTTATTGCTGAACAACGTGGTTTGCTTTAATGATACCGGAATTTACCTTTTATCGAAGGGTATATGCCTATGTGTACATATATATCCCTTAAACCTTACCAAAAATACTCGTATACATACATCCACGAAAAATCGAACAGCAAAATTGTTGTATGTTTTGCTTACCGAATGAATTTTGTTTAAGGGTTGAATTACATAATGTCCCTTAAATTTTTTCTGCTTCCTATCAGCAAAAAAAAACTTTCGTTTTAAGAGAAACAGGGTTGAGTGGTAACATGCAGACAATCAGACATTATTATTTGTATTTGTTCATGATTGTAAATGTAAGTGAAATAACGAAACGAAGGTTATATAGTTTTGTTCAGCAAAGTGTTCTTCCCAATATAAAATAAGAAACATTTTATTGTATGATTGTCCTTGAAAGAAATTGAAGAAAGGAATTGTTTTTGTGGCCAAGGATTTGCTGTTTTACAGTTTGGTACCCATACTTGGTCATTATTTTTATCCTGACCTATAAGTTGCTTTGTTACATTTTATTCTAACGCAAAACTATCAAGGATATGAATATGAAAGTCACTCATAGAAAGTATTGTATATATCCTGTTTAAGGTTCCTGACCTTTTCATGTTATAGGTACTTACATCGTAAAAGTGAAAAATGAAACTCGAGATCCTTGATGGTGTAATAAAAATGTGTTACAACGAAACACTTTTACCTATATATATCGATATCGTTGACCTAGTTCATGCTGTAGAACTTTTCGGAAAAAAAAGTAAAACTTTTACGCAACTGATTTCAGGATGTGTGGGGGAAAAGAATGAACAAAGACTCTTTTGAGATTTACTGATTTGGCTCCTTATAGGTCTTTCATTCTATAAAAAGGACATCAAAAAAAAAAAGGGAGGCAGTCTTGTTATACAAATGGTTTCTTTTTTTGTTTTTGTTTGAAACAAATGAGAATTAATTACAAACATTTTGTTATTTTTATCCCAAATAATGAACATACACATTAACATTTACTCATTAGTACAAAAAGTTATACCTTAGAGGCTGCAACAACAAATATATTAATGTTAAAGTTCAGAGTTGAATCAGCAATATGTATATAGATGAGGACCCCTACTAGACCTATGTATCTGTCTTAAATTTTATATGGATCTCAACAATAAATGGACTTGTGTTACTTTGAAGATGTATACCTAAATCCTTTCATATCTACAGAAGTAGCTAATATCTAATATTATTCTTATAGCTCTTTGAAAACTGAGCTTATTTCTTATAAAAAAAAAAAAAACAAACAGATAGAAATATTCGGAATGTTCTTCAAATTCTTGAAGTTTAAGTTGCAATATGGCTTCAGTACATTTAATACATTTCTACGCTAACAAGAGATTGATGCTTCTCTGTGTGTTTGAAGAAGAAAACTAAAGAATTATCAACTGAAGAAGCAATAATTTTGAACAACATTAAAGAAACTAACTTCATTGATTATCTTCCTTCATTTGAAGATATCGGATACATTTTTTCCATTACCATATTCATTTCCCATCCCCAGCATTCTTTAAGAGTTCTCACTTTCGAATATGATTGGCAACTCTTTGTGAAGAATTTCTTCTGAATTCATGTTTTGGCCCCGGATAAAAAAAGAGAGTCTTGATTTGGTTTTTGCTTATGTAATTTATGGCATTTACCGTTCCTATTGTATATTTATTCAGTGAATCTTAACAATATTCTTGAAATTGTGCCGTGCTGTAAAATAATGTCAATTCTACAAATTTGGCTATATTTCAAAAAGTTGAAATATGTAGTGAAACATGGCCACTTTCTTATAATCAATTACTCTTTTTTTATTTGTTTAAAACATTTGCAAATGGAATTTTTACTTAAAAAGACTTAAAGGTCAAAAATCAAGTGCCTAACATTGATTTAGAAATATATTGGCCTTCATCTGTCTGGCGACTGAACATTCAATCGGAGGTGATAAAAACAAAATTATAAAAAGTTCCATTAAAAAGAATTTCATATCCGTGATTCAGCAGCTTCAGCTGTTACTTAATAGTTGTGGATGAGATTTACTCGTTTCGGCTGCTATTACCCAGTTTTGACTGCGATTTACCAGTTCCGGTTGCGATTTACCAATTTCGGTTGAAATTTATCTGTTGTGGTTGTGATTTATCAGTTTTGGCTGCCATTTACTAATTTTGAATTCGATTGACTAATTTCCTCTGTGATTTACCAGTTTTGATTGTGTTTTGCTTCAGCTGCGATTTACCAGTTTAGACTGTTATTTGGCAGTTTCATTTAGCTAGAATTTATCAGTTTCACGGCTGCGATTTATCAGTTTCAGCTGCGATTTAACAGTTCCAGACGCAATTTAACAAGTTCAGTTCAGCGATTTACCAGCACCGGCTGCTATTTAATAGTTTCGGGTGTAAGTTACTATTTGTAGTAGTAGTATTAGGAAGCAAAAGCATAAAGTCAAACAACCGGAGAGAATCCTGAACCATATAGCCTGGCATGCAAGTAAGGTTCCTATACTCAGCAAATTCTCAGACTTATTGTTATCTTTAAAGGAAATGTATCTGATGGCATTACATGAAAAAGAGGCCTGATCCAAACAAAATACCTTAAAGCATATTTCATTGGTGAAAATTGTTGAGAGCATGCCCTTTTTCATATCATATATGTCGCAACGAATTCAATTTGGGGATGAATAGCGATCTTGAACAAAAATGCATCAATACATATTGATATATAATCACGCAGTTTGACCCATAAAAAAAACTTTCTAAGGCATTTCCCAAGATATGTATGTATAAAAGTAAGCATTTGGCCTTATTTTACTTTAAACTGGAATCTTCTTTGGGTTCTTATTTCAGAAAGTGAAATAAGGCCGTTAATTTAAACTTGCCAACCTAGCACTCAAAATTCGAGTGCCAATTTATTTTTTATTTTATTTTTGGAGATAATCACCAATAGATGTCTGAACTGAAATTTGTATGAAATAAATTATCCGCTCTTTCCAGCAACAGCTGTTGCTAGTGTAGGTGTGAATTCGTTTCCACTTTTTGCTAAAAGTGCCGATTGTAGTTTCAAAATATTATTGTAAGAACTTAACTACTAAAAAGAACGCCTAATATTTCGGAGTGTTCAAATTCAACAACCTGTTCATCAATTTTTGTCGTGTTGGTGGATTTGTCCATTGACTTATTATATATGGACTGCTAGTAGCCAACTTCACGATGATTCTACCGAGAACTATGCAATACTAGCCCTCGAAAGGACACTAGCGGAAAAGAAAGATAACATTTTTCACGTTTGATTTTTGCTTGTCCTAACCTTAATCTTAACACTTCGAGTTTATCTTAAAAACGAAAGGTTTCTCTAGCAAACATTATTGTTTGGTTAAAATTGTATGTTTTTCAAAAACTTACCATTTTCATGCTTTGAGTCTAGATTCTCTTCGTGAACCACATGTTCGATGTCTTACATAATTTATGATCATTTGATTTTTTATGTTGCACATACTTTATTAATTATAATTTTATTTATTTTTCTTCGAGAAAAAAATAAATTCTTGCAAATGAAAATGAAACACTTGAACAAAATGGCACACAATGATATAAACATCAAATAGAAACATTCAATTAAATACAGATGACATTATTTTTGCGATAGAAAATTACATAAGATGGCTATAGCTTTTCTATGTACAAATATGATAGTTCCAATCAATAAAAAGAGATAAAGAGATGTCTCTAGTCGCAATCGACGGAATGTTTACCTTTTTTGCCACTAGTGTCCTTTCGAGGGGTGGTGTCGCAATAAAGCGTAGAATAATTTTTCTGGTAACTTTTGTATGAAAATTCACACAACCAGCAGTCCATATATAGGGTGTCCCAAAAGTCAACGTCCAAACGGAAACGGGTGATAGGGTAGGTGATGACAGTTATCATGAGCTATGGCCATTCGAAAAAAAATCGAAAAAATGGTCACCCTGTGATGGTTTTTCAAGTGTCGTGACTACAAATCTTAATTTTTCTCAATTTTTTTTTTGTTATGGAATCTTGAATAACCATGCTATTAATTGCATTCAAAAAATTAAACCCATCTGCATCAGTTTTAAAGAAAATACCACTTTTTTAGCTGAACTAAGTACTTAAAATTTTTACATGACCCTAATTCAATGGACCGTAGCGTAAAAAAAATGTACTACGAAATTTTGGCAAATTATCTTTAAAGTTGGTGTATCCCATTTTCATTTCAAAACGGTATAGTAATTTTTTTATTAAAAAAAAAATCAAATTTAATGTAATTTCCATTTCGATTTTATGTTAAACTATCATTTTCAGGGGGTTATTTTGGTGCAATTTATGTTATAAAAAATTAGCATTTAAACTAAAGTGGCAATTTAAAATAAGTACAAAATTTAAGTAGAATGCTGAGGGTTTAAAAAAAAATAGATACTCCATTTTAAGGAAGAATTTTTTTTCGCAAGCAAAGGTATTACGAGTATGTACGGTACGCTTTAGTGAAAGTTTTTCGTTGAAAACTTTTTTTAGTATTTAAATTTTTTTAATAATTAGACAGAAATAACTTTTGCATATCTAAATTACAACTAATCCTTTACTTACTTACTTACTCAAACCTTAAAAAGTCCGTTGTGATCCCCTTAAGGGGCATAGGGCCTCCACTACTCCTACGCGCCATCGTGTACGGTTTCTGGAAATACAACGTAGTTCTCTCCAACTCTTCCCCAGCTGTGCATATTCACTTTCGACTGTCCTGAGCCATGTGCTTCTCGGCCGATCCGACCCTCTTCCTACCTGTGTGAGTGGGTTCCATTGCATCGTTGCAATGCAATCGTTGCCTTTTCGAAGCGTATGACCAATCCACTGACACTTACGTCTGCGAATAGTACTGTCAATGGATTCTTGACCCATTCTTCTATGAAGTTCTTCATTAGAAATACGGTTGGGCCAAAAAATCCTTAAGATGTTTCGTAGACACCTTTTCACGAACGATTGCAGCTTGCTTGTGACAGTTGCTAAGATTTTCCAAGTGCTGCACCCATACAGAAGCACGGATTCAACATTGGAGCGGAACAGTCTCAGCTTGGTCTATAAGCTTCTAGCGTTGTTTCTCCATACTTTGGACAGCATTCCGAAAGCAGCCTTTGCCTTTTTGATACGGCTGTCGACATCTTGTTCGGTTCCGCCTTTGGTAGAAACAAAACTCGCAAGATATTGAAAGTCTTCTACTTTCTCTACCGGTTGTCCAGAAATATTGACTTGAACGGATGAGTTACTTCCAAGGCTGATCATTTTTGTTTCTGCCGTGTTAATTTTCAGCCCCACGATTTCTGCTTCTCCCTCCACCCTTGTTGTCATTTGATAGAGATCCATGATCCTATGAGATAGTAAGCATACGTCGCTCGTCCGCGTAGTCCAGATGTTTTAGTTGGGATGTCAGACTCCATTGAATTCCACCATTTCCGTTTAACAGGGCTGCACGCAGCACATCACTTATCACTAACAGGAAAAGTATTGGCGACAGTATGCAACCCTGTCTGACTCCACAATGGACTTCGAATTCATCCGACAACCTTCCTCTATGTAAAACTAATCCTTTGGAAATTTTAATCGCCAATGGAAGCAACAGACGCGTAGCAGGGGAAATCAAATTCTTTTCTCGCAATTATAAACGATTACAGGCAGCAACTATTCATATTAATATGGAAGATATAAATAATTCCACCCAGTTGTGAAATTATTTTATTTCTTTTTTTTTTTATATTTTACTTTCAAGTGGAAACTTATTCAATTTGTGACAGTTATTACTCATATTACTTACTGCATAAAGCTGGATAAAATGTTGGATGCATTTATCTATTGTTGAAAGCTAAATTGAAGTGAGCACGAGTATTATGAAAGAATATTATGAAGAGTATAAAATTTCAATTTGTTCAAATCTCTGAAGTACAATTTTCGTAGATGTCTTCATTTGATGCAAACATATTTTATGCATATGATGTGAATTAGCATTAGTCTTATATCCTTTCTTCTGCGTTATAAATACGCCCTTTTAAAAGGTATTAAATTACCATTATGTACCTATGTACTTCAAAATAAACACACAAAAAAAAAATAGAAAGCACGTATGAGAGTGTGTCCTTTGAGGCGAAAGCATTATGTAGCTTAGCTAACAACTTAAAGGTTAAACTTGTATGTCATTTTAAGAGGTTGTCGCTTAAGTGGTAGGAATTATAATTATCCAGGCATGTAAAGCTACTTATGTTTGGGGAGTTGTGGTAGAGAAGAATGTGACGAGTATCGATTTCATTTATCACTAATTGTTTTTTTTTTTTTTAATTATCTTTGCTGAATTTTAATAGATTATTATTTTTCAAATATATACATTTATAGATATTTTTTGTATTAGATTGGATAACGATTCTCTTCTTTTAACAAAAATATTGAAAAGAGACGTTTCTAGTGACGTGTTTTAGACAGACAGGGATTGCACACGTAAGTTTAACTTACGTAAGTTACTTACTCGTATTTTGAAAAATGTACCAGAATAACACAGATTTTTTAATTCAAGTAATTTGTAATTTGTTGTCAAATGACAGTGCTGCTTTGCGATGGTTGGGAGATATTTTGTAAGAACCGAAAATAACCGTTCCTACACATTGGACAATTTGACTTTTTTCTAAAACGGCTCTAACGAATTTGATTAAAATTTATGTGTCCATTTTTATAACAAGTAAGTTGAAGGTCATAATTTTGAAATGAAAGAAATGTTTGTAAAAATTCTATTAACGGTACCTCCCATAGAACCGTTTTTTTCATTTTTTTTATTTCTCTTAATTGACTGAACCGATTTTGATGAATTGTCTTATACAAAGGTAATTAACAACCTTTTGCCAATGCAACATGTTGCAGGCGAAATATTCAACAAAAACGAAATTTTGCCTGTGTTTTTTTGCTACGACATGCCTGTGTTCAATCTTGAATGTCTCGACTTGTATAAGTCGTAAGGAGAAGAGTTTTTTCTTCTAACTATGGGGAATGAAAAGAGCTTCTAAATTAGTGAAAACAATGTCTACTACGATATAAACTTTTTTCGAAACAAAGAACTGACTTGAAATGGCTGCATTTTTCTACAGATGCATTTGTATAAGAAGAGGTACCACTTAAATCAAAGAAAATATTATAGCGAACCATTAGGTTTTTATTTTTTTTTTGCTTTTCAAATGAATCTTTATCGATCCATGAAAAAAAAAACTGACAGTGCCTCTGCGCGCAAGGTCAAGCAGTTTTTCACAACACTTAAACTGAACTACAAGTTTTTTACAGTTTTTTTCTTACAACCAAAACCGAGTTTCTACTAGCTTGCAATCAAACATACATGACAGAAACAGAAACATTGTGAAATACTGCATGGTAGGCCATGAAAAAAGAGCTTACTACCGCGGGAAAAGAGTAAAATACTTCCCAAAACAAAGAAATTCAGAGAGTAAAGGCGTGGAATGTGGTGGAAAAAATGGGAAAAGTCGCGGAAAATATGCAAAATACCGTACAATACCGTGATAAAAAGCACGAAATTCCGTGAAAAAAAGCGCGGAATACTGTTGAAAGATCACGGAATACATCAGAGAATAACAAGGGTGGTCATGAAAAAAGTGTTACTATAACGGGAAAAATCGTAAAATACTTCGGACACAAGCGAAGAAAGTCACAGAAAAAAACCAGGAAAGTCGCGAAAAAAGCTCGAAAAGTCGCGAAAAAAAATGAAAAATACCACGGACTAGCGTAGTAAAAATTGTGGATAGAGCGTGAAATACTAGTGAAAGAAGTTTGTTTCCGCGATATCCGACGCATTTATTCAAAACCTCATACGTTTCTTTCTGATGAATTTTACACATTTTGCCACACGTTTTTTCTCAGTTTTCCTAATCGTTCCATGATGCTCACATAGACAACAATTGTATTTGGCCTGCTCGCGCCTTGAAAAAAAACTTCAAACTGATTCTGTTATCTTCCAAATGGGAAAAAAAAACAAAAATATTGAGCACTAGAATGCAAAGATTTATAAAATAGCCAATTACAACAATGATAAGCCTTGGGGGTTATAAGCTACTTTAGTTTTGTTATGATCCAATAACTAATAAATTTTACGAGCGATCGGGTTAAGACAACAACATAAAAATCACTCTCCAGGGCAATACAACGTCTGCCAGGTCAGCTACTTTTATACACAATTTTAGCTATAAGGACACAAAAAAGGAAATTGAATACTTTTGAGACCCATATGATATTTTGAAGTGCTGTATTTTCTAAACGGAAAATGACATCTAAGAACTTAAAAGGGAAAATTTATGTAAAAGTAGCGCAGTCATAACATTGTAGAAAATATATTTTTTCCAAAACGAACGCTTTTGAGATATAAGCATTTTTGACCTTTTAGCTTTGATCCCCTGTACGGACCTATAGTGGTAATTGCAAAGTTCAAGACTTTTTTTCAGAATCTAAGCCACCCCAACACAAACCTGTATAACAATCATCCTGTTACAAATGATTCCTCGAAAAAAGCTGTCAGTACTTTTCTCATCAGTGGTGTAATAAGTTGGGAACTTCTTGTATAAAATGTATGTTTTAAAAATTTCATTTGAATATTCTAGCATACTGTTACTTTCGAAACCTTACTGGTAGTTTTTCGGGTCGGAAGCATTAAATGCGCAGCAAGTACGTAATTGTGAGTCATTTGACCTGTTCGTGTATCTAACTTCACTCATCAATAATATAAAAAGTTCAAACGTGATTAAATTCAAAGAATAATTCATTTACAATAACATAGCTGTGGCAACTAACATATCGTGAGGTAAAGAAAGACTACGATTTCTAGTTGAATCTATTTGTAACGTTCATTTATCCAAATGATGGATGTCCTTTTATGGCAGATAAAAATTGAGCTTTCGGAAAATTTTCGATACATGAAAATTTGTAACATCAAGGTGGTCTATTTATGTAAATATGAATAACTGCATGTGTTATTTGTCGTGGATGTAGTCAATATTTGTGTAGTCATATTCTGCCTACTTATTATCTGTAAAAAGCTGCAATTATTGATTTTTGGTAAGCTGCCAATTTGAAACATTTTTCTTCTTGATTCGCTGGCATATGACATCAATAAATCATGAATAGGAAAAGGGTGACCCAAAAACAAAAAGTTAAATAGCGTTTGGCACCTAAAAAAATAACAAATGAATAATTTGGTGTCTTTTTGAATTTAATGTTCTTGAGCAAATTCATTATATTTTGTACCAAAACCTAAGGATTTTCAGAAAATATTTTAGTTTCTACAATTTATTGATTTCGTGTAAACAAAAATATTTTTTTTTTTAATTTCCAGGTGCATTTCTAATTCCCTTTATGATTATGTTGATCTTAGAGGGTGTGCCGCTGTTTCTGATTGAACTAGGAATTGGACAGAGAATGAGACTAGGTGCACTTGGTGTTTGGAATACTATTCATCCGTGGTTGGGTGGAATCGGAATATCATCGTGTATTGTAACGTTGTTCGTAGCATTATATTACAATGTTATAATAACATGGGTTTTCTTTTATTTATTTAACAGCTTTCGGGTAAGTTTACAATCAACCATCCCACATTCATATAACTATTCTAAAATTGAATTTATAAATTGTTTTTCATTGAATATAGTATCCATTGCCTTGGGCATCATGTCCTGGAAATGCCACATACGAGGTAGAAGAATGTGCACGATCTTCAGAAACAGCATACTTCTGGTATCGTACAACACTGGATGCAGCCCCATCCATGGATGAACCCGGAGGTCTAAAATGGTGGATTGTCTTATGCCTGATGTTGTCATGGACAATTGTCTTCTTCATCGTGATGAAGGGTATTCAGAGTTCTGGAAAAGTTGTCTATTTCACATCATTATTTCCATATATTGTCTTAACAATTTTCTTCATTCGTGGAATAACTCTACGTGGTGCCAGTGCCGGATTGATGCATATGTATACGCCCAAAGTTGAGAAATTAGCAGATCCAACTGTGTGGTTAGATGCTGCCACACAAGTCTTCTATTCATTTGGACTTGCTTTCGGATCGTTGATTGCATTCGGAAGTTATAATACGCCTAAAAATAATTGTGTTCGTGATGTCATATTGGTGTCGGTGTGCAATGCTATAACTGCAATTTATGCTAGTGTTGTAATATTTGCCATTCTTGGTTTCAAAGCAACTGTAAATGTTGATCGATGTATTGAAGTGTAAGTACATAAATATTATGTTATTATTATTATTAGAAATACAATTGCTGGCATAAAAAACATTTGAATGCACTTGTATTTTGAGAGTGTTAAAGTTTTTCAAATTCATTCAAAATTGGTAAGCATATGGACTACCTATATACAATTTCTGCCGAATAATTTAACCGTTAGAAAGTAGTCAGTAAAAGTTTACAGTTTTTCATTATTTTCTCAGCAATAGATGATTTTTTTTCAATTGTTTTAAATTTAAACTTTAGCGGTCACTATGGCGTATGCGTAACCTTTTATAGAATTGAATAAAGATTGTTTTTTTTATTGCTGACCAAATAACGAAACTAGTTGACTTGTTAGTCCGAAAGATTGTTAAGCAAGATATTTAAATTTTTTTTACATAATGGGGTGTTTCTGCTTACATTTATTGGTTTCATTAAAAATAAAATGCACGGCTGGATCGCACGAACTTGCTCTTGTAGATCAAAGTAATAATATATTTGCTAGTCATTGAACAATTCAATTTTTGTATGTTATTGTACAAATTTTGAAAGAAATCGGTTTAGCCCGTAATGCTATATAAGTAAATACCTATAAAGTATGGAAAATTTCCCCGAAACGTGTCATCATATTTCCGTTAGTCGAATTTTTTGAGAAAAACTAAAAACGCTGAATTGTAACAATCACTCATAACATTACATACAACAAGTTTAATTAAAATCGTTAGACCCATTTTCGATAGATATCCAATAACTCGAAAACGTTATATGGGAGGTATTCGTTCTAATCGAGATATTGAAAAACAAAAAAAAAAAAAACAACCTTCGAAATTACAAAAAAGTAATCTGTACGTAATTTCAAGATAATCCGTCAACCGTTTCGGCTGTGGCTCTCTGTACAGATGGACGCACAGGCGAATAGACGAACAGACGAACAGATGAACAGACGAAGAGACGGGCAGACCGACTCAATTTTTTTCCAAAATATTTTATTTTAAAATACATTTTTATCAAATTATTGGCTCCACTGCTAAAAGAGAACCAAAACAGTAGAATTCGAGCAGGCATATGTTAGCCAGTTTTAGGCATTTTTTTTTCTTTTTTTGCATATTAAAATTTAAAGTGTTTTCTTATATTCTTTGCACTTTCTGTATCTATAATTATTCAGTTGATTCAAAATTATGAGCAATTTAGTAAAAACTTTACAAAATGTCTGTTTTTAAATTGTTTTTGTAAACCTTTCTTCAATAATTATTTTTGTAAAATTTAAAAAACCACCAACAGGAAATTAAATTTCCTACAAAGAATTATGTATGCTGTTAAATATTCAGATTCAGCTTAGTTTTCCCATTATATAAAAAATAATGAAAAGTTACTAAGAAAGGCAAACTAAACTATGTATATTCATATTCACAAGAAACGGTCGTAACTTAAAAACCTATCCAATATTCTCTTGAAAGAATACATTTTTTTCTTTGTCAGAGATATAACTGTAAGCAAAAAACATTAAACTGATTGTACATTTACTAAATTGATTTTTTTTAACTTTGTATCGTAAATTATGCTAAAAAAAATTACGTTTTTGAAAGTATTTTAGAACACTGCGCTAACAACACTAAATTTGTTGCAAATTTTCTCAGTATTCAGGGGTTGGTTCTTTTGTTCAGATCCATAAATTATTTATGAAGATATGGACCGAATACTAAAGATGCTTGAGAGAAAAACGACAAAAATAACTTTAAAAAATCATATCTCGAAAACACAGCCTTGAATATTATTTTCAATGCGAGGGTACAGTTTGGCCGCAAACTAGTGTAATTATTTCATGATGTCCTATTTTTTTTCGTGTACACTTCAGTATTCAATATAGTGTACCTATTTTATTCTACAAATACTTACACTTTGGTTTCATATATGGGTAAAAAATATTATTTAAAAACCGAATTTATAATATATTTTATACTATTTATTGCAAAACTTGTGAGTGTCTTACTTGCAATACAATTGTAAACCAAAATAATTGTTAACATTTTGGGTGTAGTTCCTTAAAAATAAAAAAAAAATACTACAAACGCTTAAAAATTTTGGACCGAAAAAACTTGTATATTAATGATGAAGTTTTGAGCTTAAAGTCAATAAATGAAACATAAGTTTAGTTTTGTTTTCACGACGTTTAGTTCATGTCTATGGCCACCATCAGTAACTTGTTGGAAAAATGTTTAGAAATACAATTTTTCACACATGTGTTGACAAAGTAACGTTAAGTAATAAGAACCACTCAAAAAACGTCCAAAAATGTTTTGTTTTTTTTTTTAATTCAAAAACACCGTTTATGAGCAGTTTAAAAAGCATCCTTAATTTAAAAATTGGAATAAATAGTTTTTTAGTAAAATTACTAGGTATAACTACAGTAAAAGAGATGTACTTTACCTTTATTTCAGAAAATTTTGTTTTAGCGGAACCATACACTGTACCACCTATCTTTTGGTGTATTTATTTTTTCACTTACTGGTTCAATTTTTTTATAAAAGCCGTCGGTATTCTTTAACTTTAAAAACAAAAATCTTACAATCAAAATTAGAACTAGAATTGTTTGTTTCAATTTTAATACATATAATTTGTAAGGCAAATATTAAAGATTGAAGAACTTTTTGCCCCCGTTGACTCTTGGAAGATATACATTATATAGATACGGTCACAAAGAAAACTTTAAGGATTATATTCTGAAATTCTAGGAAAATATGCCAAAGAAATCTCCCACCTTAATAGACTATGTTAATTGAATACAAAGCATTATGGTAGAATATACATTAATGTACAAGTCCGTACCATATACCTACTGTTTCATATAAATTTAAGTTAATTTGATTTTGTGTCTCAAATGACAATGACCAATGACGCATGGAAATATTAGTATACTCATTTATACACAGTTTACTATATATGTGTATTTAAAGGCTCATTCCATTTAATTTCTATGGACATTTTCTGACTTTCAAAACTTTTATTAAATTTTAGAAATAAATAACACAAACAATGTTACTCTTGAATTTTCAAGTGAGTATGCGAGTCTCACAAAAGACAAAGAGCAAATTAATTTTCAACCTTTTAACAGATGTAACAACTTTTTGATACGTTCCATAAGTAAAAAAAAAAAAAGAAAAATTATTTGTGAAAACTTTGTGAATTCTTAAAAAAAAAAAAAAAACAAATAACAGACTTTCGAGCATGTGAAGGTTAAATGTATTTAATTTTCCATAAAGTAAAAAGTGTGTTGAGTGGCCTCGCCTCATACAAAGGTTTAAAAAAAATATCAAAAAAGTTTTGTAAAGTATGCAGAAATATTATGAAATTATTTTTATATGAAAAAGAAGAACCTTCGTACTTAGTTCCTATAGCATTTTTTCCACTAAAATTCACAATAAGAATCATTTTTCAAACAAATCCTGGTATTTTGATAAATAATGCAAATATGTACGTTTATGTAAGAGGAAAATCAATTCCCGAAATTTTTAACATTTTATTTTTCGTAAACATTTGTATTTAAACAAAATATAAGGGGGCCAGGTTCTTTTCAACTTTTAATCTGATTTGCGAAGTTATTTCATAAATTTGTATACAATATTTTTTTTAAACTCACAAATCGAACTTTGCAATTTTTTATTTTGTTTTTTATTTAACGATATAATTTTTATTTAATATTCACATTAAGTTTTTCTTTTTTTAAATGAGTTTTGAATGAATCTTATATATTTTTTTTTTATTTAGCTTATAAAGTAAAGCTAGTATCTCAAAGCTTGTGTAAACACACACTTTTTCTTTTTTGTAATAAAAATACACAATATTATCTGAACAACAATTTAATACCATATGGATCCCGAATATATATAAAAATTGAGAGAAAAAACAACGTAGAATCAAAAAAAAAAAAAAAGAAAAAAAAAATACTTTAAATCAACAATTCGGGTCCAAACACTGAAATTTTAAAATCAAAAACGTTTCCATTGAGAATACGAAAACGCGAAAAAAAATCATGGCCACTATTAGTATACGAACCAGTATGGTGCTTGAGTTATCAGTCGACTGTCTTACCTATTGTTCTATACTCTCTGTTAAAAATGACTTGTATTTGAACCAAGTTATATCAAGTTTTAATTAAGTTAGCGCCATTTGCTTTGTATGTTTCGTTTTTTCATTGAGTGCACCTACTATATATGTATGTAACTAATATTAGTTATAAGGGAAAAATAAAATAAAAACGCATAGTGCATACTTTCGGGACCCACATGTTATCTTTAAGTGATGTATGTCAACTTAATTTTGCTATTGTAGAACATCTTTTTTTTTCAAAAACCCACCGTTTTTGAGATATAAGCGAAAAACTCGTTTTTGTGATCTTTGACCTCATATAACGGACAAAGCGGGCACACTTTTTTTCCTTTGTATGCTAAATAACTAAAATTATTTATACAATATCTGAAATCTCTCGAGCTTATTAGTATTAGAAGTGTTAAAAACAAAGTAAACTTAAAAAAAATTGCATATTTTTAGGACCCAGCTGAAATTTTTAAGTGATGTAACTTCTATACGGTGAGTGATATCTACAAACATTAAGAGACACTTTTATGTTAAATTAACTGTGCTATTAGATTGCATAACATTTATTTCCAACACCTACAGTTTTTGAGATACATGTAAGCAAATGGTCACAAAAATGGGGTTTTAGTTTATATTTCAAAAACGGTAGGTGTTGGAAAAAAATAATGTTCTACAATCTTATACTGCTTATACTGAGTTAATTTTATATAAATTTGTTTTTGAAAATTTGTAATTATCACTTTCCTACCGCTTATAGTACTTCAAAATTTCATATGGATCCTAAAAATATATATTTTTTTTTACTCATATTTCAAAATTCCTAATATAATATTAATAATCTCGAGAGAATTCAGTTAATATATATATAATTTTAGTTATAAAGCAAACAAATGGAAAAATAGCATACTTTCGTGATCCATATGATAATTTTAAGTGCTGTAACTTCTTAACGTTACGTGATATCAGCAAACTTTTGAAGACAAATTTATTTAGAACTCAGTTTTTAGTTTCTAGAAAATTATTGTACTCCAACACAAAACACTCCGTCGCTGATAACAACG
The DNA here is from genome assembly GCA_948107695.1 of Meliscaeva auricollis. Classification (NCBI taxonomy): domain Eukaryota; kingdom Metazoa; phylum Arthropoda; class Insecta; order Diptera; family Syrphidae; genus Meliscaeva; species Meliscaeva auricollis. Next base: position 28,523,260 of record OX403619.1, on the reverse strand, counting down.
CAAGATCGTCTGTTCGTCTATGCGTCCATTTGTACAGACAGCCACAACCGAAACGGGTTGATGAATTTACTTAAAATTACGTGCAGATTACTTTTTGTAATTTCCAAGGTTGTTTTTTATTTGTTTTTCAATACCTCGATTAGAACAAATACCTCCCATATAAGGTTTTCGAGTTATTGGATATTTATCGAAAACGGCTCTAACGATTTTGTTTTTCTCAAAAAATTCGAATAACAGAAATAGAAGCGTTCGAGGAAATTTTCCACACTTAATAATTATTAACTTATATAGCATTACTGGCTCAACCGATTTCTTTCAAAATTTGTATAATAACATACCAAAACTGAATTGTTCCTTTAATCTACAAGAACAAGTTCGTGCGATCCAGTCGTGCATTTTATTTATAATGATCATCTATGGTACCTACTATTTTTTGTCAATTTCATTTTGTGTCTATTTTTAATTAATATTTTAAAATTTTGGATACAAATAGTGTTTTCTTAGGAAATATGAAAATGTCCATCTTCATGGTCACCTCATGGTATGCCCAAGTCATTTGGTCTAAGTTTAACATTTTAAATTTTTGGAAAAAACAAAATGCAAAAATTGTGCACCTATTAACAATTTGTTTTTCCAAGTATTTTCATTCCACAAATATTTGAAATGGTATAACAGTTAGTCAGCTAGTGTTCTGCATTTCCGGTCTGATATTTCCATCAAAAAATAAAATGTATCTTTAGAATGAAAACAACTGTTGGAATATGAATGTGTTTTATTTTTCAGGAACAAAGAAATCCTCTTCAAGCATTCATACTTGCCATTTAGAAATGTCTCCATGGAAGAATATGAAGCAGCTATGCATAAAATCAATGGCAGTGATTCTAAGATTCTAGAATTGGAAGAATGCAGTTTGTCAACTATGTTAGACAATGTAAGAAGGTTTTTTCTTCATAAAATTCTTTTTGTTAACTTATAAAATTTTAGGCAGCTGAAGGTACTGGATTAGCATTTATTGTCTTCACCCAGGCAATTGTGGAATTACCAGGTGCACCATTCTGGGCCGTTCTGTTCTTCACGATGTTACTCTCACTTGGTCTAGGCTCACAAATTGGTATTCTCGAAGGAATGCTTTGTACACTATTTGATATTGATATAGTTAAAAGGGTCAAGAAACAGCATGTAACCGGTGTGGTATGCCTATTCTGCTTCTTAGTAGGATTTGTTTTCTGTACAGGAGCTGGCGAATACTGGTTGAAAATGTTTGATTCATTTGCCGGAACAATTGGATTGGTCGTTGTGGCGTTAATGGAAATGATATCAGTTGTTTATATTTATGGACATGCAAGGTTTGGCAAATTTAAAGAATTCTTCCGCAACTGCAAATCTGATGATATGATTTTTATGTAAAGGTTCACAGAAGATATTTATCAAATGACTGGCTATCGACCTGGATGGTACTGGCAAGTGACGTGGCGATACATTGGACCAGCTATTATGGGTTGCATTTTGGTGTCGTCGGTGATTTTCATGGTTATTAAAAATCCCACATATGGTGCATGGAACAAGGAATTGGTTAATTAAATTTTATTTCTCAAAATAAGTGACTTATAAAAATATGTTTTTCTGAAATTTAGGGAATGGTTGAACAGACAAACTATCCAACCTGGGTCATGGGTATAGCGTTAGCTATGATCTTGGCTGGTATTCTACCTATGCCAGTTGTATTTCTTATGAGAAGCTTCCAATGCCTCAAGGTGGACTTTGACATTCATCAAGGCTCAATTCGACGAAATGAGACTACTGCATCAACTAAGGAAATGATCGATGATGATGATGTAAGTCAACAATTTTGTAATTATTTATTCTTTTTGGTTTTGTAATTTAATTTTTTGAAATTTTAAGTTGATTTACTTTTTTTTTTTAATATATAAACATATTTATACAAAAAAATTAAGCTTTTTATTTTCTATAAATAAAATCATTGCTGTTTGATGGTTTGAAGTTGTAATCGATTTTTATATTTTTACTAAACAACAAATCATTTTTTTTTTTACTAAACTTTACATATAAATTATAAATAGTATTTTTATTTTATGTAAGATAAAATTAAATATTATTATTTATCTTACATATCTATGTTTTATATTGTGAAAAAACACTAATTTTTGTAGAAACAATTAATATTGTAGAGCACATTTGTAATATATTTTTGTTTGGTTTTTGTTTTTTTTTTTTTAATTTATATTTTTCTTGCAAACTAACTAACATTTACAACATTATATTATTATTAACTTGTATATTTATCTAACAACTATCGACAATGCTAACATCTTGTTAAAACAAAAAATAAAAAAAAAAATTAATAAAAAATAAGGCTATGAGCCCGGATTTACCACCACAAGATTCACTAGCAGCAACACGCTTTACAATTGGAGATTTCGATGTAAGTTAATTTTGGCTTTTTTGATGTTAATTGTTAGCACATGAAAATTTTATTATTAACTTATTATTTTTATCGAATGAATTTTAAATGGAATATCAAAAATCATTCGATGTATGTACATTGGATATGATTTAAAGCGATAAAAGATGTATTTTGAAACTACCTGTAATTTTTAGTTTTTTTTTTTTTACAAGCAGACCCCAAATAAAAGACTCTGCTTGATCTCTTTATCTCATTTAATATCTAATTCTGAATAGTAGGTCAATGAATGCCTTTATCTACCTAATAAGTTCATCAATTATGACAGATTTATAAGGAGACCAATTCAAAACTCACCAAAAACCGTTTTTAAAACTTTTTTCTTTTTCTACTTTTGGTTCTAACTTTGGTTCTTCTTTATATCGGGTTTCTTATTTTACTTTACTTCAGCGATTGAAATTTGTAAAAAAAAAAGTTTCGACAGTCACTGTGTCGTATACGTAACCTTTTTTATTGAAAATTTCTAATGGTAGTACAATTTTTTATAACAGTGGCCAATCATTCTATCCAATTGGCATTTGTTGGTAATTCCTCGATTTATTAAACATACATCCGAAATTTGTACTTAAATTTCCCTAAAGTCGGACAACCAAAAGTTTTAGCTTTATAATTAAGCTTTTAGTAATTTAATTTGGAGAACAACCGCAACCGTAGGAAAAAATCAAACCATTGAAATAGTCTTTTTGTCTCCTACATTGCTTCAACTAAATAGGGGAAATATTTATCAAAGGATTTTAACTAGTTAAGTGACAATTTTTTGCTTAAACAGCTTGTTTAATTCAAGTAACGTTGGGAAAGGTAAAGATAAAGATGATTTCAAAAAAACGCAAATTTTCTCTTCTGGTTCTCTACTTCGAAAAAAAAAATTCTTTGTTTCAATTGTACAATATCCACAATTTTCAATGTTTGAGTATACTTTGAAATGATTTCTACGTTAAAACATTTGCTGGAGTGCTTTTAGAGTAATATCACATAATATAGAGTGAATTCAAATAGCTTAGTTATGCGGAACACCAAAATAAAATTACTGAAAAGGAAAGCTGTTTTAATTTTCGATATGATCTTTTTTCATTTTTGAAATAAGGAATCTTGCAACAAAAAAAACATAATGGGTGTCACGAAACTGCAATTTCCTGCAGTTTCCAGCAAAAATAAATTTGTCGGAAATTTAACATGCTTATGGAATTAACTTCAAAAGAAACTGTCATTAAACCAACAATGGTTGGAATTTTCGAAATACCACATGACATAGGAAAATGAATGGTATTTCTTGTGAGCACAGTCACATCATTCAAGAGAATATTGAAAAGTAGTTTTCTTAAATTCCCTATAATTCTTATAAACAAATACACTCGATTTTCCAGAAGGACAACAAAGGCGCAAAAGGTTGACCTCAAATATAATCCGAACTGAACCAAATTTAAATGTTTGGGGAGGTTTAGCCGTAAAAGATAACGAATTTTTCGGTCTATTTATAGAACAAAAATCTAGGAAAGCAATATAGGTAAGCCATCATGGAAACGAATTAGCGGAGTTCCATAATGAACCAATACGATTCAGTACCGAACCGAATGTGTGAGGTTCTTATAAATAAAAGAAGCAGTTACCTGTTACTAGGATTTATAAATAAAATCGTTTCATATGAAAAACTTGTTTATACGTTTATTTTAGATTTTTGAAAATAAAAAGCTTAGAAAAATGGTCGTCAAATAATAGTATGTATTCTTTCTTAATGTTTCCCAGCCTAAATAACACCTAGAAATTAAAGATTACTCTTATTACTCCTGAAAACAAAGCAAATAATGAACCATTGCAAAATATTATAGCTGTTTAGTTGAAGTTACGTGTATGTACCTGTTACCTATTTATCAAAGTTGTAAAAACTGCAGTCTTTTCAATACTGCAGTTAATGGACTAAAAAGAATAAATTTCTTCAGTCTTTTAATTCACAAAAATACTTTGACTGTAAAACTACAGTCAGCAGTCAGTACTAAAATACTGACTGTACAGTTAATATAAGCAGTTAATTGGATTCAAGCTAATTAACTGCAGTACTTTTTGACTGGTTTTAGTCTTCTAGTCAGTAGAAAGTTTTTGTATTGTTGTGTTTTAAATTTTAGTCAGGCGTACTACCACACATCCATGATACTTTCTTGTAAGAATATAGAGATCTGAAAGAAATCTTTAAGTTAAAAGAATACAAAAAAAAATAAAACAGTACAAAAAACTTTCTACTAACTAGAAGACTAAAATCAGTCAAAAAGTACTGCAGTTAATTAACTTTTAGTAGATTACCTGCTTTCATTAAATGTATAGTCAGTATTTTAGTACTGACTGCTAACTTGATTGTTACATACTCGAGATATGGTGAAGGCAAAAACTGTTTCGAACGTATGAACGTAACTTGTTAATGTTGTTTATGTTGAGCCTAAAAATTGGGAATAATTTTAATATTTACGTTGAAAAACTTTGAACATAGGTAAATCATACTTTGAAGTCAATTTCAATTTGAAACTAATTGTGAACCAGATGCATTCTTTAACTACATTGATTGCACTTTGAATCCGAAAATAACAAATTGATTTCAACATAAAAATTAATACTTAATACTGGGAAATAGGTTGACCACATCATTGCATATTAAATCAAATAATAAGTTTCAACGTGAAAATAAATATGTTTGAGGTGTTCTACAGAATTCATTGCTGATGTGACTGAGTTATTTGCTCAGAGACATTTTATCGAATTCTTTCAGGACAAGTGTATATTTTTTAAAGATTTATTATTTTTGAACGTAGATATCGACTCAGTTGTAAATGGTTTCATTTTGTAAAAGAATTTCTTGACCATCAATAACCTCTGTCATTTAAGATTATGATTTGTAGCAAAAAGTTCAAAATTCAAAGCTCATTGCTTTCTAAACATAGTAAATTGTTACTTCAGATTTTATAATTTTATAGATTTGTTAAAATTTCTGTGACGAAACAAAATACTCATTCAAGATCGACAAGTAGGTTTTTTGGTTACAGAAACAAAAAAATATTCAAAATAACCTGTGGTAGAAAAAAAACATACCTACATTATTTTTGTTTGTTTTAATATTAATTATTTATTTTTTTGTGCTACGTTTAACGTCTTTATAGAAAATTATGTAAAATAATATAAATTTAATACAATTTTTTTCCATGGCCCATGGCCTTTTGTTTTTTGTTTTTCTCTCTATTCCAACATTTCAACAGAATTAATATAAACTCAAAAAACCTGGACAAAATATTGAACTAAGTAATCAAAGTAAATCAACGAAAAACAAAAAAGTTATAAAAACTCAAAATGAGTAACACAAAGTCAATATATAAAAAAAAAAAAATAAAAAATTAATTTTGCGTTCTCTTTTTTTTTAAATAAGGAAATTAAAAAAAAAAAAATAAAAACTGAAGTGCAAGTTGAAGAATATCAACGATCAGATAATTCACCTAAGCACAAAAATCATATATAATTTATGAGCGAAATAAAAAATATCCAAATTAAAATTGCAATCAAAAACTTATTCATTGTAATTGGAAACAAAGAAAAAAAAAAACAAAATAAATTTAAAATAAAAACAAAAATCATGAATGAGATTGCAAACACCAAAGCGAGCCTTCCTCAAAAAAAAAATCAAATAAAAATAAAAAAAAAAACAAGAAAATAGAACTCATCCATATTTTAGATATTTAAATCGACAAAAAAAAAATGCTTCAATAATATAAGAAATTATATATAAATAATGTATAACAAGGCTCTTCAATTAAAAAAAAATAAAAACAAAAAAGTTACTTATACAGGTTGACATACATATAAAAGTAAAAAAAAAAACAAAAAACAAAAAAAAAAAAAAACATTTTTAACCAAATATGTTATTATTACATAATTGCTTAAAAAAAAGAACGTTTATGTCAGTGTCTTACGCATTTAACGATCATTATATCTAAATGGAAAAAAAATACTCTCCGATTTTGTAATGGGATCTAACTAATCATACAACAACATAATATTAACACACATTTAATTGTAGGTAAATATGTATATTTACCTAAATATCCTTTCACTTTGCACTCCTGTTTGCTGGCCTTGAGATTTGTTTTAATATTGTTTTTTAATATTAGAAACTCAATTTGTTTGTAAATATTAAATTATTTAAAAATTTGTTGCACGTTGCTTCTTTTACGATTAACTTTATGTTTAACTTTATGTACATTTTATAAGTTCTAATTCAAATAGCCACCGTCGAAAATTCAGAAGCTATTATTTCTAACTGTTGTTTCTAAGGCCCAATTTATTTTTTCTCCGTTATATTTAAACGCGCTGTTAAAAAAACTTTCTAAAATATCAAACAAAATTTGAATTTTTTTTTTAAAGCGACTTTAAATTAAATGAAGATTGAATAAACTAGGCCTAAAAACCTTAAAAATTAATAACCAAAAATATTCGAATCTCCCTGAACCCTAAACATTAAATCCTTGTTTTTTTTTTAAATGAAAATAAATTTTAAAGTTACGGCTTCATTTTTGTAATTTTTTTTTTTTTAATTTTTGTAAATCACCTCCTTCTAGTAGGCCAGGGCAGTTAGTTAAAAAAAGAAATACTTTACAGTATGTTTACTGGTGGAAATTGTTAGACGCTTTTACTCATATCCTAAAAGTCCCAACGAATTCCATTTGGGGTTTGGCCACTATCTTGAAAAAACTGCATTAGTAATTTTATTTTTAGGTCTAACCATGCATATTCTGTAAATTCTTATTTTCAGTGCAATACCTTTCAAATAAATTGTACAGCTATCAAATTTAAATGAAGAGTGCATCGAAATAATTTGGTTGATATGGAATTTTTTTTTTAAGGGAGAAAGAACGTTAAACACGCCGTAAAATTAATGGTAGATTAAAAAAAAAAAAAAAAAATTGGAAAAAATATTACGAAAAAAAGATACGCATGAATGAAAAGGGTGTTTTCTTTCCATTTCACTGATCGTATATTCGATTTTGTCGGGTCTTAGCTTATCTTGGAAAATTTGGGTAGTTGGCATATAGACAATTTATTAAGGTTTAAAATTGATGGATTTCGAATGGATTATGTTCTATCTTGATTTGTTAGTCTAAATTCCTGAATTTGACACTTAAAATAATAATAGGCAATTACAAAAATTTCCCATGATTGTAGCTAAGACCCGCAAAAATCGAATATAAGGTCAGTGTAATGAAAAAATAAAATGCCCGACTTGGTCACACGAACTAGCTCTTGTAGTTCAAAGTTATAATATGTATTTGAATATTGAAAAAATAAAACAAAAATTACCGAAGAAAATAAATTTTTGGTTAATTTTTTATTTTTTTGAAAAAGTAAATAGGTACACAATATTTTTGAAAATGATGAGAACAACGTGGTGAAAAGTTTTGAATGAAATCAATTGAGCAGCTACTTGCTCATACGGAAATAACTAAAAGTTCTGGAAAATTTCCCGAAAAGCGTGTTCATCATATTTAATTCGATTTTTTCGAGAAAAACTAAAAACACAGTATTATTTCAATCACTGATAACATAACATATACTAACTTAAATCAAAATGGTTAGAGACGTTTTCAAGAAAAATCCAATAACTCGAAACCGTTATATGGGAGGCATTCGTTCTAATCGAGATATTCAAAAACAAAACAAAAACAACCTTGGAAATAACAAAAAAGTAATCTATACCAAATTTCATGCAAATCTGTCGAACTGTTTAGGCTGTGGCTCTCTGTACAGATGAACGCACAGACGAACAGACGCACGACCGACGACGGACGACGGCATGACGAAAACCACTTTTTTGGATTTCTCCATAATCGTAATGTTGGTTTTGTTTAAAATCTCAATTTTTTGACAAATAAAATTCATTACTAAAATGACATGAGCAACTTCTTAAATTGTTTTGAGCTCCAAACAAAATTTTCAGTCCCCGGGTTCAAGGAAATTCAGTTCAGTTCAGTTGAGAGGCTCTGATTGGTCAAATGTCACAACAAATCTGAAAAAGTTAAATTTTTTGTGACAGTTGGCCAATCAGAGCGTCTCAACTGAACTGAACTACATGTTCTTGAACCCGGGGAATTTGATTTGATTAAAAAAAAGCCTTTTTTGAAAAAAGTTATCTTTCAGTTAGTTTTGGTCTTAAAACAAAAGTTCAAAACTCTAGGGAATCAACAAAATTAATAATCAACAATTTACCCAACAAATTTGAAGAAAATCGCTTAAGTGGTTGAGGTTGTAACTGACAGACAGAGAGACGGACAAACAGACATACGGACAGAATTGCAAACCCACTTTTTTCGCACTTTTCACATTTTCTATCATCGTAATGTCATGTCTGATGTGGTCTTTGGTAATCTTAATTCTAATGAACATTGAATTATTTTGAGGAGTTTTTATTAATCTAGCATTATTCTTACAGGCTCTTGTTGCACAAAGCTCTATATCACTAAAAAAACACCCTTTTACCGAAAATAATTGAACAGACTCTTCTGCTTCTAGATTCTCATGACAATTACGTTCCATTATTTTAAAAAAAGGTTTACGCTAATATTGTACTTTTTGCACTGAAAATATATTCATCATTGCTTAAAAATGATGATTACTTTTTTATCGTTGTTGTACCGAGTTAGTTTTGGTCTTATTCGATTCAGCATCAAAAAATACTTTTAAATCATACATCATAATAGCATGGATTTTATTAACATAAATTATTCAGATTGATAAACCTTCCTAATTCAATTCAGCGCAAAAAAAGTCAATAGCTGGGTTTTTTGGGACCAATCAATAAAATGCATGAATTAATATTTTTAACCTTCTCCATATTAAATTTCCTATATTTCCTGGTCTATTTTCAACATTGAATTAAATGATTATTACTTTTTTAAGTTTGTCATATCGAGTTATTTTTATATATGTAATATATTCGATCCAACATTAAAAGATGCTCTGAATAATTTTGATAATATTTTAAGTAATTAATTTATTTAAATTTTTAAAAAATACACCTTTACATAAAACGTTTTTTGCAAATGGATACAAAAATTTATGATTACCAATGGAATTCTTTTTATTTTGCAATATTATACCTGTAAGCTTAAAAAATGTATGCATATCATAAGCCTTTCAATTATATATTGATGAATGTGAAGGATTGGTATCAAGAAAACTGACAATAGTTTTTATTAAAAGCTTATTATGTACATACTTTATAGTTTAATACAATTAATTGTTATTAATAAATTGTAATGCTATTTCTACGTTTGTATTTTTGTTCCCGCCTTAACGTTTTCTTGCTTCTTATTATTTATAAAATTACACGTGTTGTTAGTTTTTGTTTTGTATTTTAATCACTTTGAATTAAATTTTTATTTGAATTCTTATAATTCTGTACATAATGTAATTTTAATAAATTAGAACTTTAAAACGTGGTAGATATTTAATTATTAGATAAACAAAAAAATTAGTTACAAAATTTGGAAAACATTATTTAAAAAAAAAAAATTAATTTCTTAATTTTAATAAAATCTATATAGGACGAAGATGAAGATTACAGCGGACCAGCAATGGGTGGCCGCGTTAGTATCCGCAGTGATGATTCAGACGAAGACGAGGATCAGCCAGTTACAATGCGAAATATATCGTTATTGAAGTCACCCGCAACAGGGAATAATTTAGCAGTGCCAACAAGTAAGAAGCCATTTAAAATGGAAATTGTTGATTATTAAATAGATTATATATATTACGTATATATTATGAAGATATAATGAAAAGTGTAAAAAATAAAATTGAATTTATTAAAATCCTTAAGAAGTTACAAAAAAAAAAATACAAAACTTAATAAACCAATTTCAAAATTCAGCCATGCTGAACAAAAATGCTTTTATTTTAATTTTATTTTGATTTACAATTTTTAATAGTTTTATTTTTATTTTTTTCTTCTTAAATTCAAACTTTGTTACAAAGTTATTTTTATATAAATAATAAACAAGAATAAATAAAACCGTATTTATAAATAATAAAATCATTCAAACTTAAATATATGTTCCTCTTTTGTTATAGAAATATGTACCTAAAGGAACCATTTCCAATAGAATAGTTAAAATTATAATTTATCGTTTGATTAAAAACAAAAAAAAAAAAAAATAATAGTATGGGCGGTCATTTTTAATTTTTAGTTCTAACACAAAAATACTTGTTCAAAAAGCTTACAAAGCTTCACAATATACACTCAGAAAAATTAAATTAAACATGTAGAAAGTTGGTGCGATACAAAAATAAAATTAAAAAAAAAAAAATACAAAAAAAAAAGTTTGGCATAGTAAATTTCTTATATTTAAAAAAAATTGATATTAATTTAAAAAGAAAGAAAGAAAAAACAACATAAATGGATGGATAAGTGCGGGTACTTACGTGTACAGGTACATGAATTCATTTATTTTGAACACAAAACAAAAAAAAAACATGTTATCCACAGATTTTAAAATATGTGAAATCAAAATGCTGTGAATAGTTAATAGAATTGTATATGTAAAATGTAATATATATATAAATTATTATGTAACTTATGTTTTCATTTTATTATTTTCTCAGCACCATTTAAATTAAAAAGGAAAAAAAAACACAAAAAAAATAAATACAGAAATAAATATTTAAGGATATGTGCGCCATACATTATAACACTAAAAAAGTTATATGTTTGTGCAAATGTTGTTAAAAAAAAGAAAAAAAAAAAAATATTAAATCAGGAAACGTATATAGTTAAGTAGATATTAAGCAGACCGAGTTGAAAAAAAAATAAAAATTATAAACTAAGAAAAATTTTAAAGTATTATAGAAAATAAGTTTAAATTAATTAAAAAAATACAAGATAGCATTTGTTTGATATATCGTTGCTACTAAACATTGAAGTTACTTCAATTTGAAAAAAACCAAAGCTTTTATTAAATATTTTTATTTGCAATAACATCCAATTAAATTTATAAATATTAAAAAAAAAAAACAAAAAAGAAAACGGTACAAGACAATAACTCTGAAAATGGTAACATTTGTTAAGACAAAATTAAAAATAAAAAGAAATTCATAACAATGGGAAATTTATTTCAACTACATAAAAAAAAAAAAAAAAAGAAACTATGCCTGATTTATTTTTTACCTAATTTATGTTTTATAAATTAATAAAAAAAAAACTATTTTAACATCTCTCTTTTAAAAAGAAACCATAAATGTATACAGTTTTTTGAAGCTGTAAGAATTATGTAAATAACAAAAACTGCATAGATAAAAAAGTGTACCTATTTAAACTGAAAACCCATGGATTTTTCGGATTTGCAATATATTGTCTTCAAGTTGGTATAATTATTATCTATATATAAATGTATGATTAATTATATTATATTATTCAAATCTTTTATTTTTTACTCAACTTCAAATGGTATCACATTGAAATAAATTAAAAAAAAAAAAATAAATTTAAAAAATAATAATAACACATTTAACGTTGTATTTTCAAATACCTGAGCTGTTTTAATGAAAACTTTTAACAATGTATGCAAACCTAAGAAAAAAATTAAAAAAAAATAGTTCTAAGATAAGTTTATGAATTACAAAAAAAAAAAAAATTATTGAAAAAAAAATATTACTTAAAAAAACTCAATTAAATTGAAAAATAAAATGTGTTAATATCGACTACCTACAAACCTAAAATTGATTTCTGATCTTCATTTTCAAACCAAAAAAAAAAAAAAAATAAAAATAAAAACAAAAACCATAGTTGAAGAAAATAAAAAGAGGTTTTATAGAAGTTGTTGAATTTTGTTGATATGACTTGACTTTTTTTTGCTGATTTCTTAAAAAAAAAGTTAAATGAGTTTATTGCAGGTGAGTAAATATTTAAGAATAAATTAATCAAAAGTCTCTTCTGCTGCAGATAATATTTCTAATAAAGTTAAAGTTTTGTGTCTCAAATTTTTGTGCAATAAAAGAAAAAATTATATATTTTATATATATTTGCAAAAAAAAAAAAAATAACAAACTATTTATGAAAGAAAACTTCGAAAAGTTTCTCAAATTAAAAAAAAAACCGAAAGGATATCTTCAGCTAAAGGTCAGATTTTTTATCCTGTTTTAACTCTGAGTTAACTTCGGCGTTAGTTTATCCTGGAAAATTATGTAAAACCGAGTTAAGTCGGAAGCAGTTTTTCAACGCAGACTTCATCTGTCTTAGAGTCGATTTTTCAATCATCATCAAAAGAAAAAGTTAACTGCCAGAAGAATAAATTTATCAGATTCTTTAACAATCAGATAGCAACATTGAATTTTTCAATCACTCGGTTATTAATTCTATAGAATAGCAAAATTGAAAATCAAAATTGAAAATGTTTGGACTCAAAAGTCATTTTCATTAACAATTTTGATTGTTGTTCTTTTAAGACCATTGGATATGTGAACCGGTATGACAGATAATTTTTGCTGACATTTGAAAATGTATTACTCGGAATATTTTTTAACAAGCTTTGAAATGAGCAGATACATAAGTTGAAATAATTATTATTTCAAAGACAACTTGATGTAAGTTTCACTTGATTTCTTAGGCGAAATATACTAAGTAAGTATATATTTACTAAGTATATTTCACCTAACAAAATCAGAATATTTTGAAACACGCAATTTATCATTTTTCATATATCCCGCATTCTTACTTCCATTTTAAGCTTTCCGAGTTCTACCACTTTACCAAATTTCAAAATTCAACGATGATTGGAAATACTTCTAGGCATTTGATAATATTTCAGATAATGGGTGGATATCATGACCCTTAAATGTAAAACTTCAATTATTTTTTATATTTTATTTGCATCTTCAGGTCTTTTCTATCAAATTACAAGATTCTCCATACAATGCTTTAGTGTTTCGTATACTCGATGACATTTCAGTGAAAATGAGCATATGCCACGCCTCAGTAATGGAAAATTTCAAAAGAGTTTTTCGAAAGTTTATGTAGATAACATTTCAGTGGAAATGGGTGTATACCATACATCCATTCTAAGAAAATTCAAAATTTTATTTCGGAATAGGTCTTGTCATTCTTATTTTTCCTGTTTCTTATCCCATTTTCTACAAAATAGTATGAATTTTCATACATTTAGCCATATGGCCGTATTTTGAAGGTGCTTGTTTCAAAAAACCGGCCATGACAACCTTAAGTCGAAAAACAGCGAACGGATATTACTAGAATATCTTAATAAAATTGTATCCCCGTAACCGGACACTGTGTTCTTAATAATTTAAAACATTTAATTCTCATTTTTTTTTACATTTTATGGACATTTATTATATTGTTAAAAAAAAAGCAGAAAAACTATTTTAGTATCTCACAACCACGAGCTCAAAAAAGCACTTTTTGCTCCTGCAACGAACCACAATTACAAACTATTTTTTTGAAAAGGATCTGAATGGAACAGATCTTTCAAACTTTACACAATATTAAATGAGCCCGAAATTATATTTATAATGTATTTGCGCATGCAAATAGTCCTAAATTTTACTATTTTTACCAATTTAATTGAAAGTGGAAGTATACTGACACAACTACTATCCATTTGAATAAGCTGAAGCGGAGTCACCCACAGTACTGTATATTAAAAAAAAACTGAAAAAGGTGAGTATACTTGTTACAAAACGAGATTTAAAAAAGTAAAAAAAACTGGCGGCTTTTCTTTTAAGACCCTACAATCAAAAACCTGTGAATTAATTTTGATATTTGATTTCACAAAACCATGTGGAGTAGTTTTTCTTTTTTTTTTCAATTGAACGACGAATTCTTGTCAGCATTTTCACTCGCTTATTGGTATTTCTTTTTAAAGCAAAAATGTAACACGTATTTCGTTTTTCTAATGATGACATTTTAAGACCATAATCTTGAAAATCCGTTGGCAAGCTTCTTCGTTTTAACCATTTGAAGGGACTTCTTTATTTCACTTTTGAACTTTGTATTGTGATAAACTGGGCTCAGGGTAAGTAACTTTCAATTTGTAGTAAGCAGTTTTTAAAAAAACACATATTTAAAAAAGGAAATGTACTCGAAATGTAAAACAGCATGAAATACAATTATTTTAAATTAATGGGTTATGATCTTTGTTCCCCGTTAAAGTATAAATACACATGCTTGATTCAAACCTGGAATCTGGTTGTTTTTAGCTGGATTGATGGATGTTTTGTGACACTTATGGTGTTTTCCTTAGTCTGTTGACTTTAACCGTTTCCATTTCAATTTGATTCGTTTTAAGAAGCCTAGAAGATGGCACCATAATCTCATTTTCGACAAAAATCGACTATGATCGTTTGTTTTCCAGTGCCCCATTATTTGAATGCAATGCAAAGACCACGACTTTGCGTCACAGTGTAATAGCTTACTTAAAAAACTGCCTCTCCGTTGATATCCAACACATCAAACCCTACCCAACATTTGGAAATAAAAGGTTAAAGAAAAACAACAAAACAAAAGCTAAAAAAAAGTTTTAAATTATCAGCACAGCTCTATCTTCTAAAATCGAAAAAAGTAGCAGGTAACTTTGTTCCATTGTTTCTCATTAAATTGAGTCGCTAAATAATGCATAGAAAAATGGAATGCTGTTTATCGTTACAGGGACAGATGTTCTACAGTAAACTGTACGGCAACCTTAGTTGATGTTCAAAAATACTAGTGCTTTCATTATTATTATTTGTTGGAGGATTTATAAATCAACCAAGGTTAAGTTGTTGAGTTGAGTTGGCCTGTTTTGAGCTCGAGTTGAGTTCGCTAAATTGAGCTGTAAGAAGTGGATTTAAATTGAGTTAGGTTGGGTAATGCTGTACTTTTACCCAACCTGTTATTTCGACAAGAAAGCAGTTTTCTTTCGAGTTTTCAGGAAGAATTTTGTATGCTATTATGTTAAAACTGGGTATAGTGTTAAAAACATATCAAACCTTACCCAACATTTGTAACTGATTTGTTACTACTTTGACCAAAAGTACTTTTTAATTTCATACCAAAAATAAATCTTACACAAAAAATTTCGTTATCATTCTATCAAAAACAAATAAACAATTTTTTCAAAATTAAAAATCTTCTAAATTAAAAAGAAAAATAAAAAAAAAATGAAACTAGCCATTGATCATCAAGAAAGAATCCGACTTATAATGAATCAAATTGAAACCGAGTTATCCAATGTAAAGAAAATGCCCCCGAAACAAATAAGTGCCACAAAAAACTCTAGCGTCAGCTCTAAATCAAGCCAACCAAACGAAAAAGATATTGAACTGAGTAATGCTTACAGACAACGGGCAATCAAAGCTCATAAGCAGAATAAAATCTTTACGGTGCATGGAAATTACACTTCAGTTCGAAAAGCCTTGATTCGAAGAGGTTGGATTGAGAAACTTTCTCCTGGAAGATTGCAAAAACTCGAGAATCTCTCATTTATGAGACTTGTAAAAGGCGCACGCAAAGGCAATGATTTTGAAGTTGCCATTCTTTCGAAAATTGTGCAGCCCTTTCAAGCGAATTTCATTTGGCAACCGAAATATTTTAAAGATCAACACTCAGCAATAAATCCCTTGAGGAATAGAGTTCGTCGCACAAGGTGTTTGGATTTTTCAACAAAAGTTGGTCTTATTGGATGTTTTGAGAATTCTCACTGGAATACTATTGAAAATGTTGCCGAAACAGCTTGTCTACCTTCATATAAACTGAGTAGTAAAGAGGATGAATTGTATTTTCTTCAAGACTTTCGTTTAACTCAGTGCATTTGTGTTTTGGTATTTCTAGTAGAATCTCAGAATACTAACGATTTGTTCGAAAAGAATGGAACACTTGCCATGAGTTTTATTGAGTTTCCAATCCAAATAGTTCAAGATTACTGTAAGAAACAGGAGGCTGATTGCTTAGAAACATCTGTCGAGCAAGATGATTTTTCTAAATGGGAGGTCTTTACGGCGAATTCACAACTTTTTATGAATAAGGATCAAAAAATAAATGGCTCTACTGAAGATTGTTCGAAGATACTTACTAAAGCTCGAGAAATTGTCCATAAAGTTCAAGAATATAAACCATTTCTACATTCATATGGAACTAAAAACTTATGGATTTTAAAACCTGGCTTCCAATGCCGTGGCCAAGGAATTGTTATCATGAGTAATTTCTTCAATGCAGTCAACTATGCTGCATCAAGGCCAAAGTCAAATTATATCGTTCAGAAATATATCGGTAAGAGTTTGCCAGTAAGTTTATAAACTAACTTTCTTACTTCTTCCATATTTCTAGAAAAACCTTTGCTAATTTACAAAACTAAGTTTGACATACGCCAGTATATGGTTGTGGCCATTTTTGACGAAATCTCAATTTGGATGTACAAAGATTGTTATCTACGCTTTAGTTCGCGAGAATTCAGTTTAGGTGATTTGAGGGAAGCCATTCACATAACAAACAATAGCATTCAGAAAAAGTATAAAAATGGCGAACGGGACTCAAGACTGCCAATGCATAACATGTGGCATTTGTCTGAATTCAAGTCATATCTTTCCGAACAAAATCATAGCGAAGTTTGGGATGATAAAATCTATCCTGGTTTCAAGAAAACCCTTACAGCAATTGTGCTAGCCAGCTTGGAAGAAACCGAACTCACGAAGAATACATTCGAATTATATGGATGTGATTTCATGTTGGACGAGAGACTTGATCCGTTTTTGATAGAAATCAATTCCACACCCGATTTATCGCCCTCGACTACTGTTACTGCGAAAATATGCCCAGCTGCGTTAGAAGATCTTATGAAAGTCGTTGTTGATTATCCAAAAAATCCAAAAACTTCGACTGGAAAGTTCGAATTGGTTTATCAGATTGGATGTCCAAGGAAACATCAAAATCCAATAGATTTGGTTGCTGTTGGTACAGCAAAGCCATTGCACACACCGCCAGTGATTCCAAGTAGAAAATCGAAAATAAAGAAATTCCTTAAAAGAAAAGTCCTTCGAAAACGTAGCCAAAATATGAAAGCTAAGTAATGTGAAGCCAAATCTTAGAATTTGCTCAAATGCTTCAGTTTGCGATTTTTACTAATATAAAACATATTTTCATAAAAATTGTGAAGAATTTTATAAGGTTACATAAAATATCCATTGGATAACAAGTTTTAATCGAAATCGGATAAATGGTTTTCGAAAAAAACACAAATACAAACAAAAATTAAACTATGGCAGCTCTGTTCTTGCATTATAAGATTTTTTTTTTTAAATCAAAAAACCAAAATTTTTAAGGTCGTTTTTGAAAAGATTCGAATAACTTAAAAATGTCATATAGACAGACCTCTTATCGAAAAAAAAATTTTAGGCAAAAGTTGTAAGTAGTTAAAAGATCTACAACCTTAGTTCTGATATTTTTTTTATACATATAGACTCAAAAATATTGTAAAAACATTGTCAAACATTGAAAAAAAAAAATAACGCATTTTTAAGGTCGACTTTTCCGTAGATGACCCTAATATCAGCTCGCGAAGAGTGGTCATAGAAATCAAATTAAACTTTTAAAAAAGATTTTGACTTTCAGAACTCGAATCTAGTATCAGAATTGCTTTATCATGCAAAGTTTTTGAGATACCGAATTCTGAACTTACCAAAAACACTGATTTTGTGATGCTTTTGTTAAAAAGAGATTTAATTTTCAAAAACAAGACTGTATTTATTTAATAGTAAGCCTTTTTACTATTACTCAAGATTGACGAGATAATAGAGGATTAGAAAACCAAAAATTAACTTAACTCTTTTAGTGTACAATTCAGATTGATTTTATTCAATTGGTATATTCATAGGGTATTTCATATCAGTTTTGCCAACATATTTAACGAAACTTGATCACAGCATGATTACATTATGTGCGTGAACACTGCCACCTTTGAGTCAATTAGTTCAATCAAGATTCAGAAATTGGTCGATTCTCCTTAACAACATTTTTGAATTTTTTCAAAAAATTTAGTTTGCAGAATTATCAGTGAATTCGAACTAACAGTTCAGCTTCAGTAGTTGGTAAAGGTTTTTCGGAAACTAAAATTTACCTTCGGTAAAGTTTCGGTAAGATTGTTGGGTGAGGCAAAACCAGGTCCTGAAACAGGTTTCAGTCTTATTAACAATTCCATAGTAAAGTCTAAGAGCTTGTATAGGATAAAAATAAACTCAAGAGGGTCTTAACTTAAGTTTTCGGAGTGTCATATACCAATCATAAGTAATTTTAATTCTTTGATGAATGGATTTATAAATATTATAACCACTCTAAGGTTATGAGCGTTCGGTGAATACCGGCCTTATAGCTGTGAGCACTGACTCAGAAAATAGCCATTAAATTATAAGCGCTCGGTGAATACCGACCTTAATTTTTCAATTTTGCCCAGGAAATCAAAGCAACGGAGAGGACACAAAAAAACGCTTTTATCTCATTGAATAAGTAATATTTTTTCTAGAAACTTGGTGGGTGTTGAGGGCACTTTTTTAAAGTTATCGCCCTAGAAGTCTCATTAAAAACGGAGAAGAATGAGTACGTGTCTTCTACGTTACCGTATTCAATAACTTTATTGGGAAGCATTAATTTTTGATGAAACTTCTAGGACGATAATCTTATGAAATGCTCTCGACACCCACAAGGTTTCAAGAAAAAATATTACTTTTTTAGTGAGATAAACGGCATTTAAACCATTTTGTTACCAACACCGTTACTTTAGAATGGCCAAGGAGCAGAGATAAAAATCTTTCACAAAAAAGATTCACATTGTAATTTGTTTTTTGGGGTTTGCGCAGCAAATTTTGGTTTGAAAAGCTACAGTTAATGGCATACAAAAATTTCAAAAAGGTAATTTTAAAAAATCAAAATTGATATAGAAAATTGTTAGCCATGAGAGCAAATTGACTTCCGTCTTATTTTGAAGGAATTTTCAATGAGAAAGAAAATGTTGTAGTTATTTTATTTAATTATTTAAGAGTTTATCTTCTAACTTCAATATTTCAGAAAATATTTGACCTACAATATTGCGATACAAATTAGCATTTGGTTCGTATAGCTACAAAAAAATTATTCCGCTACAAAGTGTCCGTTAAAATAATCGAAGTGGCAGACTGATAGACAAACAAATTTTTGGAAACCAATTTTTTCTCATTCTTTATCACTGTAATGTCATACATATGTGTCATTTTTATCTCGAGTTCGATTATTTCACGACTCCATAACTTGTATTGTAAATTAAATTAGTTAACGATGAAACATTATAGTTTTTCAAATAGTATTCAATACATAAAGCCTCTGTTAAATTAACGACAGTAAATTGTTGATAACACCCTAAAAAGTGTAATTTTTCAAAAAAAATATGAATGCAATGTTAGCATAGTATTTTAAATTTTTTTCAAACTTAAAATGTTTGAATAATTATATGCAACCATTTTATAACAACATTTATAGCACAGATCATATTATATGTTATATCTTAAAAAGATGCAATACTAAATATTTTGACAGCTTGTCAAAATAAGAATTCCAATGAAGCATCTTTTTAAATTTAAAAATGCACCTCAATTTCATAATAATAACAAATAGTATTTTAGCGAGAATAGCGTTTCTCAATTTCTTAAATCTCTTCTCTCTTATTAACTTCACTCATACTCGAACAAAATGAGAAATAACTTCAAAAACGGACTCCGAAAACATGAACTTCCCTATTCGTACACATTTGTTTATAACCAATATTTCAAAAATTCACTTGTAAACAAATCCAAACGCATGCGATTTAAAATACTACAACTTCAAACATATAAATGCGCAGGTCCGTGTTCTATTTTTTCTCAAATGAAGTTTCCCCAAATAACCAAAAATACCCAATTCTATTTCTAAAATTGAATTTTATTCAGTCTTCGGCGAGATTTCGATACGACAAGTAAGTTGGGTTCCGTGAAAAAATAAAAATCATTTGTGAAATTAAGTATCTATAGATATATATGTATTTTTTGAAAAATATATGTAAAATTTTCTTTGGAATTAAGAGTTAAAAGTGGAAAAAGATTGATGATTTGTGATTGTAAGAACCTTTTTTAAGGTTTATTTGAAGAATTTTCTTGAATTTAATCGATTTTCTGGTGATTTTAGTGAAATTTCAAATTATTCATATAATTTCCTCCCAGGCAATGGGAATGTGTTATTTTTGGCTCTTAGTGCGGAGTGTGGGAAAATGTGTGAGCACATTTCAAATTTTAAAATAATTTGATTTTCGACTATGAGGAAGTGTGTGCTGCGGGCCAAATTGTAATATGATTTTGCCAAATAGTCTTGTAAAAGTGCTTCGAGAATATTTGAATAAAAGAAAAGAACCGACCCTGGATTACGGTTTTTTTTTCTTTGAATTCAAAATAATTATATTCAAAGTAAAGTGTAAAAAATATATGAAAAATCAAATTCTGTCTATTTGAAATATTTTTGAAAAGCTATTTGTGCAAAAGTTAAACAAAGTCCATATCACCCATTCTATTCTGTACAAGTTTTCATATAATTTCAAGTGAAAAGGTGGTTTTGGTTAATATGCGGGTACACATTTTTTTGATAGCACATTTTTGATTTCGTTGAAATGTGCAAATTACTGTGTGTTTCCTTTTATAAATAGAAACGGATATGTTAATTATTTGCTGATTTTTTTGTCAAAATTAGGTTATTTTCAAAATATTTGTCTGTAAATTTAAGCAATTTCAACGGGTATGTACGAATTTTTCATATTATATACATTTGAAAAAATATATAAAGAATATGTAGTTACTAATCATTTTGGATTGGTAATGAAAATTATTCAGAAAATATCAGAATCAAAGATGTTGGCTAGACCATTTTGAAATAAGCTATAAATAAATACCAAAAAAAAAAAAACACTTGAAGAAATTGCCGGGGAGCAAAGTAAAAAAAAAAAAGAAAATCTTCCGGTTTTTCTATTCATGATGAAATAGAGTACCAACATCTTTAGGCCAATGGGTTGAAATTCACAAAATTATTTTAAATAAAAATTTAGAATTTTTGATGCATATACGAGTATACATAGTATATTGAACAAGAATTTCGATTAAGATTAAGTGATTGTTGCTTTGCTCAAGTAATGAAGCAGATTTTTGGCTTTGATTTTCAAAAGAGAAATGTATAGCGAACATAATGATCTAATACAAACAGAAAACCAAAAATCAAAACCGTATGGCTACTTATTGTGCAATTTTGATTCCCTTTCATAAAAATCACTGTTTCCTTTGCGTCACTTCAATAGAAACAGGCATTCAAATAAGAGGAGCTAGCTCACATTGAAAATGCACTTCAACTATGCATAATCACGGACTAAATTGAAAAAAAGTGATTAAGTTGGTTGGTATTTTCTCAAGAAATAAAGAAAATTACGTTTTTCATCATAAAGTGTGAACAGTGGTTGTTTCAACAAACTTATATTTTGCTGCTTTTTTGTTTTTGTATTACTCTTGAGTTGTGATTCCGGTCATTATCCTTCAGGAATTTTCAAGAAATTTCAAAGTTATCTTCTTTTATCGCCTTTTCCGTGATGCGTAGTGACCATTTTTATTCTGAACTCACAAAAAATGTTAAAGTTTAATTTGTCTGTACCAGCATTCGTTTGTTGCAACCTTTTTCATCATTTGTCCTTATTGCCTGTTTCTATTGGAGTACAGAAGGGAAACATAGATTTTTATGAAGGGAATTAGAATTGCGCAAAAAGTAGCCCTAGAGTTTTGGTTTTGAGTTTTCTGTTTTGAGATCATTCTTCTCTATGAATTTCTCTTTTGAAAACCAAAGCCAACATCTGAACTTACTTGTAATGCGGGGTACTTAGGTTTTGAACCGGACAAAATACTTTGTAGCATTTTTGAAGGTGGAAATTGTTGGCAGCTATGCCCTTACTTATTTGTTACATCCCAAAAGTAACAACGAATTACTTTTGGGGTTTAATCACTATCTTGCATCAAAATTGCAATTTTAGATTTTTATTTATAAATTAAGCTAATGGTCCTTGGGTGATCATTTTTAAATGCCAAAATAAGTTTGTGTTAATGTTGAACCTACTGAGATCAAAACCAAGGTAATACGACTACTCTAAGTGGATATAATAGTCCTGTTTTTGTAAATTCCTATTTTCAATGCAAAAGGTGTAATTTTTTAGAGAGCCTCCCAGCGATAAAATTTGACCTGGATATTTCATCGGCAATGAAATCTACGAACCAAAAGAGTGCATGGAAATATTTTGTTTGAAAGGGTGTTTTTTTTTTTTAAGTACCAAACCAAAACACCCTGTGGAATTAATGGTAGATTTAAAAAAAACTAGTACCGCTGAGCGGTAAAGATCATGATATAAAAACTGAATTGTAGGAGGAAGGCCGACTGTATCTTTTAATATAAGACTAAGATTATTAAAATCGGTTGCCGGTAAGTAAATTAAAAAAAGAGGAATATAAACCCTGTTAACGTATTAATTAAATGATGATAAGTAGATATATTTAGATGTTCATTAGAATCAAGAATAAAAAAACACCACATGCATATCTATTACACAGGTCAACAAAATTTTATTTGTCATTGTTGCCTAAGCTTTGATAAACGTTTTCTAAAGGTTTTGGACGTGCTGAACTTAAATCCGAAGTTAGAATTTTCAAATTAAGTCTAGTTTTTAAAATATTCCCGTTAAAAAATCATAAGAAAATCATTTTTCAATATTTTTGAAGCAAAAGGTAACCTTCTACAACAAAAATTGAAACGGATTATGAAAGAGCTTTTACTCTTCGATTCGATTACTCTTTTCTCCTCCGAGAAGTCTTAAGTTGAAACTAATGTATTTTTCATTTTATACTGGTCAACAAAGTTTCTTGTTGCAGAAATAAAACAAAGCTTTTCTAAAGGTTTTCTATGTGTTTAACTCGAATCCAATATTCCTATATTATTATGAAACAATTTTTTTTTTATTTGAATGAATTAAATACACAATACTTTTCAAAATCATAAGAAAAACCTGTTGGCAAGTTTTGAAAGAAAGAGAAGATAACTAAAAAATTATGACAAATCTCGGAAAAAACGTGTTCATCATATTTCCGTTATTGGATATTATTGGGAAAAACTAAAAATGTAGTATTGTTAAAATCACTAATTGCTTCACGTAAAACAAGCTCGAATCGAAATCGTTAGAGCCGAGAAATATCAATGACTAAAACGGTTATATGGAAGGTATTCATTTTAATCGAAATATTCAAAAACAAACAAAAAATCAACCTTGGAAACTACACCTTTGTGTAATTTCAAGTAACAAATTTTAATCAAATCCGTCAAACTGTTTAGGCTATTGCTCTGTGAACAGATAGACGCAAAGACGCATAGACCGACGAACGGCATGACAGCATGATGAAAACCACTTTTTTTGTACTTCTCCATCATCGTAATGTTCGTTTTGATTAAAACTTAAAAAAACTTGGCATGAAAGCAATACTTACCCTATAGGTAGAACAAGTAAAAACACCATTTTAACCAAAATGTCAAATTTTATTGCTGTACCACTAAAAGTAGGAATTTACATAAAAGGGACTACTATAGCCAATTAGAGAGTAGTCGTATTGACTTGGTTTTGATCTCAATATATTTCGAATACAAATATTTTTTTTGACATTTACTTAATCTTCCAAGAAGAATCAGTTTATTAGATATAATTTAACCAAAAATTGATGAAGTTTTTCATTATGGTGGCGTAACCCCAAATGGGATTCGTTGGAGCTTTTGAGATATGAGGAAGGACATTACTCACAACAATTTTCACCAGTAAAAATGCAGTGAAAGTAGAAAGTATTTTTGAATTGAATATTCTTTAATATAGCATTTTTTCATGATACTAAGACTTCCCATATAGGTGACGGGATATCTCTAGGCAACCTTAGCGCAAATGGTGTTTTCTTATACCACCTAAATAATCGTGTACCTTTTGCGGGTAGGTAACCCAATGGCTGGATTTAAGACTATAATAATTGAAACGCAGAAAATGCACAGTTTTCAAAAAATCTGCGCCTCAAAACCAAAGCATAAATTAAAAATTTGACCTAAAATTTATTTAAAAAAAATTGTACCCTGAATTTTTTATGAATTATTTTTCAAACATCTATTTTGACGTTTTTTTACTTTTAAACGTCAATATCCGAGTTGTAGATTTTTCACATTTTATATTTGTATGCTTTTAACCGAAGCATTTCAGCTCTTTTTTGGGGAGTTGTTTAATAAATCAAAAAAAGCTTATATCTAGAGTTCTACTGCATTTGATGTCTCCAGGCTCGAAGAAAATTACAGCATAATGTCGAATATCTTAAAAGGAAAACAAAACAAATCTCACCTTTACACATAGACGAGAAAATCCCATTTTTCAAAACCGCCTAGTTGTTCCTGGCGACAAAATAAACTTTCCAGACTTTTACATTAGGTATTAGGATGCATGAATCTAAAAAGCCACATAATCACATTTTGGTTACATCTCCATTCCCAAAATAATATGTCTGCTCGTCCTTTTAAGGGTAATTTACAGTTCAGCGTGCGAAAAAGAAAAAAAATCAATAAATTAAAGAGATTTTTGTCTGTTTTGTGCATCATTTTTTACCATATTTTGTTGTTAATATTATCAATACAATATAACCAATACATAATTTACTTTTTTCTCCTTTATGAATCGTACAAGAGGCTACATTTTTCGCATGTGAAAAAATGTTTGCATGTAAACAAAATAAAAAAAAATTGCAATTTGATTTAATTGGTTACAAAAATAGTATTATACGACGTGTTCTCTGAGATAGGACAAAGAAGTTTACATTGTTAGAAAAGACAAAAAAACAGTTTTGTATTTTTGTTTTGCACACTGAACTGTAAATAAGACTTTAATTAAAAAAAACTTTTATTTTAAAATAAAACTAAAACTCAAGAATAAGTTTCTGGCTCTAAGATAAGCTATAGCATTTTTTATAGGTGTTGCCTTTGAATAGTTATTTTTACATATGAAGTATTTTTTTTTTTAGAAAACTGCCCCTGCTGCCTGAAGGAGGGGATATAGACACTCCGCCCTTTGATTTTTTTTGCCCTAACTATCACGTTCTACTATGTAGTATAATTAATGTTATGGGAAACATACAGAATCTCTAAAAATACATTTAATTTCTACTAATTTCTGTTATACATTTTTCATTGATTTGTATTTTGAAAATCTTGTCTTGAAAACGGTTGGCTCTGCAGAAATATTGTTGGGCTCAAAGGATGATCGGCAAATTTTTATGAAAAATGGGTGTAGGTCAAACAGAAGTGAAATGTATCTCAAATGAAAGCTTATTACTAGACCTAGATTTCTAATATGGGGAAAATGCTAAAAAAACGCCGGAGACTAGAGATAAATCCCATTGAATGCAACAACATGTCTCCACTAAGTATAGTAATGTTAAAAAATATGACCATTTAAATCAACAAAATCAAATGATTTTGTTGAAATGACAGAATCTATTAAGAACAAAATCGTTTTATTTTTGTTTGTTTTTTTCTCCCGATTTGAGTTCAAATCTTAATATCTCTTGAACTGAGCAGGGCTTTGGAATCTGCAAACATAGTGCAAGTTTTTGAAAAGATAAACCAGTGTCACTCCATACAAAGTTTATATTAATACATACCTATACTCAATGGAGATATATTGGTGCATTCAATGGGCTTTTTTCAGGTCTTCGGTGTTTTTGGGAATTGTACCAATATTAAGAAATCACTTAATAAGCTTTTCTTTGAAATACATTTCAATTCTGTATCTACACCCATTTTGCCCATCATCCTTTAAGAAAATTTTGAGAGGGTAAAACCTTAGAACATAGTTTAAAGTCAAAAACTAGAATTTCATAGCGTTTTTTGCATTTTTACCAAAGTTGCGATGGGTGCTCGAGGTTGAAAAATGGGATTCAACATCGGCTTAACATCGGCTTAAACAACTCTGCAAAATATCAGAACTACCGATTTGACGCAAGGTCTTCTTCCTACATAACGAAAAAGTTACTGGACGTTAAAGAATGTATAATCTTGAAACACCTATGATCATTCTAAAATAAAATAGAAAATAAATTCTATCCAAAGTAATAGCTGAGATATGAGCGCTTTTTTGTTCAGTGTATTTTTCAGAGTCGTTTTTTACGATTTTGTACACCATGGCCATACTTTTTTTGCAGTAATATTTTACAATAATTGCACTAACAGACAAATACTACAAAATTTGAATAGCTGTTGCACTTTTTTTTAAGTGTTAAATTTATTTTTCCAACAATATTTCTGAAACAAATATTTGCTCAAAAAGATAAACAGCTCTGGTATAAAAAATATGTATGGAAGTCTACGTGACCAGAATCTTAAAAAATATGCCCAATAAAGGCATGATTATCCATTTTGTGTTTGTACCTTAAGTAAAAATATCATTTACATCATTTACAATCTTTTAAAGGCTATAATGGTACGAATTTTCAACTCTATAATTTGTACCGTTATTTTTTGATAATTGTTTTAAATTTTTTTTTATAGTATGTTGACGCCTGGCAACGTTTGTGCTGTATCAACATTTCTGTTATTTTTATCCCTCAACGACATTGATAATAGCTATATGTGGACATCAATTTTCAGCTTCGTAACTCATCAAGTTTTTTTTTAGTAAATTAAAAAAAATAGGTTTAATGACTCTGGCTTACGCTTCTGCCGATCTTGTTTCAAAATAATGTTAGTTAAGGCTATAATGGCACCGCTTTTCAACATGTTTGTTATGTTGTTTTTAATTTATGTACTTTGCTGACTTATAGCAATCTTTTTCATCCGATTTTGTTTCTGTCAATTTATTTTCTTGATGAGTATTGGCAAGAACTACATGGGTATTAATTTTTAATTGTTTTTGTTTTGTAATTTTGATACATACATATATGAGTTCTGGAAACCCATTTACATCGATCTATGCTTCTGTCGATTTGCTTACATTTTGATATTCACAGGTTAATTTATTATTATGACCCTGGCAACCTTTGGTCCCCACTTAGGCTTATGACAATTTGTTTTCCGCCATAGAATCATAAAAACTTTGTTATCTCAAATTAGCCTTGCACCGATGAAGTTTTTTTTGTTAAAAAAGTTGAATGTTCAAAAGTGGTTCCCGTAATTCAGCCTGTGTACTTCGAGCTACAGCCCAGAACGCTGAAGCGATTTTCTTTCAATTTTGTGATTAAAGTTCTTTAGTAATTTCCTGAGGAGAAATGGAAGTTTTTTTTTATAGGACCAAATCTAACGGTACCTGGCAAATAACTATCAAGAAAAAGTTAACTTTTTATTAAAAAACGGCTCTAACGATTTTGATTCAAATTTTTGTTTCTATTTTAAAATGAAGGTGTTTTATAAATGTGTCATTTTTTTAATTTTTTGACGAATCTCTTTAACGACTTGACCGATTTTTTAAATATTTATTTATTTTTATTTATCGAAAAAGGACCACTGATGAGAGAACTTTTATAAAATAATTTTTTTTTTTAAATCCGCTCTTAATATTTTTAAAAATGTTTTTTCTATAAGAAATCAAATGTCATACTTAATTGGGAGCTCAAACCATTTACGAAGTTATTTGAGTTAATTTTACGTACATTATATTGATTTTGATGTTTTTCCTAAATTTCTTGCAAAATTATTTTTTTTTTTAAACTATGGGGCTTTAACTTTTACATCA
The DNA here is from genome assembly GCA_948107695.1 of Meliscaeva auricollis. Lineage (NCBI taxonomy): Eukaryota > Metazoa > Arthropoda > Insecta > Diptera > Syrphidae > Meliscaeva > Meliscaeva auricollis. The sequence goes on along the minus strand of OX403619.1, from coordinate 28,494,946 downwards.
ACTTTGACCTTATAAAATAAAGTACGTAAAATCAGCAAGGGCAGACGCAGGGGGTTGAACCCCCCCCCCACCCTTAAATATATCTGAAATAAAACAAAGAGGATTCATTTTCTTAAATTATTAGCGAAAATAGGAGTTCTATTAAATATGAATTGAATATATTTTCATTGAAATTTGCAAAAAAATTAATTTTTAGTCACAATGAATTTTTAATTAAATAAAAAAACATGCCATATTGAATGTTTTAATGTCACCGTGATACAAGGAAATTACTGTGGCAAAATAACACGATTTTACCACATCGGCAACGCTGATGCTACCGAAAAAAAATAATCTTAAAATGTTTATCGACAGGAGCATGTACTCATATTTGTTTTGGTTCCGCAAGGATCAACTCTTTATTCTGTTGTTTCAAGGTATTCCACGAATATTTCTGTGGTATTTAACATTTTTGTATTTGTTGTTATTTCAGCCATCATCAAAACAAAATCCTTCAGTTATTTCTTGGTTTAATTATTTTTTCGGTAAAACGCCATGAATACAGGAATTTATTGAAAATTTGCATACAACTTGACTACAGCACTACCTAATTCAAATTTCCTATCGTATAAATCTTTGCGGAGTTTACCTACATACATCAATTTCAAAAGTTTTTATTAATATTTGAGAAACGGTACTTCGAGTCCATTGAGTAAAAAACAAATAAGCGTTGAACTTTAGAACCAGGCATGACATTACAACGAAAGCTAAGAAATGCCTAAAATACTGAACACTGAAGTCTTTCAAGCTGGGTAAGTATGATTTTTAGGAAAGGAAATTGATTTTCTTAAGGGTCATAAGTAATGGTACCTGCAATAGTGCTATACAACCAGCATTGATGGACTAAATTTTCTCAATTTGTCAGAAAAATCATTTTTTTGTGAGTGATTTTTTGAAATTTTGTTATAGATGTCTTATATTTTCTTGAAAATAGCTAGCTCATAAAAAAAAGAAGGCTGACGCTCTCAACAATTTTCTATATGATTATCGTTTGTCGTTTATCAAACAAAATGCATTTCTAACATCTTTATCGAAAGATTTTGAGAATTTTCAAACTATTAAGAGGCGTTCATAAATTCTAACAGGAATTATTGAAGGAATTCGCTTCTCAGATGATTTATAGTGCAGGATAGTGGTGTCTTCTCCGTTTTTTTTAATTATTTAGATAAGTACATCATACAACTTATTACAAAACATGCATTGTTAGTTTACCCTTAAGCTCAATTTAAGAAGTACCATCTTGAAGATCGTCAAGTAAGCATATTATTTCCCTAATTACAAATGTACACTTTACCTGCCTCGATTTATCTTTCTATTTGTATTTTAAGGGCAGTCAAAAACCCTCAAGCTCTTGCTTATTATAGAACAAAAAATGTGAATTCTTGAATTCAGTTCTAAATAAAAAAAAAAAACTTTGAAGAGAAAATTTTCCACAATGGGTCGGTACTCAAGTCTGTTTAGGTATTATATTCACATTGTTTGGCATTGTCTTACTCTGACAAACAAATAAAACCTAAAGTCAAAAGTAACTTTTGACCTTTTAGAAAGTTTAACTATAAATAAACTTTTTAGCCACAATCCTTTTTTTCTAAATTGTTTTCAGTCTACAATTAAACATAATACTTTGAAGACAACTTAACAACTTAAGTCGCCCTAATTTGGAACACCAAATGACCTCCAACCCGAAGACAAAGTACTTCCTTCCTTTTCAGCCATGTGTTTTGTTTTCTTAAGAAATGAAAAAAAAATATCGATTTTTATTTCGTTGTGCAGTATACATGCTTATAAGATATTGAAAGAAGGTACTCTTCGTTTTGTCCTACAATTGCCCTTTCAGAGTAACTTAAATCGCTATGGTTGAAGCAAACAATGATACTAAAACCCATAACTCTAAGTTTGTGTCGTACTTTAACTGAGCATTCAATGTCTTCTAAAGGCACGAGTACATGGATTCCAATTTTATTGGAGAAAACACTTTGATTACCATATTGCATGCACTTATGTATATTTGACTTTTACTGAAACAGGTGTCTTATTTTTCCAATTAAAACTATTTAAAAAAAAAAACATTTCTTAATGGAATTCATGAATAAGAAATATAAAATAATTTATTTCAGTTCTAACTGAAAATATCCCATTTTTAATGATTCTTTCTGACAAATTTCCAAAATATCTACCATAAAGATTTGTTTTGACAAGCAAAAATACTTTTTTCAACCACCAGGTATCGCATTGTGACGTTTGGGTTTCTCAATTTATCTCTTCTCTGAAACTCCATTGCAGATAAATAAAACCACATGTTTTTTTCCTGCACACATTTAAACTTGACACAGTGTACTCTCACAACTACCAACAAAATAATTCACTCTCATTTTTCGGAAATTTGAAGTTTGCTCTATGCTCTTTCAGATTCTCATTTCGGAGTGTGTGGTGAATATCATAAATATTCACCACTACCACTTTGTTTATTCGAGAGAAAATAAATTGTTTGATAACAAACTTTAGTGTTTTTGTTATTTTTTTTTTGTTGTTGTTGAAATAGTCATGTTTTTGAAAAGGTTATTGGCACAGAGTAAATCTGTGAATGAAATGCCGGTCACTAAAATAAATATAAACAATCTGATAAAAATAGCTCAACAAATCTTATGTGAGGTTCAATGACTTGGGAAGGTAAACATAATTATATATGTATTTGAATTCAGTGCCAAGGTCTTGAAACCATACACACGGTAATTTCAATGAATGGCAAATTGATTTTTTAATTATTAAAATGCTCAGTGAATGTTGACACAGCATTTAAGTTTAAAAATAAAATAAATTATTTTTGGTTTTATTTATTTTTAAATTTTTGTTAAAGGAAGCACATTATTTTATAATGTATTTATTTGAAATGTGCTGCAATTTAGTTTTTAGTTTCAGTATAAAGTTTTTGATTTTAATATTATTCGATGTTGATATAATACAAATTTTGCCACTATTCTTTTTTTAGTTTTTAGTTTTTAATACCTTAATTGTTCGGATAGGAGTTCTGTTTTCGAAATTAAAGGTTTTTTGGGATTGATGGCTATTAATTGAGATGTTGAATTTTCGAGGTTTTTGATTTGGGATGTTGAATTTTCGGGATCTTGTGATTTCGGGTTATCCAGTTTTTCTGGAATTTAGATATTTTGGCTATCGGAAATTAGGGTTTTAAACTTAAAGGTCTTTCAGAGTTTGCATTTTTGGGATTTTAGATTTTTTGAGTTTAGGCTCAAACCTTGGAATGCGATACAGATACCATAGTACAAGTTTTGGATTTCTAAGAACAAAACGGGAGATTTTAATCAAATCTATATTAATAATGATTGATTTGAACATTCTTCAAGGGGCCTTTTGAATTATTTTGAATGATTTAAGCTATCGTAAACTAATATTGGACTTTTTTGCCAACAAATTTTTGAAAACGAGTAATTATCAGGATGTGGTTGGTAAGAAAATTAATGATTAATATTTTATGAGAGAAGGGACAATTAATTATTTACCCACAGAGGCACAAGGTTATGGTTGGAGGGTGGGTGGACGAAAAAGTTGGGTAGGTGTCGAAAATGTTTTTTTTTTTTAACATTTTAATCAAAAGTAAACCTGATAACGAAAAAAGTTAAATGCGAAAGTTGTAGATAGTTCTGTAGTTCTGTAAATTTTACATGCATTATTTTACACCTAAACTTAAAAGTAAAAAATGCTAAATAGTACAGGAGAGAGAGAGGGAAATCACCCTATTTTTAGAACGAAATTACCTATGTTTCATCCCGAAGATTTTCCAAATCCAATTGAACCGAGTTGAAATTTATGCAACTCGAGTTGGCAAGCTCAGGCTGAGGGAAAATTGCTAAATATCTTTTTTAATTGCAACATCAAAAAATGAGGAAGTTTTCAATTCAACTGTATTTTGTTGTTTGTATGTTTAGTATCTCGAAACTTTTGATTGGGTGAACTGATTTTATTTATCTTTTTTTGTTTGAAAGCTGGTGGTCCCCATTTTAATTTGGTTAATGCCGGGCTAGCCACTCGTATAAGTCCCGCATAAGTTCTAACAAAGGTATCCATGAGATATGAGTCTGAAATTTGAAGTTCTTTTTTTTCTTATGAAATGAATTATCTTATTCTAGCTCTGTTTGGCAGTCAAAATCGGAGAACACTTTAAATGTATCAATTTATTTCAATTTTTTTTTAAAACTTTCTGATTAATTCATTAAATGTTTTTACTTTTCATTTTTCCATCACTACGCTACTATAAGTCAAAAATAAAATTGTACTTTTGGATAAAAAGTATAAAAAAAGTCAAAAATAAAGCCAGTATAGTGGAGTAACTAAAGCAAACTATATCGGAACCTGTCCAATCAACTCCGATTTCAATGATTTGTTTTTCTAAGGGTTCAAATATACTTTTTGGTTTAAAAATTGTTGCTGCTGTCAAATTCTTTTTACTTGCGATATGGGTACCATAAATCAATAATATTACGATGATAGAGAATGCGAAAATTATGTCTATTTGCCTGGCTGTCTGGATGAATCAGAAGCCACAGCCTAAACGGATGGGTCGATTTACTTCAAACTTAATTAATTTTCTTGGACCAAAAATTACGGTACCTGCCATATAACAATTTTAGAAAAACTGATTTTTCTCAAAAATGGCTCCAACGATCTCGACTACAAAAATCATAATCATTTTTTTGTTTAAGGTCTATCTTTTTATGGAAACAATTTTTTTTCAACCGTTATTAACGATACCTGCCATAGAAGCGTTTTTTTTAAATTATGATTTTCTTCTTTATGACTCACTCGATTTCATAGATTTTTCTTACATAAAATATTTTAAGTCACCTTGATACAGTTTTGGATTAAAAAAAAAATTGATTTTTCTTTTGCAAAATGTTTTTTTTCGAAAACTATTTAATATTTTTTTAAAAATTTAGTTTTAGATATTGATAAATAATATCTGAAAATTGGCGTGGCGTAAAAAACGGCTCTGACGATTTTCAATTTTTTTTTCCAAACATGTATCATTTTAGAAGAAATCAAATTGCATACTTCGTTTTTTCCTTCAAGAGGCTGTTTTAGTCATTTGAAAATCGAATTTTATGTTTTTTTTTTAAATTATTTTTAAACTGCATTTACAAATTTTTTCATTAAAAAGAAGGCTTAGCATATTTAGTAACTTTTTTTTCATTCTTGAATTTCTCTTTAAAGACTTTTGTCATACAAAAGTTTCTCATTAGCCTTGAAATTATTTGATATCAAAATTTCCAAAAAATAATTTTTTGATTTTTAATTTTGAAAAATTAATTTTTCTTAAAGCGGTTCACTGTATTTTTTTTAAATTTTGGTTTAAGGTGTATACAGGGTGTCCCGTAATTAATCAAAGAAAATTTAAGGGGTGATTCTGGGGTATATTCTATCTAATTATCGTTAACATGGGCCAAGGTATACCTACCAAAGTCAGTGTTAATCGATAAGTGATATCAACTTTTAAGATACAGCATTACTGTAAAACAAGAATTTTCTCAGAATAAGCCAAAGAATCACCCCTTAAATTTTGCCTTGAATAATTACCGGACACCCTGTATTAATATTTTTTTTGGAAAATGGCATATCAATTTATTTTTCATAATCAGCTCGAAAAATTTTCAAATTTTTTTTGTGGATTCAAAAATACTTCCATATCATGTGCCATGTTAATATTTATTACACCAAAATGTTTTTTAACTGGACTTTGAGAATTTAAATAAGCACCATGTTTGGCATCTAAAACTATGAATTCGAAACACTTCTGAAAATCTGCCAAGAGCTCTAATTAAAGACATAGAACCTACAGAGCTGGTTGCACTTAGACTGTAGCAAATTTTGTCAGTTTTACCTAATGCCTGGTAGCTTTTTCTATAACAAAAATAATAATAATTAGGAGTTAAAAAATAAAAACTGAAAAAAGTCCCAAAATTTTAACATTTTTAGTAACCCATGCAGTTTGAACAGGTCTTTCTTTCAAAGCTACAAACTTGTTCTTACACTACTGACATCTTGACTAACATCCCAAAAAATCAGCGATGTGCAATATTTTGCGACCTAGAATGTCTTATGCTACTAGCCTTTAAAGAAAAAATGAAAAAAAAAAAAAAAATTCCAGAAAAGATTTTACTGAACTTTAATATATGGCTCAAAGAAAAATTTTTTTTTTTTTATTTTACTATCATTTATAAAAGTGCATCTAATAGATTCCATTTAAAAATACATAAATATCATTATAATTAAGAATTCAATAAAAAATATAACTTTTTATAGCTTTTAATTCCAAAAAAAAAAATAAACATTAATTTCAATAAAATATTCCATTTATTTATTTATTTTGTATTCTTTAATTGAAAGCATTTGTTGTTTTTCTTTCGCAGGATAGTAATACAACTTAAAATAAGAAAAAAGAGAGATCGTCTTGTAAGTTTTAAGGTCAGGTAATGTCTCAGAGCCAAAACAACCTAAAAAGTTATAAATTAACATCGCGGATTTTATATTAAACATCCTCGTTGTAATTAAAAATTATGGCTGAGGCAGAAGGAAGCTCAGAGCAGGATGATGTTTCATTCTTGCGTACGGTAAGTAAAATACCTGCATAATATTCTCCCTATGACTCTATAAGACGTGTGTATGTTAATTTAAATAATATTAAAAATTAATATCCTTACAGGAAGACATGGTGTGTCTTTCATGTACAGCAACTGGTGAAAGAGTTTGTCTTGCAGCTGAGGGATTTGGTAACAGACATTGTTTCCTGGAAAATATAGCTGACAAAAATGTTCCTCCTGATTTATCGCAATGTGTTTTTGTTATTGAACAAGCATTGTCCGTTCGTGCCTTGCAGGAGTTGGTTACAGCAGCTGGATCGGAAACCGTATGTTTCATTTTATTTTGTCATTTTTTTTTCATTATCATTTTTAAAGCAACAAAAAAGCTAGTTTTTAATTTTACAAAAAAAAAAAAATCAAATACAAGCTCAAATCAATAAAATTTGTGCAGATGAAGTTGTTTCTTAAATAAAAATAATTATTAAAAAGCCTTCATCAACTCACAAAAAAATATATAAGTATGCCAATTCGCTATATTTAAAAAAAAAAGGACATTTAGTTTAAATTTAATTTATTGCATTTTCTTTTTGCTATTTTTGAAACCCATTTAAAATCAAAAACAAAACAAATATTACATTCCTTCATTCGTTTGATTCTCTATATTTCTCTTTTTTTTTTTTTGTTCCAATTTCCGGTTGCTTTTACCAAAATTTTTATTTCCGAACTCATCCCCACGCGGTATACCACCTGCATAAAAAACGTCAAAATTTGTTTCCTAAATTTTGGAAATATTAAAAAATTAAAAACAATTCAAAATATTTCCATCCATCAAAAATACCAAAAATATACATAAAATCCAAAATAAAAAACCGTTACGCAAAAAAGGACAAGACTTTTGTAAGTATACAACAATTTTTTAAAAATCTACAATAAGCAAAAAAAAAAAAATAAATATGAACAACAAAATATTGTGGATGACTAATTTCTGTACATGGATTTTCAAAATTATGATCAAGTTTTTCCTTAACTTAATGTGCTACACAAATAAAAAAAAAATAATAACGGTGTGTTATGCTTTCACTTAACCAACAAAAAAACCCAAAATAAAATAAAATTAAAACAAACAAAAAACAAAAAAATTAGAACCGAGCCATTGGTACAATTTTACGTTTTTACCTTTTTTTTCATTTGACACTGAGTCGTTTTAGACCCCTTCACCATTTTTTTTGATTAATTTTATGTTTTAGTTTTTTTTTTTTGATCAACAAACAAAAACAAAATTTAATCATTTAGAAATAAAAATTTATAATTTTTTTGTTATATTTTTTATTTGTCCTTTTTTTTGTGCTAAAATAGGGTAAAGGAACTGGTTCAGGCCATAGAACACTTTTATATGGAAATGCTATTCTCCTCCGTCATCATAACAGTGATATGGTAAGAAGTTTTGGGCGTAGTATATAATTTTTTAAATTAATGTGTTTTTGATTCTTATTTAAAAAAAAAATAGTATTTAGCGTGCCTTTCAACGTCTTCATCGAATGATAAACTGTCCTTTGATGTCGGTCTTCAGGAGCATAGTCAAGGAGAAGCGTGTTGGTGGACGGTTCATCCGGCAAGCAAACAACGTTCTGAGGGTGAGAAGGTCCGTGTGGGTGATGACCTTATTTTGGTTTCTGTTGCAACAGAGAGATATTTGGTAAGAATATTTTTTTTTAATTTTTATAATAAATTTATCATGGAAACAGTGAGCTTACATTAGAGACTCTTTAAAGAAGTTTTTTTTTGTTTCAAATTTTATTTAGGGGTCACAAAACCTTTTTATTTTTTGAAAGAAGGATGTTTTCAAAGAGGGGTTCTAACAATTTGACTATGGAGTTTTGCTCAAGAACTAATCAAACAGTTTTGGCTCGATGCTTTTGTGGCAATAAATAGTTTCCCCTTTTTCGAAGCATACAAAATACGATTTAGTATAGTCGGAAAATTGGTGAATTTTTTAAAACACTTTCCTGGAGAAGAAGATTTCAAAATTTTTTCTAAGCTTGTTTATTAGGTCTCAAAAATTATAAGATCTGTCAGTTTTCAGTTCTCACTCGTTGTTTTCTTGATGAACCATTAGGAACCTTAACTTTTGAAAGTTGTTGAACGTTTTGAAATTACGCCTTCCCGACAAGACCAGCTTCTAATAGTATTTTTAAACTTGTTTATTAGGCCTCAAATATCATCGTCTGTCAGTTGTCAACTGATACACCAAGATCTTTAATTTGTTGACAAAATAAAAACAGTATTCGATTCAAAATAAGTGTTGTAAACGAAAAGTTGGAGAACTAGTCGAAATAAAACGAATATGCAGTATAGCTTTTAAGACCTTGTTATTAACTACGACTATGAGTGACAAGAGTGGCAGATGATAATTTTTGCTAAAAGTGAGATCGAGTTTTCTTTTAGAACCCGTTATGAACATTTTTAACAAGACACCATTTGTTTTCGATGGACAGAACCTGAGGCACGCTAAGGGATCCTTAAGTCTTTCAGCTCTAAACTTGGGCATTCGGGTGCTTGCTTAGCAAGATCTTCAATCTGTAACTTTGCGTAATCCCGCGGAAGCTATTATCAGATGGTAGTCCCGGGCCATCAAACAGTGCGGCTGATCACAAAGTGTTCAATTTGGTTAGAAGTAGCCTGCATATTTGTCGACACCCAGTCAATATTGTGGCACGTTTTTTGTTCAAACACAGCACCACCAATTGCAAGACGGTTAGCGTTGAAGAAATTTGGGAAACGTTAACCATCGATCATAGCGTCCGTCATTGCAATTACCAACGTCATGTTTTCTCAATTTCGGTATTCAAATCTCCTCTTACTATGATGTCCGCCAATTGTTAAACGTAACCTAGCGGGTATTAAGAAGCTTCCTTTTCGTCATCAGGGATTCGGAAGGAGTAACACTATAATGTCAACGTATTCTACCCTGAAACAATGCTTACAAGAGACTTCTACGAAATCAGGCTATTGAGTGGAGTTTCGAAAAGAAGCAGTTGAACACCTGATTCATGAACGCTTGTCAGCTTCTTTAAGAAGTTAGACGAACTTTTTTACTTCACTTTTCTTGAAAACTGTGGTTCGTTTGCCAAAATAGCCCAGTATTTTTTTTCCGTAAATCCATCCTTAGTTTTAAAGATAAGACGGAACTTTTTGTTTCAGTGGAAAAATTGATTACTTTCTTTATTGGTTCTTTGCCCAAGATTAGTCCGGAATGATCACTTGATTTGAGTCGCCCACATTACCATGTAACCAAGATAATAGTTGCGACTACTTCCTAGGTGTTACCGCGATACTGAAACCACTGTTTGTAGGCATCTGTGGCCCCGTGGAGAGTCCCTGGCTAAGGCATTACTATGAATAGACTCTGGTAACCTCGGGTGCTCTTGCTTGTGTGTTCTGTAGACAAATTAGCCTTATGTTGTTGAAGGTCACTAAATCCGGATATATCCAGACAATCAAATATTGGGTCCAAGGTATACCTTACTCTTTGTTCTTAACTCCATGAGGGCATCTTCAAGTCCTTGAGCTTAGGTACTGCCCAAATCTGTAACTGATGCATTTTGGGTTTTTTGTGTTTTTCATTTTTTCATTTAATTTATCTTATTTTTATATTAAATTTCTGTAACTGATTCCACGTTCTCTCATTTCGTTTTCGACTGGACACCTAGAAGAGTCCAGAAGTATTCTGAAACTATTTTATTGTGTCCTATGTGTCATTTTTGAGCCAATAAAACAGTTTCAGAAGACTTCTGGATGCTTTCGCTTTCGGACTTTAAAGCGAAAACGACATCATTATATCGTTTAACAGATTAGTATCAATGGCCGAATATAATTTTACGAAAATATTTAAGCAATGAATCTTATTTCCATTTTCTAGCACACAACTAAGGAAAATGAACAATCGATTGTAAATGCAAGCTTCCATGTTACCCATTGGTCGGTGCAACCTTATGGTACGGGTATATCCCGAATGAAGTATGTTGGTTATGTTTTTGGTGGTGATGTCTTGAGATTCTTTCATGGCGGTGATGAGTGTCTTACGATACCAAGTACTTGGGGTCGAGAATCTGGTCAAAAGTACGTAAACATTTAATTCTGTGACAAACAAAATTATCAATATCCTTTTTCCCTTAGTATTGTGGTTTATGAAGGAGGTTCCGTAATGTCACAGGCTCGATCACTTTGGAGATTGGAATTGGCAAGAACAAAGTGGACTGGTGGCTTTATAAATTGGTTACATCCGATGAGGATAAGACACATAACAACTGGCAGATATTTGGGTGTGAATGAGAACAACGAATTGAATTTGGTAAGTATGACTCTAACAACTTTTTAAGACCCTACTAAACATAAAATTCAATGTTCACACAGGTCAAAAAAGAAGATGCAACTATTGCCTCGACAACTTTCTGTCTAAGGCAGGAAAAGGACGATCAAAAAGTTGTACTTGAAGACAAAGATCTGGAAATCATTGGAGCTCCAATCATCAAATATGGCGACACAACAGTTATTGTCCAGCATTGTGAGTCTAGCTTATGGCTAAGTTATAAAAGCTATGAGACCAAGAAAAAGGGTGTGGGAAAAGTCGAAGAGAAACAAGCCATTCTCCATGAAGAAGGAAAAATGGACGATTGTTTGGACTTTTCACGATCTCAAGAAGAAGAATCAAAAACCGCTCGAGTCATTCGGAAGTGCAGTAGTTTGTTTACGCAGTTTATAAAGTAGGTTTCAAAAATTCTTTCGAAATACAAAATTTCTAAAATCTTTTATCTTTTAGTGGCCTAGAAACTTTACAATCAAACCGAAGACATTCGATATTCTTCCAAAAAGTAAATCTCGGCGAAATGGTCATGTGTCTGGAGGATTTGATCAATTACTTCTCACAACCCGAAGACGATATGGAACACGAGGAGAAACAAAATAAATTCAGGGCTCTAAGAAACCGTCAAGATCTTTTCCAAGAAGAGGGTGTCCTTAATCTCATTCTCGAAGCTATTGATAAAATTAATATCATTACATCGCAAGGTTTCCTAGCAAGCTTCCTTGCCAGCGACGAGATTGGTCAGAGTTGGGATCTAATATCGACGTACTTGTATCAACTTTTGGCTGCCATTATCAAAGGCAACCACACAAATTGTGCTCAATTTGCCAATAGCAACCGTTTGAATTGGCTGTTTTCTCGTTTGGGCTCGCAGGCTTCAAGTGAAGGTTCTGGAATGCTCGATGTACTTCATTGTGTTTTGATTGATTCTCCAGAAGCTTTGAATATGATGAGGGATGAGCACATTAAGGTTATTATATCTTTGCTGGAAAAACATGGTCGAGATCCAAAGGTTCTCGATGTACTGTGCTCATTGTGCGTTGGTAATGGTGTGGCAGTTAGATCGTCTCAAAATAATATTTGTGACTATTTGTTGCCTGGAAAGAATTTACTTCTACAAACGCAGTTGGTTGATCATGTTGCGAGGTAGGTTTTGATGATTTTTAATTAACCATTATTCAAAAACTAAAAATATTATTATATTTTTCTTTAGTATTCGACCAAATATATTTGTTGGAAGAGTTGAAGGCTCAGCTATGTACCAAAAATGGTATTTTGAAGTAACAATGGATCATATTGAACGAACAACTCACATGATGCCGCATCTTAGAATTGGTTGGGCCAATACTGCTGGGTAAGATTCAAAATCCTAAAGGTTTTTTCCGATTTATCGTCTTATTTTAATGTGTAGGCCTTTTTAATGGCCAAAGTATTGATTTCTGAAGATATCAATTTTTTAAACGCTTAAGAATACTTAACTAAAAATGAAAAATGAAACAACAACAATAGTAACTCGTACCCACTTAAGTATTAACGATAGGTCAGTTGTTGAATTGACTTCATGTAGAGTGTTGGTTGGGAGTTGTAGGCACTGACGGAAATCAACTTGGGGACACCCCGAACCAGAAATTGAAGATTCTTTTTCGAAAATGATGGAGAAGATCCCCTAAAGGCAAAATTTCTCCAACGAGAAAAAGAGTTTGATTATTGAGCACGTGTGAGAAATTCCTAACCCGTTAACCGTAACACTGTTCTACTCTATTCCTGGAAAATATTTACCTAAACGGAGCTATTAAGCTCCGATTTCTTGGGATCCTTTAAGTGGCAGGATCCTGAAAGCAAGGTTCTTGATTCAGGCTTGTGTACTTCTCATTACCATTATACAATGTTGCGTCCCTGCTACGGGGCCCGCTCTTTTGTTGACAAAAAGTACGCCATCAAGATAGGCCATCAAGTACCAACCAATTTGACCACTTTGCGATTAAGTGCCGTTTGGGAGTAGTCTCCTAGGCGTAAGTAGCGGATATCGAAATGAACCGATATCAGTATCTAATTTGATTTTTTGTAAGTAATACATACATAGCTGCTGTTTGGAAATACCAAGCAAAAAAGTTTAAAATTGATGAAGTGAAGAATCCCCCAGAACGGCAACAACAAGGAAATCAGCTTTCTCAAGGTCTAAGAACAATAAGTAGTATGCGGAACCTGACTCCATCGAAAACCAATGTTGTGCTATGAGAATAGGTTTTCAGTAACTTACAAGGAAAAGAAACAGTGCTTGGCTGTTAATGATGATCTAAATAGAATAACGGATAGGGAAAACATATAAAACATGGCCAACTATGTGAATGCATGCTTCGAAAAGACAAAGGCTGAATAGCAAGCCAAACGTTGCAGTGTAACCCGCTTACACAAACTGATAGAACAAATCGATTGCGGTAAACGAAACAAAAGATTAAATGACTTTTTCGATTGCTGAACAATTTGTCGGCTTCGTTTGCAGCAAACTGGTAAATTCGTTTGTTTTAATCACTTTTTGCGAACTATAAAACAAAAAGGTCAGCACAACACCGGCTATTGAACCGGCGATCTCGCTTACGAGGCAAGTATCTTGTCAAACTTCCCCGGTCTTTTAAATTTATGATTGGCGTAGAACGCATATAAACAAAATGAAAGAACGAATCGTTTGCGTCAAACAACTTTTCGTTTGTTGGACAGTAATTTTTCGACTTCAACTTCGTTGGCAGCAAACTTTTAAATTCGTTTCGGTGAAACAATCTGAACGAACGACTAAAAAAAAGTTTAGCGAACAAAGGCTGTTGCCATTGCGCCACGAAATAGATAACTTTCCTGTAGCATAGAATGCATATTGACCGCCACGAAAACCTATGAATTAATCAATGAATTGTTTTTATATTTACACCAAAAGTGAAGTTCTTTACCACAATCTACTTTCGGGAGAGGTTTTCCACAAACTCTTCGTTCGTTTGCTGCATACAATAGAATTTTCTTGTAAACAAAAGGGTGTTTAGATGTGAGAAGCATTATCGTTTGACGCAAACAAATCATGAAAATGAGCTCCAAAGGAATGGGTTGTTTTGCATTATGTTTGCTGTAATAAATTTACAATTTGTGTCAAATGTAATACAGTCACTAAATCAGATGCCTGATTCCAGTGTCCCATTAAGAATATTAAGAAGGTCTTTGATTTTGATTTGCTTTTTACTTACTGCGCGAAAACATTCTTCCTTAAGTTATTCGAATTTGTTAAAGTTTGTTTCTGACAGAAATATTTTGCAAGACAGTGCTATAGAATATGCCAAATTGTAAGCTCTGGTCAACAATATTACACTCAATGCACCGCTATTTCCCAAGAAGTGACTTGAGTCATGTTAGGCAGTGTGTAGTGTGTTTATTACAGAAATATTTCTAATAGAGCCAGCCCCCATTTTCGAGAAACTGTTATAAATTGAGAAACTGTTATAAATTGGCATGTTTCGAGATGGAGACAGCACCTTTGCGTTGATGTGGCTCTGCAGGGCCAAGGCTTCTGCCGGTAATCATAATCGCTAGGAATACAAAATGAATTGTTGGGAATCAAATGTAGAACCTTTTACGTAATTCTTTGACGCTACACCTTTCTTCAATAAAATGATCATCTACTTTATCAAACTAGCATACAGTTTTGGTAAAAAAAAATATGGACTTCAAATTTTGTTTTCTAGCTATGTTCCTTACCCTGGCGGTGGTAAGAAATGGGGAGGCAACGGAGTTGGTGATGATCTATACTCCTTCGGATTCGATGGAGCTTATTTCTGGACTGGAGGTAGAAAAACCCAAATAGTTGAAAATCTTCCAGAAGAACCATTCATAAGGAAAGGAGATGTTATCGGTGTAGCGTTGGACTTGGCAGTACCAATCATTACATTTTCTTTCAATGGCATGAAAGTTAGAGGAAGCTTCAGAGGCTTCAATTTGGATGGAATGTTCTTCCCAGTAATGAGTTGTTCATCAAAATTAAGGTTTGTAATCTTAAAAATTCTTTGAAATCAAATTAAAATTTATAATTTTCTTAGTTGCCGTTTCTTATTTGGTGGAGATCATGGTCGTTTGAAGTATCCCCCACCAGTTGGATTTTCTCCACTCGTCCAATGTCTAATGCCCCATCAAATCCTAAGTCTTGATCCGTGTTTCTATTTTGGAAATTTAAACAAAAACGTCCTTGCCGGTCCATGGATGATAGAGGATGACACTGCTTTCGTACCAAATCCCGTTGATACGTCAGGTGTATCTCTTCCATCTTCCGTTGACTCGATCAAGGAGAAATTGGCTGAAAACATACACGAAATGTGGGCTTTGAATAAAATCGAATCGGGTTGGTCGTGGGGGGAGCATCGTGATGATTATCATCGCATACATCCCTGTTTGACGCAATTTGAAAAATTGCCACCGGCTGAAAAACGATATGATAGTCAACTTGCTGTGCAGACATTGAAGTAAGGGTTTGTACTTAAAGGTTCCGATTTACAATTTTATGTTTTCTATAGAACCATCATATCTTTGGGTTACTACATCACAATGGACAAGCCACCAGCTAGAATTCGACCAGTACGTTTGCCAAATGAGATTTTCATGCAAGCCAACGGCTATAAGCCAGCGCCATTGGACCTAAGTGCTGTGACATTGACACCAAAACTGGAGGAATTAGTTGATCAATTGGCTGAAAATACCCATAATTTATGGGCTAAGGAGAGAATTCAGCAAGGTTGGACCTATGGCTTGAACGAAGACTCGGAGAATCACCGAAGTCCTCACCTGGTTCCGTATTCTAAGGTCGATGAAGCTATTAAGAAAGCCAATCGTGATACAGCCTCAGAAACTGTTCGGACTCTTTTGGTCTACGGATATGTCCTTGACCCACCAACTGGAGAAGGAAATGAGGCCCTCCTAGCCGAAGCACTGCGTTTGAAGTTCGCTGCCTTCAGGACTTACCGAGTAGAGAAGAACTATGCTGTGACATCGGGCAAGTGGTATTTCGAGTTTGAAGTTTTGACATCAGGCCCAATGAGGGTAGGCTGGGCTCGTGCCGATTGTCATCCAGGCGCCATGTTGGGAAGTGACGATTGCAGTTGGGCTTTCGATGGTCACAATGTAAGCTTTTGTTAAGTTTCTTTTTTATTGTTGTTCTTAAAGAGAAAACAGGGTTTTTTCGAACTTGACGGTAGACACCATTTACTTCTGGGCGTTTGATGCCTAGAAAGTGTATTATGCTTTTTCGAAAGCTCTATTGGTTATTTTTTTTTTAATTTTTTGTTTTCAAATTTTTAAACGTAATTTTACTGAAATATAAACAAAAATATTGTCAACACGTAATGTAAACAGGTTACTAAACTGCACGGAGGTTCGATTGAACATTTTGGTGTTCGTTATGAAGCAGGCGACGTAATTGGTTGTTTTATAGACGTCAAGGAACAAACTATAAGTAAGAATCGCAACAAAAATCGCATCTAAATATTTATACATTTCGTTGATTTGTGTTTAAATAATTTTTCTGTAAACGTTTTTTTTTTTTTTCTTACATTATAACTTGATTGTTTTTTTTTTTTTTTAATTTAATTTATTAATTCAGCGACTATATAAATAATCCTGCGAATAAAAAAATAAAAATTTTGTGTCTAACTTTGTATGGTAGATCAATTTGAACTGATCTTTTCTTCAAGAAAATTAAAAAAAAAAAAGCAAAATGTGTATACATTTCAAAATATAGGGTTTTCAACGTTCAAAAACATTTGATAAAATTGTATTTAATGTGCCAAATATTTTTTCCGCACACATTTCGTTCACAAATTTTAGGAAGAGAAAGTCTTTGGCGGGACAAGTGAGTCCTTTGGTAAACAGTGTGGACCTGGTGATATTGTCGGTGTGTTTCTCGATCTCGCTGATCACAATATTAGTAAGAGTCAAAAAAATGTTTTTTTAAATATTAAAAAAAAAAAAATATAGTTATGAGGCGTTTTTTTTTCGTATCCTGCTTAGCATATATCCTTACAAAAACAACAACAAAAAAATTCTATAGTTCTTGCAACCCTTCTTTTCCACTTCGATTTCAATATTTTGCTTTTTTATTATAGATAAGTTCAAAAAATTGGTACGACAAAAACAAAAAGAGGATTTTTTTTATCTAGAAAAAAATTGTTTGCATTCTTTTTTATTTTATTTTAATTTCCATTTTTGAACACAAAAGTACCTACCAAAAAAAAAAAAATCATTGATATCCTGCAGTGATACATAATTAAATATGAAAAAAAAAACCTACATACACATTTTTTAACCAATATCGTATTCAATGTTCGTCTTTAAACAACAAAAAAACACAAAACATGCATTAATGTGCTTCTATTTGACTTTGGAGCAGTTCTGTCCCTATACACAAAAAAAAAAAAAAAAAATAATTAAAAAAAACAAAGGTTCGAACAGACACATTTTTGACTAAAAACCATTTTTTAAATCTAATTACAATCAATTAGTCACAGACTAGACTAACCCACGAATAAAATTTTTAACTAGCACTAAATACTAATCATTTTTTTTATCGATTTTTAGCATTTAAAAAAAAAAAGTCATGAAAACAAACGAACTGCTTCTGAATATTTTTCACAGAGTTTTCATAACAAAATTCAAAAAAAAAAAAAAAATAGCATGCGTTTTTCGCTTATTAATATAATTAGTGTTAATTTTCTTTGTCCAATATTTCGAATTAGCTTTTTTTTTTAGGTCTTAATTTTATTTTTAAGTTAATTTATATCTAATGCGTGTTTTTTTAAGGTTTCTCATTGAATGGTGAGCTTCTGATGGATGCATTAGGTGGTGAGACAACTTTTGCTGAAGTTACGGCTGATGGAGTTGGTTTTGTGCCAGCGTGTACTTTGGGTGTATGTTTAAAAAAAAAAATACTTAGTGATGATTTGGAAGAAGAGATAATATTTTTTTTCCTTTTTTTAATTTAAGGTTGGACAAAAAGCTCGATTGATTTATGGGCAAGATGTTGATTCTTTAAAGTTCTTTACTACTTGTGGTCTGCAAGAGGGATATGAACCATTTTGTGTGTAAGTTGAATTTAATTTTTTATGTGATTTTTTTTGTTATTATTAAATATGTGGGCATGGTAGTGTGCAGCCAAATTCTCTGGCACTACATCCTTATTTGTGGGAATCTACTGATTTCATTTTTTTCTGACTTATGTTCTATAAAAAATATAAATTTTGACAATATTTTACACAATAATAGAATAGGTACTGTCTTGTGTGCGCAATAAAAACAAAATTTATCGATTAACGGTACATTTTATAGAACCGTTTCTAGATTCTCGTAACCGAATAAACGGACTTCGTCAAAATCTTTTACACAAAAAGTTCGCAGTTGTTTTAATATTATTTAATACAAACATGTAAAAAAGAATAAGACTAATATAAACTTTTAAGTTTTTTTTAGTTTTTTTAATTAATACATATTTTGTTTGATGACTTAATTTGATTGTTTACCTGTTTATCTGTCCACAAGTTTAAGTCAAAATCACTTTAGCCGCTTACGATATATTCACAAAAAAAAAATAATTAAAAAAAGACGGCAACGCTGTTTCTCCGTTGTTCGAGTTTTTTGGGTTGGGGGAAACTAAAAATGCAGTTTTATTGCAATCTCTGAACCCAATAAATACACAAATTTAAAAAATATAGATAAATACACAAATTTTAAACAAAATCATTAGAGCCGTTTTCGAGAAAACCACTAACTCAAAACCGTTATATGGGAGGTTTTAGTTCGAAACGAGATACAAAACATTAAAAAAACAACTTTCGAAATTAGGTAAAAATCATCTGTAAGTACCAAATTTGAAAAAAATCCGTCTACGCGGTTGGGCAGTGGAGATGTGTACAGACGGACGCACAGACGCACAGAAACACATACCGACGGACAGGATGACGAAAACCACTTTTTTTGGGCTCTCTTTCCACATGTTTGTTGCTAAATAAATGTCAAAATGTTGGTTTTGATTAAAACACAATTTTTTTTTACATGAAACCAATAGGTACTTGCCCTATACAGCAAGTATAAAAAGTTGGTAAGCCATTTTCAAGAAAATAGTATGGTGCATCTAAAACAAAAGTGCAAAAATAAATTACTGACTGGTTTTCGAAAAATGGATTTTTCAAAAAAAAAAATTGAAAGTAAATGCTTTTTAAAACGCAATTTTTTACAAACAGCGTACCAATTTTTTTTTTTATAAAAGTCCTTGCAAAATTTTATATAGAAAAAACTGTTTTTTTAAAAAACGGCTCAAACTATTTTCAATTTTTTTTTCTAAAAATGTGTCATAATAGAAGAAATGAAATTGCATACTTCGTTTTTAGGTTAAATTCATTTAAAATGCTCTTTTAGTCATTTGAAAATCAAATTTTATGCATTTTTAATTTATTTTCTTAAACTGCATTTACAAATTATTAATTAAAAAAGCTTAGCATATATACTAACTTTATCTATAAGAGCAAGTACTTGCGATCCAGTCGTGCAATTTATTTATATTCTAAAAAAAATCAATTTCCCCTCTAGGGCATTACCTAAAACCCATAACTACTAAGTTTGAAGGAAATCGTTTTGGTAGCTTAGGCTGTAGGTAAAGATAGAAACACACAGACTGACAGGGTCATTTTTTAGGTTTTTTTCAAATATCTGATCTAGCCTTTACGACAGGTGTAAAAAAATTATTTGTGAAAAAATTCAATTTAAAAATTATGATTTTCTGAATTTTCAGAAATTTCAAATTCCAGTAGGGTGAACTTACAAAAAACTTTTTCCAAAGATAAAACTGATAGATACATGATTTATAATGGAATTGATAGATTAGGTTCATAAATACACGAAAGTCATACATACAAAAAAACAAAAAAGAATAATCTATTTTTGTAAGGATTGCCTAGCAATTTCCTGGCATAGGGTTTCCACTATTTTAAATTTCAATTTAAACATTTTGAGATACGGGATTATTTGAAAATCGTGGTTTTAATTGAGTAATTTGGGGATCTTTACAAGAGCCTGCCAAATTATAAATCTTAGCTTCGTTTTTAGCTAAGTGATTTTAAAAAATATATACATTTTTTTATTTCAAAAATAAGATTGTTGTATTTTGAAAATGTGTGTGTGTTTTTTTATTCAATAACTCAGCATAAAACAAACCTCAGTCAGATAAATGAAAGAAAATAAAAACAAAAATTTTTCTATGACGCGTCGCAACCCTATGTCTTGATGGGATATTGCTAGACATCCCTAGGGCAAATTTTTTGTTTAAACATTTCCTAAGTTATGCAGTTTGCCAATGCGGTTAGGTAATCCTTTGGCTGGATCTTAAAATATAATAAATAATTGAAAACAAAAATATGTGCAATTTTTAAAATCTAAATGATTTTAAATTTTATTTTCTACGGCATAAAATGTATTTAAAAAAAAATTTATCCTAATTTTTGGTGAATTATTTCACAAGCATCTATTTTGACGTTTTTAACTTTTAAGCGTCCATATTTCGAGTTATACTTTTTTCACAATTGTTTATTGATGGACAGGGGAACACTGGCAGAATGAGATAGTCTTTACCTAGGAGGTCATGTCTTCTGTAATTATAAAATTTATAACTACAAATTATGGGTGGCGTATACACTCGACTCACGAAAACTCGACTCCGGTGTAAAGTTGAGATATGTTGAGGGAGCATTCTACCCCCCTGCGACTCAAAAGCTTGAGACCTCTATAGGATTTGGGGAGGGTGCGAGGTTGGGTGTATGCAAAATTGTATCCTTCCTATTTTTTTAATTTATATATTTAAAAATTTCACTTCGACAAATCGCACCAATCACAATAACTCAAGAGGCTATTCAAAAATTGATCTCAATAAAAAATAACTAAATACCATTTCATATGTTTGATTCATTTAGCAACATGCGTCGTCCTGTTACACATTGGTACACAAAGGATCAACCGATATTCGAAAACACCGAAGAAATGCCCGATTGTCGAATTGATGTTACTCGAATACCTGGTGGTGCAGATACACCACCTCATTTGAAAATCTCCCACAACACCTTCGAAACTATGGAAAAGGCAAATTGGGAATTTTTGCGGTTGTCACTTCCTGTTACTTGCATGAGTGAATTTATCAGGTAAAATCATTTTATATAATTTAGTTTTTTTTTTTCAAAAATTCTAATCAATGCAAACTTTGATATTCAGTGAAAGTGAGAAATCACGTCGTTGGGAAGAAATCAAAATTCGCCAATACCGACTTTTGATTGACAGTCAAGAAGCTATGCAACCTCAACCATCACAAACTGCTCATGTCGATCATATGCTAAAGAGTGGCTTCACAATGAACGACATCAAGGGTCTGAATAGAAATTACAACGACAATGCTGAGGCCGAAGATAATATGAACGGTCCTTCGAGGCCCCCGAGGAAGGGTTCGCTAACGCGGAATATCACATTTGAAGACGGTATGTCTGATAATATGCGAGGATCGACTTCTGCCTTGGACATGATGAACGGGTTGGATGAGGCAGAAGATAAGAAGAAACGTGGAAGAAGTCCGTTTAAGTTTTTCTCGAAGAAGTCTCGAGATCAAAGTAAGGACAAGGTTAGGCCCAGGGAAACCTCACCAATGGAAAGAAGAAATACAGTCGGTAAGACCTATGAAGTTTACAATTTCTAACACAGAATTCAATTATGCCCTTTTTACTCAAGCTCATGGAAGGAATGTCGTGAATTCTCAAATGACCACTCGAAACCCTACAGTTCGAGTAACGAATGTAAGTTCCTTAGAATAATTCTCTTAAAAAACTCCTTAGGCTAACATTTTTTGAATATCAAATGACTGTTTTTAAAGGCCAACGATCAAGGTGCCCAACCTCCAGCCCAGCAAGAACGTCAAGCTGGCCCGAAGGCAATGAGTGGTGGAAACTTAGGAAATCCTACAGTGGAATCTTCTGGCAACGAAATGTTTGATGCCGAGTGCTTGAGACTCATAAATGAATACTTTTATGGAGTCCGAATCTTCCCAGGACAAGATCCAACACACGTATATGTCGGTTGGGTTACAACACAGTATCATTTGCACAGCAAAGAATTCAACAAGTCTAAGGTGCGATGTGCGTCTGTAGTAATTGAAGATTACTACGAACAAATAATGGAACATATTGACCGTCAAAGTTGTTATGTTGTACGGGCCGATGAGCTTTTCAATGAAGTCACACAAGATGCTTCGGGTAAGGGTGCTTCACAGGGAATGTTTGTTGGATGTTTTGTTGATACAGCAACGGGAATCATACGATGGACTTGTGAAGGAAAAGAAACTTCACATCGTTGGCTAATGGAACCTGATACAAAATTGTTCCCGGCGATATTTGTCGAAGCTACTAGCAAGGAAATACTTCAAATCGAGCTGGGTAGGACGCCAACAACTCTTCCCCTTTCAGCGGCTGTTCTTCCAACAAGTGACAAGCACGTGAATCCTCAATCACCACCACGTCTCAAGGTGCAATGCCTCAAGCCCCATCAATGGGCACGAGTTCCAAATACAGCTTTGCAAGTTCACGCTCTGAAGCTCTCCGATATCCGTGGTTGGTCAATGCTCTGTGAAGATCCGGTTTCTATGCTAGCTCTACATATCCCCGAAGAAGATCGCTGTATAGACATCCTGGAATTGATTGAAATGGACAAGAGTTTATCTTTCCATTCGCACACTCTAACCCTGTATGCGGCTTTGTGCTATCAATCGAATTATCGGGCTGCACATGCTTTGTGCCAACATGTCGATCAAAAACAACTTCTCTATGCTATTCGCTCCGAGTACATGAGTGGACCTTTAAGACAGGGATTCTATGATCTTTTGATTGCTTTACATTTGGAATCCCATGCAACAACAATGGAAGTCTGTAAAAACGAATACATTACTCCTTTGGGTCCTGAACTTAAGGAACTATATGGAGACGAAGAGATGTGTCATTCACTACGTTCTTTAGTAACAGAGTCTGTGAGACCACAATTAAGAATGACTGAAATTACGTAAGTTAAGAATTTTTGTTGTTGTATTGTCTTTGAACTTCTATGAAGCCCACCATCTTGTTCATTTTTTTGACGAGTGAGTAAAATTACCTTGAAATATTTTCCATCAACTTGGTTAGTTCTTAAAATTTAGTTGATTTTTTTTTGTATTTTTCCCAATTTTTGTTTTTTTTGATACGAGTAAAGCTTCTTTGTATGAAAAAATAACACTTGGCTCGGGCGCCATTTTATTACTTTTTTTAAAACAATGGTGCTCTCCGAATCAACGCCATAACGTCAATGTAAACGGATTCAAACTGTATTAAAAGAATAGCTCAAAACTGTTTTTAAATAAACCAGAGATCCTTGCTTGGGCGACACTTTTAAAGTTCACGTATTTTAAATGAATCGAAGATCCCTGTTTGGGCATCAGTTTAGAATTCAAAACTTATTGTATCAAGATGCATATATTTTTCTGAGTTCAACTCAGTTTTCTAGAGGTTCCCTTAAAAGTTCGTGTGTTTAAAATAAACCAAACATCCTCACTTGGCATTAGAACACAACGGTCTCAGATTGTATATTTTTTGGAGTAAAGCTATCAAATCTTTCTAAAATTTTCTATATGATCATTTAATTATTCGTAGATTTTATATAAGCCCAAGATTTTTCGTTGGGTGCCACTTAAATGTTTGAACTTGATTGTGGATTTTAAATAAAACGAAGCTCCTGACTCGGGCGCCACTTAAGTGTTGGAACATAATCGTCTCAACATAAAGACATTTTAGTCGTAACTTGAATAATGCGAATTAACTAATAAAATAAACTTTAAATTTGTTTTGATATAAACTGGAGATCCCGGCTTGGGCGCCACCTAACTATTTCAGCATTTTCAAACAAATACAAGTTTTGCAACTACCCGAGCACATATCAACGGTAAAGAAGCTTCACTTAGTAATGAAAATGTTTTCCGAGACTGTGCAATTTTTTGTATTTCAAATATTTTGAGAACTTTCCTAGTGAAGGCCTTGAATTTTTGCTTTTTCTTTTTATTTTTGCCAAACAAAAATACACAACATAAAAAAAAAAAATCAGAACATTTTAAAATTATTTTTCATTTGATTTTTGACAAAAAAAAAAACGTCACTTTTCAACACTTTTTCTACAATCATGGTGATGGTCAAAAACACATAACCTACTTTAAGTACTCTTTTCATTTTAATGTTATGATGCATTTGAATCTTTTTATATGCCCCACCATTTTGCACTTGTGTACATTTTCAAAACAATCCAGTCCCCCCACAAGTCCTCAAACAATTGGTTTAGCGCCAAGTGCTTCCAGTGAACCCATCCCGACGATCGAGCAGCTGTATTCGCCGAAATTCCCGCTAGAAGTTGTCCGTGAATTTGTGATGGAGGCTTTAAAAGAGGCGGTCGAAGTAAATCAAGTGCATAATCGTGATCCAATTGGTTGGTCAAATGAGAATTTGTTTTTGTAAGTTGAAGAGTTACTTGGTCCTAAAAATATTTTGACGAAACAATGTTATATTTTTGTTGAATAGGCCATTGATAAAGCTAACGGATCGGCTACTTTTAGTTGGGGTCCTAACCGATGAAGATGTGCAAAAGCTTCTAGTAATGGTTAACCCCGAGACCTGGGATATTTCCTTCGAAAAAGGTTTGTACTTTTGACATTTTTGCATCACAAGTTTTTAAAAATGGTCGACTTAACACTACAGATGGAAAGGATGAGCATCGTAAAGGGCTTCTGACGATGAAAATGGCCGAGGGTGCTAAGCTTCAAATGTGCTACCTGCTTCATCATTTATATGACATCCAACTGCGACACAGGGTTGAAAGCATCATATCATTCTCACACGACTTCGTTGGAGATCTTCAAGCTGATCAGCTGCGTCGTTACATTGAAATCAAACAATCCGATCTTCCGAGTGCCGTTGCTGCCAAAAAGACCAAAGAATTCCGTTGTCCACCACGCGAACAAATGAACCAGATTTTGTGTTTCAAAAATCTCGAAACTGACGATCAAGAAAATTGCACATGCGGTCTGGATCTTCGTGGAAGTCTCTATGATTTCCACGAAAGTCTAATGAACAAAGTTTCTCTGAATGCTCTGCAAGAACCCGAAGGAGAAGGAGACGGTTCAAATGCCATCGAAGAAATCAAAACTGGACCGATAACGAAAATATTCAATTTTATCAATACCGTTAAGGAACTCGAAGAAGGTCCCAAAGAACCCGTCGAACCAGAAAAGAAAACACCCGAAGAGGTGTTCCGTAAGGTTCTGATCAAAACAATAGTCCAATGGGCAGAAGAGTCTCAAATTGAAAATCCAAAACTTGTTAGAGAAATGTTCAGCTTGCTGGTTCGTCAATACGATACAGTGGGCGAATTAGTGCGAGCTTTGGAAAAGACTTATGTCATTAATAGTAGAGCCCGTGATGATGTTGCTGAAATGTGGGTTGGTTTAAGCCAAATTCGGGCCCTTCTTCCGGTCCAAATGAGTCAAGAAGAAGAAGAGCTCATGCGGAAGAGGCTTTGGAAATTAGTTAACAATGCTACATTTTTCCAACATCCCGATCTAATTCGCATACTCAGGGTGCATGAGAATGTTATGGCAGTAATGATGAACACACTTGGGCGTCGCGCCCAAGCGCAAAGTGATGCCCCGGCACAAAGTGAAGGCACCGAAGGTGCTCCACCCAAAGAAAAGGACACATCCCATGAAATGGTGGTGGCCTGTTGTCGATTCCTTTGTTATTTCTGCAGAACTGGCCGTCAAAATCAAAAAGCCATGTTCGATCACTTTGATTTTCTGCTTGATAATGCAAATATTTTGTTAGCTCGTCCAAGTTTACGCGGCTCAACTCCATTAGATGTGGCATACTCGAGTTTAATGGAGAACACAGAATTAGCTCTGGCGCTTAGAGAACACTATTTGGAAAAAATTGCTGTGTACCTATCCAGGTGTGGATTACAAAGCAACTCAGAACTTGTCGAAAAAGGATATCCAGATCTGGGTTGGGACCCAGTTGAGGGGGAACGTTATTTAGATTTCCTTCGTTATTGCGTATGGGTAAATGGAGAAAGCGTTGAAGAAAATGCAAACCTTGTCATTCGTCTTCTTATCCGACGTCCAGAATGTTTAGGGCCGGCTCTAAGAGGAGAAGGGGAAGGTCTATTTCGAGCAATTGTTGAGGCCAATAAGATGTCCGAGAAAATTGCCGATCGTTGTAAGTCACAAGACGAAGCTGAAGGCACTATTGCTGGCCTCAACTTTACCCATCCCCTGCCCGAAGGCGAAGAAGATGAAGATTACATTGACACTGGTGCTGCTATCTTGAATTTCTATTGTACATTGGTAGATCTTCTTGGCAGATGTGCACCAGATGCATCAGTAATTGAACAGGGCAAAAATGAATCGCTGAGGGCTAGAGCTATTTTGAGATCTCTGGTGCCACTTGAAGATCTTCAAGGTGTATTAAGTTTGAAATTTACTCTAACGCAAACTGCACCGGGTGAAGAGAAACCCAAATCCGATATGCCATCCGGTCTATTGCCCAACAATAAACAGAGCATTGTGTTGTTCTTGGAACGTGTCTACGGAATTGAAGTTCAAGAACTCTTCTATAGGCTGCTGGAAGATGCCTTCTTGCCAGACTTGAGAACTGCTACCATGTTGGATAAGAGTGATGGTTCCGAGAGTGATATGGCATTATCAATGAATCGTTACATTGGCAATTCAATTCTTCCACTTTTAATCAAACATTCAAAGTTCTACAATGAAGCTGAGAATTATGCAAGTTTATTGGATGCTACTCTACATACGGTCTATAGATTGTCGAAGAACCGTATGTTGACGAAAGGTCAACGAGAAGCTGTATCAGATTTTCTTGTTGCGCTGACATCTCAGATGCAACCTGCGATGTTGTTAAAACTTTTACGCAAGTTGACTGTGGATGTCTCGAAACTTTCTGAGTACACAACAGTGGCCTTAAGAGTAAGATACAATTTTTGAAATTGGCGTCTAAAAAAAAAAAATAATAGTGATCAA
The DNA here is from genome assembly GCA_948107695.1 of Meliscaeva auricollis. Classification (NCBI taxonomy): domain Eukaryota; kingdom Metazoa; phylum Arthropoda; class Insecta; order Diptera; family Syrphidae; genus Meliscaeva; species Meliscaeva auricollis. The sequence goes on along the minus strand of OX403619.1, from coordinate 28,467,795 downwards.
TCTTATTTTTTGACTCTTTGAATTTTGGAATAGACCATCATGAGCTTTTAAGACAATGTAGTTTTTTTTTGCACAAAATCAAGAGAAATTTAGATTGGTCAGTATTATTTGTTGCTAACGTCATAAATAATTTTTTGAATTTTTAATTTTGATCAAAAAATTAATTTTTAACATTTTAGTTTTTTCAGTTTTTGAGAAAAATTATAATTAGTTAAACTAATTGTTTTTTTTTAAACAAATAACTTAAATTATATTTTCATATTTTTTTTTTTTTTGTACAATTTGTACCGAAATAATTTTTGTACTAATTTTAATTTTAATTAAAATTTTCTAACTTTTTCATTTTCTTATAACAGGTTCATTCTTCCATCGATCATCAATAGTTTTCTTAAATTTGGTATCAAATTCTGACTTAATTTTGACTTATTTCTAATTTTAGCTTCTAACTCTTCATTTTGATCGTTGTGCCAAATATTATGGCTCGACACAAGGACAAGGCTCTTATGGTGCATCTTCAGATGAAGAGAAACGTCTTACAATGTTATTGTTTTCGAACATTTTCGATTCACTTAGCAACATGGATTATGATCCAGAACTATTTGGCAAGGCGCTGCCATGTTTGATAGCAATTGGATGTGCTTTGCCTCCTGATTATAGTTTGTCCAAGAACACCGATGAAGATTATTATGGCAGACAGACTGGAGCTCCAGATCAACCACAATATGATCCAAATCCAATTGATACGTCTGTTGTTCATTTGGATAATGATTTGAATTCATTGGTGCAGAAGTTTAGCGAACATTATCATGATGCTTGGGCAAGTCGCAGGTTGGAAGGCGGATGGGTGCATGGAGATATTCGATCGGATTCAGAAAGGAAGCATCCCAGATTGAAGCCGTATAATATGCTGAGTGAATATGTAAGTTTTTTCATCTACATGTTTTTGCACTAGATGGGTACAAAATAGATTAATACGAGCAGAGAATTGCTGAAGAAACGTTTTTAAACTTTTTTTAAAACTGTTATACTGTTACACTACAATGCTGCTTAACTGTTATACTGTTATATTGTTTTCTCATTTTGATTCTAGGAAAGAGAACGTTATCGTGACCCAGTTCGTGAAAGTCTTAAAGCCCTCCTCTCCATCGGCTGGACGATTGAACACTCTGAACTAGATGTCCCACTTAGCAATCGTGGATCAACCAGACGCACCTCCAAACCACAAATCGTATGTTACACAAAAATTAAAATTCGAGTGATGTCCGTCAATACTAAAAAAAAATTTCACAATCTTTTTCTCATATTACTTTTGCTTCTATTTCCATTTTTTTTCGTTTTTTCCCCAAAATAATACCTCTGTTATTCCTGTGCCCCAATTCCAATTTGGTTCTTGATCACTAGAATGATTTTCAGAATGAAGGAAATGCCTTTAACTACAATCCACATCCAGTGGATATGACAAATTTAACTCTGAGCAGAGAAATGCAAAATATGGCTGAACGCTTGGCAGAAAACTCACATGATATTTGGGCAAAGAAAAAGAAGGAGGAATTGAATACTTGCGGAGGTATTATTCATTCGCAATTGGTTCCATATGATTTGCTAACCGACAAGGAGAAACGGAAGGATCGAGAACGTTCACAGGAGTTCTTGAAGTACATGCAGTATCAGGGATACAAATTGCATAAGTAAGTTTAACCGCCTTGAGTATGATTTCTTTGATTTTATAGTATTTTCTTTGTGAAGACCTACCAAGGGTGGTGCCATGGAAGGTGAAGGTGTTGCCACACAAGCTGCTGTGGAACTAAGATTCTCTTACTCCCTGTTGGAGAAACTCATCCAATACCTCGATCGAGCTACTATCAACATGAAACTATTGAAACCATCAACAACATTCAGCCGAAGAAGTTCCTTCAAGACCGCCTCGCGAGATATCAAATTCTTCTCAAAAGTTGTGCTTCCATTGATGGAGAAATATTTCTCTACACATAGAAATTATTTCATTGCCGTTGCCACTGCCACAAACAATATTGGTGCTGCATCACTTAAAGAAAAAGAAATGGTTGCATCGATATTCTGTAAACTAGCATCTTTGCTTCGGAATCGATTGGCAGCCTTTGGTCCAGATGTCAGGATCACAGTTCGATGCCTTCAAGTTTTAGTGAAGGGCATCGATGCCAAGTCACTAGTGAAGAACTGCCCCGAATTCATAAGAACCTCAATGTTAACATTCTTTAATCAAACAGCTGATGATTTGGGAAATACTATTGTTAATTTGCAAGATGGCAAGTATAGTCACTTGCGGGGCACCCATCTCAAGACATCAACATCACTTGCTTATGTTAATCAGGTGATTCTTCCAGTTTTAACGGCAATGTTTGATCATTTGGCTGCATGCGACTATGGAAGTGATCTTTTGCTTGATGAAATTCAAGTAGCTTCGTACAAAATTCTTGCAGCACTTTATAATCTCGGTACTGATCCAACTTTGACACATGAGCGGAAGTATCTCAAGACCGAAATTGAACGTCACCGTCCAGCTTTGGGGTCATGCTTGGGGGCCTACAGTTCGTGCTTCCCAGTGGCATTCTTAGAGCCTCATCTCAATAAACACAATCAGTTTTCACTGCTCAATCGAATTGCTGATCATTCGCTAGAAGCTCAAGACATTATGGTTAAGATGGAAAGTAGTATGCCAAATTTGGAGACAATTCTGCAAGAAGTTGATCAATTTGTGGAATCGGACAAGACTTACATCGATGCACCTTTTATCATTGATGTTATTTTGCCACTCTTGTGTTCGTACTTGCCGTTTTGGTGGGCTCAAGGACCGGACAATGTCAGTCCGACTAGTGGTAACCATGTCACAATGGTCACGGCTGATCACATGAATTCCCTCCTCAAAAATGTTCTGAAGATGATTAAGAAAAATATTGGCAATGATAATGCTCCATGGATGACAAGAATTGCTGCCTACACTCAACAAATTATCATTAATACTTCAGAAGAACTACTGAAGGATCCATTCTTGCCTCTGGCCGAAAGAGTGAAGAAACGCACAGAGAATATGTTCCACAAGGAGGAAAGTATGCGAGGATTTATTAAATCAGCTACCGATGATACTTCTCAAGTTGAGACCCAACTTCAGGAGGATTGGCAGCTATTAGTCCGCGATATTTATTCCTTCTATCCACTGCTCATAAAGTACGTCGACTTGCAACGTAATCATTGGCTGAAGGACAATGTCCCCGAAGCCGAAGAACTCTACAATCATGTTGCTGAAATTTTCAATATTTGGTCAAAGAGTCAATACTTCCTCAAGGAGGAACAGAACTTCATATCAGCCAATGAAATTGACAACATGGCTTTGATTATGCCCACGGCAACACGAAGATCTGCTGCCATTACCGATGGTGCGCCAGTTACTGGAGGTAAAGTCAAGAAGAAGAAGAAGAATCGTGACAAGAAACGTGATAAAGACAAGGAAGTTCAAGCCAGTCTTATGGTGGCTTGTCTCAAACGATTACTTCCTGTGGGTCTTAATTTGTTTGCTGGGCGTGAACAAGAATTGGTGCAACATTGCAAGGATAGGTATTTGAAGAAAATGCCTGAATATGAAGTTATTGAGTTTGCTAGAATGCAACTAACACTTCCTGATAAACTTGATCCATCGGATGAGATGTCATGGCAACATTATCTTTATTCGAAACTTGGCAAGAAGGATGAGATACAAGAGGATGCAGCTTTGGTGGAGAAATCCAATCAGAATGAAAAGAAAGACAAGACACAGGAGACTGTCGATAGGATTGTAGCTATGGCTAAGGTGCTCTTTGGATTGCATATGGTAAGTAAATTTGTTTTGATTTTACATGTAGGTTAGGGGTCCCACATTATTATGTAAGGATTCAATTGCCGTGTTTGTGTATCTACTAGAGTAGTGAAACTTCTTCAAATTTGGCAGTTTATGTGTGCAGTCAGCAGATTTCAAATTGATAACAAAGTATATGATCTTCTTTGTAAAAGGAGGCGAAAACTGTTTGACCGCCTTTTGTGGACAAAGTTATTGGCTATTGATTATTGTCATTTTTTAGAAAATTATGATTTTCCATATTGGCCTTAAAAAAAATTAAATTTTCCCACATAGGCATCAACTAAAACTCATAAATACCCAATTTCAAGAACATAGCTTCAGTAGCTTAGACTTTGGTGCAAAATACATAGATACAGACAGACATTCTGACTGGTAGATAAACGGACCGACAGACTAATAGAATTTCAAAACACACTTTCTTCGCTTTTTCTATCGTCGTTTAGTCATGCTTGATTGATACCTCGACTTCTAATTTTGTTTACAAATACTAAGCATGCCGATAATGCATAGCTATATCGTAGATTAAAAAAATGAGAACTTGAAAATGCATTCAATATTGACTATTCCTTAGTCGGCAACATAAAATTTGGTAAAATTAGTTTGACAAAAAACTCTAAAATTAAAAAAAAAAAAAAATGAACGACTGGTGTGCACATACCAACTTTTTCTTATAGGTTTTTAAATGAATTTGACCTTTAAACGAAGTTTACCATTTGAGTGCAGTCATTAAGGAAGAAAAAACGCTTCTGTGAACATTTTAGGCGTGAGTCAAATTTTGCAATGCCTAAATTACTCCTTAGAGGGTTCTAATCCTCTGGGAATTAATTTAGATATGCATTTTGACTTATGTATTCGAAAGTGTATCAATAGACTATCCTAAAGCCACATTTTGCACAACTGCTTCTAGATTTGTTTTCCCACCATTTTGTTTTTAAAGTTATTTTGGTTTTCTCACGTATCTCTTTTGTTTTAGAAAAAAAAGTATCAAAACAAAATTCTAGACAATTTTATTTCCTATAAAATATGTTAAAGGCGTTTTTTCGATAATTGCTTTTGATCAAAAGTTAGAGCTTACTTTCATCATCATCATCATCGGCTCGACAACCGGGGTCCGGTCCTGGCCTCTTTCAACAAGTCTCTCCACCTATCCCGGTCTCGAGCCTACGACATCCAGTTGCGCGCCCCAAGGCTTCGGGCGTCCTGGTCTACGCCATCTCTCCAGCGCAAGCATGGTCTACCACGCTGCCGTCTACCATAGAATGTACCACAAAAGACTTTCCGAGCAGGTTCCTCTTCGCTCATACGAGCTAGGTGCCCTGTCCACCGGAGTCTACCGAGCTTAATTTTTGTCACTATGTCTGCTTTAAGGTAGATTGCGTACAACTCATGATTGTACCGTCTCCGGAATCGTCCTTCCTCACATATGGGGCCAACAATTCTCCGTAAGACTTTTGTCTCGAACGCGGCTAAAAGGTCACAGTGACTTTTGCTTAGCACCCAAGTCTCGGATCCATACATGAGTACTGGCAGGACCATGGTCCTGTACAGCAGCAGTTTTGAAGTTATGGTTAGATTTCTGGATTTGAATAGCTTAGAAGTAAAAATTGTAGATCGTTTAATTATCTTTAAATTTTACCGTAATGGTTTATTTATTGGAACTACTGTTTTCGATGTGAAGAGCGAAACAGATCAAAAAAGATACTTTTGTTAGCTTTTTTATGGTGAAATATCACCATTTTTCTTTAAAGAGTTGTTTGGCAAGGCAACGATGACTTAAATAGAAACGGATATTTGTAGAAGGGAGGAATAAAATTATTTCTTAGGAGGTAGGGTCTATCCCCCCAGTGTTGTTTTTTATTTGAAGACAAGATCTAAATAAAAATAAAATAACGTTTAATTCTTGTAGAAGGTGTAAGCTCAAGTATTTTGCACAATAGGGGTATTTCTCCTCCCTGTTAGATGGAAGGGGATTTTTTCTAAAATCTGGCTTAAAATAAAAACAAAATTATTTAAAAACAACGGTTATTCTTCTAGTAAAAATATATACCAAATTCATTTATGTTTTAAAATTAAGTTAATTTAATTAATATTTTTTTAAAAAATTATGTCAAACTCAAAATTTGGGATATTATTTTTTTTTAACCATTGTATACTAATTACTATTTTTAAGTTGAATTTATTATTTTATTTTAAATTCTTGTTGCGCCCTTATTAATTTCGTATTATTGAATAGCAAGAAATATTTTTTAAAAATGTAAATAACAGTACTTCCCATTGAACGGTTTTTTTTTCAATCTTGTTTGTCTCTTAAACGACTTAACTGATTTTGATGAAGTTTTGTGTACGAAACCTTCATAGTAGTATAAGTTTATTTCATTTTAAAATTTTAGAATTAAAGTTCTTTATTTAAAAAAAAATCTCAACTTTTTTTAAAATTGAGTTTAGTATTTTTCCTACATTTTTATATAAAATAAGATCTTTTTAAAAACTTTATATAAGAGGCTTTAACGTCTACCGCTTAAAAAGTCTTTATACATTGATCTTTGTCCGACTTTATAAACTACTGTGATTATAAACTACGGCTCTTTAATGGCAGCCACACGGTTGTAATTTCAGAAAATAACGTATCATGCAACAGTCACATTACTACTGGTGGTGGGTAGAGTTAAATAATTTAATAAAGAATTAAAAACAAAATAAAAATGATTGGTCCCGTTGAAATCGCACCAAATCGTCACCAAACTTGAAACACTTAACGTGCATAAAGAAGTTTCACTTCAAAAAATTAAATTTATTTTCTCAACTATTTGTTTATTTGTAATTATTTGTTAAAGCTTAAATTTATTAAAATAATTTGTATTTATATTTTTCTTATTTTAAATTATGTTATTATTAATGGTTATGATTTGACAGATTGATCATCCACAACAACAAAGTAAAAATGTTTATAGAAGTTGTGTGTCAATTCAAAGAAAGCGAGCAGTTATTGCTTGCTTCCGACAGACGTCTCTGCACTCACTTCCAAGGTTATATATTATTTTTTTATATTTTAGTTTACTTAATTTGTACTTTTGTTGAGTTAAAATAAATCATTTCAATTTCAAAATTTTTATTTCAAAAACTCTCTTCGATTTCATGACTAAAAAAAAAAAAAAAATTACAAAAAATGACAAAACAAAATTTAAGTTAAAGGTTTGAATGAAACAACAACAACCTGTGTGGGCTAACACAAAGTTCATAGGCTGGAATTATAGATATTTCACAGGCTGCCACACCCGATCATCAGATTCCTTCTATTAGTGGTGCTAAGTCGATGTATGTTCAAATTATTTGAAAAACTGATGCCCGAACTGGGCTCTATGAACTTTGTGGTAGCCTGTGTTGTTGTTTCATTCAAACCTTTAATGTTAAATGACGGAACAAGCAGCATAACTGCAAGTATTGCAAGCTATACAAAAACCCACTTTAAAATTTAAGTTACATATGGATTTTTAAAGAAATTTGAAATTATAATTAATTCTTTTTAAAATGCAGAGTTTTTGAAAATGAAATTTTGACACTTTAACTTGACTAACTTAATTATTTTTGCTTCATTTATTTAACATTTTTTGTGTTCTTGTTAAAATTTTACATAAAAACAATGAATAAGTCTTACCAATTAAATTATTTAACCAAAGTTAACTTTTTCTTTAACATAAACAAAAAATTAACTAAACCCTTAAACTTAATTTAATTAACTAATATCTATCACATAACCTAATGAATGCCATTTTATGCATCTAACCTCACCTTTTAGGCTAGTCGTTTTAAGTCGAAAGGTAATTCTTGGATCTCAAGATTGTCATTGGCAAGGCGCCAAGCGGCAATGCGCTGTTTGAGAGCCAAACATCTCTATCGGCTAAGCAGGTGTGCTTTTTTTGCTTTGTTAATGTTACTAACTGTTACTAACCTGCTTTTTTTGATTGTTTCCGTTTTCAAAAAAAAAAAAAAATCCCTTCCCATACTTATTAAATTTAATTTTGAAAAAAATGTATAACAGACATCGAGCTTGTAACATATTTGCTCGAACTTACCACGAACAATGGTTGATGGAGGAAAATGTTGGCCAAGAAGTTATGATTGAAGATCTAACACAAACATTTGAGGAGTCTGAAAAATCAAAGAAGGATGCCGAAGAAGAAGAAGGAAAACCGGATCCTTTGACTCAGTTGGTAACGACATTCTGTCGTGGAGCCATGACCGAACGAAGTGGAGCCCTGCAAGAGGATCTTTTGTATATGTCTTATGCTCAAATCGCTGCCAAGTCGTGCGGTGAAGAGGAGGAGGAAGGTGGTGATGAGGAAGGCGGTGCTGAGGGTGGTGAAGAAGGCGAAAGGACTAGTATTCATGTGAGTTTTTTTTTAAATCTTTTCTTTTTATTTATTGAAACATCCAAACTAACAAATAAAATAGTTACGATTAAAGCAACAGATGGATAAACTAATGGTAAGAATATGTTTTGGCTGAACTTTAAGAAAAAGTCGAGCAGCAATTCTGTAAAATTATTGTTTTCTATTATAATTTTTGTATGAAAATTATTTATTAAACATTACAAAATTAGTGTCAAGTACTCGAAGTTATATAGATTTCTTAGTAAAATAGTTCTTTATGTGTCTTCATGTCTACAATGGCCTAAATGTCATTGGGTTGACAATCTTTTGATAATGAACGGGTGTTCACATTCTATAGTTGCATGTGATTTCCACAGATTATTGAAGTGGGCATTCAGAATATTTTGTCGTCCCTGCAACTACGTAGGTTAATCTTGCAATAGCTGTACTATTTCTGCTTCCTGACCAGTCCTTATTTACTTTGGATTTAGTTGAAATCAAGTGAATTCTGAATTGTGCAATTTGAATGGGTATTTTTTAAGTCTAAGGATTTACATTTTTGTTCATATTATTACTCAAAACAAAATGAAACTATGCCAACCGAATTCAATTGTAAAATTTATACAAATCGGAATGTAGGCACTTACATGTAAAACTGCAATAATTAATCTGTAGTTCATACAACGGGAATACCAAGTTTTTGATTTTACTAAATTATGAGTGATTGTAGCCATGTTGGAAATTTAATTCTCTACAACGAAGAATGGGTGGTTTCATCCCAAATTGTGTAACACATTAGACTGTTTTTTTTACACAAATTTTCTTGATTCTGAGAGAACAGACGGAATATTGGTCAAGACATTAAATAAAATTTTCAGAACTCGCTAAATGATTTTCAATTTTTTTTTCCCTACGTTTTGTGGGAAATTCACAGTGCTTTTTTTTTTGTTTAGTCTTATCCTTAGCTCCCTTCTAGTTGATTTTAATGAATATGGAAGAAAACTTTAGAGAAAATCTTGATCTTCAAAAATGCATTTACAAAATGTACGTCAAGTCTATTATTATTATCCATTGGTATTATCCATATAAATCTACTATGACACATTTTCAGAAGGTAATTTTTTAGCTCAGTAATTGCCGTATGAATTTCATAAAGTTTATACAAATTAAACTTTTACGTGATCCAAATTTAACTGACAGTATTGTAAACACAAGTTACTTCACAAGTTGGACTATTAAATCCTCGTTCAAAAAAAAAAAAAAATGACACTAGAAGGAACAAACATTCTATATCTTGAAAATTGAATATTTTACTTAGACAAAACGGACTTAAATCACCCTATTTTTTCTCAGAGTACGTATCCGAGATTTTATTGGCAAAATCATCGAGACAGCTGGATACATGACTTGCACAGATGTTAAAACGGTATAGGAAAGATCTGTATTTATTGGAAAAACTTCTTTGGTCCAATAAATCGAGTACATTACAAGAATTGGATGAATAGATTAACGTTCATAATAATTTGGATTACCTACATACTTTTGGTCCGGAAAGATTAGTCACAATATCGCAAAAAAATAATTTTTAGCAGCGGAATTGTAAATGATAACATTATTAAACAATTTGGAAAATTAGAAAATTTGTTTGCAATGGTTTACTAAATTAATTGATAGAATTGTCATTTATCTCTTAGAAAAACATGGTGGTTGGAATTATTCTGTCCAGCACAATCGCTGGAAAATACCCGGAATAGGGAATAGATTGTTGAGGGAAAATTTCGTGGCCAGCCTATTCATCTGACTGGAATTCTAAGCCAATTCAAAATCTATTACAATAGAATTCAGAAGGCCGTTCGGAGGCATTATATCTGGATTTATGTGTTCAGTTCCTCCTGCATCCTACTGTCTTGAAATTTGCATTAAATACGTCCACTAGCAAAACATCATCGTACAATTTAAATTGCTTTATTTTAAACCACCGCGACGTGGGTGCATTTACAATTTTAACTTTAAAATCGATTTCTGAATTATTATTGACGACGCAAAATGCGGTATTTTGTCTAAAACCTGGGCAAAAATATTTGGTCATATTTTTTTCAAATCGAATAGGTACCACATGACTAAAAAGTTATTTGGAAGGATACATTTTAATTTTGTTGCTACAATCAAACCCACTTAAGTGCTTACCCACTTACCTACCATTTAGCCGGGAGACAAAAAAATATTAAAAATAAAAAAAAGAGGTACAACACTTTTTTTACAGTTAATATTTTATTCATTATTTTGTTTTTTTGAATAAAGTTGTTTTATTAAATAGCTTTTAAAAAATTAAGGGTGATTTTATAAACGTCTGCCAAACTAAGGACTGCATTAGTCACGTTCATTAAGTCGATCTGAAACCGTACTAACATAGTGCAACTGCAGTACAAACTCGTTGTCGCGCAGCCAAATTTGTTTGGCTGAAGGATTTAAGAACAAAAATATTATAGCTCTTTCTTGATGGACCGGAGATGAATAAAATTTCATCTTGTTAATATTCTATAAATTCTAATGTTGAAAAACCATTATTTTGCAAAAAAAAAAAAAATAATATAAGAGGTTGCTGCAAAATAATTAGAATTTTTTCAGTTTTCGAAAAAAAATCGATTTTAATTGCACAGAAAGTATTTATTTTCAATCAGGGTGGCTTAAATTCTTATGTGCACTTTTTCAAAGAAAAAAAAACATGATTTTAATAACACAAAATGTTTGTGAAGCGCATTAACTAACATAATAATGTAAAATTGGTTATTTTGGCATTAAGGTGGCTCAACAAAAAAAACTAGTACCAACGTGGTTAGCATTTGAAACAAATTAACGGTTTGCACTCAAGCTAAAAAAAAGTTCTTCGCAAAGTATATTTATGTTCAATATTTTGTTTCAAATATTTACCAAGTAGATTTTTGTTGAATTCCACAAGTAAACGTAAAAAATTGCATTTATTGGGCCACCCTCATGTGAAAATACTCAATTTTACATTATTATCTCGAAGAACACCCTAAACATACTTTTTGTGTAATTTAAATCCAATATTTTTTTTTAAGTAGATATAAACAAAAATTGCACTACCCTAACTGAAAACATTTTTTTCTCCGATAATTTGTTATAAATATTAAAATGACATTTTGTTTTGAGCCACCCTAATACGAAAATACTCATTTAACATTTTTATCTTATTAAACACGCTTTAAAAACCGTCTGTGTAATTCAAAATTGTAACACCCTGATTAAACAACATTTTACAAAATTGTTTTATAACATTAAAAAATATTTTAATTAATTTTTTTTTTTTTGAAAAAAACCAACAAATAAGACTCTTAATTTGAGAAAGTTTTCTTGGACGTTTATGAACGCATTTTACATAAAAATTGTACTAAGTTGGGTCTGCACACATTCTACGGTGTAAGTGCATTCATAAATGCATGAGAAAAGAACTGCAATTGTAATAGCGCAGATTTTCTGCATTTATGAATACACCCTAAGTTTTAAGATGAAATTAAAAAAAATTGTTTTTTTTTTAGTTTTTTAATTGTTTTTTTTTTTTATAAAATTTTGCGATATTAGATAGATTTTTTTTATAAATATTCAATGTCCTTATAAATTTGTAGTCAAATACTAAAAATGCTATTCCAATAAATATTATAGTTTCTAAAAAAGAACTAAAAGATACTTTTTTGCTTAAAATACTAAAAAAAACCTTGATTGGCAATATCTATATCAATTTTTTGTACCAAAATCACTTTTAAGACTAAAAAAACAAGCAAAAAATTCACTTTTTTTTACCGCAAACAAACTCGTACTTTTACAACTAGTGCTAGTTGCAACTGATGGCGATAAATCTGTAGACTTACACTATAGAGACTTCTCTTAAGAGGTAGCCTGTTATGGGACAAGAGCTTAACCCAGGGAGAGAAAGTTGAGAAAATTGATTTTTGACCACGTTTTAGGCCAAAATACCGCACTATGCGACATGGGCGACTTTAAAGTTATGGACAAGAGACTGCGTACGTTAATTGTAACCGAAAATAAAAAAAAAACAACTGGGTGAATTATTCAAACCCAGTGAACAACTTGCAGTTGGGGAATCAGTATACCGCAAACTGCCATCTTACATTATTGATAAAATCTGTTTGTACAGTTTTTCATTCATTCAGATTCGTTTGTTAGTCCATCCAAGTATTCAATTTAGGTTTCGTCCTGATTTAAAATATTAAAAAAATTATTATTTCCTTGATGTAAATAAGCATTTTTTATCAGTTGTAAATATATTATTTTTTAATTTCAACATTATTTTGTTTAAACATTATTTTAATTATTTCTGTACATAATTTGTATTATTTAATTTTATAAATAATTAAATTAAGAATATAAATATTCATTTAAACTATTTAATTTATTTTCAAAGGAACAAGAAATGGAAAAACAAAAACTCTTATTCCACCAAGCTCGTTTGTCCAATCGTGGTGTTGCCGAAATGGTACTACTTCACATCTCTGCATCCAAGGGAGTTCCCTCTGAAATGGTTATGACAACACTCAATTTGGGAATTTCGATTCTAAGAGGTGGTAATATTGACATTCAAATGGGAATGTTAAATCATCTCAAGGAGAAAAAGGATGTGGGTTTCTTTACGTCGATTGCTGGTCTAATGAATTCCTGCAGTGTCCTTGATCTGGATGCATTTGAACGTAATACCAAAGCAGAAGGTAAATTATTCGAATTCTTTTTTCTTTTTCACTGAGAGTATACTTGTGAGTTTTGCACAATTTTTTTTTTTTAATATTTTTCTTATCAAACTGCTTTGTTGTCCATCTAATGCAATTTTTTTTTTATTATTAATTTGCTCTAAATTTCAATATTAATATTTTTGTTTACATTTTTTTTCAAGTTAAACCAAATTAAAATCTTTGTTTTTTTTTATTACTTTCTAATTTCATTCACCAAAACGATCGGCAACAATCAAAAAACCTTTCCCTGATCAACCAAAAATATGCACGAATGTCCTAAAAATAAATTAATAATAACACCCTGTTGCACAAAAAACAAACAAATTATATAAAACTGCACCATCATACATAATTATATGCGTGTGTGTCCTGTGTAATCATGAAAACTATTACAATTCATGGCGCTCCTTGCTTTTCCTGTTGAATTTTGTTGTATTGTATTATGCAAAAAAAAAAAAAAAATGTTCGAAAAAACAAAAAGAATATATTCCAAGTGCGGGTGCAGGTCTAGGTGTCGGTTCGGAAGGTGCTGCTGGCGAGAAGAATATGCATGATGCGGAGTTTACGTGTGCCCTGTTTCGATTCATCCAGCTGACTTGCGAGGGTCACAATTTGGGTACGTTAACAGATAAAATAATGTTTTGTTATTATTTTTCATGATTATTTTTTGTATTCTCATTAAAGAATGGCAAAACTATTTGAGAACCCAGGCTGGAAACACAACCACTGTGAACGTTGTCATTTGCACTGTTGATTATCTTCTGCGACTGCAAGAGTCCATCATGGATTTCTACTGGCATTATTCGAGCAAGGTAACGTAATGTAACGTTAAGTAGAAAATAATAACATAGCGCAATACTTAAATACGAAATTGTATATTAAGGAGATAGTTATGAGAATATTACAATTAATGGCGTAATGTACAGTGACGTAACGCAACGTAACGTAACGTAAGGTAATGCAACGTAACATGACTCAGCAAAACACAACGTTTGTCAACGAAATATAACGTGGAGTTCAAGTTTATGGACAATTATTTAACATAGTGTGTTGAAATTTTGTTGAAAGTATTAATCTGAAGAATAACGTAGCTTTCCACTACTATGCTAACTTAATTAAATGAAGAACATTATGATACGAATATAAAGAAAACTCCAATAGACAGTTCTCTAATGTTTTGAGATCAAATAAGTTGTACCATAAGATTTTTAAGTTTTTTCTAACAAACGCAACGTTATGTACGGCAGCATAAAACGTAGCACAATGTAACGTTAGATATTAGTTTAAGTTTTATTTTAAAATTAAGAACACAGCATTTCAAATTTAATTCTAAAACATTCTAATTATTTTTTTCAAGAATAACGTAACGTAAGTCAGTAATTTTGCACTGATTTTAAAAGTAAAACAGTAAAAGTATAACTTCTAATTTTAGAATTAATTAAGTCAAAATAAGTTGGAATATAAATATTTTCACAAATGTTAAGTCAAAATAAGTTGGAATATAAATATTTTCACAAATGTCACGTGATGAAACGTAATGTACTGGTGTAGTAAAATATATAGTACCGCATGGTGAAGATACTCTGTATTGTTTGAGTCAAGTTTAACGTTGTGTAAAGTTTATTTTTTTAACAAATTGTTTACGTCACGTGATGATGTGATGCAACGTAATGTAACAGAATAACGAAATACAATCTTACATCATGAAGCAATAAAAAATGGTTTAGACAAAGTATCCTATACGTTATGCAATGAATAGTATTTAATATTTTTGTAAATATCGTAAATATCGAAATGTAACGTAAGCTAAAAGTAACTAAAAACTACCTTTTTGAAAATTTCAGGAAATCATCGATCCAGCTGGCAAAGCAAACTTCTTCAAGGCCATCGAAGTAGCAAGTCAAGTCTTCAACACACTCACTGAAGTCATTCAAGGTCCTTGTACGCTTAATCAACAGGCTTTGGCCCACTCAAGATTGTGGGACGCTGTTGGTGGTTTCTTATTCTTATTTTCCCACATGCAAGAGAAACTATCAAAACATTCCAGTCAGGTTGATCTTCTTAAGGAATTGTTGAATTTACAAAAGGACATGATTACAATGATGTTGTCTATGTTGGAAGGAAATGTTGTAAACGGTAATGAATTAAGTTTAACCAACCCACAGAAACGATACCAACATTTTTGTTCTTCACTTCTTTTTCTCAGGAACTATTGGAAAGCAAATGGTAGACACTTTGGTTGAATCAGCATCAAATGTGGAATTGATTTTGAAATATTTCGATATGTTCTTAAAACTCAAAGACCTTACAGAATCACCCAGCTTCCAAGAAATCGATATTAAAAACGAAGGTTGGGTTACGCCAAAAGACTTTAGAGATAAAATGGAACAGTCGAAAAATTATACACCGTAAGTTGAAAGAAAACAGGTTTTGGATAAGAAATGTAATTAAACATAACTTTTTGATTTTACAGAGAAGAAATGGATTTCCTTTTGGCATGTTGCGAACGGAATCACGAAGGGAAAATCGACTACGGAGCTTTCGTCGACCGTTTCCATGAACCATCAAAGGAAATTGGTTTCAACTTGGCTGTACTATTGACCAATCTCAGCGAACATATGCCCAACGAACCTCGATTGGCGCGTTTCCTCGAAACAGCCGGTTCAGTGCTCAACTATTTCGAA
Organism: Meliscaeva auricollis; assembly: GCA_948107695.1. Classification (NCBI taxonomy): domain Eukaryota; kingdom Metazoa; phylum Arthropoda; class Insecta; order Diptera; family Syrphidae; genus Meliscaeva; species Meliscaeva auricollis. The sequence continues at coordinate 28,452,104 of OX403619.1, read as the reverse complement.
CCATTTTTGGGTCGTATTGAAATTTTAGGCAGTTCCAAGCGCATCGAGCGTGTTTACTTTGAAATTAAAGAATCGAATATCGAACAATGGGAGAAACCCCAGATTAAAGAATCGAAACGAGCCTTCTTCTATTCTATTGTAACAGAAGGTGGTGACAAGGAGAAGCTTGAGGCTTTCGTTAATTTCTGTGAAGATGCAATCTTTGAAATGACTCATGCTTCAGGATTGATGGCTACCGATGATGGTGGATCGAATATTAAACGAGAATCTTCCTACAGCTCTTATATGAGTGAAGAAGAAGAAGAACGAGCAGCTCGAGACCCGATCAGAAGAAGCATTCAAGCTGTCAAGGATGGTATCAAATTTGTTATACATATGCTTAGTCCTGCGAATATCAAACATCAAATCGGTGTTATGCAAACTAAGTCCATACCGGAATTGATTGTTGGATTCTTCAAAATCATCTTCTACATGTTCTACTACACTGGCTATGGAAATGTATGCGTGGTTAAGTATTTCTTTGGAATTCTGATGAATCTTATGCGTGGATCTGGATCGGATGAACCAGAAGTTATGTTGCCAATTGAAGAAGACAAGTTCGGTGGTAGGTCGCTTCCTCCATTACCAATTGAAGAACCACCGGGAACTGTTCAAGCCTTTGGTCTGGATATTAGCAAAGAAGAAAATGGCCAGTATAAGGTTGCACCGCATGAGTCTCCCGGTGTAAGTCCCAGCTCTTCAATGGAAGAAACTGGTGAATCTAGTCCTGAAGACGGAACAGGAACATCTGAGGCGGTAATAGATGAACAACAACAGGAACCAATGTCAATTGTTGATTTACTTGGAGGTGATGCTGCCAAAAAGGCCGCTCAGGAACGTCAAGAAGCTCAAAAAGCCCAGGAAGCAGCAATGGCTTCGATTGAAGCTGAAGCAAAGAAATCCTCTGCTGCACCTCAGGAGACTCCAGCTGTTCATCAAATTGATTTCTCACAATACACCCATCGTGCTGTCAGTTTTCTGGCTAGAAATTTCTATAATCTCAAATACGTGGCTTTGGTTCTTGCCTTCAGTATCAATTTTATGTTACTCTTCTATAAGGTTACATCATTTGACGATGATGAAGACGGCTCAGGTGATGAAGATCTTATTCTTGGATCTGGTTCAGGAGCAGGTCTTTCGTCTTCTGGATTTGGTTCGGGCGAGGGTTCAGGTGAAGATGGTGAAGAAATCGATGATATACCGGAATTAGTTCATGTTGACGAAGACTACTTCTATATGGAACACGTTATTAGAATAGCAGCCTTCATGCACAGTATGGTGTCTTTAGCTATGTTGATTGCTTATTATCATCTCAAGGTACCATTGGCCATTTTTAAGAGGGAAAAAGAAATCGCTAGGCGTTTGGAATTCGACGGCTTGTTTATTGCCGAACAACCGGAAGATGATGATCTAAAGTCACATTGGGATAAGTTGGTGATATCAGCTAAATCGTTTCCTGTCAACTATTGGGATAAATTCGTCAAGAAGAAGGTACGTCAAAAGTATTCGGAGACCTATGATTTCGACTCGATATCGAACCTTTTGGGAATGGAAAAGAGTGCGTTCACAGCGCAAGAAAGTGAAGAAGGCGGATTTATCAAGCACATCTTCCATATCGATTGGAGGTATCAGGTGTGGAAGGCCGGAGTAACTATTACCGACAATGCTTTCTTGTATTCTCTGTGGTACTTCACTTTCTCGGTTATGGGTAACTTCAATAATTTCTTCTTTGCCGCCCATTTGCTTGATGTAGCTGTTGGTTTCAAGACCTTACGGACGATCTTACAATCCGTAACCCACAATGGCAAACAGTTGGTTTTGACAGTGCTGCTTTTGACTATAGTCGTGTACATTTATACAGTAATTGCCTTCAACTTCTTCCGTAAATTCTACATTCAGGAAGAAGACGATGAAGTTGACAAAAAGTGCCATGGAATGTTGACGTGCTTTGTCTTCCATTTGTACAAGGGTGTCCGAGCTGGCGGCGGTATTGGTGATGAGATCGGCGATCCTGACGGTGATGACTATGAATTCTATCGCATCATCTTCGACATAACATTCTTCTTCTTCATTATCATTATCCTTTTGGCCATTATTCAAGGTTTGATTATTGATGCTTTTGGTGAGCTTCGTGATCAATTGGAATCGGTAAAGGAAAATATGGAATCAAATTGCTTCATATGTGGTATTGGAAAGGACTTTTTCGACATAGTACCGCATGGTTTTGATACGCACGTTCAAAAAGAACACAATTTGGCCAATTACATGTTCTTCCTTATGCATCTTATCAATAAGCCTGACACTGAGTACACGGGTCAAGAAACTTATGTTTGGAATATGTATCAACAAAGAAGTTGGGACTTCTTCCCTGTTGGTGATTGCTTCCGTAAGCAATATGAAGATGAATTGTCAGGTGGCAGTGGAGGCTAGTATAGTTCTTTTGAGCGAAATTGTTAGTTAAAAAAAAAATCGAATTGAACGAAATATTATAGAAAAAATAGGGTATTATTGGAGAATAGAAAATGTTTTTGAAAGAAAATCATAATAAATAAACATAAATATCAATTTATTAGACTTTTTCTCGATTTATTAATTTTGAAAATATGTATTTATTAATTATTTAAATAAACAAAAAAATAAATAAAATAAAAATATTTTACTAATTTTCATTTTTCGATTTATAAATAAAAGAAGAATATTATAAATACTTTTTAACTTGTTGACAATCTTATTAAACAAAATAAAACGTTTTATATTTGAATAAAAAAATCTATTCTATAGGAATGTGTTTTATGTATTTAAAAATTAAAATGTATTAAAAAATTATAATTTAATTTATAGAAGAGAATGTCGTGAAAGTAGCTTGGGGGTCTTTACTCTCTTAGCGTCGTTCACCAGTTACAATTTTCAACCAGCGCATAAACTAATTCTATTTTTATTTATTATAAGTGCTGCGTGCTTGATGAACTGAAATCGGGTTGAAAAGTTGGCTTCTGTTGTTAATCTTCAATCCCCATTGAAGGCCCTGATAGGGGCCTTAGCACTGACTTTGGAGTCTACTTTCTCTACCTTATTCCCACTCTTATTTCGGTAGCATTCCGTTCTAGCCTTGGTTAACCTTGTGTGGATCCTTTTACCTTTGTTTGTTAGAATTTTCGAACATCCCCAAAAGATTCCATTGCCCGCTTCTGGTGCTCTTTTTTCCTGAGAAGCCGAAGTTCTTCAGTTTTTTTTGCCTGTAGGGCGTAGATAGAACTCTCGGGCTGATCTAGTTCTTGTTTGCAGCATTGCCTGGCGCCTTATTTTTTAAAACGATTATCGTTGAATTACTTGGTTATCGTTCAAAAATGCGATTACGTTTAACGAGTTTCAGTTGAACGATTATCGTTTTTTCTTATGAGTGCCATTAAGCTATCGTTAGGTTTTCGTTTTTGAATTTCCTAATTAGGCGAGAAGATGGTTCCGACCAAATCAAAATGCTTTTTTCAGTTTTATTTGGCAAATTATTGAAAACGCCTGTCTCGTTTTATTTTATTATTGTCGTGACTATCGTTTGCTTAAATATCGTTGACTTGGCGTTCGTTTCGTAATACGTAATAGGTTCTCCACTAATTGTTCCACTGCACGTGGTCTGTATAAGAACATTAAATTCCACGTACAAATCCGAAATTCGTTGCCCTTGTTTCGTTTACTGGGTGCGTCAACATTGAGATCATTCGTTTTAGAGGCTTGTTAATGCTTTGGAAGAAATTTTATTTCAATGGTAGGGAAGTTACCCCGACGCACAACTCCCATCCTGGCAAACCAGACTCTTGGTTTACTTCAAGAGTGAAGATCACGATAGAACCGCTTCATATCGGCCGCATATTTTTCTTCACAGTCGCTAATTTGTAAACAGTTGCAGGTACGAAAAAATTTGTACGTGCTTTTTTTAGAAAACTTTATAAGGCTCATTTTTGTAGAATAAAATTTTTCGATACGAATAGCCGTTTCCAATATAAAGTGAAAAACCGAAACAAAAACAAAAACACATGTTTACATTAACCACCGATATAGTTTTTGTTATGAACTATACACGTATAAAACAAAGAATATCATCTTTTTTTAGGAAATTTAATAAGCTTTGATTTTGTGGAATTTCACGATAAACGCTACAAACCGAAAAAAAACAAAGAATATCATCTTTTTTTATAAAATTTAATAAGCTTTATTTTTGTAGAACAAAATATTTTGATACGAGAAACCGTTTTCAACACAAACTTGAAAAGCTAAAAAGCTGCAAAAACTAAAGCTCACGTCGGATTTTTGGGGACTTTATTTTGGAACATCACCAGGTATCTTTAAGTAAGTGTGCCATGTTTCAAAACTGTTGGATTTTTTTGAGGTTAGAACCTTTATTAACTGGACGACCAGTTAATTCCACGTACAGATCAGAAATTCGTTGTCCTTGTTACGTTTGCAGTGTAGGGCCGGATAAAACCACTACTTACCGGCCTGTGCTTCGAATATGTTAGTAGCCCGTACAAGGTGTTCACTAAGTATTTCAGCAATTCCTCCACTTCTGCCTTGATGAAAGTGGAAGTGTCTTAGAGGTCACAATCACCACGCCTCCCCCCCTTTCGTTTGCTGCCCCTAACAACCTTCTAAAAGGGATGAACCACCATCTTCGGCTGAGGTACTAAGCAGAGGCAGCCGATGTTACCCACGGGGTGGTGTTGTAGTCACACTAGAAGTTTTTAGTTAGAAGCCAATTTTATTAAAAGCCTATATCCATCTTTTTAATGTAGATATTTGTGAGGAACCTTATCCGCTTTCGAACTACTCAGTTTATTCCTTAAAAAAAAAAACTTTAAAAGAAACAACCATATTTGTTTTTAAATAGTTTTATTAACAGATTTAAAAAATCGTAATCCATTCATTCACTCCATATATTTCTATAAATTTTTAATTAATAATTATCAATTAAGCTAAATTGATTTAGTCTTATTATATTGAGATGTAAAATTGTTAATAATATTTTTTTTTTCTTTTTGTTTTATATTCATTAAATATGTTTCTGTGATGTTATTTTTTAGTGTTTTTTTTTTTTGTTTTGTTTTATACTATTTTTATTTCAATTAATTAATCAAAAAAGTTTTTTTTTATTTGTTTTTATTTTATATATATATATCCATTATTTATCTCTTTTCACATTATAAATCATAAAATATTTTCTTTTCTTTTATATTTTGTAATTTTTTTTTTTTATGATTATTTTTTTCACAATGATTTTTTTTTATATAAGGTTATTATTAAAAATAAAATCATAATTTTAATTATTTACTTTAAGAAAAACAAGAAAAAAAAAAGAATCAAAAATATGAATTTTTAAAATACTTAAAACTAAACAATAACAAGAAGAGATGACTTAAAAACAATAATTTCTTTGGCAATAACATTTCACTTTTAAACACTAGCTTTATTATTTATATAATTTTTTTTTCTTTTTGTTTTATTTATTTTTTTTTTGTTTTGTTTTAATTCATTTATAACGTTACGTTTCTCTCTAGGAAGACTTGATCTTCAATTCATGATATTAAAAATACATAAAATGCATTATATTTCTGGTGGAAAACGCAAATATCTATATATTTTTTTTTTTGTTTTTAATTTTATTATCTGCAATTTCACAAGTTTTTCTTTTTTTTTTTTATTTATTTTTAATATTTTCAATAAGAATTTGGCATCGATATTGTTAATTAAATTAGATTTTTGTTTTGTTTTGTTAATTATTTGTTTTATTATGTTTTGCGGAAGTCTTGATGATGTTTTAAGTTTTATGTTTTTTATTTGTTATTTTTTTTTTTTTTAATTACTAACATTATTATAAACTTAGAAAATTGAAACATTTAAGTTAAGGTGTTTTTTTTTTTATTTTTATTAAATTTTAATTTAACTATTTACATTATATCTTTTTTTTTTTTAACTGTCGATTTAACAGTTTTTTTTGTTGTTGTATTTGTGGACTACAAAGTATGTATACTTATTTATAGTATTTTACATGTATCATACTTAAAAGCTGTTAAATGTTGGATCACATTCAAAATTTGTATTATTGTAGATATTATCATTAAGCGACTTTTGTGTGTGTGTTTTGTGTTTATTTTTTTTTGTTTGTAATGCTATTTTATTGGATTTCTATTGATCAAGTTGGGGCTAAGATGAGCTTTTTTATTTTGAATGAAAAGTAGGGATTTGATTTTTGGGATGATAAACATAAATTTTATAGATATTCGTTAAGGATAAATATTTGAAGAGAAAGGAGTGAGAAATTGGAAAAAAATAAAACTTGGCTTAAGCACTTAATGAGGTTTAGATTTTAGGAACCATGGCTTAGTGCTTAATTGTATTGCCAATTTTGCATGCAGTGCTTGGGAGACCGAATTTCAATAAGACCTCATAAGTAACAACTCTCTTGAAAATAAAAGAAAGAAATAACATTTTCACGTGAAATATTTTTGTTGTTTTTTTTGTTTCATAAGAGTGAAATAGTCCATTTTAAGTTCGTATTTTAGTTTAGCATCATGTTAGCTCGGTAGAACTCTAAAATCCGTTAAAAATTTGGTTTCTGATGAGCTAGAGACTTTGATCTTGAAAAAAAACCAGTAGAACTAAGTCACAATGTAGTATAAACTAGTTTGCAACCAATTTTAAACTAGTTTGCAACCAATTTTAAACTTGTTTGTGGATTCAAAACTAATTACCATCGATTTTAAGGTTCAGACGTTCAGCCGGAAATGAGTTTTTGATCTAGCTAACGGAAACTAGCAAATTGTTCAATCGGTATAAATTTAGAATTCGTATGAGCTAGACTCAAGCTGTTAGAGGCTTGAAACTTCAAATGAACATGAAAACTAAGCCAAATAAAGTATAAAATAGTGTGCAACCCCTTTTAAACCAGTTTGCAACGAAATTGATAGAATTTTCAATCAGTTTTAAATTGATTTTTAGTTGATTCCGATCTCTAATCGAATTTTAAACTTATTCTGCGTCCACTGATCAAAATCAATAAGGTCTACTTCAGCCTTCAGATCTTGTCTGTCGGCTGGTAAAAATAGTTTAATGGTTTTAAATAAGCTTTATGATGAGCTAGAGACTCTTAAACTCAAACAAACCGGCGAACTAAGTTACAATTTAGTATAAACTAGTTTGCAACCGATTTTAAACTAATTTGCAACCAGTTTTTATCTATTCTGTGTTGTTCTTTTTTTTAACATTGTTTTAAACTGACTTTGAATCGATTCAAAATTTGTTAGCAATCTATTTGAACTGAAAACGTTAATGACGCTCGGTAGTTTCTAAAAGCATTTCATTGAATTTGTTCGGAAGATATTCGTTCCGAAGGAAGTCCACCATAAAAGAGAGACATTCTGAGAAAAAAGTCTTGAAAATGATGTGCAAAGTTAAGAGTTGCTAATAGCTCAAAGATAAAACTACTTGCTAGGAAAATCAATTACTCAAATTCTAACGAAGCATTCGAAACAACAAGACTAACACAACCGAAAATTTCTTCCAAAGATTCACACAATTTATTGGATATACTAATGAAATTTACGTAATGGGATGTAGCAAGCGAGCAATTACAGGTGCCTTAAAGTGAGTTCTATCAGAAATGAGAAGAAGCCACAGAACTGCTTAGAACCGGACTAGTGATTGGTATAACCACGAGGTGTTCAAGAAACTGGTTTAACCAGCATCAAATGACATGAGCGATCCAGTTTTTTGGACTAAGGTAGCAATTTAAGAATGAAGCCTCATCACAAACCAGGCTGATAATCCATCGTCTGCTGAAAGCTGTCAGTGCAGAAATATTGAATATTTTCTTCAAGCGGATTGAAGCTTTTTTGGGGTATTTGAAAAGAAGATAATATAAGACCTTGGAGCTTTAACGCTAGGCCTGAGGGTACACAGGAAGAGTTCAAGTCCGATGTTTTGATAAGGTAAAAAGAGATCTTCAACCGCTTGTTTGAAATAGCTGATAGAGGCTTTCAAGCGAGACCATTCAACTATCGGCTAAGCCTCATCATTCAGTTACTTCTAAAAAATGCTACTGCAGAAATATGGACTCTCTTCATCAAGCGGATCGAAACTTTTGTTTTGGCATATTCGAATGAAAAAGAAGATGGTGAACATTACGTGCTCTACAACGATGCGCCACTGATTGGGAAACTATAAATTGAAATCTGGAAGGTCTAAAACATGTTGGACAAATGAAAACCGAATCTCGATCTTGAATGTCAGGCCTGACTGTAACGGCCAGGCCGATCGTGTTAAATCTTGAATGTCAGGCCTGACGGTAAAAGAAACTAACTGTAGAACTCATCTCCAATAGCCAGATCTGATGGAGTTTAAGGTGGTCTTTAACGACTTGATGAACAGAATTTTAACACAGTTATCTAGGTTTTAATCGAAATATAAAAAGCTTTGACGTGAGGCTCTAAAGCACCCGGGTAAGACTCTTCATTTACCTTCTGGAGTAGAAATATGAATGTACTTGTTTAACAGATCAAAGCTCTTTGGAAATATTCGAAAGGAAGGGAAGAAGAAGAGGAGAAATTTACAATTTGAAGGTCTGTGATGACTGAAAGATGTAGACGTAGGCTGAATGAACACCGAAACCGATTTTCCAGCAAAGAAACACAAGAAAGAAGAACTTATTTTCGATAGCTCAATCAAGCTAACTTAACCATCTTCAACGACTTGATAAGTGAAATTGAGGAAGGTTATCTAGGTATTTTAAAAGAAGACCCTTGAAAATTCGGCTCTTACTCATTGTTTACGTGCTGGCGCAGAAATATCAAAGCTTTTTTTTTGATTATTTCGAAAGGAAAAGAATTAAGAACGATGACACGACACGGTGGAAAACAACAAAGAGGTGCCACTGATCAGAAAACGTCTTTCGAAATGAATAAGAGTCAATCAGCAGATCAGGGTTGGCATAGATCTGACCTCAGTTCAATCAAATGTCAGCAAATCTACTTTAAATGTCTAATATGCAAAATTAGCAGCAGGGAAAAAACGTCTTATCACAATTTTTCAAATATTTTTCCTATTGTTTCATTTTTACTTGTTTCTTTTTTGTTTTTTGAAGGGACCTGAATTATTTATCAGTAATTTATGTTTTGTCTTTTTTTTTTTGCTGTTTAAAATAATAATAAATTCAAAATCTATATTTTCTTAAATGGAGAGAATTGTTATTTCTGACGCATATTTTAAACAAAATAATAATAATTTTTCTTTTTTTTTTATAAAAAAATTAAAAAGATAAAATGCTAAATGCTATGCAAGTTTATTGTCAGAAAACTCAAAACTCTCTACTACACTAAATGACCATCGGCATCCGTATAGCCCATTTGTGATGTATTGAATGTACTTAAATTATGCGCACTGGGATCATAGCCGCCAACTAATAAATTGTTACTAATACCTGATGAATTTTGAATATTAAGTAATTGCATGCTGCCCGATGTCCCACTGGTCGAATGGGACATCCCTGGACTAACTCCAATGCCCATAATTTGACCAGTTGTACTGTGATTCAGAGGTGGCTGCTGCGATTGTAATTGCAGATTGCGTTTCGGATCCTTTAGGATACTTTGTGGCAGCTTTGGTGTGGGTATGCTATTATGTGATTGTTGTGGTGGCCCTTGTGAAAAATTATTCATTTGGGCTGTGCCATTCGATGTAGAAGTTTGTGTTGACGATGATATTGTGTTGCCCAAATGCAAATGATCGAGCGTTAATTGCTGATGGGGATGACCCAAATGGATGTTGGTGTGATGAGTGACATCTGGTGGAGGCACTCCAACAATGCCACGCATTATGCCACGTCTCAGGGTTCCACCGCCGCTAATCATTGTTGCTTGATTTTGCTGCAGATGATTGAGAGGCAATGGCGGAGTGGGGAAATCAACTTGAGGATAGTCCTGGAAGGAAAACAAAAATTTAAAAGATATGTTAATTGTTTGGCAAATTTGTATTATTTTAAAAGATTAAGAAGAGAAAATCTGTTTGTTCATTAGGTGCTTCGAAGTACGGGAGTTATTTCAATCAAACTTGGGTGAGAGATAGGTTGGAATTGGTAGTGGAAGAATTGTTTTGATGCAATCAACGATAGCGTCACTAATTTCAGTTACGTTGACCAACTTGGTGAAGACCTAACATGGGCTCATCCAAAGAATTCAGAGAATACATTACTGGCCTATAAGTGCAGTCAAATTGACCTCGTGTCCTTAGAGTCATTAAAGGACCTGGCTCTCCGGATGCAGGAGAGCCAGGCGGTTCAAATATGCCCAATAATATATCCAGTAACAGACTCGAAATGATCGAATTTGGGGCGGGGCGAAATGCTATCATACCATCAAGTATTTGATTCCATCACTTTAAGATCACCTTAGATCTACAAAAGGTCAACCCAATCAAGATGCGATTGACGGATTCCCGAACAGTCCAACATAGACTTGGACCACTAACTCTTCGTGGTTAAAGATTAATCACGGACAGCCAGAGCTTGTGTTGATCGCGCCTCCCTTAATTTTGAAGAGAGAAAACAACCTGTGCCAATTGAAAAACACTACAAACAAGTCATCGGAAGTGCCCCACTGATGTAAGCAGAATCCCTAAAACTAAGGTTTACAAACTTAAGAGCTAGCTTAGGGCTAAAAACTACAAACAACTAAAAATGTTAGTAGTAAGAGGTTGGGAGGTTTATAAGATTGAGAGTATTATAGAGAGAGTTTTTCACAGAATGTTTACTCCGGGGGAAACAAATATTTCCAGCTAAACAAAATTTCCGTAGAAATTTCCTATAGGGTCAATTCGGTAAATAGCATTTTTTTTTTAATATTTAATTTAAAATAGCAAATGCGGGGAAGGTACACCCTCAAGATCGAAATACCCAAACAACTCAATACAAAAATTAGTCAAAACATTTCAGATCATGTTTTGATCAGAAAGACTATGTTACATCACCAGTATTAAATTTTGCAACAAATTCGAAATTTGACTAGCTCGTAAATTTTGCAAGTTTGCCACTTCGTTAGCCATGTTCATTCATTAAATAAGCGAATGAGTTCAGAAGAATACAATAAATAAGTCAGGAATGGCATTCACCCACAAGAACCGAGACCAAAGTTTTTGAAACTAGTCAGCTTCAAGTACCCCAACCCCAGGTTTTTCCTCGATTAACCAGTGGGGAGCGGCGAAGCCACCAAACTACAATCTTAGAACCATTATTTATATTCTTTTGAAACCTTCTTTTCAAGAATGATTAAATGATTAACTGATTTTTTTTATTAAAAATGGGTTTTGGAAAATTGATAATTTTAGAAAACACATTTTCTCCAACAAAACCTCAACAAATCTTGATCTTCTTACCCAGCAAAGTCTTGTTACCAGCTTAAAGTACATATAATTCAAAAAAAAAAAGCTTAAAATGTTGTAAATTATATCGTTTTGTGTAATATTTTCTACCAGCTAATAAAGTTATGGTTCAGGTTTCAATTACTGGAGCACCAGACACTTGCCATAAACCATGAAAATAAAATTTGAAATAAGCAAAGTTAATCTAACAAAATATTTAAAAGCACAACCATCATGCAACACCTGCCAAATGTTTTGAGGTAATCACTGATGCATACACCTACACAAAACCTCTCTTAGTCGTTTACCTTATCCCACAGGATAGTCTGAATGTTACCAAGTGTGTAGGTAGAAAGTGCTAGTATACCTCAGCTATACGTTAAACATTACAACTTTTTCACAATTTCGTATACTCTTTGTTTCACAAAGGATATATTCAGCACTCACTGCCACTATAATACTTATACTCTATGCCGCACCTTCTGAAAAAACACCAGAACTAGGTGGTTGTACCTTCGTCCTTGTGTATTCTTTGTGCCGGAAAACACGCAAATGTTCGATTTTAGTTTGCAAACGTAACGTTAAAAATGTTTTTTTTTTGTTTTTTCCCCCATTAAAAGTTCATATATGCTCGAGCTCGTGGGGATTTTATTTTCTCTATTTTTTAATAACTGTACACATATTATAACCCCCAGGAGGACGCTTTTATCCTTATCCTTATCCCATTCCATTCAATCTCTCCCAATCCGAAACCCATGCATGGCATATATGAAATACCAATCCCTATGCATTGCACATCAGGCACTCTGCAAACACAATGTAGCAGTCTAACCGTCTGTTTGTCTTTCGGCTCTTGCTCTCTGGCGCAAAGTTGTTTGTCCAAAGACTAAGCTTCTAGAGGAAAGGGTAGTGCACCCATTTTGAATAAGTGATTATTATGCTGAAAGAATATGTAACGCCCATGCATACAACACTCAGATATGTGTATTCTATACATAGCAGCATCGTCTAACTAACGATATAGAGGATTGCTTCAGTACAGAACAGATCCTGGATGTCTCTGAGTTTATACATATAGTTCTCTAATACTTACCTATACTAACCAGGATATTGAGGATATTACACTATAATATTAGAGTGACCATATTTTCAATGTTAGATAAAATGTTAATTCGTTTTTAATAGAGATATAATGGGTGCCATAGCTAGTGTAACTATTTTAGTTTGTAACAATGTCAGAATGAAGTGATTCATCCCAAATGATAACAGTTTCAACAGGAAACAAATTATAGGGTCAAAATGGAAGAGACCTCCATTTGATAGCCAAAAAAATATTTAAATGCAATTTTTTGATCCATGATTCTCATCGAAAATTAGATCGTCATGCCAAATTTGATCATTGTGCCATTTATTGGAAGAAAATAGGAACTAATTCAAAAGAAATATTAGTTATGAGGAACTGTTATATTGCCTTGCTAGATGGATAGATTTACACGGTTTGCACATATTTCCTGCAAAAAGTTCAATATCACATCGAAATCTAATAGATTTCAAATACATTTTCAGTTTTCAAAATCTTGTTTGTAATCTAGATTACGACGAACAAAAACTACTTGATTTTGTTAGCGGAGAAACATTTGTAATACATTTTTCTCTGTTGTATAACAGTTATAGTTATACAGCAAAGAGATTTCGTAATCTTATTGTAAAATTTAGTTGGTATGTGATAACGCTATTATGCCATGATTATCAAGCAGACATATTTATGACACATTTTTCTCTTTGGTATAATAGTCAAAAAACAAACAGAGAAGAGTTTTGATGTAGTTGGGACCTTTATTAACTTTGTTGGCACAGAAAAAGAATATGATTTGCAACAACTTGCGTTTGGTCCTTTTGTGGAGAGCATCTCTTAACACCGAGAAAAAGGAATATGTCAAAAAAAAATCTAGTTTATTCGCAGTGTGAATTATTCAACAAAATTTTGTCATCTTGTTACCAAAATCGGAGATTTTGATGCAGATTTTGGCGCGTCAGATGTTGTTGATGGTGAAATTTCTTAAATATAGCTTTTTGGAATATAACTTGTAAATGGATGTGTTATCAAAAAACTACTTTAATGCACTTTTTGCCCTCTGCTTGATTGATTAGAAGTTTTCAGTACTAAAAAAAAAAATAATAAAAATGTCTGTTTTTGGCATGTTACTCAAAAATGGTGAATTTAATTCATCATCATCATCGGCTCGACAACCGGGGTCCGGTCCTGGCCTCTTTCAACAAGTCTCTCCACCTATCCCGGTCTCGAGCCAACGCCATCCAGTTGCGCACCCCAAGGCTTTGGGCGTCCTGGTCTACGCCATCTCTCCAGCGCAAGCATGGTCTGCCACGCTGCCGTCTACCATAGAATGTACCGCAAAAGACTTTCCGAGCAGGTTCCTCTTCGCTCATACGAGCTAGGTGCCCTCCCCACCGGAGTCTACCGAGCTTAATTTTTGTCACTATGTCTGCTTCAAGGTAGATTGCGTACAACTCATGATTGTACCGTCTCCGGAATCGTCCTTCCTCACATATGGGGCCAACAATTCTCCGTAAGACTTTTCTCTCGAACGCGGCTAAGAGGTCACAGTGCCTTTTGCTAAGCACCCAAGTCTCGGATCCATACATGAGTACTGGCAGGACCATGGTCCTGTACAGCAGCAGTTTTGAAGTTATGGTTAGATTTCTGGATTTGAATAGCTTTGACAGACTGTAGTAGGCTCTGTTGGATTTGAGAAACCGCCCGCGTATTTCTTCTTCTATGTTGTTATCGGCTGCTACTGTCGACCCAAGGTATTTAAAGGATTGCACCACTTCAAATTCGTGCTCCGCTACCTTGATTGTTTGACCAACTGTTCTTCTCGCATTCGACGCCACCATGTACTTTGTTTTACCTTCACTAATGTGCAGCCCCAGATTTTGTGCCGCCTGCTCGATCTGGATGAAGGAATCGTGTACAGCTTGTTCGGTTCTTCCGATGATGTCAATGTCGTCTGCGTAAGCCAGTATCTGGCTGGACCTGTTGACGATGGTCCCTCTTGTTGCCGTGCCAGAGTCACGGATTGCTTTCTCCAACGCCAGGTTGAAGAGGAGGCAGGCCAAACCATCCCCTTGTCGGAGTCCATTAAAGATGTTGATTGGTCTGGATAGCAATCCGGCTATTTTAACTTGGCTTGTTACGTTGGTCATGGTCAACCTACATAGTCGTGTCAATTTATTTGGGATGCCGAATTCTCTCATGGCTTTGTAAAGTTCTACCCTGGCTATGCTATCATAGGCGGCTTTAAAGTCTATAAACAGATGGTATGTTGGGATGTTAAATTCTAGACATTTTTCCATCGCCTGCCTAAGGGTAAAAATCTGATCAGTTGTTGATTTGCCTGGAATGAAACCACACTGATAGTGTCCGATGATGGTTTTAGCGTATGGGGTTATCCGGTCTTGTAGGATAGAGGAGAGTATCTTATAGGCGGTACTCAACAACGTGATACCTCTATAATTGCTGCACGTTGTGACATCTCCCTTCTTATGTATGGGGCATATGATACCTTTTCGCCAGTCTTCTGGCATTTCTTCATGCTCCCATACGTGCACTATGATTTAATTACATTCATTAAAAAAATTGGTAATTTATTACAAAAATAACAATTTTTTTCGCTCATAGTTATAATTGAAATATATCATGTTATAGAAAGTTAGTCAAAGGCCAAATATTCTGGCTGTTTGCATATAATCAAACCATAGATTATAATATTGTCTAAATAAACTATGTAAATAACACTTTTTTGGAAGCGAGCGTAATGTTAAAATTTCATACAAATGTTTCACCATCATGGAATAACGGTGAAAAAATAATGGGAAGTCATTACAAAAGGGTTAAGTACCACCGGAAAAAAAGCATATCATACCGAAGAAAAATGCGTGGTAGGTCACGAAGAAAAGTGTAAAAATCTGCGTTAAAATACGCGTACAACCGTGAAAAAAATCGGTAAATCCTGGAGATTGTGAAACCGCGGAAAAAGGACATGAAGTCATAAAAAAGCATTTAGTACCACATCAAAAAGTAAAAACTAACACAGAAAAAAGGCAAGAAAAGTGTGGAAAGTCGCCGAACAAAGCGTAAAAAGTGACAAAAAATATGGGCGGAATATCGTAGAAAAAACATCAGAATACTAGTGAAATATCGCGGAAAATAGTATAGGACACTATGAAAAAAGGAATAAGTATCACGAAAGAAATCTTCAAATACTGTGGAAAAAAATAACTAAGAAAAGCGTAGAAAGTCATGGAATTAAGTTAAATAATATGTGAAACAGCGTTGTAAAAAGAGTGGAATACTGGTAAAAGATCGCAGAATACCGTGGAATTTAGCACGAAAAACGGTACCGTAGAAAGCTGCATAAAATACCGCAGAGAAAAAAGAAGAAAACCACGGAGAAAAGTTTGCAATGTTGTTGAAAATCTGTGATATTTTGTGGACTTCCATGGAAAAAATCGCGGAATACTGGTAAAAGATCTTCGAAACACCGCGCTTTTCTCATGACTTTCCATCATTTTTACGCGATACCCCTGGCATCAAATTGTGACCTCTCACTTTTTCTGAGCTATCCTTAACACTTTCCGCTACTTGTCACGTTTTTCCTCAGCTTTTCACACTTATAAAATTAAAATAGGTGCAGGGCCAGGACATCGTCTGCCAGGTCATCTAGTATGAAATAAAAGGTTATAAAAAAACTTGTTCAGCTGTATTAAAGTAGGAATATCAGTACTAATTTTTTTGAAATATCGTTTAAACAAAGATCACACAATAAAAGATACATTCCAAGAAGTTCAACCTTAATTTATCGAAATGAATTACAAAGGAACACTAATGACACTACATATTTTAAAGAGAAGAAAAGTAACTTTCATTTGATACCAATATGATTTTTCTGTGTCATTTAATCCGGTTTTAGAAAAATTCTATCACGTACATTTTTTTTTAATTGATTTAAAAAAAAATGTGATTGTATTGTAGAAATAAGCTCTCTTAAATTCGGTTGACCTGGTATTTATTATTCAAAAAAACTATTTACCCGATTCAGATGAAATTAGAAGACTTATTGCACATAGCAATTAAGACTTGAAACCCGATTTGTTTCTATTCAAAAATGTTACCTTAAAAAATGTCACCTTTTAAACCATTATTTAAAAAAAATCACCACCATAAATTTCAAAATAACATAGCATTATGCGAACACTATCTTTGTGGTACACTTAACACGGCCCACACAAACCGAAGGGGCATAAATAACATATCAAACTAAAGCATTTTTTGCATAGAAAAGCAGTGGCTATAATTTTTTTAAATATTTTACACCGAATATTTTACAATGAATTAAAATTGCAAAAAAATGCAAGAAAAACAAAAACAATTGGAAATGTCAAATACACTGGCACATGAGATGTCAAACCAACAAAACCAGAACCCAAAACATTAAGGTGGATTCACATTAAGATTTGTTTGACAGAAGTTGATGAACATGTAACGGGTGATTTTTTAGCTGGTTTGGTTTTGACAGCTGACGTGTGTTTAGTACCTTGTGTCACTGTCAAACAGCTTCAGTTTGGTTTGCAATTTAACCACGGATCGTCTTACAAATGAACAGCGCTTGCAAATTATTGAATTTTACTATCAAAATTCGTGCTCGGTTCGAAATGTTCATCGCGCGCTGCTTCCATTTTATGGTCGGCATTCTCGACCTTCTGAGCAGTCTATTCGGAAGATTGTGACCAAATTTCGCACCAAATTTACTTTGTTGGACATTAAACCACCAACACGTTTACGTACTGTGCGTAGTGAAGAAAATATTGCGGCCGTATCAGCTAGTGTGACAGAAGACTGCGAAATGTCGATTCGGCGCCGTTCCCAGCAGTTAGGCCTTTGTTACAGCACTACGTGGAAAATTTTGCGGAAGGATTTGGGCGTAAAGCCTTTTAAGATACAGTTGGTGCAAGAACTAAAGCCAGCCGACCTACCACAACGCCGAATTTTTGGTGAATGGGCTCTTGGAAAGCTGGCAGAGGATCCGCTTTTTTATCGAAAAATTGTGTTCAGCGATGAGGCTCATTTTTGGTTGAATGGGTACGTAAATAAGCGAAATTGCCGCATTTGGAGTGCAGATCAGCCAGAAGCATTGCAACAGCTACCAATGCATCCCGAAAAAGCCACTGTTTGGTGCGGTTTATGGGCCGGCGGCATTATTGGGCCATATTTCTTTAAAGATGATGCGAATCGCAGCGTTACTGTCAATGGTGAACGCTACCGAGCGATGATAACAAACTTTTTTTTGCCCGAAATAGAAGTTCTTGACTTGCATGATATGTGGTTTCAACAAGACGGTACAACATGCCACACAGCACGCGAAACAATGGCGCAATTGCGAGGCGAGTTTGGTGACCAGTTAATTTCACGTTTCGGGCCGGTAAATTAGATAATTTTTTGCTGGGGTATGTAAAGGCTAATGTCTATAGGGACAAGCAGGCTTCGATTGACGCACTGGAAGCCAACATCCATGCATTCATTCGTGAGATACCGGCCGATATGTGTGAAAGAGTATGCCAAAATTGGACTCAGCGCATGGGCAACCTGAGACGCAGCCGCGGTCAACATTTGCATGAAATTATCTTTAAACATTAAATTGCAAGGTTCAAACTATCGATTCAAATAAATATTTCATTCATTTTTTCGAATTTTTTGTGTTTTTTTTTTTTTAAAGTTCTAAACCTCTTAAAAAATCACCCTTTAGTTGAATCTTGAACTTGTACCACCCAACAACAGCTGCGTGCTCTTGGTCTATTCGGTAAACCTTTTGTTAGTAAAAAAAGTTTATTTTTTGTTTTACAAGAACCAGTTGAAATACTATTGAAAAAAAGACAGATGGTAACCACAATTTTAACATACTGTGTCGTCGTCTTCATCGTCTTTTCTCATATTTAAACGAGTGCAGTGACTCTCATCGGTTTTTTTCCTTTGATTTTTGTTTTTTTTTTTTGTTTTAACTTCTTCTCATCTCCACCTACTGCACTTATGATTTTAGCTTCTTTAATGTGTCCTTTGGATCTGCTTAAAAAATGCCTCACAAACATTATGTGCATGTGGGCTGCTCACATGCAATTAATGAGAGTTTGTCCCATCATATCATTGCACTCTGGCGGAATGGCAGAGAATGTTTACTTTTTTTTCCCATTTTCATTTTCATATTGAAAAAAAAAAAAAAAATCCAAAATTATAAATTAAAGTTTAATATTTATGAGAGAGCCATAAAATGCTTTAAGTACAAAAGTGCAATTTAAATATATTTGACTTTGCAGCTTTCTGCATATTATTTTACATTCTTTTCTCAATTTGACACGAGGCGAGGATATTATAAAACAAAAAAAAAAAAAGTATAACAATAATAATAATAATTTGAGAATGCATTCCAGCATAGAAAATCATCGTTTTCAACACTGATGAGGGGGTGGGCTTGAGAGCGAGAGAGAGATATCATATTTTTCAAAAGGCTATAGAGGGTTTTATGACGAAGTATTTTATTTAATAGCGCCATCGTAAAAAGTTGTATTAGATTTAATGATGAGATGCTGAAATATTACACTGCTCATCGTTACTTCTCTTGATAAATGATGGCGGCAAAGGTTGAAGGCTGTCTTGTGTAATGTTCAAAGGATCCGAAAGGGTTGAAAGTTCGTTAAGGTTACACAAATTCACACTTTGATGGTTATATGAGACATCTAGTAGCCCCGTGCCGTGTGTTTTAACTTGCAAACAAAAATTGTGTTTTGAATGTATAAGTGAAGTGAAAGAAGGTGTTTGGTGAATGTGGACATAGAAATGAAAGGTAAGTCAATGGATAAAATTTATACTTTCAGGTGGTAATGTACTTAGGATTGGATTCAGGTTCTTATACTCTTATGGCATTTCAGATAGCGTTTTAGAATTTACCCACTTATAAAGTTTTAAGACGAAAATAAACAAAAAATGGAATTTTTCAAAACTTGGTGTTTCATATTTTTGTCATCAAAGGGGTTTTAGATACTTTTTTGGATTCGTTTACATAGAATAAGTTAAAAAGCGAGACACCCACGTATATTGTTTGATTATAAATAATAAAAAATGCTGAGTAACAATATGAAGATGTTAGTTTCCCAATTTGACACCGGAGATGTTTTGTTAGCAATACTATTTTTTTTTAATTTTAAAAATTCTTATAAATTTTGAAAAAATTACATCAATTAATGAATAACAAATAGAAACAGTGCATCACTTAATAAAAGAGGGGCTGTCGGGTGACTCACACTAGAAACTTCCCATTGGAGGCCTAAGTAAGTGCTCAGTATTAAATGAAGCGAAGATAAAAGTAGAACTGTTGGCTTTTCGCATATAACTAAAAAAATGGTCGAACTAATTGAAAGAATTGCTGCGGAAAAAATGTACAAATACTGGAGTAATATTTGATGAAGATGAAAATGAAGTTAAGGACTTTTCAAGTCAAAATATTTAAAATTTATAACTTAAACACAAATACAAAACTTGCGGTATGAAATTATTCATCCAATATTGTGGTTAATATATATTTTGGATTGGTTGTTTTGATAAAACTTGATTTAAGGCACGATTTCGTCATAGACAAAAAAGTAAAGAAAAAAAAAACAGTAAGTATACGCCCTAGTGTACCTATTATAATATCTTCTTGCAACGTACTGAGAGTTATGTATTTTTGAAATCAAATAGATTTTTATGATGTTGATTTTTGGCTGTCATCTAGATTTCCAAACAAAAAAGAAGAAAATAGGGTGGTAGAGCTATTAGTCAGCCAACTACCCCTTTTGCTTCTTAGAATTCAGTTTTTTTCAAGTTCTGAACGAAACAATCACTAGATCTGATTACTTGAAATGTTTTTTTTAATTGAAATGTGTCTTTTTTGTGTGAATTTGTCATGAAAGTAAAATTTCAGCCAAAAATGCAAAAAAGGTTTGATTCTTGTATAGCCGGCCTCCAATCGGACACAATTTTCGGTGCTATCTATCGTATATTTATTTCATTTATTTAATCATACCCATAAATCAAAACCATAATAAACAATCAAATTTAAAATATAAACTTTTATTGAACAATTGATTAAAGAGACTACACAGGCACATACTTATAAAATCAGTTTTTTTTTTTAAGTTGATATTTTTTGCAAAATTTTAATATCACAAATAAGCAATATTAAAAAAAAGAACTAGTCTTCTGTAATCGGCCAGGGGGAGGGGGGGGGGGGGCGACTTTACATACAAGAACTATACGAACAATTCTTCTAATGTCGGCCTCATAACAAAATTGGAAAATTAATTATATTTTCCCATTTTTATGCACATACCAATAAAACAAAGCAAAAAATTACGTCAAATAACTTCCAAAATGTACGTATTTAACCTCAATATTTAACTAATTACGAAACTTTTCGTTGATGGCTACCACATTATTTTTTTTTTGAAAATGGAGTCCCCAGTTCTAAAAAAAACTTGAATCCAAAGGAATAGGAATTTTTAACAAAGAAATTAAGAGATGCATTGTTCCATTATTTTTTTGCTCCATTTTTTTTAGGGTAATTGAAGAAAAACGCCATTTTGTTGCGAAAGAAGAAGTATCAGTAAGGTGTGGGTTTCTTATGCAAGAAAAAATAAAATTTTGAAATATGAGCTTAATATAAGAGATCGGAAAGAACTCAAACTTCTATAAAGTGCTAATTTTTACACTTTTTTGTACAACAACCAAGATTTAAAAAAAACATAAAGAAAGTACAATTTTTTGACATTATAATGGCCAAAATCATTTAGAATTACATACTAAAAGCAATTTAAATCATTGCCATGACATTCAGTGTATTGTAGAAGCCATTTAAATTTACTCTTTTCCCAGTAAATTTTGCAATTCTTGTACTCTTCTTATACATATTTTTTTTTTCAAAACTGAAGTATCAAAATAATCAAATGATACATGATTTCAGGGTATTTTTAAGTCCTGGATTGAATAAAACAAATAACGAGGAGATCTAAAAACCCTAAGAAAATTTATGGCTCATTTTATGCATGGGCATGTAGTTTCAGAACAATATTGACAAAATATTACCGAAAATTCTTTAAAAACAATGGCGAAGTGATCAAATTTCATTTAATTTTTTGTGTCATTCTGATTCAAAACTTTTTTTCACTATAAACTATCTATCACTATCACTATCACTATCAATTTTTTTAATTTTTTTTATTTCGGGTCTTAGTTTTTCGGAATTTCGTTATTTTAAGAATTTTGATTTTTTTGAATTTTTGCGACTCTCAAAATAGTCATAAAAATATTTTTTCTAGCATAATTTAACTTTGGAAATATTTTCAATTTCTTTTAAAATAATTAATAAATACTATTTATACAATTTTTTTCTTTTTTAACTTACCATAGGTGGATAGGAAAGATATCGATCGCTGTTCATATTATAATAAGAGCCATCTGGCGGTGGCGCCGGCGATGGGGACGGAATATATACTCCTTTACTAAGTAGCATTTGATCATCACGTGCTCGATGGTCAAGATTCGTTGTATTATGTCTTGGATGTGGTAATGTTCTTGAATTTGCTAAAATAAATAAAAAATTGAGATTAAAGAAATTTAAAATATATTTTAACTCAAATAAAATGTATTTATTATTCTATAAGGAACAAATAAATAAAATGAAATCTCAACAAGGAACCTGCAAAAAAAAACTACTCTCTGATTGGTTCACAAAAGAACTGAACAAAAAGGAACATCCAAAGTAAATACAATTCGTCTGTGAAGGTTTTGTATGGAATTTTTCCAAAAATGCTTACATTGGAGAAACCACGAAAACTGGCATCCTGAATATTATAATTTCTCTTATTTTAGATGTCATGTCAAAACCACGAAGAAAAAAAAAAAGAAACGAAATAGAAAAACATACTGTAACAATGTGTTTTCTTAATTTCATTGAATCAAAACAAGTACGGATGCGGAGATGAAAAACAGGAAATAGTTTCCATGATAATATGTATTCTATGTAATATAGTAGATGTATGGGAGTTGTTTAGCGCGCGACGGGATTTCGAATGCTCTTTTGCTCCTAGAGAAGCTCCTACATGATGATAATATGTACAATTCTGCTCGTTCTTCTTCTAACATACAATGCGGGTTGAAATGTCAAACTTAGAAGTTAGAAGAAGATCCTTGAATATTTTAACAGAAAGACAGTAGAGAGCGCTACTTATATTTTATATTGCAAAACTCAGACACATCCATCCGAACGCAAAAACCGAATTGAAAGACACAACATAGGGTAACATTGTAATTTTTCATGTGGAACACGTCGAGAGAGCAAAAGAGGAGCAATGGCAGCAGCAGTAGCAGCAGCAGCAGCAGCAGAAATAGCAGCCAGAAGCACCAAATGGTACTTTCCATCTCTTCATCCATCTATTTATTCATTTTTCAAATCTCAACGGGAGTCGTCATGTTGTCACTTTTTGGCCCCAGGGGTCCTTGCAAAAGAAAATACAAAAGACGGCTCTTCATTCGTTTCGTTCTTTTCGTTTGGTTTCATTATTTTTTTTTGTTTTTCTTTTCTGTTTTTTTTTTTTGTAAGAATAAAATATAGTACATTTTATGATTTTCCATTTTAGCAAAGGCAATGTAGACAATTTTTTTTTTTTTTTTTTTTTGTATGTATTTGTATTATTACCCTACATACCCCTTCTGCTTAGTCTACTCTACACTCTCCCTCACTTCCATTACGCTACTACTGCTGCTCTTCAAGCTTCAATTCTATTTTTCCATCTTTTGTTCCCAATTCACATTTAACAATTCTCTGCAGAGTGCTAATTCACACTTTGACAATGCAGTTCCTTCGTAGACATCTTTTTTTCAAAAAAAAAAAACAAAAATAAAAAAATAATGGAGAGTTTAGAAGAAAAAAAATGATTTCCGGAAGATTGTATCTGTATTTGAAGGATACCTATTAGTTGTTAGTGAATAGCAATAAAAATGAAATCTTCCATCTGAGGACGAATCAGGACAAATTTCGATTAATTCAAAAGAAAATCCGGTTCAACGGAATTTCGAGAAAAGAAGTGAGAGTTTAAGGATATTCAACTTCAGCAAAAAGTTGATGTTAACGGTTGGTGTAAATATTTGGTTGCAAGAAGATATCGATATATTTTTATGAAATAATCGATATTTTATCGCCGATATATTTTAAATCTCGATATATCAACATTTTTCTAATAGGGATTTGGATATCAAAGTCATAATTTTATTTTTAACCTAACCCAGTATTCGAACTCTTGTTCTTGGAGTTATTAGAGGACCCAGCCTTCTGTCAGGTGGGTGGCCCCTACCGTTTGGAGAAATTTTCCGGCCAGGACATTGAAAAAGTTTTGGAACAACGATTCACGGAATCTGAGGTCCATTAATAGACTTGTGTAATGTAAGAATGATCGCTTTCCATGATAAAAACATGTGCTTCCACCCGCACCACTCATAGGTATTGATGTTGATTCGTAGTTGGAATAAGACTTGTGCAGTCTTGAATTTCAACTGTTCGAGCGAGCGCCTCTTGAGCAAGGCTGCATTAACCAAACGTGCGCACATTCCCTTATAGAAGAGAGAGAGAGACACGATAAAACCAATGAGAGTATCTACGAGATTTTAGAAGAATCATACGGTTACACGTCCTTTTCTGGTCGAGTTTTGATTTTGAACTTGCTAAGAGGTCGTATGTGACTAGCAGCAAACGAACTAACGAACTCCTTGGTTTGGTACCCTTAAGCACATGCAGTTAAACAGAAAGAATTCAAAGCACCGCCGGACTGCAGAAAAACACCAGACAACATGGGAAACGCGAGATCGAAGATAATGAAGAACAGTGAATTGAAACCAGAAAAGGGAACTTCAATTGACTATCAGTCGATTTTGATGATTTCATAGCGATGACGTACAGAATCCTGCTGCTAGGGAGACTGCAACTTTCATCTTTGGAGATGTAATCCAGCCATTCTGTCCTTTCAAAATCATTTTTTTAATCCAATAAAGATGCTGCAGCCGACGGCCTTGGATCCGAGCTTTTTAAAGGATCATGTGATAATCAATATCAGTGTGGATTTAGATACTCGCGAACATAAAAACTAGCAAATGCGTGAAGGGATCCACTATTACATTGCACAATGACATCAGTGTAGTGATCAACCTCTGTTTCTTTGGGCTTAGAAGGCGTTTAAGTAGTAAAGCCTTCACTGAAAGAACCAAGGAAACCCTGTATAAGACCCAAATCATCCTAGTCCTGCTGTAATGGGGCAGAGGAATGGATTCTGTCAGTTTCGGATGAAAACCAGCTGGGTTGCTTTGCAATAAACGGCCCCATCGAGGTATCCCTCGAAATGGAAACTTTTCCGATTTATACGAATCGGAAGCAAAAATTCTCCGATTCCGATAAAAATAAAAAAAATATTTTCCGCTCCGACGGAAGATTCTATGACTGATATTTAGTCCAGTTTGTATCGATGGAGAGTAGAGAAGAAGATCAACCACGAGCTAAGGCCTTTATTACGACCTATTACGACCTTGTTAAAAAGCTGAAAAAAACAGCAACAGAAATGGATGGGTCATGTGGAGCGTGTAGACACCAACGCACCAGCCCAAGGAGTCTTCGCATCCAACCTTGATGAAGACGTGATAGAGCAAGGCCTCTTCTTAGGTGCCGCAATCAAGAAATGGACGCCCTTAATCAACTAGGTATGTGTAACTGGTGGCAACTAGCTAGGGGCCAGGCTGGTTGGACGAGGTTTATTGGTTGAGGCCTAGATTTTAAACGCAATATAAACTAACTAAGTACGTGCGTTCAGTTAGGACCCCCACTCATGAATATTGGCATGGAGGGTAGGTTCCGCTGTTACAGCAGTAGACAGTATAAAACAACTTCACTGTAACAAAAATACCCTGTAAAAACCAAAGTTTGCCACCAACACCAGAGTTCTGTTGCATTTAAGTGCCGGCCGTACAGATTCAATTTGTCTTCATATAATTCTTCTATGGCACAGTTTCTTTGCAGAGCATTTCTTTGAATGTGGTCCTTCCATTAATTTTTACCATAACCATTCCTGATATGACAGTGCATTCATTCATTACCGCTGTTGTTCCGAATCTAAAGACTATGGATGTGTACTTAGGAACGAAGGGTGCTTCAAAATATTCAACAATATATAAAGTCAAGGGCCCCTTTACATCAGTGTTTTCGATAGCTGTAGAATAATTGCTAGGATAAGCACCACTATGTGCAAGCACATGTCAAAATCTTTCAGAACTCTTTTCTACTAAACGAATGCAAAAGAAGATTTAATTGTGGGTGCCCGAGAGAATGGAAGGGAGGAGTTAAGATTTATTTGTAGGAGCCTAGAAAGTAAGATTTCTAACAACGGCTTACAAAATAAGTGCAATCGAAGAAGCGTCTAGGAACTGAAGACGAAGTAGGTATAGTTGTGTACTGTTTTGTTTGTTGAAAATATTAGCAGCGTAGGATTCTAAGTCACTATTGAGGAAGCAGAAATGATCAGCAAAAGTTTCTGAAGAAATTCTTAGGATCGTTTGTGGTACTATTGTTATTACTGAATAATTTTTGTATGACCTTCTACTTCAACTTGATTTCTATGCCACTGAAGTTGCGGCAATATTATAATAAACCCGATTTTTTAACTTGAACAAAAACTCACTTAAATTATTTGGATAGAGAGAAGGTAGAGTTCCATCTTTTTGGTATCGAGGCGGTGGCATATCCGCATTTTCAACCAAATATGTGGATGCTGCTTTTTTTCGTGCTTCATCCTGGAAAAATAAATTTAATAATAAAAAATTAGTATAAAAATACTTAAGTTATAATAAAAAATTAATTATTTTATTCAATAAGTGCAAATTAAATTAACTCAAAGTTGAATTTGTTTCCTTTTTTTGTTAAAATACAACTTTTATTAATTTTAAAATTTGTTTCGACTTAATTATTTGTAAACTTACAATATATTCAGGCTGGCTGCCTTCATTCGAATAGGAATCGCTTTTTTCAGAAACACTAGATAAAGTTTCGCCAGTAACTGTATCGTTATATGAGCTCGGTGCATACATTTCAATAGTTGCTGTTTTGCTTGTTTGATTTGATGTTTCTGTGAGAATAAAAATTAGAAAATACATAAATTAAACTATGTTGTTACTTGACATTGGAAAGAAAAAATAATTGATTTAAAAAATTTAATAAGCCTTAATTTTGTGGAAGATTATTTCTTCGTACGAGCAATGGTTTTCACGATAAAAGCGATAAACCAAAAAAACACATGTTTCTCTTCATCGCCGCTAGAGTTATTTTCTAAACTGTAACAGATACGCAAAAATGTATAGGGTCAATTTTATATAGAATTCAATAAGCTTTATTTTTGTAGAACAAAGTTTTTCAATGCGAGAAACCGTTTTCGAGATAAACATGAAAAACTGAAAAAATGCATGTTTCTCCTAGTTGACGCTAGAGCTCACGTCGGATTCTTGGGGACTTTTTTTTGAACATCACCAGACACCCCTTAATAAGTGTACCAAGTTTCAAAACTGTTGGATTTATTATGAGGTAAAAACCTTTATTGACTGCACTAATTCTTATTGATAAAGAAAACAATCCACCGTCTCAGCTTTTTTAGCAATCGAAATAATTGAAATATTCTGAGTATGAACTTGCTAGCAATATGCAGGAAACCCTTTTTACTAAACAAATAACAATATCTGTCAGGAAGGATCAAATGCAGCTTCAATTTTTGAATGTGGTATAGCAAATAGTAGTATTGTGTCAAATTTCAAATATCTTTTTCCATTTTTGTATTGAAGCTCTATAACTGACAAAAAAAAATATAAATTTTATTGGTAATTTTTTTTTACAAAAAAGTTTTAAATATTGATTTTTGTTAAAGCATTTGAGACTTAAGTATTCCGTTTGCAAGATAAAGTGCATTGGATTTTGTATTCATAACACGACTTTTGACTTTTTGGACCCCTGTATCTGTATGCCTTTTCTTTCGTCGTCGGCTTTTGGCTTTGAAAATTTGTAAATACTACATAATATCACTGTTTCCCTAATGGGGAAACTGAAATTTTGTTTTTAGGTTAATAAAACTAACGGTACCTGCCATATAACGAATATGCAAATTGGAATTTTCTCAAAAACCGCTTCAACGATTTTTATACAAAAAAAAATTGTATTTACTTTTGTTAGTAAGACCGTACTTTTGAAATATTAGAAATATTTTTAAAAATGTTAATAACGGTACCTATCATAGAACCGTTTTTATCATTTTTATGTTTCTCTTTAACGACTAAACCGATTTTGATAGTTTTATACGGAAACTTCTAAACTTTTATTATTTTTTTTAATCAATTTTTCAAAAACTTTTCACTGATTTTTTTTTTTTGAAATTTTGGGTTTAGATGTGCATTAATATTTTCTTGAAAGTGACATACCAACTTTGTTTTTAAATAAGGTTTGTGAATTTCTATACATACAAAAATATTTTTTCTTTTAAACCGGCTCCAACGATTTTTATTATTTTTTTCTAAAAATTTATTTTTCTTAACAAAATCAAATGGCAAACTTAGTTTGGAGCTAAAAACAATTTAAAATGAAGGCTTGTTTCATTTTAGTAATGAATTTTATTTTTTAACCATTTTTTTAAAAGTTTTTGGTATAAAATAATTTATTTTTGAAAACCATATTATAAGAAGCTTTAACGTACACAGCAATTTTGAACGTAAGAGCAAGTACGTGCGATCCAATCGTGCATTCTTTTTTACCAGAAATGATGCTTTTGTATGTGGTAAGAACAAAAATTATGACTCACTTTTGACATTGACATTTATAAACAATATTTAAAGACGCAATTGTGTGGTAGATAACTCCGCTTAACTGGAACACTAAAATTGTAGAAAATTTGTTTCAGCGGAGTTCTCATTTGAACGACCGAAGTTCGTAGCAGCGTTCTGTTATAGTTGCAGTTATGCGGAGCTGAATAGGAGTAAATATTTGAGTGAAGATTGTTTGTTTCAATTAAAAGGATTACTAAAGCGAAGCTCAATTATCCGAAGTAATTTCTAAGTGAAAATTGTTAAAAAAATCCCCATAATACATTTCTTGTTTCAGTTAACCAATCTTTTCAGTTAAGCGGAGTCGACTGTACATTTTTTTTATAGGTTCAATATCTGCCCACGAAATTGCGTCCACAAACAAAACTTAAAATACAATTTTTTTATATTTTGAAAAAATCTACAGTCACTTTTTTACGGAAAAATAGATTTTCAACAAATCAGCATATGGTGACGCAGATCTTTTTTATTTATCTGGTAAAAATACAGGCCTTAAGTTTTATTCAATAATTTTTGTTATGGCGGAGGTGCTAAACAGTTGTGCTTAATCTTTATTGAAAAATTTAGATTTACTACTGCCACACTTTTTCAGAATATTTTTATTTGTATGCTCAAAACATTTTTGGCGCGGCTAGCCCCCTTTTGGATAATAAATACAAAACACACTATAGGAAGATTTTACGGTTTCCTTAAATGGAGATAAAGATAAACATTTTATATTTTCTTTTTCTTAAGGAAATAATTTCAAGGACAATAAATAAAAAAAAGAAAATAATAAATCAAAATAAAAATTAAGAAAAACAAAAAAAAAAAAAAAACAAACCTCGTTTACGTTTTTGATGAACAAAAAACCATGCAACTAAAGCAGCATTAACCAATAAAAAGCCAAAAGCTGCCAAAGAAATGCCAATTATAACCAAATCCGGAGTGTTTGATGTTCCAGTGTATTCCGCTGGCAATAGTTCAAGTCCTTTTTTGATCAAAAAAAAAAAAAAAAATCATAAACAAAAAAAAAGTATTAAAATAAAAAGAACAAAAGAAAGAAGGAAGGAAAATCAAAACTAATCGCAACTGTCAAACTCATGAAGATAATATTTCATGTCCTGGGAATAAGAAGTACATTTATTGCTCTCTCTTTCTCTCTGTATTATAAATCTATCCTACACATAAATCCCTGAATCCACACAAAATACAAAAAAAAAAAAAAGAAAAGTAGAAAATTCTCCAATGCATTTGTGTGTGCCATCATTTCATATGAAATATACTTTACCTCGTCGCTTCATCCGTTTTTGATTGCGCTTATGCAAGCAACATCCAATTATGAAAACATTGAGTAATACGACGATAATTCCAGATGCTACACCAACAAGGAGCAGCATTCCTGATGTGCCACCAATTGGCGTCGAACTGGTAGTCGGCGGACCACCAAGGGATGAGGCTGGCTGCGATGGGGGTGGTGCTTCTATAGTTTAAGTCCACACATTAATGCAGCAGTAAAATTAAATTATATACACATCTTTATATTATTGCACCACACAACTTATTTTATAATAACAACAATGTAGGCTATAGGTAGGAGTATCTGATATATGTATTATAGGTATTTGAGCTGATAATAAGGTTTTGGAATTTGGATTTTAGGAATTGTAATGAGAGGCTTAACGTCTTTGACACTAGCGATTAGTTGTAGAAATGATGTTTTCATATGGATATGATGGTGATGGGAACAAATATTACCTTTTGTGTGGGCCCGTTGGAGATCGGGTAAATATTTGCTGCTGCCAAGTTCGTTTGTGGCCATAACTGAAAAAAGATACAATGTATCCATTCGCAGATTGGCAATGGTAAGTTTGTGACTGTTGGGTAGGCCGTCAATGTACTTGTATTGTTCTGACGTTGCTTCCCTGAAAGTAAATATGAATCATTTAAAATTAAACAAAACAAATATATGATAACAAATAGATAAAAATATAGAATAATTGTTGACACAAGTTTAATATAAAAAAGTTATTATTTTAGAGAAACATTTCTGAAAAAAAAAAAAAATATTTTTCATCTTCCTAGCCGATATTTCTCCGGCTCTTCTTCCCGGAGAGTTTTTTTAAGAATAATACTTCCACTAAATAATACCTGGAAATCCGGCGAAGAATTACCCTGGCAAGTCCCGTACGGACATCTTAGGATTAAGCGAAGTTCGATGGTTGGGCTCGGGCAAATATCAAAACCAAAGCCAAAAAAAGAGCCTTAAAGGCAAGGTTTTGGACTCTCGCTTCACCATTGATACAGTGTTAAGCCCCAACAAATACCTCAGTTCCAGAGTAATGGAAACCAGCTAAATGATGCTTACAAAAATACACCACGCGGAGACATCATAAATGGTTATGAAAGATCTGAATGCCAGAGTTGGCAATAACAACGAAGGACTGAGGCATGTTCTGGGAAAGCATGGTGTTGGCGATTGCAACGATTATGGCGAACGTTTCGCGGATTTCTGCAATGTCAACCGTCTTGTAATTGGTGGCACCATGTTTGAACACAAGACGTGCCACAAAATTAGCTGGGTGTCCAACGATAGGCAAGCAACCTCCAACCAATTTGACCACTTTGCGATCAGCCAACGTTTTAGAAGTAGTCTTCTGGACGTCAGGAACAGAAGAGGGACAGACATGGGAATGGCCCATAACAGGCAGTTCGGAGATGATCCCAAGCAAATACTCGAATACTCAGGTTTAAAACCGACAGGCTAAAGGACCCCGTAGTTCGCCAACAACTAGAGGACCATCTTTCCCAAGGACTGAGAACAATCAGCAGCAGTGAATCTACTTCCATCGAAGACCAATGGTGTGCTGTGAAAAATGTGTTCATAACCGGTGGTGAAAGAATAGTCGGTCGGGCACAAGGAAGAAATAGTGCTTGGCTATCCGCAAAAACCTGAAAAAAGATCGACAAAAGAAAACAACTTCGAAGATGTAGATGGTTCCCTGCTCAATTCGGATGAAAACCAGCTCAGAAGGTGGAAGAAACACTTGGCTTTGGTATTAAACCGTGTGTTCGCCAGCATTCTCTAAATTTCAATAAATCTACAACACAAAGTTTAGTACCACGGAAGAGTGGGTAGGAGAATCTTACAAGTACTTTCTAAATCAGTGCAAACGAGTTTTACACTGATGGATCGAAAACCGCCGATCAGACTAGGGCAGGAATATTTGGGACCAGTACCAATCTTTCCATTCCAATGGGACAGTCCACAGTCTCTTAGATAAGCATATTCCAATACACCAGTGCCAATGCAGTTTTCAGAGGGTAAAAGTTGAAAGTTGGCCTTAATGTCGAAGATGCCACCTGATTACAGCAAGAGAACTACCTTCTTTTGATTACTTAAGTTTTTCAGAGAACGAACTGGGAGAGAGAGGCGTACCAGTTAAAGGAAATTTCTACAACAAAAATAGGGCCACAATAAACCTAAACGGTGCAATTGCCTCCACCTTATTTCAAAAATAATACGTTTAACATATTAAACGAATTGGAATAGCATCACATTTTGCAGGACAAGTGTCGATTTTACTTTTTATTGACTGGATTAAAAAATCGTTATTGAAGAAAATTACAGTTTTTGAAAAGCTATAGTTCAGAAACTATCAAAGAGATGATCTTGTCCTCAAATTATAGGGCTTTAAGAGCCTTTTACATAAATCAGATTTAGCAGTAAGAAATCTCGTTGAACTGTTCACACTACATATAAACTAGAATCTGTTTGACATTTTCCTTTGTCTCATTGCTCAAAAATGCTGTAACTGTTATACAAACGAGAACAATGAGTTATAAAAAATGTGTTTCCGCTAACAAAATCATATATAGATTTTGTAGAAGATTTCGTCGTAATCAACATTACCAACAAGATTTTGAAAACTGAAGGTGTATGGGAAATCTAGTAGATTTCGATGAGATTTCGTACTTTTTGCACGAAATCTAGAATTTGTTTCGATGTGAAAGCCATATAATGTCCATGTTTTTTTTTATAATTAAAAACTACTACTTAAATGGCCAAAAACTGAAAAATTGTCTTTTTTTTAAAATCATTTTTGACAAAGTTGCTTTCGACACACGAGGTAACAAAACTTAGACATTTCATTCGACCATCGTCATCGACAAATCATTCAAAAATCATAAAGACCGAATTCGACTCAGGTCTTTCTCGACATTACGGACAGAAGTTACACTATCACTTAAACAGATGCACTATTGATTCATATCATGTCGCACTTTGCCACAATAACACCCAAAATACTTACTTAAGCTAACCAGCCTGGGAGAAATTATAACTTCCTATTACAATTGTGGTTCTCATGAAAACATCAAAATGAAAAAAAAAATAAATAATTACCTGAAACGAACTCGATAGGAGGCCTTCAATCCACCATCAAAACCAGGCGTCCATGCAACTGTCACCGAATCATGTGTAACATTTAGTATATTAAGACTAAGTGGCGTTTCAGGTGGCGAAGTTATTTCCAATCGAACATTCTCCTTAGTTTCACCCAGCTCATTCCTTGCCACACACTCATATGCCCCATAGTCAGCTGGAGCAACTTTTTCAATAATCAAAATCGATTCATACGTTAAGGAATCAATTTTCTTCTCTTCGACTTCGTATTTATAAGTTCGATTGATATTCAGTTCCTTGCCGGATTGCATCCATCTAAATGAGGGCTTGGGGGCAGCTTGTGCCCGACACGGCAATCGCCCACGTTCACCAGTACCACTAGCAGCTCTCAGTAATGTAGGTGACTTATCGATCTCTGGAGCAACTACATATACAAACATTTATATTGAATATAGAAAATAAAATTACGTTTTATTGTTTGATAAGAATAAAATAGACTATCGGGAATATTCCTCCAGCACATCATTCTCAAGATGTTTGTGTTTGTGTGTGTGTGTGAAGATATAGAGTGTGTGTAAGTATATACTTACATTTAACTATTAGAAGAACATCCCTGTTTGTTGGATTCGCAACTCTATTGTCAGCAATGCAGCGAAAATTTCCAACGTCTTCACGTTGGGCGCCTTTTATGTGCAAAAACGATGTACCATTAGCGAATGCGGTTGATGTCTTTACACTCATGTTATAACCCAATCTCTCCCATTTAACATGTTCTTCGTTTAATGGTTTTCCCTCAACTGTGCATGACAGCATTGCATCCTCGCCAGGATTCACTACGACATTTTCCGAAACCGATTTGATTGCGGTTCCATCTAAAATATATATATAAATGACATATGAATAGGGTATATTTCCCATCATTATTATTTTTAGTTTTTTTTTTCATCTTATTTTTTCGTCTTATTTTAATTTAGAGAGAAAATGAGAATTTTCGCAGCATCTCCTCTCATTCTTCCAAAAAAAAAAAATAGTATACTTTTAGGAGGTATGCATGCATATTGAGTGAATATACTTACATTCAACAATGACAGTTATATTGATGACAGCAATTCCTTGAGTATTGGAAGCTTCGCATTTATATATGCCAGCATCTTTGCGTTGCAATTTGGTAATATTGAGAGTTGAGCCATTTGAAAATATTCGTTGATCCAAGGAGTCTCCGGCTTTGGACACAATAGGTAGACCATCCTTGGTCCAAATGTATTTAATTGACATTGGATTTGCATTCGCCATCAATGGAACATAAACTGATTCACCCTCAACGCCTACCACAGTAGACGATGGTGGAGGAACAAATTTCGGAGCATCTGCGGAAAATCAAAAATCATCATTAATGATATTTTGCTATTAGACGTATAGTTTTGGATTTTGTGGAACACAAAAGGACTTTATACTTACATAAGACATCAAGGCTTATAGCTTCGTGTACGCTTCGTTGAAGGGCTTCATTTGAACTCTGGCAAGTGTAAACAACTCCGTTCATTTCTTGTGTAACATTGACTTTGAGTTTCAATGTGGAAACTGTACCTCCCCATAATCCTGATTTCGAATGATTTTTGCTTCCTGGAAAAGATGAAAAAGCCAGAAGGTAGGATACATTATTTGGAATCATCACCATAGTGAATTTATACTTTTGCTGTAGATTCGATTGAAAATTGCTTTGGTTGGATAAATTTGTCTATTTTTTTTTTACGTTTCTGAAACTGTTGAAAAAATTAATATGTCCCTCAAAAGGTTTGAAACTGATGCAAAATTTTAGGTATATGCTAGTGCAAGCAAAATGTTGTTGACATTTTCAATTTTGGAGATAAAAATTGCTGGTAGTGGAACTGCTCAAAATGTGCAATCATGGGTCACATTAGAACAAAAAGAGTTGTATCTGCAATTTTTAGATTCCTTTGTCGGTAGTTTATGACAAAATTGACGGAAATTTTAATTCTTGTGAAACTGTGAACTGAGTTATTAAGTACTGCTTACAATTTTAAATTTGATCAAAGGTTATTCCGAGAACTTAAAAAAATATTGTGGCACGACTATCTCACTAAGAAGTAAGGCTTAGTGACTGACACTCTCAACCATTCCCTGTGTGCATGTAGTTAGAAGAAATGGAAGGGACCTACAATTTTCTTCCGGTTCCGAACGGCTTACTGAGATGCATTTATCTTGGCAACCAGTACTCAGGAAAATAAGGACTCCTGAAAAGAATCAAGAATCAACAAAGAGCTCCGGCTTGATAATCCATCACATCGCAGCCGTTCAAAGCGTTTAGCGTTTATAGAAAAAATGTAAAAGCAAGTATTTGTGGCTTGTACCAGTAGTAGTAATTCAGATTCACTGGTTTATCCACCCTCTTCGAAAGTCAGCTCAACCAATTCTGTGGAGAGCCAATTCATCCATTTAATATGTCCCTTCGTTAAATCGGCGAGAGTTACTTGAACGCCACCATCAAAATCGAGAGTCCACCGAAAGAGCTAGCGCGTGTAAAAGAAGACTCAGAAAGAAACAGAAAGTCTTGAAAAAGACAATTACGAACTCCATCACAGACTTTATGAAGAGAAATTGATCTTTTTCGTGAAGAAATGGCGTCTTCAGCAAGAAGTTAATCCTTTTCGCGAAGAAATTAGGGTTTTGGAGAACACACAAGAAGAAAACGATCTTCTTTGGAAAGAAAATGAGGTTCTGAAGAAACATATATACAAAAAGACCTTAGAACTAGTAGCTCGAAAGTGAATAATTGCGAATATTAAAAGGACCAAGAAGAAGTAGCTCATGAAAGGGAAAGATTCTCAAAGAAAAAACTACAAAAAAGCGTAAAAATAGGCTCTTCACCTGAGACTCCTACACCTTCCCCACCAACTATAAATTTTTTTTGCAATTGCGGAGTACAATATTTAAAAAAAAAAAACATTTTCAGTGAAACAGGTAATGTTTTTTTCTGAAAAACCACTTTCCAATAATGGTACAGCTATTAAAATGGGCATGAACGTTTTATCTGTCATAAGAACTAAGAACCAAAATTCGATTGCATTAAAGTAGAAAGGTGTTGGACGAAAATGCAACGCTTTTAGAGCCTTGAGAAGGGGCAACATTAACTTTAAGCAAGTTACCACAATCAGACTGAGAATCCAACCTCCCACCTTCACTGAAAATTTGTATGTACCAACATATTTTTTTGTATCATTTTTCTGTAACTTTTTCAAACTCCTTTCGTTTCCATAACAGAACCTCAAAATTTTGACCGACGAACGCCCGACCAAGAGAACTTTATTATTTACACAAAAGGAGTGTTAATTTTAAATTCCACAATAAAAAACAACGAAGAAGAATTATTAACTTGAAAATCAAATTGCTAAAGAATTTTATTTACCTACACATACACAATACTGCATTTCATATACACATGCATATTGCACACATTTATTCCCAACAGACTGCAATTTCTCATCATTCGCAGTAAGGAAACAAAAAGCAAACCAAAACTTTTGAGAGCAAATATGCGTTTAGAGGAAGTTTAAAAAAAAAAAAAAAAAAATATAAAAAAATAAACTTCTTGACAGCACTTCTCATGGGAAATAACATGCGAATCATATCGTCTTGATGCTGCAAGAACCAACAACCATTAGCGGATTTACCAAAAACGATAAAATGAACTCTAGCAAGGGGTGTGAATTTCGAAGGCCGCTACAAGGTACGTCAAGAAAGACAGCACCTATTTACAAAAAAAAAAAAAATGATTATACAATAGAACATTTTTCAATTGGTACAAAAACTGTCAATTTAAAATTGACAAAAAGTCCC
Source organism: Meliscaeva auricollis (assembly GCA_948107695.1). NCBI lineage: Eukaryota > Metazoa > Arthropoda > Insecta > Diptera > Syrphidae > Meliscaeva > Meliscaeva auricollis. The sequence goes on along the minus strand of OX403619.1, from coordinate 28,415,418 downwards.
GAGTTTACTTTGTCAAATTTAAATTATTGTCAAATTATTAAAACTAGCCGACCAAGCATTCGAAATTCGAGTGCTAATTTTATTTTTTTCAGAAAATAACCGATAGTTGTCTGAACTGAAATTTGTGTGCTCTTTTTAGCAACAGATGTCGCTAGTGTAGCTGTGTATTCTTTTCACTTTTTGCAAAAAGTGCCGAGTTAAGTTAACGCTTAATGTTTTGAAATAATATTGTAAGAGCTCAAATACTAAAAACACACCTAACCTAACAATACTATGTTCATCAACTTCTGTCGTTTTGTGCGGATTTGTGTAATCTGAACAAACCTTAATGTGTATCCACCTTAATGTATTGGGTTCTGGTCTTGGGTTTATGGATTTGACATTTCATGTGTCAGTGGATTTGACATTTCCAATGGTTTTTGTTTTCCTCGCATTTTTTTGCAATTTTTATTCACTTTTTTAACGATTTCGTTTGTTATGTAATTTATGTCACTTCGGTTTGTGTGAGCCGCGTTAGGTGTACCACAAAAATTGTGTTCGCAGTTTTATTATTTGATAAAAATAGGAAAGTTAATGTTTTAAGGAAGTAGTGAAAAATTTGCTAAATATTGGAAATTTTTTCTTAAGCTCAAGGAAAAAAAATGAGTAATTTTGAATGACTAAAAACATAATTTGAGAGGTTAGTGAATGGTCAAAAATATCACTATCTGGTTTCATTACTTTATCGAAAAATAAAAATGTTACTCATAGTGACTATGGAATTAAATTTTAAGTATTTTTTTTTTTGAAAATTGCCCTTCCCTCCTCCGATAGTTTTTTTGCACATATTTTGACCCAACTCAAACGCTTAAGCTTTTGATCGTATTTTGTGCAGATCACCCTGTTTCTTAAATAAAACGGTCGATATTTAAAAGCCCCGATCGAAAATATCAATTATTTGTTGTATTAAGTTTTCAATATTTTATTTCTTGAAATGCAGCCCAGTTTCTAAATACTTACACTTCCCTTATTACATCCTAAAAGTCTGGATTTAAGGCAAAAAAACGGGTTTTTGAACCTTCTATTTTTGTCAATTTTCAGTTTAGTTTGGTGGAAAACCCTCTTCATAGGGGTTACAAATTTACAAAATTCTGTTTTTTTTTTCATTTTCTTAACTTTGGCATAGATTTTAACCATTTATTCGAACTAGAACTTGTTATTTTTCAATTAATATTTTGAAACTAAGCTGATTTGTGAATCTAACGAAGTTGAAAATTGGCTAAAAAAAAAATTTAAACGGTTCTATCCAAAATACAGAAATTCAAACAATTTTGTGCCGAGCCCAAACAACTACGACAAGGGGTTAATAAGGTTTTTTGTCAAAAACCGCTAGTAACAGTACCTACCTGCCATACGTGTTTTAAAATTCTAGTTTTCTCCTAAATGACTGCCTCGTTTTTTTTGACTAAATTTAGTAACAGAATTTTCCAAAATTGTTTTTTTTTTTTTTTTATTGAAAAATAAAATGGAATTTTTTTTGCAAAATCATTTTTTTTTTCAAAAATGGCCGATTTTTCGCAATTCTTTACTCACGGGGAGTCAACGGCAGGGTTCGCATTCGCATTTAAAAAAATTATGAACTTGTCGGGTGAACTATATTATCACTACGGGGAACTACCTTACCATTTAAACTATCGCACTTCCTCACCTGCGAGTTCTACAAGAACACATGGTGTGCACAGAAAGTTTTTCATAATAAAATTGGATTAAAGCTCAGCACCACAAAAAGGAGACTGATGAGTGCATAAGTGGCAAAGCACGAAATAGCTATATCTCCAGCCAAACAAGAGTGGTAGTGCCTTTAAGTTGTTGTTGTTGTTCAAAACATTCAATAAAATTGACGGAATAAAGAATGGTCAAGTCTAACAAGCTGACATTCTAGTACGAATAGTACAATAATAACAATAAGAAAAAATATGATTAAAATAAATGCGAATCCCGCCGCAATGCATTCGTCGGATTCTGTATAATAGGACGGATTCTTAAAATTGGATGTTTTCTTTAAAAAACGGTTCTAACGATATTTTTTGCTAAAAATGTATATTTGTAGAAGAAATCGAAGTATGCAACTTCTTTTTGAGGTCAAAAATATTAGTCATTTGAAAATGGAGTTCTGTTTTATTTTTTTTTAATTTTTTTTTCTAAAACTGCATCTACAAAACTTCAATTAAAAATTCTTTGCAATCTAAGCTTCATTAAAGAAAGAAAGTGCGATCTTGTCGTGGATTTTATTTTAATTCATTATGGTACAAAAAAAAAATGTTGCCACTACAATATCGTCCTTCTGTGATACCAAAAAGTTTGGTGTATGAAATTTTACATCGAGTCATCTCCCTACGATATGAGCGAAGTATGACTCTTCAAGTGGATATTTCGTGTAATGCAACAAGAAAACTTACTTGCAACAAAGTATTTGCAGGATCGGAAGTTCTATTGTAGTGGAAAAAAAATTTGTTTGGTACAATTACCAATTAAAAAAACTGCATTGTTGTTGCACATTTTCTTGGCAACTCTCCAAATTACCTAAGCCTAACTATTTTTGCCCGAAAATCCCGAGTTGAAGTAAATTACTATTTAATTATGCTTTTGAACACACAGTTATCGATATATTAGTGTCACTTGTCAATAAATAGGGTTATTGGAGGACTTTTACATGAAATCAATCTATATTGTTTACCAGTTAAATTAGTACCGCCTTTAAAATCTTTGTAACAAAAAACTCTCAATTTCGCTCATGGAATTATCCTCGAAACCATACAAAAGGTATGAATATTTGCATAAATACACATTTCTGCATTTCATTCTTGTAAATTTGATTGAAATGTTCAAACTATTTCTTGCACCAGCATCACACGGAAACAATTTCAAATATCTTTCATTTATGCGGTGTTTGATTTTGTAAAGATAGACACTGCGATTTATTTTCATTTCTGACATTGACGATATGTAGAAAGAAAAAAAAAATAAGAAACAAAAAAACTTGCAAGAAAAAAAATGTAAAAGATTTGAAAAAGTTATTCTGAAACAATTTCATAGCAACATCAAATTTTTGAACATCGATACATTCTTAAATTATATGATGTGGATCCTATGTATATATGGAACGTACCTTCTATTGGAATACCATCCTTCCACCATGATAGTTTTGCAGGTGGATTGCTTGAACTGGAATCACAGATAAGGGTTGCCTCATTCCCTGGCTTTAGTTCCTCAGGTTCAACACGAATTTTAACTGTTTCTGGTGCAACTGAAGGTATACAAAAAAAAAAAAAATACAAGTTCGAAAAAATTTCAATAAAGTTTAACACAATTTAATTGTTTTTTTTTTTTTTTAGAAGAGGATATGACGATGAAGATGATAAAGATGATAGATAAAAGATGATCAATATATTTACTTACAGTGTACACTTAGAGTTGTAGATTCGAATAAGGGAATTTCTGTGGCACTATTGTGGGATTCACATCGATAGTGTGCTTGGTTGTCAGTCACATTTGCCAAAATTGTTATTTCAGCTGAAACAGACTTATCGCCTGCCCGGATAACAGAGTTCACCTGTAATGATGAAAAAATGCGAATAAATACAGAAACCTGTACACAAAAATAAAGTCCTTCCATATTGATTAACTTTTGTTATCTTATTTTTAGAGAATTAGAAGAAAAAGAAGAAGAAGAAAAAAAAAAGCAATCATCTTTTGATCTCGAAATCCTCCCCCTACCCCCATCCCTTCTAGCTCTTTTTCATATCATACATATTAAAACGTTGAACTCAAAACAAAACAACATCAAAACAAAAAAAAAGTAGAAAAACAAAAAAAAATATAAAAACAAAATAGAGAAACATAACCTTTAGCCTCATAAAAGGACCTTTTTTTTAAAAGCATTGAAACGGAAGCTGGTAATCCCTTGTCCTACGGCAAGATTTGCCTTTGTTCTCCAATTATATTTGTGTAGTGTGGCACTTTTTTTTTTGTGTAAGCAACTTATACATGACATACACACACACACAAGAGAACAACAACAACAACAAAAAAAAAAAAACACATGTGCAGTGCATTCCCAACGAATTCTAATAAAAATGTATTCAAATAAAAACAGTACTGTGCAAAGGAAGAAAGATTGTTTTTTTTTTTTTTTTTTTTTTTTAAAGTGCGTGTCTATTTGGGAGTCATCTTGCTGGGGGTGGTAATTTTGAGATAATAGTTGTCTAAGGAAAGGATTTTGGCTACGCATCAAATTGACACTGGACCCAATAGGAATTTCGGGATTTGATATCCGATAGTGATCAAATTAAAAACAAAAATTGTTTATGACTATGAACTTAGCGAAACACCGCCTATGTCAAAAAGCGATTATTCACATAGTTTTTGGATTTTTTTTTTTAGTCCAATTAGTCACTTCAACCATGATATAGGTAATTCATGGCCATTATGTTCTAACGAAAACTATTCTTTATATTTTTTTTTGTTTTCAGGAGGTTTCGCTAAGTTCATATGAAATAAGCGAAAAAATGACTTTTAGGCAAATGGAATTGAAGCTTGTAGCTTGTTTGTTACTAATTACGGCACATTAAGCTTAGCTGAATTTAAATTTGAAGATAGCGAAATACTTTGGAAAATTGACTTCAACTTAAATTAAAGAGCATCAAAATTAAATTATCCTTAAAAAGGTAGCAACATTTCAATCAACCTCACATAAAAAAGGAATGCATGAAACCAATTTTATGTAAAGGGTGTTTCGCTGGCTTCATATACATAAACCTATCTAAAAGCGACTATGTATTGAAGATACTTCGAATTTTCATCGTCTTCTAATTTATCTCGATTTACATATGGCGCCCAACGTGGGACCGAAGAATAAATATTGGAAGGTTTATTTTTTTTTTTTTGAGAACTTCGTTGAGGTTTCTCCATTTCTTCATCAGTGACGAAACACTATTCATCATCTATTTTCTTACGTTACAAATGGCGCCCAACATGAAGCTCGAAGAATAGGTAATGGAACGCAGGGATTTTTGTTATGATTCTTTTGGAATTACTTTGAAAAGTTTCCGTTTGTGGTGATACAAGCTTTTTATTCATTTTCACGTTGTAACGATACATTTATTATCATCTTCTTATTTTATGCACAGACGATTTATGACTTAACGGTTAGATTCTTTTTACAAGGGAAACCGCGGTCAACTATTCAGCCTTTGCTAAAATTGATTTAAATGCCGCGAGAGTTTCTTAGATAGCTCAGCTCATTTGCTGAACTTGGTGGTATTGAGGGTACTTTTGATTGATTTTGTGGAAAATTGTAGGTACTGTTTGACCATTGACCCTAATTAAGATCAGGTTAAGCACACAAATAGGTGAATAGGCGTGAAACTTCAAGGGAATCCATATGGGAAGGAAATCTTCACGGTTGCAAAGCCCGATCAGAGGCTGTAGTCTGAGCAATGGGAGACGAAGCCCTTTGAGCTAGGCAATCTAGTGTGAGTATCAGGGTGGCTATGGCTTAACCCAAATGCAGGAACTTAAGGGATTTATTAAACATCTAAGCCCCAAAGGCACAAAAGACTGTCTTGTGGACATGCCTTAACACATCCATATATTTGCAAAATTGGGTAGTGCTTGTACTGCCTTGGGGCGCTGACAGGCTCCTGGTGGGTAGGCCCATCGTATGTTTAAGTCTAACGACAATTTATGCAAGTTAAACCAAATTTTAGAACATCAAGCTGATTTCTATTCACATCTTAACGGAGAAGAAAGTTGAAGTATTCTACGGACTTCACAAGGCATTGTTTTCATTGTGTGTCCCACAAACTAACTGGTTTAAAAGAGAGATTATTTGAGTGATATTTGGTCCAGTGTTCATGGGTTGAAGTGGAGGAAAAGATTCAACGACTAACTCTACAGATTTTGTAGCCGTGTCCGCTTGGTCAAAAAGCTGAAAATACAGCGACTTAGCGTCTTAGAATGTGTGAAAACCAACGGACCAGCCCAAACGAGTCTCCGCATCCAACCCCTATAGAACAAAAAAGGCTTATCTTAGGTGGCGCGATCAATTAGAGAAAGACCACGACCAACTAAGGGCCAATTTGTTCAAAGCGGGTTAAGTTTTCAGCAAAATTTTCAGAGGTTCATGATTGACAACTTAAACTATGGATTCTAATTAGAAAAAAAAAATTAATTCAAGGGGACATTCGACGATTGACAGTTTTCAATAACCATGAATTAAAGATAATCAAATGTGAACAAATTGGCCCTAAGTGTGTGTGGCAGCTACCTAGGGACCAAGCTGGTTAGAGATGTTTAATTGTTGAGGCGGTTATCCCGCCTAAATTGGAAGCATCATCTTAATCCTGACGAGATTAGCACTGGATCAACTTATTCAATATTTCTATCTTTGTAGTTCCGAGGAGTTCTTTGGCGTATTACAAGAAAAGTCAAGGTTCAGGTCCTATTCTATCTTTTTTTTCAAGGTTGCTGTCTTCTGCATAAAATTTACAAATCTCCAAGAATACTCTTGTAATAAAAAGTGCATCTTCACAAGTCCCTAATAGTCGGAGAGCCAGCAGCCACTTTGACTATCCAACTAGTCACAAAGCTGAAATTTTGTTTGCAGTTACATAATTTGGTACTAGTTATGAACAAAAACACAAGTCTGTTAGGGTTACCATGGGCCCGGGGTTGTCAATCGATTTTTTAAAAAAACGAAAAAAAAATTTTAAAACTTACCTTTCTTTGCAAGGCTGTAATTTTGCTTACAGCTGCTTAGGTATAAGTTAAGTTTAAAAAAACACGGTCTGACAGGGTTGCTGTGGGCCAAAGGGTTGCCAAGACGAGCCTTAAGTCTTTATAATACAAACAAAATCAGCACATATTCAAAGACATTGGATACAATTATTGCTCAATCATGGTGTTTTTTTTTAATATGAACAGTTAAACTGTTAACTTTAATAATAATATGAGGCTTTCCGCAGTTTTAGAGTTGCAACACTTTTTTTTAGAAATTAAATTTAAAATATATATAAAACATGCAAATAATGAACGTACGTTGTAGGGTTGTATTGTTGACATGTACAACCATATACTCTCTCGTGCTGTAGCTTAATACAAAAAAATAAAGTCTAGCAGGGTTGCCACAAGTCAAAGTGCTTGCCAGACGAGCCTAAAGTTTTTGTTTATATAAGAAAGTTCATCATATTATTTTATTGCTTAAGCTTGTTTTTTTTCAACTTTTTTTTAGAGTCTTATGATGTATTAGGGTTGTCAAAGTGCTAGGGTTGCCACGGTTTTTTTTTTATAAAATTTTAAATAAGGTATAAAACACAAAATTAAGGTACTTTAAGAAGGCTGAGGCGTGTTTACCACGCAATGGGAGGTGTAACAGATCGTGAACCCTTATAGTGTCATATGGAGCACAAACCTCGCCTGCCAAGTAGGTCAAAACTTCTATAGCTAATGTAGTGAAAGACTGTCACACTCAGAGAAATAATGTTTTCGTTTGCGGCTAATGAAAATAATTTGAATTCAATGAAAATCATTTGCAGTAAAGTTAATACAATCCTCGCAAAAGTTTTTTATTTGTATCAATTGTATTACATTTGACCCAAATTATAATTCTATTACGGCAAACTTAATGCAAAACAACTCATTCGTTTGGATCTCATTTTTATGAGTTGATTCCGGCAAATGAAAATGCTTCCCGTTTCGTTTACTAGAAAATTTAATTGTTTGCAGCAAAGGAATGAACAAATTTGCGAAGAAGAACCTACTCCTAAAAGAAGTTTGTTACAAAGAACTTCAGTTGTGGTGTAAATTTACAATTCATTTACGGCAAATGACTGCAGGAAACAAATTTTCTTAATAATTGACTCTATGTTTATGGTGTTCATATGCATTCTAAGCAACAGCCTTTGTTCGAAGTCGAGAGGTCACAGGTTAAATCACCGGTTTTACGCTGAACTTTTTCTTGAATTATACGTTCGCATAAATTGTTTCACCGAAACGAATTTAAGAGTTTGCTGCAAACGAAGTTGAAGTCGAAAAATTACTATCAAACAAACAAAAAGTCGTTTGACGCAAACGATTCATTCTTTCATTTTGTTTATATGCGTAGAATGCAATATAAATTTTATAGTCCAAAGTGGAATTACAAGATACTCGCTCCGAAAGCGAGAGATTGCCGGTTCAATCACAGGTGGTTACGCTTACAATTTTTGTTTTTATCGTACGCACCAATTGTTTAACCCAAACGAATTTACCAATTTGCTGCCAACAGCCGAAAAATTGTACAGCAAATGAAAAAGTTGTTTGTGCATTTTTTTCGTTTGTCGCAATCGATTTGTTCTATCACTGTAGAGTAGTTGAATAAAAAAAATTTGTCCACAATACTGTACTCAGGCTAGCAAGTATTTATATACGCCAATGCGGATTTGTAATTTGTTTTGCAAAAAAAAAAAAAAATCATCCAGGCAACGATTTTAAGAGAAATCCTAAGAGCTAGCTTTTGTTTGTCCTACACTTGGGCAAACATCATTTTCTCCGAAAAACTGTCTTTGCTGATGTCGTCCTTCGAAGCTTGTAAAACAATGTTGAAACCAACAAACCATGTTCACTGTTCAGATGGATGTGTGTTACCGACTTTTACTTGCCAAAAAAAAAAAAAATTACTAGCAAACAGTTTAAAAGGACATTTAAGTGTCCTTATCCTTTTAGTTATATATGCATGTATGTGTATGTTTTGCATATTATTTTGTATATTTAAATGTGGACACTTTTACAAAAAAAAAAAAAACAGAAAAAAAGGACATATGCTATCCTTGCCTACATGCAACTTGAAATTGTCTCTAAAATACACAAAAAAAATTAATTACTTTTAAAAGTATGTAGGAAATAGTTTATTTGAAGAATGTTTTTCTTTACCATTTAACATTTAAATGTATATGTGGTTAAATAAAACAAAATTAAAAAGTGTAATTAATTTGTTAGTTTTTTTTTTTTTTGGTATAATAAATAATTACTGCAAACAGAAACCCACAACCTATGGAGGAGACACCTTTAAAAAGTTGGAAACTACTATTTTTCTCTTTTTCTTTCAAAGTTATACACTCTTACATGTGAAAATGTATAACAGTTTTTTGAGAGAAGGTATTAAAATAAATTTCAAACACAAAAAGAAAAAACAAAAAATATAATAATAACTTACCCTTTTATCGTTTTTGTACCACGTTAAAGTAGCCAAAGGATTTCCGCCTGATGAAACGCAAAGTAATTTTTGAACAGAACCAGCTGGAATAATTTGTCCTTCAACATAGCCCGAAATTAAAGGTGGTGAAGGGGGATCTGTGTATGAATATTAAAAAAAGCAAAAAATGAAACGAAAAACGCATAGATTTATTATTCAAATAAGAAAATAAAGACATTTTTATATGAATGCAAAAATGTAAAGCTCAGAATATTTTTTTTTTTTTTTTTTTTTTTTATTTTATGTGTAAAAATCCTACAAAGAGTTTTTTGAATAAAAATATATACCTTCTGTAAGGGTGTGTGTGTACTTTACTTATAGATGTTTGTAAATGCAGAAAATAATTTACAAACCATAACTAGCATCTTTGTCGCATAAAGCATTATTAATTGAAACCTCAAAGGATTCTTTTGAAAAATGCACGAGATGTGCATTTCTAGGGTTGTTGTGTTGTTATGATGAAATAATTTCGTGTTTTTTTTTAAATATCATTTCATGTTTCAAACAGTTTTGATATTTTTGTTTATGAAATGCATTCATGAAATTTTATCTATATGAACTCAAACATTGACATTCTTGGTTGAATTTATGTTCAGAACAAAAGTACATAATTGTTTTCTACTTTTGCTTAATATTTTCATACAAAGCAAAACTGCTTCACTGGTTTGAAACAAAAACACTTGCTCTTACCTATGCATAAATAAATTAATTATATTCATTTAATTTGTAGTAATAATCAATCCTAGAGTGACAGTTTGAGGGTAGTTGCTGACTCCGAATTAAAAGTTTGAAGAAATGCAAGAACAAAAAACGAAAAAATTGCTAAATTCAACATTTCTCCAGTTTTTGACGAATTCAGCCGTGGAAGATTTAATTTCTTCGTTAAAACTGACTGAAAGTGCTCAAGTATACTGAATTTAATAAAATATGGACGAAAAATGGTCGATGTACTTTTAATAGTTTTCGAAATATGACTTAACAAACTTTGTCTATTTTTAAGACCTCTAAAATATTAAGTAGTACAAATGTATTAATTTATAGAAGATGAATGGTATTTAATATTGACCCAAAAAATATGGCTAGGCTATGTATAACTTAAAAAATTATTGACCTAGAGTGAATGTTTTTCTGTCAAATTGCTAGTTTAAGACCCAAAAAACCGTTTTTGACTTAGTAATAATTTTTCTTTCAACTCTCAAAAAGTTCCTAATAATGTTTCAAATATTTAGACCCCTAACTTCAATATTTTAAAATCTATACACAAAAGCACACAAAAAATAATTCCCTCTTATATTGATTTTTCTGAAAATTGTTCCAAGGAATCGATGATAAATCGCGAAAGGCAAACAAAATTTATTCATGATTTTGTACTTTTCCATACACTTAATGTAAAGAATGAGATAGCGATTGGCACAAACGTTTTTTTTTTTCAGAATTAGTCTATTTCATTATGAATCATCACGAAACGTAGAGAAAACACGTTTTCGAGACATTTTTTTGTCCTCGTGTCGTTGGTGTCGTTGTCGGCGTCGGTGTCGATTTCGGTGTCGGTTTCGGTGACGATGTCGTTGGTGTTTGAAATTTCTTAACACGAGTACTTTTGTTAGAATAAATATAATTGGAATCTGTAAACGACAATGGTTGAGGAGTACCCAAATTGAGGTTAAGTTCGAAATTCAGCCATTTCGAATAAAACTTAATAACGGTATTTATTAATGCTGGATCAAATAGAACCTGTAAAATATTAGGGTAAACATCTTTAAAATATTTAGTGATACAGTGATACAATTTTGTATGAAGCTTTCAATTGTCATCAGAGTCCGGAGGTGGAATTGCACTTTTTTCTATGTAAGGTGATTATTAAAACGTTTAGCGACTATAATGTGTCATTTTTAATTATTTATTGGATTTTCAATTGCATTTCGGGCTTAATTTCTTAGAAATCACATTTTTCGTGTGCAAGGATGTTTAAAGTACAACAACTTTTGTTCAATTTCTCTTTTCCTTCCTTTTTGAGCTCCAAAAATCCGAAATGCAAAAATCAAATTTTTTTCCAGATTTAGATTTTTAAAAATGTTCTAGACTATCTTAAGCTAGTATCACACAATTTGTGGCAACAATAAAATTTGTGTATTTTGGTCATAAAAATGCACAAAACAAGAACGCGTACAAACACACGAGACGTGCAATGCGTTACACATTCGTGTGGTGCGGCTAAAGAAAAGTTACGTCATTTTATAACGAAAAATATTATAATTTTGTTTAGTCTTTATCTTCCTGAATAATCGACAAGTCTGCCAAGCTTCCAGTAGTGCGTGTGGCGGCCAGTGGCCCCCAAAGGGACAAAAAAAGTGAGTGAAGTTACGTCATTTTATAACGAAAATTTTATACTTTTTGAACTCCACTAATAACCCTGGGTGAAAACATGCAAGTCTACCAATCCTTGGGTGGTGGGGGCCAAGGACCCCCAAAGGGGGGAAATAAAAATTAGAATTAAATAAAGTCTACCAATCCTTGGGTGGTGGGGAAAAAGGACCCCAAAGGGGAAAAATAAAAATTAGAATTAAATAAAGTTAATTGATAACTACTAATTTTAGCTTTTTAGTACTCTCTTAAGTCGTCTGAGTAAGATTATGGAAGTCGGGGTAGGTTTTGCTTTAACGATAGTAAGCAGCATTGTGTTTTAGAAGAAATTCTACGCCGTTTCTTACACCCACTGGACAATGCTGTCAAGATCAGAATTTAATGAACCTATCATATTTCAACAGCAAATGACATACAGACATGATTTGTGTATCATTTGGTGTCCTCCGACTTGTGGTTCAGATGATATTGCGTATTCTTATAGCAAAAATATACAAATTTTTGTGTACACACAATTCGTGTCATCTAAGCTTTAGTATTCATTTTTAGTAAAAAAATTTGTCGATACTTTTATTTAATATTTTTTTTAACTCAATTATTAAAAGCAAAAGTCTCAAATATTTTAGAGAACAGAACATCCTGGATCAGGAACAAATTTAAAAAAAAAAAACAACTATAAAATAAAGGAGGCTTAGGCCTGAATTTATATAGTAGTTTCACAATTCGAGAACTAATTAAAGTATTATCCAAATTGAAAAAGCTGAAATTTCTGGGTCAGGACCTCTCAGAATTAAATAATTTCTTCACACATTGTAATTTTTTTTTTTAATTTGGAAAATACTAAACTTGATGATTTTTTTTCACCCTCACTCAGGTTTTGTTTTGAATTTTTAGATTGTCCAAAATTTCATTAAGTCGCTAAATTTGAATGCCGAGTTTGAAGTTTTCAAAAAGTGCAGTTTTTTACTTTAGATAAGTGATAAGCATTCTGAAAAAAAATTGTATCAGTTGAGCCTGGTTTATTTTCGAAACTTGCACTATTTTTGAAATTTTTCAAAAATGTATAAAACTTTTCAAAGTCCACAATAAAACATATTCCAATTTTGTTTGTTTTTTTTTTTGCTCTAAAACACCCTTTTTGTTTGAGTTCAAATAACTTCTGATAATTTTTTTTTTTCAAAATAAACTTTTTTTTTAATTTAAAAATTTCGTATTTTTCAAAAATGGTGTAAAATTATTATAAAAGGAAGTAGTACCCGGATCGAGGAAGTATTAATTTGCTGTTTTAAGGGGTTATTTTATTCAGGGAACTATTATGAGTTTAAATTTTTTTATATCTCCTTCAGATTTATTTTCTTTATTAATTCTCAAAAATAGGTGTTAAATTATTATAAACTAAATTGAAATACCCTTACGGCTCAATAAAGACAAACATTTCTATATATTGTTTACCGAACACTTCATCCGAAACTAGGCAATTAAATATTAAAAATCTCTAAAGTGGAAATTTATTGTTAATTTTTGGAATATTGAAATTTGTTTTATTTAGTTAATGTCAAGGTTATTTTTTTTTCCAGAATTTTCCCAGAAAAACTTCTTGATTTTTGAAATATTTTCAATTTTATTTATGAAAACTTCAACTGATACAACTAATTAAAAATATTTTAGGAAAAAAGTATTAAAATGCATAAAGGAATGTGGGTATGCAAACGTGTGTGTAGTGTAGTGTATTCCACACATGCCTCACCTGTCTCAAACATTTTACTATACATTTCAAATAGATACTTTTAATTTCCAATTGTAAGTTTTTATTTTAATTAAAATTTCAATTCAACAAAAAACAATTTGTTTTTCAGTTTTATCTTTTTCTCGGACACAAAATTGCAAGGGTTTTCCCATTCTCAAGTACTCCGAAGAAATTCACTAAAATACAAATTGAAATTCCGAAACTTCATTGGATAAAATAAAGTAAATATAAACAAACTTGAAGAGAAAATCTCGAAAAACCTTTTTTTTTTTTCTGTTACAGAAAACACAAGTAGCTATTGATTACTTTCAATTTCTATTAAATTGCCTTGAAAATAAAAAAAAAAAAAAAATAACAACATTGTGTACCTTACCTTATCCTACAGAATAGATAACCTTTGTGAAACAAAAGAAACAAAAGTACATAAAATATACAAAACTTAAAACCAACGAACAACACAACGCATCTATCTAACAACTATATTCGATACACAGGAAAAATAAAAGAAAAAGAAGAAAGGAAATGAAATAAAATGAAACAACATTGAACAAAATGGCAGACGGAAGGTACGGAACTGTTTATTGATCACCTCTTTCGGTTTAATTGCCATTTTAGTAGAAAAGGAGACTGTTTTAGCAGAAATTGCCTCACTATATTGCACCCACATAAATGAAAACGAAGAACTTATGACACAAGTTCAGGAAATCAAAGAGGACAAATTGAGTTTTTTGTCTGGGCTAAAAAAGCCTCTAGGATGTCAATTTGATATTTTTTTTTTCTTTTTTTTTTTGTAAGTACATACTCGTACAGAAAAAGAGACAGAGATAGAGAGAGAGAAAGATGTTGAATGTGGCAAAGAAATTATTTGCAAGTGCTACAGGTCAAAAGGAAATTCAATTACGTACTCATGAAATATGAGTTCAACATTTGCTTGCACCTTTATTTTTTTAAGATTGATGGAAATACATTTTGTTAGCAATGAATACAAAAAAAATACTCAGTTCAGACTCTGGGAGGTAGAGTTGCAATTGATATTGGAGTTTAACTCTCAGATGTCTTTAAAGCCTCAAAACTTTTTTTTTTTGTTGGAAATGTTATCAAATTTAATTCTGTTGAGAATTATGTACTGAAGAGACAGCTCTGCCATGTGCCAACATCATCTGAACTTGAAGTGTATGGAAACCGATACGACGACTGTCACTAATTGTCATTAACTTTCTAGAACAAATTGACTTTGAATAAAACTTAAGACGTGGTTTTTCTTTCTTTACCCTTTTTCAAAACTTTAAACAGGTTCCCTTACTTTAGAAGATTAATTTCCCTTCATTAATGCCAACTAATTCAATCGAAATTGCAATTAGTTAACAGATATTTTTCACTTTCTACTGAAAACGATGACTTAGTGACATTTTTATACTCGTAAGGATCGTAGGTATACTCGACTCGTAAGTGATACTTTTCCCATAAATCATTACTCAAAATGCGAAGTTACTCTTTTGACTATAAATAACTCTTCTGCGTTAAAGGTAGGTTAGGTATGTAGGTATGGGTAAAGTCGAATCAATAGGAGAGTTTGTTTTTTTATCTTGTTGGAAAGGTTGAATAAAGTCTAAAGTTTTCTATCTACACACTAGTAGCACCTTCCTTTTTTTTTTTTTTTTTTTTTTTTGAAGTCAAAAATGCTTCGAATTAATCAACGTATACCAGTGATGAAGAAGAAGAAGACTACCTACCGGTGCGATAAATAGAATAGACTTCTTTTTTGTATACATGTGGCTGTGGTAAATACACTCTAAGTCATTCGATTAAAATTAAAACAGAACACACAAAATCGTTCCAAATTATATTATCAATTAGATGTAGGAAGAGCATTTCACAGAAAATCAAATTTTGCTAACTTTTATGATGAGAAATTAGGGTTGTGAGATCGAATTTGAATGATATTTTGTAACCTTGATAATACCTCAGGGCGGGAGATGCTTAAAATGGTGATATTTCAAAATTTCGGTTGTGGTGGTAGAACCTGTTTAGTATTTAACATTTCAACCAAAGCAATCTACGTGTCGATTAAGAATTTTGGGGTCCCAGACGTTTTCGGTGTTGTCACAACCAGCCAGACGCTTTCCCCTTCAAAGCAGATAGTAAACCAGGGTTTGGCTTCAGGTTTAACCATAACCATATAAATCATATAAATATTTTGGGGTCCCAAACGAAAGTATCGCCACAATCAACCAGATGCATTCAAATCTAATAGAGACCAAAGAACTAATTACGTTTGATATCAGAGATATAGTAAAAAAAGATTTATCAGGAAAAAAAGAGAAAAATCTTCTAAAAAAATATGTGGGTCCCAGAGGTTTGAATTCTCACCACCCCAAACCAGACGCAACCAAAGCCAAACAGTCCAAAAATTTAGTTTTTGGTAGCAAAAATACATACATAATCAAAAATTCAGGTATCATTTATAAGGGACGTAACAAATTAATGGGTCCCAGCCGATTTGAGAATCGCCAAAACCTTACTAGACTTTTTAAGAGCTAAAACAGAGCAAACATTTTTTTTTTGGTTAAAGAAGTTTAGCAAAATAATTTCCAAAAATTAGGAAATATTCTCACACTACAAATTTTGTGGGTTCCAGACATTTAATTTGTCGCAACACCCAACTAGACTAATTTCGTGGACTTTTTGACTTTCGATGTACCCCCCTAATGCAATGGGCCTTACTCAAAATCTATTATTAGACAAAATATACCTTTGTAAGATTCTGGAGAAAAACTGAGACTGGGGTCTCAACATCAAAGAAAAAGCTAGAAAATGTTTATAATTCGGCAACAGGGTATTTGGTTTAACATGGGGGCTTAACGCAATAATAACGCAGTTTATGTTCACGCTAAGACCCTTACTCCCTCCTGAATTGTAAAAAGCTTACAACAACGCTGCTCAAAGCAGTGCAGCAGGTCTAAAAGCTATGTTTAATTTAAAACCTCTAAATCTTTTCCCGCAAGAATCGACTGCCAGTGTTGCCATTTGGATTACTGAAGTTGGTAGCTGAAAAAACGCAGCTCCGTAAATGATGCGCGGATTTTTTCAGAAATTCACGGAAAAAAATCCACTGACTCCAAAACACTTCATTCAGACTTTCAGAAGCTATTCACGAACACCTTTCCTAGCAGAGACGATTACGAAAACAACAAAGCATCAACCTGTGGATCGATGATATCCATGTTTACAGACATGCGTCGACGATTTCAAACCTTATGGCGTACGCAAAAGAGGAAAACAAGGTGGCGCTCGCAAGTGGAGAATGACCTTAACCAACTTAGCGTGCGTAACTGGAGGCGGGTAGCTAGGGACAGAACTGACTGGAGAGGCCAGTTTGTTTGAAGCCGATATCCATTCTCTATTGAAAGCGCCATCTTAAGTAATAAAGTAAATAAGTAGACTGTTCCAAGGTGGGTACTACGGAAGGTACAGGGTTCTGTTCAGAAACTCTTGGAAATACAACTCATTCAGACTTGCTGCCCAGTTGAAATCGTGACAGTTACAAAACCTGTAGACAAGCCTAATTAATGGCAATCGCGAAGAACTTAGGGTTCTTGGTACAGAGCACAGCAGTGGATTCCGTTGGGGCGTGGTCAGAGTTGTGTTTCAAGTTATGGGAGTGTTGACGAGTTGGCAACAATAAGATCAACACTTGATCTTAAGCTGTTTGGGATTCCATCAAATCATCGAGAACAAGGTCCACAACTGATAATGATTAGTGCGACGGGCCTTTACATTAGAGGTCTGGGTTCAAGTCCAATTTCTTTCTACCTTGAACTTCAGGTGTAGGTACTGTCTCTTGCAAGAATTGAGAAATATTCAAAAGTACTCGTACTAGTGTCATACAAAATTCCTGCTCTTCTGAGCTGTTTGGATTCGAAAGAAAATTGTAGGTCCCAATCATTCTTGAAGATAATCTGCCTAGGTCCAATCCAAAAACGAAGAACCTACATGTTATCATCAAGAAGGGTAACTATCGGTTATGTATTCAGGTTGTCAAAGAATTTGTCTACCTTCAGCACAGCTGAAAAGTCTCTTGTATTGTGAAGAACAACCAAGAAAACACTCATCATACCAGTTCTGAAGTATTGGGACATTCTCTATGGAAATGAAGATCCTACGTCTGATTTATAATTCGCTTTACCCTAATAAGCAAAATACTATCTGACAAAGAAGATACGAATACAAACTACATTATAGCTGTTCAACGGTGTGCCGCTGTTGGGAAATTAACGCACGGAACGATTGAAATAGCTGGGATATAAAGATCAAATGAACTTGAACATTGACTCTTCAGTCATTCGAGTCTTCAACATCAGGCTAGAGGGTATTAGAAATAGATTAAGATGAATTCTAACGAAATTGCATGCTGTTGGCTATAAAATCAAGCTATTAAATTCGATCTCGACGCACCCAGATATATCACGCCATCATTAAAAAAGTATTTAGAAAAATGATATGCTAAATGTGTCTGAACTGCCTTCAACTAATAAGCCCCGGATATCCATTCCTTCTGTTTCAGACGCGTAGAAATCTACTCCTAAATTGTAAGGAAGTTTGTTGTTCCTGTTCATTCGATCCTTTTCTACTAAAAAATTAGTTTTCTGGTAAATCATCTTTTTTATGATGATGAACAATTTCCATATCTCTCACTTTAGTTTCACCCGGGCGCCATTTCTCCAAAATTATAACTAACGAGAACTTTTAAATTCAAATGTGTTTCCATTAAATGAATGACTTATTTACTTAAAATTTCTTAAACAGAAATATAAGAAGACTTAATAAAATTTTCTTCAATTAAGTTTGTCCTCAAAACAACCTTAATCAATTGACTCAGAGTGTAGGTGTACACCTTGCAGAATGTCGGCAATTTCAAACGTGTAACACTGTCCTATATCAACCCTAATATTTTTTTTATTCAATCTAATTTCTGCACTGTCATTTTTTTTCCATTTTATCAAAAATAATAAAGAGAAATAGGTACATGAGAGTTTTCTGCTTTTTTTTTTTTTTTCTTATGTAGACAAATTTTTTTCTTAATATGGGACAAGTTCCTGCAGTGTTTTCATAAAGAAAATTGAATTTTTATTTTTATCCAGATGAGAGAAGGAAAAGAGTGTAATTTCTTAAACATACATTCATATATAGCTTTTCTTTTTTTATGCTACATCATAGAAATTGAAGGTGGCAAAAAATGGGTTGAGTGCTTGAGAGTTGTTGCGTTTTCATGTTTTTTTTTTCTTCTTCTCATTCGATTTTTTTTTTTTTACTTGTTTGCAAAGAAAATTGCTGAAAAATTTTATTATCTTATGAAGCTTCAATTTAATATACAAAAATATTTGTGCATAAAATTCATTTTTAAATAGGTTGTGAAAATAAATGAAAAAAAAAGCAAAAAATAAAAATGTCTGAAAATGCCTGACATTTTTTATGACGAGTTTGTTCTACGTCGATTTTAAGACTGAGGTTCTTCATTTGATTTTTTATTTCAGAAGAATATTATTATGTGTTTTTAAAAGAAAGATTTATACATCAATTTTAAAAATACACAAAAATTTAAATGTTTCTTTTATTTGAATTAGTAATTTCAGGAGGAAAAATGAAATGTTTAATTTTAACTCGAAACTTCGAATGTTGAAGACTTAAAATACAAAATACAGGCCATTAGTAAAAGATACAAAAACTATTTTATGAAGCTAATGTTACGATTAGAAGTTGCAGGGGTGTTGCATCTAAGTATCTAAAAAAACTGGCATCACTGCGATACGTTTAAATTTGAACCAGTATAATTAGGGAATCATTAATCGTACAAACAATAATTGTTGGTACTCGTATCTATTCGATAGGAAAACAAAGGATCTTTACTTCTTGTGCAAACACTTTATTTAATAGATTTATACTTTAGGAATTAAAGCACCTAAAACCTAATATTTTTTTTAAGTTTCTACTATGAAAATTATTTTTTTGTTTCAGTTCTTAAGCGGAAATTTATTTACAATAGTTATTTGAAAGTGTTTTTAATATATTGCTGAAACTCTGGAGAACCCCCCAGCCAAGCATATCTTGGGTATACTTTTTGGGCTTAATGAGAAAAATGCCCCCTTGAAAGTAGTGCGAACACTTTTAACAGTGAAATATTGGTTAGTCTTTTTCAAATATCACTAAGAGCATTGTTGTAAACATTTAATGCAAATTTTTCTGGCTCAAAATAAAATTGCACTGAACTATATTATTACACACTATCAACATTTTTGAGGTCTCAGAAATTGATAAAGTTTTTAAAGGCATAGTTCGGAATCAATTATGGCTAAGTAGACAATTTTATTTTTAAAAATTCGGTTATCTTGGGTACATAGTGTAACCAAAACTAATCATTTATAGTAAAATTTTCCAAAAACTGCAAAATCGCTGAAAATTTCTTTTTTTTTTGCAATTTCATTCAGCTTCCCCAAAAACATACAAGTATAAAAGAAATCGAAACTACCCCAAATATTTCCTGATAAATATACAATTTGACTGGATTATTTCTTGCAATTTAGATACTAAACTGTTTAGAAAATTTAATTTTGTTGTATAAACATCCTTGTTCGTATTTTGTTTGCACAAAAAATTCGCGTCTTCGCATTCTTTTGCCTTTTTCCGAACTGTATTCGTAAGTCAACAATTCGTTGGACATGTAAGGAGAGATACGATTGGAAAGAGGTTGACACTGGTCAGGAATTAGTTTCAATAAAGTGATGTTTTGTATTTCTTTTAATACTTGCCTTATTACGTCAATTTCAACATTCAAAGTTTATAATATGGAAAAAAAACCTTAAGTAAGTTGTATTTTTTTTTTTTTTTTTGAATTTTAGGCAAAAACACTTTTTGTCCAATGGGTTGAAAAAATGATTTGATGGATCAATTTCTAATATAATTTAAAAATCAATCTACAAAACATTACCGTTTTTGAATAAGCTATTGAAAAATAATAAGTAGGTACGCAAAAACGTGCCTTTTTAGCTGCAGTTGCTAAGATTGTTCAAATTGTTTTTATATAAAACATTAGATTTAGAAAATATGAAAAAAAATCGATTTTTAAATGATTGAAATAGCTTCTAAAATGATTTTGTTTCGCAAACAAAATATACCATTGGTTTCTTTCTATAAAAATGATGTTTTTTGAAAGAAAAATGTAAAATATTGATAAAGTCGTTAAAAATAAAATGTACAACTGGATCGCACGTACTTGCTCTTATAGATAAGGTTACTTAATATGCTAAGCCTTTTAAATGCAGTTTTAGAAGAAAAAAATTCCATTTTCATATGATGAAAAGAGCTTCTTAAATGACATCAAAAGTATGTAGAAGTATTCAATTTGATTTCTTTTACAAAGATACATTTTTAGAAAAAAAAAATTGAAAATCGTTTGAGCAGTTTAAAAAAAAAAAACTATGTTTTGAATTTTGAAAGGACTTTTTTAAATCCAAAAAAACAATTTTCGATTTTATTTTTGCTGAACTGTATTAGGGCACAAGCTTTTATACAAAAAAAATCGTTGAAATCGAGTGAGTCATAAAGAAAAAAATCAGAGTTAAAAAAAAACAGTTTTTTGCAGGTACCTACTGTTAATAACGGTTGAAAAAAAAAACGTTGTTTCTATAAAAAGATAGACCTAATCCAAAAAAAATGATTATGATTTATTTAGTCGAAATCGTAGGAGCCATTTTTTGAGAAAAATGAGTTTTTCTAAAATTGAAATATAACAGGTACCATTATTTTTGTTAAAAAAAAAAATAATTCAAAAACACGTCTGGGGATATGCTCAAAAAACCGATACATACCAAGTTTGAAGTAAATCGACCCATCCGTTTAGGTTGTGGCTTTTGTTACATCCAAACAGAATTGTCAAACCTCCTTTTATCGCATTCTCTATCATCGTAATAATATGTTTGATTGTTATCTCAACTTTTTTTTGCACGAATGCATAAGCTTGACAAGTAAAAATTCTATTTTTTTTTTTCGTATAAAATTTTTATTTTAGCATTCACTGTTTTCGAAAAATTGATTTTTAAAACAAATTTTCAAAATATTTTTGGGTTTTTTGTACAAAAGCTTCTCTATAAACAAAATTTGCAAGCAAGTTCGTTTTTTTTGTAGAAATACAGGGGCCAAAACAATATAAATCGGTTCTTTAAAAAAAGCGTTCGAATTCGCAAAACCGCATCTCTGTAATTTCGCAACAAACGAAAATTTAAAAGCTCTAGTCATGCAAACTTCTTCGTTGGATTATATTTGGAAAATTTGATATCCTTGAACTGATATAAGATTTGTAGTGTGGGTGGAATTTACAGTCAAAATCAACTTTCGAGCAGATCCGAAAGTGCTTGAGGTACATAGTAAGGCCCCAGTAACGAAATAGTTTAGGGAATCTTTCTACTGTGCTGCGCATGTACAGAAAAACTTCTCAAAAACCGTGAAACGCAAATAAAATAAATAAAATATTTGCGTTTCACGGTGAATAGACTAAAAAATAATTGTGACACAAAAGTACTACAATAATTTCTTAATAATTAACTTAAAATTTCCATAATTAAATATTTATCAATTATTTGGTACGGTTTTTTAATCTCTACACTATTGATTTACACATTTTTGGAAACCATGATGTCAACTTTCTCTGGGAATAACAGAAGTATATATGTATAAAATATTAATTTTAAAGCTGGTTTAAAGAGATTTGTTTTTGAAAAAAAAACTTATGATCAAAAGCTGTTCAAAATACATTTTGAAATAACCAAAGCCTACCAGTATAGCGACGAGTGTCTCTTTTTGAACTAAAATAATGTAATTTGTTTCTTAAACTGGATTTTTGGGCTACAAATTTCGTTAACTTAGCAAATCACAACTATATTTGTAACTTTAGGTTAAACTTGAAAAGAAATAGGTACATAGTAGTAGATCCAAAATTAGCATATAATAGGCTTGGCACTAATTTTTTTTATGTGCACTGAGAGAAAGAGAGAGAAACCGATAAGTGCCTAGTGCCCTATATTGTTCTGTTGGCTAATTCAAAATTTAGAGAGAGAACGAGAAACGTGGGTTTGCAGTTCTTAACTAGAATATTTTTTTAAATAGAACTTTTCTAAAATTAAACAAGACTAATTTATTGATTTCAAAATGTCAAAACAATTTCCTAGCATAGCACTTAACACTTTAAACTGGTTGCTTTCTGGCTGACAAGTTTAGAAACAAAAAAACTAAAGCCTCCAGTATCTAGAAGTCAATTCAATTTTAATCAATTATGTTGCCAATTAAAAAGAATTAACAAACAGTGATTGGTCAAGTTTTTTTTTTTTTTTTTGTTAACAGCATTTATATTCCAAAGCTTCTATTTTAATGATAAAACTAAATAAATAAAAAAAGTATATAAAAATAAAATTCAATTGTTATATAGGTATAAGCTTAAAAAACAAAAAAAAAAAAATCTTTGAAATTGAATACCTGGCACAAATTTATATTCAATACAAAAGAGAATTGAAATCAATTTGAAAATATATTTTTTTATTTTACTAACGAAGCCAATATGAATATGTTGGTACGTAAACATTTTTTAACCTGGACGATAAAACATTTGTCTGTTCAATATTCGATCAATTATGCTGCTGGGTTATAAAGTTTCAATCAATTTTTGTATTTTTTTTTTTTTTCATTTTAGCTGCGTCGTCGATGATGATGATGATGATGACTACAACAGGTTAATGAAAATCAATTATCAAAAATACGAAGTTGTTTTTAAATTGCCGGAGGTTCAATTTTGTTTGTTTTTGTTTTTATTATTAATTCAATACTTGCATTCTAAATTTGAATTCAAATTAAAATTCAAAATTCACCCACAAACAACACAACAACAAATAAAGTTATCCTTTCCCAACCCAACACAAACTACACTTGAATTTACCTCGAATAAAGTATACCTCTATACCTATACGAGTAAACAAGGCATGTATAAGAGTAAAGAGAGCACGTTTCTAAAAATGATTTCAAAATGGACTCCTTATAAAATAAACTAGGTTTACTTGTGAAAGCCGTTTTACAGCTTTTACAGCTCCTCAAGTTGTAAACAGTGCATAAATCAACTGTATTAATTTTAATTTTGGTTGTATTGGTGTGTGTGTGTGTAAATAAAAAAGGATACTCACATAAAACATTAACTGTATGTGTAGACACCACATTCTCAGTCAACTGCATATTCAGTCCATGGCATATGACAACTAAGGACTTCTTATTCGGTTCAACGAGTGCTGTTATATTTGATGTTGTTATCCAACCTCCTGGAAAAAAAATACAACAAAAAAAAAAGAATAAATGTTAAGTTAATTTAGCATATACCTCTTTTATTTTATGTATGTATAAAAAACAAAAACATTTAAGTTTTATAAAAAAAAAAAACTTTTCAGTTTTTTTTTGGTTTTTAAATAAAATAAAAAAAAAAAAAATGCGGAATGTAAAATAACAAATGCAGATTTTTGTATAGAGGCGAGTTTTTCTATGATACATATGTGTAATGTGTATAGTTGTGTATAAAATATGAATATTAAATCTGCATACAAACAAGCATCTGCTCTTATGCATATGTAATACATGTTGCTCTCTGTCAATAATAAACAATTTTTTTGTTAAAAAGAAAAATAATAAAATAAATATTATTTTTTTTTTTTTTTAACCAGGTAGGTACAGTGCTGTAGATATTATTTTCTTATATGTTGATATAACTAAGAACTAGAAATTCTAATGAAAAACTATCGTTAAAGTAGGAACTTAAATTCTTTCAAAATATGAAAAGTAAATACCTGAAGAAATGTGTTTTTTTCTTTTTTTCTTTGTTTTTTGAGTATAAAATTGGGACCTAATTTGTAGTTTTAGTGCTTTTTAAATGAAAATTATCCCTTTCAGCCAAAGAGTACATTTTTACCGGATGATTATGTAAAATTAGTGTACATTTTCATGGGCTATTTTGTTTCTTGGTTTGGATGACATATTAAATATTTCTGCAAAATTTTATAAATTTAGTATCACTTTTAAAGGGTTTTTAATAAAAAGTTAACTGTTGACTGAGAACATTGGTTTCCAACAGAAATCGCTTTCAAACCAAATTATACTTTTATAAAGGATTTTGGCACGCTGAAACCGAAGTCAAAACGACCATAGAATGTTTTCGAGATATGCTAATATGGATATTTTATAAATCCGTTTTTTTGTACATTTAACGTCGAATTTCGTTACTGGTAAATATTTTATTACAAAACTATTAATGGAATGTGAATGAAGTGGATTTCATATGTTTAAATCATTTTAAGTCATTCAAATATTCGCTGTCGGTGCAAAGATATTGCAAAGTTAAATTTATGATATGTTCAAAATACTATCTATAGTCCAATTAAAGCGTTTTTAATGTGGAAGGTTCTGCTGCTTAGCATGAATCAGAAGTTATCCAACAAAATTTATCCCGACAAACATGAAAACAAAAAATTTTTTCATCAATGATTTAATTTTAATCATCAAAATATTAACATATTTCGCTAAAACCGTTAAGGTAGAACAAAATGTAGATAAAATTACCAAATTTATGTCCTGACCAATTTTTTGTACGACTTCTGGATTCTTCACGAAAAAAATGTTGAAAACTACATAAAAATCAGTTCTTTTAAAAAGCACACAATATCCTTTTTTATTGCTTTTCTTCTGATTACTGCATTCTTTATATATAATAGTAATTAACTTGGCCAGAATCAAGTTTAAAATGTGACCATACATTGGTGAATAAAAACAAATCTGATTTCAGGTCTTAGCTTATGCAATGTTGAATGAGCCGAATCGGCTTAATAGTTTTGAATATATACCAGGTCATCCGAATCTAAGAGAACTCTTTTCTACAAAACAATCAATTTTTCTCAAACTATAGATTCAGATTCAGAAAAGTCCAATGAAACATAATGTCAAAAATTTATATGAAGAAAAAAAAAAAAACATTATTTTGGCAGACAGTGTAATACAAGAAGCTGAATGAAAAAATGCCATAACTTTCGTCCATGGGAGTAATTGTTGATTGTTTTGAAATTAGTTTATTTGAATTTTGCATTAAGAAATACCTTACAATGATGCGCCACTTTTCTCTCTAATTTTATAAGCCTTCAACTTCCAGTTTTACGTTGGAAAACACGACTCGCGGACATGTTTTTTCTTGTGAATTTTGAGGTAAGTTATAGAACACCAAAATAAATTTTGAAAACAAAATTGTCCCATTAGCCTCTATTCCGCAGGTTGCCATTTTTTTTTTCTTATCATTTGACTGTATTACATCGTAGTTTTACATTTTTCATAGTGTTTTTTATTATATATTTTTTAAATTAAATTTTCAAAACTTTCGGACAAAAAAGTAATTATGCAAGTATTTACATAGCCATGTACTTTGAAAGCTGCAAGCGCCATATGTTAGATTAAAATATTTTCATTTCTTGAGTTTCTAACAAAAACAGAAATTTTATTTAAGATTTTTCTAAGAAAATCGAAAAGATTTTAAAATCTTTCGGCGATGCGGCCGCATAATATTGTCCGATTTTTTTTTTGAAAAATAACTAAAAATCGAAAAAATGAATCCATGGATTTTATAGAAAACTTTTAATTTTTTTTTTGACAAATTGTTTAAAAAAATGTTTGTTTAAAAAATAAATTCGCAAATGAAAAACAAAAAATGTAAAAAAACCAACAACAATCATAAAAATGAAAAAAATAACTTATTAGATGTTTCAAAAATAATTAACAATAAATTACTACTAAATTTTATGTTGTTGCAGAGAAAATACGAAATAATTTTACACGTCCCTACCAAATCTAAAATCTAAGCTTTGATTTTGGCTGAGTGATTGAAATAAAATTATTTTGTAAATTCTTTGCAACATTATTCAAAATAAAGTTCATACAAATGTAGGTAAAATTATGCATACATTTTTTATTAAAAATAAAGGCTCTTAACATCTGTATATGTAAAAAAATTTAACACAATGGTATTTTGACAAGTAAACTAAATTATTTTTTACTTACAAAATTTTTTTTATATTCATTTTTGTAAATGAAAAAAAAAAAAAATAGTGTCAAGATTTTCATTGCACAGCACTGTACCAATTGGCCTTATGAATAGCTCTGAATATGTGTAGTGAATATAATATAAGGTTTATAATATATGTTATGTATCTCTATAAAACAAGATATCTACTCATATTTACTCTACATATATATTTTTTTTTTTTATTTTTCCTTACCATCTGGGCTAACTGAAGTCCTTGATGTCGCATTACGTATCTGGCGTCCTCCCACCATCCATTTCACTTCGGCTGGAGGATTTGATGGAGCAGTTGTACAGGTGAGTGGCACAACATCACCCACCCTCGCTTCAGTTGGTCCTGACACTGACACATGGGTTGGGGCAACTTTTCGTTATAAGATTGACATGAAAAGAAAAAAAAAATGTGAAAAAAAAAACAAAAAAAAACGAAAATGAAAATGAAAAAAAAAAAATAATGAAAATGTCCCGCATCATATGCAGAATATCGTAAAAAATTAGAATTTTGTTCGTCTTATTCATTAATATTTAAGTACTACATGTTGGGTGTTACCATCTTTTGTTTTTTTAATTATAATTTATTTTTTTTATATTTTTATTAAAATCTGTTAAAATAAAAATTGAAGAATTGGAATTCGGATTTTTAGTTTTTAGTCAATCAAAATTGTATTTATTAAAAAAAAATACAACACTTGAGTACAATTTGCTTCAAATTAAGGAACTTATCCTATAACCAGTGATCTTTTTTTTACTATGATTTGTGTTTTTAAATTAACCAAAACTTTATTTTATCAAATAATTGGAAGAAGGAAAAAACTTAAATTGTTTTAAATTTTTGTAAAATTCATAACAATGCAATTTTTTTTTCTAGAAAATTTGAAGAAATCTGGCAACCCTGATTGTAGGCATACAGCAAACAAAAACAAAAAAAAAAAAACGTCTCTTCCAGTTGACTCAAAGTCGATTTGAATTAATTCGAGGTTCGAGCTGAGGAAAACTCACATGCTGAGGTGTTATGTTCTCTGTTGGTATATCAAGGGCACATCGAACAGGTCCACAATGAGATAGAGCAACCCTCCGAGAGATGGCTCTCATAAGTGGGGGGGATTTAATTTTTTTAATAGCATTCATGAAAAAAAAAAAAAAAAAATTCTGAGCTCCTGTGGAGTGGGTGTGTGTGTGTGTTTTCACCTTGTCCTTTGAGTCGGCTTTGCATGTGTCTGATATCATACTTAATCAAGTTGTACTTTGTACCTGCACCCACACTATTTTTAAAACATTACACTCACAAAGTGTATATTATAAGTCTTGTATGTCTCTTGGAAGCAAAGTAAACATATCCTTATGGTATACATTTGAAAAGCTAATGAACTTTGCCTTTTCTGTTTTTTTTTTTCTTTTCTTCTGGTGCAGATATACCCACAATAAAGGTAAAGACACATTTGCTGTTTTTGAGTCTTCGATAATGGTTGACATACATTTTTGTATGACAAGTAGTAAAAGCAAGTCAATATTATGTCATACGTATGAGGTACTTTGTCATAAAATAATCTAACTACATATTGTAGGTGCTTTTTTTTGTTGTTGTATTGTTGTTGTTTTGTTTTCATTATTAATTTAGGAAGAAAAAGAGGAATCATTTTGTATAAATGCAGGGTGACTTCGGTTTTATTGGATGAACTTTAAGGAACGAAGGATGTAAAGAAGACAGAAAGGAAAAAGGTACTGAAAATTTAGTAGGCTGTCGTTTGAGTTTTAAAGAAATTTAGAAGTGTAATTTTTAAGAAAAGAACCACGGAAATAATTGATTGTTGTTTTTGTAGCGAGCTTCTTCTATTAAATTTCTATGCAAACAAAAGTAAAGAGAAGGGTCATCCATGCTGTTCAAGTCGAAGTGAAACAGATTTTTGCTACTAATTACCCCCCTCTTCTTTGCAACAAAGGAGTCCTCCCGCCAAGGTACTCTTAGCCGACTTAGACTGCAACGGAAGTATTCTTTCGGTAGAATCACTTCTTTCAGTCAGTTTGAACTACTTGGTGAACATCGTATATCGGCCACTCCAACGTAATCAGAGTATATCCTTATAAGGAGATATTGCGGTCTCTCGTCTTTGGATTTATTAAAGGACTTGACTAATCTAAAGGGAAGACTTATATGGAAAAAAATATCGGTTTTTTGGAGGTGGCCTTGTGATAACAAGGAAACTTGGGCAAGAAGTCCGTGTACTTTAAATAAATGTACATAAGTAAGCTGGTATTTGATCACGCTCCAACAGAGAAGAATACAATTAGCCAATCAAGGAAGCATTCTATGACTTTTTTGATAAGACGTAGAAATGATAAGTACGGCGCCAAGATTCTTCTTGTCGGCTATTCGAAGATTGACGCAACGGAAGACACAATCACACCTATCGGGAACGAAATTTGAAAAAGGAGCTACTTTCCAGCAGTTTTTGATTGAGAGCCCTGAGGGGTGATTCTACAAAACATCATCTCCGTTAATGGACTCAAGTGAATTGACCTTGCAGTCGCATGGCAGCGAGGAGAAAAAAGTCAACTTATCAAATTTATCGTTTTGCCATTGACAGCAAGCATTCTTTTTGTGTCCTGGATGCTGGATGTCCGAGGTTGTTAGGTTTACAACTTGATAGTAGCTAAAGTCCGGATTTAGATATCAATGACTTTACAACGAAAATCGGATATTTCTCAAAAAAATGTAATGTAAACTAAACACGCTTCTATTGCAAGAGACTACCCGAACTTTTGCTGTGCGCGTTTACCTTCAATTTCCGCACTTAACATCGAGCGGATAAGACAAGTGAAAGCACTGTTACCATGGTACCAAAAGTTCTACAGCTGATGTGATGGGTTACACAAGCAATCCCAGACCTTTACGTTCAAACATGAAAGTAAGAACACCGACACCATCTCTTCCCAGACGGAAGAAGAGGGAACAAAAAAAAATCAAACGATCGAGTCTTTTGAAGGTTGCTATGCAGGGATCATGTTCGAAAGTTCTATCAAAGAGTAAAACGATCTTGCTTAGGATATCAGCATGGAATAGAAGTCTGCCGTAATAATATTGATATACTACCGTTGGTTCTGAGGATCTGGAAAGAATAGTATTTTAAACTGCTTAACGGTGAAGAGACAGCAAACCATCTACTGTAATGATAGTAGAAATATCCGTCCATTCAACCTACCTAATAGCTTAGAACAGTAACATCCAGACTTAAGCTACATGAGACTGCTGGTGTTGATGGTCTCCTAACTGAACAGTTCAAGGCAGCGGAAAATGACTTCGTCCGTTGTTTACATCAACTCCTCTGTAAAACTTGGTCACGGGAGAAAGTACGCCCAATCAATGGAAGCTCGACATAGGAAGCCTATCAGAAAGAAAGGAGATGCTCGGGACTGGGGCAACTACAGAAATATAGGTCTACTCATTATCCCAATTGAAATTTTATGAGCTATATTGTCGCGTTTTTTGCCTGCTGTTGGTCTTTATGGGTGTGATTTTAGGTGAGGCAACCAATGATAAGTTTCTGGTGAAATCCATATGATTTAGAAGTCACCTAGTAAAGCGTTAGTAGGGATCCGCTTGGCGTAATGTAAGAGTAGATACTGCTGTCAAGTAAAGTGCATCTAAGCTAGTCGTTCAAAGCCGACAGAAAATTGTAGGTTCCCTCCATTCCTTCGGACTACGCGCATAAAGTTAATGGTTGAAAGCTTCAGTCACTAAGGGTTTTCCTGAGCTACATTTTAACATCCCTGTGCATTTCAGCACAAATTCACCAGGATGAGGAAAGGTTAACGCATCCTTGTCTTTTGAGGGCGTGTTCATATTATTTACCCCCACTGGAAGAAATCCTCCCCTTTGCCAGGCCCGTTGGGCCGTGTGGCTTTGTGCAACAACTAGTCTGTTTTTTTTCAGGTTTGCTGAATCAGCCTCGGAGAAAGTTCGTTTCCCAAGGGAATCTTATTAGTCTTGATCTTCTTAGAAAGGGACGAGAGTGAAATCGTCTGATAGTTTGAAGATGAAAAAAAAAAATTGTATTGACTGACTGCACAAATGCTGTTTTCCAATTTCCTCTAAAAGAGTACAATAGAATTGGACAGATGAACAATTTTTGAGACCACAATGGCTGAGATATTATTTGGGGCCAGCGGATTTTTTGAATGGTAAGATCTTTTAAAACTTTTGCTACTCAACAAGCACGAAAGACATTTTTTCCATGAAATCGTTCACGCCCTCTAGTACACAAAGACTGATGACACTATCTGTTAAAGTAGATTTGGCACGAAACTAGTTAACTAGAAATGAAGCTTTCACAAGAGCCCTAAAGAAGGGAGTTGCTTGGTCGAGTGCGTTGCTGGTGGTATTTCTGACATTCTTCAACTTTTCCCGGTTTTCCACAGTAAGGGAACTTTGTAATATGAAACTTACCAAACCCTGATAACTTCATCACAAAACTTGAATTTTCGTTGAATAAAACTAGAATCACCCTGTAACTATAGTTCCTTAGTTTGTAGCAAATTGTTTATGTGTATGTAAGGTATTTTGTATACGAAAATGTACCTATTTTCAACATCAATCATTCTATACGTAAAATATATTTACTTACATAGGACAGCTAAATCAACTTCAGCTTTGAGAGCATTTTGTGACATTACATTGCTAGCCTCACATCGGAATCTTGCTTTATTGTCTCCAGCCTCAGCTGTGAAAGTGTATATGTTTTCTGACAGCCGTCCTGATGTCCTATGTTCAGTTCAAACAAAATAATAAATGTTTTAAAATATTTTAATTGTTTTTTTTGTCTTTTTCAAAAATATATAAATAGACTAAGAGAGACTGCTTACCTGTATGCCATACGAACTTGGGAACCATTCTTGTACCAAATTAATTGAGCTGGAGGATTACCACCTCTGCTACGACACATGAGTTCAACTATTTGACCTCTTCGTAGTGTTTCACCTTGGGTGTAGCCTTCAATGTATGGTGGGCCAGGTGGATCTAAAAAATGTGGAATGAAAAATGATAAATGTTGTAGCTTGCATAGAATAGTTTTGGGAAAGAAGAAACATATTTTACTTTGAAAGATAGACAAATGGTGTCTTGGATCCATTTGCTGATACGAAATTTGAATATTTAAGTTTAAAATATTTCCGTTTTTGAATAAGAAAATGTAACTTGAGTATTTGTATTGAACTTTAATGTGAAAAATTAAAGATTGTGGAACATTTTTTAGAAAAATTAGAAGAACGTGAAAGTGTGTGTGAGCCAGTTGTTTTAGAAATGGATTTTATTTCACCGATTTCGCAAAACTTAAGTTTAAATTCTAGTACTTACCTCTCATCTCATCAGGTCCCATAAAACCTCTTTCTAACCATGTTTCCCCCAGGGAAAAATGGGTGAAGTTATAAAAACATAGAGGCTGGGAAATATTAACAGTTTGCTATTTCATTTCCACTCGAACTGAGTGGCTTAGTTCATTTTGATACAAAATGAAAAAATTGTTATGTTCCACAATCTTCCCTCAGTGAAATTGTGTTAAATTTTCAATTGATTTTAGCTTAAACTTATTTTTTATCGACTTAAGTTGAAAGTATATTAGGTACTCACATAAAACTGATAATTGAACTGTTGAACGCATAGGCATATCTGGCGGCAGAGCTTTGTGTTTTGCTTGGCAGGAATACTCTGTATAATCATCATCTGCTGTTGGTTTTAATTTTATTTGTGAAATTGTTGTAAATCGTTTTGGTGAAATTTCATCCACTTTATCTTCCCGATCATCTATAAACAAAAAAAAAAACAAAGGAATATAATAATTAAAAATAGCTGTACAAAAAAGATTGAAAGAAATATAATTACAAAAAAAATCACTTTTAAAATGTCTTTTATCACAAAAAAAAAAAATTTTTAAATATTTTTATCTCATAATTTTATGAATGAAATAAATCTTTTGTTGAATTTTGCTTTCGCATAAATTGTGTTCAGTGATTAAATGCAGAGACGGATTACCCCTTAATCAGAAAAGTAATTGAAAAGGGCTCCCACCTAAAAGTGGCACCCAGTTATGGAATTTTATTATTCATGATGTGTGTAAAAAAAGTTTAATATTAAAAAGTTTTGTGCAAACAAGAAATGTTTAATATTTTAAGTTAATTAGTTAATAACGACCGAAAGACTCCGCTTTCCAATTATAAGGTGTTCAAAATTTTGTTTGGGAGGTATCAAAACCAACATGTTTTAAGGTAACCGTACTAAACCGTACTAAAGTAAATGTTTTATTTTATGCAAATTGTTATAATTACAGGTTCAGAGGCGTTGGCAAAAAATTACCAACACAGATTCGAAAACTAAGAAGTTTGAACGTCAAAGAAAAAAAATAAGTATTTTAGTAATTTGATTCAGTCAATCTTCGAGAAAAACACAATATCCTAAATACATGAAATAAAAACTAAAATTTTGGAGAAAGAACGTCTTTTCAATGATAAAAAAAAGACTTTTATTCAGTTATACTTATCAATTATTTTTACCATGTCGGTTATTATTATTTTTTTTAAACCACTATACACTGGTTTTTAATCCCATTTATATTGATTTCTTAGCCCAGTAATACTGCTTCTTATAAGGGTTGATAAATCAGACTGATTCATTCTATACAAAAAGTTATAGAAAATAAACTAAATACACCAAAAATTATAGGTGGTTTAGTGTAAGGTTCCGCTAGGACTAGATTTTTTGAAATTCTACTAGGAAGGTAGGGTAAAACGTTGTAATTTAAAAAAAAAAACCTACAACTTGAAAACTAAATATAAGGACTAGAGTTTTGAAATAAATTTAAAAAAAAAAAAAATCCTATCAACATATTTTTTCGAAAATCAAATTCTTCCAAAGGCCTTTGAAAACACTCGTTATTATGGTTAGATAATAAATTTTTAAATAATAATTTTTTACATAAAAATTAATCATGCCATTCAAACTCGGTGGTTTTGAGTTAGGTTCAAGAGGAGAAATTGATTTTTTTTGACACCAAAATTTGTCGTCCTGCCATTTGAAGAAAATGAAAAGACTTTTTTTTCAAAAACGACTAACGATTTTGATTAAAATGTTTGCATGTATACTACAAAAATAATGGTCGTACTTTTGAAATAAAAAAAAATATTTTTGCATTGTTTCATAACGGTACACCTCCAATATAGCCGTTTTTCTTTTTCTGATTTCCTTGTAAACGACTAAACGGATTTCGATGAGAGTTTTTAAACAAAGGGTTGATAGCAGTTTTTAAATTATTTTATAACAACATTTTGAAAACATTTATTTTTGATTTTTTTTTTAAAAGTTTCATTTTTTTTGAGAAAAATAGAGTTTTTGAAAATGGGTAAATGATTTTTTTTTTTTAATTTTGGTTTTAGATGTCAATTAATATTTTCTTGTTTAAAAATAAAGTTGGTATGCCATTTTCAAGATAATATTATTGCACATCTAAAACCAAAATTAAAAAAAAAAATATAATGACCCGTTTTCGAAAAATTGATTTTTGTAAGATTTAAAAAAAAGATCAAAAAATTACGTTTTTGAAAATTTTGATATCAAATGACGATATTGTTAAGGAGCTTCCGTATTAAAAAAAATTCATAAAAATTGGTTGAGTCGTTTAAGAGAAAGTCAAAAATGAAAAAAATCGGTTCTATGGGAGGTACCGTTAGTAGAATTTTCACAAACATAACGTTCATGTCAAAAGCAGACTTAAACATTTTAATCAAAATCGTTAGAGCCGTTTTTGAAAAAGTTAACTTTTCCTTAATGGTTATATGATAGGCACCGTTAGTTTTGGTCCTAAAAAAAATTTTAATTTCTCCTCTCGGAAATCACCAAAGACCCTTCACGACCAAGACAGACAGATAGAATCGCGGGACCTGCGATTTCAGACCAAATATTCTGACATTTTTTTCATATATTTTGCCTCAGGCTCACAAATGCAGATAGTTTAGAAAATTTTTGTTTATTGCACAAAACTGTACAAAACTCGTGGATCAGAGTTAAATTTCAGTTTTTGGAATATTATGCCAGGCTGAGGAAATATGTCCGGCACATTTAATAAGCTCTAGCTTGGAATCCAAGATTGTACAAAACCAGGCTTTGGTTGTACAAAACTGTACAAAACAGTACTATTTTTGTATTAATTTTGCTAAATTGCCGGTCTGGGGACATGAACATCCCAATATCGGTGACAAATTAAAGATATTTCTCTAATTTTAAAATTTGAATTTGTTATTTTGAAAATTGTCAAAATGGTGGCCAAAATCGCAGTTTTAAAATCTAATCAATTTTCAAAATTTTTCTTGGTTTTTGCAAATTATTTTGTTATTTGTTACTCTTATCGAGTATACACAAATGCATTTTTTTTGTTCAGACGCAGAGGAAGATCTAAATTTTCAAAGCTCAAAAACTACAGTGTGTACTAAAAAAAACCTGTTTAAAGTTTTCAAATTATATAAATTATCAATGAAATTTAGCCAGAGTTGTACAAACTGCAGCAGTTTTTTCGGTATTGCAGTTAATTGACTAAAAAGTCTTATTTTTTTAAGTCTTTTAACTTACAAAATTACTTTAAGTGTTAAACTACAGTCAGCAGTCAGTACTAAAATACTGACTGAACAGTTTATGAAAGCAGTTAATTAACTGCTCTACTTTTTGATTGGTTTTAGTTTTCTAGTCAGTTGAAAGTTTTTGTGTTCTGTTATGGTTGAAATTTTAGTCAGGTGTACTGCCACACTTTCTTGCAGGAATATAGAGCTCTGAACGTAAAATTAAGTTTAAAAAAAAGTAATAAAAAAAATAGTCAAAAAGTACTGCAATTAATTAACTTTAAGTCAATTAACAAATTTCATTAACTGTACAGTCAGTATTTAAGTTTTTACTGCTAACTACTTAGTAGCAGTACTAGCTTGCAGTTAAAATTAAAGTAATTAACTGCGACTGAATTGACTGCATTACCAATTGACTGCAGTCTTTTACAGTTCTGATATTTGTTTGCTTTTAACGGGGAAGGGAAGGTAAACAAGGAATCTTTTTTATATTATGAAGGATGCTAAAACGAATAATTCTGCATCATTAACTAAAAAAACCCGTTTTTATGAGTTATGACAGTTTTCAAGTAAATTAGAGAACTATTATTAATAAAAGTAGGTAATTAAATATTTAAACAAACTTGAGTTTTCCTATAAGGTATTCTTTACTATTTCTTCCATAAATCAAAAATTGATCAAAGAATTTTTCAGCATATTCCAAAATAATCATTTTTGTTTTCTTTAAAATAAAACATCAAACTGTAAAAGAATCAACAGGCGCTTAAACATTTCAATTCGGTCATGGATAGACAAAAAAAAAAAAAAAACATCATTTATTATAAAATATCCTTTTTGTATCTAAAATTTATGTTGATGATGATATTTTTGTTTATACTGTCATCGCATTGGTACAAAGTATCTTATCAACATTATCCTGTGGTCGACAAAATGTAGATGTGTACCTCTAATACCTATCCATAGATATAAATATACTTTTTTTATGTTAATTCTTTCTGATGTAAACAAAGTTCAAGCTTTTCCGTTTCGGTACACTTTTTGAATTAATGAAAATGGCTACACCATTTTTGAACATTTACGAATCTAATGAGAAAAATGTGATGATGGTGCGTTTATATTATTTTTTTGCCGTTCTTTTTCATTACAATTATTTATTTTGTCTAGTTTTGTGTTCTCATCTAAATTGCTAAAATGTAATAATGAAGTTTTACAAGTTGTAAGTACAAATGATGAAGAGCAGAATGAGATAGTTTTTTTTTTTTTTAAGATGTTCTATTTAATTTTATTATTATTTTTATTTGAAGTTACATTTAGGTATATTCTTCTTCTGTGCTTTGGAATTTATTATTTTCATCTTCATTTTCGAAATGAAGTCTTTTGATGTAAAGATGTAAAATATTCAAGAGTTCTTCTTCTTCGTCCTTTTAAACAAAAGCTTTTCCCTTTGGTTGATGGTTGTATCAAAAAAAAAAAAAAAAACATTTAAAAAAGATTATTTTCTTGACACGAAATAGAACAAACAGAATGGGTGATGGCCCGTTTCGAACCTTTGATTATCACTTCTTCACCGAAAGTACAGCGTTTGAGGACATTTAAAAGTCTTTAAGGTAAAATATTTTGTATGGCTCCTGTGGTGTTGCATATCAACTTGACCACTACTGTAGTAGGTACAAAAGTCACACCCATACAGTAGTAATTTTTGAAGCTTTAATGTTGCTGTTAGGATAGGACTAAGGACTAGAGAGAAAACTATGGTGCTTCTTTAGAATTTTATAGTAAATTGTTGTCATTTCTGGATATTAAAACCCTCTCCTCCCAACTGATAATGTTTTCCAGATGAAACTTTCCATAAACCTATATGCGGTTTTGTAAAGGGCCAAAGAGCATATACTCCATTACCATTGAATTGGTCGAACGCACACAATTTCAAACCATTTACTGAAGATAAACGTTTTTTTTTTTTTTGTTTTTTTGGTTGGTATAGTCAACTATAACCGCTTTTTGCTTCTAACACTGTCCACTTATAATAGGTTCATCTGTTATAGAGGAGCCTTTCATGTTGTCGACGGACCGACCACCAGCAGTTCATTTGGCCTTTATATAAAGGATTCACAAAGACACTCTCGATGTTTGTGGCCACCTCTTAACCATCGAATTTTAGCCTGTCTTTTATCATATATTCGAGAAGAGACGACAGCGACGACAACGACGAAATAATAGATCAACGGGGCCTTTTGCAATGGACAAGGACATCCTTCCTACCAAAAATATTCACACTTCTTTAAATCCTGCAAAAGCCACACATAGACTTCTAATCGATTGTCAGTGCACTTCTGTTATCGATTTCAAAGCCACCTCTGTCTGACACAGCGTGAAAACGACAACGTATAGAAACATAACATGGTTCAACTTCATCCTGCCTGCAACTCTCTCAATTGAAACCTCATCCACAAAATATTTCAATATCTTTGGCTTTGATCGAAACTGGGTACCTTGTACGCCTCAATTTTAGGTACTTGCTTTTGTTTACTGGGTATATTAAGACAGCAGTTATTTTTTCGGTTTTTTTTTTTGAA
This sequence comes from Meliscaeva auricollis, assembly GCA_948107695.1. Lineage (NCBI taxonomy): Eukaryota > Metazoa > Arthropoda > Insecta > Diptera > Syrphidae > Meliscaeva > Meliscaeva auricollis. Next base: position 28,377,715 of record OX403619.1, on the reverse strand, counting down.
AATGGATGTTATTAACTTCGGTTGAGAGTTTTGAATCTAAATGAGTGGGCTAAAGTGTACATTAAAGATTGAAAGAGTTCTTCTAAAGTTTATATAACAAAAAGACACATCATTATTTTTCTTAGCTTGAAAACATTTTAATGTTTTACTAAGAAATTGCAGAAGACACTTTTAAAGTAGCCAAGTTTGAAGATGATCGCTGGAGAAGACGATAATTCAATAATTATAATAAAGGTTTAAAGGCGATCAAAGAAGTTTTTTTTCGTTAAAATATTTTAAAGTGGTAAACATTTCAAAAACACACAATTTTAAATAGTTTTGAAAACTATTATTAAATTTGGATGCGATTGACATGATCGAACGATCAAAAATGATCAAAACATTTCAAATTTTCTAAAGAAAACTTGTATTTTGTTTTTACCAATTTTTGATGACAAGTTTTTAACGCTATTTTTAATTATATTGAAACAGTTTCAAACCAAAATAAACTTTTTTAAAGCATTTTGACACGCCGAATCGGAATCTGAAGTCAAAACTACTCTAGCACATCACGTTTTTGAGATATGGTAGTATAAACATATCAAAACCCCATTTCTTGGTACATTAAACGTCGATTTTGTTCACTAGTAAATATGTACTTCGTTACAAAATTGTTAATGAGAATTGAAAGAACTGCAGTTCATCTTTCCAAATCAGTTTAATTTTTTGTAAAATTCGTTTTTCACGCAAAGATATTGCAAAGTGAAATTTATTATTTGTCCGAAAAAATCACTGCAGTCAATTCAAAGCGTATTTGGCGGTAAAAAGTTCTGAATAAAATAAATTTCAATGACTAACTTTATGTTATTTGGGGTGCTGAGCACGAGTTTGAAATTATTCATACAATTTTATCACGGGAAACATGAGAAATCATCAAAAAAAAAATCAAAATACTTGTTTTTTGATGTTTTTGGCATATAGTTGAAAATGTGATCAATTTTTTGTAAAACTAATGATGCAGAATAAAAGTAGAGAAAATTACAATTAATTTATGTTTTAACCAATTTTTCGTACGACTCCTGGATTCTTCCCAAAAAAAAAATGTTGAAAAATCCATAAAAATCAGTCCTTTTTTTGAAAAACAGGAAACATTTTTTTTATTGAGTTTCCTGTCATTAATGCTCTTTTTACATCATTATCAACCTGTCCAATACCAAAAGTATAAAAACTCTAATGTCCTTCAAATCAGAGATTTTTTCTTCAGTGTACATCTCAATAAAAACGGAATTTTGAAATTTATTGTGATTTGTTTAAAAGAACCGTTTTAAATGTGGATATGCATTGATGAATAAACACAAATCTGATTTCTGGTCTCAGTTTATATTATGTAGAGTAAGTACCTACTCCAAATTTGAGCCGAATCGTCTTAACCGTTTAAAAGTTTTACCAGGTCAAAACTAAGAGAGCTCTTTTCTACCAAACAATAACATTTTTTTTTAATCAATAAAAAATACTGTGCATCATAAAATTTTTCTGAAATCAGATTTAGATTCAAAAAAGCCAAATCTTGTATAATTTCAAAAAAATATATGAAGGAAAAAAAAACTTTATTTTTGTAGACCAGTGGAATTAAAAATAAAATTAGGGGTCCAATGTGGACTTTATTTTTTAAACTTTTGATAACGATGTTATTAAGTTTTGAAAAACATACTGGAAAAAACAAGTATTTAACGAAATATTCTTGCAATTTTAAATCATTTCAGTTATTAATAAGTCAGTTCTTCATTCGTTGACCACGATTTCTCATAAATTCTTGCATTTTCTTGGTAAACTTTTAACTAAATTTTGGGATCTACTTCGTGGGATAGAAAACCACGCTTCCTTGATCCAAAGATCGTGCGATTTTTTGATTTTGTTTTCTGCCAAATCTTAACAATAGCATCATTCCATAAATGTTTTATGATGTTAAAATCGGGACTCAAGTCAGTAGGTACATCCATTTGTTCATCCGAAATCAAATGTTTGACTACCTTTGATGCATGTTTGGGATCATTGTCATATGCATGAATATCTAATTAACTGGCAAAAACCCCAAAGGAAAAGGGTCCCATGGTATACTCAGGAATATAGAGATAAGAAAATTTAACCATTCTGTTATCAATTTTCACCAGTTGCCCCATTCTATGTCATGATAATGATCCCCAGACCATCATCCTCCGTATTTCGGAAATTTAGTTATAACTTTGTCGAAACCCGGTCAGTTAAGATTTTCTAAATTTCGGTTTTAAATATTAGAAAATACAAAATATCTTAAAAATAGCATACCAAATTTTGTTTTGATTGAAAAATCTTTTTAAATTTTTATATGTAATCATTAGTTCAGTTCCATATCAGTAAAGTATTTTAAGCAGAACAATAAAGAAAAAATAAGTAGCCACTTTTCAAAAGGGGATAAATTCAGTTTTCATTTTTTTTAAACTAAGTAAGCTGTTTTGCTCTCAACATTTAAATGCACAGTGAGGTCTGTTCAAGTTATTTTAAAACAAAAAGAAAACTCTGTAGATAGGAATTCGAAAACAAGTGAAAATCTGAAATCATATGGAAAATTACAATTTTTTTTTGTTTTCTTCGATTTTCTAAGAAATGACAAAAAAATGTTTTTATTCTCGTTTGAAAAGCCACTTCTTAATTGGTTCTCACAATTCTGTCCTTATATCTGTTTGCATTTAGAGCAGAGGCCATAGAGTTCAATTTTCTTTAGACTTATGGTTTTTTTAAGCATTTTTTTTTTTTAAATGAAAAATGAATGTAGGAACTTTTAAATAGATGATACGAGTACAGTTTTTTTTTTAAAACAGTTGAAAATATAATTTTCCTACTCTATCATTATGTAATTTTTGACTTGAAAACACTTCAGATATAGTTTTTTGAGTTTTCTGAAGGTTATTTAAACACAAGGGGATTATCAGTTTTTCACTGCGATATTAAAATTAAAACCGATTTAATCTACTTATTCAGTTTTAACTGAAAAATTTTGTTTTGATATTTATCCTTTGAGTTTCTAAGACCCTTTCGCAGTTTCTGAGTTAACAAGAGTCAAACTATTTATTTATTTAATTTTGAATTAAGTCAGCACTGAGAAACTAGCCCTTCAAAACATCACAGAAATCTGGTGATTTCACCTTACCCTCAGCACTTAACATTTCTTCGATACTCTTTCAAGCGAGTAACTTAGTTGAAGTGTTTTTGTAATTAAATGCGATATGATAACTTTTCAAAATTCGACAACATGGATGTAATTACTTGAAATTTCGAAAAAAAATCTCTAAAAGAACTCCAAAGTAAGAAAAAAAAAAAAACATTCTATATTATTTTCAAAAGAAATTTAAGAGTGTAGGCAGTTATTAAGTAAATTATAGCAAAAATGATAATGCTTTTTACCTTAAAATAAAATTAACAGGAATCATATTAAATTATTTATATCCTTGCTACATTAGAAAGTTCATTTGCGAAAAGTAAAATTTCTATCTCAAAAGTCTCCACACTCTCACTCTCACTCTCTTTTTCTACACAATCTACCCTTAACTTTAACTGACTTCCAAATGAGGGTGACCTATAATATCCATTAGTGGAACTTGAACAAAAAGAAAAAAAATAAAAGAAAATACTTATAATATTTTGCATTCTTAGGTCAAATTCGAAAGTATATTAGAAACAAAAAAAAAAAAAAAAAAAAAACTGAATAATTAAAGACTTTTATGCAATATTAACTTCTCTTTGAAAATTCTCACCAAAAACTCTGCCTCCATGGGTTCTTTAATTAATATTTCTTTATCGTTTTCCTTTGTGCTAGTAATTTAAATTTTAATGTAGTTTAAAATAGGACTACGACTACGTTATTGAATTTTCATAATTACTCTCTTTTTTTTTTTTTTAATTTTAGCTTGAGATTGGTTGGTTTACCCTCTCTACGCGATATACAACGAAAAAAGTAAAAAAAAAAAAATTAAATGAAAGTCCTTTAAGCTATTTCAATGCCTTGTACTCCAACCAGAGTATCTAAATCAAACGACACCGACTATAAGCTGCCGTTGAATATAACGGTAGATGACGATGATGACGACGGACCAACCAACCAACGAAGGGACAATGCTTTTAGTTACGACGACCGACGACGACAAATATATAAAAGACATCAACGCTATCAAAAGCCAACAAAAATAGAAATAATTATTTTTTTTTTTCTGTTTGTTATGATCCTTCATCAGGACGAATGTTTCTGATGTAACAATAAGCGATGAAGTATAAAGTAAAGATGTATGTGTTGTGTAAGGGGAGTGCTAAAATTGTATGCGATGAGTTTCAATAAACATCTCTAATTGCATTTGTAACACGAATGTGTCAAAATGTTTCGTAGTGTTTTACATTTTTTTTTTTCTGTTTTTGTATTTAAAAATATCCTTGGCACGGTTCCATTTGCTTTTGATGATGCAATAAATTTCAAATTATCCACAGTACTGTGGAAGAATTTTGAATAAGCACTTTTCTCGGTTCTTTTGGGGCCTCTATATAGAAATTACGAGAGTAATGAAAGTCTTGATATTACTTTCGGAGTGTATTTAATTGAACTTTTTAATGCGCAACATTAAGAAATGTTCAATAAAACGATCTAATGTACATTAAAATCGATTGAAAGTCATTTTTAGTCTGAATAGGTATTTGCCGCAATTCGTGAATTAAACTTTATAAGTTGGGAAAACATTTTTTGTTTTTGTTTGATTAATGAAACCGTTTATTAGTTTTTCGAAGAACACAATTTATCTATCACTTGTCTATTTTATCTTTGATGGGGCAGGAAAAAAACACTGGAATGTCATGAAAGAAGGTAACAAATAAACTGTCTACTTGGTAAATTAGAAACAAACAAATAAAAGTTTTTATTTAATATGGATTTAATGGCTATTCGTGTTTGAGTGTTTCTAACAAGAAGTAAGACAGAAAACGGTTCAAGGGCTCTTAGATTAACCCTCTACTGGACGCACTATGATCCAATGATCCACTATGATCATTGCGAAATGGGATGCAATTGTTTGTTGGTCTACTGCAAGGTCTTTCCCCTATATTATTTAGCAGTGGCCTGACTTTAAAAAGCTTGTCGTGTTCAGGTTGGTCAAATTTCACAAAAATATCATTATCAGCGAAATGAAGACAGCTTGTAAACACCAATAGTATGGTCTCATAAAAAAAAGGCTCACCTAGTTGAGGCTTTCAAAGCCGTCTTGTAGAAGGCAATTTGCTGAGGGACGTGGATAAAAAAAGACTATCGAATTGTTTCATTTTACTGTGAGTAATATTGCCTTCCTTAAAAATCTGTCAAATAGTTCTACAACTTCAAAAAAAGAAAGCAAAGAAGTCAGCGGGGGTGTGTGTCTCCGATTCGAGGATCTCATACTCACTCAGCAGCACAAGCATTTTGTTCTGTAAGAGTACCATGACGAGGTGTTTGTTTTCTTACTCTAAAAACAATGAAAAATTTAAATATATATTAGTTGTGAATGCACAAGCAGCCATATATGGTAACTTTCTTACGAAGAAAACGAGTTACTTTGGCAAAAAATAAGATGAACTTATATCTTTTAAAACGTAAAATTGGAAGACAACGCTTCTATATGTTCGATTTCCTAAGAAAAAATTTGTATGCAAATTGTTGCTTTTAGAATATTGTCAATTGATACCGGATGAAGGAAGAATTGTGTTAGCGAGATACAAAATTTCTGTGATTCTGGTTTCCTGAGATCTCAAAGATTTTTGTAGACAGCAGCTGAGAAATGGATAGAAAATCAAAAATTTTCCAGCAAACGAAAAAGTCGTTTGGGCATTTTTTTTCGTTTGCTGCAATCGATTTGTTGTTGCCAAATAGATATATACCTACATCTAAATGCATAATCACCCTTATTACTGCATGCACATATGATCTGATGCCAAATCAAAATTTTCGACCTCGTGCGCAATATTGGTAAAAATGATTTTTTTTAGAAAGTGTTTTGAATTGACTACGTTCTACTGTTTTAACCTTAAAAAGGGTACACGATTATGTAAAAAATTTGTAAATAATAGTTCAAACCAAAAAAAAAATTAATACCTTTTGCAAAATGCAGAGTTTGAAATTAAGTTAAGGTTTCTGGCTTCACGTAAAGGATTTGTAACAAAAGGATTTTTTTCTTGATGTTACCGTTGTCTTGGAAAAGTTATTTTAGCATGTGAAGTTATTTTTTTTAGAAAATTGCACCTCCTGCCTGAACGAGGAGATGTATGTAGATACCCCATCCCTCACATTTTGTTTTTCTTTTTTTTTTATCTAATCAACACGTTTTAATAGTTTGATTAATGTTATGGGTAACATTTAGAATTTCTTTATATAACGGGTGATTTTTTAGCTGGTTTGGTTTTGGCAACACTGATTTTGACAGCTGACGTGTGTTTAGTACAATGTGTCACTGTCAAACAGCTTCAGTTTGGTTTGCAATTTAACCATGGATCGTCTTACAAATGAACAGCGCTTGCAAATTATTGAATTTTACTATCAAAATTCGTGCTCGGTTCGAAATGTTCATCGCGCGCTGCTTCCATTTTATGGTCGGCATTCTCGAACTTCTGAGCAGTCTATTCGGAAGATTGTGACCAAATTTCGCACCATAAACCACCAAAACGGTTACGTACTGTGCGTAGTGAAGAAAATATTGCGGCCGTATCAGAGTGTGACAGAAGACCGCGAAATGTCGATTCGGCGCCGTTCCCAGCAGTTAGGCCTTTGTTACAGCACTACGTGGAAAATTTTGCAGAAGGATTTGGGCGTAAAGCCTTTTAAGATACAGCTGGTGCAAGAACTAAAGCCAGCCGACCTACCACAACGCCGAATTTTTGGTGAATGGGCTCTTGGAAAGCTGGCCGAGGATCCGCTTTTTTATCGAAAAATTGTGTTCAGCGATGAGGCTCATTTTTGGTTGAATGGGTACGTAAATAAGCAAAATTGCCGCATTTGGAGTGAAGATCAGCCAGAAGCATTGCAACAGCTACCAATGCATCCCGAAAAAGCCACTGTTTGGTGCGGTTTATGGGCCGGCGGCATTATTGGGCCATATTTCTTCAAAGATGATGCGAATCGCAGCGTTACTGACAATGGTGAACGCTACCGAGCGATGATAACAAACTTTTTTTTGCCCGAAATAGAAGGTCTTGACTTGCATGATATGTGGTTTCAACAAGACGGTGCCACATGCCACACAGCACGCGAAAAAATGGCGCAATTGCGAGGCGAGTTTGGTGAACAGTTAATTTCACGTTTCGGGCCGGTCAATTGGCCGCCTAGATCGTGCGATTTGACACCATTAGATTATTTTTTGTTGGGGTATGTCAAGGCTAATGTCTATAGGGACAAGCTCGCTTCGATTGACGCACTGGAAGCCAACATCCATGCATTCATTCGTGAGATACCGGCCGATATGTGTGAAAGAGTATGCCAAAATTGGACTCAGCGGATGGGCTACCTGAGACGCAGCCGCGGTCAACATTTGCATGAAATTATCTTTAAACATTGAATTGCAAGGTTCAAACTATCGATTCAAATAAATATTTCATTAATTTTTTCGAATTTTTTGTGTTTTTTTTTTAAGTTCTAAGCCTCTTAAAAAATCACCCTTTACTTTAAATATCTGCTACATTCTGTTATACATTTTTTATTGCTATATTTTGAAAAGCTGTATCTTGGAAACTGTTAAATCTACAGATATGGTACTCGGCTCAAACTAAAGAAAATTTTGTAAGGATAAAACCATAGAACATAATCAATAGGCCAAATGTAGCCATTCATAGCTAAAAATGCCATTTACTGAAAAAAGCGCGAAACAAAATCGCTGTTTTTTGCAGTTTTACCAATGTTGTGTTCGGCGCTCGAGATTAAAAAATTAGATTTAACATCGGCTTATTATCATAAACAACTGGACCAAAAATTTAAACTACCGGTCTTGACGCAAGGTCTTATTCCTACGAAACGACAAGGTTACTGGGCTACATGAATAATAAAGGAATATTCGATTTCAACAAAATGGAAAATGTTCCAAAAGTAATGTATTTTGGAAAATTATTGGACTCAAATTAAAGAAAGTTGTATAATTTAGCTAAGAGGCCGCGATGAGCCATAAGAAACTCGTTTTTTAATGTGTAAAATGTTTTTATTTTATTTTGTTTTGACAATTTTTGGATTTTTAACAATATTTTGTGAGACACTCAGGGTTAAAATGCAAAGTGGTCAATTGGTGTGATAAAAGTTAGGGTATATTTATTAAAATTTGTTGCGAAAATCATTTTTTACGTTTCCTTAAAATGAAAAACATTTTATCCACCAGGATAAAGAAATATTTTGCTGATTCAGCCTGTCAATTTTTTTTTTTTTTTTTTTTTTAAATTAACAACAAATGTTTTTTTTACACATTTTCAGATTAAAAAAAATTGTATAGTTGTTGAAGCGGTAATTTTGATTGCGACCATGTGTCTCAAAAGTGACCTTATTTTTTTCTTTAATGGAGAGGCTTGAATATTTTTCTTAAGAGTCCTTTATCAAAAACTCAAAAACGGTATTTGAATTTATGTCTTTGCTTGCATATTAAATTAGTGTCAGCAGTATTTTGCCAAAAAGTGTAACTTTATAAAAAAAAAATTAAAAGATTGATTTTTAACACCAATTTTGAAAACTAGTTACTCCGGTTTTGGACTATCTCCATTATTTTGAAAATTAGTACTATTCTTCATTGGAAACTTAGTAAATAAAAAACCGAAATTTTGTGGTAGGTATATTTCCGATGCAAAAGTGAAATTTTTCGGAGTTTTTTATGTCAAAAGTAAGGGAAGGTTGAATTACGTTTATGTTTAATTAGGTTTACGCCTGATCAAATTTATAATCATTCGTATGCAAATTTCGATACAAAAACGATTTTCAAAATAAAAACTGTTGTAAAATGAAAAAAAAAAAAGAAAATCCTAGAATGTGGTAAGGTGTACCTACTCTTCAGCCTCATATAGATTTTTAATAATATTTTACGAGTACTGGATCAATATAATCAGCAAAAAAAAAAAATTCAGCATGATAAATTTTTATTTTATTTCTTTGATGAAGTATCTTTTCTTTTCTTTTTTTTACAATTTTAATAACTTCCTTCGATTTTTTGTAATTTTCATTATTTTTATGTTAACAACTCAACATTTACTACAGTACTGTACATTTTATTTCATTGCTAGATCTGCAAAAGAGTCCATGAAAAAAAAAACCATGAACTGAAATTTCCAGTTAAAATCATGGGCATAATTAGAAGGAAGAACAAAAAATAAAAAAAAATAATAAAAACATTAAATATCAAAAATATCCACAAAGGCAATGGAATGGATTTCTGTTATTTTTAATTCTATTTAGAAACCATCGCAATCTAATGCCTTCTTGGTTGTCTCTCGTACTGAGTACTTATACAGCTTCAAGGCATAAAACGAAGAAATAATATTATGAAAAAGAAAGCCATACACACAAAATTGTGAGAAAAAAAAACCGAAACAAAATTATATGAATCTTTTTAACATTTCCGGCCCAAATGAGAAAGGATGCTGTGATATGTGTGTCAAGTACCGAAAATGAACATTACATTCATTACAAAGATGAACACATTTAGTGTATAATAGTATATAAAGTAGTTAGTAGTAGGTAGAGGTAGCACCATCAGGATGAGCAAGGACTTGAATCGAAGAAATGTGCTGCGGCGGAATAGTGAGTGTGATTAATAATAAAGTTTTGCGGTGTGATGAGAACTTAATACACGAACATGATTATTATGTAGATATACACATACATTTCTATATACACTACACATCACAAGATGACGCGGCGATGAAGGAAGAAGGATATACACATCCAGGAGCAATATATTTGTATATATTCTTGTAGAAGTGCAAAGCCTCTTATGTTGACAAGTGGTATAGACGAATATCCGATTGAATTTCTGTCACTAGCATTCATGACACATATGAGATACAACGCGTTCCTTAAAGGATGTTAGGAGAGGAGATGAGTTAGATTCTATAGTATAACACTCATGTGCAAAAAAAAAACGCTCCATTTTCTCAATTTTTGAAAGTCTTCCTTTGCGAAATAGTAAACAAAAAATGTTAAGAAGCTTCAGCTTTGTTTTACGATAAAAAACGATATCACTGGTCTGCAAAATAAAAATTTCTTTTGTCCGTCATATAATTTTTTGAAATTCTGTAAGATTGGACTTTTCTGAATCTAAATCTGGTTTAAAAAAAATCTTTTGCGTAGGTACCTTTTTTTAAAATTGATTTTTAAAACATGTGATTTTATTGTGGAAATGAGCTCTCTCAGATTAGGTTGACCTTGTATATATTCAAAACTATTGAGCCGATACGGCTGAAATTTAGAGGACTTATTGAATATTGTATAAGCTAAGATTTGAAACCAGATTTCTTTTGATTCGTGAATGTGTCACATTTTAAATCGTTATTTTAAAAGAAATCACCATAAATTTCAAAATTCCGTAGTTTTTGGGGTGTAAACTGTTAAAACAAATCTCTAATTCAGAGGATAGTATAAAATTTCTATACTCTTGATACTGGCCAAGTTAATTATGGTGTAAGGAAGGCAGTAATCGGAGAAAAAAAAAAAACAATTAAAACGATATTTTGTGCTTTTCAAAATGACTGATTTTTATGTATTTTTCAACATTTGTTTGTAAAGAATCCAAAAGTCGTACAAAAAATTGGTTCTTAATCAACGGTTTTAGCGAAAAATGTTCTTATTTTTGATTATGAGCCAAAAACAATAAAAGTTGTAAGTTTTTCAATGGTTTCTCATGTTTCTCGTGATTAATTTTGTTGAATAACTTCAGATTCGTGCTCAGCATCCCAAAAAACAAAAAGTTAGCCATTGAAAATTATTACTTCAGCACTGTTCACCTTTAAAAACGCTTTAATTGGAGTAAAGAGAGTATTTTTGACAAATCATAAATTTCACTTTACAATATCTTTGCGGCGAAAGCGAATTTTTAAATGACTTAAAATGATTTGGACAGATAAAATGCACTTCATTCACATTCCATTAATAGTTTTGTAATAAAGTATTTACCGGCTGAGAAATTTGACGTTAAATGTACCAAAAAATGAGTTTTTGACATGTGCGTACTAGCAAATCTCGAAAACGTGACGTGCTAAAGTAGTTTTGACTTTAAATTCGGGTTTAGTGTGTTTATTTTGAAGATGATTTTCGTTGCAGACCAGTGTAATTCAACTAAATAGTTTCCCATATTTTGAAAACTGCGTAATATTTATCGTCATGAAATAATTAACGTATGGAAGAACGATATTTTGGCATTAAATTGATGGAGCCATTTTTTGATTTTCGCGGATTTGTTTTTATTTGAAAATGTCTATACTAAAAACTGCTTAAATGATTTGCAAAAATTTTAATATTCAAGTGGAATATGCATATTATTTTTAAGTAATTTTAAAGAAAATGAAGAGGTTTTTAATCTGTTCGAGACAGATTTTTATGTTTGGGCCATATTTTAAAATAAATTGCAATTTAAAAATACTATAATTTATCATTTTCGGATGCTTTATTTTGAGGTTAGTTACAAATAAATTGCGAAAAAAACTACGCAAAATAGAAGTTATATTTTTATAAATACAGTCGACTTTTTGCCACATTTTGCATTACCTTCAATTTTAAATGGACTATTTTCTACCCCATTAACTCGAATTTTACAAAAACTTCCTCTAATTCGAACGAATTTGGATAATCCGTGACAGTTCGACTTAGAGGGATTCGACCACTAAAAATAATTACCAAAAACTTAACATTTTTTTTTTGAAAAATAGCCCATAATTTTACAGTAATTTGAATTTTTTATTCATATCTCTGTCACAGTTAGTAGTAGTTTTTGAGAAAAAGTTGTTGAGAGAATTTCGTTTATTAGTTTTTTTTTCGAACTTCTTGATTTTCGAATTTGAATTCAATATTTTTTGAGGAAATCTTTTAAGAAGCAGCTTTAGATAAGAATAAATGTTTAAAAACAGTTTCTTGATTGAGAAGAAAAACTATATTCACTTTTAGACAGTTAAATATGCACCCGAGTATGCATATCTATACATGCTCCAACATTAAGTATAATTTCAAATATAATGTCATGTTCCACTATAAATGCTGTTAACCACGGTAATATGCCTGGATGTCTGCTGCTGCTACTGCTGGATGTGTGGTGGCGGCAACGGCAACGGCAACGGTGCGAGAATGTCTGTGGCTTTGCATTTTATGCTACAAGCGATGCTTTTAACGTCTTATAGGTAAGTACCACATAGTCCTCGTTTCAAATCTCAAGCTTTAGCGAATATATATACAGAAAACATACCTCTACACTATAATACATGCTACTATTATACACTTAGATACCTTATTCAGCTTTATACTCTCTATTTAGGTGTATTTCTATATGCTTACCTGTCTTATATTCAATATTTCCACGGTACCATACAATTTGTGATGCTGGTTTGGCACTGGATACGGTACATTTTAATGTCAGTTCTTTATTTTCTCTTACTTCTACTTTAGAGTTGTGTGCATATCCCTGTATTTCGATTGATGATGGTGGTGCTGAAATGACAAACAACAACAACAAAATAAGATTTTTGTTTTTTTTTTTTTTTTTTTTTAGATTTGAGGTTGATATTTTGGTGGCCGGATATTAAAATGGAGGACATAAAACGCTTAAGAAATCAATGATTCAAGAAGGACTAAAAGCTATTTGGAGGTTTTCAAAATTTGTTTTGTCCTTATACAAAGCCAAAATAGATTTTGAAGATTTCGTAAATATTTTAATAGGTTTATTAATTTAACTATTTTACAAAGTTGATTTGCTGTAGGGATCATTTAGGATATTTACATATTTAAGATAAATTGACGTAGGCCTAGGACTAATTACCAATTCGAAATCAAGATTCTATGCCTTTTTACTGAGGTTTAGGAAGGTCCTGGGGCCAAATAAAAATACAACAGTATAATAACGCTATAATAACTGTATGGTAGATACTGCATCTATATTGGAAATTTAAAAACAATTATTAATTTCCATCGATTGTACACTTTGCATCCAAGTTCATTTGTATCAAGAATACTAAATAACTCATTTCTCATTCATAGCCCAAAAGCGTTCCGGGAAACGAAGTTCCCGAAAATGACGTTTTGTTCATTATTATCGTTTATTTTCTTTCTAACAAAAGCAAACGAAATATTTCTGAGGTTTTATTGTAGTAGTCTTTATTTTGAACCATATTATCGTCAAAAAATTATATTTTAAATGCTTATTCGTACCAAAACAGGCGTTCCCGAAATGACGTTTTTCAGCCCATTCTGATTCCGATAAGACGTGATTTTTGAAATTCCACCGGGAAGTTAAGGTAAAATGAGGTAAAAAATAAAAAAAAACTTTCTGTACACCTCGAAAAGTATAAATCGATTTTTAAAAAAAAGGATAAAAACACTTTTTGATGTGATTTCTTAGAAAGTAAAAAAAAAAAAAACAAAAAGCAAAATTGTAATTTCCCATAGGAGTTCAGGTTTTTACCTGTTTGCCAAGTCCGATTTATATGACTAGTTGTTTTTTTAACCTTACTTAACGCCAGTAAATTAAACATTGGAGTATGGAGGAGAAAACTGCATACTAATTTTAAAAAATAGTGAAAACTGATATTATTCTCTTTTGAAAAGTCACTCCTTATTTTGTACTTCCTTGATATGTTAAAAATAATAACTTGTACAGATAATTTTTGTATATAAACTCAAAATGATTGTAAAAAATTCCAAAAACTTTTTTTTTTAATTTTGTATAATTTTTTTTTTTCAAAAATAGTCAGACATTGATAAAACTTGATTTTTGAAAATTTTGAAATGGATTCATTTTGGATATATCCTTATTTAAGATTATGCACAAAAACAACAGAGTTATTGTAGAAAATATTGTCAAAAATTCAAAAAATCAATCAATTTGGTTCGTAAATGACCCTCTGAATTCAAATCTAGTATCGGAATTGCTCTAACATTCTTAATTTGTGTTTGTTTCTGAAAATCAAATCATTCTTTACCCAAAATATCACAAAAACAATATTTTTGGGAAGTTGAAAATTCGATATTTCAGAAACTTTGCATGTTAGAGCAATTTTGATTCTAGATTCGAACTCAGAGGATCAAAATCTTCAGCAATTTGGTTTCTATGACCACTGATTGCAATATTTTTATCATTTACGGAAAAATCCATTTAAAAATCATTTATTTTGTTGTTCTTTTTTTTAATTTTTGACAATGTTCTCCAATAGTTCTATTGTTTTTTTTTTTTACATAATTTATAAAAAAGAGAATATATCCAAAAAGAAGCCATCTCAAAATTTTCAAAGTTTAAAAATTTTTTCGACAACTTTTTTGATTGAAAATAGGATATTTTTTATTAAAATAAGATCGTCAAAAATACACTAATATTATTTTGCTTCAAAAAAAATCGTCATGTGTAAAAAACATAGCAATTTACGTTGAAACCAAGTTTTATCAAAATCTAATAATTTGTTTTTTTAAAGATACAAATAAAATATAAAAACAGATTTTTTTTGGCATTTTTCCCAATATTTTTGAAATTCAAAGTTGATATCACTTGTCGATGATTTAAGAAAAAATCCACTTTGGCATGCCTTGGTGCATAGTAACCATAATTTCTCTGCTAATACTAATGGTAAAAAAATTGTCAAGCACTGTAAATTTAAAAAAAGTACTCCAAAAGTCCAAAAGGCTTAGAATAAAAATAATTTTGTTGGTGTTTAGGATATTTTTTATTAAAAGTTCAGGTATAAAAGTTGTTCAAATAAAATTTTCCTTCACTAATTACGGGACACCCTGTATAATATCAATTATGAGCGTTCCAATTATTATTCTTTTACAATTAAATAACATTTAGCAATACATTAAAATTCATTTCAAATGTTTTAAAGAGAGAGAAAGACAAAATGTCAGAGGTATTTATTTATGGAACAAAAAAAAAAACATAAAAATCGTTAACCATCATAAAAACATACAAAATTTTACTAACGAAATAAATTTCATAGATCCTTTGGCTCTGCCATCAGACATGTTCTTCGACGTCTTTTGCTAACAACATAAATACACTACGAGTTTTTAACTATATTACCTCTCGTTGCTCAATGGGATAATTGAAAATTGCATTCGCTGGATAAAGCTTTCGAAAGTAATAAATCTCAGACAGGCAGGTATCAGCAGCATAAAGCCTCGTCAAGCCCCAGCTCCAGCATTCGCGCGACTATAAATGTATAATGAAATATACAACCTACCCTTCAAAATGTGTACAAATAAGGATTAAACTAAGAGAGCTTAACTTGTCCCCGAGGGAATCTGCCTCGTCATTGCAGTACCTATATTTCAATTTGAAGTCTCATTCGTACAAAATGCGTTTTAAGAAAAATAAAAAATATATATAGTGTATTTTTTTTTTCTTTTTTTTTTCATAGACGAAAAGGAGCATTGCACAGAGGTAAGAGATTGTCGTAAAACTCCTTCAGGTAGCATTAAAATAATTCACGTGCACTTAAGACCATCTCCTTCCATTAACTGCGTGATGGTGTGATGGTAGGGTGCTGTAGCTGACTGAGGGGACTAGAAAGTGGATAGAAATAAGGACATTTCAGAATGGGATGGTGTATGGTAAGCTTAAGAAGCTCCTCCATTCCGCGAGATGTGTTTGTTGTTCCAAAACACCACCAGCATAGTTTTACCTTTGCTTCGGTTTTATGCTTTGTGTGTGAAAACACAACACATTTTTCTTGAGATTTTTTTGTTTGTTTCTTTTCTTTTTATATTTTTATCTTATATATTTTTTTCTTTTTTTTTTGTATTTGCTTTTTGAACAAAACACTTCTTTCTCGAATAGAATTATAAAACTTCTGTAGAAAATGCTTTGCACAAACGAACAAAAACTTTTAACTTCATTTAATAAGAGCCTAAGGAGACAACAACATCCTTTTTTTTTTGCTTTTTTTGCTTTTATAGAGTTTGTTTGTATGTATGACAGGTTTCGATCTAGTTTTTTTGGTTTTAAAACTTTTTTTTTTTTCTATTTTACCCTTCTAGCCATCAAACTAACAGAAAGCCCGAAGATACAAACTGAAAAAAAAATGTATTTGCAGTTTAAGTAGAGGGGTGTTTAAAGGGCAAGTAATGTTTTTACAAAAACAAAAATTAAACTCGGGAATCAATAGATGGGTTTTATTTTGATTAGTTGTGCACGATTTTTCTGATGTTTTTTTTTTGTGGTTTACTACTCGTAAAACAAAAAATCAGAATTTTTCAAACATTTGTACAGCTTCGGAAACGGGTGAGCTTAAAGCAATCGAGTGAACTTTAGAGAGAAAAATACTTTTTGTGTCAAAATAAAGTTTCTATCAAGCCATTAACTGCCAAAGTCTATTTGACAATGTTGATGGATTACAAAAAAAGAAAAAAACACAATAAAAAATCGAATTTTGTAGTGTGTTAAGTTAAGAGCAATTGGAACAAATAATTATTTTGCCTCTAAGCTAATTTTAGCCTACATTTTGTCCAAGATGTAGGGTTTCTGATAAGGTTTGTATCTACAAAAATTTTATTGAATTTTTTTTTTTTTCAACGTTAAGAACTGCGAGCGAACCAATCAGGTTTATAGTGTTTTTCGCATTGATTTCGAAACGATGTGTTCAAATAGCACTTCAACCACAAAATCTGGAATTAGGGCAAAAATGGGTTCTCAAGCATTTCTTCGTCAGTTTCAGTTTTTTTAGTTTCCACTGAAGTATTGAACCTATGGCTTGGGTTAAAAATGAGTTTTGTTTCTTTATTTCAATCACCTTACCCCAATTTCAGTCCCTTAACCACTTACGTGCGATCCCAGAGACCCGAATGGGGTATTTTTGAAATTTACAAAATCAAAATAATAATAAATTTGTTGCTAGTACTCTTGATCTTTTTTTTTTCAAACAAATTAATTTAAATAACTTTTCATAATTTTTTTTTAAATCTTTACAAATAAACTTTTTTTGCTCAAAAAATGACTATGAAATCTGTAAAAAATTGAACTTAACTTTTCAAAGTTTTTGTTCTGATTTTTTTTTAATTAAAACAATAATATAAAAATACAGCGGTCTCTGAGATCGCTGATAGGTGTTTAAGGGTTAAGCATAATCTTGATACTATTTGAAATCCAACAAGTTATTTTTTTTTATAAAAATCGTTTAAAAATTTTATAAGAAAAACAATTTTAAACGATCTAAAACAAAACACAAAATAATTGAAGGTTTGCGTACCGATAAAAAAGTTACCAATTAAATTGGAACATTATTTGACATTAAAAACACAAACATGCATTTTTTGCCCGAAACCAAATTTATGTACAAAAGGTTCTTATGAGGATATTTTTATGACGTAAATGATTTTATTTTCCAAAAAAAAAGTAATCATAAATTAAATTTAAATCACATGAATACATCACTGAAATTAATAAAGCTCTGTAATTTCAACCCATACATAAACCCTTTTTCAGTTTCGATTTATAGCAAAAAAAAAATAAAATACACGACTGGGTAGCACGTACTTGCTCTTATAGATACAGTTAGTATTTATGCAATTTAAAAAAAAAAATTAAAAATCGTTAGAGCCGTTTTCTAAAAAAAAACTATATTTTCCATATATATAGTTTTGAATTTATCAACATCTAAAAACCAAGTTTTGAAAAAAAAAAATATTAAATAGTTTTCGAAAAAATGATTTTTCAAAACTAAAATTTCAAACTCTTTTTAAAAACATAAAAAAATAATTTTCCAATTTTTTTTTTATTAAATATTATTACGGCAACTTAAAAGCATTCATGTAAAAAAAATGGTTAAAATTGATTGAGTAATGAAGGAGAAAATCAGAATTTAAAAAAAGCGGTTCTATGGCAGGTACCGTTAATAACGGGTTTTGAAAAAAAATGGTTTTCATTTTAAAATAAACCTTTTCCAAAAAAAAGACCATGATTTTTTTAATCAAAATTGTAGGAACCATTTTTAAGAAAAATGAGTTTTTCTAAAACCGGTATATGACAGGTACCGTTATTTTTGGTCCAAAAAAAAAAAAATTAAAACCGCCTGGGGATAGTCTCTAAACAACGCCACATACCAAGTTTAAAGTAAAGCGACCCATCCGTTTAGGCTGTGGTCTCTGATACAGACAAACAGACAGACATACAGACAGACAGAATTGTCGGCCCCACTTTTTTCTCATTTCCTATCATCGTAATGTCATGTGTAATTATTATCTCAACTTTTTTTTTGTACGAATGCATAACTTGATATATGGTACCCATATCACAAGTAAAAACGACTAATATTTTGAGTTGATTCTTCATTTTGGGGATTCACATTCAACAACATGTCCATCAACTTCTGTCGTGTTGGCGGATTTGTGTAATGTGAACAAACCTTAATGTGAATCCAGCTTAGGGGTTGGTTATAGCGATCAGTAAAAGGAAAAATATATTCCTATCAGGAAAATAAATAAATACAGTTTTAACAAAAACTTATTGCTGCTGTCAGTTTCCATTAATCTTTATGTTCAATTGTAAAATTTCTTTTCGCAAAATCTTCTCTGGTTCGTTTGTCATTGATTTATGTTTTATTTGTGTTTTAAAACGAGTTAAAACAATATAAAAAATCCGTTAGCAAATTTTGTCTGGTTCGTTTTCCTGATCGCTATAACCGCCCTCTGAATATTTTGGGTTCTGGTCTTGGGTTTATGGATTTGGCATTTCCAATTGTTTTTGTTTTTCTCGCATTTGTTTGGAATTTTAATTCATTGTTTCAAACAATTTCGGTGTAAAATATTTCAATAATTTATAGCCACTGCAAATCTATGCAAGAAATGCTTAAGTTTAAAATGTAATTTATGCCCCTCCGGTTTGTGTAGGCCTCCTGAAGTGTACCCTCGTTTTATTATATGATTTGAAAATCGGTTTAATTGTTGTATGATACATTTTTTTTTAAACACAAATCTGTTATAATAACCTTCAAAAAAGATTTTTTAAGAGTACACATACAACAATTGTGTAGAGCTTTTTAAATCCCCTTGTATAAATGTTCAATTTTTTCGTCGACAAATAAGTCTACCTACTGTTTCTGTCAAAAATGCTGTTAATTCAACCCGCCTTTGAACCCGCCAACCAAATTTCGTGCGAATTTGCAAGTAAAATAACGAAAATATCGGTGTCTCTGAACCTCAGTTGAACCTCTGGTAACTTGCTTAAATGTGTTTTAAGTAAATAGAATAAATTTAAAAAGCAAGTTAAAAAACGTTCACTACGGCGTATACGTACTCTTTTTTACTTTTAATGTTTTATGTCGGAAATATTATTTTTTCGTATATAATTCCTTAATGGGAAAAGCCATCAAAAAGGATAGTTTAAGGAAGATTTGTAAAAATAAATAAATACGCATGGTTAAGTTACAGAATATTCTTTTCCAATTCTTTTTTGTTCATCATTTTTAGTGATACTTTTTCAGAAATATTTGTAAAAATTGTTAGAAAGTATTATGCAATTCTAAAAAGGAATTATTTTAAGTTTTTGATGCGATTCGGTTCACAAGTAATCAATTGCACTCTAAAATATGAGACTAACAAAATATTCTTTAAGTGCATCGAGACTTTTGAAAGTCATCCAAGTTTTCGAAAAAATTATGATAAAAATCACACGAAGAACGTGTGTTAGTCTCGTTATTTTGCATTTTTTATTGCATAGAAAATGAAACAAGACAAACAAGGTGTATGAAGAATTTATCACTGGGATACAATTACTGGAAGGTATATTCGTACCTACCGCAGCCACTACATTTTTCAGCCTCTGCGACTTTTTTTTTTTTTTTTTTTGACATTTCTTGACTAAGTTAAGTCGTTCACTTTGCCAAACAAGACAATGGATTGTGATCCTTCGTTTAAAAATAAGCCAGCAATTAAAACCTCTCTACTTGTTAGGCAAATATTGAACAATTTACTATTCAAATGCAGTCATGTATTTTATCCAATTACAATTGTTATTTTCTTTTGCAAAAATATTTTCCTGTCACTTTTACGTTGAATTGTGAACAAATTCCTAAAACAATGGAAACAAAATGGAATATCGGTTAAAAATAAAAAATAGTGTTTGTAGCATAATTTTTTCTGAATTTCAACTAATTATATTTAATAATTTTAGTATCTTTGCATCTAAGAGTGAAATCGAGATAAACTATTAAAGCATACTACTTTCATTTGCCAAATTAAAATTCGCAGTACAAATTGAACAAACACGTTTGAGTATTGAATGCTACGCACGTTACTTTTGTGTATGGTTAAAATTACATCTTTTCCGTTTTTGAAATATCAATTTTCAAAAGATGCGCAAAAATCGTGTAATAAAGAATTATACAATATTTGGGACCATACGTATACCAAGAACTTGCAGTTACTTGATTTCAGCAAATAAAATATCTTTTAAAATAAAGTATTGTCATTTGAGTCACGCAAATGTGAATTTTATTTATAATGTTTTACTTAGTAAATCTTTAGCGTTTTTTTTTTTCAGAAGAATTTCCAACAGATTTTCGAATCAGACATTTAAATAAAAGCAGATTCCTGCAACCCTCTTGTTAACTTTATTTCTATTCCCTCAACGATAATTCCAATATTTCCTTGAATTATATTATTTATGTTCGAGTATAAATAGAGAATAAAATAAGGATGATGATCAAAGTCTTTTCCTGTTGCGTCAATAATATGCTTTAAGAAGTAAAATAGGTTGCGGGGGATAAAAATGTTTTCTTGTTTTTCATCCTTTAAAGGAAGTATCTTAAAAAAAAAAACCAACAACAAACCAAACGATAAGGGGATGAAAGTAAAAAACAAAAAAAAAACCTAAAAGGATAAACTGCAAATGACAAAGTTACGAAAAATTCCATCTTCATATTTGACGAACATTTGTTTGGATGGCTGTGATGTGTGTGTATGTGTTTGTGTATGTTTATTTGTGTTTCAAGTTGGCAATGTATCCTGAGGGAATGCCAAAAATATGTCACACTTTGTTTTAGTTCCTTAGAGAGTTTTTGATGCAACATAGGTACTCGTATTTTGTACTACACAACAAAAAAAAAAAACACCTGACAAATTTTATTTTTTCAGGCGTTTTTAAATGACGCAGTGTGGAAACAGGATTATAAAAAAATAGAAAAAAAAAACACCCTGATGGGAATGAGTTCACAGTCACACAGTAATGAAGTGAGATTTTACGAGAATTAATAGTGAAAAACTGAAATTGAACTTTTTTAATAGAGTTAGAGATCATAGACCTTGGAGTTTGAAGTAATTGAGTTTTTGCAATTTCATCATCTAGATGAGTGAGATTGTAAATTTATTGATTTATACCGAACTTTGATTTAGAAACTTCATTTAGACAATGAAAAGCTTTTAAGTGGCTGAAACGGAGTCCTTAAAGTTTTAAAAATAAACATTTTGAAAAAAAACTGCGTTTAAAATGAAATAAATTATATAAATAAATATTTCACCCGACTCACGAAGAAACAACGATTCCTGATGTGCCCGAGAAGTAAGTTGTCAGGAATGAAGGTCTCTTTAAGAGTTTAACAAGTTCGAAAGTCAATGGAACAAAAATAATAGTCTGACTTTTTAGATTTAGGAAAAAATATACAATAAACATTTAAGTGTCTGACTAAAAAATTTTGATTGCTTTGAATATCAAAAACAAAAATCATCTTCAGATTTCATTAAAATAATTTGAGTTTTTTTTTAAAGGAAAACAAAATATTGGATTAGTACCGAAAAAATGATACAAAGTTAACCCTGGTTGATGAAAACCGTTAAAAATGTTTCATTTATCTTTGGAATAGTCCAAACAAGAAGTCCATACAATTATATTAGGTGAAAGGGTGTGTTTTTCGAGGAGTAAGGAAATACTTTGATAAGTCCCAAGAAACGAATGATACAAATAGCACGCTTGAAGGACGTAGGAGAATTTTTCGCAAAATGGTCTACCGAAGTAAAATGGATCCCAGCTAGAAATCGTAGAATCAAACAGATTTAGAAGGTTTTGTGATCACAAATCCTAAGTTTATTTGGCATCACCGACATACACAAAATGTTAGCTACTTCAAGAAATTATTTGAAATTTTCTAAGTCAAAATGTGTCTTTCTATCGGGTTTAAAAATTTAATAAAAATACAATAAACGGCCAAAATGGCCTCCTTAGCGCTTAGGTAGAATTGCATTGGAGCCATGTTGTACTTACCCTTACTTTTTAAGTTTGAATGAAAGGGTGTTTTTCTGAGCTGCAGGCAATTTGCCGAGTTATTGCAACACATCTCTGACAAAGTTTCTATTCAATAAAACTGATAAAAATGTTACATTTTGGCCTAGGAACCAGGAATAAAAAGTGTACAAAAAATTATTTTTGACGAAAGGGTGTTTTTCAAAGCGGAGCAAAGATATCTTTATGAACTCTTTTTTATTCTTCAATCTTATTGCAAATGTAAAGTTCTTGCCAAGTTTCATGAGGGCAACAATTTTGTACTTTTAAAAAGTATAGTAAGTTGCACTAGCTTATGAGATTTTTGTACCTAAATGTGTATAGTACCTATAAAAGAAAAAACAAATAAATTAGGGGTCAGTTATAATAGCTATCATTGAAATGAATCATTGGAAATTTTCCTTTCAAATTTAAAGACATTTAAGCAAACAATTATGGAATGCAATTGAGATCCAAATGAAGCTTAAAGGGCTATAACTAGCCCTCAAATTTCTATTTTACAAGTAGGTATATATATATTTGTATTTTACAAAAGGTATAAAAGTGTATAACTTTTATCTACACTAATTTTTCAAAAGAAAAAAATAAATCAGATGAAAATTTGCTTTTTTTTTTAAATTTAAGTTCGAAAATAAGTTTTTTTTTTTAAAATATTTGCTTAAGAAATTGAATTGGTAGAAAAATTAAATAATGCATTTTTTTGCTTTATTTTAAGTAACTTTTTTAAAGAAAATTGCCCCTCTCACATAAAGGGAAAGAATTATCATATACTCCAATTAAATTTTTTTTTTACACTTCAGATTATTTGATGTAGTGAGCTTAGAGCAAGCTATTATCTGCAATCAAAGGCTCATCATAAGTGCATGTGTTAGTAGTTAGTAAAATAAAATAATACAACCTTGCACATGCACAATATATAAATAAAAACATACATAAACAATATAAGACAAATAAATTATTTTAAACAAGGAATAACAGTCACGATAGTGGAGCAATCTTTTTAATCCACTTTTACTCGTATTAAAATTAATTAATGCCAATGCAGGCTAATAGATCAGGAGCGTCAATTTGACCATAAATAAGTTGATGAAGGAATACCAAATCATTATTGACACGCCTTTGAAATAAAGTTTCCATCTGAAGAAGTTGGATTCGATGTTCATATGGAGGCAAGTTATAAGGGTCAGTCCAGGGAAGGCCCTTCAGAGCAAAGCGTATAAAGTTATGTTTTACTGATTCGATACGGCTTATATGAACTTGATAACAGGGAGTCCATACTTGTGAAGCATATTCAAGATGGGGTCGCACGTAGCAATTGTACAAAGAAAGAGTAACATATGGATCGTTACATTCCTTTGCCCAGCGTTTTATAAAACCAAGCATTGAGCTCGTTTTATTTACTATGAGATTAATGTGTTCCGTGAATTCTAAATTTGAACAGAATTGGACACCTAGGTCGTTGAAACTAAATTATCTACAAAGCTTGTGTTGCGAGATGCAGTAGTCAAAAGCATTCACAAAACGCTTCCTAGAGAATGTAATTGTCTGGCATTTTACTGGGTTGAGAGAGAGAGACCGTTTTTCATACACCAAACACTAAAATTATCAATATCAGACTGAAGAAGAATGCGGTCGTGATTAGAATTTACTGTCTTAAAAATCTTCGTGTCATCAGCAAAAATTAGAATCTCACTTGATTTTATGCAAGATATAACATTATTTATTGCTAGAATGAATAGAAGTGGGCCCAAATGACTTCCCTGAGGGACACCTGAATGGGAAATAAAAGGATCAGAAAGACTGTTTCTAAATTTGACTTGATAAGATCTATTTCCCAGGTATGATTTCACCCAAGCAATAAAGATAGCTGGAAAACCAAAAGCTTTAAGTTTAAAGATAAATATTTTATGACTTAATTGATCAAATGCCTTAAAAAAGTCTGTATATATGCAGTCAATTTCATATGCATTTGAACAATTGTGCAAGAACATAAGAAGATTAGTTACCGTTGATCTATTTTTCACAAAACCGTGCTGTTGTTCAACAATCAGATTTTTACTAAAAAAAGCAAAACTCTCGCAAACTACTTGTTCAAAAATTTTGGAATGCAAGATAGTTTTGAAATAGGCCTATAATTCTTTATATCTGTTTTGTCCCCTTTCTTGAAGACTGGAGTGAGAAATGATTTTTTCCAAATCAAAGGAAATTTTCCTGATTTGATAGAAAGTTGAAACAAAAAAGTAAGAGGCTGAACTAGTGCATTTCTACAGTTTTTTTATAAAATTGGAGGAATACCATCTGGACCAGCTGAGCAATCATCGTTTAATGATGAAAGATCTAAGACCGTACTCTGAAGAACAGGGATATTATTACAACTCGTTTGTGAATAGGTGTGTAGATTTTTAAAAAAGAATTCATCAACATCAACAGTCTCACTAACAAATGAATTTCGAAAATTTGTCGCGAACGCGTTGCAAATATCGAGAGTATTTTACAATTGAATGTTTTCATAAGTTAAATTTGCTGGATAACCATCTGAGTTCTTTTTTGAGTTTACGAGTTTCCAAAATGATGTAGGGTGGTTTTCTAAGGAACACCCATTTTGTTTTGTTTTAATCATTGCCAGTTTTATTTTTAGCAACGTCATTAAAAAAACTTTTTTTTGTAATTTATCCAATTCTGAAGACAAACAAGAGCTTGATATCTTTGGTGAGGGAGAAATTGACATAGGGAATCTGAAAGAATTTCTCTTTAGATAAAAGATATACAGTTTTTGAGTGTTAGTGTTGCCGTTTTCTTTAAATAATTGTGTATTCTTTTTAGCGTTTTCGAAATTTTCCCCTACCGATTAAATGGAAAGAAATATACACAGTAAAAATGTTTCTATTTTTATTTTAAACTAAATTTGTTAATGCATATACAATATCTATTAACAATTAACAAATAATTTTAAGAGAAATATGTAAATTCTCATGTTTTTTGTTTAATCAATTAAGAAATTTCATAAGTAGAGGTGATTCATATTTTTTGCCTTTATAACCCCAAGAAACAGAGCTGCTTTTGTTTTCGAGAGCATGGCGTCTATTTTATGCTTCGATACTATAATACTTATAAGAATAACATATGAACTGCATCATTCTCTTTTCTGGTTGTAAGAATGTTATGTAGATTAGAACGGTTACAGTTGACAACCAAGCAGAGTAAAAGTACTAATAGTGAGATTCTTATGAGTGTGTTACTTGTCAAATTTGGTTTTCTTATAAGAATTAAGATATTTGCAAATTACAAAAAGCTTTATTCTTTTACTTAGAAGGATACAAGACGAATTGGAGCGTTTTAAGAATGAATTCATTCCTAAGTATTGCAATAAGATGTAGTAGAGTCTAATGAGAATTTCAACAGTAAAAATCTCCAGAGTATGTTAGTTGGGCAGGACCGTCCATAAAAAAAATATTTTTTATTTGTAAAAAAAACTTTGTGCAACAGCTACCAAAACACCCTGTTAAAATAATGGTAGATTAATAAAAAAAACACCATTAGAACCAAAATAACTATAAAGACTACATGCGCATAGTAGAAAACCGTGTTTTTTCCATCACACTGAACTTATATTCGATTTTTTAGTCTTAAAAAAAACATTATCATTAGGAATTCATTTAAGAGGCGTATTGACGGATTTTGACTTGTTTATAATTATATACTTCTTTGATATGTAAATCTAAATTCTTCAATTTAACACTTAAATAAAGTCTTTGGCAATTATCAAAATTTCCAAATTTTTATTTTATTTTCAAATTGAGCATTTGAAAAAAAAAATATTTTTTGGGATACCCTAATGTAAGTATGTGCAAATCTGCACACACAAAACAGCGTCAAAAGATACAAATATTTGAAAAATTAGAAAAAGTTTTTTTGCAATCAATTACCTTATAAAAATTATAGGCTATCGATTTAGAACTATGCATGCACTTTTAGAAGAAATCACATACAAATTTAAGGTCCATTAAAATATGCATTAATTTTTAAAAGAACCTTTTCTGGCATATTTATCGCACGCGCGTTTAAACTTTAGTGTTTAAAGCTTTAAAAATTCAAAGACAAAATTAAAAAAAGAAAAAATAAAACTTCATTAAGGAAGTACTTAACTTTTAATGTAACTTCCATCATCAGACAGGTGGATTGAAAAAATGATAAAAAATAAAAAAAAAAAAAAAAACAACAGAAAAAACAACAAGACTCAAATTGATGGCTATTTACAGAAGCGCGTATACGCAACAAAGTGATGCTTATACAAATTATTATTATACGAACAAGGGTGGCTTCAAATTAATACACACTGACTGCAAGAAGCAATAAGCCAGCGGGTAAAATAAAATGGACCCACTTATCCTGTCTACATAAAGCAGCAGCACTGTGTGTGTACACCTAAGTTTACATAAATATATCTATAAGTGTATACCTTTGTTTCAGTGCTTATATGTATGTAGAGTTACTATGTAAGTTCATATAGCAGCTAGCTATGTGCTGTTGCCTCCCTTAATAGCTGCAAGTATATTGGGTTAAGTAAACCAAGTATAAAAGGAAAGAAGGGCTCAATTGCCTTCAGGGTGATCTTCTTTTTTTTTTTGTTTTTAATATTTTTCTTCCTTAGCATGTTCTCATTTTCGAATGAGCAAAAGGAAGCATAACATTGCAGAGTTTCTTGTCTAAAAAATTCATTGTTTTATGTATCTTTGTTCATTACAAGAAGAAGCTATGAGAGTACAACAACAACAACAAAAATGAGAGAGAGGAAAGCTATCCACCATTCTAACTAGATATAACATTATTTCCACATTGCATTTTTATAATAAGCAAAAGGAGTACAAACACAATGTAAAATGCATACACTAGTTCAACCCCTTTTTTGTGAAATTATTATGACCCTTAACTTTATAAAAGAGAACTGAAAAAAAAACAAAAACTTACATATGACGGTCAGCTTAGCATTTGCACGTATCGCTGAATTAAGTCTTGCTGGTCCAACTTGACATTGGAATTCCGCGTCATCCATAATGGATGCATTTGAAATTCGTAGATTATAGACTCCCTGTTTGCGATCACCCAGCACCGAGTAACGCGGAAAGCCGGGAATAACTGCCGAGAATCCCAATGCAAAGCCATCTTTTGTCCATTGGACGGCTCCGGCTTGATTCGTCACCTCACAGCGTAAGAGTGCCTCGGAGCCTTCCAGCACTTGCAGGTCGTGTGGGGTAACGCGGAATTTTTGTTGTTGCGCATGACTCGTGGATGAACTGATAAGTGTGATTGTTGCTGAAAATATAGAAAAAAGATAATAAAAACATTATTAGTTTTAGAGAATTTAATTCAAAGTAGGGTAAGAAGGAGTAAAAAGGGGTAATCGATGGTACAAAATGGTAAAATATTGTTGAGTTGAGGTCTAAATAAATATTTTTAGGGAATTGTGTTTTGGAACCTTCATCCTGTGAGAGACGGTAAATTTTTATACAAATAATTGGTTAAGCTTAGTCAGTAATACAAATTAACGTCTTGCAGGGGTCACCCTAGGGTCTTAACGTTCAAGCCTCTTAGGGGTTTGATTTTATGTGCCTGTGATTAGTTTTCTGCTTCGAACACTGGTGTCTCTAAAGAAACCAAATGGCTTACAGTATTTAAGTCAATAAAAAAAGTAGGGGTAACGGGCCTGCCAAGACTATAAAATAGTTCTGGAACGACGAAAAGCCTCGGAATACTGCAAGATTCGCATCTGCAAGTGAAATGTAAGATTCCATAACAAAACACGTGCAGCCGAACAATTAGCAGAGACCCAACCTTCTGAAAGCAGATATGACCACCATCCAAGAAATACGATGGAAAGAGCCTGACCGAAGCGACACTGCATTATCTAATCCGGCGCCTGTTGACCCCAACAGCACTTACTTGGACGTAGTTTTGTCGTTTGGAAGCAAACTTAAGCAGAAAGCCATAAGATTCAGCTGCAACAAGCGTTCACAGAAGAGAAAGACGTTGACATCAGAGACAATTTCTATGAGGTCTTAAAAAAAAAAAACTTAGAAGCTGCTCCCTGGCTATGACATTAAAATTGAAATGAGCGAATTAAACGGCAAGGTGGAAAAATATAGTATCTATTTAGAAAGCGTAGCCTGCACGAAACACCCATCTAGTATCATGGAGGTCCAAACGGTCCCAGGGTCCAATATTACTTCGAACCATTTAGTTATAGTCAAGTTACTGATGCGAATATGCTGACCAAGTTAGGCAAAGAAGTTAGCCTTAGACTTTTCTTTTTTTAAGTTAAAAGTAACCTCTCAAGAGGTCCTAAGTCACCCAACAAGTAAAAGAACTAGTGACAACTAAAATCCATAAGATATGCCCACTTCTGACAAGGCCAACACAGCGAAATTCCTGGTTTGATGACATATAGCAAATAAGCTAATGGAGCTGGAGCTCAACAGAAAGCACACAAATGAGATCAATGCAAGTGAAAGAGAACAAAACAAAAATGGCGGGATGTTTTTGAAAAAAAAGAAAGTAAAAAAATTTCATTTCCTCAGGAGTTTTTCTCTACCATAGACGAAACTGTACAAGGCATCAACAGCCGTATTTAGAAGGCAGTGGTTGCATTCTTAATATTGTTCAAAATAGATGATAGATGGATAGAAATGAGGTATATTTCCGGAAACCTAACACGATGGCGCGTAGGAAAAGTGGATGCCCTACCCCGCTTAAGGGAATCATTTCGGACAAAAAAGGTCTGAGGACCGAAAGTTTTGCCAGAATGCAAGAAGAACAGACCACGGGATCATCGATGTGGAATCACAGTCGATGCTGAGGATTTGGGATAAATATTTAACGGCAATAAGGGTACCGAATCAGAATCTCATTGTCAGGTAGACTGCACTTTTCAACTTTGACGATGAAGACCAACAATTCCATTCTCCGGACCTTGCGAATTGAAGGAAATCATTTCTAAACTGAAGTCCAATGAATTTTGGCAGAAGCTGCCGGACTTGTTGCCAAGCTATTTAGAGCAGCAGGCGATTTAGGCCATAAGAGTGTGCAAATTATGGTCGGAAGAGAGTATATAGATTCTTAATGGAACCTCATTACTGTCTGCTCGATCCTTAACAAAAGAAAATCCGAAAGAAAACTAACTAAGAAAGTATCAGTCTTATAACATCGCTTAAAGGATCTTATCTGTATTATTACGCCTGAAATCCTTCGTTACCAACATGGCTTCTGACCAGAAAATTCTAGTATCGACTAAGTATTCTTATCAAGATCATCCGTTTGTTCAGAATAACAATGTAAAACGCACACTGATAACTGCTTCATTAGGGTTGCTAAAGACCTCACTGATCCCTGTGATTTCAAAAAGGTGTTACAGAATGACTTGTTATCACGTCACTCATTTAATATTAAATTGAAAGAGTTATAAAAATATGGCTTGACTTTTAGGAACAATGAGTTATTTATAAATATTGATACACATACAACAAATGGTACCTACGTCAATATTATTAACAGTAACAATAAAATTATAAGAATTTATCGAAATATAGCCTTGTCAGTGAATTATTTTTAAAACAATTATATAGATTTATTTTTACAATTTCCTGATAATAGGATACTCTTCAAAAAATACAAAAAATAACATTTGTGTTTATTGCACAGTTGCAATTAAGTTATTAGTCGACTGGCAAATTCCATAGAAAAATTTAATTATTTTTGTTTCCTCTTAAATTTTTAATAATTTTAACTTCATACTTTATTTTTATTCTGAGAAGTAAAAAATCAAAATCACCTCAATAAATAATGGACTATTGGAAAATTGTTTATTGTTTGCTTTTAAAAATCCTTTATGGCAATTAATAGATTTTTTTTTTTTTTTTTTCAAAAGATAATACCAACACTATAGCACAGCAGCTTTTTCGATGTAATTTAAACTCTATAGTGTAGAGGTATGTCGTGCGACATATCTGGTAGCTCTGGGTTTTTTGGTGAATTTCTGATGATGTAGAAATGTTCGTGTTTGAGTTTCAAACGCAACTTTATCAAATATACGAGAATTTTAATTTTGCGGATTTTAGACCCCAAAGACTAAACTGATGTGTGCAACAACTTTTGAATTAATACATTTTTTAACAATAATTTGGGCTTATTAACCTCTCTTAAAATTAATTTCCAAAATATTTCATTTAAAAAAATTTTAAATATAAATTGCCCACCAATAGATTGGGAGGAAAGGGGGTAGTTGGGTGAAAAAGGGGGATGGGTGTAGTTTTTTTTACCTATTATATGTAGACTTAGGTGTAGAAAAGTTGGACTAGAGGATAAAAAGACTTACAATTTTTATTGAGATAATTTTTCTATTTAACCTCACAAATATAAGGAAAAAGGGCAGGAACGATTTTTTTTTATTCTTTATTTTTATCTTTTAAAAAATAATTAGATTTTGATGAAACTTGGTTTTAACTTACGTTGCATCTTTTTCTTAAAACAATTTTTGTTCAGCTCAATTTTAATATTTTGTATGTATGTTTATTTAAAAAAATAGCCTAATTTTCAATCAAAAAATTTTTGATTTTTGAAAATTTTAGGGTAAATCCTTTTTTTTTTAAAGATTATGTAAAAAAACGACAGTTATTGGAAAATAAAAGATCGATTTTTCCATAATTAATAGTAATGTCAGCCAACGAGGAATGCTCATAGAAACCAAATTCAACATTTTCAAAAGATTTTGACTATCTGAACTCAGAATTGCTCTATAACGCAAAGTTTTTGAAATACCTATTATTTTTTTTAGTAAAGAGAGATTTCATTTACAGAAACAAGACCAAATTTATGGCAAAACTTTCGATGCGCTTTTGATTTGAATTTATTAAAAGTGTTATCAATAATTCGGGCTTAAAAAACATGTTCTTGTTTCTTAAAATGGAATCTCTTTTTACCCAAAACAACTAAAAAAAAAAAAAACAGTGTTTTTGGGAAGTTCAAAATACGAAATGTCAAAAACTTTTCAAAGAGTCAAAATCTTTTGCAAAATTTCAAATTGGTTTCCATGACCATTAAGAGTCTGGCTGATATTACTGTCATTTACGGAAAAATCGATCTTAAAAATGCACTTTTTGTTGTTTTCTTTTTTTTGACAATGTCTTTTACAATAAATGTGTTGTTTTCTTACAAAGTCTTAAAAAAGAGGATTTTTGCAAAAAGATTGAATCGTAAGATTTTCAAAAACCAAAAATTTTTTTGTTAACTTTTTGCTAAAAAAAAATGTATATAAAGAAAAAAATATATCGATTTACTTTTGACCTAAGTTTCATCAATATCTAATTTTTGTTGAAAAAGATAAAAATTAAAATCAAAAAAATTTCGTTTTGGCATTTTTCACAATATTTTTGAGGCTATATGTATAAAAGAAAATTATGTGAACAAAAGTGGTAGATCTTTTTACCACCTACAACTCTTAAATTGAACTTTTTTCGCTACGAGGTCTGATTTTGTGAAAAAAAACACGTTTTTCGACACCCACTACACTTTTTCGCCCACACATTATCTTCACCTAATCTGTTGGTGGGCAAATTATTTTTTCCCTTTCATATACTATTTTACCTAATTTTTTACACCATCTATGTATATCCTGCTAATAATTTAATTTTTTCAAAAAAATTTTGGCATTGGTCTATATGTAGGTAATTTACGAAAACACTGCTTCGTGGTCTTATAATACCGTTTGAAAACTCTTTCACTCAAACTGTCAAATCGACATTGACTTAGGTCAGAGGAGCCATCCGTGATTTTACCGGAGCAACCCGTTATTCTACTACGAGGGGTGTTGTGATTTAACTGCACTCAATCGTGGCTTTACCGGAATTGTTAAAAATTCGGGCCAACAATTGTCAACGTAGCTATAAAAGATTCCAAATTGCACCTCTTAAACCTTCATCAATTTTTGAGACCTCAAAATTATTTAGTAGGAATAACCTACAAAGTTAAAGCCAAAATGCAAAAAAAAATCAAGATGTTTTTTTTAAGATGGTGGGCCACACATGGGAAATGTTTGTAGGTGCTTTTCAGATATCACTAAGGGCATTGCTATAAACATTTGAGAAAAATTTCAGATCGAAAAAATGTTTCAGGGTCAAAATAAAACCGAACTGAACGATATTATTACATCTTACTAAAAAAATTTGAGGTCTCTTAAAATTCGTAAGGTCTGAATAAATTTTGACAAATTCCATTTCTTGAACTCTTAGGTCCAAAAATACGACCAAAAACTAATCCTTTATTATAAAATTTTCCAAAAAACTGCAAAATCGTTGAAAATTTCGCGTTTTTTTTTTTTTTGCATTTTTGACTATGTTGCGTCACGAAATTTTGTTGGCAAACCTCATATTTGAATGCAACACCTTTAAAAACAAAAAGTATGAAAGAAATTAAAACTACCCCCAAACTTTCCTATTCAAAACACAATTTAACTGGATTTTAAGGAAAATCTGAAATTCTGTGTTATTCGTTCACAGGTAGTGTTTGTGATTTGGTATTCACAGTTTCAAAATCACAGTTCTTGACATTTTGCTCATCTCTATAATGTATTCTTCAATATTATTGGTTTAAACGTTCTTAATGAGAATTTGTCACTTGTAAATTCTCTTTAGCCTTGAGGAAAACAACCTTGTACAACACTTTGACACGAGCACAACCTATATCAATCGACTTAACTGTGAGTATTTCTTGTGAAAATAATTCCATTTGAAAATATTTGGTTGAAATTTCTTAGAATCTTTTTATCAACTTAGGTCTTATTGAATAGAATTAATAGTAAACAAAAAAAAAAAAAATTGTGATAGAATTTTCTAGCGTGTCCATTACATTTTATTAAACATTTTCCCTACCAATGGTTTAACTTTTATGTCAAAGCTCCACTTTAAGTTTTTTTTTTTACTTTTTCGTTTAAAGCCAATTCAATGCCTTTTTGTATTACTTTTCAAAAGGATTTCAAGAACTAACTTTATTATTTTTCTTAGGAAAAAGAAAAACAAAAAAAAAATGCAGGTGAAATTTTACTTGTTTAAATTCTCATAGCTAAATTCATACAACAATTTATATGGAATTTTTTATATATTATTTCTTTCATGAATTTAAAAATAAATATAATTTTTTGCTTTGTAAGGTTGCAAAACTGCCTTTTTTTAACTTAACGACTAATAGTCGAATCAGAGATCAAAATAATGTATGTCCTTAAATTTTTTTGAATAGGATGTTACCTCATGTTCTTCTTCATTTTTTTTTTTTTTTTTTTGATTTCTTGTGAATCTTCTTATTCAATTTTAATAGATAATCTTTTTAGCTTAATCCAATTGTTTCGTTTTGATAATCTTATTTTCTTTTTCTTCTAAGAAGTCAAAATATATAAAAATCACATTAAAAAATAATTGAGTAGGTCTACATACCCTACTCTAACTCGTATATTGTGTACATTGTTAATTTTAAGGTTATGTCTTTAGATAGATAAGTGATATACCAAACATATACGAGTAGCTATATTTTATATATATTTAAGATAAAGAAACATATTCGTTTGATTTTAAGGATGCCTTTAGGGATACAAACAAAAACAGATCTTTTCTTGCATAAAAAGCAAAGCAAACACTTAAGATACCATGAAATGAACTTAAATATTTAATTTTAAGAAAATGTGGATATATGATAGGTTTTCTGGAATTCTACTTAATATATTTTAGCTGAAATTATTTGAAGCAAGGATAACTTAAATTCTTGATTTTTATACTCTTAATTAAACAAAATGTGAATTACTGAGCGTACACTAAGAAAGAAAAAAAAGCCACGTAAAATTTAATTCTAAGTTGTGATAGTAAAGCTTTAACATATTTAATTTCATATTGAATATTTAATTTTATTAAAATATGCAATTAAACATTGAAGTTGGTTCAAGACGAAACTTATCCAAGTAATTTTCAACTGGTGCAGCAAAAAGGTAGTCAGATGAGTTGAGTAGACCATCCGACTGGTAACTCAAACATCACAAATCCCGATTGGTTTAACATTTTTTTAGTATTTATGTTAGAGATGAATGATTTTTGTTCAAATATAATTTTTAAAGAATTCACATTAAATGAACTTCTTCTGGCTTTTAATTTGAAATTTATTTCTTTAAAAATAAATAAATTTCGAAAAATAGTTACATCAAAGTGGTTTTATTAGATTTTACGTTGGTTGCTTTTTCTTTGGATGTTAAAATGAAACAAAACCAATTTACATAAAATATTTGTATGGGTTACCAAATTTCCAAAATATTAAGATGAACTTGCAATGACTTTAAAATTAAGTTCCAACACTTTATTTGACAGCAAAGGTTAGTGCATGTATATGGAAATTAATTCAGGTACTAGATTTTTATGTAATTAATCTTCAATCGTAAAAAGAATATGCATCCAAATATTTACAAAATTAATAGAAACGTCGTGATATAGTACAATGAAACTGGAAATACCAGAATAGAAACCTGTAGTGATAAGAATTGGAAAATGGTACATTAGGAGATATTGAACTGTTTAAAGCAGAGGGAGAGAACTTGATCAGGAGCAAACGCTAAATCCTTTGCAGAATTTGGTCGAAGGAAAGTACATTTAGAGAAATAATATTTATTTTTTATTTGCGGCAAACGAACATGATTTGAATTAAATGAGTATTATTTGTTGGAAAGTTATTAAAATCCCCGCAATAGTTTTTCATTCGTATCAACTGTATTTCATTTGATCCAAATTTAAATTCTATTACAGCAAATAAAATGCAAAACAACCCATTCGTTTGAAGCTCATTTTCATTAGTTAATTGCCGTTATCGCAAATGCTTCCAACTTCTGAACACTTTTGGTTTACTAGCAAATTCTATTGTTTGCAGCAAACGAAGAATCTTTCCAGAACGGTGTTTGTTGCAAAGAACTTTAATTTTAGTGTAAAAATACAATTTATTTACAAAAAATAATTGCATCAAAAAAATGTTCTTAATGAACTTAGAGTTTTTGTATTCATTCTATGTGTAGCATATCTAGTTTGTGGCATAATAGCAACAGTCTTATTTCGAAAACGAGAGGTCAGAGGTTCAATCACTAATGTTATGCTGACCTATTTTTTATTAAGTTGTTCGCACTAAGTTTTTAACCCAAAATAAATTTACAAGTTTGCAACAAATGTAAAGTCGTTCGACGCAAACGATTCGATATCTCATTTTGTACATATATGCATTCTACGCTAATAATAAGAAATTATACAGTTCGTGGCGGAAAAAACAAGATCACCGCACTGAACAATAAATAGGCGTGTTTTTGAAATTTCTAGATTTGTAGAAAATAGTTCAAGTGACGCGGCTACCGTCGGATTACTTAGCTCATAAAGTAAGGGATTTAAATAGGTGTTGAATGAAAGATATAATGATACTGAAAATAACAACATAGGGTTTCTACATTTAATAGAAATGGGTACATCAACGTGGCAACCCTGTTTGAAAATATTGAAAAATTAAATTTTAGCCCTATCTAAAAAATGTCGGGTGCCAATTCTAAAATATGTACAACTATACGGTAACCCTATTTGAATACAAAAACACACTTATTTTTCATTCAAAATGCATCATATTTGACAGAGTTAAAAGCAAATAACAAACTTTAGGGTGCCCGGTCCATAATTTATTCTATATATTTTTATCTTTTAACTCTTCTAACTCGTGCATTGAAAAAAGGAGAAAATCATAAAAAAAATTAAATCTCTATACAACACCATCTCCGATACACGATAAAAACTGAACACAGAATGCTGGGTTTGCAAAATGCCTGCAGATGGCGTTGTGTGCATTATTATTGAGAATTAGTTCGGTTGCAAAGCCCTTTCATTGCATACCATTAACTTATTATCATTTTTTTTTTGAGTTTTCAATAGTTATTTTGATTCACTTAAATTCGAATTGAAAGAATACGGGTTAAGATCGCGAAATACTGCATGGAAGGTCATAAAATACCACGCAAAAAACGAAGAAAGTCACAGAAAAAATCGAGACAAGTCGCAGAAAAATAATTGAAATACCATCACAGCCTACACCGTTAAAAAACACGGATTACCATGGCAAAAATCGCGTAATACTGCTGGTAGATCGTTGAAAACCTCGGAGAATAGCACGATAGGTCAAGAAAAATGAGTATAGTACCACCAAAAAAGGCGTAAAATATCGCGGAGAAAAGCAAAGAAATTTACAGAGAAGCTTGAAAAGTCGCGGAAAAGAGGTGAAAAGTTGAAGCGCGGAATTTTGATAAAAATGCGCAATACTGGTCAAGTGGTGAAAGAACTTTTGAAAACCACGTGAATTATCGCGAAATACCGCTTAAAAAGTCGTGAAAAAAGCACTTACTACCGCAAAAGGATAAATACTGTGGAAAAACAAACAAAAAAGTCAGAGAGAAAAGGGTGGAGTCGCGGAAAAGAGTGTGCAAATTCAGGGAAAGGTATGAGACACAGAGTGGTTAAATTCGCAGAATACCATGGAAAAGCGTGGAATACTGATGAATAAACATTTAAACCCCAAGCTTTTTTCACGAACTCACATTTGTCTTCCTCAGGTATTCCACACCTTTTTTTGCGACTCTTCACGTTTTTCTCTTGGTTTTTAACACTGTTTTACAACAGTTTTTTCTTGGTATTCCGGATTGTTCCATGTTTCTCACATGGACATGGACAACTGTAATATTTAGCCTGCTAATGCGTAGGAACTACTTCAAACTAATTTGTCTATGGTCCAAGTGGGAAAACCAAAAATATTGTGTATCTAAGACGATTTTCAAATTCAAATTTCAAATCATTTTATTCTGTAACTTACACAGTAAAATACAATTCTGAAAACGAACAAAAAGTTTTCTTGCTTCTACCAAGGAGCGAACTCGAAATGTTAGTCCAGAAAACTGTTATCGTTGTTAAATGAAATAAAACTACAATTTACAACTTTTGTTTAGTTTGTGTTACGACGCGTTTAAAATTTCTACCTTAAATAATAAATTGTTCGTTGTTTGGTATTTCTTCTAAAGACAAATACTTTAAAAACCTTAAATCTTGCTTAAAGGACATTTATCGGAGAGTGTATGAATTTAATAGCTTGATAGAGTTTTTTCTTCATTTATTTTGAGATTCGAATTCAAAAATCTCCAAATCCCCTCTGAGATCGAGTTCCAGATACTTTGGTTCTATTTTAAAAATAATGGCTGAAAAATAAAATAACAATTTAAGAAGATCAAGAACGTTAAGCACAAACCTAACAAAAGTTGACTACTATGAAATCTTTGACTTTTTTAGCAGGTACTCTGGGTATGATGAATAAAATCAAGAGCAAGTGATCAATTTCGAGCTCATATTGTCACATCATACTCATTTCTCTTTAAGTACAGGACTCAGGTAAAGATTAGGTACTAACAACGCAATATGGCTTCTCATTACCTATTAAATCCATCAGAAAATTCAAAATCCTTAACCAACAAAATTGGATTTACCTTTTACAAAAAAAAAAAAAAAAAAACAGTTATTTTCTTTGTATGCTTCTGATATACATAATTAAGCTGGTACCTTATAATATATGAAAAACACAATACGACTTAAGGTACAAAATTCTCCGAATCCTTGTCGTTTTTTTTTTTGTTAAAGCAAATAAAGTATTCCCATTCTCATGAGATTTTGCGCGTTATAAATCTTGCATTTTCAAAGCTAAATTTTAGCCCGAAATCAATTTATTCTTTTATTTTTGTAATTTTTTTTTTTTTATTTTGTTTTCATTACCATGACTACTTTTCATCGCACACATTCATTATTTGTTTTTTTTTTGTGATTTTTCTTTTTAGCTGTGTTTTTTTTTTTTTGTTTTAATCCTTGTCGTATTCTTTCCATCAGTTTCTCATCACGGGGACTCTTGAGGATTAGTAAAAGTCTTTTTTGTGAAAACTTAATTATTTCCCTTTTTTTGTTATTTTTTTTTTTTTGGCTTTGCCTTGCTTTGAAAGAATAAATGAGTAGGTACTTTTTTAATGAAATAAATTTTTCGTTTGCATTCTATTAAAAACGTGACTCTCTTATCAATTTTTCTTATTTGCTTTAGGCGTTAGTATTATATTTAAAGTTAAAAAAAAAAAAAAAAAATTAAATACTACTACTACAAGTCCTCTATTGAAGAGTTTTAATGAAAAATAAACATACGCCATTTTCTGGCAGGATTTCTACTTTTTTTTTTTGTTTTTTTCTCACTAATCCTCACGGCTAGTATGCCAAGAGAATAGGGAATTATCATTATGTCACTAAGCTTTTTTGCTGCGGAAACGAAAACTTAAGAAAATACATAATGTGAATTTATTATGAATTGCTTTAAAATGAAAAAAAAAAATAGACAAAAAAAACACATCCTGGTAAATGTCCTTGCAATAAAGGATTTCTTCTTTTTCTTCTTCTTGTTCTGTCTTTGCTGTCAGAATGTTTATATTCTGTGGAAAATGAGTGTGTCTCTCTATACTCTGAAGGTGGGAATTATGTGCTTTTTTTTTTGTTCATTCTTGTCATGGAAAAAAAGAGAATATTTTCATTAACAAACGAGGCGAAAATAAATCCTTTGTGAAATTTTGTGAATGCAGGTATGAAATGAGGTGGCTTTTTGTTCTGCACTTAATTTCCGGAGAAGAAAAAAGATTTATTTTTTTGTTTGTTTATAATTTCGTTTGAAGAAATGCGTTGACGATGTCTCAAATTAATATATCTTAACAGATTTGTGCTAAACTAATTAAAAGAATAAAACAGATAATGTAGAATTGTTCTACCACACAGCAGTGGCTATTACCTGATACTAAATAAATGCAACGGAAACCCTTTTTTTAACCAGAAATATTTTTGTTCGCTCGGAATTTTCAAATTTCACATTTTCCGCCAAACAAGTTTCTTGTTTTTCTGCAAAATTTAAGTGAAAAGAGCTTTCAAAATAAGCAGAATTTTCAGTACATAAACAACTTTTCAACTGGAAATCACAATAGGGGAAACGAGAAGTTTATGTTTTTCGGTTGAACCTTCTTGACGTCAATCTCACAATAAGGCTGACTACAACAAACAAAAAAATAAAAAAAAAACACGACTGAAACGGACGTACTTGCTCTCATTGCTAAAGTAGCTTGGATTGCTAAGAATTTGAATTAAAATTTTGTAAATGCAGTAAGTAAAGAAAAACATAAAATTTCGTTTTCAAATGACTCAAATAGAACTTGACCTCGAAACGTAGAATGCAATTTGATTTTTTTTTTATCGAGATGATTTTTATAGAAAAAAAAATTATTCGTCAGAGCCGTTTTAAAAATAAAAAGAAATATTTTTTCTATATAAAATTTTGCAAGAACTTTTATAAAAAAAAATTGGTACGCCATTTTTAAGATATTGTTTATCAACATTCGAAAAAATGATTTTTCAAAAAAAAAATTAAATTTTTTTTTTTAAATCCAAATTTTTTTACCAATAATTATTACGGCAACCTGAAGGCTTTCATGTATAAAATATGGTTGAAATTGATTGAGTCTCGAAGGAGAAAATTAGAATTAAAAAAACGGTTCTATGGCAGGTATCGTTAATACAAGTTTTTGAAAAAAATGGCTTTCATTTAAAGATAGACCTTATTAAAAAAAATTACTATGATTTTTTAATCAAAATAGTAGGAACCATTTATGAGAAAAATTAGTTTTTCTAAAACCGATATATGAAAGGTACCGTTATTTTTGGTAAGAAAAAAAATAAGTCAAAAAACGTCTGGGGATAGTCTCTAAAAACGCCACATACCAATTTTGAAGAAAATCGACCCATCCATCCGATTAGGCTGTGCCTTCTGATACATACAGACAGACAGACGGACAGGCAGACAGACAGACAGAATTGTCGGACTTACTTTTTTCTCATTTTCTATCATCGCAATGTCATATTTGATTGTTATCTCAATTTTTTTTTTGTACGAATGCATGATATATAGTACCAAGTAAAAATCAATGGATCGTTTTGGAAAAAAAATTTTTTTTTTTTTTTTTAATCCAAGAAAAACAATTTTGCGAAATTTTGTTACGAAACTTTATTAATGAACTTTAATGCTTTTATGTAAAAAATAGAATACCAGAATTAAAAAAAATAACGGTTCAGTTCGTCAATAGAAGTTTTTGGAAAAAATTGTGTTCATAAAAAATAAACCTTAACCATCATTTTTTTGTAAAAGAAATCCTAGGAGCCATTTTTGAGATAAAACAAATTTCTTCTAAAACCGGGGTGTGGCAAATTAATTCGAAAACGTCTCTGGAAAGTCTCCAAAAAAATCTATGTACCAGGTTTGGAGTAAATCGACCCATCGTTTTAGTAAGGCTGTGGCTTCTGATACATCCAGACCGGCAGACAGACAGACAGACAGAATCGTCTAAAACAAAAATTTCAAAAAGATACAGTGACCAGTTTTCGAAAAATTGATTTTTCAAACAAAATTTTTTAAAGATTTTTTTTTAAAAGTCCAAAAATTACGTTTTTTGTAAATTATGATATCAAAGAATTTTAAGGTTGTTGAAGAGCTTCCGCATAAAAAAATTCATCCAAATTGGTGAAGTCGTTTAAGAAAAATTCTATTTCAAAAATGAAATGTAAAAATGTTCTAGAATTTCGTAGTAGAATTTTTACAAACATTTCTTTTACTCCAAAAGTATGACCCAACTTACAAAAGGAGGCACACAAATTTTAATCAAAATCGTTAGAGCCGTTTTTGAAAAAAATTAACTTTTCCTTAATGATTATATGAAACGTACCGTTAGTTTTGGTCCTAAAAAAAATTTCAATTTTCTCTCTAGGGAATCACCAAATATCTTTAACCACCAAGTTTCAAGAAAATCGGTTAAGCGGTTTAGGCTAAAGCTCGAGGTATACACAGACAGACAAACAGACGGACAGACAGAACTGCGGGATCCACTTTTTTCGGCTTCCCTATTCTCGTAATGATATGTTTGATTATTATCTCAACTTGCCCTATAGTTTCTATATCGCAAGTAAAATTCATAAAGTGTTTCATGTCATGTCAGTTATCTGATACCCACACATTGCTCAACAAATATTCTTATAGGCCAGTTTCCATTAGGAAAAACGGAAATTAGAAATCTATTTTCAAAACTCGAATGTTCAAAGCTCTTTTCAAGACTCGTTTGATGTTTTTTTTTTTCTGAATTAAAAATTGAAGATAAAACAAAAAAAAAATGTTTGACAAGTTTAAGAAGATATCAACTTTTTTAGCTTACTCCATTTAACTTACACTACAACGCACTTTTTGCTTTCAATAGATAAAACCATTGACTTCCTTAATCACAAACAAAAATAAAAATATAAGTACAACTCACTTTGTGACAAAACAAAAATACAAAAAAAAAAAGTATAAACTTAAATCTCTTATAAGCTTGAAAAAAAAAAAAAAATAATATATAATGAAAAGCCTTAAAATAAATGATTTTGATGTGAAGGCGTATTTCATTCAATTTGTTTGTTTTTCTTTTTTTTCGAAAAAAGTCCAGTTTTTATGTCCAGTTTGTCATCAATTTTTATATATACTTTTATTTTATACATCCAAAGACATACATATTATATATATGAATGTATTTTACTGTTATCTTTTTAACCACCACCATCATCATCATGCTTATATATTTGTGTCATAAAAAAATATAAATCCTATTCATTTAGCGTTAAAGTTAAATTAAATCAAAATTAATACTTGCAACATAAAGCATCACATCTCACAGATAAATAAATCTGCTCAATAGTCTGTAAAGTAGAATGAATACAAACAAACCAACGAAATTGGGAGGGGATGTTAGAAAAAAACAAAAAAAAAAAAAAGCATAAAGAAGTTTTCCTCAAAAGTTCTTACATAATAATACCTATCTATCCATCTTTTTTTTTTTTTTTTTTTTTTGTGATTCTAGGCTTTAAGTTATATTATCGCATTTGAAAGGTCCTGATGTCTTAAAGTTTCTATAGACCTACCTCTTGGTATAGGGTGGCCAGTACCGAGTTCCGCAGTCAGTTCTAACAATTATTCCAGTTCCAACACAAAACTCCTCATCGTCGTCGGAAGCTATTAATCATTGTCTGTTATGGAACTTTGTCAACTTTGTACGAATTTGTGTGTCCATCTTTTTACTTATATAAAATATAATCCAACGCGCTATTTTAGGTCTCTTCTTAACGATGAATATACTGAATCAAATTAATATATTTTTAGGGAATCCTAGGATGGAGGGGGGTTGAAATCTTGTGTATATTTTGCCCCAGCATAATATTATAATGAATGCATCAGTGATTCGAGAGATATTAAAAGGAAAAAAACAACAAGAATATATTTTGATTTTTCATATATCTACTCTTAAAGGGAGAGCTGTGGTCTTCTAAGCATCCCATATATCCCTTCTTCCCTCTATCATCAGCCAGCTATGGTATGTGGAATTCTGGAGTAGGTATGGTTAATATGCATGCGAAGCAGACAAATTCCATTTCAAAGCATAAAATAAGTATAAATATATGGATGGAATATGTTCCACTCCGTTCCTCCAACTCCTATAACACATTACGTCGTTAGTTATATGGAAGTTGTTGCTGGAGCCCCTTTTGCCTATACATAAGCACACAAGGGCATATGTTTACTCTTGTTCCATTTGAAATGTGATTCTGATGCCATCATCATATCCCATAGTTCTATAGCCTTAGCCTTATAATCGTACTCTCATATAAGTCAGTCACATTTATATATGGATGGATAAGGATAAACATATGCATGCCATACAAAACATACATACATACATGCATGCATGCGAGTCAAGTATGAATGGATGAAACATCATTTCACTCTCTAATTCAGCAACTAAAATGGGAGTAACTGCATATACACTCATACATAAATGTGCAAGTGTACCTATACTGTATGCCAACATACGACTATATGTATGCATGTATGAATTCGTTGACTGCGTTTATGCAAATTGCGATACTTTCAAAACGTCATTATTGCACATTCTGAACGGATGCCTTGTATTTATGGAGTAGAAACTTGCCAGAATTATTTTGGCTCCCACTCGGAGAATGTCCTTAACGCTAGACCTCTCCATTTCAAGAGTTCGAACACAGAAATTTAAAGGCATATATCCTATAAAAAGGACGACACTACCATATAGTGTAGAAAAGTACACATCACACAAAAAAAAAAAAAAAAAAAAAAAAACAAACATTTTGCTCTCACACAGGAAACAGGACACACACAAAATAATACTCAAGGACTAGAAAGATATTTTCAAATTGGCTACCATCCATTGATTATATCGTATCCTTATATGCCATCCTTCTTTCTCTATTCTAAAGAGAGAATATTAAGGGAGAACAAAAAAAAAACAAAAAACAAGGAGAGATAAATAATGTGTGTACGATGTATGATCCGAGAGTAAAAGTCCTCATGATGGGTCAGACGGA
The DNA here is from genome assembly GCA_948107695.1 of Meliscaeva auricollis. Taxonomy (NCBI): domain Eukaryota; kingdom Metazoa; phylum Arthropoda; class Insecta; order Diptera; family Syrphidae; genus Meliscaeva; species Meliscaeva auricollis. The sequence goes on along the minus strand of OX403619.1, from coordinate 28,333,680 downwards.
AAATTAATGGCATCGGAATGATTATTGGGGTAAAACAATTTTTATTAGCAGCCTCACCAGTTATAGTAGTCATTTTGAGTGTGTATAGTGTAGTGAATATGCGCATCATGCAGTTGCGGATTATATCAGATAAGAGAAGTAAGCACGTGTTTGGGGCCTTCTTATAAATACTAACTATAATCTCCTGGGGGGCCCTACATAATTCTGATTGAGTCATTTTTTTTTTTTTTTTTTTTGTTTCATTAATTTTATTAATTGAACTGTTGTTTTATATACATAATTTATATCACTGAAACAGAAAAAAAGTCTTGTAATTAAGGGGATTATGAGATAAAAGTGTATACATATAAATCGGATTTTGATAGCATTTGATTCGTTTGTAAGGCTTTTGAGCTGTTCAACCAAACAGAGCGACTGGTTAGTCTCATTTTTATCAACATACATGTTTTATTGTTGTTGTAATTAGACTGTATTCAGTCAGCGTTCGCTAGGGTGTCTCTTTGTCTGGTTATCATGCATGACTGTTTGCGAACGTATGACGCTTTGTCTGTCAGTTTGCATCTCTATCTGCATGAATGTATTTATGCCTGCATGGTTTTTGTATATCTGTCTGAATGGTTTACCATATGTTTGACTAAATCATTGATTTCTTCATCGTCGATTTCTTTTCAATTTTGGTATTAAAAGATTTTGGTAATTCCTGAGAGAAAAAATACAAAAAATTGTGGACCAAAAATCGAGACATATGGAATAACTTGTTACTCTTTCAAACATTTCTTACATATTTTGATCAACACATTTGGTTCATTTTTGGTCTTTGGACCAACGGTCTTTTATCTCTGCACTGGGAGTGCGACACCTTGGCGTAATAATAGGTGAGATTGAATATCACGCCGGAGGCGGAGGTCTGGGTTCGATTACCATTCTATTCCACCTTGTTTTTTTTTAGGGACACAGCCCTTAGGGAGGAATTTGACAAATCCTCCAAGAGTTCTGCTAGTCAAGAAAAGTGCATCTCAGTTAGCCGTTCGAAATCGTTCGGCAAAAAAAAAATTGGGCCCTCTCCATTCCTGCTAACTACACGCACACAGGAAATGGTTGAGAGTGTCAGTCACTCTCTATTCTATCTATTATATCTATTCTATACTTGGATCTTCGTGACGTACCACAATATTTATTTATATTATAGGATAGGATGTCTCATTTCTTTTTCAGAATTAGTCTATTTCATCATGAAACGTTAAGAAAACACGTTTTTGAGACATTTTAATGTGCGTGCACCGTTGTCGTCATCATAGACAGCGTCGTCATCATCATTGGCTTTGAAAAATCATGGCTAGAATCATGATAACACTGATCTCCAAAAATAAAGTTTTTTTTTTTGTCCTTTATATAATTTTTGGAAATTATGTAAGATTAGACTTTTCTGAATCTGAAATCTGGTTTCAAAAAAATTCTATCACGTACATTTTTTTTAAATGATTTGAAAAAAAAAATGTGGTTGTTTTGTTGAAAATAGCCTTCTTGGATTCAGTTGACCTGGTATATATTTAAAACTTTTTGTCCGATTTGGCTGAATTTGGAGGACTTGTTCCACATAGCATAAGCTGAGACTTGAAATCAGATTTGATTTTATTCAATAACGTATAGTAACATTTTAAACCATTATTTAAAAAATAATCGAAGAAATCAAAATTCCGTAGCTTTTGGCATGTATACCGCAAAAAAAAACATCTTATTTAAAGGATAGTATGGAATTTCTATACTCGTGATACTGTGAATTATGGTTTAAAGAAGGCAGTTAGGTAAGGTTAGGTTAGCTTAAGGTGGCTGTCATGAAAACTACTAACACACCCAGGCCAATAATAGGCCCATTTTGATACAGTAATCAGAGGAAAAAACAAATAAAAAAGGATATTTAGTGCTTTTTAAGAGGACTGAATTTTAAGGATTTTTCATTATTTTTCCCGTGATAAATTTGGTTAGATAAATTCAGATTCGTGCTCAGCATTCCAAAAAAACATAAAGTTAGCCATTTTAAATTATTACTTTGGAACTTTCCACCTCCAAAAACGGACTAAAGAGAGTATTTTGGAGAAATCATCTTGTGGCGAAAACGAATTTTTAAATGATTTAAAATGATTTTGACAGATGAAATGCACTTCATTAATTTTTTTGTAAAAAAGTATTTACAAGTAAGAAAATTCGACGTTAAATGCACCAAAAAATCGGGTTTTTGACATGTTTTTTAGCATATCTCGAAAACGTAACGAGCTAGGGTAGTTTTGACTTCATATAAAATTATAGTTTTGGTTTGATTTGCAGACCAGTGTAATTGGAATTTGTAAAAGTCAAAAATTGAGAACTAGCTAAATTTAGGTTAAATTTGAAATTCAGCCGTTTTGAATTAGCTACTTAGTGTTGAATAAAACACGGCTAGTAAAGTTTTCGTATTTTTTATAAGTTGAAAGCAATAAAACCAAATAATCTTATAGTTTTTCAAAAATTATTTTGACAAACATTAAAGTAAAGTTTAAATTTATATTATTAAGAAAAAAAAGTAACTATTTCCCATGAAAAGTAAATATTCTTAGTTGCTTAGTGTCAAAAAATATGATTTTTAACTACAAACTAATTGTATACAATTTGTTTTTCTTGTCTTGAAATAATAAAGTCAGCACTTTAGAAACAGAGGGAACTAAATTTAGCAAAATGACTTATTAATAGCCTTGGGATAAAATGGACATTTTGATTTGAACCCAAATTTTCGTTATATACAAAATTATTTTGATGGTTTCTAGATGTAAAAAAATGTTGCTAAATCCGAAAATATTGGGTATACCTTCGAGAATATTAAGGTTTTTTGTTTTAACGTTATAATTGGAAGAAGTGCATTTCACTTTAAACTCAGTTGAAGTTAATTTTATGAAAAAATATTTGATTAAGTCTTCTAGAGCATCAAATTGGTCAACTTTTCAGCATATTAACAATTTTTCTAAGTCTAACAGGAGCTGAGATACAGTTTGGATAAAGGCGTGTTCTTAAAATCGCTTAACTCAATTTAATTCAGCACAATTAAGAGAAAATATTTAAAAGACTGAAAAATAGTGAAAATTGCTGGAAACAAAGTGCCATAACTCTCCGTTTAGTGTCGATGCGCCATCTTGGAAAAAAATATGTAGCCGTTTTGGATTATTTATCTCTTTTAAATAATTCTATGAAAAGAAAATAATTAATTTAGAGGGATCAACTGAAGTTATTTATCTCCTGAATCAAAAGAAACCAAAACCAAGGCGACATGTTATTTTGCCCCAAAACAAACCTACCCCCAACCCTCCCCTAATTTTGTTTTGTTCTATAAAATTCAATAATTAAACATTACGTTAATTTGTATTTGTTTTTAAATAAGTTTCCCCTGCCCTGATCGAAATTCTTCGTACGCCCTTGATATATTGTCAGTAATGATTGTTCATGAGTCTTTGGAGTTTTTAATGTGTAGCTACTTTTGCTGTCAAAAATCACTTGAAAGAACAAATCAACTGTAATCAACTTAATTCTCGAATTTTCCTCCCTCATATCAAAATATTTTGATTAAAATTTTTAGTTTAAGTATTTTTTTTTGTTTTTTTGTTTCTATTCAATTTTATTCACTACATTATTAATCTTATTAATCTTATACCACAAGAACAAAATTAAATTTTACAATGTACCTTATATGTAGTAGATACCTACGAGTAAAAAAAAATGTTAAAATTTTGTTTTCTTTGGGCGTTCTTTGGCGTTAATGAGATTTTTCTCCCTAGTTTTTGTTGTTGTTGTTTTTACTTGTTTGTTTCTTTGATATTAGTTGCTACAGTGTAATTTTTTTTATCAGCAACAGAAATTGCTTTTAGTTAATTTCACAGAAATGGGCGTTTTATTGGAACTCAGGGGAGTGCTTTGGTTTTAATGATTTTTTTTATTCATTTATTTCTTGAAAATACAACAGCTTTATTCTTTATTAGATAAACAATAATAGAATAAAAATAAGATAACAAATTATGTACATAAAGAAAAAGTTAGAATTAGCTAAATTAGTAATCCCAAACACTTGCGTTCTTTTTCTATAGAAACTTTCTACACAAAAGTGCAATTTTTTGAAAGTTCTTGTATAGAAAACATATTATAAACTATAAGAAGAATGTTATTTTCTTACCAAAATTCTTTTGAATTATGTCATTTCATTTTAGGAGGTTTTTCCATGAAAAATACAATCAGATTCTTATAGGAAATGGCTGAAAGTTATTGTGTTTATAAAAACGTTCAATAAAAATGGCGTACGAACACAAAAAAAGGCTCAAAAACGTGTTATCCTTGCGTTTCATGATGGAATAGACTAATTAAAAAAAAAAAAAAATATTTTTTGACAATCGCTACACTTTCTTTCCCTATACACTATGTGTACCAACGAAAAAGTAATTATTTAGTGTTAAATGGTTTTCTACAAAGTTATCCAATTTTCATATTTTAAACAATATCAGGATAACTCGCTGGAACTGCTGGGCCGATTTTAATGATATTTTATTTGTTTGATTCGCCTTCTTTCTTAATAGCAGAATAACTACTGTTCAAATTTCGGAAAATGGCCTCGAGAAATTATTGAATGTATTGAGAAAAAATAATAAAATCACAAAAAAATTGATAAATGACGTAAACAGAACATGAAATACTGGTTTCGACTTATGCCAGTAGACGGCGTTGGTTCAGTTACGAAGTTCTATATTTAATTTGTTCACCACGATTAACCACCATTACATTTTTTGTATAGTTCTCGACAGTAATTTTATTTGAATTCTATTTACCTAAATTACTACCGGTTAGAGATGGGAAGTCATCAAAAAGCGCTTACTAAAGCCAGAAAAAGCGCAAAATACTGTGAAAAACGCAAAAAAAACTACAGACAAAAGCATGGAAAGGCACGGGGAAAAGGGAAAAATGTAAGTCGCTAAAAAATATACGAAATATCAAGGACAAGTATGGTTAAAAGCGATAGTACCGTTGATAAAACACAAAATACTGGTGAAATAACTTTGAAAAACCACGCTTTTTTCCACAATTTTTCACGTTTATTTGGCTTTACCATACACACCTTTCCGTGACATTAAACATTTTCTTTTTAATTGGTGTTCCGCGTTGTTTTATGAACATACATAAGTCGGGGAGGCAACCAACCGTAGGATTACTTAGCTCATAAGGTTGGGGATTTAAATTGGTGTCAAATAAAAGATAAGTTCATTTTGAAAATAGGGTTGTCACTTTCCAAATAGGTACATCAACGTGGCAACCCTGTCTGAACGAAAAAATACTACATAACTTTAGGCATCATAACTTTTTAGTTTATTAAAAAAAGTAAAATATAAAAATTGTCAAACAAAATTCAGAAACCTGTAATAAAATAAAGTTAAGAGTGTAAAACTAAGAATTTGGGTGGTAACCCTGTTCAACTGAAAAACACACTCTCAAATATAATTCTTATTTAAACAAAATAGTACATATTTTAGGGTAGTGAGATGCTCAAATGTAGGTAGGTACAAACAATTTTTGCCTTAACTCTCTTCTATCTATAAAATGTCGGGTGCCAACTCCAAAATGAGTACAAGTATTCAGCAACCCTATTTAAATGCAAAAATTAAAAAAAAAACACTAAAAACATTCATTTCGAATTAGCAGCCGCCATTTTTTTAGATAGAAGAGAGTTAGGTAGGACTTTGATGTACATTTTAGCCTTTAAATCCACCAAAATGCATACGATTTTGTCTAAATACAAATTATTTGAGTATGTTTTTCAGTTGAACAGGGTTACCACATTCTCACCTTTACACTCGAAACATTAATTTTTTGAATTTTTCGCACTATTTTGACTTTTGATTGGAAATATAAATATTTTAATTTTTTTAATAAACTAAAAAGTTATGATGCCTCAAGTGATGTAGCTTTTTTTGCGTTCAAACACGGTTTCCACGTTCATGTACCTATTTAAGAAGTGTCAACCCTATGTTGTTTTTTTTTAAGCATCAACCTGTCTTTGATTTGACACAACTTAAAATCTCTAACCTTATAAGCTAAGTAATCCGACGGTCACTATTTAACTTTACCTCTTAACCCTTACTTCCACTATCAAAAATATGGGCCTACATTTATTTTAATCGTTCAACCCTGACAATTTTTCAATCCGCCCCTGACTGATTATGGGTGTGTTGCTTACGTAGAGATATTGACTTATTTGTGACTTTGTAAAGAGAGGCAAAAGAATTTTTCTTCTTTTCACGATTATATAACAAAAACAAAAAATACAAAAAAAAAAAAACCGAGTAATAGAACCAAGAAATAAAACAAAATATAGGACAATATATGTACACAACTTGTATATATGTCCTGTAAGAGTATAATCATAAATAGCTAACTCAGAGCATGTTTGGTTAATGAACTGAAAATGTTTTTTTTTTTTTTTTTTTTTTGCAATAAAACTGTGTGTGTTAAAATAAATATATTAGTTTGGTTACTTAAGCTAGTAATGCAATTGGAATCAAATCAACCACTTATACCTGTAATAAATAAACTTGGCGAAAAGTGACCTCTTTTATTGTTATTATCGTTAGTATTGTTTTTTTTTTTTTTTTTTTGGGGGGGGGGGGGGGTATAAGTAGTTTGTTTTCTAAAAGAAAACATATACACTCTGCGATAAATAACCCATCGAAACAAGATGGAGTTTAAGGTGGGTTTTCTTATTTTATTGGGCAGGACAGTGATAAAAATAGAGAAAAGGGAATGAAAGTCAAAAAGTACTTCAGAGAGTAGCTGGAAATGATGTTTTGTAACTAATTTTATTTTGCGAGTATTTTATCTAAACTATAAGGGGTAAAGGGTCCCAAAATCGTTTTTTTTTTAGTACTTAACCAAGAAAATTCAAAGCTTTAAAAAAACTTCTTTCTAACGAATTGATGAGTTCTTAACTTTTCGTCTCAAAAATAAGGTAAAAGAAAGGTACCGCATTTTGAAAATATCGAAAATCAGCCAACACGTTATGGCCTAGACTAAAATTATTTGCGGTAAACGTTACGAAATATCTTCAAAAGCTGAATTTCTATAGAAAACACACCGTTTTCGAAATTTATATAATTTCCAAAGAGCCCATTGAGCCAAAGAAATAAACCGTTGTGCGATTAGTGTGAAGAAATTATTGATTAGTGATAAATCAGAGTGTTTAGTTATATGCAGACTAAAACATTTAAATTCAATTATACCCAATACCAGCACAACTGTATTTAATTGAGAGCGACATTCTACTAAAGTTTTCAATCTACCATAAATATAATTAAAAGATTCCTAGAAAACCCTTTTCCGAAAATTTTAAAACACATTCATGTTGATTGACGTCAGCTTTCCTGCTGATGCAAATCAAACATTGTGAAGCAGAAAATTATCGATTGATGATTGTTCTTTTAGATTGATGTACACATTGGAAATGAATAATTTTTATTTAATGTCTTGGTTTTTTTTCGAATTCAGTATACTTTCGTTAAATGCAATCAAGGTTTGTGTTTTTTTTTTTTTTTTGGGATTGTACATTTTGAAGTTCAGTAGAGAAATTTGATGTGGAGTAACCGAAACAAAAATAGGTTAGGTATAAATGGTTTATTTATTTTTAAAAAATACTAATTAAAAAAGAAATAGCCAAAATAAGAATTCACACCAAAATATAGAATTATATATTTGTAATTATATTTCTCCAGTGAATGTGGGAAAAATCAACCTTTGCCCTACAAACTCTAATGAAAAGTGCATTTTTTCGCCATGGAAGGGGTTGTTGTGTAGAATTTCCGATAATTATTTATCCATAATCCCATACTTTGTGATGATTGCACTATAAAAAATCGAGTTTATAGCAGTTTTTAGAGAGTATTCGTTTTTTTTCTCAGACGGTAATTTGGCTGCTGTCAGACTTATTGTTAGCAAAAAAGTTTCAAAAAATATTTATAATTTTATGCTTTTGAATTTTTACTTGATATTATTTTCATAAAATTAACAACAACCGAGTTATTAGGTGAAAGATGAAATGCACTTTTGTGCATCTTTGGTTAAAAATGGCGGATCAAGCCGCACACTTTTGAGGTTGAAAAATTGCAGTTTTTACTAATACTTAAACAAGATTAATGTTGTGTAAGCTTTTTCTACGCTTTCTGAAAGCAGCGATTGATTTTCAAGCAAAATAATGTAACATTAAACTCCGGAAATTATAAATAAATAAAGCCTTGGTTTTTGTACAGAGAGCTTCATTTCTTACATGTTGTGGCCTTTTTGACTTTTCCTTTGCAATTTTGTATAAAGCTCGCAGTCTTTAAGATTTAAGCAAAAAAAAAAATTATTGGATTTATAAAATTCCTGGGATGATTCAGTTTGGCGTATTTCTTACTAAGCAATACAAGTTTTTTTGAGTAAAAACTGCTGATTTTATGCGAGGTTATTTCCTAGGGTTATTGATTTCTACTCAATACACACTTTTCATTTAGTGATATGAGTTTTAGAGTTAATCGATTTTTTGAGATAATCCCAAAACGGATAGGTACATTTTTTTAGAGTATCCAAAGGAGTTGTAGAATTAAATTTTTTGGACCAAAAATTACTGCCAAATATTATCTAAAATAAAATATATCTTAGTAAATCAGAGTTTCCTGCAAACGACTCTTCCAATTTCGATGACAAAAATTAATAGCATTTTTTTGGATAGGGTCTATTTTTCAATATTTTTTTATATCTCAATTAACGACACGTAATACAACAATACTTCTTTTTTCTTGCTTTCTCTAAAGCGGTTTACTTCAACAAATTTTTTTATACAGTAGCTTTTAAGTAGCCTAAATATATTTTTGGTAAAAGAAAATTATAAGAAAGAGAAAATTGACAGCGGGTTTAACGAGATTTTTTTGAAATTTTGTTCTAAATATAAATGAATATGGCATATAAAATAAGTTTCTTAGAGAAAATTTAAAAACGAGATTATACGTAAAGAATTATTGTATTAAGGAAACGTTTCTAACGATTTTATAATTATTTTTTCTTTTTTTTTTCAAAAATGTAATTTCCACTGATAAAAACAGATGGCATACTTTGTTTGGAAGTAAAAATCATATAAAACGCTGTTTTAAGATCAATTTTAAAGGAATAACTTATTTTTTTAAGTGAAAATATCCGTGAAAATAACAGTCAACTAAACGGATGAAAATGGACTCCACTTACATACGATTTCTTACTTAAACTCATTCGATAAACAATTTGTATAATTTAAATTATTAAAATATCACAAAAAATTGAAAATACACAATTGTGCAATGTGCACAAAAAAACTTAATTTTAGTATTAAAAAAATGTACGGTCAGGCAACGATTTTTAATGTGTAATAATTTGAATAAAAACTCATAATATTTTAATAATAATATTAATATTTTTCAGTTTTGTCTTTAAAACCTAGTTTGAATTGTATGCAAAAACTAAAAAAAAAAAAAAACTAAAAATACATTAAAGCATTGCCTATAACAATCCAAAATAATGCTTAGTAAGATATAATTATACAAAAAAAAAAAATCAGTTTAAGAGTTGATTTTTTTTTCAAGAAGGTATGTACTATCTATACTAAAGCAACTTTGATTGACAGGAAAATGAACCTGGTTTAAAAAGTGTATAGCATCACTATAATGTTGCTGCTATTTATTTTTGAAAATTACTGGTCAGCAATGAAAATAGCCTTCGAACCAAAATATACTTTTCTAAAGATTTTGGTATGCTGAACCCGAATCTGGAGTCAAAAGTACTCGAGTACGCCCCGTTTTCCAGATATGGTAGTCAAAAAACGTTTTTTAGTATACATTTAACGTCGAATTTCTTCACTGCAAAATATTTTGTTACAAAACTATTAATGAGATGTGAAAGAGCTGCATTCTATCGATCTAAATCAATTTATTTTTTTTTTTAAATTCTTTGCAAAGTCACATTTATAATTTGTCCAAAATATTCTCTGTAGTTCAGTTAAGGCGTATTTCGAGAAGGAAAGTTCTGAAGTAATAATTTTTAATGGCTAATTTTATATTTATTGAAGTGCAGAGCACGAATTAGAAGCTACACAAAAATAAAATGCACGACTGGATCGCACGTACTTGCTCTTTAGGTTAAAGTTGCTATACACGTTAAAGCTTCTTATATAAAGTTTATTAAAATAAATAATTATGTTAGAAATTAAAAAATAAAGGGCTTTCGTTTTTATTTAAAAGAAAAGTGGAACATTTTTAAAAAAGAATAAGAGATATTCAAAAACAACAAAAATTATCTTTCAAAATTACGTAAACATCATCTGTAACAAATTTGAAGAAAATCCGTCCACGCGTTTGGGCAATGGAGAGTTGTACAGATGGACGCACAGACGCACAGACCGACGGACGGCATGACGAAAACCACTTTTTGGGGATTCTCCATCATCGTAATGTTGGTTTTGATTAAAACCTCAAATTTTTTTTTGACACGAAACCAATACTTGCCCTACAGAGCAAGTAAAAATTATCACGGAAAACATGAGAAATCATCTAAAAACTTCCACAAAAAAAGTTTTTTTTATTGTTTTTGGTGTATATGTAGTTGAAAATGTGAAATTTTTCGCAATAAAAGTGGAGGCAATTACCGAAAGTTTATGTTTTTACCTATTTTTAATACGACTTTTGGATTCTTTAATAAAAATGTTGAAAAATTCATAAAAATCAGTCCAGAAAAAAAGTTTGTATGCACTTCTCTGTGATAAATGTAATCATAATTAACTTGGCCAATGTCAAGAGTATAGAAATTCCAATATCCTGCAATTGATATTTTAAATTTGGCCTGAATCGGTAACAGTTCTTTGTTTTTTCTAGGCTCACCGAATTTAAAAGAGCTCTTTTATCTAAAATAAATTTAAAAACACTTTATTTTTCAAGACCAATTATAATAAGACCTTCATCTTGAAGGTGATAAGTGACATTTTTGTGAAATTTGACTATTTTCTCAGAGATGAGGGTCGTTTTGTTAACTTAAATTTCTGTTTAATCAGAACAATTTTTCTGTCACTTTTAGTATCTTTTTAAGATCACTATAAGTCAGAGATTTGAAACACTTTGTATTAAGAAGGAAAACTTTAAAGCTTGATTACTCAAGTGTTTGAAAATGTCGCTTAACACCTTCATCTTCTAAACGCTTCAATTGTTCTTTTATTTTCAATAACTCTAATAAAACAACTACCTTTCCTGTCTTAATAGGGTAGAAAAAAGCCACACACGGATACAATTTTACGTAAATCACGAACTCTATTTATCAGTATTTCTTGAATAATAATAACGTAAATTCTTTTTAAACTGTTCATTTCGATAGACCTGTGTTTAAAGAAATCCAATTGTAAATTTAGAAACATTTTCTGGATTGAACAAACATGGGTCCCAAACAAACAAATTAAATAATAAAAAACATTAAACAAAATAATTCTTTCTTTAAAAAAGGTATATTTGCTAGCCTAATGGTACATCATTTCAAAATATTTTCGTGTTAGTTTTTAAATGGGGTAAAAATTAGAATCAGGAAATGTGTACGAAATACAGAAAATGGAGACAAAAGAAAAGTATAGATATTTTTATAAATAACGAGTTATTATTTTATTAATATTTTTTAAAACACCTTTAAACTAGATTTGGGTGAATATTGGAGTTATTTATTTTATTTTATTTTCCAAAAATCAAACGCAGTAAAGATATGAGCGTATCAGTAAAAAGAGAGAAAATTGAGGTAGTCAATTCTTGTATTCAGTTGACGATATATTCAACCACTTTAAACATAATGGCAATACACAAGCTAATATTTGGTTCAATTAAACTAATCGAACCAAAATAAAAAACATGTTCTGAAGCAAAAGTCGTTAAAAGTTAACACAAATGTTTTTAGTCCGACAAAAAAAAAATACCAGATGCGTTTCCTTTTTTTTTTTTTGTAGTCAGTTTTATATTCCAGCTCGTAGTTTATATTTAATTTTATTTTATCTTCTCTTGGAAACCTTCAATAACAAACTACGTGACAAACTAAGTCAATTCTCTTGAGAGGAAAGAAAAAAAAAACAAAAAAAAAAAAGATATAAAAAAGTGTCTATATAATAAAAGTCCTTTTCCATCTGAGAGCACACGGCACTGCGCTCTGGGGAGCCGATAACGACCATATTTAGTAAAAGCCGCATCAACGCAATGTAATAGAAATATGAGATGAACATTTTCTAGAAAATAAAATTAAATTAAGAATTTTTTGAAGTCGTAGTTCTTGTTGAATGAAAAAATGAAAAAAAAAAACTACATAAAATGAACAAACTCAAAAAACCCCTATAAAACGTCCAGTGTCCCTACTGTCCATCATGAAAAAAAATTATTAGCAACAAAAAAAAAAAAAAGGGGAAATGAATAAAATAAAATTTGGCGAGCTGGAAAATAATTTTTTTTTCTTATTTCATTTTTTTTGTTCAACGAATACATATTGTAACCGTTACATGTCTAAAAACGAAACTATACCCACTTATAAAATGTGTCAACCAGGACTAAAGGGAACGAACGAAAAAAAAATAGTAAAAAAAAAAAAAATTAAACTATGTAGGTCGTAAATTCTTCTCCTAGCACAATATGGGAGGCAAAAGGATAATCAATTACTTCAAATAAGTACAAAATATCATCCTTGCTTTACTCAACAAACCACACACAACCATACGCAAACATTTTGCCATACAAAAACCCAACCTAAAAGCCACATAGAGAAGAGACCTGCTTAAGCTAAAGGTATACACGATACGTCAAACGAGGGCATTTAAAGTGTATAAAAGGACTATCACTATGAATGCTTTTCAAGATCCTGGGATATGAAAAAAAAGGGGTTTCATTCTCCGGTAATAGCGAACTTTAGAACGCAGTTATCAGCTTACGACTTATCCAGTAACTGGTATTCGAAGGCTTAAAGAGCGAGAGAGAATGAGGAATGTGTTTCATGAATCATATTCTAGAGATACACATTCGCCTCGTATATCCTTTCGTATGTATATTTATTCAAAAAAAAAAAAAAAAAAATTAGAAGGTACAGCGAATATTTGCGGTTTAATTAAATTTATTTAAAATTTTCACAACCTTGTGGTAGTTAGATATAAAAAAGGAAAAAAATTAAATATAAAAAAAAACACATTCACATACATATTCCTTACTTATATGTGAGTGTGTTGAAATGTAGTGTGATGGGGGCTTAGTGGTACATGTGGCCCTTTGTCTAATGGGCAGCGGTTTGGGAGCTTATACATGAAACCCTACTCAAAGTCAAATTGTTTTTTTTTTCTCTCTTTACGTCAGTATATGTGCGGTTTATTTTAAATAAATATAAATGTATGTATGAGCGAGGATGCGTTGGGTTAATTTTCTAGATTGTTCTTATTTGTTTTTCACTTTATATATTTTAACGCAGATTTTTTTTGTTTTTTTCTTTTTTTTTTTTGCTCGCTATGTAGGTTATAATAAAGGTACCTTAAGGGTTTGACAAAAGACAAAAGTCTAAGCTAAGATTAATGCGAATTATATGTAGAATGTGATAGGATTAGTTAAAATAGACCATAAAGTTATAAAAAGACATCATAGATGAAAAATTAATTTACTACAAAAGTCATAAGATCTTGATGCATGAATGGAACGACAAGCCATTATAAAGGGTGATTTTTTAAGAGGTTTAGAACTTAAAAAAAAAAAACACAAAAAATTCGAAAAAATGAATGAAATATTTATGTGAATCGATAATCAAAAAATAATCTAATGGTGTCAAATCGCACGATCTAGGCGGCCAATTGACCGGCGTTGTGGTAGGTCGGCTGGCTTTAGTTCTTGCACCAGCTGTATCTTAAAAGGCTTTACGCCCAAATCCTTCCGCAAAATTTTCCACGTAGTGCTGTAACAAAGGCCTAACTGCTGGGAACGGCGCCGAATCGACATTTCGCGGTCTTCTGTCACACTAGCTGATACGGCCGCAATATTTTCTTCACTACGCACAGTACGTAAACGTGTTGGTGGTTTAATGTCCAACAAAGTAAATTTGGTCACAATCTTCCGAATAGACTGCTCAGAAGGTCGATAATGCCAACCATAAAATGGAAGCAGCGCGCGATGAACATTTTGAACCGAGCACGAATTTTGATAGTAAAATTCAATAATTTGCAAGCGCTGTTCATTTGTAAGACGATCCATGGTTAAATTGCAAACCAAACTGAAGCTGTTTGACAGTGACACAAGGTACTAAACACACGTCAGCTGTCAAAACCAGTGTTGCCAAGACCAAACCAGCTAAAAAATCACTCGTTACTACCACCCAAGTGGTTTGAGAACTTTGTAATTTTGATTAAAAATTTGGTTATGTATTGGGTTATCCTGGACATCAATTTTTTTTTCCTTTGTTTGACTTGGAACAATAATTATAAATCATTGGCCAGAAGTTTTTTTTAAGATAATTTTGTTTCTTTCTGTTTTTTTGTAAAGTAGAAAGCAAAAAACTGCAAGCGAAATGGTAAGGTCCTGCCTTAAGCAAGAACTAAGCTTTTTTAGGTGTTAATAGCTTAAAATTTTGCACTCAGTTGTCAAATTAATCGTATTTCTGTAAACCGAGTCAATTTTACCGAAACCTTCTCGAAAAAATTAATAATATTAAAATTGTTCCAAAAGGTAAGTTTGAACGGGAGAAAAAAGAAAAATACAAACACATGAAAAACTTTAAAAAAATAACAGATATTTTTCATTTCTTTGAACAAAATATTGTATCAGAACATGTAAATGTTCTGTTAGGACCCTTTATTGATCATAACGGCACTATTAACTATTAACCTATTAACTTTAGGGCCAATCAGAGACACTAATTAGTTTGATCCCATTCTGTCCTTATTTGTTTGATCAGATTATTAAATTGAAAGATTAAGCTTACTAATCTTTCAGAATACAGGCTCCTTTTCATTTGCTTCACGATTCAGGTCAAGAGATTCCATTTTATATCCCGAAACATAAAGATTTTCCTCTTCTAAGAAGTTTCTTACAAGCTGTCTGGTCTGTTCTGATAGTCATTATAGTGTTGGAATCAGCAGCTTCAGGGATCTTGGACCTCAAATTTGGAATCATATGGTTCACAGAATTTCCCTTTTGAAATAGGCAAACATCCTGGAGCCTACCAAAAATAATTTTTGTGAAAAATGTATTGAAAAAAAAATTGCATTTAGGAAAAGGCCGTAAATGCATGTATAACATTGAAGAATTTCTTTTTTATTAACTGAAATTAGTAGTCATAGTATTATTAGTTCTTTCGTTGTTAAAAAATAAACCTAAACGGTCAAAATGGCCTTTTTGGCACCCGGGTAAAATGGTATAGAGGTCCATTTTCTACTAACTCTTACATTTTTAGTTGATTTATGGAGACATTTTTTGGAAATACAAACGGTTTACGACAGGCAGTCCTGAAGGTTGGACTCATTATCATAAAATCTAAATGCCATCAAAGTAAATGGGCAGGGATACCAGATATGGGACCCTTCCCAACAAAAATAATATATTAATACAATTACATATTTTTAAAAAAAACTTTATATAAGAATCTATAACGTCCACAGGAACTTTGACCCTAAGAGAAAGTACGTGCGACCCAGTCGTACATTTTAATTTACCGAGATATGGGACATTTTTCTTAGGGGAAACATTTTTCTTATTGGGGACATTTTTCTGAGGGGGGACATTTTTCTTAGGGTGGCCATTTAAGGCCACTCTCCCTTCCTCGGATGTAACTCTCCCGTTCAAATCAATATTTCTGGACAACCGGTAGAGAAAGTAGAAACTTTCAAAACATGAGGGTTTTGTCTCTACCAAAAGCGGAACCGAATTAGACGTCGACAGTCGTATTAAAAAGGCAAAGGCTGCGTTCGGAATGCTGTCCAAAATATAAAGAAATAATTCTATCAGCTTATAGCCAAAGCTAACACTGTTCCGCTCAAATGTTGAATCCGTGCTTCTGTAGCTCGTGAAAAATCTGAACTTCTGTCACAAGTAAGGAGCAAATATTCGTGAATAGGTTTCTCAATCGTAAATCAAATGAAGAACTTCATAGAAGAATTTTAATTTTAAAGTTCAAGTACCTATGTACACTTTGTCTGCAAATAAATCGGACAAAAACTTCCTGCTTGCACAGAGGTTTGCAGTCATTTTGTACGATAGGTCTAGTCAGGCAACATTTTTCGAAGCCAATTCGCAATGGAAAATGTGCATCGGATGAACTTTTCTTGTACAGTTTATAAACATTTTAAAGAAACACTAATGTGAGGTATTTATACTCTTTCCAGCACTGACTATTCAAGGTAAGCTATTTTTTAAATTGATGTCCCTTGAAGGTATGCATCAAAACAGGGTTTCTTCTTTTATAAATGGCCGATCCAACACGGAAATTTGTCGATTCTTAAGAAAATATTTTCTCTGTACTTTTTATTTGAAACAGGGCTAAATGTCAGAAATAGTCGATACGTTTCGCAAGACAATTTCTTTCAATACCATTTACTAATTTACTCCAAAGAGTTAAGCTATTATCACACTATTTGGTAAAAACCAAAATTTGTGTTAGGATTTATGAATTGTTGGTCATAAAAATGGCTGATTTTGGCTCTTTTAAAAAAATTATGATTGTGGGTGCGACCCACACTGGTAACTTTACATTATTTTACCTACAAAATAGAAACCCCATATTTATTTCAAGTTTTGAACAATTTTTTATAGTTTTATTTATGCTAAAAAAAAAAAGAAACAGCATGTTGGTCTTTAGCGCTAACTACTCCATTGAATATAAAATAAAATTAACCAGAAGAAATATTTGAAACCAAAAAAGATAGAAGAATTTATTTTATTAGGCTTTTACTGCAGTTTAAAAAAAAAATATCAATTGGGCTTTCTTTACAACCTCGCTAATCCTTTGTTATGGTCTGTAAATTCATCCGGAACTTATATCCTCAGTGAAAACCCATTTTTCAGCAATTTATTCTTTTTTTTTCAGTTTTTTTTGTTGCTATAATAGGATTTTATCTTTAATTTCTACCATTAGAATATTAGGCCAATGAGCCCGCTCTCAAAATATTTGATACATTAACAAGATATTTGAGATGAAAGTCACTTTTAAATATTTTTTTGAAATTGCAGTTATACAAAAACCCCATGTTTAATTTAGTTTAAACCCCTTTCTGCATCTTTAGGGGTAATATTTGTAAAATAAAATCCGAAGTTAATATCGTCATTGTTTCGTACACACCATCACACACACGCACATACACACATCTTTTAAAAGACCTCAAAACGTCGAGAAATGTCAAATTTTTCACTTCGACAAATCGCACCAATCAAAATAACTTGCAATGGGAAGCTCTCGAGATATTGTTCAAAATTTTTAAAAGTCATTTAATTTATTTTTATTTCTAATTTTATTTTTTTATTTTTTATTTATTTTATTATTGGACAAATCCCCATTATTACTCATAATTCAATTTTGTCCATACAAAACCATGGCTATTAACTAATTTAACTGTTCCTATAGTTGTTTATGTAAAAAGTTGTCCCACTTAGAAGCAACAAACCATGGTTAAATGTGTTTGCCTAAAGTATAAACGAAGTTATTGAGGTAACCATTAGGTATATCAGGATATACCCAAGTAGGGTAGCCCAGATTTCTTTCTCGTTTGTCAAAATAGGTCTACGAACCATGTCCAATTATACATCAAACATAATACCCTGTTCAAATATCAGCATCAGCAGCATTAAAATCAAGTTGCTGCGACCTAGTTGTACACACAATCTCTTCGTTTCTAACACAGGGATAATCCAAATGTGAATTGAAATTAAACTTTGCGAAGCCCAATTTATTTTTTTTTTTTTTTTATTTAATTTTTTCGCAGCGCTAGCTGTTAATCTATATCTCTGTCTAATATGGTTCACTTAACTAGGAAAACCGTTAAAAGGGTAGATATTAAACATTTAATGTATAGATACTCGTACATACATACAAATACAACAATGTTATACCCGCCATCAAGTTTGATAGAACCTGCGAGGCGAGGGTAGGTATAGGTAGATCTCGATGTGAAAGTTGAGGTACATATACCCATACTCAACCCCATACCACTTATTAAATGATGGGGGTTGTGTTTTGTATAGATATTCAAGTATTTTACATAAAATAGGGAACGCGTTGACATTATGGATTTAGAATTTATATCGAGACAGAGAGAGAGAGGGAGCAGTTCAAGTACCTAGAATAAGAAGAAAGCAACCAAAAATGCCTCTAAATTCCTTACTTGTGAAAAGATATACACACATTTATATAAAATAAATGCCAAAAACCTCACTCTAGCACTCATTTTGCATATATATACTGACAAAACTTTACCCTTTCAGTTTTTGAATCTATTTTTGCGTTCGCTTGGTATTGTACTTTTAGGTAATCTAATATTGCATACGGGTTGAATGTCAATAAAATCTCAAAGAAGATAAAACCGAGCTCATTCTTAAAATGTCAAAAAGGGTTCGTTCGCTTTATAGGCACAGCTCATAGAGAACTAAGTGAGAGTGAGAGTAATACCAGAGAGCGGGGGGAGGAGAGAGAGTATTAGAGCTGTTGATGCCAACGGTATCTTGATGAAGGACCAAGGATTTTCAGTGCGTAATTTAATGCCACTGATTTTAGACTGGATTTTGTATATATTTTTTTTTTTTTTTCATTTTATTTTTCCAAATAAAAGTTGAAGTGTGTTGTACACAACAATGGATATAAATATACTTACACCATTTTATTCAGCAAGTGATTGTTGTATATATTATGTATATTCAAGCTTAAGTTGTGTTTATTTTCTGTTGTTGATATGGGCTTACAGAGGATTTCGAAAGAAAACAAAAGCAAAACAAAGTTAAAAATGCTTTTGTTGTATTAATTATTCGGAATTTAATCATAAACAAAGAAAAGTGTTCATTTATCAAAAAAAAAAAATAAAATAAAATAAATAAAAACAAAAAATAAGCATAAGTTTTGATAATAACATTGCTGCTATACTGGCGTTAAATAAATGTATAAAAGAAGGATTGTTTATCTGCCACACGTACCTACACCATAGATACACACCATGTCTGTATATGTTCGGTAGGATCTGTGAGTTTTTTTTTTTTTTTTATTTTTTTGATTCTTTTTTTGAAGATAAAAACTTGTGGTGAATTTATTTTTAAACCATTATATGATTCCACATAAGGATAAAGTTAAATTTGTGAATTCATATGGCAAATAATGGGAAATTTGAATGATGAAAGTTTGGCCGGGAAAGATACATAGATAGTGGCTAAAAGGTTTGTGGTTACTTAAATGGGTTGGAACATTGAAAAAGAGTTGGGTAGGTAAACGAGGGTCGAGCAAACATTGAGTACACACAGCTACGAAGAGGGTTAATTTATAATAATTCTTATAAGTCGGTTCGTTTTCAAAAAAAAAAATTATATATTAAATTATGAAATGCGGGACTACAATTTAGGATTTATGCATTTGAGGCGAAAAAAGGGGTTATTCGGAAAATTTTTGAAAAGATTTTTACTTTTGTTATTTTTTAATAGATTCCTACTGTGTTATTCTTTTTTTTATATATAGAAATTTCACTTTATTTTATTCAGACATTGTCTTCTTGGCATATAGGAGGTATTTATTTTTTTTCGTTGACAATTATTTTACAAAAAAAAAAAAACTAAAACTAATTAAATTCATGAAATTTTCTTTAGAAACAAATCACATTTTGAGAAAAAATGAAGGACAACACAATTTTACTTTTGTATCGAGTATATTTATTAAAGTAGTTAGTTAATTTTAAAACGACGAAAATGTAGGAAAGGAGAATCAGCACTTTTGTTTCTATCGGATCGTATTGATGCCTTCAATGCCTCAAAAAAAAAAAGGGTAAGTATTTATCATAAGCATAAATTCGTGTTCGTTAACGCTTTTTTTTATAATAATATTCTATCAATCAAAAATATTGAAAAATCACAAAAATATAAGAAGAAATTAAAAAAATAAAGTTCGCTCCTCAGCTCTTTTGTTTTAACGAAGGCGGTACTTTAAAATTTATAATTTATGGTTATGTTAAACAATTATTTTCCAATAACTGGAAATATAAATTGCGCTTATTCATTCGTCCTACTGTGCTTAACAGTCATCGTGTCACAGTGAGAAACGCATTCCAACCTAAAGATATAAAGAGCTCTTATCTATAAACTTCTTTTCTTTATTTTTATTTTTCAGAAACATTTTCCAACACCGCAAATCATTAATTAAATGTATAAAAACTTTATTTGCCCAAGACTTGACTCTAATTTCAAGATCGATCACTTTATTAATATCTGTCTAAATATTCGAGGCTTACTTCAACTGCTAAGATTCAATGCGCATTAAAGAAGCGTGTTCACAAAAGTAAAAATGTATAAGAAAGAAGTTTTTGCTGATATGGGCTTACAGAATTTGGAGGCCAGCTTAACTAAATGTTTTTAATTATTTACAATTTTGTCATCTAACTTCAAACTTATTTTAAACCAAGCAAGGATGCAAATTTTTAGTTTGCGAAACAAATTAAGATTTAATTATCTACAATTTATAAAATTAATTTTTTTTTGATTCTTTAAAAAAAAATGTATGTAAAATTAACTCAGCTATTATAGTGTAGAATATTATATTTTTTTTTTTCGAAAACCTGCCGTTTTTTTAAATATAAACAAAAAAAAAAACCTATTTTTGTGACCTTTGACTTCCTGTAACGAATCTAGCGACCATTGGCAAGTTCAGGACTTAACTCAGATTATAAACCATTCCAATACCAACTTATGTACCAAAAATCAGTCTGTTGCAATTTTTTCTTTCTTGAAAAGATATGTTCTTAGTGGACTACTAATCGGGAGGAAAAAGGACCCTGCCCCCGATACGATTTCATCTTGTTGTCAACCTACACCCTGTAGCCTTTTCTTGCCCTGCGTATTATGCATAATGTATTTCTGAGGACAATGAAATAAAATACACATTCTTCATTCTTGAAAAAATGAAATCCAAACAAAAATGCTACCTATCGGTTAGTTGCACAGTGAAACTCAGCTTGGAATTTAGTTAAAATGTTGTCAGATGTTAAACTTCAAAACTATGATTCAATTGAAAATATTTTGCAGTAAATTTTCTTCGAAATAATTTTACAAAACGAAATAACCTTTAGCATTGAATGTATATTATAGAGAAAGCTTGCTTTCAAAAAGAAAAAAAAAAAACAAAAAGAAGACAATTCACGTCCCACATCCAAAAGATGTTTGTTTTAACCGGGGGCATGACAATTCCTTTTTTTTTTTGTTTGTGTTGATTTCATTTTTTATGCGAATAAAAAATATTTCCTTGCTAAAATGGTTGTTTTTTTTTTTTGTTAGCTTCTTCTTTATTTACATTAATTTTAGGCTATTTCCTCACAATGTTACCAACGATGATGATTAATTGAATCAAGCTTGATGGGTCAGAAAAAAAAATGAACACCAACTACCAGTAGCACTGTGTTCATTTGGAATAAGTAAAAAAAAAGCAAAAAAAAATTAATTAAAAGATGTGCGAGTGATTTATTTGAAACTCCTCCCTGTCCGCATTTAAACAAAAAAAAAAGTCTTAAAACATAAATCTCCCCAAAATACAATAAAAAAGACAAAAACTGAGACCAAACAGAAACAAAAAAACACAAAAGAAGTTAATTGTTTTCTGTTTTTTTTTTTTTTTTTTATTCACATTTTATATGTATAAACCGACTATACCGTATAGACATACACACGTAAATGTATCAATGTCAAGGTAATGAAAATTAGTGAACACAATTACTGTCCCTAAATTAATGGTTTGAGATTTAGCAACGGTTTCCTTGACAACAAGAATGACGACACACGAGAGATGAGAAAAAAGCATCCCAGGATACCAAGGACGATAAAAAACATTGACGTTGTGTCGTTCTCATTCTCTTTCTCATCGTCGTTGCTTCAATTCAATCTCTGCGTCAATTTTTTCCGTCAAGAAGGATGGATGAAATTTACTCCTTATCGAAATTAAGAAACATAGATACTTTGAGAAGAATCAACTGACATCGTCGTGGGGGCAGTATTGTGGGTGGTTCCAGGAGGTGGACAAACAGAACGTGTTTCAACTCATAAGATGTTTTTTTTTTTCTCTTGTTGCTGCCAACAAAAAAAAATGAGATACCAAAAAAAAGTTAAATAAAACATTTCAAAGTTTGATTTTATCTTAAAGTTTGAAGTATCTTAAATAAATATGTATCCGTATCTGTACATAATATTTACATGGCTTAAAATTACCACAAGAAAATAATGAAAAAAAAAAAAAAAATAATAGCAAATCAAGGACTTGTATAAAATATTATTTTCGTGCATATCGTTGTAAAACAGTTAAAATCTCATATTTGATACTGTGTAGTTTTCAACTTTAAAACATTTTTTTTTTAAGTGTAGCCCCAGGCAAAGGCATAAGAACTTTTTAATACCGGCCTTTTTGGAAATAGTGCTAGGGGTGCGGTTTCATAGTCTCGTAGAAGTTAAAAGGCACATTTTTTAAGGTACAAATATAGATTTAAAAAAAAAAGTACTTCAAGTATTTACTAGTAAGTAAGGCAAGATGGGGTAAGTGCGGCCAAACAAAAAAGGTGGACATTTAATAAACATCAAGAACGTTATAACAATTTTTACATTATAAATATTTGTCATGAACGAAAAATTGTTGCCCCAATAGTAAAATTTATTTGTCAAGTATTTCTATAGTCAATAAATCTCTTTAAATAATTATGTGGTGTTTATTCCAACAAATAATAAAAATAAAATCTTATATTAGTTAATCGGCGAAAATCATTGAGGTGAGAAAGAAAAGTGTCCAAATCATTAAAAATCCATGCCCATGTATTAGGTTTAGTTATTATTTATGAGTTAATAAACGGGCAGAGCTCATAATAATTTATTTTTCAATTTATCCCAGAATAACCAACCAAAATCAGTTTCACTTGCTAGAATTCAATTACATCAAGTTCTTCAATAAATAAAAAAGAAGAAAAAACGTTTGGATATTTATAATTCATTTTTCGGTTTTTATTGTGCTCACAAAAATATGTGAGCTTCATATAGTATTTGTATTAATTTTTAAAGTTTGTTATTTTATTATTTATTTCAAACGGGAAGCATTTATTATTACTGGCACTTTGAAAAAATGTTGAAATACTTCATACAAATTTAAGACTTTGCTTTTAAAAATACATTAAAAACTCCATATTCAAGCCATATTTGCATTATATTCTGACTTAAAATACCAAAAATTTCCAGATTTGTTTCAAGAATACTGTATAACTCATTTATAACCTAAAAGCGTTTCCAGAAATGAAAATACATTTAAAACTCCATATTCAAGCCATATTTGCATTATATTCTGACTTAAAATACCAAAAATTTCCAGATTTGTTTCAAGAATACTGTATAACTCATTTATAACCTAAAAGCGTTTCCAGAAATGAAGTTCCCGCAAATGACGTTTTGATCATTATTATCGTTTATTTTTATTTTAACAAAATCAAACGAAATATTTTCGAGGATTTATTGATTTTGCGTCGTCAAAAAATTATAATTTGAATCTTTCTTCATACAAAAACAGGCGTTCCCGGAATGACGCTTAATTGATGTACGATCCTTTTTATATCAAATTCAATTTCAATTACTACTTTAATTTAATTTATTCATGCAGAAAACTATTTATGCAGCGATAAACCAATTCTATGACATACCGGAAAGACCATTTGTCGCGCCATGTGCACGTATTTTGTCACTGTAACTACATTGAGACATATTTCTTGGGAGAACATTTATTTTAATAGAAATTACGATTTTTCTCAGTATTTTTAGGGCACTTTGGAATTCTTTAAGAAAATTTTCCTTAGTAATGCTAGAAGGTACATGTAGCTAAAATTAATTGATTTTAGTCATTTTTGGCCACTAAAATTTCAGGTTTTGAGTTATGGAAGCGTTCCCGGAAAGGTTTTTCAGCTATATTAGATGCAAAAGTAAATACATTCGGAGATTCATGTCAATTATTTTAACCGGTACATGAGAAGTAAATTTTAATTTAAAGTAATTTTGAGACAAAGCCAAGTTTTACCACTTACTTTTGTTCAAATTTTGGAGGCTTAATTCAAAACATTTAAAACACGTTCGTTCTTCATTTTATAGAAATGACGAAACACTTTACTGAGACCAATAAGGTTTTTGCTTAAAATCTTTTGCCCAAAACTTTGCTCTTGTGTCTAAAGACGTTTAGATACAAAAACCAAAGTGCACAATGGCAATCTTCCTTTATGTTAAATACGAAATCCATTATTTTTCTTTAAAAAAAATTACAATATGGCTTCTAAAAGTATCCGAACGAGTCTAGACCGAATTTCGAACGTCACACCCGTTACACCTAATATTACGAAATTGCCACGTAAAAACATAGGTTACGAAATATAGTTAAAAACTAATTATAATATATATATACATATTATATTATATATTTAATTAAGAGAATAATCAAAAAAAAATAAGAACAAGAAATGTTGTAACTATGTCACACCCGTTACAATTGAAATACCCTTTAGTAATTTTTTAACAATTATTCCAACCGTAGTGTTAACACTCCTGTAAGTACCTAACTTCTGTAAAATTTACGTAATTTGTAATAAAAAGTTACTTACATTAAAAAAAAAAAACAACATAAAACCTAGGAAATCTCAAAAAAGCAATTTGTACCAAATTTCAAGCATATCCATGAACCCGTTTTAGCTGTGGCACTGTGTACAAATGGAGGCATAGATGCACTAACGAACAGTCGCACAGACCGATGGCCGGCATTAGAAAACAAAAACCTTTATTTAATTTTCCATCATCGTAATCAAAAACCATCAAAACATTGAGCATTCCATTTGATCTTTTAGAAAAATAAATTGTTAAAAAAAAAAAAATAGAAAATCGTAAAGTTGTTGTAAAAAAAAATTATTTTGTAGGTACATAAAAAATTAGCAAACCTTGTTTTGAAAAAAACTCTAGTTAGCCATTTTCAAGGAAATGTTAATGAACATCTTAAACTATAATTTCAAAAAAAAAAAAAATCAGTAACCAGTTTTTGAAAAATTAATTTAACGTTTAATTGGAAGCGATTCTATAGGTACCGCTATTAAATTATGAAAATATTATTAAAATAATGAAAGCCGTTTTTGAAAAAAAAAAAAAAATCCATGTGCGTTATATGACTGGTACCGTTAAAAAAGTTCAATTTCTTCTCGAGTGAATTACCCAAAATCGCCAACTCATACTCTTGAAATGAGGTAAATCGCTTCTAGTGCTACAGACAACGCAAACATAAATGAGAGACAATAATTTTTCAGTTAATCGTAAAGAACATCTTACCATACTTTGTAAACTTTTAAGTGGCAAGGTAAAAATACAATTTGCAGTAACTTGGTTTTGACTGTTTGACCATGTAATTTTACAGCAGTTGCTATAACTATAAAGAAGTGGTCGACTCTTCAGTTCAAGGGGCTTAAAACTATCAAAAAGAATGAGAGAGTAGAGTTATACATTACAAAAGGATGGCTTCAAAAAAAAAAAAAAAAAAAATCCTTCGAAATACTTGAAGAATTTTTGTTTCCATGTACATATTTACACGGTGCGGTGTGGTTGGAAGTTAAAAACACACGAAAGATGTATCATCATCATCATTAAAAGTGATGATGACTATAATGTAGTCTCCCCGGTACGGTGCGGTGGTGGGTTGGTTCGTTGGTTTGTTGGTTGGTTGGTTTGTAGCATTTTCCACTGGTGATGCTGGTGCTTCATTTCAAAAAAAAAAAAGACTATATTATAAGGTACAAAGGGGAAAAGGAAATTTCTGTTGTTTTCGACAGAAACAGCAGCGGGTTGGTAAGCCTGCACAGTAGTAGCAGTAGCAGTAGATCCACTAGTAGATGGTTCATAACCATCCTGGAGACGACATTCCTCAGGGCTAGCAAATCCAGTTTAAAAAAAAAAAAAAAAAAACAGAAACAGAAAAAAAAAAACAAGAGAGAACCAAGGTACAAGTACTTACACACCATGATGTAGCACGTAAATGTTCTTCATCTTCCCTTAGCATTTTTGGATCACACCAAGGACTAAGGACTAAGGACTAAGCACTAAGGGCGGTTTGTGATTCAAGTCTCAATGCCACAGAGCGTTACAGGCAGCATGACCGACAACCTGGGCAGGGCATCCCTTTTACCGTGATAATGTCAGAAGGTATATTCCATACACAAACATACAAACATACAAACATATCCTTACATTATGATGAAGGTATGTAGCTTTTGGTCCTCCAAACAATTTACTTGTTTTAACATTTTTTTTTTTGTTGCTGCTGCAATTTCTGCGAGTTGGGTTTTCGTACATTTCTCGTTGCTGCAAAATAATTATGGCTTCTGGGACTTTGTTGGTTGGAAATGGTGTGCAATTTTAAATTCGCATAAGAATACAGAATTGTCCCTACATACTTTGCCTGATGGTAGAGTGTTTTCCTTTCTTCAGCTCTTACTCGTGCTCATCGTCGTCGTCTATTGCAAAATGAGACGAAAAAAAAAAATGCTACAGCTGTGTGGAAGTTTGTATGTATGATGACTTTATGTCCTTTAGATACTTCTCTACACACCAGCTTTCACTTATTCAGGCCCCCACCCCAAGATGAGTGCATTTGTGAGGAAGGGATGACAATTTTCTTTGTATATTGCCATTATTCCCATCACCCAATCTCCATTGCCATCCTCCAGCAGCCATAAGCCAACATACACTCATACACATTTGAGAGGGAAATTCAATTTTTCTTCAGGAGCTTTATGCAATGCGGTATTGTCAGTTTATTTTTTTATTTTTTTTTTGTATTTTTTTTACTGCGCAGGGTGTTCCGGATCTGTTATATTATGAGAGATCTTTGTCTATGTGAAATTAAATGTGGCAATTTGAGTAATAAATCACTATATTTCTATTGCTTCCGTTTTCTTCTTCTCTTTTTAGTTACATCATTGTGAACAAAGCATTCAAAAAAAACTTCAAGAACAAGAAAACAACAAAGTATTGAGGTAGTTTAGACTTCCTAAGGAAGTTTAATTAACTTTGAATGGTAAATATCATATTTTTGCAAAGGTTTCTTGATTTGTTTTTGACTTCTAAGGCAGTTTTAACCTCAAATGGAGGGTGACCATTTGACTTTTTGTTCAGGAAGTTGCGAGAATTATTAAATTTTGGAGGAAAGTAAAGTTTTAAATGCAGTTAAGGCTGACACATCTATATGGGGATAAGCCATTACGTGATGGAGGGGCTTACGGTGACTATTACAGTGAAACTTAGAGCAATGCGATTGCGGAAGTTCTTTCAGCAAGATGGTCACCTATGGTCGACAGTTCGAAGTGAAGTAGGATGTCAATACTTAGTTCTTCCCGCAACGACAGAGTGTTCCCACTAAAGCACTCCCAATAGATTAGACGGTAACGAAAGAATTGTCTCGTTTGTAGCAAACGAATAAAAAGTTTGCGAAGAACCTCTCCAGAAAGTAGTTTGTTGCAAAGAACTTCGCTTTTGTTGTAAATTTCCAACTCATTTACAGCAAATAACTGCAGGAAACAAATTTTCTTAATAATTGACTCTATGTTTGTGGCGTTCATAGGCATTCTATGCTACACAAAAGTTATCTAGTTCGTGGCGCAATAGCAACAGTCTGTGTTCGAAATATAGAGATCGCCGGATCAATCGCAGGTGTTACGCTTTACTTTTTTTATCGTTTGCAGGAAGGGTTTATTGCAAACGAATTTACTAATTTGCTGCAAACAAAGTCGAGAAATTGGAAAGCAAACGAAAAAGTCGTTTGGGTAATTTTTTTGTTTGCTGCAATTGATTCGCTCTTTCAGTAAATGAACCTTAGCCTCAGATATGCACTTTAAATATGTAAGCGAGGCGCCTTGTTTACAATCTCGTGGAGGACACAGCCTTCACAACAAATCACTCAAAAATATGGATTTAGACTGATCGACTTTGGGGCGGGTCGAAAAAACGCCATATAAAGCACTTGATTCCCGCACCTTAATATTCACAAGGGAACTTGGCGGATCAAGTAACTGTTAACCAAATTGATCATATTGCGATAGACGCCAGGTGTGCATCAATTATCCTGGATCGCCGCACGTTTTGGTGGGCCAACATACACTCATAGAGTTCGGAGGCGGATATCCATGGCACCACAGCGAAGAACGGAAGTTATGAAAAAAATCGACGTCGGCATACTTATATCGTGGGAGACTGCCGGAACTTTTGCTGACCGCGCCTCCCTCCTGCCTCCCACCAACATCAGAAAATACCTTGCCATCAGAAATACCTTGCCATCAGAAATACCGTTTCAGAAGACAACCAAAGAAAAACCCCTGCAGCCAAGGACGAGAGATATGAGTCAATGCTGCAGGCAAACACTACAACTTTAACAATATTTAAAAGGAAGAAGAAGGAGTACAAAAGCAATCGACAGGGGTAATTAAGTAAGTTGACGCGATCTACACAAGAATATCAGCAAAGATAAGGCCTGCATTGTGCCTTGATAAAAATGGGAATACCGTAGGTGACTGTGGATTTGAAAAAAGCACTTTTACAAACTGCTTAGCGGTGATAGCCAAACATTTGTATTATGCAGAAAATTTAATTCAACGTGGACGATGATCACTAAAATATCCATCTACCTAACGTAGAAGAAGTTAGAACAGTGCTATACAAACTTAGTATTGCTAGTCCGAACGGCCTGCCAGCCGCACTGTTCAAGACAGCAGAAGATGACTTGGTCAGGAGCATACATCGCTCCGTTGCTCTTTCTTTCTGGCATAAGCCGAGTGGGTGGATTTGTTTAAAAATTAGGTTAGTATACGAG
The DNA here is from genome assembly GCA_948107695.1 of Meliscaeva auricollis. NCBI lineage: Eukaryota > Metazoa > Arthropoda > Insecta > Diptera > Syrphidae > Meliscaeva > Meliscaeva auricollis. The sequence goes on along the minus strand of OX403619.1, from coordinate 28,304,544 downwards.
TGATTTTTGTAATTCCCAAAATTGTTTTAACTTTGTTTTTGAGTATCTTGTTTAGAGCTAGTACCTCCCATTTAAAAAAATCGAGTTATTAGAGTTTTATTCGAAAATGTTTGAAACGATATCGATTAGACTTGCTGTAAACTTCAGAGTGATTGGAAAAATACTGCATTTAAGGTTTTTGCAACACAATGGAAGTAATGCCACAAAATGTCGGTTATTTCGATAGATTTCGTTACAGGTTCAATCGGTTTCAATCAAAATCTGAGGTTTGCCAACCAAATTTCGTTACCCAACATGACCAAAAATTAAAAAAAAAAACGCAACATTTTCAAGGTTTTTGTAGTTTTTAGGATATTTTACCCTGAAGGATTAGTTTTTAGTAACAACTATGTACTTTCGTATGGTCAAAATTTGAGCCCAAAGTTTTTAAAGTAGCCTAATAGTTTCCAAAATATGCCTCTTCAAAACTTTATCAATTTAGTAAAAAAAAAAAATCGAAAATTATTTTTTTGGAACGATTTTCAATTTTTTTTTTCTAAAAATTTATCATTATAAAAGAAACCAAATTGCATACTTTGTTTTTATTTAAGAAGCTGTTTTAGGCATTTGAAAATCGAATTTTATGCTTTTTTATTTATTTTTTTTTTTTTCTAAAACTGCATTTACAAATTTTTAATTAAAAAGGCTTAGCATAAATAGTAACTTTATCTTCAAGAGCAAGTACGGGCGACCCAGCCGTGCATTTTATTTTATAGAGAAATCTTCTGGATTTCATGAAGAAAATCTTATTAAAATTTCAATAAAATTTCCATTTTTGTTCGTACTTGGCACTTAAACTGAAATTGTCGCTGTCATTTCATATAGAAGGCTACCCTAGTGGTGCCCAACGGGTAATTTCTACTCTCATGTTCGATCCCCGGCATGATCAAAATTTATTTCTTTTTTTTTTTTAAGGTTATCCCACTAAAATTTGGAAGATAATCTTCTTGGTTGAAAACCATAGAGAAATTTTATAGTTTTTCTTCTATTTTATGTGATCGATTTTTCTCGATGAGGTATTAAATATTTTTTTCACTTTAAAAGGAAGATGGTCACCTTAATAATCATCCTATATAATTTTCTTGATTTTAAGTTCAATTTTGTCCTCCTTTTGTTTTGTGTTTTCTTTTAATTATACCTTCGTATAAAAGTAATTTCCACTAAGAGGAGAAATGGGTTAAAGAAAAATGTGTACACACATATTTTCTATGGAAACGACAGGAAGTGATGTAATGTTTTCGATGTAAAACGAAATTGCATAATCGAGAAACAGTTAGGTAATTGAAATAGAATGGCTTCATTCTTATACATAGAATTTTAAATCGGTTACCTATACTATTATAAATTGTTTTGTGTTGGGAAATTTCTTTGGAAATCTTAATCTAAAGGAAATATGAAAATGTTTAGCATTTTATTGAACATTAATTGCATCAATGATTGTGAAGTGTGAATTATACGGAAACAGTTTTGATAGAATTTCATGATAAAATTTTAACAAATGGTACCTAATTGAAGATACCTATTCAAAGAATTGTTGGTATGTGCCTTTTTTTTAAAACTACTCTAAAGACATTCGTTTAACTTGCTTACATAATCTTGCCTACCAAATTATTGCATTTTATTAAGTTTTCAAAGAACACAGGTCAGGTCAGGTCGAATAATTTGGTCCAAAATCAGAAAGATGAAATATTTGTTTTTTTTTAATCAAAATAACATTTAATTAAAATTCACTTCTTAATATAATTTAGATGAATCTCCGAATGTATTAACTTTGTTTGAAACAGATTTAGTTTTTGTTTCATTCGATCTTATATACCCGAAAAATCATTCCGGGAACGCTTGCATAATTCAAAACCTGAAATTCAAATGGCTAAAAAATACAAAAAATTCAATACAAAAATGTATTCTTAGCATTACTAAAGCAAAATTTTTTTCTAGAATTCTCAAGTGCCTTACGTAAAAAACTGAGAAGAATCGTAATTTATACTTTAATAAAAGTTGTCCGAAAAAATATGTCTCAATGTAAGTTACAGTGACAAAATATCAATTTTTTATTCATTTAGCGTTCAGATGGCGCTACAAACAGTTTTTCTGAAATGTAATTGAAATGATTTATCGTCCCTTAAATATTTTTTTGCATGAATAAGTTCAATTAAAGTGGTAATGGAAGTTCAATTTGATATATATGGAGCGTACATCAACTAAGCATCATTTCGGGAACGCCTATTTTGTGATGAATAAAGAATAAAATTATAATTTTATGTCAATATTATGTTGTACAATTGAGACCAGTACAACAAAACATCAAAAATGTTTCGTTTGATTTTGTTAAAATGAAAATAAACGATAATAATGATCAAAACGTCATTTACGGGAACGCTTTTCCCACCTCCATGATTTTGGCCCATTTGGTCTTTAATTATTGATTTTTTTTATTTACTTCAAACTGCCTTACCATATCTGTTACAGTGCATCTGTTAAGATAGGAGTTTAGTCATTCGGTAAATTACTAAATCGCTAAGTGCCATGTCAGAAATGACGAAACACCGAAATTCAGGGTCTTGCAGTGTGATGAAAAGTCATTAAGTATTATTTGTGGCCCGCTTCGCAGGTTCTCCCGATTTTAACTTCATTTTTGGAGGCCAGTCCCGCGCTCACAAACCATCGTAGCGCCGCAAATCGCCATGCAAGTGCCTACATTTTCGTTTTTTTTAACAAACAGTACCGTTACTTCATTTTTGGAAACAGTCGTTGCTCTGATTAAAGTACCGTTAAGTCACCAGGTAGGCACCTACATTGTCAGTTTTCTTGAACAAAATGTATTGTAGGTGGACCGCTTTGTGGATTTTCAGGATTTTATCACATTTTTTGGGGAACAGTTCCTTTCACGCAACTTCTTTATCCCGCTAAGGGTATATGTAAAATGACCAGGCAGGCCCAAATTTCGTGATTTTGTCGTTTTTTCGGCCAATAGCCGTTTTTGAGATTTGCTTCTAGCACATACACCATACACCGCAGGTACAATTACATAAAATTAAATTTAATTTTGTGGAACGACTAGCTCATGAAGAGACTTAGTGACAAACTCGCTAAACCATTTTCTATGTGCGTGTATGTAGGGGAACAAGAAATTTCTGTCGGTTTCGAACGGCTAGCGCAGATGCACTTTTCATGACAACCAGTACCTACCTTTGGACTTGAGAGGGGCAGTATCCATGAAATAAAATAAGCTGCCATAGGCTGGGTACCGAACTCAGACTTCCGTCGTGATAGTCCATTGCAATAACCACTACACCAAGAAGAAGTAGGTAGGTTATTCTAACTTTAAGATTTTAGTGGCGAATAATGGTTGAAGGTATATTTCGTTGGACTTTATTTATTGACATCCGACCAGTCAATATTCAATAAACTAAAAAAAAAATGTATCTTAACTAGTGAACTGCACTGTAATCAATTAACCAAGCCATATTTCAATAAAAATTTAAAAAAACGATACACATCTACTAAATTGAGTGCATTAAGATAATTTTTGTTTGTATTTTCTTTTTTTTTTTTTAATAAAAACTTTGCTAATCTTAAAAAAAAAATATATACGAGTAAAATATTTTTTTTTTGTGTTTTTACTTTTAAAACGATATTCTGTGGGCATAGCATGCTTTTCACTTCATCAACCAAAAACCACTGGAAAAATTGAATTAAATTTTTATGCAGCAAAGTGCAGTCCCCTTGGTGATATGAACAGACGCATAGGTCAAACCTTTTATCACAAAATAAAACTAAAAACAGAAAATATTCATAAACAAATTAAAAAAAAAAAAAAAAAAAACATTAACAACACTGCACACAACTTTATTTGAATTAATATGTGTATCAGTGCCTATATAGATAAATTTAAGGCTAATGGATCATAAACCTGAAGTGATTTCAATTAGCAAAATTTTTCATACTCTACTCGACCGATATGTTAAAAAAAAAAATAAATAAAGTTCATGAATATAATATGGATGAATCTGTTAGTTTTTTATTTTGTTTTTTTTTTTTTTTTTTTTTTGTTAGAAAAAATCATTAAATTGAGTGCGAGAAAATAAAATGAAAAACATTTGAGCAAGTGAAAAATAAAACCTATTACAGAGATATGACCATTTGAATGAAGTGAATTGGATAAACAATTTTCGATTTATTTTTTTCCAAAGTTATCAAATGAATTGCAATCTATGAGTTTTCAAATGGCTAATCAAAATCAATGGATAACTTTTAGTGTAAAATCATAAAAAAAAAAAATTAAGAAACCTTTTTACAAGGTATCTACCTAGAAATTTGTGGTTCTATTGATAAATACTTCCAATTGCTGTTTAATTGATTTTATTTATTGATTCTATGGTCAAGTACTCGTAGTTCATGGTTTGAATTTGTTCAAACTTATAATGGCTAATAAAGTTATTCATGTTTTGCAAACATTTAGCACGAATGTTTTTATTTTGCAGTACCTACACCCAACGCGCACTCTTATTTTTGGTTGATGAGTTTGAAGTCTCGTTAGTAACTGTAAGTCAAAAGAGTTTAAGTTGCAAAAAAATCTAATTTGAATGATAAAATTTGTTTTAAAAATAAAAAAATACTTTTTAAATGGTTTTTAGCTTCAAACGAGATACGCTAACTGATTTATTCTGAGAAAATAGCTTTTAAGGAAAAATAAACCAGAAAACTATTTAGTACAATCCATTTGGTACAAAAGTACCAAAGTTTCACTTTGCAATTTCATAGTCAGAGAGCCAGCAGCCACTTTGACTAACCTACTAGCCACAAGGCTGAAATTTTGCTTACAGTTGATTTGGTATTAGTTATGAACAAAAACCCAATTCTGGCAGGGTTGCCAATCGATTTTTTAAAATGCGAAAAAATTGTCAAATCTAACCTTGTTTCGCAAGGCTGGAATTTTTATACAGGCTTAGATGCTAGTGAAATTTAAAAACAAGACGGTCTGGCAGGGTAGGAGTGCGCTGAAGGGTTGCCAGACGAGCCTAAAGTTTACAAAAAAAAGATAAAATTCAGCACATATTTTAAGATATTGGCAAAAGTTGTTGTTCAATCTTGTTTTTTTTTTTTGTTTTTTTACATGAACAGTTTAACAAGACTTTTATAATATATGAGGATTTTTGCAGTTCTAGAGTTGCCACATTTTATCTTTTAATTAAATTTAAAGTAGGTATATTGGCCGTATTGTTGACATGTACATACAACCTTATACTTTCTAATGCTTTGGGAATATATTCTTTAGTTTTAGCTTAATACAAAAAATATAGTCTGGCAGGGTTGCCACAGGTCGAAGTGCTTGCAGACGAGCTTAAAGTTTTTGTTAATACACACAAATTTATCATATTATTTTATTGCTTAAACTTGTTTGTTTTTACATGAACAGTTCAATCAGAGTCTTATAATATATAATAGGGTTATTGTAGTGCTAGGGTTGCCATCATTATTTTAAAATAAAGTTTTTAATAGGTTTACAACATAAAATTAACGTACTTTTATCCTATTCTTATACTCATATTTTCTTTAATATTAGTCAAGTAGAAAAAAATTTAGTCTGGCAGGGTTGCCATGAGCCGAAGTGCTTGCCAGACTAGCTTGTAGTTTTTCTTATTATAAGAAAGTTCATCATATAATTTTAGAAATTCGCTAGATTTGTTGCTTAGACTGTATTTTTGACATAATCATTTCGATGAGAGCCTTATAATACATTAGAGTTGCCTCGCAGTTGTAGGGTTGTCATACTTTTTTTTAAATTAACGTACTTTTACTACCTTTTACCTATTTTGTATTTGTTTAAAATAAAAAGTATGGCGTTTTGTCTATTTTGATTCATTTCACTAACAAAAACACTTCAAAATTCTAAAATAGATTATTCTAACAGTTGTTTTTCAAAATGGCGGTTGTGCTACAACACTACACACTTAAGGGGATGTTTTTTTTTTAAGCTATACCAAACTACCAATTTTTATCATAATATTTGACAGGTATGTTTTTACATAATGAAACATCCTTTTTTGTTTGTTTTTTTCCCGACTAGATTAATGGTGCTTGAAAGTTTTCATTGATGGTTCTTAGACATTATGCATACCGACTTGAAAAAATAAAAAAAAAATAGAAGAGGGTTGGCAATGCCAAGGTTGAAATAAATTATAACTTTCTTTCACATACATAGAAGTGCCACTCATTAATAGTGACATTGGGGGTAGTTTTTTTTTTTTTTTTTTTGATCTAACAACATTCGACAGCATTGAGCATTTGGGACGTTCAATTCCTACAAGGCTTCAATTCCCAACTGAACAATGCTGTGAAGATAAGAATTTATGATGAGCCTACCGAAGCCAAGGGGTTTATTTGTTTAAATTTAGAATTTAAAAATATCCGATATAATTTGTATTGGCTTGTCGAATAAGAGAATTGGCATGAGGATACCACACGCATTTTCAGTATTTTACTTTTACATGTTTTTTTTAATGATGAGGTAATTTTCTTTGGGGTTTATCTTTAAATGGACAACAGTTAAATTATTAGGTATATTCGATTGTGTGTGTATTAAACTTTTACTAAAGGATGAAGCTTTTCATTTCTTCATACAGGATATTTTTATTCAAAATGACTCGAATTAGAACTTAAATTCATTAATTCTAAATTTTTGACAGATTTTAATTATATGAATTGTATCAATAGTTAAGGTGTTTACAAATTTCAAACAACGACACAACGCGGGGATGGCGACAACAGCACACGAACATAAGAATGTCTCAAAAACGTGTTTTTCTTGCATATCATAATAAAATAGACTAATTCTAACAAAAACCCGTTGATAAAAATTGCAAATCTTTTAACTATCTTTAAACTTTTCTCGAATCGTAAAAAATCACGATTTTTGACATCCAAAAAGAAATGGGGGTTTTGCTTATATCTCAAAAACGGTCGTAGTTGGATAAAATTATGTTGTACAATCTAAAAGCTGAGTTAATTTTACGTAAATTTGTATTTGAAATTTTGAAAATATCAAATACCATTTAGAATTTTCAGCACTTCAAAATTTCATATGAATCCTAAATATATGCAATTTTTTTCATTTACTTAAGTTTTAAAACACCTTATACTAATTAATTAGCTCGAGAGATTATGATGAAGCTATCGAAAAAGAATGGATTTTTCTAAAACGACTGTGCTGTTCTAAAAATTATGTCAATATTAATTATATATGATTTTATAGCTTTATTAATCAAAAATGATGTAAATTCAGTTTTTCTATGGATATATTTCTTAAAAAAAAATCGTTTTTGTACATTTCCAGCATACCTCCGAAATAGCTAACTTTATGATAAAACTCCATATTCAAGCTATATTTACATTAGATTCTGATTTTATATACCAAAAATATGCAGATTTGTTTCGAAAATACTGTATACAACTCATTCATAGCCCAAAAAGCGTTCCCGGAAATGACGTTCCCGAAAATGTCATTTTAATCATTATTAACGGTAATTTTCTTTCTAACTAATGTAAACGATTTTGTTTTTTTGAAGTTTTACTGTAGTGATCTTGATTTTGCATCATAAAATCGTACAAAAATTATAATTTTAATCTTAATTCATAACAAAAAAGGCGTTCCCGAAATGAGGCTTAACTGATGTATGCTTTTTACATATAAATTTAATTTCAATTACCACTTTAATTTTATTTATTCATGCAGAAAACTATTTATGCAACCATAAAATAATTCCATGACATACCGGAAAGACCATTTGTAGAGCCATTTGCACGTTAGATGAATAAAAATTAGATATTTTGTTACTGTAACTGCAGTCAATGCTTTCTTTAAATAAACTTTTATTAAAATAGAAATAATGAATCTTCTCATTTTTTTTTGTAGGGTACGTGAGAATTTTTGAACAAAATTTAATTGATTTAAGTGTATTTTTTATCACTTGAATTTCAGTTTTTGAGTTATGGAAGCGTTCCCGGAATGATTTTTTTGGCTATATTAGATGCAATAAAACAAAAACTAACTATGTTTCAAACAAAGTAAATACATTCGGAGATTTCCATCTACCGGTACGTCAAAAAATCATCGATAAGTGATATCAACTTTGAAGATAGAACTTCACTGTAGACTATTTTGTTTCTTAACATATACCCCAAAATCACCCATTACATTTTCCTTAACTAATTACGGGGCAACCTGTCTAAAAGTATCCACAGCTATTTTGACTCCAAGTGCGTCCCAGTCGTGCATTTTATTTTTTTTTTACACTAAAAGACATTTAGATTTCATTTTGTTTTTAACGCTTGACTAAAAAATAATTAAAGCCAAAAATTTAATTTTAAAAATGCTGGCATTGATTTGAAATTTGTGTTTTGTTCTATTTTTTGTTTTAACTTTTTAAACTATCCACTCCTATAATAGAAAATTAAGTTTACCTATCACACAAAGTTCCCTTAGATAAATTTTCAAATTTATCTTAGTTTTAAAGTTATGAACCTACTTTCAAAAAGCCAATCCAGTAAATTTTAGTAGAGCATAAGTTTCTAGCAAATAAAAAAAAAACTTCTTCATTCAAAAGCATACAAGAAGGTACATCTTTTTTTTCATTTAATCTCAATTTCACTCTTAATTACTTAAAAAACAAAACAAAAAAGAAAACAATTACCACAGCCACAGCTTCAAAAGGCTCACTCCGCCAAACAAACCCTCCTCCTCCTCCCCTAAAACCAATTTACAATTATTCATCTCATCTTTCTTTTTATTGATATTTGTTGATACAAAATGAATAAATGAAATGAATATTAAATAATATTAAATAACATTCCCTTTAATTTTTCAATTAAAAAGTTTATTTTTTTTTTCTTAAACTTTCAATAAATTAAACATTCAACTCGAAGAAAGTTTTTGTGTCACTTTAGCGTGCGTTGTAGGAAGGTAGGTTTATTTATTTTTTTCAAATGAGAGAGTTCATTTTACATGTTTTTTTGACATCACAAAATATCTTTAGGGACTTTTTTTTTTTTTTAACTTAGAAGTTAGAATGTATGCAAACATAAATACAAAAACGTTGTATGAAACTTTATACTACCATCGTCATATTTAATAAATTAAATGCTTAAAGGTTCAAGACTTTGATGTTTGTTTTAACATAAATGGCAGAAAATTGAATTGCCAAACAAAGAGAGAAAGAAAGTTACCCTTTCTCAAAATGTCTGTCAATTCTGTCTTCAGTCTTTGGTCTTCGGTCTTTGGTGGTAAAATTTTGTATTTATAAATTTAAACGCACAACTTCTTCCTTTCCTTCACACTTCACAGTTTTAGTTTTTTTTTTTTTTGTTTGTTTGAGTGGAGGTAGAAATAAAAACATATAGAAACTATTAAGAAATGTAAAAGAAGTCATCCTTGACGTGTGCACTTTTCCCACTTGTTGTAAAAAATACAAAAAAAAAAAATACAACAAAATACAAACAATACAAGTTATTCCCATAGATGGTCAACAAACTGATCTTTTGGAGTATATAGCAGTTGGCAGTTCCCATGTTTGGAATCGTCTCATCCGTTGTCTTTGAGAAACATGCACCCTTCTTCTTCTTCTTTGGTTTGGTCGGCTGGTTAGTGTGTGTGGTAATTCGAAGCCCGATTCTTCTTCGACATGCTAAGAGCATGCGAGGTATTGCAGATTCAATGCAAGAATGGATATAATTACCGAACCCATTCTATTCATTTCAATTCATTTTTTTTTTTTTTATTTAAAATTGAGATGTGCCAAATGCTGGGGGTTAAAATCATCAACTTCGAACGACTTTTCACATGTCCATTCGTATAAATGTATTTAATGTATGGGGTTATTGAAAAACCACACATCGGTTATCTGTTTCATTTCGTTTTGCGGCTTCCCACAAGGTGGTGTGTGGGAACCTTTAATAAACAAAAGCACAAAAAACTGAAATTAACCAACGAAAAATGAAAAATGAAAAATAAAAAACAAAAAACTAAACAGAAGAAGAAAAAATATATAATTTTCTCATAAAAAAAATTATATTCCTTCCCTAGGCTCAAAAGGCAACACCACCAGAAGTTATCAAGGAATATCAAAAGAAACCACCTACCTCCTATGTGTAGCTACCAACTACCTAGCATACCTACTTAAGATTCTACAAAGTTCCTCATTTGGATTATCATGAAAAGGTTGTTGTTCGGAGAGAGATACTTTTTAATTATGGTGTTTTGTTTCCTTTATTTTTTTTTTACAAGAGTACCTAGTACTGAAGAGTAGGCTCTCTCCGCACTATAATTTGTCTCGTATTTTCGCTTCGAAATGGGGGGCGTTGTTTTCGGTTTGGTGTGGCCATGGCGGTGGTGAATGGTGGTTTCAATGCGCTTCTTAAGCTTCTTCACAGGATGTTATTAGATAGAAAAACGAAAAATATATTTATTTTGAAATAGAAGAGAGAGAGAGAGAGGGAGGAAGAGAGACTATTACGCAACAATTTACCTCCCCCATGCCATCGACATGCCATCAGGAGCTGAATGATATGAATGGAAACTTTATAGGAAGCAACAAAACTCCAACTCCATACAAAAGGGCGAAAACTTCTTAGCTTAACTTTATAATAACACATCATTTCACGGAAGGGGCTCGTATGGCTCAAGTTCAATTTTGTGGTTTCTGGCAAAGACTACCTATACAAGTTATGTATCCATGTTGGTAAAGTGTGTATCTTCAACTATAACAATCCAAAAGATACATTATTATATTGTGTGTGGGTGTGTGTGTGACGACGTGACGGTCGTTTTCTAATAAATTTTCAAAACTTAGCGTTTTCTGAGTCTTCCCATAAATCTGAAGGTAGGTCTTTTTTTGCAGATACATATTGTACCGTGCCTTTGTATCTAACAGAGAGTATATCTCATCGATATGCGAAAAGTTTTGAAGCCGAAGAAATTTGTTGAAAATTTGTATATATATTTGTGTTTGTGTGTCTGTGTGTATTTTTGTATATTTATGAATGTATGTGTTTGGCAAACGATGAAAACTTTGGAAAATGTTATTTTGTGTGAAAGTAAAAGACATTTTGTTGCAATGAAATGACAATGCACTCGAAAAGTTTTACTCCAACCAACGACCGACGTCGACGACATGACGATACGTCGGTATAGCGGCAGTGCGGGGCAGCAGCGAGTGGCAAGCTGCATAAACAGTAAGGTAAACGAGTTTGAGGAAGGAAAAGGCACCATGTGGAAGTGAATGCAAATGATATTTCTAATACAAGTTGATCGCTGTCTACTGTGTTTTGACTTAAAATTAAAAAGGACTTGAGGGTTTTAAAACTTATGTATGGCGCTTCAACTACCAATATAAACCCAGGATGTCTTCATTTCTATATCAATTTGCAATAAAAATTTAGATTCTTTTTTGTGTGTTTTATGCATAAACATGTTGAGCTAAATTAGGATCGAGTCAAATTTAGAGTTTCAAATTGTGTTAAGAGATTAGGTTTGAAGATTTTCAGTTTCTGGAAGGTAATTTTTGGAAGGATAAGAAAGGTTTTGTCTATAGAAAGTAGTTGCAGTTCTTCCACAAAGTAACAACTCAATTAACACTGCAAAACAGAACACTTGTGTCGCGTAAGAAGTAATACTGCTACAAATATGGGGGAGCTAGTGGGTACGACGACACAGAATGGCGCAGAGTGAGTTGAAATGAAAATTTAGTGCCTGAAAACTTGTTTGCGGTGAATTTTCCTGTTTAATTTATAAAATCGAGTTAACACTCTGAGAATGCCAAAAACACTCATTCGTTTTGAGCTCATTTTTATGAGTTGATTGCGGCAAACGAAAATGCTTCCCACACCTAAACACCATTTCGTTGTTTAAAATATTCTATTGTTTGCAGCAAACGAATGAATAGTTTGCAAAGAACCCCTCCAGAAAGTAATTTCTTTCAAGGAACTTCACTTTCGGTGTAAATATACAATTCATTTGCAGCAAATGACTGCAGGAAACAATTTTTTTTTTAATCATTGCCTCTACGTTTGTGGTGTTCATATGCATTCTATATGCTGCACGAAAGTTATCTAGTTCGTGGCGCAATAGCAACAGCATTTGTTCAAAATCGAGAGGTCACCGGTTCAATCAAAAAAAGTCGTTTGGGCATTTCTTTCGTTTGCTGCAATCGATATGTTCTCTCAGTGTAATAACTGCTGATATAACACACTTTCGTCATGCTGTTTCTAAGTGCCACCACATGCTTCACTAATACCGGCTAATCTAGCAGAGCTCCAACCTGCTTTTTTTAAGTGCCACGGGGAGCCTAACGAACACCTGCTGATTTTTCCAACGTTATTGCTGCACCAGGGGCTTTATGTGAAATACCAGCTCAATCAAAACAGTTTCGGAGCTTCAAATGATCAACGGATCATTCAGTTCTGGAATTAGTTTGATCTTTTCTGGGTGTAGATCGAGATTTTTTAACAAATTGTGAACGAATAGATTTTGGAAACTTTGAGCAAAGTATTGACTGAAAGATTCCGAATGATTGTAAACAACGTAGAATAGACTGTGATAAATTCGGAAATTTGTCCGGCACTGAAAGGGGCCGTTGTAGATTTGCCCTACCACGGTAGTTGACTCTGTGGTTTTACCGACCACTCGTGGGACCCAAGTTTACTAGAACATCTTACCTCCGAAAAAGTTTAAGATTGAAGGTCAGAAAAAGTATAGACTAAATCACCATTTTCGAAGCCAACGCAACGAACAAATGTAAATGTAGTGTTTGCAGATGAGTTGTCCACGAATATCAGAGCTCTTCGGGCTATGTGGAACTCAATCAATCGAGGCGAATCTTTTGGAGATGGTAGTTTTGTATAAATAAACAATTGGTCACTTTTTTTCGCCATCCTGGTCTTGCCATAATGAGAACAAAACTACTTTAAAACATCTTTCTATCAGGATTTCGACGAGTTCTCTGAAAAGCAATGAATTTCTAACCGCAACGAAATGGCTGTAGGTAGTCCTTCGTTACTTTTGAATTGGTCTGTTTTGCATCCATGGTATTGCGAGCCATCCGGCTACGAATTACGAAGCGATTTATACGTGTGATCGAAGAATATAGGGGGATAAGCTTTTGCTCCATCATCAGGTACTTGTTAATCGAGTAACAGTCGCTAAAAGTGTACAAAAACTTGATTTTTCAAATAATTTTCCGAAAAGGTCAAAAATCATGTTTTTCTACACTTTTAGCGCCTGTTACTCGATGGTAACGATAAACACAAAATATATATCGTTGGGAAGTACATACTCAAAAATAGAATTACCGTTATTAATATTTATGCTAAAATTAAAAATAGAGCAAAACACATGTTTTTTGCTGATATCTCGAGAAAGCTTCTTTGGAAAAATATATGAATGTCATTTTCTTGTTCAGCAACCCAAAATTAATTGTGCAGGTACTCACTATGAACCGAAAATTTGTAAACTAGTGTTATTTGGTAGTTTTGCAATTAAGCGTGAGTTTACCTCGTTTTTGGTATGTTTTATGAGTGTCATGGACTCAAACAATTTCTCATTAGACCAAAAACTTTGCTTAAGATGCTCCAAATAAACATAAAACTATAAACAACCAACAAACTAATTCGTAGAAACATTTTGGAATGTGAACCACTGTGGTCCATCTGGCTGGAACTGGCGACATTTTTAGTATGGGTCCTAAAAAATTCTTGATCAGAACGTATCAAATTACTTAAGTTACCCTATCAAACAAAAATCTAAATAAATTGCACGACTAAATCGCACGTACTTGCTCTTATAGATAAAGTCACTATACGTGCAGTTTTGGAAAAAAATAAAAAAATTATAAAACTCGATTTTCAAATGACTAAAATGAATTAAATGAATTTAACCTCAAAACGAGGTATGCAATTTGATTTCTTCTATAATGATACATTTTTAGACAAAAAAAAAAGGATAATCTTTGGGATCGTTTTTTTAAAAAAACTATTTTATATAAAATTTTGGAAGGACAATTTTTGGTACGCCATTTTTAAGATACTATTTATCAACATGTTAAAAAAAAAATTTGAAAAAAAATATTGAGTAGTTTTCGAAAAAATGATTTGTCAAAAAAAAAATTTCTAAGTTTTTTGTTCTTGAATCCAAATCCGGACCTCAAATTCGGATTTCGAAGTACAAAGCCTTAGGTTATTATTAGGTTATTAGGTTATTGAAATACAATTAGGGCTACCATTTTTACGTTTGTATAGCGTTTAAGTTTTTAAAGAGTTATTTACTTTTAAAGAGCAAGTGGTAACCCTGTCCTTGAAAATAAATTCATTTCTTGGAATAAAAACTATTTCCGTTTACTTTACCTCTTATGAAATTGTGCAATAAAACTTTTTGTTTCGATTACAAAAACACTCAATTTTTCGTCTTTTTCTTCAGCAATTAATATTCTATCCAACTTAACCACCAGCCTTTTCGAATGCCTTTAAAATATGCATTTTTTTCCATTTCCCCACCATAAGTTTTTGACAAAAAAAAAATAAAAAAAAAAAACCTAGTGACTGAGCATACAAAACTTTATCCACAAATAAAATAAAATAAAAAAATCACAAAAATTCACTTGAATTCAAGATTCAAGTAAATTTCAAAAAGTGTAAAAGTATAATTAAGTCAAGCTGTTGCCGTTCTTTTAGCACGTCATCATCCCAAAACTTTAAAAATATGCAATTCAAACTTGTTTTTTTTTTCATTTCATTTCATTTTTGAATTTCAAAAAAAGGAAACAAAATTGAATTAAAAAAAAAAAAAAAAAAAAAAAAAAACCTTGATAGCTAAGGGACACAATTAAATCTCAAGAAACGGATACATTTTTCAAGGAACTAACTTAAGTGGGTCCCTCCATTATTTAGGTTTTTCGGTTTTACTTCAATATTCTATCATATTTGTGCCCTTTTTTAATAACCTAAATTTTTTTTTTTTTTTAATTTTATTAAAGAATTTGGTTTTTTTTTAAGAAAAAATGTAGTGTAAATGTGTAGCTGCAGTTATAGAAGGATAGATACGTGATGTCTTTGAATGGGAGACAAAAAAAAAACCGAAAGTACATTAGGGTTGTGATGGTTGCATTGGAGCACATCTCCTTCTTCACTATAAGCACTCCACCACTAGCTGCTGCGCTGGTGGTGGACTAGTTTTTCATTTGCTGCAGCATACTCTTGGTTATATATAGATGAACACATTTTTTTGGCAGTAGTGATGGTGAAGGTACATATAACTGCAACCAATGTACTGTGTACACTCACTGAACAGGCGTCCTCGTCGTCTTTCTTCGTCGTCGTCCTACATAAAGTCCTTTTTCACAATGCTCTAATATCCAACAGGCCAATTTGTACGATTTAAGACAATTTAGATTTCCGCAAAAACACAAAAAAACAACAAAAAAAAAACTACCCTCGACCACACCCAACACCCAGATATATTCACTCTCTTTGAAAAAGAAAAAAAACTTCGAGGCCACCATGGACTTTAAATAGAATGGAAGTGAGATTAGATACGGCATAGAAATTCACTTCATCTCTATACAAACACCAGCTGCAAAAATAATTGTGGGTGTAAGGAAGGGCTAACGTTAAGCTTTATGTTGGACTTCTTTTTATTTAAAGAAGGTCGCTGGAATATGCATCTAATTGCATCATTTTTTGAAGTAAAAAAAAAAAGGAAAACTTCATCTGAAAATGCTTTATGTAACTCCTGTTGATTTTGTGTTGCTTTGAATATGCGGTAATGCTTAGTGGTATAGGCAATAATGCACAAAAGGAAATAACGCCCAATTCATTTAGGAAATCAACGCCCTAAATGCGGAGAACAAACAATTGACTTTTGTTTGTTCTTAAAGGTAAACCAGAAGCAGGTTTACTTGAATGGATAAAAAAAATATTAGGTACAAGGATAATTTTCAGGGTTAGACGTTAGTAGCAGGTAAAACCTATACAAGTACTGATATTGGTTTTACCAGTATTTGTTTTATCAGTAATTTGCATTTTGCAAGACGATTTTTTAGTTTTGGGTGGGAAAGAGTCGGAGGTGAAGATTAAAAAATTAAAATTAAAACAAATGATATTAAGGTATTTTTTAATGCTGAATTTGATGACATAAAAAACCAAATTAATGCGACTACTCTATGAAAAGTTATTGTCTATTTTTAGGAGTACTTATATATTTCGGTTATAATAGGTAAACTAGAACCAAGCCCAAGTAAAAAAAAGATAATACACCCACGAAATTCAGTAAGAGGGATTCACTTAAAACACAAACAAGAAATGTATAGAGTCCTTACAAACTTTTTTGGGTAAAAGGGTGTTCTTTTTTGAGGAGGCAATGTTAAAATATTTGACATGGAAAACCAAAGTCTGTAGATTCTATTAAAATATTTTAAGTGAAAGGGTGTTTTTTTTTAAACGAAACGCAAATATTGAATTTGTACGTAAAAAAAACTGTAGTAAAAATGTAAGCTTGATAAAAACTGGTAAAAATGTTTCATTTGCCATTTGAATCAGGAACTAAAGGAGTCCATAAAATTATATTGAATGAAAGGGTGTTTTTTTTTATTGAGGAAGGTAATTTTTTGATTAGCCTCAAGAAACCAATGATGTAATTTGTACGTTAAAACAATTTAGTATTAACATTTCATTAGCCGTGGGAACCAATAATCAAATGATTAGGCACATGAAATTTATTTTGAGTGATAGGATGCTTTTCTAGATGGAGGACAAAATCAGAACTAATGCTGAACATTTCTTACAAAACTAGTAAGAACCTAATTGAAATCTAGTGAAAATGTTACATTTGGCTTAGGAACCAAGAAACTAAGGAGTACATGACATTTATTTTAGGCAAAAGGTTGTTATTTATGACAGTAAATACAAGCTTTTTTTACTATATGGAAGAGGTGGGTCTACTCTTAAGAAGAAGACGCATTTTTCAAAAATACGACTTTTAATGAAAATTATTTGAAATTATTATTTGAAAGCCAAACATTTGGTTTTATATTAATTTTTAAATAAAATTTTCTCCACCAATGGCTCTTGCAAAAAAAGATAATTTAATACTTAACATTTAAAGAAAAGAAATTAAAACGACATGTAGGTATACTATTCTTTACAAGATTGTGCAGTAAAATATTTTATCTTTTTTTTTGTTTTAATAAACTAACTGGCCTCATTTTTTTTTTTTAATTATACTTTGAAAAGCAAATGATTATACAGGGTGTTCCGTAAATTGTTTTACAGTTAATTTTTCTCTTTTTTAGGGTCTTCCAAGTATCATAAAATGTAATGGCTTTTTGACAATTTTGTCAATGAAGTTTTTTGTTTTCTTCACATTAAAAAAAAGATAAAACTTTATGTTTATTACACATTTTTCAAAGTCAAAGAAATACCACGGGCAGGTAAAATAGAACAAATAAAGCCTTTAAAAACGTGTTTACCACTTGTATTAACATACATAGATATTAATGTTAACATGGGTTAAGGTCTACCAAAGTAAGGGTTTTCTTAGATCATCAATATCACATATCAACTTTTGAGATAAAACTTTACTGTAGAGAATTCTTTACTAAGAATATTCCTCATAATTAGCCCTTAAATTTTCCTTCCTTGACTAATTAAGGGACACCATGTATATTTCTTAGTTTTTGAGAAAATTTAATATTAAAGAAAAAAAAAAATTTTTTATCATATGTAAAGATAAAAAAGTATTGTTTTTTTAATTTTTAATTATTTTTCAAAACTAAGAAATTCACAATCTTTAAATAATGCAATTTATTTTAAATAAAGTTAAATCTAATCTATTGTGAATTAGTTTTCTTTCAAAAAATATTTAAAACTTTTGACCTTCAAACGGTCACGTTTTCAATTTTTTTTTTTTTAAATGTGAATTTGAAATTCACGTATCGAAAAAATTTATTAATTTCTCTACCACTTTTCTTTAAAAAAGGTTTTCGATGTTTTTCTAAGTTCATCCCTTAACCCTACAGAAACTATGATTTTCTAACAGGAATATATTGAAAATCGGAGCTGATATAAACATTCTGACCTCGGATTCGAGTTAGCAAATCGAAAAAATCGGCCCCATTTTTAAGCTCACCTCTGGCCTTCACTTTTTCAAAAAAGACCAAAATTACACATTTTTTTAATATGATCAAAAAAGTCTTGTAATTCTATGATATAAGTCTTTTACTTAAATAAAAACTAAGTAAAATCGCAAAAATTGTGTGCGAGTATTCTAAAAAAGTCCCGGTATTTTTTAAGGAATAATATTAATTTGTTTTGATTATTTTTGTATTTTTATATGGAATTTAGTGGTAGGCCACTTTTTTGTCTCAGGCCCCTTTTTGGTACAACTTTTGTTTTTTTTTTTTCTTTTTATCAGCAGCAACACAACCTAGCGATCTTCCAATCTCTATGGAAGGATCTTACTATTCTATTTTATTATAACAAAAAATGTTTGCCGAATGTAAAATATGATTTGTGGATCTTAGTTTGCTGATTCCGAATCCGGTCTTAAAACTCCTCTAGCAGCTCTTGTTTTCGAGATATTTTGATCTGCATGTACAAAAATACAAAAACTGTGTTTTGTTGCTTTCTTCAATGTTTCATTACTTGTCCGCCAAATCTTAAAAAAAAAAAACTTAATGGGATCTGAAATTACCCTTCCCTATCTTAAATACTCAATTAAACTTTTATAAATCCGTTACTTCCTGTTCGAGAAATCGCAATTTTAAAATTACTTAAAAATTATTTCGCTTGAAACAGGAGCTTTGCTACGTGAACTCATAAATGGTAACTCATTTAGGAGAAAGTCAGAAACATAAGAAATGGTTTTATTAGCCACGTATTGTTAGTAACGATTTTTCAAAAAGACATTTTGATGACCAACTAGGTTTTTTGAAATCGATATATGACAGGTAACGTAATTTTAGAACCTTAATTGTAAGTCGCATTGTAATCTAGAATTGGTTGCAAGTTTGAAAACCTTTGTTATGGCCGCTTTAGAAATCAGTACTTACAGTCCTTACGGTAAGTGCAAAAATTTTTGAAAACCAATCAAGTGTGGAATTACTGGTTCAAAGTATTTTTTTTTACGAAAAAATGCAAAATGTGTTCAAAACCGTATGGATTCGAGATAAATAAGTTACTTAATTCAAAGAGGACGTCATAAACATGACTTTTATAACATTCTGTATGCCATTAATTAGAATTTTGCCTTTAAAACGTTGACTCTAACCATCTTTTGGACTATAATAAGATACCTACCTCTAGTATACAACTTTTTAAACTATTATTAGTTTCGATTACATCCTCATCCCACCACAAATGAGAGGTTAAACTGAACGCAACCGTTTTTTGTTTAATAAAATCAAATCAATTTTAAAAAAATTAAGTTTTGGATGCAATTTTTGTTGCATGTTTTTTGTCTGATTATTTGTTCATCAAAATAAAGAAAAGAAAAAAAAAATATACAAAAAAACAGCTCAAAGCAAAATTTATAGTTATTTCATTTTATTTTTTTTTTGTAATTAACTATTCTCTTTATTTATAGAAAAAGAATAATCCTTTAAAAAATATATCTATTTTTTTTTTTGTATTTTTAACGAGCTATGATTGATACGAGTACCTATGTCCTTACTTGTATGAAAAACCAAACTGAAAACAAATCTGCGTTACATAAACCACCCAGTAAAAACAAAATTAACAAAAATCTTTTGATATTATTTTTCGAGGAAATGAAAATATTAATAATAAATGAACAAGCTTTTTATACGCAGTCCATACTATGTACTGACCAATAATGTGGATAAAGAAAAGTTCTTGCGAAAATTATTAGCCAGTCGGGTGAAGATGATCCCTGATGGTTTGTTCAGCTGAGAGCATGAATTTATACAGATAAGCATGCATGTTTGTGTTGTTTTTGTTTTTGTTTTTTTTAGAATATAAAATGTACTCGTATATTCCAAGAAAGTTTCTCCGTTACATAATTGTTTTCATTAAAATCAAAGTACGTGGCAAGGGATTGAAGTTGTAGTTTAAATAGATATCTCATTTAGATTGAACCAGTAAGAAGAAATGAGAAAAAAAATCAATGAAAATCTGCATCAAAGGTTTATAAAACTTTGTTTGAATCGCATTAAATTAAATTCTGAGTAAATGTATTTCATAATATTTAAACAAATTTTAATTCATGATTCTTGATGAAAAACTGAAAGGGATCTATCTAATTCGAGGTCATTTCTGATTTCTAGTATGAAAATTAACTGAAATACAAAATTGAAAGTATTCAAATGGAAAGAAAGTCATTTTTTCCGCATCAAATAAGTTTTGCTTTCTAATAATAACTCCTCTTGCAGTCTTGCTTCATTTGTTAACACCTCCGTCCAGTTGTATCTAAAAGTAATATAAGATACTTAACGCCCATTCAAAATTATATCTTATCCAATATTTCGTAATATGCTTAAGTTAAATAAGTCGGTCAAATTAAAGTTACCTACTTATAAATGAATAGAAACATGTTTTTCTTCCACCTTAACTTATCGCATTTTTTTATAATACCACACCAGACACACCAACCAACGGGCATAGTCCATCATACGAAATTAAAATTAGCGTAGGCATCGCTATTTATCTACTATAGTGATCATTATTTCTATGTCTGCAGAATTACACGTGAAATAAATAAAAATTGAAATATAAATATCTAATCGAATTGAATTCCCACATAAGTAACCAATAAATTGAATAAATTTTATCTATTTATTTTTTTTTTTCTTTCCATAATTTTGAAAAAAATATAAAAAGCAACTATATGGATACACTCAACGTCTTGAGATTGAGCTGAAATGTGTTTTTAAATAAATTCATCAGCTATACATCTATCGTCGATGAATTTTTTAAAGTTAACATATCGTGTGCCACAAGGTTCTGTTTTATTTCCTACACTTTTTCCTAATTTTTTTTCAGTTATAAACTTTTAGTTAACTTTTTGTCCAATCTATTGTTTTAATTTTTTTTTACGAACTTAATATTTTCACTTATTGATATGCAAAGTATTCAAAATTATTTAGGATGGATTGTCAAATTGTCAAACCCAAAAAGACTGTACTGAACTGGTTACACAGCTTTATAAAGCAAATTTTATGCAACAGAAAAGTGTTCTGTGGTCACTGCAGTTTGTTAGTAAACTATTCACAACAGTAGAGGAAATCATATGCTCCTTATAATTCAATAATACGAAATCAACTGACTCGAGAAATGACAGCAGTGTGTATAATAGACGAATTTTGAGAAACTGTTATAACTATTATAAATCGAAAAATCTCAAGAAACAACCAACAAGAAAACTACAGTCGTATGCAAAAAGTAAATTTTGTTCGGAACCTCTATACTTTTGACTTTTTGAGGCTTGATATTCGAAAGGTTAATAATTATGATGTAAAGTGGGCATTTATTTTATAATTTTTATCGAAAAATTTTGACATTCCTAATTTATTTGCCAAAAGAAAAATAATAAAAAAAAAACATTTTTTTCGAGTTTTTTCTATGATTTCTCAGTTTCGCGTAACATATTTGTTTTGGACAACATCAAAATCATGTTCAGCATTCCAAATAAAAATAGTCATTGAAAACTATTAGTATATTGATCATTGTTGAATTAAGACCCAACTAGCACATCATTGCAAGAAATGTTCTTATAGAAGTTATAATTTCCTTAACTTGTATAACATAACTTCGGTAGTTCGGTTAGTGATATTACGGAAGTTATAATGTCTTATGGATTTCGGAAATATCTGTTTGAAAGTTGTTTAATAGCTAAATAAATAAATAAGTTATCACATTAAAATGATGTTTAAGAAAGCTTAATAGAATTACAAAAAATCATAACATTTAAAAAAAAAAAGACTAAAACCACTTCCAAAATGAATATGACGTCCAAACAAAGTAGGTAGGTACCTATGCAGTCTAATTTTTACTTGCGATATACATAGGTACTATTAAGTTATGCATTCGTAAAAAAAAAAAAAAGTTGGGGAAAAAAGTGGGTCCGACAATTCTGTCTGTCTGTCTGTCTGTATGTATCAGAGACCACAGCTTAAATGGATGGGTCGATTTACTTCAAACTTGGTATGTGGCGTTTTTTGGAAACTATTCCCAGACGTTTTTTTAATTTTTTTTTTACCAAAAATAACGGTACCTGTCTTATACCGGTTTTAGAAAAACTCATTTTTCTCAAAAATTGTTCCTACGATTTTGATTAAAAAAATCATGGTAATTTTTTTAGATAAGGTCTATCTTTAAATGAAAACCATTTTTTTCAAAAACCGTTATTAACGGTACCTGCCATAGAACCGTTTTTTTAAATTCTGATTTTCTCCTTCATAACTCAATGAATTTTAACCAGTTTTTTACATGAATGCTTTTAAAATGCCGAAATAATATTTAGTAAAAATAAAATTCGAAATTCATTATTTTGGATTTTAAAAAAATTTGAATTTTTTTTTTGAAAAATCATTTTTTTCGAAAACTACCCACTATTTTTTTCAAAATTTAGTTTTTAGATGTTGATAAATAATATTTTCAAAATGGCGTACCTATTTGTTTTTATAAAAGTCCTTGCAAATTTTTTTAGTTTTTTTAAAAAAACGGCTCTAACGATTTTCAATTTTTTTTTCTCAAAATGTATCATTGTAGAAGAAATCAGATTGCATACTTCGATTTGAGTTAGTCATTTGAAAATCGACTTTTAAGCTTTTTTCATTTTTTTTCTAAAACTGCATTTACAAATTTTTAATTAAAAAGGCTTAGCATACATAGTAACTTTATCTATAAGAGCAAGTACGTGCGACCCAGTCGTGCATTTTATTTTTCTAATTAAATAAATTAAGATTTATCGAACTTTACGCCGTTCAACATTAATTTGTGCTTCATTTTGATGTTGTTAAAAAATAATTTTCATATTCCTACAATTTAGGCTAATTCTTCGTAATTTACAAATATTGAAAACTTTAAGCCTCTTCTCAATAAAAATAAAAATAAAAAATAACCCAAATCTAGTGTCACAGAGTGTATATTAACCAAAAGAAGCGCGTAGGCGGTGTTGTTGAACGTCAACCAACCGACGTTATACCATGTGTCTAACTCTAACCTACCAACCAACTCTTATTAACTTATTTATTATGTTTTTCTTCTTTTTTTTTTTGTTGTTGTTGTGTGTTTACAACCCAGATGCTAGGACTTAAATTTGCGCAACAAGTTCAATAAACATGTCCAAAGTAGATGCCTCGCGCCCAGAGGACTTTTCTGTATTTTCTTGTTTTTGTTGTTGTGTGTTTACAAAATCAAATTTTAATATTTGATTGAAAATATGTAGGTACCTACTATATAGACATAATTATGTTACAAAACAACAACAACAACAATACCGGAAACAAAGGTTACAAAACGCGACCAAAAAATCGTAAAAAAAAATACAAAATCGGTATTGTTGTTATTTTATTTCCATATTATGCGTGGTATGAGTAAAGTATTATGGTGATAAAAAAGAAAATGAAAAAAAAAACATAGAATCGGATGTCAAAGGGGGCGTATAAAATATGCACCTACGTGTTTGTGTCTAGAGTAGAGATAGATTTCGTAAAAAAACACACTCAAACCACAAAAGAAAACCAAAAAAACAGAATCGACAGTAGTACTTTTCTCGAAGATGGCTTTTCCTATATTATATTCATATGCAATCAATCAGGCCATTGAACCACTACTACGACTCCGACGACGATGACGATGACGATGACGACCATCATCGTATTGGCCTTAGCCCACACTTCCGCATAAAAGTTGTCATAAAGAAAATAACTCGCCACAATGAATATTAAGTGCAATCTTTTTTTTTCGAATTGACATGACGTAGCTAGTCGAAAAAGAAAAGTTCTGATTGAGAGTGGCGTATAGTCGAAGTCTCCAAGTCGAAGTCGAAGAATATGAATGTAGGGAAGGGTATTCTTAGGATGGGTAGATATTCCGGAGTATATATCTTTGGTATTTGAAGGGGCGTTTGACAAAGAGGGACCTGCAGATTGAACTTTTAATTGGGCATATTTTATTTATAGCTTCGATTATAGGGAAAAGTATTCAGCTTTATATTTTATTTTGCTTTTTTTCGGGGGCGTTGAGTTTTTTTTTTTTTTTTTTTTTTTTAGTTATAGATAAGAATTTGGTATTCAGCAAAAGATACTTTTTTGTCTCTCTCCCTATACATTGAGTTAGATAATAGGTTTAAGGAAAGTTTTTCTTTTTTCTTTGGTTTTTTTTTTTGGTTATTTTTGGGAAAATGATTTAACTAGCTAATGAGGAAATTCCTTTGAAGGTGGTATATCTTACATAGAGTATACCATTAATCCTGGAGGAAGAAGTATGTATTTGTTTTAAGGGCTTAAAGATGTATACAAGTGGTTACATAAGTATCTAAACATCTTTGGTATCTTTAAGAAGAATATAATTTTTTGTCATAGTAACTAAATTTAGGTGATATCTTTTATTAAGTCATAAGAAGCAATTATATTTGACAAAATATGATATTAATCGCATAATAAAATAACAGAATTGAATAACAAAGATCAAAATTATTTAAACGCTCTCAAGGGGGCGTGGCATTCTTCATAATAATTTTAGTTATATGAACATTACACTCAGAGAAATCATATTTTGTTTTCGTTTGCTGGAAAATTAATATAATCCCCGCAAAAGTGTTCCATTCGTAGCAACTGTGTTACTTTTGATCCAAATTGCAAGTCTATTGCAGCAAATACAAAACAACCTATTCGTTTGCAGCTCATATTTATGAGTTGATTGCGGCAAACAAAAATGCTTCCCATATCTAAAAACCTTTTAGTTTACTAGAAAATTCTATTGTTTGCAGCAAACGAATTAATAGTTTGCAAAGAACCTCTACAGAAAGTAGTTTGTTGCAAAGAACTTTACTTTTGGTGTAAATATACAATTTATTTACAACAAATGGCTGCAGGAAACAAATTTTCTTAATAATTGACTATGTTTGCGGTGTTCACATGCATTCTACATGATATACGAAAGTTATCTAGTTCATGGCACAATAGTAACAGCCTTTGTTGAAAATCGAGAGGGCACAGGTTCAATCACCGGTGTT
This sequence comes from Meliscaeva auricollis, assembly GCA_948107695.1. Classification (NCBI taxonomy): domain Eukaryota; kingdom Metazoa; phylum Arthropoda; class Insecta; order Diptera; family Syrphidae; genus Meliscaeva; species Meliscaeva auricollis. Next base: position 28,279,265 of record OX403619.1, on the reverse strand, counting down.
ACGCTGAACTTTTTTGTTTATTTATTCCTTCGCATAAATTGTTTCACCGAAACGGTTTAAGAGTTTGCTGCAAACTAAGTTGAAGTCGAAAAATTACTATCCAACAAACGAAAAGTCGTTTGACGCAAACGATTCGTTCTCTCATTTTGTTTGTATGCATTCTACGCCAATCATAAATTATATAGTTCATAGCGGAATGACAAGATACTCGCTTCGTAAGCGAGAGGTCACCGGTTAAAACGCAGGTGTTACGGTAAACTTTTTTTTACCGAATTTACTAATTAGCTGCAAACAAATCCGAAAAATTGTGATCACTTTAACTGGCCACTTAACTTTTCCTACAAACCATTGTGTTCCGTTTCTAAAAATGTATACCTCAGTTCTCTCCAACTCTTCTCCAGTTGTGCAGTTTCCCAGTTCGATTCTCTGAAACCATGTACCTTGACCCACCGGCTCATCTACTTTCCTGTGTGAGCGAGTTTTACTGCATCGGCATCGCTTGGCTTGCAGTAATGAAATTGGTGCGTTTTCGAAGCGTTTAAGCAAATTCACTGCCACTATACGTCTTCGTATCTGTTCTCCTATAAAGTTCATCATTTGGTATATGACTGGGCAAGAAAAGCCTCAAAGGAATAATTGTAGTTCGAACTTTTAGATGAAAGAATTGTTAAAGCGTTAAAAAGTTTAAACCACCGCAGAGAAATGTGAACAACGTCACAAAAAACAGCGTGAAAAGTCGCTAAAAATATTATTTACAAAATACACGGCGGAATACCACGGTTAAAAGCGTGAAATACCGTAGAAAAAAAAGGAAGGGATATCATGGAGAATGGGAAATCATGAAGAAAGCGCTTAGTGGAAACAGGAAAAAAGTGTGTTTTCCGCGATATTCCACCCATTTATTCATGACATGACCTAACAATATTTTTATTTATTTAGATTTTACAATATTTTCGTGATTTTTTACTTTTTTTTATTGAACAATGCTCACAAATAGTAATTAATCCGCCATTTTTTGGCAGCCATCTTGCATGCTTACTTTTTAACGAAGTCTTACTATTCAATAGCTTTGCTTAACTGGAAAACTAAGCCGTGTATTTTTTTTTACGAAACTAAGTTCATGCATATTCCTAGGTTATCCATTTTCTTTAAAGCGTTTTGAGTATAAGAGACTTGTACATCAGGCCTTCTATTGGACAAACTTGCATCAGGCTCTGCGAAGCTGAATAAAAACCAGAGCTAAAGCCTCCGTCCTATCACGTAGAAAGCTGGTATTTTGGAAGTTGGATACAATTCAGAATCTTAAAATGTCAATGGTTCAATATATTTAATCAAGAAGAGACGAACGGGTCAAGAATCCATTGACAGTACTATTCGCAGACGTAAGTGGCAGTGGATTGGTCATACGCTTCGAAAAGGCAACGATTGCATTGCTGGCCAAGCAATGCAATGAAACCCACTCACACCGGCAGGTAGAGTGTCGGGTCGGCCGAGAAGCACATGGCGCAGGACACTCGAAAGTGAATCTGCACAGCTGGGGAAGAGTTGGAGAGAACTACGTTATATTTCCAGAAACCGTACACGATGGCGCGTAGGAGTAGTGGAGGCCCTATGCCCCTTAAGGGGATCACAACGGACTTTTTAAGGTCTGAGGACCTAAGTAAGTAAGTAAGCAGAGACGAAAAAGCCCACAAGCGACTTGCACATCGGGTAGTCTGCTGAATGAACTCGCTTCAGGATCTGTGGTCCTGAAGAAAAGGAACTTAAGCTACCGTTCCGTCAAGTAGACAGCTAGTATGCATTAAATATCACTGCTATCAGTATCAGTTTGAAATGAAGCTTATAAATGAAGCAAAAGCAAAAAAAGCCAAAGGCACGAGAAATACGTTCCACAAGATCCACAATGATTTTTGGCAATGGATGAGTTAAACTAAAAACTTCATTCACCCTATTTTTAAAACGTGTTGATTATTCCTTCAAATTGATACCATTTCTTTTAATATGCGATAATGTGAAATATAACGGATTTATCAATACTTTACAATTAATTCAAGACCTTAACTGGAAGTTTTCGAGGACATATTTCATGAAATCCTGAGCCGAGGTAGCTATTTGTCTGATATCGTGTGTCCTCCTAACAATGAAAGAAAAATAGATAAATTTTGTGGCACAACTAGCTCACGAAAAAACCAAGTCCAACCATCCTGTGGGCGTGTAGTTAGCAGAAATGGGGACCTACGATATTCTGCCGGTTCCAAACGTGATAATCAGTACTCTTGGAGGTTTTGTCAATTACTCGCAAGACGCAGAAAGTTAAATATTCTTTACGAGAACACCTAGCCTCTAGGCCATAAGCTCTCGGTGGACATATTCGAGTTTATTCTGACAAGAACTATCTAAGTTTAACGTACCAGCTTCTACTTGTCAGCGGGCACCACGTGTAGTTTGTTATCTGCACATTCCAATGTACGCGAATAGGCCGAACAATGATCTCTCCGGGAACGATAAATAACGTTCAAACTTCAAAGTATGCCTCCGTCAAGCAAAATATGGATAAAATCATATACAATTGACCAAAATAGTTGATGTCTTCTTCTGTTCCCAAAACTACACACCCCAAAACCAATTGCATTACCACACAGAGAAAATGAAACTCAGTACATTCGTCCTTATTGAGTGGATGAATGCTGACGAGGGGAGATACACACAACCTCTGTCACTGGCTCAGCACTTTACACAACTTGAAGTGGTTACAGGAACTTTCTGACATTTTATTGAAATTTATCAACGCCTCCAAATGGTTTGTACATAAATCCATAGGCCCTGCCGACCAGAAGACAACCATGTTGCAAGAAGGAAGAAAAGTTTTCTCCTCAACCCCATTCGAAATACTAGGCACAAGGAGTTGAGACTAAATGACAAAGAACAATTGTAAACAACTACACAACTCACGTGTTTTCCTATACTGACACAGCATTAAATGGAAAATGCACAAAACTGCATGTTAAGGTACACCAGTAAATGCAACTCCTGCGGGAAACAACCAGCATCAGTGCAGTGAGTTGATGTAACCAGCTGGGCCATTAGATTGGTAAAAACAATTTGATCAAATGGAATGATTCCAGAAAGTACTGACAAATCTGACAGGACGAACAACCCAACAACGAAACTATCAAACTAGTCTGTTCTATGTATGTTGCATTATTCCAATTGCTCCAAGTAACCAGGGAAATAGTTTCAAAAATGGACAATGCACATACATATTCATAAAAGGCCACAGCTCCTAGATGCATCCACTTCTAAACCAGGTGATTTTATGAGCCGATTGACATTTCTTCATAGCATTACAACAAAATTCTGTAATTTCAGACAATAGCCTGTGATATCAATGACTGTCAGTTAGAAGGAATTTTCTAGCATTTTCATAAGGTTGTATAATACGGAATTCATTACTTGATAAATTGATTTGAGAGGTGAACTATGCACTACGGCCTATAATACATCTATTGTGCCCTCACTTAAGCTGCATTTCTTTCCCAAAATTATGTATATGGAGTACTTTCATGCTGCCTCTTTTTGGACTAGTAGAAGAACAAGTATTTCATAATTTTTGGTGGAAGGTTGCTAAATGTTTACCAAGAAAGTAGTTGTTTACGTAACGGCGGCGCCTCGCGTCGTTCCACATTAATATCTTCCAATTCCGGCCATAAAAATATCATAAATCATAGCAATTGCCCAAGTCTTATAATTGAAAAAGTATAAGGTCCAATAACACCGCCATGCCAGCAAGAAAACCGTACGAAAAAGTGACAAGTTGAGAATGGACAGAATTTTTCAACAATCTTTCTTGATATTTCCGATTTATTTTAATGAAGCCACCCAGGTGAAAATTGGGCCTTCTTATCACTGAAGATGATTTTTAAATGAATATATTAACTGAACTTAAAAAGCCCTGAGATCTAAGTTTTCAATGCAAATTACGATGTAATTTCGTTGTGGAATGCCTAATCCAATGATCGACCAAAGTCAAAAAATCCTGGGGTTTTGTCTACATTATTCTAGGTTGCTTTTCTAGCAACGCACACGGCATCAACACGGTATCAGTTCAAATGTTTGCATCAGTTTCAATAAAATCGGCCAAAGCACCATGCTTTACGAAGACCCAAAAGCGCTATTGTTTTGCGAGCTGTGACTGAAGAAATTTCATCATTTCTGTGGTGAATTTTAACAATTTCAATGCATGTTACTTTTCATTTTCGTCTTATTGCATAGTTTTAACTTCTGAAGAGTCAAAAAAAGACACCATCAAAAGTGACAATTTTTAAAAAAGCGGGCTATACTCTCTTATCGGAAAACCATGTAAAATAATTAAATCCAGCGTCGTCTTCGTCTTCCAAAACCGTAAACTTGCGCATCTAGAAATGCTCATCAGTCTACCCTTCGGATGGATTTCGAAGTTAGGTACTTTTACTTACTACTTACTTTTTTTTCAATACTTTAAGTGAATGTGAATTATAAAAGTAAAGAACAAACACTCAGTTCTATTGTAGTATTCTGACAAAAATGGTAAATTCATTCTGGAATCAATTGTAATACCTAATTCGTTAAGCTTTTAGCTTTTTCTAAAAGAACGTCTGAAACAGGAAACTGTTCTTTCTTCAACAAAATCTAGGTGGACTTTCTGAGAGTTCCAAAAAATTATAGAAGAGAATGTATGCGAGTTCGAAATTTCGATCAAAATCATTGACGTTAATACTTTCTAATTGATAAATAGAGGCATTTAAAATGCTTTAGAAAACGATGTTTGCCAAGATTTCTAAGCTCTAAGGCTATCTAATACACATTCTTCGATAATTTTATTGTATTCTTTATCTAATCGTTTAAAATGGACGCATATCAAACAGCATTTAGCCGCGATTGTACTTATAAATTTCAAAATGATTGACTTTATATCTCTTCTATTTTATGAAACACAATTTTAACCCTATTTTTATTTTTACCCCTATTTACCCTATTTCCAATACTACTGTCGACATGAAAAGATAAAATACCTTTTTTCATTGGGGTCATGAAAAAAATGAAGTAAGCGCTCAGAGTAAATACCCATACCATTGTGTAAAAAGCTAAGCAAGTGCTCATAAAAAAATGCATTAGTTTAAGAATTGTATTCCCTGCAAACGGAGCACCAACTCTGTAAATTGAAATTTTAAGCAAGTACTCCATTCATGATTCATCAAGCGAATATGTATGTAAAATGTACATACCGTTATGAAGCTAATGATAAGTGAAAGCTACTCACCATATGCAACATTTTCTTACAAATTGGTTTCCATGAATTATATTCACTCTACCGAGTATAGAAAAATTTCACTAGAAAAATTGGAGTTCTTTCTTTAGTCTTTTTATCCAAATGGTTTTTTTTCTTTCTTTCTTTTTCATTTCCGGTTGACACGTGCCGAGTTTTTTTTTTTTTTTTTTGCACGTGTCGAACGTTAGACGCATACATTGTTTCTGCAAAAGAAATATAATAAATATCCAGTTTGATTACTTTATGATTGCTATCATAGAAAAAAGTATATTATGTACATTATGTTTGACATACCTATACGTACCTGTTCTATTGAGACAAGAAAGTTTCATTTCTCAGAACAATCAATTAACGGAAAGAAAATCAAAACTCTCTTCATAAAGTAAACACATCATCGACATTCATTGAAGCATATTTGAAGGAGCAGACGATTTTGAAAAATATAGAAAATATTTAGGAAATATCTCTTTGGTTTTCATTGAGCAAATAATCATTAAATAAAAATATTATTTAATTATTACTGATTTCTCTCTCTCATATTTCATTGATCAGAGCAATAGTGGTTCTGATTCTTAGAAAGGCGCTTTTTCACAACTTTTTAAAGACTATTATCTTTTTCCACTCCCCATTCAAAATTCTGTTGAAAATACCCAACCAAAAATTTGCCACAGCAAAAGATTGAGTTTGAAAGCTTAAAAATAGTCAGCAGAAACAGTTGCATACTTTACGAGGTCAAAGAACTTACTGGAACCTATGTTTATACGCTCTTAATCATCCCAGTAGCGATGGGACTGGGACAGAGGCATAAACAGTGTCCAAATTGGTTGAAAACCAGCTGGTTTTCTTAACGGGAAATATTTTTCGAGTAAAAATTTGTATTAAACATTTCAAACTAGAAGCATACTTTTGAGTGTTAAAGTCTTAAAAGGCTTTATTAACTAAGCTGATATTCTATGCATAATTAGTAACAATACTCATTCCTTTTAATTTTTATTTTGAGCTTGAACAAAGGGGCTACTTACTATTTATTTTAGAGAGAAAAACAATTCGAATAATGGCCTTTGTTCTCTTGTAAAGTTTTCTAAAAGCTTTTATAACTCTAATAAAGATTCAACAGGTGAATAACAATCTTAAAGCATAAACAATAACAAACAAAAAAGACAATAATATAATTAAGTATATTTGTAGGCGCGAAATGTTCTGTTAGATAATCACAATAAGATTCTTGCTTTGTTTAAGCTATTAAATATTATGATAATAGCATTTATTCTTATTCAAAACACATGTTTAGCACATTAAAATGGCAAATGAAAGAAATATTCAGCGAAGAAAGAATCATAAAATGTCAATATAATGAATAAAAATGAAAATTCATAACAAAAGCATACTTTTAGGCGCCTAGTAGAACATTAAAATGTTTCTCCTTTTTCGTCGATCACAGTTCCTAATTTTTTTTTTTTTTTTTTTTTGTAAGGAATTAAACTTTGTATGAAGTTATTGATCTCTTAAATGAAATGAACGTACCAAAGCTGTTCGATTTTTGTAAAATAGCTCTAAATATTATTGAAGTAGAATATTAGGCGAATATTTCTAGTTAATAATTGTTAATAATTTATTCAAATTGTCAGTATTATTCTTGTTGGTACTTGAGAATTTAAATCAGCGCAAATTTTACTGAAAAGTCTACTTGGCGAAAGACTTTTTGGAAGAAGAGCTACCAATCGCAAAATTCCCGAAAAAAAAAGTTTATTTTTCGATATTCCATTTTTTTGGAAGCGAAAATAATTGAAATACAATCGAAAAGGGAAAAAGTCCGTGGAATTTTTCCGATACTGCCAAGTCTTCTCTTAAAAAAAAAAAAAAACATAAGGCACTTGTGAATTTATATCAGTTCAATTCTTAATAAAATTTCTCTCGGGAAAATTTTTTGTTTTTAAGAGAAAAAATAGCAATTGCAAAATTCTTAAAAATATTTACGTTTTTTTGATCGTTAAGTGAACTGAATTCAGTTGCTCTTCTCGCAAAACATATTCATTTTGTTTCGTTCAGAATGTTGGACTTTATGTGTGCTGTTTTGAAATAATTAAGCCAGATTTATCTTTAACTTTACCTTTAAGTAGTGATGCATAACGTTCTTTTTATAATACCTAGAGCACTTTGATTTAAATAGTACAGTGAGAAATCTCGAAAACATGAACTGTTCAATGACATGCACAGTTAGGAAAGAAGATATAAACTTACAACCCACTACGTAGAAATAGCTGGTGGTGAGTTCTATTTGTATTTAACATAAGAAATCAGTTATTAAGGAGTTTTTTTTTTCTTTTTTAAAGAGCTTTTCATTTACTAGCAAATCCATTTGTTTGCAGCAAACGAATGAATAGTTTGTGAAGAACCTTTTCAGAAAGAAGTTTGTTGCAAAGAACTTAAGTTTAAGTGTAAACATTAAACATACAATTCATTTATAACAAATAATTGCAATAAAAAATATTCCTAATAATTGACTCTATGTTTGTGGTGTTCAATGTTCATATGCGAACAGTGCCTGGCACAATCGCAACAGCCGTGTTCCCAAGCGAGAAGTCGCAGGCTCAATCACCGGTGTTGTGTCGAAATTTTTTTTTATTTAATCGTTCGCATGAATTGGTTAACACAAACGAATGTAAGATTTTGGTGCAAACGAAGTTGAAGTCGAAAAAATACTGTCCAACAAACGAATAGTTGTTTGATGCAAACGATTCATTCTGTCGTTTTCTTCATAGGCATTCTAATTCTATTAATTATACAGTCCGTAGTAGAATGACAGTTTATTCACTTCGTTCAATCACAGGTGTTACGCTGATTTTTTTTTTATCGATCGCAAAAAGATTTTAACCCAAACGAATTAACAAATTTGCTGCAAACAAAGTCGAAAAATATGTAGCAAACGAAAGACTTTTAGCCATATTTTTTTCATTTGCCGCTAACGATTTGTTCTTTTAGTGTAGCCAAAGAACATTTAACTAATATTCGAGACATAACTGGGAAGTTTTCCGCATTTTACACTTCAAAGTCGTTTAAAAGCATCGTATATCAGCGAAATAACGTGTCTCCCTATCGCATAGCAAAATTTTTTTTTATTTTACGAAAAATTTAAAACAAGTACAAGTGAGGGCAAACGAAGGCTTTTGAGTAGTTTTTGAAATAGGCGCTGACTAGGGGGAAGAAGGGTGTGTGAAATAAATAGGGAAAAAAAGGTAAATTTGGAATCTTATATTGAAAATCAACAAAATTTGACTAAAATCCATCAAAATAATTTTCAACCGCATTTAGGTTCCGAATAACAAACGCTTGATTTTTAATGCTACCAAATTAGGGGCGTTCCGATAAGCATAATTAATTTCGAAAAGAAAAAACAACCGAGAATAAATGCTCTATGTTCTCCTCCAAAATCTACAAAGCAACTGTAAATAAACAATAAGGTCATTGTCTTGACCTTCGAATAATTAAACAACTTTGAAAACAATGAGGAGCTATTTCATCAAGCTTTTAAGATCGCTTAATAAATCCATTAACCTTGTCGAAAGAGAGGCTACTCGTATTTCACTAAGACTTGAAGATTACTCACGTCCAGTAACTTCTTAAGTAGTTGGCGATTTTAATCTAAAAGGAATAGTTCCAACAATACAAATTTGACAACAAATTCGTCTACGAATAGTTCCTCAAAAATACAAAATTCTTTCGAACTTGGAAATTCGTAGAAGGACCTTTACCTATGTTATTGTTCTGTTAGAATTTAAACCTTTATTAGATTAGAAATACAAATTCAGACGGTTCTTTTCAATTTGCTTCCAGGTCTCCAACAATTCAAATTGTGAACATAGCCAAAATCATGGAGGTGGAAAATTTGATGTCCAGGCTTCGTTTAAATAAAAATCAAATTAAAATAATTGATATTACATCAATTAAGCGTCATTTCGGGAACGCCTATGAATAAAGATTCAAACAATAATTTATTTGACGATGTTATGAAGCAAAATCAAGTACCCTACACAATATTACTTCCAAAAAAGAAAATAAACAATAATAATGATCAAGGCGTCATTTTCGGGAACGCTTTTGGTATTGTCGAAACAAATCTGCAAAATTTTGGTATTTTAAGTCAGAATCTAATGCAAATATATGGCTTCAATATGGAGCTTTATCATAAAGTTTGTAAAAAAAAAATGTTAAAAAAGTTTTCTATGTTTCGTAGGTATTCTGAAATAGCAGAAAAACGGATTTTCTTTTTAAAGAAAAGAAAAACTGAAATAAAGTCATATTTGACTAATAAAATTATATAGTCATAGTATTCAGATTTACATAATTTTTAAGAACACCACAGTGGTTTTGAAAACATCCATTATTTTCTGATAGCTTCATGATTTCTGGGAACGCTACCCGTATGAAATAAATAAAACGAAAATTTAAAGAACATTAATAAATACGAATTTTATATGAAATTCACATATTTTTGTAAATAAGCGCAATAAAAAACGGAAAAAATTGCATATTGATTTTTTAAACTTATTTTTTTTTTTTTTTTGATTAATCAAACCGTGTTGTGTTTGGCAGTATTTTAGGTACCGAATAAGTCAATGTTTTTATGAGCCGCTAAAGATGTGATGTATGTTATGTACCTACCCCCCTCCACATGCCCATCAATACAAAAATTGAAATGCAAAAAAAATCCCAAATTGTTTTTTTAGTGATTGCTATGGTCTACAAACGTCCAAGACCATTAAAGTTAATCAAAACAATTTAATAAACCGGCAAACCTATCCAACCTTAATTGAAAAACATTTTTTCTTACAAATCTTGTTAGAAATTATCCAATCAATTCTTATTAGAATAGTATTCTTCAAGTATATTTTATAGAGATTGATTGGTGATTATCAACAAAAATAAAAAAGAAAATAAACAAACCAAAATGGCTATTAATACAGATTAAGGCTTAGAAGCTTATTTTAATTACTAGGAATTTATTTTGTTTACATTTATTTTTTTAATTAACATTTAACTTACCACAAAAAAGTAATTTAATCCATGAGTTTTGATGTTTAAAGTCCATAATTAGCTTAAAATGTATATCCTTTTCGATGGAAAGATATTTTTATATTTTTTTTTTCTGAGAGGAGAAAGGCGCGAGGGTTTTTTTTTTTTAAATAATTAACCAATTACTAGGATATTATCATTGTTAGAATATTTTTTTTTTTGTATTTCCTTTTTTTTTTGTTATTTTTGTTATCAAATCAATTTTCACAACACAACCACAATTAATAATTGTATTTCTTAAGAGATTTTATTTTTTTTTATATTTAAATTTATAAATATATCCGCATTAGATGTATAAATTCTATTGCATACTTTTAGTATTCACGATATTTTTTTAATTTATTTTTTATATTTATAATACATTTTCCCTGTATGAATTTAATTAGTTTAGCCAAAAACAAAAGCAACAACACAACACGAAGAACAACACAAAAAAAAACACACAAAAACGGAAATATAACTTAAAAGGATAATTGGTTATCCTTAATTTATTTATAAATTTTTCGTAATTGAATTTAAACTAGCACATGGGATTATAAGATAAGAACTACAAGGACCGCACATCACACAACAAAACACACAACGACAACAACATTAATGTTGCTGCTCCTGATGATGTTGATGATGACGATGACGATGATGATGCTGCTACTGCTGCTGCTGAGGACGACAACAAGGATGAGGATAATTTATTTTTTATTTATTTTTTGTTTATTCTCCGAAGCAAAAAAAAAAAACATGAAGGACTTTTTTTTTGTTTGCTGCAAATGATTTTTGCTGTTTTTTTTTTTTTTTATTTTTTTAATATCCAGGTGCTGCCTTAAAATATATCCACTTGCCTACTTCCGAGGGGCAATTATATTACATAGCTTTGGTATATCAAAATAAACTATTAAAATTCATAAGAGGACACATAAATAACAACAACAACGATATACAATAGAATAGAAAGAAAAAAAAAGAATGAACCGAGTGAGCGTCCTTTGTGGGGGTAGCTTTTGGGGTGCCCTTGTGGCACTTTGAGAGTATTCACAGCGGGAGGTGTGTATCCAATTCGGAATTTGCTGCTACTACTACACGACCGTGTCTTAAAGAGGACGAAACGAAACGACACAGAAAAAAAAACCTCGTCCCGGTTTGTTCTTTTTTTTTTTATTATTATTATTTCAACAAACAACAACAACAACAATACAATAAAAAAAAAGTGAGAGAGAACTTTCTTTAAACTTTTGATTTTGGGAGCAGAAAAATTATAATTTATTTTTATATATTTCACAAACTTTTCGAGTACTTATTTTGGAAATGAAATTATAAAAAAAATATCCTCCTTTTGTAGTTGGTATTCCGTTTCGAGATGATATGCGGGTGCGTATTATATCTCTGAAGGTTTTTTTTTTTTGTTTTTGGGATGTGTATTAGAATTCAAATGGAACACAAAAAAAAAATTGCCTTTTTCTTCTTCTATAGTTGTTTTTGTATTTGAAAGGATGTGTGTATTATAGAGATATTAAACAAGAGTTGCATCCGCACGAATACGTCACTCCCGTTGTAGAATCAAAACCGAACTAACGATATTTTCGAAAGAGCCAAGTGCAGATGGAAAACTCCGTTGGTATGTTGGATTTCGGTATAGGAAGGTACTCCTTGGTGCCAATGCCATGCCAATCCAACGAAGAAACGCAAACGAAACAAAAACCCAACCAACGAACGACATAAAATGAAGAGACGTGGATCGTTGTTGTTGCTGTTGTTGTTAATCTTCGTTCTATACACAAATACAGCAACAAATTAATGTTCAGCAGGTCTTGTTACTTGCTCGCCTCCGCATCTCTAAATTCAAGAATCAAGAGGACCGACAGATACGAGTTTATTTTTTTACCATCTGTTTGGTTTAAAAGATTCGAAGATTTAAAAGAGAGAGAGAAGAAATTAAAGAGTTTCTCTTTAGTAATGGAACAGCCCTTTGGATAAAAAAGAAAAAAAAAAAAAACTTAACGAAACTATTCTTTCGTATGTAAAAATGAATTCAGCTATTGAAAAACTCTTTTCGAAGTTTCACAATTCGAATTCGAAGTTTGAAGAGTGATGCTGTGGCTCTCTTAAATAGAAAAATAAATAAAAACGAATGATGGGAACAAAAATTCGAATTCGAAAATTCATACGTCATACATAACATAAGGTAGTTTCGTTAATTCGGTTTGAGCCGTTTTCTTCTTCTTCTTCTTTTATTCTTCATATCAGAATTATATATCATTTTTCTTACTTTTTTGTTTTTGTTGTTGTTGTTTTGTTATCTATGTATCTATGAGATACACTTAACTGAGATGCTATCGTCGGGAATCGGGATATCTGAAGAAAAAAAAAAAGACTTAAAGAGAAAAGTGTATGATTGTTCTCTTTCTTCTTCAATTTTTCGTAGATACTTTTATCTATTCCAAAATATCTAAGAAATAGGCATCTAAGCATCGTTTATACTCGTTGTCGCCCTTACAGGTTTTTTTTTTACTGTTTAAAGGTGGGTGATTGGCAGGGAGGGGGTGAAGAGGGGGGTGAACAAAAGGGAAATAGCAAAAGGGATTTTCTTGTTGTTTTTTATTTTTTTTTTATTTTTTAGGTTCATTCGTTCGTTCATTCGTTGGTTGGATTCTCGTTGCTTGTGTCAAAATAGATTTGCTCAAGAAGGGTTAATTTTTGTAGGCATTTGTGAGATACATTCATAGCAATGCATAGAGATAGATAGGTAGAATCGTATATCTTCTTTACTGGTAAACACAGTGTGTGTACTTACATGAGATAGAAGTAATTTTCGCACAAAGTAAAAAAAAAAAAAAAAAAAAAAACAAACAAAAATAAAAAAAAACGAAGAGTGTGTACCTGTTTCGTCAGGTAATTTGTTTCCTGTTTGTGCAATTGGGGGGTTATTTTACTTGTGGATTTTTTTTTTTGTGTTTTTCTTTTTAAGAGATGATATTTGACTCTTCTTCGTTTTGTTGTTTTTGTTGGTATAAATTACTTAAATATGACTTATAGAAGATTATAAATCCAATGTACGCATGTGTGTGATTCTTTTTTTTTTTAATTTGTTTGATATTATTTGTATGTTGAATGTTGATCTTTTGAGAAAGATGCATAATCAATTAAAAATGATGAATTTATTAAAAGTAATTGGTCAAAAGTCAATTTCATTGGGGGAGGGGGCAAAGATTGTGATTCATTTAGGTATGTCGGTGTGGTTTATAGTTGGAATAGGATAGGTATGAGAGAATTTATGTATGAGGTTTGAGTGTTTGGGAGAATTTAATTGAAGCATAATGAAGTCATTAGAATTGGGATTTATAAATTAGAAATTTAGGTAGGTACTTGTTGTAGAAGGTGGATATACATATAATGTTGGGAAAGGTATTTTCAAATGCAGATAGGTCAGTTACCTACATATATGAGATATGTGCGTCTATAAGTGACCATAGAGATACAGTGTGGTTCATTTGGTTATAGATAGAACGAATTTTCTTCAATATTAATTATTTTACTCTTGATTTAATAGGAATGGTCATTACCAAAATTGGTATTTATTAAGAATGTGCTTTATTATTATAATTTTTGAACTAAATAGACCTCACGCCTCAAGGGAAGGGTGAATTTTAAATTTGTATTTTCTTGGAAATAAAATAGTTTTTTTTTAAATATTTTTAAATAACAATAGTTAAGTTTCTGTGTCTATTTCTAGCCAAGAATATGCACAATAACGAGTTTGACATCGGCATCAAATGAAAGGTTTTGTTTTTTTTCCATACTTGAAAAGATCTAAATGTCTAGTTTTCAAAACAGTTAAAAAAAAAATTAAAATCTGTACAAAATTGAAGAAGCTAGATTTTTTTTGCAACCGTTTTTTGACCCCTATTCCAGATGTTGGCATCACGGAATTTTTGCAAACCATTTTATTATCAGTGCAATAAGCTCTACAAAATGTAGACCCCTCCCCCCCGTATATTTAAAGTATCACACAGTGCAATTGATTGAAATAGTAATACGTTCTTATAACCGCAGGAAAAAATATATAAAATGCCGTAGAAAAAAACGGAGAAAGTCGCACTGAAAAGCGTGGAAATAACCTAGAAAAACTGCCGAAAAATATACTACGATGGTAAAGAGCTCGTAATATCGTGAAGTAAAGCGCGAAATACAGGTGAATTCGCAGAAAATAGCATATGAAGTCCTGAAAAAGACCTTAAGTACCTACTACGAGAAAAAGGATAATCTACCGAGGAAAAAGGCAAAAAATACGTGAAAAGTCGTGGACCAAAGCAATAAGAGCACCTGAGAGATTTGAGAAATACCGTTGTCTATGGCTGTAAAAACGCGAAGTAGGTGAAAAAAGTATTACTGGTGCGAGACAGAAGAATTCCGTGGGTAATAGCATGTAAATCACAGGAATTAGCGTTAAATGCCGCTGTATTACTTGTTATGGGCAAGTTTAGGATTCGTAAAAAAAATCGAACTCAAGATAACAATCAGACATGTCATTACGTTGATAGAGAATGCGAAATTATTGAGTCTCGCAATTCTGTCTGTCTGTCTGTCTGTCTGTCTGTATATACCTCGAGCTACAGCCTTAACTGCTTAACCAATTTTCTTGAAACTTGGTGGTTAAGGATATTTGATGATTCTCTAGGTGGGAAATTAAATTTTTTTCAGGACCAAAACTAACGGCACCTGCCATTAAAAAAATTAAGGAAAACTTGAATTTTTTTTAAATGAATCTAACGATTTTGATTAAAACTTTTGAGTTCACTTTTGATAGTAGGGTCATACTTCTGAAATGAAAGAAATATTTGTAAAATATTCTATTAACGGTAAACTCCCCCCCCCCCCCATAGAACCGTTTTTTTTTCATTTTTGACTTTCTCCCCCCTTACAAAATTCAAATTTTTTGATATCAAAATTTAAAAAAAAAAATAATTTTTGGATTTTTAAAAAATCTTTAAATTTTTTTTTTCAAAAATCATTTTTTTGAAAACTACTCAATATTTTTATTCAAAATTTAGTTTTTAGATGTTGATAAATAATATCTTAAAAATGGCGTACCAATTTTTTTTTATAAAAGTCCTTGCAAATTTTATATAGAAAAAATAGTTAAATTTTTTTAACGGCTCCAACGATTTTTTCTAAAAATGTATCAATATAGGAGAAATTTACAAATTTTTAATTAAAAAGGCTTAGCATATATACTTACTTTATCTATAAGAGCAAGTACGGGCGATCCAGTCGTGCAATTTATTTAATTTAAAACGTTCCAAAAACCATTTGTAATTTTCTCATTAGAAGAAATGAAATTCTTTGTAACTTTATTGTAAGTTAAATTTTTTGAAATATTTTACCTATTCATATTTTTAACTCATTCCATATTAAGTGAGTAATAAGGATGGTGGGAAAAATTAGGGAAAATAGTAAGGCGAGGAAAATAAATTTACAACCAACATTTTTTTTGACCAATATATTTTGAAAAAATAGTATTATTTTCAATAAAAATAAAGTTGAGGAAAAAATTTTTGTTTTTGAAAATTTTGAAATGGCTTCTTTAAAGTTAAATCCTTTTTTTTTCTTAAGATTGTGTAAAACAACACATTTACTGTGGAAAATATGGTCAAAAATTGAAAAAAAAAATAAAAAAAAACCATTTTTTTTGTAAATCGATTTTTTCGTAAATGACAAAATAATATTTGGTTTGGCCATAGAAACCAAATTTAACTTCTGCAAAAGATTTTAATCCTCAGAATTCGAATCTCAAAATTTCTTTAACATGCCAAGTTTTTAATATATCGGATTTTGAACTTCCCGAAAACACTGTCTTTGTGATGTTTTGGATACATCAGTACCCAAAAAATGAAAAAAGACCAAATTTTTCGATGCACTGAGCGCTAGTCTGAATTTATTAAATATATAAATAATTTATTAATATTAAAATTGTTTCTAAGTGAATGTGGCATTGTAGGAAAGTTAGGGTAGGGTACGCAATTAAAATACTGATGGAATCATTTTTTTTCTTAGCCTTTTTTAATGGTTCACTTTCCCGTCAGCAAGTTGTTCAGTTAGCCAAGTAAGTGCCCAGATGATTGCTTATTTGTGCGAAGTAATTCCGGACACCAGATTATTCCAAATTTGGGGTCCCATATCCCTGAAAACAGCTTATTCCAACACGAATATGATCGAGAACACACCAGATGGCTGGCAAGAAACTTCTTAGAAGTGGAAAATCTTCTATTTTAGATTTGCCAATGCATTCATTATGTAGCTTATGAATGGGAACTTGTAAACTGGAAGATTAATAATCAAAAGCATTAAAATTTCTAACCTGATGGTCTAAATAAGGACAGAATAGGACCAAGTATCACCAAACTAATTGGCGCCTTTGATTGGCTTAAAGGTTAATACATTAAGTGCCGCTGTTTCCAATAATCTGTTCCTAACAAAACATTAGCGTGATTAGAACAATATTTTCTTTAAAGAGGTGAACAAAATCTGTGAATCAGTTTTAAAGTTTTTTTAATTTAACTTTATGCATTTATTTGCTCGCTTTCAAAATTACCTTTTGAACTAATTTTATTATTACATATTTTTGGAATAAGATTGGTTTACGGAAATACGATCAATTTCAAGAATGTACGTAAAATTTCAAGCCATTACCACGTAAAAAATCATACAAATCGGAGCTGTTCTGGCCGGTAAGGATACAAACTTAACCCAAATAAGACTAAGGAAAAGAAAAGGGATATCTTCTGCGGTAAATCCAGATCCTTTGTTTTTTTTTTTTTAATTTTGGACAAGTCTGTTTGTTAGAAGGTACTGATTTTTAATTATTTTTAATTATATTAAGTCAAGTATATACAACTTAAATACAAAAAGAAGGAATGCTCTTTCTCAATGAATTGAAACATTCTGATCTGCTATAAGGGTCTTCACTATACCAACAGAAAATTTCAAAACTTTCTTCTTTGTTCATACTTTATACTTCGGTACCCACCTATTTTTTTCTGGAAAACATATTTTTCTATCAGACTGATATTCTTGAAGCTTCTTCAACTACCAAATCTAAAGAAAATCCTAAGGATTATAGAATTTCGTAAACGAGTGCAAAATATAATCCACCTTAGGTTGGCTAAAGGAAATATTCCCCGTTATTCTCATCTAAGATTTCCGTTGATGGTTTTTTTTTTTTTTTTTTTGTTATTGTTGTTGGTTTGAGAAGAAGAATAATAATAAAAAGAAGTCAAATCATCACGAAGAAATAAATATCTATAGCAATAATAAATATCCGTACCTAACCAAACAGAAGAGAGGAAAAAGAAGAAGAAGAAAAAAAAGATAGAAAGAATTAAATCACATTTATCAACTAGTATACTGTGAGTTGATGGCAAGGTCAAGAGCCGAGTGTGTATGGAACACCTCTCCGAAAGCTCAAGAGTGTCTTCGAACCCACTCGAAAGGACAAAGCAAGAAAGGCAGGATCTTGAGTTAATACCTTTTGAAACGTCCGTATATGACAAACAACATCTTCAGACCATAAGGCGTAATCGGAAGTATTTATCAAATAATAAACAAAAAGGAAAATCACATTCTCAGATTATCGTGTCGGACCGGTATTAAAAATGTTTATTTATAGAGCACCCCCCCAACACTTCTATATAGGTTCTTCTTCGTTTTTCTAAACCGACCAACAGAAAGAAGCGGCTGTCGATACACAGATACAGAGCTTTGACATACCTACTTAACTCGGTATATGGTTTTTGTATATATAGTATATCGATGGAGCTATATAAATATAAATTATATCTTGAATTCTGTTCCGAGTCGGAGTCCTGCCTGACGTGTTATATATCCTTCGGTTAGGTTGGTTCGTTTTTTTTTCATCATCCTTCCTTCCTTTTTTGCCATATAACCATCCATTCTCTACCTTCAATCAAACAGCAAACAAATCAATAAAGAATCTGACGATTCAAAGAGAATTGCGAATCATTGTTGTATCCCTTTTTTTTGCGGGATGAAGAACGGAAGCCGGGTGAAGAATATAAAGGATAAATGTTGCTCCTTGTTCAGGATGGATTACTTTCCTCATTTTATAGGAGGAAAGAAAACATTATTTAGTGTTTTTTTTTTGCAGAAAAGGCTATACTCCAAACTCACACTTTTTATCTTTGCACACATTCCCCCCCCCCCCCCTCCCCCTCAGTCGATTCGATTCGAATTGATTCGGCTCGAGAGTTTTGGAGTTGAGTTCAAGTCTTGAGGATATAGCATCAGAAGCAGATATAGCCAGAGCCAGAGCAAGTATAACAAGGAGTGTGAAGGATACTGTAAATTATTACAACCAAATGAAATCCATAAATCAATGAAATCTCGTGTATCTAAATTAGTTGGGAATTAACGCAGAGGGCTATAAGGCATGGATTGATTTTAAATGTGAGTTCGAGTTCACTTATTTTTTTTTTGTATTGTTTTGGATCCTGATAAAAAGGCCTAGGAAACAGAATTAAAAATGAGGCAATACATAATCCTTTTGAAAAATCGGAAATAATTGAAGTTCAATTTTGAAGTTTTTTTTTTTGTATAAAAGGCAAAGGAAATTTCAATCAGCGATAATCACATCGTTTATTTGATGAAATGAATGAAAGATTGAGATTTTTTTTTGTATTGGGTCCAATCTTGAAACAGAAGGGGAGGAATGTTCGTCAAATGACCTTGAATTGTTGAGTAGCTTTTGCAATTATGTGAAAATATGTAAGGCTATAAACTTATCTTCGTAATTGAATACTTATTTCATCCGGAGAAAGTTATAGTGAAGCAAATGTTTCTCCTAAAAGTTTACACTCTTGTGCACCAGTGCACAGTTGAGGAAGCACCATGCTGATAAAGGAGAGACAACAAACGCCCTAAAAATCCTGAATTATCCAAATAAAATTTCAGATAGAAGAACTTAAAAGATCTTCCCTGAAAAAAACTAAAACACCCTTCAGATAGAAGAACTAAAAATTCTGCTCTGAAAACCTAACAAAAGCAACTCTCAGACCTTGCCTCTTCTTTTCCCAAATGCCTCATTGCAAAATGACTCAAAACATTTAGCGGAACCCTCACCAATGAGAACTCCACTGAAATTGACAAAGTAGCCTGCATTTTCCATCTACAAAAACGGACGAGTTTAGTAAGGGTGTTAAAAATATTTAAAACTTGTTCCTTACATCTCGTTCTTAAAGGACTATCACTGACAATGGACCTATCAGATTGTTGACAACCGACGCGTTTATATGTTTAGGCTTGAAATTTTAGGGGTACCAACCCTATACTTTTAAACATTTTGTTTACAGTTTTGAGCGTAATCTTAAAAAAATATACATAATTTAAGTTGGTACCCTTAAAAGTTGTCGAAATCAACCGAAATTTTACACATTATCTTATTTTAATACCAAGAACCCAAGTCAGGGATGCCATGAAAATTTTTCGAAATTTTTGTTCTAGGGTCCACCCACAATGTGCAAAAAATAAAAGGTCGCTAAAGACCCCTACAAATTGTCAAAATCGTATGAAATTTTACAAAAAAAAATTTAGGTACATAAAAAAGATTGAGGGGGTGTCCCATTAAAATGTGTGAAGCTTAGTTTTTAAGAAGAACCCTAGTATGCGTGTCAATTATAAAAAACTGTTATTAATGCAAGAGGCGAAAGAAATCACCAAAAATCTTCTAGAAAAAATTGAATCTATGGAAAATTGCAAACGAAACACGACTTCATACTGCTCCTTGTAGTTGTTGTTTTTCCTTTTTTTTTTAATTCAATGCACCCTCACTAGAATAAATATCATTGAAAATTCTAGTAATTTATTTCATATCACATCGCTATTTTCATCGAATAAAGAAAATATAAATTTTCTTGTTGAGTATCCCCGGTTTCACCAATATACACACTCAAATACCAACCAACCAACCAAACAAAAAAAAAAAAACACAAAAAACGTTTATCCTTTAATACAACAGGATAAGATAAAATCTTTCAATGTTATCATCTGTCAGTGGTTAACAATTGAAAACTCTTTGGTTTACAGTAGAATAACATATACTTGAAAGTCGGATTAAAATCAATAAGTATAACAAATACCAAAAAAAAAAAATAAAGAAGATATCAATATTCTGATATGGTTTGCGGTGTGGAGTCTACATTAGGGTCTTTATCTTATAAAGGAGAGTGATAAACACAACTAGGATGCAAAAGCATTTTCAATTTTCTTAGAAATTTTGGTTGCTATTAAAAAAAAAAAATAAAATAAAATGAAGGAATAGATAGTGAGTGGGTTCCATTGCATCGCTTGGCCAGCAATGCAATCGTTGCCTTTTCGAAGCGTATGACCAATCCACTGCCACTTACGTCTACGAATAGATCTGTCGATGGATTCTTGACCCGTTCTTCTATGAAGTTCTTCATTAGAAATACGGTTGGGCCAAAAAAACCCTAAGATGTTTCGTAGACACTAATTCACAAACGATTGCAGCTTGCTTGTGACAGTTGCTAAGATTTTCCAAGTGCTGCACCCATACAGAAGCACGGATTCAACATTGGAGCGAAACAGTCTCAGTTTGGTCTTTAAGCTTATAGCGTTGTTTCTCCATATTAAGGCAGCATTCCGAAAGCAGCCTTTGCCTTTTTGATACGGCTGTCGACATCTTGTTCGGTTCCGCCTTTGGTAGAGACAAAACTTCCAAGATATTGAAAGTCTTCTACTTTCTCTACCGGTTGTCCAGAAATATTGACTTGAACGGATGAGTTACTTCCGAGGCTGATCATTTTTGTTTTTGCCGTGTTAATTTTCAGCCCCACGATTTCTGCTTCTCCCTCCACCCTTGTTGTCATTTGATGGAGATCCATGATCCTATGAGAGAGTAAGCATACGTCGTCCACGTAGTCCAGATGTTTTAGTTGGGATGTCAGACTCCATTGAATTCCACCATTTTCGTTTAACAGGAAAAGTATTGGCGACAGTATGCAACCCTGTCTGACTCCACAATGGACTTCGAATTCATCCGACAACCTTCCTCTATGTAAAACGTGACATTTGCATCCATCGTAGGTTGCTTTAATAATAGCGATTATCTTATCTGGAATGCCTCTCCTGTGTAAGGCAATCCAAATAAATTCTCTGTTAACACTATCAAACGCTTTTTCAAAATTAATGAACAGCAAGTGAAGTGGTGATCGATATTCGACGCACTGTTCAATAATGATCCGCAAGGTGTTAATGTGGTCAACACAGGATGAAACCTGCTTGTTCGGCGTCGAACGGTCTAGTGTATGCATAAAATAAAATTTTGCAAGGAATTTTATGAAAAAAAAAATTAGTACGCCATTTTTAAGATATTATTTATCAACATCTAAAAACTAAATTTTGAAAAAAAATATTGAGTACCTAGTTTTCGAAAAAATGATTTTTCAAAAAAAAAAAATTGAAATTTTTTTTACTTAATATTATTACGGCAACTTAAAAGCATTCATGTAAATAAAAGGGTTGAAATTGATTGAGTCCTGAAGGAAAAAATCAGAATTTAAAAAAACCGTTAATAATATTTTTTCCAAAAAATGGTTTCCATTTAAAAATAGAACTTATGCAAAAAATTGACCAATAATTTTTTTAATCAAAATCGCAGGAACCATTTTTGAGAAAAATGAGTTTTTCTAAAACCGGTATATAACAGGTACCATTATTTGCGGTAAAAAAAAAAATATTTCAAAAATGGTCTGGAAATTTTCTCCAAAAAACGCAACATACCAAGTTTGAAGTAAATCGAACCATCCGTTTAGGCTGTGGTCTCTGATACATACAGACAGACAGACAGACAGACAGAATTTTTGGACCCACTTTTTTCTCATTCTCTATCATCGTAATGTCATGTTTGATTGTTATCTCAACTTTTTTTTTTTTTTGTAAGAATGCATAACAAGTAAAAATGGTTTACTGTGCCCGAAAGTCTTTTACGCCCGTAACAGATATTAATTCAAGATAAAAATCCTAAAATCGCTAAAAATGTTCTTAATTGTTTCATTGCTATATAAAATTCCTCATTTCCAGAACCTCTGTACCACTATTATTAATAAGTCCTTGAATAGAAAAGTATTGCTGCAGGATACAAAATACATCTACTACTACTCCAAAACAGGAAGTAGGACAAGAAAAGTGTTTTTCTCGCATTGATTTGATTTGATTGAAAACCATTAGACGTGTATAAAATGTATTTTACTGACCCAGTTTTCAACTCGATACAGCCATTTGCTTTCTTTCTTTTTTATTAAATAAACAACTTCTTAAACTTTCTCAAATTATTTTTAAGTTCAATTTTGTTAAAGTTATTCAAAACGAATTTCCTAAAGGCATCATGAGGCATAAAAAAACGAAAAAAAAACAACTTTAAACTGAGCCTTTTACCCACAACACACAATGATAGCCATACTTTTACCCCCCACATAAAGTTCATGTTTTTTTTATTTTTACTTTTTTTTTGGTTTATTTTTTCGAGCAGACAACAAAATCAGTTGGCGTTTAATTGGAGAACATAATTTCAAACTGCTGATATTAGGTATTTATGAATGCTTAATTAGAGGTTCAATACTTTGGGATAGCGTTCACGTGTTTTATATATCTCATAACCAATTAATACGGACAACAAAATTCGCACTGCAAAAGCAATCACAAAATGCATAATTACAGAAATAAAATTCAATTCATGTGATTTCAGCCAAACAGGAATGGAATGGAATGGGTTATAGGCTTTCTGATTTTGGGTGTAGGCAATAATAACAGCCGGGAAGCTTGAATTTCAATATTGAGGCGAGGGGCGATTGTATGGGAATTGTAGGTTTGGAAAGGCAGCACATGCCTGGCCGCATTTTAACCAAAATCGTACCTACTTTTGTGGAACCGCAAAAATATTTTATTTTATATTGTACAAACAGAGAGAGAGAGAGATAGAGAAAGAGAGAGGCTTTTGTTAGAGAGAGCTACCGACCGGTAGTCGGTGCGGTGGTAGTCGAAGTGGTGTGGTCGGTTGGTAATTCTGACAGTGGTATACTGTAGTTGTTGTGCTACCGCTACCGGCCAATGTCATCCTACTCGCTACTCCTGCACCGCACCCACAAAAATATAAGAGAAAATAAATGGTACTATGAGTATAGTGAAGTTTACCAACGAAATGAAACTCCAAAAAACACACAAATACTTTCGTATAATAACACAACACAATACACAACACAACACAACACACACAACCCACAGCAACAGCAACACAAATGAAAATAAAACCCCTGCTGGACATAATGTTCGGGTAAACAGTCCATTGCGTCACCATGAACGCTTTATTTGGATGAGACGATGAAGAGTGGACAAGGGGAGGGGCGGGGGAAGGGGAGGTTGGGTTAGTTTGAAGGATGAAAATGAGTTTTGGGGGGGGGGGGGACAGCGATGCTGTGTGTATTATATTATGCCCAATGCCCAACCTTAGCCAAGTCCAGTTGAGTCCAGAGCAGAGCAGAGCCGAAGCGAACCGAGTCGAGTCGAGTCGAGTATAGAAAGTCCGGGGTAATGTATAGACAAAACATATTGTACAACGCCATAAACTCGAATATTCTGACCGAGAAAGCAACCCAAAATAGTGGCCACTCGCACATATCCTGCCAGCAGCGTATTATGGTGTTGAGCTGAAGACCTATTTGGTTAGTTGATATGGCCAGGTTCACTTTTCTGAATGGCAAAACCCAAAAACATAGTTTTTGCCTTCCAACAAGAAGTATTTTATGCGGCTATAATTGGACGCCAGTAGGTAGAGGTAGCCCATTGCATGCATAGAGTTGTTGTTCCAGATTTTATATTTATTTTTTTTTTTTCATTCATTATTTTTTGTTGTTGTTTTTGTTGCTTTTTTTTGGGTTGATGCACTATTTTTTGGTTTTGCCTGCAGGGGGGGTTGTCTGAGAGGTTTTTTTTTTGTTATTTTATTTTTATTTCAACTTCATACTGACCCTCATTGTTTTTATTTTAAACAAAAAGCAAAAAAAAAAAACGAAAAAATAAAAGTTTTCATGAAATCGTTTTAATCAGATACGAGTATGATTAACTTATTTGATGAGGGGGTGGTAAAGTGGGGAGATATTTGATAGGGATATTTTTAACTTGAAACAAAAAAAAAAAAATCCAGGAAACATAAAAACTTAAATTGGCTTAAAATGGGTAGACTATATGGAGGAAAAGAGAAACAAATTTATTATTTTAAGAGCAATGACCTGCTGACTTTAATGATGTTGCATTAAATATGTGTATACAAATTGTACAAGTTTTACTTAAATTTGTATTGTTATCAAAAATGAAATATTAAAATTGCAAAATTTTGCAAAAACAAGTTTGATAATCTGCACGAATATGGAATGAATGATAATGGGTGAGTTTTCAGGATATTTAAAATTTTTCCGGAGAATTTTTTTTAATGGATAATTTGGGAAAAATTGACTGATTAATACAAAAAATTTAAGTGCTTTAAAACGGTCTTTCAGAGAAATTAAAAGCTATTGTAGCCCGATTCAATTTGATGAAAAATCGTAATGAAACTAGATTTTAGAGTAGTGAAAATTTTATTTTTGGAGTTTTAATAGAGTATTCTTCCAAAGAAAATAATTTGCTATGGTTAAGTGGGGAGGGATTTGCTTCCTGCCTGCGGTTGCCAAGATAGCAGCAAAAATTATATTAGAGCGAATAAAAGAACATCTAGAAGACACACTTGACGCCGAACAAGCAAGTTTCCGCACTGGTTCATCCTGTGTTGACCACATTAACACCTTGCGGATTATTATTGAACAGTGCATCGAATATCGATCACCACTTCACTTGCTGTTTATTGATTTTGAAATAGCGTTTGATAGTGTTAACAGAGAATTTATGTGGATTGCCTTACGCAGGAGAGGCATTCCAGATAAGTTAATCGCTATTATTAAAGAAACCTACGATGGATGCAAATGTCACGTTTTACATAGAGAAAGGTTGTCGGATGAATTCGAAGTCCATTGTGGAGTCAGACAGGGTTGCATACTGTCGCCAATACTTTTCCGGTTAGTGATAAGTGATGTGCTGCGTGCAGCCCTGTTAAACGGAAATGATGGAATTCAATGGAGTCTGACATCCCAACTAAAACATCTGGACTACGCGGACGACGTATGCTTACTCTCTTATAGGATCATGGATCTCCATCAAATGACAACAAGGGTGGAGGGAGAAGCAGAAATCGTGGGGCTGAAAATTAACACGGCAGAAACAAAAATGATCAGCCTCGGAAGTAACTCAGCCGTTCAAGTCAATATTTCTGGACAACCGGTAGAGAAAGTAGAAGACTTTCAATATCTTGGAAGTTTTGTCTCTACCAAAGGCGGAATCGAACAAGATGTCGACAGCAGTATCAAAAAGGCAAAGGCTGCTTTCGGAATGCTGCCCTAAATATGGAGAAACAACGCTATAAGCTTAAAGACCAAGCTGAGACTGTTCCGCTCCAATGTTGAATCCGAGCTTCTGTATGCTTGCAGCACTTGGAAAATCTTAGCAACTGTCACAAGCAAGCTGCAATCGTTTGTCAATTAGTGTCTACGAAACATCTTAAGGATTTTTTGGCCCAACAGTATTTCTAATGAAGAACTTCAAAGAAGAACGGGTCAAGAATCCATTAACAGTACTATTCGCAGACAAAAGTGGCAGTGGATTGGTCATACGCTTCGAAAAAGCAACGATTGCATTGCTGGTCAAGCGATGCAATGGAACCCACTCACACAGGCAGAGGGTCGGGTCGGCCGAGAAGCACGGACGGCGCAGGACAGTCGAAAGTGAATCTGCACAGCTGGGTAAGAGTTCGAGAGGACTACGTTATATTTCCAGAGACCGTACACGATGGCGCGTAGGAGGAGTGCCCCTTAAGGGGATCACAACGGACTTTTTAAGGTCTGAGGACCTAAGTAAGTAAGTAAGTTATGTGGGGGAAAAGCATCCATTTAATAAATGAAAAAAAAGTTCAGAAAATGTTAAATAGCGCACTGTTTTTAACATTTTCCAAACCATTGTCTTGATTGGTTGCAGAATTTTTAAAAAGTAATAACTTTCAAACGAAAAACGGGTGCCAAAGTCAGAACTGAAAAAATTTCAAATGGTACCCCAGCTTTCAAATACTAAAAGAATCATCAAAATCGGTCCACCCACAAAAGTTCTGAGGTAACAAACACAATCGAATTGATAACTTCCTTCTTTTTAGAAGTCGATTAACAATCTTCTCAGTTGTAAAAGTGAAAAATATTTTATGTTTAATTTTCTTCTTAACTTTCCATTGAAAGTTATTGTGATTGGTGCGTTTTTTAATGAATTTTGAATGACTAAGCACTAAAGTCTTTTCTGTGCGAATTTCAGCAAATTGTCTTAATAACCAATCAAGTTGTTAAAATAGCCCCCTAGGTGGGCGTACCCCAACTGCCGATATGTAACAAAATATGTAACAAAAAAACTTTAAAGCATAATTTTTTTTAATTTTTAATATGTATTATTATTAATATAAATATAAAAAGGGTATATTACTATACATAGATATTGGTATTATTTTAAAATTTTAAATTAAATATTATTTAAAATATTAAATTTTAATAAAATGGTTATTATTATTATTATTAAAATTTATTATTTAATAAAAAAATTATAAAAATTTAATTAAATATCATTTTTAATAATAATTTAATTAATAAATTAATTAATAAAGATATTTGTTGACCGGGTTGGGGTCAAAATTCTGCAGGGGTCAAAATTCTTTTACCAAAATTCTGCTTTCAAATATCTGCTTTCTAAAATTCTGATTTCGTTTAGAAAGCAGAATTTCGAAGCCAGAATTTTGACCCGCTCCCTTGTTGACCTTATAAAGATATTGCAAAAATTCTTAAAATTCCATTTACTGGTGGTAACCAATTAGAACTTGGGACTGTTTTCTTCAATAAATTACTCTACTTTATGATGAGAATGGAAAAATTAAAAATTAAAAAAAAAAAGATTTGGATGATAATTTTTAGAAAAAAAGATTTTTTGTACCTAATCTTAAAAGTATGTAATTCAAAATGTTTCAAACTATTTTTTTTTTTTCATTTTTAAAAAATCGTTTTATTTTTTTTTTTTGTTTTTTATAAATCGATTTTACGTGTCGTTGATTTTTTTTTTTTTTTTTTTTGAAATCTTGGCTTAAGACGTGCAATAATATTTTCCTAAAACAATGGCATACCAATTTTTTTCAGGACTTTCTATTTTTTTTAAACAGCTCTAACGATTTTGAAATGTATTTTTCTAAAAATGTATCTTTCTTAAAATTAATAAAATGGCATACCAAGTTTGGAACCCAAAACAATTTAAGAAGTTGTTTAAGTCTTTTTTTTTCATCACTTTTATTTTTAGTCATTTTTATGTTTTTTTAACATTTCTTATAAAATTATTTATTTTTTAAAACTTTATATAAGAAGCTTTAATATCCACAGCGAATTTGACCTTAAGAGAAAGTAAGTGCTGCCCAGTCTTGCATTTTATTTTTATTTTTTTGCGGCTTTGATGACAAATGTGGCAACAATTTATTTCCATCCTTGTTTAAATTAATTGATTGCTATTTTTTATTTTATTCATGTTACTGTTATTGCCTTATGGCGTTGAATTTTCATCACCAGTCCTTAAACTTATCATTGCCTAATTTATTTACACCTTATACACTCATACCTTGATAAAAAAAAAACGTTCAATAGCTAAATATGCCTAAAAGTGTGTATCATTATTGTGTCTCGCATCTGCAAATGTCCAAGCTAAAAAGGTCGAACTGTCATTTTCTTATAAAAAAAGAAATTCTATTTAGCCAACATCCAAAGATTTTCCTACGCAAAGTCACGCATTTAACGATATGCAAAGTCGTAAAAAGAAATCCTTTTTTTTTTGGGAAAATTTCGAATCCCATAAGGCTCTTTCTATCTATGTACGAGTATTTCCATCCAAACCGACTATTACTTATATTTTTAATTAAACAAATCCAACGTTTATCTTTATGTGCGTATACAGAAGTTGCATACCTTTTTCGAATGCATATGGTGGTGTGCTTTAGAGCTATGTGTGTGTGTTGCCTTAACAAATAAACTTTTACAACTTTTGCCAACTTATATGTCTGCTAAACTTATACACAAAAATTGTATTGATTTACCTTATTTTCTATTTTTTTTTGTTTTATATTATTTGATCTCTTACAATCATTATACAGATGTTCCCTTCACAATTCCTCCAATGATGGTGTGACCTTCCTTTTATTTTTTTTTTTTTGTTTCTTCCATCACAAATAAAAAATGAAAAAAAAAAAATACAAAAATAGGTATTGGACATCCAATTCATTGCTCAAGGGATATCCTATGAATATATAAAGCGTTAAATGAAAAGAATCCTATTGATACTCAAAAAGGATATTTTCAGGTCGAAGGATAACAAAATCAAATCCATAAATAAGTTTTGGCAACATATGGTACCCCACAGCATCAGTGCGCTGCTTATATGAACAAAAAAAAAAAAAACACGCACTTTCTATAGCAAAAGGATAATGCCCATAACCTATAGCATGTTGTATTGGAATATGGCTTTAGCATGTGTGTTGTTGCGAGAAAGTGGAAAAATTGTAAACAAATCAGAAGCAGCTCCTAAAAGGATCAAGGAATTGTATTATCGTAATAAATTGGTTCGTCTACTAAGCTATTTGGCTTCGGATTCTCAATTTTTTTTTTTTTTTTTTGATAAATTTTCCAAAGTATCCATTTTCATTTTATGCTAAAAAGCAATGCACGTTGTTTTAAAACAAACAAAAAGAACAACATGAAGAAAAATATCAAGAAAAAAAAAAAAAAAAAACCTATAATAGAAGCAGAAGAAATAGTATAGAAACAATAGGCTCAAGTGGACCGATGCCATTGTGCCACTCAGGATACATCAGGCAGAAAGTTTTCCATAAATCTGTTGGTTACATGGTCCATGAACATCATAAATGCTATGGTGTGTCGGTGCCAAGGAGAAGCTGAGAGACTGAGTGAGAGAGAGAGAGAGAGAAGGAGATAGAGAGAGAAAGAGAGTGAGAGTTATTGTCACTTGAGGATTTCATTTGGTTGTTTTCCATGGCTTTGGTTTGTTTCCTCTTTTTTTTTTTTGTTTTTTCTTTGACGGGTACACTGGCACGGTAACGTGGTATAACGGCGGCGGCAGAGTTGCAGGGTTTGAGTATTTCGCCTACCTATTCAAACACAAAAACAAACAACTAAAAATATAAATCCATTTTGAAATGTTATACATGTACCGCTACGCTACCCTACCAGTACCATACTAGTACCAGTACCAACCATCTACCACATTTGTACTTCCTTTTCGTTTTCCGTATTTTGTGTATTTCGTATTCCAGGAAGTCTCAAGGCACCACTTAGACGACGAAACACAGTGGCGCTGTAGAAATTAAAATAAAGATAGACGGAATATTTTCTTCTTCTTAGATTTTTCCTTATACCTACCTACTAAATGAAGAAGGCACAAGATATATTGTTTGATATTATTGTCTTCCTTCGTATATAGAGTAGCAGAAGCAGCAGCCTTCCAGGATAGTTGTATTTTGTTTATATTTACTGGGTATAGAGTGGATAGAGGTACAACTAGGACCTCTTTATTTTATATTTGTATATATAGAATTTTATTTGACTTTGTTTTTTTTTGAAATTTAGGTCATGAGGTAAGTCTTTTGTAAGAAATGCATTTGCAAGGGAAATTTAACATTTCTCTGCTATGCAGGAGGATTTAAATTATTTATTAGAAGAATAGAAAACTTGAAAACGCTTTGCACTTAAATACCTACATTATACAAGTTTGTGTCTTCTCAAATTGTCGTTAGTTATAGTGTAAGAATAAGAAGAAGATTAAAAAAAGGTAGGTTTACGTATAATGTAGATACCAGTACTTCTACTGAACTGATACTGAATGTATTGCAACTTTAATTAGAGTTAAATGGTGGCTTAGATTTATAGAAAAACATTTAAATTAATATCTACCTTTTTAAGAATCTTTTTAAGAGATGGGTTTTTGTTCAGATGGAAAGCTCAGAAAACTGTTGTCAGGAGTATAAATGACGTCATATTGTCGTTCTTTCAGAAAATACTTTAATCAGCTGTGTCAGTAGGTATACGTTAACTAACGAAAAGTCGCGGAAAAAGTATGGAAAGTATGGCTAAGACAAAAAAGTTTAAGATTGCGAATAAATCGCGTAAAGACTTGGAAAAAATCACAGTTGTTCAAAGTTTTTTTTAACATTATTTCGCGATTTTTTCTCCACGATATTCCCAGCTGTAAACCGTAGTATTTTGCATATTTTTACGCAAATTGTCACACTTTTCACGCGACTTTTCACACTTTCTAAGTTATTTTGGTCCCGTTTTCTTGTGGTTTTTAAGGATTTTTCCAGTAGCACTAATCCCTTTTTTTTATGACTGCCTATGCTGTTTTCCGCATCATTCCGTAATCTGTTACCACTATTTCACTTTTCTGCTATATTCCGATGCTTTTCATACCTTTATTCGCTACTGCCTGTAAGACCTTGGGTCTTTTGCTAGTACAGTGGATTTGAGATTAAATTGGTTATCATCTCATAAAATCCCATGGGTGGCGTCCATTCAGAGCTGGGGTATAAAGAAAAAAAAAAAAACTGCTACCCAGGATGGGGTTCGAACCTCATACCTCTGAGTTAGCAATCGCAAGCACTACATCCACTGTATGTACCATTGCGACCCACTCGCGGTATTTCACAAACTTGCAGCGATATTCAGCGCTTTTAACGTAGCCTTTTCAGGTTTTTTTCCGCGTCTTTTCACGCTTTTCATCACGATTTTCTGCGTTTTTTTATGAGTTTAATGACTTTGCATCCCATTTTCTATGGCGTTCCGTGATCTTTCTCCAGGAGGTATTCCATACTTTTTTTCACGGTATTCCGTGCTCTAGTTCCTCTTTATTCCACAACTTTAAATGCTTTTCTTCACGACTCTCCTCGTTGTTTTCCTCCGCATTTTTCAACAATTTTTGTCGCGGTACTTTTCGCTTTTTCTATGACTTTTCATGCTACGGTATTCTGCGTTCAACAGTATTCCGCGTTCAACAGTATTTATCCGACTATTGCCGGCCGCTTGAACTATAACGCATTTGTCTTTGCTGGTTTGTCAGCCAGCTCTGTCCTTAGCTAGCCGCCTCCA
The DNA here is from genome assembly GCA_948107695.1 of Meliscaeva auricollis. Lineage (NCBI taxonomy): Eukaryota > Metazoa > Arthropoda > Insecta > Diptera > Syrphidae > Meliscaeva > Meliscaeva auricollis. The sequence goes on along the minus strand of OX403619.1, from coordinate 28,247,549 downwards.
GTTGCGCTCGCCAAGTTGGTCGTTCTCCACTTGTGTGCGTCACCTGTTACGCGGTCTCCCTCGTACACCATCAGGGTTGGATTCGAAGACTTCGGGCTGGTGCGTTGATGTCCATACGCTCCACGTGTCCCAGCCATCTCAGCCGCTGTATTTTCAGCTTCTTAACCAGGTCAACGTCGCTGTACAGCCCATAAAGCTCCTCGTTGAATCTTCTTCTCCATACTCCTTCGATACACACAGGACCAAAAATCAACCGAAGAATCTTTCTCTCAAAGCAACCAAGCAAATTTTCATCCGAATCTTTGAACGCCCATGCTTCTGCCCCATATAGCAGGACCGGAATGATTAAGGTCTTGTATAGCGTTTCCTTGGTTCTATGAGAGAGGGCTTTACTACTTAAATGCCTCTTCAGCCCAAAGAAACAGCGATTGGCAAGAGTAATTCTCCGTTTCATCCCTTGACTGATGTTTATAGTGGATCCCATCTAGACAAAGTCCTTGACTGCTTCGAAGTTATAACTATCCATCGTGATGTTTTGGGCGAGTCGTCAATGTTGAGTTTCCGTTCTCGTCGATAGCATATACTTCGTTTTGTCTTCATTAACAGCTTATCCCATTTTTGCCGCCTCCGATTCAATACTGGCAAATGCACCAACCACAGCTCGCTTTGTTCTGCCGATTATGTCTATGTCATCTGCATAAGCAAGTAGTTGAACGGACTTTTGAAAAATTGTACCAGTGGTGTTGGCTTGTCATCTGCGTACAACTAACTGCACAAGCGGACGAGTTTGGCAGGGATGCCGAGATATAACATGGCTCTGTATAACTCGTCTCTATTCACGCTATCATACGCGACTTTAAAATCGATGAAGAGGTGGTGTGTATCGATCTGGAATTCCCGGGTTTTTTCCAAAATCTGTCGGAGTGTGAACATTTGATCGAGTGTTCACTTGGCTGGCCTAAAACCACACAGATAGGGGCCAATCAGATCGTTGACAAGAGGTTTTAGGCGATCACACAGTATCGACGGCAGGATTTTGTATGCGACGTTTTGGAGGCTTATTCCTCTGTAGTTGGTAGATCTCAGATCGTCTCCTTAAATCGTCGTCCAATTTAAATGGAATAACAGCGGAATGTTGGCTATCTTCGCCGCTCAGGAGTCTAGAAAAATGTTCCTTCCAGATCCTCAGCACTGACTGTGTGTCTACTTCCTCACTTTTTTCTGCCCGTAGAGCTCTCGCGCTGTTAGTACTAACACTCTTAACTATTTATGTTTGTCCATAGAGTTAATATATATTTTTCTGCCGATCCCGAGTAGTTAGTAGTGCAGTCCAATCAGACGAAAAATAGGGGAAACATCACAGAAAATTCCTAACAAGATTTTCTCATTTGCATTTATTGTTAATTGAGTTCATTTACGCTTATAAGTTGGTCAGAAAGCAACATATATTGCAATCATTCAAATATATGTATGGGCTTAATCAAATTCCAAATTTTAGAATTACGGGTTTCAACAATTTAAAGGATCTCCTCAAAATTCTAATTTATGTTTGTTAACACTTTCCGGGCATGTCGTTGGTATGAAAACCAAGTGTTTTAATACACGCGTGAGTTTTCTCACAAAGAAAAATGGCGTCGAAAAGTTAACAGAGCGCTATCTTTCAGACATCTTTAGTGAAAAGTGAGAACTATGAAACCAGAAACAAACCCACAAATAAAACTCTTCTATTTTTTTTTTATTTATTTATTATTTTTTAAATTAGTCCGGAAATTAATTTTAAATTATGTTTTATTATCTCTGACACCAAACTTTTTAAACAAAATTAAAACAAAAACAAATAATTCAGGAAGTGCGCATTTTTTGTTGACGTTACCGTGCGTCGCGACGCGTTGGTCGGGTTAAATCTTTTTTCAAAATATGTTATGGAAATCAGGTTTTTTTTTCGTTTTTTTTTTTTTTTTGTGTTCATGAAGGCCAATTAATATATCTTTGAAGTTTCAATAACCTGAAATTAAAAACGAATTAAATTCGTATCAAATCATATGCGAGAGTGTATTTGTGCGTATATGCGTGTAAGTATGTGGATATTGGCATTTCAAAGCAAATAATATATATCCTGGCCAGAGAGAGAGAGTTAATTAAAGAAGGAAGCTTTATTGCATATTATATGTGAAGTCTGAGTATTAATTATAACCATATTGGGTAAACACCCCCACGTGTTAAACGCGCTTTATATGAAAATGTTTATATGTATAGATTGATATCTACTATACATACCACATATACTGTGTATTCACAAAGATGTATGTACACATAAATATAACACACGTGTGAATATGATGTATTGAGTTGGTATGGGGTGTAGGTGTACCTTTATGTGCATGATGATGATGATGATGATGATGTATAAAATAATTACTCAAGCTCCTCTTGTCTACTTAAATAATCAGCTATTCTATTGAATTAGAAATAAGGACGACTATTATATTGCTTCGAAAAGGAAATGTGTACGTATACACTCCGTTTCTATTGATTAAGGACATTTCTGCAGTCGATTTCTTTACACAGTCTTACAGCAGTAGAACCGGTACAAATTGTAAAGTTGAATGTCCATTTGCTACGAACAGACCTCAAGAAGTCAGCAGGAGTCGATGGTGTATCCAATATTGCACTACGACATTTATACCACACTATTTAACAACTCGCTGAATAATGCATATTCTCCAGCAGTGCAATAGAAGACAGCTGAGGTACATCCTCTACCGAAAAAGGGTTAGAATAATACAAATCCAGCGAATCTCCGGTCGATAAATCTTCTTCCGAGTATCAGAAAAGGTTATCAATAGGGCTCCTTCCAAGTGGGTGAAGGACAACACTTTCATACCAGATAAATCAGTTCAGATTTGAGGCGGGAAATGACACAATCCATGCCGCGTCTAAGCTCGTTTCTGATGTCCAATGGAACAAATCTAAAAAAACAATGCACGGGTGCTTGTCTGGTTGACTTGGAGAAAGCTTTCGACACCGTATGGTTAGAGGGTCTCTATCTAAGGCTTACCAGACTAGGCAAAAGTATATTCTTTATGACATGCTTAATGGTAGAAAGTTTGTTGTCAAAAGTGACAATGTAACTTCCATCGCAACTTTTGATGGTCTTTAGCTGGGAGTGGCGAACTCGCCGATTTTATTCAACATTTACACCAGCGATCTGGTAGGCAGTCTAATTCAGGCAATTGCGTCTGCCGATGATCTAATCGCGTACAGATCAGGTCCAAAAGTTGAGGTCATCCGAATTTTTCTGCAGCGTGACTTTAACCAGATTCAGCGATATTGTGATGACTGGAAGTTTAAAATTAACGTTCAGAAATTAGAAACTATTGTGTTTAGGACCCTTTTGGCTAGGGCCTCAAGGGATACGAGAAAGAACTAGGACCATATGGACAGCCACTGACGAGTAAAAGTGTAGTAAAGTACCTTGGCATATGAATGGACCAGTATTTTTATTTCGATAAACATATAAATGCTGCTCTAGCCAGGGCTAGGGGAGCTTTTGTCCTGATGAAACGGTTGTTTTATAGCAGCTGGCTTGACAGCAGTGTGAATGTGATTTGCTACATGACCCTTATCAGGCCGATGATTGTCTATGGTTCAACGTTGCCCCATCTCAGATGGAAAATATTAGAGATTCGGAATACACACACTTTTATTCCAACCAGGTTCTATACAACGGGGCCAACATAAATAAAATTGATAATTTTTTGGTAATGCTGATTCGGGGTGACATTACAAGAGCGATGTCATCAGCCAACAGCTTGAGCTTCTGGGCTTACTACCCTAACGACGAATATTTCGGGAATGTGCGTTTGAGCGGCTGAATTCCGCTCGAGGCATTCCTTTATCTTGATAGTCCGGGGCTCGTACAGAGCAGATTGGAAGTGCCTCTAATCTACCACGTGGGACGAAGAACCGTAGATAGGCGGCTTTTGTATGACAGAGCGGAGCGCCTTCGGTTCAGTAGGACTGTGTCCAAACGGCCCGCCTCGTTTCCCCGCGTCGTTTCCCGCCTGTTTTTCCGCCTCGTTTCCCGCCTGTTTTCCCGTTTCGTTTTCCGCCTGTTTCCCGCCTGTTTTCCAGTCCCGTTTGCTGCCTGTTTCCCAGCTCTTTTTTCCGCCTTATTTGATTAAAATGTCTTCAATCGAAGAAACTGAGTGTTGTTTTTTTGCCTTGCACACACATATGAGATGTTTATTTCAATCATAACAAATCTAATGAAAAGTACGCAGCAAATATCTACCTAAGTATCCAATATGTGCGTATTTAAGGATATTTAGAATATTTTTGCTTTGTTTGTTCCATTTTATTTTATATTATTTCGCTTTGTGTCTTTGTTGCCAGATACTGGTGCTTTTGATGTAGTCGGCTGCTGCGGGTAAAGTAACCAGAAAATTAACTTTTCAACGCTAGAAAATTGTTATCGTGCGTCGTAGTTGTCATTTCTTGTTGTCGTCGTCGTCGTCGTCGTAGTCGTGTCGTTTTAATAGCACCAGTCGACGTCTTATACTGTGCTAAACAATAACTCACGAATGATCCTGACAGGACCCTCGCAACAATAAATTACACGAAACTTTCATTTGCTCATGCGGGACTATAGGAATTGTTCAAACATCCTCTGCAGATAAAACATTTCTTCTTCTTGTTTTTTTTGCACACATAGTCATAGTCGTGTCGCTTTTGCTAACTCGTTCTTGTCGTCCTCTCTCTCTTACTTTCATATAAACTTACATACGTTTTATACAGGATGTAGGTGTATAGGATGCTATGATGGTTTGGCAGACGTATCCTTTTCTAAGATCCCTATTCCCTATGCTTTGCTGAAATAAATTTAATAAAACCCTCAGAATATTCCTAACGACTCAAATAGAATAAGTCGAAGAATAAGTAGCAGAAGGGGTCCCGTGGTCCTTCTATCACACCCCTCCCCCGTACAAGTGTGCCTTACCATCATATTATTATATACCTACGAAAGAGATGCGTTTAACACTTTCAGAAGACACATCTACTTCCATTTAGTTGGAGATAAACTTTGCGCTCATCTTTATTGTTGTGTTCGTCAGTGTTGTGTATAGGCAAATGAGTGTGGCTGGGGGTGTTAAACAACAAATTGCCAGGGGGTAATGTTGGAAACACCTCTTAACTTTGCGCGGCAAAGGCGGCATTAGCAAATGGCAGTGGCGGCATCTCCCTTTGCAATTAGTCATGAGTACAATTTTCTTATGCTTAAGCAGATCTAACAACTATCGCAACACCATACACCACACCACAATCCACCATTTTCTTCGCTATACCCATAGATGGTGCACAATGGCTTTTTAAGGCCGTTGTGGTTAAGCTAAAGAGATTTCAGAGACATGCTTCGCCGAAAAACTTTATTCGCATCAGAGCTTAACCTCGCTATGTGCAATTCGAGACTATAAACAAAATCATACAAGAATAACTGGAATTTGTTGTGTTATGGAAAATTTATTTTTTTTTTTGTGTGTTTCGGGTCGAGAGAAAAGTTGCAGGAGGTCTAAAACAAAAATTAAACAACACTGTGAGTCGAGACGAAAGTTTGCTCTTAAAAGTTGATTAAGTTTTGGGCTTGAAATTTTGGAAGAAAAATTAAATTAATGCGAGACACGGTATGGTAGCCAGCCAAATTATCTAGAAAATTTTGGTAAGAATTTTAGGTATTTTCGCACAGTGAAACTTAGGTAATTTCCCACGGAGCCATTCACACAAACGAAATGTGATGTACAGTTTCTAAAAATAAACCCAAATGTCCTTTTGCATTATAATAATTCTTTTTTTTTTTTTTTATGTTCCTAATGAAGATTTAATGGTCTACCGTTTGCAAATAAAGTGCTTGTTAAATTATTACTTTTAAAAACGAGGTAAGCCATGACACACGGTTATCATCCGAACTACAGGAGTACACGGATTCAAAAACACTTCTTGAAATAGTAAAACAATTAAACCTGATACTTGCTTGCTCCCTTGGTGATGTCCCAATGGTATAGTGACTGAGACAGTGCTGCCAATTTAAAATTGAATTTAATTATCATTTTCTCTTCTTTTTGATACCTTAGTCCAGTCGAGAAATGGAAGTTTTGGAGGATTTTTTTTGTTTATTGATCCATTTTATAGTTTTGAGTTGCTCTTTCCGAATTTTTTTTTTCTTTAACGCTTCCTTTCTTTGCCTCAGAAGTCGCCATTTTGAAAAATGGAGGCCGAAAACTTTTTTGGTTAAAATGCGATATAAAACTTATTTTATGACTAAAACAGCTTTCAGATAAAATCAACTTAAGAAAGTCTTTATCCATTTTTAAGTAAATGTTATCAGTTCACTTAAATTTGAGTGATACAGTGGTTCGGCTTATGGAAAGACGTTGCTCGAACTTTTGCTGGTGTTTTTCAATAAAATGTTTTTTGCGGAAATGCTGTGTGAAAGCAACAATAAATAACGATTTACTAAAATAAGACAAAAAAAAAACAGGTTGGGGTAAAAAATCTGTCAGTTAAAAAATTCAGTTTTACGAAATTCTTAAAATAATTTTAAAAAGTTTGAAAACATTCAAAAGTTCCAGCTTTTTTTCTGATTTTTTTTTTTAAACAAATTATTTAGAAATAAATTGCGCGTACTTGCTTTTATAGATAAGATTTCTATATATGATAAGCCTGTTTAATTAAAAATTTGTAAATGGAGATTAAGAACAAACTTTTCAAAAAACATAAAATTCAATTTTCAAATGACTAAAACATCTTCATGTATCAATTCAACCTCAAAATGAAGAACGCAATTTGATTTCTTCTATAATGATACATTTTTAGAAAAAAAAATTTGAAAATCGTAAGAGCCGTTTTTTAAAAAAAACTATTTTTTCTATATAAAATTTTGCAAGGACTTTCATAAAAAAAAATTGGTACGCCATTTTTAAGATATTATTTTTCAACATCTAAAAACTAAATTTTGAAAAAATATTGAGTAGTTTTCAAAAAATCATTTTCAAAAAAAAAATTTCAAATATTTTTTATAAAATCCAATTTTTTTCATTAAACATTATTACGGCAACTTAAAAGCATTCATGTAAAAAAAATGGCTGAAATTGATTGAGTAACGAAGGAGAAAATCAGAATTAAAAAAAATGGTTCTGTGACAGGTACCGTTAATAACGGTTTTTCAAAAAAATGGTTTCCATTTAAAGACAGACCTTATCCAAAAAAAATAACCATGATTTTTTAAATCAAAATCGTAGGAACCATTTTTGAGAAAAATCAGTTTTTTTAAAACCTGTATATGACAGGTACCGTTATTTTTGGTCAAAAGAAAATAATCCAAAAAACGTCTAGGGATAGTCTCCAAAAAACGCCAAGCTTGAAGTAAATCGACCCATCCGTTTAAGCTGTGGTCTCTGATACATACAAACAGACAGACAGACAGACAGAATTGTCGGACCCACTTTTTTATCATTCTCTATCATCGTAATGTCATGTTTGATAGTTATCTCAACTTTTTTTTTGTACGCATGCATAACTTGATATATGGTTCCCATATCGCAAGTAAAAAAAATACAGTGACCCGTTTTCGAAAAATTGATTTTTCAAAAAAAAAAAAATTTAAAGATTTTTTAATAATCCAAAAACAATTTTTGTGAAAATTTTGTTATCAAATAATTTATAAAGTAATTAAGAAGCTTCTGTATAAAATAAATAATCAAAATTGGTTCAGTCGTTTAAGAGAAAGTCAAAAATGAAAACAGTGGTTCGTTAGTAGAACTTTGTCAAACATTTCTTTTATTTCAGAAGTATGACCCTACTATCAAAAGTAGACACAAAAATGTTAGTTTTGGTTATTTATGCAGATCCCCGCTCTTGGGATCAACTAAGTCTTGTCCTACAGAATTAGGGATGTGCGTTGGGTTAACTACAATAACACGTAAAAACAACTCTGTTCCGAACAACAACATGCCTCGGATACGGATGTTCTAAATGTTGACGAACCCAGCTCAATTTGCCCGACTTAATTACATAGGATTTTTTAGGGCTTGCCTTGGTCAAATTTGAAGATCATTTGCAGTCAGTCAAGATCTCTCCTTCGGTCCTGGACCGATATCCCTTGTTTTTTATTGAATCACTCATTTTGATTACCAATAAATTCCCCTGAGGGAGGTTCCCAGAAGTGTCATGATGCAAGCTTGAATAACTGGTCTAACGAAAGAGACTCTCTTTACCAATCCTGCCATTAAATTCATCAAGAGTATTCTTTAATTGGACACCTATTTTTGTGGGTCTCAAAATAATGTGCACCAATTTAACTTTATAGGGGATACTTATGCGCTTTAACATCGTAGGAACCTTCATATTAAATCCTTAATTTCTACAACAGGTAACAAAAAAAAAAAAAAAAGACATTTGTATAAATGGCTTAGTCATGCAGGGCCTTAAAGCTCCTTAAGACAGACGGACCAAATTACAGGTCTTAATGTATCTTTTCGCATCGCCCTTGACATATTTTCTTAAACATACATGCATAACTTGCCGTAATAGGCTTCTATATTGCAAATGTAAACCAAACATCAAGAAGGTCAACGGTTAATTTAACCAACAAGGCAGGTAGGTACCAAGGTACGAGTATCATAGTAGGAGTAAATACATAATGTATACAAACAAACATTTACATGGTAGGTACATGCACATATAAATGGTCTAACGGTAGTGTAATCATAGTAAAATAATAATAAAATGAAACGGCACCGTTTTCTTACACCCGTGTTAAGTTAAAGGTTGTTTGTTGGTTCAAATTTATGTGTGCCTTGCCTGTATGGCATGATGCCCCCTCTCTTACTTCCTCACTCTCTTACTCTCTTTTTTTTTTTTTTTTTTTTGGTACAAACTTAATAATCACAAATACTTGTTAGAAGTAAACAAAAACATAGGCAGCAGGCTCAGGTTGAGGCTTGATATGAATTTTCAGCTAAAACCAACAACTTTAGTGGGTAAAATGGTGGGTTCATATCTCGGGAAATGTAGGGGGAGAGCGGGTAAAGAGGATTTGAGAAACGGTACTGATGCGAAGGAATCGCTGCGTTGCGTTCGCCGCCTGCCGCCACCGTTGGTGCTGGATCCTGGGTGATGTCAAGGCACAGGGTTTATGGGTGCGAGAGGATAATGGATAAACGTTAAGCTTGCGGTTGAACTATGCTGATAGCGAGGATGTGTGTGCGAAGGCTCAATTTTATTGTTTCCACCTTCTTCAAAAAGTACACACACACAGCACGGCACAATATTGAAATTCTTTCGTTAACTTTGTTATTTATCATTTTCTGACGAAATTTTTCTTTTGTTTTTTTTTTTTTTTGTTACGGTTCTCAATTTTAGGTGGTAGAAAAGGGGGTTCAGATAGGAAAAGTATACTACCCGTACTCGCAGGTATAATGCTTCATGGAGAAAAGGAAAGGAATCTCGGATGGATGAATGTTGGATACCTTCCTACCCACCCAACCAACTAGTATCGCACTATACGTAGTGTATTTAATCCGTTTTACCTGCTGAGCACACATACCAAGCGGATAATGTTATACGCGAGGACTATGCTTTGAAATGGATCTATGTAAGCATTGAGCGGAAAAAAAAAACAAAAAAAAAAGCATAGAAGCTCTTAATTGTTATGTTTTTAACTGCACTAAGGCTCTTAATTCTGTTCTCCGGTTAGTACCTACTTATACAAGCATTGCTAGTTCGTTGTATTTTTGTTTTTATTTTTTTTTTTGCAACCTTATTCTAGGTAACGCTTGAGTTAATTTGCAATTTTATGATTTAGGCTTAAGGAAATTATGTATATAATTTTTGTAGTAGTTTTTCGTTTTTCGTTTTTTTTTTTTGTGTCGTTCCTTCTAATTCTTAAGAGCAGAACCTAAATTGCGCGCTGCCTGTTTAAAAGGTTGGTGCTGATGTACTTAGAAAACTAATGGTTTTTGTTAAGTCATTTAATAGAGTTTTGTAGCCTTGAGGATAAATTTACAAGTTAGTTTCAGTTTTTTTTTTTTATTTTTATATTTTTTTTTTCAAGGTAGGTTAAGTACTTATATAATATTATATTTGCATAAGTAAACAGGCAATTTGTTTCACAGCTGGAAAATTAAAAACAAATTTGTACGGATAAGTGCTTTAGAATGTTTTTTAATCTAAAAATTATAAAATACAGCTTTTATTGAAATTTAGGTCGTAATCTTAAGTGTGTCGTTTTGTTTTTTATTGATATATTTTTTTTTTTTTTTTGAGTTGAAATAAAATATTAAGTTTGGTGAAATTATAGCTTTTAACCTGGAAGGCTGATACGGATGTTTATTAGTTTTTGTCTACAAAACAAGTACATACTCGGATTATAGATGATATTTATGAGTTCGCAGTGTGTGAATACTAATTCTAGCTGAAGATTCTTAATTGCAAAAATCCTCACCAGTTAAGTGCTTTGACAGATGATCAAGTTAAATTGTCGTTGTCAGCTGTTAATGGGTTTGACGAACAAATCGTGGTTTCCGGGAAATCGAATTTATAGGATTGGCAGTGTATCGCACAAAAACCGGGTTGGGGTCAAAATTCTGGCAATGAAAAATTCTATTTTCAAAATTCTGTTTTCAAAATTCTGCTTACAAAATTCAGTTTTTCAAAATTCTTCTACTCAGACCTTGAAGAGTCAGTTGTGATCCCCTTAAGGGGCATAGATCCTCCACTACTCCTACGCGCCATCGTGGAGGGTTTCTGGAAATATAACGTAGTTCTCAACTCTTCCCCAGCTGTGCAGATTCACTTTCGACTGTTCTGCGCCATGTGCTTCTCGGCCGACCCGACCCTCTACCTGCCTGTTTGAGTGGGTTCCATTGCATCGCTTGGCCAGCAATGCAATCGTTGCCTTTTCGAAGCGTATGACCAATCCACTGCCACTTACGTCTGCGAATAGTACAGTCTATGAATTCTTGACCCGTTCTTCTATGAAGTTCTTCATAAGTTATACGATTCGGCCAAAAAATCCTTAAGATGTTTCGTAGACACTTATTCACGAACGATTGCAGCTTGCTTGTGACAGTTGCTAAGATTTTCCAAGTGCTGCAACCATACAGAAGCACGGATTCAACATTGGAACGGAACAGTCTCAGCTTGGTCTTTTAGTTTATAGCGTTGGTACTGCCAAACAGCATTCCGAAAGCAGCCTTTGTCTTTTTAATACGGCTGTCGACGTCTTGTTCAGTTCCGCCTTTGGTAGAGACAAAACTCCCAAGATATTGAAAGTCTTCTACTTTCTCTACCGGTTGTTCATAAATATTGACTTGAACGGATGAGTTACTTCCGAGGCTGATCATTTTTGTTTTTGCCGTGTTAATTTTCAGCCCCACGATTTCTGCTTCTCCCTCCACCCTTGTTGTCATTTGATGGAGATCCATGATCCTATAAGAGAGTAAGCATACGTCGTCCGCGTAGTCTAGATGTTTTAGTTAGGATGTCAGACCCCATTGAATTCCATCATTTCCGTTTAACAGGAAAAGTATTGCCGACAGTATGCAAACCTGTTTGACTCCACATCCATCGTTGTTTGCAGAAATCCTATGCATACGAAAGAATTTTTTTTTTTTTTCTACCCGTTAAGGTATCTAAATTGAAATAAGAGTTTCCAAATATGTCACAATGACCCAGTACGATAGTAGTTCGAATATTTTGACAAATGGTATGTGTCTGCTTTTATTTTATATCACAATCATCAAAATCTAAGCACAATTATCACATATAGAGCTGTATACGAACTATTGCCGAAGCTGGTCACTATGGTGTATACGTACTATTTTTTTTTTTTTTTTTTAATTTTAACACTTTATGTCTTAGTAAAAAAAAATCCTATATATCGTTGATCAAAAATGGAAACAGTTGACTTTTGGTGAATATTTACTAGCTACTCGCATTTAAATTAAATAATATTTATGTATGGAGGGGATCTTACGTTTTTTTTTGTCCGAATCAGAAAGGCTAAGTTGAAATAAGAGTTCATAAATGGATATACTCTTGTTGACTTAGCCTTTTTCCCTGAGCAAAATTATATAATAATGGAATGAGTTTGAAACTCGAATTTATGTCCTCCTGATACAAAAAGATGACTAAAGCCAATTTTCCTTTGGGCCCTTCAAATGCCTTATTTGCAATTTGGAAATAAGGAAAAAGAGTCCACACCGTATTAGCACTTTTCAATCTGGTTTCCAAGCAAATAGTATACATGGATCTTATTTCCAAATAGACTTGCAAGTTGTGGGACGACAAAAGTTGCAAACAAGTGCATTCGCACGACACATATCCAATCTCATCCTTCGTCCTCTTTCGAATAGACAAAAATCTTATGCAAACACAAAAAAATATTAAACAACTCTTCAACCAGATCCGTTATTAAGCCTATTAAAACTCAAAACTGACCAACTTTATGAAATTAATTACCAACAGGAAGGTAACATTCTGCCAGTAGGCTGCTTTGTGTTGTTGCGTTAAGTTACTCAGCCTTTTACCAATCAGAATAAACAACAACAAAACCAAAAAAAAAAAAAAAAAAAAACGCCTCATTAACCAGAGCCGAGCCGATTTGGTTTTCAATTAACGAATTTCGACAATCACATCCGCGAAGGCTTTCGTCGCTCATATTTTTTCCATCATTATTATTATTATTATTATTATTTAATCAATAATCAATGAATTAAAATAATCAATTTAAAGAAAATACAAAAAAAAAAAAAAACACCGAAATAATAAAAATATATATTTTTAATAAACTGAAAGCGATAGTGGTTTTTTTTTGTTGTTGTTGGGACAGACGCCTAGCAGCAAACTCATTAATAATTTCCTCTTTCGTTTAATTCTATCAGCAGCGATGACTTAAAATGCACATGTTTGTATGCTGGTGTTGTATTTTTCGTCGTATGTTGCATGCACCACTGCACCGTCAACCAGAACCATGGACATGGGGATATGCTTCGTAGCATGCAAACGGTGGTGGTGTCTGTGATGCAAGCTGGAACAGCAGCGGCTGCCGCAATCTGTGAAGCATTTTTAAACTTGTGTGCCGTGAGACTCAACAACACCTCTTGTTTTCATCATCATCATCATCACAATTCACAACCCACTATATTATTTTGACTGGCGTGTAACTCCGACCACCGACTCGACTGCTGAGCTACCGCCACCGCCAGCCTTCGAAGTTTCGAAAGCCCACGCCACCGCCGATATATGCGTCGTGTGCCGTAGGTCAGTGTTTTCAGCGCGACAGAACTGTCCGCGTCTCATATTATTTGTTATGCAAAACAATTAATTAACGAAAGAATGATTGGCTTTAAAAGCAACAATTGAATCAATTTATATGAGACTCATATGCGGACGTCTTTCCTGCTGTTGGCTTTTCATTTTTGGGAGAACAGGCAAGACTCTGCGGAGATTTGTTTCATCGAACAAAGTAGTAAGGCTTCTGTAGTTATTTGCTACGAGACCGAAGGTATTTTAAGGACTTATCAAAAATATTGAGTTAATAACCAAGAATGATACTGGGAAAATAATTAATATCCTGTAGGATGGCCGCCAGCTTCCAAGCAAAAGCAGTTCTTAATGCAATTTGGTGCCGCAGTCTATTGTTAGTATAACTCTTTGTTAAAATTTACTTTATTTTAAAACTCATTTATCTTAAGATCATTTTAATGTCGAACAAGAGTGAATTTCGATACTTTTCAAAAAAAAATATTATTTTTGCTTAATTTGTGGAGTTAAATTTATTATTCTTTAAATTTATTGGAATTCCTAGAATAGTTCAGTCATTTTGTCCGAAAAATTGGATTTTATTTTTTGTATTGGTCCATTTTATAGTTATTAAGGTGTCATTTTCTAATTTTCACTTTGCTTCCGCATAAGTCGGGATTTCGAAAAATGGAAACCTAAAACTGTTTTCGGACCGAATGGCATTTTAAATTTATTTTAAGACAAAAATTGCCTCTAAATAAACTAAGCTTTAGAAAATTTTAATTGCGGTACTTATTTTTGAGGGCACATCTTGGTTTTAGTTGAACGGAGACGCGGTTTTCACAATACACAATCTGAACCAGTTGTTTTAGACTGCCACACTAAAATTACCACCAAAATTTGCTTTTTATTTACATAAATGTTGTTTTTTTAATATAATTTTCTTAGTCAAAAATGACGATTAATTCAGATAATGATTGCAAATAATTACAAAAAATAACATTTGGTTCAAAAACACTTCTTAAAAGTGAATGACGAATACATTTAAAGACCGATTTATTAAAAACTAAAAAATTATAAGGTTTCTGAAAAGCAAAAAAATGCTTTTTATGCATTATATTTTGTTTAAATGATTCTTTCTTTGTCAAAAAATGGGGGTGGTATTGAGCAAAAATCTACTATCACGAAACTTTATGCTATTTCTTATCACGTCTATAACTTTCACCAAAAATTTCTTTTCTGCATTAAAAAAATAGAATCAAGATTTTCTAAAGTTTAATTCAATATTTGTAAGAGTTGAAAATGGGATTCAGATTATTAAAGTATTGACTTGTAGCTTTCAAATTATGATCAAATTTCTGTTTCAAAAGGAATTCAAATAGACTAATTACTACAAGTATCCTAGACTTCTAGCAACAAGTCAATTTACAAGTGTGGCGAATGTTTCTATTTCATAAATATATTTGCAACCATGTTGCGATTGATTGATTTCTCCAGCATCCTGAATGTCCGAACTTTCCGAGGAGCAAACATTGACTCGGATCACTACTTAGTCGGTGCAAAGTTTTGAGTACGGATCTCCTTGGAAGCTTTTAGGCGAACACCATCTGCGCCGAGGAAATTTAATATTTGAAGACTTCAATCGGAAGAGACTGCTACTACCTATGCCGACCGCGTATCCCTTGAGCTTGTGAGAAATCCTTCGACTGATAATATGAACCCGGAAGACCAATGGCAGCTATGTCAACAAGATATAAGAAGTGCTGCGTTAGAGGTATTAGGTTTCTCCCAGCCTCTCCCTAGAAACCTATGGTTCGATTCCAAATGTGCTCAGACAAACAAAGCTGAAACGGAGGCATACAAGTCGTGGCTCCAAAGAGATACGAGAGCCACCAGAAATCTCTATGTTGAGCGAACGAAGGATGAGAAACGCTTACTTAGGAGGAAGAAAAAAGAACACCAGCAACGCCAAGTCAAGGAGATGCAAGGATATTTTTTGCAGAAAAGAGGTGCGAAACTTCTACAGAAGAGTGAAACAGTCGACATCAGGTTTCACAAGCCACCCTGGGCCCTGCAAAGATCAGGATGGAAATACCATTGTGGAAACACAGGCGATGTTAGCCATCTGGAGAGTTAGCCTTATCAGGATAACGTTGGAGAATGCTCGCTGTTCCGTCAAAGTTGGTAAAGACTTTACTGAAACCTTCGAAATCACCAGAGGGCTTAGACAAGGCGACGCACTGTCATGCAGCTGTTTTAACATTGTGCTTGATAGGAAGAACAAAGCGAGCAGTAACCGGTTCCTTCACTACTATGGAGTCAGCAGTAAGCAGAATGGGGCTGAAAATAAATAAACGAGGGCAGAACGAAGTATATGCTCTCATCAACAAAAGTCCAATCCCACCACCGACTTGGTCAAAATGTGACCATTGATAGGTATAACTTTGAGGTAGTCAATGAATTTGTCTACCTGGGCACTGCTGTCACCTCTGCCAACAACATCAGCGCTGAAATCAAACGCAGACTAACTCTTCCTAATTGCTGTTTTTTTGGGCTAAATAAGCAGTTAAGGAATAAAGCCATATCGAGAAGAACCAAGAAGACACTATATAGAACACTCATCATCCCGGTCCTGCTATATGGTACAGAAGCATGGACCCTCTCCCAATCGGATGAAATGTCACTTGGAGTCTTCGAGAGAAAAGTTCTGCGTACGATTTATGGTCCTGTTTGCGTTAATCGAGAAGACAACTTTTGGCGGAGAAGATATAACGATGAACTATACGAGCTGTACAGCGACATAAGCTTATGCAGAAAAATTCGCATTCAACGACTTAGATGGCTGGGCCATGTAGTCGCTCCAGCGAGTAAAGTCTTCAAAGCCAAACCAGAGGGAGTCAGAAGCCAAGCCTCATTTCCGATGGAGCGACCAGGTAGAGGGAGACATCCGCCAGCTGATGTGCGAAACTGGATACAGCAGGCTAGGGATCGAGCCAGCTGGAGGGGCGTAGCTGAGCTTGCGGAGAAAAATCTTGTCTTGAGTAAAATAATTCCTCAATCCAGCTGACAACGTAAATAATAGCCCGAATTTGATTTAACTGGCAGGTAAAAATTAATATTTTTTCCTTTAAATTCCTTATCCAAAAAAAATTGACTATGATTTTTTTAATCAAAATCGTAGAAACCATTTTTGAGAAAAATGATTTTTTCTAAAACCGGTATATGACAGGCACCGTTATTTTTGGTCAAAAAAAAATTCAAAAAACCTCTGGGGATAGTGTCCAAAAAACGCCACATACTAAGTTTGAAGTAAATCGACCCATCCGTTTAGGCTGTGGTCTCTGATACATACAGACAGACAGACAGACAGACATACAGACAGACAGAATTGTCGGAGCACAAAAACGAATTTCTAAAGATTTATTAAAAGAAAACAAATTAAAAGTACATATTTAGCTAGATATGCCTTCAAAAAAAAAAAATCTAGTACAATTCTGCACTAATTATTATTATTTCTTGTGCAAACAGAGAGAAACTGTTATTTGCAGCGGATAATGGTATCAAATCACAGGATTCTCTCTGGATCACCAAATTCTGGCATCGAACAAGAACAAGCCCATTAGTTTTGTTCAATTATTCATTATGAAGAAATAAATACCCCAGCAAGCAAACATTTACAATATATACAGTTTGTATATCTTTTACGTGTGCTCTAGTTAGTTTGGGGTCTTTGTATCCGTATCCGTATGTGTGCAGATTCAAATTCAGATTCGTCCCACTGCTCGACAGATAATGGGATACATTCCCTTGCGACCAATGTTTTTTTTTTCTGGGAAGGGAGGAGGGTAGGAAAGTCAAACCTTAAGTAATCTTCACGTTGACAATCGTCTATTACATTACCTGTTGTATGCCTTGTTTTTGGTACGTACACAAATATTCCCCACAAACACACGTTCAATTTTAGGATGGAAGGGAAATCATCATTCTAGCAAAATGGTATACTCGTACAAGTAGAAAAGATACATGTTACAGGGTGGGCCGATAAATCTTTGAATCATTGAATTACTTTAATATGTATGGTATGGGTAAATTAAGGTTTATTATGGAAAAAGGGTTCTTCTATGGAAGATATTAGGACTTTCTTATAGCCTCATATGCTTTTTATTGCATGGTGCAGTAATTTTTTTGATGTAAAATCTTACCTTGGAGAGGAATGGATGGAAGAAACAGCACAAAGGTGGATATCGTTAGGAGTGTTTCGAAAATTACATTTTTAATGTCTGCTATAATCTTCAATCTTTGTTTTACAGACAGCTTTGTGTAAAATCGTCTAAAGTTTATAACGAATTTCAAGTCACACAAATATTTTTTGAGTGTTTTGATAGTTCAATGTTCTTGGGTGATTTCTTCAGCTTTATGGGAACACAAGCGTCATAACTAATCGATCTTTATCTAGCAAATGGCGAATGGAATTCTTAGGTATATTACGAATTTAGACATTGGCCAGGATGATGTAATTGCAGTCGAACAATTGATAGAAATCCTAGATAGGTTCAAAGTTGAAACATCGCGGAAATGCGATGGGATGAAGAGGACATACGAAAAACTAAATCCTGCCATATCTTCTAAGGTAACTGCTATAGGAGCAAAGGGAGGGGTCGTTTCGATGCGAGTTTGTTATCAGGGGAAGCCTAAAACTAAGAAGTCATGCACTTTAAATATGTAAGCGAGCGGCTATTAACAATACGCGTCAGAAAGACATTTAAAAACATCACCCTGATCTTTGTCTACGTTTAAACAGAGGAGAAAGATGACCATAGCAAAGAAGCATTCTTCAGACTTCTCGAGAAGACGTAGGTATGCTATATGCTCCAAGTACGTCATCAAGATTGGTCTTGGGGGCATCTTTGGTTGGAGGGTCGGTGAAAAAAAAAACACGTAAAGCGGCATGCAAACGGTGCTGAAGAAAACTACTTAACGGTGAAGAAAGACAACTATCCGCTATTATGCAGAACAACTCATCCAACATGGATGATGATGACCAAAATATCAGTCATCCCTACATTGAAGAAGCGATATCTAAGCATAGATCTTATAAGTTTGCTGATTCGGATGGCCTGTTCTTAAATTTTGTTAGACGAAGGAGCATGCTGAAGTCAGATCCGGAGACAGAAATTTTCTATTACATCACGTTTTTGAGATATTCTTGTTTGAAGAGAAACACTGTTTTTCAATTTTCTTTTAACAGTTATTTTTCATTACCGAAAATTTCAACAAACTTGATTCAGTCAGTGGTTTAGTTTTTTTTATTAAAATTATCAAAAACTAGGCATGGCAGTGAGCGGAAATTATTAGTATGTAAGTTTCTTTTGCTACTTTTTAAACATTCATGAAATTTTAGGAAAATCGATCAAGCTTTTTAAATTCTATGTTTTTTTTCCGGTCTTCCATACTGTGAGCTACTGCTGCTGTCGAGAAAGGTTTAAGACAAGGTGATGATCAAACGAAGAATCGCCACTTTTCAATCGCTGTTCCTTCGGACAAAGAAGGCATTTGATTAGAGAGCTCTTTATCACCCCATATGGAGCAGAGTCATGAACACTGTCAAGTTCGGATGGAAAACCAGCTCAGTTGCTAAGGGAGAAAGATTTGTTGAGTGATATTTAGTCCAGCGTGCATCGGTAAAGAGTGGAGGAAAAAATACCCAAATTGTAATTCTATTACAGCAAACATAATGCAAAACAACCCATTCGTTTGGAGCTCATTTTTATGAATTGATTGCGGCAAACGAAAATGATGTTCCGCATCTAAACATTTTTTAGTTTACTAGTAAATTCTATTGTTTGCAGCAAACGAATGAATGAATAGTTCGTGAAGAACCTCTCCAGAAAGTAGTTTGTTGCAAAGAACTTCACTTTCGGTGCAAATATACAATTCATTTACAACAAATGACTGAAGAAAACAAATTTTCTTAATAAATGACTCTGTGTTTGTGGTATTTGTTGTGGCGCAATGGTAACAGACTATGTTCCCAAGCGAGAGGTTCAATCTACGGTGTGACGCTGAATTTTTTTTTTATTTAGTCGTTCTGATAAATTGTTTAGTCGGAACAAATTTAACTATCAAATACGGCAAACGAATTTGAAGTTGAAAAATGATTGCCCAACAAACGAAAAGTCGTTTTGACGCAAAGGATTTATTATCTCATTTTGTTTATATGCATTCTTAGCCAACAATAAATTATAAAGTAGTCGGTAGCGGAATGACAAGAAAATCGCGTTTTTTTTATCGTTCGCAGAATGTGTTAAACCCAAACGAATTAATCAATTTGCTGCAAACGGAAAAATTGTCCACCAAACGAAAAAGTCATTTGGTCAATTTTTTCGTGTGTCGCAATCGATTTTTTTTACAAGAAGTGATCTTCCAACAAAACTTTAAAGTTCTTCTGATTTAAAATTGGTTAAAAGTGCAGTGTTACAAGAAAACTACCTATATTTGTGATTTTTTTTATGTCTCACCCTGTATTCTACGTATTATGAAAGTTTATACAGTATAAATTTATCAAAATATAAATAGAAAAGTTCTTATTTTACGGCCATCAGTTAACATATTTCCCTGCCCCCAAATACCAAGAAAAAAGCCCTAAACAAATTCAATGGAAATAAATTCCATTCCTAGAAACCTAACCTATAGTGTAGGTACCTTATATTGAAGAAAAAATACATTTGTATAAATAAAGTAGGTCCATATTAATACCTATGTTTTGTTAGTCCTACCTAAGTTTTTTTTCCATATAATTAGTGTTCTTATCCATTATAAATTGAGACATAAAACAAGGGACCAGCAGAAGGTGACTTTAAGGGCAATTTTTTGTGTGTGTGTCAAATTGGTTCTAATGGATAACAACGGTCTTGTTTTGGTAAGCTCCTGTGTTCTATGTCATATGTCCGCCCTTTTGTTCATCAGCTTATACCTGAAGCTTGAAATTTTCACATCAATTTGTCGTCTATAGTGCTGAACAAAAGCACCAAAGTAGGTACATCAGGACAACAATGTTGCAGATAGAGATAATTAGCATCCAAATGTAAGGTGTTGTAGTGGGTTGGGTAGAGTAATATTAAGGTTATCCAGATGTTTTCAATGTTTTAAAGGTTTGAAGGTGATGTGATGTTTTTTTTCTTCAAAATAATGACAAAAATCAAGGAAAAAAAAAGCAAAACCAATGTACAAACGCCAAGCTTAAATGCCGTAAATGTTGGGTGCCACATGGTGAATGAATGACTGACTGACTTGACTATACCATCTAAGCGATGTAACAAGCAATCTGTTAGCACTTTCTTAATACTTTCTCGCAATATATACAACAGGTGATTTCGTTTGCCATATTAAACATCAAAAATTCCTGTGTGTGATGCGCCAATAAAAAAATCATTTCGACCGTATTTCTTTTTACTGACGCTACAAAACAGAGGTATTTACTTTAAGGGTAAGTTATAGACTTGGAAAAAAATATTATTGGAGTTTATCTTCAGTGGGACAAGTGACCGCGAGCACAGCTATTCGTCTCAAAGTCATTTCTCAAACAGCAAGTAATTCTGTTGGCATTACCCGTAATTCGGAATACATTCGAATCAATGTTAAGATACTCAGACTACACCACCCGCACCCCTTAACTAGTTTTTTGCAAAGATTTCTAGGTCACCATTGCGTCAAGATCCAAAAACCAAAAAAAAGTGCGCGTGTACTAAGAAAGACTAAATCTCAGTATCTTCTTCCATCTCCCTGACCATTTTAGCGTGTTCAAATCTTAAATCGTGGCGATCAAAGAAATCCTATCTTGGCTCAAGGAAAACAAATAATAGATGAACAAGTATTACTTCTGGCCTGGCGATAAATCACATCTGGCCAGTACTAAACAATTATTATCATTGTAAATGTGTCCATTAAAGCTCTGCAATTGGTGTCATTGCATGGGTCGGTACTGACTGGAGACTTGGATTCACCATCTGCGACACACCGTACAGGGGCCAACTATGTAAATCAATTCTACAAAAAAAGCGCAAAACAAATCGCAAAAACGCAGTTTTCTGTCAAATTCAAATTTGTAATACAATCCATCGTCTGCTTCTGGACGCGAAGATACAGAAGAAGATGAAGAAGAAGTTGAACAAGAAGATGAAGAAAAAGATGAAGAAGAAGATGAAGAAGATGAAGAAGATGAAGAAGATGAAGAAGATGAAGAAGAAGATGGAGATGAAGAAGAAGATTAAGATGATGAAGAAGATAAAGATGAAGAAAAAGATGAAAGAAGATGAACTGTTGGCGATTGAATCATTCAATTGAATGAGATGAAGAGGAAGATTAGGAAAAAGATGAAAAAGAAGATGAAGAAGGAGATGAAGGAGAAGATGAAGAAAAAGATGAAGCAGAAGATGAAGACACTTATGAAGAAGAAGATGAAGAAGAAGATGAAAAAGAAGATGAAGAAGGAGATGAAGAAAAAGATGAAGAAGAAGATGAAGATGAAGAAAAAGATGAAGATGAAGAAAAAGATTGAAAAAAGATGAAGAAGAAGAAGAAGAAGAATTGTTGGTAGACACGCCTGAAAGCTCCTGGAGAAGGTGTTGTATTCGAGCACGACTCATTGCTGCAGTCAAAAGAGCCGGAGATTTACCGGAAAAGTACTACTGTTTCTGAAAAGGCCGTTTTAGATCGGAGCGATCGAGATATTATTAAGGCTACCCAAATCACTCAACAGGGAAAACACTACTCAAGGAAGATTGTAAATTGTTGGCAACTTTTTATATTAGAAATGCCTTGAACAAAATTTCAACGTTCCAAACTCTCTTTTGCGAATGGTTCAAGGCTATACCTCAAATTCCGAGAGCGCAGAATGCCCATGAAGGAAAATCGGGGATCGATCCGAGGACCAGATTTCTGAAATATCTTCTATGATGGTATGCTTCGATTAGACATAACAGCAGAATCCTTTATTGCAGATGACATTGCGATGATAACGAAAAAATACCAAAATGCTGCAAATGAAGGTGAAACAGGTCATGTGACAAGTTAATTCGTAGATGGACAAACACTGTCTTAAGTGTGGCCACAGAAAAAACAGAGATATTCCTCCTCTCCAAGAAGAAAATACGAACAATTATCAACTTTCAATTTTTACTTTTATTTACAATTATGATTAATTTTTTTCAATAGGTGTGTTTTTTGGAAAAGCAGTCCGCAGGAGAAGGAAGAAGAAACCATCCCACAACTTCTCTGCTCATGCTCATGTTCTTTCGAAAAGACGTAACACACACATCGATGACCCCAAGGACTAATTGAAGACTTGAATCGCTTCTTTAAAAGCTCCAACTGATTTAACTACAGGAATTTCTTCGAAATTTTATGTTGCTTCACAATGTGCCAATTATTTGCTTGTGTGTTAGCAGTTTTCTTGACAGCCACCTTGACCTTACCTGACCTAACCTAACCCATGCATCATAGAGACAAGGGAATCCAAGCAAAGACCAAACATTGAAATACAAGTTAGTTGTAAGACGAAAATTTCAAGAGAAAAACCTACCAGAAACGACAAACAATTCCAACAATTTCCATGCAATAAATACATACATTGAATTGGTACATTGTTCTGCTGAATTACTAAGAAAAAAAGCTGGATAAGGTCGAATCAAAAAGATTGTCGATACCACAATTTTTCCGATGCATTATGCAACTGTGTGAAATTTTTCCACGACTTCGAGGGTGTTCTGATTCTACGAAAAAAATAAATCGAATATATTGTTTTCACATTCACTGTCGCTTTTTCAATGGACTTGATTTCGTTGAATAAGTGACAATAATTGTTCATGCATTTGGTTATCCTTGACATCTGCTTGATTCTTTTTACAGTGTTCGCTTGCATTATTTCGATAACAAGATATTGGCGTTAAAAAATAATAATTGAAAATGTAAGTTCGTAGAAAATTTATCAGTAACTGTTTTTCAGAATTGACCCCTAGACTAGTAAATTGTATTTTGACAGTAGAGCTTGTAATAAGGTATTAGAAATCGATTTCTTATCTAACGTAATACCCCTTGGCGTTATGGTAAGTGCGATGGACTACCAAACCGGAGGAGGTATCGGTTCGAATTCCAGCCTATACCATTTTGATTTCCTCTTGCGAGGAAGAGACCAAATCTTTAAGAGTACTGGTTGTCATAAAGATAGCGTCTAAGCTAGCTCATGAAGGACCAACGCCAAGTGGTTCCGAGTTCCGAGAGTTCCGTGAAAAATGTTTGAAAGAATAGTCGGTCGGGCAGAGGGATGAAACAGTGCAAGGCTCTGTTCCAAGAAACTTAACCAAAGATCGAAGAAAGAATACTTCTTAAAGTCTGCATCGCAGCTTCTCGAGCAGCAGATAGAAACGAGATAGCGTCTATGAATCCCATGAAGATGAGAATAGTTTATGGCAGCGTGCGACGCGACGTTATAGGCGTGATTAGTGATTACATCAACGCATTATCTGAAGAAGTAGAAGATGTCTCGAGTCAGTCGAGAAGAACATGGCGCAGAACAATCGCAACATGAGTCTGTACAGCCAGGGAAGAGTTGAAGAGAATTGAGGTACATTTCCAGCAGCTGAACACAATTTTCCGTAGGAATATTGAAAGTCCTATGTCCCTTAAGGTCCTTATTTGAACATGACATGAATTAATAAAATTAATAAGTATACAGAAAGAATTTTCGAACAAATATATTGCTAGACTTTAAACGCTTTATTAAAAACTCTTCGCTTTAAGAACGAGTACATAAAACCGAACCATGCATTTTATATATATTTTTTTTGTATATTCTTCATCCCATCTTTGAGATACACTATACTTTTTCTGTTTAGAGATTTTCCAAAGAAAATGTATCTTAATGTCTTTTCTGTCTGAATCACGTGTTTCTTTGAAAATAATTGGATTTAAAGCGGTTGGCAAATATATCAAAAACAAAAAGCAAAAATAAAATGAATGTTTCTTCTGATGTTTGAACCCCGAAAAAAAAAATATTGAAGTGATGTTTGAGGCAGTGAAATGTTACATCTTCTTGAAAATGCCTAAAATAGTATCTTTGTATATATTTATTTATCTTTAAGTGACTTGTGCAACAACAACAAAAATGAGAGACTAATTTAACTTTTTCTATGATTTTTTTTCTGTTTTCAACCCAAAAAAAAGGTAGATTGGTACACATGGTACCTAGGGAAGAAAGTTCTTCCTGTCACACACTGAAAGAAAAACTAAAACTCGAGACTGAGATTATGATAGAAGAAATGGCTTACATGTTAATACCTCAAACGAGGCAAGTATCCAGGGGGTAACTTGAGGGGCTGAAGAACTTCAAATCGTTAGTGGCAATTTGTTCGGTTTTTTGCTGTAATGCAGTAGGGTTTCCAAATACAAAATCATTACTAAAATACAAAAACCCTCCTCGCTCTTTAAAGAGGCAAGTGTGCTAAATATTTTCCAAAACTTCTGACAATTGAGTATTCCGGTTTTGGAAACCCTACATTATTTTGAATATCAGTGCTATTGTTTATTGGAAAATTTGAAGATAAATCCAAATTTGTAGTACTTCCGATACAAAAGTGAAATTTCTTGAAGATTTTATTCAAAATGGTGGAACTTAACCTAATAGTCCAGGCCGTTATTTAAAAAAAAAAAACACCATAAATTTCAAAATTCTGTAGTTTTTGAGATGTACACTGCAAAAAAACCTTTAAATTAGAGGATAGCATGGATTTTCTATAATTGTGATGCTGACCAAGTTAAATATGGTGTAAAGAAGGCAGTATATTCCGAGGAAACCCAATAAAAAGGGATATTTTGTGATTTTCAAAAAGACTGATTTTTATGGATTTTTTAACATTTTTTTGTGAAGAATCCAGAAGTCGTAAACAAAATTAATCAAGACATTAATTTGGTAATTTTGTCCACATTGTGTTCTTCATAAACGGTTTTACAGAAATTTTTTTTATATTTTGAATTATGCACCAAAAACAACTAAAAACTATTTTTTGTAAGTTTTTCAATGATTTTTCATGTTTCCTGCATCGAGCATCCTAAAAAACCTAAAGTTAGCAATTAAAACTTATTACTTCAGAACTTATTAACACAAAAAACGCTGTTTTGAAAAAACGCTCCATAATTTGGTTGAGATCATTCTACACTTGCAAGCGCCATCTTAAACGTAGCAACGAGATTTCTTGACAATTTTGAATAAACGAACGTGTTGTGCAAGTCGTTGGCGGAAAGTTCAAAGCGATCACTCAAAATAGTTGAAACGATGTTGAAAATACTATTACCTCTGCAATTTGCACTAAAAGATGCAAACAAAAAAACCATGTTCTGCCCACTTTGCTCTGCTAACTGGGATGGACATCGATATTTCCGTAAATAATAGTAAATCAGCCAGCGAAGAGTGGTCATAGAAACCAAATTCAACTTTTGCAAAAGATTTTGACTCTCTTAACTCAAATCTAGTATTAGAATTGTTGTTCCGTGCAAGGTTTTTGAGATATCGAATTTCGAACTTTCCAAAAACATTGTTTTTGTGATGTTTTGGGCAAAGAGAGATTTCATTTTAAGAAACCAGAACATGTTTTTGTGCAAGGTTTCTAGAACTCGAATAATTGAAAACACTTTATACAAATTCAGACTATTTTAAAGCGCATCGAAATTTTTGCTGAAAATTTTGTCCTGTTTCTGAAAATGAAATCTCTCTTTACCCAAAACATCACAAAAACAGTGTTTTTGGGAAGTTCGAAATTCAATATCTCAAAAACTTTTAATGGTAGAGCGAATTGATACTAGATTCAAGTTAAGAGACTCAAAATCTTCTGCAGAAGTTTAATTTGGTTACTATAACCGCGCCGGCTGATATTTACGGAAAAATCGATTTTAAAAATTAGTTTTTGGTGTTTTTTTTTTCAATTTTTGACAATGTTTTTTTTGCAATAAATGTGTTGTTTTGTAGTAGTCTCAAAAAAGAGGTTTTAACCAAAAAGAATCCATTTCAAAAATTTTCAAAAAATCAAAAACTGTTCGCCAACTTTTTTGATTGAAAATTAGGTTATTTTTTCAAAATAAATTCGATAAAAAACACAAACATTAATATTTGGCTAGAAAACAAATTTGTATGAGTAAAAGACATAACAATGTACCTATTTTAAAAACAAGTTTCATCAAAATCTAACTATTTTGAAAAAAGATAAAAGATAATAAAATCGTTTATTGTAGATATATTTTACAAGATTTTTGAGGTTATATAGAAAAACTATCCAAACAAAAATTGTAGATCTTTTTTCACCACCTACAACTCTTGTATTAAACTTTTTTCGATAAGAGGTTTACTTTTGATAGAAATCGTAAGAAACTACAATTTCCATCTCACTTTAACACACACCCACCCCCTTTTCCCTAATCTGTTGGTGGGCAATTTATGTTTCCCTTTTCATATAATATTTATCCCAAATTTTTCCACCGCCCTTATCCTGATAATAATTTTTTTTCTTTTTTTTGGTTAAGGCCCAAATCTGCAAAAGATTGTATTGTCACTTTAGGGCCGTTCGTCACAATAAGTTGAACAAATCAGAAAGGGGTCTAAATAATAAATCAAGCAAACTGACTTGGGTCCCAAATAAAATTTTAATTAATTCTTAAAACGATGTCTTTTTTCTCTGAGTGTATTAAATATATCTATTTGAAATAGACAGTCCCGTTTAGCTATCTTGTGGCATCGTAATTTTTTTTTTCTTTTTGATTTGTTTTTTTTTTTTTTCTTATTTTTAATAGATATTACAAAAAGTTGTGTGTTTCAATGTAAGAGACCAGGCCAAGTAACAACGAACTTGCGATTGGAAATTAATTCAACGGATATTAAAGAAAATCTCAGAACAGAAATAAAAAAAAAACAAAAAAAATAAACCATAACCGATGAAAATAACGACGAAGAAATGTTTGAAAATTTACGAAATCATTTCTGGATAATTTCCGCAATATTATCGATCGCGATGGTTTCAAAGGATTTTTTTTTTTTTTTATTTATTTTTTTGAATTTCATTTTTGTTAACAGGAAGTTAATGTAATGAACATTAATGGAAAGTAAAAAAATAAAAAGTAAAATAAAAAAACGTAAATTAAAATTATTTTCAAAGATTACATTTGGAAGGAGAAAATGTTTAAAATACATAAGTATTTTGTAAGTTGATGGTTAGATTGGTTCATATTTTCATCAAAGGATGAAATAATGTTTGTTTTGGGGGGGGGGGGGCGGTCGGAGAGGGGATAGGGTGAAATGGGAAGCAAGTAAAACTGAACCCTCTGGGAATTTTTTTTTTGTTTTGAGGGTCAAGGGTATTTTCACAATATAAAAAAAAGGTTGATAGACAACAAAAATTTCTCTATTTTTTAGGATAGCAACATTTTTTTTTTTTTTTTGTAGAAAAGATTGATTGGTTTGGAAGAAACTTTAGATGGGCTGAACATAGGAAGACGCTCATCTGTAGCTGAATATTGGACGTTTTGAAGATTGATATGAAAATTTTTTGAATTAGGTATCTACATACATCAGTACCCAAAGGACCAGTGGTAACATTAAGTCGCCAAAGTTGTCATTCAAAAACAAATAAATAATTCTTAATTTATGTTGGTTGACATTTTAGAATTCACAGGTGTACCTATGATGTAGTGATGTTCTGTTCCTAAACTTGAATATTACTTTTAGGTTATAGGAAAGACCATAAGTTGTAAAAATATTAAAAAATAAGAAAGTTGAAGATACTGTCCTGTTAAATTTATTGAAACAGTAAAGTATATTCAATTGGCGAGTTTTATTTACATTTGAATAAGAATCAAATGGAAGCAATAGGTTTCGATGCAAAAGCATTTCATAAATTAGCTTATAATTTTTGTACCGCACCGGTTGGAGTACTTGGCGATTTGTAACAATTTCAAAGTTGTTAGATAGATAGGAAAGAATTTTTGCTGGGCCAGTTGATTTAAGATTAAGATCGTTATCGTCACATAAAACCCCAATGGGTGGCATCCAATTAAAGATGGGGAATAAGGAACAAAAATGCTGCCCAGAGTGGGACTAGAACCACATACCCCATATACAATTTTATAAATCAGTCGTATAAATGAGTACGACCCCTTTCAAAAAATCAGTCAGATAAATGGATTGCGACCATTTTATAAATCAATTGAATAAATGGGTACAACCCTTTTATAAATCTGTCGGATAAATGGGTTCGACCTTTTCAAAATCACTCAAATAAATCGGCACGGCTATTTTGAAGATCAGTCTGATAAAACAGTACGACTCTTTAACAAATCAGTCAGATAAACAGGAACGACCCTTTTATAAATCAGTCAGATAAATGGGCTGTGAACCTTTTATAAATCAGTCGGATAATAAGTAAGACCTTTTCATAAATCAGTCGGATAAATGGGTACGACTTTTATAAATCAGTAGGATAAATGGGTACGACTTTTATTAATTAGTCGGATAAATGGGTATGACCCTTTCATAAAACAGTCGGATAAATGGTTTGCGACTCTTTAAAAAATCTGTCGGATAAATGGGTACGAAGCTTTTAAAAATCAGTCGGATAAATGAGTTACGACCTTTTTATAAATCATTCGAATAAATGGGTACAACCCTTTTATAGATCTGTCGGATAAATGGGTTTGACCCTTTTTAAAATCACTCGGATAAATCGGCACGGCTCTTTTTAGGATCAGTCTGATAAAATAGTACGACTCTTTTACAAATCAGTCAGATAAACAGGAATGACCCTTTTATAAATCAGTCGGATAACTGGGTACGACTTTTATAAAGCAGTTGGATAAATGGGTTGCGACCCTTTTATAAATCATTCGGATAAATGGGTACGACTTTTTTATAAATTAGTCGGATAAAGAGGTACGACTCGTTTCCAAATCAGTCGGATAAATGGGTACCATCAATAACTTAACTAGTGTAAAACTTAGCGGAAAGAAATACGCAAATTCTCAAAAAAATCAAAGATCTACACAAAGACTCTAAATATTTTGAACTGCAGAAGAAATTCATTTAAAGTTTAACAATAAGTAACGCTTGATACAACAAATTTAGTTGTTTAATCATTTTTTAAAAGTTTCAAAATACAAATATAAATTATTTAGAATAAATACTAATTAAAAGAATTAAAATAAAAATCAAAAAATTCCAAATACTCAGCTATTATTGATGTTCTACTTTCTACCAATTTTGGTAAGTAAAAAGTAAAAGAAATGAAAATAAAACATTTAAAAATTACTATCTAAGGTAAAAGAGAACAAAAAAATAGTTTTTTTTTTTCGTTTCAACCAAAGAAAACCAGAAAGAAGATTGAGACAGAAAGCGAAAGATTTCAAAAAAAAAAAAAATACATATAATATAAAGTATAAAGGAGATATACTACCTATACGTACAACAGAAACATTCGAATGAATCCTTTTTACATATTCTACAACGGTATTCCGTTTTAAATTAGAAGTTTCTTTCGCTTGAAAAAATATAAAAAAAGAAAAAAAAAGAAACTTTCTGTACATCTTTTATATTTAACCTTTAACGCGAACATCCGTTTATACTCATATATTCAACGTCAAGGAGACGTCGTCGTCGTCGTCGTTTTTTCTCCAGATTGGTATTCTCCAAATGTTCCCTTTTTGGTTGAAATGAAAAAAAAAATAAAAAGAAAAAAAAAATATTAAGTAAAAAAGAACTTTCCTTCAAGTAATTTGAAAGGAACCAGTCAAACACTTGCTGCTGGGTTATCCACATAAAATAAAAAAAAAAACCATCACACCCCCTTGCCAATTGCGATGCGAAAGGCAACTAGTAGCACAGAAAGTACACACTTACAGTGCTGTCAGTTAAAACACAGAATGTTATCCCTGATGATTAAAAAAATTAAATACAGTTTATGATTGGTTTAGGATATATTTTTTTCTAACTTATTACTTCGAGAATATTTCTATCAACGTTATGAACACAGAAAAGTGGTTTTGTCATTAAAAATATTATTTATAAACATTTTTTTTTCACACAGCATAGTACATAGTATCTAGACTGGATGTACTATCTCGCCGCGATTCACAACCCCCCCACACCCATGGATGATGCACATAAAATGTGATTCCCATATCCTATAGAAGTTTCTTTTCTTCAGATGATATCAACCTACATAACATTATAACGAAGAGCCAAGAGCCAAGATCCAAGACCAGAACCAACTCTATCATCTCATTTCAACAAGGAAGTATTTTAAATATGCAAAAATTTAAAATTACATCCTTTTCTTTTCGTAACGTTTGGCAGCGGGTATGTTTGATTAGGTACACATTTGGTTACGGGGCAAGGCACAAGGATGTTGAATAGCGAGTGGTTCTGTTCTGTAACTCTGTGACTGTTTTTTTTTTTTTTTTTTAGGGAAAATCGAGAAAATGTTGGAAAATAAATGAAAACGACAAAAAGAAAAATTCCTTAAAAAAAGAAAAACAGGAAGTATATTATAAATAGCAACATAATAAAAATTTCAAACCCATATACTCTAAAAAATAAAAATAAAAATACACTCTAAGACACTTGAATGGTGACTCTATTATCAACTCTGGGGTGTTGTGACCTATGTTCGAAAAATATTTTATAACGTTTGAAAAAAAAAAATTCTCAAAAGTTGACTCAAAGCAGAAAACAAATTATTGAAATACAACGGAGTTGAATACAAGCTTAGGCTTTGTTTTTAAATAGCCAGGAAAATCTTCTTTTATTCAAATTTTAAATAAAGTTAATAAAATAAATAGTTTAAGAAAAAATGATTTTCAAACTCAGAATTTTGAAAAAAAAATGTAATCAAAATTTTAAACTGTTTTTTTTTCAAAATTATAAGTTATAAAATATTTTTTTTTTTCTTACAAAATTCAATGGCCTTATTTAAAGTCAACTAATTTAAGAAAATTTGTTTTTTGAAAAACTGCAATTCAAATTTGAATTTTGGGAAAAAATTATATTAAAAAAAAATCAAATTGATTTATAACATTAATTACTTTTTGAGGCCATTTTTCTACCAAAACTTTATGGTTTTATTTTATTTCAGTTGAATATAAAAAGGTTAAAATTAATATGTCTTCTAGTTTTGGAGAAACTCAAAAATATACAAAACTGAATGCTAATTTTATATACTTTTTTCCTTAAAAATTAAATAACTTTTTATTTTTTTTAGGAAACTATAATACATTAGACATTTAAATTTTCTGCATTTAGTTGCTTAAAAAAATAAGGCCATTAAACTTTGGAAGAAACGATTATATTTTATAATGTAAAATTTTGAAAAAAAAAAAAATAGTTAAAAATTTTTAATGATTTTTTTTTTTTTTTTCTTCAAAATTCTGAGTTTGAAAGTCTGTTATCTTAAACTATTTATTAAATTTACTTTATTTAAATTGTTTAAATTGTTTAAAAAACATATAATTTAATCTTGTTTATAACTCCGCTGTATTTTAATAATTATTTTTCTGCTTTAAATTAACTTTTGAGAAAATTCTCCCTCCCACCTGAAATAGTGAAAAACAGACTTGAAATTCTTTTGGCATAGTTGATTTTAAAAAGTGTTTGTTGACAAAAATCTTATTGTTAATTTAAAAAAAAATCCGATACGAGTGGCAATTTTTAACCAGCAACTGTTAAAGTATGTTTAAATACTATAATTATAATTAATTATTAAAATAATAATACTATATTTGCAAACGAAAACCATGGGTTCCTGAGGTCATTCTAAGTAAAAAAAAACTTACATATGAGACATTTTTTTCGTTTTCGAGTTATATCGGTGTTTATGATTTTGACTATATTTTGCTTTTAGTGACAGTATCTTTGCCAAACAACGTCCGATCTCAAAGATTTTTCTTTCATTCAATCAAGAATACAAAAACTGTTTCTGAGCTAAGATGGGACCTTTTTCTTACCCACATTTGTTCAAAAGTAATTTTTGTACATCGTTACTATTTTTTTTTTTATTAAAAAAAATCAATTTTTTTTTTAACTTCGTATAGTTTTTTTATTGTACGTTAGTTAATAATTTTAGTGTTTTGTATTCAATAAAATGTATGTTGCTTTACAAAAATAAATCAGGGTTTCATAATAAGCAACCTACTTAATGTTTTTTTCTTAATAAAATGATATAAACGTGAGAAAACAACTTAAAAAATCATTCAAATTTTATATTCGCACAGAAAAAAAATATTAACCAAACAAAAAAAATCTTGTTTGAATGAAAAAAAAAAATCCTAAAAATCGGACCACGTTTGCAAAGATACGTCCAGTAAAAGGAAAATATAACCAAAATCATAAAAAATGTTATAACCCGAAAACGAAGCGAAAACCAGAAAATTGTCTCATAAGTCTTACAACTTATTAAGAACGACCACAGGAAGCCATGGTATTCGTCTGCAGAAGTGATTGTGGGCCACCCTGTATATGTATATTAGACTGTATCAAAAAATAAATTGTCTCCGATTTTTCTGCAACCAGGCTCAAAAGTTTAGGCTTGTTAAGAAAATAGGTCTGTGAAAATTTGAGCTTTTAATATTAACGTTTAGAGGTCTCTCAACGCCGTTTTCGGTTTTCCATACGATTTGTATGGGACAAAACACATGTTTCTGTTTGGAATTTTTTAACTCAATAATAGAAAGTATTTAAATCATAGACATAAGTTTTATAGAAAATAGAACGCTCTAAAAAAAAGGTCTTTACATTTTTTATCATAAGTCTAACCGTTTAAAAGTTATGGATTATCAAACTTAACCCATAAAAATACAATTTATTGAATTATTTTAAAATAAGCATTTCTATTAGTCTTCTTAATATTGTGTCTATTTTATAAAAACTTACTTAAGACCTTTTTTGTAGAGGAGCAACTTTCCTATCGAACCGTATCCAAAGATTATTTTTTACTCAAATCATTATTCAAATATTTGAAAAAAATATTCTTCAAACTCAAAATTTTGACAAATTAAATGCAACTTTACCTTATTAATCTGATTTGTTTTTCAAAATTTGTGTTTCTAAGTCCTCTATTTTTTATTTTAATATAAATTTTAGTCAAAATTGAAATTTACTTTTTTGAAAAATCAAAAATTAAAATTGAAGTTTAGAATTTAAAAAGAAAATCGAACTCGAAACAACAATCACACATGACATTACGATGATATAGGCATAGGGAATGAAAAAAAAAAGTGGGTCTCGTAATTCTGTCTATTTGCCTCAAACTACAGCGTAAGCCGCTAAAGCCATTTTCTTTTTAATTTGGAGGTTAAAGGTATCTGGTAATTCCCTGCCATATAAACCATCAAGGAAAAGTTTACTTTTTTCGAAAACAGCTTGAACGATTTTGATTAAAATGTGTGTGTTAGCAGGGGTAGGGTGTTGTTAGTATGGTCATAATTTCAAATGAAAGAAATGTTTGTACAAATTCAAATAACGGATCCTCCCATAAAACCGTTTTTTTTTTTTGTTTTATTTTTGACTTTCGCTTAAACCATTGAACCAATTTTGATGAATTTTTTTTACAGAAGCTTAACAACCTTAAAAATTATTTGATATCAAAATTTGCAAAAATATTATTTTTGGATTTTTAATAAATCTTTCAAATTTATTTTTTTTTATTTATCTTTCTTAATCAAATCAAATTGCATACTTGGATTTTTGAAAATTTTGAGATGACGTTAAAAAAAAACTCAGTTATTGTGGAAACTGTTGTGCTAAAAAAAATAAAAACAAAACAAAATACATTTTTTTAAGATCGATTTTTCAGCAAATGACAGTAATATCAGCCAGCAAAGAATGGAAATGGAAAATTACATTTTTGGAAAGAAGTTTGATCTTTTGAATTCGAATCTAGTAACAGAATTGCTGTAACATGCAAGATGTCGAATTTTGAACTCTCAAAAAACACTGTTTTTTTTAATTTTTTTTTTTTTTTTTTTTAATTTTTTGACAAAAGAAAGATTTCAATTTCAGAAACAAGGTCAATTTTTTCGCATTGACTTTTAGCCCGAATAATTAATTACACCTTCTACAAATTCATATTTGATTTCATCACTTTGAAACCTTTAAAAAAAAAAAAAAAAAATATTATATTTGCTGCCACTTAGAATTTTGTTATATTAAAATCGATCGATGTATGCTACTTCTAAAAGTTGAAGCACATAAAACAAACGCGTAAAATGTCTGAAAGCCAAGTCGACATGACATAGACTCATTGCAGCTGGACTATTTTGCATTAATATTGAGAAAAAGTCGACTATATTCAGTCTTACGAGTAAACATTGGATGATCCTAAAACATTGTAAAGTATACTTAATGACTGCCCTGAAACACGAAATAAAAACGGCGCTATCTCAAAAGGTTCGCAAAATAAGTGCATTTTTTCGTCCAGTGAATTCTTATTTTACTTACTTTACATTTTTGAATGTAGCGCCTAATGAATTTCATAAATTTTTTTTTTTTTTGCCAAAAACCATTTTTTTCGATTTTTTTTTAACTTGAACAAAAACACAGTATATCGCTTCATAACTAATTTTGTTGGACTAAAAATAACGATACCTGCCAATATTGATCTTAGAAAAACGTATTATTCTCAAAAATGGCTTCTACGATTTCGACAAAAAAAATTATAATCATTTTTATGGGTAAGTTCTATCTTTTTATGGAAACAATTTATTTTTTCAACCGTTTTTAACGGTACCTACCATAGAACGGTTTTTTTTTATTCTGTTTTTCTTCTGTGTGAATTGCTTGGTTTCAACGATTTTTGTTACATAAAAGCTTTTAAGATGCCGTAATACAGTTCAGCAAGAAAATTTTCAAAAATTAGATTTCTTAAAAAAAAATTGAAGTTTTTTTTTTGAAAACTACTAAATATTTTTTTTTCGAAATTTACTTTTGAGATGTTGAGAACTAAGATCTTAAAAATGGTGTACCAATTATTTTTTTTAAAAGTCTTTTCAAAATTTTATTTAAAAAACGACTCTAACGATTTTCAACTTCTTTTTCTAAAAACATATCTTTATAGAAGAAATCAAATTGAATTGTACACTTCGTTTTGAGGTCAAATACATTCAAGAAGCTGTTTTAGTCATTTAAAAATTGAATTTTATGATTTTTTTTCCTAAAATTGCATTAACAAAACTTCAATTAAAAAGGCTTAGCCTATTCAGTAGCTTTATCTATTAGAGAAAGTACTTGCGACCCAGTCGTGGATTTTTTTTTTTTTTTTTTTGGTTATCGACTCTTGGTTACATATTCTATTTTTAAACAATGCCTTTGAATATGTAGCTCCAATCAAGTGAAATGGAGTGTAAAATACACAATAAAATGAAATTATAAAATAAAAACTTTTTTTTATTCTTTCGTTTGTGTATATATTTTTGAATAATGTATGTTTGATTGGACAAGCAACAGTGAGCAGAACATTGATCATAAAAACAAACAAAACAAAATAAAATAAAAAAATATAAAAAAAAAAAATAAAACTCAAAACTCAAAAAAACCTCCATCCTGCTAACATGTGTGTTGATTGATTGTAAAGTAACATTTTATGATTGATTCGAGGAAAATTTGTTGAAGGATCTGTTGAATGATGGCTAAAAGTTTAAAATTGACAACGTTGTTTGTGCCTACAAAAAAAAGTAAAGATATACACAAACAAATAAACAAACACCCATCAACTTGCTTGCTATATTATACTATACCTACTCCTACACCTACGACATACTTTTACATACTTAGCATTAAGGATTTTCGGTAATTTAAAGTAAACCAGCAGCAGAGTACCTTTATACCTTTTCAATACATAAGAAGAAGAAAAAAATAAGAAAAACAAAAAAAAAAAAAAATGTTCTAATACTCTTAGCTGTGGGATGAGAGATAAATGTTAGTACTTTGTCTTAGATTGACAGCTTTTGTTTGGAAAAGCTGGCACTGCTGGTCGGGGGTAGGGTGGCGGGGTGAAAAATTACCTCCACTCTACCTGGAAGTTCTTAAGAATGAATAAGTAACAATTTTCAGAAGAAATACCTCTCCATCGCGTTAAGCAATACAAAAAATATAAATCAAAATTTATGAAATTAAAAACAACACTTAGTTTGGCGGGAGAAAAAAAAAATAGCAATCATAATATTGTTTTTGTTTTGGATTTTGGAAACTGTTGGAATTTTCTAATTAATTTTCGCTTTGTTTTCTTTATAATAAAAAAAAACAAAACAAAAATTGATACCTATGCTCAGAAGACTGGATGTGGAGAGGCTACATAGGGATGTAGAAGAAACTATCACACTACCTACGCAGAACGGGAATCTGCAGAATACCGAAATTAGTGCAGCTATTGTCAACTATCAATTGATAACTGATAAATATTGAAAATTTGTACTTTTAATGTTAATTAATTTAAAAGTTGGACAACTTTTCAAAAATATTTATTAATTTTATTTCAAATAAGCAACAGTTAGTTTCAGTTATCAAAACTTTTACTAATTGAATAATAAGATGTCGATTTTTAATTTTTATCAATTGTCAATTGGTAGTTGACAATCGCAATAGGGGTGATTGACTCCTTGAAGTCGAAGATTCCAGGCGCGTTGAAGAACCAAAACTACAAAGGGTACCAGATACCACCACCTTCCAGAGTGTGTTCAAAATCTGAAACTTCACCAAAGGAATCACCTGCGAGAGTTGAACACAGTCAACATCAACTAGGTACCGGACAGTGTGAACCGAACTCCAATGCACAAATATTATGTTCCAGAACTCCATCCAACACCACAACTTACATTTTCAAAGGAGACTCCAGTCAATAAAACCTGGACCTGAGGCTTTCAAGAACATCAACAGAATTATTGTACAGAAGTCATCCATGCCGGGAGAGATTATAACCAACAATGGAGAAGTAACAACGCCACAAGACAAAGCAGAGGTATTTGCAGCACATTTCGAGGGAAACTTCACACCAAACCCATGTACAGATACTGTCTTTTTAGATGAAGTTGAAGCTATAATTGAACAGACCCTGCTGCCTAACATGGACATGGCAACATTCAGCGACACCAATCCTGCAAGTGACCCCGTTGACAGCCCAAACCTGAGCGCCCCAGAAGAAATAGCCGCAATAATCGGTTACTCCAAGCCAAAGAAATTAACTGGACCAGATGGAGTATCTCACTTCGTCTTAAAAGAGTCTTCCGCAGACAGTGATAACTGCATCAACAGCAGCTACCTAAAAAAAAATATGATCTCCAACTACAGCACAGGCCAATTTCCCTTCTGAACAACCTAAGTAAGCTACCGGAAAAGCTGATACTCAGGAAGCTCAAGAAGTTTTGCAGCGATAACAACATAATTTCTGGCATGCAGTTCGCCTTTCGGGAAAAGCAATCCACACACTTCACTCCTGAAGTTTAATCAAGACATCACCTTTGCTCTCAACAACCGCCAAATCATCATCCTTGATGTCGAGAAAGCGTACGACAGCACTAATAAAAAAAATATTTCTTTTCTTTCTTCCAGAAACTTTTTTAAAGCTGCTGGAAAGCTACAAATCAACAGTGAAGTGTATTAGAGCTGGAGTTGCTCAAGGCTCAAAATTTAGACCATTTTTCTACAGTATTTTTACCTCCGACTGCAAGTGAATGTGAAAACTTGCTCTTACTTACTAACTTATATACTCAACATCCTCATGTTCGACAAGTCGAAGCCCATATCCGTAAACTGAATTCTACAAGAAATGGGGCATCCGAATCAATTCTTTCAAAGCGGAACTATAGTGATTTAGACGAACTGGTGGACGAGTCAGTCGTTCGGCTGAAAGGAAACTGTAAAAGCATCACACTGACACTTCCAGATGGAACTCGATTGAATTGAAACGGAATGCCATGTACCTAGGCATCAATTTTAAAGAGCTGCTGAGATATAAGGGATGTGGTCAGGAAAGCTCAGTGATGAAAAGATGAACTGGGCTGAACCAGCCAACTTAACTCCCAATATACAAGCAGCTCCTTAGACCAGTAAATAGCTACAGCTTTCCAGTGAGGTACACTATATCGATAACAGCCATGAAGGATCTTCACCTGTTTGAAAGAAAAATTCTAAGGAACTGCACTGGACTTTTCTTCGACCGACGGACGCTACAGCGGCAGAAACATTACAGCAACCAATGACACTACGAAGAAGACAAAATCATCCCACTGGACTACTATCAGAAAAGTAACTAGTCGAAAGCATCTCAAACCACCCCAACCAGTTGATGGGAAGGATGACCACTCACCAAAGACATCCCGAGCCGAGGTACCTATCCGCAATGGAAATCCAATGGATATTGTTTCAGTAATCAGTAAACTTCAAACAAGCAGTAAACTTCTACATTGACCCTGGGTCAGTTCACTATCGTGGCTAAGCGTTGCCCACCTGACGTTTATCAAACTATCATTTGACAGAACTCATATTTCTGCCATAAGAAATTCTTGGGACTAAATTCGGCAGGGTGGGGAAATTTCTTACTTATCCTCCTAAAAGCGCTCTCTTCTACGAAAAATAGCACAAGTTTTTTTAGTTGGGAAGAGAAACCAGACTAAAAATTACCAATAATGACTAAATTCGGCAGTCTCAGACCGAGTGTGGAACAAACTAATTATTTGTAAGTTTATTTTAAGCCAAATTGTAAATATCATGTTCGGTAGAACAAATATATTTTTTTAAATTAGATTAAACACTTAAAGCCCATCTCATACAAAATGAAACATGACCAAATGATAATGACAACCATCAATGTGGGAAATAAGAAGAATGGCACGAGCTCTCATTTTTATTTATAGAGAATAAAACCACTTGAAAGACTCCTTCCGACGACTACGACGAACGACAACGGCATCGTCAAAGTTTCTCAGTTATATGTAACTCAACTCGTATATAGTTTCTTTGTGGTCATAGAAGACAATGATGAACAAAAGTATTGAGTATATATTGTATAAAGCACAAGTTATATGGAACACCGCATTAAAGGGATACCGGCACGCCATCGCCAATGGCTTAAAAGAACAAAAAGAACTAATTATTCTCTTATAACAATGAAATGAGCAAACCATAAAGACATATTGATTTCATTCGAGAGGATCCTTAGTTTAATTTGAAATCGAAATTATTGTGTTTTTAAAAGTTTTTTTTTTTTTTTTTTTGCTTTAACGAGGTTTTTAGATTGATTATGTTCGAAAAAAAAAATAACATTTTAAAGTTTAAGTAGATAATTATTACAATAACGGAGACGATATTGTGATTTCCGAAAAAAAAACTTGGATTAGAGTTTTGCTTTAATAATCGCTTTTGAAAAGTTGTAAGTTGGATTATATTTAAGGAAATACGGCATAGAAGAATCAACTTTAAATTGGCAAAAAAAAATGACTAGATCGCAAGAATTTGCTCTTGTAGTTCAAAGTTAAAATATCGAAGAAAATCATTATTTCTTGAATGAATGAAAAAAACATTTTAAAATGATGACAAAAACCTGGTGACAAGTTTTAAACGAAATCAGTTGAGCCAGTAATGATTTATACGGAAATAACTAAAAATTATGGAAAATTTCCCGAAAAGCGTGTTCATCAAATTTCCGTTATTCGAATTTTTTGAGAAAAAATAAAAACGCAGTATTGTTACAATAACATATAACATAGCATACACTAAGTTTAATCGAAATCGTTAGAGCCGTTTTCGAGAAATATCCAATAACCCGAAAAAGTTATAATGGAGGTATTCGTTCTAATCGAGATATTCAAAAACAAAACAAAAAAAAACAACCTTGGAAATTACAAAAAAGTAATCTGTACCAAATTTCATGCAAATCCCTCAACCCGTTTAGGCTGTGGCTCTCTGCACAGATGGACGCACAGACGATCAGACGAACAGATGCACAGACCAACGGACGGCATGACCAATCATCATCGTACTGTTGGTTTTGATTAAAACCTCGTATTTTTTTTTTGTTGACACTTTCCCTATAGAGCAAGTAAAAATGAAAGTTGTGCAACTTATGATGACAATTATTTCAAAGATACTCTTTCCTATGGAAAACAATACAAAATAAGGACATCCCGATCAACAATTTGGGTTTAGAAGACTCCATTCTACGGCGCATCAAGTCAAAAGAATCTGTCAACATGTCAAAAATACACGAATCCAAGGTATGTAAATCAACTGGTATGATTCTTTTAGACATAGAAAAGGCTTTTGACTCCGTATGGCATAAAGGAATAATTTATAAAATGATCAAATTTAAAGTTCCGTTGTATTTGTGTAAAACTGTCCAAAGTTTTCTTTCCAATCGATGTTTTAATGTTTATGTCAACAGTGGTGTTTCGTCATTAGTAAAGTTCGATTTTGGTGTCCCGCAAGGCTCTGTTTTAGGCCCTCTTTTATATAATTTGTACACCTCAGATTTCCCAACACTTCCACGCTGTGAATTTGCTATTTTCGCAGATGACACAGCAATATATTCTTCAGATGAACTTGCTCTCAACATTGAGAGGAATTTAGTCCAAGCTGTTGCAATATTACAAAATTATTATAATAGATGGAAAATAAAGTAAAATGGTGACAAATTTCAAGCTATCTTTTTTTCAAGAAAAAGAAAGTCTTGTTATCTTCCCAGCAACGAATTTATTCAAATTAATGGAAAAGAAATAGCTTGGGAAAGCTCTGTCAAGTACCTAGGGATACACCTCGACACCAAACTAACTTTCAACCAACATATAAATTATGCTATAAAGAAAGTAAATATAGCTATCAAATTACTTTACCCTTTTATAAACCGAAGATCTACACTGACAACAGAAAATAAAGTTATCATTATGAAAGTAATATTTCAGTCACTCTTGTTATATGGAAGTCCTGTTTGGGGAGGGGCTGCACTATGTCACATTAAAAAACTCCAAGTGTCACAGAATAAATTATTAAAAATGATGCTCAATCTACCATTTCGTTACTCGACTAGTGATCTTCATCAAAAAACGAATGTTGAATTGATTTCAGAACGAATACAAAAGCTCGAAGCAAATTTTGTTTACAGATGTAATAATTCGGATAACCCTATTCTTAATCAAATTAATGACTTTAATCTGTGATAAATATTTGTTCAGTTTTTTGATTTAAGCTTTTTATTTATATTTATTTTTTTTTTTTTTTTGGTTTATCTGATTAATTCCTAATTTATTAATTTACTTGTTATATATTTATTTACTTACTTTGTTCAGTTATTCATTTGTTTATTTATTAATTTGTGTGTTTTTATGTATTTAATGACCCATTTGATTATTTATATATTTGTTTATTTATTTATTTATTAATTAATTAATTTATTTATTTATTCATTTATTT
Organism: Meliscaeva auricollis; assembly: GCA_948107695.1. Lineage (NCBI taxonomy): Eukaryota > Metazoa > Arthropoda > Insecta > Diptera > Syrphidae > Meliscaeva > Meliscaeva auricollis. The sequence continues at coordinate 28,205,767 of OX403619.1, read as the reverse complement.
GTTAATTTATTTAAACATTAATTGGAATTATTATTATTTGTTAAACATTGTTTAATTCAATGCTAGTGTTTTTTTTTTTTTTTACTATAACTAAGCTTAGATTGGAGGTTTTTTTTTGCTTTTCCTTCAAGTAAACCGTTGCCCAAACGTCTATTCTTTAAACCATAAAATTATGTTTCAGATGTAAGACTAAATTTGTCAAATCACTGTATTGTAAAATGTGCGGTTACAACACCTCTTTATACTGATTTTTTTGCAAAATAAAAAATACTACTACTACTAAGGACATCTACAGTAATCTGACCATCTGACAGACATAAAATCATTCGAATTGCCTCCAATTCCACCTTGTCGACACTCAAAATCAGATTCGAAGGAGGGGTAGATAGAGAAAATCGACCGGCGTATTATGCTTGGTGCTGGACATCTGAAGAGGTTAAAGCTGACATTGTATTGAAAAAGTTCGTAGGCATTTGCGAGAAGGTACCCTTGCTCACGAAAAAAAAGGATGTTTACAAAAAATTTAAATTAGCAAAAGTACACCTTGAAGGCCTTCATCAAAGTAGAGAAATACTCTGAGGTTAGGCAAGTCCTAGATAGTTTCTCATGGTGAGGAAACCTCGTCAATATGTTAGACGGCTTCCGAACACAAAATAAAATCGATGTTTTACAACGAATACATGGAGGATCAGCATGTTTTTCATTCTATGGTGTCGGTCTCATACTCCTTATTAAAGACATCATCCCTTCATGAAGATATTATGAAGGATGTAATGTGTTGTTATATGCTGGAGATGAAATGCTACTGAAATGGGTTATTCATCAATTCAATAACTCAAAAGATACAAGTAAACTTCCAAAGCAGTGGTTTCTGGCCATGAGAGGAAATCTGATGGAATGGTCACTACACTCTCCAAGAAGTAATCCTATAGAAAACCTTAACTATGATGCAGAAATATTGATTTTCAAGTGTCAAACCAACGAATAAATGTGGATTTTAGGTAGTCGGAAGGATATTAAGCAATCATGGAGGGCGGTATTAGCAGATTATATTAAAAAACTGATAAACTACTTGAAACTTCCTTTTAATTACCGGTATTTACCAAAAATGGACATGAAATTTAATACTAGGTAAAGTACAGACACGAAAATAATTTGTATGATTAAAATTTTCCATTAATTTTTCTTCCATGTAGTAATTCTTCTTCTTCCTTTTCATCGACGCTGTTATGATCTCCATGTCGAGGGGATCATAACTGCCCACGTATCTGCTTCACACTTGTGATCCGCCTGTGGGGATCGCCCCACAGTGCGTCGATTGTATGGAGATGATGGAAAAAAATCAATTTTCAAAAACTAAGCTGAGTTTGCATAAAAAAATTATTGCAAATGTAATAACAACAAGTTTTACAAAGATTAGCAAAATTTTCACGCCCCCTGCCACGCCCACTTCTGAATATGATTATTTATATCTAGAAAACGGCATGCACGATTTGAATAAAACTGAAGAAATTTGATGATCGAGCTCAAAAATATAAAAGGGTGTCGACCATATCCGCCCCCTGCCACGCCTACTTTTTTATCCTTACCAAATCATGATCTTTTTGTTTTTTTAGTTTTTTGGCAACACTCAACAAATTCTTTTTGCGGTCTCCCACGCTTATTACTAAGGTCTTGGCTTGTCGATGCACTCATTAGAGTTTGGATGTTTTGGGGAAAGGAGTGAAAATTGTCAAGCCAGTCTTTATTCTTTTTTAAAAAGCTATCACGTTTTCTGTGGCAACTTTGCCAACGTTTATTTATTTCGGAGCAAATTGTTGATGCGTGTTTTGCTAAGATTTCTTGATCTTCAGGCTCTAAATTTGATTGTATATTTAATTTTAACTCCATAAACTCCAAAACATCACGCACTCGGGCTGTTGAGTTGGAAAACCAAACATCAAAAAGCTCCCTATTTGAACACATTCTGTAAAAAATACTTGTAAACAAACACTTGTTGCAAGAGAAAGCGCAGGCTTCTGCAAAAAAAACTTACTTTTTTTAAAAGGTATAATTGTTTACTTTCTTTAAATAAAAACACTTTTTTCCTATCGGACCCCTCCAAAAATATATAGCTTATCGAAGTTAGTACTTAACACGCACAAAGAAGCTTTGATTTGGACTCTCAAAAAAAATATAAATTTACATGCAAAAAAAAATAATGCAGTTAGAATAATTATATTTTCTCTCCTGAATATGAATCTAGCAAAAAAATATCATATGTTCTTTTTTTCTTCAACAAATGCTCTTTTGACCGTTAACTAAAAATCTTACTCTCATTATTTGTTTTTTTTTTTATTGATCTTCTGAGCATCTCTGACGACAGAAGATTGAACTTTATCATAAATTAACTATTGATTCATTCACTCAGACTAATTACCTTGAATTTGGCATACTTGCTCCACATTTTTGGCAAATTTTTTTTTTGATTTTTTTCCACTAGTCGCCGCACTGTGCGCCCAACTGCGGTGTAGAGCCTTCCTTTCAGCTCAGGGGGCATTTTTCGATCACAGAAGATAGCAGAATTTTCCCGCCACTTTATCCATCCTACGCTTACGCGATAATTGATATCGTCATCACAAGTAGCTTCATTATTTATCATAGACCCTAGATATTTGAACTTTTCACACTTGGGAAGCACTACTCCATTAAAATAAATGTCAGGAATAGGCCTGTGTGGATCAGAAAATGGGCAGCATAGGTATTCTGTCTTTTTCGCGCTTATTCGGTACCCACTTCCTTCTGAAACATCCACCCTTACGTCAAGTGCTCGTTGGGATATCGGATCTTCATTTATAATGGCTCCATCGTCAGCAAAGAATAACTGATGAACTTTGCCTTTAAGCAGGAAATCAAGAACGGTAATAAAGAGCAAGGGACTCAAGACGCTTCCCTGGTGCACACCTACTGTGATTTCGAATTCTTCGGTGACTCCAGCTGCACATCTTTCTTTAGTAACTGCTCCATCATACAAGTAAATAACTATCCACACATAGGTTTCTGGAACTCCTCGTTGCCTGAGGGCCACCCATATCAGTTCTCGTGGTTGTCGATCGAATGCGTTTTCAAAATCAACCAATATGACATGCAAATCTGGATTGCATCTGTGGTTGATTTACCCGCGACAAATCCGCACTGGTCATCAGATAGCTTTAATATTTTTCGCAGTCGGCTACCCAAGACTCACTCAACGATCTTCATGGTGTGTGACATCATCTTAATCGAACGGTAATTATCACAGCTTCGCGTATCACCCTTCCCTTTGTATATTGGAAGAAGGTAACTTTCCCTCCATTGGTTAGACATGCGATAACCTCGTATAAGCTTGGAGACAAGAATCATGAGCCATCTAGACCCGATGTCTCCCTTCTTTTTCCAAAACTCTGAGGGTATTTCGTCTGGTCCAACAGCTTTTCCCTTTTTGGAGTATTTTACCGCCTCACTAACTTCTTCGACTGTGACATCGGATAATTCGCTTAAGTTAGGTGAAGCTATTGGAAAGTGTAGCCTTGGAAAATTGTTCATTTAGAAGTTCGTCACAATATTGTCGCCACCTGTAGAGAATTTTGTCGTCTTCCACAAGTACTTGGCCTTGAGCATTGTTGATGAACTTTGGCCAACCTGTCTCCTGATCATTTCTTCTTCTTTGAGCGGCTATTTTGAAGATGGTTGCATCCTTATTCTTCCTTGTAGTAATTAAAGATGGATTAACATTACACTACTATTTTTTTGACGGCTGCGCTATTTTTGAAATCCATTTTTATTATATCAACTTTCCTCTTACTGGTAGTAGTCCACATCTCAGTGTTCAATATTGTGATACTGAGCGTTTTCAATCCGACATTAAAAAAAGAAACAAAAACATTTAAGTACCTATTCTAACTGGGTAGGAAAAGTATACGAGTATATAAAAATAAGCTAAAATTTCCACCCATTCAGAATTCTGCAATCAAAAAAGGTAAACTGAATTAACTCTTTTCAGAATTTTAGCTCTAGGAAAATTTACAACACTCATACGTGTGTTGATCTTCTTGACATTAATTAATCCTTAAACTTGCCACCTGACCACTCACTACCTACTTGTATTATCGATTGAGACATTCGATTTAAACTACCATCCTGTAGTTATCCTGCTTTGCCAGGAAACTAATAGGTGTATCAACTACATAGTTCAAATATTTATATAAGCTTATTGAACTATCTTCATTGGATATAAATTACATTACATTATGTCAATGCTCGAATCTATCCACGGTAGCAAATAGCAGTCATCAAATAAAATCTATCAAAACATTTATGGAGTAAAGTTACTTTGAACCAAATAAATCGGTAAATCTCTTTGACTTGCTTCTCAGAAATCCACCAAAGATTTTGACATTTAAACAATAACCAAATAAAAAGAAAAGAAATGGAAAATCTACCTGAATGACTTCAACCTTTAATAATTATTTATTATTATTGTTTTAAAATGGGACAAAGTCGATGAACCTCAAATAATTGTTTTTTTCATAAAATCGGACAATGTATTGTTAAAAAAGAAAAGAAAACAAATTACTTTTCTTTCCACACAAAAGTTAATTGCGTTGTTGGTTTCAAGTCAACATTCCACCTCTCAATAAATTGACAGTGTGGTTTTGTTTTATTTTATTTCCATGTCCTTTTTTTCAGGTAAAAATGAATAAACACATTCTATTGTGGAATGTGTTGGGTTCATTCAGAGAATTTTGTAATTTCTCGTTATAATAAACACTTCCATCCATCCATTAATCCATCCATCCATCCACGTGACTTAGTGATTCAATAATGGTTTTGAAGGTACATTTTGATCCTATTTCTTGGAAATTATTTGACATTCATTTAAACTAATAGTTAAATAGAAGCTATGTTTTGTTTAGTTATATGATGGCTGAAGAGCTATTACATGAATTTGGTATTTTGAAATAGGTTACGTTTTAGGATTAGTTATTTAGTTGCAGTTTTTGGCTTGATAAATCGAATAATGTGTATAGAAATTGAATTTTTGGTTTTATTGGGTCTCATAAAGTTTAAAAGCAAATTAAATGTGCCTCTATTTTTGGTTGATTTAAGTTAAATTATATTATACTGAAGAAATAAGCAGTATCACCAAGTATAAATTTCGATTCTAGCCATGAATTGAAATCATTCTTCTTTTCTATTGAATCATCATCATCGGCTCGACAACCGCGGTCCGGTCCTGGCCTCTTTCAACAAGTCTCTCCACCTATCCCGGTCTCGAGCCGACGCCATCCAGTTGCGCACCCCAAGGCTTCGGGCGTCCTGGTCTACGCCATCTCTCCAGCGCAAGCATGGTCTACCACGCTGCCGTCCACCATAGCATGTACCACAAAAGACTTTCCGAGCAGGTTCTTCTCCGCTCATACAAGCTAGGTGCCCTGAACGGAGTCTACCGAGCTTAATTTTTATCACTATGCCTGCTTCAAGGTAGATTGCGTACAACTCATGATTGTACCGTCTCCGGAATCGTCCTTCCTCACATATGGGGCCAACAATTCTCCGTAAGACTTTTCTCTCGAACGCGGCTAAGAGGTCACAGTGCCTTTTGCTAAGCACCCAAGTCTCGGATCCATACATGAGTACTGGCAGGACCATGGTCCTGTACAGCAGCAGTTTTGAAGTTATGGTTAGATTTCTGGATTTGAATAGCTTTGACAGACTGTAGTAGGCTCTGTTGGATTTGAGAAGCCGCCCGCGTATTTCTTCTTCTATGTTGTTATCGGCTGCTACTGTCGACCCAAGGTATTTAAAGGATTGCACCACTTCAAATTCGTGCTCCGCTACCTTGATTGTTTGACCAACTGTTCTTCTCGCATTCGACGCCACCATGTACTTTGTTTTACCTTCACTAATGTGCAGCCCCAGATTTTGTGCCGCCTGCTCGATCTGGATGAAGGAATCGTGTACAGCTTGTTCGGTTCTTCCGATGATGTCGATGTCGTCTGCGTAAGCCAGTATCTGGCTGGACCTGTTCTATTGAATAAGAACTTTTTTATAATGGTATACACAGTATTGTTGAAATTTTTTGACTGATTTTTGTTGTATTATGTTCTTCATTTACTGAAAGCTACAAAAATTCTTCACGGTTAATCCGATTGATGTTGGTAGACACGTGCATTCAACATGACACCAGCTTCCAAAGTTTTTTTTTTATCAACCCTAACGTGGCGAAAACCGAGTGATTTAATATTTGGGCTTAACGTGAGTGGGAGGTTGATGGTGGCAGGAAACGAGAGAAAATTGTTTCTATTAAGTCATTTTTTCTTGGATCCAGGTGGGAGGGAAATAACTACTTACATTAAATCAACGATAGAGTCTATATTAAGGTGTAGTACTTAGTGAACACCTTATTTGCACTACTTCGACACATTAGAGATTAGAGCAATTTGGAGTAATGTGACTGGTTTCTAGTCTTTTGAGTTATTAAAGGATCTGGCCACTTCGAGATAGGGGTTCCTACTGTCTAGGTAAATGCTACTTGCACCCTACAGATGCAGATCCTCCATAAAACCTTGGATGGAAGGGTTTCCAACCAGCGAAGACCAGTTCAGTCATCTTGCGAACTTTGAATTAGGCAGTATTTTAAAATATAATAAGCCAAAAAGACGAGTCAAAATTCCCCAAAAACAATATTTGGAAAGACGTGGTAGACAAAATGAACAAGTTAAATTAAGTGACATCGGGCCGGATTCATAGATGTTATCTAAGCCGTTACTATGAAAGAATCGGGTCTATCCTATGCAAATAACATAGGATAAACCCGAGTCTTTCTTAGTAACGGCATAGACAACATCTATGAATACAGCCCATTACATTTAAAATCCAATTTTTACACTTCAATTGTCCTTATTTTAACACCTCGTGGTAACCGCCGGATACTACTCTCGTCTAACCCGACGTGGCATGCCAAAAACTATAGTACCCTATTTGGGGAAAAGTTGCCAGCTTTCTAGAATATGTTACGGACGCTAACATTCCCTGAATCAGAAACTCGTCCACTGACAAAATGGACACAATACCTCGGCTTTTTAACCCAGGCATAGATAATTGCTTTCTAAAATGTTAAAACCCTACTCGATAATACGAATTAAATTGAACATTATTATTAAGTAAAGTTTAACTACTACTCTATTCCGGAGAACGAACTGAAATTGTCCGGGAATGAGGTGCTGGGCTGCTACATCTGCGGAGATCCCAAACAACCACTTGAATGCCCAGATATACCCAAAAGATTAAAGAATCCCCCAGACGCAAACAACCAGCGGACCACTATACTCAAGAACTGAGAACAATAATCAAGCTGAACTGGCCTCCATTGTTAACCAGCGCATAGAGAAAAAAAAAAGTGTTTGCCTGCATAGCAGTTACTCGAACAGCAGAGAGAAACTATGTAGACTACGTATCGGAAAAAGGTGAGAGAAGGTTACTGCAGACGCAGCGTTCGACGTAATTGGCGTAATGTCGGATCAGTAAGGAGCTTACAGGTGTACAGACCTCTCCATTTTGGATGAGCACTATCTGGGAAAATGGAAGCTTATCTAATACCTAATGACTCGTCTGAAAAAAAAAACCCGAATACGCACCGTACCTTCCAGTAGAAAAGAGATCATTTCCGCGATTAAAAATACTGAAGAACAAAAAGGTGGTAGGACTTTACAGTGCTCACTCATAGAGTGATCTTGGAAATCAGAGCGCTTCCCGGAGGAGTGAAAAAGAGAATGATCATTCAAACTCCCTAATAAAAAGGAGATTTCGTGCAATGCTGACTGCGGTTGCCAAGATAACAAAAAAATTTGTTTTAAAGCGAAAGAAAACACCTTGAAGACACGTACTCGATGCCAAATCATCAAGTGTTGACCCCATTAACACCTTGCTGATCATTACTGAGCAATGAAGCACATGGCGCAGAACATTTGGAGATGAATCTGTACAGCTGGGGAAGAGTTAGAGAAAGCTGAAATGCATCTCTACCCTCTACCCACGTCACGTTTCCGAGATATTCTTATACGAACATGACAAAAACACGTTTTGTTGGTACATTTAACGTCGAATTTCTTTACTGGTAAATACTTGTATTACAAAACTATTAATGGGATGTAAATGAAGTGCATTTCATCTGCCTAAATCATTTCAAATCATTTAAAAATTCGTTGTTGTCGCAAAGTAAGATTTATGATTTGTCCAAAATACTCTCTTTAGTCCAATTAAAACGTGGAAAGTTCGAAAGTAATAATTTTTAGTGGCTAACTTTATGTTTTTTGGAATGCTGAGCACGAATCTGAAGTTACTCAGACTAAATTTGTTACGCACGCTAAGTTAGATGAGGTCATTCTGCACTAACTTGTGTGCGCCACCTGTTACGTTGTAACCAACTCTGCTGCGTACACTATCAGGGTTGATTCGGAAGACTCGTCGGGCTGGTGCATTGATGTCCATACGCTCCACGTGTCCCAGCCATCTTAGCCACTCTATTTTCCAGTGTCTTGACCAGGTAAACATCGTTTTTCAAAGAACCAAAAATGACTCGAAAATCTTTCTTTCAATTGCGAACTCAGTTGCTTAAGTCACTATTATGGTTCTTCGTTTTTATTCGAAAAAAAACATCACTTTAATTTCTTAGAAAGATGTGAGAACATTATTCATACCCAATTTGTATTTAATACATTTTCTAGTTCTTCTTCTTTATTATTCGCATCTACGACTATTCACAATAAGTAAATCTGCAATTCAAAGGCATGTCAACCAGCCTTAACTGAAATCATTAATTCAAACCAAAAAGTGTGAAATCTAAGGATTCAAAGAGCGGTAAATGTATTTCCGCAGCAGTAAAACACAAAAGACCGACTTTCATTGTACCTTACCTTCCAGTTTGCATTTAGAAAACACTATGGCATAGGTAAGACCTAACCTTCTTCAAGGATTACTTCTGCTATTTCAAGGACCAAGAACAAATTATTACATTCCAAACCTGAAGCTAAAATCTAAACTCTCGTACCTACCACTAACAACCAAAAATATGCAAAAATCAAAGAATGATTGTTATGCAGAAAAGTTGAAAAAGGAACACACAAACACACACAGTTTTTCTTATACTTTATGAATACCAAAAAACCAGCCGCCTGACTTTACTTTTGATTCTGTATCGTCGTGTGTCGTATGTCCTTGGGTCTCTATGTGTGTCTGTGCTCTTTGCTGAACAAAAAGATGAAATCAATTCATGAATGTGCTTTTGGGGGCAAAAGCAAGACTTCCTAGGCGGAAATTCAAATTATTAAACAACAAAAAAGACTTTAGAAGATAGATACCAGAGTTATTCTTCTTTTCCTTCGACATCCTGCCTGAGAGAGTGTAAGAGGATACAAAGTTGTCTATATTTTATGTTCGTCCATAACTCCTCGACAAATACAAAGTCTCTAAAGCCGGCGACGAAGTCAGATTTGGCGTTGAATCGAAGGCTTCGAGATAATATAATGCTTCTTCTCCCATGTCCTATGCACATCATATTATATTTATGTATGCATTGTATATTAATATTTTGCACATCACAAAATAGGTACACAAGTTCAATAGATTTTGTAGCTTAATGTAATTTATTTGTGAGCATTTCAAATTACATTCGATTGAAATATAAGACACACAAATGAGGACAGGACAGAACACGAGGTACATAGATAGGTGTAGATATGTGAAAGTTAAAATTTGAATATTAATATACACTCCAGTCACAATGACGACGACGACGACGTGACATATGGATGACGTACCTACCACCACCTATAATCCATAATGTATGTACTTTAATGTTTGCATAGAGATTGGATGGAGGAGAGTGTAGGTAGGTGAAATATATTTTGATATGTAAATCCGTCTCAGGGCTCAAAGTGAATTTTAAATTTTTATTTTGCAAAGGCATTGTTTTTGTTATGAAATCAATCAATTTGATGCTTTCAATTCGGATCATTAAATTAGACAAACAAACATTTTATGTTAAAATTTGTAAATATGCATGATCGATATTAGGGATAGCTTTAATTTGATTAAAGCCATCAGGCTTTGGCCAATAGCTTTTTCAACTTATGTCTAGATTAAAATTACTAAAATAAAGTTCTGTAATAGGAACCAGGAATGTTGGATAATGAGACCATCCATGTGATTAGTCCAGAAGTGCCTACATTAGCAAATAAGATACCTATTAGATTAAAGATTCAGGCAGGAACGTTAATCCCAATTTTGTTCTTGAAGAATAAGTAAGTTGAGCTTTACCTTAGTTAAGTACCTTATGTATATTCCAATGCAGATTTTATAGTAGGTATTTCTGACGTTTTAAATTTACCTAAAAGAGAAATATTCGCAGTTATTAATTTGCATTTATTGACTCAAGGAATGTAGTTTACCTTCGAAGATCCATACCATTCGAGAAAGTCCTGAATTTAGATTTAAGGGGAATTAAAGAGCCCGCACCACTTTAATTTGATTGATACATAAATCCGTTGTATCTTTCATTCTTCGATAGAGCGCACTTTTCTTATTATAAAATAAATAAATAAATGACTTATGAAAAACAAAACCTTCACTTAATTAACATAAAACACACTTTTAGAAGCAATTAACATTATTTTAACACGAAATAAAACTACATTGGTAATGATTTTTTCTTACAAATAACCGCACAGCTAGAACAATGCCAATAGAAATAGAACTTTGTGAATGAATAAACGATAATAGGACACGGATTTTAATTTAATTGTAGTAATATAATAATAAAGTGGAAAAAAAAATATTAGAAACACAAAACTTTAAAATTGTTGGAAATTTTTAAAAAATATATAAACCAAAACTGTAATTTTTGGATGAGAGCAACATTTTCTACATTAAGTACAGTACTGTACGAAAACACAATGTATATGGAATAACATCGCGTTCGGGTGCAAATATACAGAGCTGAACAGAATGCATAAAGGGCTGAACAGAATGCATCGCTCGCACTCATTTCTATAAAACACTGGACAGTGGACTGAAAAGTTGATCAAATTGAAGGGTGTTATAAGCTATTATTAAAAGTCTATCCCATCTTTCTTTTTGAGAAGAAAGAGAGATAGAACTCTGCTGAGGTACTCTTGTCAGTATAACAGTTTTGACGTTAGCTTAAGTTCACTTAGTGTCATTATAGTTGGCCTTTATCTGGAACTTTACTTGTACATTGCCCAAGTACCAATTTAGCTTGTATAAGGTTCAATTTTTTCTATCCGGCAAGCTAAAGCTTGCATAAAGCAAAATTAAAGCTTAGTAATGCAAGTCATCCATTTTGAAGTAAAAATAGACCTTTTCAAGGCCTTCTAGAAGAGTTCATAGAAAGCCTTGCACATTGTAGGTAAAAAAGGCATCTTTAAGACCTTAAGAGGGGTGCATTATTTGACACGAACCATTATATCCATGTTTTTCTTAGAGAATCTATATAGCTTAAATCGCAATCAGCTGTCACATGACACAAAGTCTGGTAACAAGTGGTTCATTATTTTCCACTACTCAATAATATAGAGTTTGGTTTAGTGGTTGAGTGCTTGATGGTTGGTAAGCGTAGATTCCTTGGATCGAATCCAAGGTAAAGTGAGTTCTTTTTCAAATTAAATTTAATTCTTAAGGCTTAACTATAATGGCCACTTTTTGCAAAAGTGCAAAAGTAAAGTAATTTTTTTTCTTTATAGGGTTATTTGTTTGCCGAAAAAACTACACCACTTGTTTGAGAATCCAAAATCTAAGGTTTTTGACACATTTTTGAAATTTTTCTGAAGTTAAATATCTCAACATTTTTATAACAACCTGTACAAGGTTGTGTTTTAATAAATATCAGCACATCATACGCAAGTTATTGCTTCCATAGCGGAGCTATTATTTGCTTATAATAGCAGCAATAGCCTAGCGTTCAGTAAACTATAATTTCTATAATGACGCCTCTATATGACCTTGCTAAGCTGTTTGTCACATGCTATTTGCTTGTGAAATTAGGTCTTAATTAACTTCGCAAATTTGCGACAAAATGATTTGTGTCGCGAAGTTTCTGACTTATGGAAGTCAGAAAATAGCTTGTATTAAAACTAATGGAAGCTAAATTATAACTTGGGTTACGGTAATTTATCGGCAGAACTTGCACGTGTGGCCGAGAGTTAAAAAAACTGAAAAATTATGGGAATCTAACCAAAAAAGTCGATTTTGTGATTCTGCCACCTGAAGTAAGGGGATAATATTACTAATTTCGATAATACACTCGTTAAATAAAAACAAAAAATGGCAGCTCTCTAGTTGGAAGAAAGTTAGTAGCTTAAAAATTAAAATTAATAAATATTTTGTGCTAAAGCAGTTGGCTATCAACTAAAAATTAACATAAACATTTTTTTTTCTTAATTTCCACTTGTTTAACTGGCAAACTGGAATAAGTAGCAGTTAGTTACCCAATACATAAATTTATCAAAAGGATGGATGTGAAACGCATCGTTCGCTAACGGGAGGATATAACTGGAAGTTATTTTAACTGGTGGGTAGGTACTCAGAAGTTTACTTGTACATTGTGAAACAGGCCCTTCTTAAACTGTTAAAATAAAGAAAATATCCATTCATTATACATTCTTCCAACAAGATTTACCAGTTTCTTCTTTTTTTTTCTATTTTGTGTGCGACAAAGACAAATGCGTAAAAAGCATAATTGGAAAACGACGTAATCGATTTTGCAATTTTGGTTTGGAATCTAGATTTTAATTCAGTGTGAGAAGGGTATAAGATTGTCGGGATACTCCTTTCATATTTGCACCCGACCGCGAGCTTTGAATATTGTGTTTTCTTACAGTACTGTACTTAATGTAGAAAATGTTGCTCTCATCCAATAATTACAGTTTTGCTTTTGATTCTTTTAAATATATTTAAAAAATTTCCAGGAATTTTACAGTTTTGTGTTTCTAATAAGTTTTTTTCCACTTTATTATTAAATTACTACAATTTAATTAAAATCCGTGTCCTATAATCGTTTGTTCATTCACATAGTTCTTTTGGCATTATTCGTAATACCTAGCTGTGCGGTTATTTGTAAAATAATAAATAATCATTAATGTAGTTTTATTTCGTGTTAAAATAATATAATTGCTTTTAAAAGTGTGTTATATGTTAATTCAATGCTTCTAAATATGTGGTAAATGTTAATTAAGTGAAAGTTTTGTTTTTATAAGTCATTTATTTGTTTATTTTATAATAAGAAAAGTGCGCTCTATCAAAGAATGAAAGATACATCGGATTTATGTATCAATCAAATTAAAGTGGTGCGGGCTCTTTAATTCTCCTTAAATCTAAATTAAGGACTATCTCGAATGGTATGGATCTTCAAAGGTAAACAACATTCTTTGAGTCAATAAATGCAAATATTAAATGTGAATATTTCTCTTTTAGGTAAATTTAAAACATCAAAGTTAGTATAAATGAAATGTGCGTTGGAATATCTTTAGACAAAGCTACTACATTGCGAATTTAAAAATTTAACAAGCAGCGTATACGGTAGGTAAGTTCATACTCTATCTTAGAAATAATGACAAAGTTAAATTAAACCGCCCCTAATCTTTAATTGCAAAAGTAATTACATACTTTACCATCCAGGTATAAAGAATACAGCTGGACTTAATCCAATGGGTTGTTTTGTTTGACTCTTCGGTTTTTATTTGTCCACTCTTTTAACTGGTGTATGATTGATTATGTATCCATTGTGCTTAGATTTGTTAGTTTTATTTTGTTAACTGGAGAAATTTTGTTTTAATAACCCCGCGTCTTCACAAGTTTAAATTCCAATCTAATTTCTAATCTGCAATCTCATCCACAATCCAGTGTTTCCTTTTTGATTGGGCAAATAATGTCTTTTCATTTTAGTCCATCACCAGCCAGCGAAGATTGGATGTTTTAGTCTTGATCTTCATTGAATTTTCTGATGAGTGGCCGATAGTTCTTTCATAGGAAATGTACAGTGGAGACCCCATTTATGGATTCAGAACGTCTTAGCTTACGTTTCCTTTACGTAAAAAAATTTATCAAGTTTTTAAGAAAAAAAACTTTATAGGTACTCCAAATTAAGCCCAATCCTTTAATGAGTATTTAGTTTCTCAGGCTTTTTTAAGACTCTTTGTTTTTTGCATTGATTACCTTCATAAAACTGAATTGGAAACATTAAACTTGCAATAAAACAAATGCATAAGTCCTCCAACATCATTTTCCCCCAAATTCTGATTCATTTAAAAGCATAATCTGCTAAAAAAAAACTAATAAATAAAAGTGAGCTTTTAAACCGAGGTCTTTTCAAAGTCAAAATATGCATTTTATTTAATTTACCAAATTTACTAACGACCCAAGAAAAACAAAATAAAAAAAACACTTTTTTGCTCCCAAATGCCTTTTAAGTCAAGCCAAAGACAAGCCAAGTGCAAAAGACATCATTTTCGAATCCTTCTATCAGTCTACAACCCCGATGATTGTTTAATGATCCTTTCTGGAATCTTAAAACATCCTTAAGTTCATCGCGGAATCGCAATGAAAACTGAAATAATTTCAGTGCGGTGCGGCATGGCTGACTGTTAGAAAATCATAACCAAATAATTTTGGTGGCGTTGTTGGCGTTGCATCAATAAAACAATTTATTGCTCTTGTTCATTATGAATAAGGATTATTATTTATATATGCGATACCTAACGCTCTTTATAACCCTCCTTAAATAAGTTTGAAATGTTCTTTTAGCAGAATCAACTTTCTCATCTTCTTTCGTTGTTGGAGGAGATAAATTAACAATCGTAAACCTTGTGCAACCCTAAACCTCTGGCAGATAGCAGGTAAGGTATAGGTAGATACTGTGTTTGCTTTTTTTTTTATTACCTCACGAAACCAGAGACACCTCATGATAAGACGTTCGCAGCTAGAGTAAACGCAATTTATAACACCTGTAGTACCCAATTGCACAAAATATCAAACGAAATATCTATGCAAAGGCGTTTGAAAACCCAACTCCACACCATCGACGCCATTCAGTACCATCAGTACCATCACCACCATCACCACACCAACTGTGCTCCCTTCCTTTCTGCTCTGCAGGTTTATGGGGAAGAGCAGCATTATCATAACGAGCCAAAACAAATGTCAGTAATTTTCTTGTCATAGAAGAAGCGCTAGAGTTACTCTCTGCTATCCGTCTTTCGCAAGCACTTAATCAACCAAAAGAACGATGAATGAAAGAGCATTACACCAACATATATGTATGTTCTTTGAAACGTGTAGGTTAGGCAAGTATATGTAACTACATTCTCTAAACCAATTCCAATTCCAGGATAAACGCAAGTAACACCAGGTACACCAGTGATACCGCTGAAATCCTTCATAATTATTGTCTGAAAAGAGAAGAAAAAAAGGGAGGAAAAGGAAAAGCTACACTCCGAGCCGAGAGATACACCATCTTGAATGATAAGGGAAACTTTTGCTAGTTGAATTTATTTTTCATTTTGACACAGGAAAAGCAGCACAGGAAAAGGATAGGGATGAGGTCTTAACGTTTTATTCACACTTAACCCCGTCGTATAGTCGTAGGATATCTTTCATATAAATCTTATATGGAAATAGGTAAAAGCAAAGTATCTACTTTGCATCCACTTTAGATCGTTTTTTTTTTTTTTTTTTTGTTTTTTTGCGTTTGAAAAATGTTTATAACTGAGGGAAGGAAATTGTAAATAAAAATGTTCCTTTTTTTTCTCCCCAAAAAAGGAAAAAAAAAAAAAAAGAATTCACCAAGGACGAAAGAACAACAGGGACCAAAGACTCTTATACCTATAAAGGAGAGTGGTGGTTGGTGGTGTTATATTATGGATTTTATTTTATTGCAGATATGATTTTCATACGTTCATCGTTCATTTTATCATTTTATTCTTCCAGATGCTATTAAATTCAATTCAATGCGAAACCTATTTTATCGGTAATAATTTACCTTAAGGGAGCATTCGTCCTTTTTATTTATTTTTTTTTTTTTGTGTTGTTGTTGTATTTGTTCTATATCGTCGACGTCGACGATGCCGCTTGCTGTTGTCTTGTTTATGATTCCTTTGAGAGTGTTGACTACAACAAAAATGTAAGCACTTTCTTGTAATAAAACGAAAAAAAATAGGTACATCGTCTATCTACTTCTATCAAGTCGAAGAGTGCTGGATGCTGTTCCTAAATTTGATCTCTAAACTGACAGATAAAACAATTGAATCTGACTCATCGGAAAAGGTAATACATATCACAGTCAAGTGAGTGAGTGTGATAAATAAGAAACAAAACACACAAAAAAAAAAATATAAAATAAAATAAAAACGAAAACACAAGAAGAAGATGGTCATTAAATTGCTTTTATTCGTAGGGAAGAAAAAAAAAAAAAATAAAGAACGACAATAGAGAATGGAGTATAGGTTGCTTTACTTATATTTTTATTTAATATTGCACACTTGATGTCATATACAGAAATTTATGCCTATAGAGGTACCTGTGTGTGCCTGTGTGTGGCGCTCCTGTGCAATATCCTTTGCAGGTAAATTCTGAATTCATTCATTCATTCTTGTTGGTATAATAATGTACGAGTAGGTACATTTCCCGCATTTCATAAATTTGTAATTTCACCTAATTAAATAAAATGTCTGCTCCTTTAGAAGGAATATTATGTTCTGCTTTGTTCAATTGAAGGGAGCATGTTTAAATGCTCCTTTTTGACTTAAAGTTTACCTTTCCAAATATACTTTTGTATTTTTTTTTTTTTTGAAAAAAGACCTTTGTCATTATGGTACGAGTATTGCATTCGGAGGAATATATTTGCTAGACATAAAGGTGATTGAACTAGGTTTTCCAATGTTTAGTCTGTGGGTTAGAAGTAGTCTATAAGGACTTTATTCATTCGATTTACTTGGACCTAGGTGTAGCACAATCGTTAGCTACATAGTATGTATGGCCACTTTAGTGTCGCACGCCAGGTTAGTTCAGTTCCAGCTCTACCAGCCTAAGTTCAGGTCTTGTAATGCAATTTCGGGGGTAAACTTATTCGAAGATTTCCCAACTTTTTCAATTTGCAACATTGATCTCCAGGTGCTCTACATGATGCTTCCACTGGCGCATCTGGCCTTTTTGTCTAGGAGCCAGTTTTTCTATCTAAAGGGAAGTAACTTTCTGCTGGCTACAGTATTTGAGAAATCCCATAAGCTTTCCCACCAAACTTCAGATTCTTTTAGAGCAAATACCAAGATTTCTAGATTTCTAGTTTAGCCCAGGCAAATAAGACTTTTGGTTTCGATTAAATCCGACAAAGCTGAAAATGATTTTAATTTACTTTGGACATCTCAGGGAAGGGTCATATATAAGTTTGCGATGACTTCCGAATTCCGCATAACTTTTGGGGGCCAAAAAACCGTTACATTTTAGCTCTTATTTTGGTTTTCAGAAATTCACGGATCTTTAAAAATTTATTGTGTACTTGCTTGAGGATTTAAATTAGGTCAAAGTGCTCAATGCAACACAAGCAAAAAAGTTTTCATAGCAATGGCGTAAGAGTTTCGGAACCCTGTACGGAATTGCTAGATATTGGTATTCAATTAGAAATTTTAATTCCCAAAGTTTTCGACATAGAATATTGCAGTTTGGACTATGCATTGGACTATTCTGAAAAAAAAACTTAAAATCTTAACGTGTTGACAATTTTGTAGGAGAAAGTCAGCAAGTTGTTTCTCCATTTTTAGGGGCGCTATTAGTGTTTAATGTGTCTGCCTAAAAAAGTTGAGAACAGGATTTTCGGCACTTGCTTTTGAGTCAGAACATGTTAGAACAAATTCATGAGAACTGTCAAATGTGTTTGTTGTTGTTTTCTGTTTTTACGTTTCTCATGAAACTGTTCTCCTCTGTCCTGTTCTGTTATACCTTTTTTTCTCATTAAACGAAGCTTAAATATGATGGAATGGTCACTACACTCTCCAGCCAACAATCCAATTGAAAACCTTTACTGTAATTTAATGATTTACAAAGTGTCAAACCAACGAATAACAGTGGCTTTTAGGCATTTCAGAAGCTATACAGCAATCATGGAGGTCGATATTAGCAGAAAAGATTAAAAAACTGATAAACTCCGCATGAAACTTCGATTTAATTACCGTTTAGGTAACTTTTTGGTAATGAAAGCCTTGTTACTAGATACATTCTGATGAGCTGAAATATATGAGTGTTTATTGTTAAAGCTATCCATTAACGTGCTTTTCAAAAGAATGGTATTTACTAGAAGTCTGAATTTCTTCGAGGATAAAGCTGAATATTCTGTCTTTAAAGTTTTGTTGGTTTGAAACAGGTGTTGCCACTATGTCCGAAGAAAAACAAATTTCAAGAATAAAAACACAAAACAAATCTTATATTTTTCACTATTTTTACTGCCAAAAAAATAAACCAGTTCATTACCATGAATGAAACCAGCTAAACTCATTTCAGCTTAGCTTAGCTTATCTGAGCTTATCTCAGCTCAGCTAACCTGACAGCTCATCTCAACTGGCAGCTTATCTCACCTGACAGCTCATCCCAACTCAGGCCAGCTTAACTAATAGCCCAGTTCAGTTTAGCTCAACCACCATCTCGAATTTGAGATCGTTCCAAAATAGCAGATTGAGCTAGCTCAAAGAAAGCGCTTGCATGTCTGGTGAACAATGACGAATATTATCCGGGCAAATAATATAATTTGCTCCATGAGAATATTTAAGTGCAAACTGCTGCCTTGGGAAAAGATAAGCTTATCATGGTAAACTTTCAAAAGGGTTTTTCTTTTGTTTTTTAAAGATGTTGGCTAAGTTGTAGTTCTTCTAAATATATAATCTATTTGCAGTAAACGATTGTTTGTTTCACTTGCAGTCTCTAGGATGTTTGAACTTTTTTATAATTAAATGCTGCTGCAGTACCTTTCCACACTCAATAAATTTGCCTACGGAAGAAAAATTAAATCCAATTTGGCATGAAAAATAGGTACGGCATTATGCATAATCTAAAATACAAACAAATGTTATCCCAAAAATTCACACATGATCCATCAGTGTCTCTAAAATTATTTGGCAAAAGAATCAATTTTGTACGACCAAGTTGGTGCTTTAATTTTGAAGTGATTATATATTTTTTTTTTATTATATTAAATCAGCATTCACATTTAATTAATAAGTCCTCGACCCAAATTTGCATCATTGTGTTTGCTTTATATTCCTGCAGTCATCACCATCTTGTGAGTTTTTGACTGATTTCACTAGCATATTCCTTGTGAGACTCAAATAATTGGGTGGTTGTTGGCCAATATTGGTGTAGTATATAGTCGCAGTTTCCAATTTGATGAACTCACAAAACTATTAAACGTGTATATCTATTTTGTATTAAATGCAAAATTTATATTCGAATTGGTAGGTTGTGGGATGCGACAACGACGACCGACAATGGTATAGTAGAGGCCTACGGGGCGCGGTATTGGCGGTGGCGGCAGCGTCATTAATTGCCACCGCAAACAATTCGTGTTAAGTGGTCCGTTAATTGAATTTTATGAAAGTGTTTCAACTTTTTTTTATTTTATTTGAACATATTTTCCATTTCAATGTGGAACACCCCCACCATAGTCTTTTTTCCATCGCTAACACAGCCAACATAGCAGTCGCTGTCGCCCGGCTGGCGTTGACTTATACTGTATCTCGGTGGCATAGTTGGTGGTGGCGCTCGTGCTGCAAAAAGCGGCCTTTTTCGTCAAAAATGAATTAAAAAAAAACAAAAACTGCTGCTTTGTGCGTCCAAATCTGAAACAAGCAATGAACTTATGCCAACGATCCACCGCATAGGCACCAGCATCAGGGCATCCTTCTTTTTTTGTTTTATTCTGCGCAACAATATCTTCATTAAACGCAATTAGTCAAGAGCCGAAAGTCTGCCTACTGCCTTCCATTCGGTCTTCAGCCTTCTTCGGTCCCTAATGAATGGTTGTGGCTCATGCAGTCTTTCATCTGACAAGTTTGGTGCTGTCCTTTTTTCATATCAATGGAATTGAGATTTTTGTGAAATATTGCTCCTCTACATCTTTGCCATTCCTTAAATTTTTTTTTTTATCTCTCCTCCCCTCCTCCCCTATCGCCTCTCTTGTCCCTTGCTCTCGTGGGTTCTGTTGTTGTGTTCCTTTTGGGTTGCGTCTTTTGTGTTTGTTAGGATTCCATTGGCTTGCGCCTTTGTTCAAAGTGGCTAATTTTCTTAATTGAAGTAATTAATCCATTGTTGCTGACGTGAATCATTTGATGCTGTTATTTTTTGGGGACTTTTCTTGTTTTGTTTTTCTGGACTTAATTTTTGTGTGTGGGGTTTTTTATTTTATTCCTTTTCTTAGAGCGGAAGAGTGACAGTGAATGTATAGAAAGTGTAAATCTTAATTAGCGGATATACAAAGGCTTGTAAAAGACAAAGTCTACCAAATCAAACAAGATTCTTGGATTGAGTTAATTAAAATTTGACATGGGTATAGGAGAAGGGTATGGATTCCTAAAAATATATATATTTTTGCAAAACAAAGAATTTTTTAAGATTGTCAATATTTTTGCCTACAACTTCATATTATTTTAGCTCTTTACCTACACCCCCGATAGCCATAATACTGCTGAGGGATTTTTCTTACACTTTGGTTTGCTGAACTTGAAAGGGTGAATTGTATGTTTTTGTATTTTTTTTTTCTTGACAACTTTCAATTTAGGACTTTTAAGTCAGCTGTCGTGCTTTGTTACTTGTCGTGTTTTTTTGGGTTCTGTTTTTGTGTTTGACTGATTTATGCGTCTGAGTGAGGAATTACAGCGTTGACCTTTACAAAATGACCTTAAGTGAACTTGTGAAACACACAAAGAAATTTGTCGTCAAACGTGATGGATCTTAATTTACCTTGTAAATAATACTTTAGGGCTTTTTTGGAGAAATAATGTATTTTTGAATCTATACCTGCGCTGCAATTGATGTTAAATAAAAAAAAAGACTTTTTTATTTTGAAAATTTTACTTTTTTTGCAAAATTTATAATTACATATTCCTTTTTTACGTGACCTTTCTCAAAAATTAAGTTTATTTTTAAATAATTGTCATTAAAATAATAGCATTGAAGCAAGGACCGCTAACTCAATATTTCCACCCAAAATTTTCGTTTGTCCACCCACAGTCCGAAAATTATTCAAAATTCATTTTATTTTTAAGGAAGTCTGAAAAACTGAAACATCGTCTAACACTCCCAAATCATAACTTATCGAAACAAAACAATCGGAATTCGTTTGTCCACCTCGAGGTCTTGGCACACACCAAAAATGGTCGTTTGTTCACCCTCCATTAATAGACCAGTGCCAGTTTGTAAAAAAATAAATTATTAGCAGGAATATAATGGTGGGAAAAATTACATTGCCCACCAACAGATTGGTGCTGCTTTCGGAATGCTGTCCAAAATATGGAGAAACAACGCTATAAGCTTAAAGACCAAGCTGGTTGCAGCACTTGGAAAATCTTAGCAACTGTCACAAGCAAGCTGCAATCGTTCGTAAATTAGTGTCTACGAAACATCTTAAGGATTTTTTGGCCCAACCGTTTTTCTAATGCAGAACTTAATAGAAGAACGGTTCAAGAATCCATAGACAGTACTATACGCAGACGTAAGTGGCAGTGGATTGGTCATACGCTTCGAAAAGGCAACGATTGCATTGCTGGCCAAGCGATGCAATGGAACCCACTCACACGGCAGGTAGAGGGTCGGGTCGGCCGAGAAGCACATATGGCGCAGGACAGTCAAAAGTGAATCTGCACAGCTGAGAAAAGTTGGAGAGAACTACGTTATATTTCCAGAAACCGTACACGATGGCGCGTAGAAGTAGTGGAGGCCCTATGTCCCTTAAGGGCCTTAAGGGGATCACAACTGACTTTTTAAGGTCTGAGGACCTAAGTAAGTAAGTAAGTAAATTTTTATGTTTTTGACGAATTTATTTTGAAAAAAAATAACCTAATTTTGAGACTTTAAAATTTTCAGAACATATATTATTTTTCTCGAGGTGGACAAACGAATGCCGTTTGTTTCGTTTCGATAAGTTAAGATTTGGGGGTGTTAAACGATGTTCCAGTTTTTCAGAATTCCTACAAAAAATAAAATGCTCAACTGGATAGCACGAACTTGCTTATGTGGTCCAAGTTTATTATGTATTAATTTAAATTGCAAATTTTAGCTTTTGGTTTTTTTGAAAAATTTTTTTTTCAATTATGGGTCAATTTATTTTTTTTCAAAATTTAGTTTTTAGAATTTTTTGTTTTGAAAAATCATTTGAAAGTTTTTTATTAAAAAAAACGGCTCATACGATTTTTCAAAAAAATCCTAAAAATGTATTTTTATAGAAGCAATCATATCAAAACATTTAATCAAAATCGTTAGAGCCGTTTTCGAGAAAATTCGAATAACTCAAAAATGTTGTATGGAAAGTATACTCCTTCTAGATGAGATGTTCAAATACAAGTTTCGAAATTACGTTGAAATCATTTGTACCAAATTTGATGAAAATCCGTGCACGCGTTTGGGCAGTGGAAATGTGTACAGATGGACGCACAGACCGACGGACGACATGGCGAAAACCACTTTTTTGGACTTCTCCATTATCGTAATGGTTTGTTTTTTGATTAAAACCTCAATTTTTTTTTTGACACGAAACCAATTCTTGTCCTATAGAGCAAGGAAAAAGATTGTTAAATTATTTTTGAACTGATGAACTGATGGTTGACAAACGAAAATTTTGGGTGGCCAAACGTGAAAAAAACGATGGACAAACGGTTAAAACCATTTCTGATCAAAAATATTGAGATCGCGGTTCTGGTTTCACGGATAGCTAACAAACCGCATTTACGTAACGTCGCGTCGACTACGAAGGGCAAAAGTTAAAAAATAATTTAAAAAAATTAGGATAAATGGTATATGAAAGGGAAAACATAAATTGATTACCAACAGATTCGGGGGTAGGGTGATGGGTGGGCGAAAAAGTGGGGTGGTTGTCGAAAATCGTGTTTTTTTTTTACAATTTCTAGACCTCATAGAGAAAAAAGTTCAATCCAAGAATTGTAGGTTCTAAAGAAATCTAAAACTTTTGTTGTAATAATTTTTGTCAAAATATTGTGAAAAATGCAAAAACAAATTTTTTTTTTGTTTAATATTTTTATCTTTTTCAAAAACAGTTAGATTTTGATAAAACTTGGTTTTAACGTACATTGTTCTAGCCTATCAGGCAATGCTGCGAACAAGCACCAGAGCCGCTGAGAGAGCAGCCCGAGAGCTCTACGGGCAAAAAAGAAGTGAGGAACGCCGACTTCTCAGGAAGAAAAAGAGAGATCACGAGAAGCGGGCGGTCGAGTCTATTGAGGATTGTATCGGCAGAGGGAATGTTCGAAAATTTTACCAAAGGGTAAGAAAATCTACAGGGCCAGAACAGAAGCCTGCCGAGATGAATGTGGGAATATGGTAGTAGACACACAGTCAGTGCTGAGGATCTGGAAGGAACATTCTTCTCCAACATTTCGCTGTTATTCCATTTAATTTGGACGACGATGGTCAACAATTCCGTCCACCTGACCTAGATGAAGTGTGCTTAGCGATTGCCAAGCTTAAGTCGTATAAGGCTGCTGGTGCGGATGGCTTACCAGCCGAATTGTTCAAAGCAGCAGGAGATGGGTTAGTAGTGAGTATGCACCAACTCATCTGTAAAATCTGGTCTGATGAAAGCATGCCCGATCAATGGAACCTTGGCATAGTGTTCCCCATCCACAAAAAAGGAGACGCTCTGACATGTACCAACTACAGAATTAGCCTCCTAAACCAGGCAAGTCAACAGTCGATCAAATGTTCACACTCCGACAGATTTTGGAAAAAAACCCGTGAATTCCAGATCGATACACACCACCTCTTCATCGATTTTAAAGTCGTGTATGATAGCGTGAATAGAGACGAGTAATACAGAGCCATGTCATATCTCGGCATCCCTGCCAAACTCGTCCGCTTGTGCAGGATGACAATGAAGAAATCTCGCTGCTCCGTCAAAGTCGGTAAGAACACCTCTGAACCGTTTGATGTTGAGAAAGGTCTTAGACAAGGCGACGCGTTATCAATCAACCTATTTAACATCGTTCTTGAAGCAGTTGTACGCAGATCACAAGTCAACACCACTGGTACAATTTTTCAAAAGTCATTTCAACTACTTGCTTTTGCAGATGACATAGACATAATCGGCAGAACAAAGCGAGCTGTGGTTGGTGCATGTGCCAGTATTGAATCGGAGGCGGCAAAAATGAAATTGGCTGTTAATGAAGACAAAACAAAGTATATGCTATCAACGAGAAGGGAAGCTCAACATCGTCGACTCTCCCAAAACATGACGTCGGATAGTTATAACTTCGAAGCAGCCAAGGACTTTGTCTACCTGGGATCCACTATAAACATCAGTGAAGAGATCAAACGGAGAATTACTCTTGCCAATGGCTGTTTCTTCGGGCTGAGGAGGAATTTAAGTAGTAAAGCCCTCCCTCATAGAACCAAGGAAACGCTCTATAAGACCTTAATCATTCCGGTCCTGCTATATGGGGCAGAAGCATGGGCGTTCAAAGATTCGGATGAAAATTTGCTTGGTTGCTTCGAGAGAAAGATTCTTCGAGTGATTTTTGGTCCTGTTCGTATCGAAGGAGTATGGAGAAAAAGATTCAACGACGAGCTTTACGGGCTGTACAGCGAGGTTGACCTAGTTAAGAAGCTGAAAATACACCGGCTGAGATGGCTGGGACAAGTGGAGCGTATGGACATCAACGCACCAGCCCGACGAGTCTTCGAATCCAACCCTGATGGTGTACGCAGCAGAGGGAGACCGCGCAACAGGTGGCTCACACAAGTGGAGAACGACTTCAACCAACTTGGCGTGCGTAACTGGAGGCGGCTAGCTAAGGACAGAGCTGGCTGGAGAGCCATGTTGGTTGAGGCCGTAATCCATCCTTGATTGTAAGCGCCACCTTAAGTAAGTAAGTAAGTTCTAGCTTCACGGAGCTAATTACTAGTCGTGCATTTTATTTTATTTAAAACTCATCTTTTATTAATAATTCAGTGCAATGCTTACAATTTTATACGCTCAGAAATGGGTGGAGTATGAGTGGATGGAGTGGAGGGGCAGAAGTAGGAGGGATTACCTATAGGGGAAGGAGATAGAAGGAATTTTAAGTGTTGCCCTTCTTATTTAATATTTATTTTTAAAATGTGTCAAAAAAAAAATTTAAATCTACTCGTAACTTGCTTGCTGACACCACAAGTACTCATTTCTTTGTTTTATATTTTGGTCTATTTCATTTGATTTTTCCATTACTATAAAAATTATTATCATATATTAAGAGGTATAAAATATAATTAAATGAAGATTTTTTTAAATGAAAATAAAAAAATAACATTAATGCTATCAAAGGTGCATAAGAGTTTTTAAGAAAATTAACTAGGTATGCCATTTAATATTATTCATTTTTACTTTACAAAAATTCATGGAAAAAAAAATTCTTAATTGCTCGAGAAAATAAATATTTTCTTTTAATTGAGTGAAATTGAGCAATAAAATGTTATCATTGGAATTCACCCTCCATTCTATGTTTAATTTTTCAAGAAAACAAAATATGAATATTTGTTTTTTTTTTTTGTTTTGTGAATAAATTAGCAATTTCTTTGAATTTGGTTATAAAAAAAAACTGTTTAATTGGTTCAAGAAAATGTTTGTATGTACCTACTTTTTTTTTTTTAAGGAAAATCATTTTACTTTTTGATAATGGTCATTTCTAAGTTTTTAAATAGATAGATTTTTTTTTTACTTTTTAGTACCTGCTGTAATAATTTAACGCACTTTATAATTGAGTTTATATTTAAATTTAATTACTTTCTGTATGGGGAACTACTTTAACGATTTCAAAGAAAAAGGGATATGTCATTAAAGTTTATTTTGCGTTAAGGAATAGTATCGTCACTAAGTTTGAATTTCAAGAAAGATCATTAAGGGTTAAATCCAACTAAGCTTCTGAATCATGTCTTGGAGTGTACATATTTTACTTAAAGAACAAATTAGTAGACGCAGACAGTAGTTCAGTTTTGAATTTTCTGCTTATTGTTGTCTGGGTAATGGAGAAACAACAAGGTATCCACTCTTGCAGGAAATCTGTGGATAGGTCCTTAAGTTATAACCGTTTTTATATTAAGCAAAATTAGTTTTTTTATGCATGGATCATGTTATGACTTTGCTTAGAGACATCATAATTTATAATCATCTTGATGTTGGTCTTATTTGATGCAGGCATGTCATTACGATGATAGAGAATGCGAAAAAAGTGGGTCTCGCAATTCTGTCTGTCCTTTAGGCTACAGCCCAAACCGCTCAACCGATTTTCTTGAAACTTTCGGTGTCAACTGATGAGTCCTAGTGAGACCCACCTGGATGAAACGCCAAATTTTTGTATGGACTAAAGCTATTTTAAATCAATAATTTAACAAGTCCAATTAAATAGTGCTAAGTCTTCTACTTGGCTGATTTATTTCAGTAGTATATAGAATTTGTATTATAAAACCTTCATTTGAAGTTTTTTTGTTAGGACTAAAACTACTGTACCTACCATATCACAATTGAGGAAAATTTAACATTTTTCAAAAACGCCTCTAATGAGTTTGATTAAAATTTTTGGTTCTGCTTTTGTAAGTAAAGTCATACTTTTGAAATGAAAAAAATGTTTGTAAAAATTCTACTTACTCCCATAGAATCGTTTCCTTCATTTTTGACATTCACTTAAACGACTGAACCAATTTTGATGATTTTTTTTTATTTGATATAAAAAATTTCAAAAAAATAATTTTTTGACTACTAAAATTTTTTTTTTTGAAAAATCAATTTTTTTAAAGCAGGTAACTGTATTTTTTTGAAGTTTTGATTTAAGATGTGCAACAATATTATCTTGAAAATGGGATTTTAAAATTTATAAAATTTTTTTTTTAAAAACGGCTCTTAAGATTTTCAATTTTTTTTTTTTTTTCAAAAAATTTGTCTTTGTTAGTCAAATCAAATGGCATACTAAGTTTTGAGCTCAAAACAATTTAAAAAGTTTTTTGTTTGTTGTTTTTAGTAATTAATTTAACTTTTTTTATTTCTTATAATTTTTTTTTATTTTTAAAAAACAATATATAAGAAGCTTTAACGACCACAGCAACTTTGACCCTAAGAGCAAGTACGTGCGACCCAGTCATGCATTTTATTTTTTAATTATACAAAATTTTCGAAAAGCTGTTTTTAACTCATTTGTTTGACTTTGAGTTGACTAAAAATAAAATTTAAGAACCTTCGGTCTAAACTCAACGGAAATTTAATCTTTGACTATTTTTGAAACATTAACTAAGAAAACTAGCTGCCAGTCTTTGCGTATATGTGGTTCAGAGAGATTTTATTTAAAAAAAGTTATTTTTATTCATTTATGGCTTTTTTTTTTATTGTTTCCTTAAAAGTGGACATTTGTAATAAATTTGTAATAAAGGTAACCTTTATGCTGAGAATTGGTAATCGGTTAGCTCATCATCATCATCGGCTCGACAACCGGGGTCCGGTCCTGGCCTCTTTCAACAAGTCTCTCCACCTATCCCGGTCTCGAGCCGACGCCATCCAGTTGCGCACCCCAAGGCTTCAGGCGTCCTGTTCTACGCCATCTCTCCAGTGCAAGCATGTTCTACCACGCTGCCGTCTACCATAGAATGTACCACAAAAGACTTTCCCAGCAGGTTTCTCTTCGCTCATACGAGCTAGGTGCCCTGCCCACCGGAGTCTACCGAGCTTAATTTTTGTCACTATGCCTGCTTCAAGGTAGATTGCGTACAACTCATGATTGTACCGTCTCCGGAATCGACCTTCCTCACATATGGGGCCAACAATTCTCCGTAAGACTTTTATCTCGAACGCGGCTAAGAGGTCACAGTGCCTTTAGCTAAGCACCCAAGTCTCGGATCCATACATGAGTACTGCCAGGACCATGATCCTGTACAGCAGCAGTTTTGAAGTTATGGTTAGATTTCTGGATTTGAATAACTTTGACAGACTGTAGTAGGCTCTGTTGGATTTGTTCTTCTATGTTGTTATCAGCTGCTACCGTTGACCCAAGGTATTTAAAGGATTGCACCACTTCAAATTCGTGCTCCGCTACCTTGATTGTTTGACCAATCGGTTAGCTCAGGAATATAAAAATAAAGATTACAAAAAATGTTGGTATCAAAATACCTGCGAGGTTTTCAGAATACGGAATGTAGACTTATTTAACATGCTTTGCCTCATCGCACCCTCTTATTTCCTCGCTAAGGCATGTTAGAACTGAAAAAAATACCTAAAAGAACGATATTCTCCAGAAATGTTTAGTTTATTAGAAATCACCCTGTTTGTTTTTTTTTAATTTTTACTTACTAATTTATTTCATCTCTACTGTTAAATTTGAAATATATTATTGAAATAATATGTTACATTGATGTGCCACTAAAATAGTTCTTTTTATTTTTAAATACTCTGTAATTACTGCAAACATTAACATTTGAATTTTATTTTAAAGTAAAATATTACTTTTAAATTTTTGGATAAAAATGTTTACTAATAACATGAGATCCTGGAACACCCTGCAAAGCATTTTTATCAAATTTTATTATTTTATAGCATTTTACATACTTTCTCTATATCTTAACTTGAAAATGCTTTTCATACACATGCAAAAATATTTGAAAAACAAATTATTGTTTGTTTAGTTTTATGCACTACTGTGATCTTGTTTGACTTTAGAACACTCTGTTTTTACTTCAGGTATCTACTAATGACATTTTTTTAGGTAAAATATTAACTTCATTTCCTATTTGGAGAAAGTCGTATTTTAGTAGTAGTAGATTCTGAAACACCCTGTAAATATATTTCTTAAAATTAAAATGTACATCTTTGGAAATTTTTTTTCAAGTAATTATCATGATATCTCCATTAGTTTACGAGCTATGGATTTTTGCAACCAAAAAAGTTAATATGCGTCACTGTGCGTGCGCTGCTTTCACTATTAACATTTTGCTTACCAAGGAGACCTTATATAAGATCGTTTTATAGATGAAACTCTGTGGGAACTGGGTGACTTGAAGGAGTTAGCTAAATATTGGGCTGGCTGGAAAGGCTTTTTGGCAGGAGGCGAAATTGTAAACGCCAACTTGAGTTAGTCTTAAACTTCGAAGAATGTTTGTTTGTTCTTCCGAATTAGGTCTAATTTCATTGTTACGACTTTTTAAAGAATCATCTGAAACTCACAATCGAAAAAAATATGCCTTCTATTATCAAGAAATATTCTCAATACGTCAACACTGAAGTCGATATTAAAGTTGAAAATCCACTTCTTCGAATGACTGGATTGCATTGATCGCATCGAGAGACACAAGTGCATCAGTTCTACAAGTTTCCATTCTACCCCTGATGGATAACAAATTTCAGGAAGGACTAATTTTAGATGGCTAGCTCAAGTAAAGAGTAAAAACCTCAAACAATTTGATATTGGTTACTGAATCAGTTCACTATACAAAGACCAGACCACCTGGATATCATTTTATTGGGGTTATAAACACTTTATATCCACTTTTATTCATAGTTTCTTTACAAGTACACTTTTATAAAGAAAAGTCACACAATAATTGGAATCTATTTCTCATCGGAATACATTTTCCTTTTAAACGAAACGATTATTGAGTTCACATTTACCTGAGACCAAAAAAGTGAATTTCCTTCTTAAATCTGTGTGATACTGCAACCATTTGCATTTTCTTCAAAATGCTTTAGTTCGTCTCGTATTAAAAAAAAAAAAAAAAAAATGAAAAACAATATTATGCAGTAACGAGAATAGAGTAGGTTTATTTGTACCTTCCTACTTGCTTTAGCTATAGAGAAGAGACCTTATGGTAAAATTGATTGCAAAGCTTTTTGTCGAAAATATACCTTTTCATTGGTTTTGCCAAGAACTTGTCGGTTCCAGAGCCATCGTTTCCTTGAATAACATATAATAATGAACATCTCTACACCTGAGGCACAGAAGTTATATTTTTATATAGGAATTCTAGTTTAACAGACAGACCAGTAAGGTTAGGTACATGTGATGAAAAACTAAATAAATTTCCCAACTAATGGAGCTAAAGTCATCTATAGGTATTCTAGAGAATACCTAGGGTTTATTATTTTCAAGTTTTTGGATTAAACAAAAAAAAAAATAATATCCTTGCGGATAGGAAAACTTATAAATCGTAATTATAGTTGTTTCGTTTGTATTATAGAGGATGAAAGGATTATTCAAAAAACCCAAACACACGAGTTTTTTTTTTTTTTTCAAATAATATATTAATACTTTTTTCTTGAGGACAGCTTTGTTTTTAAAACAGATTAGATTTGAGTTAAAAATTTGCAAATAAAATTTGAATTTAATTTTCTGACTGAGTGGAGAATAATTGGGCAAATAATTGGTTTTGAAATAAATTTCGACGGCGGAAAGCAAAATTTGTTCTAAATCCCTTGAAAATTTTATGGAGTTAGAACAATTTTGCTTTGCGCCGACGATTTGTCGAAACAAAGCTTTTAGCTTAAAGCTTTTCCCAAAGCTGTCGAATCGCCGCACAGTGGTGCTATTTATGAGTTTCAGCGACAAAATTTATTTGCGTGGCCATTTCTTGAAGAAAAATTTTGAAATTTGGTACACTTAGAAATTTCATCATGGAAAGTTAAAAAAAAATCTGCCTACTTTTTTATTTACAATGATTTAAATTTCACTTAGGATAACCAGTTTTTGTGGAATGCTCCATGTATTGCATCAAATACTTTTCAATAGTTCTCCACCGTTAAAAATTTATATAAGAAAAACAAATGTTTTCGACATTTTACCTTGGATAACTTCCGTAAATGTCGTACTTTCGAAAGATTTTTTTTTTTATCAGTTAAAAACAGTACCTCACATATGTATATCTGTTTTCCTTTCTTCTGATTTTCTCCTAATAAACTCAACAGATTTAGATGATTTTTTCGTAATCGACGCATTTCGATGAGAATTTTTACACAAAAGATTCTTGGAAATTTTAAAATTAATTCATATTATTTTCAAATAATTTTTTTTTTGATCTCAAAGAAGTTTGATTTTTTTTTTTCAAAAATCGATTTTACGAAAATGTGGAGGTAAATGATTTTTTTTTAAATTTTAGATGTTCAGTTTTATTAAAAATGCCATACTAACTTTATTTTAAAACAAGACTTTGAAAAAACTGAAATTTTAAAAACGGCTCTTACGATTTTCAAATATTTTTCTTATAAAAATGTATTTTTCTCAAAGAAATCAAATGGCATACTAAGTTTGGAACGCAAAATCATTTAAAAAGTTGTTAGTTATTTTAGTAATGAATTTTATGTTTATTTTTTAATTTCTTATAAATTTTTTAATTTTTTTTAAATTTTTTTTAATTTCTTATAAAATCATTTATTTTTAAAAACTTTATATAATTTTTTTTAGCGTCCACAGCAACTTTGACCCTAAATGCAAGTACGTGAATTTTATTTTTAAAATTAAATGCTTGTTAAAAATATTCAGTGTTCGAAATGTTTTGGTTATTTTCCCGTGATTGATCCCGAAAACCGATACCAAAATAGCTCGGCCACAAGGAAATCCTATCGAATCTTTAACATTGATTTTTAATACAAAACTATATTAGATAAATTACGTAAATATACAAAGCTTTGCTTGTAATTTTGTATATTTCAAAAAAAAAAAACTACAATTCATAAAAATTATAAAATTTAGAAAAGAAAAAGTTTGCAAGCTCCTCATGTAGGTTTAAATTAAACATTGCATCCATTGGTATAAATAGGTTCCATAGGTACAACTAGTCATCCTTAAAACACCCACAACAACAACAATCGCTCAAAATGGCATTATTTTGAATTTAATTCCCGAAAATTTGTTCGGTTCGTTGCTGTTCACAGCAATTAAACACTCTTCAACGAATCTGCATTTGCTAATTAGGTGTTGGGAAACCAACCAAATTGAAATTCTACATTCCTGTAGAACATGTAACGCATATTCAATTCAACGGCTACGTAAACAAACAAACAAAAGTTTTCAAACTGGAGGTTCCGCTTCCGCTTCACAGAAAGTAACGGTATTTATACAATTATACATATTATATAATACCAAGCCCCTACAAAATACACTCACACACATGCCTCTGTCTATATCTGTACATTAATTGTAGATATAGCCTTACGGGTGTATAATTTGACAATCATCTGCTTTTGTTTATCAAGAGAGAGAGAAAGAGAGAGAAAGATACGTTTTGTGGATGCTATCAGAGCATGAGATGGGTCACATCGATTACTACAAGGATACACTTTCAGTGATTTTCCTAAAGAAGGAAACATACCCCCCCCCCCTGTGAATGAGTACACTAGAGAGAGGTGTGGCTGATGGGTATTCTACACTCTACACTCTACTCACAATCACAACTCACACATTTAAGTGCATTTATCGCAAAAGTTTTTGGGATGAATGCCATGTTATTCAAGTTTATTGCCCAGCGATTGTGAAAGAACATCTTGGCTTCGAGTGTTTTGGGAGAAGAGAAAGTTTAAGGTGAATGCCACAATCGGTTAAGTACATACCATGGTGTTTCTGCTGACTAGTACTTAAAGTCTGTCCACTGTCCACTATATCTTCTATACACTCTGAAAACTAGAAAAAAACAAACTTATATCTCGGTGTCATACACTTTTCCAGTTGTGTTAAGCAGCTTACCTACATCTCCCTTCCCCCCCCCCCTACCCCACCGTCTTCTCAGAACAAAATTTCAAAATGTTAAATGTTCCGTGTGTAGGTAAACATTTGTTTCCGAAATATTTAGGTTATTCCTTTTATTTTTATAATTTGTCAAAAAGGGGCATACCATTAAACTCCCCCCCCCCTTCCTGTTTGAGCTCTGTGTTAGCAAAAAATCTGGTAAACAACGACGAAAAAATTGTGTCGGAGAGCTATAATTTTCATTTATTATTCAAATTGACTTCGATCTTTTACTCAATCTTCCCCTTCTCTCCCCTACTTTCCGTCCTACTAACAACTTGCTAAATGCCATGACTATTAGGATTTGAATTTGATACAACAAATTTTGAAATTCGGTCCTGAAGTTGTCATATTTTTTGAGTATAACTGAATGAACATTTTTTGGAAAAAAATCTAACATGTAGAAAACTGTGCTCTGGTGGGACTTTCTTTTAAATGAAATGATGCAATCCAATTTTTCAAAACCTTTTTCTCGACGCCAAATAAATTGGTACCGCCCCACCGCATTTATATCCACAGTAATCGCTATACCTTACCGTTTTAAAAGACCACTTCCTGTATACCAAAAAGTCATACCGTCAATTAAATATTTGCCAGATAAATTCATTTATTTGAGGTTTGTAAAACCAAAAACTCTGATCTCAAATAATAATTGGCCATGACCCATAAAAAACCGTGTCACTTTTGAATATTTGGTTTTAGCAGAGGTGGACTGAAAAGTGACTAGGCCTATCAGAACCAACACACATTCGGTTTGCCTGTTGATTTGCTGGATTCTTCATTTGATTTGGTAGACAGTTTCACACATTTATTACACTAGTTTACCAGCCACAGTGCTTGGTAAATGTGGTAATATCTTATGTACAGATTTTAGCCCGTAGAAATCGAAAATCGCATCAAAAAAAATATTCATGGATAGGTTTTCGAGATTTCATTTTTTAAAGTTTTTTGTCGTTTTTTTCTTGCAAAGCATCTTTACGTATCGGAACAAAAAAAACCAGCACCTGAATACTAAGAAAACAATAAATGTTATAAGAAAACCACTTAAGAGTTTGATGATCGGGTGTAGCACCCTGTGCAATATCTACAACTTCACCCTATTAACTGAGTAGTTACTGTAAATTTAGAACCGAAAAATGTATCTTCAGAGAATCACCCCAAATCTTTGCCTCCGAGCCTGAAGTTTGAGATGTTGCAATAAAAATAATAAGGTAAATGCAAATTAAATAATAATTTCAAATCCGAAAATTGAGGTAGACCCTACTCAATAGACCTTGGCAAGACATAGCCAGGTTAGAGACTGTTCAATAAGAGAGCAAGCAAAATAAAATGCACGCCTTTCTCTCACGTACTTTCTCTCAGGTTCAAAGTTGCTTTGGACGTTAAAGCCTCTTATATATAGGTTTTAACAATATTTGCATATTTAATAGTATCAGTAATGTTAAAAACGTTAAATTCATAACTAAAATGACTTTAAATAACCTCTTTCATTGTTTTGATTAGTGAAGAATAATATGCTATTTGATTTTGTTTAGAAAGGTGATTTTTTAGAAAAAAAAGTTGAAAACCGTAAGAGTTGTTTAAAAAAAAAATTAATATGTAATTCATATTTTTTTTTCGAAGTTTGGTTTAAATGTCCCTTATTTTCTTGAAAATGGCAAACCATTAAAAGCGTACACAGGTCAGTTCCATTTGTGAGCTACACTACATGACTGGCGTTTTATTTTTTCTTATGTGACGAATACTACAATGTTTAAAGTTTCATCTTAGGAAGTATTATATGTAAGATTTTCCAACTATCCACATGTTGTAAAGATGCGCTGCTATGTTGTTAAATATGATAAATTTAATAAAAAGTAGATGTGAGCTACACTACATGCCAAAGAAAGTCAGTTGCGAAAGTCAAAAAAATTTGCAGCCAAAGTACATGAAATAGATCAATGGAAAATGGTAAAATAAAACACTTTTGTTTTCAGAGTTTTTTTTAATTAATATGTAACTAGCTGACCCAGCAGACGTTGTCCTGCCCTGCACATTGATTTTTATTTTGCAATTATATTTATGGTCTAGGTCTTGTTATACGATCGTTTATAAAATTGGATAGCCACTGAACGGCAAAATTTTTCATTGGCATCATAATTAAAGTAGTTTAAATCTTGTTATTCAAATGCTCTTGGATACACAACATTTTAGGTTTTTTTCCCTTGGACCATAAACAATTTAATTTGAAGTTTTTCCGACGCATTAGCTGGCTTAAAAATACAGTTTTCCATGTCCAAGTGAGCAACACGGAACAACCTTAGTAAAAAATCGTGTAAAAAAGTGTTGAAAATCAAGGAAAATAAGTGAAAAGTCGCAAAAAATGTGTGGAATAGAAAGAAACATGTCGAACGTGAAAAAAACGTTGCGCGCTTAAAAGTTCATTCACCCGTTTTTTACGGTTTTTACCGTGCTAGTCCGTGGTATTTCGCATATTTTTCCTTAAGTTTCACGCTTTTTCCACGACTTTCCATGTTATATAAAGAAATACGTTTAACTATACATTTTTAGCATTTGCTCTGTGACGTTTTTCGCTTTTCTCCGTAGTATTTTCCGGTTTTTCCGGTGGTACCTAGCACATTTGTCACCTTTTTTTTTGCTATTATCTGTAGTTTTCCGTGATCTTTCATTAGTATTCCGCTCTTCTTTCCGCGGTATTCCGTGCTTTTTGTCACGGTAAGTTTCATATTTTTTCCGCGACTTTTCACACTCTCTTCCTTCCACTTCACCAGTATTCCGCCCTTTTTTCCACGTGATTCCACGCTTATTGCTGCTTTTTTCTCCGCGATATTTCACTTTTTTTTCCGTGGTATTAACGCCTTTTTCGTGACCTATCTTGGTATTCTCCGAGGTATTCGATCACGATCTTCCACCAGTATTTTGCGATTTTTTCCATGGCATTCCGCACTTTTTAACGCGGTATTTCACATATTTGCCATCTATTTCAAGACTTTTCACTCTTTTTTCTGTGATTTTCTTTGTTTTTTGGGCTGTATTTTACACTTTTCTCGCTCTTTTTTCATGATCTTCTATGCGGTATTTCGCGATTTTTAGCCGGTATTCATTTAAATCGAATTCAAATGAAATAACTATCGAACATTAAAAAAAAAAATGCTGATTAATCGTCGTGCACCTCTCAACCAGCATTACGTGTTTCGTTTCTGTCGTGTATCAGAGATGTCTTTTTGGTGGTTTTCTTCTTCTCTTCGCCATGATTTTCCGAAGTTTTAAAAGTAATTCTGTTATTCGGAAGGGGCACGAATCCAACTAATCAGAGATCATTTAAATCGGTCCAGCAGTTCTTGAGTTAGAAATGGTGTACCTAACCCGCCTTTTTTTATATACATACGAGTATATAGATTTCTGGCGACTTCTCCTTCTCCGACACTTGGTTTGGTAATATAAAGTATTTACCTATATGATTTTTCCAACATCTTAGCTCCGTGAAGCCAGGACCGCGAACTCAATATTTATTACCGGAAATGGTCTTAAGCGTTTGTCCACGTTTGTCCACCCAAAATTTTCGTTTGTCCACCCTCAGTTGAAAAATTATTCAACATTCTTTTTTTTTATAGAATGTCTGAAAAATTGAAAAATCGTCTAACACCCCCAAATCTTAACTTATCGAAACGAAACAAACCGCATTCGTTCGTCCACCTCGAGTTCTTGCCACCCACTAAAAATGGTCGTTTGTCCACCCTCCATTTTCGAGATATTCCAAAAATAAAATTTCCTTTGAAAATTTCAAAGTCAAAAAATGATAATAAATTTGTCGAAAACACAAAAATTTACATAGATTTGGGGGTGTTAGACAATTTTTCAATTTTTTAGACTTCCTATAAAAAGAAGAATGTTGAATAAAATATTTGAACTGAGGGTGGACAAACGAAAGTCTTGGGTGGAAAAACGTGTACAAACGATTAAAACCATTTCCGGTCAAAAATATTGAGTTCGCGGTTCTGACTTCACGGAGCTCAACATACAGTCTAGGCCTTCGGAACTTTTGGTATTATAAATCCGGCTCTGAATATTTATAAAAAATACTATATACGAATAGGTTGAATAAAAAAAAAAAAAAAAAACTTGTTTTTCGGCCTTTATAAACTATTTTTAGTCTTAACTCAGTGGCTTTGTAAATTGAATGTGTTCCGCTTTTGCGTATGCAAATTCGAAAATTCTATACCTATACTCCTTTTTTTTGCACCCAAAAAGGATCTTTTTTGGAACGGAAAAGCAAAGCTAAGAAGACAAGCTAAAGCAAATTTGCGTATCTAAGGTGAAGGTAATTTTTTTTTTTTTTTTTTTGTATATATGTAGGGGCCTAACTCGTATATTTGTACTCTTGGCTTGATGGTGTGTTGTA
Source organism: Meliscaeva auricollis (assembly GCA_948107695.1). Classification (NCBI taxonomy): domain Eukaryota; kingdom Metazoa; phylum Arthropoda; class Insecta; order Diptera; family Syrphidae; genus Meliscaeva; species Meliscaeva auricollis. The sequence goes on along the minus strand of OX403619.1, from coordinate 28,168,330 downwards.
GGTATATACGGCATAGGTACCTACTTGTGTTTTGTCTTCTAAGGACTCTTAACGGCAATTGTGCTTCAAGTGTTGTTTGTTCTATATTGTAGGTAGTTAGAGAACATCGATATTATGTTTTTGGTGTGAGTGAAAGTGATGATTATCTTCTTGTCAATTTAATTGGACTGTGTCAATAAGGACGCGTCAATAGATTGCCTGAAACGAGTTTCCATTTCAAAGCAAACAACTCGCGCAATTATCCTTTGAAATTCAACACTATATACAACACAGCAAAAACGTACCTCACAATTTAATTGGAATACATATAGAGTATCTATATATGTTGTGTAGAATAGATTGTAGGTGTAGTAGCTATACCTACGTCATATTCGATGTTCCACTGTGGCAGAACACAGAGCCAGCGATTACGACACTACCACCTACCACCCTTAATCCTCCATACCGAGCGATGCCAAATAAAAGGGTTCACTATTGATTATTATTGATGAAGATGGTTTCAATTGAAAAAAAAAAAAATACAAAAAGTAAAAAAAGGAAGGGGGGGGGGGGTATTGAGGGATTGAGGGTGCATTGATAAAGTTAGGGGGGGGGGGTGTTTGGAAATCGTTCAGCATTGTTTAACCGAGACTATCCTGAAGCGAGTTTTTATAGAAACACAGAATTTGATTCATGAGGTTGTTTTCCATTTTCTAGCACTGGCTGCGCTGCGGTCGGCATCAGCCATGAGAACTTCTTTTTCCCTTTGAGCGGTTATCAGGAAATCTAATAAAATTTTATTGAATTTCCATGTTTTATAAGATCACAGATATATTTTTTTTTTTTTTTTTGTTTTATTTTTCTCCTTCTAGGTACTTTTTCACTTGCTTTTCATCGCCAATGGTTGTATCCTTTATCTTTTTACAATATCATGGCTGACTGGTTGTTGATTATAAATACGGACAGCAGCCATTATAATCTAGCGACGACAGTGTGATGTCTTTTTTTTTTACGTCGCGCTTTATAAAAGGGTAATTCATGCAAATGTGTTGCTGTTGGTATCTACACTTGAAAAATAAAGGAGCAGCAAATAGAAAACATATAAATCCCAATGTAATACATGTGACGAATTTATTCAAAAGGGTTTTTGATATCTCAAGGACTTTTGCTGTTTCAAAAAAAACAAAACAAAGCAAAATCTAAAATTTTATATTGGACGCACCTTGGGCCCGGAATTTTTTGATAGGATTCTGTTAAACGAGTGACAAGCTTTTATGTGTTTTTTTTTTGTACTTCCAACAGGACAAACAAAAACGAAGGAAGTATCATATTTAGAGATGAAATTCTTTTTTTTTTTTTTTGATTGAAGTCTCCGAATTTGACTGAATCCAATAAAGTCACGTTCACCATAGTAAAATGCGACTTCTGAGAGAATTCTTTAGGATTTTTCATTTATGATATTTTTTTTTTTTGAGAATGCCTAGGTACCGTTTGAAGAATGAAACAAAAACAAAATAATTCAAAATCATTAGGTAAATTGTTTTCTTTTTCATGAAAGGGTACAATTTTTTTAAATTTTTTAAAAATTCAAATTTAACATTGATGCGTTATTTCGAAAAATAAATCATAGGACCAGTAGTTAATAGGATCTACTTGGAAAATTCAATACATTTTTTCAGTCTTTAGGAAAATTATAGCAATACTCGGTTTTTTCTATATACAAAATCTCAAAACTATTTTTAATGAACTTATATTTTAGCGATGCTTAAATTTTGAATAGTTTAAAAAAAAAATTGTAGATATTGTTTAAATGGAATTTATTAATTTCTGATTAAAAATAGCAAGGTACAAGGTAATTGGCAAAAAAAGCAAGAAGAAGCTAGAGCATGTACATATGTCAAAGTTCCACTAACCATATTGATTGTACTAATCTGTCCTTCAATCACCATTCTACCCTTATTAAACTGATTCCCTATCGGGAATGAAATTTCCCGGGGAATTTTTTTTTGGGGAAAAAGCCTGCCAATCGAAATATTCCACGAATTTTGTTCTGTTTTCGCTTGTAATTTTCTCTGGTATTAAAAACAATAGAAAAGTGACAGAAAGCGACCTTCCCAGAAATTTTTGGATCGATAGCCTTTCTCCAAAAAAAAAAAAAAAAAGATTGCCAGGGAAATTTCATTCCCGATAGGAATGAATAATCCTCTCTGTCCAGGCAGAGTCACTGGCTCTCATATGAATCGAAAATGTCCGTTTAGTTTAGACTATAGATGGAGTGATGTAGGGCCTCTACACCTAGTGGTGATATCAGCACTTCTAGTGAGAAAGTTTGCCAAGGTAATGTTTTGACTAGTGCTGATTTGAGAACTAAGTTTGAGGCACGAGGTATATATTGTTAAAAGCTTTAAAAAAAAATAAAATAAAATGTATGTCTTTCAGAATTAAGTACAAAAGATTGATACCCATCCGGGCCCAAATTGAAATAGAGGATAATCTTCAAACACTGGTGCAGCGGCGGGTTAGTTCTCAGTAGCGCACAATGGGGCAGAATGGCCTAAAAGCTGGCATTAATTCAAAAACGACAATTGAAAATATCTCTTAATTGTTTTAATTTTTCGATAAAGTAATAGCCACTTTAATAAAAAAAATGTAAATAATTTATTTCTAAACATCTGTTATTTATCACAGTGGAGTTTAGTCGATGCTTGATTTTTCCTCGTTTGATTCAGAAAAAATTGGTGTTTTTTTAAATTTTTTCATTTAAGCTGCATTTTGGTTGATCTGAAATAATTTTGAAATAGTTTCAATCTACGTGTTTTTAAAGAGTTCTAAAATTCTGGAGACTTAAAGTTGTGCTCCGAGTGAGTCCGAGTTAAAATTTGTATTTTATTTAAACTTGTGCGGTGTGTTCTTTATATTTCTGTAAAAAAATCGTGCTCTTTTTCTGCACTTTGTGCTATATTTTGTTTTCTGTATGGTGCCTTTTGGAGACATTTTTTATGTTATTTTAGGAGTTATTTAGGATTATTGAATTTTAGGAGTTATTTAGGAGTTCAATAATATGAGGATGACAGTGATGGTAGTGATGATTTTAATATTTTTTTAATAATTTTTATTTACTAAAATTTTTTTATTCACTATAAAAGGATGAATAAGTTGATAAGTAAGGTAAGTGTTGTTGAAATAAAATAGTTCAAAAGAAAAAACTTCTTAAAGTTTTGTTTTTTTAAATTGAAAAGCAGGCACAATTCATAAGAGTGGGCGTTTTAAAATCGGTTGTATCGTTTACGAGATATGTATACACAAATTTAAAAAAAAAAAAATATTAACACTGTTTTCCGTTACCCGATATTTTTTGTTTGCAATCACTTTGAAACTGCCATATAGTGTTTTTTTTTAAATTGCCAAATTGCCTAATTTTGACGAACATATCAAGGAATCAAAATGAGACAATTTGACACTGAAGAAAACTTTCTATGGCAATTTTACGAAATTTCCCATTTTTCGAATAATTATTTTAATATAGGCTGTTTATTAGAAGATTGAAAAATCGGCTCTAGATAAATCAGTTAAAAACCAGTATAATGTGTGGATAAAGACGATTTTTCAATCTTCTAATAAACAGTCAGTTAACTGTTCGACGAATAAAGTTATTAGACTCATAAACAATCATATACTGACATAGAATTTTTCAATCACTATATTCTATATTTATTCTATAGAATAGCAAAATTGAAAATGTTTGAATTCAAAAGTCATTTTCATATACAAATTATTGATTGTTGTTTGTTTTTATTTGTTGTAAAGCTGTCGAATTAATAAACAAGTATGACGGATAATTTTTGCTGACATTTGAAAATCTATTCCTAGGAATATATTTTAACAAGCTATGAAACTAGCAGATAAGTTTATTTGACTGTTGAAATAATTATACCAAAGAATACGTAATATCTGACTTTTGAAAAATAGGTTTTTGCTTTATCTCAAGAATAAGTACGAACTGACTTGCCCTCAAAAAAAAAAAAAAAAAAACAATTTTGAAGTGAAAACGGCAAACGACACGATCTGCTTACAAAGTTTCAAAGGAGAAAATGAAAAACTGGAAAATCTGAAAATAATACTGAAAAAGTAAACTTGTTTTCTTTTTTTAGTACAGTTTTAGTACTTATTTTTGCATATGTTTGGCTTGTTTTATATATTTTTTTAAAACACTCACTTTTGATGTAATTTTCCATTTGAGCATGCCGTACTGCTCTGTTTTCTTTTTTTTTAATATTAAAAATAAGAAAAAAAGAAGTATTATACGGACTTTACTTAAATATTTTTCCAATAAATATTTTTGGATTTTTAAAATTCTTTAATTTTTTTTATTTTTTTGAAAAAACTATTTTTCGAAAACGGGTCACTGTATTTTTTCGAAATTTTGGTTTTAGATGTGCAATAATATTATTTAAAAAAAAAAGTTTGAGAATTTGTATGGAAAGAAAAATAGTATTTTTTTTTTAAACGGCTCTAACGACCCAGTCGTGCATTTTTTTATTTATTTCTTAAAAAGTGAATTACTTTATGATGATATATATTTTTTTTTTTATTTTTTTTTACAAGGCTACATTCAAAAATACGCTGACTCTTGTTTGCTTTGTTTTCCCTGACTTTGACAGAACTCATATGTATCTCATATCAGGAATTTCTTTGGGCTGAATTTTTGAAGTAGGAGAGGAGATAAAGATTTTCTCTCTCATGAGAGAAGTTTTGGCAAACTTGATAGGTTTTGGACTCTAAGTACAAGAAATTCGTTGTTTTGCGAAATAAACAAAATAGTCCTAATTAAAAAAAAAATATATTCAACTTGTGTAAAAAAGAATTAACTCAAAACTTCAAATTCCTAGCTGAATAATTGGTAACCAACTCGCAGGAAAGAATAGTTTGCTGGTAGAGTACCTAGCTAGTCGTCTAATTTGTGTAGAAATACACAAACACAAACAAACTTTACAAGTTCTACTTGCCTGTCTAAACCCTAAACCTTAGGTTAAGTAAGTGAACTCTAACTCTGTGTTCCAAAAAATATCTCACAGAAAATCCAAAAGACAAAATCTTTTGATCATCGAAACTTTAGGAAGCACAAAATCCAAAAGTTCTTTGACAACAGCCATCCCTGACTGAAAGTTCACAAAAATGCCTTTATTCCATCCTTTGGGTTAAATATAAAAAAAAATACTCAAAACTAAATTATTTTCAATAAGTATCAGTTGGTAGAAATTGAAAATATTTTTTTTATAAGTTTCCCCTAAAGTTATGAGATGACCAATCAAAGAAAAGATAGGAAATTTAACTTGTCCTTTGAAAAAACGAAAAAAAAAAAACCGAAACTCATTCCAGTGTATAATTATCAAGACTAGGCATTAAACAAATGTGCAAAACCACACGTTTTATATTATATTATTTTTCTTATTTTTCCCTTCAAACTTTATCTGAGGCATCTCACTCATCAAAGGAAATGAAATTAATTTTTCTTTTTGTTCTCATTTTTTTTCGTGTTATTGTTGTTTGATTGTAAAACAGCCCATAAAAATGGCAATGTTGATGTCATTCATTCTGCCATCTCGTCAATATACTCCGTCAACATAATCTATCAAGGGCATAGATGATTCTGTCTGATTGCTTGAATGAGCTTCATATGTTATTCAATCACCAACAGTAACTACCGATGGGTACATAGTTACACACATACAGCAGACAGATGGATACCCAAAGACAGACAATCATGCGCACCTAACAATTTAATCATCAACCCCATGTTCTACCTTTTCTACCTTTATTTTTGCCTCGAGCTGACTCTGTTTCACATACCGAAGTCTCTATATAGCCGATTGCTTTGTGGTCTCTTTATTACACATCGCCGGATGTTTTTCGCTTTTGTTCATAAACAAAGCGACTCCTGCCACATTGCACCTGACATTTATAAAACTTGTTGTCTTGTAGCACGTGCCTATATCTACCTTTCCTACTTACTTGCCTACCTGATGCCTATGCCAACCAACCATCGAGGCTGCTTTATAGCTTCTTCATCACAATCACCTGCCTTAAGATGTATGTATTACCGACAACCGCACTTGGCTGCCACTTTAGGGAAATGGTTTTGGCGCATAAAATGAAGAAGAATACAAATCTCGTGTGTCGGGAATTAACTTAATACGTGACTTTATTGAATTCTGGATCAGCTTCTTTTATCAAAGGAAGGAGATTTCAATAAAATAATTAATTTTAGAAAAGAAAGCAAAAAAAAAAAAAAATAAATATATAAATAAATTTGCACACGTGAAAGAAGATGTCACTTCTGAAGTGTCGTAAACAAGTTTTTTTTACTGGAAATAAACAAAAAGAACCTGTCTCACGGAAATGTTCCACGTTTTATACGAAAGATCCTTGAAGACTTATTTATTATTATTACGCCCGCATTGTCCTTTTATTTGTATGGAAATCAACCTAGAATTTTGCGGACATGATTGACTTGATAATAATAGAGGAGACATTTTCGTCTAGTACTGACAGACGCACAAAATTATGGGATCAAAGTTGGGAATTTAGCTGAACGGCAAAAAAGAGGTCAAATGCAATTTAAATAAACAATTTATTAAAAATCTACTAAGTGCTCATGGAACTGACGAAAATAATCCAAAATTTAAAATAAGTTTCATAATTTTGGAATTCTTATTAAAAAAAAATGGGTACACATAAGCGTTACCACTTTCGGAAAAAAAATGTAGTAGATTTGAAGAAAAAAATGTAGTAGATTGAGGAAAATCGAAGTAGACTACAAAGTTAACTATTTTAAATGAATAAAGGGTTTTTCAATAGCAAAAGTTTTTTTTTTTAAATAAAACAAAAACAGTTCTGGATATCAATGAAATTCTTTATTCCTATGAAATTACGTTCGATGCCATTTTGTAGGGAACTTGATTTCTTTTGCATGGCCACCACGGGCACGCTTGCAGAAGTCCAGACGCTGAACCCAATTTTCGATGGTATAAATCGGCTGATACTGTTCGATATTCGTACGAAGTTCATCAATCGTCGCTGGCTTGTTGGCATAGACCATAAACTTGACGTAGGCCCACAGGAAATATTCTAACGGCGCACAGTGGCGCATATTGACTTTTTTGGTTGCAAGAATCATAGTTCGTAAACAAATAAAGAAATCGAGAAAATTTTTTTTTTCAGCTTGAAGAAAAATTCCAAAGCTATAAATTTTGTGAATTTTAAGAAAAAATATTTACAGGGTGTTTCAGAATTTTCTGCTGAAATACGACTTTCTCCCAATAGGAAATCCACTTAATATTTTACCTCAAAAAATGTCAATAGTAAATAACTGAAGTAAGAACAGGGTGCCTTAAAGTCAAATAAAGTGACAGTGGTGCATAAAAGTAAACAAACAATAATTTTTTTCTGCATGTGTATCAAAAGCCTTTTTATATTATTTTACTGAACATTGGAGGGAGTGAAAATATACTACTTCAGTGGCACATTTTTAGTCAAGGTATAGAGGTAGTGTCTAAAGTGGTATAATATAATAAAATTTAAGGAAAATGCCTTACAGGGTGTTCTATAACTTCATTTAAAAAAAAAAAGGTAAAAGTAATATTTTACTTTAGAATAAATCTCAAATATATTAATGTTTGCATTATTTGCAGAGTATTAAAAACAAGTTCAATTGAAAGAATAGAGAAAAAAAAAAACATTTAAATTTTGTTTGTGTTGAAAAAAGTTTTTTTTTTATTTAGTGTCACATCAACATATCAAATAATTTCAATAATATATTTCAAGTTTAACAGAGTGGAGAATAAATAAATTAATAAGTTTTAATGGATAAAAAAAAACAAAAAAAACTAAATTTCTTATAAACTATAGTCAAAGTCCGATGTAATTTCTAATAAACTTATCATTTCTGGAGAGTATCGTGCTTTGAGGTCTTTTCAGCTCTGACATGCCTTAACGAAGAAATAAGAGATTCCGATGAAGCTGAAAGCATGTTAAATAGGTCTTCATTCTGTCGCATCCTTGAAACCTTGCACGTATTTTAGTACCTATATTTTTTGTAGTCTTTATTTTTCGATTCCTGGGCCTCTTCTGAAAGTTCTCCGATTGGTAACGACTGATACTCGATTATAAAAATAAAAAAAAATATTACCTAGCCATAAAATGACCGGAGGACCATAAAATATTTATTTTATGTAGTTTAGAATACATTTTTACAGGTAAACATAATATTTTTATGACCACTTGCATTTTTAAGGATGTAATAAAAAAAAATCTTATTTCAGCCATAAATTAATAAAAATAACCTCCTTTAGTAAAATTTCTCTAAGCCGCAAATAGGCAAAAACTGGCAGCTAATTTTCTTAGTATATGTTTTAGAAATACTCAAAGATTTAATTTCCGTTGAGTTTAGACCGAGGACTTTTAAGGGTTTTTTTATAACTCAACTTAACGGTAAAAAAAATGAGTCGAAAAAAAATTTTCGGAAAATTTTAAAATTTTGCAATAATAAAAAAAAAATGCATCATATTTGTAATATAAAAGGTCCTTTTTACAAGCACAAATAAAAGAAAAAATAATTTTAAAACCAAGTTTTTAGATTTTAACGCCGAATCTCTAAAAAATTTCATAAAAAAATTGTTTTTTCTTTGATTTTCAAAATAAGGAAACAATTACAAATTACATACATATCTCAAAATTTTCAAACAATTTTTTTTAGGTATTTAAAAAGAGTTTAATATTTTTTTTTGAAAAATTGATTTTTCGAAAACGTGTTGGTAAGTTTTTTTGAAATTTTGGTTTTCAATGTTCATTAAAATTTTCTTAAAAATGGCATACCAACTTTTTTTCAAACAAGGCTCGAGAAAATTCATATATTAAAAATTAATTATTTTAAAAACGGCTATAACGATTCTGAAATTTTTATTTCTAAAAATTAATCTTTTTTAACGAAATAAATTTAAATACTTTGTTTTGAAAACAATTTAAGAAGTTGTTTAAGTCTTTTTAGTAATAAACTTTTTTTTTTTTAATTTCTTATAAAACTATTTATTTTTATATAAGAAGCTTGAGCATCTACAGTAACTTTGACCCTAAGATTATGTACGTGCGACCCAGTCGTGCATTTTATTTTTTTTTAATAAACTGCTAAAAATAAATTTTAATGTTTTTCGTATAGATATAATTAAAATTTCGGGACTCCCATTGTATAAAATAACATTCTGTACTAGATACTATTTTGTGCTGTGAATTTATTCTTTCACACATTTCTCTCCTATACATTTTTAAATAATTGTAAAACTTTATCAGAAGTTCCTTATATTTTTGGTAAAGTCTTTTTTTGTAGGTACTGTTATTTATTACGATTTCAACAAAACAAAACAAAAACAAACTTAAAGCCCAAAATTTATCAAAAAAAACAACTTTTATTTTAAGAATAATTTCCAATCCAAAATAAAAAAAAAATATTTGTTTTTGTTTCACAAAACGAAACTGAAAGTTTTATCTCTAAAAACTCAACTAGCTTCTGTTTGAATAAGAAGGACGTTTTTTTTTGTTTATTTGCTTCCAACAACATTTTATACATCTTGGGGGCATATTCGACTTAACCTCTTAGAACGTTTGCCTTTTAGTATCGTAGGCTCTTAAAATTTAATGGTTATTTTAATTTAAACTAAAGAACACTTTGTATGCAAAGGTAAACGTTAATTTAAATTATCAAACGAATAAAAATAAAATCTCGTAAAAATTAATTACTCCTGATCGAAATGATACCAAGTCAAGAAAAAAATAAAATACCTTTACTGCAAGAAAAAAAAAAAAAAAAGAAGCCAGGAACAAAATAAAATAAAGAAAAGCGATTTTAATTTTAGATAAAAATCATGCCCATTATGTTTTGTTTTTGTTTTTTTTTTGTTTTTAAATTTATTATTAATAAACAAAAACAAGTTGTTAGTCATTTTAATATTTTGTTTTATAGACCACAATAAAAAATGAGTTTCTTATTCAGCTATAGGAAAAGATTCAATCAAAAATGTTTCCATGAAAAAAATCTTTCATGCAATGATGCTTTTTTGTAAGGATTTATTAACTACTGGTAAAGTCAGTGGGTGATTTCACTTCAAACTGGTTGTGTAGCGTTGAATTTTAGTTACGAAGCTATGATTGTTAAAGATATGTATGTTTGCTGATAAAAATCAGAGTCTTACACCTCGAAGAGGTTGACTGTGTAGCATTTTTGTTTGTATCTTTATTCAAAGTCTAAAAAAGGAGGTGAGACCAAAAGGCGTAGATGAAAAATTTGTATATATTTTAGAAAATTGTATTATAGCTCTTGATGGACCGGAGTAAAATAAACTTGTGATGTTGTTAATTTCAGCAAAAATTAATATTGAAAAACAATTATTTTAGAAAAAAAAATTAATAAGGGTGGTGCAAAAATGTCCCTTTTTTTAATTAAAAAAAAATAGCTTTTATTTACACAGAAAGTTTGTTGAGCGTGTTTATTTTTAAATTGAGTACTTTTGCGTTAGGGTGGCTAAAAAAAATGCTATTTTCTACATTAACTTGTGGTATTCAAAAAAATCTACTTGATTAAGATTTGATACAAACTGACGAAGAAACAGGAATTTTCAGTTAGGGTGGTGCAATCTTTTTTTTACACTTTACGAACAAATCGGATTTAAATCATACAAAGAGTTTGTAAAGCATGTTTATTTAAATACAAATGTTAAATTGAATTAATATAATTGAATTTAGTTGTTAAATTTAAAAAAATCGAAGTGGTTACTGTTTGAGATAAATTATCGATCGAAATATTTTCAATTAGTGTGGTTCAAATTTGTTTGTGCATTTGACAAAAAAAATGGATGTTAATGACACAGAAAGTTTGTGAAGCGCGTATGCTAGTATTAATGTTTAATTGGTTATTTTCACATAAGGATGGTTAAAAAAAAACAACTTAATATATTTCATGTTTGAATTGAAAAAAAAACAACATCGTACTCAGTATTTGAAACAAATTGACGAAGGGAAAATGTGTTGCTCAGTAAAAGTTGTTCGGAAAGAGCAAAAAAAAAAAGGAATTGTCTTCGATAATTTGTTTCAAATATGGACCAAGTAGATTTTTTTTTGAATTGCACAAGTAAACGTCGAAAATTGCATTTTGTTGGGCCACCCTAATGTGAAAATACTCAATTTTACATTATTATCTCAAAAACCACCCTTTGCAAACATTTTATGTGATTTAAATGTAATTTTTTGTAAAGTGTAAAAAAATGTACCACCCTAATTAAAAAAAAAAATTCTCCTATAATTTGTTTTAAATATTAACCACGTAACTAGAATTATGTTTGAATTCCACAAATAAATGTAGATTTAATAGCAATTATTTTTGAGCCACCCTAATGCGAAAATTTAATATAAAAAATTATGTACTTATTTTTTATTTTATAAATACATATTTTGTATTATACTTGATTCAATTTTGTTTAAATTTTGTTGGTCCGTTTACTTTTTCCCTTTACTGTTTCACAAAAAAATATGTCAGTTAAAAAACGTATAAAATATTATTACGGACCATTGAAGCAAACAAAAATAAAAATTTTATGCTCAATAAAAACATTTCAGAAATAGATTTGTTAACTTTAAGCATCCACTGTTGTGATCAATTTTATTTTGAAACACCCTATGACCACTTGGTGGTCATAGTTTTTGTTTTTAACAAAATTTTCAAAACAAAAAATTGTTGTTAAAGTTATACTTCAATTGTTTTTTCTATTAATTTTTTTTTTCTATAAAAAAATCTTTCTTCTGTTAATGATTCCGAAACACCCTGTACAACAATTTTCTTAAAATTCATTGTTTTATAAGCTCTGGAAGTTTCCTTCATATAAAAATTAATGCGTTCAATTGTTTTGATTTTTGCAACGAGAAATGTCATTTTGGACAACAGTGCGCTGCTGTGTGCCTTTGTGGATCAAAACATTCCGATTTTCACAGCTCCAAAATAAATAATTCTGCTTTCGCTTCCGAAAATTATGTGGTACCAGGGTCTTTTTACCGATCGTCATACCGAAGAAGTCTGGATTCCAAATCTTTGCATTAAAATCTCTCAGGATTACTTACCGTCGTGTTTTTTAAGCGGAAATACTAGCAGCTAGAGAGGCAAAAACTCAATGCGGTCAAGCGGCCATTAAATCTATTAGGCTTCGACACACCTCCTCTAAATTGGATCAGCAGTGTCGAAACGAACTCTTTTGCCTGGCCACCGACTTCGGCATCTCTCTGATCTGGCAAGGCCCTTCATTAAATAACTTAAAGAAATAGTCAATATTCTTCTAGAAGTTGTGAAGGCCAATATTTTTTCAGTTTTCCTAACTAAGTGAAATCGCAGTTGCAGTAATGTGAGTAACTTTTTTATATCAAAGAAAATTATGGCCTACTTATAATAAAAACCGAACAAACGACCTAATATACAGCCCCTGGCAAGTCATAGCCAAGGTCATTTCTACCTGTACGAATAATTAGCCAATAGGGGAGTATGTGGTGAAGTTAGGCATTCCCTATAACACCCCTGTCGTAGCTGTGAGAACCTTCATGAAAAGGAAGTAGTCTTTCACCTTTTCTGTTGGTGTCCTGCTCCTGCTAGAACAAGAATACAACTACGAGTACTTGGAAAAGTCAAATACAATCAACGTTTCCTTTACTTCTATTTCTGGCTATCAAACGATGGTTTTCCATCATTCACATCCCTGGCATGTTGCCTCCAAGTCGTCTAGCCCAATCGGTTTACAACAAACTAAGAAGATTCGTCAATTCGTCCAAATTGTTGGCCCATTTGAAGTACCTATCTCATTTAACTGATATTTCTCTCTTCTATGATTGATTAGCATCAGCATGGATGGGGCATGTGGTTATTGGTGGGGGAACGCCATGCTTTGTTTTCTATTTCACATTATTTCCCCAGACACGTACCGACAAAGAATCTTACAAATATAATACTCGTGCTCGTAGTACCCTACAAAATAAACCACCAAGTCATCCTGAAACTTCCTGCTTTCAGTTCCTCTTTTTATTAACGCGAGTATTTACCTTGCTTTATCCTTTATTTTTGACTGATGCTGCTGATGCCATACCTACACAGAAACGTCCTGAATGTAGAACAAGTAAAAGGCTTATCCGCGCGCGGATACCTATACATAAAAGAGGGATGTTGCACGCAAATGAACTCATGCATAATACAATGGACTGGACATGAGGTAGATCGTAGATGGACGTTGGACGGGTGGTGCTGGTGCTGGTGTTGGTGCCTCATGAAATCAAAAAGTCCGTTTAGGCTGTCTGTTGGTTGCATTGGCTGTGACAGCACTGATTCTGTGATTTGCTTCTGGGTGTTTCCTCTTAAGCTAGCAGTGTGATACAAAATTATATAAAGCAAATCTCTCTCTCTCTCTGCAGTTTTTTTTGCTTTTTGTTTTGTGACATTGATGATGATGCAGTCATCATCAATGCGAAATCGCCCAGAGTTCCCAACACAAGCAGCCTTGAGCTGTGAGCTAATGATTTATCAAAATATCTCATGAAAATCATTTGAATGCCTTGTGGCCACGCAATTCAATTTATTTCAGCCCAAACTCGAACGGCGGCGCGGCGACGAACATGAACATGAGCCGGAATATCAAACTGAAGCTACCCTACCCTAGCCAACCCAGTCCATGGAACGACTTAGAGGAGCACATTAAGTATTGGAAAAATGCGACTACTGATGGCGCTGCGGCTACCGAACTGATCGATAACCATAATAATCGTAATTTGAGATTCATTCGCCCTTCCCTCAGTTATATGAAAGCATGGAACCTACTTGTAGGCTTCGTTCGATTGGGTTGTGATTGGTTCGATATGTGATGTCGAATTGATGGGTTCCTTGCACTGCACTCTTGTATTGCATTCGCATTGGCACTTGCACTGGCTCTAGCGTTTCAACTGGCACAATGCACTTGCACATGTTTGTGCATTAAGAAAACGATTCATCCAACATTGTTGTTGTTGTTGCTGCTACTTTGCTTGTAGAGAGACCAACTATCTATGGTTCGGAATGTACTTTTGCGATATGTGAGACGTGACTATAATCAATCATCCTTGTTTACCTTCTCGATCACGGATGTCACTCACTTATTCGCCCGATCATTAATGCGGTAGTACAGCTCCTGTTTCTCACCGATATGCCATGGATAAGTCAGTGCATAGATATAGAATAGTTAATCAGGCTTAGCAAGCATTTTTCACGTTAGTAAGTCGGGTGTGTAAGTTTATGTAGGTATGAAGGGCTGGCTTGGCTACCAAGTTCCATGCGTTTCTATAATTAAAGTGAAAGGTGGAAAAAGATTTATTCATATTTTTATTGGATAGAACCAGAGTTTAAATTTATTACTAAGTAACTATTTTTTACTTGCGATGTACTTAATGTATGTGTGTAATGATAGGTTCTACAATGTTGTCTGTCGGTCTGTATAAAAAGCCACAGTCTCTTAACGGATGAGTCGATTTGCTTCAAATTGGTGTATGCATTAATTCCATTGTCGAATCGCTGAAACATAAAAAGAGTAAAAGAGTAGACAACTTTATCTAAGTACTGAATTATGTCTCCGCTGATAACAATTGGGGGAAAATCCGAGCAATAAACTTTGTTTTTGGAAGAAATCATAGCAACGGTCTTAGAAGGTTTGAGCCTGAGTTTGTTCTCACTTGTCCAGACTCGAATTCCTTCAAGATCATCATTAGTTCGAACAACTGCGTCGTCCACCGATATCCTAGTAGGCGATGTGTGTAGATTAGTACGTCATCTGCATACATATGAATTATAGCATTTGGAAGATCATTCATAAACAGTGAGAATAAAATCGGTCCCAAAACAGACCCCTGTGGTACGCCAGAGTTTACTATGAATGGCGCAGAGATACCACTTACAACCTCAACAGTTTGAACTCTATTTTTCAAGTAATTACAAAGAAGATGAAGAGATGCATTGGTAAACTTGAAAATATTCTTAACTTTAGAAATGAGAATAGAGTGATCAATACCATCGAAAGCCTTTGAGAAGTCCAAACGCACCATCCAAAGCAAAACGAAGATCAGATGTAATTTTAATAACTGCTGACTCACTACTGTGCTTAGTTCTAAACCCTGAGTGCCAATTAGAGAGTGTTTGATGCGTGTTTAAGAAAGTTATCATTTGGTTGTACAGGAGTCTCTCAAAGACTTTCGAAAAATATGATAAAAGACTAATGGGTCAGAAATCAGATTGGACATCGGGTGTGCCTAGTACTTCAGCTGAAGATGACACTTGGAGGAGGCACTTCTACTTTTTATTACGGCGGCGGCAGCGGAGGAATTCCTCAAAGTTCCAGTCAGGCTGCACTACTAAATGAACACGTTATACATGGTACTATGAAAAATTCGGAGCACAGGCCGACTAAGAGTGGTTTTATCCGGCCCTTTACTCTTGGACCTAACTAAGAGCCATGTTGTCCAGGATGATGGTTGGGCGTCCGTCGCGACGGTCTGGGTAACTTTCGTAACACGGAAAAACATGTTACGAAGCAACACGCGTAACAATGAGCAGCATGACGCTCAAAAATAAGCGTTATCACACGCAAAAATGAGTGGCAAGATGTGAATTATTAGCGGCATGAGCATGATGCGTAAAAATAAGCAATATGACGCGCAAAAATGAGCTTCATGACGCGCAAAAATGAGCGGCATGACGCTTAAAAATGAATGGCATGACGCACAAAAATGAGTGGAATGACGCGTAAAAACAAGCAGCGGTATACCGCGAAAAATTGAGCGTCATGGCTCGGAAAAAAGAGCGGCATGACGCTCAGAAATGAGTGGCATGACGGGCAAAAATTAACTGGGTCCCAAAATTGAAGGAGTCACAGAAAATTGTCTGCTTAACCTATAGTAGTTATGTCACTAAAATAATATAGTTTTGGCACCATTATATTTCTGTTGGTTTGGGGTCCTAAGTAATATTTATTTGCCATCTAAACAAACTAGTAATTTTGTTTGGGGTCCCTTAAAGAAATGTTAAAAGACTTTTGTTTTTTAGCGTGAAAATTTACCTTATATTTGTTTGGCCTCAAATACTCATCTTAAAAGCCATCTCTATTTGGAATCTTCACAGAACACATACCATTTAGTATTTCTGGGGGAACTTTTTTGATTGCTAAAGACTTTTTCTCTGCATAATATCGAGTATGGGCCCCGGGGCACTACCCTAGTTTCCCCAGTCCGCCCCTGCCGAGAAGTCTAGGGGGAAAAAGTGGTTTCATTTTGCAGTTATGTGGGTATATTTTTCTAATATAAAAAATAAATTGGAATGCTGTTTCATTAAAAAAAAAAAAAAATAACATAAAATGCTGCTGAGTAAAACTTAATTTTAAATGAGTCACTTTTTAATTTCCTGTGAGTAACACCCTTCTTGATTTATTATTTTTATAGACTCTATTGATCTATTGACACAAGAAGTCAAATTAAACATTCATGCGCAATCTTTTGTCGATTGTATACTTAAATCGATTGTTTTTTACAAAAATATGAGGCAAAAAATCAAGCTTTGTACAAAATATCAAGACTTTACGATAATTTAATGTGATACCTAGCAAGTAAGTGAAAATGCGTAAATTTTCACTGCAAAACTATCCTATTTTTAAGACTCTACCATCATGAAGAAATTTTGAAAATTTCGATTTTTTTCTATTTTATGCACCGTTCTTTGTTCTAGAGTGACGGGAAGTGCTCCATAATTTTGATGATCTTAGTCAGTGAGTGAGTAAGTTAGTGAGTTGCAGGTATTCGAATTTTTGAAGCCCTTCCTGCAGCTTAGTGTTCTGGAACAGCTCAACAAATTACACTGATATTCAACAAAAATCGCTTTCAAACCAAACTATACTTTTCTGGTACGCTGAACCCGAATCTGAAGTCAATACTACGCTAGCACGTCACGTTTTCGAGATATGCTAATATGAACATGTCAAAAACCGGTTTTTTTGATACATTTAACGTCGAATTTCCTTACTGGTAAATACTGTATTACAAAACTATTAATGGGATGGAAATGAAGTAAATTTCAACTATTATTTTAAATCATTTTAAAAAATCGCTTCTGGCACAAAGATATTGCAAAGTTAAATTTATGATTTGTCCAATATACTCTCTTGAACCTAATTAAAGCATTTTTAGAAGTGGAAAGTTCTGATGTAATAATTTTCAATGGCTAACTTTATGTTTTGTTTGGATGCTGAGCACGAATCTAAATTTATCCAAACAAAATCTATCACGGTATACATGAGAAATCATTGAAAAACTTACAAAAATTGATTTTTTTTTATTGTTTTTGGTGCATAATCCAAAATATGATCATTTTATGCTAAAACCATTTATGTAGAACAAATGTTTAGACAAAATTAACAAATTTATGTCTTGCCCAATGTTTTGTATGATTTCTGGATTTTTCACAAAAAAAATGTTGAAAAATCTATAAAAATCTGTCTTTTTGAAAACCACAAAATATCCGGTTTTAATAGTTTTCCTCTGATTAATGCCTTCTTTACACATACACCCTTGACCTTCGCAAGGTCAACTATCAATTGATAGTTGATACAAATGAAAAATTAAAATCTTAGTATTCAAAAAGTAAAAGTTTTGATAACAGAGAATGATGCTAACGGTTGTCAATTGAAATAAAATTGATAAATATTATTGAAAAGTTGATAAACTTTTCAAATACATGGGATTTAAAGTACCAAATTTCAATATTTATCAACTATCAATTGAAAGTTGACCTTCGCAATATGGGTGATAATTTACTTGGCCAGTATCAAGAGTATAGAAATTGCATACTATTCTCTAAATTAGAGGGATTTTTTTGTAGTGTACATCCCAATAACTACAGAATTTTGAAATGTATGGTGATTTTTGTTTAGATAACCGTTTAGTATGTGACTATACATTACTGAATAAAAACAAATCTGGTTTGAGCTTATGCTATGTGGTAAAAGTCCCCCAAATTTCGGCTAAATCGGCTCAACAGTTCTGAATATATACCAGGTCAACCGAGTCTCAGAGAGTTCTTTTCTACAAAACAATCACATTTCTTTTAAAAATCAATTAAAAAAAATGTAAGTGAAACCAGATTAAGATTCAGACTTTCTATTAAGGAAAAAAAAATATATATTTTGCAGACCAGTGTAATCAATGTTTTAAGTTTCTGCCTTAATTTGTGCAGAAGTTAGAGGAGGTCAAAAATGGAAGAAGAAATACGCGGACGGCTTCTCAAATCCAACAGAGCCTACTACAGTCTGTCAAAGCTATTCAAATCCAGAAATCTAACCATAACTTCAAAACTGCTGCTGTACAGGACCATGGTCCTGCCAGTACTCATGTATGGATCCGAGACTTGGAAGGCACTGTGACCTCTTAGCCGCGTTCGAGAGAAAAGTCTTACGGAGAATTGTTGGCCCCATATGTGAGGAAGGACGATTCCGAAGACGGTACAATCATGAGTTGTACGCAATCTACCTTGAAGCAGACATAGTGACAAAAATTAAGCTCGGTAGACTCCGGTGGGCAGGGCACCTAGCTCGTATGAGCGAAGAGGAACCTGCCCGGAAAGTCTTTTGTGGTACATTCTATGGTAGACGGCAGCGTGGTAGACCATGCTTGCGCTGGAGAGATGGCGTAGACCAGGACGCCCGAAGCCTTGGGGGGGCGTAACTGGATGGCGTCGGCTCGAGACCGGGATAGGTGGAGAGACTTGTTGAAAGAGGCCAGGACCGGACCCCGGTTGTCGAACCGATGATGATGATGATGTACATAAGGGTGTAGTGCCAAAGTTGTTGTTTTTGGGTAATTGGAAATCGGTCAGGAAAAATTAGGAAATAGTATTTTGAAGTAATAGTGGACACACCATAATATTGGTCTGTGGTGGCTAAGCCATTTCTTTAGCAATTTAATAATGAAAAATAAAACCAATAACTGAATCTTTTATTCGAGTAAAAGAAAAAATCGAATTGAAGTTAAACTAACTAAACTACTCAATTAAGGTTTTCACTAAAAAAAAAACTTGAACATGTCTGACTAATATTTGCATTTATTCAAGTATTTTAATAAATATCCTACTTATTTTGTTAAACCTCATTTCCTGTAAACACAAAACATCTACCGAAAAAAAAACAGGAAATTATCCTGACAAATTGATAAATAAATGAAACCCTATGTTATTTTTGTTATTCATTCATCATTATGTGAATCCAATGACAAACTCTATGAATTCTTCATCACTTCTAGGTTATAGGCTAGACACAGAATTATTTACTGTCATTGAAAACGCCCGAATACCCTTGTTTGTTGAGAGAGGTATGCATAATTTCCATACCTACAGAAAAAAAACAAAAATAGAAAACCTATCCTACATCGTGTGTGTGCATTTGAAAAAAGGATAATTAGGCATCGCTTACATAGGTCCACAAACTCAAGGGTTGCCAAGCCGAAGCAAAGCGAAGCGAAGCCCAATGTCATACCGCAAACCATCATTCTCCAACATCAACACATTATAAATTTAGAAATGGACCAAATGGAAGACAAATTTCTTAAACGCATTAACTGGATGCTATACGGTCCGCACTCACACCCTGGGATAAGGATCACAATGTTTTTTTTCCTTTTCTTTTAAAATTATTTTTTTTTTTTTGCCTGGAGATGGCATCCGACATAAGAAGGCTATACCCAACGGCAACACATTCATCTATTTTTGAAAAAAAAAAAAAAAAAAATTCTATGCTCTCGAGTGGAGTGTATCTTTGCCTGTGGTAGCAGTTTGAAATACTTTTAAGTATTTCATATCAACATCCAACAACAACAAGAAGAAGAAGAAAAAAAAAATAAATATCCAAAAGATGAAATATTTCAAGTGTGGAACCGTATACGTCGCGTCGTCGGTCGGTCGTTGTTCGTCGTTGTTGTCGATGTGGCTTCTGTTATGCCATATTCTGCGGGTATATGAGCTATGAGTTTATAAAAAACCCATCCAGGCGACACACCAAAATTAAACAAACAATATTTTTCCCTCAAAAACAAAATTTACACATCTACGAGTATGAAATTGAAGTTACGAGTATATACAACACATCGAGAACGAAATATAACACTCTCGGGAGGATGCGATCAACCGACCGACCGACCGAACGACCGAACGACCGGGACTCTGTGGGTATTATTTAGAGGATTTCTATACGAAGTCTACACCTAATATGTCATCCAGGGAGGGCAAGTGACGCGACACAAAATGAATGGAGAATTGAACCCCCCCGTTGCGAATTGTTAGTGACCCGTCAAAAAATCGAAATTTACTGGCTTAAACAATAAATAATTGGGTTGCAAGCCATTTGACATTGTTATAGCTTGTGCCTCGTTTGTGGCAGATAAATATTCGACAGCAAAAAAAAAACAACAAAAAAAAAATCACATATAAAGAAGGGAGAGTGAGTGTGAGAGAGGGTGTAAACTGTGGAAGCGGGTGGTGACCGTTTGTAGATTTTGTATAGCAACTGGGCATATTCTTTTTTCGTATTTTATTTTCATTTTTTTTTTTTTTTAATGAACGAGGACATTTTTGGCCTCAGGAATAGATTGCATTAATATTGTCTGCTCTATAAAAAAAAAATTGCATGCAGCATTTAGAAGAGGTCGTGTCTGAAGCAGTTAACCCGGATTAAAAACTTAGCTTGCCTTTGTAGCATATAGACGAACATAGACAATAGGGGAACTGCTGATGATATGGTGCTAAATTGTCGCATGTTCTTGCTCTATTTGAAAATTGTATACCTACAGAAATCATATGTCAATATTTACAAAAATGCTCTTACACCTAAGAAAGTCTTGAAAATATTTTATAAGCACCAAAAAAATATAACGAATTTTTTTTCAAAATTCCTCTTTTGTTGATCTAATTCATGAACCATAAAAGACGGTGGGCCAGCGACATTTAAAAAGTTAAGTAACTGCAAAGCCTCCAGTAAGCCTCCAGGGTGTTGGGGCCAAGAGACCCCCAAAGAGCCAATCGAAGTGAGAAAGTCATTTTATATCGTGATATTTTACACTTTTTACTCATATCAAACCAGTACACGATTACTTTTACCAACTTTTTACTTTCCACAAACTGATGTGAAAGACTGATCGTCTTTCTGAATTTGGTTACTTCCAAACAAGCTATTTTTTTTTTATTAAATAGAACTGAAAGTGGTTTTGGCTCTATGGACAGAGCGTCAAAATTCAATAATATCTGAACCACTTAACCGATAGTAATGAAATTTTCAGGTATGATAAAAGAATGCAAACCAAATTTTCAGACAAAGTTTCCACCTACTGACACACCCACTTTATATAAAAATTATATAAATACGACAATTATATAATTAAAATTAACATATTTAAAGGTAACTCCAACTT
This sequence comes from Meliscaeva auricollis, assembly GCA_948107695.1. Classification (NCBI taxonomy): domain Eukaryota; kingdom Metazoa; phylum Arthropoda; class Insecta; order Diptera; family Syrphidae; genus Meliscaeva; species Meliscaeva auricollis. The sequence goes on along the minus strand of OX403619.1, from coordinate 28,146,805 downwards.
TGGAAATAATAATTCAATAACTTGCAATGTTTTGACAATGACATTCATCATCATCATCGGCTCGACAACCGGGGTCCGGTCCTGGCCTCTTTCAACAAGTCTCTCCACCTATCCCGGTCTCGAGCCAACGCCATCCAGTTGCGCACCCCAAGGCTTTGGGCGTCCTGGTCTACGCCATCTCTCCAGCGCAAGCATGGTCTACCACGCTGCCGTCTACCATAGAATGTACCGCAAAAGACTTTCCGAGCAGGTTCCTCTTCGCTCATACGAGCTAGGTGCCCTCCCCACCGGAGTCTACCGAGCTTAATTTTTGTCACTATGTCTGCTTCAAGGTAGATTGCGTACAACTCATGATTGTACCGTCTCCGGAATCGTCCTTCCTCACATATGGGGCCAACAATTCTCCGTAAGACTTTTCTCTCGAACGCGGCTAAGAGGTCACAGTGCCTTTTGCTAAGCACCCAAGTCTCGGATCCATACATGAGTACTGGCAGGACCATGGTCCTGTACAGCAGCAGTTTTGAAGTTATGGTTAGATTTCTGGATTTGAATAGCTTTGACAGACTGTAGTAGGCTCTGTTGGATTTGAGAAGCCGCCCGCGTATTTCTTCTTCTATGTTGTTATCGGCTGCTACTGTCGACCCAAGGTATTTAAAGGATTGCACCACTTCAAATTCGTGCTCCGCTACCTTGATTGTTTGACCAACTGTTCTTCTCGCATTCGACGCCACCATGTACTTTGTTTTACCTTCACTAATGTGCAGCCCCAGATTTTGTGCCGCCTGCTCGATCTGGATGAAGGAATCGTGTACAGCTTGTTCGGTTCTTCCGATGATGTCGATGTCGTCTGCGTAAGCCAGTATCTGGCTGGACCTGTTGACGATGGTCCCTCTTGTTGCCGTGCCAGAGTCACGGATTGCTTTCTCCAACGCCAGGTTGAAGAGGAGGCAGGCCAAACCATCCCCTTGTCGGAGTCCATTAAAGATGTTAATTGGTCTGGATAGCAATCCGGCTATTTTAACTTGGCTTGTTACGTTGGTCATGGTCAACCTACATAGTCGTGTCAATTTATTTGGGATGCCGAATTCTCTCATGGCTTTGTAAAGTTCTACCCTGGCTATGCTATCATAGGCGGCTTTAAAGTCTATAAACAGATGGTATGTTGGGATGTTAAATTCTAGACATTTTTCCATCGCCTGCCTAAGGGTAAAAAAGGGTAAAAATCTGATCAGTTGTTGATTTGCCTGGAATGAAACCGCACTGATAGTGTCCGATGATGGTTTTAGCGTATGGGGTTATCCGGTCTTGTAGGATAGAGGAGAGTATCTTATAGGCGGTACTCAACAACGTGATACCTCTATAATTGCTGCACGTTGTGACATCTCCCTTCTTATGTATGGGGCATATGATACCTTTTCGCCAGTCTTCTGGCATTTCTTCATGCTCCCATACGTGCACTATGATATCATGAATTGCTTGACGTAAGGCTGGCCCGCCGTGGTGGAATAATTCGGCTGGTATGCCATCGGCTCCCGGGGCTTTGTTTTTCTTGAGCCGTCCTATAGCCTTCTCAACGTCTTCTATGCTTGGTGGCGGTAGCATAGGGTGTTCATCTTGAAGTAGTGGAGCCTCCACTTCTGCTGTGAGCTGACCATTTAGCAATTCATTAAAGTACACTTCCCATCGCTCCAGTATGCTTTGTGGATCGGTGATCAGATTTCCCTCTCCGTCCTTGCAGTATGTGCAGCGTGGTGTGTACTGCGTCATGTTTCGGACGGATTGGTAGAACTTCCGCGCCTGGTGCGGACCTCGCTCTCGGCTGCTCTCTATTTCACAGATTAGGTTCTTCTCCCAGGCTGATTTTTTCTGTCTGTGAAGCCGTTTTTCTATTCTTCTGAGCTCTTTATATTCCTCTTCGCGTGCCCGCGTTCTATGAGATTGTTGCATTGCTCGGTACGCAACATTCTTACGTTCAGTCGCTAGCTTGCATTCATCATCAAACCAGTCGTTCCGATTTCTACGACTGCTGCCTAAGATGGAGTTGGCAGTACTAATGACAGTGTTCTTAAGGCGTGTCCACTTCTCATTTACGCCCAGCATACTGGCTCCAGGACTTACTCTCCCTAAATCAAGTGATTCTAGGGCGAGTCCTAACGCATTACCAAAGGTGTTACTGGTGTTTTCGTTGCGTAGGGCAGCCGTGTTGATTCGAACCTGATCGGCGGATGCAATGCGTCTCCGCAAGGCAATCCGCCCTCGGAAAACCATACCAACAAGATAGTGATCCGAGTCGATATTGGCACCTCGGCACGTTCGTACCGTCATCAAGTTCGAGTAGTGGCGACGATCTATCAACACGTGGTCTATTTGGTTACGAGTGACTCCATCAGGTGATACCCAGGTGGCTTTGTAGATATCTTTACGCGGGAACCTGGTACTCGCAACGACCATGTTTTTCGATGCTGCCAATTCTAAGACTCGAAGTCCATTGTCATTAGTGTTCTCATGCAAACTATGGGTGCCTGCGTAATGCCTGAATACCGGCTCCCGACCTATTTTTGCGTTCAAATCCCCAAGGATGATTTTGACGTCATACCTTGGGCAGGCATTGAGGGCCCTCTCGACTTGTTCGTAGTAAGTCTCTTTTTCTTCGTCTGAGGACTCCTCCGTAGGTCCGTGAACGTTAATGAGGCTGATGTTTGTAAATTTGCCTCGCACGCGAAGGGTGCATAGCCTTTCGCTTATAGCGTTAAAGCCGATGATGGTAGACTTCATTTTTTCGCTGACTAGGAAGCCTACCCCGAGCACATGGTGTTTTGTATGACAGCTGTAATATAAGTCATATTCTTTCTTCTGTAAAACACCATTCCCTGTCCATCTTATTTCTTGAAGCGCTGTTATGTCAGCTTTATATTTTGACAGGGCATCGGCTAGCTGCTGAGCAGCTCGAGCTCTATAGAGCGATCGTACGTTCCACAAGAAAATTCGTAAATCGTTTTGCCGTTTTCGTTGCATGGGTTGTCGTCGTAAAATCCGTCCGTTTCCGAGGCTTGTTGTCGGTCTCGTAATTCTTTTAGTTTTACGGGACAGGGAATTAACCTGTCGCCAACCTGTGGAAGCAGCCTGATCATATTAGCCAAACCTTTTTTAAAAGGCTTGTTTCTAGCGGCCGCCGCGGAGAGGCTATGATCACACTTCCACCAGTCCCGAATAGTTACGGCACGTGCATGTTTTCGTATGCTACATGTTATTCCCCCTATTCGTCTGATGGCTGACCGCCATCAGACATTGCTATGTTTTAATAAAAATTAAAAATTGACAAAAACAAAATGTATATTCAAAAGCAATTGAAAAAAAACAGTACTTTTACTTAAAATTATTATTAGTTTATTTTAAGGAAGTTTAAAAGAGTTCATATAGTTAAACAAATAGATGAAAGAACAACTTTTCAAAATTAGCAGAATATAATGTAAGTGTATATTTTTAAAATGAAAAACATAAAAATAATAAACATAATATAATGTATACATACTAGACATACTTGAATGTTTGTTATTCGAGATCAAGCTTAAAGGTGGAAAAACTTTATTTCAAATTAAAAATTAAAATTAAAAAAATCCTCAGTTTTTTCATATTTTTATATTACTTCCTGTAGGTGCTTAAAGTTTCTTTTGAAGAAAAAAAAACAAAGGACTTTTTGTATGTTTTAGTGTTTTATTTCCCCTTATGCTCAGTATACTCCGAAAAATTGGAGATAGTTGGAAATTACCTAAAAATTGTCAATTTTCGATGGAAAAAACTGTTTTTTTACTTGCGATATGGGTACCATATATCAAGTTATGCATTCGTACAAAAAAAAAGTTGAGATAACAATCAAACATGACATTACGATGATAGAGAATGAGAAAAAAGTGGGTTCGACAATTCTGTCTGTCTGTCTGTCTGTCTGTATGTATCAGAGACCACAGCCTAAACGGATGTGTCGATTTACGTCAAACTTGGTATGTGGTGTTTTTTGGAGAATATCCCCAGACGTTTTTTAAAATTTTTTTTTTTGGACCCCAAATAACGGTACCTGTCATATACCGGTTTTAAAAAAAATTATGTTTCTCAAAAATGGTTCCTACGATTTTGATTTAAAAAATCATGGTCATTTTTTTTGGATAAGGGCTGTCTTTAAATGGAAACTATTTAAAAAAAAAAATATTATTAATGGTACCTGCCATAGAACCGTTTTTTTTTAATTCTGATTATCTCCTTCATGACGCAATCAATTTCAGCCATTTTTTACATGAATGCTTTTAAGTTGTCGTTATAATATTTAATAAAAAAAATTTCGAAAATTATATTTTTGGATTTAAAACAAAAATTAAAATTTTTTTTTTTTGAAAAATCATTTTTAATATTTTTATTCAAAGCTTAGTTTTTAGATGTTTAGATAAATAATATCTTAAAAATGGCGTACCAATTTTTTTTTAAAAAATAGTTTTTTTTTTAGAAAAGGGCTTTAACGATTTTAAAATTTTTTTTTCTAAAAATGTATCATTATAGAAGAAATCAGATTGCATACTTCGTTTTGAGTTAAATTCATTTAAGATGATGTTTTAGTCATTTAAAAATCGAATTTTATGCTTTTTGAATTTTTTTTTCCAAAACTGCATTTACAATTTTTTAATTAAAAAGGCTTAGCATAAATAGTAACTTTATCTATAAGAGCAAGTACGTGCGACCCAGTCGTGCATTTTATTTTCGCTACGAGGTTTACTTTAAAAAGAAGTCGTAAAACATCACGATTTTCGACATCCACCTCACTTTTTCGGCCACCCCACCCTCTTTCCTCCAGTCTATTACTGAGCAATTTATTTTTCCCCTTTCAAATAAGTACCATTTAATCTAATTTTTCACACTAACCATATCCTGCTAGAAATTTATTTTTTTCAAAAAATTCACTTAACAGGAACTTTTCAACATTTTATTAAACTTAGCTTTACTTCAATGCAAATTGTTTTCTGTTAAATGTTGTAGTTTTGAGATTCTTATAATCTATATGGAGACTATCATCAATTAAAAAAAAAAAAAATTAAGAGTCCTTAAAATTAATGACCCTTTCTAAGTCTTATCGTCGTTCAAAACGTCTAACTCCCAAATAATAACCCCAATCCAGTCTTTTTGAATAAAATGCTATCCCAAAAATTGATTATTATTTGTTGTCTCTATTAAAATGAGCTTTTAACAAAAAATGATAAATTATTTTAGTCAAAAACCTCATAAATAAGTTAAAATAAACGAGTATTCAATCAATAAAAAATTGTAATTCCCTTCATCGTCTTTCATGGTTGTGTTATGTTTTCGCTATGACGATGACGACCAACTAAACTGATGATGATGATGATGATGATGATTATAATGACGATGACGTTGGAAATAAAATCATCGTGTTACCATATTTAATAAATGATTTGCTGACCACATCCTTAGTTGGTCTTCCACCATCATCAGATATTATAAATATATTAAACCACAAGTAAGACAAACCATCATGGGAATTCACTCACATGGTCACATGATGCGTTTGCCTCTGTTCTGTTCCGTTCCGTTCCTGTGTTCATTGTGTACTTCACATAATAAAATGTATCCGTATTTGATTTAAAACTAAATGGCACATAGTTGGGGCTTGGGAACCGGGGTCACGGCATGAGCCAGCCCAACTTGAGGTCGGTCAATCGACCAGATGACAAAAACTTCCACTTGCAAGCATTTTCATCAAAATCAAAATCAAAATTGATTTTATATTCAATCGCCATTAATGGCCCATCTGTCCCTTGATCTGATTGTGACTTAGATGCAATAATTTATTTTAATAGGCCCGGTTTTCAATTTGAGTTTTGTCCATATCTTCAAATGTGTGTATAGAGTATTGCCATTAATTCAAAGCCGTTCAAGTTGCCAAGTCTAAACTCCTATATATGATGGAGGACAACGGAATGGGGGGACGGTGTATCCGACGATCGTTCGTCGTCGTCTTGAGTCGAGTGTGATTATTCATTCAAGAAATCTTTAGAGGTTGATTGCTCAAGAGTCGAGAGAGTTGTTGGCTTAATAGTGTTTAGTACGAGAGTATATGGTGCCTGATGCTGATTTTTTTTTTTTTTTTTTTTTTGGAAACCCACATTTTAAGCGTTGGATGGTCTCGACTATATGAGTGAAAATGTAGGCACAATGAAATCAAGTCGCAAAGTTATCCACCTGGCTGATTTAATGACCGTCCATTCATAAAAAATGGTAAAAAAAATATAAATAATTTTTTAACATGAAAAATAAATGTGGGCGCTCTCCAAGATGGTGTATGTATAGTTGATGTTGGTAAGGGGAAAGCGTGGGCCAACCAGCACAGCAGCAGCATCTAGGTTGGCAGGGCTTCTTTGTGTGTTGGAAGTCCCATTTCCAGAAAGTGAGTCGTAAAATATCAAATTAAAAAAATGAAAAAAATGAAAAAAATGAAAAAAAAATAAAATACATCATGCAGCTAACCCAGAGGTCCAGTCCAGCTTCAAGCCACCATCATCACACCAAAAAAAAAAAAAACTAAAACCCCACCACCAACGAACGTCCAACACCGTCCAAGGTCTGTTGTAGTATTTGGTTGGTTGTGTTGTGATAAATCTGAATATTTGATTCAGCGACAAAGATAATAGTTAATAAATAAATGGCCATCAGGTCAGAAGGGAATATCACAGATAGACAAACCGACGACGACGACGACGACATTGTTTTTACTTATACATTATGTTACTTTTATGTTTATATGTTTTGTTTAATTTAATTTCCGTTTTTTTATTAAGATTTATTTATTTTCTTGGTTTTTAATTGTTGACATTTATGCGATTTTATCGATAAGCTTGACTAAATGAATGAAAACAGCAACAAAAAAATATACATAAAAGGGAAACTGATAATAAAAATAAATTAATGTTCATTTAAAATTAATGTAGTTTTTGTGAAGATGAATATTATAATTAAATTGTATCTAGTATATTGATGTAAAATTAAATTTTACAACACTTTTAATTTTGATTAATATTTTGAGCCGTTTTTTTTTTTGTAAAAATAGAAATGTTCTTAGTTTAAAAATTATTCATTTTTACAATATAAATTATATTGTTTAAATTAAATCGATTATTATTAGAGTCCGAATTTCCTGTTCAATAAAAATGTCAACTTTTACAAAGTTTTTATTTTTTTTTTATTGTTTTTATTTAAAAATAAATACAAATTTTGAAATACAATCAGAACACACACACTTTTTTGATATAAAATAAAATGCACGACTGGGTCGCACGTACTTGCTCTTGAAGATAAAGTTACTATTTATGCTAAGCCCTTTTAATTAAAAATTTGTAAATGCAGTTTTAGAAAAAAACAATTAAAAAAGCATAAAATTCGAATTTTCAAATGACTAAAACAGCTTCTTAAATGAATTTAACCTCAAAACAAAGTACGCAATTTGATTTCTTCTGTAATGATACATTTTTAGAAAAAAAAATTGAAAATCGTTAGAACCGTTTTCTAAAAAAAAAACTATTTTTTCTATATAAAATTTTGCAAGGTCTTTTATAAAAAAAAAATGGTAAACCATTTATAAGATATTATTTATCAACATCTAAAAACTAAATTTTGAAAAAAAAATATTGAATAGTTTTCGAAAAAATGATTTTTAAAAAATAATTTCAAACTTTTGTTAAAAATCCAAAAAATAATTTTCGAAATTTTTTTACTAAATATTATTACGGCAACTTGAAAGCATTCATGTAAAAAAAATGGTTGAAATTGATTGAGTCATGAAGGAGAAAATCAGAATTTAAAAAAACGGTTCTATGGCAGGTACCGTTAATAACGGTTTTTGAAAAAAATGGTTCTCATTTAAAGATAAACCTTACCCAAAGAAATGACCATGATTTTTTTAATAAAAATCGTAGGCACCGTTTTTGAGAAAAATGAGTTTTTCTAAAACCGGTATATGACAGGTACCGTTATTGGGGGTCAAAAACAAACGTCTGGGGATATTCTCCAAAAAACGCAACATACCAAGTTTGAAGTAAATCGACCCATCCGTTTAGGCTGTGGTCTCTGATACATACAGACAGACAGAAGTACAGACAGACAGACAGACAGACAGAATTGTCGGACCCACTTTTTTCTCATTCTCTATCATCGTAATGTCATGTTTGATTGTTATCTCAACTTTTTTTTTTGTACGCATGCATAACTTGATATATGGTACCCATATCGCAAGTAAAAATTAAATGAACGGCGGGGTCACAAGTATTTTCTTTTAAAGTTAATGATTCAGTCATATTATGATTTGACTAGGGAATTTTTAAGGCAGTTTTGGAATCTTTCTTTCTTTATTTTTTGGGTGCTGAATCCGAATCTGAGGTGACACAAAATGGTCAACAATGCAAAAAAAAACTGCGAAATTGTCAATGTTTTTTGCATTTTTTTTAGCAAATTTTCCTTGAAGGATTAGTTTTAGTTGTAATCATGGACCCAAGTGTTTAATAAAACTGAGCTCAAAAATAGTTATATTCTTTGTCTATATTTTATTCATTAAAAAAGAAAATGCTTTTCTGCATTCCAATATACATACAAAATACGTACTTTTTTAACTTTTTTTCGAAGTTTGTTTTACTAATTTTATGATACGACATCATATAAAAGCCATATTTGCATTAGATTCTGACTTAAACGACGTTCCCGGAATGACGTTCAATTGATGTACGCTCGTTATATCTCAAATTGAACTTCAATTACCACTTTAATTTAATTTATTCATGCAGAAAATTATTTGTAGAACGATAACCAATTCCATTACATTCCGGAAAGGCCATTTTGTAACGCCATCTGAACGTTAAATGAATAGAAATTTGATATTTTGTCAATGTAGCAAAATTGATATTTCTTCGGATAACTTTTATTTAAATAGAAGTTACGATTCTTCTCAGTTTTTTGTAAGGCACTTGACAATTCTTGAAGAAGATGTTGCCTTAGTAATGCTAAGAATACAGGTATATAAATTTAATTGGGTTTAGTGTATTTTTTGGCCACTTGAATATCAGGCTTTGAGTTATGTTAGCGTTCCCGGAATGATTTTTTGGGTATACCTACTTCATCGAATAAAACATAAACTTACTCTATGTGAAACCAAATTAATAGAATCGGAGATTCATCTCAATTATATCAACCGGTACGTCAGAAATGAGTTTCAATTTAATGTAATTTTGTTAAAAGAAAAGACTGGACATCGAATTTTCCACCTCCATGATTTTTGCCCTTAAGTCATTTTAGTAATACATTGTTTTTTTATTTTTTAAAAACGTTATAAGTAACTTCAAAAACTTCATCAAAATTGGTTAAGTCGTTTAATTCTCTTAAAATTCAAAATGAAAAAAAAAAAAAACGGTACAGTTATTAGAATTTTTACAAACATTTCTTTTATTTCAGAAGTATGACTCTACCATCTAAAGTAGACACAAACATTTTAATCAAAATCGTAAGAGCCGTTTTTGAAAAAAGTTAACTTTTTCTTAATTGTTATATGACAGGTACCGTTAGTTTTGGTCCCAAAAAAAATTCCAATTTCCTATATATCGCAAGTAAAAATTCCCTGGGAATGTTTCACTCGTAAGAAATTTGGTAACATACAAAAATAGCGAGAAAATTTTCCCTCGGAATTTTTTGGTATCGGGAACAAAAAATCTAGGGGAAAAAATTCAAGGAAAGCAAAACTCCCCCATTGATTTCCGATAGGGCAAATTTTTTGAAAGAAGTTTGGTCATGGTTATGTTTTTTTCTTATAATTTATCAGATACCGGAATATTCACCTATAAATTTTAATAAAATAAAATTAATTTTCGATAAACACTTGGGATATTAAAGGTGACGGAAAATTAATATTATATCAGTGACCGTTGCTGACAATCTACGAACAATTGCTTTATTCACCACTACCATGCTTGTGAATTTCAAAACTGGCTGTTGACATAATATTTAATTTTAAGATCCCACAACATGTCCCTGTGGAACTTATCTACATTATAAAGTAGCGAGTATTAAAAGCAAATGAACCAACGGAAGACAGACAGACAGATTGTTACAGTCAATTTTCCAATAACTCTGACGCACGAAGACGATGAAGACGAAGATGACAACGACGACGACGCACTTTTCGCTGAGTTAATTTGTTTGTATTTATAGGACGTGCAACGAGATCAATAAATCCATCATAACTCCTTGGCTATTAAAATGAAGAATAAACCAGTAAAATAGGAAGAACCAAGACAAACAAATTGACTTTTCATGAATAAATCACTGAATATGAAATTAAAAACGAAAACAAACGAAAAAAAAACGAGAAAAAAAATTGAATTCGCTGTGAATTCAATCAAATGGTGATGGCAGCGAGCGATATTAAATTTTGAATCTTTGAAGCTGAAGCTGGACCCAATATGGATGCTTTGCAATCCGGATAAACTTTGTTTTTGACTCAATAAAAGCAATTTTACTTTAGAAATTCAATGTTTTTTCTTCTTCTTCTTTCATTTTTTTTTTTTTTTTGATGCAAAAGACGGCAGCGGATATTATTCTCTAAAATATTGGAAAGTTTTCGTAGATTTTCTTTTTTTTTTCATTATTTTTTTTATTATTTGATTTATTCAAAAGTCATTTCAATAATTTCCTATGAGCTGCAAGTCTATTAGCATTTGTTTTTCTTTTAGAGAAAAAGAGAGAGAGAGAGAAATAAAGAGTGAGGAAGGAGGATTGAGTTAAGGCGGAATGGTAAATGAGGACCCTCGTGTTTGAAGCACTCAAAAAGTGGTGTTATGAATTCTAATTGCTTCCAAAGTCCTCAAGAGTCACTTATTGAAGGTTAAGAGTTAAGTGATGGGAAAGATAAAAAAATGTGGGTTCTGTCCGCAAATCAGGTGAATGGTTTTATCTGCTAGTAATCATAAAACCTTAGTGTTTTTTTTTTCTATAAAGAGATTCCTAAACCTTTTTCATACTATGTTAATTTTCTATTCAAAGATTGCAAATTAAACCAAGAAATATTATAAAAAAGGTTAGTTGGTATCCTAAGCTGAATGTAATCTAGAGGTGAAACAAGACTCAAGTGAAAGAATTCACGAGTCGAAGTTGATTAAGGGAAATTACAACAAAGGCCAAATAAATTCGCTTGCAATATGAATTTAATCATATGAATTGAATTATAATTTTGAAAATGAAAATCTCGCTCCCTGCGAGATTTTGATTATAAAAAGCGAGATTTTGTAATTGCGAAATTATGAAAAACGGATTTTGTGTAATTGATGATTTTGTAACCATCTCATTGTGCTTTTATACAGTGTCAAAAAAAATATATTGTGCCGATTCCGAACTGCACTTTTCTTGACAAGCAGTACTCTTGGAGGTTTTGTTAATACTTCGTAAGAGGCACAATCAAGGTGAAGAAAGGGTTTTGCAATAAGGACTTGACAAATTTTTTATTCAAATAAAACGCAAAGCATTTGAGATATTTCGCGAGCACGTTTGCATCGGTCGATTCGTTGGACCCAATTTTCGACTACTCGGCCACATATTTCGGCCGAAACGGCCGCTATTTCGCGTTCAATGTTGGTTCGGAGCTCTTCCAACGTCGTCGCGACGTCTTTTTGTCATAAACCAATGACTTAAAAAGAAAATAGTCTAGAGGCTTTAAACCGCACGAACAAGGCGGCCAATCGACTGGAACATTTCTTGAAACAACACGCTCATCAAACTTACTCTTCAATAATTAGATTGTAAGGTGTGCTGTGTGACTTGTGGCACCATTCTGTTGAAACCACATGATGTCCAAGCCCATACCTTCAAATTCGTGCCAAAAATAATCGGTTATCATGGCGCGATAACGCTGGCCATTCACAGTAAGGTGACGATCGTTATGTCCCAATAACGCCGCCGGCATGCAAACCGTACCAAGCAGTTGGTGGAGGAAGTGGTGTTTCTTGAAGCAAATGTAGAGTTTCACCAGACCAATAACGCACATTTTGTTTATTGACGAACCCATTCAGCCAAAAATGAGCTTCGTCCCTGAAGATTATATTGGCGCATCTTCTCCAGAGCCCAATCGGAGAACGTACGTTGCTTCAAATGGTCGATCGGCTCCAACGCTTGAGTCAACTTGATCTTTTATGGGTGTAGGCCAAGACCCTTGTGCAAAATACGCCATAATGTGATCTGAGCGATGCTCAATTCTTGAGAAAGCCTTAAAATTGACTGTTTTGGGTCGTTTTCTACGGACGCCTCAACGGCAGCGATATTTTCGACACTTCGACCAACCCGTTGTCTCACTGGCACGGCAACATCTAACAACGAATTTCGGTAGAAAATTTTTATAATTTGCAGACGTTGCTCAACCGTGTACTTTGTCATGATGAAAATGTTGAGTTTACTGAATAAATTGAAAATGACAGTTTGATGATTTGTGAAAGGATGCGTTCACAAATTAAATCCAAAGTTGTCAAGTACCCATTGAAAAACCCTTTATGTACCTGCATATAAAAAAAAACTTAAGTTAACTGTCAATAAGGTTAACTGTTTCAGAATTTAGTCAGCGATTTTTAAAGTTAACTCTAATGGTCACTGTGGCGTATGTGTAACATTTTTTTCTGTTGGCAATTTTAAATGTTAATAGCTTTTTTTTTCTACCCCCCTGCAATTAGTTAGACGTTTTGATCTTTGTTATGAATTCTCTCAAAGTTTTTCCTGAAAATACTTTTTCGAAAAAATTGTTCAAGTCCAAAATTTTGAAGAAAACAAAATCGAAAAATTGCACACTTTTTTTTGAATGATTAAGTGATCGTTGATCCTAAAACATAAACTTTTCTCATTTATTATACGAGAATTTTGTACCCTGAAGAATAAGCTTTTGCTAACAACTATGTAATGTGCTCAAAATTTACCAGGTATCTTTAGTTAAAAAAAAAAGGAGGAGAATTTTTCTCAAAAATAGACTTAAATCAGAAAAAAAATTATTGAAATAGAACAAAACTTTCTTTTTTAAACATTTTAAATAAAGAAAATCCAATAAATAGTTTAATTATAAATGATTTTTAAGCTCAGAATTTTTGACAAAAAAATTTTAATCAAAATTTTTAACAGATTTTTTTTCAATGTTTACCATTGGTATTAGCAGAGAAATTATTATTAACATTGGCCAAGATATATGTATTTACATACCAAAGTAGGGGTTTTCTTATATCATCGATAAGTGATATCAACTTTGAAGATACAAGCGAAAGTTTATTTTAAAATTAAATTTTTTAATTGTATTGCCTTTATAGTTCTTATTTCTTGTTCCAAATAAATGTATTCATGGCCAAAGTGGACTTAATCAATACTTTTCTTATTTTTTAAACCTAAAAATAAAACTCATGGCTTTACATTTGTCAATGTTTAAAATAAAATTATTTTTATTGCATCCCTAAACCTTATAAGGTCGTCCTGTAAATGTAAACAGTCAGTAAGAGATCCAATATGGGACCCAAGTGACTTCCTTGAGGAACGCCTGAGTTAACTGAAAACTGCCTCGAATATTCATTGCAAAAAACTACACTGTAATGTCTATTTTCTAAGTATGAAGAAATCCATTTTGTAAAATTATCATGAAATCCTTGGTTGTGTAGTTTCGTGATAAGGGTCTTATGACACAGCTTGTCAAATACCTTACTGAAATCAGTAAAGACACAGTCGACTTGTTCACGGTCTTCAAACGCATCTAGACAAAAAGACGTAAAGTTAACTGAAATTAATAATAAATATTATAATATGGAAACAAATTTTATATCTAATTTTATCCTTAAATTTATCCTTAAATTACTGCTCAGGCAGACTACATTAGATGGTCATGCCTTAAAATTTATTTAATATTTTTTTAAAGAATTTTATTTAAAACTGAAAAATAAAACATAATATCTTTTTATCTGTCTTTTCTATCATTTCAGTAAACAACAAAAATAACTTAATGAATTCTACAAAAAAAAAAATAAACTTATGTAAGTTCGATCTTAAGGTAAGTTGTTCAAGTTTATTTTTCCAATGTTGTCTTTGTCTTTATTTTACGATGACTTAAAAAGTTGACCTAAGGTGTATAATATGGTTTTTGAAACATTGTTGGATTCTGACTGCAATTCTGGTGATAGAAAACTGAAGAAAAAAACTACAAATTCTCTCAAATTGGGTTCAAGTGATTTTAACGAAGTTTCTTTTTAAATATCTCATTTTCTAAATACGGCTATGCCAACACATACATAACCAATGAGTCTGAGCAAAAAACGGTCGATTTCGAAACGTCACCAAGTCGATAGAAATAATTAAGGAAATGTTTTAATTCTATTTGTTATTGGCTCTACCTTTATATAATTCACAGTGTCTTTATTTGGACAAAAAAAAAAGACAAAAAACGGAATTTTTGATCAGAGTTGCCACAGTTTTGTGTATATTCCTATTTGCTTTGACAAAATAAAGAACAATTAAGTAAAATTCTTACAAAATAGTGTTGTTTTTAAGTTTTTTTTTGTAAACATTTCTTGCATTGTTATTTTTACAATTTTTTTTTTAAATATCTAAACTGGTAGGAAATTAAATTTCCTGCACAAAGTTACTTATTTTAAATTTTCCGATTCAGATTAGTCAACCAGTTATATAAAAAATAATGTAAGGGTACTAAGAAAGGTAAATTAATTAATCTTTACAAAAATGGTCATAACTTAAAAAAAATTATTTTCTTCTTCAGACATCAAGCTGTTTGCAATAAATATAAAACAGATTATGTATCCACTAAATTGATTTTATTTTCATAACGTTATACTTACTTTGTATCCCAAATTTTGCCTACTTAGAAAAAAGAATTTTTTAAAAGTATTTGAGGGCCAAAATCATAGATGTGAGAGTAAAAAATCAACTTTGTTTGATAATTAATTTTGTACGCCTAATTTTTTTAATTTTGCTGTCATTTATTAGTTCATAAACGGGCACAGCTCAAAATTAATAATTTTGTAATTTAACTCAAAATATTGAAATTTGAGTGTAGATTCATTTAAAATGGAGACAAATTCCATTTTTTTTAGAACTACGAACTACATACATAGATGACTTTTTCAATTTTTCTTAACAAACTTTTAAGTCATATTAGATTTTGACTTAAAATATCAAAAATATTCAGATTAGTTTCGAGAATACAATATAATTCCTTCATGACCCAAAAGCGTTCCCGGAAATGACTTTCCCGAAAATGACGTTTTGATCATTATTATCGTTTTCTTGCTCTCAACTAAAGCAAACAAAATATTTTTGAGATTTTATTGTAGTGGTCTTGATGTTGCATCATAACATTGTCAAAAAATTATAATTTTAATCTTTATTCATACCAAAACAGGCGTTCCCGAAATGACGCTTAATTCTTATAAAGGGTTTTCCAATAAGAGAAGTTATTATGAATAGCCCGCTATTTCGGTAGCTGTCACTTTTGAAGAGTTCATTTTTTGACATTTGACAAGTAGAAACTAAGCTATTATAAAAATGGAACGATACACGCTTCAACAACGCATTGAAATTATTAAAATTCACTATAAAAATGGTGAAAATTTGGCAGAGACGGTTCGTAAAACTAAAACATTTTTGGGTCGTCGTGAAGCACCTTGTCGGACCGCAATACAGAAATTGGTGGACAAATTCGAGCTGTTGGGACAAGTTAGTGATGTGAAGAATAAAACCCGTGCACGTCGCTCAAGAACAACTGAGAATATTGCTGTTGTAGCCCAAAGTGTTGAAGAAAACCCAGGTTTGTCCATTCCTCGTCGTTCTTTGGAATTAGGCATTCCACAAACGTCATTACACCGTATTTTGCATAAAGACTTTTGTTTTAAGGCTTATAAAGTTCAGTTAACACAAGAATTCAAGCCGGCTGATCATCAACAACGTCGTGTCTTTGCTGATTGGGTCCTTGAAATGCATGAAAATGAACCGGAATTTCATCGAAAAATCATCTTGACTGATGAGGCTACGTCAACAAGCAAAACTGTCTCATCTGGGGCTCAAAAACCCAAGAGTTATTGTTGAAAAGCCTCTCCATCCTCAACGCGTGACTGTTTGGTGCGGTTTATGGTCCCGCGGGGTCATTGGACCTTACTTTTTCGAAAATGAGGCTGGAGCAACAGTTACGGTAAATGGATTGCGCTATCGAGAGATGATTAATGATTTTTTATGGCCTGAATTGGATGGTATTGATCTGGACAACGTTTACTTTCAACAAGACGGCGCTACGTGCCACACAAGCAATGAAACCATCGATCTTTTACGGGAAAAGTTTCCGGACCGTGTTATCTCTCGAAGAGGTGATCACAATTGGCCACCGAGATCTTGTGATTTAACACCTTGCGACTTCTTCCTTTGGGGCCACGTGAAAGATAAGGTCTACGCCAACAGCCCAGCGTCGATTCAAGACCTCAAAGATGAAATTCGTGAGGCTATCGAGGACATAGGGCAGCCACTTTGCGATTTGGTTATGGAAAATTTCATGAAAATGATATGGTCCTGTAAGCGTGGTCTTGGCGGCCATTTGGCTGATGTTGTGTTCCATTATTAACGGCATACCTTCCTCTTTATATATAAATAAACATCCGATCATTTATCTCCAAAAATGCCATTTTTCTTTGAATTTCAAAATAACACCTCTTATTGGAAAACCCTTTATATCAAATTTTATTTCAATTACTAGTTCAATTAAATTTATTTATGCAGAAAACTATTTAGGCAACGATAAATCAGTTTCATGACATACCGAAAAGACTATTTGTAGCGCCATCTGCACGTAAGATAAATACGAAAATTGATATTTTGTCACTTTAACGACAATCAGTCATATTCCTTCGGACAACTTTTATTTAATAAGAAATAATGAATATTCTTGTTTTTTTTTTTGCAAGGCAAGTGAGAATTCTTGAAGAAAATTTAGCCTGAGTAATGTTGAAAATACAGGTAGCTAAATTTAATTGATTTTAGTGTACTTTTTTGTCACTTAAATTCCAGTCTTTGAGTTTTGAGAAGCGTTCCCGAAATGATTTTTCGGCTATTTTAGATGAAATAAAATAAAAAATAACTTTGTTTACAATAAATTTAATACATTTCGGAGATTCATTTAATTTATTTTAACAGATACGTTAGGATTAGATTTTAATTTAATGTAATTTTGATTTGAAAAAAAAGCCTCGACATAAAATTTTCCACCTCCATGATTTTGGCTCTTTAATACACTGTGCCTTAACTTCTTAACTTATTTGTGAGGTGGTAAACTCTTTTTTCTCTGGATCCTTTACATCTATGTAAAAGTATCTAAAAATTCACTCATTATTCATAGCAACAAGTGCATACGACCAAGGGCATGGCCCTAAATTGTAATTCACAATCAGCTATCACCAAAAGAATTCCCTAATTTGAAATGCAAAATTTATATTAAATATGTGTGGTGTTGGTGTCCTACGATTTAATGCGACTACGACACGACCGACGACGACGACGACGCTAGGGGGCGTTAGCATCAGACCCCTCTTATACCCAACACAGACTCAGGAGGGCAATTTGCAAATAAAGTTTCCTAGAAGATAACTCTGAATAGTTCCACAAGAATACTGAGAGTTATTATTAAAGATGTGAATTTTGTTTTTTTTTTTGTTTTGTGTTGGAGGGAGCGCTAAGAAAAAGAGACCAGAACGTGTAGCGTAGGCGATAGGCGAAAAAGAGGGAGAGCTGAAGAGCATTTAGATTAGATTTTATAGTAGATGTCTTGCTAATCAGACAAAGCTTTCCATTTCCCTGCATAAAGTATAGAGGTACTGGTATTGGTTGGTGTATATATATATTTATACTCCCCTGGACATAATTTCGAATTCATTTAGCTTAATAGCCAATTAAGTTAATGAATTGCCCTTCTTTTTTTGTTCCAGTTTATGTAGTTGGCATTTTGTGTGTTGCGATTTTAAAAGAAATTGTACTTCAGATGTCTTTTAATTTGGTCGCTTTGTTGTTATTCTTGTGTCGGTCGGTCTTATGCTTCTTCCTAACTAACCAGTTTAAGTTCGCATAATATTAAGATCTTTCATTTTTTTTTTTATTTTTTAACTTTAATGTGGTTCTACTTTTCTCTTCTTTTTTTTGCAAACTGTTGACAGCTTTTTGAAATTGATGTCGAAAGCAAAAGTGTTGAGAGTAAAAAAAAAAAACAAAAAAAACTTAAGTAAAGTAGAACCAGAAATTACTTTAATAAGTTTGCATAATCATTCACGCATTCGAATTGGACACGCAACACATATTGCATGCAAATTAATGAAATCAATTAATTGCCTGCCTTAATAAATTGTAGAGCTTGTAAAGAGGTAATTGAAACTTTTCATCGAGAGTCTGTGAAGGAACACAATTAACAAAAGAAACACCAACTTATTTACTTATTTTTTTTTTTATTATTATTAAAGAGAGAGAATTTTTGAAAACAACATCATTAAAGCCACTATGTCGCATAAGAGTGTAAGTTGGTTTAAGGAATTTCATGTTAGAGAAAACTTACACTTTGAAAAGTCGAAATGAACTTTTTAAGTCTGAGAAAACACAAATTTCTTGATTGAAAAATAATAATTCGAGGTGAAACCACATTTCATAGTTTGGAAAACTTTTTACACTGAAACATTCCCATGATGTAAGCTTAAAATGCAAAAAACTATGAACAAAACATTTGGGTTGGGTCGGTGGGTATCGAAAATCGTGTTATTTTACGATTTCTATCTAAAGTAGATCTCATAGCGCAAAAAAGTTCAATACAGGAGTTGTAGGTGGTAAGAAGATGTACAATTTTTTTTTCAAATCATTTTTGTATATAACCTCAAAATATTGTGAAAAATGCCAAAAACTATTTTTGTTTGTTTTTTTATTCTTATCTTTTTCAAAAAAAGTTAGAATTTGAAAAAAAAACTTGGTTTTTGAATGAAGGATAATACAATTTGTAATAAGTAACGTATACGCCACCACCCACCATTAATTGTTGTAACCACCCATTAAGTTAAAACAATTAATTTAAAAATAAAAATATCAATGGCTAAATAATAACGGGTGATTTTTTAGCTGGTTTGGTTTTGGCAACACTGGTTTTGACAGCTGACGTGTGTTTAGTACCTTGTGTCACTGTCAAACAGCTTCAGTTTGGTTTGCAATTTAACCATGGATCGTCTTACAAATGAACAGCGCTTGCAAATTATTGAATTTTACTATCAAAATTCGTGCTCGGTTCGAAATGCTCATCGCGCGCTGCTTCCATTTTATGTTCGGCATTCTCGACCTTCTGAGCAGTCTATTTGGAAGATTGTGACCAAATTTCGCACCAAATTTACTTTGTTGGACATTAAACCACCAACACGTTTACGTACTGTGCGTAGTGAAGAAAATATTGCGGCCGTATCAGCTAGTGTGACAGAAGACCGCGAAATGTCGATTCGACGCCGCGCCGTTCCCAACAGTTAGGCCTTTGTTAGAGCACTACGTGGAAAATTTTGCGGAAGGATTTGGGCGTAAAGCCTTTTAAGATACAGCTGGTGCAAGAACTAAAGCCAGCCGACCTACCACAACGCCGAATTTTTGGTGAATGGGCTCTTGGAAAGCTGGCCGAGAATCCGCTTTTTTATCGAAAAATTGTGTTCAGCGATGAGGCTCATTTTTGGTTGAATGGGTACGTAAATAAGCAAAATTGCCGCATTTGGAGTGAAGATCAGCCAGAAGCATTGCAACAACTACCAATGCATCCCGAAAAAGCCACAGGTTTATGGGCCGGCGGCATTATTGGGCCATATTTCTTCAAAGATGATGCGAATCGCAGCGTTACTGTCAATGGTGAACGCTACCGAGCGATTATAACAAACTTTTTTTTGCCCAAAATGGAAGTTCTTGACTTGCATGATATGTGGTTTAAACAAGACGGTGCCACATGCCACACAGCACGCGAAACAATGGCGCAATTGTGAGGCGAGTTTGGTGAACAGTTAGTTAGGGGTATGTCAAGGCTAATGTCTATAGGGACAAGCCCGCTTCGATTGACGCACTGGAAGCCAACATCCATGCATTCATTCGTGAGATACCGGCCGATACGTGTGAAAGAGTATGCCAAAATTGGACTCAGCGGATGGGCTACCTGAGACGCAGCCGCGGTCAACATTTGCATGAAATTATCTTTAAACATTAAATTGCAAGGTTCAAACTATCGATTCAAATAAATATTTCATTAATTTTTTCGAATTTTTTGTGTTTTTATTTTTTTAAAGTTCTAAACCTCTTAAAAAATCACCCTTTACAACCAGTTGAAAATTCACTAAATGTTTAAAGTATATACCTACCGATATCGGAGCTCTAAAGCATTTAAAAAGCAAGCGGAAATGACACTTTTTAGTTTCTAACATTTTAGCCAAAAATAGTGCGCAAATTTTGTAGTACAACATTTTGAGGTACACAGGGCTGCTATGCAGGTTTTTGAGTAATTTTTCTTTTTAAACTCTCATAAAAAAACACTATGAACGTGTTGGGGTCAAAATTCTGTATGTGCCAAAATTCTATAATCCAAAATTCTGTATTTTAAAATTCTGTATTCCAAAATTCTGTAAATTCAAAATTCTGTATTTTAGAATTCTGTAAATACAAAATTCTGGATTTCAAAATTCTGTATTCCAAAATTCTGTAAATGATAAAACAAAAATTGTTTCGATGAATTTTTATCATTTACAGAATTTTGGAGTACAGATTTTTGATATTTTCATTTGTAGAACTTTGAAGTACATATATAAGTAATGCACCTCTCCGCAACTAATATGCATAAAGGTAATCGTGATATAAAGTGAAGTCAGAATAATGACCAATATTAAATTGTTAAAATCCAATAATAAAGGATAAATTGTGTGTCAATGGTTTTATGTTCTAAAACGAAAGAACAACAAAAAACAGACATTTAACTGGGCGTGTTGAAAAAAAACGTTAACTTAAAAAACGAGGGTTATTATTGTTTTTTTTTTTTATTATTTTTAAACTATTACTTAATTTTTTTATTGAATAAAAACTGTTCAACAGGCAACTAAAACACCTGTTTATAACTGTGAATTTAGTGTAGAGATTTAGAATTACAGAATTTCTAAAAGCAGAATAATGGATTTGCAGAATTTTGAAAAACTGAATTTTGGATTTACAGAATTTCGAAATACAGAATAATAAAGAAGCAGAATAATGGAATGCAAAATTATGTTCATACAGAATTTGTTATTCAAATACAGAATTTTGGTCATATAGAACTTTTGAATACAGAATAACGACCCGTTCCCACTATGAACTCTACCTTAAATAATCAATACTAATTAATAGACTGGCTTAAATTAAAAAAAAAGTACGCTATAAATGAGGCTTTTACCTTTATATCTTAGAATACTAAACATATTTCTTAAATTTTTCAAACAAAAACGAGTAAATAAGCTTATCAAAAATTACTTTTAAACAAAAGCTAAAAAAATAAAATAGATCTGACAACTACAAACTTTCGACTTAAAATAAAGCTGAAGGATCATCATGACTTGGTTAATATGGGTGCCACATGACGTAGTGCATGCTTATCTATTAGTTAACGGTCATATTTTCATTTTATGCTTAATTTTATAGGTGCATCGGTATAAAACCCACAACTAAGCGTCCACAATTGCAAGTGCTATTTCTCCAGATAGTAAAAAAGCTTTGATTTTTTTTTATAACTTGCTACTTTCATAAATTAGTGACACAAATCAAAGTTTATTATCTTGAAAAGTATCGATAGTAGAGATTTCTTTAAAAGGACTTATTTATTTGAAAATTTAATTGAATTTTTTATGCAATATCAACGAAAAACCAACAAAAAAATCATGACAAAATTGACTTTCGTGGCCTGAAGTAGGTACTGTCTCGCCAATGAAATTTACAGCTAAATCCCAATTTTGTAGATCATTTTATTCTGAGTAATTTGCTTTTTAGCACTTCGAAATAGCATAAAATGCTGATGAGTAGTAGAGAAAATTGTGTTTGATAAAAAATTGCGGGAAAACCGTTACTAGCACATAAAAGAATTATTAGCCAAACTAAAACAGTTATAAAAATTCTTATTTGAATGAAAGAAAAATCTTACAAATCGGACGTCGCACACAGGAGTATTGGGCCCCAAAATCCGGTCGTAAGTGAAAAAAAAATCGCATTCGACCCGTTAATTATTGCTTTTCGTAATCCTCAATACCTATGCTTACTAAAATCGGTTTCAAATAATAACTATTGACTAATCCCCGAGATCTAAAAAATTTCTATTGATTTCCAAGGTCAAGGTATGTAATTTATTTTACTACAGAAATTTCTATATATTTTGTTGATAAAGTATTAAAAATTGAGATGACAAGAAGTGCATAGAAAAACATGAAAATTTATGTAATTTTCGTTAGAAAAAAGGTGTTTTTGTTGTTTAAACAATTATGTTTAATTTAGATATAGAACCGAATTAACCTTAAATATTAACAATGTTTAAAAATTTCATGTATAAATCAGTAAAACGAATTAAATTAAATTGAAAAAAAAAGAAAAAGAAAATACTTAATTAAATTTTTTTTTATTTAACCCGAAACTTTTTTTCAGTGTAACTTTTGAATGCATCATAAGTTGTAAAATAATATTTTAAGCCAATTCCAATAAAAAAAAAAACTTAAAAAATATGTTTGGCCGGATTTTGAGGTCCAACACTCCTCTGTGCGTCGCGTCGGTCGTTTGGCAAAGATACTGCCAGAAAAAGGAGAATAGAACCAAAATCATAAAAGCCGTTATGACTCGAAAACGAAGAGAAAACGAGAAAATTGTCTCATGAGTTTGTGTTGACTTAGAATGACCTCAGTAATAGATGGTTTTCGTCTGCGGCTGTGACTTTGGGACACCCTGTAGGTATATTATTTTTAAGGGCTCATATTTTAGGGAAATTTTTTTTGGGAGTATTTCCAACTGAATTCAGCTTGAGGAGTGGAAAAAAACCTTCGAATGTTCTTGCGATGGCAAGACTATTAGAATTCTTTGAGCTGGGAGTCTACATACTTTTTTATTTATTAGTACCTACATAAGAAAGTTGGCGACCCCCCTCCCCCCTACATTTACACAAAAAGTTATAAGTTTTTGAAAAAGAGAAGTCCATTTCCCCAACCCGGCAATTTCACAAACCTAAAAAAGAAAAATTCTATTAATTTGTCAAAATAAAAAAGTTTCAAAGTTTTTCACAGTTTTGCACACATAACGCCTAGTTTTGCACAAGATTTGGGACTCTGACCAAGATTTGGGACTCCGACCGTCTAAGAGCATTTTCAAAACCCGGCTTTTTTCAAAACTTCAATTTTCTTTTGTTTTAATTTTGCGAAATTGCCGGGCTGGTGACATTCGGGCGTTAAAAAAAACACAATCGTGAGGACCTTTTTCGTGTTTGCCTTAAATAACATAAAAAAAACGTAACATCGTAGCTGGTTTCGAATTTTCATTTTTGAATTCTGGCTTGACCAGATGCGTGCACAATCCCATCACTTGACCCGATTTTCTGAACAGAGGAGAGCTTTAAAAAAACTAAAAAAAAAACTTGTTTTTTAACGCTCCTATGGCTGCACGTACTGCGACGTGCCACTCAAGTCCGCATTTGAATCAGATGTGGCTACAACAAGTCGGAAAATATTATAACAAGTAAGCACATTAAATGAACAAATTTTTCAAAATACCATTTTAAAAAACGACTTTTACCCCAAATATCGTTTAAAAGCTTTTTTACTCTTATCGGCATGCAATCAAGTAATTCTTGGCGACCATCCAGGGTATTGCGACCCATAGTTTAAAAAAACACTGGCTTAAAGGATCATTCATTACACAGAAACCTCAGAGTGGCCTCTTTTAAACAAAATTAAAAATTATTTTTAAAATTACATAATTTAGTTTTTTTTATCATACATTTTCTGCTTTGAGTGTTTTTGGGAGCTGACAAATAAAAACGATGTTTTTGTTTCTACTCTCAATTCAGACTCGGTTCTTAACCAAACAAAAAAAAAAAAAAAAAAATATAAAAATTATTAACGCCAAAAGCAACGTTAAATAATATAAGTTGCTTTATAATAATTGGCAGATTTTAAACCATTTTAACAATAAAATTTATAACAGTTTGTTAATGGTGTAAATCCGACATAAGTTGAATAAGCTGCATGAAATGAATTTTAAATGAAAATACAAAAAAACATAACAAAAAATAAACAAAAAAACTGGTCTGGTTTTTGTAAACTTTGTTTAACTACCGCCCGCCCTTTTTATTTTAATTACATAACAAGTGTTGAATTGCGTTCATTTTATATATTATACTTATGCAAATATGATTAATTAATTGGTTTATTTACCAGAATTTACAAAAGAAATTATTGACCTATTAATAAATATATAATTTTCATTCTCACATTGAACAAAAATTGAATACTTAACATCAAATAACAAAAAAATAAGGAAAAAGGATTTTTTTATTTGTTGTTGTTGTTGTTTGCATTTGAACAAAAGCGCATTAATTGGTTTTAAGAATACAAAACCAAAGCAATGTTTTTAATAATAATCAACTAACAATTATCAATTAATTAATTACTTTATAAGTTATACCTACTGTTGACATTTTAGAGATTTTATATAATAGAACATTATTATGCAATAATTTTTTTTGCTACTATATAATTTGGAGGCTTTGTTTTTATTAATTAGGTTTGACATTTAAATTTTAATGCTAGCGGAAAGTAACACTAACGATGAGGAGGCGAAACCTAATTTGAAGGCAGCTGTTATTATGTGGAGTCATTAAATTGCTTCCGGAATAGGTATAGAAACCATATCGCAGTAATGTCCTTTTCTAAGGATGCTGAGTCAATGTTCCAAATCAATGTCAACGTGTCTTACTAAAATATACCTCTTCATTGGGGGTATACCTTGACGCCGCCGCCGGCGGCGGAGGGGCTTACAGTGACTACTACAATAAAACATGCTATCGCCAATTTAAAGAGGCCCTGGGATTTCTTTAGTCCTTTTACTCATAAAATGGTGAAAAGGAAATATATATTTAATAAATGTTTCTTCATTCGAGTAAGATAATTTATATATATTGCAAATTATGTTCACATTTTTATGAGTTTCAATTTTATGAGTAATTTTTTACCTGTTAATAAAGGGGAAACATAAATTGCCCCCCCCCCCCAACAGATTGTGGGAAAGAGGGTGGGTGTGTGTAGAAAATTATGTTTTTTGTTACGATTTGTAATCTAAAGTAGACCTTATAAAAACATCTACAACTTTTGTTCAGATAATTTTTCTATACCTAACCTCAAAAATGTTGTGAAAAATTCCAAAAACGTTTTGTTTTTGTTTTGTATGTTTTTTGCAAAGTTTTTCAAGCCCGAATCAGGGCATCGAAAGTTTTGTCAAAAATATGGTCTTAACCAAGACATCACAAAGAAAGTCTGTTTAAAAAGTTCAAAATTCGATATTTCAAAATAAATTCTTCAAAAACACAAAAAATTGTGTCAAATTTGTTTGTGTCCAAATTTTATCAAAATCTAAGAATTTTTGAAAAACGTAAAAATAAAAATCCAAACATAAAATAGTTTTTGGCATTTTTCACAATATATTTGAGGTTCTATAGAAAAATTATCTGAACAAAAGTTCCAAATTTTTTTGCCACATACAACTCTTGTGTTGATTTTTTTCCGATAGGTATTGTACTTTAGATAGAAATGGTGAAAAACACGATTTTCGACACCAAGCCCACTTTTTCGCGCATTCACCCCCTTTCCCCCAATATATTGGTGGGCAATTTATGCTTCCCCTTTTATATACCATTTATCCTAAAATTTCCCAAAGCCCTTGTCCGTCCAGCTAATAATTTTTCCAACTTTTAAGATCAAAAGTATTTTTTGTTTTTTTTTTTGTTTTTGAATATCTCATCTGCAACGAGTACCTGCCATGTAACATTTTTGACCTATTCGAGTTTTCTCGAAAACGGCTAAAACGATTACATTTTTAGAATTTTTATTGAAAAATCGTTCGAGCCGGTTTAAAAAAAAAATATTTTCTTAGTAAAAAACTTTCTAACAATTTTTCAAAAAAAACAAAAATGGGGGCTCAAGCAACCATTTCCTATGTGCTTGTTGCTTATCAGAAATGTAGGAGACGTACAATTTTCTGCCAGTGCCGAACAGTTTCTGGGAATCGAACCTAGACTTTCAAGGGGTACGAGTGGTACTGCAGCGCAGCGTCCGAAAAGACTGATATGATTTCGAATGAACTGTATGTTGCTTGTAGAAAAAAAAAATATAAAAAAAGCCAGTTTTTGGACCTCTAATGCAGTTCAAATCATTATTTCAAAAACGGTTCATTATAAGCCTGATAATTTAACGAACATTTTCTTTGCAAACAGAGTTGATTGAATATGAAATTATTATTTTTGAGAGTTCCTATACTAACATGTTTTAAAGCCTTTCAAATTTCATGTCCCTTAAGTATGGGTTGATGCGTCTTGCATTTTCTATTCAAGTTGAATATCACCACCTAAAATTTCTAAATTTCTTTCGTTTTTCTAAAATCTTCTCAAAATTACACACAAACTTTTACTAATTACTCAATTTTTTCCGCTGTAATCATAGAAAATCTCATGCATTTTCATCTTAAGAAAATTACGTGTGATACAAACATAACACGGTCCAAAACCACACACACACACACACATACACCCACATTATGTAGGATGTTTTCAAAATGAAGTACTTAATATGATATAACACCTTTATTTTTCCATCATGAAACATGAATCTCTTAAGAAAATTTTCTATAATACTCGTATATATTTTATTTTTTCACACGCAACTATGAGACATGTTGTACTACCTACAAAGAAACAACAACAAAGTCAGAAAAACACTGACGTTTCTTTGTGACTCGAGCTATCAAAGAGAAATGAATTTCCCTCATGTCATTATGTCTTAATTACATTTCATACTCGAAAAGCAGTTTTAATGAAGAAAATTTAACCTTGTGGTGTCTAGATTGTGTTATTTTTTTTTTCATTTTTTTCATTTTTTTTTTGTTTAATAAAACTGAATTTTTTATTTTATTCTAACTTAAATTATAAGGTACATAAATTTAAAGCGAAATTGGATAGAAAATATATTTTTGATAGACAAAAAAAAAATATTTTTCACATTAAGTGATGGTAATTTAGCGGAGCATTTAATTTAACAAAATTTCAAGTGGCCATACGAAACATAGACATTCGCTTATAGCCATCATAACTCGTTGGCCATGCGGATAAAATTAGCTAAATTAAGCAATTATTTTCCATTCAAAATAATTCCTATGCACTCGACGGCGAATATTTCAATTTTAAGTCCTTCCTTCGATGGCACTTCTCATCATTAAGCGACCACGGTTGGGTCGGGCAAAAATTTGGCGCCTTTTGAAAGCTACTGTATATAAAGGGTTGATACAGTTAATAGTGTCGTTTATATTTGTTTATTATGTTGTTTTCTATCATATGCATACTTACTATGCAAACTGCAGTCAATTGAAATTGCAGTCAATTTAGTCACATTTAATTGAATTAACTTTTAACTGCAAATTAGTACTGCTACTAAGTAATTTAACTGCAAAATAAGCAGTTAGCGTTTAGTACTAAAATACTGACTGTATACAGTTAATAAAACAGAAAATTGACTAATAGTTAATTAACTGCAGTACTTTTTGACTGGATTTAGTGTTTTATTATAAAGTTTCTTGTAATGTTGTGTGACTAAAACAAGTCAAAAAGTACTGCTGCTAAGTAACTTTTAGGTCAAATAACTGCTTTCATTAACCGTACAGTCAGTATTTTAGTACTGACTGCTGACTTTTGTTAAACAGTAGAAGTACTTTTGTAAATTATCAGACTTAAGAAATTTAGTCTTCTTTTAAGTCAATTAACTGCAGTACCGAAAAGATTGCAGTTTTTACAACTCTGCTACTATGTCAAAATTTTCAACTTGCCCTTTGGGGTAACCACCTTAAAACCTTTGTCGTTTTTTTACTTCCCCAATTGAATATAATTTTGTAGAGCTTGTTGCACTGATTATAAAAAAGGTATGTAAAAATTCCGTAACACCATTTCCACTGCCCAAATACGTGAATCGATTTTAATCAAATTTAGTACAGATGATTTTAAAATGTAATTTCGAAAGTTTTTTTTGCTCGAGTACCTCCCATATAAGATTTGAGTTATTCGATTTTTCTCAAAGTGATTGCAACAAAACAGAATTTTTTTTTTTCAAAAATTCAGACAGCGGAAAAACACGGTTGCCGTTTTTTATACATACATACTTTTTTTTTGTTAATTTGTGCGGTGTTGAGGAGACTTAATGCTATAGAAGTTGAAGCCGCGCCGTCGGGCACACCTTTGCCAAGTTTCCATTCATTGGGCATACCAACTTTCCTCCAACCAAATTTTAGAAATGAGTTGATGTATGCTTCTGACCAAGTCATTTCCCACTGCCTTAAATAATGCGATTTAAGCTTGTACATCGGAGTTCGTATTTTTACTAGGTTTGGGGGGGTTTTGGTCATCATCATCTACGGTATATGAGTTTTTCTGCATAGCAGCGGATGGTTGGCTTTCTTCACCGTTAAGTAGTTTTAAAAAGTATTCTTTCTAGATCCTTTAAATCGGTTGCGTGTCTCCGACGTTATTCTATTCTATTTTCATCACGACGGGATGCTTTTATTCTGGCCTGATATCTTTGGGTATATATGCCTCATTCTTGACTGCATGTGCCTGGCAGCACACCTCATACATTTAGGGGTTTTGGATTGGCTGAAACCCGCAGCACATGCGAGGCGGTATTTTAATAGTAAGTTGGCAATGAATCCAATGTTTGTCTACAGTTGGTGCTGTTTAATAGTTTTCTAAGAAATTCAGAAAGACGAGGCCAGCTAATGTTTTGGCAGTCTCTTGCGATATCGTCGAATTTTTTCATAATATCCGCTCTTCTCTGGGACCTTATTATGTAAAACGAAAACGAACGAAACCGTACTACAAGGTAGTCTATGTATGTTGGCCCCTCGGAATATTCGGACATCTAGAATACCGGATGCATGCCTGGTGTCTATCGCAACATCATCAATTTGGTTAATAGTAACTTAATCTGAAGACCGCCAAGTTCCCTTGTAAATATTGTGAATTGTGAATTTTGTGCTTCAACCGCCAAACCAAAGATGCTCTACTATCCGATCGAGGCGTTTAAGTCACCTAAAACAATCTTGACGTCCGTCGTCGTGCCTCGGGCACTTACGTCCTCTCAATAAGTCCGCAGAATGCCTTTTTGGTGGCCTCACGTTTCTCCCCTGTTGGGGCTTGGGCACAAATAAGCTTGAAGTTCCTAAATTTGGCTACGATGCGGATTGTTACAAGGCCCTCACAAACATTTATCGAAAGCGCATGATTTCTTGCCTAAGTTTACCTCCTATCACAAAACCACATCCATACAGTCGCTGCCTCTGTCCCCTGTAGCACTTCCGGTGTAGATATCGCTGGATTTCAATTTTTGTATGCCATTTCCATCCCATCGTATTTCCTGATGGTATAAGGTCTGGATTTTCTACGTACAGATCTAAAATTTACTGTCGTAAGTTTCGTTTGCCAGGGTCTTCAACATTTGAATCTTCCATAACCGAGACTTGTAATAGTTATAGTTGGTTCATAATTATCAAACGACAGGAGCCCCCACCCTGAAAGGCCAGGTCATTTATGACTCCAAGGTGGTAGGTCGGGTTAACCGCTTCTTATAAGCCTTTATTCGGATTTTGTCGGAGTAGCCCATAGAAGGTGTTCAACAACTATTTCATCGTGACTGGAACTAGTGACGCTACCTGTGGGGTGTGCCTTGGTGGGAACACTTTCTTCGTGCTGGGATTGGGGGGTGGGTGTAATTTGTAGCGACCTTCAGCGATCGCACAGTTCTAAGTTTCATTGCAATTTCGATGTCCCGTTCACCACGTCAATGCCCCCTTCACCACGTCAATGTCCCCTTCACCACGTCAATGCCCCCATGGAGTGGTATAACGCGCCCGAAATAGAAAAATATATAGGCCGGTCCTGCCCTCAGCTTATTGTAATAATAAATTTGTCAAAAACACGTAAAAAATAAAAACCAGTAACATACCTATGTTTTATTTCCCTTTACAACTTAAATTTTTGATATTTATCTCAATTTAAATTGCTGAAGTCACACGAACTACCCTATTAACTGCATTTAGTTTGTTGAATGGAGATCTTCTGACAAAATAAAACAAAAAAAAAAAAAAAAAGTACCAAAACTTCATCATTAACACGCTTTGTGTCGGTCTACTGTTTTGTCGTCGACGTGTCGCGTCGCTCGTGTCGCAGCCAGCATAGTGACGGACGGTGTGTGATGGCAGCGTGAGGCGTGCGTGCTGCCTCAATTGAAGAAAAAAGAAGTCAACATCAACACATCACATAAATAACAACCCCCCCACTTAACACTGGTAATTTACACTTGAAGGTCTATTGTTTTTTTTTTTCTTCCCTTACAAGTCCGCATATTGTCTAAGTTCCCGCCATGTGAATTTTCAAAAAAATAAAGAAAAAAAAAAATTCGTAAATTCCTCTCGACAACGTATATCTCAAGTGTCGCGCTGTGAAATCCCACAACAAAGCGTGACAAAATATCCTGTTTTTGTGGATCTCAATTGCGCAAGTCTTGTATAATGTTGGTTTTTGAGATGCAGAAACACTGAAAATGCAAAATAACACAACACAATGCAAAATACAAAACAACAACAACAAAAAATAAGAAGAAAAACAAAAAAAACAAAAAAAAAAACACTAAAACACCCCCTACTTTTGAGGATTTGTGCATTTCTGCGTGACCTCTTTATCGATTTGAACTATCGTTTGGCTTCGTTCATGTGGCACGGACAGCACAACAATCGCACCAGGCATTCTGTACGTCGATACCAACTACTATCGTTGTTTGCCTCCCTCACTTTATAGTCACTAAGGACGAGGACGAAGACTAAGGACGAAAAGGACTTAGAGGCAACAACGAATGAAATAAAGGGCCAGAGGCATTATATCGTGCCACTTCCGCACTTAAAACTTGTGCAACTGCAATCAATCTCAAATCTCGGTCTCTAATCAAACCCGGGCCTTTCTAACATTACGAACATATATAAAGCAGCGCTGAGCCTCATTGGTTGTACACTTATAATGTTGTAGGTGGAAAATGCGACTGGTAGCGCGTTTCTGATTTTGGATATCCAATATTTCCAGCTCCGTCTTTGACGTCCGTCGCCACCGACCGACCGTGCCTCGAAACGGCTATGATGACGATGACGACGACTACGACGATAATGCTGAGGATTTCATTCCTCCTCCTAGTAGTAGATCTCTGAATTCGCATCACACAGAAGAATCACTTATCGTGATGATAAACATTCGAAATATCAGAGGGGTTCATTCTCTCCACGATATGGTCTACCATTTAAAGGGACTTATTACATTCGTACAATCGTACATTCGCACATTCGTTGCCATGCATGCCGTGCCGTGTCGTGGCACATCTCATCTCATAGGCCATATAAATAGACTTTGCATTTAGGGTATTTAGAAGCAAACACCGGGTGGTGATTATGCTGCGTTTTTCTTCTTTGTGAATGAGATGAATTATAATCTTTGTTTGAAAATCTGCAAAAGGCTTCCTTAGAATTTATTTCTACGAACGAGTACTTATACGCGTTGTAGGTACTCATTATTATTTTTTTTTTTTTTTGATGCGTGAAATTGTTAAGGCAGAAAATCTAGATACAGTTCGTTCTTCATATGAATGGGTTTTTTTTTGGCATTTAAATTTCTTTCAAGAACTTGAAATGGAAGAATTACGAGTTTTTGAGAATTTTTCAAAGTATGACATTTTAAGTTTCGATGTATCCAAGGTTGTGGCTCAAACGTCTTGCGAAAAATGAATGATCTGGTCCTTAAAAACGATAAAATCCAAATATCTGACCAATTCTCCGAGCAAATCTCCGAATTCTTTTAAACTTTTAGCGAAATTTGATTGAATAATGATCAAGGCAGAGGGAAACAGATGGCTAAAAGGAGTTTGAAGTGCCTTTACAACTAGATGAAGACCTTAGAAAACCCTCCAAAATTGTAAAGAAATGCCTCGGAAAACAGAAATTTCTAACGTTGGCATGGCAAGCACAAACCTTTGACATCAATCATATTGGTTTTTGTTTTATTGAGTTTGATACGCCATTTTTTGGTCCAATCTTTTACTGTGTCGACTACATGTTACAATTTTGTTTGATGCCTTGACGACGCATTTGTCGGGTACCAAAATTGCAGTATCATCTACAAACATAGACATAATGGCGTTGTTATCCACTGGAATATCCCTTGTATTTATATAGCAAATAAAGGGTAGGTCCTAGGACACTTCCTTTTGGAACACCTTCTTCTATTTTCTTTAGTTCGGAATAATCCTCATCGTACCGTATTCAAATGTCACGTTTTACATGGATGAAGGTTGTCGGATGAATTTTAAGTCCAATGTGGAGTCAGACAGGGTTGCATACTGTTGCCAACACTTTTCCTGTTAGTGATAAGTGATGTGCTGCGTGCAGCCCTGTTAAACGCAAGTGGTGGAATTCAATGGAGTCTGACATCCCAACTAAAACATCTGGACTACACGGACGACGCACGTATGCTTACTCTCTCATAGGATCATGGATCTCCATCAAATGACAACAAGGGTGGAGGGAGAAGCAGAAATCGTGGGGTTGAAAATTAACAAAAACAAAAATGATCAGCCTCGGAAGTAACTCATCCCTTCAATTCAATATTTCTGGATAACCGTTAAAGATATTCGGTGGGCCGAGAATCAGAGAACTACGTTATATTTTCATAAATCGTATACGATGGCGCGCAGGAGTAGTGGAGGCCATATGCCCCTTAAGGGGATTACAACGGACTCTTCAAGGTCTTTGTCTATCGTGGAATGTTTATTTCTGAATCCAAACCGATGATTTCAAATAAGATTTCTTTGTTTTATAATTTTGCTCAATCTTTTCAGTAGCATTTTTTTTATAAACTTTTGCCATAATTGGTATAAGCGATATTGGTCTTTAAGACGTAAGTTCAGCAATGTTCCAATGATGTGGGACATATAAGTTACCTTTTTCTTTCTAAAAAAAATGGCAAGCACATTTGCATAAATGGACCACAGTGAAAACATTACGAACAAGTTGCTGTAAGAAAACATTGATGAACTGTTGGAGTATGTAGGTTTTGGTAAAAATAGATCTGGTTTACAGAAAAACGATAAATTTCACAACTGTGTGCAAATTTTGTGAAAAGTTGACATTTAGTCATATTTAAAAACAAGTCATTGAGCTTGCACCAATCAGTTAAATGATCAAGATCGTCTTGAAGAAGTTGCCAGTCGAGTGAAGATTTAATACATCTAAAGTACTTTAGATTGTCCGCGAACAGAAGGCGAAATGAATTTGTATAAAACGTTAGGCATGTCATTATTAAAAAAAATTAAAAACATGAAGGGTCCAAGATGACTTCCTTGCGGTACCCCAGAACTAACTTAAATAGGAGATTAATGAATATTATCAATAGACACCAGTTGGGTACGTTTCGTTAAGTAGGATGCAAGCCACAACAACAAACTAAAATGAAAGCCTACAATATCCAGTGTAGTAGAGTGATTAACTTTATCAAACGCTTTGGAGAAATCAGTATAAATGACATCTACCTGATTTCTTCCAGGTTATATATGACATAATTAGAAAATGCAACAAGGTTAGTAGAGGTCAGTATTGAGTCTGGATCTATAGAAGCAAGGGTACAGTAAAGTGAGGCAGTCATCTCCACTCTTGTTTCACAACCCTAAAATATAGTATTCGGACTTAGAAAATTGATAAAACATTTATTATAAAATTTGTTAGCTTCCCCAAAAAACATTAACCTCATTCGCGCTACTTTTACTAATATTGGCTTCTAATTTCTAAGCCTCTTTAATGGATGTATACGAATATTTCTCGATGTATAAAAAAAAAATTGATGATTTACTGAAATCGCACATCAAAAATTTTATGTATATTAGCTACTAGCTATTTCATTTTTTTGTATTCATACAATATCCAACTTATCATTATTACGCTCGAATTCATCATTAAAATTTATGATTTCAAACCATTAAAATATTATGAATGTTAATTCCTCCATTCATTATCACGTCCAAAGCGCGAATAATTCTTAGATTTAGAATGAATACAAAAATAAAACAACATTTCAGCATAAACGATTTTAGATAATTTACAGTACAAATAAAAACATTCCAGCTTAGAATAGATAATAAATAAAAAAATAAAAAAAAAATCGTGTTGTTTCAATTTATGCAATGCGCCAATGATCAAACTAATTAGGTTTTATAGTTTTAACGAAATACACATACCCCCCCCCCCCCCCTCCCCACGATAATAGTGTTCAACTTAAACTCGGTCACATCTCTCTAAACAAAAATTCACAAAACCATGATAATTTGTGTGTAAAATAATAAAACTTCAAATCTTTCAAACACTGGATATAAATTATTTCAGGGCATATTTATATTAGATGAAGAGTTTGTTTGTGGAAGAAGTATGTACAAGGAGTCTTTCGGTGGGATATGGTGGTAATAAATTTGGAACCCGATGTGATAAGTGATATATTCGAGTATTATAATCTTTGGCTTCCTCTCTCTGTGAGAAATGCTATGCAACAACTACTACCAACTATTAAGTAAAACATATTTCTCTTATAGGGTGAGATAAGCCG
The DNA here is from genome assembly GCA_948107695.1 of Meliscaeva auricollis. Lineage (NCBI taxonomy): Eukaryota > Metazoa > Arthropoda > Insecta > Diptera > Syrphidae > Meliscaeva > Meliscaeva auricollis. Next base: position 28,111,761 of record OX403619.1, on the reverse strand, counting down.
TCTAATACAGAAGTATTTACTCCACATACGACTTTAATGCTTTCAACAACTTTTTGGTATCTTAAAGATACGCGACAAGTACCTACATCTGATGGAAGCACTCGAAAACAAACTGAAGACAACAACAACAACCAACAGAGAAAAAAAAGAACCAAAAAGATAATTACAATTTAAAACATTATTAATTTTCTTCGTGACCTGAAATAACTCCCCCAAGTGTATTATATTTAATTCATGCTTTTCCACAAAATATCAACAACAACAACAACAAGAAGAAAGAAGAAGAACAACATGACAATAACACCGCCTTCTGGCTGGCGGTAGTGGTGGAAGTGGAAAAAAGTTTTTCTTCCTTCCTTCCACTTGACTCATTAATGCGGATGCCAAGAGGTTCCCAGCACCCATCTACCAGCTAGAGCATTACAGTACAGAAAAAGCCAAGACCAAAAGACGAAAAGAAGCCAAATATTATTATATTATGTGACAATACATGACGTCCTACTATCAGCTTCCACTGGGAATAATTAATTCTCACGAGATACGAAAAATTGATACCCTATACCTACCTACCCTTCTTGCACGTCTCATTCTCTCATAGCGTAGTCGTTTCTTCACAACTCGTGCGAACTTATACTTACTTACGTCGAATTGTCGCGTCGCTTCGTCAGAGTCGTTGTTGTTGACTGCTGATGATGATGATGCTGATGGTGATGCTGCTTCAGAAGCACTAGAACGCTTCAACCATGAAATTTCCCCCCCCCCCCCCATTCAATGTCTTCCTACATCCCCATCATTCCCATATAACCGACCCCAAAGTCTAACCCCTCCCCGAACCCTGCCGAACGCCGCGCCGCCGACCTGGCACAAATAACCGACCAAAGATGAATTATCAACTTGCTTTATTTATATTGCTGAGATTTATATTGCTGATTCCGAGGCAGGGGCAAGGGGCGCCACTTCCTGTTTCACATGCATAATATACATCAACCAAGAATTGCACGGCCTGTAGAAGCCTGCAACTGCAATTCAAGCTTACGCGCGACTATGTGCGTCGTTATCGTGTCCGCTGTCTTCACTTACCCCCTTTTTTCGGCCAAGTAACAACGAACACAAAAAAAAAAAAAAAGAAACCGCCAGTCCAGTTTTCCTCACCTGTGCAAGCGAACGAACTTCATCGCTGCCGTCACTGCATCCAAGTATACTGTATCTCCGTATCTTCTACTACTGTTTATGACAATGATAGTGCAAAAAAAAAAAAAAGAACTCTTACGGGCCGGTCAGAAACCAGTTTCTATGAAGTTGGACTGGTACTGGTGCAGCCAGCAGGTTGGCATTTGGGTTTTTTTTTTTCTTTGTATTTCTTACGCCAGCCATCAGGTATAAGAGGCACCAAGAAGGCAAAAACAACAAAAAAAGGCTTTGCCACCATAATAAATGGCCGCTTTTACTTCTTCTGACAATTGCCATTAGCAGAAAACGATGCACATAGCAGCAACGCGGCGCGGCGGCGGCGGCGCGAGTTGAGTTGGAGCATATAGCGTATATAGTGTGGCAGAAAGCGAACAACCTGTTCGGTTGTGGCAGCAACAAAACAAGCAATTGCACGTCAGTATTATGTTCGTAGGTACCAACCGGTTTCTCCAGAAACGGGCAACAGGCTTTTCAATAAAAGTCAGGTGCGCGAGCCTCGCGTCTTCTAAGTTTCATTCATAAAACGAAATTTTGTTTTTTTTCTTTTTTTTTTTAATTTTGTATTTTTGTTCGTCAGTTTTATCTTTTTGACGGTGGATGCGGCTCTTTCTCTCTTTCTTTTACCCAATTTGTGTTAGAAGAGATAAATTTGAAATGCATTTCTCAATCCAGCAGTATTCACTCTTAAAAATGAAGAAAAGCAAAAAAAAAAATTAAACGAAGATACAAACTTTGATTTTGTATCTTCTTTTTTTTTATTCAGCCAAATGTATCTAATAAGGTGAAGCTTCTCTCAGAGGCTTCAATCTCTGAAGTTGAAAAAATTGACTGCTGCTGGTATTTAAAATTTTGTTTTTTTTTTAGAACAGATGAAGATACCTCTTCTTCTTCTTCTCCAACAAAAAAAAAATAACCCCATGGTATGAAGAAGTTCAAAGTAATTATAAGGCAACGCAACGATTGTATGTATACAATAAAATCTTTGTCTTGGGTGATGGGAATATTCACATGATTTTATTTTCTTCATATGTGTGTTTTGTTGTTGTTGTTGTTTTAAATGTTGAGATGAAAATGATTTCATAATCTTCTGAAAACTTATTAAAAGCTGATCAAGAAGTCACTTGGGATCATGAAGGGTTATATAATATGCGAGACAAGAGTGGCGTTTAATTTTTGGTTTAAACTTTTCCGAAAAAGCATATAAATTGGTTTAATTGGTCCTTTTATGACGGGAATTTAATTAAAAGCATTCAGATTTTATTGAAGTTACTAATCAAATTAATAAATACAATATTATGCAGACGAGTATAGAAGCTAGAAATTTGCAAAGTATACACAACTTAAGTTAATGAATTTTAGTGTACCTTAAGGAACAATTGATTTGAAGCGGCTTCTATTGTTAAAAGTTTTACTTAATATCCAAGACTGTTCAAAAGATTACGTTTTTGAGAGAATATTCAGATTAATTACTTTTTGTATATCACTATACTACTTGTACATGAATGTTAGATAAAACTAAAGCAAAAAACTAAATACACCGAAAGATAGGTAGTATAATGGAAGATTCCGATAAAGCGGGATTTTTTGAAATTCCACCGGGAAGTTAGGGTAAAATGGGGTAAAAGACAAAAAAAAACCTTTTATACATCTTGGAAAGTATAGGGGTTAGAATTATGAAATAAATTTTATTGAATAGATAAATTAATAGGGTGATTAGTTTTGTTTAGGAAACAAATTCAAAAAAATTTATGAAGAAATTAGATGTTTAACCCTGTTTTTTAATGAGTAACAGTAAAAACAAGAATTTTTAGTTCAAATTTAGTTTACAATTTTGAAACAATATTTTATTTTTATATTATTTTTTATTTTTTTCATTTTCATACTTGAAATTTACACAGCCATTATATAATGGCAAAATGAAAACATTAGTATCAGAGTTACCATTCCCACATTAATGCAAATCACGGTGGATTTTTCTTTTGAATTGTGCTTGAGAGCTTTCAGAATGTATATGCTTTTTTAAAAGCTTATAAGAACAAATATAGAAATGGTGTTGCCGCTTGCTGTTTTTCTGTATTCGTGGCTTTAAATTTTCTTTTAATGTATTGAAAAAAAACCCTTTAGTGCAGTTAAGAAGATTTTGCCTGTTTTTATTAAGAAACCGTAAAAAAGTTAAGTTTGAAAAGTATTCTTTGAAATTAAATGCGTTAAAGTGAAAATTGTTTTTGTTCATAAAAAAAAAATACTTTTCAAAAAAAGTGTTTATTTGTTTGATGTTTTATAATCAGTGCTAAGAAAATCTTATGAATTTTTTTACACTGGATTTTGATATCAACCCATTTTCAATTTTCAAATTTAAATCAATAGTTGGTAACTCTATAAATATTTAAGAGAGCTTTTTCGAAATCTATAATGTGCACTACGGAAACCCTGTAATATATGTATGCGCTCTCTTACAGCTTAATAAAATTTCACTGCAGTCAGAGTGAGAGATAAACGTCCTATCTTCTCTGTACTGACTATTTTTGTTGGATGAAGTATAGAATCCAAATACTTAAGTTACTGATAAATGTGTTGAACAAGAGTTGTTTAACCTGACAGAAAGCATATCATTGGAATTTAGTAGCTATTAGATGTGATTGCACAAATGTAAATGTTGGCAAATTTGAAAAGATCATGCGTCTGTTAAAAAAAAAAGGTTGAATAGATAGTTTGAATGTTGCATATGAATGTACTGCCATTCCGTCATTTTTCTGTCCATATTGATGGCTTAACTTCGGAGCCAATTACATTTTTTAGGACTGATTGGAAAGGTTTTGAAAAATTGCGAATAAACGACTATCGTTCAATTTAGAAGCATTCGAGGAGAGTCACTGACGAAAAATAAGTACGAAGCATCTTAGCTATGTCTCTGACCAACTATATTTATTTTGAATCTTTTCAGCGACTTTGACTGGCAATTGCCATCATGACCCAGCTGATAAATGACCAGGAAAAATGTTTCAGACTAAGTTGCTGGCTAAGAAGGATAATCGTAATCTTCGTTTGTACGTAGGAACAACAATCCATGTGGATAGTTTAATAATATTAGTAAGGTTAAGAGTTTTTGAAGTCCCAAATATAAAATTCGATGCAAAATTGTAATATCACGTTACCAATTGGCAAGAGGATACTACAAAATATATCAAATAATTGACTTCAATTTTTTATTGCTCAGGAAGAAAACAATTAAATTAAATTTTTGGCTGCCATGTCACACCTAGATCGTTGAGAGGGTAGTTAAGACCGTAACAGAATCATCAGCAACATTATCCACAAAACAATCTACACTGAGAGAACATAACGAAAATATTGCCCAAACGTCCTTTTTGTTTGCTGGACAATTTTTCATCTTCGTTTGCAGCAAATTCTTAATTTCGTTTGCAAACGATAAAAAAAGAGCGTAACACCTGTGATTTAAACGGTGACCTACAACTTACGAAGTGAGTATCTTGTAATTCTGCCACGGACTGTACAATTTATGATTGGCGTAGAATGTATATGAACAAAAAGAGAGAACAAATCGTTTGCTTCAAACAACTTTTCGTTTGTTTGCCAGTAAATTTTTGACTATAACTTCGTTTCGTTCTTCGAAAGACTATATACATAAAAATTTCTCAGAAGATTCGGTAAGCATTGTAATTGATATTTTTTTTTTTAATTAAAAAGTGGAGGCAGTAAAATTGTGTGTGTTTATTCAGTTCCCTTTTACAGTCCCTGTTTGAAATAATGTAACCCAATGATTCGTCTAAGGCACTTCATCTCAAACGCCTGAATCTTTTCTATTTGAAAAAGGCAACGTTCACCCATAGACAATTATCAGCCAGTTCTTTCTTGTATCCCTTTCTCAAAGATCCTAGCCAAAATGGTCCTAAATAGAATTGTTTCAGATTTCTGAAAGTTTGACATCAGAAACGATCTTAGACTTGGTTTTTCTTTGCTTTGCCTTTTGTGTCGAAACATTTAGAACTTTTCAGCTCTCTATCTTTTTTGTTAAATGTTAACTTCAGAGGATCAGGAAACTCCATACAACATTAATTGTTTATTCTTGCAGCAATAAGCATACCATTATGTTATCAGTTAATCAGTGCTGGCAAATAACATTACATCAGTAAAAAAATAGCAAAGGTTTTAATTAATTTGAAATAAAATAGGCTTATATTTATACTACCAACTAATCACAGTAATTAAATAAAATACAAATAAATTTTATTCTGTTGTTTTGAATTCGAGTATTGATTAAAAAATTCCATGCAAAATGCCAATCCGCAATGTCGAATAAAGAAACTTTCATTCGGAAACAATAAACCAATACAATTCCTAATATTTAAGCCTGCAAGTTTTTGTTATTATTTAAAAAAAAAGAATACAAATTCTAACTATTTGTCAATGCTAATACCTGAATGTGCTATATATTTTTTTTTTTTTTTATTTTGTTAAGCTAAATCCTTTTTGGTGAGCTTGGAGTCATGACAGGGCGGGGGTTAGAGGGTGCTGTTACACAAGTAAACACTAAATACCTCTGTGATTTCTGATGTTTCGGAGTTCGAGTTTTACTTCACAGTTCAACTGGCGGAAGAACTACGATACTAAAGTGTGTAAGTGTATTTGTATGGATATTTCGCCCCAAAATCAAGAACACTCCCTGAACAACAACAACAAGAACAACCCCTGCTAGAGTAACACCAATAACAACTAACAACTACAACTATAACGTGCGTTTGTTCAGTGCTTTAGACTTATGCTTGTTTGCATGGATTAATCCAAAGCTGTCGTACAAATTGGCACAGATGCAGGAAGCATACCGTTTCAATAGCGGTTAGCCAATAAGCATAGTAGAATGCCATCATAAGCTTACTCTGATTTCAGAGGATCTCCTGGTTGTATACTTTTGCAAACCGCCATTAGATTAGCTTACCTACAGTCGTACCAGTTGTCCATCGACAACAACAAGACGTTATGTCGATTTTTGGGACAAATTTCTCTCCAAAATTTTCCAAAGACCGACAGTCAGTTTGACGTGTCGTTGGTTGGTTTTTGTCCTCGTCCTTATTGTTGCGCTTAATTAAAATCCCTCATCAACAAGTAGTGACCAAAATTTAAATGTCATAGTCAGAGAAATTCAGTTGAAAGCTCAACCACCAATTGTATCCTTTTGTTTCTTGCCGTTTTTCTGTGTTACTGTTAAGAAGTACTTTTTTGGGCAAGATAAGCTTTACCTTCACTACCGTTTAACATTTTTTATAATTTGATTCAACAGTTTTATCCCCTGGATACATTTTAACATTTTTTTAACAAATAAAGGAACGGATAGTAAAAGTATCATCTCTCTTTTTGTGGAAATCCATTTTTCGGCCTATCCCGGTCCTATCGCGGCTCTTTTTCATCTTATTCCGATTCTGTTTTTTAAACTTTCACCCCTTTCTTCTTTTTTTAATTTAATGATACATTTTTTTTGCGACTGCAGTGATATTTTGCTTCAGTTTTATGTGCAGAAAAACCGTTTTGAACTCTGCAACAATAGCGACTCGTGTTTCTAATGTAATTTCCCAAATTTTGACCATTTTTTCCATTTCAAAAAACCTAGCTTCGTCAAATTTTTGACAAGTTTTGAATTTATTACTGTTTTGGAATGAAGACATTCACACCTTTTCAACAATGTAAAAAACATGTGGTTTGGTTTTAGACCGGTACCTAAACTTTCGAATTTCCGTATCTGGGTCGAAATTGTTAATTATTTTTTCTTAACCAATTTTCAACCGATTTTTTTTAAAAATATCTCCTTTGGTTTGGAAATAAACTTTTTTTTGGATTTTTTTTTTTTTAAATGCATACCATGTTGTCTTTTAAACATATTGTGACGAACTAAATGAACAATTTCCAAGGCTATACTTTCCAATAGCTTCACCTAACTTACGCGAAGTATCCGATGTCACAGTCGAAGAAGTTAGTGAGGCGGTAAAATACTCCAAAAAGGGAAAAGCTGTTGGACCAGACGAAATACCCTCAGAGGTTTGGAAAAAGATGTGAGACATCGGGTCTAGATGGCTCATGATTCTGGTCTCCAAGCTTATACAAGGTGATCGCATGCCTAACCAATGGAGGGAAAGTTACCTTCTTCCAATATACAAAGGGATACACGAAGCTGTGATAATTACCGTTCGCTTAAGCTGATGTCACACCCCATTAAGATCGTTGAGCGAGTCTTGGGTAGCCGACTGCGAAAAATAATAAGGCTATCTGATGACCAGTGCGGATTTGTCGTGGGTAAATCAACCACAGATGCAATCCAGAGTATCAGAATCATTATGGAAAAACATCGGGATTCCTTGAAGGATTTGCATGTCATATTGGTTGATTTTGAAAAAGCATTCGATCGACAACCACGTGATCTGATATGGGTGGCCCTCAGGCAACGATTAGTTCCAGAAACCTATGTGTGGATAATTATAGACATGTATGATGGAGCAGTTACTAAAGGAAGATGTGCAACTGGAGTCACCGAAGAATTCGAAATCACAGTAGGTGTACACCAGTTAAGCGTCTTGAATCCCCTGCTCTTTATTACCGTTCTTCATTTCCTGCTTAAAGGCAAAGTGACGGACCCCAAAGCTCATCAGTTATTCTTTGCAGACGATGTAGCCATCATAAGTGAAGATCCGATATCCCTGCACAAGCACTTGACACTTTTAGAAGGAAGTGGGTACCGAATAAGCGCGAAAAAGACAGAATACCTATGCTGCCCATTTTCTGATCCACACAGACCTATTCCTGACATTTATTTGAATGGATTAGTGCGTCCCAAGTGTGAAAAGTTCAAATATCTAGGGTCTTTGATAAATAAGGAAGCTAATTGTGATGACGATGTCAATCATCGCGTAAGCGTAGGGTAGATGAAGTGGTGGGAAAATTCTGCTATCTACTGTGATCGAAAAATGCCCCCTAAGCTGAATGAAAGGCACTTCACCGCAGTTGTGCGTCCAGCACTCACATACGGTTCACAATGTTGGACAATGGACAATGTACAAAAAGTATGAGAGTAAGTCACCGGCAGCTGAGATGAAGATGCTTCGTATGACAGCAGGAGTTACAAAGCTTGAGAGAATTAGAAGTACGAAGATCCGAGGAAGCCTTCATGTTAAAAATACCATCTCCCAAAAAATTGATCACGACCGACTTAGTTGGTATTGCTATGTTCAAAGGAGAGATCCTGAGAACTCCGTCAAAAAGTCAATATCATACAACGTTCCAACAATAAGAAGAAAGAAGAAAGTTAGGCCTAAAAACTCCTGGTACACGCAAATGCAAAAACACCAGCATTCAGAAATGGAACAATACAAAACCGGGAGGCCGATTTCTGAGGTCACATCGACGGCGAACCCCACAGGAGGATCACTAGTGTGAAACAGATACGTGGGACAGTTATGATCCCCTCGACATCGAGATCATAACAGCGTCCATAAAAAGGAAGAAGAAGTTGTTTTTTAAACATATGCTTTAATTTGATGTCAAAGTTGGGTAAATGACTAATTTAATTTTATTTTGCTAATTTTTGTTTGCAATAGATGAAGGTCCAAAAAACTCTCAGTCCAGATTTTTGGGTTGTTACGAAATTTTTACATAACGTTTTGTAATCAGTGCAACAAGCTCTACAAAAAGTGATAGGTGCCCGACCGCCTATCGCACAGTGTATTAGTTCAAACAACCTGCAGATTTAAGGTTTTTATAAAAAAAAACTGCAATGTAAACCATAAATGAATACAAATCAACTTCTTTAATAAAATTTCTCAAAAATCGGCAGTCATGATCGTATTGGTATTTCGGATTTTTTAATTCTTCACTCACCCGTCAACAGGTTGCTTCAGTTATTCAAGTAAGCGCCCGGATGATTAAACAGTTTGTGCAGAAATATTCCAGCAACCATATGAATCCCCATTTTGGGTCCAATAGCCCTGAAAGCAGTTTATTACAACACGATCATGACTCAGCAGACACCAGACGGCTGGTAGGAAACTTCTCAGAAGAAGATAATCTTCATTTCTTGGGGTGGCTAATGCAATCTTCTGAACTGCTTCGTGAAGAAAATGAATAGGAGCTTGTACACCGGCAAATTAGTAAGCTGAATCTTTCAAATTACTAAGCTGATGGAACAAATAGGGAAAGAATATCACCAAATTTCTGATATTTTTCAAAAATCATTATTCAAAAAAAAAAACGGCGTTCTAGAATTTTTCTGAAACATATTTAGATTCACGATTGATCCCTGTGAAAAAAAAAAAAATTAAATAAATCTCATTTCCTAATTTATCACTCAGAATGTCCGTTGCATTGATAGCCCCCAACGTTCCACTGACTCACTTCACAATCGAAAAGACTTAAGGAAACAAATTGAAAAAGTTCAATTGTCTTTAATTTCAAAATTCTTTTTACTCAAAAGTTAATTCTTGATAAATTTTCTTACGCAAACAATTTAGCCGACATTTACCAGATCTGTGAGAGTTGGTAAACTATGATTATTATTAAATATTGACCAATTTGTTTGCTACAAACTACATCTTATCATAAAGGGTTTTCCAATAAGAGGTGTTATTTTGATATTCAAAGAAAAATGGCATTTTTGGAGATAAATGATCGGATGTTTATTTCATTATAAAGAGGAAGGTATGCCGTTAATAATGGAACACAACATCAGCCAAATGGCCGCCAAGACCACGCTTACAGGACCATATCCTTTTCATGAAATTTTCCATAACCAAATCGCAAAGTGGCTGCCCTATTTCCTCGATAGCCTCACGAATTTCATCTTTGAGGTCTTGAATCGACGCTGGGCTGTTGGCGTAGACCTTATCTTTCACGTGGGCCCAAAGGAAGAAGTCGCAAGGTGTTAAATCACAAGATCTCGGTGGCCAATTGTGATCACCTCTTCGAGAGATAACACGGTCCGGAAACTTTTCCCGTAAAAGATCGATGGTTTCATTGCTTGTGTGGCACGTAGCGCCGTCTTGTTGAAAGTAAACGTTGTCCAGATCAATACCATCCAATTCAGGCCATACATAATCATTAATCATCTCTCGATAGCGCAATCCATTGACCGTAACTGTTGCTCCAGCCTCATTTTCGAAAAAGTAAGGTCCAATGACCCCGCGGGACCATAAACCGCACCAAACAGTCACGCGTTGAGGATGGAGAGGCTTTTCAACAATAACTCTTGGGTTTTCCGAGCCCCAGATGCGACAGTTTTGCTTGTTGACGTAGCCTCCGATGTGGAAATGGGCCTCATCAGTCAAGATGATTTTTCGATGAAATTCCGGTTCAAGGACATTCAAGGACCCAATCAGCAAAGACACGACGTTGTTGATGATCAGCCGACTTGAGTTCTTGTGTTAACTGAACTTTATAAGCCTTAAGACCCAAGTCTTTATGCAAAATACGGTGTAATGACGTTTGTGGAATGCCTAATTCCAAAGAACGACGAGGAATGGACAAACCTGGGTTTTCTTCAACACTTTGGGCTACAGCAGCAATATTCTCAGTTGTTCTTGAGCGACGTGCACGGGTTTTATTCTTCACATCATTAACTTGTCCCAACAGCTCGAATTTGTCCACCAATTTCTGTATTGCGGTCCGACAAGGTGCTTCACGACGACCCAAAAATGTTTTAGTTTTACGAACCGTCTCTGCCAAATTTTCACCATTTTTATAGTGAATTTTAATAATTTCATTGCGTTGTTGAGGCGTGTATCGTTCCATTTTTATTACTTGTCAAATGTCAAAAAATGACAGCTTCAAAAGTGACAGCTACCGAAATAGCGGGCTATTCAAAATAACACCTCTTATTGGAAAACCCTTTATAAGTGCAGTTTTGAGCCTAAGCTAAACACGTTCTTAAGGTGACGTCACTTGAACTTTGTAAAATGAATTTACTTTTGAAAACATGTGTAGCGAAATAGTTTTGCTAGTTCCATAAGTGGATTAGTTTTTTTTAAAAAATAAGTTGGAACACTTTGCAAATCATAATAATCGCCTTGTGGGTTGAAAATGCTGTTGTTGTAAATTTGTGTTTGTACATTAACAGTACTGTAGTTATGCTGCTTCATGTTTTTAAGTGTTTACTATGTTTCCATAAAAAAATGGATGTCGTTACCACCGTCCATGGAAATCATGTCCACTTAACTAAAAAGGATTTTCTTCCCATGCAATTTTAAGAGAAATAAGTCTCTTGGTAGACTTAGTTCCGGGGCACTTATTTGTCGGTACTAGTGAAACAGTGAAACAGTAGAATTGTAAGGAACAAAAAATGAAAGCTTGGGTATTTTAGCTCAACTATACACTCTTCAAAAATTTATGAATGATAATTTTGTTAACAACATTTTTAATTCATTTTAGGTACTAGAACTCCAAGTGCCTTAATCTTTTTTTCACTCGTTCTCTCATTTAGCATAAATTCACTTATCCAATAGCAACGTCATTTCCTGGACTAGTGTGACCGAAAAAAATGTATTTTATTTCAAAGCTCTGGTTACAAAAAAAAACAGAAAAAAACTCCCAAAAAACATGAGATCTGCAATCATAGTAGCATTTTTAATAATATCTCTGCGCGTTTCTGGGAAAAGGTGAAAACCAAGTTAAAAAATTCTCTTGTGCTACAGAGTTTGATTTGGAGTTTTTGGGTTATGTGTTTGCAGGTCCCATCAGAACATACATATGCCAGTGCAAGTCCCACATATTGCACGCATTCGGGGAGAAAATAATTGGACTGAAGTTTTTATCATTGCTCGTGCCCTTGGAGTTCTCTTGGAGCAGAGCCATGGCAAACACTAGCTTTGACAGTGGAACTATTGCTGGACGTAAAACATCTGTTGGCCACATTTTATGTGTTTGTGATGTGTTTTACTTTTTCATCTTTTTTTGTTTTTTTTGTTTTTAATCTCGAAAAATCTTCTCTTCTGTGGAGTGACATTTTTGTGGATATATTTTCTTTTTTGTACTCCATTTTGCATGAAGCATGAGATGCAGCAGCAGCAGCAGAAGCAGTAACACCAGAACCAACAGCAGTGGCAGAAAACCAACATATACTCGACTCGTATAGGGAAGAGGAAGCTTGAGATGTTTTGATGTTGATGGCCTCGGCTAAATCGTGGGAAAGTGAATTACAGTTTTTTACTTGGGTTTGTGTCAGAGTAATTTTTATATATCACAAGGACTTTTATATTTTGTAATTTTTTCGTTTTTTTTTTTTGTGTTTTAGTATGAAATTTACCTAATTGAGAGTGTTGGCAGTACTGCTTTCGAGTTGGTTGAGTTTTTCAACTTGTAGTGTGTTTGTTTAATTGAAAATTTTTATGAAACTCCCTTTTTTTGTTTGTAAACAAACAGAGTAGAACATTTTAATTACTTGTTAGAAGAACACAGAAGAAGATTGCTTCTGCAAAGCTTATTCGTCAAATTTTGTTTTTTTTTTTTAGTTTATTACCTTGGGAAGAATATTTGTATTTTTCGTTTTTTTTTTTGAGAGATTTTTGATAAAAGCAACGACACGTAGGGCTTTGGTTTTGAAAGGATTTTTTGAAAAGTGATTCTCACGGCTTTCATAATCATGAATAGCTTCTGGAGGGTGGGCCATGTTTGTGTCAAAAATTTGTTACACATTTTGTGTAGAAAACTTTTATATTTTTTTCTAAACATATACAAAGGCAGTTTTGTTTAGTTTCTAGCAAGTGCAAGATTTGTGACACATAAAATCAAAACGCCAACTTTGGAATATTTCAAGTGAATTGAAAAAAAAGAACTTTTTTCTTTTGACTTTGTTGATTTTAAAATCGATATAAATATATCAGGTTTTGAATTTTTATGATGTAAAAGATTCTTTTGCAAAGAAATGCATGTGATTGGAAAGAATGTCTAATCTTAAATAAAACGGAAGTTTAAGTCAGGAACATCCGGCACTTAGTTTGCTTTTGAGGAAAAGTTGGAACCAAAGAAAGGCTGATAATGTTGACAACACCCATCCCTTCATGCTCCAAAAAGTAACGATATGGATTACATCGAGTTGAATCTCGAAATAAATTCGTGGTAGGTACCAATTTTTACAAAAGTGTACAAACCAAGTTACAAGCTTTGCTCTTTATTGCGTGGTGGCAGAAAAACTCAATTTTTGGAATTCAGTTTTAAGCTAAGAACATCGAATTATTCTTTACAAAATGTATTTTAGGAAAACATTTTTGGATTACAAAGAAAATCCTTGTTTTACAGGGTTACGATCAAAAAGCTAAAAAACTACGCAACAATCACGATCGCGGCCTGCGGTTTCGTGATAAAAAAAAACTTAAACGTTTTTTCTTTTTCTTTTTTTTTTTTATTCTTTATTTTATTTATTTTTATTTACATTCTTTATTTTATTATGGTTTACTTATTTGCTTATTATTTAAATAACATTTGTATTATTATAGAGTCTAAGGGGAGGCCGCTGTCTTGAGCTAGGCTGCACCTCACGATTAGAATATTGGAAATAGACTGACTTAAGATTCTAACTTAACTTTGAATTATGCTTCAGGTTAATTGTAAAGTGCACTCGTTTGCACAATTAATATTGTTTTCGAAATATTCATATTTCGTCTGGGTTCATGAAATATGATATAGTTTGTATAGGTTAAGGGGAAAAGGGGTGTTTCCGTTTGTGAATGGAATTTGGATAGGTAAGCGAAAATGGCGTGGGAAACAGTTATGTTTTATGTGAGTGCCGTTAGGCGAAGGGGCGTGTGGGGAAAAGTGGGTTTATGGTTTGGGTTGACGTCTGAGACGTAACTCCTCCCTCCTTAAGATTCTGCTCCGGAGAATCATTGCTTTTTATATTTACTTTAATGTTTGTTTTATTTTTAAAAATGAAGATTAAAATGATTGAAATAATAATGAAAGTTATAAGGAATGTTCCAATATTAATAGAAAGGTGGGTAATATTTTTTCTTTGTATTTCTTCTATAGATTTACGATTTTCTAATTGCTTAAAGTGAAGATCCTCTGAAGTATAATTCATTACAATTCTTTTAATTGTTATATTTTTATAGTTTGGTATGATGAAATTATCATAGTAAATAAAATTTTCATATTTAACATTTTTTATTATAATTTTACAATTTTCAAATCTTATTATATTATTTCCAACTATATTTACGTTATAATTATGACAATTGTGTAATATATCTGTTTGTGCTATATTTTTTGTTATGACAATATTATTTGTCATTTGCTTAATTTCTATGTTTTTATTTTCTTTAAAATTACATTCAGCATTTTCTTTTAATAGATTTGATACACAAGTATCGTTTATAATTTTTAAGTCTTTTAACTTTAATCCATTCTCCGTATTATAAAACATTAATTTTCCATTTGTAACAAAATGATTACTTGATATTAAAATTTCTAGATTATTTTTGTTGGGAATTGGTTCAACAATTATTTTGTAAAAAATTTCTTTTGAATAATTTGGTATAAGTAAGATAAATATTATTTGATCCTCATGAATTATAGCAGAACTTTTTATGTTTGGTATTTTATTGAGAGTAATGTTAAACTTTTGAATTTCTTTTGGAGTTAACAGATCTGTGCTTAGAATTCCTAGCTGACTTAGCATTACATTTTCTTTTACTTTCTTTACTTGATCCCTTAGTAGTTCTATGTCATAATTAACCTGAAATGCATGTTGCATTCTTTTTATTCTAATATGTTCTTCATTTATAGCATTGCTTAAATTCTCAAATTGTTTCTTAATTTCATGTTGCTGTTTATTAATTTGTTTTGTAATGTTGTTCGTTATTTCGTTAAAGTTATTGTTTATCTTTATTTGGTCGTTTAGTCCGTCTATTAGATTTTTGTTGTTCTTTTCGTTAATTTCTAAACTCTGTCTTATTTCCTGTTCATCTTCATGGTCCATAGTACCAGCTATGTATTTTAATCCTTTACCTAATATGTCAAATAATCCTCTTCTCGATTTATGATGGTGATGTCCTAGCGTATTTTCTATTTCTGAAACTAAACTATTAAAATTGTGTTTTACAGTTGGGAATTCATTATTCTCGTTCAATTCATTTATATTATGTTCTAAAATGTCGAGATTTTCCGTCCATGTTGTTAAGTTAATGTTGTGTAATATTTTTGTATAATTTTCAATAATATTTAAATTTTGCTCTCTGATTGTTATAAATCCGTTTCCTGTGTTTAAATTTTGTACGTAAAGTTTTTGTCCTGTTGTAATTGTCATTGGGATTGCCAGAAAAATAATAAGTGTTGCCTGAAAAATATAAATTAAGTGGTTTGTTCAAATTTATAATTTCGCTTGAGTTGAGTTTTATAGTATTTATGTCCTCTTTCATTAATAACATGGTCTTTATTCAAAACTATGGGATTGGATTTTATATGGGTTGGTTTAAGTTTGTTATGAGTTCTTGTCTTTAGGTAGCAGTGTTTATTTTCTGTAAGGTCTATGTCAGTTTTATTTTTATTCTGTTTATTTATGTATCGTTCTTTATTGTTGTTAACAGTCTCTATAATCTTAGGGTATTCCTGATTCGTTATCGTTCCGTTTGTAAATTCTATAGGTCTTCTTTTTGTTGTAGAGTGGATTGTTTTATTATAAATTGTAACAGCTTTAAGGACTTTATTTCGTAAGGTATCGTTATTTTCTTTATCAGCTTGAAATGTTCTTATGTGCTCGTTCAGAGTCGAATGGAATCTTTCGATATCCGAATTTCCAGTTTTATGGTAAGGTGTCGTTATATGTAAATCAACATTATTTTCTTTTAGATACTCTTTAATAACTATTGATGAAAATCCTGTTTCACCATCGGTTATTATCCTTTCCGGTATTCCATTGTTTGCAAATCTATATTTTAGGGTGTTTAATAATTTTGGCCAAGTTCTATGCTTTATTTCGTGGACTGTTACAAATTTTGAAAATTTGTCGATCATTGTAACATACATAAGATTTATGTTGGCATACCAAATATCAATATGTATAATTTGGTTTGGTTTAGTTGGTGTTTCAGTTAATTTTAAGGGAATTTTGTAGGGATTTCGTTCGTACTTTGATTCATTACAAACTTTGCAATTGTTTATGAATTTTTGAATTTTTTCCTTAAGTTTTGGGCAGTAGTATACATCCTTTATTTCAAAATAAGTTTCATTTATGCCTCTATGGTTTAATAAGTTGTGGGTTTGTGAGATAACTAAAAGTTCTTTTTCCTGATCTTCTAAATCACCTAGAAATTTGCTACATTTAATAACCTTCAGTAATTTATTTTTGCTAAAATATTTTAGATATGTTTCTTGGAACTGGGCAAAAATATGGTCATCTGAAGAATAAATTCCTAGAATTCCTTTAGAAGGGATATATTTTTTCATTATATCCAGAATAAGATCTTCTTTATAGGTTTTTAGTTCGATAACTATTCTTTTCTTATGAAATGGGGTATATATTTTATGGCTATTTAAATTATTTGTTTTATTCAAAATAATTTGTGTCTTATAAATATTGACTGGGGTTTCTACAATTGGGATGTGGTTGCTACTATCCTCATTTGCGCTGTGAATAGTGGCTATTAAAGATTGGTTGTCCTCATTTATATCATCGATATTTGTCACATCTTCGTTGTAGTAAATCTCCATTCTTGATAACCCGTCAGAAACCTGATTATCTTTTCCTTTTACATATTGAATATCAAAATTATACTCTTCAAGTTTCACTTTCCACCTTTGCAGTTTAGTATTTGGTTCTTTTAGTGAACTTAACCAAACTAGGGGTCGATGGTCCGTTCTAACGATGAACTTTCTTCCGTAAAGGTACGGTCTAAAATACTGTGTGGCCCAAACAATGGCCAATAACTCCTTCTCAATTGTGGAGTAATTGATTTCGTGGGTGTTTAGAGTTCGACTGGCAAAACACACTGGGTGATTTTCTTGCGATAACACCGCACCAATTGCATAGTTTGATGCATCTGTAGTTAGTGTGAATATTTTATTAAAATCTGGATGTTTTAAAATTGGGTCTGATGTGATTAAGGTTTTTAATTCCTCAAAACTTTCTATGTATTCTTTATTATTTATGTCAATTTTAGCTCCCTTTTTTAGGAATGTAGTCATTGGTTTCGCTACTTTGCCGTAGTCTTTAATGAACTTCCGGTAATATCCGGTTATACCTAAAAATGATTTTATTTGTTTTGATGTGGTAGGAATTTTATAATTTTTAATTGCTGAAATTTTGTTTGGGTTTGCTTTGATGCCCTCCGTAGTGACGACATGTCCCAAAAATTCAGTTTCTTTTTTTAAAAATTCAGTTTTATCTAGTTGTATTTTCAAATTGACTTCTTGCAATCGCTTAAATATTTTTCGTAACGATGTTATGTGCTCTTCTAAGGATGTTGAGAACACTATGATATCATCTAGATACACAAGGCAAATTTTACCTATGTATTCCGATAAGACTGAGTTCATTAGTCTTTGGAATGTAGCGGGTGCATTCTTCAAACCGAAAGGCATTCGAACGAATTCGTAGTGACCCTTGTCAGTTGAGAAAGCAGTTTTTCTTATATCTTCTTCCGCTATTTCGATTTGGTGAAATCCTTTAGCCAAATCGATTGTAGTGAAGTACATAGAGTTTCCCAATTTACCAAGTATGTCATCCATATTTGGCATTGGAAACTTATCGTCGATTGAAACTTGGTTCAATTTCCGATAATCTATGACTATTCTCCACTTCTTTTTCCCAGATGCGTCTTCCTTTTTCGGAACGACCCAGATAGGTGAAGAATATGGAGAGTTACTTGGACGTATGATACCTTGTTTAAGCATGTCATTTATTTGCCTAGATACTTCTGTTTTATGGATCTCAGGGTATCTGTAATTTTTTGTGTAGATCGGAATGTCATTGACTGTCTTTATACTATGCTTAATCGCATTGGTGAAAGATAAGTCATTTCCGTCTTGATAGAAAATGTTTGAGAACTGAGAAACAAGTTTTATAATTTCTGTTCTTTCTGCACTATTAAGGTGCTCGATCCTGATTTGATCAGAAATTGGTTTTCTACTAGTTTCAGTATGGTAGATTTCTAATTGAGGGATTAGTTTTTCATATTCTTCATAATAATTAAAATATATTGGTAATTCTGTTTCATTTGTTTGCAAAATTTTTCTTTTGAAGTCAATGATTACTTCCAATGGAAGAAGGATATTATTTCCAATCAATCCATCGAAAACTTCATGGAATTTAAATTCTAGAAATTCAGCCGTCTTATCCTTACCAAATTCTTTGAACAGTGGAATTTTAACTTTTTTACTAATAAATAATGGTGTACTTGTAGTTTTTATTTTAACAGGCGTTTCGAGATTTGTTGCCCATTTGGGGTGACAAATTCCTGGATTTAAGATGCTGGTTTCTGAGCCTGGGTCAATAAGTATTCTAAGGTTTCTAGTGTTTGATTTAACAATTATATAGGGTAATCGGCCTGTAGGCTGGTTTCCTGAAAATCCGAATCCTGCAAGTTTACTTGTCTTTGATAGGAGGCGGAGAGGGTGTCCATAGGTTCTCCTGGACTTCTAAAATTGCCTGAATTATTTCTTCGATTATTACCTCTGTCCTGCGTGGAACGATTGGGGTTATTAGGGTTGTAATTAGTGTTAGGGTTATTGTTAAAATTGTTTTGGTTGTACCTGTTCCTATGTATACCTGAATTATTCAGATTGTGTTGACCAGATCTGTTTGTGTTGTTATGAAAGTTATTCGTTTGGAAGTTGCGTTGGCTGTTAGGATTTGAATGATTTGGTCTGACTTGTCTATTCATATCAGATCTATAATTGGAATATTGTTTAAGATTTCCCTGGTCTTGTCCTATAAATCTATTAATTATATCTCTTACTTCTCCTATACTATACCTATCTGCTAACGCATGGGCTAAAGCGCCAGCTGCTAACTCCTTAGCTTTTTGAATAAGCATACTATTAAATATTAAGACTATCGATTCTCCGTTTTCACTAAACGCCGCGATTTCTGCTATTTCTTCGATGAGTTTTTTAAGTCTTATATCTAATTCTAATATCGAACTTACTCTAAGTGATCCAATATTTTTTGTTATAGTGAGTTCGTCCTTCGAGGGGCGAAAATGTCTTCTTAGCTTCTCCAAACATTGATTCCAGTCAGTTGGGGGTTCTGCATACAGGATGTTCTTAGCTGCGCCCTGAATTTTCGTGTCGTATATTACTTCATATACGATTGGTCTTTCAATCTCGGTATGATTCGCGAGGATTTTATTCACGGAATTGGCGAATGATGGGAGTGTACCGGCGTCACCCGTAAATATATTTAAATACCGAATTTGTTTTTCAATCCGCGCACGGAAATTGTTTCCATTGTTATTGTGTATAATGATTTGTGTTAGTGCTTCCAGGCACTGTTCCACATTCAGTTGAGCCATTCTGTTAGCTCTTTGTAAATCAAAATTGCGTCCTCGGCTAATTTTTAAATTGATACGCGCACACTTAAATGGTGCACTTCACAAATCGTACTTATTATCTTAAACACTGCGTTTGTTTGAACTCACGATTTCTTTATCGAATCGCGAAGAAAATGTTCACTGCTGTTTATTTGAACTTACGATGTCTTTATCGAATCGCAGAACTGTTCACTTTGGTTCTCCTTGTACGGATACTAACACTCATGCACTTTGGTTTTCCTTGTACGGATACTAACACTCATGCACTTTGGTTCTCTCGAGTTAAAAAGTAAAAACTTAACGCGTTTCTTTTTTTATTTTTCTTTATCGAATCAAAAAACTCGCGTACTCGACTAATACCGACTGCGCCAATCACGATCGCGGCCTGCGGTTTCGTGATAAAAAAAAACTTAAACGTTTTTTCTTTTTCTTTTTTTTTTTATTCTTTATTTTATTTATTTTTATTTACATTCTTTATTTTATTATGGTTTACTTATTTGCTTATTATTTAAATAACATTTGTATTATTATAGAGTCTAAGGGGAGGCCGCTGTCTTGAGCTAGGCTGCACCTCACGATTAGAATATTGGAAATAGACTGACTTAAGATTCTAACTTAACTTTGAATTATGCTTCAGGTTAATTGTAAAGTGCACTCGTTTGCACAATTAATATTGTTTTCGAAATATTCATATTTCGTCTGGGTTCATGAAATATGATATAGTTTGTATAGGTTAAGGGGAAAAGGGGTGTTTCCGTTTGTGAATGGAATTTGGATAGGTAAGCGAAAATGGCGTGGGAAACAGTTATGTTTTATGTGAGTGCCGTTAGGCGAAGGGGCGTGTGGGGAAAAGTGGGTTTATGGTTTGGGTTGACGTCTGAGACGTAACTCAACAACTTCATCTCCAAGGATTTTTGTTCATTATTGAACTGTTGTCAGTATTTAAAGTGCTGTATTTTTCAAATCTTAATTTAGACCAGTGCCAATAATTTTTTGAAAAAAAAAACTATTATCACGATATTGATGGTCGGAAAAATTAGGAAAAAATTATATATAAAAGGCGAAAAATAAATTGCCGACCAACAGATTGGGGGAAAAGGGATGGGTGGGCGAAAAGGGGATGCGCTTCGAAAATCGTGTTTTTTACGATTTTTATCAAAAAAAGTTTAATAAAAAAGTTGTAAATGGTAAAAAGATCTTCAATTAAGAATTAGATAATTTTTTTATATAACCACAAAAATATTGGGAAAAATGGCAAAATCATTTTGTTTTGTTTTTATTTTTATCTTTTACATAAAAAATTAGATTTTGATGAAACTTGGTTTATTATATTCATAAAACATTTTATTTTAACAAAATAATAATTCTTGTGTTTCGTCAAAAATTTATTTAAAAAAAAATTACCTATTTTTCAATAAAAAAAGTTGATGAATTTTTTTTTTTAGTTTTGATTTTTTTTAGATGGATTGTTTTTGTTTAAATCTTCTTTAAGAATTAGTAAAAAAAAACAACAATTTTATTTTGGAAATCATTGTCAAAAATTGAAGAAAAAAACACATTTTTACGATCGATTTTCTGTAAATATAAGCTTTTGCAAGCGATTTTGAGTTTCTGAACACGAATCTAGTTAAAAAATTGCTTTAACATGCTAAGTTTTTGAGATATCCAATTTGGAATTTCCTAAAAACACTTTTTTTCTGATGTTTTTGGGTAAAGAGAGAATTAATTTTAAGAAACAAGATCTTGTTTTTGGCAAAACTTTCGATCGCTTAACACTAGTCTGCATTTTTTTTAAAGTGTAGTTAATTACACTGGTCTGCAACAAAGATCGCCTTTAAAGCAAAATATACTTTTCTAAAAGATTTTGACACACTGAATCCGAATATGGAAACTACTACAACTACAAAACTACTCTAGCACACCACGTTTTTGTGATATGGTTTTAAAAACTTGTAAAAATCCCTTTTTTTTTGTACATTAAACTTCGAATTTCTTCACTGGTAAATACTTTGTTACAAAATTGTTAATGAGATATGAAAGAACTGCATTTCATCTTTCTAAATAATTTTAAATCTTTTAAAAATTCGTTTTTCACGCAAAAATATTGTGAAAAGTTCTGATTTCAATGGCTATCTTTATGCTTTTTAGGGTGCTGAGTACGAATCATATGATTTTATCACGGAAAACATGAGAAATCATCAAAATCACTTCAAAATACATATTTTTTTTAATGCTTTTGACGTATTTGATAAGTTTTCTCTAAAACAATTTATGCAAAATAAAAGCAGAAAAAATTAGAAGTAATTTATGTCCTAACCAATTTTTTGTACGACTTCTGGATTCTTCACGAAAAATTTTTGAAAAATCCATAAAAATCAGTTTTGAAAAACAGGAAAAATATTATAATTTTTTTTTTTTAATTTTTAAATCAATTGAAAAAACAAATACGTGATAGAATTTTTCTGAAACCAAACCTTGTATAATTTCAAAAAAAAAAAAAAAAATATATGAAGGACAAAAAGGACAAATTTGGAATCAAAAAAAAAACATGGTCTAGGTTATGGTCCATAAGTATTAAAAAAAAAAAAGGTTTTTTTACCCTCGAAATGTGAGTTTTCGAATACACTGTGCATAGGAATTAATAAATATCTAAAACATACAAAAAGTCTTTGTATTTTCCATAAGAAACTTTAAGCGCTTACTTTGCGGTTTGAGCGTATCAGGGGTCACAGTAAAAATATGAAAAAATAAGGGATTTTTTGTTTAATTATTTGAAAATAGTTTTTTCACCTTAGAGCCTAACCCTAAAAAAAAATAAAAAACTTAAAAAACGAACGGTCTAATGTGTATACATAAAAAAGGCTACCTTTAACATGCTTGTATTGACTTGTATTATACTAATGTATGATGCTGTCAGCTACCCTTGCGTTATTCTAACGAAGTTCTTACGGTTCGTGTAGGTACACTAGAACCAAATTTTCGATCGACTTGGGGTGGGAACTATTCGGACGTTTGTGTGCATATACTCCTGGCGTTATTGCAACGATGCAGCTTATTAATTTTTCAGTATCCACTTTTGGTTTGCATGTAATTTAATAAAATAACCCGCAAACTACTATAACAAGAAATCAAAACAATTTAGGACTTGCCGGTTGGTCAGTAATTATTATTATCGATCGGGTGAGTTTGTCGGACCCGACCATACTGCGGGCGATGAACGAATTAGGTGGACAAATGACACACAAGGTGTAAATGAAATGTTTAAAATTGTAAGAGACTTTAATACAAGTTTGACATGTGGAATGCTGAGGACAAGATACTAGGATTAGTATAATCTCCGCCGGAATCTTCTTGCAAATGAAGTTAAAAGAAAGATTATTGCGCTAAAACGTCTAGGAGATGCACAACTGATTAAGAAGGAATCAAAAGCTCAAATAAAATCCACCACTTAAAATCAGAAATTTGCTGCACGCCCTTTATAAAGATAGAAAAGAAATTGTACCACCTTGAATAAAAAATAATCAATATTGAATATCTGAAAAAATATGCCGATTTCCAAAAAAAAGGTTGCCTACCTGCCAAATGATAAAAAAGCAATTTTTTCTAAATTTTACCCAAAACTTTCCAGTTTACCTATTTATTTATTTATTTATTTATTTATTTATTGCCTATAAGTATAAACTTTCTTAGACTTAACAATTTATATGTTGTATATACATTCTTACAATATTATATTTACATAAAACAAGAAAATAATTTACTTAATATTACTCGATTTTAATAGCTTTCATTATTTCTTTTTTAAATACAAAATGACTGAATACTACTTCGCCTATGATTCGATAACAATAAGCTGATAGAAATTTCTTTATTTTAATACAAAATCTCTGACGGTTTGTTCAATTGTGTGGGCGAAACACCAAATTGATATTGGTATTCAGGTTTTAAGTGTTATTAAAATTCATATATATTTTTTAAAAGTGTTAAACTATATTAAATATGAAAAGTCATAAAAAAATTTAACCATTTATGTTTAAAATTAAATAGCTGATAAAAAAAGGCTTAAAATTCCTTAGCTTTGAGGTTATTTACCTGATACCTACTCTAAAAATGATTTGCATGAATATCCAATTATGACTAAAGTTCTAACTACGAACTGAATTGGTGTTTTTTTCTGATATTTGCTTAAAACTATACCATAGAATTTGCTTTTGTCATTTTTTTAAAAACTATTTTATGGCTTATTTTCTATCAAAATTTTATACCTATAAATAAAGAATTATTAGACAAACATGGTTATAAAATTCTTCAGATTTTAATTGGTCATAATTTTATGATATCTTGTCACGACTCCTACGCATGTGTGACAAAGATGTCAATTTTATGTTTTTGATTATACCCGCTGTGATTCTACTTTGTTTTCTTTATTTATTTGTGTTTTTTTTTTTGGTTATGACTGCTGCTGCTTCTGTATTTTATTTATTATTATTTTGTTGCGTGCATAAGATTTTTCAATTAAAGCATTGAGATCAAGAATTTTTCTTTCTCATACAAAGTGTCATTACCTAACGTGATTTCAAAAAGGTTCTAAAAGTAACAGAAAAATTATACTGGGGACACTGAAATTTCAGTTAAGGATCTTCTTTTCTGATAAAAAAAAGTCTGAGATCACACTGAGATCGATGCCAGGCATTCATCTAGGATCCTGGTTGCTTAAACATTCCAAAAAGAAAAACTAAATATTTTATACTCAGATATTTACATGGGTAGTGGCAAGATTTCCAATGCAAATATCCATGTCGCCATCTATAGCAAAAAAAAAGTAGGTACATGAGTGAATTCGACGTCGGCAATCTTTTATTGTAAAAACCTGCTAGAACCAAGTGTAAACAAGATGAGGTGGAATCATTGTCCATTGTCATCAATAGTGCCGCCGCTGAAGTCAACTGAACAGTAACCCTTGGTTCGAAGAAGATCGAAGGCGGTTCCATGCAGCTAAGGACAAAACCTATGATTCAATGCTGAAGACTTGGTCAGAGAGGAGCCCCTTAGACCTATGTGCAAAATTAACACTGACTGAAATTCGTATCCTTTTCACAGGAAATAGCTAACTTCAGAAGTTTTAGTTTACTCAACATCACGACCTAAATGTTGTTGGCTATCCTCCATAACATTTAGGTAAAGATATTAAACCAATTATTAAATTTTCAAATCGGCAGATCTTGGTGTGGGATGACCAGACCATGGAAAAATCTGAAAATACTGCTTCAACAAAGTCTACAAGAACATCACCGAAACTTTCGATGTCAAAAAAAGGTTTCAGATGCCCTAACATGCCCTTCTTAACATCATAATTAACGCAAATCTGAATTGAAGATCCCATGCTTCTTCTTCACACAGCAGGACTGGGATGGTTAAGGTCTTGTATAATGTTCCCTTGGTTCTATTTGAGAGGACTTTACTACTTAAATACTTTCTCAAATCGAAA
This sequence comes from Meliscaeva auricollis, assembly GCA_948107695.1. Taxonomy (NCBI): domain Eukaryota; kingdom Metazoa; phylum Arthropoda; class Insecta; order Diptera; family Syrphidae; genus Meliscaeva; species Meliscaeva auricollis. The sequence continues at coordinate 28,086,564 of OX403619.1, read as the reverse complement.
AAAAACTGCGATTTAATTTAATTTGCCATGGGCCTTAAAAAATTAACATGAAAATTTAGCTTGATTGCTTTTATAGAAAGAATCTTACACTGAGTTTTGGTTCTTTAAGTACCGAAGAAATATGGAGAAGATTTAACTACAAGCTGTACTACAGGCTATACAGCCACGTAAACTTGGTTAAGAGGCTGAAAATACAGCGGCTAAGATGGCTGAAATAAGTGGAGCGTATGAAAATCAACACACAAGCCCGGTACCGGTGCAACTTTGTAAACAAATGTGGATTCATAAAAATTTAAGGTGGAATATTGTAGGCTTATCCTAGGCTTACACTGACAAATAAATAGTCGTAACCCTCTACTGCACATGAAGCCACATATGGACCGACAAACGTTTTTATGCAACTGCTAGTGCAGAATTACCGTTTTGATTATTTGTCAATGTGGTTTTGTGCATTTCGTTTTGTTTTTTCCTTTGCGCAATATTGAAAAACTGTAACAGACAGCGAGAGTATAGTGGAAAAAATAAAAACAAAGGTTGATTTATTTTTGGCTCTCGGATAATTTTAATGCTGTTATATTTATTTTTTAGTAAGATTTAATATGAGGAAATAGATTCATTCAATTATTTCAGTAGACTTCAAGTCACAGCGTGTTTTAAGCAACATCAATATATGGCTTCTTATCCATTATCAAAATATTAAGAGATGCAATTTGTGGCTGCTTCTGCATTCACAACAAATTAATATTCGAACTTTTCTGATATTTTCTGAGTTGTTTATGATGTTAAGCCGATGTTAAATCCAATTTTTTGACCTCCAGCGCGTAAAAATGCAGAAAGCTCGAGTGTAGAAATATTTTTTGGTGGTAAAGAAGGAGGAGGTGAAGACTAAAAAAATAAATTAAAAAAGTAGTGCTGCAATATAAACGTATGATACATGATTTTAGGGTATTTGTTGATGCAAATTTCGAATGACATCAAAACTAAGCCAATACAACTACTCAATGAAGAGTTATACTTTATTTTAAGCGAAGGTGTCTTTATTTCTGAACTAAGAGGTAAAATGGAACCAAAACCCATGAAAAAAAAGATGATACATTCGTGAAATTCGGTAAGAGCGTTTCATTTGAAACAAGAAAAAGGTACCACAGCATCTGACTGAAAAATGATACATTTATGAAACTTGGTAAAAATGTTACATTTAACACAGAAACCAAGAGTATAAGGAATCCATAAAAATTAAAGGGTGTTTTTTTTCAAGAGGAACGAAAATATGGGATAAGTAGCGATAAAAACTGTAGTTAAAATGTTACCCTGATGAAAATTGGTAAAAATAATAGCCCGCTATTTCGGTAGCTATCACTTTTGAAGCTGTCATTTTTTGACATTTGACAAGTAGAAACTACGCTATTAATAAAAATGGAACAATACACGCTTCAACAACGCATTGAAATTATTAAAATTCACTATAAAAATGGTGAAAATTTGGCAGAGACGGTTCGTAAAACTAAAACATTTTTGGGTCGTCGTGAAGCACCTTGTCGGACCGCAATACAGAAATTGGTGGACAAATTCGAGCTGTTGGGACAAGTTAGTGATGTGAAGAATAAAACCCGTGCACGTCGCTCAAGAACAACTGAGAATATTGCTGTTGTAGCCCAAAGTGTTGAAGAAAACCCAGGTTTGTCCATTCCTCGTCGTTCTTTGGTATTAGGCATTCCACAAACGTCATTACACCGTATTTTGCATAAAGACTTGGGTCTTAAGGCTTATAAAGTTCAGTTAACACAAGAACTCAAGCCGGCTGATCATCAACAACGTCGTGTCTTTGCTGATTGGGTCCTTGAAACGCATGAAAATGAACCGGAATTTCATCGAAAAATCATCTTGACTGATGAGGCCCATTTCCACCTCGGAGGCTACGTCAACAAGCAAAACTGTCGCATCTGGGGCTCGGAAAACCCAAGAGTTATTGTTGAAAAGCCTCTCCATCCTCAACGCGTGACTGTTTGGTGCGGTTTATGGTCCCGCGGGGTCATTGGACCTTACATTTTCGAAAATGAGGCTGGAGCAACAGTTAAGGTCAATGGATTGCGCTATCGAGAGATGATTAATGATTTTTTATGGCCTGAATTGGATGGTATTGATCTGGACAACGTTTACTTTCAACAAGACGGCGCTACGTGCCACACAAGCAATGAAACCATCGATCTTTTACGGGAAAAGTTTCCGGACCGTGTTATCTCTCGAAGAGGTGATCACAATTGGCCACCAAGATCTTGTGATTTAACACCTTGCGACTTCTTCCTTTGGGGCCACGTGAAAGATAAGGTGTACGCCAACAGCCCAGCGTCGATTCAAGACCTCAAAGATGAAATTCGTGAGGCTATCGAGGACATAGGGCAGCCACTTTGCGATTTGGTTATGGAAAATTTCATGAAAAGTATATGGTCCTGTAAGCGTGATCTTGGCGGCCATTTGGCTGATGTTGTGTTCCATTATTAACGGCATACCTTCCTCTTTATAATGAAATAAACATCCGATCATTTATCTCCAAAAATATCTTTGAATATCAAAATAACACCTCTTATTGGAAAACCCTTTATTGTATTTGCCATTAGAACCAAAAATGCTTTATTTGAGTAAAGCAAATCTCTGTTTATTCCCAAGTAACAAATAATTTAAATGGTATGTTCACAAAAGTCAGTGTAAGCATTTCCTTTGTCATGGTAACTTAGAACCAAATCATTCGTATCACATTGTTTTAAAAAAGGGTGTTTTTTTTTGGGTGGAGGATATATACGGAATATATGCTTAACCTTTTTCAAAATTGGTACCTAATTGAAATCTGGTAAATATGTTAAATTTGGCCTAGAACCAAGAATCTAAGGAGTTCATAAAATTATTTTGGGTGAAAGGGTGTTTTTTTCGAAGAGGAACAAAAGGCACGAGTCCAATAAGTTTGACACTGCAAAATAAATACTTCTTCTTCGTTGGTAATCTTTTAGCTGGTAAACTAATTTGACGTGACTATTATGGAATCCAACAGAAAATATTTCATCGTAACATTACTCGAAGTGAAATGGAACAATCTAATCTATTTATTTATTCATATCCCTTATCAATTTGCCTTTAACAAGAAGGTGTTGAATTGAAAGCCTCAACTAGGACTTAGTTACTTTACTTACTCAACTAGAAAAGTCTTTTGTTTATAAGACCTTGCCATGTAGGGGTTGGCTGATAATGACAATTTTGTGAAATTTGACTATTCTGGACATGACAAGCTTTTCAAAGTCAGGCCACTAGTAAGGGAAAGTTGTTGCAATGGAGCAACAAATTAATGCATCACACACAGGAATGGGCAATACAAAAATTACTGCAAGTACAGGTAAATAAAAATGTAGGATAAATTTGCCTTCGAAGGAGGATCGCTACGTTTCAATAATGTGTCACTGCACAAGTAGCCATATATGGCCATATATGGTAAAGCCTAAACGGCAAAATCCTTGTTAACCATTGTTATTGGTCATTCGAAAAAAAAAACACTGAGCTATCCTGAGCTTAGCTTGGGCATACGAACTACAAATTTTCTTTCAAAAAGTCACATTTAGGCGTAAAAACTTCAAACATCGAATTGCAAATTACTCAAATTTAATTAAATTAAGATACTAGTTCACCATTATTTGAGCATCGAATGAATTTCTTGCGTTCACACACTTTCTTCAGATTGGAGACTACATGTTTTAGAGTTAATTCCTCTCTCCATTTTTATTGTCTAAAGTTAAACTTTCGAACTAGGAAAAACATTTTTTTGTTTTTGTATTTGTTCTGTCTTCTACAACAGTCATTTCGAAATGCTTACCCGTATTTCCAAGACCAATTTCCGGTCTTCTGTAAATCTTTTTGGTGCCAAAAGAATAATAAAAAAAAAAAACAATACAATTAATTTTATTCATTATACATAATTTTTTATTTAATAAAAAAAGTCTTAAATATATTATTCTTTGATAAAAAATGTTGTATCGCTATTTTTTTTTCTCCATATAAACATGCAAGCTTATTTTTTTAGTTAATAAGATTTAAATATTTTTTTTTTGTATTTTATGTTTTGAATGAGAAATGCATTATCAACTTATTGTCGTTACATATAAATTTGTTTTTTATATTTTGTAGGCTTAAAGTTATTTTTTTTAATTATTTCGATTTAAAATACATTTTATGAACTAAATAATAATTATTAATTAAAAATTATATAAAAAAGTTGATATCAGAAAGAAAAAAAAAACTATATTATCTGTACAAAGAAAATAAGCAACATGTTCGTCGTTTCGAATCGAATGTGAGTATTCATTTTTTGTTTCTTGTTTTTTTTAATAATAAATAAATATTGTATCAATGATATCATATAACAGGTACATATCACAGCCTTTTGCACAGAACTCTTCTCTCTTAAAGTTAAATATTTAATAAAAATCTTCTCTGAATCTGTGCATCCAAGGGCAATTTTGTTTTTTCATATTTTTGTGTGTTTGTCAGTCTCTTCTTCAAATTAAAATATGCTCGAACGCATGACACCCTTTTATTTTTTTTCTCCATAATGTTGATTTGTGGTTCTGTCATTATTTTTTTTTTAATAAACCTGAAATGACAACAATAAAAAAAAAAAACACAAACACACACACAAATGAGTATACAATTTAATTAAGATTGATTTTATTGAGATTGTTTGGTTTGGTTTGGTTTGGTATGGGAATGCAAGAAAATTAAGACATGGCTCTTACCACTGGCGGATACGATAAGTATTTATCGCTCATGTTGAAGTATGATCCATCAGGCGGTGGCGCTGGTGACGGCGAAGAGATGTAACTCCCTTTAATGACCAATGACGAAGCTGGCGATGGCGATGGAATGTATAATCCATTGGACACCAACATGTGGTCATCCTTTGATCGATTGTCATTCATAATCTTAGCATGACGCTTTGGATTTGGCAGTGTTTTGGTATAATCTGCAAAATGAATTGGTTCAATGTTGATGAATCAAATTGCTTGTGTGGTTGTGTTGGGCTTATGTTTGAGGTTTTTAAGAGGGAATTTCGTTTAGTATAGAGTATAGAGTATAGACTAACCTGCATTAATTGTGTAGGGGGGAGAACTTAAAGAGCTCTCTTGGTATTTGGGTGGAAATGATGCCGATTGGATGATGTCAACATTTTCAACTAAATATGTTGAGGCAGCTTTTTTGTGGTTTTCACCCTGAAATTGGAAAATTGATAGAGAATTCGATTATTGGATTGTTTTTTATTTTTATTTAGAAGTTCAAAAAAGTAAATAATATAAAATTAAAATGTAGAAAAGCTTCCGAAGTTGGCTGAACGGTTCGTGGAGGGATATCTGCTAACTGTTAACGGACTCTAACATGGGTTCAACAAGATTTTGAGTTATATCGCATTTGTCTAGCACATAAAGAAAAAAAACTATGTTTTGAATCCGTTTGCCCTGTGAATCTTTCTAGTTCCAATAAGAAAATTTTGACTTATGCTGAACATATTCTTGGAAGGATTAAGGCTGCCCATAACACTACCTTTTCTACCCTTAGACAAATTCGACAGTTACAAAATTCACTGGTGGGTAAGTGGTTCCTATTTTGAGTACCGTAGCTTTAAAGTCTTTTTTTTTGCGAAGATCCATTATGAATGTGGCGCATGGCACTGTGGTTGGCCTTGATCTAGACAAGATGATGTAAATCTTATCCTGTCTGAGCCTACCATCCCTGAACCTGCCGTCCCTGGGCTTTCCGTCCCTGGGCCTTCCGTCTATGGGCCTTCCGTGCTCCTTGTCCTTTCGTCCCCGAACCTTCCGTCCCTGAACCTTCCCTCCCTGAACCTTCCCTCCCTGAACCTTCCCTCCCTGAACCTTCCCTCCCTGCACCTTCTGTCCCTGAACATTCCGTTTCTGATCCTTCCCTCCCTAAACCTTCCGTCCCTGAACCTGAACCTTCCGTCCCTGAACCTGAACCTTCCGTCCCTGAACCTGAACCTTCCGTCCCTGAACCTGAACCTTCCGTCCCTGAATCTTCCGTTCTTGAAGCTTCAGTCCCTGGGCCTTCCGCCACTGAGCCTTTCGCTCCTGGACCCTCCGTCCCTGGACCATAAGCCCCTGGGCCTTCCATGCCTGAGCCTTCCATCCCTAGAGCTTTCGTCCCTGAACATTCTCTGCAGCTTCCGTCCCTGGGCCTTCCGTCCCTGAACCTTCTGTCCCTGAACAATCCGTTCCTAAACCTTCCGTTCCTGGGCCTTCCGTCCCTGAGCTTTCCATCCCTGGGCCTTCGCCAAAATATAGTCTTATATTGTGTGGTTTTTAAATTTTGTTCAATTAGTGGTGCACCTAGCTTACCGAGAATGAAAGCCTGGTGGGGACCTACAATAATTGAAAATTCCTGAAAATTCCTGACAATCCCTTGAAAAAATAAACAACCAGAACCCAGACCCCTAGCAGCGTGACAGTACGTTACACTAACAATTACCCCAAGAAGTAAGTGCATTCCATCCAAAGGCTCTAATATCGATATCACTACTTTCTCCCAAGCTTAAAATAGAACACTTTTCGTTACACTATTAGAAGGTACGTACCTTATAATCCGATTGGTTGTCATCCTTCGAATACGCATCATCCGTTTGATGTTCACTCTCCGATGTATCCTTATTTTGTCGTCGAATTACAAACCATGCCACCAACGCAGCATTCAAGATAAGCAAAATCATAGCCGCCGATGTGATACCAATAATAACCAAATTGGGCATTTCACTCTTCTCAGTGGTTTCTGTAGCCGTAATAGCCTCCGATTTATTGGTAGAAATGGTAATTTTCATATCTGGCAAGAACTTTGATCCACCAGCTTCATTGGCTGCCATAACCGAAAAGACATAAACCGTATTCGATTGCAGTCCAGAGATGGTGGCATTCAGGAAATTCGGTCGTGCCTCTACGTACTTGTATTTATCCTCTTCCAATTGCCTGTGACGAAAGATGATGATCAATCAAAATAAAAGGAACCAACTATAGGTACTATTTATGCAGTTTAAAAAGTTCAAGCGACCAATTTGGTTGCAACCAAAGACTACATAAATGGACGGACGAGAATGAATGACAAAATATCCAAACAACTCACCTGTATCGTATGCGATAGTAAACAGGTAAACCACCATCGAAGCCAGCAATCCATGATAGGAGAACACTATTATCGGTCACGTTATTAATCATCAACTTCTGAGGACTTTCGGGTCGCGATGGCTTGTTCAACTGTATCGCAGCACTTGACTCGCCATGCATGTTCTTTGCCACACATTCGTACACACCGTAATCGTCGTTGAGGACCGACTCAATAAACAACCTTGATCCAGATGATAGTTTGTCAATTTGAAATTCTTCACTCCTAAACTTGTTCCGGCGATACATCTTAATTTCTTTGCCGTTTTTCCGCCAAACGAACATGGGTGCTGGAGCACCTTGAGCCGTACACTGCAGTATACCACGTTCGCCTAAACCTGCCGCAAACCGCGTTGCTGACGGAAATTTATCGACTTTTGGAGCAGCTATATAATAGAGAGTGGAAGATAGAGAGAAAGGTTCATTACACACACATACAAACTGAATTGATGATTTCACTGTGCTCTGGACTTGGAGAAATGGAGGTTGGGAGGGAGTGGGTTGTTGCAAAAGTGAACCAACCCAAACCAAACCAAAGCAGACCAGACCACACCACAAAGCACAGAGCCATTGATACTCACATTCAACAATTAGTAGGACATCCCGCTGTGCCATAGCACCCCTCTGATTGTCAACCATGCACGTAAAGTTGCCAACGTCAGAGTGTTGGACATTTTTGATGTGCAAATACGAGGTTCCGTTGACGAAAGCTGCCGTAGTTCGAGTAGCCATATCGTAGCCAGATCTCTCCCATCTGACATGGTCTTCGGTTAATGGTTTGCCATTAATCGAACACGAAAGTACTGCATCCTGTCCGGGAGCAAAAATGTTTCCATCCGATATTGATTCGATGTCTGGTGCATCTAAAGTGATAAAGCACAACAAAAAATAGGGGGTGAAGAGAAAGGCGTGAGTGAGGCCATTATGTACAGTTTGATTTTTTTTTGTTTTAATTTTTTTTTTGTTTTTATCTTTTGTCCTTCTAAAAACGAGAAACAACAAAACAACAAAACAAAACAAAAACAAAACTTCATGAGCGCATCCTTACATTCGACAATCACATGGACACTCATTGTCGTCGTACCCTGTGAGTTCATGGCTTCGCAGGTGTATCTGCCGGCATCCGTTCTCTCCAATTTGATTATGTTTAGAACAGGTCCTTCCGCAAGAATTCTCTCATTGCTTGCAATTCTGTTGTTCGATGAAATCGGAAAGCCATCCTTAGTCCAGGTGAATGACATTGTCATTGGATTAGCAGTTGCCACTAATGGGATTTGTAGTGGTTCGCCTTCCACCCCCGTAAATGTCACTGGCTGAGATGTGGCAAATTTAGGAGGATCTAAATATACAATAGAAAATGTACGAAATAAGAACGAAGAAAGAAGACAGAGAGTTAGTAGTCAGTCTTTGATATTACGTAAAAGCAAAAGGTAATTTTTTTTGTTTTTTTTTTTTAATCTATTGACACTAACATAAAATGTCCAGGGAAATTGTTTCGTGTACGCTGCGCTGCAATGCTTCGTTTATACTTTGGCAGGTGTATATCGAGTCGTGCATCTCTTGTGTTATATTAATGAATAATTCTAGCGTAGACACTGAACCACCCCATAAACCGGAACGATTTGAAGGATTTGCTCCTATATATGGATAACGGAACAGAAATTGTACGTGTGAGTGAGATTTTTTTTTCGTCAATAGTGTAATGAAATTATTTTACCATTAACGGGTATTCCGTCCTTCCACCATGACACCAGAGCTGGTGGATTGCTAGAGCTCGAGTCACAAATCAATTTGGCTGTTGTTCCCGGATGGAGATCCTTTGGTTCGATGCGGATTTTGACGGTTTCAGGTGGGACTATTGCCATGATAAAAATATTTTTTGTTTGTTCAAAAGAATAGAAAAAGTTTTTTTTTTTTTTGAAACTCACAGTAAACTTGTAGGGTTTTAACTTCGAATAATGGTATATCACTGGCTGGGCTTTCTACGTGACATTTGTAACGAGCTTGGTTATCTGATGCGTTAGCCAATATTGTCAATTCGGAGATAACTGTATTTCCATTCAATTTAGATACAGAGTTTAACTATATGGCAGGGAGGGAGGGAGGGATTGTTTGAATTCAACTTGATGCGTGACTTTTAAATTATAAAGTTTTAGATTTTACCTTTTTATCATTTTTATACCAAATCAATGATGGTGGTGGATTACCACCTGACGATGCACAGGTTAGCTTTTGAATTGATCCAGCTACGATTATTTGGCCTTCTGTGTAGCCTGTCATAGTGGGGGCTGCTGGTGGATCTGGAGAAAATTAAATGCAAATTTCAAATTGTATTAGAAAAATAGATTTTTTGTTTTTTGTTTTGAGTCTTTGTCTTATTTATCGTGTTGGGTAAACAGAAAGGTGGTCAATGTTATCTGATAGTTAAGTTTTCTATTAAAACAAAATTAAAAGTTCAAATATTTTAAATAATCAAGGAGATAATCTATATTAAAGTTAAATGGCGCCCGGGTGAGAACGTAATACCAAAGGGGTTTTTAAATCAATCTGGATTTGGCTGATAACAAAGATTGTTAGCTTGTAATTTGTAGAAATCAATAACAAATAAAAAAAAAAAAAAATAGAACATAAATGGCGCCCGACTAGAAGCCCGAAAATTTTCTTCCACGGGTTGATACATTTTTGTCAATGTTTTAACTACGTTGATGATTATTTATTTGTTTTGTGATTCATATTCGTGAGGGAAAACACAAAAAATGTCATTCAGTTAAAATCAACAAATATAGCAAGTAAATGACAGAAACATTGTAATATTGTAAATGGCGCCCGGGTGAAGGTAAAATGTAAAATCAATTTGGATTTCAAAACAAATTATGATTTAGACTATTAGACTCATAATTTGAAATACAAAAAAAAAAAAAAAACTAAAATGGCGCCCGGGTAGAAACCCCAAAAATGTAGAAAAAATCTTAGGCTGATACATGTTCTTGGCGTTTTAATTTCTCGATGATGTTTTGTTTGTTTATTGAATCATATTTTAATTTTGAAGAAAGTCCACAAAAATAGCCCTATAAGGTCCCTACAAAATATAGAAAATATGTATTTTACATGTCAGAAAAGTTATAAGGAAAGCTTTGAACGTTCATGGGTTCACCCTCGTTTTATGGAAACAAATTAAACGAAAAAGCCTTAGCAGCTCTTATAAGGAACTAAACCATTAGAAATAGTTAAGTGACGCCCAGGCAGAAGCTTCAAAGTTTGATCTGGACCAATACTAACATTACTGGAAAAAATAAATTGTTGTTGCTAAGCTCATAATCAATAAAAAGAAACAAAATGGCACCCAGTTTTATTGAGTTATTTTCATGGATTATTAATATTAAATATAAAAATGGCGCCCGGGTGGAGTTAAAGTAAGTAGTTAATTATCAAATTAAGATAAAGCTGCGTTTTTCATAATAAAGATATTGAAACCTTAATGTTTCAAAAATGTGCTCCTAGTCATTATTCTTGTGTTTGGTAAGCACATATCGTAAATTATTAAAATAACATACGACATTCAATAGCATTGGGTCATTTAATTCCCGATATAAGAACCATGATCCTCAAAAATTGTGAAATTTACAAAAAAAAAAAAGGCCCCCGGGTCTGGATTAAACTATTCTTTTACCTTCTAAACATTGTTTTAGTTTTAGCAAATGTTTAAATTTTTTGCCAATTGCAATAGAAAATATATGATCCAAAATTAAGGCAACTAAAAAAAAACTCTTATAGTTAATTCAAGATCGTAATGCATTTCTAGACTGAGAGAAATAACTCAACTATTGCATTTTTTCATCAATTAAACAACTCTATTTTCCGCCACTGAGTAGTATTCGTTCTCCTTTATTATTCTTCTCTATTGCTTTTTTATTTAAGGCAGAAAAATCGAGATCTTTTCCAGTGGGACACTCTTAAATTTTGCAAAAGCCTTTCAAAATTGTATGAACATATCTGAGTTCCCCAACGAATTTTTCAATATAAATTTGCGCTGCCAATTTTTCAAAGTGATGTAGCGGAAAATCAGATTTCCCTAGTGAGTAATCCACTGAAGCATTCTAGAATTTCAAAAAAAAAAACACTAATTAAATAATATAAAAAAAAAGAAAAAACTCTGAAACACAATATAGCACACATAAATCTTTCTGATGTCCATATCTCCAATTCTCACCAATAGCCTACCCCCACCCCCCTCTATATCCTCTGTTTAACAATCCATACGTGTCGTAAGCGTTCAAACATGCCCTTATATCAATCTGTTAATAGCTTTTATTCTATCTAAATAAATATATTCTTCGGTCAAACGATGCTGAAAGATTTTATTTTCCAAAAAATCCTATACCCATATGTACGAGTATGTGTGTGTGTGTGTGTGGGTGTAAAAGGATGTGCCAGTTTTTTATATGCAATCAGTCAAAACAAACAAAACAAAAAAAACATACCTGCATTTATTATGGAAGCTTAAATGGTTTTTATTTCTTTTGTCAAAAAAAAAAAAGATAAAACTGAAAAAATAAAAAAAAAAATTATCCCAAAAACCCGATAACGACTATCAAAAAAGAACTCTATATCTACCATCTGCATTATATAGAAATATATCAGACGTATCACTCTTCACTCAGCAATATCCGATTCGCCTTTTTACAGATTTTTATTGTAATTTTATAGTAGAACGCTTTCGCAGGTCATGTTTTCTGGCACTGATTTCGATTTTTGTACATATATCTGTTTGATCAGATACTTTTACTTCGTTTAAAAACTCCAAAGGCTTTATTTTTTGAAAAATATATCCTCCAACTACCCCTTGAGTTTTTTTTTTTTTTTTTTTAAATATTTGCACTCCACCCCTTTGGTTGTTGACTATGTGACAGAAACTGCACCGAACCAAACAAAAAAAAACACAAAAAAAAAAAAAACTGAATTAAATGTCAACGAAAGCTGAACGATTGATTAATCACAATCCGTCGTTTTTATTGATGAGCACGCTTACTGGAAGTTTAATTATTGCATTAATTGCATAGTCCATATCTCTCTCTTCATATTGTTTCAGAGCAAACTGTGTATTGGTAGGTATTCCCCTTCCCCCTCCAAAAAAATAACATGACTACCAACAATGTTTTCCCTACATTAGAGCGTGCACTGCATCACAGATTTTCATCGAAATTCCATGCAAACACTGAATCAGAATTTAACAAAAAAAAAAAAAAATAAATAAAAAAAAAATCAACTCAACTAAAAATAAAAAAAAAAAAAGACACCCTGTCAGCTTCAGCGACAACATTTTCACTTCAATTAGCGTGACGGGTATATTGCTGTTAAATTTCCGCATCCAGGACGGGCGGACATTGCTGGCTCGCTTCGCTTTTAATCTCGATTGTGTGCGCCTATAATGCCCATCCGTAACATTCATAGGTTCGTTTTATAAGATTTATAGACTCAATATAGTCAACGAAGTAATGTTGCTAATAGATAACAATGATTTGAGCTATCACAATCAATTTTAAATCATCGTACTCAAAAGAAAACATAAAATAATATAAATGGCGCCCGGGTAGAAACCATATTTATATGATTTAGCTAGCCAGTAAGACTTAAAATTAGCAACACATTTTGTTGGGTGAACTTCAAACACTTGAACTTTTCACACTGAAATGAAATCATTGTTATCAAAAGAAACCATAAAATTATATAAATGGCGCCCGGGTGGGAACCATATTTGTTTGATTGAGCTATCCAGTATGTAATATTACACTAAATTTACAGATTGTTGAGTTCACTTGAACCACCTGATCTTATCCCACTGAAATGAAGTCATCGTACTCAAAAGAAATCATGAAATTATATAATTGGCGCCCGGGTGGAAACCATATATATTTTATTTAGCTATCCAGTATGATCTTATACTAACTTCACAGGTTGTTAGAGGAATTTCAAGTACCTGAGCTAATCACACTGAAATGGAATCATCGTACTCAAAAGAAATAATTAAATTAATTAATTGGCGCCCGGGTAGGAACCATATTTATTTTGTTGTTGTTTAAATCCATCTTATTTGTATAAATAATTTTTATCAAATCCTTTTCATAGAATAACTATAGTAAGTTCTTGATTTGTAACACTAGAATCCGCATAACCTAATCATTTGTGTTTACCAACGAAAAAATGTAACACAAACTTCTAGACTATATGAAATGTTTGCTAGCATAAAGGAGTAAGAGAAAAAGACCATATATACCGAGAGATGATAATACTTACGCAAAATATTTATTGTATGTGTTGCCACCACTGCTTCTGTCAAGGCTGCATTAAATCCATGACACACGGCAACCAGGAATCTTTTATTTGAGCCAATGGTCACTGATAAGTTTGATACTGTTATCCAACCACCTGAAATGGATGAATGATTGATTGCCATTTTGTTCCCTATGATGGTCGTTTGTTTCCCTATAATATCGTTTTCTATCTCACTCGCTCTCTTTCGCTCTCTCACACACTTACCTTCAGGGCTTTGTTGGCTTTTTGAATTGGTGGCATTCATTTGCTGTCCATCCACACTCCAACTGACCTCTGCAATGGGATTCGATGGAGCAGAAGTACACGATAGCTGGACCGTCTGTTCGGCTAAGGCTTCGGTTGGACCCGAAATAGTCACTTCAGCTGGAGAAACTAAATGGAAAATGAAATAATTAGCATCGAATGTGTGTGTATGTGTGTGTAGGGTGTGACAGGTGTGGGATTTTTCTTAATTAACTAACATGTCACAGACAGCTCAAGATCAGCCTTCAGGGCCTTCTCCGAAAGAATATTTTTCGCCTCACAACTTAATTTCGCTCCATTGTCACTAGATTCAGCTACAAATTTATAGACATTCTCCGATAGACGTCCCATGTTCCTATTCAAATTATTTTATCATTAATTTCATTTCTTTCATTTTCTCCTACTGCAAAAATGTAGGTACATGTATTTGTATATTCATACTTTTGTGGTGAAACAATTGGCTGGCCATTTTTGTACCATACCAATTGGGCAGGCGGATTGCCACCTCGGCTGCGACAAGCAATTTCTACATTTTGTCCTCGTCTCAAGTTTTCCCCAGTAGAATAGCCTTCGAAAAATGGTGGCCCTGGGGGATCTGAAATTTTTTTTTGTTTTTATTTTTTTTTATTGTCAATTAAAAACAAACCAAATAAAATTTTCAAGAGCAAAAGGCACAAAAAAAAAACCAAAAAATAAAAATGAATTTTTGTGATTCAATAAAATTTAAACATACACAGAACAGATAGATGAATATTGGCACGCATCGGGACATCTGGGGGTAGAGCGCGGTGTTTTGCTTGACAGGAAAAGTCCTTGTAGTCATCGTCGGCACTTGGACGAATGGTAATTGTCGAAGTGGTGGTAAAAGTTTTCAATTGTGTTTCTTTCACTTGCACTTCCGGTTCATAAGCTACGAAATTAATTTTGTTCATTATTGTACTCTTGTAGTATAATATTGGTTAACAACAGGGTGATTCTTTAATGAGATGCATTAACAACTTTTATAGGCTGAGGGCTTGTAATATTTGATCCTGTATGTTTTGTCCTTTTGACGTGCATACAAAGGATTGCAGAATGCATTTAATTTGACGGGATAAAATTATTAAAATTTGATTTCATTCAGTTTTCTTCTGCATTTATTCCACGCATTTAAGTCAATCTTTTTCTTGGGATTAAATTTTTTTTCAAGTTAATTTTTTCCCTCATATAAGTTGTCTTGGAATTTATCATTTCTGGATCGTTTTCTACATGTTTTCCATTGAAAGAAGAAGCTTAAGTAACAGCCTAGGTATTGGCGTTATTCAAAATTAGATAGTTTTAAATTGAAAATCATCAATTATGAACTCTTACGTATTCCAAATTCATCGTCATCTTACGCTCTTTCCTAAGACTATGAAAAATCAGAGTGAAAATGAAATATTTCATAGTGAAAATGAAATAACTCGTAGTGAAAATGAAATATTTCGTAGCAAAAATGAAATATTTCGTATTGAAATTTGTAGCTTTACATTCCACAGCTAATTCAAAGAAAAATTGAAAGAAAATAGACTTTTTCACGTTAGCTGAGCTTCAGAAAATTAAAAAAAATACGTGGTAAAGGTTGTGGAACTTGTTCGTTTACTATTTCACGAGGTGCAACTAAGTATGTGGTCTTCGTTAAAGTTTTTACAAGCAAGCAAAAAGTAATTTGTAAATATATTTTAGTTTGCTTAAGTTCAGTACTCTTTTCCAGTGGAAAAGAAAAAATTCATCCAAAATTGTCCGAGTTAAATTTTACCAATACATTCCACATAATCTCTTCCGAATTAAAGCTGTTTGGTAGAAAAAATGTGAAATTTTCTCATATTATCTTAGCATGTTTCACTTCTAGTCAGAAATTGATTTCATGATCCACAACAAGGATCATTTCATGAGAGCCCAAGTTCCACACAAAATTCATGCTACTTACCAAATGACAACACCTTCCACAACGCGTCAGTGGTTTATGATTTTCTAGGAATATAATTCAACACGATTTGCATATAAATGAACGTGTTTCACAACAAGTTAAGTGATCAAATATTTTAATTGTGGAAGATAAAGTATTATTTTCAATAGAACTTGCTTATAAAAAAAACTTGAGGTTTCGTAAAAAAACACTTTCCACAAATTGTTGGATTAGTCATTTTTTTTTATTAAATTGTCCAAGAGTTGTGGAGTGTTAACTTCACATGTCGGACTATGTTTATATGTGAATAAACTTAATAAACTTTAAGTTGCACAACACTTAACAGGATCAATTATTTTTTTTTTGTAGAAGATATTGTTGAAATTAACTACGCTGATTGTCTTTGACTATATTACTTTGGGTAGAACTTATGCCTGGTTATAGCCTCTTGAATAACCATGTTCCACAAAAAATCCTGGATGAGTAAATTTTGTTTCAAAATAAAAGTTGCGGAGCGTAAAGTGCAAATTTGGTGCCGTTTATAATTTTCAAAGAATTTTTGTTTGTGGAACGTAAAGTAAAAATTACACTCCGATGATTTCTTGTGAATATATTGCTTTCAGTAAAATTTATTTCTTTAATTCTAGTTGTCAACTCTCATGAAAAAACGAGTTCCACAAAAAAACCCGGGTTCCCCAGCAATAAGAGCTTGAAAATAAATTCAATCCGTAAAAAGCAGAGTTAAAAGTTTCACTTTGGTTTAGTTTTTCTTATTATTTTAGCTTTACTGTCAATACCTAAAAAAAATGACATATTCCAGAACATTATCCGGTACCAATTAAATTTGATTGTGGAACGTATTTTTTTTTACTTTCGATGGAACGTGGTTAGGTATAAAAACTAAATCCTAGTTGAAAAAAACAAGTTCCACAAAAGAAAAATTGGATCAATACATTTTGTTTGAAAATAAAAGTTGTGGAACGTAAATATCAATTAATTTATTTTTGTTGTAAGTGTTGTAAAAAGTAAAGATGGAAATATAAACGGTGGACTGTTAACTTAAACATTTTAAACCAAGTTTTTCTTTTACTAAACTTAGATTGTTAACTTAGAAATTACGTTCCACAATAATTTTTCACTCGGTGTTCAAAAATTCGTAAGATTTTAATACTTTATTAATACAACAGTCATTTTTTTTATAAAAAAAGTTAAGGGTTGAGGGTTGCCATTGTGAGATTTTACTTTATACTCATTAAGTCCTGAAAAATCTCTCACAAACCAAGATGTCGTTCGATTTCTTTAATTATCTTCTTTCCAATGCATATTATTTGAATCACCCTGTCATTAACTTTTAAACAAACAAAACAAAAAAAAAAAAACTCCTTACCACTGTTATATTCGATATTTCCTCGATACCATACAATTTCTGCGGCAGGTTTGGCATTTTCCACTATGCACTTCAAAGTCAAATTTTGCTTTTCAATAACCTCAACTCGAGAATTTGAACCATAACCATCTATTTGAATTGATGTGGGAGCAGCTGAAAAAAATATACACACAAACATAGAAAGAAAAAAGAGAAAGAAAAGAGAAAAATAAAAAAATTAGAATAGAAGATCTAATGATAGGAACGTGAGTTGCATTATAAGTGCCAAATTTTTAACACCATCCATCCACTACCATCCAAAAGACTACATTGCACGCCGCCAAATCCTTTCTCTTCTTTGATTCGCAAGGCATATCAATATCATACCACCATCATCATCATCATCATCATCACAAAAGAAGAAGAAACTGAATATTAAAGGTACCTTCTTCTATAGTATAGGTTTCAGATAATAATAATAACTGATGGCAAGGACTCTAAGGATGAATATAAAATAATCAAAGTTAAATCAAAAAAGAGAGACGTTCTGTTCTTTTTGGATCTCAAAAGTTCGGTTCGCTATCTTAAGACGAAAAAACAAAAAAAAAAAAAAAGGCAAAAGGATAAGGAGGTCTTCGACGCAAAATCGAATGGAAAATTTTCAAAATCTATGCTAATTCACCCGCAAAACAAACATAATTAAGGCCTCCGAATACCACTCCCATCCATATGATGGCGCTACTGCTGCTGCTTTGGATACTGACTGCTGACTGAGAATATGATATTGTTTAAAGCTCAAGTAGGAGTAACAGAGATAGAGCATCTTGTTTATCCTTACGCTTTTAATAGACCAAAAAATGATAATGTGTCTGAATATGGGGGATGGCTCACAGCAGTGAAGCAATGAAGAACAGGAACCGGGATAGGTATAAGGACATTCTAAAGGAGAACAAAGCTTTGCTTTACCGAAACCATTATCATCATCGTCTTCGTCGTTGTCGTTGTCGTTGTCATTGTTGTTGTCGTTGGCGTTGACGTTGCCGTCATAGTCTTATTAATCGTCATTTTCTTCAGTTATGTCGTCGTCGGGTTTGTCTATATTCTATACCACCCCCCCCCCCATCCTCCTTCAAAGGTATATCGTATATCCTATCCTATCCTATCCTATCTATCCTTACAAAACAACCCTTCCGTCTATTCAAATTCATACAAGTCACCATCATCCTTATACGATGAAGAAGGACTTTATATTATTCCCGAAGTAAAGATACGACCAAAGATGTCGTCGAAGAGGTGTAGGTATAATATAGAAAGACGTTGAAGAAGAAGAACTCCACATTGGATCCCACACACACACACACAGCTGTCGGTCTCCTTGAAGAATATAATTTTCTTTATGTTAAATAGTTTTAATTGCATAACTTTAAATCCTTTTGCCAGAGGCTTAATCACGAGAGCGATTGTATGATGAAACTCTTAGCATAACAATGATTATACCTAGCTTAGGGACTCTTGGAGCAAATTCGTACCATCTCGAATGCAATACAACCCTATTAAAATGATAGAATTTATAGAAATGTGTGCGTGTGCCTGTGTGTGATGGCTCAGTATCAGAGCAGAGTATACACACAGGATAAGGAAGTCGATGAAAAAGGATTTAGCAAAAGAGCTTATCCTTCTGATAAGACATTGATAATGATTTTTGTTTGTTGTCTTTCATCCTTTTATTGCTGTTTTTTTTGTGACAAGAAGAAGAAAACGCAAAAAAGGACTTTGGCGGCATCTTCTAGAAGTTAGCTGCTGGAGGATTACTAATTAAAAACCCAAAGAAAATACAAACAAAAATCTTGTTTCAAAGTTCGACTTACCGATTATATTGAGCTTTGCATTGGCCCGTATTGCTGGATTACCTTTGGCTGGGCCAACTTGACATTGATATTCAGCATCATCCTCCAAAGTTGTATTCGATATTTGTAAATTGTAGACTCCTTGATTAAAGTCACCAATAACTGAGTATCGAGGGTAGCCGGGGATGATGGTGGAAAATCCCAATGCAAATCCGTCTTTTGTCCATTGAACTTTTCCGACGCGGTTGGATATTTCACAGCGAAGCAGGGTATCGGTACCTTCGAGGATGTGTACATCGTGGGGGGTAATTCGGAATGATTGTACGGCGTAGTTCATTTGTTGTTGTTGTTGTCCTGTGACGATATTAATTGGAAAGTGCGCTGCAATTAAAGAATAAATAAGAAATTCAGTTTTTTCTTCTTCTTCTCTTGTTCATTGTTGTTGTTGTTTTTTTGTATATTAAAGAGGGAGACAGAGAAAGAAAATGAATAAGGATAATTATCATCATGTTTATAATAAAAGGTAAAGGTCCTTAATGTCTACTGTGTGAGTTAGTGTGTGATTTCTCTGACAAATCATCATCATCAGCATCCCTTTTTTCAAATAAAGTCGTCTTGCATGTTGGCAGGTATATGTTGGTTGTCTGTATATAGAAGACCATCATGTACAAGTACTTATACCTATGGCATAAATTTATTCCCCCGGGCAGTATTTTGAAGTGAGACAATAAATAAAATAAGTACCAGGCAAAATACACACACATATCGCCCAAACACACGTCAGGCAATATTCTCTTCTTCTCCTGATTGTAGGCAATTATTTTTTGGCTCGTTTGAGGCATGCAAACATGAGGCCACGTAAGATGCTTAAATTTGATTTAGGGAAATTATTTGCACGTATTTTGAGGTAAATATTGTTTTACATTTCACATATTAGGTTATTTTTGGAAAGAAAAAATAGGTGTTTTGTGTTGTGTTGTGTTTTTTTTTTTCTTTTCTTTTTTTCGAAATGTAGTCGACATGTTGGAAAAGATTTCAATTGTGTGGATTTCCTGATTTGTGGTTTGATCTAGTGCTTCTTTGTTCTTGGTGGTTCAGAAAAAGACCTGTGGTTGGAATATTTATTCTTGGATATGTGGAGAAAGGGTCTTTTCTAAACAAGAACAAGAAGGAACCCCAATTGTTGCTAATTTCTGTACATTTACTTTTATAAAGAGACTTTATGGTGACATAAAGATACAATGATTAAATATCACTTTTAGATTGAGACACTTTATATAGGTTATTTTAAATATTTCGGATCAGAAAAGTATTATTTTTCTATGAAAAGGTTTCGTTTCTATTTTGATTTCTGTGAAATGGTCCAGACCAGAGCTGTACTGTTAAAATAAGACTTTTTCATCTATCATCTAGTTAGATTGCAGCGTTTTACAAAAGTTACATGCTTTTTGGTGCACTTGAGTAGTAAATCTCACTAAATTACCGACTAATCTTCTGTATTTTAAACAATACGAACATTTAGATTCTATCAAAAATAGAAAAAAAGCAGTAGTATAATTTAAAAAATTGCGACCATTGCTTTATAAAAGTAAGATACAATTTAACTAATAGATCCCCATACACCTTTACAATAAGTGAATGTATGTGTTTATGTTTACCCCAAGTTAAGTAACCATTGAAAGTTACCTCGAGATTTTTTGCAGTTTCCACATAGTCAATGGAAAAATTGTTCAATACAATCGAAGAAAAATAAATTAAGATCTAGATTTTTCCTTGATAATTACCAGAACCTTAGATTTTTTTTTATTTTAAATTAAGACCATTTAATTTGAGCCAATTTACAATTTTCTCTATATTTTCATAACACAAATAGCTGCATGATCAATTAGCCTAAGAAAGCAGGTCATGTTCATTTGAATGTCATATGCGTACGAATGGATGAAGCAGTTTTCGATAATTAATGGAAGTTCAATGGCATATATAGAAAATAATAGAGGACCAAGTATCGAACCCTTGGGAACACCAGAAATATTAGGCAGAAAATCAGATAGTCAATCAATTTGGACAGCTTGTTACTTAGATATGAATAGATTAGCCTAGTAGCACTTAGTTAATGTGATTTAATGAATTAAAAGCCTTTGAAAAATGGAGCAGTACCAAAAATGTAATCTTCTCCTCATCCAACTTTTGTGTTATATCTTCTGTGACGCTTAAAAGTGCATTGATACAACTGGGCTCTACTTGTGGTACTCCCTATACATAAGAGACGTTTTTGGAGGTTTTTGTGCAAGAAAAGTACAAAAAGGTTTAAGTCAAGATGGCTGATTTTCAAACTTAACCTAAGTTCTTTTATAATCCATTAGAATATTTGCTGTAAGAGGTTACCTCAAGTTACAACATCGCTTCACAAATTTTTTTTTAATTTTGTAATTGTAATATCTTAAAAACTAGAGCCAATTTAAAAATGATGGCTTATAATTCGAGTGCAGCACATCAAATACCTTTAGAAACGTTTAAAAAAGTTTAGGCAACAGTAAAAAAAATTCAATTTAGTTTACTTGAAATTTATCATTTCTGGAAAGTTTTCTAAATGTCTTTCATTGAAAGAAGAAGCTTAAGTAGCAGCCTAGGTATTGGCTGTAATTCAAAATTAGATAGTTTTAAATTGAAAATCACGTTTCTTAGTAAATATATAAACTCTTACATATTCCAAATTCATCGTCATCTTACGCTCTTTCCAAAAACTATGTAAAATCAAAGTGTAAATGAAATATTTCGTAGTAAAAATGAAATATTTCGTAGCGAAAATGAAATATTTCGTATTGAAATTTGTAGCTTTACATTCTACAGCTAATTCAAAGAAAGATTGAAAGATTATAGACTTTTTCACGTTTGCTGAGCTTCAGAAAATTAAAAAAATTACGTGGTAAAGGTTGTGGAACTTGTTCGCTTACTATTTCTTAAAAACTAGAGCCAATTTAAAAATGATGGCTTATGATTTAAGTGCAGCACACAAAAGCCTTTAGGAACTTTTATCAAAGTCTAGACAACAGTAAAAAAAAATCAATTTTCTTGAGCTGTGTTATTATTAAACTTGCGGTATTACTTTGATTTTCACTGAGGGTGGATACCAATGAAGTATTGGAAACTATTCTAATTTTAAAACAACTTTTTTTTTTAGTTTTCAAAGGGTTCTTTGCCATTGCATAGGAGTATTTGTATGTTTTAGTAAATTTTCTTGCAAAAATGGATGAAATTTACAACAGCTGTTAATTACAAATACATTTTAAAAATTTCTTAAATTTTAAGTAATTATTTCAAATTAAAAATGAAAACGTCAAAATAATGCAGTGATGCCAATTCCATAGTTTTTTTTTATTGTAAACACCACAATCCAGAAAAAAACGAAATTAAATTAAATGAAATTAAGAACACCTTTTTTTTAAAAACGATAAAGTAGTCATTCATTTCGTAAACGAAAATCAGAACAGGGGTGGTAGATTATGCAGAATCATTCGTATGAACATTTTCGGATAATTTATCAATATTAATTCTTTATTACAAAAAGAGACCTTAAATTTGAGGTCAATACCATCCAACTATCTTATAACCAGACAAACGTATATTGATAATCTTAGGCTTGATGATAGATCTTCTAATAGAAAAGGATGTCTTACTCTTAATTGAGCTAAAATCTACTTCGAAATCCAAATCTTAATCTACCTGCCATTCTGAAACCCATCTACTCGTATCTTTCTCTCACACACACACACACACACATGCACATTTAATTTCTAATTTCAATCAATGAAGGTGTTTAACCAGAGAATTTTGAGATACAATTATGTATTATGAATAGAATGAATTGTCCAAACCACGAACGTGACAAAAATTAAATATTACCTTTTAACCAAAACATGATTTATTACAGACCAGGATAATCATTTCTTAGTTTGTATTTGATATCAAATAACACATCTCTATATTATATAGCTGGAAGTATATACTTTTAGATACATATTATAGAGAAATGAGTTTATTGTGGAATAATAAGCTTCATGGTGAAAATGTAATTCGTGACTATGAACGGTACTAATCTAATTATTATTTACCTATGAATTATAATTACCCAGATAAGCTTAATAGCATTAAATTTTACATATACTTATGTACATTTATTATATTTGTATTTGTATAACGTTAAAAAAAAAACAAAAAAAAACAAAAAAATATAAAAACAAAAAATACAAAATTTATAAAATATCTAAACCACAACACACACCATGTGTGTTTTTATACCATCAAGAGTTTTAGGGATAGATATCGTTTATGGTAAATGTGACGATATGACTTTGTGTAATGTGAGTTTTCAGGTTAAAATGTTAAAGCCATTTAAGCTTAAAACCCTTTAATGTTTGGTTAATTATAGAATAATGAAGCAACTTCAAATAGACGAGTGTTATACTCCTTACTTGAATCTACTTTAGATTCAAATCCATTTAGAAACATTTATTCCATTTTATACCTAAAACAGAGCGGGTAAAATAGGTATATAAGCTCAAGAAAAAAAAACAAAAAAAAAGGTTCTAATCCCACTTCCATGCCCTAGAAAATTGTGTCAACCTCATTTCTCCATTTATTATGTATTTTAACAACAACGTCTTTTTGTGTCTATATTTTCTACTATCTTCTCAAGGCTTTTCTTTTTTGTTCTCCTATAAACAAAACAGGTAGGTGTTTTTTTTTTTTGTCGACTCTTGTACCTTTAAAAAAAAAAAATACCTACGCCACCTCCATTCTCTAGCCAGCTCAGAGTCCGCCCATCACCTTTTACCACTCACTCCCATATTAACTTTACAAATTCAAATTTTGTCTGTTTGTTTGGATTTCATGAATTAGAATGAGATTGACGGAAATGAATACCGTTACGGAAGTATATATCTATACATCTTCTTATAATTGGTTTTTATTGTGTAATCTTCTTCTGTGTTTTTTTTTTTTTGTTTATTTTTGACTGAATGTTTCATATTAATAAGTCATGAAAAGCATACCTAGACTTGGGGTACATAAAATATATATAAGTAAGCAAAAAGAAACGAAAAAAAATAATCACCTTCGAGATTCAAATCCGTATCATATTTCTTATTTCAAGGAAAACGCATTTTCCTGTGTAAATATCTACGCAATTATTAGGGGAGTTTTTTTTCAGGTGGATGCTTTTGAGAATTTAGCAATACCTAGTGATGACACGTGTTTCAGATATTAAGAGTTTAGTATTTAATACAAGTCTGCCTTGCATATAGTTTCAAGAAAAAATTGTTTAAAAGCATCCAATGAGCTCTGACTGAACCATGACAAAGTTAATTGAAACTACTATTTCTTTTGGCTTGCCATTGTCGCACTATCAAAATTGTGTTTTTCTAAATGGCGCTCAGCGTAACTGTTGAAAAACAGTTCTACAATCATTAATGTATAAATAAGTATATTAAAATAGGTAATTGGCACGCTTTCAGCATAAAAAATATCGTATTAGCACATAAATGGCGCCCAACTTTTGGATGTTTCTTTTGTAAAACAATTTTTAACAATCTAAACTCATTTGTGGTAAAATAATCGTTTCTCCAAACTTTTTTGGTGTATATTTAAGTTCCTTACGCCAAGATGAATATGCTCATGCGTTTTCAATCATTTTCAGTTGCAAACATGTATAAATGACCAAGTAAATTGAAATCACTATTTCTTTTGGCTTGCCATTGTCAAACTCTCAATTTTTTTTAAATGGCGCCCAACGTAACTGTTGAAAAATAGTTTATAAATAAGTAATTGGCACTTTTTCAGCCTGGAAAATATCGAATTATCACATAACTGGCGCCCAACATGGGGTGGTTCCTTTTGTAAAACAATTTTTAACAATCCAAACTCAAATACTTGCTATAATTTGTAACTGAATTGCGCAAAATAATCCTTTCCCTAAACTTTTTTGGTACATATTTAAGTTCCTTACGCATATGCTAATGCGTTTTCGATCATTTTGATTTGCAAACATGTATAAATGACCAAGTATATTGAGATCACTATATCTTTTGGCAGCCTATTGTCACAATTTCAATTTTTTTTAAATGGCTCCCAACGTAACTGTTGAAAAATAGTTTATTTAAACCAATATTCTAATATCATTTATGCATAAATAAATAAATTAAAATATGTAATTGGCGCCCAACGTGAGGTTGTTTCTTTTGTAAAACAATTTCTAACAATCCAAACTCAAATACTTGCTATAATTTGCGACTAAATTGCGTAAAATAATCGCTTCCTTAAACTTTTTAGGTGCATATTTGAGTTCATTACCACAAGAAGGGAGAATATGCTCATGCGTTTTCTACCATCTAATAGCTTCATTAAGATTAACATCACTAAACTAGCAAGCAAGTTCTTCGAAAGAACAAAGCTATCATAGGAGTTAGCATTAAAATGAGCTGTTTAATACACTTCCACTCATCGTCCAGTATACTTTCAAGAATGTGAAAAAAGTGATATCACAGAAATCTGTTTCCTTTCTAAATATTCTAGAAAGCGTCTTATGAAACAAGAAAGACTGTCTAGGTTTATGTCAGGTAGACAAACATACCTTTAAAAGAAAAATATTTCGTGCCTTTAGCAGTTTTTTTTTACCTAGTAGATAACATTGGTCCATTTCTGTTAATTAAATTCTTTTCATTATCAAAAAACATATTTTTTCCAAGAAAATCAACGAGAATTTTATTGGATATTGAAAAAAAATTAGTTTTCACTTTGCAAAATCTGTTTTATCTAAATAAAAAGGAAATACCACTCTTTATTGTGTGTTAATCATAACAATATAGCACCCCACTGAGTATTTTTTTTGTGTGTGTCAAAAAAACACATGTTCAAGTTCAGAGTCAGATGAACATAAATTCGTTGGAATTCCTTTTAGTGGGGTGTGATTTGAAATTATATACCTACTCGTAGATATATATAATTTTTTTTTATCATTATTTGCCCTACTGTCCAATGTTATTCAAATCAAAAATATGTAATTAGTTCGTAAACAAACTTTTGATGGTTAAAATTGGAATTTTAAAGAAATAAAAAAAAAAATTGAATGCTTTAATTAATGGAAATACTTTTCCAACTAAATAAATGTCAAAAACTTTTCCTAGATTGTATTTTATTTAAATAATTATTAAATTTTCCGTTGGGAAATATTAATTTTAGGTTTAATAATTATTTTGCTTTAGACAAACATCCGAATTATGTTGAAAGTGAAAAACATTATTGAAAGCTTCATTTAAAAAAAAAGAGGAAGAATAGGGTTATAATTAAATTATTAGTGTTAACATTTTGTTCATTAAATTGAAGCTAATATTTGTTGTTGGTGTTATATTTTTTAAATTGCTTTAAACATATCAAATAAACGAACTTTATGATTGGCGCCCAACGTGGGATTCATTTGTTGAGTAAAACAATTTTTAACTGCACAAACTTCATGTATTGATGTTTGGCTAGGAACAATAAAATAACTATTTCTTACCAATTATAACGCAACTGCATTTAAAATATTTAAGTGGCGCCCACTGTGATGTTTATTTCTTTCGTGAAAGAGTTCTTAAGAAACCCAGATACCTTTAATGATGTAATATGACAAAATAAGTTAAAGTTATCAATTATTTTAAACTTTTTAAGCTTTCAGTTTAAAAATATCATCTTAAATAGCATTTGATTGGCGCCCAACGTGAAGTCAACTATTTTGTAAATAAATATCTTAGACTTAAAAATCTCTGCATCTAGTAAACATGTAATGAACAATAATTTATTTTGACTTGTCATTGACACATTATCAACATTTATTTTGGTCTAAATGGCGCCCAACGTATTTGTTGTAAAAAAGTTTATGCAATTCAATGATCTGCAGTCATGGTTTTATAAATTATTAAAGTAAATTATTCGTTTCTTTTGATTTGGCACGCATTAAACCTGAAAATTATTGAAATAGCATATGATTGGCGCCCAACGTAAGGCTGTTTCTGTTGTAAAACAAGTTCTTACAATCCAAACTAACATACTTGCTATGGTTTGTGACTTAAATTGAAAATATTAAATTGAGATTAAATTGGCGCCCAACGTGAAGTCTATATGTTCTTGTTTTCTCAAATAATTTCTGAAGTAAGGTGAAATAAATGTTACTGTTGTCTAACACGATTAAACTACAATTCGCTGGTGACCATCCTCTTATAATGACGTGACGGTTTTTCTCCCGATTCTAAAGTATTAATGAACCTTTTGTAATGAACAAGTTTTCATCTCAAAGTTTTTTTTTGCCATTATAAGAGGGCACACCTAACAACTCATTTCATTTCCAATCACCTAAGTGGAAAATAAATATGTTGCATGTTCGTTGCTAACAATGTTCTTTGGCTAACATGCAATATTATACTGTCTGTCCTTACACTTGAGTCATTAGCACAATCACCTTACGGAACAATTGAAATTGAATTATTGCACTTTACTTAAAAACAAAAACAAAAACAAAAAAAAAAAGCGAATGGCGCCCAACGTGAGTTTTATTCTCTTTTGTTTGGTTAAACAATCAATAAATAACAAAGACAAAGTAGTTTATTGACAAAATACGCAGGTATGAGCAAAAATTAGTCAAAATAAAATTTATGACGTTCCACTTTCATTTGCACGTTACCTCGTTCGATATCAATTAGTATACTAAAGTGCTGAGTGGCCTGGAGAATTCGTAGACCGTTATTTTTTCTTTATGTTTTCATTTTTTCTTGTAAATTTATTGTATATCTATTCATTTTCTTTAAAAATAACAAAAAAAACTTTCGAATGGCGCCCAACGTGAGTTTCATTCTCTTTTGTTTGTTGACAATCAATAAATAATTTATTAAAATTTAAAATATCTCTGAACAAACATTTACCCTATATTCTATCCATTTATGTACATAAGACAAAAATATAGCATGTTACCTGCATTGCTGTCTGGGAGCATTCTTTACATTGTTCTTACACTTGAGTCATAAAAACAATAAACCTACTGAACAATTGAAAATAACAAATTAAGTACATATCTTTCTATCGCATTCTACATTTAATAAAAAAAAAAAAAATATATATGAATGGCGCCCAATGTGGGTTCTATTATCTATTATTTTGTTTAAAAAACCAATAAATAAACAAGATAAAATAGGTTTTAATCAAATTAAAAACATCTACACACTCATTTACATTATATTCTGTCCATGATACATAATTATTTCATTGCTTAAACTTAGCCAAATCAAATAACTATCACCATAACAATAAGTTTAATTCTATATCTCTAACCTTTGATCTATCCAAATGGATTCAAGAATCTGAAGAGAATTGTTGTTGTTTTTGTCAGTCTCGGTATGGTGCAAATACCTATACTTTCCGTTTCATTGTAAAGTAGAGCAAAAGAAGCCTTTTTTTTATTACCATTGTTTTATAATCCACCACTTTACTTTAAGCCACATAAAGTCAACTTTATCGACATCTCGATGCTCGTAAAAAAAAACTATTTTTTTTTTTTTGTTTTTGACTGTTGACTCCCGATTTGCAGATACTTTCGGATACAGAGAACCAGACAAGCGCCATACACGAGAGTTGGCCAAACATTCTTAAAATTGATGACACACCAGATAAGCGATAAAAGTTTTTCGTTTTTTTTTGTGTTTTTTTCTTTTTTGAAAAATTTATTTTTGCAGAATTTTTCTGGCTTTGAGGCTTTGATTGGGGCGGACTGGTCGATCCATGGCTCTACTCGTATGTATGTTTGTATGTTTATGACTTCACTATGGGCTATATGGGTAGGTTATGTAGGGTATGTAAGCTGCAGAAAGAATTTTGTTTTTAAGTGAGAGCGAAAAGAGGAGGAGGAGGATTTGTAAATTTATTATGAATTGCTCATCATCATTTGTATGGTGAAGTCACATTCAGTCACAGGCACAGTTTTACAAATGGTAATGATGATGGTGACCCCCGCATCATTGTATAATTTAATTTAATTAGTTCCCGTGACCAGAGTCAATTGTAGGAGGCCTTTGGTGTTAATTATTCGTTTTCTTGGAACTTTAACGCCATGCAAACTCTCGCCTTTTTGATGGTTTTTACTTTTTTTTTTCTTTACTTTTTCTTTTTTGGGACATCTCCCAGTCAGACTTTCAACATAAAAGATCTTAAAAATGAATTTTATGATTTCAATTTGAAATTCAATTCATTTGATTAAGATGATGAGGGTCAGATTATTCTTATAGTTGAGTTTAATTACAGTCAAATTTCTCTTATGCGAATATAAATATGATGCATTCCATCTGCTGAATAAAGAATAAATGATGGCTTCAGTTGAGAATTCCTATGATTCGACTTTTGTTACGTTACGTAACGTATTTATTCATAATTGAATTTGATGTAACGTAATGTAACGTAAAATTATATCTTATTCGAATTGTGTTTGCCAAACTAAGTGCCTACTCCAATAGGCGATAACACTTTGCATCACTTTCGTCCAATTTTGTTTCACTTTTTATACCTATTTTCTTGGAACTAATGTGTTCCACATATCTTTTTCATATTATTTCACTGGATGCCAATTAGAAAAGTATATGTAGCGGAACGAAGTTTCATATGATAGGAATTGTATTGACACCAATTCAAATGTACATAAAAAACAAATACGTTCCACTTTCCTTTAAACGTTATGATATCACTAAAAGACAAATTTCGTAAAACTTAGGTAATATTTTTGTTTGTTTTTTAAGCAATAAAATCGAATACGTTCCACTTTCATTTCCACTTTACTTCGTTCGATACCAATCAAAATGTACATAGAAAACGGCCATGTGGGTCGTAATTATTTATTTTTTTCATTTTAAGTCTCTACAAATTAGAGCCTAGTACTCAGTTTGGGTGGAAATAGAATTTCCATATAAAATCGTCTGGTGAAATCTTTTTCTTTACATTCCACAGCTTCTATTGCTTGCTAAAATTGTTTGATTGGTAAATGTAAAGTGTTAAAATTACACGTTAAAATTTTTGCCTTATGATCACATTTTTAAATATTAATAAAAACGCCCAACATATCATGTGGAACTTGTTCAATTTTCATTTCACAAGAGGTGAGTACTAGGCCTTATAAGAAAAAAATAGAATACGTTCCACTTCTCTACAACCGATACAAATTTTTATATCATAATGTTACTGTGGCTTGTTTTTCTTTCTTCACAACATGCTCATATGGAAATATAAGTTAACATCTAACTGAATACGATCCACTTTACTTCGTTTAATAGAAATCTGAAAAATGACTAAGCGGCTGGAAAAAAACTTGTGGACTGTTTTTTCTGGACATATTTGTCAAAAAAAAATTGGTAAAAATGATAACGAATACGTTCCACTTTTTTTTCGTAGGTACACTATAGTTTTGGAAGTCAGTCAAGAGAAGAACGTAGTATGTACTGATATTTAATTTTAGATTTTATTTAAATTTTTTTGCCCAACATGCTAAACTAACTAAAATAAAATTAAATACGTTCCACTTTCATTTCCACATTATCTCATTCGATACCATTCAATACTAAAGTGCTGCGCGGCCTGGAAAATTTGTGGACAATAATATTTTACATATTTTCATTAGTACGGATAAGAACGAATACGTTCCACATTTATTTCCAAATTAAAATTTGTTACTGCAAACACAAATACTCGAAGTAAAAGGTGAAATAGTTTGAAAAATTGATACACTTAGAAGCTTTCTCAGTGGCAATTAATTTCTGATCATGTTTGTGAGAAAAAATTGGTAAAAATGATAACGAATACGTTCCACTTTTCTTGGTACGCTGTACTTGTGGATGCCAATCAAGAGTTAAGCACGTAGTATGAACTCATATTTACTTTAGTTTTTATTTAAGTTTTTTGACCAACATGATTATAAGCTAAACTAACTTATATGAAATCCAATACGTTCCACTTTCATTTCCACGCTATTGCAGATGTCAATCAAAGGGTATTATTTAAAAAACCGATAAAATGTTTTATATCGCAACATTTTTGTTTGTTTTCTTTCATTGCAAAATACTTATGAGCAAAAATTAGTAAAAATAAAATCCAATACGTTCCACTTTAATTTCCACGATACCTTGTTCAATAAAAATCAGTACAAAAGTGTTGAGCGGCCTGAAAAATTTGTAAATCGTTATTTTTTATATATTTTCATTTTCTTTGTACGGAAAAAAACGAATACGTTCCACTTTTATATCCAAATTAAAATTTATTACTGCAGACAAAAATACTCGAAGGAAAAGTTGAAATAGTTTGAAAAATGGATACATTTAGAAGTTATTCCAGTGCCAAAAGTATGAAAATCAACCTTGAAATTTGGTTTAGTGAGTTTTGACTGTAAATGAACATTCATCTTGTAGAAAATTTTAATGATTTTTCATTTAAGTTTATTATTTTTTTCTTAAATTTTGTCTCTGCATATCGTTGTTCCCGAACATCTGAACATGAATGATGAAGATCATGAATGATGATGCCATAGGTGTATACAACCCAACCCATAGTGGGTGTCTTATATATTATTCTTACTTCTTTGCATAAGAAAACTTTCACTTAAATAAAATTGATTGATTTCACTTGATAAAACCAACACGATATTTTCATATACATGAAGGTAGGTATCTGCCGGATGGGTTTCTTTCAAAATTTACGACAACTCATTATATTTCTTGGTGTGGTCCACATATTTAGCCTCGAACTACAAAAAAATAAAAAAAAAAACAAACCCTAAAGTGAAATTAACACATGAGAAGACACACTCAGAGAGGCTAACAGGTAACCCAGTGTGTGACATCCGGTCAGTTTATACCTTTTGCTATAGTTGTGTGTTAAAAGTCCTTTAACATACCCAACACATAATGTAATGACTTTTCGGTCGGACCCTCAACAAAAACCCTTGATATATATGAACATTCTGCAGAAACCAGTTCAATTTTGTTCTTTTTTTTTTTTTTTTTTTTTCTCTCGTTTTTGGTCACACTTCAAGGATTTCCCGTGTGCGGTCACACAAAAGACAAAAGTGCTTCCTTGTAGATTATTTCATATATATTAAAAGTGCACTTAAAATTAAAAAGAAAGAAGGCAAAAAAAAAAAAAAAAAAAGAAAAAGAAAACGAGCACTTCCTATGTCAGAGAGAGGTTACCTTAATTTAGATTGTAACATGCACCATGATGGCCAAAGAAAAGTAGAGTGCGGTGGGATGCGTTTATTATTACGTTCCGTTCAGTGTCTTTTGTCGCCGTTTGTCGTATAAATTTTCTTAGTCATTGGGTCACTTATACAGTTCTTAGTCTTAGTCATCGAACTGCCACACCAGAGAACTAATTTCAACTGTTTTTTTTTTTTTTCACTTCCATTGTGTTTGTGTGTCTTTACGTTATATAGTCTCACCCTCACCCTCGCCTTAGCCTGGATCTTTGTTTTCAATGCGACGACTTTCCTTATGAGGGCACGCCATCCATTGCTATGCCACCACCACCACAAGCTACTACCTACATACTTACCACCAGTTACTCCAGGCAGACCTAATTAACATCCGACATCCATTTAAATTTTATTTTTTTTTTTTTTATTCTTCAAGATGTATAGGAACTCAGAGGGAAAACATCCGAAAAATGTTCTAATCCAAAAAAAAAAAAAAAAAAACAAGAACAAACCCAAAACAAAAGTTCAACGTTATTACATTTTCATAATTGGTACATAATTATATGCTTCCCAGTTTTTCAAAGAGGGGAATCTCTAATCAATTTTTTGGAACTTTTTTTCGTTTTTTTTGTTTCGGTATGCCTACAATGATGTCCAGGTAGAAAATTTAATTTCAAATCTAAGGCCATTGACTGTGGGTTTTTTTTTTTGTTGTATTGTTTTGTGGGAGAAATAGAAATCTAAACATATACATTAGGGAATTTTTTGTTTTTTAGGGACAGGTTGTTGGTTATTTGTAAAATTTGTGTTTTCTTATCCAAAGTTCCGACTTTAATGTTAAGTTAAACCATAAATATGTGATTTCTATATTAAAAAAAAATAAGAAAATTGGATTATTTTGTAAAACAAAAGCATTTTGTTTTCTATTATTTCGAAATCTTAAATTTGGGTCACATTTTATCAGTGTTAGGGAGGATTTTTTTTTTGAAATTGAGCGGACCGCCTTTCATATAGCGCATGCCACTTTATGATAATAAAGACTTTTTTATCAACTTAAACGTCGTTAGCTTAGGCATCATTTTTATTTTGATTTTATTTTATACTCTGGGCTCTAGGGTGGGCTTTAAGATTGAAGATGATTCACTCACATGTGTGGACTTGTATTTTTGTGAAGGAATTGAAGATTGCTTATTTTTTACTTCCGATGACCATTTGGTCCTACAAAGATAAGACTCTTCTACCCAAAAGTAAAATTCCAATAAACGACTCACCTAAATACACTTGTTGGACGATACCATTCTCTATCTAAGAACTTCACAGTTTAATTTCTGCTAAGAAAACATGGACCTATTGAAAGTGGATGAAGATATTCTTGGTTGCTTTGTAGAAACATTGTTCGATATTGGAATTCTTTTGGGATGATGAACTCTGAAGGGGTCACTGAACAGCTGTTACCTTGATGGTCTCAATCCTTCTAAACGTAACTTCAGCTGGACTATAAGCGTATGAAGATATTCGATGACGGGGTGTCGAAGAGATGATATCAAGAGCTGTAAAGTGACAACTAAGACCCTATATTAGTCCCAATCCTACTTAACGAAACTGGGCCATGGATACTTTATCAAAAGACCAGATGAAGATATACTTAAACGCTTCTGGTGGAACTTTTTTTACGTTTGTTTTTCAGTGAGAAGTTCTAAAGGAGAAGATGTAACGATCTATCATCTTGTAGAGGGAAAATCAACAGTTTCCAATCCTAATTAACGAAACTGAAACATGGATACTTTATCAAAAGACTAGATGAAGATATACTTGAATGCTTCTAATGAAACTTTATTCACGTTTTTTGACATGGCATGTTCTAAGAGAGAAGATGTAACGATTAAAAATCTTGTAGAGTAATATCTAAGACTTTTATCAGTTCCCTTTCTTTCTTCGAGTCTATATCGCAAGAACAATTGGGTAAAATAAGACTTGAAGTGAATTCGTGTATACGGGAAAAAGGGACTTGAATCAACTTTGAGGCGCAACTATTGTTAACTTGCTGTACGTTAATTGAAAATCAGTGAAAAAACTTAAACTATTAATCTTGTTTGTACCTTGCAAACAATCAATGTCTTTGCTTTTCTTTGGGCCGATTTCACATGAAGCCGGTGCTTCGGCAGTGATCGGCTAACCAGCTCGGATTGCCGGTTTTGTAAGTAAAAGCAGAATGTGTTATCAGCCACCGGCTAACATGGCCGTTTAGAAGGTTGCCGGTGTCATGTGAAATGGGCCTTACAGTATGTTTGATCATCTGAAACTATATGAATTTTCACTTTCTTTTTGGACTCACTTCGACTCAAGAAATTTTACAAAAAAGTGCCTTCCGACAACTTACGGTACTAAAAGAATAGAAACCTCACGTGTTTTCTTAATCGAAGTTCAAGAATTTGCAGAATATTACACTACAATTTAGGGATTTAGTTAATCTTCGATTTTCGGCAAGCATAAATAAATTAACTCAAATGTCGTGTAGGTCTTGAAAGAATTTAGTATGCTGTGCAAAATAATGTCAGGCCTAACACAAGGTGGATTGTCCTGTCCCCACTTTTATCGATCATTGTAATCAGCCAAATACTGTAAAACTTGAATCAGAAGAATTAAAAGCGATTGCGTTTGCTGATAACGTTGCTACTTCCGTATCGCAACAGCATCTTCAAATCATTTATTTGATATAAGAAAGGAAAACCTAAACTGAGTGCAATTTTCCACAAGATAAAAGTTATCATCTTCATAAAGAAACATTATACATTCCGAATCCAGACCCTCAATCAATAAATAGTATTCTTCCGAACTTTTCAGAGGAAGCGAAATTGTCTGGGTCTGATTTGAGACACAATATTAAACTCGAAACCTTAAATAGTTATGTTTATAAAAAGAGTAAGCTGCTGTGTGTATCAGCGAAGCTCTCGATTCGACTGCTTCCCCTGGCTTAAACATTTTGTTTAACCTTACACCCCCCGCCAAAAAGTGACGCCCAAGCACCGAAATCTCTCACTGCTCCATTAATTCTTTACCATCATTCCGAATGCATTCGAATATCTTCCACGAATCTTCGATTGCACGACTCCTCAGCTGATTACTATACCATGAAGATATATTACGGACGATGATGAATTTTCGCGAGATGATTCAATTCGTTTTTGCACTGTTGGCACAAAAACCATACATTGGGCGGCTGGTGATTTGTACTCAAAAAGACTAGTACTTCTTTCTATACTCCAAAAGGTGCTACCTTGGTGCAAAGAAGAAATGATATCAGCAACGAATATCCTCACTATCTTATCAGATAGCCAAGCACCCTTGAAATAACTCGGTTATGTTTTCAAAGTAACTCCGTAACTGCTTTAACATTTCGTTCATCTATCATGGAAATAGCAGAACACTTGAATATTGTACTGGGGACCTTTGGGTACCGGGAAACCGAGACATTCCGGTAAACTATTCGTTCGTCGAATTTACCAGGAAATTAATTGTAACAATAATTCTACCTAACAACAACAAGAATAATGATATACCAAAACAACAGATGGGTAAATTTCTGGCAAAAAAAGAAGATCTCTTCAATACTGCAATCGAAACTATTAAAATGTTTGTTATCTGTAAGCAGATTGCATAATAGCTTCATTATAAGTTGCATTTCTGAACACTACCCTTTCGGGATATACAATCTAGAAGACTCGGTTTGTTTTCAAATGATTTCTGTAGAAGTTTCATGAACAACAAAAAACATCCCACATCTTTCCAAACACATGGCCTCTCCCAAAGACGTAAATTAACTTTCAAAAGAATCTTTCTTTCAATATTCCAGTGATCTAATGAAAATGGTACATTGCTTTCTCCAAATCTTCAACTGGTTTCAATAGTGAAGAATTTCCAGGAAATCACGATATGCTATCACAATGAGACTATTACTAGGCCTTTGTGTGTCAGTAGTTTTCCTAAAAACCCCCTAAACCTACCCGAGTTAGCAATATTGACCATGAACTTTTAATCATGACTATTAGTTAGTTATTCAAATAGTATCATTTAGTATTTCAGTGTAATTTCTGAAATTTGTAAAAGCTACCGAAGTATACCGAACTGCACTTTATGTGAAAATAATAATTTCAGACTAATTGATTGTTGGTTCTATGAGTTATCTACACCTAGAACGAATCAATTATTCCATAAAATATGTGTTTCATTATCGAATTTCCACCACAACAACTATCATTAACTTCCGAGAAATTTACACCGAAATGGTTGGTTGGTAAAAGAAGATACTTCAATTTCAATGCCTTCTAAGAAATTATTTTCCATTGATACATAAAACTTAAACCAAGTCATTAAAAAGAGCAAAATAGGTAGGTTTGTGAATGCAATTAACAAAAAAAAAAAAATACATAAAATTGATATTTGAATTAAAAAAAAAAAACTCCGTCAAAGAAATAAAGCAACCAAACAAAAAACAGTATGTTCATCCTAAAATCGTCTTGTTATTAACTATTTCCATTAAGTGTTTCCAAAACCTTCATCCGATTCACACAATGACTTTACGCTCCATAAAAATCACACTTAATTGGACGGGGCTCTCGAACTGTGACGATATGATATACTATACACATACAATACCCGACTAACATGGACACATGGACGGCTACCAAAAAAAAAATTCCTAAAAAAAAAATTGTACGAAAAATTGTACTTCAATTGATACACAAGTGTACAGAGTAATCCTAACTAACGAAACAAAAAAAAAAAAAAATACCCACAACACTCAACAGAAAAAGTTCACAGGAGGTAGTTAACTAAAAATAAAAAAAAAAGAAAGAAATGAAAAAAAAAAAAATTCATACAAAAACAACACAACAAAAATATTGACGAAAAAAAAAAGAAACACTTTCCCAAGGAAGTCATTGTTCCCCCTTTTCAGATTGCCTTCTGCCAATATGCCGGTTAAAGAGCACAGACCTGAGAGCACCCATCACAAAACTCAGAACACACACAGTCAGAAGCAGAAGCACCATCGCATCAACCAGCAACAACAACAACAAAACAACAAACAACAGCAACCAACCCATCATCATGGCATGGAAATCGAGCAGGTGCACACAAAGTCGCGTCTGCTTTTTTTGGGGGCTGCTGCTACCCCCCTTAGTCCTACCTCTGATGTATTCTTGATGATGGTTGAGCGGTTATAGGTGCTTCTGTTGCCTCTGTGTGTTATGTGTTGGTACACACACACACATTATGAATGGCGGACCAGATCCACCATCAGCCACCTGTATCCATCCAGACGTCGACGTCAACAACGACGACAGGCACATATGCATCCTTGTTTCGCTTGAAAAAAAAAAAAAAAAAATTGCTACAAATATCTCTACACAGGAATTGATGTTCCGTTGCAACGGCAAACATGCATATATAAAGGAGTTAAGTGAAGAATGGAGTTTTGTCGCAGGATAGCAAGGAGTAATGAGTAATGATGCAAGGTATATGGCTTAAGGAATAGCCCAACAGCACACACATACGATACACTGCTGTGTTCAAAAATGCAATTGTCATGTAAGTCTGTTTGAAGGTTAACATTACAAATGGTTCAGTTTGCTCGAATTCTGTAATTTGAGACTACCCCGTGTTCATTGAGCAGAATTTGACGGCTTGAACTAACTTTTTAGAAGCCCTGATTGGTCAGAAGTCATTGAGATGCAACTGACTTTTAAGAGTTTTACTGAAATTTCAGGAACATCTGATCAATCAGGGCCTCTTCAAAAGTTAGCTGCTTTCTGAAAGCAAGGATTAAGACAAAGCAAGGAATTGATAAGACTTGGAGTTCTTACCAAGAATATTGGATAATTAATTATTCGGAACATCCTTTTACTTCCATCAAACCTTATTTATGCATTTTTTTGACACTAAAAGAAATCAGTGGCCTGATTGTCCTGATACAAATGTCGAAAATTGGACCTCCGTAGACTGAGAAGAAGAAAGACCGAAGCCTTGATAAAGAGACTGAAAAGAAGGGTGATCGAAGACTTGTTGAAGATTTTAAAATTTAGGCCGGAATCTCTCAGATCAATATATCCAACACTATTTGGAATATCCTGGCTCCTGACGTAAAAAACGAATCTGGGAATTCTTCTTCACCACTTCTGAACCGATGTGTTCGTCATTTCTAAGAAAACCCCACCTCTAAGAGTTTTCCAATAAGTAAGACTGTCGACGGTTTTTTTTTTAGCCTGCTTTTCGGTTAGCATTTTGTTGGTCTACTCTTCAGATGAAGAAGTTTTAGAAAAATCAGTTTCCATTGCTGGATCGAAATCTATAGAGGAAGCTAATAGTTGTGGAGGCACGTTACCATTTAAATCATCTTTTGTGTTGACTTTCACAGTAGGAGAAGCAAAGAACTCTATATTCACTTCCAACGATTATAAATCTTCGATAGCCCTTTGGATCTTCCATTTTCGCGACTTTCCAGTTAACAGTGGAAAGGCCTGGAACATTACTCTGTCTTATCTCGAGGTTTGGGTCTACTTTGGGATCTCTTCTCTCAACACCACTTCGAGTCTAGGGCCTGGCCAACTAACAGCTAGTCAATAAAGTTCGTCTATCTCCCAACATCACAACCAATATCCTAACCTGTTGCGGTGCCAGCCGCTATAACTAATAACTAAGGGTGGCCCTACGATTGGATTTCAAAATGTCTGAAGACTACCTTATTTACGCCGCCGCTCAGGGATCCGGAGAGATTCTGTCATCAATGTCATCTTCCCTATAACTGAAGGATAGAAAAAGTGCTGGTGTAATGCACTTTTTGGTGGTTGGGTTCCCTCGAGAGATTCTTGGAGTTTTCATATAAAATTGCTACCGCTGCCGCGCCGCGCTGTCCGGTCTCAGCATGTTTATGTTTGGCGATTATGCTCTTTGCTCATTTTGCTCTGAAAACCTGCTTCAATTCAAGTTTAGTCCTTGGTTTCACAGAGCGTATTTAGGATCTTCTTAGCATTCAACAAATGGCGATGGCCTTCGCTATTCTTGGAGAGAGGGAGAGAGAGAATTTATCTGTCAGTAATGCTAGCAGATCCGTTTTCTACAGCAGTGCTTCCACTTAAATGAATTTTATTGATTGAGGTAGCATTGTTTTTCACAGTTCCCCATAACCAATGGAGCCTAGGCCTACCAGTTGACCTACAGTTTTCGAGATCTGTTCACGTTGTTCCAGAACTAATGACTTATCTTCATTTAAGGCCAAGCCCCTGCCAGCAATTGCGGCTTCTGCTGACATTTCGTGGTTGTCAGTATTCTTTTGAGCAACATACAATATTCTGTTTACGCAACGGCAAGAGGCACATAAGAGAGCGATATTGACAGAAACCTTATTGAGCACTTCTTGTCTTCTGTTGGACAAACTGGCTTAAAAATCTATGACGTTAGATGGGAGTCGAAGCCTAAGACAGGAGCTCTTCAAGAAGATGAAGGCTATCATAGGAACTGATTTACATTTAGCGTTGTAGGTTACAGCTTGGAAATACTACTACTACTATTTTTGGGAAACCCTCCCCCTTCAAGCTCCCATGATCGTTTCAAGAGGACATACTTTTGTGTCTGAAATCACTGATAATACTGACTGACCCTACAGCAAGACGGCGCACAGTGTGGGAATTCGCGAATTTAGCGGAATAAAATTAATAACGCTTGCATTTTAAATTTTGTTGTAGTTTTTTTTGTGATTAGTTCATTGAATATGTGTATACAATCAAATGTAATTCACATTTTGGTGATATTTTATTTAAGTTTTTGTAAAATGAGCTTTGAAGTGACAGGTTATTTTCACAAAAAAGTACTTTTTTTTTGAAAATCATAATTTACAAAAAAAACTTTTGAGGAATGATTTATTGTTTAACTTTATGACAAATATGAATAAAATAAAGAAAAAAGTTAATTATTGTCAGAATTGACTAGGTTTTTTGCAAACCGATATGTCAATGACGTTGTTTATGAACTAAAGAAACTATTCTCTAAAAGGCTACTAAAACGTACAAGATACTATTTCAAAGGATGTTTTAAATTATGTATTTTTTAAAATTGGTAAGTGTTCTGTCACGAAATTTTTCTGCCATACATCATCAAGGATACCAAAAATTAAAAGAACCGTAAACTTCCTGTCGAAAAAAAATCAGTTTAACTGGAATAGACAATTTTTATTTACCAATCGTGTTATTCTTGTAAAATAAAAAGCCAATTTGAATTTATTTAATTGTTTTTACTATAATATGTTTTGTTTTTAATGTAAACAATTTCACCTTTACTATCAGTTTATAGCTACATTCAACATACATATATACATATAACACATTTTATTTACATTTTAAATTAGTTTACAATATCCAAAATTTCAAGAACCTCAGGCTCTAAGTTACTTCGTTTTCTTTTAGGAATACTCCTTATGCTTGCTAAATAAGGATCTGAAGTAATAAGCAACCTATGCAGAAGATCAGTAATTGTGTCAACCCGTGAAGTTTTTCGAGTGAATAACTCTCTATATTTTCGGTTTTCTTTATTTCTGGCTTCTTGAGCTTCCTCTGACAACTGGCCGATTGGAATAATACAAGAAGAAATCTCAATCTTGGTTGAAATACTTCTCCTGTTATTCATTTCCGATGGCTTTGCACCGCAAATATAACAACTTTGGGAAGAAGACGTAACGGGTGATAAGGCAGTACAAACCTTACCATCGACCATGGAGAGCAAGAATATTGACTTCACGGCAACATCGATTTCTCCTTCATGAATTTCAACAGCTGGCAATGCGTTGATTTGCTCAATAACTTGATCAACTTCTCTTTTGATCAAGTCTGTTGTTTCCTTAGCAAATAGAAGCTTGATGGGGCGACAGTATCTTGTTGAAGAAGGAGCTGGATTTTGCCAAATGATTTCTTTAGTTTTTTCTTTGTAATAATACATCTGAATGGGTACCATAGATATACTAAAGAAGTTTTCTTCATGAAATGCTTCAGAACTGTATCTGTATGATTATAATTGGAACACCCTTTATCAGATGTAATATTTTTTTTTATTAATTGATAGTTTCCGTTTTTAATTTTTTAAATAACTTCATTTTTTTTTTCTTACTGTTAACTTTGAGTTTGAACACCCTGTATTTTTACTGGAACTATTTAAAATCAAATTCACAAATTTTTTGAACACCCTGTGAAATAAAAATGTTTCTAATTCTATAACATTCTTCTTCTAACAAAATCCCAAAAAGTTATTCGATTTTTACGGTATGCCATCATTTTTTTTTTTTTGATGGTCACTTAGAAAAAAAAAAAAAAATATATCATAACAAAATTGGGGTGTCAAATTTTAGTGATTCTTGATAGATAATAAATCAAGCTTTGCATTGAATACTGTCTCTAAGCGGAATAACGCGGAATAACTAAAGTTTTGCTCTAACAAAGGTACAAAAATCGAAAAAAAACACATTTTTTTAACTTCAATCACCAAAACAAAAATGTAAAACACCCTGTGCAATAAAAAATTACTTACATAATTATACCTTGATATTTAGAAAATATAAAAAAATAAAACTTTTATTAAAACACACACCAAACGCACGAGAAAAAATTAAGAGCAAAGTGATCTCTTTCACCAAATAAACAGAAAAAAAATCGCCAACTGCAAC
This sequence comes from Meliscaeva auricollis, assembly GCA_948107695.1. Taxonomy (NCBI): domain Eukaryota; kingdom Metazoa; phylum Arthropoda; class Insecta; order Diptera; family Syrphidae; genus Meliscaeva; species Meliscaeva auricollis. The sequence continues at coordinate 28,044,682 of OX403619.1, read as the reverse complement.
TTCGAAGCTATTTTTTTTTTTGTTTACATGATCCCCACCTATCAATGCTTTTGTTATCACTTTCTACAATCTATTAGCTTTAAGAAAAACCGGTTTTGGCATCAAACAAGACAAGTCATTTTTCGAATTAAATTCCGCTAAATTCGCGAAATCCCACACTGTGCGGCGGCGTTATCTAAGAGATAAGTAGAAGCATTCACGACTGCGCACGTCCAACATTCCAACAAACCATAGTAATCTTAAGCTATCATATTGTATCTCCCTACATGAGTCACACCCATGCCTTAAAATTTAGCTTTAAAGGAATGCCACTTGCTCTGGTACCCCTTGAAGTAATGTTTCTTTTGATAGACTATCATGCCGGGGAGGTCTGGGTTCGATTCCCAGCCTATGCCACCTTGATTTTTTCAATGGTACTGCCTCTTGCGAGAAATTGATGCATTTTAAATAAGTGTTCGGAACCAGCAGAAAATTGTAGCTCCCCCCGTCCCACTAGCTACACGGTCACAGGAAATGATTAAGAATGTCAGTCACTTGGTAAGGTTAATTACCTTTATCTAGTTTACCCTTCGGTAGCGGTTTAGGGCTTCCAACTGGGTATGTTAAATATGTTAAAGTTTTAGTAGCCAACCAGCCGCTGGTACTCGCTTACCAGCAGCTGGTACCACACATAAGTTGCATTTAAATAACCTTAGTTCTCACAGACACGCAAAAAGTTAAAGTCAGGTCAGGTATCATTTACGTTCCCCATTTTTGAAGGACTAAAATATTCTCAACAAAATGTTACTCCCGGTATTAGTATGTAATGTTTTGAGAACAGCACTGTTTGCCAGTAGCATGTATTGTATACTGTACCAGCAGTATATAGGGGGATCCTTTATCCATCATATTGATTTTTTGATTTTTTTTTTCGTCATTGCTTTATTTTTTTCTTTAGCTTTTTCGTCATATTCAAAACTCAAGGGACCATTACAGTAACTTTATTGAATGTCAGAATGATAAACGAAGAGTATGGCCTGTTATTTTTTTGTGGCGTTTCCTGCGTTAGCCGCATTCTGTCGTGTCGTCTTTTTCGTCTGGAAGATGGACGTTAGTATACAACTTCTCAACCACCATGATGGCGTCCAGATGAACAGATGAGGAATCAAACAACCAAAAAAAAAAAAAAATCAGTAAAAAAAATCAAAAAAATCAGAGACCCTTCCCCTTATGTCCCCCATCATCATCATCATCAACATCATCATTCTCGCCCTCCTGGATGTTTCGGACTGTTAGAGTTGCGAAGAGGTAATTGATTTCAGGTTATTTCTTCTACGTTTCGTTGGGCTCCAAAAGAGCGTTGGCTTATTAAATTAATCAAGTGGAATATTGGAAAAGTTGTTTTTTTTTTTTTTTGCCCTTTATTCTCAGCTTCCACATGGGTATCGGTGTATATAATTTTTTTTTCTTGTACCTATATTATTTTCCTGTGCTTAACTTTTTGGAATAACAGGTGATTTAGAAGATGAAGTAAGAAAAAAACGATTTGCTTGTATGACAAAAAGTCCTCATCGAATTTATATCCAAACGAACCGTATAAGTGCGTGAAAATCAAAAAAAAATATCAGACCGACAAAAAAAAATCAAAAAAAAATCACAGCCACTTCATGCAAAGTTGAGCGGAAATGTAAATGCCATTAAAAAAAAAATCAAAAAAAAATCAGTGAGATCAAAAATTATGAATGGACTGAATGGCTGAATGACAATGAACAAGCTATACCTACTACTTTTACAGGTCGTCGAATCGAAGATATTGTATCTTTAACTATGTATCTCTATCTTTATGTTTTTTTTTTTGGAAGCGGGGGGTGGGGGGATAACCAGCATTCGTACGCGTTGCATATATTAATATTTTTTTTTTTTTAAATTTTGTATTTTCATTACAGAAACTAAACTAGAAAAACACGTTTGTTTGATTTTTTATGTATGTAAGTTTAGTTCGCTATGGTCCCACGGTTTTTTTTTTTTTTTGCTGTTGGAAATGTCAGTGGGAACACAGAATTACCCAATCTTTTTTCATTATATGTAGGTACGCGCGAGATACTACTTAATAGAGAGACACAAGGGTACCTACACTCCGGTTCAATCAACTAGACGTGTGTCAGAGCATTTTTCTTTATAGAAAAGAAAACCTTGTAGTAATTCAAAAATAGTTGGATTTTGATGAAACTTTTGTATTATTAAGTTTTTTTTGCAGCAATTTTGCAATATTTTGCAACAAAATATTAAATTATGTATTTTTGACGAATCCAATTTAAAAAAAGCTTTATTTTTAGTTAAAAAAAGTTGACGAACAAATTTTCGATTTTTGAAAATTTTGAGATTTCGATTTTTGAAAAAATGTCAAAAATCTATTGGCATTTGGATTTAATTTTCGGCACTTTGGTGTTCTTAGTGTAAAACGTGTTAGATCCTATTGCACCGCGGATAGCACTAGGTTATATTAGCCACCAAGGATTGGAATAGAAAACAAATTGTACATTTGCAAGGATTTTTACCTTTCAAAGTCGAATCTAGAATCAGAATTTCAACAACATGCAATGATTTTGAGATATAGAATTTTGAACTTAAAAAAAAAAACACAGCTTTTGAGATGTTTTAGGTATAGAAAGATTTCAATTTCAGAAACATTAAAGAAAATTATAAAAACAAATGTATGTTACCTCAATACAAAAATTTTTAAAATCATTAAATTACGACCAAATTTCGTAGAATGTCACACAAAGGTAAAAACGAACTGGTACTCGAAATATATAGATTCTGTGAGACATAAAACTGAAAATTCCGCTCAAATGACTTGCTATGCATATTTTATTTCCCTTCTACCGAGTACTTCTAGTTTTTGTAACTTTTTTTTGAAAATTAAAAGTTTACCGGAAGCAAAAACTTCAAAAAAATTCAGATCAAATATGTTTTTTTTGCATACAAAATAAAATAATATATTCAATTCCTCATTTTCTTTAGAAGGAAAGTTTTGGGTTAGTTTTGATTTTTACCATACTTTATGTTTTTGGGGTGCTGAATCCGAATCCAATGTTTGGTAACAAAATTTCGTGACGCAACATTGAATCTACTAGTTTTCTTGAACATTTTGGTACAAAATAGTTACCAAAAACTAATCCTTAATCCGTAAAATTTTCAAAAAAAAAACTGCAAAATCGTTAAACATTTTGCGGTTTTTAGCATTTCTTACCATGTTGCGTAACGAATTTTTTTTGGCAAACATCGGATACGGATTCAGCACACCCAAAAACATAAAATGTGATAGAAATCAAAACTACCCCAAAACTTTCCTACAGAAAAAACACACATTGGCTGGATTGCTAACAACATTAGGATTTTTTTTGAAAACCAAAAAAATAAATTATGAAAAGAATTAAACTTTGATTGAATTTTTCTCAGAGAAACAGAGAACAAAATTATTATTCTTTTGTCTGTGTTCTCTTTGTTCTAAATAAAAAGACTTAAGTATATCTATCTTGGTAAAATAAGTAAATATTCAATAGTATTTTTTTTTTTAAATAATTTTTGTTAATTATTTCCTGCATACATTATTTTATAACTTTTGTAAGGCTTTTATTTCGATACAAAATTTAATTTGCCATAAAAAGTTACTTAAGCAAAATTTACATAATCGGCTTTATTTTTGAGTTATGCCCAAAATATTGAATTCTCTCAAAACCCCAAGTGTGATTCAATAACATAACAAACATAGTTAAGTAGGAAAGCTACTCTTCATACACTTTGCGTACCATTTTATGATTTTCTTTTAAATCGATAAATAACTATTCAATGTGAGCTTATCTCTTAGTTAGTTGTTAAAACTGCGGTCTTTTTCGTACTGCAGTTAATTGACTTAAAAAAATTAATTTCTTAAGTCTTTAAACTTACAAAAGTACTTTGGCTTTAATACAGTCAGCAATCAGTACTAAAATGCAGACTGAACAGTGAATTTAAGTAGTTAATTGACTAAAAATTAATAAACTGCAGTACTTTTTGACTGGTTTTAGTCTTCTAGTCAGTAAAAAGTTGTTGTGTTTTAAATTTTAGTCAGGCGTACTACCACACTTCCATGACACTTTCTTGTAGGGATATAGAGCTCTAAAAGTAACTTTACGTTTAAGGAGCACAAACAAAGAACAGAACGAAAAACATTCTACTGACTAGAAGATTGAATCCAGTCAAAAAGTACTGAAGTTAATTAATTTTTAGTAAATTCACTGCTTTCATTAACTGCATAGCCAGTATTTTAGTATTGACTGATAACTGCTTATTTTGGAGTTAAAGAACTAAGTAGCAGTACTAACTTGCAGTTAAAATTACAGTCAATTAACTGAGACTGAATTGACTGCCATACCAATTGACTGCAGTCATTTACAGCTCTGATACTTGCCTAATGTATCTAATCAATCGACCCACAATGTAAAAAAATAAAAAAAAAAAATATTGACGATTTATTCTGGTGGGTTTAAGACAAATAATTTAAATTTTAAATTAATATAAACCATCTGCATTGATAAATAAAAACAAAACAAAGCCACACATTCACTAGACATAGCAACAACAACAAAAAAACTCATTTAAAATCGGTTAATTATTATACGTGTAGAACACACCTTGGTCGGTCACACACATCTCAGGGCTCACTGCTGTTTGTGCTAATTTCACTATGTAGAGGCCCTATTATTGGACAGGTTTTCCCAAGTCGCAAGCTAAGCCACTTCGAATATGTGAATTAAAAAAAAAACGACTAAGTCTATATACCTTCTACAACCTACCATCCATCTAATAAAAATGGGACAGGAAATATCAGTATTCTTTCATTCAAGAAAAATCGAGAGATAGATAGAGATTAAGTAAACGTTTTAGTATCTATAAAAAAAAAAAAAAACTAAAACTAAAACTAAAAACCCATCAAACAACTTACAAACTAAATAACGTCTATCTACACTTTATACAGTCTGTGGTGTATAGATAGTTTTAGAGATACATATTATAAGTATAGTTTGTGTGTCGTTGTTGTCCAATTAAAAGTAACTTTTTTAAATTTTTGCTATATAGTCTAGTAAGTTGGATTGATTGAGTTCTTTTTTTTTCTTGTATGTATAAAGCTAATAGCTTAGCTAAACTACTATAAGTAGGTATGTTGAACTTTGCAATTATGTATCTAGAACGCACCTTTTGATGATAGATTTATTTAGCGAAGAAGCCCAGAGATGCTTCAATTATAGCGAGGGAGATGGCATGAGGCAAAACGAAGGGGTATGTTAATGCATAAGTTTTCTCTGAATATTTATGTGAGGATAAGATTGCTTGATTGATCAAACAAAGTTGTATAGCTGGCTGGTACCTACTGTTGCTGCTGGGAATAAAGTTTTCAAAAGGTTAAAGGCTTACATGTTTAACTATAATTTTTGTTTTCTTTTTCTTCGAGATGTAGGCACCTGCTATTTGTAGTTTTTTTTTGGTTTCAATGAGACAAGTTTTTTTGGAAGGATACATTTGGAGGATTTTCTTTTTTTTTCTCTTTTTTTTTTTTGTATTAAATTACTAAATTCATTTGAAATTCATTTGAAACTCGCCATATTTCAGTCATTTCATGGTCAAGTAGAAGATTCAATTACTTATTTTATATATTTTTTATGTTGGTATATTTGAATGGGCTTTAATATTTTTTTTTTTGTTCCCAGAAACACAATCAAATTTCATCATTAACTTAATTTTGGATTATTTGCGACCTGATCAGAATCAAATTTGTTTGTCTCTTGCAAATTGTTATTATTTTCAAGGCAATCTTTTTTTCATTGTCTTTGGTTTTAAATTTCAATGATGAATAATTTTTGTTTTATTTTTTTTTTTTTTTGTTGAAAATAATAAAATGGATATTATAATTTTTCAAAATAATAAAAATAAAATAAAAATAAGAATTGAATATTTCTTAGAAAAAATTAATTGGAAATGTGCTCTTGGAGAGAAATTGATGGTAAAAGTGCTCTTAGGAGTATTTCATATCAAGTAGGTTTTTGATTGTACACAGGAATCATATTGAAATTTCTTGTTGAAAAAAGGATTCAAGGATTTTGCTTACATTATTTTTAAAGCCGATTCTTCCATTTTACTGAACTCTAGTCTAAAGTTAATATACCGTTTGAATATAGCTGGTGGTAGGAGATAATTTTACAGTTTTAAGTGCAAAAATGGTTGCAATTTGTCTTTAGAAAAGATAGACATACTATAAATATGGCCAAAATTCTTTATCTGAAACCCAAGCGTTTTTTTAAACCATAAAATTGTATTTGGAACACAAAAATATAGTTATTGTTTTACTATAAAACTACACGAAACACGAAACGGCCATTAATATGTTTTTTATGCCTCGACTTGTAGAACAATTTAAACGCATGGCTACAGAATTGCCGGATTTAATTTGTTAAGCACCATTCAAAAATATCTCTTTCAGTTTTTCTCCGCAATTTCTACTGGTAAGGTCTAATAAAAACTTGGACAACAAAAACCCGGAAAAACTGGAACATTTTCGGTGGCTGACTTTCGCAAAAAGAATTGTTCGTTCAAATAAATTTGGCCAGCTAAACTAAAGAACAAACATAAAGAAACTAGGAACATCTCCCTCATTCAAAAAACAACGTCATATCTCAAAAATTTTCATTTTGACGAAAATGAGTTTAAACATTTGTATTTCCATATAAGCTCTATAGAAGCACCAGTTTAAAAAAAATCAATTAATGAGCACAATTTTGAAGTTACATATATAAAATAAATGTAGTTTAAAGATTAGGAAAAAAACTCTCTGATGGTTACCAACCTCCATTAGAGAATTTAGAAAAAAAGTACCAATTTGTGGGACCTAGTTCCCTTAGAAGAATTAAGTATTTATTGATTTTTTTGATAAAAGATACAATAAGGCCTTATTGGAAATGACTGTTATTTAAACTTTAGCTTAGTAATCCTTTTGACGAACATCAAAAAGTCTCAAAAACGTGTTTTCTTTGGGATTTATGGATTTTATAGTAAAATAGACTTCTGAAAATAAAATTACCCGTATTAATAAATTACAAACTACTAGAAGTTAACACTTATCCGTCGGTGTTACAAACAAAAAAGTTTTCTATCCATGTTCCAATTAACACGTGTTGTTTTACGGAACGAAACAGTGTTATTGTGTTTAAAATAAATACCGTTTTGGCACTACCGGAAAATGTTTGCTGACGTTATAAGACGATGAAACACACGTAAAACTGTTTTTGTAAAGAGTTTTGAATTCAAGAAAAGAGTGCAATAGGAGGAAAAGTCGGGAATTTGTGCTTCCAAAATTTAGGGAAGTTGATTGAAGACTAAGAACGAAGCGCCAATAACAATGCATTGTAGAAAAATAGAAATTTCAAACACTCTTTTAGGATTTCATTTGCTTACCAATCTAAGGCGGTAAAAAGGTACTTGACGGTTAACTTCATTATTGTTTTGCAAACTAAAAGCAAGAATTAATTTTTTTTTGCTTTCAAAAATAAAATCTATGTTGCTGAAATTTCCAATTTAGGATTTAAAAATGCATTTTTCTTCTTCAAATTAATTAAATTTTTTTAAAGATTAAAATTGTATTTGTGTAAACAAAATATAACGCTTTTTGAAGGTTTTGATTTAGAAAGCTGAAATTTTTAACGAATATGTTTTACAGCAATCACCGATTGAAAGTACAGGAAACTTTGAATTTTAAATACAAAATATTCACTTCATCCTTATTTTGATGTAGAAAAAAGGATTCGGATAAGATTTTCGTTTGAGTATGGCAAGCCAAAAAAATTGTTTTTAAGGGCAAGTTATTTCAATAATCGAATAAACTTATCTGCTCCTTTAAGAGCTTGTTAAAAATTATTCCTAGGAATAAATGTTCAAATGTCAGCAAAAATTATCCATCATCCCTGTTCACAAATTCGACAACTTTATAACAAATATAAAACAAACAACAATAAGTTATGAAAATGACTTTTATGTTCAAACATTTTCAATTTTGCTATTCTTAAGAATAGATAAATGAATGATTTTAAAATTCGATGTTTCTATCTGATTGTTTAAGAATCTAATAAATTTATTTAGTTCAGCAGTTAACTGTTTTGTTTATCTAATGATTGAAAAATCGGTCCAAAAGAATTAGCAGAGATATCAGACACATTTAGTGTTTATCTATTCAAAGGTTGAAAATAAAAGAAAAAAAAATGAAGCGTGAATCCAAAAATGTACAAATGATCACACGCTTGGATACATTTATATATATAAAAAAAAAGTTTCAACGTAAAGTCCACTTACTTTGTAAATTTTTCAGCTAAATTATCAATTTAAATTATTGTGAATTGTAATGTTCAAGGTGTAAAATATACAAGTAATTTTCAACAGAGAGATGATGGGTAAGGTGCTGGATCGGTAACTCAAGATAACGATGTTTTTTCTCGAATAATTGGAGTACACACTCGCCTGTCAGAAGTTAGTTAAATATCACAAATAATTATTACCTTAGACATAACATATTGAAAAGAGTGGTTAAAATAGAGGATACTGGCACAAAATCAATATTTAACTATTTCTAGAACTACATTGCTTGAAACGGAAACTCCATCATAGATTTTATGGTCTATTCCTGAGGTACTCCAATATTATTATTTTTTAGGAGTCACAAAATGTGTAAAATAATATTAAACAAGAAACCGTAATTTCTGTAATAAACCTACTTTACCAAAAAAAAAAAAAAAAAAAAATGCACTGATAACCAAATTTTCGATTTCAAAAGTCAGACCTATATTTTCGTAAGGCCATCAACGTGCTAAAATTGAATCTGATCTCAAAATTTTTTCAACAGCTCCAATTTTCAAGATATTGAATTTTAATATTTTTGGAAAAATATTTTTTTTTTCTTTCTATGAAGCAATGTGAAGTAATTTTGTTTAGTTAACAGTAATTTTACTCAGTTGAGTAAAAAATTCAAGTTTTATGTCAATTGTTTCTTCAACAAAACAATTTACTAGAAAAATTATTTATTAGTTTAGTCAAAATGTCTCCCATAGAAACTACAGTTTCAATCCTATAACTGGTACCTGAGACCGATTTTTTCTAAAACTTTGCAGACCTGATTCATTTGAACATCAATTTTATTTTGCGTGAAAAGCTAAAAATCATCACTGATAAACCGTTAAAGAAACCAATAAAGTAACATTTGTATCATACTGATTGTATGTAACTACTTATTTTACTTAAAAGAACAATTAAAGTAAGGTACAATATCAGTGCGCAGAAGCAAAAAGATTCATGATGTCACAGTTTATTTTCAAATATTTAGAAAATCGAATGTATGTAATATCGTTTTTAATATTTTTTTTAATCTTAAAAAAAAATATTCTTAATAGAATTTATTAAAACAAAATTTTAAAGCTAAAAATTAGAGAATTAAATGCATATTCAACTGGAAAATTTGTTAGAAAATTTTGTTTTTTTTTTCTGTATTTTAATAATTTTTTTGTATTTAATTCAAAGCATATTATTTTATAAATTCAAATCAGCCGTAGACTAAAATGATCTGAATTTTTATTAAGTAGGTACTTCTGTTTTCAAAAATTATCTATAAAATATTTTATTTTTAAAAACTATAAAGCCCTAAAGCAAATTGTTCGAGTAGACTTTAATTCCCTACCAAAAATATTTAATCCTTGAACAAAACACCTGTTTAAAATTTGTTTTGTTTAAAAAATAAAACACCCAAAATCTGTTTAAATTTTTGACTTACCAATGAGAAGTCCAAAAAATATGAATAATCCTTGGCGGTATATGTGAGCCATTGTGTATCCTCTTTTTTGAAAGCACAAATTGTTTTTTTAAATAATTCTATTTTTATAAAACAACCCTATCACTTTTACTGTTATCTAAAATTTCTAATTAAAATTTTAGATTTCTAATTAAAACGTTAGAAAAAACACAATACAAAGTTCACTTGAAGTTTAGACATTTTAAGGATATTATTTTCTTCTATTTAAATTCACAACTCTTGGAATGTATTATTTTTATACTTTTAATTATTTTATTTCAAAACACTTTTTTTATTTTTGTGATTTTTTTTAATCTAAACAAAAATTCAATCGAACGGAATCTATACAAAAATAAACTGTATCTCATAGATACAAATCTATCTTTCACAATATTCAATCAAAACGAGCACTATATAAAAGTATCTTCTTTTGCCACTGCAACACCGGGTGTGCTGTGCATTCGCCGTTCGTTTTTCAAGCTTATACTGGCTTAGTGTTTCCTTTGAAATAAATTTCTTCTTCTGTTTCTTCTTGTTATTTTATTAAACCCAAGTTGCAAAGCTAAAAACCGCTTTTCTGTGTTTTGTTTTTATTTATTTTTTGTCGAACGAGAGTCGAGAAGAACCGACGACTCAACCACACCACAGACGAATTAAAACTGATTATTGGTGCCGCAACACATAATGTTAGCTTCTAAGAAGGTTTGTGTTGTCGTCGTCGTCGTCGTCGTCGGTCGGTCGTAGTCAAAACCAAGCTCAGCAGTCCCGGCTCGCATTCATTTAAAACATATTTTTTTTTTTTTGTCTTTTATGTTTCTTCTTAATACGGAACCACTGTAGGTGTACGAGTGTGTATATGCAAAAGTATAGAAAAACAGGCTCAGAAAAGAGGTTTTTCTTTATGTCATTTTTCTCCTCATATAAATTTTCTTGTGTGTTGACGAAAGAAACAAAGAAAACGAAGGCGAAAAAAAAAACAACACACCAAATGTCATCACATGCATGCAATGTAGGTACGAAAGACACGAACACAACAAAATGTTGGTAAAGTCCCAAACAACCAGATTCATGAAACTCCAGATGAGGCCAGACGCCAGATCAGATATACTCAAACTGAGATTGAGATATTGAGACGCAGAACGAAGCTGAATAAAGAGATTGAATGAACGACGAAATCTCGGATATCTTACCTACGTGTTACGTCTCCGCTCTGTACGTTGGGTATAATTCGAAGTCGAAAAAAATACTTGCTCTTGCAGAGTCAGACACAACGAAGGTTGAAAAAAAGATACACTTGTCGAAGAACTTCCTGCCTACACCATAAGTCGCTAGTGCGCAGGTTTTTTTTCGTTCGATTCTCTTTTTTTTTGTTCTTCTCACTTTTGGGAATGGCCGTTTCGTTGAGGAGTAGCGAATTGGTTAGGGATAGAAGAGATTTACTCTTTTTCTCTGAATGTACTCTCTGACAATGGACCAAAAGAAACTGTGTGTGCGCTCCTATCACGAATATCTTAAGATGAACTTAACGAAGAATCGGTTGGGATGCATTTTTAATGCGTAGTGTGACCTCCCCCTGCCGTGCGTCGCGTCGGTCGTCGTCGACAAGTTCCCTTGATGATATTATAGCCCTGGCGCAATGTTAGAAGCCCCCATCATCAGCTCACATCTCACTTTGAAATCCAAGCAGAGAAAACGTATGTGCGGCGGCAAGTGTTGGCTTTCGGTTACGCTCTGATGCTGGAGTTCTTCAGTTTCTTTACATTTTTTTTTACTGCCCGTTTGTTTGTTTTTTATGTGTTTAACATTTCACACAGAGATTGGATGAAACTGGAAGTCTAAAAAGATGCAGCATCTTCTGGCACTGAAGTAATTTTACTTCTATATGAATGTATGGATGAAAAAAGACGATTTTTCTTTGATATTTTATTCACACATGTGTGTGATGCGATGCCAAACTCACGGTTCGTTTCAGTTCAATTCGGTTGGGTTATAATGTCCGGCCATGACATTTTTATAATATATTTTTTTTTTGTATATATTATTCACTTCTCTCAAATTTATTAGTGCACTTTCGCACACTTGTTGTTGAACGCAATTCAATTATATGTATTCGTTGAGTTTGCGCCTCGCAAAAATAATTGCAACGCAACGCAACGTTTTGTTTGCCCTTTTGGGTGCGGATATATACACAAACTTAGTTTTCCTTCTATTGTCTCGCGGAGAAAAAGTATCAAGGACATTATTCAATTAGAGCAAACAGTTTTTTTTTTTAATTTTTATTTTTTTCATCTATACGTTTTTTTCTGTTCAACGTTAAAAGTTAGGTAGACCTTTATGTGGTAGACATGGGAAATTTTTTTTTTTTTTATGTATTGCCATGTCAATTGGTAGAAAGATTTATTATATTCTTCAATTTGGATAGAAGAAAAAAATTAGTATGTACTTCTTGGTCTTGAATAAAATAGGTACATGCTCGTATTGGCTTTGATGGTAAATTTACTTAACTTGGCTTAAAGTAGGAGTAGAATAATATAGTTGACTTGGTTCTACGGATAAGAATGTTCTCTATAAGAAAACAAAGGCTAATCAATTTAATTCAATAAAATATCAATGCAGTTGTTGACCTACCCCATTTGTCCTCATCCTATTTCATTTCCTTTATCCTGTTTCAGGTCAAATAACCGAGAGTAAAAAAAAAGGTTGTCCTACAAATAAAGTAATTCTGACGACTTGAGTTCTTAGATGCTTCCCAATTATTATTCTATGCGAATTAAATAGTCTGAAAGTTATTTTGTAACAAGATTGTTGATTTTTAGACTTTTGTTTAGCTAAGTCGGGGCATAGACACTACTTTCTAAAAGAACTAAATGAACGAAGTCACAAAATAATAGAAATTAACCTAGCCACAACTGAACTGAAGATCTTAGATCCTTATGAAGTAAGCCCTAATGAACTCTTTTCTGTTTGACAAAAAAAAAAAAAAAAAAAAATTTGATTGGCAAATAAATATTTTTTAGACCTTATTGCATTGAAATGCTTTCCACTGAAGAACTACGCAACATATTTTCAAGATTAGTGCCATAAAAAATTATTAATCATCTCTCGATAGCGCAATCCATTAACCGTAACTGTTGCTCCAGCCTCATTTTCGAAAAAGTATGGTCCAATGACCCCGCGGGACCATAAACCGCACCAAACAGTCACGCGTTGAGGATGGAGAGGCTTTTCAACAATAACTCTTGGGTTTTCCGAGCCCCAGATGCGACAGTTTTGCTTGTTGACGTAGCCTCCGAGGTGGAAATGGGCCTCATCAGTCAAGATGATTTTTCGATGAAATTCCGGTTCATTTTCATGCATTTCAAGGACCCAATCAGCAAAGACACGACGTTGTTGATGATCAGCCGGCTTGAGTTCTTGTGTTAACTGAACTTTATAAGCCTTAAGACCCAAGTCTTTATGCAAAATACGGTGTAATGACGTTTGTGGAATGCCTAATTCCAAAGAACGACGAGGAATGGACAAACCTGGGTTTTCTTCAACACTTTGGGCTACAACAGCAATATTCTCAGTTGTTCTTGAGCGACGTGCACGGGTTTTATTCTTCACATCACTAACTTGTCCCAACAGCTCGAATTTGTCCACCAATTTCTGTATTGCGGTCCGACAAGGTGCTTCACGACGACCCAAAAATGTTTTAGTTTTACGAACCGTCTCTGCCAAATTTTCACCATTTTTAAAGTGAATTTTAATAATTTCAATGCGTTGTTCAAGCGTGTATCGTTCCATTTTTATTAATAGCGTAGTTTCTACTTTTCAAATGTCAAAAAATGAAAGATTCAAAAGTGACAGCTACCGAAATAGCGGGCTATTCAAAATAACACCTCTTATTGGAAAACCCTTTACTAAGCTTTAACGTACACAGCAAGTAGGTACGTGCTACCCAGTCGTGCATTTTATTTTTATGAAACACTGATAGAGGACATTGGACACCTGCATCTATAGTTTAGTTATTTAATACTGTTAGGTGTTTTTCTAAGAACAACATCAACATTACTGTAGATGGGCTGTTTCTCCACATCAGTACGTTTAATGCGAACTGATTGTACAGTAGGGTAATGGTGAACAAATTCAATTTCTTCATTACGAACAATAACCTCAATATCACTCTCATAAGCGAAAGCAATGTGACAATGAGAAACATCATCAAGGTTTTGGTGCTTATTTAAGGGAAACTGCACTGCAGATCCTGTCTTCCTAGATGGTGTTGAAACAATCATTCAAAAGACTATTCTACCTAACATGGATATAGTAACATTCAGTGACAACAATTTTGAAAGTGATCCCGTTCAAGGCCCAAGCCTAAGAGTACCTAAATTTGTCTTAAAAAGGGGTTGATGCTCTTCTAAATGCTAACTTCAAAAAATCGGAGCGATTTCTTTTAAAAAGTTGCCGATTTTCCATCTTAATAACCTAAGAAAGCTTGTGAAAGCGCTGATACTCAGGAAGCTTAAGAAGTTTTCCAGCGATAACAAAATCATCCCAAACATGCAGTTTGGTTTTCTTGAAAAACGTTACACATTGCATTGCAGTCGCGAAAAAGTGTGGAGTCCTGAGAAAGAAACATGTAAGATCGTGAAAAAAAACTTGGAGTTTCAAAGTTCATTCACCAGTATTCCGCGATTTTATTCATGTTTTTTTCGCGATATTTTGCACCGTATTTCGCGTTTCTTTCCTCATTATGTCTCATATTTTTTCCGTAATTCTACCCTTTTTTCTGGGATCTTGTTTGTTTTTTCCGCAGCATTTTACATTTTTTCTCGCCGTAGTCACTGCTTTTTTCACGACTTTCCATGCAGTATTTCGCAATTATTCACGTGGTGCTCAAAACTTCTTTCATCACTTCATCAGTATTCCGCGCTTTTATCCAAAACATTCCGCGCTTTTTTCCGTGCATATTTTTCCACGACTTTTCAGTCTTCTCTGTGACTTTCTTCGCTTTTTCCGCGATATTTTACGTCGTATTTTTTAAACGTCTTTTATCTTTCTATTCTCCAAGGTTTTTGTTGATATCCCACGATATTTTCAATAGTATTTCCCGCTTTTTAACGGTGTAGGCTGTGGCATTTCACATATTTTTTTGCGACTTTTCACACTACACAAAGTTTAGCGTAATACCTGCGATTACGAACCGAGTATCTTATCGTTCCGCTACGGACTGTATAATTAATGAATGGCGTAGAATGCATATATACAAAATTAGAGAACGAATCGTTTGCGTCAAACGACTTTTCGTTTGTCGGACGGTAATTTTTTTTATTTCAACCGAGTTTGCAGTAAACTATTAAATTCGTTTCGGTGAAACAATCCATGCGATCGAATAAATAAAAAAAAAATTCATTGGTTTGCTGCAAACAACAGTATTTTCTAGCAAACGAAAAGTTGTTTAGATGTAGGAAGCATTGTCGCAATCAATTCAGTAAAATGAGCTCAGAAACGAATGGATTGTTTTGCATTATGTTTGCTGTAATAGAATAACAATTTGGATCAAATGTTATACAGTTGCTGAGAATGAAAAACTTTTTCGAGGATTGTATTAACTTCCCAGCAATTCATTTAATTCAAAGGATATTCATTTGCCGCAAACGCAAACAAAAAATTGTTCCTGAAAAGTCCAACTATGTCCAATTTCCAAGAAATAAATGTTTCTCAGTAAATTTTGGCAAAATTGACACTTAAATGAAGAAACTGGTACCTGATTTCGGGCCAAAAATATAATTGATCCTCTTTGAAACTTTCTTATAAAATCTTGGTCCCTCTACACTTCCTGCACTCTTATACTGTATATTTGAACGAGTATTAATATATGAACCTGTACCCACATGGTGTAGATACTAGTACTCGGGGTTAACGAATTAATATTCAGAAGCAACTAACTAGCATTGATTGTCAATAAACCCTCAATTTATACGCCAAAGTAGTTATTACTCAAACTAGTTCTCTCTCTCCCGATTAAGATACTCGTACTCGTAATACTCGAAGAAGTCTTCTTTTCCTTTTACACACGATTTCATTCAGGTTATGTGAGTTAGCAGCATCGCAATTTCGCATTTAGCATCGGCCATCAGGAGGTGGTGGCGCAGGGCAGGAGTGTGAGATGAAGAAGTGGAAGCCATTGTAGATTATGTACATACAAGCTTCCCGAGGACATGTTTGCTTTAGGAATCGCGCACTTCGTTCTCGCTTGAGCTGCATATAGCTAACTGGCTGGTCTGGTCTGGTTCGGTTCGGCTAGCTGATGGTGGTGTAGTGTAGTGTAGTGAGTGTGCAATTGTGGGTACACTGCATTAGTGCACGTCTTGAGAGTGAAGCCTTTATTTATTTCGCTGCACAAAGTGCTGATTGCCCTTTTCCGGTCCATCGGCGGCAGCAGTGGCGGTGGATGGCGGTGTTCAACATGGGGCAGTATTTTTTTTTTTTTTTGCTTAGTTCCTTTATTCATTTTATTGGCAGCAAAGAAAGAAGGATTCTCGAATAAGACACTATTAGCGCTTCTATTTCATTCATAAAAATACACAACTCTTCTGGTTGCTCCGGCTTGCCCTCTGTTGACTTGTGCGATTTTTAAATTGACTTTTTCTACCTAAACTTGTGTTGTTGTATGTAGATACAGTATCTATAGATACCTACATATATGAAGTTTGTTAGAAAGAAAAATATAAATAATAATACTCTCTCGTATAAGATCGAAACAGTACACAGGGGACACGTGTTCGTGGCGCCGGAAATTAATCGGTTTTTTTTTCTGCTTCCATTATTATTATTTTTTTTTTTTTTACTTATGTTTCGTATTCGTTCCTAGTTTGTTATTGGGTTTGCGTTTTTATATACTCTCTTGTCTTATCGGTCGAGATACATTATTATAGCTTAGTAGTAGTATTTTTTTTTTTTTTGTTGCTGCTGGAAGACCAGGAATAATATATCACCTTACCGACCGACCGACCGACCGACCGACCGAACCTGTATTGATATTGCATGGTTATAGTTATTATTATTATTATTATTTCCAGGAGCATTGAATTTCAGCAATATATCTCCACTTAGATACTTAGATACCCTGTTGGCGTTAATGTTTCATTTTTTTTTTTTTTTTTTTTTAAGGAAAAAGAAAAAAAGGAAGTTTTTCTTATTTCGGTATGCCGGACGACCAAGATGAGAAAAGATATCAATTTCTTATAGTAACTGGCACTTTTCGTTTTCTTTTATTCGATATTATATTGATACATCAAGAGTTCAGGTGAGACAGCTTCAAGGTGTGAAATGGATTATTTGTTTTTTTTTTTTTTTACTTTTTTTGTTTTTTTGGGGAAAGATGGATGCAGTAGCAAAATTTGAATGAACAATGGCGTCTGGGAGGACCTAGCCAGGTACCTATACTCTTTGGTATCGTTTTTCTTTCTAAACCGCAAATATTCTATTGAATTTTGTTATTTTTATTGAAGGAGGGTTCTTGAGACTTGCACTGGTATGCCATGTAGGTATACTCAAACTAGCTGAACTTTTGTTTTGAACTTATATTTCTACCAAAGTAACGACACCACCCATCTGTTGAACTTGAATAGGTTATGTATAAGTGTGAGGAGGTCTTATGTGTGTTGATTTGGAAGTAGATAAATGAGAAATTTGTAAATTGTAATAGTGATGAATTTGTTTAAGACTTCACAACAAACTTAGTGTGTACGTAAGGATTTCTTATTAAAAATCAATAAAATTCAAATTTGTACATATTTTTTAGAAGTACATGACTAACCATAAACAATTTGTGGGATCTTATAAGGCCAATTATGCGTGTTTATGTGCTTTTAACACTTAACAGGTTTCGAAATACCAGCTATACACTTGCACTCCTCGTTAACTGAATACGCCTAAAAATTTTTGAAGATACTTTGTCCATTTTTTCGAAAAATTGATGGTATTTATTGTGCCATCTGTTGATGCTAACTGTTCCCTAAAGATATTTAGAAAATAATTTCAAAAGAATTTATTAATAAATTAACTGCGAGTTTTTCTTTCACCCAATCGGTTCGAATCTTTCCTAGTAGAAAGGTTTGCAAAAGGTCGAAAGAAAAGCTGGTGGCTGTTTTTGGAAAACTATTTTGGAATTATTTTCACAACATCTGAAGGGAATTGTTAGCATCAATAGATGGCACAGTAACTATCAGTATTTCGAAATAATGAATAAAGTGTATTGAAAAATGTTTGTGCGTATTCCGTTGACGGGGAGTGTATTATTTGGTTTATAAATTATAAACTTCCCATAAAAGAACCAGATGCCATCCTAGAAATAACGTACGGCACCATGTTTTCTGAATCTCAGTCATACGAAATAATAAACTTTCACCAATTTTGTCAGGGTTGGCTACGTTTGACCGATTTACGTTTGCTCGAATCAAGTTTGACCGAATTACATTTGACCAATTCACGATTGACCAAAAAATCATACTATTGTACCTACTTCAATATTCAATACGAAGGGGTTTGAAAGGCTTTTCGATTGAAAGGAGACACTCCCTAGATCTCGAAAAACAAAGGTATGTTGGGCTGGGTACGAGGTTGGGTGTAAGCAAAGTTGTTTTTACACATTTAAAGAATCTGAGAAATCCATACAAATATTTAAAAAAAATACAGATTACAAAAGAGGAGAAAATGGCGATTGAAGTTCGACATGGTGTGATTCATTGATGTATTAATATTTCAAAATCCACGCCATTGATTTTTTAAATTAAGAATATTGATATATTTTGAACTTAATTTTTCAAAACTTTCATTAAAAATTCGCAAAAAAATTTGTCAAAAAATCCTGGTTTGATTTAAGAAAACCGAAAAAAAAATAAATATGGTTCGCTTTGACTGCTTATAACTAAATACTACGTAAGACGCTTCTATAGACTTTAAAAAACTTTACAAAACTTTTGTTATATTTTTTAATGCTTAGGTCAAAAAATAATTTATCGTTCAATTATTTAAAATTTTCGCCCCAGAAGTGTCGTTTGGGAAGAAAAGTAGTGTTCTTTTAAAAACTTAACATTTTGATAAGAAAAAAAAAGACACTTTTTTCAGAGGTAATTTTTTTTAATTTTTTTTACAAAATTCAGCCAAAAACTCATATTAATTAAAAAGGTCTAAATGTTTTTATTCTTATTACTTTTTGAAAAAGTACTGAAAATATCAAATAGTAAAATTTGATTTCTTCTGTAAAGAAAAAAATTTATAAAAAGAAAAAAAAAAAAAATGAAAATCTTTACATTCATTCTTAAAAACAATTTTTGGTATATAAAATTTTCAAATGACTTAAAAAAATAATTCTTTTTTTTTAAATCCAAAAAACTTATTTTGGGTTATTTTTTTTAAAGCTTTATAACGGTAACTTAATTCAGTTCAAACTTAAAAGCTTTCATATAAAAACAAAAAAGTTTTGAAATTGAGGGAGTCATGAAAGAGAAAATCAGAATTAAAAAAAAAAAAAAAAAAACAGTTCTAAACTGTATTTCTTATAAATAAAGACCTTATTTAAAAAAAAATTAAAATGAGTTTTTTAATCGAAATTATAGAAGCCATTTTTGAGAACAATAATAATAATCTTATTTTCTGTCCAACAAAAATAATTCAAAAAATCTTCAAACATAAATTATTTTGATAAAAATAAATTTTCAATCCATTTTTTTTTAAATTAAAAAAAAAAATGTTGAAATTTGTTGTTTTTTTTTCATAAATTTGAAGTACGGGAAATAATTTATTTCAATACAAACATTTTTCACGGAAATTGACTGATTCTCTAACTGTACTAAAATTTTCGAAAAAAAGTGTCGTTCCTTAATTTTTACTTGCGATATAGGTACTATAAGGGCAAGTTAAGGATTCGTAAAAAAAATCGCACTCGAGATAACAATCAGACATAACATTACGATGGTAGAGAAAGCGAAAAAAGTGGGTCTCGCAATTCTGTCTGTCAGTCTGTCTGTCTGTCAGTCAATCTGTATCTATCTTGACCTAGAGCCTAAAGTACTTAAGCGATTATCTTCAAACTTGGTAGTTTAAGGTTTTTGGTGATTCCCTAGAGGGGAAATTGAATTTTTTTTTAGGACCAAAATTAATGGTACCTGCCATACAACCAATATGGAAAAACTTAATTTTCTCAAAAACGGCTCTAACGATTTTGATTAAATTTTTTATTTGTAGTACAACAGGCAAGATCGTACTTTTAAAATAAAAAAAATGTTTTTTTATCGTTTAAAAACGGTACCTCCCATAGAGCCGTTTTTCCCTTTTCTGATTTTCAAAAATTAATTTTTCGAAAACGCGTCAATGATTTTTTTTTTTGAAATTTTGGTTTTAGATGTCCATTAATGTTTTCTTATAATTGGCATTCAATTTTTTTTTTCAAACAAAGCTTTAGAATTTTTGTACATAAAAAATTAATTTTTTTAAAAACGGCTCTAAGGATTTTCGAAATTGTTTTTCTAAAAATTAATCTAGTAGTAAGTGTCTTACTACATCATAAAATAGACCCTAGGGGTGAATGACCATAGATAAGCAAAAAATCATAATTTGTCCAAATTTCACTGCATATTCTACTGATGAGATTGATGGCCGGTGGTGTTGTGAAAAAATGAATCTTAGGTACAGTTTATGCATAGAAGATGATATCTTGCCTTAGACTTTCTCTTATCACAAAACCACATCCAAACAAATATTGTTTCTTCTTCTTCAATTGCCGAAGTAGATATACCTACATTATGATCTCATATTTCATTTACCCTCTCCAAAATCGTATTTCTTTAAAGGCTTTAAGATGCACTGTTTTTTTTTTTGTCTAGGTTCTCTAATAGTTGTTCTTTCGCAAGAAGTTTATTAAAGTTCTAAATATTTCAATTTTAGTTCCGAAATTTGTTATCTAAGTTTCTTTCTCTTTCTTGGGTCGCATCAACATTTCGGTTGTCCATATTCGAGGCTCGTTGTGACTCGACTATTGATTGCATCGAAAGAATTCTTCCTTTTTGGATTCCTTTTGGGGGGAAGTAGAAAATCTACCTCACTTCGACCTTTCGAACATAGGTGGATAGGTGGCCATTCTGAAGAAACAAGTTCCGCGAATGCATGACTCTAAGTTTAATAGTCAAAATTGTGCGAAAACCCCTTTCTCACTCGCAAACTAAACTCAATATAACTAAATAAGTTAAGAAAAGAAAAAAAGAAAACAAAAAAAAAACACTTACTTGTTATTGTTTAAAATAAGGCCTCCTTATTCTTCCTCCTACCTACTAAAGTGTTAATACACATAATAATAATGTTGATCATTATAACTTATACAACTCCTGAAGCCATTAAATCCTGTGTAACCACTTTAACATGACATTTACCCTCTTTAATAGGGATATCAAAAAAAAAAAACAAAAAAAAACCCCACTTATAATATTAATAATAATTCCAACAATGGTGCATGCATGCTATTTAACGCTTTGATTGCATATATAAATATGCAAATTATTATTGCTCAAACAAAACCTGCTAAGAAATTCCATACGTCACCTCTCTATATCGCCAAACAACGCAGCATCATCCAGAATTCCATCACAACATTAACATGCACACTCAGCGCAAGCTTATCCTTCTCCCGCACACAATTCAAGAACCAAACAAAAACCCACGCTATATTCCACGTTTGGGAGAAAATAAAACTTTTTATTTTTGATTTGAAGTCACCCCCTATATCCTTATTATCGAAATTGAAACCCTCGCATTGGCATACATAAGTCGCAACGTTGCGTTGCGCTGTCGCTGCCATCTTCTACTGGCGCTATTCTGGCCTTCTGCTGTATACTGGCGTACTGGATACTGGGTCACGCGCGAATTCAGCACGTCAGTATTCAAAACAACACGTGATTCCTTTTGCATGTTAATGTAGTTGTCTTACGTACATACGTAGAGTATATAGTGACAAGTGTATATGTGGGTTAGTAATCGTCTTAAAGGACGACACAATTTATCTGACTTTAATATCCTTCCAACCCTTGACAGTTAAAAAAATGAAAAAAAAAACCGAGAAAGTTTAAATGAAGACCCCCTCGTATTGCTCTAAACCCCATTGTAGAGGACATAACAGGAAAAAAACCCATACTTAAATTCAACTTTATAACCTCTATAATACTCTCTATGGAAGAATTTTTAAATGGCTAGGTACTTTAAATCAAGTCTCCAACTGTGTTTATGTTGCAATTAAGTTCACATAAAGCAAAAAAATGTATCTATAACCAAAGCACTTAGCGTAAAGTATATACGACATGCTCCCAGACATGTTAGCGAATAATGCTATGCTTCTAAATTAACATTGCAATAAACGCTTGACATACCGACATTTTTTGATCAAAAATAGCGTTCAGCAGCTCAGCGTACCAGAGACCCGACGCGACGGTAGCTTTACACATTTCTACAAACATACAGCAAAAGCAATAGAAGCTATAGCAGCGATGGATGAAAATTTTTCCAAACAATACCCTCGACTTGGTTTGACTCGACTTTCTATTTGACTGAGAAAATTCAAAAATAATAGTCCTTCAGTTGGCTTTTGAAAAAAAAAAAAATGATATCAAAAAAACAACAAAAAACATTAGAAGCATTATTCAGTGTATCGCTGCACTGCGGCGGCGCTGCTGGTGGAAGGAGGCAAAACTTCCCCCTTTAATTTTTCGCAACAGATGCATGGAAATAACAATAATAATAATCGTGTTCCCATTTTTGCCTTTCAGATGGGTACTTGGGTATGTCTGCATGCAAAAAACAACAAAAAACAACAAAAAAACTCTTATTCCCATCTTCCCGGGAAGAAAGATTAAAAATATACGTTTCTTTTGGAAACACAAAAAAAAACTACTTAACTAGATTACTTGAAATGCAATAATGACGTATTTATAGCAAGCGTGTGTTTTTGGGGTGGAGAGACTGAAGACATAGAACATAGAAATGAAGAAACACTTCTTATTTCTTTTTTTGTTTTTGTTGTTGTTTGAGAGGATAGAGAGAAATCAACAACGACACACAATTGTGAAAAATACTCCCAGTCATGATTCAATCACCTAGTCACTTTGGCCATCGTCACCATCACCGTCGTCGTCTTCGTTTTCATCTTCATTGTAAAACTCACAGTGTCGTTTACCTATAGAAGATATTCTATATAAAGTTCCAGACAAGCCTCTCTATAATATGTTTTACAAGCTAAGCAGCGGAAACAACACTCGGGAAACAATAGATGAAGTCCAAAAATCTTCCCACTATTGTCTCGTGTGGGAATAATTAAATATTCCTAAACGGTCGGCAGCGTGTGGTGCAAGTGTATATAGTTTTTCTGGGAGTTCATCGTGTCGACTATAGAGTGTGCGAAATCTTAAATACATTATATTATTATTTTACCAACGCAACGCAGAGACGGAGTGAATCAGGGAGATTGTTTAGTGGGAGCCCTTGGAAAGTTTTACTTCCGAACTATTGCAAGGGGGTCTCAAAATTGTTTTCTTAAGGTCTTCGATCGACTATCAAAATTACTGAAGTTTCTTTTCTACAAAACTAGCTTTAAGGGTGTTGGTAGACTATTTTCCCTTAAACTTTAACGGGTTTTAGGAATTTTTTTTCTTGGTAAGCCATTTGGTCCTCCAATTAATAAATCAGTAGAGAAACAGCTAGTAAAGAACCGGAGTCTAGTGTCTTACATGTCAGGCCAAAGTGGCCCAGCTGATTTTTTTTTGATGACCGGAAGGACACTGAGAGAACCCATCGATTGCGGTAAACGAAAAAATTGCCCAAACGAGTTTTTCGTTTGCTGGACAATGTTTCATCTTCATTTGCAGCAAATTGCTCAATTCGTTTGGGTTAAATACTTTCTGCGAACGTTTTAGAAAAAAAAACAAGTTAAGCATTACACCTGTGATTGAATTGGCAACCTTACGCTTATGAAGCGACTATCTTATCATTCCGCCACGGACTGTTTAATTTATGAGTGGCTTAGAATGCATATAAACAATATAAGAGAACGAATCGTTTGCGTCAAACGATTTTTCGTTTGTTGGATAGTAATACTTCGACTTCGTTTGCAGCAAAATCTTAATTTTGTTTCAATGAAACAAAGAATGTGAACGAATAAATAAAAAAAAAAAAAGTTCAGCGTAACACCGGTGATTGGACCTCTCGATTTCAAAAAATGCTGTTTCTATTGCGCCACGAACTAAATAACTTTCGTGTAGCATAGAACACTACAAACATAGGGTCAATTACTAAGAAATTTTGTTTCCTGCAGTCATTTCTGTAAATGAATTCTATATTTGCACCAAAAGTGAAGTTCTTTGCAACAAACTACTTTCCGGAGAGGTTCTTCGCAAACTATTCATTCGTTTGCTGCAAACAATAGAAGTTTCTAGTAAACGAAAAGGTGTTTAAGACGTTGGAAGTATCTTCATTTGCCGCAATCAACTCATAAAAATATGTTCCAAACGAATAGGTTGTTTTGCATTATGTTTGCTGTAATAGAATTACAATTTGTAACAAATGTAATACAGTTGCTACGAATGAAAACTTTTTGCAGGGATAGTATTAACTTTGCAGCAAATGATTTTTATTCAATTCAAAGAATATTTATTAGCCGCAAACTAAAACAAAAATATTATTTTTCTGAGTGTAGGTACCCTTTTAAAATTGAAAATTGGAATAGAAAATGACCCATGAGAGCTGCAATATAAATTTTTGCGCAACAAATTTTGTTTTGAAAACCTACAATACATCAATAATAAGAAAAAAATAAATTAAAAAAATTAATTTTTTTGCCGAATCTTGAATAACAAAAAAAAAAACTGTTGAGCTACAAGTCTAACTAACGCAGGCCTAGAAATTTCTTGACAGATTAGTTGGAAAGAAAACAAAGCAGACATATGGTAGGACTTTTGTTTTGGTAACGAACTCGCTTTATCTCTATCTAGGTTTCTCCAGTTACACACGTTCAGTTTATTGAAGTCCATTATACCATTTGCGAGCGCCACCTATGAGTCGCATGGGGAGACTTTAGTTGCTTCATGGAGTGCTTTGCTTTTTAACCGACTTCAAAAAAGGTGGAGCTTATCAATTCGACTGTTACCTCAGAACTTTTGACTGGATAGATCGATTGTGGTGGTCTCCATTGGGACTTATTTTGATTTGGTTCAGTTTTGAGAATGGTATCCATGAGAAAATATTAAAGGTCTTAAATTTGAAGTTGGTTGTTGTTTTGAAAAGTATTATTAATTGCCTTCTTAACCCAAAAAAGCAGTGATAGGCAAAAGGAATTCTTCGTTTGATCTTGCGCTGGAATCGTTGTCGAAGTCAAAGGAGGAGCCTATATGAAGACAAAAAACTAAATGATCTTTAAGTAAGTAATGTTTGTCCATGTCTGTGCTTAAAATCACACTGATTAGGGCCTATCAGACAAAAGTATGGGATAGAAGATCTCATACAAGTTTGTTCAGTTAAACGGGTCTTCTTTCATATGAATCGGGGAAACAATGTTAAAGTACCATTCTATGCGGACTTGCTTTCATCCGATTTTTTAATCTTGCAGATGAGTTTACATTGTTTTTAAAAAGCATGTTTTCACTCCACTACAATGTTCCCTTGGATATCTTAGCAGGCTTCAGCTTGAGGTCTTAGCTGTTATGATGGTCTTTTTAATTTTTGGTAAGCATTCGAACCTTGTGTTTTCTTCACTTGTACCGCTTTTTGTTGTAAGAAATTGACAAATCTCTAAGAGTATCCTTATCATAAAAAGTGCTTCTAGGCCTAACCGTTCGGAATTGGCTGAAAATTGTAGGTTACTCTATTCTTACTGGCTTAAGGGGTCAACCAATATAGAATCTGTCGCTTGCGTTACGTCGACGTTTTCCACTAACAGCTCGATAATATACACACGTACTTATGATGAGAAGCAACTCAAAAGAACGAACGCGACGGAAAAAGTAGCCGAACTTTCAACTTCATCGACAACGGAATTCGTTGACGGAACAGGAATGATGAAAATATCAGTTGCTAGATATTGGTTCTGCGTTAGCTAGTGGTGCCAAAAAAGTAGGTTTTCATTATTTTTTTTTCAAACTTCCGAACCTTATTTCTTCCAAAACATAGGTACACAAACGGTTCCAAGATGAATACTGGTATAAGTGTTGGTGCAGGGACCTCTGATGCCGAAAAATCAAAAACACAAAAAAATTAATTTAGTAAAATTATTTGATAACGAATCATTTTAGCTCTTTTGTTGTATATAATTTTTCGCACTAAATTTTGAGAAACCTCCCACGGTCATACCGCGTTGGAATAACGAATGAACACCTTTTTTTATCTTCCCGATAGGGTTTTGTACCTCTATAACTTTTTCAGGAGAAAAAAAGATGTACATGTGTATGGATTTTATTTTTGATAACCGCGTTGATGTCGTTTGCTGACAAATTCCTTGACATTTCCACGTCATTTCTATCAATATAGTCTATTTCTCACCAAGGTAACGATGACGCTGCAGCCTCATGTCGTCAGCAAAATAATGTATGAATCTTAAAAAGATAATGCCGATGGTATTGGCCTAAATATTGGACATTCTGTGATCAAGAACAGTATTGAGGGCCCTTAAATCGTCACCACACCAACATTGTCTTGTGTTTTCGAAGGATTCGGTAAACTTTTCTTCAATTTTGACGGAGTAGTTAGCATTCCTCAATGCAAACATATCAGTTTCAAGATATCAAAACAAGCATGTCATTGCAACACTACCACAATTGAATCTTAAGGTCTTTTGCAGCTGTCTGTCCTGATTTTTGTAGATGAGCCAAACCTAAAACCACACAAAATGGACCCGGGGAAACTGCATTTTACTGATACCTAATCTTGTATAGATCAGCTTCAGCGTTTTAAGATCAAAATCCATCCACAATGTTTTACAATACTATACGATCCTCAAAAATTCTGCCAATTCGAGAAAACTAAAATCCGCCACTGTATTCTTATTCATCACTCACTATTCACTAAGAACACCAAGAACCCACAATCAAAAACAAAACCAACACAAAAACCAAAAAAAAAAAAAAAAAAGTACGCCTTCCTTCCTCTTTGGCTAAGTAAAATAATATTGAATCACAAATTAAGCCATGCTATTAGGTGGAACAAAGTGCATGGCATATGTTGTTACAGAGAAGAAAAGAAACTCGCACTTGCCCCATTCACATCGCATCACATCAGATCACATCACATACAAGTAGGTATTAAGTAAGTAAGCTCTCAGGGATAGGGTGGGCACCCGCCCGCCGCCGCTCGATGATAACGATAAAGGCATTCGGCCTCTCTATACACCTCACCTCACTTCCAGTAAACCTCTTTTGCATTTAGAAGTTTTCACATCCTTTTGACAGAAAAAAAACAGTTTGTGAAAAAAAGAAAAATAATATCACTATCTTCTCTTTTTTTTTTTTTTTGTGTGCCAAGTGAGCAGAAAAATGATCCCCCAACTACTTTGTATAGAAAGGAGATACAATATCAAGATGGAACGTTATTCGAATGAAATTCATATAAATATCAACACTCATTGAACAAAAAGAAGAACAACAACGGACAACAAAGAAAAAAAGGAAGAAAGGATTTCCCACACACATGTGAAGACCTATACTACCTACACCTCTATACTCCCATCATAGAAGACCCAGCGAAATAGAAACACACACTAAACATCGTCATCATCGCACAGAGATACAAAATAAATCTAAGATTTCAATTATAGATAAATCATCATTGGTCAAAAACTTCCATAGGGATCCTGTCTAATCCCGATTGAATGAATGATTTTTCGGTCAATTTAACCTTAGTGAGTGAGAGAGCGAGAGCAAACCAAAAGGACGATGGAGCGTTCCGTAATGAAGTGGAGAAATTCAACAGGACACATTATCCAAGCACGAACACACTATCGAATTTTCTTTCCATCTGTCAGCAAATTCAATTAATGAGTCAGCAATCAAAGCACTAACAGAAAAAAAAAAGAAAAAAAAGAAAAATAGATGAAGAGCTAGAATGAGCACTAAATAGATGGGATAAGAGGTCCTTTAGCTCCTGTACGTATACTATAGAGACATTATAGAGCAGCGTTGTAGGCGATGATGTCAATGGCAATGCTTTTCTAATGCCTCTGCCTTCTGCTCAATGCTATGTGATGCGATGATGATGAATGATATTTTTGTTTTCTATCTAATTTATGTTTATATACATTTTTTTTTTGTATCTATAAGAGTTGACACATGAAATAATAATGTCATTGTATTCAGGATATGTATAAATGTTTTTCTATTAAAAATAAAATTTGAAAAAAAAATAAAATTTTTTGGACAAGAAGCGAAATTTCAATTAAAGAAGCAAGAAGCGAGGACATCTTTATCCGCTTATGGAGCAGCAACCAAATAAAAAAAAAACACCAACTCTTAAGTTAGTGAGCCACCACCACAGCCAGTGATTTGGATACTTGCCAGGGTGGATAGGGGATATTAAATACGAGATATGCAGCAATATTATATTTTTTTTATTTTTTGCCTTCTGTGTTGCATACTTCTATGCGCCACATTGTCATGTTCCATGTAGAATACAGTAATGTGCAGTTTCTTTTTTAAGTATAACAGTTTTTTTTTTTACATCTTCTATTCTTGACAATGTGATTGGTTCCGATAAATTGGAAGTTGACTATCAGTTCGACGGAAACAGTCGTAAAAAGTACGACATTTGAAGAACCAAATTGCGTACAGCATGGGGGTAGGAACTTATAATTTTTGGTGGGGTCTGTAAAAGCAATGTAAAATCCAATCCATAATAAGACTATCACATATTTGGCAAAATTTTACATCGATTTATTGATAACATTTATGGACAGAAAACTGGCATTCATTCAGGACAAATATTGAATTTTTGGCATTAAATGAAAAATCTTAACAGTCAGCTACACTTTGCGTAAGGAATGGTTATTGAATGGTATTGAAAGGTGTTGAAAAGTGTCGAAGATGTTCACATTTGTGACAACCTAATAGGTGAAACGACGATATATATAAAAAAGTGCTGCCAAACTATTTGAATCGAAGATAGACATGCATTATCATCAGTTAATGAAATGAAGGGGCTTCGAGGTATGTATAAGAAACACTTCATTGGTTGGTAGTGTGCTGGCCTGCTGGAGTATTCGTTAAAGAATTGAAAGACCACTGATTTTTAATTCAAGTCCGAGTATAAGAAGAATTCAAGGAGATGAAGAATTAATGTGGGGTGCTGCGGTGCCGGCCTCGAAACCCATGAGTCTTGGAAGAAAATCCACGAATGCTTGCGCTGACATGTTGTCTGCAAAATCTATTGCAAGAATGTGAAGAATTGATGTAGGGTACTGGGGCTTGCGAAACTGGTAAGTCTTTTGTGATTCGGCTCTGCGGAGGCGATGAAGGCCCGGCGGCGTAACCCGTTTATGCGTCGACCGAAGCGCCATGATTCATTTGGTAATTTGGTTTTTATATTTAGATACACATGCGTGTTACTATTTGTGCCAAACGGTGAAGAATTCTTCGTTTGATCAACAGATATCCTATTTTCAGCTCGCTGATCATGTTGGAGAGAACTTTGTGTGGGCACAGGTAACCCGAGAGTTGATGGAACTGGCCTGGCAGTTACTAATCTGATCAGGAGAACGGTCTTGTCTCGGTTCCCCATTGATCACCGAAATCAAGCATCATTGAGCGCTGTTGATAGGAAGATGGGGGACCATCAAATGCCAACTACGTGCTGTTGTCATGTGTTCTTTCTGTGTTGTTTTTTCTATGATTTGTCTTTCTGAGTTGTATTAATGTCTTGTGTTGCATCAGCCAATGGTCTTAATTACCAGTACTGCAGTGTTTCTAGTTCGTTAGATTTATCTTCGGAGTAGATTTGGTGTACAAATAAATGTAAATCTGAACAGTGACGAAAAATATGGTGGCAAGGTAGATAGAATGCACCTGGACTTCGGGCTAGTCTATTGTAGGTAGTGCATTTGATTCCATAATTGATACTATCTGCCTCTAGCAAGGTATGGGTACATTGAGGGTTCCCGGGTGAACCGTATGCGTCAGGAACCTAGACTGTGCTCTTCACGGTCACTGTTATTGAACTCGCGAAGTGAGAAGACTTGTTGTTGTGAACTTTTTGTCACTTTCCAATCTATGATATGACGTTGAAGATTTATAGCCTTCCATTATTGTAAAATTACTGATAGGAAGATATATCGCGCACTTACTTTTTACTTCCGTACCTTAGGCTTGTACGCATTGACTGTTGCCTACTCAGCTATAGATTTTTGCGGAGTGACGAGATATTTACTAAGTCATTATGTTGGAATTGGACTTTTGAGAGCATTGTGGTGACTTAGGTTATATTGCAAGTTCGCGGAACATCATTGGGGATGTGTACCCTTTGGCAGTCAAATCAGTTGCTGTCTGGATTTAGATGGGTATTAGAGAACTACAATGACTTCGATAATCAAATTCTGAACAAACGAGCAATTAAAATTAGTAAGCAGAATAGATTTTGGGGGATATTTTTCTAGTACTGGAGCTACCTGACGAACAGGAGAAAAATATTGAAGCAATTCTTCGATATTCTTCTAGTATTCAAGTTTGACAGAACTTGATAGCTTGCGCAGGAAAAGCATACATCGTATTTGCTAAAGTGTAATGTTATGCTCTCAGCGTTAATTAACGCTTTTTTGGTTTTGATATCGTGCCTGAGCATTTTTTCTTCGAGCTTCTGAAACAGCTAGCTGAGATTTGGCGTTGTTTATTAATGCAACAGGCTTTACAGAATTTGTTAAGTTGTCTTATGTAGAGTTCGACTAGCAGCTTATAAAGTATCGATGATGTGGATATGGTGTTCGTGTTGAAAAGAAATGGTCGGCAATGCTGCAGTTGATTTAAAGCTAAATCAGAGGTAAGGCTTCAAACGCCAGCGCCACATTATTTCACCATCCCAACCCTTAATAGGGCGCCAATCCTGGCGTTTTATGCAATGGTAAACAAGTAGGTAGTCCCAATTAACGCTGGTGGACGCTTTTTTAACCGACTTCAAGACAGGATTTTTTTTTTGGTAGGGTTGCCATTTTTTAAAATAGGTACATCAACGTGGCAACTCTGTTTGAACGAAAAGAAAGCTACATCACTTTATGCACCATAACTTCTTGGTTTATTAAAAAAAAAAATATTAAATATTAATATGCCAAACTAAAGTCAAAAATATAAAAAAAACATAAAAAAATATAAAAAAAATCAAAAAATAAAGTAAAGACGGTAAAGCTCAAAATGTACATTAAATTTAGCCTGAATTCTCTTCTATCTAAAAAATGTCAGGTGCCAACTCCAAAATGGGTATAAGCATACGGTAACCCTATTTGAATTCAAAACAAACATTAATAGCACTCATTTATCAGTCAAAATTTACCAAAAAAAATGCAGGTACCAACTCATATGGTACTTTTTCACTGCAAAAATAATGCTTTTAGTGTTTTTATTTGCACTCAAATAGGGTTACCGTATACTTTTACCCATTTTAGAGTTAAAATATTTTTTACGAAGAAGAGAATATAGGCTAAATGTATAGTTTTTTGTTTAAATAACAATTATTTGAGTGTGTTTTTCAGTTGAAAAGGGTAACCCTCATTCTGAGCTTTACAGTCTTTTCCATATTTTTGACTTTAGTTTGGCTATAATAATATTTTCGTTTTTTTACTAAACCAAGTAATTATGGTGCATAAAGTGATGTAGCTTTTTTTTCGTTCAAAAGGGGTTGTCACGTTTATTTACCCATTTTAAAATGGCAACCCTGTGTTTTTATTTTAAGCACCAACTTATCTTTCATATGGCACTAATTTAAATCTCTAACCTTATGAGCTGAGATATCCGACAGTCGCCGCCGCTTGGACTAATCTTTTCAATCAAATTTTTGGCAGTAGGTTGGTATGTTGAATAACTTTATCTAAAAATTTGTTAACAAACAAAAAATTGCACAGTTCTGTAATTATATGTAATAGGTAGGAAAAAAAAAATCGGCCAAAATAATAAATTCACCCTTTAAAGTGAAAAATAGTTCGAAACCATGACCGGAGGATATAATTTAATAACCACCTCAATAACACTCCATACTCACTTGCATATATATTCCACTACTCGTAGGAACTATACTTTTCGGGGGTTCCTTTGCTAAAGCTATACCTTCTACATATTATCTCTGAAAAGTAAAATAAAATTAATTTATATCTTTTGGCAAAGAGTATCTCGTTTTCCACTGATGCGATGCGATGCAATGGGGGTACAAAAATCTCATTCTAAAGAGATCTTCACTTTAGGATTAAACCAAAAAATGAAATAAAATATCATAATATTAAGGACTCAAAGGTTAAAATGATTTTCTCCTTGCAAATGTGGACCAAAAACAAGGAATTTTATTTTGTGTTTTTGTTCGACTAATCTGTTTTTCCTTATTTTGTAATTTTATTTCTATTTTTTTTTTTGTAGATAAAAACATTTAAGAAAGATACATTTATATTGACTCTTGTGTATACAAGTGTATATATTCTATACCTTGCGATATGATGTTTGATGATAAATAAAATTCAATGAAGGTCCTTTTGCTTGTGCATAGCAATACAAAAAAAAAAAAAACATTTCTATTGGTCTTGCCATTAGGCTCTCACATCTATACTCGTAAGTATACCTATGAAGCTATACTGCTATATTCTATAGATCCAAGAAAAGTTTGTTTGAATAAGTATCTACTCATTTTCTATGTGGAAATGGCTTTGATATTGTATTTTGCAACAAAGCGAGGGTATCTTCGTTTCCATAAATGAAATAGTCCTGTATACAGTATACAACAAAAGGACATACGAAAGTCTGAAGCCATTATATTCCATAAAACTGACCACATGTTTGCTTTAAGCAAAATATGGTAAAATCATTTAAATGCTGGAATTCGAAGTTTAATATTTTCTTTGCTGGCCTTGGGACAGACTTTAACAATATAAGTTGCTTAAGGACTTTTGTCTGGGAATGTTGGTAAAACTTACAAAATGGTTATACGTATGACAATATACCCTACCTTACCTATATGCCTCTCTATACTGTCAGATTGTACGTAAAACAAATATGGAAAACCTTTTTGTGTTGATATTATGACATGTGTTTGTGCAAAAATTTAATATGAGGGCGCATCCGGTCATTTGTATGTAGTTTCTTATCGTTACTTTAAGATAACTTCAAGGAAATCATAGAAAAGTCCTTGTAATGGATTGTGGTTGAGTTGGTCACAAGGGAAGAGCCTGGCCCATATGATTCTTTTACATCTCGAAGGAATTGGGTTTTTGGTAATATACATTCTTAAAGATCGATGCATTTTCATAGAATCTTTAAGTTTCTGAAAGTGGAGAAGTGCGCTTACTTATGGGGAAATTAGAGCCGAAGAATTGTCGAAAAAAACAGTCGCGAACGAGCCCTTTCTGACGTCTTGGCAGGGTCTTTTATATTCACTTGCCCTACCCAGTAAATGTGGGTGGGAACAAAATTAATGATAGCTGTGTTTAATGAGCCTGTTCTGAACTATTCGGAACAGAAAAGTACAACTTTTTAGCGTTTAATGAGAAAAGTTCTGTTCCAAACCGACTTTTTTGGCATTAAATGAGTCTGCTTGGGACAGTTTAGAACAGGATATTCTGCATGATAGAGAACTATCAAATGTATTTGTTGTTGTTGTCTGTTCTGACGTTTCTCATGAAACTTTTCTGATCTGTTCTGTTCTGTTGAACCTTTTTCTCATTAAACAAAGCTATTGAAACCCACTAAAACAAACTATTTTTATGCAACGCATTGGATGAAGAGCTACTCACCTCCTCTGAAGGAACAGTATTGACAATTGGTGGAGGAAATCATGCTATCAATAGCACGCCTGCTGCGTTGAGTCGTGTCCCTCAGATCGTCAGAAAGTTCTGCTAGTACCAATACAGGAGTTCATTATTGTTCTCTCCTGGAGTACGACAAAAATAAAACGCTAATCCGATAACGTTACCAAGAAAAACAGTTATTCAAAGGCACTCTAGGTTCTCAGCAAGATTTCTAAAATTTAAGAAACTGGCACACTAAAAGATAGCGGATGAAGAAGTTCACAAAGACCATGGAAGACTTTAAAATTAAATCTAAAAATTCTACTTGGAGAAAAAATGAACAAACGGCCAAGCGCAATAGATCTCAAAATGAGACTATTCACGGCTCCAAAAAAAAGTTTACCAACAACCAATACCTACTGAAACAGCCAAGACTGGTGAACTTCAAGTTGCTAAAAGCTTGATTACAACACATTTGGTGATCCACCATACCTTAAACGAATAGAGGGGAGGAGAGAGAATAGAGGGGGGGGGGGGGGTCTTTGCAATCCCTAAATTCTGCAAAACAATGATAGCGAAACATATAAGATTCCACAATGAGTTCTGGTGTTGGTGCAGGGTTTTTTCCAGAAACCCTGGCAAAAGCCAACTCATTGAGACTTTAAAATTTCCAGTAAAGTGACTCAGTAAAAGGTTGCATTTTATCGTTTGAGAAACAAACGCCTTGGAATAAACTTTTTTAAGGATTTAGATGCACTTTCTGACATTCTAGGCAAACACTCCTGTTGAAATTTATCAATGCTATTAAATGGATTCAAAATTCTTAATCTTTGTCGACAAAAAACCTTCCTGGTTATTTAATTTCATTTGGATGTGACAACTTACAAAGCCACAGCTTCTTGACCCTTAATCTTTTTTTAAGGAGGAATGTGTGTAGAAGAATATCTTCCCTTGCCCAAGCCACTCCTACGGATTTAAACCTAAGCATACCGACTAAACCTCTTAAAGTGTCGCGATGATCACCCCTTCAGGGCTTCTTTCGTATTATTCAAGGGGGGAGGGTGGGGGGAGAGTCATCTTATTAAATAGCGGGTTGGCGATCTGGCTCTTCTGTTTTCTTGGGTTTTGAGTTCTGGTTCAGGTATACGCACTTATATGCTGCCATCGCTTTTCGTTCTCTAAGCATCTTAGGTTAACTAATGTTTCTTTCTAAGTTCTGTAGGAAGGTTTGCCATCTGTTCCACTCAAAGATGGTAGGCGTGGTAGCAGTTATCTGAGTTCGAGTCACCGTACTGGCACAAGGGGCTTTGCCCATCTTGATCAGAGAGTCGTTGAAATGGCCGTGTCCGGTAAGGAACTTTGCGAAGAAATAGTTCACTTCGCCTTGTTTCCGATTATCCCATTCAGCAATGTCTCCGATTAGCCTTACGGTCTAGTGCCCTCTGCTCTCCCACCGTTCTTGCAACTTTTGTTGCGTATTCGCCTTTGACTCCCTGGTTGCTGCTTCTACTCCAATTTCCGCCTTTTTTTCGTAGACGTACTTCCTTTCTGCCGCTAGAAGTTAAATGTGAATCACTTCTGCGACTAAGAGGGTAGTTGGTTCCGACACCGTTCGGTAGGAAATAACTCTTCCTAAGGTACCGAGGCGCCGCCGTAATGGTGGCCATCTATTCCCGGAACTTTTCTTTTCTGAGTGCATCGGTCCAGATCTCGAAACCATGTATGAGAATGAAATGTGTGTTTGTCATCAGAGTCTTCGCTTGTTGGCAGTGGGACCCCCGATGAAGCTTACTATTTCATACATCCAGAGTTGCCAGCAAGACGACTTGCTACTAAAGGTACCGTGTGGAGCAGCAGCTAAACTCAAACTCTTCTTCAATAAAAGGTGGTGGGTATGTCCTGTTGTGTGGTGTTGGAGGGCCTGAGAGGATGAGTGAAGAAAAGCGCGTCGTCCACAATGCGTCTCATCTTTTTTTCAGTAAGGGTTGCAACGGTCTTGGGATTCCGAGATTCCACATTACGATTTTGTAACCTAGTCCTTGATTCTTAAATGCAATACATAAAAATTATGTGATTCCCTATTTCTGTGACCATTTGGGACATAAGTTATTCCTCCAAAGTTTTTCCTATAAGCATTTCAAAAGATTGCTGATATAAGTAAAATGATTTAGGTGATTAGGCTTCTAGCAGTCTTATATTGTTATCGAATAACTGCCATTTGGTTCTACTAATTCTGCTCAAAGTTCCGTTTTGCACATTTCATTTCTGTTAATTGGAATGCATTTTGGATTTCTATTTTAAATTGTCGGTTTCATCAGCTATTTTCGATCCATTAGTAGGTAATCCTATTTCTTTGATAAAACACATTTCGATAGTGTATCGCTAATCTTCACTTTGCATCTTCACTTGTCCAAACTCCAAATAACCGACTAATTGTTAATATCTTAGAATTCCGATAAGATGTTAAATGCAATTAAGATTAATTTTAATAGCACCAAACCCGATATCCTATATAAGTCGATCCACTCTAAAATATGCCTACCAATTAAATATCTTGCAATCCTTAGTCTCCTTTAAAAACATCCCCCGAAGTGAAGTCAGTGTGAAGTGAAAGCAATTAATTTGGTTTATCACAACCTGTGCCTTTGGGAGAGGCTTTTCTATTTACGACTCACAATATAAGTTGTAGCTTCCAATAAAACCTTACTCAAAATCCTAATCCCTAACTAAAGTATCTACCCCTAAAAAAATGTTAAGCTGAGCACAGAACCAATTTAACCCATCATGGATGGTCTTGAGTCCAAGTCATTGAACTTTGAACACTGCTAACATTTCAAACTGATAATTGCTTTGAATGTCAAGTTGAATCTAAGATTATATCTTCTGACATAATGCATTTTTCATAAGCAATATCGTAGATGTTAGGAACATGGTACAGTTAGCAGCCAGCAGCGTACAAAGCAGAGAAATCCTGAATGTAGACAGAGAGCGAGAGCGAGAGAGGGAAAAAACAAATCCTTCTTCTTATTATCCTCAATTGCACATCATTTGAGTGTGAGCAAGGCGAATTCACATACACACACACTCCGTTGGCTATATGATCTACTTTTCTTAATCAGCCATATAACCCTTGTATCAAATGACACATCATATGACAGCAAATTGTGGTTTAAGGGAATGGCTTAGTTCGTTAGGGGCTAGAAAGACACAATATTGCAGGATTAAGGCCTGCCCTTGGAGCCTGAACGTCTATATTATAACGATGAGTATGCGATGGACAACAATGCCGCACGACAACGCACAAACTAGGTATTTTAGGACACGACAGGACACATGTATATTCTCCTTCTTCTATTGTTCTCGAACGAATATTCTATTCCCTACGAGATTATGTTTTGTGACCCTCATAGATAAATTGATACATATTCATTGTGAAATGTGTGCCTTCCACTTAACACCTGTTGACCTCAATTGTTTGGCTAAATCCAACAAGGCAAGGTGAATTCCCAGACAAAATAATCAAATCCCATTCAGGATACTAATGGGGAGGTTTAAGTAATGCCCAAGGATAAAAGGAAATACTCCTCCCCAAAAATAAAAAAAATAAAAAAAAAAAAGAAAAAAAAAGAAAAAGGACACAAAAAATAAAAATACTTCTTCCCCAACGCAAAGCTTAACCAAAAATGAAATAAAAGAAAAAAAAAAAGAAAACAAAAAAGTCCTTTGATGTGACATAAGGTGTGGTACCTACCACCGATCTGCTTGCTGTGTGTTGTCGGTCGGTGGCGTTGTTGGTGATTATTTGTCTGACATCAAACTCAAACTAATTCACAGAATGAAGCTCTTGAAAAGTTTTACACCAGCCAGCAGCGCCACCAGGGATAAGTTTTTTTTATTTTTATTTTTCTATTTTTGTTGGCACTTCATTATAATTTCATTAGAAAAGGACTTGTTTAGTGCAAAATGTCATTCCAAGCGGAATCCACTTTCCATAAGTTGCATGTAGTCGTATTTGAAGATGTCCTCTTGAGAAAGGTTGACAATTTTTGATGGGAATCGGTAAAATTTATGTAATTTTTTGATTAAAACTGAAGGACTTTTGTGAGGAATTAAAAATTTGTTTTGTGGGGAAAAAAAATAATTGTATCGAGGAAATAGGGTTCCTTTCAAATATGTAGTAGATTTCAGTCCTGCCTCCAAACTATTTTGAAATTTCTTAGACAGAAAAACTATTAAGTATTAAGTATGTGAGTTGAAACAATGCAAGCTTTACCATCAGTAAGAGTGATTGTAGTTTATTTTGAAAGCTTATAGTTTTTGGCTGAATACTTTGAAAACACTTAAGATTCTTATGTACAGGGTCTTACAATAAGAAGTTTCATTTGGAATAGTCCGTCGTCACTTTTGAAATTGTTAAAAATTCACTACAAAAATGGTGAATGGTGAAAATTTTGGATCGCCGCCGTGAAGCACCTTCTCATCCGGCAAGAGAAAAACTGGTGCAAACATTTGAGCTCTTAGTAGTCCAGTAATTTTTCCTTGGGCCCTCAGTGTTTTTTCTGGAAAATTTTGATGGAGTTTTTTGTTTTATGGGTCCATTTTATAATTTTTGAAAAAAAATTGTGTGAATGTTGTATCTTTTCGAAAACTGTCTACATTTCTTCAATTTTTAAAAAACATGTAAGACTTT
Organism: Meliscaeva auricollis; assembly: GCA_948107695.1. NCBI lineage: Eukaryota > Metazoa > Arthropoda > Insecta > Diptera > Syrphidae > Meliscaeva > Meliscaeva auricollis. The sequence goes on along the minus strand of OX403619.1, from coordinate 28,006,165 downwards.
CGTCAGCTCAAATCTCAAATCAAAATAATAAAAAACAGTTTTTAAGGAGATTTTCTTTCGATATTTCAAAATAGCCACCATTTTCGAAAGGCGTTATGATGAAAGGTCACAATATTTAATATTCTAGAATGATTTGGCTCCGCCAAAGAAAAGAAAGAATGGAAATAACGCCCAAATTGGGGTATTTTTTTTATAGTGAAATTATGCCCCAGTGAAATAGGCCCAACTTGTTTTGATTTTTCTTAGAAAATTGAAATAAAGCTCCATTTTTTTTCATATGAACTTTATTTTAGAAAACTAAACATTACCTCATAACTACTTCGATTGCATCGTACACAATTTCTCTTTAAAAATTGTGCCGATGTTTCAAACAGCTGTTTGAATATTTCGACAACATGATTTGAGTATTAATCAAATGTAAAGCTCATGTTGCAAACCATCAAGGAGTAGCAACAGAAAGGGTTTTCCAAAGGAGGCTTGACTTGTACTTAATTTTTGGACGCACTCTTTCACAAATTCTCGAACTGTCATTGTCAATTTATTCAGTAAACTCAACATTTTCATCATGACAACGTACACGGTTGAGCAACGTCTGCAAATTATAAAAATTTTCTACCGATATTCGGAATCGGTGACCGTAATTCTCGCCCTAGTAGACAAGTTTAGTGCAAAAATTTGAGTCTACACGTTCGTTGTGAGATGTTGCCGTGCCATTGGGACAAGGGGTTGGTCGAAGTTTCGAAAATATCGCTGCCGTTCAGGCGTCCATAGAAAACGCCCATTTCCAAGGCGTTCTTAAGAATTGGGCATCGCTCAGACCACATTATGTCGTATTTTGCGTAAGGATTTTGGTTTTCAACCATACAAGATAAAGCTGACTCAAGAATTGAAGATGATGGACCATTTAAAGCGATGTACGTTTTCCGATTGGGTTTTGGAGAAGATGATGCGCCAAAATGATGAATTCCATCACAAGATCATCTTCAGTGATGAAGCTCATTTTTGGCTAAATGGGTTCGTCAATAAACAAAATATGCGTTATTGGTCTGGTGAAAATTCACATTTGCTTCAAGAAACACCATTTCATCCACAAAAAATAAGTGTTTTGTGGTTTGGTTTGCATGCCGGCGGCGTAATTGGGCCATATTTTTTCGTCGACGATAACGATCGTCACGTTACTGTGAATGGCCACCTTTATCGCGCCATGACAACCGATTTTTTTTCGGCACGAATTGGAAGATATGGACTTGGACTACATGTGGTTTCAACAGGATGGTGCCACAAGTCACACAGCACACCTTAGAATCGAATTATTGAAGAGTAAGTTTGATGAGCGTGTTGTTCTAAGAAATGGGCCAGTCGATTGGCCGCCTCGTTCGTGCGATTTAATACCTCTAGACTATTTTCTTTGGGGCTACGTTAAGTCATTGGTCTATGCTAACAAGCCGACGACGTTGAAAGAGCTCAGAGCCAACATTGAACGGAAATAGCGGCCGTTTCGGCCGAAATGTGTGGCCCAGTTGTCGAAAATTGGGTTCAACGAATCGACCGCTGCAAACGTGCTTGCGGTAGCCATATGAACAAAGTCGAGTTCCATTCATAAATATTTTGATTGTACTTCAAGCCAAAATAATATCATTTTTGAAATATCTCAAATGGTTTGCGTTTTATTAAAAAAAAAAAAGCTGTCAAGTCCATATTGGAAAACCCTTTAGCTGCAAAAAATCGATTTTTTCCAATTAGCGGATTTTCACAACACTTTTTTTTGAAAGACAATGTTATTTTATCATTTCATGTAAATTTAAAAACATTAATTGAGTCTCTAATTTGTGTAAAATAAAATAAAATTAAGCCCCAAAACTAGAGTTGGGGTTTTATTTCATTGGGTCCTTATTTCATGCCTAAACAAAATGAATTATAACTCATTCAAAAAGGAATACAAATCAACCTAAAATAAAATGCACGACTGGGTCGCACGTACTTGCTCTTGAAGATAAAGTTACTATTTATGCTAAGCCCTTTTAATTAAAAATTTGTAAATGCAGTTTTAGAAAAAATTGTTTTTGTTTTAAAAAAGCATAAAATTCGGTTTTCAAATGACTAAAACAGCTTCTTAAATGAATTTCAAATCAAAACAAAGTACACAATTTGATTTCTTCTATGGTGATACATTTTTAGAAAAAAAAAAAATTGAAAATCGTTAGAGCCGTTTTCTAAAAAAAAACTATTTTTGCTATATAAAATTTTGCAAGGACTTTTATAAAAAAAAAATTGGTTCGTCATTCTTAAGATATTATTTATCAACATCTAAAAACTAAAATTTGAAAAAGAAATATTGAATAGTTTTCGAAAAAATGATTTTTCAAAAAAAAAATTTCAAACGTTTGTTAAAAACCAAAAAAAATAATTTTCGATTTTTTTTTACTAAACTTTAAACTTTTACGGCAACTTGAAAGCATCCATGTACAAAAAATGGTTGAATATAATTGAGTCATGAAGGTACCGTAATAACGGTTTTTGAAAAAAATGGTTCTCATTTAAAAATTGACCTTACTCAAAGAAATGACCATGATTTTTTTAATCAAAATTGTTGGTACAGTTTTTGAGAAAAATGAGTTTTTCTAAAACCGGTATATGACAGGTACCGTTATTTGGGGTAAAAAAAAATTTAAAAAAACGTCTGGGGATATTCTCCAAAAAACGCCACATACCACGTTTGAAGTAAATCGACCCATCCGTTTAGGATGTGGTCTCTGATACATTACAGACAGACAGGCAGACAGACAGACAGAATTGTCGGACCCACTTTTTTCTCATTCTCTATCATCGTAATGTCATGTTTGATTGTTATCTCAACTTTTTTTTTGTACTAATGCATTACTTGATATATGGTACTCATATCGCAAGTAAAAAGTGAAAAAAATAAAATCTATTACTAAAATGACATAATCTTAAAAATAAATTGTTTTAAGCTCCAAATGCCATTTGATTTGATTAAGGAGAAATATTTTGAAAATCGTTGGATCCGTTGTTAAAAAAAATATATTTTTAAATGCATATAAAAATTTTCAAACCTTGTTTAAGGTATGCCATTATCAAGAAAATATTAATGGACATCTAGAACCAAAATTTCAAAGAAATACAGTCACCGTTTTCGAAAAATTGATTTTCAATTGATTTGTTTTTTTTTTTTTTGTAAAAATTTCATCGTATAAAATTTCATCAAAATCGGTTGAAATGTTTTAAAAATTGGTTCTTTTTAAATTGGTTCTATGGCAGGAACCGTTATTAGCATTTCTAAAAATATTTTTCTCATTTAAAAGTACGGCCTTAATAACAAAAGTAAAAACAATTTTGTTTTTATCAAAATCGTTGGAAAAAAATCAAATTTTCCATATTCGTTTAATGGAACATACCGTTGTTTTTGGTAAAAAAAAACTTCCCCTCTAGGAAATCCTCCAAAATCCTTAAACTTCCAAGTTTGAAGAAAATCACTTCAGCGGCCGGCGGCGTAGGCTGTAGCTCGAAATAGATGCTGACAGACAGGCAGACCCAATGTTTTTCTCATTCTCTATCATCGTAATGTCATGTTTGATTGTTATCTTGAGTTCTCATCTCTAAACTTGTTGGTCTATTGTAAACTATAAACTTTTTACTCACACGAATGTAAGTTTCTGCAGCAAATTATTTATTCAAAAAAAAAGAAAAAAAATCTAATTTAATTTATTTGGTTGACATCAGAACTTAAAGTAAGTAATTCAGGAAGTTATAATAACAGCTGTCAGTATTAATGAGGTCAAATCGGTGAACCTCACTGGTGAACTATACTGAAACGCATTGAAATAAGAGGGTTGTTGAAGTGACCCTTAAGTTCAGATCATAACCTCATCAACGGGCAACAAAAAAAGAAAACGACGACGCATAAAAAGTAGATAAAGTGGTTTTATATTAAAGTAGCCTATAAGAGTTTGTGCAAAGCTTGATGATGGAAAAGTGTATAAGCAAGCAAACAACTCAAACAAGAAGATGCACCCAGTTAAATTATCCTTCAACTAAAGTAAACTTTAGTTTTTGCCTCTTCAATCATTTCTAGCCGCAGCAACGCCGCCGCCGCGGGCTGTAGGTATAGGTACAAAATCAAAAGTTTTTTTTTCGTTGTTGTTGTTGTTGTTGCTGTCATTTCTGTAATTTTTTTGTTTTTGTTTCTTGGCACAATCAACATCTCATTAAACATTGTTCGGTGTGAGCATCGTTATGGAAATATTTTGCATGCGAATGCTTGCTAGTAAAGCGAGACATGCCATCTATCTGAATGAAAAGGGATTACATCCAAGTTGGCATCTTAAAATGCCAACTAGTTTGCACTCACCTTGAGCATCAGCTATCTATCGTATGCATGGCGGTATGGCGGCGGCCGGTGGCGATGTCCGGGCCCGCTTCTGTCTATTTATATCACGACAAAGACAGAAACTTGCATCATGACTTTTGCTGCTACCTAAATTCATTGCTTTCCACTATGTGATTGCATCTTCAATGATGGAACACACTCAATGAAGTCCATCCTAGTCTGCTGGCCTGGAGTGGCATCAGCATCAAATCCTTTGGAACGTTTATTACACTAAGCCGAGGAGGTATATAGTTTAATCGTATAGTGTGTTGTTGCTGTTGGTAGAGCGATGAGGGGGGTAGAAAGGCACGGAGCCCGTACAAGTTGTTAAGTTTTTTTTGTGCTTCACAAACTCACAGCCACTGTCGTCGCTGCCGCTGCGCTGGTGGTTGGTGGTGTGTCGTCTTTCTGTTTTAATGAATGAAAATATTAAAATCAAGTTTTTCGCTTAATTCATCGCTTACAAGTCGCACCGGAAACAGATGACATAAACTAATCTCTCGGATGAGAAGAGGACACTCCAGTATAGTATTAGTCTTCATTGTATATCTTCCACACACACACACACACATCGACATAAATATACAAGTTACACTTGCTAGTCCTGGACTGGTGCCGCACAGCTGGGTATATTCTTATCAAAGCCACACTATAACAGCGACTATAGATGGCTGATGCTTGTATTCGTTTATTGTATCGTGCCTCACGAACATGCCCCTTCACACGCGTCCGCTTCTTGCACCACCAACCTCATTCAACTATACTAACGATAATAATTTCAGCACTTAATTACCACATGCAAACCGGAATAGTGCGGATAACGCTAACGCCTATCCTTGCCCTCGCCTGCCCCTGGCCTGCCTCACCTTACCATATACCTTGCCCCAGCCTCTCACCTCGACATCGAAAAGGGCCTGTGTAAATTTCAAATGCAAATTGTATACATTTGCAGGTGACTTAATTCAGGGCCGGGGCTTTAACGAGTCTAGTTGAAAGTTAAACCGGAAACAGAACTAGTTTAACGTCGAAACTTTGACAAGTCCATGGCGTGGATAAAATGTACCTACAATAAAATATGCGAGCATCCCAGAGAGCAACATAAACAAAAGCTGTTTGGTATAAAAAAAGGAAGGTCTAGGGCCGGCTTGGTGAGAGTTAATTATAAAATTATTATTTATTATCGAGAATATGGAGATAATAATTGTTTACTATTAATAAGTTAAATAATTTTATAGAAAATCTATGAGAGGTTTTGGTTGACGATTAAGGTAATTATGGGCATTTGCACAAAGGATAAGTTATTATAGGGTAGAATTGGGTATGTTGGTGGGTAGCTTTAGGGGTATTTCAATACTCGTAACATTCATTAATTGAATTATGTGCATAGGGGATAGTACTGTTAAATATTATATTTTGCTTTAAGTTTATAGAAATAATTGGCATCATTTTAGACGTGGGCTCTTCACTGTTGTTGTGATAAACAAAGATTTCCGATAGGTTTTACTTACCGGATTCACCCGGTTGTACCTCAAAGAAGTTTATGAATTCGAGGTATATTTATTTTCGATATATTCAGTAAATAAGTAGATTTATGATTTAAAGTTAAATAATATAAAATATGGTTCAGATAACCTACACATTGATAATGTGGTATGCAAAAAAGTTGGTCCGTTAACTTTACCTTTCGGTATACCTAAGCTAAGCAAAAGTACATTCGCTTAAATAGGTTGGTTGATTTTTCTGTAAGCTTTGTTACAAATTTACTTTGTAAAACATCGACGTTCCCTAATGGAGTTTCCTAATAAAGTTGCGCACATATCGTTGAAATAAAATAAACATAAGATTTATTAAAAAAATGACATAAAAAAAAACTTCTAAAATTGTTTTGATCTCTAAACTTAGTATGCCGTTTGATTTAATTAAAACTTTGAAAGTCTTTAAAGCTGTTTTAAAAAGAAATTAATATTTTTGTATCGAAATTTTAAAACCTTCTATAAAAAAAATTGTTTTTCCTAAAATTAATTAAATTTCCCCGTCTAGGGACCAACTTAAAACCTTTTACTACTAAATTTGAAGAATATAGTTTCAGCGGCTTAGGCTGTAGCTTAAGATATGGACATGAGAGACAGGCAGAATTGCCAGACCCACTTTTTTTCGCATTCTCTATCCTCGTAATGGTAGAGTAACTAAAGCTCAAAATATAGCTTTATCTCGGAAACGGGGAAAACCGCTTCGATTTGGATGATTTTTTTTTCCAAATGTTGGTATTCAAAAAAACTTTAACAGCTACCGGTTTAAAATAGCCACTCTTATCAGATTTTTACTTGCTTTATACGGCAAGTATTGGTTTCGTGTAAAAAAAATTTCGAGGTTTTAATCAAAACCAACATTACGATGATGGAGAAGTCCAAAAAAGTGGTTTTCGTCATGCCTTCCGTCGGTCTGTGCGTCTGTTCGTCTGTTCGTCTGTGCGTTTATCTGTGCAGGGACCTACAGCCTAAACGGGTTGACGGATTTGCATGAAACTTGGTGTAGATTATTTTTTTTTGTAATTTCCAAGGTTGATTTTTTTTTGTTTTTGAATATCTGGATTAGAACGAATGCCTCCCATATAACGGTTTCGAGTTATTGGATTTTTCTTGAAAACGGCTCTAACGATTTTGATTAATTTTACTGTGTGCTATTAGTAATACGAGTATAAAATTAATTTCAACAATCCTGCGTTTTTAGTTTTTCTCAAAAAAATCGAATAACTTAAATATGATGAACACACTTTTCGGAAAGTTTTCAATAATTTTTAGTTTTTTCCGTATAAATCATTTCTGGCTCAACTGAATTCGTCCAAAACTTGTCACCGTGTATTGAGCTTTTCAAACAAAAAAAAAAAACTTGGAAAAAAATTAAACAAACAAATGAAAAATACATAGAATAACTTTGAACTACAAGAGCAAGTTCGTGCGATCCAGTCGTGCATTTTACTTTTTTTTTTTAACTTAACAATAAAATTGTTGTGAACTAACATTTTTTTTATGAAATATTTTTGTTAAAATTTTATAAAATAAACTATGCCAAAAATTTTCCAAGTCTGTTTAAGGAAAATAACAAGTTAAAATAGGGGCCATTTTGTAAACAATCAGATGGGAGAGGGAATTTTCTCAAAAGTTGAAAAGCAGAAAATTATTATTGATTTACAACGGAGTTAAAAACAAGATTAAATTAAATGCTTTTTAATAGTCAGAAAAATTGTCTTTTATTAACATTTTAAATAAAGTTAGTCCAACAAATAGTTAAAGAAAAAATGATTTTCAAACTCTGAATTTTGAAAAAATAAAATTTCAGTAAAAATTTTTAAGTGATTATTATTACCTTTACTTCTAAAATTTATTATCTATCAATATCTAAAAAACTATTTAGCAACTCATACATAAAATTAAAATGTCTTATGTATTATTGTTTATTAAAAAAACTAAAAAGTTGCAAAGAAAAATTTAAACAAAAATGGCATTGAGATTTATATTTTTTTTATATTTCTCCACAACTACACGACATATTAACATTAACCTTTTTGAATTCAACTAAAATAAAGTAATTCCATGAATTTTTAGTCGAAAAATGGAACTCAGAAAGTAATGCAACATGCAATTACTTTTGAAATGACCTATCAGAGATTGTAGGTATATCTGAGGAGATCACATTATGATACTTGAAAACTTCCATACACCCTCAAAATCTTAACTTATGGCCAAAAAAACAGTTTTTGAAGTTTCCCATGTTTCGTTTTTTATCCAATATAAGATTTGTTTACAGTTTTAAAAAGAAAAAATACTCACTTTTTAAAAATATGCACTTTTGCAATTACACTTCAAAACTTCTTGTAGATTTTTTGGATTAAATCTCAAAAAAAAACATGTTTTTTCCTATTTTTTAAGCATTCAAGACCGTTTTAAGCAATATTCTGATTAAAAAAAATTTGTATTTGTAACTCTACTTTTATTGTCCTGAGTTTGACAAATCGAATGAGATATCAAATATTAAAATCTGATAAAAATTGTGGACGATACGATTTTTTTAAAGATGTCAATTTTTATTTTTGGAACAAACTACTAAGAGGTTATGTAGATTAAAATTGGTGTCAAATGAAAGATAAGTTGATACTGAAAATAAAAATATAGGGTTGCCACTTTTAAAAAGGGTGCATCAACGTGGCAACCCTGTTTAAACAAAAAACAGTTTATTTAAAAAGGGAAATATTAGTTATGCTAAACAAAACATAGATATAGGTACAAAATAAAAAATAATGTTAAGAGCGTAAAGCTGAGAGAGGGTTGCCTATTCAAATTAAAAACACTCCCAAATAATTCTTATTTAAATAAAAAAAGTATAAATTTTTGTTGAGTTAAAAGTTAAGATATACATTAATTTTGGGTGGCATCTCTTAAATGGGGGTAAAATACACTGCACCCTATTTGAATGCAGATAATAAGGATAAACACTCCTTTTTCAGTCAAATTTCAGGAAATTCTGTCTGTCTGTCCGTTTGTCTGTCTGAAGCCACAGCCTAAACGGACGGGGCGATTTACTTCAAACGATTTACTTCCAGACGTTTTTTAGATTATTTGTTTTTTTTTACCAAAAATAACTGTACCTGTCATATACCGGTTTTTGAAAAACTCATTGTTCTCAAATAGGGTTCCTACGATTTTGATTAAAAAATTCATGGTAATTTTTTTTTTTGGATAAAACCTATCTTCAAATGAAAACCATTTTTTTTCAAAAACCGGTACTAACGGTACCTGCCATAGAACCGTTTTTTTTTTTAAATTCTGATTTTCTCCTTCATGCCCCAATCAATTTCAACCATTTTTTTGCATGAAAGCTTTTCAGTTGCCGTAATAATGTTTAGTAAAAAAAATCGAAAATAATTTTGCAAAATTGGATCTTGAAATGACTAAAGCAGCTATTTTGTTTTTGAAAAAAAAGAAAATCAGTTTTTATACAGTGACTTGCGCATTGTGAAATAAAATTATCCCCCCCCCCCCCCAACTGATAAATGCAACGAATTGTTTGGAGTTTGCAATGGAGTTTGGCTAAAAATATGACAGATGAATAATAATAGCATGCTCTAAGGATCTTGTAAAATGCATGTCTATTCAATAAATCATTTGTTATACCATAATTTCTACAATTTGTTATAAGACAATACTGCACCCAATCACCAATTTTAAAATCACGTATGATAGCGTGGATACCTACATATGTACCTATCAATGCTCCCTCAAAGCCAATTCTAAAGCCTTCCTATTGTCTTACTTTCTCAACAACAGCTTATAGTTTGGTTTCTTTTTTCGGTGAGATATGCCATCAGATCGCCAGTGGACCTTTTGTTGCAAAATCCGTTCCGTTCCTGACTGTCATTTACGAGCTCTCGTTCTTAAAGAAATTTTATGACCTTGGAAAAAAGGACGTAAGTGCAATTGGACATTCTGAAGAACACTACATGAAGAAAAGCTTGCGCAGTGGTTTTTCCATCGTAGAAGAAGACTCTCGTAAACTCTCGCTACCCAATGAGTACGAAAAAATATTAATTTGATACAAAAATTGAAATTCTTGGTTAATAGTTTAACCAGTCCCTGTAATGTTTCACTTTTTTTTCTTTCTACCAGTTTAGTAGGTACTTGCTACATCCCCTTTTTTCATGTTTTAGTAAAACTCATCTTTTAAATTGGTCTATTCTACTAAAAGAATAAATCAAAAAAAAATTCTCTTAATAACCTGCGAAATACTTCCAAAGAAAGAATTTTCCGAAATCGCGTCAATTTGCTTAATTCCACCGATATTTGCTTGGTAGCTGCCATTGACAACTTCAGCTTCTTTTATGTTTCCCAACCCAAAATCAAAATGACATAACAGTAGAATTCCTATAGAAGTACACCACTCCTTTCAAGTTTATTGTTTTCTCACATCATAAAATAAAGTATATACCAAACCAAACGTTTATACTCAAAATGCTTATGATTGGCAAATTAGGCTTTTACCTTTTACCTATAAAGAGAACTCTGCAAATGTACCTACATCTTCTATAAACATCAACATTTGTGTAAACTTTTATTTCAACATATAAGCCAGTTATGCTGTATGATGGCTACTACTACACAAAAATACCAAAAATAAAAGTTGTTAAAACTAAGGACCTACCCTGCCTTGTAGTTAGAAGAATTCTATTTTTTTTTTGCTCTTTATTTTGTCAATATTGTGCACAAAATTCATCCACTTATTTTGGTATTGGCATGTTGGTACTAATTCCTTATGACAATTCGATTTGTCAAGGAAATTGCATGGAATTTCGAAACGGATTTGCCGATAACAATCATTTGAATAGGCATTGTGTATGAGGAACTTGCAGCTCTCTCATCGTCGTCGTCTTCCGTCAACCTTATTTAGCTTGGCCCATCATCATACTATTCCTACAAACACAAATCGAACTGGCACATATATGCCATGTTTTCAGCAGATGCCAATTGTGTGATTCCAACTGAATACCGAATGATGTCACATACCTAAGCAAAGTCACGTATTCGTCTACGCCATATTCCAAATTATACCCAATTTCCAATAACCTTACAGTCAATAACTAGAATCAGACAATTTTACATTTTTTTTTTTTTGCTTTTTTGCTTTTGCTTTGTGTGTGTTCTTGCTTCTTGCTTCCTGTGTGCCTTCGTCGTCTTGTGTTCTATATATCTCTTCAATTTCTTGTAGATATCCCAATCTTCTGAACACTGAGGGACTTTCTCATCTTCCGAATCCAATCGAATCCAACAAAACGTTCCAGATGCATTATGGTGAAGGCAGTGCTGGGGCATTTTGTACAATTGCTGGGCTTCTGCTTCTTCTTCTTCTTCTTCTTCTTCTTCGACTTCTTCTACTTCTTTTACTTCTTTTTTCTGGTGAAGATGTTGGTACTGCTGCTGCTGTTGCTGTTCTAGCTTATAGTGTCATGCTTTTTATTATTATTTCCCAAATTGACTCGTTTATTCTCAGACAATTACGTTTTAAAATCGATTGGAAATCGGCCCAGGATGTCATGCTCTTTGGGATTGTCGATGAAATCCCAAAGCTACACAGAATTTTTGTATGAAAACTCGCACCAATCACGACAGTTAATATTTTAAACTGTTTGTCCTTGGATCGAGAAAATACCCACTGACCCTTAATGGCCTGGCCTGGCAATGTTATGTACCGGAATCTATTCGACTCTGAATTGTTTCAATTCAATGCGGTAGTGCTACAGCAGCAGTGAACAACCAACCCAGGAGCCCTATGTATGAGGTACTGGTACTGACTCCTAACAAGAAAAAGAGACTATGGGTAGTTCCTGTCGGAACTGGGGTGGCAGCAGCAGCGCAGCGGAGACACGAGCTGCACCCTCTCATAAAATGAAATAGCAAAATTACTCTTCATAAATTTCCCGTGCTTTTTTTAATCGCACATTCCCACGGGCAACATAAAAAATTGACACTTTGCGAATTACGACATGACACGGAAGGTTTCATATTTTCCGGTCGTTTCATTTATCCCTTGTTGTATCGAGGACGAAGATGACAACGACAACGGCACGGGTGCTGACAAGCATAGCGATGGTCGAACGTCGACATCGACGAAGACAACGACGACGGACGACAAGCGAAAAGTGACGTGAAGACCAAGAGAGTAAAGTGAAGAATACCCCCACAACCCCAAAGTGAGTATTTTCTATTATAAAGTAAGTAGAAGGAGAAAAATGTCCTTGCCACTATTTCTTCCCTCACAACTGTTATAGCATACCTACTGCATCCTCGTTCGTGAAAATAAAGAAGAAGGAAACAACTACTACTATTGAATATGTGTATCTTCTCGATTTGAAACATTACTGCTAGAAAATTTATGGAAAAAATATCATTTTTTGTTTTTATTGGCTATTTTTGTGAGTGATGGGGGAAACGAAAAGAATAAATATTTACGCGATGCAAAGTGGAAAGTTTTAATAGTTTTTATATTGACATTTCGATTAGGGGTTAAGTTGATTGGTAGTTTTGAATAAATTAGTATTGAAAAGTTTTTCTCATCCATAAAGTTCTCATCTGCGCATATATACCACTTCTTTGTATTAGTAAAAGGCCGATTGTATAGAAAGTTATGGCATCTGATATTTGATACTATTTATAACTTTAAGAACAAAACGCTTTTTTCAAAGTCGGTCCCGAGAGTACAGATATATATTTTAAAACAGCTAAAATGTCTAAAAGTAAAGCGAAAACAAATATTCCCGAAAACTATCCCAAAGTCAATCTGGGTTGGTTTGTTTGGCTTATGTTTGTATACAGGGTGTCTCGTAATTAGTCAAGGAAAATTTATGGAGTGATTCTGAGGTATTTCTAGGAAAAAAATTGTTCTCCGTAGAGTTCTATCTTCGTTTTCGATATCAGTTATCGATGATTTAAGAAAACATACTTTGGTATACCTACTTTGGTTCATGTTAGCGATAATTTAAAGGGTTTTCCAATAAGGCAAACCATTTGAGATATTTAATATCCTGAGTCCGTTTTTAAATGCTTTGTCATCGAGCCTGTGCTTTCCGACTGCTGAATATTGGTCCTTCTTACCAAATCTCTTTTGTTGAAGTTTGTAAGAATAATCTTTATGAAGTAGGTGCTTCGAGGTTCGAGCACTTATCAAAGTACACATAAGGAGGTCGTAGAACGCCTCTTTATTGAGTCATTTTTCTCGTCGTGAGTTAAGTGAACTTAAATCAGCGTCACGCTTTAAAATTCACTTTTATTGCTTATTCCAATAAAGACCAAGACTTTTAGAGTTAGTATTTCCCCTATCACAATACCGCACCCAAACAGCCGCTGACTCTGCTCCTTAATGCACTTGCCATTGTAGATTTCACACGATTTCATCCTCCATCCAATCGCACTTTCTTCTGGAATGCTGTAACGTTAGGCATTGGCCTGCTATCTATAGGTTCTCCACTAATTTTTCGGCTGCACTTAGTCTTCAATAAGGAGAGTACATTCAACGTACAGATTTGCTAGGTTCGTCAAGAATAAAATCATCCGTATCCGAGGCTTGTTGGTGTTTCAGAAAAAGTTGTATTCACTAGTAGGGAAGTTACCTCGACGCAAAACACTTATTCTTAATAGGGGGAACCAGACTCTTAGTAAACTCTAAGAGTGAAGAGCGGAATATGTTCTAGAAGCCCCTATAAGATGTTTACTTAGTAGTTCAGCCTGACTAGAACTGTATATGTGCCACCGTTGATTCCATCTTCATAATTTTTCCGCTGACACCTTCAACAACGTTTCACAGAAATTGGGACCTTATTGCCAATTGAGACACTATAAGATGCACCCGATGTTCTCCACGGGAAAATGAGAGAGAGGGAATTTTTCCGCTGCTACCTTCTCTCGTTTGCTGCCGCCCGCAACAGCAAAAACCTTCCACATATATATAATTTTTTTTTTTGAACATTTAGATACATTTCTTGGGTTCTGCATCTTTATCCCTGGTCATGAAATAAGTCTTCTTCGCACTGATTTTTTTAAATGTGCGTTCAATTGAAAACTACTAGTAAAGTATTCATAAGTTGTCTACCTTCTTTTAAAGAAGATGCGCGGTTATATGCCATTCATAGGTAAAATCACACTTTTATAAAATTGAAACAAAACAAAAAAAAAAAAAAAACATAACCAACAAAGTTATCTCAATATTCTCAAAGATAAACCAACCCAAAAAAAAAACCAAGTTTGCATTTTGAGTTATTCTATTAAATTGCACTTAAAATTCCAAATGAAATTTTTCTGACCTAAAGTAAAATATCATCAAATTCATCTTTTTCTTCTAGGCATGACTTGTTTCACTTAAAAGCAACCTCATTCCATAAACATTACAAACTCTCTTTCTTGTACAAAACCACAAAAGGATTCAGCAACTACTGTAGTACGAGTAGAGTATATGAAGATATTTTCCTGATTGAAGCCAAAAATACAAAAAAAAGAAGAAGAAGAAGAAGAAGCCACAATGCCATCCATAAATAGTAAGTCCTTGCAATCCTTTTCTTATTTTTTTTTTTTTTTTTTATTTTTAACGAATATAAACTTAATACAATTGTTGTGTATACAGTCGTACTCGGTGTTCCATATATAAGGTTTTCAAAAAGGAAAACTATTATGGTAGGTAGGTTGGTAGGTATGTGATGGTGTATACAAAAAGTGATTTCTCTTCTTGAGCTATCTTTTAGTCACAGACTATGGTCGTTTTTTTCCTTTTTTTTAAATTTTTATTTTGTCGCTTCTTCTCTCTTTTCCTTTCTTAATGTTTAAATGAATAATCTTACGAGAAAATAACAATAAATTTAATTAAAAAAAAAAAAAAAAAGTAAAGCAGCTATGCAATAAAAGTGCACAATGCATTATAAGGCAGGGTACAGTGGTTCCAATTGACCAAAAAACAAAACAAAATTTGCAATAATATTATCGACCAAGTATGCAAAAGTAAAGAAAAAGGACGACATACAAAAAACCCATAATGCTCTTCATAAAAATACGTGAACAGGACCACCCTAATCAGTGATAAATTATCCAGCAAAAACCTTAAAATAAATGATAAAATTTTAAGTATAAATCCACTTTCTGGATCAATTTTTAAATTTATGATTTTTGTCTTACTCCTGGACCACTGTATGCATGTGATTGTTCTGGGAGCATCACCGAGCACCGGAACATGAACGCAAACAGGAAGTGCAGCCATATACACTACCTACACACACATAGCCAATATAAGCTCAAGCACAACCAAAACCAACGCGCTTATACTTCTTATTTCATTGTCTTTTTCTTTTTCTTAATTTCAAAAAAATAAAAAAAAAAAAATTGAAAAAAGGACAACAACTCTTCTTGTTCTTTCTCAAAGTCAGACTGAATAAAAGACGACGGACAAAGTGCAAAAAGACACACAAACAAACAATTTTTCTTGTCTTCAAAATGTACTCGCTGCTCCTTATTTATTTTTCTATCTTCTTTTCTCTTTTTTTTTTGTTTTTTGTCAAAATTTTATTTGGTCCTAGATTGTTGTTGTCTTTCGTCCTTGTTGAGTTGCATTTTGCGTTAGTTTTTTTTTTCATTTTTTTTTGTGTCTACTATTTGTTTGTTTGTTTGTTTGTTTCCTCCGTTGACTCCTTCCGCTTTACCTCTTTTTCTCTTGTCGTTGTGTTGCTGCCATCATAGACTTTTTATACTCATAAGATGCTTCTACACATTAAAAGAACCGCCATTTGGCCACAGAAAACAGGTTTATTTGGCTCCAAAATATATCAACGCAAGGATCGTTAGATTTCATCCTTCATTCTGTTTCTGCCTCCAAATTTAACATTTAGGTTATGAGGTTCGAGCAAGCAATAATAAAAGCCAACAAAACAAAATGAATGAAGACACAAACAAAAAAAAAATAAACAGTTAACTAAATGTTATGAGTTTCGTCATTATGTTTACAATGGTTAGGTATGTATAGGAGGAGGCTATAATATTGCGGTTTACAATACGACGAATATCCGTATCCTTGCAACGAAATAACGAACAAACGAACAAACGAACGAACGAACGACTTCATTCAGCGCCAAATTACTTGATTTTATCTTTTGTTTTTCTTTTGTTAATTTTACCTTCCGTTTCCGTTAAAATGGTTGTTTGGTTTGATGTACGACAACGAGTACTACGAGATGAGTTGAGTATCAAGTGTTACTACAGCCCCTATACCTACCTAACCTGCCCTACATTACTTACATAGATACCTCACCTAATTTCCGTCAAAGAAATTAAGCTTTTTACGAAGGGAATAAACGAAACGAACAAAACAAAAAAAAAAAAAACAAAAATTATAATAACCTTCAATGGCTTTTAAAAAGCTATCTTAAGATTTTTATTTTAATTTTGAAATTGCTGGGGAATAATTATCTTTTGCGAAAAGTAAATAAAATTTTTAAAGAAACATAAAACCATAATTACTATGCGCCCGCAGTATATAGGTACTACTTGTAGGTTGTTTTACAGAGACTTTAAAAACTCCTCTCTTGATCTTCGGTATACTCATTTGCAGCTTTTATAATTAGTGTCTTACTTTTATCTTAATTCTATACTTTAGCCTTCAAAGATTTTAATTGAACAATTTAATATCTGTTGTTGATTGGTCACTTTGGCAATTAGACGTGATGAAATAGTGGCTTGTGAAATAAGAGGAAATTATGAGTTTGACAAATTTTAAGTTATTAGCATTTTCAAGAACAAAAAAAAATGAGGACAACATTTTTGGAGTGTAAATAAACATACATATTTTGAGGTGTTTTTTATGATTTAAAAAACTATGTTGTAGAAACTTGCTGGAGGAATTTAAGTTAATTTCAAATATTTTGAAATTTGTAAAAAATGGAAAGAAATATCTTTTTGATATATGTACCTACATTAGGTACAAAATCCCGCGAAACAAAATCCCGCCGTTTCAATACCTTTTGATTTTTCTGTTTAGTCACTCGATTTCATGAGAATCAACAAGAACGAAGGTTTCTGCTACGTTTATTTTTTCGTTGTTTAGAATATGCAAACAGCAAGCTAGCCTGCAACCCCCCTGCTAAGGCGGGCGTTGAACTTAATTTCCATAAAAAACAATTATTTGAAGAAAAAAAGTTGTCCACTTTGGTGTCTATTACGCTGTATTTTTAATTCTCTAAGATGCCTATTTACACAAAAATCACGTTTGAAAAGCGTCAACTTTGCCCAATCTGAAGGCTTTTTCAATTGAAAGGTGGCACACCCTAAATCTCTAATATGCAAAAACCTCCTGCAAACCCCCCCCTGCTTGGCTCCACTACAGGATTTGGGGTGGGTGGGAGGTTGAGTGTATGCAATTTTTTTTTTTTTCTTTAAAAGTATGTTTCATAAAAAAATCCCATTTTAAGACAAAAAGATGTCCACTTTAGAAGGCATATTGCGCCTTTTTACTCGCAAATCGCGTTTCTTCGTATCACTCCCTAGATCACGAATACATTTCTTTTTAGTCAAATGTCCTTAAATAATTGGCAATATTCTATGAAAAGTGGTAAAAAAAAAAAATTCCAAAATATTTTTTTTTTTAAAGTGTTCAAAAATATTTAGGCCACGTCCAAAAATAATAAAAAATTTTAAAATATATTTGCCGATTGGCCAAAATATTTTCCAAAAATATTTTTTTTGGTAAAATTAAAAAAAGTATGAAAAAAGTTAACATCTTTTAGGGGTAAGACAGTCCCCCTACTGAGGCCTGCCAAGAATCGAAGTGCCCAACTTTGGCGGGATTTTTTCACGCTCCCATATTATTTAAATTAAAAATACGCCTTTACGAATGCTTATCCGTTAGACGTTATACATTTTTGTATAGTTTTATGTTTTTGACATGCTACCGGAATTTTGTATTTTTTAAGTGCACGCATAAATATATAATTCGTGTAAAGTATTTTTTTCTTCTAAAATGCTCTTGCAACAATGTTATTTTCCAAAATGTATACATATATATCTTATTTTATATAATTCATCTCAATCATAAAAATCCTGTTACAAAACTGAAGATTTTGAACTGAGATACCCAATTAAATCGAATTTTGTTTGCAACATTTTAATATTTGTCTGCTTAAAATCTATAAAAGGGTTGGCTACGTTTGCCTGATTTACGTTTGCCCGAATCACGATTCACCTACAAATCCTACTTTTGTACTTGAATATTTACGAAGGCATTTGAAAGGTTTTTCGATTGAAAGGAGACACTCCCTAGATCTCGAATACATGTAAAAACCGAGGTATATTTGGGAAGGCATGCTGCAACCCCCCTGCTTGGAATCACTATAGAATTTGGGATCAGTGCGAGGTTGGGTATATGCAAAGCTTTTCTTGATTGAAAGTACGTTCCATAAAAAATCAAATTTGAAGGCAAAAATTTGTTTCAACTTTTGGGGTCTATTACGCTTTATTAAAAGATTCTTAGAAAACCATCAAAATATTCAAAAATTAAAGATCATAATACTAGAAAATGGCAATTAAAGTTCTCTCTCAATAAAACAAAAAATGAAAAAAAAATTCTACATGGCGTGATATAAACAAAAATATCTTAAACCTAATTTTTTTCACTACAAATATTTAAAAATTTCTGGTTTGATTTAACAAATATTTTTTTTTAAATTTAATATGGTTGACTTTGATTGCTCATAACAAAATGTGTGTTTTAGTCTTAAAATATAGCTTAGGTTTAAGTGGCTATCAGCAAGAAAGCTAATACACTGAGACCATAGTTTAGTCATATAGCTTAAGACGATACAAAAGTTTTGTGATTTTTAAATTTTTAGGTCAAAAAATAATTTCTCGTTCAATTATTTCAAATTTTCGCCCCAGAAGTGTCGTGGCGGTAAAATATTGTTTGAGGTAAAAACTTTTCTGCTTAAAATAGTTTTTTTTTTTAAACTAAAAATTTTTATTTTTTCAAAAAAATTTTCAAAAATGTTCAATATTTTTATAAAATTCATGCAAAAAAAATTTTAAATATTTTTTTTTAATACTTTTTGAAAATGTAGTGCAAATCTCGAATACCATCAAAAATTTTTGGCCATTTTTTTTTAATACACTAAGCCTTTGAAATCGAATAGACTTTTCGGGCAGTCGTGATTCGGTGAAAAGTTTTTTAGTAAAATCCCTTTTTAAGTAATTGTCCCAAATATTACTGTATAAAAAGTGTTTCACTATTTAGACTTTTAAAATCTAACGTATAGAACAAAAGTTATGAATTTTAAGGCCAACCTTCACAAAGCTATTTTTGAGTTAACATTACTTTCTCCACTTTTTTCAAATGCAAGTTATTTCCAACAGAGAGTATGCCACAATTGGTTAGGCTGTCGACTGGTACCTCAAGTATTCGGTTTTTGAATCTTAATTTATTTTTTTTTATCGTTGTTGGCGAGTTTGAGTAACCCTAATATAACAACCGCCAAAACAATTTCCCAAATTTTTTGGTTCGTTTTTTTTCTTAAATATTTTTTTGTGAATTTTTGTTTGTATTAACCGTTATAAGTCTATAATCCCGCCATAGGACGACCTATCTTCATCGATATAGCAATTGATACTTATATTTTCATGTAGGTAGTGTCTAAAGAAACAATTTTCACATGGGTTTCCTAGCATGCGTCAAAGTTCAATGTCTACGTTTTTTTTTTCTAATACCTACCCCAGCCGATACGGCAGGTGCTAGAGGTATAAGCAAATATTATCTATATCAAAGGAAATTTAGTTTTAAAAAACACGTTTTCGAGGCCCTCTTATGTGCGAGTGCCGTTGTCGTCGGTGTCGGTGTTGTTCGCGTTAGAAATTTGTAAACATGATAACTTTCATTAGAATCAAGATAGTTGGAATCAGTAAACGCCAAAAGTCGAGAATTAGCTAAATTAAGGTTGAAAACTTCTTGTACTTTTTATACAAAAACCTTCCAAAAATTTCACTTTTGTATGTGGAGTTTGTTGTACTCCTCATACAAAAGTGGCTTTTTTTTTTTTAAAATTGTTCGAATGAACAATGCTACTGATTTTCAAAATAATGAAGTTATCCAAAAACCGGAATGCTTAATTCTCAAAAGTTTTCGTAAAAATGTTTTACACTTTTTTGCAAACGGTACGTAAAAGCTTGAAAAGCTTATGAAATTCGTATTTGTTTTTCACCAAAGTAAATACATAGAAACATAATTAATATTGGAATCAATAGACTATATAAAAATATGAAATATGAGCTACAGCCTAAACCGCTTAACCGATTTTCTTGAAACTTGGTGGTTAAAGGTCTTTTGTGATTCGCTAGAGGGGAAATTAATTTTTATTTAAATTTTGGTGATTTTTTTAACAAACTTATAATTATTTGATATCAGTAATTTTAAAAAATCTTTCAATTTTTTTTTTTTTTTAATATGAATTTTTCGAAACGGGATGTGCAATTAAATTATCTGTAAAATGGTATACCAACTTCATTTTTAAATAAGGTTTGAACATTTTTATATATAAAAAAATAACATCGATGCACAGTGAGAAGACACAGCTTGCACGAAAAAAATCTTCGGATGCAAATACCTTCGAATCTACGAAGCAATTTTCGAAAAAAATAAGCGTATCCTTATTGATAGAAAAAAACAAGCTTTTAGTTTTCGTTCTGCATTGAATTCGGTACCTATTAATCTTTCTATAAAAAACATCTGTTTCTGTAAACCCCACTTGCTTTGCAGAAGATGAATCATAATTTCCTTCCTCGTGGAACAAAATATCAATATCCTTTGTATACTTAACTTAAATTCCTAGAGCTCAAGTTCCCATCAATTTAACTTGATTGATATAATCGCATACAGAAAATATCCCTCTAATGAGGTAAAATCTTAAGGCTTCACATGCCTAAACTCTTACCTTCTCGTCGAGTTGAATAAATAAGACACAAGAGGACACCTTCCTTACATAAATGACTTAAGTAGTGACAAAAAAGTACCTTAAACAACAACGTGCTCATACATTTAATACCAAAAGACTTCAACTAGGTACAACATGCATACATTTATTTATTTTTTTCAATTTAAATGCAAAATATAAAATAACAACTTGTCATGTCTAAACGACTGTTTTTTGTATTTTAATGCTCTAACTTAACTCAAAACTCCCAAGTTCCTTGCTAAGAAGACAAACGTATCTAAATTCTAGGTACATATTGCTTAACGCCTACACAATTTTTCACATTTATCAAAATCAATGCATTTATCTGTCGGAGCTTGGCGTAGGACTTTTGAACCTCCACACATAATTTTTTTTTTTCTGAAGAAGAAAAACCTTACTTCCTCTCAAGACATTTACATTCACTTATTTACTTTTTGTTTCTTTTCGAGAAACAAAAAAAAAAAAATGAAGGAAGTATTTCGTGGAATCACGAACCTAACAACAACTGTCTGTTTTAGGCAAATAAAGCATTAAGACGCGAAATGTTTTGCATTCATACAAATCATCCTTAAAAGGAGCTATGAACAGCACACACCCAGCGCCAAGCACAATGTGCGCTATCCCACTTGAAGGATCTGGAGCATCGCACATGTGACAAAAACATTTTTCGAAGGACGAACACGAGGCATAAACAAAAGTAAGGCATAGTATATACCAGGATATTGTGCCCAGAAAAAAAAGGAACAAGAAGAGCCAAAGTGTATGCAAGGGGAAAAGTTCAAAATCCTGAGAGCAAAAAAGGTTATTAGCAAAAAGTTATACGAGAAGAGACTTTTTTTTTGTGTGGTGGGGTGGGGCTGAGGAGGGGGTAAGCGAAAAACCATAAAATACTTTTGTTGTTCCTTGCGGAAAATGAACAATGCGGTATGGGGTGTCCTGATCCTTAGATTTGTTTTAGAAACAAGAGTGATACTTAACGACTTTGATTGATACAGCGGGTCATTTTGGATTTAAGAGTTTTAAGTTTCTCTAAACTCGACTGATTTTAAGTAGTTTGCCTCTTCTGTGTGATGAAATGATGAGATGGCGAAGACAATAAACCCCCAGTATACCCGAAGATGGTATCATTTTTATGACGGTGTGCAAGTCAATACTCTAAAAAGTCTTGCTATAAGAAGACATCGTTGTCATATTGGACATTTTGTGTCCTGTGACAAACCCTCCATCTAGAAAATAGAAGATATATCTGATTCGATAAAAAATAGTAGGTACCTCTAAGGATTTTGGGTTTAAATCAGAAACTCTATTTATGTGTATATCGAATATCCGGGTGTTATCGGGAATTAATTTTAAAGAGAACAAATAAAGGCCTTTTGTGTGACTCTATGATCCTGGTGATAGATTCAATTTGACTTATATTCAGGGAAAATATATATCAACTTTGATGTAGTTCATGCATCATCGAGAATGTTTGAGGACCTTTTCTGCTGATATAGAAGTTTTCAAATTACTTGAAGAGTTGGTTAAATGTGCGAGGATAAGATAAAAAGGACGACCTTTTCACTTGAATGCTACATATCCTGTTTTCGTTAAGTTTCTTATTTCTTTGGGCCGGAGTTATCAAATCTATTAAGAACCAACTCAGCTGGGATAAGTAAATAAAACACTTTTTTATGAGTTAACCTATGACAGGGCCTTATCATCATCTGTCACTTTCATTGCTTTACACAGTGACAGCAGCATTCTAAACGCAATCCTGGATCGTATGCTCAAACGCACAACTTACCTTCAAAAAAGGATGTATTTTATATTTTGTTTTGATTGTTTTTTTAGTCGGAACATCAAAAAATAACACTTGTCTGAAAAATTCTATCACGTACCTTTTTTTGAAAATTGATTTTTGAAAAAATGTGATTTTGTTTTGTACAAAAGAGCTCTCTTAGATTCGGTTGACCTGGTATATATATTCAAAACTATTGGGCCGATTTTGCTGGAATTTGGAGGACTATTTCCTCATAGCATAAGCTAAAACCTGCATTCACCAGGTTTGTTTTTATAAAACAATGTTTAATATCATTTTAAACTGATATTTATAAAGATTCACCATACATTTCAAAATTCCGTAGTTTTTCAAGTATATTGCACAAAAAAACCTTTAATGTAAAGGATAGAATGGAATTTCCATACTCTTGATATTGGTCTAGTTAATTATGCTGTAAAAAAGGTAGTAATCAGAGGGAAACCAATAAAAAGGATATTTTGGGCTTTTCAAAAGGACATATTTTTATGATTTTTTTAAATATTTTTCGTGAAGAATCCAGAAGTCGAACATAAATTGGCCAAACATAAATTTGGCAATTTTGTCAACATTTGTTCTACATAAACGATTTTATCGAAAACTTTTCATATTTTGGAAATGCACCAAACACAATAAAAAAAAAAAAAACAATTTTTTGTAAATTTTTCAATGCTTTCTCAGGTTGCAGGTAATAAACTTTGTTGGATAGCTTCAGATTCATGCTAAGCATCCCAAAAAAAAGCATACAGTAAGCTATTAAAAATTTTTACTTCAGAACTTTCCACTTCTCAAAAAGTTATAATTGGACATTTTGGACAAATTATACATTTCACTTTGCAGTATCTTTGCGCCGAAAGCAAATTTTTAAATGATTTAAACAATTTAGACAAATGAAATGCAATTCATTCAAATCTCATTAATAGTTTTGCTATAAAGTATTTACCAGTTAAGAAATTCGACTTTAAATGTACCAAAAAAACGGGTTTTTGACATGTTCATATAAGCATATTTATTATTTATGTCAAAAACGTGACGTGCTAAAGTGTTGTTTTGACTTCAGATTCGGGTTCAGTGGGCCAAAATCCCTTAGAAAACTATAGTTCGATTTGAAGGCGATTTTCGGTGCAGACCAGTGTAATTTTTGAATATAATAATATAATAAACTGCCATTTAAAAAAAAAAGAATAAAATTATATCCTTTCAGAAAAATGTTACTAGACAACCTTTGCGTTTTTTTTCTTTAAGAAAAACTATCAATTGAGCTTTCCTTTTATAACCTTGCCAATTCTTCATTACGGTTTTATCTGTAGAATAAATTCACGGAGATATTTTATTTTCAGCAATTTTTTTTTATTTTCTTGCTGTTTTTTTTTTTGCACAAAACAGGCAGCAAATTTCCTTCGATTTTTTTTTTTTTTTTTTTTGCAAGCTGATTCATAGGATTTTTTTATAACTCCTTACAATTTATTATTTTATGCAGAATATAAATAGTTTTGAGTAAATATCAAGATATATAATTAAAATTTAATTTTTAATATTTTTTCTTTGTTTCTTTTATTAAAAAAAAGTAGGTCGTTGAGTTTTTTGAAATTCTTATCAGATGTTTATTTACTCATAAGGTTTTAAATAAAATTAGCCTGAAGTCGCTATAATTATTAAAGATATTTGAGACGAAACCATTTTACAGTTTTTTTTTTTCAAATTGCGGTAGTATATAAAAAACTACTTATTAAATTTTATTGAAACTCCCTTCTGCATCTTTTGAGGTTATAAGTTGTAAAATAAAATTCATCCGAATTTGACATCTTGATTCGTTTTCGAGATAATGGTCAACAAATAAAAATTTCACGAAAATACGGACGTTCATACACACACACACACACACACACACACACACACACACACACACACACATACACACACACATATCTTTCCAAAAACGACGGATGCAGACTCTAGTGACCTCAAACCATCGAAAAATTTCCAAATTTTCACTTCCACAAATCGCAAAAATCAAAATAACTTTCAATAGGAAGTATTTCTTCTACTTCCGGTCCGCTGAAGCCAATTTAGAAAATCTAAAACAATTATAAGTATTTTTGATTTTTTTGTTTGCCAGTACGAACCAACATTTTTGAAAAATTCAAATTCTAGCACAAAAACTTGAACATTTCAAAAAGTGCCTCAGCTACAAAATTGATGTTTGACAAATTTTAATTTAAAAATCTACAATTGCTGGCAAAAAAATTCAAAAAGATCATTTCTTTAATATTTCTTCATTGACTTCAGCGGATAAGAAGTTTTATCATAAAACTGTTAATCGGAATAGAAAATGACCCATGGAAACTGCAAAATTCTCTTTTGCGCAACATATTAGCATTTACAAATCTACAATTTTGGACATAAACTTTCTAACTTTCGTCCGCTAATCTCAGTCTTATTTTAGCGGAATTTTAAAAATCTAAAAAACTATTGTAGCTAAAAAAACGATAATTCCACTAGTGCATGATGTGGACTGATTTTATTTCGATTAGTGGTATTTGACATATTTTTGTCTATTCATTGACACTATCGATAGCATTTTGAAAATTAATAGTCGATTCGTTAATCATATTGGAGTGTCATAAGCAAATAAAAATTACAAAATTGGACCTAATGCACTTGCTTTTGGTACCCCAGTCACTAGTTCTTTAAAGTCTTAATAATCGTTTCCGTGTCTTAGTTGGAGATTTTTGTTTTAAGATTTGTAAAGAGTCCTTCAGGGAAGACATTTCTTAATTCAAATACCAGACCATCATGCCATATTCTGTCAAAAGCTTCTGACAATAACGAAAACATTACCTCAAAAGCGTTCTCAATGACATTGGTCAGTCATCATCAGTGCACTGTGCGCTTGGTAAGTTGTCAAGTGCTTACTTCTTCGACGGCGGCGACGCTACAGGGACGACTCGTCACGATGCGATGAGCCGTTAAAACTTCGAAGTTGTCAGAAACCAGGAGGTATTGGTTATCTACAATTTAATTTCTGTAACACCCCATTACAAATTTTATCATTATCATAGATTTTCCAAATATTTCGCCTCAAAACAACATCATTTCTTTTAGCAAGTTTCAAAAACTAACCCAAACCAAACCGTTCATTATTGACTGAATTTATAAGTGTTCTTAAAGTCAAACCAACATACCAAAATCAATCTTTTAAGGAATAATAAAAAAATTTCCAAAGATTTTCACACATTGATACTTTTTTCTAAAATTTAAAGAATTGTTGTAAAACACAAATTGAATAATCCATCTTTTCAATTTCCCCGAGTGAAAATTTCTTTTTTTTTTAAAACAACCCGCTGTTTTATTATATTTTTTTTTATATTTTTCTCTTTTTTTTTTTGTCAACAACAGCAAGTTATAAATCATCATCATCAAATGAGGCATACAAATACGTCGCCAACAACTCCATCTATTATGTATTTACAAAACCACAAAAACTAAACAATGACATTTAAAGCCTCTTTCATATACTTATACAACACATTCATGAATTGTGTATAAAATAAAAATGGGCGCAAATAAAAAAAAAAAAAAAAAAAATTCCAAATCGTTTTATCCCCTTTCGTCAATGTCCTCTCGATTTTATACATCCTTTATCTGAATAATGCTGGTATCTGCGAAATATATATAAAATTATAACAAAAAAAAAACAAAAAAATGTGTTGTATTGACAAATTTCTATACACACAATCAGATTGCTGCCTGAAACTCTGTTTTGTGCAAAATTCTCTCTCCAGGATGAAGCATGTGTACCTATAGTAGATCCTCTGTGTACCTAGATACCCCACCTAGATATTCTAAATTTAATATTCATTTATTCAGCTGAATGTATTCAATTTAAATTCAATTAAGTCAAAAATCAAATCGAGAGTTTTGTGGTGCAGACTAGCATAAAACGCAAAAAAAAAAAGAAATAAAAAAATGAAATTTCAATAAAAATGTTTTCTATTTTTTTTTCTTTGTATTTTTATTGTTTTTTTTTTTATTTTTTTTTGCATTTTATTGAATGTCATAATTTAAACAATGAAAAATTAATGGAGAACTTTTCAAATAATATTTCTATGTGGGTTAGATGGTTTTTATAGCTGAGTTCTCTAAACGCCATCCTTACATTTGAATCGTTGATGTTTGGTCCTGTAATCTATTTTTATAAATAGAATCTCATTAAAAACTAACAATGTGACTACTAATCTACTTTTGCACTGCTAATTTTGAAAATTTCTTAGAATAATTAAATTACTAAAAAAACAAAAACGAATTTTCAACACATAATTTTGGTAACAGGGTGGAGCATGCCAATTTATAGATTTGTATTGTTCAGCTGTAAAATAAAGTCAACGAATAGGTCGCACGTACCTACTTCTTCTTTCTGTCAAAATTAAAAAAAAAAAAATAATAAAGCTAGATTAGCTAGAGAGCTACTTAGCCCGTTTAGGTAAAAGGCGCAGGTTGAAAAAAAAGTAATAAAAATATTTAAAACAAATTTCTTAGAAAAAATGTAGTTCAGGCAGGCCTCTATTCTGATCTTTTCACTCCTTGATAGAGTTTTAGAGCTACGGTATGGTGGTGATTGCTCACTGTGAAAACATCAACTTATCAGGCTAGAGATTGTGCCGCTTGTTTTGAAGATGACCAAACCCCAAACGAATAATTTTGAGAATTTCCAGATCATGAAGGTGAAAAATTTGATGTAGGCTGTTTTTTTCAAACCAAACTACATTAAAATAATCCTGATAAATCTTCGAATACATTAACTATATTTGAAACAGTGTTAGTTTTTTTTTTATTCCAGCCAGTAAACCCTAAAAAAATCACACCGGGAACGCTTCCACAACTCAAAAACTGGTATTCAAGAAGCCGAAAAATACACTAAAATCAATAAAATCTAGCTACATGATTTTTTACTTGCGATATGGGTACCATACATATATAAAGTTATGCATTCGTACGAAAAAAAAAGTTGAGATAACAATTAAACATGACATTACGATGATAGAGAGTGAGAAAAAAATGGGTCCGACAATTCTGTCTGTCTGTCTGTCTGCCTATCTGTCTGTATGTATCAGAGGCCACAGCCTAAACGGATGGGTCGATTTACTTCAAACTTGGTATGTGGTGTTTTTGGAGACTAGGTAGGTAGGTAGGTAGAGATGGCGGTCAAGCAAACCTTGTTTGTTTGACCCAATTAGCGCAGGATACGCCGTTTTGATACCAAAACTTATGAAACCTATGGGTGATAATTGGATTTATTTGAAATACATTTTTGATTGGTTTTAAAAAGGGAAAAACAAGTGTTAGGCAGTCCTAAATCCACTTTGTTGCATTTAGGAACGAGATCAAGTCTTTGATCTTTGATCCTGAGATGTTATCTATGACATTAAAGAATTCACTTCCCAAAGAGAGTGCTCTATTCCTAGCAAGGGCGGGACATTGACATAGGAAATGGAAGACCGTTTCTTTTTCTTGCTGGTCCAAGCAGCTGCGACAATAAGTATTGTGCGGTATACCCAACTTTGCTGCATGTTCCCCTATCGGCCAATGTCCTGTGCACACCGCAACGATTCTGCTAATGTCTTTTCTGGGTCTAGAGATTAGGTCATATGTTTTGGATTTATTATAGGTGGGCCAGATTTTTCTGGATATGACGCAGCTAGTCAAGTTGTGCCACCTATTGTTAGCTTTTGTTAGGTAATTTAAGAAGATATCGCCCTTCATGACTCCTATGGGAATGTTAACTATTTCTGCTAGTGACTCATGAAGGGCCGATCCTTGCCTGGCCAGTTCATCCGCCTTTTCATTGCCTTCAAAACCACTGTGACCTGGGATCCAGATGAGAGTGATTGTGAGGCTTCCACTCAGCAATGAGAGTTCCTCTCTGCACTGCTGAACCAATTTGGAGGATGTCGTGACCGAAGCAATTGCTTTTATAGCTGCCTGACTATCTGTTAGTATAGCTATATTTTGGTTTTGATTTGAATTTACTCTAAGTAATTTGCAAGCTTCTTTAATTGCCAGCAATTCCGCTTGGAATACACTGGCAAAGTTTGGTAGTCGAAAGGATTTTGAGATATTGAGGGATTCATAGTAGACACCCGAACCGACCCCACAATCCATTTTTGAGCCATCAGTGAAAATGCAGGTGTCGAAGTCTTTCGTCACAATGTCCTCTTCCCAGTCTGATCTCGACGGGAAGCTGACCCTGCAATTCATTACAGTGTTCAAAATAGGGGTGCAGTAGTCCGTGGGTGTCAGAAGCATATTCGATGGTATTAAATTTGTTGTGTCACTGTGACCAAAAGGTTTTGCCTTCCAACTACCTGTTTCTTTTAGCCTTAAAACGCTACAAGAGACCTGGTATTTAATGTGAAGGTCTATGGGTAAGAGGTGCAAGAGAACGTTTAGAGCCTCAGTGGGGCACGACCGGAGGGCTCCAGTCGTCCCTACGCTTGCTGTTCTCTGGATTTTCTTAAGTTTGTTGATGTTATAAGCTTTACTAAGTGCAGGCCACCAAACAATGGCGCCGTAGGTAAGAATGGGTCGTACAACCGCTGTGTAAGTCCATAGAATCATTTTTGATTTAAGACCCCATTTTTTCCCAAAGGTTTTACTGCAGGCATAGAAAGCAATGCTCGCTTTTCTAACCCGCTCTTCTATATTTAGCTTCCAGCTCAGTTTAGTGTCCAAAATTACACCTAAAAATTTGGCGCTGGAAGAAAGTGATAAGATTTGGCCGTTGAGCTGAGGTAGAGGGAAGACAGGGATTTTGGTTTTAGTTGTAAAAAGCATCAGTTCCGTTTTACTTTGATTAACTCCTAGGCCACAGCTCGTAGCCCAGTTGCTAACTTTTCTCAAAGCCGTGTCAGTCATTTCACTGATCACAGGTAAAAACTTTCCTGATACAAGTACAACCAGATCATCCGCATATGCCACTGCTTTCACTCCACTTCTCTCAAGCTTCACGAGGATATTGTTCATGACAAGGAGCCATAAAAGGGGAGAAAGAACGCCACCCTGAGGCGTACCCCTATTAACGCATTTAAAACAGTTTGAATTTCCTAAAACTTGCTTGAATTCTTCTCTCTTTTAGCATTGAAATAATCCAACTTCTGATGTAGTCTTCTACTTCAAAAGTCACTAGGGCTTCGAGAATAGATTCGGTTAGGACATTGTTAAAAGCTCCCTCTACATCCAAGAAGGTAGCTAGGGTATATTCTTTAAAGTGTATCGAGTTCTCAATTGTTCGGACGACTTCATGGAGGGCTGTTTCCGTAGATTTGCCCCTCATATAAGCGTGCTGCGAACTAGCTAGAGGACATCTTTTAAAAATGTCTCTAATATGAGTTTCTAAGATTCGTTCTAAGGATTTAAGTAAGAAAGATGTTAAACTTATTGGCCGGAAATCCTTCGCAGATTCATGTCCTCTTTTGCCCACTTTGGGTATGAAAACCACTTTAACTTGTCTCCAAGACTTGGGCACATGATTAAGAAGAAGGCAGCCTTTAAAGATTTTTTCAAGCCATGGAACTGCTATCTCTTGCTGATTTTGCAGCATAATGGGCAGAATACCATCAGGGCCTGGGGATTTGTACGGAGAGAAGGTGTTAATAGCCCAAGCTATATTTTCTCTTGTTATCAAGGGGTTTACTTGCTCAGTCGTAACTGATAGCAAAGTGGGATTAATGTTCACTTCAGAGGTTCTATCAACGCACCCCGGAAAATGAGTAGTCATTAGTAATTCCAAGGATTCAGCTGGAGATATTGTCCAAGATCCGTCAGACTTTTTAAGAAACGAGGGATTTGAGTGTTCCCTCGATAAAACCTTGCTAAGCCTGGCAGAATCCTTAATATCTTCTATGGAGTGACAGTATTCCTCCCAGCTTTCCTTTTTGGCTGATGATATGCTACGCTTGTAGACTCTTAAGCAATCTTTATAGGGTTCATAGAATTTGTGTTTATGGCAGATGTTGAAGATTGTTCTAGTCATTTTCCTCAGATTAGACAAGTCTTCGTTCCACCAAGGGGGAAATCTTTTGCTACTATGTCTCACCGGACAAGAGACTTTAAAGGCGGTGATCATTGCTCGTTCAAAGGTCATTACCTTTGATTCAAGATCATCAACTGAATCTGTATTTATATTGGGTATATTGCGTAACTTTGCACTAAAAACTTGACCGAAATTCTTCCAGTCAGTTCTTTTGGGATTTCTATAAGGGGATGGGATTTTGGTTTCAAACTTAAGTTGGAACAGAATCCAACTATGGTCTGAAAAAGATTTTAAAGGGGATACTCTCCAATTTTCAACCTGCAAATTGGAGTTGCTATTTGCAATAGTGATGTCTAGTACATCCTCCCATCCTTCATAGTTTCTTGAACTAGGAAACGTGAAGGTTGGAGTAGTACCTCTATTGCAAAGAGTAAGGTTATTTTCAATGATATAATCAAATAAAGACTCACCTCGTTCATTGATCTCAGAACTACCCCAAAGAGTATGACGTGCATTTGCGTCACACCCGATGAGTAGGCTTGTCTTCATAGTACTGGCTTGAGTTGTCAGCCTGCGTACTTCCTCCGGCGGTGACTGCTGGTCATGTGCCATGTACGCAGATGCCAAAAGTAGTCCTTCAGTATTTGAACCCTCTAATTTGACAACGGTCAAATCAGAGGTGCTAAGATTGGGACACAAAAAAGCTTTTAAGTGTTTTTTAGCTAAAATACATGTTCTTGGCTTACCTTGGCTCAAACTGACGGGCTTGTAAAAAAGGTCATATTGGCTGTCTTGGAGGCCTCTCACTCGGAGGCCATTAATCCAGGGCTCTTGTATGATGCCCACATCAAAGTTTTCCTCCCTTAGGAAAACTCTCAGGTTATCTGACGCACATTTAGAATGCTTCAGATTAACCTGAACGACGTGCAGCATGTTTTTAATTTGTATTGGATTCTGCATCGTCAGTTACCAGCCTCTCGCCGGAGAACCCTGCCTCTTTGGGGGTATCGCCATCCTCGACGATATCCTCAACTAGGTTAGGGTCCGCTTCCTGACTTTGCAGAATCTTTATTTTGGCATTCCTAATGCCAAAACGGAGCTTAAAATCGGCTTTTTCGAGGGGCCCACGACTAACCTCGCAGATCCTCAGAAGGTAAGACGCACTGTTCTTTTGCGGTTCTTCAGTCTTAATGACTGCCCAGTCATGCATTGGAATCAGCGGGTTTAACCTCTGGAGACTGCGGATCAGCTCCGTTCCGCTTGGCTTGATGCTCATGAGGGGCAGCCAAATGCGAGCCAGTGGTTGTCTAGGAATCTCCTTAGCTGGGATAAGCTTGAGCTTCAAACCATCCCATTTAGAGCTGATCTCATCAACGCTTTTACTAAGGAAATCCCTAGAAAACCCATCCTCGCATTTAATTACCCTGTATCCCCTGAGCATCTCACCAGAGTCGAAACTAGGGTAGGGACCCTCATTCGCAGATAGGGTGTAGAGGAAGACCATCTCAGAGAGTTTGGCCTCGATGGAGTTCCACACTGACATCAGACCTTTGCTGTCAGAGGAGAGCTCATCTACAATCGCCACTTGAAGATCGTCCCTGACGATCTCACTTAAAGTGCGCGATTGCGCCGCTCCCTGAGGTGGCCCTTTCTTTTTGGTGCCGCCGGTTTTAGATTTCTTTTGAGGAGGGTTACCCTCCTCAAGAGATCTATTTCTTTTGGCGGTCTTTTCGGGCTGAATAGAAAAATTGTTGTACTCTTCAACAATCTTTTCGTACTTGATCTTATCAGCGGCATCGTTTGAGTGTGGAGTTCCAGCTTCCTCATTTTTAGCGATCTTGCTAAGAAAGAAGGTAGCCCTCTTAAAGTCCACTCTACGATGCAAACACGCTGTTTTTAGGTTTGTGCGGGTAGCACTGCTACCCGACGGGTTTGTTTGGGATTTATAGGGTCGAGGCACAGAGGTACTACTTGTACCAGCTGTGCTTCCGGGGTGTGGAGGTTGCTTAGGAGCGCTAGCACTTCTAGCAGTCTCTAAACTATCCACGATTGTCTCTTGGCTTGAGGCCAAGAGTTTATCCTCCAATTCGGAAGATGTTACGTCCGTCATGTCATTGTCCATTTTAAAAGAGATTTGAAAAAATTAAGGTCCCACGAGTAGGTCGGAAAGGAAAGGTCAACCCCGGCAGAGCCGATTACCGGGGCAAGGCAGAAATTATGACGGATCCTGCCAAGGCATCCGAAAGAGCTCGTTCACGACTGGTTTATCCCCCAGCCTTTCATTTCTTCGGCACGGATTATGTACACGCTCACCCCACCACTGAAAATTAGGAACCTTGTATCGATGGTAAAATTGCATTTCTGATTTTTAACTATTGAGGAGTTAAGAGCAATACAGCTATGCAACCTGACCTTAGCTGATCACCATCTTGCCAAAAACGCACAAGATAAAACTGTGGTGGTCATTACCGCCCGGCACCCACTAGGAGGGTTTGATACACGGATTTTTGCCGAGCTTTGGAGACTATCCCCAGACGTTTTTTGAATTTTTTTTGTAGACCAAAAATAACGGTACCTGTCATATACCGGTTTTAAATAAACTCATTTCTCTCAAAAATGGTTCCTACGATTTTGATTAAAAAAATCATGGTAATTTTTTTGGATAAGGCCTATCTTTAAAGGAAAACCATTTTCTTCAAAAACCGTTATTAACGGTTACCTGCCATAGAACCGTTTTTTTTAAATTCTGATTATCTCCTTCATAAATCAATCTTTTTTAACCATTTTTTTACATGAAAGCTTTTAAGTTGCCGTAATAATATTTAATATTTATTTTGGGCTTAAAAAAAAACTCAAATTTTTTGTTTGAAAAATCACTTTTTCGAAAACTACTCAATATTTTTTTCAAAGTTTTGAAAATCGAATTTTGTGCTACTTTAATTTTTTTTCTAAAATTGCATTTACAAATTTTTAATTAAAAAGGCTTAGCATATGTATGTACATACAAATATAGTTACTTTATTTGTAAGAGCAAGTACGTGCGACCCAGTCATGCATTTTATTTTTTTTTTATATTTCTTATAAAATTATTTATTTTTAAAAACTTGTATAAGAAACTTAAGCTTTTTCAAAATTTTATGAAACTTAGAACTATTTATGTGTTGTTTGGGAAAACTTACCACCATTTTTGTCTTTTGTTTAAATAAATGAAATGCACGACTGGGTCACACGTACTTGCTCTTAGGTTCAAAATTAATGTGTACGTCAATGATTTTTATACACAGTTTTTAAAAATAAATAATTATATACGAAAAGTCTTTAAAAAATCTGTAAGAAATAATAAAATCCATTTCTAAAATGACATAAACTTTATCTTAAATTGTTTTGAGCTCCAAACTTAGTATGCCATTTGATTTGATTAATAAAGATACATTTTTAGAAAAAAAAAATTGAAAATCGTTGCAGCCGTTTTAAAGATAATAATTTTTTTTTCAAAAAATACAGCCACCGGTTTTCGATAAATTGATTTTTCATAAAAAAAAAAAATTGAAAATTGTTAGAGCAGTTTTTTTTTAACTATTTTTTCTATATACAAATCAGCAAGGACTTTTATAAAAAAAGTTGGTATGCCATTTTTAAGATATTACTTGTCAACATTTTGAAAACTAAAGTTTGAAAAAAAAATATTTATTAGTTTTCGAAAAAACGAGTTTTCAAAAAAAAAATTTCTTTTTTTTTGTAATTAAAAAAAATTATTTTCGAATTTTTTTTACATAATATTATAACGGCAACTTAAAAGCTTTCATGTAAAAAATGGTTGAAATTGATTGAGTGGTGAAGAAGAAAATTAGAATTAAGAAAAACGGTTCTATGACAGGTACCTTTAATACCGGTTTAAAAAAACAATGGTGCTCATTTAAAGATAGACCTTGTCCAAAAAAATGACTATGATTTTTTTAATCAAAATCGTACAAACCGTTTTTGAAAAAAATGAGTTTTTCTAAAACCAATATATGACAATTACGGTTTTTTTGGTTAAAAAAAAATAATTTAAAAATGTCTGGGGATAGGTCCAATAAATGCCACATTTCAATTTTGAAGTAAATCGATCCATCCGTTTAGGCTGTGGCACTTTTTTCGCATTTTCTATCATCGTAATGTCAAAAAAAATTGCCGCTCATATTAGATTTTTCTTTTAACTTAACAATAAGATTTTTGTAAACAAATATTTTTTTATCAACCTTTTTTCTTAATATTTTATAAAATAAACTGCCAAAAATGTTCGTGTATTACAAGTGAATTTTTTTAAGATTTCACTTGTTTTGTGTTTTAAGCCTTAGGGCTGTTTAAGGAAAACAGAAAGTAAAAATAGGGGTCTATTTTCACCCGTTTAGATGGGAGGGGTAATTTTATCAAAAGTTGTATAAAGTATAAAAAAAAATTATTGGAAGACAACGGAGTTCATACGAATTTTTTTTTAATCAAGTAAAACCAATGAATAGTTTAAGAAGGGTTAAGTTAAGTATAGCCCGACTCATGACAACTCGACTCAGGTGCAGAAAGCGAAATATATTTGGTGGCATGCTTCGCTCCTGGTATCTTCCTCTTTGGGATCACTATATAATTTGGGGTAGTGCGAGGTTGGGTGTGTGCAAAGTTTTACCCTTCATAATTCGGTAAAAAAAAATACGCTCAAATGAGTCGAGTTGTCGTGGGTCAACTTTACACCATTTAAGGAAAAATGATTTTTACACCAAAAATTAAAAAAAAAAAAAAAATTAAATCAAAATTGTAGCTGATTTTTATTTCAAAATTTTACGTTAGAAAATATATTTTTTTTCTTTCAAAATTCAATTCAACAAATATAATTACAAAAAAACAAAACATAAAAAATATTTCGTTTTATTTTGTTAAAAAGAATATAAACTTTAATATTGATCAAAATGTCATTTCGGGAACGTCATTGGGCTATGACTTAATTCTAACAGTTTTTTATAAGTTCATAAACAGGCTCTGTCTGTTTCCTGTCTTAACACTCATCCCAATTGAGGTTGTGCTTTCCAACCAAGCATCCGAAGTCTTTCATTGATGCATTATGCAATCATATAAAGTAAAAACAGTTCCCTTACTTAACTTGAAACTTCAATCCTATAAATTAACTTACTTCTCAACTTTAAAACTCCACCCTGTACCGATGCGTAATTGACGAAGGGTAGTATGTAGGTACATCTACCGAATAAACGAATATACCCACATATATTTTTAGTTGATTTCAGCCGTCAACGCGCTTTTAGCTATACAACCACGCTCATTGTGGGGGTAAATTAAACCTTCAGCCCGTGAATAATACTAAAATTTGTATTCATCCATCGACATTTAGGAAAACATTCATTTGTACATCCTTAAGTAGATTATTATCATCGCGCCGCCATTGCTTGCTCCTTCGTTGCTCCTGTTGTTTAGTTTGAACCGGGATAAGAATCTACCCTTGAAGCTTGAACCTTGAGGCGATGATGCTTGCTTCACCCCGATCCCCCCGATCCCCCCTTTATCACCAACCGACCATTGCTCCCAATGTGATGATGATTCCAAAATACAGAGATGCCAAGGAGCGAAGCGACGCGACGGACGCGCGGCTTGTAGGTAGTATATATAATTTTCTTGAATGTGTTTGTTTTTAGCCCAAAAGAATGTCTTAATGAATATGTATGCATGATGCTAAATTAAAAGGAGTTGGAAAAACATACAAAAGTAAAATAAAAGTCAAATTGATTTTTGCATGGGCCATTAAGCAAGCAAATTGGGGTTGCTTGCTTGCTGCCACTCTTTGACTTTCTTTTATATTAAAAAGTTACCCAAAACCAAAAACCAACTAATAGCTTTTCTCTCAAGAATTGCGCATTTAGGTTCAAGTAGAATGAGGCATCCGTAGAGATGTGTTTTTTTTTCTGTTTTTAATTTTTTATTCAACCTTTACTTGTTTTTTTTTTTTTTAGTTTATTTTCCTTTCTTAATACTTTTTAACATTTAGTCAATTAAATATTAAGAACTCTATCATCATTGCTATTTTCAAAACAACAACATTTTATAGAGGGATTTTTTTTTTTTTAAATGTTGTTGTGGAATACTCAATTAGTGTGTTGCAGTTAATTATTTATTTTGAAGTTAATTACGAAGCCATTTATAGCATCTGTTGTAATATTGAATACTTTTTTTGTTTTGAACATGTTTTTCTGATAACTGATTTTTAATAATAAAAAACTAAGACATAATTATTTGCACTCGTCAAATAATTTAATATAAATTATGAAACAAAACATTCCAGTTATAAACCAAGGGACACACATGCGACATAAAATTGAAGAAACCATAAAATGCTATGCATAAAAATTGGATACCTAAAATAGCATCTATATGAATCACAGTAAAATCATCACATTGAACATAATAGATTCAACAATATGACCACGTTTAGTTGTTTTAAGTATTAAAAGTCATTAATAAGTGATGGGCCGCGAAAGAGCCGAAAGAGCCACCATAGTAACATTTTAACAATTCTCTGTAATTTCCATTTTAAACATTCAAGTCTGATAAACTGGACTCAAAGTAAATAACTTTCAATTTGTAGTAAGCGTTTAATTGAAAGCACATATTTTAAAAAAGAAAAAAAAAGAAGATGTATTCTTAACAATCTGCATGAAAAACCTATAATGTTTTATTAAAAAAGAAAGCAATGAACTCTGACCTTTGTTATCCGTACCACACATGCTTGGTTTAAATTTTTGGACTCTGGTTGTATTTAGCTGGATTTTTTCAAGGTTGTGTGACACTTATTATCTTTCTCTCAGTTTGTTGACCCTTACCGTTCTTATTCTTTTTTCGGGGTTATAAGTTTTTCAAAGGCCTAGAAGATGGCACCATTGTCTTAGTTTCGAAAAATACAAACATATGTATTTACCAGTTCGATATTTTATTTATTCTTCCTGATATCATCACTCTGTTCGTTGTCAGAATATATTTTTATCCTAATGAAATGATCTCATTACAAAAGTACTCCCTAAATATCACAATTAATAAAAAAAAAAATTAAATTACATTTGTTTTAATAATTAAACGAAAGAGCTGAGCAGCAAACTTGATTTAAAAAATATGATCTAAAAAATATGTTTCGATTAGAGTTGATGATCCGAATTTCTTCATTCCTAAAAATTTAAAGGTCATTATTTCTTTAAAGCCATTAATATTGGTATTTTTGTTAGTGAAAAGTAATTGAATGAATAACACTGTGTGACACTCAAAATATACGCGTCCGGAGACCTATCACATTTTGTAGAGCTTGTTGCACTGATTACAAAGTGCTATTTAAAAACTCCGTAACACCCTTAAAATCTGGAGTTATAGGGACATTGCGAAAAATTAAGCACTTTGTGTAAAATTTCCCTTCCGCCCCCAAAATTTGGATTAAGGGTCAAACAATCGTTTTTTAGACCTTTTTCCATTGTAAAAAATCTAGCTTCGTCAAATTTTCACCAAATTTTGATTTTTTTACTGTTTTGAAAAGAAGACATTTAGAACTTTTCAACAATGTAAAAAAAACATGGGCTTTAGTTAAAAAAACAAATTTTTCCGAAAAGATTCCCAGATTCTGTATATGAGTTGAAATCGTTAAAATTTGTTTCTTAGTCAATTTTCAACTGTTTTTTATAAAAAAAACATCTCGTTTGGTTTGAAAGTTAACGTCATTTTTAAAACAGCATGTTGTTCTAAAAACATATGTTGATGTTGAAGTTGGATAAATGAGGAAAAAATGAGAAAAAATGGGCGGTCAACAAGGTTTGAAGCAAAATCGGAG
Source organism: Meliscaeva auricollis (assembly GCA_948107695.1). Lineage (NCBI taxonomy): Eukaryota > Metazoa > Arthropoda > Insecta > Diptera > Syrphidae > Meliscaeva > Meliscaeva auricollis. Next base: position 27,967,580 of record OX403619.1, on the reverse strand, counting down.
AATATACTTTTCGTGCCGATTACTTATTTAAGCCTAATACCCTGCTGATGCCAAACGAAAAATTTCATACAAAAACCACACAACAAAATAGACAACGAAAAATGTTGCTCTCCTTTTGGTTCTGCAGTCACGGTTAACTCTGAAAATTTTCGAAAAGTTTCCAAAAAAGGTGTCCGAGAAGAAAAAAAAAAAGTGTTCCATAAATATTTGAATTAAAACGCAATGACATTCAATTTAATTTTTGTATTACACATAAAACAAAATAAGTTCTAACTTTTAACTTAAGTCTTCTTGATTTTTATTAGAGTAAATTTGAAAAATAGTCTATCTACTCATGCTAAAAAGTCAACGTTTAACTAACAAATTCGTACAAATTTCACTAAATTCTTCCAAGTGGTTTTTTGAGTTTCGTTCTTTAACTTAGAACTGTTCCATACTTTTTATTTCAAAAAAAATATCTTCAGACTAGGATCATTTAGTTTTTATTTTCGAATAAATTGTATGTTTATTTTGAAATGTGTCCAAAAAGTGACAAAATTTCTAAAAGGTGTCCAAAAGTGATTACCGTTGTCAAAGATTAAACTGATCATTGATAAACATTGAAATTTCGCACCTTAAACTTCAATTTACTAAAAAACCTGTTATTATATTTTTATTTAAATATTTATTTTTGTTACTCATATGAATCTGCATCATTTTCATCAAATAATAAAATTGTTGACTGGGTTATTAGGTATCGAAGTCTAATATTTATAAATTGTCAATTTAATTAAACAAAAAAAAAGTATATTTCCTGCAAAATATCGCCCAATGGCTCTAAACTAACCAGTTTCCTGATTTTGTATTGATTTATCAAATGGATTTACTTTTCATTATTCAATCACATTATGAATTAACTCGTACTCACAGCCTTCTAAAGATCAAAACGTCCAACTCGTTTTGGATTAGTATTTGTTATACAGTTCGATTCGCTACATAAAAAAAAATGTATGACTAAGCACCAAGTTGGTTTTGGTCTTATTCCAGCCATTATTGTATGTTCCTTTAAATCATGTCTGATATAGCTGATTTTTATGAATATAAATCCTTCAATTTGCTAAATTTTTGCATGCACCCTACCTCCGTACTAATCCTCTTTAAATGCAGTTGACAAAATCCAATAAGGGAGTTTTGGTTCCAAATTGTTATCGAGGGTTACATTCTGCTATCTTTCCTGGACGAATTACGATCTTTCAATCCAAAGTGACGATGATGTAAATCAAATTTTGGCTTGTAGTGTAAATCACAAACTATTTTTCTAATAAGAAAAATTCTAAAACCAACCGTGTTTTATTTTATCGTTTTCCATTAATTTTTTTCATGTAGGTACTCTGGCTGCAAATACAATTTTAAATTATAAAGCCTGTAGAGAAGAGTATTTTTGAAGTTAAAAAAAACACTATCGCTCCTGTAGTGTAAATCACATTTACTTTTTATTTCATAAATCATATTGCACAAAATTTTATAAGAATGCATTTTTTCAACAGAGCGATAATTGAGAAATCTCATATAGAATACTATTAAGGATGTAAATATGGACATGGTAATATTCGTAACACAAGAAAGAAAAAAAAAGAACGCCAACCGCTTATGTCAAATGTAGTGTAAATCACATAAGAAAATTTCCTATATATTTAACACTTTTATCAAGACACCCATCAAATCAAAAGATTTTGAAATCACTTGAGTTACAGGAGCTAGAGCGTTTGACTAACTCGTGTCTTTTATCTCCTTTTCCAACTGCACTAAGTATAAAACCAACAAGCAACACTTTCTACTAATTTACAACTACAATTCTTTAAAAAAGAATAGAAAAAAAAGAGAACAAAGCCACTAACAATATTTTTGAAAGAAGCATTCTCGTTATTTTACTTAACACCTTATAATTGTAAGATACTTGACGTTCAGTGGAAAAAAAAACCAGAGAACTTAAAAGCATATACAGGTATAGGTTCCTACTCTACATCTGCTATAGACGCATATGATTAAGACACAAACCCACCTATCAGTGCTGGTGGCAAGAAGTATTATTATTATTAATGCATTCATACCCTTTTTCCTTTGGCACTTTTGCCATTCGTTATTATTTGTCGTGCAATGTATACAATTAAAAAAAAAACACACACACACATTCGCTCCAATGTATACGTAAACTGCATACAAACAGATGTATAGATGCACCACGAGGGAAAATGTTGATAGAAGCTCTTCTATATGAAATGTAATTTAATCGGCCTCACCCTTTTGCCAACGACAACGACGATGACGTCCGACCAACGACTCCGTCGGCGACGACGCCACCGATGACGATGACATGTCCCCAAGTACAGAGCCAGGTACCTACGGTATAATGTCAGAATGTCACCCGTGTGCTGGCGCGGCAGAACGAAACGAAACGAACTCACTTAGCTAAAACATGCATCTAGAGAAAATAAAAAGAATACAACAAAAAAAGTACGACATTCCCCAAGGACTCTGGGGGTGCCATCAGACAACTCCTTGAGCGTTGATAAATGATTCGTGCGGTGAGCTATTTAGCAACGAAATATGCAACAACAAAAAAATAAAACACCTACAAGTGTGTGGATACGAGAGTATGTTTCTATGTATAATTATTACAATATGTGTGCAACATATGCACTACCAGCAACAACAACAACAACTAAACTTGGCAGCTTCAGCTTTAACATAGCCAGCGGCACTCTCACTTTATAGCCTTTGGTGTAGAACCAGAACGCAGGATCAATTCAGGATATATTTCAGGTGAATGAGCTTCTTCTCTTTTGCATCCATGATACCAGGACTCTAAATAGGATATACATCTCTATATCTACCTATACCTGTACGCTATACATTTAGTGAAACAGAGGAGGTATAGCTAACAGCATTTTGCCTTATGGTGTTATGCCTCGGCATTTTTACCTGATGTGCCTGCATTTTTAGATCCCATTCGGAATTAAAAGCATCAATTTTCTGTTTGTTGTTATTTTTGCATTTGCCTTTCTCTCATGCAAAGAGCCTCAACACATATTTGTTTGTCTTCTTTTATTTTCTTTCTTGCCATTAACAAAAAATATATACATAAAAAAATAAACCGAATATGATGGCGAATATAAAAAAAAAAAAGAAAGAAAAAAAAAATACTTAAAAAGGTTCAACGTACCCACTTTAATGCCCAGCCACTGAACACTTCTGTACTTCTTTTTTTTTTCTTTCTCATTTTTTTTTTGTTGCAGAGAGCTAAAAATTGCATATGAATACATTTTGAGAGTGGAGAGATGTTTGCCAACGAGGATTCGAAAAAGGATTTGCATTTAGAGGAATAAAACGGACACTGCGAGTTGTTTGATAAGAGATTATGGGGAGGATGATTTTTGATGGATAGTCAGCAGAACATAAACTTGAGACTGAATCCACCGATGACGGATGAATGGATTCGAAACAAAGTGAGTTGTGTCACAAAAGTGGTCATGCAGTTCTGTGTCCAATACAATCTGTATTGCGGGGACACAATATACTCAGCCCAAACTGCAAAAGTTATTTTTTTTGTTGTATTTAATAGCTTTAAGTTTTAGGAGAAGAGATATGATGATTCGCTAAGCTCATAAGAAGCACCCGCCCCCTTTGACCAAATGTGCCAAAACATTTTGAAATTTCATATGTAAAACTATTTTATAACTTAGATTTAAGAACCAATCGTATATATATCTGTTCAATAAAAGCTAGTTAAACAGTTAAATCAAATCAGTCGATTTATGTGCTTCACCGTGGACGGATAGGATGTTGCTAATTTTTTTTTTTTTTATTTGAAAAAAAAATAATTAGTTCTTTTAAGAACTTTCAATATTTTTCAAAGAAATTTGACTGATTTCATGGTTATTTAGTTATATTTTGGTAACTGTCACAAAATAATGCAAAAATGTTGGGTACAAGGCTGCAAAAAAAAGTTTTGAAAGGTGGCACATCGTAAGATTCAAAAATGCAAAAGCGAGGTATGTTTAGGGGGGCATGCTGCCACCTGCAACCCCCCTGCTTGTGGCCACTATTAGATTTGGGGTGGGTGCGAGGTGTAAGCAAAGAACCGTGTGATGCCTTGTCCAGTGACAGTTTTTTGTTTTTTAATTGAACAGTACTGTGGGTGGCCCGCTTCGCGGGTTTATAGGATTTTAACTCCCTTTTTGGGGGCCACACCCGCTCACGCAACTTCGTTGCCTCGCTTAGGGTATATAAAGTCGGCAGGCAGGTGCCAATAGCAACAGTTTTTCCATTGAACAGTACTGTGGGTGGCCCGCTTCGCGGGTTCTCAGGATTTTAACTCCCTTTTTGGGGGCCACAGCCGCTTACGCAACTTCGTTAATTCTGAAAAAAGAGTTAAAAACTTCAAAATAGAGGCATAGTGGGTTCAGAAAAAATGGTAAAAATTAAGTTAACTACAGCCTTGGCCAAAAGTATTAGGCACCCTTTATTTTTCGCTCTATTCTCTTAAACACTTAACTTTTCTCTTTTATTTTTTTGTTCTTGATTTGAAAATCACTAATTAAGTTAAAACAAAGAGCAGCTTGTTGCAACTGTACTGTTATATCCCGTTATAAATGGAATGAATGAAAATATAAATTTTAACTAATTTTACAGTTTATAATCAGTATTTTATTGTTGCTCCAAGCGTATAGATAGAGGGTAAAAGTTCAATGTTTTATAATCGCGATTTCAAGGGTTATCGAAAATGCCAAAAAAAAAGTGAGCTCAGTTTGGCAAAGCGCATTGAAATTCAGGTATTATTTGATTCAGGCAAAAATCAAAGTGAAATAGCGAAAAAAGTGAAATGTTCGCGTTGTGCCGTACAAAATGCCTTAGATCGGTTTCGGAAGACTGGGTCACATGCAAATCTGAAAAAAACCGGCAGGAAAAAACTTACTACACACAGGGAAGATCGATTTTTAATACAAACGTCGATAAAAAATCGTAGAAAAACTTCAAATGAATTGGCTGCTGATATAACGGAACAATTTAAAAAACAAATCTCAGCTAGAACCGTTAGAAGAAGGCTCACAGAAAGTGGACTAAAAGGTTGCAAGGCGAGGAAAAAACCATGGCTCTCAGAAAAAAATAAAAAGTGTCGCTTAGAATGGGCAAAAAACTACCAACATTTTACCGAAGAGGATTGGAGTAACGTCTTGTGGTCAGATGAATCCAACTTTGAAGTAAGCATTATATTAAAGCCCCAAACTTGGAATCACTAACATTTGCTTACAGTTTCCACCCCAATGTGTTTTTTTGAGCTCTTTAAAAAGGGTATTCTTTGATTTTTTTACAGTTGTTTGGTAATCCTGGTGTAACCTTTGTGAGGCGAAGAGTGGGGGAAGCATATAACCCAGAATGCATAGTTCCAACTGTTAAACACGGAGGAGGAAGCGTTATGATCTGGGGCTGCATGGCTGCGGGCGGCGTTGGGAAAATGTTCATTTGTGAGGGTCGCATGGACTCAAAAAAATACATTAACGTGATGGAAAACATGCTGATGCCATCTTTAAGGCATATTTTTGGTGAGACTAAGATGCGGAGCGTCTTATTTCAGCAAGATAATGCACCCTGTCACAAATCCGCTCTTTCAATGAGGTGGTTTGTTGAAAATGATATTGAGCTGCTTCCATGGCCTGCGCAGTCCCCAGATTTGAACCCAATCGAACATCTTTGGGGAATTTTAAAACGGAACATTCGAAAGTACCCAACAACATCAAAAGAGATGCTCAAAAAGGTTTTACAACAAGAATGGGAAAAAATAAGTTCAGATGAGTGCCGTAAGCTGGTAAGGTCTATGCCTAAAAGGATAGCAGCTGTCATAAAAATGAAGGGTGGCAACACTAAATATTAATTTTTCTTTAATAAAAAAAGATTTCCAACATTTCTGCATACTTTGTTTTTTTTTAAATTTTCATCATTATAAAAATATAACAACTTTATGAGGGTGCCTAATACATTTGGCCAAGACTGTACTTATTTGTTGAACATTGTTAGTCTCTAAAATCAATAGTTTAACCCCTAATCTCATATATCTGCCATATTAAATAAATTAATTAATATTTCATTTTGGTGACACGAATCGATGAGAATCACGGAGAACGAAGTTTATAATTTCGTTATTTTTCTTTAAGAAATGAAATTAATGAATGAGTAACAACTCGTCGTTCAAATAAAGTACTTAAGCGTGTGTGTTATTTCGAATTTTCGCCCCAGAAGTAACGTCTGGGAACACCAGCGACGGAAGCGCATCAGCAACCGTAAACTCTACGAGGCATGAGTAGTGTTACCGCTGAACAAATTTTTGATCAAAGCAGCCAAAAAGCTTACGAGCAACTTAAGCACCCATCCAAACCCATTGGCGAGAACCATCACCGCTAAAGAGAGACATCCCGAGCAACGATACCTAGATGTGATGACACTACTGGACGAAGGAATATTTCCAACCAACGATGACGAGGCAATCCTATTTTACGAGGAAGCTGCGTCAACTTACCACCGTGGTTAGAAGCCATTCAAGTGGCGTCTCGGGTCGAATATCAAGTTCTTGTAAGAAATTTTTTTGCCTAAAAATTGTTTTTTTTCTTAAAACTAAAATATTTTTGTAAAGAGATATTTTTTTTTTAATATTTTTAAAAATTTCAGCCAAAAATCTTTTTTCATCAAAATTAAAAAAAAAAAAAAAAAATTTAGTACGAAATAGTACTTTCAAAAAGTATTCACTACGTCGGAAAAAAGTAGTATCTCGCGGGCAAACAACCCCCGGGCAAATGTACTGTTCCCAAAATAAATAAACATAAGAGTGTTAAACTCAGAATGTGGTGCCCCTGGTCGATTGAAAAACACAATCAAATAATTCTTATTTAAACTAAATAATATACATTTTGGTGGAGCTAATGGCTAAAATGCACATCAGATCTAAGCCTAAATTCTCTTCTATTTAAAAAAATGTCGGGTGCCAAATCTTAAATAGGTACTATATCAAATATGATATATTTTGACTGAAAAATTACTGTTTTTAGTGTTTTTATTGTATGCGGATTGTGCAAGATGAAATTTTTGTTACAGCTTCCATTATTTTTTTAAAGAACTGACTTACTCCGACATCAAACCATTAAATTTATTACGGACTCCTCTAAATTGGACCTGCCTTCGTTTTGATGCAAAGTCCTTAATTGATCAACTTGGAAAATATACAAGTCATTTTTAAAAGAAAGATAATTCTGTCTGTCTGTCGTGCCCATATTTTAAGCTTCAGTCTAAACCACTGAAGTGATTTTCTCCCAACTCAGTAGTAAATTGTTTTTGGTGATTTTCTAGAGTACAAATATAATTTTTTCTTTGGATATCTGTCGTACGATGAAAATAATAATAACTTATGAGACTGTCGACTGGTAACTCAGGCAATGCTGGTTCGTATACTGGCGAATGCTTTAATTTTTTTGTCCGCTCTATGCGTATTCAAAGTGGAGACTTTTTGATTTTAAAATTTCTGTGTTTGGTCCCATTTTTTCGGTTTCAATTTGATTTAATGAATTTTTGTTTTGATGCTATCAAACTTAAAAATTTGTTTTTGTAAAATCAATTTTTCGAAAAGGAAATTTGCAGATTTCTCAAACACTAAAACACATTTACTCATCAACTCTTCAGTATTGGACTAAAACTTAGTAGGAGCACTTAAAATAAAAAAAACAAAAACGGTACTTAACCGTAAAATTTTTTTAATAATAGTTTAAACCGAAAATAATCAAGTTTGAAAATGAGTTGTTTCCAAACTATCAACTTAAAAATAGTATCTTAACATAAAACTCAAGAATAAGTTGCTGGCTCTAAGGGAGTTCTAAAGTATTTTTTTCTAAGTGTTGCCGTTGTCTTTGAATAGTTATTTTTACATAAGAGTCCTTTTTTTAGAATATTGCCCCTCCTGCCTGAACGAAGGAATGTACGCACCCCAACCGTTACAATTTTTTTCTATTTTTTTGATACAAGTAACACATTTTACTATTTACCTTAGAACATAGTTTATAGTCAAAGACTAGTTTTTCATAGCTAAAAATGACAATTACTCAAAATAGCGCAAAAAAAATGCGTTTTTTTTTTGCAAAATTTTACCAATGTTGCGTTCGGCGCTCGAGGTCGATAAATTGGATTTAACATCTCTTTAACATCATTAACAGCTCAGTAAAAAAATCTCCTCCTTCCAACGAAACGGCAAAGTTACTGGACTAGTAGGAATAAAACAGAAAAAATTGTTAAACAATATATTAATTAAATTAAGGGAGGAATTTATTACTCAAGTCGAGATATTTCTCAACACCTATAAGTTAAGAAAAATCATAAGTATTTGCTCAATCAAAATCTGTATTCATAGACAAAATACAAGCTACAGAAGTAATCATCAAGTAAATGCTTAAGCATTCCCTTGCAATCTCGATTATGAATAGTTCAAGTGGCAGCAAGCATACACTTGAGAAAAATAATGACTGTGAATTCCGGTCCTAAAAAAACTTTTCTTTCAAAAAAACACACAAAAATAGAATTACTTCAATGAAAAATTTGCTTATTTTTAAAAAAATATTTTAAAAGTCAAAATTTTAATTACTTCGCTATTTCAGTAAGTCTTCTTTAACTATTTTGTTGAAAAACCAAACACGTTTTTACATTGTATGATTTGATTACAGAATAAATGTAGCCGAACACAAACTCACTTACTCTGTCTGTAACCCTTAAAAGAAGTTCTTCAGAATCAATTCTATTAACTGCAGGTTAAATCTTAGAGCCGTTGAAGTTAAGAATAAAAACTTAAATTTTGAAAACTGAACCAGTTTCTTATTTGTCTCAGCTAAAAACAATTGATTTCGTACAAAAACAGTGACACAACTTTTGCCTTTTAATTATTCATAAAAATCCGTGAAGCTTTCAGATTTTTTTTATATAAGTTTTTCTTTTTACAAACCTCTTTTTCAAAGTTCTCACTTTATAAATCGTTTTCGAAACACTTAAGGCATCCTACAAATTTGCTTAATTTATTTGACTTTTTGATTATTCGATATTTTAGTAAATTTTTTGTCACACAAATTAGGTCAACTTTTTTTCAAATTTTGTATAAAAATATCATTTCGAACCACTGTCATTGGTTTTGTGTATAAAAAAAAACTTGTTTTCAGCTTTTAACTGACCATTAAAAAAAGACTTTAATAAAAAAAAAATCAACAAAAAGCCTCAATCTTTTGACTCGGGGTGTAATTCGCTATACAGACATAACTACATTCTGATGCACAACAAAGAAAAGGACGACGACGATGCTTTTGGTTTAATTTAAAATTTTCCATAATCTCGCATTCGAGTGAATATTTTTTTTTTTTTTTTTTCTATTCGTTCATTTCTTATTTTTATTTTCATTTTTTTTTCTATTTATTTTTTCGATACCTAGCTGCACCTATTTTCTTTGGATCCCTTGTGTCCAAACCAAAAATTCTATCCTTTGAAGGAACAGAGTGAAAGAGAGATAGAAAGTATGGGCTTGGAGACAGAAGACATCCAAAGCATATGCACACCAGGTAATGGTAATGGTACCTTACGTTTGTTCAACGACAAAAATTATATCCATAATCATTTTCTGGCATATGCCTAAGCTTGTCGTTAATTGAAAAAGGTCGTCATAATATAGGAGTTTTGGCAAAGACGTCAACACTTATAAAATATGCACATGCAAGTGTTTGCGATGCACGTTTCTGGTCCTTTTTAATGGTTTTTTTTTTTCTTTTTTTTTTTGAGAAATATGAGGGTAGTGTACGAAGCACGATATTAATTATTTTTTGTGGTCAGGTGCATCGTATTTAGTCTGCAATATGTTTCGTTAAAAAGGCCAACAACCTGGATGAATTTTAAAAATTAAAAAAAGAAAAAATAATGCTGTGGGACAGGATGTTGGCTATACGAGTAGCAGCAAAATGAAATAAGAACAGAGTCCTTTAAATCTGTAGTTTGTTCTAATATAAAAAAAAAATTGTCCTTAACAATAACTTAACTAGGCTATATGTGAAAGTAATATACGTACAAAGATACCTATAAGAACTGCCTATACACACATAATATTAATTAAGTCGAGTAGAGTATATAAATTTCAATCAGTCTTTCTATATTCAAGTAGGAAATTCATTGGTCCTTAAATTTATTTGAATGGATTTCTAAACTGCAATGCAACTTGATTAGTTTAGTTGAGAAATATATTATAAAACAAGGGCTTTTGTTTTGAATTTGGAAGCAATAATAAAGCCTCAATTAGCTTGCATCTTCAATCTTCATAAGCATACGCAATTGCATCATTGCTAATGAAGCAATGTATCACTTTGTAAGGATTTTAGTATAGATTGGTTCAACTGGACAACAAAATTTTCAACAATACAGAATTCATAAATATAAACTTAATGTTAGAATTTAGGTTACAGGAAATACTAAAGGAAGAGACTCCTTTACTTTCCAAAACAGTTCTGTTCATTTGCAGAAAATAAAGGTATGTTTAAAGTGCAAGGCGCAACCATTAAAAACTTCAATTATCCACAAAATCGAATTTAACAAAGGACCAGATACCCAAATTCGGGGATTGACTGTTTGGTTCTCAGAGCTTTGCATTTTGAAAGCTTTATAAGGCCTTGCTTCTTGCACAACATATCATCAGAAACAATGAATGAAGCAGGAAATGACTAATTCTTCAACCGGTGTTTTGTCAATCTTGAAGTAGAGGATAGAACTACTAAAGTTGAGACATTTGAAAGTGACGGTGTCAGAGACTAGTGTTTTATCATAAGCTCTAATCCCTCTAGATTTTTCAACTTCCTCCAGCTCCAGGCCAAGTAAAGTCTTTACCTAGTAGAAAAACATTCAAACGAGACTTCAAGGCGACGAACGTTCGTTATTTTGACCGAACTTGGGGACAGAGAACGTAAACGACTGCACTTGTTTCTTATAAAGAAGTAGGATCCAATGGCATCCATAGCCCTCAGATATCAGCGGAAACTTCTTCTGCGGAAAACATCACACATGGCGTTAGTAAATTAATTAACGGAACCGCTTACTTCTCGTACTCAATTTCTCAATTATTTCTGCTAAGAGTTGCATGGATATACCAACTTGGAGGTTGATACTCCCGAAAGTACTAAGGGCCACAGTACTCGGTCACTGGCTTAAATAGTTAAGCCAGCAGGCGACTTACACCAGTGGCTAATGTTTGGATATCGTTATTCTAATATTTTGTTAGTTATATCTTTTTGCTTTACATCGCATGGAATTTTTGTCTTCGCTGTTTAGTAGTGGAAAGTGTAGATCCTCATTATTTACTGTGTATGTTCTATACCATATTCCCATTGTCATTAGGCAGTATTTTTTCACGGTTAGTATTCTTGGGTGCCACCATTGACAACACTTTTGAACAAAGGCTCTGCCATAGCAATCGCCAATAGGCTTCTTCTGTTGTTCCTCTCTCTTCTGTCTTACATTTAAATCTGATAAGCTGCTATTTTTAAAATACCGAGTAGGCATTATCTTTATCGTTGCCCAGCACAACTTAGAAAAGATAATATTCACGCTGTATCGACTTGGATCCATCTCGCTAGAGAATGCACTGCTTGATTTCGACAAATACAGCGTTCCCTTCTGCTTACAAGATCCGCCCATGATCATTCTCAAGATACTTGATTTATTTCAGCAATTCTTCAATGGTGATGCTGTATACCTAATTCATCATAGAATTACGTCTTTCCAAGCTAGTTCACAAGACTGGTAGTCACACTTCGCCGCGAGCTTCCACTGATACGCAGGCAAGGCGAATTTATTCTGAAAAGAACTATCAGCTTCTGCTTGTCAGCAGGCACCACGTGAAGGTAGTGATCTGCACTTTCCAATGTTCGCTATTAGCCCCGAAGGCCCGCTCTTGAACAACGATTTACCCACATGTAGCAGGAGGCAGTATCCCCGAAAAAAATTCATGGTGTAGGCTGGCGTGATAGTCTATCGCACTAACCATTACAGGAACTGCTACTCCGTTGGGGATGGATGTAATTTATACCGAGACTCTTCTCAACTTTTACATGTTGACCATGAGTGGCCCTTCTACAGAAAAAGCGATAGCATAGCTTTAGGTTACAGGAGTAGTCACCATAAGCCCTTTCTTCCGTCAAGATTTACCTTCATATGGAGAGAATCTACAAGAATTCAGTTCTTTGCTGTACAAAGTCTTTCTTCCACAAGTTAGCGTTAAATCATTCATTTCGATGTTATTGTAGCTTCTTCCAAGAATGTTTTCAATAGTTCGTTATTTTATCACTAATTTGTAACACTTATTTACTTGTGTTTAACAGTTGATGTTTTGATCATTTTTTTAGGAGAATGTCCTTAGACGGGTTCTGTTACAATGGATTGTTTTTGATTAGGATTTGAATTGATTAGCAACACGGTACTGGTGTTCCTTGGTTCATTATTTTACAAGAGACTATCAAGCTCAAACCTTATTGATACCTGAATAAATGTTTCTAAGAGACAAACTAGAGCCCGAACCCATCCCGAAAGACTTCTACTTCTACTTAGGATATAAGTTAGTGGTGTCAAGTAGTAAATCTTTTGCAATCAAATGAAGAAGTTATCAGCTTGTTTCCCATAATATTATTAATGCATTATCTCAAGCCAATGAGTGATATTTTATAATCAAAAAGCCAATATTGTATGGAAATCACAAATCAATCATGATAATTCAATAATAATAATTAATCACTAAAACAAATACAAAAAAAAAAAATTGTACCTAAATATCTTGAAAATGTTGTTGTTAATGATGGACTTGTTGAAATAAATTCAAAAAAAGATATTAAAAACGTCAATAAAGTCTCACTCACTCACTCAGTCAACCTTTCTATACCACCTCCTTCTTCAAACTTCTTCAACATTCGTTTACATTCATCCAAAAAAAAAAAAAAAAAAAACAAGCACTCCCCCTTTAAATGGAAACATTTTTTGATATCCTCCTTCCTCATTCTTTATTCCAAATTCAACCAATACAATCTCAATTTTTTTTTCCTTAATCAGCTTTGTGTTGAGCTTTAACATTTTCCTTTCTTATTTTTGTTTTTCTTTATTTTTTTTTTTTGTTTCCTTTTTTCTGTTTTGTTTGTCAAAATACACATTTGAAGGTTTGATTGATAAGGATACAAAAATTAATCCAAATCCGAAAAAAACAAAAGAAAAGAAAAGAAAAAAAAACCACAACTAAGTGACAATCAAAGCTGTGTTGGGGTAACGAGAAAAAAAGGATCTATTAGTTTTAGAAGGATCAAAGTTATAAAAAAAAAAAATGTTTTAATGAAAATCCTTATCCTTTGTATCTATATGCTCTAAAATGCGGTATATGGTAGACCACTTATTCTTAATCTCAAAACCGAACATTTCTCTGCTGAGTTTTCTGAAAAAAAATACATTTAACTGCAATAATTTGTCAAAAGATTTGTTTGATTCAATAACTTGCATTGGTCTTATTGAAATCTTTCCTGAACACACACACACACGATGCGAAAAACTTTCAAAATTAAAAATAAGAAAAAATAAAAACACCATATTCCCATTATTGACTATTAAAGTTCAGAGAATTTTATCTCATTTCAAATAAATCATAAAAACAAACTGCCAAATGCTAACGCTAAATATATAAAAATAAAAAAAAAAATAAAAAAAAGGAATATAACATAAGTCCTTCATATAATATTTAAACTAGCAGTTGAATGAAAAGTTTTCGTCCTTTTTAACTCTAATATCGGACATTTTAATTCTCCCCCATGGATAGTCATAAAGACAAACCTCTATTTCCTCTTGAAACTTTCAGGGATAGATTTGGCAAATTTGACGCCTTAGGGTGTTTTATTTTTTTTATTTTTTAAAGATGCAGCCGAAAGGAATTTTAAATAATAAAATCAAAGTATTTTGAGGTTTTATGTTGGAAACATTTTTATAGGAGCCCACGAATTGACTGAATTCGGGGACAAAAAATTAAGAATGAACTACCATGAATTTCCTGAAAAAATTAAATTTTTAGTTTAGTCGTAATAAACACTTTTGAAGATCGAAGTAATTTTCTTTTTAGCACGTTGAAAAAGCATAAAATGATGCTGAGTTATAAAAAAAAATAATAGCCCTCCAAAAAAAGCAGCCAAATCACAGGTAGGTACCCTAACATTTGTGACAGGAGGTGGGTCTAGGCCGCATTCAGAAGTTTCTTTCAATTAACTCGATTTCTAGCCAACCGTCTGAAATTTCGCACCTCAAGGCATTAGAGATCACAGATCACCTTCAACCTAGTCACTCTCTATCGAAGATGAAGTCTTCCTCTCATTTTTGTACCTTGAAGTGAGCTGGATCTTCGTATCCTCTTCTTTTGTTTTGTAACTTGTTTCTAATTAAAATTACTTAGTTTAAAATTATGCTATCCCACTTCTGAGAGAACTTACTTTCTAGTTAAGATGTTTGCAGCTGAATTCTATACGCTGCCAGAAAGTGTCATGTCTTGTACTTTAATGGGACGAATGTTTTTCCTCTTGTGCTTAGCAAAAACCCTGAACGATTTTGACATCATACGCACTTCCGCTGATCCGGATTTCTTCCCTTCCATCATTATAAATAGATGTCAGCTGTAAAAGACTGCAGTCAATTTAGTCACAGTTAGTACTGCTATTACGTACCTTAACTGCAAAATAGGCAATTAGCAGTCAGTACTAAAATACTGTCTAAAATACTGAAGCAGTACTTTTTGGCTAGGTTTAGTGATTTATTATAAAGTTTCTTGTACTTTTGTGTGACTAAAACCAGTCAAAAAGTTCTGCAGTTAAGTAACTTATAGTCAATTAACTGCTTTCATTAACTGTACTGTAGGTATTTTAGTACCGACTGCTGATTGTAGTTTTACAGTCAAAGTACTTTTGTAAGTTAAAAAAATTAAGAAATGCAGTCGTCTTAGTGAATTAACTGCAGTACTGAAAAGACTGCAGTTTTAACAACTCTGCGTTTCACGTTTGTAAAACTACTGTGTTTTTGTTTTCTTCTTGTGCTATTCTACTGGGGCATCTTTTCGATCTTCTCAGCGAATGAAAAACATCATTTGCCAAACTCGTCCCCGAAAAAGTCAGTCTTCTTCACCCTCCAACTATCTGCCGATAACAAAACGAAAGCTTCTCAATAACCAGCTGTACGGTTTTTGTAGTAATAAGTCTCTCCGAACAATGGAACAAATCTTTACATAATTGTGGAGAAAGTAAAATTATTGCATTTGAAACGTGTTACTTGAGAGTTCTGCTAAAAAATTCAACCATCCTATCAGATTAAATGCATGAAGTGTCCTCGTGGTGCGTTGTCTTAATGCCAAGAAGTGAACAAATGTCCTGAAAGATGTTGGATTCGATATTCCGTCGTTGATCGGAATGGAGTTCCAGGAGTATACCAAACCTGCTTTCCTATTTAAAGACAATTTGATTCACAATTATCTGGTTTTGAGATGGCAAACGTCTCAAACAACTTGCTAAAGTTGCCCCTCTCAACGAGAATTAACCGATTTCCACTGTTGGCTTGAGATAAAGACCTACAATGTTTAGTGTTCACGGCTTTCACGTTTTACTGATGCATTTTGGTTAGGACTTTCTTGTAAGGTCTCTTCTTTGCAGCACATGTATTGAATTGTCGGCACCATTGTCTGACGTCATCTTTATCATGAACCGTCGCATTTACGTTGGTATTAGAGCGCCTTCTTTCACATGACGATGCATCAACTCTGCCCAATATGCCATAAGAGCCAGACTTCTGTCAGAGAGATCATTTTAATCCGGTTTCTTCTAATGCTCCTTCTAAGCCAGAATTGCTTCGATATCTAAGTATTTTTGCTTGGTGTTCCGAAATTCATTGTTACTCCATAGCCTTACTCGCTGGATTGCAATAATGTCTTTCTCTTTTTGGCGGGTACAATGCTTCAAGTCAGGTTTATATGGTCGTCGTAACAAGGCGGCTACGTTTGAATGAAGCCTTCCCTTTCGGTAATGAAATTGGTAGTCATAATTTTTGCAGCCTTTCGATCTATTTTGCGACTTGGCCCTATGTTTTTGTGTTCGCAGCAGGCAGTTCTGTACATAGATGCACTGATGGGTAGGTACCAATATTAAAGCTTTAAGTTCCCTTCTGATAACTCAACACTTTCTTTCTTTACTTGAAAGCATCTTAGCTGAAATAGGCTTCCAGTTTTCTTTAGATCATCATTTACAGTACCGCATCAATTCTGACGTTGGTCGCGACTTTCCTGGTGTTGGATAGGTCAGGACCCGATTATTGTAAATTCGCTACTTCAGTTCCTGGCAGTTTTTCTCCCACTTATCTTATCTGAAGGTTTCTTTATTTCAGCGGTTAGGATTACTCTCTGAAGGTTGATATCGGACACAGCACAAACAAATGCTTCAGTTGAAAACTGATTAATCATTTCCTGCTGTGGAATATGCCAGATGAGCCAGCCGATCGATGTCAGCTTGGATTTGCTGTACAGTTTCTTCTTTTTTCTAGACGAGAGCAATAAATCAAACTTCGAAGGCTTCTTGCGTGTGCCTATTTCAAAACTCAAAAACATTTGTTAATCAATGGTCTGAACAAGATCATTAATCTGATCGCTCTTATCTGCTAATTAGTATTGGTTGCAATAATTCAGGTCTTTTAACGCAATTGTCAAGTCTAAGAAGTCATTCCAGCAATTTTTAGTGCGGCTGCTTCAAATTGTTTTGTGAAAATCGACCAAGAAGTTTATCCATTAACGGTTTACGTTTTCTACTGACAATCGCAAGAAATTTCTCGATTTTTGATTTTCCGAATTTGTTTTATAGAGATGCTTCCATCACCAAGTTTTTTTCGACTTGCTCTTCCCAAAATCTAGAAGCCTTTCTTCTAAAATGTTTTTCTGCTTTTCTAGAAGCTTCTTTAACTTGTTTCCATGCTCTTTTTGAAGATTCTCACATTAAGTTGCTCGTCGATAAGTGAAAAACTTTCTCAAGAGATGGCGCTGCAGTCATAAAGCGGTATTAAGGCCTCGTTTACATCTTTTATATTTGCTTTCGGTGTGCTTCCTCTGCGAAACAATACCATCGACCGTATTGAAATGCGACCGCTACACGGTATGACAGCCAACAACTATTCAACAATCTAAATCCGCTTCTGTATTGACTACTTCACATGTGTATAAGTTCGTACATATAGAAAAGTTTTGAACCGAGAAAGGCCGGATTTCGGGCGCAGCAAGAGTATTATTGAAAAATATCACATTCTCCCCGAGTGGCTGTATTAGCATTGGAATTTGAAATAGTTAAGAGAATGATGATTCTTCTGACCCGAATCCTCATTATGCAAATTATGCGGATCTTTTCCTGGTCCGGTTCGGTTATAGGTTCATCGGTCCATCCAGTGATGCCCCTATATCCTTTCCCATACTATTTACCATCCCCGTGTAGCATATGTGTGTGGTTTTTCTAGCGCTTTTGCACAATGGGGCAGTATTTTGACGACAGCAGCAGCTGCAGCAGCTGGATAATTTGTTTCATATATATACCCAATGGCCATTTGGCCAAAAAAATATATGTACTCGTACCTACGTCTGACCGTTTTTCGTAGCCGCTGACTTCTTCTATCGTTCTCGTCCTCATCATTATTGTTCGTCCTTGTTGAATGTGAGTGGTTTTCTTGCTTTTATATTCGTCCACCAACCACATACATTGTTTGTATGTGCGTCTCTCTATTATATTCCCTCTATGGAAAGATGCTTGTATCGCGTGCGCCTACTTTAGAAGGAAAAGCAATCTCAAATGCAAATTTGAGCAAATATTATACTTTTATTGAATATTTGACGAAATGCCAAATAAATTCTTTTTTATTTCTTCTCCTATCATGCTTCTTAACTCGCTTTTATATCCTTTTTTCTATTCACTCAACGTCTCTATAGTTTTCTATTAATAGGAAAATAGAATAAGTGAATTTCAAACTAGTGTATATTCGAAAAAATGAGGCAGCAGAGTATAGAGTAGCTCTGTGAATGGCGGCTCTTTATCTGTGGGGAAAAAGTTTTCAAATTAAAGTTAAAAATTGGTCCTCTTGGTCCGGAATGATGATTTGCCTTTGTGTAAGAAAAAAAAAAAATAGAGAGAAAGAAAGGATTTGAAATATAAAAGAACTAAAATAAAAAACTTCTATGACTTTGTATTTGTCTCACTGATGGATGCGTTTTAAAATCATTCAGCTGGATAGTTTCTATCAACAAGGCAACACTTGTTTTGATTTTTGAAAGTCTTTTTTTCACTTGTCACGTCACCTTTAATAGAATGAAATAAAATAAATCGATAGTTTGATCCTTTGATCCAATTTAAATTTCCTTCGTTTTCTGGGATTTTGAATGGTTCTCTAAAATTGATTCTAAGCTATTCTTCCCTTGATAGCGTGTATAAACTTGGTACTGAACCAAATGTTTTTACTTCTTTGTTTATTCAACCCTGCATAGGGGTAAACCTTGACATGCTTACAATGAGTACTACAGTGAAATTTAGAGCTACGCGATCGTAGAAGTGGTGCAAAGGTCCACCCATGGTCAACAGGTCAAAGTGGAATAGGATGTTGCAACAAATTACCCTGCACGACAAAACTTCCGAAAAAAGTCCAGTACTGCCTCTTGCTAGAAATTAAAAAAAAAACTTCCAGGAGTACTGCTTTTCACGAAAATTGCATCTGAAGTTCGCCACTAATTTTGAATATTGTACTGATTTAGTGTACAGAGAAGCAGCTAAAGAAATATGTCTTTTCTTTCTAAATAGTGAAGATTTAGCATCTTCAACGTATTTTTTTGAAAGTACACACAAAATTTCTTTTTTTAGAGAAACAGGATCTTCGTTTGACCGAATTTCTAGTGCGATCCTACAATCTGATGTTCATTTCTGCCAGTAATTACAAATACTTCCGCCCGTTCTAATTATGTTTTTTTTTATTATGATATTTGATATTCTTGAGTCTTCCATCTCTAGCACACTTATAATGTAGTTAAAAATGTATAAACAAAAATATAGGAGGAGTACCGGTATCTATACTCAACATTAATTTGAAGTATTTTTTGATAAACGAAATATTTGCTTTAAGAATTGGAGTGTCCTAAATAAAAATACTAGAGAAAATCTTCCAGAAAAGTTTATATTGTAAGAGAAGACGATGTTTCTTCAGAAGCAAGGATTGCCTTTTCATTTTAACCCCAGGAGGTGGTCTAAATTACTATTTCCTCCTATAATTTTCCTGCCTATATATAGTCTAGTATAATAGGAAGTGTAGCAGTTATCGAGAACAAGGATTTTATAACATAATATTGAAGAAAAAACATGTCAGAAAAAAATTCTTTAAAAAATCTTTAAAAAAACATTTCTTTTTTCAAAATTGATCCTGCAAAAAAGAATAGCTAAGCGACCCATTCTAAATTATATAACTTAGAACTCAGAAAAACTTCTGCATCAAAAAATTAGGAGTGCAAGTTGAAACTTCGGGTTTGAACGCGTTCAAACGCCCAGTGTTATACAATCAATATACAATATAAAAAGTAATGCACTGAGTATGCACCCCTGTTTTACGCCTATGGAGGTTTCGAATTCTTCGGTAATTAAATCACCGTCACACACTTGAGCAACATTATTCTCGTACAACGCTGTTAGAATACGAATAATTTTTCTTGATGCTCAAATTTTAGAAATATTGAAAAAAATTGCTTCCCTTGATTTGTGGCAAACGCTAATCGAGAATCCACGAAGAAGTTGAAGCAATGTTTGTTAATGCAAATTTTTCATCATTTGTGGAGTAACATTTTCTAAGTCCAGCTTGAAATTCTGTGAGGATCTTCTATTCGTGGACCCATTGAACTAGTCGCTTGGCTGAAGTATTTAAAAATTAAATTCCCATGTAGTTTGTTAAGTATTATAGAGACTCAACAAACCATTTTTGTGTAGTAAGAAGATAATCGATTTTTTGAAGTACACGGGGGACGGGTACCTCAAAAATTCTGTTAAATTCTATGGTTAGTAAATTCATGAATTTGAAAGTAGAATTTTTGTAGAATTCAAATAGAATGCTATCATTTCCTTCAGCTTTGTTTAGTTTTGAGATGGTAGTAGCTATACCTGAACTTCTTGCAGTATAAACGAGCCATCCAAATCGTCATCAAAGTGCATGGGTTCTGCGTACTGAAACAAAGGTGATATTAATGGAACGTTTAGAAGACCACTGAAGTGTGTGTTCTCAGCTGAGCCACGAATTTAGTGATGAAGCTGTGTTGTTCGCCCATTTATATATTTAATGGCTTTCCAAAACTCAGCCGAAGACCTTGTATTATTTATTGTAGCAATATTTTGTAGTTCAAAATCTGCGTTCTTACTATAACAGATTTGTTAATAAAAAGCCAATTCCATTCTTTGGAATTGACTTTTTATTAATAATACTTAACAGTCGGTAGCTCCTCTATAACAGATTTGTTTATACTTCCTATTGGCTTCACCATAATTACTGAAACTGTTTGATCTCAAAAACTTTAAAAATGAAATGAAATATCTCGATCTTTCAAGCATTCTGAATCATACCGTTTTTTTTTTTTTAATATAAACTCTTGAGATTTAATTGTTGGAAAAGATTTTTGAAGTTGATTGTTTAGTTTGAAAAGACTGGTAAGAATCCTAAGTGCTTCGTGCTCATAGCATTGATACCTATATGCACTGAAAAAGTGACTTCTAGGGGCATGTTATCCGACAAAAATGTTCGCATCAATTTTAAACATTTTTCCAAAATGTTTTGCCATTTGCCAGATATTAAACAGTAATCTTTAACTTAGCCAAATGATCCGCCGACAAGGGTAAGTTCACCCTCTGAGTTACCAGCGCAATTTTCATTTAGCATCGGGAGGTCGTAAGAGTCGGCAAGTTGTAGTATTTTCGAACCCTTGTTATCGCAAACTAAATCCTTGCATATTAAAAAAAAATAAATAAATGGTAGAACTGATTTAACATGATATGATGTTCTAATAACCAGGATAGTCATTTAAATTTACCATGATATCAAGCTATTTTAACGTGGCTGTGATTTTGTATTGGGTCAACAGGATGACTGCCGAAGTGTCTCTTATTTTTTTCAAGTCTTCTGAAAACGTTCTAAATAGTCTTGAAGCAACAAAGTCCTTCTATAAAGTTTCAGGAACAAATCTTCTAATTGAGCCAAATCTCTTATTAAGTTATTTGAAAAGTTAACCTAGCTGTTACATACCTTATTTTTCAACATTTACGTAAATACTTAAGCACAATTAAAGCACACGAACCACTATGAATTGATAAACAGCATTAATTTTTGCCTTAATAAATTGATTTTGTATCACTATACCAAAACATGAAGAAAAATGCCTCACACACATTATTAAATAATTCCGTAGGAACCAATTGCTTAAACTTTAGCTTCAGATACAAAATAATGCGCACTCCCTAAAGGGAAAACCACGCCAAACTCGAAAACATAATTATCAAGGATTTGACTTCTACACCCACCTGTTTCCGAGTAAAGTTTTTGTTCTTATTGACCTTACCACTATATTACTGGCCTGCCGGCAGTAGGTACAAATCTGTAATTAATTGATGTTTTCTGTTTAACAGACGGGACGTCTAATATTTCAATCAACTAATATCCTGCAGCACACTCTTAGAGGCCAAATTTTTTGTATGTATGAGTCGAAGGACATAGAAAACTAATAATCAACTTTGATGGAATAATTTTTTCATATATTTTAGTCCTCTGATTAGGGCATCCCTCTTAACATGAGTTGAAACTGTACACATCAGATAAAATCCTTGCGGTCTGTTTTCCAGTTTTTCCATCACTTGTGAAAATCTCTATGAAAATCTATCATCGCAAGGACATGAATTTAAATTTTTAGAAACAAATCAAATAAATCTATGATTTCAAATTTCTCAGAAATGGTGAATCTTTAAAATTTTCCTAACGCATAAGTTACGCTTAGTGCATTCCACAGTGTATTTCGCTTATTTTTTTTTTTTTTTATTTTTTGAACAATTTAAAATCAAAAACCAAAAATATATGGCGTCTCACATCATAACTTCAAAAATGTTTTGTTGGTTGGTTGTGTGTGTTTGTTTTTTTTTTTGTTCGTTTTTCCTTCAAATTTCCTATTTCAATTGTGAATTGAAAATTCACAAAAATCATTTTCTAAATAAAAATCGACATCCTTACTGTGTGACGTCGACGTCGACGTCGACGATAGCGGCGACAAAAGCTAGGACGAATTTCAGTTTCCGCAAATCGCAAATAGTGTGCATTGTAGCATACACTCGCAATACGTATTGTACGGAAGCGATAACAAAATTCAATATTTTCTTTCGCCATCTGTGTGTACACGCGGAGTCCTGATAATAATTTGGATTTCTTTTTATTATTATTTTTTCTTTTTTTTTTTTCGTTATTTTTTTTTTTTTTATTTTGTTCATGAAGGACGACTGAAAAGTGTGGTGTCCCTACGGTTACCATATTTTTAAAGACAAAATAAAAAAAAACACAGAAGATACAAATATAAATAAATGGAATATTTGTGTTTAAAGATTGCTATGGTGGGTACCTAAATAAAAATGCAATAGGTTTGTGAATTTTAAGGATAGAGGGTATCATGTTCTAAGTTTCATTTAATACATTGGAAGAATACTTTCAGGGTTTATTGCGAAATAAAATGTTTGATACTTTTAGCAAAAAAAAAAAAAGTTACGCATACGCCGTAGTGAACTATCTTCATAAATATTTTGCCTTGTTCGTCGAAAACTAATTATTACTATACTTTTGGTAATGCCTTGAAAGAAGAGAAATATACTTTTGACATTGACAGTCATTATAACAGTGTCAATCTAGTTTTCAGAGGGCAAAAGATAAAAAGATAAAAACACAAAACAGGGAAACTTAAATTGCCCACCAACAGATTGGTGGAAAGGAGGCGGGTGGGCGAAAAAGTAAGGTGGGTGTCGAAAATCCGGGCTTTTCACCAATTCTTTCAAAAGTAGACTTATCCTATTCTATCAAACTAATTTTTATAAAAAAAATTGTTCAGAAATATTGAGAAAATGCCAAAAACAATTTTTTTTTCTCTTTTATTTTTTAAAAAAATACTTAGATTTTAATGAAACTTATATGGTTCTAACGTACAATGAATGATAGGTATGTCTTTCACTTTTTTCACCTAACTATAAATTTTTCTGTTCTTGACGAATTTATTTTGAAAACTAGTTTTATTTCCAATCAAAAAATTTGATGCAAATATTTTAGATTTTTTAAAGTTTTTAGATGGTTTCTCTTTGATTAAATCCCCATTTTTGATAAAAAAAAAAAATTACTCAGTTATTTTAGAAAACATTGTCAAAAATAATAATAAAAAAACAAAATACGCATTTTTAATTAAATGATTTTGCAGTAAATGACAGTAATATCAGCCAGTGAGAAGTGGTCATTTAAACCAAATCAAACCCTATGAACTCGAATAAAGTATATCAGTTCATTTTTGGATCTAACCAAAAACACTGTTCTTGTGATGTTTTGGTCAAAGAACAATATCATGTTTCTAGCAATGTTTTTTAAGGTTGAATAAAATATAACATTTAAAAAAAATTGAGACTAGTGTTAAGTCTAACGGAAGTTTTGCCAAGAGTATGTCTTGTTTCTGAAAATAAAATCTCTCTTTAGCCAAAAACATCACAAAAACAGTGTTTTTGGAAAGATCAGAATTTGGTATCTCAGAAACTTACACAACTTTAAATACTTCCATTATACTACTGGGATTAACAATACTGGCATTTAAAAATTAAAAAAAAATATGCCTCAAGAAATATTGTTCATTTCAAAAACCAATTTTTTACTTTTTTTTCAAAATTTTGCAGAAATATTGAAGAAAAAAAAAGCTTCTACTTATCAATTATACGGCAAGCTCTGTAAGTGAAAGTTGGCCAAATTGCTTTATTTCAAAAAATGTTTATGATCAAAAATTCATCTTACTGTATGACTTGAACACTGCATTTCATAATACTGTTTACCCAAAATTATATCAAAATATCCTGTTTGTTCAAAATACTGTAGCTTAAGTTACTGTATAAAAAGGTTCGAATGTATATATTTCTGATTCGATTATTTTGACACAAATTTTAGAAATTTTATTAGATTTTGAATTGTACAATATCGTGAAAAAAATGTGAACTAATAAAAAAAAAGGTTTAATACCACCGCATATCATACGACAGAAAAAAACGTGAAAATACGCGTAAAAAGTGGAAACAAATCGGGAAAGAAGAGCCATTAAATAGCACAGAAATGGGAAATAAGATCGTGGAAAATTCCGAAGTAAAGCGTTAAAATTCAGTAAAAATATGCTCGGAATTCCGTGAAAAAAGGTTCGAAATACTGGTGAAATATTGTGGAATATCGCGGACAATAGCATGTGAAGTTATGAAACAAGCAGAAAGTATCGCGAAAGAAAGCTTAAAATACCGTGGTAAAAGCAATAAAAAAAGCTTGGAAAGTACAGAAATTTAATTGAAAAATATACGAAAAGTTGAGGAAAATATCCGAAATATTTCGAAATACTTCGGTAAATGCGGGGAATAGCATAGAAAAAAACGCGGAATACTAGCTTAATAAAGACCTTTGAAACACCGGGCTTTTTCCACGACTTTGGGGTTGGTCCAATTGCATGTGGATGCTCAGGCGTCAAAAAAACTTCAAATTTATCTGCTAATGCTGCCTATGTGTTTGAGACACTAAATGTAAGTACAAAATAAAATTTATTATGCAGGGCAGGACAACGTATGCAGGGTCAGGTAGTAAATCATAAATTTAAATTTACAAAAAAATTCATTCAAAGTTAATATCATTAAAATGCACTCCTTGCTCTTAAAGCTTATGTCCAAATCCTTAAACGCGGCATTAAAAGTAAGAAATTTATCAAATCTCCTACAAAATTTTGAAATTTCTTTATTTTTAATTAATTTTAATTGAGAATAAATAAATTGAAGCTTATAGACTGTTAAAACATTTGAATAAGCATTTTGAAAATGTTAAGTTCTCGAAAAAGAGAAAACAAAATATAAAATTCAATTTTAAAATAAGTAAAATAGTTTCTTATTTTTGTTATAAATCGCTGAAACCATTATTTTTAAAGAAATAACTTTATGTTATTACTAACATTTCAATACATTTTCCAAACAAAAATTTCGAAAAAATTACAAAATCAGTGTTCGAAAGAATATTTTTTTCTTTTTTAAATTAAAAGAAATACCCTTTTTTCATTTTTTATATCGGTTTAACTTAAACCGATATAATGCAGACGAAAAAACGTAAAAAAACGCTACTGTGCGAGGTGGATAATTGTGAATTTGGTTTATTTGAGTTTTATCATCTACTGAATCAAATGACGTTCTAAGCAAACTAATGATGTGATAGTTTATGTGGGTATAGCTGATATTGCACTGCAGCCGGGATACAATTTGGCATTAAGTTTGTCAGTAAAAATGTGCTTGTTTTAGTGAACAATTTGCTAAGTTTACTATGAGGCTGCATAGAGTAATAATTATGATAATTTTCATAGGTTTTTTTTAAATATAACTTGCACGGCTCCAGTAAGAAAGAATAGAAAGAACTTTGCTAGTTCAGTTAATTGAGATAAAAGGTGTTTATATCTCATAAAACATTATCGTCCTTATTCTGGTCTCTCTTGACTCAGTATACTGAAATTTGCTCTCTAATAGGATTATTTTATTAAAAGATATAGATAATGTTAGCAAAAATAGATTCTACTTAATCTGACACTATCGTTTTGTCACTATTTACACAAAAGAACTCAGTCAATACCTTGCAGCTCTAATGTTTAAATTTAATCAACCATCAGATGATAACTTTATACTGGTATAGCAAAATTACTGCACAACTACAAATTCAACTTCAAATAAATAAAAGCTAGCAATTCTTCCAAACCATATAGCACTCCACCGCAATATGAGTCATCATAATAATTATGTAATGCAAAACTGATGGATGAATAACCGATAATTTTCTATTGCATCCATAAACCCGCTGTTTTGTTGGTTATTGAAGTATCCTTGTATGAGTTATAGCCAATTATACAACTGCGAGAAATCTATTCATCAAATGATTTCAATTTTAACTGGGTCACACGTACTTACTTCAATAAGAGATTTTATATTAGTACATACTTGTAGGTACGTTGTACGTTCTTGGTCTTTTAGTTCAAGTTCCCTAGACCATAAAAACTTCGTATTTAAAAAGTATTTCAAATAAAAAAGTTGATTAAAATAAAATTAGTATAGGTGACGAAATGTAATATGCGTGTAGGAAGGACTAAAAAATATCCTTTAGAATAAAAAGACAGAACATTTATGTAGTTTGGCAGGTTAGGGTACATGTATAAAATCGTGTATGGAAGGACAGATCACAAGGATATGACTTCATTATATGTAATACTTTTAGCTTTTAAGTAAAATCCTTTAGATTGTAGACAACTTCTGTCAGATTCTACAATGAAGTGAATCAATTGTGGATTGGTCTTTAAGCTGAAAAAAAATTGTTTCCTCAAATTTTGGACAATATTCCAAACGCACCATTTATCTTTATGTTGATATTTTGCTCAGTTTCGCCTTCGGGAACGACATTAAAGGAGTTGGATGTGTGAAAAAGTTGGGTGGGTAGCAAAAATCGTGTATATTTTCTACGATTTTTATCAAAAGTAGGCCTCCTATAGAAAAAAAGTTTAACACAAATTTTGCAGGTGGTAAGAAGATCTACAAAATTTGTTCAGATAAATTTTCTATATATTGTGAAATATGCCAAAAAACATTTTTTTTGTTTCTTATTTTTATCTTTTTCAAAAATAGTAAGATTTTGATAAAAATTAGTTTATCTTCTGCCTTTTCTGCTTCTGCAGCCTTGATCATTTCTATGCCGAAGTTTTTTTTTTGAGGCTTTTCTCTAAGCATCAGTTATCTGTGCTGCTTCAGCAGTCTATCTTTATTGAATATGAACATGGGCATTCCGGTGTTTGCTTTTTGGGATCTCCGAACTGCATCTTCTTGTAATTTTACAGGAAGATAGGTTTGTCCGATTTAAAGGGAAAATTCCTTGTGCGGCTCTTGTCCCTACAAGCGAAGATAACATCGTCGTGCTTGGGAGTCTAGTAAGTCATCTTTTTACTTACCCACAGAAACCTTAGTTAATAATTTTCATGAGGGTGTCGAGGTGTCGATTGTGACATCCCTGGCAACCGATTAGGTGTGAAATGAAGAAGTTTCGGATAACTCGAATAGAAACGATTTCCTTTTTCCGTAAAGCTGTGAATGTGCAGTAATAAATTTTTAAACCTCTTTTTAAACGCCTTAAACGATGGTCAGAATGTGAAAAATTGAAGTAAAATGTCAAAATCTGTTCACATCACGAACATTTGGTTTCATTTTTTCACATTTTGATCATCGACTTAGGCCTAAAAGAGGTTCTAAAATTTATCACTTCAGAGCTTTACAGAACGGGAATCCATGTAATGAAAAACTTTGAATTTTGTCATAGAAAAATGATATCACAGCTGACCACATTATTGACAGTAAACTGATGTGTCAAAGGATGAAAGAAGTTGATGTAGGGTGCTGGTTTCAGTATTCATGGGTCTTGAAATCACCCATAACAGCATTATTACGTGAAACCATTTGTGCTCGGACTGATATGCTTTAAAATTTGTTGGTTGATGCAGAGTTTTCAAAAGTTGTCAGTGATGGGGTGTTTTCACTGAAGCGCCGCACCTTGCGTCGTACTAAGAGTATATCCCATCATCGGTGTTTCGACCGGAAAACCCTATTTTCTGTGGTAATGTTTAATGTTGGGAGATACATTTTCGTGCAGTTACATATCCTTCCTCTGTCTGATGATCGTAATAAGGACGCTTAATGTTGTAGTCTGCACCGTTTATCCTACAGCTCAGGTGCTCGTACGACAATAGCTGCTTTGACAGTTGCTACTCAGTCCTCAGACAAAACTAATTTTGTGAGCACAGGAGCCTTTGTACTACCGTCCAGTCTTTCTGTTGAAACCAAATACTTTGGCCAGGGACCAATCATAAACTATAGGATAGATAGTTTCTACGAGCATTTAGGATTTTGCCTCAACATAATTATGCAAGTCGAATACTGAAGACAAAATAACAACTATTGCATTTGCATTATATCACAGTCTGCTATAAGGTCTTAACGACAGGTGCTTAGGTAGTGACTTTGGATGCATATTGAAATAATCTACAGCTGCAAATCTTGTAGTCCCTTTGTTGTTGATTAGCATTCTTTTAATTTGTACGTCCAAGATCTTAAAATGAAATTATTTTGATGAGCTTAGCCCTTGTATCTAAACACACTCAACATCAAGAAATTATTTAACAGACAGTTCAGTGAAAAAGCCATATCGTACTGAAGTTCTAAAAGTAAATAGAAAATGACTTTCTTGATCCAAACTTAAGCATATTAGGAACTGTTGTTTTTACTGCAGAAAGATGTAAGTCGTTCGATTCAAAATCCTGCTAGCATTATCTTTCTTCGAAAAAGTGACAATTTGGTCCAGTTAGTAGGGAAATAGTTCTTGCTGATACAGTTTTTGATGAGTACTGGCCACCGACTTGTATTATTCTGGACAAAGCAACAATTTGGTCCTGCTGACTTTTACAAGTCGCATATGTGAATTATAACCTGAATTTACTTAGGAATAGTGAACTCAGTGATGTTAAAAGAATACATAATTCTTAATTTCCTAACACAAATGTGCTCTTTGAATGGGTGGGCCTTGTTCGAATCTTGGTTCCATCACGTGCGTTGGTGGTTATCGTTAGAAATTATCTTCAAAGTGGTCCCAAAAGGTGTTTTATCCGTTGGAGGTTACTTTACCACTATTGACTGTGCTTATTGTTAGTATTAAAAGCCTATTTCCGATTAATCTGTTTGATTTTCTAGTCTTCGTTTGATAGCCCGAAATCTCTTCTTCAACTCAGTTGCATTGCAGAGCTGTACTGGGTTACTGAACATGAAAAGTTACCACATTTCAACTCACTGAACACCACCTAATATAGATATCGTTGCTGGTGTTTAACTTTCTTCGGTAAACTCTTTCCAGCTGTATCCTTATCCTCTGGCTATGCTGATGGTAGTGATTCACTCGATTGGATCGTATTCGTCCCTGAAATCATCTATAACACAAAAACCTAGTCAAAATTTGTCCCTAACCTAAAATAACATAAATTTAAGATTATATTTGAAAAGCAGATGGTCACCTTATAGTAAAACTCATGGATAAAGTTTCATATGTGTGCCCAGGCGATGACCCCGCAACAGAGTGTACTTTAAAATAATCCTTTAAATAATGTTTGGTTTTCCTTTTTTGTTTTGTTTTTTTTTTATTTTATTTTTTGACAAAAAAAGATTTAAAAGAAAAAACTTAGTCCCACCGAAACGGGCTCGAGATATAATGAAAACAATATTCTAGCCATTGGCATTTATATACTCGTGCCACACATAGGTAGGTTAGGTTAACATATATGCATATATAAAAATCTAGTACCATAGACTTGAATTTGCATATTGAAACACCATCAGGACACACATATGAAACACAAAAAAAAAAAAAAAAAATCCTAGAAATTTCTTGTTTCTCTTTGTTGTTTTATAAGAGTCAGCTCTTATCTTTCTCCAGTCTCACCAGAGCACAAAGCCAAAGAACCAGAAAGGACTAAAAAATAAAAAAAAGAAAAAACTTTACTTTTTTTTTTCTTTAAAATAAGAAAAAAAGGACGAACAAAAAAAAATATAAGTACACAAAAATATATAGCCCAAGTTAGTAGGAAATTTTCGTCGTCCTTTTTATGTCCTTTGATTTCCCAAGATACCACTTTTATTTCACGCCCCCATAAGCATGTCCATTTAAACGTCCTGTAAGGATAATGTTTAACATAAAAATAATAACACCAGAGTTGAAGTTAGTTCGTTTCGTTTCGTGTTTTTTTTTTTTGTTCGGGAGGACTCAAATGCCCTCAAAAAACACAACAGGAGCAACACAACCGGTTTTACGTTGTTCTATTATTAGGTAGAAGGCGCAGCAACAAATCCAACCCATTATCCTATATTGGGGTGGAGAATATAGTAATAGATCGTAATAGGTCCTTTTGCTTGGCCATCTAAATTGAAATTTCGTCTTTAATTTGCGTATGCGAGCGAGATTATTATCCTGCTCACCTACCGTATAGTCCAAAACATTGTCGTTGGTCGTTTTGTCGTTCTTCTTGTTCCCGATGAGGTTCTTTTATTTTTTTTTTTTTTTTTTTTTGAGTTGAAGGAAAAGTATCCTTTTTTGTATTCTTTTTGGTAGCTATTTTGGCATAACCATATTTACAATGATTTTCAGCTTTTATTTTATTTTCTGTCGTCCTTCGTCTTTTTTTTTATTTTCGTTTTGTGTTTTATTTTTATTTCTATTTATTTATTTGTTTTGTTTGTATTTTTTTGGTTTTGGCTTAAAAGAGTTTTTTTTTTTTTGGTAATAGAAGGTATTTTGAATTTAATGGAATACACGAAAGTTTCACCACCAGAAAAAGCAACAGCCCATACCCTTCAACCCTTTTTTGTATTTTTTTATTTTTTATTTTTAAAGTGTAGGAAAGTTTTACAAAAAACAAAAAAAAAAATAATAATATGATCAAAAAGGTCGAGTTAGTTTGAAGATGTTTGTCCCTTTTTCAAAAGGAATAGCAACAAAAAAAAAAACGCTATAATCAAACGTAATATACAAACTCAAAGACCAACACCAACATAAAAACAAAAGTTAGGTCAGACCATTTTGAACTTTTAGACTAAAATGATATCAGCTTCAATTTTTTTTTTTGTATCTTCTTTTTCGTCTTGTCACTTAAAATAAGATATAAATTAGATTGACCTTAAACAAATTAATTAAAGTCTGCCTTACATTTTTTGGTTTTAATGCCAGCAATTATATAATACATAACAAAGAAAAATGCTGTGTGGAACGTCATATAGAGGGGAAGGCCATAGAAGGAAAGGACTCATGGTGAAGATTCTAAAATATAGCATTCTAGAGTCTTTAAAATTTAATTGCATAATTTTTTTACAGATTTCGTTTCTTGTTTTGGTATTTTTATATGATGACCACCGAAGAAGCACCTCCGGTTTGCTGATATTTTCCTTCGTTTGTCGTTTGGCTCCTTGAACATATTAAGTTGATCTCTTTTGGGTTTAATCTTATTTTTAGAGTTTAATTAAAAAAATGACAAATAGTTTGGAAAACATTATTCAAAATTGGAAAAAAACAACAAAAACGCATTTTCAGATCGATTTTTCAGTTAATGACAGAAAAATCATCCAACGAGGAGTAGCTAGTCATAGAAACCAAATTAAACTTTTGCAAAAGATTTTGACTCTATCATGCAATGTTTTTGAGATAACTTTCCAAAACCACTGTTCTTCTGATGTTTTAGGAAAAGAGATATTTCATTTTTTTGAAACTAGAAATTACAATGTTTTTTATATGCTAGAATAAATAATTTAACTTTAACCTAATTCGGACTACTGTTCAGCGCGTTGAAAGTTTTGCCGAAAAATATGGTCTTGTTTCTAAAAATAAAATCCAAAAACATCACAAAAACAGTGTTTTTGGGAAGTTCAAAATTCGATATCTCAAAAACTTTGCATTGTAAAGCGATTCTGATACTAGATTCGAGTTCAGAGAATTAAAATATTTTGCAAAAAATTAATTTGGTTTCTATGACCACACTTTGCTGCCTGATATTACTGTCATTTACTGAAAAATCGTTCTTAAAAAGTAGTTTTTGCAATATAAACTGTATAATTTTTGATAGAAAAATGATCTAACTCTGAATTATCAATCAGGCCAATTATAAAATTCAAATCGTGTCATATTTGTGTGTCTCAATTTCAGCATTAGGTTCAACACAGAGAATTTTTGTACATTAATACCGTTTAACATATATTAGCAAAATAGCTTCCTTATAAATGGTCAATTGAGGAAACCAGGTAGATTCGAAAATGACGATACGATACATTTTTTATTTCGAAAAAGGGGTAAAAGTTGGACTGATTCGGGCACAGAAATGTGTTTTTTTATTTAAAGAGACTTAATTCAAAATAACTATTGTCGTTTTGCCTATATAAGGTGACGTTCTTAAAACATTTGGGTTTATAAATGTGGAAACCTCGGGTTTTGGAAATTCGGAACAACATCTTTCGTTTGACACGACTTGCACTTATACGGTCATCGATATAAACTTTTAGATAAATTAGTTTATTGTTAAAAATAATAAAATCGCAGAACACTAGCAAAAGATCGCTTAATAATGAATATCGCTGAAAATAACAGCTGAAGAAATGGCTTAGTAGCGAAATAACTTGCGTTGCAACGGTAAAAATCGCGGAATACCGTAGAAATAGCGCGGAATACTGGTTTAAGTTAGGTGATAATAGCATGGGAAGTCATGAAATAGGCGCGTATTTTTCCGAATAAACGGCAAAATTCGCGAAACACTGGTGAAAAATTGTGATACAACCAGCGGAATAAAGAACGAGAATTGATAAAATATCCACATAGTAGTGCGGGACAAAAAATTAAAATGCCACGTTGAAGATCGAAATGCGTAAAAAAAATATGCATAATACAGCAAACTAAAGCGGTAAAAAGCGAATAATAATAATAAAACACCGGAAGAAGTGTGGAATACCTGAGAAAAAAACATGTCGATCGTGAAAAAAATGTGGTGCTTATAAATTCATTCACCAGTACTCCAAGCTTTTTACCGTGCTAGTTCGTGGTATTTCGCATATTCTGCCGTGAAGCCGCTTTTTCAGCGACTTTCCATATTATAAAAAGAAATAAATAAACTAAACTATACATTTTTAACCTTTTCTCCGTAGTATTTTACGCTTTTTTACGGTGGTACTTAGTACTTTTGTCATGACCTTCTGTTGCTATTCTCTGCTGTATTCCGCGCTTTTTATCACAGTACGTCTCATATTTTTTCGCCACTTTTCACACTCTCTTCGTGATTTCATGCTTTTCTCTGAGCGCATTATTCTACGTTTTTTTCCGCTGTAGCAAGTGTTTTTTTCAAAACTTCCCATGCGGTATTTTTCGATCATTCACGCAGTGTTTAAAAGCTCTTTCACCACTTTACCAGTTTTCCGCGCTCTTGTCTACGTGATTCCGCGATTTTTGCCGTGCATTTTTTCCACGAATTTTCAGGCTTTGTTCCGCGACATTCCAGGCTTTTCTCTGTGACTATATCGCGATATTTTACGGGTTTCCCGTGGTATTAAGCGCCTTTTTCGTAACCTATCTTGCTATTCTCCGAGGTATTCCATGATCTTCCACCAGTATTCCGCGATTTTTTTCATGGCATTCAGGGCTTTTTAACGGGGAAGGTCATGGTATTTCATGATTTTCTTCTTTTTTTTCAATGCATTAGAAAACTTCTCAAGACCATGATTCTCCGAAATTTTAAAATTTATTTTGTTATTCGGAAGAGAGACGAATCCAATTAATCAGAGATCATTAAAATCGGTCTAGCAGTTCTCTAGTTATAAATGGTGTTACTAACCCGATTTTGTTTTTATATATTTAAGATTTCTCAAAAATATATGAGGGTCAAAAATTAATTTTATATTTGCAGACCAGTGTCATTATTCACCTTTTGCTGAGAAAAATCAAAGAATTTATGATCAATTTAAGCACTTAGGTTACCAGTTACTCAGAAAAAAAAGAGAAAAAGTTTTTTTTTTATGCAGCAATGCACCTAGAAAATTCGATTTAGTTGATTTTCTTCCCCTAAGTGGCAGAGCTGTACAAAACTGCAGTCAATAGGAAATGCCAGTCAAATCAGTCGCAGTTAATTGACTTTAATTCGCTACTAAGTAGCTTTACTGTAAAACTAGCAGTTAAAAGTTAGTACTAAAATGCTGACTATACACTTGTACCGTTAATGAAAGCAGTAAATTGACTAAAACTTAAATAACTGCAGTACTTTTTGACTGGTTTTAGTGTTTTTTTAAGAAATCTTCTTGTACTGTTTTGTGACTAAATCCAGTCAAGAGAACTGCAGTTAATTAACTTTAAGTCAAGTCACTGCTTTCATTAAACTGTACAGTTAGTAGATATTTCAGCACTGAAAACTCTGCTAATTGATAATGTTGACAAAATGCAAAAAGTTTAACAATAGTCTGATTGTCTTGTACGTCAGTGTACTTGCCATTATTCTATTTATAATTAAAAATTATTTTGCATAATCACACAAATCTTCTTCATTGAAGAGCAAATGTAGATAAAGTTTGAAAAAGCTGACCGAAAACTAATAATTTTACTTTGGATTTTATTAAATTTATGAATTAATTTTGCTTTTTCCCAGTATAATACCTCAAAGTTTAAAATAAAGACAAAAAAATTTAAAAACTAAATAAGCATACTTTCATCATAATTTTGTTCATTTTTTTTGCTCGTATGTCAAATCCTTGATAAACCTAATTCAAACCTTCAATGTCCCTTCTCTTATATCTGCCCGGTTAATCCTTCTTTTGCTTTCCTTACACAAAGGACACACACCACTTTCTATTTTGCCCTTAAGGCTGAGAAAAAAAAAAAAAAAACATAAAGAAAAAACCCTCACACTTCACATCAATTTGCTATTTATTTATGCGGAACTAAAACGTTTAATTTTGTTTTATTAATTTTGACCCTCTTTAACTTTGCGGTAGCTAGGCGGCCAAGTTTGCCAGTCGAATGGTTACTCTTTTTTGCCATTCAAAGAGCCTTTCTCGTAGGTATACCGTTATATCCCTCAAATTTTCTTGTTTTTTTTTTTTTATTTATTTTTTGTTAACAGAAATTATATTTTACCAGGATTTTGCAGATGAATAATTCCCTCTTATGTTTCATCATCATACACAAAAAGGATAATAGTCGTCCTTTATATTGATTTTTCAAATTTTATTTCATCGTTTTATAGAAATGAAAATGAGAAAAAAAAATAAAACAAACAAAAAATAAATAAAACAGAAAACAAACTTCTTAATTCGAGTACATATTTGAATTCTTTTGGTTAACCGAAATTTGTTGAAATGTAATAATGTTTAGCAATAAACTGGAGTAATAAAACGTATTTTTTTGTCTTCTTCGGTTTTAGCAGCGGAAACTCTGATTTTATTGTTTTTTTGTTTCAGTTTTTGAGTATGATTTTAAAAGTTTATATTTAATATTTGAGCACTGTAAGAAAAATATTGAATTATGTAGAAGTGTTGAACAGAAATTGGACGAGTTCGTTAATGCCTGGCTTTACGGCAGCAAATTGAAATTATTTTTCTTGTGCACCAAAGTCGATTTTTTCGGTTTCCTGCAAAATCTTATCTATTCCAACTTAATAACTACAAATTTTTGATGTTTTCGAACGCACAGAAATTTCTGAAATTTGCATTTTTGTTTATGTACGCAAACAATGCAGATGATTCTTAACAATCTTTTCCTAAGTTTAAAAAAAATATCCGATAAGAGCGGCAATTTTTAACTGGCAACTGTTAAAGTTTTTTTCATTCAAATCGGTGCGGTTTTGCCGTGTTCCGTGATAAACTGCCTTAGTTACTGTACTATTGGTCTTGCCTTTAGCATAAGTACTTATGTTGGCGAGTACTACTACTTAGAGCTCTGTGATCGAGCAACTGAAATGCGTTGAGTGTAATACATCACTGGACACTGGACAGCTCATCACGGACAGTTTATCACAGCCATGGGCCAGGTTATCTCGGGACATTTCATCACGGCACAAGTCGTCCGTGATGTTCTGTCCGCTGTAATGAATTGTCCCAGGGCCCATGGTCAGCAGTCCAGTGATGAATTGAGTTGAAATCACAAAATACGATGAGGACCTAATACCAATTGGATTCAATGGTAAGTTCACAAACATAAGCCCTAGTTAGCAAGTCCTACGATCTCTTAGGGAACCCATACGCGCAGTGCTTGAAGCTTAGACACAATAATTCCGATTAAGTAATAAGTTGGCATCACGGAAGCATGTGGCGGATGAAGTTAGGTATATTTCTCACGAAAGTCGAACTGCATGTTCATGCAAATCTTCTTGGCGAGATTTTTGTGAATCAGGCCTTGCAGAAGTGATCGATGTAGTTATAAGAGATAACGGTTAAATAGATCATCTGCAGAAGGCTTTTTTATGTCGAAATAGGATTCACCATAAAAACAAAAATTAAATTAAATTTTTTGGCACGACTAGCTCACAAAAAACTAAGGCCTAGTGATTGACTTTCTCAACCATTTCCTGTGTGTGTGTAGTATAGTAGAAATGGATGGGACCTTCAATTTTCTGGTGGTTCCGGTGAATGTGCAGATGTACTTTTTGTGACAATCGGTACTCTTGGATGTTTTGTTAATTCCCCGCGAGAGGTAGTACTTCTGAAAAAAAAATCAGGTGGCATGGCTGGGAATCGAAGCCTTTCCTCCGAGCCGGCGTGATAGTCTAGTCGCACTAACCATCACGCCAAGAGAAACTCCATCCAGTGCAGTTGATTATCTTGTATTGGAGTAGCCAATTATTTCGACTATTTCTTCAAGTGTGCTCAGCTTCAGGTTGTCAACTGGACCATGATTGTTTTGGCTGCAACAAAATCAGTAGTGTGAAGAAGTCAACAAGTCACTCCAGCCAGCTAGCTATCTCCAGCTACCATACCAGGTTGCTTGAGGCCGATCACCTGCTTCATAGCGAAGCCTTAAATGAGGTCTTCCTCAACCACCTTGTCTATCAGGTTTGGGAAGAAAACTCGTCGGGTTGGGGCACTATTATCAATACGTGCCACGTGTTCTAGCTATTTCACTGCACATTCGACCAAACATCGCTTAAAGATTCTTTCTCAGCTAGATTTTTATAGTTCTTGAAAATGCACATGCATCTACATAAACATCAACATCCCCATAAAGTTTTAGTCATTATCGACCAATTAGAATGGATTGATCTGCATAACAGCGGATGATTGCCTTTATTGTTTGCGCTTTATTAGTTTTTTCGGAAAAGAAGTGTTCTTTTCAAATCGTATCTTCTACCGTATATCTATCCTCATCATGTCATTTTGTTCTGGGTCCTTGGGATGATCGTTTTATCCTTTGATAAAACTTTCAAACATAACCTCTGCCCTGGCAACTTTTAATAGACGCGACTGCTTGTATTGGCAACTGGGTCTCGAAGTCTGTCTGCCTGACTCTTAGTCTCTTAGTTTGTTAGTCTGCTAGTCTGTTCGGGATACCGACATAATACCCAAGTTCAAAATCCCCAAACACAAAATCCCCACACTTTTAAAAATTCACAAATTTATTATCCACAATCACAAAATCTCCAACAAAAAATCCCCAGGAACAAAATCCCCATGCACATAATCCCCAAAGAAAATCCCCTGGCCAAAAATTTTCTAACGCATCAATGCCGGATAATAGTTTTTAATGTATGTACGTACCTATTATATGCATCGTGAAGTCC
This sequence comes from Meliscaeva auricollis, assembly GCA_948107695.1. Taxonomy (NCBI): domain Eukaryota; kingdom Metazoa; phylum Arthropoda; class Insecta; order Diptera; family Syrphidae; genus Meliscaeva; species Meliscaeva auricollis. The sequence continues at coordinate 27,929,818 of OX403619.1, read as the reverse complement.
TTTTTCCTTAGTAAAAATTTTAATAACAATGTTAAACTGTTTTTCAAGGCAAATGCCGAAACTCCTTTTGCTTGCCAGGTTTAAAAGTTCTTTCTTTTTTACAACTTTTACTTTGAAGAAGAAAAGGAAACTGTAATTTTGTCCCTAATTATTCTAAAAACCCGAATCCTTAAGCACAGATTCACCATATTTCGAATATATGTCTGGCGCCAGACATAATTTCTTAGATATATTCGAAATAAGGTGAATCTGTGCTTAAGGATTTGGATTTGGGGATTATATGCTTGGGGATTTTGCTCTTGGGGATTTCGTTCTTGGGGATTTTGTTTCTGGAGATTTTGTTTCTGGAGATTTTGTTTTTGGGGATTTTGTTTTTGGGATTTTGTGTTGGGGATTTTGTTTTGGAGATTTTGTTTTTGAGGATAGGGTGCCCAACCCAGTCTGTTCGTCTGTATGTTGCTATCTTGAGCTACAGCCTAAAGTACGGAAGAGATTTCCTTCAAACTTAGTCCCTATAAGTTATCAGTAATTCTCTAACGGTACCTGCCATACAACCAATATGGAAAAACGGCTCTAACGATTTTGGTTCAAATTGTTGTGTTTACAACAGCCAAGGTCGTACTTTTAAAATAAAAAAAAAATCATCGGTTAAATACGGTACCACCCGTTTATATTTTTTTTGATTTTTTAACATGTACATCAACTTTGACATAAGAGCAAGTACGGGCGACCCAGTCATGCATTTTATTTATTAAGGTTTCAAGTTGGAGCCTAGAACTCTTCTACAAAAATCCTTATTTTTCACTCAAAACGAAGAGTTGTGGTAAGAAAGTTTTCTTATTTTTCCTTCTTTCAAAATTTCTTGCCGTGTATAAATAAATACAAAAGAAAATATTATTATTATTATTTTTTATTGATAAAAGTCTTTTTCAAAAAAAAAAAACTCGCATGGCATTGATTGACTTAAATGTGAAAATGTGAGACATAAAATTATATTTTGTTTTGCAATGCTGCCGATATATTATGTTGGTATAAGTTTTTCTTTTGTATTATAAAAGGGCTCAAGTATTATGAGAGAGGGACCATCATACAAGCGAGGATGGGTAGTTTTTAGTAAAAGCGGTTTGATATTGCCAATTTTTATATGAAGTAGTTACATAAAATTTGAGGGTAAAGTTTTGTTTGCTTTGCTGTTTTTTTTTTTTCTATTTCTATTTCGATTTTTTTCTATTTATATTTGTTTTGTTATATTATATATGCTCCGGAAGCACTTTGTATCAGATTCCATCGTCTATTAATAGGCCTCCTTCAAATATCATTGAAAGATGCGAATTGTTATTATGTGAACGTATGAATAAGATATCTTTGTTTTTTTTTTTTTTGTTTGGTTAGATGGACTTACTTGAGTTTATTTCAAACGGAAAAAAGAGATTTTGGCCAAAAATAAAGAAATAGAATAAAATAAAATAAAACAGAAAAAAAAAATTGTATAAGCCAACGATTCGGTCGTAAAATCCCTCACGTACGCATATCTATAAGCCTTATAAGGTTTTTAGATTCCTATCGGGATTGAGACTTTGTAGGAGAGTGAGTCTATAGTATAGAGTTGTTGTTGGTAAGAGCGGGGGAGGGGATGGGGGGGGAATACCTTAATATCGATTAGAATTCTTGTCCTCGTAAAACTTCTTCAATGTTAATTTTGTTGTTGAAAAAGTTATTATATCCTTTAACTCGAACCTTAACTTTGGGTTTGTTCGTCGTTAAAGCCTTGAAACCGCTGAATCGTTGTTTTTCTCTCCTCTCTTTCTTTACCAACTTGAGTTTTCGAAGGTAGAAGTAGCCGAGTATATAAGGATAATGCATTGGTTTAACAATACACATTGAAGTTTTGCAAAAGTTTACTCTTGGAATGGGACAGTGCGATGCAGAAAGGGAAGGGATGTTAAGCATTGAGCGATGGGTGATGTGATTTTAAAGCTGAGTTGTGAGGTGTTTTTTGTCAAATGCTGGGACATCTTAAGAAGCAACAAACTTGAGTTTTTGTGGTTTAAAATAGTCAGTTTCTTCCATATTCTTTTTTGTCTTTTATGTTTGTAGCAGACGACGTTAGTATAAAACATAAGTCTGAGACTTAGGAGATTTGGTGGTATGATGGTATGACTAGACTGACTCACCTACTTATAACGGCGCTGGGAAACCAGGGTATACCACAGCTTCAACCAACATAACTTCCCAGCCAGTCCCGTCACCCGTAGAGCTCTATTTCTCCACTTTCACTCCACTGATGCACATGGTGGTGCCGAAGATGCCTTAAAGAATCTGTCTCTCAAAGCAACCCATCAGCACGATATCATCTGATTTTGACAATGAAGATGTATCTGCCCAATTCAGCAGGGCTGGAATGATTAGGGTCTTAAAAAAGTTCTCAACAATTCTTTGAAAGAAAACCATTATGCTTTAATGCCTTTAAAAAACCGAAGGATCAGAGGTGGGCCTGGGAATCTTGGTTTAAGTTTCAACCAGAAAAAAACGTTTCCTGTGATATAAGGTGGACGTCAGTCGTCGAACTAAGTGAAGTTCAATGGTTGACATTGAGTAAATTGTAAATATAAAGCCCTAAACCGAAGGAGCTTCTAGAAACGTCCGAGAATCAAGCTTAAAAAATGACCCGTAAACTGCTCGCAATAGCCTGATTTCTTGCTTGCATAGAAAACATGGGTACCTGAAAGCGAAATTATGAACTGGGGTTAGGCGAGTGCTGACCTACAATTAACCTTTAGCGGATTTCTGCCATGTTTGAACACAAGATGTGCCACAAAAGTGGTTGGGTGTCCACACATAGTCGATATAGCAACCTCCAACTAAATTGACCACTTTGCGGAAGTTATAGGTTTTCGGGTCTCTTCTCTTGAACATCAAGAACGGAAGAGAAGAGAATATGGGGATGGCGATGACCCGGTACCACCATCTGATAGTAACATCCGGTTCCGACATACTAAAGGCTCACTCAGTTCACGAATGACTAGAGTACCACACTTTCCACGGAGAGAGAGTAATCCGTAGCGCAGAGCCTGCATCCATCCCAAACCAATGGTGTTCTGTAAAAAATGTCTAATTGCTGGAGTTGAATGAATAGTCGAACTCGTACAGAAAACAAACTATGTTTTGATTTCCGAACAAACTTGGACAAAGATCAAGGAAAGAAAACTCCGAACAAGAAGGTTCCCCCACTGGATCATTTTTAAACAACTTGCGGATTATTATTGAACAGTGCGTCGAAAATTGATCACCACTTCACCTTCTGCTCATTGATTTCTAAAAAGCGTTCAATAGTGTCAACAGAGAATTTTTTTTGATTGCAGGGGCATTCCAGGAAAAAAGGTTGTCAGATGAATTGAGTGTTTAATGTGGAGCCAGGCAGGGTAACATACTTTCTCCAATACTTTTCCTATTAGTGAGAAGTGATATGCTTCGCTCAGCCCTGTTGAACCGAATTGGAGAAATTCAATGAAGTCTGACATCCCAACTTAAACATCTAAACTACGCGGACGATGTAGCATAATGTTACTCCATCAAATGACAACAAAGGTTGTGGGAGAAGCAGAAATCATATGGGACTGAAAATTAACACGTCAAAAACAAAAATGATCGGCTTCGCAAGTAACTAATTCGTTCAAATCAATATTTCTGGACAACCGGTAAAAAAAGTAGAATTAATTTTAATGGGAGTTTTGTCTTTACCAGAGGCGGAACTAAACAAGATATAAGCAGCCATATTAAGAAGGCAAAGGCTTCGTTCGGATTGCTGTCCAAAATGTGGAGAAATAATTCAGCTTAAAGACCAAGCTGAAACTGTTCCGCTTTATTTACATTGAAAATCTTAACTACTGTCACAAATAATAATAATCTGCAAACGTTCGTCAATATATGTGTCTATAAAACATCTTAAAGATTTTGTGGGCCAATCGAATACCAAGTGATGAATTTCATAGGAGAACCGGGCAAGAATCCGTAGACAGTTCTATACGAAGACGTAAGTGGCAGTGCATTGCTGGCCAAGGATTGCTGTCACATGCAGATAGAAGGTTGGTTTGGCGGAGAAGCACATGGTGCGTGATAGCCGAAAGGGAAGAGTTGGAGAGAACTGTGGTATATTTTCGATACTGTACAGGAGACCGCGTGAGTAGTGGAGACCCCTTAAGGGCATCACAATGGACTCAACAGGGTCTGAGGACCTAAGTAATTAAACCCAGATTTCGTGGTCGTTTAAGATTCTCCAAAAGACTAAATAAAGGGTGACGATTTCTTCTGGTAAAAAAATAGATAAAGCGTCTTCGAATTTTCTCACGTTATCCAATCTTCACTGTTGCGCAATAGACATTCGCATTCGAAATTGAACTACTATCAGACCAGCTTGTCAACCGAATCAATTTTAATTTCTAGAAACTTTTGAACAGCCAGGATACTGAAATAATTCCAGCGGCCAATCAAAACATAAGGATGTTCATTGATAAGGAGACGAACAGGCCTACTTAAAAGTTTAGGTGAAGTAATATTACAGTAATGCTAGACTTCGTCGCAATGTTGGTCAGTCTTAGTTCGTTTCCGAAATTGTTTTCGTGCAATCCGTGTCTTCCGACTGTCGAAGAAGATTCTCAAGAACATTCTTTATGCCCGGGCACTAGGAGTTAAACTTCTCGAAAATGTCATTAAATGCTTCCTTGGTTAGTTCATCTACATTTCTCTTGGGGTGTTATCTATATTTGGCGTAGTGTATTTTGTTAAAAACTTTTCAAAAACTGGTAGCTTTGTACATTCGTTAAAGGTTTTTGATTCTAAAGACCTCAAAACTAAAAATTTGGTCCAAATTTAAAAATATTCCACAGAAAAAAACACCCTTGACAAAGTTTACCGGAAAACGTTAGAAGAAGCCCTGTCTAATAATTCATCTTCAACTCCAAAAGTATAAATAATTTAAAACATAATCCCTTATATTCTATTTTCCATCTTCTTTTTCCGTTTTGTTTAGATTTTCAAATCAAGGGATCACAACCTGTAGCAGTACCTATATAAATGTCTGTTTTTGACAGGTTTCTGCACCACAATATTATCTAAAATTCCACCATTTCCTTCTCAATCAAAGAAGAACAAGAAGAAAGAAAAACAAAAAAAAAACATAAAATCAAGACTTAAAAGGTTGATTAGTAAATAATCCTATTTAAATCATAATTCTCCTAATCAAATGTTATTTCTTCTAAGAATAAACACAACTCAGCAGCAGCAGCAGCAACAAGAGCCTGCTTAAAACTGCCTTTGATTTTGTTTTTTTTTTTTTTTTTGTCAAAGTTTCTTCCCATAGATAAAAAAAAACAAAAAAAAAATAAGCAGAAGAAGGGAAGAATATATAAATACAAAACAACCAAGAAATGGAAATACTATAGCTAGGAATAGGGAATTGGGGGCAGAAGCTATAACATCAATTTATAGAAGAGCCCCAGCAAGTGGTGGTATGATGGTTGTGTCGTTTTGTCATCTCCTTAAGGAACAAAACGTAATTTCGACGAGCAAAATATGATTCCAATGGTTTTTTTTTTTTTTTTTGTTCATCTCCAACTTGGATATCTATTCATTTTCCTACCGCCCGCCTGCCTCATCATCATCGATACACAAACTCCCCTTTTTTTGTGTTTATTTTCACAAACAGGATGGAGGAATGAATGGGGCTTGGTTTTAATATAAGAAGTCTCCGGCTCCCTACATACCTACGTCCCGTTAAAAAAAATAAAAAAAAACTCTTACAAATGCTCAATGTGTGTACTGTGTACTCTCGCACTTTTTTTCAAATGAACTGTTTATTACAAACAAATTTACGCAGATTTAAACAGAGAGTCCTTATAGCCGCCACCCACCCGCCTGCTCGGCCCCACCAAAGTTCCGGCAAGCGGTAACAGAGCTGGAGCGTTTTCTTCCATTTTTTTTTTTTGGTGTTCGTTTCTTTGGCGCTTTCACTTCATTTCTTTTCTTTTTTTTATTATTATATGAATATTGTATAGAATTTATTCATTCATATGTAGATGTCAGTGTGTGTGTGTGTGTGTGGATATAATTCCATCGGGACAAGTACATGGGGGAATGGGGAATATGGGCACCCTCGTCATGGCGGGCGCACCCCTGCCATATCTGCCAAAAGGAAGGAACTTGGATTGATGTTTTTTCGTGAAATGTGATCTAAATTGACAGTGAATACTCGTATACTCGTGCTCTCGTACATGGAATAAAGATTTATTGTTGCCATGTGAGCGTGTTTTTTTTTTTTATTTTTGTTTCTTCATTTTGTTTTTTTGTATATATTTTGTTGATATGTCGTTGTTGTCTTGTATAAATAATATTGCGAGAAAATTTTTATTTTATTTTATTATCCTCTCACATATCCTGTATCGTTTTGTGTTTCATTTTTTTCGCGGTTTGTCTAGTAATGTTTTTTTTTTTTTTTTCATTGAATTTTTGGCAAATATTATTTTAGAGGAATATAATGTTTTCTTAAGAAAATTGAGATGTATCTTCATTTTTGAGTAAGAAAACTAAAGTTATGATCCATAACGAGGTTATCATTTCAAACTTTGTGTTGTTTTTGAACTAACAGCAAAATGGAAGAATTGTCTTAAACGGAAAGAAGTTATTAAACTTTAATCAAAAGAGTATTCATAATCATAATCTAGTGACCTGGTTAATTTTTGTAGTATCAGTAGGTACGGTATCATGTTTGAAAATCGTAATGTAAAATTCCAAACAAGTAATATAACATTAATTACTTACTAGTAGGCCCGAAGACCTTTTTCAGTCCGTTGTGAGAAACTTAAGGGGTAAAGGGCCGCAACTGCTTCTATGCACCATTGCGTACGGTTTCTCAAAAATATTCTTCGGTTCTCTCGAACTCTTTCCCAGATGAGCAGATTTTCTTTTGATTATCCTGCGTCATGTGTTTCTCGGCCAAACCTATCCTCTACTTGCCTGTTTGAATTCAATCGTTGACTTTTCGAAGCGAGTCTCTTTTAATGGTAGGTAGGCACTGTCTATAGTTCTTTGAACCGTTCTTCAATGATAAACGATCGGTCCCGAAAAGAAGAAGAAAAGATTTTCTATGTGCGGCAGCCAAAAAGAAGCACGAATTCAACATTCGAGCGGAATAGTCACAGCTTGATTACTGAAGCAGAAGTATTTTGAACAGCAATTTGAACATAATCTTTGTCTGCTTAATACCGCTGCTGATATCTTGTTTAGTTCCGCCTTTAGTAGAGACAAAACTCCCAACAGTAAAGAGTCTTCTACTCATTTTTACCGGTTGTCCAGAAATATTGATTTGAACCAAAGATTTAGTTCCGAAGCCGATCATTTTTGTGTAAATTTTAAGTCCCATGATTTCAGCTTCTCCTTCTACGTTTCTTGCCATTTGATGGGGTTACATGTTCCTATAGAAAAGTAAGAATGAGTAAGCCCAGATGTTTTAGTTGGGATGACAGAATCCATTGAATTCCTGCTACAGGTCGCAGCACATCACTTCTTATACTAATAGGAAAAATATTGGCGAAAGTATGCAACAGGGTTGCTCTACATAAGATTTTAAATTAATATGACAACCTTTCTTTATGCAGATCGGCCTTTAAAAATAGCAACTAACTTTTCTGGAATGCTCCTCCTGTGTAAGGCAATCCAAATAAATTTTCTGTTGACACTATTGAACGCTTTTTCAAGATCAACAACAAGTAAAGTGGTGACTGATATTTGACGAACTGCTCAATTTTGATCCGCAAGCTGTTAATGTAGTCAACACAGTATGATCCAGCGCTGAAACATGCTTGTCCGCGGTAGAGCGTGTCTTTAAGGTGTTGTTTTAGACGCTCTAAGACCGCATGCAGAATGCTAGTGTTCACACTGCATCAAATCTCCTTTCTTTGGGAATTTGATTATGATTTCCTTCTTCCACTCTTCGAGGAAGAATTCACAGTTTCAAGCTCTCGCTATGAGTGGATGCAGTAGCTCACTCGATGTCGTTGGCGCTGCTTTTAAGAGCTCTGCGGCTTTACCTATGAGTCCTACCGTTTTGTTGATCTTCAGTGTCCTAATCGCGAAAAGATTTCTTCTCGGAGGTTCGATGCGTATTCGGCATTTGTTACTTTGAACGGGTCATCAGGTATTGAGCGCACATCACTAGCGAACACACGGATCAAGACCAAAGCGTAATATTTCTTCCATATTCTGAGCTGGTCCTCATCCGAATGGAACAGAGAACCATCTACATATTTTACCAAATGTTGTTTTGATCTTTGTATAATGTACACTTGGTGATCCTATAAACAGTTCTGTTGTCGCACCGATTTGAGGCCACTTCTACTTGTTCAGCGTCGTCTCACGCTACGGTAAACTGCTCTCATCTTCATGCGAAACGTTGACTCTAGCTCGTTTTTCTCTGCTACTCAAATAGCTGCGATTTAAGCTTTAAGTTGTTTTTTTTCTTCGATCTTAGCACAGGTTTTACGAGGATAGTCAAGCACTGCTTCTTCCCTTTGCCGAACCGACTGTTCTTTCAGCACCAATTTTAAAAACATTTTTAATAGTACACCATTGGTTTTCGATTAAAGTATTTTTAGTGCTGCTGATTTTTCTCAGGTTTTCGGAAAGATAATTCTCTAGTCGATATTAAACCTGGACATTCGGGGGTTTGATTGTTATATCCGAACTGCATTTGTGCGCAATTTTACGGTACTTATCCTGAGATGGTGGTCCCAGGCAATCCCCATATCTGCCCCTCTTCAGTTTCTGACGTTCAATAGACTGCTTCTAAAACGTCGGCTAATTGCAAAAGGATGCATTTGGTTAAAGATTACTGGCCTATCTGTGGGCACGCAGCTTACTTTGTAGCACGTCTTGTGTTTAAACATAGTACCTCCAATAGGTCGGTAAGCACTCATCGTTGCAATAACCAACGCCTTATTTTTCCTTAACATGCATCAGCCCATCGTTGTTATTGCCAATTTTGGCAATAAAATCTCCCATAACCGTTATGATGTCTTCGCTTTCTAATTTTTGTGAGCGGCACTTAGTTTCTTCAGGATCTGAGGTACTTATTTGGGCGTAAAAGTGTATAATAAAGATGCTAAGCAATCTAGTCCTAAATCTTTCCTTCAATATAGTGTCTTCTAGAGGCTCCTACAAAATCAGGCTATTCAGTGCAGTTATGGTAATTAGCAGCCCAACACTTCAGACACTTCTGAGTTCTTTTCTGAAGAAGAGAAGTAACGGACGGGTCCAGCATAAGAGTATCAATGAAAAATTCAAAATTTACTGATTTTTAGAATTAATATAATCAGTAGGTATTGTAAGCAGAGGGTCTTCTAAAATCTTCTTTGTTTCCTGCATGAAAGTAGTTTCCCTTGGTTCTTCATTCTTCAAAATGCCTTTTGTTTCTGAGGTCTATGATTTTCAATACTCAAATTTCGACTGATATTGTGTGAAAACTAAAAAATACTTCTAGCTAAAGCGAACATCTTGAATTTAGCTGTGCAACTTAGAAACAATGATACTTCCCGAAGTATCGTGTCTCCAAAACCTCTCTAATAAAGGTTTCCTACAACTAAAATGCATCCCTTTCTTCAAAAATACGCTCAGAAAAAAATAACAAAGTCTAAGAGATAAAAGCTTCCAAGTTAATGTTTGTTTTTCTTTACAAAATAATTTTGATTCCTTGAAATTTTTAAAATTCTTTTACACATTTATGAACACCCTCTGATTTCGAAATACCATAAACAACAGTATGTGACCCCGATTTAACAAATCTGATCACGAAATCAACAACTTCTAGAACACACGTTCTTTTCATTTCTTTATTTTTTCCTCGTTTTCGTTTTATTTTATTTTACATTCGAGAAATAAAAATGAAACAAAAAAAACACGTTAACATTTTGAAGTAGTTTTACAGCCATAAAAGTTTCAACTGCACTCCAAACTATACTCCTTAATTATTCTCTCTCACTCTGGCAACAGGTACACAACTACTACATCTTTCATGCAATTGCACCCCCATAACTCTATGCCACTGCGAATTAGGTATACATTGCTAGTTCTGAGCCAAAAAAAGGATAAGAACGGAGTTAGGAGCTAGGGAAGATAGTAGTTGCAGGAGTTGGAAACAGCACAAAATCAAAAAAAAAAGAAGAAGAAGAAAAAAAGGACATAAAATTCCTTCATCTCAGCATCATGAGAGCAGCAATAGTTACTGCCGCCACTTACCACCCAGCTCAGCTATATAGCAGCTATTCAGGAGATGAGCTTCAGCATCAGATAGTTGGATACAAAGTTCATCAACCCTTTCTCCAAAAAATAGGAACAAGGAGCAGATTGCTTCCATCATGTTTTATATACCTCAGCTTGGCTTCTAGTTCCGAACAGCATCACCATCACCAGTAGCAGTAGAAGTAGCACATTTTTCACTCCACTGTATAGGGTTGTTGTATGACTGATGAGATTCTGTGCTGATGGGACAGACGGTTTACCTAAAAGTTTGTGATTAATTGGGGCCAAAGTTCTTCTTGGAGTCACTCACTCTCTCTCACTCTCTCTCTCTCTTTATCTATGGTTTTCAACTAAAGTAGAAGATAGAACTAGCTCCTATCTTGACGACAGTTAAATGTCAACATTTGAATATTCTTCTTGGCGAAAGCGTTTTAGAGCTCCACCAGCACACTATTGATATCAAATTAATGTGTGTGATATTTATACGGATTAGAGTGTTGTTCTTCGGAGACTAAAAACGAAAGAGAGCAGGGGTTACCATGGCGGGCTGGGCGGGTGGATGGTGTTCCAATTATTTGATTGTTATAAAACACTTTAGAATTCATGAGAACCCAAGCCCGAGGCTTGATCCTTTTATTCAAATGTTTGTTTTAATTGCATATCGATGGAGATAATCGGATTGTTTGATGAAGATTTATTAAAAGGCTCTTAACTTTGTCGTAGCAACTCTTACTTCCGTGTTGTGAGGATTGTGAGGATAAGGAGCGCAATTGTTTTCGTTTTGTGTTCATTTAAAATGATGCTAAACATTTTGTAAACGAAACGGAGGAATATGGAAATTCTACAATTAAATTATCTACGAAAATAGTAGATTTATTTGATATGGTAGTAGCAGGAGAGAGGAGAGTGCTGGGGGGGGGGGGGGGAGAGATTACAAGATAAATGGAAAACGGCTAACACAAATTGCTTTGTATCGTATTTGTTAAGTAAATTAAAAATAGTTTACTGGGAACTGTGGGTTGGGTATATATTGTCAATGCAAAAACAGTTACATGAAGGGATAGTGTTCTTTCCTTTAGAAGATCTGTTTCTGTATTATTAGTGTTGAGAAAGGTTTTGAAATACAAGTTTTAAAAAATAACAAAAAATTTTAGGTAATTTGAAAAGTTGGTAGTCGTTTTCAAAACATCATTCGGGTTAGTAATCCAGTTAAGTTATGTTTTTACCAGCAAAGTTTTTGGACAGTTTAAAGGTATCTAAGTTGTAGACATTTTTTCCCTCAGTCAGAATTTGAATATGCTGAAAAAAAAGCGTAATACTCAATCTTTTTTTGTAAAATCTTAGTTTCTAGCAACAGCTATGAATTAAGTTGCAAACAAACTAAACGCTTCACAATTTGAGCCCAAAATCTTTTGCATAGACATAATAGTTTTCCAAAATACATCTTTTTAAACATGACCAATTTTTTACACCAATCAAATGCTGAGTATGCATTAGGGTGATTCGAAAAAATATTTTCTCCCGGAATACATGCCTAAGCCCTAAAAAATCAGCTCTTAAAATGAATGTTAATTCGTGATAGAAAACGCCGGCTGAGCTACAATACAGTATTTAGGATCGCACTTTTGAAAGAACAAAATATTTTTCAAATTGTTATTCACGGTAAGTACCTACCTCTCCTACCTTTTTTTTTGCTTGCTTTACAGGTGTACTGCCTTTTGAGAGGAATTTGCGAAACCTTCAAGAGTACTAATTGACATGTCAAACGTGGTCCTCAGATATTTCTACGGACCCGGTAGAAGATTGTAGGTCCCCTGAACTCCTGCAAAACAACACCAAACAAAAACTAGTTGAGAGTGTCAGGCAATAGTCCTTGGTTCTTCGTAAGCTAAAAGACTAGTTCACAGCATAGAATACTGAAATCAAGAGTTCGATTTCGAACTTATAATGAACAGTATGATTTCCAATTGATGATGATGACCATCAAATGACTTACACGACTATGCATATATTATAAAAGTCGAGCAAAAGAGTATTGGTGGGTGCTCCGATTACCAGGAAGGACTACTAGCATTGTAAAGAATTGTTGCTCGATTCTATCTAAAAAGAAACATATTCCAACCCTAAGCCAAAATGCGCACTATTTCCACAAACATTGTTTTCCCGCATTTTCCCATGAATCGATAAGCCTTTAAGGTACAAAGAATACCACAATCGAAGAATGGATTTGTAAGCTTTGTGCTCTGTAATAAGTAACTTCGAGCGTTGAAGTTTTCATACGAAAAATTAGAACCCATATCTTGCAATTGTACCTGCTTGGCTAAAGCTCAATAAACAAATTAGTGACTTTTTTTTTTAAATTAAAAATATTTTTGAGAATCTTATGGTCATATTCAATAAAGTTTTGTTACAAAAAATTTATGTTTTGAGTTTTAAAGGAATTTTGTAGTAAATGGGTTTTAATTTGACCCAATACCATTTCTGTAGATACAACAGTTTCCAAGATACAAATTTTTAAAAGATAGCATTAAAATGTATTAAAATGTAGAAATAAAAAGTATATTAACAAATTTGGAATGTTTCCCATTAAACTAGTAGAACGTGTTGATAAGTTCAAAAACAGAAGAACAAAATTGAGGGGTGGGGTGTCTATATTCTCTCATTCAGACAGGAGGGGCATTAACAAAACAATTTGTGTCACATGTAAAACTAACTATTCAAAGACAATGGTAACAACTTTAAAAATACTCATGAATTTTAGTTTTAGTACGCAGCTGAAGCGAAACGTAATTTTTAATTTTTCGTTGGTCTCCACGAAGACAACGAAATGCTTGCTAAAATCTCAGTGAAAAATATTCATGTAGAGTTTCACAAATTGCAAAATAAAAACAAAGACTAACACCAACAAAATCTCACAAATTCGAGGTACATATAATGAAAAAAACAACATAAACAACAAAAAACAAAATCAAATGTTATTTTGCCTTACACTATTAATGTACCTGGCAATTAATTGTATGCGAAAAGAGAATGGAGAGTTCTCCAAACAAACATTATAAACTAATTTCGCTGGTTGGGAACTGCGTACTGCAGAACGAAGAGCAGAACAGAACGATTTCGTTGCGTGATTTTTGTATGAGATTTTTCTTTTCGCTTCAGCTGCGTACTAGGCTTGAAACAAAGTTATTTTAGCCGATAGCTTAAAAAAAAACAACTCATGTTTAAACTCGGCATTTTGAAAAATATTTTATTTTTTTTCGGTTTAAAATATATTTACAAACATTTTTTTTACGTTTTAAATATTGTTACCAAATTAAAGTCCAATACCAAAAACTAGATGCAAAAATGACTTTTACTATACAAGAAAACTAAAAAAATGAGATCTAGATTACTATTTGCAGACCAACAACTTTGTTGTTGAAAATGCAATTTACTGCACAAAAAAAATCAATTTTTGTATTTTTCTTAAATATATTTGTTTCAAAAATAAAGTACCAAAATAAGAAAATGATTCGTGTTTACAGGTTATTTTTGTAGTCTTGGATCGAATGAAATAAAAAAAAGGCGATCTGAAAACCCTATAAAAAGTTATAGCTCATTTCAGTACAATGGACAAAATTTGATAAAATTTGGCATGAATGTTTCATTTGACTTCTTGTGATAATAGACCAATAGAGCCCATAAAAATACTAAATATATTTAGAAGGGTGCTTTTTTCACAGGAAATTAAAAAATTGATCATTTTCTTTTTTATTTTTTGTAGTAAAGTTGACCTCTAATCGAAAAACAGTTTAAAACACGAGTTGTAGGTGGTAAAAAGATCTACAACTTTTGCTAAGATAATTTTTCTATATAACCTCGCAAATATTTTGTTTTTTATTTTTATCTTTTTCAAAAATAGTTAGATTTTAATGAAACTTTTTTTTAACGTACATATCTGTGCTCAAAAGGTAAAAGCTCTTAAGTCTATTTTCATAGTTTTTCAGAAAGTGAATTTTTAACTTTGAATCTGTGTTTAAAAAACACTAAGAGGGTTAATAACTTTTGGTCATAACTTTCTTGTTTTTAATTATTAATCAACAGGGGTAAGAGAGAAATACAGGTTGTGGACAAAATATTTAAGAAAGCGATAAATAGCTAAAACCACTTAAGTCGACTTAAGAGCTTTTACCTTTTGAGCACAGACATAATGGTATGTCTTTTAGTCATTCAATTTTTTTTTGCAAAAAATTTTCAACCAAAAAAGGTTGCGAACAAATTTTTGAAAAATTCTTCTTCTTTTTTTCAGACTTAGTAAGAAAACAACTTGAAAAAAAACGAGTTTTTAGGATGATTTTTTCCATAGATGACGGTAATATCAGCCAGTGAGGAGTGGTCATAGAAACCAAATTAAACTTTTGCAAAATATGTAAAATATTTGACTCTCTTAACTGGAATCTAATATCAGAATTGCTATTTCATGCTCAGTTTTTGAGATATCGAATTTCGAAATTCGTAAAAATCTTATTTTTGTGACCATAATAGTGGCAAAACGTTCGATGCGCTAAACACTATAGTCTGAAAAGCATTGCAAAAATTATGTTCTTGTTTCGTTGTTGTCTTGTTATCGTCTTAAAATAGACAGTTTTCCTTGTGGCCATAGAATGTCCACCTGCTTAAAGCGGAACTATTATTATACTATCAGTGAGCTGACTCTATACTCAATATTTTCCACAGCTCACATTCCATTCAGACGATAAGTAATACAAGTTAAAGTATACCACAAAAGAAGTACATCTGTTCTAAGTCGACCAACCACAGATCACATGTGTAGCTTTTCTTCCAAGAGAAGAGAGAGAAACCAAGACTTCCGAGCAATAAAGATTTAATTTGACTTCCCGACACGAGTGGTAAGGAGTAGAAAATCATCCAGCAAACGCTGCTTGATTGCCAGCAAATTCTCAAATCAATTAACCTTTCGAAAAACGAGAGACCACCAGAAACCCGAAAACCATTCCAGAATATCGAATGCAAAAATATATTTAATAGAGTAAACTAAATATTGAAATTTGTGTTTAAAATCATTTCTCTGGTAACCAATTACAGAAAAACTTATAAACTCAAGTATCCTGACAGGATGCGTTTAAGAAGGAGGCCATAAGCCATAGAATTGATTTATTTTATTTGTATACAAAGAAATCTTAACCTCAAAACACCCTGTAGGTACATGCTAACATATTTCAAAAACATTTCGATGCAAGATAGATACCCCCAAAAGCTTTCGGTCATAGTCACGGCTATAGCAAAATGAGAAATGTCATCGAGTTGAAATGATTTCATTATGCACAGGATTCCTTTCAAACAAAATATGAAGAATAATGGGGCTGGCCTCATCTTTAGCTGCATTATGTGCAAATGGAACAACAATAATTCTGGTTATTCTGTGAACTTAACCTCGCAACCACAAGCCGCATTGAGGCTACCAATGCACAAAGTCTAAAACCTTTCCCTAATAACTCTGAAAATGGAAAGGCAGGCAGTATAGTAGTGCCAGCCGACACATGCTGAGTTACATAATCAGAGTGAATATCCTGTCTAACCATAAAAACCCCCTCCCTCCCCCTCCTTCTAGCTCTTAACTCAAACATACACCTACACATTCTGTTGTATGACTCTTACATCAGTGTCACCGCACACACCACATCAGTTAAGTGTAACAGAATATTTATATGATGATACGCTATATATGGAATGGATGGTGTATATCCTGTCGTATAAGGAGTAATCCTGCCGCAGGCTGAATAAACACACTCCATCTGTCTCACTTTTTGATGCTTCACAGAGTCAATAAACAAAATACCAAACATCATTTGCAAAACAGCGCAAAAAGGGTGACATAATTTAGGTGAAAAGTCGTCGTCTCTTAACTCAAAAAGCCAATAATGTTGAGTTAATTGATTGTGAACACAATATTTATCGGCGAGGCAAGGCGAGGATACCTTTTTGCTGGTCATAAAATCATCTTGAGATGTATTCATCTGGTTTGGATCTTGATTTACATCAATCTATCAGGTTTATCTTCTATCTTTTCTGTTAAGTGGAACCCTGCTTTGAGGGAAAAAACACGAACTTTGATTCTTATGGAGGAATGTTTTGTGTGTATGTGTGTGTGTCGTCGATTAAATAATTACACACAAACAAATTAGGATCAACTGCAAAAACATTAGAACCATCAATCTGTTGCAGTAGTATAGCGTTGTTATTGTTATCCTCCCATCGAACACACATCGAAAAACAATAGAAAATTATTTAAGATTTATTACTTTTTGCTGTTGTTGTTGTTGTGTGTTTGTTTGTTGCGTTGAACTTTTCTTCCAGCAGGAATTTTGGGTATCTTGATACATGGATTCCCGCATGTCCTGAACGCACTTATATATTTCCCTGATAAACAGGGCCGGCTTTGAATGAGTATAACGGCTCATAAGGCACTTGAAGATATTCCGGTTATTAAATGATAATGAAATAAGTTATTCCATTCACATCTAGTTCGCCTTGAGGAAAGACAGCAAAGTTCAAACATTGAAAATTGTAATATTTATACTTTTTTTTATAAAATTATAATTCACACTTGCATTAGGTATATAAATACTAGACCATCGTTATTTTTATATCAAAAAATTCTTGGAAATGACCCTAAAATAATATTGTCACTTCGAGAGATAACAACTTTTAGAGGTCATAACCTCAATTTTATTAAAAAATAAAGTGCACGACTGGGTCGCACGTACTTGCTCTTCAAGATAAAGTTACTATTTATGCTAAGCCTTTTTAATTAAAAATTTGTAAATGCAGTTTTAGAAAAAAACATTAAAAAAAGCATAAAATTCGGTTTTCAAATGACTAAAACAGCTTCTGAAATGAATTTAACCTGAAAACGAAGTATGCAATTTGATTTCTTTTATAATGATACATTTTTAGAAAAAAGAGAAAAAAAATTTGAAAATCGTTTGAGCCGTTTTCTAAAAAAAACTATTTTTTTCTATATAAAATTTAGCAAGGACTTTTATAAAAAAAAATTGGTACGCCACTTGTAAGATATTATTTATTAAAATCTATAAACTAAATTTTGAAAAAAAATATTCAACTTTTTTTTTGTGCGAATGCATAACTTGATATATGGTACCCATATCGCAAGTAAAAAGGCAAGTTTTTCAAATATTAATTATTAAAAAATAATCTTAACATAAGGAGTTTTTTTCAAAAAAAAAAAAAAAAAATTTATATTTGTTCAAAAAATATTTTGACAAAAAATATGCTATTTTAAAAAAAATATGAGCTATTTTCTTAACTAAAATTGAAAGAGACGTGATGGATATTGGAATCGAAAGACTATAAAATTATATTTCATTCACGCATACAAATAAAAAATATGGAAAATCTACCACTCGAGATATGGTCGTTTGAAAGTCAAAAAACTTCAAAATAGATATTTGAGAAATAATTCACCAAAAGGAAAATTACATTTTTCTTAAAGTATTTTTTATGGTGTTTTTAATTTATTTGCCAAGTTTAGTATCCATCAAATTTCGTATTTAAACTTTGGTTTTGCCTTACTAGTATTCTTAAAAATTTATTTATTTTTTTATTTTGAGGTCAATTTTCTTCAAAAAATGCGTAGCAAATATAAATTTTTATTAATATTTTGTGTCTTTCTCAAAAAGCGTATAAAATAAATTAATTTTTCTTATTTAAGATAATTTTAATTTGAAGTACATAAAAATAAGGAGGTGTTTAACGTGTCTTCCTTCGGTTTTTGGATTTCATTGCGAATATTTATTGATAATTTAGAAAAACTGATTTTTCGCAAAAATGAATCCAACGATTTTAATGAAAAAAAATCATGAAAAACTTTTCTTTCTATGAAACCCGTTAATCAGTGGCCGTTTATTTTTCTTGAATTGGTTGACTTAAAATAAGGCCATTGAATTTTGGAAAAAGTTATATTTTATAACGTAAAACTTTGAAAAAAAAATGAACTAAAATTTATAATTTTTTTTTTTTTAATTCTGAGTTTGAAAATCATTCATTTCATAAACTATTTATTGGATTAACTTAATTTAAAATAAAAGAAGGATTTTCTAGCTGTCAAAAAAAGATATAATTTGATGTTGTGTTAAACCTCGTTGTATTTTAATACTTTTTTTTTTTTTTTGCTCTAAGTCAACTTTTGAGAAAATTTCCCCACCCATCTGAATGGGTTGACCCCGTCTTTGCTAGTTGCTTTCCTAAAATTGACCTGGAAAATTGTTGGCATAGTTTAGTTTTGAAAACTTTTAACAAAATTTTAACCAGTAACAGTTAAAGTATTTTTGAATACCAACATTTCAATAAAAAAAAAAGGTGCTTGTTATTATGTACGCGCGCCAGGAGTTATACTTCCTGTGCATTTTGTTCTATGGTTTTTCTGTAATATATTATTAACAGTCTTTGATTTTAATTTAATCAACATTGTCATAGAATTATCGTTATTGATATTTAGGCTAATATATGAAAATAAAGCAAAAAACATGTATTTTGCTGATATCTCGAGAATGCTTGTATGGAAAAATGAATTATTGTCATTTTCTTGTTGAGCGACCTAAAATTTATCTAAAAAATACTTTTTTTTAAATGTACTTTTTTCGTGTAAACTAGTGTAATATATTGGCATTTTGTTGTTATCAATATCTCTTAAATAACTGCATTCTTGTTGCACTATCACTTTCGGATGCACACACTTACATCTGCATGAATTCCAAATCTGCTGCGGTATCTGCTGTATCTATATTGTCTCCTGGCAATTAAATTTAGCCATATATATTCTCACTTGGTCTCTTTCTTTGACCAAAAATTAATTCCTTAAAACAGAGTATGTAAAATAAATAAAATTAATCAAATGGGTCACTGTGGCGTATGTGGAACCTTTTTGTTAACTTTTCTCGTATTCAAATTGTCGCTCAAAAAATTTATCTGAGTAAGTCGAAAAAAAGTTATGCTTAGTTATAGTTTCCTTTGGCTAAGTTAGTTGCCACAGTTTTAGTCAAATGTCATTTGACTAAGTGTCCATAGATTTAACCTTGTTTACTTGAAAATCAACAGTTCTTGCTACTGAAAAGATTATTGATTAAAAAAAGTGAATAGATTTAGAGCTGTAGCAACTAGCTTAATATGTAAGTAAGCTCCTTAAGTTAACTAGTACTAGTACACACTTCGCTTCATCGGATCCAAATCTAAAAAAGTTTTTCAAATAAGAAAAATTGTGTTGGAAATGAAAAAAAAACGTATTTTTAAAAATTGAATGTTCAACATTTGTTGTTTCAAAAATTCTGTTGTTCCTCGGATTATAAAGAAACCAAATGTTAAACCGCAATTACAATTCAAGATGGTGGATACAAGATGAATTTTTTTTATGTTTAAAATCTTCGATCAAATCTCCTTCATTTGAGACAACAATTTAGGTGGTACGAATAAAATAGTACACAAAATTAATTAAAAAAAAAAATTGCTACCCTCATGAAAAATTTTATATTTGCAATTAGATCGAAGAATCAAAAGAATCCATACAAATATAATGGGTAGGAGGGTATTTTTTGGTGGTAAAGACGGAGGAGGTGAAGACTAAAAAAAATAAAATCAAAAATGGTGCTGCAATATAAACATGTGTTACATGATTTAAAAGTATTTTTTGATGCTAAATCTAATGACATCAAAACTTAGTCAATACGACTACTCTATACAAAGTTGTACTGTATTTTAAGCTTAAAAGTGTCTTTGTTTTTGCCTTTAGACGTAAAATGGAACCGAAATCCATGAAAATAAGATGATATACTCGTGAAATTTAGTAAAAGCGTTTCATTTGAAACAGTAACAAGGAATCTAGATAGACCTGAAAAATATTTTTGGTAAAAGGGTGTTTTTTTCTCAAGAGGAACAAAGATATGGAATAAGTAGTTATGAAAACTATATAGTAAAAATGTTACCCTGATGAAAGTTGGTAAAAAATTTTTATTTGCAATTGGAACCAAAAATCTAAAAAGTACATAGGAATATTTTAGGTGAAAGGGTGTTTTTTTTTATTGTAGAGTAATGCAAATCTGTGTTTAGTCCCAAGTAACCAATAATTTAAATGGTACGAAATCAGTATAAACATTTCCCTTGTCATGGTAACAAAGAATCAAATGAGTTTATCACATTGTTTTAAATGAAAGGGTGTTTTTTTTTTTATGAGGGGGAAATAAACGGACTACATGTTTAATATCTCTTACAAAATATTTTTATAGACTCTTTTTCTTTTTCTTCAATCTTATTGCAAATGTAAAACTTCTGTTTCATGAGGGTAACAATTTGTTTTTTATTAAATACCAATTTGCCCGCACTAAGGTGTGCTTCATACAAAAATTGAACTGATCTAAAATTTTGTTTTAAAAAAGAATAAATAAAAAACCTCGGGGCCCTGGACTCCGGTGAAAAAAGTCCATGCATGAATATGGCACTGCTTGCATATATTGGTTAATAGATGTGGTCACCTCACCTAACCCCCCCCCCCCCCCCCCAACCAGAAACAAAGAAGACACTCTTGTGTACATTTGAGAACGTTTCAGTTTCATCGGACCGCACCCGTCCCCTCATTCACAACTCACAAGTCATCCTCATTCCTTGTATGTTGTTTTTACCAAAAAAAACCAAGTCTACCTTCTAGTAGAATACCGTAAGCGTAACCGAACCGACATCACCCCAAAGGAATTTATTTATTTATAAATTTGTGCCTTTGTTTCTCTCAACCGTCGTCGTTGTCGTCGCATCAGTGGGTAGGGGTAGGTCGGTTAGTCGTCCATCCAATGGCTTTGGAATATAATAAGAAGAAATATTTGGGGAACCCTTGAGATTAGGTTGAAATACCTTCATCCTACTTGAAATAGTTTTTTTTTTTTTTTTTTTTCATTTTAGATTTCGTTTGAATTGTTTTAGTGTATTTTTTCTGGTTTTGCTTCTTTTTTTTTTTTGGATTTTCTGTATTTTTTTTTTTTTTTTTTTGAAATAAGGATGAAAAAGTAGGTAGGCAAGGTACGAGTATATAATATATCCTGTGTCGTGGTGGATTGCCTCGTGGTCGTGAGGAATTTCTTTCTTGTTTATTTTTTTTTTTTCTCGGTCGAGTTCGTAAAATTTATTTTCTATAAGCAAAGTCATATATCAAAATTTCAATTTTCTCAAAAATGAAATAGAATGCTCTCTGGCATGTGTCAGCCCGATGGGTCACAAAAGCTCACAAGGTGAGTGGCCCTGGCTAGGATCTTTTCGTTATTTCATTTTTTTTTTTTTGTTGTTTTTATTTTTTTTTGCTTGTCTCTCTGGTTTGTTTGTTCGACTTCTTAAAAGCCAATGAGACACATGTTTTTCTTGCAAAGTTCGTTGTTCGGCCTAAACATTGTATGGCAGCGTCCCGGGAGGGATCAAGAAAATCGTTTGATTTTTTTTTTTTTTTTTTTTCACATCATAATAATTCATGTGCAAATAAAATGGCTAATGGGGGATGAATGTGTAGGTGTGGTATACGGCGGCGAGCGATGATGATGATGATGATGTACGTATAAAGCCTCCTTTGTAAAAAATCTTCAAACAATGCACAAGAAGAGGCGCATGTTGGTGTGGAATGTTTTGATGCTTCGACCTCGGTATATTTGGTCGTGTGGAAAGGTTTCACAATATTTTTTTTTTTCTGTATTTCTTTTGATATCGAAATACCGAGGTAAATAAACAAAGAAAAAGATAAAAACCAATTTTTAGGGTATCAACAAATATAATTCTGTTTGCATGGATTCAAATTGACAAGTCAGGACTTTTTGTATTTTTCTTTGTTAAAGGATTTTGCAAAACCTTATAGCTACCATCATCATCTCCTTCCTCAAACCGTCCAAGTCTCGTCTGTCATAAAGAATTATAATAAAAATGCTTGACTGCTATATATGCGACGAGGACGACCAACAACAAGCATTTTAATAGTCCTTTTCAATAAAATATTTAAGAAATCGACAAGGAAAGTAAAAAAAAAAAAAAAAAAAAACATTGTTGCTTCTTTTTGTCAAATGAAAGTTTTTGAAAACACACACACACTATTTCTAATACAAATCTTTATTTTCCTCAAACGAAAACGAAAATCTCGACTTTGATTCCTCAAAATGTGTAGAAATAAGAAGAGAAATGCTGAATTATGCTTAAATAATCACATGAATAGAAGTTGAAAGCAATGTCCAGGAAATAGTATATCCTATCCTATCCTTTCTTTTGAGTCGATGGATTTTCGTTTTTTGTTGGTTCTTCGTCCTTGTGGTTGTATATTCAGGATTTATTTTAGACAAAAAATAGAAAAAAAAATAAAAATGAAGATGAAGAGAAATCTCGTCATTTGATATCACATATCTGTAGATCTTCTGACTTTGTTGATAGATTTTTTTTTTTTTTATTTTATTATTGTTGAGTTAGAAAAAGAGAGGATGTCCTTTCGTCCTTGTTGTGTGTGTGTGTGGCCACAATCAGAGTAAAGAAAAGTTCTCATACACATTTTGTACGAGTATATCTATGAATTGACAACAAAACGACAGGAGCAATATTACTCGACATCAGTGTATTATTGAAAGAGTTGTTGTTGTCCTTGTGAACTCAAATCCTCACATCAACATTAAACGTATACCTACTGCCATCGCATATTACGGAGAATGGAGAGGTCTTTCCATCCATAGAGGAGAACCTTTTCTATATAGAAAAGAGTATGTTGTGTAGAGGTACTTCCTGGTGATTTTTTTTTTTTGCTAGGAAGAAAAAGAGGATGTTCGGGGATACTACTTTGCCGTACACACCATTCATTCCAATGCGATGGCCCCATCACCATTTTGCCCACCAACATTAGAACATAATCACGACGTTTATAATACGTTGCCGGAGATTTCGTATAATGAATAGAAAGCCACAAATAACAATACTCTCTATACTATGTTGTTGGCTCTTGAAATGAAATTGGTGCTTGTTGAAGCTAAGACTCCTTTTCATGTGGCGCTTTTTGTATCACAAAAACAGAATGTTGACAAGGATAAATAGTGTCCATTTTGTTGGGATTTCAAAAAGAAAAAAAAAAAAAAAAATTATACCTCACGTTGTGTACAATTTTCTCTCTTTTCTTTTCTTTCATTCTCTATGCGTTTTCTATTTTAGAAGAACAACAACTTCTTGTATAGAAGAGATACTTTCTCGTATTGCTGCTCGTACAAATGAAAGTACATAGGACCTCTTTTCTGATTATACCAACTTTTATCTATGGGGGAGTGTTTTTTTTTTTTTTTTTTTTTTTTAATTTTTTTTGTACCCTGGACATTCTGGAGGAGATGAAAATGTTTGTCTAATCCATATTGGGTTATCCTGGAATCGTATATTTAATTTCAAGACTTTTAATGACTCAAGAATTAAATGTGATAAAAGTCCGTCTTTATTTGATTTCTTTTTTGTTTTTTTTTTTATTTATTTTTTGTTTATTTCTTCCTAGAGGAGGAAATGTAATTTTTGAAATGAAGATTGTTGAAAAATTATACTTAATGATGGTAGTTTCGGAGAGAGCTGTGGAATATTGTAAAATTTACTCAACTTAATCATAAAGCTTGAAATATTGTGTTTTTAAAACAAATAAAAAAAATTATACACAATTAATCATAATATTTTAATGGGAGGAATTATTTTGTCCTTGTTGTTGTTGGTTTTAATTAAAAAGAAAGTTTATGTACATGGATTTAGCTAGCACTGTGTCCTTGGCACAGACAAGAACGTGCGGTTTCTGAGGTATTTTTTTTATGTTTGTTTGTCGAAAAACTAATGGATCATTTTTTATTTTTCGTTTTTCCTTCGTTTACAAGTCAAAGTGGTTTTTAATCATTTTGGTGTTGTATGGCAATTCATTTAAATTTGTATATCCTTTTTTTAAATTTAATTTTTTTCTTTTTTTTCAAACAAGAATTAACTTTAAACAAACTTGAATTTTTTTTTTTCTTAAATTTAAAATTATTTTATTTTCATCTTGCTTTTTGTGTAAAAATTTAAATTTATTTTAAAAGAATAAATTGGCCTAGTTTTTATAATAATCGAGTAAAATTGTGTTTTTATTAAGAAAGATTTGAAGGTAATTTTTTTATCTCTGTTGAATGTGAATCGTTGGTTTGCCAACAAAATTTCATTATGCAACATGTTCAAAAATGCCAAAATTTGAGCCCAAAACTATCAGTTCGTAGCAAATCAATTTCTTTTATTTTTGGTCGTGATATTTGAAAATATAAAACAATATAACTAAGTGTTGATTATTTTTCTTTCTCATATTAACACTAATTATAACTTATTCATTCTAGATATAATACATAATTGTACCAATCAAAAATCTACATTTTTTGGGCGGCAATTTTTCCATACAATTTTTTATACGAGAGATTCTTAAACTTTACAATTTTTTTTTTTGTTAAAATTTATTTTTGATAAACGTGAAAGTAATTAAAAAAATTTGTATTTCCGTTTTTAGAAATTCATAAAGTGGGATTTACTCCTCCGCACAGTAGGCTAGATTTTTATTTTACTGTATTTCTGGCTAGAGATCCCTTTAATATAATGTTTCGAGAGGAATTTTTCCCGCCAAAAATATAATTTACAGCATAATTTTCCGAAGGAATTCCTTAATAATTTGAGTCAAACGATGTTTGCATTTACCCTGTAAAAATTCACCAAAATATTTGTTTGGGTAAATGTAAACACGAAAAAAAAAATATAAATCCGTTCGAAATTTTTGATTTTTGATTCTTTTCATTTAATGTCTATCAAATTTGATACTTGAAAAGTATATTTAAAACAATTTACCTAACAATTTTGTTCACAAAATATTAATATTTCAAAAAGCTAACTAACTTAAAATGAAACACTTCAGAAAAAAGGCTACTGACGACTGAAAATTGAAAATTGAACGCCCACGAATGAGTGACATGTAACGTGGTATAGAATGAATGCGTCCAAAGGTTTATTTAGTTGGTCCGTTCAGAACTGCATTACTTGTATGAAATCTGAGCTCTGTTTCCATTTACCTCTGTTAACATTTACCCACATTTACCCTACATGCTTTTGAGCTCCGAAATATGTATGCCATTTTATTTCTTTCAAAAGCAAGCATTTTAAGTAAAAAAAAAATTTTTTAATGAAGCTGTTTAAAAAAAAAGATTTTTTACATATAAAAAAAATCTATAACAGTGTTTAAAAAAAAGTTAGCTTCATAAAATCAGTGATCCGTTTTTAAAAAATTGATTTTTAGAAATATATTAAACTATTTTTAAAGATCAAAAAAAAAATTGTTTTAAAAATTTTGATATGAAATAATTTTAAAATTATTCAAAAATCTTTTGTATGAAAATTTTCATCTAAATACATGTTTTTACGTTTGTTTTTGAGAAAATTAAGTTTCTTCATATTGGTTGTTTGTATGGCAGGTATCGTTAATTTTGAACCGCAAAATATGTATCAAATGTAGCTAAGAATTCATTTTTACACGTAAACATAATGTTTTTACAACCACTTGCATTTTTAAGGATACAATAACTCAATTAGACAAAAACTGGAAGCTGATTTTGTTTGTAAATGTTTCAGAAATAGTCGAAATTAAATTGCAGTTGAGTTTTGTCCGTGGACTTTTGTGAGAAATTTTGTAACTTAACTCAAAGCCAAAAAATTGATTCAAAACAACTTTCCGAAAATCTTCAAAGTTTCCAAAATTGAAAAAAACGGATCATAATTGTAATACAAATAATCCTCCAATAAAAAAAAATATTTTTAAACAAGTTTTTAAGATTTTTATACCAAAACTCTGAATTTTTGTATTTAAAAAAAAAAAAATATTTTTTCTTCGATTTTAAAAATAAGGAAACTTTGTATCAGCTTAGTCCTTTGACCGATTTTAAAATTTCTTTCGGCTTTTGAAGCTTCCAATATTCCCTAGCCCAGTAAAAAAATTAAACTGAGAAAATATAAAAAAGAGCCTGAATAAAAACAAATAATTTGAGTTTTATTTGTTTTTTTTAATTTTGAAATATTTTCTAGCGATTTTCGAATAAATATTGAAATGAATTCAAAATAATTTTAAGACCTCAGTATTGATAATTTTTCCAAAAAGAATTTTTGCAAATTAATTTTAAATTTAAGATAAGAGCAAATGTATGACCCTGCACTATGCAGACAAATTAATTTTATAAAAAAGTAAGGTAATCATTTTGAATCAATTAAAGATCGGTACGAAATTCTTTAGTTTTTTTTTATTTAACGTTACTTATAACGAATTTATGGAAAAAAGAGTCAGAATTGATCTAAAAATTGTCATCTGAAATTTTGAACTACTGTCATCGTGCCACGCAACTGAACCGATTTTCAAAAAAAGGACAAGACAATTGTCGTACTTTTTCTGAAAATCGGTTCATCCACCACTTTAAAATCGATAAAAAGTAGGTGCATATCGATCTAGAATTCCCGTTTTTTTTTCTCCAAAATCTGTTAAAGTGTGACCATTTGATCGACTGTTTACTTAACTATCAGAAAACAAGCGCCGAATTTGCTGTTTCAAGCATTTCCTATGGTAGATGTCACACGAGTGCATCCTCCCTTATGCTCTCTTCATCCCTTCGCAATTTCTGGATAGCTTTAACGTCTGCCCTTTGACTATCTAAGATGTACACTAATTGTTGGGCCGAACGTGGTCTGTACAAGGACAGTACATTCAACATAAATATTCAAAATTCGGTCTCTTTGTTTAGTTTCCTGGCGTGTCGTTAACATTTAAATCATCCGTATTGGATGCTTGTTGGTGACGACGTGACGACGTACAACTTACAACTCTCATCGTGGAGAACAAGACTCTTAGTTAGAATCGGATAAAACCTCTCCTTATAAGCCTGAGCTCCGAATATGTACTATACTAGCCCGTGTAAGGTGTTCACTAAGAAGTTCATCCTGACAGGAACTGTTGACGCTACCGTTGATTCCTACCGTGTTGACTTGATTGCCTCGATGGAAGGAGTATTGCCTTAGTGGACAAATTCTTCTCGTTTGCTTTCCCCAAACCTAACCTTCCACAAGCGACTATTTCCACCATCTCCTATTTAACAGTCACGTCTAATTAAAATCAAATAACTTAAGAATATAATCTACCGTATGTTTTTTTACAACCACAATTTTGTGTATTTATGTTTATTTTTTTGTACTTCGCAAACTTTCTTGGTTTCACAAAATAAAACCACGACAAGGAACCACATTACCAGAAAAAGTTCAAACGGAACTCTTGTCCAACAAAATTGTTTTTTTTTTTTTTGCTTTTTTAATTAGTATGTGTAAGGAAGTCATATAATAGTGACTTTGCAGCAAAGTGCAATAAATTTTGCCAACACGCACTGTCACCATGTAGAGTCCACAGCATACAAACATGTACAATTTATACATTCACAACATACAGCTTCTATTAGGTTAAGTTTTTATGGCAACAAAAGAAGAAATCTGTTGCGATAGCAGATTTTTCGTTTTTTTCTTGTATTTTTTTTTTTTTTTTGGTTTTGCTTCAACTTAAATTTTCAAACACAACGAAAACTTAAAAATACCAAAAGTCCCTAACAAGTCTTGACGTTGAGTACAAAAAAAAAAAAAAAAAAAAAAAAAAAAAAAAAAAAAAAACAGAAAATGAAAGAACATCACAACACACAACAAATTGTGTATGTTTGTGTTTTTACTTTTACTCTAAAAATTACAAACATATTGCGATGAGAGAGTAGGAGTTGCAGGACATCCTGTCAACATTGTAAACAAAAACACAAAGAGTCTTTTAGTTAAAATACAAACAAACACACTCGCAACACAAATTTAAAGTCGAAAATGTTTTTTAAGCTTGCCAAAACAAAATGCTTGCTGCAATATAAACAAAATATTATTTTAACCTTCATAAAGCAAGAAAAGTTCAAAGAGGCTATGCTGTGTGCATAAAGTCGGAGAATATAGATTCTTTTTTCTGTCTGTTTTAAGAAAACAAAATAGACGAAAAAAAAAAAAAAAAAAAAAAACAAGTTCAATTTTTAAGGTCCTCTGGCTTTTATATACATTTTTTTTTTTTTTTTTTGTTTGATACAATCAATATCCTCTTTTCAACGGGTTATCGCTGTCATCAGTATCATTATTTCTAGCTCTTGGATTTATGTTCGGATACTTCACTTTTTGGGTTACCTCATAAGATATCCACAACTAAATCCACATATAGCAGCTATTTATAGAAAAGTTTCATGACGAGGCACTATCGATTGCCAAGGAATTTATTGTCTGAAGTAGTCCTTTTAGATGGAACTACATACAACACACATCTTGGTTTGGTTTGTGCAGGGTGATGCTTCTATGGTTTTTGGCAATTTAACAAAACTTACACGGAAGCAGAAATAATAGCAATGCGATAAGTCTTTCAGTCTGGCTCTCTTCATATTGCGCCTCCAGAAGAAGATTGCTGCGAATGGCATATCGGTGAACAAACATTTGAGGCACTATAAACTGGGTATAGTACGGGGAGCAATGGTTGATGAGAAGTTGAAATTAAGTTTTCGTTTTTCAATTTTATTTTGACCATTTTGAATCTTTTGGCCAAAACTTTTTTGTTAAGACGAATAAAAAAAAAACTAAAAAACATCGTTTTTTTTTAAATCGGACCAGTTTTACGGCTTTGGTGGCTGTTCAGCGGACAAATTATCTGCAAAGTTCAGGATCATAATAATTTATTACAAATCTATTGATGGGATTTGAATGAAGTGCATTTTATCTGTCTGAATCATTTTCAATTATTTAAAAAATCTAAATACTCTCTTGAAGTCCAATTAAAGCGTTTTTAGAGGTGGAATGTTCTGAAGTAATAGTTTTCAATGGATAACTTTATGGTTTTTGGGATTATAAAATTGTATCTTCATCGTTCTTGATATCAATCGTGGCAATTTCGAATTCGAAAACAGAGTGGCAAAACGCGCTAAAGTATGACTTTTCAAAACAGCATATTGTTGACAATTGAGAAAGATGTTCACGGAACAGTTAGTACCTTCCCCTTTGGTGTAATTGTTTGTTTGATGGACTATCACGCCGGCTGGAGGAGATCTGAGTTCGATTTCCAATCTATGCCACATTGAATTTTTATGGGTACTGTTTCTTACGAGGAATTAACTTAAATTGTCATGAAAAGTGCATCTCACGACCCGTTCGCACCGGCAGAAAACTAGGTAATGGTCCTTGGGTGATCATTTAAATGTCAAAATAAGCTTGTTTAAATACTGCGCCGATTGAGATCAGAACCAACACTCAGAGAAATAATATTTTTGTTTTCATTCGCGACTAATGAATATCCTTTGAATTAAAAGAAAATCATTTGCTGAAAAGTTAATACAATCCCCAATCCCCGCAAAAGCTTGTCATTCGTAGCAACTGTATTACATTTGATCCAAATTGTAATTCTATTACAGCAAACATAATGGAAAACAACCCATTTGTTTGGAGGTTATTTTCCAGAGTTTATTGCAGCAAACGAAAATACTTCCCAGATCTAAACACCTTTTCGTTTAGTAGAAAATTCTGTTGTTTGCAGAAAACGAATAGGTAGTTTACGAAGAACCTCTAAAGAGAGTAGTTTGTTGCAAAGAACTTAACTTTTGGTGTAAGCAAATGACTGCGCAGGAAACCAACTTTTTTAATAATTGCCTCAATGTTTTTGGTATTCATGTATTCTATGCTACAAAAAAGTTATCTATTTCTTGTCGCAATAGCAACAGCCTTTGTTCGAAATCCAGAGGTCACAG
This sequence comes from Meliscaeva auricollis, assembly GCA_948107695.1. NCBI lineage: Eukaryota > Metazoa > Arthropoda > Insecta > Diptera > Syrphidae > Meliscaeva > Meliscaeva auricollis. The sequence continues at coordinate 27,899,636 of OX403619.1, read as the reverse complement.
ATTCAATCACTGATGTTACGCTAAACTTTTTTTTATTTATTAGTTCGCATAACATAACCAAACGAAAAGTCGTTTGACGAAAACGATTAGTTCTCTTATTTTGTTTATACGCTTTCAACGCCAATCATAAAGAATGACAAGATATGTACTTGTCTCGTAAGTGAAAGGTCGCCGCTACGCTAAACTTCTTTTTTTTTATCGTTCGCAAAAAGTGTTTAATACAAACGAATTTACCAATTTGCTGCAAATTGAATTGTCCAGCAAACGATTTGTTCACTCAGTGCTATAATCTGGAACACTGAGTGAAGAAGATAGTCTGAGTTTTTGAAGCATTCATTTTAATCTTCCAGTCAAAAAAATAATCTTGTATTATATATAATGCAGATTGCAGATTGGTTTCAATATTGAAACTGTTATTTCCTGTTATTTGCAGGAATATAAGTTGGATGCGGAGGGTACAAGATGCTAAAAGGGTGCCTAGAATTTAGGTTTGAGAGAATATTTCCCCATGTATTTGCCCGCAAACAACCCCAACTTCTGTGTCTGGAATTAAAATCACCTCCAATAAGATATAAATCATTTGTACTAATTAGTTTTCTCAAATCGTTATTAAAATGAAAACGTCTATCCGCATTAGCTGCACGACCAGAAAAATATACAGAATATATTTTTAAAGCAGAACCATTTGAAAAAGGTATTTTAACCCCTACATTTTGAATGATTTTGGTATTAATAATTGAAATTAATTCATGACGTATACATTTTTTAACTAAAACGGCAACGCCACCTCCCCTTCTATCCTCTCTGTCAAGACGATAACAAGAGTATTCATTATTTGTTAGTTTGTCATTCAAACTAAGCCAAGTCTCGGAAACTAAACCTACATCTACATTATGCTTATGAAGAAAAGCAAAAAATTCAATAGTTTTACAGCGAATGCTTCTAGCATTCCAACAAATAATATTCAGGGATGTGCTATCCATTACTTATTACTATTATAAAGGTACTTAATTGCTAATTGTGCAATAGTATTAAATTGGTCAGATTTTGTTTTACATTTACCTAACAAAGTTATCATTTCAGCCGTAAGCTTATTTATTTCTTCCATAGAAAAGAGAACATTGTTGTCATCATTACAAGAAGTATTGTTGTTTTTACTCCAAGCTCCGCAGTCAGAAGGGACAGGTACAGGAACAGAAACAGGTTTTGCATACATCGGTGCTCTCCGATGAGTGGTGAGAGATGGAAAGTCAGTTGTTTTTTTGTTTGTGTTGTATTGCCAATGCTGATGCTGAAGCTGATGCATGCTTGGAACAGGAATAGTTTGACGTTTGTTTTTTGATGAAAGCTTTTCTCTCATATCAAAAAAGCTTTTGCGACTCATGCATGAGAGATCAGTCGATTTATGTGTCGCATTGCAATTGGCGCATTTGATGTTTTTAGAATCACATTTACTCGTTTCGTGGTTTTCTGAACAGATCGCGCAGTGAGTCCTGATGTGGCAGTTCTTCTCTCCATGGCCAAACATCTGACAATTAAAGCACTGAGTGTATTTTTGGGTTTGACGTCTTGCAAATTCCCATTTAACTTGGGTGCGAAAGATGGATCTTACATTTTTTCTCAAGTCAAAAAGTTTGATTGAACCACGTTCGAGGAAAACAATATAAAAAATATCTGTGAAATGTTCATGCTGTTTTTTTATTAATTTAATGTTTTCACACTTTAAACCCAGTTGGATAAGTTCATTTTTTAATGTTTCGGTTGGCATTTCATCCAGACCAAAAACAACAACTTTAAATGACCTTGTTGTTGGAAGGTCATGTGTAAAAAATTGCCAATTTTTAGATTTCAATGCAGAACATACACTTTTATGATCTTCACTTTTATTCAGATTTATTTTGATGCCAATGGACATTTTTTTAATAAAATAGTCATTTATTTTAATGTCTTTAAGTAAAGAGTGAACATTTTCTGCAGTTTTTTGCAACACAACAATAGATGGAATCTTAATTTTTTTTATTGGTGGTGAAGATGGAGCTTCGTCTAATTCAATATCATTATCGTCGGAGTCCGGAAGACATTGTAAAGGCGTAAACCGCCCATACTTAAAGTTTTTATCGTCCGCACTCATTTTACGATTTTTAACGTTGAAAGACAAATGAATGTCTTCAACTAAAGTAGGTGATCGATTTCGTTTACTAATAGTTGTCGTTTTAAGGGTACCGCACAGAAAAAGGTCTGATTAGTTCAGACAATCGATTAGTTTTTAAACTCACTTAGAAAATCAAATTCCTCAAATTTGATTCAAATCGTGCAAGCCGTTTTAAAGATAAAAGTGATATGCAAAAGTGGGCGTGCCATTGGGCGGAGAGGGAAGACATAATTTTTTTATTTTTGAGCTCATCTAGATAATCAAATTCCCCAAATTTGATTAATATCGAGCAAGCCATTTTAAAGATAAAAGTGATATGCTAAAGTGGGCGTGGCAGTGGGCGGAGAGGGAAGTCATAATTTTGTGTATTTGAGCTCAGCTATATAATCAAATTCCGCAAATTTGATTCATATCGTGCAAGCTGTTTTAAAGATATAAGTAATATACAAAAGTGGGCGTGGCAGGGGGCGTGAAAATTTCGTTAGGTTTTGTAAAATTTAATTTTTATTACATTTACAGCAAATTTTTTTTACAAAGTCATCTTTTTGATTTTTGTCCACCATCTCCATACAATCGACGCACTGTGTTGTACTAATTTTCCTTTTTCGCACCATTATTCAATAATTCAATAAACAGTCTTACCTCTCAGACTATAACAACAGGCATACTTTTGCCATAGTTTGCAAAAATCAAAAACAGTTAAAATACCCCCACCGAACCGAATATGAATATGAACTCTTCCACAACATAGAAACCCATATAATGGTGTAATATGTTATGAACATGTATAGAAGCACACATACACATACACATACATCCTTACAAACATCTCTGGAATTTTTACTTTAGTCCTTGTTGTGTGTTGGCCCTTAATCAAATATGCATGACAACAGTATTTACATGTGTCGAGTTAAGGTTTTGTTTAATAAAAAGAGTTTAGCGTGTTTTTTTCAGTTTTTTTTTTTCAACGTCGAAAGGGGGATTCTAGAATATTTGCATATCTTCTATATAATATATGTGTTTGGGGGGTTTTCTTTGAACTTACTGTCAAGAGAGAGGGAGAGATGATACACGAGATAATCAGATTCGGTTGAGATAATGTATCTGTGAATGAGCTGCCAAAACACTTGAAGATTAAAATCATGATAATTTCCAGTGAAAAACAAACTTAAATTATTATCATAGACTAGACACTGTTTTAATGAGTTTCGCACTCTCACCAATCCGTTGAAAAGGACGTTTTTTTTTTTTTGTTGGAATTTTGGCCTTTAGATTGTTATCATAAACATTTTGTTTTTGTTTATCGTGGACGTGCTAAAATTGTTATAAATTGAAATTCTGTTTAAGAATTAGCAAGAACATAAATACAAAATTATTCTAAGAAATATATTTTTGTAGATTAGGTGTCTATTTTATTTAGGAGCTGCGAGATTTTAATCGTTTTTTGTGATGGATGAAGAATTTGTAATTGAATTTCCTTCACAAAATGAAAAAGTGATTTGTAATATTTGCAAATTAGAAAAAAAAATTACGTTGACGTTAAAAAAATATGAATAAATTTTTCTGGCACGAGAAGCCCACGAAGAATCAAGGTCTAATGACAGAAAACTGAACCAAGTCACACGAAGAACAAATTTCTGGATGGAAGAACACCAGGTCCAGCCAGATACTGGCTTACGCAGACGACATCGACATCATCGGAAGAACCGAACAAGCTGTACACGATTCCTTCATCCAGATCGAGCAGGCGGCACAAAATCGGGGGCTGCACATTAGTGAAGGTAAAACAAAGTACAGGGTGGCGTCGAATGCGAGAAGAACAGTTGGTCAAACAATCAAGGTAGCGGAGCACGAATTTGAAGTGGTGCAATCCTTTAAATACCTTGGGTATTTAAGAAGAAGAAATACACGGCGGCTTCTCAAATCCAACAGAGCCTACTACAGTCTGTCAAAGCTATTCAAATCCAGAAATCTAACCATAACTTCAAAACTGCTGCTGTACAGGACCATGGTCCTGCCAGTACTCATGTATGGATCCGAGACTTGGGTGCTAAGCAAAAGGCACTGTGACCTCTTAGCCGCGTTCGAGAGAAAAGTCTTACGGAGAATTGTTGGCCCCATATGTGATTAAGGACGATTCCGAAGACGGTACAATCATGAGTTGTTCGCAATTTACCTTGAAGCAGACATAGTGACAAAAATTAAGCTCTGTAGACTCCGGTGGGCAGGGCACCTAGCTCGTATGAGCGAAGAGGAACCTGCTCGGAAAGTCTTTTGCGGTACATTCTATGGTAGACGGCAGCGTGGTAGACCATGCTTGCGCTGGAGAGATGGCGTAGACCAGGACGCCCGAAGCCTTGGGGTGCGCAGCTGGATGGCGTCGGCTCGAGACCGGGATAGGTGGAGAGACTTGTTGAAAGAGGCCAGGACCGGACCCCGGTTGTCGAGCCGATTATGATGATGAAGAACACGGGTTGTCTCTGGTTACTGGGAAAAACGAAATTGTACTGCTTGCAAGGAAACGAATCTCCCCGGTAATGGACTTCCGCATTGATACCGAGATAATAACGAGTGGGTGCGCAGTAAAATACCTGCGAATAAGATTCGACAGAAAACTAAGTTTCTGGGAACATATACGGTCGGCTGCAGAACGCGCATCCTAAGTGACAGCATCCTTGGCCAGGCTGATGGCAAACAGTGACACCTGATGACGACAACACTTGCTACTGATACACTGAAAATAGAAAAGAAACGGAAGCAAATGGCATCGGTACAGAGACGTGGTCCTTTTCGGATAGTCAGTGCGTACCGCACGATGTTGGAAAGAAACCGGAAATTGAAGTCGCACCGGCGATGGTGGAAGCAAAATGGTGATAGTCTGAAAGAAGAGGGCGCTGGACTGCAAAGCTCGTCGGGAAAGTAAACGAATGGAGTAACCGAAAACACGTTGAAGTAAACTATTACGCCACCCAGTTCCTCACCGGACACGGCTACTTCAACCGCTTCCTGCACAAGATAGGAACAAAAAGAAGACCTTCGTGCCAGTACGGAGACGCGAAATCAGATTACTTCCACCACACTGTCTTCGAATGCAGCAGATGGGAATCACCATGCCAGAGTCTAAATAGAAGCATAGGAGTAATCAGGCAGGATAACATCATCCAGAAGATGCCTGAGAATGAAGAGCAATGGATGCAGATAACCGCGTATCTGACCTAGATCCTGAGAACTAAGAAATGATGGAAGCCAGTTCCAGAAATCGAACCCACATAGACAAGGACCCCCCCCCCCCCTCGAAGTAATGCATGAGTAGTCCCAAGAGGGGAGATTATTAAGACACTTTTGGGGGTTAGGTCGGAATGAAATGGAATGAAACGAATAAAATACTCAACCATTTTTGGAGTGGATTAAAAATTTACTCCAGTGTTCGTTGGCTCAATGAAAATAGTTTTGACATTAACCTTTGTCGGGCTCAGAGGTGTTCAAAAATTAATTCGCAAAATTAATCAAACGGAGGCAATGAAGATGGTTTTAATTGTTAAGGAGGCGAAAACAAAGAATATGCTGTTATTGAGCATATGCTGGGTCAAAACGTCAATATAGGCAGTTGTACGAGTTCGAAGTAGTCAAAGTCTACTGGGAATTCACTATTAAGTAAAGGTACATAGCACAACGACATCGGTGTAAAGATCAAATAGAGAATCATACTTTCCAACCGCTAAGAGGGCTTCTCACAGAACCAAAAAGACTTTATATAAGACCTTAGATCGATTTCTCCGTAAATGACAGCAATATCAGACAGCGAGGAGTGGTCATAGAATCTAAATTAATAAAAGATGTTCACTCTCTGAACTCGAATCTGGTAGGTATCATTATTGCTCTATCGTGCAATGTTTTTGAGATATCGAATTCTGAACTTCCCAAAAACATTGTTTTTGTAATTTTTAGAAAGAAATTAATAACACTTTAATCAAATTCAGACTAGTGTTCAGAGCATCAAAAGTTTTGCCAAAAATATGGTCTTGTTTCGGAAAATGAAATCTCTTAATACCTAAAACAGCACAAAAACACTGTTTTTGGGATGTTCAAAATTCATTATCTTAAAAACTGCATGATTGACCGATTCTGATACAAGATTCGAATTAAGAGACTCAAAGTATATTGCAAAAGTTTAATTTGGGTTTCTATTACGTATTACGAAACGAGCGATAATCGTTTTACAAAATAGAGCCCTTGGTTTCTATGACTACTTTTCGCTGGCTGATATTTCTGTCATTTACGGAAAAATCCATCTTAAAAATGTTTTTTTTTTCAAGTTATGACAATGTTTTTCATAATAACCGTAATTTTTTCTTACTTAGTCTTAAAAAATAGGATTTTACCAAATAGAATCCATCTCAAAATTTAAAAAAATTTAAACTTTTTTCGTCAACTTTTTTTAATGAAAATCTATTTTTTCAAAATAATTTCGTCAAAAACACAAAAAAATTGTTGGTTGGCAATTTATGTTTCCCGTTTCAAATACCATTTATCCTAAATTTTCCCAATGCCCTTATTCTGCTAATAATTTTTTTCAACTTTTGCTTCTGGTCTATCAACTAACTTGGTGTGCGTAGCTGGTGGCAACTACTAGCTAAAGACCGCGATGGTGGGATGGAGGAATTTTGTGGCTATGGCCAAGATCCTTCCTGCATTGCAAGCGCCATCTAAAGTAAATAATTAAGTGTTTAGAATGAGTGCTATTGGTCACAACAACTGCCATTTTACTATGAAACAAGGCAGTGGTCGAACGAATTAAGGCGTCTCTTCTCGACACCATTCCATTTGTGCATAGGACGCCCAGGTTCCAAATTTAATTTCTCATGTCACACATCCTTTGGTTACTAGCAAGGATGGGATTTTGCTGACCTAAAAACTTGAAAAAATGGCAAAATAAAACATCTAAATAGGCAAAATAGCCAAAAAAAAGGCATTTATTCAAACAAAAGTAAAAAAAAATTAAAAATAAATTAAAAACGAGGAGAAAATAATGGAAATAATTTAAAAGAAAAGCACAATATAGTAGCTTTGAACAACTATAAATTTTTAAAAAATTTCCGGCAATACCCACCTGGTCCCTTAATAGCGCCTGACAAGAGCTATTGAGTAGAAGCGAGTGGTGCCCAATTGAAAAATTCGATACATGAAGTCAACTTCAATATTATCAGGAATCTCACGATTTGCGTCACCTTTAGTCTCAGATTCTATTTTCCACCACAAATCATTTTTGTTTTCAACATAAGATCAATATTTTCAAATCTTGATTTTTAGCAAGAATTGCACCTATTTGCACACGGAAACACCAATGTGGTTTACATTTTAAGGCTCTTTTCTTACAGAAATTTTTGGTTCACATACAAAGGCAATCGGTTTTTAGTATTTATTTGCCAAGAAAAATAAGTATAAATCTCAGACCAACATTTTATAAAATTTCTATTTTAAAAGTAAATCGACGCAAAATCCTATCCCTGGTTATAAGGATCAATAGCGAGCGGTTTGAGTATGAAATCAAAAAAATCCACATCTCGTTTCCTCCATTTCTCTCTCTCTTTCTCTCTCTCTTTCTCTCTCTCTATCTCTATTAAAATCCAAGACTCCCAAAATATTTGCGTTCAGCGATGCAGAACTTATCAGTCAACATTTTCATACAAATATTTGATGGCAATCTTTCACACCCAACGATTAAACTATTTAACTTCATAACCAATATCTCTTCAGTTTTCATAACCTATACCTTGCTCTCTGTTTGACTAACAAATTAAATCACTACTTTTCTGATTCGTTTCTCTGCGGGGGATGGCATGGCAAAGTGTTTTTGTTTGCAAGCATCAACTAGACTTGTGTTAAACAACTACTCTCAATTTTGTGTAATTAGCATTTCAATCAAAGTCAATAACTCTCAGATTCTCGCACTTTATTCGCCTTGCCGCTGCTGCCGCTGCCATCGCCTCTAATGCCTACGTCAAAACCTGTAGCATAAATAATTTGCCTCATAACTTAAGTTCTATTCCACTTAATGTGGTGTGCACATAGTAGTGCCACGTGAGGGGTGTCAATAATCCGTATTCCATCTCTCACAAGGATTTCTGACATAAACGACCGATGCGATGCTACGAGACATAAAAAAAAAAAAATCAATTTATCTTAAAAGCTTATCGAAAATGGATGTTCCATGAAGTATTTCGAGATGATTTTGAACTCCACTTTCATATAGCTAAAAGCTAAATTACAACATCTTAGTTATATTTATGTTGCCTTTGTGCGTCGTGCGTCGTGCGTCGTGCGTCGTGTCGTAGGCGAAGTCAGCTTTGTGTCGTGGCTTGGTGGGCTTTGGCTTTGGCTTTGTCGCCATCATTTCTGTCACTTTCTATGTTGTGGAAACATTTATTATTATACCTAGTAAAGAAAACTCAAAGATACAAATGTGAATTCTTGAGATACTAAATATTTAATTGACTCAAGAATCGTGCAAATGACAATTAAAGTCAGAATCAAGAGACAATAAATTGCCTTAAATGTCTTTCGAATCAAACTCAAACATACGGAAATAAATAATTACGCAACATCGTTCGTTAATAGGGATTCGGATTCACCTATTCATATCCTTCGACTATAGGCACAAAGTTACATAGAAACTCAACATACAATTTGTCGTGCTGCCGCCATCCAAAGGCCTTAAAGAGAGAGAGAGAGAGAAGGAGAGTGGGCCAGGGGACTGATCCTGATAGCACAAGTTTAATCCAAAGGTATTTTTTATATATTGGACCATTTCGAAGGCAGTTAATTTTATTTCGATAACTCAGGGATTAAGGAAGCTAAAGAAGGCAGTTTATCCGCAAGGACTCTGTTGTAATCCTGTAATAGAAAACCATATCCGCGTGTGCTTCCCTTCTACTTGACGGTTGTAGGTATACCCTCTGCTCTCACTCACTACATACGGACCGCTCTTCCACATCGCTTTTAATGGAGGCGATTTGTGGACTTTATCGCTGTATAAAGCCATCTATGGATGATGCTAGGTGACAAATTAGGGCAATTAATAGTGTCAATGGAATTTTCCAAGTCTGTGCGAGCGAATATTTCCCCGATCCACCAGCAACAGAGTGCGGAGTGGATGCGAATTCAAGTAAAGGAACACAATAAAGCATCGATTCAATGCCACAATCCTGACCCCTTTTCAAATAACCATCCGTCGTTTGTCCATCGCGTCGTCATCGTCGGTAGTCGTCAGTCGGTTGGTTGGTCTTTGGAAAAAAGCAATGATTACGTGTTAATAGAAGCAATTCATTATCATGTTTGTTCTTCTCCATCTAAGCTAGCCGAGATTCAAGTGTGTGTAATGTAATGTGTAACTAACATTCGTGGAGAAATACGCTGCCACTGCCACCCGCGAAGGACGCATCAAGGCAGAATTACACAAGATAGAAGGGATACTCCAAACTCATACCGTTACGTACTACACAACACACTACGCGTTGCTTGATTAAGGGCTAAAGGACTAGACTAGAAGACAAATTGAGGTTTTTCTTCATACTATTAACCCGCTGGCGATGGCGGCGGGAGGAAAAAAATGGTAGAAATATCCAAAGTTTTTTTTGGGATATAAAAACCAATGAATTGTGAAACATTTATTTTCATAATATTATAGAGGTTGTAGTTACTTTGGACGGTGAACTGTGAAAATTTGAATAAATATACTTGTTACACAAAAGATTTGCTGGGGTCCTATATTCTCACACCCTTACGTGGTGAACGTAATTCCTATAGGACCTACCTGAAGTGAAGATTCGGGTTAATCCTGCGTGGAAGCTTGTTAATGCAGGTAAATGAGATAAGAAAGAAATGTTTTCATTTGGGCAATTTTTTTGGGCTCCAAGCGGAAGCGTCAGAAATGGCAAGGTGAAGACAATGGTGGTCCTGTCAACCGTTCCAGTCAGGGTGAACTACTAAGGAACCTCAACACCATATATGGGCTACTTTGGCATATATTCAAAATTAAGCCAATAAGAAGCTGTGCAACTAGCGTCTTCTTTCTGCTCCTGGAGATATTAAAATATCTAGCAGTTTCGGAATCGAGTTTTCGTGAGTCGGGCTATACCCAACCCACCCAAAAACTTATCAAAAGTCAACTAGCACACTGAAGATCTTGAATTTGAGATATCTTCAATAGTTACTGGGGGCACCTTGTTTCCCAGGTTACCAATGGAAAGTTATCAGTGTGGTTCGCACCCAGCCTCTTTTTGAATCTTATTTCGTCGTTGTTAGCAGAACTATACAGCCAATTCTGAGTTTCAACAAGGGTACATGCAGATTCCTGGATCAATTAACTGTCAGCTAGAGCAACGCAAAACACTCCTCGAGTGGCATAGATGCTGATATAAAGACCATTGCCAACAAAAAGGAAATACTGTTATGAATTTTGACTTCGGGCGGTTAAGATGAGACCTCCAGGTTATGTTACAATCTTGACTCCAGTAACTTCAACTATTACATATTAGAATAGGAAAACCTGTGTACATTTTGCCTGACCAGATAAGTGTACGTGCACGACATAAAACCCCATTGGTACATCCGGTTTGCTAAAAGAAGAGATCGGTTCATCCGGTTTTGCTGAAAGAAGAGGTCAAAAAAACTCTTGCTCTAAACAAAATTAAGGCAATTATGAACCAATATCAACAATTTCTAGGATGCAGATCAACCCCTGACCTATGTGACTCCAGCCACTGAAGTGTGGAAATCATTTCTTAACTAAGATCCACAAAAGTAAAGCTGAAGTTGGGAATTGACGGAGGTAATAAAAAATTGCTTTAACTCATCTTCAAAATATATGCGGTCGAAGGAAAGAGATGTCAGTCTTTTAAGTTAACGCCTAAAACCTTAACGTCAGGCTGACGATGCAAAATAACGCTGCTCTCGATTTTCTTTAAATTTGGTTGTTAAGAGTCAACTTTCCCTAGAGGGAAAGTTGAATTTTTTTTAAAGTCTAAAATTACGTAATGAATATGGAAAAATTGAATTTTCTAAAAAAAGGTTCAAACGATTTTTATAAAAAAAATTGTATCGACTTTTGTTAGTAAGGCCGTACTTTTGAAATGAAAGACATATTTTTAGAAATGTTGGTAACTCTTAAACGACTCAACCGACTTTGATGAAATTTCTTATACGGAAGTTTCTTATAAACCTTAAAATTATTTGAAAACAAAAATTTAAAAAAATCGAAAACGAGCAGTGGTTTCTTTGAAACTTTGGTTTTAGATGCCCATTTTCATGATAATGGCATACCAACATTTTGTTCAAACAAGAAGGTTTGAGAATTTTTATATGAAAAAATATTTTTTTTTTAAAACGGCTTCAACGATTTTCAATTTTTTTTTTTTTTCTAAAAATGTAACTTTCTTAATCAAATCAAATGGTATACTTAGTTTGGAGCTTAAAATAATTTAAAATGATTTTTTTGTAATTTTAGTAATGGATTTTATTAATTTTTACACTTTTTTTAAAAACATTTTTCATATAAAATCATTCATTTTTAAAAACTAGTAGCTTAAAGGTACACAGCAACTTTTAACCTTAGAAGAAGGACGTGTGTCGTGCATTTAATTTTAGTTTTGTCACTAAAAACAACTTTCGATATTAACCCGGGATATTAACCCGAAAACAAAACTCATATTTTTTTTTGTTTGGCAAAAACAAATTGCGTGTAAGCACAGCTTTAATGTAATTAAAAAACCTGGGTGCCAAATTGTGCATGCAAAAGTGATTCGATTCTACTTATTCCTGCCTCAAACTTCTGATGCAGATATCTCGGCAACTAGGCATCAATAAAATGTTTTGGTTTTCAGCATCAAGTTAAAAATTTTCCAAAAAAATGTATCATTTTTTAATAACGGGTGATTTTTTAAGAGGCTTAGAACTTTAAAAAAAAAAACACAAAAATTCGAAAAAATGAATGAAATATTTATTTGAATCGATAGTTTGAACCTTGCAATTTAATGTTTAAAGATAATTTCATGCAAATGTTGACCGCGGCTGCGTCTCAGGTAGCCCATCCGCTGAGTCCAATTTTGGCATACTCTTTCACACATATCGGCCGGTATCTTACGAATGAATGCATGGATGTTGGCTTCCAGTGCGTCAATCGAAGCGGACTTGTCCCTATAGACATTAGCCTTGACATACCCCCACAAATAATAATCTAATGGTGTCAAATCGCACGATCTAGGCTGCCAATTGACCGACCCGAAACTTGAAATTAACTGTTCACCAAACTCGCCTCGCAATTGCGCCATTGTTTCGCGTGCTGTGTGGCATGTGGCACCGACTTGTTGAAACCACATATCATGCAAGTCAAGAACTTCCATTTCGGGCAAAAAAAAGTTAGTTTTCATGGCTCGGTAGCGTTCACCATTGACAGTAACGCTGCGATTCGCATCATCTTTGAAGAAAAATGGCCCAATAATGCCGCCGGCCCATAAACCGCACCAAACAGTGGCTTTTTCGGGATGCATTGGTAGCTGTTGCAATGCTTCTGGCTGATCTTCACTCCAAATGCGGCAATTTTGCTTATTTACGTACCCATTCAACCAAAAATGAGCCTCATCGCTGAACACAATTTTTCGATAAAAAAGCGGATCCTCGGCCAGCTTTCCAAGAGCCCATTCACCAAAAATTCGGCGTTGTGGTAGGACGGCTGGCTTTAGTTCTTGCACCAGCTGTATCTTAAAAGGCTTTACGCCCAAATCCTTCCGCAAAATTTTCCACGTAGCGCTGTAAAAAAGGCCTAACTGCTGGGAACGGCGCCGAATCGACATTTCGCGGTCTTCTGTCACATTAGCTGATACGGCCGCAATATTTTCTTCACTACGCACAGTACGTAAACGTGTTGGTGGTTTAATGTCCAACAAAGTAAATTTGGTGCGAAATTTGGTCACAATCTTCCGAATAGACTGCTCAGAAGGTCGAGAATGCCGACCATAAAATGGAAGCAGCGCGCGATGAACATTTCGAACCGAGCACGAATTTTGATAGTAAAATTCAATAATTTGCAAGCGCTGTTCATTTGTAAGACGATCCATGGTTAAATTGCAAACCAAACTGAAGCTGTTTGACAGTGACACAAGGTACTAAACACACGTCAGCTGTCAAAACCAGTGTTGCCAAAACAATACCAGCTAAAAAATCACCCTTTATTATCCAAAACGCTTCCCCGATATTTCTTCACTTAGTTTCAAAATGCCAAATAAAATGAAACTGATTAACTGCTAAGTTTTAAAATTTGTACTCCAACAAGATGGAAAATTTTCTTTTCGAATTTGTGCCACCCAAAAAATGACAAGTTGTTATTTTTCTTGGAAATTCCAACAAGTAAATTTCACTTGAAAAACAATTCACAACAACAACAAAAAAGAAAAAACCTCGACCTCAATCAAGTGTAATAGAGTGTATACCCTAGAAAGTATCCCTCTGTCTTCTCCTCTCTAGGGTCAATTTGAGAAAGTAAGCGGTTAGCTTCTTGTACATATATATTCCTCGTATATTGGTCAAGTGGTGTCTGAACATAAGTCAGCAATGGACGGACGACGACGACGACGACTACGGTGTGGTGGTAGCATGAAAAAAGGCATTGAAAAAGCTAACTTGGTTGGATCCCCTTTGCAACAAGTAGTGGTGATTGCTACTGATTGTCCTTTAGGGAATTCGGGAAGAAAATGTTGAGCAATATAACCCTTTTATGTCGTTGGTGCAGTTATTTGTGTGTTCCCACTCGATTTACGATGGCATAGAGAATTAAAGTGGCTTTATTGATGTTTGTTGCGGTGTGGTTTCTTTTTTTTTTTGATTATTTCTGATTTGTTCTGTTTTATTTTTGTAACTCAAACTGCATTATACAAAGAAATGATTTTTTCCTTATTTATTTTTTGGTTTGAGAATATTTTATTAAGCGGCATTTAATATGTAAAAGTACATATTTTTGTGGTTTTTTTTAAATATTTTTTTATTGCTGTGTACTATTAGTTAAATATTATACAACCTTTCAAGCGAAACATTGAATATTTATGCAAAACAAATTGAACATTTTATATTATATTATTTTTTTTTTCCAATTGAAAATAAAAAAAATTCTCATTTAAAAATGATTGATGTTGATATGCGAGTGCGAGCATTGAATATGAAAATTACTTAAATATTATTGTCTGAATAATTTTTGTTTTTTTTTTTTGTATTTAAATAAAAATTACATATCAAATCAGGCAGAAAATAAAATGTAATGAGGTATTGAGGAAGTATTTTTGACATTTGGTTTCAATATAAATAGTGAGTCTGTTAGCCGGGTTAACAGTCATCACTTTGAAATAATTGCTGCTTGCTGAATTTTTATTTGAGTTTATTAAAGTTTACAATCACACATCACGCATATTATGATATCGATTGCTGGTGCATGAAAACATAAAAATGAAAAAAAAAAAAAGAATGTTGAGGTTTTTCAACGATTCATCACCATATGGCTTGACATTAAGAGAGATGGGGTGATGATTTTGTATATTTTTTTTTTTTTTTTTAATTTTCATCAGTGAAACTAGGTTTTTGGTTAAAATAACAGAAAAAAAGTCGAATATATTTATTGTCTGTGAATTAATAGAGGCATTCAAAATCAGTTCTATTATTATAATAAGTTGTAAAATGTTTTTATTTCAGGTAGCGGAAAAGGGCATGAAATTAAAAATATGCATTGTTGGTTTTCAGTTATATGGAGAACTCGTCAAGAACGGGGTGCAAAACTGCTAGTTGACCACTACCAGCTGAGTGATTTTAAAAGTACCTACCTATTTAATTTTAAATAACTTTATAGTAGAGAGATGTCCTTATAAATAAAAACTTTTTTGGTGCCACCCAAGATTAGACCTTCCTATGTCACATTGTCACCCGTATTAACTTAGCATGTCAACTTTTGAAAACGTATTTTTTTTTGACTCAGTAATTGTGATCCTGCACTTTGCAGACAATTTGTCAGCCACCAAAGTCGTAAAACTTGTTCGATTTGAATAAAAATAAAATGCATCGCTTAGTATTGAAAAACTCTAGGCCAATATTTTTTAGTTATTTTTTATTCATCTTAACAAAAAAGTCTTGCCCAAAAGATTCAAAACAAACTAAAAAAAAGAAGATTTAGACTTTCGGCACTACTGTAATATTGGACCGATTTTCGTAAAACTAACGGCAATCACTACTT
Source organism: Meliscaeva auricollis (assembly GCA_948107695.1). Taxonomy (NCBI): domain Eukaryota; kingdom Metazoa; phylum Arthropoda; class Insecta; order Diptera; family Syrphidae; genus Meliscaeva; species Meliscaeva auricollis. The sequence continues at coordinate 27,884,214 of OX403619.1, read as the reverse complement.
CGCCTCAGCAAAATTTAATAAAAAAAACTAAAAAATATCGCCCAGAGTTTTTCGAGATAAAGCGATTACCGATATTAACGGTACCTGCCTTAGAACCGTTTTTTAAATTGATTTTTTCCTTCATTACTCAATCAATTTCAGCCATTTTTCTTACATGAATGCTTTAAAGTTGCCGTAATAATATTTAATAAAAAAAATTCGCAAATTTGAACTTTTTTTTTTTTGAAAAATCATTTTTTCGAAAACTATTCAATATTTTTTTTTCAAAACTTAGTTTTTAGATGTTGATAAATAATATCTTAAAAATGGCGTACTAATTTTTTTTTTATAAAAGTCCTTGCAAAATTTTATATAAAAAAAATAGTTTTTTTTTTAGAAAACGGCTCTAAAGATTTTCAAAATTTGTTTTCTAAAAATGTATCATTATAAAAGAAATCAAATTGCATACTTCGTTTTCAGGTTAAATTAATTTAAGAAGCTGTTTTAGTCATTTGAAAATCGATTTTTTATGCTTTTTTATTTTTTTTTTTTTTCTAAAACTGCATTTACAATTTTTTAATTAAAAAGGCTTAGCATAAATACTAACTTTATCTACAAGAGCAAGTACGTGCGACCCAGTCGTGTATTTTATTTTTAAATTGCAGACAAATTTCAGGATCATCAGTAATTGTCGTATACAATATTCGTATTTATGCGGTGAAGTCAAAAAACTTGACGCATCCTTATTTTAGCAGGAATTTGATCGAAAACGTTTAGGTACGTTTTGGTCAAATGGAGTTTTTTTTCACTCATTATCTGCCGCGGTTTTTTTTTATACAACCAAAGTCCATGTAAAGTTAGCATCACATTTTATATAGAATTTGGGTTTAAAAAAAGTTTTTTATTTTTTTTTTTTAAACCAAAACCACAGATTTATTTTGAGTTTGCATTTTACAGCAGAGATCAGAAATGAATCTCAACATTTTGAAAGGTTCCTTAATACCCTTTATTAGTTCTCATTCTCAATCAAAGTTACGCGACCAACAAATGAGCGAATGAAGGAAAAAATGAAGATTTCGAAAAGTTGAACAAAAGTGAATAAAATCGACTTTAATATTTTAAACACAAAACGTATTCAAAATATTTTACATTTTCCTAGCATGAACCACTTTCGATTTATTTTTAGCAAAGGTTGACCTTTTCCATTTCTTTGTTCGTATTAATCTCAACCATAGAGAGATATTTTTAAAAATAAAAAGTAAATCTCAACCAATAATAGGCTTAATTTTTTTTTTTTTTTTTTTTTTTAATCTCAAACCGAAACTAAATTCTTTTTAAGAAATGAAGTAACTATGAGACAGAAACCATTTGAAAATAAAGGTTAACAGTTATTTCTGATCTCTTATATATTTTTTTCAGGGAACTACATTTTACCAAATACTTTTCACTTTGTGTAATTATTCACTTTTACTTTGTAAATTTAGTTTCGCTAAATGCAAATTTGCAAAGAAGCCATGATTTGGGAATTTAAGGCGCAAACTGGAAGTCGTCCCAATCCGTCTTTAATTTCAGTAAAAAAAGGCGGTTAACACCCACCGTTGACCTAAACGTTGTGTTGATCCAAACCTCATTTTCAAAGAAAAAATTGTGAAATGACACCCCTACTCCTCAATCTGCACCAAACTATCACATTTTGTGGATGCATTGGCTTCTCGACAATAACGAGCGGGTTTTCCGAGCCCCAGTTGCGGCAATTTTGTTTGTTAAGGTAGCATAAAGATGAGAATGCCGCCTCATCAGAAACTTCTTTTCAAGAAACGAAGGTTTGGGCTACACAGCACTCACTTTGGAAATAAGGTTGCAATATTTCCAACGTTGTTGAAGCGCAAATAGACTCATTTAGTTTCACAGAGGTAAAGGTATAATACGAAATTTTTGTAAAAAAAAAAATTGAGCGGGAAACAGCTGCCTGTGTCAAAATAAACTATGATTTCAAATTTAAATAGAAACCATTAGATGGCACACCCTTTATAATTATCAGGAAAACGTGACGTCATAGATTTGAATTCAGCAGTTCAAAATCTCTTAGAGAAGTTCATTTCGAAGTCATAGAAATTATAGGTACTCAGTTTAACCCTCGCAGTGAACAAAAAAATTGTTGAAACAATTTGTTTTTATTGTTATCTCCTAATTGGACAAATGATAAACAAAAACAAACAAAAATGTTTGCTAGTTTGTTTTTAACAATCCGGAAGGTGATCCAATTGCAAGGCAAGGTCTTTTCCTTATTGAAGAGTGCCCTGAGACTTTGAAAAATTTGTCGTGTCCAGGTTTTGCAGGTTACCGTAGCACATCTTAATAGATTCGACTGCTTTGCTTTTCGTGCTACCTTTTCTTCCTTCTAAGAAGTTGGTGTTACTCTCTTCTTGTTTGCACATAAACTTCGTCATACTTGAGTTACTCAAGTTTAGAAAGTCAAAATCTTTTGCAAAAGTTTAATTTGGTTCCTATGACCACTCCTTGCTGGCTGATATTACTGTCATTTACGGAAAAATCGATCTTTAAAAATGCGTTTTTTTTCAATTTTTCAATTTTTTTCCATAGAAACTGTGTTATTTTCTTACTTAGTCATAAAAAAGAATATTTAACAAAAAATAATCCGTCTCAAAATTTTCAAAATTCAAAAATTTTTTGATCAACTTTTTTGATTGAAAATAAGGCAATTTTTAAAAATAAATTCGTCAAAAACACAAAAATTTGTAGAAGTTAAAGGCATAGCAATGTACCATCGTTAAAACCGAGTTTCATCAAATTCTAACTAATTTTGAAAAAGGTAAAAAATAAAAAACAAAAAAATGGTTTTTTTGGCATTTTTCACAAAATTTTTGAGGTTATATAGAAAAAGTTATTTTTATCACCTACAACTCTTGTATTCAATTTGACATCCATCCCACTTTTTCGCCCACCCACCTCCTTTCCCCAATCTGCTGGTGGACAATTTATGTTTATACCATTTATCCGTAATTTTCAAATCGCCCTTATCCTGCTAATAACTTTTTCATCTTTTGCCCTCAGGCCACGGATCTATTGTCTCAGTCTGTTTTTGAAAATTTTGTCATGCAAACTGTGTCCTTCAATAGTCAAACCAAAGATGACCTACTTTCAAATATGGGCAATAGACTCACAAAGAACAATATTGACGTGTCGGCATACTTCTGGTACCTATCAAATGTCTTCTCAAGTAGTCCGTAAAATGCTTCCTTAGTTCCGTTGTAAATATTAACGTGTGAGAATCGAGTGGTTGTTTTCACATTTTCAGTAATAGTCCTCTTAGGACCCTACGCTTTGTCAACGTAAACCCCAATTAATGTACCAAATTTTCAGCAATTAAAGTGAATTCGTTACAAATTTTAAATAAATTGACACATGGCCGTCCATAGCCTCTACCTGTCAGACCCATTATACGTCCTTCAAGTGTAACATGAATTTTACATGTGATGATGTTCAGGAATATTGAAGGACATGAGTTAAATGTCCTTTCAAACAGTATCTCGAATAAGTTGATAATCACCTCCTTACATAATCCTCCAGTAATGTATGGCAAGAATTACAACAACCTAAGGCTACCTTAAATAAAAAAAAAATGCCCCTAACAGGGGGGTCTCAGTTACAGCAACACCATTACCACTAATACGCATCCTATTTGTACGCATCCACCCAAACCACATCACATAATAAATGTTTTGAATGAATTTCCTTGTTTCACAACAAAATGCGCAATGTCTTATTTAATTGCGACCCCAGGCAATCTGTTAAATATTTCAAAAAATATTTATCAAAGAACTTAAAGTTCAAGTAAAGCAATGATGATGATGGTTTTTGTTTCTTTTTTTTTTTTTGATTTTGTTCTATTTGTCGAAATTAAATTTCTAAATATTTGCATTTAACTTGAAATTTAAAGTAGAAAATGTGGTTTTTTTTAGGGTCGGTTTATGCGGCCATACAATTGCAAACGATATAATTTAATACCTCATTTTTCCATCATCTGGAAACGGTTCCTCTCTTAGTTTTAGAATTGAAATTGCTATGCCACAATGTATATAATGGTAAACCCCAACAAATGCACATACCTAACCTATACCCGCATCTAACCTAATACAAAATGAAAATCCTGTATATCCTTGTTTAAAAAAAAAAAAAAAAGTGCAATTCAGCATTAATTCATTTGGTTTGGTTGCACGTTTTACTGGGGCCCAAAAATTTCGTAAAATGATGTCGAAAATCTAATATTAATTTCAACACATAGACGGAGCCTAGCGGAGGTGATGTGAGAAAAAAAAAATCTAAACAAAACAAAACAAGTTGAAAACTTCAAGCACACATACATACATTTATATAAATAACTGAGTGCTTTATTTTTGCCCTGTTTTGCATTTAGGAGAGTTGGTCCTCCTTTTATCGTGTCGTTGACGTTCAATAGCTCAAACAAAATTTAACCCGCATGAATGCATAAGCACTGAGCAATGAGCACAGCTATACAGCTGCAACTACATATAAGGCTGAGTTAGAGTATCGTCCTGGCAATAAAGTTAGTCGAAGGGCATCAGCATCAGCATTTGGAATTGTAGACAGCCACAGGCACAATACAAAATGAATTATGCCTTTGTTCGCAGGGGTTCAAACTGAGTTCTCAACCTTTAGAAAATGGTGGCATCAAACACACAACCGAATCACTATCATGGATGATGTTGGATGTGTGGACTTGCTGATTGCGGGCAAGTGTCTGAGAGTGTGTGTGGGTGTGGGTGTGGGTGTAAAGGACGATATAGTGTATCGAGATGAAAATTCGTGTCTAGTATTATATTTTACAGATATGCATCATGCATAGACCCCGAGCTATGCTGTGAACCATCAAATGATACTACTTGTAGCAGCTATATCCTCTAGTTTTGTGATTTCTCGGAAGTCCTTCGTACAACTTTGGGAGAGTATCCATTTGGCATAGATATACACACAGACAAAAGCGAAATGGCAGCAGTGATGGAGTAAATAAAATTTACATTAAAATTAATTGATGGAGATTTTCGTATAGACTCCCCGTTTAAATTGGATTATGCAGTCAGCGCAGATTAAAACTTTTTGAAATTCGGTTTGTGTCAAATCAGTGTGATGATGAAGTCCACAACGGACGACGCGACGCGACGCGACGACGGACGAGACGATCCACATCACGTTAAAACATACAAACACAACCAAATGGACGATAGCTGTAGGAATTCTCATTGAGTTACACAAATATATTCCAACACTTTCACCTGATTTTGATGGATAAATTGTAAAAATAATAATACAAGGTCTTTATTTAAATTGGACGTCGGCGGCGTCGCGCGGGGCAGATCAGGCAAAGAGAATTTATTATTTGAAGAGCTTTTATGAGTGTGCCTTGCCTCAGCAATGAAAAACATAATAAAATGTAGTATGTCAGGAAAATTATTCGGACAAAATGAGTGCATGTTTGAAAGGTTGTCAGATAAATTCAAATTTTTGGAAAACTGCTGGGAGCTATCGCTTTTAGAGAAAATAAATTTCATAAATGGATTTCATTTAACTGTATACGTTACCTTCTGAAACAACAAGCATGTAAGGACAATATGAGGAATTAGGGATTTGAAAAAATAAACTTTGAACTAAATCTATTAGAAATTGTGAAAAAGATAGGAATAATTATTTAATGAACAAACATGGTTGCCGCGTACAAAATAAAGGCTTTCAAGTGGTAACCCTGTTTAAAAAATCCAGTGCTTCATGACTTTTTCTCGTGACAGAGGGGCTTTGGGTGACTAAAATGATTCTTAGAGCTATGCGATTGCGCAACTTATTTCTGCAGAATAGAACTACCCGTAGTCCAACAGGTTGAAACAGAGTAGCATGTCACTACTAAGGAGTGTTTCCACCAAGGCTCGGCCCAAAGATGAGGCGGTAATGGAAGAACTCTCTCAATTGATAGGTAATAAACGATAGCGTCACTTGTTTCAGTCAGGATGAATTACTTTGTAAACACCTTGCATGGGCTACTCCGACGCATGTAATCATCGTATAGGCTTGAAAGGAGCGGTTAATCTAGCCTCTCGTCTTTGAAGTTAATAACGGACTTGGCCCTCCAGTTTTGGGGCTTCTGCCGTTGAGGTTACCAGTTATAATCTCTAGCATAACCACTTAAAAAAAAATATGCTGGTAATCGTACCAAGACCTGCACCGTGATAGTCCATATCATAGGCATAGGGATGAAATCATGCCCTTTTAATATGTAAGCGAGGAGGCTTGTCACAATCCGAAATCTAATTAAACAACATCCAGGTAATCTGTACCCACGCCGCCGGCTAATAGGAACAAAATTACCCGACCAAGACACCTGTGAAAGGTGCCAGAAGTACGACGTCATATTTGGTTTGACGGTTGGTGAACACAGCCTACGCGACAAAAATACTGAAAACGGGCTTACGCTGATCAACTTTACAACGGGGCGAAATATCACCACATCAAGAATTCCATTCCCACATCTCAATATTCACTTAGCGGTCTTCAGATTAATTTACTGTTAACCAAATTGATCATGTTGCGATAGGAGCCTGGCATGTTTCTGGAATACTAGATGTTCGAAAATTTTGAAGGTCAAACATAGACCTGGTAGTTGTTAGGGTTCGGATGCGGATATCCATTGTGCCCAAGGGAAGAATGAATTTTTGAAAAAAATCAAAGTCGGTAAACTTTTATCCCTAGAGATTACCAGAACATTTGCTGACCGCGTCTGCCTCAATTTCTTGGAAAACCTGCCAAAACTATGCGCAAAAACAAGAGAACACCGGCTTTTTAAGAGAAAGATGAGGGAGCACGAAAAACTTGCGATCAAATCCATTGAAAGATGTTACGGCAGGAATAACGAAAGGATAAAATGATCTACCCATTGCTATCATCTCAGAATAAAGGCAAGACGTGATAAAAAGGGACAACCGTAGGGCACAAGCAAACTGTGTTGAGGATCTGGAAAGAACATTTTATCAAACTACTTAACAGTGAAGACAGCTAACCATTCGCTGTTATGAAAAACGTGGACGATGATGACCAATATTTTCGCCCACCTTCCCTAAAAAAAAAGTTAGAACCCAATATCGAAACTTAAATTGCATTAAAGGCTGCTGTTTCGGTGGCTTTTCGGGCAAACTATTTGAGGTCGTGGGAGATTACTTGGTCAGGTGCACACACCAGCTAATTTCTAGCACTTTGTCGCAAGAAAGTGCAAGTCCCATGCATAAAAATGAAGATGATCTGAATCGCGCCAACTACAGAGGTATCGGTAATTTCAACATCTCATTTACAATTCAGTCAGTAATTTTTTTGTGTACGCCTAGAACCTTTTTCTAATGACCTGACTGCACTCTATCGGGGTTGTTTAAGGCTAGGAAAATCAACAAACGCCAATGAACAGATTTTCGCAGTTATAGACACTGTTTACCTGGTCTGGGATCCACTATCGCACAAAAATTCAGTTGAGAAGACTAGGTCACCATCACGCGGTCTTTGCATCCAACCTCGGTGGACAACAGTGGAAGACTCCATCTTAAGTGGCCCTAAAAAATGGTGGACAACTTAAACCAACTTTGTGCGCTTAACTAATGGCCAATAGCAGGGGACGGGCTAGTTGGAGAAATTTGTTGGTTGACGCTGTTTCAAACTCTGGATTGAAAACGACATTTTGAGGAAATAAATAAAGTTTAGGAATACAGTCTAAGTAGTTAAGGAAATTACCGACTTCAAAGTAAATATATTAACTTCTCGAATAGCAACATAGGTTTTGCAAAACGAATTAGTTCAAAACGGCAAATAGTTGCAAGAAACCTTATTCCGCCAGTCCTATTTTAGGATCTTCCTATATCGGCTCATTTTTGAACTCATTTGAAAGCTTAACTCTTTGAATGCTATTTGATTCTGGGTGGCAACTGGGCAAGTGAAAAAAAGATGCAACCAAGAACTTAATAAATTGAATCCTAAAAGTGGATAAAGTTAAAAAGCTAAAACACGTAGGCTATACATTGGGCTCAACCACATAAAGCGAATTGCTGACAACACTCCAGAGCAACTCCGTTAACAGTAACTTACTTTTCAGAACCTTGATTGTTTAACGAAAACATAAATTTAAACAGATTTTCATAAACTTTCTAGGTTCTCTAAGTCGCACTTTTCCAAAAACGTGCGGCAACTCAATAGTTTCTTCCCCCTAAAAACATATCCTTCCACATATTATTATTTTTATAATTGATTGTAATATTTCCAAAGTCTTATATATAAATGATTAATATTGAAAGTAAGTCAAGGAAAGAACAAAAAAAAAACATTATTTATAAATTGAAGAGAAATGCCTCGAGTGAGACATGAAGGACTGGTATAGAATTCACGATTCAAGTTTTTGTAAGAAGAAAAAAAAAATACGTGATGCCTATTGCGTCGCTAAGGTCGTGATTGGGAAATGTGATTTTATATAATTTTATATTCAGCTCACGTAAAAATATGAATGATACATTCCATTTCGTGTCGTTTATTTTCGTAAAAATATACTCTCTTTCCCAATAGGCTTGAAGAAGTTCTATTTCATCAAAAAAATAATAATAAAACAATATTATTTGTTGCATGATTATGTACTTGAATAAATTAATAAGAAATGAACTAGCTGGAGTAATTTTCAAGCTTCACCGAGTATTGTTTAAGGTTCAAATATTCAGTATAAATTGTTTTTTTATAAACTATTTGATTTAAAGTGAAATTGAAATTAGCCTTCTTTATTTGAAATTTTGAATGTCCATGTTTATAATTCTAAAGATTAGCAAAAACATGACAGTTGTCCAATAGTTCCAATATTTATATCATCGATAGAAATATTGTTTTAATTTATTAGAATTTTTTTAAACGGTCACTGTGGCGTATGCGTAACATTTTTATTATTAACAAATTTAACTCTAAATACAAAATGGTATGTGTACTAATGCCAACGCGTTAAAGTTATACTTCATTGACGTGTAGTGATTGTAAATACTCTTGACTTGTTACCCCAAATTAATATTCTTTGAGCAAACGAAGAAAAATTTAAATTTAAATTTAAAATTTGAAAATGCCCATTCAAAACTTTTAATCCAATAATATTTTAGCAGGGTAAAGGTAATATGTATTGGATAGAAAACCACCAAATCAATTTTAGCTTGCATTCAATTATCGTATCAAACTGAATGACAACACACTATTTTGACACCGCGGACTCAAGGTAAGGAAATTGGGGAGTCAAAATACCCCAAAAGCCTACATACCTCTAATTATTGTATCAAAATGAAACTTTGTACATGACAACACCTTATTTTGGCTGACTACAAAATATGATAAACTTATTAAAAGACTAAAAAGTAAAAAATTAAATTTGGAAAACTAAGAATACCCACCTAAGCTTAGCATGCAGCTGAAGCGATACGAAATTTTTCATGCCGACAACGAAATGCTAACGAAAAAACAAACGAAAAATATTCAAGGAATATTACGTTCAACTGAAAAAAATAACAAACAAACAAAAAACTCAAAAAAAAACTTGTAAAAAATCATTTTTGAAACCAATAAATAGGCAAAAAAAAGGCATTTTTCCTGGGAAAAAAAACTAGTGTTTATAGCAGTGAAAATTGTCTGAAAATGTGTGTCTTTTCAGCTTACTATTGTATTTTGCTGTCGAACGCAGCTAAAAAAAATTTTCTGTGGTCTCCACGTCCACAGTGAAATATCAACGAACACATAAATGAAAAATATTTAAAAACAAAAAACATCGAAAAAACTTCTAAATTTAAATTCAAGATGGTAAAAACAAAAAAAATAAACTAAATTTCAAAAAATTGGAAAAAAATATGTTTGTACAATTAATTGTGAATGCTAAATTTGTGGAGACTTCTTCAAATAATTTCAAAAATCTTCAATTTCACTGATTTAACTGCGTACTGCTGAACGAAAAGCAGAACGAAATTTTTCGTTTATGATATTGTTGTGCATACTAGGCTTTATCATGGACTAAAAATTATTAAATGATTTAGTTGCTAAATAACACTAGTTTACACGAAAAAAGTACCTGTACAAAAAAGTATTTTTTAGATTAATTTTGGAACGCTGAACAAGAAAATGACATTCATTTATTTTTCCAAAGAAGCGTTCTCGAGATATCAGCAAAAAACATGTTTTTTGATCTTATAATAAATTAAAACAAAAAAAGATTTTAACTGCTAAATTAATTTGTACTTGCATTTCAGTTCTACAATACAAGTTTTACAATTAACTTTACTGTGTTTTCTAGTGATTTCTTCAGTAAACATAAAGTTTTGTTCATTTACCTAGAATTTTTTAGTGTGGGGGGGGGGGGATGGGGGTAGGTATATGATTTTTTGCCATCGAAATCGTATGGCTCCTTTTCAAAAAAAAAAAATAAAATAAATACACGACAGGTACCTACGGTTTATTTTGGTAAAAACAAATAATTCTGGAAACCCCTCCGGGGGGGACAGTTTCCAAAATAAGCTACGTACCAAATTTGAATTAAATCTTTTGACCAAATTCCTACAAAGTTTTTGCATAAAAACACAAAAAACATCCACATTATTACCCAAAAATACAGATTCCATCCTACATTTGGTAATTAATTTCTAACTTACATAAATTGCAACCTTACAGCCATTTCTTTTTTTTTTTTTTAATGCTACTGCTGCACAGAGTCCTTATTCCTCATGTTAAATGACAAATCACATACCGACATCATTGTGTGTGATAAGGTGAAAATAGCTAGAACTGATTTAAGACACAAAGAGGTCCATGGTTCATGTATATATTTGTTAAAAGCAGCAAAAGTATCTGAAGGAGCCATGTTACAAAAGCAGTCAAGAAAAGTGAAATACAACAACAAAAAAAAAAATACGAAAAAGTAAAAACCAACAACAAGGACTTGTGCCGAGAGAACACTGTTTACCAACTAACGACGATTGTATGACTTCAGTTTCAAGAATATATACAAAAAAAAAAAAAATAAAAACAGAAAAAATTCAAAGTGAGTTTTATGTTGAAAGTTTTGCCAACAAATAAACGACTAAGGTGGAGGAGATGCCGATGAAGAGGAGGAGTCCTAGAAACGGAGACGACACGGGAACGAAGAGGATTGAGGGCGATGTTGGTAAATGCAATACGAAACTTTTCCTTCATCAAAGCTACAAGCCCAAAACAAAACATTGTTCATTCGATTCACTTTTATTTCGTATCCTTATACTTTTCATCCTTTCGCCCCGCTACGCTCCGCTCCGCTCCCCGTCTGATGCCAGAACAGGCTATTGGTAGGTTTGTGTATTGGGTGGCTGGATATGGTGTGTGTATGTGTATGTGTAATTTTATCCAAGAAAAACTTTACTCTATTAAAAATGGATTTGTATTTAACGGGCGTACAAAAGACGGAAGTTAAATGGTTAGAATAACAACGATAAAAGTCGTTAAAGGCTCCAAAATTAATTTTCACCATTAAAGGACTAAGTCATGTAAGGCAATATATTGGACTTTCTTATATACACACATGATGGTAGTCGGTATGATTGAATTGATTATATTCAAGAGCATATATGTATGTACGTACGAGTTGTGTAATGCTGAAAGTTGGATTTAAATTTCAAACTACTACGTGCAAGTCTTTGTTCATGTATGAGTATAATGATCTGTACGTGCGTGTGTATGGGTTTTAATTCAATGAACTTTGCATTTGCATGGAGTTGAGAGGTTCAATGCATTTCTTAAATCTGGTTAAGTAATTTCATATTTTGCTGAAAGCAAATTAACATGGTTTCTTGTTTAAAAATAAAAATAATAAAATCATTTAAAAGAGCCTGAAAATGTTTGTACAATGGGTACCTACTCTGCATGAGCGGTTTGAATTAAAAGGTTTCAAAAAAGATGGCATTTTTCAGAACTTTTTGTTTATTATGTGGGCGGATGAGGATTGGAAGGCTCTTAAAATGTTGTTTCGGAATTGGAAAAAGATTTAGGACACATTTAAACTCAAAGCTAAAACAAGATGTATGGATGTGCTTACTTATTTTTGTTTGTTTATTTTTGTTTTTGGGTGTTTTAAAATGTTTCGTTAAGATCTTTGAAGTGCAAACTGCTAAGGGATTTACCCAGGCAGTACTATGAAATACTAAAATCGTATTTCTCAGACCGACTCTTTAGAATACGGTACTATCAAGAATAGAATCCGGTGTTCCACAAGGTAGTGTCCTAGGACCTACCCTGTATTTGCTATATATAAGGGATATTCCAGTGGATTATAACGCCATTATGACTACGTTTGCAGATGATATTGCAATTTTGGTACCCAACAAATGCGTCGGCAAGGCAGCAAAAAATTGCAACATGCGGTCCACACAGCAAGAGATTAGACCAAAAAATGGAGTATCAAACTCAATCCAATTATGGAGCTGTACAAAGAAAACAAATACCGAAATCATCCTAATCAAATCCTTCGTGGAATAGTAAATGCACCATGGTATATTAGAAATAGCGATTTGCATCGTGACCTACAAATTTAAATGGTTACTGAAGTTGCAAGAAAACATGCTGTATCACATAATCAGCGACTGCACAGTCATATGAACTCTGAAATGGGGTCCTTATTAAGTACGAGAAGCAATGTTCGGAGACTAAGAAGAACCAAGCCACATGAGCTAATAGTCTAAAAGCCACGGAAAGTTTTAAAAGTTTAAACTTTTCCCAAAGTGATACAAACATTGAGAAAGAAAAATCAGTTGTCGATCTTTCATAGATTGGTCTAGATTTCGAGGTAGTTTTAGTGCTGTAAGAGTCCCACACTACTTGGTGCCGATTACTGCCAAGTGTCTTTTGAAGATTTTTTTATTTTTTTAACCAACCGGTTGCAACGGTTTTCTAAATTTTTGTGTATTTCATTTTTATAGAAGAAATCAAATGGCATACTCCGATTGGAGTTCAAATTTATTTTTTTTAAATATGAAAAACGTTCATATTTCCTCCAGTTAAACCCCAAACATTTTTATAAATTTAAGTCAAATCTTTTAACAATCTTGGCAACTATGAGAAAAAGTACAGTCGTACATTTTTGTCTTTCTTTTTTATGCGCGTTTAATTTAGCAAATTACGAAAATCGTGATTCGACAGTTTGACTTCTATAGGGCAAGTACATTATGTAAATTAAATGCTTACATCAATTAGGCGTCATTCCGGGAACGCCAGTTGTAGCATACATTTTTAATTTATGGTGCAATTTTATAAGCTTTAGTTTAATCAATCTTCATCCAGTATTGTCAGATTTCAGTGGCTGTTTGCAGCTTTCGATAACTTTTTATTCGCCAAGTATCGTGGTTTATCAAGTATTGTTGAGGAAACTATCATAGATTTCTTCGGGAGGTACTCGTATCATGGAGCGGGACATATCATGAACTTTAAATATCATCGGTTGCTCCAATGAATATAACTGATTTTTCTTTAAATGTCATGTATTTCTCCGGTAAGTATCACTGTTGTCCCGGTGAATATCACTATTTTTTCCCGTAAAGGTCACAGTTTTCTCCGGTAAGAATCAAAGTTTTTTCCGGTTAATATAACTGATTTCACCGAATTTCTTCATTAAGTATCATGGTTGTCTTCGGTGAAAATTATAGATTTCTATAGAAAATATCACAGTTTTCTTCGGTAAATGTCACAGATTTCTCAGATAAGCATCATGTTTTCCTTGAATTTCTCTGATAAGTATCACGGATTTCTCCAGCGACTGCAACAGTATGTATCATTGATTTCTCCCGTATGTATTACAGATTTCTCCGCTAAATATCGTGGACTTCCGTTTTCAGTATCATGTATTTGTCAGTTAAAAGTATCACGAATATCTCTAAGAGGTATCATGGACTCTAGTATGACGGATTACTCTTGTAAGTATTACGAATTCTTCCATTAGGTAACACGGTTGCCTGCATCGAACATCACCAATATCTCCGGATTTCTCCTTTAAGAATCACGGATTTTATTGGTAAGTATCATGGATCTCTCCATAAGTTTCACAGATTACTCCAGTATGTATCGGACAGAAACAAGTAGAAATAAATTTATACTATAATACTTGGTAAGTCTTTTGTAATTGTTTGCATTCGGCTTGAATTGACAGTGGTGCCTGTCAGGAGTTGCTGATTATTATGTAGGTACCTAAATAACTGGTATTATTGTTTTATTGGAAATTTATTAATTCACAATTCTGTGGGGCCTCAAAAATTCATCTGACCATGTTTATTTGGTATCTTCACAGACCACAGCCCATTTAATTTTTCTGTTTTTCCCATAATAGTTCGGGATGATTATAGGTATTTAGAAATTTTTTTTTTCTTAAATTTATTTTTTATGGCATTAAGAAATCTAAAGTAAAAATTAAGAGCCTTTGTTCTATGCGCAATCAAGTGTTAACTTACACTTATAACCAAAAACCCTTTAATATAAATATCTAATCAATCCATTAAATTTTTGGAAAATTATGCAAGAACTGACATTCGCAAATACCTTTCGGTCCAGAAAAATCTGTTGCATTTGTTTTTATTCCCTCCAAACTAATGTGTTTTCTTACAGTAGAATCAATAATTTTCCCAAAATCCGTGTTAATTAAACCACGAAGTTCTCCACGCATTAAACTCCATCCCCAATGCCAGCACATTCACCCGTCTTGTCAAGTAATTTTTTTTATTTACACTTCATTCATCCCTCTTAGCTCTCACATATCCAACACGAATACTTCTATAAGAAAAATCGTTTTTACTTTCCCAAAACAAAAAAAAAAAAAAAAAAGAAAAGAAAATAAACGATATTTGTTCAATTTTATCTGGAAACACTGGTTTTATGTGAACAAAAACGGAATCCATGCTCACAGTAAGAAGAAAAAGAACAACAACAACAACAACAATTTATTCAAACAGAGAAGTAAATGACCGGAATCCGGTAATGAGATTTATATTGCACTCATTCAGCACAAAGGCAAAATTTTGTTTCGTTTCATTAATCTTCTCCTTACACCCGAAGGCATGCTCCAGTGTATATTCCTTGAATCCAGCAATAATATTAATACCAATACGCCAATAGCAAGTATGGGAAGAAGCCGGAAGCAAGACGAGCAGAAGCAGCACACAGCACCAGTATACCAGCATCAGCATCAGAAACTCAGAAGCGTGGTAAAATGGTTAAAATGGTAAAAGAAAAGAACTCGTCATTGCATCCTTCATCAACATTGAATTGTTGGATTGTTTGGTTTGGTTTGGTTTGGTTTCATTTGAAGGACGAAGGACTCTCTCTCACTCTGACTGATTACTCTGAGTAACGTTAAACACCACAAGAGATGTCACTAAAGGAATTACCCGCTTATATTTGTTTTTATTCTCCCTTGCAGTTTTTTTTTTCCTTGTTTTTTTTTTATTTTCAATTTATAATTAAAAAATAATCCCACTTGGTACCCATTTTCAGCGATTTGCTTTCTTTCTTCTATTTTTTTATTTGTTTTTTTTTTTTCTAAAGGACCATTGAAGGCATCAGTCAAGCAGCCAACCAACAACTGTTAGAATAGAGCATGAAAATCAATATTTTTCTATTCATCGGGATCAGCAAAGTAGGTAAAGAATTGCTAACAAGAAAATAAAAGAAATAATGAAAAAAGGGAAGAAGGGAAATAAAAAAAAAATCTAGTCAATTCAACAACGTGCCGGCACATATTATTTTTTTATTACATTAATGTGTGTACGTTGATACTGCTTCGCTGCCGCTTTTCTCTGGTCGCAGGATAATGCGTCATTCTTCTTTTTCGTTGGAGCTGTACAATGCTGTGTTAAAAATAAAAAAAAGAATTGAAATGGATTTCGTATGTTTCGCTCCAAAAATCCAAAAGTAGGTTTGTTCACTCAAGAATGAGTTTTGAAATTTATATCGGCATTTTTGAACCAAACTCTTAATTTAAAAATTGAATAAAACTTAAACTTTAAACTTTCTGTTCACATGTGCCAAGTTTTTCAGAGCGAAATAATTCTTCAGTCGAATTTGATACCGAGGTTTACTAATAAAAATTTATAAGCGGCAAAATGTATTCTATTGAATTGAGAGATTCCATTCACTATGAAAAACAAGTGGTACTTCTGTGGCAAAAACGTTTCGTTGGTATCACCAGTGCCACCTGGTGGCAAGAAGATAATTCTATAAATTCGTATCTCGATACTTATTTTTTTCTAAAAAAAGTCATTTAAATAATTTCCCTTAACCCGGGGTAATTTCATGATCAACTCAGCACTGAAAAACTGGTTTTTATACTGGTTTATGCGATACATAGGTTATGGGTCGATTTACCTACTTCAAAGGAGGCCTTTTTCGAGACTTTCCCGAGACATTTTTAGAATAATTTTTTTACCAAAAATAACGGTAATTGACTTATACCGGTTTTAGAAAAAAAAAAACTTATTTTTCTCAAAAAAGGCTCTTACGATTTTGAATAAAATAATCATGATAATTTTGTTGGCTTAGATCTATCTTTAAATGAAAACTATTTTTTTCAAAACCCACTGTTAAAGGTGCCTGTCCTAGAACATTTTTGTTTTTAATTATAAAAATTTTGAAAAATAATTAATACATAATTTTTGAAAAACGAATTTTATGTTGTTTTTTTTTCATTTTGTCTCAAACTTCAATAACATTATTCAATTTTCGTTTCATATAAGAAAAAAAAACAGAATTAGCAGAACCTTCTTTCATAAATCTAAATATATTGAAACAAAGTCGGGCCAGTTACACCATTTATAACTCAAAAACTGCTTAACCGATTTTAATGATCTTTTTCTTCCGAATAACAGAATAACTTTTAAAACTTCGGAAAATCATGGTATTGAGAAGTTTTACCATACATTGAAATAACATAGAAAAAGCGACATCTGTGATACACGATAGAAACAGAACCTGGAATGATGGGTTGGAAAATGCTAGCAGATGGCGTTGCGTGGATTATTCAGTTGCAAAGTCTTTTCATTGCATGCAATTATGCAAGTTGTTGAAAAATACACGACGATTTATCAGCATTTTTTGTTTCGAGTTTTCGATAGTTATTGCATTTGAATTCAATTTAAATGAAACATCGCGAAATACCGCAAAGAAGATCATAAAAAAGAGCTAACAACCACGAGAAGCGTAAAATACAATACAGTGCTAAAAAAAAAGAACCTCACAGAAAAAAAAGCGTGAAAAAACGTGGAAAAAGTGTGGAAAGTCGCGGGAAAATATGTGAAACACCGCAGCTTATTGCGCTAACAAGCGCGGAATACTGGTGGAAGATCATGGAATACCTCGGAGAAATAGAATGAAAGGTCACAAAAAAGACGTTTAATACCACGGGGAAAAGCGTAATATGTTTGAAGAAAAGCGAAGAAAGTCACATAGTGAAATGCCTGGAAAGTCGGGGGAAAAGCCTGCAAAGTTGTGGAAAAATATGCACGGCAAAAAGCGCTGAAGCAAGTGGACAAAAGCGCGAAATACTAGTGAAATTTCACTTTTAAGCACCACGTGAATGAAATACCGCATGGGAAGTTATGAAAAAAACGTTTACTACCGCAGTAAAAAGCGTGAAATACTGCGGAAAAAAAACAAATAAAGTCACAGTGCAAAAGCATAGAAATACGAAGAGAGTGTGAAAAGTCGCTGAAAAAAATGAGACATATCGTGATAAAAAGCGCGGAATACTGTTATACTGAAATATCACGGAATATCGCAGAAAATAGCAACCAAAGGTAATGCAAATAAGTACCACCAGAAATAGCGAAAAAAGTCACAGAGCAAAACGTTTCTTTGATTTTCAACACTTTTTTACACGTTTTTTTCATGTTTCTCATGTGGACGTGGAAAATTGTTTCATTTAGCCTGCTAACGCTCTGGAAAAACTTGAAACTAATTTGTCGATGGTCCAAGTAGAAAAAACTAAAATGCTGTGTGAATACACATATATACGATCGTTTAATAACACAATAAATGTTAGTACACAATAAAAATCACACTGCAGAGCAGGATAACGTTTTCTGGTTCATCTAGTATTTTAAAAAGCAGAATATTGTCAGATGCAAAAATAAAAACCTAAATTTGAAAAGCAGATCCAAATACTTTCAATTCTATTCAATTCGGCTGGTCGAACTGCGTCCTACTGAACGAAAAGCAGAACGATTTTTTTTCACTTTAGCAGCATACAGGGCTTAAATTTTTCTCTAGAATTGCGTACCACAAAACAAAAACCAGATAGAAATGTTTCGTCTACGATTTCGTTGTGTGATGTTTGCGTATGAGATTTTTCGTTCGCTTCACGAAAGCATAAACCTTAATTTTTCTCAATATATTTTGTAAGTTTATAAATTGAATGGGTCTTTGCACCATTGGAGGTTAGCACCATCGTTGCATCTTTTCTTAAGACATCACTTTACTGAATTTCCGCTGATAACCCTACATTCCAAGATTGTCGTCAATCGCGAATAGATCATAAATAGCATATTATGTACCTGAACCCGACGCTGAATTTTCCATGCTGATTCAGATGTAACGTGTCGAAAGGTATTAATAGGATTTGTTGAGAAGAATTCAGTTTGTCTTCGATCAGCCCTCCTGATGAATACGGTCGTGCAACGTGCATCCCCCTAATTCAGGAAAGCAATACTTCTCCTTAAGCATCAAAAGCTTTCTAATATAATAGTGGCAGATCTTCAAAACTCCCTGCCACACTGTCTTTTTCAACCACTGTCCAATCGGAATAAGCGTTTTACTGCATGATTATAATACAACGTAAGTTAATGTCTTGTCACTGCATTGTGACCAGCCAGTTGTCTACGGCGATATTGACGTTTAAAACAAAAGATGACACTTCCTTTGAATACAGTAGTTGTTCTTGTCGGCAAATATCATCAACATTTATAAAGCCTTGATATCTGCTTGTTGAACCGTTTTTAATTAGGACTCCTGATGTTTCAATGGCGAGCACTTCCGGTTCATCAACTTTTGACTAAAGAAGATTACTCTTCGTAATTCTTTCTCTTAATGATATCAGTGAGTCCTACGAATGACCCTTTGGTTACCGAAATCTCTGCTGTAAGGACCTAAGACTGGAAGTTCTATTCAAATTTATTTGAGTGTTACAATAACGTTTCTAACACACATAAATAAAGTTTGAAGATACTTGGTGAAATATATTTTATTCCGCTCACGATCCTAGAGACATTGTATAGCAAGTAAAAACTTACCAAAACATTGTCCAGGCAAGAGGAATGAAAGGAATTTTAATCATCACCTAGAACCATAACAATTTCACTTTGATTCATCCGTTTAGTTTTCCGCATTGTTGTCTGATCAAACAAGTAATCAAAACTTAGACCCCCAGCACCTTAAGCCACATCAAATAAATATCATGTAAGAAATATTTATTGAATTTCATTTTGTTTCTCCTCACCACTGTAGGAACCCCCCCCCCCCCACACACACACACACACACACACACACACTCACATAAAATACACAAATTCATGTTTGAATGAAATGAATGTAATAATTTTTCATTATCATCTTTCTCTCAGGATTTTCACTTTGTCGCTCCTGCCATTGTTGAGTAGTGGTAATGGTGAATGGTGATTCCACATCCACATTGCGATTCTGATTCGCCTCATGCCTCATGCCTCATGCGATATGCCTCTCTCTCTCATGAAAAATCAGAGGGCGACAGAGCAATCTAATGAAATCAAACCAAGTGAAAAGATAAATTAAGTGAAATATTAAAGGGCTCTTCGCCAACATTACAGTGCGCTCTCGGCTCAGGATCTGTATAATAATTATATATATGAAGTATATCTAAATTCATATTTGCATGAAACGAACCACCATTCACCATTCAAATATCAGAAGTGGGATGAGTTCATCATCGTATAAAGACCAAACCCGACAAACACACGGGTGGTGCTAGTGATTTCAAGTCCTCAAAACAGAATTCGCTACGTCACTTTAGCATTCTTCTTTGCAAAAGCTTGATGTTTGTCCCCCCCCCCTCCCCCCTTTTTCCGTTCATGCCCCCCCGCCTTCGCTCTATATTCTGTAACTCATGTCTCACACAACCCCTTGTGATCGCATAATAATACAAATAGGAACCACTCAAGTATGTCGGACTCTGAGAGAGTATATAGCATCTCTAGCAGCCAGCTATACCATCTACCACCACCACCACCACATGCATCCTATACACAAACACCTTCGCCGCATCCGGAGTTTGATGCCAAGTCAACTGGATGAACAAATTGAATAAAAGATCCAAGGCAAATTGAATTTCCAACTGAACATTTCGATACCCGTGAAATAGCTAAAAATAGCTGGGATATCTAAAGGATAGCACAATGTTTTCCAGTTGGGCTTCGACGAGAGACTTAGTATATATCAGTACATGTATAGAAGACGAATACTCGTATAGCTAGCAAAGCCAGCAACAGCTACATGTTCGAGGATGAGTAGGTATACGGAATGAGTTTAATATTATTCATGATGGTGTTTCTCATAATTCAGTATGTGTAGCGTTGTTGAAGTTTTTGCCGGATACCCGATTAGGGGGAAGCCAATTTTTGGAAAAACTTTTGTCAGCATTCTAAAGAGTAACAACAACAACAACAACAACAGTATCACACAACAAAATAGCAGCAACAACACTTTAAAGAACAACCCGACCCGGTTTATAGTGTTGAATCGAGCAATTTTTGATTCACAGATCCTTTTTTTTTTTTTTGTTGTTGTGTTTTACTATTTATTCGAAGGGAAAAGGAAATGTATGATGCAGATTGAGGGAAGACGCATTGGGATTTAATGCGTTTGTTTTTGGTATTTCTTTGGCTGCTGCACTGCTGCTAGGTATTGGGATTCGGATTAGTTTTGAAGTTTTGAATTCGCCAGAGTTTTGCCTTTGTAATTGATCACTCTTTCAAAATAATTTGTAAAACATCAGCTAGCAGGATGATGATGATGATGTTTTTGAAACTTTTTGGGTTGTGGAAAGTGCAGCATTGGCAGTCAGTTTACCGAATGCTCTGATAAGTGGAAAGATAAAGTTTGATGTAAATTTATTTCTGTCAAGATTCGGTTGACTGAAATGTTGATTTCTTCGAACTTCTCTTCACAGCCCGACAGAGTGATGTACGAAATTGTGGTTAAAAAAAGAAATTTTAGGGGTTTGAAGGGGTCATACAATTTTTGATTCAAGTAAGTGCAATGAAATATCCACAGGATTACTTTATTTTCCATATTACCAGCCAAATTATGGAATATGCTGCAAATATGGAACAGTGCACAAATCCACTACTACGTAATGTTCTTATATGGAGCTGCTTATTTCACATAAAACTTTTAGTTGGGATGTTAGAGTCCATTGAATTCTTTCATTTTCGTTTAACAGGGCCTGCACACCGGACATTGCCTATTACTTAAAATAAATAATATTGCCAATAGTATGCACCCCTGTGGGACTCCGCAATAGACTTCATCTGAAAACGTTCCTTTACGCAGAACGTGACATTTGTATCCATACAAAATAGGACTTAATTTATCTGGAACGCCCCTCGCGTGTAAGGCAAGCTAAACAAATTCTTGGTTGACACTATTAAACGATTTTCAAAATCAACTCCTTCCAGTATCGCCCACCAAAAGTTGCCTAATAAGTTGCGATATTGACTCGACGTTCTAGTGTTCAATTTCCATTCGTTAAACTTGCTCTTTCTATCTTAAAGACCTGTATTTACAGGTCGATATCACAGTAAAGCCCGTAAGATTTATGAATCTTTTTTTCCACTCTCCACTGATGCCCACCCAAACAGTCCTCCAAGACTCTTCCTTTCAAAGCATCCCAGCTGATTTTCATCCGAATTGGACAATATCCATGCACCTACCCCATATAAGGGAACTGGAGTGATTAAGGTCTTTTCCAGAACCTCCTTGGTTCTTTTTGAGAGATGACCTTTTTATTTCAAAGAAACGGCGCATAATTCTTTATTTGATCTCTGCACTGAAGTCATTGTGGGATGTAATAGTGGTTCTATTACATCCCACGGTCGGCTTGTTAATTATAGCAGCCAAGGCTAAAAGATCACAGCCGATACTGGTAAATCGCAGACGAATATGGTTAATCGATATCAAAGCTGGTAAATCGCAGCCAAAACTGGTAAATGCAGCCGAAACTAGTAAAGCACAGCAAAAACTGGTAAATCGCATCAGAAACTGGTAACTGGCAGCCGAAACTCGTAAATCGCAGATTGACCTGATAAATTGGAGCCGACGCGACATGTTTTTATCGCAGCTGAAGTAACTAAATCGCAGCCGATAATGGTAAATCGTAGCCGAAACTGTTAAATCGTGGCCAAAACTGGTAAATCTCACCCGAAACTAGTAAATCGCAGCCGAAATTGGTTAACCGCAGCAAAAAAAACTAAGAAATCGCGGCGGAAACTGGTTAATTAGATCGCGAAATTGATATTTCGCAGGCGAAGCTGGGAATCGCTGCCGAAACTGGTAAATAGCAGCCGAAGTTAGTAAATTACAGCCGAAAATGGTAAATCGCAGCTGAAACTATTAATTCGCAACCAAAACTGTTAAACCGTTGCCGAAACCGGTCGATCACAGATGAAACTATTAAATCAGAATCGAAACAAGTAAATTGCAGCCGAAACTGGTAAATCGCATCCAAAATTAGGAAATCCCAGCCGAAACTGGTAAACCAGAGCCAAAATTGACATTCTGCAAGCTGTTAAATCGCTGTCGAAACTGGTAAATTGCTCAATTAGATTGAAATTGATAAATAGTAGGTGAACCTGACGGCTTTTACTGGTAAATCGCAGATGGAACTGATAAATCGGGACGACGCGGGTTAAACACAGACGAAGTTAGTAAATCACAGCCGAAACTAATAAATCGCATCCGAAACTGGTAAATTGCAGATGGACCTGATAAATATCAGCCAACTAAAGTTAATCGCAGCCGAAAATCGTAAATCGTAGCCGGAACTGGTAAATCGCAGCCCAAACTGGTAAATCCCAACTTTTCCTCTTTTCTTTTTTGCACGAAGATTTCGTGGGCTACTCTCTTACCAATTCTGATCCTTAGACTTCAGCATTGAATAATAAGCCTCGTCCATGGCTGCATATGTACCCCAGCTCTTTACATCGAATCAGAGGCCTTGATTATTTGGTGGGCTTTTTTAAAATTTGAAGTAGAAGTGGCCTGCAAGAATTCTGGAATAAAAGTTTGCCGACATCGGTATTTTTTTGTTCATAAATCATTTTCTCAAGTATTTCCTTCACATAATGAAATACTCTGTAAGTATAATCGATGCACTTTTGTTTATTGTTTTAAAAACCAATCGCGTGCAAATATTCATGGCAACAATACAGTTGGAGTTGAAGTCCTCAAATAAAAACAACAGCGTCTTCAGGGATGTACTTTAAATGAAGAACTAAGACTCAGACTGACTGAGGAAAGTATGTCCAAACCTTCGGTTAGAGTCTAAATTGAGTATAAGTAAATTATCTTTTCCTCTCAGACAAAAAGATTGTGTTTTCCTTCTTTCTTAAAAAAAAAACAATAAAAAAATAGTTTATCATTAACTCAAAATCTTTCTTAAGAAAAGATAACCGAATCTTCTTCTTCACTCGAAGTTAAATGAACTATACTTAATAATATATTTTTTTTTTTCTCAAAAATACAAACTTTCATGTTCCAATTTGAAGAAACAAAATTTTCACTAACTTGATTTTAAAATTTCCCATCACCCCCAGTTAAAGTAGAACATAACCTATTTTTATTTCACCATCATCTCTCCACACAATGATGCTTCTCAATTAGATTCTACACTTCATTTAGAACTTCAAGAAAAAAAAAAAAAAATGAAAAGAAAAGAAAAAAAATTAAAATAAGTTCAAGTATAAAAACCTCAACTGATGCTCTGTTGCTGAAAAGCTTCCTGTATTCTGCCTGATGTGCCAATTGCGGTTACCCAGTTCAGGCGTTTGAAGATTTTCATAAATCGACCAAATCTTAAATGGAGGTACAGCTTTCTCTATAATAAATAAATTAAAAAGTTTGCACTCTCTCGCACCATTCAACTCCCGTACGTCGCCACCGCGCGCCGCGCCGCGCCGTCGCCCGCCATACTTGTATACCCTTAGGCCAATAAAATGGAATCGAAATCACAGGATTCACAGGATCTTGTTTCTCTATAATATCTCCTTGAAAATAAAATGCTAAGTATACATCTAGGAGTAAAAACAAACCAAAAACAAAACAACAGAAACGAAAAAAAGAAGAAGAAAGAAAGAAGGAAATACCAGGATCCCGGGAACCATAGTGAAGGAGAACACTGAGGAGCAAGAACAGTATACGAGAAATCTGAAGTGTCTGAGAAAAAGTTTCTCTATGAAAATAATTAACAACTTTTTAAGTTTCTTCTATTATCGACGTAAAGTTGAAGCCTGAAACTGAAGAAGAAGACACAAGAAAAAAAAAATAAAATGTTAGCAGACAGCAGTACCAGTAACAGTGGGTGCTGTACGCTCTCGTCTTCTTTTTCTCTTGCAGGCGATATGCTATATTTTGAAAAGTTAAAACGATAGCCTCACTAAAGACGCGCGTACATAAGTAGAGGTAACTATTCCCATCATACTGTTACTGGAGCACAGGCACAGAGAGATGGGACAAGGATATAATATGCCAGGAGAGGGTTAGTAAAAGGGATAGGTTTGGTTTCTATCCTATAGGTAGGAAGTCATGGAACTGCAAGTAGGTGAGATGAACAGATTTTCTGAATCCTACACTGCTGCCGTTATAGTTATAACAGGGGCCAGGTAAAGGGAACCCTACCCAAGAGTGAGATGAGTATAAATATAACTGTTTATGTGGCAATTCCGTTGCTACATTTTATTATTGTAGAAAATGAACGACATTTCTTCAGTTAAAGAAGGAACAACATTTTTTTCCATTTTGCTCTTTTTTTTCGGATAGGTTTTCTTCAAGTCTTGGCGTACACTTAGCTTTAGCGTCATATTATGGGATTTTCGAACCGAAGACGATGAGGATGACGACGACCGACAGGTAAGATGCCGCGACATAGTTTGCCGGTTTTGGTCCTTGGTCCTTGTCTCCCCGGGCCAAACGAAA
Organism: Meliscaeva auricollis; assembly: GCA_948107695.1. Classification (NCBI taxonomy): domain Eukaryota; kingdom Metazoa; phylum Arthropoda; class Insecta; order Diptera; family Syrphidae; genus Meliscaeva; species Meliscaeva auricollis. Next base: position 27,858,930 of record OX403619.1, on the reverse strand, counting down.
GATTCTATAGAAAATTGGAAAATTAGTTCAAGTAAAGAGCACATCTAAGGTGTTCTTCTTCTTCTTCTTTTTTTCTTCTTCTTCTTCTTCTTTAGCTTGTTGGTGTTCTTTTTCTTCTTCTTCTTCTTCTTTGGTGGCGTTGGTGGCGTGGCATGGAAATTGAAGAATGTCGGGGCGTTGAATCCAGGTGAAGAACATGGCAGTGCGGTAGCTCGGTAGAGACAACGAAAGCGACACAACGACACGACGACGACGCGACGCACCGACACAAAGTTTGGAGGTGGCAGCGGTAACGGTAACGGCAGCGGGCGAAAAGAAAGTTTCTTAAAATAATGAAAGTTTATGGAAATTCGACTGAAAGGATGTTATTTTATTAAAAAGTTACCTTACCTGAGTATGAAAGAAAGTTGCCAATGGCATCTTTCGTTTTGCTGCAATAGAATCTTTTGAACATGAACACTGAAACACAGTATGAGAGGGCATATAGGGTTAGGGGTTTTGTTAAGGGAAGTTTGCATAGCTATAGTGTCTATATAGAATAGCTAGCCTGGTTTAGTTACGAAGTTGAATCAAAAGAATAAAAAAAAAAAAAAAACAATTTATAGATTCAAAAATATTATTACTGCTGCGAATAAAGTTATTCTTTTTAGGGGGCGAGGGGGAAGGAGGGGGGGGGGCAGAGAGCGGGGCTTGTACTATGATTGAATTCATTCGTTTAACCGGTAAAGGTACGAACCGTGTGGCGGCGGCGGTGGTGCGTTTCTATTTTTTTTTTCTTTTTTTGTAGATTTTGGTATATAAGTTTTCATCTTGAGTCCGAAAAGAATTGTCTTTTCGAAAAGTTAGTTCTTTTTTTTTGTATTATTATTTGGTCGTTTTTTTTTTTTTTTTTTGAAGGGAAGGAGGTTTGAGTCTTGGTTTTTCAACGATAACATCCATTCAGTTAGATTGGTTAGCTTAAGGGTGTCTTTGAATAGCGCAAAACTTAACAAAAAGATATGACCAAGCTAATTTTGCATGAAGCAGGAATTGTAGGTAAAGGTAACGATTTTTTTTGTTGTTTACTTTAGCCAAAGGAAGTTATATTTACCTACTTGGAAAAAGTAATATCGAAAAGTCAGTTTTTTAAAGGATTTTTTTTTTATTTTTTTGCTGGTATCTGTGGGGCTTCATAAAAGTAAAATTAATTTCAAATTAATAGAAATAGATAGATAAAGTTGATTCAAGATTTTTTTGGTTTCGAAAGTGCAATGATGGTAAATTATGTTTTGAAATTTTTTAAAAAAGTTGGTAAATGTTAAAAAAAATATTAACTTTGTTTTAAACTAATTTTATTGTTATTTTTTTTTTTTTTATTGTATAGGTTAGGTTATGGAGCTTGAATAGATAATATCAAGCTAATATTGTTGTAGAGTGGCAGTTGATTCTGAAAATTTGTAAAGTTGTGTGTATCCTTTCGTAGGGATAGGGGCTGAGTGAGACTAGAGTGTATAAGGGACGAAATCGTGGAGTTAGAAAATTTGATGTTCAGTTTGTTTTTCTAACGTAACTAAACTCAATTTAATATTATCTCTTATCTATCACTTAGTTTTTTTTATTTTATTCCCTCTGCATATTAAAACTACTCAAAAAATCATTCTGGGAACGCTTCCATAACTCAAAAACTGAAAAATACACTAAAATCAATTAAATTTAGCTTTTCGTATTCTTTACATTACTATAGTAAAAAAAATGTCAACAATTCTCACGTGCCTTACAAAAGTTAGAACAATAGTTATTTCTCTTTAAATAAATGTTGTCCAAAAAACCTATCTGAATGTAGTTAAAGTGAAAAAAAAACTACAAATTTGTATTCATATAACGTGCAGATGGGACTACAAATTGTCTTTTCGGTGTATAGTAGAATTGGTTTATCTTTGCATAAATTGTTTTTTGGATAAATATACAAAATTAAAGTGGTTATTGCAATTCAATTTGATATATAATGAGCGTATATCAATTAAACGTAATTCCGGGAACGCATGTTTTGTGATAAATAAAGAAGAAATTATAATTTTTTTTCCATATTATAGTACAAAACCAAGACCACTATACAACAAAATCTCAAAAACATTTCGTTTTGATTTTATTAGATAGAAAATAAAAGATAATGATCAAATCGTCAATTTCGGGAATGTCATTTCTGGGAACGGTTTTGGGATATGAATGAGTTATACAATCATATTTTTAATTTTCTTATCCCTCAATGTTGCTTGAATAAAAAGATGTAGAACAAATATTTTTCGAAATGAAACAAAAAAAAAAACTTAAATAACTTTGAAGGCTGGGTTCGAGCCAGTAACGTTTTTTTTTTGTTGCTTCTAAGACTTTCCAAGAGTCTTACAAGATTAAAAACTAAGAGCGTAAGCCATAAAAATTCACTTTTGAAGCGAACTATGAGACTTCTTAAAGCGTTAAACCGCCTAGCTCTTAGAAGCAAATTCACTTCTGTTGGAAGATTCCTCGTTTCAAACAAAATTAATCAAAAAATATGTTTATGAATCTCCTAACTTTTCTGAGCCACCCCTTGGCATAATTTTTAGTGCCATAAACTATTGCGCTAGAGGTCTGGGTTCAATTCCCAGTCTATAAAACCATACAATTTTCAGGGCTACTGCATCTTGCAAGAAAATGACAAAACCTCAAAAAAACTGATTGTCATGAAAAATGCTGAGATGCAGTCGTCCGGTACCAGCAGAAAATTGAAGGTCCCCTACATTCCTGCTTACTACACTCACCCATACAACGGTTGAAAGTGTCAGCCACTAGGAATTCGGTCTTCGTGAGCTATCTATAACTCATGCCTTTGAACTTGTGTAGTCATAAACACAAGTTGTTGTCTCATTCAACTTCAGTATAATAATTATAGCAGCGAAGCAGCCTAACTAAAATTATAAAAGAATATTTTTCATGTTTCCTAATCCGATAGTAGTGATGTTTGGTTTTATTTATGATGATGTTAGAACATTTTGACCTCGAGGTCCAAACGCAAGTGATCCCGAACCTTTAGTAAGGGAAAAAAGTGGTTTCAGTAAGATTTGAAGGAATGTTTGTATGAACCAGTACAAGACGTTCTCATTAAATATCTCTATCGCATCGGGGCATATTCCTAAGATTATTACTATGAAGATGGAAGAGGCAAGAGATGCGGAAAACATAACTATTTTTGGTTTTTTGCTCTATATGGCAACTTTTTCTGTTTATAGATCACTAAAAGTGGTTCCATAAGGCTTCAAATCTTATAGCCAAATATAAATGTACTTTTTAAAATCACTGAATTGTTAACAAAGGTCAACTGGATTTGTTATTTATTCAGCAATCATTTTTTGCTTATTATATTTTTTGCGGTATAGGGTCACTATGGCGTAGTGGAATATGTTTGTATTTCTACTGAAAAATTATTGAAAATAGTTGATACCCATTTACAAACCCACGATGGTAACGAGAAATGTAGAATTCCTTGATAATACTAGAAAAGTATGGATTTTGACTATCGCACCAGCCCTAAATCTTGGGGTATTAAATTGTATGTGAAACAAGCTCTCTAACAATAAGTCGGGACAAGGTTGGAGACGTCTGATATTGCAAGTAATATATTTTCCCAACAAAAACTTTAAGACTTGAAAAAATTTCTGAAAAATTGAAATTTTTTCAAAAAACAAAAAAAGTTTAAATTCTAGTTGACCCCATTAATTTTTTTGCCAATCGCATTTCAGCTTTGAATTTATTGTTCATGTGGTCAAAACTGAATTGACCATCGTATGCTTCTACTTTGGATTCGATTCTTAATTGAAAAAAAAGCAAAAAAAAAAACCGAAATCGAGACTGAAACTTGAAGTGTTGAATGTGATGGAATTTTCTGGTTTGAACTGAGAAAGGACTTTTATTGATAGATTGCAGTTTTTTATGACATCAATTGGCATAAATGGTGAACTATCTGAAAATGAAATATTTTAGGTCTTTATTCGAAATGAATTCAGCATTCATATATGTGCAATGCCAATCTCTTTCAATTGCATTGCATTGCCTGGTTGGTGCCTTCAACCTTTTGAACCTATTTCAAGTTGAAAGAAGCACAAAAAAACACATCGTCGATGCATATAATGGATGAGAAATGAAATGCCACACCCTCACCAAAATGATTACTGATTGCATGAACTCGTAACCTTCAAATTGACAGTTAAACACGATAGCATAATATTGCACTAAAAGGATAAAGGATACCATCAGACCAATGATATCCTTATGCGCTATCTATATGCCTGCAGTATACATCCACGAGACATAAGCAGACAGAAGATTCATTCAATATTTTTTTTTGTTTTTTGTTTTTGTTGTATCCTAGAGGGAAACGCTTAACAGTTGATTGCCTTCTTTGTGTCATCCTGTCACCTGTGTGGTGTCTTACTCCTGCTGTTGCAATACTATAACATGCAACATGCACCTATGTGTATGGAAACTGACGTGATATTCCACTTGAACGAGCAATATCATTTTTGTTTTCTTCGATTTAATTTGATTTTTGATCAGAACTGAAGCGATGTTAAAAAAAATATGTATAAAAAAGAGTGTAGTTAATATTGTTAGTATTTTCTCAAGTTTGTTCAATTTATGAAATTGTAACGTTATAAAATATTGAACAAAAAATTAAAAATTAATTCTTTTGGACATATCGAAAAAAAATTGGAGTCCTTCCTTTTCCTTTCAGAGATTAAGTTCAAATGAGATGTTTTTTTTTCAAATAGAATTAAGAGTACCACAAGGAAGTGAGGTTGGACCTAGTATATGATTTATATTATAGTTTTTGGCAATTTTGACATGAAAATTTAATTGAATATGACGATTTATTATTGTTTCTTAAATGTTTACTGTATCTTAGATGATATTTTATCGGAGAAACAGCGATACAAAATTGACGTCATTAGGTACAAGGATAAATATTGTGAGAGACCTAGGAGTATTTGCATCAAAAACGTGATACGGGAACTGATAAAGATACAGAAAGAATCGTGAAAAGCGTTTATCAGCGCAAAATAGCATGGAAATTTATAAAAAAAATATGCTATATACCTTAGGAAAAAGCGTTTCATACCACCTGAAAAAGAATACTCTTCAAAGTTCGCCGAAAACTGGTGAAAGCTCGTGGAATACCAGGGAAACTAACATGGGAAATCATGAAAAATTGAAATACTATCACCGGGAAAAGCATTTAATACCGCGGAAAAAAAAGGGTGAAAAGTCGCTAAAAAAGCATGAAAAGCCATGTTAAAAAGCGCGTAAGACCTTGGAAAAATATGAAAATTCTGGTGAACGATCGAAAAATAGCATAAAGGAAGTCAGGAAAAAAGCATTTGCTACCAAAGGTAAAAAGCTTACTATACCGCAGAAAAAAGGGAAGAAAAGTGTGGAGAGTCGCGGAATAAAGCCTTTAAAGTCATGGAAAATATGCGTGGAGTAGGTATCGTGAAAAAAAACAATGAATACAGTTGAAATATCATGGAATATCGCGGATCTAGGAAGTAATGAATAGAGCACTTAGTACCGCAAATGAAGGCATAAAATTACGTGGAAAAAGAGTGTAAGGTCGTGGAAAAAGAGTGTAAAGTCGTGGAACCAAGTTGAAAAATGTGTAAAATACAGCGGACTATAGCCTTAAAATGTGCGGAATTCGTGGAGAATAGCCTGAAAAGTCGTAAAAAAAAGCGAGTGGCACCGTCACTCATAAGGTAATTAATGTTATAAAATCAGTTTGATGTTTTTTTTCTATTTTTTTTCCCAAAATCCTAAATTTGAATCACGATTTTTCAAAAACCAAAAAACGTAGGCCATTAACTTGTCTTTAGTCAATTGACTATAAATGTAAATTTTAGAAAGATAAATATAATATTTTACAAAGTAAAATTTTGAAAACAAATCAGTTAAAAATTTTTACTGAATTTTTTTTTTTTTCAAAAAAGTTTTGGTATAATTTATTTTACAAAATTTTAACAAATTTTTTTGATAAAAACAATGTTTGTTCACAAAAATCGTCTGGTTAAGTTTAAAAAAAAATCGAAAGGAGCGCAAATTTGAACAAGTAACTATTAAAGTATTTTTTGAAAGTTTTGCCCGGTTCCGAAATAATTAGCTTTAGTTACTCCACTAATAATATTCAGTGCGATCTGATCTTAACAAGGTCTGTGTATCGAAAAACCCACATAATTTTGAATAGAATGTAATGTTAACAAATAAAAATGCTTTAACAACCGTATTCCACACTTCATCTAACAGATCGACAGAGTTTTAATGCTAAAAACAAATTAATTTAAAAAAATAAATAGCCTCAAACTGTACATAATACACACAAAATTCTGAATAAAGTTTTTATACGCTTTTTTATTAAATTCAAACTCCATTTGCCTACCATTTCCTATCACCTAGAAAAGTTTGTCACAATAAGTAACATTTTACAAAGCCTCGGATGATAATGCACGTTTGCAACGTTATTTGAATATAATGACAGCTTTTAGTTCGTCGTCACAGAATCATTTCCACACAAAAAAAAAAAATTAAATTTTCTTTCCTTTTTTTTCTCCTGCACTTAAAACCTCAAAGCAAATTTACCAAGATGACAGCTTTTAAAAAATATAAACCCACATTGACAAAGTATATACACCTACGCTGCGCCGCAGTAGCAGTAGGTACTTTCTAAGTATAGTAGTGGCATATACCATCCAGTAAGATACCTCTTTTGTATGACAAAACTTCAAAAGAAAAAAAGTACTTTCATTTTATAAATCCCAATTGGCACTTTCAAGGCTGAATAAGTGAGGTGAATCACTCCCAACAGCAAAGATGAAGACAAAAATTCCAAAATGGTTTCAACTCTCGAAATGACACTGAGAATGCCTTTCTTCTTGCCAGAAGAACCAACGAACAAAAAACAAAAAAAAAAAAAAAATATATTATAAAAGTTTGACGGAACCCAAAGTAATGTTTGTTTTCAATCTTTGAATATTAAATAGAGTATGTATGGACTTTCGACAAGAACACAAGTAAAAGTCTTGTTGAAGAAATATCAAACCAGGTATGTACTTAGTCCTCATGACCTTCGAGATTTGCTTTAAGTGCTAAGATAAAGCAAACCTTTTGAAATGAAATGCTTGAGTGGAAAACTTTCTATACCAAACTGTGAGATTTTAAAAGAAGAAAAAAGTTTTAACTTTTTTTCTTTTACTATTAAACGAACGAGCCTTTAAGGCTTTTTATTTTTTTTGTTTTACTTTGCCACGCAACTATACAAAGACAGAAATAGAAAGGAACTCACTATAATTGTAGACTTTAGAGAAAAAAAAACGAAATTGGCGAAGGGAGACCTTTCAGACGACGACGACTACGATTATAGTGGTTTTCAATGTAACGTGTTGCAGGACGAAAATCGAAACGAAACGATATTGCCTATTTTTTTTTCTGTACGAGAGCTTATGGTCCCTACAGTGACAAGCCACATGAGGGAAAATGGAAATGATAGTTAATTGGAAAGTGAAGAGACTTAAAAATATAAAAAAAAACCCAATTTTGTATCATAAAGGTTGTTGAATCCTTAAATGCTTTGAATAGCATTTTGACCTGTCATTTTTAAGAACTATTTTCAGTCATAGTCTGGGCTTTTTATTTGTCAAGTTCAAGGTTATTATATTTTATGTTCACAAAAATTATATTTTTTAATATTTTGTTATTAAACTAAAGATTCCGTAAGATGAGGGTGTTAAAAAAGAGAAAATGGTGCTGAGTACTTTTTACAGAGTATTGAAAGATTTTTTCTTGAATTTACTTATAAACAAATTGTGAAAATAAGTGCGAATTATAATTTCACAAAAAAATCCTAGAACATAAATGACTTGTTTGGCTATATCATCGACACTGAAAAATAAAATATCAAAAATGTATTGCCAACAAAAACATTGCTAAAGTCTAAAGTTTTTCCTGTTACTCTTTCTAATATGACACATGCCAATATTTTTTTGAAACAAACAAATTATTAGCAGGATATGAGGTTCGTGGCCATGTTTTTTTCCAAAATATTTTTTTTAATTCCGAATAATTAACTTTTTACTTTAAACCAATGCAGACTAGTGTTCAGTGCATCAAAAGTTTTGCAGAAAATGTGGTCTTGTTTCTGATTATGAAATCTATCTTTAAATCAAAATCATCATAAAAAAAGTGTTTTTCGGAATCTCAAAATTCGATATCTCAAAAACTTTACTTGATAAAGCAATTCTAATGTTAGATTCAAGTTCAATCAATCAACGTCAAAATATATTACAAAAGCTTGATTTGGTTGGTTTCTATCGCTACCCATTTCTGGCCAAAAGTACTGTAATTTAATTAAAAAGCGTTTTTTTTTAATTTTTTTTTATCAATTTTTGACAATATTATCATCCACGAAAATTGTACTGTTTTTTTTATCTTTAAATAAAAGACAAATAAAAAAGAAGCAAGCCTTCTAAAAATTTTCAAAAATCAAAAAAAAAATTCGCCAACTTTTTTGATTGAAAATTAAGCTATTCTATTTTTTAAATAAATTCGTCAACAACACACGAATTAATATTTGGTTAAAAAAAAATTAATTCACTTTCAGTAATTGTGCATGTAAGAATGGTGTAGAATCGCTAAAAAAGCACTTAAAGAAGTAGACAAAATTGCAGTGTATTTTGTGTTTTTTTCTCGATTTTTTTTCTGCGATAGCCCGTGACACGATCACAGTGGGTCCGAATGGGCTTACGCGTCTCAAAAATCTGTAACTTTTTTGTTTCTTTAATAATTAAGTAAAATAATCACTCAATCATTATAAAAAAAAAAAATTATTGGTTTTTAGTACTAAAATTAGTTCTAAAGTTAAGAAAAACGCAATTTTTGCATGATTTGGACATTTAAAACTCCTGTAACTTGTTTTGACTCTTTGAATATTTAAGTCAAATTTGAAATATTTTACTTCTGATATTCACTTAATCATTTGAAAATCTTTACTTTTTTTAATTAAGTTGGTTCTAAGTACTAAAACCTTACCTCAAGTCATGAAATAAGCGATTTTGGTTTGATGTGAACATTTCAAACTACTGTAACTTTTTTGTCTCGTCAAATAATTTAGTCAAATTTGGAATATATCATCTCTGATATTCATTTAATCATTTTAACCTCTTTTTCTTTAAATAATAAGTTTTTAGTACTAAAATTTTACCTGAGTTAAGAAATTCGAAATTTTTACATAAATTATATTTTCAAAAATTCTGTAAATATCTTTAAATTCATACCCAAAACTCATTTTTTCATCATTAATTCTGTTCTTTTATTTTTAATATAATAATAATTAATAATAATCAATAGTTTACAAAACTTATATTTTTTTTAAATCTTAAGCAGGAGTAAAACTTATTCAGATAAGTCTTTGGATTCCACTTTCTGTTTCTTTTTACTTGATAACAGTGGATCTGATGTCAATTAATGGCGGTGAAAAATGTCTTCTTCTTGTGCATCTTTGCATAATTGACCTATTGGTCAACCATATCAAGTTTGGATCCTGTTTTCATAATTTTTTTTTCACTGCAAATCTTATTTCCCAGGTTACCTATGCAATTAGATATCATACCTATTAGTTGGAAGTTGTTTTCTAAATAGCTGATAAGTTCTGAACTATCGGTCCCATTGCTTATAAAAACATCACTCAACATTAACTTTGAAATTTTAAATTCGCCTTGCGTGCACTTTAGATGCCAATGTTTTTTTATAATTTTTTTTGTTGTTTAACAAAATTTGACATTTTCTTAAAAATATTTCATAGGAATCCAGGCTGGAAAAGTACGTTCGAAAAAACATTTATGAGACACAAAAGGCCCACTGTGCGACGTTCAGATTTTTTTCGCGATGTTTTACTAATTTGTTTTAATAAACGCTGTTTCATGACTTCTAATCCTATTTTCCGCGAACTTTATTTAGTATTCTACAATTTTTTCCTTGGTATTCAGCGAATTTTTCTAAGGTATTTCGTGTCGTGAATTTCTTCAATTTTTTTTTAACGGTAGTTTACTTTTTTTGTATTGAGCGCTTTTTCATGACTTCCCACAGGGCTTCCTATATGTTGTATCCCACGGCATAACTCGTTTTTACTGCGGTAGTACACAGTATTTGCATATTTTTTCGCCACTTTTCACGCTGTCTTTTGTGGCAACATGGCTACTTCTTGAATCCGGCGCGGCTTCCACACGGCTCCCTCGCAACTATCATGCGGCTAACGCGTAGTTACGGTAACGGATCTGAAATGTACAGACAGTCTCCCGACAAACAATTTAGTTTCTAGTGGTCGAATTTTGACCGCTTTGTGATACTAGTATTTTCGTACTAATTTGTGTTAAACTCACTTAAGCTACTGGAACTTTGCATCTAAGCTGCAAAATAATTGCCGAGGACTGTAAAAAAAATCCAAAACCATCAAGCATTTCTATCTTTTTTTCAGTTTTGTTCTTCCTTTGAATAATCTAACCATTGTCAATTTCGAGAGGAGTAATGATGGAATACTTCCACTTATCCAAAAATACACCTTGTTTTAATGACATATTAAAAATGAAAGAGAGTGGGGCTGCAAGATTGTTTCTACAAGTCTTTAAAAGAATCGGTGGAATATTATCAGGTGCAGGAGAAAAATTGTTTTCCAAAGAGGACAATACACCAAGGACATCATCTGAAGATATATAGAGACTACCAGCGTCAGTAAAAGAATTTAAATTTTCCATGCCATCACAATTCAATTTCAAATTAATGAAGTTGGATTGAAAAAATGAGGCAAAACTACTACAAATAACATTTATATTATCTGAAAAGACACCATTGTATGAAACATGAGATGGAATGCCTAATGATTTTCGTTTGGTATTTAAAAATGACCAAAAACACTTCGGATTATCTTTAATGCTCGATTCTAGGGTCCAGATATATTGCTTATAAGTAAAGTTTCTTAAGAACTCGTACTCCTTCCTTACTTGTTTGAATTGTTCACGGAAAGAAACCAACAATTTGCTCTTTTTATGCAATTTGTTCATGACATTTTTAAGTCTAGATAAACTTTTATTAAACCAAACCGGTTTCTTGTAATTTTTAAAACGTTTTATAGGTACGAATTTTGAAATTATATATTCTAAAATGTTCCGAAACAGAGTAAAAGCTAGGTCCAGATTTGTACAATTAAAAATTTGCTGCCAATTAATTGATTCTAAATAAGTATTCATTGAAATGTAATCAGCATTTTTAAAATCATATTCCTGAACATTATTACAAAAAGACTTTGATTCATTCAAAACAGACAAATTAAATGTAATTTCGAGTGCATTGTGGTGAATACTATTTTCAAGTAATTTAAAACTTGCTTCATTTAATTGAGCTTCTAAATTACTGTCAATGAAAATCAAATCTAAAAAACGACCAATAGAATTAGAAACACTGTTAACTTGATACATATTTAAAGCTGTTATACTATCAATTACATTATACTCGAAATCTTTGGTAACATTATAAGGAAACATTTGCTTTTCATCATTAGAAAATAACCATTTTACATTGGGCAAATTAAAATCACCAAGAATTACAAAGTAACAATTTTCATCCGTATTTCTCGCAATATCTACTATATTTTTAATGTGAGCATCATACGTGGCAAATAGCGATGAAGGTGGAATATACGAAACAAAAAGATATAAATGAATAATTCTTAGAGTAGGACGAATGGGTACATCTACACATACACAAATTTGCTCACCAGAAATATTAGATAATATAACTTCTCTACAAACAAAATTAGAGTTGATAGCTAATAAAACACCGCCTCCTCTGATTAAGCCAGTCTGCTCACATGAACGATCCTTACGAAAGACGTTGAAATTTGAAGTGAAGTATTCACTGGTTAAGAAATTTTCGTTCAACCAAGTTTCAGTAAGAGCGATAACATCATACGGACAATCAGCAGCAGCAATAGAAAATTCGTGTGATTTTGTTCGCATACCTCCAGCATTATGATAAAAAATTGAGAATGATTTACTCACTTCAGAAGCATGAATGTTTGGCACTATGTTCCTGGATCTTGTTGTTTTTGGCCCAACTCGTTTTTTGAACGAGTAACAAACTGCTTAATTTGAACTCCTATTGGCCATATGGATGTTTGAAGAGCAGCATTAAAAGACCCAGCAGGTACACCAAGTTTAAAATTTATAAAATGCAGTGACGAAATATCTACATCCTTCTTTACTAATTTAGAACAAACGAAACTTGTAGGCGGCAAATTTAGCTTGTGTGAAATGAAGTCTGAAACATCAGTTTCAGTGACTGTATTCCTAAGCCGAGATATATGAATAAAACGGAGTTTTGGGACAGACGGAAGAGCTGAGAGGGCATCAGCGTTGCTGCCTATCAGCTGTTTATATTTTTGTTGACGATTTACAGAAAATGCATTATTATTGTTTACATCAGCTTCGACAACAGCTACAGAGGAGCCAGCAGCATTATCTTCAATCCTATCAACAATAACAATACCATCAGCAACATTCTCATAGGTTTCAGCAACTACAGTATTATTATCATTGATGTCATCATCATAATCACCATTGGCAACATCGTGATTTGCATCACCAACAGCAGCAACTTTGATTCCAGCAACCGATTTAACATCGTTAACATCAGCAGTACCAACAACAGCAACATCGTGATATTCAACACCAACAGCAGCAACTTTGTTTCCAGTAACGTGATTTTCAACATCGTTAGCATCAGCGATATCAACATCAACATTTTTGGATATCCCATCAACAAGAACATTCTCATCTACATTGAGCTTGGCGGCAACATCGTTGACAACTTTAAATGAGAGAAAAGGAGACAAAAAATCGATCTCGCCAGAACTAGCAGCACCATCAGCAACATCGTGTGGAGTAGACAATAAATTGATACCATTAGAAGCATCAGCAATGTTCTCATTTCTGACGGTAGAAGTTGATTTTGTCTGTATAGGAGTGAGAATAGAATGAGCCGGAGAGTTGTTCAAAGAAGCGTTATGTTTCAAAGAAATGCGATCTCGGGGAGTCGATGTTCCCGCAAGAGAAACTTTTTTTCCGACCAAACCAGAAAGCGGTTTTTTATCATTAACTTTCGAAATTCTCTGAGCACGAGTTGTATCACGAATACGGCGACTTATATCCAAATTTGGTGTATTAGTGCAAGCATTTGTTGATTTACCAGCTGAATTATGAGAACCAAGAGATATGGATGGTGTTTCCATTAAGTACACTGAGAGTTCTCTGAATTTGCTTATACAAATTTGCAGTGGAATATGTATGCACTTTTCACATTTGAAGAATAAATTCTTATTAGATTTTATAATGTTTATGTCCTTTTTATTGACATTACAACAGTTTAAATGTGAGTTTTTGCCACATATATCACATGATAGAAAAAATAAATCGGGTATGATTTTAAGGCACTTATTACATTTAGAATTCATCTTAAAAGAATTTAAAAGGAAGAGCAGACAAAAAACACAGCCGACTCGTATTTAATCAGTCGGTAGACTGTGTTCATAACATGTCAATGTTGTTAGCCAAAGAATCACCAAAAACAAAGCTCAAACATTGTGTCTTCTTTCCTAAAAACACTTTTACTCTCGAAATGAATGTGTTTCTCGTGTAAAACATCCTTTGATAAACTATACTCACATTGTGACAACATAATTTATATACATACGACATCATTCTGTGTTTGTCTGTGGGTTGCTTGTGGTTCTTTTTTTGTGTCTTCTTAAATTTTATTCTTCGTCCATCAAAACGAATGTACTGAAACAACTCACCATGAATGCGTTTATTTAATCCGAAAAGTGTTTAAATTCGTGACTGATGTTCCTAAATTCTAGGTGACACGTTTAAATTCGTTTAGCCTGATGTAACAATGGGGTAGTGACCACGATTGCAATGCACCAGGATAACGATAATCACGAATTGAAAATGAACGCAGAGTCGAAGTAGATGTTAGCAGTTGCAGTGGCACTGGATAGTGGAACTGGAAGCAGAGAGAACTAACGTACTTTAGTTCGTATAGCATGCGGACAAATTCGATTTTCGTCTGTCAGAATGGAAAAGCAACAACTAATTTAATCGTCGTCGTAGTCGTAGTCATCGTCGTCGTAGTCGTACATACTTCAAATGCAACCCGAAACAAGCATACAGCAAACTCAATATCTGTTCTCTATACTGTCATATAAAAATAGGTATAGTTTGGTAAATAGGAGTCGGTATACATATATAAACGTAGTGTATAGACAAGAGGCGAGAGAGCTTGTGACATTCGACATAGCAGCTTCGACTGCTGTATTAAGGGTGAAAGTCTGCGTTGCATTGCCAGCATACCAATTCGTAAAATGAAGTCAGGGCGACAACATACGTCTACTACCGCTCTATACTACTTACCCCCAAACTTCTGATATAACCTACTATAACAGCAGCAGTAGCAGCAACACCATTACAATAACCGTTCATAGGTACCGTTCTACCAAAGGGATTTCCAAACGGAACGGAACGCAATGCAGGAGCGAATGCATTCCTTAATTGAATTTGTAAAATCCCAAATTGAGTTCTATCGCAGCACTTTTGAACGAGTTATGCATTTCAATGAAGCTGCCGCCACTAAGCCCACAATTACCACTGTTTTATCTCAAGTATACGAGTCAACTTTTGTTGTTGCCGTTGCTCTTGTTTATTCTATGGTGTGTAGTTGTTATTATTCTTGTATTCTTCGAGAAATTTACAAAAGCCTTGAAAAGCCAATAACTATACCACCTTAAATGCGGCTCACATCAAACAGAAAATTCGCATATTCTATAAACATATGTATCGGAGTACAGAGAAGCATATGTCCTTTTGATAGTCGAACTTAAGTACACTGTGAGAAAAAAAATTCATAAATTTTTTGGAATCATTTAGTAAAAAAAAACACGTACTTTCTCAACAACAAAAAAATGCATATCTACTTGTAGCTGAATTGTTTGTAAGAGATTGAGTCCTAAATCTTCGCACAAGAAACATTTATTTTACTAGCTCCATCAATTTACCTTTTCACAAAGGATTATTGGTGTGATTTAACACTCCGGAAATGTAAGAAGTGGAAAATTGTAGCTTACAGCTTGTTTTCAGCTCACTACAATAAAGAATTTGAAGTGAAAAAGCCAGTAACTCTTCTCAATATTATGTTTACTGTCAACTACTAAAATTTGAAGACCCTAAACTTTGCAGACTATTTAACTGCAAATCTTTGGCATTCTACCACCGGCGTAAAACTGGACCGATATTCGAAAAAAAAGTACGGCAATTGCTTTATCTCGATAAATGGTCAGTACGTACGCCTTTTATAGTTTTTTTTTTTTTTATTAATTTATGGTTATAACATTTATCGAGAAAAATAAAGTGATTAGCCTATTTTTTTCGAAAATCGTTTCAGTTTTACGGCTTTGGAAGAATGCCAAAGTATCAGACGACACTTTTCCAGAGCGATTATAACTCTTTTGGCCATAACTTCATTATAATGGTAGCATTTATTGAGACAAAGCAATTATAACATAAAATTGTTGCTTGAAAGTATGATAGGCAAAATGCGTGTAGATCCAACAGATTTGAAAATTATCTTAAAAGAAAGCTTATTACTAGTGCTTGATTTCTTAATACGGAGACAAGTCTCAAAAACGCCGGAGACCCCTTGAATGACCCAATATCTCTCCACTGAGTATTGTAATGTTTTAATAAAAACTTTGAACGGCTTGACACTAGTTTTTCTTTCAAAAACTTGCACTTTCTTTGCAGTCTCCAAAAAGGTATAAAACTTTCCAAAGTCATGCTCAGTTCACGAGATATTACCATACACTCATGTAGTACAGAGAGCTTTTAATAATAAAGGATTGTATTTGTTTGGGATTGTTTGAAAAGAGTTGTTGTTTTATATTTTTAACACAAGTTTTTGAAAACATAAATCAGTGTCGACCCATACAATGTTTTTTTATTAAAACATTAATTTGCTCAGTTGAGGCATATTGGGTCATTCAATTGGCTTTGTCTGTGGTCTCCAGCGTTTTTGCGCCTTGTCCCCAAGTTAGAAATCCAATGCTAGATATATTTCCAACCCGTTTTTCGTACAAATTTTCCCATTATCCTTTGAAACAACAAAAAAAAAATGCCGTATTTCCCTCTCCAGACCTAGCGTTTCTACCATTAATCGGAGACAAAAAAATGTACTAAGCAAATATTTAGCTTGTCATTTTGAACATTTTATTTCGTGGATCTGGTTCTCTGGAATTATTGCAAGGAAATATAAAGAGTTAAAAAGATTCTAGCGGGATTTTTAGTACCGTACTAGATAGTACTAGATATTTTTTTTTGAAAAAATCTTGGAAAATGTTGAGTTTCTCCATAATTTTGAAAAAAAGTGTAAATGGGTAAAATCTCTCAAAAAAAGTTTTTTTAGTTCTGAAAAGAACTTTTCACCAACGAAATTTTTCTATTTCTTCAATATAAAATTCTTAAAAGAATCGTCACTGGGGCGATAATTTCAAATTCCGCACTCGCTTAAGTCCTTTATTTGAACGACGAGTTTAGTTTTCATACAAACTTCGTTCTTGTTGATTCTCATGAATCAGTATGCCTAAAATTATAAATAATTTATTTGAATCTTATGCCAGAAATGAAACATTATCTCTTAAACTGTCCATTTTAAAGCCATAATATGTTTCCCAAATATGTTGCAGAAATAAGTGACCCCCTTTATTTAAAGTTCACCAACCACTTATGTTAAGTTTTTAATACTATTATTAGAATTAAAGACAAAAACTGCTTCAAATCAGAAATTATTCTTTTATATAAAAGTTTTTTTTTCCAAATTTTTCAGAAAAATATTAAATTTTCACTATGACAGACCCAAATAATATAAATAAAGCAAGATTCTTAGACCTTAAGCTAAAATATCTATGAAAAGAATGTTGAGTTATTAACATTTCAGTTGAACAATGTCGAATACAAGAAAAAAGTTTTATATCTCTTTTAAATTTGTTTTCGTCCTGAAAAGGACGGATGTAGTTCCTGGTGGCATAAAATGGAAGCACACAATTTATGCTATGTTGATGTTGTAGGCCTAGCTAATAACAGAATAGTTGAAAAAAATCGCTACATTTTTGTCAACTATTCTGTTATTATGCAAATGTAAATATGCAAATTTACTGTTAAAAACACCCACAACACGAATACAATCATAAATCAACGATTGCATCTCTAATAGCCAAGAAAACACAAACTTATCTCCTAAAGAAGAAAACGCAACAGTTACTTTAGACGGCAAGTCAATGTCCCTTAATAATAATTACTGTGTGAATTCAAGCCAAATCTCTTTAAAAACAAAATACAATTCTAAAAAGTCCGACCTCATTCGACGAAATCTGAAACGAAACTAAAGAAAATTCCAACAATTCAAAAGTTTATATCTTTTAATTGAGCGACGAATTCTGTTCATCCAAAAAAAAATTAAGAAATCAACTTACTCGAAAGAAATCCAAATCAATTCTGAAGAAATTTCAAAAAATTCAAAAGCTTATATACTTTTATTTGAACGACGAATTTTATTGCTTCGTTCCAACTGATTCTCATCGATTCGATCACTGAAATCAAAGTTACAATCAAACGCTGTCACCAAAACAACAAAATAGTAGGAAACTTCGTTCTTGTTGATTCTCATGAAATCGAGTCACCTTTTTCATATGAAATACAGTGCTAACGAAAGTTAGTATTTGGCGAGATTTTGTTACACGGTCTGATTCTGATCGTCGGTATTTTGTTCGGCGGGCAAACGTAACCAACCCTGTATACATAATATTGATTTAAAATATATATTTAATTTAAAAAGAACTTTATCCAACATTTCGTTTTATGTGATGAATCTAACCTCGTCAGACGTAACGTTTACATTATACGTTCTCAGAACTTAAAATCATAATTCTTTGAACACATGTGCCGTTTTCCTTGTAATACATCCACGTAGAGACCATATTTTAATAGAAGAGAAGGGGCTAGCCAATAGTTCTTGACTGATTTGAGGCCTAACAAGGTCTTTTTTTTTTTTGCAGAAGTCAAGAAAATATTGGTTGGAACTGATTCTTCATATCAGTCACCTTTTGGTGCAGGTTTAAGGGTTTCAAAGTTTTCAAATTTTTTAAACAGTTGTAAACTATCAAATAACATCTCTGAAAGATGATTGAAGTTCAAAAAATAAAAGATTATGACGAAGTGTTTCTAAATATGAAGAAGGTCTGGGAGGGTATACCTACCACCATATCATGCCTTCGTGGAAAGTTTGCAAACAAACAGATATTGGACTCTTAAAGCACATTGCTACAATAGACAAAGAGCCCACAGCAGATTTTGAGTGTGAGTGATGGCATAAAATAATTAGTATTTTTGGAAGGGTTTTTTAATTGTATGTATGAGATGTCGAATTCTTGCAGTTCCGTAGCCGCTTAGAAGTTAAAGTGCAATAAAATTGTAGTTTTTTTTAATAATTATAATCAGCCTTATTCTAAACAAAAATTCCCGGGGAAATGTCTTTGGGAGAAAGGCCCCCAATTACAAAGTTGCAAGCAATTCCGTTTCTTTTTTCTTTTACGCCATTATTAACACAAGAGGAACGAATTACAAGCGAAAACGGAATTAAGTTCCGGAAATAATTCGATTGGAAGCCCTACTCCCGAAAACATTTCCCCGGGAATTTTTGTTTAGAATAGGACTGCAGAACCATGGTCCCTTTAAGATTCAGATGAAAATTTACTTAGTTGCTTTGAAAGAATGATAAGTGATTTTTGGTCCTGTCGAAGGAGTATGGAGAAGAAGATTCTACTACGAGCCTTACGGGATGCACATCAACGACATTGACCTGGTCAAGAAGCTGAAAAGGCAACGGCTAAGATGGCTTGGACAGGACACGTGTGGAGCGTGGGTTCTTCTTGATTTGTGTACTTTGTTTGTTCGTAACAGAAGTAATGATGAAGACTCTCCTAAACGTTCGTATAGTAACGATGGTAGTAAAGGATTATATACAAAAAAAAATAAAACAAATAAAACTTAAAAACAATAAAACAAATTCTTCGTTCAATGACATCCATACCCCCAAGGGTCCTTATTTTTGTTTAAGTTTGTACTGCAGCCCGCGAGTCTTAATCCTATCTGTTGTTGCCACCGGCAACGGAAACAACAACTTTTATCTCGATTTTGACTTCTGTATTTCTATCAGTGTATAACAAACGATACCTTTTATAGTACCTTGTTCTTTCAATATAACTAGACTATCGTGCGGTAGACAACTATTTAAAAGTGGGAGTTAAATGTGTTGATACTGTCTTTTGACCTCTTTCCAACCTCTCTCTCTCTCTCTCTTAGATTATATATACTCGTACTCGTACTCGTACTATCATAGCTTTCGACTGTTCGTTTATATTCGTTTTCGTCCTTCGTCCTTGATGTGTTCTTGTTCTTCATTCTATCGTTTTATTGGTGGCATTCACCGGTCGGTTGGTGGTGGTAATTCAAGTCAGATGATGGTTCTTCGGTTAAATTGGATTTAACATCCGGCTTCGACGAACAGACACGACAAGAGAGTGAGAAGTTTTATTGATATTAGGGGTTGATTTCGTTCATTCGTTCGTTCGTTTGGTTGTGGAAAACATGAGCTTTCTGGCATCTATCGCATAGTCTTTCATAGAAGAAGAATATATCGAGACTTTTGGTTAGGAATCGTTTATATTTATCCACATCCCGAGCCCGACCCGATGCCAATGAAGATCCCTCTTTTATCTGCCTCTTCGTCTCCGTTAGCGTTTAGGTAGGCCATAATTGATTTTGTTCTTCTTTAAAAAGCATTAAGTATTAAGGATGTACTGTGTGTTTCTTAAGTATCTTATCTATATAGTCTCTGGTATCTTTAGAGCAAAGAGGTATGCGTTTTATTGTGTTTGTTTATTTATTTTTAAGAGAGATAGAGAGAGAGCGAGAGGAAGAAAAAAGAGACTCACAGAAAGATCCTAACTTAGATTAAATTCTGAAATGACACAAAATGTTCTTTTTTTTGTTTGACTTTTTATTGTTTTCTTTTTATTTTTATTTTGTTTGGAAAAGTCCAGGTTAACTCTGAGAGAGTAGGCATCTTCTTTTATATCGAATCTCTATGCCCTCAGAGACTATTTGTATCAATCTGATATAATAAAATGAAAGATATTAAATTGCCTGTGGCAAAGGCAATGATTATTATGAACAAGTTTTTCAAGGGAAATAATATTATATTGCAAGCGCACACGTGAAAACAAAGCAAAACAAAGTGAAAATGCCATTGTGATTAGCATATTTTGCAAATAAAATCGATAGATACTATTAAGGCCATCTATATTATATATTTGTGCTGCTATTGCTGCTACTGATGCTGCCCCCACATTTACTCTCTCTCTCTCTCTCTCTTGCGCGCATTGAAAATAATGTCTTTTTCATTGACTAAAAAATAACTAATAGGGACGTTTAAATGTTGTAATCTCAGAGGGTAATTCCCAGGACCAAATTGGCCAATTATTATCATGATTCCCCTTGACTGCCACTAATATTCAATTCAACATATTCCATGCGTTTTCAGAATTTTCAGAGCTCCAAAGTAGATATTGATACAGGCGAGGTAAAAAGTTTTGAGACACATTTTTGTGTTTGTGTTTTTAATAGAAGTTATTTATTGGAAGAAGAAGAAAAGATTTCGTTCATTCGTGTGGTGCGGTTTAAGAAAAATTCTCAGTGGAGAAACTTACCCCCATTGTAAACTGATTAGCATATTTTAAAAAGCGTTCGGGTTGGGGCGATTGACATGCATTTTCCTTTTTTTTTGGAGAAAACTAAGATGAATAGATCTTTATCAACCATTTGGAAATCTCTGAAGAACTAAGTGGGATGAAGAGACTGATAAAAATTCCTATTACGAATGGGATGCCAGAACTCGAAACCATAGACAAAGCTTCTGATGGTTTCATTGAACTTCTCGGATAACCATTTGAAAAAGAATGTCCTGTCCATTAAAACCATGATGGCAGGATAAAAAGAGAATTGAGCTTTGGAACATCTGAAAAAAGCAAGGAGACTTTTTAAGAAACAGATAGGTAGTGACTTTAAAACCATAAAAATCTTTTCAAAAACAATTCAAGATGGAAACACAAAAACAATATGCATCCTGTGGAGAAAATTCTGTGATCAAGTGTAAAGTGTCAATAAAAAAGCAAGATTCGGTAAATCAATTTTCCGGGATCTCTTAAGGAACCCAATAGACAATCAATAGAATCGTGTAGCGAAACACTGTGCCTCTTTTTCTTGTAAAACATCTAATGGGAATAAGAACCCCCATATAGAACACCAGATTAACGTTGATAATTACGGAGAAAAGGATAAAATTAACTATCTTCTCACCACTTAAGCCTCCAGGTTTTGATTGCGTAACAATGTCAACTGTCAGCTCATCCATTAAACCTAACCTTCGACTTTTAGTTGTTCTTGATACCTTTATACTTATTTCAATATCCATCCATTATAATACCTTGAGTATTACGACTATCTTGCAATAAAACCTTAGTCATTCAAGACGTTGATAAAATACCAGACGCCAAAAGATCGGATGAAATCTACTTCTAAATTATTTAGTCAGTTAAGGTATCCTGAGATTTCTGTTCAGGTTGCTGAAATTACTGAGCGCTCAGAAATCTCAGAAACATGAACAAAGTAATTGAAAAGATGTCTGTCAGCACATGATCTGATCACTGATCCCCTGGTTAAGAAATTACCTAATTCAATTGTAGGGCTAGGATCCCAGAGGTTTTTTTAATTGTATATTCCTTTTTCTTTACCCCTGCTGAAGCCATCTCCACCGTACCAGGAAATCTCTTTTCAACAGTGTTTTTTACCGATCTTATGGTGCGTCTCCATTTAAGACTAAAAATTCTGTAGGCAGTGTTCAAGCTTCCGGAGAGTAAAATAATTTTGTAAAAAAAATCAGATCTGAGCTTGAACACTGCTCGAGTGCTCGTAGCATTTTAACTCTCAAGTAGACACGTATCTTTTGAGCATTTGGTGGTCCCATTTTCTTCGTTTGTTTGTCATTAAACTACAGGGACGCTCTTAACAAGACTTTTTACAGTAGTTGAAGATGCAAGTTCCAACCTCGTTGTTCTCTGATCGCCACAGACAATCAATTTGCAGCTGTTGTTATTGTTACAAATTTCAACAAAAAAATTCTAGTTCAAGTTCCTTCAAGTCATTGAAGAAATGTCTTACGATAAATTGGTTTCTCAAATGATACACTCCTTTTCTTTGGTTGGGGCACACTATGCCAAAGTTTAATTCATCGGGCATGCTTTCATCAAACCAGATTTTACAGATGAGTTGGATCATACTCCCTTCTTGGCTTGGCTTAAGCTTGGCAATCGCTAAGCGCACTTCATCTAGGTCAGATGGACGGAATTGTTGGCCATCGTCGTCTAAATTAAATGGAATAACAGCGGAATGTTGGCTATCTTCGCCGTTCAGGAGTCTAGAAAAATATTCCTTCCAGATCCTCAGCACCGACTGTGTTTCTACTACCATATTTCCTCTCTCATCTCGCCAGGCTTCTGGCCTTGAAGGCTTGGGTAGTTCTTCTTACCCTTTTGTAGAACTTTCGAACATCCTTTTTGCCGATACATCCCCTAATAGACTGGACCACCCGCTTCTCGTGCTCCCTCTTTTTCTTTCTGAGAAGTCGGCGTTCCTCTCCTCTTTTTTACCCAGCTCTGAATCATGTTTGCAGCATTGCCTGATAGGTCTCGTTCTTAGCTGCATGCGCCATCATAAAATGCACCGTGCTTACGGAGTAACCTCCAACTTTCAACCAGGTCTCCTGTACGTCAGGAACAGATGATGAACAGATATGGGGAACTTCGTAAAGTTGTTTTCTTATTCTTCTTTCTTGCACAACTCTTCTACCTTCTCTACACTCTACAGAACAAATTCGTGACCTATTCACAACGCAGAAATAGTTGTGTGGAATAGTTGTGGATAAATCCGAGCTATCTTCGTGCAAATGAGGCGGAAATTATTTCATTTGACATTAGTATGGGAAATTATCACATTTGGAAGCTCATTTAGCAAATTTGATTGAAATTATTGTACAGGTACAGTCAACATAGCTACAAACAACATCCGCTGAAAATAATCACAGTGAAAGACTAATATAGTCAACAATTAATAGTTTCAAAACTAAACAATTTTTGGATTGAATACTTTTTATCATGACTGTGTATACAATAGAAGTATTGAAAAAGCCTTCGAGTGGTAGGCCGCACCACGGCATTCGGTTTGGATTGGTTTGGTTTGGTTTGGTATTGGATTCATTTAAACATTATGTGATAACCATAGCCGTCAGGCATAATTGCTGTGCGAAGGGTATGATATTACCGGGGATTACCAATGTGCGATAGCTTAAATATTTCACTTGTCTACCGTAGGCTTAATTTGCTTTCTGGTTGCATGTTTATCTGTTGGGTTTTTTTTTTATTATTATTAAGTTTTTTTTATTTTAATTTCATGAAAAACAAAGCCACCACCACCAATGAAAGCCATATACTGCATCGAATGCGGGGATCAAAATTTTAAATTCAAATGAAAATCGCAATATTTTGGATTTTCGAGCAAAAACCGGGTTTTAATTTATTAATTGAAAGAAACACGCACATGTCATTCGGGCCAAAGTCGAAAACTATTTATATTCTATACGATTAAAATTTGTATATAAATGTAAATCCAAAGTGTATATATTTGAAATAAGGTAAAATTTTACTATTAAAATGAAATTAGTATGTGGTTTGAAAGGAAGTCATTTGTCTGTTGATGTGTCAATTGAACAATTTGACATTTAAATTGGAGATTTTTGAGAATTTTGTATTAATATTAGATTTTACTGTTTATGTCGCTAGTTTAAACTTTAATGGATAAGTTCTGACATTTTAAGTGAAAAATGTGCAAATCAAATTATTAGGAATCTGCTTTTTAGACGTTGGTCACAACTGGACATAATTAAATGAATAAAAAGCGATGCTCTTGAAGAGATGAAAATATTTTACCTTTTTTAGATCCTAATCACCAGGACGAAAATCAAGCGGTCCTCCGAGCAACTACGCCAACTCTAATGTTCACGAGTTCTATTATCAAATAATGTAAGAGATAAGCAGCAGTCGATACTATGAATCTGGAAAAAACACTTTTCCAAACTGTTAAGCGGCGAAGACAGCCAATAATCCGCTAGTGAGGCATTTGAGTTTTGAACAATTTGCAGTAGTTTATTTACAAATAACTTCCAGAAGGATGTTAGATATAATTACTTTGCTAGAACAAGACTAGTATTCACCCACAGAACAGTCCTTATTTATATTTTTCAATTTATTGTCTTTGATCCACTTCCCTCTTACTTCATGAGAATTTTGTTTTTTGACTAGGAGCCAGTTGTACAAATATTTTAACCGTGATTCAGCCATTCAGCAAGTTTTATCTTGTTAAATTTGCGATATAGATGAGGCTTAGTTCTGGTTTAAGGTTCATATAAGCTAAAATTGATAAGTACATATTAAAATAAGAGCTAATTCGCCGAAATCCTAAACCAAATTTATACAACTGGTCCTGAGAATCATGCAAGATCATTTGGTTTAGTTATTTGGCCCTATCGAGGTACCCGTCGGAGCGTAAAATTCTCCGAATTCATCCAAATCGGACAATATTTTCTTTGAGTTATTCTTCCGAAGAGCGAAAATTCTCCGATTCGTATAAATCAGAGAAGTTTCGGCTCGGACGGATACCTATATAGGGCTGATTATTTGCTTGAACATTTCAGTCAAGGAAATGCGTTGATAGCATATCCCTTTTCTGTGGTAGTTCTAAAATGCAATCAGTTGTCTTTTAGGGAAATGATGGGTCTTACAGCTTGATTTTTTTCAATGAATGGAACCAAGTTCTAAGGTCACTGCAGTTCAGCGAGCTCAATTCAGCTAGCCAATGTATTCCAAAAGAGCAAAACTATTTCACATACGACTAAGAACTCAGGGGGTCTATTTTGCAGAAGGATAAACGTTAAAATTACTTTGTTATCATTCAAATGCGATAATGTATAACGATAGTTGTTTTAGTTTAATTATACTCATGATTCTGTACGACTGCTAGCTATAGTAAAGCTTTTGTTTTCAATCTTGAAATCTTTCCAAACTAGAGGAGAAATTGGTTTACTTCAGTACAATTGACTTGTCGCTTGTTTTGTAATAAATAAAAGGGCCACACATTTTGTAAATTGATAAAACAAC
This sequence comes from Meliscaeva auricollis, assembly GCA_948107695.1. Classification (NCBI taxonomy): domain Eukaryota; kingdom Metazoa; phylum Arthropoda; class Insecta; order Diptera; family Syrphidae; genus Meliscaeva; species Meliscaeva auricollis. The sequence goes on along the minus strand of OX403619.1, from coordinate 27,833,447 downwards.
CTATCCCACGTATTTTTAAAAACTGTTACCCCTTTAATTTCTTCAGCAAAGTTCGACATAACCGAGAAGACGTATGAACCAACCACCAGTTTATCAAGCTCACTCCCCAGATGTGGCATGTAAAGCTCCAGGGAAGGATACATTCACATAAAGGAATTTCTGCAACATTTAACTGGGGTGCATCTTCCTCCTCTAAAATAAATAATTATGCAGACGCCATATATTTCTTCAACAGGTCTAATAATAATGAAGAATGAAGTCAATTGGTAAACCAGTCACTTCTTTCGCAGCTAGCTGCGACTAGCTTACAAAGAATTAAGCCCTAAATAGCATTGACCCTCTCAACCATCCCTGTATGTTTTTAATTCTATTCGACAAGAGAGATCCTACAATTTTTTTCGAGCCCAAATTCCTAAAATGAGACCACTTTTTCATGAAAGAGTACCCTTGAGGTCTTGTCAATTCTCGCAAAAGGCAGTACTCCTGCAAAGAACAAGGTGGCATACACTGGGACTTAAATTCAGGCCTCTAGTGTGATAGTCCTTCGCACTAACTGTTACGCCAAGGTTACTACCAAGTAGTAGTCAACTGACTGAAAATTTGACTGCAAGTAATTACTGGGAATACTTTAATTGCTACAGTCAACCGTTACATAATTTTTGTATACAAACTTTTAACGGACTAAAAGTCTGAGTCCATTAAAAAAGTACTGCAGTCAGTTTTGTTAATTATTACCTTTCATGAATTGTACAGGTAATATATTTTACTATGTAACTGTTGATTGCAGTATTACAGTCAAAGTATTTTTCAAACTTAAATGGTCTTAGAAATTATGTATTTCTTAGTCAACTTACTGCAGTTCTTAAAAGACTGCAATTTTTAAAATTTTGTAATACCAATGACTTAGAAGCAGTCTTGAATAACACAGGACTATTGTCATAAGTTTTATGTAAGTTATGATCCCAAAGACATTAGAATCGATCTGAATTGATTTAAAAGTGAAAATCTCTGGTACATAGGTGTGCTCTTTGTCTGTTTCTATGCAGTTAAAATTTCTGTTTTGTCTGTTCGATGAAAACGAAGTGGCATTTTATCTCTTATTTAAAGCAAAGTTAGTCAGACCAGTCTCCTATAAGACTGGTAAGTATTTATTTCAAGCAACCAGAAGTAGATATTTGCCTGTCACCTAGCTAGTCGAAATTTTTATTGTGGAAGCATATTTTCTGGGAGACGGGAAAGCTTGCAATAGTTGACCATTTTATATCTCTTAACCAATACTAAATCCACTCTTACTCTTCATATATTTCCTTCCTAAGTGTCAACTTTACAATCAAAACAAATTTTTGAATTAAAGCTTTTCAGCCAAATAAGTTTTAGCTATTAAATTATTATTATTGATGGAAACAGAACAACTTTCCATCAAATTGAACCTCCATAAGCTGAATGTCCTTCTCCTAATCAATAAACATTATTATGTTAACAACATCCCCGATTAACCATCAATGACATTCAAAACATCACTATCATACAAATGACAACGACGCACGACTATGTATAGGTACAATCACTATATCTAATCATAAATAATACATTAAAGCCTCCTCAAATAGTCCTGTCAATTAAATCTGGTAATCATATCCTTCATTTGTACCGGCAACTAAAGTGGATATAATAACAAATTGCTTTCAAAAGTCGAACAAAAATTCATTAAGATAGTTAATGACCATCATATCAACGCACAATACAACACAAAACAGATATGTTTATTACACACACATATACAAAATGGCATTATATAGCATCAGGAGCACATATCAAAACATTTTTGGCCAGGCATACCTACCTACCATACTACTTAACAAAAGGCTAAACAATTTCTAACAATAATCACACAAACTAAACCAACAACAATAACAACAACAACAAGAAGAAGAACAAGAAGTATAGATAGTAGGTATAAGGACGAAAAATCCCCGTCGGAAAAGCATAAAATATACTAACACGAAGATACACGAAACATCTTGATTTCATATTCCTTCATTTTGTGTATAAGCATTGTATTAGGTTAGGTATGGCAGCGACCGACGTAATAATGTCGGTATAGATGTATATGGGGTGAACAAGGCCAAGGTAAAATACAATCTACCATTCAACTCAACTCAACAGTATTAACTTACTAACCGGCAGAATAGAATTGTTCCATAATAATGAAGATATCTTCATCCTTCCTTGCTTCCTTCCATATCTAACCAACAAACCAAACCAAACCAACTATATACTAATACCAAGAGTAACCCCAGCATCGTCCCTTGCTTGAGACTCTTAAAGCCTCCCAGGCAAAAGGAGGCACACACAACTTTATTGCCATTAGTCGTATACGTAACGTCTACCTATACCTGAATGCTGAATCGTGATCATTGAGGATGCTTTTCTTCTACTGATGCTGGCTGGCTGGCTGGCTGACTGGTTCGAGGAACTGTTGCGCTTCCCCTACCCTCTATCTCTTTGCTTCCTTTGCTAAACAACACTTTACATACAAACACACTTACATCTATATGCGGGTATATGCCATATATTCATTTACCCAATGGGTTCACAACTAATTAGAATCGTGTAGTGTATACTCTCTATCTGTCCTTATATTTATAAAGGTTGCCATTGCCATTGCCTTTGCTTTGCTTTGCTTTGCCTTGTCTTGCCTCGTCTTGTCTTGTTGTAGCTTTGGATGTCCTTGCTGAAGCGCAAAGGAGCGTCATCTCTTCTCTTCTTATCTTATCTCAGCATCCTTGCTGTATAATTTCCCAATAAAGATGATAATTTCGTATTTCTTTAGGGCTGCTGCTACTGATGCTGCTGCTGCTGCTTGACAGCCAGCAACAGCAACAGAGTATTACAGCATTATAACGTCTATAAAAGAGGTCTACATTTTCTTTCCTTGTTTCTATAACAACAACATAATGTTGCAGCTCTTCTCAAAGCAGATGAGTTTTTTTTTTTTTTTTTTCGTTTTATTATTATGTAAAGGACAAAGGCGCAGCTATCCGGTTGTTTTGATGTTATAGTTGAGTCCTCGGCTATATAAAACCTTGTCTTCTAGAATTACCTAGATAATTTTATTTTAGGCTTTGTGGTGTGTGAGGCATAGAAATTTATATAATATCCTGCTTCACTTACTCCTTATATAATAATTAGTATTGTGAAGCAATATTGTAGCACTATTCATGCAATATAATCTATTAGTAGCTAAAAAAATATGTATGTACTCATGTACGAGCGCCAGAAGTTATACTTCTATCATTATTTATTTATGTACGTCAACTTAAAAAACGGTTAAGTTTACTTACTTACTTACTTACTTAGGTCCTCAGACCTTAAAAAGTCCGTTGTGATCCCCTTAAGGGGCATAGGGCCTTCACTACTCCTACGCGCCATCTTGTACGGTTTCTGGAAATATAACGTAGTTCTCTCCAACTCTTCCCCAGCTGTGCAGATTCACTTTCGACTGTCCTGCGCCATGTGCTTCTCGGCCGACCCGACCCTCTACCTGCCTGTGTGAGTCGCTTGGCCAGCAATGCAATCGTCGCCTTTTCGAGGCGTATGACCAATCCACTGCCACTTACGTCTGCGAATAGTACTGTCAATGGATTCTTGACCCGTTCTTCTATAAAGTTCTTCATTAGAAATACGGTTGGAGCAAAAGATCCTTAAGATGTTTCGTAGACACCTATTCACGAAAGATTGCAGCTTGCTTATGACAGTTGCTAAGATTTTCCAAATGCTGCACCCATACAGAAGCACGGATTCAACATTTTAGCAGAACAGTCTCAGCTTGGTCTTTAAGCTTATAGCGTTGTTTCTCCATATTTTGGACAGCATTCCGAAAGCAGCCTTTGCTTTTTTGATACGGCTGTCGACATCTTGTTCGGTTCCGCCTTTGGTAGAGACAAAACTCCCAAGATATTGAAAGTCGTCTACTTTCTCTACCGGTTGTCCAGAAATATTGACTTGAACGGATGAGTTACTTCCGAGGCTGATCATTTTTGTTTTTTCCGTGTTAATTTTCAGCCCCACGATTTCTGCTTCTCCCTCCACCCTTGTTGTCATTTGATGGAGATCCATGATCCTATAAGAGAGTAAGCATACATCGTCCGCGTAGTCCAGATGTTTAAGTTGGGATGTCAGACTCCATTGAATTCCGCCATTTCCGTTTAACAGGGCTGCACGTAGCACATCACTTATCACTAACAGGAAAATTATTGGCGACAGTATGCAACCCTGTCTGACTCCACAATGGACTTCGAATTCATCCGACAACCTTCCTTTATGTAAAACGTGACATTTGCATCCATCGTAGGTTGCTTTAATAATAGCGATTAACTTATCTGGAATGCCTCTCCTGCGTAAGGCAATTCAAACGCTTTTTCCAAATTAATGAACAGCAGGTGAAGTGGTGATCGATATTCGACGCACTGTTCAATAATAATCCGCAAGGTGTTAATGTGGTCAACACAGGATGCTTAAGTTTACCAAAGTTAAAAGCTATTTTGTTTACGTGAAAGGGATATTCTTATTTTTTTTTTTTTTAACAGATTTGTGAGGGATCAAATTAATACTATTTTTGATATTATTTAATTATATTGCGAAGCTTGTGAGGGTTTTGTTGAAACAAATTGTGTATTAAAATAATTGCTGACATTTTATAAGAAGATTCAAATTATTTAAGACGTGAAAGGTACAATTGGTCAAAGGAGCATAAAAAGTGAATTTTTTCCATGTTTTTTTTTTTTCTCTAATATATCATTTACAGTCTTTGTTTTTAGTTTAATCAATAAACTTTGCATGGCATTGTTTAAGAGAACAGACACATCATGAAATTGAGCTAAAAATATATTAAAAATTATCAAATTTTTCATTAAATTTTGTAATTTTAACGCCTTCATTAAAAACATTTTTTCACTTAACAACCTCTGTGGCAATGTTTAGTAGAATAATTGTCCAATATTTTAATGCAGAATTATAGTCCAACATTTGGAATCTGTTCAATTTGTTAAAATCCTGCTACTAAAACTTAAGTTACAGATTTTAATATCCAATGAAATCAACTTTGCATGTGTTTTTGTCTTTGTAAATGTTGCTCTTTAAAATCTTTAAATATGCATTTTTATGCTTAAAACTATTTATTGCCTATCAGGAACACTTCTATCAACAATATTGTAGAACATGGTTTTATGAAATTTAAACAAATTTCATACTATATTGCAAAAAGAATAAGAAAAATAAAATTTACTATACACCATGTTGTAGCCTAATAATTCGGCTAAATTTAGACACTTCAATCTTTAAAATCCGACAAGAAAAAAGTTAAAAATGTTATAAGCGAACCATCTCGAATCAATTTGTGAGCCAACGGTACCGTTCTCCACTGGTGGCTGGTCGAGTCCGACGACAAAACAGACAATTTTGTTGAATTTCGGATAAAACTATTTCAAGTTTGTAAAGCTTTTATAGCATGTACGGTTATGTGTGATATATCAAATTAAAGGTAATTTTATCGTGATGCTCAGTAAATTATGTAAATAGAAATTAAGCGCGGCGTAAACAAAACTCTTTTTACCGTTATGTCGGCTCACAGACTACAAAAAATTGTCAAAGTTTGTACAAAAATGCATTCACCCAATATCTAATGGCTGTGTAAATTTCAAGTTTAAAAATATAAAATTAAAATACCGTTGGAAACGGTCAAATAACTTGGACTGAAAAATCTTATTTTTACTGTTATTCATTGAAAAAAATGTTAAAAAATTAATTTTTTCACTCTTTTATCGACAACACATAAGCCTATAAGTCGTTTTGACAAAATATTTTTCGCGTTCTGCCCTGATTTTTAAAATCAATTAAACCGCCCACATAAACTTTTAAAAACATATTTGTTTTTTAAAGCTCATAAAAACCGTTATGAAGCATTTTAAATATAATCCATATTAGAAGCCTAATTTATTTTTGTATTATCTTTCAATTTGGATAATAAGTTTTTCAAGAAATTATCTTTCTAGAAATTATCAACTTTATATACAGTAACATCATTTTCAAATGGCTAAAAAAATATTTGATATTGGAAAATAATTTTTAACTAGAATAGTTGAATTATTAGAATTTTTTTCTTCATGAAAACTTATCATTATTTCAATTTATCTATTCAATTAAATTTATTTCATAATTCTAACCATTATACTTTTCGAGATGTACAAAAAAAATATGTTTGTATTTTGCCCCATTTTACCCTAACTTTTCGGTGGAATTTTAAAAAAATTCCGTGGTATCAGAACCTTAAATTATACCACCTATCTATGGTGTATTTAGTTTTTTTCTATCACTTATAGTGTAGAAAATAAATTAGTCAGACTATCAATAACAATGGCTGACATCTGTAATTTAATATATTTATGGTGTTTCACACAAAATGATATACAAGAAAAAACAAACCCAGTATAAAATGTGTTTACTCTTTGCTTACTTATAGTGTCTGTGTGGAAAAAAACAGTAATAAGGTTGGTGAACTTTTTCGAAAGAAGTTTACATTTTTTAGCTGTAGGTACTCCGGCGGGTACCTACAGCTGCGAAATGCACTTTTCGATGGTGGTAATTTATTTTTTTTTTATGAAAAATTATAAATGTAAACTTTCATTTAAAAAGAAAATTTTATTGAAAATCAACACGAAAAAATTTTGTTTGTTATTTTTGTTTTTTTTTTTTTTTTGGCTTTGGTATTTGGTAGAAACATTATAACTCCGCTTTTGGACTTTTTTCCAGTAAAGGCATGAACATTTTTACTAAAACATTTTAAACAAAAATAAGTTATTATGTTTGTACCAAACACCAATACAATGCACATGAAAGACGAAATTTAGCTTTTTTGTTTGCACACTGGCTGATTTGTAAAATAGAATGTGGCCATTTTATAATTCCTTTCAAAGTTAGATTTTGAGATAGTCGTTATTCCTCCCACCACTAAACCGTTACGATCTCTCTGAAAAATTGTTTCTTGTATTAATCAAAAAAAAATATCACAAGATCTTATAATAATATTAGACAAAAAATAGTGCGTACCTCACAAAAACTATTAACAGAATTTTCTTTACATTTTATTGTATTATTTGCTTCCCACAAACCTTTTCTCACTGACCAATATAGACCGAGAGAGTTAACCGATTCATATTAAAATTATAAAAGGGTCCAGTCATAGTGATGACAAAACCGAGAAAATGTGCAATAACATTGCAGTTTTTTAAATAATTATGGTAACAAAAAAAAAAATTTTGCCACTACAATATATCGTCCTTCCCTGATACCAAAAAGTTCGGTTTATGAAGTCAAATAAATGTTAACTAATAATTTTTGTGATGTCAAATGCTTATTTGTCTGTACTAAGACAACACCCTATGCGTAAAATTTCGCATGCCGAATTTTGTCATTAGAATGGTCAGAGAATTGTGAATAGTGGTCAACTCCTATGAATATAATTGATACACAAATTTCATATAAAATACTTCATCGAAAAAGGTTACGCATACGCCACAGTGACCAATTAAATTAAATTAAACTTAAAAAAATATTGAATTTAATTTTTTTCAAAAAGGACCCTAACAACTTTGATTAAAACAACCATAAAGAAAGTATTCTAAAACAAAAATATATTTTTTATCGGCCAATAACGGTACCTCTCATAGACCCGTTTTTCTCTTTTCTGGTGTTCTCGTAAATGACTCAACGAATTTTAATTAATTTTTTTTCACAAAAAGTTGATAGCAATTATCTTATTACTAAAAAAGGATTTTTTGAAAATAGGTAAATGATTATTTTTGAAATTTTGGTTTTAAATATCTTAAAAAAAATGTTTAAATGTTTTAAAAAAATATTTCTTTTATAAAAAAGGCTCTAACGATTTTCAAAAAAAAAATTCTAAAAATGTAGGTACCCTTCTCAAAAAAAAAAAAACAAATGGAGCTAAAAACAATTTAAGAAGTTGTTTGTTAGGCATTTTAGTAATAAATTTTATGTTTTTCTGAAAATTTCTTATAAATTTTTTTATTTTTAAAAACTTTGTATAAGAAGCTTTAGCATCCACAGCAACTTTGACCCTAGGAGCAAGTAGGTGTGACAAAGTCGTGCATTTTATTTTATTTGTCTCAAATGTTTGAACATTCACAACAACAACAAAAAAAGATTTAAATGCACAGATTACATATCGCTCATTTATATGATTACTGTCATAGTTCAAAAAACTAGATTTTGCAAAACAAAAATTGAAATTGGTACATTAGACTGTGTGACACTCAAAATATATGCGGGCGGGGACCTATCACGTTTTGAATAGCTTGTCGCACTGATTACAAAATGGTATATAAAAATTCCGTAATATTGGCCTTATACGACAAAATATTATTGCGCAATAATATTGTCCAAAAATATTGTGTGAAAAAGGGTGGTCAATACAGGACTCAATATTACTGCACAGTACTTCTTTATCTCTTTGTTTGTTCTGTATCTGCTTCGTTGTGGAAACGCAATATTTTGAACAGACATTGAGAAAATATTACACTTTTTTAATATCACTCAATACTATGCGGAAACCGAAAATATTGTGCAATACAGCCCGTACAAGGTCCATATTATTGCACAAAACTGAGTATAGTGCAATAATATTGCGTCGTGTTACCCCTTCAATCTGGCAAAAACCCGCTTTTTCGATTTTAGATTTTTTACTGTTTTGGTAGTTTGTAGATCAAAACAAAGGTACCACAACTATTCTATTTCCTGTGCAACAGGGGTTTCATTTACAATGAGAACCAAGAACCAAAAGATTCAACACACAAATAAGCTTATTTCTACATTTAAATGATCTCCCTCAGACAATCAGTTCAATAAACATAGCTTAAACAAAAATTGTATTATTGATGCAGTTTTTTTAAAGACGCTGGCCAAACGCCAAATGGGACTTGTTAGGACTTTTTACTTCCAACAACTTCCACCAATAAAAATGTTGTAAAAATATTTAGTCCGGATGAGGCCTCTTTCTTATTTCAATACGACCTATTTCGACTGATATACCTACAGTATTGCAAAACACTTAAAAATTCTGAAATATTTTTTTTGGTCTCCTTAAAGTGAAATAAATATAAAAAAAATCTGTATCTTAATTTGCTAAAAAAAAATTATGGAGCAGTTTAGGCTTTTAGAATTTCTTGAAGGTTGTTTTTTCCTCCTTACATTTTTATCATTTTTTCTAAGTCATGAATTTTGATAGAAAATCTAATTTCCTAGAAATATTACGTTAAATTCTAGAATGACAAAACAAAGATATTGGAAAATAATTTGCCTGTTAGCACTAATCCCGAAGTTAAATTCTTATTTTACTGGACTAAATTGAAAATTAATAATTGTTCTTTCATACAGAAATAGACGATTTTAAAATTTTTTTGAATTTCCAATACACTTGTTTTCCACCCAACGGTTTAAATTATTAAACCTCCAATAAGAGGTGTTATTTTGATATTCAAAGAATTTTTGGAGATAAATGATCGGATGTTTATTTCATTATAAAGAGGAAGGTATGCCGTTAATAATGGAACACAACATCAGCCAAATGGCCGCCAAAACCACGCTTACAGGACCATATCCTTTTCATGAAATTTTCAATAACCAAATCGCAAAGTCGCTGCCCTATGTCCTCGATAGCCTCACGAATTTCATCTTTGAGGTCTTGAATCGACGCTGGGCTGTTGGCGTAGACCTTATCTTTCACGTGGCCCCAAAGGAAGAAGTCGCAAGGTGTTAAATCACAAGATCTCGGTGGCCAATTGTGATCACCTCTTCGAGAGATAACACGGTCCGGAAACTTTTCCCGTAAAAGATCGATGGTTTCATTGCTTGTGTGGCACGTAGCGCCGTCTTGTTGAAAGTAAACGTTGTCCAGATCAATACCATCCAATTCAGGCCATAAAAAATCATTAATCATCTCTCGATAGCGCAATCCATTGACCTTAACTGTTGGTCCAGCCTCATTTTCGAAAATGTAAGGTCCAATGACCCCGCGGGACCATAAACCGCACCAAACAGTCACGCGTTGAGGATGGAGAGGCTTTTCAACAATAACTCTTGGGTTTTACGAGCCCCAGATGCGACAGTTTTGCTTGTTGACGTAGCCTCCGAGGTGGAAATGGGCCTCATCAGTCAAGATGATTTTTCGATGAAATTCCGGTTCATTTTCATGCATTTCAAGGACCCAATCAGCAAAGACACGACGTTGTTGATGATCAGCCGGCTTGAGTTCTTGTGTTAACTGAACTTTATAAGCCTTAAGACCCAAGTCTTTATGCAAAATACGGTGTAATGACGTTTGTGGAATGCCTAATTCCAAAGAACGAGGAATGGACAAACCTGGGTTTTCTTCAACACTTTGGGCTACAACAGCAATATTCTCAGTTGTTCTTGAGCGACGTGCACGGGTTTTATTCTTCACATCACTAACTTGTCCCAACAGCTCGAATTTGTCCACCAATTTTTGTATTGCGGTCCGACAAGGTGCTTCACGACGACCCAAAAATGTTTTAGTTTTACGAACCGTCTCTGCCAAATTTTCACCATTTTTATAGTGAATTTTAATAATTTCAATGCGTTGTTGAAGCGTGTATCGTTCCATTTTTATTAATAGCGTAGTTTCTACTTGTCAAATGTCTTAAATGACAGCTTCAAAAGTGACAGCTACCGAAATAGCGGGCTATTCAAAATAACACCTCTTATTGGAAAACACTTTATTTGGAAAAATATGTAAAAATTGTTGTGTTTACCTCCGCCATCAATTTGCGAAATTGCGAGCTGTGTACGTTTTTTATAAACCTAACACTTTTTGGGGAATAAATTCCAAGTAAAAATCCAAGTTTCAAGTCGTATTTTTTTGTAATTTCTTAGTGCTTAGCAGCAGTCAAGTAATATTTCTCACATAAATAAAACAAACAAATCAAACATTTTAATGTTAACAATGCTTAATTGCATGCATTCCGGTATCTGTACAATAACACTTAATGGGAAATATAATCTTTTGCATAATGATGATGCTCTAATCATAATCGAAAAAAAAAATAATAACGTACCAATATACAACATAGTTCTAAATGTTAATAATAATTAGTCCAGATTTTTACCATCACCTGTTTAAATCAGTGCAAAAGAAATTTCGGATTCGTATATATTTGAGAGGATTGTGTGTTTAAGGATTTGGGATTCACAACAACTGTACGACTACGACTAGAGTATAGTAGTGGCAATTAACTTATTCCACAAAAGTATTTTTACGATTTCATAAAGTCCCCTACCTCGCTCCCTAATGGACCTGGTATGTCTGCCTGCCATGCGGGATGATCCAGGAATTAAAGAAACCACAAAAATACGTGATCAATACGAAACCACAAACGTGACTTATCTATAAGTTGGTTTGTATTAAATCTGCAAACTTACATAGAGAAGAGTGAACTTTTTTCCACTCTCATTCCATTTAACTCGCATTCGCCATTTCTTGATGATCCTGTATTTGAACAGGGATGTATTAAGTGAGAATTGAATTTTCTAAAATCAGTTGATTTATTGTTTTAGAGTCGGTTAGCAAGGTTATTTTGGTTAAAATTATGAAAACATCGAAAAAGTGAGAGAAATTTTTGATTTCCCACATGTCTGTTCCTTCAGCTTTGGTGGATATTTGGATTATGACAGTCTTTTGGAATGGCCAAATGCTAAAATTTGGCTTAATGTTACTTACTAACACAGAATTTCTGTAAATTTTTATCACATCACAAAAATTATCTCGATTTTGAAAAGAAAATTATAATAGTTGTAAAATAATTTTTTTTATAAAGTTAAAAAAAATACTTCTGCCTCACAAAAAGTTACCCTGATAATCTTAGTGTTGCCATTGGTTTCGTTTCTATTGTCTCTTAAATTTTGTAGAAAAATTATGCTTACCGCCTGAACAGGAGAAATAGACCCCACGCCGATAAAGTTTTTGCTTGTGTTGATAAATGCTCACTCTGTCATAGGATCATCTCCTTCGAATGATCTTGTCATGGGAGGATGGAGGGCAGGATGGAAGAAAAAGAAGAAATCATGGGACTGAAAATTAGCACGTAATAAACAAAAATGATCAGCATTGAAAGTAACTCATCCGTTCAAGTCAATATTTCTGGATAACCGATAGAGAAAGTAGAAGCACATTAAAACTTCACCGGTATTTTTCACTTGTTATTTTAACGAGTCACTAATATTAAATAGCCTAAAATGTTAAAGCATTTATTTAAGGCGTATTAATTTCAAGCTTAATTTCATTTGTTTTCAAAGGCTTGATCTTGATCTTGATCTTGTACACGTCTACTCCGATAAAGTTTGAATAAATTATTAAAAGAAGGTTTTAGCAGTACCATTGCCTTCGGCGTAATGTGTAGTGCGATGAACTATCGTGCCTGAGGTGGTCTGGGTTGGATATCTAGCCTATCCCACCTTTATGATCTTCAGGGGAACCTACTGCCTGTTGTGTGGAATTGACAAAACCTCAAACAGTACTGTTTTTCTCGTAACAGTACCGTTGGGAACCGAAAGAAAATTGTGAGTTCCCTTTATTTCTACTAACTACAAGATATGAAATGGTTGAAAGAGTCAGACACTTCAGGAATTGGTTCTTCCTGAGCTAGTCGCGTCTCAAAATTTAATAATTTTTATTGAGCCACTCAAACTGTTATACCGATGTTATTGCGATTCAGAGTTCATTCTTTTGTGTCGAAAGAACACAATTTGCTGCTATTTTCATTATTATGTGTACAAATTACCAAATACTTCTTCTTTAATAACTGCTTCCAAAGTGATCGATACACTTACCGTAACAGAATTCGTGCAAATATGAGGTGCTTACGAGCCCACTAATGTTATTCTTAGAAATCATCGACTCCAGCTTGATTAACGAAATAGGGACGAGAAGAAACTATTAAGGAGCACCAACCACAAAATCCAAATCAAAAGAAAGTATTGGTATCACTATTTAAGAAACAAACTTCATTGTGAAGGTGCATTTTTGTACAGCTGTGATGAACTCTCTTATGATGAGCTGTCCTGTACTGAAATGGATTGACACCTTTTAAAATGGGTAGCCAAAATCCTTCAAAAGCCTTTTAACATAGTTCTGAAAACTTAACTATATCATTTTTGTACAAGTACTAACTCCGACCCTGAGTTTCTTTATCTTTCTCGACTATAAGAGTATTTCCTCGCAGTAGTAAGAAAATTTTTGGTTTTCATTTAGAACACGAATCACGTTTTCTTACTTAAAGCATGATTAAATACCAACGGCTTGTAGCTCTTAAATCGCGGTCCCCAAACAAATCTTAACTCATATATACGAATTTCGTATAGAGAGAAGAGACACAGACAGAGACACAGTCAGCAGAAGCAGCAGCCTCATCATCAGTAGCGATTATAATGCTTTTTGGTTCTCATCAAACATCCAAATGGAATGTCACCCCTAGAGTACCTACCTAACCTACCCCCCCATATACCAACTGTATATGGCGTCCATGTTTATAGTATGGTCTCGTCCTGTCTGCTGGTATTTCTGTCTATACAGGGTGATTTCGTTTGGGTAGGGAGGTCTGTGTATGTTCTCTAGAATTCATTTGTGTTATGCCAAATTAATCACCGCACGTATTGTGAGTCTTATGACACTTGAAACTTTCAAAATCTGTGTACATTTCATTAATTTGTTAATTTAATACTATTTACGGATAACCGCAAACTTTATTTAAATATTTTGCCAGGGCGGCATCAGTGACCACATCAGCTGCTACTGCTGCTGTTATGCTGCTATTTTGCTGATATCTACTGTTTCTGATGCTCTGCTGCTATTGGCTTTGATGGCCTCTATAGCTTGGTTTGGTCATAATGCAGCGCAGCACAGCACCCTCATCTCATGTGTGATGCTTAATTTAAATTTCAAAGAACACTGCGACCGGGGCACATCTGCCGGCTAGGATTCTCTGTTCAATTATATCAACTCTTGTCGTAATCACATTTCAAATGGATGTGTGCTTTGATTTCACAATTGTGAAGTTGAACACGAGATGGGGGTGGGTTTTAAATAGTTCTTCCCCACCATCCTCCCCACCCTTCAGTTTGTATACAAATGATTCTGGCTGTAAATATCCAATGTTGGAGGAGTTCTTTTGTATGAAAGCAAGGGACAGGAAGTCAGAGGGACTCCCATTATGGTTCCGTTTTAATTTTTTTTTTTTTTTTTGCTGGGTATAATTTATTCGCCAGCTAATGTCGAACGTTTACAATTTTTAATTGAATCGCGGCAAGGTTGCACTGTTAACACAACCCCATGGCTATGTTCACTGCGCACTTTAATTTTTATGATTGTGGTAAAAAATTATTTTTCATGTGTGTACCGTACATGGTGATTTTATCATATGGCTTTCTGGTTCTGGCTCTGGCTTCGGCTATATGGTTTTAAAGCTCCACAATTCTTCCTGGTTATGCCTGTGCTTGGGCCTTTCACTGCCATCCCTTTCGTGTACCACACCAAGACCGCAGATGAATGTTGGTGCTCGTTAAAAGCCTTCGTGTTCATAATAGTCAGCGAAGCACTAAAAGGGTACCGTTAATAATTCCTGATGATTTTTTTTTATTTTAATTTTTTTTTTTTTGCATATATTTTTCATATACATATAATTTTTTTTTTTCTTGTCCATTTTTTGGTCAATTTTACACCCGTAGTGAGTTTGTCGGGTTTCATAAGTAATTTTTTTTATTTTTTGTTGTTTTTGTTTAACGTTTACAGTGAAATCTCTTTTAAGCGTACAGCGACAGCAACTACACCTAAAATATATTGGTGTCATTAAATTTTTAAAGAAGGTTGAGACCTCAACGCATAAACAACATCTCTCAGGCAAATCTAATTTATTAATAAAAAAAAACTCACAATACCAAGCGCTAAGGGCCTTACCAGTCCGTAAGATTTTAATAATATCAGTTTATATACACTGAAAGAACAAATCCATTGCGGCAATCGAAAAAAATGCCAAAACGCATTTTTTGTTTGCTGGACAATTTTTCGACTTCATTTGCAGCAAATTTGTAGATTCGCGAGTATCTTGTCATTCCGCTAAGGACTGTATAATTTATAACTGGCGTAAAAAGCATATAAACAAAATGAGAGAACGAATCGTTTGCTTCAAATAACTTCGTTTGCAGCAAACTCTTAAATTCGTTCCGACGAAACAATTTATGGGAACGACTAAATAAATACAAAAAAAGTTCAGCTTCACACCGGCAAATGAAACTGTGACCCCTCAATATTGAACTTAGGCAATTGCCCTTGTGCCACGAACTAGGTAACTTTCGTTTAGCACAAAATGCATTTGAACGCCACAAACGCACAGTCAATTATTTAGAAAATTTGTGTCATGCAGTAATTTTTGTAAATGAATTGCATATTTACTTTCGGGAGAGGTTTTTCACAAACTTTGCATTCGTTTGCTGCAAAAAATAGAATTTTCTAGTAAACGAAGAGGTTTTTGGATGGGGGAAGAAATTTTGTTTGCCGCAATCAACTCCTCAAAATAAGCTTCAAACGAATGTATCGTTTGCTGTACTAAATTCACAATCTGAGTCAAATTGTGTTATTTTTCTTCAAAGACTCGTTTTTTAATAATATCAAAAATATTTTTCATACAAAAGCTTTTAAATAATTTTTATTGATTTTAGTAACAATAACTTCCAAAAAAGGTTCCATTTTGTTTTTTTATCAATTTTTCGAAAACCTGTTAAATTTTTTTTCAAAATTTGATTGCTATTAAATGTAAATAAATAAAAACTTAAATGTGTAATATTAAACATTTTTTTCAAAAATTGTATGCACAAAAAATTTAAAAAGAACTGTTAAAAAAATTCATTTTTATAGACAAAATCCAATAATCTACGAGTGTTAAAGAGTTAAATTATGAATTTGTAAATAATCCTGTCGTGAAGCGCATACTCCTCCTACGAGAACTATTAAATAGGCACCTTAATCTTAACGTAGAATGAAAGCAATCTATAAAAATCATTGGAAAAACTTTTAATAACTTACTCTGTTGTCTTTTAATAAGGCTTTTAAATTACATGACAAAATCTTTGGATAAAAAAAAATTAAGTTTTTTTTTGAAAAATCAATTTGTTAATTTAAATTTTTTTTAGTTTTGTTTTTAAATTTAAATTAATAATAACTTTAATATGGCAATTATTTTTGATATCAAATTTTTGTTTGAAAAATAATTTGAAAATTTTATATACTTGGGTTCTATCCCCGGTAGAAGCAAGAATAAATTTTTTTTTCAGATTAAATGCATGCATACGTATACATTTCGAATGAAAGAAGTTTCTTTACTCCTTCGTATTTCGAAAATTTAAATATTATTCGCTCAATCTTAAAATATAAGCCAGAAACATAAAAAAATGTGTTGTGCCTTTACAGTTTGTGGCAAAAACTTTTTCTACTGAGGTAAAACAAATTGTTTTCTTCAGTGTAGAACAAGCCCTGTACAAGTGTACAACCCTTGTCGGGTTTCTTTTCTGAAAAATGTGTTGAAAAATTCAACGAAACTGCTTCAGGTTAGCAAAGAAAATAGCATAAATGTATAATTTCTGACTAACTTATAATTTCATTTCATTAAACCCACTTTGACATCGATTATGTACAAAAATCATTTGAACAAGGACCCAAAATTAGAATTTAATAAAGTTCATTCAAACATAATTATAAAGGTTAAAAAAAAAAATAATGATTAAAAGTCTCTCTTAAAGTTTTTGAATAACAGAATTCCAGAACTCTGTTAAACACCAGGTGTGGGACGTGAATGTCAGGGACCTCCAAACCCCAAACTTTACGGAGAAGCCTTATAAAGCAAATTATCTTCGAACCTGGCGAAACTGCTACGATTTGGATGATTTCTTTTTTCAAATGTTGATTTATAAAAAAAAACTGTTAAAAATTGCCCTCCTATCGCTTTTTTTTCTACAAATCTTACATAATAATAGGATTTTTGTGAACAAACACTTTTTTTATCAAAAAAAATTGTTCAAATATTATAAAATAAACTATGCCAACAATTTTCCAGGTCTGTACTACTAAAAATAGAAGTCCCCTATAGGAGGGGAAATTTTCTCAAAATTTGACTAAAAGCAGAAAAAAAACGGAGTTAAATAAGAGATCGAATTATATATTTTTTTAAAGCCAGAAAAAAACTTCTTCTATTAACATTTTAAATAAAGTTAATCGAATAAATAGTTTACTAAATAATATTTTCAAACTAGGGATTTTGAAAAAAAAAAATTAATCAAAATTCTTAACTGATTTTTTTTCTCAAAATTTTACGTATAAAATGTAGTTTTTCGTCCAAAATATTATCTTATTTTTTAGCAAACAAATGCAGAAAACTAAAATGTGTTATGTATTATGGTGTCTGAAAAAAATTAAAAAGTTACTTAATTTTTAAGGAAACATTTAAATAAAAATAGCATTCAGTGCAATATTTTTTTTAAATTTTTTCTAAAACTAAAAGACACGTTAACAATAACCTTTTTGTATTCAACTTAAATCAAACAAAACCATTTAGTTTTGGTAGAAAAATGTAACTAAAAAAAGAGTTATTAAATCAGTTTGATTTTTTTTAATATTATCTTTTTTATTCTTAATTTCAATTTTGAATCAAAGTTTTTTCTAAAACCAAAATACAGTTAAGACCCTTTACTTTTCTTTAATTGTTTGACCTGAAATATTCTACTGAGTTTTGAAAAAAAAATTATATTTTGTAACGCACAATTTAAAATAAAATTAGCTAAATGTTTTGATTGAAGTTTTTTATTTTAATTCCGGAATTTGAAAATCAATTTTAACCGGTAAACTAAGAAAAGAAAAATTGTAAAGTTAAAAAAATTTATACTTTGGGCCGCCAACTTTCATAGGTTGGATTGAAACCAAGAACTTAAAATTCTTAACTTAACAACGTAAAGTGTTAAAATTTTAGAATGCTGCCAGAATGACTTGTTTCCACAAAAAAAATAAGAAATGTACTAGAATAATAAAGAGAAAGCAAGAAGGTATAATAATAAATGTTAACAAATGCATTTGTATTATTAAAGGTTCTTTCCTGGTTTCTCTTTATTATTTCTTTTTTCTCTCTCTCCTGAAATGAAACACAAAAAATTGTCTTGTACTTCTATTATTCATTCTTATAATATTGGCTGGAGTATTATGATCTATTTTTTACTTTTCGCATATTATGTAAAGCAAATTCTTACTGCAATTAAATTTGTTTCTACTAAATAACACATTTTACCTCAAAAAAAAAAATAGGACGCCCCATAAAGATAACTCTCAGAGTGTAAATTTAACATTTCGCTCATATTTCAATAAAGCTAACCATCTTTCTAGAAAAATATATTTTTATACGTCTTGTCTCAAGAACTCATTCTTATGTCAACAATTTTTATTCTTGGTAGTAATTGTTACTTCAAGAACAAGTTGTTGGGTCAACAATGTCGTTCTTGAAAAATAGTTTTGAAAGCAAAAATAGTTGACCCAACAATTCCATTGGCTTACAATTTTTCGTTCTTGGAAATGATTAACAACGTAAAAATTGTTTTTTTTTTCAAGAACTTGATTGCTTTATTGTAAAACTGACACTTTCCTTAACAATTAGTCCTTAAGAATTACTTGTTGTTCCAAGAACTTTATTTTAAGTTAACAATTTTAAATTCACAATCTTACAACAATGATTTTTGGGATAACAATGATTTTTCTTTCTGAGTGTAACTGTTTGTATTTTTGTTTGAAACAATTTTAAATGTTATTTTCTTACATATCATATACCCTAATAATCATTTCAGGAACGCGTCCATTACTCCTAAACTGTTAAATTTCAGTGACCAACATTTCTGGATAAGTGAATTGAAATAAAGTAGTAGCAGAGATTAAATTTCATATACAAGGAGCGTGAATCAATAAAGCGTTATTTCGGGAACGCCTGTTTTGGGATGAATATATTTATTAATATCGAATCAACAGTAAAAAGACCATATCTGCAATGAGAGAAAACCCTGTACACCCATACGTTAAAAACCAACCTACCTACACACATAAATATATTTTTCAACAATTTAACGTAACCAAATAGCACGCTTGCCATAACCATTTTGCAAATATGCAGTAAATGAATAAATCACTGATAAAATAAAATAAATAAAAAATTAATCATTAAATTGTTACATTGCAGATGCCAAAAAATATGAATAATTGTATTTGTTGCATGCAAAATATTTTTGAATGAGAATTGGTCCTTTTTTTTGTATCAATGTGTGTGTGTGTGTGCTAGGACTAAATGACGGCTAAATGGAGAAGGAATGGCTTTTGGGAGGCCTATTCGGGTGGTCACTGGTAAATGGTAATTCATATATAAAAATATATATGGAATGGATAAGGCACATATTTTGAGGTGGGAGGGGGGTAGGTAGTAGTGCAGCATTCAGCAGACGTTCGTCCGTTCGTTTGCTGCTGGTTTGTTGGTTGGTTGGTTGGTTGCATTGCAAGCAAGCTGGTAGTCAATTACTCTCTGACATGACGTTGATGGAAGATGGAAGCTTTTATGATTGAGTAAACTGGGTGCAGTAAATTGTAAAACTATTCACTTCTGTATAACAGAATGTTTACTTCAAAGGAAATACAAAAAATAAATCATAACTTTGAAACAACAAAAAAAAACAACACCCAAACACACACAGATTGGAAAGAACGCTTTAACTGTAATTGATATGGGCTTGGGCAAAGGGTTTTTGAACCTGAACTGAAAGACGCAGACGGAAAAGTTATTTGATTAATTAAAATTCGCCATCACCATGAACATGCATAGTGCATTTGATGAAATCCTAATCTGACATTTAAATAAAGTTCAGTTGCGGTTGGTCATTACAAATATGGTTGTCTCTGGCAGATGAAACTATTTTGGATCTTCTTTCAAAAAAAAAAGTAGAAATGTTTATATTTGACGTTTCTGCGGTAACCCTGACATATCGGCTGATGGTTCTAAGGCTCCATTCATAGAGATAATTTTATGTGAGCATATTTTACATATAAGTTGTTATAGGTGTTATATTCTTTGAGCTTCCTAGCTGGCCTGAAAAGCTCTCCCTGTAACCTTTAAGTTCCGACTGCTTCATTTGATTTATCCTAGCGATAGGTGCTTTTTCAAACATTTTTGTTGGGAAATTTCGACTTGGGATTTCCAAATTTACTTCGTAAAATTGCTAGAATGTTTAATGCTGGTTTTCATTCTCATGCTTCCATTGACCGAAAGGGTTTTATTTCTTCAGTATTTAAATTTTCCGAAGAAATTTTCTACTAATTCGACGATCCTAAAGCTTATCGCAAAAAGTCTTAAAGGTTTAGTTCTTCATTTTTCTATTTAACGTTCAAGTAGACCGACTTAAGTTCGTTGAGAGCTATTCGCCCTGATTTTGTTCATTTATTGATATTGTTAAATTTAAATGTAGGTTTGTCAATTGTTTTACCCACTGCTAGTATTGCGGTAAATAAAGACAACAAAATTGGACCCAGTTCACTTCCTTGTGGTACCCCAGCTCTTAAAGCTTCGTCACCGACTCCGAAATTCAGTAGAAAATTGTTATAATTTGCAGATGTTGCTCAACCGTGTACTTTGTCATGATGAAAATGTTTGATGAAAATGTTGAGCTTACTAAATAAATTGACAATGGCAGTTCGATGATTTGTGAAAGGGTGCGTTCACAAATTAAATCCAAAGTTGTCAAGTCTCCATTTGAAAACTCTTTAGTATAAGCAGGCAGAAATTTTTTTTTCGAACTTGACTTCTAAATGTCCCTTTTTTTTGCACTAATTCTAATATTTTATAATAATTTCTTGTATAAATTGTGGGTTCTTGGGGGGGGAGGTGGAGTCATGACTCTTCAAACAGAAAAGTTGAATAAAAATTGAGTTCTACATAAATGTTTCCAAATATCAACCATCTCCTTCTGGGGTTTCAAGTTTTTTTAAAGCTTTCTCTTTAGCGTGAGTTTGTGTTCATCGAAGAATCATTCTTCTTCATCCACCTGACTTCACTTTGGAATGTAGGTAGTAAATCTACGTAAACATAAATATTGTACTTGTCTTTAAAAGATCAAACGAACAAAAAAATGTATAAACAACAAACAAACAAATAACTAATTAATCTGTCTATATAGTTTCTCTTCGATGACCCTCACAGCAAAGTTTACCCTCCTTTCCCCATCAACATATTATAGATTTTCCTTTCATTTTCCATTTGAAAAAGTTTAACGTAGGTACCTTTATTTATCTGAGCATTAATTATCTATATTTTCAGCAGTTCTTGCAAGTATTTCAAAACAAAACATAAAAAAAACGAAATACGAAAAACCGAAATGTTGGAGAAAAACATCTCCAATTCATTTCAGCCAGCCAAACTAAACAAAACACAATAAATCAATGGTGGGACTATAATTTATGTTCCATGGCCTCTTGGTACTTGGTATGTATGTTAGTATAGGTACCTACTCTGACAGTTCTTATGGCGTTGCTTTGGCGGAAAACGCGCCAATCCTATGTATATGATGATTCCGGTGTTTTGGACCCTTCGACACGACCCAGTCATATAGACTCTCTGCTCTAGAGTTCTAAAATTCCAAAATAAATTTTACATCTACACACAAACACACATACAAAGACGCATATTTCTATTCTAACAGCCAGGCAATAGAATGAATATGAACTTAAGGGTTACGACGGGTTAACCATTCGTTTTGAATTTATTTTGAGGATTTAGAAAAGTGAAATGAACAAACTTCCATCCATACTTTTATGCATACACCACACATACATAGCCTATACGCAAAAACCCCCTTGGCATTAATTTCAAAAACAATATTAATCAAAATATTTCAGCAAACTGAATTTCATATTTTATCGCATAAATTGAGCAAATTCAACGGAATATAAATTAGCAATGGAGACAAAAATTTACAAGAGTTTCTATATGTTTTGTATGTATATGTGTGCGAGCATAGAATGTTAGTGGGGAGAAAAAAACATGACTATAAATATTCTACTTTTATAAATTTGACTAAAGGTAAAGTTTGATAATAAATATATGTACCTTCACAATCACATACATTATATGGGAATTTAAAGTGGCTTTTCATTACAGTTAAACTCGGTTTTAAGCCTTTTCACAAATGAGGTAAGGCAACTCGTGTATTTTCAAACTAATTGCCATTTGAGGTTTTTATTTTGGTAAATCGAGTTCAAACAGAAAAGATTAAGGATTATTTTTAAAATTCGTCTGTTTTGTTATAAAAATTCATAGAATTGTACATGTCGCTATCCCTTGTTGAATTTTCAAAATAAGGCATGCATATCTGCTTAACATAAGAAAATATATTAAATGTTTTAATATTGTAGAGGATTTTCTTAATTTTATGACTAATACGAGCTTTTAGAGTAAACTAGAAGTGAAACATTCTCTGATTTAAATAAAAAAAAAAAAATCACTCATACGCCCGAGTATCCCACTTTATCTGAGAATCATTGTTTTTTTGATTTTTGGTCTCCATCTTCTAGTTTAATCAAAAGTATAGAGTAATAAATATGTTTTATTTCTTTTTTTATTTTTAATCGAAATTATAATAATTCATAATCACAATTTTTTTGCAAGTTAAATTATGTTTTTTACACTACTAGTAAAATAAAATGCACGACTGTGCCGCACGTACTTGATCTTAGGTTCAAAGTTCAAATAGTTTTTAAAAATAAATAATTTTAAATGAAAAATCTTTAAAAAAAAAAGTGAAAGAAAAAATAAAATCCATTCCTAAAATAACATAAACTAAATCTTGAATTGTTTTGAGCTCCAAATTAAGTGAGCAATTTGATTTGATTAAGAACATTTGTAGAAAATAATTTTTTTAAATCGTACGAGCCGTTTTAAAAAGAATTTAATTTTTATGTACATAAAATTTCTAAAACTTTGTTTAAAAATTGGTATATGCCGTTTTCAAGAAAATATTAACGCACATCTAAAACCAAAATTTCAAAAAAAAACTGCAGTCTCCTGTTCTCGAAAAATTTATTTTCCAAAAAATTTTTAAAATCCAAAATTTTTTTTATTTTGAAGTTTTTGATAATAAATAATTTTAAGACTATTAACAAGCATAAAAAAATTCAACGAAATCGGTTGAGTCGTAAGAGAAACTAAAAAATGAAAAAAAGGGATTAAATGGTAGGTACCGCAATTAACATTTCTAAAAATATTTTTTTCATTTCAAAAGTACGGCCTTAGTAACAAAAGTAAATACAATTTTTTTATCAAAATCGTTGCAGCCGTTTTTGAGAAAATCCAAAAAAATGAGAAAATTCAAGTTTTCCATATTATATTATATGTATATTATGTATATATTTTATGTAGATATTATATGGCAGGTACTGTTAATTTTAGACCTACATCAAAAATTTCAATTTCCCCTTACCAAAGACCCTTAACCACCAAATTTGAAAAAAATCGCTTCAGGGCTGTAGCTCGAGGTATAAACAGACAGACAGAATAACGAGACCCACATTTCTTGCATTCTCTATCATCGAAATGTCATTTCTGATTGTTATCTCGAGTTCAGTTTTTTTTTTACGAATCCTAAACTTGCCTTATACATACATAATACTTATATCGCAAGTAAATAATAGAACGATACATAAAGCCTTGCATACAGGTGGACGCCTGAGTTTCGATTTTAGCAAAAGTGATAATTGCAATTGTTTGTACATCGTTTGTACACGTTTGTACAACTTTTTGATTTATTTCAACACTCACCGTTTTTTAAATATAGACACTTCAAAAATAAAGTGGCAGTTGGGGCTGGCGCCTCGGAACTTTCAAAAACTAAAAACGCCATCTGATATATAATCGTTTGTACAATTGTATCTTCACCTCCCAGTAATTTTTTACACACAAATTTTTGATAAAAAATTTTTATAACAAAAATCGAAAAATGTCCCATCGTTTATACAATTTCGATTTTTTTTTTATTTGAAAAAAAAAAACATTTATGAAATTTTAAACAATTAACGGTGAAATTACAGCGATCCATAAATTGATCAATGTGACTTTTATGGGTTAATATACGCTCCTGAAATCCCTGCAATGTCTAAAGTTAGTGTAACGAAATGTTTTTTGTTAAAAGCAATCAAAGATTTTAAAAATGGTTAGGGGGTTACATTTTTCGTTTTCAAATTTTTGTTTTAAATATTTGTTTTTTATTTGTTTCCCACTTTTAAAAAGTGGTCTTCAATATGAAAACCATGTTTAAAGGAAAAAAATGTTGACTTTATTGGTGATAACTTTTTGGTTTGTTCAACAATGAAATATTTAATTTATAATAGACCCTTAAAAGCTAAAAATATGAACAAAAAATATAAATTACATTAGTAATCCTAAACTTTTCCATACCGTTGCAAGAATTTTTTTTACAAAAAAGTGTAAAACAGTGATTTTTACAAAAGCTTTTGAAAATTAATCTCAAATTTGCATTTAATTAGCTACAATTACTGAGATTAAAATTTTTTGATTCCGCCACAAAGTGTCCGCCATAATAAGGGACGTTTTCAAATGCGAGTTTATAAAACTGAAATGTTGCAACCTCGCAATTTGAAATAATCCAAGTTGATAAACGATTCCCTTAAGCAAATTCCTAACCCAAAAAATATTATCCATAATACAGGTTCTACTGTAAATAACTATAAAATTCAAAATTTTCTATCTACAAAGGTAATATTTTATCCTAATTCAATGAACAAACATAAGCCACACATTTAACATGTTTTTCGCGTGTGTAAAAAGGTAAACAATGCTCCTGCATTATAAACTCAAATAATATATTTTTATTTATGCGAAAAATACATTTGGCACGATATTAACTGTAAGTATACGCACATAGCTACATATATTCTGTATTCCATTTGGAATCCTCTTGCGGATTTTATTCCTCTCGAACAAAATCAAACAGAACCACATAAACAAGTTTTTCCATTCCATAGAAAAACTCAAGTCAATTCAAACTTTTTAGGTTAAAAAAAAAAAAAAAATAAAATAAAAACACACAAATGACTTTCACTGCTGTGCGGGAAATGCATTGCCAGTTTCTTATGCGAGTAAATTTTCATTCCCTATCAAGTGGACTGCACGATTAAGCGTAAAATACTATAAATAGGAACAACCATCACCACCACCACTACCACCACCAGCACAGAACGGCACAAGCTAAAGGAAGTTTTAGTTTTAAGCGATATCCATCCTGGGAAATCAGAAAAGAGGCCTTTCTCTCATTCTGATTCTGCTGAGTGAAAAACCAAAAACCATCCATAGAGCAACCTACTAAAGGATATGAAAATCAAAACGTACACAAGGACTTTAGTTTGTTGGTGCGAAAGTATTATATGAATCTGATGGTTAGGTTAGGTCATGCTCTTGCTTGCTGCCCTCGTCCCATCAAAGTTTTTTGGAAAACGCAAAATAGTAGAATCAAATACAGGATCAAGAAAAAGAACCAAAAAATACTCAATTGGCTAGAGCGTTGCAAGGCAAATTCCTGCTGCCTGCGTTTCCCTTCCTCATCACTTCATTCGAGAGTATATTCCTTCAGAAAACATTACCATCATCGTCTTTTTTTTTTGTTATTTTTCTTCCTTTTTTTTTTTTTGATAAAAAGCAAAAATCCAAAGCGGAAGAGAGATATTCCGCAAAGTAGCGAAACAAAGATAGATCATTGCAGGGCAGTACCGACATTGTCAAAGTAAAAATAATTTATTGAACTTTTGTGGAACTAAGGCACTGCACATGACTACCACTGCCAGTTGAGTTGAAAACGTCTCTTTCAGTCCTCTTTTCCTGGCAAATGTACACTAGGACATTTTCAATATATAAATTCACCCAAGCTATAAGTAGTGTGGAGTCGTGGAGTGTGGTACAAGAGGATATGCAAGGCAAAGGGACAGGACAGGAGCCACCATTGCATAATGGCCACATAATGTTGTATTTATGATTTGCTCTAACTATTCTATGTGCTGATGCTGGCTATGCCAGTGAAAATCCTGGCTGATGGTGATGGTAAACTCGCTTTCAGTCTCTAGCCTTATAAAGCGAATACCGATATCTTATGGTTGCCAATTTAGTAAATTTGGTTTTCTGGAAATAGTACTCGTATAACAGTTGTAACTTTAAATGACAATATTCCAATCCGTATTGACGCGAGTATTGGACGAAAGAAGATAAGGACACTACACTCAGAGATTTAATATATTTGATTTTGGTTTGCTTTGAATTAAATAAAAAACATTTGCTGGAAATTTAGTACAATCCCCGCAAAAGTTTTGCATTCTTATCATCTGTACTACATCTGACCCAAATTTGTACTCACTTACAGCAAACGTTATGCTAAACAACCCATTCGTTTCGATCTCATTTTCATTAGTTGATTTCGGAAAATGAAACCGCTTCCTACTTGATGTAGGAACTTTTCGTTTACTAGAAAATTCTGTTATTTGCAGCAAACACATGAATAGTTTGTGTAGAACCTCTCTAGAAAGTAGTTTGATGCAAAGAACTTTACTTTGGTGTAAATATACAATTGATTTACAGCAAATCACGGAAGGAAACAAATTTTGTTAATAATTGACTCTATGTTTGTGGTGCTCATATGCATTCTATGCTACACGAATGTTAGCTTCGTGGCACAATGGTGACAGCCTGGTTTGAATTCGAGAGGTCACAGGTTGAATCACCGGTGTTATGCTGAATTTTTTTGAAAAATTTGTTTAACTAAAACAAATCTAAGAGTTTGCTGCAAACGAAGTTGAAGTCGAATAATATCTATCTAACGAACGAAAAGTCGTTTGACGCAAACGATTTGTTCTCTCATTTTGTTTATATGCATTCTACTCCAATCATTAATTATACAGTCCGTAGAATGACAAAATACTCGCCGATACAAATCAGAGGTGTTACGCTAAATATTATTTTTTTATCGCTCGCAGAAAGTGTTTGGGTTAAACCAAACGAATTCAAGAGTTTGTTGCAAACGAAGCCTCAAATGTGTCTAGCAAACGAAAAGGATGTTTGGGCAGTTTTGTTCGTTTTCCGCAATCGATTTTTTCTCTCAGTGTTGTTTCACCGAAACGAATTTAAGAGTTTGCTGCAAAGGGAGTTGAAGTCGAAAAATTACTGCCCAATAAACTAATAGTCGTTTGACGCAAACGATTCGTTTTCTCATTTTGTTTGTATGCATTCTACGCCAATCATAAGTTATACTCGCATCATCGTAAGCGTGGTCGCCGGTTCAATCACTGGTGTTACGCTTAACTTTTTTTTTTAATCGTTTTTTTAAAATGTGTTTAGCCCAAACGAACTTACCAACTCGCCGCAAAGTAGTCGATAAATTGTACGAAAAACGAAGAAGTCGTTTGGACATTTTTTTCGTTTTGCTGCAATCGATTTGTTCTCTCAGTGTATAATTTTATATTTGCCCCACAGCATGGAGGTTATGGCCCTCATAATGAATAGCAAATCGAACTCAATAGCAAATCTGCTAATTTCGTATTATGAATAGCGAACGATTTTCTTAAATTATGTTCGCTTTGAGTGTCAAAACCCTAGCAAACTGCACTATGGTCATATTAAAAATGGCGACCGTCCGCTAATTTAAAAGCTCGCATTTAGGCGAACGTTCGATTCGCTATTCATAATGAGGGCCTATGCCGGGTTTGGTAACTTCCCCTCAACTACTTATGAGAGAAGGGTAGTATAGCCTAAATTGGAAGAAAAAGCATCTTTGACGTTAAAATTGGTTCCCAATATAGAGGGTCCCCACAGCAAGGTGGAGCTCTTAGGACTGTTGAACCACCAACGAAATTGAGCAGGTGCTAATAAATGTGCAATTATTTTGAGAAACTAGCGATGACTCTAACCATTTTCTTGTTAGAAGCTAAATTCCCCAGGCTTGATTGCAAACTTCGAACTGCAAAGTAGATGAATTTGGTGCTAGAAACCTTGGAGCACCTGCAGAAAGGAATATGCTGCAGCATTAAACAATGGCAAAAGGTGGAATATCGAACTTAAAGAAAAGAGTACAAAATTAAGATTCTATACGGAGAAAGAGAAGATCCTACACTTCACTTGTTTCCAGCTCAACAAAATTGAAAAGCCTCGCGATGAAAACAAAAGCTAAAGGTTTTATAAAAGAGTCAAGCAACTAGCTGCTCTTTCTGGTATTAAAACCGGATTGCAAAATCTTGAAACCATCTAAATTAACTTATTTAACGATGCGCTGGGATAGTAGATGTATTTTAACACTATTGCTTACTAGGCTTCATGTAGAAGGAGGATAAGACAAGAATCAATGAAGATCTAATAGCGCCAACAAGCACATAAGAGTTCGAAAAAGTTTAAGAACAACAAAATCACATGAATCGAAGCGATGGTCTATCTGCTGAACTTTTTAAGCATAGTATTGATGAAATTAAAAGGCGCTAGCTCTAGCAAATCATTAATTTAATATGACCGAAGAGACACATGTCCATCGGCATCAAGAAAAAAAGTGCGGCAACCATGAAAATTGAAAATACGAATGCGAATACGAATCCGATTGTCTTCTATAAGTTTTGTGTTTCGAAAATTTTATTTTTGTCTGTCAGTCGCCAGAATATGGAAAGATAAAGGCTTTGTCCGGATTTTGTGTACATTTTAGGTTAACTTTCTATCAATTTTAGATTTCCGATTGAGAGTCCTTTTAGAAATACAAAAAAAAAAAAAACAAGAAAAATAAGGAGAAACTGTAAAAAGACCAAAGAGAATGAATGAACAAAAAATACTCAAGGGTGCCCCGGAATCACTGGATGGATGCATTGTAGAAGAATATTTCTTCTATTACTTTTTTTATTATTTTTTTTTTTTTTGTTTAACTTTACTACGTACGTCACAATATCTAGTACCAGCTTGAGTATCCTTTCTCTGGACGGTCCATTGATTCTTTTACTTGTGTGTGCACAGGACGTCGAAAGCCTTGTTAAAGGACGTGTTGGTTGGTCGTTGCTTCGTCCACTATACACATTTTTATATCTACTTGGTGGGGTGGTGGAAAGCTGATGCAGACAATTTTAACAGTACAATACAAACTGATAGAGTAGAAATAGAAACGGGAGGGTGGGATAGGGAAACGATAATGGGTGGAAAATGAAGTAAAATTTCATATCGTGCGGTATGGCTGATGGGGTTCGGGATAATGTGCCTAAGTTTTCCCTCAGAGTATACACAATTCGAAATATCTACGTTCTGGTAGCATTGATAAAGATTCGTATTTCCGACGAAACTTTTTAACAAGCTTGAAGTGTTTCTGTCGAGTGGGTAAGTAGCTTTGATATTCACTTCTGGCATCACCATCAGAAGAGGGTTAGGCTAGGGTCCACACATAGTATATGTGTATTGAGGTTGGTTAGGCTGAGGGTTGCCTTATTCCATTTTGCTGCCTGCCTTGCCAGCACAGACGCTGCTTGCCGCGCGCTCACACAAGTTCATATCTATATTACCCTCTGGAATTATTTATGAACTTTCGTTCGGGGAAGTGTCCGGCGAAAAATGTGTGTTGTTTTTTTTTTGGTATTCTTTATTCTGTTCATCCTTCTTTCTAACGGCTGGCGCGGCGGCATGGCGTTCATTCATTCGGTCGTACTGGTTGAGATCCCAGTGTAAAACTGCCTTGCATAGCACTAAGATAATGGACAATAAGGGATGGACAGATTTCTGGGTCAAGATACTGTCATTTGACAAAATGGGCGAAACATTCAAGTCTTATACAAAACAGAAAAAAAAAGAAGCAGTACCAGAACAACTTTTCTTTATGAAAGCTTCATGGGTTCATGTGAATGTTGGAAGCATAAAAGAATGATAAGTAGGAAGATATGTCAAAGCATATTGAAATATTTATATATATTTTTTTTTTGTTCCATTAATGTGTGGTGGTGGGGGCGGAGGGTATGGACAAGAAAAACTGACTGTCATAATTCAATCGATATTGGCTCATTAAATTTCCATTGTTATTTATTATAATCGGATTTGTTAAATTAATTAACGGTATTCAAACCTGTAGAAAGGTTTTGATATACGTGAGTATTTTATATATATGCATTTGAAACAGACATAGAATACAAGTTAATTGCATTTTTTAGAGGTAGAGTCAAAGGTAGTATTAGGATTTTGGAATGAAAAGGAGAAGAGTGATAACTTTTCCAATTAAGTAAGTTGATTAAGTTACTTTCAATGAAGTGAATTTCTGAAAGTGGTTGAGCTTTTGGGATGGGCGAAATGGTGCCCCCCTCCAATACCATTAGCGGCTTTATCGTCAAAACTGGAAATTGGTTTTTTTCCACTTTAATATTAACAAGCTGACTTTGGTGGTCTCCAGATAAACAAACTGGTCAACCAAATCGAACATGTTGCGATTGATGTTAGACATTTCTGCAGTGTTCGGGATGCCTGAACCTTCCGAGGAGTTAAAACATAGAATTAGATCACTACCTGGTAGTAGCTAAGTCGGGATGCGGATACTATCAGTGACCGCAAAGATCGGATATTCCTTTACTGACTTAGAGAACACACCACCAGTTCCAAGCGTAGAAGACCAGGGGAAAAACTTCCACTTAACAATCATAAGTGGTAGCCCTAATGCGCTAGGTTTTGACATGCAGCAAATGACGAATGACTATGTGTTGATACTTCACGGTAGAAACAGAACTTGTGAAAGAGCATCCCCCGAACCCGATATGGAAAACTGAGCGAAATAACACCGATTTCTGAAGAATAAGAAGGTGAAGTACGAAAAGCGAACGTCAAGTTTATTGAAGGGTGTAACGACAACGGAAAAGCTCAAAAGTTCTATCAAATAGTGAAAATAACTTCCCAAGGACGTCAGCCCAGAACAGTAGCTTGTCGTACTGAAAATAAAAGAACACTTTTTCATAACTGCTAAATAATGGCGCTGTCATGCAGAAGAATCCATTCAACTTGGACGATGATGGTAAAAATAATAAAACTTAAGTCGCAAAAGGTTGCTAGTGTGTGGATGTTAAACTGTTAAAAGCAGCGTGAGACGAACTTATAGTGAGCATAGCTCATTTGTACAAGTTTGTACGGGAGGAAAGTATGTCTAATGAATGGAAACTAACCATTTCGACCAGAGAGGATATAGTAAATGCGCCAACTATTGAGGTATAAATTTCTTCAATATTGTCTATTATATTTTGGAGATTTTGATTTTGTTTGCATCCGCCTAGAACCTTCTGTTAGACAAGAAAAGTCGATAAACCATCAAACTCCAAAAAATTCAGGAAAAACGCCCAAGAATATTAAATCGATACTCATCAATTGATTATCGACTATGAAAGCGTTGATATAGACGAGTTATACAAAGCGACCGACATCACATTTCGACTTGTGCATAATGACAATGTTGGAATCTCGCTGCTCTTTCAAAGTCGATTGGAGCCCTCAAAGTTCCTCGCCTCGGTTCGCGCCGTCAAAATATTGTGTTTTTATAATATTAACAAGGTTTCAGTTCAATACTACATTGAGCAAGATTGTTCAAAGACTAGAAAAGGCTACAGTTGGGGGTTGCACTCATAAAGCCTTTTTGAGCACGACGTAAACTACAACATACTTAAATCTTATTAAATTGCATTGAAACCACTTTTTCCCTACTACCTTCAGGGCCGGAGTCATTTTTGGGTGCACGCCATATCAAATTTTGGTGTTAAACTGCGGTTTCATACTCTACTCCATCATTGTAACCAAACTGCGTCAAAAAGTTCCGTCATCCATTTAACTTCGATATAATGTCTCGAATGATCGGGCTATATGGACATTGTCAAGATCGAATAAAAATCAGAGCGAGGATTTAACAACTGGTCTTACGGACCTTACTGCAACATTAACCAAAAGGTGAAAACCTAGCGTTTGAGGTGGAAAGTACTCTTGAAGAGTATTGATATTGACACACCAGGTCAAAGAGTCTTCTAAAAAAAATACCAAATCAATTGGATATCAACCTCAGAAAACTTGGATTTTTCACACTTTTTGCGCTTGCATACATATGTACATTGGTTTTCTCTAAAATCTTTTTAAGACTCTAAGCTCACGATATGAAATTTATAAAAATACACAAAATGACCCTACACGGCCCACACCCACTCCTAAATGGAAGCATCAATGAACTATAAAATGCATTATTATAGCTCTCAAATTTAGAATCCATTTAAATATTTCAAATTTTTTTTCAAAATTGAATAAGATAAAGTAACAGTAAAATCTTCTTCTTCTTTTTTCTAAGAAGTTAAGTTAGTGCACTTAAAAGAAAAATGTCCAATATGCAAATGCATCTTGAATCTCATTGAGAAGTAAGTACAATAGAATTCTTCAAAATCCCTTTACCCGCATAACCCATTGAGAAAATAGTTTTATTTATGTATTTTTGTTTTTTTTTTTTTTAAACGCTATAAACATTTTACTTCAATGGAGATCTTATGATGGATATGCTTGAAAGAGGGAGAAATTATAAGAAAATATAAAAAAAAAAAATAGAAATTCACTTTTCAAATGCCCAGAAGTAATGCACCCTACAATATTCATATTATTATCCCAAATAGGATTGCACACGAAACTTTTGCTTTAATACCCCATCATTAGAATGTACTTTGCTAAATAAAACAAAAAAGCTAAGTTAAGTATAGGATATAGTTGCATGTTCTTGCTGTAAAAGCTAAATACTAGGCTATGACTGAAACCGCGAAATAGCATTTGACAATGACGACCAAACCCTGAAATTCGGGGTTTATTAAAACAAATAAATAAATTCGATTCACGAAGAGAACGAAATTTTAAAATGAAATCTGTTGAATTGCTCAAATTAATAGTTTATCTCGTTCTTCGAAATTCCATGTGTGCGGAATTTAGCTTTTTAGGCCAAGCAAGATAGGAAATTTTGTATGGACAAGGTAAAAAAATGTATGTATGTATTGCGCAATACTCAGTACATATTGTGCAATAATATTTACCATGTAATTGCTGTATTGCACAATATTTTCGGTTTGCACAATATATTGAGTTTAATATTTTCTGAATTTTGACTCAATATTTTTCGTCTCCAAAACGAGACAAATACAGAATATAGAATAAGCAAAAAGACATAGAAATATTTCGCAGTAATATTAAGTTGTGTATGGACGACCCTTTTTCGCACCGTATTTTCGAACAATATTATTGCACAACAATATTGTGTAGTGTAAGGCGGGAATAAGAGTGCATTTTAACAACAGAACGATAAATTGAAGGATCCCATTTACAATACTGCTAAAGATGGAACTTTAAAAATAGTCAAATACGTAACATAGGAAAAAATTGAACACCTGTCGCCACGTCGCGTCGTCGCACATACAGGTAGATAATTTAAACGATCTAGGTGACCAAAAGTGAATTTTGTAAGAATAGTTTAACTTCTGCCAAAATGACTGCCCGACACAACAAGAATTTCTCCGTGTATAAAACTTATCCCCAAAATCCGTCCCCGCGCTTCATGCTGCTTTTTCGTTAGAAAAAATCCGATAGTATTACCGCATGTTTGTTATCTGTTCTCGCGGTCTAAAAAAGCTGAACATTGTTGGTCAAAAAAATGATGTATTCTTAAACATAAGGTTATTGGTTGATAAAATATTTGAATTTTTGTTTGTCAGGAATTACTTTTTAAACTCTAGATAATTTATTTTTTTTTTCAAAAATATAACATTTTTAGTTAATTTTTAATACTTTCGGGAGAGATTAGGTACAAATTTTCATTACAGCGCATAGTTTAATATTAAAATTTTTAGAAATTTATTTATTTGGTCTCGAATACGAAAAAATTTTAGTACTTTGAAAAATGTGCTCAAATTATATACTTGTTGACGGTTTAATAACGGGTTTTCCAATGGGGACTTGACAACTTTGGATTTAATTTGTGAACGCACTTTTTCACAAATCATCGAACTGTCATTGTCAATTTATTCAATAAACTCAACATTTTCATCATGACAAATTACACTGTTGAGCAACTTCTGCAAATTATAAAATTTTTCTACCGAAATTCGGTATCGGTGACCGCGATTTTAAGAGCGTTAACTCCAATTTTTGGTCGTAATTCTCGCCCTAGTAGACAGGCAATAACAAGTTTAGTGCAAAAATTTGATTTTACATATTCGTTGTGTGATGTTGCCGTGCAAGTGAGACAACGGGTTGGTCGAAGTGTAAAAATTATCGCTGCCATTCAGGCGTCAGTAGAAAACGACCCAAAAATAGTCAATCCCAAGGCGTTCTCAAGAAAAAGGCATCGCTCAGACCACAGTATGGCGTATTTTGCGTTAGGATCTTGGCTAACACCCACACAAAATCAAGCTGACTCATGAATTGAAGCCGATGGACCATTTGAAGCGACGTACGTTTTCCGATTGGGCTCTGGAGAAGATGCGCCAAGATGATGAATTTCATCGCAAAATCATTTTCAGTGACGAAGCTCATTTTCGACTCAATGGGTACGTCAATAAACAAAATATGCGTTATTGGTCTGGTGAAAATCTACATTTGGTTCAAGAAACAACACTTCATCCACAAAAAAAAAACTGTTTGGTGCGGTTCGCATGAAGGCGGCTTTATTGGGCCATATTTTTTTCGTCGACGATAACGATCTTCACGTTACTGTGAATAGCCACCGTTATCGTGCCATGATAAACGATAATTTTTGGCACGAATTGGAAGATATGGACTTGGACGACATGTGGTTTTAACAGGATGGTGCCACAAGCCACACAACACTCATTACAATCGAATTATTGAAGGGTAAGATTGATGAGAGTGTTATTTCAAGAAATGAACCAGTCAATTGGCCGCCTCGTTCGTGCGATTTAACGCCTCTAGACTATTTTCTTTGGGGCTACGTTAAGTCATTGGCTTATGCCAACAAGTCGACGACCGACGACGTTGGAAGAGCTCAGAGCCAACATTGAACGCGAAATAGTGGCCGTTTCGGCCGAAATGTGTGGCCGAGCCGTCGAAATTTGAGTCCAACTAATCTACTGCTGCAAACCTGCCAGCGGTGGCCATATGAACGAAGTCGAATTCCATTCATAAATGTTTTGATTGTATTTCAAGCCAAAAACAGCATTTTTGAAATATCTCAAATGGTTTGCGTTTTATTTAAAAAATAAAACTTGTCAAGTCCTTATCGGAAAACCTTTTAGGTACATCGGGAATAACGATCGTGACTAGGAAACAAATATTTGTTTTATAAAAAAGTAATTCCTTCTGCTTTTTTATTTTTTTTTTTATTCGTTGAAATACTTCTATGTTTGCCGGACTTATTCCAATATAGATTAAATCACATATAGAATTTCCCAGAAATCAAATTGAATTCTTCGGTTGAATGCATTTTAGAAGCTATTTCAGGCATTCAAGGATCAAATTTGAATTCGTTGCTTTATTTTTTACATAAAATTATACAAAGTTAATATTTTTATATTAAAGCTTAAGAATTAAAGAATCTTTAAGATAAAATAAGTGTAACCCTGTCGTCGATTTTATTTTAAAACTTTGTCCTTACTCATTTATTAAAAGAAAAGATCTTAACGCCCATCTTCTGAGAGGGATTTTCCCAACCTTTTTAAGGCACCACAAATTTGTTCTACTGATGCTCTATCGTCGTCGTAATATCGTGTTTGATTAAAGTACCGTGAAATAATATCGTTTGCATTTTTATCAAATCCATAACTTACCTTTATGTAGTACCTATATCACAATTTAAAAAAAAAAAAAAAATGTGAGGAAAAACTTCTATGACTGTCACTCATAAATACATCAAATCTAAGCTATATTTTATTTAGGTTGGAATGGGGGTATACCAACGGTTGATGGCGAAGGAGGAAGGTTGCATCTTTCTGAGTTTTTTTTTTTTTTTCATTTTTATTTTTATTTTTTTGCTCAACCATTTCAGATAATAATAGTGGATTTTAAGGACTTTTTAATTCCGATAAAAGGGTTCGTCGACATGCAGCCCAGTTACCCATAAAAAGGACAAAAGCAGTTTACCATCATTCTATAACCATAGTAGGTATATTATTATCAGTTTTCTCCTTTTATATATAATATACAGAGAATATAGGAGAATAATATTAGGGCGGAATATAGCATCACCATATTATACGGAAAAGGAACAGAAAAGGACTATATAAGGACTCTATGGAAGGATGAATGTGTCTTCCTGACACGGTAAATTAACATAATGGATTTTTTTTTCTTATATTTTTTTTTTTTTGATGGAACTAGATTGTTGTAGGGCTGGTTGGTCTGGGGCTATACACAACACCATGTCGCGCGAATATAACAAAAGACACAAAAATAAAATAAAAACACTTAAGTAGCTTAAAGTCTAAAGCACACTTTTTTCTATCTATCTTTTTTGTAAAATGAAATTTAAAACAACATCACAAGGATGTGCGACAGTGATGACTATGATGACGATGTTGATGTTGATGATAATGGTGAGGTGGCGTATACTTACTATTTTGTCATTATGAAGGTTGCTTCGTCAAAATTCCTTTCCCATATAAAAAAAAAAAAAAAATACTTTGTGTTTGGGTGAATTCCAGAGCCAAGTTTTCCTATTAGGTATATATGTAAACTCTGTACATACCATCTATACACAACTACATAGGATTATGCACATAGACAAAATAATATGCAAGTAAAATTTTGTGTAAACTAATTGTGGAATTTCATTAATTAGTCTTAATTTAATATTCATGGCCGAATTATAAATATTCATTTAAGTTAAACAGTTGAAAATTTTAAATTTTAATTAAAATAACTAATTTTGAGCTTAAAATACCTTTTGGTCCTATGGGCCACCTGCTAATGTTGAAAATAGCAAAATAGCGCTTTGAGAGGTGTGATGCTTCAAGGGAGGGGGGGGGGGGCAAATTTATTATGATTATTATTATTTTTCGGGGTATTTAAGTCTCTATATCGATGATGGATGATGAGGAAATAGTTGGTGTTGTTTTAGGTATATAGTTGATTTTCGTTTGTGTTATTCAAAATGTTTTTGGGGATATATTTTTGTAGTTTCGTTCATCGTATTGATTAACGACTTTTTTTGGGAAATATAGGCTAAGAATTTTGAACCGCAGATGGTTGGTGGTTTAAATTGTATCCTTTTACTGTGGTTGAACTTTGATTTTATTGTAAGGAATTTAAATTATGGCATTAAAGACATACCCCTTTAAAGTTCAATAAACTACTTGTGGAAAAAAAATTGGAGTAAATTAGATTAAAGATTAATTTACTTTTTTTTTTTTTTGATTGGTTCATTGTTTATAGAATTTATTTTAGAATTTTAGAATTTATTTTAAAAAACAACATTTTAGTGGCAAATAA
The DNA here is from genome assembly GCA_948107695.1 of Meliscaeva auricollis. Taxonomy (NCBI): domain Eukaryota; kingdom Metazoa; phylum Arthropoda; class Insecta; order Diptera; family Syrphidae; genus Meliscaeva; species Meliscaeva auricollis. Next base: position 27,795,789 of record OX403619.1, on the reverse strand, counting down.
GGGCAATGAGCCCACATTTGTTACAAAAAATTATACAGAAGTACTTGACGTTACTCTAACTAGTAACTCAAACACTATATTCTGATTCAACAGTGGATTCTATTAAAAGACGAATCATTCTCTGACCACAAACTCATAGAATTCTTAATACCTGATACCATAGATCCTACTAAACCTTTTAGAAACCTTAGAAAGACCAACTGGGAAATTTTTAAAAGGGTAGTACAAACCGAAATATTGAAACTCACGACAAAGCTACTGATAGCTTCTCGGTAGCTATTTATGCCGACTTTTCCAAGATGGATTAGCCAGTTCTTGGACTAGCCAGTTCTTTTAGACTTCCAAGCTCAGGTCCTGGCAGTGACGAAAGCTGCTAAACAAGTCTCAATGATGGCAATACCACATGCTGATATCACCTTTTTCATTGATATCCAAGCGGCAATAAAAGCGATTTCTGCCATTGAAATCAAATCGAAGCTTGTGACTTGCTGTCGCGAAGAGCTAAGGGTTCTTGGTACACAGTACCAAGGTTCCTGGTAATAGTGGTATCTCCGGTAATGAAAATGCTGACGAGTTGGCAAGAATGTTAACAACACTTGATCCGAATCAGGCAGAATCATCAGTTCAGATCCTACCCTGTAACCTTAAATAGGTAATCAAGAACAACAGATATAGTTCGTTTAAAACCTGCGTTATAACAAGAAAGTAATGGCCTAATTTTAATAAACATTAAGATACCGCGCCTTTTCTTTATCACTGCCCTGCGCTGTGTTATCTTAGTAACAAGCTCCTTAGAAGCCACTTCTTTAACGACCTTGAGGAGCTCTCTGAGCTTCCATGACGCGCAGGAACGACTGTCATGACGTCCAAACACGATCGTCCTGCCTTTCAATAACGGGTGTCATGCTGCTCAAAAACGAGCATCATGACGTGCAAAAATAAGCATCATGCTGCATCAAACACGCGTAGAACTCGCGTAAAACGCTCGTAAAACGCTCGGAAAACGATCTTCAGCCAATTTGTTTACACAGAATTATAAAGGCTATGTTTTTCCGAATTTTCAGCCTTGCACCGATGATATTTTTTTTTTAATTTCCATTTTAATTTCCAAGTTTGAACCACCACTCCTTCCGTCCCCACTTTCGACTTCGGATAGAGGGATGTTTTAATTTGCAATAGGGCTGTCGATTCCCGCACAATTTGTCCTTGCACCTTATTACGTTGATTTGTCATCGCTAGCTCTTAAACTACAACAGTTTGTTAGAAAAAAACTTTCAACATAGGCACCTGCCTGTCCCCAAAGCCGAAGCGGAGCATCTAGGTTACATTATGAGCGGAGCAGAAATCCTGAAATCCTAAAAAGGGGTTATAAATCCGCATACAGAATTGTCGTTTCACAAACCAACCAAACCGCCAGATTTCGGGCTTAAGTCGTTTCAGAAATGCCACTTCGCAATTTGGTCGTATTAAGTATATGAAATGCCATTTAGCGGTTTGATTGTTTCATTCAGCCAATGACCGTTTTATAGCATTGTGTTTAGCTCAAACTAAACTTCTCAAAAACTACCTTACCTACATATATTTTTAAATTCATATTAAAAACCTATAACACCATAAGATTATATACCACACCTGTCCATGTATTATTTAATATTAAATTAACCACTAAAAATGATTCCCTCCGGTCTTTTGAATTTAAATTCTTAAATTTTTGATTTTAAATTTCTTGATTCAACTTTAAACCTCACGAATTACAGTCTACGGTTAAATATAATCATACGAATCGTTATTTTGGCCTACCTGCTTGTAACCAATTATAAAGCAAGGAAACAGATATATAGGCCTACATCCTGTCCGTTATAAATTTGTATTTATGCATACACAAACGTCTCTTTTAATTTAAACCCAGAGTTTGCTGTTAATATATGTACAGTATACATGATGCATATCGCCATCCCCACACACCACACTCATTGATGGCGCCCGGCGTGGCGTCAGTTAAAAGGACTGCAAACTGTATTTTGCACTAATGTATTGGCGCCTTTTTTTGTTGTTGTTTTTGTTGCTGCTGTTGTATAGTTTAACTGATGCCAGGTTTGGCGTTCTTCACCCCTCATTGGCATATCTAATCCACATTGACGTATAACTAATATTAAAAGCATTTTAAAGCTCTTAGTTTAGTTTTGCTGCAATGTCATCGATGTCCTCTCCTTCCTCCATAAAATATAACAACACACAACTAACGAACTGATGCAGTGCATTGACCATTGTATATCTAGTCTCTATACTATAACATTCCCTTTTGGTCCACTGAAATGGACCGTAATGCGCGGGTGTCGCACAACCAACATGGTTATCATGGACGACAACAGCTGAGCAGAACCGTCATCTGAATGATAAATTTCCTAAGGATATGCATGTGTTCAAAAATACGCGCTTATTCTGCTGCAATATATACATGTAACGATGCGTATATGTGTATTTATTGGTTTCTTTTTGTTTTACAGGACTGTGTTAGATTTTGCTCAAACAATTCTTTATAAACAATTTTATTTCATATTATATTTGTCTCATTCTGTCACATAGCTTCTAAACGTCAAATCAACACTTTGGCCCAATGACGTTTAAGTAATCAACAACTTGTTCATATTTTTTTCATGTGAGAACCGTCATTGGACCAAAGTGTCGTCTAATTTGACAATTTGGTAAAAATCCCTAAAGGGGAGTTCACATTGAGAAGATTACAATCAGATAGACTTATCGCACTGGATTGACCTCTATTTTTAAAATGTGAAGATTCAAACGACGACGCATGGCATGTCCGGCAGACTGAAAGACTGAAGACTTATATTTTGGTTTGACGGATTGTATTTGACCATTGGGGTAGAACTGGATCCACTAGGAACTGTCGTTTCCTTGGTTCTATGAGAGAGGGCTTTACTATTTAAATGCCTACTCAGCCCGAAGAAACAGCTATTGGCAAAAGTAATTCTCCGTTTGAACTCTTCACTGATGTCGTTGTTTGAGTTTATAGTGCATCCCAGGTAGTTAAAGTCCTTGCCTGCTTCGAAGTTATAACTATCCATCGTGATGTTTTGGCCGAGTCTTCGATGTTGAGTTTCCCTTCTCGTTGGTATTTACTTCGTTTTGTCTTCATTAACAGACAATCCCATTGTTGCCGCCTCCGATTCAATACTAGCACATGCACCAACCACAGCTCGCTTTGTTGTGCCGATTATGTCTATGTCATCTGCATAAGCAAGTAGTTGAACGGACTTTTGAAAACTTGTACCAGTGGTGTTGACTTGTGATCTGCGTACAACTGCTTCAAGAACGATGTTAAATAAGTTGCATGATAACGCGTCGCCTTGTCTTAGACCTTTCTCAACATCAAACGGTTCAGTGGTGTTTTTACCGACTTTGACGGAACAGCGAGATTTTTTTCTGGAAGTCCCGGGTTTTTTCCAAAATCTGTCTGATCGACTGTTGGCTTACCTGGCCTAAAACCACACTGATATGGGCCAATCAGATCGTTGACAAGAGGTTTTTGGCGATCACACAGTATAGACGTTTAGGAGGCTAATTCCTCTGTAGTTGGTACATGTCAGAGCGTCTCCTTTTTTGTGGATGGGGCACACTATGCCAAGGTTCCATTCATCGGGCATGCTTTCATCCAACTAGATTGTACAGATGAGTTTGTGCTTACTCCCTACCAACCCATCTCCTGCTGTTTTGAACAATTTTCAGGTGGACGAAATTGTTAGCCATCGTCGCGTCGTCCAAATTAAATGGAATAACAGCGGAATGTTGGCTATCTTCGCCGTTCAGGAGTCTAGAAAAATGTTCCTTCCAGATCCTCAGCACTTACAGTGTGTCTACTACCATATTCCCCCTCTCATCTCGGCAGGTTTCCGTTCTGGCCTTGTAGCCTTGGGTTCTCCACTAATTGTTCGTACAGTACAGTACAATACATTCCATGTACAGATCCGAAATTCATTGTCCTTGTTTCGTTTGCTGGGTGCGCCAACATTAAGATCATCCATATCTGAGCCATGTTTTTGTTTCGGAACAAAGTCTTTTTTCCGTGGAAGGAAAGTTACCCAGACGCACAACCCCCATCCCGGAGGACCAGACTCTAATTTAACTTCAAGAGCAGGGAGCAGGATAAACCGCTCCTCATCGGCCTGCACTTTGAATATGTCGTAGTAGCCCGCATAAAATGTTCACCAAGTAGTTCATCCTGACTGGAACTAGTGACGCTACCGTTGATTCCATCGAGGGAATTCCTCCGCTACCGTCTAATCTGTTGGGAGTGCCTTGGTGGGAACACTCCTTCGTTGAGGGGGTAATTAGTAGCGACATTCTGCTCCACTTCGACTTGTCGACCATGGGAGGCCCTTCTGCAGAAACAAGTTCCGCGGTCGCCTTAGCTCTAAGATTCATTGTAGTAGTCACCGTAAGCCCCTCCGCCACGTCAAGGTTTACCCCCCATGGAGGGTAACGTACATAAACATAAATTGTTTCACGCAAAATGTTTCTCCACATCACTGTATGCTGACATGTACGATGCTAAAAACTACATACCGTTAAAGTGTGGTGCATACTGTTTTTGGGGTGACAGGAATAATTTAGAGTTGTGATTGTGAGTTAAGTTAGCATCTACCGCCGTAGCCTGTAATAGTTAGCCACAACGCTATCCAGTGCATTGGCACTACTTGGCTTGGTGAACGGTGGTGTTTGGTCAATGATGATGCTGGCACTCTGGCTGAGTTGAGGGTTGTGGGGTTTGTGGGCTTTTGTCGAAAGTTGTTTGGAAAAGGACTTCATAAATAGATTGTACAGATAAATTAATTTCACTTTGACTCGGGCGCTTTATATTCCGATTTTTCACTCACTCTACGTCAATATTTTTTGTTTTATTCTTTTTACTTCTTGTTTATTTTTTTTTACAGAAGAAGGTACAGGTTCAGTCATTGAGGGACAAAACTGTTTATCTCAAACGAATGTTTTGATTGGATTTTTTTTGAGAATAAAACCAGTCCTGCAGAAAAAAATCAAAAAGCAATGATTTAAACGGGGAACAATGTTTAAATTATAATACTCATAAAATATTTTGGTTTACACTGACAAATTGTCTGTAGAAAAACCTTCCCTTGAATTTGACCTTGACACGGCCAACAATCCAACAATGAAGCTAAAAAACAACATAATTGTTGCAGTCATCGGCAGAAGCGATATCGATGGCAGGATCTAATTAAATCGCTGGGCGGTGGTAATAAGAGAACTCTCGGTACTCTTCCAGATCTTCAAACATGATGAAGGAATCAACGACGATCCTCCACAACCATCCGGTGCCTCCATAGTTGCAGATCCTATTATGGACATCGATCCAGCAATGGAAATTAATCTAGAATTACTGAGTCTGAAGCGAGGACCACAAAAATATCGGCGAAAAGACTCCATTGAACGTCGACAGTCTCTCCTGAAGATTTCGGAGAGAAAGGCTCTTCTTATGGAAGATGAACCCATTGGCTCGGCTTCCGAAGCCGAGCTACTGGATTGCTCTTCTGAATCAGAAGACAGAACAGTATTGGGGATTGGTCTGAGTGATTGTAGTCAAGATGCTGCAGTTCCTCCAGATTAATCTCCAACACTCAATTAAGGCTTCGGCCTCTCTTCTTCTCCATAAAAACAGGGAAGAAATAGTCCTGATTCAAGAACCTTGGATTACCAAATCCACAATTCAAGGACTCAACCAAACCGCCAGCTTTCCGTAATTATCGAAAACAAACTGTCAAATGTAAAGGGCCATTCTTAAAAGATCGCTCAAACCCGAATCTCTAGATATCTCCTTCATCTTGACAACAAAGTTAAGAATCTCACATCAATCCTCAATAACACAATGAGTATTTTCTGCACTCTTCTCGAAATTAGGGTAAATAATAAACCTCAATTCAGGACTAGAACCGCTTAGAAAAACCTGCAGAATGCTTTTCAATTGAGCTAAATATACAAAGGAATCCGCAGATTGGGATTTATATAAAGTATTTTTAAGGATTTATAACGAACAAATGAGGATAAGTAAAAGATCTTCATGGAAGAACTTCTGTGATAAAATAGAAGATACTTCTGATGAATCTAGATTAAGAAAAATTCTTTCAACTAATCCAGTAAAGGAAATCTTGTCTTGGCTTAAGGGAAACGTGATATCCAGTTCGGATATCCGCATCTTCTCAGATAGTCAGGCTGCTTTAAGATCCCTAGTATCAGTCTCTTCAAACTCCATCACATCCCAAGACTGTTGATCATCTATGATGGAGATGGCTGAACAGTTTGATATTCACCTTCTCTGGGTGCCGGTACACCGGGACATTCCGGGGAATTGTAAAGCCGATGAACACGCCACTATTCTAACGGAAATGCCTATCCTGCCCAACAAGACAAATATAGGTATTCTCATAGCTACAAGTAAACTACTGCAGAAACGAATCGCTTTGTAACAATCAAATACAAGATGGCCTAACACTACTACTTGTAAATCTGGACCAAACTAGATTTGAAACGGTCAAATTGCCTTCTGTCCCTCAGTAGATTTCAGATCAGCTCTGTAATAGGTGTCATAACTGGACACTGTCTTCTATGCAGACACGAGGCACGGCTCGGTGTACTACCAAACGATTTCTGCGGGAGTTTTTTAGACTAAGAAGAAGAAGAAGAAACAATTTAAAATCTTCTTTGTACATGTCCTGCTCTCTCTTATAGACGTAAACTTCATTTAAAAGACTACTTCTACAATGAACCCAGCGATCTCATAAACACAGACATTCCCTTCATCAAAAGCTCCAAATGGTTTTAACTAGTAGGGAACTTTTTTTTTGTTCCCTATAGTTCGTGGTATCGCAATGGACCTCTACTGGTCTAAGTGTGTCCGATTGCTTTAAATGACAGCCACTTTAACCTAACCTACAAGTGATTGTAAGCTCCCACGTTTTATCAATGTTGGGGAAACCAAATTTTATTTCCTTTCAAATGCAAGCCCTGCTTGCAATGCCTCCTTTATATCCTAGTTACAAACTATTTAATCCCCTTTGAGCTTAGACTATGCAAACTACTCAAGTTTCGTGCAGTTAAAAAAAAAAGTTTACCAATTCTAATATTTGTGTAGGCTTATCGTTTGTTTCAAAAGCAATAAAACATTTTTGTTTAGCACAACAACTGACTACAATGTACACAAGAAGCACCCACTAACAAATTTCAATCATAAATTTTGATCGCTATTCTGTGTTACAGAAAAGAAATCCCTGTCGAATAGGATATAAGATTAAGTCAAATTACGCAAATAAAGTTCTTGTAAAGCCCCCCCAAAACTCTGGTAGGTAATTAATTAAATTTAGCAAATCTCAAGAAATCCTCAAAAAGCCCCCTTTATAGAAAACCAAAAAACAAATTGTATTCTTAGACTTCTTATTCCATACCTTGCCTAATCGTGAGTTCCTATGTATACTTATTTCCTTATACCTGAGGAAGTTATAGTATAAGAAACTCTGGCGTACACACTTGTTGGTTTAATATAGAATAGGTTCGTACTTGTGTTCTGTGGAAGAATTCACAATTCCCATCATCGAAATTTGTCAACCTTGACTACTTGACTGATGGAGGGGTAGTGCGGTTGGTTTTATCAGTAGGTATGAGTGAGTTGGGCTATATGAGTTATGATGCTGCCAACATTTATATTACCTTTTGTATCATTAGGTTGCTTTTTGTCAAACCAAAAACAAAATGGAGCTATGAAGATTGATGAATATTGTGTCTGTTCATTTCATTTATGATTACAACAACAGTTTGTATGGTTTTTCAAAGAATAGATGATTTGAGCTTGCATGTGTTGAATGTCTGGAAGTAAATATGACATGATTTTTGTTATACAATTGAATAGAATAAAAGGGACCATAATGAGATTGATGGTTTTTTTATGATTTGGCAAAGACCAAACATAGTGAATATTTCTTTTTGAGAAAAAAATTACAACAAAAACATTTTCAATTTTCATGAAAGTCAATTAGAACTACGCCCAATTTGCTAAATTTAGCTGTCCTTCAATTTTCATTTTCAAGCTCAAGAAACCAAAATTGTACTGCATCACCTATTTCATCCCGTACCGATACCGAACATACTGTACACATCAGAAAGGGATGATTGAAAAGGATTAATACCAATTGGCACAATAATTATGTAATACGATTGACTATCACGCCGGGGGTCTGTGTTGGATTCCCAGTCTATTCCAACTTGATTTTTGTTGAGGGTGCTCCTTCTTGCGAAAAATTGACAAAACCTACTGCTTGTCATGAAAAGTGCGTCCCAACTAGCCTTTGGAACAATCAGAATATGTATAGGGTAAGTAGTCCAGTAAAACATTCTATGGAAAACAAAAACAAAACGAATGCTGCCGAAAAATAAGGCAGTAAAAAGCAAGATTGCGATGCTGGCTATAGAGCTTTGAAATATTGAAATGAAGGGGGCGCAGAGTCGTATTAAAGAAAAAAAATGTTCTTCGAAAGTTGACAGTTTCACGAGCGAAGGATGCGTTCGTAGAGATTTGTTTTTTTAATAAAACACGTTTGGACTAGAAAAATAATTAAATAACGAGAATTACTCTAAGTTTTATTTTATTAGGAAGTAAATTTGTATCTGTAATATTGCGCAGAAAGAAAGAAGAAAAAAAAATATTTGCTTATTCGTATTTAAAAAAAAATTAAGGGCAAATCCAGATCACTCCATGTTGCAAATCGAAAAAAAACAATCGATAAAGTTTACAAACACATCCCCTAAATTGTTCATACATTTTTTCATACATTGAATGTTTGAACGAGTAAAATCGTTTTATTGGCATTCGTTTGCCACACACATCCACCACATAAAATAGAAATGGTACCACCTAAAAACAATAAGATTTTTCTATCGAAGAAGAAATCTTCTTAATTTTTAGTAGAAAAACCTTGTTAAAAAAATTTAATCATGCTGAGGTATCGGACCTGGAGTTTCGAGATTACCCGCCGCGTCGGACACCTTACCACTTTAGGCCTTGTATATGGAAATTTCTTATTATTCATTCATTTTAATAAGATTTCTATGTAAAACAGCTTAATAAGGCAATCTTCTTGTTTTTAGGTGATAGCTACTAGAACCTACGTACAGAAAGGCCCTCGAAGAAGATCTCTAGTGAAAAACCTGTGACATCCTAAATAGAAAACCCCTTTGTCTGCAGCACGTAATCTGGGGAAAAGTCGATTCGTACATTAAAAGAACTTCTTCAAGAGAAACTCTGGGAGTCGGAATGGAGAAATTCTAATACCCTCAGCACAGAATTTGAAGAGAAGATTGTCAGAACTTGCTTGGAGATAAGGTAGATATTCCGAGTTTTCCTTTAAAAAAAACCTCTGTCATCTGAGTGTCATTTAAATTATTTTTAAAATGAAAATATTAAAAATATTTTTCTTTTTTTGTTGAAAATTCGTCTCGTGTTTTTTTATAATTTTTTGTATCGATTTATGAATGTTTGTGCATTTTTCATCCTAAGTGAGTTTTAATTTGAATTTTGTGTGCTATTTGTCAAAAAAATTGACAAGGTCGCTTAGAAATTTTTGACAACCTGCACAATATATTACCTTATTATATTTTAAGCGGCTGTAAAGGTTTCAGCTGAACTCTTTTCACTTGCATGCTTCTTCTTACCTTTGTTTCTTACCTGCAATTTCATAATCATTAAAAACTATTGCATTCATTGACTTAACTTTGATAGTAAGACCTCAAATTACGCAACCACCATTCATTTTTTAATCGAACATTTGACTGGGTGGATCGATTTTGATGATTCTTTTTGTATTTAAAAGCTGGTCTATATTTGGTTCTAATTTGGCTTTAAAAATATTTGGTCTTATTGTTATAAAAAGTTTTATTTTCTTCAACGTTCTGTAATAAAAACCATTGTTCTCCATAACTACCAGAGTGCAACAGTGCGACATGGACTTTATACTAGACTCAATTAAATTTGTTGAATTATATTCGAAGGATTAGTGTTTTTGGTACCCTAAAGTTTGAATGAAAATGCTTCTGAACCCAGTTTCTAATGTTATTTTCTAAAGATACTTACTTAATGCCTATAATATAATATAGGTTCTTATGGTTCAACACTTCAGCCATCCATTGTCATTATTCAATCGCACCTGTGTTCTTCTTTATTTGTATTAATTAGCCAGTTTAGGTGTCTGATATTTCTGAAATATATCCAAGAATTCACCTCCAAATTCCTCAGTTTTTGAGATGCAAAACTGAGGTCAGGTTGCTGAGATTTTTGAGCGCTCAAAGATCTCAGAAACGTGAACTGATTAAATATACTCAATTATTCTTAGTATCACTTAATCACTAAACAAAAAGGAAAACAAAATATTAAATAATGAAAAACAGATACTTTGGTAGGATTTCACTTTTGTTTATAATTTATGCATTATAACCAAGTCAAAAGTAAGATCCTCCTGTACTTGTTTCCTCGGAGGTAAAAACCTAATTGCTCTTTCCTAGTTTCTTTGTGAAACTTCAATTAATTTAAATGATTTCAAAACAAAAACAAATCTATGAAACAAAATATCTAAAAAATAGCAAAACAAAAATCGTGAAAAACAGGACGTCTGATGAAACCAACATAAAAAAATAGAGTGGTCCATTAATGACCTGGCTTTAAGCTTTAAAAAATAAATATTAAAAAAAAAAACAAGAAAATAACAAACTCAAAGAGGATGATGACTAAAATGGAAGTGCATTCACATTCACAAAGGAAAATAAAAAAAAAAAAAAACAACAACAACATAGAAAAACTATATCTGTGAAAAATAAAAATTAAAAAAAAAAAGTCTAAAGGAGTGAAAACTATGACGATGGCCTCTTTGCCAAGAGAATGCACTATAGGTAAGGGGGTAGGAAGGGAGGGATGAGAGGGGGGGGGGTATAAAACTCATCAACGTCGCCGAAGTCCATCACATCCCTTTGCACTGCATTCGGTGCCTTGATTAATTTTTCATCAAGCAAAACAAGAATTTTGAGGCATGAAATTTATATGCATTGCGCAAACATGGAATCTTCAAACGTACATACCTACAAACATTAATATAAATGTATAGGTTTTGTATTGCCTATGAATGTGTAGGCACGTGCACCAAGGTATTTTTTTAAAGTTTGCAATCAAATTGGGTATAAACTTAGCTTGCAAACCACACGAACTAACAAAGAAGCGATATACGTTTGTGGAAAAGTCTTGGGAGTTTAAATTGGTAGCTTTCATGGTTTGGTTTGGGCAAAATAGTGCGAGACATGTTGTGTCTCTCGAGAAATAGTTTCGGGTTTTAAAGGCAACAGTTTAATTAAAAAAAAACACCTTTCAACGTGTTACAGTGTGAAACCTGGCCCGAAATCTGGTGATTCTACAGCAGTCGAACACAATACAAGATAAAAGCATGGATTTGGATTTAATTTTTTTAAATATTAATTTTTAAGTTAATAAAACAGCTTCTTAAATGAATTTAACCACCAAACAAAGTATATGCCATTTTATTTCTTATAAAAAATAATTTTTGGAAATTTTGTTTAGTAAATAACATAAAACGCCCCTATCGGGAATGAAATTTCCCGGGATTTTTTTTTTTGGGGGGGAAAAAGGGCACTCAATTGAAAAATTACTACAAAAATCAAACCCTTTTCACCTTCTCGATATTCTTAACGGAACGAAAAACGGAACAAAATTTCTGGAATATTTCGACAGGGAGCCTTTTTCCAAAAAAAATCCCCCATTCGTTCCCCCGATAGGGATTTTACTTTAAATAATATGCGAAAAATAAAAATAGATAATTTTCTGAGTAAACCTGTGTGCGCTCCGTTCTCCCCTTAGAACCATCCTTGTGCAACTAACGGTGATCGAGATATTTCTTTTAACCGTCCTTTGTTTTAACCGTACCCATTTTTGTACATCAATTTAAGAGCCACTTGTTAAAAAATAAATTGTTTGAGTCGATAGTAGTCTTGTCAAAAACTGTCCTTATCTCTGCTTTTCTGTTTTCAAAAACGTATAAGACCCTGCATTAGGGTGCTTCTTAAAACCTAAACTTCAGAAAATTTAATGGCAGATAAAAAAATTTAATTTCCCCTCGAAGAAATTACCCAAAACGCTCAACTAAATACTAACGAATAGAGACAGGCAGACAAAATTCCCGAAGCCACATTTTTCTCGATATTTTTTTGGATTAATTTAGGGTTGCTGAAATGGAAAATGACATTAATTTACTTTTCGAAAGAAACATTTTCAAGATATCAGCGAAAAAGGTTTTTCTGCATTTTTTTTTCAGATATAACTACTATCATTATCATTATCATTAAAAAAACATGATTTTTTGAACTCTTAGGGAAATCACTTGACTTTAGTCATTCCTTTAAATTAGAAAAAAAATGTTTAAAATACTAAGGTTTTAAATGAAAGATAATGTTTTTTTTACAAAACTATGAAGCCCAAATTCAATAAAACCGAATGACAAAAATAAAAGCTTTGAATCATTAATTGAAGGCATACCATTTTTGTGTTTTGTTCATATTAAAACCTAGAAAAGTATAATATTGTATGTCGAAAAGATGTTTGTGAAGAATATGTGGTCTGCCTTCACTTAACGTCTTATAACTTCCATTTATCATGCAGTTTCAAAACATTGAGTATTTTCCATACTTTCACAGATTGTAATGGTCTTTCTTCGACCCGGAAATATCCTAGGTATTTAAATCTTCTAGTGTATTGGCCAACTTATCTGCATAATCTGACTGACTTTAACTGTAAGTAATACTTCAAATTGTAATGGACTATGAGCCAGTGCAAACTTTTCCCATTATTATTTTTATTTAATATTTTTACTGCATTTCCCCACAAAGTTTTAACACATATTCTATGTTTAGCTAATTATTTATTTTTTTATCATTTTCAAAATTCAAAATAAATAATTAAAATTAAATAAAATAACGAATGTGAATATAAAAAAAAATCACTTCATTTTAAGTTTCTTCGACTTGGAATGACTGGTATCATCGGAAATTAAGTTAAGAGACCAAAACAGAACCCAAATAGGAAAACAAACGCTAGTCAATGTTGTAAACAGCCAATTTCCATAAATCTAAAAAGAAATAAAACATTTTCAATTAAAAAATTAGAGCAAATAAAAGAAATAAACTCACAATAGAATCAACTAATCCATAAGTGATGGCGTCCATTGATGCATTAAACGCCTTAAGGCACACATTACTCAATGAGAGCTCGGAGAATGCCGACATCGTCAGAATAAGGACTTGCAAATAAATAACAACCAAAGGATTCAGCAGGAATGTATAAATTGTTGTGAAGAACTTGAATGAATTTCCGTGTCTGGTATTGATAAGAATAGCTAAGGGACAACTTGCCACAGCTATGAAAAATCCCAGAGCAAAATTAAGTAAACCAATAACAAGCAATGCCGATCCTAAAGCTAAAAGTGATCCAACATGGAGTAATTCCAGTCCAGCAGGATCCAAGTGAATGAAAAATGGCATAAAGATTCCGAGGACTGTGATAAACGAAAGGAAAAATGTCACACCAATTGGTGTGGATATATCATTCTCGGCAAAGAAATTCCAAAGAAATTTGTTCAATGGCAGAAGGTTGGCTATAGTTCCTAGCAGAGCAATCATTCCCATGAAAATTAAGACTTTTATGTATGGCAGTTCTTTTTCTTGTTGGTTTAACTTTGTCTTCTTCTCTGAATCTGTTTCTTCGTCGTCGGGACTATTCAAATTAAGCCAAAGCAAGAAGGCTTTGATGTACAATGGACCAGCCATAAGTGCCAGACATGGCATGAAGTCACCGATCGAGATGAATCTGTCATTCTGGACGAGAATGTAAAAGAAGTAACTTTGATGGAATCGCTCAAGAAGATTATTGAGACTCCTAGAAATTCCCTCGACAGTTTTTAGGAGAATAACGGCAGCAGCAATGTTTCTGCTGTTTGTGTTCGTAGAGGAACTTCCTTTTACGGCCTCCAGAGTGAGTGATTCAATGCGATGCCGATGGAAGAGTCCATGATTTCCAGTTGGAACACCATTTGCTTGGCTAGCAATCATAGCGAGGATGTTTTTGAGGTTTTCTTTGACAGTGGTCTGGGATGCTTTGCGCTTCTTCCTTGGAATCTGTTTGTAACCAGATGAAATTCCTTCACGAACTGCCAAGCGTTGCACCAAATTGAACATATCCAGATTTGGTAGTTGGCCATTCAGACCTTCTATCTTGACGTCGATATATTCTGTGGAAAGATTAATTTGTAGTGTTTGGGGTATTTTTGGAATGTACATATATTTGTTTTCATACCAGCGTCGAAGTCTTGAATTTCTAAATTCAAGGCAGCTTGGAGAGCCCCAGCTCTTGCAGGGAGGTTGCCACTGTTTAGTACTGATTTGTCGCCCATACCTCCACCATAGTAAGCTTCCAGCCACGCATGGACACCTAGCTGCTCTTGATCGGTAACAAGGAATATTAAATCTTTGGCCCAGTAGTTCTTTCCTGTTAATGTAGAGTGCAGTTAACTACAATATATAAATCTTAATGTAAAAAAAAACCTACTGCGCGCAAAATCTGCAAATGCAAGTAGAAGTGGAACACTAGGAGTGATATCAGCATGAACCGAATTAGGTGGTCGATAGGGGGCTGAAAACACAATTCCTTCAGTTGAACCGATTCTAGGTGCACGTAGTATGCCATAGACATTCTTTCCCTGAAAGACCTTTCCCCCACCGAAAGGGTAGTTCAATGTGAAGTTATGAACATGGGTTTCCAAGCCGATTTGTTTCATTTTAGCTTGAATCCAAGCATAAGGCATGTTAGCTCGATGGTCTTCTCGTTCTTTTTTTAGTTCGTCCAAGTAGGTTTGAGCTAATCGTCCAGAATCAGGCTTTAGTTCGGAATAAACCAGACCTTCATTTGGAAAAATGTTTATTTAGTCATTAAAGTTAAATTATTATTGATTTTTTATATGTACCAGGTGATAAGGCATTTTCTGATAAATAAGTCGAATGATTAAAATCCGGATGACCCAGACAGACGAACCAGACCAATCCGGCAATATAAAGAACAAAACATATTTTTCTATTATGTTTAATTAAACTACGACCGAATTTGCTTCGTTGATTTAGGGATGGATTAGTTAGAAGACCCATTTTAAGGTTTTAGACAAAATTTATATAGGAAACACCCTCAGGCGAATAAATTTTTTGCCGAATATTTTTATTTAATGTCTGTAAAAAATAAATTATGAAGTTTTGTTTATACCGCTAGTGTTAAATGGCGTGTTATGTCAAAAAAATAAAAAATAGGGAAATTTTATAATATTGGGTTATGTTACAAATTTAAGGGTGAGGTTGAACTAACTAAAGTACTTTTATCAAATGAGTATGTTCAGAGATAGTAATACGAAAACCTAAGACTGGAGATCATCCATAAGTCAGCAATTACACAATGCCTCAAGAATTGTAGTGGTGACAATTTTCGAAATTCAACGAGTGCGAAGGAGAAAAAATCACTATGCATTCCATTCCATTTCAAGACTATGAAAGTGTGAATAGATGTGAAACGTACGAAGTTTTCGTATATCATTATGGATGATCTCTGTCTGTGGGCAGAGATAATTTATTACAGGAGGCTTTCACTAGGCATGAGCGATGCCCGGTTCATAAACATGTCTTGAAAAAATCCATGCGTTTTTGTATATACCCCGCGCGTTGGTGTTCGTGGATTTGGATTGCGGTTGTGATGTTGGGCAGCTGAATTCCCAGTGGAGACGGTGTGTTAAGGAGATCCAAAACCAAGCGTGAAATTGATTTTGTTTGTCTACAAGCTACGAGCTGTGGTAAATCCTGATCCCGATAGAAGATAATAGAACAACACCGCAGAAAAAAGGTGAGAGTGTGGTAAAAAGAGCTTGAGAACAGCCAGGAAAACGCATGCGGGAAAACAGACGAGTGCGAAGAAAAGGCGGACACCAGGTGAGAAAGCAAGCGTTGGAACAGATGATCTTAGCTCAATTTTTTGGTGTGACGGATCTTAACTCTTTAGCTACAAATTATAGTAATTTTAATGAAGTTTTTCAAAAATGGTGTCTCTGAAATTAGGGATATTCATGCAACCTAGTAAACTCTTGATAAACATAATAAAGTTCAATATCTGGTATATAAACTGTCATATCCATACAAATTTTTAAACAAATATATAAACATCCTTATGTCTACTCCTCAGGTCAAAAGCATGAATGTGCAAATCTTCGAATTTCGAGTTTATTGGTTAGTTGGATTACCTTTTCGGTGATCTATGATTTTCAAAAATTAAGAAAACACAGACATCAAGGAAATAGAACTTTTTATGATAGGGGTATTCATGCAATCTGGTAAACAATTCCATCTGGTAAAATGGGAAAGTTTACTTCGCATATGTTTTATGAACGCCCCTAATAGCCTGTTTCGACTAAGGCAAATGAGATGATTTCGATCAAATTTGCCAAATGAGCTTCCAAATGAGATAATAGGGTTACTCATGCAACCGTGGTAAACCTGGTAAATGTGGTACATATGTCAAAATTTGTTTATTTGTTTAAAAACCTGTTAAATTTTTTAATCGGCGATAAATGAGATAATTTCCATCTCATTTGCATGAAATTAGCTCGGAATTCACTAAAATGTTTATGAAATTTGTTTCCCTACAGGAGAGAAGGAAACAAACAGCATTCCATATAAAAGAGGTGTGTAAGAAAGAAGAGTCAGATATAAAATAACAAAATAACTTCAGCTTGCAGTTATTGTGTAAAACGAAATGAAATAATTTGTAATGAAAACAGTTTTATCAGATTTGCAAATCTCATTTGGGCTCTAGTCGTAACAGGCTATTAGGTATAACAATTACCCAACATTTTAGTTTAGGCATGAGGGGAACGATGTGTGATGTGATTAAAAGTGTGGCAAGAGCCTAATAAATCTATCATCTTTTGACAGCCAGATGGCAGTTAAAACATAAAAAAAATAAAATTCCCTATATATTTGTTCTCTTGGGACTTTTCAAGTAACTGTCAAAATCCAAAAGAGAAATTGTATTTTTTTCAAGCTGGTTATTTTTGTTGTAATTTTCTGTGTTTGTGTGTAAATTCATTCTTCAAAAACCAAGAAGAGTGAGTGAGTGAAAAGATTGCCTTTAAAGAAATCCATTTCTAATTTTTAACTTCGTTCGCATTTGCTTGCAGTCTTCTTTCTAGTGAAAGGGGAACCCTTAAAAAGTTAAAAAAAATTAACCAAGCATCAATTTTAAAACAATCGAATTGTTTATAATTCAACATTTGATTTGTTGTGCATTTAATTACGTATTATAAAATCACCTTGTGTTTTTACAGTTTACTTTTTCATTTTTCTCGCATCTTTTCTCTTACTTTTTTTTTACATCAATTCCGCAATTTCTGACATTCAGAAAGACAACACGCAGAGAAAACCGAAAAAAAATTTCCTGTTATTTTAATACACATACAAAAAAAATATTATTTTTTATACGTTTTTTGTTCCCTTCTCTCAAGAAAGTGTAGCAAAAATCATTTCACATTCACGGTAAAATTTTTTTTGGTGATAGTTCGCAATTGGTTGCGTTTGTTTTAAAAGGAAGAAAAAAAGAAAAAAGTTTTCCAAATAAAGAAAAGGGATTTTAAACAAAAAAAAAGATTTTTTCTAAAGATAAAATCATAGCTACACAATTAAAGGTGTAACAAACAAATAAATTAAATGGCTGAAGTTGCTAATTTGCCATCACAGGCGCCACCAGCTCCATCAGAGCATTCTGCGGCTTCGGTTGTAGTTGCTTCTGCTGCTCTCCCTGCTGATATACCAAATGAAAATCTTAAAAATGAGGTAATTGTAATTGTATACTTTTTGTTCATAATTATTTTTCTCTTTTTGTTCTTATAACAAATGATTATACATAATAATTATTATAGAAAAATAATTGTCCGATTAGTCGTCAATGGATGTGAAAATATTTATCACACATCACGAAAAACGTAGGTTAAATACAAAAAAAAAAAGAAGGAACGAAAAAAATCACATAGGTACCTATACATATATTAGAGCTAGAGCACTCTCGAGAAGTCGAGAGAGTGCTGCACAATTAAAATGAAAGTTTGGCGGTGGCTGTCTCGTTTAATCATTAGGCTGCTTTATTATGACCTCGATTCCAATTGCCATATATACGCGGCACTCGACTCTGGCAGTGGCAGATGATGACTTCTTTTCTTTTTTGTTAAATTTCGTGAGGTGAGGAAGAATGGATTTTTTTTTTTTATATTGGATTGAATATGGAATTATTGAATCGGATGTGTATCGGGTTGCATTTTTGGTTGTCTTTCTTCTGCGTCACCAACGTGCCTAGTGAGAGCACTCTATTAGCATTCAAATGCAGTAGTAGTACTTACTAGTGCGGTGGTAAGGCATGGTTAGAATATTTTTGAAGAGTTTTATTTTCTCAAAAACTGGAGCGATTTATTCGTAGCGACAAACTTTCTTGGGTGAACAAATTGTTTGAACGCCGATAAGGTTTAAAAGTTGTGTGGAAAAAGTAGGTAGTTATGGCAAATGCAATCCATAGAACTTACCAATCAGAGTGTTTAACAACAATAGACAATTTTAAATACTCATTATTAGCTCTGTTACCATTGTATGTTTAATTACAAAATTCACGGTTTGGTGTAGCTTAATCCAAAATTCTCTACAAATCGACGTTCAATAAGTTAAGTACCCAGTGTACAGTCAGTCTTTTTCATTAGGCACTTAGCAAAGCGCTTAAGTTAACTGCCACCCTAACAGGAAAATGATTCCTCGATTTTGTGAGATGCTACGCTTTGCGAGCAATTATAAAATTGACGTTCAGATAGGAATTCAATTTAAGATTGAAATTAAGCGATGAAACTGGTTATGTTGAGTTTGGGTTTTGGGATTGTTTGTCGTATCGACCTGCGAAATTCGCAAATTACACAATCAAAAAGTAAAGGGATCAAATCCCACGTTTTTGCTCACCAGTTTAAGTCGCCCCTACCTCAAATAGCACGTGCAGAATATTTATAGTAAGATAGGAAGGGTGACCGTCCTTATAGAACCTCACAAAATGAACGTTTTCTTACATTATTTCCTTTGATGATGAGTGCCATCGTCGTAGGTATTCGAAATAATAAAGAACTGGATGCCAGCCCAAAAAGAGTTGACCGTCGGGGGTTCATTTGCACATTTTACGAATTGCGATTGCGATGATATTGTTTCGTAGATCTAGTGTTTCGTTGATGTTCAGACATGACATTGGCTGATTGTTCATTGAACCGGTGGGGTAGGTATTTTCTTGTCTATTTTGCTTAGTTTTTTATTTTGTTTGTTGCTCAAGAAATTTTGGCCATTTTTTGATGTCAAATCAATGCTATGACAAAGCAATTTCTTAACAAATAGCTTTTTTAGGTGACGACTTTACAGTTTTCTTAGATAGAACCAAAGTTTGTGCAAAATCCCACAAAAGTACCTTGTAGATTAGTGTACTCATCAAACTAAGTAATGAAATTGGTGTTAAATTAAAAGTTGAAACATCTTCCTTCTTTTGAAATTCAGAGGTCTTCCGATGCAAAGCTTGGCAGTTTAGTCACACATTTCTTAAAAGCATTTTCACATAAACACCGAAGAACTTGCTTTTATTGTTTCTACCCTAAAATCAGTCTGTGTACTAAGTACTAAGCCCTACAATTGTTAGTTTAGTACCGAGTATAAGTTAGAACTCTATGTTAGTTAGCTCCTCAAAATCAGCTAGTACCCGCTTGCTATACCAATGGTAAGTACTCAAATTGGTACTAACTGATTTCTTCACAAAACTACTAAGGCGTAGTACTGTTAAATTGGTACCGAGTACTAGTTAGGACTCGGTTTAAGCTATAACCTCAAAATCGATAGTCTAGCGGGATTAATATCATATGAATCATAGCAAGATAACTGTAATTTTTGTATAGTTTCTTGACTGGTGCTTTTTGTTGTTGTTATAACATGCAGAAGAAACAATATGATTTGTAGAAAGAATGGGCGCTTAATGTTGAGTGGATAACAATTTTCGTTGTCAACTTAAGAAGAACGCCGTCTAGAAACACAAATTTGTAGTTGCACTTACATTATTTAACGAATTTGTCATTTTTTGTTTTATCATTTTTTCAAATGCCAAAATATTGTCAAAATCAGAGTTAGACCAGTCTAAGACGTATTAAGTTCCTATAACCGAGTTGTGAACTAAGATCTGGTGCTAAGATGTGAAGAAATCCTCAGGTACCAGCTTTTCGTTAGGACCGAGTACTGAACCGAGTACCTGGTCCAGGTAGATCAGGTGCCAGGCTGGCCTAGTACTTATGTGAAGAAATGGGCCACTAGAACACAAAAAATTAAAACTATGTATTATTACTTTGTACCAACGGATCAGTTAATGGAAGCAACGTAAATCGTGGTGATGTTATCGATATCTTCTTGATGGTTCATCGTACGTTGATTTCAACCTAGTAGATTTACGAATCCAGCTAAAACTTGAATCAGGGAACAATTATCGAATGGATTTTTTAATTTTGTTTACACTTATTTTTAATATTAATCGATAAAAAATGACTCAAAGAAGATTTATGTAATGTATTTATTTATTTTCCTGATACGAATTAATTTTGCCCCGTTATATACCCAGAACCGTATTAGAATAATGAATAAGAAATTCTCAATTAGCTTTTTTTCTTTTTTAGCTCTGAGCAGATCATGGAACTGTCAAAAAAATCTATGTTTCTTTTTTATCTCAGACATATCAAACCACAAAAAGTGTGTTTCATTTTTATAAAATGACTGAGTAAATCGAGCGAAATGCTAAGCTTATTGGTTTTAGTGATTTGCAAGACGAAAAAAGACAAGAAATCAAAAATGAGTTCAAAAATGACAGTCACCCGTCTACTTGTAAACAACAAATTATTATTAGTGAACACATAGTGTTGCTTAGTGCGAACAAATTACGGCTGGAATCAGTTCAGCGATCAAGTGTGTTTATTAATTAAATCTGAGGGCTCTGACATAATCTGCTCTGATCGCTCACCCTCTGCTCAGACATTTCCGAAGAGCCAAAAAAAGAAAATCGCCAAATGACTAGCAGTACATTTTTTTGTAGCAATAGGACCACTTTTGATCTGATGGTATATCTCACCGAATAAGGGTACAATTCTTCATATTGTTTTTGAGAAAAAAAGATTAATTAAGATATTAAACTTTGTATGATAAGCTCCTTTAATTATGATCTTGAAAGCCTTGTCCGATGAGGAATAAAAAACCGCGTCAAAAACTAAATGCTTCCCTTTGTCCTTGAGACGTAATTTGCTCCCTTTGTCACTTTCAATGAGTTCATCAACAAGCATCTCTGGATAACATACTAGGTGTTGCCAAAAATCCTAGAAAAGTGTTTATATTTCCTCCGACAATGAAGGCATGCTTCTCCCTCTTGAAATTTTTGGCCACCGTCTGCACCCATTACATTTATATAAGACTCGTCAGATCATATGATGTTACGCCATGGGCATTTCCTTGGCCTTCTCGAGGGCAGTTTATTTTCACTCAACCTTCTTCTCATCGTTGTTGTGTTGATGTGTTCAAATCCAAATTTAGATGTCTCTTGCTTCAGTTGTAGTTATAAAAGGGGTTGTTCTTAGCAGCCCCTGTAATACGTCGATCAGTCTTTTGGGTAGTTTTTTTTTACCTTCCTCAGGTTTCTGCGTGGGTTAATCATTTTAATGTTGTTTTGAGAACAACCGACATTCTCGCGATTATTTTGTAGATGTTTCACCACTGTATGTCGTTTCCTATTGGTTTCACTCGTTGAATCATTCATTATGAAATCGAATGGAACACTTATAATCGATTCCGCTCAAATCTTAAGTTTAAAATTTGGGGTTTTGAATAATTAAATAAAAATGAATTCCCAATTGCACCACGAAATTTGGTTTAACGTTGGTGTTTATGTAGTAGTGCTCCTGAGTTGATTCCGACCAGGGTATATCTATCAAAGAGGCAAAACAAAATTTACCGATAGCTGATTTTAAAAACCTATCCTATCAGAACGAAACGGTCTTGGGCCGTTTGGGTTTTTTTTTTTATTGCTGCACATCTGCGCGACATTCAGCTGTCAAGCTCTTGACAGGGCTCCGGAGGGTTCTTGATACCGCTCCAGAAAGATTTATTGCAAAATCTCTTGGATTGCGTCCCTCAAATGTCGTCCATTTGATGATCTACGCTCTTAAACACTTTTCCTGACATCTGCCTATAGGGTTGGATTGGAATTAATGTCAGACAACTGAGTAGGCCCTGAAAAAACCTCAACCGCATTGGCTCGAAATCACTTTTTGGCCAGATTAGCTGGGCCCTATTTTGTAAAACGATTATAGTCGAAATTACTTCATAATTGTTCAAATGCAAAACGAGAATTGTTTTAGTTTAACAATACTTGTTTTACCATTTAGATACAATTACTCCGCGTCTCCACAGTAATAACACCCAATCCAATTTCTCATCCACAATATGGATGTGTGTGTTCTATTTTTGACTCGGCAATGTCTTGCTACATCCTTCCATTAGCAGCCTCCGGAAGAAGTCAAAATAAAAAAGGATATAAAAGTTAGAAACCTACCACTACATTCAACAAGGCAGTCATTAGATAACAGGATTTTCATGTATTCGATGTTGAAATGTTGGTATCCATTAAATTATCTGATGACAAATCAATATTCTCGTCAGGCTAAATGTTCAGTGGAGGGTTATTCTTTGGTTCTTAACATTCCTAAGTAGCCGAAAAATTTTAATGCAAATAAAAGTAACATCCCTCTCTTACACAAAAAAATAGGCAAATGATTTATCATCGGCCGCTCAGTTGGGAACGTCACCCAATCAGGAAAAATCGAGTAACTCTCATCACCATGATTCGGAATATGACACAGCTAGCGATCTTGAAGGTGGTACTCATGATGATTACGAGGATGACGATGATAATGACGATGACGGTGACGAAGAAGATGACGACGATGATGATAGTGTTGAAGAAGTCGGAAACAGTGACACCGACAGTGTTGAATTTGATGCTGAAAGACAACGCGGCGATGGCCAAGAGCAGGCAGACTATACCAAGAAAGTAGATGAGGATCGAAGCAATCCACAGTATATTCCAAAGAAGGGAACTTTTTACGAGCACGACGATCGTACTGCTGATGAACCGTAAGAAGCAAAAACAAACACTATAGAATTTGATTTTGAAAAAAATTATTTTTCTTTACAATTTAAGGGAGGTTCAACTGGTTCAAGTGACTGAGGCAAGTGAAGTTGGAGGAGAAAATAAGTCTGCTTCGCCGACTACAATTTCTCAGGCATCCAAGACAATGAAAAAATGGCAACCAGCTTCTGGAGTTGATCGTTGGTCTCATGATCGTTTTGTTGCTGGTGAACAGGCACCTAAATCTCGAACGGAACTCGTATCTGCATATGGGTAAGATAACTTTTCAAATACTTAGAAATTGTACCTTCTTTGATATCGGCATTAACCCCTTTAACTCTCTCCATCGAAATATATTCGTCCTTATCATGAACACCATCCCTATCGTAGATATATTAAAATTCCAAAATATTTGTACGACGAAAATATAATGCATGATAAGGCCGATTAACTTCTAATCTTTTTCAGCCTTTGAAAACATATTTTTGTATTAGTTTTTGTTATTTTTTCATTGTGACTCGAAAATTTACGGTGCTACCAAATTTCAGATATGACATCAGGGATGAGGACGGCCCGCCACGAGCACGTAGGCGACGCCGATATGCCCGCGGCCCAAGTAAGTACTCGCGAAATTGGGAAGATGAAACAGCCTACATCAAGGCGAGCAATGCCCAAAGGAAGCCACCACGCCCCGAAGACTTTCCGGCCTTGGAAGAAAGACAAAAAACCAGAAAATCTCGAAGCTATCGTGATGAAAAAGAAAATCGTTTCGATCGACAACAAACCGATCGAAACCGAATTGCGACTGCACAAGGACAAGTACAAGGACAAGGACAAGTGCAAGGACAACAAATTCCCAATAGAGACAACAAAGAACCAATCAGGAGAAGTACGGGCAACCCAAAACACGTTCGTTCGGGTGGCAGGCAGCAAGGTATGGAATTTAAGAACAAGAATCGTTCAAATGCGGGCCATATGAATTCAAATCGAGGTACTAACAATATAGACAGAGACGGAGTCAATATAACTCGGTCAATTGTCAATAACCAAGCACTTGAACAATCGTCCAATGTAGAGTCATCGAATTTCCAAAAATTATCTTCAAATCCAAATAACAAATCTATGAATATGCAACAAACAGTCAAAGTTATAAATCAGCAACCATATAATGGTTATGAGCAGCAACAAGGCCAAGCCATGCATAAGTCTCAACAGCAACAAGTCAATAATGCTAGTGCCAGTGGCTATAATCCACGAGAAATAAATGAAAAATTCACAAACAATCATAGCGCCCAGAGTCCCAGGCCGGTGACAGCTCCGACTTCAAACTTGTCGGCTCGTTTGCAACAAGCACAGAATCGCAACGATCCCAGTCATGTTGGTAGTGTTCAAATGCATACATTGGCCAATCAACATAGTCCACAAGTTCCAAATCAAAATGTTATGCAGAATGCTATAGTTGAAATTCAGCATCAGCAACAGCAGCAGCAACAACAACAACAACAGATGCAACAGGCTGTAAACCAGCAAGAACAAGCACGATCAAAGAGATATTCAAGTATAAGGCAAAGAACACAACATGAAACTGCCGGACCCGTGCCTACCAATCCACACTTGGATCAGCATACTCTTCAGCAGTTGCAAATCCAACACGAAGTGCAACAGCAGCAGCAGCAACAACATCAACAGATAACATCGAACGTCCATCCACCACCACAGCAATTGATGATGCAGGAGCAACAATTGATACAAGCCAACTTGATGCAGCTTTATCATCAAGAGAATCTTCAAGCTCAGATGCAAGCTCTGCAAGTATCTAGCTTGCCTCCGGCTGCTGCACCACAGCCACCGGCTGCTCCTAAACAGCCATACGCTACAATTCCTCAGCAATATGCTGCGGGAACTTCTGGACCACCAGCTCCGACCTATTACACGGCACCAACGCCTGATTATAGCTCGCCACCGCCTGCAGCTGTTCCACCCCAACAACTACAGTACACACCGCAACCGACTGCATTCCTGCAGTCCCAGTCCGCAGCAGCTCCACTTGCCTTTAATCCGACCGCAACGCAGCAGCCAATTAGCCAGAGTGCCATGGCGCCTCCAATTGCCGCTCCTGCCCCAGCTCAGGTACCGCCAGGCAATGTTAATTATGTCCAAGCGGCTCCTCAAAACCCGTCGGCAGCACCCTCTGCTGCTTATCCAAACTACACCAATTACACCCCCAACTTCAATACAGTTGGGGGTACAACATACTTCGTTCCTACACCGCAGCCGACCGCTCGTCCAACAGCTCTGCCTCAAAGAAGACCCACAAACGCTATACCAATTCTGCCGCCATCCGAAAAGAAGCGAACCGCAGAGACTAAGCAAGAAGAAGACTCCAAAACAAATAGTTCAACTTCATCCGGAACATCGGCCAATGCTCCAATTGGCAGCGTCGAGAACATCGATCATATTTTGGACAACATGTTTGTACAGCGAGCGCCATACCAACCTCAAACTCGCAAGAGTGCTTCTCCACCCAGTGATGACCCGAACAAAGGAACCAACACCTCAGCAGCAGCAGCAGCGTCAGGTGTAGCCGATCCGTCCCCTGTTGGTAAATCCCGGACACATGAATCATCTGCTGTAGGTATCCCAAGCACATGCCCATAGCTTTAAATAGAATTTAAATCGTTTTCTTTTTTTCAAATCTTTTCTAATCCATTACTTTCACAAATTTAGAACGCATCTCTGTTGGACAATGAATCATCATCAGTTTCTAAACAATCATCAGCAGTACCAGATGTCAATACTCAGAATATGGTTGTAATGGGTACAGTTACAAGTAATTCCGAATCTGGTGCTGGCCTTGCTGAAACTCATCCCATGTATGGTGGCGCCGGTGAGTCTATTGGAAAGCAGTCAGCCATTGTACCGCCGCAGTAGGAATTATTCATTATGCAACGCTTTTGTTTGGATTATTTCAACAATAATGTTTAACATTTTTTGATATATTTTGTTCTTCTTTGTTTTTTTCGTTTTGTTTTGTTTTCTTTTTTTCACTCCACTCCACTCCATCCCTCCCTTTGCTATTTATAGTTTGAATTCTTTGGATTATTATATTATTGTTGAATTTTAGAGCAAACTATAAAGCAAAATCATTTAATGCGTTAAGCATGTAAAAATCATGCAATAACTATAATTTTTTTATATTTTAAATTGAACAAAAAAAGAATAACAAAATTATAAATATATATATGAATTTTAGAATTTAGGAACATTTATTATTATATAGCTGTTTAATATACAATTTTAAACAAAAAACTTTTAAATCTTTGAAAACACAAAAAAAAAAAACAAACATGAAAATATTTAATAACAACAAAATACTTATTAGAATTTTAAATAGAAATAAATACAAACTATGTATTTAAACAAATAAAATAAAAAAAAAAAAAAAACAAAATCGATTGGATATTTGCGAAAAGGCATTTAATGTTATCATCTATTCTTTATTTTAATTTTTAAATATAATTTATTTTTATCATGAAATAAAATAAAAACTGAATGCTCTTTGAATAAATTATTTTGTGTGAAGGACTGGGGGCAAATAACTAAACGCATTTCTTGGGCAATTTGTGATAAGGGAGTTTAATACAAGATCACTGCCGGTCAAAAGTTTGGAATCACGGAATAAAACAATTAAACTTGTATCGCTTTCATGAATACATTTTTCCCAATTTTTTTTCTTACAGAAAAATGAAAAGTCTTTAAATACGCTGTGAGAAGTTTTTTTTTTTAACTGTAGTTTGTGTGGTTCATTTCTTAAGTGAAAGAGGCATTCAAATTACATTAGCATTAAATTAAAGTATAACGTCCGATTTGTTTACCTTTGATCATCTTTTCTCGAATGTCCACTCAAATCAATTATTTTTCTGAGAGTTCATAGTTTGAGTTTTTAATCATGGATCTAGCTAATCAACCGATTTTGGTTGATTAGCGCCATTAAACAAGAAACACTGAAAATGATGCTAAAAAACTAGCCCTAAATGTCATCTCATTTATGCGAAACATTCACCCCTATCGGGAACGAAATTTCCCGGGGAATTTATTTTTGGGAAAAGGGTTCCCAATCGAAATGTGCCAGGATTCTTGTTCCGTTTTCGCTTTTATTTTGTTTCTCTGGTATTAAGAATAACGTAAAAGTTAAAATGGAGCGATTTACCCAGCAGTTTTTCGATTAAGAGCCCTTTTCCCAAAAATAAATTCCCCGGGAAATTTCGTTCCCGATAGGGGTGAATATTACACAAGTCAAAATTCGAATAACTGTTCTGGGGAAATCATTCCAAATTATCTAACTTTCAAATAAAATAATGGAATATGTTCAGACTATGCTCACAAATTTCAAACGACACTTCAAAAATTGATTTTTTTATTCAGGGTTTCCAAACTTTTGACCGGCAGTTTATGATTTTCTAAAGACATACATCCTTTTTTTTATTTTAATGTTAAATCGAGTTAATCCAATAAATAATTCAAAAAATATAACGTGATCTTGTATTTAATTCCTTTGTCTTTGAAAATTTATTTCTGCTTTTTTTTAATCCATAATAGTTGAAGGATTGTATTGTTCCGAAGAGCAAAAATTCTCCAATCGGATGAGATCGGAGAATTCTCCGCTCCGACGGATACCTCACTAGGCCTGAATATTGTAATTTCGGGCGAAAAGTTGCCCATTTCGGAGCGAACAACAAAGAGGATTATCGTGAATAGGAATTTCTCTGAGAATTGGTATCGGAAAAATTATTCCAGGAGAAATTCACCATCGCTGAAAACATTACGGGAGAAAAAAATTTTACAGGAAAACGAAATTACCCTAGGACCAAACTATGTAACTCGATTCTACAAAAAAAGCGTTTCGATTCGCAAAATCGAACCTATGAATTCGCAACAAACGAAAATTTAAAAGCTCTAGAAAAGTTGGCATCTTCTTCGTTGGGCTATAATTGAAAGATTTAAAGTTTCATTTAAGATTCGTCGTGTGGCTGAAGGTTCATGTGAAAAGTTTTACGGACAATACTCACAATAGGCCTGAATAACTTTTAAAATTGCGGGCGAACAAAAATATTTGACGTGACAGGGTTTCCGGGTGAAACTCATATAAGTCCGATCATGATTTTCGCTTGAATGAAATTTACATTTACCGTCAAACTAGTTTATTTTTCGTGTCCAAAATTTAAGTGAAAAACAGTTGAAAATTACTTCCATTGCAAACGAAAAAATTTAGGAACCAAGGCAGATTGTCGGAACATGAAGATCATTTCGCCCGGAATTCGTAATAGGAAAAAAGAGAAATGCCAGTTTTTCGGGTGGAATCTTCTTCACATGAAGCTCACAATAAAGCGGGGCCAGTCTTACGAATTACAAACAAAAGGGAAAACAATAGTCAAGGCTTTAATCGATTATGAATTACGAATGCATAAATGTATTTATATTTTTCTATTTTCAAATAGAAAAAAAATAAGACCAATACAAACACGAAAAGTACGAAACAAGATACAAACACGAAAAGTACGAAACAAGTGAGATCCAAGTCAAATACGACCGCCGGAAGAAGTCATAAAGGAAAACAAGTATCGTTTTTCAAAATCGATTACCGTAATTGCAATTTAACGAAAACGAGGGACTTTGAACAACTAGTGCAATTCGTAATATATGCCTTAGGCCTTAACGTCAAGCGAAAATGATCGAACTATAGTCGTCCGTATTAAAATGCACGTTCTTGCTCCTATGGCTAGAGTTGCTTTGATTGGTAAGACCTTTTACTTGCGATATAGGTAACAAAGTGGCCTATTTATGATATACAAAGTTGATCGATTTTCTTTGGATATCTTCTTTTCGAAACGCTTCGTTAATTATCATATCTACTTCGTATTCCACAGGCTGTAACAAAATGTAACAGCAGACAGCTAGTAGTCTTCCCTGTTTTTTTTTTTTTTGCGAAGCTGAGGCACAACGCAGCTGCTGTTGGTTGGTTCTGTTTTGTTTGAAATTTACGCATTAGTTGATACAAGTTAAAAGGCGACGTCGATAATTATTTATCTACTTTTGCCGATTTGATTATCGCCGATTCCATTCCTGGCATCTAATTTTCAAGAATATCAGATGGGATGTGAACAGTGTGGGTGGGTCAAACCAATCGCACCTTGCCTTTTAGTAATAACAAATTCCATTGATTGTATACAAGTGTTAACGAACTCTTTCATAGACCAACTAATAAGTATACAATTGTATCATTTGCATTATGACTAAAAAAAACTCATCATTAAAAAATGTATAACATACATTATTATATTTTCAATGTAATGAAACAAGTTTAAATGTAACTAAAACAAAAACATTTCATAAAATGTATACAATAGTTGTTTTGTTTTTCTTTTCTTTAAAATTTAACAAAACAAAAAGTTAAATTATCTATGAAACCTCAACAAAATTACTGTTTAAAAATATGATGCTGTTAAAATCAGCACTCGTTCCAACACCATTTGCAAGGGATTTTTGTGCTTTGTGGAATAATTCCTCCTGAACACCATCCGAGGTACTGGGTAAACTTAATACATACCTAGCCAAAGTCCTGAGATTTGGAAAACTACTTGTTCTTTTCCAAAACTTTAGCAGATCCTCACTAGAACTGTCAAAACTTTTGGTTACATAATAGCTGTGGATTTCTTTGTCTATCATATCGGCTTCGTCTTCAGAAACTTCTTCGTTCTTGAGGGGGCTAATTTTCTTAAAATACATTTCTTTAATTGAATTGAAAACCTCCTTCCGTTCGGAATCTGTTAAGAATTTAAGATTTTTAAAATTCGGATTGAGAAATAAGGCAATTTTATAGATGACATCGTCGACAAGAAATTGCGTTTCAATCAGCTCGAGAGTATGATGTTTAAGTCGAGCATTCAATTGATGTTCAAACAGGACCGGCGAATATTGTTCGACCATTTTTTTCTTCCACAACAGTATACCGTTGATAGTTATTTGGTTTTGTCTAATTGTATCCACACACAACTTAATAACCTCGAATCCATTTAAAATGGTTTTAACTTTGTTTTTGGGAATATCTGATAAGATACTGTGATCTCTTTGGCACGGTCTGGTATGCTTCAATAGCTTTTCAATTGGCTTATTCATTTCGTAGAACTCTTCCAACAAATCAAGCAGACATTCACCTCTGCTTAGAGAATAGTTGTGTTCTTTTGTTATGTGATCAAATAGTTCTTGTACTTTTACAACGACATCAGAAATTTTCAATTCCGCATCTTGAACCTGAAGAACTTTGTTGATAATTGATTCTAAGCTGTGGGTAATGCTGGGCAACCGACTGTAATCCGCAAAAGCCTTTGTTAATGCCTCATTATTTTCATTCAGCACAATAATACACCGCTGTCTCAATTCATCGGTATTTAAATATTCCTTCATAATATCCAAAAAAGCTTCTTGTACTGTTTCACTAGTAGCTTTGTCAGTAGGGAATTCCTGAACCCCAACAGTGTACGTTTTGCTTTCAAAACTTTCGGATATTATGTGCGTTTTAACTGTAAAATAAGACACGGGCCTAGAATGCGGCGCACCATCTCTCACCAGATCAACACTGATACTCAGATGGGATTCATTGGCCATGAGTTCTTTGATTTCTGCTTTAAGTGTTCGCATCCTATGCGGTATGCTGTATTTGAGTATTGATTCCATACTCGGTAAGAAATCGTTGGAATTTCTGGCGCCATATTTGGCTCCTAAATTGATTAGATTCTGAGCAAATAATCTAAAATTTGGATCATCCATGAAACTCAATGACTGGCCTACGCTGGACACGACACAATCTATGAGACTATCGGTAGCTGTGTTTGTTGCATCGGTTTCAGTTTCCACATAGTCGTCCGCTGTATTTTCGATTAATTCCTCAATTGGTTCTGTTTTAAAAGCAGGCATGCTGTGTCTTTTTAAAGAGGCTTTTGATTTGGGTTCGGTTATGGTCTCGGGTAGTTTTTCTTTTTTGATAATTGGCATTTTTTTGGGATTATGATTGAATTTAATGTTGTGACTTTGAACATGATTAGCCAGATCATTTTCATCGACACCATTGATGAATGTATCACAAACAGTGCATCTGTAGCAATTTTGTCGTTGATCTAAAATCAAAAAGAAAAAAAAATCATTCAAATCGGTTAAGTCGTTTAAGAGAAACTCAAAAATGAATAAAAAAAACATCACAAAATACCGTGAAAAATAGCATGGAAAAAGGACCTTAGTAACATGAGAAAAATGCATAATTCCGCGAGAAAATTCAGGGAAGAAAGCGTGAAATACTGGTGAAAGATAGCTAGGGGTCATTGTTTTGGTGAAACTTCCATGGATGATAAGTGTAATGTCAAATTTCGAACAAAATAGATGCTACTAGCAACAATCGCACAATTAGAAGACGATTTGTTGAAATGGGGTTCCAATTAAGAGTTTGACGTAAGAAGCCTCAAGTATTACCTAGATAAGCTTATGGTACAGTTCGCGAGGTCACACAACCTCTGGCCAACAAAACAATGGGAGAAACCAAGATGATGTCCTATATGTTCAGCGGCCAAGGGGAACAATATTCGATCTAAAATAAGTTTTGTACGTTATGGCTAGGCCGAATTGATCGAATCAACGGGACGCTGACAACTTTAAAATGCATCCACAATCTAAAGGAAGGGCTAGTAGGCCAATAAAAATAAGACAATCATATGAAAGT
Source organism: Meliscaeva auricollis (assembly GCA_948107695.1). Classification (NCBI taxonomy): domain Eukaryota; kingdom Metazoa; phylum Arthropoda; class Insecta; order Diptera; family Syrphidae; genus Meliscaeva; species Meliscaeva auricollis. The sequence goes on along the minus strand of OX403619.1, from coordinate 27,763,633 downwards.
TTCAGAAAAACAATGACCCTAAAAACACGTATGGAATAACAAAACAGTTTCTTAAAGACAGTTGAATCGCTGTATTTGAATGGCTATTATGAAGGGTAGATCTTAATCTTATTGAGCATTTGGGGTGGAACGTGGAAAATCTGTTTAACAAAAAAATAACACCAATATTGATGTTTTTTATTCGCATGTCGAAGCTGCTTGGAAGGCTGTACCCGCGGAGCTCTGCAAGCGACTTATTAAAGCCATGGAGATGGTGATAAGTTCTTATGGATTAGATTACTACCGAATTTTTGAGCATTGGTATCTTAAAACTGAAAAAAATATTAAGATTAGATATGAATTTTTACTTTGTTTCCAATTAGTTGTTCACCACAAAAAGCTTCTTTATCTGCTTCATTAAGTGATGGAGACCAAAGTGAAAGACAATCACATGTGATTTTAGAAAAATTATTATAAATTGGAATGTCTAGAGTTTTAGCTTAAAATAATTGACAAAAAATACTTCATAGGATCCAAAAACCCTGGTACGTATCTGCCTCAAATGGATGATGGGCCTCTTTAATGGATTATGGGCAAATTTGTTTGAAAAATAAGTGTACTTTCAACAGAATTGAAATGTATCTAAAATTAAAGCTTATTACTATGCTCTGTCTAACAAAGATTGTCAGTAACAGGAAAATAGGACATCCCAGATTGGTTGCAGCGTATTACAAAAGTCTATTATAGCTTTATTATAAGATGTGTACTAACAATCTTTGTTGGACCCAAAACCACGGGGACCAAAAATAAAGCCCATTGAAGGCACCAGTATGCCTCCACTCAGCGAAGTAGTGTATAATAAAAACATTGTATGGCTCGACACTGGTATACCTTTTTAAAAACTAGCAAGGGTTCCATAACCATGCTCAGTTTTCGAGATCTGTTCATTTGAACTCATAAAGACGGGAGACCGGAGAAAAAAACAAACAGAATCAAACTTTTAAACAAAAATAAACCTACCTTTGTAGAAAACCAGTTCGAGCCAATTCCACATCATATGTTTAACTCCACCCACTTTGTACTTGCTAAAATGGAAAACCTTTGAAGTCTTATTAGCGTTGTACAATGATCTCAACTGGGGCAGAGACAAGCCATTTTGTTTCTTTGTAGCTAAAGTTTTTGGTGGTTCGGGTTGCTTATTCGTGGGCATGGCTGTTATCAGCGAATTCAATGGCATTTCTTCTTCATACATTTGAACATCTGGTATTAGTGAACAATCCAGTTGACTGCTGCTATCTTCAGAGAATGTATCTTCATCTTCGAACTTGCCTTTGCTAGAATTTTTGATTTGAAGATTTGGTGCTTGTATACCTTGTTTCCCTAAATTATGCTTTGCCGCCAAAATATCCGGACAACGGAGTGCATGTTTTCGAATTGAAGATGTGCCGTTTTTATTGGAGTAAGTTACTAACATCTCACAAAACCTGCACCGAGCAAATGGTTGCCTTTGTTTCTTATAGAAGACCAAATCCATCCATTGCCAAGCAAAGCATCTGAAGTTGTTCTTTTGTTTTGTCACCAAATTAGGTCTCTCCTTGGGATTGCTATATAATTCCAGAAGTTCTTCGCGTGTAAGCAGTTTGGCTTTGTCAGCATCTTTGTTGGAATTCTTCCGATTGGAATTGGAACTGTTCCTGGGTATTATTTTGGGAATCTCTTGCAACGCCGGTATTTCTCTTTTTATCAAAACCTTTTTGCATTTGTGATTCCTAAGCTGGCCGAGTGACTTTTGGGGATCCTTATCAAATATCTCACTGCAATTGCGGCACTTGAAGAAATTCTGCTCTACCCCGCCATACGTAATGGCCTGAAAATTGTCCCAAATTGAGTTGTTGTGGCAGGAGCTGCTGATAAATTGAAAATTTGCATTTTCGCTTGGGTCGCCTAGTTTCTCTTGAATAGCTTCTTTAGTCAAAAGTGATTGCGCCAGCATGTATTCATAGTTCTGGGCCGTGAATTGTTCGGGTTCTTCTTCGATCTCATCGTAAATTACGATAACATCATCGTCCATGATTACCTTGAGACAAAATCGATGAAAAAGTGAAATTCATGTTATAATGGTGTTGATCAATTATATTCTTTAGGACACTTACAACTTGTTGCTATTTTAAACTGATAAATCTTTCGTACAATAAAAGTTAAATGGATTTTTTGACATATATTTTTTGTAGATTAAAAAATTTTTTTAGAAAAAAAACAAGTTCTTATGTCAAAAATTTAGTGCATTTTTTTTTAAACATACCAACAAAAACAAAAATGTATGTCGCCTTTTTGACATTTTTGACGGCACTCAAATCCGTTAGAAGAGTGTGTTCGTAAAGTTCTGTTTTATAAATGGGAAAATTTCATGAAAATATTTCCCAGTTTTTCTATGTGATTAGGGGGTTTCCCATGGTCAAGCATGCTCGCGAGCATGGCTCGACAACATACCATGCTCGTCCATATGAACGAAAAAACAACATAATGTTGGCTGGAAATCAAAACTTTTTGATTTCTGTGGAACCATGCTTGCGAGCATGTTGTCAAGCATGCTTGCCCATGTGAACCCCCCTAGTTACACCTTAGAACAACGCACGGTTACACGATAATTTAGGTATGGAATCGTCGCGTACATAGCATACAAAAACGAACGAACGTAAACGTATTGACGATTGCTGTCTCTATATTATTATAATCTGTAATCTGTACAAAAAGATTGGGAGAGAAATAGCAAATACGTTTACGCTCGCTCTTTTTCGTATACGACGATTCGACCCCGATTGCCTCACGTACAACTTTCAAAAGCGAGGTCAGAACACTGCATTGTGGATTCTTATACAAAAAATACTCCAATTGAAGGACTGTTATAAACTATTATAATTAGTCTATCTCATTTTTTTTTTAGAAGAGAGAGAGATAGAATTCTGCTGAGGTACCTTGTCAGTATAACATTTTTTAGCTGTAGAACAGTTTTATTTGTCAAAGTGACAAACAAAACCAATTTGTCTCTCTCTTTCACCTGTATAGAGCAATTCAATAAAATTGAATTGAATTGAATCTTGCATTCCTTTCTTTTTGATTTCTTTCCCAATTTGTGTTGGTTCATTTCCGTCGTCTGTAGTACGTATTTTCTTTTATTTAAATAGCTTCAACATGTGAATCGGAAATTGGAATGAAATCAAAAAAAAAAAAACACTGGATTGTGGATGAGTTTGCGGAAGAGATGATGGATAGGGCTTTTTAAAAAAAAAGCAATACATCTCTGGTTTATTCTCTCTCATAGCTTCTAAACGTCAAATCGACACTGGCCCACTGACGTTTAAATAAATCAACAGTAATAATCAAAATTGCTTATATTTTTTTTCATGTGAGAACTGTCACTGTACCAAAGTATCTAGTTTGACAATTTTCTAAAAATCCCTATTGGATTTAACTCTTGTGGAGACACACGGGGTTACGAATGCATAAATTATAAATTTACTCATATTTGCTTTTTGCTCATAGTTAATAGACGAAATTCATGTCTATTACGAAATTCGTAAATGTGTTACTCCCGGGGAGTCAACTTGATTCGAATTCGCATTTAAAGCAATTGGGACCAATCGTGAATCTCCAGGTGAATTTTGTTTCAATGGAAATATTTTTTTCCCACGGATTTTTTTAGCGATCGTGAATCTTCCCTGGAATTATTCCAGGGAACAAAAATATGTATAAAATGACAAATATATTTCCGTGGGAAACATTCACTCCGCATTTAAGTTCCTAATTTTTTTTTACTAGGGAAACATTTCAAGGGAATTTTTTATTCACAATAGCCCCCATTATAGAACTTCCCGGTGAACTTATATGGTTGATATATCGTAAATAAAAAGTTCCCTGGGAATATTTCCCTCGTAAAAAGTTTCGGAACGTAAATAGCGAGGGAATGTTTCCCTCGGAATTTGTTGGTATCGGTAACATAATTTCCAGGGAAATTTATCTATCATTACATAGATTTTTTTCTTCCCTGGAAAAAAATGACAGGGAAGATTCACAATAGCTGAAAAAGTTCCGAGAGAACAAAATTTTCCTGGAGATTCCCGATAAGGCAAATTATCGCTACAGTAAGGAACTACCTTTGATTAGGAAGTACAGGAATGGCCCTTTCTTACTTACAAAATTATGGCATCACGATTTTCTTTTTGTACCTATATGGACTTTGAAATCATAATATCTAAATTTAGGGGTAGCAATCGCACACGATTGCACTGTATAAGTTATCAACACCTATTCCTGTACTTTTTATTCCAACTACGTTAAAATGTCCATTGACACTTCCTTATCTGCGAGTTCCATAAAAGAAAATATGGCTAAAGTGAGTCCAACTCCCGCCGCAATCCATTCGGTGGATTCTGTAGGGGTGATTATTCTTATGCAAATTTATCAACAAATTTTTGAACCATTAATTTCGATATTTAGATTTTAAAATTCGATGATGTTACTGGAAGGGAAAAATCCTATGGTGGCTAATTCCAAAAAAAGTTATTTTTTTCTTAACAAGTTTTTTTTTTTCTTAAAAATGGATTCCTACGATTGCGATTAAAAAAATCATGATCATTTTTTTTTGGAAAAGGTTTATCTTTTTAATAGCGGGTATAGCTATTAACGGTCGTATCTGCCATGGAACCCTAGCCCCGTTTAAAATCCCTCGTTTTTGTAGATTGGAATTATGATTCACGATATATCGTTTTTGAAAAACGATACTCGTTTTCTTTTACCACTGCTTTCGGCGGTGTATTTGACTTGAATGTCAATTGTTTCGTATATTTTATGTTTTTGTATCATTATTGGTTTTATTTTGCTATTTTTAGAAAGAATAATATGAATAAGTTCATAATTAATACATTCGTAATTCATAATCGGTTAAAGATTGGTTTTCTCCTTGATCGCTCTCAACGAGTTTTTATATTAAAAGCTTTATTATTCACCGTAATAAAGTAAAGATAAAAACTTTCCTAAATTGTTTTTTAGATTAAAAAAAAAAAAATTCAATCTATTGTACCACTAAAATTTTGTCTATCTTTCTATTCTTTCTTACAGACATTATAGTTAAATTATAACCGCTTGGCTTTCTTCTAAATGACTAACCCGATTACAACGATATCGCGAAAGGATTAAAAACATTATATTAAGTAATATGAAATCAAAAAATTAAATTTTTGGATTTAAGGCATTTTTTTTCAATTCTGGTTTTGCATGAACATTAAATAAATTTTATTTTCAGACTAAGCTCTTAGGTGGAAAAATAATTTTCAAAACAAATTGAAAATTGCTGGAAATGAATTAAATTATTATCAATTTATCGATTTTTTTAAACTTAAAATAAGTCTAACTGTAATTTGCTTATATAATTAGCTGTCGAAAATTTTCGCACAATTTTTTTTGGAAAAAAAATCATTCTTAGAATTTTGTAACAGCTAATGTCTGAGAAACTTAACTTAACTTAACTAAGAAACTATTACCTTAAAAATTATTAAAAAAAGTTTTGTATTGTAATATTCAATTGTAATATTTAATATCGCAAGTAAAAATGAGAAGGTTTTGCATCCGTAAAAGTTGCTTGTTGGACATCAATGTTCATTGCCATTAATGTTTGGTTATTCTTAAGAATTCCTTCCCAACTCAATTGATTTTAGATTTAACCAACTTAACCATGTATGTATTAATAAAACAATATTTTATATTGTTAATTATGATTATTTACCAATCGATATAGTTTTTTGTTCTATGATTCGATATAATTCAATCCAAACCTGTTTTACTTAACATACAGTGCATTTTCTGACTAATGATCAATTTTTCTTCTTCTAAAGAAGAAATGATCGATACAATTCACCTGTGACTACCTGAACGCAACCATTTCAGGTCGATGCGAATCACGCCTAAGGAATGTGAAACCACTGACCACTAACCGAATACATACCTGCACTTATGTACCATATATGCTGCAGCAGTTTACCATTCTTCAATTTGAGTGTGTCGCAAAGTGTCAGATGCAATTTTATTTTTCATCTAAAAAGTGAACTTTATTCCTAAAATTAATATTTTAATTATATTTTTCCAACTAATTGATCAATCCATCATCGAATCAAGTGATTGTATTCTTAAAATGTCTTTTATATGATCGAGAAAATGAACAAATTCCATTGGGTCCCTTATAGTTTTTTTTTTTTGGGTACCACTATCAATAAAACCCACACATCAGCATTGGCACCACAATAACAAGAAAAAAGTCCAACAAATTTTCACTGGAGATCACATTCCAATGTAACAATTTCCTCGTGCTACCTTCGAGCTATATATAAATCTCGAAAAAACTCGTAAAACAAATAACCTTTGCATAAAGAACTTAAATAGATAACCCTAAACAAAAGAGTTCCAAAAGGTACGAACTCGATTTAGCAAAACTCAAATTAAATGAAAATATAGAATGGGTCATCGAAGAAGAACTATTTCGGAATCCATTATAATTGTGAATCATGTGGGATTATCTTACATTTAAGACTCCCATCATCTTCTTCTCCGTTATAAGAACAATAAAAAAGAGAGAGAGACTCTGAGACTGATTTGGTTTAATTTAAATTTTATATGAAATTAATAAATCTACAAGACGAAAAAATGTCTGAATTCTTACCGCTATGTGACGTCCTATTCAATGTTATTTCGTTAGCTGGATACTTTTGTGATGTTGTCTTCGATGTTGTACTTGGATATGCCCTCTTGGAACGTGGTCGCGTTGGCTATTTTAGCATAGTGATTTCTCTGGTTCTGTTATCATTGATTGTGTCTCAAATTGTATCATTTCGATGGTATTGGAACAATATGCAGCGCAAGAGAGCTGACCTAGCAGCAACTTCAGCTCAACCGAATGACAATGGGGAGCTGGCAGTTCCCCCCGAAAAGAAGGATGCCTTCGGAGAGTGTGGAGACTCCCAAGCAATGCGAATTAAAACATATTCTATCATTGCTGTTCACGTTATACAATGTGGGGTTCTTTGGCGGTATGCAAAACTCTTCGTTCCGGTCAACCTGAGACGTGTCAAGCATGAAGTTCGCGATCTATGCATGCTTCGTTTAGTCCATGGATTCTGTGAAGCTGCTCCCATGCTCCTGCTGCAACTGTACCTGCTCATAACAATCCAAAGTGATAGCAAATTTCTTTCGGAAGGATCTGAAGTAAAATTGAAGACATTAAGTGGGAAGACTTACTCACCAGGACTGACCATTACTCAACAATCCAGTTTGGCCCAACAACAAACTGAGAAAACATTCAAGGATCTCAATGTTGTTTCGGCGTCTTTGTCATTGTTCAGTGTTTGTTGGGCCCTTGCCAGCTTTAGCAAGAATGTTCGTTTGCAAAAAGTCCATCGTTTAGTCCTTACATGGCTTGGAGTTATATTTCAATTCATATGGCGTTTGGGCACTGTAACATCACGAATAGCATCACTTACGGTATATGCTTCGGTGTATAAATATTGGGTATTCCTGGTAATCATATTGCATTGGTTTTCAATGCTTTTGTGGCTGATTTCACCAAAAAATGTCTTCCATGGCGAAAGGATTTCCAAAGTTCGCAAAACCTTGCTCTCAGCCTTGATAGCATTCGTTTATATATTCGCTTATATTAATCTGCAAGAAGTTAACCACAGACAAAAAATGTTAACCTTCTACATTGTGATGTTTCTTGAGAATGCTCTGTTGGTATCACTTTGGCTTGCAGGAATTTGGGACAGAAGAACCGAACAATGGCATGTGACACCATTGCTTATTCTGGGAACCTTTATTATAGGAATTTTCTTCATGCTTTTATATTACAGGTAGATATCTTCTTAATAGTGTGTTTGTCAAAAAGTATAATTTATCCTTTTGTTTTCGTTTGAATTTTCAGATTCTTCCATGTTCGAAGATTGAATTGGGAATCTGGAGGTCGTTATCCTTCCAATGAAAATGAATTCAGAACCAATAACAATCGAAAAGGTGCCGGAAAAGTTGATGGTTCGAATGGTCAACCTGCTATTGCTGGAGTTTTCAATTGTAGATTCACAAATCCAGTTGGAAAGTAAGTTTCGCAGTTTTGTCACACAAAAAAACACTTTTCATTTTTGTTTTCCTTTCAAGTGCTGCAACAAAAAGAAAGAAGAAGAAACCAACAACATTCATTCCGCCACCAAATCTACGATATACTCCACAACTTGGCTCGGTAAGCTCGATCATCACAAACGGTGCAATGGCAATGCCTTTCTGGCGACGACCCTTATCACGTTCACAAGCTGGTTCAAGTGAAAACGAAGGAAGCAGTGCCGGTTCACGTGTTAATATCCACCAAAAACTTCAGGAGAAAAAACAAAAGCAACTTGCCGAATTGAAAATCATCGAAGAAGAAATCAAACAAGGTAAACTTGGCGGACCAACAACGAATACTCTGAGTTCGGGTGATGATGGGCGCACATCATTGCCCCGACAACCGATTCCAAGAACCAAAAAACACACAAATTTACTTGATGCTATGGAATGGTGCACAGCAAATCCGGGCATGTTAGAAAAAAGCTTCAGTGATTTCGATGAGATGAATAATCTCAATAAATACTGTGCCGATGAGTTATATTCTTCATTTGGATTGAGTGGAATAAATATTCCAGCTTTGGAACAGCAAAGTCCATTGCCAAAACCGGTTGCTTCATCGATTCCCTCCTCATCACAACTCTCCGCGGCCGAAAGTAATTCTCTCACCCGACATGCAGTACATGCTAGAACGAAAATTCCCCACAATGTACCTTTGAATCCGATACTCTTTGAAAATTATTGCAGTAATCAGCATGGCAGTGCCAATGGAAATTTCGATCATTTAAATCGACAGAATATTTTCCATGAAATCAATCACCCAAGGCAAATTTCAGGGACTTATAGCAGTAATACAGCAGAGAACCCTAAAGGAGGCTTAGAAGGGGGATTGCCTTTTCCATATAACGTTCTACCACCACCTAGATCCAAGTTGGATAGTCGTTCAACACCTCCAACGCCGTCCATTACAATCACACAACAACAGCAGAAACAGCAGCAGCAACAGCAACAATCACCACAAAAAGTAGCTGCCGCTGATTTTCTGTCCAAGTTCTCGCAGCGTCAATATCAAAGGGCAAAGACGCCAGAAGTACTCTTAGCACCGCATTATCTTGACAATTCAAGGGTCTACTATGATTGGGTTGGAAGAGAACATCCTTATAGGTACAATTTTGGACTCTATTGAATTTTGATTTACTAAATAATATTTTGTATTTAAGGTCCCACCATAATCCAGAACGGGTAAGCAGTGGAGACGAAAATCTAGATGTGTCAGCAGCAGACGATAGCGTCCTTGGTCTAAATGAACCTGTCGGGCATAGAGCTTCGTCTGACATAGACAGTCAGGTAAGTTTTTTTTTTTTTAATTACAAATTCGATGAACCAGATTTGAGAGCAATTATTTTTACTTAAAGGTATCCCTTCCACGATCCTATACCCTTCCAAGAGAATTCAAATACTATCGCAGAAATAAACCGAGAAAAATAATCAAAACAGAAACTTTCATAACAAGCACCAATAGCAGTGACGGTAAGAAGATTTAAGAAACATTTACTTACCACATCCACGTTTTAAATTATGGTTTTCTTATTTTAGGTGACGTTGATAGTGGCGATGAGAATGAATCCGAAGGCAACACCCACTCAGATGACTCACAATGCAAAGCAATTCCTCCACCAAACTCAAGAATATCCTCCAATAATTTCCACAATCACAATGGCCATAATCGTAGTCAAAATCGAATACTGACAACGGCCAGCACAGCTGCCCCAATTCAACATCATCAACTGCCACCACAACCTATTGTTAAGAAAACACTTCAAATTGGAAGTAGTAATAGTAAAACTGCATCACCACTCAACGAGGGGCCATCAATAGCTGTAAATAATTTAGATTTAATCAGTGGTGTTAGTGATGTTGGGCATTTTAGTCAGTTTTCGAATCGGCCTCGCGTAAGGACTTATGCTCTATCAAAGAGCACAGCAACTCATTTACCATATTGCAGGCATGAGACGAAACTCTAAGAAAATCATTATTATATCTTTTATACAACTTCCTCTTCGGTCTGTTCCTCTCATCAGTTTTACTGTTATTTATATAAAATGCTATTGTTATTCTTTTGTTTAATATTATTTTTTTTTTTTTTTTTTTTGCTCTGTAAATCGTCTAGATTAGAAAAAAGTATTTATAATTTTTTTTTTATAATGTGAAGAAATAATGTAACAAAATGTACTTTAAACATTGCATGTTGTATATACTTATATATATATAATTTTCCATTGATTATATTAATAATAACAATATTAAAAGTAAAATATTAAAAATGTCCCTCAGTAATTTTTATTTTGTTTTTTTCTTATTTTAATATTTTTTATGGCTGCTCTGTCATCATCCATCATGATCTCATTGCCATCGTTGTAAGGGTTTCCCCTTTGCTTTGCATTTATTGCTTAAAGATCATCATCGCCGATACCCTCAAATGCTTCATTGTGCACTGATTCGCGACCATTTCGGAAGAACACTGTTGTAGACATTTTATTTTTAATCTTACGTCGCATTGATAGGAAGTTTGATTGCGATTGAATCGGCATATCGATGTCGTTATTCTGTAAACACAAGTTTAAGAAAGAAATTCTTTGGATTTGATTGAAATAAATATTTGTTTGAATGGCATACCAAACTAGAGAGCGTATCCGATGAGCTAGAGTCGCAGATTTGATTAGCTGAGCTGCCATCTCGTCGAATATAGCACATTGGTTGGTAGGGCACACTATCGGACTGCAATTTTACATTTTATTGTTTGAAAATTTTATGATCTCTTAGATAAAACTTAACTTACTTTATAAATATATTGATTTCCATCTTTCTGATGAATTAGTTCGTCTACCATGCCTTGAAGACAAACAGATATAAGCATTGCTTGATCACTAGCAATTGTTATCCATTTTAGGCTATTTTTGGACATGAGATACTCGAAGGACAATTCGAGACTTTGCGTTGAGTTGTCTAACGATGAAGTGTTTTCTTCTTCGTTCTATTAAATTAAAATAGAAATTTAAACATAATTTTTTAAGAGTTTCCTTAAGCAAACTTACATTATGAATAGTTGTTACTCGCCAGCAACGCATTCGAGTAACACGGAATTTGGTTTCATGAATTTTTTGACCTAAATGAGATCGAATACTAAGTTCGCGATTGCCAACTGTTATAACTGCTATATTATTGGGTTCGGGGTAATCAACTATAGCGCTTGAAAACTGAACACATCCGTATGAGGGAAGATTTCTTGCTATTTCGATGTACTGAAAATGTTTAATTATTATTATTATTATTTTTTTTATTATTATATGTGCATAGTAATTGTACTTCTTTTTTGTTGCCTCGCTCTTGTAAATTTCGGAGTTCTTTTTTAACATCAGGTCCAACAATTATCCAGTCTCGTTCGATATCACTTATGGTTTGTATAAAAAGTAAGTTTAAAGCAATTTTATCTTGCATCAGTTGTATATCATAACACGGATCCCAGTAGCTAAAAATTAAAATAGAAAAACGTTAGACATCGCTGGAAAACCATGAGTAAGGAAGATAAAAAAGTATAAGTGGTGAAATAACCTCAATTAATATGTTTTACAGTTAATTCGATTTCTTTTTATTCAATCCAATAATTCAATTTCGAGAAAAACTAAAATTTCTTAAAAAAACTAAACAAAGTTTGCTTTGTAGATACGTGGTTCACGCAGAAACGGGACGATATATGCATGATTAAGACTTCTTAGAATTTAGCCAAGTTTAGAGTTTTCGAAGAATGCAATCTTTAATTTAAGAGTAGAATTCTAAAAAATTATTTTTCATTTTATGACCCGACCGACGCTGGTTTACCTTTTCAAAATCAATTTTCAAAAATGTACAAAATTTTTCAAAGCTAAGGTAAGTTCAAAAAATATATCAATTCCAACTCAAACGGTAAGGGTTACCATTATTAGCGAAATGGTGAAAGCGATGAAAAGTATTTCACAACCTAATGCTTACACAGCTATTAACGAATGTTTAAGTGCAAAATTTGTGAAAAATCAATTATGGACAGTAGGTCCAAAATACTGATTCAAAGTGGGTTTTTTGTATTTATCAAAAAAACTGAAACAAATCGAAGTCTGTTAGAATTCGGATAAACAATTTACTAAATTCTGAGAGGTATTAACCAGAACTTTCACCATTTTCAGCTTGAACTATTACTTTTGTGACACCCTATGTAAAAATGGATCCGATTACAACTGGCTAACTTTGTAAATATTTAAGAATAAACACACAAAACAAACATTGGATGTTATTAACTTGCTTTGAAGTTATTGTGACTGGTGAGTTTTTTGGTCGAAGTGAAAATTTTTTCTCAAATATCTCAGGAATCAATTAATCAGTTTCGGGTGAATTTTTGTACTTGCTCTATAGGGCAAGTATTGGTTTCGTGTAAAAAAAAAATTCGAGGTTTTAATCAAAACAAACATTAGGATGATGGAGAAGACTAAAAAGGTGGTTTTCGTCATGCCGTTCGTCGGTCTGTGCGTCCGTACGTCCATCTGTACACATTTCCACTGTCTAAACGCGAGAACGGATTGTCTTCAAATTTAGTACAGATGATTTTTATGTAATTTCGAAACTTTGATTTCTTTTGTTTTTGAATAACTCATCTAGAACGGGTACCTCCCGTACAACATTTTTGAGTTATTCGAGTTTTCTCAAAAACGGCTCTAATGATTTTGATTAAACTTTTTAATATGATTTATTCAATAACGATAAATTTTTAGAATTTTTTTCAAAAAATCTATCGAGCCGTTTTTAAAAAAAATATTTTAAAAATTTTTTCAAACGATTTGTCAAAAAAAATATCAAATATCTCGAATACCAAACAAAACTATTCAATTTGTTCAGAACTTAAATAATTTGTCAACAAACGGCCTAGACCAAATCCCCGCTGCCAGGGAAACTTATAAGTGTGTTTTTTTTTTTGGTTTTGAGTCATTATTTAAAGGTAGAAGTTGTTATATGATGCTGAATGGGAAAATATTTTTAAATCATGTAAGTTTGCCCTAAACTGAATTGAAGTTAACTCTAAAAATGCTAAATGGCTGATGTGGATGGTTGAAACTTTTGAAACCGACTTCAATAAGCTATCAGCCTTTTTTTAAGATGGCTACTTTAAATTAAGTACAAATTGTATCTCACGAAATCTTCAAATACTTAATATGTCTAACAAATATTTCTTATGGAATGATACCCAGTGACTGAGGATATTGTTAGAGAAGTGTTGAGAAATATGCGAAGCACTAGTTAGCAAGAATAGAAGACTGGGGAAGGACTTTTTGTCTAGCTGATTGATATAACCATCTTACTTACTTAAGATGGCGCTTACAATCCAGGATGGATTACGGACAAGTACTTACGCCAAGCTGGAATGCGCATCGTAACTAGACTAGCACTTAATTATGATTTTTTTTAATTTTATACTTTTCTACCCCCAAATCGTGTACGATTACATTTAGAAGGGCCAGTTTGAAAATTAAGCTCTGGGAGAAAAAACGTTTCTTAAGATTCATAGAGTTGACTACATCTACAATTATTAACCGATTGACTTGATGTTGGTGTAATTTTGTTGGTAGGGAAATGTAGATTATGTTACAGCTGGACAAAAATTTTGCAAAATTTATAAATTGAATTTATAAATTCAAGGCGTTAATTTACATACACTTTGTATCTACATTCAGCAGAATCTAACATTATGTTGCGGGTGAAGAACCTTCAGATTTCGCGGTTGCAAGGTATCTAACCTAACCCATCGCCATTATATGAGTATACTTGCTTTTGTCACTGCCAGACTGTTGCGGTCTGGGTTACCACAGGGGTTTATCTTCAGGTGTAGGGAATAGGGCTATGGCATGCTTGTGTTTCGTTAAAAAAAAGAAAGAATAAGAGAATGCATATTGAAGAAATCCCGATATCGTGACCATTCATTATTCTTTGTTTGTTTTTATTTTTTGTGCAAGATTTCATTAAATTTTGTGATTTTAAAGTTTCACAAATATTCATTTAATTACTTTTTAAATGTTTTTGTAAGATTCTGTCAACCAAATAAAGTATTTTTCAGTTCTTCCAATTATAAATTTGAGTGCTTGTTTGCGTTTCTTTACGGAGGATCATACCAAACGGCGGTGGTTGTAAATGCCTCTACTTAAACAAGATTATGATTAAGAGCTTGCTGAAGTCCAAAAAGAGCAGCTGGCGTTTTACACAAAACACAACTTCCGCAGCATATTTATTGATGCTCTTCCTGTAAATTTGCATTTATTTTAAGAAAATTAAGGAAAATTTGCAGCAGTGATTCATAAAATAATTAAAATTATTAAAATTTTAATTTATACTCAAAAAACTCACATTTTGCCAGCTAATTTATGTTGAAAAAATGGGCGGGAGATGAATAGCAATTGTTTAGAATAGGGCCGAGTTGTTCCATAAGTAGAATACATCTTTTCCATTTTTAACCCCTTACTTTAATATTGAGACTGTAGTCAATTTTTCTATCTAGTTTTGTCAAATCCTCGCAAGAGGCAGTACCCCTGACAAAAATTAAAGTGGCTACCTCTGGAATTTACAAATCTGTTAATGAATGTCTGAGCTAATACTATTTTTTGTTTGTTTTGCTTTAGGGAAATTTGGAGATATGCTTAATGTACCATAAGGAAGTCCTAGTTGACCTAGTTAGACTACCTCCGTGTGTCGGACAGACTCGGTATGCCTAATTTTAAACATACTACTCACCAGAGCGTATCCCAATATCTTACAAGTCACCAGCAACAAATTACCACTTCCTCAATCGTTCCTATAGAGTGGCCTTTCCTGAAACCAAACTATCTGTCCGACAAATCTCTGGCTCTTTGGGCTGTAGCGATGAGTCGTGGTTTTAACATCTTCTCCAGGAACTTACCAGCAGTCTGTAGCATAGAAGCCTGTACTCTAACATGTCGTGTTTCGTTCAATCGTGTCTCTAATAATTAACTTCATATGAGAACGAATAAATAAAATCTATAGACATGACATGATGTCGTATGCCTATTTTTGAGTTGCAAAAAAAAACAAAAACAACCGAAACATATCCGATGACCCAAAAAAAAAACTTAAGTGAGTAGAAAACCCTTTTATCCTTTTAGACTGTAGCTCTATTTGTATTCACCATGACCTTGAAACACACAATTCTTTTCTATTCCTAAGTCTTGTGAATACTCGCTACAACAATAAAACAGAACTTAATATAAAAAATAATCGTGTTCCTTATCACCTTAACCAAAGCTACGTGTAACTTTTATGGCTTGTGGATTCAATTTACCCTAAAAACGTGCTAGACTTGACCTTCCTCCAAGTATTTATGACTATTTTCAGTTCCATGATTATTAATCTATTTACAAATCTACGAAAAAAAAAATCGATTTATTATTTTTACCTTTTTCTTATAACAATTTGGCAATCCTCAGCTATCCGTTGTGATATGTAAGGTGATTCAAAGTCCATCAATTTCCTTATTAGAATGACGCCCCCATCGTTGTCTTTTCGCATTAAAAACAACGAAAAGTAATTTATATAGCTACATGGCAAGTCTATATTTTGGCACGCCTTCGACAGCACCTTGAGTGAGTAATCATTCGTGTAGCAATTCACAGATATCCGAAATCCATTCATCAAATGCACATCGATAGTTGTTTCGCGAGTATCAATGGACGAGGATTCTTGCTGTGCGCTCAACAGGAACGTTCGCAATAGCTCCGACTTCGATATGATCGGGTCCTGCCCGACAATCTGTACATAATGCTCCAGAGCAATTCTTCGAGCTTCGATCTGATTGTTTGTCAGCGGAAGCAACTTCTTTGGGGGGAATGATGGAAGAGTGACATTTGCAGAACTGGACGCTGCTAGAGAGCGTTTCAATTGCTCGTGAAGGCTGTGCAGTTGTTTGAATCGCAAGCAGCAATGGAAACTGCCATTTATGTGAATATTAAAACCCTGTGGAGGATGTATGGTTTGATGGTGAAACCGATATTCATTAGTGGGTTGGGGATTTTACTTACTGTGTAGGTAGAACCAGTTGAGTCGTTGAAGAATTCCTGTGTGTCCGGAATTGAGAAGTGCATATTTGGTTTATATTAGTTTTTTTTTTTGTTGTTGGAAGGTATATTGATTTTAGAAAATTAATTGGTGAATCTATTAATTAACAACACAGGTTCCTCTTGCTGCAAGAGACGGAAAATATCGTGTTTTACTAGTTGGAATTTTTTTTCTGGTGGGGTGCAAGTGCAAGTGCAAGAATCATGAAAGAAGAAACAACGATCCCTTGACTGATTGAAAATGAAAATAGAAGAAAAAAAAAAAAAAACAGAGAAACAGAAACAGCCCATCAGTAATCATAAATCATCTTTTTCAATTGAACTTAATACATACAAGTAGGAATGTACTTACTTTTGATTTGATCTTTTTGTTCAAGCCATGGAGCAGAGAGGAGAAAATACACTTCAATGTTCGTTCTTGTGGCTGGAGACGTTTTTTTTCCTATTTTTCTTCTTTTGATTTCGCTTTAATTTTCTTCAATTCACTTTCGGTGTAGACACAAACACTTGATTTGTATTTTTTTGTTTGGTTGCTTTTATAAAATTGATACAAACACTAATCATCTATGGTTATGAGTTGTTTTTTTTTTTCTATTTTATATAGAAATGAATGATGCCTATTGATTACACACATCGACGAATTGATTGATTTGTTTCATATTTAAACTAAACAAAAAAAATATTTTTTTTAATCAGAGTAGCGAGAGAGAGAAAAGGAATATTTTTTTTATTTATGACAAACTTGATGTACGGCGACGTGTGGGAACGCATTCAATTTATTTGACAGCACTAAAAGGTATGTTTGATTTTGAGTATAGTGTCATTGATGCAGGGTGTTTCTAAAATTTTGATGGAGGATGCGATGTTTTTTATTTCATTTTCTATATGGAAGTGCTCTCACACCAACCAGATTTCGTAACAAGATTACGAAATATCGTTAAACCGTTCACATCGGACATTAACTAGATTTTGTTTGACATTTACCTTTGTCTCGCTTCTAAAAGATGCTATAACTGTTATACAAAAGAGAACAATGTGTTTTAACTTTCTTACGAACTTCTTTGTATCTGCAATGCAGTTTGTTTCCTTCTCACAAATACAGAAGACAATTGTGACCAATTCCCAATGCAACAATTTCAGAAAGAAAGCCTTATTGTTATCGTGTTGTGTTATCGTGTTGCCCTTCCTCACCTGTGAGTTCCATAATAGAAAATACGGCAAAAGTTAGTCTGACTTTTACCACAATTCTGTAAGTTTACCAAGTATGTTTCATGAACGCCCCTAAAATCAACTTGGGTAAACTTGTATGGGCCATCGCACAATTGGGTAACTTTTAAATCCACTAAAAAGAAGATTGAATATTTTGCTCGTTTCATTCCATTTCATTAACCCAAACGCTTCGTTTTACTCGGGTACAATTACCCCAGTGTGCAATGGCCCTATAAGATATATTAGGGGTATTCATGCAACCTCGTAAATTTGGAAAACATGTCAATTTTTGTATGGAAATGACAGTTTATTTACCACATATTGAACTTTACCACGTTTACCAAGTTGCATGAATAACCTTTGTATTGATACTTGAATTATTTGGAAAATTATGGTTATTTTCTTTTCTGTTTCAACTAGCTACATACTAAGTGGCTAGTTACAACTAAACTGGCAAAAATTCAACGTTAAAAGTTTTACCAAACAAAATTTATGGAGAAATTAACCACATTCTATAGTAAAGATTTCCTATAGAAAATTTGACAGCTCCATTACCAGATTTACAATTAGATAGTATTTGAAGACAATGGGCCTCTTCACACGAGACTAAATCTTCCTGGGGTAATAGTAACTTTTACATTTGTGGAAGAGAGGTGGCATACGGAATAGGCACGTGGGACCTCACAAAATCTTCTTCGAAGTTTATAGTGGAAGAATGGAAGAACAAAACTAATACACACACAACTTTTTTTTAGGGTTCTGAAAATAATATATTTCTGAACAAATACATTTGAATATGGTTCACATATGTGTATACACATTTTTTTTCCGACATAGTTCATCCCGTGTGAAGTCTAACAGAAGAATTAAACCCATTTTCATCCCGGAATAACTAGTGAAGAGGCCCAATAGTCTGTAATAAGCATGTCTACATAAAATTCATGTAAATGTTTACACATTCATAGTACGCGAACAAACCTATATCTTTAAATTCTGACATTCAAATCGAACAGTTTCAATCAACAAATATCCCACTATTTTGAATGCACATTTCTACAAAACAAACAAACCTGTTCCCTTAAACCAGTATAATTTCTTAATAAAAAAAAATATATACACACCAAAAGAAAAGATAACAGTGCATCAATTTCAGTTCAGTTTAGTTCAATTCAATCATCCATCTTGGGTTGTTTGTTGGGTCGTGTGTTTCCTTTTAAAAATTCGTACAAAAATCGATTGCGGTCGCGCTGTTTAGTGAGAAGAAAAAAAAAAATAAAATAAAACAACAAAAAAACCAATAAGAAAAAAAGTGTATTTAGTAAGTGCTGCAGTATATAGTTGTGTTTTCTAATAAGTTAAATTTATACTTATAAAATTGGAATATAGTTTATATTCTTACGAAAAAACAAAACAACAAAATAACAGCACAATGTCGGGATAGTCGAATGAAAAATGTGCAAAATACTTTTTTTTTTGTATTCGTTTTCGTAGTGCGGCGCAGCTTCTTGGTATTTTTTTTTTTGTTTGGTTCTGTTCGTGTTCGAATAAATTGCAGAGTGCATTTTGGTGCCAGGAGGATATATAAAAAAAAAAACTTCTTGCTTTCGCGTTACATAAAAATAAAAATTTACAGCTCATCGTAGCGTAATTATTATTCTGATAAGCACTTTGTACTGTACACGTTTTAAGTTGTTTTTTTTTTTTTTGTTGTTTGTTCTTTCAGTTTTTTTCCCTATTTTCATTGATAAGGAAAGAAAACAAGTGATTTTTTGCTATCGTATTGTGATCGGTGGCTAGCGCTAGGGTTTCGGTTTACCTGAGAGGGCTGACGGCTGATGGTTTTTTTTTTTTGTTGTATTCTTCTAGGTTCGTTTCTCTATTTTTTGGTTTGGCTTTTCCCAGGAAGGGTTTTCCGGTTTTTCACTGTTTCACTTTATTGATTTTTCTTTTGGGTGAAAGAGAGAACACGGATAGATATCGACCGGTTTGAAGGATAGAATGATGATAGCATGATGGTGTGTTTTTCTTTTTTCCTTGCTTATAATTAAAGTGAAGTCGTCGGCGTGTTATAACTCGGAAAAGAGGGTGATTAAAGTTTTCCTATTCATGGATTCAGTTTTGTGATAAATTTATTGAAGAAAAAAGCTGAAAAAAGTAAGAGAGTCTCTCCAATTTTATATGGATTAGGGAGTGAACCAGTGAACTTGTTTAAAATTCGCATTTTCATTAAGAAGTATACCGAAAAAGGCCCAAATTATCTCCCAAGAAACAAATAAAATTAATATAAACGCTGATAAATAAGCCACTGAGGAAGCTGGAAAGAAACCAGCGAAATGTAGGGTAAAACCAAGATGAACTCGGGTTTATTGATTGCATCCAATTCAAAGATCATTAAACAAATAACTTTAAAAACTCTACATTTTTTGGGGTTGAATTATAAGGAGTAGACGACATTATGGTTGGTTTGATATCATGAATCTTTATTAAAAAAAAAAAAAAAACAATTCCTAACCTAGTAAGGAGATGAACAGGCTACGTAGGAGTAGGAGTTGCTTTTTCAGGACTCGTAATCATTGATTCTCTGTGTACTTTCAAAAAAAAAAAAAAAGCTGCGAAATGTGACAACATGGTGAAAGTAATTGAATGAATAAACTGCAGCATAATAATAAAGAGAAACATAAAGTTCCACAGATGATATGATGACGAGGAGGAAAGACACAAACCAGATACAAAAATGGGGCGTAGATCTGCACAAGCAATGAACAAGGGGTGGGGAGGACCTTGATGGTATCGTCATTTTTTGTCATCCGTGCACTGTCCGCAGTTTGAGTCATTTAATGTTTTCCTTCTCTACCCCTCCCTCCCATCCATCCCCATGGAACAAAAAACACAAACAAATAGCCTTTAAAATTCCTCTGAAGCAATATAATTGATGTCACGAAGTTGGGACATTTTATAAACTCTGAGATTTTTTTTTTTTTTTTTTTATTCAAAAAAATAACACAAAAAAAAACTTTTATTTGCATAATTTGCAATGTGTGTGAATTATTCTGTTGTCTGATAAGAAAAATATTCTTCTCAGACCTTGTTACACATTTTTTTTTGTTTTTCTATTCAAAAAATGTGTTTTGTTTTGTAAGTATTTTTCTTCTGATCTCACAGAGTGTGATTTATCGTGTAGGAAAGACTTTTTTTTCGTTCCTGCATTGCATATACGTACTAACTTGCATTGGGAACCTTCCCTGTAGGCAGTTTCTTTGTTCTTTTGTTCTCAGAGTCTACCTACCTACCTACATACCTAACCTACCTTCCTATCAGTATTCCTATATGTATTTCTGTATGATGATGATGATGATGATGATGATGATGATGATGATGAGTATGATGGCAGGACAGTGGTGAAGACATCTTACCTCCTATGTAGCTAGTTTAGTGTTGTCTTAAGAGCTTTTTTTTGTTGTTTTTTTCGTCTTCCTTTGGTTATTGTTGTTGTTGCTTTTGTGTTTATGCAATGTCATGTCAGCAAAGTCGCGTTGAAGGGAAGTTCTTTGTGTTTTAGTTTTGTAAGGAGATCCATCCTTTACTTACCATCATGAAGGTAGTGTCATTTAATATTTTTTGTCCCTAATTTGTTTTTATTTTTGAAAAGGAAACAAGTTTTCAAGGTCGTATTGATGGTTTGTCGGGTCTTTTTAAAATTTTATTTGTCAATAACTTGAAAAATTGTCACATTGCCACTACAAGTGGTTAAATTTGTGGTGATTTTGCAACATAAAACTGGTTTAGTTCGTTAATAACTGTGATTTGATCTTTCTTTGGAATGTTTAGTATGTACCTACGTAGAACCTAAACCTCACCAAACTTTCGTATATAATCAATTCGTTGTTTTGGTAGTAACGCATTTTACTTCCAGCCGAGTCCTTTACACTATTGAATGCGACTCATTTTGTGGGCTGCAGGGACACCAACCAATAGAAAACTAGAACTCTAAGCATACTATCTGTTCAGCCAGAGCACGTAACATACATTTTCTTATAACTAGAGAAGGTATAGGCTGGACTATTAATCGGACCGATCGAGGTATCCGTCGGAGCGGGAAGTTTGCAATCGCCAGGTCGATAGTTCGAGCCCAGATCGGGGATCAGTTTTTTTTTTTAAATAATGCGAACATACATCGACTTAGCACCACGTTCAAAAGGAATCTGGTGATCGGGTATGGCAGCTTGTGAAATAGCTATAATTCCAGCCTTTAAACTTGTTGGTAACACACACATTCAAACCTTTAATGGGAAAGTTCTTCGATTTATACCAATCGGAGAATTTTCGCTTTTCGGGAAAGAATAAATAAGAAAAAAGCAAAAATTCTGTGATTCGGATGAAATTAAATAGTTATCTTTTCTCCTTATAAGTTGTAAGTACTTGACGGTATATTTAGTCATCTATGTACTTACTAAAATCGTTCGACAAAATTGTGTCCTTGGGAATCCTAGATGGGCATGGTACTTTCACTTGCAACGCCCCTTCTTTTACAGTTTCTAAAAGTATACTTTAGTTCTCTCCAAAAGTAATGTGTGAAGTTCTGCATTTGGTATACGATTTAGCCAGAAAACCCTTAAGATGTTTCCTAGACACCTATTCACTAACGTTTGCAGCTTTCTTGCGACAGTAGGTTAGATTTTCTACTATGGCTACTGCCATAAAGAAGCACGTATTCAACTTTGGAGCACAGCATAACATACTTACCGCAGTTTATGCCTTCTTAATACGGCTGTTGATTTCTTGTTCAGTTCCGTCTTAAGTAGAGAAAAAACTCTACTTTCTCTATATGGACTTGAAAGGATGTGTTACTTCTGAGTTCTGAGGCTCCTAATTTTTGTTTTTGTCGTGTTAATTTTGAACCCCTGATGTCTGCCGAGTTTGTCTTCCAGGTGTTCTTTTATGCGATCTAAAACTATTTTTGCTGTTATCTTGGCAACCACAGGCAGAACTCAATTTCCTCTCCAGTTTTCATTTTCACACTGCATCAAATCTTCTTTTTTTAAAAGTTTTACGATCAAACCATTTTTCCCTGGAGAAGTACTCGGAGTTCCATGCTCTCTCCAAGAGTGGATGCAATATCTCGCTCCATGTCGTTTGTACTGCTACTAAGAGCTCTACGAGAATACCGCCAAGTCCTGTCGCCTTATTGTTTTACAGTTTTTTTTTTTATCGCGACAACAATCTCTTATCTACTGGGAGGTTCGTATCAGGGCCTTTGTTTCTATGGAAGCACATATATGTATGTACATAAATGGATGCGAACAAAAAATAGCATAAAGCTGCGCCTTTTACGTATAATTTTTTTTTTATTTTCAAATTATTTTTAAATACACAAAAGAAAAACTTGGATACCAGTGAAAAATTTTATGTTTAACTTGAATATTGAAATTACAAACTATTATTTTTGTTGTTGTTTGTGTAGTGTTGTAGTATATAGTGCTTTAGCATGTTTATAAAATTTAATAATAAATTATCTACTAAAACTATATGAGTAGTAATTTTAATATTTATAAAGAAGAAAGCTATATTATAAAATAAAAATAAATAATATTATTTCAAATAGAATAACCCCATTTGAACGCCTTAATTGGCGTGTCGTCAACGGCGACATCCAAAATAAACCCAAAAAATACGTAATTAAATACGTACAAAGAGGTTTAAAGAGGCCAAAAGTGTTTAGAAATTAACCTTCAATCACGGCGTCCACACCGCAATATTATCGAAATAAGAAAAGAAGAATTTATGCATCCACCAGCAGCACATCAAACATTATGATGGATCGGGAGAGCCTTAGCGAATGGGCTAAGGACAAACCCTTAAGCATTTTGCAATTGGACCCAGCTGATCGGGCTGTTTTGCGAATAGCAGGTGAGTTTATTTTTTTTTAAGTTTTCTTAAAATTATATTATTTACACTTTGCAAGAAAAAAACAAGTATTTTTTTTTAATGTATTCTTCTAGGTACAATTTTTTAATAAATACATAGCTTAGTCTCCGTAGATAGGTTCTATTAAATTATCCTGTATTTTAAGCTCCATATTCAAGAACATCAGGGTTATTTAAGGACGTGCATGTGGTCTGGGACCCGAAGTGTTTTAGGACCCTATTTTTGCAATTTTTTTTGACTGAATTTCACCCGAAAGAATGATGGTACATTGATTAAATTTTGTATGAATGTTAAATTGGTCATCCTAACACCGAATTAAAATTTATTATGTCTGTCAAGTAAGCACTAACACTTGTGATGCAACTTTGTTCAAGACGTCGAGTGACAATTATTTATAGCAAATTTATAGCAAAAAACCAAACAAACAAAAAAAAAAAAAAATTCATATGGTAGTGCAAGGTTTCTAAAATGCACCTATATGGGTGTTATTTCTAAAATAAAGGCACGACAATTTTTTTTATAGCATAGAGTGCTATGAATTATTTAGGGACCATCGATTATAGCAACATTTATAGGAAATCGGTAATTTAAAGCAGAATTGTACGTTTGGTAGTGTTAATTTTATATTGTTAAGTTTAGGGGGTGTATTTTCCAAAATATAAGTGGGACAACATTTTTGATAGCGCCATCTATTTACGACAAAATTACGACAGTTTATGACGTTGTTTTTTTCAAATTTTGAGCAGTTTTTGTTATTATCGTCGTTTCAAGACTTTTCCAAAGTTGGTAGTGCTAACTTGACTGTCGATTTAGCACTACCAGGGGTTAGTTTTAAAAAACTAGGCGCGACAATTTTTTTTTTCACTACAAATTTACGACAAATTCACGACAATTAATTGCGTCATTACTTTTTTGAATTTTGAATGTATGATGACTAATAGCTTCTACATATTTTTAAAATTGGTATCAGGACGCTTAGAATTTTTACACTTAATAAATCTACGTATTCACACTAAGGTTACACCTCCACTTCCTAAATTTGCTATTGGTTTTTAGACTAATTGTTTTTTATTTTTATCTTAAACTAATGTCTGTCGCAATAAATTTTGAAGTCGTTCAAGAATGATTATGTGCAATCACATTCCAATTTTAAATAAAAGATCTCATTACTGTTTAATTCTTATTTTATAATCGCATGTTCTAAACCCAGTTATAATTTTGTGTCTGTTATTAAAAGAAGAAACAATTAAATATATGGCACGAAATTCATAAAAAATATAATGTACATACATAATTTACTTAAAGTGATGGGTATTTGAAAGTTAAAACAATTATATTCAGCTATTATACCTCTTTATGGGTTTACTGTTTTAAAATCATATAACAATTAAGAATACAAAAAAAACCATCAAATATGTTCGGAATTAAGAAAAAGCGAATGGAATGTTCTTAGCTTTATTTTTCTTCTTCAGTAATTGCAATGTGAGAATATGTTAATTTTCAATAACATGCCTCACATTATATTGAAAATTGTGAAACAAAACCTTCAGGAGCATAAGGAAAAAAAAAATATAAAATGTTCATGTCTTATGGGAATACAAAATAATTATAATGTGGGTTTTTATTATTCTAAAAATAATGACTCCACTTTACTTTGCAATTCATATTAAGTACAAAAATGCAAAGTGCATAGGTTATAATATGCGAAATTGCATAGATTTATACTATTTGACACCATATTTTGAATTTATAGTTTCAGTTTTAACAATTGCTTGAAAATATTCAACTATCTTTGCCATCGTTAGTTGATGGAAAAGTTCCTTGTCTTCTTCGGAAGCTTCAGTAAAATCGATTTTTCAATCCTTTGACCTTAAAAATAGATGTGATGTCGTGATGTGGAACAATGATTCATATTTCTAAATAAGGACGTGTTGCAAGTATTGTTTGTTTTAAATGTTCAACATGATAAAGGAGGATCCTCTTTATGCATCATTCATAAATGGAAGTTCCTTTGACTCAGCGTTTATTATAGGAATATAAAAGTTTCCAATGGAATATGCCAAAGAATATAGTTTGCTTTCTTTTGCAGTATTTTTATAGAATCATTGTTCAGAGATATTTATATTGGTATAGGAACTCGTGTATACATATTTCATGTATGATTTTATTTTCTGTCATAAAGGAAGATATAGACTTAACCATTTACCTCCCACGCATTGATTAATATAAAATGAAAGTTATTTTTTTTTAAGGAGAAATATGTATGTATATAACAAAAGGGACCAATTTGTAATTAATCTTACTTAGTAGAAGTGAACTTGTTGAATAAAACAAGTTTCATCTATTTTTTGTACACAGTAAGTTATCATTGTGTCTCAGACGTTTTTAGTTAAGAAGAATGAATGAACACCTACGCTTATATCATTTAAGAAAGAAGTAATTTTAAAAGAATCTAGTGAAAGAATCTTATACCAAGATTCTTAATCCATGAGGGTCGAAGTTATTCAGCTTAACAACTTTTATTATTTACAATTTAAGAATTTTTTTGCCACTCATGAGATCTAAAAATATACAATAGGAATGCACTTACAAAAATCCCTGCAAAAGGGATTGAAGGTGGTAGCCAATTCGGTGTTATACACACAGACTTTTCAAAAGCTTTTAAAAGAGTGTAACATAATTTAATAAAAAAAAACTCGAATGCGTTGTTTTCACTCTCAATTGTTGAAATGGTTGAACCAATATCTGAACAAAAGGACATAGATTGTAAAAATGGAATCTAATATTTCAAATAATATTTTTACTTTATCGGGGGTTCCGCAAGGAAGCCACTTAGGACCACTTTTATTTGTGCTCTTCATAAATGACCTTCCGCTACGTGTGAAATTCTCGTAAAACTTGCTATTTGCGGATGGTTTTAAGAATTTTAAACATATCCAGTGTTCACTTGATTGTTTTCTTTTGCAAAAAAATCTCAATAGTATTTTCCAGTGGTGTGAAGGTAACTACACGGGTTCATGTTACATAGACGTCGTTTTTCGAAACTGTTAGTGCGACCCATATGGGCCAGCGTCCACCAGCGGTAAGTGTACTTTATGTATCTTTTGTTAATTTTTAAAACCGGGAATACTTTGTGTTTTATAAATATTTTGAAAAAAAACTTCTATAAATGTTATAAGTAGGCCAACAAAAAAGCTTCGAAGCAAGAAATTAACTCTGATTGTTCTTCACCGCAACGTGACCCTTCATATTTGTACTTTGCTCTTATGTTGACCGTGGGTCAGTCCGTGGTCTTCCAACATCACTGCCATTTGACAACCAGGAAGGAACACCCGGACAACCGATTTTTAATACTAAGATTTTTTTGACATTTAAAATTTAGTATATTATTTTTAAATTTAGACACTGTAACGTTAGGCCCCCTATGTGCCAACAATTCTAACACTAAGCCATTGTATCATATTATTATTTGTAAGTCTTCAATAAAACAAGATTGAATTGAATTGAAATTTGTTTTTATGTTTCTGAAATCACCTTTACTCTGACAAAACTGATGGGCTTACTAATATTCGACATGCTTA
Source organism: Meliscaeva auricollis (assembly GCA_948107695.1). NCBI lineage: Eukaryota > Metazoa > Arthropoda > Insecta > Diptera > Syrphidae > Meliscaeva > Meliscaeva auricollis. Next base: position 27,736,653 of record OX403619.1, on the reverse strand, counting down.
GATCAGAGTTATCCAACATTTAATATGACGGCAAGTTTTTAATGTTTCTAGTTTCTAGATCAGCAGGCAGTAAAAAACTAAAATTTGCAATTAAGGGGTTTATGGGATAAAACTGAAAAGTCACCTTTACAAACCTACAAGTGTGTAAAACATAATCACCGCTATCGGGAACGAAATTTCCTGGGGATTTTTTTCTTGTGAAAAAGGCTTCAAATCGAAATGGATTTTTTTTCCATTTTTGCTTTTTATTTGTTGCTCTGGGTATGAAAAACGACGAAAAAGTGAAAAGAAAACGATTTTCCAGTATTTTCAATTGAGCGCCCTCTTCCCGATAGGGGTGAATATAGTTTTTTTTTTAATTCAAAAAAGTTTAGTTCTTTGATTCTGAGCACTAAATTATTTTCCGATTTCAAAGTAAAGACAACAAGTAACATTCAGAATTCTAACAATCTCAAAAATCAATCCTTTTGATATTGTTGCCGTGTTTGCTGAACAACAGTAGACATAAAAAAACAGTCTCCCGAACATCATTTTGTTTACTAACAGATAACATTCACAATTAAAAATTAAAAAAAAAAAAACTATTTTATCTTAACACAACTTCTGCAATGAAGAAATTGTGTATTTTTGCTGTGTTTAATTTCATGAAGTACCAAAATGTTCTTCAGTAGATTTCAATCAATTTTGCCCTCGTTTTATTTATGTTGATGGCTTCTTCATTGTTACGTGGAAAAAGCATAAACTATTTTCTATGAATTTATCTAGAGTGATAGAAAATGTACACATGTCCCTTTTTGTAAATTCTGATAAGTCTGATAATAAAATTGAAAAAGATTACAAGTTGAAGATGGTAAATGTTTTGCAATACTGGCGGTTTATTGGAGTATGACAGAATTTTGAAGAAAAAAAAATGAGGTAAATGTTGTGTTGAGGGTGAAAGAAGCCGCACGTGTATAAAAACTTTTTTTGACACATCAAATGTCATGTTGACATCTCTACTGTCATTTTGCAGAAATGAACTATACTTATTCTTATTTCCAGATTTGTTTGTTTCCTCTGAAATATCAGTGAAATAGATTTTCACTTCGGAAAAGTTCAAACAAGGTACTATACTCTGTCCAACAAAAATTGTCAGTACAGGTCTTCTTACAAAAGGTCTCTTAAGAAAACGCACCTTCCTGCTAGGCCGAGAAAGTGGCATGACTCCACTTTTACTCTTATTATTAAAAACGTAAATGATTTAATGGGACGAACTCTAGTCAAGTTGAACACTGGAAAGAGTTCTGAAATATCTTGACGTACACAAAAATACACCCGAATAATATCTCTCCCATCATTTTGAAGAAGTGTTTTTTTTCACGCTGGTAAATCCACTAAGATTTGTCCCATTCTATTGGTCCTTTTTCAAATTAAAAAAAAAAAGGAAGGAACGACCTTCTTTCAAAGGTTATGTAAAGAAATATCTCGAAGAAATATTAGGTCCACGGGGGTTAAGTATCAGTGGAACCAATATTTGCAAAGTAATACTAGGCTTGTATATTAAAACCATTTGATAGAGATCTGGTTCACTTAGATTTAACTCGAGTTCCCAAGGGCTCCATTTTGTTTCCCATCCTCTTTAAACTTTAAATTCATGTTTTTTTCCGAAATTTCTAATCCACTAAATTGTTTTGCTGAAAAAAATATCAGTTTGCCTTCGAGGCATTGAAGTGGCTAACAATTTGAAGTTGTCGGGCAATTATATCGACGTTATAAGGTTGACGAACGGCTCACACGACAACGACATGGATACATTTTATGGAGCAAATGAGCAACAAAAATTGAGTTTGAAACCTGGTATCCAGTTAGTCTTCTTCTTATAATGAAATCACTTTGCATTTTCGACTGTTGTGTTGCCAATTTAATTTAATTCAATTCAATTCAATTTAAATCATACACTTGCTTAAACAAGTCCCCCAAACATAGCAAATACAGACTTAAAAATGTCTAAATTCAAACTATATATTACAGTCTCTTTCTTCGATGGATCTTAAACTTCAAACACTTTTATTACCATTATTTCCGCTTGGAACAATCTGCATTGATTTGAAAGACAGACGAAAATCTGTTTGAGTACCCATTTGTCTTATTAAACTGAGCTATATTCCAGTTCTTATATTGGATTTTTTTTTATAGCAACGAAATTCAATTGCACATAAACCGGAAACCACTTAACAACCAGGAATAATAAAAATAAATTAAAAAAAAACAACTTTGTTAGAATATACTGTGGTCATGTGAGTAATTTGTGGCCAAGTCCAATTACATAAATTTGCCTTTGAAGAATTTTTATACCACAAGATAGTTTTGTGTTTGATGTGTGACTTTTGAGAATTTCTGTCTCATGCAATTTCTCATAAAAATAAAAATAAAAATAAAAAAATAACAAGAAAATGTATCATTATAATAGATTCTTTGAATGTCGATTACTTCACCTGGAACTGGAAGCAGAAGCCGGTATCATAAACTTATTTAGATATGAATGAGCCACGTGTTTTGAGTGCTTCCTCAAGAGAGTACCAAGTCATCGACTGCTACTGATGGTGAAGTGCCTACTGTGTTGTAGGATATGAATCAGTTCTTTTAAAAACGTGAATTAACTATGAAATTCATTCAAGTCACGAAAAGTCTGTATCGAACGTTGCGTTGTTGGTTGTCGTCGGCTTCGTCACCTTATTTAAATTTTCTAGCGGTGTGTTTTTTTTTTTTAATTTTTTTTTTTCTTTTCTTTGAAAGCCAATAAAGGCAACTATTATGTACGTAATCTGTAAAGTTAACATTTGTTTCAATAGATCGCTCTCATATTTATTCTTTTTTTTTTTTTATATATTTGAGTTGGCATTGTGAAGCAATTTAGAGATAATAGGGTGTATCATTTTGAGTAGTTCAATATACGGTTATTTTGGAACCTGACTTTATGAGCTGTTCGGTAGCTTCAACATCAGTTGATTATTTATTCAGAAGGAGATTCCCGGCTGTTTGGTTTTAAGAGTTGCATAATAGTTCGGCCTAAAGAATTGAATTAATTAAAGTATGGTCTGTGGGAATGTAGGTAATATGGAGTGGAATAAAAATCCCTGACAATATAAATATTGAAGCTTTGTTGAATGAAGAGCTTCTCAATTCCAAACGAAGTCAACAACTTGACTGTGCGATGTTTTAAAAAAGTTTCTGTATAGTGGTATGAACATTTTTTCAACATTTTGAACTCAAAGTTCAGAACAGGATTCCTCAGTAAAATTTCCAAAATTTCGGATATGGATGGTGAACTTTCCTCACTGAACCTGGTAGATTGTTAAAGAAATGTTTAAGTCACTTTAACAATACGGGAGCTTTCTTAAGAATCGCGTACACAATTGTCTGCAGCAGAACTAGCCGGGATTTTCATTCTAGCATATTACCAGTTGTATTCCGCGCGTCCCAGTGTCCAGACGGTCTTCCAAACTGCAATCGTTTTGTCAGTATGTCAAGTACAAAAAAATAATTTGCATTTGGAGTAGTTCCAATTTAAAAACTTCAAATTGCTCTCATGCAAAACTAAGTATTTGTGATTTAGGCTACTTCTGCATTGTAGCGACGGAAATTTGCATAAATTTGTTAAAGAATTTGTGACAAAATCTAGACTTGTCAGTTATCAAATCGATGACGGAAAGCAAAATCGTTCAAAGTTCTTAGTAAATCCTATGGAGTTTGTACAATTTTGCTTTCCACATACGAAATGCAGCAAAGAAAGTAGGATTTTTTGGTATCGGTTACCCTGTTCTGTGAAATACATTTTTCGTCAGTCTATTTGACAAGTGAAGAAAACACAAAAGCGTAAGTTTCAACAGTCTATAATATTGCTGCTTTAATTAGGGTTGGTTGGCTCTCCTGATACTTTTTATCATGTCTAGACCCAATCTACCCGCACTAGCCCCTTTATCACCCCTAAAGTATAATGAACGAATTATTCTCCCTTATTACTGTATAAGCTGCTCGTATGTTTTTAAATCTTTTAGCCCTGTTTTGTTCAAGTGGGTTGGGTGATTTTTTTTTTTTTTGTAAAAGTTCACTTACATTAAAATTTAATGGAAACTTGATGTACTTATACGCCCTTGGGTTTGTATAGTGTATCTGTGTGTACTATCGTAAAAGCCTCATTATATGCTAATTTATTTATCTCAACTTTAATTAGCTGCTATGGGCAGCAGTCACGTCTAGTCCATATACATAGGTGACGGATTTAAGTAACGTCATTGATATAAATAATTCTCTATTACCAGCCATTATAGCCAACTAGTCAACTACCTATAAGAGCAGAGGCACTACGACCAGCCACAGCAAGCAAAAGCCTTTTCAAGTGTTCAATGTCTAATTGCCGGCCATGATATTGCAAAAGTCTCCACATATAACGGGTTGGCGACCGGCGTTTATCTGATTTGAAAATTCTCACTTAAAAAGACAAGTGCAACAGATAATTATTGTAAAAATGTATCTCATGGATGCCGCATGACTCGACGTTGGCCGGCTGATGCTGATGCTAATGCTGCCGGCATCAGTTCATTAACAATCTCTTAAACAAGCCATTTTATTTTATCTCTACTTTGTCTCTCTCGGTTTGGTTTGGTTTGGTTCTGGGATTTTCGATTGCTTTATCTGGAAAATTTGTTCATAAATGTAGATAAAGTGGTATTCAATTTTCCATTTTAAGTACCATGACAAGGAATGCGGTATGCTGAAGAGTCGATGCCGATGATGCCGGCTGGCCGCTATTTTTTTTATTTCCAATTTCAAATCCAATTGCAAATGGTTTTGATTTTGAGTTATCCAAATGGAAATGGAAATGATGCTGTGTGCTCTTTTTAGTGCTAATTCGAGAAAAACCATCATACCAACATACATTTGTTTTTTTTTATTATTATTGAGAAGAAAATAAAAATAAAAAAAAAAATGTAAAATGCCTATACATCGTCACTGATGAGTGTGTTTGTTAGGCGGAAACAGGGCGCGCTGCGCTCTGAGGAGTTCCAATCGGCAACCATCAAGAACGAAGCAGGCAGGTACTAATTTAAGAAATCTTATTCACACATTTAAAATGCACGACAGACAACGTTCGTATTATTTGCTTTGTTTCGAAATGTTCTTTTATTATTACTTTTTTTTAATTTTTTTTTTTGACGAAGTTCTTCGATCGTATTTCGTGAGATTTGTGGCCTGGCTTTTTGTTGTTGTTGGTTTTAACAGATCCGGATTTTTGGATTTTTAAAGGCGACAGGCCTCAGGGATGTATAGCAAGTCAATGACCTTTGTTTTAGTAATCCTCTCATTGTAATAATAGTTCAATGGACTTGTTATTGCAACAATATTTAGGATTACGAATATGCAGCGTGCGTTGAGAAAAGGCATCCAGCTTAGAGCTAAAATACTATTTGTATACCTTGAATATAGATAAACAATACAGGACCGAAATATTTAGTATTGCTTTAGTTTACACAATGGAAAAGCGACTAAAAGCCGCGGTAAAGAAATAGTAAAGTGAAATGGTACTTTTGGATTTGCGTTCAATTTAAGTTCCATGAATGTTCAATGTCGTACGAGTGTGTCCCTAGGGTTATAAAATTAATTTTTGGCGCCATTTTAAATTTAAAGTTAGGAGTCAAAATATAACAATAATCTTGAAATAATGAACAGAAAAAACCAATTGTACAAATTTAAACGATTTTTTGTTACCTCGGAACTTTTGATTTGAATTTCGGTCCAGTTCTGACAATGACATCCATGAAAAAAACATAAAAGTCTGAAAACGTCAGTATTTCTTATCACTTCAAAGACTTTTGTGCATTCAAATTTATAAAAAAATATTAACTTGGATACATACTTGGACCATAGTTGAAACTCAGACGAAATCGGCGAGTTAAAATCCTGAATCATGGTTAATGTTAGTAGAAACCCCTAAACACATCTTCTTTAATACGGCTATGGTGAAAATAGGCCTAGGTTAGGTCAAAGAAAGAACAAAATCGTTTCGGAGAGGGTCTATTCCCCTGCGTTAAGGCGGAAGTCGAAGGTTTGAAAAAAAAAAAACAAAAATATTAAATAGAAGAAACCAACAATATTAAAACACAGCGGCAACACTATTGTATGTGCTTTTAAATATTATTCTTCAAATAGAAAAAAAAACTAGTTTCTAAATCAGCTTTATAAGACAATTAAAGAAGGATTTCTTGATTTTCAAAAATGTATAACATGGATATTGTATGAGTTACTGTTTTTATTTTAAATATTTTTTTTCCAAAATGAAATGAATGAGTAATACATTTCAACACTTTCTCTTTATCAATATGAAATAATATCTAAGCTTTCCCCATTCTACGGTAAAATAATTAATCCTAGAAGAAACTTATCACTTACTTAGCTTAACAGTTTAAAAAAAAAATTCAGGACTGGTTTTTTCACTCAAAGTTGAACATAACTTGAGTGTTTGATTTTTTTGATTTTCAACTCTCAACTTGATCAACTTTAGATTTTTTAAACTCTCGAAAAAAGTAGAAGAGCAAACTTGAGAGTTGACATACAGATATTATTTTTTTCTCTTGAAAAATAAATAAGAAATTTGTTTTAGAAGTTGTTTCGCTTTTTACCTAACAGTAAAAAAAAAAAATACAAAAAAAATTAAGTTTTACTATTTTGAAGCAATAATTTTTGGAAAAAAAGGTCATCTTATATTCTTCGGCATAAAGGCGATACAACTTACTAGCCAATGTAATTTAGAGAACACAACACAGTTATGTTCTCGGTAATTAAATAAGAAAAGTAGGACTACCTTTTCAATCCGACAGCAATGATGTTGCTAAACTTTATTGGTAATGCCGTATTCTTATCGCGTTTTGTGGCACACTTCCGTTTATTTAGTTTTCATATTATATTCGCCTTTCAGCGAATAAATATCTGTGGAAAGTCTTGCATCAATTTTTTTTCAGCTATAATTTTTGTTTTATTTTAGATTCAAAAAGCACTATTTTTATCAAAATATCACACAAAACTTTAAAAAAATCAGTAGATTAGATTAGATTAGATTAGACTTTATTGAGTATACAAAATTTTAAATTACAATGTTTGAATACAAGTCGGGTACGACCTGGTATAAAACCGTCGGTCAGTATGATTTATTCAAATTTATTTGAATATAATTTATAAAATGACAGATGTTGTTTTATTTTGACAAATACCCCAGCACCAGGGATATTCTCAACTAGGGAGTTGAGAAACAAATTGGTAAAAGCCACTTAAGTGGCGTGTATTGTCGTTTCACTAAGAGATTTTTTTGAATATTTAAGACTAATTTCTGATTGAAAAAAAAAAATTTCTGGGGTAAAATGAAACTATATTATTATTACATCCTACTAAACATTTTTGAGGTCTCAAAAATTGATCAAGTTTGAAGAGGTGCAATTTAAAAAATTTTATGGCTACGTAGACAATTTTGTGCTCAAAATTTGCCAAATTAAGTTTTCTTGAACTCTTAGACACATAATTGTAACTAAAAACTAATCCTTCTTGGTAAAATGTATCAAAAACTGCAAAATCGTTGAAAATTTCGTGATTTTTTTTGCATTTGTTACCATGTTGCGTTACGAAATTTTTTTTGGAACGTCATATTCGGATTTAGCAACCCCAAAAACATAAGGTATGAAAGAAATTAAAACTTCCCGAAAACTTTCCTGGTAAAAACACAATTTAACTGGATTAAACTGAAGTTTACTTGTATTTTATATGGAAAATCTTCGAACATACTAATTATTGAGGTCTCATATTTTGAGGAGATTTTTTGTTGTGTATTTCCAACAGAAAGTGGAAAGTAGAAAAAAACAATAGTTAAAAAATAGCACTCTAGTATGTATAAAAAAAATATTTTTATCTAAGCAATTTTGGCTCAAGGTGCTATTACGTGCGATCTAGTCTTGCATTTTCTTTTTAAAGTCAGTTTTGACTGATAAACTCATTAAAAAAAAAACACATCAAGCCCTCAATTGATAAATAACAAAACTCAAATTAAAGTAAGGTCTGAAATCTGCATTAAAATAATTTTTCTACTGCAATTTTTTTCTGATTTAAGTTGACATCATGTAAGAATGAGTAGACTAAATAATAACTCCAAAAAAGCAATAATATCATTCACAACTTAAAAAAGTAAAACGATTTCGTACTCTTTCTAAAAAAAATGTAAAAAAAATATGAAGACATTTTTACTATGATATTTGTTGCAGGCCCCTAATAGGTCCGACACTGTGCTTTTCAAAAATACGCACCGTACGCCTAGAATGAGGACGTGTTACAATGTTTATAATACACCATAGGCGTCCACTCTATTGTACAAAAAAAAAAAGAAACAATTGAGTAAAAAAAATATATAAATTTAAATAATACGATAAACGGTTTGCCCTCAATGGGCCATTGGGGCAGTGGCACACTTTGTCCCCCCATATTCATCACTGCGGGTATATTGCACTCTGTGATTTGTTGTTTTTGTTGTTGCTGATAGCTGCCGCAGTTTATCACTTATTTCAATTGTTGTTATGTGCGGTCATGTAAAAATACAAACGAAAAAAACGAAAAATAAAGTTTCAATTGAGTAATTTTAATTTTTGTTTTGGAAAATAAAATGTAAATGCGTTATTTTTCCACTTTGATAAACAATTTTTGAAGTATGACGAAATACAGTTCAATGTCAATGTCGAATAAATTAACGATAGAATTTATATAGTATCATCATCAGGTTGTGAAAATAATAATTACTCACGCGAGAACATTCTATCTGCGTTACTCAATAAATCAAACTCAACTTTAGTGTGTCATTTCAAATAGATTATCTCCCTTTTTTAAATACTAATAAATTAATTTAAGTTCACTTTTGACGAACAAGTACACGTAAGGCTGTGGAAATATCAATCCAATAGGGGGTTTTCTCAATATTTCCAATTAAGGTACCTTTGGATTACATTTTTTTATTCTTGTTTTGTAATCAAATAAGGAAAAATATAAACCAAGCTTACAAAAGCTGATTCAAAAGAATGTTAAATAACAATTTTTTAAGGGGGTTGAAAAAAAAACACAATCTTATAACACGATTAGGCCAGTGCCAATAATTAAAAAAAAACTAGGTAAAATGGTATATGAAACTGAAAAATAAATTGGGCGAAAAGTGGGCGAAAAAGTGGGATGGGGTCGAAAATCGTGTTTTTTTTTCCTAAGGTAGACCTCGTAGCGAAAAAAGTTCAATTCAATAGTAGTAGGTGGTAAAAAATTCTACAACTTTGGTTCAGATAATTTTTCTATGTAACTCAAAAATATTGTGAAAAATTCCAAAAACTAAATTTTTTAATCTTTATCTTTTTCAAAAAATAGTTAGATTTTGATGAAACTTGAGTTTTTGACGAATTGATTTTGAAAAAAATAGTCTAATTTTCAATCAAAAAAGTTGACGAAAACATTTTTGATTTTTGAAAATGTTGCGATGGATTCTTTTTGGTTAAATCATTTTTTTAAAAACTAAGTAAGAAAACAATACAGTTATTGTAAAAAACTTTGTTATGATTTTAGTTCCTTTTTAAGCAGATATTAGTTTCGCTTCAAGCCTGTTAGTTAACCTGTTAACCGTTGAATGTTGTCTTCCTACTCTTCAGCTTTAAGAATCTTTATCTTTATTACAACCTCACCTCAACCTCATAGATCAAAACCGAGGTCAAGATTTTGGTTCCTTTGATTCTTTGTTCGATTTCTGTAATAACGAATTAAACAGGTTGAGGATGTCGATAGTCCAACGATCTATTTTCTAGGTCCGAATTAGCGACTGATAGGGCTTGTTCTTGACCCTAAGCCTACGTCAAAGGTGTTTTCTTAATGAATGGTATTTACCTCAGGTCTGATTTGTCTAAGGGACAACGCTGAATATTATGTCTTACAATTGTTGTTAGTCTGAAACAGGTGCTGCCATTCCGTCTGAAGAAAACTCAACTTGAATTTTTGCATCCCATCGCAACTACTAACCTGGGTCATCGTGTTGTCGTCAATATGTATCATCCTTATCAGTGACGTTGTTGTTGCCCTTAGCATTTTGGTATAAATGTGACGGAGTAGCCTGATAGGGTTCGCTCAGTAGTTCAACCTTGCTAAAACTGAAGACGCATCCGTTAGTAAATATTTTTTCCACTTTTAGATGAAACAAATGGAAACTGTTACTCTTTTCGTTTAGTATAGTTAGTACTGATAAATATGTCAGTTCGCTCTGTCGACCAATAAGTGACCTTGTGCAAAATTGAATTCCGCTACCTTATCGCCTTAAGCTTCCTTGCGGAAGTCAGCGTAAACTACTCCACCACGTCAAGTCTTACACTTTACACCTTTTGTAAAACTAAATTATAATGAATTTAAAGTTTTGGCTGTACTACGTTTCTTGCTACTTAGTGTACGTAGTGACAACGATAATATGCATTACCCAAAAGCAGCTAATTAACTTTTAAAATTAATAGCTTAATCATCGATTTATTCAAAATGATCATTTATCTGTATATAATCTTACTGCTAACCCCCTTCTTGCTTCATTTTTATTTTAGTTTACTAATGATAATAATTTGTTGGCTTAACTTATATAATTAAAACAAACAAATATTGAAATATTTAATCCACAAAGAATAGATATGCCAAATTCCTTAATCCCAATTTATAACACTTCCCTCTCATTAATTTTTTTTTCTTTTGTCAAAAACCACCAAGGTCATTGTGAAATTCAAAAGAACAGAACAATAATGCTTCTGGATTTATACAATGTTAAAGATTTGTCACAAATTTTAAGATAATCCCCCTTCAACCAGTTTATAGGCTTAATAAATTATTCATATCTACTTAAGCTGGGCCAGTTATATTAACACTTTTTATCCATAACAAATTTAATATTTGTATCATTCAGATCGTCAAAAAAAAAAACTATATATTATGACAATTGGTATTGGAATTTGCTGTTTTTAAATGCTAATTTAATGTTAATTTTTGATTGACAAAATAAATTTATGAGGATTTTATTTTTATCTGGCGTTTATCCAATTATTAATAATGTCTTAAGCGTTTCATAAATTTGTAAGTTTTTACTTAAAAATATTTTTAAGATGAACAATTAAAAAAAACAATACAAAACAAGTCAATAGTAAACTACATACTCGTAGATACTTCTTTTTGAGGGCAATTAATTTCTTGATTAAATTTCTTAGTGCGCTGTTGGACTATTGATTTCGATTACAAAATGGTCGTTATATTCTCATTTGCTATTAAAAATAATATTTTTAAATGATTTGCAATTTTTTTTTTAAATTTTATTTTTATTGAATTCAATTTTTTATTGATTTGCAATTTACATTTCTTATTGATTTGAACTAATCTTATCTTTTAATAAAAATCTATTTTAAATTCGATCTATGTTGAACTTTTATTTGCGGCTTCTTTGCCAGATTAGCTTTTTGTTTTTGTTTTTATTTTTTTTAGAAATAAAACTTAATTATTTTAATGCGGCTTCTGAATTGCGGTATTGCATTGCAATAAAAGTGGACGAAGTTATCTAAGACGTCGGCGTAGCTGTTGGGGAATTGCTAAAATATAATTAATTTTTATTAATTTTCAGAGAAAAGCAAAATACAGTGGACTCCCTCTAAGTTAAACTTTCACGGAATATCGTGAAGTTTCGGAAAAATTCGAATTAGAGGGATTGAAAATAGGTTATTTAAAATTGAGGGGAACACAAAAAATGGCGAAAAAGTTCGATTTAGAGGGAAATTTGACTAAGAGGAAAATTCGACTTAGATGGAGTCGACTGTAGGTACATACAAATTTACGAAAAAAATAATAAATACAATTAACGTTAAATAAATATTCGCAACAATACGTGATATTAAATTTGGAATTCATTATTAATAAAAAAAACAGCTGTGAAGTAGAAAGGATCGTTTTTGGGAAAAAATGCGATTTTCTTTGCGGCCCTTATACATTTTATGTACTTTAGAACTCTTTTGCAAGAGTTCCAGAATACCTACAAAATAAAATAGATTATTTTTTAAGTTTTCTCAAAAATTTTATGATAAAAATCCACATTCAAGCCATATTTGCATTAGATTTTGACTTAAAATATCAAAAATATGTAGATTTGTTTTGAAAATACTGTATAACCCATTCATGGCACAAAAAACGTTTTCATATTGTAGTCTTTCATTAATAAATATATCAGAACTGTGCTGAAATAAAGTCAAATTAAAAAAAAACTCAGAACTCCATCTGTAGATTTTTAAGACACAAATATTTTGTTAACTTTATGTCATCACTTTAACAGAATAAATTAAATCAGGTACTACATTCTCTTAAATTCTTTAGAACAATGTTTTACCTTAGTTTTTTTTTTTTTTAGTATCTCATGAATCATTTATTTTATAGACTCATTCAAACACACTTTAAATAGAAAATTAATTTCGAAAGAATCCAGGAAAAACAAAACAAAAAAAAATTCAATTTCGTTAAAGTTGTGCCCCCGAATCGAAACTAAACAGATTTTGGTGATAGATGGCTCATATTTGATGGCGGGGCAACATAAAACTCTGCAAGTTAAAAAAAAAAAGTTTCATTTAAACAAACTTATTTTTAGATATTTTTATGATGTGTTCTTCTTTAAAATAATGTTTTTGAGATTTCCGTCGTCGTCGTTGTCGGTCGTATATCCACTCTTGCATTTTTTTTTTGTAACTTACTTAAAAATGATTTAAAATCTTTCAGAAAATATTGTCTATTTTTCTTTGAGTTACATTTTCTTGAGTTTTGTGGAGAATAGATAAAAAAAAAATATTGTATTGACATGCGACACCATAACAAAAAAAAAAAAAAAAAATACTTTCAGATATGAACTCATAAATATCAAGTCATAACTTAAATTGCCACAATTAAAGGCTTGACAGAAAAAAAAACATGACGTTCACACAGCCTCCATCGTCATTGATCAATTCAATGTAATAAAAGAAAAATGAATAATAAAATCCACCACTGGGTCGTACGAAATTGCTTTCAAGCTCAAGGGTCTTTGGAATTGTTTGTTGGTTAAATGTGTTTATAATAATTGTAACCCAGTATGCCTGTAAGGCTGCTTGCGATCTTTTGAATCCTATCTTTATCACATTAAACTTGTTAGAAAAAAATATATAAAAAAAAATACAATAGGACTTGAAAGAATCTTGTTTGGTACAATGGATTGATAGAAAAAGACGGTTATTATCATTTGAAAACCTACGGCATTGAGCAGTTAAAGCTTTAGAATGAATGTCAGGAGGACTTGAGTATAGAAATCTATGAAGAAGTCTTGAGGAATTGTATATAATAGTTTAAGAACGTTTCTGTCGACTTCGAGAAAGTAAATAAAAATAAAAATAATCTATTAGAATGATCTTAAAGTTGAAACCAGGCAAGTGTTATCTTAGCCTACGAGTACAAAAATACGATAATTCAGATGCGGTAAAGAAATCATGCAATGCGATTAAATAAATCAATGTCCATAAATATTTTTCAAAGAAACTACTATTTCCGTCAATAATTCCTATTGAGCCAATTGTCCTTAAAGTTATGGTCAAAACTAAAATTGGTACAGGCCGTGGACATGACCTATCAGAACTTAGAACCTTGTTTTTTTTGGCAACAATACCGATTTTTGATTTACTGGAGTTTTTTTTTTATTTTTTAAAAAAAACCCTTCTTTGAACCCTCCTTCCATAATTGTTTTTTTTTTTTTCACAAATGTTTCACTAAATAATTGTGAAAAACAAAAATCAAATGTAGACGATGGGTGCAAAATACTGCATCGAAGAAGAGTTCATTAAAATCATTAAAACCTTTTCCGAAAAACTAATTTAGACTAGTGTTCACCGTATTGAAAGTTTTGCTAAAAATATGGCATTGTTTTTAAAAACGAAATCTCTTTTAAACCAAAATATCACAAAAACAGTGTTTTTGGGAAGTTCAAAATTTGATATCTGAAAAACTTTGAACGAAAGAGCATATTTGCCCTCTCAAAACTGAATTGGCACTCTAATATGACCTTGGGTCGATAAAAAAAAACGAATTGTTTTGGAATAGACATGTTTTTTTTCCACTTGGACCATATACAAATTAGTTTGAAGTTTTTCCGATGCATTAGCGGGCCAAATAATACAATTGTCAATGCCCATATGAGAAACATGGAACAATACCGAATGCCGATGAAACAACGAGTAAAAAAGTATTGAAAATCAGGAAAAATATAGTGAAAAAAAACTTGGGGTTTTAGAGTTCATTCACCAGTATTCCGCGCTTTTATCCATAATATTCCACGATTTTTACCGTAGTTGTCTTCGGTATTCTGCAAATTTTTCCTTTACGTTTCAAGCAGTATTCCAACCTTTTTTTCAAGGTATTTCGCAATTTTTACCATGATATGTCTCATATTTTTCCGCGAATTTTCATATATTCTCTTCCGCGATTTTACACTTTTATCTGTGAACTTGTTTATTTTTTCAGCAGTGTTTTAAACTTTTTCTCGCAGTAGTAAAAGCGACTTTCCATGCGGTATTTCGCGATCATTTACGTGGTGTTCAAAAGTTTTTTCACCACTTCATCGCTTCTATTCCGCCCTTTTATGCACAATATTCCGCGCTTTTTGTCGTGCTGATTTTTTCACGACATTTCAGGATTTTTCCGCGACTTTTCAGCCTTCACTGTGAGTTTCTTCACTTTTCTTCGCGATATTTTACGCTTTTTCTCGTGAACTCGAAAAAAGCCGATAAGTTAATGCAATGAAACAACTTGAATTAACTCTTAAAGTATAATGAACACAACGACATCTGCTGGCATTGTCCAACCCAGCATTCTGTGTTTTGTTTCTATCGTGTAATTCTTTTTTTTTCAATACATGGGAAAACTAACCAAAAACATGATTTTCCAAAGTTTTAAAAGTTATTCTGTTGTTCCTAAAGAAAGCGAATCCAACTACCCAGATTAAATCGGTTTAGCAGTTCTTGATAACTTTAAATGATAACTTTGTTTTATATATTTACATGTTTTGATATTTTGCTTAAAGCTTAAGTGACTTAATTCCCATAAAAAGTTTTTAAACAATAAAAAATATTAACTTTTGAAATTCAAGGTTTAGAAATAGTTTATTGTTCGAACTTGGGTCAAAATTCTTTATCACACTAATTGAGAAAAACAATCAATTGTACATATGATTTTGAAAACTATATAATTTTCGATTTGACAGATATAGATTATGTATACCAATGAAAAGTTAGTTTCGCGAAAGCCTTCAGGAAATTCACAAATCCACACTATCCAAATGCGAACAAATTATGCATGATAACGAAAATGTTACTTAATTGACCTAGTAGTCGATTGTAGCCTCACAAAAAATCACCTGCACATAAACTACAATAGTGTCTCCATCAAATACTTTCTTCTTGTAGTCGTTTAATGCTCTGGAGGGTTCGCTTTCAGTAAATTTACTTTTCTATAAAGTCTCTTTTCAAAAATCATCATCGGAACACCTTCTTAAATTGGGAGAATTTATTTTCACAACTTCTTTTACATATCTTACTGGAATGTTTGATTTCAATAGAAAAATAAATAATTTTTTCAAACCCATTACATACCCTTATCATACCTTTATCGCAATCAAAAAACTGTACAAATCTAAATAATTGTTCTCGAATTGTAAACTATCTAAAGTCTAAACTCTAAACTAGTCTAGATAAACACAAGTATCTTTTAGTTCTGACTCGTTTGTTCTTTGCTAGTTCTTTCGACTTTATAATTCTTTAGCAATTTAGTTTAATTAATTTATGTATATTTTTTTTTATTTTTCTGTTTTAAATATTCGTGCCAAGAATAATAATACATAATTGTGTACATGTGAGTGCTTTAAATTCATTAATTCATTCAGTTTTTTTTTGCCACACTCTCTGTCCTTTAAACACAACTATCTATGTAGGTACTTTCTACACTATACCAAGTGACATCATCTTACATTATGTGTTACAATTTCTATGCATTTTATATACATACTTAGGTGTAGGTACATAATATGTACATTTATTTATTTTGTTTAATGAACAAGGGTAGTAAAAGACATGATCTCATTTTTTAAGTAGGTATTCTTTTTTTTCGCTTTCCACATTTAACTTTTAAATGTGGCATTGTCCCTGAACCTATCCCAATTTAACAAGTTTCCTTTTATTATTCTGTACAATCTTACACCGATGAGTGCCAAAGTGAATCATGCGCAAGATTCATACAACAAAACAACAACAAAAAGAAAAACAAAAAAAAAAGTAACACCAGAAGAAGAGAGATGGAGAGCCAGTTCAACTTGCAATATTCCGTCCAATGGAACAAAAATAAAAAAAATAAATTGAACGGCGCGATGCAGAGGAAAAAAAAGTTCAATGCCCCGGGTTGAAGCAACGTGAACGGTTAAAATACACGTTAATATACTGAAGTCGCGAAGTAGTAACAGATGCAAGTTTTGTTTGGGCGATGTAGTTTGTTACAACAAATCTCCCAACACTAACTGGGTGCATATAGCTTCGAAAGTATCTATACTATAGACTTTAGAGATACGAGAAAACCTACTTCTTCTAGTTGCTAAAGTTGCCGGTGCATGCGTTACGTCGGTCGTCGCCGTCGCTCCTGCTGCTGCCACCGCCAATGTTGTTGCTTAGAAGAGAGGGGTCATAACCAAACGCAATAAATGTAAAGTAAAACAAAAAAAAAAAAAACATATTTTTTTCTCCATGGTTGGTGTAACACGCAACACAACTACTACAAGCATTTCTACGATTTACCCACTGAAACTATCAAACATTGCATTGTGTTGTTGTTTTCTTTTTATTTTATTTTGTTGTTGTTTATATCTTTCTGTTTCTACCACCACCTGATCCAGTTAGAAAACACAATTAAGTACAATGGCTGCGGCAGCGCGGCTGTTGAGCTCGAGACGAGACACCAGCTCAATTGATGTATCTATCAGCGTGATTCCCAATTAGGAAGCCAGTATTTTTTTTTATAGAAGGAAGTGTATTTGCCGTATTATAGTTGGGAAACATGTTTAGGTACATGCGGTAAATGAAAATACATTTTCTATCCCGTCCCGCGTTTCCCATGTTTTGCGCAAAATCTACAAAAGAGCTTTGACAAGTTACCGATACCACTATTTTGTCGGTCTTTTTCATTACATTTAGCAAACAAACAAACCTATTAAATACCTAATCAATTTTTCAGCACTCATCCACTCATTCACAAACAATGATTCTCTTCTACAAATGTTTTCTTTCTCTTTATCAAATGCAGCTCTGCACATGCTCACACTCAGTGCATTTGGTTGCACTTTAAGAGATGGAAGAGAAATGAAAGCTTTTTTTTCCTCTTTTTCATTATGAAAAATGAGAATTGATAAGAAAGTTCTTTTTCTTTTTGTTGTTGGTTTGGTTGTTGAATGATTTGAATAAAGAGAAATACAAATTGCAACGTTGCGTCGGCATTGGCATCGGCATTTTTTGTGTATCAATCATAAACTAACGTGTTTTCCAGGCACGTGATGGAAACATATCTACAGTAGACGTCAAGAAACAACGTGCTTTTATTTGGCACATTTTCAAAAGCATGATTGGTACAAATATTTTTGGAACAATTTCTTACCATAAGATAAATGATGATAAAGAGACGGGCACGACATGCACAAGCATTGCAGTATTTTTCTTTACACTTTTTTTTTTTGTGTTTATTTAAAGATTCTTTAGGATAGAGAAAAGTAAGCAAATTTGGTGTTTCTGTTATCGATTGATATTCCATTTAAATAACATTTATGCATTACGTTCTGCATTTTATATTCTATGTCACAAATTTTATATGTAGGTACTCTTCGATTAAATATTTTATTGGGCTACCTACCTACTTCTTATCAAACTATAAATCTTTAAGACCAAATACTCTATAAACTGGATTTAGTGAAAAAGATATTAATATAAAAATTAACTTGTCAAAAAAACAAAAATGAATATTTTACTAAAAAAAAATTGTATAAGTGAAAAATATATCAATGTACGTTAGAACCAAGTTTCATCAAAATCTAACTATTTTTGAAAAAGATAAAAAAAAAAACAAAAAAAAAAAAAAGTTTTTGGCATTTTTCACAATCACCCCTATCGGGAATGAAATTTCCCGTGGGGAAAAGTGCTCTTAATCGACAAATTTCTGGGAAAGTCACTCCCTTTTCACGTTTCCGTTATTCTTAATACCAGAGGAACAAATTACGAGCGAAAACGAAACAAAATTCTGGGAATATTTCGATTGGGAGGGCTTTTCCCAAAAAAAAAAAAATCCCCGGGAAATTTCTTTCCCGATAGGGGTGAATATTTTTTTATAACTAAAGTGAAAAAAATTTTTAGATCGTTTTGCCACTTACAACTCTGGCGTTGAACTTTCTTAGCAACGAAGTTTAGATAGAAACCGTAAATCAAATTTCGACACCCACCTCAATCTGATTGTGGGCAATTTATTTTTCCCCTTTCATATAGCATTTTTCCTAATTTTTTTCATCATCCATATCTTGCTAGTAATTTTTTCAACTTTTGTCCTGTGAAAACTGGATTGGCATGGTCTATTTCGACTCAAATTTTTCGAAATTTCTTTGACAAAATATATTTTTGATTACAGGAAGTCAAAAGTCGATAAACATTTTATATGTTGTAGTACTAAAGAAGTAGCACGAAAACTGTTATACTTGTACACTCAATACAAGCAACATATAAAATTGTTTCGGGTGTTACACATTTTTCATTTTCAGTGTAACGAGTACGAAATTCAAGAACAATTTGGTCAAATAACTCATTTCGTTTTTATTTTATCATAAAAAGTGCTTTTCAATTAATTAAGAAAATAGATAATGAAAAATGACGCTGAAAGAATATAAGATTCTAATAATTAATGTTTTGGCAAAATACAAAAAAAAAAAATATAATTTATTTTTGGTAGGTGGTTGGCGGTTTTCTATGGAATCGCCTTTTACCTTTACGGTCCAATGAATTTGATTTAGAGGATTAAAATTCTGCCTTGTTTTTCATGTCACATGAATAATATTTTATTCAAAAATGTGTGCTTCTTACGGGGAAGGTAGATAAGATTATTCTTAGGATGTTTTTGTACAACGTAAAAAATAGTAAACCGAATAATTCGGACAGTCTTCAAGTAAATGAGCGATAACAGGTATTTTATTTTTTTTTTTTTTTTTTGAAGTATTTACATACACTAGAGTACAAAAATACTAGAGTTCAATGTGACGAAAAAATATATTCATAGTTTCGAGATTTCTGTACATAAATATTGAAAAAAACAAAATTATAGCATCAAAGTTTTATTTTAAAAGTTAGAAGTTCATTTTATTTTCATTCTTTATTGGCTTGGCTATTTTGTATGGCTCCGAGATCCTAGCATCCCATGAGTACAATTATCCATGACAAATTATATCATTTGAAAGGTAAAAGAATAATGAACAAAAATCAATTCGTCTGATTAATTGGTCAAGTTTAAAATGCTGTAATCTTTTGAAATCTCCAATAGAAAAAAAGTGGTACGCATACGCCATAGTGACCACTTCCCTAAATGGCGAAAAAACAGTTTAATAAAAAAAAAATTAACGGCATCAATTAAAATGCACAAAACAAAAATTATGGTTTATATTTTTGAATTTTGAAAAAAAAAAAACATTTTTTTATAAAAAAAATTAATACATATTGTGTTTTTATGTTTTTTTTTTATAAGCATTTAAGCGCTTTTATTTTTAACGTAAATGTGAATAAACTGATCAATTTTCTTCTGTTATTGAAATTAAAATTCATTACTTTAACGACTTAAATAATTTCTTAAATGAAGTGTACTGTCTAAAGGGTACCCTAACTTTTACTAAACCAATTTAATTCTGTCTTGAAAAACAAATAAATGATGTACATTTGTAGGTACTGAGTTGTATGAAAAACTATATTTTATGTTGCGTTTTTCTCTAAATGAATTTGAATGCAATTTTTCCCCTGGACCAAATGTTTTTGATTCTCAGACTTTGTTTTAATACAAAAAAGATGTTTTATTTTCAAGAAAAAAATTAAAAGATACCCAAAAACCGAAAAAATTTCACTAACTAATGTTGGCAAAAAAATATTTTTGAAAAAAACTGATTTTTTTTAATGTTTTGTTTTTTGAATTTATTTTTTTTTTTTTTTTTTTTGTCATTTTTTAAATAAAAACAATCATCGTTATAATTATGATTTATACCTAAGTAATTTTTTTTCAATTATAACAAAATTTTCTCAAACTCTACTTGGTTTTCACTTTGACCTTATTAGATAAAGTTGAATAAGTGCTCTTATTTTTTCCAAAAAAAAAATTAATTTTGAAAAAAAATTTTAAAATTTTGGCTTTGGATTGGATATACAAGCTAAAATTGTTAAAAAAAAATCTTCATATTTTGTTTCATTTTTTTTTTTAATTTTCAAGATATCGAGCAAAAAATGCCATTTGCACCATAAGATGGTTCAAATTTTGTATTGTGGCAAAAGGAAACCAAAAAACGAACCGAAAAATCCAAACTAGTTTCTACAACGTATACTAATTGATGACATCTTAAATAAAATTTTGAAATTAGTGTCTGGGTATCTTTAAATTAAGTTCTAACTATGATTCACATCTAGAATTCTTTTGTGTTTCTTATTAATCATGCATGCTCTTATACCATATACATTTTCAAATAACGTAAGTGTGAAAAGCTATCTCGAAGTTTTCAGTCAAGTCCAAAAATATGGGGCTAATAAATGCTAATAAATAATCTTATAACCTTGAAACCATAGGTTCTATGAAAAAAAAGCTCCATGAGTTTATTACATAAGCTACAACTCTGCATACCATATTTTTCCTTAAAATTGATAATTATTCAGAAGCAATAGGTTGCAAAATAATGTTATTTATTTATCCAAACATCATGGACATCTCAGTAAAAAAAAAGGAACACAACTCAAGAATTTGACACAAGAACTCTACTGAATCAACATGTTAATGGGCACCTATCAGAAATTTAAAATTTTTCAAAATAGATAAATTCTTCTTTTAAACAGTACAATAATATCAGTATTTCCAAGTGCTTCGTTTAGGTTAATTAGCCACTCGTCTTACTTATTAATACATTAAAACAAATATAATTACTTATTAACATTTAAAAAAAAATGTAAACAAAAAATTCTCCAATTAATTTTTGCAAGACTAACCCACATTTTTCAAATATCCATTATTTAAAATCATTGAATAGGTACGCCTCCAAAGTAACAAAAATCAAATAAAACCAACAAAAAATTATTATAGTCTAAAGAAAGTAAACAAATCACCACGTGGTGAGCCGTATTCAAACAAATGAAAAAAAAAAGAAAAAAAAACGATTAATCTTCTACTTTTTCGAACACTAGCAAATAGGTAATTTTATTTCTAATCAACCATTTAAACTGTTTTTCATATTTTTCTAATCAAAAATACTTCATGTTCAGTCCATTAATTAATGCTTCTTGATAACACGCTCCATTTACTTCCTTATCGTACTTCACAACAACAAATTGTTTGCCCAAAGATCGACCCCAATTAACACCACAATTCACCCCAATAACATAGAAAACCATTAAAACGCACCGGATCCGGATAAATGCAAACACAATGTGGATAAAACTTCATTTATTCAATATCACAACCCAAACAGTGTGTGTTCATTTTGATTTCAAACTTTTGTTATCGGTAATGTAGTTTTTGTTTTCAGTTAGATTAGTTTTCATGTAATTTCACAAGGTGGCAGCACGATTGCAATAAACAATAATAAATTATTTCTCTGAATGCCTTTAAAGTTGGTTTTGGTTGTGCTTCGTGCGTGTTGCCAATCACTTATACTGGTCGGTGGCGGCGATTGACTTTTTATCGCCCATCATTATCGTTTAAATTGATGTATCAGTTTATTGGGTGAGGGGAGTCGGGTGGGTAGTTTTATTTGTTCCATGGTTTCTCTTATCTTATAAAGAAAATAATAAAAATAAAAAAAAAAAAAAAAAAAAATCAGAGCTAATTAGCCGAGTTTGGAGTTTCTGAGCTTGCAGATACGAGATAATTAGGGGGAAAGCCTAATCGTATTTTTACTTTTTGTCGGTATATGCAGTGTTGAAGAGTTTTATAGAAGTCGTATAGGAACACACTTTTTGATTTTTGAACAATTAGTAGTCCATTTATAGTGCACGTTGCCTTGTGGGCGGTTATTGTGTTTTGTTTGTTTTGAACCTTAATTATAACGATTTATATTTAATCGCACACACAAACACACATTATTCTGTGTACGTGTTTCATTGACGCACGCCCCCAAACTATTGTATTTTATTTAACTTGTTGCTGTTGCTGCCTGATGTTATAATATAACCTTGACCTTGAGAGGGGTTCTGCTTGACAGGCATTGCAATGCTTCTGCTAACGGCTTATTATTTCCTCCACGCCTTGCCGTATAAATTGTTCAATACATAAAAAATATACAAATAAAAATAATTAATGAATGAAATAAATTTTTTTGATGAATGAACGATGAGTAATAAATACACTTAGCAGCACACCACTGACTGTTGGGCGCCAGCATCTTGTATATATAAATGACTATTGGGAATATTAATAGCTCACAGGTTTATTATTATTGGAGTTTGTGTGTTTATAAACATGTATTAGTAAAAATGAAGTGTTAAGTCCAAGCCCATATTAAGATATGAATTAGGCGTCTTATAGGGTTTTGAGAATTTTAATCAACTTGTGATGAAATTCCAACTTATGTAGAATATGAATTGTTGTTTTTTTTTTTTGAATACTAAAGAATACTTTATAATAAGAAGATTAAATTGTTATTTAAAGTCGAGCTTAAATTATTGCTCATGGCTTTAATGATGGCAAATTATTAGAAATATTTTAAACTTGAATAAAAGCTTATATAAATTTGTTCCCCGGAACTGTTATTCGTAGGTGAGGCTACTTTTTTGTATTTAGGACTGGAAATTATTTTATAAAGTAGAATTTAAGGAGGGGCAATGACAAATTGTGAAAAAATTAATAAGTTTCAATTTTGATTAAAAGTATGATGGGATGGAAAAATGTATAACAAAAAAGACCTCTCATCTAAAACAGTTAATTAATTACATAATTAATTAATATAATTAAGCAATTAAGGTGATTTTCAACTTTAATAGTTTCGATCGATTTTTTACAGAATTTCAAAAATATTTAGAAGAATTAAAAAAAAATTGCTGGCGTGTTATTTTCTTTTGTATACAAATGTAATTTTTCAAAGCAAAATATTCATTTTTCATTTTTTTTTTTCAAATTTAATTTAAAAAAAAGCTTGATTATCAAAAAAATTGACAAAAGGAGTTATGAACTTAAATAATAAAGGATTTGTTTTTGTTGAAACATCTTCTTTAAGATATACAAATCCATACTGTTAACCACATTTAAGTTCTAAAGTGATTTCTTCTGCTGCAATTTCATTATAACGCATTTTTTCAACCGCAAATAGAAATATAATATATAAACAGACCATAACAATGTTCTCTATTCTTCAAAGTACCATTATTTCAGTAGGTATATTGGGTCCTAAATCAATCAATTTAAGAGTGTTCTTTTACCAAATGGATCAATGTTTAGCATGACAGGAATACTTTTTATCCTCACACAACGGTATTTATTATTTTAAAGATTCAAACAGTTCCAAAAAAGTAATTAACTAATAAAAATAAAAATAAATAATAAAAATAAAAATAAATAATAAAAATAAAAATAAAAGAAATACTTAATAACAAATAAACAAAACAAAATAGCAATTTAATTTCAGAAATCGTAGCTAATTAAATGCTTATTTGTTGCACAAAACAAACATTTCTAGCTTGCATGGTTTTTGAGTTATTGAATTTTCCGCTAAAATATAAAAATCTAAAGTAAGCGGCCAAAATCTTAAGCAATTAGCGGACGAAAACAAGATGTTCAAAATCGTAGTTTTTTGTAGCTCCTACAAGTCATTTTCTATTCTGAAGAATAACTTTTAACCTTGTATATTGTCAGGTTTTTTAAAAACATTGTTTTGAAAATTACAAGTAATATGGCTTCTGGCAGCCCAATGGTTAATTCTACGCCTTTGTTATTTTGAATTTTCAGCTTAGTACCTTTTCAGATTTATTTTATATATTTTTTTAAAAGACTTCATGTTTGATGCCTACACTTCTGCCAATTTGTATTCTTTAATATATAAATAAAACCTATATTTGTACTAAGTTTCGACCTTACATGTTATCAGGATTTCTAAATATATTGTTTTAAAATGTTAAGTTGAATGACTTATGGCAACCCCACAGTTAACTCTTCGCTTCTGTTATTTTTTTTTCTCAAAAAATGCATAAATACTATCAATGTGCCAATTTTCAGCTCTGTTGATCATCAGGTAAAAAAAAATATTAAGATTTCGGGTTTGATGACCCTATGGATCAACTTACACTTCTGCCGATTTGGATTCTTGAAAACATCTATGAAAGCTATAATTATGCTGATCTGCGCGTTCTTATCTTATCAGAATTGAGTTTTGTGCTGCTTTAAATTTTCGAAATTGAATGACGCTTTGCCCCCACTTGGACTTCTGCCAATTTGTTTCCGCCCATAGAATTATAAAGGCTATGATCTCCCAAATTTTCAGCCGAAAATTGATGTCGCAATGATGTTTTTATGCAAAAACAAATTTGCATGCTATAACCACCACCCGCTCTTTCGTCTTCGGCCAGATGGATTCTTTCTTAACTAGCCATTGGACTGTCAATTCGCGCAAAATGTATCCTTGTCCCTTATGAAGTTGATTTTTCGTGGCAAGCTCTTAAACTAATTCAAAAAGCAACAATTTTGAACATAAACAAAGTTATTTTTTCTTATTTTCGTCGGACTGAAGTTAGCAGTCTTTGTTAAGCGGAATTTTGTTTACCAAAAAAACTATTGTAGCGAAAAAAGGAAGTTTTAAAAGCTACAAATTTGGATGCCAACCAATTTTTTTTTATATAAATATTTAAGATTTTGTCCGCTAATTTCAAACTTATTTCAGCGAAAAATTCAATGACTCAAAAATCATGCGAGCTACAAATTTTTGGTTTGCCTAAAAAATTTGCTTTTAATTAGTTACAATCTATGAGATTAAAATTTGTTGATTCCGCCACAAAGCGTTCGCCAAAATAAGGGACGTAAAATGATTTCAATGATTGATACCGTTAGTAAAATTTATAAAATACGACCTTACTTATAGTACCTACCTAAAAAACAGAAAATTTTGCACAATATGTATGTTTATATATTAGTTGCATGTTATCATCTAATGTTAAATTTATTAAATAAATTGAAGATGTTAAATAAATCAAACTAAATAGATCAAATAAATAAAATAAGTACATCTTCGCACTGTCAAATGAAAAGCATAACTAAATTGTTTATTCTCTAATTTTTGTTGATTTGGAATTTGGTTTGTTCTCGAATTTTTTTATTTTGTACTAAGCTTAAGACGTTCAAAAATAATTGTTTTTATAGGAAAACTATTTTTTTTTTCTGTTGATATATAGTAAATATTTTGTTGAACCCTTCATTTTCTCATGACACATATAATACAATTTTACTCAAATTCATAGACATAAACCAAAAAGAAAATAATTTTAAATTGTTTCTGTTATATGTATTCTATAATCGTCAAATACAAAATTGTCTTATGCTAATGTAGTTCATTATTAAAATCATGACAGTGCCACAAAATTTTAATCTCTAAAGTGTCGATCACAAACAAATAAAACTTTTAAAATAAAAATACTCTTGTAACGTAATATTATGATGACATGATGAGAAAGTTCAATTTTTATTGGTCAATCTCATCACTCACATTAATCCAAAACTTATTTTAATCTCTTAATAAAATTTCCCAAGAAAATTATTTGAAACTTTCTTTTGAATTTATTCATACTAAAATATCTAACACATTTGATACTCACACAAACCTCACACGAAGCCTGAATAACTTTAACAAGAATATTTAAGACTCTACTCTGTTTTATATTTAATCTGTTTAATAAAATTTTATTTCTCTAAATTCTTATTTGATTACCTACATTGCTTAAAATTTTTCATCCGTTAAGATACATATGTCCGTCTAGTTAGCATTGGTTCTTTCAAATTTCAAAATAGATTAATTCATATTTGAAAAAAAAATGGCAGCCCAGTTAGCATTACCTACCTACCTCGAAAAGTGTTAAAATGACCTTTAAATTAATAAATAGCTTAAAAGTGGTAGGCAAGTAGATACTACAAGACGTCAAAAAAAATAAGATTTTTTTTTTTATTAAACTTTACTACGGCAACTTAAAATCTTTCATGTTAAAAAAAATCATTGTAATTTAGGGTGTTCTCAGTGAGAATATCGGGTTTTGAAAGTCAAAACAATGATTTTCATAAAAATATAGACCTTATCCAAAAAAAAAACTGACCATAATTTTTTGTATCGAGATCGTAGAAACTATCTTTGAGAAAAATAAGTTTTTCAAGAAACCGGTGTATGGCATTTACCCTTAGTTTCGGTCCAAAGAAATTTAATACAAAAACGTCTCTTGATAATCTCCAAAAAAACGTCTCTTGTTATACCAAGTTTGAAGTAAAGTGTACCCCACCCGTTTAGGCCGATGCATCTGAATTAAGGAATTCAATCTTTTAAGAGGCTTTTAAGAGACCCAAAGAAAATAATTGAAGTTTTCAATTGAAATCAATAACTAGAAATCGATCAAAAATATACTGCATTCAATTGAAACTCCAGACGATTAGTTAAATTTTATCCTCAATCAATTTGAAAATATTATTATTATTGATGATGTTTCATTTACTTAAATGCTTAACTTAAATAAAATTAATTTCCTGAAGTGCGGCTGGCGTCTCCAACGATCATACAGTTTGTGTATGTGTGTGTGTTGTAAATATATGCTGAATAATTTGCAAAAACCAGGAAGTATTCCAACTGGGAATCTTCAAATGTGTATAATACTTCTATACTTGATGAGTTTTTACAAAAAAGTGTTTATTTCTTGATGATGTGCGTATGAGTGTGTATGTTCAGTTCAGATGATGGTTTACATTTTCTATTCCCGATCTATAAGTTGCATTTTCTGTTCTATAGCTGGTGCAACTGCAACCATGCTACATCCATTTATCTATCTTGGCTGTGGTTACCATCTGTCTATTTAAATTTTTAGGTTTCGTTCCTCTCAACTTAAATAGTTTTGCTTTCAAAAAACAGTAAAGGTCTTAAAATTGAACCTTCGTGCTCTTTAATTTTTGTTACAAAACTTTTGCATTATATGATTCCTATTTTAAAGGATGTCTTCTTGCTAACCTTGCTTCAAAAGCTATTTTTTGATTTAAGTGTTTGAATATTAATGTAGGGGTCCCAATTTTTAAAACAGAATAGAACATAATTGATCTCATTTTTCTGTCCGTTTCAAAAAAAAATATGGTCACCTCAATCATAGTTTTCCAGACCGACGCAGAAGGCGCACGCTGTATTTAGCGCATTGGCCTGCCGCACACATTGCTTGTGCCACCCAATATAAATAATTTCAACATAAACGGGATGCCGGCCGGTTTTTTCATTTTCATTTTTTTTCTGTTTTTTAGTTTTTCCTCTTTTCCTTTGTATATTTCTAATTATGTTTGAGTTTATTTAGTTTGGGAGTATCTATGTTTCTTAAACATTTTTTTCTTTGTTAAAACAACAATTTGAAAATAGAATATACAGAAGAAAGAACTGTTGTATAGGTATTTTAAATGTGCAAAGGTACATAATTCACTCACTCTCAGTCACAGACAAAAAAATATAAAATAAAACTAAATTATTACTCAAACACGTTGAAATATATCATGAATCTAATTTTGGAAACTTCATCATAATGAACAGAGGGACACCATCAGAGCGATGTACTCTTTCAAATTCTCTTCTCTTTTTTTATATAATTTTTTGTTTTTTTTGGTTATGTGCTTATTAATTCCAAATAAAACTGACCTAGGACTAAGTAGGTGTTTTTTTTTTTTTTTTTAAATGGCATTTGCATTATTTTATGCACATGTATGGGTTGAGTTCTTTCACTTGTTGTTCGCCAAGTACAGTAATGTGCAAAATAATTTAGTCATAGGGGTGAACAGGTGTAGACAAAATTTTGTTAAGGGTCCTAATTTGGGTTGGAGTCGGGAGCTATTTTGAAAGAAAAACTAATAAGTAGTTCAAAAATTCAAAAGTATTCATTTCATGAAATACGCATAAAAATTACAAAATGTTCAGAATCATTTCACATGATGGTCAGTTACCAAGCATTTTGTTTTCGGTGAGACCAATTTACCAACTAAGCAATGTTTGAGATAAGGATGGTTAAAAATCCACTTTTCCATACTTTATGTCGCCCAAAAAATAGATACAGAAAGCCCCAAACACATATCCAATAGACTTTTCTATCTATTTCATTTTGAAGAGCAAGTACCGAAGTAAAAAATACGTCAGTTTCGCAATGCTAAAGAATGCTATTGCTCGTTAATGGTCAAAAATGAAGATAACACTCGTACAACTTGAGATATGTTTTTAAAAGTCTCAGGATCCTAATCGGTACAAGAGATATGTGTTTAGTATGTGGCTGATATTTTAGGATTCCTAAATATTTTGAAGCCAACCACTCATTTCAGAAGTCCAATAATATGGAGCAGGAGTGGAATTAATTAGACAAGAAGATCTCAACGAATGATATCTTGAAAAAAACGTTCGAGGGAT
Organism: Meliscaeva auricollis; assembly: GCA_948107695.1. Classification (NCBI taxonomy): domain Eukaryota; kingdom Metazoa; phylum Arthropoda; class Insecta; order Diptera; family Syrphidae; genus Meliscaeva; species Meliscaeva auricollis. The sequence goes on along the minus strand of OX403619.1, from coordinate 27,707,657 downwards.
TATTTTTTTCAAATTTATAACCATTCGTTTTTTTTTTAAATATCTTGGGAACAAATAATGATTTCGACTTAGGGCTGATTTTATTTTACACCTTATGACGTAATAAACAACTGATCAGAATTTCAAACAAAAAAAACTGCCACTTTTATTTAATACAAAATGTAAAAAATGAGATTTTGATAAAACATTTTAAGAGTCGGCAATGGTATTTACTCGAGACAATTTTTTCTACACAAAATGTTGTTTTTAAAAAAAATAGTATGAAATTTTTTTTCGAAAAAAAAATACTAAAAATTATTTAAAAATATTTAATGAATCAAGATTTTTTTTTTTTGCACATAAGATCCAAAATCATGGAGGTGGAAAATTTGATGTCCAGGCTTTTTTTTGAAATCAAAATTACATTAAATATAAATTCACTTCTGAAGTACCGGTTACTATAATTGAGATGAATCTCACAATGTATTAACTTTGTTTGGAAAATATTTAATTTTTGTTTTATTCGATCTAATATATGTACCTGAAAAATCATTCCGGGAACGCTTCCATAACTCAAAACCTGAAATTCAAGTGGCCAAAAAAATACACTTAAATCAATTAAAGCAGAAACACAATCACGCTTTGCCGTCGATTTTGACAACTGCGAAAAGTTCAACTATAGGAAATCTGTGTAACCTCACACAATGACGCTTTTCTTGCGTACGCTTTTTTTGACAAACGTAAGGAAACGTAAGAAAACGTAATAAAGCCACCATCGGTCAAAAAAAAGTTCAACTTGGTTGAACTTTTGCGCGCTTTCTGACGTTTCTCATTCATAAATAATTTCATTTGAATTTCAATTTTCAAAAAGTCTGTTTCTGTGTTTCTGTGTTTCTAAGTTGTGTTTTAATTTGTAATCGGTGCTTTTTAATTCGTAAAATGGAAAATTTAAATGTGGTAAGAAAAATATATTAATTGGTAACAAATTATAATAAATAAGCGACACAGCTTAATTTGGCTATCTTAATAATTTTTTTCCATTTTATATATTTATTTTATTTTCCTCTTTTTAATTCTTTGAAATTTATTAGGCTTTTTACGCATTTGTCTTTGTCGCTTCTCTTTCACAAAAAAAATAGAAAAAAAAGAAAACGGTAAATCTTGTTCGAAGAATGTAAACAAACAACGCATACCATATTCAGTATTTTTGCAAAAAAGTGTATATTTTTTTTTTTATATTATGTATTATTATGTTAATTTTTAGTTGAAAGCCAACTGATTAAGCACTAAATATTCATTAATTTCTATTTGTAAGCTACTGACTTTCTTCGAACTAGAGAGTTGCCATATTTTTTTTGTCATCATTTTTTTTTATTTTTGCGTGACGTCTGGGGTAAAAGCCCAATTGAATGTTTTTTTTGACAACAGATAGAATATTTCAATCAGCTGTATGTCATTCTGACAGAAGCGCGCTTTGAGGATTTCTCAACGTAACGCAACGAAGCGTCTCCCTAAAGCGTGATTGTGTTTCAGCTTTTAAAGTTAGCTACCTGTATTCTTAGCATTACTGAGTCCAAATTTTCTTCTTGAATTATCAAATGCCTTACAAAAAACTGAGACCAATTAAGCATCATTCCGGGAACGCCTGTTTTTTTAATGTTATAATTTTGTTTCAATAATATAATGATATAAAATCGAGAGCACTTACACAAAACCTCAAAAATATTTCGTTTGATTTTGTTAGAAAGAAAATAAACGATTATAATTATCAAAACGTCATTTCCGGGAACGCTTTTTGACTATGAATCAGTTATACAGTATTGTCGGAACAAATTTTGGTAACTTAGTAAAAAAAGTAGGAAAAATTGTGTATTTCAGATGTCATATTTAATTAATAAAGGTTTATAATAATGTATAATTCAGATTGACATAGTTTTAGGACTACCACATTCGTTTTGGGAACATACCCATCATTTTATGTCTAGCATCATTTCCGGGACAACCATAAAAATGAGGCACTAATACTTAGTGTTACCCTTATAAAATAAATAATTTGTAAATTGAAATAATAATTAATACAAAATCTATATAAAATCCACATATTTTTGTAAATACGTATCATAAAAATCAGAAAAAAATTACATATAAATACCCAAATGATTTTTTTAGTATACTTATAAACTTTATTTAATTGAATTCTAACAACTAATACTGATTTTGGCTTAGTTATTGGAGCTTATACACTTTTTAAATAAAGCTACACTAAAATTTCAATATTTTGCGATACATTAAAAAATATATAATTTTGAGCTCTGCCCGTTTCGGAACTACTAAATTATAACTAAACTTAACACACTTCATTATTAAACAAAGAATAATTTGGAAATAGAAATTGCCCACCTCCATGGTATTGGCCCATAAAGCCGTAATTAACATTTTATGACGTTTAAAAGAAAATTCAATTGATAGTCTTCTACATAAAAAAAAACTATTACATTTTTTTTAAAACTCCAATATCTTAACAACAAACGGACTAATCGGCTCTATATCTTCCAAGGGCATCAATGAGAAGTTACCATCAGTGTGGTTCGCACCCAAATTGTTTTTAGCGGTACTTCGCATAGAACATTTGTTTTTTTTTTCTGTTATTCGTTACTTTCTTTTAAACGGCTCAATAGATTTTGATGGAATTTTGTTTACTAAAGATTTTAAGTGGCCATACTATTTATGCCATCTAGATTTTTCAAAAGTTGATTAAATGAACTTTTTGGAAATCTTGTTAAGAATAATATACATAAGTTTTTTACTACCCAAAAATGATATACCAAATTCTATTTGAAAATGGTTTGGAAATCTTTATACATATATAAAAGCAATTTTTTTTTATAAAACGGTTGAACGGTACTTAACGTGAAAAATATGAGTATTATTTCTTATAAAATTTAAGGTAAATTTAGAATTTATATTAAATATCAAGCTTTAACATTTTGAGCAACTTAAACAAAAGAGCAAGTACGTGTGACACATTCGTGCATTTTATTTCATTTGTTTTAATCTTTCGTATTTTTTTTTTATTCATAAGAAAATAATGTTTCTTCATTTTAATAAAACCAAAAAATCCCTCACAATAAAGAAAAAAAACACCCCCTCTTCAATAATTCCTGGTATTTTGTAGTTTCCCAAAACAAATTCAAATTTAGAAATATATTTGTGCACATCACTGTTAAAATGCTTTATAGAATATTTTTGTAGTATTTTTTTTGCCAAGAATACTAAATTAAACATACAAATCCAAAAAAGAACGAAGAAGATTCAAAAGAAATGACCGACATGCCAAAGAAAAAAAAAAAGAAAACAAAGAAAAGGTTTTTTTTTGCTGTATTAATTTCACACATCCGTCAAATTGGGTTACCACGAAATTCACACAATTGTTGTATTATTATAGCTTGCGGTTATAGTGATGGTGCTTACTGAAAGTTATAGCATTTTTTTTGATTTTGGTGACTATAAATGACGTGAGAGGTACAAATGTGTCATATGGATATTTTAAGCACTTAACTGGGAGTTCACATATTTGCTCGAATGTTTACTCTAAAAGATATTGCGTTGACCAAAGTAGGAGATCTTAAGAAGCCCGATGTCCAAGGTAAACAGGAAAAAGCTTTAAATGGCTTAATAGATGAAAACGAAGTTAGTTTATTTAATGTAGGTTAGTTTTTACTTTTTGTTTGCTATGTTTGCGAACCGACCTTTAAATGGCAAATAAAAATAAACATATCATTTTGTACTATTTTATTTCCACGTAGAATTATTAAAGGAATAAAAGTAGGAAGCAGTTGGAAATATTTCAAAAACTTCTCAAAAATAACATATAATTTCGGTTTTCTTGGTAATTCGGTATTTGTACAGGGAAATTTCTTAGCGGTGAAAGAGTCTATTTCTCAAGAAATCATTTTTTAAGCCACAAATATTTTGTACAAAACGTTATACGTCAGAGAAAAATATATTTAGACACACATAACATTGATAAAATTGCTGAATACGCCGTCTAAACTGATTTTTGGCCTGAGATGGAAAAGATGGTCCAAAGGAAAGACATGTAAAATCTTAAACGGAAACCCCTTGTGGGGAACTCCTCCTTTCTGGAGAAAAGTCTTAAGAGAACCTAAGTACCTGTTAGTCTGTTTTCAAAGAGCTCATAGAAGAGGAACTAAAAAAAAATACTATTTTTAAGTAAAACACACTCTACTCTCTTTGGGGAACGATTTAATGATATTTTATGACAACATGTTGCAACCTTAGAAGTGGATTGAGTGTTTTTTTTCGGGATCTGAACGAAATATTTGGAACTTTGCAGTTGTGAATACAAAATGATTCCGCCTGTATCGGAAGACGTCCCTACTCTTTTCGAATTGCTGAGAATAGTTGACAATTCGGTTATTTAAAATAATTGTCAACAAGGTGAATGTGGTCCTGTTTTCTACTTTTGATAACTTCTGTGCAGAATTTCCTTAATTTCTTCCAAATTAGTGAAGTTTTAACTTTGTCTAATAATCCAGGGTCCGAATTTGGTTTGAAGAAGTCCTAGAAGCATTCAGCAAATGTCTAAGCTTTATCTTCACTTTCTTCAAAAATCTCGCCCATCGTTAAAAGCGATATAAAAACCACCAATAAGGGGGCCCTGGTGGACTCAATAAAGTTTTGGAGGTCCAAATTCTGCGTCAATACCGTTCAAAAATGATTTAATACATTTTTGGCGCTACTAGCTCATAAGCAACCAAGGCCTCAACCAGTCCTTTGTGTGTGTCAGTCTCCAGGAATGGAGGGACCTAATGTTACCTGCTGGGTCCAAACGTATCAGTTAATACCCTTGAAGGTCAATTCTAGCAAGAGGCAGTGACCCTAAACAACAAAAAACAAGGCAACATAGGCTGCGACTTGCTTCAAAACCTGTGGCTTAATATTCAATCGAACTAACCATTAGGTCAAGGGTCTTTCGATATCAACCATAAAGGTTAATAAAAATTCATCTTAAATCATTGATAATATAAAAATAAACAAAGTTAAACAATCTTCCCAAATGTCGGCTTTAAACAAATCTAATTAATTGTTTCGAACAAAAATTACAAGCTAATTTTATTAGCTAGCTACACAGACACCGACTTACTAATGAATTCCAATAAGTAGAACAAATTAAAATACTTTACCATCATTTGTTGTGCTAAGCAGGTTGCATTTAAAAAGGGGGATGACCTACTCAGCTGTCCACAATCTTACACTTCAAAGATATTGTACTTTCTATTTGAGCATTGACCACGACACAGCAAAAAGACTCTATCAATAACAACAACAACAACTACAAATACGACAACGAACAGCACAACATAACAAACTATCAGTGGGCCTGGGCATAGTAAGTAAGTTAAGTATTTATCTCCCGGCACACTCACTGGTCAGTCAATGGAAATACCACCAAGTTTTTCTCAAAGTATATGGCCAGGCCAGCAGCGCCAGAATAGCTAAGTATCTTTGTTTAAAAGAAAAACTATATACGAGTAGGTAACAAAAAAACAAACGTCTTAGTCTTCGTCGTCGTAGTCGTCATTATACGTCGTCGCACGACTAGTACGTAGTCGTCGTCGTAGTCGTCGGCGACTTGCGCCAACACACGTCTGTAAGTAGTTGTTTCTAATTTTCAAAAAAAGAATCAAATAAAACTATTTTTTTTTTCTTTTCGTCGTGGTGTGTGGACGTAGAGTGTTGCTAAGAAAATAAAGTCTGCAACTCAGACCCAAGAACTTGCTCTCAATACACTTTTCATTTAGGAAATAAAACGAAGAAATAAATAGGCACAACAAAAATCGGACATTTTAAATTATGGACTTATTAGCGCAGCGCTCATACAGCTAGTGTGTTTAATTATCACACCAGAAGTCTGGCTTCGAAGCTAGCCTATTTCAGCTTAATCTTTTTTTTCAGAACTACTGTCTCTTGAAAATAAATGACAAAGCCTGCGCCTTAGCGGTTCGGATTCTGCTGAAAATTGTAGGTCTTTGGCTTTTCTAACTAACAAAACAGACAAAGGAATTGTTGAATTCGCTTGGTCCTTTGTATCAACTTGGCTAGCATCAGACCGAGAACCCACCTGTACAACAATGGATCCTTCTCCTACTGGAAATAGATACCAGCGTGAATCTGGCAGAGTTGCCGCAGGCCTTGTGACTAGTAGCTTAGTCAGAGTGGCTGCTGGCTCTCCGGCTATTTTCTTTATCAGGTGTGATTATGTGCTGACAGACATTTCTTTAAGAACTTAAAAGTACCCTAATTACATTGAGCTATTTTACTTAGAAATCTTATTAAATTGAATATTAAGATATTGCCGTAGAAAAACCTTTTTGATTTCATGAAGAAAATCTTATTAATATTTCAGTAAGATTTTCACATATTTTAGCATTTCGCACTTAAAACAAAATCGGCTCTGTTATTTTGCCCAGTAGCCTGGCCTACAGAGTAAGGTGCAGGACTTATAGTCTCTACAGTCAGGTTCAATTCCCAGCATGAATTTTCTTCTTCTTTTTATTCTTTTATTTTAAATAATGTTTTCCTATTTAAAATAAGATTGAATTCTTCTTGGATAAAAACCATTGAAAAATCTTAAAGTTCTTCTTCTATTTTATGTGGAACCACAGAATTTACATAATTATTGACTGATAACTCCAAGTGATAACTAACCAGGATAGAGGATCACAAAAGTTGTTTCAGTATCGGTATAATTTCTCTCAGCTTTTTCTGCAGCATCGTCCAATTTATCAGTTTGGCATCGTAGCTCATGCCATAGTATTAAAATTCAATAAAGATCAACTCTAACACATTCTAAAAGTCCATCACTTAAATCGTGTGACTGGAAATCCATGTTTATTAATTTTTAAGACTGCTTGCTGATGAAATCTAAGTTTTTTTTATCGCCGTTAAGGAGCTAGTTGAGCTCATCTTTTAGATGTTTTACATTGCTCCTGTATTAAATTTGGTATTACCTTTCTGTATCTTTGAAAGACCAGAGGGCGGCTAGGTAATTCTTTTAGCACCTGATTTCTGTTGATGACACTTTTTATTTTTTCTAAGCAAACTCTTTGCATTCATCTATACGGAAGATTTAGCTTGAGACCAAAACTTGCTTGGTCCTTTGGCATTACGGAGACGACTAATGTATTGGGCGATGGTAAAAACTTAGCATCCTTCTTTAAACATAAAATTCCATAACCAATCTCACGCAGGCATCTGATCAGGATAAGGTAAGAACCATCAGTCTTCCACGACCTCACTGATCAGTGATCACAGTTTTTGTCTCAAGAGTTATGGTATTAAAACTGCTTTATACGGAGGTGCTCTAGAAGCTGCCACTTCTATCTACCTACCTAACTTGCAAGTCTCGTCTACTCTTCAATCACTATGAATAGTTCTAATGTAACTTGTGGGGGGCGGGGCAAAGCGAACAGATTCTTTAAAAAATACTTTTTGTGCCAAAGCATGTCTAGTTTCTATCGGTTCCATCACAAAATTGAAAAAAATCGCATGAAAACGCACCTTATGATCGAATTTCTGTGGATTTTGTGAACAGTTTGGTCACTCACATTGCATTCCGATTTTTACAGGTACTGTCACGCGACACAGCAGAATAAAAACTTCTTTTTCTGGTATCCTAAGTTTTTCGTAACTTTTGGTCTGTGAAGTGATGGTTCTGTCCCAGAAGTTACCAATTCAGTTAGTGGTCTCAAGTAAACTTGATCTTTTGCGTATTGTGAACGTGTTTATATGTTCCATATTAATTTCTTCAAAGGCCTCTCAAGAAGCACATTTCCATAAAATCACAATTTTTTCTTCAAATCCATAACTTACCTTTAAAGTTCCCGTACCTTTAATTTTACTAACTAAAGAATGAAAAAAAAACACAATTGTAGAAGAGTGGAGCACCAAAGTGGGTTTGCTGGGCGCGTTTGCTCCGGTAGATGTTGGATTGGATTTTTTTTTTCGTATTTTAGTTGAATTTAGTTGAAAATGTTTAGTAACGAAACTGGTTTGTACATGGGCGGTAGAAGTGTTGTAGTTTGCTTTTGCGAATGACGCAGAAAAAATACCTATACTCAACTCATAATATTAAATCTCAGTTAATATTTGGTCTGCCTACGCGAAAAGTCAAGTGTATCACTGGATCACTAAAAAAAAATTACAAATTACTTTATTTCGGTTCGGTTTTTGTTAAGCAAATAAAAATAAAATGAATAAATTATTTTATAATTTAATTTAACAATAACAACAACAACAAAACAAAAATTGATGATTTGTCATCATCATAAACAAATGAGATGCAAAGAAAAAAAAAATTATTTTCATATTCTGATGTGTATATATCGGTTTTAAGATAAACGATATGAAAAATGTATTGAATATTCACAACAACAAAGTTTAAATCGTGCTTAGATACAAGTCGCAGGTCCTTGGAATCAATTAACATTAAAACGGCTGTTATGTGATGTCGTCTTTTGAGCTTTAATTCAATTTAAGTTTGAAATTCGTGCAAAATTTAATCGACAGCCAGCCCAGAGCAGCTGCTGTCGTTGATGTCATATTTAATTCGCGGCAAATCAATATAACGTCATCCACATAATCCACAAATGATACTCTGCATATTATTATTATAGTTTGTGAAGTGATGTTGATCTTTGAAATAATCAAAATTTTTAATGTTATTTAACAGAAAAAAAAAAGTTTTTTGTTACACAACCTACGAAGGTTTTTTTTAAATTTGTTTTTTAGTTTAAATTTTAAAGTTATATTAGATTCATTCTAAATTATGCCTTAGCACTGACTATCTTCTAAAATGCTAGTGAATATACTAGAACTAGAAGCACATGACACCTACTTTTTTTTTTAAAGAATATTTTTTAGTAAAATTTGCAAATTCAACTTAATTTGAAAAACAAAATATTAAAAATTGACAAATGTAACCATTTTCTCTCAAACTTTTTGTGAATTTAGTACCACATATGGTTCAAGTACCCTTGCCGTAATAGTAAGTGCGATGGACTATCAACCCGGAGTTCTGGGTTCATGTCCCAGCCATGAGCCATCGTATTTTGTTGGGGGTATCTACTCCCTCTTACCTTCAGGATTGGCTACTTTAAATGAATCTTGGACAGCGAGATGCTTTTACCTAGGCCAAGACGTGTTGGTACTAAGTAGTTAATTACAGAGCCTCAAAATGTGTCTATCTGTACCTCTTAACCTACTCGCAATGCCTGCATTCGGGCGAACTTCATGCGTCGGTAACAGAGAATCGCTGTATTGTTCACTCAGAAGTGACGTGATGTGAGAAGACTTGTTCCTTCAAACTTACTTGGGAAGATATGACATTTCATTGGAGATTTTGCGTGACTAGTATTAATATACTGAAAAAGCTATACCATGGGCCTATTTCACCAAACACTCTCTATTTTTCACTTTGCATCTTTGCAAATAAGTCATTTCCTGCAATGTAAAAGTGCTAAGTGTTTTAAAAATGTTGCTAAGTAAAAAGACTTTTTACTTTTCAATTTTTCAAACTATTTTTGAAAAGTGAAAAGTAAAAGCGTTTCATCAATTTAAAATAGAACTTTGCATTTGAATCCGTATTTTGCAAAGTAGCAAAGTAAGTGCTTCAGCGGCCATTGAAAAATCCTGAAAATTGTAGATTATTCGACTATCACACTGGAGGTTCAGGGTTCAAATTCTATCGACACATACTTTTTTTGTTTGATAAAAATAACGACAACTGAACAGAAAATCGTGCAGGTTGTCTTCTATGGCAACTACAATCATTAGCAATGCAACTGCATTAACTAATGATTTTATAGTTAATCTTTTAGTATATCAACAATTAATGGTAATTTGCTTCTGTTAATGTCCCATGCAGTGCTGGACCCTCCTCAGGTGAAAGCAGTTTTGCCAACAATAACCACCTTATATTATTAATACAATATTCACGGAGAAATCTAAATGCGAATCGGAATTTTTGGTGAATCACCACCCTAACGTAGGGAACCATGCAATTTTGAAAAAAAAAATCCTCGTAAAAATATTACCTTTTATGTTTAGACTTTTATAATCCATAGGTCTTAGGATAATTAGGTTGTATTAGAACGCCTCATTTTTACTTCACTACATGCATCTAAGACAATTTAATTTTTTTCTTAGACAAAAATGATATGAGATAAAATTGAAGGAGACTTGGCCCTCTGTTCATTATTATAGACGCACCAACAAAAAGAAAAACATTTTTTGAATTATTAATAAAATATTCAAAATTTTACTTTGCAGAAAAGAACTTTTTACTTTGCAGAAAAGAACTTTTTACTTTGCAGAAAAGAACTTTTCACTTAGCAAACGCGGAGTTTATTGCAAATCATTTTTATTATTATGAAACCGTTTTTGATAAAAACATTCTAAGATCTATTTCATCATAAATTAGCTTTTTTGTCTCATATTTATGCCCTTTAACCTTTAAGCTTGTGTCTCGAATCAAAATTACTTAAAGTTCAAATCATGGTATAGATTACAACACCATCACTCAGACTATTAAGCTTAACGTTATGCAAATATTATGTTCGAACGGTTTCCGAGCTACTGCTGGGTGCCATTGGTGTTGCATCTTGTGAATCAGAATCAGGCTTTGCCTGATGGAATGTCGTTGAGCTTTTACTTTTTTTTTTTTATTTTTCTTCTTCTACTTAAGTGTTATGAATTCCTGTTTAGATTTTTTATATTTTTTCTTTTTTTAGACGACAGAGCAGGGCAAGTACGTACTCGTATAATATGCATTCATGCAGTATCAGTATCAATGTAGGGTGTGAAATTGATTTTTTTTTTTGCAATATTGTTTTCTCTTTTTTTTCTTACTTCTTTTGCTTCGTCTCCCTCATCGCACCAATTAGTTGCTTTGGGGCTGTTGTTTATGAAAAAAAAAAAAAAAAAAAAAAGAATTATGGGATAGACGTTAGGTTATGAGGTCATTAAGTAGTACTTTGAACCGTCCGTCAGCTACATACATATTCTCTTACATGCACTCAACTAATAAGTGAGTGCAATTCTATAAATATTGAATTTACTCATAAAAAAAAACACTCTGTGCAGATACAAGTAGTAACTAACGAGTTTTTTTTTTTATTAGGTAGTCGTTGTTAAACAATTAGATGTTAGTTGATTTTGTTTTTGTTTGTATATGTTTTTGATAATCTTGTGATTAACCTCCAATCCAATCCATAAGGCCAAAGTTAAAGTTGTAATAGCGCTTGAAAACAATGATAATTGTTGATAGTAATTTCTTTTAATAGTTTATTATTATTCTCATATAGACAGTCAATAAATATAATTAGAAAATTACACATTATGGTGGAATTTATTTAAATTCGATTTCAATCGAAAAAATAACTTGAACATTTCAAGAAAGGAAATGCATGTGTGGGCTTTGTAAAACTTCTTCCCACATCTGAATTTACTGCCGAAATGCCAATTAAGTGAGTGAAATGTTGAAGAAACCCATTTTTTATTCGTTTAAAGTGATTTTTTTTTTGTTTTTTTTTATGAGTTTGTAGTTGGTTTTTGCGAAAATGGCTTAAAAATGAAATAATTTTTAGTTTCGGGCAGTGTTACCTAAACTTTATATTTAATTCGATGCTACTCTTTCCTGAACTTTTGTAAAAAAAAATTTTTCTGAAAAAATAATTTTTGGTAGAACTCATTTTAACATGTGCCCATAAGACATGATTTTTTTTTTTTTTTTTTTGAAATACAAGTAATGGCTAATTTTTCGATTCCAATTCCAATTCAGCTATTGGTTTATAGCCTGTTTCGACTAGGGAAAATGGATTTCCAAAGAAGATAATTTCCTTTACAAATTTCAAATCTGAAACGAGATAATTTCCACCTCATTTGCACGAAATTATCTCAGATAATCCATTTCTACATCTATTTACGAAATTTCTGCATTGTAAATTGGTCACAAATGTGTTCTGTATAAGAGAGATTTCCTTCTATCATATACAGGACCATCACATACCAAGAGGTTTGTTAGAAATAAGAGTCAGATATAGAAAACCGCAAATGATCTGTCAAACGTTATGAGATAATTTATAGTAAAAACACGTTTTATTAAATTTACTAAATTATCTAATTTGGGTTCTAGTCAAAACAAGCTATTATATGGCTTTCACAACGAAAGTACGAAATCTCATCGAAATCTACTAGATTTCTCATATATTTTCAGTTTTCGAAATATTGTTTGGAATCTAGATTACCACGAAATTTGCTATAAAATCTTGATTTTGTTAGAGGAGACACATTTATAACACATTGTTCTCTTTTGTATAACAGTTATAGCATCGTTTAGCACCGAAACAAAGGGAAAAACGAAATATAGTTTTTATGCGGAGTGAACGGTTTTGTTGCGAAATCTGGTTGGTTTGAAAAGGCTATTAGACTTTAGTTCAACGAGTTTTAAAGTTTTTGTTTATACATTGAATTGGCATACCTTCCCTTGTTTAATTTAAAAGATTGTATTCTTTCATATAAACTGCAGTTCAGATTTTACTTGAACACAATGACAACTTTAATTTTACATCTGGCATATTTGAAGGTATTTTTTAAAATTTGGTATTTTTGAAGGCACTCAAAACAACGATATTCAATCCACGACATGATTTTGATAGTCACACATCCAATCGCAAAAAAAATTAACTGTGTTTCATATTCCTTTCTAACGAAAAAATCAATTTTTTCGCAGTGATTTAAATATTGAAAGGGATTCAACATAAGTTTAATTTAAACTATAAAAATGGACTAGTTCAATTAAAATTTGGACATAAAGAAAACTGTCTTAAATAGTTTTGGGTGATTTCATTATGGCGGGTACAACATTTTGAGTCATTTGTTCACTTTTTTCTAATAGAGAAATAAACATTGTAATAAGGACTTCCTTGTAAGGCCTACATTTTTGCCTGTTGAATCTTAAGCAACACAAGAAGCATTTAAGTGATATCGCGGGTGCAACCAAATCCACCTTACCCTTCAGATTGTTGCACAGAATCACAAATTTCTGCTTTTTATGAACCATTTTTAATAATATTTTTTAAAGATACCATATCAAGCGAAAACTATGCTTTTAAAAAAAAATGAGAAAACGAAAGAAAAAATGAGCTATTTATATTTAAAGCTATCACGGGTGCAACATTTTTGTTTTCAGTACAACTTGCCTCATGCGCCAGATTTTCTAGCTTCTAAAAAGTTTTAAAGCTTAAAGGCATGAATTATATAAGAAAACCGAAATTGTGTGTAGCGGAATCGCCGTTTTCATATTGGTCATCAGAAGTTTAAGATTGGTTAACTCTGCTATATTTCTGCTCAAATGTCATAGTTAATGCCACTCTGGTTTCGTTTGCTTCGTACAAATTAGTTATGAATATTATTTTTCAATTTTGGTTGATGTTTGTTCAAACTCATAATACTAATAATTCATAAACCCGTTTACCTTTTTTATCCGAATTTTGATAAATTGATTATTGCAATAAAATCTTTTTATGTGTGGGTTTTTGGATTATTTAAAGATTCTTCTTAATGGGTTTGCTCAAATTTTAATCCTCATTATAGGATACACAAAACGGTATATGTATATAACTAATTCATATTGAACAATATGACAAAAATATAATAACTTCTGATTATATCTATAAATTCGCAACGTTATTTAACTGGATTTTTTTTTCTACCAATACGAGTGTTACGGCGAAATTGAGGAGAAAATTGCAACTAGCTGCAACTAGCTTTATCGTAAGAGCGTTGTTTGCAAAAATGCGATGTATAAAACATCGGAAAAACCTATAACGTTTTGATTTCTCGATTTTTTTCGAAACAGAATTGCTGAGAGATTAAAAATCATACCGAGTGTTAAATACCGAAACAGTTCTGCTTGCTCGTACCGATGCTCGGTATACCGATAGCATACCGTACCGAGAGCACACTTATCGCACTAATTAGGAAGGACTCATTTAAATGTACGTGCTCAGTAACAAAACGGTGCCGAGCCGGTATACCGAAACGATATCAATACTCACAGCATGACAGCAGTAGTAAAATATATTCATTCACAAAAATAGAATACCAACATTTCTGTCAATTGATTGATTCTGCAAGTAAATTCATTCATCTAATAAATATAATACAATTTGACAGCTGATTAAGCTTAAATTTCATCTTTAGTGTCACTTTGGTATCACAACATACTTTGAGATGGGTTACTTCAATATATCGATGTTTTGTTATTTTTTTTTTTGAAATTCGTTAAATGTTTTTTTTTTTTGTTCTTAAACTTTTTGGTAAAACTAAAATCACTCAAAAAGTTACGAAGCTAGATTTTTTTGTCTGTCCTAAATTCTGATTTTGGGGATGTTATAATATAATCGCCTCTTCCTATGGAAATGGATTTTTTTTTTGGGAGAAGGGCTCCCAATCGGGAATGGATTTTTTTTTTTTTGGGAGAAGGGCTCCCAATCTAAATATTCCGCAGGAATTTCGTTCCGTTTTCGCTGGTATTAAGAATAAGGGAAATTTGAAAAGGGAGCGAATTTCCCAGAAATTTTTCAATTGAGAGTCCTTTTCCAACGAACAAAAATCCCAGGGAGTTTTCATTTCCGATAGAGGTGAATGTTATTTGCTTATTTTTCTTTTACTAAATTGGGATCATGCATTTGGTTATCCTAGACATGTTCCTAATTTGATTAAATTTTTTCACTTCGAACATTTTATTCCAATTTTCTTGCAGAATCAGTAATTGTTGCTTTGGTTCAGGATTTCAGCTCATTGATTTTGGTGGATTACCTGTGGTCCAACTCTAAACCTCAGCTACTTTGCCAAATTTAGAAGATAAAAATTGCTGAGCCACGCTGTAACTATTTGTACAACTGGCCCTAAGTTTTCCAAGAATATGAATTGGACTCCAGGTGATGTTTTGCTAAACGAAATAACCTTCAATAGCTTACTTTCAACAACAAGCCATAATAATTGTGTGCAATGAATCAAAACACTGATCCTGTCACCTTCATGTCAATAAAAGATCAGATTTTTGTTTTCCACATAAAGAGTAGGTAGAGAAACTTTATACTTTCATTATGTTTGATGAGATTTATATCAACTTTTGAAATATGTAAACTAATAGAATTGACAAAATACCTCCGACGCAATTTTATCTAAAATTAGCGTTCAACCGTTTATAATTTGATTGAAAGCTTGTCAAGTTAACATATTTGATTGCATTTCAACTACTAATTGTCAACAAAGTCAGTCCTATACATATATACACAATAATAAAATGATGTGTAGTTTCAAGAATAGGTTGCAAAAAAAAAAAAAAAAATATAAGATTACGCCTACGTAGTCTGGTGGAACTATTTGTTTCACCTCAAAAGCGTTTGGGCGTTCATTCAAGTAAATTTCTTCAACTTGACTGAGCGAAAAACTACGCATAGGGTATAGAGTCTTAAGCTTCTAAAAAAAACCTGCCAAGTAATATTATATATATTTTTTTTTTCTGCAAAAATGGAGATCAATTTCATCAGATACAAATTTATAATGTTAAAGACAACTTTTAAGCGACTCATTTTAAGTGACCGGATTCGGCAACAACACAATATTACATTTTATACTTAGGCGTACTAGTTCGATTTGAAAACAACAACAACAAGAAAAAAACGACATTAAAAATTGAATGTAGGTAGACTAACGCCGACGAAGTTTTAACGCCTACGAACTAGCAAAAAAAAAAACAAAAATATCGTGCGGCAATGTTACCTAATAAGACCGACAAGACAACAACTATACACTTTCCATTTGCTTCATCGATTGATGGCTCATGCATTGTTCTTGCGTGACTTGTTGTAGATTTTCTTATTTAATGAATGACTTGATTCCAAGCGGAAAAGATGCGTAACCATAGGTTTTAAGTTTAAACTCTAAAATAATGCATAACTTAATATCGTAAATCGTTTAAATCGCTCTGACCTTATACAACTGCTATACAAGTGCTGAGTCATGAATCCACCTTAATCCGATTTGAACAAAAAACAAAAATTTAAAAAAAAACTGACATAAAAGTCCTTGAGAATCATAAAATATTATAACAACTTAAATGCGTGCTTGGGCACACTGTCAAAGTACGTAGGTACTCTTTCGTCTAATTACACAATTCATTTAATCCAAGTTATTATAACAAAAAATACTACAACAACAAAAAATAAGGTTGGTTTTTCGAGATTACTTAAGCTTAAGTGGATTTTTGTCTTTTTCGTTTTTTTGTTTTGGTCTGTTTGATGGAACAACGTACTTATAGGCACTCGTCGTAGTCATATACTTGTTGCTGAGATGTTTAATGTTTGTCTTTGCCAGAGACACCTCATTATGGTCCATTAAAATTGAGCAAATAATTTGTGTTTTTTTTTTTCTGCGCTGAGAGGTGGATTGATTGTTATCTTTGTTGAAATGACTGAACTGACCTCAGTGTGCATGTCATTGTATAAATATTTTCGCATGTTAACTATGCATCTTTGGTTTTTTTTTCTTTTTGTCTTTGAGTTATGAGTTTTTTTGAAAAAAAAACTGTTATTATGATTGCTTTTCACTCGTTAATTGACATTTGATTATGTTGTCAAATGATAAATGATACTTCATGTCAATGAATATTTATGTCAAAGAGTTTGGTTTTGGTTCATTGTCAAAAAAAATTCAAATCAAACAAACTTTTCATGAATGATGTTAGTTTGGATTGACATTTGACATATAGAATCATTTGAGTTATGTCTATTAGTGAAAAAGAGAGGGGGGACTCTTCACTATTACATGGCGAAATTCTAGAGTGAAGAGTCGACTTCTATGTTTTACTAATGAACATGGCTAAAATGATTCAAAGTGTCAAATGTCAATCCAAACTGACATCATTTAAAAAAGTTTGTTCGATTTGATATTTTTAAAAGTTTAATTTAATTTATTAATAAATTGCGAGTGACATTGGAGATTTTAATTGGTATGAGCGGAATGAAACAAACATTACAAGTGTCGTAACTAAAATGTAAAATTTGTTTTAAAAATGTCAAAACATATTCGCGTTCAATGCAAACAGGAAACCCATCTGAGTTTAAAATAAGCATTTGATTAGTTTCCTCTTAATTATTTCTTGGGAAATTTCGAAAAATTTTCATAGGGCCTTACTCAAATTTAGCAATAGCTTAAATTAAAATCTTGACACTTTTGAAAAAGTACATATATACCAATAATACATTTAATCCCCAGATAAAGCATTAGCAAAACGTCAAAATTTAATGTTCGGAAAGCTTTGTTAACGTCTAACACTGAACTAGTGATAGCTGAAATGTCCACACAAGTGTTGGTTCTGACGTCTCTCAGCTGCAATTGCTGCGATTTTTCATGTTTTTATTCGTTATGAATCTTTATTTTTAAAGTTAGGATAAACTACATTAAAATTTCGGTAAATTTTATTAGCTATTGCAGGTCCAGTTAGGACTTAGCCTCTAAGCACATCGATTTTAGTTTTTTAGCACTAAAATTGTTGATTTAAACTGTCAAGCTTTTCAAAACACTCATTAATAAAGAACAAAATCGCGTTGTACCTATTCAGTTAACTAAAAAAAAAAAAAAAAAATTCTACTTTGCATATATAAACTAGCGGTTGCTTTTGGATAATTATTTTAGAATTATTTCCTTAACATCATAAGGTTATACTAAGCATCAACAAATGGCACGATACCTATCAATGTTTCGAACAAATGGACAAAGTGTCTTCATTCAGTATTCAGTTGACGAGGAGTTTATGTGCAATTGAATCCTGTTTCAATTTAATTCAATCTTTAAATCCACTCATACAAACAGAGAAATAAATAAATGTAGAACTGGACGAGTTACTTTAAAGTGTACACTTGGAATCACAAGCCCGTTAAAATTAGTAATATAATTGCAAATGAATGCTGTTTTTTTATCAGTTCGTTAAAAGGTAACAATACAAACATTAGTCGTGGGAGAAATGTCAAGTACATACCTATATACATTCATGTATGTTTAAAAAAATAATGACGAGTGACTAAGGTCGAAGAAATACTTATTTCCATTTGAATTCTGATAAATTGAATGACTTGTCCATGGCCAAGAAGGAAACTACAAATTATTGAAGTGGTGCAAAAGCCTGTTCAATAAAAATTTTTGTCTAACTGACATCATAATCATTAATTGTCTTCACGTGAATGCAGGTATTAAAAAACTTTAGTTTAACAAAAAAAAAATGGATGACTTAATTTAGCAAATGAAATTGGGATGTGTTCGAATTCGAATTCCTCCAAAGCTTTCTGTTATTGTATTCCTTTAAATCACAAAAATATTTATAATTTTTTTTTGCATCTTGAAAAACAAACAAAAAAGTTACAAGTTCAATAAACTTTGTCTAAATAATTTGTTGGCATAATTGATATAAATTTATAATGCCAACATTTTCGCAATTTCGAACAATTACGGTTATGATCTTTATTCGAAATTCTCTATTGTATGAGAAAATTTAGTTTGGGGGAAGTACAAACGACTGGGTCATCCATATGGAATTTTCAAAAATTCACTGTACTAACATTTCAACTAGTTATCCGCGGACTAGGTAGATACTTGAACCTAGGTTGAGAAACTTCGGTTTCATCGACTAATTGAGGAACCGAAGTAAAGTTGCCTCCGGTAGTGTCGAAAGACTTATTGGCCGATTTCATGAACATTTTGAAGCCTTTTAAATTTTTAAATTACGGTTTTTGTATGGAACAAACATCATTTTATGGTTTAAAAAGGCTTGGTGAAATCGGCTATTAGTTACAAAAAATATTATCATTTTCTATTCCAATATGGATTGAATAAGAATTGTTATTTTAGGGATACAAAAAAGTTTTCAGAACTTTTTTCATGTCCAATTTTAAAAGCGTTTTTGAAGCATGGGAAACTATCAAGTTTTGTTTTAATGTCTTTGTTTTCTTTATCTTAAAAAAGAAAAAATGTACTACGGGTCTTCTTACAAGAATTGAATTGATTCAAATAATTTTAAAAGTCAAAGGAACATCTGGTGCTATTTTTGAAAGATAAACAAAAAATAAAAGGGCATGCAAATTTGAATATTTAATTGGGTCAGAAAACAAGTTTCAATTTTCAATTTTATTTTAAATAGGTACGCAAATGATCATGTTGGTACTTGAAAATATTGTTATGAAATAATGTTTCTGCAAATGTATAAAAATCTTACTCACATAGGAATAAAATATGCATTTGTATTTGTAGTTGTGGTAAATTTTGGTACCTTAAAGCAAACGAAACCCTAAATAACCTTCAAGGAAACGTTTGTTCAAATGTTAAATGAAGAAAAAAAAACCAGCCATCTGTCGTTTGAGAAGACAAAATAGTAAAAAAACATTGAATCAGAAGTATGAGAAATGTCATCAAATTCGAATAAGATTTTTATTTTTTATAATTGATCATCCCTTAAAAGGTAAAGCATAAAAATGACATAAGCATAGAATCTTAAAAATATACCCTCTAAGATCTTTTTAAAAAAAAACTACGCATTAGTGAACTTGATTTTTCTTTACATATAACTGGTAGTTTAACAAGATCATCATCAGGGTGAAAATTATTATTATTTATTCTTGATGTAAATAAGTAAAGCAAAGATACTCAAAATATTTAAAAACAAATAAATATTCGGATGACAAATAGTGTTTGGGTATGGGTAAACAAAATCAACAAGGTACCCACAGAAAAAAAAATTTATTTTTGTTTGGTAAAATTGTAACAGGTGTAAAACAAGTTCGTGTTCAAATTGAATTGAAAAATATTAGGTATTGCCATTATTTGTTGTTTTTGTTGTTAAACTACCATATTCCCATCGAATTGCTAAGAAAATAATTTAGATAGAATAAGAAGCCCATTAAATGTAACATTAGTTTTGTTTTTGTCTTTAATCTTAAACGTATCACTAAATAGGGTTGTTATAGTTTTTTTTGTTATGTTTTCTTCAACTGTCATACTTTTTTAGTCATATTTTTTTTGTTATTTTTTCTTCAACTTTCATACTTTTTTAGTCATATTTTTCTCAGTTTTCTGGTACAGTAAAAAAATGTATCCTTTTTTAGATTGACAGTCAGAATAATAACAATAATTTTACCTGCATGCCTGTAAGATCTTAGGTCTTTTAAATGCAAATTGCAATTTTTTGAAAATATTCAAAATTGGACTTTTTTTAATCGAAATCTTTGACATTTTTCTTAAAATGTGATTGTTTTGTAGAAAAGAGCTCTCTTAGATTCGGTTGACCTGGTATGAATTCAAAACTAATAGCCGATTCGGGTGAAATTTATGACCTATTTCACATAGCCTGAAACCAAATTTGTTTTTATTCATTAATGTATAGTCACATTTTAAACCGTTATTAAAAAAAAAATCACCATAAATTTCAAAATTCCGTAATTTTTGGGATGTACAACACTGCAAAAAAAAACCTCTAACTTAGAGGACACTATTGAATTTCTTTTCTCTTGATACTCGCCAAGCTAATTATGGTGTAAAGAAGGCAGTAATCAGAGGAAAATGGAAATGACTTATTTTTATTAGTTTTTCAACATTTTTGTAAAAAAATTCAGAAGTCGTACAAAAAATTGGTCATGACAAAAAATTTGGTAATTTTGTTTTCATTTGTTCTAAAATATTAACATTTTTCGCTAAAAAGTTTTTAGCGAAAAATGTTAATATTTTGGATTTGCACCAAAAATAATTTTTTGTAAGTTTCTTAATGATTTCTCATGTTTCCCGTGATAAATTTTGTTGGATAACTTTAGATTCGTGCTCAGCATTCCAAAAAACCATAAAGTTATCCATCAAAAATTATTACTTCAGAACTTTAAACCTCTTAAAACGCTTTAAAGAGAATATTTTGAATTAATCAAAAGCTTCACTTTGCAATATCTTTGTGCCGAAAGCCATTTTTTTTAATGATTCAAAATGAGACTTAGACAGTTGAAATGCACTTCATTCATTTCCCGTTTATAGTTCTGTAATAAAGTATTTACAAGTGAAGAAATTCGACGTTAAATGCACAAAAAAACGGCTTTTGCCATGTTCATTTTAGCATATCTCGAAAACCCGACGTGCTAGGGTAGATTTGACTTAAGATTCGGGTTCAGCGTGCCAAAATCCTTTAGAAAAGTATTGTTTGGTTTGAAGGCGATTTTCGTTGCAGACCAGGGTAATTGGTAATTTTCTGTATTTTTTTTTATATAAACTGTTTTAGCGAAAAATGTTTCCATTTACTGCCAAAAGCAGTAAAACAATTTCGAAAAAGTTTTGTTTAAGAACGTTTTCAATGATTTCTTATGTTTCCCGTGATAATTTTTTTTTGTGCTTAGCACCCCCCAAAACATAATGGTAGCCATTTAAAATTAATACTTTATATATTTCAGAATTGGTAACCTCTAAAGGTTTTGACGGGACTAGAAAGAATATATTAAAGAAATCATGAATTTTTGGAATATCTTTGCTTGAAAAACTAATTTTAAAAGGATTCAAAATGGTTTGGAAAAGTGAAATGCAATTATTTCACAGCTCATTAACAGTTATTTTCCAGGATGGAAATTCGAATTTAAATGTAAAAAAACGTGTTTTTGACATTTTTACATAACGAAAACGTGACGTGCTAGAGTAGTTTTGCCTTCAGATTCAAGTTCATCATGTCAAAATCATTTAGAAAAATACATTTAGGTTTGAAGGCGATTTTCGTTACAATTTCCCAATTAAAGAAAATAATTAAATGAGTAAAAATAAAATAAGTTAGGATACTTCGGCCGCGGTACTGACATTTAATGGATGTTCGTAAATTAAATAAAATATGAAACGATTTTTTTTATAATTTCTGATGGCAATTGCAGAAATCTATCTGTATAAAATTGTAATAACTGTTTGCACCCATTTTTCTGTCTTATGCGTCAGCAGGGATTTATTAATAAACTATGTTTTAGATTTTTCTACACAATTTCAATTTCTTTCGAATACAAACATACCCTTTCTGATTGTGAGTTAATGTTGAAGAAAATCGATTTGTTTCTTGAAATACAAGTATACCACTCGCCAAATTGTATTGCTGATATTACTTCGTATTTTATATCTAACTCAAACTCATCTTACATGTTCTACATTTTTGTTTTAACTTAAGATCCTACAAATCGATTAAAAATCAATTAATTTACTGTTTTTCTTTTTTAATTGAAAGAAGAAGAAGAAGAAAAACAACCAACTGTTTTGTGATTTTTTTTTTATTTTGTTTTGCCGCTTTTGATATCAGTTTAACAACCTAATTAGAACTTGTACTTTGCTTCTGATTTCTACACTCACTTTATAAAACTCAGAAATGACATCATTTTTTAGCGGTGGTTGTTGAAGCTTATTCCGATGTGACGTCACTTTGTATGCAATTTAAAACCAAAAAACCACCTACTACCTTCTTTTACCAATACAACACAAAAATATAAAAACCCAAACATCCTCAACCTCTATAGGGTACCAATTATACCAACAACAAAATACTAACAACTGTTATGGGTCTTTCTTTCAAATTTCTGCAAAAATTCGTGCTGAATTCCAAAGTCGTTGCCGTCCGTCCGTCCGTCCGTCCGTCGTCATTGTCGCTCGTTGGAAGTTGAATTTCCCGAATCAAATAGAGTGACCAAGTTCGAAGATACCGCGAACCCATTCAAAAAAGATACAATTTTTTTTTTTGTAAAATATTCTGTGTGTCTGTGACTGAGAAAAAGGTAGGTAGACGCAGGTATGTGAATACAAATGGTACCTATGTTGGAGAATTTAAGACTGTATTTGAGTTTACCTTTTGCATATACAGACACATACCTGTTCTGATCAATTTTCGCTCTGCTATAAGATCGTATCTTCAAAAAAAAAAAAAAAATCCACAATCATTTGCAAAGTTGCTTGCTTCTGAGATGATAGTTTACTCTCATTCTTGTTGTTGTTTTGCTTTTTTTTTTTCTTCTAAACAACCTTCGCTGCTATAGGATAAAAAAAAACACACACACACACAACTATCTCGCACACAAAAACTCTATTCAATTTGATTCGGATTAGCTCTAGACTCTAAGAGTTAGTCTACTAGATACTAAATACACTCTACCTCTGCGCCACCAAACTCAACTATACAACCTTAGGCCATTCATTATTCACATTTGGTGTGTTTCTTATGGTTTCTCCACACCAAACTACTAACAACAACAAATACTCGCTCATCGTTGCACATTGGGGCAAAACCACTTAATAGCTGGCATAAATTCAAAAAATTAAGTTGCAAATATATTTAATTTATAAATATTTCTTTAATAAATTAGACGAGTTAAGGAATTGAATAGAACTTTTTCAAATTTTAAATCCGTGTTCAAAATGCGTTGGGATAAAAAATCTTGCAACAGCTAGGAAGTCATTAGATAAAGTGCAAAAACTCGTATGGGTCTGCATCACCCGGTCAATGGAAACCTGCTTTATAGCAGTAATGGAGGTTATCCTAGATCTAATTCTGCTTTCCAGATCCCCAGAAGCAAACGTTTTCCAGTATTTTTTTAAACAAAAACATAAACCGGATTGGCTCTGGTTTTGGCTGAATTTAAAAAAAATGTTAATCAAATGAATAATCATTTTTTTTTTGCAGCTTTCGATTGTTGAACGTAAAATTAAAAAAAAAAAAATCCGATAAAGTAAAAAGACATTTCTTAATTTTTTTTTTGTAATTTTGGAACTGAAATACTAGTTGTTAACCTACTTCAAAATAGGAGGAGGTAATCCAGTCGACTGTATTGTTTTTTTCTTTTTCTTATGCTTGTTACCTCAGAACTTTTGACTGTGTGAATCGATTTTGATAATTTTTTTGACCATTGCGTCACATTTCAATTTGGTCCAGTACTGACAATGGCATCCATTAGAAAATTTGAAAAGACGGTTGTTTTTCTTTTGAAAGGTACTATTAAAAAAAAAGTCCTTCGCTTTGTTCCGAAAAATGTCTTTGTGATGCGATTAGTGTACAAAATATTGATTTTCAAAACATTCTAATTTTGTCAGAATCGTTTTTTTCAAGTTGTTCAATTTCTTGGTCTTGGGGCTGCGCTTCATTTTGAATTGATGGTGTAAAAATGTGCAATTAACGGAATAACTCAATGAAAAAAATCCAAAGCCAATTGTAGGAAAGAAGTAAGCTCATACCGATGCAAATTGCATGCAAGAAATTTATTTAATGAGTGTGAAACACATGAAAATTACAATTTTACTGTGAAAACCAAGTTGCAGTAAAATTAGCAAAAGTGTAGGTAGTTTTTAACTCAAACATTTGACAGCTTTTCGAAAACTTTTTATATTGGAAAGACATGTCTAAAAATGTTTTAAAACTAAAATTCAGATAATATATTTGCTAAATAAAATAAACACCTCTTTCAAAATGGCGGATGACGCAGAGGATTTCTTTTTTCTTAGGGTTTTGTGGTATTATAACCCCGAAGAGATTTTCTTTAAAATAAAATAATCATGCCTATTATGGAATTTGTAATACTTTACTCCAGGGGAATCAACGTGATTCGCAGGGTTCGCATTCGCATTCAAAGCAATTATGAACCTGCCGGGTGAACTTTATTATCAATACGAGGAACTACCTTACCATTTCCACTAGAACTCTTCCTCACCTGTCAGTTCTAGAGGAGAAAATATGGCTGAAATAAGTGGGAAACCCGCAACGCATTCGTCATATTCTGTAATAGGGGGAATAAAAATGCTTCTTCTATTTTTCTACCAGCGGCCCTCAAGCACCCCCCCCCCACCTAGCTACATGCTTGTGTATACAAAACTTAACGAACTTTACAAGCTTAGAGGTCAAGGGAAATGATGACGCAGACTCTCAATTATTTCCTGTGTGCAGTTAGCAGGAATGAAGTAGCCCGGCAATCTTCTCCCGGTTCCGAACTGCTAGTTGAGATACACTTCTCGTTTCAAGCAGTACTCTTGGACAATATGTGCAATATGTTTCACGAGAGTACCTAGCGGTTAGCCATAAGCTTTCGGTGAACATATCCACTATTAGGATCATAAAATACGTTGATCATTGACCGGGAGCTTGCGATCACTTCCTATAATCAGCACTATCAAAATTGCAGTGTTTCGTTAACTTTAAATATTCGGACTTGGAATTGGTTCGTCCCGAATGACTTCCTTGCAACCCAAGAACTTTCGTTCAAGCGAAGTTTGCCACCGAAGTGTCTTTCATACAACTCACTATCATGTCATTAATTTAATATCGCAAACTTTGGTGCGCTTTTTGCTATCTATTACTGCTGGTTAATCCCTTCAACAGCTATCCAACTGGATAACAACCACATCCACCACGATCTTCCCGAAGGGCCATCCTCATTGTACTGGGTACTACTTCCGCCATAGACTTTGATAGTAGGGCTCCCAGTTCCCCGTGGCACTTTTTGTTTTTTAAATGTCGAATAGAAATTTTGTCTTTTGTTGCCATCCACAACTAAACTTAGAAAAAAGATATTTCATCTCGCTTAAGAACACACGACTCGGTTTCATTAAATAAAGAGTCCATTCTGATTACAAGTTCCGCACATTTTAATCTCAGGGTCCTTGTTAGTTCTCAGTAATTCCACTTATGGGGTGCTGCAATTCGAAATCATCCTAGAACAGTCATGATTTCTCAAGACTTACGGTTAGCTTTTACATTGTTCCTCAATCAATCTTACATTTCGGTTCAAGATTGGTCAGTTTACTAGGTGCGTTTTCAACAGAAAGATGAAACATATGATTTCTTTAGAAAAGGTTCTGAACCTCGCAGGGCGGATAGCAGATACCTTCGTTCAAAGCACTACAGTAAGAGTCCCCTGAAAGCAATTAATCAATTAAGATTCTCAGAAATAAGTAAAATGTCAGGTTCTGATTTAAGGCATTCTGTCCCACTGTGCGTCAGTAGTCCAAAACACACTTGTGCTGCTTATAGTTCAAAGTTGTATAGTGTATAACTTAGGCCCCTTTAAATGTGTTGTGTTTTTGTTTTTTTTTTTTTTTTTGTTGTATCTGTATCTTTGCGGTACTGGTTTTCAATAGTGTATCTGTGTGTATGAGTAACTTTTTTTTCTGTTCAGATATAATATTGTAGACTTGGGTTTTTCTTGAATTAAGACACTTTGTTATGTTTAGTCCCATTATAAATTCGATACCGAGCGGTCCTCTATTTTTCAACTTCTTGCACTATTTGTAAATTGTAATTTATATTGTAAAAAAAAAAGAGAATAAACTTCTTCTTCTTCTCAACAACTATTTTTCGAAATTAAATTGATGTTGAGATAAAAAAAGATACTTTTTTTTATAACAAGTGTTTCGGGAAATTTTTGAAAATTTAGTTCTTAAAAAAAAAATTGTTAAGAATCCAGTGAAAACGCATTCAGCAACTTGTTTGGTTGTGGCATAAAACAACGTAAAATTCTTATTTCTCTTCTGTGTGTATTGTGCCACATGTATCTGAATGGAGAACTCAATAAGAATGTATTTTTTTTTTTTTTATAATTTTCTCGTGATAACCTAACTACCTTACCTAGACGACATTTTTTCATTTCAACGAATAAATAAAACAACAAAAAACCTAGAATTTACATATCCAAATAGTAATTAACTAGACTAACAGTCATTTGAAGTCGTATAGTATATTTTTTTTTCTAATCAAAGTTTTTGTGTGTCGGCCTTGATTAGGATTAACAAAAAAAAAAAAAAATAAGATACAAAAGTATCTAAATATTAAATTGTGTATCTTTTCCTGCCATTTACCCGTATTAGAGGTTAGAAACGATGAAAAAAGCTTAGTCAGACTTTTTATTTGTTGGGTTCTTTATCGGAATTGAAAATAAATAAACATACTTGTGTACTGTGGGCTCTCTTTGAGATAAATGCCATTCATACGATAATTGATTGTTGTTGTGTTTTTTTTTTTTTTTTACTACCAAGAATTGTTAATTTCTGATGAAACGGTCCTCCGTCAATTTAAAGGTTATTTCCTTTACAAAATTCAATTGTGTATGCATGCCTCCAATGTAAATTGATTATAATTTTTTACTGGGTGTGATTTATGTGTCTGCAGAAGCTAGCAGTTGGTATGTGCGTTTTTTTCTTTGATTGAATTTAATGCCTTAATGGTTGGTAATTGAAAAAGACATCCAGTAGTTAAATTCTTAAGAACAAGACACAAAAAAAAAAAAAAAAGAATACCAATTGCGAAGGAGGAGTGTTGCATTTCTGGTGCTGTGCTGCAATAAAGACGACACGATACGCGACCGACACAATCCTACCGATCGACGAGGAACGATCTTAGCCAGAACACTCGGTGACTTTTTTTTTTTTTTTTCGTATATTTTTGTTTAGTGTGTAGTTTTGTTTGTCGAGTGGGTTGTTGCTGCTTCTGCTTCAGCTTCTGTTGCATTAATATAAATTTAGATCCAGAAATAAAAGTCGTATAGAGACCAGACCGTTGATTGTGTGCCGCCGCACATAAAATTTGCCTTTATGACAGGCTGAAAATGCGATGTGCTGACTTGGATGTCTTGGATGATTCCAAACAAGATAGTTCAATAACCCTTCGGCGCGAGTGGTGAGAGAAGGTGTCAGTGTTTGGGTGTAGAAAGACCGTTTTTTTTCGTCGTCATAAAATTTCCATTTATTTTTTTTTTCAAGTTTATTTTTGTATTTTTGAATTTTTTTTTTCTATTCATGACGAATAAATTTGCATTTTTTGTCTAAAATACCTATCTACCTAATTTCATAGATAGATGGCACTTAATTTTTATACAGGCCGACTTCCACGACGCGACGACGTATAATATGGCACTATGCCAAGTTTTGTTGTTGTTGAAGCATTCCTTGAATATTTTATAGTTTTTTTTTTAATTTCTTTTTCTTACACTTCAAATGATTTGTTTATTTTTGTTGTTGTTGTTGTTTTGAGTTGAGTTCTCTTCAAATTTGCTATTTAAACTTGTTAACCTGATGTAACTATAAGCTTGTGATGATAGAACCCTTACAGTTTTGTTTACATAATCAGACCATAACCCTTATGACTGCGAAAAGCAAAAAAAAAAAACATCGAATAACATAGAATAACATAGAATTATTATTTTTTTTATAGTGCCAAACGATTTTTGCATTTGTGTTGATTTTTTTTTGTTTCGAGTGAATTATCATGAGTGAGAACAGAAAGATACAACGAAAAAGATAAAAATGTATTTATGAGATATAGAAAAAGGTGCCATTTCAAAGTGTTTGTTTTGATAAAAAAATAAAATAGAAAAAAAAAATATATAAAACACTTAATATTGTGATAGTTTGCTGACAAAATAAAAAAAAGTATTATAAAACACAAAATATTTAAATAAAGAAGAGTGCCATTGTAACTTATCAATCGAAAAAAAGAAAAAAAAGTGTGTGTGTGTGTTTTTTTTTAATTCACAATAATGACAACTCAGTCATATTATAAAGATCGTCTTGGATTTGATCCAAGAGAAGCACTCTATGAACCATCATCATCGCCACCAACAAAAGGTGGTAGCAGCAGCAGCACAAGCAATAATGGTGGTATTGGTGTTGTTGGTGTGAGTAGTCGATATCATAGCCATCATCATCAATCTTCTTCACAACAACGAATCTCTGTTTCACCTGGAAATAATAATAATAATAACAATCATCATAATAATCATCATCATCATCATCATGAACAACAACAATTATATGAAACAAGTAATCCTGCAAAAAAGGCAAAACAAGGAACAACATCTACATCATCATCTGTATTAGCAGCATCAATAATAGCACCACAAGGTGGCTATGAGGATGCCTTGACACAATTTAAAGGTACCATGTCTATTTGGGAATATTTTGTCGAAAATTGGGATATTGTATGTAAGTTGGTCAAACTCATTTCTTTTCGATTTTGTCAAAAATCCATAATTTTTAACAAAGTTTTTGATGAATTCTTTGTGTTGTTGGCGATAATAATTATGCAATGGTTTGTTTTGTTTTCCGTAAGATTTGGTGTAATTTTTATTTGATTTGATTTTTTTTTTATTTTTTAAATTAACAGAAGCATGGAATTACTTTTATTTTTGTTATTATTTAATTAATTTTAACTTTAGTGAAAGATTTAAGTGAGATAAATCTACTTTCACTTCAAAGAGAAGAAGAAAGTAAACTATGAGTAATTAGCTCTGAAAAAGGAGTGAAATTTATTGTTTAATAGGTGTTACTGGAGTATTGGTTAACTTAGGAGTAGTTTTTACCATTTTTTTTCCTTATTCTTATTTTTTATTGTAAGCCCATTGCCTATTTAGTATAAAATAAGAACTACAGAATATTCTTTGATAAAAATGTTTTCGATATAAATGGAAAACTCCTTTTTCGGAGTCAGTCACGTTCAAGTTTCTTTGTTTTTTCGTTAATATAAGGTTTAACAATATCTCCACAATTTTCTTAGGCAATATTTAACTGAGCAACATTCAGCTAAGTAATTGTAAGCATTATTATTATAAAAGAACTAACATTCACAAATTCCTCAGGTTGCCTTTTCAAGGTGATCTTTGGACATAAGTGTGAGTTCCGTAAAGTTCTAACTCTGGGTTTTTTTCTAGGGACATTTAGGGATTCTCAAAGTATATTTGCAAGGGTTCTTTTTCAAGGGTCTTTTTGGACACAAGTTATCGAGACATTGTAACAAGTGTTTGAAGCATTTAAATTTAGGAACTTGTATCATTTCATGCCCTTTTTAAGATTTTAGAGACTATTTCAGCAATTGAAATATTTCCGGCTAGTTTTGTTTTTCATAAATATTGACCACCTAGGTATTTCTTAAAAAATTAAGTTTTTTTTTTATGATTAATTTTTTTTTTATTATTTGCTGTCACACTGGGGAAATATAATTTAGCATGAGCCATGTGCTTGTCGTTTTCAATGAAAAGATTATATTGGCGTCTTTGTTTTTTATTCTGTAGCAAATCAGCGACTCTGTTTTACAGAATAACGTGAATCAGTCCGTCTTGGGTGAATAATTTGACGAAATTACGCGTTAACAATCGGCTGAGTTGGCGTCAAATAGGCTTAGCAGTTAGTTAGGGGACATGTTTTATGTTGCTAGTGACTTGATTCAAACTTACGATCAGAGAATTTTTATTAGTAATTTTATGAATTCTTGCAAATTATCGATTCTAACTGAACGATTTTTTTTTGTCGAAATCTCTGCTTTTTTTGTGTCTTCTCTTCGTTCCAATTCTTCCGAATACAAATTAATATATTTTACAATGCCAGGCTACAATTTAATTTATAATTTTAATAAAAATGTGTGCAATAGTTCAATCAATTTAAACAATTTGTATTTCGGCATAAGTTACTTGCAATATCAAAATAAAGTTCTATGCGAAATAAAGGTATTTAAATATGAGCGGGATTGAACAATTGTTTCACATTAAAGTGTTCATCTTAATTCAAACAATTTTAAATTTCAATTTACTTTACTACTACAGTTTCTAGTATACAAATGGTTTGGTGAACAATTCTTCTACTTAACTTCTAAAACGAGGTATTGTTAACCCTTTTCAGTGTCAGCTAGTTTCAATTTTATTACGTAAAATGTAGTAACATTGAAAACAGCTGACGCTGAAAAAGATTAACAATACCTCGTTATAGAAGTGAAGTGGAAGAATTGATACAAAATTTATATCACGCTAAGAGCAACTTTTGACATTACCCTCTATTTACGCTCCTTCACTCCTTCTTATGAATGAGTTTACACCTTCGACGACATTAAGCCTTTAACGATTAGGGGTTTTGTCCAGCAAGCAACAAGTTGCATCTGTATGTTCTTTGAATGATATCATGAAGTTGATTCTACTTCCTGGTAAGAGAACTTTTCGACTATGTACCTCGAAAATATTGGTATCAGCTGTGTCATTTTGACTTTGAAGAAGAGTAGATATTTTTTTTTACTATAACGCATAATTTAGCTATCTCCGGTAAATTATATGGGTTGATAATGCACAATTACTGACGCAACAAAGCGGGCAACTCCTCTTAAAGAAATTTTACTAGTCATTTTGAGTATGTTAGTTTTAGTTTTTTTTTTTCAAGAAGAAAGCATTTTCAGATTATGTTTGAGAGATTTCAAATGATGACAAGTAGTTCACTAACAAAAGAAGAACTCGGGACAGTCTCTGTATAAGGGTGAATATTATTTTTAAAAAAGCAATAATTACAAGAGTGTACTGAAGAAAAAACAAAAACTTTCACATAAGCACAAAAATTGTTTGCCACGAGCTTTTAAAGTTTCTAGAAAATGTTTACAGCAAACAATTAAACGATGAGCTCCTCACAAACAGGTCAGCTCCGCAATTGAGAATTGTTGTGTTATTTGTATCCTTATTCTTTTAAGAAATAATTGTCGACTCGTAACGCTTACTGCAGCAAGGATATTTTTCGGAGAGTGCGGTCTAAAAACAAAGAAACAATACAATCCCTCTATAGGTCTACTGTCTGCAGACTTCTGCCAGAGATGCTTCCATGTGTTTAACCCAACGAAATAGTATTTCGGATATTTCTATGCAAAATAGCCGTTAACGAAAGGAATTTTCTTTGGGTGCGATTTTTAGAAGGGAAACTGGGAGTGTTCGTGCAGTTCACACCCTATCTCTTGGATTTTTGACAGGGCAAATGTAGCCATATTCCCCAAATTCTGCCTTTAGTTTGCCAAGTTATTACTACGTTTAAATGCAGTACTGAAGCTAGCTTAAACACTGTTTGTACCTCTTGTTAAACTGAACTACTGAACTCAACTTAATAAGCGGAGTCTAGTCCAATTTTTAACTTTGAAAAACATTGGTCGAATTTAAGAATTGCTTTAACAGATACCGTCTGAATTGTAATGTTTAATGCCGTTTGCTGCTCTTTATTTCACCCAATTCTTCCTTCGCAGTCAATTGTTTTGATTGCATTTTTGTTTCGGACAATGGTGTATCTAAAGTAATTAACCATCGCTAAAACTCTGATATAGTGCGTCTAGAATGCGTCAATAAAGCGTTGGAAATGTTCATTTCAACACTTTTTTGTTCTAACGTAAAGAAATCCTTCGCGCAGACATTTTTCTCACGGCAAAAAATTTGATGAAATTGTTGAACTTTGCCAGTAACGTTAGTTTCCAAT
Source organism: Meliscaeva auricollis (assembly GCA_948107695.1). Taxonomy (NCBI): domain Eukaryota; kingdom Metazoa; phylum Arthropoda; class Insecta; order Diptera; family Syrphidae; genus Meliscaeva; species Meliscaeva auricollis. The sequence goes on along the minus strand of OX403619.1, from coordinate 27,675,293 downwards.
ATTTCCAATTGTTTAACTTTTGACTAAAAAGTAATTTGATCTCTGAAAACCACAACACAAATTGCTGACACATTGTTTTTACTGATGATTGTCGATGAATGTGTCTTTAAGTATCTACCCATTTACCTATACGATTCCGACAAGATATGAATATTAATTAATTTTACGTTTGAAGTCTACTTCTTCTTCTTCTTCTATGGAAAATTACTTAATCATTAAAAATTTTGGTTTCCCACTTATGGAATGCATAAGAGTACCCACTTATTATAAAATCGTTCTAAAATTCCTTTTGAAGAATCAAAAATATTGTATCTACAAGGTCACTGGCAATAGACTACCTCAATTATTTTATAACCAACAGGTAGTTATTGGTAGATTGTCTTAGGTTAAGGTTAACAACAGGAAACCGGATGTAACCTCCCGGAATGAATAAACCAAAAAAAAAACCTCAATGAAGCTATTAGAAGAAAATTAAAAAGATATTTACAAGAATAAATCCTCGCTCACATCGAATATACAATACACCCGTATGATGTAGCTGGAGTATCTATAAGGGATAACTTTCTCCCCATAAAGCGTCTTCATCGTTGTTATCGCCTTCGTATGTTGACGTAGTTGTCGAGTCGTCGCTCGTCAGTCGGTTGTCTTCAATTCTTATAATTAAAACAAGAATACAAGAAAAAAAAGAAACAAGTGTTTCCATTTCAATGATGATGGTGCGATTGTATATTCGTATAAGTAAGTAAGGCAGAGAAAGAAAGGCCATATAAGTATGAAAACTAAACAAACAAGAAAGGGAAAGAAATTTCTCCTTTTTTTTTTTTGCTTTTCTTCTTAAAGAAATGATTGCGCTCACTCCATACACTAGGCGAACGTGTAACTTGAGTTAAAACTAAACTAAAAAAAAAAAGTAAAAATTGCCGTGTGAAACATGTCACTCGGTCGCATTCCTTGCGGCAAGAGCTAAGCGCACTGTGAAGGATGAGATGCGATGATGATTACTGGGAGAAGATTGATCACTACTTTGTACCGACGCGACGACATACAGCACGATCTACATTTGAATCACGTGCTGCATCCATTTCATTTTCCATCTATCGTCCGACAGAGAGTAAAAATGTTGATAGTTGATAGACAAGAGATGCATAGATAGAAATAGAAATACAATTTTATTGTTGTTTTACCGTATTTTTTTGTTGTTGTTTCTTTTTAAGTCGCTGTATGACATATGGTGCATGTAAAGTATCGAATGAATTGGATATAATATGTATGTGAAATCAATCGGATTTTTGGGTGTAGTGACAGGTTTTTTGATACAAAAATTATCTTTACAGAAAAAAAAAATCAATGAATTTTTGTCTTCAAAGAAGAAATTGTAATACACCCTAATTTTTTTTTATCGAAAATGTATGGAAATTGTAATTTCTAAATAAAAAAATAAAGGATATTTTTTTTATTTTTAACTTTTTTGTATTTATAAGCCCAACCACAACGGGCACTTTTTGCAAACAATTGCAGAGGTGAAATTTCAGAAAAATTTCAAAAAACGTGTCAAAAAAAATTAGATTTTGGACTCAAAAATAGCTTATTTCCTTTTTTCCTTAAGAAAAATGGTTCGGTTAAGAAAAAAATGATTTCACTTTCTAATTTTACAAAAAGTGGCCTTGTTTATTTTTATTGAAACAATCGTCAAAAATGTCAATTGCATTTAACATCTTATCTTCTGCAATGAGGAACTTATTGCAAATCAAACAAATAAAATGAAATCAATTACATTCATTTGAACATCTAAACATTACATGTTTCTTTTTGAAACGCAAAATACTTATAACGTAGGTATAGGTACTCACCTACTTAAAAATATGCCACTTAGATAGTTTGGAGTGATAAAAGTAAATTGGACTTATGAATTAAGAACTAGACGTTAAAAATATTATTTATCAACATTTAATTAATTATTATTTATTTACCTTTGTGTTCTTACGTAGACATGCATCTCTACAAGGGGTTTTATAGTTTTTTTTTCTTTATTAACAAGCAGAATATGGATGGTGGCAAAAAATAGGGATGGTTTATGAAAAGCGAAAAATAAATTGCCCACCAAAAGATTAAGGGAAAAGGGGTGGGTGGACGAAAAAGTGGGGTGGGTGTCAAAAATCATCGTTTTTTTACGATTTCTATCAAAAGTAGACCTGCTTTCGAAAAAAGTTTGAAACAAAATTGTAAATGGTAAAAAGATTAACAAATTTTGTACAGATGACTTTTCTATATAATTTCAAAAATATTGGTAAAAATACCTTAAACAATTTTTTTAAATTTTTACTTTTATCTTTTAAAAAAATAGTTCTAATCGAGATATTCAAAAACAAAAAAAAAACCAACCTTGGAAATTACAAAAAAGTTATCTGTACCAAATTTCATGCAAATCCGTCAACCCGTTTAGGCTGTGGCTCTCTGTACAGATGGACGCACAGACGTACAAACCGAACGACCTGACAAATACCCCTTTTTTGGATATTATTATTGTTATTATTGTACTATTCGTACTAGAATGTCAGCTTGTTAGACTTGATCATTCTTTATTCCGTCAATTTTATTGAATGTTTGAACAACAACAACAACTTAAAGGCACTACCACTCTTGTTTGGCTGGAGATATAGCTATTTCGTGCTTTGCCACTTATGCACTCATCAGTCTCCTTTTTTGTGGTGCTGAGCTTTAATCCAATTTTATTATGAAAAACTTTCTATGCACACCACGGGAATCGAACCCACGCTATCAGATCTTAGCTCAGTCTTAGAAGTCGTGTGCACTACGCACTCCACCACTTTAGATCACTGACGTCACAGGTCGAGATGTGTTTCTTGTTTATCCAATGCATTTGGAGTCACAGCATTTTTATTAGCGCCTTTTTTGGACTTCTCCATCACCGTAAATTTTGTTTGACACGAAACCAATACTTGTCCTGTAGAGCAAATTAAAAATTGTGTATGGCGTATGAGCGTTTTTTTTTAAGTTAAAAAATAATTCGGTTGAGTATGCCATTTGATTTCATTTAAAAAAAAATATTTTTTTACGAAAACACTAAAATTGTAGCATATTGACTCATGTTTGTTAAGTATTTGTTCAACCGAGTTCTTAATTATCGATTTTATATTTTTTAGAAAATCGATTTTTACCAGGTTGTCGAGTCAAACGCTCCAATGTGTATTATTTAAAATTAATTCGATCGCATAACTAGTTTAATTAATTTTTAAAAACTACAAATTGAATTCTGCCATAATATCGTGTTTCCGTCTTTGTGTACCATGATTATAAACTTGGTTATGCAGGATATTTTCCAACCAATTTTTGCTATAGTTCTGATTTTTGTTAACAGGAGTTTTACATTTATGTGTTTTCTTAGTTTACAGGAATCTTCAGATTGATTACCGAAGAGTTATTCTAAGTCAGTTAGTAAAACCATGAATTTTCACATACCGAAAAAAGTACCTAAATAATTACATTTAGCACTCGGATCAAACATGTTTGATGTCATATAAGATCAAAGCGATTAATGTGAATTCCTAAGCTCAAGCTAGCATCATGCCTTGTTAAAGTATTATAATTCTTCTGAAAGTCATTACTAATCCATTGATATGTTAAATGATGAAATGAAATCTGATGATGATTTTTGTTTTCGTTTGTGTGATGAATCACATACAACAAATCATCCATTTGTCAAACTGGCATTGAGTGCCTGAGGAAATTTTAATTTTAAACCATGACGATATGCATAAAATATTCTTCTCATTCCATCTCCATGGAGGATTCTCTCTTTTTCATTGTCTTCTTGAAAAATTTTATTAGTCATCCCGGAATTCATTTCGTACGAGCTACTTTTTGATGATGTGTTGGATGCCTTGAAAGTTCTTAATCAAATAAACACAAATGAAAGCACCTTTTTCGAAGGCATAAAATGCCAAAGACAAACAATCATTAAAAATTAAAAATGCATTAAAATAAGAACGAGCATTTTAAAAGATTTTTTTTATTAACAGAAAACAGATTGCTGTTTGTAAAAATGCAACAAAATTTTTTATATCATTCAATTATATTTTTATGAGTTCAAATATTTACAGTTGCGTTTATTTGTTTTTTTACTGTATTGGATTTATAATTGTCTGGAGATTTCATTGAAACAAAAATTTAAAAAAAATGTGTTAATGACTCCTTCATAATAAATAAAATGCACAACTGGGTAGCATGTATGTATTTGCTCATATAGTCAAAATTGTTGTAAATCTAAAATCCTTTTAAACTAATTACACTTTTGTTCTCAACATTCAAATTCACAATTAAGTCTGTTCAAGTAAGTTTAAAACAAAACTTTGAAAACAAGTGAACGTCTGAAATCATATGGAAAATTACGATTTTGCTATTTTTTTTTTTTTTTTTGATTTTCTAAGAAATGACAGAAAGTATTTTTATACCCTTTTAAAAGGTCATATCTTTCTTAAATACAGTCGAGTCGCTCTAAGTCAAATTTTCACAGAATATCAAAATTCGTTCGAGTTAGAGGAAGTTTTAGAAAAAATCGAGTTAGAGGGATTGAAAATAGGCTATTTTAAATTAAGAAGAATACAAAATGTGGCGAAAAAGTTCGAATTAGAGAGAAATTTGACTTAGAGGAAGTCAACTGTACATAATTTTAAAGGCAATGTAAACATGAAGAACTAAAGAAACTGAAAATCGTTAGGGCCGCTTAAAAAATATATTTGTGAATGAAGAAAAATGATATAGCCTATTTTTTCTAAGTTGGTATGTCATTTTTAAGTAATCACTGTACTCATTTTGAAAATTGATTTTTCAACAATAAAATTTAATACTTATTTAAAAATCTAAAAAAAAGTTTTTGCATACAAAATTTCGTCGAAATCCTTTGAATAGCTTGCTAGAATGCCAGAAAAAAGAAAAACGTTACCATGGAAGGTTCCTACCGTTTATTAACTTAAATCAACATCGTTTGAGTCGTTTAAAAAAAAAAAATTAGTTTTTCCATACTCGTTAAATGGCAGGTACCGTTAATTTTGGGAAAAAAAAAACCTTTCAATTCCTACGCAAAATCCTTGATTTCTAAGGCACCCATTCTTATTTTCTTTTTGTACTCCGTTTTGGACCATTGGTATATTTTTTGACTATGCTGCGGTTTGAAAATTCGTAAGTATTCAAGTCGTTCTTTGTTCTTTGTTTTAATGCGTTCATTAGTAACGAGAAAGGGCCCCGCCTTGTGGAGTCTCTCTGAAAGTAGATACTTATGTACTTTGATCTGTCTAAGTTGATTTGTCTGTTTTTGTCATAACTTAGTTCTCATTCATAATTTTAATTGGATACTCCTCCTGATGCAATAAATCTAGAACATGGGACCACTTTTTTTTAGTTCGGTTTGATATTATATGTGTTAGGCATTTGTGAACACGCCTAATTCTAAAAATTAAAATAACGGTTAACACGTTTGATTAAATTTAGTTCATCACTTTCCATATTAAATTCGTTGGATATTTGTATGCAGTTTGTGCATGTGCAGGTAAAATGACATAATTTTGACAGTTCATTTACCAAATAATTTTAAACATATGCGAATGGTAAGCTTACATTGTTATATGATGAATAGCCATATGATTTTTCTTCAAAATTGGATTTTGCAGTACCTACTTGTTGACGTTTCGGAAAACAGTTATTTTCAATTGAGAGTGAAGTTACCCCAACACAAACAACCCGCATTATGGGGGGTTAGACTATTAATTAGTACCAAAAAAAGAAAAGAGTTCCAAATATGTCGTAATAGAAGGTGTTAACTAAGTAAATAGTTTAGCCTGACTTAAACTATAGACGCCATCATTGATTCTATCTGGGAAATTCCTTCGCTGCCGGCTCAATGAAAGGAGAGGTGCCTTAGTAGTCACACTCGCTAAGTGCCGGGCCTAAAAGTTAATCTTAACAAGTCGCCGTTACCAAACAGGTTTGAATGGTGATGTTCAATGTTGTCTTAAAAATTCATTGTTTTAAATTGACTTTTCAGCGTTCATAAAAGAAAAAATAAAAAAAAAAGAAACATAAATTGCAGTTCTAGGAAACTGTTTCATAAGTGCAAATCTACAGCCCCTCTCGAACGTGTCATTTTGAACCATCTGGTTTATTATCATGATTTATTTTAATTTATAAACAAAAAAAAAAATAATAAGCAAGAAAGTTAAAAAAAAAAACGAAATAATCACATAAATCAGAATATCAGATGACTTAATTTGAAATTTAGATTAAAATCACTTTTTTTTTTTCCTTATGATCTGGTGGTGTCTCTGATGTTGTTATTCATCACAGTTTTTACTCTTTTTGTTCGGGAAGATTTAAATTGAATAATGTCACAACTTAATAGCAAACTGCGGTCTGCTAATGCTCCTAAATCATCATCACCCCAAAGGCATAACACAGAACTTAACATCACTGGCTAGGCTTTAGAATTCAAAACTTGAATCCAACCACACAATAAAGTGTATTCTTGTTATGCGATTTAAAACTCCATTCAATGTTATGATGTAAAATCATCGCATCATGAAGAAACAATACTACTACTGATGATGTCATGCGATGCAATTTAAAAATTTGTCCAAAAATAGAATTATTTGACGTAAAGAAGAAAAACAAAAAAAAAACTAAATTGGTATCCCTTAACTTTGTTTATTAACTCTGACTTCTTTTAATAAAGATTTGTGGCCAAATGTCGTCCGCCATATTGATTGTATGATTTGATTATTTAATATATTTATTTTTTTTTCTTATAAATTGAACCAATTAAGGCTTGTTAAAGCAATTCCATGCTCTGATTTTATTTTTTTTTTATTTTATTTGATTTTTTGTTTTAGGTAATAAAATAATAAATGGAATGAGTTTGGCTTACATTACTAAAAAAAATATCTTTATATTTTTTGATTAGAAACAAAAAAACAACAACTTATTTTTTTATATATTTTGAGCGTGGGATGCGTTCATTTTGCCTCCATATTTATTATTATTATTTATTTTTTAAATGCACGACGTGTAACTGCTTTTCTGATTGACAAGCGGCTCCTACTCTTACAATCCCACTTAACACACACCAACATACACAAAAACAACTTGACAGGGATGTGTGGGAGGTAAGAGGAGAGGAGTTACACACGCTAAGCAATTACACAAAATTCTAACTTAATAAGTGCAATTACTTGGCAATTTACTAATGTTAAATGCCATACGCTTTTCAGTTAGAACAATTTGTGTTTTGAACTAACATTTACGAGAGTATAACAACATGGTGAATGCGATGTGATGCTTTTAGATTTGTACGTGACAAATCTACGATTAATAATAATAATAATATTGAAAGGCATAGTTTGTTGTTGTTGTTGTGTTTTTGATTGAATTTTAAATTGACACTTGAGTTGACATTTGTAATTAATTTTCTTTTTCTTGCAAAGTGTTTAGTACGAAAAGAATATTGTCAATAATTGTATTTATTGTAAATTAATATCTTTCTTTTTTTATTGTATTTTTTTGTTTAAATAGATGAACGCGATGCTATACAAAAGAAGACTTTTACAAAATGGGTCAACAAGCATCTGAAAAAGGTAAATTTTAATTTTCTTTTTTTTTTTGTAAATTTTAATAATTATAAAAATACCAATGTTGGTAACCATAAATCATTTAAAGTTGCTTCATAATAAGAGTTTTCATTGTAGAAAATAAAAAAAATCAAGTTAAATTGTTATCAGTTATCGTTCATTTTTCTGCTAAGCATGAAATATGCTTATATCCGGAAGTTTATAGCTTGCATTTTCACACGTAATTTGTTGATTAATAAATTATATTAAGATTTGGAGTCGAAAATAACTTTTTCGAATGATTTTAAACTCAATTTGGATGCGATTTTAATTAAAGTAGGTAATAGAAAATGTCAAAAGTTGTGGAAACAATAATAGGCACTTTTGTATGGTTTACATCCCAAATACTTGAACCTGACTTAATAGTCGGGGAGGCGACCGTCTGATTACTAGCTCACATAGTTAGAGATTTAAATTTGTGTCAAATCAAAGATAAGTTGGTACTGATAATAAAAATATAGGGTTGCCATTTTTAAAATGGGTACCTACATCAACGTGGCAACCCTATTTGAAGGAAAAATAAGCTATATCACTTTAACATTGCCAAACAAAAGCAAAAAATATGAAAAAAATCAAAAATAAAGTTAAGACTGCAAAGCTCATTTGGTGGTAACCCTGAAAAATACACTTTGAAATGCAATTTTAGATTGGGATCTTTTCTTTATATAAAAAATGTCAGGTGCCATCTCCAAAATGGATATAAGTATACGGTTAACCTATTTGAATGCAAAAAACCCCTAATTTGTTAGTGATAATGTACTTTATTAAAAGCTAAAAAATGTCGGGTGCCAACTCCAAAATGGGTAAAAGTGAACGGTAACCCTATTTGAATGCAAAAAAAAAATCACTAACAAAAATTGAAGAGACCCTTACAAAAATTTGGAATGTTTTTAGCTTTTAACCTTGTCAAACATGGGACATTTGGACTGAACAGTGAGTGTTTTTAGTTTGTATTTTTTGCATTCAAATAGGGTTACCGTTTACTGATATCCATCTTGGAGTTACAGCATTAAACTATTTTTTCTATGGTTCATTTCTTACGTTCCCAGCTTTTACTGTTATCCTCCGCATGCATGTTTGATGGTTTTATTACATTGTTGGCATTGGTTCTTAATACTTGCTGCTGGTGGCAAAGAACCTTACTTGAAACTCGGAAGGGCACCGGCCGGCAACCCAACTGGTGAAGCATTCATCCGGCTGTAGCTGCCTGTCAGTCTAGCTGCCTTGGCAGTGACTATTCCTACCAGAGATAAATTGTCTGATGGCAATTGTCAGAGAGCATTCAATATTATGCCTCAGCATAATTATGGAAATCTCACCGAACTCTAAACAACCCCTTTTGTGTTTGGGGTGTTGGCCGGCACTTGTCACCAGCTCTGCTAATGTGATTCGACGTGTGCTTAAGTTTAACAACAGGTTCGCACCTTAAACTACATTACATTTCTTGAAACTCCATCGAAAAAGGAACTTGAGATTTCTGACGATTTGAGCAGTCCGACTTCAGAATTTCATTATTGTAGTTTTTTGTGTTGGCCGTAGTCTGGCTGAATATATGTATGTTCCTTGTCTGCAACGAAGTAGTGGTCCGAGTCTATGTTGGCTCCTCGGATACTGGTGGAGAGTCTTTTAGTTTGTTCAATCTGGCTGACGGTTGATTGATCCGGAAATCTCCTTAGCTTCTTGTGATAATTATATGTTAATTTCCTAGTAGCTATGATAACATTGTGTTAATAAAATATGGTAAACAAATACACGTGGATGGAGACATATCACGTTTTGTAGAACTTGTTGCAATGATTACAAAACGTTGTGTAAAAATTCCGTAACACCTCCAACCTGTTTCATTACGGGAACTAACATTCCACATACAAATCTGAAAATCGTTTTCCTTATTTCGTTTGCGGAGTTAAAATTTATTGGTATTCAAGGCCACTTTTCATTCTAAAACTTTCTACTCCTGTCGGCGAAGTAAACATGACGGAAAAAGCCAGCAACCTGGATGGCCAGATAATTAAAAGAAAAGCTGGATCCACTCGAAAAAAAATCATCGTTTAATTTTTTCTGAGAGAATTCTCTCTTCGAAATTTAAGGGGTTCGCCAAAACCTAGGCGAAAGAGGGAGATAAGATTAATAATAAGTTTATACTGTTATACAACAGAATTTAAAAGCGAAGAATGTCATCTCGCTCAGTAGAGAAAGACATTTAGATAAAATAAACTGTTCTGTTGTACTGTTATACAAGCAATTTTATCTGGACACGGCACTGATCTCTATAAAACACTGGATAGAGGATTCCCTTCTAAGTATAACAGTTTTACTGATGGCATTTGAATGGAACCAAAGCCATTTGGATGGCACCAAAGCAGAGTCCTATCTCGCCCTATACAGGTGAAAGGGAGAGACAAACTGGTCTACAGCTAAATAGAATAGATAGAATTATTATAATAGTTTATAACAGTTCTTCAATTGGAGTCAAAATTTGTATATGAATCCACTATCCAGTGTTTTATATTGATCAGTGGGACACGCTGCCATCTCCTCGCTTTACATAAAACGAAAAATAGACATAAACTGAGTATAACAGTTGTTCAACTAGAGATTTTTTCCTATGAATCCACTATCCAGTGTGCTAATTGCACTAATTAAGTAAATAAAAAGTGTTGAATAGATCCATTCATTTGTCATATTTATGTTCCATTTACAATCATACAACAATATTATAACTTGTTGACTATTATGACAGTTATAATGACAAGTATTAAATAGTTAAATTATGCTTATTTGTCAGTTGATTTTATAAAACACGAGTAGTAAAATGGTAATTTTTCTGTATTTGTAATTCACATCATAAATCAAAAGATCTATTTCAAGTTGCCTTTCACAAATATTTAATAGATTTTCAAAATTGTTGTTCAAAAACTTCTTCCTGTTCTAAGCTGATATTCTATTAAAGGAATGTTGTTTTGATTTTTCTGTATTTATTTGCACAAAAAACCTACTTATACTACCTTCCATTTGAAAGTGTTTTATTAATTTTTTTTTCTTCTGTTTTTCGATTTAAATTTTTATATATTTTAACTCATTAATGCCAACCTCGTTTGTCAGAGATGCCAGACAGTATAGACATGTGGAGTGTTTTAAATAATTAACATTACTAAATACCAGATCAATTGATAAAGACTATACTTAGAGAATTAATATATTCCTCGTAGTCAATATTATACCTATTTTAAATGTGTTATGTTTTGTACAAATAGAAAAAAAAACTAATAATAATTAATAAACAGCGCTGAGTGGTTATCTCTATAATAAGTGGTCGGATCTGTTGGATAATGATGAGCCAGACATCTTTTAGTAATCTAATAGAGAGGCTTATCTCCATATTCAATAATATGGATGCTTTCATAGCATATCAATTTACCAAGCTGGAATTTGTTCACACCTGCTGGGAATTGTTTATTTTAAAGAGAGAAAACAAATGCCTTAATTAATTATTATTTTTTTTGTTTACAAAACTTCTGTATGGTCTTGGACAATGATAGCCAGGCACGGTTTTAGTGAAAAATTAAAATGAAATTCTTTAAGAAATTAATAAATACGATAATGAGAAAGATGATTTTATTACTCTTCTGATAGTCAAATGTGATTGTCAATTCGTTTAAATTAATTTGAATGGACCCCAATGACATTTGTCAAAAAAAAAGAAGGAAAATATGGTTTTTTTATCAGGCCTGGTTTTAATGAAAAATTAAAATGAAATTCTTTAAGAAATTAATAAATACGATAATGAGAAAGATGATTTTATTACTCTTCTGATAGTCAAATGTGATTGTCAATTCGATTTAAATTAATTTGAATGGACCCAAATTACATTTGTCAAAAAAAAAGAAGAATAATATGGGTTTTTTATCAGGCCTGGTTTTAATGAAAAATTAAAATGAAATTCTTTAAGAAATTAATAAATACGATAATGAGAAAGATGATTTTATTACTCTTTTGATAGTCAAATGTGATTGTCAATTCGATTTAAATTAATTTGAATGGACCCCAATGACATTTGTCAAAAAAAAAAAAGAAGAAAAATATGTGTTTTTTCTTAGAAAATATTCCAAAAGCAGGTATTCAATTAACTATTGAAATTATTATTTTTTTTACATTGAGCCTTAACTAACTATGTATTGACAAATTTGTGCTTAATCATATTAAATTGTCAACAGAGCGAAACAAAAGACAACAAAATGGTTTTAGGCACTTCAAAAATTGTATTCCCAACAATTAAAATGCCTCGCAAGACTATACACTACATAACCAAAAACTTGTGTGTACATTATTTAACTCAAAACTATTTTTGGTGTTCATTTGACTTTTGGTGTCCATGAAAAACGAAACGCTTCTTCTAAAGATCTTAAATGAACCATTTAGATAATTAGTTTTTGGGATTAATAACAGATTTTTCTTGCTCCTTCAAAACATAGCGTTTTACCCAATATAGTCCAGTTAATAAAGGTTTTTACCTCAAAAAAAATCTAACAGAAACTTGAGACACTTATTAAGGGATACCTGGACTAATATATTTTTATGGACTCTTTTGATGTTTTATATTTATTGGAAATGTAATGTTTTTGCAAAGCACAATTCTCTTTTTGTAGCTTTCTAGATTTTATGTACAATTTTAACTTTTCATTTCGTAATATTTGACGTTTTTTTTCGATTCATAAAAAAACTCAAAATCTACATAAGACAGTTTGATTTTGAGAGCAATAAGCATTAGCAATATTATTTTGTCTAAGTTTCTGAGAGGCATTATTTTCTGTTTAGGTACATGCAAGTTTTACAAGGTAACGCTAAGACGTACATTGACGTTTTTCGTGCCAAAATTTTCGTTCATGTGAGAAATCTCACTTATTTTTGTCTAAACTCTTCTAAACTAGTTTCGGTTGTATGTGGTTTAATGTTCACAAAATTTATTTTACATCTGTCAAATGTCAAAGAGACCTCCTGACTATATGTCATCCGCTTCATTCACATTAATGTGAATTTGTTTGTGATTTGAAAGTTTGCGCGTTCAAAAGTATAATCGGTTCCAATTTAAAATGCTAAGGGGCCATACAGATTAGATCGGTAACTACTACCGATTAGTGTTACCAAAAAGAAAAGGTGCTGTCACTTTTTTGATCTGTAAAGAGTTAAAATGGCTTTGACACCGAACCATTATCTAGATTTCGTGCAAAAAGTACGAAATTTCATCGAAATTTACTTGATTTTTTTCCCCATACATTTTCAGTTTTCAAAATCTTGTTTGTAATCAGATTACGACAAAATCTCCTACAAAATCTACTTGTTTCTGGTATCGGAGACAAATTTCTTACACATTGTTCTCTTTTGTATAACAGTTAAAGCATCTTTTACCAGTAAAACGATATCTAGTTTATGTGTGGTGTGAACGTTTCAACGTTATCTTGTTGCAAAATCTGGTTAGTGCCAAAAGGATATCATTTACCACCACTTATCATGGTTGTGTCTCAAGACATTGCAATTTATAACAGTTTAAACCGTTTTCCGGAAGTAAAGCCAATAAATACTGAATGTATGACCGCCATAACAGTACGAGGGTGGTTTAAAAAAGATATTTTCTTAAGCAAATCGGCGTTTTATTTTTCATCATAGTCTCCTTTTAATTCGATACACTTGCCCACATTTTTTTCCTGTTTTTGCTCCTGAACATCGACAAACACTTCTTTGAAGAATCTAGTTAAGTGGTTGCGTTTATGGCAGAGTGTGAACAATCGCGGCACTCATTGTGCGGATATCTTTTTCATATCAAACTATTCGTGTAAAGGTGCCTCACCCACTTTCATTCTCCGATCGTCCAACATCATTGCAAAAATTTTACCGACCGTATTTGGCGTGACGACCTCTTTTGGGCGACCTGGACCTTTGGCAACACTTGTTCTGGTACGATTATTTTGGAACTGTGTAAACCACTTCCCAACCATTAAAATTGAGGTCTCATAGTATTTGTATTAAGGTTTCGGTGATAGTGACAAAATGGCGAAGATTGCTCAAAGTTTTACAGTGATCCTATAAAAAATGACAGTTGAAGGAACCACTGTTCCATTTAAATTTACTACTTTCTGATAATGTGCGTGGAATGTAAAATAGGCTCTTTAAAAACCTTAAAACAACTTTCTATGAATTTTATTTTATTTAAACTGAGTACTAGGATTGTGTTTCCACCTTTCTTGGAAATTTCGCAAATTTGAGAACTCAATTTATTGTGTTTACACCACAAATGACATAACTTCGTTTGACAGCTTAAAAAAAAAAAACATTCAATGCTGAACAACATGGCGGTCAGTAGTTATTAATTTGGTTCTGCTGTTTACTTTATCATCGGCGGAAAGTAAAAGGACGTTATGAACAAAATACCGGCATAATCTGTTATGCAATCTTATTTCGTCTGCAATAAATATTAAATGGAGATGATTTAAAAATTTTATGTAATTTTATAAGTCATTTCATATTATATGCCGATACTGTCAATTTAAGCAAAATGCGAGCATACGGCATATTATTAACAAGATTATCGTACATTTATTCAAACTCTCGATATTTTATAAAGTCATTCAATTGTCAATCGATTCTTTATCAAGTGACTAAAATGTTACTTGACATAATTTTCTGAAAATCAAAATCTTACCACACACAATTATAATGTATGCTACGAAGTCAAGGATAAATTGAGTCTGATGTTGCTATCATGCAAATTTATATCTCTTTCAAGCATTCAACGAAATCTGAAATGCTTAAGTAAAGATAATAATTATTTAGATAAGTTAATTAATTTATTAAGTACATAACACAATTTTTATTTGATTTATCTTTTCTTGAACTCTTTTGTGTGTGTACTTAATCTGCTTATGCTTGACAATAATTATTATAATTTGCTTACCTTGAATTCCCGCAGTTCAGATTTTCTTTGTAATTTCATTTTTTTGTTTGTGTTTATAATTTATGAGAGATAACAATAATTTAATGATTTTATAAGAATCTCTCAAGTGTCAAAATTGTAGGCTTATGATAATGTTGGTCATAAAATACGTAGTAATAAAGTTGCAAGCGTGTCCTATCACCAATCGTAAAATCCAATTCCACCATTTTGTTTTCTTCTTCTGTGAAAAAAAAAAAAAACAAAATTGTGTCCCAGCCAAATGATTTGAGTGATTTCATCAACAGGCAAACATTGTTAACTATTAACATTTTCAATCATTACACATATCAGTAGCGTTGTAAGGTAAAACATAAAAAAATGGCCTTGTTTGTTTGCAAGAATCTTGTCAAATGATGTCATCACCTTTTATGCTTTTGAGTATTTTATTTTTTTGTCTTTTATTTTGTTGTTGCTGTCAAACTTTTAACATCCCACGACATTTACTTCAAACTTGAGCAATACTTACACTGTCTTGTATTATGGATTGATTACATACAAGAAGGTTATGTTAGGCTAACTTTATCGATGATGATTCAATCATTTTATGTTATGTTGATTGATAAAATTGAATGTAATCAACTTTTTTTTTCAAATAATGTTTATTTTGTCTGTTTTTAAATTGAAATTTTATTTCCAATCTTCATGCAGCACTGGAAATATGCAAAGGTATTGAAATATATTTTTCATTTTTAAATTTATTTAAGTTTTTCTTCTTCTTCTGTTACTGTATAGAAAACTATTTGTTCTTAACAGCATTAATAAAATGTTCTCATCTATTGTTTTAGTGTAAAATATTAATAAGCCAAATTATTTAGGTTGGCTCATCAAAAACAAACATTTCCGAGGCCAGTTGAACTTTCAACTATTAATTATTATAATTTAGTTTCAACAAAATCAAACAACTTAATTCTTAGGCTGAACGCTGCCACTAATCATTAACTGTTCCTCTCTTTGCTAAATAATGTGTTCCTTTAGACAGTATCTACTTCTAAATACTTCTGGCTGCATTCAACCCCAATTTTTCTATACCTTGACCAATAGCCGTTGAATGCAATCAGTTGGTACTGGAATCCAAAGGAATACACGTTATAACGAATAACGAAAATTACTTGTACTTCAATGCAGCGAGTATTTGGTAATTGGTAAAGTTTGAATGCGCAACCGGTGGACAGAATAAGAACTGTTCCTCTAAGACAACATTTGGAATTACCGCCACATTTTTTAAGGGTAGCTGAATTATTTGACTTACGGCTGAATTCTGCATAAAAGCTGAATATAAACTGGATCTGGTACCTGAGCTTCATTATGTTCTAACTTAACACGGTCTAACTCTGACTTTGGCAATATTTTGATATTTGGGAATTTTGATATTACCGCTGATTTAGATATTAATGCTGCGAGTGCTGCTTGAGGTCCTAGCTAATTTCGACTCCTAAATAATACTTGTTATTAATTTGGCAGTACATACTATGGCTTAGTTTAGAAATAATGGTACCGATTTGAGTACAATCAATTGGTACCTAATGGTACTTGGTACTAAATGGACAGGACTGGCGCTTGGTTCTTGGGTGAAAAAATGAGTTGACACCTAATTAAGTATTAATTTTTGAACTAGTATCGATATTAGCTAGAGAGCTCTATGAAGAAATGGACTATTCAAAATGGTTTGGTTAACACGAGGCTTACAATCTAGTGTGAATATTGGCATCAATTATTTATCAATCATGTTCTGTCAGCAAAATCCTTAGATATCAGCATCTAGTTACTGTGTGTAACTAGGAGTTGGTTCAGGTCGTTTACCAATTGATCAGAGGTATTCCCCTGCCACGTCTTTATTAACCGCTGTATTTTCAGCTTGTTGATTTGGGTGGTTTCGCTGTATAGGGTCCATGAAGTTCGTTGTTAAATCTGCTTCACCATTCTTCAACTATAAACACTGGACCGAACATGCATCCCTCGAAGGAAATTTCGCTCAAAAACCAAGCAAGTCCCCTTGGTTCTTTGTTAGAGAAATTATGTGCTTAAATGCCTTCTTAGATCGAAAGAATAGCGGTTTGCCAACAGCAAAAGTCTCCGACTACTTCAAAGTTTTATCTGTTCATCTTCATAGTTTCCTTCCCTAAAACCGATCAGGACCTAGGCAAAAGGTTTTAAGCGAAAACACAAAATAGCCGACAGAATTTTGCATGTAATGTTGAGAAGACTTATAGGTCTGCAGTTGGCATACAATGCCGAGCTTACATACGTTTGCTAGGCATACTTTCCTCCAAATGAATTCTTGAAATGAGTCGATGTATACTCCTGTACCAAGTCATCTTCCGCTGTCTTATATAGATCGGGCGCCAGGTTATCCGAAGCAGCAGCCTTATGCGAATTAAACTTCGATATATCACAGTGTTAGTTCTTCTAGTTTGAATGGATGAATATTTTGATCATCATCGTCTAAGTTGAATGGATTCTTTTGCATACCTAACAGCAGAATATAGGATGTCTTCACCATTTGGAAAAATTTTCTATTCGTATCCTCAGAACCGACTACGCATTTCCTACCGAATTGCCATTCTCATCATGCCAGGCATCTTTTCTGGGCTAATAACCTTGAAAGGAAAGTCAACCCCTGCTTGCTTCTCGTGCTCCATCTTCTTCGTACTTAGAAGTCGGTGTTCCTCTCTTATTTTTTGCTAATAGAACTCTCATTTCGGGCCCTCGCCTACAGCACTGATCCATGTGCCTGTCGAATTTCTTGATTGCACCAGTATTTTTTTTGATTTGGTTGCCTTGTGAACCCCGTCACATCAGAGGCGAGGCGACACTTCCGATTACAAGTTGACAGCCTCTTGCGGAAAAAGTTTGCCTCTGGTGAATTTTCAAATAATATCCGATCTGTGGCGCCATCTGAATTTTATCTTTGTTGGTAATATTTCACAAGTTAAAGTTAACCAAAGGTTCACTCCATTATAGAAAGAGTAGTTAATTACCCAACATTAACTTTACTTAAGTTATTAGGAGTATTCATGCAACATGGTAAACTCTTGGTAAACGTGGTAAAGTACATTATCTGGTAAACTAACTGTCCAAACAAATTTTGACATGTTGTCCACATTTACCAGGTCTACCACGTTTACCACGTTTGCATGAGTACCCCTATTATTTTGCATTTTAAATGAATAATTTCCTATACAAAAAAAAAAAAAAAATAGATGAGAATGTTTTTTTTGTTAGAACCCAGTATTTTAGTAAGATTTGTTTAAAATTAAAAAAAAAACCTTAAAAAACAGAAATGAAAACCAAAAATTATACATTACAGACTTACACAATGTTACATGTTTGTGTTTATGTAAATGGATCACCCTGTTGTCCGCAGTCTGTAAGTCCGTAGACAAAATAAAGTGTGTTGTGTTTCGAATTTATTGTGTGTTCATTTTTTTGTTGTTGTTAAAAAAAAAAAAAACTAGAAAACATTTCTCCCATAAAAAAAGTGTGATCATTTTACTCATTAGATTATATTTTTTATAGCCCTGCTTGCTAACAAAAAAAAAAAAGTACAATAAGCACTGTTCAAAAATAATGAGCTTAGATTTTTTTGACAATTACTTAAATTAAACAAATCTTGCATGTTCCATACAACATTTTTATATCAGATTTTGTTTTTTGTTTATTATTTTGTTTTCTTAAGTTTTTGCACAGTTTGTTGTTTGAAAGCAAAAAAAAAAATTAAACACAAAAGATTTAATACATGAATTGAATTAACAATTTTTTTTTTCTTTTTCTATTCTGTCCACTTTCCCATTATTATAGGCCAATCGTCGGGTTGTAGATCTTTTTGAAGACTTGCGTGATGGTCACAATTTGCTTTCTCTCTTGGAGGTGCTATCTGGCGAACACCTGGTAAGTGATTTTTTTTTGTTTCTTTCAAATTAATATGGCGATTTTTATATATTATTTTCATTTTCACGGTTCCTTTTTTTTTCATTTTATAATTTTTAGCCAAGAGAAAAGGGTAAAATGCGCTTCCATATGCTCCAAAATGCTCAAATGGCACTCGACTTTCTAAGATTTAAAAAAATTAAATTGGTCAATATACGCGCAGAAGATATTGTTGATGGCAACCCTAAGCTGACTCTTGGTTTAATCTGGACAATAATTTTACACTTCCAGGTAAGTTTAGTTTTTTTTTTTCTTTATTTTCTATTGTTCTTTAATGCGGGTAATTTGTTACATTATTTTGAGCTTAGCATTTCTGTAATAATGGGCATATGATGGTAGTTCTGAAAGAAATTTGTGTTAAACAAAAAATGACCATTAAGGAAACATAAAAAAGACAATGGACAATATAAAAAAAATAAAACAAATGTTTCTCAGCATCATTTAACAATCACCTTGCAAAAATAGAAAATATTTTCGTTAATTCGAAAGAGAATAGACAAAATATGTGGGGCTGAAAAAACATATGCAAACAGCGATAGCCGGAACGAAAATTTATACAGAATGGTTAGATAGTAGATTTTTTTTTACTAAATCGCCTAAATCGTATATCAGAAGAAGTTTTTGTCGACATTTAACGCCATTTGTAAGATCTGTATCATTTTCCCATAGAGTCTTTGTCACGCTTAATTATTGGGCTAATACTTCAAACAGTCAATTTCTTGAGAAGGTTCTTCAATAGGAGCGGTACTAGTCCAAAAAGTGGGTGTCAATTTGATCAGCACTAAAAGTTTCTGATGATTTCGTTAGTATTTCAGCACTCAGAATGATTAAGGAGTGTTTGCAGCTATTTTGTTTACTTTCGAGAGTGTTCATTGAAGGTAATAAAGCTTCAAGGAGCCCTTAAGCTTACTTTACAACTAGTAGGTACTGATAAAAGTGTAAGAACTCTTTGAAATAAATGGCTGTAAAGCCTATCATAAATGGCCTGATTACAATGTGTTACTTTTGTAGATAAAACGATCTCAAGTCAAGCAGTGCCGTGAGTCAACGGGAAGTTTTAGTGTTTTTTCGTTCTTTAATGTACCTTTTTCTTAATTTGGAAATAAATAAACAGTTTCCAAACTATTCCTAAAAAATAGAAAATATTTCCATGTATTTGAGATCTTTTCAGGTGTCATGATGAGAGATCAGTCAATGACAGATTAAACTCTCATTTACCAACGCGACCATTCTATAAATCAGCAATCATAATTTGTCGAAAACAACACAAATTTAACCCCCTTCAAAGCGGTATGCCTCGAAAATTGACTGGACTCAGCTCAAAGAGTATTTGTTTGCATTTTTTTTATAAACTACCCCCATCTGTTATTTAATCGGTTTTGGCTTTTAAATGAATGGGTATTGAATACCCAATGCAATAATATAGGGTTGCCTAACCCTTTCATTTAAATAGTTACACATAGCACAAACTAGAACCTAATCTGTTTGAAATGTTAGACTTCGAAAAATATTATTTGATGCCTAGGTACATTAAATTTCAAAATTAATAAACGGCAATTGTGAACAAAGTGCTTTGTTTTATTATTTTATCAACCATTTCCTAACATTTTAGGCAAATATTTATTACGTGTATGTTTAAATCTTTTCATGTATCAATTATTAGTATGTTTAATAGCCATAACGAGTGTTCATTTTCTATTAGTTATTTGCTAACAGAACAAACTTACATAATAGTATACGATTTTATAGAATAAAAAGTATTGCGGGAGTTCTTACATATTACCGTTCAGTATAGTAAACAAACAGAACTCAAAAGTTCGTCCAGCATAATGGGTGCGTTCAAAAAACGATTAGGTTATGCTACTCGGTAGGTCCCAAAGTTTTTGTGTTTGTCTTCAAGCTGTCAAACTGATATAGGCAACATTTTGTGATTTTGAGCTATTCACAGAGAAAACTTTACAAAAAAAAAATAATGCTATGCAGGGTGTCCGGTTAAACTGTGGCTAAAATATATCTTAAACTGAAAAATTGAGGTTAATGTCAATTTAATTTTACATTCAATTCAAATTACATTCAAAGCAAATTGCCGTTCTGAAAACTCTACTTTGCTTTTTTAACGAAGGCATTTGTTTGTCAACAACAAAATGAATGCGTCCAGCTGAGTACACTAAGGTATGTTTGATTTGACCAAATTCAAATTAATTAATCAATTAAAGAAAGAGGATTTAGCGTAAATCTATAAAATAAAATCTTACAATAGTATCTCGCAGGATGCAGAACTCATTATGTCATTACTAAAAATTAACACTTATTTCGTTCTCAAACAAGTGTTGTCAATAAAACAAAAAAAAAAACATACTTTTTCATTAAAATATACAAATTTATCAGCCTTGTTCTATTTTAGTTGTGAAAAACTATATTTGCACAAGACACGCAATGGCTCCAATAATCTCAATCGACTACAAAAAAAGTTATAATATTTCTAATTTATGTGACAATTTGACTGACACACGTTCGTTTGAGTCAATAATATGCAAAACTTATGAATTAATTCACATTACAATGAATATCTGTCTATCCATCGAAAAAGTTAGTTAATAACAATATGTTAGAAAAAAACAAAACGAAACGAAAAATCGCGACCATATGGTTGAATACCATGATTGTGATCTAATATACAATTCCAAACAACAACAACAACAAAAATCATACAAAAAGGTGCATACACAATAGCTTACAAATAAATATTTAGAGGTGATTTCCAAGGACACGTCATTTACTTCAAATATTCGAAAGAAAATTAAAAAAGGTTTTGAAGGTTTTCAAATCATTTTTCTTAGTTTTCATTGAACATATGTTTAATTGATTAAAGAAAATCAAAAATCCAATTGAAAAGAGTATAAAATAACCTGACCCAGAATATATAGTTTATCTAATTAAAACAAGCTTGCAGATTTATGAACGCCTACAATTCATTTGCATTCAAAAATCTTGTCGTCTCTTTATTAAAACTTAACTCCAAGCTAAAATACTAGTTGTTTTTTTTGTGTCCATTGAATGAATATAAAAATAAAAATAGCGGAGGATTTACCTCTACAACCTACTCATAAAATACCAATGGTTACAAAATAAACACGCAAAAGTCAACCCACAGCTTGTCAGAAATTCGGTATAGGCGCTTTGAGAACTATACCTACCTACTAATAACCTACACATAATGCAAACATTAAGTTATATTTAGTTAAGGCAATGATTATTAAGTTTTACAACACCACACAATTTATATTGGTTTTGGCAGTTGGCACTCCTGCCATTTATAGCGAATAGAGGAAATCACCACCGTTTACATGGAATGGCATTTTTTGTGGTTAGCTTTGTAAATTGTTAATTTGTTGACAGATTGAACGCGTTTTTATGTTTAATTGAAGCCTGAAGAAAACTTATACAGTAGTTTTTGGGGCGTGTTTTAAAATATTAACGAAGGAGTACATGTCTCGGATGTTGTGAAGTGAAAGGAAAGTGGGTTTAGTTATTTATTTAATCACTGTTCATTCACTGCTGTTTAGCGTTTAATTTTTTATGGTAACTTGTAAGATTTTAGAATCAAAAGTCAGATTATTATGTTGTTGTTCCAATTTTCGTTGTCTGTAACATTTAATTTTTCTAAAATGGCATAATATGACCAATAATTCCACACAAAAAATTATTATACAATGTGGTTTCGCCTTTAATATTTATGTGAAATTGCCGCATAGTTGGAGTTTACTCCAGTTTACAGTAGGTACTAAAAGTCAAAACAAAATTGGAACTAATCGAAAACTTCCTTAAAAACTTAAATACTTGACGTTTGTCCGATATTTTTGTTTAACATTTTTGTATAAGTCGGGTTTTTATGGGAAGAAGAGTTCGTGTTGAATTCCTGTAAACATACGTCAGAGTAACGTAAGTGCACTTTCAGATAAGCTAATTTTAAATTGCACAACAATTTATAAAATCTTTTCAAAAAAGCGTAGAAGGCCAGTCGGCAACAGAGTAAAAAAAAAGTGGTTTGATAATGCCGCTAAAGCTAGCCACTTACATTCCCACCATTTTTGTAATATACTCAGGGATAACACATTTATTAATTTCTAACAAAAAAATTGAGCGGCCCAATTTAAAAAAAAAAATAAATCTCTGCCGACTGACCTATAGGGTCCACACTGTAAAAGAGCAGGGAAAGGTGTATATAAGACATAAGACATTTCCTACACCCACGCACAATGAAAATCTAAATTTTTAGATTCTATAACAGTTGCATTGCGAAATCAAACACCCTTTTGCATTTTTTTCAACTAAGTATAACAGTGTATAACAGTTAAAAATGATTTTTAAAAATGATTTTTAAAAAAAATATCAAGGCCGTAGGTTTTTATTACGTGATTTTTTGTTTGTTTATTAATTTTATATTTTGATTTATTCTATTGATTGGTTGGAAAACCGCAAAATAAATTATGATAAGATTATACGAAGATAAGAAAATGATTTCTATTTTTCTTCTTGCTTAAAAAAAAACACACATTTATACAAAGATACGTTTTAAATTGAATAAATTGAATTGTGCTCGAAAAGTTTTTGTTAGTGGTGCGAAAATATAAATTCAATACCAAATAGAAGGGACTAAAATGAATGGGTGGTTGCTCTATGCCCAACAACGATCATCAATATGTGATTGAAAAGGTATTTTTACCAAAATTAATTTTTTATATGGCAGTAAGTCTGAATTCGATGTGACAATAAAGCTAAAAACAATAGAAATTTGGTATTAGTCAAGGGCCGTGTGAAGGCACATGAAAACGTATGGAATAGACACTAGAGGTTGGTGAAGGGTCAGGATTGAAGGCTCTTAATTTATTTACTAATTATTGTCTATAATTCTTTCAAATAACCCAAGTTCTTGAGCTTTCAATTCTTTAAATTATAGGTTGTTCATTAAATCCTTTAGCTTTGTTTGATTAAAAAGTAATTAAAATACCTTCTCTTCCTTCATTATGCAATCAGACTTGACTGGCATTTAACACGACCTAGACACAGTAAAAATATTCATTCAAAACTAAAATCAAATAACACCAACTTAAATGTCTATATTACGAAAGTGCTCAGATGAAAAAAAAACCGTTCAATGCGCGAGACCTCGTCAAAAGTTTGATTTTGAAGGAAAACTGCACCTATGCTGTTTGACATCTTTCTATGTAGCCTTGATCAGTTCTTACAGCATTACAGAATTAAAACCCGTCATACAAATAATTTGGACACAGATACAGATAATGTTGTTTTTGAAATGTTAGGTAGGACGTTGGGAATAAACAATACTCACAACACGCAGGGTGTTTTAAGCATGCATGATCTGGGATGACAGTGAGGTGTTGATAACAGGGTCCCATAATCGAGAAGGCGTAAAACAGTCGTCCCGATTGAAATTTTTATGATGCTTTATTTCAATCGCCTCGCGTACCCGTCGGATGTGGAGAGATTCCTGAGCTAAGACCTTTGCTTGGACAAAGTTTATTTGTATGGAAAATTGCGCACTTTCGAAGACGATTTTTGAAATTTTGCTCAAATTGCGCAATTCTGTTAGAAAAAATAGTATCCCCCACAGTTTCAGTCAAATCATATATCTGTCAAAATTAGCTTACGAATCGATGGACCCTGATCCGAAAAAAAATTGATCTCGAAGAATTTCCTCCGTTAAAAACAGAGAATCCAAAATTGTTGTCCTTTGTATTTTACAGCAAATCACATTTCTTAGATCTTTTTTCACGAAAGTAGTCATTTGTTTGTATTTGACGCATTTTATGAATTGCCACAGTCAACAGTCAGTGCACAGTTGGCCCGATCAGATTATTTAGTAATATCCGGCAGCATTTATTTTATGAATGAAATTGCGTTTAAACAATAAAGTCGTTTTGCAAAAATATTAACAAAAGTTTACTAAAGTTTTATGAGAAAAATTGGAGAGAGACAAAAGTTAAGATTAACGTGAACTGCATACATTACACCGGCTGACACGTACTTATTCAATGACTTGCTTATCAAAAAAAAAAAAAATTACGAAAGTGCAAAAAACTTATAAATCAAAAAATGTCTAAAATCATTTGTTTAAAAATAAGTCTTTGTGTGGGAACAGATGTGTCCTACATAGTAGTTCAAACCACCCATATTGAGTGTAACTTGGCAATTTTTGTTGTGCTTAAATATTATTGACTCGTATATGAAAAAATGGATTGTGAAGATGTTAGAGAAAGTGATTAATGAAATAGGTCTTATAGTTTTGACCTTAATGTGTATTTCATTTTTGAGCAAAACCTAGACTTTGTATACCACGCTCAATAAATTTTTTCTCATTAACTTTTTTTTATGATATACATCTTCTTGTTTGAAGTCTCACTATGATTTCTTGGAAACTATTTTCTTTCTAAAAATATTTATTTTGGTTTTGTAAATTAAACAGTTCGTAAAACACCAAACGTTTTGATTAATATTTCCTTATGCTTCTTGATATGTTTCAAGTTTCTTGATATCGAGATGAAACTTTTTCTTGAGGTAGGTTTTAATTATTTTTTTTTTAAATTTCACAGGAAAATATGTACAAAGTAAATTTATAAGTGTTCCATGAACATGACAAATGTTATAATATTCGAACAAGTTTATCTTGTTAATTTTCATTTTTTTTATTTAGGATGTCTTACTAATATGACATTATTACAAAGAATATTCTACAAGCATATTTATTTACATAACAAAAATAAAAAAAAAAAACCTAATCCAGGAAAAGAAGTTATGCTTAAGACGAATGTATTGTTCTTTCGTGGGAATGCTCAAATGTATAGTACAAGAAGTATTTTTACATTTTGATTAATGATCATGACTATTCTATTACATATTTTGAAATTGATCAATGTCCAAAACCTTTTTTCTTCTTGGGCCAGAACACTGAAAAAGTAGTAAGTTGTTGTAACATTACTGCCGTTTTTCCTTGGAGTTTTTTCGGGTAGGCACTCATGGAAAAAGTGAATACCATAATCTAGTACTACCATCATCTTATACATATTCTATTACGTTATATCGCATTGATTTCCTTTAATGTGCTTTCTAATAAAAAAATCTTATAAAGTAATTATAAATATATTGCATAAATAAATGGTCTTTTAACTTGTTTAAAACTGTAAACAAAGATTTGGTTCAGATTTGCGATTGACTGACAGCTGTCAAAAAATATTCGTTGTTAAAGTATGAACTGATAAAAGATTAAAAAACGTTTCGTAAGTGTTAGCTCACCTTTAAAAATAAATACATACATACATGCTGTTTGTATTACTTCAATAAATATTCCATTAAATGTAATTACCTAACAAAAATGACAGTTAGTGATTTTGACAGTTTTCATAAAAGTATTTGATAAATTAATTCTAATCACAATTTTAAATTTTAAATTTGCACTCTTCCCCTTCGAATAGTTCCAGAATTCTCCACTAAATAGACTAGCCTTTTTATTAGAAAAATAAGTTGTTTAGGCTCAAGATTTTGTTATTTGCAACTCTATTACCATGACTATAAGTTCCCTTGGTAGACAATTTATTATAAAAAGGAACCAAAAAGAACTATACCCAACATAAAGCAGATGGTCAATTCAACATCTTGCGCCGCGGCGGTATGACGTCAGACGCATAAACAAAAGACTTCACACAATATGGCTACCAAAAAAAGAAAATAAAAACCATACTAAAAAATAAATAAAAAAAAAACTTGTTCCCCCGTTTATGACACTGACAATCGTCATATGCCGTTGTCGCGTCGTTAAATCCGCGCTTTAAAACGTTTTTTTTTTCTTTTTCTTCTTTAGTTGTATCTACTGGTGTACTTAAACCACAGCGCGTTGTTTATTAAATATGCATTAATTAAGCTGGAAACGAAACAAATACAACAAAATAATTTAAAATAGTAACAAAAAAAAGCTCATAGTCTCACTCACTCTATTCGTTATCGTCATCATCATTATCATCATCATCATCATATTAAGGTTAACACACAAACATTGACAATTCTTGTTAGAGAGACAGCACTAATCTGCTTTACTTGTCAACTCAGTGTTGTGTCGCCAGTGTAACGTCAGTGTAGCGTAATAACTCTTTTTTTAGACATCTGATACCATAACAATACAAAACAGCATTGTTGTTGTTTCTTTTTTTTGCTGTTTTTCTTGTTGTTATTGTAACAGGTACTCCCACCACCTGCCGTTGTTTGATGCATGCCTACTGTATACAAGGGCTGGATTTATTAATACGCAAACAAGCTCATTTTTCAAGGAAAGGTATATTTTATTTTTGGTTTTGTTTCATTATTTTATTGAAAGAATCTGTTTTGCAAATGGTTTTAGTTCTGTTTGTTATCACCCAACGAATCCGTGTTATCTCGACTACTCGGCAGTTTTCTTCAAAATATTTAGATTTCAACGAATTTACTTTTAAGTAGTAGTTTGTGTCTATACAGCGAACGAAAAAAACTTAAATCATCTCGATTTTAACGTATTTACGTTTTATAAAGTGTTATGCCAGTTTTTGTCTAAAAGATAAACGAACCGCGATTTTGCTTAGCGGTTTTGTTTCTTCACTTCATTGAAAGAATTGATTTCGCAAATGGTTTTAGTTCTGTTTGTTTTCACCCAACGAATCTATACATAGTAGTTTGTGTCTCTAAAGTAAATGAACACTACTGAAATCATCTCGATTTCAACGTACATATTTATGTTTTATCAAATGTTATGCAAGTTTATGTCTATATAAGGTTAAAGAATAGAACCAAAATAATTTACTACCTCTGTGGGGTTTTGCTCTGTTTGCTCACTTTATTAAAAGAAGTGATTTCTCAAACGGTTTTAGTTCTGTTTGTTCACTTTTTTCTCATCTAACAAAATTATGTAGTCTCTACTACTCTGTAATTTTCTCCAAAACATCTCATCTTCATTGAATTGACGTTTTATGACAGATTTTACTAGTTTGTGTCAGTAAAGAGAACGAACAGAATCAAAAAAATCTAGATTTCACCGAATTTACTTTTTATAACAGATTATGTCGGTATTTTGTTTTTAAAGGAAATGAACAGAACCAAAACAATTTAGCGCGAATTTGCTCAGTGCTGTTTGGTTCTGTTTGTTCACTTTTTTAAAGTTATTTTGCAAATGGTTTTAGTTCTGTTTGTTCACTTTATCAAAAGTAACTATTTAGTTAAAATAATTGCTATGAGATATTGAACAATTTCAGAAGTGAAGTGTTAAATGAAAACATATTATTAAACATTTAACGGTCAAATGACAAGTACAAAACTAAGGCCCCTTGAAAAAAGACTTAAATTTTTAAATCACTCAAATCCGTCTCTGATTAAAAACATTTATGAAAACTGAGTTGGTGGTGAGTTAAAACAACACCAAAATGCCAAAAGCCCACATCATAGTGGTTGTATTTTGTGCAAAGGTGGTTTATTTTATAATAAAATAGAAAAAATAGTTGTAGGTAGTAGTATCAAGCAAAATTCACCTGACCAATACGATTAGATTTAAAATATAATTAAGGGCATTCTCTCTTGGCTTTAGAGACTGGAACTAGCCTCACTATTTGTTTGTATGTAAATGCACAAAAGCTTTAACTTTTAAGTGGAAAGTCCATGCGCAATGGAATTTATAACTCTTTAGTATTAATATTTTTTTTTTTTTATAATTTTCCAAAAAGAGCCAAGCCGGCTAGAATAGATGTTGATGGTAATTTTTTCTGTTACCGCCACCACACTATTTCTTTTTTGTTTTATTGTATTTAGTTGTTGTATTTACTCCACCAACGAATGAATGAACTCGACACAAGACAACAACAACAACAACAACGAGAACGACACACCTGGTAGACTTTAAGCGAATTCAAAGTTCCGATCATATGTTAGTCGTCGTTGGTGAGACGCCGAGAATACGTTCCGTTTCTCCTAGTTACTCTCTGGGGTGTCGTTGTTTATTTATTTATTTTTCTTTTTGTTTTTTTAATTAAATTTTTAATTTTTTCGAATACGCTTATTGGCGAGTTAACGATTTTTATCTAGTAAATTGAATTGGTTCTTTATAATAGACAAAGATAGATATTCCTTTCAAATCCGTGTCGAATGAAATCGTTTATTTGTTGAATTGCTCTGGAAAAGCCAGATGGGGGATTAATAAGTCTCCTATATTGAACCTGCACTGTCACTGACGATTCTGTTGTTCGAAAGTGCTTAAAGGTCTCTCGCCCCTATCCGAACCTGACACAATATTCTTGTTGATGGCATTCGGTTTTTTTTTTATTTGCCTGTTTCGAAGTTTACGCTTGAAAACACTTGATTAATGGTTGGAAAATTTGTTTGAAAAACTTGTTTTCCATGGAGGCAAATTAATGGTGTTTTTTTTTTATGTTCACAGATAAAATATCTAAACTTTATTCGAACAAAACCTATTCGTGTGATTGATAATTAAAAAAAAAAATTAATAAAGAACATTCGCATGTATGTGAATTAAGTGAATTGTGGACATTCTTATCTTAAGGTCAAGAATTTGATAAAAAAATATCATAAAAAGAAAAACAAAATCAATAATAATAATAAAAATTGATATCGCGAATTCGTAATTCAATTTCGAATGTTTTGTTAAAACAGCATTCTTTCGAACATACATCATTCTTGTTTAAGAGTTGTTTCCGCCGTGTTGAGTCTAAGTTATACTACAATAAATAAAATCTAAACTATAGATCATCATTCTTAATCTAAATAAGCCAAGCTAAGAAGTTTAGACGTATCCGGTCGGACAGAGTTCATTGCGGTTCAAACATTAGAAACAGAGGAGAGAGACTCATTAATTTGTTTCTTTTTATTCATGAAGCGACATCAAACCGAACCATAATTGGCATCCACCACGGTATATAGAAACAAAAAAAATTAGACAAGAGTTTTACGGAATTGACACGCAAAACGTTCGCGGTGTGTTTTTGAGGAATTATTATAAAAAACAATAAAAAAAAAAATAAAATAGGCAGTTGAGGAAGAAGAACTTTACGGTGCATAATATCACAAATAAGGTTTGCTAAACAACGTTCCCCTTCTATGCAAATTCTTTCTTGAAAATACATCAGACAAAAATTAAAACTAAAAAAAATTATGTACAAAATCGATGATGAATTTCGTCCTGGGGGTGGACGAGTTTTTATGAGAGCTACTCAAGAAGAAAATACCGATCAACGAAGTTCTTCTGTTGGAAGAAAATCCAGTCTTCGCAAAGGACCAGCAATCACAACGAACATTGACGATAGAAATATTCGTTTCAAACATGAAGTCAAACACGAAAAAACAATCGAAGCTGTTATCCGAGATTATCCAGATGTAAGTGGTGCTGGAAATGGATTAAGAACCAATTATCCACCACCTTCGTCAAGTTCATCAATTGATCGAACATTAGTTTTAACGAAACATAATAATTTCAATAATGGAGCTGATCGTTTTCCTGGTGATATACCAAATGTTGGAAGTGATGTTAATTCTTTTCATTCGATTACGAAAAATAAACGAATGTCAACAGAAGTACTTGGTTCGAGTATGGAACGAACAAAATTATCACAACGTGCCCCTGATGGACATCGTCGTATTACAACACATATTGTAAGGAAAGTGACGACATTGAGTCGAGCAGAGGAAAAGGAACAGGCACAGAATTTGTTGCATTCCACGGGAAAGAGTGTGAAAACTACTGAAATTGGATACTATGGTGCACCGCAAGCTATTGAATCAAAGCGTCCTAAGGTATTTTGTTGCTTCTTAAATATTTTTAACGAAAGCTTTAATAAGGATCGGTTGGATTTCTGTTTTTTTTTTTGTACTTGAGTAGTATATAGTTTTTTGTCGTTTTCGAATATAATTTATTGTCGGATTGCAAGCAGTAAGATTCCACTCATAAATGTACGTTTCCGAAATATCAATAATTTTGAGCGAATTTAATACTCAACTCTACGAAATTTCAGAGTTGATGAGTATCTGCTAATAAAAGTACACGAACGAACCTAATTATTAACTTCCCATTAGAAGTAATTGTGATATTGGTTACGGTTTTTCGAAGTGAACATTTTGACATTTCTCGACGTTTTGAGGCCACTGGAGTCTGAATTCGTTATTTTTAGAAAGATGTCTGTGTGTGTGTGTATGTTCACCATATCTCGAGAACGAATAAAGATATCAACTTCGGATAATTCCAAAAGATGCAGAAAAAAGTTTCAAGAAAATTTAATAAGTTGTTTTTAATCACTGCAATTTGAAAAAAAAAGTTATAAAATAGCAATTATCTTCAGAGCAAATAATTTTATCGACTTTGGGCTAGTTTTATTTTATACATTATGACGTAATAAAAATAGGTATAAGTTTAAAAAAAAAATGGTACCAATGCTTAAAAAATGAGTATTCTATCAAATACCTTGAGAACAGGCAATGCCATTGACTCCGGACAGTTTGTATTCTTCGCAAAATACCGTTATTATGAATTGGTAGGATTTAGAAGATAGAAAATCCCATTGAAAGTTTTTTTTTAATACAAAAAAAAACTAAACATCTCAAAATAAAAATCATATTTTTAACTCCCCATTGGAAGTTATTGTGATTGGTGCGATTGAAATGAAAATTTTGACATTTCTCGACGTTTTGAGGTTATTAGACTGTGAATCCGTCCTGGAAAAAAACATATATATAAAAAAAAACTGTGATAACTGATAATTATTATTGAAGTATTTCACATTTGCTCCTATTTTTGTTTTACTAGAATTAAAGCAAAAAAAAGGAATCGCAAATCATTGTGACGGTAACTAGTTCTACTAGTTCAAAACTATTTCAAACTTTTTTAGTGTTTTATTCCTACCTAGAAATTTGACAGTCCTCCAATAAATTAGTGCACAAAAAGTGTGGAACCGACCTATTTAATGCTTTTAACTTTCATTTTTGTTTTTGTCTATCTAAAAGAAAACAGAAAGAATTATTAAAATTTATTTATGAAAATGACGTTTTTTCCATTTTATTTTATGTCCAGTTCATGATATGACAAAGAAAAGAAATACAAAATATAAATTATTGTATTAATCATTTAAAAGAACCGATTACATATTGTATGAAAAAGTTCTTACTTTAAAAGCTATGATATAAAATAAGTTCCAATATTTTATTTGAAATGCATTTTGTACTTTCATTATCTCTGTTTTCGATAAAATAATATTATTTTTAAGTACCTGCCTCAAATCGGTCAGTAATTATCAGCTTCGTTTTTTTTTAAATTTGTTTCATTTCCCTTTTTAGTACTTTAGTGAACTTTGAACAAATTAATCAGAAACAGCTGGTAGTTTATCAAACTCACCATAACAAGGTTGTATTATATGAAAAGATTTAACATGCAACCAATTTATTGTTAGGACTAAAATTAGTTAATTCCCAAATGATTTCTTCTAGTTTTCATCATAATTTAATTTACAAGCGAATATCCTATATCCCAACCCATTACCACTACCGTTATCTAATCCCATTACCATTTCATTAGCCCCAACTAAAAATCTTCATTGTTTTGTAAATCAATACCATTCCTCAATGGATCATTAAATCTTACTAAAAATCAAATGAGGTTTTTGTTTGGTTCAAAAAATTATTTTCTCTTCAGATCAAGAAAAACAGGAAAAAAATCCCACACACATGTTGTGTCCAAATATTGAAAAACGCTCTAACTTGCCGTGTTCAAAATGCAAGAGAATTACCTGCTTTGATTTTTTTTTTTAAATGTCTAATGCAATTATTTTGCATGCATGTTTTACCACGAACAATTTTTTGATCGCTTTAATATGGTGTATTGTATTATGTTTAGGGATAGAAGAATGTGGCTATTGTCTAAAATTTACAAAATATATCTTACAAGTTTTCACCAAATAGCGTTTCTTTTTTTTACAATGAGATATAGATAACTTGTGATTCAAAAAAGTACATTAACAATGTTTGGGGGATTAAAAATTCCAAATTTTAGCGAAATAAAATGCACTACTACACGTTAAATCTCCTCATAAAAGTTTATAAAAATAAATAATTTTATTAAAAAATGTTAAAAAAACATAGAATTCATTACTTAAATGACTTCTTAAATTCTTTTGGTTACCAAAATTTGATTCTGTTAAGAAAGATACATTTTTAGAAAAAAAAATAAAAATTGAAAATCCTTAGAGCCGTTTTTTTTTTAAATATTTTTTTCTATATAAAAGTGCTTAAACCTTTTGAAAAAATAAAGTTAGTATGCCATTTGCAAGAAAATGTTAATGAACATCTAACACTTTTTCAAAAAATCGATTCTTAAAAAAAAAAAATGGAAATTTTGATATGAAATAATCTTAAAGTTATTTGGAATTATTTTCATCGAAATCCGTTAAGCCGCTCTCGAGAGAATCAGAAAAAAGAAGATCGGCTCTATGTTAGGTACCGTTATTAACCGATGAAAGAATATTTTTTTTTATTTAGAAAGTACGACCTTTTCTGTTGAAGTATACATGCAATTTTTAATCAAAATCGCTAGAGCGGTTTTTGAGAATATTATTTTTTTTATATTGGTTGTATGGCAGGTAGCGTTAATTTTGGTCCGAAAAAAAAGTTTCCAATTTCCCTCTAGGGAATCACCAAAAACCCCCAACTATCTTGGTTCGATTTTTAATGGCCGGATTCAAGAAAATTCAGTTCAGTTCCATTCAATTGAGAGGCTCTAATTTTTGTGACATTTGGCCAGTCACAGCGTATCAACTGAACTGAACTGATTTTTCTTGAACCCAGGCAATGTCGAAGAAAATTTTCAATTCAAATTAATAAAATACTTTAAAAACTACAAAAATGAGTCAGAAATCCGTTTGTCACAATGAAATAGCTAAAATTACTGACCATTTAACATGCTTGATGGTACCACAATTTAATTGTTGTTGTTTTATTCAAATTTTTCAAAATCTATATTGCTAATCCCTCTAGCATTGTGCTGTTATCATATAAAAACCCCTTTTCAGTAAAACAAGAAAATAAAAGAATACAGTACTATTGAACTGTGATTAAAAAAAATCTCAAAAAAACTAGTTTTTAATACCAAAACTCGAACGGCACTTAAGGCTCTCGAGAGTCTGGATACTTTCCATATTTGAAAGCATTTTATTTCACAACAAGTGACATCATCACCGCATAATCACACTGTGCCTTAAAGACACACTTATGACAATTTATTTCTTCAACAAGGGAATACGATTTAATATTCCCTTTTATTGGACCACACCGCCCAAATAAATTGACCGCACTTCCCTTTAGGCTAGAATCTACTCTACTAAATACGCGTGAAAAAATGCCGCAAGGACACACCAGAACCAAATAAAAAAAAAAAACTTAAATATCATACCTTCCATCAATCTTTTGCAATTACCTGTTTTAAATTTTAAGCTTTTCATACAACAGCTTCATTGTTCTTCTACTCCATCATCATAAGAGGCGAAATCAATGGAAATAAATCAATAAAAATGCGTCCATTGTATTTCGAAATGAAAAACAATAATAATTACGTATTGTGTGTGTAGGCTGCTGGGAGACTCGATTCGGTTGCAATCATGTGAATGTGAAATAGCCACCACATGTTGTTCCTCATTTATGGAAGGTTTTGTTTTTGGATAGGAATTTCAAATGACGTCAACTCGAATGGTTTTTTTTTTATACAAAAGATGGCTAAGAACTAAAAAACAAAAAAAAAAAAACGTCAAGGCAACTGTCTGAAAGATATCGCAATTACTCTTGTCCACCAATTTAAAGCCATTAAGTAGGAAGCATCAAGGTTGGCAAACTGGAACAATCGTTAAAACGACACCAACCACGTAGGGGGTAACATTTGTATGCCTATAAACAGAAAAATTGAAGGTAAACTTCAAAAAATGTAGGCGGATCTAGATGAAATAAAATTAATAATTTACAACAAATTAGAGAAAAATAAATATTCAATCATTAATTTTTATTTTTGTATTTTTTATGTTATAGATCTCCGATATCGTTGTTGGAAAAGAGGATAACGTATCTGCTAGAGAAGCTCTATTAAGATGGGCGCGACGTTCAACAGCACGGTATCCAGGCGTTCGAGTAAATGATTTTACTGGCTCGTGGCGTGATGGACTGGCGTTCTCTGCCTTGGTGCATCGAAATCGGCCGGATCTGCTTGACTGGCGAAAAGCAAGAACCGACCGACCAAGAGAACGTCTCGAATCCGCATTCAGTATTGTCGAAAAGGAATATGGTGTTACACGTCTGCTTGATCCTGAAGGTATTCACTCATTACTTTTCTTCCTAAGCAAAAATTATTAATTTAATCATTTCTCTTTGTAGATGTTGACACAAACGAACCTGATGAAAAGTCTCTGATCACGTACATATCTTCATTGTACGATGTTTTCCCAGAGCCACCATCAATTCATCCACTTTTCGACATGGAATCACAGCGCCGTGTTCACGAATACCGTGAATTGGCTCAACAATTCATCTATTGGTGCCGCGAGAAGACTGCCTACTTGCAGGAACGTTCATTCCCCTCCACTCTAATCGAAATGAAACGTTTACTAAGCGATCTAAATCGTTTCCGCACCGACGAGGTTACCCCACGAAAGCGGGAAAAGACAAAATTAGTTCAAATCTACAAGGAACTCGAGCGATATTTTGAGAGTATTGGTGAAATTGAAGTTGAAGCCGAATTGAGACCGGATTCAATTGAAAAAGTATGGTATCGCTTGCAAACTGCCTTAGCCGATCGTGATCATATATTACAACAAGAAGTTGAACGATTGGAACGTCTGCAAAGACTTGGCGATAAAGTTCAGCGTGAAATCAAACATGTTGATATGAAATTAACTGATTTGGAAACTCGAATTAGCGAAGAGAGTCGCCGCATTGAGAGATTACATCCAGTCGATGCTAAAAATATTGTTGAAGCCCTAGAAACGGAAATTCGACACTTGGAAGAGCCAATTCAAGATATGAATCAAGATTGTTTGGTTCTTAAAGAGGGCCGCTATCCGCAAGTGGCGGACTTGCATAAGAAAGTACAGAAATTACATCAACGATGGTCGCAGTTGCGTTCAACGTTCCATTCCACTTTGGTTCAGAAGCTATCTGGACTTAAGTATCCCGTCCATGAAACAACTGTGACGCGTCAAACGCGTATGGTTGTTGAATCTAGACAAATAGACACAAATCCCTACTTCCGAGACCTGCAAGAATATACTGAATGGTGCCAAAATAAGTTGGTAAGTTGTACAAATTTATTTGCTCTCAAATGAAATTTTACTCAAAACAAATATTTATTTTAATTGTTAAGAAACAACTCCACACTGCCGATTATGGATCTGATCTAGCATCGGTTAAAGAAGAACTTGAGCGCCATCAACAAGATCACAAGACAATCGATCAATTCCATTCAAAGATCCTACAAGCCGAACGCCAACAAACCAAATTCACTGGTGACGAATTGAATTTATACCAACAACGTTTAAATCAGCTACAGAAATTATATGCTGATTTGTTGAGCACATCGACCAAACGTTTATCCGATTTGGATTCATTGCAACACTTTTTGGCTCAAGCTTCGGCTGAACTTCAATGGTTGAATGAGAAAGAACAAGTTGAGATTACCCGTGATTGGGCTGACAAGAATCTGGATTTGCCATCGGTTCATCGGTACTATGAGGTGAGTTAATAAAATAAGAAAAACATTTTGTTTTAGTCAGTAAGAGCAAAGAAACAAAATCGGATAACAGCATGATCATTTATGTGTAAAATCATTTGCTTATAAAGCATTGCAAGCTTCTATGCAGATTAGGGTGGATCGATTGTGGACGAATTGGGTTTTTATAAATTGAACAGAGAGCAACAGAAACATCTTATTGTAGAAACATCGAGTTTAAATTCTTACAATCTCTTAGCCTAGCACTTAATGGTATTAATAAATTGAACTCATAGGTGGCGTATCTAAAAGCCAGTTAACCATAAAAACGCTTTATTTTGGACATCCTCAATTTTATTTTGTTGAAAGACTCGACTTCAATTGATTTCCAATAATTGTTTTTTGTCGGTGAAAATTTATTGAATCGGAATCCCCGGAATTGTTTTTAGCGATCCTGAATCTGAGTTGGAATTATTTTCCAGGGAACAAAAAAAATGTATGAAATGATAGATTAATTTCCGAAGGTTACCAAAGGTAACATTCCTTCGTCATTTACGTTACCAAATTTCGTAGGAGGGAAACATTTCCATTTTGTCAAGTCCCATGAGATCCCAGTAACGTATTTTAGCCAGTAAATACTTTTCAGGGGTGGCTACGTTTGCCCGCGTAAAGTTTTTCATGTAACTTTTTCTCGCAGAACAATATCCCGTAGAATATTTTCCTTGGCCATAAACAACTTGTTTTTGATAAACAGAACTGTTGGTCGCCAGCTTTGCGGGTTCTCCGGATCTTAACCCTCGATTTAAATCAAGTATATGACAACTGCTAGAGGTCCCTGGCCTATAGGGCCATCAACAGCTTGTTTTTGATAAACAGTAATGTGTGTGGCCCGCTTTGCGGGACCTCAGGATTTTAATTCTTCAATTCGTATCAGCAGCGACCCTGACCGTTGATGCCATCAACAACTGAGTTTTGATAAACAGAATTGTGGATGGCCCGCTTCCCGGGTGCTCAGGATGTTAAGCATCGATTTGTCTCGAGCACGCTCACATACGGAGTGCCCTGCTCTCAACCAATTTCGGGTCTTGGTGATAGTAGATAAATCTCGGTTCTTTTTGTCCAATTGCATTTTATTCTTAACAAAAAGTCGATCCACTCTAATGAGAATCCCTTTAATAAATAAATAATAAAGGGTTCCATAAACTGGGAACTCTTCAAGTGAAAAGAATTATTTACATTTAAGTCTTCTTTCAAGCGTACATTTGGGAATGGAGAAGAGGTAAGTTCAAAAAATGCCTGCTCTTGAGCTTTATATGTTTGCACTTTTGCTTTATTTATTTCATTTTTATAAATTTAAACTCAAACTATCTTGTGTTGACGTGGAATGTTTCTTCGTTTCTATTTGAATTTATATTATTTTTTTTTGCAGAACCTAATGTCCGAATTGGAGAAACGTGAATTACACTTTGGAACAATCTTAGATCGTGGCGAGGCATTACTCAATCAACAGCACCCCGCACTGAAATGCATCGAAGCACATTTGAGTGTGTTACAACAGCAATGGGCATGGTTGCTCCAATTGACTTTATGTTTGGAAGTACATCTCAAACACGCAACTGAATATCATCATTTCTTTGCTGAAATCAAAGATGCCGAACAATGGTTGGCAAAGCGTGACGAAGTACTCAACACCACATATTCACAATCTGACTTTGGTCTAGATCAAGGTGAGGCACTGCTGCGTGGAATGCAAGATCTACGTGAGGAGTTGAATGCCTTTGGTGAAACAGTGCAAACGCTACAAAATCGCGCTCAAACCATTGTGCCATTGAATAAACGCAAACAGCCTGTGAATAGACAGTCGCAAGTGCAAGCAATATGCGCTTATAAACACCAAGGTCAGCAAGTGAATGTGGATAAGGGTGAGACATGTACTCTGATTGATAATTCAGGTCGTGTTAAATGGCGCGTGAGGAATAGCCGCAGTGTGGAGGGTTCAATTCCAAGTGCTTGTCTGCTATTGCCACCACCTGATCCAGAGGCAATTGAGGCAGCCGATCGTTTGAAGAGACTATTCGATCGTTCTGTGGCGCTATGGCAGAAGAAACACCTCCGTCTACGTCAGAATATGATATTTGCCACAATTAAAGTAGTCAAGGGCTGGGACTTTGATCAATTTTTGGCAATGGGACCAGAACAAAGAACAGCCATTCGGCGGGCATTGAATGATGACGCAGATAAATTACTCAGCGAAGGTGATCCAAATGATCCACAATTGAGGCGATTAAGACGCGAAATGGATGAAGTGAATCGTCTATTTGATGAATTTGAGAAGCGCGCCAGAGCTGAAGGTGAGTGGGAGTTTATGAAGGAGGGAGAGCAATTATTCAATTTATCGAGTTTTCAATTGAGAAATAGTTTTTTTTTCTCCAATGTTGAGTGACTGATGGTCTGGAAAAATATGTGACATTTGATCAGATATCATTTGGGATCATTCGAGAAAGCAACTTAGAATGAAAAAACTATTTACCAGTCGAAAAACTCGCGGTGCCTATTCTATTTTAGTTCCTTTTGATCACAATTTACTTATTTTTTTTTTTTAATTTCAGAGGAAAGCAAACAAGCCAGTCGCATCTTCACCGAAGAATGCATATCCATCAAAGGCAAACTTGAAGATATGGCCCGTGAGCTAGATCACATCCTTTCATCACCATTGCCACGAGATCTCGATTCATTGGAGCATGCTGTCCAAACACACGAAGACTATCAGCGTCGTTTGCGTATTCTCGATCCAGAACTTAAGCATTTGCAAGAAACATTCCGTACAATTGCTCTCAAAACACCCGCCCTCAAAAAGAGTCTGGATAATCTATTGGAATTATGGAAAGAATTAAATACACAAAGTAATTTGCATGGCGATCGATTGAAATTGCTCGAAGGATCTCTAGCTGGTCTAGAAGAAAACGAACATGTGATATCGGAATTGGAAAATGCACTTGCCAAGCATCTGGACTTGCCATCGTCAGCTGAAGGCTTACACATTGTATTCAAGCAATTGACCAATATGCAAGATTTAATTTCACAACAACAACCCGCAATGGATAAGATGAATGATGCTGCTGATCAATTGGGACGCATGGGTGTGCCAACAAGAGTGCTGGGCGATTTGAAACGATTGACATCAAATGTTGAACGATTGAATACCAGGTGGATAACAGTGTGTACGCAATTAGCTGAAAGGTGAGAAATGATATATTATGGTTGATTAATTTTTATTATTTCATTATATTCACCAAAGTCGTTGTCGTCGTCTTTGCTACTCCAATTAAACACCTTATTCATGCGTCGATAAATTTTCTTATAAATTATATTTTTTTTATTTCTTTCTACTTGTATATTAGACTGCGATCATGCGAGACGGCAATTGGCCTTTTGAAGAATCTTCAGGCTGGCATTCAAGTTGAAGAAACATGGGTCGATGGCACGGTTGAAAAGCTTTCAGCAATGCCAACGGCTGCTTCTGCACTTGAACTGGATGTAAGTATTTTTTTGTTGTTCTCCCCACCCGCCTATCAATCAAGATTGGTTATTTTTTTTTTGTGTCTCTGCCCCTTCGAGTGAATATTTTATTTTTCTTCCGGGAATTCTTTTCAAAATTTTGTTTTCTGTACAGTTCTCATTGAAAATTTCACCAGATGTTAATTTTTTTTTCCAATTCCTCTTGAATATTGTAATTTAGTTTTCAACAATGGTAATTAAAAATTGATTTAAGTTTAAAAAAATATAAAATAAAACACAAAATATAAAAGATCTTCGGGTGCTGGATGTATATTTTTTACTTGCTATAGCCAATTTTGCTATTTTACATGTTTTCTAAAATAGTACCTTCTCGTTAAAATGTCCATAAATATTTAGCTGGGGCAAAAAATGAAATATTGGTGAAATGGCTGTAGTGTATTTTTTGTCGCTACTAGTTTTAAATAAAACAAATCAATTTGTATATTTAAGAACAAAATTGTATAAATAAAATTAACGCACATTCCTCCCTCCTGATTTCACCATTAAATTTAAAAATTAAAAAAATAAAGTAAAACAAAAAAATGTCGAAACCATTGTCGTAGTAATTGTTGTACAGTAGTAACTCGTAGTTTATTTTATTATTTGTCCAAAAATTGTTTATTATAAATTTTTATTAAAACCCCCATTTGTATTACATTAATTAGTATACTAATCAAAAATATTTTATCTAATCCTTTTTTGTATTTTCACCAACAAACAAACAAAAAACACTACACACCCAACAAAACAAACAAAAATCACCAATAAACAAAAAAAAAAAAAAATACGAAAATGTTAAATCAAATTCAACAACAAAAAAAACACAAACAAATTTTCAAAAATAAATTCAAAAAAATAAAAAAAAAAATGTAATAGAACCTTCTTGGTGCTGCAATTGAACGAAAACCAAAAATCGAAAATGTTAATGTAACCGGAGGACGGTTTATTCGAGAAGCGAAGGTAATTTTTTCAAAAATTAAAACATTCACACAAATTTTTCTTTAAAAACTTCTTCAATGAAAAACTATATACACACACCAATTTGGAAAATTTTATTTTTGTATGATTGAAAAAAAAAAACATGAATTGAATGAATGTGATGATTGATGTATGTATGTGATTTAAATATTTAATGCTTTTCAACAACAAGATTAAAAAGAAAGATTATAACAATGCTTAATCTTAACGATATAAATAATAAATAAAACAAACAAAAAGCACTAAATATAAATAATTATATAAATAAAACAAAAATTAACCAACAAAATTTAATTAAAATTCATTTTTTTCAAATCATTATTATTTATTAAATTTAGAAAATCAAAAAAAATTAAATAATATCCTAATTACTAACTATTTAACCCTTAAACAAAAAATAACCAACCTATTTCAACACAATCAACAAATAAAAAAAAAACAACAACAACAACAACGAATGAATGTAAGATATACGATGGAAAATGCTTACATTTTATCGACTGGCTTGTTGAAGCCAGACCATCATTTTCGCCACCACGACGTGATTTACGACCTACAGATGCTGATCCAGGAGCAACTGTATTTTACACTCAAAAATTGGATAATTTAAATAATAAATATGAAAGACTGCTTGAAGCTCTATCACAGAGATTAAAAACTGCAATTGAAGTTAATGGAGCCGATGGATTGGTAAGTTGATATTTTTCTTTATTTATCTTTTTTGTAATTTCAATTTCATTTATTTATTGAATTATTTTGGATACGTTGGCGTAATTCGTCGTTATGTGTCGTTTGAATTCATTATAAGAAGTAAGTGGGTGGAAATTCGATACAAAAGGCTTGATATAAATTGAAATTAATAAAAATAAGAAATTGGGTTTTAAGTTGAGTGAAAAAATGGTAGTCTATTTTAAGTATTACTTGTGGTTGGTAATTTGTTTCTTTAATATTCTTTCTAAAGGTCAAGTCAAGTTCTAAGAGCCCAAAATAAAGCAATATTGCGAAACCGATTTGAATGATTTTTTTAAATTCTCGGTATTTAAAAATATTTAAATGTTTACCGATCAAAAATTGCTGTTTCTGTCATCCGAACGGTGTTTTAAATGCTATTGAGTATTTTAATTGAAAAAAAAACACAAAATTTTGTGTATACACAAGTTGTGTGATCTAATCTTTATTTTCGATATCTCCCATAGATTGTTCCTTTCTTGTAGTTCATACTTTTTCGTTAACAATTCAAGGGATCTCGACTGAATGTTAACACAAATGAATATTGAATATACAAAAATGTTCATGAAACACAGTTTTGGATATAAAATAAAGTTTCAAGTTTTGAAAATTAATTTTTTCGATAACTCCTAACCTACTGATATTTGTGTTTTATAAAATTTTGTTTTTAAAATATTAAATAATTCTTTGAAAATTGGCATATCAATATTTTTCATAATAATATAAAAATTTTCGTTAAATTAAAAAAAATTTATACATCGTTGGGAGCTGAAAACTATTTAAGAATTTTTTTTTTATTCTTGTCAGTAATAATTTTGTTTTTTTCTTTTTTTTACTTTTCGTAAAAAAATACATACATTTTTGACCATTTGGGGATGTACTTGTACATGCGACCCAGTTGTGAATAATATTTAATAAAATGAATATGAATTTAAAATGAACATTAAAAAAAAATGTTCACCATGGCGTATACGTACTTTTTTATATTTTTTAGAAATATGTTTGCGATAAAGTGCAGTATATAATGAAAAAGAAAACATGTGCACGTGTAGCTTTTGAAAGTGGTAATCCTATATTTTAATTTTTATTACGAACATTGGAAGAAAATAGATTAAATAAAAAATATGGGTACATTTTCTACACTTGCTTAATAATTAACATCTTAAATCTAGGGAACCTTGGATTTGGCCAACTGTTGGTTAGCTAAGCCTTGCCCTTTTATTTAAAACAATATCAGATTAAATTACAGATAAATGTGTATTTCCCCTAACAAAAAAATACAGATTTTAGGTAGGCAAACATAGCAATTTATTACCGTAAACACTATCTTTTGTATAGTCTATATAATTTTTAAATAACAAATGAGGTTACATACATATTTCTCATATGGATCTTAGGCTATATAGTTTTGAGTTGAATGAGGAGTGTCTTTTCAAAAGGGGATATAGAAAATCGAAAAAACAAAAAGCAATCTGAAATTGAGAGGAATTTCAAGCTTAGCAGTTTAGTCAATTATTTCTTAAAGCATTTTCACACAAAAGCCGAAAACTCGCTTTTATTGTTTGTAACCTAAAAACAGGCTGTGTGACTAAACACCAAGCTTTGCTTTGGAAGACCTCTGAATTTCACAAGAAGATGTTTTAAACTTTAATTTGACATCAATTTCATTCCTTAACTCGATCCACAGGATACCTTTTGTTGAATTTTCCTATTTTGTTGCTAGTTTTGAATAAACATTGCTTCTGTCTAAGGAAACTGTGAAGCTGTCACCTTCAAAAATTATAGATTTAGAAATTGTTTCATTATTTCTTGAGCAACACACAAAAAAACCAGAATTCAAGATAAAACTTGCGTAAATCGAATCTAGCATTAAAACAGCCATTGTGGTGAAACTGTTACACTTTGACGTGGAAGCCTTCTGAATTTTAAAAGTGGACGTCATTACCTTTAATTTGACACCAATGTCAATTACATCGTAGAAATGGTACCGAATGCACCGTACCACGCCAATTGTGTCAGGATGCGGACGGGAAGCCCTGTGCTTTTCGTACCTAATAATAGAACTCAATGAGTAAAGCATTCTTGCAGTGGCCGCCCGGACTATAGTCTATGTATGTAAATAAATTTTGTGCATTTTCAAATTGAAAGAAAATATCATATTAGTTGATAAAACGAGCAAGGAGTTACTATGTAGTTACACATGCATTCAAAAAACTAACAAAATGATACGAATCTTACTAGTTCTACTCGCCTGCCTAAACCCTAGGTAAGATATTGCTTGAACTAGAAAAAAAATAAAATTTTCTGGCTTTCAAAAACGGTAGGTGTTGCCGTTGTTTAATTTTATTTTTATTTTCATTTGAAGCAATTTTTTTGAAACGCCTCTCATAGTAAAACAAAAATACTTTTTAATAGAAAGTTTATTGTAAAAATAAGAAAAAAATAAATGCCCAACCCATCGTCTATTATTGCATCAATCATCGAAGATCTAAAACATAAAAGAGTCCAATCTGAAATGACCCATGTAATCAACTGAAGCGCTGATTTAAATGGTCCAAACAATTCTGTATTTAGGTTCCTGTTAAAAAAAAACCATTTCTAAATTTTTTTTTTCGTCAACTCACCCACCTAATTCTGAAATTTGTTTAATATAATTTCGCC
Source organism: Meliscaeva auricollis (assembly GCA_948107695.1). Taxonomy (NCBI): domain Eukaryota; kingdom Metazoa; phylum Arthropoda; class Insecta; order Diptera; family Syrphidae; genus Meliscaeva; species Meliscaeva auricollis. The sequence continues at coordinate 27,630,994 of OX403619.1, read as the reverse complement.
ACTAAAAAAACTTAAACAAAAAAGCAAACAAGCGGATCAAATTGTTTTTTTTTTCGATCATAAATGTCACATCCTCGTCATATATCCATTAAAAGGTGTTACACATACTCGTACGTATTAAATAGGATTAAAAAAAAATTCGTCTTAACTCGAATCAAAGATTTCTAAACTTGTTTACTTGTCAGATTAGTCCACACGAACTCTAAATTGCCTTTATTCGTTCAGACTTTTAATGCCCACCCAAATTCACGTTATTTTTTTAATTTTTTTATTGTAATTCTGTCTATTGTCATTGAAGCAAACACAAGTTCCCAAAAAAAATACAAAAAACGTGTGTGAGAAAATAAAACATAACTCAATTATAGTCATTTTTTGTGAGTTCTTGTTCTTGTCTTGTTTTTATTTGGGGAGACTGAAATATATTTCATACCTTACCCTACTGTTTTATTGTATATTTTTTTTTGTAGTCTTCATTTGAGATACATTTTTGAAACTTCAAACAAGAACCAGTTTACCCACTCCTTTGCATTAATTTGTGGTTTTTTGTATCGTGAGCGTGACCCCGGTAATGATTTTTTAACTGCTTACTATACACGATACTCGATGAGAGATCTACTAATGACGTAATATTTCTACTATACGAGTAACTGTTGAAAAATTAAATTCCATCTTATTTCTTTGCTTTAGATTATGTTTTTTATAGAATATTTTTTCTATGGTCAGTGGTGAGTTTTAAACTAGTGTTGAAATAGGTACCTCCAGTTGATTTTGAATGTGAATGGAAACAAACTTAATGGTTGAATTAACTTGATTATGAATGATATCATTGGCGAGTATAGGTTTATGAAAGTGACTTGGTTGTTTTTATTCAAATATCATCAAAAAAGCTCATTCAATGCCAAATTATAATTAATTTTTTTTTTGTTAGAATAATTTCATCGCGTGACATGAATTTAGAGTCTATCTTTTGTCATGCACTTTATAAATTGTTCTTTTCGTGACAGTTTTAATCAATTTTAGATAAATTTCAATAAATCAAAATTGAAACCATTAATTGAATATTTTATGACCAAAATGAACAAAACAACTTGTTTGGTTTAAGTTTATTATTATTTCAAGGATTTCTTTAATTTTTGGTTAAGACAGAAATAAAATTTGAAGTTCAAACACAATTATTTTTTATTTAGTCTTTATTTTAAATTGAATATTTGAAAGATGTAAAGAAGAAATAAAAGAAAAATTTAACACTTTTTTTCATAATCAAAAGCATTTTATTTACTTTAAAATATTTGTGGGTTAATACTTAACTCAATTAAAAGCTTAAATTTTAAATAAAAATACAAATTAGTAAAGCCGTCTTCGGTCTTGGAAAAAGGCAAACATACACTTATTATACCGCTTATAGTTTTAACGGAGCAAAACTATTTGCAAATAATTAAATCCCCTAGTTTTTTCAGATTTTTATATTGACCCCCGATATACCGCCTGTAGGGCTTAAAGTTTCATTTGGGAAAAACATAGGTTTTTTATTATCTCAGTATACTCGAAAAATGTGGATATTTATGGAAATGAATCTCAATATGTCACTTTTCCAGGGAAGAAAATAATTTTTTGTCTTAATATTGAAAGGTCATAACCTCGATTTTATGAAAAAAATGCATCTTTTTTCAGGTATTAATTGCTTAAAAAAATTTTAAATATAATTTTTTGCTAAAAAATATTACAGTCAAAATATTTTTTTAGTGAATATTAATAAAACTATGTTTTTTGTTTGTCAATAACAGTTAGGCTTACTATTTTTATCAATTGATATTTGTTGTTTAAAATTTGCAATGAAATTAGTCGCGGCTTTTTTGTATGTTTTAAAAACGACAAACGACGCACGTAAAGTTCAAAAATGCTCCTGGGTCAAATTCAAATTGCACTGAACAATTTTAATAAATACATAGTACAAAATATTTGAGGGGTCTCAAAAATTAATCAATTTTGAAGAGGCGTATTTTGGAATCTATTATTGCTATTTAGAAAATTTCCGTCTCAAATTTAAATTGGCAAATTTAGTTTTATGTAACGTAACGTAGGTACATAGTTGTAAACAAAAAATAATCCAAAGTGATTTTTAGTTTTTTTTCTCAAAAAAAAAGTGTTTAAAATTTTAAATCAATAAAAAGGTCAGGATATTGTGAAAATACAGCAACTAATCTAATTGGAGCAGGATAGATAAAACTATATTATGTATATTAAACCTTTAAAATTTTCAATACAATAAAAAAGTTGCGTATACGCCACAGTGACCAGTTAATTCAACAAATAATACAAAATGTCTTCCGCTGAACAAATTATTAAACCAGTTGACATTTTTGGACTATTAACTGACCTCACAAAATTAATAGATAGCCAAAGCTAAATAAAAAAACACAACCAAAAAAAAACCGATTCGGCAATCACTAACTTTCACTTAGAATAAAAACTAACGGATCGACATGACTTGGTACTAAGTCACATCACAGTTATATTTGTATGTCATGCTTGGTTTTTCTATTTCGACATTTGATCGACTTTTTGAATTAAACATCCCTAAGCGTGGCGCTAAAACAGACAAAAAAGTTTCTGTATTTCTCTTAAGTTTCTCGATGTTTTATAATTAAATTTTTGAATAATCAGAGAAATAATATTTTCGTTTTCGTTTGCGGCTAATGAATGTACTTTTAATGAGAGGAAAATCATTACCCGCAAAAGTATTACATTTGACCCAAATTGTAATTTTTTTACAGCAAACATAATGCAAAACAACCCATTCGTTCGGAGCTAATTTTTATGAGTTGATTACAGCAAACAAAAATGCTTCCCACATCTATACACCTTTTCGTTTACTAGAAAATTTTATTGTTTGCAGCAAACGAGTGAATAGTTTGCGAAGAACCTCTCCAGAAAGTAGTTTGTAGCAAAGAACTACACTTTTGGGGTAAATATAAAATTCATAGACAGCAAACGACTGCAGGAAACAAATTTTCTTAATTATTTAAGAGTTTGCCGTTAACGAAGTCGAAGTCGAAAAATTTCTATCCAACAAACGCAAAGTCGTTTAAAGCAAACTATTCGTTCTATTATTTTGCTTATATTCATTCTACGCCAGTATTAATTTATACAATCTGTAGCAGAATGACAAGGGTACTACTTCGTCAGCGAGAGGTTGCCAGGTATCACGCTAAACTTTTTACTTTTTTTATCGTTCGCAGAATGTGTTTAACCCAAATGGATTTTGCAATTTGCTGAAAACCTAGACGAAAAATTATCCAGCAAACGAAAAATTCGTTTGGGCAATATTTTCGTTTTCCGCAATCGATTTGTTCTCTCAGTGCACTGGTCTGCAACGAAATTTGCCTTCAAAACAAACTATACTTTATTTTTAAAGGATTTTGGCACGCTAAACCCGAATCTGAAGTCGAAACAACCCTAGCACGTTACGATTTTGAGATATGCTAAAAACAAAACTCCGTTTTTTTTTTTTGGTACATTTAAAGTCGAATTTCTTAACTGGCAAATACTTTTACGTTATAGAATTTTTTCTGAAACCAGATTTAGATTCAGAAAAGTCCAATCTTACATAATTTCAACAAAAAATATATGAAGGACAAAAAAATACTTTATTTTTGCAGACCTGTGTCATTATACCTACTTATCCTGTACACAATAATCCCTATTAATAAAAGAAACACTTATCTGCTCCTTAACACATATTTTAGTTTGAAACAACTGCTATACATAAAACTTATTCGTATGATAACATTTTTGAAATATATACTCGATGAATAAGTGCTAACTCGCCGTTGTTCATCGTTTATTAATAGGGAGCATATCATAAATATCATTCGAGGGTCTTATATCTTGCTTGTAAGCTGCGTTTAGCCAAGTACAAACAAAAAAAAAAAACTATTAAAAACATGTTTTTCCACCTATTAACATTTTTTCTGCATTTTCAAGATAACATTTTCATTGGTAATCGATAATTCAATTAAAAATAAGAAATAAAACCAAGTCTAGTGGTTTTCAGTTTTGTTATCGTGCTATGACATCAGTTCATCAAGTTCTCAAGTACTTACAACCTACGTACATTGTATACTATTATACTCGAGTATTATAAGTGTAGTGTCTTGGCCTTGTTTTAGTTTTTTTTTTTTTATTATTTTGTTGACATTCAATTTCATATCGCTTTTTGAGGCTTTAAAGTATTTCATATTCTCACAAAGAAACACTTTAACATCCCAGAGATACAAAAAAAAAAAGAGAAAACTGCCTTATTGTCTCTCCAACAATTGTATACTATCGTAGGTATAACATATTGTTGGCTGGCTGGATGAATGTATATTTACACTCTCTAACCGGCAAATTGAAGAAACAAAAAAAGCTCAACAAAATTACACAAAAAAAATTTATCTCAATCGGTCTCTCGCGGCCGGCCGGTCGATGGCGGTATACTTTTGCATCCAACCCAAGCAAACAAGCTTTTATATCAACCAATTCTCATTTAACCCCCAAGACTTAACAATGGCGCTACACTTAATTCCCATAACATTAATAAACAACACCGACCGCTTCTACTTGCTTAGTCTAAGAAATGAGAGACTGGGTGGAGGAGGGCTGGTGCCGAAATGATGATGATGAGTGAGTAACCATGACTAAAAGCACATATATCCCCCTCATCACAAAAAAAAATTTATATAGAACTGAGAACGGACGACTTGAAAGTTTATTCAAGTTTCGGCATTCGTTTAGTTTTGAATTGGTCGTCGCTGTGGGATGAGCTTTTTTCCAGCAGCACTCCCTTAACGTTGGTTTCTTTTGTGGTTTTTTTTTTTACTTCTTATAGTAAATTTTAGTTTTTTTTTGTTAAAATATAAAAAATATACCAAAAAAAAAATCCACGGGAATTTGTTAGAACAAAAAAAAAAAAAATGTGCAAAATGTTAATGAATTTATTCGGCCTTGAATTGTATTAATAAAACAATAATTCGGTTGAAGGGCGAACGTTAAATATTAATTTTCATATTAAAACCACATTTTGTGTGTGTTCCGAAGTAAAATTACTTATGATGTCATAACCTATACACTCGAAAATTAATTTTATTTATTTTTATTTGTTTTTTGTATTGATTTTGTTATCAATCCTATATGCGGCGGCGGCGGCTAATACGACGACGACGACGACGGTGGCGATTGATGTGGAAAATAATCGTGTGCGTGTCAAAATACTGAAACAATAAAAATCTGATATTTATTCAGTATTTGAATGAAACAATTAGATTTACAGAAAAAATGAAAACAAGTTCGGAATGTTTAAGTGTTGGAAAACTTGTGCTCTCTACTGTAGTTTTAAATTTGAATTTTCTAAGTTTGACGGTTGAAAAATTTGGCATCTCATTAGCTTTGTTTTGTTTTTAAAAAAAGAAACATCAATTTAAATTTTTTGGAAACTCCCTTATGGCAATCAGCTGTCCTGACATAGCCTTCCAATCGATATGGGAAAGAGCTTTTTATTTTTTTGCATTTTCATGCATGGAGAGTCCTTGAAAGCTTTTAGGAGCACTTCAACATCTGGCATCGTTTAAAAAAAAAAATAAAAATATGAAGCATCTAAAAGTGCTACCCTTTTAAATATTTAAATACTTTATCTCTGTATATGCAAATTAACATACATAAACATAATGTAGATACATATATATATATTGAGTGAGAGTGACCCAGTGGTGTTCCAATTCCTGCCCTACGCGATGTCTATTTTTAGAAAGCCTATTTCTTTAAATTTGTGTCTTCTAGTGGCTTGCGAAATTTATGCAAAGAGCATTTCCGAATCGTTTTATTTTGTTTTAAAATTCAAAAAATGTTTCGTTTCCTTTCTCCTTTTTTTATATAAATTTTTCGTGATGTTTGTTCTTCGTCTGTGTTCATTTTGTTTTTATTTGATAAACAAATTCTATTATAGACATAAAAAAATGCAATTTTATTACATCATCACTAAATTATGACGGCATTTTATTATTAATTTATTAGTCTGATATTTTTAAAGGGTGTTTTTGACATACATATGTTTGGATTGCAGCTAAACATGACAATGTTTTTTTTTTTAATATTGAAACACATTTTTGAGTTCTTGTTTTTGTTGTTGTCATGGTGCAAGTTGCTTATGCGGTGGTTCTTCAAGAAGATTATAAAAACAAAACAAAATGCATGACTGTCAAAGAACTATTCATTGGTGTCACATTAATCAAGACGATTTATTTTGACAGGAGACTGGTTTATGTTATTTTGGACTATTATGATTATAAACAATGTTCAACTTCTTGTGTTGTTAAGTTCAAAATTTGTGTCTCAAGCAGTTTTGTTTGATGTTCAGTGATTTTTTTGTATAAGAGTTTAGAACAGATTTGCTTTTGAACCAGTACATACATGAAAACTGTCAAAGTGTGCGTTACGGTTTTCTATTTTATCTTGTTTTGACAATTCCCATGTGATTTTTTACCCCGTCGTTTTATGGCTTTAATTTCTCATCAGTAAACAGATGTATGGCGCTATTAGTAGAAAAAAATAGAGCTACTAAATATTGAGTAAAATTTAAAAAAATATTAATTTTCTTTAATATCGCTCAATATATTGACCAAATCGAAATTATTGTGCAATACAGCTCTTCCATTGTCAATAATATTGCGCAATAATATTGTGTTTCAAAGGACTTTGATTGATGTTCAGTGAATTTCTTGAGAATAGTTTAGAACAGATTTTTTTGCATTTACTTTTGAACCAAAATAAAATTCATTCAAATAGTCAAAGTATGTGTTGTTCTTTTCTATTTTATCTTGCACTGACGTCTTCCATGAGACTTTTCTGCTCCATCCTGCTCTATTCTAAATTGTCCAAAAGTAAGACGCTATTACTTTTAAACAAACAGAACTATACTAACTTCAGTTAATTCTAAAGCCTTGGCTCGATTACTGTGATTCGTGATTTTTTTTAGGAAGATTTCAGACAAAGATTTTTACTACAAATTACTACGTTTGTTAACTTTGTAGCATTTTTTCCTCATTTTTTTTTTTACTTATTTGACCGATTTTAATCATTTTGTTTACAAAAAGTTATCAAACACACCTCACATGTTAGGTATATGTTAAGTACTATCCCATTAGGTTTGTTTGATGCTCCCAACTGTGCACACTGAATTTACTCTGAGGTGTATTAGGTAAAACTTTTTTCTGTCCCAGTTTGGAGAAAGCAATCAGATTGACAAATGTAAAATGAGCAGTTTTTAAAGGGTACACATTTAACAGAGAAAATTGTGCAATAAATTGAAATGTCACTTTTGAAGTGTATAATGAGGGTATTCAGGCACTGGCGTAAACTCTGAGAAAACGCAGTAAAGGTGTTGAAGTAGAAAAAGTAGTTACGGCTGACAAAATTTGTATTGAAAATCATATTGTGAAGCCATAAACGCACTAAGCGTTTTTTGTTTGTTTGTTAAGCGAATAAAATGAAACACTGAATAACTACTTAGTGTTGATTAAAACACGGCCAAAATTTGCTATAGCAGAAGATATCCAAAAATATACTTCAACAACACCACACGACACGCTGCAAAACTTTGTTGACATTTATGAAAATGTTTTATAAATTTCAGATGAAATGTCATAATTATGTAATAGATTTGCTACCGTATTTTATGGCTGCATTCAATTACTTCAACTCGTTGATAAAAGTCAGTATAGGTGGTAATATACCTCAAAGTACGTCAAAGTAGCCCAATGGAACGAATTTTATTATTGTAAACATCCTTTGCTATATATTTATGAGTTACATAGGTACATTAAAACTTTTACTAAAGTAATTTTTCTTTGTTGCAACTTTTTCATTCTCTTGCTGCAAGAACTCAATTTGCGGCTGGCAACCAGCAGAGTGTGTGTTTTATAGACATAAACTTAAGTATATTTAAATTCATACTTCTTTGCATGTGGTTTGAATCAATTCATTCACACCTTTAAATTGTTTTAAATTTGCTTACCATTGTTTGGTTTGCATTGTTTATTTATTCTGTAGCTTCATCAACAAACGTTTCAAATGTCATTCAACTTCTGTCATTTGTCAAAAATTTAAGGGTTATACTCATTGTGTTTGTTTGTTTTTTTTTTTAATTTTGTGGCAATATTTTGTTGAATCGATGAAAAACAAAACAATCTAAAGTCAATTTCCTCCAGACTGTCATTGCTAACGAACAAAAATATATGCGTGATGTATGAGTTTTACTGTTATGTGCATTGTTTTTGTATTCACATGAATTGCAAATTATATGCCATTTAGATAGAAATGCTAAGAAACACGTAGGATACAGCATTGAATAAATAATAATAGCAACAACTCCCACTATACATTTTACTGAATTGACATACTTTCTCTGCTATACGTGAAAATTTAACACTGTTAATGTTGGCCAGAAATCTTAAGAATCTTTTTATTGTGCTTGCTAACGAACCACAATTAGCACGATATTAGTTATGTATTTTGTTTGTTATTATGTCATTGTGAATTGTTTTATTGTGAATTAACAATTCTTTGACATTTTTGCATGTCAATAATTGCAGTCTTTTTTTTTTTTATACAGTCAACGCATTAGTCTTAATTTAAATGATTTGTGAATAATAAACAACATTTTTTTATTTATAAATTCAATAATTGAAATCTTAGTTTAAATGTCAACAAAATTGCTTACAATTGTGAATAGATAACATTTTTGACATTTGACACTAGCAGTATTTGTTTATTGCCAAAAACAAAACTAATGTATCGGTGTAGGTAAAGGTAATCAATCAATCACATTCACATTTTTTCACATTCTGATATTTTATCAGCTGTGAGATCTATTGTGAATAGTTCTGTTTGGCATGTTGATACATTTTTTATCGATTTGATAAAATTGTTATTTTTCAAATGTTAAATATTTTACAAATCTTAAGTTGATACTATGTATTTTAAAATAAAAGTCAAACTAACAAAATCACAACGATAAGAATAAAATACAATTGTGAATATTAAAGTGTCAGATTGACTATGCATTCACAATCGTTGTAGTTAAAATTTGTTCAATATTTAAATTATAAGAAAAATAAACAAATTTTGTGACACGACTAGCCCACGAAGAACCAAGGAATAGTGACGAAAGGGGCCAACCCATAGAATCCGTCTCATCCGTTCCGTCAACGAATCTGTTGACCATGAAGTTAAAAGTTCGGCTACTTTTTCCGTCGCGTCCGTTCTTTTGGGTTGCCTTTCATAAGAACGTGTGTATTTTATCGAGCTGTCAGTTGAAAACGCTGACGTAACGCACGCAACGGAATTTATGGGTTGGCCCTGAAAATTTCCCCTGAAATCAGGCATAGGATGAGAATCAAACCCAGACCTCCGCCTGCCGCCGCCGCCGTGATAGTCCTAGACTAACCAATACGCCAATTCATGTTTCAACTACGTCAAAATTAATCACCTTTTTTGTGGAAACACTTTAAGATAATTCCCGAAATATTTTCAGGTGAAAACGTAGCATATTTAGTGTGGTCACACTATTTTATGTCGGAACAATTTGGGTTAATAGAGTTCACTTGTCAGCGACGAAAGACGTGTTTGAGAGAACAGGGTGACTGATACGAAAAAGTATCTACTCTTTTCTTTCATTTTTGTTTGTGCTGTCATTGCGTGTCATTGTCATTTCAAAATTGACAAGTTCAAAGCCTACTACTGTGAGTTCAACATTCTTAATGTCAAACATTATTTAATTCACAATGAACTTTTTTCTTAAATAAACAAAAAAAAAAAAAAAAATGAAACACCCTTTATATCAACAATTCTTAAGCTAAACGGTGTGACATTATTAATTGTTTTAATTTTAAATCAGAAATTGTTTATATTTTCTTCGTTAAATATCATTTACCTGTGTTTGATTCTAAAACAGAAATGATTTCATATTTATTTGAAATAAATAATTTCAAAGCCAAGAATGTTGACTCTATTATCTAATCAGTGAATACCTACTCTTGTATATGTATTAACTATTAGACAATCCATAATGATTTATAATTATTATTATTTTTTTTTTTTTTGATGCCGGTAGATATAATTAAGGAATTTTGTTTTTGTTTTTATTATTTATATTTTTTTCCAAGAAAAATGGAATGCCACTATAACATCTGCTTTATTGGCTAAAAATCCCATCTCAATTAAATTGATTTTAAGCCATTTATAGTTTGATTAGCATTCTCTTTCTATATATACCCGACTAATTACATTAACCATTTAGATTAGTTTATCACAAGTTAATTAAAAAAACACACATAAAAAAACATGTTTTTATTTTTAATTTGTTTGTATTGTCGGTTGGAAATTAAAAAAAAAAATACATTAGATCACCACCACAGTCAGTAGTCAAGTCTAACAGCAATTATAGTACCTACATAAATTTTACCAAAACTTGTTCTTTTTTCTGCTCCGCGAGCCGCTCCGCAATGTCGCCGCCGCCGATGAGGGTATTATGAAATTTGTGTAGCAAATTCCCCGAAGCGCGTGTAGTTTGTCATCACGATTTTGACATCATAGAGTTGAAAAAAAAAATATTTCCGGCTATTTTGTATATTTTTAGAAGAAACAAAAAAAATATAAATATTTATCAGCAAATTCTATCGGTTTTAATCTCTCCCCAGCACATGGTTAGCAGAAAAGAAAAAAAAATATAATCAAAAATACAAAATCAACAAACAAGAAACATTTAATTTGTGAATAAAACATGATGGCATTGTTTTGGATTTGAAACAAAAGAATTTTTTCGTAAAAATTGTGATTTTATTTTTCAAAAAAATCTTAAATTTTATTTACTATATTTAATTAATTTGTTTATTGTGTTCGTAATCGGATTGTGGTAGTTTGTTCTTCGTGTTTTTTATTTATTTTTTACATAATGAATTCAGACGACTATGATTTTGCCTACGAGTTTCAGGTAATGTATCCAAAATAATTTAATTTTTTTGTTGTTGTTATTCTATTTTTACATTATAATGAACAGAATACTTTGTCACGTAGTATAGTGTGTTTAAAGTTTTATAGTTTTAATCCATAAACTTTAGGAAATGAAAAAGTTGTACCATTACTGGTTTTTTTTTTAAGGGCCGGTACCTCCACTATGTATTATGACTTCTTTTATATTTAATGGTGTTTGATGTGTTTTAAATTAGAAGGTGAATGAAGTTACCTACCTAATATGCAATTCTTTTCATATAAAAGACATTGTGGTAACAGCGGAAGATAGATAAAACTGACCAGCTTAAAGTGTTAACCTCAATTAAAAAAAGTGGAAACCTAGACTCTGCAACATTTCGTCACAGGGCGACCATCACATAGTGGTAAAAATTGTTATTTTAGCTGGACAAAATTATGTTTTTATAAATAAAAACAAAGATTTATACAGTTTATAACAATTTTCTGCAGGAAAATGGAAAATTATAAAAAAAAAACAAATTATCAGCAGAAAAATCTATTTTGAATTTGGAAATAAGCCTTAATTTTTTGGCAGAATTTTTTTACATAAAAGTCCTATTTTCTGCGACGATTTTCTGACGCAGAGAATTCAAATATTATGAAAACGTCAAACAATCCTCATTGCAGATCTTAAAGATTTTAGAAAATGAATACGTGTCTTCATTGGAATTTTTATTTATATAGGGCAAATTGGGGTACCTCTATCGAAATTTAATTCAAAAAGTTTTTTTTAAATTTTGTCCAGTCATATCGGTCTTTTTGACCACTATAGGTACTTCGCACCAACTTAGAATTGGATAAATTTTATGTATAAATAATGTCTATGACCGGTGGGTTAGGCTTTTGCAAGTAAATTTGGTCAGGTTATGACTTACGCTTGTTAATAATTTAAAATTTTTTTGACATCAATGATGAAGTGTTGTTTGTGTTTCATTATAACCGTAAATTAAACGTATTAACACAATTAGAATCTCATCAGAGACTTCCAATCCACACGTTGTAGCCTTTTCGTTCACATCTTACTTGAAAAATAAGTTACACTATTCCTATTGTACCATTGCTTCATAACTTTCCAATAAAGAAACTCATCATGAAATACTGGTACCTACATAAACACTGAGAGAACAAATCGATTGAAAAAATTGCCCAAACGACTTTTTCGTTTGCTGTACATTTTTTTCGATGTCGTTTGTTGCAAATTTGTAAATTCGTTTTGGTTAAACACTTTTTGCGAAAGAATACAAAAATAAATTTATTCTAACACTTGTGATTGAACCGGCAACTTCTCGCTTACGAAGCGAGTATCTTGTCATTACGCTACGAAACGTTTGCGTCAAACGACTTTTTGTTTGTGGGATAGTAATTTTTCGACTTGAACTTCGTTTACAGCAAACTCTTAAATTCGTTTCGGTGAAACAATTTATGCGAACGAATAAATTAAAAAAAATAGAATGGATATGATAACCACCAACATGTAGCCACAAAAAGTCACTCGCTGTCAAAATGTTCTAGAAAATTAAAAATCCGATGATAGGTTATCTCGCAAAGCGATGATGCATCCATCGGCTCTATAATGTCAACAAGTGTGTAAATATTTTTTGTTATTTTTTTAACTTTAGATATTGTTAGTATTTGTTTACATTTTGATCAATCAACATACAGAAATAAAACGTGATCCAATTTAAATGTTGTAATCTGGATTTCGCCATTATTGAGATAGTACACGTCAAAGATCATATTGAATGAAAAATATTTATTAGTTAATGTCATTTTATTTATTTTAGAGGTAACTCAGATTCCATATCTTAATGCAAAAACTATATTCAGAATTGACTAAGTAAAAATATAAACAGTAGTTGTCATGTTTAATATTATTTATGGTTGCATATGTTAAGCAATTATCGAATTCTTCAGCTACGTAATGTGAAAACTTAATTAATTCGTAATAATGTTGGTAGGGTAGAAATTGAATTTTATTGAAAACCCCAAAAACATCACTTTGCAACATCACATGGCAGTTTTATATGCCAATTAAAATTTGTATGTGTTATATTTTTCAATGCTGATTTAACTGAGAGTTACATAGTTGTTCTTGCTAATAAATGTAACTCCATTAAGTACTAAATCTAACAATTTAGCTTATAAACTTAGCCATCGAGTTTTGGTTGCCTCATGGAGCTTTATCGAGAATCTCCAGGGGATTTTTGTTTCTGTAGAAAATTTTTGTTCCTCCGGATTTTTTTCGTGAATCACTCTTAGAATAATTTTTCAAGAAATGACAGATAAATGACAGATAAATTTCCCCGAAAATTATATTCCTGATACCAATAAATTCAGAGGGCAACACATTCCCTCGTCATTGACGTTCCCAAATTTCAAAGTAGGGAAACATAAACAGCAAATTTTTTATTCACGATTACCTCAATTTCACAACCATTTAATACCATCTCACAAAGTATCAACAGATGTCAAAATAAAAGTTGGATAGAATTCCATCCTACTGTCAAACGTTATTCATACTTTGCTGCTGTTACTTATTTCTGATTAGTGTTGACAGCTGTCAGATAGAAGTAATAATTTAAGTTCATGACCTCAAAAACTAATTTAAATACAATGCGTGATGCTTTTATCTTATTTCTGGGATCTGAGTGTATTTTTTTACCCAAGAACGAAAATCATTTGAAATATCGATGAATTTAAAAGGACGGTTCTTTAAGTGACAGCACCGTAAAAAGAAGAAGACTTTCTTATATCTTGATTATAATTCTCATACAATGACCTTAAATACATTCAAATGGCATCCGGCAACACTATAGGGTTGCCATTTTTCAAACCTTATAAGTAACCTTCGCATGAATGAAATACAGTTGAAACAAAAATAAAACATTTTTGATGATTTATTTCTTCGTTTAAAAATCATTTATGGAACAAACAAAAAAAAAACAAATATTATCTTATTTGCATTAAGTAAGCACCGAAAACACCTTTTATAAGCTTACTCACATATGTCATTCTTCCGAATAAACAAAGTTTGCGTGGTTTATTTTAATATTTTTAAAGCAATTAATATCCAATCTATCAAATATGGTAATATGCTATTAATTTTAACCGACCGTCATCATCTGTTCTTTTATTTTGCAATATAATTTTTAAATTGTATTTAACAAATGGTTTGCACTTAAACCTTGTCTTTTCTATGAAAAAAAGATTAATGATTACTTTGAAGGAAGTTTTTTTCTTTTTTATGTTTTGTTAATAAAAAGAATCCAGGTTGATATGATATCATTAAAGTATCATTAATCTTTTTTTTTTTTTTGTTATAAATGTCAATGTCAACAGTTCCTATTTAGCTTACGGGCATAATATTGTTTAATTAAAATTATTCCATCAACACAAGTGGCGGTTTGCATCATCGTTTAAAAATAACCAAGTGTTAAGATTCAATGCAATTTAATCGAGTTAACGTGTGGAATCGCAGTAACCTTTCACTAAATGATAGTTTTTGACTGGTATGTCAATCTGTCACTTGAAATAGTTATGTATGTTCCGTTTTTTTTTATCTAATTGCTTATAATATCCTTGTTTTCCCTAGATTTAATAATATGTTATTTGCATATTATTTAGTTATTAGTAAAAGATTTGCTAAAATAAGAACACATACCAATGCCAACATGCCATTCTGTAAGTGTCAAAAAATATTAACGGTTGTGTCGTTGAGTTATAGTGTTTTCCCACTTCCGCAATTCCAAATGTAGATAAATCTAGTCCTTCGTTTAATTCACTTCATCCAGAATTTAAATCTCAAATCAAATTTTATGAAATAGACTTTGAAGTAAAAATTTTCCAAATCAAACTTACCTATTTCACTAGACTTACTTTTTTGAACGCATTCATTTTTTGTTTTATAGTGTCTTTACTTGATTTTCTTTTCACATTTTTGACATGTGTTCTAGCTGGAAACACTTTTAAGAGCATAGGGTATTCATGCAACTACGTAAACAGTGTTAAAGTCGTAAATGCTTCAAACAGATGTCAAAATTTTGACAGTTCGTTTACAATATTTTCCACTTTACGCCATTGCATGAATACCCTTAATATAATTCGTATAAAACTTTCGGTTGCTTACAATAATTTGTATATGATGACCTTACGTCAAATCAATCGAGTGACCTGTAAACACCGTCAATCCGCCTGTTTAGGTTCCTGAGATCTCAGAGAATTCCCTCTTTTTGTCAGAGGGAATTCTCTGATGAAGCGAATGCAAATTTGTTGTTCCTCTGCCAAAAGTATGAAATTTTACTGAGGAACCCTTTTCATTTTGTTGAGACAACTCCGATATCTCAGAAACGTTAACTGGCTAATTATAATTGACATTAACAAACTTGAGTTGTTCGAAAGATTGTGTCAGATAATCCATACTCGGGCGCCACTTAAATATTCGATATTCATGGTGTAAACTTGCAGATTATTAAGTTCAGCATTTATTATTTTGAGGTTCATATAAAATGTGTTGGTTTTGAAATAAACCTAGAATCACTACTCGGGCGCCACTTAAGCATTTGAAAAATAAAGAAACATGTCATTTTGTGTTCCCAAAATAGAAAAGGTAGATGTTAGTCATTACATCTGACATGATTTATCGTGAAAAAGTATTCTGTTCAAATTTAAAACATCTATACACCAAAAATATTTTAACTTACAAAAATTTATAAACTTATTGCAGCGTTATGCCGAAAGTCTACAAAGACCGCTGCGAACATTTAGAGTGGAATTCAACTTGGGCGGACCAGCTGGCGATGGTCTGACAACCCAGGATGAAGATTCCTTCTACACAACATCATACAGTGCAACAAAGTGAGTACTAAAATTTAAGATTTCCCTCTGATTTAGCACATTTCTAACACTGTTCAAATTTGTTTTTTTTTTCTTAATTTTTCTCTTACTAACTTTGACACAACTTTAAACACAAAATTTGTAAACGCATACAAAAAAAAAAAAGATTCAGCTCAACGTCCAAAGTCACAACGACACGTAATACAACGTCGTCGACAAATGTTTATGACAGCACAGACCACGTATATTCAACAACTAGTCATGAGGGTAGCCCAACAAAAGTCGTTGGACAAAATCCAATGCAATTTAGCGAAATACGCAGCCTTAAACGAGTTCAGCGCAGCAATGAAAATGTTGGAACTGATTCGAGACAACTTCTCGATATGCCTGGCATTGTTGAACCACATACTGGTAAAATTCTGACAGTCGGCGAAGCAATTCATCTGCGAATTCTTGATGTTCGAACGGGAGAAATTCTCCTAACAGATGGCAGCCATGTGAGCCTGGAAGAAGCAGCACGAAGAGGTGCTATCGATCGCAATTTGGCTGGCAATCTACTCAAGCCCGGTGCCGCAAAGGACTATAATGGCCGTGATTTATCGCTATTGGAAGTGATACAAAGGGAGATCCTTGAAGCCGAGAATGGCTATGAAAAGGCCGAAAAACGAATTAAGGTAACTCGAAATGATGCTAATGTAGATGAGCTTGATGAAAGTCCGAGAAATATTGCCGATGCCATTTCTGCTGGAAGTGTCGATGCAAAAACCGGTCTGTACCATTCGAAATCGGGCAAGACCATAAGCATTGCTGAGGCCTATGAAAGGGGCTATCTGATTCGTCACGAATCGGTTACGATAAAGTCAAATGCACTCTGTCTAACGGATGCCATTTCTCATGGACTAGTCGATACGAGTGGATGGATATCGGACAGAAATTCCGGTGATAAGTTTAGGCTTGATTCGGCCATAGCTAATCAGTTGATTGATCCAAATGTTCGCGAAATTGTCGACGCAAAGAATGATGCCAAGGTGACGCTAAATGACGCGTTAAAACTTGAGATTTTAAATGCCAAAACAGGTCGATATGTCAACCAAGTGACCAAGGAGAAAATAACCTTTGCTGAGGCAAAGAATAGACAGTTGATAGTGAAACCGTTTACATTGAAAGATGTCTGTGATTTTAATTTACTTGACAAAGACGGACGTATTACGAGTCCGATGCGTAGAGAAAAGCTTAGCATAATGCAGGCAATGAGCTCAGGTGTTCTTGACGAAAATAACCTTAAATGTGTGACTAAGCAGAAAGGTGAGCTCATCACTTTGTCGGAAGCCATTGCCGATGGTGTCATATTACCTTCGGAGTCTAGGTATCGTGATTTCGTGACAAGTGAGGTGATAAATATTCCGGAGGCAGTAGAACGTGGCCTTATAAGTTCAGTTGCTCAAAAATCCATATTTAATATTGACGGATTTAAAGATCCGTATAGTGGGGATTTTGTTAGTTTTAATGAGGCCTTAAGCAAAGATGTATTACGACGTAAAAACGGTGAGTTCCTCTTAGATTCGGGCAAGGGTAATTTCTGTACACTTGAGATAGGCATCCGGGAGGGGCTAGTTCGACCAGAAGTGTATGAAATGTTCAATCGGGGTGTAGGGGTTCATGATGCCTCAGGGAAGGAGCTGTCAGTTTTAGATTTAGTTTACCATGAGCTTATCGATCCTAAAACAGGTTATTTGTTAGATGGAAAGACAGGTGCTGCTGTAGCGCTCGATACTGCTATACAACGTAAATTCATAACACCAGAAGGGGCCTTACTTTTAAGTAGTCTTTTGAATATCACCTTAACCACAGAAACGGTTACAAAGACTATCAAGCGATACGTTACCGTTAGGGCTGGCTCACAAGAGCCTTCGCAACAAATTCCATTGACATTCACCGAAGCTGTTCGACTTGGGTATATTGATGAAGATCGTCAACTTTTCAAAGATCCTACAACTGACAAGGTCTATTCGGTGCAACAAGCTTTGATTTATGGTCTTCTAGCTCCAGATAATGATGCTGAAATAATTCCAGAACAATCAAGCCGGAAGAAGTCGAAATCTACAATCACAATTGTAACGAAACAAGTTGTTCCCGAGCCTGATCCGATTAATCTGAAGACCCAAGAGTTGTACGAAAAGACAATTGATATTCCAGTAGTTGATAATAAAATGTACACAAGTACGACTTCTTCAGAACTCCGTTCAAAGACAGTTGTTTCAGACTTTATAAATGCCGAAAAGCGTGGTGGCATTGAACATCAACATTCCACCGAGAAACAGTTGCTAGAATTACCTCCTGATGGTTGGCTTTTATCCGAAGCCATTGCACAAAAGCACTTTGATCCAGAAACGGGTTTGTTCCTTATTCCAGGCACTGATAGACTTGTGAGCTTCCAAGAATGCATTGAAATGCAAATTATTAACAAAAGTTCACTCTACATTATTGACCCGAAGAATGGAAGGAAGATCACTCCAAATCGTGCCTTTGAAAAGAAGGTTCTTGACGGAACAGGTAATTACATAGACGGAAATAAGGTTATGAATATGAAAAGTGCAATCGCCGCTGGTAAAATAGTGCTGGAATATGCAATGAGTGTAGACCAATCTAACCAGAGATTAATAAAAATAACAAAGAAGACCGGTCTTCCTGATTTAGTGGAAGTTTCTTCCCGATTGGGTGGAACAACACCACAATTTGTCGAATTGAAGACATTGAAACGTGAAGTTCTCAGTCCTGAACCATTGCAAATTGCTCCGGGCGCCATTTACGACCCATCAACTCTTCTAGTTATATTCACCCAGAATGGTCAAACAGAAAATATCCTAACGGCAATAACTCAAGGCCTTGTCGATGAGAATCTTGTGAAGATACTTGATCCCGAAACACGTGAACCAATTTCAGTGTTCCAAGCAATCGAAAAGAGAATTTTAGATCCAGCAACTGGATCTATACTCGATTCATCAGGTCAATATGTTGATCCCATTTCAGCAGCAAGGCAAGGTTTATTGATTGTTTTGGGAGCTCCATTAGTAGCTTCAGAGGGTGCTTTGCATACAGTACGCTTTGTTGTTGATCCTCGAACTGGCGAACAAATTCCAGTGGAAGTTGCCTACGAACGTGGTATTGTTTCACGAGATCAGTTGTCATTCGATTCGAAGACTTCAACTCCCAGTACAAAGAGCCCACAAAGAGAACATGTCTTTCCGATTGGCGCCCAACGTCAAGCAAGTCGGGATAAATCTTCGTCACCAGAGAAGGAGTCGAAAGTTGTTTTACTTCAAAAAATGCGAAAGAGAATCATAAAGCCTAAAGATGCTCTTCAAAAGGGTCTGATTGATGAAGTGACTTGCAATATTCTTGAGAACAAGGTAAACTTTACCAATGAAGACGGGGAGATTGTAACGATTTCTGAAGCCTTAGAATTGGGACTAATCGATGGTAGCCAAGGAAAAATACTTGATCCACAGCGTGGCACTGTTATGAATTTAGAACAGGCAGTTCAATGTGGAGTCCTCGACCCAGAGGGTACAAATCAACTTCTTATTCCGCTGGCTGCAAGTTTGTCAGTTCCAAAACTTGAAGAACAAGGTCTTATCGATCAAAATGGAATTGGAATTGTTCATCCTGAAACTGGAGCTCAACTATCAATGAAAGAAGCAATTATTTGTGAAGTTCTTGATGCTCAATCGAGATTAGCCAAACCAAATGATGTTACCGTTGAAAAAGCAATAGAAAAAGGTCTTATTGATGACGATAGATCTCTGATCCTTACTAAAGACAAACCGATGAATCTTCATCAAGCATTGGATGGAGAAGTATTCGATCGGAAGGAAAATGATAAATTTATTGAGGACATTCCACCAGCCGGTATGACTTTCCCAATAGCTGTTAAACGTGGCCTAGTTGATATAAAGAACAAGGAAATTCGTCATCCTACAACTTCCCAAGTGATGCCAATTAAAAAAGCCATTGATGATAATTTCATCATGTCAATACCTTATCCACCACATGCAGATGCCATTCAGATCGAAGAAGCTATTGAAAGAGGCTTAATCGATTCGGAAAAGGAAACAATGATCCATCCAAAGACCGGTGAAGTTATATCGATCAAGGAAGCCGTTGAGAAGGGCATCCTGATTGTAAAGCCAATTCCAGAATTCGTAGTATCACATTCAACAGGACCAATTACTTCGGTCACCGAAACCGTAACTTCTGTACACACTGTTACCACAAAAACCATTGAATTAATGCAGGGTTATGCTTTGATTTCCAACAATGAAGTACAAAATATCCTGACTGGAGAAATTATAAGTGTCGAACAGGCAAAGGATCAAGGAATTTTAAGGGAAGAATCCGAATCAAAGAATGTTTTGGCCACCAAGCAAATCAAGCAAAACTTTTTGGATGCTGTAAAACAAGGTTTAGTGGATGTAGCTGAAGGAACTTACATGGATCCCAATTCTGGAACTAAGATTCCTCTACAACAAGCTATTAGTGAAGGTATTTTAGAAGTAGAAGCTTGGGAACCAAGTGCAGAAGTTAGCGAAGCAACTGTTGCAGATTTCCAAACCATTTACGATGAAAAATCACAAAAATTCCGTGATCCCAAGAATCCAAATCGATTGGTTAGCTTGAATGTAGCCATGCAAGAAGGAATTGTCGATCCTAAAGCATTGGTATATGATATTCCATCGGGCAAGGTTCAGACTCTTGAAGATGGTATCAAAGAAGGTTACATTGATCCAGAAACTGGTGCAGTTAAACAACAGTCTGGTTCTTCTATTAGTATTACGAAAGCTGCAAAGATGGGTCTTCTAGCTGTTGTGGGAGCACCAGTTTTGGCTGGAATGGCAATAGCCAATACCATCAAGAAAGTAACAGAAAAATCTACTAAAACTCAACAAAAGACCGAAGTAACAACTTTCTTACCACCATCACCAACCAAGAAAGAACCAACTTTAAGGGATAGTCCTGAAAAACCTATTCAAACTGGAGCAATACCAAAGCAAGACACAAAACAAAAGAGTCCAGTTCATGAAACACCTTTGAAGAAACCACCAGTTGCAGAGAGAAGGGAACAAACTCCTCCAACACCTGCACCTCGCTTTGAAGAAAAACTTATCAAAAACGGTTCTGAAGACATAACTATTTCGAAAGCTGAAACAAGCTCTTTTGTCACTGAAAGCTCAGAAACAACATATGTTACATCAACAACTGTACAAAAGTCACATATGAAAGTTACAAATGAAACTGTTTCCAGAGTTGTCATTGAAGAAAATTCACCAACGGGATCGGCGGTAACAATTGAAGACGTCGAAATGCCAATGAAAGCGGTACCAGAAAAGACAGACAAACCAAAAACTCTTAATTTAACGGAAGAAACAGTTTCAATTAGTACGACCAATGTTCCTATTTCATCTGTTCCAGTGTCTGATGTTCCTTCGTCTGATCCTCAAAAAGTTACTATTAATATTTCGTCTGTTACATTACCAAATGAAAAACCCGATCAGCGTGTAACAGATTCTTCATCTTCGAATGGCATTACTGAGTTCGTTGATGTGCTTCCTACTTCTTCAACGAGCAGTGTTATAACAACAGTTACTTCCGTCCGAACAGAGAAAATGATATCGGAAACATCTCAAAGCAGCTCATCACAAGAAACTCTAGAAGAAGGCGAACCAATACTTCAGCAACCAGGAGAGAAAGAACCGAATCAAAGCGTCGTTACTGTGACAATAAAAGAAGCTACCCCTGAAACTCCTAAAGAATTTGATCCCAAATCTGACAAAGAAGTTCCTCCACCTTTACCAAAACAAGGTCCTCCTAAAATTCCAACGGATGAGGTTCTGTCTGTTTCTAAAAAAGCATCACCACCAACTTCAACAACTGAAGATGTTCTTCTGGGAAAAGTTTCAGAAAAACCCGTTCCTAAAGAAGCATCAAAACCAATAACAGCTGAAGATGTTCTTCCTGGAAATGTTTCAGAAAAACCCGTCCCTAAAGAAGCATCGCCGCCAACTACAGCAACTGACGATGTACTTCATGGAAAAATAACAGAAAAACCTGTCTCTAAAGAAGCCTCGCCACCAATTACAAGTGAAGACAGTCTTCTTGGAAAAGTTTCTGAAAAGCCCATTTCTAAGGAAGCTTCACCACCAACATCCCTAGAAGATACCCTACTTGGAAAAGTTGCTGAAAAACCCACTAGCCCATCTAAAATTGAAGAATTTTTGATACAAGAAAAAGAAGCAGCATTGGAAAATTCGAAAGTTGCCAAAATTCCTGTTACAGAATCACCACAAATTGGTCAAGTGACTGTGGTCACTACAACTCATATCATAGATCCTGTGGCAGCTCCAGAGAAACCAGAGAAACTTGCCTATGACAGCATTGATTCGGCTACTTCAATCCAAAGAGCAGAACCAATCAAAATAATTCAAGAACCTAAAGACATGAACAAGCCCAGTGATGGAAAGCTCTTAGAAGCAGTAGGTGGAGCAGCCAAAACAGGTTTAATGGCTGTAGTAGGTGCACCAATTTTAGCTGGAATGGTTGTAGCTGACGCATGTAAGAAAATTGCTGGTAATTTAAGCGACAAGAGCGATTCGAAGACATCCAGCCTTGAAGTCACTGAAGTTGTTACTCTCGAAATCAAGCAAGATCGACCCCTTATCCCAACAACTCTACCAATTGGTGATGCTATTTCCCAGAAAATTATTTCTCCCAGTGAATGTAGAATTATTGTTGATGGCGAACAACAGCCACAGAATGTTCAAGAACTCTTGGACGATGAACAATTAAGCCCCTTGGATGAAATTAAGGTCTTAGACGAAAATTTGGTAGTCCTGCAAAAGATGAAGTATCTGATTGATGTCAATGATGAACTCAGCCGTGAAAGATTAAGCGAACTCGGTGTGTACGATCCAGAGAATGAATACTTTGTTGATCCAACAACGGGACAAAAGATCTCCTTCCAAACGCTTGTCTTCGAAATGAATGTCTTCAATCCAGAAACAATTTTAGTCAAGAATTTCAGCAAAAATGAATACGAGACCCTCAGTGTTGCCTTGGAACGACCTCTGTTAGATAAACACTCCGGCCATATGGTAGATCCAAAGACGGGAAAGAAAATTCCCTTCTTTGAGTGCATTGCCCGTGAATGGATAATCCGAGTTGAGCCTAAAGTAGAAAAAATTGAGCCTATTGAAAATGTCATTGATCCCGAAACAGGTATGGTATTCCTTGACGATGGTCGGCAATGTTCCATTGCGGAAGCCATTAATAATGGTAGAATTGATATACAGTCGATATCGGTACGTGATCCAGTTAGTGGTGAAGTAATTCCCTTGCGTATGGCAATTGAGTTGGGAGTTGTAGACTTGAAAACTGGCACAGTCATAGATATACAAACACTTCAAGAAATTTCTATGGAAGAGGCTTTTAAACGTGGTTTCCTAGTGCCCGGTTCAAGAAAACCCATTTCTCTTGAAGCAGCCGTTCGTAAAGGTCTGTACGACCCGAAATCTGGTAAACTTTATGATAGTGAGTCACAAAATCAAGTTGATGTCCAGAAATCCATTGAAATTGGTTTGGTTGATCCGAAAATTTCCCTGATTGTTGATACTTTTAATAATAAGACCTTCTCACTTGATAATGCCATCGAAGATCAGTTGGTTATCAAGGAGACCGGACAAATCAAAGATACTAAATCCAATGAACTTGTTTCGTTTGATGTTGGTATTGAAAAGAATTTAGTTCAAACCGACGAAGTAACATGGAGCTTGATTGATGTTTTGCAGCGTGAATACTATTCTCCCAAGACCGGTAAGGTCCTCAATCCTGCTACAGCTGAAGAAATGACTTTACAAAAGGCCGTCGACAAAAAGTTTGTCGAGCTCGATACATGCCTTATCAAGGACACCGATAAAGATATTCTTGTTTCTGCAACTCTTGCAGCAAAGGACGGTCTTCTTGACACAGTAAAGGGTAAGATCACCAAGCCTGATTTGACTCTCGATCAAGCTTTTGTCAAGGGTTATCTAATAAGTACTGAGAAGCCTTTGTCGTTGGTTGACAGTTTACTGAGAGGTCTGTACGACCCACAAACAGGTCTCTTCCATATCGAAGAAAAGCCCTTGAATCTCGAAGAAGCCATTGGTGCTAAATTAATAAATCCCAACGAATTAGTCATTCTTGATCCGAAAACAAATTCCATTGTGTCGACAGCTGACGCAATTCAAATAAAACTGGTTGATCCTATTGCTGGAATGATTGTAGATCCATTTTCTGGCACAAAACAAACTTTGCTTGAAGCTCTTGATAATAGAATTCTTATCCCACAAAAACGTAAGCGCAGTCTTCCTGATGCTGTTTATCGTGGCCTGTATGATCCCAAATCCGGACAGTTTAGCAATACAATAACACGTGAAAAACTCTCTACTGAAGGTGCTATTCGTAGGGGAATACTTGACCCTGAATCGACTGTTGTTAGCGTTAGTGGTAGTGTTGTGCCATTTGGAAAAGCCGTCGAATCCGGTACTGTGGATGGTAAGCGAGGTCAAGTTCTTGATGCTCAGGGTAATCTAGTTGATTTTAAAGAAGCCTTCGATCGCGGTATTTTGATAGAAGTGAAGAAACCATTGAGACTCTTCGAAGCTGTAGTCAAGAATGTTTATGATGAATCGGATGGAAAGTTTGTAGATCCCAAGACTGGAGATAAGCTTTGCTTTGCTGAGGTAATCGAGGATAAGTTCATTGACAATGAAAGTGTAGAAATACGAGATTCGAAGACAGGCATTTATAAACCTCTAGATCTGGTTCAAGCCACGATGTCTGGTGTGATTGATGGTAAAACTGGTAGATTAACATACAATAGCCAGAAGATTACTTTGAAACATGCGTTTAGTGTGGGAATATTGACTGACAGCCAGGCTCCCATTAGTGTACAGAGAGCCATTCATCAGGGCTTATTTGACGATAGAACTGGTAAGCTACTGGAACCAAAAACCGAGCGTAGGATAACTTTGCTAGAAGCGATGAGAAAATTCATAGTAAATCCCCAATTGCCTTGTTATTTCGATGAACAGAATGAACAAATGCTTACATTGTCCGAAACCTGCCGCGCAGGACTTGTTGACAGACGTGAGGGAGTTTTCCGCGAGCCAGGCAGCAATGTATTTGTGTCTCTAGGTGAGGCCATGAGTTTAGGTTTGCTGGTTGACATTGAAAGTGCAGGATTCGGTTTGTATGAGTTGCTTTCAATGGGTTTCTATAGTGTTCAGTCAAAACAGGTCATTCATCCAGTTACAGGTAGGCAGTTGAGTCTCCGTGAAGCATGTGTAGAAGATATTGTTAGTTTATCATCCAGTTTGGTTAAACATCCTGCCTCTGGAAAGTACGTACGACTGAACAATGCTATTAGCGAACAAATAATCGACGATCTAGATGGTAGCTATAACTTGCCAGAAAAGAAAATTGATCTTCAAGAAGCTAGGGCTCTGGGTTTGATAGTGACCAATCGGAAATTGCTCAGCTTGGAGTTAGCAATTCGAATGAAACTGTTCAAACAAGAAACGGGACGTTTTACCGACCCAATTAGCGGGGAGTACTTTGACCTGGTAGGAGCTATTCAAAACGGACTTATCGACCCATCAACGACAGTCTTCAAAAACCTAGTTACCGGTGTAGATGTGCCCTTGAATATTGCAATTGAAAACAGTGACATTGACGTAACTAAGGGACGTGTTCTTGATCCTAAATCAAAAACATCTTACAACTTTGACGTTGCATTTACACGAGGACTTTTACTTACCGTTAACAAGCCTATTACTGAACGAGCGATAGTTAAACGCCATGATAGCATTGAAATGTTAGGACATTCTCCAGTTAGTGTAGTTATAACAAAACCACGTGAAATGACCCTTGACGAAGCAATACGGTATGGCATTATCGATTCTGAAACAGCAGTTATTCGCGATTATCAAATATTTAAGTTCGTTCCTTTGAAACTTGCCATCGAAAACGGAACAGTTGATGTGTTCAAGAAGACTTTAGTCGATCCGAAGGCATTATTCTTTGTATTCGATCAATCATTAACTGTTTACCAACGAGAACCAATATCATTTGATCAAGCTGTCGATAATAAAAGTCTTGATTTATCTACCGGAATGCTGACCTATACACCCCCACCCGCACAAAACGCCGATGCAGAGTTAAGTTCCACAGAGGAAATTGCTGTTTTGACATTAAGAGATGCTTCCAGCAAGGGAATTATCGATCCTGATTCGGCGCTTGTTAAAGACATAGCTAAGGGCAAATTAGTTCGTCTGCCAGAAGCTTTCCGCAAAGGTCTTATGGATGCGAACAAAGCTAGTGTTCTAGATACCAAGACCTCAAAACTCTGTCCTCTGCAACAGGCCTACGACAACGGTCTGATTGTTACACCCAAACGTGCATTTGGACTGATCGAAGCTATCAACTTTAATCTTTACAATCCAACAACTGGCTGTATCGTCGATCCCTTCCAATCCAATCCTGATATTATAAACAGAAAGAAACAAACAATAGCTGAAGCTATAACCGTTGGACTTATTGATCCTACATCGACAGTTGTACGTGATCCAAGTACAAGTGAAATTGTTCCACTCATCGCAAGTATAAGTAGCGGTCTCATCGACCCCATTGCTGGCCGTCTTATCGATCGAAATGACCCTAAAATTACCTACGATCTTGTTAAAGCCAATGAAAAAGGCTTTCTTCTGCCGGCCGAACAAAGGGTAAGTCACTACTGCATCACAATGTCACACATCTTCCTCATTTTAAGTTTATATATTTTTTTTGATTGTTTTTCATACAAAAAAAAAAAAACACAAAACTACTATACAATATTTCTCTTTCATTATTCAAAAAAAAAAAAAAATATAACAAAAATAAACTGTTTTCAAATGAATGATCTTTTTTGCGAACTTTTCGCGAATGTTTTATACATCCTACATCTTCAAAAAAAAACAAAAATAACAAAAACAAAAGCATGTTTCGTGTTGTTTTTTGATTGAAACTTATATATTTCTTTTTTTTCAATTAACTTTCTTTTGCTATTTGAAAACTTTATTTCAAAATTGTTTTTGCATTTTTATATTCGAAATATTGTTTGTTATACATAAGTTTTTCTAACAACAAAATGAACGTGAATTTACTAGTAACTCATATATACAGGGTGGTCTTTAAATATTAAGCGTTTTTGAAGCTTTATGAACATAATCAGACTTTCAAATGTTTTTTTTCCATATTTGCATGCATTTATACTTAAGTTAGTCTTCCAAGGTTACATTTTATCATAATGGAGGTTCATTTTGATAATTCAGACCACATAATTTTCCGCTTTTAGTATGCATTTAAAAGAATTTTGACAAGTTATCTCAGATCCAAAGCTTAAACTTCAGAATTGAATAATGAAAACCGATTAAGACACTGATCTCTATTATAAACTAGAAAGTGTTATACAAAGTATAACAATTTTGTTTACTTCCTTTTTTTTGTACCTTCGCACGTACCCATCTCCCTCTATACAAGAAAGAAGAGGATGGTGAAAATAATTTTACTTTAATACTGCTATACAACCGAATTTAGGAGCGGAGAGTGTCATCTCGCTCTATATAAGAAGATAAAGAGAAATAAGAATAATTATGCTGTTATACTGGTATACAAGCAATTGTAACTGGACACGGTGCCATTTCGGTTGACATAAAACAAATAATTAAGATTACTGATTATAACAGTTCTTTAACTGGAGTCAATTTTTGTAACAAATCCTTTATCAAGAGTAGGTATTATTGAATCTAGCCTGTTGCATTGAGTTAAAAACTGTCACTTCGCATACACATTTTTTTCCAAGGCGTGTAAGCGCTGAACTTTTCGTGCTATTTACAATGATAAATTGTATAACTGTTATAAAATATATTTGTGTGTATTCCTTTAAAAATTCAAAAAGGGAATTCGAAAATTGTTCCCTAAGTTTTTTTATTTTGTACCTAAACTGCAAAGTGTCGCTGCTGCAACGTTTTCAGATTAACAAAACGGTTGAGATATCTTGCTTTAATAAACCTGCATTGACTTTTCATAAAATTGCAAATGTCTGAAACATAAAAAAAAACATAAATGTCAAATAGTGTGGTAGAAACTGTCATCTCTTGTGGAATGACCTTTAAAATGGTTTTCTTAAATCATTTGACACGTAAGTAAAAGTAAAAAACACATGATGACAGATGACAGTACTTACCATACTATTTGACAGGTATGTTTCAGCTGAACACATTTCAACTTTGAAGTAACGAACAAAATGTGTCTGTCAGCAAGTCACTAACAAGGCAAAATATAACAAATAACTTTCCAACACATAATATTGACTGATGGATGAAATACCTTCTCATTTTAATTTTGACATTTGCTCATTCCTTGCGGCATAGTCTGAAGACATTAGGCCCGTCCCACCAACTAAAAATCTTACTTAGAAATGCATCCAAAAATTCAGTGTCTCAGCAATCTCACCAAAGTATACGTACTGAGATTTTGTGTCCAACTAAAAAAAATCTCGGAGCCCTCAGAGATCTCTATTTGCGGAACGCGCCTATTTTAATTCATGTTCGACACTGAAATGTTGCATACAAAGTTGTAGATTTATCCGTTTAATTAAATTTCCTCCAAATTTGTTACTTTGTAAGGGAATTAGTTCAAGGGTTTAAAATATGCTTAATGTCAATGAACCACACTGTATAAGAGTACTCTGTAAAAGCTTTCCCTCAATTTTAATTAACTTTTTTTTTGTTCTACGGGTTAAATATAAATCGACGTGACATTGTGTGATCCATTAAACTAATTTGAAACCCCCTTCGCCACATCAAGATTTAAGGAGGTAAAATTACCTCTGCTCTCATATTACATTTTACTCAGTCAATATCGATAAAGCCGTTCACGATATTCCATTGGGTTTTTTTATGTATCGTGCGTTTTCATCACTAATGGCTTCGGCATTTATGCAACAACAACAAAAAATGAATCAGAATGGCTTTCTTCAAATCTCATTTTCATTCAAATAAATTTATGTTTTCCTCCTTAAAAAAAAAAACACCAACACTGTTATCCCTTCCCATACATCCCTTCATCATTATTATTCATCATTTTCATTTACTTTTAGTTTTTTTTAGTTTGATATGAAAAAAAAAATCGCATGCGATCATATTCCTCTCTTATAAATGCTGTTGCAAAAAAAATATGATCATCAAGGAAATGGCGCGTGCGTATTGTGTGTGATTTTAATAAATTTCCCTTTTTTTTGTTTTAATATTGATTGAAATGGAATATTTTTAGTAAGTTTTTTTTTCAAAAAAAAAAAAAAAATTAAATTAAATTACAAAATACATTTCAATGGAAAAGGTAAATGTGCGAATTTATTTTATTTTCTTTCTTAGTTTAAATAATATTTTTTTTTTAAGTATCGTTTCTCTCTCTCTTATTTTCCCCTTTTGTTATGCAATTTTATGTTTTTTTTTATATTTTCCAGCTTTAACCTTTTATTTATTGATCTTGTTTTCAGGTTTTGTTTCCTTTTTTATTTTTTAGAGAATGTTGAATGATTTTTTTTGTACCTACTTAAAAAATAAAAAAAAAACTTTGCAAATGGGGTTTTGGTGCTTTTATTAGTTTTAACCGCTTATTGCTTTTTTTGTTTTGCATGTTTTTTTTCTTTATTTTTAAATATTTGCATGTTGATTTGGTTTATATTTTGTGTTTTCTTAAAAATTAAATTTTAATACATATATTTTTCTACATCAAAACAGAATTCATCCAAAATATTTAATCGAACTATATTTTTTGTGTACATACATTTAGTCCCATTATCCTTTTTTTTTTATTCCCCCAAAGAAAAAAGTAAAAGACCCAACTCCTTTTGTATTTTTGATATTTTTTTTTTTTTTAAATCATAATTTATAATATTTCTAATTTTTTTTCTTTTCTTGGTAATTTTTTTTTTTCTTTAAAAAAAATCTAGCAAGCTGTATTTGAGAAATTCAATTTGTGCGAAGAGAATGTCAATGAGCTCCTTAAGTGGGTTGCTTCTGTTGAATCGAAAATTGCCAATGTCGGAGGACCTAAGGAGAAAATCGATGAACTACGTAATCAAATCAATTCACTCAAGGTAAGTTTTTGCTAGTATTTATAAATAGAACTATAATTTGGAAATTTTTATTTGAATTACATAATTTTTCTTCTTACATTTTATGTAGTCGATAAAAAAACATTTTCTTAGAATATAATTCAAAGCACGCAATGCTTTTTGTCTGACATAATAAAGGGTTTTGCTATTGATTTGCGGCAAACCTAGAACTACTAAGAAATAATATTACAAATAAAAGACAACTATTGTCAGGGATTTGAGAGTTGAAAAAGTAAATAAGAAATCAATTTTTGGTGTCTTCTGTCAAACAAAAGTATCTATAGAAACCTCTTTGTTTGTATTTGATGAGATATTAATTTACAAGATAAACTCTGCATCTCTCTATAGAAACACAAAGTCATATTTGTCATTCGAATTCGATAACATTTCACATAAGTTCTGCATTTACTTCACAAAAAAATAGCCTATTTATGTACTCACACAGTCTTACGTAATAAATATACTGTCAATAGTTAAATTACCATTCGAGTTATACATTTTGCATAGTAAGTTTAGTTCCTACAAAAGCCGCATTATTGTTATCTCCATCCGTGGTCGTTAGGGAGAAAAACCAGAAACAAATTGAAGAAGAAAAAAGAGATGGATAAACAAAACTGCTGCCACTAGTATTCTAGCTGTGTTTTATCGGTAGATGGGTAGAAATCCCAGCCATTTAAACAATTTTACTCGTTCGAACATTTAATGTCTGAGAGTTGGAACAATGTTGAAGTTTCCTGGTGCAATTATTAATGACAAAACCTGTTTAGGGGTGTGTTAGCAAACTTTGTCGAATGTCATTTTTGCAACATGGAGTAATCTCGATTTGCTCTTTAAAATCAACGAATGCATCCTTCGCCCATGAAACTGTCAACCCTCAAACAAAAAATTATTTCTTCAATACGATTCTGCGCCCTCTTCATTTCAATATTTCAAAGTACTATAGCCAGCATCGCCATCTTGCTTTTTACTACCTTATTTTTCGGCAGCATTCGTTGGAGCTGGGGATTGGGAACTTAACATCGATGGCGGAAAGCAAATTTGTACTAAGTCTTTTGTAAATCCTATGGAGTTAGAACAACTTTGCTTTCCGCAATTAGTATTACTACTCAGATTCCATTTTTTTTTTACTGATTTTCTTCACCGTTCACGAGATTTCGTAATCTTGTTGTGAAATCTGGTCAGTGTGAAAAGACTATAAACAAAGCAATCAGGATTCCATAAGATAAATATTTGAGCGCATGCATTTAGAGCCATTAATTTGGTTATGTCGTTTTCGATTGGACGTCCGGAAGCATCCAGACATTAGTTTCTCATCGTAACGTCATTTGGATAGTTTTGAAAAATTTCTTAAAAGCTGTACTATTAATTTGTTGCCACCTCAATTCTAGTTTATTCAAATAACTATTTCTTTTATTAATAATGTTCATAATCGATTTAAATCCAATACTTATGCATATCATTTCTTTTTCCAGCAAATCAAAGACGAAATTGAAAGTCAATCAAGACCAGTCTCATCATGTCTTGAGCAAATCCGTCAAATTGTACTCACCGGAGGTGATGTACTTTCAGCACCTGAAGTAACAACTCTAGAGAATTCCGGCCGAGAACTCCGGTCACGTGTTGATCGTGCCAATGATCGTACTCAACGTTTGCTGAAACGTTTGGAATCTGGTCGCGATGAATTACACAAACTTCGCTCTGAGCTAGACGTATTTTCAAGCTGGTTACAATCGGCCAGAAGAACACTCGAAGATAAAGAACGATCCTTGTCTGATTTGGCTCGACTCTCCAGTCAATCAGACTCTATTCGTGAGTTTGTCAGCGATGTTATTGGTCATCAAGCTGATTTGAGATTCATCACAATGGCTGCTCAGAAGTTCGTCGATGAGAGCAAGGAATTCTTGGTTGTGTTGAATGATTTCCGAACAACTTTGCCAGAAAGATTGCCCCATGTGATACCATTGTCGACTGCCGAAAGTCCAATTCGTGAGGAAGTATCATATGTTTCGGCTCAATACAAGGACCTTATGCATCGCGTTAATGCTCTGTCAGATCGCCTATCGGGCTTGGGTGGCCGTCAACGCGAATACCAAGATGCTTTGGAGAAGGCTAATGAATGGCTGCGCAGTGTGCAACCACGAGCATCACAAATACTCAACGACCCAGTTGGTGCTGATCCACAGACAGTGCAAGAGCAGATGAATGAAGCCAAGGCTTTGCACAATGAATTCATGTCACAAGGAAAATTAATCGAGAATGCTCAACAATCATTGTCAGCACTGTTGCGCTCACTTGGTGGCCAATTGAGTCCAACCGAAGTTAATGCTCTAGAGATGCCAGTTGAAGAAGTCGTAGACAAATACAACCAACTTCTACAAGCTCTGGGTGATCATTGCAAGCTTCTTGACACTGCCTTAGTCCAATCACAGGGTGTTCAAGATGCTCTAGACAGTCTAGTTGGATGGGTCAATCAAGCCGAAGACAAATTCAAACTACAATTCCGTCCAGCATCACTGATCAAAGAACGTCTGCAAGAACAAGTCCGTGAACACAGGTCGCTCCTTTCTGATCTTCAATCACATCAAACCAGTATTGATAGTGTTGCTTCTTCAGCCCATCATCTAATGAACACTGCATCAAATGCACGAATTGCTAAGAAGGTTGAAATCAAACTCAACGATGTAACGGTTAAATTTGAGAAATTACTTGATAAGGTCGTCAAGCGTGGAGAATTCCTTGATGATACTTTCCAACAGCTTAACAAATTCAATGAAGAAACCACAAATGTCGAACAAGAAGTGGTCATACTGCAAGAGTCGCTTGATAGCCGGGAATTGAGTCAGCTTGGAACTGAAGATTTAGCTCGCAGAATGATTGAGCTGTCGCGTAGAAAAGATAAGATAACCCCTCTCTTTGATAATTGTGTTCGCGATGGCAAGGAATTGGTTAGTCTGCGTGACGTAACCGACACCGGAGTCGTAAGAGATCGTGTCAAGGCACTCGAATCACAATGGCGTAACTTGGACATCACTCTTGAAGAAAAAGCCAAGCTTTCCAAGCAAAAAGCAGAACAACAGATTGCCTATGAAAGCCTCAAGGATCAAGTTCTATCGTGGTTGGCGAGTATCGAAGCCAGAACCAATGCACTCACTCCAGTTGCTGTTGATCTTGATATCATTCGTCAGCAAATCGAAGAACTCAAACCCATTGTCAAGGACTACAAAGACTATGCATCAACTATTGATAAAGTAAATGACTTGGGTGCCCAGTACGATGCACTTATTCGTCCAGAAAGCCCAGGACGCAAACGTTCTGCTTACAGCCCCATCAAGCGAGTTAGTCCACTGCGACGAATGTCAGGAGATGCCAGGAGTCCAAGTCCAACCAAGGGAGGTGTTCTGTCGCCACTATCACCTGGTTCCAGTGGATTTGGTAGCCGCAGATCCTCTCAGGATGGATTCCAGCTTTCCGAACTATCACCGATTCAACAACAATTGAGTGAAATTAACAACCGATACAGTCTCATTGGGGTCCGTTTGAATGATCGTCAAAATGAATTGGACAGCTTAACTGATGAAATCAGAAAACACAATGACAGTCTCAAGAATTTATCATCATTCTTGGATAGAATTCAAAGGCAAGTGCCCAAGGATTCAATTGCCAACAAAGAAGAAGCCGAAAGGAGTACTAAGCAAGCAAGAAAAATTCTCGAGGATATGTATGAGAAGCAAAGTTTATTGGACTCAACTAAGGCTCAAATAAAAGATCTATTGCGTCGCAAACCAGATGTTCCTGGAGCCGAGCAATTGCGTCAAGAACACGACAACATTGTCGAGAAGTGGAGAAACATCAATGACCTATGCAAGAATCGCATTAACTTCTCGGAGCAATTGCGTGATTTCTTGGACACACATGATAGTTTGAAGAATTGGCTCAACAGCAAGGAACGCATGCTAACAGTTCTGGGACCAATTTCATCCGATCCCAGAATGGTCCAAAGCCAAGTGCAACAAGTTCAGGTGCTACGCGAAGAATTCCGTTCCCAACAACCACAACTGAGCCATTTGCAAGAAATCGGACATGAAGTCCTCGATCACCTTAAGGAATCATCACCTGAAGGACAAGCCGTTTCAAAGAAACTCCATGAGGTTCAGAGCAAATGGGATGATTTAGTTGGTCGATTGGATGAACGAGCCAACAGCCTGGGTGGTGCAGCAGATAGTAGCAAGGAGTTCGATGCAGCTATTGGTCGCTTGCGTGATGCATTAATTAACATCAGTGATAATTTGGATGCTTTGCCTGTGGATGGAGATTCACAAGAGAACCTCCGTAAAATTGAGAACCTCGAAAGGCAGCTTGAAGGTCAACGACCACTCTTGGCCGATGCCGAACAATCAGCTGCAGCGCTGTGCAATATCTTGGGAGATCCTGCTTCGCGGGCTGATGTCAATGGCCGTGTGGCTGCTTTGGAAAAACAATATCAAGCCCTGCAAAAGAAGTTGGACACCAAAAAGGCCGAAACCGAATCGTCCCTCAGGGATGGTCGTCAATTTGCCGAAAGCTGTTCCAAAACACTCGGCTGGTTGTCAGGGGAGCTGGCTAACCTCACAGATCGTCTCTTGGTCTCAGCTCACAAGCCAACACTACAACATCAAATCGAGACTCACGAACCAATTTACCGTGAGGTCATGGCTCGTGAACATGAAGTCATCATGCTGATCAACAAGGGTAAGGATCTAAACAGCCGTCCTGGAGCAACCCAAGACCGTGGCGTGCAACGTGATCTGGAACGCATCCAACAACAATGGGATAAGTTGCGTCGCGACGCTGTTGATCGTCACACTCGCCTCCAGACCTGTATGGAACACTGCAAGAAATATTCTCAGAGTTCAGAAACCTTCTTATCTTGGTTGCGTGTTGCTGAAGACAAACTCGCTGATCTAAGACCTGGAGTTCTCAATAAGGCACAATTGGAGCTAAGGCTTCGTGACTTGCAAGCATTCCGAAGTGAGGTATGGAAGAAAACCGGAGAATATGAGAACACCAAAGGTCTTGGCGATACATTCCTTGCCAGTTGCGATGTCGACAAAGATCCAGTCAAGGCTGAGCTGCAAGACATGAAAGAACGATGGGAGAAACTCAACAACGACTTGCTTTTGAGAGCTCAAGAAATTGAGACATGCTCTCGTCGTCTAGGAGATTTCAATGACGAACTAAGAAATCTCGATCACTCTGTCGGTCGCTGTGAAGACCGTTTAGCTGCCCATGATGCTCTGGGAGGTGCCGCTAAGGATGCCAAACTTCTTGACCGCGTCAAGGCCATCAAGGAAGAAGTCACTAACCTTAAAAAGCCATTGCAATCACTCCGTGCTATGGCTAAGGATATTTCATCTGAAGCCCGTGCAGCTGGTGGTGATGCTGATCACTTAACAGACGAAGTTGATGGTGTCGATGATAGAATCTCCGAGCTTCTGTCGCGTTTGAATGATCGTTGCGGGGAGCTCCAATCGGCAGCTACAGCTGTTTCCCAATTCAATGAACAAGTTAAGAATCTGGGAGTCGATCTCACTGAGCTTGAGAATGTTGTTGAGAATTTCGCACCACCAGCCCGTGAAATCAAGGTGGTTCAAGCACAAATCGATGAAGTGGCTACTGTGCAGGATAAATTAGATCGAATGGCAGATCAATTGGGAGCAGTTGAACGTTCCAGTGAGGTATTGGTAGACTCTGGATTCTCTCCAGACACCGTTCAGACAAGAGAACAAGTGGCTTCTTTGAAGAAAACTTTGGGTCGCTTGGAGAATCGTACCCGTGACCACGAAGATGCTCTGCAAGTTGCACTTAAAGATCTCAGCAAGTTCTATGACATTCAGTCGGGTGTTTTGGAAGACATCAAGGATATCAGCGATGAATTGAAGAGAATGAAGCCAGTCAGTTCAGAACTTGAGCAAATCAGAGTCCAGCAAGAAGACTTCAGACGTTTCCGCGATCGAAATGTTGAGCCATTGAGTCATAATGTTGACGAAGTCAATCAATGTGGCAGAGATCTTGTTCGATCTGCCTCGAGTGGTGTCTCAACAAACGCCATTGAGAAAGATTTGGAAAAATTGAACGATCGTTGGAATGATTTGAAGGAACGTTTGAACGAACGTGATCGCCGTTTGGACGTAGCTCTGTTGCAATCTGGAAAATTCCAAGAAGCGCTTGATGGACTTTCCAAATGGCTGGGTGATACCGAAGAAATGGTTGCCAATCAGAAACCACCAAGTGCCGACTATAAGGTAGTGAAAGCTCAACTTCAAGAACAGAAATTCCTCAAGAAGATGCTTTTGGATCGTCAAAACTCCATGTCGTCTCTATTCAATTTGGGACAAGAAGTTGCTGGCAATTGTGATTCTTCCGAAAAGGCTGGAATCGAACGTCAACTGAAGGAACTTATGAATCGTTTCGATGCCTTAACTGATTCTGCTCAGCAACGTGAAGAAGATCTAGAGCAAGCAATGGAAGTTGCCAAGCATTTCCATGACAAATTCACTCCACTTAACCAATGGCTGGATAATTCAGAGCGAGCCATCAAGAACATGGAATTAATTCCCACAGATGAAGAAAAAATTCAACAAAGAATCCGCGAACATGCCAATTTGCATGATGAGATCATAGCAAAGAAGCCAGACTTTTCTGAATTGGCTGATGTTGCTGGTCAACTTATGCACTTGGTCAGTGATGAGGAAGCTGTTGGATTGGGTGAGAAAGTTCGCGTCATCACTGAGAGGTATACAACTTTGGTTGATGCTAGTGATAATGTTGGACAGCTATTGGCTGAGTCAAGGCAAGGTTTGAGACATCTTGTGCTCACCTACCAGGATCTAGTTGCCTGGATGGAAAATATGGAGAAACAACTTCAACGATTCAGGGTCGTTCCGGTGCATACAGAAAAACTTCTTGAACAAATGGATCATCTGTTGGAATTGAATGAGAGCATTGCAAATCATGCTCCGAATGTTGAGTCCACCGTTGATGCTGGTTCGGAACTCATGAAACATATTTCCAATGATGAAGCACTGCAACTCAAGGACAAACTAGATTCACTTCAACGTCGCTACGGTGAACTTGCTAACAAGGGTGGAGATCATCTTAAGAACGCCCAAAATGCCTTGCCACTCGCACAGCAATTCCATGATTCACACAATCGCCTTATTGATTGGATGCAAGGAGCTGAAAGTGCACTCTCAACAAGTGAACCTCGCCAAAATGACATCTTAAGGCTGGAGGCTGAATTAGCTGACATGCGTCCTGTCTTGGACACTGTCAATCTAGTTGGACCACAATTGTGTCAAATTTCTCCCGGAGAAGGAGCCGCAACAATTGAAAGCTTAGTTACCAGGGACAATCGTCGATTTGACTCGATTGTTGAACAAATCCAACGAAAGGCTGAACGTCTTCATCTTAGCAACCAACGCGCCAAGGAAGTTACCGGTGATATAGATGAATTACTTGAATGGTTCAGAGACATGGATGCAAGCCTACGAGAGGCTGAACTGCCTGGAATGGAACCAAAACTTGTGCGAACACAACTTCAAGAGCACAGATCAATCAACGATGATATTTCCAGTCAAAAGGGACGCGTTCGTGATGTAACAGCTGGCGCAAAGAAAGTTCTCCGTGAATCGCCACAAAATGAAAACACTTCAGCACTGCGCGAAAAATTGGAAGATCTCAAAGAAGTTGTTGATACAGTTGTGCAATTGTGCGGCGAACGCTTGAGTGTGTTGGAACAAGCTCTTCCTCTGTCTGAGCACTTTGCTGACTCACACAACGGCCTGGTAGTGTGGCTGGATGACATGGAACAACAAATTTCAATGTTAAGTATGCCCGCTTTGAGACCAGATCAAATCACTGCTCAACAAGACAAGAACGAACGTCTTGTGCAATCAATTTCTGAACACAAACCACTATTGGATAAACTCAATAAGACCGGTGAAGCTTTGGGAGCAATTGTTTCTGAAGATGACGGCTCGAAAATCAACGAAATCTTGGATTCAGACAACTCCCGTTATTCTGCACTTCGTACTGAGCTGCGTGAACGCCAGCAGGCTTTAGAAAATGCCCTTCAAGAATCAAGTCAGTTCTCTGACAAGCTTGAGGGTATGCTTCGTGCATTGGCCAACACAGTCGACCAAGTCCAACATCTCGATCCAGTATCAGCTTTGCCACAAAAGATCAGAGAGCAAATCGATGATAACTCAGCAATAGCTGATGACTTGGACAAGCGTACAGAAGCATTTGCCGCCGTTCAGCGAGCAGCAAATGATGTTATTGCAAAGGCAGGTAACAAATCTGATCCTGCGGTGCGTGACATCAAGAAGAAATTGGAGAAACTCAACAACCTGTGGAATGATGTCCAACAAGCTACCAAAAAACGTGGCAATTCTCTCGAAGATGTCCTTAAAGTTGCTGAGAAATTCTGGAAACAGTTGAATGCTATTATGAAGACACTCAAAGACTTGGAAGAAACTCTATCTTCTCAAGAACCAGCAGCTGCTCAACCACAAGACATTAAGAAACAACAAGTTGCACTGCAAGAAATTCGCCATGAAATTGACCAAACCAAGCCAGAAGTGGAAGAAGTCCGTCGCACAGGTAATAATCTGATGTCACTATGTGGAGAGCCAGACAAACCTGAGGTCAAGAAACACATTGAGGACTTGGATAATGCTTGGGATAATATCACTGCCTTATATGCCAGACGTGAAGAAAATCTCATCGATGCCATGGAGAAAGCAATGGAATTCCATGAGACTCTTCAAAATCTATTGAAATTCTTAACAAAAGCCGAAGAACGCTTTGGTGGCCTGGGACCAGTTGGTTCTGATATTGATGCCGTTAAGAAACAAATTGAACAATTGAAGCGTTTCAAGGATGAAGTAGATCCGCATATGGTCGAAGTAGAAGCACTAAACAGGTAAAGTTATTTATTTTTATTTATTTTTTTTTTATATTATTATAAAAATACTTATGTTTCAATTATATATACAAACACACATTTATTTTTATATTCTTTATTTTGCTCTCAAACGATTCACAAATAATTTCAATCAATCAAACAATCAATCAAAAATGTATATTCACCTGCAACAGATCTCTGGAAAGGCAAGATAATTACTAATTTATACAAAAGAAAAAAAAAACAAAATTATTCATTGATACTCGTACTCATAGATTTGTTGATTGTTACTCGTACTTGGTTGCATGATATTTTACCGAGTGCTTTTTATAATAAGGGTTTTTTTTATATTAATTATTTTGTGTGCAACTATAAGCAGCTAAAGAACATCATGACGTTGAATATTATTGTTGTCTTCGTATTTGAAATTTCATTCGTTTAAGAAATCCTTAGATTCTTTCGTACTATTAAGCCACATGAACATGAAAGAAGATTTTTCTTGAGTTACTCATGAGAACAAAACATTATTATGCCATAACATTTAATTAATACCAATACCATTTGTTGTTGTTTTCTTAAATATATTTCATTTGTTTGTATCCAATACACAAGCTACGAAACAGGAAAAGAAAAATTTAATTTTCTTTTTTTAATGGCGCCCAATTTAAGATTATAAATTATTATATTTTTTTTAATTTCACGGTAAATGTATGTTTTTTTTTCATATCATCGACTGTAATTGTACAAAACATAATGTTCGTACCTACACTTTTTTCATTTTGAATATGTTTTTTTTTGTTGCCTTTAATTGGCGCCCAACACAACTTCCATGGCTGTGGTTTTAATATTTCAAATAATTAATTGTTAAATATTGTTTTTGGTTTTATTTTTGTGATATATCTATTTTATAACACAGCATACCATGTTGTCTTCATAGTTGGTGTCCAATCCAAGTAAAATTGTAACAAAATGGTACTCCATTGAGACCTTTTATTTAATTTGTTTAATTATATTTTACCGTGGGTAGGTATTGAAACCTTTAGGATGTTGTATGAAGACCGAAAAACGGGTGCTCATAGGAAGTTTGAGGTCTTACTGCACTAAAACCACCTCCACTTCCTGATTGCAACTTCGTTCTTAATAATTTCTTAGTAATTTTTCTAGCCTATTTTTTATTTACAAAGTTCAGTTCTGTGTTGCAAGTAAATTTCCTGCTCATTTTAATTTTAAAATAATTTAAAATTATCCGCACCGAGTCGGTAGGTTTAGTTCTTTGTAAGCTGCGAACTAAATTCGTCGAGTCAAGAATTTCTGTGGCCGTTCTATTTTTGTGTTCTAGTAACCGTTTGCTATGCTTCCGCACAATTTTGTAATTTAAATGTTGAATCGTTAATCGTTCTGCCTACCTACTGCTAGTATTTCAGTGTCGTCAGCAAATATTGATACGATATTATCTTGTGTTTGAGGTATATGACGTGGAAACAAAAGATACAAAATTGGTCCTAATACACTTCCTTGTGGTACCTCAGACACTATTTCTTTAAAGTCTGAATAATCGTTTCCGTATCTAAAGCTATAGGGTAGGTCGGTGTAATATGCCACACTCAACAGTAAACAGTCAATTTCATCGAGTAGAAGACAAAATAAGTAATTTAAACCCAAAACGTCACAAAATATAAAAATGTCTATAAAAAAAAACAACAAAGTTCATAAAACGATACTTCCCTTTTGGAAAAAAATTTACATCTACGAAATATTTGAAGATGGCATATTAACAGAGTTTTGTATTTACTTGAATCACCGCATTTTCAAGTTCAAGAGGCGTTCCAATTGTCATAGTCTAAGATCTCGGTTTATATCGACCTTTCCTTATCGAATTCGACGCAAAATTTTTTTTGCATGCTAAATATGGTCCAGATAAGCATTCTCAAACAACTAGTT
Organism: Meliscaeva auricollis; assembly: GCA_948107695.1. Lineage (NCBI taxonomy): Eukaryota > Metazoa > Arthropoda > Insecta > Diptera > Syrphidae > Meliscaeva > Meliscaeva auricollis. Next base: position 27,589,958 of record OX403619.1, on the reverse strand, counting down.
TTAAAAATAAAACCATAGAACAGATTCTCGCTTTCCAACAAAGTGTAACATGTTATTGTAGTGTTGCCGTAATTTTTTCTCTGGCCTCCTCCTTATAGAACACAGCCATACACTCCTACAACACGCTTCAGCTTTGTCCTATTTTATACGCATCAAGGTGTCTGTCAAAAGAAACTGCTGACGCATTTAGGCCAATAAATTATTATAATATGGCCCATTAAGGTACTATTAATGGCATCACCAGGTAGAAGATTTTAAAATTGTGGCAACCCTATGATACGTTCATTTTTGGCAAGGCAACCCTATGTTAATGTCTTTAAAAATAAATATTACGTCCATTTGTGTGTAATTTGTAAGAGAAATTGATAAAGGTAGAAAACTTCATATTAACACATGGCAATCCTGACTCCTCCTGATATGGGACGTAAACCCTAGACTATTTTGTATATATCGACAAAAAATTGCACATACAAAAATTTCAGTGTGGAATTCTTCAGTAGTGAGGAATTTTACTAATTTGTTAAGTTACCGAAATCCTGAGATTTCAGTGATTCCAGTGAGATTCTTGAAAGTGATTCGAGAGATTCGATGAATGTGTAAACAAATTGGAGCCTTTTATGTGACCCCAATACCCGAATTCAGGTTCAAAAACGTTAGCGACTATAATAGTTAGTCAATTTTGGGGTCTGTCAAATTTGACAGCTGACCAGTCACAGACCCAACAAATTGACTAACTATTAAGTCCCTAACGTTTCATGAACCTGCCCTATGTAAAAAGTATAACTATTAGCACGATACATTATGATGTATAAATTAATAAGACTGTTGTTCAAAAAACTAGAATTTTTATTTGAAAAAAGATTCGACCGTTCGTCTTTCACATGGCGACACGACATCGTAAAAATTCTGTCCATCATATTGGAGCTTCAATGCAGCTGCCTTTTAAACTAAACAAAAAAATATACTATTTAAGCTTGTAAACCAAACAAATTAAGCTTTTAAAATCATTGCTTTAAAGCTTTTATTGAAAACACAAAAGTAATATTGTTCCTCTTAAAAGTTTTTTGCATGTATTTTAAACATTTGTACCGTTTTTCTTATGTGTTTCTAATTATTGTGATGTTTTGAGATTTTTTTCTTTAAATTTTATTAAACTTTTATTTAAAAGAAAAAACAATTACAAACAAAATTAACTTTAACCTAAATATCTCAACAGACAAGCATCCGAATTGACAGAAAGAACATCTCCTGAACAAGCAGCATCGATCAAGGAGCCATTGGCAACAGTCAATCGCCGATGGGAGAATCTATTGCGTGGCATGGTTGAACGTCAGAAGCAATTAGAACATGCACTGCTTCATCTTGGACAATTCCAACATGCACTCAATGAGTTGCTTGTATGGATTGACAAGACTGACAAAACTTTGGATCAACTCAAACCGGTAAGTTAAAAAAAAAAACATCAAAATTATTTTGTATTAAAAAATGATTTTATTATTTTAGATCCCTGGTGATCCACAATTGCTTGAAGTTGAACTTGCCAAGTTAAAGGTTCTTGCCAATGATATTCAAGCTCATCAAAGTTCTGTAGATACCCTTATTGATGCCGGACGACGTCTAATAGAATCAGAAAAGGGTTCTGTTGAAGCTTCAGCAACACAAGAGAAACTACGCAAACTTAACGATGAATGGCGTTCTTTGATACAAAAATCGTCCGATCGCCAACACGAGTTGGAAGAAGCATTGCGCGAAGCTCAAGGTTACATTGCCGAAGTTCAAGACATCTTAGGATGGTTGGGCGATGTAGACGGTGTCATCGGAATGAGTAAACCAGTTGGTGGACTTCCAGAAACAGCTACCGAACAACTTGAGAGGTTTATGGAAATCTACAATGAATTGGAAGAAAACCGTGCCAAGGTCGAAACTATTGCCGCGCAAGGTCAAGATTATATCAAACGACAAAATCAAATGAAGGTACCTTCAAGCAATCTGCAACACACTCTACGTACACTCAAACAACGCTGGGATGCAGTATTAGCCCGAGCTTCGGATAAGAAAATAAAACTCGAAATCGCTCTCAAAGAAGCTACGGAATTCCATGATACACTGCAGGCGTTTGTCGAATGGCTTACACAAGCCGAGAAACAACTAAGTACTTCGTCGGCAGTGTCGAGAGTTTTGGAAACCATTCAGGTTCAAATTGAAGAGCACAAAGTACTGCAGAAAGACGTCAGTACCCATCGTGAGGCTATGCTTCTGCTAGACAAAAAGGGAACACATTTGAAGTACTTTAGTCAAAAACAAGACGTCATTTTAATCAAGAATCTCCTCGTTTCTGTTCAACATCGGTGGGAGCGCGTTGTTAGCAAAGCCGCTGAACGCACTCGTGCCCTTGATCACGGCTATAAGGAGGCTCGTGAATTCAATGACGCCTGGGCTGGTATGCTCCAATGGCTACAGGAAGTCGAAGAAACACTCGATCGTTTAACTGAAGAAGCAGCCGCATCAAAGGATCCACAAAAAATCAAGAAGCACATTCTCAAATTGAAGGAAACACACCGTCAATTAAATGGAAAACAACAACAGTATGATGGAACTATGCGTGCTGGAAAGAATCTCATGGACAGAGCACCAAAGACAGATGAACCAGTTCTGAATAAGATGCTTATTGAACTTAAAGAGACATGGACTCGAGTTTGGTCGAAGAGTGTCGATCGCCAGAGGAAGTTGGAAGAGGCTCTTTTGCTATCTGGACAATTCTCCGAAGCCTTGCAAGAACTATTAGACTGGTTAAAGAAGACAAAATCACGCCTATCCGACAATGGACCTGTTCATGGAGACTTTGAGACTGTTAGTGGATTGTGTGATCATCACAAGCATCTTGAACAAGATTTACTCAAGAGACAAGCTCAAATGCAGGGTGTCATGAAGTCTGGACGTGATTTGGAAAAATCACCCAGCAACGCCGATATCGCCAAATCTCTTGATGAACTACAATCTCTTTGGGATGATGTCAAAGAATCAACATCTAAACGAGGTGATCGATTGAGACAAGCATTGAAGGATGCCGAACGTCTCAATACCGGAGTGCAAGCACTCTTCGATTGGCTGGATCATGCTGAAAATAAACTTCGTTATGCTAAAAATCCACCCGACGATGAGAAGATTGCAAGAGATTTGCTCGAAATCCATACAGACTTTATGAAAGATTTGCGAAAACGAGTTGTTCAGAAGGAGGAGACATTCACATTTGCCCAAGAGATAATCGACAAAGCCTATCCAGATGCCATTCCAATTATTAAAAATTGGCTTCAAATTATTCAGACTCGCTGGGATGAAATCTCTCAGTGGGCCGTTAATCGTGAAGCAAAACTTGAACAGCATTTGCAATCGCTCAAGGATCTGGATGAGAACATCGAAGATCTCTTGGCATGGTTGAATGGTCTGGAGTCTACGTTGTTGAGTAAGTTGCTTTGTCGTCGATTCAATGGTAAAACTCATTAAGATCTTTGAAAACTGTATGTTCTTAGTGAGTTTTAGCTTTGGACCGACGATATGTGTTGTTTAATATCAACTACTGACTTTTTTGTTTATTGATTTAGATTTGGAACGGGAACCATTGCCAGAAGAAATTCCTCCATTGGAAAAACTCATCGAAGACCACAAAGAGTTCATGGAGAACACTGCACGTCGCCAGCTTGAGGTGGATAGAGCTTGCAAACCTAAACAACTGCCTCCTGGAAGTCGAGATGTTCGCAAAATGTCACGCAATGCAAAGACACCAGTGTAAGTACAAAACTATTCAACTCAAAAGGCATTCTAATTAATTAATTAGATCGAAGTTCATAGTTTTCAGTCGAGTCGATATTTTTCTCAAGTGCATGCTTCATGAGACTTTTGGCCACTTGAGCTATTCATAATCGTTATATTGTTAGGGAACTTTTAAGCATTTGCTTGAGGATTTCCTCCATTTCGTCTTTGAATGCGGACTTTGGTTGAGCAAATGCTTAATATTGGCCTCTACCTATGGGAGTTGCGAAAAATCTCGACTTGAGAAACTACTATGAATACCGCCCTAAATGTATCACTTGATTTATTTGAAAAACGAAAATTTTGTTTCGTTGTTTTAATTTTAATTTCTTTTGTATATTGGTTATTTTATTTTCATTTACTATATTTTTTATTTTTATTTAATTTATTTCTTGTCTTTGTGAATTCTACTGTCGACATTATATTGTGTTTCACTGCACTCTTTTCTACCACGAACACAATCAACCTGGATATTTTATCAATTCACACAAAAAAAAATTGAAAATATATATTTTTATCTGTTAATAAATGTTTGTATATTAAAACAAAAAAAAAAAACAAAAACATGGGTTAAATAAATTACAGTCGAGGATCAACACACGATCTACGCGAACAATCTCCAGATGCCGGCGCACTGAGACGGCAAAGGTTCGTTTAACTAAACACAAAACAAAATGTATAATCTACTTAACGACTGCCCATTTATCACTAATTTAATGTTTAAATATATACTTTTTTTATAACATCCGCAAAAGCAAATAACAAATTTAATTGTCTAACAGTGTCAAATCGATGTTGTTAATGGTATTTAACAACTTTTTTTCATTTTGTATGTTTTTCTGTTTCAGTGACAAGGTAAACCCAATCATAAATAATGAATGTGATGAGTTTGAATTTAAACCTAAAATATTAATTATTAAATTTACGAGTATTTTATATTTTTAACTATTCAGTGTGAAACAATGTTTGATGAAAAAAACATAAAATGCAGCAGGTCCTTCCTTTTATAGCTAAAGTTGCTTAGCTTGCAGTTAAAAAATTAAGAAAAAACTTAATTTCGATTTTAAAATGACTAGAACAGAATCTTCAACTTCAAAATTAATTTCTATATCAACATTGATGCGACCAGAGAGTGGTTTGGTTCCTTATCCGTTTCTGGTATTCTTTATTTTAACTAGCTGATAGAGCAAGTATTCATTTCATGTAAAAAAAAATTGGTTTAACGTTTTAATCAAAACCACATAACATTACAATGATGGAGAGTTCCAAAACAGTGGTCTTTCTTGGAATTATTTTCTAAGGAACACAAAAATTGAATGAAATGACAGATGAACATCCCTGGAAATTCTGTTTCTGATACCAAATTCTGAGGGAAACATTACCTCGGTTTTGACGTTCCCGAATTTTGTACGAGGGAAAAATTCCCACCGAATTTTTTACTAACAATAGCCCCCATTGAAATAAAAAATCGACCCAAACATAACCAAGTTATCAGAGTTTTACAAAATTATTTTGTTTGTTCATTTTCTGAGCGAACAAAGCTGAAACAAAATTTACGTAAGGGTTGAAAGGCTCAATTTGTTAGTTTCCATTGCCTTGTGGCTATGTTAAAGCGGTGCCAATTGGGGTTTTTCTAAGTTGGAACATTTATATCTTTAAGAAAGGTCAACAATGTATTCATATATTTTCGATTTATTATTTCTTTTTTTAAAGTGTGATGTTTAACCTCATAAAAATGGCGGGGTTTTTGAATTTTTTTGAAGTTAACGGCTGAATTTGTACCAAAATCGCGAAATTGGTGAAACTAGAATTTTTGCAATGGCTAAAGATCAAAAAAAGGTTTTTTTAGATTATGGGATGAAATAAAACTTGTACATACCTTTTCCTAGTCCATTCAACAAGTCCTACAAAACACAGTGTTATCAATTCAAAATAAACAGAAAAGTTATTCGGTAATTTACAAAACGAGAGTCGAGAACGTGGTTGTAATAATTTGAAGTGAGTTACATTCATACAATTAGCAGCCACTTAATTTTTTTAGTACATTTTACTCAAAAATGAATACCACGCCACACCTATATAACTATCAAATCATTTTGACGATAGTTTTATGATTATAATCGAGTTCCGGAATGCAAATTTTCAATCGTCAAAGCGATATCGTCCAGCCGATAGTGATTTTCAAATTTACGTGAATCAAAGCCATCGTAGAAACGATATCGTTTGGCGATAATCGAATAACGGAATGAATGTATGTTATTTGAATACCAAAAGAGAAAATGTATTAAAAATATAAAAATTAATACAAAGAAATCCAAAAGTTTAATGTTAAACAAATTCAAACTCATCACTCTTACTTAGGGACATAGTCAAGTCATATTACTCATAAAACTTAACACCGTCATAACAATATTTTGCTTGTATTGTAATTTCTATTGAAGTACGACAATATTTCAGTGTTTCTACAAATTTGTTATGTTTTATGTGTATAGTTTTAAAATTGAAGAAATTAAATTGAATTAAGATTTAAAAATTAGTTGAAAATAGTTTCAATTAGTAAAATTTGACGATTTTTAAGTTATGACAGTGTTCGACATGTTAGAAGAATTCCATTATTCATCACCAGAAAAAGTTTAAATGTAATGGGCCACGTTCATAGTTTTTTGATACCTAAGTTGTATCTTCGAAGAACAGAAGTGGATTTATTAGACAATTTTATCCAATTTTTAAACTTTAAATTTTGCAAATTCTCTATAAATAACGGCTGTGTCTAACCTGTTTATAAACTTAGACTCCAGTACAGTTAGACTCGGGTTTAAAATATGACTATGAATATGGCCCAATCAAAGTAAATGCATCTTTAAAGTTAAATCCTGTCCCGTGATGATTTGACACTGTAAAAATATGTACAAACTTATTGTGTCAAGTGTTTAACTCTAGAATATAATGCATCAATAATATAAATAATATTCTGTATATACATTTGTTTGTTTATTTATACTTTATAAGCCAACTAAACTCAATTTTCAATCTAACAAGAAATTAAGATTCTTTTTGAAATCTTCTACAAAGCTGCTTTTCTGCTTCACTCTTTCCATTCATAATTTCCTCTAATTTTCATTTTATGTATTTTTGTTTTAATTTTGTTTTTTTTTTATTTTTTGTTTTGAGTTTGACTAATTAAACATTTTGTTTTTTCTATAGCTTCAAGGGCTCCCGTGATCAAGGCTTAAACATGCGCAAGCAAAGGTTAGTACATTTTCAAGCTTAAAACATTTACAATCGGCTGCTTAACTACCAACCAAAGCCTACAAAAATACAAAAATAAATAATAAATGCATGAAAATAAGCTTCCATAATAAATAATAATTTTATGGAAGCAGATTTTTCTTAATACACACTTACCTACTTTTTCCTTTTTTTTTTTTTGAATTTTTGATTTCATAATTTCTGTTTCATATATTTTTTTTTCTGTTTTTCTTCTATTTTGTTTCATGTGATTTGTGTGTTGTGTGCTTTGAATTCGATTTACCATTAGTCGTGTCACTCCAAGTCGTGAGACACCCGATAGAGATCGCTTGCCTCACTATGGTCCAAGATTTTCACCAAGGTAAGGGCATGTCCATAAAGTATGGTATAAAAATAAAAGGAAATCAAATATTAAAATCTCTAAAAAAAAAATTTAAAAATCAATGTCGAGTTTGTTCTTATCATTTTGCTGTAGAATATTTTTACTTACATCCAATAATCTTGCTTTATTTTCAATTAAATTTAAATTTATTTAATTTTGTTTTGTTTTGTTTTCATTGATTTTTATCTTTGTTTTTAATAAAATAAAATTATTTATTTAGTCATGTGCCTGAAGCAGAATTCCGTTCACCAAGAGCAAAACTTCTATGGGATAAGTGGCGTCATGTGTGGTTGTTGGCGTGGGAACGACAACGCCGTCTGCACGAACATCTGGTTTATCTACAAGATGTTGAACGAGTTCGCCGCTTCAGCTGGGACGATTGGAGGAAGAGGGTATGTCAAAAAAGCCTTTATTTAAAATAAAAATAAAATAAAATAATATAATAAAAATTCTTGCAGTTCCTTAAGTACATGAACCACAAGAAATCAAGATTGACAGATCTCTTCAGAAAAATGGACAAAGACAATAATGGTTTGATACCACGTGAAGTGTTTATTGACGGAATTCTTAGCACCAGTAAGTCCACTTTTTTCCCACATACTTGCATTACCCAGTTATGATAATGAATATTTTTGCATTTCTATTAGAATTTGACACATCTCGAATGGAAATGGGTGCAGTAGCTGACTTATTCGATCGCAATGGCGAAGGACTCATCGATTGGCAGGAATTTATTGCGGCACTTCGACCCGACTGGCAAGAGCGTAAACCAGCAAATGATTCTGATAAAATTCATGATGAAGTTAAACGTTTGGTTATGCTTTGCACGTGTCGACAAAAATTCCGTGTTTTCCAAGTCGGCGAAGGCAAGTACAGGGTAAGTCGAATAGTTTTTCTTTTGATAATTTTGAATTGTTTTCATTTCCGTGTCTCTTTTCATAGTTTGGCGATTCGCAGAAACTACGACTCGTCCGCATCCTTCGCAGCACTGTGATGGTGCGCGTTGGAGGTGGTTGGGTAGCATTGGATGAGTTCTTACAAAAGAATGATCCTTGTCGAGGTAAGTCATGATCAAAAATTAAAAAAAAAAACAAACAAACTTAGTCAATAAAAATATAGTTAAAAATATTAATCAACCAAAGGAAATGGTCATTTAATACAAATTAAAAATATAAAAAAAAAAACAATTTTTAATATAATATAAATTTAGCATATTATAAATTCTAATAAATTATTTAATTGTTCTAACGAAAAAAAAAACAAACAACAAAAATAATTAATTTCTTACAAAATTAAAAAAAAACACATGCATAGATATTTGATTAATTCATCACAAATAATGCGTTATTTCATTTTTTTATTATTCTAATGCAATTAACATTTTGTTGAGCTACTTTTTTTGTGGGGTTCAAGTATTTAAAATTAGATTCAAATATTAATAAAATTCGATCAACAAAAGAATCCATTTCACATTCATGCTTTATATCATAACAAATCAAAATCAAAACATTCTGTGTAGGAAGGTGTGCCAGTTTATAAAAAAGAAACTTTTATTAATCAAAAATATAATATATTTGTAAAATTCAAAGTAGGTGCTTGCACATAAGGAATTTAGGTGCTGCTTAACTCACTTAAAATTGTTTAAAAATACAACAAAAAAAATCAACTATTAATGTGTGCGAATTTTACAGAGAAATATGTTAGTTATTATTTTAAATTTGAAAAACAACAAAAACGATATACCTACATTATTATACAATTCTGATCTATTTTATAATAAATTTTTAACATTTCTATTTTCACGCTCCAACGAACGGTTCGTCAAATTAAATTTGAATAATAAATAATATCGTTTTTATTCCATTGTTTCAAAATTTGATATTTTTTGTCCATATATTTCCTCTCTTTTTATTATTTTTTCTTAAAATTCGAAATTAATATTTTATTTTATGTTTTTTTTTTTATCCATTACAACTAAAAACAAACAAAACAAAATAAAATACTCTGATCGACTGTCGTGTATATATTTTTTTAAAAATTAAAATTGATTTTTCTGTAAAATTATCAAATATAATTATTATGCATGTTGTGTAATTCTTTTTGTTATCACTCATAAATCATTATCATCATCATCATGGTATTTTATATGAATTTTGAATTTTGGTTAAAAATGAAATAAAAGTGGCATTGGTTTTACCAATTCCAAATCCAAACGATCCAAAACAACATGAAGCGTGTTGTGTTTTACATAAGTTTACTTACGATCAAATTATGGCCATTCAACAACAAGCTGCAAATGGTCAGTGATTTGTAAATAATTTTTAATAAGACCGTTTTTATTGTATTCTGATGGTTTAGTCTATGCAGTTAATCTAGAAATGATTTTGATATTTTTCTGCTTTGATTGCAATCTGATTTTGTTTTTTTTTTCAACTTAAAGTCATGTTATCTATCATTGTATTTAAACATTTTACTTTTTTACTTTTCGAACAATCGATTTATCATGTTACTACCTTCGACTATGACTTTCGAATTCACGAAATAAATTTGTCGGCCAAACCGATGTGATTGAATTGCTTCAGTGAATTAGCTAGTTAAGGCTTTTGAGATCTCAAGAATTTCCTCTAACTTATATTTTGGCTGGCAACTTACTTTGAAATCCTGTTCAGGTTGATGAGATTATTGAGGGTTCCGAGATTTCTGAAATGTGAACTGGCTAAAATGTTCCAGTCAAGTTAAACAAACTTGTGCTTGTTCAGATATCATCGGTTGTTTTTTTTTAATTTATATCAAATTCGTATCCTAGTTCCTGCCTTGAAATCGCTGCTAAATCAATTTTTTTTTTTTTTTGAAACTAATTTGACATTAATTTCCTCAACAATTTCTCTATCGATTTTGATTAAACTTAATGTTTGTAAAAAAAAAAACGTAAAGGTCTGTTTTTTTTTTTGTCCTTCATATAATTTTTGAAATTATTTAAGATTGGACTTTTCTGTATCTAAATCTGGTTTCGGAAAAATTTTATCACGTACATTTTTTTTAATTGATTTTTTATAAAAAAAAATGTGATTGCTTTGTTGGAAAGAGCTCTCTTAGATTCGGTTGGCCTCGGTTCAAGACTATTGAGCCGATTCGGTTGAAATTTGGAGGACTTATTCCACTTAGTATAATCTAAGACCTGAAACCAGATTTTTCAAAAGGTCTGAGTTTTATGGATATTTTGAATGACAAGAGCAGCTGGGTCAGTGAATACTTACTCACATATTGGCGACCCAGCTGCGATATTTTTTGTTTTAATATGTTAAGGACACAGAGAAAACGACTAAAGGATAAATACATATTTTATTTTACACTCAAAAATAATATTGTAAACCAGGTACCAGGCAGCATTTTGTTCTTATTTAAGTTTTTTTTTCAACTGACATCACAAACATTTTTTTTTTAAAGAAATCAAAATTCAACTCAAACTCATTTCTCAAATTGAAACCTGTCGTCATTCAAACATCGAACTCAATGTTTTATCATTAAAAATCATAATCCCATCTATGTTTTAAGCCTTCAACATTCCATTGCTTTTTTTGTATTTTTAAACTTTGCCTTTCATTTATCTTTAATATTTTTGCTTTATTATTTTGTTTAACACCAAATTTTGGTTGTTTATTTTTTGCTTGCTTGATTAGCTTTAAAAAAATTTTAATACGTATGCAAAAAAAAATTATTGGTTGAAATTTTTTAATTGCTTTTGCTTTTATGATGATTACACTCATTTAATGCTTTAAAAAAAGAACTGAACTTTTTTTTTTTAATTAACTTTGGATTGTTACTTACATTTTTTTATATAGTGTTACCAATTTTTTTTTGTTAATTTTTTTTTTTGTATTTTCTTAAATTACTATTTTATCCATTCCCACGCTTCCTTCGGCAACAATTTATAAACACGGTACCCAACAACCGTATCGCCTTTTTGCTGATATCGACTGCTTTGCCAAATGCAAATTTTTCTTAAATGTGCCATCCATCTACAAAAAAAAAAAAAAACTATAATTAAAACAAAACAAACTGCCACCCATTTAAACAAAAAAAAAAATAACAAAAATCAATTAAAATAAAAAAAAAAAATCGATTGAAAAAATAGCTAAGGGACGCACTAACATTGAGCTGCGAGAACAATTTATTTTGGCCGATGGAGTATCACAGAGTATGGCGGCATTTACACCGCGCCGATCAACGCCAACTTCTACCACCCCGAATGGATCTGGTACACCCGCATACATGAGCGGCCAAGGTCCCATCATGAAGGTAAACAAAAAAATCACCAATAAGTCCTCCTAATTACACATTTTTTCTCATAAAAAAAAACATCACCATAATTTTTCTAAACCAATTTTGGTTTGTTGTCAATTCATTTACATTATTTATAAAATTTGGACCGTTTTTTTTTTTAATTTGTTTACTTTGCTCCCCTAAACATAACATATTGCCAATCTTTTGTAATGTTTGATATTACAAATAGTTCAAGCAATGATTGTCGGATTACTTAGCTCATAAGAATAAGTGTTAAAACTTAAAATGAATACACAGGGTTGCCACTTTTAAAATGGGAGTATCAACGTGGCAACTCTGTTTAAACAGAAGTTAGGCTAAATCACATTATCTGTCATAATTTTTAAGCTTATTAAAATGAAAATAAAATTTATACCAAACAAAAGTGAAAAATGTGTAAAAGATTAAAAAAATAAAGTTAAGAGTGTAAAGCTGAGAATGTGTCAACCCTGTAAAACAAAATTTTATCTATTTTTGTAGAATTAAAAGCTAAAATATACATATGTACATACAAATTTTAGTCTCAACTATTTTGTTGATGCTTATTCTTAAAACGGAGGAAGGTGCAGAAAAACGTTAAAAACATTTGTTTTTCTGTCAAAATGTTTAAGAGATGGCGCCCGAAATTTTTAAGATATAAGGGAGCCCAAGCATACATTTTGCATGTATTTAAGTTTTTAACTTTGTCGAATACAGTATTTTGACTGAAAAATTATGGTTTTTGGTGTTTTTCTGCATTCAAATAGGGTACGCGGCAACCCTTTCCCCGTTTAAGAGATTACACCGGAAATTGTTAAGATACAAAAGCGGTCAGGCTAATATTTGGTGTATACTTTCGCTATCAACTCTGCTAAAATTGATACTTATTTGTTTAAACAAGAATTATTTTAGTGTGTTTTTCATTTGGACAGGGTTACCTCATTCTCCGTTCTACACTCTTACCTTTTTTTTATTTTTTTAATTTTTTTAAATGGTTTTGACTTTTGTTTGGCATAATCATCATAAATATCTGAACTAAAAAGTTATGGCGGATAAAGTGGTGTGGTTTTTTTTCGTTAAAACAGGGTTGCCACGTTAAGGCTCCCATTTTAAAAGTGACAACTTTATTTTTTTCAATATCAACTTGTCTATGTCTTGAAACCAATTTAAATCTCCAACCTTATGAACTAAGTAATCCGATGATCGCCACCCCGACTTAAAGGATTGGCTCTGAATTATGATCACATGGCATTAATATTGTCCAACAGAATTTGGTAAGTATTGCGTAAGCTCGATAAATACATAATTACCCCCTCGGTCTTGACGCTCTGCTCTGCAAAAGGCTAAGCAATAACTACTGATGTTTTGATGATGATGTGTGGTGTGATGTTGTTATTATACATATCGTTTCTTTATTATTTATTTTTTTTTTTAATTTTAATTTATATATTTAAAGCATGATGTAAAGGTTTTTTTTATTTGTGAAAATTTATTTTTGCTAGATGCATTTTTTTTTTAAGTTTTAATTAAATGAAAAAAATCGACATAAAACAAAACAATCTCAAGCTGTATCATATTTTCAAAAATCATTGGGTATTATTTTTTTTTTTAAGTTGTACAAAGCACCTTGTTCAGTGTTTATTCATAACGGGTTTATAATATGATTGGAGGTTTTTGTCATAAAAAGTATTTTTTTGTCATAAAAAGTTTTTTTTTTGTTTTTTTTTTACGTTTCTCTCATGGAATTGAAAAGAAATCAAAAAAAAATCTCGCCTAAAATGTGTTGTATTAATAATAATAAAAAAAGCATAATATTTGTCTTGCATTATTTGCTTTTGAAGAAAATGATAGACATTTTGTTCTCTCTTCGCATTGTTTTCGTTTTATTCTCTTTTTTTGCCTTAAAGTTTCCCCTTATAAATTGTGTTTTTACCAGGAAAACTTTTGGGTAGTTATTATTCCTTTCATCCTGGTTTGAGATGCTGATTCCGAATCTGAGGTTTGCCAACGAAATTTTGCGACGCAAGGTAGTCAACAACAAAAAAAAAATCAACATATTTGTAGTTTTTGGAAAAAATATAGATTTTAGTTAAAATTATTTTCCTAAGTGTTCAGCAACACTAATTATTTTTAACTTGAACCCGAAATTGTCTACGCAGCCATAATAGTTTCTAGAATACGTCTTTTTCAAGCATTACCAATTTCTGATTGATGCGGTTCAGTTCAAATAAAATTTTGACCCACAAACATTTTTTTTTCAATCTAAAATTTGTTGAAATGGTCATAAAAATACCCTTACTGATACCTAAAAAGCGCAAAAAAAGCCTCATGTTTTCCACCATATTGGAAATATTCACCGCCGCACAGTGATGGACCGGATTTTCATTAAATAAATGCTATGAATTTAAGGAGTTTCAGATTCTTGTCTTGAAATTATTTTTTTCTTTTACTTTTTGCGTGTTAAGGGTTTTGCAATAGATGAGAGCACAAGTTTTATTATAAAAGAGAGAAAGACTACTTTATAGATTTTTATATTTATGTAATTTAAAAATTACAATTATTTTTTATGTGTTTTATATCAGATTTTTTTTGTACAATATGGAAAAAAGTTGATGAACCAAAATATCAAATTTTTGGGTGAACTATATTATTACTACGAAAAACTACCTTACTATTTCCACTAAGACAGTTGCGAGTTCAACAATAGAAAATATGGCTGAAATAAGTGCGAATCCCGCCGCAACGCATTCGTCGGATTCTGTAAGAGGGATGATCAATAAACATGTTTCAAAAAAAGTTCAGAGTTTAGTCTGTGGACTTTCATGGGAAATTTTGTAACTTAACTCAAAGGAAAAAAAATTAGTGAAAAACAGTTTTCCAAAAATCTTCAAATTTTGCAATGTTTTTCAACATTCAATAAACAAAAATTAATTTTTGAACTATGTTAGATTTTCAAACCAAAATTCTGAAAATTTTATTGCAAAATTTTTTTTTTTCTTTAATTTTAAAAATATAAAAAACTGACTTCCTGTTTCAGCCGAGTCCATCGACCGATTTTAAAATTTCTTTCCGATTTTGAAGTTTCCAATATTCCCCAACCCAGTAAATAAATTAGTTTTGGACTTATTAAGCACACGCCATATATGATTATTGGAACGACCTTTAAAAAAATGGTCCACTGTGCGCCGTCTTGGATTTTTCGCATTTTGGCTATAAAATGAAAGATTGTTGTCCTAAAGATGTTGTTTTGGGTCAAATTTATATGATTTAACCAAAAAAAAACTTTTCCTTTCAATAATTTCCTCCTCACAATCCAAATCCAAATTTGCATAGTAAAAAGTGTTTGTATGTTCTACAAAAAAAAACTTAATAAATTAAAACTAAATAGAAAAAAAGAATATAAATTTAATTATCCAATATGGTGGATGGCGGTGGTTTTTTGAAAGATGGTGAACCACAAATGGGAGATGTTTGTGGCTGCTTTTCAGTAATGGCATTGTAATAAACCATTTCAACGAATTTCAGATTGAAAAAAATGCTTCTACTACTTACCAAACATTTAAGAGGTCTCAGAAACTGATAAAGTTTGAAAAGGAGTATTTCGAAAACTATTACTGCTGCGTAAACAAATTTAGGCTCAAACTTGGGAGCATAGCTAGCTATAACCAAAAACTTATTCTTCAGCGTAAAATTTTCCAAAAACTGCAAAAACGTTGAAAAATTAATTTTTTTTTTAATTTTTACCATATTGTGTCACGAAATTTTGTTTGCCATATTTCAGATTCGAATTCAGAACCTCCAAATACATAAAGTATAAAAGAAATCAAAACTACCTCAAAACTTTCCCCCTAGGAAATTTTTTGATCACAAAATTTACTATATATTATAAAAAAATATCGTAAAATCAATTTAAATTAAAGATATAGAAAAAACAAAATTAAATGATCATAGACTTTGTGTGATAAATTTTGTATAAAAAAACGGTTTATTTTAAATGTTGTTGTATTTCGTGATTATTATATAATTATAATGATATAGCCGACGAACACTTGGCCGAACTAATGCCAATCTTTGAACGACTACGTGCCCAAGAGCAAATACCGTGTGCATTCCCCTTGCACATGGGAGCAGGTGGCACAGTTTTTGTGCGCAGTAACAATAGTCGTTCTGTGCCTTTAAGTCCACATGCACCACATTGTCATCCCTCCACGCATTGGGTAAGTTATGCGATTTAAAAAAAAATATAATAAAAATTTTAAAAGAACAAAAAAAAAATCAAAAAAAACAAACAAAGAATAAAATTTGTTTTGTCATCGATTCCATCTTTCTCATTTTTTTTAATCATCTTTAACATTGAAATACCATAAAGAAACAAATTATTAATTTATAAAATGGCCAAATTTAGGTACGAGAGCGATCTATACGCTCAATACCAATGTCGCGACCTTCACGATCATCACTGTCAGCATCGACTCCAGATTCACTTAGTGACAATGAAGGCGGTCTGACAGGACCATCTGGAAGATATACACCATCAAGGAAAGTATCTTATGCTCCTCGAACGGGTATGACTCCGGGCGGATCAAGAGCAGGATCAAAGCCTAATTCTAGACCTGCCAGTCGGCAGGGTTCAAAGCCACCATCAAGGCATGGATCAACTCTATCATTAGATAGTACAGGTAACATTTTTTTTGTAAATATATAAATTAATTTCATTTATTGATTTTTAATTTTATTCAAGACGAAACAACCCCATCACGCATTCCACAACGCAGACAGCCTGTAGCTTCATCGACACCTACTTCAACCGCACAACGCCCATCAAGACTCTCAGTAACACCAGCAACATCGAGAACGAATGGTACATCCACTCTAACTCGTAAAACTGCATCTGGATCAGCAAGTCCCGCTCCTACAAGGTAATTTCAAACTAAAGCTAGATTTCTTCATTGAAAGATAACACACACTGTGTAACAGACAAAAATATACATTTCTCGACAAAAAACGTTTTGTAGGGCTGGTTGTCCCCCCTCTTGCGGAAACCACGTGGGTAATTAATTTTTCTTAAAATTTTGTACCAAACAAAAATGGAAAACTCTCAGAAAAAGGATATTAAAAAGTGTTAAGTAGCTCAGAAACACCTCAATTTATAAAGATAATTTGATGTTCTTTTATCTATTGCAAGTGTTCAATTTTTAGAAAAACTAAAATTTGTTTAAAGTAAAATATTTTATTTTTGTTACTAGGTCCATTTTTTTGTGGAAAAACGTACACAGCTTGTTTAAGAATCCAAAATTTAAGGTTTTTGACATATTTTTGAAATTTATCTTAAGTTGAATAGTCAGGAATAATGAGTTTGAAAATTTCCACTTTTGCACTTTTTATAAAAATTAGGCGTTAAGTCTTAAGAACTACTAAAAAATATTCTTTGTAGATATAAAGTTAACGTAAAAACTGGGGGTCATTCCGTAATTCGACTATCGCCAAACGATATCGTATTGATGATAGCTCAGCAACTGTCGAAACGATATCGTTCGATCGTTTTATTTTTACGAAATCAAGCACAACACTCCGCGTCCGCGCCACTTGAATAGAAACAAGGATTTCACTTAAAATTTGGTCATTGGTCAAGTGATGGGACAAGTTGTGGCTTTAATTTTCAATGAGTTACACATTTATAGCACACAATGATCTTAAAACAGAAAACCCAAAACAGATATTTTGTATTGTACCTAATTTTTTTGTATGCGCGAAAATTAAATATAAAACAAATAATTAAGGGCTAATTTATTCAATCTCCAAAAAACATTAAAAAAGGGGAAATTTAATTTTTAACAATTTATTCAGTCGCTTTTACTGGTTTAAATGTCGATTGCTGTCATTAGTGTACTGAGCATTAAATTTGAAAGCATATTATAAGCTAAAACACTAAAATCCATTTTTCAGGATAGATTTTTTGAGCCAATGTAAGTTTTAAGAAAGTATTCTATTCATTCAGTAATTCAGAGAACTAACAAAAAATAACATTGGACTATTCTGGGCTTATCTTGGGCAAACAAACCACAGTTTTAAAGTTGCGAATTTTACACTGAAAAAAAAAACAACCTAATTATAATATTTTCTGAAGTGAAAAAGTTTGTCCTCGCCTAACGTTTGAACTTTCGAAAATAAATGCTGGGCTATCCTCGGCTAACCTTGGGCAAACGAACCTAAATTTAAAATTGTCAATTTTTAAATTGGAACAAAAACAAAATTCTTATGTGATTTTTGTCATGAATAAAATATTTTTCGTAATAACTTCGAATGTAAGGTTGAGCTAACGAAAAAAGGTGGGCTATCCTGGGCTTACGTTAGGTAATCGAACCATAAACTTTTTTTCAAAAAAATTGCACATTGGGGTGCCATAACATGTTCTGGTACATGTACATGCAGAATTGATTCAAAATTGAGAAAGTAAGGAAACATAATTTTTAAGTTATGAAGTTCAGTTTTTTTAACCCAAATTACATCGTTCTTACCTAATATAGCAAAAAAAAAAATAACATCAATTGAAATCCTCATTTTAGGGGTTTAGTGAAATTTTACATTCCTATCTTAATCTGTCCTACAAAACGTGATAGATCTCCACCCGAGTATTTTTTTTTGCGTGTTACACAGTAATTAGGACTTAATTTAAAAAAAAAACTTTTTCTCATGAATTTAAATTTATTTTTGACATACCATCACGGTTTTTCTTTGTTTTCAATAATTTTAATTAATTAAAAAAAACCAATGAATTTATTTAATTAAATATTTATTTTTTTTATTTATTTTATGTTATGTATCTCCGCATTTCTAATATTAATGCACGAATTAACCAACGATATCATTGCGATAATTGATCAACTGAATTTAACAATAAATAATCTATATACACAAAATAACAACAATTTAATAATAATAAAAAAAAAATAAATAAAACTTACAAAAAAAAAAAAAATAAATAAAACTTACAAAAAAAAAAAAATATACATACTAAACAATTCTAACAATGAAATAATAAAACACGATCACAGCAATGGTGGAATGAGTAGATCCTCTAGCATACCAACATTAACTGGCTTTGGCTTCCGATATAGGTAAAACAAAAAGTGCATTTTAGTGTTTTTTATATTTTTTGTTCTTAATTTTATTTAAAATCATAATTAATCTTTAACTTTATTTTACATTATTTTGCTTTTGTTTATTATTTTTAGTTTTACATTTTCTATAAACTAGTTTTACTCTTTAGACTTTAAACAAATTTATCCAATCATATTCATAATATAACTCTCATTTAGAAAAAAGAAACATAAATAATATAATTAAATAAAAAAAAAAAACTTTACATTATTTTATAACATTTTTAAAGCCGCCCCTCAAGGATTCCAATAAGGCAGGTATCGACAGACAAGTCATTTCCCTCGCCATCCAGTAATTCTAGTTCGACAACAAACAGTTATAATTTAAGCAGTTTGGGGTAAAGATTAACGCAAGTACTTAATTCGAAAAGTGTGAAATCGATGTTTTTTGTTTTCTGTTTGTTTTTCTTTTTGTTCCTTGTTTTATATACTTTTTTTCCCCTTTTATTCCAAATATATATATAATTTACTTTGTTTTTTATCAATGAATGGGTTTTTTCTTACAAATTTTGCTTAAATATTGTTTATTATGTTTGCATACATAATATTTTATGTTAATGTGCATAAACAAAATGCCTTGTTTATATTGAACAATTATGTACTTGTACATACTGAAAACACACACAACAGAAATGGCAATATGTATAGATACTTTTAATACAAATTAAAAAAAACCGACATTGTGTGCAATTTCTTCATTTCTCATTGGTATATACTCATAAAATCACTTTCGCTTGCCTTATTAGTTTCTTGGAAAAAAAGGATACTATTAATTGTCACAATGTCGTTTGATCTGAATTGTTTTTTTTTATTATCATTAAGAAGCACTTAATACTGCAAAAATAAACCTTATATAAACCTATTCACTTAAAAAATATTCTGGCTGTAAAACTTTTGCCGCTTTACATGGATAATTTCAATAACAAAACTGACAAATAAATAAGAAGGATCAGGACAGTAGTGTGAACCGTTTTCAGATTGTTTTCAGACAGCAAAAAATTGCTTTTTGAAAGTGATTTTACATAGTTAAAGGAAATTCACATTAGACAGGCTCAGAAATATAAGGAATCTTAAAACTCGTTTATACGATCACTCATGGGTGAGGGTCCTTGTGTCCAGGACACTTAGGAACGCCCCGACTCACCTCGTACTTTGTTGTGACATCAAAACCCTTTTCCGTGGGCAATTCTTTACAAAGTCACCTATGGTAATATTCTCAAAAAAGCGCTTAAATGTTTGCTTCCATAATACCAATTTTATAAATGTAAAGTATATTGTTAAGTCAACAACTCAAAAACGCGAAATTATAATATCCCAAAGTACGAATGCTCTTTAATGACCGGCAGTTTTGGAGAAAGTAAAAATTATTGCATTTGATATTTCAAACGCATTTGATAGAGTTTGTCACCAAGCCCTTCTATCGAAGATGAGTGCTTTCGGTTTTGATGATCCTCTTATTAAATGGGTTAGAAACTACCTTTTGAACCGTTCAATACAAGAGTTGCTGCACGATTCCAAGTCTAAAATCTAAAAAATAAATGTTGGCGTACCTCAGGGTTCTATTTTATCCCCCACTCTCTTCCTTATATTCGCTTACGATCGTTAGTCAGAATCTTCTAATCCATTAAATTGTTTCACTGATGACAGCACACTCAGCTTTTCATATTCGTTACCAGATTCACATCATTTGGATGTGGAATTCCAGCGACCACACATAATTATCTTCATTAAATTCTGATCCTGACAGCATTGTCCAATGGGGAATCAGAAACCCCGTCGAATTTAATGTTTCCGAAACCCAGTGCTAACTGCTGTCATTAAAGCTTAACCTACCCACTTGCCACTATCCATGAGTGTCTCTTGCATCGAAAAAACTGCACAGCTTTCTATTCAATTTCTCCTCTAGGGAATCAGCAAAGATCCTTAACCACCAAATTTCAAGAAAATCGGTTAAGCTGTTTAGGCTGTAGCTCGAGGTATACACAGACTGACAGACAGACGGACAGACAGAATTGCGGGACCTACTATTTTCGCATTCTCTATCATCGTAATGACATATCTGATTTTTATATCGAGTTTGATTATTTTTACGAATCCTATACAGCAAGTAAAAATAATTTTGGTTGGCATCAAAATTGTAGCTAAAGTAGTATAAACTTCGTTTTTTTTAAATTTGTTTGCAGCAATTTGAAGTCAGAATGAAATAGATGAAAGGCGCAAATTTTGTAGCTCAACTAGTTTTTTTGTTATTCAAGATTCCGCTAAAATAAGATCTGTAACGGTAAAAATTTTCAAAAAAATTGAATTTACTTCTTTGAACTTTAAACTTTGCGTTTTGTGACTAAGGTTGAGGTTAGGCGCATTTTTTGCTCACATTTTTTAGACTTTTTCAAAATCAATATGCCACTTTGGACACATAAACTTCGTTGTTGACCTTTCTTCTTTCTTTCAGTCTTAACAAGATTTTATGACAATTGCGTTATTTTACCCCTTTATATTCACACATTATTTATTTTTTGTTGTTTACTAAGTATATTAATTAATGTTTTTCATTAATGTTAAATTAAAAAAAAAATTACTAACTAAAAATCGTTACTTTGCATTTTTTCTTAACCAAACTATAAAATTTGCATGTCACAAAAATTACATACACAAAATTTCATTTTTTCTTTTCTTATTCGAGTTTTTTTTTTAATGAATTTATAAAATAATAACAAAAGCAAATTGAATGACGTTTTTGAGTGTCTTGATGTTTTATATATTTTTTTTAATAAAATTTTACAATAAAAATCTAATTAATATTTCGAATACTTTAGGAAAAATCTCAGTGGCAGTTCAACGCCATCAGGAATGCAGACACCAAGAAAAGGATCAACAGATCCAACAACTTCTAGTGCAAGAGCAGCAGCTGAAGCAAGAAAATCACGTGGTACAACCCCAATAAATCAGCGAGAACCATTTAGACTTTGAATGTAGTTAACGAAAAAGCAAAAAAATCAATCAACTACTTAAAACAGAAACAAACAAAAAAAAAACAACAAAAAAAAAGCTCAAATAACTCAATGCAAATAATTGCATATTTTAGTTTTCAAAATTAAAAATTCACCATTCGCCGACTTAATTTATACTCTCAGTATCTTATTCAAATTGGTTTTGATTTGAATTTAAGTACCGCTACATTAATTTTTTTTTTTTACAAATTACATTAAAACAAAATATACACATCTGGGAAAATTCCAAGCTTGCGCTAATTTATCTAAATAATAAACTAACGAAACTACATAAGATTGAAAAAACAAAAAAAAAAAAAAAACAACTAAGAAAAGACAAAACAAAAAAAAACATTCATGAATTTAAAAAAAAAAAAAACAAAAAAAATATGCCTCTGTTGTATATAATAATTAGATAATTCCATTGCATAAAAAAAATACATACTTTAAAACTTATTAAGGTAAAACATTGTAATCGTTTTTTATACATTTTCTTACATATAATTATTGTATATGTAATATTTAAAGTAGAGAAAGAAAGAGAAAGAGTCGCACATTGTATTTCCCTTGCACGAATGAAATCGCCAGTTTGTTTGTGTGATGGAAATGAATGTGTTGTCCGCCGAAATATTCGAAACAAAAAAATACAAAAAAAAAAAAAATGAATAACAAATTTACTAATCAAGATAAGATTAAAAGTTACTTTTTTAATATTATTATTTAAATAATTTTAATTTAAGTCCTACTAAAAGTCATAATTTTAAGTTATTATTATTATATTAGAGTTCAATTTTTATTTTTGTTTAATTTTTTTTTAATTCATTTATAATGAAATATTATTATTACCAGTACTAAATTATTATGTTATGTATAACGTTGTAATTAACTTCCCTAACCAGTTGTTATACCCTTACCTATTTGTTTGATGAAAAAAAAAAACATACTGAAACAATAAATTTTATGCAAAATAAAAAAGTTATAACATTTTGCTTAATAAAAAAATTTAAATAAAACGTGTTTGTTTTTATACTACGTAAATGGATCAATTTTGAATAAGAAGTAAAAAATTGATTGGTGTATCCTATGATAAAAATCTTAATGTGCTTATGAAAAAGAGCGGATCTCTATTTTTGTATTTTTAAGATAAATAAATGCATTTTGCTGTTAAAGAATAAACGTTCCGAAATCAGAGAATTATACTTTCCGCTATTCCGATCTGTAATACTGTAATAGATCTGGCGTCGGTCCTCGGGGTTGGTTTTTAGTAGCTTATCGTCGCTTTTCGTACAAAAATCCTACCGCAATTCAAAGCCTGAGTTAGGGTACTTCTTATACTGGTACATCTATATTTTCCATTATAATGTCTTTCAAAAGAAAAACAAGCGACTTCAAATTAAATATCTACATAGCTTTCTAGCTTTCAAATACAAAAAGACAAAAATAATCATCAAAATCTATCCACCCAGTCAAAAGTTCTGAGCTAACAAACAAACAAAAAAATACAGTCGAATTGATAACCTCCTCCTTTTTTGAATTCGGTTAAAAACCCTCCCCCCCCCCCTGCTCATCGCAGGCATTTTTGTGAACTATTTTAAAGAATTTATTTTGTTACAGTTCATTTATTCATATCCAAAACTGATTTCGGCTCTATTTGTGTTTTGAAATAAAACGAATAATAAAACCGATTTTTAAAATTTTAAAACTTGAACTTTTTCAAAACTTGTTTTATATAAATACACTATACTGCCGTAGTTAAGACAGCTAAATGTATCTAGGAGTTTCGTTTTTGGTTGAAAGTTTTTCATATTAAAAAAAAATTATGTAAACACCTTGATAATTATTGAACTTAAAATATTTATTTAAATTTCGTATGTTTCCATACTAGGAGTTAGGCTGTAGTCTTCAGTCAGTTTCTATTGAACACCGAAGCAAAGCATGTGGATGACGTGGTGTAGTACGTAGTGTACTGGCCTCTGATGGTAAGCTTGCGTGGGTATAGGATGAACGTTTTTTCGATTAAAATGAATAACTTTTAAAGGCTTAGCACCACAAACAAAATGGAATTTACGAACAAAGGAGTCTGGTGAGAGGATTGGCACCCTATGTTAGTGGTAGTACCTTCAAGTTGTTGTTGTTCGAAGATTAATAAAAACTGATATTTTAAGATCGATTTTTCCGTAAATGACAGTAACACATATTAGCAAGCAAGGAGTGGCCATAGAAACCTTTGAAGAAGATTTTGACTCCCTAAATTCGTATCTAGTATTAGCTTTGTTGTAACGTGCAAGGTTTTTAAGATATAGAATTGTAAGCTTTCGAAAAACACTGTTTTTGTGATGTTTTGGGTAAAGATATATTTCATTTTTAGAAACAAGACCATGTTTTTTTGTATTATAATAGCCTCGCTGCATTTCTATAAGTAAAAATGACTATTATTTGATTATTATTTAAACAAAAACACTTCTTTTTAATATCAAGTAATGAAAGAGCTTTTAGCACCCCTTATTATGAAATATGGTGGATTAGCATAAACAAGTAAAACAATTACTGTACAATTACGTGATAAATAAATGAAATCTATAGCAAGGGACATCATGTTGACATAAATGGCGGAACTTTACATTTCACATGGAAGAGTTAATATGTATGTATATGAAATTTTGAATATTATGCTCTAATTTCAAAGCAAACTACGTACACTTGGGCGTATACGTTACCTTGAAAAATTAATTATTATGTGAGAATGAATTAATAAAAGCTATTAAATGCAAACTGAAAATTGATTTTTATAAAGTATGACACTGCGATTATTGAGAAGAAATAGCAGAACCTGAACGTAATTCAATGTCAATAACGAAAATGGCCACACCACAAAAATGACTTTTACCTAATGATTGTATCCGAATCACCCTGAAACTTATTTTTATTTTAAGCCCCAATTTTTCTTTACTCAGAAAAGGCTCTGTTAAGCTATCAGAAGTATAAACTCCATATAAAAAAAACTATTCTTCCTAGGAATAGGCTCTAACTGAGCTTTATCTGACTATTGAAAAATTGGGGCTAAATCGAATAGTGAAGTAAACATTGTAGTAGATTTGACAAGCCTATGATTGGGTCTTGTATACATATTTACTTTAACCAAATAGCCCCAGTCATACAAGACACAAAATTCGTGTTAGGTCGCAAAAAATTATTTTTTGGCATGTTATACGGATAGATAACAAGATAATCGTTTTTGAAAAACAATACTCAAATGGTCGTATTTGACTTGAATGTCACTTGTTCCGTACTTTTTGTGTTTGTATATCGGTCATGATTTGTTTTTGGTAGTTGGAAGAAAGGAAAATATGCATAAATTCATAATTCATAGTCGGTTAAAGTTGTGACTATCGTTCTCCTTGGTTATCGTTTTGTTGCCCTTGGTTTCGTAATTCGAAATACGGGCCCTATACATGATTTTGTAAAACGAAAACGAACACAAGCCATCTCTTTTATATATGAAGAGCAAAATAGGGACAGCAACGTGACAAAAATAGGGCCATAGGGCCCCAGGGGCTAAACCTGCATGTCGTACCAAAAAACTCAACATTTTCTGTCTTTTTTTAGTTTTTAGTTTAGTTGCCAATAACATTAATTTCATTCATATCGTACATTTGCTACGAATCCCGAAGAAAGTATAACAGAATCCATCGTAATAGAAAAATTCATAAAAACTGCCATTACGAACGAATTCTATGATTGCTTTTTTGGGATTCGTAACAAAACTGAGATGCGAATGGAATGTGATTATTTTAAAATGGTGCATCCTATAGAAATATTTAAGAGGCAGCAGATAAATAAGAAAAAAATTGATATATTTTGTTTAAAAGGTTTTAAAATGCAGCGCTTAGAAAGTGGGAAATTTCCCAAACATTTCGAGCAGCGATTGTTTGCTGAAATAGTGAAAGTCTAGTTAGAAACCATTTCGGCATAAAATTAACATTATTCCACGTGATATAAACGTTTTTTTTTCAGTACAAAACGTTAACTCATTAACAAAAAAAAAAACTTCAACCACCCTTTCTTTACTATCGGTAATCAATTTATTTGTTGTTTTTATACAACTTCATTTCATCACACAAAATTACTAACAATTTTATTTTGAAACCTAAACATTGTGAGTCTGGTTTCTAACCTGAAGATCCAGGAGCTGAACTATTATTCAAGGCCCAAAAAATAGTTTCAGAAGTGCCCAGAAGCATTTCGATCGTTAATCGCAATCGGCATATTATGTAAGAGTTGCTGTAAAAACAACTTTAATCTAAACTAGCATCATTGACAAGAAGAGAGTCAACGCAGCTTTCTAACTTGAGTAGCCATGATGCACTTCATTATATTAAAATATTATTACCATTGGTATGTATAAAATCAACTGCAACCAACAATTAAAACTTAAATAAAGTTTGTAGGTTTATGTATTTTTTTATTGATTCCCAACAAAAGGCTTATAAGTTACATAATAAATTTTCAAGCTTAACTTTCTAATTACTGAAGATTTTAAAATTAAACATTGAACAAAAAAAAAACCATTAAAACCAGAATGTTAGAAGTAAATGTTACTAGTAGGTATCTTTTCTATGAACACGATCTAAAAATTCAACGATACAACACACAGCAGCATCATTAAAAATTAAGAAGTTTCGTAATAGTTTTTTTCTTTTTGTATTATTTACAATAAAAAGGGGAAAATAGCCCTACGCTTCTTGGGATAATCTTTGAATTCCTTTTTGTAGTTCCGGTGCTTGCCGAGGGCCCACATTGTCATTTGGTATGCCCCAGCTATGGCAAATAACATTGCCGGCAGACAGGAGGTCATAATAGAAAATGAGACCCATGAACCGATCTCATATGTGTAATTAGGGCACGAAACCAGACTGAAAATATAGAAAAGAAATTTTTTTATTAATTTCAGTTGAAAAGATAAATTGACAACAAAAAAACTCACTCGAATAGTTTTGTCAATGGATTGGCATCGGCAACAGGAATCCTACGCACCCTTGTACCCGGAGGTCGAAGATTCCTCAAAGCAATATGTACCGATAAGTTTCCAATTTCACAGAGCTAAATAAATTTGATTAAATTGATTTGCCTTATCTTATGAAACTAAAAAAAACTCGTATGATTTCTTACCAAAAATGCCGCGAGTCCACCATAAACCTGACACATGCATGGTGAAGTGAAAAGGGGGTGATTAATGTGATAAGCAACATAGGCAGTAAAGCCCCAGTAGTATGAGCAGTTTTTGAACAAGTTCCTAATCGGCATAGTGCTGTGGGAGAAGCGATGGACAAAGATGGTTTCCAGCAATCGCTTGGCATAATGCAAAGTGTAACATCCTGCTGCAATGCTATAAAACACAAAATTCACATTAAATCTTTCTAAAATTCTGTTATTAATTAAATTAGATAAAGAATTAGGAAAATATTTGTCCACAGCTAGTCAAGCTTTGATACTCCAATCAAGTATTTAAAATAAATCGTTTTAGTTCGTCATTCGTCGCAGAGTTCCATAATGTATTCACATTAAAAACATTTCAAATTCACTTATTTACATTAATGAACCACAAGTCGTGTTAATTTATTCAAAAATTCTCGTTAAGTATTCACATTTTTGTCGTCCCATAACCACGAAGACGCAGACGGCACAAAAAATGTAGAAAAGGTCAGCTCAAGTATAACAACCAAAATCAAGGGAAAGTGATGAGTTACTTTTGAGAAAACTTACTGCGTTGTCAAACTAATGGGGGCACTGTTAGCACTTCCATAAAGAATTGATGGTCTTGTATAAACAATTAGGTACACAATCAAAGGTCCAGCATATTCAGCCAAGAATACTGTCTTCCATCCAATTTGTGGGCCCAAATCTTTAATATAGATCTTGTCTCCAGTGCGAAGTCCAAGTCCCTGCAAAGTATCAGTGTCCTTTAGACCTTTGCCCCTTGAGTCGAGTCGCAGTGATTGGCGGTCTGCATCGGGTGTTTTAGCTAACTGCTGATGAATTGACGATCGCAAGTCAGAAATGGTTATGGTTGGGTTGACTCGGCAAAATCCATAAGATTTGGAATTACTAGCACTTAAGACTTCAATCTTTTAAATAAAAAAAATAAAAGAAAAACAAATTTAATGAAGAATTCTAACAGGTTGTATATTTTTTTGAAACATTACCTCCATTCTTGAAAATTTTTAATTTTTATTTAACAATTTAATTAAATAAAAATTGAGACTAGAAAAAATCACCACCTCTTTCCAATCAGAAAAATGTTCAATAATGGCCGGTAAATATACCAAAGTCCGATAAAATGTGTTATACAAAAAAAAAAAAAAAAGAGTTCCCACTTTATAATATTATTCATTCGAGCCTAGTACGTAGTACGTAACAAAATGTCCATTTGTGTACTTTCTAAGCAGGTAGAACTATAATAGACGGATGTAAGGCTTGCCCAAACCAAAGTGCGACAGTGCGACACGATAACGCCAAAATTTATTTACACAGCGTCATATAAGAGTACCCACACCAAATGCTATTAATGGCAAAACTTTTGCATATAAAAATCACGCCTCATAAAAAGGCCATAAGTGCAAGTTCTGGCTTTCAATTTGTCATATATTCAAAAAAGTTCACATACACTTTCAAACTATTGCTACTTGCAAGTTAACTGGCATGCAATAAATGTTGAAGTCAGTAGACATGCAAATTGAGACGTTAGTTATTTGGTAGCTTCTATAAAACAAATACAACAAGAAAATCGTTTGGATATTTTTGATCTTGCACCAAGTTGACTACCAATTGAAATTTGACAAATTGTACATACGCGCTACACACGATGTGTGGGCTTGGGGTAAAATATAAATATTGTCCAATTTTTCACACAGTTGATGTGAAAAGGCTTAAAGTGTTCAAAAAGAACGGAATAATAATCGCAGCAACTGGAACACATCTTTTTTCGTATAACACTTTCATATGTCTGCCTGTCAAAATGTTATAGTTTTTTTTATCTTTTCTAAACGAAACAACCATAGTAAAATGGTTTGTAAATAAGTGCAACAAAGCAAACTAACACATTTTCTCTTTTCCTCCTATGAGAAAAACCTGTCACTACGTCATAGCAAAATAAAATTGAGGAACAAAAAAGTTCTAAATTGGTAAATTAAAGAAGAAAACCTTCTCGTTCTCTGTTCTGTTTTTTTTTTTTTATTTGATTTCTTGAATGTTGACAGTTTTTATGTGAAAATATACACTTAATCGTGCATTTAAAAAAGTAATTTGTCTTTTAATTTATTTCTTTTTTAATGACCTTACATTAAAAAACAACATTTTATTGTTAATTTGTGTTTTTGTTAAATGTTTCCCTTATACCTGATATTTATTTATTGTGAAATATTCAAACTGATGCACCCAAACCCAACATTTGTGATTGTTTTTTAAAACGAATTTGCCCAATTAAATTATTAAACCAATGCTATATAAGTTATTTTAATTGACATGAGTAGCAGAGATGAAAATTTATACTGGTTCCATGGCAAGATTACAAGAGAACGAGCCGAAGAAATCCTCAAAGAAGGTGTGAGCTACTGAAGAAAAAAAAAAATATATATAATCTCCTTTATTCTATTTAAATCAAACCCAACCCTAATTATGTACTTTGAAAACTTTTGTTTAGTAAATCGAGTTGATGGATCATTTCTTGTTCGTGAAAGTAATACCGCTCTAGGAGATTTCGTCCTATCAGTTTTGTATAATGTAAGTGCAGACACAGGCTTCCCAATGTATTCAGTACAAAAAATTCATCTTTTAATCTTAGGACGATGTTTGTCACTATCAAATACGGAGACATGGAGAAGATGCCTTCTTTTCGATTGATGATAAAATAAAAATCATGCACGGTCTGGATTCTCTCGTCGACTATTACAGAGAGGCTGCAAATGGTTTGGTTACCAAACTTACTCAGTTGGTTAAGAAAGATCTACCGCCTAATGATTCGAGAAGCCATGGAACTACAAATCTGTTACATCGCGCCACAAAAGAAACAAATCAGACTGTCGTGTCGGAATTGTTGAAATGTGGCTATCGCAATGTTGATGCTAAGAATCAGGATGGTCAGACTGCAATACATTTGGCTGCGCTGCATAGCAGTGAGGATATTTTAAAATTGTTGCTCAATGCTAATGTGAATGTAAATTGCATGGATAGCACTGGCAATACTCCCTTGCATGTAAGTATCAGATTAAAACAAAAATATTAAAAACAAAAATTCTATTGTGTTAGATTATTGGGGTGCGGGGTGCAAAAAAAAGTTATGATCGCTTTGTATTCCAATGGTCAGCTGGTTTATAATAAATAAGTTATCCATTGGCGTATGGGGTGGAGGAATATGACAACTTAGAGATTTCTCATTTCATCAAGTAGGCAGGGGAGTAGTTCCCCAGGTGGGATGAACTCAGTGAACAACTTTTACGGGCTACTACAATATATTCGGAGCATTGGCCTATAAGGCGCGTCCTTTCCTTGGACGAAACAAGGACAATTTCGGATCTCTCCGTGGAATGTATTGTCCTTACACAGACCACATGCAGCCGAACAATTACTGGAGAACGCTGATAAGCTAAGAAATGACGTAACAGGTGTTCAGGAGTTATGAAGTGATGAAGAGGATACGATGTGTCACATCTAGAACTATTGAAAGTGATTCAGCGGCTGTTTGGGTGCGGTTTTGTTATAAGAGCCAGACTAAGGCAAAATGTCTTGGGTTGTAAGAACTTTATGCTGATTTGTGACTCAATCAAGGACTCGTTTTACGACCTACTCGAGTGTACGTATACTAAGTTCCCGAAGTACAAAACTATTCTTGGCGATTTCAAAGCCAGGTTGGGTAGGGAAGACGTCCGTGGTCTGATAGTTGGACTTTGCAGAGCGTCGAAATGTCGTCGTAGCCAGCACTTAATTTCCACACTTCAATATACACAAAGGCACTTGGCAGTCCTGTGATTAAAAACACAGTAAATCAAATTGATTACATCGCGATTGACGCCTCAAATGCTTCCAGCATATTGGATGTCCGAAGAAAACATTGAATCGAAGCAAACATTGAATTGGAATTGGAAGTGTCTCGAATGCGTATACGGATATCTATAACGTTACAACGACGAGGAGATGCCATGCAGAAATTTGATATTATAAAACTAAAATTTCAAGAGACCGTCAAAGCGAGCAGCAGCTAAAAAGCTCTACGGGCAAAAAAAAAAGACAGGCACTTCCTCGGTATGTCCGAGGGGGGGGGGGGGTTCGAAAATTTTACCAATGGGTAAGAAGATCTACCCAAGGCTACAAAGACAAGGCTACAAAGCCAGAACGAAAGCCTGTCGAAATAAGAGGCCAAAGCAGCAGGAAATGATTTGGTAGCCGAAATTAGAGGTCAAAGCAGCAGGAAATGGTTTGGTAGGGAGTATCTATGCACCAACTCATCCGTAAAATCTGGTCCGATGAAAGCATGCCCGATGAATGGAACCTCGGCATGGAAGTTTAGGATTTTTAAGGGGCCAACCCATAGAATCCGTTGCATACGTTAACCTCGACGTTTTCAACTGACAGCTCGATAAAATACTCACGTTCTTATGAGAAGCGACCCATAAGAACGGACGCGACGGAAAAAGTAGCCGAACTTTTAAATTCATCGAAAACAGATTCATTGACGGAATGGACGCGACGGATTGTATGGGTTGTCTCCTTTATTCTAAACTTGTGATCTTATTTTTCTTCCACTCAAATTTGACAGTTTCAACTGTTGATTCTCAACTCAACTCTTTATCTACCGATGCCATCAGCAACATTTGCGCATTACGACTAATTACCCAATTATTAATTGTGCTGAGGTATTATGCAATCTCGGGTCAATTCAGTTGGTCATTGTTTATTTTATTGGAGTTAGTATTAAAACAGTGCATCGTATCGTGAAACGGATGTCAAATGCAATGGCTAACCTTGCGTCCAGTGCCACAAACCCGAAGAGAACGGTTAAAAGCTTGGGAGCTTTGAGAGAAAGATTGATTCAAGTTATTTTTGGTTCTGTGTGTATTGAAGGTGAATGGAAAAGAAGATTTAAAGACGAGCTTTACGGGCTATGCAGCTACCTTACCCTGATTGCGGCCTACATAACTGGGACAGGTGAAGCACGGTGGAAACAGCTCTTCACTGTTTAGAAACATCGCATACTCGCTCAATAATAAAGAGTACACTATGGTGCCTTTCCTAGATATACAAGGCGCTTTTAACAATGTCGACACATTTGCAATCATGTCAGCACTGTCATCTCTTGTGGTGGAAAGGACGCTTGGTGATTTGATCAATCAGATGCTAACAAGCAGGTTTATTAATTCATGTATTATTGTATTCCTCTACACTAGAACATAATTGTTATTTCATAGTATTAAATTAACTAATATAACTGCAAACACTAACAGTCTTTTAAAGTATATCATATTCGGACCCTAAACCGAATATGCTACTCTGGTATAAATTAACACTATAAATTTTCATATATAAATCATAGTGATAAGAACAATTTTATTTTCTAGTATGCCTGTCGTACAAAATCAGCATCCTTCGTGCGAACATTAATTGCAGCAAAAGCCAACATTCAAGTGCGCAACATTACCACTGGATATGTTCCACTTCATGATGCAGCAGCACATGGCAATTTGGAAGCTGTCAAAGAACTAATAGCCGCACATGCACCTCACTTGCCTCGCACCGAATCTGGCGAATTTCCTATAGATTTAGCCAAAGAAATGAATCGAACTGAGGTTGTCGAATTTTTATCCAACTATAAACCACCACTAGCATCCACATTCAAGCATCAATGGTTCCATGGGACACTAGAACGACAAGAGGCTGCAAAAGTTCTAATGGACTATGCAGCAAACTTTGATTCACCCAATGACACGGATAAAAAATACCAAGAAGAACCATCATCTAGTGCCAATGGCACAGAATCTAATGGTGGGGTAAATTCAGAAGTTTCATCCCCAAAAGACAAATCGGGGATATTTTTGATTCGAAGTTCAACTCGCCACGGTTATGTGCTGACAATGCTGTGCCAAAATAACACACTCAAGAATTTTCTTATAAAACAATCGGTATGCATTTGAATTTACAAAACTTCCTATTAAAAAGACAATTTTTATTTTTAGCAAAATTACTTGTATATTGATGAAGGACCATACTTGCCTTCTCTGGAACACTTGGTGGAACATTTTAGCTTATTCTCTGATGGATTGCCAGTTAATCTAAAACACCCTGTCCCACCTAAACCCAAACCACCTTTGCCACTTTTCTCTACAATGCCAAAAGCCATGTCAAAGAAAAACATAATGCAACAACAACTTTCACTATGTACCCCTAACGTCAGCCATCCCGGAGATGATGCCATGAATCGTGTTGGACTTTTCGAAACCGACGATTGCATAATGCTAGGTGCAAGTCCAAAAAAAACCAAAGAAAAACGAGACATGTTGATTTTTAGAAGCCTAAAACCCGCCAAGCGAAATGTCATAATCGATGGAATGAAGAGTTTGCGCAAAGTTAAAATCCGATCACCTTCGAAAGGAGATCAGGCTAAATTGGAAATGGAAGCGAAGAAGAAAAATAATGTTGCAGATGATTTACAAAAGGCTGGAGCTATAATTAATAATTTGTCTTTTTCTACGGACTTTCTTCATCCACCTACTGCAGCGCCGGCTATACCGGCAACCCCAAATGATGCTCTCTATAATGTCCCACAAAATAATGCGGTTGTGCCGAATCTAGAACCAGATGGACAGGAAGTTCATGAGACTTCCATAGCAAATGTCGATTCGAAGACTGACGAAGAGGTTGAGTATTTCACAAAGAATGATGTACTCATCGATCGTGAACGTGGCGATGAGGAAAGTGATTATTTCGTCGATGCTCCTCCGCCAATAAATATGAAGTAAGAAATCTGCTAAATACTTTTAAGTCTGTTTATTAGAATTTTCCGTATTTTCAGGACCTTTCCACTGAACTCCGATGGATACATACCAACAGAAGATATTCGCAAATTCATAGACATGCCATCGACTGAGGAAACTACAAAACTTCTCGAAGAATCAGCTGCCGAGTTGCGTGAATTTTCAAAACACCCAGAAAGATTAGACTCGGTTATGTCAACCACAAGCAATGATAGTGAATTTCATAATTTCCTTAATCGTCAAATAAGTTCAGTGTCTGCTTTGTCGGAAAATAGTCGAGCCAAATTGAATTATTTCATACCAAAAGACTGTTTAGAACTCGAACATATAATTGGTGAAGGAGAATTCGGTTCTGTATACAAAGGCTTCTTAATACGCAAAGATCCAAATTCTAAAATTGACGTTCGGTGTCCGATTGCAATAAAAACACTTCGTGATGAGCATTGTCGCAGTAATAAGCAGGAGTTTTTACGTGAAGCATCTGTAATGATAAGGCTTAAGCATCATTGTATTGTGCAATTGATTGGAATTTCTAGAGGAAAGAGTTTAATGATGGTGCAAGAGATGGTGCCATTGGGATCTATGTTGCATTTTATTATTGAAAATTCCACAAAGATCAATCCGAATTGTGAACTGAAAATATGGGCATCGCAAATTGCTTGTGGTAAGTTTTTGTGTGCGTGTTTTTTTGTTGTTGTTGTATAATTGATGTTCTTAGTAACTTATGATGGCAGTACCTTATAGAGATCTATTAACCTATGAGAGAGTAAGCATATGTCGTTCGCGTAGTCCAGATGTTAAGTTGAGATGTCATAGTCCATGGAATTCCTCCATTTCCGTTCAAAATGGTACACGCAGCACATCGCTTATGACTAACTACAATAGTATTGACGGTAGTATGTAACACTGCATCAAATCTCCTTTCTTATAAAGCTTGGCAATCATTCCCTTTGTCCACTCATCAGGGAGTTCCAAGCTCGTCCGAAAGAGCTAGTTCGTGAGATTGTTTTTTTCCGGCCCTTCAATTCTTCGGCACGGAATTGTTCACTCCACCACTGAATATTAGGAACCATGTCTGATTGTCAGTTTGACTACTCAAGAGTCCTTTTTTATTTTCAATTCCTTTTAAGTTACCCACTTAAGAGTTTCAAAAACACTGGCTGACCAAATTTGAAAACCGCTTTAACTTCTAAATTTTTGAAAAAAAACATTTATTTCCCGCCCATGCACTTAGGGTGGTTTTCATCAGTCATGGTCATTGGATAGCCTGTCGCTTTGTTGGTTTCTTAGGATTGCAGTTATGCAACTTTAAAGTTCCGTGGTTTCTATTCGGCTAAAAGCTTCGTCCAATGATTGAACGGTTATCTTTGACTCAGCATGATAGTGCACCGAATCCATGTTAACTGATCCAGAGGTATGCACGTTCAGAATGCTAAAAGAGTACCTTCTGTCGATTATAATGGTCCATTTGGTTGGAAATTCAACTATTAAAAGGTAGCCAAGTTCTTAAATAATTTTTTCACCATACATATTGCTTTGATGCAGATCGTCGTATCTTTCACGTTTAAGACTTTTTGTCCTCAAATTTTAAATTCACATCCAAATATCCGGTTCTTATTATAAATTTACAATTTTTGTTAAAAATCAGTTATTATCAGTTATCAGCTTCTATCGTGGTAAACACTACGGCGTATGTGTAATCTTTTTTGTGAAATGTCAAATTTTAGAGTTTGTAAACCAGATTATTCCATCTTTTCTTATATAGTTTCTTAAAACATTTTAAATTATCACCTTTCATTGAAATAAGTTTTCAAATTGATTGTTTTTTTTTTGTGTTTGTGAATTTAATATTTCCAGGTATGAATTATTTAGAATCGCAACACTTTGTCCATAGAGATTTGGCTGCTAGGAACATATTGCTCGCATCAAGAAATCAAGCTAAAATAAGCGATTTTGGACTTTCACGAGCAATGGGCACCGATAAAGATTGTTATCAGGCAACTCAAGGCGGAAAATGGCCAATTAAATGGTAAAATTGAATATTTTTTTCAAAACTAATTACAATGCAGTGACGTTTTTATATATTTATTTTTCTTTTCTAGGTACGCGCCTGAAAGCTATAATAACGGCTATTTTTCACATGCTAGTGATGTTTGGTCATTCGGTGTTACATTATGGGAAATGTTTTCTTTGGGAGAACCACCATACGGTGATATAAGGGGAGTCGATGCAATTGAACTAATCGAAAGTGGTCAACGCTTACAAAAGCCACTCAAATGTCCTGACAATGTTTACAAAATAATGGAGAATTGTTGGAATTATAAGCCCAAGGATCGTCCGACATTTCGCTATTTAACAGATTTCTTTGCCAATGATCCTGACTATCAGAATCTGGTCGAATTGATTAAATCAACGCACATTAGTTAAGATATATTTTTGTTTTGTTTTGTTTTTTTATATGCCATAGTGGTATTAAACTTGCGCGTCTATATTTGTGTATCGAATTGTAGAGATATGCATTTAAGCTGCACACAAAAGTGCCAAATTTTACATATTTAGATTTATAAAATAAATGTTTTATTTTTGTTTGTCTATTCTGTTTTATTTAACGATCATTCTCATTCCGCAATTGTATTTTGAACATCTAAGGTATTTATTTTATTTTTGACAAACAAATTTGGTGCTAGGCCCATCAATAAAAATTAAAAAAAAATATATTATTTAGCATTTCTTTTGCACTGGTTGTTGAGAATATACAAAAAAAATGGTTATTTATATGCTTATTTAAGATAGCACTCGATTTTTTTTATTGTATTTTATTTATATGCCATTTTTTACAAATCGAAAAGTGCCTTATTGATATTTACAAAAAAAAAAAAAATTGTATTTGTTTATTATTTTTATATTAACACAAGACGCACAAAACAAAAAATCCATTTCAATGTCACATGGATGGATAGTAGTTTTTATAAAATGTATTTTGTAAGAAACAACTAAATAAATTTGTATGTAAAACATGTTTGTTTTTCTTTTTTTAATTTAAAATCAAACAAATTGTTTTAAGAACCATGGGATCCATGGAAGGAAAGATAAACAATTTTATCAGATAAATACTGGAAGATTGTTTTTTATTCTAATTTGAAAGAATGCTATAAGAAATATGTAAAGTTATGCTTTTGGAAAACACGAATTGATTTATAACTCCAAAACTAGGTGTTTAAGCGGGAAGTTGTGAAAACGTACATAAGAACGTATCCAAAACTAATAAATACTAATTTTCTTCACTCTGTGAATGCATTCTTTTCAGAAAATTAAGTCGACATAAGACTTAAGGCTTTGAAAATGCGTTGATGGACATTAACTCTACTCTGTGAGTTCACCCGTTTCGGCAGATTCAGAAGACATAAGACTTAAACGGAACCATTCCAACCGAAGAGCTAAGAAAGAGTTCATGCATGCCAGCAATGACCCCTTTTAGACCAAAACCGCTCGTTACAAAATGTTTGAAAAATTTAAGTTCACCCTTTTCGGATAGAATAACATTTTAGGTTTACAGGAGGTTGCCGTATTTGAAAATGCGTTGGTGAACGTTTGTGAGTTAATCTCTTTGCCTAACGGGATATTTAGTTTGAGTCAAGACAAGATACATTTTTAGTTTCTTTAAAGGGAAAATTATTGAAAAATATTAACGGTTTACTGACAGGCAGTCCTGAAGGAAGGAATCATTATCAAGGTCTAAATGTGGTGCCAAAACACAAATGGACAGGAAGAAAGCTTTCAAAACATTTTGAGTTTCACGAACCACCCTACCAAACGAAAATAGCGTTTGAGAACCACCCTTTCCAAGAAAAATGAAAAAAGGAACTCGTCCATGGGGATTCGGAAACTTGCTTGTGAGGAGGCTGACTAAAAACACAATAGCATATCAGTACGCCATTTTACCCTGACAATTTTGATCATTCAAATTTGAAGACGTGTTTTGAAAATTCAAAATTTTAAATACTTTCTCGAACTCTTTAAACTTGTAAAGCTAAAAAGTGTAGGTACACGTTATTTATTAAACTTTAAAGTGAATATAAAATTTAAAGTGAAATGTCATTTTTTACCAAGTTATGGGACATTTTCCTTAGGGGAACCATTTTAGGTCACTCTCCCCTACAAATATGGATATTTGACAATTTCATAAGAAAACAGCAAATTGCTTTTAAGTATTATTTGCGACAGCACTGGTTTTTACATTTTCCGTCTTAAATTGCCTTCCAAGTTGAACCACAGTTCGATCTCCCCATCAAGCCCATTATAGTTTATTATAACAAAAAAATTCAATACAATTTTTGAACACACTCCCAATAATATTTTCCCAATAACATTCATTTTTCATTTTCACTCCCTTGTTATCATAAATGTGTACAGTTTCAATAAAACAACCAAAATGTTTCTAAGAATTTCCACTCAACATTTGTTTTTCTTCAATACTCATGATGCATGCAACAATATTTAATGTTTCGTATGCATTTTTATCTCTCAGAAAAAAAACCCAACATGTTGTGTGTATTTTTGCCTCCCCCTACCCATTGTTTATTTTTGTCTTTTTGTATCTTTCCAACTTCTTCTTCCTCGTTCATTTCAACGTCATTCTCATTATTTCAATTTTTGTTTAGTAATTTTCATTCGTCTTTTAATTTCCTTCTGTGGCAGTGTGGCCTAGCCTTATGCCTGCTTGCCCAGTGTTTCTCATGTCTCAAAATTCGAGAGCAAACACAAAATAAAAAAACAAAAAAAAAAATTAAAAAAAAAATAACAACAACTAAAATGTGGTGCTCTAGCTAGGTGGTGGTAGCGGTAGAAGCTGATACGAAGATTTTTTCCCGTCCAGTGTTATTTTTGGAGTTCTCGTATCTGCATCTTGAATTTTTGGATTTGGTAGTTAGATGTTGTGTTTTATTTATTATTGTATGCGCTCTTGTTGAACGAATATTTTGGCTTTTCTGAACAAACCATAAACGACAGATTGAGATACAATAAAAATCGGTATAATCCGCGTGGGTGTTTTAAGTGCAATTTATCAAATAAAAAAGATACTTTTTACACACAAAAAAAAAAACCGTGGATATTCGAATCTGAATTAAAATTCACATTAAAATTCCTTAAAAATCCAACAAATTGTTAAGAATGTGGAAAAGTTTTTTTTTGGCATATTAGTAGAAAATCTTGTCCCAATGTGAGATCTCTTCAGAATCCATGCTTCTCATCCTCAGCTTCAGTGAATTAAATAAGAAGAAGTGATAAAAAAAATAAATAAATCTAAAAAAAAAAATAAAAAAAAAACAACCAGCAAAACAAGAATTTAATTCCAAACCAGTTTTGCAGTAAAGGTATGTTCTTTCTGCTCTCACAGCATTTCCAAGTTTCAATACAAAAACAAACCAGAAATTACGAATAAACAACAAAAAATTATTTAAAACAAAAAAAAAAAGGTAAAAAGATACACCGTGTCAAGTCTCGAGAGTTGAGTTAAAGAATAACCGACTTATGAATCATCATCGTGTTTAGTAGTTTTCCTTCAAAATCTGTAATTATCAGTGAAAAGTTGTAGTGACTTGCAGTAAAACAAAACAGAGTTTAAGTACTTTAATACGCACCTTTACGTTTGCCAAAATTGAATCTCGTTTTTTTTTTATTTGAAAAGCTACGTCAGCAACCCTTTTTTTCTCAATTTCAGAGCCAGTGTTCCAAATTAACGTGTTTTGTAGTCCATAAAGTAAAGGTTCATACGTGTGCATTATAATTTCCGGTTCACAGTGCAGTGGTTCTGTTGTTTTTTTATGTTTTATGGTTTTTTTCCCTTAATTTGTGCAGTGCTCATTATTATTTCTTTTTTTTCTTCTTCTCTAAAGTGTTGGGTTTCCA
The DNA here is from genome assembly GCA_948107695.1 of Meliscaeva auricollis. Lineage (NCBI taxonomy): Eukaryota > Metazoa > Arthropoda > Insecta > Diptera > Syrphidae > Meliscaeva > Meliscaeva auricollis. The sequence goes on along the minus strand of OX403619.1, from coordinate 27,550,132 downwards.
AAAGGAAAGAAATATAAGAAAGACCCCTCCCGGAACGGATCGGTAAATGGAAAATCCACTTTGCGCTAAGGCAACACAATAGAAGTGTGTTTTTTTGTTGTTGGTATCGTTTGTTTGTTTTTTGGTGATTTCCGGAAGACCCGTTGGATTTTTTTTTTCATTTGTGCAATTTTATAAGTCCTGCTAAGAAAGTTGTTGGTGTTTTTTCTCGGCAATAAAATTTAGTGAAGTGCAACAACTGTCAAGGGGTACCTTCCTACCCATAAAAAACTCAAATCGTATTTTTGTTAGGACGTTGGAGTAAATAATCTACCTACTAATAGTTCGTGGATGTTGTTTTTTGAACACATTTAAGGTGAGTGATGTTTTTCTATTTAAAATGTTAATATAAACATTTCTGATACCTAGAATAAGGATGATGTTTTTGAGATTAACTATCTAGGAATTAATAGATAACAATATTTAATATTTATAATAATGTTTAAATATTTACCTTTGTTTTGATTGTTATTTAAAATAGAGACATAATCTGTACACAAAATCACCATGAAGTTTTTTTTTTTTTATAAAAATGGGTAGGTAGGTATCTACTTGCTTATGCATCGAAAATATCAAAGGGTAAACAAAAACAATGAAAAAGATACTTTAAAACACGTAAGGGAGAATGAATTTAAAACAATTTTGAACTTTAAGCCCCAATTCATTCATTCTCCAATATATTTAAAGTCACCATTTAAAAAAGGTAATTTATAAATTTGTATATGAGAATTTACAAATTTTCGATTTTTAATAGTGACTCGAAATAGGTACATAGGGAATAATAAATTGGAGCTTATTTATATATGAAAAAAATATCTAGGAAGGTAGGTACCAAACTAATCTTTTTGCTTTTTTTGTCAGTTGTCCAGTTCTGTATTGTCAGTCAGTAAGTTATGTGTAAATTTCAGTGGTATAGCAGAAGCAGGGCGAGGGGCACAGGCCCCGGGCGCCACTTTAGTTAGCTATAAGATTGATATTTTTTTATTCCGTTTTGTTTAGTTTTTCGTAATAATACTTTCAGTTCATTCGATTTACTTTAAGACTGTGAGAACAAAAGAAAACGAACGGTTTCGCTGAAATATTTTTTTAACTTGCTTTTTATTTGATTTATTCATAATAAATTATAAGTGATAGAAATAAACTAAATACACCAAAAGATCGGCGGTATATTGTAAGGTTCCACTAAGGGGCCGGTTATAGCGACGATCAGAAAACATTTTTTAATGTAATTTTAAGGTTGTTTTCAATTGATTTGAAACACAAATTCTATACTAATCGATTAGAAATAACTCAATGAATTTTTTGTGCTAGTAAATTGAACTATGCAACAAATATTGTTTGTTTTAAACTCATTTCAAAATATTTTCCTGACGCAAATTATTTTTTTAGTGCTAGCTGCCTGGCATTTCAAACAAAATGGAACAAATCGTTTTAATGATTTGATTTCAATTGTTCCACTTGTTCCACTGATAGAATTGCAAACTTTTTCGTGTCCATTTCAAGCAGGAAAAAGAGGAAGGCTGAGTCTTTTTCCTGACATAATTTTTCTGATCGCTATAAATGACCACCAGGAAAAAATATTTAATTTCATACAAATTCAACTTTTCCTGATGCATTAACTAAAAATTTTCATAAAAAAATAAGTACCTATCATAAACTGAATATTTCTTTTTCGAAACTTTATGCTTTTATCACTTTTTAGTCAAATGTTAGAATTCAACCGCTATATTTTAAGGTCCACAGAGAGCTTTACACTTAAATTAACTTTTCGGAAGAGAAAAGAAAGAACTAAAGTTATAACTTACTGCATTTATGAGAAGCAGAGTGGACAAATTTAAAGAAGTTTCTCCGCACTCCGCATAACTGAACAAATTTGGTTTACTGAAACAAAAAAAAATTATTACGAGGTTTTTTTCAACAGTTTTCATGCAAACTACTTCGGATAATTAAGCTTCGCTTAAGTGAAAACTTCTTTTAATTGAAACAAAACACTAGAGTCAAATAAATATTTTAACCTATTCAGCTTTGCATAAATGGAAATATCACTGAACGCTGTTACCGAATTTTTAATTGAATACATATTTTCAATTTGAAATGTCAAAATATTTCTTATTTCTTCATTCTCAATTTTTTTTCTACAAAACTCCGCTTATGTGAAACTAGTTTCAGTTATCCGAAGTTCGTTTAAAAGAACACTTTAGAGAACTCCGCTGAACTGAAACAAATTTTCTGCAGTTTTAGTGTTCCAATTAAGCGGAACCGACTGTAATTTAAAATTAGAAATAGGTACACTTTCTTAATGCACTGAATACAATTTTTTTTTTAATACACAATTGAAGACAAATTTTTATTTATTATTCTTGTAACTCTGGCAAAGGGGTGATTAAGCTAAAGGCGAGGTTTTTCAAATTAAAATTATATTGCCTTTAAATTTTACTGCTTTGATATTAATTTTTATACCAAAACATGAAAAAAAAGAATTTTTGAAAACTTTGACGCCATCGATCGTCACAAATTAAAATGTTCAAAATTTCAAATTGAATAAATATTCTTACAAACTTTTTATCCACGACCAATAGAAATTGAGCTTAATCGATTTGAAAAATAAAAAGCACTGGGGAAGTTGAATATGCCATTTTTGTTTTTAACTTTTCGGCTTTGAAAATCCGGTTGATAAATTTTGCGATGTAAAATCCTAATTTGACTGTACTAAAAGTGAATTATGTATATGTATATGGTGTTCATAAGCTACTCATACCAACCAATCACCCACGTCTAATACACACTTAAACAGGAAGATGCCTTCATTTCCCATTGCAAAAAAATTACTAATGTAGCTCCATAAACATTAAGAGGACGGACGCGACGGTACCTATAAAAATAATGGTTTGTTAAAATTCAGTAAAACACAAGAATAATGAGCCTATGTATATTATGATTTATTATTTTACTGAATTTTCATAGGCATCTTAAAGGTCACACAAAATATTTTAATTAGCATCCAGGTGGTGTTACCTACATAATATACTTTATACAAGCAGATAGAAGATGGTTTGGTATCTACGTGATTCTTGAACATTTTAATGAGATAAAGTTTATTGGACTATGCATAAGTTGAATGTATTTTTTATATAAGTTAACAAACTAATGACTTTTTAAAAATTCTTTAATTTTTTTTTTATATATTTTGCCTCCAAGCTATTTTACCGTTTATCCCCACAGAATGTGTCCCCCTGTTTAAAATATTTTCTGCCTTTGATAATGAAATCATACATAATGACATGTTCAGCAGCAGTCGGCACTCAAGCCTCTTAAATGCAATATAGAGGGCTAGTGACCTTTAGAGCTTATGACTAACAACAAGAATAAATTTAAAGAAAGAACAACATTATGTTGATATGTAGAAAAAAATATAAAAAATAGACATTGCAATCATTTTACATTGTATTGTATGTTTTTTTGCTTTGTATCTTTTGACATAAACATAAAGGTTGAATCGTCTGTCGTAGCCTCAGAGGTGGATTAGCATTATAGTAACCCTAACTAACAGTGAAAATCCACTCATTATGGAGGGGGTGTCAAAAATCTCTTTTCTTATATTTCAAACCCATTCCGAGGAAACGCAATTTAAGAATTAAATTAGTTTTCTAAAAGTTAGAAAACCCTCAGACAGTACTCAATATATACTATGAGACCTCATCATTAGTTTTATTTTGACAAAAAGTGGTCATGTGCCGTTTTTCTCCTGGACCCTTCAAATGTTATAAGAAATCAGTTCATTGGTGTTCCTACTGACTTTGACGAGTTTGGCAGAGATGCCGAAATATGATAAGCCCCCGCTGTTACGCGGGTTATTTCCCAACATTTGATCGACAGTTGACTTGCTTTGCCTAACTTAAATTTACCCAGCTAAGTGCCAATCACTATGCCAATGTTCCTTCCAGATCCTTTGTATTGATTTTGTATTTACTACCATACATAACTATTCTCTCTCTCATTTCGACAGGCTTCTGTTCTAGTCTTTTGGCTATGGTAAATCTTCTACCCTTTGGTAAAGTTTTCGAACATCCCCCATGTCGTTACAATACTTAATCGAATCGACCGCCCGCTTTTCGTGCTCTCTCTTTTTCTTCCTGAGAAGTTGGTGTTCCTCTCTTCTTTTTTGCCGGAAGAGCTCTCTGGTGGGCTACTCTCTTAGCGTCTTGCTTGCAGCATTACCTGATAGGCCTAGACAATGTGAATGACAATGTCTCTAATGCTAGTCTTCTGTGATAAGTGCTAGTTGCTAGCTGGACGAGAGATTAAGCTCATTGAAATTGATATCTAAATACTTGGCATTGCGTTTGGCTGGCAATCGAGTTCCATCTGGGAGTGCCAGTGTGATGCTTCTACAGTTTCCAGCTGAGCGACTGCCTCATCCTCCAGTTCGTTTAAGACACTATAGTTCCGATTTGGAAGAGTTGATTCGGGGCCCCATTTTTTGTAGAACTCAAACAGTTTACGGATGTGGGTTTCGAATTTTCTAACAGCTATCGTTGGGGATGAAGATGTAGATTATGTCAGTGAATCATCAGCGAAGAGGAAATAGTAGAAAAATGGTCCAAGTTTGGATAAACTTCACTGTTGATTTGTAGCTTTCCAGTTGCACAAAGAAGTTTCTGGAAGAAAGAAAAGAAAATATTATTTTTATTGGTGTTGGAGGAAAGCCCAGTATGTTGAGTTAATAAACAAGCGCCTCAATCCATACGCAACATTAAGGAAACATTAAGGAAGCATGCGACGACGGTGACTTGGCGGTTTTTGAGGGCAGATGTGGTGTCTTCATGGAACTTTAGGAGTGGATGTAGTGTGAAAAGCTTTTCCCGACAGCCGAACTGCATGTCTGGGTTTTTTTTACAGCATCTACTCGTGTCGTTGTTTCCGAGTAGTGGTCCGAGTCAATGTCGGCCGCCCGGAACGTCCCGACATCCAAAACATTGACAGAAAACATGTCTAGCGTCAATCGAAATGTGATCAATTTGATTGATTATTGGACGTTTTATCATGCAGATACACGAAAAAGTAAAACTATTTGTAGGACCACATTTAAAATTTTAAAGAGTGATATGATTTCGTCATACAATTCGATGAAAATTTCAATGTAATTAAATTCAAAGATTCATTTATTGCAAGTAGAACCCACCGAATTTCATTTACAATTAGTTTTTGCATAAATTTTTGAATTTAATATCTGTTGCTTCAAGGGCTTCCAATGCCTTACTCCACCACTGACACATTCATAATGTTGGTTGACACAAGGAAAACTGCAACATAAAAAAAAAATGAAATATTGTTGTGGCACACTCATTCTTTCGACAGACCATCGCATCAAAGAAACCACAATTTGGTGGATGAGTCAGTTCTCAGTTCTAGCAGTGAATCAATACACACACGAACATAATGATGACACAAAAGTTATTCGTACCAAAATGATAAAAAAATATTAAAAATTACTTTAAAATAAAAATGCAACAAATAAAAGTTATGAGATGAGAATATTTCTATAAAAAATACAAAATAAACACGCCCAAGTAAAGAAAACGTTGTTATATAATAATATTGAACCAAATTCCAAATAGCCCAGACGTCAGCCATTCGAGGTCATTTTCCAAGTTATACAAAACAACTGAACAAAAGTTTTTTTATAAATATATTTGTTCTGTCCAAAAGTGATATATGGAAAGTAATTATTTATCTACTCCACAATGAATGTGTTTTCATATTGAATTTCCATTCTTGAATGCACTTGCACCAGAGTTTTCAGGTAGAATTTTTGTCGTGAGAATGTATCTTAGGAAAAGATATTCATACGGATGTTACACTTGTATGAATCTTTTGTATAGGTACAAACAAAAAAGAAAAAAACTTTCCGTCAGCATGGTGCCATATGGAAAATTAACACGCATATCAAATTACGAATGGGATATACAGAGACATCCTATTTCAAACAAGAGACAATGTTTGTATGGATGAAACTAAAGGTATTTGAATATTTTGGTTAGAAAGCATTTTTTACGGAAATAAGATACGGATATGAAGTTTGTTTGCCTAGGATGAGGGTATGATAAATTTATTTGGCCTTGACCGAATATATAAGAGAAAGTATTTTTTAACATACGTTTTGTAGATAGTTTATGTTACAACGTCAAAATACTTTACTTGAATATAGATTCTTTATAAATAAGAATAAGAATAATTATCTATAGAAAGTATCTACATATTTAAGATTTAAGATTTAAGCAAAAAATGGAGAAATATTTCGATGTTCATTAGAAACACGAATAAACAAAAAGACCTCATGCATATCACATTATTTCGATTTTTTGCTATAACTTGGGAAATTTTGGGAAACTACCATTAACAGTATTTTTAATTGTCAAATTGTCAAACATCTCAAGAAAGAACAAATCAAGTAAAAATGAGGCGATTTGACACTCAAAAATACTGTCTATGGTAATTTCCCCAAACTTTTCATTTTCAAAAAATTACAACTCGGCTTTAGCGCAAAAATACGAATTATACGAGTAATCCGAAACTTCCGTACCTTTACAAGATTTTTTTTTTACAAAAGAGTGTAAAACTTTTGAGAATTAAGTATTCCGGTTATGTAAAACCTCCATTATTTTATAATACCATGGTTCATTGGAACAATTAAAAATAAATTACACGATTGGATCGCACGTACTTGCTCTTATAGATAAAGTTACTATATATGCTTAGCCTTTTTAATTAAAAAATTGTAAATGCAGTTTTAGAAAAAATATAAAAAAGCATAAAATTTGATTTTCAAATGACTTAAACAGCTTCTTATAAATTTAACCTCAAAACGAAGTATGCAATTTGATTTCTTCTATAATGATACATTTTTATAAAAAAAATTGAAAATCGAGACGATTTAAAAAAAACAAAAACTATTTTTTATCTATAAAATTTTGTCAGGGCTTTTATAAAAAGAAATTGGTACGCAATTTTTAAGATATTATTTACCAACATCTAAAAACTAAATTTTGAAAAAAAATATTGAGTAGTTTTCGAAAAAAATGATTTTATTTGAGTCCAAAATGAATGAAAAAAAATCGGTTCTATGGTAGGCACCAAATACCGGTTTTTGAAAAAAATGGTTTTCATTTGAAGATAGACCTTATCCAAAAAAATTACCATGATTTTTTTAATCAAAATCGTAGTAACCATTTTTTAGAAAAATACATTTTTTTTTTTAGAAAAATAAATTTTTCTAAAACCGGTATATGACCTGTCATTACCTACCGTTATTTTTGGTCCAAAAAAAATAGTTCAAAAACAAAAAGGTCTGGGGCTAATCTCCAAAAAACGTCACATTCTAAGTTTGAAGTAAATCCACCAATCCTTTTATACTGAGACAGACAGAATTGTCGGGCCCACTTTTTTCTCATTCTCAATCATCGTTATGTCATGTTTGATTGTTATCTCAACTTTTATATTTGAACAAATGCATAGCTTGATATATAGTAGGTACCTAAATCTTAGGTAAAAAAAAGATGATTATGCCAACAAAACGACATCTCGAAATATTCAAAAATTTAACATTTTTTCGTCAACTTTTTTGATTGAGAATTTTACCCTTTTTTTAAATTCGTCAAAAATACAAATATTAATATTTTGCTACAAACAAATTTTTCTGAGTGAAAAACATAACAATGTGAACTGAGCGCTAAACGAGCTTCAAGATTATGCGTTGATACTCTTCTAATTTGGTAGATACTCACATTAATTATGATTATTAACTTTTGATTAAATCTCAGCTTTCGAATGTCTTACATGTATTCAAAAACTGCAGAAATGTAGACAGTTTTTGAAAAGATAAACTACCATTGTCTGAACCATTTTTTTTTTTTTTTTTTTTGAGAAGTGACGTAAAATGTTGGACTATACGAAAACTTCCATATTGACATTAATTTTAAGAAAAATATTATATCAAAAAAAATTATTCAGCTATGTAAAAATGCAAAAAAATTGGAGATACAAACTGGTTTAAAGGATTTTTTTTTTATTTTCAAAAAGCCGCCGTATAATTTCAATAGTATTGACCAATTTATTTGTAAAATAAACCGAAATCTTTATTTTGAGATGGACAACTTCAAGCTCTAAAATCTCGACTCTCCCATAAACGATTTAAAAATTTCAGAAATACTTATAACAAGCTCAATTTCACATTTAATTTCATACTAAACACGTTCGTTTTTACTGTTTTACTGTGGGCCAGAAATGAGAAACATCCTTTAAACACTCATATTTTTATTTTCTATCTACCAATTTCCATCAAAATCTGATATTTCAAACCGGATGAGCGCCCTCTTCCTATTAATTTAGGAACTTTATAAAACTTTCAGCATATATGGGGATGCAATGATTTTCATGTTTTTTTTTCTGCTTCATACAGTGGACCACACTATAATGTACATTAATACCAAAATCCATCAAAATCGAACTATTTTTGTAAAAAAATAAAAATAAAAAAGCGAAAAATTATTTTTCGGCATTCTTACCCTCATTTTTGAGGCTTTATACTTATAGCGTTGACAAAATATTGAACTGGACAACTAAATTGAGTACCTATTTTGGTTGACAGTTAAACAATATTCTTGTTGAGTGTTCATTTTATTTTACCCTTCGTTGTCTTTATTCCATTAATATGTACCAAGAGGAACCTATCTATTTTGATTTCTATGGAAAAACAAAACTTAGTTTTATGACACTTTCAATGCATTTTTTCGATCACACCTTTTGTAAAAACGTATTTTAAAGTTGTCGTGCTTTTTTTTTTATTTTTATGGGAACAAAATGAGAAAAAATTAAGTGTCATATGGGCTTAAGTAGCAGTTATGCTTCGTATACGCGGCTATAAAAAATTTGACAATATGACAATACAGCTTCAAACCAGTACTAATACCTTTTTATTAGGTAATTGAAGTAGGTATGTTGTATATACATAATACATATACCTTCCTATACTTAAATGTAAAAAAGATACTTTCACTCTTGATAACCCTCCATCACGTACATATATGTACGTAAGTACACATTTCGAGCAATTTTAATTGCATAGATTAGGTAGACGAATTTTAAAATTTGCAAATAAATTTTATCTATAAAGTGAATTATTACCAAATTAAAACCCACCTCTTAAAAAAGATTCATGAGAAATAAAAAAAAAGATACCTACAACAGCAGCAAGCTAATAAGGTAAATTGCAAAATTTTCATTACGTTTGCTTGAAATAAATAAAAAAAAAAATAAAACTATTCACATTCACCTACAAATAAGTTTATGTGTTCACAGTCTTCTTGCTATATGTAACTATACAAGTTGTGGCACAATTTTATTCAAAAGATGCATTACAACAAGTCTGACTGCAAATTTAATTATCATACTTTTGTCTTAAATTATTTTTATTTTTTTTTTAATTCTTTGAGCAACATAACGAATTGTATCTAAATATGGTGAAGTGATACTATTGTAAAGGTGTATGCAATAATTGTGTACCTATATTCTTGCTTAATGGCATTTCTACGAGCAACCTGTTTGTATCTATACTATATGCGCCTTTAGCACCCACTAAGGCTATAAATGAAACAAATAAAAAAAAATATATAAAGATAAAATTTATTATTGCAACTGTTGGGATCGAGTTAAATTATACTAACGTCACCTTGTAGTGAATGGTATTTGTTTGTGTTTCCATTTTTTTTCTGTTTTCTTCTATATTTCTAAAACATTTTGCAATCCAGACTCAATGAGTCACTGTAACTTGTAAATGTGGATGCGGTTGTGCCAGTGATGTTATAAATTTTCTAAAGTAGGCACTCCATTTGGCATAAATACAATTCTTGAACACATACATTTTCAAAAGTACCTACTCATTTTATTACTCTGAGTACCTCCTCTGAGCATGTGTTCCTTTTTTATTCATACATATGTCTTAGAACCTCCAAACCAAAAGATTTGAAATATGCTATTTTATAGTTTCCCATCCGCCTTTTTCCGGTAATAATTGGATTCTTTAATTTTTTATAGCATTTTTCCAAATTTTACATATCGTCCCGTTTCTGCGTGAGCCACGTATCTACAAATCAAATTTTGTTAAATTTTTTAAAGAAATTTTAGTTTTTTCTCGAAATTGAATAATTGTATTGACTAAAAAAAAATTTAATTAACTGTAATACATATTATTTGAGATTATTTCACCATTTATAGTTTTTCATCTTCCTATTCATATATTTTCAGCGATGTCTAATGTTAAGCAAAATCTTTAAAAAAAATGTAGTTACGAGGTTCACGTAGAAACGGGACTATATATAAATGGGCTCTTAGTAATTGCTGTTTTAGAACAGACTTGTTTGGGGACGAAGTCATCTTTCGAAGCGTCTGGTTTGAGGATTCTATCACTCCTGAAAAAGTGCAAGACATAATTCAAAATATTTGAGATAAATCTAAATTGGAATGTAAAAGAAATTATGATGATTACAGCAGTTATACCATTGAAGACACTGAATAGATGTAACGGTTTTAATTTTCAAATATATTATAACTTTTAAACATTTGCTTTTTTATAAAAAAAATAATTTTTCATTTATCTGCATGGCTTGCTTTCATTGAGAGCATTTTGTTTTTCGGTCCTTTAAGACAATAATTTTTGTGAAGGGGTGGGAAACTCTATCATTGAGGAAGAATCATCTTTTAATTCTAACAAGAAATAAAATGTGTATACAAAAAGTACGTATACGCCGTAGTGCACACATTTTCCTAATACAGTTTACACAAACTCGTAGGGTAAAATTCGGATGTTTTGACATGCAGAAAGAATTGACATCAGTACTTTTTCCAAAAACTAAGCATTTGGCACATTTTAAAAGACATCAAAGTAAAGTTAGCAACGATTGGTTTTGTGTTATAGTAAACAAATTATCATTGTGGTATGAGTTTTGTTTGAGAATGGGGTGTTTTTGGGTTTTGAAGTCTGTTGATGTGATATTTATAGTAAGTAAGTAAGTTTAATTTCTCAAGTAGAATGTTTTTGTTGAAAAAAAAACTGAAAAAAAACTATGTAATGTTGCACCAACATTTTTTCATTTAACTTCAACTCCAAAAACTAATTAGTTGGATCATCTTTATATTTTTTACAATAAAAAAAAATCATTTTGAAGGAGGGTTTGACATTTCCTTTAAAGCAGCAATATACAGTATGTCAAATTCTCCTTCTTGGTTATTCTTCTTAAGTTTTGTTGGTTTGCCAAAAACATTTTTTTGCTTTACCAATTATCTTGAGTGCAAAAAAAAAACGCATTTGGAATTCAGCATTGCTCAGAAATATCCCACCTATAGTATACACGAACTCGATATTTGATTATAGAAAGAAATGATCTATTTTAAAGTACCAGTGATTTTATGCTATCACTCATACCCAAAAAAATTACTGTGGGCTCTCAGCCTATAAGAATATGCATTATAATCTAATATGACCGAATGAGTTTAAGTAGTCAAAACTGGCTGGGATATGAAAATCGTTAGTAGCAAAACTATTGTCAAATAATTCTAAAAATAGCCTCAATTCTTCATATTTCATTTGCTCTAAGAAAACTATAAATATTAAAATTATAATTAAACGGGGTTTTTCCTCGGAAAGTAACACATTTTAGGGTAATTTCCAACCATCTCCAATTTTTTTGAAGTACCTACATTCAGGATAAGAATAAATAAAGCTCTGAAACATGTTCTGACTTCCTTAATAAAACCCTCAAAGAAGCTTGTATTTGTTATGAAAATAATACCTTTTAAAAGACAAATAACCGACTTAAAATTTAAGACTGTTAATATTTTCTCTTGGATGCTATTGTCAGAACTGGAATTGAAATGGGACCACCAGCTTTCAAATACAAAAAGAACCATCAAAATCGATCCACCCAGTCAGAAGTTCTGAGGTAACAAACTTAAAAAAAAAAACAGTCAAATGTAATATGTACCTACAGGGATTAATAGATTCGATAAGTCTTAATCACAAAATCCAGAAAGAGACATAAATTCCTATAAGTTTGTTTCAACTCCCCATCCTATTGAACTTCTTTAGACGTTTTAATGAACGCAAAAATGAAAAAAAAAAAAAAATACTTATAACATCCCTGTTGCATTTATGATGAATCTTTCTATCTTCTTCTACACTACCTCTATTATATGTTTTTTTTACATTTTGTCTGTATTTTGTTGTTGTATTATTTCACCTGAATAACAAATTCAAAGAGTTTAATTGTTTCACCGTTACGCTAGGTTCTTCCCTACTTACTTTTTAAACTTAAACAACAATCCACACCATAAAAAAGTAGACTGTATAATGTCTGGTGGTGTGCAGAATTTATTTATTATTTTAGTTTTTTTTTTCATTATTGCGTTACAATTACGATTCAGTGCACGACTTTATGATTTTCAATGTTTGATTGTACATATAAAAGAGTTAGTTAGAGTTAGCTTAGAGCTGTTATAAACGTTATAAAAAATTATGTGTAAAGGTGCAGCTATACAAAAAAAAACAGGGGCGCTAAAAATTAATGTTGCTTGATTGTTGGTTTGTTTGTAGGTAGGCATTTTTCTTTTTTGTAGCCGTGTTATTATTACCTTCACTTTGATTTTCGATTTATTTCACTTGATCATCACTTTTTTTTTGTTTTTTTTTTTATGAAAGAAAAAAAAAATCAGTCGAATTAGCATGTGAGTATAAACCATGATTGGCTTCACTTGCCAAATATACCTGCTGCCGTTCTAAAGAATTTAGATGTGAAAGTCAAGGCTGTGACACTAGGATTACGTAATCGATATCGAAACGTGTTCGATGTGTGCATTGGATAGTAGGTTATGAGGTGAATGAAAAAAAAGAATAAATAAATAAAATTAAAACTAGGACAGAATATAGACCTGCAGAAATGCATTATAATTGCAGCGGTTTCAATTTTTTTTTTTTTTTATTTATTGAAATGGACAAATATGAAAATGGAATTTAATGCTAAAATAGGCAATAAATTATTTTTAATCGTTCGGATAGCTATGAAATTGTTTCTGTATGGGATATACGGCTCAACTCGTGCAATATCCACGTACATAGGTACGAGTAAGTGCAATTTTCCCCGAAACTATTTGCTAGGACAAAGCCGCAATCGTATTTTCATTAGTTTACACAAATGAGTAGGTAATGGATGGATAGATGAATAAATCTTTAAATGTTAATGCAAGACTTACGGGCCAAAATCATGCAGGTGAGAAACTTCACTGTTAAAATCATTAAAAATTCAACTTTATTTGACTATCATTTAGTTGAGTTAAGTTATCATTTATCATTTATCATAAGCTAATCATAAACGGACAGAGCTCAAATTTTTTTTTTCAATTTATTGCAAAATATTGAAATTTTAGTGTAGATTCATTTAAGAAAGAGATAAATTCCAATAACCATCCAAAATCAGTATCACTTGTTAGAACTCAATTAAATAAAGTTCTTAAATATATAAAAATATTGTGCTTGAATTTCTAGTAAAAGTTGTATTTATTAATGTTATTTCAATTTTTGTATTATTTATTACATAGAACTCATTCGAAGCCCAAAAAGCGTTCCCGGAAATAACGTTCCCGAAAATGACGTTTTGATCTTTTTATCGTTTATTTTCTTTCTAACAAAAGTAAACGAAATATTTTTGGAAGAAGTTCGAGATTATCACGGAAGGGTTCACAATAAATCCAAAATAATTGTCAATGCACCATTATTTTTAAATGTTTAATAAAAGATACCTTTCACAAAGCATGTTTTTTTTTTTAAAGGTCGTAAACAGCTGAAAAAGTCATATTATGTCACAAAACAAAAAAAAAAAATAAACTCTTGACAAAAAAAAAACTAAGAGAACACTATTTTTTTTATTTTTTTTTACTGGTTTTTGATAGGCTGTTTTATTTCAATAAATAAATGAGATAATTATTCGCAAAGCTAATTCTTTTGCTTTTTCTGCCACAAGACAAAATTGTTTTTATGTTAATTTTTAAAAAGTTGGCAATTTGTATTCAGTTTGACAAATACTAACATCTATTTACAAATTTATTTTGCTTTATAATCATTATACACCAACCGAATTTCGCAAAAAGATTACGAAATCTCGTTGAACCTAAATATGCTAAAACTGTTATACAAAAGAGAACAATGTGTTATAAATGTGTTTCCACAACAAAATCAAGTACATTTCTTAGGAGATTCCTACACAACCAAAAAAAGATTTTGAAAACTGAAAAGTATGAGAAATCTAAAAATTATATTCAGTGTGAACCCCATATTGGTTAAATTTTTCTAGGTTAAACTATAAAACCATTTCAAAATGTAAAAAGAAACAAAATTATTAAGATGCAAAACTAATAACGCATTTGGAGCTGCGATCTTTCTTCCTGTTCCAGGGATAATGCGTGCGGCTTGATTCCTAAGTGCCAACTCACTAGTGCCACTATGGGTCTTATCGAATATCTATTTCTTGTTGAGTCTTAGCATTACGAGGAGGCGGATCTTGTAACTGATCTAACAAAAGTCCTCTAACTTTTAATCTTATTTCGTTTCCACAGTACTGCCAGGAGATTATGTAAAACCTGCTAATCTACCAAATTCTATCCTATTGCGCTTTAAAACCACCATCAGGGACTAAATTCAATATGTACATGCTGATGTATTGGAACGTTTTTGTTCTGTGTCTTGGCACCACCAGAAGACTAATGAAGTTCCTGTTGATATCACACCTTTAAATAGCTGTGTCTTAATGCTACCTGAGCCTTGGCAGTTCATTTGCTTTTCAATCAGTCTTTTCTTTTACTATGTCTTAGATCTTACGGGGTCCTAAGTGATACTTACCGATGTACCTAAGCCTCAGAGGCCTTATAGTATAACTATTGATCTACCAAAGCTTTGCAGACAAAAAAGAAAAGTGTGGCGTGAGCTGGTTTGTTCTTCCTACTCATCCATGCAGCTTCTACAGAAATCATTTGAGAACACTGCCAGTCTTCTAGCTTGTTATAGCAGTTTCCGGTAAAGACACTTCTTAAAATTGTGAGTTAATATTTAATCTTTTTACAGACAACAATCATTTAGAACGCTTCCGATCCAGTACCAATATTCGTTAGATCTGTTTTTTCATCGCCACTGCATCTTACTTTTGCATCAGTTTAGGTACATGTAGGGATTATTATTCCAATATTCACTTTTTTGTGTGAAGTAGGTGTTATAATTCCATTTCTAGCGAGTCCATCGGCTTTCAAAGTTTCCATATAAATAAATTGAAAAACTAATTGAAAAATTTCCAGTCCAACAAATCGAATAACCTAAATAAAGTTCAAATTTTGTTTGTGTTGTTTAAGTTTATTTTTTTTTCAATACACACAATCTTTCATGAATTATTTTATAGCCTTCTAATGCTTCTTTTTTTAATTCTCCACACCCTATAGCTGCAGTTTACAACTAAAAGTACTAATGCACGCAAGGCAAACACCATCTACGAGCATAATGGTTAATTGACGCACAAACAAAATAATAATAAACAACTTTCAATAAAAATATTCATTCCTCTATAGTTTCTGACTTGAAGTTAAATAAAATGCACACTTTTCATAAATAAAGGTTGTGGGTGTTCCATTAATTACCCATTAACACACAATTTGTAAAGATACAAACAATAATAGTAATCGTTAAGGTAGAAAAATTTCTACAAGAAAAAAAAAAATAAAATAAAGAAAATAAACTACAATATTGATGGTAGGTATAGAGGTTCATAGTGAAGCTCTATTAACAAGGTTCGGCAATAACAAGTTTAACTTGAAAGAATCTTAAATGCATAATAAATTGATTTTTGAACTATTTATGGTCATTGTTTGTTATTTTTCAGCTCATAGGCATTAAGTTTATCTTTTCTGTTTTGTCTTTTTTTCCTTCAAATTTGAATCAGTAAATGGAACATGTTTTTAAAACAACCAATCTTTGTTGTTTCAGGTAGTTTTTTTGTATGCTTTCAATTTCCTGATATTTTTTAAGTCATTTAGGAAAATCAATTGATTTAAAATTTTATTAGTGCACTTTTTCGAGCATTACCGTAACAGAAAAAAATAAAAGCAAATATTTCTGTATCGGTACCCATCTCCCACGAAACCTTTTTCTCTATTTCTGATTTTTTCCAAAGCGACTCAACAATTTTGTACACATATAATTTTAATGATTTTTACGTTATTTTATGACAAAATTCATTATATGTTTATATTTAATATATTCAAAAACTCTATCGATTCCAATATTAACTTTGGCTATATCACTTTTCGATTGAAAATAGGTTTTCCACCTTTTTCTAAGATCACCCCAATTTACCCTACTGAAACTCCAAATATTTTAAAATTTCGTAGTTATAAATTTTAAAATTGAATATTTGTTAATGTAATATTTTTTTTGTTATATTCTGTAAGGCTTGCCAAATACATAACCTTTAAAGCTTTGATGGGATATCGATAGTAATAATTTTATGCAGTCTGTCGACAACTGTTAGTTAACCCTAGATTATAATAACAAATATATTTCAAAATACTCAAAACCAAAGCCTTAATTTAATATTATTTTAAATTTTCTTTCCAACAAAATAAAAATATAAAAAAATTGTACGCTGATTTTTTGAGAATTATTCCACAAACATTTATTTTGACTTTTAAAGGTCCATTGTAGATTTTTAACGTGACTTTCATGTATTTATATTTATGATCTATAGATTCCAATATCAATCTGCCCTCTATTACTTTTAGTTAAGAAAATAGCTTTTCGACCTTTTTCTGGGTTGACCCTAGGGTTGCCATACATTTTTTTTATCAAATTTAAACAGCCTTGTGAATTTATATAACCTAGTACAAGAACGTTAATTTTTGCAATTATCTATAACTATTTTAAAATTAATAAAAAATGTGTGGCAACCCTTGACCTGCAGCAACACTAAAAATTAACAATACTTTGAAAAAAAAACTCTCGCAAGCACTTCATCCCGCGGCCAAACTGTATTTAATGTACTCAACTAGTATCAAAGCAACTATTTATAAAGCATCGGGCAGTTCATATCAACAAACCGCAAACCGCACCAAACAGTTATTTTTTGTGGATGAAGTGGTGTTTCTTGAAACAAACGTGGATTTTCACGAGACCAATAACGGATATTTTGTTTATTGACGAACCCATTAAGCCATAAATGGTCTTCGTCACTGAAGATGATTTTGCGCATCTTCTCCAGAGCTCAAACGGAGAACGTACGTCGCTTCAAATGCTCCATCGGTTTCAATTCTTGAGTCAGCTTGGATGGGTAGAAACCAAGATCCTTACACAAAATACGCCATAATGTAGTCTGACCGATGCCCAATTCTTGAGAACGCTTTGGAATTGACTGTTTAAGTAAGTCAAAGTGGCTGCTGGCTCTTAGACTAAACACATTATTTAGAGTTACCTAAATGAATGTATATAGCTCTCTATTCGTAGAAATAAAATAGATTATTATTAAAATTGCCCAAAACCAAAATACTAAAGACAATAATTTTAGAAATTCATTAGATACAATTAGAACTTACCTCCGTCTGAATGTAATGTAAGTTTCCATAAAAAAACACGTCTGTCTGTTGACCAAGTACCCTATTGTGTTTGTTTTAATTCACTTTACCTCGCCAACCATAACAAATTTATTTAAGCTTTCAATATTAGGCCAAACAAAAAAAACTGACACTTCTAAGCAACATATTGTTGCGTGTCAAACTCATGTATTGAAAACAATTAATAAATTAATTTTTATCGAAACGCATGCTACCAACACATAACATTTTGTTTTACAACCCAAAACAAACTAATAAAAAGAAAGCTTCATAAAAAAAAATCGATAAAAATTAAAACAGACACTGGTCGATGGTCACACTAATGCGAAAGAGCTAAAATGCGTTAGAAACAAAAATGCATTTCATACAAAATTTGTTGTCTGAAGTAATAGCGTCGAGTCACGGATTTTTTTTGTTTTTAATTTTTCACTTAATGTTGCAAATACGATTTGGTTCATTAACCTCACCCACTAAAAAATTATGATGTGGGAGTGCATTTAATTGAGACTCCAAAAATGTATCTACATTTTTTTTTATTAGATGTTGGTTTTTTTTGGTCTTGAGTTTTATGTCATCCCCTTAATTTGGTAACAGAAGTCTAAAAATAAAACACTTTCAGCTTCAAACTAAAGATCGGCAATGGTTGGGTTTTTATTTTTCCATTTTGGTCAAATGTCTTTGGAGTAAATTAATGGTTGTACACATATTTTAAATTTGGAGTCAGTTGACTAATAGTACGAGCGTTTCAATAAAATGTTTCAGTACGTGCTGATAGACTGATCGATAGTTTTGGTGTCGTAGACGGGAGGAAGTATTTTAAAAGATGTTTTCGAAATGCAATGGAAGTCTATCGAGATTGAGTTGGTGCGACGCGGCGTCTTGTAGAGCTGGTAATTTAATTTAGATCACGTAATTTTGTCTACAAAGAAGGGGTTTGGAATGTGTTAAGAGATTAAAAGTTATTCACTTTTAATTTTAAGTTCTTATTTGGGAAACATGTTATTTTTTGAATAGGTAACCAGAGATATTCAAAGATATTCAAATTAACATTTAAATAACATTTATATATTTTTATATATTTTTAAATATTGTCACTTTGAAAGTTCGAAATATTCCTTCCCAAAAGTTATCCGTAAAACATTTTTTTAGATACGCTTCTGAAGTTCAACCACAGCATTTAAATTTCATGTCGATATTACATCAAAATATACCTAAAAGGAAATTCTGTCAATCCAATTTGCTCCTCGATCAAGGCAATATCCTGCAGCAAATTCGTATTAAATTATATCATCATCGTCCCCATTAAACAATCGTTGGTTTTGTACCTTTCAATTTCAATGAAAACTTAATTCAATTAACTTTGCAACAATGCGGTAGTCCTTGGCCTCGTCATATACACATCCACAATACAGCCCTAGCCAACCATTAAAAAATAAAGAAAATAATTAATTCCCATTCAATCCATTAACATCACAGGTACTAAAAAATACTTTTTCCAGAGTAAATTTTACCTCGGTATGTATTTTATTTTTCTTTCAATACAAAATGTATGCTCTGCTATGTTCATTTAAAATGCCCTTCACATAATATGTATTGTTGCATTGGAAGCGATGATGGTAAAGATTTTCACTTGAATCTTTACCACACACGATTCGAAGTTTTTGCTGCTAAAACACTTAACACGACTTGCTAATTAAATTATCATCACAACATTTTAATGCCCCCTGCAAATAAAGTGCATTTATAAAATGTGTGGTATTGGTATTCACAACTTTTCCTTCAGCAAACTACAGCTTGTGTATCCATTTTCACTATAAAAGCAAAGTCCAGACAGACACCATAGGTAAGTAAGGTAGAGGTACATTATAGTCGTGTTGATGGATTTTCATTGCACCATTTTTCTGAAACCACAAAAACCCCAAATGCAATATTATATGAGAAGATATTTTTATTTCACTAGGCAGGGCCGTAGGCTTTTGTTTTTTGATGGCAAGAGTTGAACTTGAATGCTTTTAATGTCAAAGACTAATCTTGTCAATATTTGGAATTTTTTTTATAAAATTTAGTTTTTTTTTTTTGTTGAAATGGAGTTAAGTGTTGGTGAAAATCTGAAAACTCACAATTTACTCACAGAAAGAAATCGTTTTTTCCTACGAATAAATTGACTAGTTTTTCGAGGGTAAACTATTTAGTGACCAAGATCAAGCTGCCAAAATTTTCTTTTGTTATTTCATTTTTTTTTTGTCTTATAAATTGTATTAACAATTCGGCCCTTTTACCAAAACAAAACTACGCTACTAGACATAGCTGGTTTCCAGGAACGACAAAATTAAAAACATAAAATATGGTTGAATTAAATTTTGAAGGTGAGGTATTATTATACTGTAAAAATAACGATACAATAAATTTTTGTATCTTTTTCAATTTGAAGTAAATCTTAAAAATAAATTTTGTTCATCAAATTTGGCCTTGAGTTTTTGTGCTACAAATGAAAACTAATCTTTAGCGTTATAAATACAAATGCGTATTCATTTAATCGAAAAAAAATTGTCAACTTTGTTTGATACAAAAAGCAAAAATCAAAATTAAAAACTCTTTATTTTTTATGATTTCGACAATTTTTTAGTTCAACTCAATACCACCATTTTCCACAGAGATACAGTCTATTGAAAATTACTAGAACTTTTAGAAAAAAATCATGTTCCTTTAATTCTTTAGAGTAGAACTAGTTTAGAAAATAACAAAGTTCAATATGTTTGAGTATAATTTCTTCCGCGACACAAAAATTTATTTTTCTAAAGGATTTTAATCTACCGAAAAAGCACTCTCTTCTAACATTTTGGCTGAAGTTAAGAGGACTTATTCCACATAGCGTTAGTTTTTGGGATGTACACCGGTAAAAAAACTCCAATTGAGAGGATAGTATGGAATTTCTTAACTCTTGATACTGGCCAAGGTTATTATGGTGAAAATCAGAGTAAAATCAATAAAAAATAGATATTTATGATTTTTATGTATTTTTTAACATTTTTTTGTGAAGAATGCAGAAGTCGTACAAGAAATTGGTTAAAGTTTTTATTAGCATATCTCAAAAACAAGTTTTGACTTCAGATTTGGGTTCAGCGTATCAAAATCCCTTATAAATGTATAGTTTGGTTTGAGGGGTGTTTTCGTTGCAGACCAGTGTAATTGATAAATTCTGGTACTTTAAAACCTAATTAAGTGAAAAGGCGAACAACCTTTCAGTAATGTGTATCAATTTTATTTCAATAAACTACAGTTAGCATCTTTATCAGCTATCAAAACTTTTACCAATTGAACAATAAGATACTGATTTTTAATTTTTTATCAACTATCAATAGATAGTTGGGAATCGGAATAGGGTTGTGAATTTTCATAATAATTTGGTTTTTTGAAGAGCAGGATTTTCGTCTTAAAACTAGAATTTTGAAAAGCTAAGTTTTGACCCACTCCCGACCAAAACCATCACTTCTGAAACCAATAGTATAATAATTTTGAAAATAAGAGTTTTGAAAGCAGAACTTTGAGAACAGAATTTTGAAAGCAGATAATATTGTTCAAAGAATGTCATAAGTTAAAGGAGACAAAATCAAGAAAATGTCTAGAATATCCCAATGCATTAACCAACCAAATGAAAAAAACCAATATACTTAGACAAAATTATGCCGATTGCGTATACACTGCAACAGAAGTCATAAGTCTCTTAAGGTCCATAGTAAATGAGTCCTAAACAAAATAGTTTCTGATTTCTTACAAAGTTAAGTTCAAACATCCAAGCATCACCCTTTGATACATTTATTCGACATAGTGTGCAACAAATTTCTGCTGATAACAAATTTCGGGCAAATTTTGTGTGAGAGCAAAATCAGCAAGTTAACCGCTTCCTGCTGAGAGCTTTTATTTTGAACAAAACAAGCGAAAAAAGTTAATTAATCCTGCAAATCAACATAAAATATACGCTTGCTGACCTTTGTTTTATTTGATTTCAGAATCAAAATAATAAGTTTCTCAGTTCGTGTCACATTTTGCCTTAGAGATACTTAAACTTTAAATACTGAATATAACAAAAAACTTCGATTCTTAACATCCCTTAAAGGAAAATTGAAAAAGTTACTCGCAGGTATTTGCAAAATGAAATTCGACTTATTCGCTTCAAAAAAACCTTGCTTTTGGTAACTTTTTCCATCACTTGCACGTTAGTTTCATCCCACTGAGTTCCATCTAAAGTTTCATACACAGAAATTTGTTCCAAGGATAATACATTTATTTTTTCCAAACAAAAGAAAATCCACCATCCAAACTTCCTCAAACCCTAAGAGAGCTTAAAAACAAAACAAATTCACTCATCTATATTTCACATGAATCAAAACTACAAAAATAAATATAAACTTTATCTGTGAGGTTCTTGCTTTTATATACAACCCAACCAACAAACTGGTAACAAAATAAAAAAACATTTTGAAAGGTATTCAGCAGAATGCAATGCAGAATAAAAATAATAATAAAAACAACAACAAAAATAATAATAATAGAACCACTTGTTCTAAATTTTTCACCTTCACCATGTGTCTGGTGTTTCGTTTTATATTTTTCTACCATAAGTTTGTCTGACTCTTTGCTGGCTGCCTTCACTTAGTTTCTCAATTTTTCATTCCTTTTGACTTCTTGTTTTTTTTTTTTTATTTTGTTTGTTTTACACTCATTCGATTTTGAATTTGTTTTTAATTGAAAACCTTCGCACAGGTGAAGACAACAATAGCAAGTTGAAGTTGAGGGGCCCTGTGCCGCTTTTAAACCAAGCTTTACCTTCATGGCTTAATAACATAAATTCTCCTTCTCACTCTCTAACCTCTCCCTATACCGATGCCACTACCGGCCAGGCCACCACCTAAGCAAACAAATTGTTTTAAAAAAAAATATCAACACAAAATATAGGTCGAATATTAAGCATTGGGGACGTATACTCAGACTCACAGAGCATATAGAATTCCATGAAAAGACAGGCTTAAAATATTTAATGGAGTCTCCATTCCACTGCTGAAATTTCATTAATAAATAAAAATGCGAGAGTTCTGTTTGTTTGGATTTTCTTTTGCTTCTTCTGGTGAAAGTAATAATAATTCTGACGGTATTTTGTTCTAAATAATCTTTAAATAAAAAATTAAAATCAGTACAATGCGTTGGTTGGAGTTAATTTATTTTTATTTTTGATATTGTTTCTAATGAAATTTTTTTTAGCAGGTATAAAATATTTAGCCTTTTTTTGGTCTCTTATTACTTTAAGTTGATACAGCTAATTTATTATTAAATTAAAACAATTAATTAAAAATAAAAATGAAAACTTTTTCGTAATTTCAAAAATAATTTGTGTCTTTGAGTCAACTCTGATTATCTTAAGAGCTTAGTCAGCAAGAGAGCAGAAAATTAAAAGAATAGGTCAAGATCAGATACAAAAATAAAATGCTCGACTGCATCGTACGTATACTTGCTCTTATAGCGAACTAAGACTTTTTTTTAATAAAATTTTGTAAAAAATGTCTTAGAAAAAAGAAGACAAACAAAAAAATATAAAATTTGATTTTTATTGGATATTTATTTGATATTTATCAAAATTTTAAAACAAAATTTGAAAAAAATGTTGAAAAAAAAATGTAAGAAAAAAACTATTTTAAAAAAATATGGTACCTATTAAAATTTATTTCTCGTTCAAAGAATTGTTTAAACTAAGTAAGTCATTGAAGGGAAAACCAGTAATTAAAAAAAAATCTATATATATAGTAGGTGGCGTAAAAGCGATTTTTAACCAACAAAGAAATGTCATAAAAAGACATATGGACCTTATTCACAAAAGCCACTATAATTTTTTTCATACAAATCGTAGGGGTCGTTTAAAAAATAAAAATAAGTTTTTTTTCTAAATCGATATATGCGTGCAGTGCCGATATTTTTGTAAAAAAAAAATATTTCAAAAACCCTTTTTGTGAAGTCACAAATCGGTATTTTTTTATCATAAAAACGATACTCAAAAACACCACACCATGCATGAAAAAAAATCAAAGTCAAACTCATTTCAATTCACAAACTTTGTAATCAACTGATAAAAATCCGTTAAAAGCTAAATAAAATCAAAGTTTAGTTAAAATTCTTTTATTATACTTATACTTTTACATTTCGAGACTTTCAATCAAAGATAAAAATGCTTTCCAAAAAAAATTTTAATATTTTAAAAGTAAGTTTGAATCAAACTTTCAATATTTTACTCTATAACTTTTTCATACAAATTACTTCTTAATAACTGTAAAATCGATTACAAGATTATCATCAACACTGATTTCTATTGACCTTTTAATTTTCAATCTCAATATTAATTTTTATTTCCAGTTGTGTGATATTAATTCAAGTACCGTTGCTTTAAACAGATGTACACAAATGTCCATCGAGATCTTTGGTAAATAAAAATTAAAAAAAAAAAGAAACAAATTAATTTCTACTTTGCGAATTATTGTATTGCTCATTCAATTCTCGTTCTCAATGAATCATTACAGGGTGTAACTAACTTTCAATAAAATTTATTTAAAAAATCTTTAAATATAAAAACATTGGAATGTTTGTGTAGACAGTCCTTAAGTTGACGCAGAAAATTTGTCCATCTTTAAAATTATCAAGAGTTTAAAGCTAAGACACTTTTTATGTGTCTTAGCTTTAAACTCTTGACTGTACTTGACTTTTTATCTGTCTCAAAGTGATGAAGATTGCTTAAGCTAATAAACTAGATCTTTAAAACCCAAGGTCTCGTGACTTATACTACCTGGAGGGAATAGAATAGGAACCTACAACTTTCTGCTGAATTCGAAAAGCTAATATGAGATGCACTTGTTATGAAAAAAGGCTTTGCCAATTCCAGGTAAGAAGCATTAGGTAGTTCCTGTATTAGAACCTAAACATTCATCATGAAATTAATTAGGAATTATATAAGAATGATTAATTTTACCAAAGTCCAGGCTGTTACACTTTGGAACTTATTTCTTAATAAAATTTTTTATCGCCGTTAAAGTCGACATATTAATATTTAATTTCAATAAAAACTTTCATATTTCAAGATTATATTTTACAGAAGGTCTTAAAGAAGCTATATTTTAACAATTTCTGAAACACCCTGTTCATACCTCAAAACATACCTCCAAACTTCATTTATACTTCAACTCACTTGAATTTACGGAAAGTTTAATTACAGCTACGTGTATCTGTTTGGAAATATCTTTTAAGCATTCTCTGTGAGAGATGCAGATATAACAAACCACAACAAAGCCTCTGGATGTGCCTTGCCTTGCCTTGCCTGGTGCTTGGGCCTGATGGTGTTATTTAATCTCTCGAGTTGTGTATTGCATTCGAATTGAATAAGCAAACCAAAAAGTGGCTAACTCTAGTGTTAGGTTCCATCTTGGTTTCGGTCTTTCGGTCTGCATTGCATTTGTATATGTCTCTTTGAGTATAGAGAGTGCTTGTTGCCCATCATTATGATGATAGTACCCGCATCTTGAGAAGAGAAATCCGAACCCTTGAGCAAGATTGAAGTGTATTTTTGAGGAGGTCACATTGCAATGCATACGAGTTGGCGTACATTTATACGAAATATGATGGTGTTTCGTGTTTGAGTTCGAATGTAAGGCAAAGACGAAGATAAAGACCATGTTGTGGTCAAAAATATCGGTTTTGTAAATTGCATTTGTTGTTTTTTTTTTTTTTTATTTTTGGGAAATGTGTTCAACTGAGAACTGAGGTAACTATAATAAATCAAAAAGTAAACTGAACAAAAACAGAAAATTGGAAAAAAGTATTTAAGGATTTTGGTGGAGAATATGTTCTATAGAAGATTATTCGTCTTATCACTACGACTACCATGCAAGAAATTCTGTGATTGTTTTCTTGGTATTAAAAGCCTTGTTGCTGTGCATAGTAATTGCGCACTGTGAAATTGTGTAAGAATTTCAGATAACTCAGAACAAAAGTAGACCAGCGCCAGTAAATCGATTTCAGACCAAAATATACGTTCTTAAAGGATTTTGACATATCTGTCAATTATTATCTGTCATACTCATTTACTTTTATGTTATGACTTTTGAGTTCAAACATTTTCAATTTTGCTATTCTAGAATAAATAAATGAGTGATTGAAGTGTTAGATTTTTTTATCTGTTATCTTGCAATACGAGTTATATAACTTTATTCGTCGAACAGTTAACCGACTGTTTTTTAGTAGATTGAAAAATGGGCTCTAAGATTATTTAAAAAAAATCAAATCAGGTAGGTAGTGTGGAAAATACATATTGTCAAAAATTGAAAAACAAACGAAAAATGATTTTTAAGATCAATTTTCCGTAAACGACAGTAATATAAGCCGGTAAGGAGTATCCATAGAAACTGAAAGTTTTTGAGATATTGAATTTGAACTACCAAAAAAAACAGGGTTTTTGTGATGTTTTGGGTAAAGATAGATTTCATTTTTAGAAAAAAAAACATATTTTTGGCAAGACTGAGAGTTGCCATGAACACTTTTCTGACTTTTTTTAAAATGTTATAAATTATTTGGGCTTAAGAAATTTCTGAAAATGACATCTATCTTTACCTATAATATCACAAAATTCTTTATCTCAAAAACTTTGCATGTTAAACTAATTCCAATACTAGATTTGAAGATTCAGATAGTCCAAATCCTTTGGAACAGTTCAATAAAATTAACTAAAAATTTTGGTTCAGATTTTTTTTTTCAAAATCGTTAGTTTGAAAATCAAACTTGATTTCAGATAGATTTAGATAAAAGGATTTCCGGCTATTAAAAATATTGAGCATGGTCTTATGTTTAATACTCTTGTGGTTCAATATTTTTTTTCTGTTATTACCACTTAAACTTTTGAAAAAAAATCCCCCTCCATCAAAGCTTAAAAAAGACCGCTACCCTAAGACGTTTAGCAGACTTATATACATAGGTTTCGTCTCTTCTAGTGTATGTTTCTCCTACTGGCATAATCGTTGAAAGAAATACAACTTTAAAAAATACAAAAAAACAAAAAATAATAAATTTCCTATCAAGGGTTACTGAACTTATTATTTATCGTATAGTAAAATAAAAATAATTGAACAACCTGATCACTACTGCACCCAAACACACACCTGTCCAAAGTATCACTTTACCTTAAAAAGCTGTTTTCCCGATCAATTAACAAAAAAACCTAAAAAAAAACATGGGCAATTGTCAAATTTATCTCTGGACAGGTTTTATTTTTTAATTTGTTTCTATTTTTCTAGCCTCAAAGTTTATGTGTGTGAGTTTGTTTTTATATATTTTTTTTTTCCAAATAAATTCTATACGTTCCCCACATCGCACAATGACTCCAAACCATATATGGCTATGAAGCTGCTACATCACAAAGCTCATTACTGCCTCCAACTTCCCGTGGCAAGAACAAATCCAATCCCCATCCCGCATATTATTCTGTACAAAAAAAAAAAAAAACACTCCTTCCTAACATGTTCGTTTGTATCTTTTTTTTTTACTCTTGTTTGTCTGTTGTTACAATGTTAACGCTTCACTAACTCTTTGCCAGACCATTTTTGATGATACACAATGCCTCGGCTTGATTTTCAGTCTTCTATAGGCTTTCGCTGCCATCACAAAAGGGGGGATCACCTCACTTCGCTTTCCATTTCCGTGCAGTTGCCCTGTTCGGTTCCTTGCCCATAGTGATGCTTCAGATCTTCGAGTCTTGTATAGAGAAAAAAAAGCGGCGACACACTAATAAGCAATTTATATGTTCTCAATATAAACGAATAATTCCGCATCCGATCCGAACACAATGAACATATCTCATAGATTAGACTTTCTTGTGTGTCATTCTTAGTTAAACGTCACTGTACTCTTGTTGTTGTTCAGTTCTTTGTTGCTGTTTGTTGGATTTTTAATGCCCATCCGGTAATGGTTGCTTCTTCATTGACCACGAAACCTTTCATTATTTTGTCGTCCTTCTTTCGTACAGTTGTTGTTGTTAGTTTTTTTTTTGCAATTGCTTTATACAATATAGATGGGTAATTTTATTAAGGGTTTGTGATGGATTCGCAAAAATATCTAAACATTAAATATTATCTGAAATATTTCAGTTTTGGCAAACTTATATTCATTTCCATTAAGACTACAGCTGTAGAGTCTTAAAATACAATTATTGAATCATACAAATTGAACAAAAACTACCGAAAAGAACAGCCCAAAGTCAGATCCATGGGTGATATATTGTATTCTTCAAAAATGTCTTCAAATATTTTGCTGCGATCAAAAAAATTGTAAGCTTTTTTTTTGCAGTAATGACCACTTTTTATCATTAAATAAATTAAAAAACCAAAAGATTTCTTGGAAAAAAAACCTCCATACAAATATTCTCGACTTACCTATTTCCTAAGAAAAAGAAAAACTTTTTTTGTCATTTTAAACAGAATTAAAACATATAATTTTTTCGAATCGTCTTTGTTTTCTATGCAGGAAAGATAGTATGAAAATCTTCTTGCACCTGCATTCGATTATATGCGGAGTGTATTTTTGAGATTATGACATTTTATTTTTTTTATTTTAAGTTTTTGCATTTTTATTTTAAAAGTACAACAAAATAACTTAAAAACTATATAAATTGTTAATACATACATTGTGGTTTTTTGACTATTGTTTTTTTCACTTCCCAAGCAAAATTCAGTTGGAAATACCCAATACCCAAATTCCCCTAAAATATGAGCCCTCAAAATTAATATTTTTAGTACCTACTCGAGTGTGTTAAGATTTTTTGAAATGTCTGTATAACTCAGAAAAGTTTTGTGCTTTTTTTTAGGAAATTTAATGTACTATAACTTTGTCATACAGATTTTTCCTGTAGCACCCATTACTGCAATAACAACCGAAAACCCTAAAAACTAAAGTTAATTGTTCATGAATTTTTGGTTTTTTGCTTGTTGTTGTAGAAATCGTTACAGGTGTAGAAAAAATATAAATGAGAAAGCTGTAGTAAATAAAATTTCCTTTAAAAAGGCAAATCGTCAGCTGGGTGCTATCTTGTTCAATGTCCATTTTTCAAAATGTTGGGAAATCGATTTTCAAAGTTCAGATTGAAAATTTTTGTTTATATCAGAACATTTTTGATTGGTATTGATTTTTTTCTAAAAGTCTTTACAATTTTGTTTATAATACAAGTTATAGAAATAGTTTTTCTTCTATTTTGAATAAGTTATAAATTAAATCAACGAGGAAGTCATTTTGGATATTGAACAAAGTTATATGGAGTGACAACAAGTTACTAAAATGTTTGGATATTGAACAAAAAAACGCTTTATTGAACAACATAGAAAAAAACACAAAATGAAAGTAAATATAAAGTTGACTATGTTACATAGAACAAAAAGTTTTATTTTAAAAGAATTTTGAAAGAAACATGAAGAACACAGAATATTGCAATGTTTTTTTTTTGAGTCAAAATCATGTCGGTTTAAGTAGAACACTTATTTATTAAATCTTTATTTTATCAAAAAAAATTTAATAACTGCGTATCGTCACGAATATTCTTTCGATCAGTATCACGCTCAACACTCGCTTGATCATAACAGCTACGATGTGAATCAAAAACTCCTGTTTTAGTTGCATTCGGATTTTTCTTGGCTTTGAACTTAGCACATTTATCGCAAATGTCTTTTTTGGGTTTGAAAAAAGACAAGTTGAATTTGTTACAGAGAGGCCAGCTTCGAGATATTGTTTTTTGTGTTTGCTCGGCAGTAGTGAGAAACCATCACTGGTAAGCTTTTTATATGTCCTTTTACTATTTTTAAATCCTCATCTGATGTAATTTTTTAAATAAATTTTCCATGATTAGGAGCGCTATGAGTACCTATTTAATTGTATATTGTCGAAAAAGTAGTATAATGTAAGTCGCTGAGAAATATCAAGAGTTGACAAAAAGAATTTTTTACAGACATCAATTAAATGGTTTTCTTTTTTGAAGAAATACTTAAACGTAAACTTCTTTTTCGAAGCCTCTGCATCGATTCTTTTTTTCTGTTCTTTTTCGTTTTGGTAACAACCTTTTTAGAAATTAAGAAAAAATGCCCTTTTATAATATTCGTTCTCGGTCTGCATCCAAAAAATATGTACAACAATTGTGGCAAGTAATGTTGCAACTGGGCGAAACTTGAATTTTACGTTTTCTACGGTTATCTCGTTTGATATTGAATGAAAGTATACGGTTGGATATTGAACAAATACTTACAAAATATCCAATATTGTGGATATTGAACAAGATAAAAATTATGAAATAGTGTTTTTTAAATATACTAACAATTGTTCAATATAATACAAAAAAGATGATAAGCAGTTTATTGGACAAAAGTGGCATGAAAAATCGTTAGAAAAGAGTCCTATTGAACAAAACGGTTCTCTGTAACTTGGAAACTAAAAGAGATAGAACAGAATGGTTTGCGCCAAACGAAAGAGCGTCCCAAAATTATGAAGACTGCATACCTAACTCAATTTCGTAAAAAATGGCCTTTAGAACAAGATAGCACCCAGCCGACGAAATCTCTATTATTGATACTTCTTGAGACATGATTTTTTTAATGACTTGTTGTTTAGATAAATTTGAAAATCATTTCAATGCTTATTATCTCCAGAAATATAAATGTTAGGGAATTGCTTATAGGAACTTTTTTATTTGAAATTTAATTTACAACAATTTTGTTATTCAGTGCATTCCTATAATTTAAACTATCTATGAACTAACAACCAAAAAAACAAAAAACAAAAAAAAAAAAATATGACAAAATTTACTTAAGTGGCTTGTTTTCTACCTCACCCTTACAGCTTTTTACCATGTTGAAATAGCATAAAATGCTGCTGAGTTATTGAAATAAAAAAAAACAATACTTTATTTTATATGAAAAATCTTTACAAGTTTTTTTATTCGTTCACCGACCTCCCAATAAATAGCATTAACAGTGGCTGTGGCATCAGTAACTATTTTGATGTATGTTAAAAGTTGAAGACCTTTTCAAACTTCTTAATGGATTAAAAAAAAAATACTATTTTTGGCAATGCGCAGCTATGCACTTACACAAATATTCTGAATCCTGACGCCATCATACAAGACATTTAAACAAAAAAAAAAATATTTCTTTTGTCAAAATATGTGATCGGATTGACTTTTTTTTAGTTCTTTTCACTCGGTGAGCAATTGAAGAAAAAATAATGATAAAAATGGAAAAATATGTCAAAAATGCTTAAACATTTAAAAATATGCCCTAAAATGCTGAATAATACCAAAAATATGCTCTTAAGCGTAAAATATGCAAACAATTTGAATTATACCAAAATATGCACAAATATGCCCTAAAGAATAGGGTTCAAAACGCTCAGTTTTTTCTGATACGACATAAAAAAAACATGCTCGAGCATATTTATATTTGTCCTAATGATAACTGTGGCATCAAGACATGATGAGGTTTTGTTTTGTTGTAGAACACTTCAATACAAGCAATTTTACTATGGGAGGAGGGGTCTATCTGCCCTGTTTGGATGGGAGGGGCAATTTAATGAAAAAAAAAAAAAAAAAAAATATGGAAAAAATTCATTAATACTCTGTTCTATTAACCAGTTTTTACATCAAGTATCCATAGTTTTTGAAAAAAAATCGAGTTTCAAACTACAAGGGAGAAAAAAAATGTTAGTCTATTTTTTTAAAATTTTAAATATGTATATCCAAATATTTCTTATCCCTCTTCAATTTTTTATTACTTTGCCAAAATAAGACGAAGATACAATAGCAATGAATTTCATGAAAAAATAATATAAAATCTCAAAGAAAAATTGGACTTTAAACATATTTTTAATGTTTTGTTCCTAAATTTTTCAGTTTGAAACTTGGTTTTTCAATTGTAGGTATAACAGTTACTTTTTCGGTATTTTTTTTTCATTTCTAGTACTTTTCTCATCAAATAGAGTCCCTAACGTCCCTAATGCTTGCATTAAAGTGTTCTACAAAAAACTATTATCATTTTTCTTTGGCACCACAGATATCATACTCTCCTCAAAAATATTTTTTTTTTTTGAAAATAAATATTTTGAAAACGGGTTGGTGATTTTATTCGAAATTTACTTTTTGAATGTAAATTAAATATGGTATATCATCTTTTACATAAACATAAAAAGATGTTTTTTCAAAACTTAATACATAGGATGTTAGTTTGTAAAAAGGAAAGTTTTAACGATTTGCAATTTTTTTTTTACAAAAAGCATTATTATTAAAGAAATCAAATTGCATAATTCGTTCAGAGGTTTAATTCATTTAAGAATGTACATATATGAAATTTTAAAATGAAATATTAGTTTTGTTTTTCATTTTTACTGTACTGTGAAACGTGCGATTCAGTTTTGCATTTTATTAGATAAAAAGTTGGTTTATTAAATAAATGCGGGTGAGCTATTTTGAACGTTATTCTGCCAAACAATTCATTCATTAGTCTTGATTGCCAATTCGTGCAACCCATTAGTTGACTTAACTTTTTTTTTTTAGATACAAATCTCGTCTCGGATTATGGCGCTCAGTTTACATTCTGCATTTTCCTTGATATTTTAATGCGATTAGCGTCATTGTTTTGTAACTAGACGAGATATTATTATGAAGCTATAGGATAAATCACATTCATATCTACACAAAATGAAAAAAAAGAGGAAGTACTTGTAGATACACAATGTTTTTAGTCTTTTTTTTTTTTTTTTGATTATATCCGAATGCAAGTACATAATATCTCATTTTTTTATATTGTTTGTATTTTTTTTTTTGGTGTGTAATGTCGATGTTGTTGTTTCTTTTATGAATGAAACAATGAAAACTTATCTTTTGTGTTTTGCCATAAATGCCAAGGCTATAAAAAATGACTATACAACGATAAAAAAATAAAAATAGATATTTATAAACAACACAAAAAAGTACTTAATCACATGTAATGACTAGATAAACAGTGAATTCTAGACTGATTGGCAACTTTGAAAGAATGATAAGCTTCTGTGTGAATGAGTTTTAGAAGTTCTTAAGAAAAAGTCAATGACACTTAAAGGTCATGTTTGTTTTCTTATCATAATGAGTTGCATTTAAACATGACAATCTGTTGTTTTTTTCTGTTTTACGAAATTTATGTTTGTCCAATGAGTACCTACAGCAGCGCATTAAAATGCTTATAAAATGCAAAGAACAAAAAGAAGGAACAAATAAAAATGCACAACTTTATTATAATCTTCTCTAGTCTTAAGCAAGAAAAATTACTTACCGACTTCCAAACGAGGTAACCGTTTTGTATGCTAATGTAAAATACGAACACTCCAAAAAATTATAATCCTAAACGACCCTTAAAGTGCTTTGCCATCCATAACACAGTTATAATACCACTGTTTAAAATGAAGAAAAAGAAGAAGTAGAAGAAGAAGATGAGAGTAAAGTATTAAGTGAAATTCTAATAATTAAATTGTGTATGACACCATTATCCTCAAGGATTTGTCAAAATTTTGAGTTAAAGAGCGAAGGAAAAACTTTTATCCTTTTGGGGGACGTTTTTAACGTCAAACAAATAAGTACACAATTTTAAGACAGCTAAAGAGTGTACTTTTATAACTACGCCTTCTTTTAAGAGGAAGAAACTTTGTAAGCTGACAATGTTTCACATTGTTTTTTTTTTTGTTTTTTACTTTAACAGAAGGTTTTTGTCTGCTATTAAATACAGTCTGATGGAGAAGTGAGTAGTTTTATAAAACAAATTACGCATAATGAAAATTATTATTACTTTCATATATAAAGTTAAATTTTTAATAAAAAATTATGTTCACACTTTAATAAACACGTTCCACTTATTATGTAAGGAGCCTTTTATTAAACTCGTCAACAAGGCATCACTGTCTATTGTATAATCGTTGATATCTTCAAATCGGAAGGTTTTAGCAATGACTTTTATGAAAAGTCTGAGGCAGTCAAAGAGTTCTCCTTCCCTGAAGTAAAAATCAACTCTATATAAATTACCCTCAAAGCGGTTTGCCGAGACGAACAAAATGATGAAAACTGGTGGTAGGTACTAAGGCTTATGTTTAAAGTGTTTTTTTTTACGGTAATCAAACATTACGCCTAATTTCTGATAGAATTCATCTAATCGTCATTGTTGTTAAGCTTATTGCAAGTTGAATTCAGCCGAAAATTTAAATGGAAGATTCCCCTCAAGCAGTGGCGAATTAAGGAGGGAGGGGGCTTAGATTGGTTGCCGGAATGTGAATACCCTTCTAAATAACTGAAGTGAAGGGACCTAAACCGCCAGATTCCTTTAACTGGAACGAGAGTTAATGAGACATAAGCTAGATATAATAGGATTAAGTTAAGTTGAACGGTTGGGCTAGGGTTAATATAAACCCCCCAACTCGTAATATTGTACTACTTTATTCCGTAAAAGAACCTGGTATCGGCCGAAAAGTAGGTGTATGACTGCTATTTACCAAAAGTGCACTCAATAGCCTGATTTCGTCGCCTGAGTATGTCGTGTCATGCAATTATACAGAGTTACGCCCCAATGACTTCTTCTACTGATGATGACGAAGAGGAGGCTTTTTGTAAATGGCTAAGAGCCGCTTACAACCATATACCACATCATCATAATGGTTATGGGAGATTTGAATGTCAAGGTGGCAGTAAGAACAACAACGAAGGGTCAAGGCTTTTTATTGGAAAGCATGGATTTGTAATTTGCAATGACAATGATGAGCATTTTGCGGATTTCTGTAATGCTAACAATCTTGTGACAAGAATTGACACAAAATCAACTCCATCGGCAAGCAACCACCAAGCAAATTGACCGAATTTTTAGAAGTAGCCTCATGAATTTCAAGATTACGAACAGCTGCAGTTTGTAGATCCCAAACAAACACCTGTTTACCCAATTATAGTATCGATGGAATTAAAGATCCATCAGTAGGCCAACAACAAGAGGAACACCTTTTTCAAGGACTGAAAACAATCAGTAGCACTAAACCTACCTGCATCGAAAATCAATGGAAGGTATGCTTTTAAAAATGTTTTTAGTACTGATACCGAAAGAATAGTCTGTCATACACAAAGAGAAGAAACAGTTCTTTGCTGTCCGAAGAAACTTGGATAAAGATCAACGAAAGAATATAACTTAAAGCTCGTTTTGCAGTTGCTCGAGTTGCAGAATAAAGAAATAAGACCCAAACTTGTTGTGATTTTTTTTTTGGAAAAATGAAATAGAGCCCCAATTTTTAATTAATTTTCATATTGAACTTTATTTTAGAAAACGAAACATCACCCCCAATAAATACTTTTAAAATTGTTCCTCAAGGGTGCTTGCATTGAAAATCAATAATAGTGATCGTGCTGCAAACCATCAGGGAGTGAGAAATTAGCTGCAAAAAATAGCGCAATTTAAACATTTTCATGTACATTATAAAAATAAAATGCCCGACTAGATCGCACGAACTTGCTCATGTAGTTCAAGGCTATTATGTTCGATTATTATGGGTCCATGAATTTTTTTCAAAATTAAGTTTTTAAATGTTGATCAATAATATATTAATAATCGCATATATCAATTTTTTTTTTGAAAAATCGTTTGCAAATTTTTCAACCAATAAATTGTTAAAAAAAAAATATAAAAATGTATCTTTATAGAAGAAATCATATAAAAAAGATTAATCAAAATCGTTAGAGCTGTTTTCGAGAAAACTCGAATAACTCAAAAATGTTGTATGGGAGGTTGTTTTAGATGAGATATTCAAAAATAAAGGAAAAAAAAACAACCTTCAAAATTACGTTAAAATGATCTGTATCTCGTCTTTTAAAATAAAGCAGTTTTTGTCCCATCATAAAAAAAACCTTACGTTGTTTTAACAATCATCGATTCAATTAAAAACTAACTTTTTTTTAATTTTACGTTATTAAGTATTCTGAGTTTAGTGAAAAAAGTGTAAAAGTTAACACTTCCGAACCGAACACACTGTGTTCCGAAAAAATAAAATTTAAAGTTTATAATGCGATACTTAACCGTCGTCTTTCACTTTCAAAGCTTGTGTAATCCTTTCGAGAAATATTAAATACAAGAAAAAAAAACGAAAAAAACTCCACAATGGTTATAATCTTTTTCTCAATTCTTACCTTCATCTTTTTTTTCATAAAAAATATCATTTATTTGAAATAAAAAAGAAAAGAGCAAACTTTTTCTTATGTCAGCAAACTGCCAAAGTAATGTAAAAGGAAAAAAAATTACTTCATTTTTCCTCAAGTTGCTGTTCGTGTATGTTTAAAGCAAAAAAAAAAAAACGTGCAAGAAAAAGTGTGCAATTTTTATTTCCCTATATCATATCTACCCTTACCCTGTTGGGGGACAGACGGGTTCTCATTTTTTCCGCTTTAATGCCAACTTAAAGTAAAGAAAGACGTAGACACTATAATCAGTCAACCATCCAGTGTCTTGAGTTCATTAGTGTTCCTACCTTTTAGCTGGCTTTTTGTCTTTATAAGTTCTTTAAAGAAGAATTGTCGACTACGCCTTGGATGAAAAGAATGTGGATAACAAAGAGTTATGTATAATGTAAATACCACCCTTATATCCTACCCTCTGCCACCCCTAAAGCTAAGCTGTATAGGCATCACACAACAATTACATAAGTTCGATAACCCTCTGCGTCTGATGAGACTAAAAATATATCGATCAAGCGTGTAATTTCGATTGTTGGCAGTTTTATTTCATGGATGATGTGTTAACAAATTACTTACAACTAACAACCCTTTTGTGTCATCGTCTAATAACATTGTTTAACAAAAAGGATTAGAACGCACCCTAACATTGAAAAAATTAAAAAAAAAAAGACAAACATTTACTGAGTTGAGCAGGTTTCATTATTTTTGCGTGTGCTTAAACAGGTTGGGAAATATAATAATTACCCGACCCTCATGAATATTTAAAGCAATTAGCGAAATTAATAAAAGAGTTGTTGTGTTTCGTCTAAACAAAAAAAAAAAAAGTTAACTGTTTTAAGTGAAGGAGAAAATGTGTAAGTTAAGGTAACAAAGGCAAATTCTTGTTATTGTTTACCTAATTAACAAATTAATCTGACGTAAGGCTTATGACTGAATTTTTGGCGGTGAGAAACTCTTTCTTTTGTTGTTTCTAATTTGTGTAAGTTTATTGTATTTGTATTTTTTTTTTTTTTTTTTGGTAGGCTGCTAATATAGTTTAAGAAGGTATAA
Organism: Meliscaeva auricollis; assembly: GCA_948107695.1. Lineage (NCBI taxonomy): Eukaryota > Metazoa > Arthropoda > Insecta > Diptera > Syrphidae > Meliscaeva > Meliscaeva auricollis. The sequence continues at coordinate 27,513,057 of OX403619.1, read as the reverse complement.
GTTACGAAGTTAAACAGAATTTGTAATGTTTTAATATCATACTACATTTTGTTACAATTAACTTAACATTGAATATTTTTGCACAATTTTGCTATATTTTTATACCCGGTTTGGGAATAGGCAGGCCTTTAAATTGTCTCTGATGACAGAAAGCATGATCTTACTTCATCATAAGCCCCAACTTGCTGTTGGAGATAATAATTTTTGTTTTGTCTTAGAATTGACTGCGAGGTCAAAAATTATAAGCGCAAATGTTGATAACCACTGACTTTATGACTGATTGATTCATAATAAACCCTCAGCTAAGACTGCAGACAATAAGACATTCACAGAAAAAGAGCTCTGAAAAGCGTTTTGTTTGCGTAGTTCGACTTGGGAATAGGGTAAACTGGGGTAGTAAAAAAGGAAAAAAAAAATAAAGTACCTATATTCTAAACTACCTGCGAAGGAGAGATAAAATAAATTTTGTACAGTAAGTAAAGTTACTAAACTAACTAAACTAACTGAACTGACTAAACTGACTAAACTGACTAAACTGACTAAACTGACTGAATTGACTGAACTGACTGAACTGACTGAACTGACTGAACTGACTGAACTGACTAAATTGACTGAACTGACTAAACTGACTGAACTGATTGAACTGACTGCACTGACTTAACTGACTGAACTGACTGAACTGACTGAACTGACTGAACTGACTGAACTGACTGAACTGACTGAACTGACTGAACTGACTGAACTGACTAAACTGACTGAACTGATTGAACTGACTGAACTGACTGAATTGACTGAACTGACTTATCTGACTGAACTGACTGAACTGACTGAATTGAATGAACTGACTAAACTGACTGAACTGACTGAAATCACCGAACTACAAATTTCACTGAATTGACTGAAAAATTGACATATTAAAAAATCTGAAAAAATATGCAAATGAAAAACTGACAAACATATATACATAACTACATAACGGACAGATTTGATATGTATTGAACAAGATTACGAAATCTCGTTTAATAGCCTTTTTACACCATCCAAATTACGTAACAAGATTACGAAATCTCGTTATACAATCAAGATTAAGATGAAATCTCGTACAAAATCTACTTGATTTTGTTAGCGGATACACATTTATAACACATTGTTCTCTTTTGTATAACAGTTATAGCAAACAAAATCTAGTTTATGTGCGGTGTGAACGGTTCAACGAGTTTTCGTAATCTTGTTGCGAAATCTGGTTGGTGTGAAAAGGTTATTTATCTATCTAGTAAAACATGCTATAACTGTTATACAAAAGAAAACAATGTGTTATAAATGTGTCTCCGCTAACAAAATCTAGTAGATTTGGATGAGATTTCGTACTTTTTACCTGAAATCTTCGGTGCGAAAGGCATAAAGGAAAATTTCATACAAAATCTAGTTTATGTGCGACGTTAAAATGCTATTTGTCTAGCTGCTTAAAGATGCTATAGCTGTTATACAAATGAAAAAAGTTTGTTATAAATGTGTCTCCACTAACAAATTCGTCCTAATCTACAAACAAAATTTTGAAAACTGAAAATGTATGGTAAATCTAGTAGATTTCGTACTTTTTGCACGAAATCTAAATTATGGTTGCGTGTGAAAGCCATATAATCCTTGAATTTAAGATTCCTATTCTGTCTTTTTTTGTTTAGGTATTGTTTGTGAAAACATACATGCTCTCACTGTTAAAGCATTTACCGAATTTATTTTCTTGAAAGATAAAAAAATAAACGTGCGTCGGAAAAAAAACCATTAGGTACTAAAAGTATAATTTTACAAGCCTTTTTGAAGCCAAAATACAAAGAGATAAGTTTCATCATACCACAAGAATTTCTCCTTTATTCAAAACATTAATGTGTCAACAGAATCTTTTGATATGTTGGCAATGTTTTGCATTAAAATAACTAAAAAAGCCTTATAGAAATGTGTTTCCTTCTTTGAAAATTCATCCAGACATTGTAACAAATCTCCCTTTTATATCACTCTATACTTCTTGGCAACGAATGTACATTATTTTGGCTCACACTTAAGTGTTAATAAACTTGCCTTCCAATTTGAATGTTCTGACATTCCATAAGCTTAGGGTTTTATCATCGCCATCATTGCATTTTTCCATCAAGAAATGTGTTGAATGTTTAAAAATAAAATAATTTTTTTTTTTTAAATTAACTCTAAAGTCTAAACATACACGAGTATAAGGGTGTGGGATATAAAATAAGTGGTTTTCTTTCTTCAGACATGTTTTCCTTTCCTAAGGCTACCGCATATTTTAAGTGAGATAAAAATTCAAAAAAAAACATATTTACGTGTTTTGAAATGATGTTTCACATAAACAAATTATTCATGTGGTGAATTGGTTGGGAAACCATTTAGTGTGATGTGAAAAATGTTGTATCTGAACTGAACTGAACTGAAAATAATCAAAACTTCCTTGTGCAACTTTTTTTTTTTTTGTAAATTCTCTCATGGAAAAGATCACGCAGTTTTGTGTAAGCGAATGTAGAAAATGTCTTCGTTAGAATGTGATTTATGGTGATTTTTTTCATAATTGAATGACTTCATAACTTAACACATTGTTTTATTCGGAAAATTGATGGCAGAATAAATATAAAAAATATTCTATAACAAAAAACAAGCAACACAACAGCTGGTACAGTGTGGAAAGATTTTCGAAACAAAGTTTCAAAACGATGAGTGATGGTTTTTCTTTAGCATATGAATAAAATTAGTGACAGTAGGTTATTATTTGAATGAATAAATTTTTTTGTTTTTAATTTATTCAGATTTGAAATATATTTTATTTTACATAAAATTAAGAACTTTGCAGAATATTTTTTAATTTATTCTTTATTTAATGATTCAATTTTACTGTTTTTTTTATTGTAAAGCTAAGCGGACGAATGCCTATTGATTCCCCGTTCTTTTAGTTCTTTTTTATTTATTTATTTTTAATTAAAGTTTTCTATTTTAAAAACATTTGATCTAGAGTTTTTTTTCAAAATAATATGACATGAAATACGAATGAGAAAATTCAACGGTCTTGTGGCGCAATGGATAACGCGTCTGACTACGGATCAGAAGATTCCAGGTTCGACTCCTGGCAAGATCGACGTTTAATTTTTTTTTTTATTTTATTTCTTTTTTTTTGTAATTATTTAGGAGGTTTCGCACAACATTGTGCGGCGATGGAGAAGTTGAAATACAAAACACGATGGGTCGCACGTACTTGTTCTTGTGGTGAAAGTTGCTGTGGGCGTCAAAGCGTCTTAGGCATTAAATTTTTTTTTTTTAATTTAATAATTTAAAAAAAAATTTTTTTCGAAAAATTGATTTTCTAAAAATAAATGTTGAAACTTTTTTAAAAACCCAAAAACGATATTTGGATTTTTTTGAAAAATTTATTATTGAATAACATCAAAACTACTCAGAAAAAATAAAAACGATTCTACGGGAGGTACCGATACAAAAATATTTTTTTTTATTGCAAAAGTAATATCAAAAATCGTTAGAGCCAATTTTGATAAAATGAAGTTTTTCCATATACATAGGATGTAAAAATGCCCAGGGTGACACCTTAATAGGGACGGCAATTTTCGAAATAGATTAAATTGTGTCATCTTTTTTTTCTCATGGAACAGAAAAACATGTACATACTTTTCTGATCATTTTTGTTCGTTTCTGTTGGGAAGAGATTCATTAAACACACTTATTCTGCCTAAAGCCAACAATAAGACAATCAAGATAAATTCATAAATAAATAAATAAATGTTCTTAAAAGAATTTTCTTTAAGAAGAAGTTACCATTTTTCAGTTGTTCAAAAATTTGATGAAATTTAGTTTACAATTTATAACAATCATAACTACAGAAAACTGTACTATTCAATGCCATCATAAAATATTACTATTTAATTTACTATAAACTACAAGAACAAGTAATGCGATCCAGACCTCTATTTTTCTTAAAAAATTAAAACTTTTCACGATGATATTCTTGCGAAAATTATTGTATTGTGTAAACAACTTATTAATAAGTTCATATTTCTTAATTTTTGTTCCTAAAAAATAAAAGATATATAAGATCGTGTACTTTATTTAGTCATTTTAAACAACAAATTTTATGTTTTAGTGTTACATTTTGCTGATACACATTTATGATTAAGACATAATTTCTTCTTTAAAAAACAAAAATAAGTAATATTTGTTCGTCTTAATTTTTGCATTCAAACACATAAAATTTATCAAAATTAATTTAAACTAAATAAGGAAATAATAAATTTGAATAATTAGCATTTTCCACAAAAAAAAAAAAAAAACAATATCTCCAAACAACATCTTTTGTTAAAAATAATAATAATTACAAAAACACTTAATTAGAAACTATTAGTGAAGAGCGAAAAATGTATACCTGCGATTTCATACCTGTGACGAAAAAGTCACGTTCACGGTCTGTGAAGTTTTTCAAAATAATCTGTGAAATCACGGTTTCGCACATTTCACGATTTCGCACAAATCACGATTTCGCGCATTTCACGATTTCAAACATTTCACGATTTGAAATCAACCACCAAGCCAATGAGAGAAAAAAGAACGACAAGAAAAAGGCACAACTCATGCGAATTGTGTAAAAACAAGTGAAGAGTGAAGTTTGGGTATGAATATGATGCATGATTTCTAAGTTGTGACTTTAAACAAGAAAGGGGTGGATTGTGAAATAAACTGCAAACTGGGAAAAAAATTGAAAGAGTGAAGACGAGGACGAGAGCGACGACGACGGTGACAATGATGACAACGATGACGACGAAGACGATGACGAGATTAAATACCGCAGGGATGAATAAAATAAACAAGTGCGCAAGTGTGTATATAATCTGCGGGCAGCTATGTTTTGGTTGGGTTATTTTTCTTCTCTTTGCTTTTTGTTTGGGAGTGAGAAGGAAGGAAGCAGAACCAGTTTCGTTTTTAGTTTTTTTTTTCAACGGTTCGGTTTATGATATGACCGTTTGAAAGAATCGTGTACTTTTGTTTTTTTTTAGGATTGAGTGAGGTTCGAACTTTGAAGTAAGTGTGTATCTGTGTTGTTTTGAATTTGATATTTATTTTTTTTTTGTTATTGTTTACGTTTGAGTGGGAGCGATTTAAGATTTATTAAGGTTTGATGTGTTTTTTGTGCGATGAATCTTGGGGGTTGAAATTTAAATATAATGATTTAATCAGTTGCTTTGTGAATACGAAAAGAGAAAGCCCATACGTTTTATGATCGTCCTGTTTTTTTATAATTATTAGCTATAAACAATTTAATTATTGTATTTGTTAAAAGGAATAAAAATATGCAATCAAGAAACAAAACAAGTTTTTTGTGGAACTTTTTCAATGTGTTTGACGAAAAATATGCCAAGTGCAAACTATGTAAAACAAAAATATCGTACAAGACAAGTTCTTTTTATTTGAAAAAGCATATGCAAAAAGTTCTTCAATTTTAACTTTTTCGATTTATGGGTTGCCCAAACCAAAGTGCGAAAGTGCGGATATATTTATTTACACGTTAAATGGAAGTACCCACACCAAATGCGAAGTAGCGCAAAGCGTTTTTTTATATAAAAGTTCGTGTCGCACTGTCGGACTTTGGTTTTGCAAGTCTTTCTTTTGTGAAAAATCACAATTCGCGTTCACTGTTTAAAATCGCAGTGAATTTCAAATCGCAATCACAATTATACCTGTGCACTAAATTTCACGACTTAGCTCAACTCTAGAAACTATATGAATATCTAAAACCGCCTTGCCTTTGTGGTTGGCCATAATCGTTAGTACCGCAATTTATGTTGGACGCTTTGCTGATGGTCTACCATGCAGAAAGACTAACTCACACCTCTTTGTATACCAATTAATTACACGCCACGTAGCTTTTAAAAGAAAAACAAAACCAAAGAAAGAAAATCCGCATGCTATTCATTCCAAACTATAGGCATAGATCAAAGGCCGGACTAGATCATTTGGATTATGAAGGCCTTTTGAACAAAAGGTTATTTAAAATGCAAAGCTTTGATTAAAAATGATGCAAGCAGCCTTTAAGTTTTCTGTGTAGTGTGTACTGTTTCTGCTGTCATATAAAGGAACTCCCTTTTAAGACTAGTAATGGCACTAAGTGTTAGGATTCTGTAAAGAAATTGGCTATTTGACGAGTGAGTATTTTTTTAGCGTTTTCAATTGAATTGAATCTACAGAATATAAAACTCTCTATACTACTTACTAACAACCAAAAAACTAACTCTCGGCTCTACATACACCAAAGAAATAGCCTTATTAATACATAAATCCACCCATGGTATGATTTTATAATTAGTTGTTATACCTACGAGCTTTACAGCATTGACCCCTTTGGGGATTTATTATATTTTTGTTTTTTTTTTTTTTTTGCTTCACTGATTTAGGCGTATTATTCTCCTTTCTTTGTTAATTTAATTTTTTTTCATTTCAAATTTCAACTTTTGGACAATAGAAATGTGAAAAAAAAATTTAGCTAATCTTAGAAAACAAAACAAATCAAACCACAATACAAAAATTTTATCTAAAACTTTCTATTTCTTTTCAGATTCAACAATTTTTTTTTTGCTTTGATTCGAAAATCGAAAGGCTGTGCAACTGTGTAAAGGAATAGAATTGACATAAGAAGATGCTTCACATGGAAGTTGTTTTTGTGAAATTAGCAGAACAATAGACTAATTATATTATTAATCCAGATGAAAAGAAGTTAGATTGAAATTTTGTAGGTAAGTGTTAAGTAAGCAAATGCATATTATCCAGCATAGTTTGTTTTTTATATTGTAGATTAAATATAAAAACAGGGTGTTAAAATATTATCTAAAACTAAATGAGACTGTTGAAAAATTAATTTGATGCTATTATTTCTTACAAGTTTTTCATTAAAAAATAAAGTAAATATTAGAGCATAGGTATATAGTCAAGTAATTGATTTCACTGTGTAACAAACAAAAAACATTTTATAAGACTTTTTGAATAGAGTTTAATGTCATATTTCATCTTAATTTACAGAAATAAAACTGTTTTTCTTTATGTTGGTGAGAATTTTTACATTTCCTTCGCAATGTTCCAATTTTGACGAAGAATTCTGACCACAGCTTGTTTAATATAACACTTTCTTTTAAATAAATTTAATAGTCTATTTAATTTTGTATTCAACAATCTATTACATATAAAAATCGACTAAGAAAATAACAATAATTATGAGAATTTTACTAATTCAGTTTTTTTTTTTAAATTCCCACTGGAAGTTATAATGTGATTGGTACGATTTGTCGAACTAAAATTTTTTTTAAATATTTCGACGCTTTGAGGTCTCAAGAATCGTACGTTCGTTACACTTATTTTGTTCATATCTCGAGATCAAATCAAGATATTATCAACTTCGGGCAGATTTTGTTTTACATCTTATAACCTCAAAAGATACAGGAAGAAGTTCACTTGTTTTAAAACACAAATACAACATAAATCGATTACAAACTACTCCAAGAAGATTTAGTGAAAAGAAATTTCACAATCGATCAATAAGTTTTTGTTAATTCTACCAATTTATTTTCCTGATACGAAAACATTTTTTGTGTTAGGAAAATAAATCAACACATTTTTTAGCTAAATCTAGTTATTCAATTGTAAATCGAATTTTTACTTAAATTGTAGCTAATTTTGTCTTCTTCTCCTGGAAGTTGTTAGTTTTTCCATTGAAGAAGTTATAAGATAAAAACTGAAAAAAAATGTGAAAGTTTCAAGGTTTTTGGTGCACCATGCAGTTAGCATAGGTTTGTCGAAGCTGCAAACTTGGTCGTATACTGCTGGCATATTTCCTAACAACATCCCAAAAAAATCATTGATATTCAATTTTTTGCAACCTTAAGCTCTTTATTTGTTTTGTACCTACTACCTACTCGATGTCATCGAAATTTACGGAATTTGAAACGCAATATTTTAAAATTTAAATAAATTATTCCGTTCACATAAAGATTCCTTGGGTAGAAGTGTATTAAATTGGGTCAAAGTAAGCACTTCCACCACACGCGCAAGTGCTTCGTACAGTAAAGTAACAAAAATATCAGAAATCTTTCATTTAACTATAAAATATCAAGCAAAACTTATACACATCTACATGTAGATATGTACGAGGATATCTGCATTTATTCGCATCCCGTTCGTTTCAAATAAACTAATAAAATTTATATGAATTTATCAAGCATCCTTCAAATCATTTAATTTCACACAATAAACCTTCACATTGATTAGCAGTCATTCCTTAAATTTGATGAACTTCATCAAAAATAATAACATCTTTTGACACAAGCTTTGCCCTAAAATTATCTCATTTCAACGAAAAGTATAAGAAAAAAACGAAGACGACATCTCTTTGTAGATGAATTGAAGTAATAAAACATGTTTACTACTACCCCACCCATTTCAATTATTTTGCAAAATGAACGAACCTCCAAGGACGCCTACTTATACCGACATATAGCTCTAAGCAGGAATCTACATTTTATTAGATCCAAAAACATCAAGTACTCCTTAAACTTCAAAGTTTATTAGACAATTCTATCACTTTACCTATACTCCAATCTCATGGGGTTCTCTTTTACGAGTTTATCTACCGTCAACAAGATGAGTTCATTATGTCTTTTGAGTTGTGACACAAGGAATAACATAATAAAATATTCACCTTACTTTTTAGAATCAATACCCAGCGACAGTGACATAATAATTACGACAAGTATTTTCCACGTAATTCAACAAATATAGGAGCTACACACTCATAATATATTCGTAGAAGTGTTTTATTAAAAATCTCGGATCTGCCATCATTCCTTCAAGTAAAATTTATTGGAAAATTAATTTTTCCAATAAATTTGTTATTGAAACTCTCTGATTGTTTGTTTGTCTGGTTTATTTTATGTGGTAAAAGTCCTTCTTTTCGCTCATCAATTTCCAGGTCTTGTTAAATTCCATTAAAAGCTAATGTAAAACCAATCAATTTCATTCCATTGATCTATACAATCACCATTTATCGTATATTGGATGCGGATGTATCTACTGCCAGGGTCGCAGCTAATTAGTTTGTGGGCCCTAAATAAATTTTATACCAAGAATACCGTTTACCTTATTTATAATTATTAAATCTTAAGCTAGGTACAGGTACCTACCTATACAAGGAGCGCTAGTAAAAGTGAGATATCCACTCAAACTAGGTACTAGGTGTAGTTCAAGTCGAAATGAAATATTCATTCAAAAATCCACTGCATTAAAGTTTCACCATTACAATCCACAGCTTTGGTTTGAAAGTCAAATTGTTTGATTAGTAAATGTAAAGTTTTGTTGTGCTACCTTAGCATTTTTTCCTTGTGACCGCATAAATCAGGAAGTGGTAAAATGACCTACTATTGTGGAACGTGTTGACTTTACGTTATAAAAATGTTTATGGAACCTATTTAATTTGTTTCACAAAAAGGAGAATAAGTCTACAAAACCCATTGCAAATTCTTTGCTTTAACATGCAAACGCGTAGGAACTTCAAGAAATGCACTAACTCCACCTTACCGTAGTGTTTTTACAAAGGATTATGTCATTCTGTGTCAAGTCATTCATGTGTTCCACAATTTTAAACAACCAACATTTCACATTACGCTAAGTTCACGTTAGAGTAGGTGTACAAATATTTGTGGAACGAACTCTTCTTCTTCTTCTCATGGGAGACTAACCAGAATTGTATAAATTTTGGAATCACTCTAGTCTAGTACTATCCTATTGTTAAATGAATACGTTCCACATCACGAAACCAATCATACGCACTCCATCCAAATGGTCGACAAATTAAATTATGGACTGAAACATGTTGTGGAACGCATTCATTCAACAACAGTTTGGCACTAGACTAAACTGTATTAGGCAAATATATTTTATCCTTACAAAATTTGAGGAAATAATCAATGCTTTATGAGGTTATGGGTCAATTTAAGGTAAATGCAGCCCTGTAACTTACAGACACATTTTGACAATTATCCAAAAAATGAAATTTAATTCGCCTTATTGTCTGCGTATGAGTCTCAAGGATTTCTCTGAAAGCTTTAATGTTTTACTTTTTAATGTTTTTTTTTATCTCCAAGGAATTACATTTGGCAAAATTGATGTTTGAATTTTATTACAAGTTGAGCAAGGGGGTGATATTGGCATTACTTGTTCCTACAAATAATGATACAGCACTTCATTCGACTATAAAATATAAAACACTTGCAATGATTTTTATTAACTTCTTCAGTTTTTTTCTGATTTTGTGTTTTACTTTCAGTACATTTTTGTAGCTATATATTATGTCTGCATCATTTTTATAAGAATTTACTTTTTTCAGTTTAGTTTAGATTTTTTATATTTTTTTTTAAATTGTCCAGTGTAGCGTACATTTCCGGGAGTTTTATTTTTAATAGTTCAATAGCTGAGGAAAAGAATTTATAAAACCAAGGAAAATGTTGGATGGGTTCTGTCTGTATTTTTTGTCTCCGGTAACTATATTTCTTTTATTCTTCTTTACTGGTTTATATTTCTTTCGTTCAGGTTCAGTGATTTGACCCGCTTTGGTGATGTTTTTTTTTTCTTTTTTTTTGTTATTTTAATGAGATTGAAAATTGGTTTGAATATTTTGTTGCATTTGATTTTAATTTTCAGTTTACTGAGCAGAGTAAATAAGTTAGGCATGTAATGAGCCGGAAGAAAACTATTATAAATTTGTTATTGTTAAGAATGGGAAATCTTTCTTTCTTCTAGATTTTATAGTTTTCGAATAGTTTTAGGGGGACAAGTATAACATTGAGTTAATGGCGTTAATAGCCTATATAATAGGAAAGTATTAAACATTTATGTCCTTTGTTTGACAAAGAGAAAAACAAGCAGTACATTTTTTTGTAAACAGAGATACATAATAATTGAACAAATTGCCTATAAGGAATTATTCAACCATTCCAGTTTAAGCCATTAATTCCGCCCCCGACTTGAAGCCTTAGAGTATAATACAGAACATTTTTGAGATTGGAGATCCACGAGCATTTAGGATGAGGCCTTTAGGGTGGAATTTATAGTCTTTACTCAAATCAAGATTTTTCACAACTCCAATAAGTTGAGAAAAATGTTAAGCAAATGCTCAAGCGAAATCCGTATTCATAAACAAAATAGAATCTTAAATGGAAATGCTTAAGGTAGCTTCTGACCGCACTTGAGTTTCCATTTCAATTGAGGAAATCCTCAAGTGAAGACACTTAAGAAAAATCTCGACTCGAGGAGTCGTCTCTCCCTAAGGGAGACATTTATAGTCGTTACTCAAGTCGAGAGACTTCTCAAGTATACACTTGGGGAGACTTTTGGCCACTTGAGCTATTCATAATCGAGATAAAGAGAGATAAAGAGAGAATGTTTAAGCATTTACTTTAAGATTACCTCAGTTACCCCGTCCATTTTGTCTATGAATTCGGACTTCGATTGAGCAAATGCTTAAGATTTTTCTCAGCTCATTAGAGTTGAGAAAAGTCTTGACTTGAGTAAAGACTATGAATTTCGCCCTTAGTGTTGTAATATGTATATCTAATTCGAAAGTTTGACAGCAATATTTTGGCGCCGGGTCTGGGGTAAGTGATTTTCAAACTTTTGTACAGGTGTTAGTGTACATTTACACTAAAGTAATTTACTTTCTGATCAAGAATTTTGTGTTTCTAGACGATTTTTAAAATTTGGATTCTCTGATATCACAGCCAGACCAAAAGAACAGTGAAAAACTCTAGTTTTTGGTTAAGAGGCTATATTAGGGTGCTTTTTAAAATCCAAGCTCCTTTGTACCTAAATACAATTTTGTTAAAAATTTCATACGATTTTGACAATTTTTCTTCCTCCGTTCAGTGGGGGGGGGGGGGGGGGGCGATGCTTTTAATGTGAAAAAAAGTGTTAGACAAAGCGACATGATAGTTCTTTACATAATTGTTGACAGAATTATATAGAACCCCAACATCAACACCAAAGGTACCTACAATATTTAAAAGTTCCATTCAGTTCAATGCATTATATGCCAACGATATTGACACTATTGGAAGAAGGCAGAAAAATGAAACGGGTTAAATGGTCAATAAAGAAGGCACAATCAACTATATCCTCTTACCCCAAGCAACTCTCCTCTTGCTGAATGCCATTGTCAGTGTTTAAACAGCAAATTGCTTGTCAGCTTGTCACCTCAAACTTAACTAATTAATTTCCATTGTTGCAAGTCATGAATACCAAAAATACTCCAGATATCAAGGTTTTGTTCAATTTATTGCTTCAACTTAATTTCTTTCGACTTAAATCCACAAAAAAAGATAAATAAATACAAAAAAAAACCTTGAACTTTAAAGCGGAAGAGGCTTAAAAGCATATGCTGAAATGTTAAAAACAGAAAACTTTTAATCTAAACCTTGACTGATGATGCTCGTGTATTCACATTTTCCCTGTTGAAAGTTTAAGCATTTAATGTTCCAACAACAAGTAGATACGTAAGTACTTATAGCTACTGGTAAAGCTTGTAACCATATTTTTGTTTCTTGTTTTTTTTTTTTCTTGAAAAAGTCCAGGGACTTTCGATGCAATAACCTTGAAAATACGCGTTTGCACTATATTTCTAGGGTAGCATATAACCAGGGCAAAATATAGGAAACATTGTATCCACACATTCTCTCCATTCAGCTTGTATTTTAAATTAAAAAAAAAAATATTGTCAACATGTTTCAGCAACATTTTACCTGCTCTCAACAACATTGTACCTTATCGTTTGACTGTACGAAATGACATTTCACTTAAAAAAAAAAAAAATTAAATTCACTTTCATCGTTTGCTTCATTCATATTGTTTCTCAAAAGAACAGAAAAACAAAAGAAGAGAGCAATCGAGAAAACCGCTCATAAAAGCCACCGCCAGAGAGCGTATGGAATAGAAATTATTTGTTTTTCTTCCTTATATGGAAATGTAGTTGAGTAGGTCAGAATGCCTGATGCCACCCGCAATGGTTCCATCGCACAATGGGTTGGGGTAGGTTTACCGAACCCCAAAAAAACAACACACGAATATCCCACATCTGATTTTACAACAATGTTTTTTTTGTTGGTGTGTGTATTTGTGTGAGAGTGATTTTTTCTTTGGTGTTTGTGAACGTTGTTCTCGCTCTCCTTGACCTTCAAAAACAACGTCAACACAACAACAATAAAATCCTTGTGCAAAACATTCTCCGCCACAGTCGCCGTAAGGTGAACTGAGCGTGAACTCTCTACCAAGACTAGTGCTCCATCTTCATCAGTATAAGCATCCAGAAAACAAGCATCATCCCTTGCACATTTTTCTCTCCCGCAATAAAGTGATTTTTCTATATGTGAGTGTGTTTGTGTGTGAGAGTAGAATAGAACTCTATTTTGCGTATTAACATTAAAGTGTGTCTAGAATTCTACGAGTAAATGCGGGAGATGAATCTCATTGCTTCAGAATGCGAATGGAAGAAAATACAATTTAAAAACCTAACCAGGATATTATTTCTGTTGCGCTCTCGTCCTTGTCAATCGTGGTGACACACTGACAGAGTTCGGGTCGATATCTCTCAGTCGGTATCTACTATCATAATAATCTTTTCCTCACAGAATGATTTTTGGTTGTTTTCTTATTTTCGTCCTTTTTTCCAAATCAAAAATCGTCCTTTTTGAATAATTTATGGTGTTTTTTTTTTTTTAAATATCCTTGGTGAATTGAAAACTATGAACGTTTCAATTTAATGAAAAAACAAAACAAAAATTGTGTTAACAGAAATTTGATTGCCAAGGACGAAAACTGTCTTAAATGTGTGAATGATGCACGTTCATCATCAGCATCTCTGACCATTTTCAACCCCAATGTTTGTAAAATAAAAAAAAATTTATGTTGAGGGTGGACTATTGATTTTTTTCTTTGTTGTTCTTGGACCAACGACAACGAGGATGTTTTCCTTTGGGAAAAATGAGTTCAAAGAATGGAAGAAATAGACAAGAAGGGTGAATTTTTGTTAAAAAAAAAATCAAAAGATTAGTGCGAAGGAGATTAAAAGAAGGAAATTGAAAAAAAAAAAAATATCACAACAAATTTCTGAAGGAAATGGAATCCTTTTCGGCGTGGATTACGGTCGAAAATCCAGATTCTATTTAATCAAGTGAAAGATATTGATATTGAACAAAAACAAAATATTAATAAAAAAAAGATCAAATACAAAAAGGACTTCAAAAGGACAAACAAAAAAATTCTGCAGAGCTGCTTTTCAATGGTGGTATGTTCTTTTTACGTCACTACGCTTTTATTATTGGTATAGATGAAATTTGTATTTAAAGATTAATGAATGGTGTACTGTACAGATGCAAAATGTAAGAGAATCTTATAAATTTAATCCAGTCAAATTGTTTTCCGAAATAAATTGATGTTAATCTAGTGTATAGGTGTTCAGGGTTTTGAAAATCACAAATCAGAAGATGTTTTGTTTTTATTACTTTTTTTGTCGTGTTATTTGAATAGTTATTTCTTATCTTAAATAAACACCTATGCGTAGAAGAAAAACCTACCAACAAAAAATTATACATAAACGAATTCTTTGTATTACTTATGACTTCTGTTCATAAGAGCGTTAAAAAATCGAAAAAATCAGTATTTGTTTTTGAAAAACAAAACCAATGTTTTTTTTTACAGTTTTTCAAAAAGTACTTCCTACTTTTTATAGATTTTCAAACTCTGATTTAAAAAAAAACTAATCTTGAACTCCTAGGTACATACATAGTTGCACCCATAATCTAATCCTTATTCGCCAAATTTACCAAAAACTGCAAAATCATTGAAAATTTTTCGTTTAATTTTTTTGCATTTTTGACGACGACGTTGCGTCAAGAAATTTTGTTGGTAAAACTCATATTCGGATTCAGTTACCTCAAAAACATAAAGTATGACCCTAAAACTTTCCTGGTAAAAATACAATTTAACTGCATTATTAATATAATTTTAATGTCTACTACTTTTTGTTATACATTTTATATTGCTATGTACACTTTGAAAAGCTGTGGGCATCTTGGAGACTGTTGAATCTACAGAAATGGTACTGGGTTCAAATTGAAGAAAATTTTGTAATGGTGAGACCGTTTAAGAAAGTTTGTAGTCATAAACTAGCCCTCAAAAGCTAAAATTGCCAATAACTGAAAAAAGCGCAAAAAAAATTTTTTTTTTTCATTTTTACCAATGTTACGTTCGGCGCTCGTGGTCTAAAAATAAGTTTTAGTATCAGCATACCATCACGAACAACTCAGCGAAAGATCAGAACTACGGGATCTGACGCAAGGTCTGATGTATATAGTTACTTTACTATTCTATTTCCTATTTCCCGTGAGAAATTTACTGGAAAACTTTTGATTTGCACAAAGCACCACAAAAAAACATAAAGTCAGCCATTAAAACAATAACACTAGAACAAAAATAAAATTACAAAGAGTTTTATCTTTGATAGAAATTCGACTTGTAATTTAAAAATTCAAATTTTCTTTCATTTTTACCATGAGAAATATTATCTAAAAAGTCCATTACGAGAAATCACTTAAAGATAGAAGACGTCATTATAAACCATAGTCTGAGATAGAAAACGTTACTCACTAGGTACTTAAGACTTCTGTAAATTCAGGATACAAACACTGAAAGTTAATTAGAAAGTCATATTTTCTGCATTGGCGTAGAATTAAAATATATATTTTCGCTTGTGGTATAAAATTTAATAAGGGCTGGGTAATCTTAGCACACTTTATGTAAATTAATATATATTTTTTAAAGATGAGCGTTTGTTGGGCAAAAGTCAATTAGATTCATTATTTGGTCAGCAATAGCAGTCTTTTTTTTATTAATTTAATTTAACGGGTCACGGTGGCGTATGCGTAACTTTTTGTTTTTTTACTGAAAATGTTTAATAGTTAATACATTTACCGACCAATGAATGAGATGTTTTAAAAATGATTCAATCTCTCAAATGGTATTATTCGTCTACAGAAATTTTTTGATGAGTGGTGCTAAGATCTCCGAGCCGAAGTTACCAAAAAATTAATTTGTATTTCTAAAATGTTTGTATTTATTTTACTAAGTTTTACAAAAGTTTTATTTTTATTTATTAAATTTTATAAATATAAAAGTTTTTTTTTTGAAGAGGAATTTATTACCCACAACGCGTCATGCTGTCTGTCGGTCTGTGCGTCTATCTGTAAACATTCCCACTGTCCAAATGCATGAACGTATTTTCTTCAAATTTAGTACCCACACATTATTATTTTTACATAATTTGAAAGTTGATTAATATTAATAATAGTCCAGTAACCATTTCGTTTCGTAGGAAAGACCTTGCTTCCAATCCGCTAGTTCTATTTTTTTGCTGAGTCGTTTATTATGTTAAGCGGATGTTCAATCCAATTTTACGAGTGCCAAACGCAACATTGGTAAAAATGCAAAAAAACGATTTTTTGCAATTTTTTCAGTAAATGGTATTTTTAGCTATGAAGGACTATAGTTTATGACTAGCTATGTGCTACGATTTGCTTTAATTTGATCCTAATATCATTTCAGTTATAGTACATTTTCTAAGATACAGCTTTTCAAAATAACAAAAAATGTTTAATATTTAATATTAAGAGATTCTAAATGTTACCCATAACAATAATCAAACTAACAGGTTAAAATAAGAAAAAAAAAATGTGAGAAGTGAGGTGTTATATCCCCTTGTTCAGGCATGTGGCACAATGTTCTTAATGACTTCACATGATAAAATAACTATTCAAAGATAACGGTAACACAGCTACAAAAAAATCTAAGAACATATCTTAGAGTCAGAATTTTTTTTTCAATTTTATCCGATAGTTTGTAAACAACTTATTTTCAAACTTTGCTTTTTGGAAAAATTATTAGTTTTTTTGGTTCAAACTTATATTTACTGAAATTTTACATAATTTTGTACCTTTTTTGTTTTAAGTCTTAAACTTCCTAATCAATTTTGTTGTCCAATACTCTAAATACTGAACTAAATCTCGTAATTTTTAGTTTTTTTTTTTAAACTAAAAGATATTTTTGCATCTGGATTTCAGTATAAGATTACCAATTTTCAATATTCTGACCTTCGTACTTAAATTAAGAGACTGCTCATATAAATGCGAATAACTTCTTACTTAACAGTTGGGTCGGTTTTGGATTTATTAGATTCAAATTACCTCAAAATCATGATACAGTAAAACTCTTATATCTTCCCTCCCAGATGAAATGGGAAGTTGCAAAATTTCTCAAAATTACTTTTATATGGAGTACGATCCACGATAAAAATTTGACTACCAACGATGAAAATTTGATACTTTTACTTTTTTTACAAAGTGCACAGTTGAGTATTTTTTGAATGCTTACATTTTGTATACTCGAAAAATAAGCGAAATGTATAGAAAAATTTGATTTCCTTCGCATTTTATTCTTAATTCGTCAAAGCTTACAAAAAACTACCATCGATTTGTGTACAATCAAAAAACTCGTTTAAAGGATTTCTTGCAGTTAAGAAGTGATCCCTTCTTAAACCATTCTTCCATAATTTAATTTACCTAAATTTTAACTTTCTGTTTTTAATCTTATCCCATATAATTAACTGTGAAGTTTTTAGAATAATATTGTGGTTGTTTTTCATTTCCTTTCGGATGCTATAGTTAAGCAATTAAGAGGAATTAGAGAAAATAATTCAATAACATGCTAAATGTAAAATTTAAGAATTTTAAATGAAATAAAAATATTCAAAAATACCCTGTTCCAATCGACTGTCTATCGACTAATTGTTTAAATGAGGATTATTCATGTTATTTTTTTGTTCGTATATTGACAAAACAATAAAAACAAATACAAAACATTTTAATTAAATCCAAACATTTCAATCGAAACAATCATTTAATCCGTTTAGCATAAATTTATTATTGGAAATATGAATCAACAAACAATCCACATATAAACAAAATTAAATCCAATTGAATAAACAACTGATTTCTCCCTTTCTACATACAAAATCTTTCCTCTAAATAGATGTATCCCACATCTGAATTCAACCGTGTCCCCTTATTGAACTGGAGTATTTATATGTCCCGGTTAACACTCCCATATCAGAGATTACCTATAATACAGGAGATGAGATATAAAAGTCAAAACAATTTTTCAACTCGTGTCAGATAAATTTCATGTCTCATCGTTCTCCTCCGCACACACCAGAGATATTGAATTCATTCATCTTAATCGTTGAAACTGTGACTCTGACTATATGCTGACTACGTGAGAGCTTAATCTTGTTTTTTTTTCAAAGACATTTTAACAACATATGCCTTTGGGCTTAGGCGTTGATTCCATCAGTTATAGAGGTAATGTTTTTCTTTTCGTGATTTTATAGCACACGTGTATTAATGAAGAAAATATAACCCACGGGAAATTAATGTGGTTAAGTGAAGTTACCTACAGACTTTACTCTTTATAAAAGATTGCCCAAAGTGAGTATTTATGAACGAGAGATCGTAAAATTGATACTTTTCTAACATTTTTGAACACAATTTGAAAAAGTTATAAGTCATTGCAAGATCTCAGGAACCATTGCAAGGATTAATAGATCAGTGCCAATAATTGTTTGAATAGAATAAATTATTAGCAGGATATGGATGGTGGGAAAAATTTGCAAAAATGAGATATTGAAGGGGAAAAATAAATTTCCCTCCAACAGGTTGGAGGAAAGGGCAAAAAAATGGGGTGGGTGTCGAAAATCGTGATTTCTATCTAAAGTATATCTCTTATCGAAAAAAGTTTAGAAGGGTTGAAGGAGGTGATTAAAAGATCTACAACATTTTTCTATATAACCTGAAAAATATCGAGTCCCCTTCCAATGGGGACTTGACAACTTTGGATTTAATTTGTGAACGCACCCTTTTAGAAATCATCAAACTGTCATTGTCAATACGAGCAAATTATAAAAATTGTCTTCCGAAATTCGGAGTCGGTGACCGCGACTTTAAGAGCGTTAACTCCAATTTTCGGTAGTAGTTCTCGCCCTAGTAGACAGGCTATAACAAGTTAAGTCCAAAAATTTGAGTCTACATATTCGTTGGGTGATGTTGCCGTGCCAGTGAGACAATGGGTTGGTCGAAGTGTCGAAAATATTGCTGGCGTTCAGGCGTCCGTAGAAAACGACCCAAAATAGTCAATTCCCTTTCTTAAGAGTTGGGCATCGCTCATACTACATTATTGCGTATTTTGCGTAAAGATCTTGGTTTGCACCCAAACAAGATCAAGCTGACTCAAAAATTGAAGCCGATGGACCATTTGAAGTGACGTACGTTCTCTGATTGAGCTCTGAAGAAGATGTGCTAAGATAATGAATTTCATCACAAAATCATCTTCAGTGACGAAGCTCATTTATGGCTCAATGGGTCCGTCAATAAACAAATTATGAGTTATTGGTCTGGTGAAAATGAGCGTGTTATTTCAAGAAATTGGCCCGTCGCGTCGATTGGCCGCCTCGTTCGTGCTATTTAACGCCGCTAGACCATTTTCTTTGGGGCTATGTTAAGTCATTGGCTTATGCCTACAAGCCAACGACGTTGGAAGAGCTCAGAGCCAACATTGATCGCGAAAAACGCTGGTGAAAATGAGCGTGTTCTTTCAAGAAATTGGCCCAAATTGATACAAATAAAAAACGAAAAAAACTCGTTAATGGCATTTTTCACAATATTATTCAGGTTATATTTAAAAATTATCAAAAGTTGTAGATCTTTTTACTACCTACAACTCTTGTACTAAATTTTTTTGATATGAGGTCTACTTTTGATAGAAATCGTTAAAAACGATTTTCGACACCCACCCCACTTTTTCGCCCACCCACCTCTTTCCCCCAATCTGTTGTTGGGCAATTTAGGTTTCCCCTTTCATATACTATTTATCCTACATTTTTCCACCATCCTTATCCTACTAATAATTTTTTTTCAAATTCTTGCCTTCTGAAAATTGCATAGGCACTGGTCTATAAGACAGACATCCTAACTAAAAAGATTTGATAAAATCGTTGGAAAAAAAAGTTAGAAAACGGTCCCAAGTTATAGCCTCTTGAACTTAGCCCTAATTTCTAGCAGATTCGTTTTTGCGAAAAATAAGTATTTTCCTTAAGATAACGTCATTGTATCTGTATGCCATAAATTATAACGTCAAGCTTACTTTCATGCCGAAATCAAACCTACCTTTTTCTTATAGTTTTTAAAATTCCAACAACTTCATGCGACCCAACTATGATTCTTTAAAATCTTGCAACAAAGTAATTGCATCAATATTTTCATCGCTTTTATCCGTAACTAAATCCACTGGCTTTAAAGTTTGGTTTACATACATATATTCATTCTGACATAATACAAGTTACAGAATAAATTACATCCAAATCCAGCAGCGTACGCTTGGTGCAGTGATTCTATATAGCCTCATAGTTCCTGGGGAGTAGAAAAAAAGATTAAATCACAAAAAAAAAAAACAACAGACTCGTCAGTTGCCTGTATGTGGTTTAGTATGGTTTGGTTTGGCTTAAAATGCACACAAACAACAGTATGTATTTAATGGGGTAAGCTATATCTTTCTCTCTGTAATCCACATGCGGTCGTCGTGGGTAACTTGAATTTTCAAATATTGAAACTTGAAATCTAAAAAAAAAAAAAAAAGCCGCCACTTTGGTTTGGCTTCTCGCAGATATAGTTTGTTTTGGTTTTTAGTTTCAAACTAATATACAAATAAATAAAAAGTATGTATGTATATAGTTCGACCCAAACCATAATGCAGCAGTCAGGACCATAGTCATTGTCTGAAGAGCCTGATAGCAAAAGTTATTAAGGGGCCATTTTTACTTTTGTTTTAAAGCCGGGTTTTAATAAAGACAACTTCTAATGCATCACCAACAAATTTAAACCGATAATATAAGGCCTCCATTACTCCTACACACCATCGTGAGTGGTTTCTGGAAATATACCTCAGTTCTCACCAACTCAATAAATCCCTGCATTTTTATTCAACAGGGCTGCGCGCAGCACATCGCTTATCACTAGCAAATAGTATTGGTGATAGTATGCAACCCTGTCTGACTCCACATTTGACTTCAAATTCCTCTGACAACTTTCTCCTTCATGCAGAATGTGATATTTGTATCCATGGTATAAAGAAGAAAATGTATGCTTGACAGTTCATTCGACTGCTTCGTTACGTCACCGGGAGTGAAAAAAAACACAATTTGTCGGATGAACGAAATCAACCAAAACAATAACAACTGTAACGTCACATTACAACAAAATGGCGACCCTTTATCTCATATAGATCATACCTTGTCTTCTTTATACCATAATTTGCATCCATCGTCAAGTTGCTTTAATAAATAGGAACTAACTTATCTGGAATGCACCTTTTGCGTAAGGGAATCCAAATAAAGTGTTTTAATTGCGGCCATGATCTCTTTTCTGCTGGGAGGGACGGTATGTACAATTGTAATTTCGGACAAGACAAGAATAAACGATTTAAGGCCTTCCATCTATCTTCTGAGCTAATCCTCATCTGAATGGAGCAGACAATCCATCTGAACTGGATGTTGTCTTGAGATTTGTACACCTGTACATGGAGCTGTCGCACCAATTTGCAGCCTCTTCTGATGCTTTTTTAAATAACCCCTTGATGTAGTTTTGCTTATCATGTCAGATACTGCGGTATAAAATTTTCTATCATCTTTATGCAAGAATTTTGCTCGTTTATCTCTGCTGCTTGAGTAGCTGCGATCCTGCTAATTAAGTTTTGAGTTGTTTTCTTTCGACGATGTTTGCCCAAGTTTCTTGAGCCAACCTAGCACTGTTCTTTCCTTCTCTTCTTGCAGGACCGGTGATGAAAACACTTTTCACAACACAGAACCTGGGCATTGGCTTGGGATCTCCGGATCCGAACTGCAGCTGTCTGTATTCTAACTTCGCGACGCGACATCGGCGTTACTATCAGTTAGTGGTCCCGCGCCATTCCCATATCTGCCCCTCTTCTATTTCTGATGTCCAGGAGACTATTCCTTAAACGTGCGTTAACTGATTGCCTTCAGGATCATGTCTCCCAGAGGCCTCCAAAAAATATGGAATTCACTACAGTTTTAGTAAGTAGCAGCCAAAAATCGAACTTCGCTTAACTCTAAGATGTCCAGATTGTTTCGCATAAACTCGCCGTTGAGATGAAGGAAACTGGTGTTTTGCAATCCTTCGCTGCAATTGTCGAAAAGGATCTGTAAACATTCCAGAAACAAATCTTTGTGTAGGTAGAAAAACCAAAAGTTGACAACGTGCCAAAGCTGTAAAATACTGCAGTCAATTGGTAATGCAGTCAATTCAGTCACAGTTAATTGAGTTAAATTTTAACTGCAAGTTAGTACTTCTACTTAGTACTTTAACTGCAAAATAAGCAGTTAGCAGTCAGTACTAAAATACTGACAGTACAGTTAATGAAAGCAGTTAATTGACTAAAAGTTATCAAGCTGCAGTACTTTTTGACTGGTTTTAGTCGTCTAGTCAGTAGACAGTTTTTTGTATTGTTTTTTTTTTGTATTGATTTGATCGTTGGCGCCATTCGTCATTTCACAGTTTTCACACATAGTGAGATGCCCTTGCATACATCCAACATCTATCAAAGTTGCCGTGGCATGTTTGTATAACGCGTATTTGGTTGAAAATATAAATGATGGAAGCTTTCATTGAACATAGAGCTGCATTATGGGAAATGAGTCTTTTTGAAAATCCATCATGAAAGAACAAAAAATTAAACACATTTCCCTAGACTGAGATGATATAGGAACTTTTACATGTGAGTAACGTAAGCTTACAATTTGTTTGAATGGAGTTTAGTTTTTCTCGAATAAAGTTTATTTTTCCAATCTCTTTTAAATTAGTAAAATAGAAGACATAAATATCTTCCAATTGATTCCTTTTTCTGAAAGAATTCTTGAAATAGATACCAAGACTTTGATACCAAAGCATAAATGTTATTTATTTTAATGGTTTTTTATTACAAGTTTTTTGGGAAATACAAAAAGGTTGACACGCCAAGGGGTCCAATACCTATCAGTTGTCATCTCACAAGCTAGATGTCAAAACCCATCAGGGCACTGTATCAACATCCACAAGAACACCTTAGTATCTCAACCTGTGGATAACCTTTTGCTTTGATTCCATAGCTCGTGTTTCTAAAACTGGTAAAACAGGTCCATGGTCAAACATCCCGCATGTTAGACGACGACGACACGAGATACACTCAGTTCAGTACAAGTCCAGCCAGACACAGCTATAAGCAATAATCTGGAGACCAACATGCGTGCTCCCGCAGTCCTCTTCATCATCCATTTAACTGTCCGTTATGTGCATACATGCAACACCAAATGCAATGACAGCATATAGCCTTGGTGTATTCCCATGCACAACCAACCACACAGTGCAAGTGTCAAAATGGAATGCGGAATGCCATCTATTAGAGACTTGTCCGCATTCAATACACCAGGCACTAGGCACTTTTCTATACAGAAACACAACTGGACACACGTGTGTGTTCACTCCTGATATGGAATCTAATTAAAATGTCAAAGGCCTTGTCCTGTTCGGTTCTTTTCTATCCTGATGCATCAGAATGTGTGTCTGTTCACTTTTGTATGTGTACACACAGTTTATCGAGCCATGAATAATAGCAATCATAATGATTTAGGTGGAGAAAATCTTAAAGAAAATTTAATCGATATTCTTGGTTCTTGACAATGACATGATATTGTGATGAAAGATGTTTTTTTTTTGTGTAAAGCTTTAAGTTTGACAAACGATATGATGTTAAAAATTTGATTTTCAGTATGTTTTTGAAATTGACATTAATATGGATTGACAAGTGATGGGTGTTTCGTATTAGTTTGTTATTAAAACAATCAAAAGGGTATCGATGCATTTTGAATTGTGTCGAGTGCAAGAAAACTTTAAGAGTCAATAACAACAAAATTTACAAACATTGAAACTGCTTTATTCTGTATGGAGCAAAATTCTCGGCAGCCTGGACACAAAAAAATCAATTTTGTCAAAACTGAACATTTTTGGAAAGCGAAATTTTGAAAACTATTCTGTTCTTAAAGGTTTTTATCTCCGTTCTTGACCTTAATTTGATTTTAAGATCGTAATAAATAAAATTTATTAAAAACTAGTTTTATATAGTTTTCACACCGAACCATAATCTAGATTTCGTGCAAAAAGTACGAAATCTCATCAAAATTTACTAGATTTCCCATACATTTTCAGTTTTCAAAATCTTGTTTAGATTACAACGAAATCTCCTGCAAAGTCTACTTGATTTTGTTAGCATTTATAACACATTTTTCCCTTTTGTATAACAGTTAAAGCATGTTTCTTTTTAGGAAATGTAGTAGATTTTGATGAGATTTCGTAGTTTTTGCACTTTTTGTTGTAGATGACAACATATATGTACTTGGTCTTTATCTTGTTCACAGCCACACTCATGTTCGCCACTTCGATTTCAATTCTTGGAAACCAATCACTGACAGATTGATCGTTCGCCCGCTGATGTCAATGACATTATCATAAGCAAAGAGTTGAACGGATGTAATAGTTTGATATCATCTTTCGTGTACCAGCACTTCCTTAATGACTGCCTTTACTGTGTCGGACCTAATTAGGGTCTGCATTCCGTAGGTCCCTTATCCGGGGGTTTTAGTGGGAATCGTTACAATAATTTTATTCCAACGTCGGAAAGTTACCCAAGCGAGCGGGGTACCTACTCAAAACCTTTACGGCCCAGATCGTTTCAGGTAGCCCTAAGCGACGAACATATTCCTTTGCGTAATCCCCTACACTTTCACTTTCAAGCATCTTCTGGATAATATTATCCTGCCTGATTTCTCCTATGCTTCTATTTAGACTCTGGCGTGGTAATTCCCATCTGCTGCATTCGAAAACAGTGTGGTGAAAGTCATCTGAAGGGCTTCTATGTTTTCCTATCTAATGCAGGAAGGCGTTGAAGTACTTGTGACCGGTGATGATCTGGGTGACTTAATAGTTCACTTTACCGGTTACTCATTTATATCTCCAATGAGCCTCGTACTCCAGCGCCCTCTGCTTTTCGACTTTCACTGTTCCTGCCACTTACGTTGTGTGAGCGATTTAACTTCCGCCATCGCCGCTCCAAATTCCGCTTTCTTTTCGTGTGCGTACTTTCGTTGTGCTGCCAGAAGGTCTTTCACCTGCGAATACCATAACAACTGGCCTCGACACCGTGCGGTACGCACTTGCTATTCGTAAAGCAGCACGTCTCTGTACCGATGCCATCTGCTTCCGGTACTTTTCTTTTTTCAGTGCATTCGCCAAAACTCTTCTGTATAGCAGAATAGCGTGTGTTGTCGTCATCAGGAGCCTCCGTTTACTCGCGGTTGGTCCATCTATGTTTGCCATCAGCCTGGCCAAGCATGCAGGTACTTTAAATGCTTCATGGGGGGGGGGGTTGGGTAATTACTGACAAGTAACGACAATCATTTAACCAGTCGAACCTAAATGCCTCTTGTGCAAAAAAAAGTTCCGCGGTGGTATTGTAGGTATAAAATTCAGCATGAAAATTTCTACCCACAAAATTGTTATCACGTTTAGGTATATTTCACTGAGTGCTGCAGAACTTTGATGGGACCTCCAATCTCCAAATGAACCTCGCCCTAAATTTCTCATATTTTCCATTACATGTATTATGTTTTATTCACCCTTATTCCGGAAGGTGTTCTAAACGTGACACCTAACTGGCGTTGAAGCAATACTAAAACTTACTCTAATTAAACACTTTAATGAGTATTCTAGCTCAAACAAATACGTAAGTTCGTAAACCTTCATGAAAGTTTAGAGTAACTCTCAAAAAAAAACTAAAATGCATACACTTTTACATTAATAGAGTGAAAAGCAAGATTTTATTTCAGATAATATTCATTTTTAAGTGTGATCCAAAAAAACATCTTCATTAAAACCAAAACTTCTCAAACTTTACCATCATAAAGTTTCTCCTCTTAAAAAAAGTTGAATATGCATCATACAATTAAAAGCACCCTCTATGCTTAACTACTAGCAACTTTCAATTATATAGTTCACCAACAACTTTTAAGACTTGTAGTGTAAAGGGTATACCTACCTCTACCTACTTCCGTTATAAATAGTAAAAAAGTGCTCGTAAATCAAACTTTGTGTTTGTAAAATTTCATTTTTTGACGCGCGCTGTAAATTACAAGAGATTTTCTTTTGTCATTCATTATAAAAGAAGAGAACCCTCCAGACACACACAAACACAAAGGTAAAGATTGTTCTGAACAAAACAAAGATTTTGCTTCGAAAAACTGGGTTAATCACCTAAGCAGACGTAATTTGAAAGCACGTTTGAGTCATTTCAAACAAAAGCCACCATCATCGCACCACCAACGAGCTCTCCCACGCACAACATCAAGAAGTAAACAATGCGCTCCGTCATTTCTCCAGTTCAGATCCAAGTTCCCAATTCAAAGACTATGAAAAACCCCGCCCTCTGAGTGCGAATTTTACAAACTATATGTTGGCACAAACAATAAACAAAGAACCTCTATTCCGCCAAAAAAAAAGAAGAAGAAAAAACATAAAACCCCTTTGAACTAGTTTACTGTTGTTGGTGGCTTCGCCTGCTGCCATCTTGAACTTTTTTTTTTAATTAGACTGCCTTCATCCCAAAAGAATGTCAGATTGCCAACACCACAGGGGGGGGGGGAGGGAGGTGAAGTAGTAAGCAAAGTTTATGACACCACATTGATGGTGCACCCCAACAATTAAAACAAGTAAAAGCAGACAACACCACAATTGATGGTTGTCAAGTGTCAAACGAACTTGACCCTTCTTGTGACTTCTGACAGGCAGGAAAGAATAGCTGCATTATATTGAAAGTTGTTGGTGCAACAAATACCTCACCAATTAGAATTAATCGAGGATGATGATGATAAATGCGGCCATTTTGAATGAACGCTCTTAATAAATTAAATACTTCCGTTTGCGGCCGGCGGCGGCGGCGGCGCGGCGCGGCGTTGTCGAATGTCGATCTCGAACGATGAATGATGGTGTCCTGTGTGGCATTTTACTTGACTCCATTGGAATCCGAATGCCACAAGCGAATAAGAGTAAAAAAATGATGAACGACCATGCACATAAATATAATGAAAAAGAGAAACGCGAAGAAGCATTTCAATTGACCACAAACGAATTTGTTCAGTTTTGCAATAATTGTCCTCGTAAAGGAACAATTATCTCGGTGAATGAGATCTTAGGTTAGGCGGAGGAGGTTAAAAGTAGCTCAAGACAGGCAATTTGGAATATATATCCAAGCACTTGAAGAATGGGAGCGGTTAAGTTGATTTTTTTTTGTTTTTTGCTTCGTAAAGAAAACTCATATTCTTTTCATGAAAACCACAATTTATGGGATTTTCTTTGAAATTACGTCTTTGAAATGGAATAGGGAACAAAAACAATCTTTCTTATGGTGAGACCTTAGAATGGAGGATAGTCAACTTGGTATGGAATGGTTTGTTTTAACCTACCTTCACAGGAAATGAATTTAATTGGAAAATCATTTTTCAATTAAAGTTAAGGAATTATTGTTGGAAGTTTGAGAAGGTTGAAATGTGGGTATCTGGAAGAAACTATAAAGAATGTAGGTCAGGAGCAACGCCTATTGAAAGTGTTTAAGTAAAAATCATTTAATTTATTTAATTAATTGTCAATTTGAAGAATAGCTTAAGATTATCTGTTAATAACAGATTATCTGCTAATAAGAACTGACAAATTAAAAAGGAAAGGACCTAAGTGGTTTCTTTGAGTAACACTTACCTCTATTTTTGTTTGTGCTTCATAACTTAAATTATGAATTTTACATAAATTTTTCTTTGGATGATTGTTTAGAAGTTTAGAAGTAAAATCATTTCCAAATTTTGTATTGATCCCAAAAATATGCAATTTTTTTCGTTTGCTGAATTTTTAACACTTTAATGACCGATTGCACGAACATTTAAAAGCCTTTTAAATTTGTAAATGACGTTTTTTGTATGGAACAAACGTCATTTTAAGGTTTAAAAGCCTGTTAAATTTTTAAAAGGGCTTGGTGCAATCGGCCATAAGACTAGTACTATTTATCTCGAGAGGGATCAGTCATTTTTTACTAAACCAAAAATCTGCCTGTTTTAAATTTTTTTCTTCAAGTATTTATTCTTCATGGGCTATAACTACAAAATCAAGATCATTTTTAACTTTTTTTTTTCTTTTTTCTGGTTTTTGATTATGGAACAGTTGTTTACAAATCACTTGTTTCAATTTTCAATTCAAAACCATTCTAAACTCACATTTGAATAACAACGAACAGAACACAATTCCTGGTATATTCTGTAGATGATGCCAAGTTCTGTTATCATAAAGTGATCAAAATACTCTTTGAAAATGGAATATTGCATTCCACACAATTCCAATTTTCAATCACTTACATTGGATATTTCCGCATAACAATTGTTCAAACATTTTATTTTGTCCGAGGATTTATTTACGAGTAAATGGAAACATCTCATCCACAGAAACATTATAAAATACCTTTTGTTTCCAGAGAAAAAAAAAAATAAAGAGAAAAGACATTTTCACGTGCACACGTATTGCATACGTAGGTACATTCAAAATGAGAACATTGACATGTCACGTATAAATGACGATTGCAACAGTAAAGCTGTCGTTTTTTTTCCACATTTTTTAAGTTTTTGTTTTGAAATCATGCTCCCAGGATTTTGTCCTCAATCTCTTCTCAAATAGAGAGAAAGAGCAAAAAAAAAAAATATCTTTAACCTATTTTTAAAGAACGTTGAAGAATTTAATGATAATTCTGTGACCTGATTCTGATTGTTTCTCGAAATGACAAGAAGCTGTCTTGGCTTCCTTTTTTTTTATATATATTTTCTCCATCACTGGTGTGTATTCTGTATTATCCTTGAAACCCACCAGAAGAGAACAAAAGTATCATAATTTAACTTTATTTTTTTTTTGTTTGTTTTGTTTTTAAAGAAACCCTTGAGGAGGAGGAGGATTCTTAATGGTTGCCAATTAGAATCATGTCGCAGAGTTTAATAAAGATGCTTGATGACACATTTAAAGTTGCTTTCATCGTAATTCCCCATAAGTTGACTTATAAAATGAAAATTCTTGTCATCTTGGCAGAAGCGAGTAACTGCGTATATATGTAAAATATCATAAATTGTATAAAGGATGTGAATTGTAGGATGTCGTGCATCATACTATATGGCAACAAGGCAAAGGATTTATACATGAAAAGGATATTGGGACAATATATGAACCTACATGCAAGAACGAATGATGATGGTACAATGCATCAATTTGTCATGAAGATTTGAGTAGTCGCTTCCTTGCACACAAATTTCTATATGGTTGAGAATATTGTTGCGGGCAGTTCATGCATTAAATTTTCAAAAAAAATGAGTCTTTCTTTTTTTTTCAAAATCAAAAAGCACTAAGTCGAATGAGCAAGAAAGAATTGTTATCACATATAGAGACGCTATGGTTTGGTTACAAGTCCTCCAAGAGCTCACTAAAGTCACTGAAGTATTCTTTTCTATTTTCCAACTTGAATGAAGCCAGGAAGAAATTCAAGTTTACGTGCACACAAGTGAATTTGAATTTCCATTCCAAAATTGCGTTTTTTTTTGTTGTTGTTGGATTGTTCCTAATCTTTACAAACAAGTAGCAAAAGGACTTTAATTCACTTGAATTGGAAATCAAAATGGCAAGGAATATGTGCAGAGCTTAAGGTAGATATTTTTTATTTTGTACTTTTGTTAGTTCAGTAATTTTGGTATCAAAGTTAGTTCTGAGTTTTTGATTACTTCTCAAGTTTGTTCTTGGTCTGGTTAAAATATTTATTTCAGCGCATTCAAAATAAAAATCAAAACCATGAACTTCTTGGCTTTTCTTCAGCTTTCGAAGAATTCCATATCCATATCTTTTCAAACTAAATAAGATTTTTCGGATGCGGAAAGTAATTAAACATCGGCAACATTTAAGTTAGTATCAAACGATTTGCAGAAAACACCAAAATTTGCTTACAAATTTGTGTATTTTAGTCACAAATATGTATAAAACTATCTGAATGACCAATTGGATGACCGCAAATGCAATGCAACACGATTTTTATGTCATCCGAATTCTAATTCAGGTGGTATTGTGTATTTTAATAACAAAAAATTAACAAATTTTTGTGTATACACAAGTCGTGTAAAGTTTTAAATTTAAATTTTATATTATTTTAACCTATCGAAAAAAAATTACTTTTCTCAGTCAATTTTTGAAATTGTGAGGATCTTTTTGTTATACGCTGGAGTAGACACTTCAGACCGACCACATATTTTACCATAAAAAAAAAAAAATGATGTTGGTTTATCTTTTCTCGTACTTCAAAGATTGTTTTCAATTTTTTTTTTACTAAAATTACCAATCATGCGACAGAAATTTTAATTCAATTTTAATATTTTAGAATCAGTCTTAAAGCTATTGAAAAGTATTTCAGACAAAAATTGTACATAGAGCATATAGTTTACTATAAAAATTGTTAAATAACCTCAGTTACCAAAAAATCTTGTTGTGTTGTTATTCTTAAATGACAAAGTTGCCCAAAAATATTTCATGCTAGATTACACAGAAATAAAAGAGTTGTCATATTGACTATTTTAGTAGTCAATACGTATACGAACATTAAATAGTCAATTTTCAGCCAACAACCGCGATAGTCAATATTACAATTTCCGATAGTTAATATGACAACCGAAATTTTTTCTACCAGTTTTTTCGATTCGTAACCATTTATCGCAATTTTCCAAAATAATCCAAGTTACAGCTAAGAATACCCGAGAAAATCGAATATGGGATCAATTTTATTAAAAAATTGCATCTGTTCACTAATTTCATCAACAATATTTTCACAGGGTTTTTTATTACTTCTTGTTTCACAGTGTTCTTTCTCCCTTAAAAAAAAAAAAAACTTTTCAACCAAAATATTTCGATGCACTCTTTTTGTCCTTGGTTCTCATTGCAAATGAAACGTCCATGCCAAATTTTATCTCTGAACCATTTTTGGAAGGAGTTTTCTGAAAAATTACACCTGTTGCACTAAAAAATTGAAAATTAAATAGATTAAGCACAAAAACTTTTATTTTGCCATTAAAATGATCTCTCATGGACAACACTAGTCTGCAAAAATAAACACTTTTTTCTCATATAATTTTCTGAAATTATATATGATAATATAGGCTTATACCTGAAACCACGTTTGTTTTTATTCATTGTGTACTTACATTTTAAACTGTTTAAAAAAATCGCCAGACATTTAAAAATTCCGTGGGTTTTGGGATGTACACCTAAAAAAAAAACATCTTATTTGAAGGATAGTGGAATTTATATACTCTAGAGTCTTAATATTGATGGTCAGGTTATTTATAATGTAAAGAGTAGACTGGTTTTTTTTTTATAAAGAATTTTTTGGAGCTAGACATTAAATAAAAATTTCTCACCGAATTTGCGCCTTTTATTTCAATATTTAGGAATCGCTAAATGATTTTCAACTTTGTCCATACATTTAGCATGGAAAATTATGGCAGTTTTTTTTTTTAAATCGGTTGGAAGAGAGCTGAGCATAAGACAAAACAAAAAAAAAAACGCCATGATGTTTTAACTTTTTTTTTTTTTGTGAAGAATACAGAAGCCGTGAAAAAATTTGATAATGCAGTAATTATTGCAAATTTTCTCTTCTTTAATATTACATAAGCCGTTATATTAAAAAAAAATAAGCAGTTTCTCTTCAGATTCGTGCTCAGCACCCCAAAAAACACAAAGACATCTATTGGAAATTATTACTACATAACTTTAAACTTCTTAATATGATTTGACTGCACTGCAGAGTGTGTAGAAAACGAATTTTAAAAATGAAATGCAGTTCTTTCACAATTAATAGTTTGTAACAAAGTATTAGCTAATGAAAAAAATCGTCGTTAAATGTACAGCAAAAAAGCGTGCCAAAATCCTTTAGAAAAACATATTTTGGTTAAAAGGCGATTTTCGTTAAAGACCAATGTAATTAGTTCAGTAGGTAGATAATAGCGAAACCATAAATTTCAATATTGATGCTTTTTTTTAAGATGGTGATCAAACCTCAGATGGAAATCGTTGAGACTTTTAGAATATGAGTAAGTACATTGCTGCTAAAAATATCCATCAATAAAATTTTTGCAAGTTTTGGCATTTCTTTCTACTTCGCCATTTGCAATTAACAATCTGCAATTTATTGTTAAAATTATAACCAATATTTTTTATTAGTGTGCCTCTGCTTACTTAGAAACAGTAATTTATTTTAAATAAATTCAAGTTAACAGTGATTTTGAAACGCTAACAAAGAACTTTATCCCTTAAACCTAATAGAGCTCAATTTCAATTAAATTCATCCATTGATCCCACAAATTGGATTTTGTTTGTTTGCATCAGACATGAATATTCAATCATAACACCTCTCTGAGTTCAATGATGTGTTTTTGTGAATATGATGAATCCTTGAACCATCAACCACATCACCACATGCACCATAAATTGATATCAGAAATTTAAATGGAAAAAAAAAATCAAACAAAAATTATATTCACACTTCAATCATGATCATGTCGCTACGGCAACGACATACGACACTGACGCCTCTAACATGACGTTCTTTGTCATTACACTTTATGCCTTCACAAAAATCCATGCCTCAGCTTCAGAGACACAGAGAGGGCTTAACACCCCTGTTTCATCATAATATCACACCACAGACCGCTTGTAGTCAGACTGGCAGCAACTAGTGTCAGACGATATGTTGTGTAGGTACGAGGTACGAGTACGATGACTCTGCTATTGACACAAACATGACACTCGGATGGTTGATGATGATAATGGTCATGGA
Source organism: Meliscaeva auricollis (assembly GCA_948107695.1). NCBI lineage: Eukaryota > Metazoa > Arthropoda > Insecta > Diptera > Syrphidae > Meliscaeva > Meliscaeva auricollis. The sequence goes on along the minus strand of OX403619.1, from coordinate 27,479,853 downwards.
ATTTTCATGTGCAGTACCCTTACCCTACCCTCACACATAGTCATCGCCACCATATCAGGCATCCATCTGCATTGCGAATTTGTGTTTTTGTTTCTTCATTTTTTTTTTTTTTTTTGTTTTTGAATGTGGCGCCTCTAGTAAATTGTATATAACACACATTTCTCTCAACTTTTTATTTGTATGTCAGTTTTGTAGTTTTATGGCATGGCTTTGTGGACAACTTTTGTTTGTGTGTCCATTTCAACCTTGACCTGAGCTTAAGTTGACATAAAGTGAGTTATTAATTGATAGCTTAGCGTCTCGGTCATTAAAACTGCTCTAGGGGGTGACTTTTTTTATATTTACACACTTAATCTGAATTAAATGTAACAACTGTGGTCAAACGTACTTGTTCTCATCAAAAAGTGCACACAAACTGTCTAATTGAATAGAGAATTTCTGTCACGGTTTCTAGCTTAATGGGTTGATTTAATGTAAAAGTTGCCTTAAAATTTGCATCAGTACCGTAAGAATTTTCTGCTAGACTTTTCTAGACTTTTGTATTGAAACATTTCTTTACTCATATCTTTTAATTTTCACAAACTTTCACAAAACCAATAACTTGACCTAAGAAGTTGCAAGCAAACATATTAAATCAATTATGTTTGCCAACTAAACAGTTGATGGTATTTTTTTTGTTAATTTATTATTTGTTTGATGTTGTGACTGAATCTGTTTCTGACATTTTTAAGCCTCAAGGTAATTATACTGAAATGTTAGTGGTTATCTTTTTTAAAGAGCATTTAACATTTTAGAGTAGAGTATCATTTTTGATAAGCTGAATTACCAGTTTTTAATCTTGTTTTTTATTTCGTTTGTTTGTTTTTCATATCTTTTAAATTAAACTGGATTACTACATATATGTAGGTGCAAAATATTTGTTTTATTTAGATAACAGATGGCATTGAACATAATATTGAACTAAATGTTGTCGTTAAACAATACTTCATTTATTTTTTGTTTAGTATTGATTTTCTATTCTTATGTTCATTTAATAACATAAAATAGTGTTACAAGATATTTTCACCTTGAACAAAGTACATATATTTACTTACTCTGAGTATTAACGTGTATCATTAAAAATATCACCATTTAGGAACATATTTGAGCGCAAAAAAGGTTTCGACAATAATCGTGTTAAACATATGGGTCTCATTTTAAAAAAAATATTCGAGAAATTGATTTTTTAAATACTTACATGCAGTATAACTCCAGTCAAACAGTCTTAAACAGTAACTTTGTACTTTGTATAACCTTTTTGATTCTGAATTACGTGGTTCAGCATAGCATTCTGTTCGGCATAGCATTTATCAAGTTTCGCAAAACTTTTGCGTTGATCTCGATCCATGCCAGCGATCATTGCATTTTTAGTTCTTGTACATTTCTGTAATGCACCTATTTCGAATAAAACTTGTTGACTTGTTGAGGCCACAAGAGTTTTTAATATTCAAGCATTTCCCTGTATTTTTCACCATTAACTCTGGATTGTACCGACAACCAAAAGGGTCTTATGTTAAATTCAAATGCATCCAAACTCATCACACTTTTACTCTCAGATTGCCGACTCATTTAAACTAATTTTTTATCTCTCAAATCAAGCTAATTCAATCCAAAACATTTGGGACCGTTAACATTAAACTTTTTTTGTTACTTAAAATAACGGATTCAAACAAGCAAACAGTTTCATACAGTTGAATATTTATTCTTGCTTAAAATTGTTCAGTATTCAGATTTAGAGCTTCTATAAGGCATAAGGCTTAAAGGCAAATTAAATTTGCTTTAAATACCTACATAGATAACAAAAATTTAATCGAAGAATATACCCGTTCAAAAGTTCTAATTAAAAACGGAAATATCATAAAAGATACGAGTTATATTAGTAATCCCAAACTTTTCCTTACCGTGTCTCAAGAACTTTTTTACAAAAAAGTTTAAAACATTGATTTTTACCAAAACTTTTGAGAATTAAGTATTCCGGTTTTTAAACACCTCCCTTATATTAAGAATCAGTACCATTGTGCATGGAACAACCAAAAAAAATGCAAATTTGTAGTACTACCCAGTAGTTTTGGTATTAAAAGTATAAGAAAGATTTATCAAAATGGCTGAATTTCGAACTTAACAAATTCCAATTATCTTAATTCTATTAAAGGCTATCGTGTTTACAAATTTCCAACGCCAACGACAATGACGATGACGCCAACAACGGCACACGCACATAAAAATGTCTCGAAAACGTGTTCTTTACGTTTTATGATGTTTCGTGATGAAATAGACTAATTTTTTGCAATCGCTATTCTTATCCTTTACACTTCGTGTACACTTCGTGTACGCAAAAGCAATATTTTATCAACTAATTTCACAATTTAAAAAAAGAAAAACTAATCTTAAAAAATGACGATAGCACAGTTTTTAACAAATTTTAAATTTTTCCATAATTTTTTATCATTTTGTCAGTGAACGTTCTCATTTATAACATTTTTAACGGTTTATTTTACAGAAAAAAATTAGTGTGTCTGTTATCTTATCCTTGATAATAACATGAAGTTTAAAAAAAGTATGATTCTAGACAAATTTTTTGTTTGAAAGGGTAACACAGTATATGTACTTACTTTTAACGTTGCCACAGTCAGTACTACAAACAAAATTTAGGATTCGTAAAAAAATTGAATATCAATTAAAAATAACATAACGATAATAAGGAATGCGAAAAAGTGTATCTGTCTCTATTTCGTGATAGAGCCTAAAGCCGCTGAAGCGGTTTTCTTCAAACTTGGTAGGCAAAGGTTTTTTGAAAATTGAAATTTTTTTAACAAATATAGAAAAACCTTAATTATTATTTTCAAAAACAGCTCTAGCGATTTTGAATAGAAATTATACATGTAAGTTTGTCTTTTAAAATAAAATAAAAAATATTGTTTTATCGGTAAATAACGGTACCTCCCATAAACCCATTATCCTTTTTTCGGATTCTCTCGTCGCTTACACGAGATTCCGTTAAAATTTCTTTCACAAAAAGGTTGTTATTTGTTTTCACATTATTTCATAAAAGAATTAAAATTTTTTTTTTTTTTTGAAAAATCAATATTTCGAATTTTTGGTTGTAGATTTCCTTGAAAATTCCATACAAGCATATCTCAAAACCCAAGTTGTCTTAGTCATTTTAGCATTGAATTTTATGGTTTTGTACAATTCTTATAAAATTATTTCTAATTCTTAAAGTGTATTTTAATAAAATTCACATTCTTTCCAAATTTAAGATAAAATATTTTCCTTGAATAGAAAGATACGAAGTTGCATTTTCATCTCGATGTCATCCTCAGGATAACATCTAATGAGATGAAAAAGTTAAATAAAAAAAAAAAACAAATAAATGTTCATCACTGCAATTCACAAAGGAAAATCCCTGTTCACCTAGTGAAATGATTTTTTTTCTGATTATTTTTTCCTTTTGAATTGAATTGCAATAAGAAAATATGACCACCACCAGATAGAACATAGAAATCTATTCACACGATACAATAAAAATAAAAAAAAATCTCGTTTTGATTTCAATGGTTTGATTTTATTTTGCTTTAAAAAGAAAAGTATATCCTAGAGTTATAGAGCTTTTTTTCCTTTTTTGAAGAAAAATAATAATCTCACAGTCCAACCCACTTTTTTTCTCATCTTCTTCTTGACAGGAGATTTAGATTATTTTTTTTTTGTATTTCAACTTGAGATATGAAATAATGGCTTGCATGAGCATAAAAAAAAAGTGCACTTGGAAAATAGATAAAAGCGGATAACAGAAAATTGATTTATCTAGGTTCTCCTTTTCCCATCAAACATCAGAACGCGATTATAATTATTTTCATTTTATTCTGTCTTTTTTGTTGTTGTTGTTGCTGTTGTTGTATTGAGTTTAGTAATAAAATAAATGGGAAAAGGGAGGAAAATTAATTACTCATTGATGTGTAAAACTATAAGGATCGATTTTGATTAATGATAAATTTGGGATGATAAAAGGAGTAGGTATGTCTTCAAACATAAATAATATTCATAATTGTTTTTTATTGATTGAAGAGGGTATCTTGACCTATTTCAAAATAAAATTGGAAAACAAATTAGGCTGAAAGGAGTTTTTGATATGTATTTAAATTTTTTTTTATTTTTATATCCAAAAATTGATTATTCATTTCCTAACGTACATCTATTGGCCCTTGATTTTAAACTAAAGCCTTTTTTTATTCATGCAAGGATTACCTATAGAAAAAATGGTTTTGACTCAACAATACAATTAAAATATACCCCAGTAAGAAAAAAAAATTGTTTGGTCACTGTGGCGTATACGTACTTTTTTTAGTTTTTGCTTTGTTGCATTTGACTACATTTTTGTCTCTTTTTTTGTATATTTTTCAGAATGTCATCTGGCCTGATGTCGTGTGTACGAGAGAATTCTCCACCCTTAGACATGGATGGAAACGATTCTGGGGCTCTTTCTCTGCCAACGGTGGACGGAACAGCATCTTCAAATAATGCTCCTTCAGCTGGTGAGTAGAAATTTTTCACATAATGGAATCTTTTTTTTTTTTTTTTTCTTTTTCTCTATACAAATTGCATTGTTATAAAACTTAAAAGTTATTTCAAAGTGCAAAGGATAGACACTTGTGTCTCTGTATGCAAAAAAAATAAGGTGAAGTTAGGTCAAGAACCAATATTGAAGTGGATTCTTTTGATTCTGAACAAGAAAAAAAAGAAGCTTTCATTGAAAGTTGGAGTGACATTGATTGACACAGACAGTATATTATTTTTCTTCTTTGACTTGATTTCATGTGATGTGATTTTATCGTGTAAAAAGGGTTGAAATGAAATTGACACTTTAGATGAAGAAAAGTAAGAAACTTCAATGCACTTACATTCTAAAGTAACGACGTTATTATTTATTTACTCTTATATATGTCTATTATCAATATATGTATATTCAATATCGAAAAATATATCTTAGAATACCTTTGGCATATTTATAATATACAAAAATGTTTTTAAGTAGTCAATCAGACTGAATTATTAATTCCAGAATAGCAATTTTATGGTTTTAAGAGTTTTGATTTATTAGAAAACGCATAAAGAATTACAAATAAGACAATTTTGAATTGATGAAACAAAACATCGCAAATTGAAATCATTGAACGATGTGGTTAGCCCAAAATTCGAAGGACAAACTATCGATGATTTAAAGTTTAATAAGTTAAATTTATTAGATTAATTATTTTAATATTAAGAATATTTAGCAGAGAAATAGAAAGACAATCTTATACCGATGTGGTATGCTGAAAAGCGAAAAAAATTAGAGTATCAATTTGACAATTAGGTAATTGGAATGAATTGGAATCAAATTGAAAAGTATTGCCAATAATAAGAGTTGAGATTAGAATAAAGTATTTAAGTTTCGGATGATAAATTATAATAGATTTCAAACACGAATTAAATAATAAGACAGAGCTGAATGCAATAGCTTTGTTCCAACACTCAGATTCAAACTGATCAACAAACTGACTTTTTTCTGACTTTAAAGCGAATGTATCACATTTACCAGTATTGACGGATGATTCTTGCATTAAGGATAGAGAAAAGCTTTAAATTCTTAGTACAAGTATTACTGAATTAGATAAATGTATTACTGAAAATAAAGCTTATATATGTTGCCTAAGACGATATAAGAACTTTTATTCCCTTTCAGATCTTGAAACATTTCATAATTTTGTTAAATTTAGTTTAAAAGCAGTTTGGGCAGCATTTGAGAGAATTTCATCCCCACTCTAAAAATATTGATAAATTTCATATTTCAGCCCAAAAATTTCCCAAACGGACCTAGTACATCTTTGAATCCAGCCTTGATTTTGTAATAAGAAAATAATTTTAAATCCATTTAAAAAATGATATACAGTCGATTCCGCTTAACTGGAAATCTAAAATTGCAGAAAATTTGTTTCATTTAAGCGGAGTTCTCATTTAAACGAACTTCGGATAACTTAAACTAGTTTCACATAAGCGGAGTTTCATAAAAAAAAGTTCGAGAATGAAGTAATAAGAAAAATTTTGACATTTCAAGTTGAAAAGATGTGTTCAAATAAAAACTTGGTGGCAGCATTCCGCGATATTTTTATTTATGTGGAGGTAAATAGCTGAAAATATTCATTTAAGTCAAGATTATTTGTTTTAATTAATAGGAGTTTTCACTTAAGCGAAGCTCATTTATACGAATTAGTTTGCATGGAAACTGTTGGAATAAGCCTCGCAATAAATTTCTTGTTACAGCTAACCAATTTTATAGTTAAACGGAGTACAATAAGGCGGAGTCGACTGTACCTTAAAAAAGTGAATTATTTGAGAAATAAAAAGAAAGTGCAAGATATTTGAGAATATCGCTTTCGAGTGCCTTTGTACAGATTCTGAAGTTTTTGACAGAATTTTCATTTTCTCTTGAAAATTTGACAGTTTTTATATTTTAGCGCAGGAAGTTCCCAAACGGGCCCATTTTATGATCTTATGTCTTCTTATGTTGAAGCCAGTTCATAGTTTTCTGGTTATAACACAAATATCAAGCGAATTTTATTTGTCTTACCTTGTTGAGAGTGATTTGTTCTCAATTGGGATCTCAATTCTCAATCAAGATCTAATATTGTGCTAAGTGCCAAGAGATCTTCCCGTCATGAGCAACAATTTGATTTTAATGACAAATACCGCTTTTATTGCTGAACTTTTAAGACTTTGCTTGGAATACTCTGCACTCACCCATGTACTTTAATAGATTCGCTGATAGATGATGGTCCTCTTTGCTAGAAAATAGCTTATGAATATAAAGGCAGAGTGTTATGTTATGTAGTCAGTGCATTTCTTAATTCTCTTGTATTTCTGTAGAATCTACCGTTTCTACCATCAACAATTCTAAAGATTTTAAGTCAAGTATTGTGTCCAGACCCATGAAAATGGTCCTTTTAACATAGATGAGCCAATACATACCTTGTACTTTGGTAATACATTGGCTACTAGATTTATCCAATGAATTCCACTAGACACGTATTCACTTGGTAATATTCAGACATGAGCCCCAGTCCGAAGTAGAACTTAATAATTGGCTGTTTTGACTCTTCTTTTAATAAAATGCCCGGAAAAAATATGATGGAAGGTAAGAAAAACCGCATCAAAAACTGCAGCTGAGAGACGAGAAATTTTAAGGTGTGCATCAAATTCCTTTGGTTCCGTGGCAAAAATAAAACAAAAATTTGACGTTAACGAAAGTCACTCAATAGTTTAAACCATCTTAAACGAATGAGACTAAGAAAAGAACGCCACTTGACGAGAAACAAAAAGTTATTCGATAAGTGTTTTCAAAACATCATATGAGTTGTAAAAAAGAATTGGATCACGTATTTTTTTTAGATGAAAGATGAATTTCGATGGCTCTGATAGGTTCAATTTTTATTTTCATGATTTGAGGTTTTTTAAGCGTCATTTTAGTCGTGAAGGAGGTGTTATGATTTGGAGAGCAGTTAGTTTCTTTGGAGCATTTGAGCTTGGGGTAGTTACATCCAAAATTACTACAGCTGGGTATGAGGGAATTTTGGAAAGAAATGTACCTAAATTTTCTAACATCTTTGGACCCATAAAAAAAAATAAATAAAGTGTATTAAACAATGTTTGTGCTTATTCAGTTGACCAGGAGTGAAGTTTTAAGATTTCACCAGAACTTCTCAAAAGTTCTTTTTTAAATTCACAGAGAATTAGAAATGGATTTTCTTTTTTCACTTTTTCGTCAGCAATCATTTTACTTCTGCGAATATTCTTTGGTTATAGTTCGAATGGTGCAGGTTTATTTTTTTCTAATGTTTGTTTTATTTAATTCTAATGACAGTTTTTTCTTGTTTCATGTTTTCATCAAGAATATTTTGTTTAATCTAAAGTGCTTTTAGTAGGAAGTAACGTTTTATATTAGCTTCCTGCCAAGTGAATATATTCTGTTTATCTTCTCATTGACATGCAATTAAAAGAAACTGAATAAAACGCTTTGAGTGTAGTCTGCCGAACTGAGTGACATGAGGAAAATGATAGATTTCGTTTATAATTGAAAACAACATTTTAAATGCATCGTTTAGTTCACCGTTCCTGCAACTTTGCATTTTTTAACGGCACCAAAAATCTTAATAGAGCTGATAACTCGTAAGACTTGGCGCCATGCTGAGAAATGTATTTTTTTAATTACAAACTTTACACTTTTGTCTACAAAATTTTATTTAAAACTAAACCAAAAACAACCATGTAAGACACATCTTTGACCTTAATTAATAATTGTTGGGATAAACTTTTATAGCATCTCATCAACAAAAACTTTTCAAATTAGTTCGATATGTTAGAGGCAAATTATTCAAAATGCTAAAAGTTAAAAACTTTTCATAAGTTTTGTACGGTCGTTGATCTAAGCCAGGTCATCCCAAAGGTACGTACCCCAAGTCCCAACGATAAATTTTACAAGAGTCACCGCACAAAACTTCTAACTTTTCAACATGCCCGCCGCATATAAAACCTACACCTCTCTGCAGTGTATCTTCTTTGATGGCAAAAGCAAAACAGACCACAAATTCAGTTCAATATCCGTTCAATTTCATGTTTATAGTTTTCCCTTTCGACAGGCCAAAGACCCTTTGGTGGTCTTCACCAATAAGACCTCTTCATCCGTTTTGTATCAAGTTTTCTTCTATTTTTTTTTTTTTTTTTGTCTTTCTTAGTTCATAACCACTAGAGTAGGTACTGTGATTGTTTTTGCACTCTCTCGGATGCTGTATATCTGTATCTTTATCCCTTTTGCAATTTTTGAAGAGCAGCAGCAGCAGCATGTGATGGGATGGTGGTGTGCATCGATCCAATAAATTTTTCCGTTTAACGAACTCGAAATCGGAATCTCAGTCATCAGCAGGCTACTTTTCTTACATCATGATGCGCTGGCTGCTGCTGCTGCTGATGATGAAGTAAACAAGACGAAGCCTTTGGGTCCAATAATATAATGGTGCGTGGAATTGGAATTGGAACTGTATCTTGTATCTTATGCAAAACACGAAGACGAACGTTTTTTTTTTTTGTTTTCTTCTTAATAATTATTCTCTATTTCAATGCGCAGATAGTTGGAAGTAATTTCTTGGTCTTTGCTTGTGGTTTTGTGTGTACCGAAATGCATTTATTTCAAACATATACGGATGTAGAGTATCTAGTACGTTTTTTTATTCATTCCTTTTATAGATACATTTTTTTTCTGCTCCTTCCCCATCACCTGAATGCGTCGTAGTCGTTGTATAGTATAGTCGTAGTAGTCCGCCGTTGTGGTAAACTCACATTGCTAATGTTTTTCTTTGCGCGCGTTGAACTAAGTAGTGTCGACCGCAGTAGGTATACCCCAGCAAAGGCCTCTCATCTAGTTACTTTCAACTAGCAGCACCACAAGACTGAACTTTTAGTCTCAAGCTAAAGAATTCAAAAAGGAAAACCTCTTAGAAGATAGATGGCAGAGACTTGAATGTGTAAGAGTGTGTATCGGTGATGTTGATAACGAACTGAATAAGGTATTGACATGCCCATAGGTAATGCATATTCCACTTGATGGTCACAGTCTTGCTGATTGGTTTTCGTACAATTAAGTTAACATGAGTTCGTTACTATTTTCTATGAATTAAAACTGATTTTTGTAACATTGTCATACTGTTTACTGAGTTATGGTTACTGGTTACTGGTTACTGGTTATTGGTTACTGGTTACTTGTTACTGGTTACTGGTTGCTGGTTACTTGTTACTTGTTACTAGTTACAGGTTACGGGTTACTGGTACATGGTTACTGGTAATTGATAACTTGTATTTCGAATGACAGTCGGGGTTTTGGTATTATTTTATTATTTCTCGTTTTTGAAAAGTTATTCCGGTTCAGATTTCCTTGCATTCGGTTTTTGGGTTTCGATTTTTCAACGGCGTTTAAATAGCACTTGCTTATATCAACGGGTTTCACCATCAATCTACACCTTAAATAATAAACCAGAGGTAGGAGGCGAAATTCTTTCTGCATGAAAATGACATCAATTTGGTTTACTAATTGAACAAGAACTGACGATAGGACTGCTGCAGAAATATTTGGACTCAGAACCAAAATTTCCATTCCGATAGAAGAGTCTCCTAGCATATTTCAAGTGAAAATAAATCTAGGAAAAGATTCTTAAAGAGACATGCAGAAATGCTTGAGATAATGCATACACAACCATAAGCATCAAGTCAATTTAATCAGATACAAAATAAGAATTCTAACCGGCTTCTTTACAACCTACAGTAATTTGAGAAAACACGTCAACAATATTGAACTGTTAAGCACCTGCAAATTCTTCTACAACCAAACAGTTTTCGCTGTTATCAACGGCTTACGCCGGCAATTAACAGTCCTAACCGGCAATCAGTAGTTTTCAATGGCATCAACGGCTTTCGCTGGATTACAAACGGTTTTCACCAGTAACCAAAAGTTTTTGCTGGTGTCATCAACTTAGGTTTCCAATTAACGGTTTGAACTGCAAACAACTGCTTTCGCGGGCATGAACAGCTTTTTCCGGTAATCAAACAGTGTGCGCTGGCAAACTATCACCCAACGTCAGTACTGTCTAATGTTTTTCATTGTGTACTAAGTTTCAAATGATCTTCCCCAACACTTAGAAGACCCAACCTCAATGTGGTGCGGGTGACTACGATGATTTACTCAGCTTCGGTGATTAGTTTTAAGCTATTTAAAAACATGGCTTGGCCTACACTCATTTTGTTTGTAGACCAATATGAGTACGGTTTAATAAGTAACCTGGCGTAGTTTCCAAAAACTCAATTTGCCAAAATCTTGCAGAACTCTTCGCTCCACTGCAAGTAGTTTTCGTCATAACGTTATCAAGTACAGGAAGGCTTATGACACTTTCTGGCATGGTAGAACTAGCAACAAACACTTTTAAACTGACTTTATAGTCGCGAACTATACAAAGGCCATATTTAGCTGTTTGCCAACTGTGAATTATAGAAGTCGCTACCATCAGCTTTGTGCGCCCACAAAATTTCGTCTCTGATGGAGTTATCCGGTGATTATTCCATCAGCTGTTGTCAAAGTTAATAACATTCAAACCTTACCATCAAGCAGTGGCTACCAGCTGGTGAAGCTTTTTTTAAGCAGCCAATGGTGACTAATCAGTGGCTGACGGCATCAGTTAATTGTGACCACACTTTTCTGGCCTTGGTAATGTTATTAAAAAAATCAAATATCCAATTTAAATACTTTTGAGCACCACTGTATATTACTTCCTTCTTTCAAGGGCTCTAGAAGTTCTGCCTTCGATTAGTTTTTTTTTCTATTCTCCACACAATTTGCCTATAGCCTAAGCCTATATGGAACCTCCTTGAGTGTCGTGTCATGTCTTAATGCCTTTTTCCATCATCATCGATACAATACCCAAACCAATGGTGCATACTACACAGGAACAGCTCAACTCTACCAATGGCATCAACAACAAAAATCGAAGTAAAACAAAAAATCATAAATAAATAATAACAAATCAACAATACACAACAACGCCGCGTAGCACCGCACCACACCGCACCGCCATTAGTCCCAAGTCCCAGTGCCAGTGCCAAGTCAAGTCCTAACATCGAACGCGCCGCACGTTGTTGTCGTATCTATCATGTTGTTGTAGTAGTTGTATAGATACAAGAGATATACCAACAATCCAACGAATGCGAGTTCCATAGCATTTCGCTTTTGATTTTCATTCAGTTGAATTACTTCACCTGGTGAATAGGTGAGAGAAAGGTTCTGTCATTACGGGCGTCGTCGTCGTTAGTCGATATACTCGGTAGTGTTGAATAAAATTAATAAACCATACTCATTTGTCCCAAAATAAAAATTACAGATACACATTATTATAGAGAGTATCTGAAATTTTTCAATTGTTAAACCAAAAAAAAACAGTTTTGGTGAATAAAAATGATTTCGGTTCACCGCCCTTTGTGAGTTTATATAATTTTCAAATCAGACCTTGAGCTCAAATAATAAATCGCGTCATTCCAACACTTACTTTGGTGTCATCTCAGGCTTGTCATTGTTCGGGCGGTTGTGAGACAAAATAAATACTCAATCTTTAATCGCATGACACAAAAGATACATCATCTATCTATTCTATCGAAGCTTAAAGATGTGTGTATCTTTGTATCTGTCACCATTTATAGATGCAATATATTGAAGATCCAGACGCGGATATTGTGGATTTTTCTTCGTAATAATTAATTGAACAACACCGAGTGCAGCACCATCACACTATCCTCATAGTTTAGATAGTTTATGTCGCGTGTTAAAAGCGGGTTCCTTTTGTATCTTTCATATCGATCCGGTTGTAATAATTACAAATACAAATTTTAGTTTACAATTTTTTTTTTTGTTGTTTTGTGTACTTTATTGTGTTATGAAATATTTGTTTTCAATGTTTTAATACAAAAACAACATAAGCAAAATAAAATTTTTGCTTGCTTACATGAAAAAAATGCATTGTTTGATCGATAAAAGTGAAATAATTTTTGTGTAAGAATTTCAGAAGTGGGATGTAATGAACTTAATTGTTTCTTTTCTTTTATTTTCTTAACGTCTTTAAATTGAGTATTTAATGGAATTAAAAAAATTGTTTAAAGTGATTTCCTATGGTTTCTATTGTCTAATTATATCAAAGAAATTACATTAATGAGGATACCTGTACTTGCAAATTTATATGCCTCGTGAATGGAGTGAGGAATAAATCGATATCAATGGTAAGGTTATTTGAATTTGGCTTCATTGTGATTTAATTTTTAACTCTCTGTTTTAGTTTTTTACTCGATTAATTGATTTTTATTCATTTTGTTTGTACTGGCAAAAATATTTAAAAAAAAAAAAAATATTAAACAAAAAAAGTTTTAAAAAGAAAAAGATTGTCAAGGTTGGATACTGAAATTAGTATGATAATAAAAGTCAATAAAACCTTGAAGTAATTAGTTTTGAACTTAAAACACACAAAACTGTGATAATCAGGAAAATTTAAATTAAAATGTGTTCTAAAATTCAACGATTCAAGGACGCAATTACTGATTAGATGTCTCTGGGTACCTGTTAAAACTTGTTATTGTGCCAATAAACTTTTGTTGTTGATAAAGTTCAAAACATGAAAAATCTAAAAAAGTTCAAGTGCACTAAGTATTTTGATACTTCCATCAGCTTTTTTTTTATTTTAGATGTAATCGAAACTAATAAGTTTCATTTCATAAAAAAAATTAGTACCAAACAAGTTTCGTTCAATATTTTCAAAATGTTCGTTAATACTGTTCTTTAAATCGAAGATAAAAAGACCTGAAGAATATTGGAAATCAGATTCGCATATTTTTAGGTTTCGTTAAGTTTTGATTTCGTATTTTTAGACTGCTCTTTTTTGTTATTTACGTATTTTAATTTAAGTATAAATTGATTTTGTTTTTTAACAAAATGAAGGTAGGTATTTCAGTTTTCTACATTCTTACACATAAAAAAACATTTTAAAATCACAAGAAAACATTTTTCGAAATATTCAAAGAACATGACGAATGTTTCTGTTCAGTTAAGAATGCAAAACTACCTTTCTGTTCTTTTTTGACATTAACTTGTAAAGGCCCAACTAAAATAGACTGAATAGAGCGTAAGTCAGTTTTAGCAACCGAGCAAATGCAAAGCATTGTATGTCGTTAACCATAATCGCCGTTCTGCTCAGTTTCGTTGACTTTCGTGAAATTTAGCAAGAGCCATCAAAATGTTTGATTTAACGACAACTTCTGTGAACTTTTCGTTTGGTCTTGACGTTAGCTTAAGTTGGTTTAATGGCCTTAAGGCTTTGTTTTTAAAGTACCTAAAACTTAACGAAACTTTTAAATTAAAAGGACAGGCAAAAAACTATGAAACGCACACAATCGTTTACAGTCAGAAGTGATTGGATGCTAATGCCAAAATAGAACTAAAATAAGCTTTCTGAAACGATAAATTACAAGTTTTTCACAATGCCTTAAGGTCGATGGGAAAAGATTTTATTTTGAACAAAAACAATTGCAATATGCTATCAAATTCAATTAAGTAAATAGCATTCGATGAGACTCTTTCAATTCCTTCTTAGAAGAATTCAATTGCTTCTTAAAAGAGCTTTGTTCAATATATGAGTTTCGCGATATCGCTCTTTTTCGTACATTCACTTAAATGCCCCTTCCACCTTAAAATGGAATACTGTAATTCGGTTATTCCAAAATAACGGAGAGGACGAAATAACGCTTTCAATGCCGTTTATATCATTGATACTTTTTTTTGATACTTCGTGTGTGTTGAGGGCATTTTATAAAGTGATTGTCCTAGAAGTTTCATGAAAAACTAATGCCTGCCAGTAAAGTAATTGCGATAGAAAGACTGTAACGGAGAAGATGAGTACTCTTTCTTCTCAGTTACAGTCTTAATAACTTTACTGGCAGTTATTAGTTTTCGATGAGACTTCTAAAACGATAACTTTATAAAGTGCCCTCAACACCCACAGAGTTTCAAGAAAAAAATATTACTTCTTTAATGAGATAAACGGCATTTAAAGCGTTTTTTTGTCCTTTCCGTTACTTTGAAATGACTGAATTTAACTTTCGATACACAAAATTAGTTATAAAAAAATTTGACAACTATAGTTGCAATTGAGTTATAATCTGATTTGATGCAATTATACTTTGTTTACTTACGTTTAACGTCATTGCTTGGTTCTTTAGTGTAGTTTCCACTCTGTCTCCGGCTGACCTTATCGTTTTTAATAATGATAAGAAATCGTGTAGAATTTAATAGATACCTACTTTAAAAACACAATTTTATTTTATATCGTCATCGTCTTGGCCACTATGCATGAGAAAAGTGAACAGCTCTCCATTCTCGGTTCGGTATGTGTTTTTCTTTTATAAAACAAACACTTATTGAATGTCGTCAAAAACGCTATTTTAGCAAAAATTCTTTGGATTCCAAAACATTCAGTTCAGTTCCATTGAGAGGCCAATCAGAGGCCAAATGTCACAAAAAAATTCTTACTTTTTAATTTTTTCCAAGCAGAGCCTCTTAACTGAACTAAACTAAATGTTCTTGATTGCTAACAGCAATCGTTTTTAACAGTTCCACTGCTTCGGAAACAAATCTCAGTTAAAGAGTTTTTCTTACAAAAGACTACAGTATCAACTCACGTGGCGTTAAGCACGAAATGGACTGCTCAAATAAAATTTTTTTAGGGTACCCTGGTACCTAAATATCAGTGATTTTTTTTAAAAGTAAATATTGGTTCTATCTAGCACTTCATTATGGTATCATTTGTGGTATTGATATTTACTTGGGAGCCTGGCGACTGATGGATTTGCCTTGCCTTTTTCAAGATCAACAAGTAATGGAGAACGAATTGATGTTAGATCTTAGATCCATTGATTTAAGTTTGCTTCTTAAATCTCAACTAGTCTGCGGAAGTAGAACTATATTCACTGGAAGTGGTTCCTATGTCTGTATTTTATTTCTTAAGCTGCTGAAATACTGCTAATATTTCTCGTAAATTGATTAATAACTTTTCTTCAATGTTTTATAGAACGTACGGTTCCAATCCAATGTAATGATGGTTTTTATTCAAAAAGGATTTGAGGGAAAGCATTTGTTGACATTTGTATTACTATCGCATATTGGATTTTAAATTCGTATTAGAAAATATCAAAAATTACTAGCATACGGTCAAAATTGAAGGGTACAAATTTAACGGAATATTATCGTAAATTTTAATTGAGTATACTAAAACTATATATTTCATAAATTTTAAGAACGATTCATTCAAAGTGTTGCTTCTTATGTCGATCAATACATCATTTTTATTCGCCATTATGACTATCTAATCCTTCGATAATTTTCTCAAAGATTTTTGTAAAACTGCAAATAAATAATAATCAAATATTTATTTGGTTGTTTAAAATCTTATAACAAAAGGTTAAAACTATAAATTTTACAACACTTTATAGTCTTTAAATAAAGATTGATCAATTTTCAGTGAGATTCATACAACAACTGATTCAAATGTTTTTTTTACGATTTAAAGTCAAGCAAGAAACTGATATTTAAATTTCAAGTTCTGTTATTCAAATAAAACATATATATGTACATACTTTATCAGTTTGCAATGCAAATTGCAATACAAATACATCTTAAAATAGTAATCAAGTTCTATAATAATATGAAAAGAATACCACACCCAAAATCTATCATTTATTTTCGTAGAGTAGACATTTAAAATTTAAATAAACATTATTTGTCCAAAGAACTAGAATTTATTTACTTCTGACAAAAACAAACAAATACAAGCTCCAAAATAAACAATTCGTGCTTTTGTAATAAATTAAATGAAATAACTTGCAATAAATCTGACAATTTGACAAAACAGCAAACATAAAAAAAAACACTTAATTCAAGACACAAATGAATTTGAATCTATAAATTGTTTTTTTTTTTTTTCTTATATTTTAATTATTTACTCTAAAAAGGCAATAAGAGATATTAAAATTTAAGTTATTTTGTTTTATTTGTTATTGGCAAGATTCTGGCAAATTGTGGTTGTGTTGTGGGTGGGTTAACCAACAGAGATGATGATGGGGGATTCCTCCTGGGTGTGTATTTCTTCTAGAAGCTCTTGAATTCGCCATTTCTAACTTCAACGATTTTATTAGTGCCTATTTGTTTTTGTTGTTGTTTCGTTTCATTACAAACCAATTCCTTCTTCTTCGCACATAATAGGGGTATTCATGAAACCTGGTAAATTTTTGGATTTGGTAAAATAGGAAAGTTTACCACGCATGTTTTACGAACGCCCCCTAAAAAACAAATTGGGTAAATGTTGGTAAATTATGTATTGATACTTGAATTATTTGGAGAAAATTATGATTCATTTCTTGTCTTCATCAATTAGCTACATATTAGTGGCTGGTTATATCTAAAGTGACGAAAATGAAACGTTAAAAGTTGCTGCTTTATTTTAAAGGACAATTGTTTTTTTTTATTTATTTATTTATTATGACTTGTTACATTTATTTTAGTAGTTAAAATTTGTTTTCTTTTTTTTTACGGTATTCGATATAAATTCAATTTCAGATAAATTTGTTTATCTGAATTCTTAATTCTGCATCTCTAACTTTGTAACTTGCTGTTTTTTTTTTTTTTTTTTTTGCAATTGAAATTAGTTTTAATTATTTGCTTAAGAAGACTCAAGGCCATACAAAATATAAATGAATCATAGACGATGAGTTCAAGAACAAACTATTGATTATGTCATTTTTAAATATCAAAGCTAAAATATACTTGTTTCTAGTGATTCATCTATAAACGCAAACCGGAATCTGTTTATGTTTAGTTTTTTTTTTTTCTTCGTCTAATGAATTTAATTAATTGATAAATAAACAAACAACAAAAATCACAAGATACAAAGTAAAAAAGCTTTTCCATACTTTGTCAATTTTTTTTTTTTTAACACAAAACCAAATGTGCGGGTTTGGGTGTATTATTTCGAAATGTCTGCTGTCTGCTATAAATGGATTGTTTACATCATTTTCGTAGTCACATTTACAATCAATTTTTATTAAAAAAAAAAAATTCTCAATATAATCATTGAACGTTATTGTGTCATAAAAATAAACCGAAGTCTAAGTTAAAGTCTTTGCGTTGTCAGTTCTTCGTAAAAAAAAAAAAAAAAAAAAAATTAAAAACAAACTGGCACACGAGTAGGAGTAGAAGTTTTGAACGTATGGTTCACATTAAAAACAAATTTAAACACGAAGGCATGAAAGAATTTGTAAGTAGTGTTTTTTTTTAATTGAAACTTATAGTATTATGAGTTTAAAGTTTTGTAGGCGAACTTTAATTTAGAATTTTAAACTTCAATCACGACAAAGTTGGTGGTAACTTGGAGAAGTCTTAAGAAATGACAGATGGGAGAGATATTTGTTACACACGACTTGGCATGAGATGAAAAAGTATTCTTGTTATAATTCATTATTCGGCGTGTGGGAACTTTAACCTTCAACAATAAACGTATTTTAAACTGAACAAGGCACTTGATGTTTGTTTCTTGTGTCTTTCGTTTGAATTTGGCCTAACATCTGTAGATTTAAAGATGAATTTAATCAAATGTAAAAGAATATGCAAAAAGGCCATGAAATATAAAAATATGGTTGGCACACATATAGTAAAGGTTTTGAAAAACTCAAACAAGAACATGAATTTTGTTTTGCCTAAGTATTTTTTTAGTTTTCAATTTTATCAAACTCGGATGATTTGGGTAAATTCAAAAAAAGAAAAAATAAGCACAATTCCACGTTGAATACCATGGTTAACGATTTTTGGAACAAAAAAAGGTTTTTACCAACAAACAAGCCATCTCATAGTCATAGAAGTTTTTTTACCGCATTTTTTTTATAAAATATGCATAAAGAGAATGTTATTTCAAAAAATTTAGTTAATTTAAGTTAAAAATTTCGCACAATATTTTTGGACAATATTACTGCGCAATAATATTGTGTCATGTTAGGCTTGTTGTTATACTAAAAAGTTATGGCAATACTATTAACTAGTGGATTCTGGTTAAAACTATTCCTTTTAATACCTGAAATGGCACTACGCGGAAAAGATTTTTCCATGGACTTGAAAAATTTAATTAAAAGCACTGAAGTGATGAAAAATCGATTTGTGAAAGGAGGCCAGCAACCATCCAAAATGTATTGGAAAATCACATTTAATTTACAACTGTTGAACAAATTGCTCGCAGTAGCAGCCCACGAACGTTTTCTGAACATGAGCACTGATTTAAAATTCGCAAAGTGAAGAAAAATGCGAAAATAAGTGCACAAAACTGCAGACGGAGGTAGAAGAAAAGATGGGTAAATCATGCTCTATTCAAACCATACGCTGCATCTTACACATCTTACACAAAGTCGAGTATAAGGGCTGTGCCATTAGGTAAAACCCATTCTTCAGTTTTCCAGAATTCTGGAGTACCGAAATTTTTTTTTGATGGTACTCCAGCAATTAAAACCGATCCGAATATAACTTCTGGAAAACTAAATCCGTTTACGTACTCACTTGTATAGATTATTGTCTCTAAACAAATCTCAAATCAGCTCAGTAGTTGTAGGTGTCATAACTGAAACACTGTTTTATAAATGGTTCAACTAATAGGGAATTTGCTGGTTTTATAGTGTGTGGCTTTTTATGGCAGCTACATTAACCTAACCTAACCTAGGCTGCAAAAGTTTTAACCTTTCACCTTACCTTGCTAGCGATCCAACTGACTGGATCAAGGTATGTTAGTTCGGATTGAAATGCATCCTGCATACAAAGTTTCAAAGTTTGAAAAATATAGCTTCAGCCAGTGACCTAGGTCACTCAATGACCTCTTCAAGCCAGGTGCATTGCCAGCAAGCTGTTGGATTCCTGGGATCCTGATCTTTTTTCTCAGTAGCGACTACACTGAATTGTCAGTTCCCAAAAGAGTTAAATCTCTTGCGCAGGCTCAAAAGCCGGCTATGAAACGACAACCCTGATGTTTGTGCAGCACAAAATAACTAATCCCAAATATGTTCTGTAATTCATATTAGGCTCCTGCTTAGAATGCTAAAATTAACAAAAATATCTTAATCCTTTACTGCACGCACTATGATCCAATCTACGAAAAAGATTCAAATAATTGTTTTTGCTTTTCATTTTGTACAATTAAGAGACTGCAACAAAAAAAATTGCTTACAAAATTTGTATTAAAAGTTATTAACTTTGTCCATTAATGGCTACTAGTGCAATTACATATATTCGAAGAAACTTAACTTTTGCTATATATGGCTGGCTGTACAGTTACACTTAAATGAAGGGTAGCGATCCTCAAGCACAGATTTATTCTACATTTAATGACCTGTTTTTTGCCATTCAATTATTTGTTGGTCCACTGCAATATTTAGGTGTGGCCTGACTTAAAAAAGCTTGTCGTGCTTATGTTGGCCAAATTTCACAAAATTCTCTTTATCAGCGAATTGGAGTTATCAGTTTATTTCATCCCAACACCTTCATAGTCTCATTAACAAAAGATTGTCTAGTCTCTAGTTAAGACTTTCAACATCGTCTTGAAGAAGGCAATTTGATGACAAACGTGAATTAAAAAAAATCTTTAATGATGTTTTTTTTTAAGATAACGTACATTACATTTTATCAAACTCGTTATAGCAATTTTCGAACAAAAAACAAGTTTTCCCTTAAAGGATATACAAGGTGCAAACCATTATTCTGGAATAAAAATATTTTTTTTCATCATATATGACATTCACTAAGTATTAACCTTAAAAACACATTAGTTCAGAGGTTTTAGTTCAATATTTGCATACATTATGATCAGATTCAACCAGAATGGAAAGTAGAGTGAAAAATCGGGATGCTTAAATGTTTTGGTTTCCTTATCAACGTATCGTCATATTTGCTTAAGAACTTGAATTCTTGAATTCTATTGAGTACAAAATGTGCCCTACACACCTGTACCACACTAAAAAATAACCAAAACAAACTAAAAATAACTTTGTTTATTTTACAAACATATTTAAGAATTCCTTAATTAACTGAATTTGTTTACCATCCACTAAAATACGTGACACCTTTCAAACATTTAGAAAAATTATTATTGTCTACAGCCATTATACAATATTGAATTTTTTTCAAATTAAAATATGCTAATATGGGTTAGTACTCCCCCACTTACAGTCCCCCAAAACAATATTAAAGGTGTCAAGAACTCTCTCATCCACATGTTTTTTTTTTTTTTGTTTTCTCACAAAAATTGCGTGTCAAATTTTAATTCACCTTGATACACACACTATACAAGTTTTTTTTTTATAGCAGAGTATATTTTAGCACTTAATACCTCTTATAAGATTCTGAATAGATTGCAAACATTCTCACATGGATATGAGATAAATTCTGCGTGATAATCTGGTAATAATTCAATACGTCGACAATGCGACGCAATATTCGAACAACGACCTATAACAAGACTTTGAGCCATCAAATTTCTTCAGAAACACGTTGTTTTCTTATCTCATCGGCCTTCAGGTTTATTAAAGTGTGAGAGAGAGTAGAAAAAGAATCTCATAAATTTTAACCGATAGAGCTGATAATAGCTTTCTCAAAACCAAACAATTCCTTAAATAGGCATTTAAACTGTTATCAGTGCCTACAGCCAATCATATGTTGTCGTTAAAATGTCAATATTATGATTGCATGCGAGTAATATCAGGAATACTATACTAAATGTTTATCTTATATTGATTGTTTCGTTCAACACATACACATAAAGACAAGGTAGACAGAATGTGTAGATACTTTTTCTTTTTAAAGTCGGGAAATCACCAAACGTGTTTTTTGAGGTGCGATAAAAGTGAAATAATTTATTTCTCAAGAACAACGTTCTGCTCTTGAAAAAAAAAAGAAAGTAAACAAACACACCACACAGACACAGTTTTTGCAATAATTTGTGAAATGAAGCGAAATTAAAAATAAACCCCTTATTGACAGACAACTTATAATATTGAGGACTTATAATGACGAAAAACATCGATATAACATAACAATGTCAAATTGAGGGCTTTTCAGTATATTTCCGAAATGACATTCCGTAATTGATTTGATTATGAAAGAAACTTATTCAGAAATACATTCGCACGCAAAAATACAATGACAACAAAAATTAATGGGGGATTTTCTTTCAAGTTTCGTATTCATCATGTATGGTAATAAAATAAGGGAGTGTTATTTTGCGTCTTAAATTCGACAAAGAAAAAAGGGTTCGATTGGTGAGAGGATTAGGAGATTTGTGCGTTTTCTTTAATGAAATGATATCATGATATATCTGAAATATGAATTGGGACTTACTATACAAAAGCTTTCAAAATTAATTGAAACATTTCGTTTTAATGAAGTAAACAAATTAATAAAGGCAGGTTCAGGTTATAGAAATCCAAGGAATGTTTGTATTCTCGAGGAATTTTACGTATGTAAGTTTTTTCGGAATCAATTCTTATTTTGCGCTGTACAGGAAAGCTAGTATAAACAAAACACCCATTTTATGAAACGAAATACAGGATGACTGATTGCTTATCAAATTTGAAAGTAGGGTGTTAGAAAAGCATAGGCCTTGCTTTTCGGGACGCCTGCTTAAAGAAGTCGACCATTTTGAAAAGCTCAAACCGGTCTGTATCTCGAAAATTATTTATTTTAGCTGAGAGGTTGGAGAACCGGGTTTTGGGTTTTGAGGTATTTTTTTTAGTTAATCTGATGACACCAAAACTAAGTCAATACGGCTTCTTAAGCAGATTGCAGTCAATTCAGTTGCAGTTTATTGACTTAAATTTTAACTGCAAGTTAGTACAGTACTGCAGTTAGCAGTCAGTACTAAAATACTGACTGTAAAAGGTTTTTGACTAACTATTAACTCACTACAGTAATTTTTGACTGGCTTTAGTGTTTTATTACTGTACTGTTGTGAACTGTTATGTAACTTAAGCCACAGTTAAAAAGAAACTTTGCATTAACTGTACAGTCAGTATTTTAGTACTGACTGCTGACTGAAGTTTGACAGTCAAGGTACTTTTGTAAGCTTAAAGACTTAAGAAATTAGGTCTTTTTAGTTAACTGCAGTACCAAAAAGATTCATTTTACCATTGACATTGAACAATTGTTTGTATGGACTCTTTAGATTCTTGGTTCCAATGGCAAATGAAACGTTTTCAGCAATTTTCATCAGGATAACATTTTAATCATATAGTTTTTTTCGGTACTAACATGGCCGTTCGCAAGGGGGCAGGGCAGGCGCTTGCCCCTTTCTTTAAATTTTTTATTCTCATACAATTTTTGTATTTTTGTTCTACAAAATTCGTTTAAAATGAGTATCATCACAACAAGAGGATGTCCTCAGAGAGGGGTCCTCTCACACTTCCTTTGGAGTCTTGTTGTAGATGCGCTACTAGAAAGTCTGAATTCTCAAGGCATACGCTGTCTTGGCTTTGCAGACGACAAAGTAATAATAGTCAGTGGGAAGTTTGAAAAAACTCTTTGCGATATTATCCAAGCAGGATTGAAAAGCATTAGGAACTGGTGTCTATCGGTTGGGCTCAACACAGGTTGATGTTGAAAAAACAAGCTCAACAAAGTCACTCTCCACTGGGTATATCCTCTAATGGGAACAGAGCCTTACTGCGGAATAAGAGAAAATGTAACAAAAAAACAAAATAAAATAAGACGAGGAGACCAGAAGAACGAAGGACTGGGCAAAACTACTTAAACTGAGGCAAGCCAAAATGCATCACCTCCATAACCTATAACAGAAAGAAAGCTAGAATTTTTTTTCCTAAATACCGTTTCTTTCGTTTATTCAACACTCGTACTTCTAAGCTTGGCTGGTAAGATTGGATGAGACCAGTATTCGGTGGATACAACAGGGAAGCAAAATATGCACAATTGATGTGTAGAAAAAGTTACTGTGTCGCCAAGTTGATTCCAATCAGTCTACACACCCAATATCTTCCTGCTGTGTTGTCAAAATGTTTGTTTCAAGTATGTTTACTTGGTTTCATACGCTAGATGCACGGAACAACGCATACCTTCTATGTAAGCATATTACGGACAAAACATGGATTATATTAGCAAATTTCCCCTTCCATGTCAAAATTTAGACATCTTCAATCAACATTCATCAGTATATAGTCTACCTGTTCTATTCTTCAACACGGTCGTTATATGTCAAAATATGACAATTTGAGAATATTTACACTCTTTTTCAATCATTACCCTGTGAGTGTACCTAATCTAAAAATATTTAAAAAAAAACATTAATCAAATTGCAACAAATCAAACTTCCTGAGTAATTTTCCATTTATGTATATGTACAAGAGGTGTCAATTACACTTACCGGGCGTTCAACCTAATAACCAGTCTATGTCTAATATGCTTTCCTCACATATACTCACTGTAATTATAACCCACATCCATATCGTTAGTTATTGTGTCACACCCAAGTATATGAGTTTTGCACCAAATTTAGCAGCACTGGCATCCGTTCCACAAACGTGATATTTGCAGTCAATGGAAAATACAAAAAAAAATATATATAAATTGAAAAGCAAAGCGTGCCAATCTATCAAGAAATACAAATCCGTAACTTTATCTACGAATATGATAATTTATTATCAAACTATCACCCAACAACAACAACAACAACAACAACAATTGTAAATAGTTATGAGCTCAATTCGTTTAATTATTCTGCACAACATTCGCACACCTCATTTTCTTTATTTATTTTGCAATCGAAACATCGCTACAAGCAACAATAATTAAACAAACCGCCAACAATAACGTGAAGTTGTTAATCATTATTTCTTGTTGTTGTTGTTGGTGTTATTTTCTTGTAGAGACACTTACATCAAGGTCATTTCTATGAAAAGTATCTATAGCCATCTCAACGGAGACAAAGAAACAATTTATACTTCAAACAAAAACCCACTCTTCGTTCATTAAAAATTAAAACAACAACAACAGAACAAAAAATAGTTGAAGTGTCTAATTGCATTTTAGTGCAAAACAACTCTCTATATCAATCGCAATCGCAACTTGCAACCATATCGATACGAGATTGAGATACCTAACTAATAGCAAAGCGGCACAACAACACGAAGAACCCAATTCCCACGCGTAAAAAAATTCAATTTATGACACTAGCACTACACACTATAGACACTATACACGTTTACGATGTTCGTTTGCTAGTTTTTATTTCGTTTTAACAGTCGATCCTGGGTAAGTGTAGCCTTGTAAGGTCGCAAAAATTAGTTTCTTAAATAAATATAATTTTAGGGTTTTTGGCGTTTCGGGTATAGCATTTTCAATATAGAAATTGAAAAAGAGAACAATACTTTTCGTGGCATCTTCTGGGCTCTGTTATCTGTTATTTGTCACTTTTTTGGAATTCAAACAAATTTGCTTGCAGAAAATGTCACAATTAATTGATTTTGTATAATTCAACTAGTTTTTCGCTATTGAAGAGTCCGTTAAAATAAGGCGAAAGTTCATACAAAGATTCTTATTTTCAAAAAAGTTAAATTTTGATTATTTTTTCTTTTCCAGAAATTGTAGCATTCCAAAAAAATTTGTTCTGCAACAAATGGGCGGAATCTTCAATAAGAAAACAAAATTTAGCCGAGCTACAAATTTGGGGTTAATGCGTTTCAATTCAACTAGTTCATGATGACTTCAAATTTCTGCTAACAATTTTTTTGAATTTGACATTTTTGGTAAATTTTGCAAGATCACTTTTTTTAGGGAAAAAACTGAATATTTCAAAAAGTTTTTTTTTTCATTGATCGATTTAGATTCATTTGAAAAGGTTAAAACCAAGTTTGTGTTTTAAAAACACAATTTTTCGTAATTATTTCGAAAATAGCTCATATTGTTGTAGACATCTTTTTTAACTAATTTAGTAGCTCTTTTCGTTTACCACAACTTGAATAAACAAGCTCTTTACGACCAATAGTAGCCGAATTACCCAAGATTGAACTCAGGAATGTTATGTGTATCTCGGCTTGTGTTAGTCGAAAAGACTTAGTTTCTTCTTCAACTTGTGAAGAATGAAGAAGATACTAAATTAGTAAAGAAAAATGTTTAACTTTATGACTTTTGTAAAAAGTGAAAAAGAATACATACATACACTAGCGGCATCTGTTGCTGGAAACAGCGTATAATTTACTTCATAAAAATTTTTGTTCAGACATCTATAGGTGATTTTCTGAAAAAATATTAGCACTCGAATTTCGAACAAAATAATAAAATTGTGGTTTGTTATAATATAATTCAAGTCTTTAACCTCTGAAGCTTTGTAGAAATAAGAAAATATTAAAGCAAAACTTAACTAAAAATTTGGCGTATGCGGAAAGTTGAACTTAAAAAAAATCTTGCACCCGCGATAGCTATAAAAATAAATACCCCATTGTTTTCTTTTGTTTTTTTTTTCAAATTTTGTATGGCTTAGTATTGAAATGGTATATCTTTCAAAATATGTACAAATAATATTAAAAATGGTTCAGAAATAGCAAACAATTGTGATTTTGTGCAATAATTTGAAGGGGTAGGGTGGATTTTGTTGCACCCACGATGTCGCTATAATGCTTCATGGGTTACTATTTGACATTAAATTTAAATTTTTGACCATGCGTCAGAGAGAAGAGGCAAAACTGTAAGCCTTCGAATCTTCAATAAAAATGTTTAAGAAAAAGGCAGCAAATAGTAAAAATGTTACACCAGCGATAATGGAATCACCCATTAGCAATAAACAACAAAAATGCATTTTTGAACAAAACTTTGTTAAGAAAATATGAAAAGTGATGCAAATTTGGACTGAATCATTTCAAATGAACCCATGATCCATGAAAAAAAACAGTGCACCTGCGCGCAAAGTCAAATGACCATAACTGACAAATAAAATTAAAGAAGTAATTTTTATCATTTTCTCTATTAGCTTCAGCGGACCAAAAGTACCCTTTTATAATAAAAAATTGGAATAAAAAATGACCCATTGGACAATATTAGTTTTTTTTTTTTTGTTGCAACAAATAAGAACTTTAAAGCTAAACTTTTGGATATCAAAAAATAATAATTTTCTTACTTTCATCCGCTAATTTCAGTCTTATTTTAGCTGAATTTTGAATAACTAGGCCTTTGCCTATTACATTAATGCTGTTTACATTAAAATTGTGTGGAAAAATGATATTTGAGTTTTTTTTTTGTTTCTTTTATTTGAACACGACTTTGTGCGATTATTTAAGCGTTTGTGTTTGTATTTTTCTTTTGCAATTTGTGAAACCCTACATGTCCATTTTCACCTACTAAATGCTATCAATCATAGTAGATTCTTGTAATGTTGCGATTGGTTGGTTTTGGAGTGCATATGAATAAAAAATAATTGAAAATTTCAGGTTTTTCATTTAGGGGGCGTGGTATCCGCCCATTGTCTGAAATGAAATAAATGATTGCAAAATCTTATAATTTAATAGAGTGGAAATTTTAGAAAAGATTAAATGAAGTAGATCAAACATTTTTAATTTTCCAATAACGGGTCGTGGTATTATCCACCATTTTCAATTTGGCATTGAAAACTTTAAACATCACATAGTGAATGTATGGAATCTACAGTGATACGCATCAACAATTCTCCACCGTCAAAATAAAAGGTCTGCAATTGCATGTCCATAAAAAACTACATTTTATTTGCAAATAAAAATGATGTTCATGTCATTTTCGTTCACTCTCAAAATTTCAGGCAGTTGTATTATTCTAGATTCCAAAAAAAACATTAACAGCAGGTTTCCCAAGTTTTGAACAATTATCTGAAAAACAACTTTAAGCTCAAATAGATATCTCGACTTTTACGTTACCGCATTTAAAAATAGTTTAATCATCATAACAAACGCAATGTTACCTTTCATCTGATTCCAAATAAGTTGGTGTACACTCTTGGCCACGAATAAGTAATATTCTTTGATAGGTACCTAATACATATTTTTTTTTTTTGTGATTAATGAAAGAAAATTGTTCTTTAACATTTTTTTTCAAATCAATTATGGGATGTCGCTTGAGTTCACATAAATTGCGACAAAAATAAGAAAACTAAAAACCACCCTGATATAAATATTGAATGATTAATTGCAATAAATTTCTCTTTCAGATGTTTAAGGTATCTCCTCTAACCGGGTTTTACTGTTGCTTATCGTTTAGTTCTTACTCGTTGCATTGAAATAAATTGGCACATTTAAACTAATTCTATGAAAAGATTGTTGTTTCTATTAGAAAATCCAATTAGCAAAAATTAATTTGTAGAAAAAACACACACTTTCAAGTGCAAACCCTTTGACTATAACTAATTACATTGTTTACAGTTTGATTTTCTTTTTATCAAGAACGTTTTTTTTTTTAATTTTAAGCTTTGTGAAATTGTAGGTTGCTTTCTTAAAGATCGATTTTCTTACACACCAACGCGCAATTTATTTACGTAGGTACATTTATTAGGATCATCCATATAGAAAAGGGTTCCAAAAGAGCGTATGGTTTAATTATGCAGACTATACTTTTGAACAAACAGAAGACAATAGTTGGTGCAATGCATTTTGTTTTGTTTTATTAAAACCCACACGACATTCCTCAAAGACTAGGCATTATTATTTATGCAAATACGCTTCAAGGGATTTCGGAAACAGATCTTACCAGCAGTTGCATTTACCACTGTTTACGATAATCATGTAACTCGTCCTCATAAATGTTGTTTATGTTTAGATATCTAAGAATCGCTGCCAACTTTTAGGCTTAGGCTTAAAATCCGTGAATTCTATTGGTTACAATTTTACTTGAGAAGGGCACCCTTGGAGGGTCTTCTTGTAAGCCTTTAACTTCGCTATCCTAATTATGCATTGATAATATTTTCTGTAGCTATTGTTATTTTAGAAATTCCCTGTCAAATTGTACGAAAAAACCTCACCAACTACGAAACCTTAACCACACTTCAAAAACTTGTAAAATGAAAAGTATACCCTTTAGCTATTCTGTAGGTACCTTGTAGCCCTTCTATTTTCTCTCAATTTAATTATTCGCATATGCAAAGTCAACAGCTGGTGCTTTGTATTCGACCTAACAACGTGCTTTTAGTCTCTAACCTTGAATTATGTTATGTAAAATTTCCATTTGACTTATCTTATACCTTCCTTTATGGTTTAATTTTTTTTTTATTTTTATTTTCTTTAGAGCAACAAAAACGTCGACGATTTCATCCCTTAAGAAATCTACGTCGAATGTTTCGACGTCGCACCCTAACCAGTGTCGACTTGTCATCGCCGTCTGTTGTGGATACAAATCAATTGTCCGCATCATCACCATCATCGCCGTTGCAACATCAACAACAACAACAACAGCAACAACAGCATTTGACCAAAAATCCACCCACCGTTGTTGGAAACACCTTATCCGTACCTGCGCACGGCTATGCCGGGACATCAGCCTCGTCAACATCATTGCCCACATCACCCCTATCGCTGTCGCCATCACCATCGGTAATAGCTGTTGGCAGTCAGAGTTGTGCCACCAACAAAACTGCGTCGTCTTCGCCAAATAACAGTTACAATTACATGCAACATCACATAACGTCGTCGTCGTCAGACGTCACCAGTGCAATGTCACTCTCTACGTCACTACATCATCAGCATCACCAGCAACAATATTCCACAAGTTCTTCAACAACCACCACAACCACAGCAACGGGACGTATACTGGGAACATGCGGTGGCATCGGTGTACTGCCAGGAGCTTTCAATGGCCGCACATCCTTGTCGGGTGGATATTTTGCCAGTAAGGATAAAATTGGAAATAGCACAGTGGGCCTGTTGGCTCGTGATACGAAACTTAAAAGTACCGGCACGGATTCTAGCAATGATCTCGAGGGCAATCGTGAGATGACTGATAGCCAAAGAAGTTTAAGCGAAGGACGATTAGTCGATAGGTAAGTTGTTTTATTATTAAATTTCATTTTATTTTTCTATTATTGTAAGGCTGTGCAACAATGTGTTGGGAAAGAAAGTGGATATTTGTTATAAAAAAAAACTATAAATAACATATCCTAACATATCCTAACAGTTATCACCGATGAAATGTTGTTATTGCGTTAAATGGCGCCCGGTGTGACCTATTTACTTCTATTAGAACCAACTCTTTATTTATTTCCTGTAAGGTTATCAAAAGGCATCGAACAGAATGTTGACGATGTGAGGGAAGCTGAATTCTTCATTAAGTGTGTTTTTTTGGAAAAGCTATCTGCAATTAATGTCAAAAATCTATTGTAAGCTGAATTCAACTTTTCCTTTTATTGGCAGTGCGATGTTGTTTGTGTAAAACGAGTAAGGTGCTACTGTACTGCAGATAGCTTTTCCAAAAAAACAAACTTACATTTTCGCCAAAATATATAATCTTCTAGTATCTTGTAGGTATTTCGGAGCAATTTCAAACAAAATCCAGCTTATTTGTAGGTAATATGAAATTTAAGTTGCTGATTGGTAGAAAAACTACCATGCCTCATGTTTTTTGGACCAAAAACATTTGCCTCACCAACAAACTAAAAAGCTTGATTATTCCCAATTAAGATAGTAGTTATCACACAATTTGTGTATACACAAAAATTTGTGTATATTGTAATAAAAATACACAATACGACCTTACCCGAATTTGAATGACACCAAATGACATAAAAATCGTATTTGTATGACAATTTCTACCATCCAGTTTTTGGTTCAGATGACAAAAATACACATATTTACACACAAATTTTTGTATTTAAACAAATCGTGTGATATTAATTTACTCATATTACAATCCTAAATTCAGTATTACTTAGTTGATCGACCATATCAAATAATTTGTGGAACATTTTTCTATAAACCTATTTCTGCACTTTTTGAAAGTCCACATGGTTGCCAATTAGGACCCTTCATATTAATGAAAGTCAATGTCATTTATAAGTCAATGAAACCGATATTAGGATTTTGAAACACAAGTTTTTCCTTCTTTAAAATAATATTTTTAACGTTTCACTTTTGTGCTGCCGCCTCAACTGAATCGTCTGAAATAATCACTTCCTATTGGGGGGTGTTGTTTCGGATACTGATTTTCTTGTAATATTCAATTTTTATACAATTGGCCCTCGATTCATAGTACAGTAAAATAAGGATTAGACATTATTTGACTTAAATATTCCTAAACACAAAAATGGTGTATTCCTCTCCCCAGCATCTCTGTCCAATTTCACTACTTTTATTCAACAACCAGATTTATTTAAATTCTTATTGGTCTGTGAGAAGAAATTTTTAATTTTTTAGAACTGACCCTCTGAAGTTAGTAACAAAAAATATAGAAAGTACCAAATTAAAAACAAAAAGTTGTAGGCAAGTTGGATCAATTGATATCATCGAACTTTACTTCATTCATATTCATTATTTAAGAAAAACTCATTTTTCTCAAAAATGGTTCCTACGATTTTGATTAAAAAAATCATGGTAATTTTTTTGGGTAAGGCATATCTTCAAATTAAAAGCATTTTTTTACATGAAAGCTTTAAAGTTGCCGGATTTTCGATTTAAAAAAAAAACTTTAAAATTTTAACGGCTCTAAAGATTTTGTTTAAAATTTTTGTGGCTACATTTATTAGTAGGGTCATACTTTTGAAATGAAAGAAATGTTTTTAAAAATACTACGAACGGTACTTCCCATAGAACCGTTGTTGTCATTTTTGACTTTCTCACAACTAAAATTTTCACAAAAAACGATTTTTGGATTTTTAAAAAATCTTTCAAAATTGTTTTTTGAAAAATCAATTTTTCGAAAACTTTAATATTTACTTAAAAATGGCATACCAACTTTTTATTTTTTTACATGTTATGTAAAACAAAAATTTATTGCGATTAAAATTGCATCTACTAAATAACACATCTTACCTCGGAACAATAGAAAGCCCTTCAAAATAATGCAAATTCAAATTATTTGTTTAAGAATTAACTTCAACAAATAGGAAATTTTCCAGGTTATGTCAACCCTCAATGTATAAATTTGACATTTCGCTGATATTTCAATATGGCTCCTCATCTTTCCAAGCAAATATATTTCTATGACTTGGCCCAAGAGCTTATTTTTATGGCAAATATTTTTATTCTTGGTAGTAATTGTTACTTCAAGAACGATTTTTTCTTTAAATTCTAGTTTATTGTGTGTAGTTCAAGAAATTATGAATATTTTGTTCAACCAAATCAAAGCTAAGATAAAGCAATTTTAAAATTATATAATTTTTTTTAGGCGATAGCTTGACAGTTAAAGAAACTATACACAGAACCAAAGTTTGTTCGAAATTAGCAACAAAAAATTGAAAATTCGACAAATGGTACCTACCCTGTATGGGTTAGTGTACTCATCGATTTAATGAATGAAATTGGTGTCAAATTAAAAATTGGAACATCTTTTTCTCAGACTTCAGAGGTCTTCTAAAGCTAAGCTTTGCATTAGAAGACTTCTGAATTTTTTCTGAAATAAAGAAGCTATTTCAACCTTTAATTTGACACCAATTTCATTCTTAAACTTAATGTTTAGTGTTATTAAAGATTTGGTAGAGTTTAAATTTCGGCCATTGCCTGCAAACCCTTCTTGTACTTTTTATACAGAAACTGACAAACCAAACTAAAACAACAATTATGGTAAGCACAGGGTAGCAATGTTGAAAAATTGAGGTCCTTAAAATACTTCCCATTCAATAAATCAATTTTTTTAGAATGTGTTTTAATTTTGGTTACGTAGGAACTGTTGTGTAGACAATTTTTTTCCATTCAGTAGTTCAATGGTACAAATTTTACTCTTTCTTCATAAAAGGTTCAAATACAGAATATGTGGTGGTACGTACGTACTTCAAAAGAATGAAAAGGGATTTTAAGTTGAATATAGGTAAAAAACCATACAATTCAAGCCCTTTATTAATATATTTTTTTTTAAACTAAATCACCTGACTTCATTTAAAATATATGTACATATTTAAACCTAATCAGTTTTAGCTTTGAAAAACCAAAAATTCAATTAAAAGACAAGTCCGATATCGATAAGAGGTTTTCTAATTAAATTCCTTGAATTCAGCTTTGTCCCAACACATAAGCTTGATTTCAATTTGATTGCCATTGTCATCTTCTGGCTAAATTTTACATTTAAGTTTTAAGCTCCTAATTCCATTCTATTTAACTATAAATGCAGTTGGTACACATACAAAACCCACACTACAAACATTCCATGCGACCTAATTTCAAACACGTGTCCTTCTCCGTAGCAACTGGTGAAGTCCTACACAAACAACTACAGCAACAACAACAATGTCCTGTGATGGTAGTCCTGTTCTGGTTTCCATAGAAACTTTGTTGTTGACTCCTTTGTTTCCAGGAAAAAAAAAATAGCTTATCATTTTATTCTGGCCCCAATGCCTTTCAATTTGTCTGTGCATACAATTTGTATGTTGTAGGTGTATTTTTTGTTGTTCTACATTCCCTTCCCCCCCCCCCCCCCCTCTTACCCTTCTTTCAATCTAACAACCTGCACTTGAGTAATGAGCAATAACGTTTGGCCCTTTGGGTAAGAAGTGGGAAGCGCTACAAGTTCCTTTAGCTACACCCGGCGAAAACAACTTGATGATGGAGAAAACACTTTTGGCACCAGGTTGGTTGGTAGTAAAACACTGTGCAATTCGGTGCAACACTCAAAAGTGCTATTTTGTGCAATTTTCACAATCTCTCTTCCTCCTCCTGCAATCTCATCATCACTTAACATTAATCACAGTCTAGTTAAATAAAAACACGGTCGGTAGGTGGTAAGGCAGAAATAAGACGTCGCGTCGGTGGTGGTGGTGAAGTAACAGTTTCCATGCCATGAATTCCGGAATGAATGTTGGGGGAAATCTGTTTACCAACATTTCCCTGTTTAGCGATCTTTTGTTTGTACGTTACGTACGTACGTTACTTGAGAGAGCTGCTCTGTGATTATACAGAAAAGTAATAATCACCTACGGCATCATGATCATCGGCTTCGTGGTCTTCGTTGTCTCCTACCCATTATGTGTATCTTTGCATGGATGTTGCACTCTATTCAAATCAAACGCACAAGCTTGCCAGGTGCGTGTCCATATTTTGAGCTCTAGGGAGGGGGTGGTGGGTTTGATATGTCAATGATCTTAAATTACAAAATTTGACAGTTCAGTTTGTTGCATAAGTCGTACTGTCTGTTTAAACGACATACACTTAGCTCTTTGAATGACAATCTCCTCTTGTCCAGCGTACTGCGGTGGGCGTTCCCGAAATGTTCTGGTAACTATATGTCAAGTATGTATCTGTTTGCTCGAACTAAAAATTAATTTAAGCATTTTGAAAGCTTCTAACTTTTAACAGAAATTCAAAGAAAATTAAACGGCATTTGCTTTTGTGGGGTTCCCATGACCCCCATCTACCACCCACTTTAGGTACCTCCGTGTAAGTAACAAACTTATTTTTATATGGCTGAGAGATTCATTATAGTTTATTTGTACTCTTTAATTGGCCAAAGTTGACAAAAGAATTGATTATAATTTTTTTTTTTTATTTTCTGTTGAAACAAATTTTGCTATAACACCAAGCGAGTGAAAAGACGATGACAATGTGTATGCGTGAAAGTTGTAAATCATTCTGTTTAACCGGAAGTATAGACATACATTATAATTATGCACACATTATGACATTAATCAGTTAATTAATTGGTTGGACAAAATCAATAAAATTGAGAAAGAGAGAAAATTATAATGCAAAGTTTAAATTTTTACTACTGCATGTTCGTTAAAATCTGTTGATAGAGTTGAGTTGAGTCGATGATGGAATTAATGTTAACAGCTGATAAATTGACACTTACTTTGAGGAAGTTCATATAAGGAAATATTAACTATATAGAAAGTTATTGGATTTTAATTAGTGATGAAGTGGATAATTTTGTGAAGTATGAAAATATAAATAGACAGTAAATTGGAATGATTTGAAGTTCCGGTCATATAGTAGAATCCAATAAAATGTGGGAACAATTTGATGAGAGTGGGAAAGTACGCAAAATATTAAATACTTTCATCGCATTAAAATAGATAGTGAGTCTGGGCAGATAAATTCTACCAAAAAACTGTTACCTCTTGAAAAAGTTTGAAATGCTGTTTCGAGAATAGAAATGTTGTGTTTTCCCCAACTTCCTTAATAAGCAATCTATCTTTTGATATGGGCCAAAGCAGAGAGCTGTCATTTTATCGTCCTTTGTCTGTCAATAGTTTTAATGATTCCGGTTATCAAATCGGATACCGTAACAGTGATAAAAATATGTACCGGTATTGGGGCAGGAATATTTACGGGAATAGTGACAGTAATGCTAATTGGAATTTTTTTTCTAGTAAATTATAAAACCCTCGCACTGGTATTTCACAGTATACTTTTGTAAAGGGACATTTTTGCAACCGTCTTAAACATTTTTACTTGCGATATAGGTATACTACATATCAAGTTATGCATTCGTACAAAAAAAAGTTGAGATAACAATCAAACTTGAAATTACGATGATAGAGAATGAGAAAAAAGTGGGTCCAACAATTCTGTCTGCCTGTCTGCCTGAATGTATCAGAGACCACAGCCTAAACGGATAATGTCGATTTACTTCAAATTTGGTAGGTTGCGTTTTTTGGAAACTATCCACAGGCGTTTTTTAATTTTTTTTTTGCTAAAAATAACGGTAACTGTCATATACAGGTTTTAGAAAAACTCATTTTTCTCAAAAACGGTGCATACGATTTTGTTTAAAAAAAATGTTTTCATTTCTTTGGGTAAGGTCTATGTAAATGAGAACCATTTTTTGCAAAAACCGTTATTAACGGTACCTGCCATAGAATCATTTTTTTTAATTCTGATTTTCTCCTTCATGACTCAATCAATTTCAACCATTTTTCTTACACAAATGTTTTCAAGTTTCCATAATATTCAGTAAAAAAAATTTATTTTTTTTTTTTTTTGAAAAATCATTTTTTCGAAAACTATTCAATATTTTTTCAAAATTTTAGTTTTTAGACGTTGATAAGTAATATCTTAAAAATGGCGTATCAATTTTTTTTTATAAAAGTCCTTGCTAAATTTTATTTTTTAAAAAACGGCTCTAACGATTTTCAATTTTTTTTCCTAAAAATGTATCAGTATAGAAGAAATCAAATTGCATACTTTGTTTTGAGGTTAAATTCATTTAAAAAGCGGTTTTAGTCATTTGAAAATCGAATTTTATGCTTTTTTAATTTTTTTCTAAAACTGCATTTACAAATTTTTAATTAAAAAAGGCTTAGCATAAATAGTTACTTTATCTACATGCGTGCATTTTATTTATGTTAGTAAATTCTTAATTTTCGTGTGTTAATGGGTTTATCCAGTATTTGTTTATGTAACCTTTCACTACGACACTAAGGACTTATTTATTCACTCTTCATTATATTTTCAGTTGTAATTTAAAAAAAGGAAATTTCGAAATTTGTCTGAGTTTTCATAAATTCCCCATTTTCTATGGCAGCTTCAAAAATTATGGAAATACAACGTAGGCCTTTAAAAATGTAAATAAAGTGATGGACATTTTATTAGACCCATATAAATTTTTTTTTTATTCGCAAGACCCTAAGCGTGCAAAATTATAATGAATTTTATTATATGGACTCTTACAGATATAAGAATTGGTTAACCTTCAGAAAATCTCCTTTCAATAATGGTACAGTAATAAAATTTGGCCTAAACGTTTTATTTGCAATGATAAGCCAGAAGTAAAACGTATCGAAATATTTTGGGTCAAAGGGTATTTCTTTTGAAGGAACTCTATTCAACATAAAAATAATAACAGATTTAATAAAATTGTTTGCAATATTCTCATGTTCATTAGTATCAAGAATAAAAAAGATCAGATGGATCATAATATCTGAAACCTTATATTTTTTGTTCAATAACACTGACCTTTTTTTAGATTTGGTTTTTAAGTCTTTCCTACGTCTTCAAAAATTTACTCAAAATTTAATAATTTTTCATCATTGTATTAAAATGATAATATCACTTTTTTAGGGTGGTTATATGAAGTTATCTTTAGTCTTATTAAAAGCGTTAAAAATACCCTTCAATCATGTTTCATTTGGCTAGATTGTACTAACGTAAATTCTTCACCTCTATTGAAAATAAACCTTCATCTCCCCTTCTTTAAATGCGGTTGAAATAATCCAATAGGAAGATTTTTTGGGACTTTGGGCTTGCTATAGGTGGCAATATTCTTCGTCGATACCAATTATACAAATTCATGAATTAATTTTTTTGTACCCCTGCCTGACCCTATGTTTCCAGGACTTATGAACAAAATGGTGATTGTAAATTTCAACTTATTTACAAGAGTGAGTTAGTAAAATCATAGAATACTTGCAGTTGCATCGAAAGTAGAAATACATACTTTAATTTTTGGTATTATTTTTAAGCCTCCAAATTTAATTTTCTCTTTTCTTTGTTTTTTTTTCAGTGATTTCAGTCGAGATGGTCTCTCACAATCGCATGATAGTGTATTTTCCGAATCAGCAACAGCCAGCAGTTTATCTATTGTACTTAAGGTGAGTTAATATTAAAAAATAAATCATTTGAAATATTCCAAAACTCTTACTAACTGACAATCAAGAGTATCAAAAATAACAAT
Organism: Meliscaeva auricollis; assembly: GCA_948107695.1. Taxonomy (NCBI): domain Eukaryota; kingdom Metazoa; phylum Arthropoda; class Insecta; order Diptera; family Syrphidae; genus Meliscaeva; species Meliscaeva auricollis. Next base: position 27,442,343 of record OX403619.1, on the reverse strand, counting down.
ACTCAATTTCGAACAACGCAATTAAATCGTACCTACATACGTACCTACCCTTCAGGGTACCTACCCTTCAGGGTGTTTTTTATTTATTACGTGTTTCTTACCTACTTTACTGCAACAACTCGTTACCAAAGTAACGATGATTCTATCTGAAAACACAAAAAAAATGTTTATTGTATCGTGCACAATGGCAAATTGATTTTAATCAAAATCAATTTTGATTACATGACTGACAATACTCATTGTATACTTTACAATCTATAATACGATGTATGGTGCTGTTTTTAATAGTACATAGTTGCAAGACAGCGAGAATTATATCTGCGCAATACTGAGTGCATTTCAAATTCATGAATCACCATGTTTTTTTTTATTATTTAATGTTTGTAATAACGTAACTCTAGTAATTGGCAATCAGAAAATGTTCATTGTTCAAACAGTCTGTTGTGAAGGTCGGAAGCAGATTTATTTTTCACTATCATTAGGGATCAAGACTAATTTGTTAATTTAGAATATTAATCTGTATTGTTTTTAGGACCTTAAAGAGAGCTTTGTTTTAGTTAAATGACTTAAAATTGTTTAAATATGATAGTTAAACATATGTATGGACTGCCAAACATTATAAAAAATTGCGCCCAACAATTGCAATGACATCTGTATAAAATATCTCTAGAAACCACTTTGAGATTGTTAATCTCTTTTTATTTAGGACCTTAAATAGAGATTTGTTTTAGTTAAATGACTTAAAATTGTGCAACAAATATGTATTAACTACCAAAAATTACCAAAAATGGCGCCCAACAACCGAAATGATATCTGGAGTATGAAATATCTCCAAAAATCCACTTTGAGGTGGTTTGTATTTGTATTTATTTATTTGAAATAATTGATTCTTCAACTATTTTTTTTTTAGTTAAAAACATTGATTGAAAATCTTCAACACACGTATCAATGAATAATGATAATTTTCTTAAATTTTGCATGAATTGCTGCTCGTCTACAAAAAAATTATATTTGGTTCAAAATTGATCGTTCGTATGCTTCTTCATTATCATTGCCAATGAACATTAAAAAAAAACCGATGAAAAACGATACATTAATCCAATTTTCGGTCTTGTGGACTATTTCCAAGTTGTCCTAGTAAGTTACATTTGAAACAAAATTGGCTCAAACAGAAAGTCTAAACTTCATTGTCTTGATGTAACGAAGTTTAGATTAATGCATTTTGAACAATTTTTTTTCGTAAAAGCTGTCTGTTTCAAATGTCTAATGTATAAGTTTTAGTTTTTTTCAGAAATATTTGTTTATGCCTTTAATTTTATATATATGGCCTTTGTTGCAAAAAAAAATCCCATATATGATTTCAAATCCCATTTCTAGTTCAATGCCAATTACAGGTAGTAGATTACGTAGTAAAGCACTTCACTGTGAATTTCTGTTTGTTTCTGGTTCATCAGCAGTGTTAAACATAAAAGGTGCAAACTTTGATTCCTACGGTATTCCACCATTGATTTGTTTAACTTAAATATTCTCGCTAGAAACTTTTATGAAAAAGAGATTTAATTTGTAAAAACTATTTTCCATTTCTTTGCTATAAATATAACCTGGAAAGCAGAGTTCTGGCTTTTCAATGAATTCTCTGATCCATACAATAGTCATGAATATCCTAATATGTAGGGTAGTTTATTTCTTCTTTATTCAATATCAGAGTTATTAAGATGGTGATGCTTTTCAGCATTAGAGTCCTTTGGAAGAAAATGAGCCTGTATATTTCCAAATTATGTCTTTGGACATTATGAAATTGGAAAGTTGTAGTTGAAGATTACTGTTTAAATGAAGAGAGTGGAAGACGTAAATGCTCAGAAACTTGTAAAAAGAAAAAATCAAGAACTTGGCTCAGATAATCTGAAAAATTAATTTGGCTTGCAAATACTTTATCATTTCTTGCTAGGGTAACGGTGCGTTCAGTTGCAAATTAAGTTGTTAATGCCTCCTTCTTCTTAATGCCTCCTTTCAGTATATTGAAATCTCCCATAACCATTATAATGTCATCGCGTATTGTTTAGTTGTAAGCGGCACCCCGCAGATTATAAAAAAACCTCCTTTTCGTCATCGTTAGAGGTGACGCAACGTACTCTAGTCCGAAACCTAGTCTTCAGTATACTGTTTCCTAGAGGCTTCAACAAAATCATGCTACGAAGTGCATTTTTGGTAGGTCGTTTCTAGGTTTTCTACCGGAGTAAAGTAGTACATTGTTACGAGTTGGGGATTTATATTTACCAGAGCCCAAACGATCTTCACCACTTCATCCTTAGATGTCTCGTTCACATCGCATAAACTCTTTTTACAGTTGAAAGAATCTGTCGTTTGGAGGATCATCTCTTCAATTGTCTAGAAGGGTATTCACTTTCCTGAAACCAATCTTTTTCTGAGTACAATAATTGTTAAAGTCTTCATGTGTACTCAGTACTTTTCGTTCAAAACTTGCACTTAAAACGTTGACAGGCCACGTCTGATTTAACAAGAACAGTATCCGTTGGTTAGCACTGGGAGGCAGAATAAGCATAATTGATGTGTAAAAAGTATTGCAGTTCACTGGGTGTCGCTAAGTTGACCCCGATCAGTGCCTACCCGATTTCTACACACCCAAACACCTTAAAACTCTTTCTTCTACAACAGACTGTCCTCTAATCAGCCATGATTGGCATTGTAATAAACGATCATGCCTTCATTTATTCGTTCATTTATTCGTTGTTCTGGACAATCCCAGAGCCCAGAGCCCAGACCCAGAATGTCAACAATAGAATATTATATGTCTCTCGCTCTGTGGGGGGTGTAGAGCTTGATTAAAGGTCTGCAACCCAAACTCGAATCATCACAATCTGATGATGGTGGAATGCAGGCGAGTCTTCATCATCAATTCAATTAGATTAATCTATTCTCGTTGTATTTTAATTTGAAAACAAATTCAACACACAAATTATGAAAAAGGGGTTGTGGATTGTGATGATGATGATGATGTGCACTTGCTTTGTGAGGTCTTTTTTTTTTTGTAACATCCCTGAGATTTAAATTGTTTTCATCGATTGAAACGGGGGAGGTTGAGTATGAGTAATTGAGTATGAGTATGAGTATGAGTATGAGTAGTATGGCCATCAGTAACTCAATTTAATTAAACTCTTCCAAAAGTAGATATAGGGGGCGCGCAGTTATAATTTTTTTTTTTTAGAAGTTAATCTAATCTAGGAAGCAATTTTCACAAGCCAATGGTTTTCGAAATAAAAAAATAAAAAATAAAAAGAAAAAAATATCCGCAATATCACACTCCACTTGAATTCATTGCACAAGATAATAGAAGCCAGAACAACCAGGTGAAATTCCACCGACGAAACAGACCAAACCAATCGGTGGCGCACGACTTTGAATTTTTGCACATCCACACCATTATACCATCGGAGACCATCAGCAGCAACATCACCACCATTACCGCCAAGTATTGATGTTTTAAGTGATGTGAGCTCAGTGGGTTTTAGTGCTGAGCCTCATTTCTATCTTGTATCTATTAGATATAGCTCGAAAAAAAACAACAATTTTCAGCTTTGACAAGCTCAAGTCGACATACGAGATACAAGTACACACCATGACTTGATATCGTGTGTATAGTACGAGTACCTGTTTTGCTTTTAACCATCATCATGATGTTATACTTTTTTTTAAGCCAAGTTTTTCTTCCTTTCAAACTGAAATACACCAGACTTTCCAGTTCTTCATCACATTGGCATAGCGCCCCAATGGATTAAATTGAACAAAAGAAGAGGAAAAATTATTACCAGCCCAAGGCAAGAAGAAGAAGAAGTAGCAGAAAAAGATTTGAAGCAAAGTCGAGGAAAATTAATAAAAACAAAACGAAATATAAACTAATAGATATTCGCGTTAAAGATTACTACTGAAGATACATTGCACATCTTACGTATATGTCTGTATGAGGATTAGATACTAATAGAAAATTTGCAAAACAAAAAAAAGAAGTTTTAAACTATCTATACTTGAGTAACCGGGAAACGGGTCTCTCTATATTGGCTCCACAAAGTCGTCATCATCATCAACAATATTATCATGATGAAGATGTCGGCAACAACAAAAAAAAAATAGAAGCAGTGGTAAACGAAGAAGTCTTCAACTCTGCAATAGTTTGTTAGAGTAAGCCATCTAATTCAGTAGGCTGTAGTTTCTGCAAAGTTAGTTTGGCTTGGAACGTTTGATCGGATGTATCTTTATTGTTTTTTGTGTGTTTTTATTTTTTAAAAAACAAAAAAACAAATATTAAATAATAACAAATTTCGGTTTTTGTTAATTAATTTAATTTATCAGTGCAAAGTGTTAAAAAAGAACTTCTTTCTTTCTTTGAGCGAAAAGTAAACTGATAATAAAAAAAACTTTGTTCTAGATTTTGTTGTTACTGCGAATTGTTTTGTGTGATTTGATTTTTTTTGTGAATATCAAAATATTATGACCCTTAATAAAAAAAAGAAAACAAAAGCTATATTAGCCTCTGATAAAATTGAAAAACTATTTTTTTTTTCTGTTCTTCTTTGTAACATTTTATGGGGACACTTTCTAATTAATAAGTTTCAATTGATATTTTTTCCAATGTGACCTGTTTTTTTTTTTTTTTGTTCAGCGTATATGGTATGAGTGTTGTTGAGTGTGTGCTTAGTGAACTAGTATACCGTTTCCACTTGAAATTTATAAAAAATGTTCAGTCATTGACCTTCTAGTATTGCTTTTATTTTTTCTGTAAAAAAATTGTCAGATTAATAAACTTACATTCCACAGTTTTTATTTCCATTTTTACTAATTCCAAAATTAACGGTTAAATTCATAGTGAAATAAATTTCTTAAAGAACTTTAGTTAACAAAATACGAGGTGTTTCATTATGGCTGTGGGATATTAGTATAGAAAAATTGAATTTCTACACACAAAAGTGTTCGCATATAATCCACTACTTTTAATTTCATTGATGTGGCATCACTCAAAAAATTTGGAGTACCTACCTCTTTTTTTCATATTTGGCTATCCTGCCGAAAGACAATTATTGTGCCTAAAATGTGGTCGTAAATCTGGGAAGAAAGTGACAAAGCGTATCATCTGTTGTCATTGCAAAAGGCCTCTCACAACAGCAAACAATATTAAATGATTTACTCAGCAGAAGCAGAAGTTAAAAAACTAAATTGAACAAATTGTGTTACGTAACTTCTCCTTTTTTTTAAATTCGTCGAAAAAAAAATAGGAATTATATTTTGCAGTTAAACAGCGGGAGGGAAGGAGATTTAAAACTTTTTAAATTTGGCTTTTAGGTATACCTTAAATCACATTTTCTGAAATGACAATTGAACGCGTTCCACTCAATGTTTTGGGATATTTTATCAATTTTTGAGGTTGTGACAACAAGGCCAAAATCCTTAGGTGGTATGTCCTGTCCATACTTTAGATTTTACAATAATTTCAGCGTGAAATAGAAGATGTGGAATGTAAAGCAAAAGAATTCACATGGACGATATTGTATGAAAATTTAACTTCAACCCGAACTGAGTACTAGACTTCAATATTAAGTTTTGACCTGATCTGATTGGGTACTAGATAATTCAAATATTAAAGCCTAACCCATAAATGTTCTATACTTCTTTCCTTAAAATAGGTACTGTTGTCCATATTTAAGTGGAATTTTAGGCGACGATAGTTCTAATGCCAAAAAAAAATTTCAAAGAAAAAAGTTGTTTTTGCTTCGAGAATCACGAAGTTCCTTTCACAGTTTCTAACAATGAAACAGCGTGTTTCCAAAAATAGCTATTAATACTATTAAGCTCTGGAATCAGGATTCTCAAGACTATTCTGTCTGTCTTCTTATATGCTATTTACCGCAAAATTCCGCGATCTTCAATAATTTTTTCGTGCTTTTTCCTACGGTTTTCCGTGCTTTTTACTGCGATAGTTCGCGTTATTTCGCATATTTCACGGCCTAACGTGAAAATTCACGTTAGACCGTGAAATATGCGAAATAACGCGAACTATGGCGAACTACGGTGAAACCGCGCTATTTCACAATTTTTTTCGCGTTTTATTTCGTGACGGTATTTTGCGTCTTTTTCGAGGCATTCTGCGATCTTTCACCAGTATTCCATGCTTTCTTCTCTAACTTTCCTCGGTTTTTTTCGCGGTATTATAATTTGTTTTTCCGTGTTACTAAGCGCTTTTTTCAAGACTTATCATGCTATTTTCCGTTGCAGTCCGCGGTAGTCAACTCATTTTTCCAAAGTACTTTCTCTGCCAAAAATAAATATTTTTGACATTTTCATCAGGGACTTTTTGATTTTTAATGGTTGGATATTGCTCTTTATCTACCATTCATTAAAAATGGAGCCTCTCGGTTGTAGCTGTTTGAGAATTTTAGCGCGGAATTGCTGATAGCTTGCTGATATTTCTACGATATACATATGGTTTCTCTAAAAACAAATATTTGCTTTGTGTCAAAACAAAATAAAGTTTTTAATCACACGATATTTTTGGCCGGAAGTTTTTGGTTGATTTTAGAAAATCTGGCGACATACACCAAAAATCTTCAATTTAATTTCTCACCAACCGATGAAAAAAATTTACCTACAACAGTCTTATCCAGTCAGTGACTAATACACCAAAACCATCCAACCAAGAAATGAAAAACCCATCAATTTTACCCAAAATCGTGTTCAACAAAATACTCCTTGTGTTATTCAATCAACAATATATATCCGCACAAATGGCCATTGTTCCATAACAAATTCAACTATCAATTTTCTTGTCTTTCTTTATTTCTTTCACAAATTCAGCTCACGTTCCATTCCAAGTGCACCTACTAACTTGCATTCGAATATTTGACGTGAAGTTGTCCATTTCTGGTGAAAATTTTAGCACATACAGTCTTCTTTTATTATAGTGACAAACTTCACCATATCATTGATTTTCAATTATACATTTTACATTCCGCAATGATGTGTGTGTGTGTGTGTGTGTGGCTAACTATTAGTGTTTCGAATGTATCGCTGATGATGGCTGATTTGATACTATTTGGTATCTAATAGATAGTTTTTACTTCATCACGAAGTCAGTAAAGTAGGTAGAGAGGTTCATTACAAATACAATAACATATTATGCCGGTTGTATAGTTTTATAGTAGGCAACACCATTTCACTATATAATTTGCCCCATGGCACAACGACGACGACACGCGGTGCGGTGCAGAGACATGCATTCATAGACAACTTGTTGCACAGTGCAACAAGCGCTACAAAAGAGACACTCTGCAGCAAACTCATTTGTTATTTAATTTAAAAAAGGCACACAAGACACAACCTAGTTACCATAGGAACCAGGGTCGAGATAGCTGAATAGCGATTAATAAGGGCGCTGAATTTAAAGGGGGCCTCCATTAGTGGTGTTCCGTTAGGAGGAATTTTGGGTTCACTATTTTTTTAATTTTGAACATTCTCTATAAATTTCTTGGTGAGAGAATAATTCAAAATACTGAGAGGAAAGTGAAGATGAAGAAGAAGACAAATGTGAAGATGCAGACAAGAGCTTACACTTGTCAGTGTTTTACTGACGAAAGACGTGTTTGACAGTAAAAGGCTATTGGCACGAAGCAAGAGTTACTCTGTTCGTAATTTAGTTTTTGGTATCAGATACCCTGTTCTGTCGAAAGTATTTTTTGTCACTTCGAAACTGGCAAGCGGAAACCTCGCATAAGATTTAAAAGATGGCCTTTTAAAGTTTTACCAGTTTTAACCATTATCCGATTTGCGTTTGCATCTAAAAGTGGCCCAACTTCCTCAAAACATCTAACTTACTTTTTCTTTACATTGCGCTTACAATCCAGGATGGTCTACGGCCTCAACCAACCTGCCTCTCTAGCCATTTTACTAGTCTCCACTCCAGTTATGCACATCAATTTGGTTGGGGTCATCCTCGACTTCTCTGAGCCAATTGTTACGTTGTCTTCCAGCGTCCACCAGCAACATTGGCTTCGAAGACTCGTCGGGTTGGTGCGTTAATGTACCATGTGTCACAGTAATCTAATTCAGGTTAACGTCGCTGTATGGCCCGTAAAGCTCATAGTTGAATCTTCTTCTCCATACTCCTTCGATACTCACCAGGAACCACTTGAAGAATCTAAGCACCAAGCACTTCCAAAATCTGTCGGAGTGTAAACATTTGAACGACGCGACGGCCGGCGACGCACGGTTGATTTGCGCCAATAACCAAACTGCTAGTGGCCAATCAGATCCTTGAAATTTCGGTTGACTCTCTCCCTCATTTCGGTAGGCTTCCTATCTGATCTTGTAGCCTTGTATAGATCTTCTTACCCTTAGGTAGAATTTTGGAACATCTTCTCTATAAACTCGACGGCCCGCTTCTCGTGCTCCATCGTTTTCTTCCTGAGAATTCGGCGTTTTTCTCTCCTTTTTGCCTGAAGAGCTCTCAGGCGGCTCTCTTAGGACCTCTGGTTCTTGTTGGCAATTTTTTTTGGGTCAATAAGTGGAGCCCAGCACAAAAGTGGCGGCACTTCTGATGGCATGTTGACAATATGTTCTCAAAATATCGCCAATTTCAAAAGTATTTTAAAATCTTTGATATCTTAGACACTTAAGCGCAAGTCATCTTTTTTTCAATCGATCAGCTGTCAAATACCTCTAATAGTGAGCCCCCAAGTAGTTTGAGCCTTCAATCTTCATAAATCAAATTCCGTCCCCGCAAACAACAGAAGGAAAGTTTACATAAGATACCAGAGATGCAAACTTTTAGATACGCCACCAACCGACCGGTGTGCGGTAGGTCATTGTTGTATAACAAAAATAATAACAACAAAAAACAAGTCTTTTGTGGAATTATCTATTATCTGGGCAACCATCTCGTGCTCATTTACTATAACTCCTGGACCTAAAGTGACTTCCTGAATGTCCATGCTAAAAGGAAGTCATTTTAGCATCAAAGCTGACACAAAGAGCCTTTTGGAACGTTCGTTGATGATGTGAGTGATCTCTTTTTCGTTGATTTTTTATCTTTTCCTTACGGCTGATTAATTGAATGAACTTTTCTAGGACCAGTTGTTGTTGTTGTTTGATGTCTTTGATGCAGAAAAAAAGGTCCAGTTAGGTATCTTTTAAAATAAAACAACAACAAAAACTAGGTAACTAATGTCAAACAACATTGCGAAAGAGTTAAAAAATATAGGTTGGGAAAAAGTGCTTTAACTTCAAGTTGTTGTTGCTGCTGGTTGTGTAGAGTTAGTTTACACGCAGAGAGAAAGGAAACTTGATATACTTTGTGACACATAAAACTGCTGTGCTGCTGCTGCTGCTGCTGATGTTGTATAGTTGCTGGATGCATGAGAGATGGAGATGCATTCTGGGAAAACTAAACATAAAGAAAGACACTAGAAGATTGTGAAGGCTTACTTATGCAGTGCACTCTACATTCTACAATCACCGGTAGACAGAATTATGTTATAATTCCTTTGGGGGTAAAATATTAAAATGGAGCAACGATGATGGTTGAATGTTCCACTTTTATAAAGTTCCAAGAGATAGAATTTTTCTTTTTAATGCAAGAATCCTGTTAGGATGAGAGTTTAATGGGATAAGTTTTTGATTGAAAATGTGATTTTTTGTTTTGTAAACTGAAACTGAACTGGTTAGTATCAAGTTTTGATTTATTTTTATCCATTTTGTCAATTTAAGTGGATAATGCGACAGGATTTGGATGTAGGTCGAAGTAACTAGTTTTGTTTTGCGACACTAGGTGTAGCAAAATATAAGTAACAACTTATCTTTTATTTAGGTTTCTAGTTAGTTATTGAGTTGAAACTTTTCGTAAAAAAAGCGTGGATCTCGGATTCGAAAAAGAAATAGAATACATGCATTTATCGATATTCCAATCATACTAACTATATTTTCATAAGAGACCGTTTGCCCATCACCAATTTACATTTCGATCTTGTACGTTATTTCGATCTCCCACTACGACCTCGTATTTATACTTAAACCTGTACGTGTCGAAAGATCTAGAGTTCTCTAGTTTCGTTAAGAACGAATATTTCAGATAGGTTCGATTCCGTTTCGTTCCACTCGTTAAACGCTTTCGTTTAAAGCTTTCGTTAAAACTTTCGTAAAAGATGTCACTGCATTCATGAAGAGGTATTAAAGGTCCGTCTACATCTGTTTGTTTGCTAGTACATTTTTAATGTTTGTATCAGTAAAAAGACTGTAAAATCGCGTGCTTTCACAAGTTTCGACCGCTGACAACATTAACTGCCACTGGCAATTACGTTTTATGTAGTTTAAAGTAAAGAGAAATATAATTGAAATGGTTCTAGCGGCAAACGAGTGCACATTTGACATTGACTTAAGCGCAGAAATAGTGTGCATGATAACATTTTCCAATCACAATATAGGTATCTTTCAGATTAATTGAATGAAGAACGAATATTTTAAAATTAAAACCTTTATAGTCTTCCTGCTGTCTTTTTAAGGCTTAGAAATACAAAAAGATGATTTGTCTTTATCTCTAGAAAAAAATAGTTTATTCGTATTCATAGGTCCCTTTTATCTGGACCAGCAGCTGTTGCTTGGCTACAAAAAGTAATATGCATGTTTAACTTCACCAGCTTTAAGGTCGTGCCAAAAGTTGAAGGTTTTTAATTTTGTAGAAATAAATTAAAATACATTTTATGACATGGCTTTTTCACTAAGAACCAAGGCCTAGTGACTGACTCTCTCAGGAATGGAGGGGATCTACAATTTTCTGTCGGTTCCGAACGGCTAGCTGAGATGCACCTTTCGTAACCTTCAAGAAGGTTTCATCAATTTCTCCCATGAGGCAGTAGGTACCCTTGAATAAAAATTAAGACGGTCATAGGCTGGGAAACGAAACCAGATCTCCGACGTGATAGTCTATCGCACTAACCATTACGCCAAGGGGTAAATCTACATTGCTATTGTAAGCCCTGGCATCTACATAGTAAAGTGTGGCCCATGCTTTAACTCAATGTTTTTAATTTTGTGCCTTAAGTCGTTGTAGTGACCACCCTCTTTCTGATCATTACAAACAAAAATTAGATTTTACCCTATGACTAGCCGTTAAAAACCTTACCAGCTAGATTTCACCTGCAAGAATGTTGATCTTCATCAATGTTTAGCGGCTAGTTATAACGGTTTCTTCTTCCAAAGTTTAAAATTGCTTCTAAATTCGTATCTTCAGCAAATGAAGCTTTCTTGAAGCTGTTGCCAGAAAATCTTCAATTTTTGAACAGTTTTTCTTCTAGAATACGGTTGACAATATGAAAAGGAAGGCTTACCTTGGGATCACGGTGACCATGTCAAAAATCATTGAGTTCATGCCATTGGAAAGGTTTATACACCAAATGAAAGTAGCTAAAGAAATATTCCTGAACTAAAATACGAAATTAAGCCAAAATACATATTTCTCATCCACTTTTTCTCTTCATCACCAATTGGAATTGTAGAAATAAGAACCCCAATCAGCACTTAATAAACAATAGTGGTGAAAATATACAACCTTGTGGAACTCCATTTTGATTTCAAAGCTTCTTCTTTATTCCTATTTATCGTAAAACTTGAAGACAAGGATCGCTAGAAAATTACCTCCTTGAGTTTACAACCACATAGCCTACCTATGTCTAGAAATGGTATGGTGTTTGAGCATGAATCCATTGCAGACTATTCTTTTGCTATCAATTTTATAGGTATATGTATGTCTAAGTGCCATAATATTACGAAAAATTCTCTTGATGTCTACAAATTAACAAAATATGAACGCATAACTACTAATTGAATTTAAAAAGTCACTCATTTTTTGTGTTGGTAGGTACAACAGTCGGATCCAAATAAGGCATCAGTCCCCCGTTCCATTCCATTCCAAACTAAAATAGATTCAGTTAGGCAGACTTTGAATGATTATATTTTTTTTTCTGTTGGGTATTCCATACCTGGGTCTGCACGATCACCAAAACTTACAAAATACGTGTTGAAATTCAATACAATTTTTTTGGTTTTGTTTAATAACTTTTTTTTACATAAACAAAAACAACAACAACAAAAAGATACAAGCTCCAAAGGTAGAAGATAATCTTCTGTCAACTTGACAGGTGATTATGCAGTCCCACTGTAAGACATGAAAATTTGCATAAGCCACATGCAAACAGACCTCCATAAGAAGTTACATAACTCAGTTCCACTTCACAACAACTGACTGCTGTTGTAGTATTGCACTGCACTTTCTGGTGTTTCGGTCGGTGTCGCGTTTTCAAATTATTACGAGACTACAACAAACAGAACCCCCGTCAGATGCAAAAGTAGCTTTTTCTTAACTTGTTTGGGTATAGAAGATATTGTATCTAAGACTTTAAATGGGACGCATAACCGTTTATCTGTCGTCTGGCCACAGTCACTCTGTGTAACCACCACCACCGCACAGCCTTCTGCTGTTTTTGTAATTTTTGTTTCCTTTTTTCCTAAACTCGAATCTAAACAAGAAGTATCTGAATCTGTTAACTCTATCTGTGTGCGTGTATCATTTTTCGGAATTGAGCCGGTTTGGCAAAACTTAGCACAATGCACTCTCGATCTATACCCGAGAGCTGAGATCTTTAACCAGCTTGGTGATGTCGGTCGTTTCGGAGTTCATGGATCCACACAAATGGTGCATTTTGTGTCGAGAACAAGTTTTCCATCCATCTAGAGTGCCACTTTTATTGGTGCGGCAGTTTAGAATATAATTGATTGCTGTCTTACATAATTTCGAATTGAGCGCGGGTTCTCTTGTCAGTAAAGTTGATGTATACTTCCGGGTCCATTCGAAATTGGTTAGTTTAGGCTCACTTTCATTACAACCATTCCATTATGCACCAATTTTCGGGAGTGGACTTTTGAAATATAGTCTTTTTGGTTAGAATTTGAGAGATATGATTAATGGCAAAGCCTTAAGCTCAATTTAAGTGAGTTACAAAATAAGCCCATGGCGTAAGACAAACCTTTTTTGGTAAATTTATTTCTTATTTAATTGAAATTTTCGACAAGGGGTGTGTTAAAGTTTTTTTTTTTAATTTGAAATAAATTTTTGGTTCGAAATGGGTGTGTTTGATTATTATTTATTATTAAATAAAGTGGATTTGGGGCAGCATGGCATAGTATCAAACTCATACAAAAATTTAAACTACATTTTTTTTTTTGTATTTTGTATTTGCTGGTCAAATCCAAGACAACGATAACTCTATTTTATTTCAATTTTGATAGTGGCACTACAAAGTATCTGCATTCTTATATAAAATCCCAACAACTATAGGTACATATTTACTACGAATACAACTTTTTGTATTTATTTTGATTTATTGGACACTTATTTTTTTAATCTTATCTAAAAACTTTTATTCACTCAAGTCTTGTTCAATCGATATAAATCGGCATTGACTTTAGATAAGAAAGAGTTACGTATGCCTTTTGATATCGGTCAACGGTAATTTTAATCTTCAGTTTAAGATATTTACTATGAGAGCCATTGTGAGTTGATGGAACTTAACTGTTTCAGGCGTGTAGTGGCTGACAAATTTGATCAAGAAAATCACTTAACATCCAAGATGATTTCCGAGTACTTTACCGTATTAGTTGAAGTCCGTGTCATCATCATGCCTTTTACGTGTTAAGTCGATTATGGAGAATTCACACTGACCGATTTTTTTTATCTTCAATGAAGGTATGATTGCCGGCGCTTAAGCTGGTGAATCTTGTTTCACTAAGACCGGAAAAATGCATCACCGTCAACCCAACTGCCATCTGTATTATGTGTTTCAAAGTTAAAGAGAAGGACTGTGTGCTTATCATTGACCAACGAAAATAGGACGAAAGAAGTTCTATGATCAATTTGATTTGCCATTCGAAGAAACAACTACTTTCCGTGTGACTGACGGTTTTTTGGATGTCAACGGATTTTTTTTCTATTATTTGTGTATTCGGATTAAAACTGTATTGCGTCAAACTATTGCTGAACGTATTAAGCTCTTGTCTTGTTGACTTGTTGATGAACAAAATGGAACGTGCTTTCTTATGGAATTGCAATTGGAAGCGGCTTTCCGGAGGGTTGTTGAGAACTTCAACGTTATCGTTGTTAAGACCATGATGTTGAAAGACCTGCACGTTGACCCCTCTAAGAGTTCAGTTGGTTTCGGTTCTGAATCTACACGGATGGACCTTTATCTTGAAATAGTTCTCCGAAGAAGAACCTGCGCAGAGAAATTCAATATCGGTGTCGTTTAATGAATCGTCTTTGAGGGAGAACTTCACAAAAAGGCAGAAATTCCAATTCTTTTGGAAAATGTTGGATTAACCTTGAAGAACTAAGACAAGTGATAGTGACGGAACTAAATTTTTGAAAACTGTCACACCTACTGGTGAATTCTTGTTGCAAATTATTGCCATCAATTTGACATTGCCAGTTATTTCCTAGAAAGATACCGGATGGGAATATTATCCGAAGCGTCCATGAATAATGAAGCTGCTGTTATTATCAAATAGTTCACTTATGATTTATATTTCCAAGATGGTATCAATAACCAACATGGTTTGTTTCAACGCTTTCGATTGTGTTTTCTCCAGTATATTTGCAACTGCCCAAAATTCCAGTTATGGGACCCAACTACGTTTCTGTTAAAAAAAAGAAGATCTGTACGAAAAGGCCATCCAACGTATGCCTACTATCTTAATTTTAATGATGGGTCGTTATATTGAAGCGATTGAAAGTTTTCCGTCTTAAAACCCTTTATTCCCATACTTAATTGATTTCCTCGATAAGAGTATATTAAGAAGGAATGTCTTCTTCCTAAATGGGTTCCTGATCCATGGAAGATCTGATATTTGAGACACAGTGATTTTCCATCATCATTGTCAACTATTTGTCGATGTCGCCGTGCTAATGTAGTCGTCGAGTTTTAGCTTTAGCACTTCATCTTTGTACGGTTCTTAAAATTTGCGTAATTATTAAATCGCCCTCTACGCACCCACGATCGAATATAAGTCGAAAAATGTCTCTTTCGAAAGAAACTCGGTATCAGTAAATATTCTTATTTTCTGTGACTTGGAGCTCAAACAACGGTGGCACTAGAAAATGGAATTTCTATGGGTTTCTTAGATCATTCTTCGTCTTCCGAGTAAGAAGTTTTGAACTCGTTTGTTTTTCCAAATCGAAATATCAGCGGTTTGTTATTGCGATTCTTCGCCGGATTTCCACTAGGTATCATTCGTGGAGTCGGCCTGTTCCGCTGAAGATAGTGTCTTCCTTGTTAACAGCTGGTCCCCATACTTTCTGCTTTTGAACAAGATTGAAGACATGGCATGTTAGCGGATCACCTTTTCGAAACGTTTTGTGTTTGTCACGGAACTAAACCATTAAATACGACGCGTGTGTTATGTCGACGTTTTCAACTGACAACTCGATAAAATACACACGTTCCTATGAGAAGCGACCCATAAGAACGGACGAGGTACAGATTTCATCGACAACGTATTCGTTGACGGAACGGACGCGACGGATTCTATGGGTTGGCCCCGTTAGTCTCTAGCAACACACCTGTATCAATTTTTTTAAAATCCTTAACTAATCCATTGCAATAAAGAGCTCCTGACAGTATGTATGTATATGCCGACTTAATATAATTTTGAAGTCGATGAAATGATGGTGGTAGA
This sequence comes from Meliscaeva auricollis, assembly GCA_948107695.1. Taxonomy (NCBI): domain Eukaryota; kingdom Metazoa; phylum Arthropoda; class Insecta; order Diptera; family Syrphidae; genus Meliscaeva; species Meliscaeva auricollis. The sequence goes on along the minus strand of OX403619.1, from coordinate 27,426,557 downwards.
AATTTATTTTTTCAACGCTCATCAATTTTGTTTACTTAGATCTTCATATTGATTTTCAATCCCATCTTCTTCTATCTTCAATCTTGTCTCATAGTAGTGATGTTATGGTATGTCTTTTTGCCCAATGAATTCTTTATTTCCGGTCATCGGGGCTATGCTTGACAGTTACATCATTTAAGCTTTCATCTCTCACTCATCCTGAGACACAAAATATGTACATTTTCCTTCAGGCTAACCTTATACCCATATACAAGAATATAAAATAGATCCTTGGGCTACGACCATTTTTGTTAATTATTTTTTTTTCTTGTAATTTTTGTCTTGTTTAAAATGATAAACGTTGACATAAATCGTATCTCTAAAGCAATATCCATTATAAACCAAAATGAGAACATAGTCTACTCTTCTTTTCTGTTCATTTCTTAAACATCAAATAATTTATGTACACAAAATTGTTAACATCATCCTCCTCCTCTCAACTAAATAGCTACAGAATGTAGAAGTATTTTAAAATGCCAAAATTGAAATAGTCCCAAACCAAAAACGTTTTTCCCTAAGCCACCTAAAAAAAGGTAATTTCCCTTCCTCCTCATTCCTCCACTTAGAGCAATTATACCTCAGGAAACATACATAGATACTCACAACACACCGTAGTATAAATCCATTAATATTTAACTCAAGAGAAATTATCCTTGTTTTCGTTCCCATTAACATCTTCAACACACATCATGTCAACGTCCTAATTTAAAGTGTATAGAATAGGAGGAAGAAATTTAGAAGTTTTTTTTTTCAGCTTAGAATTATGGAAGGTACTAGGTAAGGTATATATCTCGCTACACATTCCTACATACATACCTTCCTAAATACACCCGGAAATCTGCATCCATATTTTATGATTCTTATTGTTTTTATTTTTGGGATGTTTTTCCCGGCTTTTCTCTTAAGGAATTAAAAATGATTGTGTTGTTTTTTTTTTTTCTTACAATGTAAGTTCATCGAGGTGTTAAGGTAAGTTATGGGTGCTGATAAAAATATGTATACACTTTTTCCAAATGCTTGATCCGTTATGTGCTAATTCTTCTTGTTCTAGAGGACCACTCTCCTGGAACCTAAACTTTTCAGAGCAGCTATTGGGAAAAAAATCAAAAATTCTTGAATACTTGCATTTAGTGAGCATCTGCTCAGTTAGTAGAAGTTTAGATTGAATTGATGTTAACTGAAATAAAAGTGTATATAAATTACATGCGAGTATCTACTCAGTTTCCTTTAATTTGTTTGTAGTAATTACTCTTAGAACATACTCCATTTTAGTACTAGCTTCCACTTTTGAATGTTGGCAATAAATCCTAAAGGAAAATTTTCGAAAAAATATTATAAGGATGGAATTTATAGTCGTCCCTCAAGTTTAGATTTTTCTTAAGTGTACGCTTGAGGAGACTTTTGGAGACTTTTTCTCCACTCAAGTGAGAGAATTTCCATTTTGTTTATAAATATGGATTTCACTTAAGCATTCGCTTAAGGCTTTTCTCAACTAATGGGAGTTGAGAAAAATCTGGACTTGAGTAACGACTAGGAATTCCACCCTAAAACTAAACTTGAAGCAATTGCTTAGTTGGAAAAACTAACTTTGAGCAGTTGCTCCTTTTTCAATAATTAAATGAAGGAAACATTAAAATTTTAATTTAATTTTTTTTTCTTCAGAAAACCAAAAAATTTGTTGTGGTTTGTTTTCAAACTTTGTGTATAGAAAAATCAAGATCATGGAACCCATCAATACCCTTAATAATGTTTTCTGAGTTTTGTAAAAATAGATTCCTCCTAGGGATAGGTAGGGAAAAAAAAGTATATCCCTTTCCTTTCTCACCTTTTATCTGTTTGACGTGTTGCAATATTCATGGATGATAGCGTGTGCCGACTGCCGGCAGTGTTGACATGCTTTCTGTATCTAAATATTGAATTTTTGTAAGTACGAGTAAGTACATATACATGAGTATAGAGTATAGAGGTATACCTGTAGTTGGGATTAGAATGCTCTCTTTATCTATGTAGGTATATATTCCTTGGAAAAATTATTTTCTTTCAAATTTGGGATTGTGTGTAGATTGTGTTTTGTATTTGGGACATATTTTAGGAGACCTTCAACTTATATGCCTGCCCACTGCCAGTAAGAATTTAATACTCAAACCGTGCAGTTGGATTTGTTTATTATTTTCTTTTTTTCTTATATCGATGTTAGTTTCGTAAATTTTTGTGAATTTTAAAAAATGACAAGGATATTAACATTTTCGGTAAGAATTTTGTATAACAACACCAAATAATGTTTAAGAAATAATATTTTCAAATATACAAGAAATTTTACTAAAATACGAGTTAATACTTTTTTTTTCAAATAATATCCAGTGATGAAATAGTAAAAAAGTGCATTTTTGTGATTGTAATTGTGTCGCTGTCATTTAATAAATAAACCATTATGGTAAAATGTTAATGGTTAACTAACGACCCATAACAAGGGTTACTAATCCATCATTTTATACTGCGATTTCTTTTTTCTTATAAAAAATATCATGCCTATTATGGAATTCGCAATACTTTACTCACGGGGATTCAACGTGATTCGATGGGTTTGCATTCACATTTAAAGCAATTATAAACTTGCCAGCTGAACTGTATTATCACTAAGATGTACTACTTTACCATTTCCACCTTAGGCACTTCCTCTTCTGAAGCGAGTTCTTCAAAGAAATTATAGTTAAAATAAGTGCGAATCTCGCCAAGTGCATTCGTCGAATTCTATAACAGGGGTGTACATATATCTTTTTATAGTTCTAGCTGAAATTAAGAATAACTACTTTCTTGAAAGAGTTGCTCTTTGTAGATTCAAAGTTCCAAAAGTTGTTCATCATCGGTTATTGAAAATGTATGTACACAGATGAGGCTGAGATCGATATAATGTATGTATGTTGTTTAAAATTCTTATGTATCAAAACAGGTATTCAATATCGATAAATGTTGGAACAACATTAAGGGTGGAACTTATAGTCGTCCCACAAGTCGAGATTTTTCTTAAGTGTAGGCTTGAAGAGACTTTTAGACATTTGAGATATTCATAATCAAGATTGTTTAAGTCTTCACTTAAGGATTTCCTCACGTGAAATCGAAAATCAAGTGAGATCAGAAGCTACCTTAAGCATATCCTTGATACGTTATAAATGTCAATTCATTCTTGTTTTTACTTACCCGAAATCTCTCTTTTTATCACTGAAATTCACTTTTTTCACTTAAAATCACATTTATCAAATTTAAAACAAAAACTAATAATTTTTGCCTGACAGTTATCTCAAATTATTTCATTGTCAGGTTGATTGAAAGATAATTTACTCAAATAAAGATTTGTCTCCACTCAAGTGAGAGAATTTCCATTTTGTTTATTAATATGGATTTCGCTTGAGCATTGTGTTGAGATTTTTCTTAACTTACGGGAGTAGAGAAAAATCTTGACTTGACTAACGACTATGAAGTCCACCCTAATTGAAGCATAATCTAATATCAGATTTTGAATTGAATTTTTCTCTATGGAGCCTTTTACATAACGAAAAAAAAAATCCTTGCCCCTCAAAATCCATTTGGCCTTTCCATAGAAGCCGCTTAAGTCATATAATTATTATAACATTTCACTTTTTAAATATTTCGCGAAACAAAATTTGTTTCTTAAAACTGAACTCGTATTGTATTATATATATCTTCACAGAGCTTTGTGATAAAATCTTGCCTTTACTGTTCTTGTTTTTATGATGTGCGGCATTTTATAAGATTTAATTCAGGTCATTATGCATGCAGCTATGGGCCATTCTGTTTCCATTTTCTGTGTCAATTGTTGAGTTTTAAAGATGTTCTCAAAGATTTTTTGTACTCGTACAGTGGCAAGAGTTCTGAAAGTCCTTTACATACACAAATACGCTATTCCGAATAGTACCCCTACTATCGTTCTAAAAAGGTGTTCACTGCGTAAGCTTTAATATTATTACTATTCTGTTGGTTTCTTTCCGATCGGATAGAAAACAGCATTATTCCAATCAGTCCCTTAAAATAAAAAAAAAAAACAGCATTCTTCGACCCCAAACTATCGACCAATAATTTCACTTGCGCCCTCAGGAACAATGTACAAAAAAACGCCAAAACCCAGCTAAATCCAACTGAAGATGTTTAAATATTTTGGGACAAGGAATACTCACAGAAAAGTTGATTAACAGATCTTACCCGCGTCAAAAGTCATTCAAGGTCAAATACCAAAAGTATTATTTCTTTTCATTTAACTTTTTAATGGTGAAAGTTATTTAAAAAAAAACGTTGTAGTACTTTTTTTCCTCCGACTGAACTGTAAACTAGCTTTAAAATGACGAAGTTTTCGACAAATAGAACGTATGCTCATTAGCATTTTCAAAAAGAGTTGTCTTGCCAAATTTTCTGAGGTAAGCCATCGGTAACAAGCAAGATTTTGTTTCGTGCTTTGAAGACTTTTTATAAGAATTAATTGTCTTTCTTGGAATTCGCTAAATTAGATAGTCAAGAAGTGGCGAAGCAACGAAAGTGTGCCAAACAACACTTTTTTAACGAATTTCAAATCGTAATACCGCGGAAAAGTTGTGAATTGGAAAGACTAATAAGGGTTTAAAAGAAAATCGAAATCGGTCACAGATGAGCCATAAAGTTTGAAAATTTTTCGAAAATATCATATTTTTTACAACAAAAAAAAAGTTAACCAACTAACGTTAAATTTTTTTAATATAATAGCTTAAGGCGATTCTAACATGAGCAAAATATAAAGTAACAAAAATAATGGTTCAAATCGGTTGAGGGCTTTCGGTTGCACATGCGTTTTGAATTTTGTTGAAATATGGCAGAAATCATGATTTTACGATATCTTTTTTTTATATTTTAAAGACTATTTGGTAGACTGCAATGTGCTACAGTGATTTTAAACTTTTAATATGAACTATTAAAAGTGTAGGACTTGTCGAATACGTCATGAACTTATACTTAAAAACTTGACTTTACCCTCAAAATCTCAATTTACTGTTTAAAAAACGTTTTTGAGCGATGTCATGCATTTAAATATTTTTAACTCGGTCATTTATGCATCCATTCTAAGTTAATTTATGTTCTTAAAAAGCAAAATATTAGTTCTTTAAAAAAAAAATATTTTTTTTTGTTCACAATATAAATAAAAGTGGTCATTTCTTAGCGTTATTCCGCAATTTTCGTTTTTCATGTTTACATTTTTTAAAGTTTGCATACCGTTTTCGGTAACATTTTTCAATCAAATCGTATTTTTTTAATAATATTCTTAAAGTGTATTAAATTTTAAGAAAATTAGGTTTTTGTTCATCAAAATTGATTAAGAATTGTTGAAGTTATTAATCTTTTAAGAAGAATGGTATTTTGGATTTATGGTATAAAATTGATGATACAATTTGTTAAAAGTCTAGTTCTATTGATCGGATCTTTAATATTAAGGTCTTTGTGTTTAGATTTCGCTTAAATTAAGTACCTCTTCTTTGGGAGAATAAATAAAATTTAAAGCAAATAAAATAACAAAAATCATCAATTTTTTCATGAAGCGAAAATCGTTAACAAAATTGACAAAATGTTATCTTGGTTTATAATGTAAAGTCAAACAGATAGATATCAATACTATTGTCGATGGTTTCGTTTGTTTTTAACTTAATTTATTGAACAAAATCAACTCGATTTTTAAACTATTTTTTTTTAACTCAAACAATACTCAAATGTAAATATCAATTGAAACTTATTTTGAAAGTTTGAATTAAAAATTTTTGTTTATTAAACTTTTAGTTTTGGTCAAATTTTACTTATTTCCTCCAAATTACACCACCAAAAAACAATTCGCATCTGCACCAATATTAAGCCTGTTTTCCAAATTTAACAATGTCTTCAACAAAAAGGTATTTTAAGCTCAACCAGCAATGATCGAATTCAAGAGGCATCCGTTTAAAATGAAAATAAATTCAGCAACAACTGAAAAAATCGGCCGAAGTTGCCTACGTGCAAGATTAGTGTTCTCTTGGAAGACATGGGTAACGAGTTTTCAAAAATATTAATTTTTCAAAAACATAAAAAAAAACGAACTCCCTATCATACGATAATGTTTTCTTTAAATTTAACCTTTGGTATTTTTATACTTTAAGGCTGAGCTTGCTGATGTCCTGCGCAAACGTCGCAATCGACCCGATGCATCGGATGAAGATTTGGGACTGCCACGCAGTCCCACGACCCCACAACGTCGAGAAACTAATAACACAACCAATCAAAGTGAAGTCTCATCATTGAGTATGCTTAGCATGAACTCAACCATTGATTTTGATGATGAATTACCCTCATCAACAGCCAATCATTCGGGTGATTTTTCTTCCGCAACAGATCGAACATCATCGAGTATTTCGAGCAAATTTTCCGGTGGTGACAGTAATTCTCGTTCGGAAGATGTGGAACTTTTCTCATCGAATTGGACACGTCTATCTCATTCGGCTGCTAAGCACAAGATGGCTGTTAGGCCTGTCAAAAAGAAGGGGCCAACTAGGCATCGACGGACTTTGGAAGTGAGCTCTATTTGAAAAAAAAAAACTGGTACAATCCTTAAACGAATGTGTGTTTATTTTTTAATAGAGTTCCGTTCTACCATCAACCCCAGAAGTGAATGAAGATCAGACCAAAACCACGTCTTCGGCAACCCTTGAAGTCAAAGGTGAGTTCTGACAACTCTATATTCGTAAAACTTATGTTCACATTTAACTTTTAATAGATATTTCAATGGACAAAGCTAAATCCCGCTCTCTGCCACCTGGTGTCAATGCAAAGATCCTTGAACAACACAACACCGAGATGAAACAAGCAGTCAGCATTAAACGCTCGAAAACTGAAAAAGGCCCATCTCCGAACTCAACCTACGCCATGCGTAGCAATGCAACTAAAAGTTCTATTTTCGAATCAGTATCTCCTAACGCACAGAGTTCCCCAACCGATAGCAACAAGGATGATGAAAGTGGCTTCTTTCGTCGATTTGTTTATAGAAATTCCAAACGCGGTGCTTCCAAATCCACCAGCACCAACAGTAGTAGCAGCAAAACTGTCGATGAATTTGACAGTCAGCCCGAAAGCAAAAAGCCAAATCCACCGCCAACTGAAATTTCCAAATCAATTGAAACAAAATCCGCTGAATACTCCCAGAAAGTGGAGGAAACTCGCAAGGATATCCGTAGGGATATCCTTTCCACAGGCAATTCTGCCCTAAGTGCAATGTTGAATACTTTCATACTCTCCCCAGAGTCAGAGAAAATGGTGACTCATGCTACCAATGAAAACATCACTATCAATCAAGCAGCCAAGCCTAAATCCGGCCCTGCTGCTAGACAGCGTTACATTCCAAAAGATCTCTCCCAGCAACAACAACACATGATGATGGATGTCGATGTAAATCTTAAGCACTCCCGAACAAGTTTGGACAGTTTTTCCGAAAAATCCGACTCCCACATGAGGGAGGAATTCATTTCAAAAACTACAGCCCTTTCGAAAATCTCCAAGTCACACACTGAAGAGAGCTTCCAATCGACTACACTTGTTCGAGAAATCAATGCTATGAAGGATCAGCAGAAGGAACACTTTGAGAAGAAACCAAAGATTCTCGGAATGAGTGCGTTCCAACAGAAAATCTCACGATCAAATGATTCCTTCAACAATACCAGCTCGAGTACCGATTCGGTTGAGTTCTTATTGGGAAGTGATCTCCGGAAACGTGGAAAATCCGTCGAAAAATCAAAGAGCTTTCGCACCTACATTGAATCGAAAGAGGACAAAGAGATCCCATCATTGAGGAATCAAGTGCCAAGTCTTCCTGATTTGTCGCTGAAGAGCGACAACGACTTGGAGGATGAAAAACATCTATCACTCGGCTTTGAGATCAATGACAATAACTTAGTTAAGCAAAAATCAAGTGAACTGCCACTTACCCATGGAATCTATACGAAGAACATCATACTGACCACTTCTAAGAATATGCCGTCTAGAATTCAAACTAAGTCTCCACTTTTGGGTGCATCTACGAATATTTCTGAGATCGAACAGAATATAGATATGCTGGTGAAGTCACCATTTGTAAGTGTTTTGCGAAAATCGGCAACTATAAGTGATTCAGTTTCTGCTAAACTGGCGCCCAACGTGACCATTAGTCCGATGCCAAACAAAAGAATCGATACGATTGCCAAAGTGGAGAATAAAATTGATAGAATACTCAGAACAGAAGATAAAGATATCTTCATTCCACCGGCAACTCCGGCTGCTCCACCACCAACACCAGCTACTCCTCCACCAACATTGATTGCGGCGCCAATAATCGTACATTCTCCCACTAAGGTGCAAATGCGCGAAAAGCCAAAAATTGTTGCTGATAGTGAGAGTCGAAAGTCTTTGCGGGAGAGAAATTCCTCACCACAAACAACAATTTCTTCCAAATCAAATAGCTTCCATCGAAGCCGCCGAAGTTCTTCAGTTATCGAATCATCTCCATCAAGCAACAATAAGGGTGTACCGGAATTCATGAAGATTCAACTAAATCGAGTTGATCCCATTCGACCCAAGAGTAATGTGGTTTTGTCTAAGAATGTTCGTGAAAGTACTGAAGACCTTACCCGTCGTTTTAGTAATGAAAGCGTTGAAATCTCTGAGGTGAAACCTTCAACTCCAACCGAAGATGATAGACCCACCCTAATGGTTCGTTCGAATAGTTCGACTTCATCACGATCCGATGAATCACTACCAAAAAGTCCCACAAAGAAGACCTCGGATGAGGAGAACAATATTTTACGTATTGATACAAATACTCCATTTAATAACAATATTCCACTGCATGAGCGACGAAGGCTATTCCTAAGTGAAGATAAGCTGAAAAACGATCGTAAGATTGAAGAAATGAAACTTGAGCGTAAAAAATCTATGTCCGAAGAGGTCCGCAAGATGCCAATGGAAGAGGAACCCGTTGTTGTAGTTCTTCGAAAAAAATCCTTCGGTGTTATACAGCCTTCTGCTAATAATAACAAAGATGATCCTACACCAGAGTTAATGAAAGTCTTTGCCAGAAGATCCCTCAAAATCAAAGATGACGATCTTCCTGATCCTCCAATTAAAAAATTCGTTCCCAGCGTTGATAGTGACAAAGAGAATCAATCTTCCAGCGAAGAAAAACTCGATAAACTCTCAGCAATTCAGCAACAACAAAATGGTTTGGCAAAAACAGAAAGTGACATTTCAAAAAATCGTAATTCTCTAGCCGATTTCCGCAACAACAAATCGCAGTCATTGAATAATAATGGAATGGGAACACCTACAAAGACATTTCTACCACCAATCCGCTTAAGCGGGCCATTTCGACAGTCATCCCAAGGATCACCGGTAATGGTTGGAAAAAGTATTGACTCAACGACAAACAATAATAATAACAACAACAACAGTTTGACAAATAACAATAATAATTTGTCATCAAAGCCAGTCGAACGTCAGTCACTTGGAACAGTTGTACTTTCGTCATCAGTGCCACCAACAAGCGTAGTTACCACTTCTACGGTCGAACAAAATAATTTCTCAACTACAACAACTACATTCACAAGATCGACTATTGAACGATCAGCAACAATGGCAACCATGAATAGGGTAGAGAGTGAGTTTAAGGGCATTCATCAGCGTCGGGCCGAATGGGAGAAACGGGCCAAAGAAGCTTTGAAATAAATTTATGATAAATACTAAAAAAGATGGAAGGCATATGAATTGAATGTATGAATGAATAAATATGGTTTTCATATGACTATGGTGAAAGTTAATAGTGTTGGTGAAATCAGAAATATACATGATATCATATTGACATTGTTGAGGTGAAAATGATATTTGTGTGAACACCTTCTATTGAACTGAGATTTAATGAGCTTTGAAAATAAATTTACTTAAAAACAAAACAAACTTATTAGGAATTTGAGCCAAATGACAGTAATGAGGTGAAATTTCTTTAAGGTATTTGAGCAAAATGACAGTATTGAGGTGAAATTTCTTTTGATTTATGTTCACAACTTTTATAAATATCAAGATTTATTTATCGTTTGGTCTGACTCTTCAACGAATTTGTTTAAAATATAAAATTGTTGTTATAGATTTTGACTGTGTTGAGGTGAAAATTCAAATTAATGAATTTGACTGAGGTGAATTAATGTCAAATTCGATAAGCACTTTCAACAACATTTAATTTGGGGTATGTTTTTTTTCTATGAATCAGTGTTAATTCTCAGAACTTGTAGGTTTTTTTATAAAATCCATAAATCGTTTTCTGAAACCAAAAGTTAATGAGTATATAGCTCCCTTCAACACAAGTTCAAATTAATTTCACCCTGGTTGTATGAAATTGTATTTGTTATGATATGCATGTAACTGTTTATGATTTGCGAATGAATTGACGAAAAGCTAACTGTGAGAAGATGGAATAAAATTAATATAAACATTAAAAACAAAAATTAAAAAGTTAAAATTAAATTAAAAAAAAAAAAAACACAACAAAAATAAATTATATAAATGTTTTGTTATTATATTAAACAAAAAAAATAAAACTAAAAATTGACAATTATATTTAAATTTACATAGCAAATATACAAATATATTTACATTTTTAAGACAAAAATTAAAAACAAAAATCAAAAATATATGAAACTGCTGCTGCTGCAAGAAAAAAATAATTTTGTTAATAATAATATGATTTTGTTAATATTTGATTTATTTTATACCATATAGACAAAAAGAAAAATAAACAATTATTATTTCAAAAGAAGTATACTAAAAATTAATTTATATATAAAAAAAAAAACAAAAACACTTTTTAATAATGTGAAAATAATATAAATGTTAAGAATTAATAAATATAAAATTATAACACTGTTAACTATTGATGGAAATATAAAACAAAATTAATAAAACAAAACAAAAAATAAATATATATATAGTATATTATGCATTTCAGTTGTATTATAGAAATTAATTTTTATTAAAATCTTACTAAGTTTATGTTAAAATATAATATTATTGATGTAAAATATAAAATTATTAAAATAAAATTAAAAAAAAACTACTACTATACATAATATTATGATATTACAAAAACAAAATGAAGAACTAAAAATTAAATCTAAACAAATAAAAATTAAAATTAAATAAATTTTGTTTAGTTTTTTTTTTTGTATTTATATAATTTTTTTTAGATTTTGCAAATCTCGTAAAAGGCCCTTGACCGAAAAAAATTACCACAACGTAAAATGGCATTTCACAAAAGTTAGTAAACACTAAAAAATGTATAGAAATTTGTGTATTTTTGACAGAAAAATGTAAAAACCAACTGAAACACAAATTAATTGACAGAAAATGACATATAAACACTCTTTGTATATCATTTGCTGTCATCCAAGTTATGGGTTAGATGTGTATTTTTATTACAAAAATACGCAACTGTTTGTGTATACACAAATCGTGTAATACTAGCAAAACTATATAACCTCGAATACAGCATTTCGTTTGATTGAAAAAAGACCTCAACACGACTTCTATTGATTCAATTTGGTAAACAAAATTTAAGTATTTTGAAAAGCAAAGTTGTATCGACGCGACACGCGTCAAAATTATTTTGAAAAACTGTTGTATGAGCAGGACTAACCCCCAAAAAGGTATTTTTGATGGTATTTTGATAAAGGATTTGTAGTTTCTTGTTATAGGCCCTTGGTAACCTAATACGCCTTAAGCCAGTATACTCAGTTTGAGTGCAAGTGAAATGCTCATCGAAAATCCGTCTGCGTGAAATTTTTGGCTATAGATTCCAGAGCTTCTATTTCGAGTTATTATTTTCAGATTGGTAGGTGTGACGATTTAAAATGACATCTAATAATTTTTTTCTTGTGGTCACATCCTCACAAAAAGTGGTTAAATGATTTTGACTCCAACCCCCTTAAAGATAGTGCACACTTTCAGTCATATGTGATGTGAAACAATAATAATAATAAAATAAATTAAGTAATGGTAATTTTTGAGCTCATTTTTGGATTCTTGTTTGACGTGAAAGTCGTTTAGAAGTTACACCGGTTACAAAGTAGAAGCGTGGCTTCAAAAACATAATTGTCAGGTATTTAATGTTTTAAGACCGCGCTTCGGCATTGTAATCGCGCCTTCCAGTTCACTTAATTTGGATGATGTATTTGTTTTTTTTTTTTTTTTTTTTTGTGGGTATTCCCGCTCCATTCCTCTGAGCAATTGTCCTCTGAATGCGATCTTAACTTAAGTGGATCTTTTGGAAATCAGCGCTCTTAACTTTAATACCGGTATAAGACTAGTATTCACCGTGCGCTCTTATAGATAGATAGTGCCTCTCTCATCGGAGTTTTTTTTTTGGAGCACTGAGTGCGTATTACTCGATTTTTTTTTCGGAGTCAACACTCCTTATTCTAAGGCCGGTATCTCTTAAGCGCTCATATATTACATAATATGTGGCTCTTTTCTGAGATTCATATCGAATATTTACAAGCTTTCGTTTGAGAGTTAAATTGTTTTGATTCTGCAATGCACTTACACGTTGCAAAAATAAACAAATAATTAAGAAAAGAAGGTATTAATTTTCATTTAATAAATACAGAATCACACTTAGACCGGTATTCATCGATCGCTCATAAATTTAAGAGCGCTCATAAACCTATTCACCAATATTAGTGACTTATGAGTGGTCTTGACCAGCCTCAATGCTAAGAGCGCTGACTCCGAAAACTCCGATATGTGGGCTCATAACTTATGAGCACTTGATGAATACCAGTCTAAATACCATTCTTTCCTTTCGAAAATAATCATGCCTATTATGAAACTCGCAAAACCCTTCTCCAGAGGAGTCAGCTTGATTTGCAGTGCAATGCATTCGCATTTAAAGAAATTATGGAATGGAACTAGACAGTGAGCTATTATTATCGCTACGAGGACCTCCTTTTCCATTTCCAATAACTGTCAAGTACTGTAATTGCTTTAAATGCGAATGCGAGTACTATGAATCAAGCTGACTCCCCGGGAGTAGAACATTGCGAATTCCATAGGTAATAGAGTAATGAATGTGTCCGGCAGTAAACAATTGTAAGTTATGAAAGCTGAGTAAATACCGCCCAAAGTGTTGTTATAATTTTGTTTTCATTTTTAACATATGTATATCATAAATTATAATCTTGATAGGAATCTCTTGTCATTACTCATAATTTTTAGTTTGGAAAAATATATTACAGTTTTTCATTTTATAACAGTAGTGTTTACTTTGAACGCGTTCATTGAAACCATCAACTCACACACCTTTACGAATTTCACGACCAAAACAGAAACCACAACAACGGCACAAAAATAATTACGAATGCTCACTACAAAGAAGAAAACAATTAAATGTCATTGCATTCCTTCCAATTATTACTTATTCTGTCTTCACACTGTCATCCGCATACGTCACCCTTCAGTTCATGAATTTGTGAAAGAAACAACGAAACAACACAAAAAAAAGCTTTTTCAATTAATTTTTTTTCCAACAAAAAGATTAAATAAAAAAAATAATCCCATTTCTGTCTTCTTCGGTGTGCCCGTCTTAGCATTTATAAAACAAAAACAGTAGAAATTCAGCTCGAATAGCATTCGGAAGAACATTTTGAATAGTCGTCAAGTAGATAGGCTATAGAATAGCTAAATAGAACTCTAGAGCAAGGCCGTTCCATCTATCCATCGCTGTCGTCGTCTGGTTTGGTTTTATTTGTTTTTGAGAAAAAGAAATGCGTGCGGGCACCGAAAACGAAGAGAAGCATCGAAATTCAAAGTGAAAGTTTCCCCCAAAAAAATAAAAAAGTTAAATTTTGTTTGTTGTATTTTCATTTCTTTGGTTTTGTTGTTGTTGTGAAAACGGGGTAGAAAAAAGTTTTATTTGCAATGCAATGCGCTCAACCCACCGCAACCGTAGTCATTGCGGCCGGCGGAGCTGCCGTTTCTGTCAATGGAAATGGGTCTTCAATAAAAATCGAAGATTCGACGTCGGCTTCTTTGACGGACATCACATCATCAATCGATAATATTTATTACAAATCCTACCACGACCTAGAGAATCTCTGCTTGGAGAACGGTGTCTATTTCAAAGATGACCCATCTGACAGGGGACAACGCCTTCATGCCGCCCTGTTGGCCTGGGTCGATTGGATTCATCTAGCCAAGGAACTAGTCGGAAAAGTACGCGTATTCATGCATGAGTATGATTTTGATGAAAACACACCCGGCAATGGCTATCGAAGTTTCGTCCTTGTCACCAGCGCTTGTGTCGACTATGGACTGAATATATTGCAAAATCTTTCTGCGACTCGAAAAACGATGTTCTTTCGGAAGAAATTCTACATGAAGGAGGTGGAGTCGTGTAGTCAGCTTTTGCTGAGCCTTTGTACGTGCCTCAAATATTTATTAATACTCCGCGAATGGTCGCCAGATGGGGATCTATTTGCCAAAGGCGAGCACAGCGCCGAGGAACTCTTCGAAATGGGTGACACCATCAATCAGTATTGTTTCTATGGTCGTTGTCTGGGATTTCAGTACACCGAATCGATAAGGGGTGTGTTGAGGTTCATTACCATCAGCATGGCTGGCTTCTCGGAATCTTTTTACAGTGAAGATGCCGATGGACCAATTGCCAAGACCACACGTTCGGTTTGGACTGGCAGCAAGTATTTTTTGAATCCAGAACTACGCGCTCGGCGAATAGTGAATATCTCGCAAAATGCCAATGTGGACTTTTGTAAGTCATTTTGGTTCTTGGCCGAGAGTGAACTGATGCATAAGATTCCCAGTATTGTTGGCAGCTCGATCAAAGTTAATAAAATCATCGAAATCCCATCGGAGCCGCTACAAATGCGTATTGTGGCAAAGGCTGAAGAAAACGACGACTTCATCGACATACCAGTGCCTAAGAGTCATTTGGGACCAGGAACCGTATCGGTTCGCCTGCTCAGCTATAACCGCCGCCAAGGAATGATTGGTGAGGGTAATCGCTGGCGTAAACTTCTTCCTCCAAGCAATTCTATCCTTTTCCATTGTCATGGTGGAGGATTCGTTGCACAGAGTTCAAAATCTCATGAATTATATCTACGTGACTGGGCTGTGAGTCTAAACACACCAATTCTCTCGGTAGACTATAGTTTGGCTCCGGAAGCCCCATTCCCACGAGCTTTGGAAGAAGTCTTCTATGCCTACTGTTGGATGGTGAAGAATGCAGCAGCGCTAGGCACAACCGCAGAGAAAATCGTATGCGCTGGAGATTCAGCAGGAGCGAATCTTTGCATCGGCGTCGCTCTGAAGTGCATCGAGTATGGAATTCGAGCTCCCGACGGAATATTCCTAGCATACTCACCCACTTTGGTGAGTTTTGTCCCCAGTCCGGCGAGATTGCTGTGTTTGATGGATCCTCTGCTTCCCTTCGGATTTATGATGCGTTGCCTGCAGGCGTATGCATCGCCAAGTAAAAAAATCATCGATGAGAACAAGAAAAAAACACAAATCCTGAATAACATCACGAATGCATCTATGAACAACATCACCTACTATTTGGACAGCAATGTGAATCCCTATGCCAGTTCGCAGGCAAGCCGGCGTACATCATCGACCAAGAGTCCAGTCTCGTCGGTAGCTGAGAATTCCAACTGGGAGAACATAAAGGCCGGAGAGATTCGAGATGGAACTCCGATTAATGCAACGACTTCGGGTACAGACGAGAGTAGTGACACGTTTGCTAGTGCTTCCTACCACAGTCAGACAGTTGAACGAACCGATTTACTATCTCCAGACGATAATAGTTCATGTGTCTCGTTTGAATCTGATTCACAACCAATTGTCCATATGCCGCCACCTACAATTTTAAGTAATGGAAAGGCTTCACTCCTTAACTCGGTGAATATTGAAAAATCCGATTCGGAACATTATATCGATCGTTTTGTAGACAAATATGTCGTCGATACGAACAGTGTTGAGGCCAAAGAGAATGGCAGCTATCCCATATTGACGAGGAGTCCTGCAAAAACTTGTTCGGAAGAAAATCTCATGATAGAAACTGGTAAGGAAGTGATTGCCGTGGAGAGTATACATGGCAGGTTGAATAATGCCGTCAACAGTATTTCATCGACTTTAAGCAAATACATCACATCGAGTGAAATTCGAAGTGGACACGATAGACATCGCATACAAGACTTACGGAATTTGGACGCACTGATAGCTAGGAGTCCCAGTGTGGAGTTTCAATTTGATGTGCCGAAGGATCCATTTTTGTCGCCATATTGGGCAAAGGATGAATGGCTGGCAAAGTTTCCAGCAACAAAAATATTGGTGAGTTTTTATTTTTGAATATTAATTTTTTTCAATTTAAAATGTTTAAGCGTTTGGAGACTTCTTATTAGAAACGAATAGATAGGTTTGTACTAGTCAGAATCCGTTCAGTAATAGGATTTTAATGAAAATCATACCTTAATCATTGTTTCCAGTAGAACTTTTTTTTATTTCTGGCTTTCTTCTAAAAAAAAGATTTTAAGGAACGTTGATACACAGAATGTATTTTTGTAAAAAAACAAATCCATAAACAATAAAGGTTTGAATGAAAAAACAACATTCTGTGTGTGTTACCATCAAGTTCAAATTATAGCTATTTCACAGGTTGTTGTTTCTTGTTTCATTCAAACCTTTAATGTTAAATGACGGAAAAGCAACATAACTGCGAGTATTATAAGCTAAACAAAAACCCACTTTAAATCCATAAACAATTTTTTGTATAAAAAAGAAAAAAATTCCCGGAAAAGAGTTGCTGTTTTTTTGAAATGTTCATAAATTAACAAAATCTTAAATTTGGCATACCAAATTATTTTTTTAAAAATATTTTGCAAATTTTATACACACAAAATAATTTTTTAATTGTGATATATGCAGGTAAATAAAGGCAAGTTTAGGATTTGTAAAAAGGGCTAAACCGATTTTCTTCAAATTTGGTGGTTAATGGTCTTGGGCAATTCCCCTAAAATTTTCCCTAAAAATCTGTCTAACGGTAGATTACTAAAATGGTGGTAAGAAAAGGAAAAGTATTTACAATTTCTTGCATTTTTTTTTTTGCATTATTCCGTCAATTCCATTTGTTTGAGGAGCTAAGTCTAAGCATACTTGGAGGAATTTCTAAAAATGCAAGTCTGTTCAATACAAAGTGATAAACGATAATTCCTAAAATAAATAATTGGTGATTGGGCAAAGCAAAACATGTGAATGGGGTTGCGTAGTGCGTAGTGTACAGGCTTCTGTACCTAAGCTTTGTGGAGGAAAGTTTTTCAATTAAAAATGAATAACTATTAGATATAGCATCACAAACAAATAGAATTGACAGAGTAAAGAGTCTGATGATTGGATAAGCTCTAGTGAAATAGCTATAACAATAGCCATAAACTTAGTGGTAGCACGTTCAAGTTGTTGTTCAAAGACTGCAAGTATGGAAACATACAAAATTTAATATGAACAAAAAGTAATTTTGATTTTGGTAGAGTTACTATGAAATCGCCGTTATAACTCTGTTTGAAAATTGACGAAGCTAAAAAATTAGCATAGACTGAAAATCCAAAAAACAAGCTTTTGCAAACCCTAAATACAAATTGCTAAGGCATAATGAATATATCGTTGAGAAATCAATGCCACAAACCCTACAAAATGCAATACATACGAGTATTTAAAAAAGAAACATTTTTTTGGCTTTTGAATGATTTTGTTAATCTTTATTCCTTCGAGCAAAAGAAAATAGCTATAAATGAAATAGCTATAATTCCAGCCTATGAACTTTGTGGTAGCCCACACTGGTTGTTGTTGTTTCATTCAAACCTTTAATAAGAAAACTACATTGTTAGTTAGAAGTTGTTTTCGATAACATTAACGGTTTTGAACACAATCTGACAATGAACATCCCCCCAAGTATTTCGCAAAGCAAAATAATGATTAGGTAATCATATCATAATGCTTTTTCAAAATCGTCAGCTCTTTTTTTTTTTGTCAATTTGTGAATTGAATGCTATCCGAATATTTTGTTGTTTTAGAAAAAATCTGCTTATTAGCACGAAAAAATCTTAAGATTAATTAATTTTTCTCAGATTATTCTTTGTCAAAGCAACAAAAAAAAAAAGAAAAACAAAATGATCATCCATTATGAATTCATACGAACGAATGTTATGTTACTCTCTGAAACAAAATATGTATGTAAGTCCTTACGATATTTGTTTTTTTATCATTGGAACGGAAACGATGTTACATTTGCAGATATTTTATCATGATTCATGGCATTGAAAAGAAAAAAGATACTTTTGAAGCCCTTGTCACTTACTTGCAAAAAGGGATTGCAAAAACAATAAACTGAACACCAAACACTCAAACAGAATGTTTTTTTTTTTTTTTTGATGATGTGATGTCTTTTATAAATGATTTAAAAATAGCAAATGTATGTGAGTCCGGAGTTTTAAATAATAATTTTAGCATAGAAAGAGTTAAAAATAAATAATAAACTAAACTAAACTAAACCTATAGAAAATATGCAATAATGCAGTACATGTAGGAATCGATTTATGTATTTATTTTTAATATAATTGAACACAGAACGTCTTATAGAAAACGATTGAATTGCTGTAATAAGACCAGGAAAAATACACAATGTAGTATGGAGATGGTAAAAAAAAATTAATTCATGAATTTTTGTTGATCGGTATCGAAGGAGAATGTCATCCTCTATATCCGGTCCAAAGTCCCCGGACAAATTATTTAGGCGTCAAATTGATGGATTTCAACTGGATTATGTACTCTCTCGATTTGTTAGTGTAAATTTCTCAATGTAACACTTAAATAAAATGTAATCTCTTTTTAAAATTAAATGTAAAATAGGTATTAATGCAGAAATTAACATACGTTCACTTATTTTACATTTTATTTTTTTAAGTATGGCAACCATAGAACTGCGGCAACACTTATGTTTTATAAGAATCTAATTAAATTGATTATGGAAGAAATACACACCAAGTCCAAGCAATAAATCTAGCCAATTTCTAAAATTATATGATGAACTTTCTTATACTAAGAAAAACTGCAAGCTAGTCTGGCAAGCACTCCGGCTCATGGCAACTCCGCCAGACTTTATTTTTTGTACTTAACTAAAATCAAAGAAAATATGAGTATAAAAAGTGTTAACAACTTTATCAACAATAAAAGTAGGCTAATGTTGTGTTTTATAACTATTTAAAATTTTACTAAAAAAAAAAGGATGGCAATCCTCATGTACAAAGAAGGTGTAAGACTGTTTCTTCTTCTTCCTCGTCCATGCGACTCCTGCAGAAATAGTTTGATAGTACCCCGAGCCGGGCTGCGTGTCTAACTATGAGACAGTGTCCTGTTATGACACCTATTACGGAGCTGATTTGCGATCTGCTGAGAGATAACAAGCACTTTGACCGTTTCAAATCTAGTTTGGGACACATTTGTTTGGTTGCTATAAAAGTAGTAGTATAAATCCATATTGTATTCGATGCTTCTAAAGCAATAAACTTCAGCTTAAGTTTCCTAGTAGCTATGGGCATACCCTTTATTTGCCCTCTCAGACAAGATAGGCATTTCCATTCCAATTCTGGTGAGTTCATCGGCTTTACAATTCCCCGGAATGTCCCGGCACCCAGAATAGGTGAATATTAAACGGTTTGGCCATCTCCATCAGAGACGATAGGCAGTTTTGGGCTGTAATGGAGTTTGACGAGACTGATTCGAGGGATTTTAAAGCAACCATCAGACAGGTTTATCTGTTTATTTTTTATTACAGAACCCCAAAAATGAAAAGTTGTGTGTGTATTAGTTTTGTTCCTCCGTTCTCCGTAAGAACAGAAGGTGTTTTTGCGGTCTTCACTTAAAAACTTTAAAAAGCCCTCTATTGTGTTAAATTTGATCCTTATCTTTGTTTTTTCACTCACATAATGTCAATGTATGAGCGAAGAGGAACCTGCTCGGAAAGTCTTTTGTGGTACATTCTATGGTAGACGGCAGCGTGGTAGACCATGCTTGCGCTGGAGAGATGGCGTAGACCAGGACGCCCGAAGCCTTGGGGTGCGCAACTGGATGGCGTCGGCTCGAGACCGGGATAGGTGGAGAGACTTGTTGAAAGAGGCCAGGACCCCGGTTGTCGAGCCGATGATGATGTTGATGAATGTCAATGTTATGTTAAAACTCAAATATCAAAAATGATTCTGTGAAGCAAGGCTCGATCGTTTTGAGGTTTGGAGTAAAAAGTCAATGTACTCCCTTTCATAAGCTTAAAGCCTCAAAATAAGCAACAGTCAAGTCACTTTTAAGATAATATCGTCAAGCGATTAAAAAGCTAACGAACTATAAATCGAATTTGATTATTTTTTTTTTTATTAATTGCACCAATGTATTATCAACTATTATTTTTTATTAATTTGATAGCTTAGCCTATTGCTTGAGAATTGATAATATTCACGTGGAAGATAATATGTATAAATACGTTTGTAATTTTCAAGCAAAATTCTTATCAGTTTATTTTTACGTAATGCACATTTTATAAACAAATTGTCTAGCGATACCGATTCATTAATGAATCAACACCTCTAAGTTCATTGTTTTCTGTTTTTCTTTATTTTTATTTTGTTTTTTTGTTAGGAGACAAAACTGCACCCAAGAGGCATGAATATTCAAAAGTATAATTAGATTCATTGTGGTAAATCTACATACATAGATTGTATATATGATAAAAATATTGCCTAATGACTGACTGAGAGGTCAGTTTACGTCAGTAAATTACCACAATCACACGAATAAAACCAAAGGGCATTTAAAATTAAAACTAAAAAAAATGTTTTGATTGTTTTTGCCAATTTATGTACATACAACTATTCTCCTCGTGGTTTTAATAATAATTCGACAAAGTAATTATTATCAAACTTTGAGCTGTGATGTGATAGAACCAAAATAAGTAAATCGGTCAGTAACCGCAGTTCAGACACTTTTACAATCTTATCAAAATCCATAAAATTACTTTTTAAACTACAAATTATCGTGACATACATCTGGTAGTCATTCTAACATTTAAAATGAACAAAAAAAAATAGGAAGTTAATCGAAATTAAATAATTCCTGTTTATTTTTTTTTTTTATTTATCTTTTTTCAAAACTTTCCAAATTATTCCAACAGGTATTTAAATTCGACCTTGGTTTTTGCATCATCAAAAATCGGTTGAATACAGAAACGAATAACAAAACAAAAAAATAAATAAACAAAAATGATTTATCGTTTTGCGACAGTGACCATCAAACTGAAGTGCATGCATACCTCAGCAGAATCTGGAAATTTGCGGCTTTATCAAAAAAAAAAAAAACAAAAAAAAAAACAATTGAGCATTGAATGGATTTTTGATTTTATAACGTAACAGAAAGTACAAAAATACATTTAAATGGTTAATGGTTTGGTTATGGTGAATCTGCATTTGCAGCGGTTTTTTTTTCTGATAATCGCTTTTGAGGTCAGTGGGCAATGTGAAAGTCAAGTTTGTTTATTTGTTTTTTTTTTTCTTTAATATAAACAAAAAAAAAATATTATAGTAGACGATAGAAAAATATAAACATCGTGGTGTTGTTAATTGTTATTAGTATTTAAGCAGTAGTTTATCTCTTAACTACGAACAAACTCAAAGTGATTTTTTTCAATATCGTAATCACATGACCTTTCTTTGATGTTTTTCGCTTTTCAAGTTAAAAGCCTTGTGAACTTTCGTAAATGTTGAGACACATGCAATGAGATCAAGCCAAAAGGTGGTAATTTTTGTTTTCAAAAATCCGTTTGTAATAGTGAAAATATGTTATTTTATTAAGTCAATTACCAAACTGTACAATACTATTCATTTGAATTGTCCAAGAGACAAAATCAGGGGGTCATTCCGTATTTTGATTATCGCCAACCATATCTTTTTGACAATATCTATTTCTTTCACATCTAATGAGACAAATTGGGACAACAACTGTCGAAACGATAACGTTTGATCGTTTTATTTTTCAGGAATTAGGCCCAATTAGGGCATTTTGGATCTCACGGATCTCTTATTTATAGAAGAATACATATTCAAAATAGACTTTAACTAATGTTTTAACAAATATTAAATGTAAACGTAGCGAATAAATGTCTTTTAACTGATATATCAATTCATCAAATTCTTAAAGCGCAGGTACCCTCAAGTAACATGTAAAGAAGCTTTGTACGAAAAACAAAAGGTAAAATTTTGTAGGTTTGTGTAGTTTTTTGTGGCAATTATGGGACTTTGAAATTGAATATCTCGTTAATGAAGGGTGGAAAAACGACAATTTTTAATGAGCAACAAAATCTCGAATTGCTCTTGTTGAAATCTTAAAAAAATATTTTTTTGTGGAAATTATGGGACGTTTTAGTTTTCAGAGGAAAATTAGTTATTTAATAGTATCTCGGTAATGAAGAGTGGACAAACGACAATTTTCGTTAGGCAACAAGAACTCGAGGCGAACATTTCAATAAGTTATAATTTTGGGGTTTTTGACCACTTTCCAGCTTTTCAGTCTTCCTTTACAAAAAAAGAACATTAAATATTGTTTGAATGGAAGGTGGATATACGAAGATAAGTTGGTACAACTTACAGTTAAATATTGGACCTTATTAAGTTTTACGTTGCATTGTTTCCCTCAGTGTAGGAAGTTGAATAACCCATAATTTTTTTAGACTGCTTGAAATCTGATACATATTTTGTTCTGTCAGCTATGATTTAGCATGGTATTACAACAACAAACATTCGTCCGGATACTTTATGTAACTTATGTAAACAACATAATTTTTACTGGAATATTTTTTTTGTTCAGTGTATGAGTGGCAGCAATGTGTTCAAAGTGCAAGTAGTGTTAATCAAATTATTTGTGAATTGTCGCTTCGTTGCACCGAACAAATACTGCGACCGAAACCCAAATTCCAATGAGAAATATAAAAAAAAATAAAAATTAATTGAATAAAAACATGAACAAAGAGTTCCTCAAGATGTTTAGTCATCACTCGCTCTAGTGGATACACTTTTACCATTAACTTATTTAAGAACAGGTTTTTTTTCTTTTTTTACTGCACATAAGTTTTTTTTTTAAAGGTAAGGAAAATAATAACCACTTACAGCGATCACGTTGATCATAATAATCCAAGGTTGAATGGTTCTTTATTTGTAAAATTATAAAATGTACGATATTATTTCTCTGACACTTTTGTGGGGCTGAAAATTGGTTTTTAAACCACATAGTATCCAATTAAAATCAACTTCATTAATATAATTTAATTTACAGTACCTACTTAAACCAAGCTTACTTGCTTTAATTTACTACGATTTTAAAAATTATGATATCATCAAAATAACAAAAATATTTACCAACGTTTACCATCCACAATACCATTTGGTTCCCTTTTAAAATCTCATTTAAGTACACATCATCAAGTACAGTATAACCTCACTACTCCGAACACATAAAGAAAGTTTCATACAACACCAATTAAGAGTGACTTTTGAACCAAAACTTAAAATCGAATCTTGATTATGAAAAATTTCAAATGGTTTACGATAAAACTTTTAACCTTTTCTGAGACGAATTGTTATATATTTTTAAAGAAATAGGTGCAATACTAGACCTTCTACTCAATACACTATTCAATTGTCCGGAAGAAGGAGACTGTACTATTGTGACAAACCATTCATTTGAATAAACATGTGAATTTGAATCTTAACTCGAAGTTTAGCACTTGTGGTGTGAGTCATTGTTTAATTCTTATATCCAAACATCTTACATAATTTGTCGATATTTACGTGTAACCTGGGGTTCTGTTTTTATTGTTTTTTTTTCTAATGAAAATAATAAAATGAACAGAAGCCAATTTTATCAAGAACATGTACGTATGTAGGTAAGGTACACATAACTGAAATCAAACTAGTTCTTTACAATTTCAACGCAATTTCTAAGATAGCTTTGAAGTGTTAGAATGGGATCTTATATTGCCATTAAGAGTACCAATGTACATATATATAATTCTGATTTTAGTGGATAGTCAATTTTACTGCTAATTTATAGGAGCTGTAATTTAAAATTTATTTATAATCCAGTTAAATTGTGTTTTTACCAGTGTTGAAAATTTTGGGGTAGTTTTAATTTCTTTCATACTTTATGTTTTTGGGGGTCCTGAATCCGAATATGAGGTTTGCCAACAAAATTTTGTGACGCAACATGGTCAAAAACGCAAAAAACGTGAAATTTTCAACGATTTTGCAGTTATAGGAAAATTAAACTATGAAGGATTAGTCTCAAAAGCTCATAAAGTTTGAAGAGGTGCAATTTGGAAACTATTACTGCTACGTAGAAAATTTTGGGCTCAAATTTAGGCAAATTCAGTTTTCTTGAACTCTTAGTTACTTGGTTGTAAACAAAAACTAATCCTTTCATGGTAAAATTTGCCAAAAACTGCAAAATCGTTGGAAATTTTGCATTTTTGACTATGTGCTTCTTGAAATTTTGTTCGCAATCCTCAAATTCCCCAAAAAACATAAAATATGAAAGAAATCAAAAATACCGCAAAACTTTGCCTCTAAAACCCTTTTTGATCACAAATTTACTGTACCTATTTATTAATAACAACAAAAAAAACTAAGAGTGTTGTTTTCTCTTTTATTCTAAAATCATAGAAACAGTTCAACTATACATAGAAACAACAATTTTGTTTGTGCTTGACACTATATACAGTACTGGTGCTTTGGCTTGACTTCTAACAAGAATTACAAAGCTTTTTACAAAAAAGAATAATGCTATCGCGAAAAAGATTAAAGTAAACAATGAACTAATTTTTTTTATGCACAAATGGAATGATATCTTTAGTTATTCTTGGGATTGTTATCCCACCAAAGCCTAGCTTGTTGTTGTGTATACTAATTTATTTTGTCGACAAGATATTTAACTCATGATATTTTTTTTTTATGTTTTGCTATAAATTTAAAATCTTAGATCTGACATTAACCTGGAATTTATTACAAAAAAAACCCTGCATGATGACAATCGTTTATTGAGCCATGCAATGTTTGTATTACGTCTTTTTAAATATACAGCTGGTGTGCAAGATTAAAATAATTATAACTCTGTTGACTAACATGTCAAAAGAATGAGAATTAATTAATGAAAATCGTGTTCTATGGTTGCTTGTTAGATTGAAAATAATTATGGACCTTCATGGTCCTCTTTGAGGTGGGTTATCATTTTAGATTTTCATACAATTGCGATGGAAAGTACTTAACATGCAAAAAAATCAGCTAAGGCTGTAGTTCAATAAAAGATTAAATTGCCTTTTTGGTGTATAGAACCGTAGAAAAATAACCCATTTTGTTGGGGTGTTCCGTAATCGTAGTTTGAAGTATGATTTCAAAAGAGCTGAATCCTTAATGTGTACTCTATTACATGTGTTAAATATCTTGAACCAAATCATTATATATAAGATGTAATCAGCACATTTAATTTTTGGATCATCACCAGGAATCCCTTTATAAGTGTACCAAGTTTCAAAACTGTTGGATTTTGTCAGGTAAAAACCAACAGATAACTGAACCATATGGTGTCTTGATAATAAATCAGTGAGTCCCAGACGTTTAAGTCACGGCTACCTCTACCAGATCCGGGCAACCAATAAATAAGTCCCAGGCGTTTAAATCACGGCATTTTCCCCACCAGGTGCCTTTGAATTATTCCGAAAAGCTTGTTTAAAATTTCAATAAGTTTTTGTCAACTTTTAACAGAAAAACGTTAAATAAATTACATACCATTTAAATAAGGTAAAATATACAAAATTAAATGTAGCTTTTATGTTTTGAATTCATAAATAATCCCTGTTTTCTTTTTTTCGTAAAATTCTACTTTTTTATTTATCATGGGCCATCTACTTTGACCTTTAACATTCATATTTGTGTTAATAGTTGAGTGAAATGGGCTTGAAAATGACTAAACCGTAAATCCCCGTTGTAAAAAGCTCGCAATTTTTATTTGCAATTTTTAATTAGAGTTTTTATTATCAGCTGTTGAAAAAAAAACAACTTAAACTTTGTCACTATTTAACTGTTTCTTTTTTTTTTTGAGGTGAGGCACCTTTAGTGATGCCATTCGAAAAAGATATTTTACTCTATAAAAAATTTAGTTATAATATGCTGTGTGAGTAAACGAGTACCGCTTATAGTTCTGAAAAAGTGCACAACTTTAAAATGTGACTAAAAGTTTACTATCACCCACCGATATTGAACTATTTAAGGTACCTTGGTCAGGGTCCCAATTTCTTCCTACCTAACCTTCATTTTTTTTTTTTTTTTTAATATATTTTTCTATAATTCTTTTTCAAAAATATTGTTTTCTTAAATATTCTAGACACTTGATATGGATCCATGCCTTGATGACTGTGTTATGTTTGCCAAAAAACTGAAAAGACTAGGCAGGCCTGTTTCATTGGACATCCTTAAGGGTCTTCCGCATGGTTTCTTAAATTTTACAATGGTAAGTATTTTCTATTACCCATTTACAATTTGATTTACATTTTTTAATAAATTTTCATTTTCAATTTTAATTCTAGCTCTCTGGTGAAGCAATGGATGGCTCAAAGCATTGTATAAAATGCATAAAAGAATTATTAAATGAAACATAGATTTTTATGTGATTTTATTGTATATTTTTTTTTTTTTACTAATATTTATCGTTGGCTAAGTATTTTAAATTGGCAGCTTGCACCGCTTTTGTGAATTTTAATTTATTTTTTTTTAAGTTATATTTTTATTTTTTAAACTCAACACAAGCAATTTTTTTTATTATACACACAATATTGTAAATGCACCAACTATGCATTTTATTGTAAAATAATAATATGTAATTGTAATAAATACATTACTGCAGCTATTTTTTTTTTAATTGTAATATTATTTATTCCAATAGTGGATCGATTTAAAATAAAATGATTGTACTCATTATAATTAAGCTTATTGTAGCAACACATGTTTTATATACCATTTAGCATACATTTATATTTATGACGATGTATAATTATGTAGATAAGTTGGATTTTACACAATTTAATTGGGTGATACACATTTATCTATAAAAAACAAAATATTGCTATTTATTGAAAAAAAAAATAATAAAAAAAAAAACAATTTACGTTTTTGGAAATTATGTTTTATGATTTTAATTAACTGAAATAATTAACTGCAGAAATATGCTACTCACAATTTTATACATTGCCCCAAATTGCATAACGAATGATCTCTGTGAATGGTCTCGAAGGATTCTTTACATAATTCTGAATTAAGATGACATTAGTGATTGGGGTAGTTGGTTTAGTGAATCAAAGTTGAGAAAATGTTAGGAAATTTTGGAAGTGGCTCGCAATTCTTTTCGACCAACTCATTCATAGGTATTTTATTAAATTTATTTAATTTCTAAACTCAAATAGACGCATACGAAAGCGTTCGAACGTAAATCATTTGATGATTTATAAAAAAAAATTAACTGATTGACAGCAATCGATGGCTCTCCTGTAACATTTCTCTTAAACTACAATTGCACTAAACACTTGTTATAATAAATAAACATTGGGCCGTATTCATAGATGTTATCTAAGCCGCTACTAAGAAAGACTCGGGTTTATCGTATGTTATTTGCATAGGATAAACCCGAGTCTTTCTTAGTAACGGCTTAGATAACATCTATGAATACGCCCCACTATAAACAATATTTCAAAAAATGTCATCACCTTCTGCAAAAAAAGCATTTTAAAATATTTTCTCGAAACGGACAAAGTGATAATAAATCAATAGAAACATCAAGGTTTGATTAAAGTTGAATGATCTTTAGT
Source organism: Meliscaeva auricollis (assembly GCA_948107695.1). NCBI lineage: Eukaryota > Metazoa > Arthropoda > Insecta > Diptera > Syrphidae > Meliscaeva > Meliscaeva auricollis. The sequence goes on along the minus strand of OX403619.1, from coordinate 27,398,479 downwards.
TTATAAAATAATTGGCTTAGTTTTTAGTGGATATTTAACAGTCCGGAATTAAATTCATAGTTTATATAAAAGAGTTGAATCCAAAATCTTCAAACTAAAATCAAAAAAAAAAAACGCCCAAATCTACAAAATCAAAATTCGCAAATTCAAAACTCCTAAAATTAATACCTTAAACAAAAGATTCACTACATTTTGTGTTCAAGGATTTCTTATGGAGATGGTACATTTTTTCGGGTAGTACTAATAAAATTATAAAAATATATTTTTAAAAGAAAAATCTTTAATTCATAAAACCTACCATTCGATAAATATTTTATTCAAGTACATGGACGGGGTTCTTTTTGGGGATTTATAGACATGCCGTTTTTGTGCTTGGGGATTATGCATTTTTTCGATTTTTTAAAGTATGTGTTTTATTTTTTTTTTTTTTATAATAAGCGCGCACTAAAGGGATTAACGTACCCTTAATATGGTGACCACAGTACGAGCATTAGGAAAATAGGGAGGGGCTTGATAGGAGATACCGATGAGCATTAGTTTTGAAGTTCTGAGTTTTGAAATGGGATGGGAAAACAGAGGCGGGTAACGCGTTCCACATTCGTGTAGTGCGGCTGAATGGTTTTGGGGACAAATACTATAACATTAACAAAAAAAAAGAAAACCGCCTAAATTGTTATTCATATCGCTCCCATTTCATTTGCTTCGATGTGTGTTCGCGGATCGAAGTCCATTACTTATAACTAGATCGAAAAGATTGTTTTTAATTTCAATTCAATAAAAATTTAAATAAAATAGAGATGCAAAACAATAAAGATACAAGCATTCCAGTCCACCAAGGACCATCAAAAGTTGGAAATTAAAAAAAAAAAGTCAGAACGAAAAATTAAGATTTTGAATCGGACTCTGAATACAGATGGAAAACTGAAATTATGAATGTTTGTGTACCTAGCTATTTGTTTTTTTATCCACAAGCGTATTCCTGTTTATCCCCATTTAGACCGAGAGTCGGGAGCAGATTTCTTGCGCGATTCATATTAAAATTATGATGAGGCCCAGTCATAGTGATGACGGAATCGTTAGACTGCAGCATGTATTGGGGGCGTTTCCGAGAAAATGTCCAATAACAATGCAGTTTTTTAAATAAATATAACAACAAAAATTGTTGCCACTAGATCGTCCTTCCCTGATACCAAAAAGTTTCGTTAATGAAAATGTGCATGGAGCTATCTGCTATATGCAGTTGAAGTCAATTAAAAAATGAGTTTTCGAGTCCATATTTTTGGTTGAATGCAGCAGTCAAACTCACTTGCAACAAACTTTTTGATATGAGAAAAAAAAATTTTTTTGGAAAGTTCTCACTCATCATCTTTATTATTTCAAAAATTCAATTTGAATTTAACGTAACGGTAAAATAAACGGATATCCGTTTTATTTTTAGTCAATACAGCAACCAACTAACATTTAAAATTAATAAATGTATAAAATAGCGGGTAGGTGGCGCACATTGAAGTTTAGTTTTTAGTACGTGCGGCAATATTTACTGACTTCCTGTATTAAGCGGATATCTCATTTTCAAATGAAAATTTAAATTTGTAATACATACGTTTAATTAAAATGCAATGGAAATAGTAGAGAAGGGCTCCGAAATTTTTTAAGTGTGACAAAAAAACTTAGCTGTCAACTTCCTGTATTTTGAGGAGATCTCCGAGACGAAAAAAGGTTGAATTCAATTTCTCAAAGATTTTTTATTATTAAATCTACCAACGAAAATCAACTTTTAATAGTTTTGAAGGTTTTTTTAAATGACCATATCTTCTAAACCCTCAGTCTGAGGAAAATAAATTGCAATTTCTTTTTTTTGTAAGGAGCATTATTACCTACAAGTTTTACATCAAACACTTTTCAATAGATCTCACCTTTAAAATGTTATATGAGAACAAACTAAATTTTTGATATTTGACCTTGAATAACTTCTGGACGCAGACACGATCCATCAATTGACTTTTCTTTTTCTGTGAGTATTCCTTGTGCCAAAACAAACATGCATTACATTTAAGAATATTCAGTTGGAATTATTCCTTTTTTGTTTTGTATATTTTGACTAGGCCAAATTGGAATCTATAAATGCCAATAGTAGTGAAACCTAAAGTTCGAAACGCCTTAATGGAGAGAGGCAGACCCCTCCCGTAGTAAAAAAAATGCTTACATTTACTGTTCCTCTAGTCTCTACAAGAATCCGTTACTATTTTATGGCGCCATAACTATCATGCTTACTACAACTTGTGAAAATATTTCATAGAATTTTGATTTATTTCTTTTCTAATCTTTTCAAAACCCTTTTTTTTTAGGGAGAAAGAACGTTGTGCAACGAGTACCAAAACAGCCTGTGAAATTAATGCTACATTTACAACAAATTGTGAATATATTTCGATGTTCATTGGAATCAACAATAAAAAAACACCACATGCATATAAATAATTGGTCTTTTTCATTTATACTGATTCTACATTCGTATTTTTTAAGGTCTTAGCTACAACATAAGGAATTTCGAAAAATTGACGGGTTATTTTAGTGGCAAATTGCCTCATTTTGACTAACACATTAGGGAAAATGAGATAATTTAACACTTAATTGCAATTTCCCGAAATTCCCTATGTTAAAAAATCGAATGTAGAATCAGTATAATTAAAAAAAGTACCCTTTGACCCATGATATGCATGTGGTGTTTTTTTTATTTATAATTCCAATGAACATCGAAATTTATATCCCCAATTTATTTTCGTAACTAACTTTTTTTATTCGTAACTAAATCTGAGTACAAAAACAAAAATTAAATTTTATTGCCTTTGTAGCACAGACTTAAAATACCTATAACGGTTATCATCAGACATCCATTGACAGCCACTTATCAAGAACATAAAATTAAGCAGACTTAAAGATAAACTAACCAACCCTTAAGAGAAGGAAATAAATATTTTAACTATATAATGCCTCTGCAAAATAACTCTTCATAACTTAAAATACACCGGAAGCTTTGCATGGCTATAATGAACATGAACGATACCTTAAGTGCTATAGTATATGTATGTGTTCCGATTTATGTCTCACTTAAAGAAATGAGTAGAATTTCATTCGTATAATTGCTTTAATATCGATTATCGAATTTTGTATTCGCTGTTGTTTTTTTTTTCTTTATTTGACGCCCACCAAACACACGACTGCATATCCTCGGCTCAACCCCCAATATTGCGCAATACCTGCATAAAAGTAACCTCCACCCTCACAAAAAGCTATAAGCTTCTAAAGGCCATCAGCTGAACTTGGATTCTTGGATTTAGATTGGATAGCAACCAATTGAAAACAAAAAATAGGGTAAACAAACCTATTGTTGGCATTTGCTACATGAATTGAATTTGATGGTCTTCAAGAAAAAGAAAGATATGTGTAGCTTTATATGACATAATGTTTGCAAATGGCGCCAACAGTGATTGATGTTTTCATTCTTGTTGTCATGGCTTGTTGACGTATATCACAAACATCCAATACAAAACTGCTGATAAAAACTGTTATGTATAACGAGAATAACTCTTCGAAACGATCATCGCTTTCTTCTTGAACAAATTGTTTCTTTTTCATCAAGTTTGCGATAAATTATATCAATTGTCAACTTAGGACCCACCCTGATGGGCTGAATGACCACTTACAATTCCTGGTCTTATTGCTCACTGAAGTAATTTATAAATCCGAATAATGTTCTTTAAGTTGTAAAGCGGGGTCATATTTTAATTTTTCTTTTAATCAACTCATTTTTTATGACCTTTAAGTCTTTAAATTAGTTGCAGACTTTTGATCCCTCACGTTTTAAAAGTTCGGAATTATTGTGAACCTGCCTGACTACGGTGGGTCATAAGCTTACAGCTGATTTATGGAATAACAATACAATAAATAGATTGGAAAACTTTTAATATAAGGACTTTATGACCCTGCACCACACTGTTATACTTATAATTATTCAAACACTACTATTTCTACTCGTATGTTTAGTTGAAAACAAAAGTGCAATAATACGATAGACTACCCTACAAATTATTGTTGAAATCATTGAATCATGTTTTGTTTGAAGCACCCATTGTCACATGTCTCTGTCAAGGCTCGACATACTTTAGGGGTTGCATATATATAGGGTCAATGTTCCAATACCGGGAATAGAAACCACTCATCCACCATTCACAATACCAACCTAATTATTTCCTTCAATTGCAGGTATCGATAGTAGTTGTATTCTTTTTTATTTCTGCAGCCCTTCGAATTTCTATATCCGTATATTGAAAGAGAAATGAAAAATAAAGTATTTGTAACATTGTGGCGACTTTTTGGAATATAAATTCTCAAGGTCTCAAAAACAATGTATTCAATGCAAGGAGGCACTCATTTCCCATTTATGCATTTTCAATGTTCATAAGCTTTTCCAACTATCATCCGTAGTCGTCGTCGTCGTCGTCGTCGGTTGTGGACATTATCGTCGTAATTTCTAACATAATAAAAAAAATATTCCACTTGTGGGCTTTCCATATAATATCGAACAAGCAAAGTGTAGGTTCGGCGAAAATGAAACTTTTAATTTATTAGCTTTTCAGTGTGTTCAGTCTATTTCTTCCATTTTCCGGGGTTTGTTTTTTTCTGCTTTTAAAGATTTACATTAAATCGTTCGTATGTTTCAATTATAACTTTTCTGTACAGATCGTTCTGTATTAAGTTCTATTATTTAAACCAAATGTAAGTAAATTTCGGATAAAGATACATAAAGTTAATAATAATTTGTTTATAAAATTGTATCGGCAATCATAATCATTTTAATTATTTGGACTTGTTTAGTTACTATGTATGTTGTGCTTTGACTTTTGACAAATTGAAAAATATGCAAAGTGGTTGATTATTATCATTCAGATTTTATTTTTTTTAAATTGCAACAAACGTTCATATTAGATACTGTTTTAAAATTCTTGAATGTGCAAACTTTATGTAAATATATGTATTGTACATCCCTACTTGAAAGGCATCTGAACTATTAAGCGTTATTTTTGATAAATGATAAATAAATTGAACTCGTTTCAAAATAGTTTTAAGTGCTTTCCTCTGATTTATGAATGCAAACTGACTACATCGTAATTTATTACTTTTGTGACAAAAATTATGCAGATTGTATCTATATTTCGTCCTTGCTCCTTGCATCACAAAATGTTTTATAGTAAATCAATTTTTTTAAACTCGTGTAATAGGCTTTTATGCATGTCACTTTGTGATTTGGTAGTTTTAAGAATGACTGAACCTTGAATTTCTGAGGTTTAATAACGTATTACAAAATATAAATATAATTATCTACTTAAAAATAAAAAAAAACTCTTTAAAGTACCCAATTCTAGAAAAAAAATGTTTCTTCATAAATTATAATAAATGATTGTTTTTTTTTTCAATTTTTTGTAAACAAACAACAAATAATATCAACACGGAGATTTTAGATATCACTTATTCTTATCTCATTCCATATTTTTGTAGATGTTGTACATGTATGTAGATATTTTGAAAAAAAAATAATAACTTTTGGTTGCAATTTAATATTTGGCTATTTCAAAATGAAATTAATTCAATTAAAATGATATAAACGACAAAGAAACACTCTAGAAGCTCGCCATTGGGTCCAACATAGGAATGCAAAATCAAAGATAATGAATTTATATATACTTATCTACCTCCTAATGTATGGCAAATGTTAACTAGAATAACTGCGATAAAGCATACAAACTAGGGGCTGCCAATAAAAAAAAATGTAAAAATTTAGACTCGACAATCTTAAAATATGTTTAAAACAAAGTGTCATAGTTGGTCGCATGAACTTGCTGTAAAGATATCAAAACCAAAACATTTTATCGACTTAAAATGTTTTGGTTAAGAACAAATTATTAGTTTTATCATAATCCTCGGAAAATTTTTAACTCGGTGGTTAATATTGATAGTTTTGTTTATTATCTTAAAATATCAAAAAACAAAAATTGAATAATCAGTGCTTAAAGTTTTTAGCCCATATAGCATTCTCAAAACTCCATCTTTAGCTTAATAAAAATCTAGAGGCGATTAAGAGCAACAAGACCTCTTTGAGACAAAAGTAGTTACAAAAAATTTACTTAGCATCCTTAACTTTTAAAGCTCTGAAAGCTAGAAAGTAAGAACCGAAAGGGTTCTAACAAATATGAAATTTAATGACAGAACAAAATTGGTTCTAACTCAAAAAAAAAATTGTATTTAATGGGAAACTACTATTTTCATCCAATTGTCATTTTATTTTTTATTTTCGAAAAGGAACAGCATATGTCTCGGCTGCAGCTGACAAAAGCAAAATTGACCGCTGACGCTGCTGGCTGTTGACAGTCATTGCTGTACACATCAATATACTCAAAAACTAACTACAATCCAGGGTGGAATTCGGCCTCAACCATCAAACCTGTCAAACTATAACCCAGTCCTTTTTTGCAAGTTGCTAAGATGAGGCCTTCCTCTTTCACGTTTTCGATCCGGATTAGATGCGAAGACTCGTCGGGCTGCGGCGTTGGTATCCAGCCATCTCAATCGCTCTATTCTCAGATTTTTTAGAAAGTCGATGTCGCTGAAAAGCCCGTACAGTTCGTGGTTATATTTTCTTCTCCATTCTCCATCGATGCTAACTGGGCCAAATATCACTCCAAGAATTTTTCTCTCAAAGAAACTTATCTGGTTTTGATCTGAAACTGAGTGTCCATGTCCATGTCTCCGCCAAATACAGCAGGACTGGGATGATAAGGGTCTTATATAGAAAAAAGAAGGCTTTACTACTCAAATGCCTTCTAAGTCCAAATAAACAGCGGTTGGCATGTATCAGAACTGTAAAAGACTGCATTCAATTGGTAATGCAGTTAATTCAGTTTCATTTAATTGACTTTAATTTTAACTGCAGGTAAGTACTGCTATTAAGTAATGTAACTGCAAAATAAGCAGTTAACAGTAAGAATTAAATACTGACTGTACCAGTTAATGAAAGCAGTTAAAATTAACTGCAGTTCTTTTTGACTGGCTTTAGTCTTCTATTCAGCAGAATTTTTTTTGTACTGTTCTTTTTTTTTTTGTATTCTTTTAGCTAAAAGTTGCTTTCAGAGATCTATATTCCTACAAGAAAGTGTCACGGAATTGTGGCAGTACACCAGTACAAAATTTTTAACACAACAGCACAAAAATATTCTACTGACTAGAAGACTAAAACCAGTTAAAAAGTACTGCAGTTAATTAACTTTTAGTCAATTAACTGCTTTCATAAACTGTTCAGTCAGTATTTTAGCTCCGACTGCTGACTGTAGTTTTACAGTCAAAGTAATTTTGTAAGTTAAAAGACTTTAGAAATTTAGTGTTTTTAGTCAATTAACTGCAGTATCGAAAAGACTGCAGTTTTTACAACTCTGGTAAGTATGATTCTTCGTTTGATTCTTTGACTACCTCAAAGTGATAGCTGCCCATTGTGACGGTTAACCCAGTCGACGGGTTAAAACGTCACGAAAATACGAATAAAATAAAAAACTTTAACTTAACTAAGAATAGACATATGGTTTTAAATTAGTTAGATATTAGAGTTGTAAGAACTGCAGTCTTTTATTTTGGCTGTAAAACTACAGTCAGCGATCAGTACTATATAAAATACTGACTGTACAGCTAATGAAAGCAGTTATTTGACTAAAACACACAACAGTACAAGAAACTTTATAAACCAGTCAAAATGTACTCCAGTTTATTGGCTTTTAGTCAATTAACTGTTGTTATTAACTTTACAGTCAGTATTTCAGTACTGACTGCTAATGGATTGTTTTGCAGTTAACATACTTAGTAGCAGTACTAACAGTTAAAATTAAAGTCAATTAACTGCGACCTAATTGACTGCATTATCAATTGACTGTAGTCTTTTACAGCTTTGCTAGATTAAGCAACACCTAAAAATACGTATTGGTTAAAAACAACGTTTGATTTTTTTTTACGGATCCAGTAAAAGACTTAATAATGTTCCTTGTCTAAGCACACATCAAGTATACAAAATAACGAACTAATAGTTTTGTTCAGTATCACGCCGGCAACGGTCTGAGTTGAGTGTTTTTGATTGAATTATAGACATAACTTTAAGTGAGCAATAGAATACCTACATATTACAAAAGCCGGCCGGTAAAAAAAAACAACACTTATAATATTGCATAATAATATGTATTTATGATAAACAATTGAATAAATTCGTTTAAGTATTTAATGCCAAAAGAGTGTTAAACTAATTAAATTCAATGATTGTTGTGAAAATTGTCATTTTGCAGGATGATGAATATAGTTCAAGTGTCGGTTGGTATAAGGGACACAAAATTATGCTATCGGTCAATCTGGCCTGATTTTAGACTTGCAATTCTCTTGATTGATTTCACTTTCATTTTGAGTTGATTAAAAATTTTGTGAACGAATTATTATCAGTTATTGTTGTTATCTAAACCATAGTGTGTCTAATTTCAAGATTAAAATGACTATATGAGTATGAGAAGGTTCACAAAATAATAACTGACTTTTTAGAGGGTACTCCCTCTAAAAAGTTTTTGTTGTTTTATAAATGTTTTTTGCAGTCATATAAAATTTAAAATATATGCAAATAGAAGTGTCAGACTCATGATTTATGATGATTTAACTTAGGAAATGCATTAATTAATAAACTGTGTTGTGGCAAAGTAGTTCTCCAACAAGTCAACTAAGTGTTTTTCATTTACCTATTCATAAATACGTTTGCGGTCTTTGCGAGGATTATCTTCACTTAAATATTCTGCGTTTGTTTTCTTTTTTTTCTGGTTTGTTTTCATTATCTGAGCCCTCTATTCATGTGTATACAAAAATATTATTGAGTTTGTTATTCAGAGGTCACTACTTATTGAATTTGTATATTCTATTTATTAAAACAACATTGTTAAGGGGTATTGCATTATCCGATATTTGAAAAAACTTAGCAAACTAAATATGTAGGTTCCAAAAGTGACATGAAATTCATATCAATATTAAACATCGATGGCTCAAAACCATGGTGGCAATTTTATTCTACCATACAGTTTCTAAGTCGATTCCAAAAGTTTTCAATGAAAAATATCGCCTCTAGTTTTCTATACCTATTTTGTTAGCATATTTTACTTCACTTGAAAATGTAATGTTTTGGTTATGTGATTTATTTGCAAGAAAAGTGGAAAAAATGCAAAAAGTCTGTGTTCAATTTTTCTCTAAATTTTTGTTGATATTATTTTTTTTTAATTTAATAATATTGTTAAGAACGATATAGTGGAGTCACTAAAGCAAATTATCTCGGAACCGGGCAAAACCGCTCCGCTTTGGATGATTTTTTTTTCAAATGCTGGTATTCAAAAATGCTTTTATCTTTTAAAAATTGCAGCTCTTAAAGGATTTTTTTTTTCTTTTAAGCTTAACAATAAGATTTCTGTAACAAAACATTTTTCATATAAAAAAAATTTTTGTTACAATTTTATAAAATAAACCATGCAAAGAATATTTCCGTTCTATTTAAGGAAAACAGCTAGTAAAAATAGGGGTCTATTTTTACCCATTCAGATGGGAGGGAGAATTTTGTCAAAAGCTGACTTAAAGCAGAACAAAATTATTAAAATACAATGTTGTTAAATATGTACAAGATTACATTTTTTTTTATAGTCAAAGAACCCTTTTTCATTAACATATAACCTATAAATAGTAAGAAAAAACGATTTTCAAACTCAGAATTTTGAAAAAAAAATTTTATTTAATTGTTAACTGATTTTTTCCAAATTGTACGTTGTAAAATATAATTTTGTCTTCAAATTTTGTCTTCTTATTTGAAGTCAACTCACTCAAGAAAAGTAAATGGTCTATGTTTTTTGGTTTTTTTTTTTTAAACTGTGGTTCAAATTTTAGGAAAAAAAATATAAAATCAAACTGATTTTACAACATTATTTACTATTTGAGGTCCATTTTTCGACCAAAACTTAATGGTTTTATTTCATTTTAGTTGAATACAAACAAATTAATGTTAATGTATCTTCTAGTTTTGGATAAATTTGATAAAATACAAAACTGAATGGTATTTTTATTTAATTTTTTCCATAAAAATTAAGTAACTTTTTAGTTTGTTTTAAGAAACTATAATACATAAGACATTTGTAATTTTGCACATTAGGTTGGTAAGAAATAAAGCCATTGAATTTTGGGAGAAAAAATTTTGATTGAAAATGTAAAAGAAGGGTTTTCTGACTGTCACGAACATATAACTTTGTTTTGTATTTAACTCCTTTCTATTTCAATAATTTTTTTTTTGTTTGAAGTCAATTTTGAGAAAATTCCCCCTCCCATCTGAACTTTGAATAATACAATCCACAAATTTAAACCAGCATCGTTAGAGAAAATTCGAATTGCTCCAAAATGTTATACGGGAGGTACTCGTTCTAGACGAGATACTCAAAAACATAAAAAAAAATAACTTTCGAAATTATGTACATAAAAATAATCTGTACCTGATGAAAATCGACTCACGCGTTTGGGCAGTGGAAATGTGTACAGATAGACGCACAGACCGACATGGACGTTATGAACAAAAAACACTTTTTTTGGACTTCCCCATCACAAAATTATCAAAAACATATGTTTTATTAAAAAAAAAATTCAATACTAATGTTGATTTTGATTAAAACCGCAAATTTTTTTTGACACGAAACCAATACTTGCCCTATAGAGCAAGTAAAAATTAAGCTTATGCAAGAAAAAGTAATTAATTAATTTTTAGGCGGAATTCATATTCGTTATTCAAGTCAAGATATTTCTTAACTCCCGTAAGTTGACAAAAAAATCTTAAGCATTTGCTCAAGCAAAATTCGTATTCATAAATAAAACAGAAACTCTATTACCTACTTGATTGGAGAAAAATTTTGACTTGAGTAGAATTATTTCTCAATCAAACAGACTATGAAATTCGTAGCCCTGATTTGAGATAACTCTCACACAGAAATTACAATTTTTTTTTCAAGTAAGGACTCAAGCATTCCCTCTCAATCTCGCTTATGAATAACTCAAGTGACCAAAAGTCTACTCAAGATTACACTTCAGTAAAATCTCGACTTGAGACGATGACTATTAATTCCGCCCTTAATTTATTCTTCACAATCACCTCTGGCGACAGATAATAAAATAATATTCTTAAACTATTCGCACCATTAACTAAAAAACACAATATTAGTAACAGCAGATGGATCAACTAGAAGTCCTACTCTTTATCCATCCGTAACGAAAAAAAATCAATCTTTGCTCAAATGCCTAATTTCTTTTACCAATTTATCTCAAACCAACATTTCAATCAAAATTAATCGAGTGATTCCCTAGTGAGTGAGTAGACCATATCAGAAATATTTGGAAACATTAACCCAACTATATAAAAATCACATGTCTCTCTTAACATAATTGACATTAAAATATGCAAACATAGATGTCATTTTTGACAGGAGAATAAACACTAAGCTGATGGCCCTTCTAACAGTCATAGTTAATTGTAAATCATTTCACAGATAACACCCACCATCCCCCAAGAATACAAAAAAACAAAAAACGAGAAAAAATGTTTTAGGATATCAGAAATCAGATATCAGATATACAAATCTCTCTATATCCTTCTCTCTTTCAAAGACTATCCATCTCTTTTGTTATACTCTCTCGTTCTGACATTCACTCTTTTCTATTGTTTTATTTTTCTTCTCATTTTATTTGAAAAAAAACAGATGCCACACCATTACAAAGAGTATATTTATTTTTAAAGAGATTTTTTAACTTAAGAAAGAAAGCTTTCACTCACTTAAAAAAAAAAAAAAGTGAAAGTTGCGCTCTGCAGTTGTGAAGTGATGACGAGAGAAAGAAAATAATAAGCAAGCACGCTTTTTTCTTCTTCTTGTCGCATAATTGAAAAATACCAACCAGTCTGCTGAGCACCGCGATTCATATTTGATTTAATTTTTTCGTCCTTTCCTGCTAAACAAAAATACAAAAGAAAAAAAAACACACATCAAATATTTTTACACTAAAAATATACCTGCAACATAAATCTGAATATTGTTTTTTCTATTTAATTTATAAAAAAAACTGCTATAAATATTTAATTTAAAATTTATAAAAGAATTATATTTAAAACTAAAGACACACGTCAGTAGGTCTTTCAAGGACACAAGAATTTTTTTTTTCTTTCAATTTTTTTTTTAATATACACAACTTGCTACCCTATAGAAGCCCCTCGGGCCCACACGGTTGATACATATTTAATTTTTTTTTTTTTTGCTTTCGAGGAATAAAGCTTCCGTTGTTCTTCAATAAAAATTTTAAAATTGATTTGTTTTGTGATTCTAAAAATAAAAAAAAAAAAAAATCTGTGTTTGTCCTTGGTGCAGGACAATAGATGTTGTTGATGATTATGATGATGATAATGATGCACCATATTGTGATTAAACTACATCCTCGTATTGTGTAGTTGTTGTTCATTTCCGTTCAAATTAAACGAAAGAAAAAAAAACAAAAGAGATTCTTTTTTTTTGTGATTTATGTGTACCTACATACTACTTCCTACGTTTCTGCAAAAAATTGTAAAGCTGAAAGATTCAAGTCATTAAAAATACTTATTATTAATGTACACGCGTTTTTAAAAATGTTTAAAAATGTATTCTCGGTGAAATAAACAAAAAAAAAAGATAAAAGAACATTTTTTTAATTTTTTTTTTTTTTTTGAAAAAGTTGAGATAAATATGACATAAGTGAATAGTTTTTTTTTTTTTGTATTCTTCCAAGCTGAATGAGATATTATTTTTTTTTTTTTTTTTTGTGATATATTCTGAAGAGCAATTGTGTCGCAACCGGAAGGCGACCTTAACCTTGTGCGACATAACCTTTTCGTAGTACACTTTGGTTTCATGATACCACTTTACTAATAGGGTGGAGGAAAACAACATTTTCACCACCAGCAGTTGTATCTACAAAACGGTTTTGCGGTACGTGTGCCTGTGCCTGATTAAAAAATAAGGAACTTCAAGGTACGTACCTATACAAAACAAGTAACATTGGAGAGTGTGAGGGGTGGCTAGAGGGGAGGGGAGTGTATATAGATATAAAAGGTTTGATGCGCATTTGCATGTGTGTGTGTGGCTGCGTCTTTAGGCGAAAATGTCTAAACTATAGAAGAGAAAAACATAAACAAATCAGTGTTGCTGTTGTAGACTAGCTATCTTGACGCATCTATTTTATAGAGAGAGATTAATATTTTTTTTTTTTTCTAGATTACCTATACCTTTGTATATTTGATGGAAGAAGATGTATGAAATTAGGTTCTGTATATCAAAATAAATTAAGAAGTTTTATCTAACATATTTTTACCCACATACCTACGTACCTTGATATAAGTTTGTTGTGAGCTTTGATAAAATTTATGGCGAGGGATTAACTAACTTGCACAGTAATTTAATAGAATGCTTGAAGAAGTTATGCAGCATAATTATTTATTAAAGGTTTTTTTTTATAAAGAATAATATTATACTTGACAAAAATAGACAAACAAAAAAAGCCTATAGAAATTTTGTATGCTATATTGATGTTGGAAGGGTTCCACCCAATTTTAATACGTTTTTAGGATGTTTTTAATAGTGTTGCCACACACTCTGTTACTTTTTTTATTGCGATATTATGTAGGTACTATGCTGTATATATCAGTTCGTGAGAACCATAGGGGCCTACCTAGTTGATTTTTAAATCAAAAAGTAATAATAATTAAGGTCATAAAAGCCGGTTACTTTTAAAACAGTTATTTATGATAAAAAATCAATAAGTGAAATATTTGATTAAAGAACTCAATACAGCTAAAGTAAATAGACTATGGTATTTAGGTTTTGACCCGACAAAATACTTTAAATCATTTTTACTGGTGGAAATTGTTGGTAGCAATGCCATTACTCGTATCCAAAAAGTCCCAACGAATCCCATTTGGGGTTTAGTCAATATCTTAAAAAAAAAACTGCATCACTATTGCACTTTTGGGTTGAACTATAATGGCCCTTGTGTGATCATTTAAATGTCAAAATAAGCTTCTTTAAATTTTTTAAGGGAGAAGGAACTTTGTGCATCGAGCACCAAAAAGATAGAAAATATAATAAGAAATAATTGTGGGTTTCAATTTTGACAGAATAATTTGTTTTAACTAACTATAACTTTTTTATTTATTAAAACGAAATATTTTTTTTATTATCGTTCAGGTAATTTTGTTGTGAATAAATCGGTATTTAAATCTTATCTGTGCGTTGTACCAGAATTGAGATATTTGCGAAAACAAAAAAATGACAAAAATTACATTTTTACCTAAAACTTTGGTAAAAAAAAGTTGTCAGGTCGTGCAAATTTGGTTTTAATACTCTTAGATAAGCCACTATCGATCCATGAAAAAAAAACTGACCATGCCTCTTCGGGAAGGTCAGGCCATTTTACAGGACGCTTTGATTAGGGTTATATTAAAAAAATTAATATTTTTTTGAATTTTTACTCAATATTTTTCGTTTTCACAACGAGGCGGATTCGGAATACACAAGAAGACAGAGAAATCTGTGCGCAGTAATATTGAGTCGTGTATGAACGACCCTTTTTTGCACAATATTATTGCTCAATATTTGCGGCCCAAATTGTCCAATAATATTGTGTGAGAAAGGGTCGTCTATACACCGTCTCTTTGCTTGTTCTGTATCTGCTCGTTGTTATAACGAAAAATTTTAAGTAAAAATTCAAAAAATATTTGACCAAAATTGGCTCTGTTATCATGTATAGTAGACAGACACTCAGGTTCAATCCTGAGCATGAATACATATTTGCTTCTTTTATTTTTAACTTCCCATGGGATGTTATTGTGACTGGTGCAATTTTTCGAAGTGAAAATGTTGACATTTCTCCACGTTTTTAGAACACTAGAGTCTGAATCCATAGAAAGATGTCTGAGTATGTACTACGTATGTGACACTTTTTTTCGTTCACCATATCTCGAGAACAAATCAAGATATTTACTTCGGATAAATTTTATTTTACAACTTATAGCCTCAAGTGATGCAGAAATGAAAATGAAATGAAAATTTAATAAGTAGTTTTTCTTTACTGCAATTTAAAAAAAGTTTTAAAATGGGTTTCGCTTCAAATATCTTTAGAACAAATATTTTAGACCATATGATGTATCTAAAAACTGCAAGAAAATTCCAAAAATTGCTGAAAATGTTTTTTTCTCTTAAATATCTCCTCAGAAATCAATAAGGATATCAGTTCCGAGTGAATTTTATTCTACACATAAAGCCGTAATTAAGAATTGGCGAGGTTATAAAGAAAGCTAAATTGATGTTTTTTTTAACGCTAAAAAACTTCAAAAGAAGTCTAACAAAATTCTTATATCGTGTTTTGCGTTTCAAAATATCTTGATTACAAGTACTGATTTTGACTAGAGGATAATTATAGGCTCCGCGAAATTAGGACCCAGAAAATAAGACCCCAAAAGAAAAAATTAAATAAAACCCCAAATTGTGGTATTTCTTCATAGTGAAATTTCGCCAAAATAAAAAAAGGCGCCATCGAAATGAAAAAATGCCCAAAAAATAAATGAAACAAGCCCTAAACTTGTTTTGACTTTTTTGGAATTTTTATATTGAACATTATTTTAGAAAGTGAAACATCACCCCAAACTGTAAAACAAATACTTGAATTGTATCCTGCACAATTTAAGATTATTCCTCAAGGGTTGCTTTAGCAACAATAGCGATCGTGCTGCAAACCACCAGGGAGTAACCGAATAGCTGCAAAAAAAATATGCGTGATCTTAGCATTTTCATGTTAATTATAAAAATATGAAATGATGGCCCAATTTTTTTTTTTTAATAGAATGAAATTAAGCCCCAGGGCCTGATTTTATAATTAAATTATGTCTAAAAAAAAAAAGAAGAAAATGAAATACAGCCCTCAAAAAATTAAATAACTTCCCAAAATTGGAAAATTTGGTTCCAAAAAATGGATTAACACCCCAAAATTTGAGAAGTTTGGTTGTTGTTGTTTTGTGTGCATTTTTTGGGGCCTTATTTCATTTTTTTGTTGAGCCTTATTTCCTGAGGCCTAATTTCGCGAAACCTAATTTTATTCTACATAAAATGATGAAAACAGTTTTAATAAAATAAAACTATAAAAAATTGTTCAAAACTCAAATAGCTCACCAACAAACGGCCAGACCAAATCTTCGATTCATTAAATACTGAAAAGTAAACTCAGTAAAGGACTGAGGATTTTCAAGAACGTGAAATTACATATGTTAGGTTTTCTTCTATTAGACCCATCTTATTTTTCATTTAATTTGGTAAAGTCTGGTAAAGTCTACAGAACTAAACTTTTGGCATTGTTTGACACTTAAATTAACTAATATTGAAGTTCATGCATCTGTTGTAATAGTTTAAAGTTACAGCCGTTAATAGGTCTTAATTTAACAACAACTTTCTGACACATGAAGGTAGGTACGTAAAAGAGAGATTAATACTCTGTTTCGAGCATAAGCATGTAAACAATGAGATTTTACTAAATAACTCAACATGATGTAACAAAATGTAATATAAGGAAATATAAAAAAAACTATTGCGTAACAATGCACCAGAAGTACTTTACCATTACACCAATACTTGGCTTTTGACACGTGTTTACAATCTTGCCTGCAAGAGTGCTCCTGACACACGTGATTGCAATACAAATAATATGGAGTGGTGTGTTTTGTTATTCTTTTTGGGTAAGCTTTTTTTGAGAAAACAGTATTTAAAGAGAGCAAAAGCTTTTGATTTTGTTGGTGACATGTTATGGAAAGTGGGATTTGAGAGAGCATTATTATTATTATTATTATTATTAATAAATAATTAAATTTAAATAATAATTTAAAATAAGTTAGAAGGTCTCGTTTGATATAATTATACATTTATGTAACAAATAGGTGGTTTTTTGTACGCCAAATAAGAGAGTGTATTGCTTTGACCGAAAGAGAAAAGCCTTTTAAAATAACCCTTAACTGGTGTTATGTAAATTTTATGATTATAAGTATTTGATCAACAAAATGTACAAAACATCATACGAAATGCAAACAATTTAAATGAAGTTCATAATTAAATACCAACTAATGTTAATAAATTATAAGTGAATCAACTGTGAAAAAAATATTTTTTAAATTTAAAACAATTTCCTTAATTTTGTTTGAAATAAATTGCATTTGTCATAAAACAGTCTACATAAGACATAAGAGTGCAAGCAGACAAATTGGTTAAGTTCAAGGCCAATATTGTTTGATATTTGTATTTGAATTTTTCTCTCTCTTGGTTGGTCATAGGTAGTGTAAATATGTTTATTTTTACAGAAAACACACATTTATGTACCTATTGTATAGTTTATGTATCTACTCGTATGTATGAATGAGCAAGCAGGTATAATTAATTTGATATATGATTCAATTGAAAGTTCATCGACCATCACTTTAGTATCTGTATTTTATAAATTGTAAACATTTGAGTTCTGTTGGATTGCTGCCAAGGATTTCGGAAATGGCTCTTGATAGTTTTATTGATATTTTATGACTTCGCACTTCGTTTTTCAAATAAAATTAATTTATATCCCAAAGGTATTTTTTGATTGGCACAAATTCAATATAGGACTCTTTATGGCGAAAATTTTATAGGAAGTAGGTAGATAGGTACCTACCTATACTTATCAGAGAAGCGATTTGTATGTAGAAGAAACAACAAAATTGTTTTCTTCGTTGAAATGATGAAAATCAATAATTTATTTTAGGCAAGCTTGATTCAATATTTATACCTATATAAAAATTATAATAATTTTGTTTATAAAATTAAATAAAAGATGATAAATAGTTTTTTTTTAATAAAAGTGGATCTTTCACTCAACATTATATTTTCGTCAAAAAAAATGTTGAAGTTTTAGTAAAAACTAACATTACAATGAGGGAGATGTCCAAAAATGTGGTTTTCGTCAACTTGCCATGCTATGCATCTGTTCTTCTGTTTGAGAGAGTCACAGCCTAAATGGTCTGAAGGATTTGAAATTTAGTACAGAGAACTGTTTTGTAATTTCCAAGGCTTGTTTTTTGAAATATTTGTTTATCTCCCACATAACAGTTTTGTTTTATTGGAATTTGCTCGAAAAAGGCTAAAACGATTTCGACTAAACATCATATGTAATTGTAATATGTTTAGAATTATTGTAAAAATACTGCATTTTTTTTATTTTAGGTAAATATGTAGGTACTAACAAAAATCGAATGAAGAAAATTTGGTGAACAATGTTTATGCAAAAAATGCCAAACATTTGTGTTTATTTCGAAAATCTCATAATTTTCAATCCTCTTTCTTTGAAAAATACTGTGCATTGATTTTTTCAAAAAAAAAAAAGTTTTGAATACCGAACCGCTACATTAAAACATTAAATATCTAACCATTTATGTTTTTAAGCAGTGCTTTAATATTGTATGAAACTTGGCAGGGATTATACATACGAGTAAGCTATATTTATTTAAGTTAAAAAAAAAATAAGAATTACATTGGTAATCCCAAACTTTTTCGTACCGTTGCAAGAATTTTTTTTTTACAAAAAAAGTGTAAGATATTTATTTTTACCAAAACTTTTATTAATTAGGTATTTCGGTTTTTTCCATACGTCCATTATTTTGAAAATCAGTACCATTCATTGGAACATTTAAAAAAAATGTAAATTTTGTGCCAATCGCTATTCTTATCCTTTACACTACTTGTACGGAAAAGTCAAAATAAAAAATCAAAGGCGTGAACTTTGTTCAAATAATAATTAAACAATTTAAATGCATACCTAATTTTTCAAAAAAAAAAATTGATAAATCCAAAAATGAGGTCAAAAATGTCAAATGAAAAAGTGGTGATTGCAAGAATTTTATTCATTGACCCAACAACTTTTGTAAAATGAACCCAATTATATAAAATTCATGATTAAAAAACGCTAATGGTAAAACGTCAGATGGAATTTGCTGTCTCAAAAACGAAAGCATCAAAATTATTGTTCTTGAAAATCCAGAAAGTGTACCAGAATAATAAAGAGAAAGCAGAAATGTATAATAATAAAAATAAATGTTTTTTCCCTAATTATTATTTATTTGTTCTTTCTTTTCTGATATGAAACCAATTAAAAAATGTATTTGTTTGTCTTTGTCCAAAAAACTAATTCTTATGTCAACAATTTTTATTATTGGTAGTAATTGTCATTTCGATGAACGACATTTTGGGTCCATACTTCTTTCTTTTTTTTTTTAAAGGTTATAAAAACTATAAAAATACTTGACACGACAATTTAAAGTTCTTCTATTTTTTATAAGAAATAATTTTGTGGGGTCTTAACATTAATTTTAATTTTTATTTGTGATCGAGAAACCAGTCGAACATTTTATTTCCTTAACTTATTTTATATAAGAAGAAATTTAATGGTAGATAGCTGCAAGACGTTCAGAGGAGGTTTGTCAGTAGTGTCTTCTATTTCTTCCATGGTCACAACAAACAATACTTGTATTTAATTGTATTTTCGTGTCTTCTCTATAAGCAACATTTTAAAATATATATACTTAAATATGATGTTAAAGTTAATCCATCTTCATATATGTATGTCAGTGAAATGATAAATTCAATTTTTTCAAAACGAAATTTTGAATATAAAAAACACTGGACGAAATAATATTCTATTAAAATTCACAAACTGTACCCCAAAATCACTTCTTTGAGCCGCCTGTTTTATGGTTCGCTTTCATATTGAATTCTTTAGGTTCAATAGTGTATTTATTATAGTTTCCTTTCTAAGGCACACCGCATGCAAATGTGCTAGGAAAAAAATAATTAGTTTTAGCTTAACTTCTGATAATTGGCTTAAATATTTAAAATTAACAAGTTGTTTTTGTTTTTTTTTTTTTTTTTGCAGGAACTCCAGGCGTTAAAAACTAAAAAAAAAGCATTCTTCATCCTAAATTCTTTAAACTTCTAACTCGAAACTCTTCAATCTGTTTGCTTTGAATGCTTACGATTTCTTCTTCCTACTAAACTCACTTACTACTTCTTATCTAAGTTTACAAAAATTCACAAAAATAAATTCACAATGGATTGGAACTGGGCTATTGGTGGCATTACTGACGAAGTACCACGGACTGCTGGTGCAGATTGCATCAACTACATGACAACTCAGCGGCGTATTATTGAAGCAATTTTCGTGACATTTCTGTGCCTATGGGTCACACATTGGTCCTACAAACGTATGGATCCCATCGAAGTACCAGCCGGACCACCTGAGCCACATTCGCCAATGAGGCTATTCCTTCTTATTCTAATGTGCTTTATATTTGGAGTTGAAATGGGTTTTAAATTGGCCGGAGAATCTGTGATATTTGTTCTCAATCCATGTCATATCCAAACGATAATTCAAGTGAGTTTTCTTCTTCTTTCTTTCTTCTTCATAAACATTGTTTATTTGTTTTCTGTTCTGTATTATACAAACATTTCTTATTGTAGATATATCTCTTGGCAGCGAGGCCGAGTAAACTTACAATAGCCTTGTTTAGGATACAATTGAGTTATGCAAATGGACCGTTCTTGGCTTCTTTGTTTCCTGAAGTTGAAAGCAGGACATATGCTTTTGAAAAATGTACCTATTGGATACAACATGCTTTGTTGTATCTCATACCTGTCTATATGTTGAGAAGTGGTAAGAGATAATACATTTGTACATATTTGACAGTTTTTTTGTCAAGTTTTAAAAAACTAAATGACGCCCAATTATAAACATTTTTATATTACTTTTGTCTCTTAGGAGCGTACAAAGCGGAAAAGTTGAAAGATTTTTACTGGGTCGCTATTGGTGTATCAATTATGTTTCTTTATCATTTCAATTTTCTGACATATATGTCGGTGGTAAGTAAAAAAATTACTTTGACATACATATTAAATGATTGATAAGACTTGTGCCTTTCTGTCAATATGTTTGGTGTCAAACACAATTTGTTAGGAAAAAATGCACTGGAATCATAACCGTAGCTATAATTTTGGTTCGAGGGGGGAGGGGGAGAGTTACGCTCAATCCGGTTAACAATATTTTATTTAAGATATCGGTGCATTATATACTTTTACGAAACGACAACTTTTGTTAGATTTTAAAATACATTAAAAACTCTGCATTAAGCTAGTAGACTTTTTTCAGGGGGGAACTATTTGAAGTGTTTTTAAAAAGTTTGAAAGTTTGAAAACATGTTCTAGAAAATCAAAGGAAAAAAGTACCGTTTGTAGAAATTTAGTTCGAAATCAAATATTACGAAAAACAGCTTTTAAAAACTTTATAAATGAGCAATTGCATAAGCTATTGCCTAGCTCTTTCTTCTTGTTTCAAATAAGTGCATTCATTACCAAAGTTTATTTTAACATTAAGCTAATTTGTTTAGCTTGAAGCAATAAAAAAACAAAATTATCATCTCAGACATATGACACTATAAAGGGGCAGATTCATAAATGTTGTTTAATTAGTCTATTCTAAGATAAACTAGATTTTACCCTATTCTAATAACATTGGATAAACTCCAGTCTAAGAAGGAGCTTAAAAAGGACTATGAACACGCTCCTACGAATTCTCCAATCCAACTTTGTATTCGCATTTCAGAATTTGTTTTTTACTGGGCAAAATACATATTTCTTGTCATTTAGTCCAAAAACTATGAAATAAATAGACACTCTCACCACTACATTCAACATTTTGATGAAAGAATTTTGATCCACACAAAAAATCCAGACTGCGATGGCCGGATCATAAGTTGGATGTTGGATTACTGGTCTGCATTGGATTTTATCCAATATTCCAGTCGTGGGAATGTTCAATGGAGCCAGTTTTTATATTCAGATAGAAAACCAAAATTTACCACAAAGACATACGTCAAAAACGAATAATATGCATATTTGAAAACTTGTACTTTGTGTGCATATTGCGGGCAGTTGGATACAAGAAATTCGTCTTAAAATAAACGTTTTGGCAACATACAGGGATGATCTCTCTTGCTGGCAACAATTTTTGTTGGTATCATTAATATCCACGAAACTGCATTGTTATTGCACTAAAACTTTTTTCAACAATGAAATGCTATAAAATGACCATAGTAAAAATTTGTCTGAAGTAACAGATCTTTCATTTGACACCAATTTCAATAATGGCCGCTGAACGTCCAAAAATGGCCATTCTCCTTGGCTTCGAGTTTCATTGTTTAAATAACTTTTTTTGAAGCTTACACATTAAATGTTTAACTAGTGTTCTACAGCTTTGATCCAATTTTTACTGGCATTATTTTTCAAAAAACTTTTTTTTTTTTAATTTTTATCCAGAGAATTTTTCCTCCTCCATTTTAAAATTATGTATATTTTTGTTTATATTAAAAGCTTTAATAGACTATCACTCTGGAGATCTGGCTTCGGTTCCCAACGTGTCAATACGTTGTATTTTTTAAGGGGTATTGCCACTTCCGAGAAATTGATAAAATCTCCAAGAGTAGCTACTGGTTGCCATAAAATGTGCATTTCAGTTAGCCGTTCGGAACCGGCAGGAAATTGTAAGTCCCATCATTCCTGACGATTGGGGTTACGTGAAAGTGTTGTTAAACTCGTTGGTTATTTAGTTAAAATTAAGAAACAAAGCCATTTTTTAAATAAGTACTCGTATTATACCAACGATAAATTCTGAAACTAATTTTAACCTCAGTTCCATGATATCAAAATGTTTAATTCAGAAATGTTTACTTTTTGCCTTTTGCCAGTAAGATGCAAGCAAATACTTAGTAGAGTAGCATTTTGTTACTAATGCAAGTTTTTATTTCACTATTATTTCGCTACACTTTTCTTTCATATATTTGTTTTTTTAAATAGAAAAGACAGTTCCACAAATGTGTTAATAACGATCATTGGAAAGAAACTTTTACGAAATTTATTTTTGTATGAATGACTCTTAGTCCCAATCCCAATTTAAGGTGGCAAAATAGTTGGGACACAAAGAAAAGTTTGGCATTAGATAAGGAATGGTTTAATTTGCACGTCCTGCCAACTCAAGCATGAAAATAATATTCTTTGAAGCTGAGCCGAAATTAGTCTTAGAGGTAGCTTCAACTTTTTTTCAATTTTGAACTAAACTTCAAATTATTTTAATTTTGGTAACCTAAATATTTTAACATTGCATAAACGGTTAACGATGGTATAAAAGAAAGTATAGATTTAAAGTTGCAACACGACTATATTCTTTTTTAAACTCCAATTAATTGAATAAAAGGTCTTATCACCTTAGTATATACATTATCTAGACTATACATTATCAGTCATTATCTAAAACTTATATTTTGACGATACAGTCAACAAAAACAATTAATTGACTTTAAATTAGCAAGCTATACTTTCAGTTTAACAGTAAGAGTAATCAGCAAGTAGATACTTCGCATACCAGTAATGAGATTACTGAACTGGCTGCATTAAACAAAATATTTCTTTATTTTACATAAAAACACTTGAAAGATGAAATTTCAAAAATGAAAATAACAATTTTCGTCAGTATTAACAAAAACTAATGTTTTTTTTATATATATATATTTTTGTGGTATCTCTAACATTTGAGCTAAGATTTAAAGAGAAAAATTTAAAAAAAATCATGTTTGTGGCAGTCCCATTAAAGAGCAATTGAAAATATTATAAGATCTCATTAACCTCAACGAGATAAATGTATTAAGCCAACCTAAAATATTTATGTGACGCTGGCTCTGAGCCAGTAAAATTTTATTAACTTCACGTCTTCACGATTGACAGAATGGCACTTGTTCAATCATAATTATAAAATTTACCCTACAACACCAACAACAACAAAAAATATAACTTTAATCAACAGCTATCAGGAGTGAATCTTAGTCATATGATGTGTGCAGCAATAGCAGATCCTTTCCAAGGCAACAACTATCGCATAGCTGCCTTGTTCCATGAGTCAACTCTATGCCCGATCCTCAACAAACTAACAATCTTATTATTCAATAAACCTGAATCCGATGAAATGTCCTCTTCATCGAGTTCGCATGTGAAAAAAATCCTACAAAATAAAACCCAAGGAGTGGAAACTATCGAGCATAATATACTCACAACTAAAATTGATTAGTATTTACTAATTAATAACAAAAAACAAAATTAGCAAAATTATTATGTTTGTTTGTTAATTCTTTATTCCTAGCTTATATTAAAATAATATAAAAAAAAATACCTATATATAGAAAATAATAAAAATTAAAAAAATTAACATTTATTTCAAAGTTGTGTGTCTGTAGAAATATTCTAAGAAATTATTACATTATTTTGTTCTGTTTAAATTAGAAAATTATTATACATTATAAGTAAAAAAAAATACTAAATTAATTACTGTTCAAAAGATTTACATTTTGTGTAGTATGTAATAGCTCAAGAAAGATACAAAATTATGGATTAATTTTCCAAAAAGATGTGATTGTATAAATAAATAGTTCAAAAAAACACAGAGTAATAAATGAAACAAAAACGATTACAAAAAACCAAAAGCAAAAACGACTTTAATTTATTTAAATATAATATTACAAGGAAACAAATGGATAATCGATGATCATAACTCTTACTTATTCTTCACTCCAAAAATAATTTATTTTAAATCAGCCTTAATTGAATATACTTTTTTCAGAATTTTTAGAAATATGTACGTGACGAGCAAAAGTGGTCAAATGTTTTCACTTTTTTGAAAGAGTTAGGGCCGTTTTAAAAAAAAAAAACAATTTTCTTATATTTAGAAGCTATGACAATTCTCAAACTTCCCTTAAAAAGAAAGCATTAAGTGCAAGAAATTTTGTCAAAAACCATCAAAGCGGTTAAGAGAGAGTCAGAAATGAAACAAACGGTTATGGGAGGTATCATTAGTAACCGTACAAAAATATTTTTGTTTTAGATTTCAGAAGTGCTTGTTGAAGTACAAATACAAACTTTAATCAAAATCATTAGATCCTTTTTCCCATAATGGTTATATAGCAGGTGCTGGTAATTGTAGCCCTAGAAATAAAATGTCAATGTATCCTCTGGGAAATTAATCAGCACGTCAAGACAACTAAGTTTGAAGTAAATCAATGCAGCAACTTATAGGTTATGTTCCGAGGGACCATTTTATTTGTATTCTCTTTATCATCATAATGTCAAGTCTGATTATTTTGCCAAGTTCGATTTTTTTACGAATCCCTACATACATATGTACTGTACTGTGCATATACATACTATATCAAAATTTAAAACTGTCAATATGAGTTGCAATTAATTTAATTAAACCGAAGTCAATCAATAGAAATACCCAACGTATTTAGATCCTATAATGTATACATTTGATTTTGAGGGAAGAGATAAACATAAAAACAAAATTGACAACCACTCTCCCAAAGCAGCAACCCAACTGTGATTTTATCACTAACTAATGCCAAAGAAATTACACACAATTCTGTATTCTAATCGTATCTAAAAACGTAGTGTAGGTCACAGATGTGCCACTATATTCTCCTATACATTTTAATGTTTGTCGCAAAACCCCTTTATAGAAAGAAAACAATATTTACGCACAAAATGTTGGAAACTTTTTGTGTCTAATTTAAGTATGAGTATTTTATATTGTTTTCTTCGAGAAATTAAGTTGCGTGAAATAGGCGTATTTATATAGCAGAAATTCAAAAATATAAATAAAAAAATAAAATTAAGGTGAAGCAGTTTAAAAGTTTCATAAAAATGATCACATCCCTATGTGATCATTTTTACTTAATTAAAACTCTTCAAAAAAGTACACATCAAAGCAAGAAATAAGCAACAAATTCCTGCATATTTAAATTTTTAAATTTCTATTTTGGCGGTACTAACTTGACGCACCTGAGAAAAATAAACTGATTGATTTTAGTCGTAATTTTTCATAACTGGATAATGATAAGTTAAAGACCTATACCAACAGAAACTTCTCCGCTTGAATCTCAGCCAATAACTCACTTGTTTTTTTTAAAGAGAGAATTAAACTGCTTTTCTAAAAGTTAGGATATCCCCAGACAGTACTCACTAAATACTACCACTAAGTAACCTCATCATTGGTTTAATTTTGACAAAAAGTGGACACATGCCTAAGACCCTTCAAATGTATCTGTAGTAATGGAATTTGTTTCTTTAATTTTTGACACTTAATTTGTTTGGTTATACCTTAGTTACCAATAAGAATAAATCAACTAGTTATGCCTCTCAAAAGAAAAACAACCAACTTTAAATATAAAATTTTTGATATTTTCTTATGGAAGAGAACTGGACCAAATTGAAATGGAACCCAATGGGGACGACCAACTTTCAAATACAAAAAAAAGTCATTATAATCGATCCAACTAGTCAAAAATTCTCAGGTCACAAACATAAAAAAAAAAACCTCCTCCTGTTTTGAAGGAGTAAAAAGTAGTTTTTTGCACTCTTTGAACTCTGGATGCATCTGGTTTGGTGTGGTGACATTTAAGAAATCTGGAATACTAAAGTTCTTAATCTGAAAGTAGATCTTTAGTGTTTGAATGTTTGGTATATAACCCAAAAAAAAATATTCAAAAGTAAAGGTTTTAATTCAGCACCCCTACTCCTGTCGACAAAAATAATCCAGCCTGACTTTTAATTTATATATATCACAGCAATTTGACACGTTTTTTCAGGCTGTTCCACCAAGCCACCACATTTCTGTTTAAGCCACCTTTTAAGAATTCCCTAAAAGGAAAACAAAAGCTAGCAATACACCACGCCTTTTCATGCGTGGCTTACGTTATATGTTTAAGTTCAAATAAACTATAAAATGTTTGTTCAGAATATATTTTTTCTTTCAATTCTTAAGCTTAGATCACACGATTTGTGCATATAAAATTTGTGTATTTTTGCAATAAAAATACACCATATCATCTGAATCATAATTCGAATGACACCAAATGATATACAAATCGTTTTTATAATGTCATTTTTGATCATCCAATTTGTGGTTCAGATGGTTTTGTCCATATTTATGCCAAAAATATACAAATTTTTACACAAATTTTGGTGTTTACACAAATCGTTTGATACTAGGTTTGTACTTTTGATGCGATTTGTGTGAAATTTCTGTTCACTGAAGTCAATTTTCATAAAAATATGGTGTTCCTTGATAATTTTTTTTTTTTCAAAAATATCCACTGATCATAGCACTCCCCTAAGGTATCACCCTGAATGTTTGTAAATTTTGATTATATCTCCGATCTCAAAATTTCTTGTTGGCTCTTATGTCCGCCTCACACGGTACAAGATTATATTGCGCAGTAATATTGTCCAAAAATACTGTGCCAAAAAGGGTCATCCATACACGATATTATTGCGCAATATTTATTTACTATTTTATTTACTATTTGACACTAAAGTTCCACTTTTACTGAAAAAGGATCTTTGCGAATATGTCAAAAGCCGCCACTTTGGTGAAACCGACAGTTGCAAGGTTGAAAGGAAAAAAAAACGGGTGATTTAATATTATTTTTATAAAATTGTTATCTTCGAGTGGCTGGCTGTTAAACAAAAATGATCTATTCAATTTGTTTTCATTATAAAGACTACTGCAATTTCTCAAAGAAGTTTGATTAAAGTTGTCGATTTTAATTAAACAAATTTGAACTATAAATCTTATATGCTCCTCAAGTTAAAAAATTACAGAAAAAAGATCAAAATATCATATTTTCCTTAGTTTCAAAGTATAATTTTAACATTGTATAACTGTCTAGACTAAAGGAGTACAATTTACTAAAGTCCATACCTATTACACTTTTAGAAAAAGTATCACCTTAAATTTTAACATTTCGCATTTAATCGAAATGAAATTTACAAATAAACCAAATTCACCTCAAAATTTTAATTGTTTAGATTCTTTATAATATCAAGGATTTATTTCGTGGCAATACCACATGGCAACACTATTATATTATCAAGAGTTTTCCTACAGTAATATTACATGGCAATATTCACATTTGAAATATATCTCTTGTAAAAAAACATCCTTATAAAAAAGAGAACTACGAATTGATGTAAAATGTTACTGAGAGTTTAAGTAAGAGAAATTCTGTAGCAAAAAAAAAAAAATCAACACAACCAAATAAAAGGGAGTAAAAGCTCACAACACTAAAATTTTCTTCCAAATAAAACTCATCTATACCAAAAAGGACATACCCTTAGCCATACCGCTTTTTAATATTTTTTTCAACGTCGTTGCATAGTTGCATTCATCTCCTTCCCGTTGCAAGTTTAGATTTTCGAGAGTTAAACGTCAAAAATGTGCAATGAAGTAGTTTTATTATTTCCAACATAAATTTTACAAAAACAAAAAAAAAACACTCATACGCCCAGGTGACCGAACAAAAAAAAAAGATTCATTTCAGTTTAGAAATGCAATTTTAGATTAAAAGGACATCACAGTGATTATATAGTGTATTGCATTGAGTGCATTTCTCGGTTTTTGTGGTTTAGTTTATTCGGTTTCTATGTTGGATAGTCGCCAAATTTCGGATGTGTATGATATAATTGCAACAAATTTGTTCTATGATTTCCTTCAAAACTAAGATACAAATCTGTTTATCCCGTGGATAGATGTTTTTTTCTTCATTTCTTTTTTATTATTATTTTTATTGAGTTGTGTTGTTGTCCATTTATTGTTGTGATGGAAATAATTTTCGCTTCGATTGGATAAGTTTAAAGCAAATTTATCAAATGGAGTCACATTCTGGTCGGAGGATATCTGGCTGCCACAAAATAAATAATAGCACAGTAATTGGAGAAGTAGGTAACATTAAAAAAAAAAAAATAAAAAGTGCAGTCAAAAACTGCGGCATTAATATTGACATTTTTTTTAAAAAAGGTGTGCATGTGTGTGATGTGTACCTACCATTAGCCCACTTTTGGTTGGTTGCAAAAATTTGTTTGAACTTTAATAAATAAAATATTTGTACAATATTGTGTGGAGACGATTATTATGTTTACCCAAAATCTTTGCCGCTTTCAACTAAATAAACTGGATGTATATATTTATCTTTTGTCTTAAAATAAGAACCTTTTCTGTATTGTGTAGAAAAGTGCATTACATCATACAAAAATCTATCTTGAATTTTTTTTTATTTTATTTTTCTTTTTTGGTGTGGCATTGGCTTAAGTAGGTATATGTCAGCCCGTAGGAGGTTGAGATTTTGTGACTGTTGATTGTGTTTGTGACATAACTCTTTCCAACCTGTTTAGAATAGGTACTTAATTGCATTTTTTTTTATTTCATTTTTATTTTTGTTTATATTTTCTTTGCAAGGAAAGATATGTTTTAAAATTTACCTGTGAACTCTGTATTGAAGTTGAATGACCTGATGTTGGGAATAAATTTATTCTTTCAGGTCACGTGCTAGATAGTTGACTTTATCTTTCTACAATCACAACACCCACAATAGGGCCACCCATAATAATAAATTGAGTACTTTAAAATACAAGTTGGATAAGGAAAAGGAAATCTACAGAGGCTAAGTGCTTGTCAACCATTAAGCTTTCAAACTGTAAAGTGAACAATTTTCTTTGCTTAATATCACAGTTTTAACACGATAATTAATCAGCTTGGCATATGTTTTCTTAAAAGTGATTTATATTTCTCCTGCAGTAAAAAAAGAAAAATTCTAACAAGAAATATTTCATGGATGTTTTCACTGCGAATTAAAATAAAATGCACGATTAGGTCAGTGATTTCTGGGTTAGTAGTAATAGTGACTTAGTAATATTTAATTAAAATTGCTGATGCATAATTTAAGGAACATTTCATAAAAAGTGAAGCCGTGTGATAAAATTAGTAAAACAGTAATACAATAAAATTGTTTACAGTTAAATATATCGCTACAGCCATTTAAAACATAATAAAGTTGTTTAATTTAACGTTAATAAATACAAACATACTTTGAGATATTTTTCAAAAAAAAACTGGATGCAAACATTTTCAAAAATAATCAAAAATTGCTGACATACATATGTAATAAAAATAAAATTGTTAAGCTGAAAATAGTGTAATATTAATGGATAAAATGTAAGCGTTTAAACGCGCATTAAAAGAAAAAACTTTGTAATTATTCTTTTTTTTTATGTCGAAACATTTACCTTTTATGTCGCTTACTACAAAGAGTTATTTCTTTGAAAAGAAATGTTAAAAATTTTAACTTGAACATTTGTTGCTTGCACTATTTGTATCTACGAAGCGAAATAATTTCAAACTTGTAAAGAAGAGGTATAACTAAAAGGGAGAGAATTCAAAATAATTATTTTTTTTTAAATATGCAGCATTAAATATATAATTCCTACTAGGTTGTTTTTTTTCTTCTTTTGTGTCAAATGAAAAAGTATTTTTGGGAACTTTGTGACCCTCTATCTTCCTTCCTAAATATTTGTTTCCCATTATGTATTTCTCTTCGACCAATCGGGTATTGAAATAAATTGATTTGAAAAATAAAAGGGTTGAAGTTGAAATTAAAATGCAGAGGAAAGGATTATGTTTTATACTTAAAGGAGCAATACAATTGAAAGGAACTGATTTTTATGATGTACACCTATTTCGTCAAATTTGATTGCATCTACTAAAAATCCAATGAAATTAAGATATGATATTACACAAATTTTTGAACAGTATATCTGCAGAATATTTGTAATTTATGTATCAGAAGAGAATTAGAAGATATTTACCATTTCATTGCAGTATGCCCAATTTTGCAAAAAAATCCTTTTTTTTCGAAAACATCTCAATGTTTTCTTTCATCTTAACAAATATTATTATTCTTTTTTTAGATGTTGATAAATATTATCTTAAAAATGGCATACTAAATTTCCTTTGAAAATTTTATACATAATGTATTGTATGTGTATATGAAACATAGAGTCACGGCTCTACAAAAATAACACATTTTTTTTTAAATTCATCTTTATAGAAGAAATCAAATAGCCGTGCATTATATTTTTAGATGTTCCAATGCAGAATTGTGTTGATATATATACTTAACTCTCAAAAGTTTTGATAAAAATAAGTTTTTTTTACAAGAAACCTCAAAAATTGCACTTTTTTCTATGCAAAATTGTGAAACTGAACGGAAAAATTTTGGGTTACCAAAATATTTAAATTTTCAGTTGATTTTCTTACAAAAAAATTTGATTTTTCTTTCAGGGGACGGTTATTCAGCCTTATGCCTCAAATCAAATTTGGCCTCATTTCACAGCACCTTTTATAATTTGAACCAAACCATCAAAGATCTTTCTTAAATTTCTATTAAATGACTTTCTCATGACTTTAAGACCATAAAATCGTGTACCTTAATCTCCGAACTAACTTTATTATATTTAAGATGGTCTCTGATTGTGCAATACTACGACTTTTCTTACAACTTTTGTAACAATTTCTATTCGTAGGTCCACAACTTTTGTAGGTTACAACTTTCGTAACAATTTCTATTCGTAGGTCCACGTAAAATCACTTTGTTTAATATACCAAGTGCATCCACTATTTCAAGAATGACTGTTTTAGAACTTTTGGATGATTTTGGTATTTGTTTTATTTTGATTTCGTGGGACAGCAACTTTAAAAAAATTTAATGTGCTAACAACTAAGAGGCACACGTTATACTGAAAGAGAACGTTTCTTTTTCCACTTTTTACCAACTTGCAAGGGTTCAAAACGAAATTGATGGAATTTAAATTTATTTATGTTATGAGAAATCCATATAAGTCTGAAATTTGAAGTCGTTTTTTTTTCTTTTAAATGCATTATATCCAATAACTACAGTAAATATGTTATTGCTTAAACGTTTACTCAGATTTAAATCCCTTTGTTTGCTGCACTGCCAATGGCGGTGGTGCCTAAAGTAATGAATTTTACATTTTAATATCCACTGTCCATTCAATGAGTTTTTTATATTATTTTTTTCATTCTTGCAATAAATTATGTATATTTTTTTTTTTTTCTGAAGGACACATTGAAAGTAAAGTCATTCTTTATTTTGTCCAATTAAAAAGAATTCAGGGGACCAGTGAACGAAGTAATACAATTTGTCACCCATATGAAAAGACCAATTGTAAGTATTTATACACATACATTATGTGGCCTTCCTTAGGTAATTTGTTTTGTTTAACAAGGTCAAGGCAATGAAATTTCCTACTGAATGTCAATTGAATTAGTACCACAAATAACCAATACGTTTTTTTATTAGGTTTACATAGTTTTTAGTGCCAAATTTATTTTATGAAGGATGAATGCATATGAAAATCATTTTTCAGATTACATTATAAAATGAAATGGTTTTGACCAACGAATAAGATATGTAAGCAATATTTGATAACTTTTATAAATACGAGTGCTTTGAAACAAATATTTTAAAAATCGTCAAAGCTTGTTAAGAAAGAACACCTTTTTTGTAAAATTTTACTTATAGAAAACGAAAATGGTGTGTCATTCGCGTATAACTAGTTATTTTGTGTTCTAGAAAAATCCTTTAAACTTCGGCTAACAACATGAATTAATTTGAAAGTTTTTCCACTACCTATTCCTTAACCCTAAAACCCAACTGACTTTTGTGACAGAATGATCAAAATGTTTTTATTCCGTTGCAATTGACAAGACAAATAATTTTTACAATTTTCTTTCTTACAAGATCATCAGATTATTAAAAAAGAGATTTTTCAATACTTTAAATCGACACGTTATCTCCTTGTACGCTAATACGAGTACCAGGAGAGCAGTAGGGAAAAATCTAAAAATAATTTTCAAAGCATTAAGTCTTGAATGCAGTATAGGTACTAGAACAGTGCCAATCCAGTTTTTAAAGGGCAAAAGTTAAAAAAATTATGAGAAGGATAAGTGTGGTGGGAAAATTTCGGATAAATAGTATCTAAAAGGGGAACATAAATTGCCCACCAACAGATTGAAGGAAGGGGATGGGTGGGCAAAAAAGTGGGGTGGGTGTCGGAAATCGAGTTTTTTAATGATTTCCTTAAAAAAACGACATGCTATTGAAATATTTTTAATACAGAGTTGTGGATGGTAAACAAATTTTCAACTTTTGTTCAAATAAAAAGGGATATCATTTTTAGAATCAAGACAAAAAAAAACAAGTAATCAAATAATTGTCATTTTAACTTTTTTAAATGCGGTGAGGTTATTCTAATGTGACAGAAAAAAATGATTATTTTAATGACTTCATACAAAATTATCTTAGAAAATACCGTTAATTTTAATAAATGCAGTAAAACTTTTCCAAGTGTCAGAAATAGTAGTGTTGCCTTGTTGCTTACCAAAATTTGTATTGTAATAATACCAAAGAAGTACAAAAAATGATGATTTAAGAATTTACTATAAGTGAGGCTATTCAAGTGTTAAGGAATATATGTTCGAATTATTTGAAAAACTGATGATGCCCGAACTGGGCTTAATCCACTTATTTTCATTAATTGACAATAATTGATTTTGTATGGGTTAATTAAATTGACTTTTGGCGTGCTAGAATCCTATTTCATCCCACTGTTCGAAGACAACCCACTCTTGTTGGTTTTGAGTAAAACTTCTATTTGATTTTGTTTAAATGAAACCCTTGTTGACCTCGACATCAACTTTTTACATGCTCAGCAGTTTTTGTCTTCTACCAACATTTTAACCCGTTAAACAAAAATCAATTTTACTTTCAATTCAATTTAACTTCATACCTTCCTGTGACGTAATAACTTCAGTAACGCGTGATCCTGCTCAATCAATAAAACTAAATTACCGTAAATCACACTGATACCTATATATACAAAAATAAAATGCATAGATTGAAACTTAGCATTATTGATGGAAAACGAAAATTAGGTTAGCTAATAAAAAGTCATTCCTTTGACACGCAAGGTAATTTATAATGATTTTTGCATTAAAAAATAAGTCCTTTCGTGCATTTAATTGACCACCCGATGGTGGTTTTAATGATACAAGGAAATTTAGATGCAAGCGCATACCATTCACAAAAAAAATGTCTATTGTCTATATGAGCTTATAGGACCTAGATTTTAACTTGCTTGCAGTGCACTTTATAACGAGGAAAAGATGTGACTGTAATTTATATTCAGTAAGTACCTTTATACAGTGTATTGAATGAGCCAGTGAAGATTAAGTTTTTAAATTTATTTATTTTTAAAACATTTTTTAATTAAAATTTTGACGGAATGAACCCATCATATTTTTTAAAGATTTGTCATTATTTTATTTCAGATCTTCCATATACTCAAATGTTGCTATATTCTTCAATAGTCGTACTCTTCATCTATCTCCACTGGATGCAAGAATATTCCACAATACTCGAAAACTTTCCATAGCCGTAGCTTAAAATTTTTGAGTACATTATATACTTAAAGCTTAAAGTTTAAGACCTCATTCATCATGGATTGGACTTGGGCTGTTCGTGGAGTTACCCAGGAAATACCACGAAATGCCGGTCTAGAATGCCTTAACTACATGACAAATCGTCGTCGTGTCATTGAATCGATATTTGTAACAATATTATGCCTAATGGTTATGCGATGGGCC
Organism: Meliscaeva auricollis; assembly: GCA_948107695.1. Lineage (NCBI taxonomy): Eukaryota > Metazoa > Arthropoda > Insecta > Diptera > Syrphidae > Meliscaeva > Meliscaeva auricollis. The sequence continues at coordinate 27,363,652 of OX403619.1, read as the reverse complement.
TACAAGCGAATGGATCGCATCGAACTACCAACCAAACCACATCGGCCACATTCAATCACAAGACTCTTCCTTCTTATCCTTATGAGTTTTATATTTGGAGTTGAATTTGGATTCAAATTGGCCCGAGAATCTGTGATATTTGTTTTGAATCCATGTCATGTGCAAACAATAGTCCAAGTATGGCTTTTACTTTTTTTTATTGATTTATTTTCATTCGCTTATTTTACAATATTTCCTTATTTTTTTTTTTCTCTAGGTATACCTCTTGGCAGCGAAGCCAAGTAAACTAACAATAACCCTGTTTAGGATTCAAATGAATTTCTTAAATGGGCCGTTCCTGGCTTCTTTGTTTCCTGAAATCGAAAACAGAACATATGCTTTCCAGAAGTGTACTTTTTGGATACAACATGCATTACTTTATTTTATACCGGTGTATATTTTAAGAAGTGGTAAGATTTATCGAAAAACTAATATTTTTTAGACATTCTTAATTCATGAGAGTTATTTTTTGTTTTTCATTCAGGTGCCTACAAATCGGAGAAATTGATGGACTTAAATTGGGCAGCAATAAGCATGGCGATAAATTTACTTTATCATTTCAATTTTTTGGCTCCAATGTCAGTGGTAAGAAATTTATTAAATGATGTCTCTGTAGCTTCAACTACCATATCACTAAAATTGAAGCATTCATGCATACACTCAGGGAAAAACGCAACATAAAAAGTAAAGGGCTCTAACTAAATTCTTGGTTCAAATATAAGTTATTTCAGAGAGTATAGCACATTCGACTGGCAACTCAGGCACCACTGGTTCGTGTACTGGTGGTGGACATGATATTTTTCGTTTTTGTTCGCGATTTCGTATTGAAAATAGCAACGTTTTTGATTTTATTGATTGATTGATTAATTTTTTTTTTAATCTTTAACAATTTTAAAACAAGTAGATGAAAGAAGTTTTCGAGTTTTCGTGGACGAAAAAATGTAAAAATATGAAATGTGAATAAGTCAGTCAAGGGCGTGCAATAAAGAACTTCCTTCTAAAAGTTGTTACGAACTTACGTACATACATACTAGGGTGATTTGTTTTTAGACTATTTTTTTTTCCATGACTTTTGCCCTTTTTGGAAAATTATTTGAAAAATCATGTTTTTGTACACTTTAAGCGGCTATTACTCGATGGTTTATGGTCCGATTAACACAAAAAATATATCGTTGGAAAGAAGAAAACAACTTCTTTTCAAAAAAGTATATATTAAAAAAATAGAATTACCGTTATTGATATTTATGCTAAAATTAAAAATAGAGCAGAAAACATGTTTTTTGCTGATATCTCGAGAACGCTTCTTTTAAAAAATAAATGAATGTCATTTTCTTGTTCAGAGTTCCAAAATTAATAAAAAAATACTTTTTTGTACAGGTACTTTTTTCGTTCAAACAAGTGTTATGAACAGAATACCACCGACATTTCAATCTGATACACAATTACCCTGTTTATATGCAGGTTTGAAGCCAGATTGAACTATGCTTCAAGCCCTTTGTAAACCTGGATCGAGTTCAAATGGGTTTGATTCGACTCGATCTTACTCGCTCAGTGGAGTCGAGTCCAATTCTTGATATCTCTTTCTTCAAAATCCAACGCGACCATTCAATTTTGCATAAACTAGCAACTGAAGAATTTATTAATACAGATAGTAAATGCTTGCACTATTCTATCAAGTAGCAAAGATAATTTATTTTATTCTGTAGTAGGACTTTTACTTTTAAGTAGTTAGAGAGAAAATTCTATTTTTTCTATTTTTTTTTTTTTTTTTTGTGATCTACACTACAACTGGACATTGTGTCTTATTAATTTAAAATTTCCTACTAACGTAATCATGAACGACTTACCCGGAAGTCATTACTTAACTTAAGGAATTGTCCTACATTTCTTTTTCACATATTTAAACAAGGCATGTTGTGCCAGATCGTATTTTAATTTGTAAAAAAATTAATGTTTGGTTAACTTTTTGTATAAAATATGATTTATTCATGTTTATTTATATTTTTTATTTTGTCTATATTTATTCCACAGTTAACTGGAGTAAATCTCAATCATATGCTGTGTGCAGCAATTGCTGATCCCTTCCAAGGTGAAAACTATCGAGTCTTTGCTGTGATACATCAGTCAATTTTGTGCCCTCTCCTCAACAAACTAACCTTCCTAATATTTGCAAAATCAGATGAAAAAGTTGCATATCTCAAAAAATAACACACAAGGAGTGCAAGCTCTCGAGCTAACTATAATACCGTCTACCAAAACCGATTAGTATTATTAAATAATTCAATTCGTAATTTATAGTATAAGTTTAGTTTAGTTAAAAACAAAACAAACAAAAAAAAAAACAAACAAAAAACAACAAAATAAATAAAATTTCTTATTAAATATAAAAGACCTGCGGTATGTATAAAAAATAGGTTAAAGCCCATTATAATTATGTGCATTGGAAGAAAACACTTAAAGTTTATAATTTGTTATTTGAATAAGCCACTGCTGATTAATACATATGTATTCACTTAGGCGAAGCTTAAAATAATTCTCCAAAGATCTTTGAAAACAAAATTAAAAAAAAAAAAAACAAAAAAAAACCTTTAAAACTCTGCCAAAATTCCAACCAAGCAAAATTCCAAAATCTGCACTCAAGCACTTCATCCAGACCACCAGCCTAATAAATTGTGGATGCTAAAGGTTCTTAAGGTGAAAAACAACATCGCAATCGTTCGTGAAAGCTGAAGTCAGCCATTTTGGATTTTGATGAAACCAAGGCAAAATATCTTTTGTACTTAAAAGCTTGATGTAAGGCCATTTTTATTTTGCTAAAGTGGCTTTAAAAGTTGGGCTACCTTAATCTAAAACCAGCCCTTGTGTATATGTATATCATGTAAAGTTATCACAACTTATATAGCAGCCAGGAGAAAATAAATAAAAAAAAAAACAGAAATTCCAAAATTGTGATTGTTATAGAAGTTAGAATTAAGCTTAAATGAATTAAAATGTAAGTAGGTAACTATATAAAAGAATTTTAAACAATTAATAAAGATCAAAAATGTTGCATAAAAAAATAAAATTTGATATGCAATCCGGATCATGATGTTATGGTTAAACAGAGACAATGTATATAAGAAGTAAAATTTTGAAGAAAACAAAAAAATAAAAGAATAATAACAGAAACGCCTTAAAAACCTTTCTTGATCCTGCTTGTTTTCAATGCAATATGTGATATACAAATAATTATAAAAAATTATTAAAAAACAAAAAAATTAAATTAAACATACCTGCAAATTTTACTGGACATGATATAAACAAATAAAAACACCTTTTGGTTTCCATTTCTCTTTATTATTATTTATTTAAAAATAATTTCTAAACTGATAAAAATAAAACAACACTTTAACTGTCAAAAATATGAATATCATTTTGAAGACAAAACAAAAGAACACGCTTGAGCTAATTTTTTTCTCAATTTATTTATTATAAAACCTTTAACGAAATATTTAATAAAGTGCTAGTTAAATTATACAACAAAAAAAACAATTTGGTCTTTTTCTTGCTTATGAAATTGTTTAACATGAAATACAAAAATAAACAACAAATCTTCTGGACTTAGTAAAATAGATGCGGGCCTTAAATAGGCTAAGAGCCCACTGCAATTTTTGGGTGTGAGTGATAGCATATAGTCGGGGAGGCGACCGACCGGACCGTCGGATTACTTAGTTCATAAGATTTGAATTGATGTCAAAAAATACATAGGGTTGCCATTTTTAAAATGGGTACATCAACGTGGCATCCCTGTTTGACGAAAAAAAACTGCACCACTTTATGCATCATAACTTCTTGGTTTATTAAAAAAAAATATTGCCAAACAAAAGTCCAAAATATGAAAAAGTTAAAAAAATTAAATTATGCCTGTAAAGCTCAGAATGTGGTAACCCTGTTCAACTATAAAACACATTCAATTAATTCTTATTTAAACAAAATAGAATAAATTTTGGTGGAGTTAATAGTCAAAATGTACATCAAAGACGAAGACTGGGATCTCTTCTATCTAATAAATGCCAACTCCAAAATGGGTATAAGTATACGGTAACCCTAATTGAATGCAAAAAAAATAAAATGCAAGACTGGATCGCACGTACTTGCTCTTTGGGTTAAAGTTACTATAAACGTTAAGGCCTCTTATATAAAGTATATAAAAATAAATATAATAAATAAAATATTAGAAATCAACAAAATATAGGGTTTTGTTTGAGTTATATATTTTTACAAGAAAAGTGGAATATGTGTAAAAAGAATAAAACTAATTTTAGTTTTTTTTTAGTTTTTTAATTAATACATATTTTTTTCTGAAACTTAATTAGATTCTTTAAAGTTATATGAAATATTTGTGCAAAAGCACACCAAAAATCTTAAGAAGAGTACCTATAGTTTTGTTTCAGCAACAAAAAACATTGTTGACCAGAATAAAATGAGAATTACAATAACATTGCATAAGAAAAATGTGTACGGTGTGGCGTATACGTACTTTTTTATATATACATTTTATTTTATGGGACAAGAATATTCTTTATCCATGATAGAGTTTCGCACCCTACACAAAAATTATCGTCCTAGGACCGCCGAACAAAATGCAACAAAGAATGCAAGCAAGCAGATAAAAAATATAAAAGAAAAACATTTATGTTTTTAATAAAAAACCAAATGTTTTTTTTTTATTTTTGTATCTGCTTGCTTGCGTTATTTGTTGCATCTTGTTTGACGGTTCCAGGACTATATTTTTGTGTAGGGATGGGAAACTCTATCATAGAGAATGAATTATCTGGTCACAAAAAATGAAATGTGTATACAAAAAGTACGTATACGCCATAGTGCACACAATTTCCTATAGTTTATATAAATTCGGACTCGTCTGATATCAATGCGATATTTTTCTGTTTTTATTCTTAAGCTTGTGCAACGTTAGGTCCACAAATGGAATAGAGGAACAAAAAAAATAGGGACATGTAAGAACTCATAAGAGTTACTATTAAATCAATAGAAATAAATATTTAAAAAAAAAATTGTTGATTTTTGCATTTGTAAGTAAGTCTTACAGGTAAATGAAGAATGAAGGACTGTTTATGCTGTTAGAATTTATTCCAAATTTTATTTTTTTGCATTTTTGGAGTGCCTTGTCTTGCACTTTCGTTCCTCTTATAAGGAGAGACCGCTTTATCATTGGACAGAAGAATTATCCTGCTATCGCAATTATTTCGAAAACAGATGTTTAGCATTTTTTTGAATGCGTCATGCGTTTTTTAGGTTTAAGGCTTGCCCAAACCAAAGTGCGACAGTGCGACTAGAACTTTTATATGTAAAACTCTTTGCGCTTCATCGCATTTGGTGTGGGTACTCTCATATGACGGTGTGTAAATAAATGTTGCCGTTGTCGTGCCTCACTGTCGTGTCGCACTGTCACACTTTGGTTTTTTCAAGCCTTTAATCATTTCTTTTATAAAAATGTATGGAACTATGTAAAAGTGACCAACTATCTTAAAAATATGCTTGTTTAAAGCAGATTGCAAGATGATATAGTTTTTATTTGTTTTTAGAGTAAAAAGGAAGTTAATGGTACTATAAAACGCAAAAAAAAAGTTCAATTCAATGAATTAATTAATTTAATTGCATTATCGTACGTTTTTCTACACAACGGCCACAAATTAATGATTTTTATCATTTTTCAATAATTGCACCAATAAATAAGCAGTAAACAAATTTAAATAACACTCTTACTTGAAAATGCAAAAATCTTTTAATTTTTTCTAATATTTTCCTGGTGAAACTCACAAGGCTCATTCTGAAAAAAAATGTTGCAATCGCTATGCTTCCACTATGTGTACGGAAAAGTAAACGATCAGAGAATTATGAATAAAGGTTAACCCGTCTGGGGCCTTATTATGTAAAACGAAAACGAACAAACGCGATCGTTTTTGCAATTGCCAACTCTATCATATGTGAAGAGAAAATAGGGACAGCAATCGTCAAAACGATCGCTTTCGTTCGTTTTCGTTTTACATAATGAGGAGGCTGATTAATTGGCAAAGGGTATAAAATATCCATGTATATAGCTTTAAAATCGTTAGACGGGTATTACACGGCTCATGTTTAATTGAGCATATATGAAGTGCAAAAGAGAAAGGAAATAAAACTTTCATACAATTTTATTTTTCTTCCTCTTTTGCACTTCATACATGCGCAACTAAACATGCTGCCGTGTAATACCCGTCCTAGTAAAAAATGTTACTCATACGCAAGAGTGACCAGATAAGTTAAACCTCAAATAATAATGTAAGAAAATCTCTATCGCCCACCAAATTATTAAACTAGTTGATTTGACCATTAACTGACCTTTGAAATTACACCATAATATTAATATGTAAACATGAATTCTATTTTTCCCTTTTTAACTAACTTCCCCCCGACTACCGATTTTAAAATGTTTTGGTCTTATTTAAAATTACCCTAATCAAAAGTTTTAACCCGGCATAACTTTTTGAGCCGAATGTTCACTAATAGATGCGCAAACTTCAAGCGGAAGAGAACCAAAAATTCTTGATGCAAGCTTAAGCACATATTATCCTTTTTGTAACAGAAACAGATATCAAACCTTGGATCTATTTGAACTAGGTATTTTCCAAAGAAAAAAACACCTGCAAAGGCTAAATATTATGAAATTCTTACCCTGCTTCAAAGAGATTTTCAGGAAATAACAATCATTATCCATAAAATGGGAACACAAAATTAATATTTGTTCCAAAAAAAAGGCAAACAAAATCTTTTGCACAATTAATAAAACACAATGAATTTTCTAATTTTTAATTTATATTTGTATTTGTGTTTTCATTTGTTTGGTATCTTAAAAATAATTAATTAAAATATCAATCTAAATGTTTTTTTTTTTTTATTTTTTGTCTGTAATTATTACCTTCAATTATTATTTATTTTTTTTTTGTTTTATTTTATTTTAGTTTGTTATTTCTTATTTACATACTATATATCGTGTTATTTTTTTTTCTTCTCTCTATATATATAATTAATTATTAGTTAATTTTCGTTTCTATGAATTAATATTGTTTTTGCATTTAAATTTAACCAAAATGAAAACTGAATTGAACAAAAATAACAAAATAGTAAAAAAAAAAGTGTTCCTCAAAACAATAGAATTTATATGAACTGCAAAGGACAGTGTATTAGTTCTAACTATGTTTTATAAATAATCATCAGCTATATATATTTTTATATACGTATAGTACACCCACACATTTTTTTACATACATACTAAATGTATATAAAAAATTGTCTTCTTATGTATTTTATTATTTTTTTTTTATATATTTCATAAAAAATTTGTATAACTACATGTAATATATGTTTTGAAAAAAAAGAAAATTAAAATTTAGCATTTCAACCAATTTTTAAATAGGGAAAATTTTTAAATAAACCTTTAAGGATACAAATATAAATTCTATGTATTTATGTATATATTTCTGTATATATGTATTGGAATTGAAGTTTTTGTTTTTTTTGTTTGTCATCAAACAGCTGTTCAAACTAAATATAAATAAAAAATAATGCACAACTCCAAAAAAATAAAATAATTTTCAAAATAAAACCTTAAATTCTTTTTATTCACAATTTGTTATGAAATTTTGTGTTTTTTTTTTTAACAATTTAAATAAAATAGACAATTTACTATGTTAGAATTAGAATGTTTGGTTCATAAAAGAAAACATAAATTATAAACTGTAAACAATGGCTAAAATGCTGAGAGTTAGTTTATAACAACGTTAAAAATATTGAATATGGTTTTGTTTTAAAATGTGAATGAGAAAATAAAAAAAAATTTAAATTGAGAAAATTCAATAGATAGAAGGTGAAAACAAATTAAGATATAAAGAAAATATTTTCTTTCTTCCTTTTTTTTTGTAATGTAATGACAATAACGATGCGACTATTATTACTTTAGTTTTTTTTTGTTTTTTTTTGTTTTTACTATTTTAAATGTATATAAATTTGCAAACATTTGCGTTGTATTTTTGTTTTTTGTTTTGTTTTTTTATAATCATGTTTAACTTCTTTAATTGAACGCATATTTACTATCAATGTTTGCAAACACTGAGGATAGTTTGTCATCGTCTTCTCTAATTTATTCGATCGTTAATCTCTCCTTCAGCAACCCAATGCACCCTAGAAATGTGCTTTATAATAGCACATTCAATCAATGTCGCTTTCTATGAGATCATCGTCGTCGAGGTCTGCCGATTGTTCTCTAGTCCTTGATAGACCAATGTTATCGCTGGTAATATATTCTTGTTCAATATATTGCATTTCGTCGTCGGAATCGCAATCAATCGGTTCACCACGACCATAAGCTGTAAAGATAATAATAAGAACAATAATTTAAGATAAATAATCTAAACACACACAAAATTTTCTCTTCTACTGAGGACAAAAAAAAATTGTGATTTTCTTCCTAAGAGTTTTTGCTAGAGAAATTTCTACGGGATCTTAGAAGCTTGAAAAGACTTAATTACGCATAATAATAATATACAAAGCTGAATCAACATCGAAGAAACGAAACATTCTGTATTTTCTCGGTTCAGAGCGGAAAATGTGAATCAGCATTCAATTTAGAATGATAAAGGTAAAAAAAATCGTCTTAATATCAATATAAATAGAAATTCAATGCTGTTCTTTAGTAAGCCCGTCCCTCGGTAACGGCTACGCCGATTCGAGTAGTTTTTTTTTTGTTTTTGTTTTTAATGTTAAAAGAATGAATAAATGAGTTTATAATTTATGTTTGAAGAATAAAGTTGCGCGGAAAATTGGGGAAGACGCTTGTCGGGAAAGCTACTTAATAAGAACTTAATATTGATTATACTGTATATATATTTGAACTACAATATAACCATTCCAAAAATTGCACCGACTACCATTTTTACTAGCCCACACAAGTTTGTTGTTGATTATTCCGTTTCTTTCGCTTTTTCTCTGTACTAGTTTTATAAGCGAACCATTTATTTGATGAATAGAAAGAGGTTGACACGGTTCATTGTTTCTAACCTAAGATCAGGAAGATCAGAAAAAGATGTTATAACCTTATAACCTTTATCCGCAGAGTACCTTTTTCCCAATTTTCCTTACTTTTTTCTATTTATTTTAAACCATCTTTAGGTCGGTCGGTCTAAAGAGAATGTCACCTAAAAAAATATACCTTGGATTTGAGAACAACAAAATTTCGTAATTCCTTGAACACCTACAAGATTTTAACGAACAATTCACGTTAATCGCTTCTAACCTTAAAATGACCTGTGTAATGTTAAGCTTAGACGTAGAAGACTTTTGAATTTGTAAAGTGGACGTCATTACTTTTCAATTCTCACTAATATTATTCTATCATAAAAATAGTACCGAATGCACCCTACCACGCAAATATTGTAGGGAAGCGGAAGGAAAGGTTAGTGCTTTTCGTTCCTATTAAGTTCGATCTTTAGCTCGATGATCATTATTGCAGTGGCCGCCCGGGCTATGAGGTGAGATGCAACTTTTCGTGATTATTGGAAGTTTGCCAACTCTCGCCAGTACGACTGAAAAGACACAAAGGAGCATAGACTGAGACTAGAGCCCACATCTCTGCCGTCTGTATATTTGCTAAAAACTTAACATCTTATATTTTGGCAACCTCGGATGTGGCCAACTTTTGGTAAGGCAAGACTATTCTCTTGGACAGAATTGCTATGAATGAACGACTTTGCCAACATACCTTCGATATATTTTCCAAAATTCGGGGGAACTAACATTTTAGCCTTTTCGATATCTTCGTACGTGCATGTGCCCTTATCCAGACCTAAAACAATAAAAGCCATTAATCTAAGAATCTACACGAAAAACAAATCAATTTACCTAAAAGCAAACCCATTTGCTTCAGAACTTCTGCGTCATCATGCATTTCAAATTTATCATTAAATTTGAATATGTACTCAGATCTGTAAAATTAAGTATTTTTTTTTTTTTCATTTTTTTAAATAAAAGAAAGCAATTTAAAAATGTAATAAAAATAACATACTTGTCATTTGTAACGCTGCAATTGATCTTTGTAGATTTGTGCGTGTTCACAATAATGAAAGGCAATTGAATTGAGGAATTCGGTGTTGGAATGATACCTTGCCGTTCAGCCTCTTTATTGCGTTCCATAAGACTTTTGAATGATACCTGTTGCAACAGCAGCTCACGCAGTTGTTGCTCTTTGGCTTCAATTCGTTCTCGCCTCTTTGTATTCTCTTGTTCCAACGCTGAATATTGCTTTAATGAGAAGAAATTTATTTTGTTTTTTTAATGCACAAAAAATTGCTTTATTGTTTAGAAAAATTAACAAACCTCAACGGAATTTTTGGGCAAACCAATCCAGCGTATTTCTTTTTTGTCTTTCGCAATAATATCCATTGCCATCAGTACATTTAAGGCATCGTACACCCGACGACGGATATTCTTCTGATCACAGTTGGTCGATTCGTTGGTTTGATTTTGAACCTCTTCGGCCACAAGTTCGTCGGCTACTTCATTGTAAGTCGTGGTACCCTTCTCTTTGACCTTTTCACAAACCTTCATTGAGAAATGCTTTAAACCTTTACCAGTTTTTTCTGGTTTTCGTTTCCTTTGTACTGACTGTGCGCTCGTGTGACTAAAATAAGAAGTTTAATTTTAATATGGTTTTAATTCACGCAAACGTTTCTGAGATCTCTTAGCAATCTCAACAGGGTTCCTCAGTAAAATTTCTCCACTTTTTCCTGCCAAAAAATAATTTGGATTCGCTTCCTTAGCTTCTTTCGGAGGAAATACTCAGAGATCTCAGAAACCTGAACTGGCTTAATCATAACTTACGCTTTTGATTTATAGTGTGAGGGTTGACTACTATTAACAATGTATTTTGGAGCCTTTCTTTCGGTCTTGATAACAGTTTGCTGAAAAAAAATTGTATTTATAAATAAATTAACAGATGCAACATCATCAGTATATAAAATGAAGGGCTAAAATTCACTTTTTTGTATATTAAAATTAACTAAATTATGGGTTTACCCTCCATGAGGGTAAGCTTTTTCGTAGCGAAGAGGCTTACGGTGACTACTACAGTTAAACTTGAGCTATGCGATCGCGGAAGTTGTTTCTGTAGACGGGCCACCCATGGTTGACAGGGCGAAGTGGAGTAGGATGTCGGTACTATTTTTTTTTTTGTGATAAGAGGAAGACTTAGGCAAGAAGTCTTGGGCTTTATATCGGTAAGCGAGGGCCAGGTCACAATCCGCATCAAGGCAAAATTCCAGAACGTGAAGCTGATCTGTGTTCACGACCCCCACTAACAGAAGGATGCCCCAATCATTAAATAGTTTAATGACCTCCTCAAGTGCACGTACGATAAGCGCCCGAAGTACTACATCAACGCCAGATTTAGTAAGGAGGAGGTATACAGTTCAATAATTCGAAACACAGTTTGCATACCGAAACGTCCAATAACGGACTCAGGATGATTGTCATCATTGCAAGCACACAATTCCCATACCCCAATATACACAAGGGTACTTGGCGGCCATGTGATCAAAAAACCGTCAACCAAATTGATCACATCGCGAATGATGCCGGACATGCTTCCAGTATCTCGGTGGTCCGAACGTTCCGTGGAGCAAAAGTTGACTCAGACCATTTGGTAGTGTCTCGAGTACGGATGCGGATATCTATGACGATTTTGATGTCGCAAACTCAAATCGCTAGACTGCCTACACTTTTGCTGAATGCGTTTCTTTTAATCTCTCGGCCAGCCAGCCACCAGCAGCAACCTTAAATGACCAGTGGACACATTGTCAAAAACCCATCAGGAGCGCCGCCACTGACGTGCTGGGTTTCACAAGGCGACCACAACGAAACTCCTGGCTCGGCGGAGAATGCCGGCTGGCGCATGCAGCTAAGAACAAGTCCTATCAGGCAATGCTGCAAACAAGAACCAAAGCCGCTGAGAGAGCTGCCCGAGAGCTCTTCGGGCAAAAAAGAAGAGAGGAACGTCGGCGCCGACTTCTCAGGAAGAAAAGGAGGAAGCACGAGAAGCAGACGGTCGGTCTATTGAGGATTGTACCGGCGGCGAAGGGGATGTTCGAAAATTCAAGCAAAGATTAAGAAGATATACCCAAGGCTACAAGGCCAGAACGGAAGCCTGCCGAGATGAGAGTTGGAATATGTACACAGTCGGTGCTGAGGATTGGAAGGAACATTTTTCTAGACTCCTGAATGGCGAAGATAGCCAACATTCCGCTGTTATTCCATTTCCATAATTTTGGCGATGATAGCCAACAATTACGTCCACCTGACCTAGATGATGTGCTCTTAGCGATTGCCACACATAAGACATATAAAGCTGCTGGTGCGGATGCCTTACCAGCCGAATTGTTCAAAGCAGCAGGAGATGGGTTGGTAGGGAGTATGCACCAACTCATCTGTAAAATCTGGTTAGATGAAAACATGCCCGGTGAATTGAACCTTGGTTAGTGTGCCCCATCCACAAAAAAGGATACGCTCTGACATGTACCAACTACAGAGGACAGAGACATAATCAGCAGAACAAAGCGAGCTGTGGTTGGTGCATTGCTAGTATTGAACCGGAGCCGTCAAAAATGGGATTGGCTGTTAATAAAGACAAAACGAAGTATATGCTATCAACGAGAAGGGAATTTCAACATCGACGACTGGGATAAATTTCCACGATGGATAGTTATAACTTCAAAGCAGTCAAAAACTTTGTCTACCTGGGATCCACTATAAAATCAAACAACGATATCAGTTCAGAGATCAAACGGAGAATTACTCATGCCAATCGCTGTTTCTTCGGGCTGAAAAGGCATTTAAGTAGTAAAGACCCCTTTAATAGAACCAAGGAAACGCTATACAAGTCCTTAATCATCCCAGTCCTGCTGTATGAAGCAGAAGCATGGCCGTTAAGAGATTCGGATGAAAATTTGCTGGGTTGCTTTCAGAGAAAGATTCTTCCATTCTGGATTGTAAGCGCCACCTTAAGTAAGTAGGCCATTAGGGCCCTGAAAGTTAAATTTTTTTCCATCAGAAAAAAAAACTCGATTCTACTTGTTTTTCTCCATCATGGTTGCGACATGTCTCTTTGCGGTTTGATGTTAGGGATATTTGTTCAGCAATTTACATATAACGTATGACACATTTCATTTGGAAAAACTAGCTGTAACATCCGATTTAACCTTTATTTTTGCAGCAGAATTGTGGAAATTCGAAGAAGTTTTGAGGATTGTCCATCTATCGGTGGCTGACTTGGCTAGTTAAATTCGGCTTTTCATGTGTTTCTATACCCGGAGACGTATTTGCAATACTATACCACTATAAATCAATCATTCATCAATCATGGTACCTATTAGACAGTTTCTAGGTATAATATATCTATTTCAAACGCTTGGAGCGTTTCTGATTTAAAGTTTCGTCTCCAAACAAGTGATGATGTTGTTCCAACTGCGGTTTGTACTAGGTATTTATAGGATTTTGCTTTAGCATGGGTATACAAATATTTGTCTTATCGATTAAAATATCTTTGAACTGTTGTTCCACTTTAAGCGAGTTCATCAGCTTCAGCAATGGATTTAATTCGATACAATCGAGTATTCTTAAGATTTAATTTAGTTCTGTCGAAAGTTTCAAAGTCGATTTAACCAAATTCACCACTGATTATACTCGATTATGCCAAATTTCGTGCTGGTACCCAGTTCCCTGGAATGTTTCTATTGCCAGACACCAAATACACTAGGTACAATGATTAGAAAGACGATATGAGAGTCCTATTAGATAGTCTGTTCATTTGTAATTGAAAAATGTGACCCGGCTTTTGAAGTTCTCAGAACTATAAGAATTAGCAGTGTTCCCTGTACATCATACTAAGTTCTGATAGAGCAATCCGACCATTTGAGATAGGAAAGAAAAACGGGAAACGAGCAATACAACTAAAGTTTGTTCAGAATAAAGTAATATCTGAAATTTAAAAACACTAAAAACCCTATAAGAAATGGAACTATAGGTATATTTGAGCAAAATATTAAAGACACCAAAAACTCGCAAGTGGTTTTTAGTGGTCAAGTTATAGAATTCAATATAACCTACTCCTATTTTATCTAATTTTTGCACTTACCGTTTGTGGGGCCTCATATTTTATAATAGAATTTGTCTCATATTTAATTGTTGGGGTTTGCCGGTCTGTAGCTCCTTGTGCACTTATCACTGTATATGTTAATTCATCTAAAGTAAATCCAAATTAAATTCCAAAAATAATCCTTGTAATAAATTCTAGTCAATAACTTACTTTCTGCAGGTTGTGTGTAGTTGTTGTGATGCATTTTAACAAAATGTGACTGATTCGATCCATCCTTTGAGAAAATAAAATAAAAAAAAAGAATTCCAATTATTCAATGATAACACCACAACCAAAAAAAAAACCTGATTAGGTTTTTATTATTATTTTTTTTTTTTTTTTTCAATGAAAAAAATATAAAACACAAAACGAAGACGAGAAAGAACTCGTCTCAAAGTTTTAATAGAAAAAAAAAAAAATAGACATACCAGCTGGGTGTAGCCTCCTCCCATGCTGGAACCCAGGTTCGAGTATACAGCGCTGCTGGAACTCATCGAATCATGCTCCTGTTTTATTTCAACATTTTTCAGAATCTTCAGAAATTTTCCTGAAAATTATTTTTTTTCCATGCAAAAACATGCAAGTAACAAAATTAGTTTTCACTACCCCACAATGATATAAATTGCAAGTGCTGTCCCCTTTCGGAATCAGGGGTTCAATGTGATTTGCCAATGCCTCTCCATTTATGAATAAGAATATTAGAAAAAAGCGCCATAAAATATATTTCATTTCAGGAAAAAAATTGCTTATGTGGATAGCCAGTAGATATTTTATGCTGACGCACAATGTTCAATGTTTTTTTTTTCTTTCTTGAACCAAAAAAAAAAAAAAGACCGAGGAAAACCACACGAACCATCTTCTTTGAGGAATCGGCGACTTACCATGTTCGTCTTGGACAAAATAGTTAACTTCATCTGCCCCCGAGTGTGCCATAACAATTTCCAACTCTCGGTTGTAATTTGTGCCGCCCGAATTTCTTCAGAGCAGGGAAGGCCTTTCGAAAGCGTAGAAGAATAAAAAAAAAAACACCTTACCGCCACCGCCGCCGACGAAGTCTCTCAATTCCTGTGTCTGTCCACTTGATTAATTCTCTTTAATTCAATCTTAAAAAATATGGACCCAAGCAATGATCTTGAAATTTAATACAAATCATTCATAAAGGGGGCAAAAATTAAAATTTACAAAAAAAAAGGGAAAAATCAAAATTAAAGAAAAAAAAAAAAAAAAGACGACTAGAGCCCACCACACAGCGCGTTTAAGTCAAAATGGCGAGGAATAAAAAAGGTGAACACTCAATTTTTAAGACACGAATTTCACACACTAAATGGAATCAAATTTTTGTCAATTTAATATGAAAATATTGTGGAAAAATTCAATATTTAATTGAGGTAATTTTTATTTAAATAGCTTAAAAATTGGCCAAGTTATTTGGGTGTGAAATTTTGTAATTTTAATGCAAAAGCAGTAACTTTTGGTGCAAGCAGCTGATTCGATTTTGTAGGCGAATGTCGAAGCGCGCGCCAAACGACGAAAACACGCATCACTACTGAGGGAGACCGCTATTAGCCGGAGTGAAGTGAAGTTGGTAATACAACATTCCATTGACCTGTTCACGTATAGATGGCGTGGTAATGAACACCTAATTTATGTAAGATGCTTTAATTAAATTAAATAAAAATAATATTTTTATTATTATATGCAATTGCCTGAAGATAATTAATACACATTTAAGAGGAAAAAAGTCTTATTTTTACATTTAAAATTGAAAATTTATACTTTAGCAAATACACAATCCAATTGTGATTTTTTAAACTGCTGCACACTTCGTGTGTGTTGATTTTGACTTTTTGGGCTGCTGTCAGCTGGATGTGTTTACAAATTCAACGGTAGTTGTTGTCAACAAAAAAGTATTGGCGGATTTTGAAAAAGACGTTACAAAGGGTTTTTTTTTTTTAAATGAACTAGAATGCAATTTCTATGACCTTGGTATAAAAATTGTACGGCCTTTTTCGTATCTTTATGTAGTAACTAATAAGTAATTATGAAAGAGATCATTTCGGATTTCTGTCAGGTTTTTAATTTGTGTATTTCGGAGCACTAATATAGACTGTTTCGACTAGAGACCAAATGAGGTAATTTAGCAAATCTGATGAAAAGTGTTTTCATTACAAATTAGGTATCTCATTTCGTTGACAACTCATTTGCCGTGCAGTAAATAGTGTGTGTGCGAAATGTGTGGAGACTTCTACAAATAATTTTGATTATCTTTAATTTCACTAGCTGAACTGCGTACTGCTGGTCGAAAAGCAGAACCACATTTTTTTCGTTGAAGCCTAGTACGCAGCTGAAGCGAAACGACATTTTTCGTTGGTCTCCAAGAAGACAACGAAAACCTCAGCGGAAAATATTGATGTAGAGTTTCACAAAAAATAAAAACAAAGACAAACGCCAACAAAATCACACAAATTCGAGCTACAATGCAAGAAACAACATAAACAACAAAAAATAAAATCAAATGTCATTTTTCCGCACACAAATAATGTCAATTAATTATATGCGCAAAGAGAATTTAGACTTCTACAAATAAACCAGTATAAACTAATTTCGTTGGTCGGGAACTGCATACTGGAGAAAGAAAAGCAGAACGAAATTTTTCGAACTGCCCATGAGAAAGATGACTATGATGTCACAGAAATACTGCCAAAAATTTAACTCATATCTTGTTTTCCGTTAAAGTCTAGAACGCTGCTGATGCTGATGATGGTTGGTCTCCAACCAGAGACCAAAAGCTGTCAAAGTATTCAATGTACGCAAATACAAATTTACGAACACCAAAGCGACGGAACTGGAATCGGAGCTAAGCCGAAATCGGAATAGATGGCTTACTTTTAACTTTTACGTACAACAACTTTGACGTCTATCTTCTTGACACACAATTTATACAAGTCAAATTTGATTTCGTGGTTATTAAATATTTTTCATTGTTAGTGATTTGATAAAAAGAAATATCTAAATAGCCAAAAAATTTAGAAAATGGATAAAGCTGAAAAAATAATTCAAGTGGTCAGTGAAATGGGCGTGCTGTGTAATCTTATAAACAGAAATTATAAAAATTTAAGTGCGACAGTGCGTCACGAGATGTGCGACACGATTTTTATATGAAAAACGTTTTGTGCTTATTCGCATTTGGTGTGGGTACTCTCATATGACGCTGTGTAAATAAATTTTGGCGCTGTCATGACGCACTGTCGTGTCGCACGGTCGCGCTTTGGCTTGGGCAAGCCTTTAAATGGTTTTTAACAGCGAAGATGATTGTTTACTTTAAGGTGAAAAAATGTGTTGTTTGAATGATACAAAGTGATTAAAATAAAAATCAAAAATGAAAGTAGGCAGAAAATAGAGTGAAATTGCTCCAAAAATATTTTGTTTGCCCCAGTTGATTGCGGGTTCGTGACGTCACGATTGTTTGACAACCTTCACCTTACATTATACGCAATGCGTAATTTTTAGTAGTTGTGTATCATGACTCATACCTTTACAAGCAAGGAATATGTTCAAAGGCTTGTCCAAACTAAAGTGCGACAGTGCGACACGAACTTTTATATGAAAAACGCTTTGCACTTTGTCGCATTTTGTGTTTGTACTTTCATAATGACGCTGTGTAAATAAATCTGCCTTTGTCTTATCGCACCGTCGTTGCCCAAACCAAAGTGCGACAGCGCGACAATGAAAACGCTTTGCGCTTTGTCGCATTTGGTGTGGGTACTCTTAAGGCTTGCCCAAACCAAAGTGCGACAGTGCGTCACGACATGTGCGACACGATTTTTATATGAAACGTTTTACGATTAATCGCATTTGGTGTGGGTACTCTCATATGACGCTGTGTAAATAAATTTTGGCGTCACCGTGTAGCAGTGTCGTGTCGCACTGTCGCGGTTTGGTTTGGGCAAGCCTTTATATGAGAATGTGTAAATAAATGTTGCTGTTGTCGTGTCGCACTGTCGCACTGTCGCACTTTGGCTTGGGCAAGCCTTTAACAGAAGAAAGTGCCTTGCCTGTGATTTTTTTGTTGGAAGAACAAAATTTTAGTAAATCCACTAAATTTCACCGGTCGAACTGCTGAACGAAAAGCAGAACGAAGTTTTTCGTTTTAATTTCGTTGTGTGATTATTGTACAAGATTTTTTTTTTTATGTAATTTCTCGTTTCGCATCAGCCGTATACTTTGTCCAGAGGGATGATTTTGGCTTCTACATAGAGTCGTTTGGTGTTGCTGTAATGTTCTTGCCGCTGTTGGTCGAAGAAAAGTCCGGTGCAGATCCTCAAGGCTGTTTTCGATATACATAATGTAGTGTGCCACACTGGAAAGCTGTAGATAATGACTGTTCTAAGGAGCCACTTGTATTTTAGGAGTTTAGTTGGCTGGCTCAGTCCGGTTGTTCCTTTCATCAAAGAGTAGCTTTCTTAGTACATCCCTTGAGTGCTGATTGAATATCAGCAGCTCATCGAAATTGATGCCCTATGATACTTGGTGTTGCGTTTGACTGGCAATCGAGTTCCGTCTCTGGGAGTGTTAAGTGATGTTTCTACTGTTTCCAGCAGAGCGACTGCCTCGTCCTTTTGCCGAATAGAAAAATTTATACCTTATACAAGATAAATTGTTACAAGATGACTGCCCGGGAGTAAAACATTGCGAATGAATTAATTTTATATCGATGATTTTTTTTTACCAATAACCATGCTTGTGCTACCACCCCAAATGTAATCTTTCGTCAAAAAAAACTTTCGTTTTGCACAAACTTCAACTTGACGTTTACATTGCGACATTTGTATTTTGATTGCAAAATAGAAAGGAAAAGTTTTTCTTTCTTTTTATTGTCCAATAACGCATCTCTAGTTGATTTCTCAATAAATTTTAAAGAAAAAATGGAACTGCGGAGGCATATTTAAATTAATTTAATAATATTGTCTTGTATCATCTTAAATTAAAACAAATAATTGCAAGCCGTAAGAAAATACACTTGGAAAACACTTAACTTTTGACAACGTACGCACAAAAAAGATCTTTCGCAATTCTTTTTTTTTTGGAACGAACAATCTTAAGAAAAAAACTAAAGAAAAGAAAGGAAAAAATAATATTTTAAATTAAATTTGTGTGACAGAGTTTGGGATAAGATGGGAGATTCAATTGCAGCCACAATTCACGAACATGTTCTAGAAGCTATATTCTCCTATTTAGATCTAAGAGACTTAAGAAACTGTTCACTCGTCTGCAAAAAATGGTATCGCTTCCTCAACGACGAAAACAATGACGTCTGGCGAATGCACTGTATACGAAAATTAGCCGAGGAAGCACTTAAATCAGATCTGCTATCATCTGTGCCCACCTATAAGACAAAACTGAGGGCATTCTACCACGCCTGGAATCCAAATGACTGCTCTAGGAATGTATATATCAAACCAAATGGATTTACTCTGCATCGGTTGGTTTTCTTTCTTCTTAAAATCAATAAAAGTAAATTTCTTCATCGAAAATTTATTTGATATTTCAGTAATCCTGTTGCACAGAGTACGGACGCAGCGAGAAGTAAAATAGGCTTTCGACAAGGACGCCACGCCTGGGAGGTCATATGGGAGGGTCCACTTGGAACAGTGGCAGTTATTGGAATCTCAACAAAGGAAGCAGCTCTGCAGTGCCACGGTTATGTAGCATTATTGGGGGCAGACGACCAGAGTTGGGGGTGGAATCTTGTTGATAATCATTTACTTCACAATGGAGATGCACAGGGAAATTATCCACTGCTAAATAATGCGCCAAAGTATCAGGTTAGTATAGCTGCACAATATAAAATGTACTCTACTGTTTATATTTATCATCCGGAAACTCTTTGTTGCGACTATGACTCCTTATCAAAAAAAAAAAAAAAAATGATTAATTGTTTAGTTCTAATCAGTCAATCAATCAATTTACAGACTCGATTCAGAATGAATTATATTCATAAAGTAGATATAATAATTTGAATAATACATTCAATTAATAGTAAAAATGACAAAATTGCTGAACCTTGTAGACTTATAAGACTTTTTGTTGGAAACTTTTAAGCTGTTCCCAAATTAGTACGCTAACTTAGCGTGAAAACAAAAAATACCAAATGGGTCGCACGGATGTACTTGCTCTAGCAAAATATATTGAACCTGTTTAAATGAAATTCTTTGTTGCTTCAAATTTAATAACATATTTATTAAAAAGAGAATAATTAGATCTGATTTGGAAACCAACATGCCTCTCCAGGCTGTCCTGCCGTTATCAGGCTGCCTCTAGTTACACATACCAAGTTGACTGAAGACGTCCTCGACTTGTGAGCGCCAACTGGTATGTTCTCCTCCCCTGCTGCGTATGCCATCAGGGCTGGATTGGAAGACTTGTCGAAGTTGTGCGTTTATGTAAATATGATCCACGTGTCCCATCAGCCATCTCAACCGTTGTATTTCAGCTTTTCAACCCGGTTAACGTCGAGCGTATAGTCAAAACTTTTTTCTGTTTTTTCTGTTTATCGTTTTTATTATATACCAAAGCAAACTTCTTGGTTCTACCTCAGAGAACACGTTTACTACTTTTTTGTTGTTGTAACCAATTAAAGCAAAAGTCTAAAAGACCTCGCCCATGACAGCTACAACGAACGACCGAATAAACGAACATATGAGATTTTTTTTGGTACATTTCTAAAACTAATTTTTTTTTCAAATTCTTTTTGTTATATCCCAATTCGACCATTTTTCACTCAAATAAATTCTCTCGAAAATCACTAAAAAAAATCAAATTTTTTGTTATCCTTTAATTTTTTCCACCGCTGTATTTCTTATAAACTATTATGGTTGAGTAATGTCTTTGAATATTACAACTTCTTTAGTACGATTATTAAAGCCTCAAATTAAAAAAAAAAAAACAGATTCAATATGGGTTTTTAAAAAAGTTTTAGGGAATCTACAGAAAATGTGTCATATCTGCCCACACTAACGTACATACTTGAACTTTCGTAGCTGATGACCATTCCACCATTATCTTTCAATCTTATGACTAGTTTTATTTGTATTCTTCAAGGTTCAACCCAAAACCCACCTTTCCCTGTCGAATCTTCTTTTCCATACTCCTTCGATACACACAGGACTAAGGATCACTCGAAAAATCTTTGCAAAGGGCGTGAATGTAGAACACCTCCGTCTTCTTTTAAATTTTGCCTTGATGGGGATTTTGACAAGGCCTTAGCTTACTTCATTTGAGCCAAAAACTTCTTGCTTCAGTCTTCCTCTTATCACAAAACCGCACCCAAATAACCGCTGTTTCTTCTCCTAAACCACTTTCCATAGTAGATATTACACGATAGTGTAATAGTAGATGTCTCAACTTATTGTTCAGCTGCTCGTGGTCTGTAAAAGTACAGTTTATCATAGGTACGTATCCGAAATTCGTTGTCCTTGTTTCGTTTGCTGGGTTCGTTAACATTAAAATCATTCGTAACAGAGGCTTGTTGGTGTTTCGGAACAAGCTGTTTTTCCTTTCTAGGGAAGTTTCTTTGACGCACAACCCCCACCCTGAAGGACCGATTATTATTAGTTAGCTCCAAGAGTGAAGAGCCTGAGCTCATTCTCGACCTGACCTCCCAATATTTCGCAATAGCAGACCGTATAAGCTATAAGGTGATCACTGACTGAAACTGTTGACGGTTGATTCCCTCTGGAAAAATCCTCCGCTGTCGCCTTGATGAATGGAGAAAGCCTTAGCCTCCCCCCTCTCGTTTCCTACTCCCCAAACAACCTTCCACAGGGAATAAACCCCCCCCCCCCTAATCTTCAGCAATTCCTACATTGTAAAAAGACTATTAAGCTTTTATATAAAATTGAAATGTAATATGAGAAGACACATTTATCATGAGAACTCGATTTCCTTTACGAAGAAATACTCAACCTTATTGTTGGTTATGCGTATTCCAACCGAAAACCCTAGCATGTCACTTTTCCCCTATTATGAAATCCAAGCAAAAAGTTGTTCATTGCCTGAATTCCCAACTAGAAATAAATTTGTGCATATCTTCGAACACACTGCTTACAGCCGATTTCTTCTCATGGTCATAACTTTTGAACCGGTACTAGTGCTCAAATTTATTGTCCATTTTAACGTTAATATACTGCGGACACTAGGCAGGGTTCCTGGGAGTTGAATAATATTTGAAATAATTCCACTCTCAGGAAGCTTGAGGGCTGTCCGAAGCGTATTTACACTGAAATGGTAACCCCTTCTTATGACAAGATCCGGCACTGGCTCTAGTGCTATGTGAAAAAATTGGCTGTTAGTAAACCAAATTTAACTAATAACGTAGAATTTGTTATAAACAATTAAATGTTTTATTAGAACAAGTTGGAACCTACTAATACAAATTTCTTTTTTATTAATTTTTTATAGGTAGGTGAACGAATACGAGTCATACTAGACTGTGATGACAACACTCTTTCGTTTGAAAAGAATTACGAATTTTTAGGAGTAGCGTTTAGAGGTAAGAATATTTTATCAATCAATACATACATCAAATTCCAATTAAACTAAAAATGACAATTTTATTACATTCTTCTAGGTTTGCCGGACAAAAAACTATATCCTACTGTTTCAGCGGTATACGGTAATACAGAAGTATCCATGGTTTATCTGGGTCCACCATTAGACGGTTAAGAACTATACATATTATATTTGCAATAGGACTATTATATGCAATAGTATGCAACGTTTTTTTTTGCTACTCTCGCGTATTTGCCCCGCCCACATTCCGACATGATTTTTTTTATTAACAAAATAAAAAAAAAAAAAAAAACAAACAAACAAAGCAAACTGCAAAAACAAATAATGCAAAAGCAAAATAACAACACACAACGGTTAACATAATAATATTATATTTTATATACACAGTTGCAGAAAAAAAAGTAGAATGATTATTATTTAATAATGCATAAATTAAATTCCTTTTAGTTTGAAAAAAAAAATACATACCCTTATACATTATACATAATTTTTGTTTAGTTATTAAGTAGAAAACAAAAGAAACAAGTCAAAAGAAGCTGTTCTCATGTCGCAATAAATATTACTATTTATTTATTTTGTTTCATAGGATAATTATTAATTTATAAAAATATCCGTTTCTTGTATGTCGATAGTTTTTTTTAGCACTTTTTAATAATTATTGTTTTCTTTTTTATGATTGTACCTATACCTACTCCTGTTTAAATTATTAAAAAATAAAAGTTGTCGTTTTTTATGTTGTCTGTATATTGGTGCTAGTCAATAAAGATCATCCCCCTCCAAATGAAAAAAAAAATAAATAAATAAACAAAAGATTATTATTAATGAGAAAAATCATGATTTTGTACAAAAAGTGTATTTTATTCAAATTAATTTTTAAACTACAAATAAAAATCATCACAAGAAATGTGTTTTTGTTTTTTGTGAGAACTTAGGGATTGAGTGTCAATTCATCATCATCGTCGAAAAGATCTTCAAAGTCATTGTAGAAATCTGCATGAACATGTTTTTCATTGGTGGCCAAGTCCATGAGGATTCCCGAAGAACTACCAGACTAAAATAAGAGAAATGTAATTAAATTTTTTCATATAACTTTTGAGTGATTTATGGAATATACTTCTTCAAGATCCATAAAGCCAGCCCCCTCGGGAAACATTTCATCTGCTGCTAGTGTTGGTTTCATATCTTTTATTGTTGAATCCGTTTTGGATAGTTTTTATAATATGTAAAATGAAAATTGAATTTTTTGTTTATATTCTTGAGTAGCACGGCACAAATTTTGCAAATTTTTCTATTTCTTTTTATTTTTACAAATAAAAAAGCTTCTTTTGACTTTTACACTTAACTGTCAGTTTTCAGTGCTCAGAGATAGTGAGTTTATCATTAAGCGGTGGGCGTTGTTAATAATTTGTAGAGTTGCAACCAGATGAGCTAGTTCTAACAAGCACACATGTATTCTGAAATAGGAATTTGTATGCCGGGATCTTACATTCGATTTTCCAATGTCGTCGTTGAAAAAATGTTGGGGGTATTCATGCAACCTTGGTAAACGTGGGAAACATAGTTAATGTGAAAATCATGTCAAAATTGCTATGGAAATGACAGTTAGTTTACCAGATTCTGCACTTTAGTCGTGTAAGAAAAAGAAGAACAAAGTTTTCCAGTGGAACAAAATCTAATGTTATCAAAACAACAAACAAAAACCGTCAATGGAAAAATAGTTGAATGTACAGGACCCTATAACACAAAACTACAAATACTTTGAAATCTTTCGATTTTGTATACAAAATTGAGAAATCTTACTTGAAGCTTGTAGCATTGTGTTCCTTAGGTCGTTTCAAATCAAAATTCCTGTGCTGGGTTTTTTTTCGATAAAGGCTTGCCCAAACCAAAGTGCAAAAGTGCTGCAAAATTTATTTTCACAGCATCACATGAAAGTCCTCACACCAAATGCTACAGAGCGCAAAGCGTTTTTCATATAAAAGTTCGTGTCGCACTTTGGTTTGGGCAAACCTTAGTTCCAGTGGATATTCACGATAGCTGAAAATATTTCGGGGGAATAAGTTATGTTTCCAGGGAAGCAAAATTTCCCTAGAGATTCCCAAAATCCCATCCCGGGCCCATTATCTATTTATCGACAAAACGTACATAAGAGAATCTTGCGAAAAAATTCCAATCTTCCACGACGCTCACATCTGTTTGCTCCTTAAAACAATAACCACAAACAATGCCCCACTTTCAGATATTGTCATCCAAATGTCAGACCAAAAAGGCTGTCAGAAAATTATTCCACGGTGGAGAAACCATTTTTTCTTCTATTTTTGTTGTCCTCCGATACCGATTAGAAGTAAATTCTTTTTATTGAGAAATGGTTCGTGTCGGCTTACAAATAAATGCAACTCTAGAAAATATTGATGAGCTAGAAACATGTCATCCCAACTATTCATTCTTCATCAAAATTAAGTGTACCAATTGTGGTGAGGAATCGGAAAAATGGCATGATATCACCGAATCAGAACGAACCCAACAAGACTCCCGCAATCCTGATGGATTTAACTTTTACATGAAATGTAAAATGTGTAGCAGAGAAAATACAATTGATATTGTTGAAAAGACTAATGGTAAGTTCAAAGAAGTGTCAGAAAAGAACGATCCTTAATCTACCATCTTATTTCGTGTTTTGCGCTCTTTAAAGTGAAATATACTCAAGACGATTCAGGCAAATTGAAAACCATTGTCATCTTTGACTGCCGTGGAGCAGAACCAACTGCTTTCTCACCTCGAACGGGCTGGATTGTAAAATCTTCAGAGAATGGACAAACTTTCGAAGATGTTGATCTCTCCGAGGATGATTGGGTTGAGTACGACCAAAAGAATAATAACTCTGTTGGAATCTATGAATTCTCATCTCAATTTATCAAATTAAAGAAATAGAAAATTATAAATAATGTTTTAGTTTTATTAAAAAAAAAATTTAAAAACCATTTTCTTTTTTGTTTCTTAAAAACTATAATAAAATTCTTTTAAAAGATTTCTTTTTTTTTAGTTACATTTGTCTGCAACTATTGGGAACCTAACTACCCTTATTTCATTACCATAATCACAAATTACAGAATTACAAGCTAACATCATTATTTTTGGACATAATTGAGAATTTGAACAGTCTAGTTTGACTTCTCTCGCTGGTTCACCAGTTCGAACATCCCAAACAATGAGGGAACCTGGAAAATATAAAGAAACAAAAGTTATTATATTATTATTATTGGCTTTATTCATTTCTACACTACACACATGTTGTTTTGATAACAGAGAATAAAATTGAAAAACAGTATATTCAATATGGATTATTTTATAAATTGTGTAGAAAAAGATTATATTTTCAAATAAAATTTGGCTACCACAGCTCAGAATAGTAATTGAATGGCTTCTTCATTGAAGTAAACGGTCGTATCTTTCTTTTAATTTTAAGAGGAACAAAATCAAGTTTAAGGGAATCAACACCAAAGGATAAAAATATTAATTTAGAAAAACAAAATAAAGTCCAAAGCGGAGCACTCTGCACCACTCTCTCTGCTGCACTGAACACATTCAGCAAACAAACGTATGCAAGCACAACTATTCGACTCAAAGCCTCTTCACAGTGGATAAATAATGATATTAGCCACTCGATCATTCTGGACTCATTCAGATCACGGGCCATTGGGACATTTTTGGAAACTGAGGAGCTGCGGAATCACCAAAAGTGGAACACAAACACCTGTATTACCAGATAAGGTGAATATAGATATTCCTATCGCTACGTGAAAACTATTGCTCAAACATGATGCTACACACAAAACAAACCGTAGGTGGAATTAAATTACTACATGCTTGGCGACAATGCAGATCTGGCCAGTACTAGATCTAAAGCGCTCCAAACGTTTAATATCATTAAACGGATCTCAAATCAGCTCCGTTATAGGTGTCATAACTGAAAACTGTCTAATAGGTAGGCACGCGACACTGCTTGGAGTTTTCACTAATGATTTATGCAGAAGTTGCATGGACGAAGAAGAGGAGGAATCGATTCCCCACTTTCTCTGTACATGTTCTGCTTTAAGACGTTACAATGGACCAAACTATGGTCTAAGTGTATCGGCACTCTTGCTGATAGCCACGTCAACCTAACCTTAGCTAAAGTGGCACTCAGTTTAAGGCCGATATTCATCGAACGCTCAAAAGTTATGAGTGCTTATTAACCTATGCACCAAGGAATATAAGTGACCTATGACATGAGTGGTATCGACCACTCTCAAAGTTGAGAGCACTGACTCCGTAAACTCCGATATGAGCGCTCATAACTTATGAGCGCTTCATGAATACCAGTTAAAGTGATCGAGACCTTGGTGAATAGGTTTATGAGCGTTCGATGAATACCGGTCTAAATGCTGCGAACATTTTTGTTATACATGCTGAAATTTGTCTCAAACGCAATAACGCACCACCTGAAATAACTAGGCTGCCGTCATAAATCTTCTTACCAAGCTGCGGAACTACCTATATTACAACTATTGGTTACAGTTCGTAAATTCGAATTTAAAAATCGTTTTGGCAATCGCTTCATATAAAAACATCTGTTTTTCAAAACATCAATGCGTCCGTCGCGTCGTAAGAAATGTTGTATACTTACCTAATTTACTGGTAACTAAGAGAGATGGCGTCAACATTAATAAATTAGAATATGCATTCGATATATTGATGGTATTGAGAAGATTCCCTTGAAATCGCTCCCAAACACGAATCCGTTCGTCTGTGCCCAGCGATATGACATAGCTAGGTGCACACGCCAAACAGCTTATTGAACCATCGTGCGCTTGAATGTTATACATACAAGTGCCCGTAAAGAGATCCCACACACACAGAAGACCATCCTGCGAACCAGATCCACCTGTTCCTGGTTGCCAGCGGTCTACAAAAAGGCACGTTATTGGTCCACAATGACCATGTAATGTGTACTCCACATCGCAGTTTTCTAAACTAAAAACCTACATAGGCAAGAAATTTGAATTAATTTAAATGTTTGCATGTAGTAAAATGCAAGAAGTTTGACTTACCTTCAAGGTATGATCTTGACTTCCAGTAAAGACCAAACCATTTATTACTTCCATACAGGTTATGGGTTGCTGGTGGGCCAGCCGTACCCCATCTAAGGTACACTTCATTTCTTCACGTGTTGTCTTTTGTAATTCATGTTCACGTTGCATTAATCCAATGCTTCCCGTTGAACTGGTACGAACGTGAGCTTTAAAATTATTTTAATTAAAAAAAAATAATTATATTATATAGCTGATGGACTCTTACTTCTTCGATAAGCGGACGTAAAGCCCCAGTCTATTTGTTTCCCTTTGTAGTAGGTTTCGAGACGATAAAAATCAATACGACCGCATAGTCTAGCCACAACTACGCGGTCGCCACTTAGATGAATGTGAGTAATGCCTTGGCTTCGTTTAGATTCTTCTTGATAAGCGCACTGAAATGAAAACCATATTTGATTGTATAGCAAAACACAAAACAATAACAATTCCAATCATTAAGAGTGCCACATACATATTACTTATTTTTGGAGCAGGTTAATTTTGTTATAATAATGGACTTAAGCTCATGGGTGCTAAGTGTCAAAATTCAAAATTTTGTACATTAATTTAATATTAAAAGTTTTTTGCGGATGAATTCATTTCAATTCTTAAGTAATGTAAGCTCATGAATAACTTAGGTAGAGTTTAAAAACTGATTAGTTTAAGTCAGTTTTTATTGCGAGACAAAGAAGACAAAAAAGTTACATACTGCATAATATAGGCTAAAAGCTGACAGCAAATTCTGGGAGTGAAGGTATAACCAAAATTCGAATACGCGTATAGATATGAACGATGACATAATATCAAATCGAAAAGTCTGGCAGAGATTTTTTTCATCCGTAGGCGGCCGTACGTTATGTTTTCCGTTTGTGGGTCGGGAGTATAACCATCACTTCAATTCATATGCAAACGAGAATTTTGCACTGATTTCAAATACATACTTAGATGTCAGACGTTTTACCTTCAGCTTTCCCAGAGCCAAGCGCCCCCGAAAAAACGCAAAAAAAACGTTTTGTTTTCAGCCTTTACATATTAAAACAAAAGATTTTTAAGAAGTTTTTGTTTGTAAAAAATGCATGCATACTTTAAGGGCGTCTGGCATGGTGAAGGCTAACCTAAAACTCCATAGGCGACCTACCAAAAAATTAAATGTGAAGTGGCAAATGGAACATCTAATCGGAGTTTTTTTTCGGATTTCCCATTATACTCCCGCTATTTTAGTTGTGAAATCTCCAAATTAAAGTGTGAAGCAGTAAAATGAAAACGAGATAGCACAATCAGCAGAAACGCTGATTATTATTTAAGTTACAAGTGCCAACTTGTAGCATTATCTCTCTTTCTAAGATTTTATTGCATGCGTTTTCTTTAATTTTGTTGATAGCCGCACTGCGCCAAGATAAGACCTACTCAAGGTATTAAAATTAAAACAAAAAATAGATTAAAATAAAGCTTAACCTAACCAAGGATCACTGGCTAAATAACATGGAAAAATACTATCATTCATCCACAATTTATAAATGTACTTTTTAATTCAAGGTTAAGTTTTGGGCGATATGCCAAAATACAAAAAAAAAAAACAATAATACAGATAAGAACAAATCGACAGATGCGTTTCTTTAAAAAAAAAAGTAATCTAAGCGAATATTACCACACACTAGGTGATTTGAAAGTGATTCCAGAAATAACAAACAATTAAAATAATAATAATAGCATCACTCACGCGAATGTTAATTTTTTTTTTCTAATTCAACATTTTTGCAAAAAAAAAATAGGAATCAGAAATGCTTGAAAAGTATGATTAGAATTGAGTGGTAACAAGAAACGCGATCTTAAAAAAAAACCAAAAATTTATCACGAGTTATATGAATGCTTTGATTTAGAACTAACTAACACTAAGGATACGAAAACAATTTAATTCAAGTACCGATAAACCTTTTAACAATAAATTAAGTGTGCTGTTTTGAATTATGATATAAGCAAATGAATAAAGTGCAGAACATTTTAAAACATAATAATTGGAAATAAATGAAACTCACCTTTAACCAGCCGGCTGGAGACTCCCAAAGCTCAATTCGCCCATTAGCACATCCAACTGCAATCAAGTTGTCCAAATAATCCAAACACCAAACCGGCGATGCATTGAATCGTTTCTTAACTACTTGTCCATCGTCTAAGGTCTTTGCAATTTGCATATCAGCTCGACTAATAGTTGTCATGTTTTCGCCACTCTTTGCATCCCAAACTTTGATTTGTCCCTTCAAACAGCAACTTACAATATTCACGCCATCCGAAGCTAGGCACTCAATTTTATGTGTGTGACCAGCAATCTGGGTTGGTACAGCTTCTAAAATTTGCTCTGTCTTATGCGAAACTTCTGATTCGTTCCAGCTCGAGCGCCATTCGGCATAATTTCGAGTGCAAATACAACGATAAAAGACAACCATTGTATAGCAAAGAACAAAAACACTTACTGCACATAGCAGTATGGCAAAGAAAATTTCCATTGGGCTCTTGGGAAAAAACGGTGTTCCGCCGGGTGTTATTAGAGGAGATTCTCTGTTTTCATCATCGCTAAAATCCAAAGGATCCAGAGCAGCTGCTAATGCTTTCCATTGAAAATTTTGAATAACTTTCTCCTGTGGATTTCGAACGAGTATAGCTGCATCAGGCTTAATGGCGTGTGAGAGTTTAATTGTTGGCAATACGGTCACATAACGCCCACTCAATGAAACGTTGTATTGATTCATTATAGTCGACCAATGGAAATTCGATAGAAAGTAGTTTAACTCGAAATCCGGATACTGCAATTTTCTCATTTGTTCTGTAACATTAATTATGCCATCAAAGTATGTCTCAGTGTTTTTCTCTTCGTTAGCAGGACTATTACTTCTTGTCAGAGGAAGATTCGCGAAGAAACTTGAACTTCTTACAGCGTCCATTGCTCGACTGAAATCTTCATGATTAAAACTTGTACGATTAGTATCCATAACGAAGAAATTCTCTAAGAATCCAGAACTGTAAACAATCGATCCTATCCACACACTCATCCAAACCATAAAGGCACGCTGAAAGAAACGTGTTCTAGCCCAAAAATTCACAAGTTTCAAACGTTTTGGAATTTTCTGTTCATTTGAAACGATTGTAGGACGCTTTGGCAGATCACTTTCATTGAAAGACAACTTCGGATGCGATAGGGAACGATGGAATACATTGCCAGGTTGACTAGATGTATTTGAGAAAAAGCGAAATTCATTACGTTTGCTATCCACTGAATAGCTCAGCATCATCTTTGGCAAATGTTTTGCCTCCATTGTATACTCGATGCGTTTTATATTCATTGCAAGAATAGTTGAAAACAAAAGCATTTGCAGCAGGAAATCTGATAAGAGACCAACGATTGCAAATATACAAAATTCCTGGATAACCGGAACAAAAGTCGCTAGACCAATGGTTAATATGGTGATTTCCGTGAGCAGAGTCTTCGAAATATGCCAGCCTTCTTTGCTAAGGGCTTGAGCAACTCTTATTTTCACATCGAATGTTTCATCTGTGGAGACGACACTTTTTGTTATGACTAGACAATTCTCCAATCCAATGAGTATGACAAGATATGGAAAAATATCTTTCGATTGTAAGCTTATGGTTAGTCCAAAGAAGAAACACAATCCTAGTGACATCATGAGACTTCCGAGAACAGTAACGACAGAACACAAAGCTAGAACTAATCTTGACCGTATCATATCGATCTTTCGGACGGAAAAGTATATGTAAGTGAAGAGTAGAAAGAATGCGGTACATAATGGGACGAATTCGAAGATTTTAAAATCTCCCGGATAGAAAATGTACATAATTAATGATTTTTCTTCTGTGCTAGCGGTATTTTGGTGCATTGCGTACATGGTGGTGAGTTTTTGTTTAAGTGATTTTAGGAACTCTTTGTCGTTTTTTTGAAGGATAAGTGTTATGGCATATTGTATGACTCGTGATCTGGAACGGAGGGGATATCTCTTAAAACCTGTATCTTGTATTGGTAGTCCGAAGAGCATTTCCGCTGTTGAAACTTTGGATTTTTGTAGATTCTAAAAAGAGAAAATAATAATGTTTAATTAAATTAAATAAAAATCAATATTATGAATGTTTGATGATTTTTTATATAATAAATTTTGGTCTACTATTTTCTAGTAGCTCGGTCCAAATGAAATGAAATGAAATGAAAAAAAAATTGAAGGAAACTCCAAAAATAATATTTGTTCTTCGGAATTAATTCATTTATCCAGTTCAACGAGCACTTTCAATTGTCGAAGGAAGGGTTATGGGCTAGTTAGCCTTTTAAATAATATTTTCTGGTTTGGCAGAGTCATCGATGTTGAGATTCCCTTCTCGTTAATAGCATCATTGTTTTATCTTCATTAACAGGCAATCCTATTTTGGCACCTCCGATTCAATACTGGCAAATGCACCAACCACAGCTCGCTTTGTTCTGCCTATTATGTCTATGTCATCTGCATATGCAAGTAGTTGAACGGACTTTTGATAAATTGAACCAGTGGTGTTGACTTGTGACGCGTCGCCTTGTCTTAGACCTTTCTCAACATCAAACGGTTCAGAGATGTTCTTACCGACTTGGACGGAGCAGCGAGATTTCTCCATTGTCATCCTGCACAAGCGGACGTTTGGCAGGAAAATCCACATCTTATTCATAAAATCAACCTTTCCAAAAATACCAATCATTTTCAGATATCACTCCGGAATCTTGTTTTACTTAAATGCCTATTGTAGTTTTCTTGTATTTATATACGAACGACATCCGTAATAGGTATGATTGATGGGGAACATTTCTTTGATCTTAAAAAAACAATTTGGGTAACCTGCTGTCATAAAAATTAATAATACAACGGCGACGGTGGGGCTTGTTGAAATCAAGAATTCCATCAAAATCAAATCATATACAAATGTAGCTCGTAAGCATTAACTTGTCTAAGAAAAGTAAAACATACATTCATTTAAATAATTTTTACTTGCAATATATACTATGTAGGTACTATAGGGCAAGTTTAGGAATAATAAAAAAATGAGCTCGAGATAACAATGAAATATGACATTACGATGATAGAGTATGCAAAAAAAGTGGGTCCGGCAATTCTGCCATAGCCGCTGATGCGATTATTTGTTTTCAAACTTGGTAGTTAAGGGTTTTGAGTGATTCTCTAGAGGAGAAATTGATTATTTTTTAAAGACCAAAATTAATGGTACAGCGAAAATGGTATAACGAAAATGGGAAAACTTATTTTTTTTTTTCAAAAACGATTTTGATGAAAAAATGTATGTGTAGTACACATACATACATCAAAGTCATACTTTTGAAGTAAAAAAATAGCGTTAATAACGGTTCCTCTGTTTTTTTTTTTGTTCTGATTTCTTAATACAATTTTCAAAAAAAAAAAATTGTTTGGATTTTTTAAAAAAATTCAATTTTTTTTTTTGAAAAATCGACTTTTTGAAAAAAATGATTTTTTTTTGCATTTTTGGTTTTGCCTACCAATATTTATTTTTTGCAATTTTGGTTACTACCATTTTTTTAAAAATAAGTTTTGAGAATTTCCTTTTTAACGGAATCAAATGGCATACCTAGTTGCGAGCCCAAAACATTTTAAGAAGTATTTTAGTCATTTTAGTAATAAATTTTATGTTTTTTTTCAACATTTCCTTTAAAATTATTAATTTTTAAAAATTTCATATAAGATACTTTAACGTCCACAGCAACTTTGAACCTTAGAGCAAGTACGTGCGACTCAGACGTGCATTTTATTTTATTTTTTTAAAGCTGAAAACAAAAATTGTACACAACATAAATTCTCCCTATTTCTATGTGAGAGATAATTTGACCTTTCCGAAAGAATTTGAATATTCCTTTTGTATTTACGACGCCCATTCGTCTACACGTCAACGTGTTCTAACCATTTTAAGAATATATTATGTAACACGAAAGATATAAAAGAATAGTTTCCTTTAATATCTTGACGGGTTTTTTGTTTTTCTATTGATATGATGAGTCATGACAATTATTCGAAACTTCAAACTCGGTGTGTATTGGTAATAATTTCGTAGTAAATTGTGATCTTTATCAAGATTTTTATTTTCATTTTAACCCTAGGTACTCATGCTGAGAGCTCGTGAATAATTGTTGTGGTCGAGTAATAATAAACCAATAACAAACTATATGTACATGTATAAAAGAGATCACGCAAAATCAAGCTAAATAATCTATAGTAACAAAAAAAAAAAAAAAAAAACTCAGTAGACGACTATGTTTATGCGTGGCCACAATAAAAACAAACTCTGAATATTATTGAATCATAGATAAGATACAATTATGTCTGCATTCCATTATTCACTTTCATTTGAATTGACAAAAAAAATGTGAATAAAATCATAACACAAACCTATTGTGGGGCAAGTAATAAAAGCAAAGATTCAATTGAGATGCCTCCTGCCGCATTCTCCCGCTTTATTGAAGAAAAAAACTAAATTAAACACTCCTAATTGAATTACAATGAAAATGAAAAAAAAAAGAAATTATATATAAAAAAAGAGGAAAAAACCACTTACATGATATTGAAAGACCGTATTCAATATATTAGTGTCCTTAGTGAAGTTGTGTATGTTTTGTCCCCACAAATTAGCCGGCGACAACACCAGACAATTATATTCGGGGAATAATTGTTCACTTTGTGCCCGCCGCTTGACATTTTCCACATGAAGGCAAATGTGGTCTAGGGTCTTTTTGCTATACAAGAACAAAAAATAGAATTCAAATTTTGCGTAACAAAAGAGGTGTGTATGTGTACTTACCTCTCCTCTGACTCATGGTTGCGTACGACTTCAAGAAGTTTAAATACTTCATATAGTGGCGCTCGAAAAGCATCCATTAGTTGCATATCTTCTGTCCATGGAAACACGCTAGTGCGAAGGGTTATTTGTTGCACATAAAGCATAGGGCTGCTTTGCGCCCAGGGAAAAGGTGGGTCATATGATATGTTATTAACATTGAATATGTTATTCACAAGTGAGTAATTTTTATCGCCTTCGCCAAAGAGATTACTGTATTTACCCTCAAATGGCAGGACGATTTTTGTTGGTATGGTTCCAGGTAGTGGGATGTTTATGAGGGGATAGCTGAAAATAAATTCTATTCGATTAAAATCTAATAGCATTAAAACAAAAAAAAACATTAATTATACAGGAAAATGGAAACTTATGCCTATCTGCATGTAAAAGACTTTTGTTAGATGCTAGTTTCATAAAGATACTAAATTCACACTTGCTTTATTAAACGAAATGAATGTCAACTTAGCAATAAGCATTGAACTTGCTAGCTTGCGTATTGTACCTAACATAATCACTTATATAATGTTGTTTTTTCAAGTTTGCGCTATAATGAACTATGTACTATGAGACTTACATACATTAATGTAGCTATTCAATGAGACTTTGTTACAAAATATTTCTTTGATATTACTAAAATGTTTTAGTTTAACAGATTCCATTATTTATTTCTGTGTGTATTTGGGTAATATTAGATTTAAATTAAAGACATTAAAACTCATTTCAACAAAAAGATATATTTGTAATAATTACGTATTATTTGGTCTCATAAAAAGTAATTTAAGTATGCGATAAGTTTAACGATGCATTTCACCATAAATTAAAACAATAAATCGATTCTTAGCTTTGATTAAATTGCATTGATTAGTGTCAATAAAAAATGACAAACATGGGTTATTTTGATTATCTACACAGTAACTATATACATCAGACCTTGCGTCAAATTCGCTAGTTCTGATTTTTTGCTAAGTTTTTTATGATGTTAAGCCGATGTTAAATCCAATTTTTTAACCAACATTGGTTAAAATGCAAAAAAGCGCGATTTTTTTGCGCTGTTCTCAGTAAATGGCATTTACATGAAGGGCTAGTTTTAGGCTATAAACTATGTTTTACGGTTTTATTCTCACAAAATATTTAATCTTTAATCTGAGCCCAATACCATTTCTGTAGATTCAACAGTTTCCAAGACACAGCTTTTTAAAATGTATAACAGAAGGTAGTTGTAATTAAAAGTATATTAAGAGATTCTTAATGTTACCCATAACTTTAATTGAACTATTAGAACGTGTTGATTGGTAAAAAAAAAAGAAAAAAATTGTGAGGGGTGGGGTGTCTATATCCACTCGTTCAGACAGGAGGTGCAATTTTCTAAAAAAAATACTTTACATCAAATCCTTTAACTTATCTTAGAGCCAGCAACCTATTCTTGAATTTTTATTTTAAAATTAAGTTATTTTTTTTCGGTTTAAACTATTATTTACAAAAATTGTGCAGTATCTTGTACCCTGTAAGGTACTCCATACCTGCCTTGGCCTGTGCGAATTTGGTAGAGTCTACGGGATAAAGACGGAACCGTTTCAATAGGGAAAGAACAATCAACCAAATACAATAAGAATTATGACCAATTTTGACAAAAAAATATTTTTTTTACAAAAAAAATATGAAGACTCAACTTGGTTTCAACTATTTCAAGCATAAAAGCGTCGATATCTTAAAATTTTTCCATAGCTTGATTGATTTGAAAAAAGAAGTTTCAAGACTGTGTTTATAAACATTTGGCGTTTTTCTTTTTTGGCTCTGATGGCTCTGAGTAAATCTCTGAGCAGAGGCTAAGCGATCAGAGCAGATTATATCAGAGCCCTCAGGTTTAATTAATGAACACACTTGATCGCTGAACTGATTCCAGCCGGAATTTGTTCGCACTAAGCAACATTATTTTTTCAATAATAAAGAATAAAAAAATATGCTCAGCATTTCACTCGATTTACTTGGTCATTTTATTCTGAGAAAATCGGTTTAGCTCTGAGCTAGCTCAGATGTAAAAATGAAACATAAATTTTGTGGTCCGAGCTAAAAAAGAAACACATTTTTTTTTACAGTTCCGTGATCTGCTCAGAGTTAAAAAAAAAAAAAACGCCAATTGATTACAAAGTTTCGGCAAATCAATATATTGGGGTTATACCTATCGGACTGTACATGGGTCTATGCCATAACTTGGTGTTGAATTTAGTAAATGGAATAGCTGCTTAAAGCTTCGAGAAAAGGAATCATGTCCATGTAGAAAATTAATGCAATAGTACGATATAGGTCTCTATGTATTAATGGGATGGAATCGCTCATTCTTCTTTACTTTGAATTTCGACCCAATTTATTCGCACCATTAAATTAAAAATAGCCATTTGAAAAGGGTAAGGCTCAACGACACATTTTTTTGTTTAAACAGTAAGGAAAAACCAACATTTTATTTTAAGTTAATTTTTTTTATTATAAACATAATGAAAATCATCACTATACCCTGCGCCTTACTTCTATAGAGGGAAACAATAATCAGAAAGGTAAGTGTACCTAAATAGGAAGCCCAGATCAAGCATCAGTTTTTTTTCAAATAAATGGAACAATCATCGACTTAAGCACCATTAATGGAAGGAATCTGATTTTATCGGGGGTGGCAGCCTGTGAAAAAGCTGTAATTCCAGCCTATGAACTTGGTGGTAAAACACACAGGTTGTTGTTGTTTCATTCAAAACCTTGAATACAAGATCTAAGCTTAATTTTTTTCAGGTATTTCTTCTGTCTTAGTCTGATCTAAATGGACTTCTACTCATAAAATTAGTATATTTTATTAACAAATCATTTAAGCTGATTCCTAATTTAGCTTCGATGATTGATATCCAATTAATTCATTGTAATGTATCTAATGTCAATGTTGTTTTCTTAACCCGAAACCGATAATACTATTAATGATTGCTGGTTTCAGAAAAAAACATCATTTAATGGTAAATTTATATTACTAGGTACCTACATAAAACTTCGTCGCATACCTACCTACATATGCGTTTTCTAAGAACCTCATTATGTGAATATATGTATAACTACCTGTAAGAACAAATAAAAATGTTAACCGTCGATGCAGTTTATAAAGAATTCCTTAGGAAAACATTTTGTATTAAATCTTACTTGATATTTATTTAGCTGTCTGTTTCTCGCAAAATTAACACACGACTTTTCATAGAAAACACTACTAAGGTATGACGAAACCCAATGTTTTCATATAGAGTTCTAGATAAATAAATCTCATATCTACGTAGGTATGTACAATATTGAATTCACCCAATTTTGCTTTCCACAGAATTAATTATAAATGCAAATGCTATGATGCGACGCGACGCAGGGCTTGCAGTTTTTTTTTTAGTAAAA
This sequence comes from Meliscaeva auricollis, assembly GCA_948107695.1. Classification (NCBI taxonomy): domain Eukaryota; kingdom Metazoa; phylum Arthropoda; class Insecta; order Diptera; family Syrphidae; genus Meliscaeva; species Meliscaeva auricollis. The sequence continues at coordinate 27,325,408 of OX403619.1, read as the reverse complement.
ACATTTTCCTTATTAACTCAACGAATAAGTTAAGCTGACTATACTTTGAGACAAGTTTGCGACTAATTGTATTTATCTTTTCGTAAATTGTTAAAACAATGATATGTAAGTAAAACTAATCAATTCGATGGCGATTCCTCCTAAAAGTGTTAGCTTAGACGTTTAGGTTAAGAGCCAGCAGCACCTTTTACTGATATTTATGTAAAACAAAACAAACACACAGAATTACATCATTCTTTTTTTGAATTCTGAATGGATTCTAATGCTAATGCGTAGGTAGATAGTACTTGGGTACCTACTCGGGGTTTGGTGTACTTCAGAATTCACTTACCAGGAAAATAATATGGCAACGATTGCTATACTTGAGGCACATGTCGGATAGCTAGACAGGAAGAGTCCGTGTTTGTAGTAGCACTGGGACACCGAATCAGGCAGGCCGGAGCGTTTCTTTTTTTTCGTTCCGCCAACCACACGGCTGTCACTGCCGCCTCCAGCGCTAAAACTACTGCTACTTGTTGACCCCTCCGATGTCATGTTAAGTTTGATTTTTTTTTTTTATAGTTGATTATATTGCTCTTTGGCTTTTTTAATCGAATTCGATTTGGAATTTCGTTAAAGTAGTTTTGTTTCTGGGAAAACTGTTTTTTTTTTTTACTAACTATATTTTCTTCTCTTGTCAAGTTTACGTATGTAGGAAGGTATAGCTACAAAAATTTAATCTTGGGTTGCCGCAGAAGCAGCACTAGCAACGCAAGCATTATTCAAAAAATAGATTTTTATTAATTTTTGTATGGGTAGAAGCTATTTATGGATTGTTATTGATGTGATTTTCGTCAACCACATTCAATTGTGCGAAACCGCATACAGATAATTATGATTGCAAATTTTATTATAATTGTAATCAAACATAACCTTGCTGCACGCATCGATTTGGATCATTATTTTTTTTCTTTTTTCTTCTTATATGGGTATTCTATTTATTCCGTGTTACCGTTATCACTGTTATTGCCGCGTAATGCAAAGCACAATTCTATTTGGTGGCAAAATGTAATCAGAATAATTAATATTAATAATTTTTACCGAAGGAATTTACTCAAATGGGTTTCTTTTTGTGAAAAATAAAAATAGAATCGAAACAAAATGCACAGCACGGCAGAACGCAGGTAGAACAAACCGTAGAATACCGAACTCGCGAAAATTTGCAAAGGAAATAAAAATAAAAACCAAAGCCAGAGATACGTATAAGGAGATAGGAAACTTCTGACGTCACACAGATTTGCCTACAAGCTCAAATTGACCGTTTCGGCTAAGTATGCGTAAAAACACGCATACTTAGCCGAAACCGTCAATTCACCACTTTGGTGACTTAATTTGGCGGTTAAATTTAAAATTGGCCGTTAATTTGAAAATATGTATGGGTTGCAATATGTTCGTTCCAGGTGTCGATAATTTTTGGTGAGTTTCGAAATACTTGAAAATAATTTGCGACAGTGCGTCACGACATGTGCGACACGATTTTTATATGAAAAATGTTTTGGGCTTAATAGCATTTGGTGTGGGTACTCTCATATGACGCTGTGCAAATAAATTTTGGCGTTGTCATGACGCACTGTAGTGTCGCACTTTGGTTTGGGCAAGCCTTTACTGTATATAAATAGTTAAAATAGAGGCAAATTCTGGGTGCAAAAGTATTCTTGTATTCTTTTATTAGTTTGAAAAACTAAATAAACTAGTTATGTGTGCAGTTTTTTTCACGAAATGTAATTTCAATTTAATATTTTTTTGTGTTAAGGATTGCCCAAACCAAAGAGTCACACTATGAAAATCCTTGTCGCACTGTCACGTGGCTTTGTGACACTTTGGCTTAGGCTTAGTTTTTGTCGCACTGTAGTGTCACAGTGTCGCACTTTGGTTTGGGCAACGTAAACTGAAAAAGAATTATAACCTGTGTCGACTAGAAATAAATTGGCGAAGTTTTAAAACATTTTAAAGCTGCTCTTAAAACTTATAAGAGTCCACTCTAAAAAAAATAATTTTAGATTAAAGGCTTGCTCAAACCAAAGTGCTACAGTGCGGCAAAATTTATTTACGTAAGGTCATATGGAAGTACCCACACCAAATGCGGCAAACCGCAAAGCGTTTTTCATATAAAAGTTCGTCGTGCACTGTCGTGTCTCACTGTCGCACTTTGGTTTGGGAAAGCCTTTAATCTAAAATTATTTTTTTAGAGTCGACTCTTATAAGTTTTAAGAGTAGCTTTTAAATGTTTTAAGACTTGTGCCATTTATCTCTAGTCGAAACAGGTTATAACTCTTTTTCAGTTTACGTTTAGTTTTAAGGCTTGCCCAAACCAAAGTGCGACACTGCGACACTACAGTTCAAGAACTTTTATATGAAAAACGCTTTGCGCTTTGTCGCATTTGGTGTGGTTGCTTCCACGACGCTGTGTAAATAAATTTTGCCGCACTGTTGTGTCGCAGTGTCGGAGTTTGGTTTGGACAAGCCTTTACTTGTGTACTTACTTGAAATGAACGTTCATCTTTCTGCAGTTATGAATTGATCAATGTCATTATAAACTGAATAGCGTGAACTTTGAAAAAGATAAATTATGCGTTTTGCTCCTTTTAAAGTAACTTGGCTCACCTACATTAATTAAAAGAAAATGATTTTCTTCTTGCGTTCACAGACACATTTAAATAATGTGAGTAATTTTCTGGGTTTGATCTTGATTTTCAGAAATTCCCGAAAAGAATTAAGGCTTGCCCGAACCAAAGTGCGACACTGTGACACGACAACGCCAAAATTTATTTACACAGCGTCATAATGAGAGTACCCATACCAAATGCGACAAAGCGCTTTGCGTTTTTCATACAAAAATTCTTGTCGCACTGTCGTGATGCACTGTCGCATTTAGGTTTGGGCAAGCCTTTAATCGAAAACACAATTTCTCGGAATTTCTCAACTCTGGAACGTTCACTAGCTCACCCCACGTCACAAAAAAATCCACCACACAAATGTCAAATCAAAAATATCAAAAGTCAAACTTTTCCGGAGTAATTCCAAGTGTTTTTATTTATCGTTGATTAAAGTTCTTTTAAAAAGTAAATTATGCAGTGAAAATTATAAAATAAAAAGAATATATAAATAAAAATATATTTTTGTTCCAAAAAGAATGAGTTTTATTTATTTTGCCATCGTTTTTGGTTGTTTTCTTGAGTTTGCCTGTGTGGTTGTGATTGTGATGATGCGTGATGGTTTTGATTTGTGACTGTGCTTTTGATAAAGAGAATTTATTGTGGTTTATGTTCTTTACGGCTTTTTGGGATGGTGTTATAATACTTTAAAATATTTTAATATAGTATTTTAGTCGATTTTGTGTAAAAAAAGAACAATTAATAATTGTTTACTAAAATCGGAATAAAAAAAAAACAACAAGCTGTCAAATCAAAAATTTCACCTCATTACATTGTTGTTGCTTTTCACATCTATTCACAGACACAAAATGAAATTACAAAAACAACAATGTAAACAAATGGGTTTTGGGGGGTGATACGTACGAAAGTTTCCCATCTCCTTATACGTATCTCTGACCAAAGCAGAACACCGTTCGGCCAAGTAGAGAAAAGTGAAGTAATCAAGAAATATGAGAGAACTGTCAATAAATGTCAATAAAAGAAGCTCAAGCTAAAAGTACTCTGTGTGGTGGGGAACAAATTCTTCCTTCAAATGGGAAATTTTATTCACAAAAAAAAACAGATGTTTGCAATTTTTGATTGGATTCGTTTGAAATTTTAACGTATGTGATTGGCTGGAGTAGATAAAATTACAGAGATTGAAAAAATTGCAAGAGCTGTAAGTCATTCTAATTATTTTTAAAAGTTTTCTTGTGATCAAAAGACAAATTAAACAAAAAACTCAATTCTCAGGTTAACATGGTAATCGTTCAAAGATCGTTTATTACACAGCATTTATCTAAATGCATAAAATGGTCATTCATGCAAACTTTTGCAAAATCTTATCTTTTTACACAAAATATGAACTTATATCTTTGCATGAATACCCTTAAAACGTATCTATACATCTTGCCGATTCCACCGTAAATAAATAAATCTCGAATTGTTAAAGGCATTTGTGTGAATCTGATGTTGCATATTCGATAAACTTATAGCCTGTCTTGACTAGAACGAAAATGAGATAATTTAGCAAATCGAGAAAAAGTGTTTTCATTACAAATTACATGTTTTTGGGGTGTGTTCATAAACATTTTGGTTGATTTCCATTCTAATTTCGTACAAATTTGATGGAAGTTATCTCATCCCAATTTTATCGAAATCATCTCATTTTTGCACTAGTCAAAACAGGCTATTACACGTTTTTCTGCAAAATGTTGAATTAAATGAGTCAGTGACGAATGAGGGGGGTTCATGGCATGGCTCGCCAATAAATCAAACAAAATTAGGCCCATTCCACCAACTAAAAAATCCTAAGACATCGAATCCAAAATGAATCTTCACATGAAACTGACAGCTGAGATTTTGTGTCCCACTTAAGAAATCTCAGAGATATCTCTTGTTGTATGTCCGTTCATAATATTTAGAGGCAAGCATCGAATGTTGTCAAGCCATACTCGAACCATGCTCCCCTAAAAAAATGAATCGCAAGCAAAACTTGTAACATTTATATGAAATAGCCGCGTTCACAAAAAATTCTTTAGCTATCCAGATACCTTTCTGTTGTTGTAATCCGATGTTAAATAACAGCTGACTGCAAAAGATTCGCAAATATACTTTATATTTTATGTAAATATCTTAGTATTACTGTTAAGACAATCGTCTGAAAGAAACTTTTTTATAGCTCCGGGAGCTAAACCTATCATATCAAACAAAAGAAAACGTCAAGCCATGTTGGCAATCGATAATAAATAAATAATAAGGACGGCCATACATTACAGCCTCCCAATATTTAATATTATTAACTTTAACTAGAAAGAGCTAGATATAAGATCTCATGTATTAACGCAATATTTAATTTAAGTCTTAATAAAAACAATACAATACAAATCGCAAATGTACTGGTAGCGAAGGTATATATTATGAATGTGAACGCACCCAATAAAAATGACAGCTCCTGGCAACATGTTGATAGAAGCAATTTTGTATGAATCTTGTAAAACATATGATATCTGTCAACCGGAAAATTATCGTGTAAGCCTCCGGTGTCTAGTCCATAAAAAATCGTATTTCATAACAATTTTATTAATTTATATATTTTTGTCAACAAAATCGTAAAAATCCTATGGCATCGCATACATTCAGTCAAAAGAAATTCATTCCAACACCCCCAGAAAAGGGAAGTTTTCCATTGGATCATGAGAACCTTTGCAAGCGATACTATTTTAAGTATATGACTTGCCTTCGGAAGAGTGACGACAATAATTCCAAGTGCCGATTAGAGGCCAAAGAATATCTGTCCTGTCGCATGGACAATAATTTAATGGAAACTACGCAGTGGTCAAAGTTGGGCTTTGAAGACGACACCAAAGGAAAAACCAATAAAGAATAAATAATTTTATACCACAATAAAAATTTTTAGAATTACAAAGAAAAACTAATAAACAAAATGAAAAATATTCTCATCGGCTGCACCGGAAGCGTAGCCACTATCAAGCTACCAGTGCTCGTTAAAAAGCTTTTGCAATCTGATCAACCTCTTAAGGTATTTCAAAAAAGTTTAATAGAAAATAAAATAATATACATGGGTATAATGAATTATTCCTTTTTCAGATCAAAGTAATTGTTACCAACAACGCAAAACATTTCTTTGATAAAAACGAAATTCCTCCAGAAGTTTCAATTTTATGCGATGAAGACGAATGGCTAGCTTGGAACAAACGTGGAGATCCCGTCGTTCACATAGACTTGGGAAAATGGGCTGATTTAATGGTTATTGCCCCACTTGATGCAAACTCCTTAGCAAAAATTTCAACTGTAAGTAAAGACATTAATCATAATCCTTTGTTAGTTAAGGTAATAATAATTCTATCATATTCTAGGGAATTTGCGATAACTTACTCATGTGTACGGTAAGAGCTTGGGATTTCTATAAGCCATTAATGTTTTGTCCTGCAATGAACACTCGTATGTATGATCATCCTCTAACAGGAGAGCAAATAGCAAAATTAAAAAGTTGGGGCTACATAGAGGTTCCTTCTATTTCGAAGACACTCATGTGTGGTGATACTGGTAATGGTGCTATGGCTGAGGTGGATACTATTTTCCAAATTATTCTAGATAAGTTATCTTAGCTATTTTATACATAATGTTGGTAGTATAGAAATAATAAAAAAAAAAACTGTATGAATAACAATATTTGTTTGTTTTGGAAGTCCAAAATGACACTAATGAGACTCATTATGTACCACTCATAAAACTTATGACTTATGAGTGATGATTGTTAGGCCGGTATACACCGTACCCGTGCGCTAATAACATATTTACCAAGGAATAATAAGAATTATGTATGAAGAAAAATGTACACCCCTATTACGGTTGTCAATCATGAAATTATGAATTACGAAATTTCAATGTTTATTAATGATCAATTTGATCTTTGACAAAACGTAATAGGGGTGTTAGTTTGATGACGAAACTGTATTAAGAAAATGTGTACACTATATACGTACTTTTTGTATACAAAATTTAATTTTTTGTTACAAGATTATTCTTTCTTCATGATAGAGTTTTCTACCCCTTCACTAAAATTATTTTCCTAGAACCGGCAAACAAGATGCTCTCAAAGAATGCATGCAAAAAATTTTAATAAAAGCCAATACTTGGCGGTCTTAGGACCTTAATTTTTTTTGAAAGGGAAGAAAACTCTATCATGGAGAAAGAATAATCTTGTAACAAAAAATGAAATTTGTATACAAAAATTACGTATACGCCATAGTGCACACATTTTCCTTATACAAACTCGTACTCGTCTGATATCACTCCGATATTTTCCTTGTTCATTCCTAAGCTTGCGCAAGGTCAGGTTCAGAAATGGAGTGGAGAAATATATGCAGAAAACAGAACATTTAAAATCTCATAGAAATTAACAAACGGTCAATAGAAATGAATATTAAATACATAATAATCATTGTTGATTTTTGCATTCATAAGTAAGTCTTGCAGGTAAAAGGCTCTATTTAAAGCGTCTTGCAGCAGAATGCCACCAGAGTTTAAAAGAAATTAATTTTAAATAGCAAAAATTGAAGAATATTTGTTATCACAACATTTCACAGAAGTATAACCTCTACCACGAACATTAGTTCACACACACGAGTGATATAAGATTTTATTTTTTTGTGAGTGTTTGTGTTAAAGTATTGATATTTCATTTTCTTTCACGCCTTGAATAGGTACAAATCCTAAATTAGCAAAATTTCTTCTACAGATTTAATCCAGATTTTTCGTCAGATTTACACCTATTTGCACATGGACTTCCATCAGTCAAGAAAATGAGTAAATCCGGAATATACTCCCAATAAAGTGAAGGACAACGACACTAAAGAAGTTTCTCTTTAAGTATCTGTGCCCGTATTACGAATCACGATAATTGTTCAAAATCCCTCGTTTTCGTTAAATTGCGATTACGATAATCGGTTTTGTAAAACGAAACTCGTTTTCTTTAACGACTGCTTTCGGCGGTCTTTTTAGACTTAGATGTCACTTGATTCTTTCTTTATGTGTTTTTTGTCGGTCTTCGTTTGGTATTGCTATTTAACAGAAAGAAAAATATGAGTCAATTCATAATTGATAAATTTGTAATTCATAATCGGTTTATGTCGTGACTGTGGTTTTTTTTTGGTTATCGTTTTTTTGCCCCTCGTTTCGTAATCTGTAACACGGGCGAGGGGTTGCGAAGATCGATTCCGAGACAATTACCTTTTTTGAGCTATGTACCATCTAAATTATAAGGTTGCTCCACTTTGATGTTGTATTTTCCTAAATTAATAGACTTTATTAATTATTTTTCGATTTTTTATTATTTTAATGTCTAATTTTTCACATTAGAATATATTGTTTATATTGAATTTTTATCATTTTTGTAGTTTTGTAATTAAGTTCACTTTTTTTCACAAATATCGTAACCATAATTCATTTCGACCTCAATAATTTTATTCATTCTTTCAAATTAAATTAAAATTAAGTTTGCTTTTTTTTTCATTTATTATATGTATATGGTTTTTCTTTTCTTAAAAAATACTAAACAAAAAACAGAGAGTTTACTGGAAACAGTTAAAAATACAGAACAGAAAATAAAACAAAACGAGAAAAAAAGTAAGTAAATACAAAGAAAAAACTAAACACAACAAAAGTGAATGTATAAAATTTTTATAAAATATTCTACACTACAATGGTTTTTTTTTTTAATTATATTTTCCACTTAAATTTTCTTTTTTCCCGAATATATCATATTTCAGTTTACTCATTATTCCCTTAAACATAAAAAAAAAATATATGAAACGAATACACTTATAAGTTTAAACTTAAAATTAATACAATACATAATTTATGTTATGTAGAATGATGATGTGTTTTTTTTTTATTTATAATATTTTGTTTATGATTTCAAAGGTGGAGAACTTATAGATATTACAATACATATTATTAAAATAAAAAATAAAACAAACAACTAACTTATACAGACACATTATATGAACATATAAGAGAATAGATTTTATTTAAATATATAAAAATATTTATGTTCATTTTACTGTAGCTGTTTTTTTGTTTTTGTTTAAAAATAAATTTATTTACAAGTGTGTGTGTTTTGCAAAGTTAAAATATAAAGAATAGAATAAAAATCAAGACGAAGGAAAAGAATTTTATTTACAAATGACTTCTTTTTTTAAATAGAGATAGAGAGAAAGAGATTCGAAAGAAGAAACTAGAGAATCAATTTATATATCTGATCTTTTTTTGTTTTTGTTATGGTAAAAAAAATTGCAATAATTTCTGCTATAATAAGAATTTTAAATTTATGTGTATAAAGTGTGCCTCTAGTTGTTATGTGCGCAAATTAGAAATGTTGCCCTTTTTTCTTCTTTCTTAAGAATTATAGTAAACAATATTTTTTTTATACAATTTTGCTGCTGCCTTAGTAGTTTTTTGCTATAAAATATTCAATTTTAGCTGGGATGGCGATTATAATTTTTTTTTTTTTTTAATTATTATTATCAGAAAAACAATTAAATAAAAATTAATAAACACGTACAATAGTTTCACGCTATTTTTCTCTTTTTTGTTTGTTTTTAATTAAAAATACATATACACTAATATTTAGTGAGAGAATCGATTTTAAAACTGATCAGTCATGCAAATCAATTAAATTTTAACTCGTATGTCTTAAAGGTTGTTTGATTTCCTTTGTTTTTGTTTTGTTTTTCGTGTTATGTTTAAATATTTACAATTTTATATTCTTTTTTTTATGTCGTTGAAAATCTACGAATAAACATTTATGTCAGTAGAGTCTACGTTTGCGTGTAGTGTATGTATTGTGTTTTTGTTTTGTTTTGTGGATTTGCGGATTTTTTTTAGTAATACATATTGCAGATTGTTTTTGTTTTGTTTTTTTATTATTTATTTCATTATATAATGTATATATTATATGAATATATACTTCTTCATTTTATATGCCTCAAAATAGCGTCATTATTAACATAAGTCATACTCACAACATTGGTTGGTATATATATATATAATAATAATATAATATTACTGAGTAAATATTATAATAAATTGTTTTTTTGTTTTGTTTTGTTTTTGCACTACATACTATTATTATGTAAAATTTTCTATATTGTTTCGAAGGCAGAGAGACAAATTACAAACGTCGAGGGTCCAATAGGAGTTAAAGGGGATATTCTATTGGAAGGGGTATTTTTCTCTCACCTAATGACACAGGACACACATAGTTTGGACGCACCCATACACTCATCGTGACAAAAAGCTCCACATTGCTGACAGATTACCATGGCATTTAATGAGCATGCACAATTCGTTGGTGGGTTATTGCTGTCTGACGATGTACCTCCTGAGATTCCAGCTACTGCGGCGGCGGTGGTAGTTGTGGTTGTAGCAGATACAATGTAGTTTGGCTGTTGATCGATAACATTCGAGCAAGCATCAATGTAGGTTATGCCCCCTGTAATAAAAGAAATAAGTTTGGTTTTAAGATCATCCTTGTTGTTTAAGTTGAGTGGAAAACAGTCGCGGTATAAAGTAAATTCCAACATTAAACATCTATTATATCTAAGAGTTTATTGTTCTATCTACCAAAATATTAGGGAGTGTGATAGTTTTAAAAGTTCGAGCGTTAAACGTTTACATTGTAATATTAAACTTGCAATTTTCAAAGTATGGTATTGTTATTCGAATCATTCTTGTTTTTCTCCAAACTTTATTTGTAAACCAACAATTAGTTGCATTTACCAGCGTCAAAAATAAAAAGTCTTTTAAATTCCCCTCCTTAATATATGCAACGAATTGTTCGTTTACAAATAATGAAATTTGCAGAAAAAAACATGAAATATTATATACATGAATATTATACCTTGCGGAACTTCTAAAAATGCAAATAAAAACGATGATTTCTACAATTGGTGATGGGCCAAACAAAGTCATGTGGCTGAGGTGCCGTAGTGAATGGCCTTTTAAACTAAGATTTTTGGGTTCCAACCATTCTTGTGTCGGAAACAAGGTATTCAATTTAAATGAATAACTGTAAGATTTAGAACCACAAATAAAAGGAATTGAAAAAAAAAGAGTTTGATGAGCGCATTCGCACGAAAAAGCTTTAACTCTGGCCATAAACTTGGTGGTACTGCCTTCGAATTGTTGTTGTAATTCGAAGATTTAATAGAAAATGTTAAGCATTTTGCAACTCATCTACAAATGAGACCAAAACAATCTAATGGGTTGAGTTTATCTCAGATAAACTGTATGTTAATGACCTGGTTCTTATATGTAGCAGGCCGCCCAAATCTGATTGAGTGATAAGTTCAGGCAGAAAGCAGATGTTTAATTTTTTTTTTAAATTGTACATACATTTTAGACCAGGGAAATTAGATAGAAACGACCCTTGACCCGGACAAAATACTTTCAAGCATTTTTATTGGTGGAAATTGATGGGAGAAATGTCGCTAATCTTAAAACTTCTAGCGAATTTCATTTGGGGTTTGGATAACCATCTTGAAAAAGCTATATCAATAATGCAATTTTTGGTTAGGCTATATCTATTAAACTTATTGTTCTTAGGAGATCATATTAATGTCAAAATAAACTAATTTGTATGTTGAATCCATTGAGATCAAAACCGAGGTAGTACGACTACTCTCAGTGCAACAAGGGTAGTTTTTTCTGAATTCTTCTTTACAATAGTGCTTCAGCGATACAATTTAACAATTACATTTAATTTGCCTTGACAAACAAGAAGCAAAAGAGTCAGAGGGAGTCGTTTAAAGCAAATATGGAACTTACCGGTGAACTATATTATAGCAACAAGGAACTACTTTACGATTTCCTCTACTTTCATGTTCCATAATTGCTTTAAATGCGAATGTGAGTACTGCGAATGGAACTGACTCCCAGGGAGTAGAATATTACGAATTTATAATAGGCATAATTATTTTAATACGACGGGTGAAATCGTGTGACATCTACCATTGGTGCATGAGAGCTTCAAGGAGCAGGGTCAGCGACTGTTTAGGTGCGGTTTTGTGATAAGAGGAAGACTTTGGCAAGAAGTCCTGGGCTTTAATGCGGTAAACGAGCGCCTGGTCACAATCCGCATCAAGGCAAAATTTCAGAACGGGACGCTGGTGTTCACCCCCCCTCCCCCCGAACAGAAGGATGACCTAATTATTGACGAGTTTTACGACCTCCCAAGTGCCCCAAGTACGACGTCAAGATTGTTCTTGGCGACTTCAACGCCAGATTTGGTAAGGAGGTCTACATGCCGAAACGTCCAATAACGGACTCAGGATAATTGACTTTGCAGAAGGGCGAAATGGCGAGCACCCAATTCCCACATTTCAATATACACAAGGGAACTTGGCGGTTTGATGTCGCGAAGCTCAAATCGCAAGAAGCCGCCAAAACTGTTACTGGCCGCGTTTCTCTTAATCTCTTGGCCAGCCAGCCACCAGCAGCAAGCACAGACGACCAGTGGAGACATTTTCAGCAAGCCATCAGTCCACAACGAAACTTGACGAAGAATGCCGGCTGGCGCATGAAACTAAGAACGAGGCCTATCAGGCAATGCTGCAAACAAGAACTACGGACAAAAGAAGAGAGGAAGGCCGACTTCTCAGGAAGAAAAAGAGAGAGCAAGAGAAGCGGGCGGTCGATTCTATTGACGATTTTACCGGCAGATGGGATGTTCGAAAACTCTACCAAAGGGTAAGAAGATCTACCCAAGGCCAAAAGGCCAGAACGGAAGCCTGCCGAGATGAGAGGGGGAATATGGTAGTAGATACACAGACAGTGCTGAGGTTCTGGAAGGATCATTTTTCTAGACTCTTGAACGGCGAAGATAGTCAACATTCCGCTGTTGTTTCATTTAATTTTGACGATGATGGCCAACAATTCCGTCCACTGGACCAGGGTGATGAAGTGCGTTTAGCGATTGCCAAGATTAAGTCGTATAAGGCTGCTGGTGCGGATGGCTTACCAGTCGAATTGTTCAAAGCAGCAGCAGATGGGTTGGTAGGGAGTATGCATTAACTCATCTGTAAAACTGGTTGGATGAAAGCATGCCCGATGAATAGAACCTTGGTATAGTGTGCCCCATCCACAAAAAAGGAGACGCTCTGACATGTACCAACTACAGAGGAATTAGCCTCCTTAACGTCGCAAACAAACTTATGTCGTCGATACTGTGTTATCGCCTGAAACCTCTTGTCAACGAATTGATTGGCTCCTATCAGTGTGGTTTTAAGCCAGGCAAGTCAACAGTCTATCAAATGTTCACACTCCGACAGATTTTGGAAAAAAACCGGGAATTCCAGATCGATACACACCACCTCTTTATCGATTTTAAAGTCGTGAATAATAGAGACGAGTTATACAGAACTATGTCAAAACTCCGTTCAACTACTTGCTTATGCAGATGACATAGACATAATCGGCAGAACAAAGCGAGCTGTGGTTGGTGCATTTGCCAGTATTGACTCGGAAGCGGCAAAAATGAGATTGGCTGTTAATGAAGACAAAACGAAGTATATGCTATCAACGAGAAGGGAAATGAAAATGTGCTTGGTTGCTTTGAGAGAAAGATTCTTTGAGTGATTTTTGGTCCTGTGTGTATCGAAGTATTATGGAGAAGAAGATTCAACGACGAGCTTAACGGGCTGTACAGCGTTGACCTATTTAAGAAGCTGAAAATAAAGCTGAGATGGCTGTGGCACGTGGAGCGTATAGACAGCAACGCACCAGCCCGAAGAGTCTTCGAATCCAACCCTTATGGTGTACGCAGCAGAGAGAAACAGCGTAACAGGGGGCACAGGCAAGTGGAAAACGACCTCAACCAACTTGGCATGCGTAACTTGAGGCGGCTAGCTAAGGACAGAACTGGCTGGAGACGCATGTTGGTTGAGCCCGTAATACATCCTGGATTGTAAGCGCCATCTTTAGTAAGTAAGCAAGTAAGTAAGTATTTTAATACGTTTGTAGAGCTATTTTTATAGATAGTTCAGTAGAAATTCGTACTTCAGAGATCAGTTAGTGCCAGCAATAAATTCTATATACATTTTGCACTCAACAGTACTTTTTAAATACATATAGACAGAATGAATTTACATCTATTCTATAATGTGTAAAGTTTAAGTTGGAACAAATTGAAGACACGAACATAAAAAATCGCAATTTCTCAATGTGATAGCTTATTTAAATACAATTAATACGAGCTGTGCACTAAAAATAAAGTAGTCAACTACATTTTTGTGTAATTGTTTGTGCAAAATACCTTTTTTATATTATTTTCTCCAATTACCTTGATTCACCACTCTTCTGACATGAGGAGTTGCTGCCGCCGATATAGTTTGATGAAGATCGTGCAAATTTAATGTTTTTGATACATCTACATCGACTGATGCTGGACGTCCTCGTCCAGTTATTGGTACTCCATTCATTCCTTGAAGCTGTAATTGAAATAATATTATTTTTGTTTAAATTTAATGGTAAATTGTAAACTATAATAATATTTACCTGGTTCTGAGATGGAGGTGCACTTGATGCTCTTGGTGCTTGATTATCTGCTGCTCCCACATTCGCCCTATGCACAAAAACATACTGATTGTTGCCATTTTGTTGTTGAATTTCACTCTGATGTGGTTGGGGCATAATGCTGGCATGTTGCACTGTACCCGGTGGCCCGTAGACATGGCGTATCAATGTCGGCGACGGCTGTCGGGGAACAAATTTTTTCCGAGGAAATCCCATCCTCGGTCCAATAACCTGTGGGACGGAAATCTATTTTAATTAATAAACCGTTGCTTATTCGATTGTGTTTCTGTTGTTGTTATTATAAAACACACAGATTGAACTCACTTTGTAAACTGTTCGTCCAATTGTTGGTAAGGGTGGCGTCACTGCCGTCGATAGACCTTCTTCGGTTTTTATTTGAGGTGATGACGCCGACACCGGTACCTGTTGGGCGGCTCCGGAATTAGTTGCAGTGTTATTTCCCGATGCCAAAATTGCCGATGGTGGTCGCAGCTGCGCAGTAAGATTATGTCGATTGGGACTGTTTTGGATGACAGCTTGACAAATTTGATAGCTACGTTCTAAATTTACGGCGCCTGGTGGTAGTTTATTTGTGGTAGGTTTACGACCTTTGCCACTGGGGATTTTTGGGCGCTGTTGCGCTATTGTAGATGGTATTCCAGTGCTAGAGAGAACTTTGATGGTCGCAGGATTTAAGTAGGTTGTTGTTGTTTGTGTAGTGGAACCTGCAGATGTGTTAGTTGTAGGTCGTTGCATACTAACAGTGATTTGTTTTTGAATAAATTTGCCAGAAGGTTGATGGGGTTGTTGTTGTTGTAATTGTTGTTGATATTGATTAATAGTTGTAGTTGTAGGCGATGAAGGCATCAAGGTATTGCTTTGCGGTTGCTGTTGTGGAAGCTGTTGTTGGATATTAATAAATTGTCGATGCTGATGCTGTTGTTGTTGTTGTTGTTGCTGCTGCTGATACTGTATTGGAGAATTCTCTATCGCATGGTGCTGTAGTTGGGCAGTGGTATAATGATGAACTCCACTCGAATCAATAACTTTTTTTATTTGTTGTTTTGGTTGCGAATGATTTGTTTGGAATGCAATTTGATGCTGTTGTTGTTGCTGCTGAAGATGCTGCAGTTGTTGTTGATGTTGTGGTTGTTGTTGCTGTTGTTGTTGTTGCTGTCTTTGTTGCTGTTGTGGATGCAAAGTCAACTGGCGATTTGGATGCATTAAAAAATTCCCAATAACCTGTCCGTTTGTATCGAGTAGCAACTTTCCACTTGGTATGTGTTGTACAGACGATGGAGCATACATTTTTATTTCTGCGTTATTGCTATCGTTAGAATTGCTATTGACTACGGTGCTAGTTACTTCCATTTCGGCAGCTGTCATCGGAACTTCAATTTCTTCACTTGCAATCTATTTTTCAAAATATATTCAATTTTATTAAAGTAAGTTTAAGAAATAAAATAGTATCATATCATCGAAGGCACTATTTCAGAATCCTGGTAAGTGTCGGTCATCAACCAACTTAAAATGTTCAAGATGCTGAAACTTTCGTAGATTAAACAATATAAATTAATAATTAAAAAATATTGTAAAGTATAGTTATAATTAAGACTTAAGAAAAAGATTTAGTGCCGGATATTATCAGGTTTAATACCGACAGGCTAAATGATCCCTCAGTGCGCCAAGAAAAGAGAGAACCAACTTCCTCAAGGACAGAGAAAAATCAGCAACATGTGCTGTTAACAATGTTTTCATAATAGACGCTCAAAGAAAAGCGATCTGCACAGGAAAGAAACAGTATTTGCCTGTCTGAGGAAACCTTGACAAAGATTGACAAAAGAAAAAAACTTAAGCCTTACATCGGCGCTATTCGAGGAGCAGAAAGAAACAATAAAGAGTCGTATCGCAAAAAAGATGAAAGAAGTTTAACACAACGTGCGAGTTGATAAGCGTAACTACGGCAACGCATTAGCTGAAGAAGCAGAAGAGGCCGCAAATCGGTGCGACAGTAGACCTGTTGACAGGATCACTAAGGAGCTCACGGGTTTACAAAGCTCAAAACAACATCCGCTGAAAGATGGTGACGATTCCAGCTAAGATGGAAGGAACATTTCGCTCCGGTCTTAGTCCGTGTGTTTGCCAGCAATGCGAACTTAATACCTGATGACTCGTCCGAAGTAACAGATGCCCTAATACGCACCGTACCTCCCAGCACAGAATAGATCATTGCCGCGGTTAAAATAATCAAGAGCAACAAGGCAGTAGAACATGACGGTATTCCCGCAGAGCTCTTGAAAGCAGTGCCAATGACATCGAACAAGCTACTGCATTCACTCATAGAGAGAGCTTGGAACTCCAAAAGCTTCTTAGAGGAATGAAAAAAGGGAATGATAGCCAAGATGCCGAAGAATTGATTGATTGATTTTATGCTGTGTTAAAACTGGAGAGGAATTTGCGTTCTGCCTGCGGCTGACAAGATAACAGCAAAAATTGCTTTAGAGCGAAATAACAGCTAGAAGACACACTCGACGCAGAACAAGCTGTTTTCCACACTGGATCGTCTTGTATTAACGATCATTCGTCATTGAGTAGTACGTCGAATATCGATCAATACTTCACTAACTTTGGAGTTTTGTCTCTAACAAAAGCGGAACTGAAGGCAAGGACTGCATTGGGATTGCTATCCAAAATATGGAGGAATAATTCTATCAGCTTAAAGAACAAGCTGCTGTTCCGCTCCAATGTTGAATCCGTCCTTCATTAAGGCTGTTGCATGTGAAAAATCTTATCTACTGTCTCAAGATAGGTGTAATCGTTTGATTTTTTTCTGACCCAATCGTATATCAAATGAGGAACTTGATAAGGGAACGCGTCAAGAATCTTTTATATTGTACTGTTTAAGACCTGCGGCGGATTGGTCGCACGCTTCAAAAAGACAACGATTGAATTGCAGGCCGAGCGATGCAGTGGAACCAGCTCATACAAGCAGGTAGAGGGGCGGGTCGTTCGAGAAGCATATGGCGCAGCACAGTCGAACGAGAATGTTCCCAGCTGGGAAAGAGTTGGAGAGAATTGAGGTACACTTCCAGAAACCATACACGATGGCGCGTAGGAGTAGTGGAGGCCCTAAATGGATCACCACAGATATAATAACCTCTGAGGACCCAAGTAAGTAAGTAGGTTGCTTAAAACTTTTGTATGTTTGCAACAATATAGGTTATTTAAAAATGTATACGTAGGTTCTTTTAAATCTGTCACATAATAAAGGAACACTTTTGATAAAATATAATAAAAATACTTACATCACCAATATCAATGCCAAAATCCTGTTGTTCATGGAACATTTCCTGTTTCTGTTGTTGCGGCAAATGCTCTTCTTCCTTTTTAATTAGCGATTCATCTATAATTTGATTGCTTTGTTCATTCATGAAACTATTTTGTTCATTCATGAATGTCGAAGCATTCGAATACATCGAATGGTTCATTTTAAGTCCAAAATTCCAATCGTGCTGAACATGATGAAACATATTTTCACGCGTTTGAGTCTCTTCCAAGTTTGGTGATTGAGGTGGATGCGATTGTGTTGTTGCCATAACCATAAGTGGTGATGTTCTGCCAGCACCTTGTGCTGAAGACTGTGAAGATGTCATTGACGCCTCCGATGAATTACTTGCTGTCTCAATGGCTAAATGTTTGTTTTGTTCATAAACGTTTTCGCAATCTTGAGCTATCATGACTAAGAGAAAAAAAACAGATTAACTATGGAACTATGCAAGGAATTAATCATTTTTACCGTGATCCAGAGAACTAAACAGATCACTTTCAGAGATGTCCTTCGGTACCGGAATATCCAGGTTATTGATAATTTCTGAAAGAAAACAAATTATTATGTACTGAATACTAGAACGGAATTTGCTATAAAAAAAAACTCACCCCCACTTTCTGTACTAACTTCGCCCGATTCTAAAACGTAGTTCTCAGCATCTGCAAACTTCTGCTCAATTGGATCTTCCTCATCTAATGTACCGGCTGCTGCTTGGGCAATACGTGCCCTTATCGCAACCCCGATGTTATCACAGGTACTAATGCTGGTATTACTCTCATCACAACTCACACCACCACCGTTGCAGTCGATAAGGTTATTGCTGTTGCTATCATGTTCATCGGCGCAGGTAAGCATCGCACCTACCCCACTACTATTTGCTAAGTCCGAAACAATAAACTGTTCTACCATTCCACTGGGCAATTGCATTGAGGACGGCTCTCCAATTGAAGAGTGCTGTTGTTGTTGTTGTTGTTGTTGCTGCTGCTGCAATTGCTGTTGCAAATGCTGATGTTGTTCCTGTTGTAGTCTTCTTGAAAAACTACTAAACAAGCTATCTGGAAAGTTGAAAGCATTAGCCGGTACCTGCGCGTGAAATGCTCCATCCGCTCCAACAACATCTGCAACTATAGTTGGAACTATATTCGAAGTGTCTGTTGTATCATTTGGCGTGTCTAAGCCACAATTGTTGAATGGAAAATCATCTCCCAAGTTAGACAAGCCTCCTGTGGCTTCTTCAGCATTACCTGGGTCTTGCTGTTCAGCGTTCTCTTCGTTGGTCGTCATCTCTAAAACGTTTGAAATAAGTAGCTCCTCTTCCGGATCCAGCCGATTCGAGTCAATGTCTGATTTGGGAGAATCCACCACTGATTCTTGTATATTTTCTTCACTGGGTTGTGGTGGTGGTGGTGGTGGCGGTGGTTCAGGCGCTTCAGCTTCAGATTCAAATTTAATCTGTTTGCTCTCGGCGAATGTTGGGCTAGTCGACGATCGTTTGCGAGTTCTTTTGGGTGAAATTTGTTTTGCTAAAACAACATCCTCCTCTGCAGTAATCACTTCTTCGTCGAAAGCAATGAGTTGTTGTTGTTGCTGTTCTTGTTGCTCAGCTTCGACGTCATCGACACAACTTTTACTGCCATTTGAAGCAATATCATCACTCTGTGCTGGAGATTCTTCAGTCTGTGGTTTATCACTGGGTGTTGTGGATTGTGAGAATGGGGCGCTCCTCGTTACAGAATCCACTTCATCTTTCATTTTGCTATCGATTCTGCATTCGATAATAGATTTGGGCTCGGCTTTAATAATCGGTGGCCTCAAGATGATACTGCTCGTCGTCGTAGATAATGATGACAGCGTCGAGATGGTGGATGAAGTGGATGACGACGAAGGCGATGTTGACGAGGTAACATCAGCTGAGGTACATGTTTCTGTTCTGATACCCATTGCTGTTTTGCTAGTAGAACTTTTCCCAAATTTGATTGTCGTCGTCATTGTAGACATTGCTGGTGTGTTTTCTTCGGATGAAGTTGAACTTGTTTTAGATCTTCTACTTGATATTTTGTCACCCCAAATTGGTTCAAAGTGCTTCAACTTCCACGGATCTAATTTGTTCTTTTCCTTTTCGGCTTCAGATTTCAGTTTAACTTGATTTTCGGGTGTAAATTCACCTTCGGACAATCGTTCGCGCCATTCTAAACATGCGCGGGCAAAGAATTCATTGTTTAGACTGGACGCACCGAGTCGAACAGCTCCCAGCGCAGCGTCGGATGTTTCTACTGCTGCCGCTCGATCAACGCCCGGCAGTAGTTGAATCAAGTTGTACTGATAAAGAGGTGGCAGGAGGGAAAAGGTTTGCTTGTTCAGCAGCGCACGCAAATTGGTGCTCGCTAGAATCGAGTCTGGGGTCTCCAGATCGATTTTTCCATCTTTTGTTTGTTCAATTTGTGCTGCTGTGGACATTTTTTTGTTGGATCGCCTTCGGGGCTTCAAACTGAAGCCCGGTATGGAGGCAAGTACCTCACGCATAGTGGACGCCTGCATTTGGGCTGTTGTGCTGGGTATGCTGCGCAGAGAGATTGTCGTTGTCGAAGATGTAGATGGTGCGCTTGATGATGAAGTTGCAATGCTGTTCTTTGTTCGACATTGACTGCCAGTGACAGCTAGTGAAGTTATGGGCGCTGGTTTCTTTTCCGGAATTGGCTTCACAATTATGCGAGGTATATGTCGCCGCAGACTATGCGAATGTTTCACCAATTTAGCAGGCGCTATATGATGATGATGATGCGACGATGGGCTTCCGGCAGCCAAAGGAGGCGGCGAATCAAGAGCAAGTGGATCACATTCTATTTCGTTGCTAGAACAGGGCGGTGGTGTCACATACTTTGCAGAAGAAGTATGCAATTTGTGCTTAACCGAGGGAAATATTATTGATGTGGTTGAAAGGAAATGTTGCTTAGCTGCTGCTGATGATGCATGATTCGATGTGGAGGTTGAATTGGAGTGGAGTTGGATTTTTTGGAATGAGTCGTTGCTGGTGGTGATGAGTTTTTCGTGACTTCGTGGAAATTGATCTGGAGTTACATCGCACTCCATGATTGTTTTTATAATTTTTTTGCAATGTTTGAAATTAATTAGTTATTCTGAAAAGATAAAAATAATTTCTATTAATCATTTAATTGTGTAGGCGTATTGATAATAACAAAACTATAATTCAAAATAAACATTGTGACTCCTTCCATTTTACCAAAAAAAAAGAAAAAGACTTAATGCAAATTTAAGGCATTTGGGTTTCTCTGTCAGAACTGGAAATTGAAATGAAGCCACACGGGAAGCATACAAAAAAAAGAAAATAGTCTTCAACTTGACTACCGCTTCTATAAACTTTTCGAGATAACCATGACCATACATTTTCTATTATGTAAAAGTCCGGAGAATAGGGAGTTTTTAGCAAAAGCTCTATTGTGAATAAGGATAATAGGGTGTCCCAAAATTCGACATTAATGGGAAACGGTCATTAGGCTAGGAAGGGACAGTTTTCAAAAACGCGTATTTTACAAATTATAGACAATAAACAAAAAATCGAAAAATGATACCCTGACATATTGGCAATTTCCATCATATAGCCCAAAAATGAGGTTTTCGCTGCAAGCTTGGGTTAACACTCCTGGTATCTATCCTAACAACATCCCACGAAATCAGTTTTGTTCTGGACTGTTCGGATTTTTTTAGTGTTTAATGAGAAAATTTCTGTTCCGAACATATTTTTTTGTTGTATTTAATGAGTCTGTCTTTAACAGTTTAAAACAGAAATTTCTGCACTTGGTTCTGAGTCAGAACAGGTTAGAACAGATTCCTGAGAACTGTCAAATGCATATGTTGTTGTTTTCTGTTCTGACCTCTGACGTTTCTCATGAAACTGTTCAGTTCCATCCTGTTCTGTTCTGCCTTTTTTCTTATTCCATAAAACAATTTTTTTAATTCAACTCCGGGGTTTTTGGGCATTCTCCTTCGGAAAATAAATACTTTCTTTTAAAATTTTATGCTTATTTAAAATTTAACCAGTTAGCACTAAAAACTGGCACTTAATAAAAAAGGTATAGCAAATCTATAACTTAGTATTCCTACCTTTAATTTCGAATTTGCTGTTCAACAAGGCGAGGGAAATTTTTGTTTCGATTATTGTTTTGGTTGTTAATGTGTTACAGTAATGATTTTGCTTGTTGGAAAAACCTGTTGTTCTATGTTACAGGCAGTTGTTCCAAATAAGCAAACATTGGAATTTGAAATTTCTCATTTGTTGAAAGGTATCGCGCAGTGTGCGTGGACGCTTTTTCTGTGTTACAGAAATTTCCTAACAAGTTTTGAAACTTACTTCTTCAACAAGGGCTTAATGTATTGTGTTATAGGCCCCAGGTGTTCAATATCAAAAATTGATAGCGATCGCTTCTGGACGACCAACTCCAACTGTTTTTTTTTTTTGCTTTGGTACAAAATCCTTCTCAAAACGGTTCTCAGAAGAGAAATCGCTTTCCAATTTCCAATCAGAATCCAGTCAGAAACTCTAATGCATTAATACTCAAACGTCAAACCCAATTTCATGGTGCCAATGATTTGTTTTAGATTATGTACCAATGCAGGTATAAGTTTTTAGAATTGTGTTTAAGCAATTAAACCTGTTCAACTCGATTTCAGAATGAATGAATTCTTTAAACCAGTTGGACGAGGAAATAGTTAGAACAGAACAGGATAGATCATAGCCTGGAGCAAGCGTCAATAACGGGTGTGACACATTTATCATGTTTTGGCTTCTATCTTTTGTACTATTCATTTAAATGATTAATTAAACACTTTTACACCTAATATAATAATTTTTTCTTTAATGTTGAATGTACTCGTATTACAACTTTTATATTCTTCTCTTTTTGTAAAGAGGACAATTTCAGTTTTGTGGAAGTGTAGACCTATTCCACATTTTCTTGTCAATTTAAGTTAAAAATATATTTATTTATTGTAAATTAAAACAATATTTATAAAACCATATTTTATTAAAAACTGTAAGGAATGGAATATTTTTTAAACCTTTTGCGATGGCAAATTGTTACTGCAGTCAATATCTTTTATTATACCTTTGATCCAATATATTCAAGTTCTCAAATTTTTAAATTTAAGAAAATCAATTTTAACTGTGTAAAAACCAGGCAACTTCAGTACAATATTCAGTTTTGTTTTCAAAGAGTAGGTATAGCTGTTATTTGATTACACCAAATATGTTTTGTAAAAAAGTGGATTTATTTGGTTGTTGCGCTGAAAGCTTCAATGTTGCTTTTCAACATCATTTTTTACTAACTCCCAACCCAAGTGAGCTTCTTTCAAGTGAACTTTCAAGTAGCAAGATTTCTCACGTTAAAAGCGCCTTCGATATCAAAGAATGCGACCAGAGTTTACTCTTTGTGATGAAGGGAATATTCGATAGTGCGTACCAGGTGTGCCGGGCAGTTTTTTTTAACATTGTCCTTGAAGCAATTGTGCATGACAGCGCATCACCCTCTCTCAAACCTTTCTCGATATCAAAGGGGTCAGTAGAGTTTTTACCGGCTTTGACGGAGCAACGAGATTCCTCCATTGTCATCCCACAAGAGCTGACGAGTTTGGCAGGGATGTCGAGATGTAACATGGCTCTGAATAGCTCTTCCCTATTTACGCTATCATAGGCGACTTTAAAGTCGATAAAGAGATGTTGTGTATCAATTTGGTATTCTTGGGTATTTCCAGGATCTGCCGGAGTGTGAAAATCGGGTCGCCTACAACCACATTGGTAGGGTCCGAGCAGGTCGTTTGTTAAATGTTCCAGGCGGACACACAAATAAGCCGATAGAATTTTATATGCGATTGAAAACTTATATCTCTGTAGTTGGCGCAGTCTAGAACATCTTCTTTCTTGTAGATTGGGTACACTATGCCAATTTTTCATTCGTTGGGCATACTTTCATCCGACCAAATTCTACAAATAAGTTGATGTATGAGCCTGACCAAGTCATCCCTCGCTGCCTTAAATATTTTGGCTGGCAGGCCATCCGAAAATTATGCAATTTATATTTGATCCACACGCTGTCTTTAATGTTGCATTAAGGTCTTTAAAAAGCTGATAACTTTGTTCAACAAAGTTTTTCTTTGCTGTTCAAAATAAATAAAAGAACAACTTTAAGCTGCTCAAAATTTTCTCTTCATTTGCTCAAAAGCACTAGAACAGATAGATGTAGAAACTTTAATGGGAATTTTGTTAAATAAGTTTCATGATAAACTTATCCTTTGTTAACTCAACTCTGGTCTTTATTGTAAAGGAAAAGTATAATCATAAAATAACACAATAGAGCAGCTAACTACATTTATTTTTCTATACAATTTACAGTTGGTAAGTAACTTATTACCAAATTAAAACAACAGGAATATGTTGGACATAGAGCGAGCCCAACATGTGGAAAGGAAAAGTCATACACCTCCTAATAACATTCTAATAAGAATTATTTTACCATTGATTTTTCGTCTCAATAAGTTCAGAATGGCCTGAAATTAAAGGATTAATAATGCATAACTTCACCACAGCACAAATTGTAGGCGGACATTGAAGATCGCGTCTTCAAGTTGATAAATAAAATAGGTGTACTCGCATTTACCATGATGGTTGATGGGCCATTGCACGGACACGAGAAACACAAACAATATAAAGGTTCGTTGGTTCGTCGTGGGTATCTACCTACCTATGTGTATATATACAATAAACAATGAAGAATAAAATATAAAGAAAAAGTAAAGAAGTGTAAAACAATTTTCCAACCCACCTTATGCAAATGGCACATTCTCCTCCTCCTTCACAGCAATGAGTGCTCCGCCACGAACGAAAATAAGATCCAAACAACAAAAAAAACTTCTTGTTCTGCAGCTAGTGCTGTTCTGCCGTTCTGCGTACCAAACACTCACACACTCTTGTAATCACATAAACAAAAACAAGTAAGAACAAAAAACCAAAAAAATCAAATAAAAAAAAAAAAAGAGGAAATGTGGAGGAAAATTCTTTCTAATTCTTCTTCTTTTCGCGGATCAATGAAAATTAGGCTTTTTATTTTAAAAATCAAATAAAACTTCAAATATTAAAATTAATTTCAGGAAAACTATCCGCCGTGGGATGCGCGGAGCTCCTTTGTCATTGTTTTTATTTCTGTACAAAGGGAACAGACCTTTTTTTCTTAACTTTTTTTTTTGTGTTTTATTTTAGTTTTTTTTTTTAATTTTGTTTTTTCGGCCTGCAAAAATTGTTCGTTAGATTGTTAGGTTTGCTGGGGGGACACGAAATGGACAACGGATGAATACGAGAATCGGAGCACTTCTTCTGCACTATGAAAAATGAGCCTCCCTTCGAATGGAGAATCTTATAAAATAGTTTTTTTTTTTTTGCAAAACAACAAATCTATGTACACAAACTTTTCATTCTTTTTTGTTTCTTTTATTTTGTAGGAACAAACTTTTTGTACACGCGTGTTAATTAAAAACAAATTTACAATCTATTGGGTTTCTTTTTGTATTTTTTTAAATGAAAAAAAAGAAAAATGAATTTAATAAAATTTTCATCTTCGAAGTTTTGACAGAAAAATTGGAAAAAAATTCATATATATATATAATTTTGGGATGTGTGTGCGAGAAAAACTGAGAACAAAAATGATCAATTTTTTGTCTCTTTTTTTATGTCATTTGCAAAGCCAAAAATAATTGAATTTTGTGAATTTTACGTTGCAGGCAAGTTAATTTAATGTTTACACTTTTCTTAAGTTTTGTAATTCATTGATTTTTAGTTAATAATTTTCAAGTTTCTTTTTTAATTGGAAATTAAGTAGATTTTTTCGCACATTGCACAGACTTTTCTCCGTCGTACACTTTTTTTGGGTTTTTTTTTTCTTTACATCCTTTCGAAGATTATTTTTTTTTGTTTTATTTTTTTTCGAAAACAAAAGGGAATTTCGAAAGAATTTTGGTTTTAATTTTGGCAACCAGGGTGCGTTGTGGGATGACAGGTGGATTTGTTTGGGATTAAGGTGGAAATGTAAGGTGGTGTGGAGTTCAGTGTGGGTGGAATTACATTATAGCCCAAATGAAATACATTTTTGATAAAAAGTCTTTTCATTGACCCCAGACGTCAGGCAAAAATAAAAAAAAAGAATTTATGGCAAAAAAAAATGGCTGCGTTGGCTATAAACTAAAAATTAACATAATAATAAATTTAAACTGTTAATATAAAGAAAATATACACTTTTTTGCAAAAATACTGAATTTGGTATGCGGTGTTTGCTTACATTCTTCTAACAAGATTTACTGTTTTCTGTGTTTTTCTATTTTTGTGTGAAAGAGAAGCGACAAAGACAAATGCGTAAAAAGCCCAATTGGTGTGCTATAATATGGTAACAATAGAGTCGTGACTCTTTTTGAAAATCAATGAATGTGAAATGGATGCACCGATGCACTAAGCATCCGCTTCGCACTCATTAATTTTCGAAAAAAATCATGACTCCTGCGTCACCGTTAAATAGCTGACCTACAAATTATCTCATTTCGTTTGATAGCTCATTTGCTTTTTTCTGTATTTGACTCTTCTTTCTTACACACCTCTTTATAACTGCGATACAGTTTGTTTCATTTTCTCTATACAGAACAAATTTTCGACCAATTCACAATATTATACGTCAATACGTTCGTTAGTTTACGTGTACGTATACCAGATAATTTCCATCTGTTGTACGAAATTACCTCGGCATCCACACTTAATTGTGAAAAAAGTTGAGAGAGTTAAGTAAACAGCAACGCCGATACAGAGGCTTGCCCAAACTAAACTGTGGCTTTGAGCGAAAGTGCGACAAGGGCATTCATAAGAAAAAGCTTTTTTGCTTTGTCGCGTTTAGTGCGGGAACTCTCATATGACTGTGTAAATAAATTTTTTCATTGTCGTGTACCCACACCAAATGCGACACAGCCCAAAGCGTTTTTCATATAAAAGTATTCCTTGTCGCCTTGTTGGACGACAGTGCGACACATAAGCCTTAAAGGCTTCCCCAAACCAGTGTCATACTGCGGGTCGACAAAGCGACAAGGGCTCTTTCGTATGAAAAACGCTTTGTAGTTTGACGCATTTGGTGGTCGTATTCTTATATGACACTGTGTAAACAATTTTTTTTGTCATCGTGTCGCATTGTCATGCGGCAGTGAGACACTTTAATTTGGGTAAAGCCTTTACTTTTGATGTAATTATTGACAAAAAAAAAAAACTTTTAAATTGAAAATATTCAATCGTTTTGCTTAAAAAAATTACAAGAATCATTCATGCCTATTTTGGAATTCACAATATACTACCCCCAGCAGGTCAGCTTGATTCGCAGTATCCCCATTTAAAGCAATTATGGAACTTGATAGAAGAGAAAATGATAAAGTAGTTTCTCGTAGAGCGATGATATAGTTCAACGGTATGAAAACACAGTATTTACCCCAATTTTTGTTCTATCAGTCAAAAAAGAAAAAAGGGTTACCCTTAATGCTTACTTCTAATTTAGCGATGGAAAACTACATAACTTCCCGTTTTTTTTTTTAATAAATTTAAAATTTAACAAAGATTCCTCCATACTATTTTTTTCTTATCTCGAACCAACAATCACGATTCAACGCTTTGATAAGTCTTATAATGGTTAAAAATTAATTGATTTTTAAGAAAACTCAACTTTTATTATCTTACTTTCTTATTTATTAGGCCCTATCACGAATTCCATTCGTGTCATAGATTTGTTACGAATTACGAAAACAGGAATCACAGAATCCGTTCGTAATGGCAATTTGTGTTAGATTTTCCATTACGATGGAATTTGTGTTAGTTTTTTTTTCGGGATTCGTAACAAATCTATGATACGAATGGAATTTATGATAAGGCCGATTGCATTTTACTATTTCATAAATAAATTCTTCTAACATCGTACACTTTTACTTATTTCTCCTTCCTTCCTATTAACTTTCTATCCGATAACGTTTTCATATAAACTGTTAGTTCAATCCTTCCATATTAAACTTCTACGCCATCCAAGTGTTCAGGGACAGCAACAATGTTTTATACAATTATACATGATAAGATTATATCATATTCTCATCTCTTTAGGAGACAAGAATAATTAGGTGTTTTTATTTAGGGGTTTTACATAAAGCTAAAAAAGTATGAACAAATCTATTCGTAGTTCTAAATTTATTGAAACTTTATTCTTTCTTAAAATAACCAAATCGACTATGTCTACTAAATTCATAAAATTAAATCTATCTTCCTGATAATGAGAATCTTCAAAAGGAGATGCATTTCATTGGACCCACCAAGGTACTGCTGAATTACTTCGCCCGAAATACTTTCGGAGCTCAAAGAAACACAAAAAATTTCAAACCTATAATCTACAACTCTTCATGTTTAACTGCATGATGGCGCTCTTTTTCTCTGGGGAATGCCCAGAAATACGAAGGAAAACCCATAACATCTCGTTCTCTTTTCACAAATCCCGAATACGATGAAATGCAATTGCCAATGAAATGATTAGACAGTCCCAAAATGGCCAAATCCAAGTGTGGATTATCGCTCGAAACCTTATGAGCGGTGATATTCATTCTAGCAAGAGCTGTATTGAGTTCAGAAATCATATGATTGCTATCTGAGGCAACGAATATTGATCTGACTTCGTTGTTCTTATGAGTTTGTTTGACCGTTTTGATAAGTCTTTTCAGCTGTTTGATGATGACCTCTTTGGGTGGCATGCAGAGATCAGGATAGAGTTCTCCCTTTTCATTGTTGTAACCCAGGCACTGAGGAGAAGCAAAGAGATGTTGACTGTTTTTGATGTGTTCACAAGCTCGCACCCAATCAATCCCATTTCTCAAGTGGATTCCAATGAAAGCTCCTTTAGGAAGTTCAGTCTTGATAAATTCCTTGGCCATATTGCGATATTTCGTACTCCATACCAGATATTTATGTAATTCACGATTTTCCGTCTGAACTGGGAAACTGGCTGGAGTACCTGTGAAAGCAAGAACCGGCCATTCCTCAGGTGTATACTTATCTGTCCACTTGGAAGCAACATCACTGTGATGCACATCAAAATGAAGTGGCCCAAAGAACTCGGATTTGCTAAAATCGATATTGAAGGTGTCCCAAAATGGACCGAAGGGATTACCATCCTTAGCATGACAATCTTTCTTTGTATTTTGTTTGTTCAAACTTTGCCGCTCAATGTAGCAGAATGAAGTGCGTTGGCTTTCTGGCCAGATTTTATCGGCTAGATTTTTCATGAAATCATGCATCAGAATTACTCTGTGGTATTGTTGCAGTGGTTCCACTTGGAAGTATTCATCAAATGGTATTTGTACGGAGCGCAGTCCGCCCTTTCGATATTCAACCCATGGTGGAAGCACTAATGTTCGATTAAGAGCTTTGGAAAAGGCTAGAGCTCCTAGAAAGTGATCAGCTTGGTTACCAAAGCGACCTTTTTTTTTTTTTTGTTGGGTACAAAGACGATAATTTAATTAGTGACTAATCGGGTCAGTGTAGATGAGAAAAAGAGTTACTTACCCATGCAGGGGCAGTACATTAGGTATCCGGAGGGGTCAACTTCTTCACTGTGGATACTATTTATTAATAGAGCAACTATAACTATTTTGATAAACATTTTTAATTCAATCAACTTGAATGAAAAACTAATAAAAGTAAGAAGAGGAGAATGCAAAACTGCCGGCCGCAGTAGCGAATAAAAAAAACTTTTTGTTTACTGACACATGAGGGTGAAAATGTCATGAGACCAATGCAATTTCGCATGCGAGAACTTCGATACTCGATGTATGGGTTTGTTTGCTTAAACTATAATAATTTGTCCAAGAAAACAGTTCGCTTAATGTCGTTTTCAATTGGTCAACCCGAATGCTTTTCCTTTTGAAATTGATTTATTAGACTTGGATGACAGTTCTTCTTCCGAAAAAAAGAGAAATACGCTTTTGGATTTGAAATGCATGCAACGGAAGAAAACCCTGTTATAAGAAATAGCGGAAACGTGCATTAATTAATAATAGGGTTTTTGTAAGGTTAACCAGGGTTTTCTGCCTTTTTTTTAAAATGTGAGCTCTCAAAAAGAACGAACATCTTTAATCATAAAACTCAACAGGTCTTTTGGCATCAGTTTATTTCCGAACGCACCCAATTATTTTTTGCAGAAACGTCAAGCATGGGCTTGCGTTTTTGATTTTTCCAAAGAAAAAAAAAGAAAAAAAATAATAGAAGAAAAATATAGTACACAAAATTAATTCCTGAATTTGCCTTGGCAAAAAATATTAAATTTATTTAACCAAAAACAACCTCAACTAAATATGGAATCACAAAGTTCTGAAGAAATCCTCGCAAAAGCCATTAGGTGTGTCGAATTACAAAAGATCGAAGAATCATTATCATCAACAACGACCACAACGACGACAAATTCTAATGGAATAACCACACCGACAACAACTGCTGCTGGCGGTAAAGAATTTTATGGGAAAGCCCAAAAATATTGGTCCGAGATACCAGCAACAGTCAATGGTATGCTCGGTGGCTTGGGACATATAAGTGCAACAGATGTCAATGGATCGACACAGTTTTTAAAAGGACTAAAAATACCTGGACAACAAAATGCTCTCGATTGTGGAGCTGGAATTGGTCGTGTTTCCAAGAACCTTCTAATGCCTATGTTTGCAAAGGTTGATCTAGTCGAACAGGACGAACATTTCGCAAAAACAGCCAAGGACTATTGCAAGAGTGAAAAGCTGGGAAAAATCTACAACATGGGATTGCAGAAATTCACACCCGAAGAGGGTAAATACGATTTGATTTGGAGTCAGTGGGTTCTCGGTCATCTGCCCGATAATGATTTACTGGAATTTTATAAACGAGTGAAGACAGGTCTGAACAAAGGAGGCTACTTTGTGATGAAGGATAATGTTACAACATCCGGCAAGGTTGAGCCAGACGAAGAGGATTCCTCTATGACCAGACCACTGACGACCTTCGAAACTATTCTCCGAAATGCAGGCTTTAAAATTGTAAAAGTAAGTCGTCAGCAGGGATTCCCTAAAGGTCTCTATCCTGTTTACATGGTTGCTTGCCGACCGGCAACGTGAACAAATAAATGAGTTGTTATTTTAAAATTATTGATAACTTTTGAAATTTGTTTTATTTACATTTTACAAGAATGTGGGTATCTTGGGTAGGGAATTACATCTCGGATGTTCTTGACGCCAGTTAGGAGCTGAAGAAGCCTCTCAAATCCAAGACCAAAGCCTCCAGTAGGGATTCCACCGAATTTTCGAAGATCTAAGTACCACTGGAGGCCAGGAGGGACTTTTTCCTTCAGCAAATCGTAGTTGTTCTCTCTCAGGCTCCCTCCACAGAGTTCTCCCACTGATGGCATTAGGAGATCTAATGCATGTACCTTGGAACTATCTTGTTTTGATTGTCTCATGTAAAATGGCTTCTGGTCCGCTGGCCAATCGATGACAAAAAGTGGACTTTTAAGATGATTCACTAAAAACAGTTCCTGCTCTTTGGAGAATCCTTCATTGGACTTGAGATCTGTTTTGAATCTTGATTTATTGTCACTTAGAATGGCAAATGCTTCTTCGTAGGGCAAAGTAATCCAATTTTTGTCCAACCAGGAGAGATCTACATCGGAAGCTGCTTTTTTCTGGCAATGATGGACGTCCTCGGCACTTTTATTCATTACTTCTTGACTAACTGCCTTGACCATTTTCTCAATGAAACTAGTGAGGTCGTCCATTGTGGAAGTGAATGCCAATTCAGCTTCAAGCATATAAAACTCGGACAAATGCAGTGGGGACTTACAGTTCTCAGCTCTAAAAGTGGGGGAAAAGGCATATGTACCGCCGAGACCATAAGTGGCAGCTTCAAGATGAAGTTGACCAGAAACACTAAGGAAAACCTTTTGGTCGAAGTAACTTTCTTCGAAAGGAACTCCATCGCGGGACATCTCTTTCAAAAGTTTATCGTTGTCGGGTTTTACAACGAAGGTCTAAAACGGACAAAAAACTAAGTGAATCTTATTAATGAGAGAACTATAACATACCTCTCCGGCTCCTTCACAGTCATTTGTAGTCAAAATCGGTGTGTGAATCTGGATCAAACCTTGTTCGTCCATGAAATCATGAATTGCTTTGGCTGCTCTATGTCGGACTCGCAGCTGAGAAGCTATGTAGTCAATACGGGAACGGAAATGAAGATATTCTCTCACATATTCCGGGGGATGTTGCTGTTTAGGCACAAAAGGATAGCCATCCTGCAGAGATGAGTTACCTAAACAAAATCATAATTACTGAACGAGCAAACGCTAATCTGATTGTTCTCTGACCTAGGAGAGTAACTTCATTGGCATGAAGTTCATTGTGTCCATTAGGTGCAGTTTGAATAACACCACTTATGCTAACAGAACAGCCAGGTGATAATGTTTTCGTTTGATCGTTCCTTGGAACTACGATTTGAAATTTCTCAGCTGTTGATCCATCATTGACGTCGAGAAAGAGATTCGTTTTCATGCGACGAATATTAAGAATCCAACCCTTTTTGATTGATTAAACTGTTTTTTTTAAGGAACATAAAGGCATTGGTTTAGAGTTTCTTACCTGAATTCCAAAAGAATCACCCGGCTTTGTTGTGGGAGCTGTTTTAATGCGAGAGTATTCAGGTGCATTTTCTTGTGATTTATGTTGATTATCTTTAGACTCGATTGGGGTTTTCTGTGAAAGCTGACTTATACATCGGAAGGTTCTTGAAAGAATTGGTAATTCTCGTAATTTTAACATAATCAGAAGTTAACTTTTGTTGTTTATTATGAAATGTGTAAATAAAGAAAATGTTGGTTGGATTTCTGTTTTAACTTTGACATGTACATGTGTTGCACGGATTTGACATAATATGAAAAGATACATGTTGCTCTGATTGAAGTTTGGTTCTTGCAACATCCTTGTGGTAGGCCTACACTTATTTGAAAACGTTGTGCTAAATTTTCATCTTTGAAGCCCAGTAACTGAATCACACAACGAAATAGTAAACGAAAATTTTTTTGTTTTGGTTTTTCTTGGTGGAGACAACGAAAAATTTCGTCTCGCATCAGCAGCGTACTAGGCTTGAAAAAGTAAATAAATAGGGGTATTCCTGAAACATGGTAAACTTTTCCATCTGATAAAATCGGAAAGTTTATCACGCATGTTTCATAAAAGCCCCTAAAATCAACTTGGATAAATGTTTGTAAATTACGATTGAAAATGATGGTTAATTCCTTGTCTTCGTCAACCAGCTACATATTAATGGCTGATTATATCTAAAATGAGCAAAATGAAACGTTAAAAGTTTACCACAATAACCATTTAAAGATGGTAAACTTTTGTGAAAAAATAATTGTGTGGAAAAGTTTACCATATTTTGGTTAAGATTTCCTATAAAAAAATTGACAGTTCAATTACCAGATTTACCATTTAACTACGTTTACCAGTTTTCCAGGTTTCATGAATACCGCTAATATCCTTAGCTTAAAAAGGGTCGTAAGACAACATAATTTCTTCAGGAACAAGTTTTTAATCACCTCAGGAGCAATAAAAAAATATTTGCCTAAAATAAATAATTTCTACCTGAGTCTGAATTTTGCAAACTGGAATTGGAACTGCTCTATTACATTGTTTGGAAATTTTACTACAAAAAGTAACCAAACGGATCTATTTGGTTTTTTTTGACGTTTTAACCTGTCATCGTAATATAAATTTCCATCAACAACAGCCGCAACAGGATAATATGGTAGGTATTAAATTCTTTTTCCTTTAATTCTTTCTATTTCATGTTTATTTATTTAAAATTACTACTATCTACTTTTCTATCAATTTCAGATGACTGTACAATGGATTTCTACTTGAAAGGGTAAGTAGTATTTGTTTCAAGTTGTTGTAAGTGTTTTTTATTTATTTTCTCTTTCTTTTTTTCCTTGCTGTTTTTCTAGGTCCCGTCCGTATTGGGGGTGAGTTTACCAGCGGCGTCCGCAACAGTTTTTCCATTTGAAATATTTCCATCATTCCCAAGTCAGTTTGAACCCCTTCAAGTAAAAATAAAAATAAGAATCGGTTTTGAATGTGAGATTATTATAAAACTTCGAATACAATAAAAATTTTTTCGAATACAAAAAATCTAGAATAACAAAAAACTCGGAAACGTGCAAAAACATCGAAATTCCATTATATCGAAAGTTTGATTTTTAATATCGAATATCGTTTTCGAAAGATAACAACGGCGCGGCATTATGAGCCCATCACTCTAGGAACACAAATCTCATATTTGTGAAAAAAATCACTAGAAAGTTGTACAAACAATATATACGAAAAGCTTTAATGAGATGAGCTTCATTTGAAGCTCATCTGTACCTATCTAGATCAATTTAACATGTTAACAAAAAAACAATAATGGGAAATTTCCAAAATTGTTATTGTCTTACGTGAATTAAATCCTGGCCCTGATACCGATAGATGATAATAAAACACACCTATTAAAAGTTCAAATAGTATAATAAATCTCGAAAAACAATATCTCACAAAATCATTTCGCGCGCAAATCTCAAGCACTCTCAAAAGAAGATGTTTTTTTTTGTGTTTCGTTCTTTGAGATAGGTATATCGTCTTTTAAGTTTTTAGGTATTCTGCATTATAGGCATTCGAGGTTTTTGTTTTTCGAGATTTTGACTTTCGCAATTCTGTCTCGAGGTTTTGGTTTTCGATATATCGAGGCACATCCAATTATATATACATAGGTACTTACCGATGGATTTGTAAGACGGTTCTTTATCAGGATCAATTTCATCCAAGGAATCTTGTAAATACTCTTCTTCCAAGTAAACTACATGTTCATCTTCTAAATGTATTTCCTCTACATTTTGAACAATTCCTTCATCAATGTCCAGGTCTTCAATGTGTTGTGTAGCTTCATTTTGGTGCGAGTTTTTAACTTGTTGATATAAATGATGTTTTTATAGATAGGTAAGTATAAATAAATCAAAACTATTTTAAAATACCATTTTGTACTTTTTGTAGTAATTTATTTTCCAAACGACCTTTCAGTCGTTGATACCGTCTCTTCGATAGCTGCGCACCCAATTTCGTATTGTATCCTAAGTGCAGGGATGGAACCCAATCAGGATTCAAATTATCCAATAGATTGGCTTTTTTCCCTAATAGATTTATGCATATAAATACATTAATTGATATCAAAAACAATGCTTATAGCTAGCTACCTGTAATAAAATGCCGGGAACATACGCGGGCTTTGTTCGTGTTGATGTTTTTGCGGCTAATTGCAGCTTTCCATTTCTTGCGCCTCTCCTCAGATAGGGCTCGTAATTTTGCTGTTTCTGCTCTTATTCCGGGAAAACAATAAAATCTACAATCGCTATTCATAGCATGATTTGAGCAGTCTATTATGCAGCAAGAAGTAGGCATTTTAAATGTTTATTCAAGGTTTTTTTTTCTATTAAATACACTTTTTTAATAGATGTAATCATATTTTATAGTTAGTTTAATTAAATCACTTTGCACAAATTAACACTTCTTGCAACGATAAACAAATTTTAATTAGAGAACTTAACATTCCGCCAAATAAAAATCTCAATGTTTTCATACATCAGCATTTAGCTGTCATTTGTTTTTTATTTTTACTCGTTTGATAGTGACGCGTTTTCGTGGAGTAACCTTTGAATAAGAAGTACAGAAATGGGTCTTCTCAAAAATAAGTGAAGCACTTTTCTACTAAAGTGTGAGTTGCACAAACACATATGCAGTGACAAAGGGTCGGAGTTTCGTTGGACGCAAAAAGGTGGGCCGCCAAGAGAAATGTTATTTAGTATTCAATAAAAATAAAAGATGATATCAATATGGATTTACATACATCTTTATCTTATCAGATAAATAAATGAATAAGACTATAAATAAACTTACAACCTTACACAAAACATTAAAATCGTCTGCAGAAAAAGTGCCTTCGTCGCACCTTCTCGTCGCACGTGAAAAACTAGGTCGGAAATATGACATATAAAGCATTATTGTGACAAATTGGGCACCATTAGATAGGACAGATAGAGCCATAATTCAGAAAATTTTATTTGTAGTTTTTACATCCGTTCCTGTTCTTCTTATTGAATGGCCGCGTTTACATAAAAATCTAAAGGTATCCAGATACCTTTCTGTTGTTGTAATTCTATGTTAACTAACAGCTGACTGAAAAAGATTCGCAAATATACTGGTAGGGAAGGTATCTTGGATAGGCTATCCTATGCGAATGTGAACGCGGGCGATGGGAATAATCTATTCGGAATTTCGCTGAACTGTCATTTCATCAAATTTGTAAGAACAGTTATGTTCTGTCTATTGAAAACAACAACAACAACCTCGTTCTTACAAACTTGGTAAAATGACAGTTTGGGGAAATACAATACACAGTAGGTATTTTATACTGACTATTCCTATATTCAGAAACACCACGTTTCCGAGACATTTGTATGTGCGTGCGCCGACGGTGGAAAGCAAACTTGTTCTAAGTTTTTTGTTAATTCATATAGAGTTAGAACAATTTTGCTTTCCGCTGACGAAATATTAAATTAAAGGTTGGTTTTAGTAATTTTCTTCTTTAATTGGGCAATATAAAAATAAAAACATGGTATTGAAATTACAAGTTAATATGTATCTCGTTACGGTTGAATATGACGTTATTAAAGGGGTGATTTTCAACTATTGTAAGATAAGATAATCGACTTCTACTCGAGGGTGTAACTGTTTTAATTACGAGTTTTTTTTTACAACTTTGCATAAGTAGACTCATGAGCAACCAAACTAGGCTGAATACTTTTCAAACAAGCACACCCACAAAGACTCATTGTAACTTCGAAGTCCTTTTTCAAAACAGAAAGAACTTCTTCCACACCTTTTTGCCCATTACACGCAAGACCCCAAACAGCTGCTCGTCCTATAAAAATCATTTTAGCTCCCAATGCGAGGGCTTTTATGATATCATTTCCATCTCTGATTCCACCATCCATCATAACGACCAAATCATTTCCAACAGCTCTGACAATTTCTGGCAGAGCTTCAATTGTAGCCGGTACAGAATCAAGTTGTCTTCCTCCATGATTCGAGACAATAATTCCCTTGCAGCCGTATTCTTTTGCCAACATAGCATCTTCACTGGTCAAAACACCTTTCACAATCACTGGTAGTTTCGTCAAATTTGTAAGCCATTTAACATCTTTCCATGTCAGTGCCGGATCAAATAGGTTGGAAAAATATTCACTGAGGCCAGAATCAGTACCAGAACTTTTAACTACACTTGCTTTTGAATTTAAAAAATTTGCAAAGCTGAAAAGACAATCATAAAAATGCACCTACAACTACAACACAAACTTGACATCGGGTCAAAAAAACTTACCTTAAATGAGGAGGTAAACTGAATTTATTTCGAGTATCTGAACGTCGTTGTCCAGCGATTTGTGAGTCTATAGTAAGAACTATTGCCTTATAGTTAGATTTTTCTGCTCTTCGAACAAGACTTTCCGTAAGGTCCCTGCCTATGAAAAAAAAAGAAATCTGTTATGATGAATCAATGTTTGGGATGATGATAATGAGGTCTTGCCTATCTTTATAAATGTAAAGATCAAACCATTTATCAGTATCTGGTGCACCTTTAGATACTTCCTCCATTGATGTGTTTGAACCGGTGCTAAGAATAAAAATACTTCCAGCTAGTCCAGCTGCTCGTGCAGTCCCTATTTCTCCATCGGAATGAGCTAAACGCTGATTCGCACATGGTGATATTCCAAGAGGCCATTTTACTTTGCATCCTAGTATAGTCGTACTCGTATCGAGTTTTGAAATGTCGCGCAGGAACCTGGGGCGTATACGTAATCTTTTTTTTTTTTTTTAAATAATAATTAATAATTCAAGGTATATCTTTTTGAATATTAAAAAATATAAGCAAAATCATAATATCTTACTTTTTTAATTCACTTCTATTTAAGTTCAACGTCTGCTGATCACCAGCACCACTTTGAAAATATTCGAAAGAGCACTTTTGAAGCACCGTCTCAGCTTTCTTCTCAAATTCTTCAATACTCACAAATACCATGATTGAATGAACTTACAAGTTGCAGTTAACAAACTGATCTAAGAAATGCTGAGCAATAACAAATGATTTTAATGTTTATTATTAAGATGCTCTGCTTCATTGTTCTAAAAGATAGCATTTTTGTCTGCCTCTTGTATTTTTCTACTTATCTCTTATCGCAATAAACAAATTTTTTGAGGCACATAATAAATGGAATATAATTTGTTTGGATTTTGAACTTGTTGTGATGATAGTCCGTTCGACTGTCTTTCCTAATCCGGAATTTATCAACTCTCTTTTATACGAATTTTCTATACTATTGATACCAAAACATTATTGCCAACATCATAAAAATCTCTGGGACTTTTTTTTTTCTTTATTTTATAAAAAAATAAATACAATTTTTTGAGGGTATGTTTTTTTTATTGTATCTATAGTCTAGGGTGTTTATCGGAACCGGGTAAATTATTTTTTTTTCAAGACTTCTATTTTAAATGTTAACAAATAAAGGGTTTTCAAATGAGGACGTGACAACTTTGGATTTAATTTGTGAACGCACCCTTTCACAAATCATCGGACTGTCAACTGTCAATTTGTTCAGTAAACTCAACATTTTCATCATGACAAAGTACACGGTTGAGCAAGGTCTGCAAATTATAATTTTTTTTTACCGAAATTCAGAATCGGTGATCGCAACTTTAAGAGCCAATTTTCGGTCTTAATTTCGTTGTGTGATGTTGCCGTGAGACAACGGGTTGGTCGAAAATATCGCTGCCGTTAAGGCGTCCGCAGCAAATGGTCCAAATCAGTGAATTCCACGGCGTTCTCAAGAATTGGGTATCGCTCAGACTATTTTTGGCCCGAATTGGAAGATATGGACTTGGACGACATGTAGTTTCAACAGGATGGTGCCACAAGCCACGAAGCACACCTTAAGTTGATACAATGCGTTTGTTAACTTTGTAACAAGTTTTTCTCTTTTTTGCTCTCTTTTAATAATTTGATAGATTTCGAACAAATTGCTACAAAAAGTTATCAAAATTTCGTCCAAAATCTTTTTAAAATTGTATCTTTTTGAAAAAAATCAAACGTTTTTACTAGTGGTTTAAATCGCCTTTATAGTGTTTGCACCGCTGGCTGTTTCAGAATTATCTAATGCTTACCTGACACCCTGTATAAAAATGTTTAACAAATTTTACCAAAAAACAAATTGGTATTCCATTTTTAAGTATTTATTATAAATGCACATCTTAACATAAAATTTTAAAGAAACCAAAATCAATGATTTTTTTTAAACAAAGTTTAAGTTTTTTTCTTTTATCCAAGCACACAAATTTTTGTATATAATAATATGAAGGTTATTTCAAAGCTTCAGTAGAAAAAATTCCGAGAAATAGAAAAAAAGAACATTCTATGGGAACCTTTTCAAAAGTTACTCGTAGTACGTAAAAGTTATACAGTACAAAATTTAAATAAGCTTTTCTTGAGCATTAATACAACAGGTACCGTTAATGTTGGCTTTTGAAAAAAATAAACACTTTCTCCTCTATAAAATCATTTTGAACGATTTTATGGAGAAAAGCCAACATTAATTACTAAGTTTGCAGAAAATCACTTCAACTTGCTGCAGCGGTTTGGCCTGTACCTTGAAATGGATGCAAACCAAAAAGGCACAAAGCGGGATCCAGTTTTATCACGAATCCCAAACCTGCCCTTTAGTACATATTTATCGCAGGAATAAGAAAATAATGTTTTAATATTTTACAATTCAGTAATTTGATTAAACTTATCTTACATTATCGTGGTCTTATGATATTTATCAGTTTTTTTTTTAATTTTGAAATAAGGAAATAATTAAAATATTTAATCTTATCTTACCAGTTCGAATTTCTGAGATCTCAGAAGACTCATTAAGCTCTGAAACCTCTCTTTTTTTGCTGTCGAAACCTGAGCAGAAAAAAATGTTTGTTTCACTTTCTCAGATTCTATCAGAGGAAAAAACAAAAATGTTTTTTAGTTATCTTCCATACATTTTTTCTTAAGACCAACACTAACGTCATAGCCAAATATAAGTTACCATCAAGGAAGACGATGCCGATTCAAATTATTGCGTTGAGTTTTCTAAAAAAACCTTTGTTTAACGCAGGAAATAGTTAGATCAGAATGGGACATATCAGAACAGTTTCGTGAGAAACGTCAGAACTGAAAACAACAAATTTGACAGTTCTCACGAATCTGTTCTGACCTGTTCTGAATCAAAAACAAGTATACAAATAATCCTGTTCCAAACTGTTTTAGACAGCGTCATTGAACAGCAAACTAGAACAGTCTAGAACAGCTAAAAGTTGTACTTTTGTGTTCCAAACAGTTCAGAACAACGTTATTGAGCACACTTATGTATAATATCGTTCTTTCGAGTATAAACTGTCAGATGAATAAGAATTTTGGCTCTCAAGTCATATGATACAATACAACATGGTAGCAATGATTTCAAAAACTTCAAAAAAACAAAATGCATCAAAATTTTCTTACTAATAAAATTGTATTATGTACTTACAAATAATTTGCTTCTCACTCACTGACTACAATTTAGCATAATGTGCTTCATGAACAATTAAATTAGGTCGAATGCATTCCAAGTTAGTGCAGCCAGCAAGTTTCATAGCAATATCAAAATCCTTTTTAAGAATATCAAGTAATTCTTCAACACCCTTTTGTCCACCACATGCCAGGCCCCACAAAGCTGGTCGCCCAATAAAGACCATCCTAGCACCCAGTGCTAAGGCCTTCAAAATATCATTACCCTCACTTATTCCACCATCCATCATTACGACCAAATCATTTCCCACAGCTCTAGCAATTTCTGGTAGAGCTTCAATCGAAGCTGGTACTGAATCTAGTTGCCTAGCGCCATGATTCGACACAATGATCCCCTTGCAGCCAAATTCCTTTGCCAATACAGCATCTTCGTGAGTGAGAACTCCTTTAGCAATCACAGGTAGTTTTGTTAGTTTTACTAGCCATTCGACATCTTTCCATGTGAGTTGTGGATCGAATTGACTCATCACATATTCATTTAGGCCAGAACCTTTTCCTGAGCTTTTGACGTCTTGTGTTGAAGCTTCAGAGAAGTTGGCCAACCTTTAAGAAAAAATTGTTTATACCTTGTTGAATGTTCGAAAAATATAAATTTTGGTATTACTGTAAATGAGGAGGTAAACTGAATTTATTTCGAATATCAGAACGTCGTTGTCCAAAAATGGGTGCATCGACCGTAAGAACCAGTGCCTTGAAGTTGGCCTTCTCAGCTCTCCGAACTAGGCTTTCTGTTAGTGATCTGTCAACATAAAGAGACACCAGTTTAACTTTCTTCTTATTTTTAAATTTTTTGTTTAAATGTAACCTGTCCTTGTAGACATAAAGCTGAAACCATTTATCGGTATCCGGTGCTCCTTGAGTAAGCTCCTCAATAGATGTTGTTGATAAAGTGCTAAGAATGTAAACACTTCCTGCTAGACCAGCAGCTCGTGCATTGGCTATTTCTCCATCTGGATGTGCCATCCGTTGCATTGCAGTTGGTGCAATTCCGACTGGCCATTTGACTTGACATCCCAAAACTTTTGTACTTGTATCCAATTTTGAGACATCACGCAAAAATCTTGGACGAATACGTAATCTAAAATAAAAACAAGCTTAAAGAATCTTGTTCGTCGTAGTTTAAGAAAATATTTATCAATAACTCACTTTCTGAATGCATCCCTGGTTCGATTCAAGGTATATTGATCACCAGCACCAGAACGATAATAATCCAAAGCATTTTTCTCAAGAATTGTTTGGGCTTTCTTTTCAAAATCTGCAACGCACACAAATGCCATAGTATTACTTTCAGACAAAATAAACACTACTGAACTGAATCAAGACTTCTGAGCAAGTGCGGAATAGCAATGATTTGATAATGTTGTTGGTTGGCATCAACTACGCGGATTTAAGCAATTAGATGATAGTCTTATCAATATAAGTGTCTTTAGATTGAATAGCTAAATTTAAAATATCTATAATCAATACAACTTATGTAGGTATAAACATTGAATTTATTGTTGTAGAACGAGCGATAAGCTTAGATCTATGACTTTATTGAATTGTATACAATCTTGATCAGGCGTTGTTGATATCAATTTTATGTAAGTGTTCCTTGTTTATCATGTCTGATTTTATGTTAAAAAAGGTTTAGTTTTGTTTTTACTTATATACATACACGTGCTTAAATTTATATCTTAAACGGTGTGATGTAAACAATACAATTCTATGAATTGTAAGTGAATTCAATTAGTTTTTGCACTGATAAACGAGATGAATGCACATTAAGTTAATCAAAAAATTTAAATATACACTGGGCTGTGACCTGTACATAGATATCTGCTATAAACACAGTTTAAGATCAAGGTCTCACATCATTTTGATTATGTTTTAATTTTCAAGTCTTTTATTCATTTTGAGCAGTTTTGAAATTTTCAAACGTCTTTAATTAAAAAAACTAATACTCCTACTTTTTCAGCTATTTAACAAAAAAATAATGAGACAAAAAATTAACACTCGGAAACTTTTAATCCAAGAAAAATAAAATGCACGACTGGGTCGAGCCTACTTCCTCTTAGTGTGAAAAGCTTCTTTATAAAGTTTTTAAAAATAAATACTTTTAGAAGAAATTAAAAAAAAAAAAACTTGAAATTCATTAGTAAAATGACTTAACCAACTTCTGAAATTGTTTTGAGCTCCAAACAAAGAATGCCATTTAATTTAATTAAGAAAGATAAATTTTTAGAAAACAAAATTAGAGCCGTTTTTACAAAAAAATAATTTTTTCATCGTAATGAGTCAAGGAAAATTTAAGAATTTACTCTGGGGTATAGGGGTATAATCTCAGAAGAAAAATTGTTCTATACAGTAAAGCCCTATGTTCAATGTTGATATCACTTATCGATGATTTAAGAAAACACTAACTGTGGTATACCTTGGTCCATGTTAACTATAATTTTTCTCTGCTAATACTAATGGAAGAAAATTTGTTAACACTTTAATTTTATAAAAAAATAGTCCTTCCTGTAACTGCGTTTAAATAATGTTGATATCTTTTTTGGTTGCTCAAAATATTATTTATCATAGGTGTGTAATTTTCCCTGCCCTTGGTATTTTATTGACTTTAAGGTCAATTTTCTTAAAAAAAATCCTAATAAACATAACGTTTTATTATTAAGAAGTAAAAATAAAGAAAAAATTCAGTTGCAAACTTGCCAAAATATCTGTGCTTTTAATGAGAATTCGAAAAACCTGCAACAGGTAAAATCTTAAAAAAGTTTTGTTTTTCTTTGCTTCGATCGTTACCGTACTCTTCATCTAGCCAATTATTAGATTCACATCTATAGTGCTGGAGGTTTATTATGTTTGAAATATACTTAAGCTAATTGAATTAGTTAAATAACTTCCAATATCATCAAAAGTGAGGGAGCAGGCAGCATCAATTATTATTATTCGCAATGAAACCCAAAAACGGACTCTAGTCAAAACCAAGGACGACACTTTGAACACCTGTCATAACTGCACTTTATGCAACAAATACATTTAAAAACAAACATTTATTTTTTATTCAAAGCCTTTTCAGACTTACACATAAAAAAAGTTTTTTTTTTTTTTAAATCAAACCTGTTGCACGTTTTCCGAATTATCATTCAATGTACAGGTGTTTTGGCATCTTTTTTCTGAGTTTTTGTTTCCTTCACAATAAAATAGTAATAAAACGTTATATTTATTACGTATTTTTCCAAGAAAATTGACCTCAAAGTGCAAACGCAATTTGTAGCTCTCGTAACGATAACTTTCATAACTTGATTCCAATATCAATCATGGCTCTATCACTTTAAGTTAAAAAAGTAGTTTTTCGACTTTATTAACAGGGGCGTATACAGTTTTCTAGACCAATAAATAATGATGACTTTGATTTGAGATTTTAGTTTTTTTTTTTTTTAATTATAGTCTATAAAAAATAAATAAGAAGAAAAAATTATATTTTACCAGGTATATTTTGAAAAAGAAAAAAGTACAAATTTTGAGTGATTTTTTTTTTCAAAATTCTGAGTTTTAAAATTCATTTTTTCTTAAACTATTCATTGGATTAACTTGATTTAAAATTAAAATTAAAGCAGTTTTTTCTAGCTATCAAAAACAATACATATATTTGATCTTGTATTTAACTCCGTTGTCTTCCAATATTTTTGTCTGCCTTAAGGAGCTTTAAAAAAAATTCTCACTCCC
Source organism: Meliscaeva auricollis (assembly GCA_948107695.1). NCBI lineage: Eukaryota > Metazoa > Arthropoda > Insecta > Diptera > Syrphidae > Meliscaeva > Meliscaeva auricollis. The sequence goes on along the minus strand of OX403619.1, from coordinate 27,281,274 downwards.
ATTTGAACGGGTGAAAATAGACCCCCTTCTTTACTAGTTGTTTCTGTTTAAGGAAAACAACTAGTAAAGAAGGGGGTCTATTTTCCTGGGAACCTGGGAAATTTTTAGCAAAGTTTATAATTTTAACAAAATATTTTGATAAAAAAAGCGTTTGTTTTCAAAATTCTTTTTGTTTAGTATAAAAAAAAAAACGATAAGAGCGGCAATTTAAGTTTTTTTGAATACCAACATTTGAAAAATAAAACCATACAAAACGGAGTAGTTTTCCCCATTTTTACATGCTTTGCATTTTGTTGGACTAAATGTAACATTTTATAATAATTTATTTCATAAATCAGGGGGAAGCACCGGGGAGAGGAATACACCATTTTTGTTTCTTATGTTCAAGGCACAATAAAATGCAAACATATCCCTGTTAATAATTTTTGTGATGTAACCCTCATTTTTTGTTTAATTTGATTGTACTAACAAATAAAGTTTTTTTATATCCATCAGTTTTCCGATTTTATTAATACCTACGATTCGGGCTGCCCAGGCATGTCAGTTTCATAAACCGGGATAGAACTTTTCTGTCCTTCCAAGTTACAACAGCGAAATTAAGATTTTCTTCACCCGTTCTACCAGTCGTTTGGCAAAAAGAGATTTTTCAAGCAGTACAATTAATTAATAAAGACATTTATAATTTTTAGATTATTTTTTTATTTATTAACAGTCAAAATTTTACATACAAATATTCTGAATTAACATAATAAAAAAAAAACAAATTCAAGACAATATAATAAAAAAAAAAACAGCATTTTACAAATTAATTAAAAACAAAAAAAAATATATTTAAAACAAATTAACTGTCTTTATCACTGATTTGCTCCAAATTTAAAACTTAAAAAAATATTTATGAATCGAAAACAAAAATTACATCGAAGTCACTAGCTATATAGTCTTAATAAGATCTCGTCCTTAAATCAACTAGGGAGACAATAATTTATTATTTATAATTTTTTTTTCCTCTAAACTTTCGATTGATAGACACAATTTGTTTTTGTGGCAGTTTTGTGCGTATTTCGACGGTAGAGTTAATGTTTAGATTTATTTATTTTTTTAATTAAAAACATAATATTGTTTAGTAGTACATTTTTATATACAATCGTATTCTAAGCCCTGGATGTCCCATAAATTTCGTCTTCTATTTTTTTGTTTTGTATAAAATTTTTTTTTTTTTTTCGTTCTTTTGATTTTGTTTTAAATATAGTAACCTACTATATTTTTATTGATCTCCTAGTTTTGTATAAATTAAAGACACTCACGCAATGCACTTATCTAAGCTTAGTCTCACTGGAACTACAGTCAAGATGAGTGAAAAGGAATATTATGGTTATGCCCTAAAATGTCTTAAGTTTATTCTATGACTACGAGGAGATCGTCGCCTTCGAGTTTCATATTGCTTTCAATGTGAAGCTTGACGATTGTACCAGCCTTAGGTGCTTGGACAACCATTTCCATTTTCATGGCAGAAAGCACAACCAATGGTTGACCCTTTTCGACTTTGTCGCCTTCCTTAACACGTACATCGATTACTGTACCAGGCATTGGGGCTCCAACTTCATTCTTGTTACCCTTGTTTGCCTTTGGATGAATGTGGAGTTCCTGTGAAATAAAATTTGAACTTATAAGTATCTTAAAGTCTTTTAAGCGGAGTGGGAAGTATTTACCTTAACAGCTTCCTTGTCACGAATGAACACTGACCGCAATTGACCGTTCATCTCGAAGAACACCTCGCGTTCACCATTTGGTGTAAGGTCTTCAGCCATTGCCAAAGTCTTAACGCTCAAAGTCTTGCCCTTCTCAATGGTTACCTCGAATTCTTCACCCACTTTTGGTCCGGTCAAGAACACCCTGGTGTTCAATTTGTCTACGGGTCCAAAATCTTCACGGAAGTTAAGGTAGTCAGCTGTGACTTGGGGATAGAGAGCTGCTGACATGACATCGCGATCATTGATCAGTGGATGAGATTCTTTAAGGTCAGCCTTCAGTTTGTTGAAGTCCAATGGAGCAAGCTGCTCGCCTGGGCGACCTTCAATACGTGGCATGTCCTTGAGTACACGAGAACGCAGAGGTTCTGGGAAACCACCATAGGGAGTACCAATAGCTCCCTGTAGGAATTCAACCACGGACTTGGGGAAGGAAAGCTCTTCTGCCTTTTCGGTCAGCTGTGCAGCGTTTAACTTGTTTTGTACCATGAACTGAGCAAGATCACCCACAACTTTCGATGATGGTGTGACTTTAATAATATCACCCAACAATAAATTGGCCTCGCGGTAGGCCTTCTTGACGTCTTCAAAGAAGTCACCCAAGCCCAGCGAGTAAGCTTGGAATTGAAGATTGGTATATTGACCACCAGGAATTTCATTCAAGTAAACGTCTGCGTTGCCAGATTTCATTGTTGTGGTGCATTCAAATGGAGCATAAAGGGTTCGTGTTTGTTCCCAGTATGCTGAATACTCAGAGACATCACGAAGATCCATGCCAGTATCTAATGGAGTTCCTTGTAATGAAGCTACAATAGCACCCATGCTGGGTTGTGAGGTCATTCCGGACATGGAATCAACTGCGACATCGACAACATCGGCTCCAGCTTCAGCGCATGCCAACATAGAGGCTACACCAGCGCCTGAGGTATCGTGAGTGTGAATGTGAATTGGGATGTCAGGATGACGGTCACGAATAGCGGTAATAAGTAATCTTTACAAAAAAAAAAAAATATGGTTAGCACATCATTAAAAAAAAAGTAAAAGTTGAACTTACTTAGCAGCAGCAGGCTTGAGAAGTCCAGCCATATCCTTGATCGAAAGCACATGGGTTCCAGCTTTGACAAGTTCATCAGAAAGATTTGTGTAGTATTTAAGGTCATACTTCGTTTTGGTTGGATCACTGACATCTCCACTGTATGAAATAGCAGCCTCAACGACACCACCAGCCTTACCGGCTGCTTCCATTCCCAAAATCAAGTTTGGCAAGTAGTTCAGTGAGTCGAATACTCGGAAAATATCCATTCCAGTTTGAACCTTTAATTAAAAAATAAAATGTAAGAACTCTCCCCAAATTTTGAAATTATATTCAACATACAGCAAGTTCACAGAACTTGAAGACAACATTATCAGGATAATTGGTATAGCCAACAGCATTGGCACCTCTCAGCAACATCTGGAAGGGAATGTTAGGGATTTGCTTGCGCATATCTTCCAAACGTTCCCATGGGCATTCGTGTAAGAAACGTAGAGCAACATCAAATGTGGCACCACCCCAATTCTCCAAAGCGTACAAATTATTAAATTTATGTGCAACATATGGTGAGATCTTCAAGAGATCATGTGAACGCACACGTGTTGCCAACAGCGATTGATGAGCATCACGGAAAGTTGTGTCCATTAAAAGTAAATTTTTACGTGATCGAACTTCCTTGGCAAAGGCTTCAGGTCCTTGAGATTTGAGAATATCACGAAGGCCTTTTGGTGGTTCTGTTACTGTGGATTTATATATATGAGTATTTTAGTTTATTTAGTTTTTCACTCAAAGATTTTACTTCCACCCAAGCTTATAAATTTATTAAGGTGTTCAGCAACGAAATAATTTTTTTTAATGGTTATAACTTTGTGTTATTAAATCTAGTGAGGGGACACACACAAAACAAAATTATTCTTAAAACGTACTTCAATAAAAACAAAAAAAAAAAAAAAAAAAAAAATTAAAATTAAAACTTAAAAAAAATAACTAAGCCCAGGATATTTTTTGTGTTGTTTGTGTATCTATCTTGAAATTTGTTTAAGCTGTTGTCGTGATCACAAGTTTCACCTTATATTCTTACCTTTGTCATAAAATCGGTTTTTTTAAACTTTTTTAAAGATATCTACTTATACATAATTATTATGTTAATTTCAAACCTCAATTGAAAAACCATGCAAAATCCATAACAATTAGATTCCTATTTGGCAATACCTTTTCTGATTAAAAAAATAAACAAAAATGAACTTGAGACATGGCATTACGATGATAGAGAATGCAAAAAAAAAATAAATTGCACGACTGGATTGTACGTACTTGCTCTTAGGGTTAAAAATGACAACTTCTTAAATTGTTTTGAGCTCGAAACTTAGTATGCTATTTGATTTAATAAAAAAAGATACATACATAAATACATTTAGAAAAAAAAAAAAAAAAAATTGAAAAATTGAAACATTTATAAAAATTCTCAAACCTTATTTAAAAATAAAGTTGGTATGCCATTTTTGAGATAATATTAAATTTCGTTCGTTCGTTTGAGGCGTTTGGGAAAAATGTTAACTCCTCCCTAATTGTTATATGGCGGGTACCGATAGTTTTGGTCCTAAAAAAGGAAACACCAAAGACTCTTAAACACCAAATTTGAAGAAAATCGGTTCAGAACCACTTAAGACCCTAAACTTACCCTAGAGTACCTTTATCGCAGGTAAAAAATGAGTCTCGCAATTCTGTCTATCTTTTTGTGTTTGTTGTAGCTACAACCTAAGCCACTAAAGCGATTTTCTTCAAATTTGGTGATTAAGGGTCTTTGGTCTTTTGGTCTTTTTAGGACCAAAACTAACGGTAAAGTAGATTTTTATCAAAAACAGCTCTAACGATGTTGATAAAAAATAGTTTTTCCTACTCTTTTTAGCAAGGTTGTACTTTTGAAAGGAATGAAATATTGTTAGAAATGTTAATAACGGTACCTCCCATAAAACCGTGTTGTTTTTTATTTTTGTTTTTCTCTGTATACGAAAGCTTCTTTGTAGTTTGAATTTTTTGGATTTTTGGATGTTTGGACTTTTAAAAAAACTTTCATTTTTTTATTTTTGAAAAATTAATTTTTTGAAAACGGTGAACTATATTTACATTAATATTTCGTTGAAAATGCCATATCAATGTACATATGTATTGTACATATATTAAAAAATATTTTTTTTTAAAACAGCTTTAACGATTTTCAAAATGTCCCTATCCAACAAAATAGGTTTGCCAAATTAACAGTTGGCCACATCCAAGGTTGCCTAAATTTATTATGTTAAGTTTCCAGTAAGTGAAGTAAATATACATATGTATATAGTAGTGACAGAGAAATCATATTGATAAGACAGAAATTTAAGTAAACAAAAATTGTCAAAGTTGTTTGTGGACGGGCGTACACATGAACACAAGTTCCCGGGACATTGGTCCCAATTTTTTTTTGTCGGGACTACCTAATTTCTTTGTAAATATATGTACAAATATTGTTTTTTAATTCTTTAAATAAATAAAATGAATATGAATTTGAAAAATAAAAACGTTTAAAAAGTGCACTGTGGCGTATACGTAATTTTTTGTATTACTTTTCCGTACACGTAGTGTCAAGAATTTTTTTCTTATAATTAATCTAATTCATCATGACACGTAATGAAAAAAAGTTTTCGCGACATTTCTATGTGCGTGTGCCGTTGTCGGCGTGGTCGTCGTCGTTGGTGTTGAAAATTTGGTAACACGATTATTTTTGTTAGAATCAGGATAATTGGAATCTGTAAACGCCAAAAGTTAAAGATTACCTTAACTTGGACTAAATTTGAAATTAAACTATTTTGAATAAAACCTTCTTGTACTTTTCATAAAATGTCACTTTTGTATGAGTACTACAAATATGCATTTGTTTAATTGTTCCAATGAACAATGGTACTGATTTTCAAAATAATGGAGGTAACCAAAAACCGAAATACTTAATTCTCAAAAGTTTTTGGTAAACACTAATATTTTACAATTAAAAAAAAAAAATCTTGCAACCGTAGGTAGAACCTACGGAAAAGTTTGGGATTACCAATGTAATTTATATTTTGTACATACATTTTATTTTAATTCATTAATATGAGACATAAACGCAGCGTACATTGTTTTCGTAGAAGCTTCTGTTTCATTAGAAATAGAGATAACAACTCGGGAAGAGTCATTTCTTGCATAAATATTTATCTGTCGAAACAATAATCGCAACTTCTCTCCATAACTCTTATGAATTATTTTTTTACCAGCCATTCAACGACCCAAAATGTTTCTTAAGAGATGAGTGAGTATTAAAGCCTAAGGCCCCCCTCTTAACATTCCGTAGAATTTTGGTAGCTGAATAATTTTTTTCTAATGAAGATGCCCAACATTTTGATAATATGGCCATTTCATGAGAGTTCACTTGAGCCAGTAGCTCTAAGGCTTAAAAATCAAGATGATATGATGTCTTTAAGAAATCCCCGGCATAATTTTTCATTTAAGAAAACTATAAATACGTACATATCTACAAAAATACCAGTGTTAAAAGAAAAATAATAAAAACAAAATAAGGAGCGAGTTAAACCCAAGTTAATTTAAACAAATTTAGTGGGTTAACTTTGAATCAACTAAACAAATGTTTTTTTTTATTTCTTCAAGTTTCTCTTCGCATGCAACCTCTATCTTTATTTGCAGGAGTAACAAACTCTGAGTCAAGTTAACAAAAAACTGTTTTTCATTGAACTAAAAAATTAGTTGGCAAATAAACATCTAATAAAAAATGTGTTAAGTTTTGTTGCTTTATTATGTAAAAATAATAACACAATGGACAGAACAGTTTTGTTAAAGTGTTTTTTAAAACTTAATTAACCGAAAAAAAAAACAATTTTTTTAATTTATAAAAATTGATAAAAACCAAACAAACATTTTTAAACCTTTAAATGTTAATAAATAAATAACATATATAAATAAAACTCATTCAATATCATTTAATTTAAATTTTAAAAATAAAATTATTTACTCAGAGGTCTTAAATTTCCTTTTATATGGGCATTTCCATATTAACGGGCGTGACACATTTTTTTCTTGCTTTTTGCTTTTTTTATTTTACTAATTACTCCATTAATTTATTTAAATTCTTTATAATTTAATATATTCAATTTGTTAATTGTTTTTATTATTCAATGCATTGTAACTGATGAAAATGGTGTAATATTTTATTGTCACATCCATTGCCATTAAATCATTTTAAATATAATCAAAAAACGGATTGTATTAGATTAGATAGTACAACAATAAAGAGCAAAAAAACTTGAAAAATGTGTCAGACGTGGAAATACCTAAACATGAGTTAACAATTAATCTAATTTCATATCATTCAAACATCCTCTTACGAGTATATATTGAAAATAAATTAATTGATTATATTTTTAATTTTTAAAACCATAACCTAAAGTTAAAAATATTAAAAAAAAAAAATAGTCCCAACACATAAAACACAAATAAACAAAATTAAATAAAATGATTACAGAAAATAGTACAAAAAAAACAACGACACCAAAACAATAATAATAAATAAGAAATAAAGAAAGGAAAAAAACGTACCTTTACCCTCACCACGTTCTTCTTTTTCGAGTGCTTCTGGCGATAAGTCTGTTTTTTTTTTGCATTTGCATTTGATAAAAAAATGGTAGCGTGTCAGAGTAGCAGTAGTTGAGTGATAATGTATGTAGTAGTAGTCACAAACAAGTTTGTTTTTTTTTTGTTTTATTTGTATGACGAAAAATAAATTTTTATACAAAAAAACAATAATTCAAAAAAAAAATAATAAAAAAAGAATAAAACGAAACAATTAACACAGTTTTTTGCATATTGAATAAAGGATACAAAATAGGAATGGGTATTTTTTTTTCAAAAGGACATGCTTAAGATTTTCATTGTATTCAATTAAGTTGTTTTTGTTATATCCAATTGAGGACATGTGTGCGACATGTGTATGTGTTTGGCATGAGAGCTTTTTTGAATAAAATTTTGTAAGAGTTCTTGAGTGGCTTTTCAGATGAGAAAATTCCACTCAAGTATAGTATATGTGTTAGTGAAAGGTTTTTTTGTTGTGGAAAATTAATGACACAAAAGAGGCATTTAAAGCAATTTTTTTAATGAAAAGAGAATAACTTACCAAGTGGCACAGTTGGTACATGGGGATCGATATTTGCTGGCTTGAGATTTGTTGCCAATGGGGTTTGTGGACCATTGACCAGAACCTCTCCGACATAGTTCAGTAGTTTTTGAGCACGATTGTGTGAAACACGGAATTTGAAGAGCTCTGGATGTTCATCAATGAAGTAGGTATCGAGTATACCGTGGAGGAATTTCTGATTCTCCAACACATTCAAAAGGAATGGGATATTGGTTTTGACACCACGAATACGGAATTCACGAAGGGCACGGTTCATCTTTGATGCGGAACTTTGAAGGTCTGATGCATGTGAAATGACCTTCACAAGGAGAGAATCATAGTAGGGTGAGATGATGGCACCAGCGAAGGCAGATGCTGAATCCAAACGGATGCCCATACCCTCACCGGAACGGAACACTTCGAGGCGACCAGTGCTGGGCTGGAAGTCATTGGCCGGATCTTCAGTGGTGACACGACATTGGATAGCATATCCACGAGGTTTGATGTTTTCCTGGGTGTATCCAAGTTCGGGAAGAGTCATTCCTTCGGCGACTCGAATTTGAGACTGCACCAAATCAATTCCAGTGATTTCTTCAGTCACTGTATGCTCGACTTGTAATCTGGAAGGAATAAAATTGTGTTATCAAACCTCTTGAAAGTACCTACATACTCAAAACTTACCTAGCATTGACTTCAATGAAATAGAAATTACCAGTTTCGTCACACAGAAACTCGACAGTTCCAGCATTTTCGTAGCCAACATGCTTGGCCAAACGAACAGCTGCATCAAGCATTTTTGTACGAACTTCCATTGGCAGTCTGGGAGCTGGGGCAATTTCGACAACCTTTTGATGACGACGTTGCACTGAACAATCACGTTCGTACAAATGAACAACATTACCAGCCTTGTCACCGAGCAACTGCACCTCAATGTGACGTGGTCGTTCAATAAACTTCTCAATAAACATAGCTCCATTACCAAAAGCTGCCTTTGCCTCAGAACTTGCACGTTGGAACATTTCTTCAACTTCATCCATTTTGCGTACAACTCTCATACCACGACCACCTCCACCATAGGCAGCCTTAAAAATCACAGGAAGGCCGTGTTTCTTACAGAATTCCAAAGCTTCTTCTTTTGTTGTGACTGGACCATCAGTACCAGGCACAATTGGCACACCAGCTTCGATGGCAGCAACACGAGCTGCAACCTTATCACCCATCTGTTGGACCACCTTTGGTGATGGACCAATAAAACGGAGACCAGCATCAATCACAGATTGAGCAAAGTCACTACGTTCGGAAAGAAAACCATATCCAGGATGCACAGCATCGACATCGTTTTCCTTGCACACGCGGATGATTTCTGGAATGTTTAGATAGGCTTCGACTGGGGGAAGACCTTTGCCAACAATGTATGATTCATCGGCTTTTTGTCTGTGCATATGCATTTTGTCTTGTTCGGAATAAATGGCCACCGATTTGATGCCCAATTCTGTGCAGGCACGGAAGACACGAATAGCAATTTCGCCGCGGTTGGCAACCAACACCGAACGAATTGGTTTGTATTCAACCTTTAAAAAGGGATTAGAAGAATAGTTATTTGGAGTTGGAGATGGAAATAGATTGATAAAAATATGTCATACCTGACTGGAAAAGCCATTTTTGTTGATGAGCCAAACGCGAACTCGTGGTGATCTTCTCAGACTCTGAAAAGCGCTTTGTGCTACGGGTATGAACATTTTGAGTGTGTTTTCTGAAATAAATGAAACATTTTATTAAATCACTTATCTCTTTCAATGAGATCAAATTGTATAAGAATAAAAAAATCAGGACATTTAGCAAAGTTAGGGACTTCAACGTTTAAGGTTTATGTTTTGTTCGCATTTCTCCAAAGTAGTGTTCATTTGGATTGCTGTCTATGGTTCAATTTGCTAATAATCATTTATTTTCAATACTACATAAAAAGTGTGACATTTTATTACAGCCTTATTTTGTCGAATAATGTCTACTTCGCAGGTTTTTAATAACCCATTCTCCATTAACCTACAAACATAATCGCAATGTGGTGCCTCAAAAAAACCTTAGAAAAAAAAACAACTATTACTTTGAGGTTTGTTTTGCTTCATTCAAGTATCAACTTCAACTCAACGACCTAGGCATACGTAATCTTTCGAGAGTCATCATATCATATCATGTTTTATTGACGCATATGCGTACTAATAAATCAACTGTTATAATTATATTGCTTCGACTGGCCTCTAAATGTTCAAGTTATCTCAATTTTGAGCTTGGCTAATAGTAAACATTTCTAAAAGCTTTTTCATATCATTGATAAGCAAAGTTAATAGCGATCTACTTTGAAGTGATATAAGCATCTCAAGTTCAATGTAGATAAGGTTGTCGTTATATTTAATAGTGTTTGTTTATTTTACTATCAAAATTCGAAAAAGTTTTATTTTAGTATTTGTAGAGTGTGTCCGGAGTTATTGAAGTTTTTTGATCAAAATAAATTTGACAGGAATAAGTTTTTAAGGCATTCATCAATATTTCTTTAAACATAAGGAACTTTTTTTAATAAATTGAAGTAAATAAAATTGGTACCCTCATAAACCATATATGTATGTTTAAAAGTTTAATTACAAAAAAAGTCCATAAAAATGAGTGATAGACTGTTTTTTTAAAGATTTCCATTCTGCAGTCCGGCAATTTTGCAAAATTTAAAGAAAATTTAAATAGTTTTTTACTAGTTTTGTACAGTTTTGTATAACTAAAAGCGGGTTTTGTACAAGCTTAGATTCCAAGCTAGAGCTTATTGTAATTGTGGACTGGAGACATTTGTCCCTAACCCAGATATCCTAAATCGACAAAATTAAAATACAGATCTGATCAACGAGTTTTGTACAGTTTTTTACAAGAAATTTTTTTAACAAAGTTAATTGCTTAAACAATAAAGGACGAACATGTCTTCAGTTTTTTTTTTTGTCTACTTTTGTTAGTAGGGTCATACTTTTGAAATGAAAGAAATGTTTGTAAGAAGTCTACTAACGGTATCTTCCATAGAACCGTTTTCGTTATTTTTGACATTCACATAAACGACTGAACTAATTTTGATGAATTTTTTTTATATGGAAGCTCCTTAACATCTTTAAAATTATTTGCTATCAACATTTTCCAAAAAATTCAAAAAAAAATCTATTAATTTATTTTTTTTGAACTATCAATTTTGCGAAATTTGTAATTTTGTGTATTAATATTTTCTTTAAAATGGCATACCAACTTTTATTTTTTTAAACAAGGTTTGAGAATTTTTATATATAAATACATTTTTTTTTAAACGGCAATAACGATTAAAATTTTTTTTTTCGTCATGCCGTCCGTCAGTCTGTGCGTCTGTGCGGCTGTTCGTCCATATGTACACATTTCCACAGCCCAAACGCGAAAGGGTATTTTTTTAAATTTGGTAAAGATGATTTTAACGTAATTTCGAAAGTTTTTTTTTTGTTTTTGAATGTGTCGTCTAGAATAAATATAACGGTTCTGTGTTATTGTACTTTTCTTGAAAATAGCTCTTACGATTTTGTTTAAGATTTGTGTATATATTGTAATAAGTGATTGCAACAAAACCGCATTTTTAGCTTTTCTCAAAAAAATAAAACTCCAATAACAGAAACAGCGTTGCCGTTTTTTATTTTGTGTTTTTTTTTTTAATACCTCGTAAACGGTTTAAGTAATCGTGATTAAAACTTGTGCACAGATATTTCATACAACATCAAACCATCTTATTAAATTTTCAAAAAAATCAATAAAAATAATAAAAATAAAAATTAGTTTTATTCTCTAAAGACAATCGCATTTCTTGTGAATACATTATATCACTTAACCAAAACTACATATTTATTTACTTCAATAAGCTTTTTATAAGAGGCTTTAATGTCTACAGCAAATTTTAACCTAAAAGCAAGTACGTGCGACCCAGTCGTACATTTTATTTTCATCAAAATCGAAGGAATCCTTTTTGAAGCGATTCCTTATAAAATCCGAAAACCCTTCTCATCAGTTTCAAAAAATTTCAAGTAGTAAAACACTGAGGGTGTTTATTGTTTAAAGTTTTACATTATCCTTATCTTTGGCAAACAAAATCTTTTAAAATTTCCCTTAAATGTTATGATAACTGTTTTACCAACATATTATGTTTGTTCTATAGGTATCAAACAAATATGTCAGAAGTCAAGAATTTTTTAAATGTTTATTTTCATTGTTACGAAATTTTGGAAACAAAAGCAAACTTAACCACCTGTACCAATAGTATACATATTATATGGTTGTCTAATATTTAAAAGCTCTTTAAGCACGAAGAACAATAGCTATGTATACAGATTGTAATATAAAAGATTGCTTATGAGACAAAACATACCTTTTTCTAATTTAATTCATTTATTTTATAAAATTCAACATTATCATACACATTTCTCTTATCAAACAAAAAGACTTTGAAATACCTAAGAGAATGTATCTGAATCTCAATATCTAATTATGTTTTGTATTCCCAAAAGTATTACTTGATTGCCATCAACATGAAAATATTTTAAGTACCTGATTTTGTGGGTACTTTAAGTATACTTACATACCTTTATTTATCTTTAGTAAAACCAACAACTGAAAAAAATATAATAACAGTCGCTTATCGAAAAAGATAATGCTTACGTGCTCCTCTAGTCCACTCAAATTTTGTCTCAATCGTTTGATGTTATTGACTGATTAAAATCATAAAAAGGTGCGCAAAAAAAAAAAAATAATTTATTTATTCAGCGCTTACACGTGTTTAGCCAAAAAAAATGGGAATTTCAAAATTCCATTGGATAATATTATCAGAAAAGTTTGGATAAAAGCCAATAGTTCTAAAAAAAAAACTTGATTAATAGAAAAGACTAATGAAAGAAAACTTTACGTAAATGTGAAAAATATCCAATTGTAAATAAATAAAGTACGTACATTACTCGTACCTACGTAAATTTGATAGAAATCAGCGTATAAATAGATTAATTTGGTAATTGTTTGTTTTAAATGTACAGTGTACACATTTTTTTTAACACGTTGACTGACACTGACAATAGCCACCGTAAATGGCAAAAAATTGGTATTTATTGTGGAAGTTAACAGACACTGCAAACAGTTGTCTAGATATTTTTGACATAACCTAAACATGAAGAACGTATTACTTATCAACAAAACTAAAAGATTTTTGATCACATTTTTCTTAACTTAAATACCACGCATTTTGGACGTGAAATTTCCGCTAAACAAAAGTTTGAGTGGATCAACGCACGTGAGATTCCTTTTTTATCGAAAATATTAAACATCAACATCAATCTGTTATAAAAAAAAGAATACGCATACTTATACAAATCAAATAAATTTGATGCTATATTATTTATTTCCGTATGTAGGAAAAATTGTGAGCAGTCGATTTTAAATTACGTGTACCAGCTGATTGATGATGAGCCCCCATTGAGACTCCCAAGAACTGTGTTCACAGACGAACAAATTTCTTTACTACGGCATTATGCTATGAAAAAAATTATTGTAATTAATCGTGATTTTCGTTTAAAATGTCTCGATAAGGATTATTATTGATTTTTACTCCAAGATAATTATATTCTACACGAAATGAAATAACTTGTAACTTTTTTAATATAAAAAAAAACTCGGGACTGTATACTTTCGTAAAGTGCAATAAAACCGAAGAGTCCAACGTCAAATTATTATAGTCAAAGGCTTTATTACCTAAACTTTCGAAAGTTACCAAACTGGATTTCAACTTTATCCTCCCTAGAATACAAGAAATATTAAACTGAGCTTATAATTTGACAATCTTGATAGAGAATTAAATGATTTTACTGTGCAAATTATTTCGTTCTGACCAAAACAAGTTTGTCTTTCACGTGACTGTGTGAATGCTTATTTACAAAAGACTTTTTTGCTAATTTAATTGAATTGAAATTACTTTGTACAATTCAATTCAAGTTGTCAATATCAAAAAAGAATCGAATTAAAAACTAGTTTCATTATTATTTATTGAGAATAAAATTATTAACAGTTATGTGAATTTTAATTATAATTTTCTTATATTAAAAAAACTGGATAGACAATTTTAAAATGATATATAATTGCGAATGCAATGACCCACTTTATATGAATAAACAAAATGTATTATGCATTTTTCTTCCGCTTTAAAACTGTAAGTCACATATGTATATGTAAAATAGTAGCTAGTGAATAGTTTATGCAAATTACTGAGAATGAAGCTCTTAGGTGTAATAAAGATCGTGAATTTTATTGCGATCACGAATGGTTAATAAACACGCCCGGCTTACAATTTATATTGTCTCCTCTAACAAGCAGAGTGTCACTCATGTCTCATGTTTTGACTTTTCTTCGTGAGTAAAAAAAATTAAAGTTCATGCATAGAGAACTACGTTTTTAATAAAATTCATAATTCACGTTCTGTGACATAAGACAAGTTATTTTCTTGTAAAGACTGAGAACAGATTATATGGGGTCCTCACACGGTTGTTATATTTTCATCAAATATATTAGCTGTGTTTTATTGGCAGATAGATAGAAAGCACAGCAATCGAATGCCAATAAAACGATTTTACTCGTTTGAATATTCAATGTTTGAATGTTGGTACCATCTTGATGTTTTTTGGTACAATTGATGGCAAAACAAAACCAGCTTAGGGGTGTATTCGCAAACCTTATCGAATGTCATTTTCGATTTGCAACATGGAGTGACCTCGATTTGATATTTTTTTATTATTCTGCGCGATTGTTAAGATATAAATTAACTTCTTAATTAAATCAATTTTAGAGTAATTTTCATTATCGCTTAAAAAATATTTATCGCTTAACGCATCCTTCACATGTGAAACTGCTAACCTTCAAACAAAAAAAATATTTCTTCAATACGACTCTGCGCCCTCTTCATTTCAATATTTCAAAGCTTTATAGCATCAACATCTGACTTTTGACTGCCATATTATTCGGCAGCATTCGTTTTGTTTTTGTTTTCCACAAAAAGTTTTACTGCGCGGCTTACCCAACAACCAATAAAACACGGCTATTAATGAGTTTCGTAAAAAGATTTTACTGTACTTTATTATATTCTCACTAAAACAGGGCTATTGTTTTTGTTATTATTAATCTTTCGATTCATACCACAATTTGATGATCAATTTTTAATTAAAATGGGGAATTTGTCATTATTTTCAGAATTGCTGAAACCAATATACATTCATCAAAATAGATAGAAATCTATTAAAAATTGAGTATAACTTTAAAAAACATTCAAATTGCGTTTAAATCATATTTAAGTAACTAAGTAAATAAAATAAATCATTAGAATTCTATAAAATATAATTTATTGCAAACAAAATCTATTTTTACGACCCAAAGTAATGTGTTTGTTTTCTTCTTTTTTTTCATTAACACTTCAGTTAATGTAATTCAAAAATCTATATTGATTTGTTTGCAATTTTTTGTTCTTATCTTATAAACAAAACAACTACAACTTTTCTGAGATGAGTATTTTAATAAGAATGTGCGGACTCAACTCCATGAAAAGAGCAATATGTATGCATGTATGTTTATTGGAAATTGTATGAACATTAATTGCTTAAAGAAATTGCGAATCACTGCGTCCAAAGTCCAATATCAACTCAGATAAGACACAAACAAATATACGACTGGTGTGACAGTATTTCAAAACACTCCAAAATAAAACAATTTTAATGGGAATCTTATGGCAAACCGAATGCAGGGCTGTATTTTTATCTTAGAAAAAGGGGCGCCCTCTTTAAAAATTGAGTTCTATTTGTACATTTAAAACTTTTACATGGCATATTTTTATGTCAAATTGAAAATGCACTTATGCAACTCAAAGTAGCCTAAAATTTTCTCAATCTAACGACTATGCGTCCATGCTTTTTATATATTTATTTCATCATATTGAACAACAGTATTTATTTTTAAATTTTTCTCTAGTCAAAAGGCCGTCAAAATTTGTGTTGTCGTCAAGAAACACCCTTCTTTAATATATCTATTTTTTTGTATCTGACGGTCAATATCTTAGAAACGATTTTAGAATTCAGATAAAACCAGATTGATATTGAAAAATTGTGCTAAAAAACTTGATTATTAGCTTTTTAATAAAGAATACAAGTTTAGGGCCTTATTTACTTTGTCGTCAACAATTCGACCCTGATAAAATTGCATCATTTAATAGAAACCAAACAAGTTCACATTTAATTAAAAGGCATTGGTAGTGTGACATAAAAAGAAATTTTGGTAAACAAGTTGCCTTTTAGAAAGAGCTTGACTTTAGTGTGATAATTCAGTTCTATTGCCTTTTATTTTTATTTGCTATAGGTATAAAACCAAAAACAACGGTACCTGCCATTATATAAAAATTAAATCTTATTTTTGCAAGAAACAAAAGAATGTAAGGACTTTGAATAAAATTTGTGTGTTTTTAGTTTGTATAATTGCTGTCATTTTTTGAATTCAATATTGAAACATATTTCAAAAGTATGTGACTATTTGTGTGCTGGTAGTTCGTACGTCCGTACCGTAACACCTATTTTTCGTTCACCGTACCTCGACAACAACAAAAAATGAGGAGTGACTTTTCTCTCAAAAAAAAAATGTTTATTCCAGGCTAATGACTAAAATGACAAAAAAAAAACAACTATTCAAAATCGTACGAAGCTTATTTCATTAAAAATTAAACAGTCACTAAGGTTTTCTAAAATCTTGAACTATGTACTTATTGCTGATTTTCTATATCTATTAAAGAAATTTTGAATGAACTTTTTATGTACAATTGTACATATTATTTCACAATTAAGATGTTGAAAAAAAAGATGTTTTAAGAAATAAATTTAAATTCATTCAAAACAGCTGTAACGATTTTAAATTTTGCAGCCCATTAATTCCCTTTGAAGAAATCAATTGGCGTGTATTTCAGTTGAAATGCAGAACTATTGAACAAGTTGTTATTTAAAAATAATATATATTGTTCTTGTTTTAACTTTCATACTGGTTTTTTCTTTCGGATTTGAGTTTATGTACACAGAGAAAAATAGTACCACCTAAAAACAAAAAGATTGCCTTATTGAGCTGTTTTACCTAGAAATCTTATTAAAAAGAGTGAATAATAAAATAATTCCATATGGAAACCTTCTTGTTTTCATGAAGAAAATCTTATTAAAATTTAAATAATATTTTCACATAGTTTAGCATTTGGCACTTAAACCAAAATTGGCTCTATTATTTTGTACAGTAGGCTGCCCTAGAAGGGTTTAATCCCACGCATGATCACATTTTTTTCTTTTATTTTTTAATATGGTTTTCCCACTAAAAATTATAAGATTATCTTCTTAGATAAAAACCATAGAGAAATCTTATAGTTTTTGTTCTATTTTATGTGGTCCATTTTTCTCTGCAGTTCATGAATGGTTAAAGTGATCAATGTTTATCACATATTTTCGATAATTACACGTAAAAATGATTGCCTAAACGCAAACCAAACTTTATAGGTTTAATTTCAGATAATAAACCAATCTTATATGTAATGCTAAATATAATATAAGTGTTAACAATCTAAAAAGGTACGCAATATTATCTGAATCTTATCTGTAATTTATGAATAGAGTGTTTACGAGTACCGATGAACAATATTTTACTGATTCATAAAATTTTATAGGTACTAGAAGTTCTCAAAAACAGCATTGTACCTAATATTGTAATAAACTCCATCAGGTGTCAACACAGTAATGAATCTTTTTCAAAGTTCTATAATATTGTGCACAGTATAATGATGATGGATGATGACAGAATATTTTTTGTTAATAGTAATAACTTAAATATTTCATCAACTATTATCTCCACCTTTGTGTTAATTAAAATACTTATAATAAAAAATGAATTCAGAAACGCTAATTTATTAGTTTAATTAGAGTCAAACCTCAAACATATTAATATCATGAAATATAAAAGAGTTGCAATAATTCTATATCCGACTGTGTTTATTACTGTGCTTGTGCTGACTCAATACCTTACATAAACCTATACGTTGATTATGTATATGTACTAAGCAAATGATCAAGGACAACCAAAGTCAAAAGCACACAAGTAAGTCAAGAGCATTAAAAAGTGCAACAACGGGACGGTTTTTTTTTCGTTTCTTACTAGACGATCGGGATCGAGTGTGAATGCCCTCATATGATGTTGCATTATAAGTTTATAAAACGGGTTTTCCTAAAAGTTGACTTCAATGGGCTCGTTCATCGCACATTTATATGTTAATTTTGAATTAACTTGAGTAAAGCGCTGGCTGATGGTAGGAATCCAACCATGCGTTGGTTTATGTTATCATTATCGATCTTTTGATAACATCAAATCGAAATAAATAAATAAGTTTATGCTTTTAAGATCTTCAATATATTTTTTACAGCATAAACGGGGGAGAATGTGTATTAAATTTTTTGAGAATATGGAGATCTGTAAAGTCTCGCAGAACTGAGAAAGTAGAATTGATTTGAATTCAATTTCTTCAATTTTAAATAAGAGAAGATAAACATATTGAACGTTTCTATCAAATATTTTCCATCACTACGCTTAATAAAACAAAAATGTTTTGATATATATTTTGACATTCTGAAAGAATTTTTTGATACATGTTTTGAAAGTCCACAAATTCTCAATAAGAGCAAATCAAATTGTTTACCTAGTTCCTTCATGGCATAAAAGCATTGTGCAGCTCAGCTATCTCTGAATGCGCTTAGCACTACCACACTCAAAACATGAAATTTCAAAAATCTATTCATGTTAGGAGTTTTTTGCCCTTTTTTTTAAACCTTTATTAATATTTTAACTAACATCAAATAAAAGCTCTATATAAAAACTAGGTTCCTAGATATGAAATGGACATTAAATTACATATATCAAATAAATTATATCTTAACTATAATGCTTTTAATTGTATTCGTTAACAATTTTGCAGACATTGCTTGATTGATAAATTAATAAAAAAGTCTACGACCTACTCAAAGCATAGTAGTAAAAGTGATCTCAATGTCTCAATTCAATGACACTTATATGCTGAAGCAGCTCTTGGTCGACGACTTTACTTAATTGGTAAGGTATCTATCTAAATAGAATCGAAATCTGTATCTGATGAAATGATGACGATGATGACGTACGTTTATGGTACAAAGCATATTGCCAGTCTAAAAATAAGTTAACATCATTTTTGTGTTACTTGCATGTTTTTACAATCTTCGTATACGATATTTTTATTAATTGAAATGATGTATGCATTCTCTTGAATGCCCATAAGGCGGGATCTTTAAATTAATCTCGTGAGTGTAATTATTGTATGGAAGCAATAACAATAACAATAATGCAATGCAATATTGCTTAAGTGCGTTGAAAGATTTGCGGTGTATTTAAGATAATTATATGAAGAGTGAAATTTATTGAAAAGTTTCCCTAACAGCATGTTACCACAACTATCAGGTGGTTTATCGGTTTTTTACTAGCGATGTAGGTACTATCGGATTTTGATGAAATTTTTAACACGGAAGGTTGTGGAGACAATTTTAAAGTAAGCGGCTTGAAGAATTATAAGAATTTTTTTTTCCTATAAAAATAGTTGTTTGATGTCAATCAGGGTGATAATGGTGTGTGAATGTGGTTTATTTATTGTGGTTTTAAGTACATTATTTCATAACGCCCTCATGTGTATTCTATTTGGCCTATAGAATTTTTTCTGAGTACTTCTGAACTACTTTTAATGCAGAGTAGAATTTAATTTAAAAGAAGAGCGTTGCAACCATAGGTACTTTTAATTTTCAAGTAGACACTAGGATCTTAAAGAACCCATTAATAAATGTCCAGTTACCTAATTTATATTTTACTATCTGATGAAAATAAAATACAACTATCAGTAAACTCATTAGAATTTTTGTTTTATCAACAAAACTCTTTAAATGAAATCTAGAATATAATCAAGCATTATCAAATACTACAGTGCGGTTTAATTTATTAGGAACACTTTGTAAAATTCTTTAATTTAAAAATTAGTATGAAATGAAGTAAAGCATCATTTTTTTTGATGTATAACACAAATTTAATCATAAATGATATAAATGTTGCATTATTGAAACTCAATTTATAGTTTTGGTTATTTTGTATTTTATCATTTTAGATGTAGTTATGTAATTATTTTAAATTTTTTGAAATTTTTAAAATAGCTGGACTCAAACTTTACTGCATTAAATTTAAGTTTCACTTTTGAACTTGAAAAATAAAAAAAAAAGCTATTAGAGACATTGCGATTTAAAGAAATTTTCTCGTGTATTTACCGAGTTAACCGCAGTGTAATACCTGTTATGATCTTATCCTTGTCTCTAATATTATCTCGTTTCCTGTAATTTTCTAACAAAACCGAATTCTTTTCCTTGAAATTCGTCTGGTTAAAGTGCAAATATTTGTTAGAATTGTACAAGGTAAATTATGTATAATAAAAAGAAAACAATATTATATCAACGATTTTTTTTTTTGTAAATAGAAAACGGACTATTAACTTATCGATTGGCTCATAACCAATGAGGCAAAGTTTGCTAGCTGAGGTTATCATTGAAATGACCAGACTAATATTAATCACAGTATATATATTTTTTTTGCTATAAACATTTTTTGTCAATCATTTTGATTGGTACTTATCAATAATAAACTTTTAACTTTGCTTTTTGAAAAGAATTCATTTTAATATAAACAGCGAGGTCATTTGTTATCTCTGATGTTTAATAGAACATCAGAACCTACATCAAAGTGATTGGAAAAATTTGTATTGTATACGTTACTTTGTCGATAAAATATAAATTAGTAATTTTATATTTTTTTAAAGCTTACTCAGTATATAGTTATTTATTGTTATGCAAGCTTTGAATTGTTATTCAAGCATAACAAATATACCTGGTGTGAGGAAGATATCAATAAAAAATGCTATTCATTCGATTCGCACTAACGAACAAAAGTAAAAGTAATGTACGGAATGTAGTTTAGAAATTATCAATTTTATTGAATAATGTTGTTAATCGTGCATGCATGTCCAATGTCTAGTCTAGAGTGTCCACATACATATTATGCATAATATCTGATTTTAAATAAGTAATATATTTTATTATGAAGGAGCTGGTTATCATTTCTTGTTTTCTTTGATCAGTTCACACATGCCCTGTTAAGATTGGTATTTGAATTCTGACTGATAAGTCTCCTGGTATTTAAATTAAAAACTTTTATTTCTGCAGAGTATTTTTTTTACAGATGTGCTTATGGACAAAATGACAATAAGTGTTATTTGTTCTTCCATTCTTTTTGACATGCGAAAGTAATGTTTGATAAGAAGGTCAACGCAGAAAATCATAAACCTAAACTCTCTTACTTTGAATTCTGACCAACAATTGTACACAAATACCATCTATGACATAATTTTGACGTCAGAAAGATGATGCGTTGAGTGTCTAATCTTAATTTAATCCAATAATATTTACAAAAGTTTTTTTATTTTCAGACGCACTTAGGTTTGTGTTTGTTTTGTATTTAGACGTACATACATTACATATGTATATGTATCGTATGTATAGTGAATTACTAGGAGGCTAACTCACTGTGGTATTATTTTCTGAATCTGTTGGTTGGTGTTGGTGAATCTGGATGCTGACAATGTGGAAATATTTGTATAAGCGTTCACCTGTGAAAATCGTTAAGAAGCAATCATAAAGAAATTCGACGTGAAGGCTCTTATGATAAAAGTGCTTATCTGCACTTTATCAAATGCAAAAAAAATCATTCATATTATAGTGTGCAAAGAAATTTGGAAGGTGATCGCTCTTCCCACAAGATCTGACAGCTCATCTTTCAAGACTTTCTTCCCATCTAAAAAATTGATATTATTAAGCATATAATAAAATCGTCCTTTACAAGGATTGTAGCCATATTTGAAGTTCTGTTCACCTTACAGAAAAGAAGTGGGTACCTACCCAATTTACATCAATATTACGGAGATGGCATATAAGAAGTCTGCTTAGTCTTGCATTATCCATTAAACTTTAGGACATTTTTTAATATTCTACATCGTTAAATAAGCTCCTCTGATTTAAGCTGACCCGGTAGACGTTTAAAAATATTATTAGTTACTTAACCACAACTACAAAAGCCACTCATTAGCCATTCTTTGATTTTCAGTAATTAGCTTAGTGAGTATTAATATGAGCTAAGTAGTTAAATTTTTTAATTCAAGTGCTCTGAATTTTCATCAGATTTTTCTATCTGGAACATAGACAAATAAGTTTTAAGTTTTTCCAACACGTGAGCAGGCCACATAAAGATCTCCATGTAAGAACTTTATGAAACAATATCGCTGAAAAGTGTTGAAAGTGAGGAAAAACATCAACGTCAAACGTCTTCCCTCTTTACCGTGGTATAAAGGCTCTTTACCTTGGTACTTTCATGACTTATGCTATTTTCTGATCGTTCACCAGTATTTCTCCATTTTTTAAGGTCATACGTGCCTTTTAACAAAGGCTTTTCATGAGATTTTTGCGATTTTTACGCTTTTTCTCCACGATATTGCATGATTTTACCAGTGGTACCTATCCCTTTTTTATGACTTCCCATGCTATTTTCCGTTGTATTTTACGAACTTTTACCAGTACTCCGCGATCTTTCACCATTCCGCGTTTTTTTCGGTGTTATTAAACGCTTTTTCTCGCGATAATTATCCAATTTTTTATGACTTCCGCTGTATTTCGAGATGACTAACTCTTTTTTGGTATTGAACCATCATCGAAGAAATTCTATCATTTATTTTTCCCAATTAATTATTTTTTCTGTAAGCCTAACTCCAAGAATGCAGAACTATATTTAAAATTTGAATGTAACTTGACAACGGCACAACCAATTCCAATTTTTTTTTAACGCAGGAACCTTTTCGGAGTTTACCTACATCAATTTCATAATTTTGTTTTATTATCTGACTAACGGTTTTCGAGTCAATTGAGTACAAACAAACAAACAAACAAACAAACAGCTGAATTTTATTTATAAATATGGTCTAAAATTGGCTTATACATAAAATGCACGACTTGGTCTGACGTACTTGCTCTTATGGTCAAAGTTGTTGTGATTGTTATATAATTTTATAAGAAATATTCAAAAAACATAAAATTTAGTAATAAATGACTAAAACCCCTTCTAAATGTTGACCTCCAAAAAAATTGTGCTTTTTTGTTAAATTTAAAAACACTTTTTTAGAAAACAAAATTTGGAAATTGTTAGAGCCCTTAAAAAAAAGTTTTTTTTATATTGTTTTCTGAAACTTAAAAAAAAAATGGATATGGCATTTTCAAGGCGTTATTAATAGTTACCAGAAGACTAGAAGTAAAAAATCGCTTTTGACAAAATCGATTTTTTAAATAAAATTGAATTTTTTTCTTTAAAAATTTTGGTATGAAGTAACATTAAAATTACTAAAAAAGCAGATCCGTTTATTAATTTTGGTTCTAGAAAAAAATATTTAAATACCCCTCTAAGGATCTCTCACGAAAAAACCTAAACTACCAAGTTTTGTTGTGATAAGGGCAACGAAAGACAAATAGAATTACTAGACGTTCTCTATCATCGTAATATCATGTCAAATTGTTAACCAGCTGTTTTTTTTTTTTTAATTCTAAACTGGCTCCATGCAAAGACTTAAAAATACTACCTATATACAAAATATGATTTTAAAACATTTCACCCTCCAACCACTTTGCGTGACTTGTCTTATTCAAAATACCCTTTATACTTATCTCAAATTCAAATGTAACCTTGTAATAGTCGGTTGACAATTAAAGTATGGCATAAATGTGTAATATACAAAATTTTTCTTTATCAACAAAGTATGCACCTGTTGAGATACATTACGTCGTTCTTTAAATGTACTATAATAAATTAATAGGTTTCGTTCAATAACAGAATATTGCTTTCAAAAAGTGCAACATTCATAAACAAAACCACACATATTCATTAGCTTTCAAATGTTAACCTTCTTAAAAATGAAATCTTAAAATTTACCTCAATGTGTTTTGTTATTATTTTGATTTGTATCATATGAATATAAAAAGACATGCGCATTGAAATTTATTTTTTTATATTGCATTTAAAATTCAGTTTACCTATACCTCACTCTCAGTCAAATATGTATACATATATGTAATATTCTTAAAAATAAAACCGGATTGTCTACCTAATGTGACGAAATCCAAAAGTAAATTTCTAGCAGTAAGACAAATGTGTGTGTACAAAAAATCCACCCAAGCATTTAATTTTTTTTTCATTTGACATAAAGTAATTTATTTTTAAATAATAAAAATAAAAATATAAAAGTGATTGAAAAAAAAAAATAGGTAGAATAATAAATAAAAAAACTTTAATGGCCAATAACATGCAAATCCTTCAATTTGCATGTCTGAAAGCCGGTGGCAGCGGCGGCGAGCGGCGCAAACATTTTGATATTGCACGCTAATAAACAATTTAAAGTGCTATAAAATATACAATGTACAGGTAGATAGCCTACGCAACACGTGAATCTATATAATAGGTACAGTTTATTTTTAAATTCTAGTAAATCATCTGTTGCACAATAAATAAATTCGATTTCTCTATGCGTAGGCGAGAAGGGCAGTATTTCCAGGCTTATTTGTTGTTTGCACTTTTTGTGCTTGTTTCAATGAACAATGGGTACTGGTTATTAAAATAATGGAGGTATCCAAAAACCGAAATATTTAATTCTTAATAATTTTGGTAAAAATTAATATTTTTACTGTTTTTTTGTAAAATGTTTAGAATTACCAATAGAATTCATATTTTTAAGTAAGTTCCAAAAATACCTTTATCTTTAAAATGAATAACGTCCGCGAAAAGAAAAACCTTAAATCTTATATCTTGAATCAACATCAATTTTTTTTTTAAATTCAAAATAATTTTTTGCCAAAATTGTCATGCTTTTAGGTTACTGAATAGCCATTGAAAACGGGGTTTTCATTTAAAAGAAAGTCTCACATAACAAAAAAAAAAAAAATGGTTCTACATATAATACCAAAATGTCTATTTTTCAATAAAAATAGACATTTCCCATAAACATGCACATAATTTTCTAAATCGTTATTTCATTTTAAGAGTGGCCTTCGGAAAAAAAATCTTAGCTTGACACTAAAATGCATTTTTTTTGTAGTTTTCAAAAATGTAAAAATATAAAACCTAACATAGCTTGACTCATTTAAATAAAGTGCACGACTGTTCTTAGTTATTGTGTATGCTAAAGCTTCTCATACAAAGTTTTAAAAATAAATAATTTTTATAAGAAATTTTAAAAAAACATAAAATTCTATCCTAAATTGACTTACGGCCAATTTCTTGACAAAGTTCTAAAATCAGTTTAAAATTATTATTTTTAGCTCTCAGTTTTTCTGAAGAAAAAAAAAATAAAAATGAAACAATTTGAGTTTTAATTTTTCTTAAACCGAGTTTTAAGAGCTAGAATTTTGTCAAGAAATTAGCCATTAAACAACTTCTTAAATTGTTTTATAATATAAAAGTTCTCAAACCATGTTTGAGAAAAAGTATGGTATGCCATATTCAAGAAAATATTAATGGACATCTAAAAACAAAATTTCAAAAAAATCATTTATACTCGTTTTCAAAAACTCGATTTTATAATTTGAAAATTGTTATCAACCCTTTGTGTAAAAATTGTCATCGAAATCCGTTGATAAAATCAGAAAAAAATAAATTGCACGACTGGATCGCACGTAGTTGCTCTTAAAGATAAAGTTACTAGGTATTGGAAGTCTGTTATCCGAATTTACCATATATGTATATGCTAAGCCTTTTTAATTAAAAATTTGTAAATGCAATTTTAGAAAATAAAAAAGCACAAAATTCGATTTTCAAATGACTAAAACTGCTTCTTAAATGATTTGATTTCTTCTATAATTATACATTTTTAGAAAAAAAAAAAATTGAAAATCGTTGGAGCTGTTGTTTTAAAATAAACTCTTTTTTCTATATAAAATTTTGCATGGACTTATATAAAAAAAATTGGTACGCCATTATATTTTTAATCAGCATCTAAAAACTAAATTTAAAAATAAAAAGTTTAATTTTTTTTTTTAATCCAAAAAATAATTTTTGAATTTTTTTTACTTAACATTATTACGGCAACTTAAAAGCTTTCATATAAAAAAATGGTTGAAATTGATTGAGTCATGAAGTAGAAAATCAGAATTAAAAAAAGCGGTTCTATGGCTTTATGATCGTTAATACGGGTATTTGAAAAAAAGTGTTTTTTATTTAAAGACTGACCTTACCCAAAAAAATTACCATTTTTGAGAAAAATGAGTTTTTCTAAAACCGGTATATGACAGGTACCGTTATTTTTGGTACAAAAAATAAAATAATTCAAAAAACGTCTGGGGATAGTCTCAAAAAAACGACACATACCAAGTTTGAAGTAAATCGACTCATCCGTTTAGGCTGTGGCTTCTGATACATACAGACAGACAGACAGAATTTTCTGATCCACTTTTTTCTCATTCTCTATTATCATAATGTCAAGTTTGATTGATGTCTCGAATTAAATTTTTTTTACGAATACTAAATTTGCCCCATATATACATACATATATGTAGGTACAACTACATCGCAAGTAAAAAACCTATTACAATTTTATAGAACAAGCTACGAATTTGTTAGTCCTAACGACAACTTCACTCACTTAAGAAATTGCAAAGGCAATCAAAAGTAAACAAAATTAACTCAATTATTTGCCAGTTTTTAAGTGAAATTATGCAAAAAATGTTTGTTTTAGTTTTTTATAAAACTAGTCTGACTTAATGACTAAAACAACTTTTTTACACCTCCCCAACTTCGTAGTTTTGGGTTCTAATCAATTTTAAATAAAGTATTGATTTTTTTTATAAGAAACCAATATAAGAGCAAGCCACTACAACAGCACTAAATTACCTATAATTTCCATTTTGTATTAATCGCTCTTCTTGGTCGCTTAATTGGTTGATATCACAATCAATTACTAATTTATTTGCTTATTTTCTGCTTGAAAATTCCTTTTTTGTAAAGTTTTGCACAAAAATCACAAAAATATATGTTAGAAGATAACCATAACATCAAAATGCTGATGTTAATTTGTATACTAATTCAATTACTTGCTTGAAAACACTCCATCATCAAAAATTAATTAAATTTTGTGATTACTGTCAAACCAACGAAATTTCTAGTTTTTCCTTAACTCATGGTACGTACCAAAACTGAATAAAAAAGTGATAGTGTAATAGCAAAATCTTCCAAATATAAAAGCTTTAAAGCAATTCAATTATTCTACGCAAGTCTCGCATTCAAAAATAGTGTCATTCACGATGACGATGATGAGTATAGTCTCTATGTATAAACAGAACCGGTCGCCGGCAAAACTAAGTCCAGAAAATAAAATTCTAAATGTGTAGGCATATAATAAAATTCGCATTTTATGTTAAATTCCTAAAAGGGATACGCAATATACATTTTTTTCTTTAAGGAACATTACCCAATTGCTAAGTGCTTTGAATACAAAATTATATAATTGAAACTTAACAGAGCCAGACAGCCTTATTTGAGGTCAGTTATGACACACCAAAAAAAAAAGTTAAATGGCAAACATTAGGCAAAGTCCAAACACAAAATACCAGGCGCACATTATTAATAAATAAATTCAATGTCACGGTAAAGTGCATTCGATAAAGGAAAAGAAAACAAGCCAAGAAATCGTTTAAAATTATGCAACCAATATTACATGACTTGCTAATTTAAACAAAAAAAAAGGGCATTATAACTAAACAAATATTTCTAAATGTTAACCGTTTTGTTGTTTTTTTTTTTTATAAAAATATTTTTAATACCTACTTAATTCTCCAATAAATCACAAAAGTAATTAATCGATGTACAGACAGTAGGGTTTTGCTTTATAAAAAATTAAAAAAAGAAGAAATTATATAAAAGCACTTTAGAAACCACTTTTTAAACTTTATTTACCACTTCACAAAAAAAAAAAAAACAAGAAACTAGGGCACCGTACTCCAGATATGTTATTCGTACAAGATATAGATTTTTTATTTTTATTGATCAAGGTGCAGCTAAATGCATATAAATTTAGGAAATAATTTAATGCAAATAAAAAGGGACAAATTATAATACAAAAACAAAAAGAAAACTGTTATCTCGGTTCACTATCGCGACTTTTATTCGCTTCAGTGATATATTTGTTTTTCTATCAATATATATTTTTTTACACACTTGTAAGAACAAAAAAATAAGTATAGAAGGTATTCGTACTGTATGAAAATTCAAATGTGGAATAAATGTGCAAACTAAGCCCGTTCACACCAAAGTTTCACACCCGACTGAAGAAAAAGAAGTTTACAAAGTGGTTTTCTGCTTCGAATCTGTATCGAACGACACGACTACGACTACGACGACGATGACGATTGGGAGGGCAATAAGCTTTTTAGTGTACCTGGCTCTGGTGCTGCTGAGTGCTGGCACTGGCAATAATGTGAGATTATATTGAGCTTTCAAACATGTGTTGTTCTTAACCGGTGAAACGGTATAGCAATATTATAGACTGTTATCACAAATATCATGAGAGTAAAGGAGATATCGAAGTATACGCACTGATTATGGGTCGATGTTGCAGGGTGCTTATCATCTTGCGATTCTCAGTCGACTCAGCTCATTTTTTTTTTTTTGATTAAAAAGATTGCCATTCGGTTTGTCGCTTATCTTACCAACAGCTCAACTTTTTTCACATGTCACAGAAAATCATGTTATACATTTGAAGTCTTATTTAAAGCTTTTTTTTGTATTATTTTTTTAACTTATAATTTTATGTTTAAAAGATTATCAAAATAATTTGTTTTCATTGTTACGGGTGTGACTTACTTACTTTTTTCTTACTTAAAATTCAAAGCTATGGTTTTTAATGTTTTAGAGTACTTGGTTAATTTTGATTATAAGTATTATATTGTTTACGTTTGTATTTAACGAATTGAAATTGAAAAAATTAAATTGGAATTGAAATGACTTGCTCAAATTGCTTAGAATGTTAACACTTTTGATTTAAAAATCTGTAAACATTTGCGACTGACTAAAACAGCTTATAAATAAATATAACCCCCGAATGAAGTATGCCACTTGTTTTCTTCTTTTAAAATGACTTTAGCCATTTAAAAATTAATTTTTTATCTATGCCATTTTTAAAATATATCTAAGAACAAAATTTGAAAACAGAATTCACTGACCCATTTCCGAAAAACTGATTAAAAGAGGCAATTCTTTTTTTATCCAGAAACTATATATTTATTGAAAAAACTTAATCGGATACGCCATCAGGAAGAATCCCAGAAATAAAAAGTCGGTTCTATGGCCGATAGGTACCGTTAAAAGATTTTTTTTTTCAATAAGAGCTTCCATTAAAAGGTAGTACTAACTTTGCTAACAAAATAAAATGCACTACTGAATCGCACGTCCTTGCTCTTAGGGTCAAAGTTGCTGTGGACGTTAAGAAATGTAAAAAAAAAATTAAGATGTTTATTATCAAAATTGGTTCGTTTAAGAGAAAGTCTAAAAATGAAAAAAAAAAAACAGTTCTATGGGAGGTACCGTTAGTAGAATTTGTACAAATATTTCTTTAATTTCAGAAGTATTACCCTACTAACTATCAAAAGTAGACACACCAATTTTAATTAAAATCGTTAGAGCCATTATTGAAAAAAGTTAACATTTCCTTAATTGTTATATGGCAGTTACTGTTAGTTTTGGTCCTAAAAAAAAATCAATTTTCCATCTAGGGAATCACCAAACATTCTTAACCACCAAATTTGAAGAAAATCTCTTCAGCGGTTCAGACTGTAGCTCGAGGTATACACAGACAGACAGACAAAATTTCGAGATCCACTTTTTTCGCAGACAAACGAACTGTCGAAACAACTTTTTTTGCATTCTCTTTATTATAGTTAAGTCATGTTTGGTTCAGGTACAACTTCATCGGAACTAAAAATAAACAAGTAACCCATTTAGTCGCATTGCGGGTGTGACATATGCATAAAAATACCTCATTTTTTTGCATTAAAATTTAGTTTTTGAAAATGCAATATCTAAAAACAGCTCAATTTTTTAAATTTTTATTTAGTTTAAAAATAATATTTTTTTATTTTTTTAAACGACACAAAGGATCATCCTTTGTGTGAAATCTGGGTGTAACAGCAACAAAAATTGTCTAGTTAGTCATTAGGGCCTTATGCTAGATTTTTTCAAAACAATTCTTTGGCTTTTCTGTCAATTTTTTGTATTATAAGCCGAAGCTAAATTCTTTGACTTACTCCATAAACAACGCACTTTTACTGCCTTGTTTCCTTATACTTGCAAAAATATTTTTGCAAGCTGACAACATTAAATTTGACTAATGACTGACTCTTTCGAAAATACAGATTAGAAAACAACTTTATCAAAATTTCCAAGTTTTTAAAAACTAAAAGTTTCCGAATAGAACTGTTTTAAATAATTTTAGTTCATGGTCTATTGCTTGCCCTTCGTTTTAAGCAGGTTTGCATGGTTGATTATTATAAGGAATTTAACTTTATAGAAAGACGCGACTAACAATCAACGAAAAACTAATAGAAAGAAAAAAACCCTTGGCATCGCGTAACACAAACAGCATTTAATTGCATAACTGGTCACTCGGGCGTATACGTAACTTTTTTATATCGATTAGTTAAAACTACTAATGTAATATAATCGATTAGTTTAACTTGTAATTACATGACTGACAAACGAATCCTTAAATGACATATAGCTTTACTCAAAAACCTATAAACATGGAAGAAATCTTAAATAAATCGATACACTTATGCACATTATGTTGTAAATAAATTGGAAGGAAACGGTTTAAAAATTAATTTTTTAGATTTAAATCAAAACTAAGACTACGACGGCGGATCTATAAACAAATATTTTACTTTAAACTTTCCGGGCATCTTTTGGATCATTTTTATAATGACTCGTTTGTGTTTTCATCTCAAAACTCAAGCTCGATAGCTTGATAAGTTTCAACAGATATATGTACATACATACATATTTTAATATTCTTTAAATTTCATATTAACTTTTTATAATTTTTGATTACTCATGCTCCTGCTCAAAGCTAGCCAAACACCACGGAGACATGACCTCACAGACACAAAATTTAAAAAAAATATATTATTTTGAATCGAATCGGGTCGTTGGAAACAGTTGACATAAATGCTACTGCATATATATGTATATAAATATGTTAGAAACAACTAAATAAATATATTTGCGTTTCTTTGTAGTGTAATGTTGCCGTTGATAAACTCGTATGATTGTTATTATTTTTCGTCCAAGCAAATATTATACGCATATCACAATATTTTCTGCACAGATATTGATGTTTCTTGTGATCCCACATTTATACATTATTTATTTGGAAAAAAATCCAAATAAAAGAAAGCGTTAAAAAATTAAAGAAACGAGCATACCTAAATTAATACAAATGTATTTCTTAAATTTATAATCTTTCTTTAAAATTGGATGTCTGCCAAATAAATCCCGACTCTAGTAAGTGCAGTTTTCAAAAACAAAACAAAAAAAATATCAGTACTCAAGAACTTAACTGCGAGCTTTCAGGGTTACTAAGTGCGCATAGCATATGTTTCTCTATCTTCATTTAAAAATCAATCACAATTGACATATCACCAAAGACAGAATTGTATTAACAGTTTAATGATTTTTTTTCTCAAATTTTATCACCACTGTTAAACATTATATTTCTTTATTTTAATCTAGCCAATTTGACGACACGTTGAAGTTTTGTTTTCTTATGATCAAAGCCAAAAAAAAAAAAAAAAAACGCATTGCTCTTTTCACATAGAGTTAATTTTATTTTAAAGATTTATTTGATGTTTTTTTTTTGTAAATGGGTATAACACATAGCTACCTGTTGATCAAGTAAAATTTAATTATGTTCTTACTTATGTATACATTTGGGTACAATTGAACAAATGAAAATAAAAATAAGAGAATTTTGCGGAACATGTTCACCTTCTATATTTCTATAATTAGCCTTTTAAATAAAATGTTAAAAATGGCAATATAAATATTTGTTTTCTTAAAAATATTTGAAAAAAAATGAGAGATTTATGATACGAGTCTTCACCCCATATCACAAGTAAAAAAAATTCCTACCATTATTCTGTTGGGATCCTTAATATGTTTTCTATTTTTTTATTGTAATCATATTCTCCTAACAATTTTTAAATATCTTATTTTTAATTTATTTCATTATTCATTCATGTAATACATTAGGTTATTGCCAAGAGCGTATGCTCATAGATTTTTTTATTTTAGTTCTGTAAACTCATTTAAATTCATTCTTGAATGAGTTTGTCCCCCCCCCCTGATCAAAACCATGCATACGCCCTTGGTTCCTGCACAAGAACATAAACATGATTGTAATTTGAATTTTTTTTTAATAAATTAAATCAACACTTGAAAAAACTTGAATACAAAATTCAATTCAATTAACAATCGTTAGTGAAACTCGAAAAAAACGCAGATTGATATTATTTGTATTAGTATTTTTAGTATTTTTCTCAAATTGCATGTCATAAATGATAACAAAATGTTATACAGATGTTATAAATTTCTATGGAATGCTGATCTCACCATAAACAAACAATGATGTCGCGGCTCTTTGCCAATATCAGTATAAACTTACAGGGTGTCATACTTCAGTCACCACCATAGCGGACAAAAATCATGTGTTCCACTTTCTGCGGTTATTCTCATTGATAGCCGAAGAACATAATATGAGGACACTTATCGTACAAACTGTAGGAACGCTAGTTTCAAATGCTGAAATCCTGAAGTGAAGTCTTAAGCATTTCCACACAATCTCGATTATGAATAGCTGAAGTGTCCAAAAGTCTCCTCAAGCGTACACTTATGAACAATCTCGACTTGATGGACGACTATAAAATTCATGCCTCAAAGTTAATAAATTAGCTCAAAAATTAAAGAAACTTTGTTCAGAAATTATTATGATTACTTAGCTCAAAATGTTTGAGTTTTAAATTAGTGTCAAATAAAAGATAAGTTAATATTGAAAATGAAAATATAGGGTTGCCACTTTTAAAAAAAGGGTACAACAAGTGGCAATCCTGTTTGAATGAAAAAAAATTTATTGATATTTCAGAGCTGATGAGCGCCCTCTTCTTATTAACTTAGAGGGCTAAAACTTGATTTTTTTTCTGCCTTATAACGTGGGCCACATATTGTAGGTAGGTATATCATTGAAAAAGATTACATAATATTAAAAGAAATTATTATTATTATTTATAAACAGGTGATTAAAATTACATGGTAATGTTAAATTAACGAGCCTAACTGCTGAGACTATTAAATATAAATTTAAAAAAGCAATTCTTATAGTTTTTAAATCTACATATTGACACATAAATATATTTGAGCTGAAAATAACGCGCAACCATTAGAAACACCGAAAGTAGAAAATGTAAATACAAATGTATTTTTATCATTTTTAAAACGCTTCACTTGTAACTTAAAAACTAATAACTAACTACCTTTCTATGTATAAAGTCAATTTTGACCCACTTTCAAATATCATATCGAACTGAAACTTTGTACATTTATGTAGTTCCGGTGACAACATAATCACCCTTATTACCGATGTCGTTTGTACTAAAACGACGGAAAAACTAAACGCTCTAAAAGCGACAATTGGTGTTTTAGTACAAATTTAATTTCTGCATTCTCTTTGCTTTTCACTTGTCTTCCCATCTTGCTGTGAAATGTTTTACTAAATCGTCAATTGTGGCCTCTGGATCGAGTCGTTTTCTTGTCGTTTTAGTACAAACGACATCGGTAATAGGGGTGATACTTTATTGGTGTAAACCATTGAATAAATATTGTATTTATTCAATTGATCAGACCTAGGGGACATTAGGGGGCATTATGGGGTCCAACCACCCCAAATATATTTAAGCTTACTTCTAAATCTAATTATCGTATTGTACTGAAACTTTGTACATATATACTCTTTTTACGGCAACCCTTCTTTTCTGTTATCTGAGTTTTTGAGAAACACGAAAAATGCAGTTTTGCTGTTATCACTTTGAACTAACAAATACACAAATATTAAAAGAAATCGTTAGAGCCGTTTTCGGGCAGTGGAAATGTGTAGAGATGGACGCACAGATGCACATGCCTACGCGACGAACGGCTTGACGAAAACCGCTTCTCCATCATCGTAATGTTGGTTTTGTTTAAAACCTCATTATTTTTTTTATAAAAAACTAACATATACTTTTGCCCTTAGAGCAAGTAAAAATAAAATATGCAGTTTAAAAAGCTAAAAAAATGCTTTTATAACCCACTTAAAATTATAAAATAATTTAATTGACTTATCTACATTTCTACATATATCAAATATGCGAAGGGGTCAATAGCTATCATTGAAATGGATCATTGCAAATTTTCCTTTCAAATTTAAAGATCAGTGAAATAACGATTTTTTTTTGGTAAACTAATCAATACCCCAACCACCTCTGCCAACATCACTGCCGTTGTTGCCACACCACCCTCCACCAAAAAGAGCGAATCTAAGTCATCCACATCTGCAATCTCTCGATCTGAGATGGACACCCTGATGAAAGACCAATCAGCTGATATCGTCAATAAATTATCAAAAGAGATCAAGGATTTGCGTTTCGATTTCATCCAACGTGTTGAACAAATCGAAGAAAATGTAGCCACCTACATCAAAACAACAGATAAGACGATAGAGTCACTTACAGAGCGGATTGTAAGAATGGAATCTCATCACTTGAACGCTGTAAATGACCTGAAGGAGGATTTAGCTGATCTACAACAACGATGTGACATATCTCAACGTATATTTGATATCAATTGCATTCAATAATTGTTTGCCCAAATGTCTTTAAAATTTGAAATCAATGATAGCTATAACTGGCCCTAAAAATAAAAAAAGCGTTAAGCGCTTTGTTTAAACTATTTTACAATCTACATATTTTTATAAGCTCAAGATTTGTTTTTGTTCAGTCTTACGATTCAAATTCGTGCCTAGATTTAAAAATAATTAATTTTTACAACATAAACAGAATTTATTTTTACATTTTACTTTAATATAAAAGGCTTTTTAGCTTTTTTTTTAGAGAATTTAGCACTATAGCCTGGGAGCCACAGGGGCAACATAAAGTTGTAAAAAAGGAGCTATACTAGTTATAGAGCTACGAAGATTTATTACAGAAACATTTTTGTCTCTTAAGATATGTTTCTGATTTGTCTGCTATGATAGAAAAGCACCACTAACTTTTCGCTTCCCAAGTAATTGTCTTCAGGTCCGCACATATTCACACGAAACGTAGATTCTTCTGATGGCAGACTGTCTCCAAAATGTAGAAAGAATGAAAAACGAAAAAACAAAACATTTCGACAGCAATAACTTTAAGAAAATTTATTTCGCTTAATTAAAAATGAATAAAAAACAAAAATAAAAAAAAAACTGAACTGAAAAAGGAACTATCTTCGCCAAAAGAAAGATTCTCAGCGAGTACCAGTCTTGAAGAAAGCTTCCAGAATTTTCTCACACATCGTTTGCACAAGAATCTGGCTCCAAATTACATATTTAACAATCAGACAAAGGACCAAGGCAGCCAACACTTTGTTAGCATTAGCTTCTCTTAGTCATGCTTTCTTGTTGTTGTCGTTCGAGTCTTTCTTCTCCACTGGAACTGGATAGATATTGAATTTCACCAAGCTATCTTTCGATCGCTTCTGAGTGATCTTACCAATCACTTGCGGCTCCTTGATACTAGTTTCGATTTTCTGATAGACCACCTCTGAACTTTTACCATCATTGTTGACACCTTGAATGAGAACTCGAATTTCGCAGCCTTTGCTCAGCCATTTACCGATATTCTTGAGTCTAGAGTTTAAATCGTTGTCGCTTATCCGAGAGCCAATTGTAAGTGATTTGATTGTGGGTTTCTTACTGGACAAAGAGGAACTAGAAAAGGAGTTCGGTTGCAGTTATGTAAGGGTTTTATATTTTCAAAATCAATACTTACGTTGTTTTTTCTGCTTTGGTTTCATCTGATTCATCATCGGCGAGGAGTTCAGCTACTGTTGCTAATCTAAAATAGAATAACATAAGCTACAGGACAATAGGAGGGAGTTGTGGCCAAGTAATCACCTATAAACAGGTCGGTTTGACTTTGGATCAAGATCTTGAACTTTAATTAATTGTAAGTCTCTGCGCCGGGCTAGTTTAGTAGCTTCCTCCAAAGTGGTTACACTCATGGCATCATTGTGTTGAATTAATGTGATTTTAGGGATTTCTTTGGTCTTTTTTTTAGCTGGTTTGGCTGAAGTTCCTTCGCCGGGTTTCGTGCAGTAATTTACAGAAACCCTCAGAGTACGCAGATAAGTAGTAGATGGGACAGCACTTGGACATTCGTATCGGAGTTGTCTGCCTATGGCAGTTCGTAATATACTTACTAAAATTCTACTCATTTAAACAGATATTTAATTATAAAAATAATGCAACAATAAACAGTGGTTTTCGAATGAAAAAAGTTTATTTTTGTTTTTTTTCTTTGTGACTTTCACTTTTCTAATTTTATTTTGAAGTTTTGGATGGGATGACAGCTGAGAATGACCTTTAATATCTATTCACAATAGGTGGTTTTTAAAGCGATTGTTGCATCATCTATTAAGGAATAGATTGACCACAACTTATTTTTGTTTCTTTTTCTTTCCACCTCCAGAACTACTTGCGGAGCCACTTGCTGCTGCTCCAGCACCCCCACTTGGTTTGGGCATTCGTCCAACTTGAATATCCTTCAACTTTGCATTTAATTTTACCTTAGCCTTAGCCAAGTCCTGTTCCTGTCGCACAGTTTTCAATGGCTTTGGTTTTAGGAAATTCTTTCGTTCTTCGTGTTTCACTGCATCTCCACAGCCATGGACTTCTGGAAGACCATGCTTGAAGCAGAATCTCTTCTTGCAATGATCACAATTTTGTCCCATCAGAGTGGTTTTTGTCTTACAACGCTGATAGTCACATAAATTGTCGACTTCCTTGACGGCAGTCAACACATCGTCCAGCTTCATTTCGACCATTTGGCTGGGAATTTGTTCAAGAAGCTCAAGGGTGTCATTAGTGCCATAGTCGGGTTTCTTTTTGCCCGGTTCGATGGGGAAGAGTGGGCCTTTGGATTTTTCTATTTCAAATTAAAATTGGCTATGAAATTAATAAGTTTAAAATGAAATGATAGTTTTACCTGCCATGACAAAATTTTGTTTATACAAAATTAAAAACAAACAAATCAGCTGTTTTGGTGCAATTGTCAAAAGTGACAGGACCAGGAGTGCGTTCAAAAATAGGGTTATTTTTAATTGTGAATATACAAACTAGACTATTGTGTACCAAAGTTTAGACGCAGCGGCTTTTGTGTTTCGATAGAAAACAAGTGTGGGGAAAAACAGTCTCGTATTGATATTTTCAGTATCGTACACATAGAGTGCCTATCTACCTAAAGCCGCGACTATTTTCTTTTTTTGCCAAAATCACAAAAGTCCACACTTTTCATGTATTGTGGATCCCCGTGCATTTTAAATGGCACCAACACAACAAATTGTGGACTTTGGCATTTGCGCACTTTAGGTAAAGAGGTGAGTTTAAATTAAAAAAAAAAGAATCCGCTAAATTTAATAATTGAAAAATAAAAGTTTTTTTAAGTAAAATTTGAGTTCTTTAACCCTTAATCAATAGAAACTACATTAAGTATGATTTTCTGTTGCTTCTGGCATTTAATTTCACAAATATTTATGAATTAAGGAAGTTCAAACTATTTTTTTTTAAAGAAGTGCGACACTTACTGGTAGAAATGCCATTTAATTTTTTAATTCACCTTTCACACGTATTCACGGAACTAAAGAGTTGACCTGTACTCACCTAAAACTTAATTTGGGGGAGTCGCGGCTCTAGGTAGATAGATACTCTGCATCTAATGTCAAGTGAATAACCTCTTCATTTAATCTAAAGTTACCATTAGATGCAGAGTACCTATCTACCTAGTGCCGCGACTCCCCCAAATTTAATTTAATTGGGACAAATAGTTTTGTAACAAAGTATTTAATATTGATGTGAAATGTACCAAAAAAGGATCGAAAAGTAGGCCAGAAAAAGTTCATCTTCACACCGTTGGTGATTGAACCTGTGAAGTCTCGATTCCGAAAAAAGGCTGTTGTTATTGCTACACAAACTAGATAACTTTCGTGTAGCATAGAATGCATATGAACGCTACAAACATAAAGTCAATTATTAAGAAAAAATTGTTTCCTGCAGTCATTTGCTGTATATGCATTGTATATTTACATCAAAAGTGAAGTTCTTTGCAACAAACTACTATTCATTCGTTTGCTGCAAACAATAGAATTTAATAGTAAACGAAAAGGTGTTTAGATGTGGGAAGCATTTTCGTTTGCTAAAATCAATTCATAAAAATGAGCTCCAATCGAGTGGGATATTTTGCATTATGTAATAGAATTACAATTTAGATCAAATTGCTGCGAATGAAAAACTTTTGCGGGGATTGTATTAACTTTCCAGCAAATTTTCATTTAATTCAAAGGATATTCATTTCGCGCAAACGAAAACAAAAATATTATTTCTTTGAGTGTAGAGGTTTGAAATTTTACGCAATGATTGATTTTGTGTACATATGTATATGAAGGAGCAAATTGAAAAAATACTATTTTCCATTAAGGGGGCGTGGTCTTTCCCATGTTCACTTAATTGTTATCAAATCATCGTAGATTCTTAAAATTTGCAAAATGGTTTTTCTTGCGATGCAGATGAACAAACAAATCGAGAGAGTTCTCTAAAACACGGCGTGTTCTAGAGAACTCTTAACTTCTAATTCGAACTCAGCATTCCAAAATCCTTTAGAAGTATGGTTCGGGTTAGAGGTGTTTTTTTTTTGAAGACCAGTTTCATTCTAACGAAATTAGTTAATTTAAAATTAAAACACGTTAATTTAAAACACTAAAAACTATAGCTAAATTTATTTATCTAAATCTACTTTGAGCTTAATTATGTATATGTATAAGGCTCAAAACAAGTACATCGTATACAGTTATGTCATGCATTTACACTGGCGCAAATATGCTTCAAAACTTGCAACTTCCCGAACGTTGCAAAAAACACGGCGTTTATAGCGTCTTTGATTATAAACACCGAAGTATTAATTAAAAAAATTGCATGAAAAATTATATAAAATGAAACGGCAGTGGTTGTGGTTATCCAAAAACGTTGTCATAAAACTGCTCCCACAAGCTCAATGGCCTCTCATCGCCGAGTTGCGCACGATATTGCCTGTACTCATCTCGAATTTTTGGCTCCAATGGTCCCCAGTTATGAGTTGGTTCCATAGCAGATTTGATTTTCTGAAATGAAAAGTTTATTTTTTTTTTTATAAAAATTCAAAATCTGTTTTATATGCAAGTGGAAAGTTACCTCTGACCATGACTTCCCAGGCTGTTTATAAACAGTATAAATGGCCCACATGGGGAGTTGGCCAACACCAATGGCCCAAATAATCCAGCCAAGCTGATAGACTGCAGTGGGATAAGTAACACCCTTATATTCTAATGGCTTGTAAGTAGCTATGGTGTATATTAAAACAAGGAACATTAAACCGGGGGTTAAAACACCCCAACATAGACGCCAATAAAATCCAGTCTTGATATTGAACATAAACTCAATATCCTGGCAAAAACGTTTCACACCTGAAAATTTGTAAAATTGCATATCAGTGAAGTTATTATTCAAATCCATTATACAACTGTCCCGTTACCATAAATCCAAGCAACAGAAATTAGCTCAGCAATGGCCAGAAACAAGGCTATAAAAGAACAGCCGAAAAAGTCCACCAAATTTAAAATGAACTGCCCTCCGGGGGTAAGGTAAACTATTCCGCAGGCAAATCCGATTAAGGAAATACTTGTAGCTAAAAGCCAATGTGGCAAGTGTTTGAAACGGTCCTTAATGACAGTTATGACACATGATGTCATTCCAATATTACTTCCAATGCCAAGAACTAGGAGCATCAAGAAGAAAAGTACAGCAAAGGCCTAAGGATATTAAAACTCCAATTATTCCATTTTTTTTCCAAAGAACTTATTCAAAACTTTACTTGAGGAAAATATTTGAATTTAGCAATTGCATCGGGGTATGATATAAATGCAAGTCCAGCTCCACCTTGTACAACTTTTGATATGTCATCGGCTCTAGTTTCATAGGCTAGATTCCCAAGGATTCCGAAAATAATACAGCCAGCCAAAATTGAGGTTAGCGAGTCGACTGTAGTGATGATTATAACATCCCTGGAAATTTATGTGGTGAAAATAATTAAAAATATATTTATGTTTAGGGTATGATCAATTTCTTACCGATATACATTTTTACGAAAATCATTGTATGAAGCATACATGACCAAAGTTCCAAAACAAATTGCCAAGGAGAAAAACATTTGGGTAATAGCTGCATACCATACCTGTTGATGAAAAAAAAAAAAATTGGTTTAAGACTGTCATGTGTCAGGTTAAGTTTGAGAATGGGATCTCTATGTTTGTTAAAATTATTGTAAGAGTCTTGTACTTAGCAGAAAAAACGTCTTCCACATCAAATTGTTGTTTTTTTTGTGGTTTTTATTGTTAATAACAAAAAAGTGCAGGATAATGTGAAATTCGTCCCTACAGGGCAGAACTAGCCGGGATTTTCATTCTAGCAATCGTTTATGATCGCGAACTTTGCAGACAATTTGTCCGCTGAAGTTTGAAAAGCCACCAAAGCCGTAAAACTTGTCCGATTTTCAAAAACCAAACTGTAAACGCTTTGTCTTGAACCTGGGTATATCGCCCCTTTGGCAAGGCGAAGCGATTGTCGTAAGTTTTATGAAAATCGGTTCATTATTACAGTCGTGACGAAAGTCCAAAGTTTTATTTTTAAATTTATTTTGACCATTTTGAATCTTTTGGTCAAAACTTTTTTGTTGAATAGAAAATAAAACTAAAAACTATAGCCCCTAGATTTTGGCAAGACGAAGCGATTGCCGTAAGTTTTATGAAAATCGGTTCATTATTACAGTCGTGACGAAAGTCCAAAGTTTTATTTTTAAATTTATTTTGACCATTTTGAATCTTTTGGTCAAAACTTTTTTGTTAAGACGAATAGAAAAAAAAAACTAAAAAATATCACCCCTAGAGTTTTTCAAGACAAAGCGATTACAGTTTAATTTTTAAAAATCGGAAGTTTTACGGCTTTGGTTGCTGTTCAAAAATCAACCTAAAAATAAAAAATCAATTTTTAATATTAAAAAAACTATTTTTAATATTCGTAATTTGAATATTAAAAATAGTTTAGAAAATTGTGGGTGACTTTTCTAATACCAAAGAGTACAAGCAGAAACTTTCAATATGACAGACAGAAAATCCTTGTTTTTTAATAAGAATTTCCAGAACTACACTCTTTTAAATGTAAACACTTTTTTTTTGACACTGCTCGTTAATCTCTTTTTACTTGCAATGCATTGTTACTATACGCACGGTAGCCGCAGTATTTTACAACGGGTACGGTTACTTGTTCGATAAGAAATGATAACAGAGTTATTTTTTAGAAGCGTTCAATATATGAATTTCTTGTTATACCGCTTGAAACCGACAGAAAATTGTAGATCCGCTCCATTCCTTCTAGCTACACGCACGAACACAGGAAATTGTTAATAGTGTCAGTCAATAGTCCTAGACTCTTCGTGAGTTAGTCGTGCCACAAAATGTACGTATATAATAAACTATGTACAGATTTATTAAAAAAAAATTACTTTAAATAAAAAAAAAATACAACTACAACACACTACAAATTAGAAAAAAAAATTACTTTTTTGGGAGCCCGAAAACGGTTGTAGAGCGTTTTCAAGTTTCGTCTTGTTTTACCAATACAACTGGTAACGAACACTTTTCGAAATTGATGGTATATTCAGTGAATTTTGCATGAATATTCAATTAGTCATCCTTTTATAGAATTAAAAATGATTCATAAAAATATATAAATAAATAAACTATAAAAAGGTGTATTTTTGAGGAAAGCAGAGGGTTCGTGAAATTCAGCAGAAATTTTACATTTTGCATTAAACCAAAGGATCATAATGTTTGATAAAATCTTTTAAGTAGAAGCCTGTTTTTTTTAGTTGAACAGAAAGTGTAATTTTTTCTACTAAAATATTATTTCGGAGCAAGTAGTGGTAAAGACGGGGAGGGGAGATTTAAATTGGTCTCAAATGAAAGATAAGTTGGTACTGAAAATAAAAACATAGAGTTGCCATTTTTTAAATGGTTACATTAACATGGCAACCCTGTTTTAACTTTTGGTTTATTAAAAAACAAAAATATTAATATAGCCAAAGAAAAGTCAAAAACATGGAAAAAATTCAAAAAAATAAAGTGAGGACTGTAAAGCTCAATGTGGTAACCCTGTTCAACTGAAAACACATTCAATAAATTTTTAGTTAAACAAAATAGTATACATTTTGGTAGAGTTAATGGCTAAAATGTACATAAAATTTTACGCCGAATTTTCTTGTATCTAAAAAAACATCAGTCGCCAACTCTAAAATTGGTATTAGTATACGGCAACCCTATTTGAATGCAAAAAACCCGTAAAACCGCAGTCAAAATGTCACATTTGTCAAATTAAAAGCTAAAAATATACAAAATTTTAGATTGGGATCTCTTCTATCTAAAA
The DNA here is from genome assembly GCA_948107695.1 of Meliscaeva auricollis. NCBI lineage: Eukaryota > Metazoa > Arthropoda > Insecta > Diptera > Syrphidae > Meliscaeva > Meliscaeva auricollis. The sequence continues at coordinate 27,238,222 of OX403619.1, read as the reverse complement.
AAATGTTGAGTGCCAACTCCAAAACGGATATAAGTATACGGTTACCCCATTTGAATGAAAAAAACACTAATTTTTCAGTCAAAATATACCAAATCTGACAAGGTTAAAAGCTAAGAACATACCAAATTTTATATTTTAGATAGTCGGTATGATTTAAAGGTATTTAAGGAAATGAATAGAACCTCAAAAATAAATAAGCACAGATTTTAAGTATTTTTTTGAAAAAAACAAAAATGTATTGGGACGCGACGTAAAATAAATGAACACAATTTATTCAGGAGATCATTAAGCACAAACCATGAGTTCATGGTTTGTTTTAAAAGAATTTAGTCAGTTTAAATGGTTTTTTTTGAACTCGAATAATGTTTCTTTTCGTAAGAAAACTGGGGTCAAATTACCGCACACGAAAAAACGATCAAACGTTAACATATTGACGATTATTGTCTCTTTATAATCAGTACTTACAAAAAATAGAGAGACAAATAAATAACTTTACGTTGGCTCGTTCCATATTCGATGATTCGACCACTGCTTTCTTCGATCCCTTCCCGATTTATTTTCCTTACAGGCGAAGACAAAACAATGACTGGAACTTCAATTGAAACTTGATTATCTGGGATTTGATTAACTGAGGCGCTCTATCATCAGTTATGAAAATATTTAAATAACAAAACTCTAATATCCGTAAAATTATTATTATTTTCCGCAAAAGAAACACCCCAAGTTATTTATTTATGTAAACTTCATTATCTGTAAAAAAAACTCTACTTTGCATAACATGCGAACAAACCTTTTCCCTTTCAAAAAAATTACCGGAATTTGTTATTTGTCTTGTTTTTGTTTTGTTAATTTTTTTTAATAAAAATCAAAAAAATAATGATTTGAAAGAAAACACAAAAAACGGTCCATCCTTATGTTTTGCCTCATAAAAGAGAATGGCCATTTTGGATGTTCAGTGGCCATTAATGAAATTGGTGTCAAATGAAAAATCTGCTACTTCAGAATAATTTTCCATATGGGTGATTTATTGCATTTCATTGGTGAAAAAAATTATAGCGCAATAACAATGCACTTTTGTGGATAATTATGATACCAACGGAAACTAATGGAAGTAAGATAGATTTTCCTTGTATGTTGCCAAAAAGTTTGTTTCAAAACGATTTTCGCGGAACGTCCACACTCCATACAAATTTGCCCATTCTCCTTTTAGTGATTTCTTTAATACTTCTATTCTCTAGTACCTTTATACCACTATGTATTTTTAAATAATAATTGTTTGCAAGAGTTATCATTCAGTTGTCACACTTTTTCCTCTAACTACTCGACTTTTCGATGGATAGTTGCTTGCTTACGTGACTCAAGGTCATGAGCTGGTTGCCTTATTTTCGAGCTTTTTAAACCAGATATTTGTATAAATGTTTAGGGTTTTAATAATAAAATTACCTTTGCATTTAACAGCTGATTCCACTGAGGTTTCAAGAAGTATACTATTCCATCAATAGATCCTGGCAGTGTAATAGCTCGAAAGAGTAAAATTATCATCACAACATATGGAAATACTGCTAAAAAATATGATGCCTTGCCAGAACTTCGTATACCTTCAACGATTCAATTTAAAATTTATCCAAACATTAGAAAAATATCATAGGTACACTAACCTTTTACTAGAGTTGTACCGATTATAAGCCAAGCTGCTGCAAGACATAACACCAAATCCCAATTTGGTTTACCAATTCCATCATTGATATCATGTCTTTCACGAAGGACGCTTTCTCTATGAAAAAGGATAAGAAAAATATTGCAAAAACCATGTTATCAAATGAAAAAAAATCAAAGTACATACGTGAAATAAATTTCAGCTGATGACGTTCTATTGACAAAACTAGTTTGATTGTTGAATTCAATTTCTGTTGCATCAATACATTTTGGACCCCATTCCAACAGACAATGGGTCCATGGCAGTATTTCCGAAAACGAAGCTACTAAATACTTTATGGTTATGGCCATTATACAGGCGTAATAAGTTGTTGCTAAGGCAGTGGCATAGACCTGACCATAAGCTATTCCTGGAAATTAAAGATTCAATCTACTGGTAATGCTTTTTTTTTAATTCTTAAAATGTACCTCTCATTATTGGTGCCATATCGAAGGCTTCTATGCAACCACGACTCGAAAACTGTCCAATTATCACTTCCATATAATAAACTGGTCTTCCGATTAACAACAAAACAATGATATATGGGATGACGAACGCTCCTCCACCATTCTCCAAGGCAATAAACGGAAATCGCCATACATTACCCAGTCCAACCGAAAGGGCTATGCAGGACAAAAGAAATTCGATTTCCTTGCCCCATTTTTCTCGACTACTCTCTGAACTCGTAGTGCATGTCATTGATTCCTGGTTGGCAAAGGAAAAGTTTATTTTTTTTTTTATTTTCGATTCACAAAAAAATATATAGCTCGGGAATGATTAAGCATGAATCATAAATATACATCCATATAAGGTCTTACCAAGTCATTTTCCTTGGTGTAGGTGGTTTGTTGTAGAATTTGCTTCTCGGCTATGAAAATATTTTTATCTTTATGCGATAGGGCATCACACTCAGGTTTCATACTGCTAATGGAATCCTCTATGGACGGGATACATGGATAAAGTTTATGTTAGTTGTGGGGAAGTTCCAACGAAAAATAATATAAAATGTTTGAAAAGTTTGCTGTGCATTAAATTATTTTTAATCAAAAAATGTGCAACTTAAGTGAGCTTTTAAAGGTAGGTATACATATAGGACGGGGGTTATAATAATAATATACGAATATGTGCAGTTACAGAAGGATATTTATGTTAAAAGGTTTTTTTTTTTAAATTTTAACTTGAACTTTTACATGATCTTGATAAAGTCTAGAGCAAACGAAGATCCTATGAGAAGTTTGAGTCAATTACAACGGAGTGAGCGGCAAAGAATGATTTTCATTGCGTTGGAAAAAGACAGAATAAAAACATAATCGATCGGAATTTATAATAGAAGATGACTTTTTGTTGCGTGCCTACGTAGGGCAGTTCAGGGTTAAAAGCAAGTAGTCCCAAACGTTCATTCTTACGTAGTATAGAATCATTGTCTCAAACGTTCATGCATACAAAGTACACACTCATATTTTATAAAAAAATTTAAGACGAAAGAACTTGTAGGACAAGAAAAGGTTTTGCAGAGATGAACTTGAGTTTATGATAACAGGAGTTCATAAAAATATAGCACACATATAATTCTATACTAAGCTAAGCTAGGCTAGGCTAGTAAATGTTGTTGTTACTCCTCACGGCACAATTAAAACTAAACCGTACAAAATCGATACGAAACTTATTTTTCTGCAGATCAGTTGAATCACTTTAGGGGAGAGTGGGGTAACTTTCTTATAGTTGAACTTAGTTTTTCGGAAAACCTAAACTTAATGTTTGAAAAAAATTATACTCAATGATGAAAACTATTTACAAGGGAAAGATATATTTTAAAACATAAAAGGATCTCAAACGATGAACTTGCCTCACCAGTAGAGCAAAACTGACATTTTTTTACTTTTTTTTTTTATTTCTTAAATAATAAATAAGTTTAACCTAAATTTAAATTAAAAGAAATACATATATGAAACTTCCTTGTGGTATTAAATTAATAAAAATTAAAATATTTGTTTTAACTTGGGCACAATTTAAAAAAAAACTTGCAAGTGTTTTCTTAGAAAAATAGAAAACGTTCAAACTTTCATGGTTTAAACTGCAACCAACTTCACTATGCTAATGAATATTGCTAAGGTGTTGGCATGGTTTGTGTTTTATAATTCCTCATTTTTTAAATAAACATGGAATTCGTTTCTCCACCACCTGGAGAGGTGGAGAGACTTGTTGAAAGAGGCCAGGACCGGACCCCGGTTGTCGAGCCGATGATGATGATGGAATTCGTTCTTATTTCCATATGATCCCTTTTGCCCCACTCTCCCTTACTGATTTTTTCTATCGTTGGAACAATAGAGAGATTAAAAATTCTGATTACATGTAAGAGCAAGTGCCAAATTGATCACTCGTCTAACACGGTGTGTATGGTTCTCTAGTAGTTGTTAGCGTGCAAAATGGTTTTTAAGATAATAAGACTTAAATATGTCTCTGGTTGCATAAGTTTTGTCCACACGATTTAGATGATTCCTTTTTTGATTTGTTTTTCATAAATCAGGGATGGTTTAGAAAATAAGAAATTTTGAAAAATCCTTAAGAAAAAAGCAGGAAAAAATAAATTTGCTTTTTATGTAGGAATTTTGTATATGTAAACATTTACAACTAATGTATTTATTTTGTTTCGATTATTATTATTCCGTGCGGCTATGTTTATTCAGATACTGACAATAATTTAAGAAATTGCATTAGGTGATCTGCAAAAGGTTTCTGCGTTAGAAAATTTACAATAATTCATAGATTCTATTTTTGTTCGTACTCACAAGGTCACGAAAACTGTCAGTGAGATAACACAAAATAGAGCATACAATTTCTTCAATGATGGTTGCAATAGTAGCACGGAAAAAAACGATTAGTAACGCAGAAAGAATCGTAGAATACCGCAGAATACAACAGAAAAGCGTTAATCATCGCGCATTACAGCGAATAATAGCATGGAAAGTCATGCAAAAAGCGCTAAGTAGAATATTCATAAAATATCATGTAATAGCATGGAAAGTAATAAAAAAGGGTTTAGTACCAGGCATATATTACCACGAAAAAAACGTAGTTCGTCGCAAAGCGTGGAAAACCGCGCTGAAATGCGCGTATAGCCTTGACAAAAAATGGGAAAATACTTTTGAAAAATCGTGAAATACTGCGGAAAATAGCATGGAGAGTATTGAAAAAAGTACTAAGCATCGCTAATGAAAGCGCAAACTACCGTGAAAAAAGTGAAGAAAATCATCAAAAAACCTAGAAAGTATGCAAAATACCGCGATAAGAACGCGACACACTGGTAAGATATCGTTGAATACCATGGAAAATAGAATGGGGAAAAACGTGCCGTGGGAAATGCGTAAGATACCGCGGAGAAAACAGAAAAAAACACAGAGAAAAACTTGGAAAAAGACAGGAATATTTGCAAAATTTTGCGGAATACCGCGTTAAATGCAAGGACTAACAATTAAAACAGCGAGAAATACTGATGAAGGAACTTTGAAACACCCCACGACTTTCCACGTTCTTTTTCGCAATATTCCTCGCATTTGTTTGTGACCTCTCACATTTTTTCTGAGGTATCCTACGCATTTTACGTGACAATTACAGTTTTTTTTTCAAATAATCTACAATTTTATCTACGCCTTTGCACGTTTTTTGTAGCGGTGGTTCCATAAATCTCACATGGACAACTGTATGTGGCATGCTCATGCATCAAAAAACTAAAAAGCACTTCAATAATAAAAAGATATAAATTGCTAAGATTACTATGCCAATTGTTACTGAAAATGAAAGAATAAAAAATCTGGCGGTTCAGTAGGTATTGTAGTTGTGGTTCAGACACAAAATAAAAATCCTTGTGCAGAGCAGAACAACGTCTGTCGGGTCAGCTAGTATATATATAAAAATAATTTATTTTGTTGGTCGATCAAAATCCACTCATTCATTTTAAATGGAGCTCACTTCATGTGAAGAAATAGACTTTTTTATTGATTGAAAATTTTGAAATTTTTTGTTGCTTTTTCAAAAATTTTAATAAAATCAATTTCGGCCAGTAAAGATAGAGTCCGCCTATGGTAAAAAAAAATAATTCATGATTTTTTTTGATTTGTATCTATCTATTTCCCTAAAATATCCCTATTGGTTTTTTTTAAAGCTGCATTTAAAGAGGGCGTTTATCAAGCTGAAGAATTTATGTTAATACAATCCGGCCTTATGAGATATGATTTAAAAATATTTTTTAATGCATGATCGAATAAGATCTTAAACAATTCGATACAACAACGTTATTATCATTAATATTCAACGATGTATATATTTTCAGTGCAACAAGCAAACTATTAGCGTAAATCTTTAGTTGTACATTAAGAACATTTTGTATGAAGCATTCAAATGTCATGAGAACTTAGAACCAGAAAAGTCCATTCAAATATTTTGGGTAAATAGATGATTTTTAGTGGTAAGGAACGTTGTGCAACAAGTGCCAAAACACCCTGTAAAAATAATGTTAGATTGATAAAAACTCCTAAAAATAATCCAATGTTTATTAGAATCAAGATAACAAAAGACCACGTAGCATGAGTGAAAAGGTGTTTTTTAACCATTACCACTGACCTTATATTCGATTTCTCGGGACTTAGCTATATCTTGGGAAATTTAAGTAACTGCCACAGCTATTTTATTTAGGCGTCAAATTTTGACTTGATTATGTAATAAAAATGTCTTCGGCAACTCTTTAGCTTGATAAACCTTCACATCCCCTACTACTCCCCTTTAAATTACAGAATTATGAAAGATATATTTAGCTCCAATAATAAAGCTTCACATTAGTGTTATCATCAACAGTCATTGAAAAACAAAAACTTCTATGAAAACCGCAAAAAACACCTGTTTTTATATAAACAAATTACTTTTTACAAATCAAAATAATTTTCAAAATTTATTTTTATCAAATTTCACCAAGTATTTTTGCAAATTAAAAATTAACTGAAGTTTAAAATCTGGGCTTGATTTCTTGCAAAAAATTACAAATTTGTTAAATAAAAGACAAATAAATTTTTTTAATTGTAATTTGTCAATTGGTGCAAGGCCCTGGTATAAATATTTTAAGCCTAATTTATACATTTTTTTTTAATTCACAATGCTGATAACGATATGGGAAAGTAAAGTGTAAAAAAAAAAAAAAAACAATAATAATGGAAACAAAACGTATCAATCGATGCATTGAGCTAAATTGCTCGTAAAGGTGAAAATACTTACAGAATATATTATTGTTAAAATATTATGTAAGCTTTAGGTCAAATGAAAGATCTTTCATTCTTTTTTGTGACATTTCGAGAATTCTTGTACTCATCAATAAAATCATCATTCTTAAAAATAAATAAATACATTCAGACACACATGCATATACTCACTATTGAAACAGAAAAAATACTTCTTCAAAAACAATTTAAACACAATTTATGAAGTTCTTTAACACTTAAGAAACTAACTTTCAAAAAACGACAAAGTAATTTAAGCAAAGTTTGAAAAAAAATATAACTTAAAATAAAATAACTGCAAATAACTGGCATTTAAAACTACTTGACTTCACTTATCCCAATCGTCTATACTTTGTTGTGAAATTCCCAATCGGTCTTCTTATATAGTCGGCTATGTTTGTTGCTAAGATTTTCACAGTCTGATCTTAGATGCATGGAGTTTCTGTTGGTAATAATTGTGAACAATTTACCAGCAACATTCTTTTCGAATAGTGTTGCTCTTTTTGTAGCACTTCAACATTCTCAATTATTATTATCTTGTAAACAATGGAGAGCAAGAACAGTTCTCTGTACCCACAATCTAAAGGTCACACAAACTTAATATTTTACTTGTACAGAATAATTATTTTTAATGTTTTCAAAATCATTTAAATGTCCCTGTAATCTTATGTGGAAATAAAATAATAATAATATTATATGAGCCGTTAATTTTGAAAATGAAATAGGTCCCTGCGAAAAAAAACTATCAAGTTAATAGTTAAATTAAATGCAAACAGTTAAACCCAGAGGTCGAAAATAATCGACGACTCTTATTTCTATTTGGTTTCTCACAGAGAGAAAAAAAAAATCGCCAAGTTCATTTATTCGTAGGTCTATGTCTGTGATTTATTTTTATGGTATAATTTTGTTTGAATTTGGATGAACCTTGATTCTTATGTGTCGACTGTCGACATTTATTATAAAAAATAAGGAATCGGTTTCTTTGAATTGGTCGACGGAAAAAAGTCGACTGGATTTTGAACAATTTTTTTGTTTGTTAAAATGTCGACTTTTTTCCCGATTTCAAAAAATGTAGAACACTGAAATTCTCGAGTTCACAAAAAAATCGATTGGTTGAACATAATATTATCGATAGTTTCGACTTTTCACAAAAAAATTAAAAAAAACAAAAGGAAATTTGCAAAAAATTCCAAAAAATTATCCAAAATCCTTGTGATGGCAAAAAGACAAAACACGTAAAGAAAAATTAATTCCACTTACTGAGTTTTTATCCAAGTTCGAATGTTAAAAGCTTTCTACTTGTTCTGAGGTTCACGCGAACCCCAATTCGTTTATTAGAGGGACGTTAAACTTAATGTTTTCTTACTCTAACAAAGTAAATTTTCTTATCAAGATAACAACCACCACGTGTAAAGTGCATCTTTAAGATCTCAATCTTTTATAATGCAAGAAAAAAAAAAGAAAACTTTAGCTTCCTTACAAACAGCCATAAATTAAACGTTAAGACTTACGAGATACATATTCATAACATCTGGAAATAAAATACTTTGAGTCTAAGTTATACATTTATTTTCTATTTCACAATGTTGATAATGATAAGGGAAAGTAAAGTGTAAATACAAAAAACAAAATACTCTTATGATGGAAACAAAACATATCAATCGTCGCATTCATTAAATAAAATTTAACCAAAAGAAAAAAAAAATACTTACTATACATTTTACTATACGTTATACAGAATGATTAAATTTAATGTTTTATAATTCATTGTACTGTTCGTGTAATCTTATGTGGAAGTGAATTAAAAATGAATATAAAAATCATTAGAATCAATATCAAATGAATAAGTGTGAATCTGATAAGAACTGACGATGGTTTTGAAATGTTGATGGACTTACAGGAAGGTTGCCTTAAGATGTTTTCAACTTTGTAAAGAAAAACATTGTTCAAGGAACAGATAATCATATGGGGAGTATGAAGAAATTAAATTAAACATCGCTTGATAGGATTCAATATTAAAATTTACGAATATCTGCAGTTTAAGTATTAGAACTTGTAGAAACGATGCTAAAGTTAACATATTTTATCCTCTGATTAAATGTTTTTGGCGGAGACCCTAATTACAAGAGATAAGAGATCTTAAAAACTAACTATATGCTTTTATGCTTATAACTTGCTCTTTAGCCTTTAACGCAAAATTGCAGAGTGAATTGATCTTTTTGTTGAATAGAAATTTGATCACATACAAAAACGATAAAACAGCGTTTAATCGTTTACGCAATGAACTTAAAAAACAAATCTACGAATTCACAAATGATTCACTATTTAGATTTTTGAAAAGCTTAATGACGATTATTCGCTCTGGAAAACAGCAAATCGGCTAAAAAGAGCGTAGGTTCAGAACCCTCTCTTAAAATCTCAAGTCTAGAAATAGATCGGAAGCCCGATCGGAAGCCCTTTGCATAACATCTTGCGAATGTTTTTAAGTCATTCCCAGCAAACAAATCTGATAAGAGTTTACAGTTAATTGATATAGAAGATGAAGTTGAAATACCAATTGTCACACTCAAGGAAATAACAAGTATGCGTCAACATCATCTATCGATCAAAAAATCACCTGGGTACGATCTAATAACTTTTCAGGTTTTGAATGAAATGTAATCAAAAGTCTTTATTAAACTCCCATAAATAATAAATGCATGCCTAAAGATCCATTATATCCAACATCATTGGAAAATTGCTTAAGTAATTGTTATACCTAAGAAACGTAAGCCACCAACAGAAGTGGCGTCTTATGCCGGCCTTACACGACACAATACTATTGCGCAATACTCAGTATTGTGCAATATTATTGACCGTGTAAGGGCTGTATTGCACAATATTTTCGGTTTGTACAATATATTGAGTGATATTAGAAAAATTTAATATTTTCTGAATTTTTACTCAATATTTTTCGTTTCCAAACTAAGCAGATGCAGACTAAGCTAAGAGACAAAGAAATATTGCGCAGTATTATTGAGTCGTATATGGGCGACCCTTTTTAGCACAATATTATTGCGCAGTAATATTGTGTCGTGTAAGGCCGGCATTAGGGACCAATATCGCTTATACCAAGCATGGCAAAAGTTTTTGAAAAAATGCTACTGAAAACATTAAGCAGATTCATAGAAGAAAGAAATCTAATGCCAAATCATCAATATGGATTTATAAATAAACATTCCATCACGATAGACCAAGTTCCATAGAATAACGGATGTAGTCGAAAAAGCACTAGAAGAAAAAAAAGTATGTTGGTAATTGCAAAATGCAGTCGAAACAGTAAGAGATTGGACCAAAAATTGGCGTATCAGATTCAATGAAACAAAATCTGCACATATAAACTGTACAAATCTTAAGTTCAACAATGTTTCAAGAGTTATTAACAATCGATGCAAAACTAAAATAGAAAGAGCACATCAAAAAGAAAAGAACTAAACTTGAAAAAAATGTACTGGCTGCTTGATAAAAATTCTGATTTATCTATCCAAAACAAAATAATGCTTTGTAAACAAGTACTAAAAAAAACCCGTTTGGACCTATGGGGATGTACTAAGAAAACAAATACCGAAATCATCCAAAAGTTCCAAAACAAAGTCCTTTGTGGATAGTAGTTTTAAGATAAATTAAAACAAGCATACGTTCTACTTGTTATAATCCTCCTGCCTTTTCAATGAAAATATAATTTTAAAACATTTAGCTTGAAGATCCTTTAGATTTATGAAGGTATCAATTGTTTTTTTTTGTTTTTTTTATTAAATTACACATTTATCGAAAATCCATAAATTAGTTACAAGTTTCTACCTGCAGAAAAAAATATTTGTTGTCGATAATATCCCTTGTTGGGTGAACCTATAACTGCGGCTCCTTTATGATCGGGATGCATAAGGGTCGAAAGGACACAGAAGAGTAGAAGAACAAATTAAGGTTATTGAGTTATGACTTTTGTATAGGCTAGGCGGACTCATGGTGACAAAGGTCAAATTATTTTAATGAACAAAATGCATGTTTTCAATAAGGAGGTTAGAATAATCGGCATCGATTGTCACATTTTTAGTATTTGGGACGAGATATGTGCTTGTGCATTGTTCTATGAAGTAGCTATTAAGGAGCCTGCTCGTCCCGTTTATGCGTGAACCTGCGTAACTACATTTTATTTTTAAAGATTTTGCTTAACATTGATGTCTAATGGAAAACTATGAGAGAGGAAGATGAACAATTATAAATGGTGAAATAACCTCGATTAATATGTTTTACAGTTAATTCGATTTCTTTTATTCAATCCAATTATTCAATTTCGAAAAAAAACTAAAAATTCCTAAAACACTACACAAAATTTGCTTCGTAGATACGTGGTTCACGCAGAAACGGGACGACTACTTCCTTAGTTCTCCAATGAGTTTTTTTTAAATATGTTTGCAAGAATACCCCATTCACTATGCAACTCTTTTGTTTGTTAAATAAAGTGAATGCGGGGAGTTTACTTTATTTAATGTTGTATTTTTTTTTTTTTTGAAAAGTTGCCACGCAACAATTTTTTACATGATGAAACTTTTTATACCTAAAAGCGGTAGAAGAGTTGGTGTTTTAATTGAAATATTAAGTTGCAAGCTGAATTTACACTCTTGGTTTTATGGCCGGTGTACGATAGTTCGTTCTTGAATGAACACCAAACAACAAAATAATGCAAATAATTTTTCTCACACCATCTAGAAATCTGCAAATATGTCCATATTCTGAATATAATTTTGTATTGGACTTACTATGCATTTATCAATGAATAGTAGTTATTGCTAAAGCCAATTCAATTAAGAATTTGTGGGGCGGATGGTTTGTATAATTGTTTCTATTTCTAGCAAGACAATAGAAGTATAGAATTCTCACAATCCAATAAAGGTGATAAAAACTATTTTTAGATGGATACGGCTATCATTTTCATTCATAAAACAAAACTGAAGTACTTTCCTATATAAGACTTAAGATACTATTATGATGAAAAGAAAAGTAGTTTTTGCAAAGCATTTATTGGGATAATTGAGTAAAAAAAATGAATATCATCATACCTTCCGATCAATCGTTGATCATAACCCAAATGCAAATAAAAAAGAATTTTGCCACGTAGAGTAAAATGCACGACTGGGTTCACACGAACCTGCACTCGTAGCTTAAGTTGCTTAAATTGTTGAAACTTTTGATTTTAAATTTTGAAAATATTAAGATTTAGAAAATATAAAACAAAAAACATTAAATTTGATTTTAAAATGACTAAAGCAGAAGAAGGCTGTAGTTTTTCAATTTAATCCCCAAAATCTGGATTTAGCAAAATTTTGTATCTTTAGCCGATGCGAAAATTCTACAAATTCTACAATTTCTTCAATTTTTAAGTTGTTGAAACATGTGGATTGAGTTTGTAAAGTTCTTAAAACTTGTTTATTTTTCGATTAATTTATTAATTTAGAATTGTAGAATTTAATAGGCTTTCATATTAATATAAAAAAATTACAGAGTTGTTATGCAAGTTATGTTCCAAATTCTATGTTAAAGTTAGATAATTAAGAAAAAATTAAAAATTTAACAACATTAGAAAGATCCTTTTCAAAAACATATCATTTATTAAAATAAAGTCATCACAGACCTACCGAAAAAAAAGGATTTACAAAATGGTCCCCAGAAAAGTAATTTCCTTCAGACTTGCATTATTTCTAATATAATTTATCTTCAACATATTCTTACTTTTCCGTACTTGTAGTGTAAAAGATAAGTATAACGATTAGCACAATTTTTTTTTTCAGAATAAATCTATTTCATCATGAAACATTATGAAACGTACAGAAAACACGTTTTCGAGAAATTTTTATGTGCGTGTGCCCATGTCGGCGTCGTCGTCATTGGCGTTGGAAATTTATAAACACGATAACTTTTTATAGAATCCAGATAATTGGAATATGTAAACGCCAAAAGTTGAAAATTACATAAACTTAGGTGAAGTTCGAAATTTAACCATTTTGAATAAAATCTTCTTGTACTTTTTATACTTTTTATTTTGAATAAAATCTTCATGTACTTTTTATACAAAAGTCTTCCAAAACAGCCACTTTTGTATGGGGAGTATACTACAAATATGCATTTTTTTTTATTTTTCCAATGAACAATGGCACTGATTTTTAAAATAGTGGAGGTGTCCAAAATCCGGAATACTTAGTTCCCAAAAGTTTTGGTAAAAATCAATGTTTTACACTTTTTTGTAAAAAAAAATCCTTGCAACGGCACTTTAAATTGTGGGATTACTTATGTAATTCATATTTTTATTGTTATGGGATTATGGGATCTTGTAGTTTAATTTTTCAAATTTATCAGTCTTTTATTTTAATGTCACTTTTTATTTTAAATTTCATTTTAAACTTTCATAATTTTTGAGTTTGAAACTTTGAAGGTCCTGGAAATAAAATGTTTTTCTTTTTTTTTTTATTTTTAACATTGGAATTGCTTGAAGAACAAAAAATACAATTTTCTCTTCATAAAATTTCAATGGGATACCTATATGTTCCTACAACTAAATTAGTGCTACACGCAAATAGAACATAATAAAGCTCAATTAATAATAAATCTAGTTCTCCAAATACGGCATTCAATACAATAATTCAAGCATGAAAAAAAGTATTTCACAATTTCATTAAAAAAAAAAAAAAACAAAATAAAATCTACATAATACATGCTTCACTGATAAAGAGAACTAGCCATGCAACAATTTACCGCCTTCCATTGTTGCCATAACGCGTATCCTTAAATTCGAAACAAAGTCAAATAAGAAAATTTTCCTTTGAGTTCAACAGTTTTATATTATAAATTCTTCGCACCTCACAGATATCCTTTGAATCTACTTCACCAAATTCACTTCACTTCAATATTAATCCTTTCGATGCACACTACAAATGGTTTCCAACCAAAGAACAAATACTAAACGAGTATATTTCCAAAACTCCGATTACCCGATTGCTTGGCGTATTCTCCAACAACTGATCTCGAATTTCTTGCGACACTGAAATTTAATCTTAATTTCTTGACTGTGTTAAGAGATAGAAGATCTCAAGAATGTGCTCCAAAGCTTAACTCTAATATAAAGTGTAGTCATGAGGTGCATCTATGCGATGCGAGTGTTATCATAAAACACACAAACAAACAAACAAAAATCACAGTTTGATGCTTGTCTATCGAGAATAAGATACAAAGGGTTCACTCAACATTTAAGATTCTGCTTTACAGCAGCGGGGTGATCTTCACATGAGTGAGTGATTTTTTGGTTTTGTGGTGGCGATGATGGCGGGTGGGTGGTAATTGAGTGAGTTAGATTTTTTCTTCCAATAAAATTTGAAATCCATTTGATATTGCTTCCAAACTTCCTCATAGTCACAAAATGATACTTGTTTTATGCTCAATCAAGGCCCGTTGCAGATCTTTTTTTTTGGAAGTAGTTCTTATCAATTCTTTGGGGAGGTGCTTTCAATAATGATTTAACTGGAAAGTCTTAATCTTTGATGATTACTAAGGTGAATTAGAAGCTCAATTTATTGGGTATTTAAAAGGTCTCTAAAAACATTGCCAATTGACTTCCAAAAGCCACTCAACAGGGATTTTAAGGTCCTAAAAGAGAACCTACTTAGTAAAATTCTGTTTAAATGTCCCTTTCTTTGTTCTACGTGCCTGTATCTGTCCCCAATTGATTTATTCCGATTTCTTTGCGGAATAAAGTGAACTCATTTTGCGAGCTTTGTCATAGAAAAGAGGTTACATTGCATAGTGGGGGTGCGTTTTGTATGGCAATTTAATTGCTAATCTAGGTAGTGATCAACATTGATTTGTTGCGTGTGATCGAATCGACACAAAAATGATGCATATTCAATCAAAGATTTGTGCAACTAAGTTTTTACTTGTAAGTTTTTCAAATTGAAAAAGTTTTAAAAAAGTATAATTTGTGTGGTTCAAGAAGCAGTGTTTGAAAGCAATGGTTCGAACATACTGTAATTCCGAGCACTCATAATTTTGTCTGTAAGACATTAGTTTTTTTTTTTTTTTTAAATGCAGTTATCTTTAGTAACTTTATGGTAACAGTTCATTTTTAGCATTTTTTGAGCAACGATTATCTTCAATATATCAAAATAAAATTAATAAAGATCTGTGATAAAGTTGCTTTAAATTAGGCATTCCTAGTTTAAGTTCCTTTTGCCAGTTACTAGTGGGAATGGAACGTAGATTTTCTCACTGATACATAAGACTATAACAATTCTACCTGACACGAAAATAATAAATGTAGGGCAATAGTAGTTAATTGCGACTTTTAAGGTGCAGCCAATAAAATCTGAAAAATTCTGATTTTCTTAGAGGTTTTTTAATCCATCGAGATCTTAGCCATCCTCCAAAAGAATTTTAGATATTGTAGCTTAACAGATGAACAACAAACCGTTCAAATTCGTTCCAAATTTAACTCAAAATCTTTTAAATCGTAATTTTCTGAAGCAGACAAAAGTTATTTTAGGAATTTTTGAAGTTGGACATTTATGTAAGTGCAAAAAGTCTTAATTATTTCAGTTCTTTAATATTTCAAAATTGCAAAAACCAGTGTTCATCAAAATATCTAGCATTTGAAATTAAAACCCTCCAAAACCCTCTTTTTTCTATTAAGTTTCTTGTGTTTAAAGCTTTTTTGCCTTCATCTTCATTCTCCAGTAGGTATAATCAATAATATACTTAAGAGTTATTTGCCACTAGTGATTCTAATAACTTGTTGCTTTGACAGTTGCCTATTACACAAAACTACAAGTTCTTGTATTACAAGTGAAATTGCTCAATTTTGTATGGGAAATTGTAAGATTTTACTTGTAATACAAGTCTATGTAGTTTTGTATCATATGCCCCTGATTTAAACAGTTGCTAACTAGTTGCTGGTAATAGTTACCAATATTATCGTTCATCCCAAAGAGATACAAGAAAGAACTAAACTTGTAAAGTACATAGATTGAAATAAAGGGAGGGTCCAGTTAAAGCTTGGGCTCAGTTCTTGGCTAAAGTCATTTTCAAGAATTTTCTGAATAACCCAAGTACTCCAAGATAAAGGCTATTTCATATGATGAAAAATGCTCTTGTAGACCTTTTTAATTATTCTCAGAAGCAGTATTTACTTCCCCTGAAAATACAGATAAAATTAAAAGTATTGAACTGTGCTCTGGCATGATAAGCCACTTTTCCCATTACCCCAGGGGGTAGTTCGCTTCGTACTGGACAAAGTATTTCTTCATACAATTCTTTCCAAAGTTTAACTAAAACATACAAATCCACTTTATGAGTACAAACTTTTCATTTTAATTCGATTGATCCACAAGCATTTTTGATTAAGAGCAGTTATTAATCAAAAAAAAATACATTTACTGTTCTAGTTTTCTATATAATTTCAATTTAAACAGTTTTGTTGATAAAATGCAAAAAAAAACATAATATTTATACTGATATAAATACCTACATACATAGATATAAATAGCTTGGATCTATTCAGATAATGGGATTTAAGGTGATTACAATGCGAATGCTTTATTTTGAAACAAGGTATTTCCTGAATAGTAAACAGGACCTTTTATGTGTGCTGTGGTCCATGTCTTTACCTTTTCTCTGGACCAACGTACCCACAAATGTATTACATTGTTGCATTGTTCTTTTTGGCGAATAAATAGTTTGCGAAGAACCTCTCCAGAAAGTAGTTTGTTGCAAGGAACTTCATTTTTGGTGTAAATATACAATTCATTTACACTTTAGGAAACAAATTTTGTTGATAATTGACTCTGTGTTTGTGGTGTTTATATGCATTCTATGTTACACGAAAGTTATCTAGTTTGTGGTGCAATAGCAACAGCCTTTGTTCGAAATCGAGAGATCACAGGTTAAAACATCGGTGTTACGGTGTATACTTTGTATACTTTTTCGTTCGCATAAATTATTTCATTGAAATGAATTTAAGAGTTTGCTGCAAACAAAGTTGAAGTCGGAAAATTACTATCCAACAAACGAAAAGTTGTTTGATGCAAACGATTCCTTCTCTCATTTTGTTTATATGCATTTTTCGCCAACCATTAATTATACAGGCCGTGGCGGAATAACAAGATTATCGCGTCGTAAGCTAGAGGTCACGGTGTGCAGAATTTTGTATTTAATCGTTCCCAAAATCTGTTTGATCCAAAAGAATTTACCAATTTGCTGCAAACAAAGCCCAAAAATTGTCCAGCAAACGAAAAAGTCGTTTGAGTAATGTTCTCTTAGTGTACTCAAAAATTTTTAATATTTACATGTACCGCTACAAGTACTTGTTCTTGTAAAAAAGCAACAACAAGCATAAATACAAGCACTTTGCATTTGTTCCTATAAAAATCTCTAACTTGCTACAAATATAGAATTGCAAATTTTAAACGTTTAAAAAATTGCGATACTGTGAACAAAATAAATAATAATGTAAATAAAATAATAATATTAAATCAATATTTTGTGCAAGTAAGAGATTTTTTCTAAAATCAAATGAAAAATGCTTGTTTTTCGAGAATTTGCATGGATAGTAAACCTGAGATGTGTTTTTTTCAGCACTTTTCTTTGGTTATAAACGTCAGATGGCAACACTTGTGCTATTGATTTTGAGTGTACTTTTATGTCAACTTTAAGGGTAATCAATATGAGCTTCGGAGATACAAAAATTACCGGTAAACTCTATTTACTCGCTCCCGCTATGCGCTTGCCTTCTTTTGTGTCTATCTTGGAAAACCCTTGCGATCTGAGTGGTAGACTCTATTTTTTGGGTATCTAAAACTAATAATACACAAAAAAATGTAACCTTATTGCTATGACACAATTGAAGGTTTTTTTTGTTATGTTTGTTAATATTTTTCTCAGAGGACCCCCAACAATGGGCTGGTAGACTTCCATTTCTACAGTATATTATTGCGATCACTTCATTAAAACTGTCGCTACTTACCGAACTATAGATGATGATGGGTATTAATATCATGATGTGCAATGTCATGATCATCTAAGTTCTGAGGAGTTCTAAGTTCTAGCATGTCAATAAGTACTTAGAAGCTTTCTCGACTATTTATAACTTCTATGTTCTTATTCAGACGTAATTTTCTGTATAGTGTTATGCCTATAAATATTTTAATTCCTTCTTGGTTTATATTACGTAACCACATAATCGAAATAATATGTGGCAAGATCCCGGTAAATGATATTCATAATAATTTTTGTTGTATGACGGGTTGATTTTTAGCCCTACTGATGTACACCATTAACTTGTCAATCCTCTTTGGGCTATATCGCATTTTTTTAGGGATGTAAGTTGTTTTAATAGCTTTTCTACCACAAGACTCCAGAATAAGGGTGATAATACAGTTCCCTGTGGATAATCTCTCAATTTAATTATTTTCTGAGTTATTTGACTGGGCTATTCTTGTGCCGAGCATTTCACCAATTCATTTGATTATGGTGGTGGGAACACATTTTATTACCCGACCCCTTCTTCAACTTATTCCTTCCTTAAACTCAGCAAAGCTGACTTTAAAACCTTATATGCCTGCCAATATCTACTATCATTTTCTAAGGACTACATTCGATTGGGAAAGAAAATACTTTTTTGAATTATTTGATGGCTTAGCATTTTTTTTTTCATAACAAATTTTATTCACTTGCGTACTCATATAAAACTTATTTATATTTCTTTCGAAAAATACGTCATTCTAATTTTAAATAAAATTTAAATAAAATAATTTATATTCGCTCCATTCATTACGGGAATTTTCGATATTAGTTTGTATTATTTTTAAAATCTATTAAACTTTTTTTAAAATTGATATATTGCGCTATTTTTTCGGAATGGACTTCTCAAAAACCGATCCAGAAAGGAATGGTAAATGAAAAATTTTACATTTTCCTTCCTCCTACCTAGTCTATTATAACTTTGTTTTGGTTCTTAGATTCAAAATTAAAAACAAAAATTCCTCCAACGCCTAGAACATCTTTGAAAATCAATGGAAGTGTAAGGAGCTTTTTTTCTTTAACTTAAACTTTAAAAATATTTTATTTTCTTCAAGGTCGAATCTTCCCACTCGAAAATTCCAACAAAAACTAATGTATGTTTTTAAAAATTTTCTGAACAAAAACTTAATTAATTAATTTTGTTTGTTCCAAATATAAGGTGGGTCAAACTAAAGTTTCTACCGACTGCAAAAATGTCAAAACAAAATGTACGAAGCGAGCAGATCCAAAGAAACCTTCAGTATCCATGTTGAACTTGAATTTTCCAAAACAAAGTTCTTTAGCCTCGAGTAAAAGTTGTTCCAATTCTCATCGCAGTGGTACTAAGAAATTGTTTTTTTTTTAAATTTATATTTTCACTTTGTTAAACTTTTTTTTAGAAACATCTAAGCACCAAACACCAAGACTTGAAGGTCTAGAAAAATTATCTGATATTAAGAAAAAAACCGAAAGAGCTGCATTTAAAAGAAATTTACAATCTTATGAGTCTGCTAAAGAAAAACTTAAGAGTATTCAGGTGCATTACTATAAGTTTTTATATCTTAAATATTTTATATTGTTAAGTTTTGAATTCTTAGGAGCAATTCATGGATAAATATAATTTGGTTAAAGATGAACTGCCCAAAGAAGAGAAGGATTTTAAACTTGTTTGTTTAGTTCAAAACAATGAAGGACATTTAGTCACGAGAAATCAACCCACAAAGATTGGTGTGATGTGCGGTGAGTTATATTCATAAAATTTTTTTGCTGATGGAAATCTTTAAAAAGGGCTTGTTAATTCTTGGTAACATTTATTGTAAATAAGTACCCAAAATCACATAGTAATGTGAAATTTGATTGAGAAATATTTTTACCAAGTGGAAATTTTCATTAGAAGCTTCTTGAAATAGTAAAAACTTATAAACCTGCAGCCCACAGCACTTCCTGGATGTTTGAGGTTAAAACATATAACAAAAGGTTTGTTGTCAAGACCGTTAACTTGTTTCCATTTGGAATCCAAAACTCATACATTCCTCGTGATAAATTCTATTAAATTTTATCCACTTCCCACCATAGATACATTTTCTGGGGCGAAACTGAGCAATTCTGCATTTAAAGTGCATTTTTCGATTCGTAAAAAAAGCTACGATTTGAATTTTCTATTTATACTCGCCAAAAAGTTTTATTTATATAAATAATCACATTGATGGCTTGATTTTTAAATTACAGACAAAAAATCATTAGAAGAACTGAAAATTTCTTTAAAGAATTGTGTACAAAAGAAATTGGAAAGTATTGAAACTCTTGAGAATTTAACAAGATCACCAAGAGAAGTAAGTCATCCCTATTATGAAATGAAAAAAATGAATCGTATCGTCATTTTCGATTTATGTAAAAGCAAACTATTTTTCTAATATGAGTTAAACGGTAATAATGTACCAAATAGGAGTATCAAAATTATCACCATCTTGAACCAAACGCTGAAATTGCGACATACGAGGAGCAAATACGATACGATTTGGGTTTCACAATAATTTGAATGAGTGTTTTTTTTATTTCTGAAACAACAATTTATTGATGAAAATAATAATTTTTTTTTGAAGATTGGAGACACTGGTTTCAAAGATCACGAACATTTCAAGCAAATCGAGGAAGCAACAAAGAAATTTAACAAAGAAAAGGTAATGCTGAATGTTTGCTTTCTATTTAGGGCAACTATAGTTTGCTTGCCTAACATAAGACCAAATACATATATTGGTTTTATGTTAAACAAGAAAATCGACTTTTTGATCAAAATCCACTTTTCAAAATTGAGAAGTTCGCAAAAGCGATTTGATCACACTTTACACTTACACATATAATGCGTGTACCAATTTTTATGTTTATATTTTTTTAAAGTTAGCGAAGATGTCTTGACAAAATTTGAAATTGATTTTTTTTTAATATCTTGATTTCATTTTTATTAATTTTATGCTCCTTTGATTCAAAAGCAACAAATTTTGGATGATTTAATAAATCAAATCGACAGTCTTCAAGCTATCAATCAACCTAAAGAACCATCTTCAGAAAATGAACTAGAAATTCAGGTCAAAACTCTTAGAGAAGAAATCAAGGTAAACTTGATTTTATTTTTTTTTTTGTTTAACATTCTCATTTTTCATCTTGAAATGAAGTCAGTTAGGATAAGCCTTGAAGAGACCCAGGTTGAATGTAATAAATACAAGAAAAATTGTTGTAGTCTTAGGAAAGAACTCGAAGAAAAAACCAAGAATCAAAGCAAGAAACAAACCGAGTTTGAAGAGGTTTGTTAGTAAAAAAAAACATAACTTGAGTGACACATACATAACTATTAACAACTTGAAGAAACAAAAATCTACTCATTATTATATTAATTTATTAAAATAATTTTTTTTTTTTTAATTTATTAGTTAAAAACAAAATTTGAATGTCTTGAAAAAGAACATTTTAAATTGACTGGAAGCAAAAAAGAAATTTCGGAAAATCTCAGAAAAAAGACTCATGAATTGGAAGAGTTCAATCAAAAGTAAGTAAGATCAAACAAAAAAACATACATATTATCCAGAATTTTGACCTCATAAAAAAAAAGAAATGATATTAAATGAAAAACACACCTATTATTGAAAAGTTCTTTCAGAACTCTGGAATGTTGGTTCTGTAGTTCTGTAACAATCGTTTGATTCTCTCATTCATTTACCCAATTTTTTTTCGGTATTTAACATCGGTTAAAGTATTTTTATTTTGTAAAATTGCAAACAGCTTTTAATGTGCTGTGAAACTTCATTGAAACTTACTGACAAAGTCACGTTTACAACGGTTTTGACCAAAATTTAATATTGAACAGTCAATTTTATCAACACGTGTTAGAGTTTTCTAAGCTACCTTCATAACAAAAATGATCTTTACAAAAATTATCATAGTATTATATGCTTCGCACTTAACCCTTTAATGGGTAGATTCTGGAAATAATATGTATAATATTGGAACAACTTATTTTTATCAAGTATGACACAAAAAGGACATGGATTATATCCTGATACCAAGTTTGTAGTTACCTTCAAAATTATTTATTTTGCTTACCAATTTTCCCTCAAAATACTCACTTTCGCAGCGGTAGCACACCTTGGAACCGTAAGGTTACCATATTGATAACTGCTCCGGTTGCCATTGTACAGTAGTCATTCTGTTCAACATTTCATTATCGATTTCGATAACAAATCCGACCACTATTCCGGAAACCATGCGTTAACATCATTTTGGTAACCAATCCTGCAACCATTTCGGTTGCACGTGTAAGGAGACCAACCCATAGATTCCGTTGTGTGCTTAGTCGACGTTTTTAACTGATTGACATAAATACAAACGTCCATATTATTGAGAAATTTCAAAACAAGCTTTATATCAAACATGTTTTGAGGAGGTTAAAAGTTCGAATATCCCGACGAATTGGAAATATTAACTTACAGATGCTAACAGGTTAATTTGTAAGAATTCCGTTAGTTTTTAAAAAAAAACATTTTTTTTGTGTTTCAATTGTTCTGTAGCTTGCAACTTACGTAAGTTAAAAAAGTGTGTTATTCTAGTACATTTTCAAAAATAAGGAACTAACGTAAGTAAAATTTACGTGTGTAATCCCCGCCTTAAGTAATCTTGTTTCAGCTTCGTTAACCCAAAAACTTGAATTCGTAAATCTTTAAACGCCAAATACATACGCTCTAAAATTTGTTCAATCAAATTAAACTGTTGGTGATAAAGTTGTGGTTCATATTCTTCGTAACTGTTGAAAAATGTTGATAAAAATGCTAAAATTGCAAATACTTCCCCATTATGTAAACTCCATTTTATATTAAAAAGTTAGCCAGTTGGGTTTTAATATCTTCAACAAGCCCTACAGAAAGTCTCCAGAGCCGTACCTATATTAATGTTTATTGTAATACATTGTTACCATTCCTGTCATTACTCTGGAAATCATGTCGATAACTTTTGGTGTCGCTATTTCCGTGGCCTTTCCGTTCACTATTCTAGTCACCATTCCGGTAACAACTTGTGTTACCATTCTAGTCTCCATTCCGTTTTATTCATGTCACCAATTCAATCTTAAAAGGTTGAGGTTGTATAACGTAAATAAAATCCATGACTTTGAGTAAGCTTTTGACCTTTTTTCAAACTGAAATTGATGATTTATTAATTAAGTAACATTTTTGTAACAAATTATATTTTTCTTCAAGACTTAAAAGCTGTGCTCATAAAAATGTCACTCTAGAAACTAAAAACAATGATTTGGTGTGTGTAATTGAGGACCTAAGAAAGGAATTGAATGCTGCTACAAACTGTGGAAATGATTCCATTAAAGGTATAAAGTTAATAATTTCTTAGAAATTGATTTGCTCAACAACAGCTGTCATGGCGTTTCAGATCAAACTTCCAACGAGATAATTTTCCTTAAAAATGAAGTTATAAGAGTTCAAAAAGAAAAAGACAGTTTTGAAAATGAATCCAAGTTTTTGAAAAATGTATTATTTTTCTTTTTCGTTTTTTTTTTACCATTTAATTTTCTATCTTTATTCCAAGGAAACCATCAAGCTTCAGAAGAATGAGTCTAAAGTTTTGGAACTTCAGGATCAAATAAATCTAGCAAATAAAGAAAAACTAAATCTGAAACAAATTATAAGGTAATTTTAGTTTAGAATTTCTTAAATTTCTTTAATTTTCTTTAAATTTAACATTTAACTTGTAAAGTGATTTGGAAGAACAACTTCAGACTAGCCAAACCAAAATTTGTGCTTCCAAAAATGTTCAGGAAGAGGTTGGTTTTGAAATATTAGAATTTTGCTTTCTTGTACTAAATTTGACAATTTTTGTGTGTATTTAACAATTTCAAGTTAAAAAGACTCCAAACAGCTAATATTTTAAATAATGAAAAAATTAAAAGCCTAGAACAAGATCTAACCAAGGCACAATTTCAAGTTAAAAAACTTGAAGAGAAAATTATTTTAGATGGAAAACTATTGAAAATCCGCACAGATTTGATTGATTCATTGCAAAAGAAAGAACACTCTCAAAAGATTCGTTTGACTGATTTATTTACTGAAGTTGGTGAAAAGAACAATGATCTTCAATTGGTGGGTGTGGTTTGGTTATGAGTATTTTCATTTTGTTTTTTGTACGAAATTATAGTCATTAAAATCGTAGAACTCACCATTTCAGATTAAAACTGAAATATTAACAAAAACCGAAGAATTTCAAAACCTCTTCTCGACTTTGAGTTCAAAACAAATTGAATTAACTCGCCAGGAGCATATGATTAAACTGTTGCAGGAGAACAATGAGCGAGCTCAAAATTTGCGTGTCAGACAAGAAGCTAAAATTGCAAGATTGGAAGAGGAAATTTTTGCATTAAAACATACAATGTGATTTTTGAAAAATAATGAAATTGTCAATGTAGGGTTTGATTGGGTTCATTTTTTTTTTTAATTTTCAGTGCAATCTATCAAGATGCTGTTATTCCAAATAATACTTTGAGAAGAAATCTGGCTATCGTTGAAGCCAGTCGAGATGGTGATTGTACTGATAGCCTTGGCTTTTATGTTGAAGAAAGACGAAAGAAGCGACATATCGATATCAGTGTCAAAAAATATGAAAAGTAATTTTAGAAAAACAAACAAATATTTTTGTGATAAAATAAATATGTTGTGGATTTTTTATGAAAAAAAAACAAAGTTTAATAGTTAATAATGCATATATGTATATTGTGGGACTGTCAAGGAAAAATTACTATTCTTCTAGTGTTCAGGTCTTTATTGGAAGTATTTGCTTCAAATTAGAATTTGAAAATATAAGAACGGGTTTTTCATAAAAAACCGTTGCAGACAAGGATAGGAAAAAAGTGACGTTACAATGTTACGTACGACTCTGCAGCAAATTGTGGGTGGTGGGTCTCAAAAGTTTTGAAATATAATTAAAAAAACGATATAATTTTTGTCTTATTGCCCTGGGGTGAGGTTCTGTGCGGCAAAAACAAATCGGTTTTGATTGATTTAAAAAACGAAATAATTTATTCTGAAGTTGTCTCAAAATTTTTTTCTTTTTTGATAAGCGATCGTTTCCGATCCGTTCTTTTAGAATTTGATTGATGATTTTGACAGTTTTTGCTTGCGCTTGGCCAAAAAAATTTATTAAATTTTTATTTTTTTTTATTCTTCATTTGAGAGACAAAATCGTAATGGTGTCCAAATTATGAAAAGAATCAACTTGGTTTAATAATTGAGTTTTTTAACTCATATTTTGAGTTTATTTATAATTTCGGAGTTCCTAAATGGGCAGAGCTCAAAATTATTTAATTTTTAATTTATCGCAAAATATTTAAATTTGAGTGTAGGGTCATTTAAAAAATGGATAAATTCCAATAACTAAGGAAAAATCAGTATTAGTTGTTAGAATTCTATTGAATAAATTTCTTAAATAAACTAAAAAATAGTTTAGATATTTATATAAGATATTTATATTAGATATTTATATTATTATTTACAAAAATATGTAGATTTTTGCTTAATTGATGTATGCTACTTATACATAAAATTGAACTTTAATTCCTGTAAAACTTAGACAAAAATTTTGCACTAAAAAAAAAATTGTAAGCTTTCAAATTTCTGCCTTAACATTTTCCCACAAAGTGAATAACAATCGAGTTACATACTTTTATTTTTGGCATCTTTAATCCAAAATAGGGTACCGAGCGGCACAATTTCAATGCACTTTCCATAAGTGGCATCAGCTAAACCCCTAACAGCATATACAAATATTGGAGAATTATCTTTTGCATAGAACAAATTATCCCATTGACTGGACTACATTTCATTTATATCTTTTTGTGATTTACAGTTGCATTAAAATTTGATAATTACCAGTTTTCACTCAATGTTTGGTAAGCATATTACATTTGACCATACCTTTCTTGATAGCAATTTCCCAAGTTGAAATTGACACAGGTTATCATCTAACTAACTAGATTTAAATATTTCAAGTGGTGTACTATTTCATGTGTAAAAATTAAAGGGATCATAATGTTTCAAATAGTTTGCTTTATCATATCACAACCAGTCACTATCTAAAGAACGAAGCTCCCGCATTATCAAAGAAAGTAATTGAATCTATGGATCAAAAGTTAGAAAAATCCTTGATTAGTTTTTTTTTGTTTGTTAAAAAATGAAAAAGTAAACCTATCGATCTAACTAAGCAGAGCAGAAAGGGTCAGCTAGTTAATATAAACAAGGAAGATCAAAATATTGTATAACAATTACATAATATTTATTTCACAAACTATTAAGCAAGCAAAACATTCATTTGTATAGTATGCATAGTTACGTCGTCGTAACAATCGCACTATAAAATTTCCCGCTCTATGAAGCTTGAAGCTTGATTAAAATAAAACAACAAATAATATAGAACTTGAACTTGAAATGACAATTTGTCCGAGAACACTCATCGCATTAATTATTTCATTAATTATTACAATTTGAAATATTATCTTTTTGTTACATTTCAATGAAAAATGTCACAAGCACAAGCTCATTAGCATTTATTGTTGATTATAAATGTGTAATAATAATGATTAAAAGAAAAAGAAAACAATTTCTGCAAGAAAGAATCAGCAAAACATATTAACCGAAACCGAATCATATGACCAAATCGACCCCATTTTCATCAAATCATTTATACATTTTTTTATCATTTCCAATCAGAACGGACAGAGAAACCCATAATCACTGCCTCACTTCGAAGTGATCCCCATACGTTATTATATAGTCCGAGATATTTAGTTTAGTTTAAATAGTTAGAAAAGCCTTATTTTTTAACAGCGACAAGAAAATAACAGAAAAAAGACACTATCCCTTGAATCAATGAGAATCAACAAGAACGAACATTTTCCTTGGTTGAAGAATAATAATTGATTTCATCAGGATTTTCGGGAAAACCCTTACTATCGATTCTACTTTTGCAACAATCTTTGCCAAACTATAAGAGTTATGCACCCCTTTGTACAAAAAAACATCAATCATCCCCCACAGCTTCTAGACGGTGTGAAAAATGTAAACAATTCAAATTCATTTTTGTATCAGCAACGACGTAATTGATCTCAATTAACGCCATCGCGTCCCCATAAAAGTATCTATATCTGAATCTCCATAGCTCCAAAGCAAAAATGTGTATGCTCTTCGTCGTCATCAATATTCCAGTGACCGGGCAAAAGCAGAAGCTGTTATGAATGGCTGGCTATGGCTAATCACTACAACTGGATGCGGCTAGCCTTTAGTTCCGTAGTAACAACCGGCCAGTTAAGTCGTCGGCATTTACATCTCATCCGTTGTTTTTTTTTTTATTTTTTATAGAATCGTTAAACAAAAACAAACAAAAAATAATAATAAAATCTAGTTACTAAGTGGAAGCACCACCCTACATAACAAAAAAATATTTTATTTTGTTCTTCATTCGGACTCTAAGGGTGAACGAGCAGCATTTAATTTTTCTGTTGCAATCTTATATTGGTGTGGTCAATCCGTTGGAACGAATATTTTCTCACCCACACTCACGGTTCAAGACAAGCGATTTATTTCGTTGAAGCCCTAAAAGTGATATACTGAAGGAAAAAGTGTTAATCAAGCATTTTGTGTTTATAAGGTATTTGAGTTTAAACAAAAATAAAAATGTATTGTTTAATTTTATCAGTACCTACCCACAAGACCCTGTACGTCGTGTTTTTAAGAAAACGAGCAAGAAAACAAGAGAATAAAAAAAAAAAAACGAAAGCCTTGATGACCTTAGTTGGAGAGTTTATTGTTTATTTTGCGTCTTCCTGATAAGCTTAAGGTCTCCAAGTGTGTACTCTGGACAATGCCTTATTCAAAACCATAATAGTATTAAGTCAGCGTATGTTGGATTATTTGATGATATATTAATCGATTTTATTTGTTATTTTGCAATTGTTTTAAGTATTTTTGTATATGAACTTGATTAATCTTTTAAGGTTTGGAGAATTTTTAAAGCAATCATAAAGTGTTCTTATTGGAAAAGTTAACTTTTTTTTCAAGTCTGAACTGTTCGGTTTCTTCAAAGCTGAACAAAATTATTGTTTTTTTTGTAGATAACTTCAAAAACCTTAGAAAAATTATATTTCAAAAATACCGCATTGGAAATTGAAAATCTCCCCAAATATTAATTTTGGTTGATAAGAATATTCAGAAACAAAAAAAAACATCAAAACGTGTCAAAAAAACAAAAATGATAAAGAAACCTCAGAAGCAATGCGTATGCGTTCTTCTACATATTTTACCAGTAACATTAAAGTTTCTTGGTTTTTGGTGTCCGTGCATCACTCTTAAAATTTAAAAAAAAATTTTGATTCTACTGACACCATTGCGCGCTCAAGTGTTGTGTGTATTGGCCGTTTACAAATAAAGAATAATTTAAGATTTCGAAAACTAATATTTTAATATTCTTTGTTCAATTTAATTCTTGTTTTCAATTTACAAGCATAATATTCTTATCGTCGTTTTCATGAAGATTTTTTAAATATTATATTTAAAAGACTTTCGAAGCATATAATTACGTTTGTTTCATACCAAAATTGTCATTTAAAAATTTAAATGGCTGCTTTTAAATGTTTAAGAAACCGGCCATTAGAATGATAAAATATATTTTTTCTTTTGCTATTTGTTAAATAAAGTCAGTCTACGAAAGATAGAACTACTTTAGAACCTCTTTCATAAACATGTATTAAATCTTGTCTAATTATTAGACATTTTTTTAAAAAGTAAATTTGAATAACTCAAAATTATAATATATATTATATATATATATTATATATTAAATATGTAGGTGTTATTCTTAATAAGTAATTCAAAAATAAAATACTTGGAAGATAATGTAAGTAAAGGACATGTGTACACAAATTTTTATAATCGTGTATAAATAATGGGTCGTTATTTCAGGAACATTAAACCAGTAAAGAGTTCAATAGTGCAACTGCCTAATATTTGTCAATTCAAACTCAGCGAATGCCTTTTTGGCACTAAAAAATGCATAGCCCCGGCCTATTCTACTTGCCATAGGAGCC
The DNA here is from genome assembly GCA_948107695.1 of Meliscaeva auricollis. Lineage (NCBI taxonomy): Eukaryota > Metazoa > Arthropoda > Insecta > Diptera > Syrphidae > Meliscaeva > Meliscaeva auricollis. The sequence goes on along the minus strand of OX403619.1, from coordinate 27,209,049 downwards.
CTAAGTAATTCAACTCATTATTTTTAGAAATTGCTTAATTTATTTATTGTGTGATACATTCTTTCGAGGAAAAGGCTTTAATGACTCCCTTAAACACTGCTTCAAAAGAAAAAAGAAAAAAAACAAAAAAATACGAACAGAATTTCAAAGTTTGATTAAAACGTTAACTTCTCTTTCTTTATTAATTTTAATCCCCTACAAGGCAACAAGTTCATTAAATGCATGTCTCGTTAATAAGATTAAACTTTTAAAAACAAAAACATTTTATTAACTTCTCGTGACATTGACATTCGATATAACAACAACAACAACAACAACAACAAAGAACGTTTTCGTATAGTATATGGTTAATTTAAATTATCCAATTGATCAAGAGAGCATTTTTAGCTTCCCAATGTTATTTCCTGTGTTATATTCTATTTCATCATCATGTTTATTTTTGTTATTAAAGTTTTTCTCTTATTTCCATTTTATGAAGATAAATCGAATTTCTTCTGCTCAGTCGACTGTCACCATTATCAAAACAACACAACATCTTTATTTTCTTAAATTAAAATGAATTGGATTATCAAAATAATTTCAATATCAGCAACAATAAACTTGGCGTTGGCATGTAATCGAATTCCAGTGGGAACAACGGCAGGCAAATCACCGGCTGATGATCGTTATGTGGTGACAATTGGTGGTAATCCACAAAATTTTGAACCAGGACAAAAATATAATAGTAAGTATGAACATTGTTAGAACCATACTTTGAGTAAAATTGCAATAAACTTAATTAAAGTTTTTCGTTTTGGGTGAAGTCAGGTTAAAATACACAAAGGTCATTGGGATTGATTGTAGGTATTTTTTTCAAATTCAGTCATCAACCGTTTCAATACCTTCAAGAAAAGTTTCTTAATTTATGTTTGCATTTGTAAGTTCTTAGAACGTAAATCCATCTGCTTCTTTTAATCCAAATGTCTGTAAAGTTGTAGTTCTGACTTGTGGGTTTTGTGGAAACATTGCAATTTTTGAACCATTTATAATTTCGGTTAGTGGAGTAGAGGTTCCCAAATAATTGAGACCTAAGCAAATCTTGCATTTTCTTTTTCTTTGCAAAAAGACTGGCATTTGCGTATTTTAGGCCAAAAGAAACAAATAGTCTGATCTCATGTATTTGCGGTTTTGCAAGCACATCACTAATTAACCTCTCATGAATATTACACAATTTGCAACCTAATATTCGAAGACATTGGACTTAACGTCGCAAATCGTCTAGTAGTTTTGGCAAATAGTTGCAAAATATTGAATGAAGTATATTTGAAAGTTTTCAAGTTTGAATCATTTGCAAAAATTTTGTCCGCAAACATTTTGCGGCAAAAGACTGAAAATTTGTATTTGTGGAATTAAGAGGACCTTACAGTTTTCATAACGCTGCCCAGTTTTTGTTGGTGAAGTATGGGCTCCCAAAAATTTGCCACTTTTGAAAACAATCTGCTTATCATCGCAAATACATTTCAGAGATTGGGCATAAGGTCTGACCACGTATAATTGGTTTACGAGCACAACAAAACATATACCTACAAATAGCACTACTTATTATTGTAAAGTCAAAAATGTACAAGTATCAAAAAGAGTCATGAATGCAAAAAATTGCGCAGTTTAAACTAAAGGTCGCAAAACTTTGGATTAAGTATTTTTAAAGGTTTTTCAAGCACTTCCAAAAGTATACAATTTAGAGCACACATGCAATGTGGTCGCAAATATTATTTGCGAAGTTTTGGGGAAAAATTTTCTATATTTCCTGATTTGGTTTTTAGTTGCAAATTTTGTTTGGTGGCTTCAGTGATCGCAAACATTTGCGACTGTCGCAAAAAGCTTTCGCTTATAATATTTCCTTGCAAATATGTAAGTTGCCAATGTGCGATTCGATTTTTGAATACCTTGATTGCTAATGCATTGAAAGTTTTGTGGCCAAATTGTATATTGTCAGAAGTCGTATATTTATGGGTTTTGCAAACACTTCAAAATTCTCACAAAACTACGATATATTTGCGAGTTTTTTTGGTAACCATTGCCAATCCAGGGAAACAGTTGAAAAAAATTATTTGCAGGATAAAGAGCGGTGAGAAAATTTAGAATAAATGGTATATGAAAAGGAAACATAAATTGGTGGGCGAAAAAGGGTGGGGTGGGTATCGAAAATCAGTTTTTTTTCGATTTCTTTCAAAAGTAGACCTGTCATGGAAGAAAGGTTTAATCCAAAAGTTGTAGGTTAAAGGATTTACAACTTTTGTTCAGATGATTTTTCTATATATGTATTATCAAAAATGTTGTGAAAAATTCTTCATCTTTTTTCAATAACTTCCACCATTGTTTGGAATTTTATAGCAATTTTTTTGTGAAATAATTAAAACTTATTCTTCATTTTAGTTTCCCTGACAGCTGTGCAAGGCTACGCATTTATCGGTTTTATGATAGCCGTTGAAGTTGACTCGAGCAATGGTGCCGATCCAATGCGATTGGGCTACTTTGAAATTGTTGATTTTTCCGAAACCAAATTCAGTGACAAATGCAATAACTTAGTGATGCAAACGAATATGTTGCCCAAGTCAAGGGTAAATGTTGTTTGGACTGCACCGCCACCTGGTAGTGGTTGTGTTCTTATTAGAGCCACTGTCATAGAACATCGCGAAGTCTGGTACATGGACGATGGATTCCTAACTAAACAATTCTGTGAGGAGCAACAAGATGATATTGATAATCAGCCTGCAGTCATGGATCCATGTTGTGCTTGTGATGAAGCAAAATATGAGGTTCGAAGAGACTTTTCTTATGATTAACGACGACTAATTATTTGAGTTCTAGCTAACATTTGAGGGAAAATGGTCACGTCATACACACCCAAAGGATTTCCCAGCGAATAGTTGGAGGACCAGATTTAGTGATATTATTGGGGCTTCGCATACCATTGACTATAGGTTCTGGCGTTATGGGGAGCAAGCCAGTGACGGATTGCGGGAAGTTGCTGAGCATGGATCAACGAGGACCCTGGAAAGTGAGCTGAAAGAACAGGTATGGATGTAGAACCTACCAAGAATTAATTAATAATAAAAAAATTCCATTTAGAGCGATCAAATCCGAACAATCATCAAAGCGCGAGGCATCGCCTATCCAAATGTTACGGGCAAGACCTTTGCTGTCTTCAGAGTTGATTCGAAAAATCATTTGATTTCGCTTGTCTCCATGATCGATCCATCACCCGATTGGATTGTGGGTGTTTCTGGACTAGAACTTTGCCTACCCAATTGTTCATGGGTGGAATACAAGGTTCATAACCTCTATCCGTGGGATACCGGAACGGATGGTGGCCCATCATATATGTCAGCGGATCAGCCTCAAGTTCCACCTGATGTCATTCGCAGGATCAAGTCGAATTTCCCCAATGACCCAAGGTCACCGTTCTACGATCCATCGGGAGCTCCAATGAAGCCTCTGGCCCGTTTACACATCTCCCGCCGAAGGCTGTATGAGAAAAATTGCGAAAACATTGAATGTGAGTTGGTATCAAATAGTATGTTTCGAGATCAAATAATTTGATTTATAACTATTTTCAGCTGAAAATGATCCAGTGGAATGCTCTACACATCCATGGGGACGTTGGAGCGAGTGCAGTACAAAGTGTGGACCAGGAGAACAGTATCGAACCAGAGAATTTAAGAATCCTGGAGTGGCTAGGCGTTTTAAGTGTCGGAACTCCTTGCGAGAGGAACAAAACTGTCAGGGTACTAGATGTGGTGGATTTGACGAGGACAATGGTGGAGGTGGTGGAGGAGGAGGAGGTGGAGACGATGGTGGATACAGCGCAAGTCCCGAGAATCCAGAATGTGCCTTATCGGATTGGTCAGAGTGGTCAAGTTGCAGCGTCACATGTGGCAGAGGAGTGCGCACACAGTCGAGGACATATTTGAATAGGAGAGCGAAGAAAAAGTGTCAGGTATGTCAATTCAATTTCATTGCCTACTTCTAGGGTTTGAGTGAGTGAAAACTAACGATATGTTGTACATTCCTTTGCAGAGCGTTAGTCGAGTTATTTTGCAGCGCAATGAAAAGTGCGAAGGAGTTGACTGTGGTGGAGAAATCGGTGGTGGCGGTGGAGATGGCGAGGAAGGCGAACAAGAACCTGAGGGTGAAAATGAAAACGAAAACCCATCAGAAGGAGGTGAAAATGAGAACAGAGTTCGTAGCAGAAACAGGTGGGGAGATCGGCGTGGATACAAATCTCTTACTGAGACTTCAAATCGGAGGGACGAGGACGAGGAGGAAGTCATCCCACCAGAATGTCATGTCGCACCATGGTCCAGCTGGTCACCGTGCAGCGAGACCTGTGGCGATGGATTCAAAACTCGTGAACGTCAAGTTTGGAATAACGATGTAATTTATGGACTGAAGAACTCCAATTATGGCAATGATCCATGTCGAAATATCAAAAAACAAGAAATTGTAAATTGCACCATCAGTCATTGTGATAGCATTGTTCCAGACTTTTGTTTCGAAGAACCAGAAGTCGGTCCTTGTCGGGGTAGTGATGTGACAACATTTTGGTACTATGACAGCCGGAGTAAGCAATGCGCCCTATTCTTCACCAATTGCTACAACAACCGGAATAAATTTAATTCTTCGGAAAAATGTGAAGAAACTTGCAAAGATCGAGATGCAGAACCCTATGGCTTATCCGTTGAAGACCTACGTTTGGAAAAGGTCGATTGTGTAGTTTCGGAATGGGTGCCGCATTCGTGTAATGCCACCTGTGGCGATGGAGTGGAAATTAAAACTCGTAAAGTTTTGCGCAGTCCGAAACATGGGGGGAAGCCATGTCCCAAGAGAATGGTTCGTATGGAAAAGTGCTACAAGCGGTGTCCTGAAGAAATGATCAATAGACAGAGATTGCAATATACTAGGCCGCCAGAGAACGAATGCAGATATTCGGAATGGTCACCTTGGTCACCATGTACAGCGACTTGTGGTAGTCATTCTGTGAGGCAGCAGACAAGGGTGTTATTGAACACCGAATTAAGTTATAAGTGTAGGGAGAGGGTAAGAATAGAAAAATGCATTGTGATGCCTTGTTTAATAAATGAGAATTGTCGGGGCCCATATTGTTAGAATTATTAAAATAGTTTGAAAAATATTGGCTAGTAGTTGTTTTCTTTAATAACAGAGATAAACAAGATTAACATTCAGTATCTTTAACAAAAAAGGTTTTTTTTGCCTCTTGCTTCGCATCGGCATGCAGTGGTAAAAATGCTACTCACAGGGTTTGTACAAAAAAAGCTGCATTTTTATTTTGCCCATTTGGTGTGGAAACATTGATAAGCAACTGGTGGACTGGTGCCTCTCCCTGCAAATGTAACGCGCTACTTTGGAAAAGCATGTCAAATTTTGTTAATAGGTATGAATTTCTTGGCTCTCGTTGGTCGTAGAGAGCTAATTTTTTTTATTTAATTAAAATCACCAATAACTGTAGGTGGACTTCGTTCCGCCTTTTCCAGTATTAATATAAAACTTTCGTCTAGCTCACCTTGCAGACAGAGAAAATGTGTGGAGTATATCAGAAAAAACGTGTGAGGTCGGAAATAGCTGCGGGGAATACCGGAATAAAAGCTTGGAAGACCGTGAAAAAGCGCGTTTTTTCAAAGTTTATTCACCAGTATTCCGAGCTTTTCACGGTTTTTCTTGCGGTAGGTACTAAGTCCTTTTTGTTATGACTTCCCGTGCTAATATCTGCTGTATTCTGCGCTCTTAAGCAATTTTATTCTGCAGCAGTCCGTAGAATTTCACCTTTTCAGCGACTTTCTATGCTTTTATCCGCGGTATGTTACACTTTTTCCAGGGGATCTTTATTTTTGATCATTCTGCTTGAGTCGCCGAGCTTTTCTCCGCCACTTTTTCAAGGTATTTTCAGTAGTACTGAAAGTTTTTTTATGACTTTCCATGCTAGTTTCTTATGCTAGCTTTTTTTGCAGTATTCCACGCTAAATCAATAAAACGAAATTTATTTATTCAGCGAAAACGTTTTCTTTTTTATTATTTAATAATAGTTACATTTCGTTATTTGCGTTTTTGTCTTATTTTCAAAATTTTATTTTGTATTATTACATTTTTTTGTTTTGTTTATTTTAAGAACAAATATTGTATACCATAAATATTTTTGCAAAGCAATAAGAAAATAAATTTTATTTTTAAAATTGAATTAAAGTGGTCAATAGAAAATTATTTTTGTTGGACAAATTTTTATTGCGGTGTTATTCGTGTTGTTTGTTGTTGTTGTATTTTTTAAATTTATTCATGTCATGCACTTAAATTATTTATTAAACTTATTTGTTTTAATTTTAAATTAATGTTTTTTTTTTTGTTTTGATTCGATTATTTATTATATTGTATTGTTTTTATTATTTTATTTCTTTGATAAATTTTTAATTGAATTTTATTTATTTATCACAGCACTTTATATGTCTATATAATTTAATTATGATTTTATTTTATTGTGCAAATGTACAAGATTTTTTTTGTATTCATTATTCTTTTGTTTTACAAAGTTTGGTTAAGCATATTAAAGCAAATTTTAAAAAGAAGTGTTGTTCTTATTTATGGTTTCATTTTTATAAGGATTCAATATAATTTTTCTTAATTTTTAATGAAACTAAATACAAGAAAAATTAATTGATTGAATTTATTTTGCTTATAAGTTTTAGTTTATAGTTTGTTTTTTTTTATCATTTTAACTAGCTATAATTATATTATGTAGTTCAGATATAATTTACCTATGAAGAAGGCCGCTAATGATGTTCATACGTATGTCCTTATAAATAACTGTGTCATTTTTTTAATTTAAAAAGTAGATAATTGGCACAAGGGCACTGAAAGTAGTTTTTGAACTTACTTATTTATAGATTACCTAGAATGAGTTTGTTTTTTAATTACCTACTCTTTTTTGTCAAAACTACTGAAAACCAAAGAAATTAGGTAAAGCTATTGTGTTGTTTTGCTTTTTTGCTAAGAATTTTATCATTTAATGTATATTTTCTTATGATAATTTTTAACAATTTTTACGTATTAATAATTTCTTCTATAATAAATTTTAGTTTGAATGCTATTTAATTAAAAATTTGTATTTTTACAATTGTTCATGTTCTTTATAAAAATATGGTCCTATGAAGTTACTATTTATGTATATATGTTTTCTTACTATATGATAGTTAAGAGATTTTATATAGTCAAACGATCTACTGATTTAATTTGATATACGATATTTTTTTCTTTTTATAATTTTATGTAAAGAATTTGAAAATTTTTCTAATTTTGCGATATGATTTTTCTGGATCTATTGTCACTAATTATAATATATTTGTTTATAAATTTATCTAATTTTTTTTTATTTATTTTAGAATTTAAGTAAAATTGTATTTCTGTTTTTCGATTTGTTTCTTTTGGATGAAGTATTTTTGCCAGCAATATAAAATATCTCTGGCGAATTTAAAAATGATTTTAATTTAATATGAATTAATACAAAATTTTGTTGCCAAAATCTGTGTTAATTTTATTTTTTTATTTATCCTATTCGAACTTTAAGTGCACTAAGAAATTAAAAAAAGAAAATGGTTCTACGGATACCGCCAGAGATGATTTTTTACTCCATGAAAACTTTAATAGGTTTTATAGTTAAAAAGAACTCAAATAAAATAACAATAATTAATTAAATAATATATTTATATATTAAAAAAATAAAAATTATGAACGTATTTTAAAAATATACAAAATATTTTTAATATTGAATTCTCAGCTACAATTTCGAAAATCAAATTTCTAAACAGAAGCTCTTGAGGTGAGGGGTAAAATGGAATATGATCCCCCAAAAAGATTTAAGTAGGTACACAGACTTTGAAATGTGCTGATGAACACTTTTTTCAAAAAAATTTCAATAATTTTTAGTTTTTTTACTTATATATCATTCCTGGCTCAACCGATTTTATGATTTCCAAAATTATTACAGTAAACTCAAAATTTTTATCATACACACGATTGAGTCTGCAAATTATTAAAATTTTCTACCGAAATTTAGAGTTGGTGACCGCAACTTTAAGAGCCAATTTTCGGTCGTAATTCTTGCCCTAGTAGACAGGCAATAACAAGTTAAGTGCAAAAATTTGAGTCTACATATTCGTTGTGTGATGTTGCCGTGTCAGTAAGACAACGGGTTGGTCGAAAATATCGCTGCCGTTGAGGCGTCCTTAGAAAACTGTCCATTCCACGGCGTTCTCAGCAATTGGGTATCGCTAAGACTATTTTTAGCCGAATTGGAAGATATGGACCTGAACGACATGTGGTTTCAACAGGACACAGCACACCTTATAATCGATTAATTGAAGAGTAAGTTTGATGAGCTTGGTATCTCAAGAAATGGGCCAGTCGATTGGTCGCCTCGTTCGTGCGAATTAATGCCTCTAGACTATTTTTTTTTGGTCTACGTTAGGTCATTGGTTTATGCATATTCTAATTATCTACTTAAAGTTATCGTGTTTACAGATTTCCAACGCCAACGACGACCATAGCGGCGCAACAAAAATGTCTCGAAAACGTATTTTCGGGTTATATTTTTGAAAAAAAAACTAGGCCAATTGCTTTGCTCATACTATACACTACGTGTACGGAAAAGCAATAAAATAGTCGAAAGGGCTATTACAAGTAGGCTTAAAATGATTTGATATGTTTGGACCCCCTGTGCCCCTCGTTCCTGGGTCCACACCGCTAAAATATTGTGTTGTCATCCAAACTAGATATAAGTACAGAGTTTCACATCGCTACGATAATTGTAACAAAGCTAAAATCGATTTGGATGTTTCGACGTTTAGAAAGTTTTATTCAAAATGGCTGATTTCGAACTTAACCTAAGTTTAGCTAATCTCAACTTTTCACTTTAAGCGTTTACAGATTCCAATTATCTTGATTCTCAAATTGACAAATTTTCAACACCAACGTCGACTCCGATACAGACACCGACGCCGACGCCGACGAAACGCACATAAAAATGTCTAAAAAACGTGTATTCTATATACGTTTCATGGTGTTTCGATGAAATAAACTAATTCTGAAAAAAATATTTTTGTGCCAATCGCTATACTTATTCTCTACACTACGTGTCATTATTTGTTGTGGAGGGTAGTAAGTACGATATACGAAAAAGCAAAGCACTTGGTGTGTACGATAGGATGTATTAAGCTAAGTATACTAGGCTTCCATGGGTCGAGACTCTAGAGTTTATAATGTTTAAGTACCTAAGTAACTATTTTTCGACATTTAGCCATAGCCCACAATATTTAAAATTTCTTACCGATAACATAAACGTGATGGTTATAACCAAATGTCAAACGTGTTTGTCACAAGTTCTTTGCTGATCATGCGGAGCCAGAATCGAAAAAAGTAGGTTTTGTCACATATGAGGAACAAGTTATTAGTCAATTGGTTCCCATCATAAACTACTATTGACTGGTGGCTTGAAGGTGGCTAGGTAATTTGTCTATCTAGGCCCAGCTGTAAAATCGAACAACGACATCAGTGCAGAAATCAATCATATGAAAACTTTATTCTTGGTATCAAAGGTGAATAAGGAGAGTCTATAAAAAATACACATCCGTACGGTTTATCTCAAACGGGTAAAAGAAAAAGGAAGATCCTTTGCGTACGATTTATGACCCGATTTGACAATGAAAGCAACGTTTGGAATGGCTGAAACATGCATATTGAATGAATAATGACACTCTACTCCGTAAAGTCTTCAACACTAGACAAAAAAAAAAACTTTGCCAGTTCAGTGAAAGATCGCATCTCCAATTAAGTAACCTTGTTAAAAATCTGTATCGACTTGGTTTGAAATTTAAGTTAGTTGGGTTAAGATTGATGTGACTGACTGAAACTATACGTTGAATGCGGTCTTGGAGCACCCACCGCTGTAGTGCCATTATAAGTACTTTAATAAAACAGGATTTACTATCTTAGCACTAAAAAAAAAAACTGACCCTAAGGCAACAATATTATACGAGTATCATGTGTAGCAATGAGAACTCATTAAAAAAGAAAAAAATGAAATAATAATCATAAATTATAATAATTAAAATATTTATTGAACAATAAACACCGAAACACAATTACTTATATTTTATAAAAATAAAAATAAAAGAATTTAAATAAATAACATTTTAACAAAATGGCAGCTTGAGTGTTGTTTTTCCATCTTTATCTTTCGTTTCATTATACTTACATATATAAAATTAAACTATATTATGATTCAAAATATTATTTTTTGCACAACAGACATTAGACCTATTTAACAAATCATACAAAAATACATTTTTAACAAAAAGTCAGCGCCTGCAACAATTAACATAAGACACTCTAAGTGTATTTACATTGTTTTTACACTCCACTATTAAACACACTATATACTTCCACTTAAAAGTTAACTAGTGCACAGATGATTTTTCATATTTTCAAAATGTCATTCGCCATAGAAAAAAAATATAAAACAAAAAATAACTAAAATAGCATTAATTTTGTGTATTTACATAACTAAAACGCTTGAATTGGTCTATACAGCCCGGTGTAGCCACAAAGACGTGCCCGCAATGCTGGTATCAGAACTGCAGCCGATGAAATGTCCTTCAGCAAATCCGCACACTCACATATTAGCAAATACATTTTATCACCCTTCTGCGAAGTGCTCTTGTGCAAGGCAATTCTCCTCAAGCCAGCCGCACGAGGCAAGTACCTTTGGGGATGCAAGTCACAAAAAGGATAATTGAATTTTTCATTTCATTATTTTGTGCAATACATATTGTAGAGGTAGTGGAGCTACTATAGAAGCAATATTCCTTACCTGTAGAGCATTCTTGCACCGGTCCAGTAAAGCCAATTCTTTTCAAAACGTTCACCATCGTCTCCTTCGAATACCTGAATTCAAGAAGAGAAAGTTTCAAATAAAAATAAAAAAACAAAATAAAATGAGGTACCTAAATTAAATTCAATTAAATTAAGACATTTTATCATGGACTTTATTATACTCATGAATTGTAAGAAAAGAAAAAAAACAACAACTCGCCTTGTAGACGCTTATTATGTACCCAGTTGAAGGAGTTTGAGATTTCTTAAAGCTGCCACTTTCGTTGGGCGCCAAGACGAGCGGAGGACGACATATCGCTGCTACCTCACTGTATAAATCTAAAGTATGGGCGGCAGTGTATCTGGAAAATGAAATTGGAAATACAAAATTTAAATGAATGAGAAAAAAAAGCAGCTATAAAGATGGGGAAGATGAACTAAACAGTTGAAGAGGAAAGTGCAGCGAAAAAGATAAAATATGGTCACCTGTAGGACTTTAATTAATTAATTTGGCCAGATGATGTCATACAGTCTGGGTAAGCATAAAAATAATTATAATTTTACTGATGACAAGGAAGTCCTTACTGGTATATGGTTGCCAGCTTTAATATACGAGACGAGAAAATACAATTGGAAAATATCTCAAATTGTGAGATGTAGGTGATCGACTGATAGGTATTTTCAAGAAACAGATATCAAGAATTTTAATGGGATTTATCAGAATCTTCTTAATACCAACTGCAGAAAGCAGTGGCTCTAGAACAATTTTGCTTTTCACCAACGATATGCTTAGGCACTTATAGTTCCTAGGGTACTTTTATGCTGGAGAAGCGAGCGCTTTAATAAGAAAAAAACATTTATTTTTCTTGTTTTATTTCCAACTTCGATGGTTTTATCATTTACCAACTCTATTTTATAATGATCTCCTAGACATGCATTGGTAGAATGCAATTAAAGTGCAGTACCTTGGCAATCATAAAACCTCTGGTGTTTTATAAGTCGATAATTAATTTCGATTGATTCGAATATTTTATTCACATTGCAGTTCGAATTAACTTTATACTGAAAAAAAAAGAGGTCAGTGCCTTGGGGATTGAACACACAACTTCAGTCGTTAAATTAAAACTTGTCAATTTTTAATCGAAAGAAGTCATCATTTATTATGAATTCAAAGTTAATGATTAAATATTGTATGGATGATTAATTTTGCAACAAGTTAAATGCATTAAAAGTTAATTTGCAGGACAAAAAAATAGCTGGCTATGGTTTATTATGATAAATTAGCAGTTTTCATTTCAGAAACAATAAAAATATTCGATTGTTTATATTAATAGCTGAACCGGCAAGACATTGTCCTGTTCTTAACTATAATAATTTTTGTTTTGTACTTATATTTATTGACTTTTTAAACGATTATTTATAAAATATGATATTCACAGACTATTCATTTGGCTTAATAGATTTTGTATTTTAAATGTGTTAATTCCAGTACTTTGCATTATATAAAATTTTTTTTGTCTGGAGCATAGACGAAGTTTGAAAAAAAATGCACAATGTCGAAAAGAGTGTAAAATTGGGGAAAAAAGTTTTCAAAGTCGTTGAAAAAGTTTGAAATAACTCAGAAAAAAACGTGTAAGATCGCGAATAAATTCGCGGAATACCGCTACCGCAAAAAAAAAATGGAAAGCCCATTGTTTCAAAGTTCATTAACCACTATTCCGTGGTTATCTGTGAATTTCATATAATTTCCCACGAGTTTACGCACTCATCCCACGACTTTTCACGCTTTTCTCCGTGACTATCTTCAATTTTCGTCAAGGTATTAGGTAAATGTTTTTTTCTCGAGGTACTAAGTACTTTTTCATGACTTTCAATGCAATTTTCTCACTCTTTTTCAATTGTATCAAACGTTATTCCACCATTCTGTATATGGTATTTTACATTTATTTTGTGTCGCTATTTTAACCATCATCACCATCGAAGAAATTCTATCTGGCTATTCACGTTTTTTTATCTATGACTTATTCGCTTCTTTATATTGTACTTATTACTTTTTTTCTGACTGCGATATTCTGCGACCTTTTACCAGTGTTCCGCGCTTTTTCACGATATTCCGCTCGGTACTCCTAGGTATTTTGCATTTTGTATTCCTTTTCACACTTTATTTCACCACTTTTCATCACATTTTTCTGTGCTACCTATCGCTTTTTCCCCATTTCAAGATTTCCCATGTTAAGGACCAAAACTAACGGTACCTGCCATATAATTTTTTTCAAAAACTGCTCTTACGATTATGATTAAAATTATTGCGTCTGTTCTCGTTGGTAAGGTCATACTTTTTATGTAATGAAATGTTTAATAAAACCGTTTTTTTTCATTTTTGACTTTAACTTAGACAAATTGTAATGAATTTTTTGTATAGGGAAGCTCCTTAACAATTTTAAAATTATTTGATATACAAATTTTCAAATTAAAATCCTGCATTAAAAATCTCTCATCCGAAGGTATTATGTTGGTTAATCACAAACAAAGCCACTTATACCTAACCTAACTTAGTACCATGATGAAACTTATAAGTAGGTAGTATTATAGGTTAATTTTAAATTTAAAAACATTAATAATTTTTGTGTTCAACTAAATAAACTAGCAACTTACTTTAAGTTTTTCGGTTCGAATTTCGAAAGCGATGAAACTCGCATACCAGTATAAAAATTCGAAGGATCCGTTTGTGTTGTATTTATTAAATAGTATGCTATAAAAGGAAATTCCGCTGCAATTACAAAAAAAAAAAAGTAACCATCATTTATCATTATTAAAACAAAATTAAGATAAAATAAGAAGTATAGAACTAAAACCATATAAACTCACCGCTCTTTTCCATGTTCGCTAACAACATCCCACCCACAGCTGTATTAGCCTGTTGCACCTCATTTAAAAGTTCCGCTGCCACAGACCTTTGTTTAAGTAATGGATGTGACAACGGTGATTCCATTACAGGATCTATTGGTTCCAGGGGACTCATCAAATGTACGAGAATGCATAGTTTCGGATCGGACACCTCTAGGACACTTAAAGGACTTGTTGGCTTTGCCCCATCAGCAGAAGGAGGTGGTAGCTATAAATTTAAAAAAAATGGTTCATGCAGGTAAACTTAAAAAGAAAAAAAAAAAGAAGGAGAAATAAAAATTTATTTACCGGTATACCTGCAGGTAGAAACCTATCTACACTCTGAACCGGAATAATAAAACAATCACGATCCAAAGTTGACAGAGAAATTGGTTCTGTTCGAGCCGAACCACCACCAAAGCTTACTGTAAGGATATTTTAAAATCAATTTTTTTTAATAAGATTTTTGCAATGTTATTTTTTTAAAGAATTTTTTTTTAAAATTGTTATTATAGCAATATTAAATTATTTTTTTATTTAACAAAATTGTAAATAGAAAATAAATAAAAGTTCTAATTTTTTTTGTTTAGAATACATTTAGAAAGTAATCATGTGAATATAGGTAACAGGTATAAATTGTTTGTCCTTTATCGTAAAAGAGGATATTTTTTAAATTCATTTGGTGTTTTTGACTATTTTTTTTTTTTTTACACAACAATGCGAACATATAAGCAACATTTAACAAAAACAAAACAATATAAAAGCTAAAGACTATAACAATAATAAAAATGAGTGAAAATAGCAGTGCTGTCGCTGTCGCAAGTGATTTAGAAGTTTATATAAGTAAGTTAAGCAAAAGTGTAGCATATAAAGATTCAATTTTTGAATTATAACAAAAATGTATTTTTGGGGAAGACTTCAAAGAAAGATGAACATTATGTATAAGACCTAAAATTTACTAGCTAAAATCCTGTTGACTTTTGAAACAAAACAAACAACCTTCACCAAATTAGTTCATTTTACGATATTTACAAGTGTTGAATGGGTAAGTTAGGCATAGGAATTTTAAGTTTTCAGGTCAACATTTTTTCCCATATCTTACAAGTACATAGTTCTTTTTCGTAGACAAAGAAGGTCTTTTATTGGACAATCGAATGCACTTGTTTCAATCCACACATAAGTTGAAATTAAGGGTTTTAAAACGCTTACTTATTTATGCATGCTTCTTAAAATTTGTTGGTGGACAATCGTGGAAAAAATATGTGCAATCAAATAAAACCATCACCGGTAAAAAATTTGAGTTTGCGGTTCTGAATTCTCAGTGCTATAGACTGATCAAACATTTACTATTTTTGACTATTTTATCCGAACAAAGATTTGTTTCTGGAATATAGATACACTTTTTGACAGTCGTAGTGAAGATATGCCATATAAATTATTGTAGTACCCCTTGGCATAATGGCAAGTGCTATGGGCTATCACGCTGCAAGTCTGGGTTCGATTTCCAGCAACCTTGATTTTTTCAGGGTTACCGATGCCTCTTGCAAGGAACTGACAAAACCTCCAAGAGTATACTGGGCTGTCACGAAAAGTGCAACTCAGCTAGACGTTCGACCCTGGCAGAAAATGAAGGTCCCCTTTATTCCTGCTAACTACAACAAGGCCTTGGTTCTTCGTGAGTAAGGTAGGTAGGTAGGTACAAAAGGCCTCTTTCTAGAACAACTGCTCAGATACCATAACTTCTGTGACCGATTTTGTGTGTGGAATGGTAAGGAGTGGTTTGTCAAGTAGCAGTAAAGTCGATAAATGTTTACCATCGCCCAGTAGAGTATTTACCGCGTAACGATCTGTCACGTAGACGGCCGCTATCTTGGTTTCCGACTTAACATTCAGCAGCTTAGAGCCCAGACGAGTTTGTCTAACGGAGAGCCCTATGAGCAAGTCTCTTGCTCATAAAGGTTACCGTGAGATTGACTCACCTGTGGCCCTATTGCCTCTGCTTCATTTAAATAATATTATACCTTAAACTGATATAATTGATAAATTTGCGATGTCAAAAGTTAACCCACGAATATGATAACCGCCGCACCGTCTACTTGACGACCCGCTAACCTATGCATCAGCTATCCTTCGGCACCACACAGCTAAGAGCTCACTCAAAATGTCAACTGTGGGCATCACTCGTCTTTAGCCTTATCGCCTTTGTTTGATTTTAAAATAGCATCAACACGTGGGGATTTTGAATTTGTGAAATCGTCCAAAACAGCAGCTGTCTACGTGACAGGCCGCTGGCTTAACGTCCGGTTCCTATTCAGCATTTTCGGGCATGGAACTTATTTGGCCAGCAGAAGACCCGATCTGCAAGACTCATAAGGGCTGAACAGAATGCATCGCTCGTCGCTGAGCGACAGATGAAATTTGAATGGACATCGCCCGTGTCGGTCGGTAACAAAATGACATCACTCATCTCAGCGAATCGCCCAGTTCAAATGTTTTTAATTTTTTCACGCGACGAATCTGACATATGTCAACGACGTCACTCAGTGACGAGCAATGCATTATGTTCAGCTCTTTACTCAAAAGGGTTTCTATGGATGTCATTCGCTTATGGAATTTTGTTCTGATTAAAGAGGCCTAAGGTGCCTCCTTGACAACCTAGTGATCGTTTCTTGGTTTCATGTAATGCTAACTATCTTGTAATAGTTGGTACAATGTTCGAACAGAAGACGTACTACAAAACCACCTGATTGTCCACAGACAAGTAACCTCCAACCAAATTACCACATTTCGATCAGCCGAAATTTTAGAAGTAGTGTCTAGTGACCGGAAGAAACAGAAGGGGAGTGGATATGGAGATGGCCCAGGACCACCAACTGAAGGTAGCTTCCCTATAAGATTACATACAGCTGCATTTTGGACATGAGGGAACATCCTTTAATACCAGAATAGATGAAAAGTTCCCTCAATGCACCAACAATTAAATGACCAACTTTTCAAGGCAAAAATCGAGAAAATGAAATTATTGAAAGATCTCATTGCAACTACTCGAGCAACAGATAGAAACAAGTTTGAGTATAAGGATGAGGATGAGAGTAGTTTATAGAAGCGTGACTCGTGATAAACGTATAAACAAATCAAAGCGACAGCAGAACTGTGTGTAGGATTACCTAGGAGCTCACAGGTATACAGTAGCTTGAAACAAAACTTAAACACAAGAACAAGGGGGTAGAACTCGACAGTAATAGCAGCGTCAACAAAATCGAATGAGCTAGTGCATCCACTCATAAACAGAGCAAGAAATGGAAAAAGGAAATGATCATCAAGCTCCCGAAGAAAAGAGATTTGATGCAGTGTGAAAATTGGAGGGGATCAACAACGCACTGGACCCTTCTATATTGACCACATCTACACCGTCCGTTCCGGATAAAAAAATATTTAGCAGTCCATAATATATTGATCACCACTTCAAATCGTACAACAGTAGGTATTATCAGAAAACGCCTCACACAGAAGTGGTATTGCAGATAAATAAATTGCTATAATTTAAGCTACTGGGTGGAAATTTCATGTTCTGCATAGATTACCAGAGTTTGAAGCCCAATGTCGAGACAGGCAAGACTCCATAATGTCACCAACATTGCCATTGTGCCAAATGTCTTGTGCCTATAATATTATTATAGAATTTCAATTAACCCAAAAATTTTATTTTTATAGTGTTGGAGTACACATTTGATCTTGCATTCTTTTCAAAGTTATAGCCAGCAGTTTTCAATGTTGTTGTCTAAAATGCGTTGAACAAATAAAAAAAAAAAACAACAATTACTTAAAACCTAGACTAAAGACAGCACTGTAAGCAATTCAACGTAACAAAAATTAAAAATCAATCAAACTTCACACCAAAAAAAAATACTGAAAACTTTTGAAGCCTTTCCAGTCCAGCCATGTAAGAAAAATATTTATAAATGTGATGATAAATTAGAAAAAAATAATACTTTTTTATTAAAACATTAATTTATTTTAGCAGCAAGAAAAAAAAACAACAATTTATTGTTTGTGTAGAATATTAAAAAAAAAATGTATGTACAAAAATATCTACAAAAAATATTCACATTTTTGTTTTTGTAATTTTTGTTTCAATGCAAACAATTATTGCAGAAAATATGTCTAGCTTTCAGTATTTTTTTGTTGTTGCATGTGAAGGATGATGAAAAAAGTTTAAATTAACTAATTCGTGTTCAACGTGGATTAGTAACATCAAATACAACATAAACAAATTACTTTACTTAATTTTACGTGAAAATATAATGAAAAAAAAAACAATTAATTTAAAAAAAAATTAAATAAACAAAAACTAATTTGCAACTCAAACCTTGCCTGGCAGCAGTAGGTGTGGGAGCGTCATTCCTCTTGCCAGAGTTCCATTTTAATAAAGATACAGATGGCTTACGATCTACTAAGGGTTGAGGTGCATCCACATCATAGGACAAAGGTGATATTGGAGGGGTGTTGTTAGCACCCGATAATAAAGGACCGCAACGTTCTGTAAATGGGTGTGTTTTTTTTATGATGGAGTTTTTTTCTGTTTTTTTTTTTTATTTATTTTTTTATTGATTGTTTTTGTTTTGATTGGATAAAGTTTAAAATTTTCTAAATAAATATATAAATTTTGTGTGTGTGTGTGTGTTTATTATTTTATAATTTTAATATGCGCATCACATACGAATTGTTTATTATTTTACAGAAAACTAGACACATTTTATTTATTCTGTTTTTAGTTTTTTTTCTTTTTATATTAAGTTTTTATGTTTAAGCTTAATCTATTGACATGAATGTATAGAAATAATTGATAAATAGTGTGTTGTTAATTAATAAATTCAAAAATTCAAAAGCAAAAACTCACATGCGTTTAAATTTTAAATTGATAATCCAATTTTAAAAGCTATAGCTAAAGGCAAAAATGTACTACAGATATGTATATGCCATACCGGCAGTACTTATATATTTTTAAGTACTTTATCCCTTGACATTTTGTGGTATTTTTAATCGAAAACTACGGGTTAAAAAATGTATAGTCGATGCAGTTGACAATATGAAAAATAAAAAATAAAAGTGATAACAACGTAAAAGCCCATATGGGTATATACGGCAAGAGGATATACATATATATTATAGGAAACACATCATACATATCCTTTGGGATGGTAAGTTATGCGTTTTAATAAAAGCATGTTTTATTTAAATGGAACCATATAAGGTTTCCCATAAAAGCCGATGGGAAATTAATTTTCAATATTTTTTTTTTTCTTCTTTTTCAAAGGGACACACTGGAAATTGAATTGACAAACAAATTGATTTTTCTTTTGGAGAAAAAGTCTATACTACGGAAATTGTACGAGGGTAGAAAATAATTTTTGTGAAATGACTATTGGGATCATTTTCTGAGATTGCTTTGTAAGGTGGTTTGGTTATACTATAAATTTCCTTTTCGTTTAATCATTATTTCTTAAAATGGTTTGATTTAAAGGTTTTGTAAATACCTTAGCCTGAAGGTCTTTAATATAAATTGTTTATCATAATTTTGTTTCAACTATTTTAATTTCATTTATGTGAAAACATTTGTGAAAAATATCTTCTATCGATTCAGGTTTCCAGAACCAATTTGTTTGTTACTTGAATTTATTTTTATTTATTATTATTTTTTTTAACTTTATAAAGAGTTTACTTCAACTTTTTCAAAAATTTGTTTTCTAAGTTTTTTTCTATTAATTTAATCTTTTTTTACTTAATATGGTATTAGTTCAAAACAAAAAACACAGATTACTTAAAAAACTAAAGATTTTTAGGCTCTGAACAAAACTCTGTATTTGTGCTCGTCGAGCTCGTGATATGTTAATTCCTATTTGCGGTGCAACAGATGTTATTTTTTCGAAAAACCTTTTCCAATAGTGGTAGAAAACCAATACCCAAAATAGTGTATCGAAATATTTTGTTTGAAAGGGTGTTTTTTTTTTAAATAATGAAACATATTCAAAAAAAAATTGTGTGTACGCGTGCCAGAAGTAACATTTCCATATCATTATTTATTTTCGTATACTTTTTATGTTTGAAAATTTAAACTTTTTTAAAAAACATAGTCCAATAGTAGTTCAATTCTCCAAAAGATTCTTCAAATTGTATTTTTTTTTCTATAATTTTATCTGTAATATTTCATTAAGTTGTTTTTTATTTAATAAATATAGTTTGTATGACATTGTTTTAGAGGATAAATTGGAACATCTTGAAACAAAGCCAAAAAAGTATTCAAAATTATTAATTTTTTCAGTAAATTTTGTACTTTTTATGCATTTGTTAAAACATATGTTTTCAGCAAAAGACCTCTTTTATAATGTTTTGTAAATCAATTGCCCAATATTCTTACAATTTTCTTCCTACATTTTATATAATTGAATCTATAGTTATTACGTACCGTGTAAAAAAAACTTTTTTTTTATCGTTATCTCCGCTCACAGACTATAGAAAATTCTAAAATTTTGTACAAAAATGTATTTACGTAATTTGTAGTGGCTGCCTAAATTTCAGGTTTCAAAATGCAAAAATAATAAAAACTTGGAATAAAAACCATTGGAAACTATAAGAAAAACTTGGATCGAAAAATCTTGTTTTCACCGTAACTTGTAGACAAATTCTTTTAAAAATCTAATTCTTTCACATATGTATAGCCAACACATCTGTAGGTACATCTAAAAGCCATTTCAACTCTTTATTTCCTCCGTTGTTCCTCGATTGATTAAATAAAAAATAACATTCAAGTAAAGGTTTAAAAACTTGTGTATTTTTCAAAGCTTAAAAATCCATTATAGAGGATTTAAAAAATTAAATGCACGGCTGGGTCGCATGTAGTTGCTCTCAGGGTCAAAGTTGCTGTGGATGCTAATGCTTCTTATATAATGCTTCTCATACAAAAATATAAAAATAAAATCCATTATTAAAAATGGAAAATCGTTAGAGCCGTTTTAAAAAAAATATTTTGTTATACATACATAAAAAATACAAAAAAAAAAATGCTATATGCAACTTTCAAGAAAATATTAATGTAAATCTAAAACCAAAATTTCAAAAATTATCATTCACACGTTTTCGAAAAATCGATTTTTGAAAAAAAAATCTGGAAACTTTTTTGAAAATCCAATAAACTTTTTACCTAATTTTTTTAGATATAAATATGTACCTACACATAACATTTTTGAGTTTCACGAAAACTGCTCCAACGTTTTTGATTAAAATTTGTGTTTCTAATATTCAAAGTGACTGCCACACAATTGCCGCGACAGTTTTTTTTTTTTTTGTTATTGTGTATTTCTCGTAAACAGTTTTTGTCCAAATTTGACGACAGATATTTTTTATAAACTCAAAGAATTTGTTCGTACTTTTGTATTTTGTGTACTTTTTCTTTTAAAATAAAAGTCAAATATTATTATCAATGATGTCCTTGAACTACAAAAAACTACGTGCGGTCAAGTCGGTCCCTCCATTATTTGTGGGGCACATGCAAAAAGTTAAATTGTTTTCTTCCTCTCAGCTACTACACTCAAACCCTTGTAACTTTGTCTTGCATTTGTAAATTTATTATTAAAACTTGTTGATCAAAACGTGCCTATTTCCCCCGTAAATATCTAAATATCTATAGAATAAAATAATTTAATTTGTGTATTCACTTTATTTTGACCTAGTTTTTAATGAAATTGTTGAAATTTTGAATTTTGGATACAAAATAGATTTAGTACCTATTTGAAAAAAGTTAAAAATTGATTTTATTGAAATTTTGATGATTTTTTTTACTAGTTTTTACTAAAAAACTCAATATTTTTATTTATTATTCGTATTTAATAGCATTTAATTAATAGTTTTATTTCTTGTAGTATTTTGGATTTTTGTTTATTTTTCTCAGTTATATTTTATAATTTTTATTTTATTTATTTCTTCATATATTTATTTATTTATTTATTTATTTATTAATTTATTTATTTCATAACACCGACTTTATCCATTTAATAAAAACCTTATTGCATGAATATATTTTTATGAAAACTAATTTCTTGGTTAATTTGTCTAATTATTGTTCACGAATACAAATTTCCGTAAATAAAAACTATTTGGTTAGACCATCTTCTTGGTTAAAATAGGCAAACATTTAAATTAGTGGTTTTCGATAGCAGTTTTTATGAATTAAGTCTTTAATATTAAAAAAATTAGTTAAAAAGCATTAATAAAACTTTTAAATCTAATCAAATTTGACTGTTAATAAAGCAGATATACATAATTGTGTAATTTTTGTTATAAAAACAAACAAAAAACCATTAAAAAAAAACATCAGCAGACATAATTTCGTCAACTAAACATAAATCTTAATATAAATTACACATTTCACTATTTCACTGTCGCTGGTCCGTTATTAATGGTATACACGAATGCATTAGACAGGCACAGAAATACATACATACGTATGGCAAGCTTCATATTATATTTATATTCAAATTATTCACCACAAAATGCGTCCAACTTACACCATGCTCCTGCTAAGCCAACTGGAAACTAAGACTAAAATGCACCTAGTTTTCAAAAAAAAATAAAAATTTTAAAATTACCTTTTTTTTGAAACTAAGAACCAACAATATTTGTGGTAAAAAAAACTATCATATTTAACTTTGTGTCCTTTTATTCTATTTTTTGTTTGTATATATTTGTGTGTGTGTGTGTGTGTGTATGTATAGAGTGTATTAATGTATTAAATGCTAGATGGTTAGTATTTTTTGTGCTACAGCCAGAGGACTTTTGTATTAAATTTTCTTTTGTGTGTACCTACAATTTGTTTTTTTTTTTTGAGTTTTGCAAACAAAAAAAAATTCATGTTGTTTTAAATATGACGTATATACCTTCATTGAAATCAACACCTTGTCGATTTGGTTGAAAGAACAAATGTGTTCGATAGTGAATATCCTCGGTGGTGTTTGATATGCCCATGTCACGGGAGCGCTTGGTCCTGTTTGCTTTACTTGTTAGCTTACCACCACCTCCGCCAGACTTGGAAGCGCCACCTTCGCGGAAATTCTTTCTGAACATTAAATTCATCTTGACAGGAGTTTTTGGGTTTTTCCTTCACTATATTCAAGGATTCAAGGATTAAGGATAAATTTAATGTGAAAATTCGTTTTCAATGTTGTCAACATCGATTTTCCAAGTGAAATATTGTTTTTTTTTTGGTATTAATCAAAAAGGGAATACAAAATCTAGGACCTCGACCTTAAAACTGACTATCTACCTGCAAATGAATGCAGTGAATGTCACTGGATGTGTAGAGTGTTTTTAGTAACTTTTTTTTCCATTCTATCCGCATGGAAATCGATAAAATTCTTTTTAAATTATTAATTAACTTACTACTACACACGATAAAATAGTCCTTTATTTTTCAGGGTGAACATTGTAATTTTACTTTTGAACTTCAAATAGAATAACAACAACAACAACAAAAACAGGAAAAATAAAACTAGCGACTAATAATATTTCAACTACTATCAGGAGTTAGCGCGTGAGTGTCCTTCTGTCAGGCGATCACGATATGAACTGTTAACTCTCTGGAGGGTTTTTTAGATTGTAATAATAATGCGACTAGAAGTTAGCTCCAAAATCACGACTATAGTTTGGTTTTTTATATCTCCCCGCCCCCCTTCCATTCCTGCCCATTACAAATTGTTTTAGTTTTTTTTTTGTTCTGTTTTACATCCACCATAATCTACTCACGACATTTAAGCATATAGAATTGTGGGCAGGACAACAACCAGACCAAAACAATAACAAAATCTACCAGGAAGGTGTTAAAATTTCACCCGGGAAATACCTCATATCCGTTTTGACGGTAATCAAAGTCTTATCAGATTTTTCAAGGAAGTTTCTTGCGTTCGTGCAGTGAGTTCTGAGTGATTTAATACAGCAGCGCAATGAAAAAAACGGAACTAAAAAGGCGTGTTTTGAAATGGAATTTAATTTTAAAATAATTGTTAGTAATTTTGAAAATTGGCTTTTCTTTGATTTTTGACAGCATGTGTTGAATTATGGTGATGTATCTATCATCAACCAATGTGTGGTGTGGAAAAATTCAAAAGGTGGATGTTCAAGAATATAATTTTGTATTGTTAAAAGGTTGAAAGGTTTATAATGGTTTCTCCAACTCGTTTATTAAACAGCTCAATTGATTTAGATAAAATCTTATAGTTTAGGTAATGCTCAGAATTTCAAAAGTATACATGTAGGCAGTGGCATATCCAGAATAAAATGAGAGAACAAATCGTTTGCATTAAACGACTTTTTATTTGTTGGACAATAATTTCTTTGTTTGCAGCAAACACTTAAACTCGTTTGGGGTTTAACAATTTATGCGACTTAAGAAAAGAATCAAGTTCAGTGTAACACCGGTGATTGAACTTGCGATGCCTCGCTTTCGAAGCAACGCTGTTGCCATTGCGCATCGAAGAAGATAGCTTTTGCTTAACGTAGAATGCGTTTGAACACAACAAATATAGAGTCGATTATTAAGAAAATTTTGTCCTGCTATCATCTATTGAAATGGAATTGTGTATTTATACCTAAAGTGAAGTTCTTAAGAACAAACAACTTCTTGGAAAGGTTCTTCACAAACTCTTTCTTCGTTTGCTGCAAACAATAGAATTTACTAGTAAACGAAAAGATTTTTAGATGTTGGAAGCATTTTCGTTTTTCGCAATCAATTTATGAAAATGAGTTATTTTGCATTATGTTTGCTGAAATAGAATAAAAACTTGTGTCAAATGTAATACCAGTTGCTACGAATGAAAAACTATTGCGGCGATTGTATTATTATTCCAGTAAATGATTTTCATTTATAGTTCAAAGGATATTCAGTAGCCGCAAACGAACAAAATTATCTGAGTGTGGCGATGAAAGATCATAAAATATCCGTATTTTCTCATAGCCAAGCTTCCTTTTATAATCATTTAGTTCTGTGTTTCCATAGCCTGAAAACGGGTCGATCGTTACTCATGGCGGAAAAGCTCAACATTCACATTTTGCTATGTGTAAATTGTTGAAAAAGTCAGATTGAACAGATATCACTTCTACTACTAGAGAATTCCTGAAGATTTTTAGTACGTTGAATTGAATCCTGATCTCAAAACTGCTTCAGAACATCAGGTTTGGTAGATTGCCTTATTTGAACAAATGTATATGAATAACAATACAAATACTTGATGTAACTAAATTAAAAAGTGTGACCGGTAGGAAAAAAGGCTTTTGGTTTGCAGCAAACTGTTTTTTCTCCCATTTTATTAACTTTTTGTACGTTAGAACTGCTGAAAGAAACCAGAACAGAACAACGATTGTGAGACTAAAGATCTGGGGGCCGATTCTGGTTCTGTAAAAAAGTAAAACGAAAAGATTTTCACTATTTCACTCATAAAAGTGATTCTCTTTGCAATTTATGTCTCTTAGCTCAAGATTCATAACCTATAGCAAATAATTTTGAATGAAATTACTGAAATTAAAATTGAATTAACCCTCATTGAATAGGTTATATTTAAGGAAGCAGACAAACTTATGCTTACTTCTTAGAACAAGTAAGCTATTTTTTTGCTAATTAAGATCTCACTTCCTAGAATTATCGATTAATTGAGTGTGTGTTGTTTTGAATTTCAAAAACAAACAAAATTCGGTTTGTAAAAAGTATCAACAGGAGCCGAAAAAACCATGAAAATAAGAAAAAAATTATATTTTTTGTTCGCATAAAACTATGCCGGTAATTAATCAGAAAAAAATTCCTTTTGTAATCAAGTCAAACAATAAGTTTTCATCACGCACGATAATTAATAAAGTCCTTAGGAGGTGAATATGTGTTAGGGAGCACTTTGATTCGTTAGTACCTACTGAGTGTTCATCTAGTTCATCGTTAAGAAAATAGATTAATTCAAAAGAAAACAGAAATCAGTATCATTTATTATTGAATTTGAAGCTGGAAAAATATACATACAAAATTATTTTTTCTGGGTAAATACGTATTTTCTTAATGGCAAACAATGTTGTACAACAAGTGGTAAAGCTACCTATAAAATTTTTGGAAAATTACAAAAACATCCTAGAAAATCCTAGAATCAAGAAAACAAAAGACCACATGCATATCATAAGTAAAATAACTGTTATTTTTGATTACTCATTACTAGGGCTGGGATTCCCATGCAAATGCATGTTTTTTCTCGCTACATTTAGAAGCCTAGAACTTAATGATCTTTACGAATCATACAATTTCCTTTAAAATGATGGCATTTAATCGCTAGTGCATATTTGCATATTTTATGCAAAGTGCATATTTTCATAATAAGTGCATATTTTAAGTGCGGATATTCATGTTTTTCGTAAAATGTTTTAGTTTCAAATGAAAAAAAGAGTAAGAGTATTGAAGAGTACTCTCCCCTTATGTCCAGTTGACGTTGAACGTAAAAGACAAACTTTAAACAAAGATTCCTCATTTATGTGAACAAAACATGAAAATAGTAGCTGTTACATGTGCTGTGTTGTTGTCCAATAAAAGACTAAATTGAATTCTTAACTTATAATAACTAAATAGGATTTTTTTTCTTATTTTTTGGAAAAAATATGCTAAGATGTGTTCTTAGTGCATATTTTTCCATTATTAGTTTTTCCATTTTAAGAGCATATTTTCGATTTTTAAGTTCATGAAAATTCCAGCCCTACACATTAAATTATTTTAGGAAATTTCGGCAAATTACCATAGACAGTTAAGTCAATAGAGAGAATTTAGGGCATTTTCGTCGTGCAATAATGGAAGATATTTTGCGTTGATACCCATTATTAAAAATTCATGAAATAATTTTTTCTTACCCTACCTAGACCCTATCTCCTCTGGACTATAGTGGTATCGACTCACGATCATAACTTGCAAAGTCTTCGCAGATAAATATAAGCATTTTTAAATGAATAGCTGAACTTAAAGTTTCAAATTACAAATAATTTCGAAGACGAAAAGGTATAGTTGCCAAAGGTTTTCTTTGAGGTATTGATATTCGATCTTCGAAAAATGATAGCAAAAAACTGGCAAGGACTTGCGATTTTTACTTACGTAGGTGGATTAAAACTCCCTGTTTGGGAGTTGATCCACGGAGAGTATGTTTTAGTTGGTTATCAGGTGCAGAAATAATCCTGTAAAAGCAGTTTGAACCAAATGAACCCAAAACTTATTTCATTTAAAATAAACTGAGTGAAATTAAAAATAAATTGAAATTAAAAAAAAAAAAATAATTAATGCAAAAACCGTTTGTTTTTTTTAAGGATAATTAAGAATATTAATCTTTTTTATGCAAACAAAATATATGTTTTTTTAAAGAAAACAATCTGGGCTTTCATAAAAAGCAGTAGGTACAAATAATTGGTTTTTATCGTATTTTTTTTTTTAAATAAATTTACATAAAAGTGAGATAACAGTTTAAACAAACAGTAAAAATTGTGTTTGATAAAATATTGCGGCAAAACCGTTATATGTACAGAAAAGAATTGAAGAATAGAACGGCTATAAATTCTTGAATGAATAATATATACAAAATTACGAATCGGACGTCGTTTGGCAAAGATATGGCCAGTTAAATGAAAATAGACCCAATATCATTAAAACAGTTGTATTTCGAAAACGAAGCGAAAACGACAAAAATTACCTCCTTAGGTTTTTTGCCTTAGAATGACATCAGGAACCCATGGCAAGCGTTCGGTGAGATGAAATAGGATTCTATCGCGCCAAAAGTCAATATTAAAAAAAATGTTGAAAATGCTTGATATTTTCAAGAAACAATGGTTTTTGTAAAATTGGAATTGTATGTTCTAACAGCAATCAACATTAGTTATTTTTTTTTTTATTTGGTCTTATAATTCACATCATTTATTATAATTAATTTTTTTTGCAACAACTTTTTTTTGAAAATTCCGCCAAAACCCGCCCCTCATGCAACCTATTCTGTTTACAAATTATAGGTTGGTCAATGTTTCTTTTAATATGTCCCATAAGCTTCGTGGCCCGCTCCTTTATATTTGGATTTTTGTGTTAACAGTTTTAATGGACGTTTCTTAGACCGTTAGTTATTTTTTGATCAAGTTTTTAATTTTGATTCCTGATACCCCCTGTAGTCATTTACAATTTAATATATTATTATTTAATAAAAAAATTAAAATTGTTTGAAATAACCTTAAAATATGTATTTTTTCGAGAGAAAAATCTTCTTTATTTTTAAATACTTAGAACTCATAAACTCGATTTTATCAATTAATACATCACGATTTTTTTGGACGCACTTATCAGCAGGCTCTTGTTATGATTTCGAAAAGTATTGTTTATTTATTTTATCAAAAAAAGAAACAAATTGAAATAAATCAAACATTTTTTTTTAATTACTTTTTTTTCAGTATATACCAAAAACTGAATTGTTTAATGACTGACAAATATATTATTACTTTGAACCACAAGACCAAGTTAGTGCAATTTAGTGGTGCATTTAATTTCATACGTCATAGCACAAAGTACACAATATTTTTTTTATTTCAAATTTTGTGGAAATAAATAAATTAGTTTCTTTAAAGTCAGGAAACCATCAAAAGAAATCAAAAAATATGTATTACTAAAGGGTGATTTTTTAAGAGGTTTAGAACTTTAAAAAAAAAACACAAAAAATTCGAAAACATGAATGAAATATTTATTTGAATCGATAGTTTGAACCTTGCAATTTAATGTTTAAAGATAATTTCATGCAAATGTTGACCGCGGCTGCGTCTCAGGTAGCCCATCCGTTGAGTCCAATTTTGGCATACTCTTTCACACATATCGGCTGGTAACTCACGAATGAATGCATGGATGTTGGCTTCCAGCGCGTCAATCGAAGCGGGCTTGTCCCTATAGACATTAGCCTTGACATACCCCCACAAAAAATAATCTAATGGTGTCGAATCGCACGATCTAGGCGGCCAATTGACCGGCCCGAAACGTGAAATTAACTGTTCACCAAACTCGCCTCGCAAATGCGCCATTGTTTCGCATGCTGTGTGGCATGTGGCACCGTCTTGTTGAAACCACATATCATGCAAGTCAAGAACTTCCATTTCGGGCAAAAAAAAGCTTGTTATCATCGCTCGGTAGCGTTCACCATTGACAGTAACGCTGCGATCCGCATCATCTTTGAAGAAATATGGCCCAATAATGCCGCCGGCCCATAAACCGCACCAAACAGTGGCTTTTTCGGGATGCATTGGTAGCTGTTGCAATGCTTCTGGCTGATCTCCATTCAACCAAAAATGAGCATCATCGCTGAACACAATTTTTCGATAAAAAAGCGGATTCTCGGCCAGCTTTCCAAGAGCCCATTCACCAAAAATTCGGCGTTGTGGTAGGTCGGCTGGCTTTAGTTCTTGCACCAGCTGTATCTTAAAAGGCTTTACGCCCAAATCCTTCCGCAAAATTTTCCACGTAGTGCTGTAACAAAGGCCTAACTGCTGGGAACGGCGCCGAATCGACATTTCGCGGTCTTCTGTCACACTAGCTGATACGGCCGCAATATTTTCTTCACTACGCACAGTACGTAAACGTGTTGGTGGTTTAATGTCCAACAAAGTAAATTTGGTGCGAAATTTGGTCACAATCTTCCGAATAGACTGCTCAGAAGGTCGAGAATGCCGACCATAAAATGGAAGCAGCGCGCGATGAACATTTCGAACCGAGTACGAATTTTGATATTAAAGTTCAATAATTTGCAAGCGCTGTTCATTTATAAGACGATCCATGGTTAAATTGCAAACCAAACTGAAGCTGTTTGACAGTGACACAAGGTACTAAACACACGTCAGCTGTCAAAACCAGTGTTGCCAAAAACAAACCAGCTAAAAAATCACCCGTTATAAGACCTCATCATTGTACTTCAACGAAACTAGAAGATGTGCCGTTTTCCATTGGATTTTAAACGTGACACGTGTTATCTTTACTTTAAAGTATATATACTACATACCCTTTACCCTATTAGCTGATTTAACACCGATTCTTAAGCTAGTAGCTCAATTAGCTAGTCGTGCTCCTGAATCCATGCTCATACAACATATAGGGGTAAGAAAACAACATCCATTAATCAACCATACACACCATACACAGTTGCATACAGGTGTAAATGTGAATTCCAAAGGCAAGACCATAAATTAAATTCAACTACCTAACGGGTTGGTAAATTATTTAAATTCAACCCTCATGACCAAGACCAACCTCTTTAAGTTAATTATGAAAACACAATCAACATTTTCTTTTGTGAACAAAAAAAATATAAAAGTTTTTACCAACCGCCCCAAGCTCTTGAATCCTTGAAGGTAAAATTCATTCGAAAGTGTAACTGAACATAAGTATGAGTTACCTAGTTGTTGGGAAGCAATGGGTAAAGTGATTGAATAGAATAGCTGTCTCTAGCCCCATCACATTATTATTTGCAATGGAAATGTTCCTTATTTGCTCGTTATGCCATTGCATGTGCCTCCATATACAACCATCTAGTCACCATGTGTAAATATTCATAGAAAACACATACCGATAGATGATGTCCTTGAAAAGGACGACAAGAGAATTCAATTTGAATGTCTGCTGATTGCGCATAAAATTAAAATTAAACGAAAAATTTACACAAAAGCACACAAATTGGAGGTAATTGATGATGACGAAAACGACGACGACCGACTATTGTGTGGAAATCATGCGGGTAGCAGAGTATTGCGTGCTACAACGACGTTACTAATATTTTTGTTCGTTTTCTAGGAGTAGGTAAAAGCAAATATTGCTTTTACTTCAGTTTTGTTAAAGAAAGGGTTTTTCCGAAACAAATCCTACAGAATTGTTTTTTTTTTTAATGTGCTTTAGAAAATACAGAACAACAAAACCGGAAGGAAGCACTAAACTGTGAGACTAACAAATGCGTGTGAACGCCATTAATCGATTCGAATAATCGACAAATGAGTAGTTGAAGTTTTTGTTCACGCATTTGTGCATTAGAGCTAGTTTTGTCGAATGTTGTTTGTGTTGGAATTGAATATATTGTTGGAAATAAACTTGGGGGAAAAGATAAGTATATCAATGTAAAGTTTTGTCGTTGTTCTTATGATAATTTTGAAATTATATTAGAATGGATTAATATTTTATAAGAATATATAAATCGTCATATCAAAGTTTCATATACAACTTAATTAAGTTGGGTTTTGATAAAACAAAAATTACTCAGATACTTTAAATTCGATTAAATTGTTTTTCGAAGTCTTGAGGACCTGTCACAAAACCCATAATAAGAAACAGTCAACTGCTTCTTACATCCTTTTAGTCAAATTTTCTCTAATTTGAATTTCCTCTTAACTTTTTTGACACATTTTTGTATTACCCTAAGCTTTCAATAGCCAGTTTTCATTCTCAAAAACTTAAATTTTTCAAAACTCCCTCTAACTCGAAAAAAATTGATATGCCGTGAAAATTTGACTAAGACACTGTCTTAGAGGAGACTTAGAACAATCATTGAAGAAAAAGGTCGAATCCGAAATCATGATTCGTATTTAGAAATAAATATTCCAAAATAAACTAAGTTTATAGAGAAATCACAAAAAGAAAACTAATATGTTCGGCTGTATTTTTAGATATTGCTTAAGTCTTTGACAATGCTTAGCATAAAATAACAGCATGATCTGCAATGAACTAGAAATAGAAGCCGGTGTTCCAGAAGGAAGTGTCTCAGGACCTACCCTGTATTTGCTATATACAAGGAATATGCCAGTGGATAGTGACGACATCATAAGCTACGTGTGTAGATTTTATAATTAAAATTTTGTACCTGGCAAATGTGTCGTTAAGGTAGCAGAAGAATTGATTAATTTAGTCAATTTCGGAATTTGGACCAAAAAATATTGTATCAAACTCAATAAAACAAAATATGCGCAATTGAAAAAAAGTTAAACAATTTTTCAATATTCATCAAAAATCAAGCTGTAACTAACGCTTTGGCATTTAAAAAAAAAACGATTTACATCATACAAATAGAAATGGTTATAGAAGTTTTGAAGCCTTTTTTTAACAAAGCCAATGGTATTAAAGTTATGTGATTGTATGAAAAAAGTTTCACGAATAAAAAAAGACCACATTCATATCATGGGGGAAAGGGTGTTTTTTTTAGCTATAATTTGGGAATTTAGGCGGTTTTTGTACGAGTCAAATCGTCTCTTATTTAATTAATTTATATTTTCTTGAGATGTTATCCCAAAATGAGCCAATTTGACACTAAAAAAATGCTGCCAACAATTTTCACCAATAAAAATTCTATAGCTATAAGGTTTTTTGTCTGGATCAAAACCTAGTTCCTCTGAGCTATTAGTAATTTTAGTAATTTAATTTTTTTTTTGTATTCAAGTGCTTATTGAAATACAATATTTTCGATTTTCCATTTTAAATAGAGGCAATAAGTTTGAAGTTTTTCCGACGCGTGAAGACCTTAGAAAAAAAAAATTAAAACTTACAGAAAAAGTGTAGAATACCTCAGAAAAAAACGTGGCAGGTTTCGAATAAATGCACGGTATGAAGTTGAAACAAGCGTCCGAGTGGTAGAAAACAGTGTTGTACTTCAATGTTATTGAACCAGTTTTCCGCAATTTTTTCCGCGGTGTTTCATATATTCTTTCACGACTTTTAACACTTTGTTGCATGACTTTTAATGTTTTTCTCCACGAATTTTTCTGTTCTTTCTCCCATTTTACTTTACGCATTATACCGCGATCTTTCACCAGGACTTTTTATCACGTATTTCACTCTTTTAATTACAGTAGTCCACTTTGTTTCACTTTTCACGCTTTGTTTTTTGCGAGTTTTAGCGTTTTTCTACAGGGCTATTTTTGGTTTTTTTTTTACGGTATATTACGCGATTTTTTCATGACTTTTCATTTTACTTTCTAGAATTTCTAGTTTTTTTCACGATATTCCGCCCTTTTAACAACAGTAATTTGCTGTGTTTTGTATATTTTATATAGCATATACGAATCAGACTCATTAATTTTTGAAAAAATTGTGTATGGATGACATAATTTTTTTCATGTAGTATTAACGTTAGAAAAACATAAAATTTATGACTGTAGTAGTAAATTTATGACTGCAAGTGCACCTATAGGGCATAAATTTACAGTTAATGTACAAAGTGGCAAAACTGCATTTTACTAAATAATTATAAAATATGTAATTATGAGACCAACAAAAATTGGTATGTTAACAAAAAGTTTGTTTCAATACTTGTTTCCATGTGTCCGAATTTCAAGTGCATCCTACGTGCAGATAGAAATATGACTTGAAACAATTTTTTAGCATCATGCTAGAAAGATTAATCTTAGTGGCAGTAATTTTTTTTTGTGTCATTATTGTTTTAAAAACTGCAATGTTATTGCAAAAACTTAAAATCTCATTAAGAATCAAAAGAACTGTCTAAAACTACCAATCATTTTTTACAACTTTAGTTAAGTTGCAGAATGTGTTTGTTCCACTGTACAGATAGCAGACATGGTTTTTTTTTAAAGGCAATGCTAACTATCGTTCTGGACAGGTTTCAGCTGAACACGTGTTAGACATGTGAGTTCTGCAACTTTAACACTTTTTTCCAATCCTTGCTCCACCGTTGATTTTCCGCGTTATATTATTTTATCCGTAATTTTCTTATTTAAATTTTTTGTTTGGTAAACCTACCGCCAAGAATAAAGCAATTTATTGAAGCAAATAACTTGAAAACATCAAATGTATTGAATGTCTTCGATCAACTTCGAAAAAAAGACGCAATATTTCACACAAATATAGATTCGAAGCTCTTACTTAAACTTTTTTTTTGAGTTGTGACATTTTAATTCTCAGCGTTCGATTATATAATCGAATTTGTAGATTTATTTTTTGTGTATTTTTATATTATAATACAGGTAAAAAAAGAAGAAGAAAAAGTACGTATACGCCACAGTGAACAAAAGTGTTTCATATTCTCTTAACTTGTATTGGTCTTTCTAGAAAAAAAAATCGGATAGTATAAACTTTAATACAGATAACCGAACATCATAACTTGGAATCCAAAATGTTTCATTTTGGAAATGAATATCTATGACGCGTTGAATTCGAGAGATCGATACAAAAATAAGGTACCACAAAGAATCAACTGTAGGCTTTAATTCATGTAACCGAGGTGTTATACTCACGAATTACTATGTATTCATGTATTATATTATAATAATACTATCGTATTGTTAAATGTTCTTACCTTCCAAGTATTTGTATTATATGTATTTATGTATTGAATCATTATGCAATTTGTATATAACCTATTTATTAAAGTAATATCGTATGACCTATTTAATGTATTTACTTATTTATCTATTTTACCGTATATTCTACCGAATTGTAAAGTTAAAGTTTCAAATAAAGATCAGTTCTTGTCCAACGTTAGAAGCGTGCACCTCGTCTTTTAATTAAACCTGTTTTGGTCATCCTCTACACAACGGCGATGGATTTGAATTAATTTAAAATTTTGTTATGGAAAATTTTTATTTAAAAAAAAAAGTTATTAAACCAAAAAAAGAAAATGTTCCCTTTAACTTAATTCAATATGTACGACTGATTTGTGGGTGCTGGGGGCTTTAATTGTTTCCTTTAAAAAGAATCTAGCATTCAAAATTAATTTATTGAAAAAAAAACCTTGCAATTTCAGGTTTTTTTTTGTTAATCGTGCATTTTACAAAAAGTCCCACTACAATTTTTTTTGGGCAGTTTTTTTTTTTTGTTTAATGACGTTCATAAAAAAAGATATTAAATTCCGTTTGAAAACTCAAAACATATGGTCTTAATATATTTTCTGAACAATTCAATTATACTTAATTGAATGTTTAATAAATTTCTTAAAAACTAATACAGCTTAATAGAATTTCAGATACGAACCTTTTTTATCCTTAATTTAAAACATATAAATAACGAACCCATTTTAGAAGCATCAATTACACAAAAACTTAATACAGTCACCAATATAAATGAAATCCTGTACAAAATAGCAATAAACTCAAAAAAAAAAAAAAAAAAACAATATGCTCTTAAATCCTTCGTTCACTAGCTAGAAACTGGAATTCTTCTTTTAATCGTTTGTTCCAGATAAAAAAAAAGAAAAAAGAAAAAAGAACTATAAATCCAAATCTAATATGGTTGGGCATGAACCACACCACACACAATAGATAAACTGAAACCGTGGAATGAAAAAAATAAAGGACCAACAAACACATATGGCAGGACGATATACCATATGGAGACACAATCGGAAAATGAAATAAAATTGGGTCACTTGTGGTTATAGAACCACGCGGACATTATTAACAGAGCCAAAAAGAGGACAGCCACCATCCAATATAGCAGAGACAGACCAGAAATATAATCCTCTAAAAAGGACTCTGAAACGGAGGTGTCTCCATGATTAATTTGTTTGCGTTTTCCAAAATGAAACGAACGTGGAAAATAGTTGTGTTCCACAAAACACACAAAAATGTCATTCACTCTCACATACCGCCCCAAATACTGCTAGACACTCTTTCTCTTAAGAGATATTAGTTTTGTTTTTTTTTTTGTTGTTTTTGGTTCAAATCTCTTTAAATGATTGCATTTTTTTTTCGCTCACTTAAGACAATTTTAGAATTCAATGTGACAAAAACACCAACTCATCATGATCGTCGTGGGAATTAAAAATACCATCAAGGTGACGGTGGTGGTGATTGTGACGTTCGTTGGTGGACTGTGGCAGCAACACTCAGTGACGTCTGAATGTCTGTCAATATTGTAGACACTTTTTAGAGTGTTTTCTAAGACATTACGTTTTAGCGAAGTCATTTCACTTAGAAAATCAATGTTAACTGCGTCTTTGGTTATTTTTTTTTTTTTTTGTTGACACGTTGACAGTTTTACCTTGACTTTTTGGTATGAAGTTTTTTGTATGTTTTTATTTCTAAAAAAGACACTTGACGGTAAATATTTTTTTTATTCGATCACTAACGCACGCTAAATCAACGATCAGCTGAAAAAATCGCGAAAGACTAAAATTTCGAGCTAATTTTCTCGAGATCGAATTTGCAGATTTTGTGTGTTTGAGTTTTTTTTTTGTTTTTTGCCTCTCTGTTTTATTTTTATAATTTTGTATTTATTTATATTTTTTTATTTATTTTATTTGAGAGATGAAAATACTTTTTTTCTTTTTTTTTATTTCAAAATAAGTGCTGATCAGGAAAATGTCTCGTAGATCTCGTGTGTTGTGTTTATTTGTGCGAGAGTTCAACGATGTTGCTAAAGATTTTGAATGAGTTTTGCTTTAATATTGGGGTTTAAATTAAATCGTCAATGTTTGAGGTAGGTATGGTTTGTTTGGAAACTTAGGATGTTTAAGTTTAAAAGACCCACTTTTACAGAATGATCAATTTTCAATATTTCAAATATTATTGAAAAATTACAATTTTATATCGAAATAATTTTTTTATAGAAACTTTGCAAACATTTTGACAAAAATGTATTTGTTTTAATAAATTACTAAAAAATGTCTCATTATTTTCAAAAAAAAAAAAACAAGTAATAAATATGATTTACATTAGTAACGCCAAACTATTTCGTACCGTTCCAAGAATTGTTTTTTTTACAAAAAAGTGTAAAATATTGGTTTTTACTAAAACTTTTGGGAATTAAGTTTTTCGGTTTTTGGATACCTGCATTACTTTGAAAATTGGAACAATTTTTTAAAATCTACCATTAATTTCACTGGGTGTTTTGGTACTCGTTGCACAGCGTTCTTTCTCCTTTAAAAAACCTTTAAAATAAAATATTTCGATGCACTCATTTGTTTTTTCTTTGGCATGGTAAAATAAACCTTCACGTCAAATTGTATCGCTGTAGCACTATTGGAAGGGGGTTTTCAGAAAAATTAGCCCTGTTGCACTGGTTGGTTGGTTGTTGGTTTTTTTCAAGGTGTATCTATACAAAAATATAATTTTTAACTGGAATAGTGACAAGGGTAGGTAGCACCTTGGCGGGATATTATGCTTTATTTTTCATCATTTCAATTTTACACCTATCAAGAAAATAAAAGTAAATGCAATCCACAATTATTTTTGTTCAATCCATTCAATACATTTGAAAACGGTCTAGCTAGAAATGGGTACCCAGTGATTACGTTTCACAAATTGTTTTTATTGTATTTTTTAACTTAGCAGTTTGCAGATTAAACTATTACGTTCCACAATTATTGTTTTCATTCTACTTTTTCAATTTGAAAGCATGCAATTTTCTGCCGGTTTCGAACGGCTGGCTGAGATGCACTTTTCATGACAAGAAGAACTCCTGGAGGTTGTCAATTCCTCGCAAGAGGCAGTAACCCTAAAAAAATCAAGTTGGCATAGCCTGTCGCTGTAGTACTGCTTGGTGTAATGGTTAGTGCGATAGACTATCATGTCAAAGGCGATTTCCAGCAAGGAATTGACAAAAAATCCAAGAGTACTTCTTGTCATACTTGGCGTTCGGAACCGTTAGAAAATTGTAGGTCCCATTCATTCCGGCTAAACTAAATAACAACCAGGAAATGCTTGAGTTCGTCAGTCACTAGGCATTGGTTCTTTGCGAGCTAGTCATGCCACAAAATTGATTTATCTTTCCAATAAGAATGTGGCGCATCCAGGCCCAAATTTGAGCGTGTTTACGTGATTATAACCACCACCACAGAGGTTGATTTCAAGCCATGGCCTGTTTCACATTAATTGAGTTCTTTTAAATATGTTTATATTTTAAATTTTGTCCATTTTTTAGAAGGTTCTTGCGTTTCAGTCTCAATCACATCTTCAAATTATATTTGTCGTCTGTGTTAAAACAAAAACTTGGGATAAAATTTGGACTGCGGTAAAAAGCGAATTAAAAATCGAATAAGCGTTTCTTTTAGTTTTTATAATATCCGGTCCTGCAAAATACTCAGCTCTTAATGTTTTGATAAAATCAATACTAAATTTTTTGACATAAGAACCCACAAAAAACTTCAATTATGTGCAGAAAATCTTTGGTTAGCTACGGAGAAGTTTTGTTTTTATTTAATAAAGTTTTTGTTTATTCGTTGATTTTTACTGTAATTATTTATTTTTTATTATTAAAATTATGTCAATAAAATAGTAAATATATTTATAAATCAATTTTGTGGTATTACTAACAACTTTAATTTTTTTCCTGCAATGCTCATTCCTTTTCGATATTAAATTATGCTCATTCAATTTTTTTTTTTTTTAAATAAATGAACAAAATGTTGTCTTCATTTTATAGCATTTTTACCTATAAAGTGATTTATTATGTTCATTCTAATAATAACTATTAGTTCCCTGTCACACTTTTTAATTATTTTTAGACAGAAAAAAAAATAGCTAGATTCAAATAAATGCATGTATTTTTTTAAATAAAGCAACACGCATTTTCACCTCATAATAAGTGCGCCAAATTTATTAGTCAAAATTAGTTTTCAGGTGTATTTTTAATAAACACGCAATGTTTTTCATAATTGATAAAATAAAAAAAGTAAAACAAAAACAGGTGCAACTTCTAAAAGACAAGATTTATTTAGAGAAGCTTAAATTCCTAAACTATTTTCTTGCCTGTTATTGAATCAATAAATTCAGTATATTTACTTTTATTAGAATATAAACCTTGTATTATTAAGGTAGGTTAAGTAAAATTTTTGACACATGTGAAAACTGTAGTAGATAACAATTAATTTATACTGCTTAAATTAAATACTTCAAAACATATAAAGATGCTCTGGAAGCACCTTTTTTTATACTAATTCAATAGCGAAAAACTAAAAACATAATTTCGTTTGCTACAAAAATATGTACGATATTTTGTTGATTTATTTTGGCTATGAGAAAAGACAATAACGATAAAGTTTGAGGTTTTAATTAAAATCGAGGTCAAAGCGATGATAGCTGCATTGACAGGTCCATTGATTTTTTTTTTTTTTGTTGATAGTGTTGTTTGTGGAATGTGGATGCCAAAAGTATACAGGAAGATTTATGATGGTGGCAGAGCAAAAAATCTCTGCTAGTGATTTATAACTAAATATTGATCGTTTGATGGGGATACACAAATCAAGAAGAGTGATTCAGGTTCATAGTCACATAATATTTAAGAATGTATTTTCCTACATAGGTTTTTAGTTTATTTAGATTTTTCTTTCTATCAAATACTTGAAAAAGAAATAAAAATCATAAGCCAGAGATGTTAATGACCTCTGAATTTGTAAACTCAACCAAAGATTTAAATAAAAGGAACTTCATTCGTAATATCAAATTTTACTAGCATGGTAATGATAGTCAAAAATCACCCTTTTTCGGAACGAAAAACAGGGAGGCTGATTTTTTCATATCTAAAAGTGGGATATTAGAAGGGTTTAAGTCCTGATTTTTGGAACGCTACTCCCTTAATAAAATCCACCATATTGGAAAACGCAATTCGATTTATATCTCCAAAATTATTGGTATTAGTAGATAGGTTGTTGGAAAAAAATTATAGGACATATAATTGTCTTTTATTTGCACCTGCATTTGTTTTTATGCGAGGTCTGTTTCTTAGGTTGTAATACTTTTATTTTCTTTAGTTTTTGCATTTTATTTTTTATCCAAAAAACTTACGTAATTGTCTTCATGATAAAAGGTGAAGTATACAAAATTTCCAACATTTTGATATATTTTTTTAGAATAGGCAACCTAGCAGTTAAAAGTTATAACAATGAGAACTCGACCCATTAATTAAGTAAAATTTGAATCAGATTCTGCCGCTACACAAGTTACATCATTCTTTTAAAAGTTTAAAACGTAAAGATAATTTTTGACTAAGTAAAGTTGTTGCTCTATATATTTCAAATGCTTTCGATAGGGTTTGGCATCAAGCTCTTTTATTAAAGATGCGTGCTTTTGGTAGCAATGAATTACTTTTTCGTTGGATTACTGATTTTCTTTCTAACCATTCAATTTAAGTTGTTTTGTATGGTTTTAAGTCTGAAGTTCAAAACATAAATGCTGGTGTGCCACAAGGCTCAGTTCTGTCTACGAACTTGTTTATTATTTTCGTTAAAGATCTCTTGTCTGAAACTGGTAGTCCACTCAATTGTTTTTCCTCAGCTTTTCATACTTGTTAACTGACTCACATCCATCTTCTTCGAGTATTGAATTGCAACGAGAGAGAGTATGATTAACTTGCTAAATTCCGACTAAAGCAACATTGTTACATGGGTGCAGTTCTATGCTGCCAAGACCCAAAGCTGTTTTCTTTCATTAAAGCGAAATATTCCTCCTCTACCATCATCGATTTGTGATGATTCTTGGTATGTCCATAACCAACCACTTTCTATGGAATGACCTCATATTAGATACTGCTAAAAATACAGTCAAATGCTTAGTTTTTCTCAGGCGATGCAAAAACTTCTTTCCCCCCTCCGATCTAGCCACAATTTATGAGGCGTTCATACGTCTGAAACTAGAGTACAACTCTTAAATCTTGTGGGAAGCAGATTAAATAGCATTAGCTCTCCTAGACAGTGTCCAGAACAGAGCATTAAAGTTCATACGTGATAGGTCAATCTCAGAAATATTTGTTCCGTGAGAACATCGTAGAATTGTCTCTTACCTCGCATTGTTTTACCGATATTTTTTAGTCTGTGCTCTATTGAAATAGACAGATGCATTCCCCCCCCCCCCCTGAAACAGTTTTCCCGTAATATCCGTTCCACCAGGAATGCCTATCGTTATACCCTTGAGCCAAATTTCGGTCGTACCGTCAAATATAGAGATTCTTTTTTAGTGGAACTACACTAATGTGGAATTCCTTATTCAGCTCTATTTTTCCTTCTCAGTGTCCAGACATTTAAGACCAATGAACATCGTTATCTTCTAATTAATCCTATATCTGTTTCCTAAACGCTCTCACAAAGACTTAGCATATAAAGGGCACTCATAATCCCTTGAGTGCAGGTAAATTATAAAAAAAAAATAACCGCAAAATTACAAATCGCATATAAACAAATGCAGGTGCAAGTAATATACAATTATTTTTCCTACAACTCTTTCCAAACAACCTATCCAGTAATACCAATACTTTTGAAGATATAAATCTATTCGCGTTTTCCAAAATGGCGGATTTCGCGATAAGAACAAGATGTTAGCCAAATAAGCATACAATAACTACGACATCGATTAAATGTGGTTGTAATCCAGCTTGGAGGTAAAGAAAAAACTGCTACCCAGAATGGAAATCGAACACTCACCTCTGGATTAACAGTCAAACACTACATCCACTGTGTCATTATACTTTTAAAACATCTTTTGAAAATTATAAAAAGAATTCAAAAAGATACAAATTCTGTTCTACCTTTATACCTTTTCCGAAATCCTTAATCATAAATTAAATTTATAATCTCCAAGAAAATGGACCGCTGCACACATTCATTTCGATTTCATTCATTCTTAAGCCCTTCCTCACCTACACACTAAAAACCTCTTTTTTACCGTGGCGACATTTCATTTCGTTAGTTTATTCAAAAGGATCAACAATTAAATCCCTACATCACTAATCCTTCCTAATCTGCTCAACTTTATTCCATTTCACTAGTTTTTCCTTTACTCAAGCTTCAATCCTTAAACCATACTAACCGCAACAAGACCTCCTCCACTTCCTACCTCATCTTCTCATTCCATTCACTTAACACCACACTCTGCCACCAAATTAAAATCAACTTCTTGCTGGCAATAAGAGTTCCGCTATCACACGATTCTGGAGCACAGCCAAAGTTTCAATTGCAGATCTCTGGAGAAGATTTTGAACACGGGGCATTTCGATTTCATGTTTTTGTGTGAAGGTTGGATTTTTTTTTTTGTTTTGTGAAGGACCAAAGGGGATTGGTCCTTCACAAAACAAAAAAAAAAATCCAACCTTCACACAAAAACATGAAATCGAAATGCCCCGTGTTCAAAATCTTCTCTTCGTTCACAATCATATCGGTCGACTGCCAAAATTCAAAAACATAGCCAGTTACACAAACAGCATGTGGTTTTTGTTTGAAATTCTTGTACAAAGGACGAAAGAACTCAAACAGAAGAGAGCCATATCAGAAATGTATTTGTAGAAATGGAGAAAAAGAGAAAGTAGAATAATTCTGCAGAATAAACAACCATAAAAAGTCTAGACACGAACTCTGTGCATCCGAGGATATTTTACTAGCATTTTACTGTGAATTTTTGTTTTTTTTTTTTTGTGAAGAAGTGAATTTGTCTTTTTGAATGTTATTTTTTTTTAATTTTTCTTTTTATCATTGGAACTTTGTAGTATATTTGCAACGAACAACCTCATCCTTGGTGTCAGAGAAACAGGGGTGACAAAACTGTCACCCAAAGGACCCCAGGGAAATGTTTACCCACTTTCATGTTGAATAAAACGTGACTTTTCCTTTTTATTTTGTTTTGATGGATTCATAACCGGTGGCATACAACAGTGGAACAGTATTTTTGTCAAAATGAATTAAAAAAAATTAAAAATTAAAAAATTAAAATTAAAAATCCAAAAAAAAGTATAAAGTACTCGTATTTTTTTTTTAATTTTTTGCAAAATAGAACGAAAACTAATAACCAAAAACGATTTGTTGGCAGGAAGAGAATTTTTTTTGCTTTAATTATTTATTTAGTTAAGCCTCAGAAAAGCATTAATACAAAAAAGCTTGGTTGTATATCAAATGAGATGCATTATTCTATTCCATGTACATTAGGGTGGAGTGAAAAACTTTTTGTTTTCTTATTTTTTTTACCTAGCTGTAACTTAATTACTATAACAGCTAAAATCTAAGTCATAGTTATTACACTGGTAAGCAACGTTTTTGCTCTTCGACCAGCTGAACTCGAATCCGAAGTCAGAATTTTTAAATTGGCTCTAGTTTTTGAGATATTTTCGTTAAAAATACACAAGAAAATCATTTTTCAACATTTTTGAAGCGATGTTATAACGTGAGGTAACCTCTTACATTAAAAATTGTAACGGATTATGAAAGAATTGGTTTTCTTCCTTTTTATTCAGTCTAAATCGTTTCGTTTACTCTTTTCTCCTCTGTTGTTGAAATTAATGTATTTTTTGTTTTA
Source organism: Meliscaeva auricollis (assembly GCA_948107695.1). Lineage (NCBI taxonomy): Eukaryota > Metazoa > Arthropoda > Insecta > Diptera > Syrphidae > Meliscaeva > Meliscaeva auricollis. Next base: position 27,165,957 of record OX403619.1, on the reverse strand, counting down.
CACTGGTCAACAAAGTTTCTTTTTGCCTAAGCAAAACTATACTTTTCTAAAGGTGTAAGTTGTGCTTAACTTGAATTCAATATTAGAATGTTCCTATCAGCTCTCATTTCTCAAATATTCCCGTTAGAAAATCACAAAGAAACCTTTTTCAGAGTTTTCGAAGGAATTTTCTTCCTAAGAAACATCAGCTGAAAGGAGGCACGAGTTAGAATTAAGCTAGAGACTTGAAACTTGGAGAATATCTTTTTAAATTTATTTGTAACCATATAAGCCTCTGGGAGCATACAAATTCCAATTTTTTTAATAAAGACCACCCCAATGTAGTCATGACCCAAGTTTATCTCAAAACCGAGATCCTTCTTTGGTAGAAAAACTTTATTTCTAACCATTTTACTCGAATGTGGCTAATGCAAGATTTTCCAAAATTATGCTTGAAACTGAAAATGGTAGTCCCTTGTCATCTAAAAACAAGTTCATTTTGAAGCAAGTTGACAGTCCGAAAAAAACCCTTTTTTGATCCAATATTTTGCACTTTCAGTCCATAATTGATTTTTATTTTTCACAAATTTTATAGGTACTTTTATTTTGGACAATTATTAACCAATGTTCAAGTGCAAAATTTAACGAAAATCAATTAGGTATGAACGGAGGTTGCAGTTTTTCTATATTTTCAAATTTATCAACAAAAAAATAATGACAAACAACACCATTTTTTTTTTGCATTCCACTCATATAAATTGCAATAGCTTTTTTAAAAATACAAAAAGGTCTACTTATTAACGTATTAATTAAAAAAAAAATGTTTTAAACTTTTTACAAATATTTTTCTTCTAAAATTTGGACTTGAAAACCGTTTAATCCAAAATTATATATAAAAAGACTTCATTTTAAATCATCCGTCTTTTATTTTTGCTGCTTTTAATTCGCTGCATCTCAATAAATATTCTAAATTTTGGATTTAATATTAAAATAGTTGTTTGCAATTATTTTTAGTCACTATATCGTCCCACTGTACTTTGGAGAGGTACTCACAGAATTGGGACGGACATGAACACGACAACGCAGCACGAATAAATGGAAAAGTTGTTTGTGTGTGTGTGTGTGGTTCAGTTTTTGAGTTTCATTGTGAATTTTATTCAATTTGATTTTAAATTAAGAGCTGACCCAAATATTGAAGATGGACCCACTGGCAGAAAGATACTGATCCTATGATGATAAGTTGAAATATGAACCAGTTTTTTTTTTATGTAAAATTGTGACAAACAGATGAGTTTGCCAATCTGTTACAAGGAGTAAATTGTAAGATAAGATTATATTGGTATTGACCTGAAAAAAATTACTTCATTTATCAAAATTTTGCTCCAGGATATGGATCTTAAATAAAGTTTAAATATTGACAAAGGCTTATCAAAGTGTAATGAAGTCAAGAATAATAAAAGAACCATTACGACCAATACTGGAAACATTGCTGAAGGAAAACCAACAAAGGCTAAGTCGAGAAATTTGTGATTCTTCTTAATAAAAATTGAACATCTAGGACTTGTGTATTTTAAGGATTTTCGAATGCGAATGCATCTATTTAGCAGTTTCTGCAACCGAATGTGAAAGAAGTAAAGTTCGATATCAACAATACAGAAACTGCTACAAATAAGACAGGTGGTCGCTCCAATTTTGTTCTGAAAATCCTTTTATGCTACTGGAATGATGCTACTGGCAATTTTCTTACAAGAAAACTGAACTAACAATAATTCCTACTATCTCCACCTGAGGAAAGTGATACGATCGCGTCAATTCCGAAAAAAAAATTGTGTCAGCAACTTAGTTTCCAACAACAGAAAATATTGGACGAAGAAATCCTCAGGAGACTGCATCTGCTATTCATTTTTCAACAGGACAGACAAACAAATCGAACTTAAACCCATGGAATTAAATTTAAAAGATACGAGTACATTTATCCTTGAAAGAAAAAGAAGCACTCTTATTTTAAAAGGTAGCTTTATCATTAAACAGGATTAACTGTGGAGTGTGGGTTATCTACTCTCATATTTCTTCGAAAAAAATCTTGTTAAGAAATGCTTGCTTTTGTTTTTTTTTTTAAATTTTTTATGATACCAAAATATCTTCATCGTTTTTCAGTTTCCATTAAGAAAAAGGATGAAAAGATAAATAACAAACAAAAAAAAAAAACAGCTCATTCCGTATTGATAAACCTGCCCGAAATGTTAAATATTTAATTCATTCCTTAAACCTTCAAGTGATAAACACTTTGTAAAACGAAAAAAAAAAAATAAATAAGCTAGAATTCATATTCATTTAAAGGATTCCTTCTATCTTACCCCACCAATTCATAAAATTGGAAGAATTCACACAAAAAAATGTTCAAGAAATATTTATTTTATAATTTTTTTTTTGATTCCATGTTGACCACTACCGGAGACGACGACGACGACGGTGATAGTTTTGAAATCGCCTTCATATTGGTGTTTGCAAGATAAATGCAATCGTTTGCTTCCGCAGGGGATTCAAAAAGTTAAATTAGAAAAGTTGTGCGCATTGCATCGGAAATATTATGCAATTATAAGTGGTTTTCCTGTTTGTTTGGGGGTCATAGGCGGGCGGAATAGGTGCATGTGTTAAAGTTGAATTTAAAAAGAATCGAATATAACCTGAAGCAATTATAAAAGATTCTTAATTCTGATTGCAGAATTGAATAAGATAAACATTTTGAAGAGATTTGTATGATATAGGTTTTAAATAGGGGAACTTTTGTGTCTTTGGGGTATTATTTAGTTTGGTCAAGAAGTATTACAAATAATATTTGATGTGTTTATAATGAGAAGAACCCCTCTTCTTTAAAATGTTTATCTGTGTTTATATGAGTGACATTTATTAAGATATGTTTTCAGTTATAAAATTTTTAAGCTTTTGGCATTTTGATTATTGGTACAATGACAGTGACAATTACTACCCAAAGGCACTCTATAGAAAAGTTGTTTCCAGTGTCCAGACAAATTAAAAATAAATTACACGACTGGATCGCACGTATTTGCCCTTATAAATAAAGTTACAATATATGCTAAGCCTTTTTGAATTAAAAAAATTGTGAATAGAGTTTTAGAAAAAAAAAATTAAAAAAGCATAAAATTCGATTTTCAAATGACTAAAACAGCTCTTAAATGAATTTAACCTACAAACGAAGAATGCAATTTGATTTCTTCTAAAAGGTTTTCCGAAAAGGACTTGAAAACTTTTTTTCGAAATAAAACGCAAACCATTAGAGATATATCAAAAATTTTATTATTGACTTGAAATACAATCAAAACATTTATTATTGGAACTCGACTTCGTTCATATGAAAAAATGATTATTCAAAAGTAAAAAATATTCAATTTGTTTTTAAAAATCCAAAAAAATAATTTTCTAAATTTTTTTTACTAAACATTATTAAAAAATATTGAAATTGATTAAGTTATGAAGGAGAAAATCATAATTAAAAAAATGGTTCTATGGTAGGTACCGTTAATACCAGTTTTTGAAAAAAAAAAAATGGTTTTCATTTAAAGATAGAACATATCAAAAAAAAAGATGATGATTTTTTTAATCAAACTCGTAGGAACCATTTTTGAGAAAAATGAGTTTTTCTAAATAATTCAAAAAATGTCTGGGGATAGTCTCGAAAAAACGCCACATACCAAGTTTAAAGTAAATCGAACCATCCGTTTATGCTCTGGCCTCTGATAAATACAGAAAGACAGACGGACAAACAGACAGACAGAATTGTCGGACCCACTTTTTTCTCATTCTCTATCATCGTAATGTCATGTTTGATTTTTATCTTAAGTTTTTTTTTGTACGAATGCATAACTTGATATTATACAAAGTACCTATATCGCAACTAAAAAGGTATGAGGTCGTAAATAAATGCATTAGATATCACGATAAAAGCGTGGTGTTTCAAAGTTCTTTCTGTCTGTCTGCGTATATCTCGTACTATAGGCCAAACCGTTAAAGGTCTTTGGTGATTTTCTAGAGGGGAAATTGAAATTTTTTTTTAGGACTAAAACTAACGGTACCTGCCATATAACCATTAAATAAAAGTTAACTTTTTTCAAAAACGGCTCTATCGATTTTGCTTACAATTTGTGTGTCTGCTTTTGTTAGAAGGATCATACTTTTGATATAAATGAAATGTTGGAAAAATTCTACTAACAGTACCTCCCATAAAACCCTTTTTCATTTTTGAATTTCTCTTAAGTCAATGAATTAATTTCGATGAATTTTTTTTACGGAAGGTTTTTGACATTTTTAAAATTATTTGATATCAAAATTTGGATTTTTAAAAAATCTTTCAAAAATCAATTTTTCGAATACGTATTTGTATTTGTATTTATATTTTTATGAGATTTTGGTTTAAAATGAGTATTAATATTTTCTTGAAAATTTCATACCAATTATATTTTTAAACAAGGTTCGAGAAAAATTATTTTTTTATTTATACCTAAATAAAAAAATAATTATTTTAAAAACGGCTATAACGAATTTTAAAATTTTTTTGTATAAAAATTTATCTTTCTTAACCAAATTAGATTTTTCTACATTTCTTATAAAATTATTTAATTTTAAACGTCCACAGCAACTTTGACCCTAAGAGCAAGTACGTGCGAACCAGTCATGCATTTTATTTTCCTTTTTGGAGACCATGATTTTCCGTACTTTTAATGCTTACTCTTCTATTCGGAAGGAAGACGAATCCAACAATTTAGAGAGCATTTAAATCGTTATAACGTAAAGTATTCGAATAAAAAAACTCGTGTAATATAAGAATTCGTGTACTAAGAATTCGTGTAACCATGTTATATAAATACACATACAAATGCACACTGTAGTCGTGTTTTCCAGTGGTTATCAAATTAAGTAAAAAATGGAAAAAAACGGATCAGCGAATTTATAAATATAAATTGCTTTCGGTAGGATTTGACCCGGCACCCCTGTCTGGGGACATGTCTTCATGCATTAAGATCGGTTATCGATTCAAGGCAGAAAAATCGACCAGGCTCTTGAACAATTATGTCACCTATCTATAAAATTTCCTAACTATGAGCTGCCTATGACTTCTTATATGCCTCCAATATAAAATGTAATATGTATGTATGTTAAAATTAAAGTTTTTGATTTCGGAAAACTTCTAGAACAAAACAAATCTAAATTTAAAAAAAAAATAGGCCTTTATCGTCTGACGAGGCTCTGCGATAAAAATAGACCCTTGAAAAACCTGCGTAAGAAATTTCCGTTACGTGCATTTACAGAATACCTATCCAAATTTCGCTTTTGATCAAAATCAATTAATCATAGCATGACTAGACTACCTAGAATCCCTACCAATACATCATAAAAAGAGCTCTATGCTTGTCATAATAATTGTATACCATATCGCAAGTAAAAATCATTGAACGCTAAAGTTTCCTGCACTTTGCACTCTCTGATGTGCATGTTTTCTCCAGAGTCACCTTGAAAGCGTTTATCTTTTCCAACATTTAAAGCCCAAAGCGCAACCCTCGATCCCCAACTAATCCTCAACCTTTATATTTATTAACGACCGTGAATAATGTGGCAATCATGTGATTGTCATTGCAAAATAAGCTTCTTTTGTTGCTCGATATATCTACAAATTGCAACACGCTGCACAAAAGGACTACGGCGGCGGTGGCGGCGGTGGTACAAGGTAGTATATATGGCAAATGGTGTGCCTTGTAAACATAAATTGCTTATTGCTAAATTGTGTCATTATTTTGTTATTTTAGTCAGGATTTTGTTTCCGATGACGATGACGGGATGATGGTGATAGGAAACGGTGGAGAGGAATTCATTTTATTTTGTGTTTGTATGAACTTGCACGCGATGCATGGTGCTGTTATTGAATAATTGGAAGGATGGCAAATACATGTGTGGAAGCAGATGGCTTTAAATGAATTATTTATGCATGCAGGTACTTTTATTTTTGCCATTGTGAGCTTATTAATTTCAATTTTTCAATTCGTATTTTCTCAAGGACATAGTGGACTTATCACTTATGGTTTGGTTATATTAGTTAGAAGACTAAACATTTTTTCGAAATCGAAAATCATAAAAATTCATTATTCTAAACATTCTCAAAATCAATCTTGAACTTAGAGTGAAACCATCTGTGGAAATCTAAGGCTATTCCTTCAAATCAAAATTTTCGAAATAACAATTACGAACTCCTTGACAGTACGAATTAGACAAGGTTAAAAACAATAACAACTATAATGGCAACCATGGTCGTTCTATCGATTTCCGTTCTGGCTAAGAGATACTAAAACATAGTGCGACAATATTATCGTAACTGCCATCTGTTTGTAGGTCAACTTTCGCCTTCATTCCTTTTCGGTGGTTAGCTTATAATATCCTAGATCCACCTAACCATCCTCTACCGAATTCTGCAGGCACATCTACAACTGCAGACAACATTAAAAAAAAAACGTAAAAATAAATGGCCCGGACTTGTTAGGAAAAAGATTTCGTATAATTAAGCTCTTGAGGGTATATATTTCCGGATACATGTCCAACAATATTGCGCCAACACATCCAACTCCAAACGTGTAGAACAATTTTTTCCTTGCAAAATAGTTTTTTTCTTCTTTTAAATGTATTTTTTTTTTCAAACTATTTCACTTGGAAAAGGAAACACTTAATGCATTTTTATACCCACAAATGTGAGAAACCATCGGAAGCGAGTACTTCAATTTGAAAGAAGAAAAAACGACTTTTAATTGGATAACCAATTTACGGTGGTGAATAAGTGTTCCTGTCGAATGTGTTTTTCAAATAAAAAAATGCTGGTTGAATGGATTCAAAGTGTTGACATTTTTTCTAGGGACTTAGTTTGACAAGAAAAAAAAAAAAAGAATTATAATATGCTTAGATGTTTGAAAGAAAATAATGGAGAAATGTTAGAGAAGCACATTATTGGATTATTTTTTTGAGAGCGTAAGACTTTTAACTGACATACTGAATATTTCTCTTCGGTATTATATGTACATATATTTGGTTTTCGACTATGGCTTTGATCAATTGAGATGGGAATGAACGCCAATAGGGGAATTTTCGAACTTTGAGCCTGTTATTTTTAAAGTGTCACAAATTCAAGATCTCCAAAGATCTTAGTAAGTCTTCAGTATTAAATGAAGTGAAGATTTGGTCTGGGCCTTATGTTGGCGTATTTGAGTTTTGAACAATTTTCAAGATTTAAATTTACATAAAAAAAAAAACTCAAATGGTTTTCGTTGAAAGCGTTATGAGCGGTTAACTTCAGGGTAATTCCATTGTAACGGTCATGACACTCTTATATCCTCTTTGGCTTAACTCCTTCTTTTATATGTAAGTCCTATATCTCAAGTAGCACACTGGTGTAGAATTAAATAAATAAATTTATCCCAGAAAGAACATCTCCGTTTTACCTATATTTTTTTTAACACAATAATTTTTTTGTGGGTTAAAAAATTCACACAAAAATGTTGGTTTATTTAATACACTTATTTGTGGAATATGCACCATTGAATACACCACACAAACAATTTGGTATTATTAATACACTACTTGATATAATATGCACCATTTTACAAATGGATGAATATTTTATATTTTGCACATATTCCATCAAAATAAGTCTACAGTAAACAGAATATATACATAATATTATTATAACACAATTGTGTATTTTTCTTTTTGTTTTTTTTTTTTTAATAAGGGCATTTTTTTCCCAAAATTCAGGAAAAAGCGGCCATATTTTTCAAAAAATATTTAGGTAAAAATGGCCGCCATAAATTATAAATATTGATTTTATTATATAATTGTAGGAGGAAGGCTGTCTGTACCTTTCAAATAAGACCAGATTATTTAAATCGTTTGCCGCTAAGTTAGTTAAAAAGGGAGAAATAGGAATGGTGTTTACATATTAATATAATGATTTTCGAAGCGCTCAATTTTTATACAGGGTAGGACTAAAAATCAATCGCCAGAATGAACTTCGTTTTGAAATTAGGCACTCACATCCATCACAAAATTTAAGCACTCTCATTATTTTCTTTGCTGTTTTTAGGGTTAAACAACTGGGGAGACCAGTTTTTTTTTCAAATTCGAAATGTATCGGTCGTGACTCCTTCTAAAAATAAGAAAATCGCGAATAATAATAAATATTGTAATATTTTCCATATCTTCATTTACCAATTAGCCACTCCTTTCATCTTTCATTTCTCAAACCGTTTTGGTTTAAAGCTTAAAATCAAGACCAATTAAAATTTGTATGTCCTTTTTGTAACGGGCGTGATGGAAAAACTATTCTATCCATTATACTTTATACTTTATTCTTAATGTTTAGACCTAGACCCTAACTTTGCTTGTCTTAAAAGCCAGTTTACGGCTGAGCGTGCAACAGAAAAAACACAAAAGTTGAAAACAAATTTTGTGCGTCATTTTGCCTTATATTTTGAAGATAATGTTTTCAAATCACCGCAAACAACACCTAAATTGCATTTTTTCCATATCAATTAACACAAGAGACTAAAACGCTAAAATAAAATTGAAAACTCCAGCTATTACTTGCAATGATTTTTTATTTGAATTACACAAATCGATACGCTACTTTTAGTCCAGTAACCTTGTCGTTCCGTAGGAAGGAGACCTTGTGCATCAAATCCGGTAGTTTTGATTTTTTTTCTAAGTTGTTTATGATGTTAAACCGATGTTAAATCCAATTTGTCGACCTCGAGCGCCAAACGCAACATTGGTAACAAAACAATGCAAAAAAAAGCGATTTCTTTTTGTTATAAGATTAATTAAACTAGTAGAATGTGTTGATTAGGTCAAAAAAAAAAATGTTAGGGGTGGAGTTTCTACATCCCCTCGTTCAGGCAGGAGGGGCCCATTCCTAAACATGTAAAAATAACTATTCTAAGACAACGGTAATACATAGAGAAAAAAAAAATTATTCTCCAATTTAATTTTAAAATAAAGTTATTCTAGCTGATAGTTTGTGAACAACTCATTTTTAAACTCAAACTTTCGCAAAAAATAAGTTTTTTTTCCGTTTGAACTATTATTTCCAAAGATTTTACATGGCTTAGTACCTGTCTTGTTTTAATTTTTTACCAATTTTTAACATCAACCAATTGATCAAAGAAAATTATAGGTTGTCCATCAATTTGTATTTGTACAAGAAAATTCGGGCTGTTTATTGTAGTGACCCGAGTATATTCCCGCAAATTGATAAAAATTTCAGAGAACGACAGAAAATAGAGACGTACTTTTAATAGCAGGCATAAATCCAGATGAGGCCGTCTTGGACGACAACCTCCTAATAATCGAATATCCGCAAGAGAAAGTGGAGGCAGTGAGTGCTGCTTTTCAGCAAGTGTACAAGGTTATTGCAAGCATTCACCCAAATCATGACCTGGAAAACAGGGCACTTCTTCACCAATTCTATCTTCGTAATGATATTACGCAAAGGCGATCGGAGAATCTTGGATTTACAGGGTTTAATAAAGATCACTTGGCTTACGCCACCCATTACCGAGCCAAATGGGGATAACTCCCTGCTAGTTACAAAAGTGGAGTTCTAGCTCATCTTCGATTCATTAAAGAAAAAAAAGTCAGCAGGAGTCGATGGTATATCCAATATTGTACTACGACATTTACCGAAGGAAGCAATTGACATTTCTACCATACTGTTTAACAACGTGCTGAATAATACATATTATCCAGTGCAGTAGAAGCTGGGAGTGGTGAACTCGCCGATTTTATTCGGCATTTACACCAGCGATCTGATAGGTAATCTAACTTCGGGAATTGCGTATGCCAATGATCTAATCGCGTACAGATCAGGTCTAAAAGTTGAGGTCATCAAAATCCTTCTGCAGCGTGAATTTGACAAAATTCAGCGATTGTGTGATGACGGGATGTTAAAAATCAACGTTCAGAAATCAGTAACAATTCTGTTTACGACCCCTTTGGCTAAGGTCTCAAGGGATACGAGAAAAAACTGGCGCAAGCTGGTGATCGTAGGGCAATATGGACAGCCATATTGATGAGTAAAAGTGTAGTAAAGTACCTTGGCATTTGGATAGAAATATAAAAGCTGCTCTAACCAGGGCTAGGACAGCGTTTGCCCTGACGAAACGGTTGTTTTATAGCAGCTGGCTTGACAGCAAGGTGTAGGTGATTTGCTACATGGCCCTCATCAGGCCGATGATTCAACCGGTATGGTTCAACGTTGCCCCATCTCAAATGGAAAAGATTAGGGTGTTTGAGAGGCAGTACGCTGCCTTAGATTACACAAAAAACCAGAGTCAAAGTACACACACTATTAATCCAACCAAATTCTATATAACCGGACCAATATAAATAGAATTGATAATATTTTGGTAAAGCTGATTCGGGGTCACATTGCAAGAGCGATGTCATCAGCCAACAGTTTGATCTTCGGGGCTTACTACCCTAACGACGAATACTTCGAGAGTGTGCGTTTGAGCGGCTTTATCCCACCCGATACATTTCTCTATATCTTTGTAGTCGGAGGCTTGCACAGAATAGATTTACGGTACCGATAATCTAACACGTCGGCCAAAGAATTGTGGATAGGCGGCTACTGTATGATAGGGACGTCATCGCACAAGGCTCAATAGGACTGTGTCCGATCGGGACCGAAAAGATAGGGTGAAACAGGAGAACCAATTTTGGTGGTTGAATATAGCTTAAATGAACACGATATGGTAGTTGTTTTGTTACGTCTTGGAGGACTTACATAGTTTTAGGTGTTTAGTTTTAAGTAAGGGCAGTTATGATGGCACAAAAATACAAAAAAAAAAATACCAAAAATACAAAAATAACATAAAAACAAACAAGAAAGCTTGGTGTGGCTGTTATAGTCGTTAAGTAGTTTTAATTAGTTTTATTTTTTTTTTTTTTTAGTTTACGCACCTAATTTGTACTTACATTACCTAGCTGAGGTCCCTGTTTTGTATTTGTACAAACAAAAAAAGGTATGAGGTAGACCGAATTAAAAAAACTTCATGAAATTACTCTTATTCTCTCTTATTCAAGAATGTTGTCTCTAAAAATGTATTATACTCTTGTTATTCACTTTGACAAGCGATGCGACAAATTAAAAATTAAAAGACCCCTATCTTCTTTAATAAACATCACCATTGTTCCATTTTCAAAAAAAAAAATAACAAAACAACAACAACAAAATACAAAGGAGCAAAGAATCATTGATTTTTCTTTTAACTTTGGTAGGTAAGTGTTGACTTTCCGTTTTAAGGACACACAAGGGAAATTAAAAATTTAGCCCACACAAAACAAACATAAGATTCATTTTAAATTATAGATTTAAAATATAGAAGCTTTCAATTTAATTGATAAAAAAAGTAAATTTAACGAATATAAACACAAATCGGGTAGAGAATATAGTGTAGGATATGTCCCCTCACGACATTTAATGTGTCCTTTCTTAAATTTCATGGATTCATGCTGTAATTTATGGCTCCCGCACAGATTAAATGTACATTGTACAATGTACATACATAAGTTAAACTGCAAACTTACCACAAACGGAAACCGGAATTACAGTAGGTACACAGCAATCCTTTCTTCCTTGCAAATTCACAATCATCATCAACAACAACATCCACATTAACACTATATCCATTACAAACACGTAATAAATAACAAACTTTTGCACATGCAGATGGTTGAAAGGGGGGCGCGGAAATATATAACGATTAAGGTATCTAGCTATATATGTATCTTTAATATTAAAGCATAGTTCCTTAAAGGATATAAACACACAAACGATCATAAATCAATTATTTTCTCCTTTTCTATGTGTGTTTAGTAATCCCTTTATAGGCAATAATATCGAGCAAGTAAACAGAGCAACCTTTTTTTAAACAGCAGTAGGGGATTGTTTAACATGGAGGCCTAAGTATAGTAAGTTTACACATTGAAAATTTGTAATCAAATAATTTGTGGAACATAATAATTTAAGCTGCAAACTGGCAAGAATAAAACAATGTATTTGCTTCTCATTTATGAACTATTCGTTGAACGTATTTATTGCATTTTGTATTTATTCACCATGAAAGTCCCAGCCACAAAATATTAAAATTAATTTTTTGGGAGGCATTTATTGTAAGAGCTAGTACCTAGAACCAAATTGAAATGAAAACTGGTGGTTTTCGTGGAGTCCCCAGTTTTCAAAAGCACCAAAAGTCCCAAGCGGGGCACAGGAACTGAGCGTGACCTATCTATTTTAGAATTGAGGAACTTGCATCAAAAAAAAAAGGGGGAAGATCCAATTTTGAAGAGTTTTGGTGAAATCAATAAATGTAATTTTAACTTAGTTCTGTCAAAAAATAAAAGGAGAGCAGAGATTGCATCTACCACAATCCACATACTAATTTTCTTGTTTTTACCAAGAGTTTTTAAAACTGGACCTGCCCTCCTTTTGATGTAAGGTCGTCAAATTTTTGTTTACGAAATTGGATATTTGTAAGGCCCTCTAGCAAACAGAAAATAAAAAAAGAACAAAAAATAAAGTGCATTTTTGGGTCACACGTACTTGCTCTTAGGGTCAAAGTTGCTGTGCACCTTAAAGCTTCTTACGTAAAGTTTAAAAAAATAAATAATTTTATAAGAAGATATAAAATAATTTTAAAATTGTTAAGATTCTCTTGTGTAAAAAATTTCTTTTTTTAATAGTATGCACGCTTTTTTGCTCGTTATTTCTCCCTTTTTATCGCGGTAATCCACGTAATTCTGCATATTTTTCACTTTTCAGGTATTTTTCACCGAATTTCCACACCGTTTTTTCCGGCGGTACTAAGTGCTTTTTTCATGACTTCCCATGCTATTCTCAATAGTATTCCGCAATCTTTCAGCGCGATATTTTAACGCTATTCCACGGTTTTTACCGCGGTAGTCTTCGGTATTTCCGCAACTTTCTTCGCTTTTTTCAGCGGTATTTTACTATTTTCCCGGGTTTCTAAACGGTTTTTTCATTACCTCCTTTGTTATTCTGCGCAAAATTCCAAAATCTATTACCAGTATCACGCGATTTTTTTTGGTATTCCACACTTTTTACAGCGGTATTTCGCATATTTTTCTGAGACTTTTCTTAAACGCTTTTCTTCACGACTTTCCGCGGTACTTAAACGCGTTTTTCTCCTAAACTAAATGAATTCTTTATATTCCGCATTTTACTTTCTGAAGTATTACCTATAGTTTACCTATACATCAATTTAACCAAATTGTGACGGTATTTGAGTCCAATGATTTCAAACAAACATTCAAATTCATAGATGAATAATACGAAACAGCACTAAAATTTGTTTTGTCTTTCTTAAAACTGATTTTATAAATTTCGAGTTTTATCGAAAACTAGTTTTTTAGAATTCGAGTTTTATGTAGATGTCAGAACTCCTGTGAATAATATCGATTTGTGGAAAATTTGGAATTTAAAACTAATTTTGGCATAAAACAAATTTTGAAATGAGTCAATAATATGGCCGTAAGTGAATAATAAGATAATTTCCATAGCTAAACCTAATTGATTTATTGAAGAAAATCTTATTAAAATTTAAGTAAGATTTTCACATATTTTTGTATTTGGCACTTAAGCCAACATTTTCTCCGTTATTTTGGATAGTAGGCTGGCCTAGAGAGTAGAATGCGCCTATAATAGTCTCGACATTCAGGTTCAATACCCAGCATGAACCTTTTTTTATTTTAATTTTCTATTAAAAATTATAAGGTTATCTTCTTGGATAAAAATTATATGAAAATCTTATAGTTTTTCTTCTATTTTATGTGGTCGATTTTTCTCTGTGAAGTCCAAGTCCATGACTGGGACTAGAATAAATTAAACTCATTACAAGTCACAAAACCAGCAAATTGAAATATTTCGTAAGTCTATTTCATTTCCATACTTCAACTAAGGACAAGTATTAAAATTAAGAGAAAAAGGTTAAGGTAGATTAAGGAAACTTGACATTTTTTTCAATCAAACAAAGTTTTTTTTTCGAAATAAAAGTAGTGAAATATGAGACTGAAAATTTGACAATACACAATACTTAACTGGTTTCACGAACATTTAACAGCCTTTTAAATTTTAAAATGACCTTTTTAAATGATTATGAAAAAGTTTTCACTTATTATTCTATCATAAGTTTATCACTGGCCTAAAGAATGTAGACTTAAAAAAAGACACGTTCCAAACGATAATAATCTTGGAGTTCACCTGAGTTGAATACATATTTCGTGGTTTAAAATATCGAAATGAATATTTGAGGCATGTTCATTTATAAATTTTTAAATTTTCTATTTTTAATATTTATTTATTGGCTAACACAACCTGCAAATTTAAACGAGCCCCCGGGTGCCAATATACTGAATGTATCAACACACACATATGCGCTACCGTGTAAAGTACACATTTTGCAGAAAATACACACGTGCTATAAGCCTTCGCATTGGCATTGGCCAAGTGCAAGGACCTTTTCTGTATGTACCTTCCTGAAAGTGGAGGCTCAGACGAGAATATCCTTTTTATTGGAGGAAATGTTGACAGGTGGAATTTGATGGTTTGTAATTATCCACTTCTGTATTTTCAAGTGCCATTATTTTTTTTTCCTCTCCTATGTACCTCATTTTTATTTTTCTTGTTACACTTCACTCTGTGGCAAATGATGGATGGATTGATGAGAGAGCCTTATCCAAGGCACAAAAGCATATTATACCTACTAAGAAAACTCGAACATGGGGTTAAATCGCTTAGCTTTTTAAGTTCATTTTAATGGATTTGACCTTATTTCACTTGAACGAAACTCAATATCCTTCTTGTTTTGTCGTCGTCGTCGTCGTAGTTTTCATCCTTTTGGCAGTCGTCGTAGTTGTATAGTGTGGTCGTTTTTGAACTTGACGTTGACAATGTTTTTTTTTTTGCAAAAGTTTGTTTGGCAGGGTGCTTCTTTGAGGCAGCTGTTTCTGAAGCAGGTAATTATAACAAAATATTATAAATTTTTGTTGGATCGTTGAATTTGTGTTGAGTTTTTCTTAAGACTCTTGTTGACTTGTTTGTGTTGCTATAAGCTGGGCAAATATGGCATTCCTTTAGGAAAAATATAAAATTACCCTTAGGATAAAAAGCAGACATAATAACAAATTATACCTCTTTTTAACTATTGAGTATTTTATTTATATTTCCTTGGACACTCATAAGATAAATACGATTTTTATTTCACAACGTTCCTATATATTTTAGGTATCTTTTACATTATAAGAAAATGAAAAAAAAAATCAGGATAAATAAAGTTTTATACCGATTGAAGGAGGGTTGCTTGTCTTTATGCATTTGCTGGAACCGAAACTATCTGAAATATCCCATGTGTATAGATTTGTTTTGATTTTCAAAACGGATTCCTTTCTTTTAGAATTGTTTCGTTAAAGTTTCTTTAGTTTTTGTTTTTCGCTTTTGTGTTACCAATATCATTTTAAAGAGGCTCTTTGGGAATTTTTTTGAATTTTGGGATTTTAAAATACATTACTAGAGCTAGTATCACGCGATTTGTGAAAAAATTAAAATTTGTGTAAAAAATTGTGTATTTTTGTCATCAAAATGCAACAAAAAAAAAAACATTTGAACGACCAATTAAATGACAGCAAATGAGATACAAAAACGATTTGTATGTGAATTTCTGTCATCCGAATTGTGGTTCAGATGCTTTTGAGTATTTTAATTGCAAAAATACACAATTTTTTGTGTATACACTAGTCGTGTGATTTAAGCTTAAACAACGTTTTAAGTTAAAGAAACTAATTGAATAATTCCTCCTTTGAGTGATTTTCAAGTGATATATTTTATAATTGTTTACGGTTATGCATAATTAATTTTAAAAGTAATTGGCAAAACATTTATTGACGATTAGTGGGTCTTCTGTCGGACTCGTCCTAGAACTGCAGCTTAAACCACTGACTAAAGCGTTGTTGTGTAAACCTTGTGGTTAAATGCTATCGGTGGGGAAGGGAACTTGTTTTTTTTGGGATTAGAAATTGGATATTAAATCTAATTTGTTGACATCGATCACCGAACGCAACATTTGTAAAAAAACAAAAAAAAAAATTAGGTAACAAAATAAATAAAATCGATGGGGGGGGGAGCGGGGGGGGGGTGATTATTTTATTTTACATTGTCTTGTACCCTTTTTGTTTTAAGATTTAAATGTTCCTATCAATTTGTAGTCCATTTCGAGAAAACTGAAAAGTCAAGAAAGAGTCAAAAAAACTTGATAGTTTCGATATATCTGAGAAAGATATATGTACATATTCATTTAAGTTAACACTTATTATATTGGAATTTTTGAAGAGCTGTATTTCAATATCTATAATATGGACCTACAGAGCTACGCTTACACTTAAATTCTACCAAATTTTGTCTTCTTTATGCATTTAAAATTCAGATTTTAGTAGTTATAAGATAAAAAACGAAAAAGTTCAAAAGTTATGAGGTTTTTGGTACACCATGCAGCTAGCACATATGTATCTTTTGAAGCTGCAACTATTGGTATATATTCCAATAACATCCAAAAAATTAGCGATGTGCAATTTTTTGCAACCTAGTATGTCTTTTAAACTGCTTTAAAAGTTATGGATTTTAGACCACTTACATGAGGACTTCTGCTTACAGTACCTACACTGCAGATCACCTAAAAAAGACGAAGTTGAAGTACTAATAAATACTTTTTCGTTTGAGAAACTTTCCCATTTTGTTGGTTCTGCACCGAGAGGTTTCATACAAATTTGCTCATCATCCTTTAATTTACTCATAAACAAATTTCAGATTTGGCGTTTTTCTTTTAAATTTTATCAAAAATATTGAAAAGTAACTAGAATAAACATTTCTAGAATGTTTCGATTCTAGACGAACATATCGACAGCGGAATAAAGTTAAATTTTTCTAGGTCCTTAGTAAATCCTATGGAGTTAGAACAATTTTGTTTTTCACCGACGATATATTCAAAACAGTTGAAAACCACTAACGAAGTAATTTTCCTAAAACTTCAAACTTAATTTTCTTGCAGAAACCCTTAAACAGCCTTTAAAACACCTGTATCTCATTTTGCATTACATAAAGGGAGTTTCTCTGTCTTTTTTGGACAAACACAAAATGAACCTTAAACAACAACTACAAAATGGCAAAGTTGAACAGTGTTTCATCCCAAGTAAATAATAACATTTTACATTTATACAGTTTGTGGTTGTTTCATCAAACCTCCAAAAGTGTATAGCGGGAAAATCCAAATGTCGCACTGCGGATGTTGTTTCCAGTTTCGCATTCACTTGTGCTACCTCTATTATCCTGAAGTTCACATCCCACAATGAATGTGTGCCTTAGGACTTTCAACACAGAGACCACCATTTGCTTCCTGGGTTATAATATAGCGTGTGCTTTCTACTTTAGACAGCAATTCGAATTTGTCTGTTTGCATGGATCGTCCTCGTGTCGAAACGAGGTGGGAGGAGGGTAGAGAGGATGTAAGTTGCAAAAAGGCGGGACGCATAATGAAGGCCTTGAGCAAACTCACAAAATGTCTGAGCCGCCATCCGAAGGTGCTTCCTTGAAGGATGTTTTTGTTTACTTGTGTCTATTTTCTTTGTTAGCTGTGCCATTGACAATTTAGAAAAATAATTATATTTGACACTGAGTATGGGTTTTGTTTTTATTTTAGACAATATTTCACCTTGGTCTATACGTTGAGTAATTGCAAAGGCTATTCGTCCTCATTTGTTGACCTTGATTCTGGCAGTTTAATGAGTGACACAAGTTTTTTGTTTTCTTCTGAACTTTTTCAAAGTTTTCGAAATTAAAATTTTGTTCGTTTTCAAGGTCTCACATTGAATTAGATATGTGTTGTGCCAATTTGATTGATTTGTGTAAATAAAAGCAAAAGCGTCAATATTCAGAGCTTAAAAAGACATATTGAAATATTCAATTGAGCCAAGTAAAAAGGAAAAGCATCCATCTTTGCTGGTACAATAAATTAAACGCGATTCAAGGATAAATGCCAAAAGCAGTTAGGTTACAAAGTTAATTAATCCAATGGGAGTTATTAAGACTAACGATGGAAATCTTTTTTTATTAGATAAAGGCATTAATAAAATGCCTTTGAGATTAAGGCATAATTAAGAATGTAAACTTTTTTTTTGGAGGAAGAGAAGAAGATGAATGACATTTGAAGCGTATTGATTTAATTTAATTTAACAAAGCAGAGAGGAGCAAGCGTAAACAAAAAAAAAATGGTTGGTGTATTCTGTTTTTATTAGTGCAAAATATTGAAAGTGCAATTAAAAACTTGCTGAAGAAGATGAAAGGACAAATTGCGAATATACATACAAATGTGTATGTTTTGTCAAATAAAATTTGAACCTTCTTAATTCAACTTTATTCACAATGACTCCTCCTTAATATTTTGAATTTGACGACCGTTGGATTACTTAGCTATGCCAAAAATTACATTGAGCTCTCTTCTATCTTAATCAAATGGGTGCAATCTCTAAAATGAAGGCAATTATGTACACGGCATTTTGACTAAAAAACGTGTCTTTTAGTATTTTGTTTGCATTCAAATAGGGTTTCCGTATACTTTTGTAAATTTTATATTTGGCACCTGATATTTTTTAGACATAAGAAATTCAGAATTAGATGTACATTTAAGCCATTAACTATACCAAAATTTATACTATTTTGTTTAAACAAAAATTATTTGAGAGTGTTTTTTTTCAGGGTTACCACATTCTAAGCTCTACAGTCAATTTTTTTTTTTTAATTTCATGTGTTTGGCAATATTAATAACTTCGTTTTTTTAATAAAACAAAAAGTGATGATGCATAAAGTGATGTAGTTTTTTTTTTTGTTCAAACACGATTGCCACGTACCCAATTTTGTGCAAAAATAATGGTACATTATTTTTCTGCACGAATAAACTTAATTAAAGTGGTTATTGAAGCTCAATTTGATATATATCGAGCATACATCAATTAAACATCATTCTGGGAACGCCTGGTTTTTGTTTTATGATGTAAAATAGAGTACCACTACAACAAAACGTCATTTCCGGGAACGTCTTTAGGCTATAAATGAGTTTTACAGTATTCTGGAAACAAATCTAAATGTTTTTGATATTTTTTAAGGAACAAAAAAAAAACAGGAATGAATCATTTTTGATTAATACAGGTATATAATAATGCATAATTCAGATTGACATAGTCTTAAGACCACCACAGTCGTTTTGGGAACATAGTCATCATTTTCTAATGCCTTCATCCTTTCCGGGCACGCTGTTTTATGCATTTTTAAAAGCAAAATCTTAAATTTTTATGAAAGAATTCAGCATTATACCAATATGGCACTAATAATAAGTGCTGCCCTCATGAAATAAATAATTTAACAAAAATTTTATATAAAATCCACATATTTTTTTAAATATTCATCATAAAACACAGAAAAAATTACATATGTATAAATATCCAAACAATTTTTTTAGTTTATTTAAGAAATTTATTTAACTGAATTTTACCAACTTATATTGATCTTGGCTTAGTTATTGGAATAGATCCACTTTAAAAATGGATCAAATTTCTATATTTTACGATAAATTCAAAAATAAATAATTTTTAGCTTTGCCCGTTTAGGAACTACCAAATGATTACTAAACTCAACATATTAGCGTAAAAACTTAATTATTCATTAAAGTTTATTTTTAATAATTTGGACATTTTTGTTAAAAGTTCTCAAACGTTTATAATATTCTTCGATGTTATCACATTCAGGAGTCATTTTTGTATAAATTAACTGAACAGTTTTTGTTTGATTAAAACATCAATTATTCCAACAACAAAAAACAAAAACAAAACACTCATACGCCCTAGTGACCGAAGTCTGTTCTTACTTCCTCATAGGACAAGTGTTGGTTTTTTGTCAAAAAAGTAATTAAGGTGTTAATTAAAACCAAGTTACGATGATTGAGTAGTTAAGAAGTTATTTTCGTCGTGTTGTGTGTCTCTGTTCACCTTATATGATCATTACTGGTTCAACTGATTTCGTTCGAAACTCGTTAACAGGGTCTTCTTACTACTTGAAAAAGTATTTCACATTAAATATAAAAAAAAAAACTTTCCATGATCTGTTGAGGTAATGGATTATTTTGATCCGTTTAGCTTTCTAGGATTATACCTGTCTCACTGATGCGAAGAAAAAGTCCTCACAACACTTGATTTCTCACTCAACAAAATATCATGCAATATAAATTGGATATTTCGATGGTTAGGCTCAGGTAAATATAAATCCGCAACATGTACTAATCTAATCCGGAAAATCAAAATTTGGCTATTGAGTGGTAATAAGTCTTTTAACTGGTTGTTCAATAAATAAAAACAAGACTGCCTAGCCTTCAATCCATTACATTTAATAGGTCCCCTTTTTTTTGTCTTTGTTTTTAATATTGCAGATGCATCTTCATTTTAATTTTCACTTCTGTAAACTCATGAAAGATGTTAACCCAGAAAAAATAAAAACATTATGACAGCACGTATAATTTGTCAGGACACATACATATACATACATATGTACTTGAATCCATCATATCTTATATAAAGCATCACAATAAGCAAATAGAAACAATAAAGTCCAATGGGATATATGCATGCAGTTGCTCAGTGCTCATTCATGCATAAAAGTGCGTTAAATCGCCCGAAAAAATAGAGAACGAACATCTTTCTTTCATGGCTTACATTTTTAAAGACAAATACGAATATATATAAATTATTAAATCTTTCACACCCTTCTACAAGTTTCCGAAGCCTATAAATGTAAAGTTTTTATTCATCCAGGGCATTGATATAGTATAGGAAATAACGTTGTGTTTTGCATACTTTTTTACTTGGTCTATATGGCAAGTATTGGTTTTGTGTAAAAAAATGGGAGGAGTTATACCTTCCATCGGCCTGGTTTTCTTTGCATCGGAAATATGGGTATTTGATCCAAAAAAATTATCGAAATGAGTGTTTCTTATTTAAAAATGTAATACATAGGTCCCATTTAAAATTTCAATAAAAAAAACAAAATTACGCATACACCACAGTGACAGTGTATTTGTTTTTTAATGTTTGACTAAAAATTGATAGGATAGGCATGACGAAAACGCCTTCATCATCGCAATGTTGGTTTTAATTAAAACCTCAATTTCTTTTGACACGAAACCAATACTTGCCCTATAGAACAAGTACAAATATTTTTTAAATATTATTTATTAGCATTCGTTTCCATTGAATGAAGAAATTTGAATCAATAAGAAGAAGAGTAAGAAGTTAATCCAATTGTTAAATCTGTTTACGAGGTAAACAAAAAAAAAATAAAATAAACTTATTTCTATGTCTTAAGGCACCTTAATTGTATCTTCTTTTCAATATAAAAACAAAGCAAAGCACTACATCACGTCGCAGCCCTGAATTTAATTTTTATTTTCCTTCCATTCTTGTGTTGCTGTTTTTTTTTTGTCTCAACCTTTTGTCATAATTTCTTTTTATTATTCCTCTTGAATAATTTTTCATTATCATGAAAACCACTTGCGTGGTTTAATTTTTGTGAGATAATGAAACGTGACACGTAATGCACTCTTGAAAGGAAAATAATATGTTAATTTTATTTTTATTGACATTTTATATAAAAAAGATAAAAATAAAACAAAAGCAAAGGAAAAGAAAAGAAATGAAAAAAAAAGAATAAAAAACGAAACAATTATGGATGATTAAATGAAACAAAAAATTTATTAGCCTCAAGAAAAATTAAGTCTAGACAAGAAATTTTGAAGACATCGACCAAACAATCAATTTCATTTCGAAGTTGAAGTGAAATATCAATTAAAAAGAACAGATTGATGAGGTCCATCAAGTCCCATTGTAATTGTTGACGTTTAGAGTGGAATGGAATGAGTGGAGTTTCATTTTAAACACGAAAAATAAAAAAAAATATTCAAACAAAAAAGTTTTAAAGTCATATTGTAACACTTTTTACACAGATAACACTCAATTGTATACCCAGGCGATGAATAATTTAACTTAACTTCAAACTGTTTTCACACGCTTTTCCATTTTCCACTCAAATTATCTCAATTTTTATTGTATTCTCACTAAACCCTTGAATTCGGGTATATCCTTATCGTTTTCATTTACATACAAATACAAAAATCGAAAGGATTTCTTCGTAAAATGTCGATTTTACCTCTTTTTTTTTAGTCGTCACTCACACTCAAAATTATTTCATTTCCAGCTGATGTCTCACATTTAAACGAAAATCGTTATCCTTATAGAATTTTCATGTCGTCCTTGAGAAGTAAACCTGCAATTTGCGCAAAATAAAGATAAATCTCATTCGTTATGCTCCCTTGGAGACATGTTAAAAATGTGTTACAATACTCTTTAAAAATGCAGTAGGCCATTACTACTATGCATGAATTGAAGATAAAGAGAGAAAGACCAAACAAGAGACAGAGATAGTATCTAAACCTATTTTTATCGAGTGTTTTAAGCGGTTTGAAAACTTAAGAAACGCATAAGGATAATATCTACTTCTGTTAATCTCATCTAGTGGGGGAAAAAATGTATCTTAAATTATGCCAAGAAGAGATTCTTGTTGTTTACTTTTTTTTTGTTCATTCATGAACAATATTATCATGAGGCTGCTGGTGTTCTACGAGTATAACTTAAGTACCATAACCTATACCTACCTCGCTATCTCACTCAATATACATTATAGAAGGATAGAACTTATTTACACGCTGAGACTTAACAAGAAAAGTGCTTCCCTAATTGCATCTAAAATATATGAAAAGGATGTTTTTGTATTCTATAAATAAAAGATTGTTTTGTCTTAAGCCTATATAATAGAGGAGGCTTGCTTTAGAGGGTATAGTCTCTAGTTTTTATGTTTTAAATATGAAATTATATTCAAAATGTCTGTTTTCACTTTAAAGACTATACTCTTTTTTTTTTTGATTCAGAATTGTTGAGGAATGTGATGATTTCTATTCGTCTACAAATCTCTTCATAGCCATCATATCTTTGAACGATTTTAAATAAGACTTTTTTTATATTATTTTGATTTAAATTTTAATTGGATCTTTGTTTTTATGAGCACAACAACGACACAATTCATGTACATATTTTATTCACAAGGTAATCAGAATGAAAAAATATTTATGTTTCATTGTGCAAAAAAAAAAAAAACAAAGAAAGACAAAAGCAGCTGTTGCATAACAAATACACACTGTCCCTTTGTCAAAAAAATAATATAAAACAAATGAAATAAATTTTTGAGAATGGTCTTTAAATGCAAACTGAGATTCAAAACAAATTGATAACCTAAAGTGTATGTTTGTATGTGAGGCATGCGATGTCTAATGGCATCATATGTTCATTGTTTTCATTGAAAAGAATAGAATTTGACAAATTGCTTTGAAATGTTTTTGTTTATTTTTTGTTGTTTGTTCAAATACAAATATCAGTGATTGCCAAAAAAATTAAATTAAATGTCAAAGCATTTTTTTTTGTTTGGTCTGCATGCTGCAAATGAAGGCATTTAATTTGATTTTGAGAATTTTTTTTTTTTTTATATATTTGGGTTCTTTTGTAAGGGAATTTGTCTCAAAGGAGTTCTTTTTCATAATATTCTGTTTTGATACAAGTGGTTTTTCAAAAACATAACACAATATAGTCAATTTAATTTTCATTAGCAAATTCTATAGTAAGAATGTAAATTTAAATTTAAATTCATATAAAAACAACAAAAAAAAATCCAAATTAAATTAAAAAAAAAAAGTTACGCATACGCCCCAGTGAACTTGTAAGTTAATTTTATATTCTGTTTCAAATAACCCAAATTCTTAAAAATATTTTTTTTTTCACTAAAATTAAAATAGTAGTCTTGAGCTAATATTTGGTTTGATTCTTGATTCTCTGGGTAAATAAAAACATTCATACCAAATTTGATCATTTTACCATTACTTTAAACAAGTTTTCGGTAAAAAAAACATGTACCTGTTGCACTGAAACTCAAACTATACACAAAAAGGATCATTACTATAAGAGGTATCATACACTGGGGGACAAAAAATAAGGTAGAATCAACAAAAAATACTTTAAATCAAAGTAAAACGTCAACAATTTGGGTAAAAAAACGAAAATCTTAAAATCAAAAACGTTTCCACTTTAAATACGAAAACGCGAAAATATGCCTGAGTCAATTATTTTAAGAGGCATAACGAAAAGGCAAAAATCCAAGATGGCTGCAGATTTTATTTCCAAAAATAGCGCATTAAACTTAACGGGGATTGTTAGGACTTTGCTGATATGAGTAAGAAGAAGTCATTATTGATCGAAAAAAGAGAATTTCAGTAGTTAGACTTTTCACCTTACTACTAACATTTTCTCCCATTTGCTGTGTTCGTTAAATTAACAGTGATAAAGGGGACCTACTATACTTACTGCCGGTTCTGAGAATTTTTTTTTCAACATTGTAAGTATGAAGTTTATTTTTTCAAAAACTATTGACAACAAAACTGACAGACCTGGGAAATTAGACAAAAAAAACCCCTGACCCGGACAAAATACTGTAAAGCATTTTTATTGGTGGAAATTCAATCAATCATATCTCAAAAGTCCTAACGAATCCCGTTTGGGGTTTGGCAATTGCAATTGTAATGCAATTTTTGGTAAGGCTATATCTATTAAACTGATTGTTCTTGGAAGATCATTTGAATGTTAAAACAAGATTATTTGTATATTGAATCCATTGAGGTCAAAACCGAGGCCAGTACGACTTAATTAAGTGCCTATAATAGTTCTTTTAATGTAAATTCCTATTTTATGTTCAACAGAGGTAATTTTTCAGAAAATCCTCTTTCAATAGTGATACTGATACAGCGATAAAATTTGACATGAACGTTTAATATGCCATGACACACAAGAAACAGAAGAGTGCATCGAAATATTTTAGTTGAAAAGGTGTTTTTTTTTTAATGGAGAAAGAACGTTGTGCAACGAGTTAAAGGGTCAATTTTTTCAATTATACTGCTTTAACATGGGAAATTTCGGGAAAATGCCATTGAGGGTTTTTTGAGTGTCGAGTGTTTTGGTACTCGTTGTACAACGTTCTTTCTCCATTAAAAAAAAAGTCCACAAATGTCCACCAAAAATGTATATTTTTATTTATTTTTTTTTTTAACAACAAAAAAAATGAACTTGAGCTGTTCTAGCTATTTGCCACAGATATTAACTTAGCTTGAAATTGTAAGCTGCTTGTGCTTATGTGATTTATTTACAAGAAAAGTTAAAAGAATTAAAAAAAAAGTTTTTATTCAATTTTTTTTTAATTTTTGTTGATATTATTTTTAATAATACTGCCATTTAAAATGTCTGTTAACAAGTTTTAAACAAAATTGATTGAACTGTTTACGAGATATACACAAATTGACAAACAAAAAAAACCAGCAGCATTTTTTTCCGTTATCCACTTTTTTAAAGAAAACAAAAAAAGAAACGCGATTAAGTTGCAATCACTTTGAATAATACAGACAACATTTTTAATCAAAATCGTTAGAGCCATTTTTGAGAAAACTCGAAAAACTTCTCGTTCTAGACAACTTTTTAAATAACATAAAAATTATCTGCACAAAATTTGAAGAAAATCCTTTCACACATTTGGGCAGTGAAAATGTGTATAATTAGACACACAGACTGACTAACGGACAGAATAACGAAAACACTTTTTTGGACTTCTCCATCATAGAGCAATGTTGGTTTCGGTTGAAGTCTTGATTTTTTACTACACGAATCCAATACTTTCCTAATAGAGCAAGTAAAAAATCAACCAAACAATTTGAGTATAGGTAGGTAGATTGGCATCAATCATAACAGCCTTAGTGCAATAATATAATAGTAGGTAGTCGGCGATAACAACGTGTGTTTCAAATCATTCCTCAAACCCTAATTCCAAACCATCACAATTAATAAACCACTGCTGCACAAGTGCACAAGACTAATAATTATTGTCTTAATCATATTCTATGTAGGTATAAACACGAAATTAAAAAAAAAAAACATTTATTCATGACAAAAAACGGAAACAGTAGGAAGCTTAATCGAAAAAATAATAAAATATTAATTACTACATAAATCACTATGGGTTAAGCTGATTGGTTTCAATGAGCTTAGCAGCACCAAGCTGTTTCAGATATCGGTTCATAAATAATTTAATCGATTTACCAAAAAAAAAAAAAAACCAAAACAGAACTGCTAAGCCGTAAATCTTAACTTTCTCAGCATAAAAGGTTAAATAATGAAAAACAATGTTGGCACGTTCACATTATGTGAGTAGGTACCTCTTATATACACATAGGCATACATTACATATGTATATGTTTGTACTGTACAAAACCTACATGTCATCTTGAGTCTGATTTGTGACACTAAAGGAGGGGTTGAGATGAACATATACCTGAAAAGATCCTTGACTTTTATTTTCATTTTTTACTCAAAGAAAACGAGAAGAACACGTTTCGCTTTTGAACTTGAGATGTGCCAACAGTATGAATACTTCCAAACCAAAAAAAAAAATAAAAAAAAAAATAACCTGCATTATAGTGCAAAATAATTCATACTCTAGGATTTTGTCCCGCCTATTTTTATCCTTGCTGCAGGACGACGTCGACAAAAAACAAAATCAAGCAAGAACTAAGTCAATACGCAGTCTAGCTACGTCATAACAAAAAAAAGCAAAAAAGGTTGAGCTTCTTTTATATTCTGCAGCAATAAATATTTCAAAAACAAAAAAAAACAAAAAAAAAAAAACGAAAAAAATAAATAAACTGGAAAAGTAGTGTATATTTCTGGAGAATCATGAAGTGTGGCAGTGAGCTCTGTGTTCCGTTCTCTTGACTGTCTATATATCCTTGACTTTGTTAGCTGTTGCATAAAAAAGGAAGTATGACCCTGCTATACATATATTATATGTATGCTGGGGGTTTGAACTTGGAATTCTAAAATGCCGCCTGCATGTGCATGGACATAGTGAATATTTATAATTTACATGAAAATTTCTTTGACTTTTTTATGGGAAAACTTTGACTTTCAAAAAAAAAAACAAAATTCTACTTTTTGTTAGTTGTTCTGAAGAAAAGAAGAAAATTATTTTCATCGATTCGACATTAATTACTCATCAAAATAATTTCAAAAACTTTTGTTTTAAGCCATTTTCAGTAATTCGTATGGTACCAATTTATTTAGGTTTATTCTAAAGCATATTTCATTAAAATTTCGTCTATATACATTAAGTCTTTTAATTACTTTAATGAAAATGCAGTGTATTTTTGCCAAGGATACATACATCAATCTTCAATCTGCAGCCAAGTTCAATAATAGATTTTAATGTAAGGTCAGTTTAACATTCTAATAGACACGTGCAGCCTTGATTTAAACAGCTAATAACAAAATTATTATACAGGCATACAAATTAAATTAAAATAGAACAATTGAAGCATATTATTTTATGCAATAACCAGATAACTCCACTCTATTCGAAGTTGAGAAAAACGGAAAAACTGTTAATAAAATATAAAACCAATATTATTTTAGTCCATATCCGCTACACTAGTGGAAAACATTAAAGGGTAAATAAAAAATATGAATTATGTAAATTGGTAATCCAAAATATTGATTTTTACCAAAAATTTTCAGATGTAAATATTCCGGTTTTTGGATAGCTCCATTGTTTCTGGTATTCTCCATACAAAAGATATATTTTTGGAGGGTTTTTGTATGAAAAGTACAAGAAGAAAAAAAAGACTGAATTTCGACCTAAGTTTAGCTAATCCTCAACTTTTGGTTTTTACAGATTCCAATTATTTTGATTCTAACAAAAGTTATCGTGTCTACAAATTTACAACGATAACGACGCCAACATCGACACCGAAATCGACGCCGACGGCAACAACTGCGCACGAACATAAAAAAGTCTCGAAAACGTATTTTCTTAACGTTTTAAGATGAAATAGATTAATTCTGAAAAAAAATGTTTGTGCCAATCGCTATGCTTATCCTATACACTACGTGTACGGAAAAGTAATATGATTATTTTTTAGTGATTTTTGAAAAATAGTCGAATAGAGATAAAACAAAAAGAATTTGAAACCTCAAGTTCTTAGGTCTTTTGCTCAATTGTTTTTAAAAATCACCGGTATCACTTAGTGATATGAAAAAGCGTCAAACCAAAATTTAACTTTTTTTTTTGTTTATTTTTTGGATGCTACTTTTTGAAAATTTTTTTTTGACGTAAGTCTTTATAGATCCAGAAAGCTTGTTTAGTCAACTTCAATATAAAAGTATTTGAGTAGAAAATTACGTTTATAAATATTTTTGTTCTAATAGGACGATTCCGCTACACACGATTTTGGACATTAATTTTTAAATCACAGATTTGTATATTTTTTGAATGCAATTATTTAAAAGAACATCTAAATTTAATTATTAAACAACTATTATGAGCCTGAGTTTATAATAAACCATTGAGGAGATTCCAAGTTTTTGTGCAATCTGAAATCGATGCTTACAAATTAATATTTGCAGCAAATTTATTACTCGCCATTTGATCTTATATAACTTTAAACCATGCAGTGACAACATTGACACATGCGTTCATAAAAAGAAATGTAGATAATTATATTTGACTAAAAACCTTATTTTCATTAATTGGCTTCCGTGATAAAAAAAAAATAAAAAATCGGTTGTCCTATATAATCCATGTCATTCATTCATTTGTAGAAGTTAGAAAATATCCAAGCAAAACTTATTATTACTTAAATCTACCGCATGCAAGTTGAACTGAAAAAATGTTCCACCTGCTATAGCTATAAAAATAAATAGCTCATTGTTTTCTTCAGCTTTTTTAAATTTTGTAAATATATCCTAATTTTCGATTGATATCGTATCTTTCAAAATATGTACAAATAATACTAAAATAGGTTCACAAATTGCAGGCATTTTTGATTTTGTTCAACAATCTAAAAGGGCAGGGCCGATTGTGTTTAACCCGCGATGTCACTTATTGAGTTCCTTTTGAGACATTTAATTGAAAATTTTAAAATGAGTCAGAGAGAACAGGCAGAAATGTAACAGGCGAAAATCTTCATTAAAAATGTTTATTATTCTATTAGAAAAAGGCAGTAAATGAGTAAAAATGTTGCACTCGCGATAATGAAATAGGTAATTTGTGTTGGTCCAGTTTTCATTGTTATAACTTTACATAATCTTCATAAATATATCAAAATTTTGGAACCATGCACTCTTAACTTCTTATCCAGATATGCTTCTAGATATATGCAATGAAGATGAATGTTTGAACACACTGGAAAGATTCGTTTAAAAAAAGGCAAAATTTGGCTATTTCAAAAATATAAACACCAGATTTACGTAGCCTACAAAAGAATATAGCTCTTGCTTGTCTGTTGGAAAACAGAAACTCGCTAGTTTTCATACAATATTTCTTATATTACATTGGGCTCTAGAAAAGAAGTTCTGACCCATTTACTATTCCGCAGTTAAAATTTAAGAAACCATATATTCATTTCCAGGAGTACAAACCAATAACTCTATATTCAGTTTATTCCCTTTCCGAATTTATTCCATTGGAAATATAAAGCAACAAATCTTCAAGATAAACGACTTTCCAAAGTGAACACCATTCAACAACTAAACTCTCCATTACAAGTCCAATATAACTTCAACAGACGCAAAGATATCAATGAATCGTGAAATCCCTTCCAATTCCATTTGACTTAGGTACACATTTTACTTGTGCACTTGTAAGGCAGAAACATGAAGTTTAAGTAAAAGACATCAGCCATGAATGTATAAAAAGGATTGCAATGAATTAATCTTTCATATATACATCTTGGGGGATTATACTCAAGCAATTCAAACCCCAAAGGACACAAATCTACAGCAAAATGTAGGACTTGTACATTTGAATGTCAAATATGTCACACTTTTTTTTATAATATAAAGTAATGGATACTTGGGGTAAACAGCAGGGATGGATTATCCTTTGCTAAATGGACTTTGCAGATTTGAGGGATTTCTTGTTCCGATATTTTGATTTCGATCTCGCTTAAAGGACTTCAGAATGTTTACAGAAATGGAACACGAACTGTACACAACTTCTATACACAGCTTCTCAGTTAAAGCTTCTTAAAGCCTTAGTCCATCCCTGTGCCTGGGTACACACTATATTCCCACTTTAGTTCTTATCCTCGCCAAATCTCATTTTACGAAGGTATTTTTCCCTTCATAATGTAAAAATTTATGTATATGCAACAACACTGTTAGTTTTTCCATTTTTAATCTTTTTTTTTCCATAAGAAGAAAGTGCACTTTCTGCTTGACTACCTGAATGCCTTTGGTGTGTTGCTGGATTCTCCTTCCTCTATGTGTGCATCCTGTTGAGAGTTTCTCCAGATTTGAACAGCATAAAATATTTTTTTTTATACCTTATGGTGCTTTTGAAATCGCAACAAAACAATGAAGGAGGTGAAAGCGCATCTCAAGACGTGCATATGTGCAGCACATAAGCGAACGTTAGCTAGAAAGTGCCAGCAATGGAGGTAGAAGAGAAGATTTCTTTTGCTTACGGCTCTAAAAAAAATAATATTATAAAGGAACTGCACTTTGGTTGTATGGATTTGTTGGTTTAACTTATACTCGAATCAATGCATAATGGGTAAATGAATTTTATACAAAAAATTAAAATACCTAAATAAAATTGATTTTTAATAAACAGATAATGTATAGTTTACTGGTGCAGTGACTGATTTATAATTTCTTGAATGTTTGTGGTAGAGTGAGTAAAACTGTAGAGATCAGTCAGACATTGATTGAGGTAAACTTGGTCAATTGGTGACTTCCAGTATTCCGAAACTTTTTCTACACATCAATTGTGCTTATTTTATTTCCTCGCAGTAAGTATTTACCACCGAATACTGGTCTCGTTCAACCAGGCTTGACTTGCCGAACATATAAGCGCGAGTATTGAACGAAAGAAACTAAGAACACTATTATTAAAAAAAAGTCCTAGCTTTTTAGGAAAGGTTACGAAATTTTACATCCTCCATTTCTGACTAACGAAACCATCACTTTGCCTAGAATATGGGCTGATAAAACGTTGATGAATTTTGTGTTCTAAACTCCTATGAGTTCTTAACGAAGAACAACTTAGCTTAATCCCACATCTCTACAAGAGTAAAATCCCGTTAAACTTCTTATTCGTAAAATAAAAATATGTCTTGTCATTTAGTTCATAATAGTTCATAGTCAATATATACATTCAACATTCTGCTGAAAGAATTTTGATCATCACGAAAAATCCAGACTGCGATGACAGGATCATGGATTGGATCGGTCTGATCGGTCGGTCAGAAATAGGGAAAGTACAGTGCTTGAACAAAGAGAGATATGGGCTTATGTACGTATCGCTTGAAGATATAATAATCTTAACTACAGCAACGCATTAGCTAAAGAAGCCGCAAATTAGTGTGATAAAAGAACTGTTTATAGGATCACAAAGGAGCTCACAGGTGTACAAGGCTTAAGACAACTTCGAATGAAAGATGTAGACGGTTTTCATTTGGATGAGGACCAGCTTAGAACGTGGAAGAAATACTTCGCTTTGGTCGTACATAAACCGTGTGTTCGTCCGATGTAACGTCCCACATAAGAAGAGATTATTGCTGCTATTAAAACACTAAAGAACAACTAGAGTGCTTATAAGCAGTATCAACGACTTAAGCGAGCTACTGCATACACTCATAGAGAGAGCCCAAAGCTCCAAGTGCTTCTCCAAGCAGTGGAAATAGAGAATGATTGTCAAACTTCTGAAGAAAGGAGATTTAATGAAGTGGGAAAACTGGAAAGGGATGTGCGTAACATGCTGCCTGGGGTTACCATGATAACAGCTGTTTATTGATTTAAAGCAAAAGCGTTCAATAGTGTCAACAGAGAATTTATTTGGATTGCCTTGCACAGGAGCATTCCATTTAAGTTAAAGCAATATTATTTACAGCAACATACGATGGATGGAAATGTCTCGTTCCACATAGAAGAAGATTGTCAGATGAATGTGAATTCAATTATGGTATCAGGCAGGGTTGCATAGTGTCACCATTCTTGTTATTGCAAAGCGATGTGCTGCGCGGAGCACTGTTGAACGAAAATAGAGAAATTCAATTTCATCTCAACTAAAACATCTTAACTACGCGTCTGACGAATAAAAATGTAGGTTCTGTTACAAAAAAGGTGCCAAAAGATTCGTGCATAGGTGTCTACGGAACACTTAAGGATTTTCTGGCCCAATCGTGTATCAAAAATGATGAACATCTTTGAAGAATGGGTAAAGAATCTATAGACAGCACTATGCGAAGACGTAAGTGGAATTTCATCGAAAAAGCCAAACGATTGCTTATACAGATAGACGGGTCAGTCGAGATGCTCGTAGCACTGGACAAGGATAGTCGAATGGGAATCTGCACAGTTAGAGAAGAGTTAAAGACAACTGAGGTACATTTCCACAAAAAACGTACACGATATGGCACGTCAGAGTAGTGGAAGCGCTTTAGACCAGTGCCAATCCAGTTTTCAGAGGGCAAAAGTTAGATAAGGGCGGTGTGAAAATTTAGCATAAATGGTATATGAAAGAGGAAACATAAATTGCCCACCAACAGACTTAAAGAAAGGGGGCGGGTGGACGAAAAAGTGGGATGGGTGTCGAAAATCGTGTATTCTCCAATTTCTATCAAAAGTAGACCTCGTAGCGAAAAAAGTCCAATCCAAGAGTTATAGGTGGTAAAAAGATCTATAACTTGTCTTCACATAATTTTTTTTTATAGAACCTTAAAAATATTGTGAAAAATGCCAAAAAAACAAAATTTTTGGTTTCGTATTTTTATCTTTTTCGAAAATAGTTAGATTTTAGTGAAACTTGGTTTTTACGTATATTGATATATTTTGTACTTATACAATTATTTTTTCAGCATAATATTAGTTTTTATGTTTTTGGCGAATTTATTTTGAAAAAATAGCTTAATTTCCAATCAAAAGAGATCACGAAAAAATTTTTAATTTTTGAAAATTTTGAAATGGATTTTTTTTAATTAAATCTTCTTTTCTAAGTACCACAAGGTTATTAAAAAAAAAATATCAAAAATTGAAATAGAAAAACAAAAATCTCGAACTATACAATTATCAAAATTGCTCTACCATAAAAAAGTTTTTGACATATCAAATTTTGACCTTCTCAAAAAACACTGTTGTTTGATGTTTTGGGTAAAGAGAGATTTCATTTTAAGAAACAGAAATATGTTATTTGCAATGTTTTCTAAGCCCGAATAACTGATTACACTTAAAAAAAAATCAGACTAGTTTTAAGCGCATCGAAAGTTTTGCCAAAAATTTGATTTGCCTTATAAGGGTATTTTTGGAGATCGCCAAGTTATTTAATTAAGAATAACCATGAGAAAATGCAACGAAGCAATAATAAATGATTTTTCTTGTGTCTTGAATTGCTTATGCATTTTAATTTTAGGTACCTAATATAATTATACAGTCATTTACTCGAGCATAGATTCATTATTGCAATTACATAGATCTTCACCTAACTGCATGCAGCACTACACCTCAAATTCATTTTGATGTGACTTAGGTGTTTCATATGTTAAAGTTTGTGAGCACTTCAAAAATAATTATAATTTGTTTCAAGTCTCCAATACTTAACCTTTAAATATATTTTCCAAAAGACTCTTCGCAACTAGATGCTTGCACGCTTCCAAGTACATTTCTTATATATTTATGTCCTCTTTGAAGACTGCATTTCTACTAGAGATAGTTGCAGTATTCTACTAGTACCGTTTGGTGAAGTTGTTTCATTTTTTTTTTTCTCAAGAGTTTGTTTGCTGTCTCTAAAAATAAACACAAACAACCAGGCAAACAAAGCATCAAAACGAAAACTTATTTGGTAATGAAATGAAATTGGCACTTCTCTCATATTATTACCTTAAAGCAATAGAGAGAGCAAAGGTAAAGTTTACCTCTTTGACTGTTTACTTTTACAATTCACCAGATGTATAGAGTGTACATTTTAGTTTTCCATAAACTATTATATTCAGAGCTAAGAAAAATACAATTCTTTTTTTTTTTGTATTTTCAAATGCGTTCTACACTTTAAGTTTATGGAAGAATCAGTTTCAGTTTACTTTAACTTTATGGAAGATAACCTTTGGGTGACTCATAAAATGGAAAATGTTATATGCTCGTTCGTGTGATGGCCACATCAATTTGATTCTCATGGAAGTCTTAACCATCAGTATGTTACACGCATTGCGTTTGAAGGTTTTTATTTTTTTTTTTTTACATGAAAATGTATCTTAGTTGAAGACAGAACAGAAGGTACCAAAAGATGATGTTTGATTTTTGAATACGTTTTGGTATTACAAAAATATAATAATAATGCTCGTATGTGATTGGGATGGTATAGTTAGCATATTTTGGAAATTGAAGGTGTAGTTAGGTATATTTATGCAGGTGTCTTTTATTTATACAAATTGCCCAATCGTGGAGATATATTTATTTAGATAGAATATTGCCAAGGACATGATATTTTGTTCAAAAAATGTAAAGCCATTAGGGTTACTCAAAATAAAATGTAAGAAAAACTGATCGGATTTCTAATGTCCACAGCTAGGAAGGAGAGATTTTAGTATCTTAGTATTAAGAAGTCATTGGTTGCGTTTTTCTATTCATTGTAAAAAAAAAATAAGTATAAAAATAATAATTTTGTTTTTAAAATGTTATTTGAAGTTTCAAGTTTATTATTTAAGACGGAATATAAAAAAATTGATCAAGTCGTTCTTCAGAAAATTAAAAAAATTATTTTTAAATATAAATTCTACTTTCTACTATGTACTTTCACAAAATTCTACTTTCACAATAGTTTCTAAATAGTTAACTTAAGTACATATGTATAAGTTAATGAGGAACTTTTAATTTACTTCCAAAAAACGTATGATTTATTTCTATAAAACAACCGGTTCTCAAGAAATAATTGAAGACACCTAAAATGGTTTGTATATGCGAAATAGAAAAACAGATTGAGTCATCTTTAGATGGAAAATAATAGTCGTAAGTTTTAACAGACTTTTAATAAAATCTAACAAAAAAGTTAAGGACTTTAAGAACTTTTTTCGAAATAATTAAGAATTCAATGCTCTGTACCAATTTTCAGCTCTATGCAAATTATTTCTGGGTTGGCACCTTTTTATGTCTATTTTATCTGAACCCAAATCACATAAAATCGATAGATCGTTTCGACGGTTGTTACTCTCTTTGTTATTCTATTGATAAGACAGAGAAAAAAACATAGAAACGATCGATTATAGGATTGTAAAAATTTTATGTGATTTGGTCCCTGTACTATTATTTTGGTACTGAATGAAAAAAATTAATTATTGAAAAGATTAATGTTTTTCCTTTAGTCTGTAACAATTGTTTTATTAGTTATTTTATTTTAAGACAGGGTCATGTCCTCATTAAGATCTTAGTAGGTAGATGTGTAGTTTATAATCATTAACCACAAAATGTCAACTTCTTTGAAAAATAAAAAAAAAACAAAAATATTTTTCACACATGATGCTTAAGCTCCATGCAAGATCAAAATAAAAGCCATTATTTTCCTTCCTCACCTTTTGAATTTCCATTAGTTTGTATTGCTGACATCGGTATGGCCAAACAATTGCCCGCCATTTCGATTTCCTGTGGATCGGATCGTGGACACGGTGAATAGGCGATCTTACTTCCACGTCCTGGTGATGGACTGACACGCGAGTGTCGCCCATTAACACCTCGTTCGCTCATAATCCGAACGAACCGAAATAAAGAATAAACAAAAACAAACCCAAAACAAACTAATTACTCAGCCAACCCATTCAAAATTTATTTTTTTTTTATGAATGCAGGATCATTTTTATTCCTTTGTGATGTGTGTATCCTTTTGGGACCTTGCACCCACCAACTCTTATTACACGTGAACAAGGTTTCTCTTCTCAGCCGTCTTTTTCCATCCCTTTCCTCTTCCTATTATAGCTATGGGTATGCAGGTATTTGTGCACGTGAACTTTTCACCTTATTTTTTCCACTCAATCACATATTATTTTCTATTCACTTTTGCTTTTCAAACGAAAATATAGGAAGGACCTTTTCACAGCTCCTTTGCTTTGCACAACACGAGAAGTTCTTTAATATTTCCTTGGCATTCATAGAATTGCATTTTTCATGCAGCTGAATTTTTTACTAGCATCTTCTTAGTTCCGCATAACGAACTTTCGTGTAAACGGCAAAAAAAAACACAAAAAGAATATCACCAAACGAATATAGGTATACAACTTGAAACTCGCACACACGCGGAGAGACAAGACAATAGAGTGTAGGTTGACAAAAACAGATACGAATGGAGATCTCAGAAGAAGACCTCTTCTTTCAAATTGCAGCCACTTAACATTGCACCTCGAGTCGACAGAACAACAGCGACAACAACAACGATGACAACCACGAGCTATAACTGCAACATTGGAATAAATGCATTAAACCAAAAAAAAAAAAAGACAAGTATACGCCATACGACGACGACCCAGTTAAAACCGAAATAACCCACAGAAAGGATGTGTCGAACGATATGGAAAAAAAATAAAGGAAACCCGGATACGAATTTTGTCACTTTTTTTCTTTATATAGCACTATCTCTGCGAACGATACCAACAACAAACGGTACATACACCCTCACTCTTTAAACAGAGAAATAACAGTAACGGGGATTTTTTACCGCGCAGTAAGAACCAATTTACTATGAAAATCCTCAGCCGATGTCCTGTTAGCGACTAAACTGCGAAAATGCATACAACGGGACATTATAGGTAATCTGCCTCAGCCAGCAGTAGCAGCAGCAGCAGCACAGCAGTAGTATTAACGGAACCGCATCGAACTCAGCGAAAAAATAAGATGATGAGCTTTGCGCAGGCTTTTCGCTCAGCAGCTCTGTCGTTTGTCGTACTGTAATGTGGAAGATTCTTTTGTTGACATTTTAAAAAGATGCGGCACGTGCTGGTACGAGGCAGTGCGCATTTCCTTACGTTAGATTGTTGATTTGTTATGCATGCGATTTTTTTTTTGTTTATCTTTTTTTTTAAAGCTTTTAATAGTAAAATCATAAAAGTTCCATAACACAGGGATGTCTGAGTTGTAAGTTTAAAAAAAGCTTTACAAATTATTTTGTGGAACAGTTAAGTTAGGGTCCACATAAAAGCTTTATTCAATAAAATGCTTTGGAATGACTTCACCATAAATAAATTATCTGTGTTCAATGATTTCATTGTGGTTTGCAGCTATACTCTGTCCAACAAAAATTGTCACACATCTTATGGGAGAGCTTTTTACATGCAATAGGCTTGCTGCAACCAAACTGAGATGCAAACGTCCTATTCTCTCTGTTACTGACAATCTTTGTTGGGCAGAGTATATGTAGGTCAAATTAAATGGAGTCAGAAACGCAGTGAGTTTGACAAAGTTGAATACTTATGCTATAGACTTATACTAACATTTAAAACGGGGCCTATTTTTTGAATTCAAAAATATTTCTCGTACATGGGACTTTTATTAACTTGGTTGATGTTAAATTTAAAAAAATATACGTT
The DNA here is from genome assembly GCA_948107695.1 of Meliscaeva auricollis. Taxonomy (NCBI): domain Eukaryota; kingdom Metazoa; phylum Arthropoda; class Insecta; order Diptera; family Syrphidae; genus Meliscaeva; species Meliscaeva auricollis. The sequence continues at coordinate 27,128,047 of OX403619.1, read as the reverse complement.
CACAACGCATTTTGTTATAAAATTAATTCTTTTTTTGAAAATTTAAATGACAAACTATTTTACAATTCAAATAAAATCGAGTCTCGAATTGAAGAAGCTTTTAGTTGTAATGGCTAGTCTTAAATGTAGATGGCATTGAATATCGAAATAAAAAGAATTTGAAACGAAAATCAAATATCTAAAGATATTTCTCGTTCTCGTTGGTATGATTACTATTCGTAGAAATTAACACACGTTTCAAATAAAAGGAGATCATTGCTGAACCAAAGATCGGATTTGTTTGATAATTAGTGTTTAACATGTTTTGTTTTTCATTTTTGTTAGTCTAAAGGACCCTACACACCAGCAATGTTACTTGTCAATTTTACTTGAACGAGCCTCGATTCAAGTAATATTGACATAAAACAATGCAACGAGGTAAATTATTTGATTAAACTTGCTCTTTTTCCACATTAGGACTAATTACAACCTATTTACTCCTGGAACAGTAAAAAAAATTACTATTTAGAAAACTACAGTCGTAAAGTGAGCTTTACGCCGTTTTATCCAATGTTTACCGGACATATCCTGTATACGTATTGTATAAATGTAACATTTTGCTTGTACACCACGGCGTATACGTACTTTTTTGCCTGATTTGAATGAATATCAAATTTGAAAGCTATCGAAAATCCATGGGAATTACTATAAACATAGAGACGAAATCGAATTCACTAACATCATACTTTACCTATATCTCGAATTCGCCACCTTAAACGATTCGCTTCGTATTCCATAACCGGTCTGGGCCCGTATTACGAATACAATAATCGTTCAAAATCCTTCGATTTTTAGATGTCACTTGTTTTTCTATTTGAAGATTGAAAAATATGAATAAATTTATGGTTTATATTCTCTTAATTCAAAATCGGTTTAAGTGGAGACTAATGATTTCTTTGGTTATCGTTTTGTTACCTTTTGTTTTGTAATTCGAAACTAATTTAGCTTATTCACCTTCACAGTTGTAGTTTTGACTTTTGACTGTTCACGTTTTAAAAATTATATGACCCGATGAATAGCTGAATAAAAAGATAGAGTAAATGTGAATCGAATGTGTGAATCACATCTGTAATTCACGTTAGCAGAATAGGGCTCGAATTCAATGCATATCGTAAATTTGCAACGAATCCCAAAAGTAAGCATTCATGGAATCCGTTGGTAATTGCAATTTGTGGGAGACTTTCCATTACGATTAATTATGTAATATTGGGATTCATCCACAATTGAATTCATAATAGAAATACTGGATAAATTTCTATTCGATTTTGAAGTTAGTGAGAACGTTCTGAATATAAGCAAATTAAACAGAAATGATCAATAGAAGAAAAAACTACATCAATACGGATTCGCAACATTAAACAAAAAAACAGAATTCTTATTTCTTTTTTTACTGGGTGATGTGTATTCTGTCATCTTGTCGAATAGGCTTTGTCAGCAACTGTCTTTGTCGTTTGCATGTTCTACATTAATGAAAATAAAAAACACGAGCAAACTCTATTGTTTTAAAAGAAATTTTCTTTTAAGAGGTATCTTCGCGGGGGTAAAACCTGGGGGAACAGCACGTTACTAAAATATACCCAATGCAGGTAATACAATCAAAAGCAAGAATTGCCTAGCTAAGCTTCCAAATGCTGAATAAAAATCTTTTATTTTTGTATGGCTAGAGAATGACGACTTAATTACCTTTACTTCTTCTTATCTAGCTGTATTCTTCTTATCTAGCCAGTATTTCTCCTTCATAAGATCTTTCTTTCGAAGACTACCACCTTGCCCATAAGGGCATTCCATTTTTTTTTTATATTTTCTTTGTTCCCCACCTGAAAATGTTTTGCACTTGTGTTTTGTGTTTAACATGTGAAATATCAGTGGAACTGGGCCATCAACGTGTTGAAGGTTTTTGTTTAGATGATGTTCCTGTTCAGTATCTATGAGCCCAATCGGGAATCTGCAGGCGAACTTTGTTTCCCTGGAATTTTTTTCAGCAACAAAAAAATGTATGAAATGCTAGATAAAATTCCCTAGAAATTACATTACCGACCAACAAATTCCGCGGAAATCATTCCTTCGTCGTTTACGTTCCTTTTCGTAGGAGGAAGACATTCACCATTATTTCGCAAGGCGTTTGTACTAAAACGCCACGCTCGAGAAACGAGAATTAGCGTATGTGATACGACCACACTATTTATGATTTTCTACTATAGTTGATTGCCGCTTTTTTATAATAATCGTTTTTGATTTTCTACTATTCTCACTGAGTAATTCGATCATTGAATGAATCTTGAAATGACATTCATATTTATGCTAATATAGCCTTATAACCATAGATAAACCAATACCAAGATACGCAAATTTCGTACGTTTCACCCCGTTTGATTTATCTATGCTTATAACACTCCTTTACACTTAAACTGTGATATCTAAGTAATTGAGCCCGGAATCCATTCGAAAACCACAACTAAATAGCTGTCAGTCGCAAAACGATTGTCATTGATCACCTTACATGGAGCATAAGTATCGCTTTTGACTATCAACTGTCAACTATCACCTTGATTAATTCCACCTTCGAGTACGTATTACAAATTACGATAGAAGTTCAAAGTCCCTCGATTTCGTAAAATTGCGATTACGATTTATGATAAATCGTTTTTGAAAAACGGTACTAGTTTTCTTTAACGACTGCTTTCGGTTGTCGTATTTGACGTGAATGTTAGTTGCTTCGTACTTTTTGTGATTATGGATATGGATTACATTCGTAATTCATAATGGGTGAGTATAGTTTTCCTTGGTTATCGATTTCAATTCAATTCAATTCAAATATTCATTTATTCAAATTATCATTATAAATTAACAATAGTTTTTATGAATTTTTAAGCATTGGCTTAGCCGTCAGCTCGACTGTTATGGATTATGAATATTCCGTTATTAAAAGCATTCTGTAGCGGTAGCTAGCTCTGACAAATTTTATTAGTTTCGCCCAATCTGTTCCATTCAAAATTGCAATAGTTTCCTGCACTGATAGAGTTGGTTTACCAAAGTATGCTCTTCTTTGCTGGTTAAAAATTGGACATACGCTAATGAAATGAAAACAATCTTCTTTAGCACTCAAGTTACACAGATTGCAAAACTGATCAAAGCTGCCGTTGTATGGTTTCCCGTTTAAATTGAGAAGTTTGCATCTTGATTTAAAAATCAGTGAAATATCTTTAAAGCAGAGAGAATCTTGAAAGTAGTTCTTGTCACACAAGTTATGATCTAGCTGGCTATAAAGAAATCTGCTCTCCGATTGATAGGCCTTTTCCATCATCTGCATACGATCATAGTCTTCAAGTTTTTGGATGATTTCATAGAATTTCGTTTTCGTCAGGCTGATGTTGTTATGGTTCATCTTCATATTTTCTCTACATGAAGCAGCAATGTTTTCCCATGTCTTCAACCACCAGTCCTTATCCCGAATTTCGTAGAGCATCATAATTTTACATAAGCGAGTTTCCTGGAGACCAAGCACTTTAATGAAATAATCAGCTTGTAACTTAAGACTTAAAGTAAAAAGTTTTGGCAGGCCTGTTTCCAAATAAATTGAATAGTTTGGTGCGGTTAGGGGAATTTTGAATATTTTCTTTAAGAAATTTCTTTGAAACTTTTCGATTTCTTCGTATTCTTGCATTCCCCATGTTTGTGCCGCATAACAAAGCGAAGATTTCACCACTGCATCGAAAATATTATATTTTGTAGAGAGATTAATGTGATCGTTTGAGAAAATATTCTTCCAAGTAAGATTGATCAAACCTTGTGAAGATTTGGCTTTTTCTGCAAGGTGCTTTCTATAACCCAAAGCTGGATTGAGTAAAACTCCTAAATATTTGTATTCTTTCGATACTTCTAAACGACATCCATTAAGCATCCAGTTGTTCCTAACTTCACTCCGGGTGGAACGTCATAATTCGTAATACGGGCCCAGGGTCCTTATTACGTGAAACGAAAACGAACGTTTTGGCAATATCCATCCATCTCTACGTGGAGAGAAAAATAGGAAGAGCAGTCATCATAACGTTCGCGTTCGTTAGATTTCCTTTTACTAATAGTCAAGCATACCCTAACTAAACGAAATTCATTTATCCATACCATGTTTACAAGAAACTTGTTTTTATTTCCCTCAAGACCCAACAAATAACAAAAATGCATTTGACTTTTTTTTTATTTTTCTCATTGAAAGTCTCTCTCCACTTTTGTTTCACACCCCTGTGTTATTCCATTAGTAGGCAAGAGATATCGTTTTTATTAATTTTTGTTGTTGTTTGTTTTAATTTATATATATATAGTTTTGTTTGTTTGGTTTTTTTTTTATTTAAATTAATTTGAATAAGATAATAATTATAAATATATAGAAAAGAAAATTATAAATGTTTTCTGTTGCAATTGATAAGTTTTATAATTTAAATAAATTTTAAATTTTTAGGGTTTTTTTTTTTTGTATTATTTATTTATCTTTTGTTTTTGTTATAGCAAAAATTCAAAATGTTTTTTTTTTTGTTATATATTCTTTTGTTTTTATTTATTTTTTTTGTTATTATTTATTTCTTTCTTTCTACACTAAAAACATTTAAGTAGTGAGTAATAGTCATATAGTTTAGCTATATAAAGGCCCAAAATGTTGCTTAAATATTTTTTTGTTTTCATGTTTTATTTTTGTGTTTATTCAAATTTAATTTTCCATTTCTTTCATTTGTTGTTAAATGTTTTTTTTTTTATGTTGACATATTATTTGTTAGGTAAATATATATATTTTATACATATTTTCATAGACAGAAAAAGGAAGAAACAAATATATATATATACTTTTTGTTGTTCTGTTGATATTGTTATGATTTATGTTGTATTTTGTTTGTTAACTATAAGGATTGCAAATAAGAAATACAAAAACAAAACAAAACTAAAGAAGGCTTTTTTAATATGTTGAATTAAAGTTGGTCTAATTAAAAATTTTCCAATAACGTTATGAAAAATTTCCATATTATCCTAAAACTTAAATATTAAAAATGTATTTTCAATAAAAAAAAATCTAACTTTAATTAAAAAAATAAAAGTAACAAGTTTTTTATATTAATTTTTTTTTTCAGGTGGTGGTTGCTAATTTTGTTATATATTTTTCTGTTAAATTAGTTTTGTTTGTTTTGTGTTGTTTTTTGTTGGGTGAGCGTGTTTTTCTTTCGCATATCAATTACGGGAGCTGGGGGAACGAAATACCTTCCCATCGTTGCCATTTTGTTTGTATTTTATTTCACAAAATAATTAGACGAAGTTTTTGTTTATTATTTTTTTTTTTTTAATTTATAACATTGACGGTCCAGTTCGGTGCTATCCGGTCAGGTTAAGATCTGTTTAGTGGTCAGGTCACTCGTCGTCGTCGTCTCGGGAGGAGATAAAATGAGAAAATAATTCAATTTAACAGAAGTAAAACAAAAAACAAATCCGTATATGTATATAATAATAAAAAATATAAATTAATGCAAAATAAATTTAATTTTTTCTGTTCTACTAACAATAAGTGAGAAGGGGCGTGAACCATTGGAGAGTTATAAGAAAGAATAATGTAAAAAAGGTTATTCCAGGAATGAAATATAGTATAGAGAATTTGAAAATTGGAATTCAAGAAGGAAGTTGTTGTTAAGAATATACAAATCTTTTTGTTTTTTACTAGAAGACAATATTTTTGTTGTTGTTTATTTTATATATTTTTTTTTAACTTGCAACTATTTTTGTTCTTTATTTTTTCAAAACAAGAATTTTATGTTTTTTTTTTTTGAATATTACTGTTACTGTCGCGCATATGTAAACTTTTCTTTAAATGTGTTGCGTATTTTGTGTGTGTGTCTTTTTGTGTATATCCGTGTGTTAGCGATTAAAAATATTAAGTTTTGTATTTTCTTCATTCCATTTTTCAAAAGTTTTTTTGTTGTTATATTTTATTTTTAAATAATTATAATAATCTTTCTTTTTTTTTTTGTTAAATTTACTTAATTAAAATTGTGTTACAGTTTTCATTTATATTTTTTTTAATTTAGTTTTATATATACGTCTGTTTTGTTTTTTGTTTTAATTCAATTATATCGAAAGTTTTTTTTTTCTTAGTTTTTTTTTATATATATTTTATTAAGTTTTGTTTTTCATTAATTTTAAAATTGAATTATACAATAAGATTTTCTTGTTTTTTTGTTGTTGTTGGGTTTTTTTTTCATTATATAGACTTTTGTATGTTTTTTTTTCTTTATTTATTTTAAATGTTTCTTTTTATTTAAATTTTAATTAATAATTTGTTTTTCTTTTTTTTTATATTTTAATGATGTTATCCGTAGCAACAGCGTCGCGCGGTGTTCTTGCGCACAGCTACAGTCTTCATCAACATCTTAAACAAATAGAAAGGCTTAAAAAGAAGTAAATTAGCAGCTCACTTCGATGTCATCATAGTCACGAATTCTGGAAGGTGAATAAAGAAAAGAAAATTAAGTTAGATTTGTAGAAAAAAAAAAATAATTATGAATTATATTTTTTGTGTTTGAATTGAAAGCAAGACAATATTTAAGGATTAACTCTTGATTATTTGGGGCTAATGAATAAATAATTCCCTGGGAATGTTTCCCTCGCAAAAAATTGGGAACGTAAATTCCAAGGGAATGTTTATCTTTCATTTTTTCATAAATTTTTTTGTTCCCTGGAAAATAATTCCAGGGAAGATTCACGATCGCTAAAAAAAAGTCCCAGGGAAAAATATTTCCAGAGAAACAAAATTCCCCCGGAGATTCACGATGATGGGCCCATTATAGTTTTCAATTTATCAATACGATATTTGACGATTATTCACCCGTAGGTCGTTTTAACTTAAACGCCAATAAAACGACAGCATCCAGTAGCGACAATTACCGTTGAATTGAATATCTGACTTTGGAGTCCACTCTCCCCATTGCAACTTTAGTTGATTTACTGAAATGTATACTGTCGTTTCTAGAGCGAGTCGTTTTCTTGTCGTATTAGTTAAAACGACAATCTTAATAAGGGTGATTGTCTCCAAATGTATGAACCCGTATAATCTATTTTACAAATTGTTGAAGTATAGATTTAAGAACTTCTGTAAATCTATTGACAAAAATTGGTACATTTTTATTCAATATTCAGTCAGTTGCCAATTCCTGGTTGATAAATATTTCCATAGATTATTTTGGACAATTCGGAATTATACTCAATTGTAAGGGATTATCAAAAATAACGTTGCCTTTTCTGTTCAATAAGAATTTTAAAACATAAGATGTTTTTTGTCAATTATACCTAATCAGTTTCATCTGCATCTGGTAAATATATTCAATAATCCCTTAAACACGATTAAAGGCTTGTTTGTACGAATAAGATGCCACCAAAAAAAAGCTCCACCAACTAATTTAACCAGTTCTTATATTATTCCTTCTTCTTTTTTTTACACTTAAGTACAAATTGAATAAATTAATACAAACAATAAGATTTAATAAATAACTTAAGACCTGTCTATCTTTCAACAGACGTCATTCGCAGATCACGAGGTTATCCATACAACAACAATAAAAACAAAACCAAATTAAACCGAACCGACAAAACAAAAATGTTCAAAAATATACTCTCAGACATCATTTTTTTTTTTACAAAATTAATATACTATAAAAATAAGACAAACCTGATAACAAACGATTCATTGTGTTAAAAAAAAAAATAAAAATTAATTCAAACATTTCGTATGACAATTCATAGTAGGTACACAATCTTATTTACTCATTTTTATATTTTTAAAATGCTTCATCAACCACCTGATTAATCTGAATCTCGTGCCAATTAGACACGACATAGAAATATATATAGAAACAAAAAAAAAAAACACACGATCAAGTACCGTGTAAGTTCAACTAGAAATACAAAAAAGCACGCCCCCTTCTGTGATTGTTGAAGATATTAAATAAAACGAATAAAACTGACCTTGACCATGGGCATTAAACCCTTGCTCTTCGCAAATTAAAATTGATACAATACTACATACATGAGTGGGAATAACAATTTTAATAAAATTTAGACATTCTTTATGAAAATTGTACGACTTGTAGATTTAGAACTCAAAAAGATATTAGAATCTTGGAAAGAAAGAGCGAACACACCCCCCTAAACCGAAAAATCTCAATTTTTCTATTTTTATATCATTTCTAGGCAACCCTTATTGTTCTGTCAAAATTATACAATAATCAGAAGTGTAACATATATTATAAAGGAAAGTTTCTGCTGTTTGATTTATATGCAGCGCAAATTTTACGCTTTACAAACTTTCAAAATTCTACGGTGAATTCAAGTTTTTCATAATTTTGATGATTTCTCATTAACTAGTTCTGCAATTTATGAAGCATCTGAAACTAATACACTTGTTTTTAACCAACAAGATTCTTACTTCATGGGAATATAAGTTAGGGTCTGGCAACCAAGTCCTGGCATAAATTGAATGTTTTTCCATTCCGATTTTTAAATAAATCGAATGTAAACCTAGATTTATCTTCTCGAAATCTCTCCTAAGTTTGCCCACAAATTTTTCATTTGACTGATATCCGGAATATGCGTTTGTCATTTATAAATTTTGATATTTTACTTTGCAGCATGTGAATATTGTTAAGGAACAGTGTCCTATTGTAAATAGTAAGACACCATGAAATGCTAAAACACATACGGCTATGACATTGACGCCAAGGCGCTTTCTACTCTTAATTGTGTGTGTTCGGAGCAAATTGTTAATGAACAGGCGGTGCCACACAACATTTACAATCATATCCGAAATCAGACCGGGTCTTTTCAAATACAATTTCGCCAACTCAAACCGAAGATTAAGATTTTTTGATGCACGAATGGTTTTTTGTGAGCAAACGGAAACCTACCGGAAACCACTGTATATTCTGGTCCCTAGAGCCCAGTATTTCAGTGCGGCATCATCGAACTGACTCTTCAAACAAGTTTATAAGAAAATTTGTATTCAATGTTACCTCAAAAAACTTAATGTGTTAACTCTAGTTCAAAGTAAAGTGAGACACTATGAAAATCACTTTCCACTATCAAAAAAAAGATGGCGCCAGTATCGACATCCTATTTCTATAGTTTCGCAAATGGTCCAAACATTTTGGACAATTCTATGATAAATAGAATTCTTCAATGTAAAATGACGTAACTACTACTCCAGGGGGTCTATTACGCAACCATCGTCTAGCCTTTTTAGGAAATTCAAAAACGAAAACGAAAGTCTAGCGATAGCTAAATAACAGTCGTAAGGAAAAACGATTATCGTCATACGTAACCGCATTTGAACGAAAACGAATTAATTTCAACGATAATCGTTTAACAAAATAGTAAAAATTAGCCATAGGTACGCAGGCAGAGTAAAAAAGCAAATACAAATGTAATTTTAATACTTTTTTTATTTCACAGATTAATATTACTACTATCAAAGCGTAATCAATTCATTTGTTGAACTGAATTTTTTGAAACTTGAAACTCTTTCAAATTTCCTTGATTCATTCAATCATTCATTAACTATACCCCACGGAAGTAAAAGGTCTCATAAACCTAAGTATAGGTAAGTAATACTTCCTCTATTTGAAACTTCCCTCCCTTTAAAAGAAAATATTTATTTTCTTATAATACCCTCATAAATTTCCAACTGGATCAGAAAAGAAAATGTGTTCTTAATCTGCTTCGAAATCACCTCCGTTCGTTGTGTGTAAAAATTATTTCCTGTATTTTCTTTTCTATTTTCAGAGACAATTTCGAGAAATTCTTTCGTGATGGGATTTTTACAACAAAAGCCCACGTGTTTTTGTATTTTTTGTTAATTTCATTTCATTTCATTTCTTTTGTTTTTTTTTTTTTGTATTTATTAAATTTAGTGATAAATCGTCGATCATCTCGCACTCGGGCATTATTAAGACTGGCAAAGTTTCATGTATGTATTTTTTGAGGTCCCCTCTTCAAACTACCCCACTCTCTTTTTTGAATACGAATATTGAGTGAGTGCCAAAATGTTTTATTGTTTCATTTACACGTACACAATAAAACTTGTCCATTTGGTTTTCTCTTTTGATTTTTTTTCTGCCTGTGAACATATTATATTTACATATTTTTTTAATGCCGTGTTTTATTGGGATTTCAAAAACAAAACCAAAAAAAAATAATCCTGTACTGGATTTTAATAATGATCTTCTGCTCCGACCGACCAATGGACTGTTGGGTATGCACAGGTTTCATTAAAATTTATAGTTAGACGAGTTATTGCTTTTCAAATTGGATTTGTTGGCGTCGCAATGCGGTGGTGTGGCGTAGAAGACGTGAGTTTGCATCTTAAAAATTCAAGGTGTATAACTGTGTACGTCCAATGGCGTAAAATTTGCATTGCAAAATTTAAAAAAAAGGTTGTCTTTCCAATCTTTATGGCAAAACAATTGTTATTGAAAGAGACCAACGTCATAGTATAAAGTTGATAAACACTTTTGAAGACGTAGTAAAGTACCAGTAGATAGTAGGCGCGCTACAAGTTTTGAATAATTAAATTGCAATAAACCAAATAGTGACTGTGGTGATCTTTTGCCAAAAAATGTTTTTCAAACACCACACATGTGTCTGTTTTCTTGATTCTATGAAGACAAAACGAACAAATTTTTTGGTTTATTGTTCTCATCATACCAACCAACACCTCGTAGTCAATATTTCTGTATGTGTGAACTGTGAAAATGCCACAACTATATCCAATGACTGATATTCAAAGTAAATAAGATGATTTAAAAATTTGCATCAGGCGAGTTGAAAATGATTTATTGTCTTAATAGATTTGAAATAAGAAATCGTTAAAATTCATTTGGCGTCGTCGCCGTCGGCGTGGTGAATAATGAAGCGGCTTTTCATTTATTTGTTACTTGGACCGACATTGGTTTGATAGCATCGACTTTCAAAGCTAAGAGGTTGTTAGACGAAGGAAAGAAGTTCCTACTGGAAGCCCAGCACGTAACTCAATACAATGGAGTTAAATCGTTACATTAGGAACTGCCAATACTTAGTTGAATCATCTTTAATGATGGCTAATTAATTGATTAACTCTTCATCCACAAGGAAAGCCTTTGAGAACTACATCATTTGTAAAGTAGGTACACTCAAGGTTCCATAAAATCTTAAGCGGCTTATTTTATCCATCGCACATCGGAAAACCATGTTAATTTAGGGCCAGCTATTCATTACCGAATTCACGTTGGCTGAATCTCGCGTAAGCTAATTCTGGAAACTTATTTGAAGCCTGAAGTTGTTTTTTTCAGTTCAAGATATACTTTATCTATTGAAATCGGGGTCAACGACTATGGAAATGCCCCTCTCGCTATCGAACACACAGATGGCGATATGGTACGATAGGTTCTTATAGTGGAAGGGTGATTTTCATAGTAGCTCACAACAATTAAGTCTTATTAAATGCTATAAGAAATTCACCAATTTCTTAAGTTCGCTTCGCGATAAAATACGAATGAAAACCATGTTTGAGAAAATATCTCAGGATGGGTTTAAAAATCTTTCACTTTGTTTAGCAATGAACAAAACTTTTATTATTATGAGAAGGAAGAGTCATAATTGACTTAAATTCAGATTTCCGAAATAAAAGATTAATCTGTGGAAAATTTTGTACCTCAGACTTGTTTTCAAATTGAATTAACAACAACCTGTGATGTAGTTTGTTATGTTCAATGAATAATTATATTACTGTCGATGTGATATCATGTATCTAGCAAAAAATGCTAGGCAACACTTGATGATAAATCATTCAGCACGACACTACATGTCGACAGCTACTGCCACTGTTGACCAAGATGTGATTCATGGATTCCTACAATAAGATGACTGTAAATTAGAGAAAAAAAAGTGACTTCACTTCCTACACAAACTTCAAGATCCCACATTCATGATTTACAATGGAGAAATTCTAGATAAGAGAGTAATTCCAAACACCCACTGATTTTGTTTATACAAAATTATTTATCATCAGTAGACGTGTAACTCCTAGGTCCTAGTCTTCTTTATAAAGAACTCTGTCTTTAGAGTTTGGTCAGTGTCAAATCTCAAAAAGAGTAGGATGCTATATAATTTGCGTGGGAATCTTAATGATAAATTGTAATAATGTAATTGTGTAAAAGTTTCAGAATAATAATGGAGTATAATACAAACTATTTTATTATTACTGAAAATTACTAATAGGATCTTTATACCCAATCGGCGACTTAAAACCGAAACCTCTTTACAAGTTCTGCTGTCGAATTCTGCTCACGTTGAGAATTTTTACTGACATTCGTCTAACTACTAAAATGGTGACAAACAAATGTTTGAATGCAAATATGTATCTCGGGAACCAAAACTTGAACTTTTTGGTTTTAAGTAATAAATTCAAAATTAATAAACCTTTTCAACGATGTACAAAATGTAAATAGAGTCGACTCCCTCTAAGTCGAATTTTAAAGGAATATCAACATTCGCTAGAGTTAGAGGAAGTTTTGTCCAAATTCCAGTTAAAGACATTGCAAAAGGCCATTCAAAATTGAAGGGAATGCAAAAAAGTGGCAACAAAATCGAGTTAGAAGGGAAGTTGAGGAGAAAGTTCGAGTTAGATGGAGTCGACTGTATAGAATCCTGTTTTATACTTAAAATGCCACTCTAAGAATTCTTTAAAAAAAAATGCATTTTCAAAAATTGCTACAAAGCTTATCGATAACTAATCGATATGGAAGATACCTCCCGGATAGTTTAAGGAAATGAACCATCCGTAAGGAATTAAGTACGTTTACATCTTCTAAACTGGGTGATTCTGTGCTGATTCTGTATTTCTTGAACTAAGTAGAAGTACCAACACTCTAACATTTTGAGCTATAGCTTACTAAAACTCTGAATGTTTCAATAAACAAAACAAAAAAATTACCAAATTAATAAATTCAACAGTAAAACAAAAAGTTCTAAACTGGTAGCCACAACCTGTAAATAAATGTTTGCATCTACCTACAACCGATTTTCGGAACATGAATACAATTCTTGAACACATACACTTTCATGAGTACCTACTCACTTTATTACGCTTGTGAGCACGTACTCCGTTTTATTCATTTCACCCAAAGTAAATGCTACCAGTTCTCTCAGTCCAATTTTTAAATACATACTCGATTGTACTGCACCCTATTTGACGAAAATATCTCGATCAGTAATGTGCTTCGATCATAAATTAATTAATAAATCCGGGGAGACCAAGTCATATCAACAAAACGCCTGAATACACGATTATTGCATCTCATCAGACAAGTTTTTTTTTTTTGTTTTATGAAAATTGACGTCAATAGCCGACTTGTGAGCTACTCTAAAGTCCAAACAGAGATGTGATAGCGAAATGAGTTGACCTTGAGGCGATAAACGAGTTCGCTTTAGGATAATGTTTATTTACTTAAACCTGTGCCGAGCTGATCTTCTCGTTTTTAATACCGGACACTTTCTAATTTAGCATCAATGTTCTTGGTTAAGAGCTTGTAATGGAACAAAACTTTATTGATAAATTATTAAGTCCAAAATTGAACACTTGGTATTCAATATTTTACGTTATAATGTCGAAAGAGTTTTATTTTATATCGCGTGAGCACTTTAAAAAGTTACAAGTGTCAAAATTTCAATTAATTAATTTTAAAATACATATTGCACGACCGCTTTCTACTGAAGAATCAAAGAAGTTCAAATGAGCTAATTTGCTGGGATCCCAGTCAATAAGAAATGACCTAATGAGTTTTCTTTTCTTTTTCCAATCATTAACCATTTATAAACAAAATTGCACCACTAAGGTCAATAACAAACGCTTAAGGGCTAGAATTAATTGAATTTCATGACCTCCAGGTCTCAGGCCTTTAAGCAGTTATTCTCTCAGACATAATTTGTGCCTATTTATTCATTTATTTATCTGATTAATAAACATCTGTATCGAAAACTCTTATTAAACATAAAACAAAAAATGGAATTTGTGCATTTTTGTTGTGTTCTACCATCTAAATTCTAAATGATTCATTCACACACAACAACAACAAGTCATCAACTACAATACTAAGCTATCAAACGACATCACACAATATATTTTATATGACATCAGGAGTGAGGAGTAAGGAGAGGTAAGAAATATTCTCACATCTCAAAAATGAATCGCAAATTTGTGACTACATAGAAATACATAGATAGACGATATGACAACGAAAATGATGCCAACTGATTTGTGATTCATAAGATACTAATGAAGGTGAAGTCAAGTAATTGTATATTGCTGAGAAAGTATTTGATTTTATTTATTTGATGGCTAAATAATAGCATTTTAGTGATGTGGTTGTGATGAAACATCACAACTGAAATCGCACAACTATATTTCTCAAAGTGTGTCGTTGTGTGGCTAAGGCGATATGAGTTATTTTTTTGTTTTATAGATACAAATCGCTTTTAATTGTTTTGATTCTCATATAGACTAAAGATAATTAAAAATTAAAAACAGCATCTTGATAGTTTCAAGTGTGAAAACGTAAATGCTAACATTTCTGACAAAATGTGACAACTTCAGTGCACTTAAATGCTCCTAATTAGCTGGAAGCTTTGGTTTTTTTTTTTTTTTTGGATTTAGGTCAAGTATTGATTTTCTATTTTGAATAGAATAATACTGACGACCGATTGCAATGAAAACGTATTCGACTATTCACAAAATGAAAACTAGAAGCTCCAACACAACTCAAAGCCAAAAATGAAAAGACTCCTCATTCACGTAAATTAATTAGACGTCATGGTTGGTTTATTCGAAACCAAGAACCGAAAGACTGAAATAAAAGAACAACGAAATCCAATTAAGTTTGTACAAATATATAAAAAAAAAACTGTCAAAGCTGTCAACCTGGAATAATATTTTTTGTTTTTTTTTTCTTTATATATATTCTCTGCCAATGGTGCCATTCTTTCATCGAGAACACTTTTTTTTTCCTATGATGGTAGAAAAGTTTAAAAAGAGAGAAAAATAAAATATTAAAGAGAAACTTTTATAATCGTATTCAAGAGTTAATCCAATTACAATCGTCATTATGCAATTGTAGTTTATTGTCATTTTTTTGTATGATGACGTAATCCATTTTTTTCTTACCTTCGTAATTGACCTGACCATCACCATCGATATCAGCTTCTCGGATCATTTCGTCTACCTCTTCATCTGTGAGTTTTTCACCAAGATTTGTCATCACATGGCGTAATTCGGCCGCCGAAATGAAGCCATTGCCATCCTTATCGAATACTCTGAATGCTTCTCTAATTTCTTCTTCACTATCGGTGTCCTTCATTTTACGGGCCATCATTGTTAAGAATTCAGGGAAATCAATTGTTCCATTACCTGAAAATATGAAGAAAATTAGAATTAAATTTTTGATCGAGGAATAATATACTTTAGAGATTGGTTTGATGGAATATTTTGTGATTTGCTGTTGTTTTTGATTAAAAGTGGAACAATTCAAGTGTGATTCTTAGACAGTAACTTAAAAGTTTAACAAAAAACTTACAATTTTGTGGTAAGTTTTGTCAATCGTCGTGTTTTGACTTTTGAACCGCATCAGAAATTTAGGTGTGCTTAAATTTTGTTTTGTTTTTTTTGTTGGGGGATGGGAACGATAACAGAACAAATTTCGGTACCTTAAATCTCGTATCCTTGAACCCTTCCTTTATTGACTGTATACATCTTATCTTTGAAGTTTAATATCTTTAATTTCGGGTTTCTTCAAAATTCGTTTGAAGATTGAATCCATAGTAATTGAAGGTAGGATTTAACCTACAACTCTTCAAAGTGGATACATTATTCAATCGTAATGACTACTTCGTGAAGTGCTGTCTCAATGATTTTACTTCGAATACGTTTTTGACCTTTAAGATAAGTACTCAGCTTTATGCGAATATGTTTCTTTTAGTATTTCATGGGTTTTAAGAAAAAAAAATAGGAATTCTAGTTTTTGACCTGGGGGACAATTCTAGTCCTGTGAAAATACACTTTCACCACATTTTCCAATTCTTTTAGGTACAAATTAAATACACACATTTAAAAAATGTTTATATATATATTTTTATTTCGCGTTTATATTTGTAAGTGAGTTTTTAAAGTAAAAAAATAAAAAAATGAAAAGGATTGTAAAAAGAACCCCAAACACAGTAAGCAAACTATTTTGACTGCATTACATATACATCAAAAGAGAATTGATTAAATGTTTTCAGTTCGATAAAATAAGTTCATTAAGTTCATTAACGATATCACTTAAGATGCAGAGCTTATGATTTATTTTTCCAGCGATATTTTTGATTTTTATTAATTTGGTTCCTGCATTTGGTTATCCTAGACTAAAATTTGGAATACTCATTCCACATAATATAAGCTTAGACCTAAAATCAGATTCGTAACTACATTTTTTAAGATTTTGAGTTAGGCATATAGTTTTTAATAAAATTATGTAATTTTATATTGTTAATTCAAATTTTAAATAGTTAATTTTAAATTTTCAAGTTATACTTAAAAAAAAAACAACAGTAGAATCTCGAAAAAATGAACTTTTCCTCGAGATCCTTTTTTAGGAGTTTTACTATGATTTCTCATTAACTTACTTCATTTTACAATATATTTTAATTTTTTTTTTTTAAATATTAAATAATTTAGGAAGATGAAATGCAGATCTTTCACATTTGCTTAATAGTTTAGAAATTAATTATTTAGCAGTGAATTCGACCTCTAGTGTATTAAAGAACTTTGTTTTTGACATACAAATACAAATACTAAAATATTTCAAAAACGTGACGTTCTAGAGCTGTTGTAAGTTCGGATTTATCATGCCGAAATCCTTCAAAAAAGATTTGTTTAGCTTAAAGGCGATTTTCGTTGCAGGCAAGTGTAATAATAATAACAAAAACTCAACATGTGATAAACACACTCATCTTCATTCATCAATTTTAGTCGAGAATTAATTTTTATTATACAGAAATACTATCTACTCTGTGTACTGGTGGTATTTAAACTTTATGCTTCGCATTTTTAATGACTAAATTTTTATATCTAAATATAAATACAGACTCCCAAATTACTGTTATAATAAAAAAAAAAAAAAAATAAGTCCCATCGATGGTACAGTATACAGCTAAATCATCATTATAATATAAAAACAAAAAAAAAACTTTTTACCAAACATTTTCGCTTAAAGTATTAGGAGAAATTAAAAAAAAAACAAAAAATTATTCATCTTAGCATAATTTTCTTTTTATTTATTTTCTTTACGATTAAGTTCGAATAGACTTTATTGTATATTCTTCTATTTTATGTTATTTTTTTTTATTCTTCTATCTCTCGTTTATTTTATATTCTCGTAATTGTTTATTTAAACGCTCGCCGAACAAAGCTCCTACATCCAGCATCATTAAACAGAAGCAACAATAAAGTAAGAAGAAGCACAGAGAGAAAAAAAAAGAAACCACCACCGCTATAGCCATACACCCACGCAGCCATTTTGTGTGCAGTGGGCAGTCATTTTGTTCTTCTTCTACTGTTATTATTTTTATTTATTTTCTTTATTTTTATGGTTATTTGTTTTTTTTTTTATGTCTTGTTCTTATTTTGTTCGCCATTTGTCTTTTTGAGTAAAAATTTACTCCATCTTTATTTACCTGTAGCCCTGTAGGTAGGTAAGGTACATCTTTTTTCCGTTTTTTTTTCTGGCACTAACAAAAGCATCACCCACACACATACAGTTGAGCTAGTTTTTAAATCAAAGCATAAAACAATACCCTAACAAGGATGAAGGACAGTAATTGCTTTCCTTTGAGGATGGGGTTTTTGTTTTTCTTTCACATTTTACTGTCTCTGGGATGATGAGTGTTGGTGAGAAGAAAGTGAGTTGCGTGTGCTTTTAAAGTCGCGATAAAATAAAAAGGATCTCTTTTTTTTATTTAGATTTATTTTATTTTATTTTTTTTTTTTTAATAAAAAGAAAAGTTTTTGAAGGATTCGCTTCAGGTTTTTTTTTGTATTATTATTTTTTTTATGTGAAGGTAAAAACCCTCACTGACGACAGACAGGAAATTGTTTCTCAGAATAAATAGATATCATGCTTTTGACAATGACAAGTGACGTTGATATGACGAAAGAGCAAGGGTATTTTTTTTCTTCCCATTTTTTTTTATTTTTCTTGACTGATGTAAGGACTTGTTATGAAGTAAAAAAAAAATACATATTAGATAACGAATATGGGAAGATGATTTATAAAAGTAAGTTCATATAAATATCTTAAGTGGAAGAATGGTTATTATGACAGGTGACTACATAATTTATTTTTCCAGGTAAAAATGGCAGCAAAGTCATTGAGTTATGGAAGGAGGTAGGTATTGAAGATGGTGTGTCTTAATGTTATGCTCATGAGAGCTTACGCAAATTTCTTGGGAAGCAAACGTTGTATACTTTATCAAGAAAATGACATGAGTGTTGGATATGTATACATATGTATTTAGATTCTAGAAGTGAAGTCTTAAGTATTGTTCAATGTGTTCTGTTAAAGAATGTTCCGGAACAGATAAGTTTTTGCATTTCAATGAGAATTTTTTAGAATTCAAATTTCAAACTTTTCTTAAAGCCGTTCAATGAGTCTGTCTGGAGTGGTTAAGAATAGAATTTTATGCATTTGCATTTAAGTGAAAACAGTTATTTTCAATGAGGTAAGTCTTTGGGACGAAAAAGTATTTTTAACTTCAGTTTTATAATATATTTCTAAGTAAACGAAAATTAAGGTATATTTAACATACGCAGTTATGTGACAGTTTAGTCAGAGGAAGTGGAACATAAGCATTTATGTTGAACATAAATAAATTACATATATGAGTTTCGTATCAGCAAATGGCATTAAATCATAAATTCGTAGTTAAATAGTTTGTTTTCAAGACAATATTGGAAGGAAATGTTCAAAATGATAACAAAAAAAAAAGAAAGCCAACGAAAATGTCTAAGATAAGTAAATATAAGAACCAATTTTGACTCCAAACCAAATACATGCACCTAAATATGTAATTTCAGTTCGAGTGTAAATTAATTTGACTATTTCAACTATTGAAAGAGAATCCATACGGTCAACGGACATTAAGAACTTATTTTTTCGAGACCCTGATTGGTTAGATGTCACTGAAAATTCAGATTATCTGAAAATTCAGTGACATCTGATCAATTAGGGTCCCCAAAAAATTAGTACTTACTGTCAAATTCGGTCCGTTGAACGCAAGGAATCACTTTTATAGCAATTTTGAAGCAATTCGAACAAAATTAAAGCAACATTTGACAGTTAAGCAATTTAGCAATTTTGTGAAACAATTTAATCAATTTATTTTTCCAGAACTGCCGCCCTGTTATATTCTAGCGTGTTTCTCAGCTACAAACTTATTATTGCCAGTTACAATAGATTTTCAACCAACTTGGAAAGTAGAAAAGTATGATTGGTTGATTGGCACAATTTTGATTGACAAAATATCCTTTCCTAGTAATTAATAGTACTTGCTGTTCGGAAATATCATACTTTCGCCCAAATAATTGACTCATGTCTGATTTTACGAACATTTAAAAGCCTTTTAAATTTTTAAATGACGTTTTTGTATGGAAATGAAATGATGTTTGCATTTTAAGGTTTAAAAGCCTGTTAAATTTTGAAAAGGGCTTGGTGAAATCGGGGGTCAATAATATAAAAAGTGAAAGGCTTAGTATTTTTCAAATCATTTCCGTTTGGAACGCGAATAACAAAGAGACCCAGGGTGGTAAAGAAATACGATTTTTTAGTGCTTTTTTTTGAGAAAACCTAAAACTAAATTGAAGTTGCCACACCGGAAATGGTCCACAAAATCGACAAATCTGATGTTGGAAGAGCGAGGAGTGAATGTCAGGAATTTACAGCCTGCGGTCTTATTACACGGCTTCGTATGACAATTTTCAGAAATATGTAGTTGGTAATAAAAAAACAAATTGGGTGCAGCGTTTGATTTTAATCTATAACTAACGAAACCGTTTTAATATTTGAAAGAAGTCGTTGTCCAACTTTGGATGAAACCCTAATTTTTGAAGAGAATAAAAAAATTAGAAAAATGTTGGATGAAGTGCATCAAAATTAAAGAAGATTTTTTCTGAGAGATAAAAAGTTAACAAACGATCAGTGTTAAAGACATACAAAAATGACTAAAAATTAAACTTATTTCGAAATTCTAAATTTCACCACAAAAAAAAAAAGAAGAAAAATAGTTATTTAAGACATTTTCCAATCCCATCTCATATCTTATGATATGAATAATAGCTTGAAGACATTTTTTATGTAATGTAGTTGTAGTTGTTGTTGTAGTAATTTAAAAACAAAACAAAAAATAATAATAATAATTACAACTAAATTCTTGAGTTGCTGAATTTCCGCATCACAAAAATTCAACTACAACTAAAAGTCTTCCCCCACACACGATCACACTAAAAAAAAAAAAAAAAACAAATACAAAATGAATTAATTGAATTCCCATTACAATGTCAATAATGAAAGTTTGCCAAAATAAAAATAAAAAGAAATTCCCCTCCCCTGTGTACCAAATTGTCTCTAAAAGAATATAGCATGTTGAAAACTAGGATTTCCCTAGAAATTTTCCTCCCGATACCGCACCGGCTACCGTACCGCAAATCGTTCGTTGATGCCGGTGTGCGGTTGGTCGGTTTCGTCTTCGATGAAAAAGAAATCGCAGACAACAACCCCCAAAAGAAACAACAAATGAGCAAAAATTTAAAAATACAAAAATCGCATTTATCTCGCTAGACAACAAAAAAGAACAATTTTTTTCTCCTTTTTTTTTTTGGTGCTTGACGATCGAAAAGACGGACGCTTCGTCGTGTCGTCGGTAGTCCGAAATGTAATTTGGTCGAAAAAATTTTTTCCTTCTTGATATTTTTGAATAAAATTGTTCTGAAATATGAAATGAAATTTAAACATTTCGTTCGAATTTGTGGTCTAATTCATCGTTCGTTTGCAAAGGAAAAGTTTCGAATCACAAAACATGGTATAGTTACGACTTGTGGAGATTGAATTTGATTTTGAATTGTATCTTTTTCAAAACGTGTGCTAGACATTATAATAAAATAAATTAATAATTACGTTCAAATAAATTATTATTTCTTTTTTAATTTTTTTGTTTCAGAGAACATTTTAGCGAAAAAGTTAAGTGGTTTGGTTAAAATTTATGATATTGGTTTTTTTTCATCAGTATTTAATTTTTTATTATTTCTTGTGCTGACGACAAATTCGTTTTTTTTTTTTTTTTTATTCAAGTGTATGACATTTTATTTATTTTCTTTGACAAATTATAAAAAAAAAAAACTTAAAAATAGATATTCCACACGAGGAGTAGGTACCTATGTGGAATATTTTTAAATTGCATGTTGTTTTTTCTCCACAAGCGTATTTTCGTATTTTGCTCCATGCATACACACCATTTCCTCATATGTGAGATACATAATATTTTTAGAAACATTCTTGAGGTTTTTTTGTTTTTTGTTTGGCTTTTTTTGAAACTTATTTGACAAAGTTATTTTTTGTTGAATAGGTTTTTGACACAAGGAAAAGTTTTAAGGGAAGAACTGAAAAGGGGGATTTTCATTCATTGCTGGAAAGTACTTGTTGTTTTTTTTTTTTTTTGTTTACAAGAAATTTTATATTTTTATTGAAAGGTAGAAGCTATTTTTTATTTTCTTAACAAAAATAAAAATTTTCTTTCACAAGATTAAAATATTTCAAGGTGGAAATTAGCAATTAAAAAAGAAAAAAAAAACATTTGACTGATTTTTACTCTTTTGTTTTATGTTTGTTTGAACGGAATGTGCGAGACGACGAAATGAGCTTATGTAGATAAAAAAAAGAACATGTAATCCATCTTGAAAAATTAATGCATTGTTATTATTTCCAAAGTGTTAACATTTGAATATTAATGAATACCAATCCATCAATTGGTGAAATATAATAAATTTAACTTTTGTCATTTTGAGAGGAATAAGTCAATATCTGATGACGAGTTGTTGTAGATACTCATCATGTGTTGGGTAATTTGTTAATAGAATAGAAACAAACAAAAAAATACTTAACTTAGTGATGCCATGTTTAAAGTTACGATTACACACCTATTTTGTTCGTGTTTTCGAAACAATTAATTTTCTAACAGATAATAAGAACACCACACCTTTGTGTTTTTTTTTTTTTCTAAACTATACATCCTTCGATAAACTACCTATAATTTATTTTATTATCAAATTATATGATGCATAAATTAATGGCGATATATAGCTATTTTATAATATAAACATTTTTTTTTAATTCTTGTCGACTGATAAATTGTGGGTTTTGTTTTTTCCTTTTTTTTTACTTTAACGCAACTTAAACTTGCAATAATGGGCCTCGCTTTGGGAAATGTCATCAAAAGTTGAAGTCACTCAATTAGAAAACGACAAACAAGAGGTGTATTTTACAGTATATCCAACTTCTGAGCCTGGGTAATTACTTGTGTTTAATGAATTAAACTTCGATTGCAATTTCACTTGGCAGGTGTAATATAGAATCCAAAATTTTCAATTCAGGGTCGATTTAAATAATTATTCCTTTTTCCGTCATCGATGAAGACAACTTTTATTTTCGGCCTACAAGCGTTTAGAATAATACCTAACAAAATTTAGCTAGTACATGAACCAAAAAGTAAGACTTTAAATTTATTTAAATAAAGCTCGTGGTTTAGGCTACTAGTAATGATAAAAATAATTTTAACTATCTGTCAGTTATACCTAAGGTATTTAAATGAAAATTTCAAGGCGCTATGTGTACAAACAAAAAGGGCAAGAAAGAACTTTAGTCATAAAATCCCAAAAGCTGGAAGATAAAAAACAAAACAGGTGCTTAGAGTGAAGCTTGAATCCACACCCCTAAATTATTAAAAAAAAAAAAAAAAACAATGCCTCACTGAAGAAGACGTTGAGAAGTTTCGACCAACAAGTTACCGAAAGATGATTACTGATAAGTAGACTGGAGGATATTAAAGTATTCTTCAGACCATTCTGCTCATTAAACAATAATTCAATTAGTGACTATTCAATTTGAAGACAATTTTATTGCGCGAAATGGAGCAGTGAATTGGTGGTAGTACAGATAATGCGATTTTATTCCAGTCGATTAATTTTGCTGTGGATTTACTACAGAAAATGTACACGTCAATAAATAGCAAAATATTTAAGAAATGTTAATAAATGGAGTTCTAAGCTGGACCGGTGAGGAAGTTTTTATCAGAAAATGTGGACGAGTTTTGTATTTTCAGAAGTTTTATTTATTGAAATTTGTTCAATTATAAAAACGAAGAGAAAATAATAAGTAATGAAAATTAGTTTTATTTTTAATTTTAAGCAGAGTGATTGAATTAAATTCAATTTAAAAGTTCAAGTGACCTCTACTCCAATCACTCAATCACTTCACTTTAGTTAAAAATAAAAATAATTTTCATTATTTATTATTTTTTTGTTCTCTTCGTTTTTATTCTATCAACCCAGACCGCGGGTTTTAACATCATTTTCTAGGTGTCCGAATTTATACAAATTCTCTTAGAATATTAAAATTTCAAAACGTGTTTTATTAAAAAGAAAAAAATCAACGAACGTATCCTTGGCACTTGAAACTGCCAACCTTTAAACAAAACGTTGTATCTGCAATACGACTCTACGCCCTCTTCATTTCAATATTTTAAAGCTCTATAGCCAACATCGCCATCTTGATTTTTACTGCCCTATTTTTCGGCAGAATTCGTTTTGTTTTTGTTTTCCATAGAAAGTTTTACTACGCTGTTTACCCAACAACCAATAAAACACGACTCAGATCTTGGCTTAATCTTTGCTTACTTGGCTGGCAAGTTTGTATATTCAATCACATTTCTTGTCGTTGTAAGACAAGATTATAACAGAAAACGAACTTTCTCAGTAGTGCGATATGCTGGCAAAATGGCATAGACGCCCAAATCATTGAGGTGTGCAACGACTTCTGAAAAGAATTCGTGAAGAGAATATTAAAAATGATTTCAGAAATGTAAATATGAGAATAATAGTCCCTCATACTTTCCCGTGAACTCTTTCCATTGAATACTTTGCAATCTTCAAGTAATTTTGAAGCATCAAGTAGCCCGATCTGGGGGACCAACTTGTTCGCATTTATGATTTGTCTTTTGTTAAACAAATATCGTGCCGAACGAAATCTTCAAATTTAGCCAACAAAATTTGACGAAATGCTGATTAATTGCTTATTGCATCGTAAAATTATAACATTTGGAACTTCAGCAAAACTTATAATAACGACATCGTCATGGTGTCACATTTTGAAAGAGGGAATGCTTTACAGGAAAATTGTTTGAATGCTCGATAACGCTTATTATGCAGGGGGGGCTTTAAAACATAAAACGAAAACGATCGAACGTTCGAACGATATCGTTTTTACCTAAGCTGTCCCTATCTTTCTGTTCAGATGTGATATTACAGTCATGCACAGAGATATAGCACACCTAAGCCAACACGATTTATGTTAACACCAAAATTTGTGTATCGCTTTGGTCCAGATAGAAAAAACATTTGTTCATCGCCAAAGATGCTCAAAGATGCTGTCTGAAACATTTTAGAACAGGATTTTCTGTACTTGCTTTGTGTTAGAACAGATCAGAACAGATTCGTGAGAACTATCAAATGTGTTTGCTGTTGTTGTTTTCTGTTCTGACGTTTCTCCCGAAAATGTTCTGATCTAACTATTTCCTCGTTGAAAACAGATAGAATATCAAAGCTACTGTTTAACTTCGAAAGTTCTAAGACTGACTTGTTTTCTCTTCAAGAATTTTAGACACTCATAAAAAAACTTCTAAAATAAGAATTTGTATTAACAAAAACTTTTCAAACTGATGACTGTCAATTGCATCAATCAATTTTTGTTGCTCAATTTTTTTTGTTCAAAGTTAAAAAAAAAAAAGCACCACAAACTTTTTTCTACCTACAAGTAAAATTTTGTAAAAGTTCATCAAATGGATTGATGTTGTTTTTTATTCCATTTACCAAAGCATGGAAAATAAATTTAACTTCTATTGCCGAGGTCTCCCTTAAAAAAAAAATCTACCTACACTACTTTTAAAATAGCTAGGACGTGTAACCAATTAGTGAGAGCTTAAAGTTTATTAATAAAACTGTTAACATCAAATATTTTCATTTCACAAATTGTAAAAGGATTATTTTAAGGAACATGTACATATTTATAAATCCTACATTATTACCTACTCTCAGGCTATACAAAATTGTGTAAAGTTACATTTCATGCCACCTAATTAGTTTTAATTGGCAACAAGAGAATTTTACAACTAGGTTTCTGCCATCTTTCTGTCAAGAATTTATTTACTTTAGAAGTTTGAATAAATAACCTACAAAAGAAAGCTAGCTTTTTTTTTTATATTCGTTTGATACAAAGCCAAAAAGCTTAAATATTAAATATAACTTTTAACAATTTATTGTAGCTGCATTTTAATCTCCAAAGGATTAAGAATTCTAGTGCAGTGTCAAAAATTGTTACATTCTCAATTGAACGAAAAAGAGAAAATCCCAAGCTTATTTTCGAATTTTTTTTTTATAACGTCTATCTTATTTTCTCTATAAAGGAATCTTACCTACCTTCGACCAAATATAAATTGAAAGAAAACAACAAGTCTGACACTTGAAATCTTCCTAGCTTAATCCTTTTTCTTAATATTCAAATCTAGTTTCTGATCTTCTTATCTCTTTTTTTTTCATTTTTCGTTTTATTTTTTCTTGTCAAAAAGTTAAGCTGGCAAATATTTGTACGTCCTAGTTCTACTTTTTCCTCCAGCTCTTGTGAGAAAATATAAAAAGAAAAAAAAAATGTAAGTAGGTACCTCTTATCTCTACACTTAAACCCATGAAAATGTACCTACATTCAACTATACCATGTTCCTACAACAACAAAACACATTTATTTAAATATTTAATCCTTTTGCAAAGAAAAACATTTGCTTGCACTCTTCTAGGATGGTCCTTTTTTTTTTAATCCTGCTGAAAACTGGTTCATGTGTTAAATAAATAAAACTTTTAATCAATAAAGCCTGCCCCATCCGGGTTTTGAGTAAGTGGAAATTAAAAAAAAAATGAAATTCTATACAAAAAAAAATTGAAATAAAGAAGAAGAAAAAAACTGCGAATGTAATTTCATGAGATACAAATTTAATAAATATTTTATAAGTTCAAAAATATCTTATTTCAATGTATAATGAAAACTTGAAATATCTGTTTGAACGAAGAGCACAGCAAAGAAGAATATTAAAAATTTCCTCCTGTAGGTATACAGGTTTTATTACAAATCCCGAAATTTTTTTTCTATTACAATTCAACTTGTCAGCACAGCGCGCAAGTCCTGGTGAAATTCCCAACTTTCCTGGGTCAAAGTTGAACAAGTAGAAATAGAAAAAAAAAAAAAAACTTGCAAATAAAGGGGAAAATGCAATATTCCATCTACTGAACGACGAAAATTTAACGAATACCTGACATTTATATTTTTCTTCCTCTATTAGGTCTTCTATACGAGTATACGAGCATATTGGACTGGGAATAAATTTTATCTAGCAGTTGTTGTTGGTGAGAAAAAGAAAACAGTGTGCCTGAATTTTATCCAGGGATGTGTCTTCTTTTTTTTTATTTATTTGATTTGGAAGAAAATGCCCAGGATTTGGGTTGTGAAATCCCGAAACTGCGCAATGACGATTTATGTACTTTCAAGAGAATTTTTACCCCTGAAAGTCACTGTTGATTTAGGTCGTTCTTGTTAAACCGAACTGGGGAATCTGAAAAGCTATCTAGTACATAGATATGTATGTTCTATGTATATACAAACATTCAAACAAACAAAAAAGAACTATTAGTCAGTGACTCATGATTTAAAATATTTCTATCTATTTATTTAAAAAAAGGTACCTATATGCATCAAAAATATATACATATAAACTTATGCTTTCCTATGGAAAAAAAAGTCAATAATTGTTGATTGTACACCTATATACTTATCTATGTCTGTATCTATATTTTACACATGGCAGGTAAATGATAAATAATTCAATTTTATGTTAACGCTCTAAAGCTGCCTCTCATGATGGTATACAACAGTGTTGTAGGTATGGTAACCACATCTACTTACATGAATATATAAATGCATTTCTATACCAACCTATGGAGAAGGACATTGTGTACATCATAGGTACCTACTAGAAGTTGAAGTTTACTACTTTAGCCTTTTTTTTTTTTTTCTTTTTTATGAAAACGAAAAATTATAATTTAATGGAAAGGTAGGAAACAAAAACTAAAAAAACTAAAAATGTTCAAGCATAATTAATTTAATGATTTTCTTTCATTATGAGTAATGAGAAGAGTTTTACTTCCAAAGGGATGGCATAACGAGGACATTGTAAGATATTAATGCTACCATGCAACAAAAATGCATAAAAGGAGACAGTAATTTATTAGGTCATAAAGTTTAAAAGTGTTTGGGGTACTTTTATCACAATTTTTTTCATTTAAATCTCTATCCTACTAAGTTTTTCTGAAAACTAGATGACTATTCATATAAAAGTGACAAAGGAATGAGCAACTTTTTAATAAAATCTATTACTTTTTTATTATAGACCAAATGTTAAAAAATCTACTAACATAATTAATAAATTTATGAATATTAAAGCAGAGTACTCAGTTAAGATTGAAATGAAATTTTCACACAAAATTGTCTGCTTGAATTTTTTTACTGCAAATTCCACAGCTTCTATTCCGATCTAAAATTGTAAAGTTTTAACATGTCATCTTATTGTTTTTCTCTTTCGGTCGCATCGCATGGCATAAAGAAGACAAGGTATGCTTGACAGTTCACTTGACTGATTCGTTCGTCATCTGAAGTGAAAAATCTCAATTTGTCAGATTTGACGAAATCAACCAAAAGAATAACAACACAATTGGCTGTCACTGCATGTGACGTCAAAATAAAAACAAAATGGCGGCCCTTCCAAGGAATTCAGAAGTCGTACAAAAAATTGGTGAAGATATAAATTGCACCAAACACAAGTTTTTTATAAGTTTTTCAATGATTTCTCATGTTTCCCCTAAACAAATTTGTTGGATAACTTTAGATTCGTACTCAACATTCCAAAAAAACATAAAGTTAGCCATTGAAATTTATTACTTCAGAACTTTCCACCTCTAAAAACCCTTTAATTGGACTAAAGAGAGCATTGTGGGCAAATCATAAATTTCACTTTGCGCCGAAAGCAATTTTTTAAATGATTTAAAATTATTTAGACACTTCATTTACATCCTATTAATAGTTTTGTAATAAAATTTTTAACAGTAAAGAAATTTGAAGTTAAATGTACCCAAAAAACGGGTTTATGACATCTTCATACTAGCATGTCTCGAAAACGTGACGTGCTAGGGTAGTTTTGACTTAAGATTCGGGTTCAGCGTGGCAAAATCCTTTTGAAAAGTATAATTTGATTTGAAGGCGATTTTTGTTGCAGACCAGAGTAATTGGTGCGTTGGTAGCGTTCCTTTGGGCTCTCCAGTATCTAATGCTTAGTACTTCTGGCTACATTCAATTTGTAAAAGTTTCAACCACTTTAAGAGTACTTCAAAGTAGCTGAATGGAGCGCAGCTAAGAACGCACAGCGGAAAACAACAAGCGGAATAAGTTTTGCCTAGCAGTTATTTGTACGCATCAACTAGAATCGGATCTGGTTATTAAAGAACACAACAAAATCAAATAAATGAAGTAGAATTTTGATACTTATAATTAGTTGTATTATCAACAATCGTCTTACTTGTGTTGTCGACCAAATTAACTTGATATTGGGCTCTATTTAATTCATCAAAAGTGAGCCGTACGTTAATATTAACGAAAAACTATTGAAAATCTTTGTCTCCATATGCTGCTTAATGCCCATGATTTACGATGTGTATCTCATTCGCTGACGCTAGGTAGATCAAAATGCGAAACGGCTATATTTGAAGAAATAGGGCCTTATCAGACATAAGGCCTCATTCAGTTTATACTAACAGCCTTTTTCATTAGAATCTGTTTTATTTCGCCACAACTTATTCAACGTTGAAAAAACTCTTATACATAAAAACTTTTCAATCCATTATGTACAGTTATACAGCTTGTGTAGAAAAAAAAGACCACAAATCTATTATAACTTGGCTTTCTATTCAACGTTGCATAAGTTTTATGAATAAGGTTGGGTTCAAAGGCATTATAAGAAGTGCATAGCGTTATTCACTCACTATAATGCGTTTATGAATAAGGTTGTAAATGTTTAAAATTCGACCATAAACACTTGAAAATGTTTTAATGGTGCTTCCT
This sequence comes from Meliscaeva auricollis, assembly GCA_948107695.1. Lineage (NCBI taxonomy): Eukaryota > Metazoa > Arthropoda > Insecta > Diptera > Syrphidae > Meliscaeva > Meliscaeva auricollis. The sequence continues at coordinate 27,098,435 of OX403619.1, read as the reverse complement.
ATACTTTAATTTTGAAAAACAAAAACAAAAAATCGTTTCATAAAACTTTCTTCTTTACATATTTGTACTTTTTTTTTTGTAATTAATTGTTATTTGTTTTGCTTCTCTTTACACACAAATTATTATCTTTTGGTTAAAACTTCTAAAAGATTAATTTCCATCACAAACGAAAACTTTCATGGCCAAATAACCTTTAGAATTTTTAATTTCTTGCTTAAAAGCAATTTTATCTTCCCGCAGAGAGTTCTTCATTAAAAAAGTTTTTAATTTTTGTCTTTTTTGTTTTGTTTGTATTTATGTTGTTCTTGTTATTTTTTGTTGGTGAGAATGTTGAGAAATCCAACCATCATCATCAGATATGTATGTATGTATATAGAGAAAGAGAAAGAGTGTGAGGGTATCCTGATGATGGTCTTCAGTCTGCATCTATCTTCTTTATCCAACTGTACATTATTTCAACGTATAGATGAAAATTGTTGGTTTAAAAGTTTTTCCTTTTGCATGGATGGATGTGGTTATTTATTTTTTTTTCTCTCTCTTGTATATATGCAGTAGGTATGTGTATAGTAGTTATTTATCTATATATTCATTCCCACAAAACCTCGGGGGGACAAAGCAAGTAGCAATATCCGGTTTCCTGTGTTGTTATGTTTTCGTAATTAGAACCTTAATTTGGTTCTTTCGTGATTTATTTTTATAACGAAAGCAAAACTCTGTCGTCATTATCACCCGAGTTGTATTTCTATTCGTATGTATACGTATATTGTGTACACAACAACATTGTCGAACCTTGAATGAAAAGCTTGGTATACTAGGAAAGGATAATATTATGCACTTTTGTGCTTTGCGGGTATGGCATACGTTTTCCTTAAAAAAGAACACCACGAACAAAATAATGAAAACATTCTTAAATGGTGCATAAAAGTTTAGGAATCACTATTTTTGAGGGTTGTGGTTTCATTTAAGAGGACTTAGTTTTCACAATTTGAGATTCTTGTTAATGTTGCTTGCAGCAGCAGCAGCAATAAATTAACGTGAAGAACGTAAAACGAGTGGCAATCATACGGCGGATGTAAAACTTGGATGTTTATACTCAGTGATGTGCGTTTGAGCGTTCTCATCTGTATATGTACCACTTGGTCTAATTTATCAACTAAAAATCACTAGTTCGCCGTAAAAAGAAACAAGTTGCATGAAAACGACCTTAGGATTTACATTAGTACTAGTTTACTTAACTTTAAAAAAAAAATGTTCTAACAAAATAATCAACCATAGAACTGTTTCGAAATGATTTCTCAAATCCACTGAGCGTGATGGTAAATGGCTGTTCCTTTGGCTTTCTGAAAGTTTCAATTGGTGTGCCACACTGATCTATCTTTGGAACAATACCTTTATCGTCTTATATTAGCCATGTTTTACTGGTTTTTGGGTAAGTAGCGCAGTAAAACATTACATGAAAAACAAAAATAAAAGGAATACTGGCGAAAAATAATGTACATATGTTGATGCTGGTTAGAGTTTTGAAATATTGAAACGAAGAGCGCGCAGAGTCGTATTGAAGAAATAATTTTTTGTATGAAGGTTGTCAGCTTCACGTGCGAAGGATGCGTTCGTTGATTTCTGTTTTTTTTTTAATAAAAACTTTTGACAAAAAAAAATTTAAATTAATCTTAATTAAAAAATAAGAAAATAATTGATATCTTCCGCCACCATCCAACATCGCGCAGAATAGGAAAAAAAATTTAGCTTGTTCGTATTTTACTTAAGAACGAAAGAAGGGCAAATCGAGAACATCAAAATGGCAAATCAGGAAACATCAAAATGGTACCAACTTTTAACCATTGAATTTTCGAACGAGTAAAATCGTTTTATGGGCATTCGATGCTGTGCTTTCTACCCATCTACCAATAAAACACAGTACACAGCTATTAATGACATTCTTCATATTGTAGTTTACAGGTACGGAAAACTGTGCCTTAAATGAGTAGGCCGTTTCGAAAATGTACGGTGAACGTCCTCCTAAATGTCCCCAGGTCGGCTATATCGCAAAATAATACAAAATTCTATAGTTCTGTACAAGTTTTGTACAAGTTTTGTACAGTTTTGTACAACCAAAACCGAGTTTTTTACAAGCTTACGTTCAAAGATATTATATAGCTAAAACAAGCTTTTGTAGTGGGGACTTTAAGGTAGACTCTATAATTTTAAAATTATTCGATGCCTAATTTCTTTAAAAACTTGGTATTGTTCGACGGAGCATAACTTTTTTATTTTATTTCCCGTTATTTTATGGAATAATTTTTCAAAAATTTTGAAAATCTTGAATTATCTCTCATAAACTAAAAGCTAAAATTTATTCATTTTGTATGAATATTTGTCTCCAACACGCGATGTATATTTGTTTGTTTTTCATCACCAAATAAAAAATATTTGTCTGAAAACGAAAAAAATCAATTATCATCTTTTATGCACGTAAAAACAAGGAAAGGTACAAACAACAGTAACTTATAAACGGCAAAATATTTATGATTTTGCTATTCAGTGTGTGTATGAGGTTTCCAACCCATTTACCCTATTTTATTTTTTTCTAGGTGTGGGCTAGCTTTTTTTTAATCAACAACTAGGTCAGTTGGTTAGCATTTATTTTGTGGAACAGGGCTAGTCAAAATGAAGTCCAAAATTATTAAAAAGTCTTATAATTTTCTCTTCTTTCACACTAACACGATTCCATTGTTTCTTTATTTCGCTAATTGATGATTGTCATTTTTTTGTGGCCTTGCAAAATCCCTCATTAAGTAGTGCTGAAAAGCATAATAAAGTAGTTCTCTGGCAAATGCAAATTTGATAGTAGAGTTGTTGAAATTGTGTCCTGACTTTTGGGTAGCCAACTGACATGGCCCCACTCCTTTAGAATTCTAAAAAAAGCTGCCAAAATAATCGAACAAAAAATGAAGTTGTGTAACACACTTTCCTAGAAACAGAAAATAAGGGTTGGATTTTGTTTTCATTTCTCAAAGACTAACAATCTATGTAATTTGTTATACAACAACAAAACCTCCCTTGTGATTATTTTTGTTGACAAATTATAATTTCATTGTTGCATGATTTTGTCTCTTTTGACATTTTTGTTTTTAACTTTAAATAAAATATGAGTTCTCGATGTTATATAAAAGATAGAACATTTTTTTTTATTGTTGTCAGGCTTTGGGGTTGCTTACTTATCTTTTTCTGGATTCAATTCTACGACACTTTGTTTTTAGTTTTAGCTTACCGTATAAATAATAAATTAGTATTTATTCTAGTGCTTTTATTTCTTCTTTGTGTTGTTTAGTGAATATATTTACATAATTTATTTTTAGATTGATATAATCGTTCTTAAGTTTCCGCTCAATAGCGTGCTCCGTCCTTCAGTCGAAGAGCCGCGATATTTATCGGTTTTATATGATCCAGCCACCTAATCGTTTGACCTTGAATCACTGAACATAATGGAATAGCGTACGTTATCAATGTTCACCTTATTGAGACTAATGCTTTATGTTGTCTCTATGGAAGCTGTCGCCTGGAACCTTGCAAACTACCTTGTACTTGCAATTGCTTTGATGCACGAAAGTAACTTATTGGTTCTCAAATATTATATTACGCATCGAATTGAACGTGATTGCTTTATGACAAGTGACATTTCTGGAAATCGTCAACGTTAAAAGTTTCACCCTCATTTGTCTGCAATCATGTGTAGTTGTTGCCTGGCAAAATTCGGCTTTGAAAAAGGCGAAGTTTTTCGGATGTTTCCACCACTGAAAATTTCCCGGCGCTTTGCGTATCGTATCGTCAATCGATAGAGAAAAATTTTGACGTCCTCGAATGCCAATAGCATTCAAAGCGCCGAGAATCGAAATCGTCTCGAGAAATGAACACCAGTATGGATAACATGTTTGGTTGGGAGTCCCCGATGATGGGACCAGAACCCTATTTCTGCAAAAAAGGTGCAAGCATTTTAACGAACGTAAAAGCACCAAACGGATGTTTTAGATGACCTTGTTCAGCCTTCCAACAAAACAGTATTCGAAAAAAAAACGTGGACCTTCCAGCATGACAGCTCCTACTCATGAAGCAAAAACGAAACCAAGAACGTAGGCGAAAAATAACTAATCAAATTTCATTTCTACGGATGAGTAGCTATCTGAAAGCAAGATCTCAATTAATTGAACTACTTATTATTATCTGATTCAGAGAATTGCTTAACTGAACACACAAATATTGGTTCTTCGAAGCATATGCAAGATTTGCGTACCTACTGCAAATGATAAGCGGTCAGACTGACACTGTTGACTTTTTGAGGTGGTTAATACCACCTTAATATCAGACCGCATTATGCATTACAACGTTTGTCTGAACTTCAAAGCTCATTGTTACTGTATTTAATTTAATATCCTAGCCTAGAGCCACTCTAAACTCATTGACTTCAGAATTTCTTCAGATTTCTTTGTGGCATGCGCAGTTCAGAACGTTTTTAACTGTTTATTTCTTTTTATCTCTTCTTCTTTACATGTACATAATTTCCTCAGCGATACAATTGTGACACCAAAGTTTGCTTAGTCAATGCTATGGAAAACTTAATACCTAAAAAGCATCATTTTTTTCTAAAAAAAAGGTACTTTTCTCTAATCAAATCAATAACACTTCTATATTATATATACATTATACATTGGTTCACCAATACTTTTCCTTGTATTCCTGCCTTATAAATAAATAAATAAAAAATCACCTTGTCATTGTCAATAACAGTAAAACAATTTATTATTAAAAAATATTGAAAGAAAAATAACATAAACTCTAAGCTGCCAACAGAAAGGGTTGGAGGGTTTCCATCAAAGTCCACTACTAAAACTCCTTAAATCACAATTTCTTCCTCTTCCTTCGTTGCATTTATAATAATTCATTCAACTTAAAAATGACACAAATCAAAGTCAATGACATCAAGAAGAAACAAGCAGAAAAAGCACGACGAAAACAAAATACAAAATACAAAAAAAAAACTCAAAAAACTATTTCGCCCATCATGTTGTCTTGATGCACTATGAACTGTACGCATTCTTTTCTAATGAATATTTTAAAATTCTTCAACCTCCTTCTTCTTTTTGTCTGTTTTGTGCAATAATGTCTCTTCTTCGTGCAACTACTATGCCTACAATATATTTCTCCCCACATCATCATCATCTTCATCCTCATTTTCATTCCCTTCTGATTTTTTCGTAAGAATTAAATACAAAAAAATAAAACTAGAATTCACCGTGCTTTGCCGCCACCACTGCGCGCCGCATTAGCAGCAGTAGGCAAAAAAAAAAAATAATATAATGATAGCATTTGCTATTTTTAAAATGGTAATTTATTTTCTCCTCTCATTTTCTTTAATAGAAGATGAAAATAGAAAAATAAAAATACATATTTTTTAAGCGCGCAGAAGACCGGCTATAAGAAATCCTTTATGCATTTATAAGAGACTGCACCTTGAGGTCCTAGTCAACTTTTTGGATTTTTTTTTTAAATTTTGTTCCAAGTTAGCAGGTTTTTTTTTTCATATCACATACAACGGTATTTTATAGAAAATGTCCAAAAATGTTTGTATTTCCGTATAGAAAATATATTATGTTTTCTTTTATAGAAATGTTGCCTTTCCTTCTCCTATCGTATCTCATCATTATTATAAAGACTCTCTCATCTTTCGTTACTGGCTTTGGGCCAAGTTTACCAAATAATGTTTGCTTCCACACCAGAATTTTTTTTTCAATGAACACAAACAAAAAATGAATACATTCTTTCTATTCACAGAGTTACTTTTCAAGTCGTTATTCGTCCATACACCGCACAGTGGGATATTTCAATGAAAAATCTGATCAAAAAGCCAAGAATTCAAACAAAATATTTGAAGGTCCAATGGATATCAAATGGAAAAATCAAACTATCTTCGCTCTGCAAAAATTTAACTATACAAATTATTTCCTTGACTGAGCTTAACTGAATTGAAAAACTTGATGTTTTTATCCTACATTGGCTCTATGTTTTTGCTTAAAGCTTAGGAGCCGTTTGTAAAACTAAAAACAGGAAAGGTTACACTATAAACGTTTAGGTTGAACTTCGATATTTAAGTTTCTCTAAGGGGAGTTGGTTTAAAATCGGGCCCTTCAAATGCATTGTTCGATGCACAGCAAACCGTTTCAAGTAAAGCTGAAAATACTAGCGTTAGTACGTTGGTAAAATACAAATACAATAATGTTTGATTTCCATTTTACAGCCTGTATAATAATTGTACATGTATTACATTGTATATGTGTTGTATTCATGCAAACTTGGTAAATCTGGTAAATGTGGAAACATGTAAAAATTTGTATGGAAATGACAGTTCGTTTACCAGGAAATCAGGGTCTTACTGGTTTGAAAAAAAGATTCCTCATAAGTAAAAATTTTGTTCTATAGAGAATAGATCATCCACAAGATCACAAGCATATTCAAAATCGATTAGAATTCAACTCCGACCTGCAGACAGACAAGTTTTTTTATGAAAAAAACTTGATTTGAAAATTTAATTTCATTTAAAAACAAACTTATTTACCAAAAAAATATATTTTAAACATCAAAAGAAATTGAACATAATTCTTAGTTATTTTTTTCATTGAAATGCCCCACTGTGCTTTGGTTGTATTATCTCTTAGATATTTCTGATGAAAATCATAAAATAGTGCAGTTTTTTTTTGTTCCTCTTTGTTTTTTATTTTCAAATATTTTCATAATTAATAATTTTTATGAATGAAAAAAGGGAAAATAGAAAATATTTTAAATATGTAGTGGTTGTTTTGATGCTATAATCTCTTCGGTATAACTAAATGAATGCATCATCATTTTATTATTTCATATACATATTTAGTTCATAGTTCGACAACAACAAACAATAATATCACCATCAAAGAAAAATATAAAAGTTTATTGAACTCACCATCAGCATCAACTTCATTTATCATGTCTTGAAGTTCAGCCTCTGTTGGATTTTGTCCTAGCGATCGCATAACTGTTCCCAATTCCTTTGTTGTGATGGTGCCATCGCCATCTTTGTCGAATAGCGAGAATGCCTCTTTGAATTCGGCGATTTGTTCTTCTGTTAGTTGATCGGCCTAGAAAAAAATAAAAGTAAAAAAACAAATTATATTATAGAATAAACAAATAATAGTATTATGAGAATTTATTTATTTGATTTTTTTGAATTTGTTGCAGAAATGAGAAGTATCTTGGTGTCACCAGCCGTGTTTTTCGAAGAGTTTTTTTGTATGTTTCAAATCGTTCCAAAGATTTTTTCTTAACCGATCTAAGGGTTATTTTTAGGGTGATTTGTACTTTCATGTTTATAGTGGAAGAGTGATAAGAATAGTTTATGAAAACTAACAAAAATTGTTAATCATAAACTTGAAATTTTCTTCTTGAGTTAACTCAGGGCCCGTATTACGAATCACGATAGATAGTCATTCAAATTCCTTCATTTTCCTAAAATTGCGATTATGATTTATGATAATCGTTTTTGTAAAACGATATTCGTTTTCTTTTAGGAGTGCTTTCGGCACTAGTTTTTGACTTGAATGTCAATTGTTTCCTACATTTTGTGTTTGTGTGTCGGTCATGGTTTTATTTAGCTATTGGAATCAATAATTGTCAGTGGCTCATTGCAAAACTTGTAGTCTATCCACTGGAACCTAAAAAAAAAAACATATGAGTTTTAAGTTAGCCTTATTACTTCGAGGAATTTATTCTTCTTTGCTTTCAATTCAATTACACATAATTTTGGGCTATAATAGCTGAAAATTTTAACACGTAAGCGTAACTCGGCATAAAATGTCGTATTTCATTTATGGTAATGCTCTCAAGAGGAATTTCCAGTGAATATAAAATATTATTTATTATATTATAAACACTGAATGAAAACCTATCATATATAGGTACACTTAAAAAGATGAAAACTAGAAGATACTAAAGCTCGAATCACATTTCAAGGAAACTGACATCTCAAATATATGTAAGTTGGTATATGCTCGTGTGCGTATTCCAAGTTGTTTTCTTTTGGAGTAGAATGTAAAAACCTAGAAAATAGAATATAAAATACGACTTCTACAAAATTTAATGGATTTACCGAAACTATGCATACTTTTATGTAGATTGAAATGAAGGTAGAGTGAGTATTGTACAAAAGTAGAATCAGAATAGAATACATTAAACATAAATAAATAAAAGGCATTTCTTGAGTGATAGATATTCATACAAAAATTTGGCAGCTTTTACATCTGACTGAATTCATCTACGTCTTTTCGGAATAACGATAAAAGAAACCTACCAACAAAAAAGGACGATACCTTTACAATGAAAGAAAAAGGAAGAGAAAATAATAAATTATAGATATTTTCAATTTTCATGCTAAAATATTCATTATTTAGCATGTTAATAATATAAAAAAAAGTAATCAATGGAGTAGAATATAATTGCTGAATTGTGACGTGATATGTACAGCATTAGGAAAGCAATTTTGATTGATTGACGAAATTTCAGCCTTTTTAATAATATTTTATATTTCTTTTATTTCAGAAGTTGTCACTAAATAGCAATTTAGCAACTGGAAATCAACTTGAATCATTTTCCTGTAATTGATAACTGAATCGTCACTTTTCCGGCAATTTTAATGTAAGTAAGTCAACATTCTTATTTTCTTTAGTAGGGCCATTACAAGCGTTAAAACCTGAACTAACACTTTGTCACATTTCTGCCCAACTACACGCACACAGGAAATGGTTGAGAATGTCAGTCACAGGTCTTGGTTCTTGGTAAGCTTCTGTTGGACGAATTTGCTTAGGATTTGGGATGTTGAGGGGGAGCCGAAGCCTAAAATAGTAGCCAGTCACGAAAAAAGCTGCCACCTTACACGATGGCTTACATTTAGAATCTTTTTATTCCAATGCTACTCAGTAGTAGGTCACAACTCGGCTTAACCACAAACTCATGTATTGGAAAGGGCAGTGTTTCTAAATTTCGCCTTTTCTAAATTCTGAACGGTGCAACGTACCCGCAAACTTGGCAGGAATATGCCAAGACAGCGTTATTTATAAGGCTCTGTAGAAATCTAACACCAAAAATTCTGCTCCATTGCCAATAAAAACCAAGGCATAGAACTGACTAGGGATGAATTTTATGGCCCCACTGATCACTGATCACAGGTGGTAGCGGTTATCAGGCTAATGCTATTGAGGTATTTCCTTGACTTGCAGTGGGGTAGGAGCAAGACGGTTACTAATTTAAAGTTTTCCCTGGTAAAATGGATGGATCGACCTCGATCATACATATGTGTACCACTTGATGGCGATTGCATGGACCTTGTGTTTCTATGATATAATGTAATGGTACCGTATGAGTAAACAACTCCATTGGGGTTGTAGTACCTGTTCGCATTATACCAGTGATTCACCTCAATTATGGAATGGTTAAGGTCACTAGAGCTCTAGTATTAAAATGAAGTGTTAATATGGTTTTCTAATCAGGTGATCTTGTTAAATTACAAAATCTATAGAATCCCTACCAACATTTTGTAGACAACCAACGCACCAAATAACTGGAATTTACATTCAGTGACAGTTTTTTTAATATTACTCATTTTTATTCATTATAATAAAACTAATCTAATCTCAATAAAATATCAACAACCCATCGCTCGAAATATAGGTAACTTATCCAACAACCAATTTCTTTAGATCTAATTTAGTAGTATTTCTCAGCAGTTGCAATAGTTTAACGCTTGATTTTAAACAACATTCCCACAAGTCATTGGTGCGATAAATTGAATGAATCACAATCACAAGCAACATCAAACAAAAAAAAAAAAAAAAACAAGATTAAAATTCCATAGAAAAAGTGAAATGAAATGTAATTTTTTTTTTTCAAAATCAAAAAAAAAAAAAACAGTTTCACTTCAATGAACAAAAGTTCAAGTTTGTGAAGAAAAGAATAAAATCATTAATTCCTCTAATCAAGAAAAAAAAAAAAAAAAAAATGTCCATTTAATTTCACATTTTTCTTCAAATTTTCTTTTATTTTTCTGTCTCTCCTTCATTTTTCCTTCCCTAAACACATAACATGCCAATTTTTTTCGTTTTTTTTTTTTTGTTTCTTCAGGCATGATTTGATTTTCATTTCTGAAATGATTTATCAGATTGAAATTGACTTCACTCTGGTGAACAATACTTGATCTCAAGAACTATCAATCTTTTTTCAAAATCTATTTTTAGACGAAACAAAAAATCAAAATTACGAAACAAAATTCTTCTACTTTCATTTTGTTGATGAATTTTCTCGTGAGTGAATATTTGTGAGGAGATTATCCCCAAAATCAGTACACCTAAGTTGTTGAGTTGTTAGCCAGTCAATAAAGAATCAACAACATGGAAGCAGGAGGAGGTGAGAATTAAAAAAAAAAAAAAAAAAAAAATTAAGAAAAAATGGCAATACAATATAATAAAGATAATAAAACACATGATGCTAAATCTGATGAGTGATGATAATGCCATTAAAACCAAATCAATAATCCTTCTCTATAAAAAGTTATAAACCATTTTAAGCAAAGGTCTATATTTTTGCCACAGTAGGTAAAAAAGAACTAAAAGCCATGTAAAAAGATGATACTTTTGCGAAATTCAGTGAGAGGTTTTCATTTGAAAAAAACAACAAGGAATCTGCAAGTTCTTATAAATATTTTTGTTAAAAGAGTGTTTTTTTTTTTCAGGGAATTGGATGTCGTCCCGTTTCTGCGTGAACCTCGTAACTACACGTTTTTTAAAGATTATGCTTACCATTTTGATTTTCTGATAAAGTTATTTCCTCGTAATGGTTAAACAAAAAAAAAAAAAATAACTGCAAACTAAAAATTTAAGGCTAATTTACAGTTCAGCGTAAAGAAATTTGGGAACGTAAATTCCGAGAGAATGTTTCGCTCGGAATTTATTGGTACCAGGAACATTTCAACATTTTTGTTCCCTGGAAAATAATTCTGGCAAGATTCACAATCGTTAAAAAATTCCGTGGGAAAAAAATATTATTTTAGGGAAATAAAATTCCCCTGGAGATTCATGATAGGGCCCAATAACAGTATGAACAGCACAGTTAGCAAGCGCTTTGGGATACTAATGTACTTCCATCTAATTTAGCAAATAAAAAATGACGATGAAGCAATTTGTTAGCATGTACTGTACATTATGTACTTTGTATCTGAACCGATGCAGCGGTCTCTCTTACTATAGCTCTATACGCCGAATAATTCCACTTTTCCAACCAGTGTTTGTAGCAGTACCAAAGCAACAACATAATTTACTTTCTGTCCACAAGAATGGAAATAATTAATTCCCTGAATTTTTCTGACCAAAATTGTGTTCCCTATCTTTCCCTGGCTTTCCAGATTAGCAGACATGAAATGCAATGCCAAGTTTCATGAGGGTAACTTTCTTTTTTTTGAATACATACTTATTTTACATGTACTAGATAATGTTTATAAAATAAAAAAAAAAGTTTCTTATGAGAAGTTGTATTTAATTATTAAATTAATTGCCGATGCCGAAGTATTCATATTCGATGATAATGTTTCCGGGCAAATAAGATATTTTTATTTGAATCACAAATAATGTCACCATCTTGAAGCCATGCCTACCATATTTGTTAGACAATCGAAAACGGTATAAACATACTAGGTACCTACTAAGCACCATGTAAAGGCCAATTTCAAAAACCACCTCTAATCAAAATTCTATCCACTCAAATAGCCCTCTAGAATCACCCCCCCCCCCCCCCCCTTTAATCATATTTCTACTAAATTATTTGTTCATTTAATATGTCAAATAAATTTTCACAACAGACCAACAAAAACTAATGGCATCGTTGGAAAGCAATAAATATTTAAATTAAATAAAAAAAGAAAAAAAACACAAAAACAAAACCGCTTCCGGCGTATTTTAGGCTCCTTTTTTTAACCAATGAATCATTTACATTTTACACAATCACCCATAAGCTAAGCATTTAATATACATAATTGCTTGAGGCTCTTATAAAGAAGTCTAGGGCTTACGTCATAAGACCAAAATCAAATAAAATATTTATTTATATGAAAAGAACATAAAAGAAGGTACCTACGTCGTCGTCGGTCGTGGTGAGTCGTGTTCGAGTTGTTCGGTAGGTAATAGGTACAGTCAGATGATGGATACAAAGCAAAAAGCCCATCATCTTCCATTGGCATTTCGTGCAATTAAGATTGCATATAAAGAAATATTAAATAGAATCTATTAAATACCAAAGTGTCATCCCAATTGCGCTTAAATATTCGTATTTCTAAAATTAAAATCAGCAATCATTTGAATAAAATCTCAATTGGAATTCTTTTGAGAATTTAAAACTTACGACTAAACAAACAACCGGAACCGGTTACTTTCACAGAGATCGTTGAAAAGGTTGGCTTTTAAACATGCCAAATTTACAGACAGACAGACAGACATACATACATATGTAAGTACATATAAAATGTGGAAGCAATACGATATGTCGGGAGATCGGCAAGAAGCGCAAGAAGGGCATTTTTTCTGCCGGCCGGCAAATAATATTTTTGAGTGTATTTGAATATTTTCTTTTATTATTCCTTCATTTTATTGTGTTCATATTTTTACGGGGAATATAATTTACACATCGCGGTTTTTGCCGCGGTTCCAAAATGAGAGAGACATGACAGTGTAGTAATGTAGAGGATTGGGAATGAGCAGAAAAAAAAAGAAACAAATGAAATGGAAATGGAAATAAAAAAACGATCTTGTGCCGGTTGCGGTGTGTCGCTGAATCGGTTTTTAGAAATGGAATGATAGTGTGAGTATAGTAACACGCCAGAGGACAGAGAGAGCTCTAAGTTTAAGATCGATACAAATAAAACAAAAAAAAAAAAAAAAAAGAAAAGGGTGTAGCAAAAGTAGATTTTTGTCGCATCCCCTCGCAAAACCGCGTGCCTGGGTTATCATTTATATTTGCTTATAGATTTTAATAATAAATTACATCGTGGCGTTGTTGGTGCGGCATAATGTTGAGATCGGGTTGGCAACCGCAATAACGAAGATTTAACCGGCTTCGCTTTATTTTCATGGAAAGGGAGGTAATGGGAAAAGGCTTCGGAGGGAGGACCAGACAAGACACCTCTGCTAGAGGCCAACGAGAGCGTCAACAATGATGCTTTGCTATAGGTAGCATGTGGTGTTTTAAAGCTGGCTGATGATTTTTTGACGTAGTCGTTGTGCTGGTATGCTGTAGCATCAACAGCAACTCAAGGCACAGCAGTGTGGAGAGAAATTAATAGTTTAGCGTCTTCCAACTTCTCCACTGTATGTCGCTACAATGATGATCTATATTTTATTTAAGACGTAAATTATTATGCATGCCTTGCTAATTATACACGTACACAGATTTTGTAAGTTTATTTTTGCGGCTTGTGGTTCTGGAGGGAAAAAAATAAAAACTTTTTTCTGTTATTTTTTTCTGACATCTGGTTTTGGAGAAGTCTGCGACAAAAACAAGCTACCTTCTTTTAAAAACAAACACATCGAGTTGTTGGTATAGGTAATTGCGCCGAAATCTATTTTCAAAATAATCTAGAGACAATAGGTACCTACAAGTTTAAGTTTATTATTTCACAAAATGTTAGATAGGCTATTGCTGGTTAAAATTTCTAGAATATTTCTCAAAACAAAATGAAAAATAAGGTGTTTGATTACGCGAGAAGTTATTTGATCAGTTGAAGATCGAGTTACACAATAAATAAATGAAAAGAAAATGTACCCATCATCATTGTTATTGTTGAGTTATTGGCGATGTTGGTGGGTGAACAATCTAAGAAGTGCCAAAGGCAAAATTGTCAAAAACAAAAAAAAAATCCAAAAACAAACAATATGTTTTTCAGTTTTTGGTAATTTTAGTCATTAAAGACATGGTTTTGCTTAAGACAATCTCTGCTAAGCTAATGGTTTCCTTCCAAAATAAAGATCCTCTAAAACTGTAATTTTGTCGAAATTGATTTGACATTACTGCTTTCGAAATTCGATGTGAAAAATTTGAAAAATTTGCATTATACATTCCAGCTGTATATTCAATTGATTAAAGTGTCAACTATATAGTTAAATCCTTCTTATACGCACTTCCTCCATGAGTTCCAATTCTAACGCAAGCACCGGTATTAATTGTAATGTTAGTACTAAGTTAGTACAAAGACCTGTTCTTGCCAATTCAGTGCTGAGTATTAGTAAGTATTGCATCCTCAAAACCAACTACTTTCTGATTATTTAAACTGTGGGTATTCAAATCCAAACCAACTGATTTCTCCTTTCTAATTGGTTCTGAGGATACATCAGGACCAGAGATCCAAATGAGTATGTTTGAATCTGTCATTATACTTACATTTTTCTTGACTTTTGTTTCTTTTAAATATTCGTTATACACAAATATTACTCGACTCGTTTGGACCTCTGATCAGAACCTTGAAATCGACAGTTAAGCAGTCAATCTGCATGACCCAGCATAGTGTATTTCAATAGCTACGAGAACTGATAATTTAAAAAAAAAGACAATGGTTGTAACTCAGTTGCCCCGTTTGGAGCAAGCTGAGACTAGAAACTAACACTGTAAATCTATCTTATAAAATAGGCGGATATCTGAAATCCATATGGAAATTTCTATTTTGTTGTTTTTATTCCTTTTTTCATTTATCAGTGCAATAATAGCCGTGTTATTTTTTTTTTTTTTTGCAACACTGAGTAGCTACTCAGTTTTTCATTTAATTCGCAAAACAAAACAAATGCTGAATAATCTAATTTGTGTTTGTTTTGGGAATAAAATGTAAACTTAATAGGCATCTGCTCAGTGTTAAAAAAAACACGGCGAATGATTTTCGATTTGTCAAAACCTAAGAGCTGTTTGGTAGCTGATTTAATTTCAACCAAATTTATTTAACCTAAAAAAAAAACACAAAAATGCAAACCATCAGATTCTCCAGAATTGTTATCCAATTTATTAAAGTTCTCGCTAACACTTCAACCAGTCAATGAAAGTAACCGGAGCACTGAACTACAAAGTGTGTTGACAAATAGCGAAATAAAGTTAACACATTTTTGCCTTTTGTTTCTTTATTGATTGATCATAATAAATCAACAGAACAGCAAATATATAATATAAATTAAAAAAAAAGAAAAGAAAAGAAAAGAAAGTAACAAAAATTGTTATTTACGAAAACAAATATAAATAAAAATAAAAACAATAAAAATAAGTAATGATAACAAAAAAATCTTGTTTCCGCTTGGATGCAATTACGTCAATCAGACAATAATAATGAGAGAGAAGGGGAGGTTTTTAAATTATTTTCTCATACAAAAATAAATGAGTAAAACAAAAGTTTTTTTTATTACAAAATTCCATATTTGGATCACAACGAGAATTAAAATGCGAAAAAATTAAAATAAACAACAACAAAAACACCCAGATGGACATGATGACTTAATGGAAAATAGAAAATTACAAATGCAGTTAATTAATTGACCAGTCAGCCAACCAGCCAACGCAGCGCCAGAGTTTAATTTAAATAATTAAATTGCTGAAGGCGTAAATGTTGTTTTGTTATTTTAAATTGTTCAATTTAAATATAAACAAACATATTTTACATTTTAAAAACAAATAAAAAAAAACAAAAAGTGTAGAAAAAAAAACTTAAAATAAATTATATTTTTCGCTACATTGTAGGTACATACGTCCTACCTAGACGGGAAAGAAGCACTTTAGATAATTAAATTCTTTTATTCTTTCTTTTTTTTAGGAAGTGGAGCTGATGTTAATGGTGGGTGGATGGGCAATAAGAAATTTTCATTCAAAGAAAAACGATAAGCCAAATCAAAAAAAAACAGAACTGAACTGAACTGGTAAAAACAGTAGTATCGATCCCCAATCCATGGACTTTGACTTGTTTTTTGTTATGACACACAAACAAAAATATTTAATTATAAAAATGGGATATAATTCCAGATCGATTGATTTAATATTGCATAATCCCGTGAGCAATAATGAATTGATTCTTAATCATGTCACAAAAAAAATTATACAATTTGTTCTCCGATAAAAAAAAATATACACAAGTTAATCTTCAATTTTTTATAGATGAATTGTAATAAACCTATTTAATATGTATACCTAAGACATTAATAATAATATCCTCTTATCGAGTGCTTAAGAAAAGATTGGCAGATTGTGTGAAAAAATGAATATTGAATAATATTAAAATAAAATTTAACGGTCATAATAATTCCATGGAATTCACAAAATTCAATCGAAAATTATATGTAATGTTTTTTTTTTTAATATGCTTGAATGCTCATTTTTTAAGAAAATAAAAAAAAAAATAATAAAGATTTTTTAGTGTGTGATATAATGTAGGTATAGATAATTTTATGTTTGAGCAAATGATGATAAATACAATAAAATACATAAATGGTAAGAATATTACTCATTCACTATAAAATTTATTGAATGAAAAACATTAAAACGATGATAAAACATTCTGATAATCTAAGGGTCGCGGGCAATAACGATCAGTTCATTAAAATTTTAGAATTTCAAGTTATAATTTTGGGTCAAACGTTCAGAAAAAGAAGGAGTTAAGTGACATTTTCAAAATTATACAATTTGTTCTCCGATAAAAAAAAATATACACAAGTTAATCTTCAATTTTTTATAGATGAATTGTAATAAACCTATTTAATATGTATACCTAAGACATTAATAATAATATCCTCTTATCGAGTGCTTAAGAAAAGATTGGCAGATTGTGTGAAAAAATGAATATTGAATAATATTAAAATAAAATTTAACGGTCATAATAATTCCATGGAATTCACAAAATTCAATCGAAAATTATATGTAATGTTTTTTTTTTTAATATGCTTGAATGCTCATTTTTTAAGAAAATAAAAAAAAAATAATAAAGATTTTTTAGTGTGTGATATAATGTAGGTATAGATAATTTTATGTTTGAGCAAATGATGATAAATACAATAAAATACATAAATGGTAAGAATATTACTCATTCACTATAAAATTTATTGAATGAAAAACATTAAAACGATGATAAAACATTCTGATAATCTAAGGGTCGCGGGCAATAACGATCAGTTCATTAAAATTTTAGAATTTCAAGTTATAATTTTGGGTCAAACGTTCAGAAAAAGAAGGAGTTAAGTGACATTTTCAAAAATTTTATTAATCAAAGTTTAAAGTTTTTCTCTCTCATACAAAGTGTATGAAACATCTGACCTAACGTGATCTCAAAAAGGTTCTAAAAGTGACAGAAAAATTGTACTTAGGGTTTGTTAGAAACCTTTTTCAGAGTTTTCAAAGCAATTTTTTTTACTTGAGATGAAGAAGGTTTCTTTGTGATTTTGAGAGCTGATAGGAACATTCTGATATTGGATTCAAGTTAAGCACATCTAAAACCTTTAAGAAAGTATAGTTTTGCTTTGCAACAAGAAACTTTGTTGACCAGTATAAAACGAAAAATACCTAGGTACATAATTTTCAACTTAAGATTTTTCGAAGGAGAAAAGAGTTATTGAAATGATTAAAAATGAATAAAAAAGAAGAAAACAAGTTCTTTTATGACCCGTTACAATTTTTACTATAAGAGGTTACCTCACGTTATAACACCGCTTTAAAAATATTGAAAACTAGAGCCAATTTGAAAATTCTGAGTTCAGATTCTAGTTCAGCAGGAAGAAAACCTTTAGAAACCGTTAACAATGTTTGGGCAGCAAAAACGTTGTTGGCCAGTGTTATTAAACATAATTTCATTTCAGGTCTTTCTCATTTGAATATTGATGTTAAGATTCAATAATTATGTTCTTATTTTCACTATTAATTTTTCCTTATTTTTAAAGCTCACTTTAAATTTATTTATTGGTAGAGTCCTTGTATACAAAAGTGTAAATGCTATTGTAGAATGGCTTGCCCAATTTTTTAACAACAAAATCAAGCAATAAATTTATTTGAAATAAACAACTCCATTGTTTGATAGAGAAATTTAACCTCGTTTTTAAAACTCTAAAATTAAATGATTTGAATGAGTATTTAATGCTTACACTGAAAGGACCAGTTGTACAATTTTTCCCAAAATCGAAATACCTACATAATCTCAGCGCTCATTGGCTCTTATTAAAGAGCACTGGCAAATAAAAGATGGTTAAACAGTTACTTGCGATATCATATTGCTTGTTTTATTGTATAGCTACTCTAGACGAAACCAACTTTAATACGCAATTTACATATAAGTACACCAATGTCATTAAAATAATTTTGATAATTTGTTTAAACAGAACATTATAGGTATTGTGGGGGCGCAATTCCTAAGTTTATTTTTTTTATTGTTTAGTGTTGATGACTTAATCGTTGTGTTCGTTGGTTTAAAATTGTCGTTTTGGTGGTTTTGATAAAATCAATGATATCATTGATCTGCTTTTTAGCTCAAGTAAATGAGTCATTATCTTTGCGCATAAAAATATTTTTAATTGCTTCTGAATTTTAGTTTTTTTTTTAATAGAAGCTTTTATGAATTACTGATTAATATTAGGTATTATGTAGATATGTACTATATAACATGTAGATAGGTACGTATTAATGTTGTTTGGTGGGTACTGAATAATCTAAAAATGTACAAAAGAAAATACATGCCTACAAACTTAAAATGTTATAAAAATTAACCATTGCCCCCTGTTCTACAGTAACTGTTTAAATGTATTTAACGGCAGGTAGGTATCTATTGACTGTTTTATTTTAGTTAATTTTAGGCTTTCAAGTCTGAAAACCTGTATTCAGGGTAAATTATTTCAAATTTATAGTAAGCAGTTTATAGAAGGCACATTTTCTAAAAATGAAACAAAAAGAAAATGTATTCGAAATGTAAAGTAGCATGAAATATGTTTTATTCAAAACAAAGCAATGTACCTACTCTGATCATTGTTCCCCGTTAAATGTACACATCTTGGTTCAAATTTTTGGACTCTGTTTGTTTTAAGGTGGTTTTTGCTCGAGTTTGTGTTACACTTATGAACTTTTTCTCAATTTGTTGACATTTTCCGTTTTAATTCTTTTGACAGGTGATTCGTAGGTATTTAAGAGGTACCTACCTCATTTTCGACAAAAATGGAATATGATCGTTCTTTCCCATGACCCTTCATATCTTAAATCGACTTTGAAGCTTTACTTTTGTGTTATTATAATCTTATACATCTATCTAGTACCTAATAAGAATCAATGAGAAACTTGTACTTTTCGTAGGTATGTTCAAAATTAGTATACGCAGGGTAAAGAATTGTATAGAAGAATTTGAAATTTTACTAATGAAATCCTTTAAAATTATCAAAATGTAAAGTAGGTAAGGTACCTACATTTCATGAACACTTATACAGATACTCACTCTTTTTACGCTGAGTACCTACTCTGAGGTACATATACCTAGTTACCATAGTTACAAGGTCTTGTTTGCAAATAATAAACATTCTTACAAAAATTGATTATAAGATGTTAATATAAAAAAGAAACATAATTTAGACTAGGTACGCTACCTAGGTAGGTAGGTACCTAAATAAATGTTATCTGATAAAGATTGATTTGAACAAAGTTACTAAGCCAGTAAAAGCTAAGGTCTATAGATTTCAATTAGAATGAAAAGGAAAAGAAAAGAAGTTTTGGCAAACAGTGGGGATTGAAATTATGATTCATTTCCCAGGGGTAGTGTCAATTAGAGCTTGAAAATATGCAAAAGAATGCTGCCTAGCACTTCCTAATTTGTGTCTTTATCATCTGGATGCTAATAATGCTAATAGTAACTTATATCTATGAAAAAAAGTTTATTTCAAAAGTATATACCTACCTAGTAGGTAGGTATCTACCTAATACAACCAACATACAAAGGTACCTACCCATAGTAATTAGATACATAGGTACCTAGGTACCTATTTAAATTGATACAACTAGGTAGGTAGGTACCTATCTTCTATCGCAAAATTTACTATTTATTCATTTCAAAAAGAATTTAATTTATAGATCGATCTGTAAAGGTAGGTAGATCTATTTAGGGATTTTAAACTGACTTCATCAGGCATTTTGTTTTTTAAGCTTGGAAGCTTTTAGGTTTAATTTTTTTAATGTCAGTCTCTACCTAAGTATAATAAGTAAATCTGTGTTCTTAGTTATTTTTTATAAATTGCAAGTTTTCATTTTTGTTTATACCTACGAAGGTACATAGGTTGGTATCCACTTTTCCCGAAATATTTTCTCAAGAAACAATAATTGACAATCCTTTTGCTACGTATCATACAAGTCGTACAAAATTTTAAGGAGTTTTAAATCATCTGCAATAAAATCAACTGGTTTTATAGGTAAATTGGTTACTTGTTCTCTACAAAGTAGGTAGGTATTTACACAATGTAGCTAAACCACCCGTTACACCGGATGTTCAGGTCAACTTTTATGAAATAGGTACTGATTTTCTTTTCACATTTTGCTCTAAGTAAAGAAAAAAAAATGTTAAAACATAATTTTTTTTCAAATCCAATTAAGTTAACAAAAATTGAATAGATATAATCACCAACACCATAAGTAGGTATATTTTTCTTTATCTGACACAATAATTATAAAATCTATTGGAAATTCCATACGATAACAGTTAAATATTTGAACAGTTCAATATTTTAATTACTGTAGCTTTTGTTCAGTGTCGTTTTGTGTGTCGCCAAACGAAAAAACTTCTCCCATGCGCGCTAAATATCGATAAGAGAGAAATGAAATGAATATAAAAAAAAAAAAAAAATGTGACCACAAGCAGAAGTTGAAATTCCAATTAGAAAGGCAAGGTGTGGTTCGAAATTTTATCCAAAAATCAAGTAAAGAGAAAAAAAAATTATAATAATGAAAAACTGCAACACCAAGAATGATTCTTCTTTTTTTAACGGCTTACAAATAATTGACAATATTTAAACAAAATTAACAAAAAAAAAATAAATTAAAATTTGAAGCAAAAACCAAAATTCACCATTTTTGTTTAGCTGGTAGTGTGTGATGTCACCCTCCTAAATTACACAAAAGCAAGGAATTTACACAAAACCCGTTGCAAAAATTCCAAGAAAAATTTATAAAACAGCAAAAATCAACGACACGATTGTACGCAACGTTAATTCACAATAAAATTACGGAACAAACACAGGAATGGACGTTTAAATATACAAAAAAAAATATCTATATATTTTATTCTTTTCAATATTTATTTTTTTTTGTTCTCAACAAATTGAGGAGCAATTCTCTGCTTGCGGCTGTTAACGGCGACGGCGGCGAAAAAACTACTCAAACAAAATTGCAAAAAACGAATACACCTCAAAAAATATCCAAAATGAGAAAACACCAAATGATGAAGAGGGGAAAATGAAATCCCACAAGAAAAAAATAAAAATACAACGAAAGAAAATCCGCATCAAAGCAGAAGAGCGAATAAAATTATCATTTTCTCTTTCTCTCTCGCAGCTGTCTGTCGGGGCGGGTGGATTTTTCTTTTGGTATTAGTGGAATTTCGTACTCTCTCTCTCTCTCTTTGGTGAATTTTAAACCGTTTTGCTGTTGAATATCTGATTAATTTAATTAAATTAACCAAATTAACAGTAAAATGTTGATATGACATGCAAACCGTTGTAAATAAAAACTGGAAAACAAGTTTAAATGCTTCATATAGTCGCATCCTTGGCTACAAAATTTAATTTATCATTTCTTTTCAATTCTTTCTCCCATGAATTTCTGACAGTTTGAATGTTGTTTCTCATTCGTATGAGAAGTGAGAAGAAAAAAGAAGATGAAGTAAACATAATCGGAAAATAACCGCAATGCGGCAAAGTCATCGGGTCGAATCGTGTCAGAAACGAAACAAATGTACAAACAAGCAACTGGAGTACAAGTAAGAAGGAGACAGTAATAATGCAACAACACGACACACTTTGCAAAAATAGGGGAAATATTTGAACCGTTTCGAAGAAAGATGAGCGATAAAACAAAAAAAATGACAACGAAGGAGAAAATTGTCACTTCAGTGTTTCCCGTGTAGATCACCTTTCGAAGGGGAAATTTCAATTCTCGTCAATATTTTTTTTTCATTTTTCGCAGAAAGTTTTTGGTGTACTCCCGGATGAGGGATTTTATTTAGGACACGCACACAAGAATTTGAATGAACCAAAATTCCATATTTAGCACAATTCACAATGGAGAAAAAGTTTTTCATTTGCTTTGAAAAATAATCCTGCAACTTTACACCACCAACGCACTTACAAAAAAAAAATTGACAAAATTTAAGATAAAGAAAAAAAAAAAAAACAAATGAAGATTTCGTTTAAAATTAGAAAGAGAAAACCTCTTCTCATTTAGATATTTCTGCAGTTTACATTATTTCCAACAGAATGTTTAACAATTTTAACTAGAAACAAAAAAAATGTATAAATTATATTTACCATTTTATATAAAAATTGGTTTGTTTGGGGGTGTTTTTAATGAATTACAAATTAATCCTTTCTATCGATAAATCAACGATATCGATGGTTGGTCTTTATCAGCACAAGTTTGCTGCTAGCTGCAACAACGACGACAAATTCACTGAATATAAAGAGACCGTGTTGGACTCGTTTTGTAGTGCGAAAACAGATGGCAAGTGTTTCTTTCCCGCAAAAGAAACCCACTTAAACCGTTTTTTTTTTCTTTTTTTCTTTTTGTTTTATATATTTTAGCTGGTTATGGCAAAAATTTGCTGTATTTTGCTGTTTGTTTGTGTCTTAAAATGCAAACCGTTCGCGCTTATGTGTTTGTGAAGATATAAATTTTGTTTGCGTTAAAAACTTATGTTTCCTTTTTTGTTTGAAAATCTTTTCTTGTTTTAATTTTTTTTTTTTAACTTTGAATAATTCCCGCACTGTGAATGTAGGTTCTTGTGTTGAAGTACCTTTAAGTTATTAAGCCCGTTACGGTCCGTAGCAAGATTGCAACTGAATTGTCTTGGAAATAACGTCGATGTCTCTATCTGGCGCAAAAGTTTTCTTTTAAATTTTCCGTTTTGTCGAATTTTCGTTTAGTTTTTCTTTTATTATTCTTTTTTTTTTGTTCGCTGTCCATCTACCTACTTTCTTCTGCTGCCTGTGAATTTTGTGAACCGTTTTTCTTTCCCCAATTGGGATTTTGAATGCGTATAAATTTTTGTTGTTGTTGTAGGAAACACGGTATTCATGATGTGTTGAGTTTTTCTTGTTGATTTTTCTTATGAGAGAAATTTATCGAAAAATAGGGGTGCTCTTTCGTTAAGTTGTTGCGAAAAATAGGAATACTACACACAGATAAGACGACCAAGGGATGATGGTTGACGATGGTTTTGTATCTATGTGAAGGGAGAAAATTCCTTGGATTCACTCTCTACTCTGCTAGATGTGCTTGTAAATTGTTGTTGGTTTGTGTGGTGTGACGTTTAATGGGTGGATTTTTTGGGTTGTTTTTTTTGTTATTTGGTCGTTGTAGATAAAATTTCTTGCATATTGTGATTGTGAATAAAAACTATGTATGGATGTAGTTGTAATAGTTGCTGATGATATGGCCTTCGTTGGAGGGTAATTTCTTGGAATTCACATTTTTTTTTTGTAATCAACATAGGGTGAGCAATGATATGTTTTTTTAGGGTAAATCACCTTTAAAAGGAACATAAATGAAGGTTTAGTGAAGCCTTTCAAAAGTAATGAATGTTAATTACAAATAGGAAGGTAGGGTAGAGTAGCTACTGGCCGGCCCCTTAAGGGTTTTTGCTCAGAAAAAAATTAACTAGCACAGAATAAACAAGAAATAGGTAGCAGGTAGGTACCTAAAAGATTTCGAACACATAAGGTATACCTAGGTACCTACTTCTTTAAATAAATTTGTCTTTAACTATCCCTATATTGGTGAAAAAATATTAGTTATAGTCTGTCCGATAAAAATTGGCAGTACAGGGAAGATAGGGATATCTGCATCTCGTTCGCACTCTTTTCCTACGCATAAGTACCTTTCTCAAAAAAGCTCTTACAGGGTTGCCGTAATGCGCATTTTGAATTTGAAAAAGCTAAAAAAAATAACTGCAGGGTTACCATTCTTCTTTTTTACATTGAAATTTCATTTTGTTCATAATTATATATGAAAATGAAATAAAAATTATCTTTTTCCACACCACCAAGAGGTAAGATAAATGGCGCGTTTTTGAAGGGTATCCCCAGTAGGCCTAATCCCTTTTTGATAAAAAACAAACAAAAAAAAATTTATTCATTAATATTAAGATAACAGGCCTTTGGTGCTGTTTTCCTTCAGAAGTCTGTATACTGTTCGTTCAGATACAGAAAAAATATCAACAACCTGCTTTACAGTCTCGGTTTTGCTTTGCAGGTTCTTACAAATAGCTTTTGTTGCCTCAACTATTTCTTTTTTTTTGTCGGCACTCAAGTCCTTTGAGCCTGTTGATGTTGAAGCCATTTTTAATTTGCACAACACAACAAAAACACAACAATAAAATACAAACAACACCACAAAATCATAAAGATAATATACAAACAAAACAACAAAGGCACAACACTAAAAAACAAACCACACAACAATAGAACAACAACAGCACAACAAAATTATTACAATAATGCACAAAAATAACTCCCAAAATGAACAAACCTACCGCCCGGCACAAGAATCTACGCAAATAATATACTTCCTCAAATAAAATGGCTTTGATTTTTATAACTGCATTTTAACTGATTTCCAGAACTTTAAAAGAAATGCAAAAGTCAAAACACAACACGATAACACTCATCGTTAAGAACTTTTAAAAAAGCTCTCAAAGCAAAAGCTCCTCAACAGAAACCCATTGAAAAAGTAAGAAAAAAATACGAAGTGAGTTAAGAAATTGAAAAAGGCAACTCTGAATGTGTGTGATTTAATGAGGGTTGAAAAGCAGCAGAGAACGATCAGTGCATGCTCAAGTGTGTGCCAGGTAGGTCGTTGTGGGATCCACGTTGGATGCCATCGAAAATTCATGGGTGTTTTATTAAACTTTTTAAAGGAGTTTCCTTCAATTGGGTATGGTGTAGAAAATAGCGCGCCACTGATTTTTAAAAAGCTCTCCCATAAGGCCTGTACTGCCAATTTTTATCGGACAGAGTATAGGCACCTATGCTGCTGATGTAAAACAACATTTTTCGTTCGTGGAGGCACCAAGAAAAGTAAAAACAAAATTTTTCGTTGACGATTTCGCTGTGTGATTTTTGTATAAGATTTTTCATCAGGGTAGGTACCTACCTACTAAGCAGCAAATAATTTTTCCAACATTATCTGCGGTTCTTCCATGAGTCGTAATTGCAATCCTAAACATTCTTTATGGTTCTCTGATGGACAGTTCATTTCCACTGATTTCAAGTTTTTAGTTTTTCTTTATTATTTGCAAACCGTTGTAAGCAGAGTTTTGAAAAACTGAGTTTTAAAAAACTTATCATCTTTTGAAAACTTTGCTGGCTTTAACAGTAGTTTTCAAATCATCTCAGTTTTTTTAAAAAAAATTTCATCCAAAGCTCAGCGTAGGACGCTTGGAAAATAATCAAACACAAACTCAGTAGTTTTTCAATAAAAAACTGTCCCATTTTGTTGATTATTTCCAAGCGTTCCAACATCCAAGTTTAGGTTTGCCAATTTTATTTAAAAAGATCAGAAGTTTAAATACTAATCTATACTTCTGAAAACTTTTGGTAGCTGAATCGTGTGATCATCAAAAATGATTTTGAAACATTTTCAAAATGATGAGAGTTTATTTATCATTTTAAAAATAAAGACAAAAATCGAATTTCCAATCTCCGTCCGAGGGGCTGCCGATTTTAGGTAATAGGAACCACTTATTTTTGTGTACTATCTACGAACCCCGCGAAATCAACTAAAAACAAAACTTTTTGAGAAAAACAACATTTGAAACCAATAACTCGGAAGCCATCGTCACTTTTTAATGTCTTAAATTTAGACACTTTAACAGTGGGGCAAAGATTAGCAAACAAAATGTTAAAGTTACAATAAAAAAGACGTCACATGTCTTACATATGACGTCTTTTTTTACACATGTCTTACATATATGTATAGTATATTTTGAAATCAAAAAAAAAAAACAATATTCGAAAATTTTGTTACTGAACTGTATTACGGCAACTTAAAAGCTTTTATGTACAAAAAATCGTTGAAATCGAGTGAGTCATAAGAAAGAAAATCATAAAGACGGTTTGGCAGGTACTGTTAACAACGATTGAAAAAAGTTGTTTCCATAAAAAGATAGACTTTACCAAAAAAAATGATTATGCTTTTTTAGTCGAAATCGTAGGAGACATATTTGAGAAAAATAAGTTTTTCTAAGATTGATATATATGACAGGTACCGTTATTTTTGGTCAAAAAAAGTTTATTCAAAAACTGTCTGGGTATATGCTCCAAAAACGCTATACACCCAGCCCTATTCTGAATGAAAACTCCCGGGGAAATGTTTTTGGGAGAAGAGCTCACAATGGAAAAGTTGCAACCAATTTCGTTATTTTTTCACTTTTACATTATTCTGAACACAAGGGGAACAAATAACAAGCGAAAACATAATGAAATTCCGGGAATATTTCGATTTGGAGCCCTTCTCCCGAAAACATTTCCCCGGGAATTTTTGTTTAGAATAGGGCTGACCAAGTTTGAAGTAAATCATCCCATCCGTTTAGGCTGTGGCTTCTGATTCATTCAGACAGACAGACAGACAGAATTGTCTGACCTACTTTTTTCGCCGTAATATCATGTTTGATTGTTGTCTCACCTTTTTTTTCTACACGAATGCATAAGTTGATATATGGTACCCATATATAGTGAGTACACTATCTTAGGGTGTATCCATTTCTTTTAGAAATACCATTTAAATTTTTCTCACAATGTTTTTGAGTGGACTTAAGCTGTTTTTCCACGTTCGCGAATTCGAAATTCGATAACTTTTAGTTTCTCAAAAGCCCAATTACTCCCTTAAACTCAGAAATAGAAGCATTTCCAACTCGTCTAATAAGGGTAGTAGGTTGTGGAAACTGTCATTTCCATGCAAATTTTTATACAATTTTGTTTCCAAATTTATAACGGTAAACACGAGATTTACCAGAACACTATTAATGAATTTAAATTTAGCAAGAATTCCATAAGTATTCAACATCAAAAATGCCAATATTCGCCAGAAAACTACAAACAAATTACATAGGTAGGTACTTAAAAAAAAAAATACATTCCAAAAAGTAGGAAGGTATAAGATCCTCTTCTCCGCAATTGTTTCCTTCAACTTGCACTTCTAGCTTCCCTGTTTGTGTTTTTCCAATCAGTCGCCATCGCCACAACGATTATCCCGTTTAGCAATGAATAGGAAATCACTTAAAATGTCTTCTTTTCAATGTGCCTACAAACTACTGCCAAAAGCTTTTGCCTCCCCTCAATGTGTTATGATGATTCGAGTACGAGTTACGACTATAATACGAGTGAGTCCTTGTGAAGTTTGTTTTGCTCCTTATTATAATTTTTTTTTTTTACAAAAGGTTATTAACATGCAAATAGACTTCTGGTTCTGGTTGTAATTACATATATATTTTTTCTTGACGCATTTTTAGAGCGCAATGCATAATTTTCTCTTTACAGATTTTTCAAGTTTTTTTTTTTCTTTTTTCTGGAACAACTTTTCATAACTGTTCTGCATCATGGCTCATTTAATTAAGTCCATATAATTGCAATTATGCTGCACATGCACCCAGGATTGGCATATAGCCTATCGACGACATTCGAAAACAACAATAAAACGAATATTACCTATACGAAAAAAAAAACAAAAATCTGAAGAAAAAAATATTCCAATACATTTGCTACCCAACTTTGCATTACAACATTACAACAGGGTGGGGATGTGGGTGGGTATGGGTGCGGTTTTTTGTTTACTCCTGTACTTTTTGACTTTTCTTGCTTTGATGTTTGCTATTTCTGTTTCTGTAGGTACTTTCTTTCGTCGTCGTTATGGTTGTTGCGCTACCTTGGTGCTGATAACTGATAATATTCATAATCTATATCTAAACCACATTCTGTTTTTAGTTGTTTTTGTTTTCAAGTTTTGATTCTGACCAGTTACCACCGTTAGTAAAAAAAAAATGTGTATGCTGCTAACTGACTGTTCTGTTTTCCTTTAAAATGTAACAGAATATAGCTGCTTAAAAGAAAAACCAACTGAAAAATGTAACGAGAAAAAAAACAACAACAATTTACTAATATAGAGGGGAGTTTGCGCTTTATCAATTCCACGGTACGCACCTGCAATGCGTCAACTTTTTCTGTGCTGTTGGCTGTTGGGGATTTTTCTTCGTCGTTGTTCTTCTTCGTCCACTATTCTCTCTCAGTTTTATATCTACCTCTAAATTCTCTCTTTTTCATTTTCCTATTGTGTTCTTTTATCATTTTTTTCATCCACAGTTCTAAATTCCAAACTCATCAAACTCCAACCAAAATGGTAACCGAAAGGAAATGGATGAAGATAGTTTCATGCAATTTTTGTTGTTGTTGAAGAAACAAATAAAAAAAGACCCAATCGAATTATAACGGTCTTGTATTATTTTGGGTTTTGGCACTTTTGTCTTTTCTTCCTATGATTGAAACAACAATTATTTTTGTATCCAGTTTTAGGCTCCTTTTTGGCGCCTCCTTGAATTTTTCGTGGAGCTTATTTTCTAGCCAATTTGGTTAGCACTTTGGCTATCTTAAATTGTATGCTTTTAATCACCGTTATCTTTTTATCGTACATATTATATACAAACTTGACATGAAGAACAAGTAAATTGTAGATGTAAGTAATGAAGAAGTAGTTTGCTCGAAGTAAGAGGTTCCAAAGGAGTTTATGAAAATAAATTATGTTATGATTCGATGTTTATGCAAATTAGGAGAATGGAGAAAAAGCAATAGCATCTTATAATTGCTTTTGCCGAGTAGCGTACAACTACACGAACTAGCTACCTACGAAGAGTTGATTGATGGCATGTTCTCTCGGTACATGGGTATGGGTATGTGTGGTAAAAGATTATTATGAACAATTACATAGATGTTTTCTTCTTGTCGATGAGTTTTGCTTGATGGTTTCTTTTTTTTTTTTTTTTTGCTTGGGAAAGCAGGTGGCAAGGACGAAGATAAGATGTGCTTTGTATAGCCATCGGAGTGAGTGTGTGGAAGGGGAACAATGTATCTGTCGTGGTTTTATGTTTTTTTTCCTTGTGCGGAATCGGAGCAAAATATCTACCTAAATTTTTCCAAGGTTAGATTAACATTTTTATTTAATTCTGTTGATAGAAATAGAAAAAAAAAAAAATAATTAAAAGGAAACATACCTAATGTAGGCAGGACAAATTCCTCTTCTTGTACCTACTTTCATTCTATAAAGTCTTTTTTTTTATTTTAAAAGAGGGCTGGAACAGACTTGATGTACCTATGTCCCTACTTGTTTTCTATTTCTAAAAAATGGATTTCTTTTATTGCTTTGGAATATTTAAGTATTAAACTGTAATTCACAATGTTTACCTTAATGGTCACTGTGGCGTATGCGTAACTTTTTTCATATTTTATTTCCCATTTGCTACTAAATATGTTTAACAGCTTCCTGGAGGAAGCTGAAAGAGCTGATAGAACCAACGGTTGGTGCTCATCAGCAAAGGCAAAGCGAGACCAAGATTCCCCATCGGCATACAGAACTCTGTGCATGCTAGACACCGCGGGGAAGCTCTTGGAAAAGCTATTGAAACAACGGCTTACAGCAGCAGAACAAGCGTCGCGTGATGTTTAGAGAGGAAGTACGGTTTCCGAAGAGGACGCTCTACAATGGGAGCAATGCAAGAAGTAGTAAACGCCTCCTAAATCGCCGAACAAGAAAACCACTACTTCGAGAAAGATCACCTTGCTAGCAACGCTGGACGTACGAAATGGCTTAAAGTCGGCCAGGTGGAGCGACATACTAGAAGCGCTCCAACGGAGATTCCACTTTCCAGTATATCTTCTGCTGATGGTGAAGGACTATCTCAGGATAGAGAGTTGCTTTACGAGACCGAAGATGGCCCGCGAAGGAAAGAAGCCACATTTGGCGCATCGCAGGGATCAATCTTAGGACCAGAAGTGCTGTTGATAGTACCATATTATTTTTGGGTTTTCCATTTGGAGCATAGATACATAAATTTGAAGTTTTCCTAACGCGCAGAGGCCACATACACGTACAGTTGTCCATATAAAAATAATGTACTTATTATGTCGCGTAAAAAATGGCTTTAAGTGGAGTTAGAGCATACATATATTTACCACTGGAAATTTTTGATAGCCATCAGTGCACTATATTTTTTTTCCTCAAAATCAACTTCAAATAGAAGAACACTGATAAAATTTGGCACGTCAAGAGCAAAATTGGTTTATTGTGTTACAAGTGGCAAAAATTCCTGTGGAATAATTTTTTTCTACGATGTTTTTAAATCAATTTTAGTAAAAACGACATTCGTAAAAGGGATAAATTTATTTTAATACAAACTTAAACATAGCAAACTAATTTTAATTTTTCTAATTTGGATTTTATTTTTATATTTTTGTTTAAACTATTAACATTAATGTACCATTTTTTTTTTATAAAATTCCTATTTCTAGAAGAAATTAAATGGTTAACTTGGTTTAAGCAATTTAAGTGGCTGTTTTAGTCATTTTAAAAACAAATTATATATGTGTTTTTGAATAGGTATTTATTATAAAATTTAAGATTTTTTAAAATTTTATAAAAAAAAGGTTTAACACTCAAACCAACTTTGACCATAAAAGGAAGTAGTACATTATGGGCGTGCGAACCAGTCGCTACTGTTACTGTTTATTGTATTTGTTGTTTTTCTTATTTATTTATTAAATTTATTTTACTTTTTGTTATTCTTTATTTACTCTATCACTAAAACTAGTTCATTTAAATTAAGAATAAAGTCGTATATGCATGTAGTTCTAAATATTAATTAAGTGAGTTTATCTTTTTAAACCACCTCAAAAACCATAGAATTCCGCGAAAAAATTGTCGGGTCTTTGTCTTTATGCACAGTACATATATTATTAAAGTTACCAGGAGTTTTAAGTTGCGCCAGAAACTAAGTACTTTTGTAGCAATTGATTCAAAATTTTGAATCTTGTTTTCTTTCAAAATGTAAGGTACACAAACATAAAAACCAATGTTGTGTATTTATTCTTAGCAGCTAGCTAACAACTAACTGAGGTTTTCTGCTCTTAATATTTGAGAACGTTCTCCTTACTATTTTTTTTTCCAAAAAAATTAAACAATTTTCAAAAATTGAACATTATGGGCCTTCTCATTTGTATAACTGCTGCCGTCCTTTTCACTGAATGAAAAAAGCTTTACTTGTGAATCAATTCACTTTGAATAAATATTATAACATAAAAATGTAATCGATAAACGACACTTAACTATGAAAACCTCGTCTGCGGCCATGAACAATCGATAAGATAAAATCTTTTTTTTTTATACTTTACAAGTTAAGATATCTATTGGTTTAATTTTGTTGCTGATAAAGATATTATTGCTTTATTAATGCAAAAAAAATGTATAATGTTACTCTAGCTGAATATTGATAATCCGTTTTAATTGTTAGGGGTGAATAGAGGATAGGTAGGTACTTGTAATTTTTCCATGCAATATTGGTACTATAGGGCAAGTCTATTATTCGTAAAAAAAATCGAACTCGAGGTAACAATCAGAGATGTCATTAAAATGATAGAGAATGCGAAAAAAGTGGGTCAATTCTGTATGTCCTTCTGTCTGTCTGTCTGTCTGTGTATACCTCGAACTACAGGCTAAACCACTGAACCAATATTCTTCAAATTTGCTAGTCAAGGGTCTTTGGGGATTCCCTAGAGGGGAAATTGAAATTTTGTTTTAGGACCAAAACTAACGGTACCTTCCATATAACCATTAAGAAAAAGTAAATTTTTTCAAAAACGGCTCTAACGATTTTGATTAAAATATTTGTGTCTACTTTTGTTAGTAAATTCCACTATCTGTACCTCCCATAAAACCGTTTTTTTTTTTTTTATTTTTGACTTTATAAACCACTGAACCAATTTTGATGATTTTTTTTAATACTGAAAAATCTTTGATGAGCATTAATATTTTCTTAAAAATGACATACCAATTTTATTTTTAAACATGGTTCGAGAAATTTTATACATAAAATATTAATTTTTTTAAAAACGGCTCTAACGATTTTAACTTTTTTATTTCTAAAAATTTACCTTTCCAAATAAGATGGCGTAGTTAGTTAGGACCTCAAAACAAGTAAAGGTTCAACGCGCGTTTGGGTATTACATACATGCGTTTTATTACGCGCATTTTACGAGCGTTTTAGGCGTGTATTACGCGTACTTCCTTTGATATACATAATAATTTAAAGCCATCAATTTGACTTTTAAATACACAGTGTAGTGTCTATGGCAATTCCCGAAATATCCAAATTTATAATTGAGACGAACAAAAATTTAAAGAAAAAAAAAAACACCCTTTCACTGTGGTATGTGGTCTTTTTTTTTATTCTTGATTCTTATGAACATCGACATATTGTTATAATTTTTTTTTAAATCTATTGTTATATTTACAGAGTGTTTTGGTACTTGTTGCAGACTTTTATTTCTTTTTCTTAAAAATACACCCTTTTTGCCAAAATATTTCGATAGAATCTTTTGGTTTTAATGCCAAATGAAATATTCATGCCAAATTGTATCGCTGTACCATTAAAAGACTGGGTTTTTTGAAGAAAAAAAAATCCCTGTAAGTGTGATTGTAGTTTTGAGACTCTTTTATAAACCTATTAAAGTCTTTGACCTTGAATTATTGTGCAGGTAATTCAAGGTTAAGTTGTAGTTATTTTAATTGAAGTATTTCAAATCATTTAAACTCTTTCAAAATCCTAAATCTCTCAATACATGTTAAAATTTTACAACGTAAAGATACCTTACTCGTTAAAATGTACATATCTGCCTAATCTCATTTGGAGAAGAAAAAAAAATTAAAACCAAATACAAACATCATCCCCGATTCCAATCGACAATGTGTCTCTATACTCAACGAAATAATAAAAAAAAAAAATGGACAAATATATCTGCAGATAAAGAGCGCACAACGGTAAAATAGGAAAAAATAAACTGAACGATTCCCTATACTATAAAAGTAGATATAGCCTCTGCAGTACGGCATTCTGTTCATCATCCCCTGGATTTTCTTTCACCTGCGGCAAAAATATTTACACCCCCTCCCCCCCCCCCCACTCTTCCATTGATTTGCCCACTTATAGGTAATTACTATAGCGTTCCATGCAGACAAGAAGTGTCGTCAGCATAAGAACGAAGAAGAAAAAATATAAATGAAATATAGAAAAAGCAGCAGGCTTATCACTCAATCGTCAGGTTGACAAGAGAGAAGACGGCCGGCAGCCTTATACCACCATCAAATAACTGCATTGCAACGCAGCGACGAAGCAGAAGCGCTACAAACAACAACAAGCTGCAGCAGCCGTCGCACTTGCATCCCACCACCCCTTGGAACCTTATTATAAATAAATTTCATATACCTACACACTACACACTTTGGTTCTCATATCACTCAGCAAGCCAGCCGTGTGTGTCGTTTGCTATTTGCACCACAAGTGGCTGCTAGAGCTGGCTGGATTTGCGTCAGAATCGAATGGATGACAGAATTGCTGGCGATGGCGGGCGTCCTGTCCATGGAACCCAATTGGAAACGAGAACAAGGTGAGTTCTCAAAGTGTTGGTCCTTACAAGTATATCCTTGATACATTCCATCCACTTCTCTTCTGGTTCCTGGGAGCTAGCTATTCTGTCCTGAACAGGACAATTGGATACAATCATTTTTGTGTACACATCATCCCTTCTTTGAACAAGGATACATAGTTAAGCCAGTGATTCGTCCTGGGATAGAAACCTCTTCGCAGCAGAGCGACATCATTATATTGTTGCATGCTCTGTCGATGATGATGATGGTGAAAATTGTGTATACCTGTTGTGTGTACCCTTGAAATTGAGTCCTTTCTCCTGCTCGTATTATTGTTGTTGTTATTGTTGTTGTACGAATAGGTATATGAGCTAAATTGAAGAGGACATGTGTATACTCTCACCCAGGTGTGGTGTTGTGCTGTTATTTGAACTCCCAAGCACCAGCGAACCAAGTGGTACAAAAGCTTGAGTGAAGAGTTTTATAAGAGCTTTTTATACTGAATACAGTTAATCATTGGGGCAGGCGAAAGAACTAACTTAAAATGCATACATATATGCATATGTATATAAATGCGGACAAGGCGATATACGGGATGGGCATGTGATTATTATAATGGGGTGTAAATATGTGCGAAAATATAAGAGGAATAAAGTCAGAAGCATAACTCACTTACGGGAGATGATTGAAGGGTTTTTTCTTTTTTTTTTTTTGATATTGCAACCGGTATAAAGCAATAACTGCGGGTCTTGAAACAAATTCGGAAAAATATTAGTTGGACGGAGGAACAAAAGTGGATAGAAACACTAATTAGTGATAGAATGAGCCCATCGCAAAGGACCCTGGATCTGTAGTAAAGAAATAGTCTCTAAATCTTCATGAGTCAAGAGCCTCCAAGATATTTAAGTTTGTATATAAAAAACTGTTGGAGTACCGTGTTCATAATTATTTCTAGTTTTGGTTCGTTAGAGGTGATGTTTTCTTAAATTTACGAAAAACTATTGTGTATTAGTTTTATATTTTAATTTTTTTCCGGGAAAAAAATGATCTTCTATGAGGATATATGCTGGTTAATGAGTGTCAAATGGTATAAATGGGGTAATAAATGTAGGGGGGGGGGGGGCGAGTTTTAAATACTGAACTGTAGTCTTTCTTTTATGAACAAAAATACTAATAGATTGTATAAGTGATAATCTATCAGAATATATATGAAAAAGTGAGTAATATTGTAAAAAAGGGGTTATCACTTTTCATACAATCTATTAGTATTTTTGTTCATAAAAGAAGCACTACAGTTTACTATTTCAAACTCGAACCCCTCCCCCCCCCCCCATTTTGTAATTCATTTATACCACACGGTTAAAAATTTTGTCTTACTTTTTAACACAGACTTTGTATTACAGCCATATGCAATGCATTGAATATAACTTTTTAATATTCCATAAATATTATAATTTTTTTAAAACTATTTTGTATTACATTCTAATAATTTTGCATTAAAATTTGTATTCTCGATACGAAAAAGACTAGAATGTAATCCAAAGGTTTAAAATGTAATCCAAAAGCTTAAAATTTAGTACTCTAATATTACATTATATTTTTTTAATACTAAAAGTAAGCAATTTTAATTAGAATGTGTTAAAAACTTTACATTTTAGTGCAGCCTTTGTATTACAGCCGTTTGCAATACAGTGAATATTACTTTTTAATATTCTGTAAATATAAGATTTTTTTTAAACTACTTTGTATTATATTCTAATAGTTTTGTGTTTAAATTGATATTTTCAATACGAAAAAGTTTAGAATGTAATACAAAGGATTAACATTTAATAAATACTTTACTATTACATTTTAATACAAAGAAATTAAATTTTAATCAAACTGTATTAAAAGAGCAAACAAGGCGTAGACGATAACAGAAGCCATTTTTAAAAATGTCTTACGTATGGTTTTTGGTACCCCTTACCTGATCAAATTTGTAGAACAAATGATCTAAATTTGCACTATTTTGAAGGTAATTTGGGTTTTTTCGAAGTACAATGTATGAATTACTGATAAAATTTAAAATGGCTATAAGATTTGACTTCACATAATTTGCGAAAAAAATAATAAAGATAATAATATCACCATTTTAATATTAAAAAGTAATGCACGTTGCGCTTCATTTTAAAGAATTAAGAGAGAAAAAAATTTTAATAAATTTTGTATTGAAAAGTAATACAATTGAATTATAAAATATCCTTCCAATATATTAAATTTTAATACATTTTGTATTAACTCAAAAATTTTAATATTTGTCATGTATTGAATTTCAATACATTTCTGGTGTGGACCTATATGCAACCCAAAAATATTAAAAAGTACCCCAAAATTTTTAACCGTGCATTTGACACGCATTTACAAGCATATATACTTATAGAACATCATTTATCATGGAATCTATTAGTATTTCCGAGAAACTAAAAAGATTCCGTGAATAGAAATCTTCTATTCAGAAATGATAGTCTGTTTGCATTAACCATTTATTTCGGAACACTTGCGTTCACTGGATTTCACTATTGAATATGTTTATCTGATATCTAAGCAAAGCATGCTTAAAACTCAATTTTCGACTAAATTTACCCATTAATTTTTGAGAGAATGGTCACACTTATAATTTTTTAATGTTTTCGAAAACCAAGCCGAATTTGAGAATTTTACCTGAGAAACATTTTGTAGGAAATTAGATTTTCTATCAAAATGAATAGTTTAAAGATAAGTAATGATAGACGTTAGACTTATTGGAGTAACTAAAGCTCAAACTAAAGCAAAGTTAATAGTTTAAGATCCCGCCAAAGGACGACCTACCCTCATCGCTATACCAGTTGAGTCCTATATTTTCTTATAGGTAGTGTCTCAAGAAACAGTTTGACCATGGGTTGCCTAACAATATCCTGTTAAGGCATAGGATTGCCACGCGTTTTAGTTTATTTTTTAGGGTTGAGAAGTGTAAACAAATTTGATTTCATGAATGGTATGTTGTTGAAAAGAAAAAAAAAAGATTATATAATACGTATTTGCTTTTCACCGCGTTGAAATAGCACACTATTCTGCTGAGTTAAAGACATGTTTACAGACAATAAAAATCTTCACTAACTGAGGCCCTGAGGCGAGAACTTAATATTAATTTTGAGGGCTCATATTTTAGCAGAATTTTTCGTTGGGTACTTCCAACAGAATTGGGCTCACTTACCATCAGGGTTGGATTTGAAGACTCGTCTGGGTGGTGTAGTATGGTTAGCCAGTTTAGCTGGCCTAAGCGTGTCTATCTATACTAGGTCCTAGGTCTGGTACTCGGTCCTAATTAAAAGCTAGTACCTGAGCATTTCTTCACATCTAAGCACCAGAACTAAGTTCACAACGAGGTACTAGGAACTTAATACGTTTAAAACTGGTCTAATTCTGATTTTTATATTATTTTGGTATTTGAAATGTTTTATGTTGATAATTAAACAATTTAAATTGAAGAAGAAATAAATTAATAAAACTTAGAAATTAATACCTGGGAATCTTATAAAGAAGAATAAAGAATATGTCCCGGTTGAATGAATGTTTTTTTTGATGTTTGTATGTCTTAATTGCAGTCATGCATACTATAGTCACATTTTCTAGTCTAGTATTAATATGTTGCCGAGTTTGCGGTTGTAACCGCGTTATGCGAGTGGCCTTTAGAGCTCGCTGATCATGAAAATTATTCATCTTCGAAAAATTCCTTATTTTACAAGCACTTTTTCTAAAACAATCACCAATTTCTGAATCCCCAACTGCTATTGCATCACACAGTTACAAATTCGTTAAATCATATACATAATATAATCAATCAAGGTGCCCTTCATTGAAACCCTTTGATTGTCATCTCGACTGCATTCGACTGTATCAATTTACGTGTTGGACCCCTGAATATCATTTTTGAAAAGAAGTGCCTATTTTTTCTGAAAACCTTCTGAACGTATAATCTTGATTTTCTGGTGCTAGTGAAAAAATAAAAAAAAAAAACATTTTATGTTTGTTTTTAAAAAACAACAGGCAAGAACTTAACAAATTGACCAATATCTCTTGATAAAAATGAAATAAATTACTCTGATCCAGGTACTAGCGCAGCTAGACTACCGATTTGAAGTTCTAGCTAAAACCGGGCCCTAACTAATACCTGGTACCAATTTGACAGAACTAGGACCGGGTACTTCTGTGAATAAATCACTTGATACCAATTTGAGTACTAACAAGCTGATTTTGAGGATCTAACTGGCACCGAGTCCTAACATATACTTGCTACCAAATTGACAGAACTTGTGCCTAGTATGTTCTTTGGTGAAGAAATGATTTGATACCGATTTGAGTACTAACTTTAGCATTAGGACTGGTTCTAGCGTTAGAACTTTGTGAAGAAATTTGCTGTTAGTAATCTTTTAGTTTCCATAAATCTATTGTAGTTGATAGTTGGTTTTGTACATGCATCTGTCAGAAATATCTGTTTAATTGTAAAGAGTTACCTCACTATGTTTTCTGAGTGAGTAAGCTCAGATATTACTGGGGATCAAAATTGAAAAGTAAGCAAGAATCGTCACCATACTAAAACGAGAAAACGTTAAAGGATTTACTATATCTGTCTCTATCTTTTTGTACCGATTATATAGAGACAGCAATCGTCAATGAGTTTACGTTCGTTCGTTTACGTATGCGACGGTTCCATACCAGGATAACCTCGCACTGAAAATTTTGTGAATCTTCTTGGTAATTACGTACGTCATATCCTTTAAGGCACTTTCTTTTGACAACTCATCACGACTATTCTGAGTGACAACTATAATATGTCATTGGCATTATAAAAACTGTATAACATATTGAATATCCCCCCATTTCATACCTACAGCTACTTCAATCATTATAGACATACTCTCATGTCGTATTTGACACATTATACCAAAGGCGCCACAAGATATATTAACTTAACAGAAAGACTCTTATCATTTGAGACATCCCCCGCAGCTTATACAAATAAAATCCTCACACTCTGACTCTATATTACGGACAAATGAAGAAGATGAAAAACAGAAAAGAATCCTTATAAGACATTCCCTCTCCCGTCTGGTGTAGATAGATAGTAGAGGTATGACAATGTTCTTTAGCAAAATGTCTTTCATAAAAATGTCACACACAAGAGAGAGAAAAAAAAACATCTCTTCTCCAAACAGCATCCAAATAAACACCACTCTAAGCATCACCAACCAAATCCTACCGCACAAAGTCAAACAGCTTTATAAAATTTTTAACAAAAAAAAAAAAAGGGGGGAGCGAAGCCAAAACAAATCACCGTTATATTTTTGCAAAAATCCTTGTCTAACCCAAATAGCATAATGCAGAGGCGCAACCCATTGGTTTTTTTTTGTTTTGTATGTTTATTTGCGGGGGTTGAAGTGGAAAGGCTATTGGGGTGTAGTAGACTATGTAGCCTCTTTCTAGAATAACACCATACTATTTTCATCAAGCACACCATTAACAACATGGATAAAAATAACAATAACCGTTATGCAGTACGTTTTCGCGTCAAAAATAACAGTAAAAAACAACCAAGAAGAAAAATGGCGAGCTCCCCAAAGAATAACAAAAAAAAAAGAAGAAAACTGCAAGAAATAAAAAAGCAAACAACAAGATTTTCTCATTATGAGCAATAATAATGCTACCCTGCCACGACAATGACGACCACCGACATACAAAATATATCCTGTACGGTACCTACATAATATATGTGCAAGGATATATAGTCGATATTTTTCCTTTAAAAATCATTAGTAGGTCAAATGTATAAACAAAAAAAGAGAAGGGGTCCTCTATATTTTGCTGCTGGAATAATATATCTAAGCCTCGAAGCTCCTGCGGCGCGATAAAAAAAAGAAACCAGCATCACACCAGCAGGGGCCTCTGCTACAGAGTATGGAATAGGGATGAGAATGAGGGTATTCAGCAGGATATGGAATGAATATATAGATAAGAAGGAAGAAATGTGAATATCACAAGTCTAGCATCAGCCCCTGGCGCCGAGCCGAAAAAAAGGACACATAAAACAGCAACATTTTATCTTCCAGAGTGTATAGAGATAACAATGTGTACAAGTATGCATGTTACACATACACATGCAAATAAAAATAGTTGTTGCTAACATCGAGGTGAACACAAAAGAAATCCCCATGTCGAGCCAAAATGTCTGCAGCTCTATTACATCGAAAAGCTTACAGAAAATTCGTATTTGTCGGTCGTTGCTGGATGAAATGAAGATGATGATGATAGAAGAAACAAAAAACAAGCCTTTTTTTCTGCAAGGACATAAAGGATAAAGAGAAAGCCTCAGAGAAGGACATTGCAGAGCATCATCATTACGAAGCACCATACAAATCATGATAACGCAAACTCATACATAAGAAAGAAAAACTCTGCAAAATGAAGGTAGGTACATCTGAATCCAAATTCAAAGCTGAACAAAATGATAAAAACCACAAAGAACGAAGGAAATTGAATTGAATTTGTGTTTTTCGTTCACTTATTCGAACCGTTTGTTGTTCTTCTTTATCTCACATTTCACATACAAGGTCTAACGCACACTTGTGTACCTATGCTCTTTAGTTAAGTCTTGATGAGAGCATAGACATGTCAGACAATGTAAATCTCTCATTCTGCGGTAATTCGTCAGGAAAGTGAGGAGAAATTCTGAGCTGACATACAAAAAATATGATACTACACACATTTGATTTCGTCAAGTTCCAGCTTCTTCTTCGTTGAATTGTTTTGCGCCATTGCCAAAGCATAATGCAGCTATCATACGCATACTCTACGACTGGTTCTTACTTGTTGCTGGATTTCGTAGTAAAACAAACAAAAAAAAAAAACAAATGAAGATACGCGACCCGGGGATGAGATGAGATAAAATAAAATAAGGGCTTCAAAGAGAAATCGCCACTAAACGGTTGACGATAATAAAATCGCATTATGTCTCTATACCAATAGAGAAATATAATATACAAAAGACGTAAAGATAGAACAGAGAAAGAAAGAGAGAGAGAAAATTATGATGAGAGAAAAACTGAAGAAAAAAAAAAAATAGTACGTATACGCCACGTTGTCCATGTCCGTGGTATTGTCGTCGTCGCACTTATCATTCTTTTTTGATTGTCCCTTTGGTTTCTTTTTTTTTATGTATGGCCCTTACTAACCGTTATGTTTCATCTACACAAAAGGGGGACTAGAACACCCATATATGCGACAAACATAAATTTCAGAAATACGAGAAGAGAGAATATAAAATTTTAAGAAAATAACTCGAAAGTAGACTGCAGAAGGATTTTTCGTTTTTCGCACTTTTTGTCAAATAGGAGAGCTCACTATCTCGCAATATTCTCTATGGCTGCCATATCTACTGTTTTCTACAATCGTGTGTGTGTGTTTGTGTGTTTTTGGTGCGACATCTACATTGCGGAATAGAGAAAGAGGAGAGAGAGAGAGAGAGAGGAAAATCCAGATTGAATTATGCAAAGTTAGTTTTATAGCCCCCCCCCCCCCGTATATAAATTTTCAAAGAGGAGGTTTTGGTGTGAATTTTGGTGATGGTGTGTACAGGTAACGGGGGGTGTTTAAAAGATACCCTTGTACTAACTTGTTGGCACTTTTGGCAGGTGTGAATGTATGCGTTTTTCTTCTGTTTTTTTTTTTACTTCCATGTTAACTTTGTCCTTGTTGATTTATTTTTTTTTCCTTTTTTTATTTTATTTTTCTCTTATAGCAATTTTTTTTTGGTTTTTGTGTGTAAAAAAAAAAAGCTGGCGCAGTTCACAAATTGCCAATCAATCGAGGAGGAATTGTTTAAACAGAGAAAATGTAAAAGAAATGTTTATACGAGGGGGTATGGTTTTGTGTGGGTGGCACGGCGGTGCGGCGGCGGCGGTGGCGGTGGAGAACACAGGGCGGGTGTAATGTTGTCATAAATTGACGTTTGAATTTTTATTGATATTGACTGCGGTTGAGTGGTGACAGTGGGTATCACAGCACGGCGTTAAGCGATTAGTCCTGACATTTGTGTGTGTATATGTGTGTTTATACATAGATTTACATATATGCCACCTGACGTTAAACTTGTATAGCAGGTTTAAATGGCAGAATCGATTTGATGAGGTAAAATCGAAAACTAGGTAAATTTATTTAGGTAATTGCTCACGTTTTGGTAATTCAAAATGGCAATTGGATTTGTTGCGTATATCTATACATAGTCGTCGATAGGTGTTTAATGGGATATAGAAATTTAGGATTCAAGAAAAATAAATTATTGTGTAGGAAGGTGGGGCATGGATTTAAGAAATCAAAAAAATAACACAAATCAAATGATGTTGTTTGGTTTCAATTATTTTAACAACTGGGACACGTGAGTTATGTTTTTAGGAATTAGGAACAAGAAAAAAATAATGCCCTAAATATGATCCCAATATGATCTTTTCCTCGCTTAAATCGGCTTAGAAAATTAAACATTTCAGTGTGAAGAAATATGTAATTACTTACATATAAAAACATACCTACCTCGAACTGATAATTCACTCAACATACGAAATATAAGATTCACGATTTATGTGTCGTCATTAGCAGATAGTTAACAGAATCACCAGTTTCAAAACTGATATTACAACTCTCGACAATTGTGAAAAATTACCGATTCTACCGATTTCTACTTCAGAAACTGCAATTTCAATAGAAGGGTGCACTTGTTTGTGAATGTGATTTTGCTGTGAGAGGAAGAGTAAGGCAATAAATCTTGAGCTTTCATGGAATATCCGATCTGTATCAAGGCAAAATTCTACTATTGACCTTATTAACACACATATGCTCCTTCAAAATAGAAAGACTACTCTAACATCTCTCTTACGAGCTTCTTGCAAAAACATATGGGAGAGAGCAATGTTAAAAACTATGATTTCGAAATACTCCTAGAAGACTTAATTGCCAAAATTATGAAAAAGGACGATCGGGAAATGAAGTTTATATGACACCATTTCTTTTTTTTTTTTGGCAGGAGGTTGAAATCTTCAAAAGACACTTGGCAGTAATCGGAACCAAGTTGTGTGGGACTCTTACTTAACTAAAACCGCCTCAAAATCTGAACCAATCTATGAAAGATCGACAACTGATTATTCTTTCTCAGTGTTTTAATCACTTTGGGAGAAGTTTAAACTTTTAATACTTTTCCATTTGCTCATATGGCTTGGTTCTTCTTAGTCTCATTGCTCCATTAAACTCCACTAAAGAGTTTATATGATTATGCAGTGCTATTTATGTGATACAGCGCGTTCTCTTACAACTTCTAAAACCATTTCTATGACGTGCTCTTTCATATTTTAGGTTTGCATCTAAATTCATTCAAAGGTACAGCTTGATTGTTAATGAACATTGATTAACTTTTTATTTGTAAAGTTCATATTTGCAGATTTTGTTTCATTGAGTTTGATACGCCATTTTTTGGTCCAATCTCTTACTTTGCCGACTGGATTTTGCAATTTGTATGTTGCCTTGACGACGCATTTGTCGAGTATCAAAATTGCAGTATCATCTGCAAACGTAACCATAATGGCGTTATTATCCCTTGCATATAGCAAATACAGGGTAGGTCCTAGGACACTTCCTTGTGGAATAGCTGATTTTTTGATAGGTGATTTCTTGTTCGATAGTTGATGTTGACATATACCTACTTTTTTCAACACCATTTCTGATAATGAAATATGGTGATAAGCAGCAAAAGACTTTCCCACATCTTAGCATCCACAATGTACCTACGGGGAGGCCCAAGATTGCATGCTAGCTTGGGGACATTGCGGATGCTAATATGTGGGACAGTCTTTTGCTGCTTATCACCTATTTCATTATCAGAAATATAGTGTTAAGAAATAAAAAAGTATGTATGTCAACATCAAGTCATCGATACAAGATATTTTTCCATTATTCAAAACGTTTGTATTCTTCAACCAGCCAACATTGACTATGACCACTATCTTGATCGTCGCATACTGTGAATGAGAATATTCAAAAAAGTTTCACTTAGACTCAAGGAACTTCGCAGACAAAATTGGAAGTTTGGAATCGAAAGTCAACGCGTATTCCTTGAACTCTCAAGAAACGCCACATCTATGTTGACGTGATCCTGAAAAACCATTAACAGTCATATTAAGAAAAGCTGCATCAGTAAGTTCGGCTTCGGAGAGGAAGAGCGCTCATAGACTGCTTCTACGAAATAAATAGTATAAAAACTAACTGACTCACACAGATCGGAATAATGTAGAGCACTTTTCTTCACCCTAGAGCCTAGAGCCTTGAAATTTTGCACAACTGAACAGTAGACATCTGTCATCTGTCTTGGTAGTATTCAAAAGTGTTCTTTTAATACCATTAGGCCTGGTATTCTTGAGTAGGTCGTTTTGCCCTTTAATATAAGTTTTGAAAACTCCCCTTTGCATAGCAATTCTCAATAGACTCG
This sequence comes from Meliscaeva auricollis, assembly GCA_948107695.1. Lineage (NCBI taxonomy): Eukaryota > Metazoa > Arthropoda > Insecta > Diptera > Syrphidae > Meliscaeva > Meliscaeva auricollis. The sequence continues at coordinate 27,053,890 of OX403619.1, read as the reverse complement.
ACCGTTTGCTTTTCATGCTCCATCTTCTTACTCTGAGAAGTCAGTTTTTCTCTCTTCTTATTTAAATATAGACTAGAACTTGTAAGCTACTCCCTTTTGCAGTTCTGGCTCTATTCAGCAGCATTGGCTCATAGGCTTGTTTTTTCTTAACTGCATGTTTCCACTGGCACTCTTTCAGGGATTTCAGGGGTGTCACGTTCGATGGCCCAAACTTAAATAATATTTCAAAAAACCTTAAGAAAATAAGTGATTTCAGATCGCTTTTAACGCTCTTTTCTTGGAACTGCAATGCAAAATATACCTTATTGTTGGTGTTAGTTAAATTCTCTTCTCAAGGACAATTATTTTTGTGTTCATTCTTCTTCTTTAGGTTCTACATTTACATATATGTGAAAACTATATCTCTACGAAAACTTATGACCAAATGTTATAGGCCATTCAAATTCTCACCAAATTTAATTATCAACATTATCATCACAAAGCATGAGAGAGTCTTTGACCAATGATCCCACACGTATAGGTACTTCCTATACACTATAACTGTATTATTATGGCACAATTTGATCCTTTGTGTTGAACTCAAATCCCAGCTTCTATACCCTCTAGCCTGTGGCACGACAGACAAAAAAATAAGAACATAAAATTAGAGCATCAAAATGTTGATCTAATGAAATAAAAACAAATTTCCAAAAAAGAAAAACAATTATTTTATATAGGTATTCTTTTTTTTTTTTCTGTGCGGCGCTATTTCAGAATAAAACTATACCATGGCGCTCAAGGGAATTTGTTCCACTCTCTTATTGTGTTCTCATTTTTTTTTTTTTTTTTGGTCTCGGACGCAAACGATACTTGACCCAGGAGCCAGAAGCACTGTGTCACGTTTATTTTATTCTCGAGAAGTTAATACCAGCTGACAGGAATTTATATTTATTTTTCGTTAGATGGAGCTCTTATTTCAATACATGTATTCTTATACTCTGCGTCGTTGTTAGAAACATCCCCAAGGCAACAAAAACGCCCTTTTGTGTTGAGGTTTAGTGTACTTCGTTACTTTTTGTATATATATGACACCAGCAAATAATATAAAATATAAAAAAAAAAATATTATAACAAAAAGAAAACACAAAAACGAGGCTATGTGTGTCGTGTTTAGGATATAGGATGTGTCATCACATCACTATACAATTTTACCGCATTGAATTGACATTGACACTTTATTTCATTATTATTGTCCTAACATGGAATCACGATCGCGGCCTGCGGTTTCGTGATAAAAAAAAACTTAAACGTTTTTTCTTTTTCTTTTTTTTTTTATTCTTTATTTTATTTATTTTTATTTACATTCTTTATTTTATTATGGTTTATTTATTTGCTTATTATTTAAATAACATTTGTATTATTATAGAGTCTAAGGGGAGGCCGCTGTCTTGAGCTAGGCTGCACCTCACGATAGAATATTGGAAATAGACTGACTTAAGATTCTAACTTAACTTTGAATTATGCTTCAGGTTAATTGTAAAGTGCACTCGTTTGCACAATTAATATTGTTTTCGAAATATTCATATTTCGTCTGGGTTCATGAAATATGATATAGTTTGTATAGGTTAAGGGGAAAAGGGGTGTTTCCGTTTGTGAATGGAATTTGGATAGGTAAGCGAAAATGGCGTGGGAAACAGTTATGTTTTATGTGAGTGCCGTTAGGCGAAGGGGCGTGTGGGGAAAAGTGGGTTTATGGTTTGGGTTGACGTCTGAGACGTAACTATGGATTCACGAATGTTTTTTTTTTTTTTTTTTGAAGTGCAAATTTAGATAGTGGTATATGTCATCTTTAACATCTCAAGTGTCCAAATTACACATTTATTCTTTTACACATATGAAAAATTTTTGAGCTTTTGTTTGATTAAGACTATTGTCGGTAGATCTTGCGGCATCTCTTGTGGGAAATAAGTTCAAAGTCTTAGCTTTCATGAATTTTTGTACGAAAATCGACTTATTCTAAAGAAAAAAAATAACAAAATATTGAGAAAATCGCTCTATTAACTTATACGCTGTGTTTACGGTAAAATAATATTGGCTTTTTGGGCTACTTAAAAAATAATGTTCATCTTAATTTTTGTTGGTATGACTCCTTCCAAGAAGTAAAAGCTGTATATTGTCAATAGTTCTGGTAGATCAACAGTTATTAGTGAGGCCCCTGGTGGTACCAAGGACACGTCATAAAATAGCTTTGGTAGATCAGAATGCATAAGTGAGGCCCTTGGTAGCACTAAGGAAACTGTTGGCAGTTAAAGATCAGACAGGAGCTTTGGTAGATAAGCAGGTACAAGGGAGGGTCCTGCACCCTATCCGCACTAGTAGGTAGGCAATAGCTCTGAGAGATCAGCAGTTACTAGTGAGGCAACTAGTGGATCTGTATAGGACTGGAAATACCAGTTATAAAGTGAGGCCTTGGGTGGCACTATAGAAAAGGCAGGCAATATCTTGGAAAGATCAACAGGTACTAGTAGAACTAATATAGACAGAGCACTACTCATTATTTTTCTACAGAAATCCCTTTACCAAGAAAGAAAATATAACTAAAAATCTTTAAATAGTTATAAGAAAAAAATATAAAAATTCTTTCCCTTGTAAAAAATGGTCTTACACAAACAATCAATGAACAATTGCTTACATAAAGACGCTAAGGTCCTTAAATCAAAGTAATAAAATCCCTTTAAGATTTAATATGATTGCTCCTCACTAAAAGGTACATTTACTAAAGCCTACTTACATTTTTGGTTACTGAATACAAACAAAATAAATCATAAAGAAAAAAATTTCTTGGTCAAATTATATTACAAAAAAATGTATGTCCTTTCTTGTCGTTCATCTCAAATTGTCATAAAACTTATCATGATTAAATGACAATCAAAAAAGAATCATGTCGTTCATTTCTCTGGTCATTTTATATTATCCATAAATCATTCATTTCTAATCGAAGAGAACATGTGCTTTTTATATTCTCTTATCGCATCAACCCGCACAATCATAAAACATTATTCGATGACGATAGTGCCTAATAATAAATAGGAAAACTTTGTTTTATTTTTTATTAAGGTCCCTCAATAAGACCCAAAAGAAACATAATAATGACGATGATAATAATAATACTCTTCCATGTCTATAATATTAGGATATATTTTTTTTTTGATTTATGATTCCCGATTTGCATATGAATGGGACACCATTTTTGTTTCTTTATCCATTTGACCTTGTTCCAGCACCCACTCTGGACTTGGGTTCTATTTTTTCTTCAAATTTCTTATTTTAAATATTTTTTTTTTCACAAAGAATCCGATTGCCATTTTCCAGTTATATGGTGCCCCCCCCCCCCCACAAAACTTTAATAGTTTTCGCACTAAATGAAGTTATATGCTTCAAGGCCCTTTTAGTCGTTCTCATTCTTCCAACCCCCCTCTGTTTTTGGAAAAAAAAGAGAGTCGAGGAAACGGACAAGAAAAACTATCAAAATATGCAAATTGATTTCCGCTAAAATATTCCAACCTCTTTGTTTTTCTTGGTTTATTTGGACATGTTAAAATAAAGCGGAGGACGACAATAACAACGACGACACGAGTCCAATGGCGACCAAGGACTTGAGCGTTGATGTTAAAATTATAAAATAGATATTTTAGGTCTCTTTTGTTACGCTAGTCATTAAGAGAAGAGCGAAGGATATTTTTACTGGCTTTATATTCATGGACGTGTTAGGAAACTGGTCAGTTCTGATAGCTGATAAAAAAGTGGACTTTTTTGGAAATATAATAATACAAGAGGGTCAAACGATTCACCACTAATAAAACCATTCAAAGTTTGCTTGCTTGCAAATTTAAGAGTATTGAAAAAAAAAAAAACAATCCTCGCGTTAAAAAGAGAGATCAAATCTTTGATGTTTTATTCCAAATAAATGTTTTATTAAATCAGACAGAAATTGGATTGTGATTTTGATTTCGTATTACTGGTCTTCATCTCCACAATTTCAACCATGAGCAGGTATTTTGAAAGAGTTTAAGACCAAATTGTGTCTCTTAATTTACAATCCAAAATGCTTAGGAAAAAGGGAATTTTTTCTTATAGTTTATGGGAATTTTTGTAAAATACCAACCCCTGAGCACTGATATGAATTCATGTGCCTGAACGTGGACACAGTGGGCTTCACATAGAGGAGATGGAAGTTTTCCTATATTTTCAAGCCAATTTGCATAGATTAGTATGCAAAGTTTAAGTTGTAATCTAAAAATGGGTTCACACAGAATTCTATACTTATATGTACATCACACAGGCGGCATTGTGTGCACGAAGTAGAAGAGCGGATGTGACATACAATAAATAATCCTGAGTAACAAAAAATAAATGAAGTCTTCAAGGAACGCAAATATATATAAATGAAGCAAGTTTTCCTTTTTCCTCTGTGACAATAATAATAATAATAATAATTATTCAGATTCAGAGAAAGCTTATTTAAATTGTGATTCATTTTGTAGACAAGATATGCACATAAATTAGGTGCAAACAATCGCATCAATTGTGTTCAGTTATTATACAGTAGAGTGGGCTGAATTTCAAGTTGAAATACAGTGAAGAAGTTGTCGGACAAGCGAGAACACGCGGGGAAACGCGCACAACCACGTGGACACACGAGGACCCGCGAGAACATGCGAGGACCCACGCAGACCCACGCGCACCCACGCGGACACGTGAGGAACCGCGTGGACACGTGCGGACCGCACGGCCCTGTGTGGACCTAAGCATGAGAATTATACTCGAGCTTTGGATGTATACATATACGCTTATTAAATAACACCTAGATCAGATGGTGAGAAAACTTCTTGCATCTGCATAGGAAACCTAAGCATTTCGCAGCTTTTTTGGCAACGTCGAATATTTGTTCGTACCACAGGAAGTGGTTTGCACTGCACATACCAAGAATGGAAAGCTGATCAGTTTCCTCGATTCAAGTACCACTCATGGACAGTGACATAGGGGGTAGGTTTTGCTTTAATGATAGTAAAGATCATTGAGTTGTTGAAGCATTAAATTCTACGCGGTTTTTAACTCCCCATTGGACATCAAGATCCGAATTTAATGAGTTTATCATATTTTGCCGTTGAAATTCCACATCCGAAGAACATGGGTGTGAATCCACAAACGAATATGAAAAGCTGAGGGTACTATCATCAGCGACACAATTGAATGAATTTGAAGTTTCAGACAAGAGATCATTAATAAAAATGACGAAGAGAGTTGGAGACAGAACGGAGCCCTGGGGTACACCATTTATTTTAAAGGTTTCACACTTAAATATGTCTAATACGAATTATATTGAATGATTCAAAGATATCTCCTAGTTCAGCAAAGAAGATGATCATTGAAACCGAATGCACGCATTTTCGATAAGAGAGCTTGATGCAAAACTCTATCAAACGCTTTGGATTAATCAAGTACAATAATCTTACTTTCTCCAAAGCGATTTAAAAATTTGTTCCACTGTTCGGTGCGATATAACATCAGATCCCATCAGGACCTATTGCTACGAAAGCCGTATTGCCGGTCATTAAGAAGCTTTCTTTCCTCGAGATATTTTTTTAGCTGATAATTGATCAACGTTTCCATGACCTTGGAAAGAAAGGACGTGAGTGCAATCGGACGATAGTTGGACAGTGAGAAGATTTTTTTTGGGACTGGCTGGACAAATGCAGTCAAGATCTTTCACTACCTTTGCTACTGAACGAGTGTGAAAGAAGATTTCTCCCATGAGATCATTTACTCCATCAAGTACAGGAGGAGTCATGACACTCTCAGGTAGAGTAAAATTGGCGGCTAAACTGTCTTGCGAGCAGGTTTGATTTCTCAAAAGAGCTAACAAATGAAGTGTCATTGTGAACAAGAGTTGGAACCGAAGATGAAGTGGTGTTTCGAATATTTTGTACAAATCACTAAAATTTTGTATTACCTTTGGGACATTGTAGTATTCTTTGCCTTAGTTATTGGTGTTGCTGGTCCTCCTAGCTTGTTTGAACTTTTTCCGCTATTCTTCAGTGGGGTTGGTTTTATAATATCGGAAGCTATCTTCTCTAACTCTGATAAATTCTTTCCAGCTCAAATGAAACCATGCATTTACTTTCGGTTTGATAGTCTTAGCTCTATTCGGGATAAAATTTCTCATACCCGAAAGAATTAAACTTGCTTATCATAAATGCGCTGGAGTCTGCGCCACTATCGAGGAAGTATAATGACCAGTTAAAGTTCCTGAAGAAATCGTTGGGACCTGATCCTGATTCTATAAGCTTATGTCACTTAATTTTCAGATCTTTTAAGTGCTGAAAGTATCAGCATAGTTAAGGACCAATCCGGTGAAGTTAAACCCCAGTAAAACTTCCAAAGTTTTGTAAATTATTTCAAAAGTTCTTCAAAACTTCTGTAAAAAGTGAGTCTGAAGATTAAAGATGACAGCTCAAGTAGGTACGCCCTCTAAAGTCTAAACCATTTATTAATTAAAGCTCCCAACTTTATCCGTTTTCATCTTCAAAAAATAACTCAAACGTTATTCTATCAAAACTACTTAATTAAAAATAAAATTAAATTAAATCGCCCAAAGTCATTCACCTGAAAATTTCAGCTGTACTTTCCCAGGACACACGATAGAATATAAAAAAAAATCTCCTTCTCACACATTTGCCAAAAAAAAAAAGACAAAAACAAAATTTTAATCCAATATCCAAAAGCAGTTGAGGACAAAACCTATAAGCAAAACTAAAAAGGACACATAAACTAAACGATGAAGACGGCCCACTGACGACGACGACGACATAGACCAGAGAGCATTATGGAGGACGATGGTACCCATCAAGGAATTGGATCACCGCTTATGCCTGCCAACAAATTTTCAAATCGATATGGTGTACTATACTCTTCTATATAGTTACCATCTTCTGTGCATTTATAAGAGTCAGCTAGAGGTTTGTGTTTGTGTATGTTTTGTGTGCCCTTTTACAAGCCAAAGACACTCAAAATATTTCCTTCAAATCCATGGCCCCTGGGTGAATGACATAAATCACAACTAGCACCACCAGTAGCAGAAAAAGCAAAAGCAGAAGCAGCACCAGTTTCATGTCTGCCCAGACCTTTTACCCAATTCATTGCTTCCTTCCACATGCATAGAAATAAAGAACCCTTTCAAGAGAGTGGATCTGAGGTAATAGAAGTTAGCAGGCGGTTTCCTTTTTTAACAATATTTTGTGTTGCTAAGATGATTTTTTGTTGAGTTTTGGGACCCTCTAATTGTGTTGGCCCGAAAAACAGAATTTTTAAGTTCTCCTTGCTTTTCAATGATGTTTTTCATGTTTTTAGTTTTTGGAAAAATAGATTAAATATCTACTTCCCAGAAATTCGAAGAGCAAAGTAGTCCGTTTCACACAAATAGTGTAAATTTTGAAGAATTTGTGAGCTTTAAGAGACCCCCGATTGAAAAAAAATCTTCAGACCTCTTAAGTTACAACAACAAAGTTAATTCTTTCTTAATATTATGTAACCTAAGCAAGTAGAAAATATTTGAAACTGTGAAGGACTTCTTTTTTTTTTTAAAAATGCAAACAAATTGTTGAGACCTCAAATTAAAAAAATAAACATAAATCTTTCTGAGCTAAGAAAATACATAACTTTTCAAACACCCTAAGTCTTAAAGACAACCTTTTAGTTAAAATATTAAAATACAATTTAAAAAAAAATCTTTCAGACCTCTAAGTAAAAGCAATAAAAATTCTTGTTGATTTCCAAGTTAAAAAAAATTTACAAAATTTGAAAGGATTTCTAAGAAAATATTGAATAAAAACTTAATAAATTTTTGATTACCCCAAGAGTACAAACAAAATTAGAAATCTTGTTTGGGTTAACATCAAAACCGCTCAATTGAAAAAAAAAACAAGCAAAACCTTTACTCTACACTTGTAAAAACCTCCAGACCTCTGGGTAAAAATATATTAAATTCTTAGTGATTTTCAAGTTAAACAAGTCGAAAATACAAAATTTTGAAGGATCTCTGTATAAAGAAGTATTACAAAAAAAACAATGAATTAATTATTAAGCCCTCAAGAGTACAAACAAAATTTTAAATCTTTTCTGAATTAAGAGAATACGTAGTTGGTAAAATTACAAGATTGCAAAAAAATAGTTAATTCTTTCTTAAGCAAGGAGAAAATATATGAAACTCTCAGGGACCTCTTGTTAAAAAAAAGAGAAAATACACTTTATAAGTGTATTTTCTCTTTTTTGGGTTAAGACCTCTGAGTACAAAAATAGCAAATTCTTGTTGAAAAAAACCTGTAATTTAGAGGATAGTATGCAATTTGTATACTCTTGATACTGGCCAAAATAATTAAGGTGTAAAAAGGGCAGTAATCAGAGGATAATCAGTAAAAACGGATATTTTGTGCTTTTCAAAGGGAATTTTTAACATTTATTTTGTGAAAAATCCAGAACTCGTACAAAAAATTGGTCATGACATAAATTTGGTAATTTCGTCTACATTATTTGTTCTACATACGTTTTTAGCTAAAAATTATCATATTTTGGATTATGCACCAAAAACAATAAAAAAAACAATTTTTTGTAATTTTTTCAATGACTTCTCATCGGGTTCATATAAGCATATCTCAAAAACGTGACGTGCTAGGGTAGTTTCAGATTCGGGTTCAGCGTGCCCAAATCCTATAAAAAAGTATAGTTTGGCTTATAGGCAATTTCCGTTGAAGTCCAGAGTAATCAGAGACCTTTTAGTTATATTGAATTTTAGGACTTCTAATTTTGAAAAAATATCGAAATTATTGATGATCTCGTAAAAAAATACTTCTTGAATACTTTTAAACTATAATCAAACTCTTATCTATTGGGAATTACCTAACCACTGTAAGCTTTTCATACTGTCCTAAGGCCGGTGAGTGCATTAATCCAACTCTAAGTCCTTTCCATAGTCCACTCCCCGAAAAAGCACAAAAAAAACCCAGTTTTAGTTCATGCTAAATGCATGTGCAAGCAGGCTCTGCACTCTCTGCACACAAAATGTCAAATGATGAACTTTGCCAAAACGAATTGGGCCTTCCAAGTTTATTCTTGTATAGTTTTTCTTTTTATTTGATTTCTTTTTTTATCAACTATTTTAGGCATTTAACGGTACATTTTCAGTTAAGGAACGTGCCAAAAAACTTAATGTAAAAGAAAAATTAAATGAACAAACGAAAAAATGGCTTTTATTATGTAGGTTTGTATAGTTGTGTTTTTTTTTTGTTTTTTAATAGGAAACATGGAAATATGGCCAAAAACTAAAAACTAAGTAAGAAGGATATGTAGACTGTCATGTGGCTTCCTTTTGGGTAACTCTCTCTCTCTCTCTTTCTATGCTTTAGGTTTTTGAATAGAGGTCTTGGGCAAGTTAAGTTTTGTGGCACAGCTTGCCTTAGGATATGGACATTCTCCGGGGAAGCTAAGTTAAGGCTTAAAGGATGTGTGTGTGTGTGTGTTTTTTCCTGAAGAGAACCTCGTTAGAATTTAAATCATCGGTATTGTTCAAACGGTCAAGGTTAAAGAATGGATGCATCTGAAGTTTAGGAAATGTTTTGCAATACAAAAAAAAAAGAAGAAGAACTAAGGTGTAGTTGAACTATTAAAGGTGGTAGACTTTTGAAGGAAATTAATGGGTGTGCGATTTTCGAAGATTCAAAATTGTTTTAGTTTCATATGTATAGGTTTGAAAAAAATATGAAAAATAATAAACGAGAGGGCGAAAAATACAGATTCAAATAAGTTTTTTATTTTAATTAAAGAAAAAAACTGCAATAAATCCGAAACAGTTAGGATACGAGATGAACAAGTTACCAAATTCTGAGAGGGCATTATCATTTTGGACACCCTGTGAACAACAAAATATATTATAAAGTTTTTGTTTTTTATTTACGTTTTTTTATTTTGAATTCATCAGTTTGAACTACTTCCAGTCTTTCTTTTAGTTCAAACAGTTTGGAGTAGAAAGAAGTACATATAACTTCTAACGCATTTTCAATACGTTCATTAGTACACACACCAGTAGAAACACCATAAACTGTAACCAGAGCGATTTTAGCAAAATGCCATCCCACTGGGCAGAAATTTTAGTTTTTCTTCGAAATTGAATAATTGGATTGAATAAAAAGAAATCGAACTAACTGTAAAAAATATTAATTGAGGTTATTTCAGAATTTATAATTTTTCATCTTCCTTACTTATAGTTTCCAGCGATGTCTAATGTTAAGCAAAACCTTTAAAAAAATGTAGTTACGAGGTTCACGCAGAAACGGGACGATTTGCTACTATAGTCAAAAAAAAAACTTTTTGATAGCATAACGAAGCAATAAACTTCTAGACTGAGTCTTACAATGTATATTTTTTTTTACACTTTAAAACTGTATAATATAAGGCCCTTGTTGCGTTGTTCCTAAAATAATTCAAACATTTTGCCATTGTATCATATTATATGTAAATTAATCTTACAATTACATTAATTTGTCATACAAACTGTACAACAAAACTGTTATACAAAACTGTAACAAATGTAATTGTAAGAAAAGAATTAGATTACAATTATAATTGTATTTTTTTTTTTCAGTCATAATAATTGTACTGTTCATCATTTTAAAATTATAATTGTAATTGTATTCCTTTTTAAATTGCAACTAAATTTATTACTTTTAAAGTTTTAATTGTTATTTGTTTTACAATTACAATTATAATACTAAAATCTGTATATTTACAATATAGGTACTAAAACTTGATTAAGATTGGTACAAAAAACGACTAACGATTTTGAGTAAAATTTTCAAATAAAAAAAAAAAAAAAATTGCACGACTGGGTCGCACGTACTTGCTCTTAGGGTCAAAGTTATTTTAAAAATATATAATTTTATAAGAAGTGTAAGAAAAATAAAATTCATTACTTAAATGATATAAACAACTTCTGAAATTGTTTTGAGCTCCAAACTAAGTATACAATTTGATTTGATTAAGAAAGATACATTTTTAGAAAAAAAAAATTGAAAATCGTTAGAGCCGTTTCTTAAAAAAATATTTTTTCATACATAAAAATTCTCAAACCTTGTTTGAAAAAAGATTTTTTTAAAAATTCAAAAATAATTTTTTTTTAAATTGCTAAATCAAGTAATTTTAAAATCGTTAAGGAGCTTCTGTATAAAAAAAAAAACATCAAAATTGGTTCAGTCGTTTAATTAAAAGTCAAAAAATGAAAAAAAAAATAGTTCTGTGGAAGGTATTGTTAGTAGAATTTTTACAAACATTTCATTCATTTTAAGAAGCAGACACAAAAATTTTAATAAAAATCGTTAGAGCCGTTTTTCAAAAAACTTAACGTTTCCTTTATCGTTATATGGTAGGTACCGTTATTTTTGGTACTAGAAAAATATTCAATTTCCCCTTCAGGGAATCAACAAAGATCCTTAACCACCAGCCGCCTCAGCGGCTTAGGATGTAGCTCGAGGACAGACGCCAGTTTTTTTTATCGCACGTAAATATATTTTTTCATCGGAATAACGGTACCTCCCATAGAACCGTTTTTATTTCTTCTGGTTTTCTCGTAAACGAATGAACGGATTTTGATGTAAATTTTAACAAAAATGGTTTTTAGCAGTTTTTATATTATATCATATAAAATTAAAAAAAAAAGTCAAATTTTTTTTTCGAAATATAATTGATATAATTGATATAAAATGAAGAGTAATGCAAATCTCTGCATAGTCCCAAGTAACCAATAATAAATGGTACGTTCACAAAAATCAGTATAAACATTTCCTTTGTCATGGTAACTAAGAATTAAATGAGTCTTTGGCATTGTTTGAAATGAAAGGGTGTTTCTTTGAGGTGGAGGAAATATACGGAGTTAATGCTTACAAAATTGGTACCCATTTGAAAACTGGTAAAAATGTTACATTTAGCCTAGGAACCAAGAATCTAAAGAGTCCATACAATTATTTTGGATGAAAGGGTGTTTTTCCGAGTAGGAACAAAAGGTACGGGTTCAATAAATTTAAGCATTTTTTACATTGGGAGAAATTATTTGAGAAAACTTTCCCTCCCCTATTATTACTAACTATTTTCCTTTATAAAATTTTAACAAAATTTTGTAATAAGAAAAATGTTTGTTCACAAAAATCATATTGTTAAGTTTCAAAAAAAAAATATCCGATCATAGTGGCAATTTTAAGCCGGTAACTGTTAAACTATTTTTGGATACCAACATTTGAAAAAGTATTCCATAAATTATACATAATCAAAGGCTGAATCTCTTGGAAGCATTTTTATGGTGATATAAATTACAAATTCTAAATAATTTAAAACTTTACTTCAATGTCTTACATGCCTAACCATTAAACTAAAATTCATTTAGCAAAATGCATTAAAACAATAAACATCCACCTTCCTTAAGTACAAAGAATAATCTTCCACGGAACAATGTGCGCCAAATTTTCCTTAAAATCCTTATTTTTTTTTTGTTCTTATGTGTCCTTATCTCCCCTCCCATCTCCGCAAAATCCAATTTAGTCTATCGACCAAAATTAATGGTGTGAGTTTAGGACACACACAAAAAAAATACATGCACTTAAAATGGGTAGGTACGTGCTAAAATGGATTCCTTTTGTTTTCTACTATTCAAAGCCCATTTAGCATTCTACCACGCAATTTAATTTAAATAAAAAAAAAAAAAAAAAATAATTCACGGACACCATAAAGTGCCACAATCATGCGATTTTCCAACATGTCATCCCATTGTTCATTCTGTGGAAATCCATTAACTAGAATGTAAGGGCATATTCGCAGGATAAAAAATATGTACATACAAAACGTCCTAGTAATTAATGCAATAAAAATAAGTCTAATTATTGTCCTGTACTTACTATATAGAGTGCAGTAATGCATCGTTAAGCATGCACTCTGCACTAATACACACACACAGAGTACTCGCAGTTGCATTTATAATGTAGGAATACAAACTAGCCTTACAAAAGGATATCCGTTTGGAATTTTTGAACAGCAAGCATAGTCACAGAGTTAGCCATTGGGAGTGAATGTAGTTCGCCATTTGCAGTGCCTTGACAATCGGCTATGTGGATTGAAAATTTTGCTACGTTAGAGTATATTTTTATACGCCATGGTAACAATGTATACAAAATATACATCTTTAAAAGTAAAATGAAGAAAACTAGTTAGGAAAACTAAGAGACTTAGGTGGTTTGTTGGCCAAAGTACAGATTAAAATCCTTTGAAAACCATTTTGACTAAAAAAACGTGTGTTTTAGTGTTTTTTTTTACATTCAAATAGGGTTGCCCCTAATTGCACCCATTTCGGAGTTGGCACTCGAAATTTTTAAGATAGAAAAGAGACCGATCTAAAATTTTGTATGTTTTTAGCTTTTAAAATTGTCAAATATGGTACATTTTGACTGAAAAACTAGTGTTTCTTATTGTTTTTTTGGCATTCAAAAAGGGTTGCCGTATACAAATACCTATTCTAGAGCTGGTAACTGACATTTATTAAATAGAAGATAGTTCAGGGTAAAATTTTAGCCTTTAACTTCATCAAAATTTATACTATTTTGTTTAAATAAAAATTATATAATAAATTTTTCAGTCGAACAGGGTTCCCACATTCTGAGTTTTATAGTATTAACTTATTTTTTTTTAATTTTAACATATTTTTGGCTTTTGTTTGGCAATATTTATATTTTTCTTTTTTAATAAACTAAACAGTTATGATGCATAAAGTGTTATTTGATGTAACTTTTTTTTTGTTCAAACATGGTTGCCACGTCAGTTGATACCAATTTTAATCTCTTATGAGCTAACTAATCAATTTCAATTAAAAGTATCGTCCTTCTACCTTATAGTATTGCAGTTCTATTTTGCCATAAAGGTTCGTTATTCTGTCCCTCCATCCCTCCGTCCGTTTGGTCTTTATTCCAACAATTCATCTGACCCTGCCCATCTGTGCATATGTGCATCTGTGCATCTGTGCATCTGTGCATCTATACATCTGTGCATCTGTGCATCTGTCCAACTGTCCATCTGTCCATCTGTCCATCTGTCCATTTGTCCTTCAGTCCATCATCTGTGCATCTGTCCATCTGTTCACCTTTCCATCTGTCCATCTGTCCATCTGTCTATCTATCCATCTGTCCATCTCTACATCTGTCCATCTGTCCATTTGCCCATCTGTCCATTTGCCCATCTGTCCATCTGTCCATCTCTCCATCTGTCCATCTGCCCATCTGCCCATCTGTCAAAATGTCCTGAAAGGATTCCACATTTAAAGGCAGATTTAATAATTATAAGAGCAAGTACATGTGACCCAGTCGTGCATTTTATTTTTAACTTTGAATTGTTATTTTGAACAAATGCAATTTAGATTGTAAAATGAAATAAATCTTTTGTGCGTGTTCACTAACAATAGTTCCGTCGAGTTAGATTATAAACCAAACTATGAAATTTGATTTATGATGACAGCGTCTTGTGGCACATGTATGTACATATTATATGGGTGGAGCATGCAATGCATTTTATTTAAACAAAAAGGTCATCCTAGCGCATGAAGGGTAGGGATACGAGGAGCGGAAGGTGGGGGGGGGGGAGGAGAGGTAGAAAAAGGGATTAAATTAGTTGTAAGAGTTGATCCGGCTTGATTGTTAAGGACACAGAACAAAATGCTAAAATACAAATTTGTTTGGGGTATTTCAGAATTCATTTTAAGGATGCATTTTTCATTTCAAGAATTTTTAAAATGACTTTCAAAATCTTATGTTCCAAAAGGATAAGCTGAGTAGTATTTTGAAGCTTTCTTGCATCCTGCCTGAAGGAATATAATTTAAGGTATATTAAAAAAAAAAAAGGATTTACGCAAAATTCCAATTGCCAAAATATTAGATTTTCTTATAAGACGCCATTTCTATTTATAAAAACAACAATATTCTCAAAAAAAAAAGAACATTATGGCATTTAAATTTCATCTGCCAATCATTATTACATCAGCGTAAATGAACTTCCATACTGCATATAATATCAACAATGGGCGTCTATCCTAGCATAAGAACATTCTCAAGCAGCTAATTGTATCCTTCAGTCATAAAATGTTGACAACAATGGAAAATCATTTTACCATTTGACATTATACCCATCATCACTTTTCTTCTCTTTTCTTTGCTATTCACTTTGCATGGCAAATAACCTTCCTTATCCAATATTATTCAGACACTCTGTCAGTTTTTAACATGACTGACTGACTACAGTTGACTGCATTATCCTTTTTCGATAAAAAAAAAAAAAATATTAAATCAAGAAATTTAACATGAGGAAAAAAATAGATCACCCACCACCACCACCATTGCCTCCTAATTCCATCATAAATGTTTGATGCAATTATTTTATTGTTTAGCTCTCGGCATTATAGTCTGAGACTTGGTGTTGTGTTATTCGGATATTCATAAATTTTCAATGATTCGTTTTATGCGTAGTTGCATTGCACTTTGGCATAAAGCAAAGTCCAAGCAAAAGCATCTGCTTGGCAAACCGAGAAGAAGCTTTTCAATTTTGTCGACGGCGGCGGGCGTTGGCCTTGCAACTCGGTCCACTGTATACTCTGGGTTAAAATAAAGGTACTCGTTGTCGATTTTACCAGACGTGGGGTATATTTTATGGATCATAAAGGAAAAGATGCCCCAAAACACCCCGTTGCTGCTCACATAGTGACCCACCCGATACTTCGATACTCCATCGTTTGCATTTGTTTGTTTTTCTTCAGTGTAGTAAGGCTGAACTATACTTCGTGAGCACCTTATGCGGGCTAATACAACAAATTCAGAGCACAGGGCCAAAAAGAAGTGGTTTTATTGGGCTGTCAATGCTTACTAACTTACTTACTTACTAAGGTCCTCAGACCTTGATGAGTCCGTTGTGATCCCCTTAAGGGGCATAGGACCTCGACTACTTCTACACGCCATGGTTTCTGGAAATTTATCGCAGTTCTCTCCAGCTGTGCAGATTCCCTTTCGACTGTCCTGCGCCATGTACTTCTCGGCCGACTCGACTTTTTACCTGACTTTTCCATTGCATTGCTTGGCCAAAAATACAATCATTGCCTTTTCAAAGCGTATGACCAATCCACTGCCACTCTTGACCCGTTCTCTTATAAAGTTCTCTTCTTTATTAGAAATATGGCTAGGCCAAAAAATTCTAAAGATGTTTCGAAGACACCTATTCACGAACGATTGCAGCTTACTTGTAACAGTTGTTAAGATTTTCCACGTGCTACTCCCATACAGAAGCATTGGAGCGGAAAAGTCTCAGCTTGGTCTTTAAACTGAAAGCATTATATCTCCATATCAGCATTCCCAACCGACTATTCTTTCACCATTCTTTCAAGGCACACCATTGGTCTTCAATGGAGGTAGGTTCACTGCTGCTGATTTTTCTCAGTCCTTGGAAAAGATGGTCCCCTAGTTGTTGGAAAAGATGGTCCCCTAGAACTGCAGCTGTGCGTAATCTTATACGAGGTGCCACCAATAACAAGACCAATTACAAGATTGCAGAAATCAGGTGAAGTGTCGGTTTCGTTAGCGGAATTTGAGTCAGTTACGAAGAATACTAGCCTCCGTAACCTATCCTAGAAAGCTAGGAACTTTTGTATTTTAGTGTTCTTAGTTTCTTTCGTTCACCACTCCGGTTGGACGAGACCAGTATCCAGTAGTTTCCACGAGGAGGTAAAATAAGCACAATTGATGTGCAGAAAAAGTTGCGGATAACTGGAAGCCACCAAGTTGATTTTTTCACACCAAGACACCAAGTTGGCCCGGTCAGTGCCTACACGATTTCTTCACACCCAACCACCACTTTGCGCAGGGGCAAAATTTCATCATTGCAAGCACCCAAATTTTTACAACCAAAGGAGCTTGGCAGTTATATGATCAAAAATCCGTCAACTAAATTGATCACATCGTTATTGACGCCAAAAATACTTGATGCTTCTAGTATCTTGGATGTCCGAACATTCCGGACGCATGCAGTTAAGAACGAGGGCCGCAGCAGATAATGCTGCAATCAAGAACTGGCCCTGCTGAGAGAGCAACCCGAGCGGACAAAAAAAGAAGATAAGAACGACGGATGTTTACAAATTCTATTGAAGGCTTAAAATTTCTACATATTTAAGTCTACAAGTCCAGAACGGAAGCCTGCCGATATGAGTGGAGGAATATGGTCGTACGCCCACAGTTAGTGATGAAGATCTAGAAGAAAATTTTTTCTATACTTCTAATGTTTAAATTAAACCTGCCGAAATAAAACTTTATTATTTTCAACACAATCCCACAGACTGTTAAGTCTATAAAGTCCGTAGACGCATAGAAGTGACGCATTGCAATAGATTCAGTCGCATTAAAGTCATTCTCTGACTACTATGACGCGTTGCTGGTGTTGTTGTCGTTATTTCTATCAAACAAACGGTCTAGGATTTTCTAGAAGTACATACATATAGTCTGAGTGAATCATGGTGTGTAGTGTGTGTGCTGCGCTCTGTGTGGTACCGACGACGACCGTGCCGTTGGTGTTATGCGGCATTAATGCGTTGTTAGTATCGTATTATATTTTATTTTTTCGTCCTTGCTGTTTTGTGCTGTGATGTGTATTGTATATGAGAGCTTATTCCAAAGAATTTTTTGCACTTTTATTGATTTTTTTTTTTCATTTTTTATACCGAAAAAAATAATGTCTCGCCATGCGGATGTTCTTTTACTGCAAACGCAGCCTATATAGCCAGAGCCATCGTAAAAGACACAAAAGAAATATGTACAACTATGGAAATTACATTACCAGAATGAGGAAACCATTGCGGTTTGGTTGGTGGTAGGTACGTGTCCTTCTTTTAGAGAGAGAAGATAGCGATGCTTATGGCAGAGATGGAACTTAATGCAATAAGCAGATTTGATCACATTACAATCGTCGTCGTTGGTTATAGGTATGAAGTTCGTTTTCCCGTTTTCATTTCCAAAGAAACCCAAGAAACCCAAGGCAGTGTCAGAGTACTTACTTGGAATTCAATTAGGCTTGCGAGTTGTCTATCAAAAAATGAAGAACAATCAACGTCTTATTTTCGTTATTTTGTACATTTAGTAGATTGTGCTGGTTGGATGCTTAATTAGTTTAAGTTAGTTGAGAACAATATACATAATTGAATTATTGTCTTAACTCTCAGACAGATCCTTTTCCTAATGAGACACTCATTAATTTGTCATTATTCATTAATCATTTAAAGTTTGAAAAATTGGATTTTCATTCATCAAATTAAATTGAATGCTTCAGAAGCAGAGATTTTTTGGTAGTGTTAAAGTAAGTAATTTATTTTTGTAGCTTTTAATCACAACAATCATTTGAGTTGTTAAAAAAAAATCCGTGATTTATATTTGTTGTAAATTTTGTACGTTATGATAAAATGGAACATAAATCCTAACACATCAGAAAAAAATCAAATATATTTTATTTTGGAGTAGTATTTTTTTTTTTGTTATCAAAAACGATATAACATAGCCAACATCCATGATATCTCTTTTTATTTTGGAATTTATCGTAATTTACTTTACACTACAAATTTTTGATGTTGCTGTTCAAGTATTGTTGGTCTAGTTTTAAATTTTATTTTACGTTTTTTCTTACTAAGAAATCAAGTCATGAAATATTATGAATTAAATTAATTTTAAAGCGGAAAGACATAAGGTATTATTAAAATTATGGAGTCATTTTGAGCACCAGCTTTGGGGCCAGTAAGTACCTATAAAGTTAAAAGTTCAGAAAACATTATATTTTTTCAAAACCGGCTCCTACGATTTCAAAGATAATATCAAAGTCATTTTTTTATATGGTCCATCTTCTTATGAAATCTATTTTTACTTGAGATATAGGTACTATAGGGCAAGTTTAGGATTCGTAAAAAAAATCGAAATCGAGATAACAATCAGACATGCCATTACGATGATAGAGAATGCGAAAAAAGTGGGTCCCGCAATTCTGTCTGTCCGTGTGTCTGTCCGTCTGTCTGTCTGTCTGTCTGTCTGTGTATACCTCGAGCTGCAGCCTAAACCGTTTAACCGATTTTCTTGAAACTTGGTGGTTAAGGATATTTGGTAATTCCCTAGACGGGAAATTGATTTTTTTTAGGACCAAAACTAACGGTACCTGTCATATAACCACTCTGACGATTTTGATTAAAATTTTTGTGTCTAATTTGATAATAAGGTCATACTTCTGAAATAAAAAAAATGTTTGTAAAATTCTAATAACGGTACGTCCCATAAACACTTTTTTTTTCAATATTGACCTTCTCTTAAACGACTCAACCAATTATAATCAATTTTTTTTATACGGCAGCTCCTTAACAATTTCAACATTATTTGATATCAAAATTTTCAAAAACGTAGCTTTTCAATTTTTAAAAAAATCTTTCAAAATAACGATTTTCAAACTTTTTTTTTCTAAATTTTATCTTTCTTATTACAATATACAATGGCATACTTTGTTTGGAGCTCAAAACAATTTAAGAAGTTGCTTATGTCAGTTTAGCAATGAATTTATATATTTTTTTATTTTAAAAAAAAAATTATTTATAAAAACTTTATATAAGAAGCTTTAACGTCCACAGCAACTGTGACCTTATGAGCAAATACTTGACCCAGTCTATACGGCTAGTTTTATAGGTATAAAAAAAATTTTATATCAGAGAAAATTTAATTGATATTTTGGAATCTTAGAAATTTACAATTCCAGTAAGGTGAACTTACAAAAAGGTCGAAAAGCTAAATATTTTCTTAACTAAAAATATATATTCTTTGCAAAAACATACAATTCATTTTTAAAATAAAGTTCATACTAATTTGTAGTGAATTATTCCTCAAACATAATATATTTAGTAATTGTTCACTTTCAAACGGTCTTGAGATTTAGATTTTGTACATTTTTTGTTTGATTACGTAACTTTTATGTATTAAAGAACTTTTTCTATTTTAATATCAGTAAGTTCTTTATCACATTTGGTTAAAAAAAAGGTGTGTGTACTAATGTACGTACTCCAGAAGTTATACTACCTATCATTATTTACTTTTGTATAGTTTATTTTGGATATGTAAAATTATTTAAGAATTTTTTTACAATTTTTTTTTTTTGATTAAACTCATCATTACTTCAATTTGTCTATTCAATAAAATGAATTTTATAATTCTTACACTTATACTTTTCGAGATGTACAAACAGTATTTCTTGTCTTTCATCCCATTTTACCCTAACTTACAGGTAGAATTTCAAAAAATCCTGTTTTATAGGAATCTTACAATATACCACCTTTCTTTTGATGTATTTAGTTTTTTTTCTAATACCTATAGTGTAGAAAATGAATCGGTCAGATTTCATCAACAATAATAGGCGACTTCTGTAATTTAATAAATTTATTGTGTTGCACACAAAATCCAAATTAAAAAAAAAAAAACAAAACCCAGTATAAGACGTAAGTGTTATGTGATATTTATTTACTTATATTGTCTGCGTGAAAACAGTAATAATGGGCTGAAAAAGTTAATATGTTATTACTGGTTGAATATTTTTATAAATGCCGGCAAAGAAGTATAACTTCAAAAAATAGTTTTTCGACCTTTTTCTAAGATCACCCCAATTTACCCTGCTGATACTACGAATATAGATGGGCCAGGTAATTAAAAAAAAAATGCATTTGGCAACCCAATGCTTTGATAGGATATTTCGATGCAACCTATGTGCTACTGTTTTTTTAGACACCACCTATACGAAAATAAATGCATCAACTGGTGTAGCAATTAGGATAGGCTTAATCTGGTTGGAAAAAAAAAAATAAAAAACTCTACTTTAAAAATTAATATAAGATTAAAGTACAGTAAAAAAGGATAGTTTAAAGTTTTAATTTTATTGAAAAAAAAAAAAATAATAGGTATGTATATCGATAAAATTTTCTCTCTAGATGTCCTCAGAAGTCTTGAATAACTCAAACAAACCAAATATCGAATACAACCGTTGACAAAAGGAAGACAAAAAAAAAAACAAACACAAACTTGTTGAAAAGAACAAGCTTATACAATATAATTAATTATTTTGTAGAACGTTGGTAGGTTCGTACCCATTTCCCAAAAATTTACACCAATGTTGTTAAAATGGAAAACCATTAAGTTTGTCCTTCGGCAATTTATTGCCCCATTAAGAGGTCAGCAAATACTTTTTCAATTTTCAAACCAACAACTTGTCGATTAGTCATTTCCTACTTTAGATAATACTCGGCTCTGCGTTTCTGTTCCTTATAAGAAACACGTGTCATGTTTTCAGCTAAACTTAAAAGTCTCATCAATCAATTTACCTCTTCACACTAAATTGCCTCTGTTTTCAGTTCAGTGCTTTTCTACCCCACATCCATCACGACTATAACCTAACCTACTATAAAAGAACAAACTTTCTATATCAGAGGAGCAAAAATCAATTAGAACAACAACTACAGCAACAAAAAGGAAAGTAGTATCTTTAGAAGAAGCATTACGAACTCCTCCTTTTTCTCGTACTGCTGCTCCTTAAAAAAAAAAAGAAAACAAAAAAGTGTTTTCCGGCATTAAATTGTCCAAAAGTACTATAATAGAAAGAAAAAATAAAACAAACAAGTGTTAAACTGCAACTTCGTTCAAAATAATAATAAAGAGAACAAAAACAAAAACTCTGACTGTATATCCTTCACAGTGTGTTCCGAAAAATTAATTTTCAAACTTTTTTCCATTAGACACAAGCAAGGAGTCCATTAGCCAAAAGCAAAACTTTTTCTTCCCCATCGACTTCCCCATCAAGACGAACCGGAAATTTCCTCCACAGCCCACCACCACCATCCAAATAGAAGCGTTTAGAAAAATTCAGCACCTTTTGCAACACCTTCAGCGGCAAATATCCCCCAAAGGACGACTTAGATGCAAGGTCCAACTTTCAACTCAACTCATATATCAGACAAAGGATTTTCCCAACATGAATCAAGTAAAAGACGAATCGGGATGACGGACGACGGGAAGACGAAAGTGCAAGCTGATCCTTGTTGCCCATCCAGGCCCATGGCTTTTCTTTTTTCTTAGAGTTTATTCTATCAATAGGAATCCATTCACTGCAGGACACATGAGCCTTAATAGTCCTGCTACAAACAACGACGATGACGTTACCGCAAAAAAATGCGCAACACTGACAGCGCATTGCTGACTTGCAGACAGTCCTAGCGGTATCTGTGTTGTTGCAGCAGAAATTAGCAGTAAAACCAACGATATGACTACGATGACGATGACGACAACGGCAGTGCTATGAAGAGATGGAGTGGCAAGGAGCTGAAGTACAGTAACTTAGCGCTATTTCTGCCGCATCCCCAAAACACAATACACTCTCCGAATTGCCCAGAATGACGACGAACAGCACGAAGAGAAGCGGGTATCATTGGCCAAAAGTCTCTGACAGTGGTCATGACACCAGTGAACTATACTAGAGTGAAGGGTGTGGCAAGGAGCGAGTGCGGTACAACTTTTTGACGGAAGAAGGTAGAAAAGTATGCAGAATATTTTGTCATAACTAAGTGACTGCCTTTGTTCGGGCCGAGGCAGGCATTGTGCCTGCATGCTGAGCTGAATTCTTATTATTTTTTCTTTTTTTTTTTCTCATTTTCATTTTTATTTTTATTTTATTATTGTTGGGGAGACCTGAGGGTTAGAGCGTGAGGAATACTAAAGCAAACACAGAATACGTTAAGAGGGATTTGGATACTCGGCGGGTCCTGGATGGGTAAGTGGTGAGAGGTGTCACTGCGGGTAATTCGCCGCTCTGCGGTAGGATATATATTTCTGTGGGAATTCTTTTCAAGAGTTTGAGTTCAAGGAGAAAGAGAGAGGGAGCAATGGAAGAGAGAGAGAGAGAGAGAGAGAGAGAGAGAGAGAGAGAATTTGAAGGAATGTTGATGTTTTCGCAATGAAGGAATGGAGTATTTATATTTGTATTTCTGGCAAAGGAAGTTAAGAAAAGATTTTGAATTCACCAGAGTTAAGAAGCTTAGGAAATGCGCCGAGGAAAATTTAGCGAGTAATCCCCAAGAGAGAAAATATATACAAATGAATAAGTTTCTTTATACTTGGAACCATCAAATATTACACAGGATATTAGAAGAATTTTTGAGTTTTTTCGGATTAATATTGATGAGCGCACTCGGGCGTATGAGTGATTTTTTTTCTTGTTTTATTAGTATTTTATTTTAAGCTTTAATATTTAGCTATAGAATGTGTGAGATGATTTAAGATAAAATAATCATTTTTAAGAGTGTGTATCTAGTAAACAAATATGAGAACTTGAAGGAGCTGTCATCCAGCAACAGAATTTGATGGATTAGAGATCATAATTGAAGAAAAAAATATATATTTTTTCGTATCAAGTTGTACTGAACGTCTTGAAAGGCAGTTACAAATGCACTCAATGATAAGTTCTTTGATAAATTTTTGATAAGAGAGCTTGATGTGAAACTTTATTTAATACATTGGAAATAACAAACACAAAGATCCAAAATTATGCATCAAGATTTAGGGTTGAATTCATAGTAGTTCATAGAACTTACTCCCGTAAGTTGAGAAAAATCTTAAACGAATGTTCAAGTGAAATCCGTATTGACAAAATGGAAATTCTTTCACTTGAGTGGAGAGAAATCTTGACTTGAGTAAACTTATTTCTCAATTAAGCTGACAACGAAATAAGTTGAGATAACTGTCAGGCAAACATTTTTGTTTTAAATTTGCAATTTGTCCAAATTTTGGAATATTTTTTTCTCCGAGCTGTGTTTTATAAAAATAATAATGAACGAAGAAAAAAAAGTGCATTTTAGTGATAAAAGAGAGAGCTCGGATAAGAGTACAAAAAAGCAAGAATTGACATTTATAACGTATCAAGGAAATGCTTAAGGTGTAGCTTCTGATCTCACTTCAGTTCCGATTTCTATTGAGACAATCCTCAAGTGAAAACCTAAGCATTTTCACACAATCTCGGATATGAATACCTCAAATGTCCAAACGTCTCCTCAAGCGTACACTTAAGAAAAATCTTGACTTAAGGGACGATAATGAATGTCATCCTTAATGATTTAAGGTAAGGTACAAATTACAAAAACTTCTACTTATTGAAGTGTTTTTTTGTATAAAATAAATCAATTAAGTGACGAAAACACTTAAAAAACCATTAAAATTATGTTTGGTGAAAAATTGGGCGAAAACCGTTATTTGCACAGAAAAATTAATATTTTAGTTTTTTATTTTTATCTTTTGTTTAAAAATAAAAATTAGATTTTGATGAAACTTTGTTTTGACTTACATTGTTTATTGCTATGTATTTTAGTTATAGAAATTGTTTTTAGCATAGTATTAATTTTTGTGTGTTTTGACGAATTTATTTAAAAAAAAAAAAACAAAAAAACTAATTTTCAATCAAAAACACTGACAAACAAATTTTTGATTTTTAAAAAATGCTTTCAAAACCAAATAAAGGATTTAAAAACGGTAAATTGATTAACAAAACGTAGCAACCAATTGAATACACATGAATATTAAAGGTGATTTTTATGTTTATTTATTAGTTTTATTAAATTGGAGGGGCAATTTTGATCAAAAGTTAACTCAAACCAAAAAAAAAAAAAAAAAAAATTAAAAAATCATGTAGGTGTTTATGTGCTTTTTGATAGTCAAAAACATTTTCAAGTAAAAATGATTTTCAAACTCAGAATTTTGAATAAAAAAAATTTTACGTTATAAAATATAATTTTTTCATACCAAAAGCAGAAAAGGAAAAGGTCTCATATGTCATTAAAGATTCTTAAAAAAAAAATTTTAAGTTACTTAATTTTTTAGAAAAGTTTTCTAGTAAAAACAGCCTTCAGTTATGATTTTTTTTTATCTCTCCAAAACAAGAAGATATATAATTAAGTTTCGTACCCGGAGAAACAATAAAAAAAACCCGAATTTATATTTTTCATAAATTGATCTTTATTATTTCGTTGCTTAAACTGTACTAAACTTCTTACATTTTTATTGAAAGCTTCATCTTTGTTTTAGTTTTACAATTCTGTTTGTGTAGCAGAATGCTAGCACGTTTGAGGCTTCTAATTCCTATTATTTGCAAATACAATATAAAGATTCTTATTACAATTCTGGGAACACAATATTAAGAATCTTGGTTACTATTGTGGGAAATTCATTTAGTATAAAATGCTGATAATGCTTATTGTAAGTAATTCTTTGTGGGAAATTCATTTAGTATAAAATGCTGATAATGCTTATTGCAAGTAATTGTTTGTGGGAACTTTATTTAGTATAAAATGCTGATAATGCTTATTGTAAGCAATTCCTGTTACGCATAAGACAATGATGATGTGGAGGTTTCCTTAACTCCCCCATCCTTATGATTCGTCTCCGGCGAATTCTGTTGAAGGTATTGTGATGATTTGTGGAATTTGTCCTTTAATGACTTTTTGTTTTTAATATAACTTATAAAACATGTTATTAAAATTATTAAAATTATAAATGAAATTACATATTGAATGTTGGTATGAACTGTATGTATATCTTGATTACTTATAATTTTTGTGTTTTCAAATAGATGTGATTTAATTTTTTCGAAATTAAATTTTTCAATTAATTTATTTTGAGTAACATTTAAATTTAACAGTGGTATTACATGAAAGTTTTCATAAAACATAGTTTTTTGATCTTCATATTTAATATTGTTTACGATAACAGAACAATTTTTTAACTTAATAAGTACATTCCCTTTAATAATTCTTTTAGGTAAGCAATTGGATTCTATTTCTATTCCTTTAACGTTTTTTAATAATACAAGTTTATCATTCAATTGCTTTACAATATTATATTCATAGTTTTCTTCGAAATTACATTTACTTGGTAAGCCTTTTATTATATTTGGAAAACATAAATCATTAGTTACATTTATTAACTGTTTTTCTTTACATATTTTCAAAGTATTAACCTGAAAACAATTTTCTCTGATAAAATAGGATTCATTATTATTTTGTAAAAAGTTTGAAAACTGAATTGAAATTATATGATTTGTAGAAGTTGGGATAGGTTCAAGCAAATATTCTTGAAAAGGGGTTTCTTTGAAAACTGGAATCTTTATAAGAAATACTATATTATTATTTTTGTAAAAAGCTTGTAGTTCACAAATTTCGTATATCTGTTCCATTGAATCTATTGGGAATCCTCGTTGTTGCAATTGTTTATATGCAAAATCTAATTCTTTTGGTGAAAGGATATTTTTAGAAACTATTTTCAATTTAGCTAATTGAATTGATTCAAATATTTTTGTTAAATGCTTTTCTAATAAGTCTATGTCGTATGAAGTTTGGTACAAATACTGTATAAAAATAGTGTCATGTTGTTCTTTTTTTATTCTGTTTTCTATGTTGTTTAGGTATTTTTTAATAGTGTCTTGTTGTTCGTTAATGTGAATTGATATGTTATTGAATCTTTTAATCATTTCATTGTTGAGTCTAGTTTGTATATTGTCATTTTGTATAAGTTGGTCATTACTATTTTGTAACTGTCTTAATCTTTCGTCAATTTCTATGGCGTCATTGTGGTCCATATTCCCTGTTATAAATTTAATTCCTGTTCCTAATACGTCAATAAGGGCTCTTTTATTTCTGATTATTGGATATAACATGGTAAATGTTTCTTCTAATTCGTTAAATCTTTTGTTAATTGTGTGTCTAATGTTGTCAAAGTATTCATTTTTATTTATTGCGTCTATGTTTAGACGTATATTATCTATGTTTGTCTTATAATTATCTAGATTTATTACGTGTATTAGTTTGTGTTGTCCTGTAATAACGTAAGCTTGATTAGTTTTGATGGCCACTAGTCCCGGGTTGTTCGTCAGATCTTGTAGTTCCAGTTGTGTCCACGCTGTTCGAAACCTGTAACTGTCGGGGTTTTTTAATTTTATTTTTAGGAAATTTTCTATCTTGATTATCGTAGACAACATTCTTTCTCTGTCTTTGTATTCGTATGTTTTTAAATCTAGCCTGTAATTTGTTTACTGTTTTTTCTTTTTTATACAAATCTTTGTCAAAAGGTAAATCTAAAGGTTCATCTCTATTTTCATTTCTTTTATTAATATATTTTTCTTTTTGTTGAATATTGTTTAAGTTTGCCTTTTTATAAAGTTCTTCTCTGTGTTGTTTTAAACTATCTGGGTTCGGTTCAAGGTTTTCATTAATTTTCCTTCCGAAAAATAACTCAAAAGGAGTATATTTTGTTGCTTGACAGATTGAATTATTATAACCGTAGATGGCTTTAAAAATAGATTCTTCAAATGATAATTTTTCGTTATTTGTTATTATTCGTAAATGTTCAAGAAATGTAGAGTGAAAGCGTTCAATAGGTGAATTTGAACTTGAAGAGTTAACTGAAGTATAGTGTATAGTGATATTATTTTGAATTAAGAATTCTTTCATATCTATTGTAGTTATTGCACCTTCTTGGTCTGAGACTAACATTTTTGTTTTACCAAATAAACTAAAGTGTTTCATTAAAGCTTCCTTTATATGGGGTGTATTCCTAGTTTCTATAGGGTAAGCTTGAGCAAAACGTGAAAATTTGTCAATTATTGTCAGGATTGGTTTTCCTTTGTTGGCAAAGAATATGTCAATATGGCATATTTCTAGTGGGAATTTAGGAGTTTGAGTTAATTGGAACTTCTGCCGTACCGGTCTTCTTTCATATTTTTGTATTTGGCAGATTTCGCATTGATTGATGAATAAGGTTATTTTGTTTTTTAGATTCGGAAAGTAATACGTTCTTTTTATATGCTCAAAGCATTCATTGATTCCTCTATGGTTATTTTCAAGATGGGAGTCTTTAATAATTGTGTCTTGTTCCAACTCGTTTGTTATATCTTTTCTAATTTTGGTACAACGAAGTACTTTCATTTGCTTATTGCGTGAAAAATATTTTTCATATATGTCTTGAAATGATAAAAAAAGGGCATGGTTTTCAATGTATACCGCATTTACCTGTTTTGGATTAAAGTGCGTTTTAATTAAGTTTATTAATGTTTCTTCATCGTATTGCTTAAGTTGTATTATTTTTCTCGTACTTGAAAATATTTTTGAAGTTTTGATTGAGGCACTGCCACTTGGTTTAACTGAAATAATATGCTGATTTTGAAATTGATTAAGACATGATTCTGAAATAGGTATCAGACTTTCACTATCGTACTCCGCACTATGGATTGTATTGCCTGAAGAATCGGATTCTTGTGCATTAATTTCCATCGGCTTCATAGATATATTGTCTAAGTCGTCTTCCTCTACAGGGATTCTTGAAAGTGTATCGGCGTTATTGTTAATTCTTCCTGGTTTGTATTCAATTTCGTAATTGTATTCCTCTAATTTGAGTTTCCATCTTACTAGTTTTGAATTTGGTTCTTTTAAAGACATTAACCATCGAAGTGGTTTGTGGTCTGTCTGTATCTTGAATTTTCGCCCAAACAAATAAGGTCTGAAGTATTGGGTTGACCATACAATCGCTAACAGTTCTTTTTCGATTGTCGAGTATTTTGTCTCGTGGTCATTTAGGGTTCTGCTCGCATAACAGATTGGGTGCTCTTTACCATTTTGTATTTGAGAAAGTACGGCTCCCACAGCGAAATTTGACGCATCTGTGGTCAAAATAAAACTTTTTTCGAAGTCAGGGTAAGCTAGTATAGGATCATTTATCAATAGATCTTTACAAATTTCAAAGCATTTACGATACTGTTCGTCTTTTATGTTAATTTTTGCTCCTTTCTTTAATTTGCTCGTAAGTGGCTTGGTTAGCTTAGCGAAATCTTTAATAAATTTCCTATAGTATCCTAACAATCCTAGGAATTGTTTGATCTGTTTTTGAGTTTTGGGGATCGGGTATTCTTTTACCACTTTAATTTTGTCTGGATTCGGCTTGATGCCGTCTTCCGAAACAATGTGTCCTAAAAATGCCACCTCTTTTTGTAAAAATTCTGACTTGTCTATTTGAATTTTTAGATTAGCTTTCCTGAGAGCATCAAAAACTTGTCTTATATTTTGATTATGCTCGACTAAAGATGTAGAAAATATTATGATATCGTCCATATAGACCATACAAATTTTCTTTAAGTCTCTCAGCACAACATCCATTACTCTTTGGAAAGTTGCTGGACCGTTTTTTAGTCCGAATGGCATACGCACATACTCGTAGTGACCGCCTTGGACAGTAAAAGCCGTCTTTTTTATGTCATCTGGATCCACTTCTATCTGGTGAAATCCAGATGCTAAGTCTAATGTCGTAAAATACATTGCTCGTCCTAGTTTGTCTAAAATTTCTGATATGTTCGGAATTGGATATTTGTCATCGATTGTTTTATCGTTAACTCTTCTGTAATCCACGACCAGTCTCCACTTCTTTTTCCCTGAAGCATCAGCTTTCTTGGGTACTATCCAAATAGGGGATGACCAAGGTGAATGGCTAGGTCTAATAATTCCTTCATTTAACATTTTGTCAATTTGTCGTTTTATTTCGTCTTTGTGTATGTATGGGTAACGATATGTCTTTGAGTAAACTGGGATATCATCTTTAGTTTTGATTTTGTGTTTTACTTCGTTTGTAAAACTTAGATTTTGATTTTCATCATAGAAAATGTCTTTATATTGGCCTATTAACTTTTCTATATTGGCCTTTTCTTCTGGATTTAAATGATTTGTTCTGATATTTTTTAGTACGTCAGTGTGTTTTTGTTCTCTAATTGTCAAGCTATTTACTTCAATTGTGTTTACTAAATCAACCTTAATTGGTTGTTCTATTTTAATCTCAATGTCCGCATCGGTTTCGTTTTCCAGAAGGACATTGGTCTTCCAGTCTTTTGCCTCATAGAGACCTCCCATCAATATTACGTTCTTAATGGTTTGTTCTTCAAGCAATACGTCTCCGTATTGTTGATCGACTGGTATTTCGAATTGTTTTATGCTTCTTGCAGGAATAACATAATTATAGATTTTTGTTAAAGGTTTCTGATTTATTTTAATTTCGATATTATTTCTTCTCATAACGTTCTTTTCTAAATCAATTTTAATTTTGCAAGAAGAAAGGATGTCATATCCTATAATACCATCAAAATAATCATGAAAATTTAAAAGATAAAATGTTACTGGTGGAGAATCGTCTCCAAATTCTTTGAAAAGAGTTGTTTCTACTTTTTCTGATATAACTGCATTTTTGTTTAATGCTTTAATGAGATGAGGTTTAATTTTCGTAACGAACTTGGGGTGGATTAGTGAGGGATTCAGGAGTGAACTAGATGCTCCTGTATCTATTAGCAATTTGAGAATTTTAAGAGGTGTTTTTATATTTACGTATGGAAGTTTACTTATTGATCCGAGGCCGTTTCCCAAAAATTTTCACTTGAGAATAATTCTTCTGCAGGAATTCTATCCTGGTCTTCGTCTTCGAAGGTATTTACCTCATCTGTTTGCATCCTGGATCTTGTCGATCCGTTTTGTGGATTATTATTTTTTTGTTGGGAGTAGTTATTATTTTGCCTATGGTTCGTATTATATTTATACTGTTTCGTATTATTATCTACCTCCATGGGTTCTTGTGCGTCTCTAAAAGGATTATTTGATTTGTTATGATGGTTGGAATTTTGGGGTCTGTTATTATTATTTCTAGAATTTGTGCTAGAATTGGATTGATAACCGTTTCTATGGGAAGATGAAGGGTTATTGTTATTTGCCCTGTGATTTGAGTTATTAGCTCCTGAGTAGGATGAATTCCTATCTGTATTATTTGCCTTGTAATTTATGTGGCTCATGGAATCCACACTCAAAGCTATGTCGTACGCTTCTTCTAGTGTTGCTGGGTTCCTAGAAAAAAGGATTGTTTTAAGAGGTTCTTTAGATCCTTTAATAAAGGTATCTAAACCTTCTTCTAAATTTCTTTTTATTAACATCTCCTTTATAATAGGCCCTGTTTTTATTTGACAGTTTAGAGCTGTCACAAGTTCTAATATTTGGTCATAAAAATTGGTAACACTGTTTGTTTGTCTGAGATTACTTAAAGAATTAAATAAGGTTCTCTGATCTCTGTGGTCGGTAAAATGTTTTTCTAAACATTTTCTCATATCATTCCAAGTTTGTGGTTCCCCATTTAATCTAAGTCTATCACTTGCTTTGCCTTTTATTTTTTGCCTAATGGCTTGAAGCCATGCTCCTAGAATAATAGGATTCGTGCTCGAAGTGACCAGTATGGGTTCTATCCTGTCTACTGAACTTAAAAATGTATGGAGATCCCTAGGGTCACCATAGAAGTTAGGTAATGTTTTAATAACGTCTGGAGTAGTGATCTCCGAAATGTTAAGTTCACCAGGCATTTTAATATACTTTTCTTTTCAAGTTTTCAAAACTATTATTTTTTTATATTTATATTAATTTTTATTTTGTTTTAAACCAAATGGTTCCAGGAAAGTTATTTCTATTCTTTAAAAGATTTTTCTTTTTCTTCTTCTTTTTTTTCAAAATTATCAATATTCTTAAATATGTTTCTACTTGAAGTATACTCTTTAAATATTGTTTTTACACACTGTTATTTAAAAAAAAAAATTTTTTAATTTATATTTTCTTACATTAGAATTATTGTGAGAAACAGCTTAGTCTCCATTGGTACTCGTTCTTTTTCCTCCTCGATTAATTGAATGAATCAAAAATGATTTCCGGAAAAGTTTTTAGTTTTAGTTCAAATAACGACAACAGTTCAATTTTATTTTTTTTCATATGGTTTTTCCCTTTTTCAATATTCGTTTGAAAAGTTAACCCGAAAATTTAATTTCCAGTTTTCGTTTTGATAATGTCTCAAGAGATAATAGTTCACTTATTTTATTCAATATTCGTTTGAAAAAATAACCCGAAAAATTTAATTTCCAATTTTCGTTTGGATAATGTCTCAAGAGATAACAGTTCACTTATTTTTTTTTTCGTATGGTTTGTTTTGTTCAATATTCGTTTGAAAAAATAACCCGAAAAATTTTATTTCCAATTTTCGTTTGGATAATGAACTGAATTTATATCGATAAAACTTCTTTAATTATTCCGTGACCACTTGCTTGAGGTCTACCGACTGCGCCAATTAAGTTTCGTACCCGGAGAAACAATAAAAAAAACCCGAATTTATATTTTTCATAAATTGATCTTTATTATTTCGTTGCTTAAACTGTACTAAACTATATTACACTAGTTTACAAATTTTCGGTTCATAGTGAGTACCTGCCCAAAAAATTACTTTTTAAATTAATTTTGATTCGCTGAACAAGAAAATGACATTCAGTTATTTTTCTTAAAATCATGTTTTTGGAAACTTTGAGTGGCTGTTACTCGATGGTTTCTAGTTCGATCAACATAAAAAATATATCGTTGCAAAGAGGAAAACAATATTTGTTCAAAATATTTAAGTATTCAAAAATTAGAATTACCGCTATTAATATTTATGCTAAAATATGAAAATAGAGCAAAAAACATAATTTTTGCTGATATCTCGAGAACGCTTTTTTGGAAAAATAAATGAGTGTCATTTTCTTGTTCAGCGACCAAAAATTAGTAAACTAGTGTTATATTCAACTAAAATGAAATAAAATCATTAAGCTTTGATATTTTTCTTATGTATTATTTTTCCTGAATTTCAAGTTTTAATCACAGTTTTTTAAACACCAAACAAAATTTACCCCTATTTTTATGAGTTTTTTTTTCCTTAAGCAGACCTGGAAAATTGTTCACATTGATTGTTTAATACAGTTTTAGCAAAATTTATTGATATAAGAAATGTTTGTTCACAAAAAACTTATTTTTAAGTTTTAAAAAATACGATAGTAGGGGGCTTTTTTTAACCAGTATAACTGTGTAAAGTATTTAAGAATACCAACATTTGAAAATAAATCTAAATCTGAGCAGTTCTGCTCAGTTCCAAGATAGTTTGCTTTAAATAATCCACTAAAAAGACTGACCTAATTCTAATTTCTAATTTGCAATTCCTACATCGCTATATATAATATTCAAACAAAATTTCAAGTTCGATTTATTTTATGAATTCAAAACATTGCAAATATTTATGTGAAGAAATGTAATGTAGGTATAGTACCTCCCAAATCAAATACAAAAGAAAAAAAAAAAACATTTATATAATCTTCAATATCCTTGAACTGTAATACTACAATTATTTTCAATTTTCTTAATCCGCTTTTCCATTATATGAACTATCTATCCAGCAAAATACACTTGAACAATAACAATCAATATTTATCGTTGCCTGAATGAATTCATCGCCTATAAATGGATTTCACTTCGAGTTAAAGTACATTCCTATAACAAAGAGCAAGAGTAACACAACAGGTGCAATATTTATCCTTTTTCGCAATTATTATTCCTTGAACGTGGGTAATTGCTGTTTTTCCATATATAACCCTCCTATACCCCCTCTGATCCATACTATTACACTATATTCTCATAGAGCATGAAATCTGTAATTCATCGATTGAACATGATGACACAATGAGTTATGATGTATGCGCCATATAACCTCGCTCGGAGTATAATATGAAAGAAAAGTCTCTAGCAATCAGCAATACCAACAACAGCCCCTTCACATTCATCCGATAAACGAAACGACAGAATGGAATATCGGAGTGATGAGAAGAGAGGTCCTTTTGTTTTATCGATATCACTCCACTCTCGTATTTGTTTCTATCTTTTTTTAAATTTTTTTTTTATTTTTCTCCTTGGAAATCAATATAAACGACAAAGAAGAGTATATTTGTGTATTAAATTTTTTTGCTTGGATTTTCATTTATTTTTTTGTGGTTTGATATCCTCGAGACAAACATGAACTGATGTTGAGGTAATAAAAGTTTTCTTATTATAATATTGTACATATTTTGTTTAAGTTTTTTTTTTTTTTTCTTATATTAGACTGTTGGGAATATAACTTTCGTTTTGAACATATTGGAGAAGAACAAACTACCACAGTTTGGTTATTTTGAATTGTCTTGTGATAAATAAATTGAATATCAAATAAACTTAATCGGTTGAACATTTGTAGATTCCTCCATGCATTCATCTACTATCAGTCAACTCCTACCTTGTATTTAAAGCTATTTTATTGGTTGAACAATAAAACTCAGCTCTATTATTATAAAATATGAGCATTCTACATAAACTTACTTTATTTTGTTGAGCAAAAAAATTAGCTTACACGCAGACTCCGTTCTTGATTTTTCAAAATGTGTCTAAAGTGTAGATTCTTGGAAAGGCCCCCAAAACTTTGCCAGGCTCGGGGGCCCCCACATGACTTAAGACGGCCCTGTGTGTGTGTATTCTAAGTTTTGGTAAATCTTACATAGATCACCTAAAGGGTAATTCATCCAACTAATAAACTCGGTCGGCTAGTTTACAGGTACAAAACACGAAATTAGCTTTTCGACGCTAATAAACATTGCCCATCGAAATGTGTTATTTTATTTCGATTTTTTTTTAAATGAAATTTCATAAAATTTCAAGAAGAGGTCAGTCAAACGGTTTTTTTTAACAAGAAAATAAAATGCACGATTCGGTTGCCCTCATGACAGAAAAAAACTCGGAATGCTGGCTCGGATAATGCCAGCAGATGGTCTTTGAGAGTTGATTTAGATGTGATATCCTTTCATTGCATATCATTTATCTTGCTGAAAGGACGTGCACATCGACTTATCAGTATATTTTTTGTCTAATTTTCGATAGTTATTTCATTTGAATCCGATTTAAACAAATGCTTACGAAAGATCGCAAAATTCCGCATGGGATGTCAAAAAAAATGCTAAATACTTCAGGAAAAGCGTAAAATATTACACAAAAACAAAAAAAGTCACAGACAAAAGGATAAAAAGTCGTGGAAAAAAGTTTTAAAAGTAACAGAAAAATATGCGACATACTGGCAGACTAACGTGGTAAAAAGCGCGGAAAAAAACACGGAATACTAAATAAAGATCGCGGAATATATCGGAGAATATCAAGGTAGGTCAGGAAAAAGGTGCTTAGTACCATGGTAAAAAGCGTAAAATAAGAAAAGAAAGTCGAAGAGAAAGAGGATCGTGGAAAATTGCAGAAAATTAATTCTGGTAAAAGAAGTTTTAAACAGCACGATTTTTCCGCGATATCAGACGAATTTATTCACGACCTCATAAGTTTTTTTTTCTGAGGTATTCCACACTTTTTTCCTCGACATTACATGTTCTTTTCTTCGGTCTTCCACATTTTCACATGGACAACAACTTTATGTCGCCTGCTAACGCCTCGAAAAACTTCAAACAAATTTGTCTATATTCCAAATGAAAAAAAAAAATAAAAAAACAGATTTTTCGACCTTTCTTGAAAATCACTTGATTTAAATCGTTCTTCCTCTACATAATGTCTAATATTCTTCTGAATTGAAAAGAGATACCTTTTTGATCTTTTGCTTTTAATTTACGTTTTAGTGAAGAAAGCTTTTTTGTTTGAAAAATTATATTTTATTTAAATTTTGTTAAAAAAAACCTTACAGAGATTTCTAAGAAACTAGCTGACGATGTCCTGCTCTAATTATTATTTTGTTTTTACATTTACTGTCTAATTACATGATCATTTAAGAAAATTATTGATAACTACAGTAGCTACTGACCCTGAAGGTTTTCAGTAATTGTGTTGATAAATTTTAGTATTTTAAATCTTTTTATTCAAGTTCTCTTGAATACACTATATTTTTGGCTCTCCAGGTGAGAATCATGGAATAACGTGGAATACCGGGCGAAAAAGCGAAAAGTTGTACAGGTCGTTAATAAAATGCATTGAGTATCACGAACAAAAATCGTGGCGTTTTACTTGTACTTTTATCCACGGTAATCTTTGCTTTTCATCTTGCTATTCAGGCATATTTCGCAAATTATTCGTCGAATTTTTCATTTTTTTTTCCGTGATGGCAAACAATATTTTCAGCGAGCGAAAAAAACACTTTATTTTTAGTATCTTACACTTTTTCCCGTGTTTTAAGCGTTTTTTTTTATTACAACCGATACTTATCTTCGCTGTATTGCGTGATCTTTTACCAGTATTCAGTAGTATGATCTTTTTCGCATATTTTATTCGCTTTTT
The DNA here is from genome assembly GCA_948107695.1 of Meliscaeva auricollis. Lineage (NCBI taxonomy): Eukaryota > Metazoa > Arthropoda > Insecta > Diptera > Syrphidae > Meliscaeva > Meliscaeva auricollis. The sequence goes on along the minus strand of OX403619.1, from coordinate 27,017,532 downwards.
TCTGTTTCCTGTAGGTACTATATGCTCTATTTTCACAAACTCCCTTTTTCGTGCTATTCTCTGCGATATTCCGCGATCTTTCACGTTATTCCGTGGTTTTAACCGCGGTAGTCCGCACTATTTCGCATATTTTTCTCCGTCTTTTCACACTATTTCCGCGGCTTACCACACTTTTCGCAGTATTTTACGATTTTTTCATCGGTAATAAGCGTTTTTTTTTTATGATTTCTTATGCCGTTTTTCGAAATCTTTTTACAGGTGCTCATTTAAATCGAGTTCAAATAAAATAATCGTCGTGCACGTCTTAACAGCTAGCTAGTTGTATGCAACGAGAGGATAAAGCCATCTATTGGCATCACTCTAGCCAGCATTCCTTGCTCTGTTTCTGTCATGTATCAGAGATGGGGTTAAGTTGTATAGATGGTGTAACTAAGCCGACTTTGTTTTATATATTTAGATAAAAAAAAACAGAAAATTCATTTCTAATTCAGTTTATCAAGTGTCTAATTGGCGGATTTTGATTTGATTTTGACTACGTGCCTTCTTCTTTGATATGTTAGACTGAATTCCGCAATTTGGCTGTCAAATAATAATCTGTCATATGACTTTAATTGTATTTACATGCATTTTTAAGCATGATACTCCTACAACTCCCCACTTCTGTCCGTCTTTATTTTAATGAGGGTACAAAAATCCAATAAGAGGATTTTGGAGAGCTTTGGACCAGCTACAGAGTGAAGCATTCTAAGTAGATACTAATCATACAAATTTCATGAATACATTTTTCTGACCATCTCGGTAGGTACATAAATTCCTATCTCTTCTGGTCTAAAGTACCTATTGAATTTAGAAAGAAGTTTTAAATAGCTTCGATATTATCCTTAAGATAATGACTAGTTCCTAAATTTTCTAGAGAAATGCCCACTTCAATAAAACGGTTCTCCTTAATCGAACAAAAAATGCTCTTTCAGTTTAAAAAAACAAGATCAAACATAACTGCTCTCTAAAATTGAACAAGAGATGAATCCAAAATGTTTCTATTTCTAAAAAGACTATAAAACAAAACTTTAAACACAATAACATTTTTAGTTTTAAATACTATTTCTGACATAAAATTTGGAATATATTATCTACCTACTCAATGATTCATGCATTGTCAACTCAAAATATTAACTGACAGTGTGCTTTTTAGATCAAGATATACCAACCTAAATATATCTCAAAAGCAAATTGTATTTCCCCTCAACATTCATCTGGGTAGAAAAAACAAAAAAAAAAAAAACAAATTATTCAGCAAAAACTTCAGAGCTAAAAATAAAATGAAAACCTAATAAATTTGCCATACCCAGTTTGAAATTACAGAGATCTCCCCAAAGCAATACATTACAGTGTTAGTCCCAATTCTCAAATTGATGACACTACACTCAATTTCTATTGACATCATTCTACCTTAAAATACAGAGAAAAAATTGAGTCACGGAAACGGAAACCGCACTCTTATAAAATGGATATAACCAACACGAAACGAAACAAAAACCTTCTTCATCACCCCCCCCCCATAACATGGAGACTTTCAATTTCCAACGAAGAAAACGAACGACAAACCCATTTTGTTCGAAAGTCGATTCGTTGAATTTTATTTGGTTAACCTCTTTTTAAAATTCATCTCACAACACAACTGATGATGCTTCAAGTCCAATGCTATTTTTGTTTTGAAAAGAAGAATAAGAAAGAATTTGGTCTTGAAATTTTCTGACAAGGAAAAAACGAATAAAATTTTAAATTCTTTTCCTAAACCATTGAAGATAAAACCTGGTGCAAATGGAAACCAACGAGTTTGGGTTGGCCGTTTGTAGAGTGGTCACGCAAATTGGATGGAATAAAAAATGTCTCTTGGACGAGTGTTAAATTTTTCAAATTGAATCTACTAAACGAATAGACTCCCCCCTTCCCCCTCCCCCTTCCTAATCTTAATTTATAGAGCTGTCACTTGACAAGGGACCACAATGACAAAGAGAACAACAACAATGCTAACTCTCTGTCAAATACACACACTTACACCAAAACGTGACTTCTACTACGCAAATATTAACACTCAGTTGAATGAACGAATGATTTCCATATGAAGCCGAAAGGACGAAGACCAAGTCCAAGGAAAACTGCGAGGACGAAAGGATAACAGCCTCCATCCCGACCATTTGTCACAGCTGGCTGACTCCAATACTATTATGTCTGACAAGCGTAGGCAAATGCTCATTACATGTTGTACGAAATAACACTTCAGGCAAGACACAGAATCCCACCAGCAAGAAGCTGCTCTGAAAACTTGTTTGTTTGGCTGTGTGTGTGTTCTTGTTCTTTGGGTTATTAGTTGTTTTTGCCTCTTCGTTTGGAAAAGTACCGTCGTAAAAGTTAATTGCAATCCTATGTAAACGTCGCGTTTACTGTTCGAATGTCATTAACCATAGTCACTTTACTATATACTAAGAACGTCCTCGTCCAGCCCATATCGAGGAGGAACGACAAACCCCCTTTTAGCTGGAGGCGGCATTTTGGGGGAAAAACCTCTTCAAATAATCTCGGGCTACTTCAATACTTGAGTTGGCTGCTTCCACACTCTTGTTTTTGTTATTGCTATTGCGCCAGAGATAAATGGAACAGATGTGTCCCGGAGGGTTTTACGGGGGAGTAAGGGGGTATTATTTCATAAAGGTTTTTTTTTTTTTTTTGTCATATTATCAGATACTCTGAGGCACCTAATGAAGGCTTTACGCAAAAGTTTGCCAGGATATTGTTGCTACAATAAACTTTTAGCACTAAAGTTGATTTGGTCTTATGATGGTTCATCGGATCGGGTCGGGGGTCAATTTGGCGGCGGCGGAAGGATGTTTTTTTCGTTGTGGTTTCTTATGTGTGCTTGATTTGGTGCCTATACTTTATACACACACATATTATATCAATACCTTGAGGGTGTGTATGATATTAAACAAAGATTTAACAGGATTAAGGACTTTATATTATATAAACTTTAGGTTGGATGCCTTCAAGTCTTTAAGGAGAATTTGTGGTGTTTTCGATGATTTAAAAAAGTATTATGAAGAAGATGCGAAAGAAAAGAAAGTAGGAGGGTTCTGGAAGTAGATGAAATATAAGAGAAATAATGTCTTAAGAGTTATGTTAACTTAGTAATGGTTTCCTTTTACCAAAACAGGACATATTTGTTTTTTTTTTTTGTATAACGGATGACTTTACCCTAAACATGTCTAAAGATACGAGTTAAGTATGTAAACCAAGTTCTCAGCAGTTGTCCTTTAATGAAATAACTTTTCCTATACTTAGAAATGCTGCTAAGGATTAAGTAGCTTGAGTACCCAGTGTGTACAAATTGACTATAAAAGTTCTATATTTTTGTATGTGCCTTCACTAAATCCATGAAAATTTTCAATGTCCAAACAAAATGAAGAGTTAATTATATTTTCAAGTAACATAAAACATAAATCAAATTCTAAACAATTATTATTCTCAAAAAATCATTAAATCTTGGCTCCTATAAGTCGGCAACACCTTTTCATGTCAATATCAAGGCAATTAACTTATAAATTTTGTATTTTGTTTTCCCTGAATAAATTAAGATATATTTTACGACCAAGTTCCTATACTATACGTCTACCGATTTCGTATCAAAAATATTTTTGCGTTAGTGGTCTATACCTACTTTTAATAACCAATAAAATTTATGGATGATTTGAGGTATTTATTTGTTTTATACAGTATACACTCCACATCACTTGATTGTGGTGCAACTTGAAAAAAAAATACCAAAAATACCTTGCATGTAAAACAAAAAACATTAGAAAAATGTTGAATTTTTACTAAAATGGTTAAAAAGTGAACAGTTTGTCATTAAGGACCTCCTTTTAAAAAAAAAGGTTGGTGTACTCATGTACGCACGCCAGAAGTTATACTTCCTATCTTTATTTATTTTTAAAAATGTTTTTTTTTCGGATATTTAAAATTATTTAAGAAACGTAGCGAAAAGTTTTAGAAGGGACATTTTTTCAAAGCAGCATAATGTGCTTTTCTGTGAAATTAATTCAAATATTTTATATAATTTATATTTTATCAAACAAATCCCTGTAGTTTGGTTTACTTTTGCGTTTGCTGAGTTTCAAATGGTCCTTTTGAAGCTTGTAGCTGACCCAACATTAATGCTTGTTACTTCAAAATGACCGCTGATCACTTTGTTTTTATAAAAAAATTGTGGAACCTATATTTACATAACTAAATAAACAATTTTATAAGATTTTACTTTTGTATTTTTACGGAGGCTTTAGTCTTTCCATTGATACCTCAACTATAAAAATAAGGCTAGGTTTTACTAAAGTTAAAAAAACTAATTTGTTTACGTGAAAAGTATATTTTGAAAATTTTAAGAGATTTATGTAGAAATCGAATTTATGCTATTTTTAATATTGCGAAGCTGGTGAGTGTCTTATTGACACAAATTGTATGACAAAATAATTGCTGATATGAATGGTACCTACAATTTGGCAAAGGAGCATAAAAGTGTATTTGGATCGATGTTTTTTCTGTAATATATTATTTACAGTTTTTGTTTTTGATTTAATCTAAATACTTTGTATAGCATAGTTTAAGAAAACAGATACATCTTGAAATTGAGCTAAAAATATATTCAAAATTATTAATTTTTTCATTAAATTTACTAATTTTAACTCTGTGGCAAAGTTTAATAAAATATCTGTCCACTATTTTTATTCAGAGTTCAACATTTTATCTAACAGAATTTTTCAGTTTATTAAAATCCTGCAACTAAAACTAAAGATACAGATTTTAAATTTTTTAAATTAAAACATGTGCCATATACCTATATATTTTTCCAAAATATTTGTTTTTTAATTTTATTAATCATCATTTCCCTGTTAAATGTGGAAAAGCATAACTAGCATACATGTGATTTCTTGTGATTTTTAAGGTAAAGAAAGCCCAGACACAGATTTTTATAAAAAAAAATTGCCGGTTAGCATTCATTCCGAGGTATTTTAATAATGTTTTTGGGGCTCATCCCACAAAAATAAATGTTTACTTCATATTTATAAATATATTTTCATGGACTATTTTAATTCTTGGTAAACATGGTTAGTACAACATTCATGCCAAATTTTATCTTTGTTTTTGGCCATAAGTTAACTGTTATACTGATAATACAAGACGCTTTATGAAAAAAGGCCATAATTTGTCATAGTTGTCCGATTACCTTCAAATAAGTCTCATTGAATTCAGCATTAAGAAGTAGCTTAAAGTCATGTGTCATATGTTTATTTTATACCGATATGTTTTTTCTTTAATTTTATAAGCCTTCAACTTCCAGTTTAACCTTAAAAACCACGATCGCGGACATGTGATTCATTGTAACATTTGAGGTAAGTTATAAATTGGCAAAATAAAGATATTGAAAAAAAAAATTCCCCGTTAGCATTAATTCCGCAATTGATGCCTTATTTTACTGGACTATGTACTCGTATGTGTTCTATAAGTAAGAAATAGCTTTCAAAATATTGATTTTATTGAAAATATAGAAAATTTTTAATTTAAGCAGACAAACATAAAATAAAGCTATTCTCCAAAATTATAGCTTGATTCCTTGTAAATAAAAGTAAAAAAATACCCATGACTAATAGAATTGTATGTCTCATACAGGTGGGATTACGTTTAAAAAAGAAAAAAACATAAAAATCCTTTGATCTTGTCTTTATTTGAAGTTAGAGCTATTTTATTTTAAAAATAATAATTTAAATTTATCTTTGTATTTTATCAAATAAAAAGAAAAACCCAATAATTTTATTTTTCAATTTTAAGTACCTACATCCTACTGGGCCACGAAAGTTCATCAAAAGAACCAATTTATCTGTCTTTATGTGACATCAAGAATTTGAATCTATATAATGTACATACATTTAATACTGTATCTTTCGAAACGATTTCCATTTAATTTCAATTTTTCAGAACCTAATGTGACACTACTCTTGTCAATCTCACTGACTTCAATTTAATAAAAAGTGATTTGTACATTGGGATTCTGATAAGATGTAACAAAACGCTATAGCGAGTAGATTATGCCTAAGCCAAAATCTTATAAGAAGTGGGGGGAGGGTATTTCCTTACGTATATGAGACAGGGAACTTTCTAAGTACGCCTGTTTTGGTGTCTATGAGTAGCTTGGAATGTATATACATAAAAGAATAATAATTATGGGATCAAAAGATCAACAGGGTCCGATAAATTTTTAATCATCACGAAATGACCTACCTTTTTACAAATTCGACGCCCCCTTATGACCACACCCACCGTTACTTGAGCAGCTGACTAGCAGATCCTTTAATGACTCCTAGAAAATTATTATTTGCATCACAAATGAATGCTCATGCAATGATTTAGTTCAAATAACGCTGCCTCCCAGGCAACAAATAACCAAAAAAAATCACACATTTTCATTTTTGAAATTTTGAGTTAGGGAGGGTCATGATGCTAACTTCACGTGAAGTTTCGGGGATAAGGGTACGAGCAAAAAAATTCTTAAATGCAGCTAATCAGCTGATTCCAATAAAATATTTAAGAAAAGTGGTAAGTGTAGTCCGGTAACAGATTGTCCAAAAATTATACATTAATTCAATTTTGTAAAATTAATCAGCGATAGCAAATAAGAACTAAAAGTGTCGATATACATTTCTTAGGCAAAGGGTTTGTAATATTCAAGGTATTGCAATTTAGAAATGAACATGACATTAGGTATTTTACATATAAACAAATCAATATAGCAAGATCTAATCATGTGACCAGGAGTGTTCTAAGAAAATTATTTTTAAAACCTAAACGAAAGTGGCTCCTATTGTGTGAACTTAACATTGGGTCAGAAACTCCCAAATGAAATTCAAACAAATGCGAAATTTATTTTGTTGGTTCTTAGTCACCCAATTATACAAAAAAAAAACCCTTTTCTCCTTTTTGAATTAAAAGCTAATCCAAATAAAAATACGTTTTATGAGTACCTACACTACCTTTCCGCACTTTTCGGTTACGATAATTAAAACCCATTGAGCACGCAATCTTACATTAATTACTGCGCTTAAGCGTGAGCTCGTAACACTTTGCCCAGATACCTAAATCCCCTTTCCTTCTTTATATTCCATCTACTCGTAGCAGCGACCAACCACCCTTGGGGTTATTTTCGTTCGCCATAAACCTCTAAAAAAAGAACCTCCTCCCAAAACTGAAAATAACTGCGAAAAAGATACAAATTATACAAAATAAATGGTTTTGTAATGTACAATGAAAAAACCAAACAACTTGGTTACGGAAGGACCAAACCATACTGAAAATGGGAAGGCAGGACAAGAAGCGCTCTTGCATGTTCCTAGTGAATTCACTGTGCATCGCACTCTATGGTGAACTTATTTAATCAAAACCTTGGGGCCCCATTCGTTAAGGATATCCTACGTAGAGGGGATTGAAACTGAAAATATAAGGAAGGCAAACTCCGCATATAGTATAGATACTCGTGTGTAGATAAAATTCTGCTCAGCTCGACCAAAATTATCCTTTAAGTTGATTTTTAGTTTCTGCCATCAAATCGGATAAAAATAGAGTGACAAGGATAGCTGAATAGACAGAGAGAGCGCAAAACAGGAAAAGAAGAAGAAGAAAAATTGTATAATTACAAAAGTTGCTTTGTGCAAATCCTTGGGGAAAATTTAATTGTTTCACTGCAAGGACATGAATTGTCTCAACACAAGCAGCAGTTTGGCTATGCTTTGTTTAGTTTCTTTTTTTTTTTGTTTTTTTTTTTTTTGAAGATGGTAAAAACGAGAATCTTTTAGGAAGCACAAGTTTGCGTGGAAGACTTTTAGCAATAAAAAATAAAGAATTTTTATTTAGTTTTTTTCTCAATTTGAATTTGAGAGATAGTTCTGTTGTTGGATGACGAGTTTGTATTTCTTAAAGGAAGCTACCTACTTGATTCTTTGGCCATGAAGTAATGCTAGAGTGAATAAAATTCGGTTTTAGTTGGGTGATTTTGAAAATTTCACAACAGAGAAACTTTTGTTTAATTATAAAATGAGCCCTACTCTGCTAGTAGAGAAGATGAAGAGCGATCGATGATGATAGTTTTTCAAGGACATACAAAAATGAAGGCATTGGTTTTTTTATTTGCATGATGATTTAAACAATGAATTGGGAGTGGCGACGAAATTTATTTGATTAAGGAAATCAAGATGGTAGTTTATTTTTATTTGATTTTGTTTTGTTATTTTTAAACAGTTTAATTCAGAAATAAATCGGTTTACTGTCTTTTCAATTTATTGCCTTTTCAATATTTTTACTTGCGATATATTTAGGTACTATATATCAAGTTATGCATTCGTACAAAAAAAAAAAAAAACATGACAATACGATCATAGAGAATGAGAAAAAAGTGGGTCCGACAATTCTGTCTGTTTGTCTGACTGTCTGTTATTTTTATTAAAAAAATCAAAAACCCTCTCGGAATAGCCTCCAAAAAACGCCACATACCAAGTTTGAAATAAATCAACCCATCTGTTTAGGCTGTGGCTTCTGATACATACAGACAGACGGACAGACAAATACGCGTGTATTTACGCACATTTTTACGCGCGTTCTTAAACGCGTACTTACACATTTTTTTACGCTCATTTTTAAGCGTATTTACCTGCGTTTTTACGATCGTATTTAAGCGCATATTTACTCACGTTTTTACGTTCGTATTTAAGCGTGTTTTTACGCGCATCTAATATCTAATATTTGTTTAAATTTCAAGTTCCAAAATGAAAAAATAAAAAAGCTAAATATAAAAAAATCATTGGAAAGGCTCAAAAACTTTGACTAAAAAAATTATCTTTTACCGTAACTCGTCACCATGCGAAACCATGCGTCATCATGCGTCACCATGCGTCACCATGCGTTAGACCTTATTTCAATGTTTGCAAGACGACTTGTTGGTACACTCGGGCGTATGCGTACTTTTTTCTCAATTTATTTATACCAAATATAGTATAGTATAGTATAGTACATAGTGTGTTGCTAAAACCAAATATAAATAAAGTCTTAAGAATGTTTTCTGCTTGAATGTTTCTTCTGATAGCATATGCTAGCTTATCCATGGAAAGAAAAAAAAACCCACTTGTCACATTAAAGCCTCCACAACCACATAAATACCCTAAATTTATCGTAGAGAACTTGTTAGTTATACATTTATAAAGACAAAATGGTCAAGGAGTCAACGTGTTTCTCAACCGGCAACATTATCTAATAAAACCTAATTTAATGTCAGTATCTCACAGGCAGAAAGCCTTCTGGGGGTACAATAAATACAAAAAAAAAAAAAGTATGTACCTACCATAAAATTCATTTGACTCCTCTTTTTCCCTACAGAAAAGGAAGAACCAGTGTGTATGAATGCATAAAAGAAAGAAAAAAAAAGGTTTCCTTTCTCGACAACACAAATCGAATTTCGAAATGCGAAAACCATCAATAAATTAGTGTACAGCTGACACCAGCACCCACCATCACACCCATCCATACATAACCTCTACCTTTTCGACTACATTGCCTGTTGGATGAAAGCTAAAAATAAAAAAAAAGGAACTGATGGGGTGGACAGGGTTGGTAGATCCTTAATCCCATTTTATGTGGCATATATGGGTCACCTCTGCTGTTATTCCATTTGTGCAAGGTGTCACCAACAGGAGGAGCAGGCAAGGATAACAAACATTTGTATAATAACTGTCGTATTGGAAAATCTAAATTCAATTCGAATTCCGAATCAGTTGATCCTTTGATAATTTTACACACAAACCAAAACACTTCTACCCACAATAAATAAATCAATGTTGGTATTCAGTATACATATTATACATACTGTTTTACTCTTTAGCCAAACTACCTACCAATACAAATATACAAGACAAATCAATGTAAATCAACCATGAAAATCGGATATTGATTTTGGTGTGTGGTTTTGGATATTGTAAATTAAGGACGAAGCATTTGTGCAGGAATTCTTCAAATTAATGCTTTTCATCCTGAATTCTGTTCTGGCTTTGATGTGTTCATTGATGTGTTGGTTAATTAGTTTTGATGGTGGTTTCAAATATCGAATCAAAAATATTGTGCAAACCTCAGGAGATTTTTGTTTTTTTTTTTTTTTGTTTGAGGAATTTAAACTTTTTTCATTTTATGAAGCCAAATTTTGGGTAATATGGTGAATTTTAAAAAAAGTAAACCCCAATTAGGACACCATTTCTGTGGAATCCTTATTTAACAAAATGAGATGTCTATTAGATTTGATTTGAATATTTTTTTTTTTCAAACGAGCTTTTTACAAACTACAGACACTCAGACAGTCATCAGATAAAAAGAAACAGAACTGAAGGACCAAGTTAAAAAATACCTACAATAGCGATTTTTTTTTTTTGTAAGGACGAAGGATTTAGTTCTCTTTTTTATCTATTTTGTCCCTCTCAAGAAAAAAAAAACTTTAAAAAGAATTTCTTCTTCTTCTTATATTTGATAAGAAACGACAAGAGTAATCCTCAAAACGAAAAGGGATTTTTCTTTAAAGGATTTTTTTTTTTTTTTCATACAAAATCTGTGTATCTAAGAATACACTAATATCGTAATATCCCACTGACATAGTATCTCAGCGCACTCATCTAAATCGCATACAAATTTTAACTCTAGGATGAGTAGAATTTGCTCTGATTTTATGTTTTCTTGTTATTTTATTTTTATGTGTGATGCAAATAAAAAAAAAAAAATAAAGAAAAGAGGATATTATTTATTTTTTTTTTTTTATTTGAATTTTTTTTATCCTCACTCTCTCTCTATGTGAATGAATACTCTCAATGGAAATCTAAAAAGATTTCAAGGAAGGAAGGACCAACAAAAAAAAAATTGATTTTGAATCAGAATTGAAATTGAAATTGATTGCATTCGCAGACGTATAAACGTGTGCGCTCCTTGGAGTATGAGTGGAGAGGTGAGATGAGTTGAACTGAGTGTAAAGGAAGTTTGTTTGTATTTTTCGTTGCGTTGTAATATATTTTTTTTATTTTCATATTTTCTTGTTGCTTTTTAAATGGAAAAAAAAAAAAATGGAATTGATTTTGTAGTCGTCGAAATAATAATTTGTAGAAGGGCACGAAAATGGGGTTTTGAGTTTGGGTTTTTCTTTTGGGAAATTGGTATGAGAAAAAAAAGAAAAATTCAATATTTGCCTCCGGTAACACATTTTGTAAAAAAAAAAAATGTAAATGCTTTCACAATGTAATACAATTACCGTAGATATAGTGTGTGTGGTTGGAACTTAATTTTCAATTTAAATTATTGTATTAAATTTTAATATAAGAAAAATGAAAACAAATTTTGAATACATAGGAACACATTAAAGGCGAAAGGGCTTCTAAAACCAAGTAGGGACATTATTTTATACATTATTGTGTTTAATGAAATTAAATTTTGTAGGAAGACGACATGGGAGAATGTTAGTAGTATTCGGTGTAGGTAGCAAAGTTAAGGATTTGGTTCATTGTTAAAATGCTTGATACTCGTAAATTCAAGGAAGACGATTTCTTTATGGCTCTTACCCAAGAAGATTATCTTCTAAATTTCAGTAGGAAAACCTTATTAATTAAAAAATAAAATTTAAAAATAGAAAGTAAAAAATTGGATCATACCAGAGAGTAGATATTACCAGAATGTACAGAATAAACCCGCCATTTTATGGACGTCTCTCTGGATTTAAATGTTGTTGTTTTGCCAATGTTGAAAACTGCTCAATGTGGGAAAATTCAAAAGGTGAATTTACGACACATTCCAAATCAAATCACGTATAAAAAAAGAAAAGCAGAAATATTCAGCTGACGTCACATAAAACAAAGAGGTATAGGATAACGAAAATCTATGCACATAGAGAACTGTAATTTCTATAACACGTGTCAGTGTTTTTGGTTTGTAAACTACAATTAATAAAATCAATTATCTCCAAGGAGATGTTTGAAATACTTCCATTGCTTTGGTGAAAATGATGTTAAAGTAGACACGTTGGGTTCGAGTACCTTGTACTTCATCAGAAACTTTCACTCATAGATGGAAGGATTTGCGTTGGAATTTGACACCATCAGTGTTTTTAATTAGCAATATTAAACAAATGTTTCCACTTATAATTAAAGATGTAATCTGAAATTTAACTCTAGATCGTGATTTTATTCAAGTGAATATATACATTCTGCTCTTAAGATTTGACGGAGATTTGACTTAAGATTTGAGTATAAGTACTCGTATTTCGTTTTTATTTAGTAAAGATAATGACATCATAATGTCAAAAGAGATTCGTTCAAGGGGTTCAACCACATTTATTATTAGCAAAAACGTGGATGGGTTATTGAATTTAGTTGAGGAAATGTTCATACAATAAATAGTTAGGAATGTGACTATAGTATAGACTCTAAACTTGCTAGAGTGGTCGTTATTTAAAAAAAAAAAATGGAATTTGTTTGTTCTAACCCGTACCTCCTTTCAGCTGAAGTATCTTATGGAAATAGCGTGTTGTTTTGGTCTTTGAACAATCTACATTTAATTCAAGCCGAACTATTTTTAATAAATTTTTAAAAATTTTGTAGACTTAAACTTTATTATTACAGCTAGTTTTGAAAATTTTTAGCTTGTATAGTTTTCGAGTTATAGCTAGGCAAAAAAAACGATTATTTTCAGCTGTTTTTTTATTTTATGCAAACATTGTTTCGTTTTTAATTCTACTTTTCAAAATTTTGTTCAAAAATTATAAAACTTGGCACACGTTGAGGTTGACCTAATACTAATAACTATCACTTGAATTTTTTTAGTTTCTTAGCTGTTATAGTTTTTTAGTTACATCTTTTCAAAAATTATAGATTATAATCTTGTCTAAAAAAAAAGCTGCTAAAATTTTTTTGTCTATACGAACGATCAGTTTAAAAAAATCGTTATTTCAAAATAAAATGCACGACTGGCCGCACGGACTTGTTCTTAGGGTCAAAGTTGCTGTGTACGTTAAAGCTTCTTATATAAAGTTTTTTAAAATAAATAATTTTATTGATTGCTAAATTGACATAAACAACTTCTTAACTTGTTTTGAGCTCCAAACTAAGTGTGCCATTTAATAAGGTTAAAAAAAAAAAATCGAAAATCGTTAGAGCCGTTTTTTAAAAAAATTATTTTTTTATACATAGAAATTCTTGAACCTTGTTTAAAAATTAAATTGGGATGCCATTTTCAAGAAAATATTAATGCTCTTCTAAAATCAAATTTTAAATAAATACATTGACCAGTTTTCGAAACATTGATTTTTCAAAAAACAATTTTTAAAGATTTCCAAAAATTATTTCTTGTAAGATTTTGATATCAAATAATTTTAAAATTGTTAGGGACCTTCTGTATAAAAAAAAATCATCAAAATTGGTTCAGTCGTTTAGGAAAAACTCAAAAATAAAAAAAACCGTTCTATAGGAGGTAACGTTAGTAGAATTTTTACACACATTTCTTTCATTTAAAAAGTATGACCCTACTAACAAAAGGATACATAAAAATTTTAATTAAGGTAATTTGATCTTGATGCTCACTAAAGTTGAATCATAGTTTTATGAGGCTTAAGTTAAAAGTAATTAAGCACCGCATAAAAAAAACTCTTTTAACTTTTTTCTCGGCTCACAGCCAAAAGAAATTCTGGACAAAAAAATGTATTTTCTCAATATCTAATGGTTGTGTAAAATTCAAATTTCAAAATGTAAAACTGAAAAAGATAAAGATAAAATACCGTTGGAATCGTTCAAAAAAACTTTGAATGACAAATCTTGTTTTCATCATTAAAAAAAATGTTTAAAAATCTAATTTTTCCACACAGGTATAGACGACACATAAATCTAAAAGTTGTTTTCACAAAATATTTTTCCCGTTATTCCCTGATTTTTAAAATTAATTCAACCATTCATATAAACTTTCGAAAACGTTTGTGTTTCTCAAAGCTAAAAAAACCGTTATGGCGCATTTTGAATATAATACGTATTAGACGCCTAATTTTTTTTCACTATCTATCAATGTGCATAGTTAGTTTTTCAATAAAACATCAACTTAACCCACAGTAACATCATTTTCAAAAGACTAAGAAAATATTTAATTTTTGAAAATATATTTTTACTTGAAAAAGTGATTTTTAAGAATTGTTCTCTTATACAAAACTCATCATAATTTTAATTTATCTATTCAATAAAATTATTTTCATAATTCTAGCCCTTATTCTTTTTGAGATACATAAAAAGTTTTTTATCTTTTACCCCATTTTACCCAAGTTCCGGATGGAGTTTTAAAAAAATCCTGTTTTATCGGAATCTAACTTTCTATCTTTTGGTGTATTTAGTTTGTTTCTATCACTTATAGTGTAGAAAATGAATCAGTCAGATTTATCAATAACAATGGCTGACTTCTGTAATTTAATAAATTGATTGTGTGTGCAAAATAAAAAAGATGCAAAGTGTGATGTTACTCTTTCTCTACTTATAGTGTCTGTGTGAAAAAAAAAAAACAATATTAATGGGCTGAAAAAGTCTATGTGTTATTACTGGTTGAATATTTTTATAAACGCTGGTAAAGAAGCATAACTTCAAAAATTTACGATTTAGTTAAAATAATTTTTGTATAACAGACTAACTGACCCGACAATCGTTATCCTGCCATGTACAGTGATTTTTGTTTCTATACTTTCATCTATTCTCTTTTTAGAAGTACGTTTATAAAATGGATTAGTAACTGGACTTGAGATTATTTGTTCTTTAATATTTAGTAATTGGCTTAGTAAATTTAGTATTTAGAATCTTTTTATTCAAGTGCTCTTGGATACACAATATTTTTGTTTTTTTTTTCATATGAAGAATAGACACATAAACATAGTTGTCCACGTGGAAATCTTAGAAGAACTAGGAAAAAAGTTTAGAAAGTCGAAGACTTAAATCAAACTTTTCGCCGTGCGTTGAGCCTTGAACGCGACATTGGAAGAAATGCGAAAAACCTGAAAATATTTGTGCGTTTTTTGGTAATTGCCATTTTTGGCAATGAAGGAATAGTTTTCGACGTGTACTAACCTTAAAAAATTTTCTTCAAATTGATTTATTAAGTTATTCTATTCGGGAATATTTCATGTGTTGATTGGGTAAAAAAAAGAAAACAGATGTGAATGATATGCGGTCTAGTCTATACAACTCGTTCAGGCAGGAAGGGCCAATTTTCTAAAAGAAAAAATTATTTAACATATAAAAATAACTACGCAAAGACAACGGTTACACCTATAAAAAAAATTCCTAAAAGTTATCATGTAAAATCTAGTAAGGTATTCAACTGTATTTGAGTAAACTTACAGTAAAGTTATAAGCCAATCTGCTTTAAAATGTGCATCAAAAGTCCCTCTTGAATTATTATCAATTCAATATCAGATTTCCAATTAAAAACCCTTCAACTTTTTTCCCATAGGTTGTCAAAATCATGTGCACTTTGCATTTAAATTATATATGTACTGTACTTAGTTGTAAAGTTCTCAATAAAACCACAGGTGTTTCGATAAAAATGTAACTTTTCCTGTCACCGTATAAGCCAGGTCATCTGAAGTTGATAGTTCAAAAAAGAAATCAATGAAAAACGAAAACTATTAATATCCATAGAAACTACCTCCGTGAAGTTTATTATGGTGTGAAGCTTTATATATACAGAAAAGTTGGACTTTTTTTTTGCACAAAGAATTTTCATATCGAAGTGTTAAAAATAAAAATCGAAAAAATTCTCTTTGAATAGAATTCCACTTTTGTATCGATGAAAAAGGCTACTCTACGTGTTTCCGACAGAATACCTACCAAACCATCGACAGATCCTTTACCACCTTTGAACCTGTCCTGAATTGAATATGAAAAAGAAAAACACACTTATCGATCAGATGCTTGTTGTGCATTGGAAAAATTCGCATTGCAGAGAACTTCTCCACCGCACTGCCTCACCGACTGGCCACCATTCGATAGGTATCATCGTAATCCTAGATGCGGACTGCAAACAAGCAAACTCAACTCAACCACCATTTCATCCACCCATCCCTTTGGTGTTGATGCAGAAAAACAACAAAAAAGTGTTGCCATAGTGTTGAAATAGTATTCAAATTAACAGAAATGTATTAAGTATTTCACGATTTAGTAAAAATAAATTAAGAATACACGTTGCAGCTCAAGTAGGTACTCGATTTCCAGGAAACGAAACATTCATAAGCTTCAAATCTTACTAAAGGGTCCAGGTTGAAGAGGATCTTCACAGAATGAAGAATCAAAATTGGTAAGAATAGATTACCGGCTGGAAAGTTCCTTTATCCGAGGGTCTAGATTTTAGAATATAAAGTTATAAATCTTAGAATTGTGCATGTAAGACCTGCGTTTGTTCACATGCAACTTAATTGCACGGATCTAGTAGGAATTGCAAAGAAAATTAGGAAGATAACATGGTATTGGTGAAATCATACAGCAACACTGGCTGCATCAACATTGACAATTCTTTCTATTTTGTATTCTTTCTGCAGCGCCAATATATATCCAATAATAATCTCCACTCTGTGACATTGCTATGAGTGCTATGGTTTGAATATGTATCTGTTTTTGTTTTGCTTGTTTGTATGAATCTTGAATATTGCGCAATTTTGATAAAAATTCAGTCCTTATCGTTTGTATATGTATGAGAGAGTTGGACTTCAAGTTACTTGTCCTTTATTTTTCCTTAACCAAATAATAATACACAGACAGTGCATGCAACAAATATTTATGTGTTTGGTAAAATCGTAACATTCAACAGTTTATGGGAAGAAAATTAAATTCCTCTTTCGAGCGATTTCCTGTCAGATATAGGAATTTCCTATAGCCTACGAAAGTGGAAGCCTCTAGGCTAGGACGAAAAAACATTTATTATTTTATGTTATTGTTTTTGTATCTAGTGTTGTGCAATACGCCAATGGAATTCATAATAACTATATACTGGCTTGGTCATGTTCAATGTTGATTGGAAGAAATCGTGCAAGGGATTTAAAGGAAAAGGATATTGAATTTCTTTATAAATTTATCGAGTGAATTGGTTGAATTGAATTTGGTATGTTAATGTTGAATTGAGACAGTCGGAAATTGTCGGATTACATACGGGTGATGGCTAAAATAAACTTCGATTTGAGTCTTTAACCGTTAGAAGGTTTAAGATCATTTCGGAGAGTTAAGGTATGTAAATAAAAAATCTTCAGCTGCAAAGTGGAATTTAGCGGCCGCAATTATATTCATAAGGATGCAATAGGCCCAGGCCCGGAAAAATGTTACAACAAGTAAACAATATTTGGATTCGTTCAAGATTTCTAAAGAAATTCTTCTTAAATTGTTTTGAGCTCCAAAATAAGTACACCATTTGATTTAACTAAGAAAGATACATTTTTAGAAAAAACAAAAATTTTAAATCTTTTTTAATATTAATTCTCAAACCTTGTTTGGAAAAAAATTTCAAACAAATATTATTATACACATAAATCTAAAATTTCAAACAAATTCACTGAACCGTTTTGGAAAAATTGGTTTTTCAAAAAAAAAAAAAAAAGGTTTAAAAATTGATAAGGTAGTTCCTCGTATTGATAATATAGTTCAAGCGGCAAAATCATAATGTGAACTTGAGCGCTACGAATCACGCTGACTCCCCGGGAGTAAAGTATTGCGAATTCCATAATTAACATGAATAAAAAATTGCTAAAATTGCTTTTGTGTTAGAAATTGTCATCGAAATCCGTTCAGTTGGTTATGAGATAATTAGAATTCTCTGGGAGATATCTACCGTTTTTAACCTATGAAATTATTATTTTTTTTGTATTTGAAGAGTGCCGCCTTACTTTTGATGCACAGGTACCTACACATAAATATTTCAATCTAAATCGTTACAGTAGTTTTTGAATAAATAAGGTTTTTGCCATGTTCGTTATATGACAGGTACCGTTCATTTTGGCTCTAATATACAAAATTCAATTTTAATTTTAGGGACCCACTCAAAACCTTTAACTAACTAGTTTAAAGAAAACCACGCTGCAGTGGTTTAAGCTGAGCTATGACACGACAGATAGACCGACAGAATTTCCGGAGCCACTTTTTCAGCATTCTCTATCATAGTAATGTCATGTATGATTATTTTCTTGAGTTTAAGTTTTTTACGAATCCTATAAACTTGACCTATATAGTATCTACATATCGGAAGTAAAAAAAAAAACAGATGCATTATCATGACGACAGAAAGGGTATTTTTTTTTTGTTACACTGACATTACAGTGCTGTGTGAAACATTTGTAACTGAAACTTTTAGATATCTTATAAAAATGGTTGAAAAAGTCAAACAGCAGTACAATTTTAAAATCTTTTTTAATAGAACAATTAATCACTATAATGCTGAAATATACCTAAATTTAATGTCTCAACAGGCTATCAAAATTCATAATTATACATAAATTACAGTTTTAAACGTTCAAAATGCACTTTTTGTGCAAATTTTCATTCAAATTGAATACGGGTCCAGGAACATGTGGTGATCTGAGAGTGCATATTTTTCATAGATTCATTACACCCTTTTTATGATGTTTTCACTCTAATTTCTTGTTTTTAATCGAAAGCCAGTAAAATTTTAAGCGATTACCTTGAAACTCAAGGTGAAACGTCAAATATATTTAATTTTAAATCAAAATTGAAATATAACTGGCCAAAGCTGGGTTGCTCACACCCCGAAGAATTAAAATAAAATTTGTATTTGAGGAATTACAATCCAGCAAAATGTCTGTTCTTCAATTAGTCAAAACAGATTATAACCATGCCCAGAGTAGAAGTTTCTTAGTTTTACTTCTTAAAATCTCGATAAATAATTATCAACAATATTATATTATACCAGAACTGTTTTAAGTTAATTTTCAAAAAAACTTAATTTGTTAAATGTGGTTGGAACAATGGTTGACATTTGTTATTTAGTCGTTAGTCATTTACTATAAATATGAATCCATTTTCCTTGTAAGGAAGAAAAAATGTATTTCTCCTAGTGCACATTGCAAGCATATCTCATTGTCTTAAATAAAAAAACTGTGCCATAACCCCTAACTATAGTATTATCACATATTAATCAATCCTTCATTATGAAAAAGTATAGTTTTTAATCTAAAGACCAAAGACTTTAGACAATATAATTGACAAAGCATGCTGATTTAACTGAACAAGTTGAAAAACGTTTGTAGCCCGCTATTCTTTTCAAACCCCTTGATATAGTTTTCACAAGTCAAATCCATAGACGACACGACCTACATACAATTTTTTCATTTTTTCTACTTAATGTGCCGGTACAGGCCAAACTATATCAGGGAAGAAAAAAACCTTCCCCGAAGCAACTAAATTATAATTTTCTTTTCTCTATAAAGCACGTCGTTGTCAGCGTCAAAGCTGAATTCGAAGCTAAAGTGAGGCGGGCTTCTATATTCTATTCAAAAAGCACTACAGAACGAAAAAAAAAAATAAATAAATAAATCGAAATATACATCTAATATTACCATCTTGATAGAGTGGGGGATTTATGTGCGCAAAATATAAAAACATATCCATGCTAAGAGATATTAATCCTTTTCTAAACTTAACTCGGGTAAACTCACATCTTCCTCCTCATCAGCCCCTCCAATCATATATACGAAGACCAAACCGTTGCTCGATATATTCTCTAACGTTTCTGGTGCTTATGCCATGCCAGGAGCAATATCAGCACACAATCTTAATCTATAATGAATATCTACCTGAATTGTGTATACTAACATGGTGTGTGTGTGTGTATGTGTGTGTATGGAAATGGATATATCCTTGAAGAGCATAATTTCATCCTTTTTTTTTTTTTTGTGTATGCTACTCGACCGACATTTTTCTCAAGGATGTTTCTCGAAGCAAAAGTAGTTGTTACCTGGTACAGCAGCACCAGCTAAGCCATCAAGCGAAGCCAAGGTCTCTTTTCTATCCTATGTATACCTAGATATAGAGGGTGGTTGTGTTTTAGGTGTTGGTTGTCATCCATTTTGTGCTTGTTCTTGTTATTTTCTTAAGGCCAAATAGTGTTATCACAAATAAGAATCAGAAGAAATACAAAGACTAACATTTCTGACGCGACTATAGCTTACGGATAGGTCAAGGTCAAGACTTTGTGACTGATACTCTTAACCATTTCTGTGAGCGTATAGTTATAATCGGCAGAAAATGATGGCTAATGGCTTGTTGACAATGTCTCCACTGGTCATCTCGGCTTGCTGCTGGACGCTGGCTGGCCAAGAGATTAAGAGAAACGCGGTCAGCAAAAGTTTTGGCGGTTTCTTGCGATTTGAGTTTCGCGACATCAAACTTTCTCACAGCATCTGCTCGGCGTTGTAGATATCCGCATCCGTGCTCGAGACACTACCAAGTAGTGGTCTGAGTTTACGTTTGCTCCTCGGAACATTCTGACATCTAAGATACTGGAAGCATGTAAATTGATCACATCGAGATTGAGTTTTTTTGATCACATGACCGCCAAACTTCATTCCGCGCTTTTTTATTTGGCATACTTTTAAATAGCCATTTGTTGTTTTACTAAAATTTATTTTGCTAACTGTTATTAGTACTTCATTCATTTACAGTCGACTCCATCTAAGTCAAATTTTCCAAGCGATATCAAAATTCGTTCCAGTTAAAAGGAGTTTTGGGAAATTCCTAGTTCCCGTCTGAGTGAATTAAAATAGAGGAGAACGCAATAATTTGGCGAAAAAGTCCATGTTAAAGGGAAATTCGACTAAGGCGAAGATCGACCTAAAGGAAGTGGAGGACTGTAGTTGGCAAATTTACGTATTGCAAAATGACATTCAGTTGTTTCGTAAAGGTGGCGAGTAGAGTCTTTGTTTGTGTTACAAAAACGGATAGTCCTAGAAGAGTGTGTTATATTTAAATCCATAAGAAACAAAGATAAACTATTTAGGTAGGTGTTGATGATTTTTCCTATGATTTTGAGTGCATAATCATCCTTATTACAGAATCTGACGACAGCGTTGCGGCGGGACTCGCACTTATTTCAGCCATATTTAGAAATGGTAAGGAAGTTCCTCGTAGTGAATATATATTTCAACCGGCAAGTTCAAAATTGCCTAAATTGCAAATACGAACCCTGTAAATCACGTTGGCTCCCTGGGATTCAAATATTGCGAATTCCATAAAAGGCATGAATGTTGTTTATGGTTGTCATTTCTTAACAAATATATTGAGTTAAACTTTTTTGTATTTTGCATAGTGTTATTTAGATGTTAGATAGTTTTGCCTTGCGATCTATCACATGTTAATAAATTTCGCACTAAATTTAATAATTTAACAGCTCAAAAACATTATATGCAAAACAATAAAATGCGAAATAACAATAAGTGAAACATTAAATTGCAAAATAAAAATTTGCAAAATAATGGAGTTGCTAGATGAAAACTTTCAAAACGAAAACTGGCAAAACAATAAAATGCGAAATGATTGATTTGCTAAATAAAAACTGGCATAATATTTTATGCGAAATGAAAATTGCGAAACAGAATTCCGCCAAAAGACCGCTACTCATAAATAAGCACTGCCCAGTGATCAGTGCTTTATCACCAACAAAAATGTATGATAAGCAATGCAAATGCATTAAGCAAAGTTTATATACTCGTAGTTGATATTGTAGTTGCATATGTTTAGTTTAAGCTTGTTACTCGAGGTGTGTCAACAACTAATCGTAATTCGGTACTGCAAATGAGGCTGCGGTGCACCTTATATTCTTGATAAAATTTCCCCATGCGAATTAGAATTTGAATTTAGGGCGCCTGCAACGTGGCCTAAAACTTAGCCCCCTGGGGCGAGTTATACCCATATAAATTAAATTATATTTCATACAATTGTATTAACAATATACTTCATATATAGAACAACAGGTTATTTGTACACCCCCAAGGGGGCGTGACTCTCCTTGTTGTGGTACAAACTATAAAAGTTTAGTTATGAACACATAATAAACGGAGTGCGTAGTGCACACGACTTCTAAGACTGAGCTAAGATCTGATATGCGTGGGTTCGATTCCCATGGTGTGCATAGAAAGTTTTTCATAATAAAATTGGAACGAAATAGCTATATCTCCAGCCAAAACAAGAGTGGTAGCGCCTTTAAGTTGCTGTTGTTGTTCAAACATTCAATAAACGGTTTAAGGTTTATTTTTTTCATGTATCAATAATTTGAACTTTGATAAAAAAATGGACTGATTTCTTGTGACTTTTCACACCCTGTAGTACAATCTAGGATGGATTTCGGCCTGGACCTACATACATAATTTCCTAGCAAATGAAAACAAATTGATGTAAAATATTATATTTAACATTTTTAACATTTTTAACATAACTTTTCATTTAATTTCTTTGATCCACCATTTTGTGACAGCTATCTTGAATATTTAATATTTTTTGAATGAATTTTACGAAAATTTCATCAAAATCGCTTAAAAATCAAACAAGAAGTTAAAAAACTATTTTGCGCCCTTTAGGTGAGCGCGCCCTCACTGCCGATTTGTAACAAACAACATGAGGCACTTTTACAGAGATGCAAAGAGCTCAAATTTCAGCTCAGCTCAATTTTGAGCTAGCTCAATTTTTTAGCTAGCTCAAATTTGAGCTGCCGGTTGAGCTGAGCTGATTTGACCTGAGCTGCTATTTGAGCTGAGCTGCCATTTGAGCTGAGCTGTCGTTTGAGCTGAGCTGTCACTTGAGCTAAGCTGTCGTTTGAGCTGAGCTTCATTTGAGCTGAGCTATCATTCAGCTGAGTTGTTGATTTGAGCTGAGCTGAGCTAAGCTGAGCTGTTATTTGAGCTGAGCTGTCATTTGGGCTGTGGTACTGCTAATTTTAGTCTTTAAAAAAATTCTCAAGTTTGTAGAAAATCAAATTTACATTCATACATAAAAAATGATTGTTTTGAGCTCTTCCACACGACCAATTCTATGAGTTAAGTGTTTTGATTTTATAGGTTCTTTACTCGTTGAAGAACTTCTCGGCCTTTTTTTTAGTTTTTGCTTGAATTTTTGTCATCTTTTTCGCATAGTTATCACGGGTATATGCATCGGCATAAAATAATTACACTCACAAATTATTCACGTCCAGAGTGCAGCATAAAAAAAACCCGACATATAAGTGGCAATAGTTTTCTTTTCAAGTATCCCACCTTCTAGGCATCAAATGACCCACCTCGCTTTTACTACCTCTACCCCATCGCACTCTCGTCGTCATCGTCAACATCTCAAGCCGAATACCATCTTAGGGATTATGCTGCAGATTATCCAACAAATTCTCTCTTAGGAATCATCCTTTATGATGATTTCTTCTACCTTGACGGATCTAATAACGAGAATAATTGGCCCAGTAGCAATTGCAATGAGCAGCTTTTTACATTCGTCCTTAGAAAAGTAGAGAAAAAAAAAACATACATAAATGAGAAAAAGGATCTAACTCAAATTTTCATCTTCCTGTGTCGTCCTTCAAATGAATGGGCAAAAACAAAAGACGGTATATCTCCAGCACAGATAACGAACAATGAGTGGCGCTGGCTGGTGGTATGCTACCATGACAGGCATGATGCTATCTGCAGGAGCAAAGGGTGTCCTTTCGGATATGTACTTACTTATAGTCGGGTGGCGTGTATAAGGATATCAAATAAATTTTCTTTTATTCTATTTTGCATAATTTTCCTTATCCTGGGCGTACATCGTTACTAAAGTATGCATTAGGGACTTTTTCTCGGAAACATTTTGGATCAAAGTCCTATACTCGCTATACTCGCTACTATATATAGCTGATTGTTGAGTGGTCGTTGGCAGAACAGAACGAAAATTACTGCTCCCAAGATTATGCTTAGAATATTCGTGGTGTGCTTACTTCATGAATTTAACAAAGCTGGGTGCAGTGTTTCGGTATGGGCAATGGTAGAGTGGCATCCACTCGTATCTGCTACTCCAAAACGTAAGGTCACATAACCTCATTTTTTTTTGTTTGCAATCTCGAGGCCATTCTCTATATGTGCTTTTAGAACTGTGGCATTGGTGGTATAATGGAGAGGAAGACGGAGTGCCATGCGAATAGAAAAAGAAAAAAAAACTAAAATAATTTCAGGATAAAAGAGTGTGCTGAATGTTTTGGGACATTTTTGTGTTAGTTCAGGCGGACATATAGTTTTTATAGCATTTTTTCTCTTTTTGTACAAAGTTAAATCTAACGGTGCATACACTATTACCACACACACACATACGAACACAGATGGCAATTGCAAATGGGAATAAATTTAATTTTATTTGTTTTGTTTTGTCATGCATGTCCTTTGTGGAATCAAGCAGTTGGACTAGTTTCAGCTGTAAGCGAAAATCTACACTCAAAAAATTATTCGTTTTAAACTAAATTTCATCCCATTTGTATATCAATTAGTTCAGGATACAACAGGGATCAACATTTGACCATATATTCTCTTCCCCTTCGAAAATTAAAAATGACCTGGTCCAATCTAAAATTGGGGACTGTAAAATTTAATTTTTCGATTTTTAAAAGGCATTCCTTGATCTTGGTTCTTAAAAATTTTAAACTCACAAACTATTTTGTCCCTTAGAAATTCACCGTCCCGTGTAAGGATTTTTTTGTGCTTAAACATAAACCTTTAGCATGCTGAAGCTGATGGTACTTCTTTTTTATAGTCTCCAACGGATTTTCTGTCCAACAGTTTTCTGTTTTTTTATTCTTTTGTCTTTTTTTGCGCTTAAATATGTAAACATATAGGGCGTCTTTCTTCCTCTTTAGAGACCCGAAATTACACAGAACTCTCTGATGTGGAACATAGTTTAGAACCACATGAAAGCAGAAAAAGAAACAAAACCCCTAGAAGTAAAGTAAAATGTTTCTCTCTTGGACTCGAAGTGGTGAATGAATATGTTAGCACCACAAAATTCTTGGAGATCCGACTTTGGTTGTCCACAGAATGGGATGGACATGAACGACACATCGACGGAAAGAAACGATTTTGGAAAATATTTAAAATGGTTGCAAAAGTAGTATAGGAGGTAAGGTTTAAGAATAAAAGTTAGGTGTGATATTATCTTGAATTTCAAATCATTTTCTGAGTGACCGAATATAATGCGATGGCGGTAGCGATAGCATAGTGATAGCGATAGCGATAGCGATAGCGATAGCGATAGCGATAGCGATAGCGATAGCGATAGCGATAGCGATAGCGATAGCGATAGCGATAGCGATAGCGATAGCGATAGCGATAGCGATAGCGATAGCGATAGCGATAGCGATAGCGATAGCGATAGCGATAGCGATAGCGATAGCGATAGCGATAGCGATAGCGATAGCGATAGCGATAGCGATACGGAAAGCCCCGTTGTCCGGACTCTCCAAGGAATTTCAAACTTATAGTGGCATACCGGCTAAGCCTAAAAAAGTGTCTCGACAGTCAACCCCTCGGAACAACTTTCACATTACTTCAAGGGGGGTCCTGTTCAAGCACCCATTTTGGGCTCACTCTGTCTCGCGAAACTGCTCTTCCTCTCTTTTCTTCCTTCTGAGAAAGTGGTTGGCATAGGTGCAGACCTTGTTCCAGTTTTGTTCGCTGGCCAGCATCTTTTAGACGATGTTCTCTGGAGTGATGATGCTGATGAACTTCTCCGCGGTATCTATCATTCCCGATGGGGAATCCGGGTCTCCTTTGCCTTTGCTGATAAGCACCAACCGTTGTTTTTTCCAGCTCTTGGGAAAGATACCTTCCTCGAGAAAGCTGTGAAACAGCTGTTAGCAGTAAGTCGGGAAATATTTGGGCAGGCACTTTCTGGACTTCTGTAGGGATTCCATCGGAACCAGGGGCTCTTCTATTTTGCAGGGTCTGCACTGTGCTAAACTTTCTCTAAAAGCTGGAATATCCTGTCTTTGGACCGGTGTGTTGTCGGGTGGCCTGACTAGATGAGTTGGGAATGGTGTTTCCACGATGCGCTCCATTCTTTCTTAGCTAAGGACAGGTGGTGACATCTGAGCTCCGAGTTTACGCGTTACGATTTTTTAGCCTAGTCCCCACTGGTCGCTATTGATTTCACGGCGGAGATTCTCCCATTTCTCTCTCTTGCTCAAATTGATGGCCCACTTGAGTTCGGATTTCTTGGTTCTGAACTCCGCTAAGGCAACCTCCATAGGTTCAACGTTTCTTCTTCTTTTACCCCTGATCACTGTGCGTCAAAGTTGTAAACATCTCCGGCGTAGCGCAGCTATCTCTTCTGTCCACCAGTACACTGGATCTTTGTTTCTGTCGGCGCCGCTGCTCGTTCGGGGCATAGACAGCTTTCGTATTGACGGGTCCTTGTACTTTGAGCCCAGATTCTGCTCCCCCCTCCATCACTCCACCTTGGGGCCCGTGGCTGTTGGCGATGGTTTAGGACTCGTTGGTTATCCCCCAGAGCAAAAACAATATACTGGTGGTCGCTTCCTGTGTAACCCTGGATTACTCTAAAATTCTTGATTGTGGTGAGTGTGATGCCCGTCGAGAAAGTAACATCTGGGATAGTGCCTCTGTGTCCTGGTCTTCTGAAAGTGGTCCACAGTCCACGTCTCGCTGCCATGTCGAGGATTTGCCTTCCTCGAGAGTCTGTAGTTGGCATACCCCACTCCTGTCCTCTGGCGTTGAAATCTCCGGCTACTAAGATCTCTCCATCGGTTTGGTTTAGGAAGTCCTCTTAATCTAGGCGATAGTGATAGCAAAAGTATTAAAGGTCAGGTGATAGCAGTCAGGCGATTGCAGCCATTGCACGTTAGACCTCATTAATTTATTTTCTCAGGTTGGTGATGCAGATGTACTTACAATATCCAAACTCATACCTTGGTTATGACGTTAACCCAAGTTTAAATTTAATTTAAAAAAACTCCCTACCTACTTAAATGAGATCAGTAATATAAGATAGCTGAACCTTTGCGATTACCCAACCTAACTGCTAATGGACCAAAATTTAAGAATGTTCGTTCCAAGAAAAAAAGATAACTGTTTTTTTTATCCCAAGTATTCTTCGTCTTCCGGTACTAAAAGGCGTCCTTAATTTTGTGTAAAAAAAATTGTAAATGTCCTTTAAAAAGGACACAAAAATTTAACTCTTTATATGTGTTTGCACCTGATTTTTCTATCATCCGTTAAAATATATACACAAGACCCAAAACACATATCGATGATAGCTTTCTATATGTAACCTGGTGTATGTTCTTTAGGCTTGCATGATGATATTAGACTTGGGTCACATAAAGAAGACCCTATTCACACCTAGTTTCCTTAGGTTTATTTTTCTAAATGAAAAAAAAAAAGAAAATGGGATAGGCAATCAGATTAGTTGTTGGGCGGTGACTATATTTTTTGTATTTTGTCCATGTTTGGAAGGTTGAGCAAAACGGAAACCCCAAGAGGATGTTTTTCCTGGTGCGGTTTTTTTTTTTTTTTTGATAACCTTGCAAGGTGAAAGGATGAAAAATTAAGCAACGATATGTGTGTCAGCGGTGTTGTAGGTAGTCATCGTGTTCTTGCATAGGTAGGTAGATCTAGGTGCTCGTATATGTTTACCCTCAATTTGTTTTACTTGTCACTCTCTGGTTGCTGTCGTCCTATGAATTTGTCTTATCGTCGTGGTTTCCTGCTTAAAGACGAGTTAGAGGATGGAATGAATGTGTTGAAAATCGTGTTAGCAAAGAAAATGGTAATTTATTGTATTTCCCGGTAGGTACTTATACGATTTTATCAAATCCTTAAATCTCCATTGGAGATAGGTACGACTATTTGCATAGTTTTGTAATTTTTCGTTTTTTATTTATTTTCGAATTTTTTTTTGTAAGCTGGAGGTGGGAAATTTTATTCTTTATTAAATTTAGTACCTGTAAGAACCAGATATTTGTTTCTTTCAGGCAAACAACTGACAGAAGGGAATTTATTTGTTAGAAGATTTAGGATAGGAGAACAAAATTTGAGGAATATACCTAAGTTAGCAAATCAGAGAGTCCCGACAAATCAATGGAATTAATCAAGCAAATGGGTTACAGGAGACCTTGGCCTATACTATAGTCCACATTGTCGCAACCAAGTGATGCCTTCCGTAAGAGAACTCACAAAAACCGTCGAAGCCATGGGCCGAGATACCTCAGCTATCTTCTCAGGAATTATGAACAAGCCAGCGCAGCGTATGCCAGCCGTGTTTCTCTTCAGCTCACAAAAAATCTCTGGGCTACTGGTGACGTGAGTCTGGAAAACATCTAGTAGTGATGTCATTTGCAAAGTTAGGTCAGAACTCATAAGTGATGAATTTCTCACAACCACTGCAAAGAAATTAATAATTTCGTTCCCAACAAGCAAAAAAAGGAGACGAAGAACTTGTGGTTAGTGGCTGTGGCTCGAATTATAAACAAGAGCCTCCCACCAGCTCTGTGTTAACAAAAGGAATGGTTGGAAGACATTGCTAAGAAGGAAGAACAAAAACCATTAGAAAAGGATTCACGAGCCTTTTCTTTCTTCACAAACTGATGCTCTTTCACCAGTTCTTTTCTGTTCTTATTGGCCTTGTCTTTGGATTAATGAGTCCACCTTAACTTGCAACACGTTGTAGCCAATTGGCGACACTTCTCATAGAATTCTGACTTTCTTTCCACTAATTCTCTATACTTGCTAATGGGCTCTTAAATAGAAAAAGCATGCTGGCGGGCTACGGTTGTTCCGTCAATCGCATCATGATTCATTTGTTTAACCTGGAAACCTAGTGACGATCCAGCCAGTGTCCGTTTGTTCCAGAAGTGTTTTTCTGTGCAGGCTGTGACTTCCCCCACAGGCGAAACAAGAATTTTGAGGTCAAACTTTGGGCACATATCATTCGTACAGGCCTCTTTGCAATAAAAATGCTAGAGAAGTTACTGCAACCGCGCCTCATAGCCGCGATACAGTGAACAAAAGACTTGTCTGAAAGACGATATGTCTTCAAGAAAAGTCGTTCTAGAATAGAAGCGATATAGAAGAAGTAGTAAGAGCTGCTGAAACCACCCAGGGCAGAAACGGGCAACATTTGACGTCCGTAACGCCTTTAATTCTGCTAACATGTGGACGGATGTGCTAACCGCATTGGAAAGAAAGTGGGATTCTAAAAGCAGAGGGTACTGGACTGTGATGCTCATCGGAGATGTGAACGAGTAAAGTATCCTGAAACACGATGATGTGAACTATTTCGTCACACAATTTCATACAGGACCCAGATACTTCAACGCCTTCTTTCATAAGATAGAACGAAACAAGAAGTCCCTCTTGTCAGTTCGGAGCAGAGTTATAAAAACTGCAGTATTTTCGGTACTGCAGTTAATTGACTAAAAAGAATAAATTTCTTAAGTCTTTTAACTTAAAAAAGTACTCTGACTGTTAAGCTACAGTCTGCAGTCAGTACTAAAATATTGACTGAATACTTAATTAAAAGTGTTAAAAAGCTAATTAACTGCAGTTCTTTTTTAATGGTTTTAGTCCTCTAGTCAGTAGAAAGTTTTTGTACTGTTGTGTTTTAAATTTTAGTCAAGCGTACTGCCACACTTCCATGACGCTTTCTCGTAGGAACATAGAGCTCTAAAAGTAACTTTAAGTTAAAAGAATAAAAAACGAACAGTGCAAAAAACTTTTCTGCTAACTAGAAGACTAAAACCAGTCAAAAAGTACTGTAGTTAATTGACTTTTAGTCAATTAACAGCTTTTATTAACTGTACAGTCAGTATTTCAGTACTGACTGCTAACTGCTTATTTTGCAGTTAAAGTACTAATCAGCAGAACTAACTTGCTGTTAAAGTCAACTAACTGCCACTGATTTGACTGCTATAACAATTGATTGTATTTTTTTACAGCACTGGAAAGGAGTTGCGACATTAGATGACTTCTTCCATACAGTCTTTGAAAGTAGTAGATGGGAATCGCCACATCAGGACATAAACAGAAGTATCGGAGAAATCAGGGAGGGTAACATCATGCAGAAGATGCTTGAGATTGGAAAACAATGGATGCGAATAAGCGTGAATCTGACCCAGATCCTCTGAGAATCAATAAACAAGAGGAGCCAGTTCCAGAAACTATCAAACGCAAGTAAATTCCCAAGTGGGTAGATCATCGGGATACTTTTGAAAGTTTAGTCGGCATGCCAATTTTGAAACCCTTAGGAACGAACGATAGGAATGATAACTGATTATCAGATTCCAATAGACAGTTTCTTTGAATATGTCAGAGAAACCTTTATAAAATGCATAGTGAAGGTTCCGTGGATTCCATCAAGGAAAAAATTCCACTACCGCCTAATCTGCTAGGAGTGTATTTTATCATGGGAACGTTCCATTCTTTATTTGGTAGCTCTAACCTATTACAATTTTATCTCTCAACTGTATGTGGCCCATTTTCGGAAACAAGTTCCAGAGTCTTTTATTTGATAGAAAACTTATAGTGAGTTCTGTCATCAAGCTTTACGCCTTGAAGCTGGTAAACATTGATCAGAATTTTACTTTCGAATAAAGTAAAAACCCAATCTTCAGAAATTAAGTGAGTACGAGAGGTGTGCTGCTTAAAAAGAAGAATAAAAAATAACTTGTTATTAAAAAACTTAAAAACCTTAAGGGCCTTTGAATGACCACTCAAAATCACATTTAATAATATTCAGGGAATTCAAGGAATTCTGCTTTGTCTTCTCCAGTTATTGCACGCATAAGTAAACAGTACTAATTATAATGCTTCCAGTTTCTTCAGGGACTAATTATAGAATTTCGTTTGCTATTAAAACAAAACAAAGAAAAAACATCGAACCTAACTAATTAAAGTCTCAACTTCAATACTGTTGATGATTACCATCACAATCACAAGGAGCATCGACAGTAATTCACACGACCCCTTTAATTTGACTTTTCCTTTTCGCTCCTTCAAAGCAAACAACACAAAAGAAATTACATTGTTAGCATTTTCCTTTTACCGCGTTATAACTTTTTTCCACCTCTTGATTGACAAGTCACGAAATGTCAAAGTTCCAATTCACTGGGAGCGATCAAATTTAGGTATAACTACATCACTTTGTCAAAGGAAAAAGGAAACGTCAGATAAGTGAGTGTTTCGCTTGTGTAGGTACCCCAATTATATAGAATATCCTTTTTCAATCAATCAATTATATACTTATATTTCTGTTTTGTTTTGTTGTATTATAGTCCCAGGAGGGACTTATGAACAAAACAAAAAAAAAAGCTAGAATTAATTCTGTTTCCGGGTGACTAATCTGGTTTAAACTTCCGTTCAATCTAAATTCCATTCATTATTTAAATTTAACAAAAAAAAAAAAAAAATAATAATACTCGGAACAATAAGGATGCTTGAAATTCAAATAATAATAATACATAATCCGCTTTCTGATATTATATTGATGGCTCTGGTTGAATGGGTGATGGCCGGAAGAGGTTCAGACTATAAGCTATTCCCAAATTACCAAATTCAACAACTAATCCGGATTCCAATATGTATTTGTATAGACCCCAGCAACGCACACTATAAATTCTGCATGGAAATCTACATTAAGTTTCAGTCTCATTAACACAAATAATGGTAAATTTTCAATGCAGACTCCTTAGGATACTGCAGCAGGGAATTAATTATTATTCAATGGGGATGCCTTAATCAGGGATAACTGAAAATTCCTTACTCTTCCGTGGGGGAATCAATAATGAAGCTCTAGAAGCTTTATGTTATGTTTTGCTTCAAAGATTTTAAGATAGAAGAGTTCCCATTAAAGCTGCTACTGGGTGGTGGACCATTAGGACTAGCTTATTCTGACTATATTATGGTTTTTTTTTTGGTTTGTTTAATAAAAAGCAAAATATCCATCGAACCTTTATTTTAATTTGGTTTCAACCTGTAGAAAATCCAATTATTTGATTTTTGTTTTCCTTTTACAGTCCCCATGATGGTGTGTAAAGAGGTGGCCATGGTGAACCTATAGGTATGTTTACTCTTCATGTTGACATAGCCACTGCGTGCAGATAGAGGTAAGGTATAATGTCGTTTTTTTTTGTTGTATTAATGGACACAGGGCATGATGTTGACTACCTTTCAGTTCATTTATTATGTCAAAAATCAGAAAACTGACAGGTATGTAATAAATGTAACGTATCGAAAGGGACATTTTTCTGACACCCAGCTAAGGATGGAAAGAATTTTCTCAAGCATCGTCGAGAGGATGGCTTGGGCATCAGAGAGTGTTGATTGACAGGTAATCAAAATCAACCATTAAAGTTCAAACAAGGACGAAAAGTATATATGTCCCTACAATAATTCTTTATTATTTTTAATTTAAAGTCAAATTAACGAAAAAAAAAAAATAAATACGTAAAGGTTACATTACGTAGTCGTTTTTATTCAGTAAGAACATGTATTTTTAGAACTCAACGTAATTAAAAAAATATGAATTACTTTGGTATTACCGAACTTTTTCGTTCCGTTAGTTTTGCAAGATTTTTTTCTATAAAAAAGTGATATATATTGATTGTTACCAAAGCTTTTGAGAATTAAATATCCCTTTTTTGTTGAATTTTAGAAAAAAATTGACTTTTTTGATAACATTAAAAAGTTTAAATATAAATCGTACAAGTTTTATCGACCTGGTTTTGTACTGTATTTTTAATAGTATTTTATTTTTTGGATTCGTCTTTATTCCGAATAGCAGAAAAACTATTAAAACTTTGGAAAATCATGGTCTCAAAACAGTTCATGCATTGAAAAAAAGAATAAAATTAGAAAAAATAAATCCCTAACAACGCCATCTCTAATGAAAACATGACAGAAACAGAACATCACGGAATGCTGGTTTGCGTAATGCAAGCAAATGGCGTTGTGCGTATTATCCTTTGAGAGTTGATGCAATTTTTTTTTGCAATTTTCGATAGATATTCATTTGAAATACCGCGAAAAAAGCGTTAAATCCTTCGCAAAAAAATAAGTCACAAAGAAAACCATGTAAAGTGGTAGAAAAAAGTTAAAAAATCGCGGCAACTTTTTCATAACACACCAAAAAGCTCTCCATCGTGAAAGATCGTTGAATACCTCGGAGAGCAAAAGAGGTCATAAAAAATACGCTTAGTACCAAGAGAAAAAGCATAAAATACTGCGAAGTATGTAACAGAAAAAGCGTGGCCAGTTGTGGTAAAAAGTGTGAAAAGGTGCAAGAAAATTTGCGAAATACCAGGAAGTTCCGTGGTAAAAAGCGCTGAATGTCATGGATAAAATAGCGGAATACTAGTGAAAAAATTATTATATACCACAATATTTTAAGCGCTATCCCAAACAATAATTCATGACCTTATACTTTTCTTTATGGGGTAGTCCATACCTTAAAACCGACTTTAAAAATGCGGAGGTTATCAATTTGACTGTATACTTTTTGTAAAGTTTGTTAGAAATTTTGACTGGATGAATTGATTTTGATTATTATTTGAAAGCTGGTGGTCTCAATAAGGTCCAATTTAAATTGTATCTTAGTTCCTAGGCCAAATGTAACATTTTTACTAGTTTTCAATTGGGTACCAATTGTGTATGAGATGTTAAGCATTAACTCCGTATAATTCCTCTTCCTAAAAAAATACCCTTTCATTTAAAAAAATTTGATAGACTCATTTGATTCTTAGTTAACATGACAAAGGACATGTCTATACTGATTTTTGTGAACGTACTTGGGACTAAACACAGATTTGCATTACACTTCAAAAAAACACCCTTTCACCTAAAATATTTGTATGTACTCTTTAGATTTTTGGTTCCAATGGCAAATAAAATATTTTTACCAATTTTCATCAGGGTAACATTTTAACTATAGTTTTTATAGCTACTTATCCCATATATACGTTACTCTTGAAAAAAAAAACACCCTTTCACTCAAAATATTTGTATGGACTCCTTGGCTTTTGGTATAACTTTTTATAAAGTATATTTTTTTTTCTTTATTTTTTATTCTTAACCTCCTCCCTCTTTACCACCAAAAAATACCCAAGATATTTCTTCAATCTTATCGCAAATGTAAAGTTTTTACTAAGTTTTAAAGGGGTAGCAATTTGTTTTTCATTAAATGTCTATTTTATCCGAACTATCTGCTTAATTATATATTCTGTTCTGTCTAACTTCACAATGTCATCGAACAAGAAAATGTCTCTCAAACATAATTTCTTACCATAACAACTCAGGTTGCTGTTTTATTTCAGTTCAAATTGAGGGCATAATATGCTAGAAAAAATAAATGAAAAATACATTATTTCTCTTATTACAAACAAAGGTGACCTTCATCTTCGAAATTCAATAAAACTCTCACTGTTTCCATTTTATTTGCCAACAGTGGATACTGAAAATACCAATTATTCAACGAAAAAAGAGCAAATAAATGGAAATTCAACCATTTTTTGTTTCAATTTCCATGACTCCCTCTCAATATTTTCAATAATTCAATTCACAAACCAATTTCATTTCATAACAAAAAAAAAAAAAAAATAAACCAAAATGAATCCTGATTACTCTCGTTCTGAATGCCTTCAGCTGTTGAACAATACAATTCCCTTTAATGGTTTTCTGTTTTTATTTTTTTTTTTTATTCATTAATTCATGCTGATATTGATTTTGAAGGCTTTGTGAACCTACTTAAGGTTCGAATACTTTCTAATGACCTTAAATCATTTCCTGTTAATCGCATAATTCATAAATTATAAAAATCGATTTGACTTCCTGAGGTTATTCTCTATAAGCTCAACTTATCATAAAAAGAAACGTGTTGCTTCCAACAAGTCACTCATAAACAAACAAAAAAAAAAAAAAACAAAACAAGAAAAAATCACAGACTGAAATAAAGTCCATATAAGAAAAGGTTTTAAAGATTGATATTTTCAAAAACCACCCTTATGCCTGTCAACGTCATGGATATATCCCAGCTATCGCAGAAATGTCATTTTTAACCAATAAACTGTTGTTTCCTTTCTCTTTATTTACAAAGTTGTCATAATACGAAACAGCATAAGAAACTAGGGCAACAACAACCATCAAAAAAACTTTTACATTTTGACCTGCTAAGCTATGAAGAAGCAAAATGAAAAAAAAAAAATAAAAAAAACAACAACAAAAGTTGCGCTTCAACGTCAAAAACAACTCGCAAACTTGAGTAGTTCCCAAAGTACGAGTAGGTATGAATATACAACAAAACCATCTGTGAACCCAGTCATTCCGAGAAAGGTTATAAAATATTAACAAAACAACACAAAATGGGTGGATATTTGGGTAGATGGTTTCCATCCTACCACCATGTTACTCCAAAGGACGAGGATAACGGTGGTGGGCGGGTAAGAAGAAGTAATAAAATGCCCTTGTTTATTTATTTCGGTTTTATTTTGGTCATGTTTACTCAGTGGGGCCTGTAAAAAAAGCTTGTAACATTGTTTGACATTGGAAATCAAAACACAGAGGAATAAAAAGGTGTGTCCAAATGTAATTAATTATATTGAAACACAAGCATTAAGAACATTTTTTAAACATTATTTTAAATTAAAAATAACATACATCATTATTTTTCACATCATCATCATTAATAGTATTAATAAGTAAACACGAATTCTACTGCTTCCGTTTTGAGTCACTTAATGACACGAATACGGTTTGTTGGTTGAGGTCAAGATCCACCGTGGATTGTAAGCGCTATCTTGAGTAAGATTTCGTTGAAGAAACTATTGGACATCGCATTATCAGAGCTTACTGTATTTTTAGTATGATTTTAATAATAAATAAATTCCCCGACTGGATCGCACAAACTTTTCCAAAACAAATTCTAAAAATTTATCGTTATAGAAGAAATCATATCAACAAGTTTAATCAAAATCGTTAGAGCCGTTTTCGAGAAAACTCGAATAAATCAAAAATGTTGTATGGGAGGTACTCGTTCTAGATGAGATACTCTAAAACAAAAAATAAAACAAAAAATAAAGAAGTTTCGAAATTACATAAAAATCATCTCTCCCAAATTTGAAGACAATCCGTTCACGCGTTTGGGCAGTGGAAATGAGTACAGATGGACGTACGGACGCAAGGACGCACAAATCGACGGACGGCATGACGAAACCCACTTTTTTAATCTTCTCCATCATCGTAATATAAGTAAATTATAAGTAAAAATAACTTTGATTTATTTGTTTTTTCGGAATGATTTATCAGCTTCGAAGGAGAAAAATTCAAAATCAAAGCCAAACGAAGTTAATTCAAAGTGTATTCCTTAAAATTGCATTGGAACAAAGTCATTCAGCTTTTTTCCGTCAATGAAGAGGTCTTTGAACAGATTTAGCCCATTACTACGCTGCTTTCAACAAGCCTTAACTAAACAGGTATGAAGTGGTTCTGAAATATACGATGGACTGGCGACTTTGGAGCATCTATATCCATCAATGAAAACAACACTCCTCGTCAACTGAATACGCACAAACATTTTTATACGTTATCCATTTTTTCCAAACACTAATAGTTACTGTCCCATCTCTTGATGCTTATAATTCCCTTAAGATGTTAAGAAAATAATTCCAAAATAGTTTACCAAAAACAACCACCAGTTTTTCTTTCGACCACTTGTAAAGCTTTCTAATAAGAAAGATTACATTTTTTTTTGAGCCAGCTAAATAAGTACAAAAATAAAAATTGGTATTGGAATGGGTAAAACCAAGTTTTTTAAAGTTTAGTAGTGGGTGCTTCCAACTTTATTTTTACCTGGTATGGGCCATCGAAAATTAAACTTTGTTTCATCTGAGAAAAACAGGTGACACCATCCTTTTTTACAACATATATGAAATCTTCAAAATTCTAATCGCATAAGTTTTTGCTTCTCGTCAAGTGGCGGTTTTTTTTTTAAGTTTCATTTATTTAAAATGGCTGTTTACGCCGAATTTTTGTTTTATTTTTTCACACAAAATCAGAAGTTTTTGATGCACACCTTAAAATTTCTCTACTTTCAGCTGCAATTGCTGCAATTTTCTTACATGTTTTTTATTTTTCAAGTTAGAATAAACTACATTAAAATTTCGGTCAATTATCAGCTATTGCAGGTCTGGTTAGCCCTTGGTATCTAAGCAAATCAATTTCAGTTTTTTAGCACTGTTAAGGCATTTAGATCTTCCCATTTTTCTTTTAATTTAAAATCAAGAATTGAATTTCACTGAAATCACTAAAATTGTTGATTTAAACTGTACAGAACTTTTAAACACTAATAAACGAAGAAAATGGTGTTGTACCTATTTAGTTGACTCAAAAATTATTCCTAGTTTGCATATGAAACACTTTGCAAATGGGTGAAACAAAAACTCGCTGTTAATTTTTGATAAATTCTTTTGGTATTCTTTTCTTAACATCTATAGGGAACAGTAAGCATAAACAGATGACACAATAACCATTAATGTTTCGAAAAAATGGACAAAGTATCTTCAAATTTTTTTGTGCGTATTCAGTTAACGAGAAGTGTATTAGACAAGTAGTGCAAAACAAATAAAGAGCTTTAAGTCGTCAAAAATTGCAGATCGCTGATTTTTCGGGGTGTTGTTTGCAGCTTCGAAAGTACTGTGCTAACTGCATGGTGTACCAAAAACCTCAAAACTTTTGCACTTTTTGTTCGGTTTTTAACTTATTACTTCTAAAATATTTATTTAAAAAAAAAAATTATCAACCCAATGAGTGTTCGCATCCAACCTCAATAGACGACGTGACAGAAGAAGGCTTCAATTTATTAGCGATCAAGTGAGCATAATTGATGGCAACTAGCTAGGGATCGGGCTGATTGGAATATCTTACACCCTGTAGTGAAAGATAAGATAACTGTAAGATGTTGTTGAAGAAACTATTAGTAAAAAGCCTGACAAAAATTATGCTTCTACGAAGTAATTGATGCTTCATTATCTGATTTCGATACACGATTTACTGTGTTTTCAGTAAGATTTTAATAACACAAACACAATCAAATTCTCCAAACATGGAACTGAATGCTTTCAAACCACTCGAAATACTTGATTTTACGTGGAAAACAAACAGAAGAAGTTAGAAAATGCCCCTAGAAAGAAAATCAGGCTCAGTTCTGCTGGTGCTGTACGAAAAACGTTTGTTTTCAACAATCAAAACATTTTTGTTAGAGTTGATGGTCTCTGAGTTCGAAATAATAAAACATGAATCGTTTAACTTATAATGGAATCTTTATTGGCCACAAAAACGTATCAACCTTCAAAGTGTAATGAATCGATGAGCTACTGTGTATTCCTGTTAATTGCAATTGGGTGCAGTACTCCTCCAGGTTGTGAAACACTTGCTCAAATCAACATGCCATCTATTTTGTTCAATGAAAAATGACAACATATATGCAGAACTTGACCTTTTAAATTTTGTCAGCGGGGGCTGAGATCCTCAGAGCTACGGTACTCATTGACATTAATGCTTTGGACCAAACAGTTTTCGACTCTTTTGCGAAGGGATGGCGAAGTTGATTGATTCCGCCACTCAGGTTGTTCATGCAAGCAACTTTGCGACACTATTATACTTTTGTTTCCATACTGTCATACTATTTCTTTGCATATCTTGATTTGCTTCCTTAATTTATACAATGTTCTCCGATTTGAATTAAAGACATCAGGAACCTTAGATTCTATAACAAGAAATCTTGTTACCAATGAAATTTGTTGGGTCTTACATGTTTCTCATTCGTTTAGTTTATTTTCTCTAAAATGTTCGATGAAATTTTTAGGCGAACAATCATTAAAGTTGCCTCCATCAATTTTTTGTAGAACCCCTAGGAGTAATGGTTAGTACGATAGACCGTCAAGTCAGAGGTCTGACTGGGTTCGATTCCTAGCCTTTACCACCTAGATTTTTATCAGAGGTACCTACTGAAGGAATTTACAAAACCTCTAAAAACACTGCTAGTCACGAAAAAGACATCTCAACAAGCCGATCGAAACCGGCGGAAAATTGTAAGTCCTTCTAGTCATGCTAACTGTATGCACACAGGAAATGGTTGAGAGAGTGGTACCCCATTAGCTGGTCTTTCCCCAAAATTAATTTATTAATTTGTATCTATTTTTGTTCAAGGCTAAAACTGCGTACAATAACTTTGAAAACGGTTGACACATTGGGTACCTACCGGCAAGAACCTAAGCAAAACAGCTAAAATTTATGAGTGTAAATGAATCGGATCGTGTTTTATCATATTATATTTCATTATAAATTTAATTATTTAATTGTTGTTTTTTGTTTACATTTTATTCTGGGTTAAATCCGCCACATGTGAAGTTTGCTTCTTTTATCCCCTCTTTGCTTAGAACTTTCTCCTCCACAAAAAAAATAAACAACACTTTTATAACCTTTAAATCTACAAGCTTTTATATTTTGATTTATGTTTAACATTATTCCCAGTAAAAGCTATTACATTCATTTATCGTTTGTAAAAGTACAACCCCATGTGTGTAACTTTTTAGCCAAAAATGTATCCCATTCAAGCCCAAACCCATCCTTTACTCTCGCAATTTTTTTTTATTTTTCTCTGTTTTACACTATTCTATTGCTTTTAAAAACCTGGCTAAAACAAACACACAGTTATACCTGGATTTATCGATTAAATAAGTCCAATGTAACCTTACCTACTTTATTTACCTGCTTTTCTGGGCGTTCCAAAAATGAACGTAAAAAAAATAAAAGGAAAAAGCAGGGTTGTGAAGGCAAAAGCCTCGATCTGTTCTGGTTGCCTTGAAACCCGTGAAATGCTTTTCTTTGGTTTTTTTTTTTTTTTGCTGTTGTCGACAGTGTTTTTGGTAAAATTTTGTAATACATATAAAAAGTAGCGGGAGTGCGATGATTAAGGACCCATGAAGCTCGCTGACTTCAAACGAAGGGATGAAAATTCACTGTACAGTCAGTAGGTTTAGCTCCAAAGTAACACACAACAAATAAAAAAAAAAAACAAAAAAAAATGTTGTTTTTCATGTCCTAATTTTCTACATGTTAGCAGGATTGCAAAGACCAACATACCCTCAAGCTGGGAAAAGATATATCCAAACAAAATATGTATAACCTAAAAAGTTTGTCGGGTAAACTCACTCACGTTTCTGCGGCTTGGTGATGGGTGGAAAGTGGAAACCTTACCGTATCCTTCTCCTGACATCAATTATCAGTTTACACGAAGAAATCTCTTGGAAACACTTTGAAGTTTGATTAAACGATAGGAACTTTACATTTAAGTTTAGTACACACAGTGTTTCATTTGTCTTTTGACGTTTCTTCCTCTTTTCAGTTTCTTGCAAATCCCCACAAATACACACACAGCCAGATATATAGGTATGAATTTTGATATGAGTTTATGTGTGTTGCAAAAGGTCCTTTTTGGTTGTAAGCACATTTAAGCATTTAAGGTTGAGCACTGTGTTGGGATCAACAAAAACGGCTCCCAAGATGAGACTATAATTTGCGTAAGAGAGCGTTGATGCTTTTCTTTTGCCTGGCTCTTATTGTGTGTGCATTGCTTTTGAGACACAGGACTCCGGAAATAGCTTTGTGATGCTTTGTGTGTAAGGATAAGACTATAAGGATGTGCTGTGAAATTGGCTGAAATGAAAATCTTGAATTCTGAGATATTCTGTAGTTGAAACTGAATGAGTTTGAGTGGAAGATTGGATGTGTTTTCTTTTTCCTTCCCCCCATCACTCTCTCTTTCTTTCTCTTTCTCTTTCATATACATATTGCTGATGATTCCTGAATGAAACAAGGGAGTTCTTATAATGAAATGGGTTAAATTGACTACAGAGTGTAATAAGCTTAGAGGGTATATAATTTTGAAGAAAAACCCACAACAAAGTAACAACCATATCTTGTTCTTTAATGTTCATCCAGGGAGAAATTTATGCTTATTATTACCGTTATATTTGGCATTGTATAAAGATTTCTTTTCCCTTTTCATTTAGATAATTGTGAAAGTATACAAGCCGGATGGTCATTTGATTTCATTATATTTTCGTAATTTGGGTTTTTTTATTCCGAAGTAATATAATTGGACAGAGTGTGAGCATCTGAGCATATGTATATTGATTATTATTTGTTATTAGCTTGGGGAAGAATACCATCTGCAAGTATAATTATCCATGGATAAAAGGATATTTTACTTATATTTTATTTATAAAAAACGTTAGCAGATGTGTTAGCAAAGGGGAATCATTGATTTTCTTTAATACAACTTTGCAGTGTTCAAATCTCAGCACCTCTTCTATACAATTTGGATCGATTTTCTTTTTGTTCGGTTTAACCTAGAAAACCTTGACTCATGAAAAAGAAATTCGTTGAAATGTTTAATGAAAGTTATAGAATGTCAAAACAGTAATTTTGATTAAAAAAAAAGAATGTGTTCTATGGTAAAACATTCATGCCAAATTTTATAATTTCCAATTTGAACTTGAAAACCTTGGCTTATTAAGATTTTGAAGATTTCCACAGTCATTCAGTTGAGCACAGATTTGATAAGCGGTGCGTAAGCCCGAAGATTTTCCAACACGAATTTAACGGATTTAAAATTTAAGCAAACCGAGTTGCAACACTAAGTTAACCAACTTGGGTTGAAACAAATTTGGTGGATTCTATTTTGTTTGGGTTCAGTTAAGTAGTTTGTTTCTCAACTCGGTTTTGAGCGAATTCGGAGAACACTTTTCACCACTATTACGAAACCATTATGAGCATGTGAAAGTGTAATTTTAATGACCCCTGTCAAAATTTCATTTCAACCGGACTATTTGCTTACAAGTTACACGTGTAAGAGTGAGACAAATTTTGAAATTTTGGAAGAAATGGATAACTAAAGTCAGAAAAATAAGGATTGGTTTCGTCAGTATGCAAAAATGGACGAAACATACGGATCAACCACTTAAAGCTGGAGACAATTTGGCAGTGAGCTGAATGAACAAACCCCTGCGTCTGACGTGCGATCTCCGAAAATGAGACCTATTTTTATGCTAAATATAAATCGTTATACAAAAAAGGTATAGAAATGTTAGAGTAGACTTGAACTTTTTTACAAAAAAATTCCAATCCCAATTAAAAAAAGCTCTCAAAAATAAATGCCACACAAAAGAAATCAAGTGTTATGCAGTCATTTTCAATAATAAGTTATGGGAAATAAAACCCTGATTATAATTCATCGATATCATAGCCATCCTTCAATAAAAATGACAGCTGATGGCTTGACAGATATGGGATAGCTGTAAAATCAGCTTCATTGCTGCAGAAATCAATCGATAATTTATCTTAGCTAATGGAATTTGACAGTTCATGACTTTACATAATATTGTCATAAATTATATTTTGACGCAAAATCATAGTTTATTTCAAATATCAATTGCTACAAATTCATTTGTTTCCGGAGTATTTTTTTTAATAGTGTTTATGTTGCATTTCAGTAGGGTTGCTATATGAGTTAGAGATAAGACCTGACATTTGTATGAAAGAAAAGACCCCAAATTTAAATTTAAGCTTTTAACTCTATCAACTATGGTAGATATACAACTTGACTTACCTACGCTACGTTTGCCGAGTACTTTTTTCCTTTAGAGATAACCTAACATTTTTTAGACAGAATAGAATTGAATTAATTTCAAGAGTTTTTATCGTTTGTTATTTATTTTTATTTGTTAAATGTTTTTTTTTTATTTTTGTTATTGTTTAATAAAAGTTTCAAAATTGGAGCATTGACATATTTTATAAATTTTTCAAATTTAATTTCGGTTTTTATTGGTTGGTTCTTGGGATTCTGGGTCTTCTAGATTCTGGGTTTTCGGGATTTAGGGTTTTCAGGCTTCCTGTTTTTCTGGATTTCAGGTTTTCGGGTTTATGGACTTTCTAGATTTTGAAATTCGGAAATCTGTCCTTCTCCCGGTAACAAAACAAACTTACCAGTTGTGTCAAAAAAATTGTATGTAGGTTCTCTTAGTTCAGAAATTTGTCTAACACACACTTGAAAATAAACATCAATCAGTTTTCATAGTTCAAGTTCTATTGTTGCAATTATATTCCATCAAACCTAATATATGCACCAACCTTTCCACCAAAATGCACATAAACAAAAAAAAAATGTACTAAATCACACAAAAATGTCCACTAAATCTAACCGAAAGCATAAAAATAAACGCAAAATTCCCCAACCATTTGCTATTTGTAATCGAAAAACATTTCACATTTCGGTTCGTAAGTTGACAACTGCAAATTGCAAATGGGATTCGCACTCTTAAGCGCTCAAAAGGGCCATGCATAATGAATGGAAGTATGCATATGTATGTGTTATTTTGTGCTGCAATAATTCGCAGAGTGAGCTGTGGATTGCTTTATACTACAAAACACACACCCAATTCACCACCACTTTGTTTATAGTGTTTAGTGTATGGTTTGTCGGTGCGGTGAGTCCTGCAAATGTAATCCATCTATCTAAATGGGCGGAACTCTACAACTCTTTCTCTCTATAATACACACTCTGACTTTATATATATAAATAGTTGGTATCGTAGGTATACCGTGTTTATAGTCTCGTACAATGTAGATCATTGCATCCTTATAACGCCTCCGTTTCACATGCAAATTGACACATAACCTATGCAAGGATAATTACTCATGTTGGCTTTGCTTTTCATCTACATTCATCCACATAGAATAAGAGAAGATATGGTGACGTAGAGGGGCGGGGGGG
This sequence comes from Meliscaeva auricollis, assembly GCA_948107695.1. Classification (NCBI taxonomy): domain Eukaryota; kingdom Metazoa; phylum Arthropoda; class Insecta; order Diptera; family Syrphidae; genus Meliscaeva; species Meliscaeva auricollis. The sequence goes on along the minus strand of OX403619.1, from coordinate 26,973,547 downwards.
GGATAGTAGCATCAAAGGATATAAATGTACTTGATGCTATATCCGTATAAACGAATAAACTTCATTAAGACGTCACGTCAGATTTATGCTCCAATTCTTGATTCTGGGCATAACTGAGAACTTGGGGAGGAGGAAAGAGATAATAATCATCAGTTGGATGATGATGATGGTGATGGCTCAGATTCGGATTCTATAGTCGTATCCTTTAGATATAAATAGAGACATCCCATTTGGTAACAATTTATTCAAATTAGGTCAAATAGGCTGACGTAATGTTGCATTAATAAAATTCAGTTATGAGTTACGTGTGTGTTCTAGAAGTTTTGCTTCTTCATCGTCGTTGTACTCATTCTCGTTCTCATACTGTAGTCCTCGTCGTCGTCGTATAATATGAAACGTGCTCCTCCAAAGGAGTATTATAGTACAGCTCCATGCCACACCATGCCATCACATTCTATACTCAACCAACCATCCATTTACAATTCAATTCACCCGGAAGTGTACGTGCGGCAGCATGAAGCAAATAGGCTGTCAGGCCGCCACTGTAGGCACCCCTCAAACATCGTCGAAGCCGTTCGTCGTCCTCTTCGTCATCATCGTCATCGTTGTCGGTCGTTTTAAAGAAGCCTTGAACTGAGGTTGGTTTGTGCTGCGGTGGTGTGGCATAAAAATGCTCTGTGCTCTCACTCTTGGCCAATATTGAATTGCTTCCGTTTCAACTGTAAGTATAGTTATCCCACACGCCACCCCACCCCACCCCACCACTCTACATCACTCTCGCTTCTATAATAAGGCTTCTTGCATTAAAGCAGTGAAACACCAGATCGAGCCTTTATATGGGAAATGATGGAAGCATATTAAGCAGGAGTTAATTTTAGCTGGCGCAAGTTCACCTCTTCATCAAGCGGAAAACATTAAAAAAAAAGTGCCAAGTGTGGTCGATGTTTTTTTTTTTGGAATTTAAGTGCAAACCACAAAAGTGTTCTTAGAAGGTCAACCGAATGACAAGTGACATAGTCCATTTGATGGAGAGTTAAATTTGGAAATAGATTTATGACAAGCAGAGATTCTATGCATACCTAATGAACTACACTCTCACATATTTGCATATGCCATGGGGGCAGGAAAAAACCTTCTAATAAAGTAGATAGGTTAAAAAAGAAAAACCGAATGAATTATGATTTTCATCGGTGGTTGATTCTTTTCTGTTTAAAAAAAACTTAAATAAATTTACTTTAAATTATTGTTCACTGTGGCGTATGAGTAACTTTTTTTTTCTTTTTCATGGAAATTAAAACCGAAGGAGAAAATGAATTTTTTTCGTAGCTAAACTTAAAAATATTATGAATTTTAATTAACATCTGTTGGATGGAATTTTTTTTTTTTGCATAATATAAGCAGTGATGGTCTTTTTATAGCCATTGTAAAAAAAAATATTGTTCTGATTTTAATGCATTTTAAAAGGTATACTTCTGGCTGGAGTGAATTTTTAATTAGAGAACTGCTGGAAACTTTTATTACCCAAAAGGTATTGCAGCATTTAAGTCTTTAATTGTTCTGTTTTAAAAATTAGGTCTACTTTATAAAATAAAATATATAGTTGCTTTGATGTCTGTATTGCAAGTAGAACAAAAGTATTTAAATTTAAATTTAACTAATTTCACTTCTATTTGTATATTTAAACCTTGTCACCTGAAAAAAGACCTTCCTGTATTGGATTTAGATAGTATTACTTTTTTTTGATTGATGTTTTTTGAAATTGGTTGAAATCAAAAAAGTAAAGAAAAGAAAAAAAGCTTTTTTTCAATACCACAAATCGCTTTCAAACCAAAATATACTTTTCTAATGGATTTTCACACGCCCTAGCACATCACGTTTTTGAGATATGGTACATGTCAAATCCCGTTTTTTTAGTACATTTAACGTCAAATTTCTTCATTGGTAAATACCATGTTACAAAACTGAAAAACATGAGAAATCATCATAAAACTTTAATATACTTATTTTTTGATGTTTTTGGCGTATAGTTGAAAATGTGATCAGTTTTCTCTAAGACAATTTATGCAGAATATAAACAGAACAAATTAAAAGTAATTTATATCTTTAACAGTTTTTGTACGACTTCTGTGTTCTTCAGAAAAAAATGTTGAAAAATTAATAAAAATCAGTCCTTTATTAAAAACAGAGAAAATGTTTATTTTAATTGATTTTTCTGTGATTAATGCTCCGATAACTGCTCCGATTGGAAGTTTTTTTTTGTTCAAATGTTGGTATTCAAAAATACTTTAAGTACTGTTTAACAGTACCGGTTAAAAATTACCTTTCTAATCGTATTTTTTTTTTGTCAAACTTAACAAGATTTTTCTAAATAAGCATTTTTTTATCAACCAAATTTGTTAAAATGTTATTAAATAAACTATGCCAAAAATTTTCCAGGTCTGCTTAAGAAGAAAAAAACAGCTATAAAAAAGGAGCCTTTTTCATCCGTTGAGATGGGAAGGGGAATTTTCTCAAAAGTTGACTTAAGGCGGAAAATAAATTATTAAAATACAACGGGATTAAAACGAAATCAAGTTATATTTTTTTTTTGATAGCCAGGAAATTCTTTTCTTTTTTATAAACAATTTAAATAAAGTGAATCCAATGAATAAATATTTGAAAAAAATTATTTTCAATCTCATTTCTTCTACCAAAAGCTAATGGTTCTATTTTATTTTAGTTGATTACAAGAATGTTAATATAAAAATGTTTTCTAGTTTTAAAGAAATTAATAATACCACGTCCAACCGACGTCCAATTTAAGACTTTTAATATTTTTTCATGGATGCCGTTATCAAAACTGAACCAAATTATAGTGGGACTTGATTGAGACCACCAGTTTTCAAATCAAATACAAAAAGAATCATCAAAGTCAATCCACCCAGTCAAAAGCTCTGAGGTAACAAACATAGAAAATAAAAAAAACACATACAGGCGATTAATAAAATACAAAACGGAATTCTTTTGTTATTTAAAATTTTCCATGAGAATCAATATTTTTAAGACATTTAAATTTTCTGCATTTGATTGCTAAAAAATAAGGCCATTGAATTTTGGAAGCCATAACTATATTTTGTACCGTATAATTTTGAAAAATATATCAGTTAAAATTTGAATTGAAATTAGTTTTTCAAAATTTTGAGTTTGAAAATCATTTTTTCTTAAACTATTTATATAATTACGTATAATGTATCTAGGTTGAAATCGTAAAATTATTTTTACAAAATTTTCAACCGATTTTTATTAAAAATATCTCGTGTGGTTTGGAAACAAGCGTTATTTTAGAATATATTTTTAAATGCTGTTTGTTGATCTTTAAACATTTGCATTTAATTTATGTCGAAGTTGGGTAAAGTGACGAAAAAAATGCCCCTTAATCCAGATTTTTGGGGTGTTGCAAAATTTTTAAATACGGGTTTGTAATCAGTGCAACAAGGTCTACAAAGCGTGATAGGTCTCCGCCCGCCTACATTTTTAATGTCACACTGTGTAAATATTTGTTCAGAAAATCTTGTTGTTAAATTAAAAAAAAAAATCGAAAAAACGGCAATTTTTAACAGGTAATTGCTAAAGCATTTTTAAATACCAACATTTGAAAAAAAAACATCATCCAAATCGGAGCGGTTTTGAACGGTTTCGAGATAATGATTAATTTTGAGCTCTGGTTACTCCACTAATATTTTTGTATGTTTTTGATGTTTACTTATTCCTATACTCCAAGAAAAAATTGCTTATTAGGAGAGATTAGGAGAATTTTTGTTTTTAATATTTAGGGTCAAAACTTCGATTTCGAAGAAAAACTGTAAGCCTTTTTGTTTAAAAAAAATACAGTTTTTAGATACCTACTATTGGCTTACAAAAATGTTGACACTAAAATTTTTAGAAAAAAAAACTATCTCTAAAAACTTGACTTTTCGTAGTAATGACCTCTAAATATATTTTTTCCTTAAGAGATGACATATTTTAGGGTCGTTTCCAAATATGTCCAATTTGATTGGAGCATACTGAGCATAGGGATAAATAAAATTCTGAAACATACCAAAAATCCACACAGTGGATATCAAGGGTCCAAAAAAAAATCTCTAAAGCTAAAGAGTTTTTTTTAATTTTTTAGAAATAGTTTTTCCACCTTAGAGTTTGATCCTTACAAAAATCTCGAAAAATAAACGGTCTAGTATGTATTACAAGTATCCCAAAAAAAATTTAAATGAAATTCTATACTTAATTCAGAACCTAAAAACCTCATATCTTTATCTAAATAACTGCCATGAAAATAAATCTATAAAATATTATGTAAATAATTTCAAGAATATTCTTTATTATTATTATTTTCTTCTTTTTTTTTTTTTGTTCATAAAAGTATTCCATTAAAATTCTCTAACTATGTTTTTTTATATATAAATGTTTGTATATATGAATGAAACTCAGGAAGAGCTTTCCATAGAAAACAACTTAAATTTATATATCATCGCACATAATTTGCAATTTCTCCGGCGCCGTAACTCAATTTACGCATCCCCACACAACTATGCGTCTCACAATATGCTTCACATCCTTCGCGTCATCCTCATCATATAATGTATGCTCAGCTCGTATTTCTTCCGTTCTTTTGTGAACATCCTGTTCCTGTAACTTATTCAATCCCAAACGTATCTCTCCTTCTTCTATTTTTTTCTTTCAATTTAATGGATATATTATGGATATGGTCAAAGGCGTATTTGTCGACCATGCTTAGATGGTATCGGTATACTGAACTTTAACTTGATACCTGATACTTTTCGAATTGGCAGCACAAAAATTGATGCACAAATCAAGTCAGCTATCACACGATTCCTGAAGTGCCTTGAAATATGAAAATCATTTCCCAGCACAAGACTTTGACAGTAGGATGAAATTCCATCTCATTTTTATTTTGACATTTGCTTATACATTTGTGACAATTTTATGTAAAAGTTTCTTTCAATCTTCTTATACCTTCGAACAAGTTTCGTGCAAGTTGCATTTGAAAGACCAAAGTTCTTACAGGCATAAAAATAAAATTATTATTATTTGTAGTCGTTTCAAAAATTCTATTGGATTGCACATCTGACTTTGGCCATTACATTACACATTACTTATTCCAGAGTTGTCTTCTTATTAAAGTTTTATGAACATTTCTTAGAATGATGCAACTTTTGTGACATGTCATGCGACGACAATTGTAGCATGTAGCGAGACGATTAGGATTAATGTGTGCTGTGCCCTTGGAAAGGCCTATAATGAGTCTTGTGTGTACTATAATACTGTACATATACTGTGAGTCGAAAAGTGTCCAGGGATTATTATGAAGGTTTTTTTTGTTTTTTTTTTTTTGAATTTTCTTTGCTGTTGTGTGTTAATATTGAAAGTATTTTTTTTTTATTTTGCGAATAAGTAGGTATAGGTACACATATAATAGGACTATGGCTTTTTGGTTAGAGTGTTTTTATGTCATCAAATGAAAGCCGCGCAGATGGGTTTAATAGCAAGTTAAATGTAATGTGCGATATTTTCACAACAAAAGGATAAAAGGAGCGCCTAAAGACGTGTCAAGTGGAAAAATGCTTTTTAGCTTTAGTGATGGCTTCATAAATCGTGGTAATTTAAAGGAATTTTCATGCGCAAAAAGGGTTCACTCTCAAGTTTTGAGTTTAAAGAGTTGAATTTTCAACGTCTAAAGTGAAATTTTGAGTGTGTATAAGGATTTAAAATATACACATTTATGTCGGTTGTTCTTGACTGTTATGTTACACTGTAACAAAAAATCAACAAAACAAAAAAAAAAACACTTGTCCCGAGACTTAGCACATTTTGTAGGAATGGTAAAAATAAGTACAATGATATACAACAAATTTCCACTATACCCCCAACATCTCATTGTAGGAGGTAAGAACCACTTTTTGGTAAAGTCAGATGAAGATTTACAATAATTTTGTTATTTGTAATCCGATTTTATTTTTTTTTGTTGTCTGTAAGGGGAGGAACACAACTTTTTAAGTATGCAGTTTTTATTTTTCAAAGATAACAAAAGACAATATAAAAGCCCAAAATAATATCATTTTAAATTTTTTTTTTATATTGTTCCAACTCTGATAACGGTTTAACATTATCATTTAATCTTTAACTTTTTTTTCTGAAAATTTGTCAAAATTATGTTAAATTATACTTTCACAAAGCTTTTTTTGAGTCAAATTGTGCAAAAAATTACTTCATTTCATCGGGCTTAAGATTATAAGAACTTTTTAGTTAATGTGATAATACAATTTGGATTTGTGGGTTGGTAGTGAGAGGTAAAAGAAAAACCATTAAACAAAATGTTTTCAAAACATACAATTTTTCATTTGAATAGTAATTAAAAAAAAAAAGAAAAATACAAAAAAAATATTAAAAAAAGGTTGAAAATATTCTACGAAAATATTCCGTAATTGGATTATAGCCAAACGATATTTTAACTACGATGGTCTTGATTTACCCAACTCTCAAAATCACTATCGTCTTGACGATAACGTTTCAACGATTGAAAATTAGCTTTCAGTAACTCGATTATCATCATAGCGCTGTTGTCCAAATAATTGGACCATAGCTAAATAGGTATCGCCTGATATTAATTTTTTTAGTAAAATGTAAATTAAATAAAAGTAACATTCAGACAGAAATAAAACATGTAACAAATTCTACCGGGTGTCCGTTCAAGTGTATTTTCATTGTAACACAGTGTTATTTTAGATAGTACAAATAATTTGGTGCAAAAAATTGGAAAATTTTGCAGGAGTATTTCAAACGGGAATGGTTTTTTGTCTTTATCTGCAGTTTAAAAAAGTGTTATTCCCAGACAGAGGAGACGTGGTCAGCAAAATTTTTGGTAGTCTTTTGCGAAATTTCAAACCGACTTCAAAATTAAGACAGTCAATAGTTTCTCATGGATGCCGTTATCAAAACTGAACCAAATTAAAATGGGACCCAATGGTTACCACCGGCTTTCAAATTTAAAAGGAATCATCAAAATCGATCAACCCAGTAAAAAAAAAAAAAAAAAACATAAAGACGATAAACTCCTCCTTTTTTTGAAGTCGGTAAATGGAATTTTTTCATATCAAAAAAAAAAACGGGTGTTTTTGGGTTAAAAATTAGGTCGAAATGACCCAACTCCTTGAAGTAAAAATTAACTTGCTAATGGGCTTTTCAGAAAAAATATAATATCCCCATTTACTCTTTTTCAAAATCATCAAATTTATTCATATGAGAAAGAAAAGAAATGGTACTAAGACATTTGCAAAAACCGCTTGTTTAGTTTTCAAAAACGCTACTTCCTTGGTAATACTAAAGCTGAAAACTATCAAAACTTATTCCAATATATCACACTTTAAGCTCGCAAAGTTCAGACTTAAATTTTTGCAAAACGTGGCATCATTTTTTTTGGAAAATTTGCAACTAATCTGTTACTAAGTTTCCCTAATTTAAAATAATAAAACAAATATTTAAGAAAAATTATAAAATTTTGGTAAAAATTCAATATTAAAATCCAGTATTCAAAGATTTATTAGTTGTAACACTATCCTATATTTTTATGACTGAAACATCCTGTTTGTAATATGTCAACAATGTCTTGATGCTATAGCTATATTTTTTCACTTATAGCTAAATATATACACATAAATTATACATATATCAATGCATTCAAAAAATGCGTGAAAGAATCATTGACTTGAATCATTTGTTCACGGTTCATTGTAATACCACTTAAATTTTAACAAATTTAAATAATAAATAAAACCAACAAATAAAGTAAAATGAATAAAAAGAAAAAAATGTACGATAATTTTTATTCTGACAATTTCTCACAGATATAATATATAACATCTCATTTATAAGAAGAACTCTATTGTTTTAAACTCACGTGCCACACGTTTGACAATATTACAATGTACCCATAATAATTTTTCAAATAAAATAGGTAACTTCCAGTGCTGGATTAACTATATAATATAAAACAAAAAAGGGCAACCGTGAAAAAAAATTCATTAAAAATTGTGAATAACTCCACAATTTAGGAATTTATTTACATGTGTGTGAAGTAAGTCACATTAATGATAGAGTAAATGAATACTCAGAAAGCTATTAAAAAAGTTTCAAAATTTTGGATTTCAAGTACATTAAGTTATTCAGTTTTGTCAGTACTTTGAGTGATTTCAAAGGATTTTAACTCTTTTATTGGAATCTGTTCAACTCATTTTTAAATCCTTGCTTCGTTTGGATTTGTTCAGTCTCCGAGTTGGCATCTTTGTCTTTTTTATGTATACAGTGTGTACCTACAACCATTATAAGAGTCCAGATATCCTGTTCGTGGTTAATTAATTAGAAACGCTAATTATATCAACCTTTTGACCTAATTCCTTTCAATTTTTAACACAGAATCATTCTCATCACAAGTAATTACGCATCCAGCCCTGGATAACCTTTTCATTTATTTGTGTCCCAAGTCTTTTAGCATTCTCCTTACACAGAAGACCGAGGATAAATAAATTCAACCGTGTCGCTGATAAAATCTCAAACAAATGACAAATTACCAATAACAAGGAACAAAAAATACAAAAAGAATAAAAAAAAAGCTATAACCATGCAATGAAAAGATTGGTGGTAAAAAATTGTCGAACAAGGATATAAAGTTCAAAAAATAAAAATAAAAGTAAAAAAAAATTGTAATTATTCTTGGGAAGATTTATGTGTTTTTCGCTTAAATCCCGCTCTCTGTCACATGAATAGGATTTGATTTTTTTTTTTTTTTGTATTTTTATGTGAACACAAAAGTTTTATCAAATCATTTGGTGCGGGTTAAGCTTATCGTTGTGATATGAGAATGACAGTTATTTTAGGTGGTATATTCGTGATATTTTATGAGGATTAATGTATTACTCTATGATTTTTGAATTTATCAAATTTTGAAATATGACGTAGTCAAAATGATATTTGATTTTTTTTTTTGTTTATATTGGAGGAAAGAATAAGGATTGTTATTTGTAATTTTATAGTAGTTAGAACAAATAATAGGATAACGCGTTGAAATACTTGTAAAATCAATTCTAAAAATATATGCAGATTGTGTTTTTTTCTTCTTATTTTTGTATACTTGTGAATAGGCAGAATTAGTGCCGTTTGGATCATCAAGAATGATTGTAAAATTTCAGAATAATCAGTTTTAGAAGAATTACAAGAACTAGAAAGTTTTTACAAGGCCTTAAGGTAAAGGCATGGAGATTTTTTTTAATAACAGCTAATTCTAATTTTTGTTTAAATTTAATGCAGGTAGGTAAAGGGGTTTCCAATAAGGACTTGACAATTTTTGTTTTGTTTTTTGTTCAATAAATCGATTGTAAGGTGTGCTGTGTTGCTTGTGGCACCATCCTGTTGACACCACATGTCATTCAAGTTCATATCTTCCAATTCGGGCAAAAAACAGTCTGAGCGATACCCAATTCTTGAGAAAGCCGTGGAATTGACTGGTATGGACCGTTTGCTAAGGACGCCTGAACGGCAGCGATATTTTCGAGCAACCCGTTGTCTCACTGACACAGCAACATCACACAACGAATATGTGGACTCAAATTTTTGCACTTAACTTGTTATTGCATGTCTACTAGGCGAGAATTACTACCGAAAATTGGCTCCTAAAGTTGCGGTCACCGACTCTGAATTTCGGTAGAATTTTTTTATAATTTGCAGACGTTGTTTAACCGTGTACTTTGTCATGATGAAAATATTGAGTTTACTGAATATATTGACAGTAACAGTTCGATGATTTGTGAAAGGGTGCGTTCACAAATTAAATCCAAAATTATCAAGTCCCCATTTGAAAACCCTTAATATCACTTAACATTTAAGATTTATGTTACCAAAAAAATTTATTCACGACCCAAACCTATCCCAAAACTAAGGTCTTTCTATAAAAGAAAAAAATGTGTTTGTCCCATTTTGCTCGAACTTCGCTATTGCAGAATCTCCCAAAAGTTTTGGTTCAATCTGAAAATGGTATTGGCCCTGGTCATGACCTCTGCAACTGTAGAAACTATTTTGCTACCGAAATATTATTGGTTTTTGAAAGTTTGAAAAACTCTTTCTTTTGTCCAGTATTTTGCAGCCTCCGTCCATAATTTATTTATTCTTACAAATTTTTCATTTAAACATTAGTTAGTAGTAATTTGTGGAAAACAAAAATCAATTACGGACAGAGGGTGACTTTTATGATCGTTCTGAAATTTTGTCTCCATTATTCAGGATCTAAATGGCAGCCATTTTGTTTATGTGAATTGAAAAAAAAATTAAAAAATCAGTTTTTTCACTCCAAGCAACCAAGTTCTCTCATTCAAACAATTGTTTTCATTAAGTCTGGCACAGAACGGAGTGCGAGGCATTAAGAGATAGCAAGTTGGTAGTATCCTTACAATTCCTTTATTGACCTTTATTGACTTATACAAAAAAAAACAATTGCTTGCGTTGACAGACTATAAACTAAAGATGCATTGAATATTTAAAAGTTTTTTTTGAAAAATCTCACACTCTAACTTTAACCAACGAATTAACTACTCTTGGTTAATACTGCTGCTTTATGTGCTTTCAAATTAAAACAGCAATATTAAAATAAAAAACTTAAAGAATTATTCCATTTACCATAATTCAAATCATTCTTCAAAAACTGCCCTTAATTTTAAGTAATTTTATCAACAAACAAAAAACCTCCCTTTTAACTTGTTGCTCATAAAATCAAAGTTATTCACAATTTACTGTAAGTTACTTTAGAAAATACCAGCCAACACAGTTCAATTAAATTCCACTTAAGTCGAGCCTACTTTGCAATTTAAGAAGGTGAATAGGTATTTCCGAATAGGTACCTTCATAATACTTTTATAAATTATAAAATTTAAATAACAACATTCTTGATCGTTCCATGAAGAAAAACAAAAGAAAAAGCAACAAAGAAAAAAGTACAAACACGAACATAAGCAACATCTTAACTCACGCAACTCTATATTATTAAAGTAAGGATTTATGAAGTATAGCGTGATAATTTAAGTTATAAGGGTGTTACTTTGATATATCCAAGTTATTGTTATGCATTTAATAACTTAATTGGGACTTTTCGTAATGTTTGCATGAAAAAATAAACTAAGGACATATTCTGTACTTTGGGTTATAAATAATGGTTCATAAGAACACCTTCAATAGAGCTAACTAGAAAAAAAGATTAAGATAGCTGAAATGGTTCCATTCTTCTCAATTATTCATTATTCATATTTTTTTTGTTAAGAAAAAAAAAATTAAGAAAAAGATAGCACTATCTTAGGAAAAATCTCTTCAGTTGAATCATTCCTTTAAAATTTTAGATCTCGTGTATTATTTAGTGGCCCAAAAAGTAAATATTACTTTTCGGTGTAGTGGAATTAAAGCGACTTTCGTGATATTTTTTTTAGAATTAGTCAATTTTGCTATCATTAAATGCTTTCTTACAGAAACATTTTAACGGCCCAAAAAATGAAATGTTCAATGGCTGAAGTCGATGTGAGGTATCAGGTGAAAAAAATCCATGATGATGATGCATGATTATCAAGAACAATCAAAATTGGTGTTTTTTTTTTAAACAATTGGTGAAGTGTTGGATATGTTGTTGGAGATCGACTTAGAGTTCAGAAACCATTCATCCAGATTTCGAATTCAAAGGAAGCGACGCAGAAAGCAACAATTTGAAAATCCTTCATATAGGGTTTAGCCGGATACAAGGGAACACATTATGCTGGTGGTAAATGATTTCTACTGTTGGCATTCACTATGCCTACCATTATCACCAAACAGCCACGCTTGGCTGATACTGTCTGGTCGACAGAGCGCTAACCTTTTGCTTTGAGGGCCTGATAGAAATAATAAATATACATTGATTAATAAATTTACTAGTTTCTAGTTATATACCTTTGGTGAATCCATGACTGTTGTTATTCTCATCTCATCTGAGTTGTAAATTATTCGTAGATTTTGAAAGAAATTATCTACAGCATATTTTGTAATATTTTCGGTAGTGACAATTAAGGATTTCGTTTTGAAAATCCGTAAAGCCAATCGTCTCTTCCTTTTTTTATTTTTCCCAACTTGATGGGCAGATAATGTTGTTACCTAGGCTAACAGCCATACAAAAATTTCATGCAAGTATCTTTTGACAAACCGTTTGTGTGAAATGAGCATTTTTTCACATCTTCTAACAGTTCTTTTTCTTGCAGCTCCGATTGAAAAGTAAAACCTTCGTCAGAGCTTTCATTACCCGAATCTGATCAGACTTTTGTTGTTCAATGTTGTTCTATTAAGCCCATATTTTTCAGCTGCTGATGTTTGCGTTTCAAGTTTTTTACGTATGTCTGAAATAGCCCGCTTCACCTTTTCTTTGTCGATTGCACTCCTATTTGTTTTTCTCTTGTAGTTTCTAACCATATCTTCACAATAAAAATTAAACACAAATATTGGCATAACAGATCAATATGGGGGACACTTAACAAATGTCAAATGTACTCCTATATAACAGTCAAATGTGTTTCCTTTGCTAAAGTCAAAGGGGCCCCAAAAGTGTTTTATAACTTTTTGAATGTTCTTTTTTATATTAATGCTTTACTTTTATTTTACTTTCTTTAAAATATTATCATTTCAAGAAAAGTGATATCATAATATTATTTCACAATAAAAAAAAATCTTCTTCATTTTTTAAACAAAACTCGTCAATTCAAAAATTACATCAAAAATTCAGAAATCACAAAAACACGTGTCACTCAAAGAAGTGTTGAAGCAAAACTACCAAAAGTTCATAATGTTTCATTATATTAAATGAGACTTCGTTTGTCATCCCAACTTTTCTTTTAAAGGCCGTGCTTATATTTACCTAAAATCGAAAAGTCAAATCTGCCCCGGTGTCAATATTTTTATATGAAAATGCATCTCAGATTACCCTTCGATCCGGGAGAAAATTTTTGGTCTCTAGCAACAAGACTAAGAATGATCTTAGGAATTCATGGTTTTCATCTGCGTCGGTGACTGTGGGACACCCTGTGTATAATCGTCCTTTTCTTAACAAAGTAGAAAATTAAGATCTGTAGTGAGCTTAACCCCCTAAATGTTTAATGCATGGCTTTTTGCGAGGACCCGTACTTACCTATTCAAACCCTAAAACCGTCTTTTTGTTTCTCCCTAATTTTTTTTTTAACATTTCTTTGACAAATTTTAAATTGTAAAAATAACAAAAAAAAAATTGTCTTCCTTATTTACCTTTTTATTAACAGTCTCTACAGTTACTAGTAAGTTGTGTCCTTTCTTTAAGAATATTAGGTACCAACAAAAAATAGCATTCTCAATAAACTAAATTGATTACCATCCCCCTTCAACATTTCTTTAAAGATAAGAAGAAAAAAGGAACAGCTGTGACAGCTACCTTCAGAACAACATCAACAAAAAAAAAAAAACTCCAACCTAATAAAGTAAAAATATACACAAATTGACAATTTTTTGTGCACATAAAACTGATTGGGGAAAAAAGATTTGCTTTTTGTTTCCCCTTCCACCTCAAGGGTATGTTCACTACTTGATTGTCATTTTGTCTTGTGTATATTTAAATTAAGAACTGACTGACTAGTGAGTGACTCTACCCTTTTGAATTCTTATATATTTTGTTTGTTTTTATTTGTTCTAAGGTTTTTGAGTTTTTTTTTTTCTATAGGGTTAGTATTGGTTTCATAAAAAAAATTGTTTCACAATTTCATTCAAGTTCGATACTAAAGATATTTTTTATAAGTGACATAGAAATGCTTTTAGAAATATTGATACCTGAAATTTTGAAATACCTTTTTATTATCTCGTAAACGGATCAACAAGTTTTGTTTAAATTTTTAACCAAGAAACACTTGGATTGCGATAGTTATTGCTATTTTCCGCATGGCATATCAAAATTTTCAATAAAACAAAACATGGAAGTCCTTTACTTTGATAAAAGGTATCAGACGTAAATATATGAGACCAATCTTTGCGTTTAGTTTTACTTTTTTGTGGCTATGTTTAAAGCAGCATGCACAAGTTAAAAAAAATACGGTTCTCCTGGTAGAACAATAAGGACTAAGTTTTTATCATTATTTGTTTTTTTTTTTTTTTCTTAATAAAATTGTGTCCTTCCTGAGTTTTAACCGAAATTTTAACCTACATAGCAAATAAGCCAACGCTTCAGGTTTACGTTGCCATAAAAAGCCATCAGCGATTCTTTTGTGCTTGCCAAGTTTTTCATTCATTTTTTTGTTTATGTTTCTTTTTTGTGTATTCAATTGAATTCCTTAAATATTCATGAGATTCTCTCAGATCCCTGAGAGGTGGCATGGTTCTGATGGTATGCTACGCATTGTTGCCCTGCCACGCTCACTTGCTCCACAGTGCTCCTGCTCCCCCATCATTCTTGTCGCCATGGAAAGAGAAACCATTTGTGTATATTCTTGGCAAAGAATCCCATTAAATCCGAATTAGCAGGAGGGCGGCTGATAGGCGGCATCTGATAAGCGACCGACGCGACGCACCGACTTGTTTATTTTTTTCTTTCCTTCTCTGTGACCATGCAAGACCATAGGGACACATAAAGGCAGCAGCTAGTCCTTTAGTCTTAAATAAACAGGATTTTCTTGTGAGCAACACAGATTCTTAGAGGTTTGAAATTTACAAGGCAGAGGCAAGGCACGGCAACAAGGATACAGCAGACTATAGATGGTAAAATTCAAATGTTGGGTATTAGAACAATGGGAAAAGTAAAAGACCGGGACCATCCGCTCCTAGCTCCATCACAAGGCTTAGAGGGTGTTTATTGATTTTTGTAATAATATAAGTTGCGTGTCCTGGAACATTGGATATTCCAGCTTCATCACTAACTGAGACTGAGTGAGCTTTTGTTATAAATGTAGTACCTGCTACTCTGTGTTCTGTGCCTTGAGAATAGAAAAATAGAAGGAATATTTAATGCGTGCCTGTGGTAATAATTAAGAACGACTCCATGGCTAAGGTTTATATGCGCCATCATATGGAATAAGAATAGCTCACAGGAACTCAGTGGTTTCTTCAAATAGGACACTACTACAGAGCTTAGTAGTACCTATAGAATGAAGAAAGAACTTGGATTTAATGTTGCATGATGGCAGAGTGGCATGGCAGCAGGAAAGAAAGCGGAACATGTAAATTGAAAGCACCACCGACAACGACGACGATGATGACAAGCACGAAAACGACTACGACATCGTCGACTAAGACTCTACACAACGACTTCTACTATACGACTACGACGAAGAAGAAGAGGAGAATGATGATGATGATAATGATGAAGACGAAGTAAGCAATTAATTAGAATGCATATAGAGTAACAGTAAATTGCCTTTATTATTATGTGTTCCCTTATAAGTATCTCTACAGCTATGTATGTGTTGGTTCAATAAATCTTTTGCCTTTTTTTCTTCTTATTTATTTAGAAACTAGGACGATGCTATGGGTTGTTTGAAGTAAAAAAGAGAGAAAGAGATAGAGAGAGGGAGAGAGAGAGATGGGAAGCTAATTATGGAAAGTGGTTTTGTAAATTATGAAATATAGGCTTTTAGAGAACAATGTTTTTTTGAGGTTTTATTGGTTTATTTTGTCCATTTTTTGTGTTCTCCTGGTGGGAGGTGGAAAACCTGTGGCCATATTTATTGAAAGAAATTTAATTTGAAAAAATGATTTTGAAACTAGGGTGTTGGTCGTTTGAAAGTTATAGAAAATATCTACTTATAAAGGCATAGCAAAGGTATAACGTAGGTATCTATACATTCTTTTTTTGTTGGGAAATTGAGAATCAGTATTATTTTTTTGAGAGTGTTTTAATATCTTTAAGTGTTTTTGTAATAAAATAGTTGATTGTGGCATATTTTAAGATGTCTTGTTTAGAATGAAAACAGAAAGGAATGTGCGTTTGCTTTAAAATTCGATTTCAACATATTCAAGTGACCTCAACTTCAAAATGTTTCAACCAAATACAACAGTGGGACATCATATTGTTAG
The DNA here is from genome assembly GCA_948107695.1 of Meliscaeva auricollis. Taxonomy (NCBI): domain Eukaryota; kingdom Metazoa; phylum Arthropoda; class Insecta; order Diptera; family Syrphidae; genus Meliscaeva; species Meliscaeva auricollis. The sequence goes on along the minus strand of OX403619.1, from coordinate 26,957,404 downwards.
ATGTTGTTGTGCCCTCTCTAATACGTAAAGATTTGTTCGATGTTTACAGAATCTTGTACCTATATGAATTCTGAATTTTAATGTTCTACGGGAGATTATAATGGTGCCTTAAATCAAAATTTAAAGAAAGTTTACTCACAAACATTACGAACTTTGTGCCTACGTTAATCAAAGTTGATCGAACTTTTCTATTTTGTCTTCTTGTGTAGAAATGAGCTTTAAAATTGGAAACTGTACTAGAAATGAAAATGTTAATGCATGAAATAATACTGCAATTTTTCTGACAACAGCAACACACACTAATATTTATTTATTAAATTTAATTTTATTATTTTATGAAATTTTGGTTAAATGTAATGTGAAGAGAATGTTTTTTTTTCAAAATTTAGTTTTCATATTAAAATTAACCACAATTTAACGGCATCACATTATTCACCAAAATATTGAAACCGAGATGGTGTTTAAAGGTTTTCTCTTATATTCTTGATAAGGATATCTTTTAAGTTGTTGTTTTTGTTTCGATAAATTAATTTCTTCTGAAAATAATGTCAAATGTGACTTATAAAATTTTCACTTATAATAGTAGGTATTTAATGCTAAAAACAAAACCAACACTTGGTAACACGTTAAATTAAAAAAAAAAAAAATTGAAAAAAAAAACATATTTTTACGAAATTTTGAGATTGCAATTTTTGTTTTATCAAAAACTATCACTAAACCTATTTCATTTGACAGAAATATTACGTAACATGGACGACTGTGTATTACGAACTTGCTCATTAAGTCTAGTGGACAAAATGGAAGGATCAAAAAAAAAAAGTTGATTTTTTTTAAGTGATTTTCGAGAGGCTGTATTTGAGTGAAAAATTATAGTATTGGGACAAATCAAAAAGAACTTGAAACCTCAGATATTCTTGTTTTTAGATTTTTTACTGAACTATTTTTAAAAATCACCGTTATCACGTTGTAATAAGAAAAAGCGCGAAACCAAAAATTTTAAATTTTTATTTGTTTTGTTTTTCAATGCAACTTTTTAAACAATTTTTTTTGAGCTCAATCTTTGTAAAATCTAGAAGGCCTATGTATTCAGCTTTAATTTCTTATTTTTAAAATTTTGATACGATTTTGTTTTCACCCATTTATTGATTGGTCGTTAAGTAAAAAATTACGGTTTTGTTTTTAAACAGAACGACTTCTAAGACTGAGCAAAAATCTGATATGCGTGGGTTCGATTCCCATGGTATGCATAGAAAGTTATTCATAATAAAATCGGATTAAAGCTCAGCACCACAAAAAGGAGACTGATGATTGCATAAGTGGCAAAGCACGAAATAGCTATATCTCCAGCCAAACAAGAGTGGTAGCTCCTTTAAGTTGTTGTTCAAACATTCAATGAAATTGACGGAATAAAAAATGGTCAAGTCTAATAAGCTGACATTCTAGTACGAATAGTACAATAATAACAATAATATATTCGTTAGATAGTGAACAATTCAGTTTTTGGTATTTTTCATATTGAAAAAAAAAATTATCAAAAAAATACTTTTTTATTTGCCTAATTTTTTAACAATATTTTTTTTTTGAGAAATTAAATAAACAATACTTTGCAAAATCATAAAAAGAACCTATTGCCAAATTTTGAACGAAACCGCTTGCGCCAGTAATGAAATATACGGAAATAACTAAAATGTATGGTAAATTTGTCGAAAAACGTGTTCATCATATTTCCGTTATTCGAATTTTTTGAGAAAAACTAAAAACACAGTATTGTTACAATTCTTTATTCCAAAATATACACTACGTTAAATCGAAATTATTAGAGTCGTTTTCGAAAAAAATGAAATAACTCAAGACCGTTATATGGGAGGTATTCAGGTATTCATCACAGACCGACGGACGGCATGACGAAAACCACTTTTTTTGACTTTTCCAAACCAAACGTTGGTTTTGATTAAAACCTCAATTTTTTTTTACACGAAACCAATACTTGCCCTATAGAGCAAGTAAAAATATATAGTCCTTGACTTTTTAAGGTATTAGTTGGCTAATACAGCAACGATGATAAAATAATTAAATCAGTGAGTGTAAGAACAGTACAAGCCCATTTTTATGAAAAATTATGTGTAGGATAATTTGAAGGTGGGATATATATTCAAGTGCCCAATACACTATTTTTCAAAAAATATGATAATTTTTGTAGAAAACTTATTTATTTTTGTTTGTACTTAAAACTTAGAAATTGAACTTTAACTGTTCTTACACTCATCGATGCTATTAGATATTGGCTTTTTGGTTCTGACACAGCATACTTCAACAATAAGATGTATTTGTATAGCCCATTTTGATGTCTTTAATAAACCAATTTTCTAAGGCCTAATTACGCTGCTGAAACAAAACAGAAAATCCTAAACAATTAATAAGGGTCACTGTGGCGTATACGTAACATATTTGTCTATAGAAAATCTTAAAGAATTAATAGTAAATGTTTATCGCTGGCAATTAATAGAACTAATTGATCTTTTATAATAATGTTCTAATAATGTACAGTTATGTCATTCCAAAAATATTTAAGCTATGTTACAGAACCAGCCCTGCATATGGTATATTTTCTAATAAGATGGGACAAAACCCCAAATGCTTAGGTTTAGTCCAAGGAAGAAATCGTATGGGATGGGGAAGTTAATAATTTTTCGTGTAAGAATTTCATCAGATTTGAAATGTCTCTCAACAACTTATTTCGATGCAAGAGCAAGAGAACGTTAAGTAAATAAATAAATAAATACATTTTTAAGCACGACTAGCTCTCGAAGAACCTAGTGATTGACTTGCTTAACCATATCCTGTGTGCGTGTAGTTAACAGAAATGGAATGGAGAGGCTTTACAGTTTCCTGCTCGTTCCAAACTGATAGTTGAGATGTACTTTTAGTGGCAAGCAGTATTCGAGAAGGTTTATCAATTCCTTGCAAGAGGCAGTATCCCTGCAAAAATTAAAACCCTGACCTCCTGTGACGGGATAGTCAATTGCACTAACTTTTATGCCAAGTCCAACTGGTAATACAAGTACAAAGTGTATACATGCTGTTTTTAAAACAAATGAAGAGTTATCAGAAAATGAGAGAATTTCAGATCAAAATTTATTAATAACTGTCTCAGCCTTTGCACGGGATAAAAACGGTCGGACTGATAGATTCATAAAAATATTGCAAACCTTTAGTCGAGGGACCAAGGAATCTGAATACATATGCAACGCATAAAAAGTACTTTGAGATAACTTTGAACGGCAGTAAAGTATGTGAAATTTTACTTAAATTCACAGTACGCGAACAGAACTGATAATTAATTCCCTTTGATGCATTTTCGTTTGTGTTTCCTGACAAAATTTACTGATATGCATTACTTCAAACTATTTTCTATTCTCTATCGATAACTTCAAAACCATTTGGATTCCTTTTAAAAGTTACTACGAGTACTTTCTAAAGAAATACTCCCAAGGGGTATAAATTTTTTTTTGAATCGCATCTCATTACTTAGGAAAATTGTGAGGTTTTACGATTCTCGTTAAAATTCTTAATATAAAATCTTTTCCCATTGGGTATAGCAGTGAATTGCCAGTGAATGTAAGATAAAAACTTTTACCATTCGAATCATAAAGGAATAGGAATCATTTATTTCCTCTCGCGGAAAGTTGAAGAAAACAAAAAAAAAACCTTCGACGACGCTAGCATTTAAGGGCTTTACTTTTTGATTTATTTATTTGACTTCACAACTTCACCTCTAGGATGAGAATGAAAGAAGGCTCTGTGTGGAACACACATTCACATTTTGATTCCATTTGGAAACGAGGAATTCTATGAAGTTCCCGGGTCAGGACAAAGTCAAGACATTTGCTTGAGAAAGGCAAAAGGGATGGTCTAGAGAATCCTGACTGGCTTCCCCACTTTGTATGGAATAAAGACGGTCGTTAAAAATTGCTCGAAAATATTTTATTATAGCAATGAAAGTTTTGGCTTCCGAAGATGTTTTTTTTTTTTTTTTGTTAGTGGGTGCTCTTTGACCCCGAAGATTAAAGTTCAAGATAACAATTTCAAGAAGCAGAATCAAAGGAACAACGATTCATGTATGCGATGATGTGATGGTGAGGAGGGTAGGTCGTAAAATTTCCGATAGCCATCAGTTTAGTGAAACTTTATGATGCCAATGTGGGTGGGTAAACTTGAGCATGAAATGAAGTGAAACTTGTACGCTTTTTTATGGATCATTACCGATTTTGAATGAGAGATTGATGGAAACCAGATGTTAATAGTTGTGAACGCGACAGGTTTTTGATATGGATATGATGGAAAATTTTGAATTCAAATTTATTTACATGTAATATGACTCCGAATGATTTTTAAATGAAAACCAACAAAATATATCATTGAGAGAAATCAAGAGGGTGTGAAATGATGTACCTTAGCCTAAGTTTAAGTATTTGAAAACTTATGCAATTTGGACAGAATAAAAATATGTCTGGAAACTGCTTAGGAATTAAAAAGAAAAAATTAAGAAGAACCACGGATAAATTTGTGATGCTTTCGTGTCTAGGCTAAAGTAAGCTCTCAAAAGATTGGTGGAAGAAAGCAGAGTAATATAATTCTTTAACAATATGATTGGCAAATTTTTTTTTTACATTAATCTTAGAACCTACAATAAATATTAGATTTATAGATTCTCGAGAGAAAGGAAGTCACCCTGAAAAAAGTTGGTATTGGCAGTGCGACTTGAACCAAGACCTCTGGTATGATAGTCCATCGAACTAACAATTACGCCAAGAGTACTACAAAATCTCGCAGAGAGCAGACAGTAATCGGGAAAAGGGCGATCTCAAAAATTGCACGAAAATGACAAGAAGAAGAATTACCAACAAGCAAAGGGAGCTGGAAAAATTAATGGAAAGTTTTTGTCCCTACAGAAATCGAAAAGTAAACTCCAACAGAAGTAAAGTAGCAGGTTTTTAAAATCATTTTTAATTCTTCTCTCAGTTATTTTAAGGAAAACACAGATTACATGGCATAAGATTAAGTCTTTTTGAAAACTTGGCGTAACCCACAAATAGATTGCATCATCTTTCAAAAATCATTATCGTCCCAAGTGGATCCTGGGAATTTTTTGCCAAAAAAAAAAAAAATTATTTTGGGCTCTGGGATAGTGTACTCGGAGTGTCTAGGAATTGATTCCGAAGTATTCAGAATTATGTTATAGTCAATATAGTTATATTGGACTGTTCGTAGATGACTCTGAGACGAATGCTTGTGTTCACGGCCACCATTATAGCTGTCAGGCGGTTAGCTTCGCTGATATACATTAAGGAAATCAACGTGCATGGAGATGTAAAATTAGACAAGAACTATTGGCTTTCAAAAATTTAATCAACGACTATCAATGGGGTTGCCACCAGACAAAACTATACAACCAAGGTGGACACTATACGATCACTTTTTGAACAATATCAGGCTGGTTGGGATTAAAAATAGCTGACCAGATTTCTTGGCTTTCACAAGACTACCATATATCCCAAAATGTGTAAGGTTACTTGGAGGTCTATTGATCAATAAATTTCTATGAAGCTACTGACAACATATCGATTGATGTGATATACTCTAGTCGGAATGTTCCATCAAGGACCATTTGCACCAGGGTTCCCTTTGAGATACTTTAGTGTCAGTTTGACACTTTTTCAGTCACTCAAAAACGGAGAGAAATAACACTTTTTGGACACCTTTTAGAAATTCGGACACTTTTTGGACACTTTTAAAAATAAACAGACAGTTTGTTTGAAAAAACGCTATTGACTCTTGTTTTGAGGATATTTTAAAAATAAAAAGTATAAAGCAGGTTGGATTCAAAGAACCAAATTCAAAATACCACTGTAATGAATTTTTACTTACGATCTAGGTACTATATACCAAGTGACCACTCATAAGTCACTAATATTCCTTGGTGAATACCAGTCTAAATGTTGTTTACGTCAAAATTAGTAAGAACATGGAAAAATAATTTGGCATATTCATGTTGTGGTTATAACAAAAAGAGCATAATCTAGATATTTACACAAACAATCTATTCTGTCAAAATTCAAATGTAAAAATGGGACAAATTTGTTTGAATTGTACGGATGATATGTCCTCAGTTGTTTACACACAAATCTCACAGTCAGTGCGTGATGTCAATTCATTCGTGTCATCGCAAGTCTTCTTACTCCTGCATTTTCCAACCAGATTCTTCACGCTACAGCATATTGTCAATATTCGATAAAGCCACATAATTGGCCTCTTCTTGAAGTTAATATGCTCCATATCAATAACAGTACATTTTTTTTTTAAATTCCCTCATATTTCTCAAAAAAATTAAGTCATCTCCAACATTGAAGCATGACAATATAAATGAAGTGTCAATCGGAACACGAACACCTCGGCCAGATTTTGTGAGCTTAAAGGTCAATTTTCAGTTCTGATGAATTTGACAAATTATCGAAAACATAAAATAAATTGCTTTCGATTGAACTTTTACACCGAAAAGAGTTACCAAGGGTGTCCTTTTCAGTTGCGTTTCATTTCCTGCGTCAATGTTGTCACACAATTCAGTGCAAAACAAAAAAAAAAAAAAAAACACCCAGAGTTCTTCCATTCACTCTTAGGAAAAACCAGGTTATGGTCATTCATGAGAGAGCTAAATTTGGGTCAAATTGGGGCGTTGGTTGCAACTTTATTTTTTTGTATTCGAGAGTAAACCTACGCAAATGCACCTAGACAAGAGCTTCAGCAGCAACAGCAACAGCAGTACCAATAATGTTGAGGTGAGGTATGATTATGGTGAACTCACCACACCACCCTTTCGCTGTTCTCTGTTTTGGTTACCTCGCACTGTGAATACAGGTTAAGGTCAGCACAGGCGTGTATAAGCTTCTAGCAGATGGATATCCTGTTTTGTGTTAGTATGCGTTTTGGGGCAAAGCAAATGATGCACAACAGTTATGTGGATTCGCCTTCACCTCACTGCGTCGGTTGATCCTGGTAGATTACTCTACTACTATCTTAATTTGTGGCATGGTGGTGGTGCACTCGAAGGGCTAACATACGTTCATTCATCTGCACGCAACTTGTGGGTGGCGCCCAACGTAGGACCGAGTTAAGCATGGAACTCTACCTTCTACTGCAACTGCAATGAGGGTGGGCAAATCGACTGTAGTGTAATGGGGGGATGGTTGCATTATTAAAAGTTTTTCTCTAGTTGTTGCGGTTTGTACTAGTTTCTGCAGCTAACTCTGAGATGGTGTATGTATGTGTCTGCTGCAATGGTCTGTGTCTATTTATAGATCAAATTTTCTACATTTTGACCTCTTTTTTCCATCATCAGTCCTCTCATGTTACATTTTTATACATTTTGTTTTTGTTGTTGCTCTCACCTAAAAAGGAAAGGAAAAAAAAAACTACTTGAAGAGCCAATGCTGGGCAAAAGTAGAACCGTGGTTAGCCTTTATTGTTGATGGATGGTTGGTGAAGACAAAAGAAATAAGGGATAGAAAAGCAAGGTCTTTCAAGAGGATTTCTGTAATTCTTTTTTTTTTTTTTTTGCTTCTTCACTTTTTCTAGTGGCCACAAGGGGATGTTCTTCTCGTCTTCAATGAGCATACAAAGTGAACAGCTTATGAATAAACGAGGAACATAAAGTTGACATTCGACATTGCAACAAAGTACATGTATCTCTAGACACAGAGAGCCACAGCAAGGAAACTGTTGTAGATATTTTGTGTATTTTCTTCCAAGCTGAAGGCTATAATGGAATCAAGGCTACTCGATGCAGGGGCAGATAAAGTCTACTTGAGAAATTGTATTAATCTTCTGCATAAAAGGGTGAACTTGTTTCTGGGACAAGGTTATTCCCTTAAGAGCTATTTATGTACGTCTTCAAAGTTAATAAATTGATTTATTAGCGGAAGTAAAAGGTAATTAATTTGGTATATGTTGTTGCAGTTAGGTGGAATTTAAAAGCTATCGAAAAATTATTTTGTTTAGATAAAAAGAAGAGGCACTTCATAGGAGGTCTTAACGGCTCTAGTTAACAGATTCTTGTGAAGAGTAGTTGTTTACACGTACCATAACTGTAATATAAATACAGGAGTGTGATGACTGCTGTGGTCCTGTTGAAACTATAGTTACCAGACCTGTAAAGTGTAAGTTATTAAGTATTTTGGTACTGGAGTATACAATACCTTTGTACTTAGAATTATTAGGTACCAGTTCAGTGGGAACTTCTGCTTAAAATTTTAAGTGCAAGTAGGTACTGTACTGATACTTGTATGCTATACCTATAATTCCTCAATAAGTAATTAAAATTAACGAAAAAAGTACTTTGGTACCTAAAAAAACTGCAAGTACTTATATTCTTTTCAATACTTTAAGTACTTTAAATTCTGTTTAAGTACCTACTGAAAGTGCCTAAAAACTATCTTACAGAGTATAAAACACACATGTCAAAAATTTGAGAAGAAAATCATGTTTAATGTTCCATCTGACATATTTGACAGTAGGATGGAGTTGTCTTCCATTTTATTTTTGACAGGTGTTTATACTTTGTGAGATATAGTGTGAAGGCAAAACCGTCGTGACATGCTTTGACTGACTCGTTCATAAAATCATTTAATAGAAAAAAAACTTGAAAGAATTTTAACAAAATTCAAAAAGGTTAGGGTAAAGTGGGGTAATGTCAAAAAATAAGTCTTTGTAAGTACATCTCAAATAGTAAGAGGATAAGAATAAGAATGATAAACCAAATTTTTAAAGAAGTTTAATCGAAATGCAGAAAATGTTTACATGGTCATTAAAAACACGTTTTCGAGGTATAATTTTTTTGTAATATCAACATTTTTTTAAAGAACTTCGAAAACTATGAAATTGTGGCTATAATAACTTTTTTATTAAGAAAAATTGTGCCATTCGATTGATAATGAAAAAAACATTAGGGATCTGAAACGTTTTTTATTTAATTCTCAATAACGGTGTGTTAGAGTATTACAAAAATTTTTTTTTTAATGTTTACTTGAGTATTTTTTTTTATTTTTAAAATCAAAAAGTACATATAGTGAAAAGCTCTGGTACCAAATGCACCTTGCAAAGCCAATTGTGCTAGGACGGAAGGACCTGTGCTTTTCGAACCTTTTAGTATATTATTATTCATCTCTTCTCATTTGAAATTTGCTTAAGCTCAGTGAGCAAATCATTCTTGCTCACCCTATAATACGAAAATATAAAACAATTATTATACAGCACAACAACTACCTAAAACTTACAAGGAATTATCAAATATTAGGACCTATTTCTTATGCCCACCACAATATTATTGCGGAATAATATTGTGCGAAAAAAGGTCGTCCATACACAATTCAATATTAATGCGCAATATTTCTATTTGAAGGCAATATTTCTGTCTCTTTGCTAATGTTGTATATGCCTCGTTGTGGAAAAGAAAAATATTGAGCAAAAATTCAGAAAATATTAAACTCCTTTAAAAACAATTATATTGTGTCGTTTAAGGCTGGCATTAAAGAGAGGCCTGTTTTACCTACTATATGCAAGGTTTCCTTGGAACTCTTCTAGAAGGCCTAGATAGATATTTTTGTCGCGTTGATGAAAGATTTCTAAAAAGACGGTGTGTAACTTAAAGCACGTCCAAGCCAGGATAATGCAACGCGACAAAAATTTAGCAGTTACAGACACTGCGTCATATTAGAGTATCCACGCCAAAAGTGACAAAACATTTTTCTTATAAAAGCCCCTGTTGTCGTGTCACGTTGTTGCGTCACGCTTTGGTATGGGCAAGTTAGTCTCACACACCTTTTTGTTGCGTGTCACGAGAACTGTTTGTAGCAGCGAAATTGTCGTTATAAGGCTTGCCCAACCCAAAGTGTCACATTGCTACGCGACAAAGCCACATGGGCTTTCATAATGAAAAACGCTTTGTCGTTTTGTCGCTTTTAGTGTGGATGCTCTCGTATGACGGTGTGTAAATGTTCTGTTGCGCAACAGAACTACACTTGGGCAAGCCTTTTAGCTGTCAAATACAATTTCAGCTGTCAAATACACAGAGTTCCCACTAAAACGAGAGAAAACTATAAAAGGCTTGTCCCATCCAAACCACGACACGACAACGCAACACCTTAACAAGAGCATTTGCTTGCTTTTACCTTATGTAACGTAAACACAAACATAAATTTTCATCTATGAACGCTGCCTCAAATTAATAAGTTTTTTCGAACACATCCCTATTACACTGGCATACAAATTTAACACATCTAGCTGTCATTTTTTATTGCAAGTGAAGAAAACAGTTCAAAAACACTCAAAAACAAAATGTCATCAACAGCTGCAGAAGAAATTGGTAAATCATTTAACAAAAAAATCATATTTATTCTTGAAATTCATCATTTTGAATATATTAAAACAATTTCAGAAACAATTTATAATTCAAATGCAATAAAAAAAATAAGTATAGAACCTTTTTATAAATACTTTTTCAGCCTTTTCTACCACCATTAAATGGGTCTCCTTTTGTTCTGTCTGCGGTGATTCGCAAAAAAAAATCTAAAATTCTTTGCATATAAAAATGACTAATTAGCAATATTCCTTCTAGAGCTACTTGAACGCGTATTGTTGCGTTTGGGTGTTGCAGATACCGATGAAAAACTGGAGGCGACTGTTGGCCGGTTCCTGACACCGGTCATCCTCAAAATAACCTCTCCCCATGATAATGTTCGCTTGAAGGTACGTTGCATCCATAAAAATCTTGGATTTTTTGGTAAAAATCTTTCTTGGTCCTCATATTTGTAGGTCGTAGAAGTGCTAACGCACATTAAACGTCGTGTGACATCACGGCCTCTGGTCCAAATCCCAGTGGAATCTCTATTGGATCAGTATAAGGCTTCAGGAAAATCACCCTTTTTGCAGAATTTTGCTATTATTTTCATTACAATGGGCTTCCCGCGGCTTCCACTTGAGAAACAAACAGAATTGGCTGCCAAGTTGATTGCTTGCGAAGAGAAATTGGAAAACTATCAGGATAGGTATGCATTGTTGCGTGTTGGAATATTATTGGAAGCTGAAACCTTAAATTCTAGATTATTTATGTTGCTATTGCCTTTGATGGGAGACATGAAAATACCTGATGATCCGGCTAAGAGGAAGGATCTACTTGCCATCGATGATAAGCCTGCAATCAAAAAGTGTTTCTTGGGACTTCTACAAGATGTTCTGCTGGTTCCTTACGGGTAAGAATCGTTTGTCTTTACAAGTATATTTGTTCAAATCCTTAAAGCTGACACCAACCAGTTTAGAAAACACCAACTTAGGTGTATTCTGCTTTAATTGAAAAAAAATTGAAGTCACGATGATACAACACGCCTTGGGAAATTTGGAGTATGTCTGGATTCCTTGTTTGCCTTCCCAGTAATTGAGGTCTTGTTCAGTTTCGCTTTCTAGACTCAACACTTTTAAGACATTGAAAGTTCTCTACGTGATTTACAGGTTGTCCTGAAATATAGACTTGAACTCATCATTTCCGAGCCTCATCATTTTTATTTTTGTCTCACGACATATGCTTTTCGCTCTACCCTCCCTAATTTGATAAAAATCCAGGGGCCTGTGAGAGAGTTATAAGTCGTCCGCGTGGTCTAGGTTTTTAGTTGGAATGCAAGAGTCCTTGAATTCCTCTATTTCCTATAACGAGACGGTATAAATGGTAGCCCTACACTCCCATTGAAACTTGTACGATCACAAAATTTACAAGGTTCTAAGTCTATTTCAGATATCAGTGATAAATGCACGGCATTCCAAAGTATATCGCCTTGGCATGCTACTTAGATGACTTGCCTATGCTACTCGTGTAGGTTAATGTAGGTTCTTGACTGCAATTATTATCACCAACAAAAAGAGTGGCAACCTTGTCTGAATCCACACTGGACTTAAAGGTCACCTTAGTATAGTTCTCAATGAAGAACGTGTCATTTGCATCAATCGTAAGTTGCTTTTTATATTTATATTAGAAATTAATTTATCTGGAATATCACTTCTCTACTGAAAAGTATTCGAACATTTGTTATCGCCGGCAATCACACGTTTTAGACCGAAGCAAAATGTTCCTTTTACCTTTATTGTAGAAAACCGTCTGAATCTTTCACCTGATGTTGTTTTGAGCCTATTAATAGATCTGTTGGTGCACCAAATTGCGACAATAAGATTCTTCGGATATTCCCAGTGTTCGACTGACTACTCTTTTAGCATAGTAAGTCCTATCATTTTTCACGGTACCATTAGTTTTCGTTTGAGACAGGTTCTGATCTGCTGATTTCTATCAGTCTTTCACAATGGTAGGAAGGTGGTCCACTAGTTGTTGGGGTAAAGCATTAGCGTATTTGTTAAAGATCTTTGAAAACCAGTCTAGGCCATCCCCATAACAAATTCTTTTCTGTTCCTGAACTTCTTCTAAAACGTCGCGTCGGTTGACCACAAAGTGGTCTCTTTGGTTTGAGTTTGCGTGTTTATCTCGTCATGTGTGGAAACATGTTACTTTACTTCCTCTTAGAAGTCGATTAGAGTTGCCGAATTCCATGAAAAGTTCATGATTGTTTTTGCAACTGCCAATACTATATTTTGCCATAACATGCCGGAACACATCGTTGGCAGACTTAAAAAATATTTCTTGCCATTTAAATCTCCATTTCCACTATTTTATGTGTTCGCGTTGTGTGTTGTTCTAAGCGACAACCAGTTAGTTATAAATAGACTCTTTCATCATCAGAAGAGGGCACTTTTGGGCATAGCAGTGGATAATGGTGACGCGCCATTCTCTAGTAAGAAACGTTGCTTTCAGAATTCCTTATTAATTTCTGTTTTCCCAGCCATAACCTCAATTCTAATGGACTTAAGCTATAATCAAAACTGAACAAAATATAGTGAAAACATCATTAAAACAAACAAAGGGATTTTTCGATAGAGGTAGACTTAAACAGCAAGTACCGAGTTTGCTTCAGCGCCCTCTCACGAAAAATGACTGACACTAAAGACAGTTTTCGTGAGCTCTTACAAAAACCACAAAAAATAGATATGATAAACAGACCTTTTCTAAACAAAAATTCCGGGGAAATGTTTTGGTGAGAAGGGCTCCAAATCGAATTATCCCGGCATTCCGTTTTTTCTTGTTATTCGCCCCTTTTGTATTTTAATGGCGTAAAAGAAAAAAACGAAACGAAATTGCTTGCAACTTTTTGATTGGGAGCCTTTCTCCCAAAGACATTTTAGTTAAGAATAGAGCTGAATAAAATTTTATTAGGTGATCTTAGTCAAGCGGGGTAGAGAAGGTATTTTTGAAAATACAGTGAGAAAGCATACACCGCACCACAGAGCCTCCAACAAGCTTCAGGCGAATCGATTTTTTTGCAGGGAGTACACAAATCCCGCATCACAACATTCAAAAAGAAACAGTGATCTTCATATCAATCAACCGTTAGTAAAAAGATGGATTTATTTATTTATTTACCTATCGAGCTTACAATCTCTATCAATCTCTATTAATAATAATTTTAGTTTTGTATAGATTTCTTTCAATTCTATGAGCACCTACTTCATTGGAATATGACTAGCATCAACGCTTTTTTGAACAAATGTCTACTTAAATGCAGGTCGATTATGTCACAAACTGAATTAAATAATATACAGGAGCTGGAAACTGGGTCACTTTTACAGAATAATGTATATGGGAACATAAGACGTCTCTTGCCAACATAACAAGATATTGTGATTCAAGAGTTTGGATACCTAGCAGAAGGCATCTCCGTATGAATTCATAACATTATCGACCCAATTTAGATTTCCAATATAAAATAGGCATACTATATATTTGACCTAACTAAACTTATATACAACGATTTTAAAGTATGCGGGTCATAAGCAAAATAACGTGTTGAATCCGGTCAAAGACTTTCGAAAAATACTTAAAAATTGCATCTACTTGATCACCACACGTGCCATTCGCTTTGTACAAAACTGCAAGAAAAGATATAAATTTGTATTAGTTGAACTGCTAGTAACAAGTGCATGTTACTTTTCAGAAATATCACGTTTTATGTTCTCATAAATACGTTTTTTAACTACTATCGCTTCAAAAAATTTTGGGATCGTTTGCAACTTTGAAATGGGTCTGTTGTTTGTTTGAACCTGCTTTATGTATTTAAAATATAACTGAAGTTTACCATTCATTAAAAAATAATCCTTATGCTAGCGATATATTGAATAACTTCATTAATGGCGTGCTTAACTATCAAAAACAAGGGACTTCATTGTTGTTTCCATCTAGAAAGTTCATCTAAAACCTCTTATTCAAGTAATAGTGATATTTCCTAGGCTTGTTGAATATTAAGATTATTATTTTTAAGTTTTGGGATTTTCGAGAATAAAGTTGGACTGAAAGGAATCAGCAAATAAATAACATATTTCAAGTTCATCACTTGTGATTTTATCCTCAAGTCGCATATTAACCGGTAACCCAAACGACTGCCTAATTCCGTTAAGAAACAACCAAAAAGCTTTGTCGTTGGTTTTAATGTTTGATTCCTAGCCCTATAAGTATTGAATATATAAAAACGATTTTAAACTTTCATATATCTTTGGAATCTGTATAAACTTGCCCTAATTACCTTGATTTAATCGGTATTGTTTTTGAGCTTTAATCATTTTGTTCTTAAGATTGCATAGACGTGTATGAAACCAGATTGGTCTACAATTTTAGTTGGATCGTTAGAAGGATATAAACTTTTGTCCTCATCAGAATAAATCTAATTAATATGAAAAAGATTTAAATCTCCTAATATAACTAAATATGAATTCGCTTCAAGCTCTTAAATAACTTTTTTTTTAATATTTTGAAAATGTATGAAATAAGTAATTAAATCGCTACCAGGCGGTATTTATGAAACAAAGATAAATAAATTTAGTAATGGAACAGGTAATTCAATTTTCACACAAATTTGTTCAATATTTTCATTTAATAAAGATATGAAAGCTCATTGGCTTAGAGCTCACTGATAAAAGTACGACTCCATTTCTATTTTCACAATCAGAATATCGATGTCTTCTGTATACATTGAAACAAATTCCGAAGAAAGTATTCCTTGGGTCAGCCATGTCTCAGTTAGAGCATAAACAGGAAAACTATTGTCAGATACAGCAGCATAAAACCATGGATGCCCCAACATTCCGGGGAGACTCGGACCTCTACCTCATGTTAGATCGAGTTCCTAGAAACCTTTTAAGAACTCCTAAGCACAAATTTTGAGAACCACGGCCAACATTGCGAAAAGTGACTAGCGAGCTTTAAGCGCGTAGCGAGGGCTTCTTAAAATGTAGCTAAGGCTTGCCAGTTTTTATGTTTCGGTAAACAGTACAAAATTGCTGCTCTAGTGACAAAATTATTGCAATGTGAGCTTCGAGTTATACTATTCTTGATTCCTTGTGCAAGGTTCTTTGTAAAGCTGAGATTAAAAACCGTTTCAGATCACCAACTTGTTCGATTGGTGGTCATTTCATTGTAGCCGTACTGGAAAGTCATTAAGTCTATGGTCGGCATTAAACTTAACAAAAAAATTACTTAAAGCTGTTTTGCAGTGCTCACTCCATTTACTTTATTTTTTTTTGCATTTTCAGCTCAACTAACGATGTCATTCCAGCTGGTCTTAGTCCAAGTTCTTTCAAACGCATTAACACCAACAATTGGAAGGCAGAAGAACTAGAAAAGGTTCGTACAAAATTCCACCTAAAGAATTAAAATATCATAAAACTATTCACTATTTCGACTTAGATAAAACAAGGAATTGTTCGTTTTATTTGCTCTGGCATTTTCTCTGATTTGGAAATCTTCATTCTTCTCGTGATTGCCTCATCCGATACGCGATTTAGTGTTGCTACACCAGCAATTGCTGAGCTAAGTAAAGTTTGCACAATGCTTGACTTTACCGATGGTCATGTTACAGCTCCATTGTATACACTCTTCTCGGGAAATAATTCTCCAAATCCCGATCGCAAAACAACTCCATGTTGTGCCAGAGTTCGTCAGAAACTTCTTCAATATTTGATCAAAGCCCGTGGCAAGGGAATCAATACTCCCAAAGGCATTCAAGTTATCTTTGAGGGTCTTTTTGGCGAATATACAAACCAGAAGTGTCGAGTGTTGGCTCTGCAATTTTGTGAAATTCTTATCAAAGAAGGACCAATTGAAATTGTTTCCAAAGTTGCCAAAGTTATTCTAACGGGCCTATCAAAGTTAATAGGTCGCGAGGCTGATGAACCGGTCGATGTTCAAAATGCTGCCTATTCAGCTTTGGCTCAGCTTTCGAGAACCTGTCCCAATGTCATCAATCAGGATTTGAAAATTGTCTTGTCGTATTTTAATCATTTGGCTAATGCCCAGCCAGAACTCCATTCTTCGATAAGAGAAGCTCTAGTTTCAATGGCTCCAGCGTTTGCTTACAATTCAGCCATGGAAACTGACGGAAAGGAAGACTATCAGCTTGATTCACAGCAACATCTTTTGTTGGCCATGTTAGCTGATAATGCCGAATCGAAGTTGAACATTGTTCAGAATGTTACAAGTGTCTTTTTGACAACATGTTTCCCGGAACACTTCGCACCAGCAAGGTTCCTCTTGCTTCTCATTGCTGGAGAAAGGTATGTTGTTGCATGTGTCATCTATTTGTCAAATTAAACATGGTCCATTTGGTATTTAGGAATTCATTGAGAGAGACTACGACTTCGTACCTCTATGGAGTGTCCAAGAAGGACCAAGTAAACTACAACTATCTGTCATCGATCGACTTTCCTGAAGGCGCTGTCGATGATTTTAACAAGCTCAGCTCTGAACAGAGGCGTGTAGTGATCCCTGGCTTCAAACCAATGATGCGACATGTAGCCGATGTTGCCAAAAAGCGCTTGGCCAAAAGTACCCAGTACGTTGTGGTTGGACGTACTAGGTTGGCATTCAATCTAAACGTCTACGAAGAGGTGGATGCTCTTTAAATGATTAAACAAAATGAGAAATCTATAAATATTTTTTTTTTTTCAAGATCCTCGACTATTTGAGAGTATGCCTATGGTTTTCAGCTGGAGTCAAGGGTGGCCCAGGTGATGAGAAAAATACAATGCTACTCAAAAACTACATTATGAACAATTTCGCCGAAAACGAGGACAATGAAATCCATCAATACTTGCAGCTGGTTCAGAAATCCGTTGAAGCCAAAAGAAGTAAAAACTTTTTAATTCCTTCAAAAACATTGTTTACAAGTTTACATTTTCCCTTATAGGTGAGGGAAGTCTCCTTTGTTTGTATGATCTCCTCAATGCTGCTCCGGAAATCCTTTCGAAGCCTCAAATGCACTTAATGGAATCTCTGGCGAATTCTCTTAAAGACGTCTCGGAAACAACGAGGTTGCACGTGGCCCAAGTTTATGGGATTCTTTTGGCCTATGGAACAGATCAGAAAGAGTTCGATTCGCAGATTTCGGAAATTCTTGCAGGTCTCCCACAGAAATCTCTCGAGAATCGTCATGGGTGGTTGTTGGTACTTGGACATGCATACAGCAGGCGTATTGAATCGATGAGCAAGATCGAACAAAAGTTGGAATTCAGTAAATCACAGCAGTTTATTGGAAGTGTAAAGATTCTTGGTAAGTAAAAAGATTTAGTTCAAGTTACCCAATTAACTTTAGTTTTGTTTTTTTAGTTAAAATGCTCTGCGAGACGCAACCACTTTTAGTTTCAGCATCAATTAAGGGTATATCGATGATTGGCAGGACAGTAGAAATTCCAGACTTTGACGTAGAGATCCCACTTCAAAAAGAAGACGACAATGATGACGCCATGGATGAGGACAAAAGTATTTCTTTTCTAGAGATTGATTTCACTTGGATAAAAACAAATTCCTCCTTTTAGCTGCTTCTGTCTCCACAAAGTTTATAATTTTCGGTGTTATATTTGGACTTCTGAGAAGTTCCTCTGCAAGAGCAAAAATCCGTGAGGATGCTTGCAAATGCTTAGGCAGTTTAGCCATTGGTGATGGACTGCACTTTACAACGAAAAATCTGGAAAAATTTCTGTCCCTGGTTAAAGTTCAGAAAGATGCTGCTCTGAATATTGCAATCTCCGAAGCAATTGTGTCTACAATTAATGGCTATGATCCAAGTTGTGGGCCACCAAATGCAAACTTTGTTAATCCACATTGTGATGATAAGGCTTTTGAAAAGTTCTTAAATGCTTTGGTTAAAATTGTCACAGATCCAAATCCAAACTCAAGACAGGTAAGGGAGATTATGAAGTATTTCAGTTGAATATGTATTACATTTTTTGTTGTTCCAGGCAAGTGCTGTATGGCTTTTGGCTGTGGTTAAGCATTGTAGTACTCGGCCAAGTGTGTTGGCAAAGAAACAATTACTTCAATTCGCTTTTACAGAACTGCTCTCCGATGACAGTGGTAAGTAAAATGCTTTAGGATTAAATTGATTATTTGTTTCTATCCTCGGTAATTTCTAAATTGAACCACTATTTTACCTGAAGTTCTTACCAAGCCTCTTCGATTCTCCTTATTAACATTGCAATGGCAGCAGCAACTATTCGATTGAATTTGATAATTTTTGTTTTTCTTTTTAAGTTTGTCAGTCTCAGTGTTTTAATTTATTTATTTTGTATTGTTTATTGTTAATTAATTTTCAATGTTAAATTGAAACTACTTAAATTTAAAAATCATGATGCTTTAAAACACAAACTCATACATTTTAAACATAGCCCCTGAAGAAGTCGTGAAAAGTCAATTTTTGTATTGACAGCTTTGAAATTGAATTCAAATGGTCCGATATTTTTAAGGATTGCAATTTGTATATTTGGCCGATAGTATGTACATACATTTTTCAGATATAATCTAATAACGTAATCGATTTGAGGAGTTCACGCTTTGTTTTAAATGTCATCCATCGGCATTGCTTGGTGTTGACTTCTGAATTTCGTACAATGGCTTCAAGAACGATGTTAAAGAGCCCATCACCCTGTCTGAAAACTTTTTTGATCTCAAAGGTATTGGTGATGTATTTAACAGCGAGATGCCTCCATTGTCATTCTGCACTAGCCAAACAGCTCGTTTTTATCAACGGCAGCATAGTTGAATTAAAGTCGATAAAGAGGTGGTGCGTAATGTGTATCGATTTGGTATTCTTTGTATTTTTCTATGATCTTCCGAAGTGTAAAAATCTAATCATTTATTGATTTTCCTCGCCTATAACCACGCCTTTGGCAAAGGGTTCTAGCCGGATGCACAAAATACCCGACAAAATTTTGTATGCGATGTTGAGAAGACTAATCTTTAGTTAGCGCAATTCTGAGTATCTCCTTTCTTTCGGCCGACAGGCTATCCTAATCAGCAGCCTTATACGACTTAAGTTTGGGTATCCATGTAATAATTTCTTCTAGGTTGGATATTTTACCCATTATCGTCCAAGTTGAAAGAATTGTTCGCCATAAGAAGGGAAGGGAAGACAGTTCGACACTGAGCAGCTTGGAAAAGTGTTCTCTCTGTAGATCTTCAACACTAATTGCGTGCTCTTACAGTATTGCCATTTCATCACGGCAAGCCTCTATTCTGTGATGGTATCTTTGGGTAGATCGCTTATCCCACTGATATTACCTTCGAGCATTACCCTGTAGGTAGAAATGACGGCTTCTAGAACCACTGCTCAGAAAACCCAGTTGGAATGGTTAGGAGTGGTTAGTCTTGTGGCACTAAAGTTGACAAATATCTACCATCGCCCAGTAGAAAAGTCACCGCGTAACGATCTGTCACGCAGGCCGCCGCTGTACTGGGTTCCGATTGACATTCAGCAACTCAGAGCCTGAAGACGAGTTAGTCCAACAGGTGACCCAGTGTGCAACCCTGTTGCTCAAAAAGGTCATCATGAGACTACCTCGCCCATGGCATTATTGCCTCTGTTTGTGACCTTAATTGTTTGTTGAAGGGTGTGAGTCTGATTAAGTAAAGTGAAAAATGTGTATGATCCTAACCTGCTAGATACCTTCTTTGGATTGACAATGCATTGGTTTTTCAAATGGCAGGTTCTAGCATGCAGCATCGACTTATATCGTCCTTGGGTGCATGTGCCTTTGGTTATCTTTTGAAACCTACCACATCATAGGATGCACTTCTGGTGACGAATTGGTAATGATTCAATAGTGCTTTTAGATGGTTGTCTGAGAGATTGAGGGAGACGTGGTCAGCAAACGTTCTGGCAGTCTCTTGCGATAATAGTTTGCCAACGTGTCGATTTTTGCCTGGGGTCTATGCCAACATTATCAATGAGCAGGGAATCTACGCCTGTTCGATGTCTTGAATTTCCTGCCACGAAGTCGGTCACTTGGAATAAATGTTTGCGTTGAACTCTGCCAAGAGTATCTTAGCGTAACTCTTGAAAAATTGTTCTTAATTTTTCAGAAAAAGCCTTTTATTTTTATAATTTGAGAAATTTTTGGTTTGGTATTCTTCCGAAGATCAAAAATTCTGCGAATCGTATATATCGGAGAACTGTCCGCTCCGACGGATATATCGATAGGGCCGATTTCTCCTTCCTGAAAAGGTTACTCTTTCGTCAAAGCTTCTAGATCCATTAAATCTGAATTAAGTTGTTATTTCACTTTTCACCACATACATTTCAAAGTTCATTCCCTATAAATATTTCTCTCCAAAATAGAATTCGTTCAAGACGTTGCATCTCGAGGACTAGGTCTGGTGTACTCGCTTTCCGACAGTAATAGCCAAAATGACTTGGCTAACTCTTTGCTCGATCAACTTATCGGCGGCAAAAAGAAAGTCAACCAAGTGGCCGAAGACACTGAACTCTTTGCCGAAGGAATGCTTGGAAAAACCCCAACCGGTGGCAATATAACAACATACAAAGAACTCTGCAGTCTAGCATCGGATCTTAATCAACCAGAAATGATTTATCAATTTATGCAATTGGCCAATCACAATGCCACATGGACCAGTAAATTGGGAGCAGCTTTCGGTTTAAAATCCATTTCTAAAGATGCCAAAACAAAAATGCAACCGTACTTGGGAAAAATCATTCCACGTTTGTATCGCTACAAATATGATCCAACGCCAAAGATTCAAAATTCTATGATTTCCATTTGGGATTCCATTGTTGCTGATTCGAAGGCCGTCACCGAGGAATACTATTGGGAGATAATGAAGGAGATTCTCGATAATCTGACGTTTAATGAGTGGAGAGTGCGAATAGCTTGTTGTTTGGCTGTCCGGGATCTTATACGACGAACAAATGGCTTGAGGTTAAGAACAGAAGAAGCTGCATCAAAAAAGAAGCCCAACGCTATGGATGTTGGTGAGTTTTAATTCTGGTACATTCTTTCTTAATGAATTTAGTTTTTCATATTCATTAACATTGTAGATAATGAAGTTCCTGAGCCTGAATTAAAAGAACTCTGGTCACAGCTGTTCCGAGTAATGGACGACATACATGAGGGCACACGTCTAGCTGCTCAAGGCACAGTTTTAACTTTAAGCAAGGTAAGTTTTTTAGTTAGGCATTGACAGTTATCCAATTATGATATTTAATCTTCTTCTATTAAAGATTTGTGTAAAAGCTGCTTCCAGTGACCATGGAAAATCGGGACTAGCTGTTGCGTCTTCCATTCTGCCCCTGCTTCTAGAAACTGGTGTTGGTCATACAGTTGCTGACATACGCAAAGTCAGCATTCAAACTATTTCCGAAATGATCGAGTCCTCAGGATCACTCATAACCCCGCATTTACCTTCGTTGATTCCATGTTTATTGAAGGCTACTGGAGAACTGGAATCATCTAAGTTGTCATACTTATCAACAAGACTTGGAGCCGAAGCTGAAGCTCAGGAAGCTGTTGATTCTATCAGAGCTGAGGCAGCAAAATCACATCATACTATGGAGACCACATCAAAAGTAAGTCATTAGATCTGGAATGGAATTTTGTATTCAACATTTTATTTGGTTTTCAGTGTATCCGTCATGTTGATTATGCAGCTTTTGAGAAGATGACTCCAGAAATCTTAGAGCTCATCAAGAGCAGCATGAATTTGGGCACTAAAATTGCATGTGCACATTTTGTCTGTTTGGTAATTAAATAATATTCAACCCAAATTGGGAATCTAAATTTGTGCTAAATACCAAAATCTACAGATTAGCATCCGCTTGGGCAAAGAAATGACTCCACTTGTAGGCAAGTACTTGGGTGCCTGTTTTACTGGTTTAAAGGATCGCAATGCAACGGTAAGGAAGTACTATGCCAGTGCACTTGGTCATCTAATGGGACTTGCCAAAGTAAGTATTCTTCTCGATTCCAAATATAATCTCTCATTAAATTTTTTCTTGTGTGTGTTTTTTTTTTAGGAGCAATCCATTAAGAATCTCTTTGTTAAGCTTGATGAACTCTACACAGAGAATCCATCGAATCGATCAATCGCTCTGACCATCCAATCGATTAACAAACGGCATCATGAACTTCTCAAAGACTACACAGACAGCACTATTCCTTTGATTTTCTATGCCATGCATGAGGAATCGAATGAAGAGAACAAAAGTAACATTGAACTGTGGAAAGATCTGTGGAATGAAGTTAGTCCAGGTGATGCTGGCATTCGGCTCAATTTGAACGTGATCATACCCAAGTTAGAGAAGTCGCTTGAAGATCCCAGCTGGTTGAGAAAGGCACAGAGTGCTAATGCCATAAATACTATTGCCAAGCGATTGAATACAACGCTAGAAGATGCAGAACGTTTAAGACTAATTAACTTGCTCCTAGTTGCACTTCAAGGTAGAACTTTCCAAGGAAAGGAACGTCTCCTTCAGGCTCTAGCTGGCCTCTCCAAAGGTTTGGATAAGAATCATGAAGTATGCAATAAAATAATCGATGCAGCTCTCAAAGAATGCAAGAAGGAGGAACCTCAATATCGAACTCTTGTTCTAAGTTCATTGGGCGATATCCTGGAAGAACTCGAAGCCGATCGCTTTGAAGAGGTATATAATATGATTTGGTATTTATTGGATAAGAAAGATCTCAAAAATGAGGAAGACGATGATATGGGTGAACTGAATGCTGACCAACGTAATAAAAGAGCAAATCAATTCAACAAGCTTAAGGAAACTGTCTGCGAAACACTTGGCAAATCTTGGCCAAAGAACTCTGAAACTACCCAAGCAAAGTATCAAGTTCAATTTGCTGAACGCTGTTCTCAGTGCCTGAAGGATAATACACGTCCAGTTCAAGTGAGCTTAATAATTGCATTGACTAAATTTGTAGAGCGATTGAAAATTCTTGAACCTGAGACAGCTGAAAACAAAGAAAAGAAACAAAAGGTTGATTCGTCAAATGAATCGATAAAAGAAAAGATTTGTACTGATGTCTTGGGAACCGTTACTTATGCTTCAGGTATAAAAAAAATCTATTTTGTGTGAAGTTCCTTTGACTTTATTTGTTTCTTTTTTGTTTCTAGGTCTGCCTCATACTGGTTTGAAGAAAGAATCTTTAAATATTGTTCTCGTTTTGATTAAGAAACTCTCTGAAGCCCACGACGAACGGAATTTAAATCTTGTTAAGAAGGTATTTGAAGAGTCATTGCAGCGTTTCGAAAAAGATTCAGCTCCAGAGGTGCGTTGTCGCATTAAAGACATCGAAGAAAAGCTCAGTAAGATTAAGAGTTAGATGCTTCAATTTTGTATTATTGCGAGGTGAATTTTCAACTGTTTTTATGCCCGTTGAATTGGTTCAAGGGATACACGATTATGCTAAGAATGATTTAAATACTAAAATAAATACTCGTGAAACGAGTCTATGCAAACAAAAACTATTTTTCTTTTTTTTTTAAGTCCATTAAAAGAATTAGGTTCATATTGATTTAATAATCACCCATATCATAAATTTTATCCCGAAAAAAAAATTGCAGAATCTATCATAGTAGAAAATCGAATAAAAATTGCAATTCCGTAGCGGTTCTGTGATACCTTTTTAATTAACTCGTACATTTTTCCAAAACTAAATTGAAATATAGTCCAAAGATAAAAAAAATTATAGAAGAGAAGATTATGAAAAAATTAGAAAATACGTTCCATAACAAACCACATTTTAACACAAAAAAGATGTCAAGTTTGGGTGGTGTACGACGCTTAATTTAGTCGAAAATCGCGTTTAAAGATAAAAATTCGTTTCATGCGATACGTAGATTGAAAGGTGGCACTCCCTAGGTCATGAATATCTTAGATGCCTAGTTAGCCAAAAAAACACATTTGAAGATTTAAACTTTGATGGGTCTAGGACGGTAAGTTTAGTCGCAAATCGAGTTTAAAGACCCTTTTTTCGTTTTAAAGGATTTTTCGATTGAAAGGTAGTACGCCCTAGATCTCCAATATGCAAAAAGTAATCAAGTACCTACTGTGGTTGGGCAGCTTCGCGGTTTCTCAGGATTTGTATCAAGTATACTCATCGGTGAAGGGCCCTGGCCCTATGGGGCTGCATCAACAACTTGTGTGTTACAATATAGAAAAATGCAATAAAGTCAAAGTTATGGCTGTATTGCACTTTCAAGAGTGAAATAGAGTACTTCCAAGAGTGCAGTAAAGTCAAAAATTTCGTTTTGGACTTATTATATTCTACTTTATTTCATAGCACCTCTTAGAAATGACAGAACAGCTTTTTTTGTAAACAATTTTTATAAATAAAAAAATGATTTTTTTTTTAAATACGACTCTAACGATTTTCGAAGTTTCTTTTTCTAAAAATTCAACTTAAAAAAGAAAAATAAAATGGCCTGCCTAGTTTGGAGCCCAAATCCATTTAAGAAAATATTTAAGTCATTTTTGTAATGAATTTTATGTTTTTTTTCAATTTTTTTTATAAAATTTGTAAAAAATTTGCACAGCAACCAGATTCTATAAAAAAACGAATCGTACACTATTTCACGATTTTCAAAAACGAAAGAAAATATGCCAAAAACTGGTTCAGGTAAATAGTTATATTAATCGAATTGTCAAGACTGGGAAAAAGCACAGAACATCAGTTAATACATAAAATGAAAATTTAAAGTTTCGTTCTCAAACAAATTGAAAATACTGCATTTTTCAACCCTCTAGAAACCATAGAATGACGCGAAAATAACTGCCAGATCTTTGAATTTCAAATAAACACGCTTAAACCTTATAATGGTTATCACTGCACTCCCAAATTTTCCTGTTGGATCTTTGAATACTGACAGAAATTTCAAAATAAATACAAAAAAAAAACTTGTGGGTGATTATGAACTCTCTCTGAAACAGAGAAGAGCATTGAGCTTTTCAAGATTATTATAAAAACACAAAGTAATAATGATGCAACTTTAAATTTATTTGTTTATTTTGTATCCAATTTATTATGTAACACATTTCGGTTAGTGATCTTCTCAAGTATTAATATTTTTTTTTGTCAGCGAAATCAACATCTAAAATTAAAAATTAAAACAAAGAATTAAATATTCCTTGAATTAATTTAATTGAAAAAAACTTAAACTTACTCTTCAGTCTTAAGAGTGTAATCCATTTGACATGTTACTTTTTTGCATTTTCCATCAAGTCCAACTTCTTCATAATCATCACCCATCTTGGATTCTGGATAGTACTTCAGAAAGATCATCTTTCCTTGAGAGTTTTCATATCCACAAACTGGCTCAGTTACTTGAGTTTAATTAAAAAAAAAAACAATTAAAATATTTACAAAAAAAAAGTCCCATTAAAACCGGATTTATTAAACTTACCCGCTGAGCAAGTGTCAAAGTAAGCAATCATCATTAGAAATGCTACTACGATAGCTAATAGGTACTTCATATTTTTGTATCTTTTTACTCTAGCTTTATCTGGAGGTTAGGAAAGTTTAGAGTGAATATTGTGAAAGCGAATGACTGCCCTTTATATAGACCTGTTGGACTATTTTATAGAATATTGTTGTGAGACATTATGGAGTCACATTAAAAACAAAGAAAATATACAACCTGTCCGGTCGCACATAACAGTTCTTTTGATACAAGTAAAGTGTAGGTTGAGACTTAATGATTTTTAATGTTTATGTTTAAAAATAGAATGTATTAGCTAAGAAGAAAATTAAAGATAGGTGAAATGTACTTAGGTACTACAAATTTATTAGGGGTTATCGTGAGTACAAAATTCCCTGGGAAAGTTTCCCTCGTGAAAAATTTGGGAACGTAAATACCGAAGGAATATTTCCGTCAAAATTTATTGGTATCGGGAACATAATTTCCTACATTTTTTTTTTGTTATTTACGAAAGAAAAAAATATTTCCAGGGAAACAAATTTCAATGGAGATTCCCGATTATAAATGTTAAATCTATTTTAGAGAATTCTGGCGATACCCATTCATGCCAGAATGTAAGTATCTCTGGGATGAGACATTTTTTACATTTTTTTTTTCATAATACTTATACAGTCCCTTAAACTAACCAAGTTGGGTATAATCAACAACAAAAGGCAATAACAAATGGTAATCAAATAAAACTAGTTTCACAGACTGTTAAAATATCAATAAAAAGTTGAAGAAATATTTGATATTAGTAAAACAGATGTTTAGTCAATTATTATCCAATTAGATGATCTTTTGTTTGTGCATCATAGTTTGTTATTTTTGTATTTCCTTTATTTTTTTCAACTACTGTTCCATACAATTTTTATTTATAATAATAATTTTTATTATTATTTGGTTTTCAAATTAGGTACTGTAGAAAATTAAACTTTAAACACTGAAAGATTATATCAACAACTGTGAGACGTATAGTGCTTGAAAAAATTGTCTTATATTTGTAATTACAAACTGCAACGTTAGTATTTGCTGTTCAAACTAACTCAGCCAAAACACCAGATAGAGTTTGCACAGAGCTTCCATATCACAAATTAGTTAGTGTCCAATAGAACTATTCAAGAACCCAGCCATCTTGACCATGCTGCTTGGTGTAGAGCAATGGATTCTTTGATTTTTAGTCCCGTAGTGAGTGGAGAAGAAAATACAAAAGTGAACTATACGGAGACGGACTATTTACTAGGGGGGGTAAAAAGTTTTTTTTTTTAATTTTTAAAAAGTCTCGGCGATTAAAAGGTGCTAACGGGTTCGGTTAAATTATACTTAAATATTTCATTTCATTACTTTAAGCCTAAGTGTCTCCAGATTGTGGTTTAATTTTTGAAAAAAAACTTATTTTTGCTTTAAAATCACACATGCTTTGCTAAACTTACTAGACAAAAAGGAACGCCTGATTTTATGGCAAAACGTCGAAAAAGATTTATGACCCCAAGATTTGAAAACTAAATACTATTAATATTGAAATAATATGATTCAATTTTTCCTGAAAAAAACCATTAATTGTAAATATTCTGAATTATCACATTTGTCAACAAGGATTTTGTTGCCCACACTTTGATAAAGGTTTTGGATGTGCTGAACGAATCCGAAGTCAGAAATGTTAAATTAGCGCTAATAGAAACATTCTGACTTTGAATTCGAGTTCAAAGTTTAGGCAACAAAAAAAAAATTAAATTTAGTTGACCAGTGTTATTTATTGTTATACATTTCGAATCGCGCGCCATATTTAATTCTAATTTTGTAAATATTATTTTAAATTTACTTTTACTTAAATACATTTTTGCTGATGAATTTTTTTTTTTGGCATGTACATATGTACTTAAGTTCATTTCTTATCGATTCAAGTCAATTTTAACATTAAACCAGAGGCAGAGGATAAAACCAAATTTAAAATTATTGTTAATTGTTTTTGTTGTTTGGCACCATTTTATCACATGTGTGCCCCAGGAGGTCTCACAGCTGTAACGGACCAAGTAAAAAAAATCCAAATCTAGTGCCAAAATCTGCTCAAGGCTTAACTCTATTTATTAGGGTCTGTTATTAGTTCGGTCAAAAAGTATTTCGTTTCAAATTGTCATTTGTTCGAAAAAAAATTCACCATAAGATTCAATGGTAGCGTATTTACTTTAACTGGTTATATCTCCGAATTCACTTTTTGTGATTTCAGCTTTTAGGCCTCCATATGTGCATCAATGTGAAGTCATTCGGTTAGTTAAAGTAGTATTTAGTCAGGACTTGATCTTCTTGGTTTCCTCTTTTTCTAAAATAAATCTGACCTCTGTAAATTGTATGGAACTTACTTATCTTACTTTTTGCAAAACTGGCTGTGAACTATAAGGTGCTAGAGTGTAATTTTCCATAGTGTTTTGCATCATTTCGAACACCCACTAATATTATTTAAATCATTAAGGTAATGAGGTATTTTGTCATTACAAAATCAATAGAATCTTATCAAATATATTTAATTTTTTAATGTCGTATCAAAAATTAATCAACTAACAATGGATCTCTAACTAAGTTAACATAAACTCCTCCTTTTGCACTTAGAAGCAATCCTCTAGGATCTAACTTCATTTTTGTGTGGGATTTTTCACAAGGTTCCACATAGTGACTCCTCAAAAAGTTTACCAGCCCCATTTTAGATTGGAAAATTCCTAAACGTTCTCCAATACAAGCTCGTGGTCCCACACCAAATGGAACATAAGAAAATGATGGTATATTTGGTCTATTCTCAGCAGAAAATCTTTCGGGATCGAATTCATCCGGATTTGGGAAATACTACAAAAAAATAGAATAAGAATTATACGCGTAACCAAAGGAATCATAAACTTATGTAGTTTTTGATTGGACGTCCAGAAGTGTCCGGAAGCATTCAGAACTGTCATTTGTGTCCCAATAAATCAGTTTCAGAAGACTTCTGGACTCTTCTGGATGTCCAATCAAAAACGATATTATAAAAATTAACTACATACTTTTGGATCTCTATGAATCGCATAAATTGGATAGTAAATCGGCATTCCATTTGGAATACTAAATTCAATATGCGGTTTCAATGATAATTCCTTCTCATTAGCATTCAAAGTACATTCTCGATCTAAGAAAGGTTGCGGTGGATACATTCTTAAAAGCTCCTGAACCACCATATTCAAATATTCCATTTCATTAAGCGATTCATAGGTGATTTTTCCTCCACTTTTAACTAATGAATCTTTTATTTCTTCACGCAAACGCTTCTGCAAATCGATTTTCCTTGATAATTCATGCAATCCAAATGATATTACCGAAGATGATGTTTCGAAACCAGCTGTGAAGAAAATTGCCGCTTGCGCTACAAATTTGTCAGTATCAACACATTCTCCTTCTGCTTCGGCAGTCTTCTTTAACTCAACTAGAATGTCAATTAAATCGTTTCTTGGTACTCCAGTTTTTACTCGCTCAGCCATAACAAAGTTGATAGAGTCTCGGAGAAACTTGGTTGCTTCTTTAGAAAAAACCTTTATTCGAAGAAACTTTACCAGCTTTGGCATAAAGAAAATTATTAAAAACTCAAAAGCCTTGTAAGTTGTCCACGTAAAAATTGGTTTGCCATTTCTTCGGAATTCACTGTTTGGATCTTTTAAACTATTTGCCCTCACTCCATAAGCAACAGAAGCAATAACATCCGTTGCATAGAGGGCGCTGATGTCTTTAACTTCTTGAATACAATTTTTTTGATCTTTCGTCAATCTACAAACATATTCATGTAATTCATTTCCTATCTAGAAATTCAATACAAATTTTAGAAATACAATCAAAAAAATATCGAGTACAAACTAACCTCTTCAATTAATGGAAACATTTGTTTCAATTTTCCTGTGGTAAAAACTGGCGATATTTTAATTCGCATTTCCTTCCAATGGGGAGCTTTTATAAAGAAAAGATTATTAAATGCTAAAGCATCCGCATGGGGATCTGTCGATGCATAACGATTTGCGAATCGATTGTATTCTTTGACAAAAATAGTTTTCGCCAAATCGGGATCTCTGATAACAAGAGCTGGTCTATTGAACATGTAGACCCCAAAAGCAGGTTGATTTAGTATATTTTCACTGTTATATAATTCAGCCAATTGCTCAGCAGGACTACTTGTCATTGAAAGCATTCCTTTGAGATTACCAAGTAGTGGAAATGGCTCAGCATAAGGTACATTTTTCGTCTTCCAGTAAGAATATTGGTGCTTCATCCAAACGTAAAGTATTGTAAAAATGCCTATTAGGACCAGAAGTCCTATTGTTAGTATCATCGTGTCTTACAGCTGAAATTAAGTAGAAAAAATTGCAAAATTAGCACTCATTTACAGTAAAATAATAAAACGGTTCATTATCCAGGTAAACATGGAGTAATTTTGTGATATCTTGGTTTATTTATTCCAGCTCTGTTTTTGTTTTTAAATTCCACCCTATTTGCCTATTAATGAACAAAAAACAGGACTGGAACAAAGTAACCTACATTTCAGAAAGTCGTCCAGCTAATAATGTGATCAAAACTTTAACATATAAAAGATTTTCGGTACAATAAGGTGCATCTATTAAAAAAGTGTCTAACCACCGGAAGAGTTTAATTTTTATTAATATATGTTTTTTTTTTTTTTTTTTTTAATTTTCACTATTTTCATAATTCATTATTAACTGAGGTGAAATACTACGCGGCCAAAATGCGATTATGATACAATAAAGTGGAGTAGATGATTATGCACGCGTGTTTTTATGTTCAGGTGAATGCAGAATTTACAAATATTGAAAATTAAACACCCAAATTGGTCTACGAGATCAGTCAGTTATAGTTGGCATCACTGTTTCGATTCCAGGTACATACATGTAGGTAGATAAAAGTGTCACCGATCGGCACTGATAGAATGTATATGATAATACATTTAGCATAATAATGGGAACTTTATTAATTGTTTTAAATAATTTTTAGTACTAACTTCAAATAAATACCAACTGTTCACTTATCTATTCGTTTTGAAACTAAAAACCAAAAACGGAATTTCTATTACTTTTATACAGATCTATAACTATATGTATGTATGTATGCAAGTGTATCATCATCATTTATGAATTTTATTTGTTTAGTTTTTATATTTGGCAAAAAAATTAACGTAGAGAGAAGTACTTCAAAGAAATCCACATCCGGAAAAGAGATAAGAATGTGATATTTTTATTGAAGATTTTTATTTTTATATGTACATAATATCAAAATATAATAATAAAGATTACGATTTTTAGTTTAGGGGTTGTTTTTATTAAAGAGCCGCGAATTTTAGAACCTCCCATATTTTTATGAATTTTCAAATAATTTTCGATCGATTAAGATGACAAATTAGAAGGCCATTGATTTTTTTTGTTTACCCCTACAGTGTTATACATACGCCACAGTGACCCATTGCGATCGTAGTTCTCATAATAGTCAAATGTCTTTGACAATTCTCTTTAGATCTTAATAGATATATGAATTAAACGAAAACTGAATACAGTAAAAATAGCCCTCGAAAATATGGTGTTACTACGTTATAATTTACAAAGTTTCAGATCAATAAGATAATTGAATCGATGAGTGTAAGAACCGTACAAGTCCAATTTCATAGTTTTAAGAACAAACAAATATAAAAGAGTTTTATAGAAAAACTATCAACTTAAAAAAAAAAATAATGTTTTTTCTCTGAAATAAAATTTTGAATTTGTACTGTTCTTACACTCACCAATTGGAAGTGGACTTCTAAGATTTTATTACATTGCTAGTTTTTAGTTGTTAGTTAGTTTGTTTGTTAGATTATTAGATTGTTATTTTGTTGGTTTGTTAGTTTGTTTGTTTGGTAGTTACAAATGAAGTGAGGGAGGGATAATATTGTTGCTACAAATGTTCTTGATAAGCATTAAATAATTTAATTTTTGTTTTGTTTTTAACATTTTAATTTATGCAGTGGTGGTCCAGTATAACGAACGATATAATGTCCAGATTCAATTCGTTATATCGAAAATTCGTTATAACGAAACATTTTTTTCATACAAATCTTTAGTTAGTAAGGTCATAATTTTGAAATGAAAGAAAGGTTTGTAAAAAATCTACTAACGGTACCTCCCCTAGAATAGTTTTTTTTCAATTTTGGCTTTCCCTTAAACAGCTGAACCAATTTTGATGAATTTCTACGATAGTTCCTTACTAACTTTAAAATTATTTAATATCAAAATTTTCAAAAACATAATTTTTGGATTTTTAAAAAATCTTTTTTGAAAACTCAATTTTTCAAAAACAGGTTACAGTACTTTTTTGATATGCATTAATATTTTCTAGAAAATGGCAGGCCAACAATTTTTTTAACAAGGTTTGAGAATTTTTATAAATGTGTTAAGAAAATAATATTGTTTTTAACGGCTATAACGACTTTGAATTTTTTTCTAAAAATGTATCTTTCTTAATCAAATCAAATGGGATACTTAGTTCGGAGCTCAAAATAATTTATGAAGTTTTTTTTGGGCTATTCCATTATCGCGGGTGCAACATGAGTGAAAATGTTGCACTGACTTTTTCAAATAGAAAAATAAGCATTTTTAATGAAATGCCTACATTTTTGTTTCTTCTCTCTGATTCATGGTCAACAGTTTGAATCAAATATCTAATAGCAACCCAGGAAGCATTAAAGTGACATCGCATTGCAACACAATCAGTCCTATACTTATTCTCAGATTATTGCACAAAATCAAAAAATGTCTGCTATTTGTGAATCATTTTTAATATTAATTGTACACATTTCGAAGGATACCATATCAATCGAAAACTAAGCCATACCAAATTTGAGAAAACAATGAGCCATTTATTTTTTAAGCTTACTTAGATTTCTGTTTATGAACGAATAAGTCAATGTTGTCAATACGTGGTTCAAAGTTATAAAACATCAAATTGTAGGGTAATAAACTTACTGCATCATTAGTTTGCATGCATCGATTTCAGTTTACTCGAAAACTTGGAATTTTAATGTTTTATCATAAACTAAGGCTCATAAAAGTTGTTTTGTAATTTATTTTAGATGTTCTTTTAAATATTTGCATCCAAGAACTATAAAAATACTGCGATTTAAAGGTTTATGTCCATAATCGTCTCCAGCGGGATCGCCCTTTTGTCATTTTAGTAATGAATTTTATTTTTTTTTAACATTTCTTATAAAATTATTTATTTTTGTAAACTTTATAAGAAGCTTTAGTTTGCACAGCAACTTTTACCCTAAGAGAAAGTACATGGGACCCAGTCGTGCATTTAATTTTTGTAAGCGATATATTTAGAATTGTTTAACAATTAATATTTGAAGGACTCGCCTTTTTCGATAATGACATAAATTTAATGTCATTTTCAACCATTTAATTTTTTTTTCGAGTATTTTAAGCGTAGGGATAAAAAACTCTTGAACATACGGAAAATTCTTATTTTTCCCATAAGAAACTGTAGGCGACTACAAGGGTCAAAATTAAAATCTGGAACAATTAGTTGAATTATTTGGAAATATTTGTTTTTTCACTTTGGAGCTTGATCTAAAAATAACGAACAGTTAACTCTCCCACAATTTTTTGTCACTGTCCTTTTTATAGTAAAAACTTTAACTATAAAAGCAAGTAGGCAGGTACGTGTATATAATTCTGTATTTATTTCTATTTAATTTTTTTTTCTGGTGATTTGGCTGTGCCATGAAATAAAACCAAATGCAATATAGTTTATTTCGAGTATTCGCTGAAAGAGATCAAAACCTTCCCACACATAAATTGAACTAAAATTTGTAAAATAAATCTCAAAAAAGTCAAAGTCTTAAAGAAGGCAGCAAATCTCATATTTTATTATTTTAATTTATTTACAAAAATGCTAATTTATCATCAAAGACTCGATTGCTGTTTTGAGTCTTTGACAAATTATTCAAAATTTCCATTGCGTTGTATCTTACATTAAACATTAATTTGATTTCCTTTTTGGGTTATATAATTTTTATTTACAAATCTTACTCCACTAATCTTAAACACTAATTTTGTTCGACAAAGAGCGGATCCTTGACAAATTTACAATAAAGTCCTCCTTTAGCTGACAACAACACTGCCTTTGGATCGAATGTTAATTTCTTGTGTGATTTGTCGCAGGTGGTGACGTAATGGCTTCTCAAGAAACTAATTAATCCAATCTTAGCCTTAATAATTCCCAAACGTTCTCCAATACAACTATGTGATCCAGATCCGAAAGGCATGTATGAGTAGGGTGTCAAATTTGCCTTATTCTCAGCAGAAAATCTTTCTGGATCAAACTCCTCAGGATTTGGGAAGTACTGAAAAATAGTTGTAAGAATTATTGAATACAAAAATTACATTCTATTTGTTAGATTAATACCTTTGGATCCTTGTGAAGGGCATAGGTTGAAATATAAATGGGCATTCCATTAGGGACATTAAAATCACAATATGGCTTCAAGGAATACCCTGTTTCGTCCTTAGACAATGTACATTCTCGATCCAAAAACGGCAACGATGGATACAACCTCAATATTTCCATAGTTACCATATTTAAGTATTCCATTTCTTGAAGAGCATCGTAGGTAATGTTTCCATCAGTTTTTTCTAAGAATTCTTTGATTTCTTCTCGCAGGCGATTTTGAACCTCTAGATTCTTTGATAGTTCATATAATCCAAATGAGATAGTTGAGGAAGTAGTCTCAAAACCAGCAGTAAAGAATACAGCTGCCTGTGCGATAAGAACTTCATCGCTTATTTTATCACCAGCAAGTGCGGCTTCCTTTTTCACTGATACAAGAGTGTCTATCAAATCATTTCGAGTTGTACCGCTCTTTGTGCGTTCATTCATTACATAGCTTATGGTTTCCCGAATAAATGCAGCTGCCTCCGTGGAGAACGTCTTCCAACGGAATAATTTCACAAATTCTGGTAAGAAGAATATACCATTGAAGTTTATGGTTTTGAATGTTGACCATTTGAATATTTCCTTTCCTTGTCTTCTGAATTCACTGTTTGGGTTTTTTAAACAATTTGCATCCAAACCAAACGCCACAGAAGCAATGACGTCTGTTGTAAAGAGTGCACTGATTTCTTTAACTTCTTTGATACAATTTGTTGAATCCAAAGGTGTCTTGCATAAATGTTGATCGAGTTCTATTCCAATCTATAACAAATAAGGTAATCAAAATTTTCTCCTCCAAAATACCAACAAAAAGGAAACTTGTTTACCTTTGCAATAAGTGGAAACATCTGCTTCAATTTGCCACTTGTGAAGACTGGCGTTAATTTTGTTCGTATATCCTTCCATAGTGGATTTTTGACAAAGAATATATTCAAATGACCCAGAGGATCACCATGCGGATCACATGCACCATACCGATTTGAAAATTTGTTGAAATCTTTGATCATTATGGTTTTGATTAAATCCAGGTCACGCAATAAAAGTGCCGGCTTATGGAAGACATGAATCCCAACAACTGGTTGGTCCTGAGCGTTTTTGTGATTGTATAAGCCAGCTACATGTACTGCAGGATTAACTGTCATACAAATTAATTCTTTGAGATTTCCAAAGATTGGATTTGTTGCAATGGAGCACACATTGTGTTTTTGCCAGTATGAGTAATGATGTTTTATCCAAAAGTAAAGGGCCGTTATGACTCCGGTTAGGATTAGCAGCCATTCTGAGATACCCATGGTTGGGAGTAACTAAAAGAAAGTCAGTTAATTTTATTAGTTTATTGAATTGTAAAAAAAATTAAAGTGGATTTGAATTTCAATTTGAAGATAAATATAATTTTGCTATGTAAACTTTGCAGAAGTTTTATTGGCCTAAATAATAGTTGACTGTTAATACTCCACACTTTTGTTTCATACGTAAGATGTTTATTAAATTGACAATCGCATTGCAGTTAACACCAATTTAAATATTTCTGTGATTTCCGCATGCATTTTGGTCTACATTCCAAAGAATCCTAATTCTGCCATCATGTCAGATTGCCTAAGTCGCACTAAAGGCAACAAAGTCTTATAATACCCACTCCCAGTCTTGTATGGGATGATGCTGTGAGCATGATCAATTAATTGGACAAAAAGAATGATGTGATACTGTACTGGCTAATGGGTTCCTGGCATTTTGTTGTTCGGAAAACAAAGAGACAGGCTCTCTTGCACGCGGCAGGGGTCTCAGCACTTCTTATTGGTACCAATCCAAACTATGGTATCGGAGAAATCATTAATCAAAATCAAGATCAAAAAGGAGGATGAGGACGAAAGAAAAAAAAATGAGAATTGTGCCTTTTGTACTATTAACAAATTTACAATTATCGGTAAGACGTAAGACGACGGAGACAGCATCGTGGAATAAAATAGATCAAACTTTTAAAAATTTCTAATATGGGGGTGATGTATTTTAAGAAGCTTTAGTGATAAAATCATCGAAAGTTCTTGACTGTCAAAAACGGGGCGTGATTTTCGAATAAAGAGGACGTAAAGTTCACCAGCAAAATGTTATTTTTTGTTGCCAAAATATATAAACTTTGGAAATACAAAAATGAAATCACAACAGAAGCGCAAAAAAACTGAGCTATTAAAATTTGTTTATTTTTCTATGCAATATTTCAAACAACTTTACAAATGCAGGTAACAAACAAACAAATTTTAAGCGAACTGTACGAATTTGATATTCTTTTATCTCACTTCTTTTGTAGCAGACCTATGCAAACAATTGTTTATGTTGCAATTATTATTTTTTTGTGATTTATCATTAAGACATTTTCACGTTTTCAAAAATAATCACTCGAATTGTTTCTGTCTGATTATTTACATTTCTTAATCTATTTTTTTTTCTTGTAACCACGCAATACCCGATTTCTTTCACGTCGGCAATTATAAAACGCAATATTTTTGAATGTGTAATTTTCCGCTGAACATTTTACTACCCAGTAGGTAAGGTCAGTAAATAAAGTTCAGATTATGTCCTGCGAGTTATAAAATTTTGACATAATAGATCCTTAAAAAAAAACAAAAATATTTTAAACAAAACGTAATAGAGTCCACTCAAACTTGAAAAATGTTCTTACTGTTTTACAGAAAAATATATTACTTAAACAATCCAACGTCTCGCCTCTTTGGAAACTGATTGTTAAATTATAAATTCAAAATCTTTTATAGTCTCGGTAAAGTTACCGCATGTGTTTGTTCATTTAATCAGTATTATGTTTAATCTATTATCACTGAGCTGGTTCTCTTTAAATATTCAAGTTCTTGAATTAAAAAAAAAATGTATAAAGAAGCAATTGAGAATATAAGTACGATTAAAATTGAATGCATTAGATTATATTGGTTGTAGGTGTACTCAAGTAATTGGGAGTGATATCTTGGTGTTACGCTATTTTGTCAATAATTATTGTCATTTGAGTGTATTTAAGAGTGCTAGACATTATTATCGTGATTTATGACTTGATATCATAGAGTTCATAAAGTATTTATTTTAAGACTGAGGCGATAGCAAAGATAAAGTTATTTCTAGACCTGTAGAACTATCAAATTGTGCATTTACTTGGTGCATCAAAGAGGTTAGAGGTTTGCATCAGAACTAACATTTCAATAATGGAGAAGTAAAAGTGGATTTTATTTTGCCGCCTGTGCGTCTGTACGTACACTCAGAAAAAAATCGTTGTTATCCCAAGAACTTTCCATTGTTGTAAGAGCAACAACTAATTCTTAATTTTTAACAATCAAGATAGAACAATTTTGGGTTGGTTACGTTTGCCCGCCGAACAAAATCCCGTGTAACGAAATCCCGCCGATCAGAATCCCGTGTCACGAAATTCCGCCGAATATTACCTCTCGTTAGCGCTGTATTTCATATGAAATAGGTGACTCGATTTCATGAGAATCAACAAGAACGAAGTTTCCTACTATTTTGTTTTTTTGGAGACAGCGCTGGATTGTAGCTCTGATTTCAGTGACTCGAATCGATGAGAATCAACAAGAACAAAGCAAAAAAATTCGTCGTTCAAATAATAGTATATAAGCTTTTGAATTTTTTTGAAATTTCTTCAGAATTGATTTGGATTTCTTAAGAGTAGGTCGATTTCGTAATTTTTTTTGTATGAACAGAATTCGTCGTTCAATTTAAATATATAAACTTTTAAATTGTTTGAATTTTCTTTAGTTACGTTTCAGATTTCGTCGAATGAGGTCGGGCTTTTTAAATAATTTGTTCTTTTTAGAATTTTATTTTGTTTTTAAAAAGATTTGGCTTGAATTCACACAATAATTACTAACGACATTGAC
Source organism: Meliscaeva auricollis (assembly GCA_948107695.1). Lineage (NCBI taxonomy): Eukaryota > Metazoa > Arthropoda > Insecta > Diptera > Syrphidae > Meliscaeva > Meliscaeva auricollis. The sequence goes on along the minus strand of OX403619.1, from coordinate 26,919,073 downwards.
TTGCCGTATGTGAGGCTTGTTTTGAAAATCATCAGCGAATAACAGAATAATTGAAAAAATCGCGCGATTTCTTCAACTTTTCTGTTATTCGCTGATGATTTTCAAAACAAGCCTCACATTGCCTAGCTATTAACAGAATAGTTGACAAAAATCGCGCGAATTTTTCAACTATTCTGTTATTAGCTAGGCCTACAAGATCAACATCGCATAAATTGTGTGCTTACATTTTATGCCACCAGGAACTACATCCGTCCTTTTCAGGACGAAAAAAAATTTAAAAGAGATTTAAAACTTTTTTCTTGTATTCGACATTGTTCAACTGAAATGATTAATAACTCAATATTCTTTTCATAGATATTTTAGTTTAATGTCTAAGAATATTGCCTTATTTATATTATTTGGGTCTATCATAGTGAAAATTTAATATTTTTCTGAAAAATTAGGAAAAAAACTTTTATATTAAAGAATAATGTCTCATTTAAAGCAGTTTTTGTCTTTAATTCCAATAATAGTATTAAAAACTTAACATAAGTGGTTGGTGAACTTTACATAAAAGTGGTCACTTATTTCTGCAACATATTTGGGGAACATATTATGGCTATATAATGGAAAAATCGTTGTTGAAAAGTTCGTTTCAGAACTAAAAAAACTTTTTTTGAGAGATTTTACCCATTTTCACTTTTTTTTCAAAAATTATGCAGAAACCCAACATTTTCCAAAAAAAAAAAAAAATATCTAGTACTTCCTAGTACGGTAGTAAAAATCCTGCCAGAATCCCGCCAGCTCAATTTTGGTCGGCGGGATTTCGTTACGCGGGCTTCTGACTGGCGGGATTTCGTTACGGTCCCACAATTTTTACATTGTAAATCTGTTTCAAGAACGGAAAATTGTTAGCCCAAGACTGAAATTATTGTTTCAACTATTTTTCCTGTCAAAAAAACTAATAAACTAGTTTTTGAAGTAACAGTTACAGAAGTCAATAAAGGCCTATATATGTAGTGTCGTATTTCCCTGTAATATTGTTTCTTTTTTGAACATAATTTCTTTTGACGAAATATTTCGAGTTATGTTCTTGAGGTTCCTTGTTCACAAATAAATTTTATACTTAAAGGCCTCGATAAAATTACTCTCACACTACAACATTTACATCAAAATAATGTGATGTATCGATATTTTTTTGCTAGAAAAAATATTTATCTAACGAATATTGAACCAATTTTACAAGTATCAAAAAGTAAGCAACACTAATATCTACCAAACAAAAGTTTTGGAACATTCTATAATTGCGCGAAATTCGCTCGAATTTTTCTACTGCCCAGATTGACCCCTTCGTAATGGCTGAGTATATTTTTGTCAGTTTCCATATGTGATTTTCAAAAGCGAAATAAGGCCAAACCGAGAATTTTGGCTTATTTTGATATAAAAAACGAAATATAGCAATCATTTTTTGTTTAGTGTTATTTTCAAACTATTGTTTTTAGAAAAAAATACATAAACAATACTTTTTAAAATGATAAGGTGACTAGTTTTGAATGAATTCCGTTGAGCCAGTAATGACATATACGGAAATAACTAAGAATTATGTAAAATTTCCCGTAAAACATGTTCATCATATATCCGTTATTCGAATTTATTGAGAAAAACTAGAAACGCAGTATTGTTGCAATCGTCTATTACATAACATACGCCAAGTTTTATCGAAATCGTTAGAGCTGTCTTCGAGAAAAATCCAACTAATCGAGATATTCAAAAACAAAAAAAAAAGCAACCTTGGATATTACCTACAAAAAAGTAATCTATACAAATTTTCATGCAAATCCGTCTATCCGTTTAGACTGTGGCTATCTGTACAGAAGGAGGCACAGACCAACAGACGAACAGACGCACAGACCGATGGACGGCATGACGAATACCACTTTTTGGACTTTACCATAATCGTAGTTCGTTTTGATTTAAACCTCGAATTTTTTTTGTTGACCCGAAATCAATACTTCCCCTATAGAGCAAGTCAAAATACTACCTTAATATAGAAGAAAATAATGAAAGCTAAACTCAATACAAATGAAAGTTACGTATGGAAATCGAAAATGACAAATGGTCACCGTAACAATTTTCCGCATCTTTTAAAAATGCTTACTTTTCTGAGTTTTATAACATACATTTTTGAACATAAAATGCATCACTGCACTTTCCCTGCACCAGGTACAGACTTTTGCCCATACAAAAAAACAATACACTCATGAAGTCTCAATGTGATACACTAATAGGCCACGTCCCATAAAAAGTGCCCAGTCTCCTTTGTTTGATTATGTTCTTTATTGAGTTTTGATAACTGTGTTATTTTCGTATAAATCAATGAGAATATATACAGGTTGACAACATTATTTAGAAAATGACTTCCTTGAGATCTGATAATCAAAAAATTGATTAGGTACTTATAGAGCTACTTTTGTTTCAAGTATCTAAATGCTAAATCTTAACAAGCAATAAAACCAAAGCATTTCCTTAGATCATGCTTGAAAATTATTGAAAAAAAAACAAACATTTTTTAAAACTTAAATGACCTACAAACATTATTCTGTTTTTTGAAACCTCAAAATGATTGAATATTATGCATTAATGGGAAGAACAATAATATAATTATTTATTACTCAAGAGACTCTTTACAATTTTGCGCTGTCATCGCGCTACTATTTTTGTATTTTTTTTTAATTTGTATATTCAAATAAAATATTTAATTATCATTTCTGATAAGAAATTGTTGATTGTTCTTAGGGTAACTGTATGGCAGTACACAATAAATCAGACCTATTATAAAACTTGAATAATAACATGCAAGTTGAGAAGTTAGAGTACCCAGTGTCCACGGAATCACATTTGATTCACAAAATTCAATTTGTCTTTTATTTGCAGATTCCATAAATCATAATATGATTCGAAAACAATGATTTTGTTACCGGAAGAAAATTCTGGACGAAAGTGTGTAGGAAAACTGTTTTTATACTATAAGGGCAGTGAAAGACTTTGTGAAAAATCATAGTTTTCAAGTCAAATATGATTCATGAATGCTGCTAACAATGGAAAAATTGAATTTTGTGAATCAAATGTGATTCATTATACGCTGGATATACTCTTTCTGCTCAACTTGCATATTACGGCATGCAGAGCAGACGCCCTATTTTACCTGCACTGATGATAATTTTTATTGGACAGAGTACAATAAAAAAAAAACAAATAGGTACTCTAACCAAAACAAACATCCAAGTGCTTACAAATACTAATTGTGTTCTAAGGTAAGCCGGAAAGATTTGTTTTTAAGCTCACAATAATTGTTAAAAAAACTTTCACTCTTCACAAAACTACTATTAAAAGATACATATACTCTTGGATTGATGTTGAAAAAACTAAAATTTCTTACAAACTAACTATAAGTTTTTATAGATCAATGAAGGTCCTTTTGTCAACTATTAAAATAAAAGCTGATGTAATACTGAAAATAAAAGCTGATGTAATACTGATCCCATTTTGCTCAGAATAACCTTGATTTCTTCTGATTAATCGTTCTGGTTGATTTCTTCTAGCGTTAGTTCTTGCTATTTATTCCGGGGACATAATCTTTAATTGGATTGATAAAAAAATACAAAAAAACACTCAACAGTTAAGTGGAAACACAGAAAATTTATATACCAACAAAAACTCGAAAGATAAGGAATCATAAGTACCATCGATATGTCGTGTAGATATCTGATTTAGAATAGCCATCAAGTAACTGTTGTTTTTTATTTTTACATCCTTCAAAATTCTTAACAAATTCAGCTTAGTTTTGAAAAAAATGTTGAGAAAAATGTTGAGATTAAGGTTATATAGTCTTCTCCATACAGCAATAGTTGCAGTAGTACGAAAACTTTGGTGGCCCAAAATAATAACGGATTCCCATAGAGGGGCTTACCCATAGAATCCGTCATGTGCGTTACGTCGCGACGCGTCGATGTTTTTACTGACTGACAGATCAATAAAATACACACGGTCTTATGAGAAACAACCGATAAAAACGGACGACAACGGATTCTTCGACGGAACGGACGCAACGGATTCTATGGGTTTGCCACAAGCATTATATTATTGTGGAAAACAGGGGCACTCCTATCCATCTCTCTCCTTTGAAAAACAGTCTGCGGGAAGACCAATAATTGCGTTCACGGGTTTTAATTATTGAATATGTTTTGTGTGAACACAAAATTCGACTAAATACACCCACGCATTTTTGATAAAATGGTCACAATTTTTTTTTTTTTAAATAACTCAAAAAATAGGTTAGCAGGTAGCTGGGAGCACTTTCTTATGGAATCTTTTACTAACAAAACTGGTAAACCGGACGGATTAGCCGGTTTACGGCTACGTGTGAAATGGGCCTTAGCCCTTTGCTTTGGAGCCGGTCATAGGGCCAGGGGCCTATAACACATAACTACAAGTACCTTCTTGTATTACAAAGTGAAATTTCTCAATTTTGTATGAAAAATTGTAAGAATTCACTTGTAATAGAAGTACTTGTAGTTTTGTGTTTTGTGTTAGTTCCCAGGAAAACGAATCAGGAAAAATTTTCTAATAGAGATTTAGGTTACACAAATTGATGACAAATAACTTAAAGAATTTCTTGTACAAATAAATTTTATTGTGGAATATGTATTTTTTATTTTCCGGACCCAAATTCATTTTTAATGATTTGTGTTCTAATTTCGCTTGTTCCACTGACAGAATTGTAAATGAAAAAATTGTGTGCATTTCAATCAGGAAGAAGAGGAAGGCAGATCCTTTTTACTGACATAATTTTCCTGTTCGCTATAAACGACCATCAGGAAAAATATATTCATTTTCAAACGGATTCAACTTATCCTGATGCATTTTCCTGATCACTATAACCGGCCTCTTTTTCTTTGATTGGTTACAAGAAAAAACGTATTATACGTATTCCCTGAGGTATAAAATAACAATGATGGACAGAATAGACAGAATAAAACTTTTATTATTTTTTTGAAGGCTGAACTGTAAACTAGGCTCTAATAAAATATAAAATGCACGACTGGATCGCACGTACTTGCTCTTCGGGTTAAAGTTCCTATAGACGCAAAAGCCTCTTATATAAAGTTTATACAAATAAATAATTGTGTTAGAAATTAAAAAAAAAATAGAGTTTTAGACCAATTTTAAACAAAATCGTTAAAGCGGTTTTCGAGAAAAATCCAATAACTGAAAACCGTTCTAGAAGGGATATTCAAAAACAAAAAAAATACGTAAAAAACATTATTTAAAGCTAAATCTGTACACGCGTTAAGGCAGTGGAGATGTGTACAGATGGACGCACAAACGTACAGACGCACAGACCGACATGCGATGGACGGCATGACGAAAACCACTTTTTTGGACTTCTTCGTCATCCTAATGTTGGTTTTGATTAAAACCTCAAATTTTTTTTGACACGAAACCAATTCTTGCCCTATAGAGCAAATAAAATAACAGAGGCTCAAATTTTTAATATGACTTATTGAAAACTATTTTTGAGATAAAAATTGGCAGAGCAACACTCATTCAAAAATATCCTTTTTTCAATATTGTTTGCAGATTAAGCTCGTAATCCTCTTTTTCAATTCCAATGTACCATTTTCTATTTTTGAAATAATTTGGGGTCCTAATTTTAAGCAAATATGATGTTATAATTAACGTTTTGTCAGATTGAACACTAAACAGCTAGATTGATTTTTATAAAACTTTGTACTAAAAGAACCTTATAGGTATACTGTGCATTTATTATTGAACTGTTTCTATTATGATCTGAACGGAAGGTAGCTGCAGTATAAATTCACGGATATGATAATACAGCATTTCTTGTGCATCTCCCACTGTTTCAGAAGGACGGGCAATTTTCTAAAAAAAAAAAGAATAATTACTGATGGCAATTTTATTCACACAACTTGAGAAGTTTTATTTTAAACTTTAGAAAATGTATTTATTCACTCGGAATTTAATTGCTCAACTTTCAATATTCTATTGTTGAAAAAAGTCAAAATTATTCAACCTTGGAAATGCTCAACTTCCCGAAATATTAGAGTTTAGAAAATCAAACTTGGGATTTTTATTCAAAGTTTTATATATTTCTTCGCTTCTTACTCTCTTATTTCGTAATGAAAACAAATATTTTTTCTCTTCAATTCAAAATATCTTTTATTGACTGATTAATAGTATTTTTGTTTGAAATCAATCTTATGTTGAATTAATCATTAACTTACAACCCTTTCTGATAGCTAGAAGTTTTTTTCTTAAAAAAAAAAATAAACTCTAACTTAGTGTACTTAACTTTATGTTTATTCTAAACTATTAAAGGATCGCGTACAATTTTCAAGTAAATACCACCCATCGATTGTATAATCATAGCTTTTGGATCGAGTACCATTTTCTTGTGAGTCTTCTCACATGCAGCCACTGAATGATTTCTTAAGAAATTAATAAGCCCCATTTTCGCTTGCAAAAGACCAAATCGCTCTCCAATACAATTATGTGGTCCTGTTCCAAAAGGCATATACGCAAGCGATGGGAATTTTGATTTATTTTCAGAAGAAAACCTTTCTGGATCAAATTCATCGGGATTTGGGAAGTACTAAAAAAGAAAAACACGAAAGAACCTTTATTTTTGACTTTGATCAAAAAAATTAAGACTTACCTTTGGATCTCTATGAAGAGCAAAGACCGGAATGTATACTGGCATTCCATTTGGAACACCAAAATCACTGAATGGCTTAATGGAGTATTCCTTTTCACCCTCAGACAATGTACATTTTCGATCTAAGAACGGAAGTGGTGGATACAATCTCAAAACCTCTTGAAGAACCATATTCAAGTATTCCATTTCATTGACCATGTCGTAGGTGATTTTTCCATCGTTTTTCAAAAGAGCATCCTTAATCTCCTGCCTCAGGCGTTTCTGTAATTCTGGGTGTTTGCAGAGTTCATACAAACCAAACGACATAGACGAAGAAGTTGTTTCAAAACCTGCATTAAAAAATGCACCTGCTTGTGCTACTAACATATCCGTATTCTGAGCTATGTGCTGCTTATTTTTATCAGCTTCGGCAGCTTTTTTAAACGCCACCAAAGTATCAATGAGATCATTTCTAATGTGTCCAGTTTTTATTCTTTCTGCCATAATATAGTTAATTGTTCCTCGAAGGAACGTAGTTGCTTCTTTGGAAAACATCTTACAACCAAAGAGTTTCACAAATTGTGGCAAAAAGAAAATTATATTAAACTCAAAAGCTCTGAAAGGCGTGAATTTAAATAATGCTCGCCCATTTTTTCGAAATTCAGCATTTGGATTTTTAAGACTGTTTGCCTGAACACCAAATGCTACCGAAGCTATAACATCGGTGGTGTAGTGGCCGCAGATATCTTTGACTTCCATTATATCGGTACTGTCCAAGTTGCAAAGGTATTTATCCAACTCAATACCAATCTATGCAAAAAAACAGAAAAATGTATTTAGTTTTAGACTTTCTTTAAAAAGAATCAAACTTACCTCTTCAACAAGTGGGAACATTTGTTTGATTTTTCCACTTGTAAATACTGGCGAAAGTTTACTTCGTATTTCCTTCCATAACGGGTTCTTGACGAAAAACAAATTGAATGATCCCAAAGCATCATTATGAGGGTCACATGTTGAGAAGCGATCTGAGAACTTATTGAAATCCTTGATCAAAATCGCTTTGATAAGATCCAAGTCACGAACTAGTATGGCAGGTTTGTTGAAGATGTAAAAACCAACAAGGGGTTCATTTTGTGCTTTTTTGTGGCTATAAAGCGTAATCATATGATCAGCCGTACAGCTCTTCATGAGTACCATTTCCTTAAGATTGCCAAAGAGATAACTAGGCTCAATGTAGGGGACATTTTTCCTACGCCAATATGAATAATGATGTGATATCCAAAGATAGAGCAATGTTAGAGCTCCGGACAGAACGAGGAGCCATTCGGAAAGCGCCATGTTGATTGTTGATGACTACGATATCCTGCAAAACAAGAATACAAACAATTAATTTATCATCACATAATTTCTTCTACAGGTTAGATAATTTTTATTGGTGTAATAAAAAGCATGATTGCATTTATTACCTACTTATTGGGTGATATGAATAAAATTGAGCACCTACTCAAAAGCAAAACTTGACTTAATAAGAGATCACAAATTGTGCGTTTATGTTAGAAACGAAGAACGATACTCAGCACAGCTTCGAACATTGCTATACAAAAATTAAGCCTTGCCCTATAGAGCAAGTAAATTGAAATGTTAAAAAAAATTGTATATATCAAAATTTCAAAAGATTTTTCTAAAAAAAGCTTGGTATGCAATTTTTAAGTTATCAACATCTAAACACTAGATTTTGAAAAAAAAAAAATAATTTTTTTTTATCCGAAAAAAAAATTTGAACAGAATTATTACTAAACTTTATCAATGCAACTTAAAAGCTTTCATTTAAAAAATCGTTGAAATCGAGTGAGTCATAAAGAAGAAAACAAGAATTTAAAAAAAACGGTTGGCAGGTATCGTTAATGAATGAGTTAATTTTTGAAAAAAAATGGTTTTCATAACTTGTAACATCACCATGATTTTTTTTTTTAACTATAGGAGCAATTTTTGAGAAAAATAAGTTTTTATAAGTTTTTATATATATATACTCCATTTACCAAGTTTGAAGTAAATCGACCTATCCGTTTGACCTGTGACTTCTCCTACAGACAGACAGACAGACGGACGGACAGACAGAATTGTCGGACACACTTTTTTAGCATTCTCTATCTCATTTTAATGTCCTGTTTGATTGTTATTTAAACTTTTTTTTGTTCTACGAATTCATAACGTCAACAGATTCTAAATTTTATTTTTTAACAATTTTCACTATTCATGTAAGCATATTTAAAGGATAAATTATATACATTATACACCCTGTATTATGAGAAATCTTTCAAATAAGATAGGTAAGGTACCTACATACTAGTTTGCCTCGTTTGGGATGTTATTATTTTTTTTTGTTCTATTGCTAAATGTGTAGTATTTAATTCGGTGTTCAGGTTCGTGAACGTACCGTTGCTTCGAGTCGAATAAGTTTCTATTTAAGTAGTATTAATTTTATTTAATGAATAGGCAAATGCAATAATGCCGTTCTTGTCAACTTAACAGATTCAAGTATTAAATTAATAAATGAACTCACAATGCATTATCTCGTTTCTCAGGAATGGAAAAGCTTGCACGTTGACGTGCTGTGATTCTACAAATTCGACACGAGCTGAGAAGCCTAGAATAAACCTGAAATCGGAGCTACTACAAAGTGTTCGTATTCCGTCAGATAAAGACAGTTAAGGTAGGCGTGTGCCTGGTTCCCTTAGGTTAAAGAACTTAGTCATCTTGTAATTTGTTTGTAAACAAAACAGGTAAGAGTAGGAGTAATGTTGTCTGTGATAGCGAAATAATATAAAATCATATACCCGTACGGGTTGTTTGTTTTATGCCTTCATGTTCGTATTATTTACATTTTGGAAAGAAGAATATATTTGCTAAGAGATATTATATCTTTGTTGGTACATTAGGTTAGTAGGCGATTTACTGCAATCTATAATTTTTCGTTCCCGATGTTTTCTATCGTTAAAAAAATTATTTTTTCTCAGCACTAAGTATTTTCAATAGTTTCTGCAATTTCCATGATAAATTGTATCAAAATTCGTTGAAATTTTTCTCCAAATGTCAGCTTTTATTTTTTAATTAATTTAAATTGAGCAAGAAAAATTTATGAATTACACAAATACCGCAGAGTTCTGGAAACCTTAGAGTTCTACAAATAGCTACATTGTGTGCGCACATCAATCAGCTGTTCTGCCCAATAATAAGCTTCTTTTTGCTTTGATGATGACATTCTGGGTGCACAAAAAACAGTTGCAGAATCAGTGAAGTAATAAACGATCTTGCAGAGATCGAAAAAGTACCAAATCTGTATCGCATTTCTGGGGCACAGTTTGTGCTTTTTATGAGTTTCAGGGACAAACTTCATTTTCGTGGCCATTTCTTGACGAAAATTAATGAATTTTTTTTTTATTTACAAAATAGCGGCTACAATATGGCGGCCGGAAAACGATAAACTGAGAACAAATCGTTCTCTAAGTAAAAATTTTGGCTTAATTTATGCAAAATGTGTCCTTAAATACTGACTACAACGTAATTATACATATGTATTTCACTAAAAACAAGGACCAAAAAAATACGGAGCTCACAAAAAAAAGACGATTTTAGTCCGTAATATCCACACACTTTAGCGTACACGCTAAGAGCTACTTTTTGGACTATTACTTTGAATTTTGAATTTTAATAGAGATCATACTAATAAATCCTTATTAAAAGAATTGACAATTGTGAAGTTTTGTATTGACAGCTTACTTCTAAGGCAAAAGACTCAAAAACGCGAAATAATATGAAACATTTATGTTCAATTAAACTGAGTGTAATTTTTCTGTCAACCACAAAATATATTTTTCTAAAGGATTTTGATATGCTAAATTTGAATCTAAAGTCAGAAAAAATCTATGACGTGTCGTTTTTGAAATAATTTAACACGAAAATACCATACCTTATCTATGAAATTTTCAAAATATTTTTCAAAAAAAAAAAAAAAAATTGGTAAAATTGGTATACCAGTAATGAAAGAAAAAGATCGTAGCACAGTTAAAAAAAAACATATGTAGATCGGAGTTCTTTGAACTAGTTCCGAAATTATTTGCTTAAATCATTTCACTAAATTTTTCAGCTGAGGCAAGTATTTTGTTAACAAAACCATTCGAGTGTTTTTTTGGAAAGTAATAAGTTATAAGGGTTGTGAAATTGATAGCACATATTTTTGAATATAAAATACCTCATAAAAAATAAATAATACAAATATATGTATATGTGTTGAATTAACTATATTTAACATAATCTGATTATATTTTATTTTAGCAGTGCGTTATTAGATACTCTATCGGCCCCAAAAGAGATCTCTGATCTAGATAATATTATTATGACAGGTTGATTGAGGATTAATTGAGTATTGCAATTTTATTTTGTATCTTCACTTATTTCGACTGTATACTTGTTATTTCTTTAAAAGATAACATAACATCACAAAATTTGCCAGTTCAGTGCACAAATGATAAACATGGAGTAATTTTTTTCTTTTTGATCGAATTTATAGCGTAAATTAACTCTTAATGCACAGAGTTATAGGCAAAGTATAAATAGTTGTTAAACTTTTTCGAAATATGTTTCAAAAAGTCATGAGGCGCAAAGCAAAAACTTATTTGAGTAGGTATTTTGTACATATTTTCGTGCTCCGCGCAGTCAAAAGGAAATGTGTAAACAAGACAACTACAATTATATTGTAATCTGCGGAGACCTCAAAGGATTCAAATTAACGAAACTTGGGTTAAGTTTAAATTTCCACTTAAAAACCCGCTAAAAATTATGCTTTTGTGTGAAGATCCATATTTCCAACAAAAATTCTTATTGATTTTCTAAAAGAATACTGCTCAAACAAATATCGGACTAATACTTCTTAATTATTTTATAATTTTTCAAATGATCAATATTTTTTTTACAAAAAAATCACTTTTATGTTGAACATTTTCCACAACGAAACGGAAAAGTATGGCATTTAGTTTGAGACATGAAATTGCAATTTTTAATTGACACTTCAATATTCAATAAATTGTGAAATATTGAAAAATACACAAATATAACCAGGCACTTACAATATTTGTAACTAATAGACTTAATGAATTTGATGATACGCTCGTGAAATCAAAACTAGGCCATAGCTATTTTATTAAGCTTCTTATATAGATTTAAAACCTGAAATTATCTTTGAAATTATCTTAGATGTAAATATTTATGTTATCATCATCCCCAATATTCTTACAATAATTGTATATAATAATTAATTAAATGTTTATCAATCATTCTTTATCATTATTATCAATCATTATATATTCTGAATCCTAGGTGTGCAGCGGTGGATCGGTATTATTTGACGCCTGTTCAAAATTCTTTTATAGAAAAAATTGATTAGATTAGATTATTAGATTTATTAGTTGTTCTTGCATGTGCTCCATTTTTTGTTTGACATAAATCTTTGGTGCATGGTTTTGCCTGAAATATAGAAAATATTTCTCTATTTTACTATGATTTTTAATTTTGCTAAGAGAAATCGTTTCGTTTTAATTTCAACAGATTCGACATACAAATAGCTAGTTTTGACATTTAAGTCAATTTTCAAAAACAATTAGTTTGACAGATATTGTCAATCCTAAAATTGCAATATTTATGCATTTTTTTCAAGATGGTGGTCAAATCTCAAATGGGATTCATTACAACTTTAAATTATGAGTATGGGCTGGGTATTACTGCCAAGCAATTCCCACCAGAAAAATTGCTATAAAATATTGCTTACCACCCAAAACTAAGAGATAAGTTGTATTGCATATTTCGTTGACTAAAGAAAGTATAAAAGCACTTGTCTCCCACCAGATACAAACTGGTGCCCATAGAAAACAAATTAAGTACTAGTTGAGACCTTTTCAACGATATAGGTCATAATGTGGTACAACACCAGGGACGAAATCCCCAAGGAATAGTGAAAACATGTTTTTTTCCTTGGTGATTAGGGGGAGAGGTGGTGATGGGACATCGATTGCAATTCACCTTATTGAGCGCCTAGCATGTTCCACTTTATTTTACTGACGTTTTTATTTTTCTGACTTTAAACAAGTTAAAAAATTGTACTTTCATTTTGGCAGAGAAGGCGCAATAACTTTTTTCTCCCACAAGATACGGACTTATGCCCAGAAAAAAATTGATGCACTAATTGAGACCTTTCTAACGATGTAGATCACTATGTGTTACACCAATGGGATGCTGCCCATACAAAAGTGCCCATTCTCCTTTTCTGAAGTAAATATCGTTGCTCGTTCGAAAGATATTTGATCAAAAACCCATTTTTAACTATTCTTAGTAATGATGTGCTTTTAAAATGCAAAAAATTAAAAAAACTTAACCTCAAAACACATCCCATATACGAACAAATGAAGTTGCAATTACTCGTGCCTACATTTCCTTCAATTTTTGTCTTATAAATTTTCCCTTAAAACCAATAGTTTCAGCGATACATAACATGTAGACCGTTTCGCTATTTTCAAATGTTGGTTAAGCTTCTCTAATATCGTATTCAAACTCTTTAACAAAGCTATCATCTGGCTGACGGCCCATCTGGCTATGCCTTAAAGATTTAATTTATTTCAACACACAATTTAAACTTTCAGATATGAAAAAAATTAGCAGTCCTGTATTTTGTCCCAAAGAATGGGCGATTTTGACTACCTTTTATGAACTATAGAATTTATGAATTTTTATCAGCTTTACGATATTTGCCAGATTTAATTCTATTAACACAAAAATTAATCTTCCTTGAAAGTTAGAAAGATTGATAGAAATTTTTGGATTTTTTTCTAGTTGCTGTTAAATTAGTCAAAAACATGCAATAGCAGTATTAATATGTTTAGATATTAAATATTTTAGGTTAAAGTGCTGTTCTAAAGTCAATATTCTTTAAGTTAACTTCCTCATTCGACCCAACGATTGGAGTAGGTACCTTTTTATGTGTGAATCCAACACTGTTAAGTGCGAGTGAATAATCTGTGCATGTGCATGTGCATATCTACTATGTGAAAAAAATGCTCTTCATTGAACGTGAATTGAATAACTTAAGGAGTGTTTATTTGTAAGAAAACAAAACAAAACAAAACAAAAGGAAACTAACAATAAGCCTCTACTTTAAATACATAATAATCAAAATAATACACTTCAATTTGTAATTACTATAGAAGAAGACACGTGAGTTGAAATATAAAAATCATAAGCAATACAAAGTTTGCTTGCACTTAAAGAAAATGAATGAGCATATCATTTGGAATATTATAGCCTCTTGAAAAAAAAAAAATAGGGGAGTGATAAAGTATAAAAATAGTTAGATGAGATCAGATAATGCGTTCAGTCTGCATAATTAAGACAAAGCTTAGTTAAATTATCAGTGTTAAGAACGGAATCCATCTTAACAAACGAATACGAAAACATTTTTGAAAAAATTGAGGTGGTCATCAAGCTTCGTAAGAATTCATAGTGGAGATAAACTTTGTTTCATTTACTGACCTTAAGCTTACAAATCCACCTACAGTTTTCAAATAAGTTGGTAGGCGACTTTGATTGGCTTCCAAGGGTTTTTGGTTTCCAAGGGCACTAGTGAAGAAGTTACCAGTGCTACCAGAGTGAAACTTTTCTTTTGTATCTCACCCAGGAAAATTGTTATCGAGTTCTTTTTGCTGTGACATATTTGCATTTCTCATTCAAACACCGATAAGAATTTCTTTGCACGAGATACAGAATTAATATGGCCAGGCCCACACCAAAATTATCATTTCTAGTAGAATAATCAATACTATCAACACTCCAAATATTTATTTAATTATCGAAAAATAATTATTATTTAACCACCTATCAATTAAATTGTTAGTATTCTGTGGAGCATAGTGTTATTTTATTTATAGCAGAAAAAGTACAACTCATTCGGCGTGCGTTGCATAACTTTAAAGAGTGTTTATTTGTTATTAATTAAAACAAACAATTTAAGTTTAAAACTAAAATTTCACTTTATCGATGTAAGATAGATAAAGACAACATTTAAGGCTGCATTAAATAATATTAAAAATTTTAATTGAATAAATCAAACAACCACTAAGCTCCAAATATTTGGTGATGGTTGGTTGGAGTGTGCAAACTCTAAACTACATGATGAAATGAAAAATGAATGAAATGATACGCATTTTACATTGTATAAAATACAAAGAAAATTAAAATGGAGGCTCTCTCCATTTCAATTTTTAATAGAATTTCCTTAGGCATTTGATGGCGGAGTAAGTTAGGTATACCTTTCAAAAATTTTCCTTTTTTAAGGTTTCCTGACTGAGTCGGAAGCTATTCGTCTACGTTTGGAGATCAACATTTCAAAAGAAAATTCCTTTTTATGTTATTTTTTGGTCATTCGTTGCTTTGCAGTAAAAGCAGTTAGTTTTGAACCTCTATATGTAATGTAGATGGTAAATTAATTAAAAATCCTTTTTCGGTTTCTCAGCATCGGGTTGATTTTGTCGATAACCTTCACAGCTGTACAAAATCAAAAAAAAAAAAAACTGTTTATTTTCTTAATTTATATAATTAAAACTACCTTGGTTGAGGCCGTAATCCATCCTGGATTGTAAGCGCCACCTTTAGTAAATAAGTAAGTAAAACTACCTTTTGCATTTGAAATCGTACAGAACATAAATGCGTTTTCTGGCAGAAAAGAACTGGACGTTTGGATGTATGTTCTGACTCATAAAGAAGCAATGGACTATTTAAACAAAATACAACGTTTTGCAAATATAGTGACGCAAACAATCATAAAGAGTTTTTGAAAAATCTGCCCACTTTTACACACACTGCTTTTGAAAAGACAAACGAGTTGGATGAAATTTCTAACTTTTTTAGATTTTTTTTTGAATAAGATAAACTTAACTACTTTAACGCCTTTTTAGCTGCTTTTTGGCTGATATATCAATTTTCACCGGAAAGTCAATTTTTGTTATTAGTGGTGGTACAGACAGAATAGATTTACGAGTAGTTAAAGGTTCATTCCCATAGTATCCCACTTCATTTAAATAGATTTTGCACTAGCAGAAATATTTTCTGAAATATTTACCTATTTAAACCAGTTAGTTCACAAAATTTGTTTAATTTACTTTGAGTTTACTCGGGGTTAAATTTGACCGAAAAACATGTTTGAGGAGTTAGCTTGATGAACGTTACTTTTAAAAGTGTCCTCTTGAATAAATATTTCCTTAAGAAATAAAACAAGGACTTCTTCGTAAGAACAATAATCATTTAATAATTTTTAATTTAATTTTGCACACCAAACATATTAAGTAAATTTACTAGAAACAAAATCTTAGTTCAAAGTAGAAATAATTTATAGTTATAAACTATCTGAAAGCGTATTTTCAACAGTAAATTAATACAATCGGGTGCCATTCGACACAATCGAGTACTGCGTAGCATGTAACTTTGTTCAATAGATAGTTTTCAATGGACAACTTTTTACCAAATTATAGGGACTGCTAGTGTCCGAATGTATCGAGTTAACTCGATTGTATCAGGTTGCATGCTTAATATCGTTTTAAATAACGTCCCTTATTTTGGCGGACACTTTGTGGCGGAAGCAAAAAAAAATTATCCTCAGTAATTGTAGCTAATTTAATGCTAATTTGTTGCTCAAACCAAAAATTTGTGGCTCAAATAAGTCTGAAGGTTAAGGTTTGCACATCATACAGATCTCATTATAGCGGAATCTTGAATAACAAAAAAATTAGTTGGGCAGCAATATCGGGGTTTAAGCGTTTCATATAGTTTATGGTGACTTAAAATTTATGCAAACAATTTTTTTTTTAATTTTTCATTTTTTTTAGATTTTGGAAGATCACTTTTGAAATAACTTTTTGCACAACAAATTTTGGTTTGAAAATCTACAGTTACTGGCAAAAAAAATTAAAAAAGTCCTTTATTTTTAAATCTCTTCACTAGCTGCGCAGACCAGCAGTAGCCTTTTGAAATTGAAAATTGGAATAGAAAATGACCCATGGTAGCTACAAAATTAATTTTTGCACAAAAAAATAGCATTTAAAGAGCTACAATTTTGGACATAAAAAAAATTATAATTCAGTCTTATTTTAGCGAAATTTTAAATAACTAAGAAACTATTGTAGCTACAAAAACGATGTTGATGCTACTTAAAAGCATTTGAAAGGCTAAAAATTTGGATGCCAAGCAAAATTATTTTTTTTTAATTATTTAAGATTTTGTCCGCATTTTCTTTTTACCATCTCTATACTAAATTTCTATCTTTCTTGGACTTAACTTATTGCGATACAATAAGCACAGTAAAGTTAAGTGTTTTTTCAACAAAATGTTTTTCTTTCCATTCGGGGTTTAAAAGAAAATTTAAAAAAATTATAATTTGTATACACATACTCGTATAATGTGAAATACAACACTGTATGGGCAATTAGTTGAACAAATGACTGCGGCTGACAATAACAAACTTAAGTGCATGTAGGTACATAAACTGATCACTTAAATCCAAAATAATTGATCAAACATTTGTTTTATTAGAATTTTCAAAACATTTCTCCACCCTATTATTGATCATAGCGTGTGGAACTAGTTTTTCTAAATAAAGTTTTTCAAATTTTATTACCTCGAAACCTAACTTCGGAGCTAATTTAACGACACTTGTTTTGTGACTGGCAACTAATTAGATGACGTTTTCGAGTATTTTTGCTGCATAAATACATTATGTCATTTAAAAATTTATTAAATGATTGATTTAAATAGAGCAAATAATAGTTAAAAAACAAAAACGATGGTAAAAGAAAACGACAGTAAGCTATTACCTCAGCCGATTCCACCCAACGCTGCGGATGTGACACAATGGTGCCTTTTTGACACGGAAATTATCTCGTGACACGGTGGCATGAAAAATTTCAATATGGCACGTTATATATTTTTCTTATTTTACCTACAATTAAACTCAAAATACAATCAAATAGTGTCAATTTTCTAGAATTTTGCTTCTAGCCATCATGTGATGGATATTTTTAGGCTGTATGCAGTAGTAAAAATGGTAAGAATTCTTGTATATGAACAATATTAACGCAATAGCGTATTTTTGGTATGACTTGTACACTAGTTTTATTGAATAATAGTTTTTTTTACTATAGAATAATTTGTGATTTTCTTGTGGCACGAAAGTGACACGATTTTTCACAAAATATGGCACCAAAAAAATTGTTTTCGTGGCAACGCTGATTCCACCCCAAGTTTGTATTCAAAAAGTTATCAATTTGTATGGATTACTCAAACATCAAACTCACTTTGGCCCCCCATTTTTTCCCCATGGCAAACAACCAACCTTCACGAAAAAGTTGCATTATATGTTGAATGTGTTAATCCAAACATTCCACTACTTTTCGAGTGATTTTGTGGTAAATCTTGCTCCTAAGAATTAATTACTTCATTCTTTTGTTCATTGGAACAAACCCATGAGGATGTTGCCTCATGAGTTATCCTAATAGAAAATGGTCTAGCTTATTGAATCACCAACTGAAATTGCCTAAAGTTGATGGCTCAGAATAATTTTGCGAATGATTAAGCGAACATTCAATAAATAGAATTTCTCTTGAAGGAATGAAAAATTGAGACGGTGTCACTTACCTACAAAAATAAAACACATATTTTCATTTTAATAATTTTTGCAATATATTTACATTCATATATGTACGAATACAATTATGATCACCACGGTTTTTAATGACATAAATTAAATTTTGACTTATTAAATCTTCTCATCAAAATGACTGGAATTCCAAAGTCCAAAGAGAACCAGTTTTGCTTCTTACCTATTTATAAGTAATAAATAAAATTTAGAAATAAAATCTTCTGCACGCTTTTAGAGCACTGTCTGGTAGAATCACCTCTAGGCTATATGCAATACCTATTACCTACCCGCTAAATACTACAAAGCGCGTTTTAGATACATAAAATTTGATAGATAATCTGTCAAAATTTAAACAACAACAACAAAAACTATAGTCTGTTGTTATGTTCTTGCTGTTTGTTTTGATTACCTACGTTTTGAAGACTGCTTGTGTTTGAATAATTTTTTTTTTGTTATATATTTTTAGAACCTAACAAACGTGTATCACAAACAAGACACATTTTTTTTCTAATAGGTTAATTATAATTTCAATCACAAAAAAAAACGTGATTCAAATTTTGTGACTCCAACAGCAATTTATGCTGTTGGATTTATAAACCTCAAGCGCTTCTTTTTTGTAGGAATGATATAACTTCGGTAAATTGGTTTATTTGACGTTCTTACTCCAAAATGTAAAATCAAAGAAAAACCACGATTATAAAACTATAATGAGTGAAAAGAAAAACTGCCTATATTCGTGCAACAGTAATTTATTCATTTATGAACGTTTTCGAAACTTCAGTTCTCATCTTTAGATTGCAGCCAATTTTTTTCAAAAAAATATTTATTTTGGTCAAGAAAATCTTTCAATAAATTTTTTTTTTGTGAATTATAAACAATTTAAGAGTAATAAATTAAAAAAAAAAAGAAAAGGAAATGGTGAAAGGGAATAAATGCATCTGGAATTTTGTCTCAAATATGCCTTTTGTCGAAAGTGGTTTTAAAAATACATTTAATAATTTAGGTTTATTAACTTGTTGCAACAAATGAAAGCCGGCTAAAAGATAGTTATTATTTATCATATTATGGTCTGCAGGAGTGGACTCATTTAGTGTTTTATAATAAATTGATTTGATGTATTCTGGCCATCTTATTTTTACAGTTTGACAAACCGAATATACTCCTGATTTTTCAAGTGTTTCTATTTTGTTCTTAATTGTTCCAATAAGGCTTTTTATTTTATTCTTCGTACTATCTTATGTTGGATATATCATTAACTTTCATCCCTTTCTGATAACAAGAAGTTTTTTTTTATTAAAAAAAAAAGAAAATAAACTCTAACTTAGTGTACTTAAGTGTATGTTTAATTTAAACTATTAAAGGATCGCGTACAATTTTTAAGTAAATACCACCCATTGATTGTATAATCAAAGCTTTTGGATCGAGTACCATTTTCTTGTGAGTCTTCTCACATGTAGCCACTGAATGATTTCTTAAGAAATTAATAAGCCCCATTTTCGCTTGCAAAAGACCAAATCGCTCTCCAATACAATTATGTGGTCCTGTTCCAAAAGGCATATACGCGAGCGATGGGAATTTTGATTTATTTTCAGAAGAAAACCTTTCTGGATCAAATTCATCGGGATTTGGGAAGTACTAAAAAAGAAAAACACGAAAGAACTTTAATTTTTGACTTTGATCAAAAGAACTAAGACTTACCTTTGGATCTCTATGAAGAGCAAAGACCGGAATGTATACTGGCATTCCATTCGGAACACCAAAATCACTAAATGGCTTGATGGAGTATTCCTTTTCACCCTCGGACAATGTACATTTTCGATCTAAGAACGGAAGTGGTGGATACAATCTCAAAACCTCTTGAAGAACCATATTCAAGTACTCCATTTCATTGATCATTTCGTAGGTGATTTTTCCATCGTTTTTCAGCAGAGCATCCTTAATCTCCTGCCGCAGGCGTTTCTGTAATTCTGGTTGTTTGGAGAGTTCATACAAACCAAATGACATAGACGAAGAAGTTGTTTCAAAACCTGCAGTAAAGAATACAGCTGCTTGTGCTACTAACATATCCGTATTCTGAGCTATGTGCTGCTTATCCTTGTCAGCTTCGGCAGCTTTTTTGAACGCCACCAAAGTATCAATGAGATCATTTCTAATGTGTCCAGTTTTTATTCTTTCTGCCATAATATAGTTAATTGTTCCTCGAAGGAACGTAGTTGCTTCTTTGGAAAACATCTTACAACCAAAGAGTTTCACAAATTGTGGCAAAAAGAAAATTATATTAAACTCAAAAGCTCTGAAAGGCGTGAATTTAAATAATGCTCGCCCATTTTTTCGAAATTCAGCATTTGGATTTTTAAGACTGTTTGCCTGAACACCAAATGCCACCGAAGCTATAACATCGGTGGTGTAGTGGCCGCAGATATCTTTGACTTCCATTATATCGGTACTGGAATCAATGGCCAAGTTGCAAAGGTATTTATCCAACTCAACACCAATCTATAAAAAAAAAACAGAAAAATGTATTTAGTTTTAGACTTTCTTAAAACAGAATCAAACTTACCTCTTCAACAAGTGGGAACATTTGTTTGATTTTTCCACTTGTAAATACTGGCGACAGTTTACTTCGTAATTCCTTCCATAATGGATTCCTGATGAAAAACAAATTGAATGATCCCAAAGCATCATTATGAGGATCACAAGTTGAGAAGCGATCTGAGAACTTATTGAAATCCTTGATCAAAATCGCTTTGATAAGATCCAAGTCACGAACTAGTATGGCAGGTTTGTTGAAGATGTGAAAACCAACAAGGGGTTCATTTTGCGCTTTTTTGTGGCTATAAAGCGTAATCATATGATCAGCCGTACAGCTCTTCATGAGTACCATTTCCTTAAGATTGCCAAAGAGATAACTAGGCTCAATGTAGGGGACATTTTTCCTACGCCAATATGAATAATGATGTGATATCCAAAGATAGAGCAATGTTAGAGCTCCGGACAGAACGAGGAGCCATTCGGAAAGCGCCATGTTGATTGTTGATGACTACGCTATCCTGCAAAACAAGAATACAAACAATTAATTTATCATCACATAATTTCTTCTACAGGTTAGATAATTTTTATTGATATAATAAAAAGCATGATTGCATTTATTACCTACTTATTGGGTGATATGAAAAAAATTGAACACCTACTCAAAAGCAAAACTTCGTTTTTCGGAGCTGAGTACTTGCTTTTGACTTAATAAGAGATCACAAATTGTGCGTTTATGTTAGAAACAAAGAACGATTCTCAGCACTGCTTCGAAGATTGCTATAAAAAATTAAGCCTTGGTTTAAGTTTTTCTAGAGTCGTAACAAATTCATAGGTATTTTTTTTCTTTTCCGTACACGTAAAGGATAAGTACATATAGCTATTGGCACAAAATTTTTTTTCAGAATTAGTCAATTTCATTATGAATCATCTTGATACGTATATAAAACACGTTTTCGAGAAATTATTAAGTGCTTGTGCCGTTGTCGTCGATGTCGGTTTTGGTAAAAATCTATGTTTTACACTTTTTGTCTAAAAAATTCTTGCAACGGTACGGAAAAGTTTGAGATTACCTAATGTTATTCGTATTTTTAAATTAACTTTTTAGCACATATGTATAGGATGTGGGATATTTTGAGAATATCGAAAAATGGTAAAAGTATAAAGAAGCAAAGCAATCAAAATATTTTTGTAACTGGTATTGAACAAAGAACCTTTTTTCACAAAGGGTATTGAATAATATTGCATTAAGAAAATAAAAAAAAACAAATTTCTAGATTTTTAATAAAAGTTTAAATTATTATTACCAATTTTTCGATTCATGGTTAGTGATTTTTTTAAAATTGAGTTTTAAGTTGTCTATTATAATTTCTTGAAAACGGTTATCACATCATTTTTTGTTTACTCCGTTTGGAACTCAAAACCACTAATAATGTTGTTTCAGTTATTTTTGGAACAAATTTTGTGTTTTTTTACTATATTTTTTTTTTTAAGTTTATATTTAATAATTTACAGCAACTTTGACCAAAAGAGTAATTACGGGCTACCTAGTCTTGCATTTAATTTTGTCTTGTTTTTGAAATCCTATTTTTGAAATATGAAAATATTAAAATATTCTTGAAAACCATTCTAATTATTTGGATTGAACGTGGTGTGCATGTGTTGCTCGAATTTTTTTGTAATAAAGTAGTTTTTCGAAAAAAAAACACGAACGTATATGTAACAGTAATATGTTTTGAAAATAAGTTATTCACTTATAGCTCGTAAACGGTTCAGCCAATTTAATTCAAATGTACCGTTATTTATCATTTGAAAACATTGTGCACACTAACTACGAAACAGAAAGGACACATTTAATTACACTACAAAAATCACGATTAAGGCCAATAAAAGGTTTTTTGGACCTTAAGCCATCATTGCATTTCTTCCAGCTTCGTTAATAATAGTTTTTTTTTACTATTATGGTATGGGTAAACTAAACTTGGACTTCATAACCTCAAGAAGTACAAAAAATCTTTTCCCCATTTTTGCCGAAGTATGCAGTAGTTTCATCTTTAAGATGAAGTAATAATAAAAATTTTAGAAAAACTTTGAATTCAATGATTTAAATTTTTATTTTATAGGTACATATTATGCATCTTAAGTATCAAACATAAATTTATTTCTTGCACTGAAAGGTCACTAATTCATATATCTTATCAAAGTTCAGAAAACAATTTGTTTATCAATAAATTAGTTTGAAGACTATTAAAAATTAAAAAAATCCATTCAATAAATAAATTATTTATAAGTAACACAATTACTGTCCATATTCATTTAACAAAACTATCCTTACTTTCCAATTATCTTTTTGATTTTTTGATCTTAAAACTTTAATCAGCAAATCTTAAGATGAACTGCTTTCAATAAAATCACACTTGCGACTAATCATACGAAAATCTTCAATCTAATATCCCGGTTATTTATTTTAAGCGTAACTAATACCTGTGCGTGCATTTCAACAATTAAGAAGTTTGTGTTTTCGTCTATCTGAAAGACCGTACCTACATTGTACAATAACGTTAAAGTTATAACAGCTACAACCAGAAAAAGTAATTATTACCGTCAACTAGTTATTCTATCTTGGAGGCATCATTTAATAATTATAATTGCGCAGATTCAATTTAAACAGGGTGTCCCAGCTACAATTTAAATAAAATTATGTTATTTGAAGACATTAATTGCATGTTTTCAGAAAACGAAAACTTAAAGCTTGACATTCATTTGAAAGGGAATGATGAAATCAATAAAATCTATTTTAACAAATTAAACTAAATTTATTATTGACCTATTGATTTATGAATCAGAACTCAATTTAGTAAAAAAAAAAAAATTACCCCAAAATGTAGGCGTGGCAAAACAGTTTCCCAAGCCGTATTTATTAAAAAACACATACCTAACCTATAGGTTATCTGAAAAACAGATCTATCGTAAATATTATGTTGAGTGTCATGAATGACCATCTTCAAAAGAGAGCATGGCAGTGGGAGGAAATTTAGTATCATAAATATCATGATAAATCTAAATCTAAAAATGTCATGAAATTAAAATGACAAGTTCATATTATATATTTTTAAGATCACTTCTCTATAAAACTCGAACAAATCCACAGGGGGGCCAACTAACTATATGGAGACAGTGCTTAAAATGCAAATTGAAATTAAAGATTTTTGAAAAAGGAGTGTTTTAGTGTAAAGTTGACATGATAATTTATCAGAATATAAAGCTTAGAACGTCTGGTAGGTATTAGTCTGATAGAGAATAAGCGGGTAAAGTTACGGTTTCTTATAGAATTTAGATTTGTATTTCATTTGGCTGCAATTGAAAAATTACCGTTTATGCACTGAAATCGTTTATTTAATTTAACTGGAAGGCAGTTGGACGTGAAAGAAGTTGAAAATGGGATTTAACACACAAAAAAGATTTGGTTCGCAATTTTTCAAAATGTCGAAATGAACCATTAATAAAACAAAAAACACCAAAGCTTTCCAGTTAGCCTTCATTTTTCTTACCAACTAGTATACTGAACTACTAAGGAAGTTGAGAAGGCTCAGAAGTCTGTTTTTTTCATTTTCTATTATTTTCATCAGTTTGACATTTATTCAATAGATTTGAAATTTTATTTTTTGAAATACTCGTAGGTTGACAATATTAACTATTCATGTAAGCATATTTAAAGGATGAATTAAATACATTATACACCCTGTATTATGAGAATAAGATAGGTAGGTTAGGTACCTACATACATACTAGTTTGCCTCGTTTGGGATGTTATTATTTTTTTTTTGTTCTATTGCTAAATGTCTAGTATTTAATTCGGTGTTCAGGTTCGTGAACGCACCGTTGCTTCGAGTCGAATAAGTTTCTATTTAAATAGTATTAATTTTATTTAATGAATAGGCAAATGCAATAATGCCTTTCTTGTCAACTTAACAGATTCAAGTATTAAATTAATAAATAAACTCACAATGCATTATCTCGTTTCTCAGGAATGGAAAAGCTTGCACGTTGACGTGCTGTGATTCTACAAATTCGACACGAGCTGAGAAGCCTAGAATAAACCTGAAATCGGAGCTACTACAAAGTGTTCGTATTCCGTCAGATAAAGACAGTTAAGGTAGGCGTGTGCCTGGGGCCTTTAGGTTAAAGAACTTAGTCATCTTGTAATTTGTTTGTAAACAAAACATGTAAGAGTTGGAGTAATGTTGTCTGTGATAGCGAAATAATATAAAATCATATACCCGTACGGGTTGTTTGTTTTATGTCTTCATGTTCGTATTATTTACATTTTGGAAAGAAGAATATATTTGCTAAGAGATATTATATCTTCGTTGGTACATTAGGTTAGTAGGCGATTTACTGCTATCTATAATTTTTCATTCCCGATGTTTTCTATCGTTAAAAAATGATTTTTTCTCAGCACTAAGTATTCTCAATAGTTTCTGCAATTTCCATGATAAATTGTATCAAAATTCGTCGAAATTGTTCTCAAAATGTCAGTTCTTATTTTTTAATTAATTTAAATTGAGCAAGAAAAATTAATGAATTACACAAATACCGCAAAGTAATAGTTATGTGTGCGCACTTCAAAATGCTGTTCTGCCCAATAATAAGCTTCTTTTTGCTTTGAAGATGACATTCTGGGTGCACAAATAACAGTTGCAAAAAAGTAATAAACGATCTTGCAGAGATCTGTATCGCATTTCTGGGGCACAGTTGTGCTTTTTATGAATTTCAGGGACAAACTTCATTTCCGTGGCCATTTCTTGAAGAAAATTAATAAAATTTGGTATACTTTGAGATTTCATTATGGAGAAGAGAAAAAGTTTGCCAATTTTTTATTTACAAAATAGCTATTACAATATGGCGGCCGCAATGAAAACGATAAACTGAAAACAATCACAATCATGAATTTTGGCTAAATTTATGCAAAATGTGTCCTTAAATACTGACTACAAAGTAATTAAACACATGTATTTCACTAATAACAAGGACCAAAAAATAAAGAGTTCACAAAAAAAAGACCATTTTAGCCCGTAATATCCACACACTTTAGCGTACACGCTTAGAGCCATTTTTTGGACTATTACTTTGAATTTTGAATTTTAATAGAGATCATACTAATTGATCCTTATTAAAAGAATTGACAATTGTGAAGTTGTGTATTGCCAACTAACTTCTAAGGCAAAGGATTAAAAACGCAAAATAATTATGAAACATTAATGTTCAATAAAACTGAGTATAATTTTCTTGTCTCCCCAAAATTGGAATACCAGTAGTGAAAAAAAGTATGGCAAAAAACCTGATCAAAAAAAATGCACTGTATAATTTTTTTCATCGAAATCGTAGCACAGTGATAAAAAAAAATCATAAATCGGAGTTCTTTGAACTAGTTCCGAAATTATTTGCTTAAATCATTTCACTAAATCTTTCAGCTGAGGCAAGTATTTTGTTAACAAAACCATTCGAGTGTTTTTTTGGAAAGTAATAAGTTATAAGGGTTGTGAAATTGATAACACATATTTTTGAATATAAAATACCTCATAAAAAATAAATAATACAAATATATGTATATGTGTTGAATTAACTATATTTAACATAATCTGATTATATTTTATTTTAGCAGTGCGTTATTAGATACTCTATCGGCCCCAAAAAAGATCTCTGATCTAGATAATATTTTTATGAAAGGTTGATTGAGGATTAATTGAGTATTGCAATTTTATTTTGTATCTTCACTTGTTTCGACTGTATACTTTTTGTTTTTTTAGAAGATAACATAACATTACAAATATTTCACAAAATTTGCCAGTTCGGTACACAAATGATAAACATTCAGCAATTTTTTTCTTTTTGATCGAATTTATAGCGTAAATTAACTTTTAGTGCACAGGCAAAGCATAAATAGTTGTTAAACTTTTTCGAAATATGTTTCGAAAAGTCATGCTCGCAAAGGAAAAACTTATTTGAGTATAGGTATTTTGTACATATTTTCGTGCTCCGCGCAGTCAACGGAAATGTGTAAAGAAGACAATTATATTGTAATCTGCGTAGACCCCAAAGGTTTTAAATTAACGAAACTTGGGCTTAGTTTAAATTTCCACTTAAAAACCCGCTTAAAATTATGCTTTTGTGTGAAGATCCATATTTGCATTTTTTGTTTTTCAATTTTTCCGATAAAAATTCTTATTGATTTTCTAAAAGAATACTGGTCAAACAAATATCGGACTAGTACTTCTTCATTAACTATATAATTTTTCAAATGATCAATACTTTTTTTACAAAAAAAAAATAAAATAAATCACTTTTATGTTGAACATTTTCAACAACGAAACGGAAAAGTATGGTATTTAGTTTGAGACATGATAATGCAATTTTTAAATAACACTTCAATATTCAATTGATAAATATTGTAAAACACACAAATATAAGCAGACACTCACAATATTTGTAACTAATAGACTTAATGAACTTGATGATACGCTCGTGAAATCAAAACTAGGCCACAGCTATTTTATTAAGCTTCTTATATAGATTTTAAACCTGAAATTATCTTGGGTGTAAATATTTATTATTCAACTGTTATCATCATCCGCAATATTCTAACATTTGTATATAATAATTATTTAAATGCATATCAATCAAATTTTATATATTCTGAATCCTAGGTGTTAAGCGGTGGATCGGTATTATTTGACGCCTGTTCGAAATTCTTTTATTTATAAATTGATTAGATTAGATTATTAGATTTATTGTTTGTTCTTGCATATATTCCATTTTTTTTTTTGACATAAATCTTTGGTGCATGGTTTTGCCTGAAATATAGAAAATATTTCTCTGTTTGACTATGATTTTAAATTTAACTAAGAGAAACTTTTAAATTTTAGTATATTTAACACATTTTTTAAATCACTTTCTAAAATTATAACAGCTCGGTTATTAAATCCATTTAAATACATTTGAATAATTTTTTGTGAAAAAAAAAACGCGGGAATATATTTTTTGTTCAAAATTGAAAATAAAAAGATAAATCAATTTCCAAAGAAAAGAAACAGAAATAAAAGCCAAATGAAAATTAGGCCCGAAGGTTTATACATTCTGGCTTACTTTTCATAAGATAATGAAATAAAAAAGGCCATAAATTTGTATTTGTAAAAAGTAGGGACACATAACAATAAATAAAGAAAGTTGATGTCGACCCACTGGTAACTTTTCATTGGTGCTGAAATTAATATTTGATTATTGATTCCTGATTTGTATGAGAGAAAAATCAGTTTTTGCAATTATTGGTATTTATGTGCAGTTATTTTGCTTAAAAAAACCTTTTCATAGCATTTTTTATCATTTCTACAAATTAATCAGAACAAAATAATGTACTGTAAATTTTCTAAAGTAAATATCATTGTTCATTCGAAAGATATTTGTTAAAAAAACCATTTTTTTACAGTTTTAGTAGTGATGATTTTAAAATGCAAAAAACTATACAAATTAAAATAACATAACCTCAAAAACACGTCCCGTATAAAAACAAATGTAGATATAAATTACCTATATTTCCTTCAATTTTTGTATAACAACTTTTCCTTTAAAACCAATAGTTTCTGAGATACAAAACATACGGTTTCGCTGTTTTCAAATGTTGGTTAAGCTTCTCTAATATCGTATTCAAACTCTTTAACAAAGCTATCATCTGGCGGTCCATCTGGCCATGCCTTACAGATTTAATTTATTTCTACACACAATGTTAAAGATCTACTTTCAGATATGAAAACATCAGCATTTCTGTATTTTGCCCCAAAGAATGGGCGATTTTTGCTACCTTCTTTGAACTATAGATTTTTATTTTAGGTTAAAGTGCTGTTCTAAAGTCAAAATTCTTTTAGTTAACTTCCTCATTCGACAGAACGTTTGGAGTAGGTACCTTTTTATGTGTGAATCCAACACTGTAAAGTGCGAGTAAATGTTCTGAGCATGTGCATGTGCATTGTGCTCTTCATTGAACGTGAATTGAATAACTTAAGGAGTGTTTATTTGTTAGAAAACAAAACAAAACAAAACAAAAAAAAACTAACAATAAGCCTCAATTTTAAATACATAATAATCAAAATAATACACTTCAATTTGCTTACTAGAAGAAGACACGTTAGTTGAAATATAAAGATCAAAAGCAATACAAAGTTTGCTTACCACTTAAAGAAAAGCGAATGAGCATATCATGTGGAACATTATAGCCTCTTGGAAAAAAATAGGGGAGTGATAAAGTATAAAAATAGTTAGATGAGACCAGATAATTATAATTTAAGACAAAGCTCGATTAAATTATTAGTGGTAAGAACGGAATCCATCTTAACAAACGAATACGAAAACATTTTTGAAAAAAATTGAGGTGGTCATCAAGCTTCGTAAGAATTCATAGTGGAGATAAACTTTGTTTCATTTACTGACCTTAAGCTTACAAATCCACCTACAGTTTTCAAATAAGTTGGTAGGCGACATTCCTTGGCTTCCAAGGGTTTTTGGTTTCCAAGGGCACTAGTGAAGAAGTTACCAGTGCTACCAGAGTGAAACTATTCTTTTTATATGGGCATAAGTTTGTATCTCGCCCAGGAAAATTGTTATCGAGTTTATTTTTCTGTGACATGTTTCCATTTCTCATTCAAACACCGATAAGAATTTCTTTGCATGAGATACAGAATTAATATGGCCAGGCCCACACCAAAATTATCATTTCTAGTAGAATAATCAATACTATCAATACTATCAACACTCGAAATATTTATTAAATTATTGAAAAATAATTATTATTTAACCACCTATCAATTAAATTGTTAATATTCTGTGGAGCATGGTGTTATTTTATTTATAGCAAAAAAAGTGCAACTCATTCGACGTGCGTTGCATAACATAAAGAGTGTTGATTTGTTATTAATTAAAACAAACAATTTAAGTTTAAAACTAAAATTTCACTTTATCGATGTAAGATAGATAAGGACAACATTTAAGGCTGCAGCTGCATTAAATAATATTGAAAATTTGAATTGAATAAATCAAACAATCACTAAAAAAATATTTTGTGATGGTTGGTTGGAGTGTGCAAACACAAGTGATTGTTGTTACCGAATACTAAATGATTTACATTGCACCCAATACAAATGCCTCCTTAGGCATTTGGTGGCGTAGTAAGTTAGGTATACCTTTCAAAAATTTTCCTTTTTTAAGGTTTCCTGACTGAGGCGAAAGCTATTCTTTTACGTTTGGAGATCAACATTTCAAAGAAAATTATCTTTTATGATATTTTTTGGTCATTCGTTGCTTTTTAGTAAAAGTAGAGGGCAAATAACTTAAAAACTCCTTTTCAGTTTCTCGGCATCGGGTACAGGGAAAAAAATATTTTTGCAGTGGCTTTCGTTTTTTTGTTAGTTAAAGCATCTTTTTTCATAGTACCTATACCACTTTATTTAAATATATTTTGCACTAACGGAAATATTTAGTGAAATATGTACTTATTTAAGCCATAGTTAATTCACAAAATTTATTAAATTAACTTTGAGTTTACTTGGTGTTAAAGAAGAAGTATCCGTTTAAAACCAACAAACAAACTCCTGAATAGTCTTGAAACAAAAGTATTTTTGATTTCATGTTTCCCGTAAAACGTGCATTTGCCCAAAGTTATTGCTTTTTTGAGATAATCGAAACGTTTGGCAGCAGTACAACTATTAATAAATCTTCTTCAGTTCACTTTCTAGAAGAGGTACAGTTATACGTCGTCGTTTATTGATGAATTATCATCAGGAATTAAGTGATTAATTTTTAGATCGTATCAAAAAATCGAAAAAAAACTCAGCCCACATCCAAATTTGATCAGGTCACCCAATGCGAAAGGTCTATGTGAAACAAATCGATTTTTTTGATAATTGCCACAGACACAGACAGTTTATTCCTTATTGTCCATAGTTACATCGTAGTAAAATAATTTTGTTCAGATTGAACCTTCTCCTGTACTCCCCTTTCAATGTGGTTTAAAAATTATGAGGGACTCTTACCCAGCCATAGCTGGTGATATTCTGCTTGGATACCAACCATAAAAACCATGAATCAATTTTTTTGACCATCTCGGTACTGAATTTCCTATTTTTCCTGGACTAAACTTATTGCGATTCAAGATACACAGTAAAGTTGAATGTTTTTTCAACATAGTGTCATTCTTTTAAAAGAAAATTTACAAAAATTTCAAATTTGTATATAGGTACACTTATAATTTGAAATAACAACACTGTATTTGCAATTAGTTGAACAAATTACTGCGGCTTACAATAACAAGCTTAAGTGCATGTAGGTACATTAACTGATCACTTAATTGCATAATAATTAATCAAACATCTGTTTTATTATAATTTTCAAAACATTTCTCCACCTTGTTATTGGTCATAGCGTGTGGAACTAGTTTTGTTTGAATACCATTTCGTATTCAATCCTCAAACTGAAGCTGTTTTTGGAATAAATGAACAAAAAATTATGAAAACACCAGCCAACATAATATGGAAGTAATTTTTTTAAAATTCCATACAAAATTTTAAACAAACTTGAAATTTTAACAAAACCACAAAATTGTAGATATGTGACTAAAAAATCATTCGTCATATAAACAAAAATAGTAATGAAACTATTTAGCACAAGTTGGTATGTCGATTTTTAAAACCTTTTGTGTAGATAAATTGGAATATTTGTGCGATAAAAGTTTTTTCACCTACTATTATTATTTTTCCCTTTTCTTGAGAAAACACATTAACTTAAAGTATACATTTTGAAAGACATAATGAGTTTTTGTTTTCGCTGTATCTCAAATTGATTTAGTTGTTTTGTTTTTGTTTACTTTTGATTATTTTTAGTTAAGTACCTGAAGCATTAAAGGCATTGTATTGGTTTTATAAAAAAAATTCCCAACAAAACAAAAAAAGGTGTTAAAATGCATCGCAAACTTAGATGCACTAGTATTTGTATTTGTCACAACAACTAATGTGTTACCAGGTACTTTATTACTAGTTCGTCTATACATACTATTAAATTTAAACCTCAAAAAATCTTCAATTCTTCAATTATCTTGAATCACAAGAACATTTATGTACGACCAAGTAGGTTGTTGAACATTTTATTTGTTTGTATTGTGAAACCATATTGTCTTACAATAGAATTCTTTAAGATTATTTAGGAATTCAATATAAAAGCCAGTTTGATTTCCATTATAGTGTTCACTTAACTTTTCTCACCTCAAGACACAGCAAGAGTTACAAGATACAAATTAATTATGAAGTACTTATTAACAATCGTAGTAGCATTTCTGATGATGATTGCTTTCTTCGATACTTGTTCAGCAGGTATATTAAATAATTTTAAATTAAACTTTAGAGAAACTTTAAGTTATTCTGTTTTTTAATATTTTGTTCTTATTTTTAACTTAAAGTAAGTGAGCCAGTTTGTGGATATACAAACTCTCAAGGAAAGATGATTTTCCTTAAGTACTTTAGAGGAATCCAGGAAGGTCAAAGTTATACAGAAGTTCTTCCCGATGGAAGCTGCACAAAAGTAACTTGTCAATCGGATTACACTCTTAAAACTGAAAAGTAAGTTTTAATTAAGATTAAGATTATTAAATATATATTTAAGCAAGTAAATACATATTTTAATTTTCCAATTTTTATTTTTCTTTAAGGTGCTAATTCCGCTGACGACAGAAATATAATGTATTTAAAATATGTAAGGTTATAATCTCAATGTTGAGAATTAATGAAAAATGTCTTAAAATAACAATAATAGCTACTTGCATTAATCTTTAATTAAATAAAACTGTATTATGATACGTAGAATCTTGGTCTAATGAATAAATAATTACATAAATTTCAATTGTGTCGATATTAAAAAAATGTTCCTAGAAAGGAAGTCTTGGGTTAGTTTTGATATCTATCTTACTTTATCTTCTAATTTTGACAATTTGACTTGATTATTACTTTCTTTGATTTTATTTACAAATTTAATTTTAAAAACCAGAATTGCAAAATTAATTGGCTACCAAAATTTTTCAAAGCAAATATTTTTTCTAAATAAAGTTTTTCAAATTTTAATACCTCAAAACCTAACTTCGGAGCTAATTTAACGACACTTGTTTTGTGACTGGCAACTTATTAGATGACGTTTTCGAGTATTTTTAGAAATCACAATTTTAGTGACAAGAGTGTTAAAAGTATGTAAAACTTAATGGCTAAAGCTGCATAAATACATTATGTCATTTAAAGATTTATTAAATGATTGATTTAAATAGAGCAAATAGTTGTTAAAAAACAAAAACGATGGTAAAAGAAAACGACAGTAAGCTATTACCTCAGCCGATTCCACCCAACGCTGCGGATGTGACACAATGGTGCCTTTTTGACACGGAAATTATCTCGTGACACGGTGGCATGAAAAATTTCAATATGGCACGTTATATATTTTTCTTATTTTACCTACAATTAAACTCAAAATACAATCAAATAGTGTCAATTTTCTAGAATTTTGCTTCTAGCCATCATGTGATGGATATTTTTAGGCTGTATGCAGTAGTAAAAATGGTAAGAATTCTTGTATATGAACAATATTAACGCAATAGCGTATTTTTGGTATGACTTGTACACTAGTTTTATTGAATAATAGTTTTTTTTACTATAGAATAATTTGTGATTTTCTTGTGGCACGAAAGTGACACGATTTTTCACAAAATATGGCACCAAAAAAATTGTTTTCGTGGCAACGCTGATTCCACCCCAAGTTTGTATTCAAAAAGTTATCAATTTGTATGGATTACTCAAACATCAAACTCACTTTGGCCCCCCATTTTTTCCCCATGGCAAACAACCAACCTTCACGAAAAAGTTGCATTATATGTTGAATGTGTTAATCCAAACATTCCACTACTTTTCGAGTGATTTTGTGGTAAATCTTGCTCCTAAGAATTAATTACTTCATTCTTTTGTTCATTGGAACAAACCCATGAGGATGTTGCCTCATGAGTTATCCTAATAGAAAATGGTCTAGCTTATTGAATCACCAACTGAAATTGCCTAAAGTTGATGGCTCAGAATAATTTTGCGAATGATTAAGCGAACATTCAATAAATAGAATTTCTCTTGAAGGAATGAAAAATTGAGACGGTGTCACTTACCTACAAAAATAAAACACATATTTTCATTTTAATAATTTTTGCAATATATTTACATTCATATATGTACGAATACAATTATGATCACCACGGTTTTTAATGACATAAATTAAATTTTGACTTATTAAATCTTCTCATCAAAATGACTGGAATTCCAAAGTCCAAAGAGAACCAGTTTTGCTTCTTACCTATTTATAAGTAATAAATAAAATTTAGAAATAAAATCTTCTGCACGCTTTTAGAGCACTGTCTGGTAGAATCACCTCTAGGCTATATGCAATACCTATTACCTACCCGCTAAATACTACAAAGCGCGTTTTAGATACATAAAATTTGATAGATAATCTGTCAAAATTTAAACAACAACAACAAAAACTATAGTCTGTTGTTATGTTCTTGCTGTTTGTTTTGATTACCTACGTTTTGAAGACTGCTTGAATATTTTTTTTTGTTATATGTATATTTTTAGAACCTCAAAACGTGTATCACAAACAAGACACATTTTTTTTGCTAATAGGTTAATTATAATTTCAATCACAAAAAAAAAGTGATTAAAATTTTGTGACTCCAACAGCAATTTATGCTGTTGGATTTATAAACCTTAAGTGCTTCTTTTTTGTAGGAATGATATAACATCGGTAAATTGGTTTATTTGACGTTCTTACTCTAAAACGTAAAATCAAAGAAAACCTACATATTGGTGATGTTTTAATGTATAGTTGCCTTGATTTTACATCATAAAATAAAAATTTTAATCTTTATTTATTCCAAAACAGGCGTTCCCGGCATGACGGTTAATTGATGTACGCTCCTTATATATCTAATTTCAGTTTTTTGTAAAGCACTTGAGAATTCTCGGAGAAAATTTTGTCTTAGTAATGCTAAGAATACAGGTAGCTAAATTTAATTGATATTAGTGTATTTTTTGGCCACTTGAATTTTAGGTTTTGAGTTATGAAAGCGTTCCTTGAATGATTTTTCGGGTTGTTAAGTTCGAATAAAACAAAAACTAACACTGTTTCAAACAAAGTTAATACATTCGGAGATTCATCTCAATTATATTAACTAACGTAAAAGAATTGCAATTTAATGTCATTTTAATTTAAAAAAAAAAAACTGGACATTAAATTTTCCACCTTCATGATTTTGGCTTGGCCCATATCTCGAAAACCAAAATTGGCATACATCAACTTCTTCGAAAAAGTTTCCTCCCGCCACGTGGTATATATTATATATTTAGACCCACTCCGTTTTGGGAAGTGAACCCTTAAAAAAGCTCTAGTTAATAAAAATCTGATTCCATGAATATTTTATAGATAAAACCACACACACCAGATTTCCATCACGGGGGCATTCAATATGTGCAACGGTCAAAACTTAAACTTTAATCATTCATGGTTTGTAGAAAGCAATTTAAAATAATTATAGAAACAAAGTTGTATTCTGGCTGATTTCAAGGTTTACTTTCCCATCAAAAGAATGAATGACAATTGTCAAAAACGAAATGAATAACTGAAGAGAAGTAATTGTATCTTCAATCAAACATTTTACTTCGCCATCTCTCAGTAACTCCGGTCTTGCATCCACAATCCATTAATAGCCAGTTCAGAAGAAGCACACAAAAGTTTTACAATTTTTTTTTTTTAATCCATTTTTGTATTTACAAATTAAGGAATAAGTTTTCTTAAAAACTTAAAATGT
The DNA here is from genome assembly GCA_948107695.1 of Meliscaeva auricollis. NCBI lineage: Eukaryota > Metazoa > Arthropoda > Insecta > Diptera > Syrphidae > Meliscaeva > Meliscaeva auricollis. The sequence continues at coordinate 26,883,184 of OX403619.1, read as the reverse complement.
TTTGTGTGTACGTCATGCTACATTATAAATACTCATAAAATTATATTTCCTTAAAAAATGTTGTTCTTCGAGTTTAAACTAGAGGATCTCTAACTAATTTACAAAATATTCCACCTTTCGATTGAATGATCATAGCTTTTGGATCGAATATCATTTTACTATGAGATTTATCACAATCAGTGACATAGTGATTCTTGAGAACATTTATGATACCAATTTTTGCTTGCACCAGTCCAAAACGTTCTCCAATACAACTGTGTGGTCCCAAACCAAAAGGCATGTAGGTAAAAGGCTTAATATTCATCTTATTTTGTGCCGAAAATCTTTCTGGGTCAAATTGTTCAGGATTGGGAAAGTACTGTAAAGAAATCCATAATAAAATTTGTGGTCAAAAATCAATGATTTAGTACATCGTCATATTAAAAACCTTACTTTAGGATCTCTCTGGATGCTAAAGAGAGGAATAAATACTCCCATACTATTAGGAATTTCCAAGTCCAATTCCGGTTTAAATGAGAATTCATTCTCCCCACTTGGTAATGTACATGTTCGATCCAAGAATGGAAGTGGTGGATACAATCTTAAAACCTCCATAACTACCATATTCAAATATTCCATTTCATTGACCGCTTCATAGGTTATCTTGCCATCGGTGTTTATAAGAACATCCTTGATCTCCTCCCGCAATCGTTTCTGAATTTCAACAGATTTTGATAGTTCATACAAACAAAATGACATTGTCGCTGAAGAAGTCTCATAGCCGGCAACGAAGAAAATACCTGCTTGTGCCACTAAAATCTCGTTATTCATAGCTAAATGATCAGTGTCATCTTCTATTTCAGCTGACTTTTTAAAAGCTATTAACACATCTATCAAATCATTGCGAGTGTTTCCAGTTTTTATTCTTTCATCCATAACATAATTAATGGTTGTTCGAATAAATTTGGCGGAAGCTTTGGGAAATACTTTGCACTGCAGTAATTTTGATAGATGAGGTACGAAAAATACTGTGATGAATTCTATAGCCCTTCTAAATGTAAAATTGAAAATACTTCGTCCGTTTCTTCGAAAATCAGCCTCTGGGTTACGAAGACTATTTGCTTGAATACCAAATGCAACTGTTGCAATAACATCCGTTGTATAGAGGGCACAGGCTTCTTTAACCTCCTGAATGAAGCTATTATCTTTATCTACTTCAAAAGCACAAAGATATTTATCCAATTCATCACCAACCTTTTGAGTAAACATTATTATACAAAAAACTAGAAAAACATCATGATTCAATTATATCTTACTTCTTGCATAAGTGGAAACATTTGTTTAATTTTGCCACTCGAAAACACTGGTGTCAATTTCGTACGTAATTCCTTCCAGTGAGGGTTTTTGATGAAGAACAAAGTTCCCGATCCCAAAGTGTCACCCTTTTGATCTGTTGTAGCATACCGATTTGAGAATTTGTTAAAGTTCTTCACCAGTATTGATTTTATTAATTCTGGATCACGAACCATTAATGCTGGTTTATTTAAAATATACATTCCAAGTACCGGTTGATCGTGGGCGTTCTTGTGATTGTACATTTGTTCCAAATTTTCGGCGACACTTTGTGATAATTTTAAAATGTGAGCTATATTACCAAGTACGATGTTTGGTTCAACGAATGGAACATTTTTTCTTTGCCAATATGATAAATTGTACTTTGCCCAAATATAAAATCCAAAAAGTAAAGAAATAATTAACAGCAGTAATTCGGTCAGGGAAATCATTTTGATGAAAGAGCTGAAAAAAAACATATGTAATATTAGGTATTTAAATTTTTGTTAATATATTTTGAATTTAATTGTTTAGTGCTAGATGTTTGTAGGTCTTAGTTTTTCAAAATGTATGTACCTGTTGCACTGAAAATAGGAACTACATAAAAAGAATAGTCGTATTACTTTCGTTTTAATTTCAATAGATTCAAGATGGAAATAAGATTGTTTTAACGTTAAAATCAATTGTCAAAAGCAATTACCTTAATAGATATAGCCAAACCTTAAATTTCAATATTGATGCAGTTTTTTTTTCAAGAAAGTGGCCAAACCCCCAATGCGACTTTAAGGATATTATCAAGGAAATTGCCCCGAAGAAATTTCCATTAAAAATGCTGTTAACTATTTTGAGCCAAGTATTTCTGAGCTATAAGTTGCATTGCATTTTTCTTTGAATACGGAAAGTGTAATAGCTCATTTCTCCCACGAGATCCAAGCTTGTGGCCACAGAAAACAATTAAACAATCAAGTACTAGTGAAGATCTTTTCAACGAAGTAGGTCACAATGTGTTACAACATCAGGGACGAAATCCCAAAGAAATAGTAAAAACATGGTTTTATTCCTTGGAGAGTAGGGGAAGAGAGGCTACTGGGACTTCGATTGCAATTCACCATATTGCCTCCTAGCGTGTTCCCCTTGATTCAATAAACGTTTTAAAGTTTTTTTTTAAACAAATTCATACACTTTCATATTCGCAAAGAATGCGCCCTATAATTTTTTTTTCTCCTACGAGATACGGACTTATGCCAATACAAAAAATTGATGCACTAGTCAAGACTTTTTCAACGATATAGGTCACTATGAGTTACACCGATGGGACCGAACAGCCCATTCTCCTTTGTTCTAGTTGTCAAAACTGTCATTAGTTTTGAGCTATTCGTTGCAGAGATATTGATGTTTGAAAAGACTAACGTCATTTTCTACTCAAAGACCATAAATGGGTTGAAGAAAAATCGTATCAAAAACTTAAAAAAAATAAGGAATTGAAGCTGAATACACAAGCCTTCCAATAAATAACAAAATTGCTTAAGTAGTTGCACCGAACAAAAAAACAAACAAAAACTAAAATTTTTGGTTTCGCGCTTTTCCTTATGACTGCGTAATAACGGTGATTTTTTAAAATAATTCAGTAAAAGATCTGAAAACTAATATATATCTAAAATTTCAAAATCTTTTTTTCTTACTTAAAAACATCCTCTCGAAAATCACTATAAAAATCAATTTGTTTATTCTTTCATTTTTTCTACAAGTATAATTTTATAAAAAATGTAAAACAAACAATATAAAATTCATTACTAAAACGACATAAAGAATTTTTCAAACGAAGTATGCCATTTGATTTGATTTCTACCGCATTCTCTGGACGAAGTAATGTTTCCAATCTTGATGGAGAGAGGACTTGCCCAACTTCATATAGAAGCTTATGCAAGAGAACTACCCCTAGCAATCCTCCAAATTCGCCTAAGGAATCGCTTAGAAACACAAAACTTAATGTTATTTGGCTATCCGCTTAGGCTAGGAGCATCTAGGGGGTGATTTTAAGCGAAGGATTGGTGGCAATGGGGTCCAAGAAAAAGCAAGATCATACAAAATGCATGGTACACGTTATACCTGCAGAGATCTGTTCGAAATTGGTGGCCTATCAAACTATCAAATTATCATAACAATCAAAAACAAAACGACACAGAATTGATATAAGTTCATGAAAGTCTTATCCGCGATCTAATGAGAATTTAATATACAAACAAATGTTTTTATCAACGGCCACCAATTAAAGTCAATTATAGTTAGTTATTTTGAAAACTCATTATCAAAATTGTTCATCAAATACTAAATTCATAGAAAATATTAAAAGACAAATAATAATTTACCGAAGCTCCCGAAACAACTGTGTGTTGTTTTTTTTTTGATATTTCAAATGAAACTACCTTAAAATGTATTCTTTTACATGCTTTTATAACATTTTTGTGCCAAAAAAAAAGCTCTAAACTATTTGTTATTCAATATGGGTATGGTATTCTTGTTTTGGTTTATTTTAAATAATGTATCAAATCAACGTGCGCTATCTCATATTCTATTTTTGTTTTATTTATATAAATTTGACTATCATCTATTGATCGTAGAAGATTAATTAATCAATAGTGAATTTAATATTATTATCATACATGTTCAAAGTTCGAAAGGTAATAATCTTTAAAATTGATCAATCATAATCTCGGTGGGATTGTGATCCACTTAAAAATTATGATAATTCATAAGGGACCATTGGAGAATTTCCAGAACGAAGAAAAGGTTTTAGAGAATATTATTATTAAATTATTTAAAAATTAAAGTTTATGTTCTCTTCAATTCACTATACTTTAAACACTTCTTAAAGATAATGTTTGGAACTCCGGGTACTTTCATGACATATGTCTACCAGTAAAATGTTATTTCAATCTTATTTTGTGTAACTTATAACTCAGAAACCAGTTCATGTTAAAAAAAAATTAAATTTTGTATACAATAAACAATGAGTAAGCAGATTTTTAAAACATGAATAAATGATTACACAAAAAAGTAAATAAGATAACGCACGGGTGCACGTTGATTAGATATTTTTTTTTTAAATACAACCAAAATGTCATATGCAAATTGAATTAAAAAAGCCAAAGCATTTTTTTGGAATGGATATGTTATACTTAAGACGTGAACAATATTCTATTTACAACAGTTTCATTTCGAATAATAATTTTAAATTGTGTTTTTCTGTTTTATATAAATAAAAACTAGCTCAGTTTATGTGTAGGTACTCGTTCTTAAAGGCTAGTTTACAGTTCAGCATGCAAAATCAAAAAAACAAAAATTCAAAGCAAATGTTAGTCCATTTTGTGCACCATTTTGTAAAATACTTGGTTGTTACTACCTCAAGCTGATTTCTGAAAAGAAGAATTTTGATAGCAGAGTTTTGAAAAACTTAATTTTGAAAGCGGTATTTTTTTCTTGTTGTGCGCGGACCACCTTTTGGGAAACGCTGACCTACATAATATTGTTTGTGACAGCCAATTTTTCAAAAAAACTCGTAACTGATGGTTTAAATTTATAATCATTAGGTACATTAAAACTTGTTTCTAAAATTGGAATTAAGCAAAGAAATCCTTTGTGACAACCTAGTTTCTTTTGTGATAACTAAATTCCAATTTTAGGAACAATATTTAATAGAATGAGTATAAATTCAACCAGCCACAATACAAGTTTTTGGAAAATAGGCTAGGTTGTCACAAAAAATAATTACTGTTCGTAATCAAGTGAGACGGAGTGCAGAACATATAAATTTGTTTTTTAGCAGTATTTCTCTTGTCTTTTTATTTTTTTCTTTAATCAAACTCAATATTCTACACTTTTGTTTTACATAAAATCAAATTATAAAATCACAAAACATAAACATAAACTTAAATTAATGGATCTCTAACAATCTTGCAATAAATTCCACCTTTTGATTGAATTATCAGTGCTCTGGGTTCCAGTATCATTGTTGTTTGAGATTTTTCACAAGGCCTGACGTAATGATTTCTAAGAAAATTAATAAAACCAATCTTGGTCTGTATTAGTGCAAAACGATCTCCAATACAATTATGCGGTCCAGTTCCAAATGGCATATAACTGAAAGGCAATATATTTAATTTGTTATCAGGTGAAAACCTTTCAGGATCAAATTCGTCAGGATTTGGAAAATACAAAAAAAGAAAATGGAAATATTTATTTACATAGAAACTGCTGTAGAATTTCTTCAAATCTTATTTCAAACCTTTGGATCTCTTTGTATACTATAAATAGGAATTAAAACTGGCATTCCATGTGGTATACCAAACTCACTGTATGGTTCCAATGAATATTCTTTTTCGTCCTTTGCTAACGTGCATACTCGATCCAAAAATGGCAGAGGAGGATATAGTCTCAACACTTCTTGAATAACCATATTCAGGTACAACATTTGGTTGACTGCTTCGAAAGTCACCTTGCCATCGTTCTTTATCAGTGTTTCTTTTATTTCTTCCCTCAAACGACTTTGAAGTTCAGGTTGTTTGGAAAGTTCATACAAACCAAAGGACATTGTTGCTGAAGATGTTTCAAAGCCAGCCGTGAAGAATATACCGGCTTGTGCAATTAGCATATCATCGTTCATGGCATAGTGTTTTTTGTCTACACTCGCTTCCGCTTCTTTTTTGAACGCAATTAAAATGTCAATTAAGTCATTTCGAACAATTCCTGTACGCATCCTTTCGGACATAATTAAACTAATAGTCTCCCGAATAAATTTCGTTGCATCTTTGGAAAAGACCTTGCACCGAAATAGATGAACCAGTTGTGGAAACATAAATAGGACGGTAAATTCAAAAGCTCTCCATAAAGTAAAGTGAAAAACATGCCTGCCATTTCTTCGGAAATCACCATTTGGATTTTGTAAACTGTTTGCATGAACGCCAAAAGCCACAGAAGCAATCACGTCGGTTGTGTAGAGGGCATTGATTTCCTTTATCTCCTGAATGCAACTTCCGGAATCCATTGGTAGGTTACATAGAAAAGTATCTAGTTCCCTTCCGATCTGCAATATGAAATTAACTTTAAATAGGAATCATTTTAAGACCTTTGATAGGGAGGTACTTACCTCTTCAATAAGCGGAAACATTTGCTTAATTTTTCCACTTGTAAAAACTGGTGTCAATTTCGTTCGCATTTCCTTCCATTGCGGATTTTTGATGAAGAATAGGGTATTTGCTCCCAGAGGATCTCCATGAGCATCCGACGATGAATGTCGATTTGAGAATTTGTTAAAATCCTTGACCAAAATTGATTTAATCAAATTTGGATTACGAATAAGTAAGGCTGGTTTATTAAGCAAATAAATTCCCAAAACAGGTTCTTCTACAGCCTTCTCGTGATTGTACAAATTTGTTAGGTGATCTGCAGCAGTTTTGGTAAAAAATATCATTTCTTTAATGTTGCCAAAAATTAAATTCGGTTCAATATTTGCGATATTTTTTCTTCTCCAATAGCAATAATGATATTTTGACCAAATGTATATGCCCAATAAAATTGGTGTTAGGAATAACAACAATTCGTTGATTAAAGTCATTTTAATAAACTGTTTGAAAATACAAAAAGAAATTTAGAAATTTTTGTCTTAAAATATGTTAAGATCATAATAAACGATAATAAAGTCAGATAAAAATATGGGGCCAATGAAACCACTGGCACGTCTTCAATTGTTCGAATTTAGAAAAACTTCGTAAAAAAATGAGTTTCCTTTGAAAATTCTAGATTCAGGGGTTAGCCTAGCCAACAACCAAATAGGTCCTAGTCCTTTTTTTGAGACCCAAAAACTTATATTTTTGTGCTTTAATTCTCGGACGTACGAGTTGATTGCTTAAAAGTATGATACTGAATTTATTTTTACATTATGTAAATTTTGTATCAGTTCTTAAAGTTTTCTATAGAAAAAAAAGTTACGTATACGCCACAGTGACCTTCATTTTCATAGTAAAACAATTATTTTTATTTATACATAGTATGTATTTTTTTAAATTACATTTATTATTATTTATTATTTACATTGTACATAGATTTAAGACTAAGGTTTTAATAAAATCAGATACCATTAACTAAGCAAAAAATATTCATTCTTCAAAAACTTCAAATTATTTTTTTTTGTAATTTTGTATTTAAAAAAAAACATAAAAATTAATTCTTTTTTAATTTTTCAATAGTCAAAAAAAGCTCAGTGAAGCTATCAGAATAATAAACTCCGTATAAAAAAAAAACTATGGTTCCTAGACCAAGAGCCGACAGCATGTCTTGGGAGTAAAGGTACGAGTATAACCAAAATCTGAGTATGCAGTTTGATAGGTTCTGATTTCAAATTCGAAAGTCTGGCAGGTTTATTTTTCAGCCTTCTATGGTTTTGGGAAAAAAGCGTTATTATTTCAATTCATCTGAGAATGACAAATTCAATTTAATTAACATTTTTAGTATTGGAACTGATACTCTGTCATTTTTCCTAAATCTTTAGACCTCAATATTGACGATGCAGATGATATTTAGAACTCAAGATATATGCTATTTAAGCAAATCATTTTTGGAGACATTTCTATTTGATTTCTTGTTTTTTTGTATGACAACTCTCCAAAAAAGACCCAACATACGTTGGTTTAAAAGCTTATCTTATGTTCTAATTAGGACAAATGACAAAGCATTAGAGTCAATACTAAAAATTTCAATTGAAGTGGATTTATCTTTCTCCGATGAATAGGAACAAATCGCGTTCTTGTCTGACTATTGAAAAATTTGGAATTAAAATTCAATAAAATCAAAGAAAAAATATCGGAATAGTTACACAACTGAAAGATAAAGCAATGCATTTCGTGAACATTTATTTTTAAACAGTGAAATAGTACAGTGGTATCTGTCTCCTAAAAACATAAATAGAATATTTTCAATAAGGTTTCGTTTTTATTTGAAAGTAGATACCTAATACATTTTTGGAGAGTTTCTGTAGATATCATCCATTTTGATTGTAACTTCGACTTAGGTAGAAACTAGAGCCTAAGACAGACTTAATTGTGAATCCTTCTTGTTATTTTGCAGTCTCTATCTCTATAATCATCTTTATGTCGACTATTATTGATTATTCGTTTTAATCTCAAGCATGCTATAAGTTCAATCACCGAAAATTATTTTTAAGTATATTATTTGTGGATAGAATTGTGCAGTACAATCCGAGTTTTCCAATTTCCCATATCTTATTCCTGTTCATTGAACTCGCATGATAATGGCAGAAATAGTCAACGTGAAAAATTTGTATACATTTCTGATATATGTATATTACTTGTTTAAAAACAATTTAAAAATAAACAGAGTTTGTGGTGCTCTCAGATAAGAAAAATGAATTGGAAATTTCCATAAAATATTGAATAATCTTCATCAGGTATTAAATAAAGAAAATTATTGAAAGAAACAAAATAAAATCGTTCAAGCCTGAAGACATTAAATATTTATAAATATCACAAAACAATAATTATAAGAACCCTAAGCATGACACGCATGTTAATTATGTAATCATGGGCCAAAATCATGAATTTGAGAAGTTTCAGTGCTCAAATTGTTAAAAAAATTATCAACTTTGTTTTATAATAAAGTCTTACGTTCATATTATGTTGGGTTTAGTTATCATTTATTAGGTTAAAAAAAAAGTTTAATTAAATAATGTTCTTTATGAACTTAAAAAAATGACTTGTATATTTATACATGTGTATTTCTATTGTAACGGGTGTGACATATTTTTCATGTTTTTTGCTCCTTTCTTTTGTGCTATTCAATCGAAGTATACACTTAAAAAATGTAATAAGTTTTTTTATTGTTTTCAATATTGAATGCATTACAACTCTTATACTGCCTGAGAATATGTTCAAATAGGATGTAACGGTTATGACATTAGAAAGTCATCTTGCATTAAGATTTTCTAAGGCAGCATAGTAGTTGAAATACATTTAATATTGAAAATAATGAAAACACTTACTTAGGTGTTAAATTTTTTAAATTCTTTATTAAACGAATAGTACTTACAAATAATAGGAGAAAAAAACGTGAAAAATGTGTCACACCCGTTAATTCTATTGTAACCCATATGCCGGCTTTTGGTTTTTTAAGTTTGTTATTTACAAAATATGTGAATTTCATTTTTTTTTTTTTAATTTGCAAAAAAATATGAATTGCAATACATTTTAACTAGTTTTGTATCTATACCAAATTATTTTTGATATACGGCAATGACCCGTAAATAAAACAAGAAAAACTAATTTACTGAGTTCCTTACAATTTTTTTGTTTTTGGGCATAACATTTTATTTTTAAACAAAAAAAGAACTAAAACAAGACTAACCCGAATGTAATGCAGGTACTCATGCAAATTAAAGAACATAATATGCAGGAACACTATCAAAATTTTCCAATTTAATTCACAAATAATCACAAATCATATACCTACAGTACTACATTATATACAGGTACATTGTACATATGTACATGCATGCTTTAATGTAGGTAATTTTTTTTTTTATTTTCGGTTGTCATTTCAATATGAAGAGACACAATCACGTTAACTGTTTTCATAAACAAAATAAACACTCATTTTTACTTCTCCTTTAACACTAATTAAAAATGTAATTAAAAATATAAAAATCTGTACATAAAAATACCATTTATGAAATAATTATACAAAATATAAATTACATACTGTAATTGGAAGAAAATTTCTCTATTTAATTAATTTGTGTTTATATTTAAAAAAATAATATTTCGATTCAATTTAATGCAATTATGTAAACGAAAATTATTTGTCACTTACATTTTCTTAACGTTGTCGTTGACCAAGCACAATTATTTTAAACTGATTACTGGAATTGGTTTTTTTTTGCAATCTCTTAAATTACCTACCTCTTCTTCATTTTTTGATATTTTGCTTTCCACATGATCCATTTTATATATTAAATAATTATTAGGGTGGTCCATATATTGTATGTACCTTCGATTCCATTAAAAATGTTGAAATCAATTTCTAAAATTTTTAAGATTTTTACTGCCTCTTTAAATTTCTTTTTGTGTGTTTGAATCTTTGGCGTTAACTGGTATATAAGTGTGTTTTTTTTGGAAAAGGTATCCGCAGTACAGTAGCATCTAACATGTATTACGCAAACAACATCGAACTGACGATAAATGAAAAAGTTGAATCCAACTAATTGAAAAATCTCAAAAAACTATAGGCAGCAGGATTTAACTTTTCCTTTTATCGGCAGTACGATGTTGTTTCAGTAATACGTGATGCTAATGTATTGCGGATAGCTTTGCCAAAAAAACACACTTATATGCCAGTTGACTTATATTACAGTTTTTAAGAAATTTGAAAATAAGGAAAACGACTTCTATAAGGCTTTAAGCGCGACACAACAACGCACTTCACGTTGATACAATAATTTTAAAAATATTTGTTACAACTTTTTGATTATTTTTTTATCCAGTTTCTATTGAATAAGAAGTGGCTCCCGCACAATATTACAATAAATTCCACCCATTGGTTGTGTTATCAAAGCTTTCGGATCTAATTTCATAACTGGCATGGATTTCTCGCATGTAGTCACATAATGATTCCGAAAAAAATTAACCAAGCCGATTTTCGCTTGGAGCATAGCAAAACGTTCCCCAATACAACTATGTGGTCCAGTTCCAAATGGGAAATAAGTAAAGGGTATAATCTTTGGTTTATTCTCTGGTGAAAATCTTTCCGGATCAAATTCGTCTGGATTTGAAAAGTACTAGAAAAAAATAGATAAATGCAGTTTAACGTTAAGAAAAAAATATAATGCTGTATATCTCTAATATATAAAGTAAAGTAAAGGTAAAGTACCTACCTTTGGGTCTCTTTGAAGTCCAAAAACTGGTATGTATATTGGCATTCCCCTTGTAATAGTAAGATTACTGAATGGATCAAATGAATACTCATCTCCAACTGGGACTGTACACTCACGATCTAGAAAGCCCAATGGTGGATACAATCTTAGGACTTCTTGGATGATCATTTGAAGATATTGCAGATTGATAATCATTCGATAATTAATTTCTCCACCATTTTCTTCAAGGGCATCTCGAATTTCATTGCGAAGTCGTGTCTGCAAATCGGGTCGTTTTGCAAGTTCAAAGAGAGCAAACGACATTGCCGACGAAGAGGTCTCAAATCCAGCGGTAAAGAATAGGGCAGCCTGGGCTACTAAAATATCACCTTCAAGAGCTATTTGACTTTTTCTGCGATCAGCTTTAGCAGAACGTTCGAATTCTAGAAGAATATCGATTAGATCATTGCGGGCCATACCTGTCTCTTCACGAACTCTCATAACATAATTAATGGTTGATCGGAGAAATTTCGCTGAGTGTTTGGGGAAAACCTTAACACAAAAATGTTTCAATATGTTTTAGTTTCCGGTATTGAAAAAAATTCTTACCTTAAATCGAAATAGCGGTACCAATCTGGGTAGAAAGAAGACAGTTACAAACTCTATTGCCCGTTTGGTGGTGAAGTCAAAAATAAACCTGCCATGACTTCGAAATTCTCCATTGGGATTCTTGAGGCTATTCGCTTGCACACCATATGCTACCGTAGCTATGACATCAGTTGTGTAAAGAGCGCATATTTCTTTTAACTCTTGACAAGTTGATTGAGTTTTCAGATCGACTGGAAGTGATTTCAGATAGGAGTCTAACTGGCTACCGATCTATCAGTAAAACTATTTTAGATAATTTTAAAAATAGACAAAAGTTTTAAACTCACCTCTTCGATCAATGGAAACATTTGCTTTATTTTGCCGCTGGTAAAAACTGGAGAAATTTTTGAACGAATCTCCTTCCAAGCTGGATTTTTAATAAAGAAAAGATTTTTCGAGCCAAGTGAGTCGGCATACAGGTCAGAAGTTGAGTAGCTAAATATATTAATTTCAGTATACAACCTTAAAAATGGTCTCTTAAATTCACTTACCGATCAGAAAACTTGGTAAAATCTTTCACTAAAATTCTTTTCACTAATTCAGGATGTCTTAAAAGAACAGCAGCTTTATGGAAGATATGAATTCCTACAAGAGGTTCATTAGCCGTTGCAGAATGCATGTACATTCCTTGAAATTGCTCAGCTGGACATCGCTTGAGAGTTAGCATTTCTTTAAAATTTCCAACAAGAATACTTGGTGTAATGAATGGAATTCCATTTTTTTGCCAAAATTTGTAAAAAGATTTAAGCCAAATGTATAAGAGGATCAGTAAAATATGTAGCAGCACAATAGTTGTACGATAGGATTCGAACATTATTCTGGTATTTTCTATCTGTTCACTTGAGTATCCGAATTAGAACTGATTTGAGAGAGAAGTATGTTTGCAGTTGCTTGGGGATAAAATATTAGACAATTTCAAATGCAAATTTTATGTAGACTCAAACAATTATGAATAGAAATTGATATTCAAAAATTGAACCGTGGTTCAAATTTTAAAATGTTGAATGAAATCGTATCTTTAAAAAAATTGTTTTAAATATGAAAAAAAAACGTGTCTGAGGAAGATGTTGAAAGCATTTTAAGTAGATCCAAATCAACAGATCAAAATAGGGGAGACTGGGTACAATTGAAACAAAGGTCGGTTGAAACAACGCAAATATCTCGAGAATTGTTAGTGGTAAGGATAGTTGTAATGGGTGAACAAAGCGCAAACAGGTCCCAATGCTAACCTAATTCTTGCTTCTATCATAGCACACTTCAGTTGTTTACGGGAGGCTCTATTGTATTTTGATAGCCAAAAGTAAATAATTTTCTTTCGGATATTTTTCTTAGAACTGTGCTTTTCATGTGAAAGTAAGTGTATTTTTATGTTTGAAGCGAAGAACGTAAAATACAAAGTGGTGAATAATTTTGATGTGGCATTATTGTCATTAATGATATGTATTAATTATTTACTAGAAGAGACTCGGCAAATATTCGAAAGCTTTATTTTTTTTTATTTATGGCCCATTTAAATTGAATTGCCGTTTTCAAAAAGTTTAGTATAGATTTTTTTTTTTTTTAGTTTGTTTTGTCTGTTGTTTTTTCTTTTAATAAATACAATTTTTGAAATCGAAAAATGATTAATATGTCAAACAGTGTCATAATTTGTTTGTAATATGAGTGTTTAGTGAATACACCAACCCTACCTCCAGTTTCAAAGTGGAAGTTTCAACTCTACTTTTAGTTTAAACTTCCGTTCAAGAATTTATTCGATTTCACAGTTTTTTAAATTTGTAGTTCAAATTAAACGACAGTATGCTGCCGTTTAAACCCCAGTTCAGTATTTGGAACTACTTCCTACGAGAATTGTGTGTGTGTGTTTTTCTTGTGAGTGCTCGGTGAATACCGGTCTTAAAGTTGAGAGCGTTGGGTCCAAAAAACTTCGTAAAGATCCTATAAAGTGACCGACTTCACTGTTATTTTTCGATCTAATCACTCGCGCAGTGTGATGGTAAAAGGAATGATGGGTGAAGCAACACCTGCTTCAGCCCTTATGCCTCTCACCATAAATAGAACTGAATTTTTAGCTTGAGCATTGCAGTTCTGTTTCTATATTCAAAGAGTGCATTCGGTAAATTTCATCATTGTTCACAATTCTGTGTAGTTGCTGCACGTGATTTATCAATCGATACAAAAATCACTGTGTATCCAGGCACTAAGTAATGACCACTTGTTGAATACCTGCCTTAGTACAATAAAAACATACGCCCAACAGAAAGAGACCAAAAAGAAATACCGGACTTTCATCAAAATGTTCGGAGCGGGCGATTTTGTCTATCCCCTTCAATAATCATGAACAAGCAGTAAATGAACTCAGCTTTTCTTATTTTCAAAGTAACACGATTATTATGTGCTTGCACCGTAAAAGAACACGGCTTTTTTCTTAATCTAGTACTGGAAATCAGTTGGCAAAATTATAACATACCTGCTTTAAATGACAGCCTCATTTGTCAAAAATTGACATTTCAAGAAATCCCAAGACAAATAGTTTTAAAAAATTAAAGTTTCACTTTGTATTTATTTTCATTAATTAATTGAATCCTTTCTTAAAAAAATACTCTATCATTTCAAAGACTACGTTCATTTTTATATAGCACCCGCATAAGACAAAAAAAACCTCACGTGGTTAGGTCAAGTCATTTACCACCTAGTGGTCGTCGCATTTTACCCACGTCCATGCAATGACAACACTTGAAGAACGCGACATCAACGATATCTTTGACGATATCGCTTTAATTGAAGAAAAACTATCCAAAAAAAGCTACCAAGAAGGCTTCGAAGACGGTGTTAAGGAAGGTAACTTAGAAGGTTACAAATTGGGGTATGCCCAAGGTGTTAGTTTGGGTGAAGAACTAGGATCATATTACGGAACAATTGTAGCCCACTTACAACTCACACATTCCGAACGTATAAGAAAAACTTTAGAGCTGGTAAAGAGTGCAATTGAAAAATTCCCACGCACCAACGATCCAGAAGCTGATATTATTGGAGAGATTCAACAAATTCGCACCCAATATAAGAAGTTAAAAGCTATGCTAAGGTTGCCCACTGAAGAAGCACCAGTGGAACAAAAAGATTTATCATTTTGAAAGAAGAATTATGTCTACAAAGGAACTACGATCAAGTTTGCAAGCGATACTAAAGTATTTGGAACCTCATTGGGATTTTGTCAACTGTCACATGGTCAACTATCTAACCGATAACCACTGGCAGACTTTTGTACCCATGAATATTCAAACAAATGTGAAAGAAGTCAACGATGTCGATGAATGCATTGACATAGTTTTCTGGAAGTCACATGAATCGAAAAAGTTCGAAGATGTGTGGAATTTCTTTGAAAACTCCAAGAAATTTCGATTGGAAAATATGAAGCATCTGTTGACTACAGTTGAGGTATTACATGTGATTCTAGGAGAGAAGAAAGTTGAGAGTTCGTTGACTCTCAAAGAGTTCATGAGCGAAAAGAAGAGACATGAGGTGAGTTTTTGATTTCAATGTTTATCGCCAACATTTACCAGTTAAATGTCATTGCTCTACAGGTGGAAATTACAGCAGAGCTAGTTAACGATCTAATAGCCCATCATAAGGCCAAGAAAGCGAATGATATTTACATCGTCGATGCTGGAGATGGCAAAGGTTATTTATCATCTCGCCTGGCATTGCAATATGAGCATAAAGTTCTTGGAATTGATTTTAAGGAAACAAACACCGAGAACGCTGTGGAAAGAAATAAGAAGCTTCAAGTGAGCTCAAATTTTTATTCTAAATTATTTTATTCACAAAATGTTACAATTAATTTACTTGCAGCGTGCTTGGAATGGCCTCACTGAACGAGCAGAGCTTCTGAGCCAAGGCATCACTCCTCCAAGACGCGGCAAAAAACAGAAACCTACAAAATCCCCGGATCCGAAACCAGAAAACTACAAAACAACAAATAGATTCATAACAACCGAACTACCTTTTAAATGTCTCATAAGACAACACTTCGATCTTGCGATTGATTCAAGTCCATCGCTCTGCCTCACCGGACTCCATACTTGCGGAAATCTTGCTTCTACCTGCCTTCAAGTCTTCTCTGCTCAAGAAGACTTTCGAATCCTCTGCAATATCGGTTGCTGCTATCATTTGCTTAAAGAGGAATTCTCAACCGATGAATTTTTTGGCAACAAAGTCATCATGGATCAGCAATCGGACATAGGGTTTCCATTGAGTGAATTCCTAAGAAGTCATCGTGTCAAACTGGGTCGAAATGCAAGAATGTTGGCAGCACAATCCATTCACAGAACTCAACATGCCAAAGAGCTACCAAATCAATCATTATTTTATAGAGCTCTTTTGGAAGTGTTGATTGTGGATCGAGATCCAAGTCTCAAAGATACTGTGCAGGTGGGGAAGATAAAAAAATTCAATGATTTCAAGGAATACATTGAATTGTGCAGTAAAAAGACGAATTTAGAACTCGAAACACTCAGCGAGAATGATATTGACCAAGTGGAGAAAAAGTATGCCGAACAATCAAAGTTTCTTGATTTGTTTTATCTTCTTCGAATGGGATTTGCACCTGTTTTGGAGACCCTTATTATCCTGGATCGATTATTATATTTGCGAGAAAAGGGCTACGAGAACAGTTTCGTTATTCCATTGTTTGATCCAGTCATATCCCCTAGACACTTTTGTATTGTTGCTATAAAATAGATTTTAATTTTTTTTTTTAATAAAAAAATTTATTTAGTTGATGGTTAATGGACGTTTTGAAATTTTAAAGCATTGATTTCAACGGATAAAGACCAAGTTTAACCATATTTATACTTCTACCAACACATTTACCTATTGTATCTGGTTTAAATAGTTCTTCGGAATACCTCCTTTCGAAAAAATATCATTGTCCCAAAGATTATCAAAAATGTCTGCTATTTTTTGCCATGGGATAGAACATAAGGTTATCGGATAGCTGTTTGGTCGTATATACCAATTTTTAAAAATACTCACGGATTTCTTATAACTAACGCACCCAGTAGACGAGTTTTCGTGATAAATCAGTAAAGAAAAATTAACAAATTCCACGAAAACTATCCCAGGTCCATCGTTTTTTTTTGTTCCTACATGCAGTTTTAAACCGTCTGCAACCGAGTTTGTGATATTAAGTAAAATTCCAGTCACGGTTTTCGATGGTTGGAAATCTGACTGAATTGAATGGGTTTCAACTGTCTGTAGGAACGTTTTTTTTGCGTTTTCCGTTTCCATAATTTTAACATCGAACGATGAAGATATACTGAATTTAGCATCATCTTCCATACGCACATGCACATGTACGATTTTCGATGTGCTTAGCTCGAATCCGAAGTCAAAATGTTTCTAGCGGCAAAGTTTCGATAGAAAATCACAACAAAAAAAATACTTTTCGCAATTCCGAAGCAATTTTTCGACGTGAGGCGAAAGGGGATTTTTTGTGATTTTCTGAGGGGAATATTTTAAAATTGAGAACTGATATATAGTTTATCGAAAACCTTTAGAAGAGTAGAGTTTTATTTTAGCAACAAGGATCTTTGATGACCAGTAAATAAATAAGTGAGAAATACAGTTACTTCAGCTTAAGATTTTTCGAAGGCGCAAAGAGTTATATTAATGATTTTGATGTGAATACAAAGGAGGTTTCCTAACGTTTGAACATCGCTTCAAAAATATTGAAAACCACTTCTCGTGACATTGTAACGGTTATATTTAAAAATCACGCATTCAAAAATACCCTTAAATCATGTCTCATATGGCTGGATTGTGTTAACATTAAATTACTCAGGTTGATACACCTTCACATCCCCCTCTTTAAATGCAGTTAAAAAAAAAATCAATATGAAGATTTTGGGAACTGTTATAAAAGGTTACATTCTGTGCCGATACCAATCATGAAAATTCTTGAATACTTCTTTATACCTTCTCCATAGTAAATTTAAAACATTTTAATTCAATGTAATGTAATGTTGGCTATCGTGAATAAAAAAATCCCTGGGAATGATTCCCTCGTAAAAAAATTGTGAATGTAAATATCGATGGAATGTTTCCCTGGGAAGATTCAAGACCTCTGAAAAAATTGCACTAGAGATCCCCGATAGGGCCCAATAAAAGGTACATAGGGTATCCCAAAATAAAAATGGGTGTCCAAACATAAAATGATAGAAGCTCTAGTCATTAGCCCTTAAAAAATCAATGCCTGGTGCGTCTCGATTCCTAACGATTTTTGATTCATAACTCATTTATGAAAAAAACTACTTTGAACCAATATCAACCATCCGTCTATTTGCACATTTTTTTTTGGCAAATAAACAGTTCAACAAGTAATGGTTAAGGTTTGGATACTTTTCTATTAAATTGGGACTAATAGCAAGGAATACACTTGACTATAATTTAAGCAGAGGATGGCTGCTTTACTACAGTCTGTCAAAGCTATTCAAATCCAGAAATCTAACCATAACTTCAAAAGTGCTGCTGTACAGGACCATGGTCCTGTCAGTACTCATGTATGGATCCGAGACTTGGGTGCTTAGCCGCATTCGAGAAAAAAGTTTTACGGAGAATTGTTGGCCCCATATGTGAGAAGGACGATTCCGGAGGCGGTACAACCATGAGTTGTACGCAATCTACCTTGAAGCAGACATAGTGACAAAAATTAAGCTTGGTAGACTCCGGTGGGCAAGGCACCTAGCTCGTATGAACGAAGAGGAACCTGCTCGGAAAGTCTTTTGTGGTACATTCTATGGTAGACGGCAGCGTGGTAGACCATGCTTGCGCTGGAGAGATGGCGTAGACCAGGACGCCCGAAGCCTTGGGGTGCGCAATTGGATGGCGTCGGCTCGAGACCGGGATAGGTGGAGAGACTTGACGAGACGGTTGTCGAGCCGATGATGATGATGATGACTGTTTTATAAAATTAATCAAAACTTAGCCAAAAACAAACAAACAAACACCCAGCCGATTTAAACAATTTCTAAAATGATTCCAAATAAGTTAAAGTAATTTTTTGTATGTTTTTAAAAACCATGTTTTATTACTGGATAATTTTCATTTTACTTTATCAAAAAACGAATCAGGTTATGAAGTAAATCGGGGGCCTGATTCAATGAGAATGATTCCACTTGCATATACGAACAAATCATTTTCATATTTAAACTTACTCAGAGAGGAATAATAATTTTTAAACATTTTAAATAGATTTTGAAGCTGATAACGTTTTTTTTCATTTTTATATTGGAATGTCGTCATGATTGGTATCAAAAACAGGACGTGCTGGAAAAATTCTGACATCCGTATCTCCTATATTCACTCCTATCTGGAACGAAATTTCCCGGGAAATTCTCTCTTGGGAAAGAAGACTTTCAATCGAAATATTTCGGGAATTTTGTTTCGTTTTCTCTTGTTTTTTTGTTGCTCTGGTATGAAGCATAACGGAAAAGTAAAAAGAGAGTGATTTTCCCAGCAATTTTTCGATTGATCACCCTTTTCCCCGGGAAATTTCATTCCCGATAAGAGTGATTATGCTCGCGCTGTACTATTATTACTTAAGGGTAGATAAACCCCTTAAAGATAATACCAAACTAATACAAAGAGCTTAATGGGCCATCGCGTATTGGGGTAACTTTTTTTAATCCACTCCAAAAAGAGTTGAGAATTTTGCTCGTTTCATTCCATTTTATTCCGAAATCCTCCCTTCCATTAAGCTTCGTGTTACCCAAGAAAGCATACTTACTCTTGCTTTAGATCACAACTAGATACAACAACAAAAAAAAAAAAACGTTTTTATCGCTTGGTATGCAATTTCATTTCGCATCGCATTTAGTTTCTTATAATTTAGTAAACAATAATAAATTTTAACAAAGAATTTGTTTGTAACCTAATTAAATATTATATTACATTGCAGTACATGTATGTATTTTTGACCAGCGCCACATTTGCATTTATAATAGCAGAATATTAATGTTTGAGAAAAGAATCAGCATTAAACTAATCATTTTTAAATTCAACTTTTACTCAATTATTAATCGTAAATCTATTATTTATTTATTTCTGTTTTTCTGGAATGGAATTATTATTTAAAATCTAAGGTAAGGAAAGGGAGAAGTTAATTTGGTGACAAACTGTCGCTATTAGAGCCGATGACTTATTTGTCTTTCTTGGCAGTTTCTATTCATTTCACAAAAGATGTTGTTTTTTTTTCACATCCACTTTTGCTTTTGATTGCTGTCCTCTTCGAGCCTTGATATAAATCGTTTTGTTTTAGATTTCATTTTTGCTTTGTTTTTTTTTGTTAATATTTAGTGAGTACGGACTAAAATATAATAAAGGTATAAAAGCCAGTCATTGCAATGACGTGCCTTTGTATGATTATTATCGTTTAATCTTCCACTGGACCTCAGTTTTTCACAGAAAACATCTGCGCCAGTTTGCCTGCTTGACCTTTAACAAATTCATAAGTGGCTCTGCTGGCACGTTTAAGTTTTTCTGCTTTGCTAGATGCTTGCTGTGCTACAGAAGTTGTTGTTTGATTTAATGCAGCAGTTTCCTTGACTTTGGCTGCTTCTATGGCATGAAGATGAGCGGCAGGAAACATATGCCTTAGGACATGATTGAAGCCAATGGATGCTTTGTTGCAGTTTGATTTGAAACGTTCAACTCCAAACGCACGAATTGCTCGCGAGAAACCAAACACTTGCGAACTGATGAATGCTGTGCGGATGGCGACTGTTTTGCCATCTTTTTGTTCGAGATATTCAACGCGTTCGTCCACACGCTAAAATAGAAAGGAAAAAAATATTCGTTTAGCTAGATATTACGCTATCTGAGGTATTTTTAGATTTAAATTTAGTCCAAGGGCCAACGAAATCGAAGGAATACAAAATGCACTGATAGAGATTCTTAAACTATACAAGATACTTTCACCTTTTTCGAGGCTGTTTATGTTTAAAAAAATAAAAGTAAAATTAAATGTAGACATAGTGTCGGCTGACCAGAAAAAAGAAATAAACTTAAGATTGTGATGAGTAAGAGAAGGCAGATGTCTCAAGAAGAAAACAATGGAATATCGTGAAACAAAAGAGACAAAACAAAGAGAGGCCTATAAATAGTGAATGAAGAATGAATCGCAATGTTAGAATGGGAGTAGTGTTTGATTAATAACTAAGAGTTTAGGGTCCAGCCTCTACCATTTTGTTTTTAGAAAAGCGTGGAAAAACAAGGTGTTGAACATATATTGATATAAACTTGGCGGTGGCAGTTGCATATAAAATGGTGAACGTGGGTTTCTGCAACGCAAACTGTCTTGGAATAAATGGAGGAGCGAATATGGCGATGACCCGGGACCTATAACACAAAACCACAAGTACTTGTATTACAAATAGAATCATACATTTTTCCATTGAGCAAATTCACTCTTAATACAAGTAATTTTAGTTTTATGTTATTTGGCCTATTTAAAATAGATTCTGTAAAATTACACAGCTGCATTTCGGAAATTCTATGCAAGCCCCCAAATATCCCGGTTTACCGACAAACTAAAGGTTTCTTCAGTTCTCCAACAACTATAAGATAAACCATTTCAAAGACTAAGAACAATCAGACTTTAAAACCAATTGTGTGCTGTGGAAAATCTTTTCATAAGCGGTGCTGCAAGCATAGTGACTTGCGTAAAGAGGAGAAATTGTACTTGGCTGTCGGGAGAAACATGGGGGAAATCCACAACGAAAGAAAACAACTTAAAGTACGCATCACAGCAACTCGAGGAGCCGAGAGACATGAGTTTAAGTCTTCGCATCGTATGAAGAATGCTATTTGCATAAATTGTTTTAAACCAAATAAAAAAACATTTAAAAGAAACACGTCTCTATTGACCAAATAAACAGCATGCGAATCATTGGTGTCCATAAATATTGTTATTTGAATAGGATAAACCCCAGTCTTTCTTAGTAACTGCTTAGATAACATCTATGAATACGACCCATATTCATGAGTGCATCAAATACCGAACAACATTTCATCGGATTTTCATGGACATTGAAAAGGCATACGATTGTGTCAATTATTTTGCTTACCTTACACAGGAAGAACATTCCACATAAATTGATTGCTAATTTTAAATCAACTTACTAGTAGAGTTACTAAAGCAAATTATCTCGCGACCGAGCCAAACTGCTCCGATTTGGATGATTTTTTTTTTTCAAATGTTAGTATTAAAAAAATCTTTACCAGTTACCGGTTAAAAATTGCCGCACTTATCGGCAAACGAAACAAAAAACGAAATTAAAAAAGAACAGAGTTAAATACAAGACCAAGTTATATATTTTTGACATCCATAAAAACTTTCTTTCATTTACATTTCAAGTTAATCCGATGAATGGTTTAAAAGAAAATTTTGTTAAGTTTATAAAAAAATCCGATGAGCGTGGTAATTTTTAACTGGTAACTGTTAAAGTAATTTTGAAAAATGATGAGGTTTTGACAGGGCTACATACTTTCACCAAAAATATTTTTGTTTGGTGGAAAGCACAGATTAATGGGCGATGGACTCTTACGTATCAACTAAAACACCACGAGGCACAATAGGGGAAAAGTTGTAGGGAATTTAAATCCATTTTTAGAAACCGTACATGATCGCCCATTGGATTCCCCTTAAGGGGATCACCATGCATCGGTCTCAAGGCCCAAATAAGTAGAGGATGGAATGCACCCTGGGATGACTCGGATAAACTGCCTATTCGTCTTTCTAATTAGACTATGGTTTTAGTGGCCGGACTTTTATTCGCACGAGCGCGATCTGAACCGCTCGGCATATGTATATTGAAGTGAGATGATATACAAACAAAAGGGCAAACGATGGAAGTGGTGTGAATACGAGAAAATTATGACCCGCATTTAGGTCGCGAAGAATAACCGGGGTTGAACCCACTCAGCTTATTGCACTATGGCGAAACATTAATTGCTGGGCTATGCGTAAGCTTATTTATTAATAATAATGTTTCTCTTTTGCAATTGGCACAAGTCAGAACGACCTCGATGCTTCGTGGACTATTTGGCCATCGCCAAGTTTCGATCGGAAACATTGATTGCGAATTGAGTCCAATTTCAAAGCTTAAGCAAGACGGTTCTTTTTAATTATTACTTTAAAGACACAACATTTTGGGGCAGCCCAAGTTTCAAGATATTTATTCCAACTCAGTATTACTGTTTTAGCATAAGTTTATAGTAGCGTCTTCCAATATTCACCTTGTAAGGTAAAATTGGTATTATAGTTTCTTTCCTGGCGAGTTTTATCAACAGTTTCAGGCAGTTACGTGATTTGCGGCAACGGAACCGAGTGATTTAAGGGCTATCTGAGAAAATAAGGATACTAATCGTGGATATTACGTTATTTTTGAGCCAACATAAAACTTCTTAGATCGCCAGGAGTTTCTGATTGACACACCGTTAGAGAAAATAAAAAAGCCGTAAGTCGGCCGAAAAGCACTTGGCGTAGAACAGTCAAAGAGTAATTTGTACACCATTTTCCTTAACAGGAGTCCCACGCTTAGATCTGAAGACCTAAGTAAGTCAGTAGGTGAAATGCATCCCCGAATGACGTGGTTAGGGTATGGTTTCGGTGGCAGCGGTTTTAATTCGCATGAGTACAGCACGAGTCTCAGCAACAAAAACAATTTATTAGAAAAATTGTTTTGTCCGTTACTCCACGTAGATTATTTTCAGTCGCCAGGCAGTCGCCTATTTCATTTCAACTTGAGCCGTCTATAAGTGTGGACTACTATCAACGACTTGTTAAAGCTTACTAATAGATACAAATTCGAGGTCGTCAACGAACTGGCGCTCTTGCTGTTTTCGTAAAAAAAACAGCATCGCAGATTTCTTGTTGACATATTCAAGGTTTACATTTAACTGTGAACTATTTGAAAGTATGAGAAATACTTAGGCAAGTTTAAGTTTGAGTAGTCAAACAAAATCTGACGATCGTACTCCCAAATTAGATGGATGTGCAAAATAATAAACCTACAAATCTATTTTTACGTTGATTCGAAAATAAAAAAATACTAGATAAACATCAACGAACTTGTTAAACATTCAGTATGTCATCAACTTCATTAAATAAGCAAAAGGATTAAAACTGGACCCAATCCGAATATGAAAATTCAAATCGAAAATGATACAAAGTTGTTATTCTTCATAAAGCTGCTACATCGTAAAACAAATAAAATACTTCCTACTTATAAATAGACCTTTCAAGGTTGGCAAGCCCATAAATGGTAAAAATAAACAAACGTAATATTCTATTTCCCTTTTGTGCTAAAACTAGGGCTTCATGGCTAATTCCCGCGTCATCATTGCAAATGAGCTTACCATAATTTTCTTGAATCCAATATTTCTGGAGAATGTTATGAGTGACCTCTTTTTAAGGTCTAGCACTGAATCTTCGATGATTTTGACTGAATTTGTATTGACAAATCGTTCGCCCCATCTTGGCACTGGATTTGTCTTCGAGAGAATTCTTCTTGAATAGAGTTTGCCGTCGCGTATTTCTCGAGACACAGTATCTTCTGTTAAAACATGTGAACTATAAAAACGAAAAAAAAAAAAACAAAAACACAAAACCAAATAATTTGTATTGAACTTTGTACTCATGCCAGATGCTCCTCATACAGACCTTGATGGATTTGGATATCTATTCCAATAAGCTTGCACAACTTGTTTCCAGCTGTAATCGAAAACAGTGCGCGATTCATAGTAGGTTCCCATTTTTGTTCAATGATTAATTAGATAGCACTTTGGAACAAGACGACAATGTGGTGGTTTTAGTTTCCAACTGATTAATCGAAAAAACCGACGAGTATGTTTATAAATAGAATCGATTTATATTTTTCACAGACGTGTTTCTGCAACAAATTAAACTGCGTTACACAACACTCGGATGACTCCGTTGCGTTCTGTTCAAGCAAGATGTACGAATTTAATTTAAGACAAATTTTAAATGTAAATACGATTTTTTTTAATCGATTTTCTTTTGCCCGATTTAATACAAAACAATGCGTGTGGTTGACGAATATGGGTAGACGTGAGACGAGTCATGAATCCGAAATTTGTGTGGAAAACGACGACGACGATGTGCTTTTCGGAAGAATCAAATCGCGAAAACCAGATGAGGAGAAGAGTTCTACCCGAAGTGACATTACGATGACAGTTTTGGAAAAAGCAAAAGTGAGACAGATAGATTATGGAAAAAGTGACAGTCTTTCAAAATTGTACTAGATTTCTTAGAAAAAACGAAAGTTGCAGATTAGGCGTGTTTATTTACAGTAACCCACGAACATAATTTTTTTTTATTGCATTTCATTTACAGCAATATGGCTTTTTTTAAAAAAAAAAATGTAAACGTCAAAATTCCACTTTGATGATGCTGGCATCTGTTTATCATTCGATATCATAGTACAGAAACTGTCTTTAGTGTTTTTTAATATGAACAAAAATTAATTTAATCATATTTTTTTAAACAGCCGGCCACTGTGGGATCATAATTTTATAAGAAAAATTAAAAATTATTAAAACACCCGATTTTATTTTCTTTCTAACCTCACAACTGTCAGTTTTGGCAAAGTGTGGTGACTGTCATTTTTGCCTTTGACAGATTCGGCTTATCCACGGTTACAACGATCCTTTTTTATTTATTGCAAACTGGATTTATATGCCTCAGCCTCATGCTTTCATGCAAATCGAGTTTGTTTGAATTTTAGGCCGGAATTTAAAGAGCACTCATAACCTTAGGCTTGTATTTAACCTATTTATCAAGGAATAATATAATGACGTATGAGTGGCATTGACTTATTACACCTATATAATAATAAGTCAAGTATGAGTGGTCTCAACCATTCTTAGACCGATATTCGTCGGCGCTTGATGAATACTCCGATATGCGAGAACTCATAACTTATGATGAATACCACTCTTAAATCTGAGAGCGCTGACTCCAAGAACTCCGATAAGAGTTCCGGTTAATACTGGCCTTGAAGTTCAGAGCGCTAACTCGAATAAACTCCAATAAAGGAGCCACTTAAGTTATGAACGCTCGGTGAATACCGGTCGTAATAGAGATCACTCATAGAAGGCAGTATTTATACTTTAGGTCTACTGCCGCTCTTAAGTTGTCATGAATTCGCAATTTTAGACTTATCAGTCTATAAAAAAAAATGCTAAAAGCCATAATAACGTAAGAATAGCTGCATTTTTTAAGACATTTTTTTAAAATGAAAATTCAAACAAAATGCACACACAATTTCCGTTACAGATTTAAATTTCTTAAGAACTAAAGCATCATTAAACTTGAATGCTACTCACCACGATGATGGTAGCATGCCAATTGTAGGTAATGCAGTTCTTAATACTACATACTGACAAATAGATGGCCAGTAGGTATTAATCAATGATTATAAATATTTAAATTTAAAACCCCGAGTTGGGAAATAGTTAAAAAAAAAAATCAACATAATAAGAAACTAAGACCTGCTAAAGGATTTAGATTAGCAATCACTTCCTATGCTAAACTTTGCCAACTTATGCAAAGAAATTTTGTCAAATATAAGAACTGATTTTCTTTCATTTACTCTAAGGCCATCTTGACGTCCGATTAATTGAACGTTTTGGACGTTAAGATTTGTAGGCGAATATGTTTTTGTAACGTTTTTCTTTAATTGTTTGATTTAAAAACAATATAGTCCTTACAAATTTAAGTTAAAAGGGGGAAAAGGTATGAGTGAATGTAACTAAAAAATTATAAATGTATGAAAATGTAAAAATGTTATATTTTCATAGAAACCAAAAGTCTGCAGAAAGCCTGTAGAAATATTTTAAGTGAACTCGCTTTCATAAAAGTGTGTTTTTTAAGCGAAACGAAAATACCTATATGATAAAAGTACCGAAAAAAAAAAATTCATTCAAAACTTTGCCGTTGTCAACGATATTTCAGTTTCCAGTTTTATTTCATAAAACATTTCTATTCAATGAAAAATACATATCTGAAATTTTAAGACCCAAAATTGTTCATGAATCATATTTTTAGTAAATTTTAATTCACATCATATTCCTGTAGTGACAATGCCTTTTTGATTGTCCAAATATCTTCTTCAAGTTCCACAACAGAGTTTTTTCACTTTTTAAAAATAGGTACTTTAAATAGCCTTTTAGTTTGCTAATTACCATTTTTTGGCTATTTATTATATTTTTTTTAATTCTCCATTAAAAAACGAGGTTTGTCTAGTTAACTTAAACTGTATTAGGTTGTGATAATGAAGACGCCTTTTAGTTTTCTCGTTATTTACTCCATTGTAGCACCCTTTTAATGGAGCCTTCAAATGTAAACGCTTAAAAAAAGCCCAGGGATTTGTTTTTTCTTTATTTTGACTTATTTTATACCTTAAATAGGTTTAATGGAGGATATATTTATTCATTCTCAATTAGCGTTGGTAGTCAAATTTTTAATTACTCCGGTTTTTTAAAAAATTGATAGTGGAAATCGATACAGAAACTAAATTCTGATGAATATTTGGTGGAGAGTTTAGATTTGAATTAAGTGCATTAAAAACAGTTAGAAAATATAATTTGTTTGCCAACTAGAATAAAGTTACTCCCTATAGCACTTTCAGACTACAAAATATAGACCAAGAGACGGAAATTTGCTGCCGGCTCTTAGACTAATACTAAAGGAAACAAAAACTAAATGTCAGAGCTAACTGAGGTTAAATGAATAGAAAACTATTTTAATACTTCCATTAGCATAGCTTTTAAATTCCTTCTTAAAAGACGGATTTTAATGTTTTAGCAAAATCTGCTTTTAAATTTAAATCTGAGTAAGACACCAATCCCAATAAAAATCAATAAATGAGACGATAAAATCTAAATTTTTCAGTTTGGGGAGAAATCAAATTTTCATACAAAGTTGTTTGATAAATAAACTAATCAGAAAAACAATCATGGTTTCTAATTCTCATACAATTTTTCCTTTAACTCGAAGATGAGAAGATATTCGCGAAAATGTTAGTTATAATAAAAAATAAAGCTAATTTTGTATGAGAATAGGAAACTATTGTTTTTCTGATTAATTTATTTTATGTATAATGTAAGCTTTGCAGGTTGGAAAAATGTGATCTTAACTGCACGGTGCACCCAAATTTAAAGAATTCAAAAAGTTTTACTAGATACTGTTTTTATAAATTAAATTGGAATATTGTAAAGCCCCAATATAATGTTAGATGTCTGCTCTTTGGTATGCAATCGCTTGAGATCAGAAGGAGATATTTTTCAATTATGTTGGTAAACGATTTAATCAATAGCCACATTAGCTGTCCCTTCGTTTGCACCTCACGGAGACCTTTTCAAGGTATAATTATGGAAGAAATGAACCAATTAATCGTTGCATCAGAGAAACCAATGTTGTTATTGATCTCATAGACATTTGTATGCAATGTTCTAGAGATACGTTTAAAAAGAATCTTATTTCGATATAAATGTTATATTAGTTATTTGTTAAATTTTATTTTTGTTTTTATATTTTGATATTTTAATTGTTTGCTATTTATCATGTATCTGTATATATTTTTTATTTATTTACTTTAATCTTCTATATTATTATTATTTTAACTTAATGTAATCTAAAAGAGATATTCTCAAATTGATGAAAATAAACTAAACTAAACTAAACCCCAGCAGTAAGGCAACCCTAATATATATTAAGACTGTTTAAGCTGGTCATATAAAAAAAAAAACATAAAGTTTAAGCAATAAAAATAATATGATAAACTTTCTTATATTAACACGGTGCACCCAAAATCTTGTTAATTTCGGCCTTTTATAATTTTTAGCTTATTACTTCTAAAAGATGCAGCTAAAAAGGCCAAAATTTGCGAGATTTTTAGTGCCACATGCAGTTAGCACAAAAGTCTTTTGAAGCTGAAAACTTGGTCTTACACTACTCGTTACTATCCTATCAGCATTCCAAAAAATTCAGTGCAGTGCCTATATATCATAAAACTTTCATAAATTTAGTTTTGACCCTATTGGTTCTCAATTCGTAGGTATGTTGATTTGTATCAATATTCGTGTTTCATTAAGGTAAAAGCCAAAACAATACTTAAGTTTAGGAAGAATTTAGTGTCTGAAAACTAGTCCAAACCCGCAATTAATTCCATATCCGGTACCGGTTGCTATCGGGAGTCAGGTCTTTTATCCTTAAGCATTCTTGATCCATCTTATTTTATAAAATAAAATTCTGTTCTGTGGTTTTAAAATAACGGACAACCCAAAACCTAAAAAAAAAAAATAGCAGGTTAGGTACTTAAAAATGAAAGTAATTCCCTTTTTCTTTTGTATAAAATCACACAAAACTCTCTGGCTTTGTGCTGATGTAAAAAAATAAAAATCTAAAAAAAAGGAAATACCTTCTATGGTAGGTATAGGTAGGTACATAGGTACAGCAAAGGATAATCCATTGACCATTGATGAAACATGCTGGAATTAACTATTCACAAAGAAAACCTCCTTCTTTTACTCTTTCTCTCTTTATCTGTTCTATTTATATCTTTGTGGGATTACACTCTGGGTTGCTAATTAAAATACTAAAAATTAATTGGATCCCGGACACTCCTCAACAAGGACACACGCCCTCTGCCGCCCACCCAAATATACGAAACATCCATCGACCGCATCGCCTCTTTACCGAGTTAAACTATTTTGAAAGAGTGAATCTGTGTGAAAGTCCTTTATTTTCTTAGTTTCGTTTTTATGCAAATCGGAAGAGAACAACAAAAAGACAAAAAAAAAAAAAAGGAAAATATAGACCAGAATCCTTTTTTGCCGTTTTTATTTTCCATTCGGACTTTGAATTTGAATTTTTTGTATTCATTCTACACTCATTTAGAATATAAGGAAGGGAATAAAATAAATGAGTTATCCTTGCCACATGGATTATCCTGGGTCCTTTGTAATTTCCTTTTTTTTTTTTTTTATTTCGGTTGTTTTATCTGCATCCGTTTTGTATTCATTGGAAGAAAACTTTTAT
Source organism: Meliscaeva auricollis (assembly GCA_948107695.1). Classification (NCBI taxonomy): domain Eukaryota; kingdom Metazoa; phylum Arthropoda; class Insecta; order Diptera; family Syrphidae; genus Meliscaeva; species Meliscaeva auricollis. The sequence continues at coordinate 26,853,188 of OX403619.1, read as the reverse complement.
ACTTTCTCTCTCCCAAAAAAAAAGGGAAATGGGGAAGAAAATGGTATGGGCTTTTGTGAGTTAAGGATGTGGGCGAGATAATGTGTCCTTCCCATGTAATTGTAATTCTCAACACCCGTTTCTAATTAAAAAAAATCTTCTCCTTCTTTGGATGTGGTAATGGATTACAGGCAGCACAATCCACTTGATGCTTCATTTCTTCTCCACTTCGCGTCGTGCCAGTATCTATGTTTTATTTTTGTAAACTTTTTCATTTTTTTTCAGAAGAAAACCGCAAAGTGTCCAGAATGAAACAAGGATCTTTCTTGGCGAGCAAAGATTTATAGAAATATATTCAAAGAGGGTGTTGCGTTATAAAAAAGAAAAAACAATAAAACTAACTCGCAACGTGCGATTTGCGATTTCGAAGGTTCTTCCCATTTCGCCATCATCAAAAGGACTTTCTACTACAAAATTCATCCATGTTGGAATTTTTATTTTCGGTTGTGTTCCTGGATACTTTTGGGAGGGTTGCGACGCACCGAAAAGAATGTCTAATCGGAATTTAATGCTCCAGAAGAATGCAAGGATTCTGTGTTGTTTTTGTTTTCCTGTTTTGGCTATCCCTTCACAAATCTTTAGGGTTTTTTATTCTTCTAATTTTTAAGTCATGGTTTTCTTGAAGAAGATTTGCTTGATTATATTTGTCTGTTGAAAAGCAATTTAAACCAAAAGGTGCTGTGATTGCAGCTAGCCACTTGGTGGCGCTGATTGCGGTATATACGAGAACTCAGATTTATGTGCTAGATACCGAATTTGGGAATTGTAATTTGGACAAGTAAAAATTTATTGAAAATTCCTTTTTGTCTGGTATTAACGGTATATGCTAGCGAGTTCAGAGATTGTGTGTTTTTTTAGGATTTGTTTTAACTTTCCGGGAAGAAAACGAATTGATTCAAATCATTCTTTTTTCGTTCTTTTTTAAATGCACTCAGTTACATTCTTCAGCAAATCGGAACGAGGGATCTGGCTTTCATCGTCTTGAGGAATCCATCACAGCACAACAGTGCCACGAAGGTGGTTCTGAAAACATGTTGGCAGTATTTCCCCTGGTTTTCTACACGAAAGAGGGGACTTGTCCCAAAAACAATATGGATTCAGGGAAGGTCACTCCACAATAAGAGCGATAAAAGAAGTAGTTTGAGCTGCCGAAACTGCCCAGCGCGGAAACAATCGTACCAGAAAGACAGTGCTACTGGCAACACTGGACGTTCGTAACGCCTTTGATACTGCTAGGTGGAACTGATATATACTGTCTGATAGACTATCTTAAAGAGCACGAAGTTGTCTACCAAGCAATAGAAGAATTGAGAAGAAAAGGAGGAACAAGGGTTGTCACTGGCTACTGAGAAAACCGAAATAGTGCTGCTAACAAGAAAACGAATCTCCACGATAATCGACTTCCGCATTGATACCGGCATAATATTGAGTAGGCACGTTTACTGGGAATAAAACTCGACAGAAAGCTAAGTTTCTGGGAACAGATACGGTCGGCTGGAGAACGCCCATCCTATCCACCTCGATTGCAATCATGAGGTGGACCATCCGAAGACTCTTGAAGCGAGATTTGGGCTGATACACTGAAAATCGAAAAGTACCGGAAGCAGATGGCATCGGTACAGAGACGTGGTGCCTTACGGATAGCAAGTGCGTACCGCACCGTGTCGGAGATGTAAACGAATGAAGTAACCGGTAACACGATGAAGTGATCTACTACGTCACCCACAGTTCCTCTACGGACTCAGCTACTTCTTCTTGTATAAAATAGCAAGAAAAACCATCACATTCCTGCCATTATGGAGACATCAGATGACGTCCATCATACTGTCTTCGAAATGCAGCAGATAGGAATCGCCACGTGTCTTAAAAGAAGCATAGGAGAAACCAAACAGGATAACATCATCCAGAAGATGCTTGAGAATGAAGAGCAATGGATGCGAATATATTTGTTTTATATCATTCTCTGACAGCACTGCCACTGTCTTCTTTAAATATCTAGCACTACTATGCTCGAGCCCACGGACTTTTGAGTCAGAAGTCAGCTCGAAATACAAGTATTCTGATCTAGATGATCAATGAACTTTCTTGGCGTATTTTTATTTCAGCAATAGTTTTAAAAGCTTGAACACCATCTTCTTAAGGCATAGTTTTAATAATATCCGATCACTCAATTAACTCTTTTAAACTGCTGTTATTAAATGGGTTACTAGGTTAATAGTTGACCTTGTTTACCACTCACTGATGTAATTATTATTCGAAACTGTACATGGTTATGGTGCTAATATTTCGTAGCCGAATGCATGCGGAAAGATTACTTGCAATTCATGACATTCCATTATCAATCGATACAATATACCTTTTAACATTTAAAAGCTTCTATTAATACCTATCCATATATGAGTATTAATTGGACACATTACGTAGTGTAAGAGAAAAAATTACAAAAAAAAAAAAAAAAAACACGTTAACATCAACAATGTGCGTTGATATCCTTAATTAATTAAAAGATTTACTTTATCATCGTGTTACGTGAACACTTGCCAACAACAACAACAAACAATTGTCCCATAAACGTTTACGCTTTAAATTGCATAACTGCAATCGATATAAAAATTAACATATTCCTGGCGAAAAAGGATATTCGTACAATAACTATTAATTACTTTATGTGCTTATATGGTTATATTAAATAAAAAAAAATGTTTATGTTTGTTATACGAATATACACTCACCGCCCACCCCCTCCCATATACTGGCAGGATGATGACGGCGATGGCAATATAAGTATGTACAATCAAGAACAATGACATAAATAAAATTATGTTCAAGTGATACATAAATATTAGCAGTTATACTAACAGGGTGTTAGGAAAAAAAAATATTAATTCATGAACTTTTTTGATTGTTTCGACGTAGATTGTCACCCTCTATAGCTGGACCCAAGTTCTCAAAAATCCCCCTATTTCCTTTTTTTAAAACTGCATTTAAGTATGGAGAGTAGTGAAAGATGTGAAGGTTTATCAATCTAACTATATGAGATTTGTTTAATGCTGGACAATGTTTAAAAAAATCATCATTTTTTTCCAATGATGAATATATTTTCGGTGCAAAAATTCAAAAATTAGTGTAAACCATTTTAAAACAATGGTACATTATTAAAATTTGGTATAAGGATTTCAATTGTCATGAGAATTTTTGATAAAACGGTGTTTTTTTTTAGTGGTAAAGAACTTTGTGCAACAAGAGCCATAACACCCTGTCAGAATGAAAAGCACACATTTTTAAAATAAAACAATTTTATCATTAAAATAAAAAAGTATGTATTTTGTTTAAATCACTCAGCCGAAAATAGAGCTTAGATCAAAAATATGGTAGACACGTGTAAAATTACTTCGTATATTCTTTTAATCCAATAAATGAAGCCTAAAAAAGGGGGTTACCCAACAAAAGGTCCAGTAGTTCTAAATTTTGTATTATGTTGTTAGGTATAGATGCTTTACATCTAATCTAACCACGCCCCCTCTGCCCCCTCCAGCATCACCGAACAACCATACAAATCTGGCACATTTTTCAGCTTTATGCCCCTAACTTCCTTTTGGTTCATTTTATTAAAAAAAAAATGTTTAGCCGACTTCTAGAAAACAAGTATTTTTGCACAACCAAAAACAACAAAGTTATGAAGCTTCCAAAAACAGTGTCTTGCCACTTTTTCTTTAACGAATTTAACGCAAAAGTTTTCAAAATCAATCTTATAGACAACCTTGTTATCTTCAATAAAATGTAAATAACTTTGATTTTGTGACGTGAAGGGGGCGTGGCTGTGTAAATTGTTTTCAATAAAACATAAATACCTAACAACAAATCAAAGCCTAAAAACTGCCCCACCTTTTATAGGAAATAAATTCTTCATTCAATGGATAATTCAAAAAGCGTCAAAATCTATTAAAAATACTATTTTACTATACTTTAGCCCTTTATTGGTTATTTAAGTCACAAATTCAAAGTTGTTTACATTTTATTGAAGGTAACTAAACTGCCTATAAGATTGCTTTAAACTCAACTGTTAAAGAGGTATATCACTGTTAAGTGGCAAGAAACTGAAAAAATTGCAAAATCCAAAATCTTACACGTTTTTGGAAGCTTCATAAATTCGTTGTTTTTGGTTGTGCAAAAATACTACCAGTATCATTTTTATAGGAAATTTTCTTTTCTACAAGTCGGCTAACAATTTTGTTAATTTTGTTAATAATGTTAGGAGCATAAAACTGAAAAAAGTGCCGTTTACTGGACTATTTGCAACAACATATACAAATCAATAAAAATTAAGTTCATACTAATTTTTGTAAGGCTTACCATATAGCTGAGTTTAGGTATCTGTAAAAATACCAAAAATTAAACTCTACAGCGCAGCGTGGCAACCCTATGCTTTTACGAGATATCGCTAGGCAACCTCTTGGAGCAATTTTTATTGTTTTAACACTTCCTAAAAAACTGTGTACCTCTTTTGTAGTTTGTCGATGCGGTTAGGTATCCCTATGGCCGGATTTTAGACTATGTATAATAATTAAAGAAACAAAAAACTGTGCAGTTTTAAATAAATAAACCAAAGCTTTGTAGACACTTGTCAAATAATTTTAAATTTTCTTCCCAACAACATAAGATTTATTTAAAAAAAATGGTTTGCTAGTTTTTGGTGAATTATTTCTCAAACATCAATTTTGTTGTTTGTGACTTTTAAACGTATCTATATCTTGAGTTGTGAATTTTTTAACAATTTTTTATTTGTACACGTTATTTTCATGAATTATTTAGTCTATCGATTTCAATAGCAAGTCAATAGCTTTTCGACCTTTTCCTAGTTTCACCCTTATTTATCCTACTGAAATTTTAAATTTCTAAAAGTCCCGAATATCCAAATTTTTAAATTAAATTTTCTCATTTATAATATTTTTTTTCCTCTCTACGGCAGTATAGGCTGGGACAGGTATTTTTAAAACCCGCAAAATTGAACTTTAACGGGTGGCAACCCTGAGCCTTGACGAGAAATTGCTAGGCAACCCATATGCAAACTGTTCCTTTAGACACTACCTATACGAAAATTTAGATATCAACTGGTATAGCGATGAGGGTAAGTCTTCCTATGGGGTTGGGCTGAGTTGGGATGTTTTAGAAACATATTTGAGAGTTTTTACCTTAAGTTAGGAGGCAGATAGTCGAGGAGATAGCAAAACGTTTTTTGGTTGAGCTTATAACGCCCTGTGTACATAAATGCGGGTGTTTGACGTCACGTTGAATTTCCTCCCAACATATCAGTATCAGTACAATATTCTCAACCAACAAAAGTTCAACGTTAAATGTAACTAAATAAAGGACCTCAGTAAAATTGATACAAAAAAAAAAAACACTCTCGTTTACTTTTTTTACACTCATATTTACAAGGACAAACCCATATCCAATCCAGCCCTACCCATCTCACAGCTTGTGAATGAATTCAATTAAATCCTTTAATCTGCATATTTACCATGGGGTTTTCCTGGATGCTGCCACTGCAGGAAGATATGGATATATACACGTATCCTGGTTGCGTGCATGTGGTTTATCCACTCCATTTCCGAAATAACTCATAAATGTTGACATCCGTTACTCAGTAACCATCGTCACCCAAAGCTACGTACATACATACATGCTAGCGAGCGATTTCCTAGAACTGTATCTAGGCATCTATAGGAATTATCTTATGCTGTCTTACTAAGGAACATCCTGGATTCAGGCATTCTCGCTTCAGACAGGGTGTTATTCAACAGTTGTTGCTGTTGAGTTTGGTGTTATTACCCCGGAAGAAGAAAAGCAAACTGCAAGTAGTTTTTCGTCGGAATTGAAAGATGACAAATATTCCCTATTCTCTCATACGTCAGATAAAATATGTTCTGTACACAACATAATGTACATATCTTGATGTGTAGGAGTATAAAACAGATACACCCTTTTATGTGGTACGTTTTTCATCTGAATCTCTGTTGATTCTGTGTAAACTCAAACCATTTTTGTCATAATTGACAGCAAACAATTAGAAAATTTAATTGAAAAACAACATTTTGGGTTCACAATGCTTAATTGAATTTTAAGTAAAAGCTGTCAGTTTTTTTTTTTGTTTTTTGTGTTATTTTTCAGTTTGTTTTTGTTCATGCATAAAAGTTCTTGTTTGCTTTTTTTGTTTGAACAAAGGAATTATGATGTTGGTACACAAGTGATGCCCTTTTTTTGTTTTTGGAAAATTCATGAGCATGTTACCTATGTACATTTTTGCATATAAAACATGATGGGGCATTGTTAAATTCGAATAAATAAAGTTTCGATTAATTTTTGTGATGAAACGTGATAATTTCAAAAATTGGGTCGATATGAGATTAAGGACGTGCTTTTATTTCCATAATTTGTAGTTAACACTTTTGTAATCGAAACTAGGTTTTTGAAACTTTGGTTAGCTACTAAATGACAGAAATGGTAGTGCTTCCAGTTAAGGTGGAAATTTAGAAAATATCTTTTTGTAGAGCAGAGCTCACGGGGTAATTCCATATGTGAGCTGCACTACATTTGACATGACCGGCGTTGTGTTTTTGGTTATGTTACGAATACTACCATGTTAACAGTTTAATCAAGTATTATTATATATAAGATTTTTCAATTATTCACTTGTTGTAAATATGCGCTCTTGAAATGTTGTAAAATATGGTATAGTTAATGAAAAGTAAATGTGAGCTACACTACATGCAAAAAGAAGTCAGTTGCAAAGGTGTTTTTTAACTTCAAAAATATTCTTTACATGCTTGATAATTTAAAATCGTATCTGCAGCCAAAGTACATGAAATAGATTAATGGAAAATGATAAAATAAAATACTTTCTTTATTAAAGTTTTGTTTTATAAATGATATAATTCGTAATCTACACTGCAAGCCGAAATGTGAGCTACACTACTCACTTTTAATTATAGAATCAACTATTATTTCAAAGAAAACCTAAAAACTAAAATTACAGAACATAACATAGGAACTTCAAAACTACTATTTTTATGAAAAATATTTTAAATTTTTTTCAATTACCTACTGAATAACTCTTAACATTTTTTAACTACAACGAGTCTTTTAGAAAATGCATAATAGTTTCTATTTCATTTAAGAATCAAACTGAGAAAAGGATAAAACGGCTGAAACAGTAACAGAGCTTAATTTATTACAGAGAAAGAAACTAAAATTAAGTGGAAAAAACAAATCTACACCGACATTTGAAAAAAAGAGAGTATCGACTGATATGCTTCAAGTTTTACGTAAATAAAAAGTCAGAAGAGGTAAGGAGTTTTACAAAGAAGATCCAAGAACAATACTAAAGTTAGAATCAGCGATTCCTATAATACAAGAGACTGCAACTTCAGCGTTTGCTTGGAAAAGTTTTCATGGAAAAGCTGTTACAAGAGCAAAATGAAATCTTTTTTCTAGTCTTAGAAATCGTAGAGAAGTTGTAAATGCAAATGCATTCGGAAGAGAAGTAGATCCGTTCACTTGAAAAATTAAGGATTGTGTTTTGGTGGAAAGACTTTGCTGACTAACCACCATCTCTGACAGACAAGTCTTTGACTTTACCAAGTGTGCCGGAAGTTTTCCATTAAGATCGAGGTGAAACAATCAATGCTGTTAGTTTTATTAAACGTCGATGTTAATTTCAGTTTTTCCCACAAATTTTAGAAATAATTAAATCAATTTTTATTTTCTCTATTTTTGATTTGCTTTATGTTTGCTAATTGTCTTACCCATTTCCAAGACAAAAAAAAAAACATAAAAAACCCATTGCAGGCCATGATTGAATATGTTTTTAGTGACCAACTTTCCTTCGTGACCTACACTACAAAAATGTTCAGGGCAATTTTAGAATTATTAATTAAGATAATTAAGATAAGATCATGCTATCAATTCTATTAAACAGCAAAGTTAATTTTTCCTAGCTGCAGTAGAACTTTCGCTGAAGTTAGAGAAACAATTCTGTTTATTTTGTGAGCTACACTACAACTGGACATTGTAGTGTTATCAATTTCATATTTCTTACTAACGTAATGCTGACATAAATTACGTCTTGTAACAATACACCCAAAAACAATAATATGTTTTTTTTTTCAATTTTGGTGTAGTTTTACGTGGAATTGCCCAAAAGCATTGAAAATTTTGTGGTTTTTCGCATTTTTTATCATGTTGCGCCATGAAATTTTTGCTGGCAAAACTAATATTTGGATTTAGCATCCTCAAAAACATAAAGTATGAAAGAAATCAAAACTACCACAAAACTTTCCTTCTAGGAACCTTTTTAATTACATAGGAGAATGTGCATTTTGAACGCTAAGCGGCTATTAATGAAAATGGTTGCAATTGAAAGATCTGCTACTTCAGATTAATTTTTGATATGGGCGTTTTATTGAACTTTTTTGGGAGCTTTGTGGATAATTATGATACTAACGAAAATTGTTGAAAGTTAGATAGATCTTATTTGTATCTTGCCATTTTCTTGTATCCAACTGACCAAAATATGCACACAAAGCATATAAGTTTTCGTATGCAAATAGCTGGCATATAAACGATTAAACTGTTTTGATACAAACTTTTTGGCAACATACAATGAAGATCTATCTTACTGCCAACAATTTTTATTGGTATCATCATTTATTATTAATAAAATGCATTGTTATTGTGCTATAACTTTTAAACACCCTTAGAAAGGTCTGCAAGGACCCCATATCCGATAAAATGTTGAAAAATCAAAGAGCATTTTATTTGTTTTAGACGTATGTATGTCATCGTGGTAAAACTTCTGAACAATATTTGGAGGACTAACCCACGTCGAATAATAACGAAATTTTTCTTGGCCACGGAACGTTCACACTCCATACAAATTTTCCCATTATCCTTTAATATATTATTAATTGTATTCCTAAAACAAAAATTTATCACGAGCAAGCTAATGCCTTTAAAAATTAAGCTTTTGTTTTGTGCAAATACCTACCTTCCAAAACTTCGAATAACCTGTCATGAACAGCAGTTAAGCGATCAAACAATTATCATAAAAGGTCAATTGCTTCGATTATTTGGTCAGCGGCAAAAAATGCACAGTAGCTGTTGAAGTTTTTGCTGGATAAAAAAGTTACGTATACGCCGCAGTGACCCAATTTTATATAAAAAGATGTAACATTGGGTAAGGTATATGAAATGAAATAATATACAACAACCAACATATCCTAAATTTATTTGATTAATTTTAAATGTCAAAAAGCCAATTTCTCAAGATAAAGTTACACATAATATATGTAGACGAAAAATCCAATAAATGTGGATTTAACACAACAAAAACTATATAAAATCAGTCTTCATGTACATATTTCGTGTTACGAAAAACTCTATTTTTTAAAAAAGGAAGAAGGCAAGTAGTAATTATTTTCATCTAAAAAAATTTTTAAAACAGTAATTTTGTGTAATTTAAAGATTGCTAATAGTCAGGCCTACATTATAACCAGCGAAAGAGATTAGCTTGCAGAATGTAGGCAGATAAAACAATACAATTAAATTGGTGTAAGCTCTGCATCCGATAAATATAATTGATCAGACTAGAACATGTCCAATTAAACCTCAGTATACGTGTCACCTAACAAACTTTATATTATAAAAAAAGCTTACAGAAAAATAGTCAAAGAAATAATTGAAGCCAACGAAATGTTATTTCTGCATATATTGCGGTCACTACGCATTAAATCCGAAATCGCGTACATTTTGACCGGCAACGATATAATTTCATTTTGTTTTTTTGTTTGTACACAATCTACTCGTACACCATTGAAACTCAAACATGTTCCAATATTGTTAAAACTAATTTCAACCATTCTCTCTTTTTGGACTTTGGACAACTCACACTTAAGCTCGCCTGGCGTTGCCGCCACCGCCGTCGGGCTGGCAACCCAACATGACCCGATAAGCCCAAACGTGTTACCCGTGTCGATGTAATATCTCTGTTGTGTTTTTGTTTTTTTTATTATTTTTTTTTTAATTTATTTCAGGACACTCCACGAAAACTAGGATCAGAAAATGTCAGTTAATTCCGCAAAAGCTTACCTGTACTATCATGTCTATTGGGGTAGATTACCATTTTGGCTTGAGGGTGGCTTTTGGTAACTTTTTTATGTTGCACGTTACACTTTTTATGTCGTTGTTTTTTTTTTTTTTTTTTGAGAGAGAACGCACACAAACAGGATGATACGTATAAGTGGGAGAGGGTTGCATTCGTAATTGAATCACGTTTTGTATTAAATAAACTTTTCAAATTATCAAAAGTCTATTTAGGACGGACGGACATACTCGTACATACTCCCGAATGTACTATTACGTATATGTATCTGAAATACTATGGGATGTGTAGAATTAGAGTAGTTACAGTTTGCAGTACAGTGGAATTTTACGCGTGAATTAACACTGAGAGTGGATAGTTTTATCCTTTTACAAGAATTTCGTTGTCAGTTTTAGAATTTGCAATAAATGGCTGTTGAAACATGGTTGTCATCTTTGTTTTTTTCTGTTTTGAAACTTTATTGTACAATTTTTGGTTTTCTTTATTTATGTAAATTTAAGTTTTAAAGAGCCATTTGCTGAAACGAAACTTAAGCATTTATGGATGAAATAAAGTTTTAAATCGAATGCAACCTTTAAAAATGCGATTAGTGTCACAAGTACGACATATCCAATATCCATACTAAATCCAAATACACTGCCAATTCAACACAACATCCAAAGTTTTAGTCGAATTAAAATAATATCAATATTTCAATATGATAAACTCTAATAGACAATTTATATTTTTCTTCAAGTGGCAACCATACTTAGCTAAGTCGTGTTGATTTCCGTTATATCTGTTGATTATGGCACAAAACACAATTACGATTTATTCAAACGTTAGATTGGTGATCGAATTAAACCAATTTACCGCTTGCATAGGACTCTGCACATGACATGGATATAATTATTGCTGCAAGGATATTTTTCAAAAGAAATTCTTACCCATTCGCGAAAGAGTTGTTGGTAGGAGGACGAAGAGGCACTCATGTGGAAACTAGAAATACTATGCTAGTGGTAGGAAACAAGATACCTAAATTGCAAAAAAAAAAAAAAAAATTATTTTGTTGAAATTTAATTAAATTGAATTTTAAAATGCACAATTAATTGGAATTAGAATAACCGAACGAATAGTCAAAGTAAGAATTTGAATTCGATTTTGCATATTTAAATAGAAATGGAATTTTACAGCTTTTCTAAAAAAACTATAAATGATTTTACAGTTAACTTTTTTTTGTGGCAAACTTATTGAACAATGGAGGAAAACGATGGTATTGACTCATCATTAAAATTAACCTTTTTTACTTGCTCTATAGGCCAAGTTATTGGTTTCGTGTCAAAAAAAAATTTGAGGTTTTAATCAAAACCAACATTACGATGATGTAGAAGTCCGAAAAAGTGATTTTCGTCATGCCGTCCATCGGTCTGTGCGTCTGTGCGTCTGTGTGTCCGTGCGTCCGTGCGTCCGTGCGTCCGTGCGTCCGTGCGTCCGTGCGTCCGTGCGTCCATCTGTACACATTTCCACTTTGGTAGAGATGATTTTTATGTCTCCTCCCATACAACATTTTTGAGTTATTATTCGAGTTTTCTTGAAAACGGCTCTAACAATCTTAATTAAACTTTTTTGATATGATTTCTTCAATAACGATAAATTTTCAGAATAAAAACAAAAAATCTATCTAGTCGTTTTTTAAATAAATATTTTTTATATTAAAAGTTTTTTAAACGATTTGTAACAAAAAAATTTGGTATGCCATTTTTAAGATGCGTATTATTTATCAACATCTAAAATTCAAGTTTTGAAGAAAAAAAAAAAAATCATTGACCCAGTATCGAAAAAAAATCCAACTCTCTCAATACCCACACACATCAGATAACCAAAAGCTAAAATTTACAAGCTAAGTTTTGCGATCCAGTCGTGCATTTTATTTATTAAAAATTTGGAAATACAGTTTAAGAAAAAAAATTTAAAAAAAAATTCAAATGACTAAAACAGCTTCTTTAATGAATGTAACCTCAAAACAAAGTATGCAATTTGACTTCTTCTTTAATGATACTTTTTTAGAAAAAAAATTTAACAAAAAAAATATTTTTTCTATATAAAAGGACTTTTATAAATACAAATTGATAAGCCATTTTTCAAAAACTAAATTTGGAAAAAAAAAATAAGTATTTTTGAAAACCAATTTCAATTTTTTTTTTTAATCCTAACAAATAATTTTCGAAATTTTTTTTGCAAAACATTATTACGACAACTTAAATGCTTTTGTCTAAAAAAATGGTTGAAATTGATTGAGTGAAATTGATGCAGGAGAAAATCAGAATAAAAAAAAGGTTCTATGGCAGGTACCGTTAATACCGGTTTTTGAAAAAAAAATGGTTTTCATTTAAAGATAAACCTTATCCAAGAAAATTTCCATAATTTTTGAGAAAAATGAGTTTTTCTAAAACCGATATAAAACAGGTACCGTTATTTTTGGTATAAGAAAAATAATTCAAAAAACGTCTGGGTATAGTCTCCAAAAAACACCACATACCAAGTTTGAAGTAAATCGACCCAAACATTTAGGCTGTGGCCTCTGATACATACAGACAGACAGACGTCAAAAAGTTAAATCAAAATCGTAAGAGCCGTCTTCGAGAAAATTCAAATAACTCAAAAATGTTGTATGGGAGGTACTCGTTCCTGATGAGATATTCAAAAACAAAAAAAAAAATCTTTCGAAATTACATAAAAATTATCTCTACCTAATTTGAACAAAATCCGTTCATGCGATTAGGCAGTGGAAATGTGTACAGGTGGACGCACGGACGCACGGACGCACGGACGCACAGACGTACAGACCGACCGACGGACGGCATGACGAAAATCACTTTTTCGGACTTCTCCATCATCGTAATGTTGGTTTTGATTAAAACCTCAATTTTTTTTTTCACACGAAACGAATACTTGACCTATTGAGCAAGTAAAAAAGGTAATTTTATGTATCGGCTACGGTGATTTGAAAATATGGTATCAAATTATGCCCAAAACAGACTAAAATTTGCTTTGAATTTTTGTGTTTTTGTTTTTGCACGCTGAACTGTAAACTAGCCTTTAAGGAACTGCTAAATGATAACAAAACTCAACAAAATTATGTGCGTAAGAACTTAATTACTGAACAAATTTTATTTTTTTAATAATTTGGACAATAAAATTTCTCACCTCCATGATTTTGGCCCATTAGGCTGCTTGTGCATTCACAACAAATTGATAGTGAGAAAATCACAATAAACTATTTTTACAAAACAAAATGTTTGTGTTGCCGAATGAGTATAAGATCCTCAAATCGTAGGATTAGATACCCCCTCTTGACTTCTTTTCGTTGGTTTTCTTTTAGCTGGAGAAATATTTGACATGATTTTTAAAAAATCCAACAGAACTTTTTTCAAGGTAACATTACAGTCTTTTGTTTATGAGATTATGCCATGTAGGGGTTGGGAAGAAATAAAATGATGTCTCCATTTCGCAGATAATGATAATTTTGTGAAATTTGACCAACCTGGAAACAAATGGAAACAAACCACTCCTAAACAATGTAAGGGAAAGGCCTTGCAATTGACCAGCAAATAAATGCATCACATACAGGAATGGGCAATGCGAAAATGACTGCAGGATAAATATGTGCCTAAGGAACTGCACAACCACCCTTATATGGCAAAAGTTAAGTTTCTTTAAAAATATGCAACTGCACAAGTAGCCATATTATGGCAAAAGTTAATAACTTTTTATATAAATTGTTTAAGCAATTTTTTTTTATTGTAGTCTTTTAATTGTGTAAAATGAGAAACAAAAACAATCAAGTAGAGGGTTAAAAAGTGTTTGCATTCACAATTCACAGAAACTCATTCAATTTAAAATTCAAAGTGTTAAAGAGTCGTTAAGCTAAAATGCTTTTCAATATCTAAAGGAGAAAGAAAAAAAAAAACTACTCTGTCCGAAAATCGCTGTGTCATCTGCATTTTAAGTGTCAACTAAGGCTGGTTGGCTATTTGGTCATTATTCATTCAATGTATATTATTGTTGGTGATAAATTATAAAAACCTGTCACATATTCCATACAGTTTAGGGATATATCGGATAACATATCATGCCGTGACTCCATTTTTGGCTAACTTTCCACTAAAAGGATGAATGATACACTTATGCGAATGTGTGTGGTGTGAATGAAGTATTGGTTTTGAATGTTTTGGCGCCATGTAGGGTTCGGTATAAATAATCTCGTTTCGAAATAATTCATCTTTCAAAACCAACTGAAAAACAAGCTGACCGGCTAAAAATTGGCCAACATTCTTGTATACTAACGGTTCCTATAAGAATCCCGACAAGCAAAACTGCCAGAAGCGGCAACGTTTAGAAAAATCTTCTTTTTTTTTTTTTAATTCTGACGCGACGACCATATGCGAAGTGGTTTTCCGGCGGATATTACCCTCTTTTCTATCTTTTTTTCCACCATTTTGGCACCATCCTTTCGAGGCAGAATATTTTTTGGTTATAGATTTGTATTTTCTCCCTCACTTCATTTTAATGGGAACGGGAAGTTAAAAGAAATAAATTATCATGTTCTACGGATGTGACCTATTTTTATGATTTTTCTTTTCTCTTTTCTATTCATTCGTCTATATGGATTGAAATATAATAAAAAAATAATAATTTCTCGAAAAAGTTTGAAGTGCGTTAAGGAGGAGTTTTGGGTCGGTCGCATTGTTATGGAAGAAGAAGATAGAAGAAGAAGATGGTTATTTGAAAAGAACAAACTGCTATTACTTCGATCATTTTCTGGTAAGGTAAATACTATTTATACATCTGGCCTAGAAAAAATGAGGGTAAACACATAACTTGAAATATTTTCTATCGTTGGGCTCTATGCAAAGTAGAAAACTTTTTAATTTGACTATGGGTAAAGTTTAGTTGTTCTTATGCGCTTACTTTTACTTGATAGGTATTTTTAGTAACAGTGATGCCAATTTAGTGTTTTTTTTACAATAATAATAATTTTAAAAATTTTCTTGAGATTCAATATAATTTTTTTAACATTTAAGGGCCACAAGCTCTGGCTAGTTTACAGGAGAAAGCCCATCAAACAATTTTGTTTTGCATCTAATGGGGCGGTTAAATGTAGTTTATAGTTTAGTTTAGTTTTAAGTTACATTATTTAAAGTTTCACAAAGAATGAAAAAAATTCCAATTTTTATTTTTCAAAAAATGTGAACTTTTGCTGGTATGATTAGAGTTAATTCAAAACTTTTTATCAAAACCAATTTTTTTGCATTTAAAATTCCCAATCCAAAAAAATTTAGTACAAAATGTGTCAACTCCATTTTTTGATAGTTTTGCTGAAAAAATGTCCCAACATTTCCATTATATTTGCATTGTTTTACTTCTACTCGTATACTTTGTTGGTTTTATCTCAAAGAAAGGACACACTTGCAGCATTTTTTTTCTTTTTATTTCTGAAGCTTTTATTGAAAGCAGGTGTTGGTTAAGCTGAAAATTACCTTTAGGGCAGAGTTGAGAAGAATTTTTTTATTCCAACTTCTTACGTGCGCATTGCTGCTAGAAACTTGAAATGGCCGGTATATGATGCGATGATGTTCCGTGTCGTTAAAAAATAAAAAAAATAGGTAAAAGGTGGGGATGACATAACCACAAGTTATTTTCACTGAAACTTTGTGGTCATGGTGAACGGTGGCCCAACCAAGAATCTAATTGAAATTGTGATGGTTGATTGTTTTTGATGAACTTTTTTTTTATTTTTCACCCTTATTGTGAGATTTTTAGCAGCAACAATAATAGTGTCGAAAAGGCAGCGACTCTTAGGTATACTTGCGGTCACTTGATGCTTAAATATTTGTGTAATTTTTATCACTGCACTTTGAGAGGACTATTATTTGCTTTAAGCAAAGAGAATGGAATCATTAAACAAGTTACAGGTGCAGATTTAACTCTAACCTTGAAATAAGGGAAAGAAGACTTCAAAAATTGCACCGGTGCATTATAAGGTTTTTCATACTATTTTTGAAGTGACAAAAATGATAAAAACGAAAATTATATTTCCATGTTCTAATGATGGGTTTTTTTTATCTGAGTATTTTTCTTTTCTAACTTTCGACTTGTAAAAGTTCAAAACTTCGATGTTCTTAAAACACCATTAAAAATCAAAAATCATTTCAATTTCTGAAAAAACTACATAGATTTGCAGGACATTACACTATATTCAATTTTAAATCAACTTTTTTTTAAAAATCGTTAGAATCATTTTAGAGAAAATATCCAAACCATTTTTTCTCGAAAGCTCTAGAGGTCTCTAGTTTCGTTAAAAAAGAATGTTTTTATATGAGTTTCATTCCGTTTCTATTTTGCTACTTGTTGCGTGGTGACGTTAAGGTTACTAAGGGTCCAATTGTTATTGTATTCGTTACAATGTTACAATAGGTTTTGGAAGTTTTGCATAAGGCTCGCAAGAATTTGCTGTAAAAAATTTTAATACCTATATTTTTTTTTTATCAATGCCAAAAAAATATTGTTTTTAAAAACGGTTTATTTCTGTCCGATTCGGAAGGAGAGGCAATTTTTTTTAAAACATTACTAAAAATTGAAAAAAAAAACTAACGCTTAACAATATCGTGCTTCAATTGTTTCTTAAGTCAAAAATGCATTCCATAAATTTGATTCATAATTTAGCAAAAGAAATGTTTTTGGAAAAATTGATTTGAAAGCATTTTTTTTCAACGTTTTTGTTTTTGCGTGTTTTTATTCTAAAATAAACTGTTTCTGTTTTTTATACGTCAAATACAAAAAAAAAAAAACTCAACAGCTATACCACATCCCTTCTCCCTCTTTTAGAATCATTTCGATTCGTGTTGGTCTTAGAAAAAAGTAGGTATGCAGCCAACAAATATTTAGTTAGCTTGAAGTTTCAAAAAATTAATTTTATAGAATAGGCTCTCCGTAGTTTGCGACAAAAAGGTAGAGTGCAGCAAAGTTTCAAAACTTATTTGTTCATGCTTAGACATCACTAAAAAAAGATTTCTACTATTTCTGATGATGAATCTTAGTCATATCCTCTTCCATCGCAAAGAAAATCTACTCCACTGCATGGGTAGTTAGTACTTTTCTGCAAACGCAAAGTAGCCCAGGGAATTTTTAATTTTGTGCGTATTCCTAGGTCATTTTTAATTTTATGAAAATCAGTTTTTTTTTTATTCTTTTCGATACGATTGATATTTTTCGAGCTATAGAAAAAATTAAAATATTATGGGTCAGTTAAATTTTCTTGACTATATCTTAAATTTTCAACTTTAACTACCCTAGAGGTGGTATCGTGGTATCCTAAAGGCCTAATGTTTATTTTTGTTTTTATTTTAATTTTTTTTATTGAAGAAAGATTTCATTTTTCTAAAAGTTCTCGTAGTTGCTTTACATTTTCACCGAACGGAAAACTGGAACATTCTTGATTCTCAAAAATAGTGAATTCAATTTGTATTGAACCCATCATTAGTATTTGTAAGTATTCGAAAAACGAAATTAATGATAATATTAATGATGACAGTCATATTTTTCAAATTATATTGATATGTTTCTAATTTATGGTATAAGTCAACAAATATCGATCGTATCGAAAAAATTGTTAAGTTCAAAGTTGAAGAGAATTAAATTTCTAAAAACTTTTGTTAGCAAAGTTTCATTGTGAAGTTGAAATTGCGGGAGATAATCAAGAAAAACTGATTTTCATAAAATTCAAGATGCTAGGAATAGGAAAATCAAGTTTTACACACCTTACACATCCCTTTATCGACAAGAAAATTATCAGAAAAATTTAAATATCATTTATAAAGACCTTAATTTTGTTCAATATTCATATACAGATTTTTCACTGCAATAGCTATAAAGTTAAAGAAATAATTTTTTACTAACTAAATTTAAACATTTAAAAATTGATATAATTGACTGATCAAATTCAAAAGATCAATGTAACCATTTGTTTTTTCCGTTTCAGATCCTTACCTTCCTCTTATCATTTAGAGGATGATATAACATAGGCTTAAAACTTACTTGTGTGTAAGAAAAACTTAAGTATTATTTTCCCTAAACACACAAATATCAAAATATTTTTGTTAAAGAAAATCTGTAACCACATCACTGTATCGCTGTATCAGAAGTATAATAATTTCATTTATTCAATTTCTTACTAAAATAGATATACGTAGATATATTAAGGCAGGAATTTCATCCCTTTTTCATAGTGAAACTTTCACATTCACATGTTTGTTGCAATGAAATGGAGTGATTCTGTTTAAAAGGATGCAAATGCAAATATTTATTTATGATTTACTGTATTTCTTGTACAAATACACACTAGGTACTGACGATAATAAATTTCTGGTCTGGTGTGGATGATGCTGATTCTGGAAAAGGATATTTTATAGCAAATAGGTAAAATTTTTTTAAGGGTGACCATATTTATAAAAAAAAAAAAAAAAATACCAAAAACTGAATTGGATAATAAATCATTTCAAAAAGCATTTGGCAGATAAAGATTGAAGTCCGCCTTCGTAAACTCAAGATATTTGGTTTTCCTTTAGCACTAATACAGATATAAAATGTTTGCTTTCCTTACTTCCAGTGTCTCAGTGTCTCAGAGCTAGAAAGCCTCAAGACTCAATACTAGGACCACATTTGTACATTGTCTTGTGAGTGAACGGTAAACGCTAAAACGATAACTGTCTGAAAAGTGAATGCACATTGTACACATTCTACAACAAATGGTTATCAGGATCAACTCATCCAAATCGGATTTATACATATAGTGCACCTTAAATAAACAGAGGGATAAGGCAGCGCCAAAAGCACAACCAAGTTTCAATTTGTGATTCCACTAGGAGGGTGTGCTGAGGAAATCCAACTTGACATTCCATTAAAAGTACTCGTTGATGAAAACAAGAACTGGGACCTAATTTCGTAAAAAGAAAACGATCTTACGATATCGTTTTGATAATTGCTGTCCTTATTTGTCTTTTGAGATGTGATAGAGATAGCTATCGTCAAAACGATATCGTTCGGCGATAATAGAATTACGGAATGACTTCTCTAGACTCAGCTCGCCAACTAAATTCTTAAGAAACAGCACCTTAAATCCACTCATCCGTTTCAGCTTTTCGGTGTAGAAAACTATTTCATCAACAACCATGAAGCAGCTCGAACTATTTGAAAGAAAAATCCAAAATCCCATAAGGAACTGCTTTTCTTCAACCGAAAGCCTCATCAATATTACAGTAACCAACGTTTCTATGAAGAAGCCAAAAATATACCGCTTTTGTTAAGTTTTTGCTGACATCCCGATCCGAGGTACCTGGAAGGTAGTGCGTTGCTTGCCAGGTACTCGTAAGTTTACCAAATTTGAAGAAAGTTCATTCTTTTCGTTAATTTATCTTGGGTCCATGAAGGCATCCATAATCATAACGTTAAAAATGTTTATACAGTAGTCCCTCGATAATGTGAACTACCGATAATGTGAATTTCTCTAAAATGTGAATCGCCAAAAGTGAATTTAGGAAATTTTCAGACTCTATAATGTGAATTTCTTTAGTAAAAAGAATTAATATTTTTCAGTTTTGATGGAGATATTAAAGGTACTAACTTTTATTCGTATAGACATAATTTCTGAAGTTTTGAATGCAGCTGCAACCTGGAGAGAACAAGTTGCTGCTTGTGGAAATTATATCTTCATGTAAATCGAAACTGCACCCATTCTTGTTACTTCTCTTACTTTTTAAGGAAAATGAACTAATACATTATTAAATTATTTTTTTCTGAACTTAATAAATGTTGGAACTATGATTTTAATAATTACTTTATATTGTAATTAATGTATGAAAGTCGTTATAGCCAGTTTAATGATAAATTAAAAACGTTCCAGTAATGTGAATCCCTCTAAAATCCGAAAACACATTCTTTTAATAAGTTCACATTATCGAGGGACTACTGTACTTAAATTTAACCAAATCTTGAATTATATTTCAAGTGAAAATCACATATATGGTCACCCTAATCTCTTCTGACGGCGCACGGTGTTGCACTTATAACAGCGAATGATATTTATGAAAGTGTTTACTTTTTCCACTGACTGCCATTCATGCTCCTTGCCATTCCTTTTCGTCTCTCTCGCATAACCCATTGTCCTACTCCTACTATATACTCGTACTCTCTTTCTCTTCAGGCAATCATCTCAAGTGGAAAATGTTAATGAATATTATTTTATTTGTGCGAGTGTTTATTTATTGAAATATAATGCGCTTCCTTTGAATTGCGAAAATGTTGTATATTTATATTTGTTTTATGATTAAAAGAACTCACTCTTTATTCAGTCATTATAATTTATCCTTTCCAAGTGCATACAAGCGAAAGAAATAACAAATTACTACAAAAACCAATTAAAACTGTCAAAGGATCTTAATGTTTTATGGCTTTGAAAGTTGAAGAGCTACCTTAGGGTTATTTACTTACACCTGATGTGTTTATGTTTTTTTTTTAATCAAATGCTTTAAAAAAAAACAAATATGCATACAATATCTAAAGTCGTTCATGTTGAAATATGTATTATTTTAACTTAAGATTAATTAGTATAAAGCACAGATAAATGGAGTTACAAAGAAATCGCATGTGGAGAAACGAAAATAAAAAAAATAAAAATTAGCATCGACTAGAATTCGCATAGAACTGAAAATTGCTAAGGAATATTGAATTATCGATAAAAATAAAAGGTCAATTGGGATTAATGTCCCCATTAATCCCATGTGTGCATAAAAAGTTACTCAAGGTTAAATGTCGGAAATGCTAATTTTTCGTACAGATAACTCTTGAACAGTGGAGGCTATTAAACAAATGTTTATGAATATAATGTAGGTTTGGTGATTATCTAAACAAAATTATGACACTTTTTCTAACTGGATATGACCAAAATAATATTAGCGTAAGCCTTTTTTAATTAATAAAATTTGGTATGAAGTTTTCAATTGTCATGAGAATTCAGGACCAGAAAAGTCCATACACAAATAGTTTGGGTGAAATGGTGTTTATTTAGTGATAAAAAAAAAGCTTTTTGCAACAAGAAGTGTCGAAACACGAAATTATTTTAGGTTTAATAAACTAGCCGACCCATCACTCGAAATTCGAGTGCCAATTTATTTTTTTTTAGTTTATTTTTTCAGAAAATCTTTTTTGAAAAAGTGCCGATTGCAGTTAACGCTTATTGTTTCGAAATATTATTGTAAGAGCTCAACTACTTACAGAACGCCTAATATTTTGAGTTCATTATTCATTTCAGGGGGTTCACATTCAACAACATGTTCATCAACTTCTGTCGTGTAAGCGGATTTGTGTTATTTGAACAAACCTTAATGTGAATTCACCTTAATATTTTGGTTCTGGTCTTGGGTTAATGGATTTTATATTTCATATGTCAGTGGTCTTGATATTT
The DNA here is from genome assembly GCA_948107695.1 of Meliscaeva auricollis. Classification (NCBI taxonomy): domain Eukaryota; kingdom Metazoa; phylum Arthropoda; class Insecta; order Diptera; family Syrphidae; genus Meliscaeva; species Meliscaeva auricollis. The sequence goes on along the minus strand of OX403619.1, from coordinate 26,831,490 downwards.
CCAATTGTTTTTGTCTTCCCCGCATTCATGTTTTAAGCAATTTTGGTGTAAAATACTTAAATAATTTATAGCCACTGCACATTTATGCAGAAAATGCTTTTGTTTGATATGTAATTTATGCCCCTTCAGTTTGTGTGGGTCGCGTAAAGTGTACCACACAAATAGTGTTTATATCACATGATTCTGCGGTAAAATTCTTACCGCTCGGTGGTACTAGTTTTATTTAAACGTCAAATTCACTGATTTTCACTTGCTTATGTACTTTCTTAATATGTTAGTCTAAATTCCATCATTTGATAATCAAATAAAATGTGTATGGCAATAAGTAAAATTTCTCATGAAATATGTCGCTAGGACCCAAATAAATCGAATATAAGAATAAGATCAGTGTCAAGGGAAAAATACACATTTTCACTCATGATACGCATTTGCTATTTTGCAATCTTGATTTGTATGATCATCAGATTATTTTTAGTTATTTTTATCATTATTTTTACAGGGTGTTTTGGCACTTGTTCCACAAAGTCCAATATCACTAAATAAACACCCGATCCTATATGTCTGTCTCAAGCTACAGCCTAAACCATTATAAAATTTTCCTCAAACTTGGTAGTAAAATATTTTGAGTGATCAGAAATAAAATTTATTTTCTTAGGACTAAAATTAACGGTACCTGGCATATTAGTCAAATTACTTGCGTCAAATCCGGTAATTCTCATTTTTTGCTGAGTCGTTTTGGATGTTAAGCAGATGTTAAATCCGATTTCTCCAAAAACTAAAAGTATTTAACTAAAAATTGGTAAGAGCTTTTAAAATCTTAAACAAAAAAGTTACATAATTATGTAAAATCTTTTAAATAATAGTTTAAACCGAAAATAATCTTATTTTTTGCAAAATTTTAAGTTTGAAAATAAGTTGTTTCCAAACTACCAATTAAAAAAAAATTAATTTAACATAAGATTCAAGAATAAGTTTCTGTCTAAGATAAGTTTCTTCTAAGATAAGCTCAAGAATTTTGTTGTATAACCGTTTTTTTTATAGAAAACTGTCCCTTCTGCCTGAATAAGTGGATATAATCACCCCACTCCTCATATTTTTTTTCTTTTTTTGACTCAAGTAACACGTTTTTCTAGTTTGATTCATGTTATGGGAATTAAGAATCTTTTAATATACTTTTATTTCTACTACTTTAGGTTATACATTTTTTATTGTTATATTTTCAAATGCTGTATCTTGAAAACTTATGACTCTAGAGAAATGATATTGGGCTTAAATCAAAGAAAAATTTAGAAATGTGAAACCTTAGAACATAGTTTATACTCAAAAACTAGCCCTTTATAGCTAAAAATGCCAATTACTGAAAAAACCGCAAAAAAATCGCGTTTTTTTTTTTCAATTTTACCAATGTTGCGTTCGCCGCTCGAGATCAACAAATTGGATTTAATATCATCTGCTTTACATCGAAAAGAACTCAGCAAAAATTCAGAACTACCGGATTTGATTCAGGGTATCCTTCCTCCGAAACAATAAAGTTACTGGACTATAAGTTAAGTTAAATTAAAAACAATTTATTCATAAAAATAAAACAAAACAATAAAATTAAATTTGAGAATCTTTTCATGGTTTCCTATATTGTTCCACAAGCTTGTAACCCTGCAAACTATACTTTCAAACATTTTCTCTTCATCAGATAAAAAATAAATGCCCTTTTACACCTTTTTGGGAATTCAGATTACCATTCGAAGATATTACGTCGAATTATCTGTGAAATCTTTTTGGATTTTCACACTTTTGTGCACTGCTGGAATTTTAAACGAAAAATGCAATTTTAATGTTGTCACCGCTGCAGCTGGTTTAATATACGTATACTTACGGATATTTCTCTGTGTAAGTTCTGCTTAAAGTCCCAGAAACCATGATGACATGTTCAGCCTTCACAGAGTGATTTTCCGGTCATCGTTTTTCGTTTGCTTCTCCGCAAGCAAGATTTTCATTGCTCTTCTTCGTTAATGTGTTGAAAATGAATTTCTCGTGGAAATTTTTCTTTTTTTGCATTTAATTTCATTTTTAATTCAAAAGAACTCACAGAACTCTGGTTGGAAGAAAATTCATGAACAACGCTGACACATTTCAAAAATGATGATCACGTTTCATAGTTTGCATCGCGTGGCACCTGATTGAAATGTTTGTTGTGAAATGAAAGCGGGTAAGCTGGTTAATGATGGGCGCCCAACGTGAGACCATCACTCAGCAACATATCACGAGTGTTCGGAGTTCACATGAGTGCCTGCGACCATCATTTTTTTTTGGCATGTGGAGTGCGGAAAACAATTTTAATTATTTCACAATTGGAATTAAACTTCGAGTGCTAATGAAATGATGCTCCAGCAGGCAAGTTTCTGGGACGGTTTCCAAATGGGTTAAAATAAAAATAAAAATAAAAAATAAAAAAATAAAATAAAATTATTCATGACGCACTTTGACCCACAATACTTGGCCAATGGATATATGTGATACGTGAGAATTTGTTCGGGACGACTACTTCATTGCTGGCTTTAAGTGTGTGATACCAATTAATAGAAGCACGTATGTCAGTGAACATTCGAAATACTCTTGAAATGGGTGTTTGTTGGGTGAAAAATTGGCGAATCGATTCGGCAGAGATAATTGGAATTAAATGAACAATCGTGCAGAGGGCTATCGATGCAGTTCGTTAGGTTGCGAATTTCATTTTAATTAAATTATTTATAAATGTGTCCTAATGCAGTTTATGTACATTGGAATTGAGTTATTGTTTCCTTAAAAATTCAATTGCATTACCAATGAAAAAAAAAAAAAAAATTAAAAGCCTTCATTACAATGAAACAAAATTAAGAGTGAGTAAGAGTGTACTTAAATTTTTATTATGTAACTCAAGTTTTGATGTTTTTTTTTTTTTAATAGGATCCAAAATGTTATTTGCCTTCAATAACGAAAAATATTTAAATAAAACTGGACTCGGTGCCGTATTATTTTTACATGCAAATGTACTATACTATTTAGGAGAAAGAGAATGCGAAAAAATAGGTCTTGCTATTTTGTCTGTCTGGCTGTCTGCCTCTATTTTAAGTAACAGCCGTTGAAATAATTTCCTTCAAACTTAATACATAGTTAGAGATTTTGGGTGATTCGCGAGGGGAGAATTAAAATTTATTTTTTAGGGCCATTAATTTTGATAAAATTTTGTGTTTGTAGGACCTAAAACAATTAAAATAGTCCTTTTGAATTTAAAAAAACCGTAGCTTTTCAAAAGTAAGTTTTCAAAAAAAAAAAAAAAATTGTATTTAAAAACGCAAAATTGTTAAAAAATAGTCTTTATCAACTTCAGACAATTTATTCTGTTCTGCACAAAATATCCCTACATTTTATCAACTGCATCATTAGATGAAAATAACACCTTCTCTTAAAAACGTGCCATCATATAGATTTTTTCTTGACTTCAGATTCAAACTCAGCTGACTAAAATCCTTAAGAAAAGTTATATATTTTGATGCCACCGAAGAGTTGTTTTCAATTTTATTGAACATTTTTATTTATGTGAAGGTTTTTTAATACAAATTCTATATAAAACTGAAATAAATAAATAAATCAGCCAAGTAGAAAACTTAGCACTATTTAATTGGACTTGTTAAATTATTGATTTAATATAGCTTTTTTAACGGCCTTTAGTCCATACAAAAATTTGACGTTTCGTTCAGGTGGGTCTCACTATAGGACTCATCAGTTGACACTGTTAGTGAGGCACCTTGTCAATACGCAAATTTTGTTTATATTCAGTTCAGCTTTCATAAAGGCCATTGCCATTTATGGCAACACTACAACTTTGTAATATAGACGATTTCTTTAATTAATAGTAGAAACCGAAATTTGGTAAACAAAAATCAAAGTAATGATGCAAATTATTAACACTAAGAGTGCACGCTAAAGTAAAGTGTATGCGCCTGCATTGCGGGGCAAAAAAAAACTTGTTTTTCCGAACTTGTTATTGCTTACCTATATCATTATGATTGGTTACATTGAAGTCAACATTCTTAAATCTATTTAATATAAATTTAGCCACAATTCTAATATTAGAGAATGATTTATTTTCAGTTTATCAAATTCATGGTTTATTCTGACAGCCGTTTTGGAACCGCTAAAGTTCCTAAAATGTTACTTTATACCTCTGCTACATAATAAAGGGCCACGGGATAGAACGATCAATCTCACTTGCTTGAGTTTCTGCAGAATTCAATTTTTAAAATTTTTGATTCAGCTATTTCTAACTCAAAATCAATAATTAGAAATTCTCATTTCTATAAAGATGTTTCTAGTAAAAATGTAATTAAAAATGTAAAATTAATGAAAAATAATCATTTCCTGGGATACACTTTGATTATTCTTTCCCACAGCCCTTTATAACGTACTTAATTTACAATAACAGTACATTTTTTAAAACTTCGAGTTTAAAATTTAATTTTCTACAATTTATTCAGGAAATAGACGTTTGGCTTGGAAAATAAGAGGCACTGGATCGCACAAACTTGCTGTTGTAGATCAAAGTTATAATATATTTGTTATTCATTGAACAATTCAGTTTTTTTTTATATTATTATAAGAACAAAAAAAATGTTTTTTTTTTAATTATTTTTATTATTATCATAAGAAGAAACTCATGACATATTTCGAACGAAATCAGTTGAGCCAGTAATGATACATAAGTAAATATCAATAAATTGTGGAAAATTTCCTCGAAAAACGTAGTGTCATCATATTTCAGTTATTCGATTTTTTAGAGAAAAATTAAAATGCAGAATTGTTACAATTACCCATTCATAATATACACCAAGTTTAATCGAAATCGTTAGAGCCATTCTCGAGGAAACTCAAATAACTCGAAACATTTATATTGGAGGTATTCGTTCTAATCGAGATATTCAAAAACAAAAAAACAACATTTGCAATTACGAAAAAGTAATAAGTATCAAATGACAAGCAAATCCGTCAAACCGTTCAGGCTGTGGCTCTCTGTGCAGAAGGACGCACAGACGAACAGACTGGCGGATGGCATGACCAAAACCACTTTTTTTGACTTCTCCATCAACGTAATGTTGGTTTTGATTAAAACCTCGATTCATTTTTACACGAAACCAATACTTGTCCTACAGAGCAAGTACAAAAGTTTGGTAGTTTAGTTCAATTAATTTTTGGTCTAAAAGAAAATAATTCAAAAAAAAACTATTACTTTTCCGTACACAGCCTTATTCTTTGAAATCCGATTAGAAGATTAATAAATATACACTGCATTATGATTAATGTAGCCACTATTCAACGTTGCATAAATTCCTATTCATAAATATTTGTTTACCCATTATAGTGGGGTAGGAACATATAAACCCTTGTTAATTAAAATCTACTAGAAAAATTCTACATTTCGTATAAATAAAACTCCAAAAAATTAAGTTTTTGTGTTTAGGGGCACCAGAAATTTACATTTGTTTTTGTATTTTTTCCAATAAAAACTATAATTGATTTCCTAAAAAAGGTAGTCTTAAAAAATTTGAAAATCGTTAGAGCCGTTTTTTTAAAAAACTATTTTTTCCATATAAAATTTTGCAAGGACTTTTATAAGAAATAATTTCTAAGATATTATTAATCAACATCTAAAAATTAAATTTTGAAAAAAAATATTGAGTAGTTTTTGAAAAAATGATTTTTCAAAAAAAAAAAAAAATTTCAACTATTTTTTAAAAATCCAAAAAACTAATTTTCGAAATTTTTTTTACTAAAAACTATTACGGCAATTTAAATGCTTTCATGTAAAGAAAATGATTGATTCATGAAGGTTGGAAAACGGTTCTATGGCAGATACCGTTAATAACGGTTTTTGAAAAAAATGGTTTTCATTTAAAAATAGACTTTATCCAAAAAAATGACCATGATTTTTTTAATAAAAATCGTAATCACAGTTTTTGAGAAAAATGAGTTTTTAGGTATCTGTCATATACCGGTTTTACAGAATTGTCGGACCCACTTTTTTTCATTCTCTATCAACGTAATGTCATGTTTGATTGTTATATAAACTTTTTTTTTTGTAAATAACTTTTTTTTTTGAAAAATGTATCATTTATTATAGAAGAAATTAAATTGCATACTTTGTTTTGAGGTTAAATTCATTTAAGAAGCTGTTTTAGTCATTTGAAAATTGAATTTTATGCTTTAATTTTTTTTTCTAAAACTGAATTTACAATTTTTTAATTAAAAAGGCTAAGCATATAGTAACTTTATCTACAAGAACAAGTACGTGCGACCCAGTCGTGCATTTTTTTTAACAGAAGATACTACAAAAAAATGCAATTTTATGTAGAAAATTTCTTGCAACGGAACGGAAAAGTTCGGGATTTCTAATGTATATCATTTTTTTTTCTTAAGAAACAAGGCTCAAGATACCCAATAAATTTGTTGTACTTATAAAAAGATGAAGAACTTGAACTTGTCAATATTTTTAATTAAGAATTCTTAATTTACAAAAAAAAAAAAATAATCAGAAATAAAAAAAAAACCCAGTCTTAGTAAAATGAAAATTGCACGTCAAAGAAAACCATCAATCCCTATGTCGAGGTCGCAAGTTAAAGGGAATTTGTTTAATGTTTTTTTTTTGCTTAATTTATCTTTAAAAAGAAGAAAAAGTCTTTTATAGAAAAGGTCAAAGAAATATTTTTAATTCAGAAGAAATCTTTCCACTTCCACCCATTGGATGCAGCACCTACCACAATCACGTCGTTGCAGCAGAGAGCAGCAGCAGCAACAACAAATTCCTGAGAAGAAGATGCAATGAATGAAAATGCATAATTTTTGTTTCGCTTTTAATTATGCACCACCCTTGGCCGTTAAAAGATTCCAGTGAATCTCCATGACAGCTGCATTCATTTTTTTCTCCTGTGGTTGGTAAGTGATACAAATATAATAACAGAACACAAAAAGAAAAAAAAAATATATTCTTATGTAGTGCAAGGATTTTGTATCTTTTTTTTTTTTTTTTAATTTTTTGTTTTGCCTTCGTTGAATTTATTTCCTTTTGGTTGTGGGGCTCGAGTCAACAGACGGTGAACTCAAGTGTTTCATTAAATTAAGGGTTAAAATGGTAACCTCTGCTGTTCCCGTGGTGACTCTAACCGATCCTTATGTAAAAAAAAAAAAAAAATTAAACCATACTTGTTCATTGGGGACATTGTGGATGGAAAAAAAAACGCGCACGCAGTTCGGTGGCCTTAGGACAACGGAAGAAAGAGATTTAATTAAATTAAAGAACCAACACCTGTGCTCTGTGGTTTATATCACGGGTAACTCTCTAGGGGAGGATTGTATCCTGATTCAATTGCATATAGATCCTGTTGCTGAACGATATGCGGCAATGTCGGATGATGATGGTGGTTGTGGGATTGGGTGGGGATGCTAAAGTGCATTGCGAAGGAGGTGGTGGGCCATGTTTATATTTTCCTTTCTTTTAGTTTTTTCTCTATTTTTTTTTTTTTTGTTTTACTTTGTGTTGAGAACCACATTTTCTTTTTAATTAAAAAAAGTCTTCACACAGTAACAGTCTGGCAGTTAGTGTTGCATACTTAAATTCTTAAAAGTTTAAAAATTTGAACATAAGTGAAAAAAAAAAGATTAAACGAGGATGCAAAACATCTTAAAAACCAGTAACTGACTTTGAAATCATTCTGCTTCTGGTGTCCGAGGAGAAGATTATTGGGTTTGGCTTTCCAAGACCCTTAAGACTTTTTATCTATCAGACTTCATTCTATAAAAAAAAGTTACAACTCTATATTTCCTGACTATAAGAGTCTTCTATACCCATTTGCTCTATGCTTGTTGGCTTTGAAAGGATTTAAATTTTTTGCAAAAGCAGTAATTGGACGGAAAGAAGTTTAACTAGGTATATGGCGAGAGTGTATGCCGTTGTTTGTTTTTTTTTTCTTTTTGCAAATTTATTATAATTATTCAATTTTGTAACCTTGGGTCACATGTGTGCTTTTCTAATTGGATAAACGGTAAAGGGTTTTTGTTTTTTTTTTGTACTCGTTTTATTTTTTAGTTCAACAAGGGTTAGGCATACGGTATAGCTACTTGAAAGATGTTGAGTTGGGTGAGTGTTAGGGAATTTCTTTTAATTAAGAATCGGTCTGGATTTTTAACAAACAAATAGGACTAGGTGAGTATTGAGCTTGACATGAACATAAGGTAGTGTAAAATTATTTGCTAAACATTGTGACAGTTTTCTTATTTGCAATGTTTGTACCAACAATGACAGGGTGATAAAAAATTCCAAGAGAAACAAATAAGCCAGTTCTAATAGGAATGCTAAGTGAAAGAATTTGTCATTGTGGACTACCTACTTTTTATAAAGAAACTTTTCGTAACAAGTTAAGCAAGGTTCAGCGATCAGGAATCTTCTCAGATGTCCAAGCTGACTTTTCTGGAGACATTTCAGGAAACTATAAGAATGACGTTCTTTTCTAATATAGTGAATCTTGGAAAAACCATCATAACGTCTACATTTTTGATAAAACAAGATGACAGGAGATGACAAACAGACAGATGGATAAAATTTTTGAACGATACTGCTTGTCTGTTGTCTAGCAACAAAACACAATGATGGCGCTAATCAACTTAATGGCCAATAATGGCCCTAAGTGTATCAGTATTTTCCTTACATCCAAAGCCGTATTCAGGGGGGGAGAGAAGTTGAACAAGTTTAAATTTATTTTTTAAATAACCAAACTAATAGAACATTTCTTCAGAGAGTCCTATTGTTGGACTATGGTGAGAATAGACCTCAAACTTCCTGAAAGTTCAATGATGTTGGAAATAATTAATTTTTCAAGACTGAAGTAAAACGACGGAGCATAATTTTTTTTGTTTTTTACTTCAGACAAAAATGGCAAAACAAGGTTTTTGAAAAAAAGTGCAAATTGAAGATAAACTTCAATTCAAAAATATATCAACACGATTCAGACTTTAAAAAAATAGAAAAAAATACCCCCAGGGCCCCATCGCACCAAGTTACAAATACATACAAACTTGTATTTGTGTTTTCTTTAACAAATTTGTAATTTTTTGTATGAATTTCAAATTTGGTGCAGCACAATACGCTAATTTTATCACAATTTTTGTAAAAAAGTGCTAGTAAATTGTAGTTTGTAAATTGCTGCATTAGGCCCCCAGACATCAGTACAAAATTTTACATTTTCTGATTTTTTATATGAAAATTAGAAGAGGGTTTTATCGTAAATACCTGAAATTTGTAGTTTGGGTGTTCATAAATTTCAATGTACATCTCTCTAAGACAATCAGTCATGATTACAAAATTTCATTTTATTTTGTTTGAAGCTAAGAAAATTAGCTTAATGTGTTGAAATCAACTTTGATCATGAATGCTTTTATTGAGAACAAGAGGAAAGAGCTTTGCAATAAAGTTCTTAAACGTTATTTTTCGTTAACTTTTTGATTTCTAACTAAATTTCTAGCTTTATAAACGTAGGAGTTTGAAAACGGTAATTTGTTCCTTTAATTTTCCAGAACATCTTTTTACAAACATCGAAATTGCTCAACTTGAAAAAATGTCTACTTACTAGATGCGGGATTATTAATGTATTTTAAAATCTAACGAAAGTTGCCATTTCGTCAAAGTATAATGCACTGATTAAAAAAAAAAAATTGTCAACCGGATTGAGCGTAACCCCCCTTCCCCGAACCAAAATCCTAGTTACGGCTTTGCTTTGCTTGCATCCACCTTTAACTTATACAGTAGCGAGCAAAAATGCAAACAAAATGGTATGGTCCTGTCTTGAGTAAGAATTCCTGAAAACAGCTTATTCCAGTCATGACGCAGAACACCCCAGATAGCTCGTAAGAAACTTCTTAGATGAGGAAAATCTTTATGTTTTGGGATGAAAAATGGAATCTCTTAACCTGAATCGTGTAGCAAATGAAAAGCAGCCTGCATGGTGAGATATTGGTAAGTTGAAAATTCCAAATTATTAAGCTGATGGAACAAATTAGGACAGAATGGGACCAAACTAATTAGTGTCTTTGATTGGCTCCAAAGTAAATAGGTTAAGTGCCGTTATTGCCAATAAAGTCTCCTAACAGAACATTAACATGTTTAATTACAATAGTTTGTTCAAAGAAATGAAAAACTGTTAATTTTTAAAGATTTTCAATTAATATTAATAATTTTTTGGAGAAGGTTTTAGTAAAAATCGAAACGGTTTACAGAAATAAAATCAATTTCACGACTGTGTGCAAAATTTCAAGCTATTACCACCTGGCCTCTTTCAACAAGTCTCTCCACCTATACCGGTCTCGAGCCGACGCCATCCAGTTGCGCACCCCAAGGCTTCGGGCGTCCTGGTCTACGCCATCTCTCCAGCGCAAGCATGGTCTACCACGCTGCCGTCTACTATAGAATGTACCACAAAAGACTTTCCGAGCAGGTTCCTCTTCGCTCATACGAGCTAGGTGCCCTCCCCACCGGAGTCTACCGAGCTTAATTTTTGTCACCATGTCTGCTTCAAGGTAGATTGCGTACAACTCATGATTGTACCGTCTCCGGAATCGTCCTTCCTCACATATGGGGCCAACAATTCTCCGTAAAACTTTTCTCTCGAACGCGGCTAAGAGGTCACAGTGCCTTTTGCTAAGCACCCAAGTCTCGGATCCATACATGAGTACTGGCAGGACCATGGTCCTGTACAGCAGCAGTTTTGAAGTTATGGTTAGATTTCTGGACTTGAATAGCTTTGACAGACTTTAGTAGGCTCTGTTGGATTTGAGAAGCCGCCCGCGTATTTCTTCTTCTATGTTGTTATCGGCTGCTACCTGTTGACCCCCCAAGGTATTTAAAGGATTGCACCACTTCAAATTCGTGCTCCGCTACCTTGATTGTTTGACCAACTGTTCTTCTCGCATTCGACGCCACCATGTACTTTGTTTTACCTTCACTAATGTGCAGCCCCAGATTTTGTGCCGCCTGCTCGATCTGGATGAAGGAATCGTGTACAGCTGAATATAATACATCCAGACAATTTGGAAAAAAAACTTATATACCTACATTTTCATGTTTGTAGTAATGGAGGGAGAAGGGGAGAAAATGCATCTGATGCTCCCCGGTTTCATTCTTGCCACAAGCTGGTTATCACAAACATAAATATCAGATTCCGCAGTATAGGTATAATAAAAATAAGTTATTCAAAATTGTACATTCCACTTTGTAGAATTTACAAGTTGTGTTTGCACTTTTGCACTTTTGCACTCAAAACAAAAAAAAAAAAAAAATACTTTAAATATCTAAATATAGAAACTTGATACCTACTTCTGGAGTTTTTCTAAAAAAAAAATCAAAAAAAAAAAAAAAAAAAACTTAAATGAGTTTTACAAACTCATTACCATTTTGTACAGAAAAACCTTGTTCAAATTTTAGAAGTAAAAACTTTACCTCTCAACAACCTTTAAGAAAGCGAAACATTGAAAACGAAAAAAAAAATATCCTTGCACATTTTTTCATCCACATTCTCCAGCACATGACCAGGGTTGGACTTTTTTTTTGTCTAAGTAGAGATCCTTTAATGGTTCGGGCTTCATTATCAAGTCCGTTTCGTCGGCTATTTTTACTTGTTTTATGTGATATCATGTCCAATCGTCGAAAGCTAAAAGATTACTGTTTTTGTCTGCGTGTATTCAAATTTTCTACCCATTTGAATCAACATACCTTAACTACCTAGAGACCTAAAAAAGAAGCCTTTGTAAGTCATTCTTTTTAAAAATCCAGCACTGCAAATTGTAAAGAGATAAGTGCGTCCTAAAAAGTCCAAAGAAGGCGCACATAAAAAAAAAAAACATATTCAAAACTTTCAAGTTTCAAAAGATGTAAAAGAATGTCCTTCTTCTCCTGCAACCCACGTCACATTTGGTAATATCAATTTATCCAAACATGATGATGTCAGTCGTATCGTTTTGGAGTTTGTTTTTTTCTTAAAAAAAAAAAAAAAGAAAATGTTATTTCAGCTCCCCTAAAGGAGCAATACACATATAGACGCGGTATATATCCTGGATAACTTCCAGTTTGATGATAATGGCAATTGGCCATTAAGTACTAAAGCTTAAGTATACTGCCAAAAGATATGGTTTCTCTGACAAAAACACATTTGGTGGGAAGTAGTATGGGGTCGGAGTGGCTGATATGTATTAGAAGACGCAGCACAATCTTTCCAATTCAATCTATAAAATATCTAGTTTTGGTGATTAAGCCAAAAAACAAAAACTTTTCACATTCCAATAAACCAATGGATTTGTAATTAAGGACAACATTCGATTGTGTCATCCGCAAAATTTTTGTGCCAATGGGCAGTTTTTTTTTTCTTGTTTTGTTCTTATTTTTCGCTTTTGCATGACCTAAGGGCGGAAATGAATAGCAAAGTCGGACAAGGACGAACATTTATCATGGTGTTTTTTTGTTTTGTTTTTATTCCAAGCAAAAGAACACAACAAGTTTGTAGAGATACAAGTTTTCGTATGAAGAAAAGATACACTTTAGAATTTATTCAAGTTGGAAGGTTTGCGTTACACAACAAAAATCATACACAGAAAGATAAATAGGAAGGAAATAAACTTTCTCTCTCTAGAAAAATTAGATTCTTTCAAGCATCATCACCATGCAGAGTGTATTGTATTTAATTTGAATAACATCCTTGAAAATGAAGTTGTGTAATTTGACTTTTATTATGTTCTTACACTCCGAGTCTATCTTTACTAAAATTATTTCAATATTTTTTTATTTATAGTTTCGCAGCAGAAATAGCTCACTGCGAGAGTTAATAAAACAGATGTTGAGAAACAGAATTACTGACTTAACATTTTTTTGTCAGAATATCTATCAGCAAATGAACACCACAGGGTGCGGTTCTATCTCCACTTTTATCCAACATCGTGGTCAAGGAACTATTAGTTTACCTTAAAGCAATAGGGTTCAAAGGACAAAAAGTTAGACTGGAAACCTAGTATACAAAATTGACTGCAGTCTTTTACAGCTCTGCCCACTGGTAGATAAAACAACTGATAGTGATAAGCTTATTAGTGTTCAACAATCAGCGTGCATGAACATTAGCGGAGCTCTAGGCTAAACACTTTCCACTGCCTTGAACATGCTGCTTAACCTCGAACTATAATACATTATACACAGTAAGTAAGTGGCCGCCAGTACAACCATTTGTCTCAAAGGTCTAGTAACGCTATTGGCCATACCAGTATTCAGAGTAGGTACATTCGAATCAATTCAAAGACACTCCGACTCCGAAATTTCCATCAAGTTCCACTTGAGACCATTGATCAAGATGAGCGGATACCACGCACCCTGAATGCAAAATTTCTAATTTTTCAACTATTTCTCATATATGAACTGCAAAGTCTGTTAAATTTCAATACTCTACGATGATTGAAAGTGCTCCAGACATTTGATAACTATTCAGTGAATATGGGCGGATCCCACGCCCTGTGAGTAAAAGATTTTAAATTATCGATTTTTCCGTTATATGCACCACAAAGTCTATCATAGTGCAAAATTTCAAGGTTCTAGTATGAAGGAAAGTGCTTCATAATTTTGATGATTTGCCAGTGAGTCAGTCAGTTATGGGTTTTGCAATTTTTTGAAGCCTTGTATCTCATAAACTACTCATGTAAGATCGATGAAATTTGCTGAGCTGGGTGTTTTTATTGACTAACTCAACGAATATTGAATATTGAATATATTTCTAGTCTAATTTGTACAGCAGTTAGAGGGGGGTCAAATACGGCCTGAGTGTGTTCCTGTAAATAAGGATTTAGTACCCTCTGACGAGACAATAAATGCGTTGCAGAAATATAATTTTTTTTAAGAAAATTGACTAAGTTCAAGCCTTGAATGCCAAGGTGGCATGATTGTTAGTGCGATGGAAGATCACGCCAAAAGTCTGGATTCAAGTCAGCTGTTTTTTTTTGTGTCTCGTAACAACATTACTCGACGATTCCGGAGACGGTACAATCATGAGTTGTACGCAATCTACCTTGAAGCAGACATAAAGACAAAAATTAAGCTCTGTGGACTCCGGTGGGCAGGGCACCTAGTGCGTATGAGCGAAGAGGAACCTGCTCGGAAAGTCTTTTGTGGTACATTCTATGGTAGACGGCAGCGTGGTAGACCATGCTTGCGCTGGAGAGATGGCGTAGACCAGGACGCCCGAAGCCTTGGGGTGCGCAACTGGATGGCGTCGGCTCGAGACCGGGATAGGTGGAAAGACTTGTTGAAAGAGGCCAGGACCGGACCCCGGTTGTTTAGCCGATGATGATGAACAACCTTAATTGCAAAGTTTTGATTACGGTAAGTCAATATGCTAGGATGGTCCTGGTCCAAACTCCAATGAAGCTAACTTCCGTCTGTAAGTTTCTATAGGGAATTGGCCCATTTTTACGGTAAGTTTTGACTTAAATTATGTATACTGCACAAGTATCTACAGCCAACTGCGGTTTCTCTATGTTCTATTTGGCAGTGTTTAATTTTAGTGTTTAAATATAGTCAATCAACGTAGGAATGTTTGTGGAAAACTTATAGAACAAAAATCATTTATTCGTAATAAAATATTTAAAAAAGGAACTCAATCTGTTGATCCGAAATGTTTACTGTATTATTTATTATTTAACAAGGTAACTTCAGGATTCTTAAGAATTATATTCATTTTTGTGTCTACAAAGTAGATCAAAAATATTTTAGCGTATTTGTATAAAAAAGCAGAAAACTTCAACCAAAATGCCAAGAGATTGCTATTAAAAGTAAAAAGTCCTTGTAATAACGTATGTGAAGTTTTTTTTGCCAGACAGCATTCAGTATGTGTATGAATTCTCGTAGTTATGTCTTGTTTTTGTTAAATTTTAATGGAATTAATAAATACGAGGATTGTTATTTTGCAACTTTTGAAATGTGTTTGCAATCAAATGAAAAAACAAAGGATGCCACCTATCAAGGTATCAAGGTGTATCTATTTTGTGTTTTGTATCTTTTCCATGAATCTTTTTCTTAGCTATTACATACCTTCTATTATACTTTCAGTTACAGGAAGCATCATACATACAAACTTTAATGAATGGTGTCTCTTGTTTGTCTTAGAATATAATATCCTTACTCTTAGATGCATACATACTCGTACATAACCTCCACATTCACATAAATATCTCAATCAAGGACCGAGTTTGTATATATGTACTTTACTGTTGACGCTATACTCACTCTGTAACATGGTTTATTCCATAATGATTACTTTCTAAGAAATTCATTGAGTGATTTTCTTGAAAATGATAAGAAAGTTATAGATTTATTTAATTCCATGTCTTAATGTGGTGATGGTGACGGCAGGAGGAATTTTATCTTTTAGAAAAAGGATATTCCAAGAAGTATATTGTATCTCATTCAAGCATTCGGTTTTCCTTTTAGTTTAGTTTGACTATAATGTGAGTGTGTGTGTTAGTGGAAAATGGATGATGTGGGGTGTATTTTTGTTGTTGTTGGCTATATAATTAAGGGATTTTGAAAAGTTGGAAAAGTTTTGACATAAAGATTGAATATACAAGATAAGAAAAGTGTATTTGAAAAAAAATATGTCGTAAAATTGGTAGATAATTAAGTAAATCCTTGAGCAAAAGGGATGTTGCTTAGTTGATTAAAAACTCAAGTTTTAAGGAAAAACAAAACAAAACAAAAAAATTGAGTTTCAAAGGGGGAAATAATACTGATAGGATTAAGGATATCTATTAGATCAATGATATCTCTATTTATTTTATGTTTTGTTGAAATTCTTAAAATACTTTTCTAACTGTATCTGTAAGAGTATAGGAAATTGTATAGAAAATCTATGTTTGCTTTTAAAATCATACAAGTTAAGTTTTTTTTTGAAACAATTCAGCTGATTTTGCAGCAAAACCTTTACAAAGTTAACGTGGTTTTTGAACTGATTCGTCAAAAAAAGCTTTTAAATATGAAGTAAAATATTTACTGTAAGCTTATTATATTCAATTGTCCTTTTTCTTCGTAAAACTCCTATTAATAAATAATTGTTTGTTTCGTTCACTCTGGCGTATGAGCAACCTTAATTGGATTTTATTTCAACAAGATATACTTGGCTTAGGTTTTACATTACCGAAATGCAATCAATTTTTACACTGATGGTTAAATAATCATAATCATAATTGAGTGGGTGGCTGCGTTTGACGTGTACAAAAATCTAATAGGCTCTGATCGGGGTCACCAAACCAGACTACCCAGTGATCCGCAACTTTTTCTACACATCAATTGTGCTTATTTTACTTCCTTGTGGTAACTTCCAGATTCTGGTGTTACCTAACTAGACTGGACTTGATATACATATTAGTGCGAGTATTAGACGAAAAAAACTAAAAATGCTATAGTAAAAAGCTCCTAGTTTTCTGGGATAGGTTACGGAGGTTAGGATTCCCTGTAAATGAAAACTAAAAGCTATCGAAACTGTCACTACGCCTCGGATAGGGAATAATCAAACGTTTACGACTTTTGGTTTGTGGCATATGAATAGCCTTCTCGACAACTGAAGAGAAGGGCGTCAAGGCGCTTGGTTCCTTCGACTTAACACAATATTACTCTACTCCGGAAACGAACCTGGAAGTCTCTTGCACTTTATAGCCTGATTACCTCAGTGCTCCAACAACTATTGGCCATCTTTTCCATGAACTGAGAAAAATCAGCAGCACTTCCTACATCAAAAACCAATAATGTGCTGTGAATAGTCGGCCTAGCAGAAGCAAGAAATAATAAGAACTGCTTTGAGCAAAGATCATAAATCAACGAAAGAAAACAACTTAAAGCCTCTCGCACTGCAACTACTTGAGCAGCAGCAAGAAACGAGCTAGAATTAGACGAGAGAAGCTTACCGCCGCATGTTACTTGACAAGCGTAACTTAGCTGAAGAAGAAGAAGCGGCAGCAAATCGGTTCGGTGTACAAAGCTCAACAAAACATCTTGTAAAAGATTTAGATGGATCTCTGCTACATTCGGATGAGGAACAGCTCAGAAGGTAGAATGAACAGTTTGCTTTGATCTTAAATAGTGTGTTGGCCAGCGATGCGCACTCTATACCTGACAACTCGTTCGAAGCAACAAGTGTCCGGATACGCAATGCCACGATTAAAATACTGAAGAACAACAAAGCTGGACGACAAAATAGTTTTCCCGAACCACTCTTAAAGCAGTGCCAATGACATTGACTCAGCCACTGTATTAACTCGCCGAGAGAGTTTGGAATTCTGAGGAGTGGAAAAAGGAATAGTCGTCAAGCTTGTGGTTGCCATGCTAACACTAAAAATTGCAATGGACCGAATAAAAGAACATCTTAAAGACAAACTCTACTCCAAACAATCAGGTTTTTTCGCTGAATGATCGTCGAACACGTGAACATATAAAAGGAGGGACGTCCAAGACCATTCAAACCATTAAATTTTCTTAATAAATACAAATAAATTTAAGCTCTTAATCAGTATTTAAACTTGAAACAACCTGCGAGTTCCATGAAAACCTGAAAACTGTTGAAATAAATTCGCTCAACTGCTTTTGAATGAATAAAACCTTCACCTTTACACTCTTTACAAATAAAATAATAAAAGTTTTTAATTTTATTTGTCTGCTTCAAATAATTCCACCAAGAAATATCCAAAAATAAATCTACACAAAACTTTATTGTAATTAAAACTTTTATAAAATACTAACTTTTCACTTCTGACCCAACAAAACAAAATAAAACAAAAAAAATAAAGGGAACTTATTTCAAATTGGGTCACTTCAAGTCCTTTTAGGCAGAAAAAAAAAACACAAAATTAAGAGAAAAACAATACAAAAACCCAAAACAAAGCAACACATAAACTTTAAAGTCCGGAAAAAGCCTCGCAAACCGCCGACCCCAAAAACTCAAATCTTTATGTCGTCCTGCTGCAGTCCCAGACAAATTTTCCCATGGATTTTATAGCCACACTATCGCCACAAAAACCCCGAAAATGTGGAGATATTTTGCCCTACAATCGCATAATTTCCAAAGAAACCTTCTTGCCAAAACAAAAACACAGACGAAACCAAAAAAAAAAAAAAAAACACACCAAAAGTGAGTGATTGAGTGAAACTTGTGAATATGGTAGTGTCCTCTGATCCTGACACCCTGACTATACTTTCTAAGTCGATAGACGGAAAAAGGAATAAGGAAAGAGTGAGAAGAACTTTTAACACACAATTTTCAGTGCGAAGAGTTTCTAAAAGGATTTCGTTGTATCATTGGTTAATGTGTTTTGAAAAGTTGTTCAAGCGTCAGCGGCATATCCTTCTGTCTCGAACTATATTTATATAAATGCATGCCTCAATACAGTCTATACAAGACTGAGGAAAGTTTAAATGTAGGAATGCTATCTGTCTGTCCGTCAGATGCAACTGAATTTATTACACAACACAGAATGGCAGCCTGTGCCCCTCTGCTTTCTCTTTCTTCCTTCTTATATGTCAAAATGACACTAAACTTTGGCGGGCTTTCTTGGCGGCTGGTGTAATCTTTAGCCTAAAATGAAATGAATATAACTTCAGGCGTTTCTGACGTGGTGGCTGGTGTTTTTGATGCTTCAACGATTCAACAAGATGTTAAGAAATAAAAAGAAAAAAAAAACGAAAAAGTTTTATCCTTGTATTTCTTCTCGTTGTCGTCGTCGTCACCATTGCATCGTCGTTGTCGTCATCTTCATCGTCATCTTTTTGGAGAAGCAAATTAAAAACTTTTCCATAATTTTAAATGTCATCACAGATGGCGCTGGCCTCCACCCTACTACCGCATACACAATTGCCACTATACTTCCTCTTTTCCTTGCTAGCTGTGCCATTCTATTTTTGGTTGAGTGAGTGTCCTTTTATTTACTTGAAACTATAACTTAGCTAGGAAGTAAATATTCACTTTTGCAATAATTGCACTTAAAAGTGCATCAACGTCTAAAGTTCTGTCAACGGCAGCAAAACGGATGTGTCCTCTTAACTTTGAACACAAAACCAAAAATCACATTCAAGCGTTAAATTAGTATAAGCTTACCAAAAGGACATTTTTCCTATTCTCATCAGTGGATCACCATGCCGACGAATTTATAGGAGCACAGCCATTAGATGGATTAAAAAGAAAAAAGAAAAAAAAACACACTACTTGAATGGACTAAGTAAATTATCGTGTTTCTTCGTCCTTTTGTCACTTTGGCTATATTGGTTTGCCGGTTCTAATACGGTCTATATTCTCTGTGTTAAATCAATTCTTAATCAGATTGAGAATTGGATGAACCGAAAAAAGGTTCAATTCGATTTCATATCATTGATGTCCTTTTTTTTCGTAGGTATATAAGCTCTCTGTCTTTTTACTGTCACCAGCAGAGCCAGTATAGCTTCGCCCCACCGCCGTGCGCGCCGCCCGTCGTCGACATACAGGAGGGGTACTTATGTAATTATGAAGTGAAGGGCGAATAGGATGACGGGTATTCAAGCATAAAGTTGATCCTAATACGATAATTGATTTTGAAGTTAAACCCCCCCATGGGGTTCAAGTTAGATAATATGAGTGGATTTGTTTTCATGTTGTTGTATTTGTGTATTGTAGGTGCTGTTGAAGCGTATTACGGAACATTAAAGGCAGAAAAACGGAATATGGTAAAGAAATGTTCTAATATTTGTTTGCTGAAAAGTAGTCCTAGTGGAGAATCCATTTGTAAAAGTAACTTAAGTCATTTTGAGATGCAAATTTTATCTGAAATCTTAATTTATTTAAGTGCCTTTTATTGCTTAACAATTATAAGGATAACCATTTTGTCCTTATTCTCCAGAAATTTCATCTATTTAATCAAAAACTACATTTCTGAATAAATTCATTAAAATACATAAATGATTCTACTTATATTTTTGATGTCTCTCGCAAATTAAATTCACTTAACTTGGATCTATTTTAAAATAATGAACCTGTTGGTTTTGATTAAATTAAACTTTCTAAATGAATATTCCAGTGTTTTTGAGGTTCTTTTTTTTTTTTTTTGGTTTTTGTTTTATTTCAAAATATTAACATAATCACATGAATGGATATTCTGGTATTTTAAATTCTTGTGCAACCAACACCCTTGAGGTTTCAAAAGGACACACTTCCATGGAAATATATATACAAACATACATATGTATGCATGTGTTTCTACTACATATTTGTTGTTAAAAACTTTGGCAGCATACATACGTCACATGCATATGCATACATGCATGCCTTTCCTCCGTACCCAAAGGAGATGCGGTTTTAACTAATAAATTGCTTTATGCTTCATGATTAAATTACACAAAATATATACCAAAACAGAATTTAAATATTTACAAAACTCATCCCGCAGGATACGGTGATGGTGGTTCGTTCGTTGTGTGTTTTTTTTTCTCGTAGAGAATAATTCCTGTAAACAAAAAGAGACAGAGAACAACTGTCAATCTATGGTGACCATTTGTAAATTTTATTTGAAAGAAAAGTAATTTTGGCGGTTTTGTATATCTTATTCAACTTACCTTATTCTTTCAATTTAAAATTAAAGTTTTTGAATGAAACAAGAAGTCGCTTTAATGTTCAATTTATTTGAAGAAAACTGTTCTATCCCAGATTGGGCAACAGTTTTTGAAATAAATTACATTAAGGTGACTTTGGCACCTCTAAAAACAAATCTAATGATCGGATGTGAAAGCTTGTGAACTCCTAAGCACTTACAAGTTGTTGTTGTTTCACAAAAAAAAAAATTTGCAAAAACTAACCTTAAAAAATGGAAGATCACAGAATTGCTCGAAATTAAATTCGAACTCGTCGAAGTCATTCATTGGAGATTCCTAAAATTTACTCTGCGTAATATCTAGCTCGGGAAGACCTTACATATCCTGCTATTTGTAAACACTGTCAAAAATTAATCCATTTACAGTCCCTGGAAAAGGGACACGAATCAGAAAATCACCTCATATACCTAACTCTAGTTCATAACCTGAACGAAAATAACTATTTCAACGATACAAACAGTTGCAAAAAAATATCTCTAATATTCAGAGCGAGAACAAAACTGCTCAATCTGAATGGAACATCTTTTAACAGCGTTGAAACCAATTTCTGCACACTTTGTAACCAGCATGCTAGGGAAGACACGTTCCATTGAGAAACTGGAGGATGCAATATTTTGAAAAACCAGCCTTAACCTTAGAAGAAAATAAGAGATTATTAAATGGCCCACAATGGGGCTCAATCTATAAATACTGCGAAGCAGCTTTAAATTATAGAAAACTCCTTATTACAGAATTTATTTAAAATATTTAAGTTATGAACTGAACACATCATATAAGTCGCTTTGACAGACGTCAAATTATAAATAAATTCATTAATCTTTAATCTAATCTAAATCAGTTCCAGGAGTATCTATATTTCTATATTAGACCGGAAGTTTTTTAGGATAAAGTTTTGGTATAAAAACTATTTGGAAATATAATACTAACGAAATGGCCTAATTTTTTTTCAGATTTTTACTTCCACTCTTGATACTCCCTGAAGGCGCTTAAATTTTCTTATGGAAAATACGTACAGTATATTTTTGTATGTATATTTCAGAGTTTTATTATTCCATCCACTAAGGATGCTTGAAAAAATATTGCAAAAGGTTGGATATCACCCTAAAATATGTCAAAAAATCCAAGTTTTTCAGATATTTATCGTTAAAAAAAACTTAAACATCGTTTTTTTCCTAAAATGTTTTATTTTTTTATATTTGATTTTAAGAAACAAAATATATTTTAAAGAGCACTTTTGACTTTTGACTGTTTTTTATTAGGGTGGGTCAAATGTTAATTTTGTTGATTTTTAAAAAGAATCAGCGATTCAAAGGTGCCAATTATTTCTGTTTACTTATACCAAAAATTTCATTTCTTTATTTTAAACCTAAGTGTTTCCGGATTGTGGTTTAATTTTTGAAAAAAAATGATTTTTGCCATCAAATCACACATGATTTGCTTAACTTACAAGACTAAAAATGACACCTGATTTTATGGCAAAACGTCGGAAACGATTAAAGGCCCCAAGCTTCGAAAACCTAATAATATTAATATTAAAATAATATGATTTAATTATTCCTTAAAAAAAAACCATTAATTGTAAATATTCTGAATTATCACACTGGCCAACAAAGACTTTGCTGAACTCAAATCCGAAGTCAGAAATGTCAATTTCTCCATACATTTGTAAACCAACCTACTGTGTATACATCGATTTTCTTCAAATTTCTTGGTTAAGGGTCTTTAATGATTCCCTAGACGAGAAATTGAAATTATTTTTAGGATCCAAACTAACGGTTTCTGCCATAATATAACCCTTAGGGAAGTGTTAACTTTTTCAAAAATGGCTCTAACGATTTTGACTACAATTTTTGTGACTACTTTTATATGTAAAGTCTAATAACGGTACATTTATAGAACAGTTTTTATCATCTTTGACTTACTCTTGAACGACTAAACCAATTTTGATAAATTATTTTATGCGTAAGATCTTAACAACCTTAAAATTATTTGATATCAACATTTAAAAAAAATATTTTTTTGGTGTTTTTTTTTTGAAAAATCAATTTTTTGAAAACGATTCACTGAATTTGTTTGAAATTTAGGTTTTAGATATGCATTATAGTATTTTCTTGGAAATGGCATACGAACTTTTTTAATTAAAAAAAACAAGATTTGAGAATATTTATATATAATTTTTTTTTAACTGTTAAAGCCGTTCAAACATTTCCAAAGTTTATTTTTCTAAAAAGGTATCTTTCTTAATCAAATAAAATGGCATTTATGTACTTAGTTTGGAGCTCACAACAATTTAAGAAATTGTTTATCTCAATTCAGTAATGAATTTTATTTATTTTGTAAACATTTCTTATATTTATTTACTTTTAAAAACTTTTCATAAAAACCTTCAACTTGAACCTCGGAGTAAGTATGTGCATTTTTTTTTTTGTAATCGGTTAATTTTTACGGCGTTGACAAAGTTCAAAGATTAGCAGTTAAATTGTCTTTTTAGGGTCATGAAAAACTTGCCTATTTTTTGAAAAAAATCGAGGTAATGACCTCTTATATATTTTAAAATCGACCAACGAATTAATTAAAATTTGAAGTACTTTTAAAAAAAAGGAACGGTAGATCCGTTTTCTTTATTTCTGATTTACGCGTAAGCGACTCAACGGATTTCAGCGACATTTTTCACACGAAAGGTCTTAACACCTTTTAAATAATTTTTTTTATCAAAATTTTGAAAAAAATTTTCAATTATTCGAAAAAGTGTATGTGAATTTTTTTTTGGAAATTGTGCCTTCAATTATTTTTTATAAAAGTATTTTTTTTGTAACCCTCCTTCATGGGATCCATCTGGGGATGTTTGAACAGTCATAAATTGTTTGTTTCTTAATTTTTCGCCTTGAGATTAGCACTCAGTAAACAAAATTTATTATTTTATTCATTTATTTTAATGATAATAATTAGAATTCTACAGAATTTTCTGGGAGTTTTTCTCGAAATAATCCATACACATGGCATGAGGTTCAATTAGATCCCACTACTGAAATCATAGTGAAAACTTATTTTTTTCTAGTAATGACTTGTTTCATTTATAGCTTGAAGTTATAGGGAGTTCCGGGAGAACAGCAATATCTTTCAGAACAATCGTAGGTGGTTCTACTTAAAGCCACACTTTTTTTTGATTAGTTGAATTTCAACTATACTGTTTTAAAAAAGGTTTGCAATTCATTCAGACATTAGATAAAAAAATTTAAATTAATTTCGACCCTAAAAGCAAGTACGTTCGAAATAGCCATGCATTTTATTTGTTATGAATGCAAAACTAAGGTGAGATAAATTCATCTGCAACTTTCACTAAAAATTAGTTAAAATATGGTCACCATGTAGGTAGAAAAGTTGCTTCCAAACTAAGCCACCCTTCCGGTTTGAAGCAAATTTTGTTGAAGCAGAAACTCCCCCTTCGTTTTTCAACTATTTTTATAGTGATACTCTCTTTTGAATATTTATATCCTTGGTAAAGTTTGTTAAACGTATATACTCATATAAAACTTTAGCCATTTCGGCCGTTTTATTTATGATTGCTTTGGGAAGTGCCACCCTTTTTATCATTCCAAGGGCAATGGAAAAGTCGGTACAGCAATGTGGTAAATGTGGACTCAAGTATGAAGGCCTTACCTTGGAAATGAGATGGTTTTGAAATAGTTTAATGACACATAAATACAAAGTCCTGAGAGTCATTTGCATCAGGCATCTACTATATAAATGTCTATCCAGTGTTATTAGAAAGTATCCTGCAAAAGGTTTTAATGTTCCCCAAAATATGTTTGCATTATGACTCCCTTTAACTCTTTTCCTCACATTCTATGATAGAGTTTATTTGGATGAGTACTGGAAGGATTATTTTTAGTACTTAATTTCAAAAGATTTTATTAAATACCCTTTCGTCCATAATTCTATTTCTATACTTTTACTATGTTGAATGCCAATGATGCTGTCAGCAGAGCATGAGAAGAATGCTTTATGCCACATTTAAGTGCAGAGGTTTTTTTTTTTTTTAAAGTTCCTCTTCCAGAGGTCGCCATGGGTGTCATTTAATGAAAACCCATCATGGAGGCAATGATAACTTTGATGGAGGACCCTAAACAAACATCAACTACGAATCCAAAATGAATAAATTGACCATTTTCCACATAATAAATATCTACCCCACACTCATTTAGGGGCATTCCTCCTTGACCACCACTTGATAACTTTATGTAACTTGGGTGAGAGTAGGGGAACTTTTGCTTTTTCTGTCAATTTTATTATCTGGGTGGTTTTTGGACATAATTGCCAGAAATTGATGTGTTTGCTTTTCCCTGCGATAATGTTGACTTTGTCTCTTTGGTTGTTTGTCTTTGGCGTTGTATATAGTCACTTTTGAGTCTCGGTTATCATTCCAGTCCCAGCTGGACAATTATTAAATTTCCGAGTGCATAATTTTGTTTAATCGAAGTCAGATTGGGAAATGGCAAGAATATAGTCCCATGGATGGTATATTGGTTTAATTGGTGAACATAATCACAGACAGCAACCCGACTACTATGGTTTTCGGTTGTTTCTGTTGTTTGTTTAAAAAGATTCATTTATATTAGTTGAGTATTGGGTAGGTATAATGGTAGATTTTGATGAGGGACTTTGTTCAAATACTGTTACCGAACTGGCAAATAAAGTACAGTTAGTTAGATTATTTGTTTGACAAATGTTTTTGGGTAGTCATGTGTGGCTTGGGGTAGATTGAAATGATCAATTGGAACTTGAACATTATTTGTTTATAAGTTTATACGGGAAATACACAACATCGTATTTGTTGCATTTGGTGGGGTCAAATTGTCAGTTTTCATTTTAAATATTTTTTCAAATTATTTCTAGTTTGCTAGAAAACATCACTCAAAGTCGAATAGACCTTAAGAACTTGGGTCATTTCTTTAAGTTTTTAATTTTCTAGATGGCTGCTTTTGAACTGCTTAGTAGTTTACCATTTTACCATCAAAGGATCTCTGCATTTTCTAAATATCATACTATTAAGTATCTCTTCAAATAATTTATATGTATGTTTTCTATTAACGTCGTAATGTTTTGTTGTTTTTTCAATTCAAAATTAAGTTACGCACTTCTCGGAAACTCTTGTTAAAAACTATGCACAGTTTTTCAGCAGCATTCTTTAAATTTTGCTGACTCATTTACAAGCAGTATTTTCCATCCCTTCGTCTTCCAAGTTATAATACTTCGCTGTTTCTGATCATGTCTCACGTAACCTAAGTGACGCCTATTTTCGCTAATTTTGTACATCACAGTTCGAATAGAAGACTTATCGGACAGTAACATCGATGTCAATTGAGTATCATTTCACGAAGTACTTTTCTCTTAAACCAACCCAGCAATTTTTCATTTGATCTTGAAAATGTTCACATGTTTCTGCAACATATATAGCAGGGCAATTTCTTATACAGGTGTTCCTTCAATGTTTTGAGCTATCAATTAACTGGCTTTGTTTCATCTTCACTGATGTCATTTTGCAATCTAATAGATTCCATGGTAGACAAATTTCTTGATTGCTGCAAAGTAATACATATTTCTCCACTGTAATAGCTTTAGGTATCATTGACAATTCACTTTTTCCTCTCAAAGAAGACAGGTTTATAAGCATAGGAGAGGAATTGAACGGTTTTCTGACAAAAATAAAGCCTCTAGTGGTGACTATTAAGATTCGCACAGTTGCTTCTGAGTATTTTCACTCTAATCACGACAGCCTTCTGTTTCGGCCTTTTTTACTTTGGTCGACCATTTTACTTTTTCATAAAACTTTCGAAAATCATATTTATAATAAAACGGCGTTCGAGCACTATTTTTGTGGTACACTTTACGCGGCCCACACAAACCAAATGGGCATAAATTAATATCTGTCAAGTAAGCACTACCACTTTCAAGTTTCAAAGAAGTATTTAAGTAATTTTGTGGCATGACTAGCTTATGAAGAACCAATGCCTAGTGACTTACACTCTTAAACATTTTCTGTGTGCCTGTGCATGCAGTTACCACGAATAGAGGATATCTACAATTTTCTACCGAATCCGAACGGCTAACTGCGATCCACTTTTCTGGTAGCAGTACTCTTGGAGATTTTGCCAATTTCTCGAAAAATGCTGTACCCGTAAAAAATTCAAGGTGACATAATGGGAGTCGAACACAGCCTCCTCCGCCACCGTAATAGTCCATCGAACACTAACCATTAAACCAAGGGGTAGTACTTTCGAAAACTACCTCTGCCAAAAGAAAGCTTAATACACACGAATTTGCTTGCTTTGTGTGGTCCCTTTTCTACCTTCTTAGAAGTTTGTGTTTCTTTATCCGTTTATTACCTATCACCAGTTTGAGCTCTAGTCTTGAATGAAGATATCACAGTATTTCATTTAATTTATTCCTTCATATCTGCTGAATGGTTTTAATATCCGCTTTGTTCTGGTACAGGTTCTGTAATTACTGTTCAATTGCAAGTCGACGGCGTAATGTCCGCTAACTCTACGTGTAAATTAGATATTTGCCATCTACCAACATTTGGACAATCCACGTCAGCTGTTATCTGTATCATAACACATATGTCAACATGGAAGTAGGCGTACCGCCTCAAAAAGACTCCTTCCATGCAGTTCATCACCTACAATTGTTAAAATTCCTTTTTTTCTGACAAAAATTTCTTGCAGTAAAATCCAAAATTTTTCAAAAAAACTAAATCTTCGTTAGACTTCCAAGTAAAATAATTTATTTGTATTTTTTTCTCGCTTCAAGGTTACTTTGATTAATATGCATTGGCTTTGATGGCCTTCAATTATATAGGATATGTGTGTTTTGTGTATAGCTGAAGCTGAACTGACACGTTTCTGCTTCTATGGCATTTTCATGAGCAAAGAAGTTTTATGGCCAGCCATAAAATACACAACGTCTGCTCTATTTCTCTTAATAGCTTCTTTATATATGGAGAGAGACCATCGATTGGCTGGCTATACTCTATAGGCACGAGCAGAACCATGTAACCTCTCTGGAAAATGTTTACTGTTCACTTTCCTAACTTTGGCCATATACGGGATCATAAAATAGGACATTTAATAGAACACCTGACCCAGAGCTTGGATATGTTTTTGTTTTCGTCTTCACAGATGAAGTAAACTTTGTCGAACTAAATGCACTAAAAATCACACCTTTGAAGGTGCCCCAAACTTACACTATATCGCCCCCAACTTTACCGTAGTCGCCGGCCCGTTTCGGTCGCAATCGTCCGTGCCGCTTCCCTTATCGTTATATTGAAGCCTGATGGGAAGGGCCTTTTATACACTCTGCTGAGTATATGGCGAAAGATTTATGTTGGCTAATAAATATAAATGCGGTTAGGTGCCGCAATAGCTGTAAATCATTCACAATAAAGTATAATATAAAACCAATAGAATGAGAAAAACAAAGACGGAGAAAGAGAGAGGAAGCTTTCCGGAAAGAGAATTTACAGACTTTCTGTTTGGATGGGAATTTCCTTCCTTCTAATAGTAGGTATTGTTGTTTTTGTTCGTAAGGCTGATACTGCCCGAAGGCACATACATACCTACATACAAGTAAGGTTGGACTTTTGTATTGGAAGTTTATTAAAATAGGAAATTAATTGATGAGATAATTTATAGCTTTTCGGTTGATTTATTCCTGAGAAAGCAGCCAGAATGTTTTTGAACGCCTTTGGCAAATAATGTTAAAATGCAAAATTATTGCAACTCAATTTTGGGTGCTTTTGAGATGAATTCAGGGCAGATATGGGGATGATAGATAAAAGAATGAAGTGTAATAATTAAATTGTATAAATTTAATAGATGAATTTAAATATACGTAAATTTATGTAAGCAATGTAATCAATTTGTAGATAGAAAGCTGCGCGAAAGTGAGAGATTGCTTCCTTCACCTTTAAATTATACAGTTTTTGTAGAAAACCCTTCGGGTGGATGCTGAATCACGTGATTTGTCTTTATTCACATAAGTTCAGAGTGCTTCTGATCCAGAATTTGCTAGAACTGTATTGTAGTCAAGGAGATGGTGATGTTGTTTCACTATAGGTGGCATGTTTCTTAGCGTTGCATAAGTTAACATGTAGCTATGGGTGTCCGACTTGTTAAAATAGGTGTTGTTATTACATTTTTAGTAAGGTCATCAGGTTTATAGTTTCGTGAAATGTCCCATTGGCTTGACAGCAGTAGTACACAGCAAAAGTGAATGTTGAACTCCTGCTGCCAAATTCCAAGACCCCTCTCTTGGAAGTTGGTAGGAAGTGCCGTGGGTGTTTTTGGATCAAAGAAATGTTTTTTCCGTTACTGGAAAACCACAAAAGAAGGCTGATATGTTTAAATTGTAGCATCTTGGTTAAGCAGATAAGCTTTTTTAACAGTGATGTAAGGGTCTGAAGATGAACATAAAAGATCATGCTTGTTCAGCGTCAATTTTGTGAGTACTGTTGTGTTTCCATCTCTTCATATATAATCCATTGACGTCTAAACAAGATTTTGCTGATTCTGAAGTTATCTCGGAACCCAGATCATAAACGGAAAGCTGTTTAAGTCAGTAGGGCCTTAGGTCATTGTTCTTCTTCCTTAGGATGTGGAGGTAAACATCTTTTTTGGACATATTAAGGGAAATAGTTCTAAGCTCGAATCTTATGACAACTTTGGCCTGTGCCATAGAATCAAGGGGTTCTCTCAGCAAGCTGAACAATTTTGCAATGCGAGAATGATATTATTGCAGAAATGCACTGGAAATCTTGTTTCTACCCTAACTCATTCAAAAAATTTGTTTAAAATCAAATTTCTTCACTCATGTGTTGAAAACACTTAAATTTAAAAACCTTTTTGACCACAAATTGCTGTTGTTCTTTGATTTTAAAAATTAAAAAAACCACTTGAGTAAACGTTTAAAAACATATGTTACTTTCACAGTTAAAAACCCATTACAAAAGCGTTTTGAAAAAGTTAGTATCAGACTCCTAATTTTACTACTACCGTCAAGCAGTACAAATTTTAACTCAAAATCATGATATTTTTTTTTAATTGTAGAAGAAAGTCACCTTTCAAATTTGATCAAAATTATTAAAATCGGTTGTGTTTACGTATTAATATAATAATTATTCTTTCTCCAAAACATCTACTTTACTCACAATAAAATCATTTTGAAAGGTCTAAACAAATATTTTTCAATAAGTCTATCTAGCAAAATTAATTTCATAATTCTAAGCCTCATACTTTTCGAGATGTACAAAAACTTTTTTTTAACATTACTCCACTTTACCCTTACCTACTTCCCGATAGAATTTAAAAAAATCCGGTTGTATCGGAATCTTACATTATACCATCTATCTTTTGGTGTATTTAGTTTTTTCGTATTACGTATAGTATAGAAAATGAATCAGTCAGATTACACTTGTTTCCAGCTAAACTACACCCTAAGTGCCGTTATATTTTTCGTATAGATTTTAGCCCATAAAACTCGAAAATCTCATCGAAAAAAATTTTCATGGTTACGTTTTCGAGTCACTTGTACCTTCCAAAATATTACCAACAGATTCAATTGATGATCGTTGCAATGCAATTAAAGCAAATGGAGCTCCTATTCGACAAACTCTAAAGTTTGAGCCCAAGAAGCCTTGGTTTGATTTAGCTTGTTTTCTTGTCCGTAAGACTGCTTTTAAACACCTCAAAGCTTTTTGAAAACTAAACCTTGAAGTCTGCAGGAAAAACTACTGTGATGCCAACAAAAAGTTCAGGGTTATGTAAAATTCAAAAAGCAAGCTTATTTCGAAAAAATTGCAAAAATTCTACAATTTGTTTCTTCCGCCAGAGAGTGGTGGAAAATTGCCAAGGAGACACGTGGCATCAAGTTTAATATACCAACAGAGGTTTCAGCTTGTGAATTTAAAATGCATTTCAAGAACTTATTAACGCAGTCAATCTCATATGCTCTTTCTCTAAAGCAAGTTCCTGAGTTGCATTGCCCCATAGAACTTGACGAGATATATTCTGCTATATCTTTCTCAAAAGATCACAAAACTCCTGGATTGGACGGTATACCCAATAAGTTCTATAAAAATGCGACCCTGCCTTTAGTTGTGGAAATACATAAGTTATTTACAGAAATTTGAAATTTGAAACTGCAATTATACCATCGTCTTTTAAAAAGTCAATTATATACCCGCTATTTAAGATACTTTGTAGTGTCAAATTATAGAGGACTGTCTTTCTTGGACACGCTTTATAAGTTATTTACTACCACTCTCTTAAATAGATTGACGTCTTGGCTGGAAACCATCAACATCATAAATGAGTTTCAAGCTGCTTATAGGAGTAACTAGTCGACCAAGTTTACAATCTTTCATGCAGCTTCAACTAAGTCAAAAGAAGAAGCTCTATGCATTTTTCATGGATCTTAAGGCTGCTTTTGATAACAACGATAGAAATGCATTATTCTACAAATTATCGACTCTTGGAATCTCTTTTAAAATTATCGTTATTTTAAAATCTTTTTATCAGGATACTGCTGCTTCTATTTGGGATGGAACGGGTCTTCTCCACCAACAAAGGTCTTCGACAGGGTTGTGTATTAAGCTTTCTTCCCTTCGTTCTCTTTTTGAATGATTAACATGCTGAACTAACTATTGGTCTATTTTTAAATGGTCTTTAAATCAACGCCCTTTTATATGCTGATGATATTGTCCTCTTATCGGATAAGCCTTCTAATCTACAACAACTTATGGATACTTTCATTACATACTGCAATAAGTGGAACCTTGTAGTCAATCTTGGTAAATTGGAAATAGTAATCTTTAGAAATGGTGGACGGCGAGCTGCTTGCGAAAAATTTTTCTTCAATGGTGCCGATATAAATGTGCCAAACCAGTACAAATATCTAGGCGTAGTTTTCAACTATAATATGGCTTGGAATGAGCATTTGAATAACAGATTGGGATCATCGAAAAACTCCATCAATGCAACTTGGTCCAGGCTACTGAGGGATAGTTCTGTCCAACACTCTACTAAATTCTAGAGCTATAATGTTGTACTGTGCATAAGTATGGGGGTATCGTGAACACAACCAAGTTGAAAAATTGCAACGTTTCTTTATAAAGAGATGTTTCCTGCTACCTGATAATACGCCGAACTGGTTTACCTAAATCTTTTCTTACGACTCTAAAGCTGCACTCTGCTTACATTAGAAGAACCTTTTCTCTTCCTAATGATAGATTACCAAGAATCTTATCTGAAGCCATCATTACTAAACAAATCTTCTGGGCTAAGGAATGGTTGGCCATTTTTCGTGGAACGTCGATTGATTTTTCTTTCAACATAAGTTTGCTTGAATGGCATGGACTTCACAGTATTCTTCTATCCAAGCTGAGAGAAAAACACTGGATTGAATTTACTACCAGCGCCACACAGTCTCAATTCCATGACAAATACTGCAACTTGATTTACTCTGAAGTACCAAATTATTTTGATGGCTTGAACCCCCGGGATAAGATTTCAATCATCTTCAAAGCTCGTTGCGGCTTCCTTAATCTTAATGGAAGAGCGTTCCAAAGAGATACTGATGGTATATGTACACTTTGTAACATGTATGCATCGGAAAATACTTTTCACTTCGTCGGAAACTGTCCTATTTTCAAAGGGTAGGTACAGAAGGAGATTTCTTGTTAGTGACGTGCTCTCTCGATCTCAGTTTCTCAATGTTCTAAATGGAAACTGCTATTCAAATCTATACAATTTTTTAAAATCTGCAATTAAACATCGTAACCTAATTTCAAATGAATTTTCATGAATAGTATAATTAAATCTACTCACTTAGCTTAATTTTAAAGTTTACTTTTTACCTGACAGGCAACTTAATGTTATTGTCTAAATTAATTATTTATGCCTTCAACAAAAGATGAATATCAAATAAATTATGAGAATTTTCTACAAACATAATAAGTATGTATTGTTTTTTTTCAAGCTCTTTTGAAGATTTAATTAAAATCACAGCTTTTTCCAAAAAACCACCGCGATACACATTATTCACGATAACAACATTAAACTCATGCAAACAACAACTCAAATTCTTCCTTTCTCTCCTACCCTCGCAACAAAATTAAATGAAAAAAAAAAATGAAAATAAACCAAAATCCAAAAGTTCAAAACAATAATTGAAATGACAATCAATTTGAAATTTTGGCAATTTAATTCTTGAAACTTCTTCAAGAATCCTGACAACCAACAATGATGACTTTTGCAACTTGCGTATATACATTAAGTATGTATGTATGTATGTTTGTATATGAATGAAGGGTAGATTGAAGCTAGCTTATATATTTTATATCCTAGGAAACCTGGGCAGCTTCGTAATCTTATGGTTGGTAATCGTGTCTCCGCCTTTGATTCTTACTCCAAAGTGCCATGAAATTGGTATGCAAATACCTTTTGGAATGACAACAACGACGACTACAACGACTTGTTGTACACCTTGATGCTAATCTGACGACTGACACAAGGACCTTGACTCTTCCACCCTCCATCTCTTCCATTGCCATCAAAACAGCACGAGTTTACCTTAAGGTTTTGTACAATGAAATTGAAAATTGATATTAGATTTTGAATGTTCCACTGATTTTTGGCGAACGAAATGAACTTACACAGTCAAGGAATGATGCTACTGATGCTGGCTGATGGTCCTTTTGCGTGCATAAAGGTGAAGGAGGCGCACAGCACATAGATGATGTCGTCCTCCTAACAGGATGTTCTTCCTAATCCAACTCAATTCGCATTCCTATTTCAACAAACCGAACTCGATGACAGCGATTGAAATAAACGAAGAAGATGAAGAAGAAGGACAAAACAAAAACAAAAAAAAGAAATTTCAAATAAAATAAAATCACAAATCGCATCAAGCAAATCAAACTTTGGAATTAGTTTCCCATCTTCGAGGACGAGAAATAAACGATGTTGAATGAGGAAAAGTTACCACCGCAGTTTTATACACTCAGGCATCACCAGCACTAGCTAGCAGCATCATCCTTACTCGTTTCGTTGCTGAAAAGGATCCAAATCAAACTCGCATAAACTTTGAGTTCCAGCAGAGTGAGTGGCTTGGTTTTGTGTGATTGGAATTGTGTGTGTTCATTTTGCCAAAGGAATTTGATTAGATTTGTGTTGTCAACAATTTTAACGATCTCCTTTGCATACTTTCCGCAGTTATAAGCAACCTTCTTCATTTTCCTGCCTCTTTTGCCATTTCTTGCAAAAAAAAAAACAAAAAAAAACCAATATGCCACATTGAAAATCAAATTTAAAATTTTATATTCATTATCCACGGCCGCATGTGACCCGAGGGCTTAGCAAAAACCATCATGCTCCTATACACAAAATTATGGCATAGCAAATTCCTTATAAATATCCTTTAATACTTTTATAATAAAAACAGAATACAAGATTTCTAAGGCTGGCCGCATATCGCTACCCGAGGGCTTTCATTAATCATATTAAGTTGCGCTTGGGTAAAATTTATATTAACTCCTTAAAGGATCTTATCACATCACCCTTCTCTTCGTCGTTCCGCGTCCCGTCGCGTCGGTCGTCCTTTTTTAGAACATTGTTGCTATTTTCTTTGGCAGTGTATCCTTAATAATAATGATGGCAACGAGTAACACACCCCAGCCTCTCAGCAACCCTTATCCTCATACTTGCGCCAATCTAACGAATAATGCAAGGTCCTGAGAAATTTTAATAAATGTATCGCTTAAGGGTTTTTGTTTTTCGGTTCATTGTGATGTGATGAGGAGGAGAAGGGACTTCTATATGATGGTGTGTATGTGAAATATTTTAATGGCAACGGGTAGTTTTATTAACCCAAACGGGTTCCTTAACTTTTCACGAAAGAGAGTTCGAACAGTTTTAGTTTGTGGAGCTGCGGTATCTTCGAAGTTTAATCCACAATAATGCAGGATCTTCATGGGTGACTATGACTATGAGAGGGTGTGCCCAAGTTTGTCGTTTATCGAATATAGAGAGAGAGATACTTTACTTAACCTCTGTTCTGAAGTTTAAGCCCGCGGCAAAGATTATTTTAGAGGAATAATAAATATCAGTTTATATACGTAGAAGAAAAGTGTTTTTAGTGTTTTCAAAGATTCGAAGCATGTTTTTAGTTGAAAGAGAAAATCTTTATGTTTTGTTATTTTTCTAAGCGAAAAGATAAGTCGAATTATTTTAGAGCCTTTTTCTTGTTATTATTGTACCTGATTTTATATTTTTTGAAGGTTTCTAATATTGATTTTGAAGGTAGTTTAACATCATAAGTAGGTATGTCACATTTCATTTCTTTCAGCACTGACAAAATTCCTGTTGAAATTACAATGCGAACAATTTAATGAGTGAAATGTTTACCATTATCGTGAAAGTATAAAATAAATTAAAGTATACATTTAGCAATAAATTTAGAAATTGGAGACACAAAATAAACAGAAGAAATGACCAAGGACCTCTAGGTATAGAAGACAAAAAGGGGTTTCGTTCTTTTTTATTTATTTATTTATTTATTTATTTATTTATTCAAATCTACGATATTTCATCCACAGATTTTGCTTAGATTTAATATAAAATTTTAATGTACATTATGAATTATAAGTTAAATTAAACAAAACATAAATATAATTATGTAATTAAAAAAAAATTCTTATAAGTGGTTTGGGATCATATTTAAAAGAATGGTTTTAAATTGATATCTAGGCATAAACAAATCAAGATCTTCATAATACATATTAAATAATCTACAACAGTGAGAAATTGGTTCCCGCTGTCCATAATTAGTAGAATGAGGTATTTCAAAAATAAACTGCCTTATCCTTAGTGGTCTAGATGGTGCGTAGATATTTATGAATAAAATTAGATCCTCACAATCTATATCACAACAAAGTATATCACGGATGAAAACAACACTATACATTCTACGCCGCGACTCAAGAGTTTGCATTCCGAGTAACAAGCATCTACTTTGATAATTCAAATGAGTTTGTCCAGACAACTGAAATGTTCTCAAAGAATATCTCAAAAAGTTTTTCTGAATTTTTTCAATCCTATCTGATAATTTTTTTGAAGTTGGGTTCCAGATAACACAATTATATTCCAAAATTGGACGAACAATAGAACAATATATAGCTTTAAGTGTATATGGATCTTTGAAATCCGACGAATTTCGTTTGAGAAAGCCAAGCATAGAGTTTCCTTTTGACACGATGTAAGTAACATGAGATTCAAAAGTAAGCTTTTCATCGAAAATAACACCCAAGTCTTTTGATTCATTGACCCTGCATAAGGAACTTCCATTAATATTATAATCTAAAATTATGGGGCTAAGTTTCCTAGAAAACGTCATAACTGAACACTTAGAAAAGTTGAGCATTAGATCATTAAGTTTACACCAACGCTCAAACGAATATAAATCATGCTGAAATTCGAGACAATCATTCAAAGTGTCAATGACTTTAAATAACTTGATATCGTCTGCAAACATTAACATTTCGGATACCGACAACACAGATGGGGCATCATTTATAAAAAGATCGAACAATGGCGGGCCAAGATGACTGCCTTCTGGAACACCAGAGTGCACAATTATAGAATAAGAAACCAAGTCACCTATTTTCACTATCTGCTTCCTACCACTGAGATGAGACATAAACCATTTAAGTAAAGTTCCATCAAAACCATAAGCTTTTAACTTTTTAATTAAAATTTGGTGATTGACTCTACTAAATGCTTTTACAAAATCCGTGTAAACCACATCCATTTGGCTATGTTTTTCTAATGCATTAAAACATTTTTTGGAAAAACAAGCTAAGTTTGTGGAAGTAGAACGGCCACTAAAAAATCCATGTTGGGAGATAGAAATGTGATTTTTTATTACGCTGTATAGTTTAGTTTTTACAATTTTATCCAGTAACTTAGGAATAACTGCTAATTTACTTATAGGACGATAGTTTAATATTTTTCTTTTATCACCCGACTTAAAAATCGGGTTTACAGTTGATATTTTCCAATCGTCTAAAAAAATGCCACAAGAAAGAGATTGATTAAATATAAATTCAAGAGGAACACTCAAAGCTTCACAACAATGACTTAACACATTTGGAAAAACGCCATGACAATCAGGAGAAGTCAATGGGTCTAACTCACGAAGTGCAGATACAACGTCGTTTCTATCGAGGAACAAATTACAGCAGTCGGTCATTGGTAATAATGCACTCGCATCATAGTTACTACCAACAACTAGATCGGAAGAATTATAAATATTTTGAAAATTATCTGCAAACCAATCAACAATTGTTTTAGGATCACTAGAAGAAATATCTTTATAAACCATTGATGTAGGGAAACCAATGGATTTTCTTTTTAAGTTGATAAATTTCCAGAAGTTCTTGGGATTATGTTTAAGATTTATTTCAGTTGTCTGTACATAGCTCGCATAACAAAATTTAGACAGAAAAACATATTCTTTTCGAAGGCGAGAATACAAGTTGAGATCAGTGTCACTTTTAGAAAGTTGGAATTTCTTAAAAATTTTGCTTTTAGCATTCTTTAACTTGCGCAACCTAGCATTCGACCACGGAGGATGAGAGTTTAATCTAGACAATGATATTGGAACAGAGGAAAGCAATTCTCTTTTAAAAATATTTAAAAACATATCAAAATTATTTTTTAAACTGCAATCAGAAATCATTTGCCAATCTAAATTGAGAAATTTTTCATTCAAATTATTTAAGTTCAGTGTATTAAATTTATATATACATTTATCAATAATGTTAAAGGATTTATAGTTTTTAAAACAAATATTTTTGATTAAAATTGACAAGGCGACATGGTGAACAGAACTTGAAAATAAGGGAATGCACTCGGTTACTTTAGATTCAATTTCATCACTAATAAAGACCAAATCAAGCATTCTATGTAAAGAGTTGTGGACAAAGCACATTTGATTTAAATTTAAAGCTAGAAGAGAATCAATAAGTTCAAATTCTTTTTCAGATGAAAGAACCAAGGGCAAAACCTTACTTTCATTTTCCATCCACTGTACATCCCCTAAATTGAAATCACCAACCACGCAAATTGAATAATTACTTTCAGATAAATTAGATACAACATTTTCAATATTTTTAATATGAGATGAATAAATAGAAATAGAAGAATTAGGTGGAATGTAGCTTAAAAAAATTAACAATTTACTCTCATAATTGACTTCAATACAAATACATATTTGTTCCACATTCTCATCTGTTACTGATAAATTACTAAGATCTAATAAATATGAAAGCATTGGCTGCCGAACTGCAAGAAGTACACCTCCCCCTCGTTTGTTTCCAACCTCATGACGATCACGGCGAAATAGGACGTATTCAATAATTCTTCATTTCTAATGTCATTATACAGCCAAGTTTCCACAAACGCAAAAATGTCATATTCGGACGAGTCAACAAGAGCAGAAAAATTGTTGAGTTTACCTCTTACCCCGCCCATGTTTTGGTAATATATTGAAATTTCTTTTTTTACATCAATATATTGACTTCCTGCCCCTGATTTAATTCCCTCGATTGCGGAACTTTCACAACTTCCTCGTTTTTTGTATTGTCTCTTGGCACAAACTCCCTCACAATAGTATTCTTAGGCCAATTTGATCCAATCAATGCTAATTTGTAGTAATTGGTTGGAATTCCAACTTTAAAATTTATGTATTTTAAGTTTGTAGCATCTTTTTTCACAAGTTTAAAGCATTTAACGTTGGATACATCGACATCAAATTTCTTGGCAACATAAGTTGACAAACTTAACTCCGAAGTAGACGGATCAAATTTGGAAACATGAAACCACTTGTGCGACACAACAACATCAATACCTTCAGCAATATCTTCTCCACAAACATGTACTTTACGCATTTTCTTTTGGTTTTGTTTTCGTTCACCAACTATAACCCAATCGTTCCTTGGTTGAGAATTATTCTCATTAGAATGTAAACCAATTTCTTTCCCTTCCGTTGTCACTTGTTTTGCCCCCTCAACTACAGCAGCTTTATCACTATGAGCCGAACAAATTCCATCTCCTCCCGCAGCTTCAACCCTCTTATCAGTCTTCTCAGCATCGAGAGCATTTACTTTTGGAGCAACAACAACATCAAGCTATTTTTTTACATCTTCATGAAGCGCATCAACACCGCTCATTTTTTCCGTAAGCACATCAACCACAGAAACCAGTTTATTGACCCTCTCAAACAAATTATTTAATGATAATTTAAACTTTGTACATTGGGTGCAGCGAAAAACAATGTTTGAATTTTCATCAAGAATAGAAACCTGAATATTTTCAGGAATACTTGCACATAACTTATGAAACAAGTTGCCACAAAAAAAGCCACAGCTAACACCTTCATCATTAATAGAGTTTTTGCAAGCAAAGCACTTTTTAATTTTGTTAATATTTGCCATTTTACAAGAAAAATCAAAAAGCACAACCGCACACTGTAAGCTTTCAATGCGAAAAAATGCAAAAACATGCCCTGGCTTCTTTGAAAAACATTATAAGTATTCCAGTAAAATAAGAATAGAAAAAGGGTGCGACTAATTGAGAAAAAGCTGAATATGCTTTTGTTGCGAAGTACATCCCAAGAAAGATTCATACAAGTTTATTGTTTGCTTACTTTTATGAACCACTGTTTTTACTTCAGTTATTTACTGTTGCCATTTTTTGAGGTAAAATATTAAATCCAATTGCAATTAGGAAAAAATATTTCATTATCTGAAACACCCTGTTAATTATTTTTTTCTTAAAATTCATAAAATGTATAGCTTTAAAAATTTTCTTCAAGCTGCTAAAAAGTTATCACGATAATAGTTTTTTTTAATTGTTTATGAGTAATGATTTTTGAAACCAAAAAATGTCAATGTGCGCCACTGTGCGGTCATACGATAGCGTCTGAGGTCCTCATAATTTTGATAAACCACGAAAGTTTTGCATTTTTTGGGTCATAGGTCTATTTTCTGAAAAGAACATGGCAGATAAAAATTTATTATTAACAAAATCGAAGAAAATCCGTTAGGCCTGATATAAAAGTCAGGGAGGCAAACGACACTTAAAATGCGACATGAGTGTGGCAACCCTGTTTGAAAGAAAAAGCTGCTAAGTTTAGACTGTAAAGCGAGAGTATTTAATATTTGTCTGCATTCAAGTATGGTTGTCACATAGGTCACTGAGGGAGCAAACTGATTACGGCAAACGAAAATTGCCCAAACTACTTTTTCGTTTGCTGCACAGTTTATTGGCTGTGATTGAACCGGTGACCTCTAGCTTACGAAGCAAGTATCTTTTCATTCTGTCACGGACTGTATAATTTTTGATTGACGTAGAAATTATATACACAAAGTAAGAGAACGAATCGTTTGCGTGAACTTTTCGTTTGTTGGACAGTAATTTTTCTACTTCAACTTAGTTTGCAGCAAACACTTATAATCGTTTCTTTTAAACGATTTTTGCAAACGTATAAATAAAAAAAAATCAGCGTAAGATCGGTGATTCGAAACAAAGCTGTTGCCATTGCGTCACCAATTAAACAACTTGTGTGTAGCATCGAATGCATACGAGCACCACAAACATAAATTCAATCAGTAAGAAAATTTGTTAAATGCATTCATTTGTTGTAAAGGAACATCAAAAGTGAAGTTTTTTGCAAGAAACTACTTTCTGGAAAGGTTTTTTACAAACTATACATTCGTTTGCTGCAAACAATAGAATTTTCTACTAAACGAAAAGGTGTTTAGATGTGAGTAGCATTCTCGTTTGCTGCAATCAACTCATACAAATAAGCTCCAAACAGATGTGTTGTTTTCCAATATGTTTGCTATAATAGAATTAAAATTTGGGTCAAATATAATACAGTTGCAACGAATGAAAAATTTTTTTGCGGGGATTGTATTAACTTTCCAGAAAATAATTTGTATTTAGTTCAAAGGATATTCATTAGCCGCAAACGGTAAAAAAATATATTATTTTTCTGAGTGTACGAAAATAAATGTGACCACTTTTTTGACAAACAAAACAAAACTTAAAAAATTAAAAAATCTCGGTTTTTCTGTATTTTTTATGGTTGCTCCATAATGGAAGATAATTTTTTTTTAAAGATTTCCAATGCATTTAAATTTATTTCATTGCGACTATTATTCACTGAGATACAGTCTACAGAAAATCACTAAAATCACTAAGAAAAAATTACAAAAAAAATTCTGTATTCTTTTAATTCCTTAGGCTAGTGAATTTTATGGGTCAAAACAAATTTCAAAATGACAGCCTTTTTCAAAATACAAAAATAGCACTCGTGTACAGCGAAAATCGCCTTCAAATGCTTGCTAACGAGAATGTTTGAAAAATAAGAGCTGATAGGAACATTCTGATATTGGATTCGAGTTAAGCACATCGAAAACCTTTAGAAAAGTATAGTTTTGTTGCGGCAACAAGAAACTTTGTTGACCAGCATAAACTGAAAAATACATTAAACTTCAACTTAAGATTTCTCAGAGAAGAAAAGAGGTATCGAAATGATTTAAAATGAATAAAAAAGAATGAAAAAAAAAAACTAGTTCTTTCATAATTCATTACAATTTTTGCTGTAAGAGTTTACCTCACGTTAAAACATCACTTCAAAAAATATTGAAAAATATTTGACTTGTGATTTTTTAATGAAAATAATATTTCAAAAACTAGAGCCAATTTGAAAATTCTGACTTCGGATTCGAGTTCAGCACGTCGAAAACTTTAAGAAACCATCATCAATGTTTGGGCAGCAAAAACCTTGTTGACCAGTGTAATTTATGTCCAAATCAATTTTTGGTACGACTTCTGGATACTTCACAAAAAAAAATGTTGAAAAATCCATAAAAATCAGTTCTTCTTCTTCTTCTCCATTATCGACGATAGTCATGATCTCGGATGGGGTCACAACTCTCCCACTCTACTGCTTCACACTACGGCTCCGCATGTGGGGTTCGCCGGGTTGACCTCAGGAAACGTCGGCAGGCTTCTCGATTTTGAATTGTTCCAATGTCTAAGGCCAACTGAATGCAGTTGTCGTTGCATTTGTCTTCTCCATGAGTTCTTGGGCCTGCCTCTTCTTTGCGATTGCATTGAAACGTCGGTCGTAAGCGATCGCCTTTTGAACTGGGTTCTCAGGGTTTCGTCTTTGTACATGACAGTACCAGCTTAAACGGTCATGCTGTATTTTATCCAAGATGGTGTTTTTGACGTGAAGGCTTCGTCGGATTTTCTTGCTTCTGATTCGATCAAGCTTTGTTACTCCTGCTGTCATACGAAGCATCTTCATCTCAGCTGCTGTCAGCTTACTCTCACACGTTCTGTACATTGTCCAACATTGTGAATTGTATGTAAGTGCTGGGCGAACAACTGCAGTATAGAGCTTTCCTTTCAGTTTAGGGGGCATTTTTCGGTCACAGAAGATGGCAGAGTTTTCGCGCCACTTCATCCACCCTACACTTATTCGGTGGTTGATGTCGTCATCACAAGAAGCTTGGTTGTTGATCATAGATCCAAGATATTTGAACTTTTCGCACTTGGGAAGTGTTGTTCCATTCAGGTAAATGTCCGGAATAGGGCCATCTGGGTCAGAAAATGGACAGCAGAGATATTCTGTCTTTTTCGCGCTTATCCGGTGGTACCCACTTCCCTCCAGAACATCCACATCAAGTGCTCGTTGCAAGGATGTTGGATCTTCACTTATGATGGCTCCATCATCAGCAAAGAAAAACTGATTCACTTTCGGATCCGTCACTTTTCCTTCAAGCAGAAAGTCAAGGACTGTGATAAAGAGCAAAGGACTCAGGACGCTTCCCTGGTGCACACCGACAGTTCATTCAAAAATCATATGACAAAAGTATGACACAATACATTAAAGTTATATAGCTGCAAAAAAAAGAAGCATTATCGCTCCTGACTTTATTGACAGTCGCAAAAACCTAAAGTACAAGCGCTTCAGGATTCAGCAGAACAAGAGATTATCAGTCCTATGTGTAGTTAAGTTATCCTATTTCTTTTTATAATATTTAACTAAATAAACGTCAAAGCAGCATTTTCAATAGTGCTCCTATTAAAATTCAATTCCTTGCAGGCACACTCGTAAATAAGAAGACAACTTGAATCGTTCTCATGAACCTTTGTATTGCTTCCTTGCAGCAGGGGACACTTTATAGGAGTCGCATTGACAGTGTGGGGCAGGAGATGGTTGGCGATCAGGAAAACAGACGAAGAAACGAGCATCGCCGCAGACGTAGAGTATACAATGCCATGGCCTGGCCCGTATAATAATCACTCAAAATGACATTTGCATGAGTGCATCTTCATCATGCCACGTCAAAACTATGTAAACATTCCCTAAACAAACACAAATGGAGACGACTACTCCTTCATCAGCCAAAGGACAATAAATATGAGAACGACCAAAATCGACTCAACATGGACGATGAAAACGCAACCAAGTTGAAACACAATCTTTGTCCTTTTATTGAGTTATCCTGCCCAAAAAGGACCAAAAGGAGCACACTGAATGCTTATTTATCCAATTCGTCTGGCATTGTGTTTCGTTTCTATTAAAACCGATTGATGTATGACGATAAAATTATTTTGTTTGGCAGAATTTATTTTTTTTTTCTTGGCCTTATACCTATACTATGAGGATTTATATATGAACAGTACATTTTGCTGGTC
Source organism: Meliscaeva auricollis (assembly GCA_948107695.1). NCBI lineage: Eukaryota > Metazoa > Arthropoda > Insecta > Diptera > Syrphidae > Meliscaeva > Meliscaeva auricollis. Next base: position 26,787,942 of record OX403619.1, on the reverse strand, counting down.
CTATGTGTTTTTTTTTTTAAGGATATTCTTCTTTATAACATTGACTGTGATATTGGAGCGGGTGGTGCTGCTTATGCGTATTATTTTAGGGAGGGTTATTATAGTTGTCGTTGGTAGGGAAAGATTTTATTCAATATCTCGTCGAAGGACAATGACACCGAACAACGAGACCACTCAAAATGGGTTGCAAAATCCCTTTTGTTGGCAATGTTTGCGGTTGATGAGGGCTTCATCTTAAAGGACGAAGCACAGAATCCCTTTTTTTTTATGCCTTTAATGGTTTCCGGGTCAGTAACGTAATAATCTTAAGGATTTTTTTTTTTATTTTCTTTTTCCAGTCCAGTCAGATTCAGGTTTTTCTTTTCATTTTTTTTTTATTAATTTTGTTGTTGTTGGTTTTTCTTGTTGGTGAAGGAATGAGCTTGATCACTTTGACAGATGTTCGAAGAGAAGAAAAATAAATTTAAAAAAAATACATTTCTTGTAATTTTGTTTTTTTTGTTTTTGGATGAAAGCATACAAAAAATGCTTTAAATTTAAATTTTAGATTGTGCTTTAAGGTTAAGAAATTATGGAATTTCGTTTTAAGCTTCTGTAATTGATGGTTGGATGCTCTCGTTCTGGCGAAAATGAAAATGAAAAAAAAAGTTAAGTTGGTATACGAAGAAAGTTTTATTTTTATTTATTTATGAACCGCACATTTATGAACCGCTACTGGACCATAAACCACACCAAATCGTAATTTTTTTCAGGATGCAATGATGGCTCATGGAGTACGTGTAAATTGCTGCCTGACCAATACCGCATATTTTGTTTATTGACTAAGCCATTCAGCCAGAAATGAGCCTCATCGGTGAAGATGATTTTTCGATGAAAATCCGAATCATTTCCAAGTTGTTGCTCAGCCCAATTCGAGAACATACGACGCTTCTGGTAGTCAAGTGGCTTAAGTTCTTGCGTCAATTTAATCTTTTAAGGATGTAGCCAAGATTTTTTCGCAAAATTCGCCACAACGACTTCACAGAGATACCCAACGCTTGAGAACGACGTGTGAGAGATACATTTACGCTTTCTGGAATTGAAGCCTCAGCTTCAGCAATATTTTCGATACTACGGGCACTTCTTTGTCTCACTGGCACGGGAACATTTTGTACTGGGCCTGTGGATTCAAATTTGTCCACTAGACGCTCAATTGTTGATCTACTTGGACGATTATGACGACCATAAATTGAACGTAGCGCTCTTAACGTTTAGGCCACTGACTCCGAATTTCGGTAGTAAATTTTTAAGCTGAATCCGTTTGTTTTTAGGAAATCATTGCATTACATTTCGACGAAATGACAACTTTCGTTAAATTTTAAAATACATTAATAATTTTGCATCAAGCAAACGACATTTTTTTTCAGGGACACCAATTTTAAATGTTTGTAAAAAGTTTGCAAGTGCAACTTGTTCTAGAAAATTAAAAGAAAAAATTGCATTTTTAGAAATTTAGTTCGAAATCAAATAATTAACGAAAAATAAGAACTTTATAAATTAGAAATTGTAAGCTATTTCCTAACTCTTTCTTCTTGTACTAAATAAGTACATTTATGACCAAAGTTGACTTTCAGGTAATAAGCTAATTTTTTTAGCCTGAAAAAAATAACGATCTTAGAAAAACACTTGGGAGAAATTCATAAAAATTGGTTAATGAGTGAAAAAGATAATAGACTTTGTTTCACTTTTTCACAAAACCAGAATCGCCCCCCTAGTGACATGTTTTGAATGAAATTAGTTGAGCTAGTAATGATATATACGGGAATAACTATAAATTACTTCCCGAAAAGCATGTTCATCATATTTCCTAAAATAAAATATTAAAATCCGAGTATGCAGCAGTTTTTTGCTAATTTGCTGCTAATTAGTTGCTCTAGTCCCGAATTTGTTTCTCCATGATTTGACATTCAAATGCACTTTAGCAGTTTAAATATTGGTATCGAACGATAGCTCTACTCAAAACCTTTTCAAAAAGATCCATATCAACTTTTTACTTCATCTCCTACATGTCCAAATGGACCGAAAAGGCTTTGTGGAACTTGTGGAACATATGTGGACTCTCAAAATAACTGCCGAAACACCTTAAAACTCAAAATTTAGAAAAAGTAAGTATGCAGGAATTTGTTGCTAATTTGTTCCCAATTAGTTGCTCCAATTTTGAATTTGTTGGTCCACCCCTTACCCATCAAACTAGTGGCGGTCCCAGCTTGAGGTGAAGATAAGCCCGCCACAAATTAAACATAAAAATTTCAAAAAAGTAAGTATGCAGAAATTTTGCTTGAATTTGTTGCTAATTAGTTGCTCTAATCCTGAATTTGTTGCAGGAATTTGTTGCTAATTATTAATATTAAAAATGTACTATAGCCACAATAACATCGTTTTCGAAGACCTTTAGAAAATCTTGATTTTACAAACAAAAATCATATCTCGAAAACGTGATTTATAAGAATTTCATGGCCAATTAGATAACTTGGACAGGTATATTTTTAAAAATTGACTTAATTGTCTTCAATTTTAATACAACGGCCTTGTCTCTGATAAAGCATCGGTTCCCGATCGATCACCGAAATCAAGCATCATTGAGCGCCGTTGGTAGAAAGATGGGGGACCATCAAATACCAACTGCGTGCTGTTGTCATGTGTTTTCTTTCTGTTGTTGTTCTTCCTATGATTTGTCTTTCTTTGTTCTATTAATGTCTTGTGTTGTATCACCCTATGGTCTTAGTTACCCAGTGCTGCAGTGTTTCTAGTCCGTAAGATTTATCTTCGGAGTAGATTTGATGTAAATGTAAATGTAATTCTGAATTTGTTGCTCCACGATTTGACCTTGAAATTGACTGCAACAGTTGCATCTTTTTGTAGACTTTTTACCTATAATTTTTTTCAAAAAAATAACAACGCCAAATCATAAACATAGTTTCAGGCTCAAGAAAAAGTTACATCAAATTGACTTATTACTATCCATCCTCTCTCTATAGATCAAAAACTAGATTTTGATGACGTCACTTCCATCAAGATAGGCCCACCACAACGGAAATTCCAAAATCTGAGTATGCAGAAATTCGGTTTGAATTTGTTTCTATTTAGTTGCTCCAATCCTGAATTTGTTGCTCCACAATTTAACCTTGAAATCGACTGCAACAGTTGCATCTTTTTGTAGACTTTTTAACTATAAACTTTTTCAAGAAAATAACAACGCCAAATAATAAACATAATTTGATGCTCTAAGAAAAGTTACATTAAATTGACCTATTGCCATCCATTCTCTCTCTATAGACCAAAAATTAGATTTTGATGACGTGACTTTCGTCAAGATAGACCCGCCACAACGGAAATTCCAAAACCTATGTATGCAGGAATTTGTTGCTTACCTATTTGCTGCTAATTAATATTTCTGTTGTGGCGGGCCTATCTTGACGGACCTAAATAATTTAAATCAAAAAATGTATTATAGCCTCACTAACATCGTTTTCGAAGACCTTTAGAAAATCTTGATTTTACAAACAAAAAATCATATCTCGAAAACGTGATTTCTAAGAATTTCATGGCCAATTAGAAAACTTGGACAGGTATATTTTTAAAAATTGACTTAATTGTCTTCAATTTGAATACAATTGTTAAACGGTCCGAAATGTGTCTCAGTCCTTAATGTGCCTCAGCGAATAAATCTTCCTATTAGCCTAGAATATAATTAAAGAAAGATTGAAGCAATATTATGTAAATTCCTTTGCAACTCTAAACAAATGCACCGCAAGCATTGGCATATACAAATCAAAATAATAAACAAAACAAATAACAAACAGCTTAGAACCTCGTAGTTGCAGTGATGATGCACCTCCAGAAGCACACCATACCCACAGGTCCCAGAGCAACACAAGTCCAGTGATCCCTCGAGAGTATCTTCTTTATATTTTATAACAAACAAAAAATAGTGAGCGCTCCCGTTGAACGCGTTGCGCGATCCTTATCGCAACTTTCAATTATTTTATTTGGTTCAGATGTGGCTGGCGATAAAATCCTTGATATGAGGTACACCGTAATATAATTCCTTAGCCCTTTTCGTTCCACCACGCTTAATTGACACAATAAAGAGTTGCCGCGCCATGCCGACTATATGAGGCACATCATCAACAGCAAAAAAACAAAAACTCTTCGTTCTCCGTCACACAAAAAAATACTAAGTCGATCGACCTTTTTGGCTCCTCGCGGAAGAACTGGCTTGACTCGATGGTATATAGGAGCGCATCATCTCTGGGCTTAGAAGGTTTGCCCATTTCACGATACACGAGGCTGGGCACAGCCTTTTGGTATCTGAAGGTCGGTCGACATATTGACGATGATAAAACGATTCTCAGTCCATAAATAAAGATACTCCTTATGCACTTGGCCCATGGTGCTGAAGCTGATGTAGCTTCTCTACATCCTTTCCTGCGAGATGATGCTTTTGGGTGATGATGATGATGATGATGATGATACTGATGAAGATTTGAGATATTGGTTCGTTTGGCTGAAAATGATGGGGGAGGGAGTTGAGATGCAATGGTAGCAATTTCTTTTCTTATCGAACTGGGCTCGGAGCGCGGTAATGTCGGCGCTCTGTTGTCGATTATATTGGCGAATCTTGATCCCTTTCCCGCATTTGGATACCCATTTGCTGCAGTTTTCTTCAGATTTTTTTGTTATCATTTTTTTTTGTTGAAAGATTCTCCTCCGTTTTGGATACAGAAGCGATAACTAAATACTCCAAACGGATGGGATGCTGTATTATAAAGTTAGGTTAGGACTGCAGAGACCTGGCATGGTGTCCCTTTTAGCTTTGTATTGTGTTTTGTAAAATATTTTCCTTGTTAGTTAATTTTTTTATTTACATTTTTTTTTAGTTTTTTTGTTTTTTAAATTCATCGAGGGATTTGTGGTTTGGCTACAAAGGATGTGCTCGCGATGGTTGGCAAAGAGTGCAAAAGATTTCTAACCTGATAGGGAGTAGTTTTTGACATTGTTTGGTCATCGATTAAGAGTAGGATGTTTGCTGGTGGTGCAGCTTTGGCAATTCGCTCTGGGGATCATCTCGACGGGAGAACAATGGATCGTTTTTATTTTTCGTCGATGATCATATGGAATAAACGATGCAATGATGGTTTGGAACGATATGTTGCAAAGTGGTCGGTCAATGGGAGATAATTTGGAATTGTTTAAGTGTCAGTGATAAAAAAAATATCAGGTTGAGCATTGTTGGTTTGGAAATATGCATTCAGAGAGTTGAGGAATACAACAAATAATATTCAAATTCAAATGAGCTGTGCATGAAATGATAAAAGGTTGGTCAATAGAAGAAATAAAATAACCTTTAAGCCGAATAATTGTGCGGAAAGGAAGAAATAATTGAAAATAGAAGTTTTTTTTGTTATTAAATGTGATTGTTTGAGAAATATATTCATGTTTAAACCACAAAGAGGGTCAGTCCCCCTCTGAAGTTAAAGCCAAAAAAAAGATGAAGGGCAGTAAAATTCTCAAAAAATATTTTTTCTTGTTTCCACAAAAAAAGCAATAATGGAGTACCTTACTTAAATTATCTGGGAACAGCTCCGATTTTAAAGGTTTTTTTCAAATATTGGTATCCAAAAATATTTTAATTTAGTTGTGGCCGTTCTTATCGGATTTTTTTTTACTTAACAATAGGATTTTTTTTCACAAAAAAAATCTTTTTCCTTAACGTTTAGCTTAAGTTTTAAAAAATTATTCGTCATAAGATACAACTTTTTTTCTCAAAACCAAATGGTTTTGTTTTAAGTCAATCGATTCGAGAAAAGTGAAGGGTCAATGTTTTTTGGTTTTTGAAAAACTGTAATGCAAACTTGAAGTTTAAGAAATAAATAATATTAAAAAAATAAAAATAAAACTGATTTTATACGAACAAAAAGGTACTTTTTTGGGGTACATTTTTCTATCAAAACTTTATGGTTTTATTAATTCTCTTTAAGTACAAATGTTGATAGGTCTTCTAGTTTTGGAGAAATTAAAAAAAATAAAATGAACGACTGGATCGCAAGAACTTACTCATGTAGTGCAAAGCTATATGTATTAACTTAAATAACAAAAATAAATATTTTTTTAAAACGGGAATACTTTTTGGATTTTTTTTTTTGAAAAATAATTTTTTTTCCATATTGGGTCAATGATTTGTGTTTTTTTCAAAATTTTATTTTTAGATGTTGATAAATAAAAGTTGAATCAAAATCGTTAGAGCCGTTTTTGATAAAATTCGAATAACTCAAAAATGTTGTATGGGAGGTACTCTCATGAGATATTCAAAAACAAAAAAATCCAATTTTCGAAACTACGTAAAAATCCTGAAGAAAATCCGTCCACGCGTTTGGGCAGTGGAGAAGTGTACAGATGGACGCACAGACGTACAGACGTACAGACGCACAGACACACAGACGCACAGACCGACGGACGGCATGACGAAAACCACTTTTTCGGACTTCTCCATCATCGTAATGTTGGTTTTGATTGAAGCCTCAATTTTTTTTGACACGAAACCAATAGGTACTTGCTCTAGCAAGTAAAAATACAAAATTGAATGAAAATCAAATTTTTTTTTTTAACTACAATACATCAGACCTGCTTTTGATTAATAAAAAAAGGCCATTTAATTTTGGAAGAAGAATTACATATTATTAAAACGTAAAATTTTGAAAAAAAGTCTCCAAAAAATGATTAATAATTGTTCTTTACAAAATTCTTGTATTCTTAAAATGTAATTTTTGCCAAGCTTATAACGATTAGAATGCCACATCTTTTCAACTTAAAATGTTAAAATATTTCTTCATTCTCGTACTTTTTTTTGTGAAACTCCGCTTATGTGAAACTAGTTTCGGTTATCTAAAGTTTGTTATGAGAACTTCGCTTAATTGATACAAATTTTCTGCAATTTTTGTCTTCTATAATGATACATTTTCAGTCAAAAAAATTGAAAATCGTTAAGAGCCCTTTTTTTAAAAAAAAAAAACTATTTTTTCTATATAAATTTTTGGACTTTTATAAAAAAAAAAAATTGGTACGCCATGTTTAAGATATTATTTATCAACATCTAAAAACTAAATTTTGAATTATAAATATTGAATAGTTTTCGAATTAAAAAAAACATTTTTATGACAGGTAACCGCTAATACCGGCTTTTGGAAAAAAAAGGTTTTCATTTAAAGTTAGGACCTTATCGCAATTCTTTCTGTCTGTCTGTCAGTCTGTCTGTATCTGTCTTGAGCTAGAGCCTAAAGTACTTGGACGATTATCTTCAAATTTGATGGGTAAGGGTTTTTTGTGAATTCCTAGAGGATAAATTTAATTTTTTTTTAGGACCAAAATTAACGGTACCTGCCACACAACCAATTTGGAAAAATTTGATTTTCTCAAAAACGGCTCTAAGGATTTTGATTAAAATATTTATGTGTAATACAACAGGCAAGGTCGTACTTTTGAAATAAAAAAACATTTTTTCATCGGTTAAAAATGGTACCTCCCATAGAGCCATTTTTTTCTTTTCTCGTAAGCGACTCCACGGATTTCGATGACAATTTTTGCACAAGAGGTTCTCAACAATTTTCACGTTATTTCATATCAAAATTTTGAAAATTTTTTTTTTTGGATTTTTAATAAAACTTTAAAAAATTTTTTTTCAAAAATCAATTTTTAAAAAATGATTTTTTTTTTGAAATTTTGGTTTAAAATGTCCATTAATATTTTTTTAAAATTGGCATTCAAACTTTTTTTTTAAACAAAGCTTTAGAATTTTTGTACATAAAAAATTATGAAAAAATAATTTTTATTCAAACGGCTCTAACGATTTTCAATTTTTTATTCTAAAAATTAATCTTTTTTAACAAAATCAAATGGCATACTTAGTTTTAAGATCAAAACAATTTAAGAAGTTGTTTAAGTCATTTTAGTAATAAATTTTATGTTTTTTTTTTTAATTTCTAATAAAATTAAAAACTTTATGTATGAAGCTTTAGCACTTTTATTTTTAATCAAAATCGTAATAACCATTTTTGAGAAAAATTACTTTTTCTAAAACTCTGGGGATTGTTTCCAAGAAACGCCACATATCAAGTTTGAAGTAAATCGACCCATCCGTTTAGGCTGTGGTCTCTGATACATACAGACAGACAGACAGACGAACAGACAGACAGACAGAATTTTCGGACCCACTTTTTTCTCATTCTCTATCATCGTAATGTTATGTTTGATTGTTATCCCAACTTTGTTTTTTTGTACGAATGCATAACTTCATATAATACCACCTATATCGCAAGTAAAAATCATTTAATATGTTTAAAAACATGTCACTTAAGCTGTTAGCGGATAACCCGAATAATTTAAATTTTATGAAAAATCAACTTTCTTCTGACTGCAATTTGTGCAATTCAATATTCGAAGCAATATGAAGGTATTTCCATTGTAACGGGTATGAAACGTTTTTTTATAAATGTTTCTTTTGTACTTTTCCTTCAATAAAGAATTTAAATTTAAACACTTTAACACCTAATATATTAAGTTTTTTAATTGTTTTCAATATTGAATGCATTACAACTCTCATACTGACTGGAGAATATGCTCACATAAGATGTAACGGGTGTGACACAAGAAAATCACACCTATTCCATCTTGCATTAGGATATTCTTAGGCAGTATAATAGTTGCAATACATTTGATAATGAAAACAATTAAAGCACTTACTATATTAGACGTTAAAGTGTAAGTATAAATACTTAATTGAACGAAAAGTACAAGAAAAATATGTCACACTGGTTTCAATGGAAACATTTTCACAATACTTTGTTTCTAAAGTATGTTAAAGCCTCAAACAAAAATATTAAACAACTTAAATGATTCCCACTAAAATGTGTATATTCATTAGCCTATAAAAACAAATTTTGTTTTCTTTTTGAGAAAGCAAGGATGCTAAATCTCTCCAAATTAAATTTCCTCCCCAAATATAATTCCCCTTTATCCCCATCAGATATCATAAATATACATACAATTTTCATAACTAAATCTATACAATGTCTCCAATAGAAGAAAACCACCAACTCTGCCTTTGCTTCTATAACTAAAGCAATTTGTGATAATTGCTTAAACGATATCATCAGACAAACGACTATGTATAGACTTCTGTTGCTGGTATAAAGCTTCATTCGGGTGGGAAACAAAAAAAAAAAAAAAAAAACCCAAGTCACCCAGACACATCGATGGAATCCTGCCAGGCGTGTTAAACTCCAAAACGTGACTATAAACTTTTTAGACTATTATTCGATGGGCAGAGAAATTTATATATAACCCACAGCACACTTTCGTAGACAAGAACAAAAAAAAAAAAAAAAAAAAACTGAATAACACGAAGAATAAAAAAAAACAATAGCAAAATCGTCCGGAAAATGTCACATTTCCATGATAACAACGAAACTTCCGGTAAAACTTTTCATCTCGGCTGCCATGCTATATTAACCAAAGATAAAGCAAGAGGACACAACCCTATAGACCGCACGGTACGCCTTCGATATAGATAGACGCACAGCAAGTTTTACAAGATTACTTTATACTGATGAGTTGAAATCCTGTTGAAGATGCGACGAGAACGACACAACCCAGACCATCACACGAAGAACAAAAAGGACCAATTTATTGAAATATTAATTTTATACTTTAGAGGAGGAGAAGAATGGGGCAAGTTGAAGGAGAGTAATGGAAATTTTCATTACTTCGTCGATTGGTTACCATAAAGACTTTCATTTTAATTTTTTTTTCTTCATTTTAATTTTTTTTTTTTTAATAATTTTTCAATGGATGTCCCATAACAGTATCCAAGATCTATGACATCCGGTTGTCCTTTTTCCCTCAGACGTTTTATTAGTTTTTTTTTTTCTTCAAAAACCAATATTTATGCTTTTTAGACTTTGTAATAGCTTAGGTATAGGTACAACATATATTCCCTCCTATATGTGTGCCTTGTGATATAAATCATTGTGAACCGTTGGTTGGTTGTTTGATTGATACACGAGCTTGAAGGTTCTTCTTCGATTTTTACATCCGGAGTTTCCGACATCATCCGGGGAGATTCGAATTGGAAAATTGAGGTTCCGGTTAGGGTCCGATTTTTATTTTGTTCTTCTTTTGACTTTTTTTCAAAACCCAGATGCTTTTAAGAGGATTCTTTGGTGTGAGCCTAAAGCCATACCAATATCATCGACTTTTATACACTCAGAAAAAAATACCGACAAAATTCGAAAACGACCACCTGTTGGTATAATGATGGCACTGAGAATATAAATGGGTTTAACTTTTTAAACAAAACTCTAACAAAAAGTCCTCAAAATCTGTACAAGCTTAAAGTTATTTTTGTACTAATCAGCGAACCAATTTTTTGATTGAAAGATTTAACCAAAAATAAAGGACTATTTTGAAAAAAGCGCAATTTTTTCTCTCAGTGTAGATGTTCTTGCAACAGTTTTGTATTTTTGTTTTATTATCCCGCCCAGAAGGGAATATTCAATATTCTTTTGTTTCTAAATAAATGATGAAAATTCAATTTCCGTTTGAAGGACACACATACATACATAGTTAGTTATTTTTCCATTTAAAGTGGGTAGTAAGCATCAGAAAAGGGACTGGTAGTAAGGTAAGAGGTGGGCTATCTTTAGTTTTGAATTGATGTCCCAGTGGTAAACCGAGACTATATTTGATGAGATAAAATATAAATAGGCACAACTGGCATCAGGTTAGAAAGAAAAGTAAAAGGTCAGAAAGGACTAAAGGAACATTTTTATATTTCTTTTGTGTTTTTTTCAATGATTGAATGTCTAAAAATAAAAAAAAAAATAAAAAAAATAAATGAGAAAATAAAAATTATTTTGAAAAAAAAAAACTGAAAGAGACTTAATTTAATGTTTCATCAGATTTTTGTAGATGACGTATTTGCAAATAAAAGTTTTTGCTGGAAAAGCAGCTTACACTTAAGGGAACAGTGGCGACTGATTCGATGGTAATTTTTGAGCTTTCTTTATGACGTTCAAATAAGTTAAATGCATAGACCCCTGACTACGACAAATAATTCAGAGTATTTCTGCAACAATAAACTGCCAACCAGATTGATTTTATTGCAATTTACACAGGAAACTACTTCAGTATAATAGGTCTCTGTGTCCGAAAGTTCCAGGTTGCTATAATATCGACTCGGACCACCACTATTTCATCGTAGCCAAGCTTCAGTATCGGATACCCATATCCAGACCATCATTCCCAAAAACAAGGAAATACTTCAAGGAAATCGGAGAAGCACCCAGGTTCTCTCTGATCGATTTTGGAATGACCTCTTAAGGTGTCCTATGCCATCTGACAAGCACGTACAGCTTTACAGGGAGCTTTCAAAGCACCGATGCCTGATAAGGAAGAGATCTTCTAATGAGCTCATCAAGTAGTAGAGAATATAGGAACACTGGCTTCTCAGAAATGAGAACAGACAACATGAAATATACGAGCTCGACGAAAAAGCGGAGTACTATGGCACGAATAAGGTTAGGAAGTTTAACCAAAAAGAAAAACTGAAACACTGAAAACACTGAAACCTAAAAAGAGTCACAGTCAATATAACGGGTGGTTTTTTAGCTGGTTTGGTTTTGGCAACACTGGTTTTGACAGCTGACGTGTGTTTAGTACCTTGTGTCAGTGTCAAACAGCTTCAGTTTGGTTTGCAATTTAACCATGGATCGTCTTACAAAAGAACAGCGCTTGCAAATTATTGAATTTTACTATCAAAATTCGTGCTCGGTTCGAAATGTTCATCGCGCGCTGCTTCCATTTTATGGTCGGCATTCTCGACCTTCTGAGCAGTCTAGTCGGAAGATTGTGACCAAATTTCGCACCAAATTTACTTTGTTGGACATTAAACCACCAACACGTTTACGTACTGTGCGTAGTGAAGAAAATATTGCGGCCGTATCAGCTAGTGTGACAGAAGACCGCGAAATGTCGATTCGGCGCCGTTCCCAGCAGTTAGGCCCTTGTTACAGCACTACGTGGAAAATTTTGCGGAAGGATTTGGGCGTAAAGTTTTTTAAGATACAGCTGGTGCAAGAACTATAGCCAGCCGACCTACAACAACGCCGAATTTTTGGTGAATAGGCTCTTGGAAAGCTGGCCGAGGATCCGCTTTTTTATCGAAAAATTGTGTTCAGCGATGAGGCTCATTTTTGGTTGAATGGGTACGTAAATAAGCAAAATTGCCGCATTTGGAGTGAAGATCAGCCAGAAGCATTGCAACAGCTACCAATGCATCCCGAAAAAGCCACTGTTTGGTGCGGTTTATGGGCCGACGGCGGCATTATTGGGCCATATTTCTTCAAAGATGATGCGAATCGCAGCGTTACTGTCAATGGTGAACGCTACCGAACCATGATAACAAACTTTTTTTTGCGCAAAATGGAAGTTCTTGACTTGCATGATATGTGGTTTCAACAAGAAGGTGCCACATGCCACACAGCACGCGAAACAATGGCGCAATTGCGAGGCGAGTTTGGTGAACAGTTAATTTCACGTTTCGGGCCGGTCAATTGGCCGCCTAGATCGTGCGATTTGACTCCATTAGATTATTTTTTGTGGGGGTATGTCAAGGCTAAGGGACAAGCCCGCTTCGATTGACGCACTGGTAGCCAACATCCATGCATTCATTCGTGAGATACCGGCCGATATGTGTGAAAGAGTATGCCAAAATTGGACTCAGCGGATGGGCTACCTGAGACGCAGCCGCGGTCAACATTTGCATGAAATTATCTTTAAACATTAAATTGCAAGGTTCAAATTATCGATTAAAATAAATATTTCATTCATTTTTTCGAATTTTTTGTGTTTTTTTTTTTAAAAGTTCTAAACCTCTTAAAAAATCACCCTTTATATAAAAATACTGCTCGACAAAAATTAGGGGAACGCAAACAAAAATGAAAACTTTAAGTGATTTTTTTTTGTCAATTTAATGGACAGGGATTTAAAATTTGTTGAATATTGAATTCCACGTCATTTTCAGAAAAAAACTAACACTGCAACTTGTTTTCCCTAGAAAAGAAATCAAGACCTAAAATAGTTTATTTAAATAGTTTCTTTCTAATATTGCTTCAAGGATCAGTCAAAATTAGGCTGATTAGGGACTTGGTGCTATTTCCCATGGATTCAAGTACTGCAAAAGTGTCCTTTTTGTAGTCTTTTTTTTCGGAGCTTTGAGTTCTCGCAAAGGGTTTTGGCGATGGATTTGCTTATGCTGTCCTGACTTTCAGCCAAATATATGTCGCGGCTACTGGTCCTGGGTAGGTACACTCTATGAGCCTTAAAAAGAAAAAAGCACACTTCTTCTCAGTTAAATTAAGCCTCTTAATAGTAATGGGAAACATCTTTTTCAGTTTGGGAACAAGTGTTTTTTTTTTTTTGGAATAAATGCTCAAGGGGTAATTCACTTTGGTAACCGGTTCATAAATTTATTCTTTAAGGTTCCTTACGTAAAATTGTCCTTTTTAAAAATCTTCAGTTTGGAATCTCGTGCGCTTTATTTATATTTAATTTTGAATTCGTATATCTTACAAAACTTTCGTAGTGCAATTGTTTTGTATCTTGATATTACTACGAAAGATTTGTTCTATTGACGAAATTTCGTTAAATGCACGAAAAAAAAAAGATTTACGAAACTATTTCGCAGTGATTTTACGAAAATATTTTCTTAGTGTACTAAAAAAAACGAAATGGCGCGTGCGGTGGGTGCCACAGTGGTCTCGGGGAACCTGCGAGTTTGCGAATCTTCTATTAAGCTTCACCTCCCTTACAAAACAAAAAGTTAAGCTCATTAAGATTCCTAGATGGATTTACCATCGCATCTTCATAATAAAGTCACCATAATATGGGTAGGAGAAAAATATAGTAAACATTCCTTTTCACCTTAGAGTCCCCAATTCACTTGGAAAAACAACAACAATGAGTGGTGTCTCTTCTATATTAAGTCGTACAGATCGTAAGAATAGCGACAATTACTTATTTTTTTTTCCTGCTAAAGTGTCTCTATTCCATTTTGATTCAAATTATAATGCAAAGCATACTGTCGCAAGGATATGAAGTGGCTTAGTTTACACTACATCGCAGTTGCCTACCATCGCTATCCTTCGCGTAAGGTCTTGCCCATTTCCAAAAAAAAAAAAAAATCCCAACCAAAAAAGGACCTCTTCTTAACCACTTTAACTCTCTTCTTCGTAATGTTATCGTCCTGTATGCCCTTTGTATATTTTTCGAAGTGAAAATAATGTAATTTTCCCATTTTTCTATCTCTATATAAGGATACGAAGGACTATAAAGAAGTCTCTTTGCCATACAGTACTCATCTCATACCGATGCCAATATACTCGTATATACCCACATTATGCCAACAATGGAGAGGAAAATCTGTTTGGAATCTTGAATTAGATATTATGTAGATAAAGGCAACAAAAAGGAAAATATAGAATAGAATGGGGCCTGTGGTGGTGGTATAGAACAGTCCGCCCCGCCAGCATCAGCATCACCAAACCATCCAACCAACAGATGGGGCTCGTTACACTAGCGACTAGCATAGTGTTATGTGTATGGTAAAGTCCTTCCGCATAAACACACCCATCTACACATGCACACATCAGAAAATATCTTTTGATTATATTATTATTATTCTGTTTACTCTAGCGCATCCTTGAGGTGGAATGGTTTGAGTTGGAAATGGAGGCAGCTATAACAACTACTACATAAGTTCTTCCCGTACTATTTCCTACTCTGCTCTACTCTGTGCTTGTTGAAGGAAGACATTGGGAGCTCGTGTGACGGCGGCGGAACAAATCGAACTATCGAAGCGAGAACAGAATTCAATTTTAATATTTTGTTCAGATATATAAGACAACGACGACGACGACAACGACGACACGGTGCGGTGCGGTGCGGTGCGGCATTGTAAGAGTTAAGGCAATATAAGACAAAAAAAAAATAGGGAAAAAAAAAATTGAAAAACCATGGAGCAGAACAAGGTCTTGAATCTTTGAACGGATGAAAGTACCTATCGAAAACATGTGTGCGCTCATGATCTCGTTGAGAGGCAACAGGATAATTTGTTTCGACAGGAAGTTTGCGCAAAATAAACGAACAACCAATTTATTACCACAGGAGATGCATTTTGGTTGAATTTTAATTGAGTTTTGAAAAGAGTCATGTATAAAACATGATGCAATGTTTGTTTTTTTATTTTTTTCTTGTTCTTTTATGTAAACTTTTGAGGTATATAGTCCATAATTTGCATGAAAAAACTTCACATGAAACATCATAAACACTGGTTTTTGATTTTAAGTAACCGTTATACCTTTATTCTACTATCCGATGTAAAAATAAGAATAGAAAAATAGAAATAGAAATAATAAAAAATATATTTGATAGTAAATTCAAACAGAACCGTAATCCGGACAAGAATTGTATTGATTTTTTGAAAAAAAAGTAATTCTTGTTAAAATGAAGCCAATATTTATAATATCAGTTGCGGTTTGGAAAAGTAAGAAGCACTCAAAAAATGACACCCAAAATAAAAAAAAACATATATCGTATGATGAGAAAATTGAGTATGAGGAGTCCATAAACTTATTTTGAGTGAAAGGGTGTTTTTTTTTAAGAGGAACGAAAATATTAGATAAGCAGCGATAAAAACTATATTAAAATAATAATAAATAATATTAAAAATATACGGAATTTATGCGGGCAGTTTATTTAAGAAAGAAATATTGAATATTTCATTTCACAATCTTAAAAAAAAAATAGTATTTAAATATTTTTTTTTATCAAACTTTTAGTTTGAAATTTTTTTCAGCCATTTATATTGACTGCTAGTAGCTGCTATCAAAAATTTACAAAATAAACATTTGACAAATATAAAATTGGTTAGTAGACCCAAAAAGAGTCTAATCAATGGTGCGAAAATCAGCTCACTGAGAGAACAAATCGATTGCGGCAAACGGACAAAATTGTCCAAACGACTTTTTCGTTTGCTGGACAATTTTTCGTCTTTGTTTGCAGCAAATTAGTAAATTCGTTTAGGTTAAGCACTTTCTGCGAACGATTAAAAATTAAAGTTAAGCGTAACACCTGTGATTTGAACTGGCGACCTCTCGCTTACGAAGCGTGTGTCTTGTCATTCCGCAACGGACAGTATAATTTATAATTTTGGCGTAGTATGCTAAATGAGAGAAGGAATTGTTTGCTTCAAATGACTTTTTCTTTGTTGGATAGAAATTTTTCGACCCAAATTCGATTTGCAGCAAATTTTTTAATATCGTTTCGGTGAAACAATTTATGCGAGCTAATAAATAAAAAAATAATTTCAGCGAAATACCGGTGGTTGAACATGTGACCCCTCGATTTCGAACAAAGACTGCTGCTACTGGCGCCACGAACTAGATAACTTTTGTGTAGCATAGAATGCATATGAATTTCACAAGAATGGAGTCAATTATTAACGAAATTTGTTTCCTGCAGTCATTTGCTGCAAATGTATTGTGTATTTACACCAAAAGTGAAGTTCTTTGCAACAAACTACTTTCTGAGGAGGTTCTTCGCAAACTATTTATTAGTTTGCTGCAAACAAAAGACTTTTCTATCAAACTAAAAGTTGTTTATGTGTTTTAAAGCATAGGTATAAAATTCTGTTGGTTATTTTCATTCTTCTGCGCTCTGTCAGATCACTGGAAAACTTAAGATAACAAACTCCTATTAATATGACTGACCCCATTGATATCGAATTTTTTTTAATAAAGTATGATGCGCTACTATGTCACCTTTTTAACATCGTGCTTGAAAGCAATTGTATTCATGTCTGAAGTCAACACCAGAGGAAGCACAAGTCCGTTCCACTCCTTTCTTGTGCTTTCTTGGGAAAAGTCAGTGAACAAATTGCAAGTATTGAAACGGAGGCGATGGCTGTTATTGAGACGAAAACAAAGTATAGGCTGTCATCTTGAAGAAAGACCCAACACCATATTTTTGGTCCAAAATTCATTTTGTATTTATAACTTCGAACTAGGCAACGACTATGTTTACCTGGGATTGATTTTTTTACATATCGCACAACAATATCAGTGTAGAGATCAAAAGAAGAATCACACTTGTGAACAGCAGATTCTTCGGACTTTTAAGGCATTTAAATATGTAGTAAAGGCCTCATTCTAGTCATGGTGTTTGAAACAGAGGCATGAACACTGTCAGTTTTGGATGTAAATCAGCTGGATTGTTTTGAGAAAAACTATCTTCGAGCAATATTTGGTTCAGTGTGCATCGGTAAAGAGTAGAGAAGAAGAAACGACGCGACGACGAACTCTACGGTCAAATATCTGAAAATACAGCAATTGAGATCACGTGCAGCTTATATCTGCTAACCAGCTCAAAAAACCTTCGAATTTAACCCGAAAGGATAGCGTTACATCGGAAGACCTGATATCTTTTGTGACATGATCAAGTTGGGGACTACCTCAGCTAAATTAGTTTGCGTAACTGGTGACAACCGAGCTGGTTGGAGAGCTATGTAAGTTGACCCCGAAACCCACTAGATTGTTAGCGATACCTTAAGTAATTAAAGTAAAAATTTGTAAGCAAAGTTTCGTTACTTGTTTTTTCACTATATGACCGAATTAAATTTTAAACTGCGTTCCCTTAATGTTGATATTTTAGAAACAAAATATGTATTGAAAATTCATTAAGCTTTATCGACTGATTCAAAAGTAAGAATCCGATGTCAACTTTATCAGCTTTTTGGTTCAAATCTTGAGTCCAAGTTACAGTCTATTCTCTTTTTCAAATATAGGAATTAGCTAGAATTTACAATAGTTTTTAAAAAAATTATAAGCCCTTCAAAGCGGCAAAAAATGGCCACTGGTCAGTGGACCCTGGTTAGTCTCACAGAAACGTAATTACTTATATATATTAGATATCTCAAAAAAGTCCAACTTTGCTTTTCGTTAACACCAATTTTTTTTTGGCAGTGTAAATTGTAATATTACACGTTCATTAAGTACAAAAATGGACAATCAAGTGCAAAAAATAAAACAAGGAAACAAGGTCCTAATTTTAAATGAATTAGCGATGCTATATTCTTATAATAAAAAAAAGTCCAGTAGCAGAAAAAATACTATTTGTGTTTACAATTTCTGTCTCCAAACCAATTTCTTCTAGGAATAAAAAACCCATTCTGTCACAAAAAACAAATTTCATTTTATATATCAAAAATATCACACACTATACTGGCATAGTTCCAGGGCGCTCTTTAAAATAAGCACACACACATAAATTATAATGATAATTTGATAAACTCTGCCAATTGTCTCTTATTTTCTTTTGCTCATAAAATTATGCGTGTAATATTCCAAATTATGCAATCTCAATATTCCAAAAGCGAAAAAAAAACAATAATAAAATGAAAACAACCCCCAACCATAATTTCAAAACAAAAAAAAAAAAGCAAAAACATCTCCTGAATATTGTAAAAACTTGCAAATTACATTATTGGAAGTTGATCCTTGAAAAGATTTCCAAATGCCCTCATACTCGTCCTGTATACTGATGGTGTTGGTGTTGATGATGATGATGATGATGATGATGATTATGATAGGGGCGGGCTCCAATATGATACTTTATTTGTTTTGAATTATCCTTATGTCTTCCATAGAAACCGAAGAAGGAACAACAAACCACAGAGGTTTGGGCTAAGGGGGTCCTTTCCATAAATTTATAGTTTGTGTGACCTTAATTTAGGATAAAGGAAGAACTTTCATTCTATTTTTTTTTTTGCTTTTTTTTTTGTGATATTTGTATATTTTTGTGTCCATAAAAATATTATGATAAATAAATTAGTTTTCATCCAACACAAATTGGTTGATGTTTACTTTTTTCTGTTTTTTTGGGTCGATGGTTGGTTGAATTCATATTTAAAAGTAAATATATTCATTAGATTGGAAATTGCTTTTAAAAGAGGCTTTTTTTTAACCCAACCGATGCGATGCCAACGGAATGGTAAACAGGTAGAGGGATAGGTATAATAGAAGGTAATTTTTTGTTTGGTTCGTTTGGGGATTACCGAGTAATGAGTGTTAATGGAAAATAGAAGCGAGTTGAATTTGTGAATATGGGTGTGTGTGCTGTTTGATTTTGATTCGGGATAATCCGTGGAATATGAAATTATTGTTCAAAAATAGATTGCGGAATTTTCGATAGGCTATGTGGTTAGCAATTCTGAATATTAAAAGCACAATCTGTTTTTTTTCCAAGTAGCTATTTCGAAATGAAATAAAGTCTGTATGTAATTAACTTTTAGGAAAAAAGTTACCTCCGCTTTAAACTCAATTTTACACATATTATGTGAAGTAATAATTACAATTTGATATTAGTTTTGGTATTGATTCAGTCAGAGGATTGTTTGGTTGCTGACTTCGTGCTGGCTTCTGCAGATCTAAAAACAGAAATTTTGAAATGAACTAGCTACTTCGGTCGCACAAAATTGAACGGCCGAATACTGAGCTTTAAACGCACTCTAAGCGACAACATGACCACGCGATCATTGCAGAAGTTCTAAAATTGACACAAAAAGACGAATTTCTGCCTGAAATAATGGTAGACATAAACTCTGAATCAAATTAGCAGAACACCATTTTTTCGTTTTGAGTAAATTAAGTTATAGTATGTATTTGAACTTCCGCACAAAAGTTTTGAAAAAGAATTATGATTTCGTTTAAGGTTTCATAATCTGTTGAAAAATCATTTTAGGGGTACAGCCCGCCTAAGAAGTGAATTGATGGAGCCATCTACTCTATTTTCTCACTTAGCTAACCTGAACAAACAAAATAGAAACTTGCACCAACTAACGAGCTACCAATCACACCTAATAGAAGTTGTAATTCTATCGGGCCTAGAAGGATGACTTTCTACAATCGAGGTAGAGGAATCGAACATCTTTATTGTATCACAGGTAAGTTGAAAATTCTCTTATGACCGTTCTCAAACATCATATATCTTTACCTGTACCCATTCTAGATACAAGTTGATGACAAAGATTTTCTTGTTTATTAACCTACGAAATTTTTCAGCAGAAAAATTAAAACTTGGCCATACCGAGACGTTGGACGTTCGGGAACTAGTGGCGTGATATCACCAAAATTCACCCAAAGCTTCTGTCCTACTATTAACATGTTTGGTTCAACTATTTTTACTTGCTCTACTGATAAGGCCATATTATGGGGTTTTAATCATTACGATTAAAAAGCAAAATGGTTTTCGTCATCCAATCCATGCGTCGGTCCAATCGTCAGGACGTCGCGTCGGTGTGTTCATCTTTTTATACAGAGCGACTTCCTAAACGATTTGACCAATTTGCTTAAAATTTCATTATTCAAGTTGAGTTTTCTTCGGACACAGTAAAGGAATATCTGTTTCAAGCAAACACCACTCTTACGACATAATATTCAGCTTTGTAGTTTAGAAAAATCAGACCTCTAGAAGATATTTCTGCAACTTTTAATAATAGATTACGTTAAAATAAACCTTTGGCTATGCAATTTCTAACAATGAACACTTGCGCCTTAGCTAAGGGTAACTTCATAAAGTCTTTTCGGTATTGATTAATAGCGTTAGGCCAAATAATCCAAGGTTATGTCACTCCATGTTTTTTTGATTGCATCAATAAGTTTTGAGAATTGCTGGGTAGGTTCCACCTTTCATGTTTTCCCCGTACCCGGAGTAGTTCTTCAAGAAACTGTTTATAACGCAATGGTTTCTTTCAAGTTTTTCTGCAATTTTGCGTTTAGAGAGTCCTGACTCTTTAAAAGCTTGCACTTCTCCTCATTTACGTTTACATCTTTTCACTCATTGAAATTCTACCGAACTGAAAATAATAACCAAGAGCAAATCACAAATTGAATGCTTCGACATATTCTACTGAGCTAAACAAAAAACAAGTATATCTTAACTAAACCTTTGGGAAAGGTGTATTTTAATGAATGGTATTGTAATGCTTTCCTAGGTTCAAATAAAACTTATGTTCACTTTTTACTATACACTTTTATTTACTTGCAAATTAACAAACACTTTTATCTATTACAAACTGTTTCACTATTACTCTTTACAATTTACAAGAAATAACACTTCCAAATTACACTTTCACAATTACTTATCTTTATCACTGTCAAAATTAAACTGTTTCGATTTCCTTCTCCGACCTCGTATTTATACTCCTCTCATTTCTTCTCGAAGGATCCAGAGATCTCCAGTTTCGTTAAGTGAAAGAGACAAATACACACAGACAGATAGAGACAGATATAGACAGATTTCGTTCCGTTCCATTTCGTTCCGTTCGAAGATCGAAAGTTTGACGTTCGGATGAAAGCGTTCAGAGCTTTATTTATTAATCATAACCAACGACCTACATGTGTCTTTTCGCCTGGGTGTGTTCGCTCCTACATTCGTAACAGTATTTACTAGAGGTCTGATTTTTCTAAGAGTTAATGCTGAATATTATGTCTTACGATTGTTGTTTGTTTGAAACAGGTGCTGCTATTCTGTCCGAAGAGAACTCAGCTTGATTTTTTGAAAAGTACTGGACTTATTCAAGTGACCGGCAAAGTATAATTCATTCATGAAAAAAGGCATACATTTATTAATCTTTAAATTTCTTTTAAAGTAAAAATAGGTAACTGTTGCGTATACGTAAAATTATTTCTATAGAAACAGAATTTTTCAAACCATTTAACTGCACCGGAAGCTACCAATTAATTGACATTTGGAATGAAATATTTTTTGCGAAAAAATATAAAATCCCCATGAATTGTAAAAATTCAATTGAAGATGGCTACGATGTCGATGCTTGAAAAATCACAAAAAAAAATGAAACTTTCAGTTCTTTTGCAAAAAATAAAATGCCTTGGTGAAATTTGTAAGGGCATTTAAAAAATTCCTGAAGCAGATTGTATTTATTACTCATCTTATATCACTGCATAATAAAGTTTTTTTTTTTTTGCATTAGTTCATCGTGTTCGTCTTTTTTTCGGTTTGCAATATTTTTGCAAGTAAGTTACTCTTGAAAAATGTTCTCTAACTTAGCTTTAAACCAATTTGAAAACCAAAACTACCAAATCGAACCTAAAAAACACATTCACCAGTTTTACCTTTAGCCAAATTGGCCAACTAGATTAAATTGATTTCGAAAATGTTCGGTTTGACACATTGCTTAAATTAGGAATAAAATTGTTCTAACGTCATTTACTTACGTTATTTGGAACAATGCCATCTAAATCCAATTAAAATTAGCTATTTTTAAAATTTTAAAAATGTCGTTTATGTAATAAAACGTTTTTGGACTTATTTTTTGAGCCATATATTTTTCAATTATTAAGTTTTTGGTATTTATTTAAAGCTTATAGAGTTTGCCTCAAAGCGTAATACTTCATAAAACTAAAAATAGGAATACTGAACAATGTGGCTGTGCACTTACTTTTGACGCTGACTGAACATGTCAAATATTTAGTCTTATCACTTTAAATGCTAAACAACCATTTAATTTAATAAATTCCTTCCCTCATCTTAAAATATCTCCCAAATGTGCCATGTGTAGATATTTATCTTGAATACTTGCCAACAAAAAACAAAAAAACACAACATAACCACACAATAAAGGATTAACAAACTGTACTTCCTTCAATGGAGGCTATATATAGAAATAGGTCAACACAAATTTAATAATATACAAGCAGAATAGCATACCATCCAAACATTATATAAGAAAGATTCAAGAAACATCATTTCGTAAAAAAAAAGACAACCTCAAGCTACTGATGCTTTCGTCCTTTCAGCTTTCACTCTCTCTTGCTTTGCAGTAGCATATATACAGCAATTTCCTTTTCTTTGTGCTAAACGAAGGAGAAGCATCCCCATTCATCCCAAGGAAAACACAACAAATATACAGTCAAAGAGTTGACACCGGCTGCTACACTTTTGCTATACTTCGTAGCACAGCTTCTGGCAATGTCTTATGACAACACAACATTCAATCCTCTGTTGTCGTTGTCGGTCGTGTTGGTTGGGTAGGAGGGAGGGGAGCATAGTTTGCCCCCAACTCTCCTTAGAAAATCCAAATGTTCTTCCTTATTTTGTGTATAGTCTCTTGCTCCGGAGCCACAATATTACGTTTGTTTGATGGTTGACACTGTGTCGGGGACCTAATTATTGGGTGTAGCACCTGTACGGGAGCGCGTTTAATATTATTACCTGCGGAGTTTGTACAAGTGGTAGAACAAAAGTAAACTTTTCGGTTAGGAGGAGATCATTAATTTGGCACACATACGTATACTGGTACACAATTACACAAACACAAAGGATACCTCATTTCATCTCAAGGACCTTATATGTATAATATGAAGAAGGTGAAGTATAGAAGTCAGTGAGTTGCCTCATTTTGTGGCTAGGTTGTTGTGCAAAGTAAAAAGGGGGGGCTCTGATATGTGATTCCGTGTTATGTTTCAATGTTGTGCTACGTGAGGATGGTGGAATTGTATTTGGAACCGACACGTATTTCTGTAGGAAGTTTTGACACAAGTTCTCTAAATTAAAGGTAATTTTCAATAAAGCAGCAATGTCAAGGGTCAAATTCCCCAAAGGGATATTTCCGGTATAATAAAATGAAAATGCTTTCTTAAATAGTAATAGGCCGTAAGGACATCAATATTGTAGCTTAATTGATGCAAAGATACATAAGAGAGGTATGCGAAGAAATGAAAATGTTCAATAGCGACTGTACCAATAAGGACTTGTTTAAGCAATGGTGGTGCTCTAGTTTTAAGATAAGCTTTAAGTTGAAATGCATGTTAGATTCTAATATAATTTCACTTTGAATTCTTCAATTTTCTTTAAGGTGAAAGCGTGATTCTAGAATATGACAGTTCTCTTTTAAGTTTCTGATTTTGTACTGGCCCCTGAACGTAATCTTTTACCATCGAGTACTTCGATCCTACGAAAAATGTGTTACTTGTGTACTTATTTTCTAGGGTTGTCCTGCAGAGTAGCGTCTTCAAGTCCTGGACCAGCTATAATGGGTTCTAGAAACTTTGTTTGTTATATTAAAGGTCGTACCTGAAGTTTGTTAACCTATATTTGATATTCGTAAGCTCGATTTTTAGTTGACTATTCTCATTTCCTCGATTTCTTCTTCAGTTTTTATTTGAACTGATAGGGTAAATTGAGCGCAATGGTTCTAGCTCTTCTGCAGAGTAAGCTTGGTAAGAAACCATTGTCTGATTATCCGTTAGCAAAACGACTGTTTATCAAAGGCTTGCCTACTGAAAACATAGGACTATAGAGTTACCAGTAAAACTAATTATATTTATCATTATCCACAATCAATAACTTAATAATTCATTTAACAAATGAAACTTAAACAATTTTCCATCTATATCAATTAGCAATTTCAATTTGTGTTTAGACATTTTGCCATCTGGTGACCATTGCTAAATAATTAATTCTAACCTCAAAGCCAATCGATTTAGCGGTGGTGGCCCACACGAGAATACAAATATAGTTAATTCGGGAACCATTTGGCAAACTTTTGTTGTTATACGTCAACATGAACAGCACCAAGAAGGATTCCAGAATCACTATATACCTCTCTCTATCTATGTAATGTAACTACATTTTAAGCACCAGGCAAATAGGAGTTGATTGATTGGATGTTAATCTTTAATTAATCAATAATTACTACAACTAGGTATAGCTACTTATATACATATGATTGCTTGATTAGAAAATCAGATGAGAGGAAACAATTTTAATTACAATTATGTCATTTGAATCTAGAATGGTTGAATTGTTCACTGAAATGATTGCTTTTATAGTAAAAAAGGTTTTTTTTTTTTTGTGTTTCAACACAAATATTTTAACTTGAAATCAACTTCTAGGTTGTTGGAAAACAGCTGCCTAGGACAGGAAATTTAAAGTCATATGTACGAAGGTGCTTGTTATAAGGAATAGCCTTTGTTATTGTAAAGAACTATTTTTGATTAAAATTATTGTGTAATTAAGTATTTTCAAATATTTCGAACGTGCTTGAGAAACTATTTGCATCTATAAGGTAATTCAAAGTCATAAAAATACGTTGTTTTAGGCAATAAGAGGTGCTCAGCGAATACCAATCTTTTATTTTTTTAGTATTTTCTCAGGCAATAATTTATTGTTTACATGTTTTTTGTGGACAGCCTTTAGTCTTCGATTTGAAGGATTGACAAGCTTTAAGATTCCGCGCCATTTGATGACCTACCCTCATCGCTATACCCGTTGATACCGATATTATTGAGAAGGTAGAAGGTAGAAGGTCTAGTGCCTAAGGAAACATTTTGAACATGGTTTGCCTAGCAATATCCTTTCTAAGAATACGGTTGACACGTGTTAAAGTTCAATTTTGGTGTTTTTTTTTCCAATTAGCTGACCCATGTACTGGCCAAATATACAGCAAATCTTCATCATCATCATCGGCTCGACAACCAGGGTCCGGTCCTGGCCTCTTTCAACAAATCTCTCCACCTATCCCGGTGCGTACAACTCATGATTGTACCGTCTCCGGAATCGTCCTTCCTCACATATGGGGCCAACAATTCTCCCTAAGACTTTTCTCTTGAACGCGGCTAAGAGGTCACAGTGCTAAGCACCCAAGTCTCGGATCCATACATGATGAGTACTGGCATGACCATGGTCCTGTACAGCAGCAGTTTTGAAATTATGGTTAGATTTCTGGATTTGAATAGCTATGACAAACTGTAGTAGGCTCTGTTGGATTTGAGAAGCCGCCCGCGTATTTCTTTTTCTATGTTGATATTGGCTACTACTGTTGACCCAAGGTATTTAAAGGAATGCACCACTTCGAATTCGTGCTCCGCCGAGGTCTAAAATAAATATAATATCAAAGATAATTTCATTTAAAGATTCAGGATATTCTGGACTTTTAGAAATTTGGACTCCCAGACAGAACAAAACTTACGGACCATTTTCAAAAATACATTTTTACGTTAGTTTTTTTTTTGTAGATAAAAATTATTATTACCTCAAAGATACGTTCGAAGTACAAATACAAAACAATTATATTTTCTACAACTTATAATTTTATAACTTTTATAAATTTAGAAAAACTTATATATTTTAACAAGGTTTAATATTGAAAAGCTGTTTTTATTTTTTTTTTTTCTATTAATAAAGTTTTTGAAACCAATTTTTTATTACCTATTTTATTTCGAACTAAATTTGTAACTTTATAGGAGTAATTATTTAAAAAAGCTAATTTTTTGCTTTAATTTTCTAGAATAAGTTGCACCAACATCAATTTAGGTAGTACAGATGAATGCAAAGACAGAACAGGCTAACAGACGAACAGACGCATAGACCGACGGACAGCATGACGAAAACCACTTTGTTGAACCTCTCCATCATCGTAATGCTAGTTTTGATTAAAACCTCAATTTTTTTTTGGCCCGAAACCAATACATACCATATACAGCAAGTAAACATTAAAGCTTATTATAGCGAGAAGAGTATTAATAAAAAAGGCTTGTATTGACTTTTTATTTTTAATTTAATTTACTTCAATTTTTGTTTAAACATATTTTTCCTGTTAATATAACCATTTTTGCAATAAGAACAAAATTGACTTTAGTCCACGGTACTATCACGGATGTATCTTAGCGAGCTACGTTGTAATGGGCACTTTTAGGGTGTCAGTTAAAGTATTTTGCTTTTTAGAACGTTGAAATAGTGTAAAATGCTGCTGATTTATAGAAGTTTGAATAAAAGAATTCAAGTTTACCAGTCAGTTTTATGTGTAAATTAAATTTGAGGATTCATATTTTAGGGGATTTTTTTGTTTCTTATTTCCAACTGAATTTTGAATGGGGAGTGCAACGAAATAGTCTAAACAAAAAAAAAAAAAAAACCATAGTCCATAACTGACCATAACTCACTTAAAAAAACTTATTCAGTGATAGATGCCTTAGAACTCAGTTATGGTTAGCAACGAAATAGATACAAAATTAGATATACAAAATGCACAAAATGTTAATCTCATAACATTATTTTTTAACTCTCCAAGTAGTTTAATTTACGAAACATTCCAACTTTCCAAACATCTTGACATAACAAGAAGCACACAAAAAAAACTCAACAAAACTTCTTGACATCTTAACTTATTTTTTTCTTTTCCACAACACAACCCATTAACCTATACCCACTTAAGTTCATCCAAATAAAGTTATTTCCTTGAGCAAAAAAATAAAAGGTAACTACACTAATTCCTTACAGTTTTCACCTCACTTTGACCCAGAAATCAGTTCGAGTTTGTACAGAAGTCAGTCTCCTATTTTATGTGTAATAGTTAGGTATACCAGGACCCAAATACCTTTTATGTAGTATAGAATCTCTACAATTAACCTCGAAACTTTTCCCAAAGAAAATCCAGGAAACTTCTCCTTCTCAATATTGGATTAAAAAATTAACACTCTTTTATTTAATGTGAATTTGATTTTATTCGTTTTCTTTTGCTTGAGGAGGACTTTTCTACTCTCAACGAAACGAAATATCCCAGAAGAATCAGACTTGTGTCTAGTGTCTGGTGGAGAGTATAGGGTATTTCTTGTTTTTTTTTCGAGAATCGTCTGTTCTTGGACCACTTCATAAATGAAGAGTCTCCATTACCTGATGATGGTCATTACTTTGAAGTTGTTTTCTGGGCAAATGCTATGCTGCTGCTGTCCGAGATTCCTAAATTATGGATGTGAATGCCAGCAAAAGAAGCAATTTCCTTGTGACCCATTAAGAAAGACTATATAACTGAGAGGGTTCTTCTTGCCTTCATGCGTCTTCGGTCCAATGCTGCCTTCGTTTTTGTGTCTCTGTGAAGAACTATGAGAACAAAAGTTTGTTCCTTGAAAAGCCATTACGTTAATTACTTCTCTATGGAACATGAAGTGGAACACTGAAAGAGGAATTGTATCAGGCAATGTCGTCGTCGTCCGTCGTTGGTCGGTCGTCGTCCGTTTCCCATCTCTCGTCGTCGTAGTCGTCTGTTTTAAAATGAGAGAAAAGGGCACTTTCCTCTCTTCTAAAACTAACTTTTAAAGATTCTTTTTAAAATTGTTTTTTTGTTTTAATTTTTTTCAATGTTTTTAAGAAAAATCTTTTCTAGCCATGTGGCTTTAGGTCATCACTGATCTATTTCATGTTTTTTTTTTTTTTTTTTGTTAAGGGAACAGGATTCATGACAGATATTCAGGACTAAGGAAAGGAAATGTATGTCAATTGCTTGCCATTGTTCGTTGGTGGGTGGAGTAATGTTACATTTTTTTAAAGACAAAAGAATATGAGAGGAGCAAAACGATCCATTTCTTTTTTTCAGAACAAAAGAAAACAATTAGCATAATTTCAATCTATATTTTGTACTAATAGTAGTGTTGATGAGTATGCAAGCTATGAGGAATTAGTACGAAGAACTGAATAATGACTTGAAGTATAAGAGATTTTTGTATTCTACTTTAATGAAACAATAAGGGAAATTTAAAATAGTTTTTCATGTTATTACTACTTATTGCTGCTCGATGTATAATGAATCACTCAATTAGTTTTATTATTACTTTCGAGATTTTTAAGGTAATAATGATTTTGGCAATCTACTTCATTACGTAATATCCAAAATTGGAAGCTATAAACCGAATCATTGTTTATTACCGAAACAAATATAAAGATTTCACATCAAATCTTCAATATCATTTAAGAATTCTTATAAGTTATAAGTCATCATATTAATATTAAATTTAATATTATAAAATAATTTTCGAATAAAAACTCTAATACTTTATCCCCATTAATTATTACAAAAATCAAAAACAATTATTTATGCATTTTAAACTGTAAATCAAGTTTGCTGCTCAGCTCTTTCGTTTTGTAAATCGATCAAATATCGTCTGAAATTCATTTGAAAAAGGATTCAGAATAAAACTAAATATAGCTTAGTACATGAACTGAAACCGAGAAATTGAGCTATCATATTGGATGAAGCTATCAGATTGTTATAAATCGAACTCGATTAAACAATCAGACATGCCATTACGATGATAAAAAATTCCAAAAAAGTGGGTCTCTCTCTTTTTTTTTTTTTTTTTAAATTAATTATTAAAAAACGGTTCACTGCATTTTTTTGAAATTTCGGTGTCTCTTTATATTTTTTATATTGTTTACTTTACTATAAACATAACGTAAAGGATAAGTATATCGATTGGAACACTTTTTTTCATGAAACGTATAGAAAACACGTTTTCGATACATTTTATGTTGTTGTCAGCGTTGGTGTCGCTGGCAGTGTCGGCGTTGTTGGCATTGGAAATTTGTAAACATGATAAATTTGGTTAGAATCAAGATAATTGGAATCTGTAGACGCCAGAGGTTGAGGATTTCCTAAACTTTGGTGTAGTTCGAAAAGCAGCCATTTTAAATAAAACCTTCTTGTACTTTTCGTACACAAGGAGTACGACAAATTTGAATTTTATAAATGTTCCAATGAACAATGGTACGTTCGAAATACTTAAATCCCAAAAGTTTTGGTATAAACCAATATTTTTTACTTTTTTTGTAAAAACAAAAATACTTACAACGCAACGTAACGGAAAAGTTTGGGTTTATAAATGTAATTCATATTTTTTTTTTTTATTAAAAAACAAGACCATATTTTTAGCAATACTTTCTATACGCTAAACATTAGTCTGAATTTTTTTAAAATGAAATAAATTATTCGGGCTTAAAGAACATTGCAAAAAACATTTTCTAGTTTATGAAAATGAAATATCTCTTTACCCAAAACATCACAAGAACAGTGTTTTTGGGATGTTTAAAATTCAATATCTCAAAAGCTTTGCATAATAAAGCAATTCCGATACTTGATTCGAGTTCAGAGAGTAAAAATCAATTGCAAAAGTTTAATTTAGCTCCTAAGACCCATCGTCGCTGGCTTATAGAAATGTGATTTTCGGATAAATCGATCTTAAAAATGCAATTTTTGTTTTTTTTTTCTCAAATTTTGACAATGTTTTCCACAATAACTGTGATAGTTTTTACTTAATCTTAAAAAAGAGAATTCAAACAAAAATAATCTACCTCAAAATGTTCAAATTAGGCTATTTTTTTTTTTAAATAAATTCGTTAAAAAACACAAAAATTAATAATTTGCTAAGAAAAATTTGTGTAGGTATAAGACATAGCAGTGTTCGTTCAGAACAAGTTTTATCAAAATCCAACTTTTTTTGTAAAAGATGAAGTAAAAAACATTAGCATTTTTCTCAATATTTTTGGGGTTACCTATAGAGAAATATTTTATGAAAAAAAGTTGTAAAAAAACAGAATATTTGACAACCACCTATTTTTTCTCCCACCGTTCCTCTTTCCCCCAATCTGCTAGTGAGCGATTTATTTTTTGAAAGGACAGATTTTGGTTTAGGTTCCAAATGCTTTTTTTAAATGAAATGAGGAAGGTTTCTCTATTATTATTATTCATTCATTTTAATAAGATTTCTTAAAAAAGGGCTCCATAAAGAAATCTACTTGGTACAATTTTTTTCGGTTTTAAAGGGAAATAACTTTAAACTCAATTTTTTTTATCTCTGATTTTAAAATTTCCATCTTCGAAACTAAATCATTGCGAAAAATAGTTAAATCAAAATGGTTTCTGTCATTTTAAGATGTTTTTTTCTCTTACAAAAAATTTAATCAAATTTTTTTAGAAACGTTTTTGATAAAATTAAGATTTTGCTGAATAGTAAGTTTTAGTCCTAACAAAAAAATACAATTTCCCCTCCATAAATTACCCAAGATCCTAAAGTACACATAATTTGAATAAAATTGCTTCAGCATTATTAAGTCATAGCCTAATGACTTGAGTTATGTTTGTGATTTGCATTTTTTTTCTGTCATTTTTATGTCATGTTTGACTCCAGTTTGAATCGCAAATAAAAAAAAAAATAACAAATTTGGCCAATTCAAGTTACGCAAATTTTCCTTAAGACAAAAACCATTCACACAGTTATCCCAGTACAAACAAAACAACCATCACACATCCATTAAACCAAAAAAGCCACGCAATTTAAATCCATTTCATTCCCATGCTGCGATTCCGCAAATAGTTTTGCAAATTGTAAAACATTTAGATGCAGAGTATTCGTATATACTATACGACAAGGACGATGCCACCGCCGCCACCGCTACCGCCACCAACGACGACGACAAAAATGCTTTCCATATAGTTGCATCGAATTGGAAAATGCATTGCAGCAAATAGCATACGCTGCTACTACAACAACCAAAAAACCATCGCCAGAAACTTTTCAAAAACAAAACCTAGGGGTGTCCTCTTTCTCAACACATTATACCCCACACAAAAATATACATATAATACAAATGCAGAATACACACACACACAAAACATGCATTAATACACAAAAGGGACTAAATTAGAAAATCATCTAAAAGCTAATGGGAATTCCTTTAGCGAAAAGTTATTCGGCGCTAAAAGGCATTGAATTTACCAAAACTTTGCATATGTATGGTGCATATAGCTTTAGTAGATGCACAAGTTTATTTATTTGATAGGGAATATGGTCTCTATTTAAAGATGTGGAAGTCTATGTGGAATTTTTGTGCTTATTTGAAAGTTTTAGCTATAACAATGGTCACATTAAGAGATATTTTAATTGAAAAAAATAAAAACGAATGATTTTTTTGGAATTACAGAAAGTTAAAATTATCATGGTTGTTAAATTAGACAGGATTTTTGATACTTTTTATGTTGGTTTTGTATTTTTTTTTTATTATTAATTTGAAAATAACATATTTTATGGCTTTCGGGGACGTTTTCAAGGTTGATTAGAATCCGATACTCTAAGTTGGGTCTTTATTTTAGCCCATACGATACAACATTGTAACATAATTAAACTAAAAAAAAAAAAAACAAATAAACTTTATTTTCAAAAGGAAAAAAAACAGAAATATAGCAAAAGTTAGTTGCTTCAAATTATACCATCCTCCTCCCATCGAATAGTTCTCTTAAGTTGCCTTATCATTATCCACTCTCAACTAGGAGAAGAATGTTGCAACTTTTAGTTTTTTTTTCGTCATATTTTTTTTTTTCTTTCTTGGAATATAACTTACGTCAAAGGACGCGATATAAAACTTTTCGATATTTTCAAGTCAAGTGGTTGTTCATGTTCAGAAAAAAGAAGACGGATAGTACTCTTCAAGGTTTTTATCTTCGACGATGTTGCACTTATTATTTTTAAAAGGAAAACAGTTTTGTTTACTTTTACTCAGACTTGTAGTTTCTCTTAGCATGTCATTTTTGTGTCCTTGTATCATACGTTGATGTTGGATTGAAAAAAAAATAATGTTTCATATTCTTAATTTTTCCCACTCGTAGTTTTAATAAGTGGTTACAGTTCTTTTAAGTTTTGTTTTACAGTTGTTAGCAACTTGATTGCAAAGTAAAATTTGATGGCTAATTAAAAAAAATTACTGAGGCATTAGCAATTTATAATTATTAATTATTATTTTTATTAGCAATTTTTTTGACTGTCAAACTTGTATGGAAAATAAATGCTTTGAGAAATTTTTATTATTTGTTTTTTATTTATATGACAGTTTTACCAGCTATCCTTTCAACCAAATCATTCCACGCTGTAAATAGAGAAGCAACCATTCTGTTGCTCTATATTGTATCTACAAATGGACTTTGGATTCAATATAAGGGCCAATTCTGCGTTCAATATTTGTTCGGCCGGCAATAGGAACATTTTCGTTAACTAATAACTTGTTTTTTAATTGAAGAAAATGTTGCACATACGCCCCAGTGACCATTTAGAATTTCAAATTTAAAAATTGACAAAAAATGAAAACTAATAAAATTTGTTATTGTTTTCTTGTCGCTTAACTGGCCGTTAAAAAAAAAACGAAACTTTACATATTGCTGCTTACATCTGGAAGGCATATGTAACTCGCAACGTAATTCTTTTTGAAATTATACGTCCTTACTGGTGATTCATTGTTTTATTTTTGAAGTTATACTTCTTTACCGGCGATTATGAAAATATTTAACCACATAGATTTTTTTCAGCCAATTATTACTAACACACACTTACATTTTATACTGGGTTTGTTAGTTTTTTATTTATAATTTCGTGTGAAACACAATAAATTTATTAAATCACAGATGTCAGCCATTGTTATTGATAGTCTGACTGATTTATTTTCTACACTATAAGTGATCGAAAAAACTAAATACACCAGAAGATAGGTGGTAAAATTTAAGGTTCCGATACGAAGGGATTTATCGAAATTCCACCGGCAAGTTAGGGTAAAATGGGGTAAAAGACAAACATTTTTTTTTGTACATCTCGAAAAGTATAAGGAATGAATTTAACTTAATTGAATAGATAAATTGAAATAATGATGAGTTTTCATCAAGAAAAAAATTCTAAAAAGTCAACTTTTCAAGTTAAAAATTATTTTCCAAAATCAAATATTTTTTTAGACATTTGAAAATAATGTAATTATGGATATAGCTGAAAAACAAATTACGCACAATAAAAGATAGTAAAAGAAAAGAAATAGACAACTAATATGGATTTCTTTAAAATGCTCCATAATGGCTTTTTGAAGCTTTAAAAAACAAATATGTTTTTTAAAGTTTATGTGGGTGGTTTAATTGATTTTAAAAATCAAGGAATAATGGGAAAAATATTTTGTCAAAACGACTTTTAGGCTTATGTGTTGTCTATAAACGTGTGAAGAAATTAAATTTTTTAACATTTTTTTCTATGAATAACAGTAAAAACAATATTTTTCAGTCCAAGTTTTTTAACCGTTTCCAACTGTATTTTATTTTTATCTTTTTTTATTTTTATATTTTCAAATTTGAAATTCACACAGCCATTAGATATTGGTTAAATTCATTTTTGTATTAACTCTTTTTCTGTAGTCTGTGAGCCGACATAACGGTAAAAAGAGTTTTGCTTACGTGGTGCTTAATTACTATTTACATAAGCCTCATAAAACTATGATTCAACTTCAATGAGCATTACGATTAAGATACCATTAATTTGATATATCACACATAACTGTTCATGCTATAAAAGCTTCACAAGCTTCAGAATTCATCAAAATTCAACAAAAATTGTCTGCTTTGGTCGACGGACTCGACCAGGCACCAGTGGAGAACGGTACCATTGGCTCACAAAAGGATTCGAGATGGTTCGCTTATAAAATGTGTCACTTATATGTTTATTGTTGGATTTTAAAGGTTGAGGTGCTTAAATTTAGCCGAAATATCAAGCTACAACATGGTTTAAAATTATAGGTTAAATTAATGAGTAATAGGTGATTAGGAGCAAAATAAATTTTTGTTTTCATATTCTTTTTGGAATATGGTACGGATTTTGTTTGAATTTCATAAAACCATGTGCTACAATATTGCTGGTAAAAGTGTTTTTGATAGGCAATAAACATTTTTAAACACAATTAAGAGAACAATTAAAAAAAAAACACATACAAAGTTGAATTTGTTGGATATTAAAATCTGTAACTTAAGTTTCAGTTGCAGAATTTTAACAAATTGAACAGATTCCATTAGAAGACTATAATTCTATAATTCTATTAAACATTGCCACAGTGGTCGTTAAATTTGAAAAATTTAATGAAAAATTTGATAATTTTGAATATATTTTAGCTCAACTTCAAGATGTGTCTGTTTTCTTAAACAATGCCACACACAGTTTGTTGATTAAATTAAAAACAAAGAGTGTATATGATATATTACAGAACAAACATTGAACAAAATGCCATTTTTATGCTCCTTTGTCAAATTGTACCATTCATAACATCTGACTATGCCTGATTAAATAATTTCAATTTTCTTATAAAATGTTAACAATTATTTTGATATACAATTTGTTTCAATAAGACACTCACAAGCTTCGCAATATCATTACGTAATATCAAAAATAGTAGATACAAATTCGAAAAAAATGAAAATATCCCTTTCACTTAAACAAAACTGAGTAACCTCAACTGTAAAAGCAAGTATGTAGGTGCTGTGCCTGACATATTGTGCATTTTATTTTCAATTTCCTACAAGACTTTTCTAGTTTTATTTTCATTTTCTTCAGAATTCAAATTGGAAATGTGCAATATGAGATAGCTATCAAAATATTGTGCAACTTATTCATACTTCTTGTATTAGTGCTGGTATTTCCGTAACACAGTTCTTACAAAAAAGACTCAAACAACTTCTAAAATGGTTTTGGTCTCTAATCAACAAAAGTATGCCATTCTTTTGGAAAAAATAAATCTTTAAAATTATTTCAAAATTATCAGGTAACTACCATTAATTTGATCCTAAAAATAAACTTTAAATTTCCTATCGAGGGAGTCATCTAACACCGATAACAACTATTAAGTTTGAATGAAATCACAAAATTAGTTTTAGTCTGTAGGTCAACATATGATACAGACAGACTTATTGACAGATAGACTGACAGATGGAAAGAATTTTTCGGACCCACTTTTATCGCTTTCTCTCATAGTAATATTATGCCTGATTGTTATTTCTAGATCATTTTTATTACGAAACCTTAAAATAACCTGGTAAAAAAAAAATGTTTTAAATGAGTTGAGGTCAAAATTCTGCCTGGTTCAAAATTTTTCTTTCAAAATTCTGCCTTACAAAATTCTTTTTAATAAAAATGAAGGTTTGGAAAACGTTAAAAGCACGCACTTATTAGAGCGCAAACATTTTCAAAACAATCTTATTGA
The DNA here is from genome assembly GCA_948107695.1 of Meliscaeva auricollis. Lineage (NCBI taxonomy): Eukaryota > Metazoa > Arthropoda > Insecta > Diptera > Syrphidae > Meliscaeva > Meliscaeva auricollis. Next base: position 26,751,948 of record OX403619.1, on the reverse strand, counting down.
AAAACGAAATATTTCAAGTTTGGTTTCATGGTTCATTTTTTTAGCGAAAATGAGCCTTTTATTTTGAAACTTTCGTATTAAAAAAAAATCATCAAAATTGGTTCAGTACTGACTTGATCCGCGTTTATGTCTACCAGCACGTCATCATACAAATGATCTGCAACATAAAATCTTGAAGCCTTCAATGGGTCCAATGTTAATTGGTACTATACTTGCCTACCAAATTTTCGATGCCATTATAAGAAAATACATTATTCAAACAACCTTCGTTAACAAATTAACACTTTAGCCCATAGCCAAATTATTCCATCTGCGGCAGAATGAAAATTTAGTACAAATCCTAAATAAGCTTCTGTATCAAATGAAGATGCCGCATGAAAGATTCCTCAGTTCTCAGACTTTCTATTTGCCATCACAATATTTTGCTCACGGAAATGAGCTTTTATGAAATTTATTCCGCTTCCGCTGTATGAATTTCACATATTTTCTTCCAATACGCCCTCCAAAAAAAAAAAAAACAAGGATATCTCTTACATCATCTTTCTTTTTCTTCGCAGAAAAAAAAAAAAACGAAAACACCTCTTAGCCCTCAAGCGTCATCTTCTTTCAGGCTATACTCTGGCTTCCTAACGATTGTAGCATTTGTACAGCAGCAGGCTGAGGGCTAAAAAACAAACGTGATCTGAAAGCTGCAGCTCTTTCTAGTCTTGTATATTTATATGTAAGCTGCCATCCTTAAAAGGATACACCAAAGCCTGTCGATGCGCTCCTCATTGCCACCACCACATAATGTGAAGTTGTGCGGAAGCACCATCACACACAGAAACCGCAAACCGAAAAAGAAATCTATCGTCACGAAATTCATGGCTTGCTTACAATATAACATCAGAGGATATCATCCAAACTGAATCCTTCGACATGAGGTTGACGAAATGGCGATGGCGGTGGGATAGTCTCAAACTTAGTCATATTTTTTTTTTTTCATTTTTCCCAAGGAAGAAGACGAATTCTTATTTGGAATTCCAAACAGATTTCAACTGATTGTCGGGAGGTATAAATTACATTACACTTACTCCGCATGTTATACAACACACTACAAACAGAGGACTTTCTTCAAGGATCTGCGTTTAACCATCTCCGCGCACTCAACTGTTTTGGTGCAAAATTTGTGAATAACATTCGAGCATAAAGAATATATTTATGAGTTTATTGCTATTCTATAGTTATGGTAGACTCTACCGAAGCACACCCTCCGCCCCCCTCCTTTACTAGATATTCTTTCGAAGACAACTCAAAGGGGCGGTTTTCTTGGAAACCATCCAGGAAACAGAAAAATAGCTGCGAATTGATTACATTATGCTAAGAACTTGGCATTCGCAATGGCATCACACCGCACCGCACAGCACCGCACCGCGCAACGTGGCGACGACGACGGTGTTGCCGCTTGCCTTCAAGCGAACGATGATGTAAATTGAAAATTAAATTGAATTGCATTACATGCGATGATGGAAGAAAAAAATCTTCGGAAGAAAAAAAAAAATTAAATTGTAGACAACGGGGAAAAAAAAGGAGGAAAATTGTGAAACCTTAGGGGGTGGCATAGTGGCAACTTCTGTTTTGCAACAAACAACAAGCCAATCATACAAATCAATTTAATTGTAATTCAATTTTAAGAGAATTCTAACAGAGGCAAACAGTGGGGCATTTTTAAATGGATTTTCAAATAAAAGCTTTTAATTCGTACAAAACTGACAGGTACCTTGAATGTTTCATTGAGTTCAATAAAAAAAGAAAAATTCAATACCTCAACTCCTTAGAAAACCAACGACTTCCCCCCTATTTGTTTAGCAAAAAGTTTATCGTTCCGTACAATAGGTGGCACTGATGGGCTACCGAACTTTGGGTCCATTATTGGATCCAGGAACTGTGGTCCCTGGGCTAAGAACAACCATTTAGTTTTCTAAAAAATTTAAGCCAAACATTAAAGAAGAAAGAGATTGTGAAGTCATCTTTCCTCCTCCCCTTGCAAACGAAAGCCGTGAATGCATATAGAATATGCATTCACATATAAGTCGCATAAAGAATAAATTCTTGCCGAAGCCGATACGAAAACCCGGTTGTTTGGATGCAGATTGAAGATCAGAAGAAGAATAAAAGAAAAAGACTTGAGTTTTCGCGATGCGCAGCAAGAAAATAACACGGCAAACTCCATCATTAAAGCCCTACGGATAAAATGACGTTTCCAAATTCTGAAACTGAAGATAGAAGATATGTATCCAAAAACCCACTTGAAGAATTGTCAAGTTACGCCCAGATGTTCTTCTGAAGAACTACCTGGATTTATAGAACTTCCACTTTAGAAATTCTTGATTTTAGTTCGAATTGCTCAGGAAAAAAAAACCAGAGAGGAGGCTGTTAAAATATCAAGATTTTCCACCAGCTTTACGGTTGAAAGAAGGAAGGAAGAAACTGATTGTGGAGAATTAGGGAAGAAATGGGTGATTGTGTTGATCTAGGTGTTGGTCCCCAAAAACTAAGTCAGCTTTACCTGATGCTTTTGCAATCATGGAGTCAGAAGAAATTGAGTTTAGTAATAAGTGTGAAGAACACGAAGTACGTAGTGTTATCGTCGATTCCCATCAAATACTTGGCCAGAACGTGACGACAAAAAAATTTTGTCTACTGGGCACAGCTGTACGCATAATTGAAGAAAATGACGTTAACACAGAAATCAAGCCTTGAGCAGGTCTTTGTTTCTTTGAGCTGAGAAGAAAACGGAGGAATAAAGCCCTATCGCACAGAATCAAAGAGACACTTTACAAAACACTCATCACCCTGGTCCTTATGTATGATAAAGTAGCAAGGACTCAGGAGCTCTATTGGCGTATTTTAACGAGACGATAAGTTTCATTAGCTACTAAGAAGAATGAGCAATGTGTCAGTCGTCAGGAAGCTGGAATGACTGGAAGACTGAAAGACTGGACTGCCGAATGAACAAGTTTTCATCGCCTGGCCCTAGGGTTGGCGAAACAGAGCTACCTCATATCCGTTTCATTGACCAAAGCCCCAAAGCAAAAAAGCAACAAAATTGTATATTGTAGAAGAATCAGTAGGCTCACGATTTCAAATTGAGCATTGATAACTCGGAAGAACCTCGAGCTAATAAAATTGGTATGCCCAGAAGGAAGAGGAACCAGTGATCAGTAGACTCAAAATTTCAAACTCATCAGGGAGATCTCAAGAGGAGCCAATGATTGGTAAATCCACAATATCAAAGTTAGCAAGGAGAACTCAAAAAGAGGTAGGGATCGATTGGTAGGCCCATGATCTGAAAGTAAGCAGGGATGACTCGAATTGAGTAAGTGATTGTTAGATCCACTGATTTCAGATGAAATGAGTGCGATTGGTGGGCCCACAGATCTCGGAAGGAACTACGGTAATTGGCACAGGCCTACAATCTTAAAGTAAGCTGGGAGAATTTGAAAAGAGGTAAGGATTGGTCAGTCTCAGTAAGCCCATAATCTGAAAAAGAAGAGGCATGACTCGAGAGAAGCCAGTGATCAGTGGACTTACAATTTCAAACTGATCAGGGTGATCTGAAAGGAACTAGTGATCGGAAGTCCCACAATCTCAAGGTAATCGAGGAGAACTCGGAGAGAGCTATGGAATAGATGGTAGGCCCTCGATCTCATAGTGTGCAGGGAGAACTCGGAAGGAGCACACAATCTCAAAGTGAGCCAGGAAATCTCGACAGAAGCTAAAGTGATCGGCTGGGAACAATCTTAGAGTAAGCGGGCAGATCTTGCAAAGAACTTATATAATCGGTATGCCCACTTTTTCAGAGAGTCTGAGCAGAGAAAACTCGAAAAGAGTCAATGATCAGTAGACTGACAATCTCAGACTGACCAGGAAGATCACGGGATTACTAGTGATCGGTAGGCCCACAATCTCAGAGTAAGCAGAGTGAACTCGAAAAGAGGTAGCAATCGATAGTCAGGTCAAAGTGAGCAGGAAGGAGCATGTGAACGGTAGATTAACAGTCCCAAAGTAAATAGAATGGAAGGAACTGGTGATTTTTAGGCCCACAATATTAGATTAAGCATTAGTAAGAACTCGAAAGGCCTATCACCGAAAAGTGATCTCGGAAAATCTAGTGATTTTTATAGGTTCTACAAGAATAAAGAGTAACATCGAAAACAAAGCTAGTCAAGTAAGTGCAGTTTTTGAGAGTTTATAGTCTGGGATTAACTTTTGTTGACTGATGACTTCGATTGCGTATTTTCATGGTATGGTGAAAAACTCATATTTGTTTGTGGTGTTGTTTGTACTGTTGTCAGTAGTTGTATTTAGTCCGGAATGCGCTGCTTCCATCAGGTGAAAGTAAATTACATAACCGAACGGTAGGAACTGAAAGTTTGAAGCAAAATAACTAAAATGTTGTTGGGGTAGGTCAAATATCATTGCTTATTGAGTTCCTGGTTCATTTTCTTAACCAATACCTCGGAGTGACAAAAAAGGAATTCAAGGAATGTGGTCTTGTGCAGCTGAACGTGGCTTTAAAATCTTCAAAACTAGAAAACGGGTTGACTTCTCTACTATCTCTTTAATAGAAAGTATTCGATTTTTATTGGAGAAGATTTTCCACAACCGCCCCACTGTACCATATCGTTTTCGTTGGTTGGTTTAGCTTCGTTTTTTTTTTTTTTTTAATATTCTTTATTTTTTTTTAAGCGTAAAAGTATCTGCGGGGTGAATTATAATTGTGTTCGTCAGTCGTTAGAAAGGAGATGCGACGATGATGGGTATACTCGTCGACTCTCGTTGGACATTAAGATGATACTCAAATGGAAATTTGATTATTTTCCATTCTTATACAATGAAAAAAGCAGAGAACACTAGAAGATGCTAATGATGATTTAATTTTGCGGGGATTCTATTTAAAATCTTGTGCAAAAAAAAACAAAAAACAACATTGATGAATTTTGTAACAGTTATGACGATGACGATGATGATGATGGTGTGATGGTATAGGAGTATAAAGTTATAGCATAAGTTGAGGGTAAAAATTTATACATATTTTGCTAAAATGAATGAAAATTTAATTGAATTTTATTAGTTAATTGGATGGGCAAAACAAGTGAATTGAAAAACAGACAAGTGAATGTAATTAAATTGAAATTTTTCGTTCTATTTTGACAAGTTTTTTATGGTCCAAGTATTTTTCGTTTTGGTTATGATTTTGTTTTGTTTTATTAAAATCTAATAGGTAGCATTGAATTTTGAAAATATTTGTGTTCTAATTTAATTAAATAATGAAAGAATTTTTGGATGATTGCTCTGCAGAATTACCGAACTCTAATGAATTTCACGCTGAATCAGTATTTGTACTTCAATGGACATTTATCTAGATGCTACTGTGGCCATCAGGAGAAGGTCTTGACGACACGGTTATTCTTTAGCAGCTAGTTTAACAGCATGGTAAAACATAAAGGTAATTTTTGTTTTGCTACAATGGCCCTTGTCAAACCGACGAATGTCCAATTTTTCCTTCCTGTATGGTATAACTTTGTGAAAGTCGGGTTAGTTACACCATTTATAACTCAAGAACTGCTTGACCAATTTTAATGATCTCTGGTTAGTTTGATTCGTCCCCTTTCCAAATAACAGAATAATTTTCAAACTTCGAACAATCATGGCCTAAAGAAGTTTTCCCATGAATTGAAAAAAAAAGAAGAAAATCAGAAAAAAGACATCTCTGATACATTATAGAAACAGAACACGGGATGCTGGGTTGGAAAATGCCAGCAGATGGCGTTGTGTGCATTATACTTTGAGAGTTTATTCAGTTGAAAAGTCCTTGAAAAGCAAAGTTTTGAGGTGCACTACTATTTACCAGGATTTTTTTGTTTCGAGTTTTTGATAGTTACTTCATATTAATTCGATTTAAATAAATACTGGCTAAAGATCGCGAAAACAGTATAGAAGATCATGAAAAAAGAGCTTACTACCGGGAGAAAAGCGTAAAATCCAGAAAATATGTGAAATACCGGGGCCTACAGCGTTAAAAAATCGCGGAATACTAAAGAAAAATCGTGGAATACTGCGGAGAGTAGCAAGATAGGTCACGAAAACGGCGTTTTTACCACGGGAAAAAGCGTAAAATATCGCGGAGAAAAGCGAAAAAAGTCACAAAGAAAAGCTTGTAAAGTCTCGGAAAAATATGCACGGCAAAAAGCCTTGAATTACGTGGACAAAAGCGTGGAATACTGTGTGAAGTGGTGAAAGAACTTTAAAATACCACGTGAATGATAGCGAAATACCGCATGGGAGTTATAAAAAAAAACTTACTACCGCGATAAAAGCATTTAATACTGTCGAAAAAACAAACATAGTCACAGAAAAAAGCATGGAGTTACTGAAGAGAGTGTTAAAAGTCACGGAAAAATCGAAAGTTGCTTCGATATTAGCAATTATGTAACCTAGAATACCCCCTGCGTAAGATAAGTCAAATAATTTCTCTGTTATCAATGTCTACCGCCTTTTTTAAAACCGTTGAAAACAGGTGAAGTGATGATTCGTAGTGATCCGAAAGGTGTTAGTCCCGTAGAAAACCACTTGTTAGGTGTCTAATGTCTTCTAGACGTTCGTTTATTTGCTTCAAACCAATTATTTATATTGTTTGACAACCGTTTTCATCACGCAATACCTTTTTCCGGCTATGAAAAATCATTAGATCTTGTTTTTTCGGTAACTTTATAATCTTCCTCTCTGCGGAAAAGCTCTCGAACTCCCAAAGCTCTTCTAAAATTGGTTGCAGTAGCTCACTTGATGATATCGGCTATGCCGTAGGCCTAAATATCTTTTGTCGCTTACTTCTCTATCAAGAATTATATTTGGTCATGTGTTACTTCAGACGGGTCATTGGGTGATCGGTGCGTATAACTTACGGACACACGATTTCAAAGTGAGCTCATCCAAATAGAGCAGAGAACCATGTAGGCCTTTTGGTTTGGGCATAGTTTTACTGACTTGCGGCCCCTTATCTGTTTCACCTAATCAGGCTTAAAGTCGCAAGCTGCAATATACTTTTCGCATTTTAAAGCAATTTGTTTTTTGAAGGTGAGGTTTACTACTTATATACCGTATAAACCCTTAGAAATAGATGTTGGCATGTATATGGTTCTTCGTTTCATTTCTGCACTGATATCATTCTGCGATGTAATCGTGGATCCCAGGTTAACAAAGTTACTGACTGCTTCGATATTATAAAGGGTTTTCCAATAAGAGGTGTTATTTTGATATTCAAAGAAAAATGGCATTTTTGGAGATAAATGATCGGATGTTTATTTCATTATAAAGAGGTATAAAGGTATGCCGTTAATAATGGAACACAACATCAGCCAAATGGCCGCCAAGACCACGCTTACAGGACCATATCCTTTTCATGAAATTTTCCATAACCAAATCTCAAAGTGGCTGCCCTATGTCCTCGATAGCCTCACGAATTTCATCTTTGAGGTCTTGAATCGACGCTGGGCTGTTGGCGTAGACCTTATCTTTCACGTGGCCCCAAAGGAAGAAGTCGCAAGGTGTTAAATCACAAGATCTCGGTGGCCAATTGTGATCACCTCTTCGAGAGATAACACGGTCCGGAAACTTTTCCCGTAAAAGATCGATGGTTTCATTGCTTGTGTGGCACATAGCGCCGTCTTGTTGAAAGTAAACGTTGTCCAGATCAATACCATCCAATTCAGGCCATAAAAAATCATTAATCATCTCTCGATAGCGCAATCCATTGACCGTAACTGTTGCTCCAGCCTCATTTTCGAAAAAGTAAGGTCCAATGACCCCGCGGGACCATAAACCGCACCAAAAAGTCACGCGTTGAGGATGGAGAGGCTTTTCAACAATAACTCTTGGGTTTTCCGAGCCCCAGATGCGACAGTTTTGCTTGTTGACGTAGCCTCCGAGTTGGAAATGGGCCTCATCAGTCAAGATGATTTTTCGATGAAATTCCGGTTCATTTTCATGCATTTCAAGGACCCAATCAGCAAAGACACGACGTTGTTGATGATCAGCCGGCTTGAGTTCTTGTGTTAACTGAACTTTATAAGCCTTAAGACCCAAGTCTTTATGCAAAATACGGTGTAATGACGTTTTTGGAATGCCTAATTCCAAAGAACGACGAGGAATGGACAAACCTGGGTTTTCTTCAACACTTTGGGCTACAACAGCAATATTCTCAGTTGTTCTTGAGCGACGTGCACGGGTTTTATTCTTCACATCACTAACTTGTCCCAACAGCTCGAATTTGTCCACCAATTTCTGTATTGCGGTCCGACAAGGTGCTTCACGACGACCCAAAAATGTTTTAGTTTTACGAACCGTCTCTGCCAAATTTTCACCATTTTTATAGTGAATTTTAATAATTTCAATGCGTTGTTGAAGCGTGTATCGTTCCATTTTTATTAATAGCGTAGTTTCTACTTGTCAAATGTCAAAAAATGACAGCTTCAAGAGTGACAGCTACCGAAATAGCGGGCTATTCAAAATAACACCTCTTATTGGAAAACCCTTTAATAACTATCCTTCGAGACGTTTTGTCCCATTCGATGGTATTGATGGGCACCTCATTCTTGATGACCGCACAGACTTACTTTGTTTTCGTCTCATTATAAGTGACATGCAACTTCGCTGCCTCCACTGCTTCCATTGCTATTCTGACAGCTCACTTTCTTCTCGAGAGTTGAAGGAACTCTTGAAAAATTGTGCCTCTGATGTTGACTTCTGAGTTATGCTCATAATTGCTTCAAGTGCTTTACCCTTTTTCTCGACATTAAAAGCATCGGTCGGTTAAGTCTTACCGACTTTGAAGGAGCAGTCAGATTACCAGTCTCGTAACCTATCCTAGAAAGTTTTTCCTTAAAAGTAAAAACTAAACACATACCTAATCTTTTTAGTTCAAACTTATCCATTTTAGTTCCAAATGACCATCGCACATTTTACTCTATTAGTTTACCTACCCAAAAAAGTTAAGAATTGCATATATAAAAACCCATTAGGTAGCATTCCACACTCCTCTATTAAATCTCAAAACTGTACACCAAACAATTCAACAAAAACTTTGAATATTTAATTGTTTTAATTTCAAATTTCAGCAAAAAAAACCTTCTTTCTGACTCAATTCCCTTTTTTATACAAGGCCAAAAACCAGCCACATATAGAGAATTTAACCAAATGACCCCCTTTATGCCGCATACTCAATTATAAAATTCACTAGCTATACACTTTTGCTCAAATCACATGCTCGTTGCTCGTTGCTCGTATATCTCTTCAAAATGTGTCCCAAATGCCAAAAGTTAAATAACACACAACGAAAGCAATTTGTTCGAAAAACTTATTTTAATTAAATACTCTGAAACACTTTTGTATATGTCTGGCTTCTGGCATCAAAATCCTATGACTTTTTTTTATATTGAGGATTGTCCAATGTCCATGTGTCCTTACAGAGAGAGAGAGAAGGAGAGAGAGAGAGGCAAGGAAGAGACCTGGACCTGGACGGCTGTTAAGAGTTGATTCAACCCCCCACCATGTAATTCGTCTCTTTAATCAAATCAAAAACAAATATTTTGCAAAACTTTCCTCATTTACCAACAAAAACAAAAAAATAAAGGAAACTTCTTAAAGCTCTACAAATGACAGTCCTTTATATGCATAAAAAACAAGACTTCCCAAATATTGCTCATTCAATGGGACAAGAAATCCCTATTCTCTCGTAAATATCGTTTCAATAAAAAAATAAACAAAAAAAAAAAAAAAAAAACTTTAAATATTGTTCCCTGGCTTGTTCCCTGACTGATGAACCTCCTAGAAATTGTTACACCCAAACCTTTACCAAGTCACATTCTAAGTGTGTTCAAATGCTGGAGAAATGCCATCCCATTCCCATCTCTCTCTTCTTCGAATGCAATTGCGTGATTCTGGTTTGGATTTCAATATCCTTGCCCGCCTTATAAACTTCACAAAAGTCATTTAAAAGTTTTTCACTCTTTGTTGTTGCTTTTGTTGTTGTTTTTGTTATTCGTTCGGAAAAGCCAATACTCCCAGAATGGCGCCCAACGCAAAAAAACGGCCTTTAAGTCATTTGAAAGTTTTATTATGGACTTCGACTTTATGTCTAGAAAAAAAACAGAAAAAACTCCAACAAACTTTATCTTATGATGAGGATGAAGAGACAAAGAGGGCATACAAGGACGAGGGGATGACGAAGGACATTCACAATCAACTCAACAACAATTTTGCAAAAATGCACTTTGAAAAATCGAAGGATTTTATATGATTTTCTTTTTTGTTGTATTTTATTTTATGATTGTCGATGGAGAATTGAAAGTTGAAAGGACTCTACTGAGATCCTTATTTGAACCGAAAGTCATATTGCCCGATTTATTTGAATTAATTTCAAATAATAAAATGGCAAAAGTGGACAACAGGCAAACAAGGATGGCGGCCGGGGCGTTCTATATTATTTGTATACATGTCGTCTTGTCGACGACGTCGTCGTCGATGTCGTTGTTGGTCCAGGACTCTCCTCTCAACTCCCAAGGGTCATTAAATACCGATTTTGTCGTTTGATTTCAATCAATAAACAGAACTCAGAACTCAATGGGACAGAACTTTTAAATTGGAGGACTGATGGTGGAGAGGCAAGGTGTTTTTTGGTGCCTGCTGCCCTTTCTCGTCCTTTTTTTCTAAAGAAGTTTAGTTTAGTTCTCATTTTTTTTTGTTTTTTGTATTTTTGTTTATTTTCAAAAAATTGGAAAATATTTTTGTGTGTATTTGTGTTTTGTTATATTTTGAAACAAAAGGAGTTTTTAAGTATTGGAAAAGTTTTTCAATTTTCTCAACGGGCTATGGCAATGGCGACGACGACAACGACGACGACGATCCTTCCTGGTTCCTGGTTAGGTTGGGTATATTAGGAACTACGACGACCAATTCGAGCGGTTGGTTACAGTTATAGAAAATGAAAAACACAATCAAGATTTCATAGCCTTAGCCAGCACAAACACAGGAAGTTGAATATTCGTTTGCTATTCCAACCAGGATAACTGTAGATGATGTTGTTAAACTTTTATACACCGCATTGTTGCAGTATAGAATAAAAATTGGGGCCAGCTGTTTTGAAGAGTCAAATCGCCTGAAGGATATCACGTGGAGGATAACATATTTGTTTTCTTTTACTTTTATAATTTTTTTTACTGTTTGCTTGTTTTTGTTTATTTTTTTTTTTTTTGTTTTATAGTTTGTTGCAGTAGTTGCAGCGGCAGTAAAGGACGATGACTATTAGACGAGATGGTGCAATAGCATTATATGTATGAATGCAATGTATCTAGAGTGAATTGGAGCATGATGTTTGAAAACTGTTATACTACAGGATGCAGTTTATATTATTATTTTGGAAGTAAGTTTTAGTTTGTTTTGTTTTTGTATGAATTTTATTATTCATTGACATTTTCGTTTGAATTGATGATGAGAAGCAGTTGCAATTGCAGTGAGGTTTACTTTGTAAGAACAAGAAAGAAATGTTTTAGTTTTGGCCAAAGAATTATACACTACCTTAAATTAGCAACAAATAAGGCAAGTTTTGAATGGAATACTGTTGAATTCATAACTTTATTTGACGACAAAATCTTTATATTGAAATTCCATTACCTTGGACAAGATAAAGTACAAGACTAGCTGTTTAGATTTTTAAATAAACATCTTAAGTTTTTATATTGAAAGAATTTAAATTCAAGAGGTAAATAAAAATAATAATTAAATTAATTTCTTTTTTTATCGGATTTGTATCTTTTGCTCATAAATGGCTTTAACAATTTTATTTGAATATTTTCCACAAGTTCATATAATATTTCAACACAAAAATAAAAGCCATTTTGTGGCTTTGTGTTTTTTATTCTGATAGCTTTGTGTTTTTTAACAACAATGTATTACAGTGAAAAGACACTCGAACGTAAAGCCGGTAGAATTTGTTGGTCTTTTTGAAACTGAACAAGAAGTATGATTAAAATTGCTGGCTTCATTTTAAGGCTAAGAACATTTGTTTTTTGAATTTCATCAATATTTTTTTGGAATAATATTCTGTACTTATTGCACAGCTATAGAAAGTTTAAACAAACTTTCAATAGCTGTCAGACTTGTTTATAATAAAAGTTCAATGAAATTTGTTAAAAATAAAATGCACTACTGGATCGCCCGAACTTGTTCATGTAAGTAGTCCAAAGCTATTATGTATTAACGTAGCTTGATAGTTTTAAATTTTGGTTATCTGATGTGTGTAGGTATTCAGAAATATGCACAAAAAAGCATAAATAATTATAAATAAGCTATTAGATTTTTTTTCAAAATTGAATCAAAGATTTTTTTTTCAAAATTTAATTTTTAGATGTTGATAAATAATAGGTATCTTAAGAATGGTGTACCAATTTTTTTTGACAAATCGTTTGAAAATTTTTAATAAAAAAATATTTAAAAAAACGGCTTTATTGGTTTTTTTTTTTTAATTTTAAAAATTATGGTTATAGAAGAAATCATGAAAGTTCAAAATCGTTATTCGAGAAAACTCGAATAACTAAAAAATGTTGTATGGAAGGTACTCGTTCTGGATAAGATATTCAAAAACAAAAAAAAAAAAAACAAAGTTTCGAAATTACATAAAAATCATCTCTATTAAATTTGAAGTCGTTCACGCGTTTGGGCAGTGGAAATGTGTATAGATGGACGCAAGGACGTACAGACCGACGGACCGGAGGGCATGATGAAAACCACTTTTTCAGTCTTCTCCATTATCGTAATGTCGGTTTTGATTAACTTCGAAATTTTTTTTGGACACGAAACTAAAACTAGCTCTTATTTATTTAATATATCAATATTAGATACTGTCCTAAAATAAATTTAGCCCAGTTGGCGTAGAAATAGCGTCCACAAAGGGGTAACCGAATCATGTCCAACCATCCCGAACATAATGTTTTAGAGATCTGTGAAATTTGCCCTAAAAGACTGCTACGAAAAAGATTTATTAGTTGGTGTAGTTTCTGCCTCAAAAAGGATGATAAATTATTTGTAATTTTTAAATAAAATTCAAAAATATTGAATATTGTTGTTTTTAAACGTAACTTAATTATAATTTTTTTTTTCAGCCAAATCTGCTCATTTTGCACATTAGGTCAATTACTTCACATTCACTCTAAATATGTATAAACGATAACTCATACGATTTTAAAATCTGCTATTCACACGGATAAATTTCAAATAGTTCATTATTCCATACATTTTCCAATACCACAGATGCTTAGACTTGTTCAATAAATATGTTTTTCACACTTGAATTATAAAACAATTTAAAAAGATTTTCGCATCTTTAAGCACAAAGCTAAGTTATAATTCTTTACCGGTGTTTACAGAAAAATAAATTCAAAATTTAATAATACATAGACTCTTTCAGCCCATTGTTACTGTTTTTTTTTTTACATACAGACACTTTAAGTTAACAGTAACAACACGCTTACATTCTATACTGGGTTTATTTTTGTTGTTTATTTTGCACACAGAACAAATTTATTAAATTACAGAAGTCAGCCATTTTTCATTTATAATCTGACAGATTAATTTTCTACACTAAATACACCAAAAGATAGGTGGTGTAATGTAAGATTCCAATAAAACGGGATGTTTTGAAATTCTATCAACATTTCCTATAGTGGGGTAGTACTAAAAAAAAAAGTTTTTGAACATTTCCAGTCAAAATGACTTTTAAATTTAAGTGTTGTTAACTCATGTGTGAAGAAACTGGATTTAAATTTTTTTTTTTTTTTAATGAGTTACGGTAAAAACAAGATTTTTCAGTCCAAGTTTTTTGACCGATCCAAACGGTTTTTTATTTTTAACTTTTTTTATTTTTTAGGATTTGAAGCTTACACAGCCATAAGATAATAATTAAGTTAATTTTTATACAAAATTTCAGAATTTTTTGTTGTCAGTGAGCGGAGAAAACGCAAGCTATATGATATATTTATTTTTTAGCACCACAATCAAATTATCTTTAATTTGGTGTATCACACATAATGGTACATGCCTTACAAGTTTCACAATATTAAATTAAGTTTCATCAAAATCTAGCAAGAATGTCTGCTTACGTCGACAGAACTCGAACAGTCACGCAGTTGAGGTAGGTACCGTAAACTGAAAAAAGGTTCGCTTAGTTTAGTTTAGTTTAGTTTAGTTTGTCGGATTTTAAAAATTGAGGCATTTGAATTTAGCTGAAATATCAGGTGTTATTAAAGTTATCATGGTCTAGTTTTTGTATGCACTAACTAAAGTACATTAAAAAAAAATAATAATAAAAGGTGTTGCAAGGCAGAATCAATTTTTGTTATCTATTTCTTTTTACAAAATGGTACGAAAATTGTTTGTATTTCATGAAACAATGTACTACGATATTGTTGGTAAGTTTTTTAACATATTTTAATTTAAAGATTTTAGAAAGAAAACTTTATGAAAAGTTTCAAGACATTTAAATTTAAAACTTTTAACTTTATTTGTAGTTGCACAATTTTTATAATAGATGTTGATTCTTTTAGATATATAAAATGTAAGACTAAGATTGTGCGTAAAAATTAACGGACAATTTTTTTTACAAATATTGGTACAGAGGTAGTTTAGTGAAAACATATTTTTAAGGAATGCATAATAATAATAATATTTGAATTGATTTCATAAAAAAAAACATTATTTTTTTTTAAATTTACCTTTTAGAACTTTTGACTTCATTTCTTATAAACAAACATACAAAATAGATATTGATATGTCATATAAGGAATCATACATAACTTCTGGCGCGCGTACATGAGTCCAGCACCTTAAGTTTCTATTGGTCACAATGAATCACATAGTAAAAATAAACTTTAGAGGAGACCTAGGTTCTCATTTTGTCATTTTTTAAAAAAATGTTAATCGACAAAACGATAGTCGTGAACCTGATCGTAGTTGATTTCCTCTACGTGAACAATCACTATCGTCTCGTGTATTGGGAGCGACAGATACTCAGAAACTGTGTTTGAAATATCATCGGGCTACCATAAATGATAATTATACATTGTTGTATGAGTGTTTCAACAGTGAAAATATTGCAAATACAAGTACGAATATGTAGGGAATATAAAATTCATAGCTTTGGAATATTTATGTACGCATTCAAATTGTTTTTTTAATTTTTAATAAAATTTTCAGTTTCACTTCCCGAAATAATAGAATAAATGTTCAGAAACGCCTTGAACTATTACTATTCAAATATGAAATTGTATGTTTTGAATATATTTTCGACCTCTGTTTGTGTCCACCTCAGTTTATGTAAAAAAAAAAATGTTGCACATACGCCATAGTGACCCATACTTCTATAACGGTTTTCTAATATGAAGATTTATGTATTAAATTAAAACAATTAGAATAAAAATAGATTTAATGGTTCGGAATGGCCTTAAAAAACCTAAAGACCTTTTATTTTTATTTTATCATATTACTTTATTTCGATTTTTTTTTAAAGTAGACATTCCTTGTAACTCTTTAATGCTTTTAACTTGATTTAGTTGAGTGGCTTAGCTTTAGAACAAAGTATTTCAACGAACATTTTTTTTTAACGATATAATATACTAATGTCAAGACATACAGGATCATAATGTCCAAAAAGAATGAAACTGATATTGTTAGTAGAAACATCTTTTTTTGAGATAAGTCTAATTTATATCTTACATGGTTTTAATTTTACTATTTAGATTGGTTTTTTAAAAATCTTCTGAATCACAACGCCAAACGCCTTATGTAACTTTCCCTTAGTCTCAATAAAGTCTTAAAGTCAAAATTTTACCCAACTTCATTACAATTTGGTGGGTAATTTATTGAGATGCTCCTTTATTTGCGGTGTGGATTTATATATATTACATGCTTAATTTTCCATCATAAATATCCTTCTCGTGTTGGATTTCACACACAAATCCTTACATACACACTACATAGCCTCAGCTACATATTATAAAGAAAATCCATCAAAAAGCACCTACCAAACATCAACAATGCCTATTTACAAGGTCTAAGAACTTTAAAAACAGCAAAATACATAATTGATTTAATCAAAAGTACCACAAAATGTTTACGATCTTTTGCATGACTCCCTCAATAAACCACAACCAAAAATATTGCTTACAAGCTCAATTTTCACAACCCCCCACCTCCCCCCCACCCTCCTAACCCCCTCTGTTCTACTTTTCATCAAAACAAAAAGAAATAAATAAATGAAAAGTAGGTATGTCTAACCATGATCCAAATCACTCTTTGAAGCTTGCATCCCATTTAACTTCAATACAAAAAAAAAAAAAAAAAAAACTCCCCGACCTCGTGTATTTTATTATTTCGGGTAAATTTAATCAATAAACACCAAAATGTGGCATATGTGGGCCAATAGCAATACTCCAGCAGCATCCAAGAAGAACCAACACAAAATACTCCTTCCAGCTTTTGAATTTGGGCTAAAAACCCACAAAAAGTGAAGTGTAGGAGAGTGTGGAGTGGAGTGGAGCGCTGATGTATAAGTAGGAGGTATATATTCCCAAAACCAAGCTGAACGAAATATTGTTTCACATTATTCCCTTTAACGCTGTTCCTTGAGTTTTATTAAATTCAAATTTACGAACCGTTAATATACAGACAGCATATGAGCGGGAAAATTGTTCCTGCGGCGGCGGTGGCAGGCAGTGCGGTGGTGGGACGACACAGGAGAAGGTGGGTACATAGGAGAAGAGTATTTTGTGGAAACTCCCTCGAGGAATATTATAGGATCTGGTATTTGGTGAGTGCTAGCGAGTGCCGCCAACGCCTACAACGACACCAAAAATGGGCCATAACCACAACATTTGGGACTCGATAAAAAGGGAATCGTTTCCTTTTGTTGGATGTAGTTGCCGGCAGCAGCGGAACTGTGTGGTTTTGTATGGAATTGCACGACCAACGACGACGATGACGATGACAATGACGACGACGTTAAGGCTTGAGGGAGGCATCATCAGGCCACTTGGTTGCACAACAAAATTCCATACATGAGAGAATTTATTATTTTTTTTTTTTTTTTTTTTGTTATTTTTTTATTTTTCATTCTTTTTTTTTTTTCATTACATTTTCAGAGAGGAAAACATTTTAAAATTCTCTTCGCGGGCCATAAAATAGGCGCAGCAGAAGCACCAGCTGGAGCTGGAGCAGCGGTTACATGCACTCGGGAACTCTGGTGGAATATTAGCAAAGTAACTGCCATTGCCAGGCAGCCACAGGCACAAAAGGAACATGCAGGACGCCCGCTGGGAGTTAATGGTAATTCTTTTCTTTTTTTATATGTCTTTTTCATTGTTGTTGTTTATATGCAATTGGGTCCTTTCGTCCTTTCTCGAAGCCATTTAAGTAAGCCTGCAGCATTTGGTTAACTGATAAAGTTAGTTCCTTTAAATCAAATAAAGTTGTAGGTAGGTACATACATACATATATTGAGAGAATATTCGGTATATGTTTGATTTTAAGCTGTAGGTCAGAAGAGAATGTCCTTAGGCGTAGGCATATGGAAGGAGTTAATGGAAGCACTTTCAACAAAAATTTGATGGAAAAATTGGTACAATTCTCTTCTTGACGTTTACTATTTTTAAGGATATACTCTCTCAAGTGAATTGAAGATAGAAGTTAGCTTCACTTTGAATTAAAAACAAAACTATATTTTTACCAGATGCTTTGGCTAAATTTTTGTTCTCTTCTTCAAGAAATCCTACCCCAGTGACCTACACTTTTCAGGTAGGTACAAGTTTAATTTTTAAAAACGCATACATTTTATGCGTTCAGTTCAAATAATTATTATTTTTAAGGGAATTCACCTGATTTCATTAAATTTGATGATGGATTTTTTTTATTAATAATTTTTTTGAATACCTAAACTTTGCATAGATTTCTCCCAATCAAAATTATTTCAAAAACGGTTTATCAGACTTTAGTTTGAGTTTGTATAGAATAGTGCCAGTAATTTTTTGAAAAAAGAACAAATTATAAGCAGCATATGGATGGTGAGAAAAATTTTGAAAAATGATATAAACGAAAGGGGAAAAATAAATTGCATACCAACAGATTTTGAGAAAAAGGGTGGGTGGACGTAAAAAAGGGGCGTGTTTGTCGAAAATAATGTTTTTTTACGATTTCTATCTAAAGTAGACCTCGTA
Organism: Meliscaeva auricollis; assembly: GCA_948107695.1. Lineage (NCBI taxonomy): Eukaryota > Metazoa > Arthropoda > Insecta > Diptera > Syrphidae > Meliscaeva > Meliscaeva auricollis. The sequence goes on along the minus strand of OX403619.1, from coordinate 26,733,646 downwards.
GCGCAAAAAAAATCTACAACTTTTGTTCAAATCATTTTCTAGATTACCTCAAAATATTCTGAAAAGTGCCAAGAAAACTGTTTTTGTTTTTATCTTTTCCGAAGAAATTAAACTTGTTTTTAACGTACATTGCTATATTTTTTACTCATGCAATCTTTGTGTTTTTGACTGTTTTGATGTTTTTGATTTATTTTGAAAATATAGCCTAAGTATAGTCGACGACAAAATTTTTGAAAATTTTAAGATGAATTCTTTATGATATAATCCTCGTGTTTAAGACTAAGCAAGAAAACAACACAGTTATTGTAGAAAACTTTGTCAAAAATTGATTAAAAAAAAATACAAAAAACGCATTTGATCAATTCTTCCATAACTGATAGTAATATCAGCCAGCAAAAAGTGGTCATAAAAACTAATTTTTTCTCTTTTAACTTAAAACTAGTATTAGAATGCAAAGTTAAAAAAACACTGTGTTTCTGTTGTTTTGGGTGAAGAGAGATTTCATTCTCTACTTTAGAAAGTCACAATCATTTGCAAAAGTTTAGTTTAGTTTTTTGGATCACTCTTCGCTGGCTGATTTAACTGTCATTTACGGAAAAATCGATCTAAAAAATGCGTTTTTTTTTTTTTTCTAAAATAACTGTTATTTTTTCTTACTTTGACTTAAAAACGAATATTTTCCCAAAAAGATAATTTTTTTTGACAACTTTTTTGATTGAAAATTAGGCTATTTTTACAAAATAAATTCGTCAAAACACACAAAGATGAGTATTCTGCTAAAAAAATTTGTATTAGTAAATTATAAAGCAATGTACTTTAAAACAAAGTTTTATCAAAATCCAACTTGTTTTGAAAAAGAAAAATAAAAAAAACAATAAATAAATTGTTTATGGCATTTTTCACAATATTTTTAAATTATATAGAAAAATTATTTGAACAACACTCACCTCCAACTCTTATGTTTAACTTTCTTCGCTACGAGGCCTTCTCTAGATATAAATCGTAAAAAAACACGATTTTCTAACAATTATTTGAAAATTGTTGAAGTTGCTTACCGCAAATTGTATTCCTTTCAGCCATTTCGAGAAGTTAGAGTGTTACATCAGCTTTCAATCATCTGATTTCATTCTGAACTATCCTACATCTGAATGGGTCGTATGCAAAACTGTAATGAATCTATGCTACTTCTCCTATCTACAAAAGACAACACTGGATAGTAGTGAAAACAGAATGTTAAATATTCACCATAGGAGGTATTTACTTGTAAATTTCTAAGAACAACAATAAGGCTGAAAATTTAGGAAAGCAAAATTTGTCGGAAGCATAAGTGAGGACATAGGGTTGCCAGCTGATATCAAACACAAAAGACAAAAAAGTTTAAAAATAAACCTGATGAGATACAAGGCAGAAAATTGGTACCAAAATTGGTTTTCTTAATGTAAATATGCAAACAAATCTGCAGAAACTGGGGTTGATGTAAAAGGGTTGCCAGAACTCATATATCAAAATCGAAAAAATTCATAAATAAATCCAAAAAAAAAAACATACAAATTTTAAAATTAGTATAATTGTAGTTAGAATAAATTTGTTGTGTGAAAAAATTTGCAAAAGTGTATGAGGGGCCAAAGAGTTTCCAGAACATATTAAATTTGAAACCTTTAAAAAATATTATAAAAAAAAAACTTAATGAGGTACAAAGCTGAAAATTAATACCCATGTCGTTCTTGACAATATAATTTAGACAAAGAAATGGGAAGAAACAAGATCAGATGAAAAAGGGTTACCAAATATCAGCAAAGTAAAAAATTGAAAACAACAAAACAAACACCAGGTTTATAAGTAGTGCCATTATAGCCAATAACTTAAGTTAAGTTAAGTAACGAGATCGACAGAAGCGTTAGTTGATTAATAGAGTTGCCAGAGTCTCCATACCTAATTTTTTATTTACTAAAAATAAAACCTGATGAGTTCTGAAGCTTAAAATTGATGTCCACATAGCTATTATCAATATTAATAAGGGATACAAATAACAGAAATATAGATACAGCAGAAAAGTTGCCAAGGCGTCAACACACAAAAAAAAATGTAAAACAATTATAAAAATAACGGTATTACATACAAAGTTGAAAATTGGTACAATAATAACCTATATAAGCTTGTCGAAGAGGAAAAATCGGAAGAAATGTAAATTGAATTTTAGGGTTGCCAAAGTTATAAAACATAAACCGTATGAAATCGCCTTATTGCACAGCATACGACTCAATATTGCCCATCTTTACGTGTAGGTCGGCCCCCTATATACAAATGTATGTAAAATGAATCAATAAAAACAATTTTTTCTAAGACTTCTAACAAAAAAGCAGTTTCTTAAATTTCCTGTAAAAGTGTGGTAAAAATTTTAAGTTTTGTTCACCAGTTTTCGTTTTTTGAAGTTTTCCGATTTAAATCATAAACATTTAAATATAGAAAAAAACAACAACACTGAGAACGATGAGAAAGATAACAAAAAATAAAACAAACTTCCTTTAGGAATTCCAATCACTTAAAAATTGTCTTGCTGCTGACAACTTTTTTCCTCCAGAGTCCTGACTAATGGGATTTAACTGTGAAAAAACTCATAACAAAATCACGCAACTAAAATGAGCAAATATCCTTCTTTTAATATTTATTACTTGTTTTTTTAATTTTTCATTCCAACAAAGCCAAAATAAAGGTGGCACCACATGTCACTGCCACATAACCACAACATGCTATATTATATTTCCATCAGCCATTCCCACCTTCCCATTTAAAGTTCAGACTTGCACCAAACAAATCGTCTCCAGTCTGTGTCCGTTGATTTTTGCTTTGAAACTAAACAACTTTCCAAGAAAATTACCAACGTTTTTAATCACGCAATTGTAAAAGGACACATTGAACTTACTTTTTCACTAACTGCACAACGAATAGCCTTCAGCCTTTTAGCTTTTCTGTCTTAGTTTTAACTCCTTGCAACCAACACTTTTGATGTTAACTTTTTCAAAAAAAAAAAAAAAAAAAAAAATATGTATCGCATTCGCATGAGTGTACATTTTTCGCCCAAAGTTAAAGGAAAAAAGAAGAAAAAAGAGAAAACTTTTTTAATTTTACGCTTAACTCGATCCGTATACTTACCAGAGGAAAAGGACATTTGACAGCATAAAAATAGTGTAATGAAATAATCCATCCACGACGTTAAAAATTGATGTCTTTACAAGTTTTATACTTTGCCAAAAAAAAAAGAAGCAAAATTAAGAAATATCTTTCGCTTTTTTAGAGTTTTAACTACTCGGTGCACCACGACCACGGCACAGTGAATATCCTTGCTCCATCATCATTATCATCATCATCGCTAGATGAATGTGAGTCTTCATTGCGGCATACCATCTGACAGAACTGACAGAGAGAGAGAGAGAGAACTCCTGCATCTGCCACAATGGAACCGAACGTTTTCTTTTTTATACAAATTGGTGGGATGTGGGAGTACATTTTCTTCATCAAATAATACGAGAATGCTGAACCCATTACACACAGGAACAGTCTTTTCCCAATAAGGATACAAGAAAAAAAATATTTCGAAAAGTAAACTTAGACAGGAGGGAGAGGAATGCAAATTCTTACTTGGGAAAAAAGAGGAAAATTAGGTATACAACGTTGTCGCATGAATTTACACTTCAGAATCGAGTAGAAAGAAGTCAAGCAGAGAATTGGAATCAAACAAATAATTGTTGATCTTTAAAGTGTCTCAAGTATGACATGCCTCAAGGGCAAAGAGGTCAATTTTATCAACCAACAAGAATTTATTTAGAAGAATTCAACCGAATTATTTAATAGAGATAAGTCGATAGTTTCCAATTTTGAAAGTACTATCGATAACAGCGATAGTATTGATAGTTTTTTCTTATTTTTGAAGAAAGCCATTAAAAGACTTCTATTAAATACTTATTTTGTCAAACTTGCGCAAGAATCAAAACATTTTAAGAGTAAATGCACGATACCCACCGCCTTGTAAAACTTATCGCATTACAGCAATCCATAATAGAATAGAGCTATAAGTGTGGAGAAAAATGCTGTATAGCTCGGTGATCCATCAAAATTGGAAAAAAAAATCTACAGAAATATCTAACACTATTATGGTTTAACAGCTGTAGGCTGAACCGCTAAATGTCAGCTGATTCAATAATGGTCTAAGTGATAGTTGTTGTTACTAGGCCAATAGTTACTGAAGGATTTGCATTTATGGAAATCTGAAGCCCACAGTTTTCGTAATTCCAACTTCTTAGAGACCCCTACTCTCAAGGGAAAATTTTCGGAAGAATACTTTGTCACATGTGGAAAGGTGGACGAACAAATTTGGAGAGGGATTGAACTTTGGGTACATAATTTTCAATGATGTTAAGGTACATAACCTGTCGAACCGTGTTAAAAATTGTACAAATAATAATTATTCGTTTACTATTGTTGATTTGATTATGATAAGTCAGCTTGAAGCATTTTTGTCCAAATTCAAACGAAAAGTCAAAGACCAAGAGTCCAAAGCAGATTTTGGGTGTGAGTGAATAGACAATTACAGCAAGCGTCGCGGCGCGGCGCGGCGGGGTCTACAGAAATATTAAACAAATTCTTCGAAAAGTCAAGGCTCTGCCTGCAATAAATTCTAGTCACAGTAGACAAAAAGATGGCCACGATAGTCGTCTGGCCAATGATCAGTGTTTACTGCTTTGTCGTTGACCAAAATCCTTCTTCGGGATATTCTTGTTGAGCGGTCATCCTTCCCATCAATTTGGTTGGAGTGGTTGAAGTTTTGTTGCTGATAGCAAATGATAGCTATCCAGTTGGATCATTTTTGGTTTTTAATTGAGTCGTTGCTTGCTGGTAATGTTTCAGTTGGTTTCGATTGAAGAAAAGTCCGGTGCAGATCCTCAAAATTTTCCATTCAAACTATTAAAGGTTGCAAGTGGCATTTTGTCATCGTCTTTTCTGATGAGGTACCATTCCCAATTGAGCAACATTTGAACTACTAAAAGAATCGAATTTACTTGCTAAAGAGGTCTTTCGAAAATTAACATCTCCAGTTGTTAACCACAAATGAAGCACCACCGATTGTAATGATTTTGGCAGCGGCCTGGCTGTTACTGCTGGCAGTAGGCAGTAGGAAACAGTATATAATTTCTTTCAGATGTATTGGAATCGGCCGAAGACTCTCGGTATCTAAGCCATCAACTTTAATAGAAATAAATAGTTATCCTTATCAGTTATCAGTCACTTTTGTAGCTGTCATTTTTTGACATTTGACAAGTAGAAACTACTCTATTAATAAAAATGGAACGATACACGCTTCAACAACGCATTGATTAAAATTCACTATAAAAATGGTGAAAATTTGGCAGAGACGGTTCGTAAAACTAAAACATTTTTGGGTCGTCGTGAAGCACCTTGCCGGACCGCAATACAGAAATTGGTGGACAAATTCTAGCTGTTGGGACAAGTTAGGGATGTGAAGAATAAAACCCGTGCACGTCGCTCAAGAACAACCGAGAATATTGCTGTTGTAGCCCAAAGTGTTGAAGAAAACCCAGGTTTGTCCATTCCTCGTCGTTCTTTGGAATTAGGCATTCCACAAACGTCATTACACCGTATTTTGCATTAAGACTTGGGTCTTAAGGCTTATAAAGTTCAGTTAACACAAGAACTCAAGCCGGCTGATCATCAACAACGTCGTGTCTTTGCTGATTGGGTCCTTGAAATGCATGAAAATGAACCGGAATTTCATCGAAAAATCATCTTGACTGATGAGGCCCATTTCCACCTCGGAGGCTACGTCAACAAGCAAAACTGTCGCATCTGGGGCTCGGAAAACCCAAGAGTTATTGTTGAAAAGCCTCTCCATCCTCAACGCGGTTTATGGTCCCACGGGGTCATTGGACCTTACTTTTTCGAAAATGAGGCTGGAGCAACAGTTACGGTCAACTTACACTGTTCAAGGCCAACATCGTAGCAGTTTCATACCTCTCCACTGTATCATGCCAAAACAATGATTTTCTTTTTTATAAATCCAATACCAATGCCCTTAAGAAACAAGCAAGAAAAAAGGTCGAAATAATGTGTAAGAAAAAAAAAAAAAAAACTTTAATCAATTTATAGTCGAGTGAAATTTAATTTTCCTCGTCCTTTCACAAATGACGATCCCACCCTCTATACCCCAACCATTACTCACTTTCTTTTCTTAGAATTTTTCGTGTAGTCTTGTAGGAAGAAAAGGTCCTTCAGATTTTTATTTTTTTTTTTTTTTTTATGTATTTCTTGGCTGGAAACTTTTTCTTGTCTTCGTCAGTTATTTTTAGGTTTTCTGTTTGGTTCTTTTATAAAAGTAAAAAAAAAAAAAAAAAAAAATCTCCTTTTTTATTCCATCAAAGGTATCTATCAATATACAAACACACACATATGCAAAATTTATATTAACTTAGACTGCTTTTGGGTTCCTTTTCATTGAGCTCATCATTATTTTGGGAAGGACGCTCGACCCGACCAACCAACGACCGACGAGGATGACTGAAAGTATTTTCTTCTGAGAGCCACTGAGTTATTTTTTTTGTGTTATTTAGTTAAACTTCAATGCAAGCGATTTTCCAATTTTTCCAATGGATCGGAAAATCAAACATTCAGATAGGTAAGTTTTTACTTTTTTGTTGCTTCTGATTTTTATTCAAGGATCATCAGAAAGGAGCACTTTTCATCTTTGACCCCAAACAGTTTTGTGTGCGTTTTTTTTTTTTTTGCTGTTGGAAAGGTACTTACTTACTTACTTACTTCAGCCATTGTACCCATAAATATTAGAAGGGAAGAGAGAAGTCTATAACTATAAGGTCGTGTATAGATGGAATTCCTTGGAAAGCCGTAATAATTAAATGTAAACTTTGAAAGAGCATGAAAAATACGAAAAAAAATATTATATACTTTTGTAACTTATAATGGATGAAATGATTGATGGTTATGGAGATATTTTTGAATCGGAAAATAATAATATAATCCAAGGATATTAATCAATTTTATTTATGTTTGCCTTTGGGGTTAGTGAATTCAAGCAAAATGCAGATTTCATGTGGGGGTAGCATTTTTGGCAAATAGGGAGCTGATTATTACTTACATAGTAGGAATGAAAAACTTTCGAAAATTATAGTGGCCATTTAAAAAATCATAGTTTGTAAATTTGTATGAAACATATTATTTTCTATTTCCTTCTGCAAATTAAGGCCCCAAGCAATAACATTTTCCGAAATTGGAGCAATTTTTTTTAATAAAATTTTTTACCAGCTCCATTTTTTATACACATAAACCTATATTTTGAACAAATTAAATATTAAGACTATAAAATAACATAAAAGACATTTTCCTTTAAGCCACAATTCATATAGTTGGGGAGGTGACCGTCGGATTATTTAGCTCATATAAGGTCAAATAAAGTTCAATCAAATAGGGATGCCGCATACTTATACCCGTCTAAGAGTTGCCACCCGATATTTTTTTAATATAAGAGAATTTAGGCTAACATTCGATGTAAATTTTAGCCATTAACTCTACTATTTTGTTTTAATAAGAATTATTTGAGTCTGTTTTTCAATTGGACAGGATTACCACATTCTGAGCTTTACAGTCTTAACTTTAGTTTTTTACTTTTATCCATATATTTCACTTTCAAACCACTTTCAACCACACCAAAAAGTCTGATGCATAAAGCAACGTAGTTTTTTTTTTTTTTCAAACAGGGTGACCATGTAGGGTTGATGTACCTAATTTAAAAATGGCTACCCTATGTTTTTATTTTAATAAGGAATCTGACGGTCGCCGCTTGGACTAATAACGAAGCAATGTTTCTAAATTAGAAATTAAAGAAGACAATACAAATTTGAATAAGACACTAAAAATAGATTTAAATTTGTGTCAAATAAGAGATAAGGTGATACTGAAAATAGAAACATACACTTTGAAAATAGCTACATAAAAGCTACATTATATAAATATTGCCAAACTAAACTGAAAAAATGTTAAAAAATGAAGTTTAGAGCGTAAGGCTAAGAATTTGGTTACCCTGTTCAACTGAAAAATACACATTATTCTTATTTAAACAAAATAGTATATACATTTTGGTGGAGTTCAAGACCAAAATGTACACAAAATCTACCTAAAAAAATTCGGGTGCCATCTCCAAAATAGGTATAAGTACCTACACGGCAACCCTATTTAAATGCAAACAAAAAATAAACACTAAAACCACTAATTTTTCAGTCAAAATGTACCATATTTGACATAGTTAAAAGCTAAAAATATACAAAATTATGGATCAGACTCCTTTGGTATCTAAAAAACGGAGGCTACAAACTCAAAAATGCATTCAAACATTAGTTGGCACCCGACATGTTTTAGATTTTTAAAGGCTTTTGATGTAGGTACATTGGTACCTACATTTTAGCCTTTAACTCCACTAAAATGCCTACTATTTTGAGGTGCGTGAAGTTAGCACCGCCATAACAAAAAATCGAAAATCTGAGTATGCAGTAGTTTGTTGCTAATTTGTTGCTAATTTGTTACCACATTCCCGAATTTGTTGCTCCTACCCTTACCCCCCAAATCCATGGCGGTGCTAACTTCACGTGAAGTTAGCACTGCATACTCGGATTTTCGATTTTTTGTTATGGCGGTGCTAACTTCACGCACCTACTATTTTGTTTCATTGAGTCTGTTTAACAGGGTTACCACATTTCCAGCCTTACACTCTTAACTTTTTCTTTTTTAATAAACTAAAAAGTTGATGCCTCAAGTTATGTAGGTTTTTTCGTTCAAACAGGGTTGACACGTTGATGCACGAATTTTGAATGTGGTAACCCTATATTTTTTTTTTTTCAATATCAACTTATCTTTCTTTCGACACCAATGCAAATTCCTAACCCTATGAGCTAAGTAATCCGATGGTCGCTGCTTGGACTATATCGCTCTCTTGAAGACTGTCACAATTACAAAATTTCGATGTTGAAGAAAACGTGTTCAAAGTTTTTCAGATTGGAACATTTTCAATGAAATTATCGGCATATTATCTCTTGTAAGGTGGAAGGTAGACAAGATTATAATAGGAATCTTTTTTCTTTGTATGAAGGATGGTATGATTCAAAAATCCCGTTTTTGAGTTATGACAGTCTTCAATTAAATGAGCGATATGACCTTAATTCGTAAGGCCACTCAGAAAATGATCCCACAGATATTGCTTATATCCTTACTAAATTCAAAGCCAAAGCAGTCATATACGGTTTCAAAACGCTAAAACAAGTAATCATTCTACTACTTTCGCCAGAAGTGAAAAACAGAAAATATATGAGAAATTCCGATGAAAACCAGAGCTTAGCTTCAACCTAATATTAATTTAACCCAACATCTTCATTAAAATTCTGGAAGATGAAGGTATTAGTCAAAAGATTTAGGAAATCCCTGTTACGAGTAGAAATGGTGTATAGGCACTGAACGGGACCAACTTGATGATACCCAGACTGCCCTGCCCAGTGGCCGCTTCTATGATCTATGATGGTAATACTCCTAGAAGTTTGGGTGCATCTTAAGGTCTTACAAAAACTGCACTCAATAGCTAGATTGCATCAGAGATTCTTGAATAAAGGACCCCATAGAGAACATTACGTACAGTGTGTTACAAGCCAACGACACGGAGTGCTCTTCTAATAAGGAAAAGAGGGTTTTCTTTAACCAGCTGGGCGTGGCTGATAATACGCTTAGCAGCGAAGGTGATCCCATAATGACCACCCAAAGTAATAAATTCCCAAATACGAGTCTTATACTCCCTAGGTTAGAAAAGTTAACTTCTCCGATCAAGGCACTTTAAAAACAACAAGGCAGTACGGCGCAAATAAATTCCCTCTGATATTTTTCAATCAGCACCAACATGCAAGCTACTACACAAAAAAAACTCTTAGTGCTTTCCCAAGCACGTGATGCACCGTAACACCGTAACGTAAAAAATCTATCAGCATTTCAACTGCTGCTTTTCATAGAAATATGGGGTTTCAAGATTGTGGGGTGGTGTGCAATCCCGATCTCTTCCAAGCCTGGTAACTTTCAATTGTTTCTCTTGCTGTGAAATAATCTCATTCAGAAATGTAAATATCAATAAGACGATGGTCACTATAACAAATTACAGTAAAATGTATTACAATAAACTACTAACGAAAATGTTCACTATCTTTGCATCTTCAAACTTCTGTCGTCGTCATCAGTTAGAATCAGCAATTCAGCAATACTAGTCCTTGTTTTGGTGCTGTTGGAACAATGTCTCTACAAAAGGACACAAACTAATTGCTTCCTCTTTCTCCAGCTTTATTGCAAAATGCAAATCATTCTTACTTCCCTCTTCTTGCTCTTTCCTATGTGAAATCAGGCTATTCGCTCTTCACATGGTCTGAGTGTTACATTATCCTTGATAGAAAGGAGTTCCAGCCCTAACACTCTCTATTTGGCAGTTACGTTGATATTAGTTTCTACTGTGTTCACTTTGGCTATCGGTCACAATATTCCTTTGTTTTCTTGTCCAGCTGCGTATATTCGTACATCGCAGCATCAGAGAACGTTTGGCGAACATCGCCGACACCGCATCTGTTCCAAATGACGATATGACGTTTGCCCATGGCTTTCTCCACTGATCTGAATGCAGGTTATGGGAGCATTTAAAGTCGGTGTGATGACTGACCAGAGAACCACTGATGTCCCACTGAACCACTATCTAGCCATATACCTCGGGTTTAACTATCTTTGCGTCCAAACAGAAGCGACGAGCGCTGCCGCCGAGCCAACGACACGGGTGGCATTGTCGTCGTCGTTGGCAGTTATATGGTGGCTGCATTGGATAGTTTTCCCCCCATCATCCCAAGGAACACCAATTTCGAGTGACAAACATTCGAGATAGCGCGGCATTTTCATTTGCATTTAAAGGTTTTCTGGTGTGGCTTTTGTTGTCAGCTTTTTGTGTGTCAGGATTACAAAAATGTGAAGACGCATGTAGTTTATCTCTGTCCGTTCGCAACACACTCGCTTACATTTTAACGTGGAAGCACTGCGGACGCATTGGGTAATGCAGTTTGACCAAATGACCATAAATACACGACCAATGAGCAGAGTTTGCATGCGTTTACGTGTGTGTTTTGTTTTGTTTTGGATGATATGGTTGGAGTTCTTTTTTGTTTGCCAGAGACACGAGTTGCAAATGAGGTAAATCCTTTGTGTGTGGCTTTGTTTGCATACATATTCCAATATGGAGCGGACAGATAGCTGGGAATAGAATGAAGGAAGATGAATGGTCAAAGTTAGAAAAAAAAGTTAGAGTTTTTGGTAAAAATTTCGAGAAAGCAACTCCTGATGGCTTTTGTGTTCAATTAAGGAAGGTTTCCTAAAAAAAAGAACTCCCTTTGCTTCTGTTTGGATCAATTAAAGTTTTGAATAAAAAGAGAATGTCTAAAATCGAAAAAAAAAATATTTTGTTCAGCCACCAAACCAAGTGCATTAGTTTGGTACTGATAAGCACTGGAAGCAAATTTAAAAATACTCGGGTTTCAAAATAGTAAGTATAGAAAAAGGACTAAAACACATATATTTTTCTTTTTAGTCCAGTCATATAAGACATTTTAAATAGCACACAAATGTACGACACCGATATTTTCGGATACCTACTGTTGGAATAGATACCAGTATCAAAAGCTTCGTAAGAACTGTTCTAACTGAATGGTGCACCAAAAATTTCAAAACTTAAGTGCAATCGCAGCGGTAATGGTATAATAAATTGGTTTTAAAATATAGCTACTCAAAAATAGTCAATATTTCAAAAAAAATGTCCGTCATAAGTCATCAAATCATCATTTCTCGTGCACACATTCTCAAATTTATTGCTTTTTTTTTTATTTTCACGGTCCGCCATGTGTTAAAATCCCACTTTTTGTGACTTGGTTCACTTCAGGTTTTAGCCCTCCAAATGTTACCCCAATATCAAATTTGTTGATCCATGATTTGACCTCGAGAATGCATTTCCAAGGTTATCTTTGTAAATACAAATAAGCAACCAAGAATCCCCTCATACTAAGATTTTTGAAATTGTTGAGCTTTTAGAAGATATTGATCCAACATGATCTACATTTGAATGCTGTCATACAAAAATTGTTTTGGATTTTGGATGAGTGCAGTTGGAGCAGAAATTTGAAATGCACGTTTTTGAGCAACATATTCATGTATTTTGAACATATTTTTTTGGACAAAAATTAACGGTACCTGCCATAAATCGATTTCAGAAAAACTTATTTTTCTCAAAAATGGCTCCTACGATTTCGACTAAGAAAATCATAATCATTTTTTTGGGTGAGGTCTATCTTCTTATGGAATCATTTTTTTTTCAACCGTTATTAACGGTTATGACTCCCTCGATTTCAACAATTATTTTTAATATAAAAGGGGTTAAGTTAAGCTATGATACAGATCAACAACAAAATTTTCGAAAATTGGATTTTTAAACAAAATCTGATTTTTTTTTTGAAAAATCGGTTTTTCAAAAACTACTCAATATTTTTTTGAAAATTTAGTTTTTAGATGTTGATAAATAATCAGCCCTATTCTGAATGAAAACTCCCGGGGAAATGTTTTTGGGAGAAGAGCTCACAATCGAAAAGTTGCAACCAATTTCGTTCTTTTTTCACTTTTACGTTATTCTGAACACAAGGGGAACAAATAACAAGCGAAAACATAATGAAATTCCCTTCTCCTGAAAACATTTCCCCGGGAATTTTTGTTTAGAATAGGGCTGAATATCTTTAGAATGGCTTACCAAATTTTTTTTTTTAAACTCCTTTCAAAATTTTATAAAGGAAAAATAGTTTTAAAATGTATTTTTCTCAAAATCAAATTGCATACCTTCTTCGTTTTGAGGTCAAATTCATTTAAAAAGCTGTTTTAGTCATTTGAAAATCGAATTTTATGCTTTTTTACAATTTTTTAATAAATAAAATGTACGATTGTATCCTTTTTTAATTGAAAATTTGAATAGAAAATGACTCATGTCAGCTACAAATTGATTTTTTTGCAACAAATTATTATTTAAAAAAACATAATTTTGGACTTCAAAAAAATAATAATTTTCTTATATTCTCCCGAAAACGTTATATTTTAGTAGAATTTCGAATACCTAACTAAAATACTATTGTAGCTTTAAAAATGAAGCTTTTGCAACTTAAAGCATTGGAAAAACTACAAATTTGTATGTCAAGCAAAACTATTTTTTTAAGTTATGATCCGCTTCAGCCTTTTTTTAGCGGACTAACTCAGAAACCATGCGAGCTACATATTTTTGGTTTGCGCATAAAATTAGGGATTAAAGGAACGCTTCACATTGCGTTTTGGTCATAAAAAAGTTGGGCTAAAAATTTGATGTGCACTTTTTTGAAAAGGTGCGGAGTAGCCCTTTTGGTACCAATATTTTCCCAATGTGATCATTTTTGAGCGACCAAGTTTTGTTTATGAAACTGTTACAGTGCATTTCAAGTTAAAACGTTAAGAAACAAATTCGGAATTGTAGTAAAAATAACAATAAATTAGTAACAAATTCCTCCATTTAAAATTCCTGCTTAATTTTTTTTTTTTGATTCCTGTTCATGCGACCTTCTTCCAATTTAAGACTTTTAATATTTTCTAATGGATGCCGTTATTATGGCATGCCTAATGGAGACCACCAGCTTTCAAATGCAATAAGAATTATTAAAATTGATACACCCAGTCGAAAGTTCCGAGGTAATAAATATAAAAATAAAACATACAGACGAATTGATAACCGCCTCCTATTTTTGAGCCAAGAACACTCATACAAAACCTTTGCAAGGTCGTATGAAGAGTAACTTTCCATAATTTCCTTCCTTATTGCATATTCAATATCCCTTTTGAGTTAAATGGGAAGGAAGGCCATTTCCTGCGTTCAATGAAATCAATGCAAAGCAAGATACATAGCCATAAACTATAGACACAATTAAATTTAATTTTTAATTTAAATAAAACCAAATACAGAACAGACGAAAATCTATTTTTAGTGTATATACAAAGGTCCTTAAACTAATTGATACGACAAATGAACAAACAACTTGTCAATAGAAAATTCTAAGACGTTAGGAAACCCACGCAATACAATTTTGACGTCACATCCCCACGAACTTTTAATTTTATGCAAAAATCAAAATTTTAAAATAATATAAAAAGATAAACGTTTTTAGAAATTGTATGTCATTACTCAAAGGATAACCGCTAAAGAAAGACATCAATAATTACAAAATTTCCTAAATAATATCTTCCAATGGCAAGAACTGATATTCTTTTTGGTCTACGTGGAGTTTTTTTAATTGCATTTGCCTTTTGTGGAATTCTCCATCTGACACTATCCGATTCAGTAATTTGTGGCAATGCAATCAATGACGCCTTAACTTTAATGTGTACAAACGGATTTAATACTTATAGAAATAAACGGAACTATCGTAAGGATATTTTTGGTTACACTTTCAATACTTAAAGTTTCAATATTGATTTTGTACAAATAGACTTGGAAGCAAACTCCGACGACAGCAAAGAGGAGGAAAACTTTGGATTGGATTTGGACCGGATACCGTTCTGGAGTAGCATGACTTCTAATAGCTTAACAAAGTTGCGACGCAGAAGAGATGGAGTGTATTACGAATGTTGTCTCAAGGCATGCACAAAAAATGAATTGATGACATTCTGTCGTAAATAAAACAATACTTGAAATTTTTGCTAACAAATTCGAAATGCTGCCGATATTAAATAGAAATTATTAAAATGATAAAGTTTTTTCTACACCAAAATAAAATTATGGGTATTTCTGTTTTCTTTTTTGCTAAATGAGTCTAAGTTTTTAGAATGTTTGTAAATACATTATATTCGGGTGGACCTGTTTTGGAGTTTTCTTCGAAATCATTGCTTGCAACTAAAGGTTTAAGCGTATCTAATAGTTTTCTGAACTTCTGATCATTTTTTTATTTCCGCCTGTGGGAAAAAAAATCTGGAACCGATGAAGATAAGACGTTTTTGACCAAAAGTCACATTTTTCGTGATAAAAAAAAATCAAATTTACTATATTTTTGTTTAATTCAACCGTACAACTCATTATTTGTTTATAATGGTTTCCTGAACAAATTTTGATCATTTATTTTGAGTCAGTTTTTTTTTCAAACAAAATGAGAATTTTTACTATTACGTTGATTTGAAGAGACCTTAACTCAATACAAATACAAGTAATATTTCTAGTTCGACGCCCTCTCACGGCCACACCCACCAAGACGCAAACAGCTGACTTGCATATTTGTATATGGTTTTAGCAATCTTGACAGCCATTAATTGATCGTCACAAAATGGCTAAGAAAATCGCAACGCTGCCTCCCGTGCTATATTCTTACTTCCACCTTCATCCATATGCACGTTAACCATCCACCTGATTTATCAACAACTCACTCTTCAGGTTAACAATGCTTTTTCCTATCACCACAGCCACTATAGCACTGCACTTGTTCGACGTCCACCAGATTTGAAAAAGGTCTCCTTTTTGTCATCTTAACTAGCATCTTTTTTTGCTATTTACGCGAGCGAAGACGAAACAACATTTCCGGGATTTGGTTTTTTTTTTTTGCAATCACAGAACAGAATGTTCCTTTCCAAAGTTTTGAACCCAACCTTACAAATGGGATATCTCACGGGAATTATGTGCAGTGAATTTGTGATTTAGTGGTGATTAACAACACACACAGGGAGCGCGACTTTGGATATATGTTAGGCTGTCAAGAAAAATATTCCCATATGTAGTAGGTATGTGTACTCCTGTAATAAGTCTAAAGAGTAACTATATAATGCAACTCCCGCGCAAGACCTAGGTTGCGAGGCAATGCGAAATAAAAAAAGAAAAAAAAAAAGGAATGAAAGATCCACCTTATCGCTTCAACAATGCTGCCGCATTTCGTTAATCTCCGCACATTATGGCGCACCACAAGTCATCGTTGGTATAGAGGAGCCGCACTGCGCTGGCATGGCAGCCTGCGAAGACAACGACGACGTCGACAACAATGGAGAGCATATGGGGAAAAATTCCATGGATGCGATCGCCAAATTTCCCCCTCCCCTCAAACTGCCTTCATGGATCATAATCTGGTCAGTCTACGAATAAAGTTGCCATTGTGATTTTAAAGTCACAAATAACTTTTCTAAGCTCAGGAAGAACCGAGGTCTAGTGACTGCCACTCTCAATCTCTCTCTTTCTCAAGGTAGTTTGCAGGAATGGATGGGAGGGGACCTACAATTTTCAACTGATTCCAAACCGTTTTTTGACAAGCAGTACCTACTCTTGGAGGTTTTGCCAATTTCTCGGAAGCAGCAGTGAAAAAAAAAACAAGGTGACTGAAATAGGTTATAAATCGAACCCAGACCTTTCAGCGTGATAGTCCATCGCACTTACCATTACGTCAAGGGATCGTACTTCTTCAATTACTGAAAGATTCAAATGATGTCCGATTTGAAGCTAGTTTTCGAAGGCCAATGTTACTTGAAAATTGCCCATTAAAACTAGTTTCATCAATTTTAAGCTTGATTCTGGAGTCTAAGCGTGCTCCAAACTAATAAGAAATGAGATGGCAGAAATTGAGGCGTGAAACACTGCCGAACCCGATTCTTCCCTCGACATGGCTTTGCTATCGAACGGTATGTTTAGTGACAGGAGAGATATTTAAGGGGGGTTATTGTGAATACAAAGTTTCCTGCAAATGCTTCCCTCGTAATAAATTGGAGAACATAATTTGCAGGGAAATTTATCTGTTATTTAAAAAAAAAAATTCCTTTGGAAGATTAATGAATTACGATCGCCGAAAAAAATCCAGCGGAAAAAAATATTCCCAGAGAAACGAAATTTCCTTGGTGATTCCCGATAAGGCTTAATGGTAAACATCTTCCATGACAGCAATCGACCGGTATCTACAGGCGAGCTCGACAAACAAAAGACTCGCACTCGATTAGCCAGTCTTTTTTGCTGAAAAGGGTTAATGTGAGTTTTGCTCACAAAGTAGCATTTTTGATTTTTCTTGATTTTAAAGTTATCGGACTTATTGTTGACAGAACTAACATGAAGAGATTCCGAAAACTAACAATCATCGCCTACGATAGCAGGCGTCTGCGTGACAGTTCACCGGCTTAAGCTTAAGAGGCTGGCCACCTGAAACAAACCCAACTGCATAGGTTGGGATTCGAACCCAGACCTCCAACATTAAAGTATATCCAATTGACTATTACGTCAAAGGGACCTATTAAAGCGTCTGAAATACTCTAAGTGTGCCTTAAGTACCATAAGAACATAGGACTCAAAACTTCCTAACGCTAGGATTGCTACTAGTTAATATTTCTAAAGATGAGTGGCCAGTGAGCGTGAATGTCAAGCTTCCTAAGTGTTGCACTATTTCCAAAATCATTTAACTCTCAGGAAGCCAGAGGGCTGTCCGTAGAATATTAACGCTCAAATAGACACCCGACTTTAGGAATAGTACCTGTCCTAGCGTTAAGACTTTGTGAAGATATCGGTTGTTAATGCCTCAAGTGCCGTAATTGCCGTAAGCAACTCAAGAGTGCCTAAGGCGTCTTAAGCTCCATAAGACCCCTGTGTTAGTGTCGTAAGCTTTTTTTAATATGCCTTCTACGATACTGGTTCGATCTTGGAGCTCAAGCTTTTTCATTTGATAAGGAAAACCCAACCTTCTATTAGATAAAACTTGTGCTTTTTAACTATTCCAGACAACTTGTTAAATTTAACAACGGCAACTCTACACGTTCGATGCTGAACACAGTTGTTAAACCAAAACGAGAGGATAATAGCGACTGAGACTGACTATATCGAATAGAGACACCACTCCTCCCCTTGGGACACTCCATCACTGATGGCAACAACATTATCGCTCCATGTACTAATAACAATAATAATATGTTGGCAACAACCTATCACGACTCCACTTTATGCCATTTTTTTTGTTTTTTAATGAAGAGTTCTTGGGGAGTTGTGATGATGTGCTCCTATGGTCATCTTTCGCATCTCTACTTGTCGTACTCTATGGGGCTGCGCGCATGGTGAATCCGTGCGTTCAACAAATGACTCTGGCTGGCCCAACTATATACACTCGATGGGATATTAATAAGCCCGATGTTTTTGTTTTCTCATGTTATTTTGTTTTTTGCCCATTCTAGCAACCAATATGATGACGATGATGATGATGACCGAACTGCATAAGAACAAATCCGAACTGAACCGGACTGGAGTGTACGATGACGATGCTGCACTGGCTAACATAATCGGTAGAATATAGAGCCATAGAACAAAGTTGTTAGTAGTTTTGGTAATGGTGGCCAATAGAACTGATAATGTCGGAACAAAAAACATGTTGTTGGCCTTAATGGTCGCTGGCTTGCTAACCATTTAGTAACATCTTATCCGGAGGTTATGGCCATTGCCACAAGAAGTTCATTATAACAATCTAATTAAGGGAAGGTTAGAAGAGAAGCTCGTGACGTTGTCGTGTTGTAAAGAGCTTCAGAGTTGGAATGCCCAGGCCCATCAGGGCCACCACCGCACCGCCCGCCATGTGGCAAGTCGCCTTCGTCGCCATCATCCACGTTAACGTCGTCGTTGGTCGTCGTCATCATCATCCTCATCGGTTGGTCGGTCGGTACGGCACGGTATGGTGCGGTACATTTGCCAAGAAGTCAAAGTGGCCTGCTCTTGTTGCCTGATGTGGTTTCGTATAGCTGCTCGTGATACTAACAACTTCGATTGGCTGCTGTAGTTGTTGTTTGCTAATACTCATGTGATGGACAGTAGAGGGAGCTTCGACGAACTAAAGAGGCTATACTTGCATGTCGGCCAAGATGTTGCAACATTGAGAGCATAAAGTATTGCCAACAGCAGTGGGTGCTAGCGGGTGTGAATGAGGACAGAGCATCAGGGAAGCAAGAGCATCCATGAGCAGAGCACACGCGTGTGGTGGCGTTTTAATTGATTATCTCTCTCGTAAAATATATAATTGCTGCCTAATCCTGGTTGGAGGCAGAAATGGGTTTATAGCTTAGATGCGGCTTCTTACGGTGTCGGTCGGTGTGATGGTGTTAATGTTTTGTATGTGCAAGCTAAATGAGCTGCTCCACCAACTTATCGGTGCGGTGCGTTGTGGCGGAAACGGTTATGCCTTTGAGCAAACATGTCTTAGAGTTTTTGATTTGCAATAAGGTTTGTGAGATTATTACAAGTTTATTGTAAGATATGTGCTAGCTGAGAATTTAAGGAATTTTAATGAAACATAATAATGGGCGCTTGAGCATAACCATAAGAAAAAAAAATCATGAATGTAAATGCTTAGCTTTCAGATTTTTAGATAATTTCTTCGATTTTGCCCCAAGCATAGTAAGAAAAGGAAGGTGTTTTGAGTGGCTACTAAAATATTTCATTGCACTTCCAAGATTTCAAAATCCACTCACCAATTTCTTGATAAATACAAATTTTTACAACGCATATAGTTTACTTTGGTCTTTAAAGGATAGTTATGTGCAACCAAGAAGTCGGTCTACCACGACGTAATTGGCGCACAGGTCACTAAGGAGTAGTTTTATTCGGCTCTTCACTCTTGGAGCTTACTAGAAGTCTGGTTGTACAGAATGGGAGTTTTGCAATTGCAAAGCAAATGGAGTGAAAACGTTTTATCAATAAGAAGAACCAAGCAAACAAGGAGTAAGAACAAAATATTCATCCTTCTGGTTCAGCTGCATACGCAGCGCAGAAGGATGGATTGAGTGGAAGGTCACCTTCTTGTATTCGAAAATAAAGTTGGTAAGATCTCAACTGAATTCACTCAATGCAGACTGTGCTTTACAATGTTCACCTAGCATCAATTTTAATGTTGTTTGGATTATTTCGGAAGAATCTCTTCTAATTCTTCCGAAATAGTGAGAATTTTCCCATTTCATTTTTGATATTCGACCTGAATGCGCTAAGACCCACTCAAATCGCATGTCACTCACTGCAGACTCTGCTTGCCAATGCTCACCTAGCCCCAATTTTAATGTTGTTTGGATTATTTCGGAAGAATCTCTTCTAATTCTTGCGAAATAGTGAGAATTTTCCCATTTTATTTTTGATATTCGACCTGAATGCGCTAAGACCCACTCTACTCGCATGTCACTCAATGCAGACTCTGCTTAACCATATTCAACTTGCCAGTTTTAATGTTGTTTGGATTATTTCGGAAGAATCTCTTCTAAGTTTTACGAAATAGTGAACATTTTTCCATTTCATTTGTGATACTTGACCTATTCGTTTTTGGATTCCCAGGGTCGGGCCCACGATTTATGTACAAGAAGGCTCAAAGTCCCTGTTTTCTTGTAAAGAAGATCCCAAATGTTCTTCCATTTTGTCTTTGTTGGCACGCAGAGTTAAACCAAAAATTTCTGGCGTTGGCTCTGGGAAGTCAAGTAATTGCCTTGTAGCCTTCTTGGTCCCTATTTATAATATTTTTCGAAAGTAATACAAAATACTTTGTCAACAAAGGCTGTGTTTGTCTTTTTTGAACTGCAATTCTACAACTTTGGTTCCATCCGCGTGGTAACTGTTCTTCTCAAATCTTCTTATATTTAACACACGCATTGGTTGAAGTCGATGTAGGCTAAACTGAGGGTTTGCAAATTCAGTATATGCTTGAGCAGTGCCTTACACTTATTTCTCATTAAAGACCTTTTAGTTCCAAGTTCGACCACCAGAAAGACGTGGGAATTTTGATTCTTCTAAGCGGCGATAAGTCTGATGTTGCTTCTAGATGTGATTTGGTACAGGCTACGTTTTCCAACTGTCACACCAGAGAAGTCTTCGTTTCCAAAAAAAACAATGAAACCTATCAGAAGAATCTAAACGTCAAACTTGATCGACATTGCTCAAGTTCTTCCGAAAAGTTGGTAGCATCTTTCTTCAGAAGTTTGATTTTTTCCCTTCATAGAAGCTTATGAGATTGAAATGGTACGATTTTGACTTTATCGGGATCTTCAAAACTCTTGCTCACAGAGCAATACTGGAGGGCTTTGTGTTCGTAGAGATTTCAAGCATTTTCTCAGCAATTTTACTATCTTATCTTCCCATACGTAAATTTTCTAAGATCGTGTATCCTTTAATCTGAGAATGGCCACCCAAGTGATATCCCATAGCTTCATCTCATTGATCGTAGAAAAAAAAAACCATGAGATCATCTTCAATTAATGAGATCGCTCTTCCAAGTTCATCCATAAATCAGCTTCGGCTTCGACCAAAGTTGGGTGGCCTCGAGGCTGAACACAAATCTTTATAAGCTTCCTGAAAACCTTAATTCAACATCTATTCATATCTGCGATGAAAGAAAACTCAAAATACTTACTTATAAGCTACAACAACAACAACTTCTATATACTGTCTTAAGCTTGTTATGTCTTTTGTGCGACAACGTGAACGTCACAGTCATCGACATCATCGACATAAAGTCGACGAGTTTCACATTTAAATTAAATGTTCAATGAGAGATGTAAAGGGCCATAGAAAATTGCTCCTCACATCATCAGGAACAACTTTTAAATCCATAGGGAGAATGAGAACCTATCTGCGGTGCTAAACACATCAAACAAACAACATACCAACTACTAGAAGATAAACATTCTGTCTGTCTATGCATCTACAATCAAGATTCAAGTGCAGAACATTTCGTGTGTTTCATTAGTTTGAATTCGGGACTCTGGAGCTGATATCAACCGAAACCACAGCCACGTCCGTCTGTCTGTCGGTCGTTGTTCTATACGTCGTGCACACAAACATAATGTTGCATTATATGGTAACCCTTGAAGAAAGAAAGCCATCAACTTCTAATTAACGTTCGAATGAAAACATTTCCGATATATCCGAAGCAGATCCGATAGATCTGAAAGCGGGACAGCAGCAGCAGCAGCAGCAGCAGCAGTCAGCCAGCGCCAGGCCAATTCTATAGCACAAACATAACCAAAACAATGCGCGCCTCGAATCTCTGAATTTGAATCCCCAGCCGAAGACAATTTCTATCAAAGTCTGTTCCGCGGTTACAGTTCAATTTCATTTGCTCGCTCAATTGATACACTTGGAAAAAAATGTATACAATAATGTAAACTCACATTTTTGCAAGGGTTTTGAATGATTTTATAAGATTCAATCGTTTTCCTATAGTCTAGGCTAAATATACTCTGGAAAAAAGCAAATTAAATTACAAAAAAGATTTTGGTGCTTTTGTCTCCTCAGCTGTATCGCCATTAAAAATAAACAACAACAAAAATGTCTGTTTTTCACATAATTTAACTAAAAAAACGTAACGTTATGGAAAATGACATTTTTTTTTGTTCAGTACAATCATTTTAAAGTTATCATCGTTCTTAAAAAAAAGTTGCTGCATGTCTTTTAAAATTTGAATGACGTACGTATCCTCAAAGTCATCATTTGTTAATTTTACGAACGTAACGAAATACCGCCAGACAGAATCCCGCGTAACGAACTCCCGCCGACAAAAATTGAGCTATCGGGATTTTTAGTACCGTACTAGATAGTACTAGAATTTTTTTGTTTTTTTTTTTTTTTTGAAAAATTTTGGAAAATGTTGGGTTTCTCCATAATTCGTGAAAAAAAGTGAAAATGGGTAGAATCTTTTAAAAAAAGTTTTTTTAGTTTTGAAAAACACTTTTCACCAACGAAATTTTTTCTATTTCTTAAATATAAAATTCTTAAATGAATTTTTGATTTTATATTTCGCACTCGCTTGATTGAGGCAAATCGAGTGATTTGTCAACTATTCTGTTATTAGCTAGGAAATGCAAGAATTGCTTTGAAAATCATCAGGGAATTGCAGAATAGTTGTAAAAATCGCAAGAATTTGTCAACTATTCTATTATTCGCTGATGATTTTCATAACAAGCCTCACATTGCAAAGAAAACGCCATAGCGTTACAGAATCCGTGAGTGAATGATAAAAGTAAATATGCAAATTTACTGTTAAAAGCACCTGAAACATGAATAGAATCATAAATCATCGATTGCATTTCTAATAGCCAAGAAAACGCCATAGCGTTACAGAATCCGTGAGTGAATGATATGAGTAAATATGCAAATTTACTACTTAAAACACAAACAACACGATTATAATCATAAATTAATAGTAACCTATTTCCTAAGGAAGAAAACGAAACAGTGTTATAGAGACGGGCGGCAAGTCATTGTCCCTTAATAATTATTTTATGAATTCAAGTCAAATATCTTTTAAAACAAAATAAAATTCTAAGACGAACAAATTATTTAAAAAAGCCGACCTCATTCGACGAAATCTTAATCGAAACTAAAGAAAATTCCAAAAATTCAAAAATTTATATATTTTAATTGAACGACGAATTCTGTTTGCACAAAAAAAAATAAAAATCCGACTTACTCGAAAGAAATCCAAATCGATACTGAAGAAATTTCAAAAAAAGTTAATATACTTTTATTTGAACGATGAATTTGATTGCTTCGTTCCAACTGATTCTCATCGATTCGAGTCACTGAAATCAGAGTTAAAATCCATCAGCGCTGTCTCCAAAAAAACAAAATAGTAGGAAACTTCGTTCCAGTTGATTCTCATGAAATCGAGTCACCTATTTCATATAAAATACAGCGCTAACGAAAGGAAGTATTTGGCGGCATTTCGTTACACGGGATTCTGATCGGCGGGATTTAGTTACACGTTATACTGTTTGTGTTTAAAAAGAGATTTAATTTTTAGAATTAAGACAAAATTTTGGCAATTTTTTCGATACGCTGAACACCGGCATATGAATTTGTTTAAAGTTTCATTTATTATTTGGACCTAGAAACATTTCAAAAAAATAATTTTATTTCGGAAATTGAAAATGAAAAACATCTCAAAAACAGTGTTTTTTTTTCTGATATTCAAAATACGACATCTCAAAAACAATGCATGATAGATCAATTCTGATACTAGATTTAAAGATTCAAAATCTATTGCAAAAATTTAATTTGGTTTCTATGACCGTTCTTCGTTGGCTAATATTACAGTCATTTACGGAAAAATCTATCTTAAATTTTTGTTTTGTTTTCTAATTTTTTGACAATATTTTTCCACGCTAACTTCGTTGATTTTTGCTTCATCTTAAAAAAGAGGATCTAACCAAAAAAGGAAACTGAAAATTTTCAAAAAAATTTTTTGGCAACTTTTTTGATTTAAAATTTCTCTTTTTTATAAAATAAACTCGGCAAAAACACAAACACGGGACGGCCACCACCCAGACAAAAAAGCAAGCTATGCCAATGTTCAAAAAAACGACATAATTTAATTATTCATTCTTCTTCAGCGATTTTTCAGCACAAAAATTATCAATATTGGGCTTACTTTTGTTCTAAATTGTTTAAATCGAATCAAAACTGTTGGCTTAGGTAAAACCAACTCGTTCGCTTGAACACAATTTTTTCTGAGTGTACGAAAACCGTGTTATAGATTCAGCCAGGTAAGAAGAGGTAAAAAGTACAAAAAAAAAAAAACCACTGCCATCAGGGCAGTCCAATTGCGCGCCACTAAATCGCGCACAATTAGAGAATTTGCATAGGCAAACGTCTAACATTTCATTTTGTGTGATTGTTTGTAGGTCGGTTTTGTAGATACACGCGAATACTTGCGACTGCAGCAAGCTATACCCGCTGCCGGAGGGGTTTCCAGGCTTGTTATACCCACCGTCGTCGGTCGTCGTCGTCGTCATCGTCATCATGAGGCCTCCTTCAGAAGCCACAGTATATCGTCATCGTCAACGAATTTGGCTGTTTTGACGGTGAATAGCGGCGGCGGCGGCCTTCGATTTCTGGCCACACTGGATGATGGCCGATGAAGACGGGACCGACGACGCGACGCAGACAAAGAGGAAAAACTATGCGAGTGGTATAGAAACCTTCGCGTTTGCGGTACGAATTTTCGATTTGGATTTGAATTAAATTGGATCAATCCGCGCAAATACCGACCTACGACAACAACGAGGACTACCAAGACATGCCGGGCAGGCACAGGCACAGGCACAGGCACAGGCAAGCAGGCAGGCCTCGTAATAGTAGTTGTCGGCCTTATAACAAACTGACATCTGTGCCGAGTGGCTGTAGCTGATGCTTCATCAGTAGCCCACCCGCACCCGATCCCCTCTCCAGCTGAATTTTAAATACGCGCGGTAATAGATTCTTTAACATACGAATTATACGGATGCAGGAGTCAGTCCTCTTAGTGCTGCACTCATGCTCATTAAGATCAAATTGTCAATTAAGATACCAGCGAGACTGGGGCTCTGAGGGTTGGTTTGCTCTCTCTCTCTCTCTCTCTCTCTCTCTCTCTCTCTGGTCTCTGTGTCTCTTTCTCTAGGATAGAAATCTCCAATTCTTGATCTCGGGACAGAAGTCATATGTTCGCTTTTGGTGGCTAATGATTTGCTGGCATGGCATCTATGGTGCACCCAGGCCCACCTAGTGTTGGCTGATGTGACTCGCAGTTGGTCCCAGTCTCAGTTCCAGAAAGAAAGAAAGAAATTCCTCCACATCCGCAGTTGGACTGTTGTAGCAATGCATCAACAGCAGCAGCAGCAGCAATCGTAGCTTGTAGCCGCCCTGCAAAATCAACATCGTATCCGCTGGATTTAACTCTGATGCATGTCGACTGGAGCTGTCGTTGTCGATTAATAAAGCCGTTCCCGCCGCACTGTTTGACTTGGAGAGAATTTAATAAGACATAAGAGTCGTGAAGTGGAAAATTAGAGCAGAAATGTTGTTGTTTTTTTTTTTTTTATTTGATTTTTCGGAGGGGAACGTGTTGTTTGTTATTTTTTCTTGACTTAATAATAATTTTTTTTTAGTTTGTCGGCTTCGGAAGCTTTGAAAAGTGCCGCGTGCGATGTTATAGACCCACAGAACGGACGGAAGATGTCAAAAGCAAACCACACAATGCCATATGAATGGAACGAAGTAAAAAGGTTTGTCATTTGGCAAGTGAAATTAATATTATATGCAAAAGGGACGTGCCTTAATTGCACATTTGCAAAATGCTGAGGCTGATGCAGCTCAATTGAATTGAAAGACCTTCCCCAAATGAAAAAAAAAAAAACAAATTCAAAATCAAAATCAAGGCAAATAAAATTAAAAAAAAAAAAAAAAACATTTGGAAAAATTCGTGCCATTTTTGAAGGCGCAATCAAGATAAGGGATAAGAGAAAGAAGCGATTGAAGACCTTTATCTTGCAGTTTATTTAATGACTAGGTTGGGTCTTCTGCGTGGACTGTGTTGGTGCGGGGTCCTACCTTAATATGCTACTTGAGAGGGCACACCCTTGCAGTGAGATCAAAAATTAGCGACAAGAACTGTCATGGAAAGATTTTTTTTTTTTTTAATTTTTAAGATGACTTGTTGTTCTTCTTCGATTGAAGAAAATAATAAGACTGTTGTCTATTAGGTACAAAATAAATGAAGATAATATTTTGGAGAAAAGAGACTATAGGCTTGTCTAAGTGTGGGCAAAAACTTAACAGTCTATAATTGTAAAATGAAATATGAACGCTAAATGGTTTGAAGAATGGTTTCTTTTAATTCATGTAGCAGTTTTGGCGTTATGATTAGTGGTAGGAACTATCACGCTAGAGGTCAGGGTTCAAGTCAAAGCCTATGCTACATTTGTTCTTTTGATACAGAGGTACTGCATCTTGGGAAAAATACCTCCTACTTCTGTTATGAAGAATTGCATCTTACCTAGGTCATTTGGGTTCGGAAAAAAATAAAATGATCCCTCGATTTCTGCAGACTTGCTGGCAGCGCAGGAATGGTTGAGAGTACCAGTGCTAGGTTCCCCCTTAGCTTGTCCCACAAAAATAAATTTATTAAATTATTTATAGGTATGAAAATCTATGTCGATTTCGATAGTTTATGTCTAAACGGAGGCATTTCGGTGCGTTATTCAGCCAAGACCTTTCGGAAGGATACATTTGGCAGCCATATTTATTTTCCATGCAGTTTGAAAATGTAAGTTTTTACTTAGGTACTTAGGCCTTAATGCGGAGCTAAAATTATTTGGAGATTTGAGCCTCAATCAGCTTCTTCGTCCCGAATTAATTGACAAAAGTAACTAAATTAAAGTATTAGATGAAGAAGCAGAAGAGATTGCAAATTGATGAGCCAGAAAAACTATTTAAGAGACAGAATCACATAGGAAATCACAGGTGTACAAAGTTAAAAACAACGTCCGATGAAAGAAGTAAATGGTACTCTGCTTCATTCGCAGCTGAGGGACAGCTCTAAAGGTAGAAGGAAAGTGTTACTTAAACCATCCAAAGTAACAAATGCCCGGAAACGCACCGTATTTCGCAGTAGAGAATAGATCATTGCCGCCTACAAGATATTGAAGAACTGAAGAATAACAAGCAACAAGGCATTAGGGCTTTACGGTATTCCCGCAGACAATGACTTTAAGTGAACTACTGCATCCATCACTAATATAGATAGCTTGTAACTCTGAGTGCGTCACCGAACAGTGGAAAAAGGTAATAGATCGTCAAGATCCTGTTCTCTATGCCAATGTCACATTTACATAGAGAAAAGTTGTCAGATGAATTTG
Source organism: Meliscaeva auricollis (assembly GCA_948107695.1). Taxonomy (NCBI): domain Eukaryota; kingdom Metazoa; phylum Arthropoda; class Insecta; order Diptera; family Syrphidae; genus Meliscaeva; species Meliscaeva auricollis. The sequence continues at coordinate 26,705,854 of OX403619.1, read as the reverse complement.
AAGTTCAATGTGGAGTCAGGCAGGGTTGCATACTTTCACCAATACAATTTTTGTAAGTGATAAGTGATGTGCTGCGAGCAGCCTAGTTAAACGGAAATGGAGGAATTCAGGGGACTCTGACGTTCCAAGTAAAACCTCTGGACTGGAACGACAGACATATGCTTTACTCTCTCATGTGATCATGGATCTTCAAAAAATCACAATAAGGGTTGAGAGAAAACCAGAAATCGTGGTGCTGAAAATTAACATGGCCTCCGAAGTAACCCATCTGTTCAAGTCAATATTTCTGGACAACCAACCGGTTGAGAAAGTAGAAGAATTTATATATATTGGGAGTTTTGTATCAACCAAAGGGGGAACCGATCAAGACGTCAAAAGTCGAATTTATAAGGAAAAAGCTACGTTCGGAGTGATGGCAAAAATATAAAGAAATATTTCCATCAACTGAAAGATCAAGCTGGAAAATCGTATCAACGGTCACATGAAAGATGCAAACGTGAATGAAGATCTTCATTGGAGAACGGGCCAAGAACCCCAAAATGAATGTTGGTTTAAAGAGATCGACAGTAAGTGCGTCAGTTCCATAAACTTCAGTTTAGAAATTATTTCTGGATAAAATTGCATATGAATACGTTGGCTGCGATAAGTTTCCTTCCTTCAAACGTTCGGAAATCCTTGAAAGATATAGAAATGTCTTGTCTAATCTTGTTGGCAGTTATTGATCCCGTTATCTCCATTACTTATTTCACCTTCTGCATGTTGGGATGTGGGAAATATAAACTAAAAAGTTTCGTCCGCAGCAACATTGATCAGCTTACGAGAGTATTTCCAAAAAAAAACCCTTTTAATCCCAATAGCTTGGCGTTAAAGATGTCCTATTTAATTTTAGCTGAACCTCTGCTCATATGTTTTCCTTAGACCTTGTAAAAATTTTCTTTGGTGTCACTCCTTTCTGCCAAATGGAAGCATGTATGCACATAAGGCTTATATAGGTACACATGTGAATCCAGCATATTGATGTCCATTATCGAGGCGTTTGCTGTTTAAGCTTGCTTCCACTTTTATATTGTTGTTTGGGTGCGAGTAGTCAGTTAAGGATTCTAAAATTTCACGGGATGGTGATCAGTAAGATCTTACGTATCCAAGTCATCCAATATCCTGTCAGGGCAGTTATCCAGATGGTAGAAGCAACAAACTGGGTAGGTCCATCCTATAATGACACCTAGGGTCAGAGTATAGTCATGCCACTCTTAATTGTCTTAATTACTGAATATATCGAAGAAGACCGTACAAAGTGTCAACTTAGTAGTTTACCCATTCTTCCACCGCCACTTGGATGCAAAAGGGCAGTACCTTAACTATTGTAAGAGGCTCCTCTTTCCCTAGTGTGGCTGCCACCAACAACATCACTTTTGTTCACTAAATTTTTGACTGGAACCAGACTTTAATATACATTACCAAAATTTTAAATTCACACCACATCTCACATCAAACATCATCTGTCAGAATTAACCTTAAATAGCATAGACTCTATGCTTCGTACAAGAATTTCTAATATTGAAATCGAGGACATTTATTGGATGTCCTTGTTCTGCTTTCTGATGTAGTTTCATTTGAAACTTTAGCCGCGAAACATATTACGTCTTGTATAACGTGTCACATGGAGAAGCAATACCGACTCTTCCCAAACTGACAACCTTTCAATTTTATTATTAAAAAAGAAATAGTTGTAAAATAAAATAAAAAAAAAAAATATCCCTGAGATATATTCATTTTCAACAAAGTACATTCTCTACAGAAAATGGCAGATAAGATTACATCTCAAAAAAGAAGGATGCAAGAGTGTAACTCCAACTCCACTCCTCCATTCTACACCAAGCCAAACCCAAAAGAACTATACCGGCATCAGCGACATATCTAACTGACATCGTATCGCGAAACGCAACATATTGGATTTTTGCATCATATCGTTCAGGGAATCCTTATATTTTCATTGCCTTTCGTGTAACTGGCATGTTCCAGATATGCACTCCATCCTCTGTCATCAATTCACAGTGGTATAGCTTATATTGAAAGTCAGTATAAATTAAGAAAATAAAAATATTACAGACACAACAGCGTTAGATGCACTTAGAAATGGGAATTTTACCATACATAGGCCAATGTGAAGTGAAGTGAGAACCGTTTTAAAATTAAAATCCTGTAACTAAAACAAAAGTTACAGATTTTAATATCCAATGAAATCAACTTTTTATGTTTTTTTTTTAAATTTTTTTCTCCACTGGTGGTTGGTCGAGTCCGACGACTGAATTTGAATTTCGGATAAAACTCTTTTCAAGTTTGTGAAGCATAGCATGTTCAGTTAAGTGTGATATATCAAATTAAAGGTAATTTGATCGTGATGCTCAATAAAGTTGAATCATAGTTTTATAATGCTTATGTAAATAGTATTTAAGCACCGCGTAAACAAAACTCTTTTTACCGTTATGTCGGCTCACAGACTACAGAAAATAGTTAAAGGTAGTACAAAAATGCATTTACCCAATATCTAATGGCTGTGTATATTTTAAGTTTAAAAATATAAAAATAAAAAAATGAAAATAAAATACAGTTGGAAACGGTCAAAAAACTTGGACTGAAAAATCTTGTTTTTACTGTTATCCATTGAAAAAATTGTTGAAAAATCTAAATTTTTCACAAGTTAATAGACAACGCATAAGCCTAAAAGACACTTTGACAAAATATTTTTACCGTTATTCCCTGATTTTTAAAATCAATTAAACCACCAAATTAAACTTTCAAAAACGTATTTGTTTTTTAAAGCTAAAAAAAAACGTTATGGAGCATTTTATTTGAAATCTTTTACAATGTACATTATTAGTACATTATTAGCTGTTCAAGAAATTATCAACTGTATCCATAATTACATCATTTTTAAATGCCTACAAAAACATTTGATATTGGAAAATAATTTTTAACTTGAAAAGTTGAATTTTTAGAATTTTTTTCTTCATAAAAACTCATCATTATTTCAATTTATATATTCAATTAAATTAATTCATAATTTAAACCCTGATACTTTTCGAGATGTACAAAAAATGATGTTTGTTTTTTGCCCCATTTTACCCTAACTTATCGGTGGAATTTTCTATATACCACCTATCATTGTGTGTATTTATTTAATTCAATTTTCAAATATTCTTATTTCAAAAACTAAAATTCAAATACATTTAAATCAATTATTCTGTATTCATATCATTACTAAGGCTAAATTTTGTTCAAGAATTCTCACGTTTCTTACAAAAATTATGAGAACAGTCATTATTTTTATTCAATTAAAATTTGTATGAAGAAATATGTCTGACTGTAATTAGAGTCACAAAGTATCATTTCGTTTATCTTTTGTGCAGATGGTGCTCGAAATGGGCTTTCCGGTTTGTCATAAAATTGGGTTATCCTTGCATGAATAGTTTTCTACATGAATAATTTAAATTAAAGTAGTAATTGGAATAAAATTTTATATATATTAAAGAGCATGCATCAATTAATTGTCATTCCGGGAACGCCTTTTTTGGCATGAATAAAGATTAAAATTATAATTTTTTGTCAATATTTTGATGTAAAATCGAGACAACTACAATACTTCGTTTGATTTTGTTAGAAAGAAAACAAATGATAATAATAATCAAAACGTCATTTCCGGGAACGCTTTTAATCTAAGAAGGAAGCCCACTCAAAGTGGCTTTATAAGGAGCAGCAGTTTCCAAGTTTTACTATATGCTATACTATAGAAAGATACTTTAGCTACTATGGAAGCTATATAGTGACGCTTTAGCTCATACAGCCAGGCCAGGTATAGCTAACATTCCAAAGCAATCTCAAGGAACAGCGACTATAATGAAATTCAAAATCTTTATATGGTCGATCATCGATTGCTTATGACATTTGCATGTTTTTATGTCTTTTTATTTGTTATTTCTTTATTTGTTAATATAAATGTTATCCTGGTCCACTGTATACAGCCTCGATGTTGGTGATGCGCTTTCATTGATAACATTTTTGAGTTTCATCGTCATCTTGTGCTTCGCGAGAAATATGCAACTGATATCAAAGGGAAATTCGTTTTTCCTTATTCTATTGCAAAAACCCAGAGAGATCCTTTCGAATTTCACATCCTCTCCTCATATATGCTATGCATATTGTAACACACAACTCACAACAAACATCAATTGTTATGAGATGGTTTTTTTTTCGAGGAAGAAGAGCCTCAAGGGGGTGACAACGAGTGTAATCGCATTCACTATACACAAGGATACCATTGTACTATGATACTATGTAGTATGTATGTGCGCATATAACGGTCTGTTGCTCTCAAAATTTTAAGGCCAATATTCATCCCTTTCTACTCTATCTGTCTGTCTGTCAGCGCTACTTTTCTTGTGCTCGTATAACTAAACCCAATTCCTTACTTTGGCATATTTTGCTTGCCTTGACAGGATGAAATTTTCATTTCATTTCGCGTTTTTTTTTTTTTACTTACAAATATGTTTGTTTGTTTGTTTGTATATAAAATTCACTGCGCTATAGTATTCGTTCCAATATGATATTACATTTTAGTCTTTGTGTGGCATTTGTTGAGGTATCCTAGAACCTATAGAGGATCCCCTAATGCGCTCTTCCATTTGTTGATCCCTGTCATTCGCTAAGGGAGATTTTATACTACTTTGTGCAAAATATAAATTTATATGTTCAGATATACATAGTGATCCAATCATGTTGTTGCATGCCAAAGTTTTGTGTACAGAAACGCATCATTGTGGCACAACAACCTTTGTGTTTGGATGGTTTTTGAAAAAAAAAACAACTATACCTTAGAGTGCATGTCAATGTTTTACATGAAAAAATGCACTCGAGGGAAAGATAGAATTTCTTACTTATGATGGGGATATATTGTATTTGAAGAATATTGAATATTTTATTAGAGAATAATTTATTTTTTCCTGGAAGGAACATTATAGAGTGACAAAGTAGGTATCAAAATAAAAATTGAATGAATTTTATGTTTTCAATTGAATGGAAAGTGTAGAATAGAAAGTGTGGTATTAATTTATTTTGACATAGATATACCTTTTGTTGGCATTTTTTATGTATTACTAAGTTTTCATATAATATAGAAATAATATGTGATAATAGTTAAATAATATTTTCTATTTATGAATTCTTGTAAATAAAAGAGCTGAGGTAAGAACCTTAGAACTCGTAACAATATTGTTTGTTACTTATGCTTATACATATATTGTTTATATAATAGAATATAACGGTAAAGAATATTAAAACACACCATACAAATATTTCCGAACAAAGAAAAAATTATGAAATGAGTCATTTTAGTAATTTCTATATTCCTTACTATTAATTATTACAGAAAATTGAATACAAGTTGAAGGTTAAAAAAATTATATACTTGTACATACGTTTATACCATACTTATACATATTTAACTAAAATTATACAAATTATATACAAATAATAAAGTAATTCTTCACTAAAGAAGAACAAGTTATACGACTTAAAAGTGTGATAATTTTGAAAAATAAGATGTTTATTTTTGAAATAGTAGTTGGAATTTTATTAGTTCGAAAATTACAATATTTTGCCCAATGCGAACAAATAAAATAACAGTTTCAGCACTTGCCATGTGACCATATAGTTGCAACCATTATTCAACTAAATGACTATCCAATACAATACAATCTTCCATCATAATACATCATAAAAGAAATTCCTTCAATCAATAAAAATCTCAACATCATTTAGATTTGCATGGTAAAATATTCAAATCGTTGGGTTATGATCAAATAATATCGTTCCGCTCATCGAAAAGTCATAAAAGAATACGAACTCATAACTTGAGAATATTTCTGTTAACCATATAAACTATCATACATTTGTACACTGAAAAAAACAAAGTATTTGAAAATAAGACGTAAATTTACTTCAGGATGTAACTGAAGTTAAGTAATATTCAAATGTGATTTTGTTTTTGAATAAAATTGCCCTGTGTATGTGTAATTATTCTCAAAAAAAAAAAATAATTCGTCTCAAAAGTTTGATTCATAGCACAAAAATGGTTCAGAGGGCCAATTTGTTGTTTGACAGAAAAATTACAGGTAAGTATATTAAGCCATAAAATTGGAAAAGCTATGTTTTATTAAATTTTTTTTATATTATTTTGACAACAAATGACGTCATACTAAATTGAAGGTGAAAGTTGGCAAAAATATTGTATGTTTTTATTTTTTTTTCTTAAAAAAAAATGGTAGAAAGGAAGGTATAGGAATTTTTTTATGAAAATCTTCCTGTGCAGCATTGCACCAACTTACAATTAACAATTTTATAAAAAATCGAATCTGGCCGTGGGAATCTGAGAAAAACTGATGGTGAAAGTGCGATACGCATGTAAATGTTAATAAATGTTAAAAAATGTTAACCAAAGTATTAAATTCATTACTAAAATGACTTTAACCACCTCTTAAATCGCTTTGAGATCCAAACGATATTCCATTTGAATTCTTGTAGAAAGTTAAGTTTTTATAGAAAAATTAACTGCACGACTGGATCACAAAATCTTGGTCAAGTGGTCCAAGGGAATTATGTATTAACTAAGCTTGAAAATTTTAGCTTTTGGTTATCTGATAGATAAGAAAAAAAAAAGCAAACATAGAAAAAAAGGTTTTATTCATTTATTTTCAAATTTCCATACAATACAATTTTTTTTTTTTTTGATTTAATAAAATTGTTTGAGGTCTTACATACGATTAAACCGATTTTGATTAAAATAAATCGGTTAAATCATTTACGAAACAAATAAGCAAAAATATATTAGTTTCTTTTTTTTAACGGCAACACTTTTTTAATTTGTTTTTAAAACATTATTTTTTCGATAATGTGTTAGTGAATTTTTTTTTAAATTTTGTTTTCAGATGTTGATAAATAATGTCTTGAAAATTATTCCAAAAAAAATTCTAAAATGTTGCTTTAAAGAAGAAATCAAATCAAAAAGTTTAATCAAAGAAAGCGATAGATAATGGATGATAATGGATTAACGGAAAGCTAATTTTAAATCGTCGAAACGATAGTTTTTTTGATAGTTTCGAAAATCAAAATTATCGTCGAAATAATATGTTGGTTGAAGCCGTAATCTAACTATTTTAAGTAAAGAAAGTCAAAACGATATCGTTATGGCGATAATCGAATTACGGAATGATCTTCCAGAAAAATCAAAAAAAAAAAACGGGTCTATGGGAGGCACAATTTATTAACCTTTAATGTTGAATCCCTTTTCGATGAAATCTCTTATACATGACAGAAACAAAAGACGGAAGCTAATTTAGTTGCAAACGGTGAAGTCCTGTCTTGGCAATTGAGGAACGACGCGACGTACGCCAAGTTTTTCTAACATTTTTCGAGTTTTCGATAAATTTTCATTCAGTTTTCCACAAATATTTGATTCGAATTCGATTAAAATAAATGCCAGTGAAAGACAGTGTTAGAAAAAATGCACTGGAAAAAAGCGTGAAATACGTGTGAAAGAACTTCGAATCACGGCCCGAACGTTTTTTAATAATACATAGAATAATACATTGTTTGGAGGTAAAATTCATTGAACAAACTGTTTTAGACATTTTAACAGAATTCTTCCTAACTGGACGGAATTGTTGGCCATCGTCGTCCAAATTATTATTAATTTTCGAACATCCCCTCTGCCGGTACAATCCTCAATAAACTTGACCGCCCGCTTCTCGTGCTCTCTCTTTTTCTTCCTGAGAAGTCGGCGTTCCTCACTTCTTTTTTGTCCGTAGAGCTCTCGGGTAGCTCTCTCATCGGCTGCGGTTCTTGTTTGCAGCATTGACTGAAAGGCTTCGTTCTTAGCTGCATGCGCCAGCCGGCATTCTTCGTCAAACCAGGAGTTTCGTTGTGGTCGCCTTGTGAAACCCAGCACATCAGTGGCGGCACTACTGATGGCTTGTTGACAATGTCTCCACTGGTCGTCTATGCTTGCTGCTGGTGGCTGGCCAAGAGATTAAGAGAAACGCGGTCAACAAAAATTTTGGCGGTTTCTTGAGATATGAGTTTCGCGACATCAAACTTTTTTACAGCATCTGCTCACCGTTGAGGCGAAATAGATATCAGCATCAGTACTCGAGGCACTACCAAGTAGTGGTCTGAGTCAACGTTTGCTTCTCCGCGAACATTCGGACGTTTAAGATACTGGAAGCATGTCTGGCGACAATCGCGATGTGATCAATTTGGTTGACAGTTTTTTGATCACATGACCGCCAAGTCCCCTTGTGTATATTGAGGTGTGGGAATTAGGTGCTCGCAATGGTGACATTTCGCCTTTCCGCAAAGTCAATCATCCTGAGTCCGTTATTGGACGTTTCGGCATGTAGACTGTGCTTTCCAATTATCGACCTATATACCTCCTCCTTACCAAATCTGGCGTTGTAGTCGGCCTCGCCAAGAATAATCTTGACGTCGTACTTGGGGCAATTATCGTACGTGCACTCGAGGAGGTCAATAACTGGGTCATCCTTCTGTTTGGGGGGGCGTGAACACAGATCAGCACCACGTTCTGAAATTTGGCCTTGATGCTCTCGCTTACCGCTTTAAAGCCCATGACTTCTTGCCTAAGTCTTCCCCTTATTACAAAACGGCACCCATACAGCCACTGAACCTGCTAATTGAAGCACTTCCCATGGCAGATATCACAAAATTTCATCCGTCACATGCCCCCTCCATCCCTAACACATTTCTTAACGCTTGCTTCTCATTTTCAAAATATTAAATCGCAAGTTTTTTACAATCTAAGCAACTTTATGCATAAAGGAGCAAGTATAGCGATAAAGATGTGTATTTTGGTTTACCTGACTGGTGTATTTTTTTTCTCTGAGTGTATACAAGCTACAAAGAATAAATTCTTGACCGCGTTCATTTTACGAACCAAAACACAGTAAATTCATTTATTTATTCTAGCAAAAAAAAAATATGAAGTAAAAAAAAAACACATAAATCCAAATAACCGAACCGCATCTCTAAAGTTGCGATGATTTGCATAAAACCAAAATGATTCTCAACACAAAAGAGATGCAAACTGTATTTTCACATCTCCCTTCCGGGATTGGCAAATCTAAGAAGGAAGCCCACTCAAAGTGGCTTTATTAGGAGCAGCAGTTTCCAAGTTTTACTATACGCCATACTATAGAAAGATACTTTAGCTACTATGGAAGCTATATGGTGATGCTTTAGCTCATACAGCCAGACCAGGTATAGCTAACGTTCCAAAGCAATCTTAAGGAACACCGACTATAATGAAATTCAAAATCTTTATATGGTCGATCATCGATTGCTTATGACATGGCCCAGCCAGATTGGGTCAGTTCCCATATATCAGCACACCACGACCAGGATTGGCCAGAGTAGGTACAGCATAGCACGGTCATTATTCAAATATGCATCCTGAGGGATGATGGAGGTAAGGGGGCAGCGGGCGTTTTCAAATCGAACACAACAAGCTGCGATGGACGCGCAGACTATGTCGCCGACTCCCAATAATATATAACTCGCTGAAGGCTTGGCTACTTCGCTGACTTCTTTTATCAAATCCAAGTCTTGAGAGTTATAAAAACCGACTCCAAATGGGATAATTGCTCTGGAGATTTTTGTTTGTCCCTTTGCAGTTAGCATTTGCATCAAGTTGAAGACGACAAAGAAGCAGGAGGAAAATTGTATGAGATTTGCGAGAGATTTGGATTTCAAAAAGGAATCATGCCATATGGCTCTTCTCTATGTGCACACAGTGGCACAATGGATGCGAACACAAAAAAAAAAAAAAAATAGAATAGAAACGGAACCAACACAATGGCCATCATGCAAAAAGTATAGTAATGAAGAAAATACAAAAAAAAAAAAAAAAAAACAACAATTCAAACAAAAGTTAGGACTGCAATGCGACTTTTAGTCGACGTTTGACTACCGTCGCCGTCGACCGACTATACGACGACAACGACGACAGCGATATAAGGGCGGATGACCTGAACGGATGTTGGGAACTGCCATTGGCATTCATATAAGAATTTGTATCGTGTGAGCCCACCACATATAGGCATTTGTCGATTGCATCATACGGGACACTCCACACGGCAGTTTTTTTTTTTTAATAGTGATTTGGTACAAGGCTGACAGGGCCAGAGGGATGCCACTGCCATCAGCAACACAGCATCATCAGTGATGTTGTTCCTGGTTTTTAATTAATTTCTTGAATATGCATTTAACAATGATGCAGATAAAATATATTTGCAAAAGGGTTTAAAAGAGATTACGTGTTTATTTACCATCAGGGGGACCGGCCGCGGCCATTGCACACAACCTCAATAATGGGGGAGGATGATTAGATTTTGTGAAGGAATTTATTTAAATGCTAAAATGTGAATTGGAAATGTTTTTGTGCATTTAATGAATTTTTTTTTTTTTTTTTTGATAAAAAAGAGAATATCAAACAATTTATTTTTTTTATTACGTTCATAAGACCTATCGGAAAGAGGGTATATAGCAGGTATACAGTGCAGATATAACTCAGCAATCAGATTATAGAATACGGATTTATATATTAAGCCAAATTTAAATATGAGGAGAAAGTGTAAAAAGACTTGGTTTTTAAGCATAAAATTGCATTTGGTATTGTAGCTTGGAGTTTCTTATTGCAAAAAAGACTCCTTATGGAAATTGCGATTTTTTTTTTTCATTTTTGCAGTTATACTTCTTTACCGGCGATTATAAAAATATTAAACCAGTAATAACACATAGATTTTTCAGCCCATTATTACTACTTTTTTCCCACACAGACACTATAAGTAAGCAAAGAGTAAACACACTCTTACATTTTATACTGGGTTTGTGCTTTTTTATTTTTTTTTTTTATTTTGTGTGAAACACAATACATTTATTAAATTACAGAAGTCAGCCATTGGTATTGATATTCTGACTGATTTATTTTCTACACTATTAGTGGTAGAAAACAACTAAATACACCAAAAGATAGGTGGTATAATGTAAGGTTCTGATTCGACGGGATTCCACCGGCAAGTTAGGGTAAAATGGGTAAAAAGAAAAAAAAAACATTTTGTACATCTCGAAAAGTATAAGGGTAAGAATTACGAAATAAATTTAATTGAATGGATAAATTGAAATAATGATGAGTTTTCATGAAAAAAAAATTCTAAACATTCAACTTTTCAAGTTAAAAATTATTTTCCAATATCAAATATTTTTTTAGACGTTTGAAAATGATGTAATTATGGATACAGTTGATAATTTCTTGAAAAACTAATTATGCACAATGAAAGATAATTAATGGAAATTAAGGGTCTAATACGGATTTCATATAAAATGCTCCATAACGGTTTTTTTAGCTTTAAAAAACAAATACGTTTTTGAAAGTGTATGTGGGTGGTTTAATTGATTTTAAAAATCAGGAAATAACGGGAAAAATATTTTGTCAAAATGGCTTTTAGGCTTATATGTTGTCTATTAACGTGTGAATAAATTATTTTTTTAAACATGTTTTTCAATGAATAACAGTAAAAACAAGATATTTCAGTCCAAGTTTTTTGACCGTTTCCAACTGTATTTCATTTTTATCTTTTTTGTTTTTATATTTTTAAACTTAAATTTTACACAGCCATTAGATATTAGGCAAATGCATTTTTGTACAAACTTTGATAATTTTCTGTAGTCTGTGAGCCGACATAACGGTAAAAAGAGTTTTGTTTACGCGGTGCTTAGTTACTATTTACATAAGCCTCATAGATGATTCAACTTTATTGCGCTTCACGATCAAATTACCTTTAAATTGATATATCACACATAACTGTACATGCTATGCTTCACAAACTTGAAAAGATTTTTAACCGAAATTCAACAAAATTCAACAAATTTGTCTGCTTTTCGGTCGTCGGACTCGACCAGCCACCAGTGGAGAACGGTACGTTGGCTCACAAATGGATTTGAGATGGTTCGCTTATAAAATTTGTATACTTGTTGTTTCTTGTCGGATTTTAATTTGGACGAAATATTAGGCTACAACATGGTGTAATTTTTTGTATACAGTAACATATAAATTGTTTTCATATTCTTTTTGCAATACGGTATGAAATTTGTTTTAATTTTATAAAATAATGTACTACAATATTGTTTGTTCAAGTGTTTTTGGTAAGCATTAAATATTACTAAGCACAAAAATACATATTTACAGATTTTAGAGAGAAAAATTAAAAAAAAAACACATAAAAAGTTGATTTCATTGAATATTAAAATCTGTAACTTAAGTTTTAGTTGCAGGATTTAAACATATTAAACAGATTCTATTTGATAAAATGTTGGTCTATAATTCTCCATAAAAATAATGGGTAATTATTTTTATAAACAGTGCCACAGAGGACGTTAAGTGAAAATATGTTTTTATAAATGCGTTAAAATGAAAAAAAAAAATTAATTACAAATTTAATAATATTGAATACAATTTTAGCTCGATTTCAGGATGTGACTGTTTTGTTAAACAATGCCATACAAAATTTATTGATTAAGTTCAAAACAAAGACTGTAAATGATATATTACAGAAAAAACATCGAGAAAAATGAACTTTTTATGCTCCCTTGACCAATTGTACCATTCATAACATCTGACTATGTCTGCTTAAATAATTTTAATTTTCTTATAAAATGTCAACAATTATTTTGATATACAATTTGTTTCAATAAGATACTAACAAGCTTCGCAATAATATGAAATAATATCAAAAATAGTATAAATTCGATCTCTCACAAATCTGTTAAAAAAATCAAAATATCCTTTTCACGTAAACAAAATAGCTTTTAACTTTAGTAAAACTTAACCGATTTCTTAAGTTGAGGTATCAATTATTAAAAGATTAAAACCTCAGTAAAAATAAAATTATATATATTTTTTACTTAAGTTGTGTAAATATAGGTCCACAATAAAAAAATTATATTTTAACATTATTTACCGTAACTTTTACATTTTTTATTTTTTTTTTTATTTTAATATATTATAATAACAGACCGCTAATCAGGTCATTTTGAAGTATCCAACATTAATTTATCAAAAACCATTTGAAATTGGATGAACGCAAAAATAAACCAAATTACAGGGATTTGGTCGCTAAAATATAAATGGCATACATATATGAAATATTTAAATTAAATTCACAAAAAAGGACATTATGCTTCTTTGGAAAAATTTCCCTTCTAGAACTTTTCGCAACTAAATACTTTTACACATCAAAAAAAAAAAAACAAACTGTACAAAAATAAATAATGATAGGAAGTATAACTTCTGGCGCGCGTACATGAGTACACACACCTTTATTTTTTAGTATTTTAGAGGTACTCCATCTTTACCGCCAAAAAATAGTTTGTATAAAATTATAAACAGCTGAAAAAAATTTGGCGTTTCCAACAAGCTATACCTCAAAATCTGTAAAAATTCCCAAAAATAGCTGTAATTATAAGGTTAAAGTCTACCAACTATCAGAATTTTAGGAATAAGAGTTCAGCTCAAATTAAATATTGACTGTTCAAAGAGCAAAACCTCAGGCTATTTTCATAAGGAACTTCAACTATTTGCAGTCACGGGCTAGAATTAAATTAGAGAATTAGAGACCTTTAACTTGAAGAATACTTTTTTTAAATTTATTTCCAACCATGTAAGCCTCTGGGAACAAATTTCAATTTTCTTTTTTAATAACGACCTCCATAATGTACATTATGTTAAACTGTCTGTTTTGGTTCAAATTGAATTGAGTTTATACAGTTTATGAGTTTGAACAGTAGTTTTGAGAAACCAGAATATAGTTTTTGTAAAAATATATCAGTGTTGATTCATTCTGTTCTTTTTTTTTCAGAATGCCCCGATACTTGATATTCATGTGTAGCGAAATTTTGAAAGGAATCAGAAGTATTTCAAAAGGCGACTTAAGTTTACAGTTCAAAAAGTGGCTTCAAATGCAATTATGAGTCGGTAAGTCATTGATCAAAATTTTGGGTATCTATTAAATTAGTACGACATCATCTGTGTAGGAACTAAAAATTAGTTAAAGTAAACATCCGACGATATGCAGTTTGGAATAATCATGGATTAAAGATTCAAAAAATACAAATGTGAACAAATGATGTGGCAAATAGGCATAACAGCCTAAGACCATTTTTTTCGTTTTGATTAAATTAAGTTTAAAAATTAAAACTTTCGTACAGAAGTTTTGAAAAAGAATTAAGGCGTCGTTTTAAGCACATTTTCCTATTAGCATTAAAAAAAATTCCAGTAAAAAATATTTTTTTGGTGGACTTAAGATTTTTCGCCTGAATAAAATTGGGAAAAACAGGACTTATGTTGTTATCAAATGTGCTGATTACAGCTAAACTATAATGATTTGGTTCAAGTTGTGTAGCTCATCTAATAGAGTACACATTTAGGATTCATAATCTGTGACAAACTCAATGGACTCATGTTGTTCTGCCTATCTGCCACAGAATTAAAGAAATCAGGGTCATCTTTGTGTGGATTATAGAATACAAATGTCTGTTTTTGATAAGTTTTGAAAGCACCGAGTGTATAGCTATAAGAACCTGACAGTTATAAATATTAAATACTACTCGTATGTTTCATGTTTAAGTTAATTACATCAGGTGGATGTACATATAGTCGATTCGCTTTCTTTATTTCCCGTAACTCCTACTCTTTCCCAAATACAAACAAAATGTCATTTGCAAAACATTTGAATCATTTCTGACATTTATTAACTTGTTACGCCGACATTAAGTGACAACATTTTGTGTCATTTTACCTGGCCTCTTCGTCTGGCTGTAACTTTATATGTTGTGTGGACCTCTCTGAATTTATAGAAAGAAAGTTCACGCAACAAAAAGACACAGTGTCTCTGGAAACAAGAAAACAAAAAAAAAAAACACATTCCAAAACGCAATGGACGTGTGCACATACACGTCTCATGAATCATCGATTGCATCTTTCTACCATCGCTCCCGGGTATCTATATCTTTCAGTTAAACACAAAACGCAATGACACGGCAGTCTGCACCAAGAGACAGGAAGCAGCACCCAGCCAGCAGAAGCTATGCTTGAAGCGGCAGCAACAACTCTTAACTCTGGCAAATATCAGTAAAATGTTTGATTGGGTTGTGCATATTTGCTCGTACATGAATCCCTTAACTAAGCGAGATGTATTTTTTCAAACTTTTTAACTCGAAAAACCGTTTTTAGATCTTCTTTCTTCTATTTTGATAGTAACTAGGCCAATAGTACCTATAAAGCAGTCTTTTTTATAGATCATCACTCGTTCGAAATCCCGATTGTGATTTAATTTTTTAGGAATCCATTAACTTGCCCTTGGATTTCTTTATCACACAGTTGAAAAAGATGCAGAAATCTAGAGCTTAGCAGGGAACGATTGCTTATTTATGGACATTCGAGCATTTATTTATGGTCCTTGACCATGATCGAGCGTTTAAGGGAGATACATGTCATGTGATGGTATCGCAGCCGAAGAAGCAGCAGTATGCCAGAAAGACAGACATTTAGGCCAGTGACACTGTAAACCATATTTTGCTCGAGTTCGATGGCTAATTAACATGCAATGACATCGTGGGTACGTCCAAAGACCCGTCATTTGTCGTCACGTGGGTCTTGTTGGTAGATACTTGAAGTTTTGTTTTGTTTTAAGGTGCCTACTCTACTGTCGCCAGTATTGTTTAAGTTTGGCACACCTCATTTTGGGTAACGTTGTCATATGTTTTTTTTTTTTTTCTTTTTTGTTGGTCTTGACTTATTGTTGTTGGGATTTTTATGCCATTTGTCATTATTGTGTTGAACTGAGCAATTTAATTGAATGTTGTGCGTGTGCTGGAAGCCTCTTTGATGATGTCACTTTCATCATAATCGCATGTCAGTATATTTTTCACAATTGTCATCTTCCTACTATCACATTGCACAAAATATGTTATACAAGCTGTGCGGGTAGATCTGTGGAAAAGATATTTCCAACATATCGAAATAGTGGCAGCTTTTTTTCATGGTAATTTAAAGAGGCAGTAAAGGGATTTTAAGAAAATCACGCTATGAAATCTTGGGCTTGAAATAATATGAGTCACTTTCTTGTGATGTTTAGGTGATTAGGTGATTTAAGTTCTCTGTGTTATGTATATGAAAAAAATGTTAATGTTCGGGGATTCTATCCAAAAACTAAAAGAAACATGCCTACATACAATCAAGCGGCAAGACGAAGTGGTAACGCTTTTCCAAACAGCCCAATCAAAGATATTCTCGCCTAATCCAGACTCCCGACGACGCACGGTGAAAAAAACGTTATTCAGCACTGTCATCGCCAATCTTATTCCTAAAATGACTTTCTTTACTGAATCAGTTTTTGATAAAGGCATTAAATAGGCAATCTCACATAAACAAACCAGGCGAATCTGTTCCACAATACACACCATCATATTGGATTTAGGGATAAAATTAGAAACACCTTATAAATGCCAACAGAAATATACACTATCTCATCCACCAAGCCGCAAAAAAACAAAGCACAAACCATAAAAATTATTGAACCATTTTTGTAGAAAAAAAAAAAAAATTTTTGAAACAAAAAGTTTCAAATTCTTTTTAAAATATTAAAAAAAAAATACAAAAAAACAATTTTAGAAAATGTTTTTACTAAAATCTACTCCAAAACATAAAAAGATTTAATGTAAGAAAAATCGTTGAAAGCAAGTGAGTCATTAAGAAAGTACCCATCGGTTCTATGGCAGGTACAGTAGTTTATAGCGGTTGAAAACAATAATGGTTTTCATAAGAAGATATACTTTAAAAAATTAACATGATAATTTTTTTTTTAATCGTAGGAGGCATTTTTGAGGAAACTTAGTTTTTCTAAACTCGGTATATGGCAGGCACCGTTATTGTAAACAATTTATTTTTACCTCCGATGCAGTAAAGTCAGTTGATGACCCGCAAAATTTTATAATTTTGTCAGCGATGAACATTTTTTATTATTCTCTTAAGATGATGAAAAATGTCGGATGACAACTCCAAAGAGGGTATAAGTATTAAGCAAACAGCAACCAAAAAATTTGAAATAGGGTAACCGCATACTTTAATACCCATTTTAAGGTTGGCATCCGACATTTTTCTAGAAAGAAAGTCAACGCTAAAATTTGATGTACAACTTAACGTTTTACTTCACCAAAATGCATAAACATAATGCTCTGCTGTGATCCTGGTCATATGGTATCTACGGTAATGAAAGTGCTGACAAACTGGCAAGAATGGGATCAACACTTGATCCTAATCAGGCAGAATCATCAGTTTAGATCACACCCTGTAACCTTAAACAGGTAATCGAGAAGAAAGTGCTAGCCAAAACGAACAACAGATAGAGTTCACTTGAAACCTGTGTTATAACAAGAAAGTTATTACCTAATTTTAGTAAACAAAGAACCGACAATGTCAATCATCTAAATAAAAAGTCCGTCTCTCTCTCTCTTAGTGAGTATCACTACTGGCCAAAACCAACTGATGGGTTAACATAGAAAGAAGATGAAACTAAGTATGGACGTTAATGAAGATATCGTGCACTTTCTTTGCCACTGCCCTGCGCTGTGTCATCTTTGAAACAAGCTCCTTGGTAGCCACTTCTTACGACCTTAAAGAGCTCTCTGAGCTTCCAAGCAAAAGCATATTAAAATTTACTCATGCCACAAAATGGCTTGAAAATTCGTGATCATTATCAACGAACGAAACAACACACTTACACTTCTCCCTAACACCAGCAATTGCCGCCACTGACGTGCGAAACAGAACAGAACAAGTTGTACGGCACATAGGATTCAACATATGGGAATCACAATCCCTAGGGTATCACAATGGATCTACATTGATCTAAGTGTGACGGTAACAAGATCAACTGTCAGCCCTTTTACCTAACCTAACCTAACCTAAGTAATCCGACGGTTGCCACTTGGACTATGACTTTATGTTAACTAAATTGACTGAGCAAAGGAAATATTATTTAATTTAATGAAAGAAAATACTTTAAAAATCTATAAATTTTCTGCCTTTTTTTCAGTTTTAAGCTTAAAATTCATCTAAAATCTACATTCTGTAGAAAAAGAAAAAGTTTTTCAGGCACCAGGTTAAAGATACAAGATAAAGAGTGATAAAAAAATGCACTGTACTGATTACTTGAGGTAAACGGTCACACACTGAGCTAAACGGTCTAGTTCAGAAGTGGGCAAACTTCCTTAATGGGGGGCCAGAAAATTTAAGAAACCGCAGAGGAGGGCCAGAGTTATTTGAAAAATGCATTTTGTTTTGAAACGTGTGAGATGTATGAAATTGCTTTTGCCATAATATTTTCGAATGCAGGTTCAAGCTGTGACGAAGTAACTTTCAGCAGTGCGAAAAGGTGTTCTTCAGTAAATCGGTTTCTAATTGAGTTTTTCCGCAATTTCATGGTCGAAAAAGTCTGCTCGCACACGTACGACGAAGCAAACATCGCCATAATTTTCTGGGCGTGAGAAGTCATCTTCGGGAATTCAGCTTTCGGCAGTGTTCTATAAAATTCTATTTTGTTGGAATTTAAAAGAACAGTTGTTTTGATTGGGTGCTGCACTGCATGCCCCTAATCTGCAGATACATTTTCCGGGTCTACATTAAACGGCATCGAGAAAACATCCAGCGACGACTGAATGTTCTAAAAATCTTGAAACCTAGTTTCGAATTCTGTGTAAAGTTTTTTCAACGCCTGACTGACTCACTCACTGGTGACACGGATTTAAAAAGTGGAAAGTGAGTTAAATCGTTCTTATTCATGCAGATATAAAATAGAGAAAGCTGGGTTTTAAATGATTTTAGACAACCCCAATGGCATCAATTAGCGTTGTTACTGTTTTTTGCGATAAGCTGACAGACTCAAACTTTTTTTTCTGGGCAAATAATACTACTCATTCTCACCATGCAATCTTTAACAGACGCTCCTTCCGAGTATGGTTTGTTCTTTTTAGCAATTTTATAAACCACAACATATCCAGCCAGTGTAGAAGCCTTTTGAATAGTGTTTCACTTTATAAACATATTTCTTTGACCAGTCATTGTTTTTTTTAGGTTTTCCGCATTCAACTTCTTTTCTGCGTCATTCATCAAAGCATATTTAGTTTTAGCATACTTAGTGTTAAAATGGCGAGTGAAGTTGAAATCTTTAAATACCGCCACTGCTTAATTACATATAAGACATACTGGCTCACCATTATATTCAGTAAAGAAGTATTTCCAAGCCCACTCTTCTTTAAACAGCCGACACTCGGAATCAACCAAAACAGTGAAAGCAACTACAACTACACGGGTTTGATTTCACTGGTTTGCTCTTTGCTCTCTGCTCCAATCTGTTTGTTCTTAGAATTTAATAGCACATACTTCATACTTCTGGACCGTCAAAATATAATTATCGCGGGCCATATACCAGTCATGTCGAAGGACCTTCGGGGAGCCGGATTAAATGCTTTCGCGGGCTGGAGTTGGCTAGCGGGCCGTACTTTGCCCATCACTGGTCTAGTTCTACAGATTTATTCATCAAAATATTATGTTCCTAGGTGATTACTATAATTTAACTACAAAATGTTCCCCAAAAACACGTGAATGACTTTCGATTTAATTTTTTCGAGCTTCAATATCTAAATACGAAAAAAAAAAAGACCAAAACCATAAACCTGTCAATACCATGATAGAAAATTTCAATTTAAATTCTGTCGATATTTTGATAAATTTAGATTTCTACGTTCTTTTGATTTGTCCACCCACAAACATCATAAGAGTCACGTTCGAATCAGGACCTCTACAACATTTGACTCATTTTCAGCAAATTTACAGATCAAATCGAACCGAATTATTTTTAATCCAAATGACAATATCTTGAAAATGTAAAATTGTTTCCCGCAGAGCAAAAACCTAAGAATAAAATCGAATTGTATATTTTTGTCTTCCCACATTGGTCCACAAGGCCCTGTAGGCATCACACACACACACACACACTACACACAACATCTCGAAGCCCTCATTTAGCATTCATATTTCCAATTTATCAATTGTTTCCGGGAATTGATTTTGATTTACTAGCTACCGGCATAGGTTTGTTTGCCTTTTATACCCATTGATCTCCTGATGGAGTCCCCATACTTCAAAGTATTATGTTGGAGAAGATGAAGAACAACAACAACCACTCGATATCCCAGAGTCCGAACAAACAGAAGTCATGAGGAGCAGCACAGCGTCCGTCCGGTCTGCAATATGTGTGAGTGTAATCGCGATGAATCCTTCTTCGACGAATCGATTCGGACAACATGACAAAATAGCATTTCATCACACATGCTGCATGCTACATGCTGTTGTTGGTGCAGCTATTCGTGTGTTGCATGTTTTAACCAGTTTTTCTTTCACCATTGCAAGAGCAGAGATCTTCGATGATGGTGAGTGTGTTGTGTTGTGTTGTTGTCTCCTGAGCCCACATGAAGAAGGAACGCAATTTATGTAAATCTTCTCAGGTGCCTCCTGGATTCTGATGGGTACCTACCTTGCCTACCCATGAATCTGACAAAATGAAAACTGTCTGGGAATTTATGTATTTTCTATGCTTTTTTTTACAAAAATCAATTGATTTTTTTTCTTCGGAAAACGTGTACTCACACTTTCCAGAGTCTTAGGCGTTTGTTTCCAATTTCCGTGGCTATCCCCAACTTTTCAAAGAATATACTGAGAATAAAGTTTCTTTACGGTAAACAACATGCTCTGGAATCAAGGCCATAACATCAGGAACATCCCACGTGTGAGTTTGATTTTTGTTTTGTTTTTTTTTGTCCATAATCGTTCAAATGGAATTTCTTTTTCGTGTGAACAAGTTCTTGGAGGAACCTTTTCTAGTATGCCAAATCCCACACAAGAATTGGTTTTTAGCATTTCTGTCAAACAATATCAAATCGACCTAAACAACATGCAACATCAAGCAGTTTTGTGTAAGGTTACTCAAATGGAAATTGTATGGGTAAAATGTTCAAGTGTTAACACTTGTTCTAGTTTTGCAGGCTATTAGAATGATTATATTTATTCGTGTTGCCGTAGTATAAAACCAACAATTTATACAACATCTATGGAAATTAAAGAATGTAGCGTTTGTTGGCGTTCAGTCAGGTACTTACACTAACTTGGGAAATCTATTTCCGCTAAGATTAATGTGTTAAAAAATTGAAATAGGTGGCACTATTGTCAATTTATATGCAAATTTTCAATACAATTTTTTAAGCAATTTACCAAAAAAATAATAAAATCAAAATATAATACAGATTATCTTTGAGATAAATTTTCGAAAATATGTTTAATACCACAAAAACACATAAAAAATGCGTTTAGTACCGTGGGAAAAAGCTTAGAATACCGTTAAAAATGGCGTAAAAATTTACGGAGAAAAGCATGAAAAGTTTCTGCAAAATACAGTCCGTAACACGACAGGCTGACTGGTACTACATTCTACATTTTTGCTGATCAACAAGGCAACACTACTATTACTGAGATTGGAAGAAGTTTTAAGATTTGTATAAGTTAACGTTATTTTCGAGGGTAATTTAGTTTGAAGTCACTACAAAAATCATCACATCATTTTTTTGTCACATTAGAATAGCCTCACTGCATTTAAAATAGTTAAAATGACAATTATTTGATTATTATTTGTTTTAACAAAACACTTCTAATATATTTTTTGAAGTAAATCAAAAAATTTAAGAGCTTTGCACCCCTCTTACTTTTGATAACAGTCAGCTCCGCTTAACTGGCAGACTAAAATTGCAGAAAATTTGTTTCAGTTAAGCGGAGTTTTCTTTTAAACGAACTTCGGATAACTGAAACTACCTTCACATAAGCGGAGTTTTACAAAAAAAAAAGTTCGAGTATGAAGAAATAAGAAATATTTTGACATTTCAAATTGAAATTAATGTTTAATTGTAAATTCAGCGACAGCATTCAGTGATATTTCCATTTATGCGCAGCTGAATAGGTGAAAATATTCTTTTGAGTCAAGATATTTTTTTGAAGTTAAACTTCTTTACCGGCGATTAGAAAAATATTAAACCAGTAATAACACATAGATTTTTTCAGACCATTATTACTGGTTTTTTTCACACAGACACTATAAGTAGAGAAACAGTAACAACACACTTACATTTTATACTGTTTTTTTTTTTTCATTTTGTTTGAAACACATTAAATTTATTAAATTACAGAAGTCAGCCATTGTTATTGATATTCTGACTGATTTATTTTTTACACTATTAGTGGTAGAAAACAACTAAATTCACCAAAAGATAGGTGGTATAATGTAAGATTCTGATATGACGGGATTTTTCGAAATTCCACCGGAAAGTAAGGGTAAAATGGGACAAAAGACAAACTTGTTTTTCTATATATCGAAAAGTATAATTGTTAGAATTATGAAATAAATTTAATTGAATGGATAAATTGAAATAATAATGAGTTTTTAACTTTAGTTTAACTTTTCAAGTTAAAAATTATTTTCCAATATCAAATATTTTTTTAGACGTTTGAAAATGATGTAATTATGGATACAGTTGATCATTTCTTAAAAAATGTACATTGAAAGATAATAAAAGAAGTTAGGAGTCTTTTTTCGGTTTTCGGTTTTTTTTAGCTTTAAAAAACAAATACGTTTTTGAAAGTTTATGTGGGTGGTTTAATTGATTTTAAAAATCAGGGAATAGTGGGAAAAATATTTTGTATTATTTTAGGCTTAGGTGTTGTCTATAAACGAGTGAAAAAATTAGATTTTTAAACATTTTTTTCAATGAATAACAGCGAAAATAAGATTTTTCAGTCCAAATTTTTTGACCGTTTCCAACAGTATTTTATTTTTATCTTTTTTATTTTTATATTTTCAAACTTGAAATTTACACAGCCATTAGATATTGGGTAAATGCATTTTTGTACAAACTTTGACAATTTTCTGTAGTCTGTAAACCGACATAACGGTAAAAAGAGTTTTGTTTACGCGGTGCTAAATTACTATTTACATAAGCCTCATAAAACTATGATTCAACTTTATTGAGCATCATGATCAAATTTCCTTTAATTAATATCTCACCTAACTGTACAGTACATGCTATAAAAGCTTCACAAGCTCACAAAGAGTTTTACCGAAATTCAACAAAATTCAACAAAATTGTCTGCTTTTGTCGTCGGA
The DNA here is from genome assembly GCA_948107695.1 of Meliscaeva auricollis. NCBI lineage: Eukaryota > Metazoa > Arthropoda > Insecta > Diptera > Syrphidae > Meliscaeva > Meliscaeva auricollis. The sequence continues at coordinate 26,682,464 of OX403619.1, read as the reverse complement.
CTCGACCAGCCACCAGTGGCAGTGGAGAACGGTACCGTTGGCTCACAATTGGATTCGAGATGGTTCGCTTATAAAATTTGTAATCTTCTTGTTTCTTATTGGATTTTTAAGATTGAGGTGTCTAAATTTAGACGAAATATTAGACTACAACAAGGGGTAATTTTTTGTATACAGTTACATATACAAATAAAGAGTAAAAGGTGATTAAGAGCAAAACCAATTTTTGTTTTCTTATTCTTTTTGCAATATGGTATGAAATTTGTTTGAATTTCATGAAATAATGTTCTGCAATATTGTTGGTAAAAGTGTTTTTGATAATAAATAAATATTTTTAAGCATAAAAATGCATATTTACATTCAAATCTGTAACTTAAGTTTTAGTTTCATTTTTTTGACAAATTTAACAGATTCTATTAGATAAAATGTTGGTCTATAATACTCCATAAAAATATTGGGTAATTAATTTTATAAACAGTGCCACAGAGGTCGATAAGTGAAAATATGTTTTTAATGAATGCGTTAAAAAACGTTAAAAAAAAGACTGTAAATGATATATTACAGAAAAAACATCGATCATAATGCACTTTTTATGCTCCTTTGACCAATTATACCATTCAAAACATCTGACTATGTCTGCTTAAATAATTTTAATTTTCTTATAAAATGCAACAATTATTTTGATATACAATTTGTTTCACTAAGACACTAACAAGCTTCGCAATATCATGAAATAATATCAAAAATAGTATAAAATCTATCTCTCACAAATCTGTTAAAAAAAATGAAAATATCCTTTTCACGTAAAAAAAATAGCTTTTAACTTTAGTAAAACTTAACCGATTTTTTAAGTTGAGGTATCCATAGAAAGATTAAAATCTCAGTAAAAAAAATCAAATATATGTTTTACTTAAGTTGTGTAAATATAGGTATACAAGGAAAAAATTATATTTTAACATTATGTACCGAAATTTTTTAATTTTAATATAATCTAATAACAGACCGTTGATCAGGTCATTTTGAAGTATCCAACATTAATTTATCGAAAACCATTTGAAAATGGCCGAACGCAAAAATAAACCAAATTACAAGGGTTTGGTCGATAAAATATCAATTACAGACATATATGAAATATTTGAATTAATTTCACAAAAAAGCATGACATGTTTCTTTGGGAAAATTTACCTTCTAGAACTTTTTGCAACTAAATACTTTTACACATCAAAAAAAAAAAAAAAAACTATACAAAAATAAATAATGATAGGAAGTATAACTTCTTGCGCCCGTACATGAGTACACACTTCTTTTTTTTGTTCAAGATAATTTGGAGATGCCTCAACATATTTCTGACAAAGAATTTACGGTCCCGAACATTTGTTTTGCACCAAAAGAGTTTTGTTAATATTTTATTCTTAGTTTTCTTTGATTGAAGACTACTTTTTAGATAATTTTTCCGTTTTCATTTAGTTTGTTAATCATTTTTACTTTGATTTTGACGCACAATAAAAATTTTTCGTTATGTTTTCATAAATATTTCGCTGTCGATTTGGAGACCTGAGAAAATTTTTTTTTGCTTCAGGTGCGTAACAGACTGAAGATTTGCGTTCTTAAAAAAAAAAAAACAAAATATACTGAAACAACCTACATTTTTTTGAGAAGATTGAAAATTTAATTTGATTTCTAAAAATAAATTATCAAAAAAAAGTGAAACAAAATGGCAACTTTATGCACATTCGGATTTATTTTCTTCATTCGTGTCATTCTCATAAAATGAATTTCTTTTTGGCCTTCGCAGACTTTTTCATCCAATTTTCCTGGTACTTACCCCAGCTCTTTGAACTGCACAAAAAGTGCATCTAAAAATATGCAAATGAGGCACATCGCATCTGATTGACTGAGAGCAGCTATATACTATACCAATGCCAACAGTAAGCTGCAACACTGACCAAGTTAAACTATCGATGTTTCTCCCAGTTCGTTATTGTTTTGGGTGCGGTGTGGACTCTGTGAACTGTGAGTGGGATGACGACCGACGACGCGGCGACCGACGACGACAAAAATGATGTATGAAAGTATATAGCAGAGGTATAACCCCAGTTCGGCTGCAGAGAAGTCCATTTGGGACCACTATACTACCGGCTTTCTACTTATAATAACTGTTGATATCTGTTTTGAAGAGACTCTTTTGAAATTTCAGAAGCAGCAGAGGAGAGAACTCAACTCAAACCTATAAACTATCTACAAAAAGGGAGTCAATAAGCATTATGCAGAGTAGAACCAAAACCAAAACTTGAACAGTGCACATTTGAACATTGCTTTGGCTTCAACTACAATACTGAAGAACTTCAGACTTCGCAGAGCATAAGTGTATTGTTCCAGGTATTGTTCCAGAATGACGATAGTAGGAAGTGTAATTTTCGATCGATTGGACAAATTTGAATAAAATATGCAAAATACATCCAAAGTCAAATGGCTAAAAGAGATTTCTGACCAAAACTTTTTTTTTTTTTTTTTTCTATCGATTCTTGTTCTGGGAAGAAGTAGTATTTTATATTTTATTTTATTTTTTTAAATTTATTTTACCAAAAATTCACGAAATCTCTCTGCTGGATTGAAGTTGTGTGATTTTTGTTGTTTGCCTTTAATATGAAAGTCATCTTCACATGAACATGATGGTGATGATGGATATTTTTGTTTTTTAAAAATCTGTTTGGGATCTGAAAGGGGATTTTGAATTGGTTGTGGTTTTCAATATGAAACGAGAGAGATAGATTTACCATAATACTAAAAAAGGAGCTTGTTTTTTAAGCTCTCATTTCTATGAATTGAAATTGGTAGCAGGGACTGTGTATTTATATTTTCGAAGTAAAGGCTTGTTGGTTTTTTGATCTGAAATGATTTACTGATATTTTTATGAACATTTCTGGGAAATGACTCTGTGGAAAATGCTACTTCTAGTGCGTTTTTTGACCATAATAACTGGGAATTGAGTTTAAGGACAAATTGCCAACCTACACTGTGTAGACGTGTGGTTCACAATTTTTTTTTAGCCCGTGGCGCGGTGCAACTACAAGTTTAGTATTTTGTAGCGACACAGCAAATTTGCGACCAAAAAAGTTCCTGGAAGGAAAGTTTTGTAGTAGTTTTGATTTCTTTCAAAAAATTAATACCGCAGAAAGAATCGTTGAAAAAAGAGAAATTCAAAAATCAAAAGCGTTGATCATCGCGAAATACAGTACGAAAAAGCTTTTGAAGTCATAAAAAGGGTATAATACCGCTTGAAAAATCTTGGAAAGTAGCGTAAAAAGGGTGTTAGATCGAAAAAAAAAAATATCACGAACAACCGTGACTAAAAAGCACGTAAGATTGTGGAAAAAAACACTTATTACCGTGGAAAAAAAGTATGAAATACCGCGAAAAAGTCAAGAAAGCTGCGGAAAAAAGCGTGAATAGTTACTGAATAAAGAGGGAAAATATGCGAAATACCGAGGACTACCGCAATAAAAATCGCGGAATACTTTGGAAAGAAACGTAGAATGCTAGTGAAAGATCTCGGAAGAACGCAGAAAAGCTAAAAGTCATGAGAAAAGCGCTTAGTACACCGAGAAAAAGGGTAAAATATGATGGAAAAGTGAAGAAGAGAAGCAGGGTAAAAAGCGTGAAAGATGGCAGAAAAATATGCAAAATACCACGGACTACCGCCGGAATACTGTGAAAGTATCAGGATATACCATAAGAAGTAAGAATGATAATAGCCATGAGAGCGGTAAATAACACGAACAAAAAACTTAAAATACTGTGAAAAAAGTGAAGAAAGTGACAGAGAAAAGCCTGGAAAGTTACGAAGAAAGCGGAAAATCAGTTGCACCGAAAAAAGTGTAACATACCGCGAAAAAAAGTATGGAAAGTTGTGGAAAATACAAAATACCACGGACAGCCGCTGAATAAAACTCCGTAAGACTTTGAAAAACATCCCAGAATAAAAATGGAGAAAAGCAATAAAAGTCATAAATAAAAGTGCTAAGTACCATTAGAAAAGCCGTAGAAATGATTTAAAATGCTAAATTCAAAACTTTTTAACAGTCAGTAAGCCAATGACTGAAAATGGAAAATCTTGCGGGTCCAATAAAAGGGAACTGTAGTTGTTGTAGACACTACAAATGTAAGCACAACATGAAAACCGTTGTGTCAGGTCAGCTAGCAGAAAATCTTAAGCTTGTACTGAAAAAGGCGGAACGAAGTCCGCCGGGTTAGCTAGTCTTTAATATAATTTTTATATTTTATATAGATCTAACTCAAGGTGTGTCCAAGCTCACTTTGGGAACCCCTAGTGAGATTGATGGTTCTGGGATATTCTACGAATTGCACCTTGCAGCGGAGGTTATGTTTCCTTGACGTCATAACCTGGGGGCTGAGATTAGAAGAACTTTTTGGCTGGAGTCATGGGCGTACACGTGATAAGACGGAGGGGATAGCACCCTATTTCTTTCGAATTCTATATGCAGTAAACTTTGTTTCAAAGGCTACTTGTCTTAGTTAAAAATTGGAATATTTTAATATAATTGTGAAAAATGTAATTTCAAAGTAATCTTCTTTCTTACCGAGCGTCTGAAACGCGGTTCCCGTAAGGCTAGTGCTAATGCAACCACGCGGCTGCTGTGTGGCTCCCGTTGGGCTCCCATACAGCTAACGCGTGGCTCCCGTGGGGATAGTGCGCGGGTCCCGCGTCGCTACTCCAACACTCTCGCGGCTATTGCGTGGCTTCCGTGCGGCAACCGCTTGGCTACTAAACAGCTTCCGAACGGCTAACAACAGCTACCACGCTGTTAACACTCTACTGCGTAGTGTAGCTAACGCACGGTTCCCGTGTGGCTAACGAGGGCCTTCCAAGCAGCTACTCCAAGGCTCCCGCGTGGCTCCCCCGTCCTATTGTGCTGCTACCCTGGGGTTACCGCATGGCTATTACACAAATCCCGCGCAGCTAACACCTGGGTACCATTCTGCTAAAACTCTACCGCACGCTGTGGCTAACACACAGCTCCCGTGCGTCTAACAAGGGGCTCCCACGCGGGTACTCCAAGGCTCTCGCGGGTCTCCCCGTGTCTATTGTGCTGCTCCCGTGCGGTTACCACGTGGCTATTACACAGCTCCCGCACAGCTAAAACGCGGCTTCCACGCTGCTAGCACTCTACCGCGCGGTGTGGCTAACGCACAACTCCCGTGTGGCTAATGCGCGACTCACACGCGGCTCACACGCGGCTACTCCAAGACCCTCGCTTGACTCCTCGTGGCTATCGCTTAGCTCCCGTGTGGCTACCATGTGGCGGTTTAGAATAATTGTGCCAAAAAAGAAAACTTGGATAATCATTAGCGTATTGGGAAAACAAAATCTACAAAGACCCACACAATGATCGTCCCTAAACAAATTAATTGCCCGACAAACATGTAGACATTTCCATCATCAACACCGATAAATTTGCCTTCAGTGTGAATGAGAAAAATTAAGGACACCATCGTCAACGCACTAAAAATCAACCAAGCTACACTATTTTTTGCTCAATCTATTCGCTCTGCACCCTTGCACACCGACACCGACACCACACTCTCATGGCAATGACCATCATCAAGATCATGTCGGCTAAGTGCATGTCCGGGATTGATAGCACAACTCGGCTAATCCAAATCTTCTCGTATCGTTGCGTCGTCGTCGTTGGTTGGTGCGATGGTTTGTGAGAATTTCCTCTTCTGTATGGCAACAACTAAATAGCAAGCAAGCTCATCCGGTCTGTGTTTTGTTGTTTATGTTCAACCAACCGCTTCTCGAGTATAAAGCAACTTTGTACCCCAGAGAAGAGATACTCTCCTTTGGAGTTGCATTAATCCGCCGATGAATGCAACACCCCAAAAGTGCTCTTCATAGCTGCAGCAGCACCAGCAGTCCTCACCCGCGTTATGCTCAAGCTCACTGCTCACATATGGCCGAGTATAAGACTAATGCGAGGATTTAATTAAAATATGCAAATCGGTGCTATGGCATTGATCAAGTGCTGATTTGTTTTTTTTTTTCTTTCTTTCTGTTTCATATATGAAGAGCGCGCGCCCTTTAATGTTGGATGCGAATGCTACCCAGAGCATCTACACTCAGAAAAAAAAACAAAGGCTGATATGAATAAAACGGAGCATGTGCTCAGAGTAGATACTCAGTGATATATAGTGAGTAGATGCTCATGAAAATGTAGGTACATATGTGTGCAAGAGTTTGATGCTTACCAAATGGAGTAACTGCTCCGCAAATCGTACACTTGAGTAGATGCTCATTTTTATTCATATCACCCAAAAGACTCAGTTGAAAGCCTTCTAAAGAGAATCTTGAAATACTTAAATTTTGGGCAAAAGTAATTTTTTTTACAAAATCGTTCGAGTCGTTTTTGAAAACCATTTCCTTGTCTTCTATCAAACATTTCTCTCTGAGTGCAGAAGATTTGATATGGATAAACCGGAGCACGTGCTCAGAGTAGATACTCAGCGTAATATAGTGAGTAGATGCTCATGAAAATGTAGGTATGTGTGCAAGAGTTTGATTCTTACCAAATGGAGTAACTGCTCCGCAAATCGTAGACTTGAGTAGATGCTCATTTTTATTCATATCACCCAAAAGACTCAGTTGAAAGCCTTCTAAAGAGAATCTTGAAACACTTAAATTTCGGGCAAAAGTAAATTTTTTTACAAAATCGTTCGAGTCGTTTTTGAAAACCATTTCCTTGTCTTCTATCAAACATTTCTCTCTGAGTGCAGAAGATTTGATATGGATAAACCGGAGCACGTGTTCAGAGTAGATACTCAGCGTAATATAGTTAGTAGATGTTCATGAAAATGTAGGTATGTGTGCAAGAGTTTGATTCTTACCAAATGAAAAAACTACTCCGAAAATCGTAGGCTTGAGTAGGTGCTCATTTTTATTCATATACAAAGACTCAGTTGAAAGTCTTCTAAAGAGAATCTTGAAACACTTAAATTTCGGGCAAAAGTAATCTTTTTTACAAAATCGTTCGAGTCGTTTTTGAAAACCATTTCCTTGTCTTCTATCAAACATTTTTCGCTGAGTGCAGAAGATACCAATATTTTTACTGGGGAACTTGAGCAGAAAAAAAAGCAAAATTTATTGCGAATTTAATTTTTCTTTCTGTTCGCGACCTTTTCACAGAGTTTTTTTTACTTTTTTTTTTTGCTTGTTGTCTGTTGGTCGTTTGGGAGGATTATTTAAAGTGGTGTGCGGTCTCTACTCTTGGGGCTCAGGTATCCTGCCTTAAACTTAGTTTGTAATTTTTCAGATTTTTGTTTTCCAGCAAAAATATGTGTGTGCCTGCGTCTTCGAATTATAGAAGGTACCTGCGAAAAAAAAATTCGTGAACCCTTATCAAGGTATAGCCGACTAAAAGAGCTTAATTCTGGTGTGGTGGTGCTTGCTGGAGCCTCGCCGTAGTCAAAGTCGATGCAGCAAAACAATGAACGATGAACAACAACCAAGCCAGCAACATTCTCTGCTCTTAATTTATCGCTAATTGTTACGTCAGTCTGGATTTTATTTCGATGTTTTTCGTTCTGTTGTTGTTTTTGTTTTTTTTTTTTAAGGTTTTTTGATAGTGTCTCGCAAAGGACGGAAAAGATTTATCATTTTGAGCTGACTTTCAGTGGATTGGGGATACCGAATAATAAAAAACAACTATCTTAAGGTAGAACCCTGAGAAAAAGGTGCGCTTTTGAATTGTGATTATGGTGGAACTTATTGGTGATTCATGATATGGCCTAATAGATAGTTTGTCGGACTGATTTCCATGGAAGTGCGAGAGTTCATAAATCAATTTTGGTGATAATTTGTCGGGTGAAGAGTTCTAATTTTAAAGATTTTTTTTGTTTTGTTTTATGATTTTTTTGGAGGATTTTTGACAGCTTAAGACAAATTATTTAATAGGTCTTGGAATTGGATGAAATCTCATCAGAAATAATTCGGTATTTTTCTTTGGAAATAAAATAAAGAAGCATTTGAAGTGTTGGTATCTTAATTGTATGGAGTGAATTCAAGCTTGCCGATCAGATTTTTTATTGTTGTTTTTGGGAATTGTAATAAATTATACACTTTTTTTTATTTAGGGAGAGGAGGAGGTGATAAGTTGTTTGATAAATGTGTATTTTGGCAGACGAAAAAATACATTTTTCGTTGATCATGCTATGTTTTCCAACTTTGGCATTCAGATCTCCCATAATCATTATGATGTCTCCGCGAGGTGTATTTTTATAAGCAGCTTTCAGCTGGTTATAAAAAAAGGATCTTTTACTTTAGGAAGTGAGGTATTTGTTGGGGCGTAACACTGTATGATGGTGACGCGACGTACTCTAGTCCGAAACCTTGCCCTTAGTATCCTGTCTCCTAGAGGCTACCATGAAATCAGGCTATTGGGCGCAGTTTTGGTAAGTAGCAGCACAACGCCTGATTCCCCGACACTTCCGGGCTCTTTTTGTTAGCGGAATTTGAGTCAGTTACGAAGAATGCTAGCCTTCGTAACCTATCCTAGAAAGTTAGGAACTTTTGTATTATAGTGTTCTTAGTTTTGTTCAACAATCGCGCTCATAAGTTTAGCAGGTCATGTCGGGTTGGACGAAACCAGTATCCGGTGGTTACCACGAGGAGGTAAAATAAGCCAAATTGATGTGTAGAGAAAGTTGCGGATCACTGGAAGCCATCATCTATCATCATTTGTTCTCAAAACTTTTTCACGAATGATTGATATCCACTTAAGAACCAGCATGGACATCAGACTTCTGTCTACGGCTCAACATGCAAAGGAGTAAATCGGTGATAACAGCTCTTCACACACTGATGAGAACCATCGAATACTCCCTCCATAATAGAGAGTATATTATGGTCGCTTTCCTAGATATACAGGGCGCTTTCAACAATGTCGACACATCTGCAATCACGTCTGCACTGTCATCTCTGGGGGTGGAAAGATCACTTGGAGATTTGATCAATCAGATGCTAACTAGCAGGATTATCAATTCAAAGCTGGGCGATTTTTCTGCAAAAATATCTTTCAGTAGAGGGACGCCGCAAGGCGGTGTCTTATCTCCACTTCTCTGGAACCTTGGCGAAAAAAGAAGTCCTGTCTTGGCTTAAAGAAAACGTCATATCAAACCAAGATATTCGTATTTTCTCGGACAGCCAAGCAGCTATTAAATCTCTGGATTCTGTCTCTACCAACTCAATAACAGCCTTCAACTGACGATCATCTCTGATGGAGATGGCGCAGCAGTTCAATATTCACCTATGTTGGGCGCCGCGCCGGGCCATAGGGACATTTTCGGAAATTGTAGAGCTGACGAACTGGCCAAAAGTGGAACACTAATAATACCTTTATTACCAGAAAAGGTAAATATAAGTATTCCCGGGATAAGTAATAGGTGTTAGAACTGGACACTGTCTAATAGGCAGGCACGCGACACGGCTTGGAGTTCTCTCCAATGATTTCTGCAGAAGCTGCATGGGCGAAGAGGAAGAGGAATCGATTTCCCCACTTTATCGCAAAGACGAACCCTCTATCTAGGGCACTTCTACTATAACGACCCCAGTGATCTATCAAATATAGATGCAGGTAACCTCGCTCGAAGTGGTTCAACGATTAGGAGGAAAGTTTTTATAAAATTCAATGTGGTCACTAAACTTTGGTCTAAGTGTATCGGCACTCCTGCCGGTAGCCACGTCAACCTAACCTAACCTAACCTAACCTTACTAAAATTGCGACCACGTAAGTTATTTTTAAGAACGGAGAGCCCTAAAGTAAGATGGTCACATTTCTTATCCGAATTTCAACGCTATCTTCCGAACTGTAAGCTTTTCACACAATGAACTCGATCGATTTATGAGTTCAATAGTCATCTTCATCTCAGTTGGTCGAAGCAACACTCTTTTCTTTTCTCAAATGAAAACAAAGAAAAAAAAAAAAAAGCTCCATAAAAATCGCTTGCGTTGGTGGTGTAGATTATTGCAACTTAATTAGAGAGTTTGTTTGGTGCTTGTAATGGCGGTTCCAATGCACATCCGTAACCACACCACAGCAGTCCAAAGCATTCCGTATTGTGTGTTATGCCTTAGCCTAGCCTTAAAGACAAAACGACCGTCAATGTGATGACGGTCAGGGTTGAGAGAAGCCACCTCAAAGTGGAAGACACAAGCGCCCACGCTTAGCCGCAAACTCCAAAAGCTATACGGGTAAACTACATCAGATGGTTGGAGCCAGCAGAAGGATTGGATTTCCGCTGAGAGCTGCGAGCTCACCACACCAATGCTGCCATAGTCTTCTGCTTCATTCATTTTGTGCGTTGTTGGAGTTTTAGAGTCCGAATTGAAGTTTTTTTCTATTTCTGTCCGCGTTTTGTTTACGAACCGCTCACCTGCGATGTGTCCCAGTTCAGCATCAGGCAGAGCATTTAACATCAAATGGACGAGGCACGACTATGCGGACGTTTGGGTGATGAGGACTTTGCGGACTACATTGTCGACGACAACGAAAACGACGACGACGACGACGATAGGACATCAGCGACGACACTACTATGACAACGACTCCAACGAATGATGATGACGGTGAAATCAGAAATCCGCCCTGGGAAATAATAGCGTTTTTCTGCTGGTGGGTCTTTGGGGTTTCGCGTGGAACGACATGTGTAGTTGGACATGTTTAACACCGCTTTACTGCAACAACGACCAGCGACCGACGACAACAATATGTGATTCTAAATGAAAACGTTCTTAGTGTGATGCTGGAAATTATGCAGGAATGCATTTGTACTGTGTTCTATTTCGGTTGGACCCAAGAGTCACATCGTACAGCCAGGTGGTGATGGTGGTAGTGGTGGATGTTGAAGTTGGACAATCTCTCTTTTATACCTATCAGAGGGAGATTTAGCGGAACTAGATGAAGATGTAGGGACTCTCGGGCTCGGTCGCCTATGCAATTGACGCCCACTTGCGGTTCGAAATCGAAATTAATTATTTTCCTATTGCGAATGAATTTGCCATTGGAGCACGGGGTTGTAATGGGTCATAAGTTATAGGCCGATTGTGGCATTTTAGCGAGGAGGAGAGAACTATTATAATAAAGGTGGGCGCTGCCGCCTGGATATATATGTAGGTACTAAGGTCGGTCGGTCTCATGGCGGTTTTCAATTTAGACTCTGAGGTTAGGGTCCTAGGGTTTACTATCTATATAAATTATGTTGCAAGAAAGTAGATGTTAGGCTTTGCTTAAATAACTCGATTTTCTTTAAATCTTGAGTTTTTTTTGTCTGGTCGCTAAGATACCTATACAGATTTTAAAAAGGCCCTTAAATCATATGATACTGGAACTGTTTATAAGATTAAAGAAAAACAAAGGTTAATCGGATTCGATAAAGTAAAAACCGGTAAACGTTCCCGTGGATAGTAAAAGCGTTTAGGTACACATCAACAGACACTTTATGGCATGGTACGATAAATCATGTCCTAATTCCGCATTTTCTGTTGAAGAACTTTTTGAAGATTTGTGAACTACCTGACACAAGTTTGGTAGAAGCAAATGTGGTTTTGACCATATTGAGCATACCCTTAGCGGAATAAAGAAGTTGCTACCCAAAAAAATAGTTAAAATAGTGAGACCCCAATAACCTACTGTTACTTACTTACTTTACCAAAAAAAGGCGCTAACTACAATTCAGGATTGACTATAGCTTCAACCAAAATGCCTCTCCAGCCAGCCTTTCCTGCCAGCTCTGTCCCTATCCGAAGCTAGTTGCCTCCAGTTACGCACTCCAAGTTGGTTGAAGTAATCCTCGAATTTTGTGCTTTCTTCAATTTTTTTCGAGTAATTCATTTAACAAAAAATACCTAGAAAAATTATTGCTTATACCCCTTATCGATTCTATAGAGGAAAACCATGCAAAATTCTAGTCAAATGAACCTTTTTTTGACAGTTTTAAGGTTGTGAACGCGACATTTTTAGAAATCCATAAAAAGTAAAAGAAAAACAATTCAATTTTCAGGCTTTTAGTAATTTTGGACTAAAAAACCTACTAAAAAAAAAAAGGATGTTTAAGTCAAATAAATTTTTCAACATATTGAGCCATTAAATATCTTCGAGAAGCGAGTAGTTTAAAAAATAATACTTTTCAAAAATTGCTAATTTTGTCGGAATCAAATATTTTTTTTTAAGTTGTTTTTCTTGCCAGAAGTCATACAAAAAAGTGGCCAAGACATAAAATTGGTAATTTTATCTTAATTTTTTCTACATTAACGGTCTTAGCGCAAAATGTTTATATTTTGGACTATACACCAAAAACAATTTTTTGTAAGTTTATCAATGATTTCTCATGTTTTCCGTGATAAATTTTGTTATGTAACTTCAGATTCATACTCAACATCCCAAAAAAACATAATGTTAGCTATAAAACGTATTACTTCAGAACTTTCCACAGCTAAAAACGCTTGAATTGGACTACAGAGAGTATTTTGGACAAATGATAAATTTCAATTTGCAATATCTTTGCACCGAAAGCGAATTTTTGAATGATTTCACTCCCATCCCATTAATAGTTTTGTAATAAAGTATTTACCAGCAAAGAAATTCGACGGTAAATGTACCAAAAAAAAGAATTTTTAATATCTTCATATTATTTTCAGATTCGTGTTCAGCGGTACAAAATCTTTTAGAAAAGTATAGGTACTTTGGTTTGAGGCAATTTTCGTTGCAGACCAGTGTAATCTATAATATACTTTTCTATGTGTTACCGTTGTCTTTGAATTGTTATTTTTTGTGTGAAATCTTTTTTTTTTAATTCTCCCTCTGCCTGAATGTTTATGACAGTTTTATTCTTTTTTTTTTTTTTGCACAATAACACGTTCTACTAGTTTGATTCATCTAATGATTAAAGTCTTTTTCTAATTTTAAAATTTATATGAAAATAATTTTTTTTTCTACACCAAACGCCATCTTTGTGCTTTTATCATCATCGACAACCGGGGTCCGGTCCTGGACTCTTTCAACAAGTCTCTCCACCTATCCCGGTCTCGAGCCGACGCCATCCAGTTGCGCACCCCAAGGCTTCGGGCGCCATCTCTCCAGCGCAAGCATGGTCTACGACGCTGCCATCTACCATAGAATGTACCACAAAAGACTTTTCGAGCAGGTTCCTCTTCGCTCATACGAGCTAGGTTCCCTGCCTACCGGAGTCTACCGAGCTTAATTTTTGTCACTATGTCTGCTTCAAGGTAGATTGCGTACAACTCATGATTGTACCGTCTCCGGAATCGTCCTTCCTCACATATGGGGCCAACAACTCTACGTAAGACTTTTCTCTCGAACGCGGCTAAGAGGTCACAGTGCCTTTTGCTAAGCACCCAAGTCTCGGATCCATGCATGAGTACTGGCAGGACCATGGTCCTGTACAGCAGCAGTTTTGAAGTTATGGTTAGATTTCTGGATTTGAATAGCTTTGACAGACTGTAGTAGGCTCTGTTGGATTTGAGAAGCCGCCCGCGTATTTCTTCTTCTATGTTGACCGGGTTATCCGGTCTTGTAGGATAGAGGAGAGTATCTTATAGGCGGTACTCAACAACGTCATACCTCTATAATTGCTGCACGTTGTGACATCTCCCTTCTTATGTATGGGGCATATGATACCTTTTCGCCAGTCTTCTGGCATTTCTTCATGCTCCCATACGTGCACTATGATATCATGAATTGCTTGACGTAAGGCTGGCCCGCGCCGTGGTGCAATAATTCGGCTGGTATGCCATCGGCTCCCGGGGCTTTGTTTTGCTTGAGCCGTCCTATAGCCTTCTCAACGTCTTCTATGCTTGGTGGCGGTAGCATAGGGTGTTCATCTTGAAGTAGTGGAGCCTCCACTTCTGCTGTGAGCTGACCATTTAGCAATTCTTTAAAGTACATTTCCCATCGCTCCAGTATGCTTTGTGGATCGGTGATCAGATTTCCCTCTCCATCCTTGCAGTATGTGCAGCGTGTTGTGTACTGCGTCATGTTTCTGACGGATTGGTAGAACTTCCGCGCCTGGTGCGGACCTCGCTCTCGGCTGTTATCTATTTAACAGGTTCTTCTCCCAGGCTGATTTTTTCTGTCTGTGAAGCCGTTTTTCTATTCTTCTGAGCTCTTTGAGATTTTTGCATTGCTCGGTACGCAACATTCTTACGTTCAGTCGCTAGCTTGCATTCATCATCAAACCAGTCGTTCCGATTTCTACGACTGCTGCCTAAGATAGAGTTGGCAGTATTAATGACAGTATTCTTAAGGCGTGTCCACTTCTCATTTAAGCCCAGCATACTGGCTCCAGGACTTACTCTCCCTAAATCAAGTTATTCTAGGGCGAGTCCTAATGCATTACCAAAGGTGTTACTGGTGTTTTCGTTGCGTAGGGCAGCGGTGTTGATTCGAACCTGATCGGAGGATGCAATGCGTCTCCGCAAGACCCGTCTCAGAATTGTTTTTGATTTGTTACCAATGTACGTTCTTACGTTCTTATGAGACGAGAGTTTGTGTGTGCATATTAATAGAGCTTCCTACCTGATAGGGCAGTAAAAATGTATTTTCAATCTATTTTCAAGATAGAAAATCATCAAGTTTATTGGTCGTAACTTCGGATAACTATCAAAATTGCTTTTTACAGTAGAAGCGCCTTTGTAGAACCATGCTTCATTTAGATCTTCGAAAACGCATATAAAAACTTCAAAAAATAACTACAATGTCTCTCGTCTAAGCTACTGTGAGAGGAGTAATACCAAAATACCACCGGCAGCGTTCTGTCCATTCATCAAGGCATCTCTAATTAATGTGTCACTTTGCGTCATAACTGCGCCCATTTGACATGATTGAATGCCATTTAGGTGAAAAGCAACATGGAGGTCCATCATATTACACACCACAACCGGGCCGCCATCCACCTTCTTTCGTCATAAAATGTTTATATAGTTTGGAGAGGGGAAGGGGAGGCATCCGTTTTAACCCATAATAATGTCATCTCACCGTGGAGGACCGGGAATAGTAATAATTGTTGTCCCGCATGTCGGCGGCGCGAGCAGGCAGGATTCCCCATCCTCATCATATTCTGGGACTGTGCATTTTGCATCACACACTCCTCAAGTCGCACACATTTTCCAAAAGTGACAATTTGATTTATCACACAGCTATAGTGGTGGCGGCCTAAAGCACTTTTAGGATTCACTGGTTGCTACAGAAATTCTGTCCTGGTCCATAATTCAAGTGCATCCCTTTTATCGATGAAAAAAAAAAAAAATGTTATGTTCCAGGCTGAGGCTGAGGCAGAGGCAGAGGCACTCGACGAAGGTACCAATATAAGTTTGCAAAGTTTAGGTATATAAAAGATCGAAATGGAGTTTACTATTCATAGCCCTGATGGCGTATGTGTGTCGCGACAGATTATTTATGAGTCCGATCTGAAAACTTTGATTGCACCATACCAAAGTGAACGAGTGAAGATCACAACACCATCAGGCTCTTTTGGTTTTGGGCTTTCCTGTGCATAGGCACTGCAGAGTCTCAGTATAGAGCTCCAGTACCTATATACCAGCTAAAACAGCACTAGCGTCTCCATCGCCACTATTTCCGATCATCCGGAATGAATGGCAACGAATCCATATGCGATAATGATCCTCTTTAGAGTCAGTTCAATTCGATTTGATTTACAATCCCCGTGTGATTATAATCGAGCGAGATGCTGCTTTTGGCATTGGCACTGGTTCGACTTGGCTGCTTCGTATCGAACCTACCTGTTGCCAATGGCCCAGAAGGATGCCCGTTCCGGTGCTATGATGGTAGAGCAGTTATACCCCCGTCGAGTGCGGATAAATCCGAGTGTCGTTGGTTCCGTTCCATGATGGCGAGAAACCAAAAGTGCCAAATGGCAGGCGCGCGAAAAATCGAATTCAATTCAAATTCGTTTAACAAAAAAAAACTTCCTACAACAACAACAAACCGAAATAAAATTTAACAAAAAAACAAACAAGGTGTTGGACGATACTGTGCTTTTGTTTACCCGCTAATGGGCTCCAAGTCGGTATGGGGATACATCTTATACCTATACAGCACTCTGAGCAAAGAGATGGCTTTGGTTGTGCCCTATTGTGAGACAATTCTTGGAATAGCGATACGGTTAAACGCTGTGGAACAACAGTGTCGCACCTTTCACCTTGGAAGATGGTTGATCAGCGATTTTTTTTTTCTCTTTTGCTTTTTTTCGCGCAGAGGGCGCAGTGATTTATTGCAAGCGATGGGCTAAGCTCGGGAATTTATTATTATTTTCTATTGTTCCAAGGAACTATGGGCTATGGCTTTTGGAATGCAATAAAATTAGAAAGTTTATAATGAGGGTGTCCACATGGACCTCATAGAAAACCCTATACCTTCGTCAAATTGGCTTCCATTCCGTTTGTTCTTTAAATTTATAAAAAAAAAAAAGAATCACATGAAGGGTAGTATATAGAGGAGGGGGATATTAGATTTATTATTTTTATATGAAATCCGTGCAGCACTAATAACGTAAGCCGTTTTATCGTTTGAAGGTCAATTCAATAATATGGAAATATTTTTTATTTTAAGATTTTAGGAATTTTAAAAAGGGGAAGGAATGAAATATTTAACTCAAATTTATTGTGGCCGCAATTCTGTTCCATGTTACTTTAATCTCGAGATTATGACATTTTAAAAGCCTGTTTCATGCATCTTGTTCATCCATCTGGGCTGTGAAGGGCACTTTTTTATGAAAAAAAAGAGTATGGTAATTGGTTCTCATTATTTACACAAAATTAATACAAAAAAAAATAACTTGTAGAGAACAAATCATTTTACCCTAAAATAAGGATTTAGTAAGAAAAAAACGGTTTTTGTACTTTCAAAATGTTTGCTTCGTCATTTTTCAAGCCATTTTAATTTTGTTAAGTTTTTAGAAGTGGTGGAAATTCATGGATAACTTGGAAAACAACACGATAAGTCACAATAAAAAGGGGTTAGAATAGTACAGAGAAAAAAAAGAAGAAAGTCGCGAAAAAAAATCGTATGCGGTGGAAAAATATGCAAAACACGGAGGACTATTGCGGAAAGTCGGTAAAGAAGGCTCCATATACTTACTGGTGAAAGATCACGGAACACTGGTTAAAAGTTTTGTCTAATAACACAGGAAAAAGCATTTAATACCGCGGAAAAAAGCAAGAAAGGTCCCGAAAGAAGCCGTAAAAATATGCGAAATTACATCGTTAAATATGAGAAAAATCGTGGTAGACACTAGACAGTGCGGACTTTGAAACACTGCGATTTTTGTCATGACATTTCACACTTTTTTTTTTTGCATTATTATTCTACGCATTTAATCGTGACCTCAAATGTTTTTTCTGAGGTAGGTATTTTACACTTTTTCCATTACTTTTTCCGTTTATGCTTATAACTTTTCAAACCTTCAAAAAAGAAGAGAATAAAGAGAGAGATACAATTAGCAGCATCAGAATTCCTTTGAACTACATACATGTTTCAATAAAAATGCACATTCTATGAATTTGTGAGGAAAAAACGCATAATAGAATTTTTTCAAAAAATAATTTTGAAATTTTCGTTTTCAAACTTGATATGACAAGGAAATTAATGAAAAACAAAATTTTTAAAAAAATATAAAACAAAAAACTTAGAATTCTAGTTTCTAAACACAGTTTGACTACTTTAAAAGCGAAACAATATTTTCAAAAACAAAAAGGTGTGTGTAGGTACTTACATACGCGCGCCAGAAGTTATACTTCCTTTCATTATTTATTTTTGTGTTGTTTTTTTTTTTGATAAAAGTATTTAGTTGCAAAATACTAGAAGGTAAATTTTTCCAAAGAAACATGTCGTGCTTTTTTGTGAAATTTCAAATATTTCATATATGTTTGTAATTGATATTTTATCGACCAAACCCTTGTTATTTGGTTTGATACTTCGAAATGACTTGATCAGCGGTCTGTTATAAGATAGTATTAAAATTGTGGACCTATATTAACACAACTTAAGTAAAAAATGTATCTGAAATCTTTTTATTGATACTTTAACTTAAAAAATCGATTAAGTTTTACTAAAGTTAAAACCTATTTTGTTTACGTGAAAAGGATATTATATGATTTTTTTAACAGATTTGTGAGAGATCAATTTTATAATATTTTTGATATTATTTTATGATATTGCGAAGCTTGTGAGTCTCTTATTGAAGCAAATTGTATATCAAAACAATTGTTGACATTTTATAAGAAAATTAAAATTATTGAAGCAGACATAGTATAAGATGTTATGAATGGTATACAATTAGTAAAAGGAGCATAAAATGTGCATTTTGCTCGATATTTTTTCTGTTATATACCATTTACAGTCTTTGTTCTTAATTCAATCAATAAACTTTGTATGCTTTTATTTAAGAGAACAGACACATCCTGAAATTGAGCTAAAAATATTTTCAAAATTATCAATTTTTTCATTAAATTTTGTAATTTTACAGCATTCATTAAAAACATATTTTCACTTAACGTCCTCTGTGGCAATGTTTAATAAAATAAATGTCCAACATTTTTATGCAGAATTATAGACCAACATTTTGTCCAATAGAATCTGTTCAACTTGTTAAAATCCTGGAACTAAAACTCAAACAACAGATTTTAATAAAATCCAATGAAATATTTTTTTTTTTAATTTTTCTCTCTAAAATCTGTAAATGTGCAATTTTATGTTTAAAAATATTTATTGCCTATCAAGAACCCTTGTACCCACAATATTGTAGTACATCGTTTTATGAAACTCAAACAAATTTCATACCATATTGCAAAAAGAATAAGAAAACAAAAATTTATTTTGTTCTTTATCACCTTTTACTCATTATTTTTATATATAACTATATACGAATTTTAACATGTTGTAGCCTAATATTTCATCTAAATTTAGATACCTCAATCTTTAAAATCTGACAAGAAACAAGAAAATTATAAATTTTATAAGCGAACCATCGCGAATCCATTTGTGAGCCAATGGTAGCGTTCTCCACTAGTGGCTGGTCGTGTCCGACGACCAAAGCAGACAATTTTGTTGAATTTTGGATAAAACTCTTTTCAAGTTTGTGAAGCATAGCATGTACAGTTATGTGTGATATATCAATTTAAAGGTAATTTGATCGTGATGCGCAATAAAGTTGAATTATAGTTCTATGAGGCGTATGTAAATAGTAACTAAGCACCACGTAAACAAAACTCTTTTTACCGTTTTGTCGACTCACAGCCTACAGAAAATTGTCAAAGTTTGTATAAAAATGCATTTGCCCAATATCTAATGGCTGTGTAAATTTCAAGTTTGAAAATGTAAAAATAAAAAAGATAAAAATAAAAAGGTAAAAAAACTTGGACTGAAAAATCTTGTTTTTACTGTTATTCATTGAAAAAAATGTTTAAAAATATAATTTTTTCACTCGTTTATAGACAACACATAAGCCTAAAAGACGTTTTGACAAAATATTTTTCTTGTTATTTCCTGATTTTTAAAATCAATTAAGCCACCCACATACACTTTCAAAAACGTATTTGTTTTTTTTTAAGGTCAAAAAAACCGTTATGGAGCATTTTATATGAAATCCGTAGTAGACCCTTCATTTTTTTTTATTATCTTTCAATGTACATACATAATTAGTTTTTCAAGAAATTATCAACTGTATCCATAATTACATAATTTTCAAACGTCTACAAAAATATTTGATATTGGAAAATAATTTTGAACTTGAAAAATTGAATTTTTAGAATTTTGTTTCAACTAAAACTTTTCATTATTTCAATTTATCCATTCAATAAAATTTATTTCATAATTCCAACCCTTATACTTTTCGAGATGTACAAACAAAATGTTTGTCTTTTGCCCCATTTTACCCTAACTTACCGGTGAAGTTTCGAAAAATTCCATCGTATCAGAACCATAAATTATACCACCTATCTTTTGGTGTATTTATTTTTTTTTCTATCACTTATAGTGTAGAAAATAAATCAGTCAGACTATGAATGACAATGCCTGATATCTGTAATTTAATAAATTTATTGTGTTTCACACAAAATGAAAAATAAAAAGAAAACAAACCCAGTATAAAATGTAAGTGTGTGTTAACTCTTTGCTTACTTATAGTGTCTGTGTGGAAAAAAACAATAATAATGGGCTGAAAACTGGTTTAATAATTTTATAATCGATGGTAAAGAAGTATAACTTCAAAAACTGAAAAAGTTATGAAAACAGTGTTGTTGACTTTTTTTGATCACTAACTCACCTCCAAACTATGAAGATAAGATTTCACATTCTATATGGTTTTCCATTTCATGGAAAAGAGTAGTTTTTGACTGGTTTTAATTTAAAAAGTATACAAAACGATTTATCGGAAATGGCTAGAATCTGTACAAAAGAAATCGTCGAAATTTTTGAATTATGGTTTATAAATCTGTGGAACTAAAAATTGCAATTTGGAATATCCTTATAAATAATTTCAACCTTTGGTCCCTTATACTCTTATAGTACTTTTGTTTAAAGCCTAAAAATATCGTAAAAACAACTAAACCTTGAACTTAATTAAGTTCAGAATGTAAAGAGTCAAGCTTGAACGTCAATGAGCTCACTTTAAAATCGTTGAACCTAATAACTCTTCGAGACAGACAGTAACCAAGCCAGACCCCAGACTACCCATTTACCATTCCAAATGAATAATTTTTATAAGTTAACCTACCACTGCCATACCAACTAACTCTCCTCCGCCATGATGATGACGGTATTTATTTTTATGTGATTTTTTTTTTTTTTTTGTTTTACTTTTATTTCATTTGTATGTCCTTTCTCTAATTAGTGAATTATTTGAAGCGTGAAATTGAGATTTATTTTATATCTACTTGGTGCTTGTGGGTTGGGAAGGAGAAAAACACTGGAAATGGTTCTAGAATGGTGGTGTGGAAAGGTGAAGTGCAGTGTGCGGTGGCTTGCTGGTATAGCAAGAAAGGAACGAAAGGACATCTTTTCAGCTCTAGACACGGTCAGTTACAGTTGGCTTAGTTATCCCTGATACCAACAACACCCTCACCAAATGTTGAAATGGCAAAGGAGAGCTCTTTTTTTTTTTTTGCATTATTATTTTATGCTCGTAACTGTAACTGTTGCTTTGGTACAACACTGTGTGGTGTGTCCATTAACCTGGCTTACCTCAGCCGGAAGCCAAAGCACTTTAATGTTCTTTAAAAAAAAGTGCATTTCTCTTTATATACAGCACAGAGAACAGAGGTAAAGATGCAACGATGCGGCTGTGCGGCCGGCACGGTGTGGCAGTGGCAGCGGCAGCCAGCAATGGTCAGAAGCCATTGGACTTTTATACCATTAAACTAGTTGCAATGTGAATTTCTAATTAAAATTTAAATTCCCAGCATTCAAGAGAAGATGGTCAAATTGTTGATTCATAGAAAAATTTAACCACTGAATGTGTGTAGGTATAATGGAAAATCTGTTACATTGTGTGCTCCAAGGGGTAATCGAAAATCATTGCATACTTATTGGTGTTTCATAGAGTTGGTTAATGGTTATTTAGTTGGATTTTCAATTTCACATCCTTATAACTTCTAATTGGGGTTTATAACGGTTTAGAGAGAAAAAATAACAAATATTCTTATAAGAATGCAGGAATAGACCATCAAAAGTTATAATCAGGACGTTGGATTTTTTGAAATATGTTTTTCAGTTTGGGTTGTCAAAATTTTGTATTGCCTAATTTATTTGAAAATATTTTTAACATCCGTCATTTTACTGGAGTGATCCGTGATTTTATGAAAGCTATTCATGAAACAAACACTGAAGATCAACAAGGCGGCAGGACTAGACGGTATTACTTCAGAGCTCTTAGAAGCAGGACCAACGACATCAAGTAAGCTACTACATCCACTCATAACGAAAGCCTGGAAATGTGAGTTCATCTAAGAGGAGTGGAAAAAAGGAATGATCGTCAAGCTCCCAAAGAAAGGAGATTTGATGCAGTGTGAAAACTGAAGAGGGACTTCCGTTCTGCCTGCGGTTGCCAAGATAACAGCAAAAATTGTATAAGAGCGAATAAAGGAACATTTAGAAGATACACTCGACGCCGAACAAGCAGGTATCCGCACTGGTTCATCCTGTGTTGACCACACTAACACCTTGCGGATCATTATTGAACAGTGCGTCGAATATCGATCACTACTTCACTTGCTGTTCATTGATTTTGAAAAAGCGTTTGATAGTGTTAATAGAGAATTTATTTGGATTGCCTTACGCAGGAGAGGCATTCCAGATAAGTTAATCGCTATTATTAAAGTAACCTACGATGGATCAAGGTGTCACGTTTTACATAGAGGAAGGTTGTCGGATAAATTCGAAGTCTATTGTGAAGTCAGACAGGGTTGCACACTGTCGCCAATACTTTTCCTGTTAGTGATAAGTGATGTGCTACGTGCAGCCCTGTTAAACGAAAATGGTGGAATTCAATGGAGTCTGACATCCCAACTAAAACATTTGGACTACGCGGACGAAGTATGCTTACTCATCCGTTCAAGTCAATATTTCTGGACAACCGGTAGAGACCGGTCTCTACCAAAGGCGGAACCGAACAAGATGTCGACAGCCGTATCAAAAAAGCAAAGGCTGCTTTCGGAATGCTGTCCAAAATATGGAGAAACAACGCTATAAGCTAAAAGACCAAGCTGAGACTGTTCCGCTCCAATGTTGAATCCGTGCTTCTGTATGGGTGCAGCACTTGGAAAATCTTAACAACTGTCACAAACAAGCTGCAATCGTCCGTGAATAGGTGTCTGCGAAAGATCTTAAGGATTTTTTTGGCCCAAACGTATTTCTAATGAAGAACTTCATAGAAGAACGGGTCAAGAGTCCATAGACAGTACTATACGCAGACGTAAGTGGCAGTGGATTGGTCATACGCTTCGAAAAGGCAACGATTGCATTGCTGGCCAAGCGATGCAATGGAACCCAATCACACAGGCAGGTAGAGGGTCGGGTCGGCCGAGAAGCACATGGCGCAGGACAGTCGAATGTGAATCTTCACAGCTAGGGAAGAGTTGGAGAGAACTACGTTATATTTCCAGAAACCGTACACGATGGCGCGTATAGGAGTAGTGGAGGCAATATGCCCCTTAAGAGGATCACAACGGACTTTTTACGGTCAGAGGACCTAAGTAAGTAAGTAAGAAACATGGTAATTTTACTAAAGAAATCCTTATCTGTAATTTTACAAGAACAACCCATGATTCAGCCTGAAGAAACCTATTTCACTACTTAAAAGGCACGCAATCAACCCAAATACCACGCGATTTTAGACATATAAGGGGGCATCAGGAAAATAATATTAACAAGAAACTCCCATCCAATTAAAGACTTTGTTAGAAGACGCACTCAGTGACGAACAAGCTGGTGTCCATGCTGAATGTTCCTGGAACTTCAAATATTAACACCTTTCAGATAGTCACTAAGCACTCGTCAAGTTGAGTTGTTGAGTGCGAAACTTAAGAGGTGAACGAAGGATTGCGGATTCGTAACCTACTGGTAACTTTGTTGTAACTTGAATGTTGACCGAATGAAGATGCATCTTCACTTACCTAATCATGATCAGCTTAGATGCACATAAGGCACAAAGCGTAGGATATTCAAAAAGGAGTATTCACGAATAGGTAAAATGGGAGTGCGAGCCTGAAATATCTTGCGGTGACTGAGTAGTGTCTGGAAAGTGACCAAATGGAGATTGAATGCAGTGATTGAATAATGACCCAGTGTTGACCGAATTATGAAAGTGGTGACTGAATGGTTACCGAATAGTGACCGAAATGGTAACCGAGACTGGTATTCAAGTAGTAACCAATTCGTGTATTTGTGTTATTTATCAGAAAAGCAGTACAACAAATGGAATGGAATGATACCCAATTGGTGACCGAATGGTGATGAATGGGTGACCCAGTTCTAACTAAATGGTAATATAGATTGGTGATCGAGTGGTGGCCGAGTAGTGGTGGTGGCTGAACGCTAATTGACCGAATAGTGCCGAAAGGTAACCGAAAAGACATCGAATAGTGACCCAGTGTTGACTGAATTCTGTCCGATTGGGACTGAATGATAAGCAAATAGTGACCTATTGGTGACTGAGTGGTTTCCAATTGTTAACTAAGTCGTTATACTTTTTGTGATTTATCAGAGCAGCAGAAAGCCCGATTGATGACTGACTCGTGACCGAATAGACCACCCATTCGTGGTGATCAAGTGGTAACCAAATGGTAATATAGTGTTGTGACTGAGTATTACCCAAGTTGTCACAGTGGCGGAACGGTAATTGACCGAATGGTGCCGAATAGTAACCAAATAGACATCGCATGGTGACCTAGTGTTTACTGAATTTTTTCCCGTTGGGACTGAATGGTTATCGAATGAATGAAGACTAAATTGTTACTTAATGGTCATTTGTTGACCAAGTTGTAATATTTTTTTTTTCGTTTGCGGCTAATTAATATGCTTTGAATTAATGAAAATCATGTGTTCATATGCATTCTATGCTACACGAAAGTTATTTAGTTCGTGGTGCAATATGGCAACAGCCTTTGTTCAAAATCAAGAGGTCATAATCGTTTGCAAAAAGACTTTAACCCAAACGAAGTTACCAATTTGCTGCAAACGAAAAAATCGTTTGTGCATTTTTTTCGTTTGTCGCAATCGATTTTTCTCTCAGTGTGAGTGGAAATCAAGTGAAGAAAGGAAAATTGTAATTTACCACGATTTAAGGTTTTTTTGTCTTCAGAATCCAATTCACATGGTTTTTTACTTGTAATGGGAAATTAAACTGCATTCTTATTCAAGAAAAAATTGAAAATTGATCTTATCCCCTTTTGGAAAGTCACTCTTCAATTTAAAGAACTATCTTCTTTTAGCTGTAAAACGTTTTCCACAAACCATTTTTGCATAGAAATCTGAAAAGTTTTAATCTACTTGAACAACCACAAGCAGTAACCTACACAACATGATTCAGTTCAGCATTTTACATTGTTTCTTCAAGCCTCAGATTAATGTCTCATAATTTGTGTAAGACAAACATTGATGGATTTATTGCAGCAGGATGCATGTTTGGAGCATACACAAACAATCAAATCCTCAATTTCAAATGCATTGTCCGCGAATTTATACCGTCACCATCATGCACCATCAGAAAATTAGCGACCAGGAGTCAACCATAACACATTGCTGCTATAGGATTGTACATTTCGAAGATGATGTGGACGACGAAAACAAGAGGTTGTAAATAATTGTGAGGTTGATGATGGTCGGCTCTTCGACAGGCTCACTGGTTGACTCTTCGTGGTACCTACTGGTGCTCGCGATGTTATGTCATTTGGAATTGAAATTAGAATTTAGATGACAGGTGCATATAGGATTACAATTTTGGAGCATACCGTCCAGGAGGCAATGTTACTCAATATCAACATCACATCAGCAGCAGCAGCAGCAGATTATAACACCATGTCAATCAAGAAGAGGTTTTTTTTTAATGGAACATTGGGAAATGTTTCTGTACCTGCTCTCCCTATTGAATCGAGAAAGCGTTGGGCGCCATTTTTGATTGTAATTATTTTCTGTTTCACTTCTTTTCAGCTTTAATTACGGAATTGGTAAGAGGTTATGGGGGAACTGACATGAAAAGTGTTTAAAAACTGTTATTTTAGTTTAAAATAAAACGAAAGCCTTTGCATTGTGAAAATCCTTTCCTAGAGACCTTAATTGTCAAAAAAATGTGAAGTTTATATTATAAAATCTCATCCCAAAGAAGGTCATCACCATCAGGCAAAAGAAACAGTTTCTTCTTATGAACGACCAAGTTGAAGCGCAGCGACCGTACAACTTGGAGTTCCAGTGTCTTCTTCTAGTTTTACTAAACATCCTTCGTTCTTTGCCTTTTAAAGACTTTCAATTTATTTTCATTTAATTTTTATTCCCTCCTTGGATCGCGTTCATTTACTGTCATACCCAAAACATCCCCCACCACATAGTCAGCGCAGTACCCTGATGGCATGGGTAGGGGCACTCTATTCGAGTGTTCGAAAAAGATTCCATGCCCAACTGCCAACTCCATCTTTAGCCCTAAGTGGCTGTCCTTTCCTTATAGACCATGCGCGGCTTCATGTCTATCCCTCTCTCTCTCTATCTCTCGCGTCATTGCTAGGAAAAAGCTATGCTCGCCAACAGAAAGAAGAAAATAATTTAGATCACGAATTTGTTGTCTTATGCAAATTAATCAAATGGAGTTTAATTTCAATTCGACATTTGTTTTGTTTCTGTGTTTTATTTATTTATCTGGTGGTTGTGTTTGTGTTGCTGTAGAGACAGTGGTAGTCCTGCTGTGTAGGTAGGTTAATGGCATGATGGCGGAAGGGGCACTCTCTTCGTTTGCCATAAAGTGATGCCTAAAAGGAATCTCGCGCGCGCATCTCGAATTAAGAAGAAAAAATCATTACGATTGCGCTCGATTCAATTATAATTTCTGTATTGATTGGATTTCTTCAATAAAACTGAACGGAACGGAAGAGGCGCATGAGGTTACCATTTGGAATTACCATATCAAACGTTATAAGAGAGTCGGAATGCCATGCAAACGTCCTCGGTTTTATATTTAAATAATTGTCGTCAACTGCATTTGGTGATACAATGATTTTGCAACTTCCCGAGCTAATATGAATAAAAAGAGATTTATTTTTGTTTGTTGTTGTTGTTATTGTTGGTCGATTTATTAGGGATCTTCAAGAAGTTTCAAGAAGTCATTCACTTGAGATGGTATAGGATAGGATAACGATCAGGAGGCACGATCTCAACGAAGGGGAGAGTTTTTGTTGTTTATATTATATATTTAAAGTACCGACTATGACATTTGATCGATTGATCTGTCAAAACGACCAAAGACGACGAACGAGTGGCGCATACATTGTTGAGAGTTTAAGTTTTGACAACTCACCATGCATCCGGAGGAGAATGATGAAAGTTTATGTAGGTATTTGTCTTCTTTTTTGATCGTGCATTCACCTGTTTTGCAAATTTGTACTAAATTATGCAATGTCATGGAGTATAGGGGAGAAAAAAATCAACTATAAGTTTTATGACAGTGATGAATCTTGAAGAATTGAATTGAAATTTTTGACTCAACGAATTGATTTTTGTTTTGCTTTCATTTTCTATAATAATAATTGTCTCTCCCAGCGTAAATACTGTAGATGCTTGCTGTTTGCAGTAACTAGTTTACATGTAATATTTTTACTGCAAAATATTTTGACATTATGATATCTTGATTTCTTTGTACACAGCTCTGTTTTTCTCATAAATGTCCACTTAATCAATCTTAGTTTTTGTTTAACATAAAAGGTAAAATTTGGGAGCGGGTCAAAATTCAGCTTTTTCTATTGGAGTTTGGATTTGTTTTCTTGTTCAGAATGTGGAAACCCTGTTCAACTGAAAAACACACTCAAATAATTCATATTTAAACAAAATAATATACATTTTGGTATAGTTAATGGCTAATATGCACATCAAATTTTAGCTTAAATTCTCTTCTATCTAAGAACTATCAAGTGCCAAATCCAAATTGGGTATAAGTAAGTATACGGTAACCATATTTGAATGCAAAAAACACTAAAAACACAATTTTTTCAGTGAAAATGTACCATATTTGACACGGTTAAAAGCTAAACACGAACCAAATTCTAGATTGGGCTCTCTTTGATTTATAAAATGTTGGGTGCCAACTCCAATATTTACGTTCCTTGTTTTGGTTGACACTTTTTGGCGAAATCCGAAAAATATAATCTCTGAAATTGTAGCTAATTAAATCATAATTTAATGCATAAACCAAATATTTGTAGCTCACCTGCTCACATGGCTTTTGAGTTATTGAATTGTCTGCTAAAATAAGTCTAAAGGGGAAAATTCAAATTTGTAGCTTTTAAATGCTTTTTAATAATTGCAAGAACTTCTTTTGTAAATCTACAATCGTTTTTTAGTTCTTCAAAATTGCGCTAAAATAAGATTCAAGTTAATAGATGAACATACAAATATTATTATTTTTTGATCTCTAAAATTATATGCAAATTTGTTGGAGAAAATTTAAAAAAAATTATCTTTTTAACATTATTTTGCCAGTAATTCTAACTTGTCAAATTAAAATTTGTTGTACTACAAAGGGAAAACCTTCCAAAATCTATAAAAAAAATAGAAATCAAAGAAATTATTTTGAGGAAAATTAAAGTATTAATGAACTAGATGAAACGCGCAAACCCCGATTTTGTAACTGAACTAGTTTTTTGAATTTATACTTCCATACGGCTCCATAACGGCTTTTTTGAACTTTACAAATCAAATACGTTTTTGAAAGTATATTTGGGTGGGTGGTTTAATTGATTTTAAAAATCAGGGAATAACAGGAAATATATTTTGTCAATTTGACTTTTAGGTTAATGTGTTGTCTATAAAGGTGTGAATAAATTAGATTTTTTAACATTTTTTTCAATGAGCCGACATAATGGTAAAAAGAGTTTTGTTTACGCGGTGCTTAAATACTTTTTACATAAGCCTCATATAACTTTATTCAACTTTATTGCGCATCACGATCAAATTACCTTTAATTTGATGTAACACACATAACTGTTCATGCTTTAAAAGCTTCACAAACTTGAAAAGAGTTTTTCCGAAATTCAACAAAATTCAACAAAATTGTCTGCTTTGGTCGTCGGATTCGACCAGTCACCAGTGGAGAACGGTACCGTGGGCTCAAAAATGGATTCGAGATGGTTTGCTTATAAAATTTTTTCTTGTCGGATTTTAAAAATTGAGGTGTCTAAATTTAGCTCAGGTATAAGGCTACATTATGGTGTGATTTTTTTATACAATTACAAATAACAATAATGAGTAAAAGGTGATTAAGAACAAAATAAATTTTTGT
Source organism: Meliscaeva auricollis (assembly GCA_948107695.1). NCBI lineage: Eukaryota > Metazoa > Arthropoda > Insecta > Diptera > Syrphidae > Meliscaeva > Meliscaeva auricollis. The sequence continues at coordinate 26,653,382 of OX403619.1, read as the reverse complement.
TTTCTTATTATTTTTGCGATATGGTATGAAATTTGTTTGACCTTCAAAAAATGATGTACTACAATATTGTTGGTTCAAGTATTCTTTATAGGTTATCAATATTTCTAAACATAAAAGTGCATATTTACAGATTTTAGAGAGAAAATATAAAAAAAAAAATGATTTCATTATATATTAAAATCTGTTACTTGAGTTTTGCTTGCAGAATTTTATTAAATTGAACAGATTCTATTAGATAAAATGTTGATCTATAATTCTACATAAAAATATTGGACACTTATTTTATTAAACATTGCCACAGAGGACGTTAAGTGAAAATATGTTTTTAATGAATTCTATAAAATAACAAAATTTAATGAGAAAATTGATAATTTTAAGAATATTTTTAGCTCAATTTCAGGATATGTCTTTTCTCTCAAACAATGTTATACAAGGTTTATTGATTAAATTAGAAACAAAGACTGTAAATGATATATTACAGAAAAAATATCGAGCAAAATGCACTTTTTATGCTCCTTTTACTAATTGTTTACCATTCATAACATCTTATACTATGTCTGCTTCAATAATTTTAATTTTCTTATAAAATGTCAACAATTATTTTGATATATAATTTGTTTCAATAAGATACTTACTAACAAGCTTCGCAATATCATGAAATAATATCAAAAATAGTATAAATTCGAACAAATTCAAAATATACCTTTCATGTAAACAAAATAGCTTTTATAACTTAACCGATTTTTTAAGTTGAGGTATCAATAGAAAGAATTAAATCTCAGTAAAAATATAATCAAATACATTTTTGATTTAAATTGTATAAAATAAATAATGATAGGAAGTATAACTTCTATCGCGTGTACATGAGAACACACAGATTTTTTTTTTTACAAAAGTCTTTAATACTGAAATAAAAATGGTCGTCTTATTTAATTATTTTAATTGTATTTATATTCGATATTCCTATGGATAATGGATATGTGAATTTCTACAAAATAGCTTAATAATAATGCACCGATCCGCGGTAACTAACATGTTCATTTCTTTTATGTGGAAATACAATTTGTTATCATAAATCAACTTATTGAGATCTCAACTCTACCATTTCCCAAACAAAAAAAAAAATAACAAAACCGGATCTGAATCGTACCGAACACCTACAACTCAACACAAAAAACAACACCACACCTAATCTCGTTCACCAAAAACTGCATCACACATCATCTCAATCAAAAGATACATCCCTCAGCGGGACAAACAATAACCAAAAACCCATAAAACTAATCAAAGGAAAAAAAAACAAAACAAACAATTGGTGTGGCTATCGCCTCTCGATGGGGTGCATAGAATTTATTGTGATGTCTTGTTTTCCCCCAAAAACCAACAACAACTACCATAATCACCTCCACATTTATACTGCCAACTACCTGTGGCGGGCTTACGTTTATTTGTATCTCTCGGATACCAGCGCGATGAGGATTTTCACTTTTATTTTAGAATCAATTTTATTAGAAATGTTTTTTTTTTCTATTTTATCATTTTTGTTTAATTTAATTTTATGACATTTCGATTCGAGCATCGATATACACAGAAAAGTCAAAGTTGCCACTTTCCAGAATGACACCTCTTAAACTCAACGATGATGATGATGAAAGTTATTTGAATCGAGGTTTGGAGGCGCCTCCTCGTAAGACTTCCGATCTTATAGAATCTCTGTCAAGTCGATTGAATTTTATTTAACACCATCACCAATGATGCTCTCTCTCCCTCTCTCTCTCTCTCTGTCTCACTCTCTCAACAATCGACCCATGATGGCGCCCAATATATTTTGTTTGTTTAGCTGGTGAACTTCAAAAAAAAAAAATATCGATGAATTTTTTAATAATCAAACCATCATGTTGTATTCCCATAATATCGTAGATCATAGCGGGGGTTAAGTCATATAATACGAGTATACCTACACACATAATATTTGTCTAGGCATGGGTTTTCCTTCGATTGAAATTCGATATGTTTTTGATCAATTTGTTGTCTAATTTGGTATTTTCTTAAAGAAATTGACAAGTCATTTAAGGCTTGAAGATGTGATTTTTACAAACGAAAATTTATTAAAGAAGAACCAAGACCTGAAAACCCAGATGATGAGTTTTAAACTATTTAATTGTCTAATTTAATTGATTTGGTCGTAAAAAAAAAGTAATTACGACATTTTAATGAATTGGAGATTGATTTAGTAGCAGATAAGCAATCTGAAGTTTAAGAAAGCCAAATACAAATATTTAACATAGTTGAAGTAGGTTTTCGTACGTATCCTTCAGAGGTCGTGATCTTTTCGTAAAAGGCTAAACTTCTTCTGTAATATACAAGGCGGATCATCAAAGAAGTCTTTTGATAGTGCGGAGCCAAAGGTTTTCATATTAAAGCAGGGTATTAGTTGTTTAAGAAAAATGTGTGTCCTCTAATTTCATTCCATTAAGTTTTATACAATATTTCGAAGTTTAAAATTAAATACAAGCGATAATTTTTTAATCTAAACATAACGTCATATACTTTTTAGTGTAATTTATACTTCTAAAACCTAATTTGATAAACAACTGATTGACGTAGAATGAGGTTAACTAGCACGATCCATTATTTAGCTAAGCAATAATTACATATGCTGAATGGAAATAGAAATCTTGATTAAATGTCAACCTAAGATAGCACTCAAAATGACATCGTCATCTACATCTTGTAGTGCCCACTGGTAGTTAATAAATTGAAATTGAAGAAGGAAAGCTAAAGCTCTGAAGATCCAGTACGCTAAGTCCCATAAGCCCAAAAAATAATCTGTTATATAAGTTCGAAGCAACCAGCCGAGTCTCCAGTTTCAATAAAGGTAATAATGATTCTACCTTCAAAAAAATGCGTTAGGATGGAAAAAGGTTGCAATTTCTTTTACAGAAATGGCACCTTGATGAAAATGCATACAAGTACTTAAAGAAGAGAAATTACAATGAAATTTTTTCCAATCTCGTTGCAAAAACATAAGAGGCTTGTCTTTACTAGTTCCGAAATTTAGAAAGAGGGCATGTTTGTTAGGACGATTGGTGAAGATGCCAATAAATGGATCATGTTGTCATTGACACCTCGAACATTTTCGATGGCCGTATCTTCTGAGGAACCTTCATCGACTCTGATCACTATCTGATGGTTTAGTGCCTAGCTGCGTATGAGAATATCAAATGAAGATCTTAAGAGCGATCTACACTATGTTGATCAACATAGTTTAACTAATTCGCAGCACATTATTCTTACGTTTAGGCTTTGATATAACACAAAGACATCAGTTAATACACTTTAGAATAGTTTTACTGGTCAATTTCGTATTTTGGTACGTCTGTTGATCAACAAAGTGTAGATCGGGCTTTAGATGATCAACATCTTCACAGATTAAATTGAACGTTGGATAGTTTCTATCGGAAATGAGAACTAAGGCGTATGCTAATCCCGTTTCCATATGCAACGTAAAGTCTAGGAGATCCAGAGATATGAGCAAGAAAGATGAGCGAAATTTTTAATAGAAGAGTACAAAAAATGACAACAGGACTAGTGATATTAGCAACTCAAGTTATAGATAAGAACCAAGTTGGGTCTTCTAAATTTTTCACATGGGTCCTTTCCTTATCCAGTTCACCATCAGTACCAGATATTGGCGAAGTTTCTAGAACTCAATAAATATCGATACACATCATCTTTATATCGATTTTAGGGAAGTTCATGTCCAGCTTCCATTTTCCAACCAATTTGATTTCACTTATCCAGATAACCCTGGTAAAAGCTCTTTGCTCCAGAAGGACTTTTAACGAAACCTGTGATCTACTTCAATATTGTAGTAGCTGCCTTTAGCAGTTTTTAAAATCAAGCAGTTTCTTGCACCTTCCCTAATAAATATATAAAATCAGCAACAAACACCAGAGAATTCGTCAGAAAGAAACAATTAATGAGTTAAACTTTCATGTAATCAAGTTATTTTCCTGCCTCTGGGGCACAGCTCTGTATGCTCGCAGAAATCAAGTGCAGGATGATTCTTCCTAAACACTTCTTCTTTTCGCTTTAAAAAATCTAGACAGATAAAATTGTATCAAAAAGATCCCAGGCTACCGACGCTGTACAAAGATAGAAGAAGGATAGCAAAATGTCAGCCTTTCTACTACTAGGCTAGTCAAAGTGTCTGCTGACGCTGGCTCTCCTACTATAAGCTGCTGTGTTAGTTGGTTTCTCATTATCATTAGGTATGCTACAGTTGGTCTTCTAAATTGTTTCCCTTTAGAAAATTAAGTATTTCTAGTACTTTCATAATGTGTAACTGATCCTATTCTCCCCGGGAACAACCGAATAGCTGCTTAAAGTATGGTCTGGTTTTTCTTCATGTTCGTAGCAGAATCTGCATATGTTAAGAACGCTGATATGACTTTTCACACCATGGCTTTTGAAAAGACCTGTGATTATCCAAAACTTATGATAAACGTACAAAACATAATTAAGATATAATGGAAACATTTTACAAGTGTTGGTACATAGGGGGCCTAACGTTAAACAACGGCTAAGGTTTAAAATAATTTACATGTCAAAAAAAGGAATATATTAATTTTTAAACTTGGTTGACTTGGTTCTTCTTGGGGTGTTCCTTTCCGGTGTCAAATTGCAGTGAGACTTAGAGATGGATTGGTTAGGAGTGATGCATAGCCACGATAGTGGGCTGACCAAGGGTCATTGAGCAAGGTTATTGCTTCGTCTGTGATTGCTGGAAAAATATCATTGTTCAGGATTTCCATTGCTGACAGATATTTTAGCTCGGCATGTCTTTGTTGAGAGATAATCCTTCTCATCAATTGGTTGGGGTGGTTGGAGATCTTTCCTACAAGTTTCTTTGCAGACTGTTGTAATGTTTCTGCCATTGTCGATGGAAGAAATGTCCAAAAGATTCCCAGGATTTGGCAGTTCTTGAGTCTTTGAGGCTCTAGCACTTCTAAGACCTTATACCCGACCTGACTCAACAACTAAGAGAAATGGCTTTCTAATTTCTTGTAAACATTAGTCTTCTTTTAGCTTCTGAGAAACCGAAATCAAAATTCTTACTACTTCACTAGTAAAACTCTGTGCTAGTAAAACTGTTGTATTTTTAAAATTTTCTTTCCTAATCTTTGACAGATGATTTGTTTGTCAGGGTGAGTTCAAAGTTCAGTTAAGTTCTTAACACCCTGTCTTAAAATTTTGTATATGAATGTCAATAATGTGCCACCAGTACCTAATTCATTCCCGCTAACACCTAACCTTTTAAGGTCTATTATAGCAGACAAATCCATCGATTTAATTATGTGATTAAATTCCCCAGCAGAGATTCCACAAAATGACATTGTTGCAGCAAAAAAAATCACATTTCCCAAAAGATCATCTTCTTCTATTTTATATTTGTTGTATTTGCAGTCCTTTGGCATTTATATCTTTGCCAATTCATCTTGTGGCTGATCACATCGCGCAAATGCTTGAACCTTTCAAGACTCAAGCCATCGGTATCGAAGAAAACGAAGAAAAAAAAAAAAAGACTTTCCACCACGATTCCATCAGCTCTCCATAGGGTTGACGATTCATTCCCTTTTTCTATACCTATCCAAGCAACTACTCCTTTAACTCAAAATCCATATGACCTCTGGCCCCAAACATATCTGCCAGCGACTAATAATCATGGAACACAGTCACAAGCTGCATCAGGCTCTATGGAGCTTGGCTATAGCTCCAAGACGATACCATACCTCCGCTATACTGCAACCAATGAGCCTGTGCGCGCAGTCAATTTTGTGTCGTGTCGTGATGATGGCAAATTGTAAATGGTCTCAGTTATCACACACTAATGACACGAAATTAGGAGAATTTCCTACCAATTCGCGAATTGGACAAAAACCACCCGCGTCATCCACCTCTTTCCCAGCCACCATCACCACCATAAGCTGCAACTGCGCAGCAATATAGCGACGAAAAGCCGCAGCATGTTGCTGATTTTTTCAATCGATTGGTGTATCCGATAGATACGGAATGGATATCTATTTCTATACTATTTTTCGGACCCACTGTGGCAGTTAAAGTCTTATTAAAGTCTTACCATCATATTTGGTATTATAAAGTTTGCATTGTTATTGGCATAGTGCCACAACAAGGGGCCTTTAATATACTCAGACTCACCTACAATCCTACATATATCTAATAGTATATAGTGGGTCCTTTTCAAGGAAGTCCCTGTCTGAGTGGCTCACAGTAGGTAGGTAGATCAATTTCTAGGGTCAAGACCTCTTCTTTCTTCCACTGTATATCTTTATACTCCCGAAAGATACAATAATTGAATTTATTGACTATTTCTGTTGACTTGCTCTTAGAGGGCTAGTATTGGTTTTGTGTAAGAAAAGAAAAATCCAAGCTTACCTTTTTTTTTGTTTAAAATAAATGGAACATGGAAATTAAAAATGGCTCAAGCTTCGCATTTTTAAGAAAGAAAATTAAGATTAAGGAACCAGTAGTTTGCTGTTAAGAAAAGAAAAAATCTACTTTTTCCTCGATTTTTGTAGAATTTTCAGTAAGATTTTACTACTCCTAAGAGTCATCGTATACCTTAGGTTTCTAGAAATATATTTCAGCTCTTTTAAAATCTTTCCCAGTTGTGCAGATTCTTCTTTGACTGTCTCACGTCCTGTGATTCTGGTCCTACCCAGTCCTCTACCCGCCTATGTGAGTGGATTCAACGCATCGCTTTATTTAAAATTTCGTCTTTCTTAAATACTGACTATACTAATCTTTGGCCAGTATTTGGTCTTTAACCTCAAAGAATTATTTTTAAATATTTTGGATAGCAGCCTGTAACTATTTAATACGCCTCTCAATGTCCTGTTCAGTTCAGCTTGTGGTGACAATACTTCCAAGGTACTGAAAATTGTCTACTTTCTCTACCGTTTATCCTTAAGTATTAAATTGAACGGACGAGTTAGCCTTTCTCTGTGCTAGAAATTTATATTAAATGCTATTTAGTAATGATAAATCAAACTGGTAATGGAGGCGATATTCGATGCACTGCTAAAACCTACTTGCCCGATGTCAATTACATTTTCTAGGTGTTCTTCTATTCGCTCTTAAATAATTTTTCCTTTGCAACCCCAGACATCACATAAATGTTGCAGTTTTCATACTGCACCAGATCTCCTTTCTTTGGAAGCTTGACTATCATTTCCTTTGTTCTTTCAAGGAATAACTCGATGTCTAAGCTACTTCTTGCCACTGCTTCCAAAAACTCTACTCTAGAAATATTGCGCAGTAATATTGTGCCGTGTAAGGCCCGCATTAGCAGCTTTTTGAATGTTTGATTCCTAGAAATGCAGTTTTCTCTGATTCTAATTTTCCAATCTTGTCCTATTTCGCCAATCTTAATCAATTAAAAGGCCACATTTTGCCCCTACACTCAGAGAAATGAATCTTTTTTTCCTTTGCGGCTAATGAATATCCTTTGAATCAAACGAAAATTATTCCCACATCTAAAAACCTTTTCGTTTACTAAAAAATTTTATTGTTTGCAGCAAACGAATGAATAGTTTGTGAAGAACCTCTTTAGAAAGTAGTTTTTTGTAAAAAATTTCACTATTGGTGTAATTATATAATTCATTTACAACAAATGACTGCAGGAAACAAATTTTCAAAATAATTGACTCTATATTTGTGTTGTTCATATGCATTCTATGCTTCACAAAAGTTGCCTAGATCCTGGCGTAATGACAACAAACCGAAACGAATTTAAAAGTTTGTTGCAAACAAAGTTGAAGTCGAAAAATCGTTTGACGCAAACGAAATTATACAGTCCGTGGCAGATTGATGAGATACTCGCTTCGTAAGACAGAGGTCAATGGTTCAGTCATGGGTGTGACTAGTCGTTCACAAAAATTGATTAACCCAAACGAATTTATCAATTTGCTGCAAACGAAGCCGAAGCGAACGAGCCAAAGATGCGTCAGGAGTCATTCCATATGAAAACGTCCAATCGGAAAAGCGGCCTCATTTTTGATTTAACTGAAACTTTGTGAGGATGTTCTCTAGGACAATAAGGAAGTAAATCCATGGTGATTTAATTTTAAGTTGCGTTGCTTCCCCGCTACCCCCTTGCGAACTTTTGGAAAACGTCATTTTTATGTTATTTTAGTTTTGCTTCAAAAACTTTTCTATTAAAGATATTTTTTTGTTTGAAACGGTATTTTAAAGCTTATAAATAGTTGTTTTTGACTAAAGAATAAAAAATCAGGTTTCAATTAACCCTGAATTAAAAACAATTTTTAAAAATACGGCAATTTTGTTGATTTTTTGTTGTTTTTGACGAACTCCAGAACCTCGACTATTGGGCGTACGTGGCTAATATTTTCCAAATATTAAATATACATTCAATTTAATAAAACAAACTCTAAATTAACTCGATCGGTGTACTCCTTCTGCAAAAATTTTAAGCTCAAAGTTTTGAGTTTTTGAAAAAACACATTTTTTATGCTATGATTTCACTATGTTTGACATAAGATAGAAACATGAAATTTACAGTGTATTTTGTACTTATTTTAAGCTTTAAACCCTGAAAATTTTATTTTGTTATTTGCATTTCTTCTAAGTCTATCACTTGTTTAAAAACCACTAAAACGCCACAAACTTTTAAAACGCAGTAGGTATCTAGTTTTTGCTCAATACATGGATATCAATTAATTTAATCATAAAAACAATTTTTTTTTACATTCTGTACTAGCTTAAACTTTGTTATCAGCTTTCTTCTATTGTAAGAACCTGCTGCATATCCCTTGCTCAAGGAAAGAAACTAAGAATTATACGACATTTGACGGAGAAATTAAAGAAAAATAAACAAAAAAAAAATATTTTATTTGTAATTTACAGTTTTTCGTAATTTATAGTTTTTATTATATGTAGAAGAAAGCTTTTAACAAAGTTTTTATGATTAAATTAATTGATATCCATGTATTGAGCAAAAACTAGATACCTACTGCGTTTTAAAAGTTTGTGGCGTTTTAGTGGTTTTTAAACAAGTGATAGACTTAGAAGAAATGCAAATAACAAAATAAAATTTTCAGGGTTTAAAGCTTAAAATAAGTACAAAATACACTGTAAATTTCATGTTTCTATCTTATGTCAAACATAGTGCAACCATAGCCTTAAATAAGGGTCTCTTTTGGATTTTTCGCTTTGTTTGTGTTTTATTTGTTTTTAAAACAAGCCGTAGACATAAAAGATATGTGAATAACAGAATAAAATTTTCAGGGATTTTAGTTAAGAAGTAGAACTGAGTACACTGTAAATTTCATATTTCTATCTCATGTCAAACATAGTGAAATAATAGCCTTAAGTAGGGGTTCTTTTGTCTGTTTAGGTTTTTTAGTGTTATTTTAAATAAGTCATTTACTTAGAAGATATGAAAAACACAAAACTTTTATTTTGAGAATTGATAGTTAAAGACCCAACCAAAATACACTGTAAGTTTCATATTTCTATCTCATGTCAAACGTAGTGAAATCATAGCCTGAAGTAGGGGTTCTTTTGTCTGTTTAGCATTTTTGCTGTTTTTTAAACAAGAAATTCACTTGGAAGATATGAAAAACACACAACTTTTATTTTGAGAATTAATAGTTAACGACTAAGAAAAAAATTCACTGTAAGTTTCATGTTCCTATCTTTAGTCAAACCTAGTGAAATCATAGCATAAAAAATGTGTTTTTTCAAAAACTCAAAACTTTGAGCTTAAAATTTTTGCAGAAGGAGTACACCGATCGAGTTAATTTAGAGTTTGTTTTATTAAATTGAATGTATATTTAATATTTGGAAAATATTAGCCACGTACGCCCAATAGTCGAGGTTCTGGAGTTCGTCAAAAACAACAAAAAATCAACAAAATTGCCGTATTTTTAAAAATTGTTTTTAATTCAGGGTTAATTGAAACCTGATTTTTTATTCTTTAGTCAAAAACAACTATTTATAAGCTTTAAAATACCGTTTCAAACAAAAAAATATCTTTAATAGAAAAGTTTTTGAAGCAAAACTAAAATAACATAAAAATGACGTTTTCCAAAAGTTCGCAAGGGGGTTGCGGGGAAGCAACGCAACTTAAAATTAAATCAATATGGATTTACTTCCTTATTGTCCTAGAGAACATCCTCACAAAGTTTCAGCAAAATCTAAAATAATACAGCAACGATTTTTCCTTTTTTTAGACGTTTTCATATGGAATGACTCTCAGACGACTTAGCCGTAAAATGAAGGTCAAAGTACAGAAAACCCGCCAAATCGAACTAATACAGAACCTACTTTTGTCGATTTTCTAAACCTCTTAACTTTAGATTTCCGATTTGAAAAATATTTGGGGGAGCTCAAGTGGCTGAGGTCCCTCTAAATCTCTTAGATTTACGAAAAAGTTTCAGGAAATCATGTGCATTAAAAAATAACATGATTTCGGAGGCTTGTGGGGGAGGGAGGCTTCAGCCCCTGGGCCCTCCTCAATACGCCACCGAATGGGACTCCAGGATATACTCGTTTTAAGAATGCTAAAACTACAAATTCTTTTTGTGAAATGCCATTTCGCTGTCTAGTTGTTTTTTTTTTTTGTCGGCCGATGGGCATTTTTGAGGATTACTCCTAGCATACACACTTTACGTACATAAACACTTAAGAATTACTGCTAGAATCACCGCCACAAGAACAAGTCTTTCTATATCTTTGTCCTTGTTTGTCTCTTTCCAGTGCCTTCTTTCAATTACTGAGGGACAGAAGGATTGAAAGTGTCGATGGACCCTAGGTTGCCGAGCGCTGATGTCACTAACTTTCCAATAGTCAAGTGCCCCGCTTTAATGTAAAAATCTTAATATCCCTTGTTATCCCAAAAAACTGAGCAGAAGTCTAAAAAATTTTGAATAACGGTTTCTCAGATCAAAATATTTAGTTTAAATGTTTCTTTGTTTTATAAAAAAACTCTTTTTTACAAGTTCAAAAAAATGTTTATTAGGTAATAGATGATATCAGTTAAGAATCCCACAGTTGAAATTCGTGGTATTCGATGGACTGATAACACTTGGGTCCTCCGAGAGTGAGGTTTCCGATTTCGTATTGGTAGCTTCTTATTTATGTTTGTCATTTATGACAAAAAAAAAAAAAAATTTTCGGGGCACGACAATATCAGGAAGAACAAACCATTTTCTAATAATTCCGAACGGCTGTCAATTTCTCACAAGAAGCAGTACTTCTGAAAAAAATCAAGGTGGCTAGGCTGTGAATTGTATCCAGACCTCCGAAGTAATAGTCCATCGTACTAAGCGTTAGCCCTAGGGGTACTACAATACATCGTTCATTAAACAAACCAAAAAAACGCGAATGTAGTTCATCGTCGTTGAGCGAACCCAGTTTTGCCTATTGCACTTTTTATACTTTGACAGTTGATTTATATTGGTTTTGTCATTATCGACATCGGTAGCGTGTTGTATATTGTATTGTTACAAAATTGGCGCCCAACGTGGAGCGAGGTTAACTTTTTGAACCCTGTTTTTTGAGAATACTGAAAGATTGTCATGACGGTTCAAGAATGACTCAGTCTCTCTCAACAAATTAAAGAAGGTCCAGTTGTATTTCTTTAGCACATAGCAGATTCTCCAAACTGCAAGGAATGCTAAAGGTGATATTGATAAAATGCGTATTAAAAAATTAAATGTCTTAAAAGCGCTGATCCTTTTTACCTTCATTCAAATTTCACTGCAGGAAATATGTGCAGTATCCTAAACATTAATAAGAGCAAGTTCATGCGACTCAGTTGTGTATTTTAAATTTGGGTGTTTCATCGAATACGGCTCGCCTTTATAAACCTTTAAAACTCTGTGAACTGATTTTAATGTTGACAGTGTTTTTAGATACTCTACTTATACCTTCTAAATGGCTAACTATAGCTATTTATTTTTTGACTGACAATATCGTGTTATCATTTTGCACTGCAAAAACAAAAAAAAAGAAAACATTAGCATCTTGGCAAGATGATTATCGAACGAAATGGAAGATGAAACTCCCATGAAATTATATAGAAATGGTAGCCACACAACTTAAACAACGATTATAAAGTAACGGCTCCGTGGGTCATGGAAATTGTGTTATTCATGATCAAATTACCTTTTCTTGTGTACCACATTTTCTCTGGCACATCCAATTCAGCAAACGAAATGTAACTTTAACAGAGATCTCTTTGTGCGATATAATGCAAACATTGTATATAAGTTTGTTTGTTGTTTCTTCTGGATTTAATATTCATCTCGTGCAACTATTGCATGCATCGCACGTCCCTAAAATGTTTTCCCTTCAAAAACATATAAAAATCAAATCTTCTTACACAAAAACTTAAGAGAAACAAAAACAAAAAAAAAAAATCATAGGGAAACAAAGGGGGTGACTTGACTATAGGGGGTTGATGGGTTCAGAAAAAATCCCATACAAATTGAGTCTGTCCGTGCATGAATATCCTTCAAGTTGCAAAAATCAAATGCAATTCTAGAAAAGGAGCAAGCAAGTTCAGAGAACAAAAAAAAAAATAGTTTCTCCATAAAACAAGATATTTCACTTCCTTCAGAGTTCGGTAGGAATAATATAGAACCTCACTCACATATGCACCGTCATCAGTAAAAAGGTAGACCACAAATGCAATGAAAGTCCATTAAAAATAAGGGTGAAACTCTACAGGATATGCCAACAAAAAAATTGAAAAGAAAAGAAAAAACGTTCCTGAATTCCCAGAATATCAAGCGAGAGAAAGAGGTGCTTTTATTTTTGGGACTGAACTGAAACTTATGAAATATTCACACACTATGGCTAGCCGAGGCTACAACTGCTCACTTTGTATTATATACGTGGCACTATCTGTGGTGTAAGCACTTTCGCTGAGTACTTTTTGGTTAGGAACGTGCTATTTGTGGGATATGCAGTAAATCTTGAGTGGATTCGTTCTTTTTTTTTGTGGGTTTTTTTGTGTTTGGGTGCGAGAGGATTTCGTTTAGGTGCGAGGTGAATTTTTAAAGAATGTCTAGAAACCGTACTAAAATTCAAAGAATTATGCCATAGTTTTAATAAAGAAAGTATTTTTATACAGGCACCATAGCATCGAGTGGGTCTATGGAACAACTTTAAAGTATTTATTTTACTATATTATATGGTGTAGTTTTAGATTATTTATTTTACGATTTTTTTTAACGAAAACTTTTGTGAATATTTTTAAGGGATAAACCTATGAATAGTCTAGGTTCATAAAGTCGCTCAAGTCTAAGTTTTCTCACGTATAACAATATTTCTTTCCTTAAACGACTTCGACATGTCCAAAGAAACAATCAATGCCATCCACCATCCATTGATAAGGCATCATAATGGGATGGTCCACTAGGCGGCTCAATGGGTAGTCGCGATGATGGCGTCGGATGAGATGACATGGGATGGCGTTGATGTTGATTTTTCTTCCAGACTGGACATCAAAGGATAGTAGGCCACTGATGGGGGAACACGTCAATGTACTCGTGGGCTACTACCAGTGGCGTATACAGAAAAAAAAATTGGGGGGGGGGAGGAAGGGGGTTAATCATGAAATCACCTAAATAATAACATGATTTCCAGGCTTTGGGGCGTTAAGCCCCCTCTCAACATGTCACTGGCCTACTCAAAATCAAAGTACAAAATCAAGGAGGTGGAAAATTCAGGAATTTTTTTTATCAAAATAACATTAAATTTAATTCGGTTCTGACGTACTGGTTAATTTATAATTAAGGTGAATCTCCAAATGTATAAACTTTATTTGAAACAGAGTTAGTTTTTGTTTTATTCGATAAAATATACCAGAAATATCATTTCAGGAACGCTTACACATCTGAAAAACTTAAATTCAAGTGGAAAAAAAATATTCCTAGCTTTACTAAAGTCAGTATGATACTTCTTAAGCTTCGTGTGAAGAAGACAGCATGTTTTTGTTTTAACGAAATAGATAAAATCTACGTACTCTCAAAATCAATTGTCAATCAATAAAAAAAAAAAAAATAAAAAAACAAAACAAACAAATAAATATTCTAAAACATCGAAATGATGTTGGGAAGAAAAATTTAAATTTAATTAGTTGATAAGATTTAAAAACAAGAAACATGTATGGAAAAAGACTTTTTCTACGAAAATAAATTTAAAAAACAAAACAATTTTGTCTATGAAACATCAAATGAAAAAAATTGAAAAATGGCTGATAACAGTAAATTTATTTTCTTTTTTAGTACATTTTTAGTACTTATTGTTGACATTTTTGGATTTTTGTGTATATTTCTTACACACTTACTCTTGATGTGATTTTCTATTTGAAAAATGCCGTACTGCTCTCTTTTATTTTTTTGAAATATAAAAAATAGAAAAAAAAGTATCATATGGGCTTAAGGCAAAATTTTCTTCAAGAATTCTCAAGTGCCTTACAAAAAACTGTAAAAAATCGTAATTTCTATTTAAATAAAAGTTGTACAAATGGTCTTTTCGGAATGTCATGGAGTTGTTTTATGAATAAATAAAATTAAAGTTGTAATTGAAGTTCAATTGGATATATAAGGAGCGTACATCAATTAAGCGTCATTCCGGGAACGTCTGTTTTGGGGGTAATAGAGATTTTTTGTATGTTTCAGGATTTTATTTATCGCTATGCTGATTAGGTATTCCGGAAACAAAATTGGAAAAAAATTAAAAAAACGTATTTATCCGCGCTCCAGCTCCGAAATTCTTCACCAAGCTACTGCTTCAACATGCTCTGTACATGTACAATGCTCTTGCTCCCCCACGCTCTAGCATGCTTCAACACACAGATGCGGTAATTTTACTTTGTGAAACCAAGTTCAATATTACTAATTTGATTTGTGTTTTACAAGTCACATTTTTTTAGATTTGCAGTAGTTGGTTCCATAGGCCCACGAATTCATAAACATAGTATTGACGATAGTATGCAACCCTGCCTGACACCACATGGAAATTTGAATTCATTTGACAACCTTCCTCTCCAGTTTTGCACACTGCATCAAATCTGCTTTCTTCGGGAGCTTGACAAATACTCCCTTATTCCACTCCTCGGGAAAGCATTTGCAGTTCGAATGTTCGATAATGTTTTTTTGATCTTTGGGCATCTTTGAGCTCCTTATTAATCCTATAAACATTTCTGTTGTCCGTTCTGTTAATTCAGCTAATACATTACGCTTGATACGTCACACGCTGCGGTAAACTTTTCTCATTTTCATGCGATACATAGACTCGTTTCTCACTGCTGCTCCAGTAGTTGCGATGCAAGCTATAAGTTGGCTTCTTTCGTCAATCTTTGCCTAGGTTTCTGTGGACAATCAAGCACTGTTTCGTCCCTGTCAGCAGCGGTAATGGAAACATTTTTCACACCGCTCCATTAGTTTTCGACGGAGGCAGGTTCACTTATACTGATTGTTCTCAGTCCTTGGGAATGATGTTGTTGGCGCACTGAGGAATTCTTTAACCTGTCGGTATTAAACCTGGTATTCTGATGTTTGCTTATGATATCCGAAGTAGGTGTGCGAAGTCTTACGGTTGCTATCACAACCATTAGATGGTGGTCTCTGTCCATCATCATATGAGCCCCTGTTCTGTTCCCGACGCCCAGGAAACCTCGTCAGATGATCAAATTGTGTCAATTTGGACACCCAGCTGACCTTGTGGCACGTCTTGTGTATTGTGTTTAAACATGGTACCAAAATTTTTTTACCACCAATTAAGAAGCAATACTTTGACAATTTACACACTCCAATTTTAAATTTATAACTTCCAAAAAAAAAAAAAACAAGACAATGCAAAAGTTCTAACCTCACATGAAAATCAGATATTCATAAAAACAATGAAATTTTTTTTGTATTAATTAATTACCTAACCAGTCTTAAAATAAGATTTCAATAAAAATGTATCAGTCTTAAATGGAAGAACTCTGTTAAATTAAAACGCGCAAATCAGGTCGTCTCTACATGACACCGTCCCCTTTTGGACAAACCTCACTCTGATAACTCAACAGCCGCCAAAATGTATAAAATTCAAATAAATCTTTTATTATTAATTTAATTTATGGATTCTTAATCCATTCAGATTCAATATATTATATTTTTTTTTTTATTAATGTGAATGATGATTTTGATGTTCGATTTTTTTGTAATATATTTCTCCCGTTGTTGTTTGGTTATCGCGTTTTATTTTTTTAATTTTTAATATTTTTTTTTCACTTATCGGAAGCTACAAAAATATTTATGCCATTTTAATTTCATTGTTCCACGAAATATTTTTGCAGGTTTTAATTTGTTATTTATTGCTATATGCATGAGTATTTTTTTTTTTTTTGTAAATTGGATAAGGTTTTTAATGTTATGGTGGTAACTCTTTAAATTACCCTTAGTAATACTGATTCAAAAAAATTCAAAGAAAAGCGACAGAATAAAGCAAAATAAATAAAACAGTATCTGAGAAATCCATTAAAAAATTTGTTCGAAGGTAATTCGAGTAGATACGGAATTTACTATGTAGGCCAAGAGTTCAGTTACATTTTACGAAGTTAATGTTCGTTGAAAACATTAGGAAGGATTTTTATATAATTCCTACCAATGTATCAGAACGTTATTTTGTATAGAATATAGATTATCTGGAATATATAACCGTATTAACTTGAGACTCTCAAGATAGTTTATAAAAATCACAGTTTTTTAACAATTTTCTTGTAATTTTTTTAAATTATAAAAAAACAGGCCGTTAATTTTTATCAGAATTTAAAGGTTTACAAAAAAACTATTCAAAGTTGATATCATTCTTTGTCTAAAGATATTTAAAACGGGATTCATTTTTTAGTTATTCAAAATCCCGCTAAAATAAGGCTAAAGTTAGCAGACGAAAAAAAGAACATTATTTTTGTTTCATTTTCAAAATTTTAGCATTTTAAATGCTTATTTGTTGCGCAAGAAAGAATTTTGTAGCTCCCATGGGTCATTTTCTATTCCAATTTTCAATTTTAAGAAAGTACTTTTGGTCCGGCCAATGGAGAAAATTTACTCTCATAGAATTAAAACATTTCAATGTCAGCTACAAAATTAATTTTATAAATTATACAACTGGATCACACGTACTTGCTTTTATAGATAAAGTTACTAACGGGTGATTTTTTAGCTGGTTTGGTTTTGGCAACACTGGTTTTGACAGCTGACGTGTGTTTAGTACCTTCTGTCACTGTCAAACAGCTTCAGTTTGGTTTGCAATTTAACCATGGATCGTCTTACAAATGAACAGCACTTGCAAATTATTGAATTTTACTATCAAAATTCGTGCTCGGTTCGAAATGTTCATCGCGCGCTGCTTCCATTTTATGGTCGGCATTCTCGACCTTCTGAGCAGTCTATTCGGAAGATTGTGACCAAATTTCGCACCAAATTTACTTTGTTGGACATTAAACCACCAACACGTTTACGTACTGTGCGTAGTGAAGAAAATATTGCGGCCGTATCAGCTTGTGTGACAGAAGACCGCGAAATGTCGATTCGGCGCCGTTCCCAGCAGTTAGGCCTTTGTTACAGCACTACGTGGAAAATTTTGCGGAAGGATTTGGGCGTAAAGTTTTTTAAGATACAGCTGGTGCAAGAATTAAAGCCAGCCGACCTACTACATCGCCGAATTTTTGGTGAATGGGCTCTTGGAAAGCTGGCCGAGGATCCGCTTTTTTATCGAAAAATTGTGTTCAGCGATGAGGCTCATTTTTGGTTGAATGGGTACGTAAATAAGCAAAATTGTCGCATTTGGAGTGAAGATCAGCCAGAAGCATTGCAACAGCTACAAATGCATCACGAAAAAGCCACTGTTTGGTGCGGTTTATGGGCCGGCGGCATTATTGGGCCATATTTCTTCAAAGATGATGCGAATCGCAGCGTTACTGTCAATGGTGAACGCTACCGAGCGATGATAACAAACTTTTTTTTGCCCGAAATGGAAGTTCTTGACTTGCATGATATGTGGTTTCAACAAGACGGTGCCACATGCCACACAGCACGCGAAACAATGGCGCAATTGCGAGGCGAGTTTGGTGAACAGTTAATTTCACGTTTCGGGCCGGTCGATTGGCCGCCTAGATCGTGCGATTTGACACCATTAGATTATTTTTTGTGGGGGTATGTCAAAGCTAATGTCTATAGGGACAAGCCCGCTTCGATTGACGCACTGGAAGCCAACATCCATGCATTCATTCGTGAGATACCGGCCGATATGTGTGAAAGAGTATGCCAAAATTGGACTCAGCGGATGGGTTAACTGAGACTCAGCCGCGGTCAACATTTGCATGAAATTATCTTAAAACATTAAATTGCAAGGTTCAATCTATCGATTCAAATAAATATTTCATTCATTTTTTCGAATTTTTTGTGTGTGTTTTTTTTTTAAAAGGTCTAAACCTCTTAAAAAATCACCCTTTACATAAAAAATTAATTTTTTAAAAACGGCTGTAACGATTTTCAAATTTTTTTTTTCTAAAAATTAATCTTTTTTAACAAAATCAAATGGCATACTTAGTTTTGAGATTAGAACAATTTAAGAAGTTGTTAAAGTCATTTTAATAATAAATTTTATGTTTATTTTTTAATTTCTTATAAAATTAAAATCTTTATATATGAAGCTTTAGCATCCACAGCAACTTTGACCCTAAGAGTAAGTACGTGTGACCCAGTCGTGAATTTTATTTTGAATTTTCTCCATCGGCTTCAACGAACTGAAAGTAGCTACTCTCTTCAAATTGAAAATTGGAATAGAAATTACCCAAGGGGGCTACAAAACAATTAATTCTTTCGTCCGCTATTTTATTTTAGAGGAAAATTCAATAACTTAAAAACTATGGAAGCAACAAATTTTTGGCTTGCGCAACAAATTAGCATTTAACTTGCTACAGTTACAGTTTTTTTGATTCCGACTCAAAATATCAGCCAAAGTAAAAGACGTTTTGTTTCACCGGTCGTCAAAATATTGGCATAGAAAACTGTGAAAAGGGTTTTTTACGAGAATAACTTAAAAATGAGAACTGATAGAAACATTCGGACTTAGGATTCGAGTTCGAGCACATCGACAAACTTTAGAACCTTGTTGACCAGCATAAAATGAGAAATGCATTAACTTCAACTAATAATATCTCGGGGATGTAAAAAGGTATCAAAATGATTTGAGCTGAAAACGAAAGAAAAAAAAGTTTTCTCATAATCTATTACAATTTTAGCTGTAAAATGTTACCTTACGTTAAAACATCGCTTCCAAAAGTTAAAAAACGTTTTTCTTGTGACTTTTAACAGCTTAATGTGCTTATAGTGAATTTAGAACAGAATTAAAAGTCAAAACTTACAAGAAAACTTAGATTTCTACAGAGTAGATAATTTTCCACTTTTAAGTGGATCAAACAGTCCAACAAAAATTCAAACAATGAATTATTTTCGGAGGAAATTCAATGGTTTTCAGAAGTTTTTTTTTATCAAAAGTGCATAATTTTATGACTTTTTGGTAGGACTACCCTCGCATTCTTCATCATCATTATTATGCTTACTTTAAATTTTTTAAGGCATCTAACAACAACTGTAACTCTTAGTTAAAAGTATTTTTTTGCTTTGCTTCTTAATTTTTAAATTTATTTGTTAATTTCCAACAAGACGCGTTGGTCAACTAATTAGCTTTAACAACCATTAATATAAATCAATAAACAAAAAATAAATAACTTATGTATTTCTGTATTATGAATTATTCATTTTAATTTCTTAATAAAAAATTATATTTAAAATCTAAACGCAAAGTTCAGTAGGTTTTTTAATCAAGTCAAATGATCTTTATCACCAAACATCATCAAATTAAAATTTCTTCAAACCTGATTTTTGTCAAGATGTCTCAATTCATTATCACCAAGAAGGAATAGAAATACATTTTGGGAATGTCACAAAACGATTTATAACCTCAAATGCTTGCACTATAGCTCATTCATTTCGATGGATATACATAATGTATTTATTTATTCTTCTATCAATTTGTTATCTTCAATGCAACCCGAAACAGCATTCTCGAATAATCTTCTTCAACATTAATCACCCACGAACTTCATGTTTTTGGACGAAGAAAACTCAAATCTAATACAAGCTTCCAATTCGATTTGTTTGTTTTTATTAGGCGGACGCAATCCAATTAGAAGAATTAACTTCGAATGCCTCAACATGAAGATGAGTGTCGTGGTCTTCTTCAAATCTCATGTTCAAAGGACACAACAGGGAGAGAAAGAGATATATGAGACAATCACGACCTCTTGTGAGGTCCTAAGTCTTCGTTGAGCTATTTTCTCATATTTCACAGTCAAATAAAGTGTCAACTGTCAACGGAGAGTATTCCTTCCAAAAAATTAGAAGAATAAAAAATGATCTAAAGGCCAATTCAAAGATCAGGATAAGCTTAAAGGCTATAAAGGTATCATTGGTCGGGGTCGCGTTGAGTTCCAAGCATCAAGTTTCAGAAAGAAAAACAAAATTCATTCCCTACAAACTATGATAGCCCCTATGAGCTGCGGCGGATTGTCTTACCATGATACATGACAAATCAAATAAAAGGCATCTTTAGTCTACCTCAGCGTTGGTCACCTGTTCAGTGTTCACGACAGGGTTTTCCGTGGAACTTTTAGCATAATGTGAGCATAAATATGCATGAGCTTGATCTTGTTTGTGCTATGTGATACTCCGGAGGTCTTCCACAAAAATACATCATCATTGATGATGATACTGATGATTATGACCATAGCGATGGCAATACCAAAACAAAGACCTTTTTTTTTTGTTTTTTTATTAATTTTGAAACTACAGCTACGCCTTCATGTTATGGGCATTATGAATTAACTACAAGTCCCAAAGTTATGTTCGACAAGGGACAACCACTGAGGTCCAAACGAAAAGATTAATTGGCGAATCGATGAGAGGTTGACTCGTTTTGAATTAAGAAGATTCGTTACAATTATTGCGTGGTCGTAATTTATTTTTGTGTTACGAGGGTAAAACGACGATGTTGTCGATGCTAGATGCTAGAATCTCATGACTTCTTTAAGATGAATCTATGAGGAGTTTAAATGAGAATTGACACAGTGAGAGGGTTAGCTATAAGTTTCATTGCAATTGAATGAGTTTTTAGCAATTAAAAGAGTTCTCTTATCACGATAGTCTAATTAATGGGTATTTTTGGGTCATAATTATTTTAAGTGACATTCCTTAAGAAATATTTTGTATATAAGTCCATGGTTTTTAAACTGATTTTAATTAAGAGTTCATTTAAAGTTTAACAGAATAATTGAAAGACAAAAATTATTCAAGACCTAATTTTACATAATTTTTTAGAACAAAGTTTTTTTTATTGAACGTTCTTGATGGAAACATGCTTTGACTGACTCATTTATAAGAATCGGACAGCTTACAATAGCTGTATTTTATTGATAGATGGGTAGAATGCACAGCATCAGATGCCAATAAAACGATTTTACTCCTTCGAAGATTCAATGTGTGAAAGTTGGTACATGGTACCATGTTTATGTTTTCTGTTGCAATTTATGTGATAAAATAAAACTAGTTTAGGGGTGTGTTCATAAACTTTATGGTCATTTTATTTCATTTTCGATCTGCATCTCTCGATGTGTCCTTTTTCTTTTTACTTGCGATATAGGTACTATAGGGCAAGTTTAGGATTCGTAAAAAAAATCAAACTCGAGAAAACAATCAGACATAACATTACGATGATAGAGAAACCAAAAAAGGTGGTTCTCGAAAGTGTAGTTTTGAGTTTTTGGTGAAATTAATTTTTTTTAGGGCCAAAAAACTTAATTTTCTCAAAAACGGCTCTAACGATTTTGACAAAAAAAAAATGTGTAGACTTTAACAAACAAGGTCGTACTTTTGAAAGAAAAAAAATATTTTTTCATTCATTGAGCCGTTTTTCTCTTCCTGATTTTCTCGTAAGAGATTTCACGGATTTCGATTTCAATTTTTACACATGAGGTTCTCAACAATTTTCAAGTTAATTTATATCAAAATTAAAAAAAAAAAATTGGATTTTTAAAAAAAGTTTCAATTTTTTTTTTTCAAAAATCAATTTTTCGAAAACTCATGAATTGTTTTTTTTTTTTTGAATAAATAAAGATAAATTACTATTATTAAAAACTTTATACATATATGAAGTTTTAGTATCCACAGCAACTTTGACCCTTTGAGCAAGTACGTGCGACCCAGTCGTGCATTTTATTTCTTATACGGAAGCTCTTTAACAATTTTAAAATTATTTGATATATAAAATTTTAAAAAACATAATTTTTGGAGTTTCTAAAAAATCTTTCAAATTTTTTTTGAAAAATCAATTTTTCGAAAACCGGTCAATGTATTTTTTTAAAATTTTGGTTTTAGATGTACAATAACATTATCTTGAAAATGGCATACCAACTTTATTTTTAAACAAGCTTTGAGCATTTCTATGTATTAAAAATTATTTTTTTAAAAAAACGGCTCTAACGATTTTCAAAATTATTTTTCTTAAAATTTATCATTTTTAATGAAATCAAATGGCATTCTTAGTTTGGAGCTCAAAAAAATTTATGTCGTTTATGTCATTTTAGTAATGATTTTAATTTTTTTTAATTATACTTGGAAATAGGGTAAAGTGGTGTAAGAAAATCATGAAATTCTAAAGAAACATGTTTGGGAGGAATGAAATTGTTCGTAAAAGTACTTATTTATTTTTAGACCTTCGAAAATTATGTTACTTTAATATTGTACATTTTTTACTGAAAAATTAACATCACCATTGCATAGATGATAAAGAAAAAAAATAAATAAATTATTAAACTGCCTAATATCGGTGTTTTTGAAAGGAAAATACATATTTTGTTGAACGTTGACTTGAGTGGGTTTTATAGCCTTAAAAATCGATTGATGATCGGGAATTCTATAAAATCAACACATCGCAACTCAGTTTTGAAGTGAAAAAAAACCGAGTTACGAGAAAAACACGTTTGAAGTTTTGATTTGGAATATTTATAAAAATGCATAACCCAAAACAACTGTGTTGGTCTTGAAACTATGTCAATATGAATTATGCATTATTATGTACCTTTATTAATCAAATATGACTTCCTTTTAGTTTGTATTATGTTTTAATCGTAAAAAAATTGCGTTTTCTGCTATTCCAAAATACCTAGAGTATACTTTACAACTCATTCATAGCCAAAAAGCGTTCCCGGAAATGACGTTTCAAAAAATTACGCTTTGATCATCATTATCGTTTATTTTCTTTCTAACAAAATTTAGATTTTGTGGTAGTGGTTTCGAGTTTACATAATAATATATTCCTACCAAAACAGGCGTTCCCGGAAAGACGCTCAATTGATGTACGCTCCTTATTATATCAAATTGAACTTCAATTACCACTTTAATTTAATTGATTTATGCAGAAAATTATTTATGGAACTATGAACCAATTGCATGACATTCTGGAAAGACCATTAGTAGCGCCATCTGAATATGAAATAAAAAAAAAATTGATATTTTGTCACTTTTACTACATTGAGATATATTTCTTCGAACAACTTTTATTTAAGTAGATACACATTACGATTTAACTAGTTAACATTTCCACTAAGACACTTCCTCACCTGTGAGTTCCACAATAGAAAATATGGCTGAAATAAGTGCAAATCCCGCCAAAATGCATTTTTGATTGAAAAAGCGGGTTTATAAGAATCGGGATTATAAAAAAACGGGATTATAAAAGAAGGGATCATAAAAAACGGGATTTAAACTTTTGTTTAAATAAAAAAGATAATATAAATTAAATTAATTAAAAGGATTATAAAAAAGAGGAGTTTAAAAAGCGGGAACTTAAAAGCGGGATTAAAAGAAACGAGAATTTAAAAAGCGGGATATCGAACCCAACTCGCTTAGAGCTTATACGTATGTTTTCCAATTTAATAGAGTTTAAAAAGATACTACATATTTGGGTAGGTAGATTACTGTGTATAGACTTACACTTCAAACAAAAATGTATTTTTTTTAAAGATATTTCTTTTGGATAAACCAACGCAACGTTCCAAAAACAACAAGCAACAACCACTCTTCAATTTCTTATGATTAAACTTGTTCCTGCATAAATGTACTTATACCTATAACCTATGCCTATTCGAGTACATACAAAAAAATGCATAAATAACTCGACTTCATTCATAAATTTATCTTTTTGACACACAGTGCCATGACTTTTACTCAATAACTTGTAATGCTCTAGATTTTTTTTTTTTGTTATTATTGCAAAACATTCATTATTCCATGAAAACAAGATCTTAGAATCTTCATCAGGCAGGCATTTTGGTGCATTCATTGCATCATTGCCGTTTTTTGTCGTTGTCTAACATCTCGAACGTCAATTTCTATTGAATGTGCGGTTATCTTTAAATATTCTAAATAAATACCAACATCCATTCAACTAGTTGCCATCCTAATCCCTTGATATCGATACAAATGCCGGAAAAAAATCGAACAAATATTACCAACCTGTCGCAACATATCGTCCAGGTTCAGTGTTGTTGGAGGAGTTTTATGAAGACAAAGAGAGGGAGGGGAGGGGGGAGGATTCATCCATCCTCGGCCTCGGCCTCCTCCTGCTCCAAACTCTTTTCTTTTCTAGAGAGTTCACATCTGTGCCAATGTAGGTACAACAATGAGGCCATCTTATTCACAGTCTCGTCTTTTATGTGTGCACCACATAAGAATCTGGACATCACTATGCAGGTTTTGTGGGTTGCCATATTGAGAGTATTCAAATATTATTGTGAAGACATCAAGAAGAATTAAAAACTTATCGCACTGGTTTGATACCATATAAATAGCAAGACTTTGGAAAATATTGGAAAATGACAGACACTATTATCACGACTTACATATTGAAGACGGTAATGTTGGAACAATGTTCGACTGACGGGATTTTGGTAAATTAAAATCTAAGTAAAATTAAATTACAAAATTACTCGATGAACTATAAAACATTCTAAATAGGGTTGTTTCAAAATATAAGTTTTATTTCGAAATATAAGTAAGTTTAAAAAAAACTTGAAAAGAAATTATAACAACATGATGGTAACCCTGAATACCTAATGCAGTCTATTGGGATATTAGAGCTATAGACAGGATTTCCATTGGGGACTCTTATACTCTGTGAATAAAAAAAACACCAAATCCCTACAACCAACGTGTGACATACACAAGAAATGACGAAAAACAAAAAAAAACAACAAACTAACCCATGATAAGATGCAAAGTTTATTTATGCAAAATCTCAGAGAGCCTGGGAATTTTTGTAGCCCGGTCGTAGATCTAAGCGGATTCGTTCGAAGGTTTACATTTGGGATTCGTATTCGTAAAGTCACTTTGTGCTCTGTTTAGTGTTTCCATTTATTTTACTTTCTGCATTCGTTTCTGTTTGCTGACAAAACAAAAAAAAAAACAAAGAAATAAATTAAAAAAAAAAGAAAAAGAAAAACATCAGCACCGACCACCTTCGCCATTGCCACCAATGTATTGCTGGTTGTCGCCATCGTTGTTGTGGAAATGGTCGTCGTTGTCGTCAGGTGGATGGCAACAAAAAGTCTGCTAGCTGTTACAGCTCACAAACATAAAAACCTACAAGGCATTGGTACCTACTAACATATACCGACTACGTTTAGATGAAGAAGTTAGAGACATCGTCAACATGGGTCCATAGCATAAAGTCTACAATTCTTACATCTAGTATACTAGGCCATGTTCAATGTAGCAGCAGCAGCCGTTAGAATTACTGCTGCTAGCAACTGGTTATACTTTTGGTGGCTTCTGCGAGCGTTACTTTTGATGATGTGTGCTCCAAAGTGAGCTAAGACAGTTTAAGGTTGGGCTTAAATGTTAAAGTGATTCTATAGTCTAGTAGTAGCTCTTATTAATGTCTTCGCGTAGTATTAAGCACATAAGACATAACATTTTGATGTTGTTATAAAGTGCTGCTATAGGAGAGGTAAGAACTACAGTTTCAAGTAAGGAAACTCCTGAATTATTTGAAGTGAACTTAAAACCAATATTAACGTTGGTCACTTTTTTGTTTTTATTGCGATTAGGTCCCAGTTTACAATCATCAGCGTCAGCAAGAAAGAACATTACAGCAAACTGAAGCCTTGATGAAGACCCTAGTACCTACTTACATTATTACTGTCTTAATTGATAGAATCATCATCAAATTCTAACAGCATAGTGCTACGGTGGCAAACGAGATCCCTTAAATTAGCGATAACATGGCTTTTTTTATTCAGTGGCCTGATTCCGTAAAAAATAAAACGATAGAATGATATGCGTTTCGACAGTTGTTGCTGTCTTTACTTGTTTCTTTAGATGAAATGAAATAGCTATCGTCAAAATGATATCATTTGGTGATAATCGAATTACAAAATGATCCCCCAGTTCCTTATCTGAAATTCAAAACACAGCTTTTAGACAAACTGACATCGTAGCAGTCCTACTTAATACACCTAGAAGCCCCTTCGGAATTCTGGAAGAAATATCCTATTTAATCATATCACACTTGAAGTAAATGAAGTTCAAGCTTTCTCTCAATGTTAGTTGTTGTGACCTTAAGATGATCGAGAATGCAAAAAAAGTGGGTCCGTCAATTCTGTCTGCCTGTCTGTCTGTCTCTATCATAATCTACAGCCTTAGTTGCTGAAGTGATATTTTTTCAAACTTGCCAGTTAAGGGTGACTCCCAAGAGGGGAAATGGATTTTTGAAGTTATACTTTTGAAGTTATACTTCTTTACCGTCATTTATAAGAAACAAAAAAAATTGGGGTCTAATACGGATTATATTCAAAATGCTTTTTTTATCTTTTAAAAGACATACGTTTTTGAAAGTTTATGTGGGTGGTTTAATTGATTTTAAAAATCATAGAATAACGGGAAAAATATTTTGTAAAAATGACTTTTAGATTTATGTGTTGTCTTTACATGTGTGAAGAAAAAAGGTTTTTTTTTTACATTTTTTTCAATGAAAAACAGTAAAAACAAGATATATATTTCAGTCCAAGTTTTTTTTATCGTTTCCAACGATATTTTATTTTTGTCTTTATTATTTTTACATTTTCAAACTGACCTGTCTGGTTTGGTCGTCGGACTCGACCAGTTGAGAACGCTACCATTGGCTCACAAATGGATTCGGGATGGTTCGCTCATAAAATTTGTAATCTTGTTGTTTCTTTTCGGATTTTTTTTAAATTGAGGTGTATAAGTTTAGCTGAAATAACAGGCTATAATATGGTGCAATTTTTTGTAAACAGTTACAGATAAAAATAATGAGTAAAAGGTGATTAAGAGCAAAACCAATTTTTGTTTTCTTATTCTTTTTGCAATATGGTATGAAATTTCTTTGAGTTTCATAAAACGATGTACTACAATAATGTTGGTTCAAGTATTTTTGATAGGCAATACATATTTTTAAACATAAAACTGCACATTCAATTTATGAGGCTTATGTAAATAGTAATAAAGCACCGCGTAAACAAAATTCTTTTTACCATTATGTCGGCTCACAGACTATAAAAAATTGTCAAAGTTTGTTCAAAAATGCATTTACCCAATATCTAATGGCTGTGTAAATTTCAAGTTTAAAAATGTAAAAATAAAAAAGATAAAAATAAAATACAGTTGGAAACGGTCAAAAAACTTGGACTGAAAAATCTTGTTTTTACTATTATTCATTGAAAAAAATGTTTAAAAATTTAATTTTTTCACACGTTTATAGACAACACATAAGCCTAAAAGTCGTTTTTACAAAATATTTTTCCCACTGTTCCCTGATTTTTAAAATTATTTAAACCACCCACATATACTTTCAAAAAAGTATTTGTTTTTTAAAGCTAAAAAAAACATTATGGAGCATTTTATGTGAAATCCGTAAAAGACTCCTAATTTTTTTTATTATCTTTCAATGTACATGATTAGTTTCTCAAAAAATTATCATCTGTATCCATAATTACATCATTTTCAAACGTTTAAAAAAATATTTGATATTGGAAAATATTTTTAACTTGAAAAGTTGAATTTTTAGATTATTTTTTCAAGAAGAACTCATTATTATTTCAATTTATATATTCAATTAATTTTAATTCATTATTCTAACCCTTATACTTTTTTAAATGTACAAAAAAAATGTTTGTCTTTTGCCCCATTTTACCCTAACTTGCCGGTGGAATTTTGAAAAATCCCGTCGTATCAGAATTTTAAATTATACAACCTATCTTTCTGTGTATTAAGTTTTTTCTATCACTTATAGTGTAGAAAATAAATCAGTCAGACTATCAATAACAATGGCTGACATTTGTAATCTAATAAATTTATTGTGTTTCACGCAAAATGAAAAATGCAAAACAAAATAATCCCAGTATAAAATGTAAGTGTGTGTTTACTCTTTGCTTGCTTATAGTGTCAGTGTGGAAAAAACCAGTAATAAT
The DNA here is from genome assembly GCA_948107695.1 of Meliscaeva auricollis. Classification (NCBI taxonomy): domain Eukaryota; kingdom Metazoa; phylum Arthropoda; class Insecta; order Diptera; family Syrphidae; genus Meliscaeva; species Meliscaeva auricollis. Next base: position 26,624,728 of record OX403619.1, on the reverse strand, counting down.
GGGCTAACAAAATCTATGTGTTATTACTGGTTTAATATTTTTATAATCGCCGGGAAAGAAGTATAACTTCAAAAATTGTGGCGTGAGAAACACTTTAACTCTTGATCTTAAGTAATTTCTACTTTTTTTTCCTGTCATAGTATTCTAATATAAATTCAAAATAACGTAAAAATAGGAATAAAATTTCAAAAAATCTAGAAAATCAATCAAACTAGTCATAGTTAACTCCAACTCAAGTCAACTATAGCACGGAAAGACGATATCTAGGTAATTCCGTAAATTTGTACATATGTGGAAATTAAAATGCATTTTTGAAATTTGCAAAATGCAGCAATCGTACACAAAACAATCAGACCCCTCTTCCCCCGCAAACCAGAGTCTGTTACGCGCCTGTGTCAATTAATTAATTTCCTTTGTTGGAAAAAATTACGAACAGGTATTGACTATTGAAAACATTTATAAAAGAAACATAAAACATCCGTTCTTCGGAATCTAAGTCAGTAAAAGATGCAGTAAATGCAAATATGGATATCATCGATATTTCCCTTTTTATTAATCCATTTTACAGTTTTAACTTTACCCCAGATGCATCTGCAATTTAAATACACGTCATAGACAACAACAAAATCGATATTTCAAATTCACCTTTTTTTTCTTTAAAAGAACACCTCATTGATCATGCTAATATCTCCGTAGATAAGTCAATTCGTTTTGAAAGCATTAAATTCCATTAGTTACGGACTTAAACATATCATCTACCATGTGAATTGGGTCATCATCACAACTTAGTCACTCTCAATAATAATAATAACCAAATGCACCAAATGTGTGTCGTAAAACTTTTCCACAATAGCCTCTTTTCACTTCTCCATTTACCAGAAAAATGATATTCCAAATACTTGCCTTCTTAACTATCAATGAAATTAAGATAAGCCATAATTATGGTATACCTATAACTTCTTAATGACGATAATGATGACAGTTTAAGAAAAAAAACGCCTTTCTCTAAAATTTAAAAAAAAAATTACACACAAAAAACTACTAAATTTAATTTTAATTCTGAGATTAAAAACTAGGCTTTAATAAATTACCACAAAAACAAGATGGCACATTAAAAGTAAAAGTTTTAACTCCAAAGATCGTGTCCGCTAAGTGCCATCTTCAATTTATAATTTCTTAATCTTGTGCGTGTGTCACATTGAATAAACGAAAATAAAAAAAAAAAAATATTCAAATAAATTAACAAAATAAATGCCTACTTTATAGGCTCCATCTCAGTCCCCCCAAAAATAAAATAACACAGACACAATAAAAACAAGAGAATTAAGGCAATAACAATTATTAAAGTGTCTCAGTTTTTGACAAAAAAAAATAAAAAAAACTGAAAAAGAATCGAATGCATTAGTATGTTGCATCATTTTTGAGAAACGAACGTTTTTCCTCTCATTAATTTTTCGTCGCGATAAGGTGTCAAGACGGTTTCCGTTTGTCGTTCATTGGAACAAGCAGCGTGCTGACATTTGAAATTAATTTTGCTCTTGGACACACTATAGGCGGAGAGGAGACACCATCACAGCACAGACTCGCGTTGATAAGAGAATGATGATTCTCTCTTTTTTTTTTCTTGTTTGGGTCCAGCACGGGGACAGTCATACAAAAACGAATCTTAATTATGTCATTTCGGGTCCGAAAAATACATTCCAATTCCATCATTATTCGAATGACAGAATCCATAGGAAGAACCACACTTTGTCGCCTTCTTATCCGGTAGACGTGAGAATGTAGTTCGATGATAAGGAATAATTTCCTTTCACCCTTTTCCTTGTTTGACTTGTGAACCTGTGATACAATTAGGTGTTACGGTAAGTTAAGGGAAGTTAAAGGTTCGTAAAATAAATTTACTTATTAATTTTTGTCAGCGTCTCATATACTGAAAGAACAAAAAATGGATTGCAGCAAACAGCTTTTTCGTTTGGTTGCGTTTGCAGGAAATTGTTAAATTCGTTTGGGTTAAACACTTTCTATCTTACAAAAGCGAGTATCTTGTCATTCCGCTACGGACTGTATAATTTATTTTTGGCGTTGAATGGATATAAACGAATCGTTTACCTCAAACAACTTTTCATTTGTTGGATAGAAATTTTTCGACTTCAACTTCGTTTGCAGCAAACTCTTTAATTTCGTGATTGCACCTGCGATCTATTGATTTCAAACAAAGGCTGTTGCTATTGCGCCACGACCAAGATAACTTTCGTGTAGCAAATGTTAAGAAAAAATTGTTTCGTGCAGTCGCTGCAAATAAATTGTATATTTTCACCAAAAGTGAAGTTCTTTGCAGCAAACTACTTTCTGGAGAGGTTCTTCGCAAACTATTCATTCGTTTGCTGCAAACAATAGAATTTTCTAGTTAACGAAAAGATGATTATAGGTGTGGGAAGCATTTTTGTTTGCCGCAATCAACTCATACAAATTCGCTCCAACCGAATTGGTTGTTTTGCATTATGTTTGCTGTAAAAGATAGAATAACAATTTGGGTCAAATATAATACAGTTGCTAAGAATGAAAAACTTTTGCATGAATTTTATTAACTTTCCAGCAAATGGTTTTCATTTGATTCAAATGATATTCATTAGCTGCAAACGAAAACCAAATTCTTCGCCCATTACTATCCGTCCTAAAATGAAATTTAAGAAAAAAACCGATTGGGAGATTTTGGGGGACTTTGGGGGACTTTGGGGGACTTTTGGATACAAGCGTCGAAACCAATCAAAAAAATTTACTAATTAATTTTGATTATTAATTGATTATATGAGCCAGTACGATCGACCTAGTCGTGATTTTGATATTTTAATATTCACTGAAAGTGTCAATTTAGTTGTAGAATAGAAACAAAACATAATTCTAAAACACCTCAAACATTCTACCTAATTGGAATGTCTTTTTGTTGGAATAGAAACCAATTTGTTGCAGTTCCAAATGCTCATCACAACTACTTATCTCTCCCTATATGTCGGACTTATTGGTTGTTTGTTTTTTTTTTTTTATTTATTTGTTTTTGATGACTTAATCCACTATTGGGCGAAAGAGTGAGCTGTCAAAGAGGAATTCTACGAAATTTTTAATCCCCGTCAAGAATTTTTGTGTTGGATATGACAACAACAACAAAAAAATATTCAACCAAAAATATTCATACAAAATCTTTAAAAAAAATTGTTTTTATTTTTTATTGCAGGCTATTAGGTTCAAAATAAAAATGAGATTATAAAGCTTTTTATGAAGTCAGAGTGAGTGTATCACTAAAAATGTGTAGGTGACTTCAGACTTCAAAAAAAAAAAAAAAAACGAAATTAAAGACTCAATTCAACATTCAGTATTCTTAGTCATTATTGTTCCATAAAGTACAACAAAACGAGTCCCAAACCTACATTCAATGTTGATGAACATTTTTTGGAAAACTAAAACGTTTCGATTATAACTGTACTGTAGATAGAGTTACTATATATGCTAAGCCTTCTTATTAAAAATTTGTAAATGCAGTTTTAGAAAAAAACAATTAAAAAAGCATAAAATTCGATTTTCAAATGACTAAAACAGCTTCTTAAATGAATTTAACCTCAAAACAAAGAACGCAATTTGATTTCTTCTATAATGATACATTTAAAAAAAAAAAAATTGAAAATCGTTAGAGCCGTTTACTAAAAAAAATATTTTTTCTATATAAAATTTTGCAAGGACTTTTATAATAAAAAATTGGTACGCCATTTTTAAGATATTATTTATCAACATCTCAATCTAAGTTTTGAAACAAAAATATTGAATAGTTTTCGAAAAAATGATTTTTCAAAAAAAAAATTAAATTTTTTTTTTTAAAAAATTATTTTTTTTTTTTTAAATCCAAAGTAACATGTAATTTTCGATTGGCTGAAATAGATTGAGTAATGAAGGAGAAGATCAGAATTTTCGTTTAAAGATAGACCTTACCAAAAAAAATTACCATGATTTTAATCAAAATCGTAGGAACCATTTTTGAGAAAAACGAGATTTTCTAAACCGGTATATATAAAAAATTCAAAAATCGTATGGGGATAGTCTCCAAAAAACGCCACATACAAAGTTTGAAGTAAATCGACCCATCGGTTAAGGCTGTGGTTTCTGATACATACATACAGACAGACAGACAGAATTGTCGGACCCACTTTTTCTCATTCTCTATCGTAGTAATGTCATGTTTGATTGTTATCTCAACTTTTTTTTTTGTACGAATGCATAACTTGATATATGGTACCCATATCGCAAGTAAAAAATTAAGATTTGGCAGCATCTCATTGAAAAAAATGTTAGACAAAATATTTTTCACGTTATTCCGTAATTTTTGAAATCACCCACATAAAATTTCAAAAACGTATGTATTTTTTAAAACTCAAAAAAACTGTATTTTGAATATAATCCGTATCAGACGCCAAATTTTTTTTTATTATCCATCAAAGTGGATACTTAGTTTTTCAATAAAACGTCAATTTTACCCACGAACAACATCTTATTCAAAGGTCTTAAAAATATTTGACTTTGAAAAATAATTTTTTACTTAAAAAAATGATTTTTTAGATTTTTTTTAAGCCAAAACTTATCATCATTATTTCAATTTATCTATTAAATAACTTTAATTCATAATTCTAACCCTTATACTTTTCGATATGTACATAAAGTTTTTTTGTCTTTTACCCCATTTTACCCTAACTTTTCAGTGGAATTTCAAAAAATCCCGTTATATCGGAATCTTACATTATAGCACCTATCTTTTGATGCTTAAGTTTTTTTCTATCACTTATAGTGTAGAAAATGAATTTGTCAGATTATCAATAACAATGGCTGACTTCTGTAATTTAATAAATTTATTGTGTCTGCAAAATAAAAAAAAGCAAACCCAGTATAAAATGTAAGTGTGAAAAAGTCTGTGTTTTTTTTACTTTTCGAATATTTTTATAAACGCCAGTAAAGAAGTATAACTTCAAAAACATTATTCTAAGTTTCTAAAGGAAAAATTCTTTTTGTCTTTTTAACTTTCTAAAACTTTTGCAATCTTTGGTTTTACAGCACTTCAGTGCCTCCACCAAGAAAAACCACAAATACATCCAAACTGTCTTTTTTTCTAATAAATAGAAGGCAAATTTATTTGATGCCCCATTATGCTCTATAAGCAAAAAAAAAAAAATAAACGAAACAAAACTGAAGTTCATTGCCTCTGACAACTTCTCTGATGCACCTGTTGTTGAAAAAGAGAACCTTTCCCTAGATATAAAAATTTCGCTTGAAAAAATTTGCAAAAATTCCAGTGCCATCAACTACTTGATCCGCGCTCCACACATCGCGCACACAAAGCAAAAAAAAAAAAATCTTCTTCAGGCATTCATCCATGAAAAACCATGATCCCATGCATCGTTGATGCTCATAACAACCAGCACTCGCACGCCCATCACCCATGTTAACACAGATACTCTTCATCTGACCACTGGAACAGTCAAATCAGCCAACTGACACAAAAGAATAAAATATCAGACCGACACACAGTATACGGGAGGTATACGGGAGGAGTATTGGTTAAAAACCAACTGCACCCGCTTTGCTCCGCTCTCTTATCTGTCATCCAATTCCAATGCCCATTTAGAGCCTGAAGGTATGGAAATTTCACCAACAGCATAAACCATTCACTGTGACATTTTGACATCGTCAAGCTCGCGATGTTGCTGATGTTTTCGCTTGGTACTGGCCATCAGGCTTAGAAAAAAAAAACCAAATCCTAAGGCAACACCAATAACAACAACAACAACGAAAACGAAAAAAACTTACAAAATCCCAGCCCATATGCAAAACTTATGTGTCCCTCTGTCCACACGCTGCCCACCTCCCACTCTCTATGCTGTGTGTGTGCCCTATCACTGATTACAAATTCAAATTTTTCCCATTTTTTCCCGAAACGTCAAACTAACAAAAAAACGAAGACTGAAAACACAAGAGTGTATGCAATTCCTGGGCATTTTCATGGATTCGCTGTTTCGGTTGATGTTGCTGCTGCTGCTGCTGCTGGGACTGAGACTGGGATCCGTGTGTGGCTGTAAGGTTCCTTGAAATCAAAGTTTGTTTATGGCTGCTCCTACGAGTTGGAATTCAATCCGATGACCGATTTTACTTTGCCGAGGACTGATGGATTGATAGCCATTCTGACGACGACGAAGACAACGTTGAATGTGAGTTCAATTCCATCTCCCACCAAAGCGACTGACAAAGAAAAGGGACAGTGAATTTACGGATAAAATGGAAATTTTTGTTCATTCTTAAAGAGAAAGGACGTTGAACTTCTCGATTAGATGATTTTTTTTTTTCTCAAGATTATGTCAACTTTTATTATGGGTGGAATTCTTTACGTTGGTTGTGGGCACTCTAACGAGGTCAACTGTCATAAAGACGTCAAATTAATTGACACATCGCCAATCGATTCAAACATCTTACACATATCCGCTATCAATCATAGGCAAACCTGCTTTACACATCACTGAGGTGTACCAACTACAGGCCACAAAGGTAAACGACATGCGGCCTGACCCTCATTAGCAGCGTTTTTTTTCCCCGATTGTCTGTTAGTCTAATCCCACGGATTTGCCCATTGCTCCAGTTAACCAGTAACAAAATACAACGGTGACCCACACACCAACACCACAACACTAGAGCGGAGAGTAAAGAGAAGAATCTCATTATTTTGAAATTTCATAATGACAAGCTGAGAGGCAATTGGATATGCAGATGACGTTTGTTATCTGCATTCGATGACAGGTGAAAGGCTAAATTGTCATTGTAAGATGCCTGCTTGCACTTAGCAAATTCGTGAAAGTAGGCCATGTGGCGCGGCGCACAGTGTGAGAATTCGCTCATCTAGCGGAATTTAATTAAAAAAATGAGTAGCACAAATTGATGCGAAAACAGGTTTTACTTTCAGCCTAAACCTTCTAATAAGCGAATAAGAAAAAAATTTTATGTGGGAAGCATGTAAAATAAAAATAATTAGTCTTGAAGTTGCAGTTGGTGATAATTTCACTATCAATTGGCTTGCAAAAGTAGTTTTGGTATTTTTTTTCTTGTGAGTCCTGTGTATGTTTTTTATAAAAACTTTTGATTTGTGTTATTAAATACGATATCAGTGAACTGAAAAGTAAGTAAAATTTTTGGTTTATAGGGTGTTTACATTTTTATTTGGTGGTTGGGATAAAAAAAATAGGCATTTTTAGTAAATTTTTGTATTCATGAGAGAAAAACTTTATGTATTTCGGGTTATTCGGTTTAGTTACTATATGTATTTGAAAGCCTGATATATTATCTATCATTTAAAGCTCTAAAGTGCTGCAGAAGTGGTGCGAAAATATTTTTTTTTCACATTTGAAGTGGTGTCAAAAAAAAAAAAAATTGGCTAAGTTGTGTTCTGACTTTAATATTAGTTTTGTTGTGTCCAATGTCGTCTTTTGTGGTACGTACAAGTCAATGTTTCACTTTTATGGTCCGTTTAGGCTTTTCACATTGGTTTTGTTTTTTGAAATTTTCAGAATGTCTATCGAAATCACAAAAACACAAATTTTTGGGGTTTGGATTTCCAAAACCAAAGTAAAGAGTGTTGAAGCGGTGTTTTCATTTATTATGAGCTATTTTGATGGAATTCAATTTTCAGAGGATGCAATCAAAGCACTTAAGGCGACTGTTAGTCAGATTTCTTTTAAAATTAATGAGAGGTGGGCCAAATGTGGTAGGAAACGGGACGTTTTCGAACGCATTAATTCTTCCTGGCTTAATGAAACCCTAACTCTGCCACATAAATTTTTGGATGAAATTCCATCCACTTCAAATATTAAAAAAGTAGGAAGGCCAATCCATGAGGAAGAATTTCATGTTACAATTAAACCAGTATTTTTGTTAACAATGGTAGATGGCAAAGTATGCACTGCCTTAGCACCTGTGACATCGTCATCACAAACATGTTACATATGCAGTGCAAAGCCATCAGAAATGAACAACGCCACTATTATTTCGAGAAAGTCTTTGGATGCGTTTTCAATGTCCTTTGGGTTAAGTCCACTCCATTCTTGGATTCGTTTTATGGAGTGTATCCTTCATATAGCATACAGGCTTGATGTTAAGGTTTGGCAAGTCAAAGAGAAGGAAAGCAAGGAAAAGGTTAAAGCCAGGAAAGAACTCATACAAACAAGATTTAAAATGGAGACTGGCTTACGCATTGACATGCCAACTCAACAAGCTGGCAACTCGAACGATGGCAATACGGCAAGACGATTCTTCCGAGACGAAAATAAAACGGCTGAAATAACAGGAATTGATATAGAGCTTCTAAAAGGGTTTCACATTATTTTAGAAGCCCTAGCTTCTGGATTTCTCATTAATTTGGATGCTTTTGAAGCATGTGCGACCAGGACTAGGACCTTATATCTTGAGAAGTATGGATGGTATTACATGCCAGTAAGCGTCCATAAAGTATTATTTCATGGCAGACAAGTGATTGCTTCTTGCATTCTTCCAATTGGCCAACTTTCGGAGGAAGCGCAAGAGGCAAGAAACAAAGAGAATAGGAAATATCGGGAACTATTCACCAGAAAAACATCGCGGTTGCACACGATGACAGATCTTTTCAATCGACTGTTGATAACTTCTGATCCTTTCATCGCAAGTCTCAGGTGCATTCCAAAAAGAAAGAAAAATGTGATCGAGCATGAAGTCCTAGATCTTCTAAATGTCACAACTTAAGCTATCTTAAACTCTTTTAAAATATTTTTTTTCTTCTAAAGTGTGAATGATTGTGGTTTTAATTTATATTTTGTTTAAAGTCCCCTCAATAAAAAGTTAGTTGCTGTATAAATTATTTAGTCTAATTTCATTTTTGTGTATATTCATTACAAATTGGAATTAACAAATTGCTTTTTTGCGAAACTTAGAAAAGTCTACCAAAGTGCAAAAAACGTGCACCTTCACAACTCCGTAAATCACAAAATTTTCTGAATATGTAAGAAATAGTAGTTTTATTCTTTGTTGTATATATTCATCATGATTCTCGAACGAAAATATAACAAAAGACTTTTTTTTGTAACCGTAATTAATTTTTTTGAAATGGGTCTGCAAAAGGCAAGAAACTTGTACTTTTGGAGCTCTGTACATCAAAAATTTCATGAAATATAGTAATGATTGTAGTTAAATTTAGTTTTTCACATGCTTAAGATCAATTTTGCAAAAAAAAAATAACAAAAAACATAAACTTGTAAGCGCTATTAATTTAATTCCGCTAGATTAGCGAATTCCCACACTGTGCGGCGGCGAGAGGCCTGACTTGGAATAACGAAAAACGTTTTTCTTTTTTTTGTATTATGACTTTCGAGGCTTTGCAAACCCCTCCCACAGGTGATTCCTCATTCATAAATAATATACATTGAAAGAAAATTTGAATTCTTTTTGGTAAGCATACTGGAAAAGATCTAAGGCAAACCATCATTTGGGAATAAAAACTTAGAGGCACCCAGGACCCAGAACCCAGCACCTATATTCAAAATAGGAGCACCTACGAATCAGTATTGATCTTCAAGTCGTTTTTATTTGTCGAATGAAGACTTTTTCAATTTGCTTGGATATTTGGTTGGTATATTATTGCCTCATCCTTGGTGTGACAGCAGAACTGTTTATAGAATCACAAAGGATCTTACTGGAGTAAAGATCTCAAAACAACCCCTGGTGAAAGATATAGATGGCTCCCTGCTCCATTCGAATGAGGACCAGCTCAGAAGGTGGAAGGAACACTTCGCTTCGGTATTAAACCGTGTGGTTCGCCAGCGTTGCGCATCCAATACCTGATGACCTGTCCGACGCAACAAATGTCCGAATCCGCACCACAACTCCCAGTAGAGAAGAGATCATTTCCGCAGTTAAAACACTGAAGATCAAAAGGGCGGCAGGACTAGACGGTATTCCTGCAGAGCTCTTAAAAGCAGCACCAACGACATCAAGTAAGCTACTACATCCATTCATAACGAGAGCCTGGAACTGTGAGTTCTTCCCAGAGGAGTGGAAAAAGGGAATGATCGTCGAGCTCCAAAAGAAAGGAGATTTGATGCACTGTGAAAACTGAAGAGAGACTTGCGTTCTGCCTGCGGTTGCCAAGATAACAGCAAAAATTGTATTAGAGCGAATAAAGGAACATTTAGAAGACACATTCGACACCGAACAAGCAGGTTTCTGCACTGGTTCATCCTGTGTTGACCACATTAACACCTTGCGGATCATTATTGAACAGTGCGTCGAATATCGATCACCACTTCACCTGCTGTTCATTGATTTTGAAAAAGCGTTTGATAGTGTTAATAGAGAATTTATTTGGATTGCCTTACGCAGGAGAGGCATTCCAGATAAGTTAATCGCTATTATTAAAGCAACCTACGATGGATGCAAGTGTCACGTTTTACATAGAGGAAGGTTGTCGGATGAATTCGAACTCCAATGTGGAGTCAGACAGGGATGCATACTATCGCCAATACTTTTCCTGTTAGTGATAAAAGATGTGCTGCGTGAAGCCCTGTTAAACGGAAATGGTGGAATTCAATGGTCTGACATCCCAACTTAAACATTAGGACTACGCGGACGACGTATGCCTACTCTCTCATAGGATCATCGATCTCAATCAAATGACAACAAGGGTGGAGGGAGAAGCAGGAATTGTGGGGCTGAAAATTAATGCGGCAAAAACAAAAATGATCAGCCTCGGAAGTAACTCATCCGTTCAAGTCAATACTTCTGGACAAGCGGTAGAGAAAGTAGAAGACTTTCAATATCTTGGGAGTTTTGTCTCTACCAAAGGCGGAACCGAACAAGATGTCGACAGCCGTATCAAAAAGGCAAATATTGCTTTCGGAATGCTGTCCAAAATATGAAGAAACAACGCTATAAGCTTCAAGACCAAGCTGATACTGTTCCTCTCCAATGTTGAATCTGTGCCTCTGTATGGGTGCAGCACTTGTAAAATCTTAGCAACTGTCACAAGCAAGCTGCAATCGTTCGTGAATAGGTGTCTACGAAACATCTTAAGGTTTTTTTTGGCCCGAACGTATTTCTAATGAAGAACTTCATAGAAGAATGGGTCAAGAATCCATTGACAGTACTATTCGCAGACGTAAGTGGCAGTGGATCATACGCTTTGAAAATTCAGCGATTGCATTGCTGGTCAAGCGGTCCAATTGATATTAACAGTGGATTCTGGCAAATGTGAACAAATCTTGAAAATGAACGGACAATCGTGGAAATCACACTCGAATCCGGAAAGGCATTGTATGGATTTCAAAAATTAATAAGAATCTGTCAAATTATAGGAACAATCCCCGAAATCAACGGATAAATTCATTAAAATCAAATGACTGTTATTTCTTTTTATGTAAGATTGATAAGGCTGAATCTTATTTCTTATTTAAAAAAAAAAAAAAAACAGAACTTGACCATTTCTTATTTTCTATAGATTGAAACTTAAGACCCTTAAGTAAACACACCTCGTGTGTCTCCCTTGTATTTATTGAAATTCGAGCTCAATAATAGTAAATACATATTCTATAGAATTCATTTCAAAAGAGCTATTAGTAGGTACCTACATGAAAAACCGAAAAGCTCTTAAAGGAAAATCAAGTGCAATCATCCCTTTATGTAAGGGCTATATCGGCTCTAAGTACTACATATCAAAAATTATACCAGAATATTTACCCAATGAAAGTTTAAATTTTTGGGCAAACACAAAGAAATGGTTTAAAAGATTTGTGCTTCGATGCACACATTTTTGTTTAAACACATTCGCAATGTAAGTATCACATAAAAGTAGGCAGGTAAGGTATAGTATAGAAGACTTATAAGTTCATACATTTTCAGTACTCATGCGATGTGACCAAAGCAAAACAGTGATTTAATCATTCTTCGTACATATACCTTACATGGCAAATCGGCATTGTATTTCTTCATGTCTTCTCTATCATACAATTGCACTTTGTAAGGGATGCAAATCTCATCTTTGAATTCTATAAAATGGTAAGCTTCCTTTATTTCTACTTGAAGTTCTACCAAAAATGTTCTTGTAAATACTACATCACATGGAAGTACGTAAAGATACAATTTGGGTCTGAAATATTTTTCTCAATGATACCTGACCTGGTTTGTAATCTGATAATAGTTTTTTTATTTTTCTAATAGTCCATTGCTCACAGTGGGGCTAAAAAGTTTTTATCAATATTCTATTACTTATAATCTTTTGAAATAATAATAAAAAAAATATAAAACTGTATGTTGTTTTCATTGACATTTTTCCTTAAAAACTTTTTTTTTAAGAAACTATAATATATAAGACAAATTCTCTGTTTGTGGTTGCTAAAAAATAAAGCCATTGAGTTTTGGAAGAAAATATTATATTTTAAAATAGTCCAAGAGGCGGTGGCCGTCGGATTACTTAGCTCATAAGGTTAGAGACTTTAATTGGTGGTCAAATAAAAAATAAGTTGGTACTGAAAATAAAAACATGGGGTTGCCACTTTTAAAATAGATTTATCAATGTGGCAACCCTGTTTGAACGAAAAAAAGCTACATCACTTAATGCATAGTAACTTTTTAGTTTTTTTTTTTAATTGTTGCCAAACAAAAGTCAAAATTACGTAAATAAACTTAAGAGTGTTCAGCTGATAATACGGTACCCCTGTACAATTGAAAAACAGACTCAAATAATTTTTATTTAAATAAAACAGTATACAATTGTGGTCGAGTTAAAAGTTAAAATGTACCTCAAATTTTAGTATAAATATTCTTCTATATAAAAAATGTCAGTTGCCAACTCAAAAATGGTTACAAGTATACGGCAACCCTATTTGAATGCAAAAAATCACTAAAAACACTCATTTTTCAGTCAAAATGTACCATATTTGACAGAGTTAAAAGTTAAAAACATACAAACATTTAGATCGGGCTCTCTTCAATCTAAAATAAAATGTACGACTGGGTCACACGTACTTGTTCTTAGGGTAAAAGTTCTGTGGACGTTAAAGCTTCTTAATAAAGTTCTAAAAAATAAATAATTGTATAGTAAAGAAAAATACAAAAATTACTAAAATGACATAAACAGCTTCTTAAATTGTTTTGAGCTCAAAAGAAAGTAAGCCATTTAATTTGATTAAGAAAGCTTAATTTTTAGAAAAAAAAATTTGAAAATCGTTAGAGCCGTTTTTTAAAATAAATATTTTTCCACATAAAATTTAGCAAGGACTTTTATAAAAAAAATTGATACGCTATTTTTAATATATTTTTTATCAACATCTAAAAACTAAAATTTGAAAAAAAAATATTGAATAGTTTTCGAAAAAATGATTTTTCAAAAAAAAAATTTCGATTTTTTTTTTAAATCCAACAAAATAATTTTCGATTTTTTTTTTACTAAATATTATTACGGCAACTTGAAAACATCCATGTAAAAAAAAATGGCTGAAATTGATTGAGTCATGAAGGAGAACATCAGAATTTAAAAAAACAGTAGTTGTATGGCAGGTACCGTTAATAACGGTTTTTGAAAAAAAATGGTTCTCATTTAAAGATAGACCTTACCCAAAGAAATGACCATGATTTTTTTAATCAAAATCGTAGGCACCGTTTTTGAGAAAAATTAGTTTTTCTAAAACCGGTATATGACAGGTACCTACCGTTATTTTTGGTTAAAAAAAAATCAAAAAATGTCTGGGGATAGTCTCCAATAAACGCCACATACCATTTGAAGACAGTCAATTCTGTCTGTCTCTCTGTCTGTGATATATGGTACCCATATCGCAAAATACAGTGACCTGTTTTCCAAAAATTGATTTTTCAAAAAAAAAAAAATTGAAAGATTTCTTAAAAATCCAAAAACTATTTTTTAATTTTGAAATTGCACAAAAAAAATCATCAAAATTGATTGAGTCGCTTAAGAGAAAGTCAAAAATGAAAAAAAAACGCTTCTATGGGAGGTACCGTTAGTAGAATTTTTACAAACATTTCTTCCATTCCAAAAGTATGACCCTACTAACAAAAGTAGATACAAAAATTTTAATCAATATCGTTAGAGCCGTGTTTGAAAAAATGTTAACTTTTCCTCAATGGTGGTTATATGACAGGTACCGTTAGATTTGGTCCAAAAAAAAAAATTTCAATTTCCCCTCTAGGAAATCACCAAATATCCTTATTCACCAAGTTTCAAGAAAATCGTTTAAGCGGTTTGGGCTGTAGTTCGAGGTATACACAGACAAACAGACAGACAGACATACAGAAAGACAGACAGACAGAATTGCGGGAACCATTACTATCGCATTCTCAATCATGTCTGAATGTTATCTGAAATCCTAAACTTGCCCTATAGTACCTAAATCGCAAGTAAAATGTCAGATAACAACTCTGAAATGGTTACAAGTACATGGCATCCCTATTTGAATGCAAAAAATCACTAAAAACACTAATTTTTTCAGTAAAAAAAAAAAAAAATCACTACCGCAGTTGTCATATTGACTATCAAAAGTTGTCATATCGACTACCAAAGTTGTCAATATGACAACCGATCTTTCAATTTATTTCAATCAAAATTTGACATATTGACTACCGAGTTGTAGAAAAAAATTCGGTTGTGAAATTGTCATATTGCGGTTGTTGGCTGAAAATTGTCGTATTAACTACTAAAATAGTCAATATGACAACTCTTTTATTCCTGTGTATCTTAGCCGTTTCTAAGAAAGACTCGGGCTTATCCTTTTCAAGATAAACTATAGTCTTAGAACGACTATGAATCAGTTTTTTCCCATATCCAAGGCAATTATAGACCTTATAGCATTATTTGTTCATCGTACCTATACTTGACTTGAGGTTCAATTCAGTTAAAATACTTTTAAAATTCACTGTGCTGCTCTAAACCTACGAAACGAAACCTTTGTTGTTAGGTTAACAATGTTTTTTTTCCCTAAATTACTCTTCAGGCATTCATAATATTGTCCCTTTTTCTTTGTGCGTCTTCTTGTGTGTGTGTGTGTGTGTGTGTGTGTGTTTTAAGTTGACATTTACAGGATGCATTCATGCAAATATCGAAAATGAAGACTATCGGGAGAAAATTCTCTTTAACGTTAGAAATCCATTGACAACCTTCTTGACATGTTCACCGAAAATTCACAAAACCCTTGTCATCATTCCATCTCTCACAGTCATCTAACCCCCCCTCCCCCCTTCATACACCCTTTTAACATCCACTATACTCTTATGTATATTCAAATTGCCATTGGAAACAACTACTATTACAGAGTGGCCATGCATTGAAGTGGAACGAACGAAGTTCTCGAACATGCATGCATGCAACTATACTTATTTGTGGTGATGTGTGGGTGACATCCTTTGCAAGGACAAATTGAGTTCTGCTGACTGAAGTACCATCATCATCATCATAAATCGTATTGTGTGTCACGTAACCTGGGAGACTAAATCTCCGTTTCCTCTTTCTCCCTTGATATAGTTCCTACAATGCAATCACAACTAGGTCAGTTGAGATAGATTTTTTGGGGGTAGGAAAAAGAGTATAGGTATAGTGACTGACAATCTC
The DNA here is from genome assembly GCA_948107695.1 of Meliscaeva auricollis. Lineage (NCBI taxonomy): Eukaryota > Metazoa > Arthropoda > Insecta > Diptera > Syrphidae > Meliscaeva > Meliscaeva auricollis. The sequence goes on along the minus strand of OX403619.1, from coordinate 26,609,064 downwards.
TAAGCAGGACATGATTGCAATCGATGTTCAAGTAGCTTAAAGCCCTTGAAACCACCACTCCATCTGTATACGTATACAATGTAAAGTCCAATGACATCATGTTTAGGATGCGGAATCTTGTTGAATGAGAAATCGCGTTTAATTGGACTTCGACATTGTTGTTGTTAGTATTGTCCTTGTCATCGTCGGTCGTCGGATGGTCTTCGATCTTACCGTCTACGGCCCCGACCGACCGTTCGTTGTGAAGATGAAAAATGAGATTCAAAGATAAGGACTGAACCCTTCTCTCTCTCTCTCTTTGATGCTGGATGTCAAGCCAGGCAACAACCAACAACAACAACAACAACAACATTGATTTATGACACTGGATTGTTCCCAACTAATTAATAATAGAATAGATTTTTCTCCTCTCCAATGAGTGATGCATTGATAATGCATCTCACTGAGACATCATGTGAGGCTGAGGATGCATGATGTAACTAATTAATAGTTGGACGGTTTAGTTTTGCGGCACCGCAGGCGGTGCCGGGGTGAAGAGGCTTGATTTATGAAAAGGATTCAGATTGATGTTGGTGGCTTGAAGTGTCAATATAATGATAATTTTTGTTTGTCTCTGATGTGTCTTATCTGCGGGACAGATTTGGAAGCCATCACCATCATCATCACCAACAAACTAAAGGAGAATAAGATAGGCAGGCAGAGGACCTCAAAAAGGAAGTAACAAAAATATTTTATAGATAGACTACACTACACACACATAGAAGCTAATAAGCTGTACATTGATTGACAAGGGAAATAGATGGGAAGCTGATAATACTATCCTGAGAGTTTTGTTTGAACACTATAGTCATTATATTGAGCATTTTGAAAAGGGTTTATTATGTGTATGCTGGGGTCATTGGCCCTATGGATGATATAAAATTATTTATTAATAATAATCATATAGAGAGAAATTTCTGGTTGTCAACTAATGAACATCATCTTCGGTATGGAATATTTGATTTTCAAATTGAAAAAATTGACCAGAAGAACATTTATTACAGTGAGTACTGGGTCATAAAATTATTTTCAGATAGGCAATTTTCCAAGCCATTCATGCTGCAAAAACAATAAAATTTCGGTGCCCACTTTCTGGACCGTTTCTAGGAAACTATAACGATTCTCTTTTTATATTGCCTTCATGATGGAAAAGTTTTTGAAAATCTACAATAAACTGATCAACATTTGCTTTATAGGACAAATAGTATTGGTTTCGTGTCAAAAAAAAAAATAATATTACGATGATGGAGAAATCCCCAAAAAAACAGTTTTCGTCATTCCATCTGTGCATCAGTTTTTTTTTATGGTGATTTTAGTGTAATTTTTAAAGTTTTTTTTTATTTATGAATATGTATCTCAATTAGAACAAACCTCCCATTTACGCGGTTCCGAGTTATTAAATTTTTCTCGAAAATGAAATTTTCCGAAAACGAAAACAAAACTGCATTCCTATTTTCTTAAAAAAAACTTGTATAAAGAATAAACAGCAGTCTCTTTGCATAAATGTTCTTTTTCTTGCTTTTTCGAATATCTCGCAAATAGTTTAAGCAATTTTGATTAAAACATTGTGCAAAGATTTCGTATTTCATATTAAGGACCTCAAATAATCTTAAATTATTAAAAAAAAAAAAAAACAATAAAATGAAAATAATTAAAAACAAAAATTAGTTATTTTCACTTTGGATATTTTTCTGCTTCTCTTGTAAATACATATTACAAAACAAAAAAAAAATATAAATTATATTTTGGTATAATCTCAAACTTTTTCATACCGGTGCAAGAATATTTTTTTACAAAAAAGGTTTAAAATATTAATTTTTTTTTACAGAACTTTTGGGAATTAAGTAATCCGGTTTATTTTGTTTAAATCAGAATCATTGTTAATTCGAACATTTATAAATAAAATGCACGACTGGTACGCACGTACTTGCTCTTAGAGTCAAAGTTGCTGTGGATGCTAAAGCTTCATTATATAAAGTTTTTAATTTGATAAGAAATTTAAAAAAAAAATTAAATTTATTACTAAAATGACTTAAACAACTTCTTAAATTGTTTTGATCTCAAAACTAAGTATGCCATTTGAGTTTGTTAAAAAAGATTAATTTTTAGTAAAAAAATTTGAAAATCGTTGGAGCCGTTTAAAAAAAAAATAGTTTTTTATGTACAAAAATTCTAAAGCTTTGTTTAAATGCTAATTTTAAGAAAATATCAATGAACATCTAAAACCAAAATTTCAAATAAAGTCATTCTGCGTTTTCGAAAAATTGATTTTTTTTTTAAATCCAATAATTTTTTTTTCAAAATTTTGATATGAAATAACTTGAAAATTGTTGAGAACCTCTTGTGTAAAAATTGTCATCGAAATCGGTGGAGTCGCTTACGAGAAAATCAGAAAAGAGAAAAACGGCTCTAGGAGGTACCGTTCTTAACCATTGAAAAAATATTTGTTTTTTTTTCAAAAGTACGACCTTGCCTGTTGTATTACACATAAAAATTTTAATAAAAATCGTTAGAGCCGTTATTGAGAAAATCAAGTTTTTCCATATTGGTTGTATGGCAGGTACCGTTAATTTTGGTCCTAAAAAAATTTCAATTTCCCCTCTAGAGAATCACCAAAAACCTTTAACTACCTAGTTTGAAGGTAATCGCTTAAGTACTTTAGGCTTTAGCTCGAGGTATACACAGACAGACTGACAGACTGACAGACTGACAGACTGACAGACAGAATTGCGAGACCCACTTTTTCGCTTTCTCTATCATCATAATGTCATGTCTGATTGTTATCTCGAGTTCGATTATTTGTACGGATTCTAAACTTGCCCTATAGTATAAAAATGCAAATTATGTGGTAGGTGACATTGTTGGAAGGTTTTTGTATAAAAAGTACAAGAAGGTTTTATGTAAAATGGCTAAATTTCAAACATTACCTAAGCTTTGCTAATCCTCAACTTTTGGCCTTTACAGATTCGAATTATCTGTACAAATTCTCAACTCCAACGACGACGCCGGCACACCGACAACACCGACAACAAGGACAATGGCGCACGCACATATAAAAATGTCGCGAAAAAATGTTTATGGTGTTCAACGATGAAATAGACTAAAAGCTGAAACACAATCACGCTTTACCGTCAATTTTGACAATTATTGTCAAAAGTTCAGCTATACGAAATCTGTTGAGGTCTGTTTTTGCAAAATGGTTTTTATTAAATCAGATTTTTAGAAACAATAAGTAGGTAATATTCTGAAAACTCCCCCCATTTCACTTAAATTTTTTTTAAACTATTAAAAAATTTATGAAAAGCTCATTTCAATTTACATTTTTACCTTCAAGGTATAAGTTTTAACCTCAATGAAAATTTGAATCTGTGAAGTACCTAAATACCTACTATTTCTCAAATGTTTTAAGGAACAATGTAAAATTCTGGTTTCAAAAAAACTGCTTTTTATAATTCTTCTTTTTTGAAAAAAAAAACAATCAGATTTCAAAATTTAGCTTATTTTTATTTCTGACTGCTAATTCTGATTATATTTAATATTACCACTTAAAAAATAAGAAAACATAACCAAGAAAGTTCATTACAACATAATGTAAAATAATTAAGATAAGTTTTTAGCTTATAGACAAAAAAGCAAAAGTGTCGCAGAAGCTAAACTATTTTTTCATATGTGGCTATTAGAAAGTCATTTTTTTTTTTTTTTTTTAATGACATTTCTTCTTCAAGAACAAAAATAATACATAAACCAAGTGTTTTTTTTTTAATTACTCTGTTATTGGACATTTTCAGTGCAAAGATGGTGTAGAGGCTCACCAAGAGTCATAATACCAACATACGTAACATATTGTTGGAATACTAAAAAAAATTCAAAACGAAAACATTATTCATGCCTTTTGCTTTTTCCAAAGTCAAATTTACTTTTTTCTTATCAAAAATTTCATCGGTACCTAAATCGGCGGATGAAGTGAATTATCGATGCACTACGACTAATGCCATTGTTGAATTTTGTATCAACCCTCACCCTTTCATATAAAAATTGAGTTATGTATGGCAGGTCAATTGTGATTAAGTGATTAGGCACGTTCTTTTTTCTTTGGTGCATGTTTCCGAAATAATATATTATTACAAAAATCTGAAAATAGTTTAAAAAAGTCGTTTGGAAAATATTAAAAAAACGTGCGCTTTTTAACATTTTTGAAACGCTTTTCTTTAATTATTTCAGAATGTTGTAAAACAGAATTATGAAAAACTGAATTTTGATAGCAGAATTTTATAAAACAGAATTTTGAAAATAAAATTTGAAAACAGTTTTTTTTGCTGGAGGAATCTCGACACCAACCCAAAATATTTACAAATAAAACCAACTTAAATACTCTTTTTGGCGGTTTAAAAATTGCCGCTTTTTTCTATTTTTTTTTTTTTTTTTTTTTTTTTAAGTTAACATGAAGATTTTTGTAAATCCATTTTTTTTTTTTTAAATTGAATAAAATTAAACTATATGCCAATAATTTTCTAGATCTGTTTAACAAAAAATTACTAAGACTGCTTTTTTTGTGAAAAAATGAAGAAAATATTTGTTAGGAAATTTGCTGCCCTCTATCTCTTTTGCCGGTAAATTCAGAGGGTCAAACCTAGGAAATGAAATGTTCGAAATGTCCAGCTGAATCTTTGTTTCTCACAAACTTTTTCTCTCTGACCAATAGGATTTGAAATACATCAAGAATACGCCATTTTTAGTTCTTATGTTCAAGTACTAACACACAAAATTTTGAAAAGTATAAACATTAAGTCGTTTTCGAAGAAAAAAACGATTTTTCAAAACAAAAATTTCAATTTTTATAATCCAAAAATTAACAATGTTTGAAAGTTTTGTTACTAAACTTTATTTCGGAAACTTAAAAGCTTTTGTAGAAAAGAAATCGTTAAAATTGAGTGAGTCATGAAGAAGAAAATCAAATTTTTTTAAAAATGGTTCTATGACCGGAATCGTTAACAGCAGTATTTGAAAAAAAAAAATTGTTTCCACATAAAAAAAATTAACGTGATTTTTAATCAAAATCTTAGGAGATAGTTTGGAGAAAAATACGTTTTTCTAAAACAGATACCTACCGTTATTATAGTCCAAAAAAATTAATTCCAAAACGTATCGGGATAATTTCCAAAAAACGACACATACCAGGTTTAAAGTAAATCGACCCATCCGTTTAGTCTGTGGCTTCTGATATATACAGACAGACAGACAGACAATATTGACAGACCCACTTTTTCGCATTTCCTATCATCCAAATGTTATGTTTGATTGTTATCTGGAGTGCAATTTTTTAACAAATTATTTTTAAGGCTCATGTCACTCATCCTTATACAAAACTACCTAATATACCTATTAGTTGTAAAAATATGAAATCTTGATCTCAGTCACTTTTTTTTCAGACCATCAGAAACAAAAAAACACCTTTTTTGAAATTTCGTTATCTAAATAAAATTGACAACTTTAACTGAGTGTTTTAACTTGATAGGACTTAAACCTTTAAAGAAAAAAAAAGAAAAACCAATAGTCTTTGCCTGCAAATGCCTTTACCCTTAATTGCTGAAACTATAATTTTCACTTTCCCATCCTAATTGCCAGCAATTTAACTCCAAGCAATCAACAACAGAAACCGAAAAGTCTATCAGACTGCATTGTCAGCAAAACAATTGATAGACGTCTTCACTGCAATTTTATAGCACTTTGTCTTCTCAGCCCTTTGAACACCAGCACCACCACACCGCCGCCGCCGCCGCACCATCCATAACACACAATAGACCCACTTATTAAGCACGTTTCTATAGCTCTGGCATATTATGAGGTATATTGGTATCTCCAGAAAACAGGGGCAACCTGTGAGCTGTGACATACAAATACAAATTATATCCATTCAATTTACAGTGACCGAGAGAGAGAGAGAGAAAGGGAGATGGAGAGTGAAAGAGATGGAAAACTCTTGTAAGCCTAAAAGTAATTATTATCGATTTCAATATGAGAAATCGTTGCAACTGACAGCTAACAGCCATCAGAATGAAGCTTCGAGTGAGGCTGAATGCCCTAGCTCTGGTTATGGCTCTTAGGGAGGTGGTTTGCCAATATTTCTGGGCTACCAAGCACTTCTATATATAAACTTAACTATACCTAACACAAGTTACTGGCAATTATCTCAGCTGGTCAGTAGCAGCAGCAGTAGCAGCAGCAGTGTCTGAAATGGAATGGAATTAGTCGGCTTTGCTGTATGCGATAGCGATTACCTGCAGTAAGTCATTAAATGGGAGGGGTGGCAAAAACCGCCCCCAATTCCATTCGATGCGATATCTGATGAAAGGTAGCGCTGTACATCTTCCATTCGAATCAATAAAGAAAGTGATGGCATATGAAGCTGTTAGTATATAATATGAAGACGCCTAAGGCGATTTAGATTAAAAGCTCAAAGGCGATTACCGGCCAAAGTTAATGCCTCAATTACCTTCCTCTTAGCCTCGTTGAAAACAAAAGCTCGTACAAACCCAACCAACCAACCAACGACGATGAAGGCAGCAATAGACTTTATGAAGGCTTATCATTCCAAACCACCAGCGCTAGCGGTCGGCTTAGACCAAGAACCAAGGGTTGATAGTTCACTTGTACGAAAGACTCATGCATATGCCACACATATAGTTGTTAGTCGATGTTGGGGCAATTTTCTAAACTGGGTTAATATGTTGTTGGAAATAACTACCATCACTACCTAAGACCCATTGTCAAAGCCGCCTCGCCTGTGCCGATCGATTGGCAGAGCTGTCGTTTGAACAATATTTTTGCAAGGGTAATTTTTGTTTTCTATATTATATGTAGGTAGACTGTATGGTGGGGTTTTGTGTTGCGATGGGGTGGCAATTATGATGTTGGGGGGAAATTTTGACTGATGTTGGGGGATGGTCAGTGAAACACTACCCGGTGGTAGTATGGTGTAATTAAGGCCTTTCAATGAATTTGTCATATTTAATGGATGGCAGTTGAAAGAAAGTAGTGTAGCTGGTGTTATATGTTGGACATTTCTTGTTTCGAGTTCCGCCTATTCGTGGCTAGGCAAATTGAGACATTTCACTTTTGCTAACTAGATTGTTGTGGAATAAAGGAAATACAGCAATTTATGGTTATTTTTAAATATGTATGTTGTGTTATGGACTAAAAATATTTGCCAGGGGATTGAGGAAGAGGTTCTATGGAAGAGCCTTTTTGATTTCAATAGACTGTGCTTGGTGGATCCCATGCTGCTGTTTTGATAAAACCTATCTAGTTTGAGCATTTTATTTGTTCAAATTTTGATATTCAAAAATACTTTAAACTTTATGGATAACAAATTCAAACTTAATATGTATCGTGAAAAAATAGGAATGGTCTGTTCCGAAATCGTTTCCCAAAACCAACTGCCACAATATTAATTCTTTTATTTACACTCAAAAACTATTCCTTGATGTATTTATCAGATCTTCAGTTAAAAATTTCTCCAGATTTTCTAATATTTTAGAATCTAACCCACCTTCTGGTAGAATCCTCCAGATCTGCCTTTTCAATACAACCAGGAAATTTTTCGAATTTCGAATTCAAAATTCTGGTATTTGTAACTGGAATCTGGTAGAATATACCAGGTAAGCAGTTAAATTATCTATTCTACCATAAAGTATTGTAAAATATACCAGGAATCTTTTTTTTTCCTGATAAAAATACCAGTATTCTGGTAGAATGTACTAGGAAATTGTTTTCTGGTACAATGTACCAGTATAGAATACTGGTAGAATGCAGTAGAAATATTTTTTTTTTGGCAAAATGTTATGTAGAATTTACCAGGAATATTTTATTTCCTGGTAAAATGTACCAGCATTCTGGTAGAATATATCAGAAAACCAGATAATATTTACCAGATAATAAAAATTTCGAACAAAAATTCCTGGTTTTATTTACCAGAAAACAGATAAACTTGATTCTACCAGGAAGTTGGTAGCATTTACCAGGAATTTTTCGAAAAAAATATTAACAGGAAACCAAATTTCTGGTACTGGTTATCAGACAAGAAAAAGGTAACATTTAGCAAGATTTCTCCAGGTATATTCTACCAGGAAAAACGTACCAGGCCTTTTTTTTTAGTGTACGATTTTAAGTTTAAGGATCATCAGCTCCATCGGTAACGTGGCCATTTGATAGAGATCCATGACCCTTTAAGAAATTGGTAAGCACCGTCCAATTAGTTAAACTGGGATGTCAGAGCTCTTTGGATCCCTCTATCTCTGTAAGGCAAGCAACATAAATTCTCTGTTGACACTCAACACTGTCAAATGCAATTTCAAAATCAACGAAAAGGAGGCGAAGGTATGATTGTTGTTCAATAATGATCCGTAAGGTTTTAATGTGATGGATACATGAGAATCTAGAGGGAAAACCTGCATTTTCGGAACATTAACGGTTTTTTTGATTTACTGCAGTTTTTTTGAAAGTTTTTTTGATCCAGTATTTTACCTTCCGTTCATAATTGATTTTTGTTTCTAACAAATTTTGCACTTAAGCAATGGTTATGGAAGGTGAAAAATACTGGATCAAAGAAGGGTACTTTTTGCACTTTCAAAAAAACTGCAGTAAATCGAAAACCGTCTTGCATAGTTGGGACCTCTACTTTTACTGTCACAAAAATCTTCCTTACATTCCACAACCAAATCGTTTTTCATGTACAATAGCCAAAAGCCGTAAGCGTTTGGTCTGGTCAGTCCTTATCGTTGGTTTCGTATATGCTTGACATATCAGTTATGAAGAATGCTAACCTTCGTAAACTATTCTAAAAAAGGTAAAAACTTCTGCCCCTATTGATTTAATTTAGTTTTCTTTTTGTTCAATATTTTTTTAATGTTCTACAAGTCAAGTTCAACTGAATGAGACGAGTATCCGACGGTTTCCGCGATCAATTCATATTATAAAAACAGTTTCGGTCAGTAGGTTTCACCAAGCTGATCACGATTTTAAATTTCTGTTACGGCACAAGTTAGGCTAGAACTAAGCTATTTTAAATGGTAAATGGCTTAAAATTTTAATAACCGTAGGCCTCCCAAAGAACTTTACTGATTTTGATGATTTTTTTATTTATATGGAACCTTCTTCATAGTTTTAAGAATATTTTATATCAATTTTTTTTTAAATACATTTTTCGAAATAATACAATAAATGTGTGATTAAAATGGTTCATAGAAGGAAAGTTTTGGGGTAGTTTTAATTTCTTTCATAATTTATCTTTTTGGGGTCGCTGAATCCGAATATAAGGTTTGCCAATAATATTTCGAGACACAACATGGTCAAAAATGCAAAAACAAACAACAACATTTTTTTTAATTTTGCAGTTTTTTAGTACATTTAACCATGAAGGATTAGTTTTTAGTTACAATTAGTTCAAAAAAACTTAATTTGCCAAAAGTTTAGCAAAAAATTGTCTATGTAACCATAATAGTTTTCATATTTATCAGTTTTTGAGACCTCAAAAATGTCTAAGCGCACATAATTGTAACTAAAAAATAATCCATCATGGAAAAATTTACCAAAAACTCCATGATCGTTGAAAATTTCGCATTTTTTTGCATTTTTGATCATTTTGCGACTCGCAATCTTTTTGGAAAACTTCAAATTCGCATTCAGCAGAATAATAAGTTCGATGATTAAGCAGATCCGAAAGTTTTCTCAAGCTAAATATTATGAATTGAGTAGACAGATATTTAAACACCTGCAATTTTTTTTCATGACTCTCCACTCAATTTACCAAAATCTTCCACTATCGCTTACATATTTTCCCAACACTCAAATTTATTAATAGAAATATTCATTGAGAATCAAAAAGTATAAATTACCATGAAAATAATGTCCCCATATCTGTTTCATCTTAAAATTAACCCAACAAAAAAAAAGAACTAGGTAGGTATACCTCATAAGAAGAAATCTTTTGCGAATCCACTAGAAAATTTAAAAATCCCATAACACATTCCAATATGTACTTTAAAAAAAAAAAAGTATCTACCCAACCGTGAAATAATAAGGAAAAAAATACCTCAAAGATTCATTGAGACTATTATCCCAAGGATACCTACCTATTTTTTTTTTTTTTTTTTTTATTATTATTATGAATCACTGCGTAAAAATTATATTTTTTCAGCTTGACTCCCACTAACTGTCACCAAAAACGAAACTCGATAGTATCCCAAAAGTCTTCGGTTACAAAGAAAATATCAGCAAAGAAAAAAATATAATAACGAAATAAATAAAAGAAAAAATCGTTAAAGATGTCCTTTCTATCGTCACTAACTGGTCGATCGATTAAAGAACTAAATTCCATTATAAATTGAATAAAGAAAAAAAAACACTCTTCATTCTATCAAAAGAGTAATTAATTTTCCCAATGCTTGTGCATTTTTACGCTCAATTTAAAATTCCATGACCAAAGAGCAAAAGGAATACATAAAAAAAACAGGACTCCGTGAAGCAGCAACACAACCATAATGGTTAAGGAAGGGTAATTGAAAAGAATCTGAATCTGGGACATCCTCAATCAAGAATTTGTACCGATACAGTTTGTGTGATGCACATTTGTGACCAGACCAGAGCACACAGCACCAGGATGATGACAAAAATCACTATTTCTCCCACAAGCCTGCAGGAGGACCCTCATTAGATGCAAACAAAAAAAACAAAAAAACTATCACAAGTAAAAACATAACGCACTCAATAACAATATGGGAAAAAGGACTGCCTTTCCCTTTCAATATATACTTGCTCCTTCTCTTTCTACACTTTATTTTTTTTTTTGTTTATATTAATTTTTTTTTTATAACCAACCATAAGGACAACAACTCGAGACGATGATAATAATAATGATGTCGCCAAAGTATTTGTGGGCTTTATTTTCGTCCTTTTGTGAAACTTGAGAAATTTGTTGACATCGATGTCATCGTTGGTTGGATGGTTGGTGGAATTTAATGCAACGATGACGACAATGATGATGATGATGATGATGGTGCTTCTGCTTCGAATGCTGTTTGCTGTTTTGTGCTGGTGCTGATGCTGATGGTGGTCACAAAATTTCTGGGTAGGACAACTCAATCTAGCAAAAGGACAAAAGGTGAGGGAGCGAGTTGTACTTGCTCTTGATGCGGTTTGGTGGCGGTGGACAATAACAACAACGAAAACGTTGAGAATGACGCGACGCGACAACGGGACAACTTGCTGCAGATGTACCTAAATATCGTCCTTTGTAGTTTAAAAAAAAAAAAAAAATTAAATGAAAAAGGAAAAATAAACTACAACTTCTTTTGCAACGCGATCAACATGTCTGTGATAGCGATAGCATTGAAAATTTAGTTCCCGTATTAAAAGGCATACAAATGGACGCAAAGTGGTCTTTTGCACTCGAGCGGGACAAGATGTTTTTTTTTTTTTTATTCATAGGGTAACTAAAGCATAGTTTGTCAAAGTATGGTAGCAAAACTTTCATGTTTTTCAAATTTTATTTAATGTAGGAACATAATTTTCAAAAAAAAAAAGGTTCTGATTCCTAAAAAGTAATAAAAGATCCAAAAGTTGGAATAAGAACAAGCGTAGTACGAAAAAATATATTAGTACCAGCGGTGTAAGTCCAATTGAGTTTTAAGGCTCTATAACTGCAAAACTATTGTTTCAGAGGAACATACAAATTTCGAAAAAAACACATGTCCAAGCGGCGGCGACCGTAGCAGTGTAAGTCTAAATGGGTTTGAAGGATCGAAAATAGCGGACTAGGTTCTTTTGTGCCATAAAAATAAATAAATATTTTTTTAAAACGGGAACACTTTTTAAATTTTTTTTCCATATTGGGTCAATGATTTGTGTTTTTTCAAAATTTTATTTTTAGATGTTGATAAATATTAGCCATCTTCAAAATGGCATACCATTTTTTTTTTTAAATCGTTTGGAAATTTTTTAATAAAAAAATATTTAAAAAAAAAACGGCTCTATAGATTTTTTTGAAAAAAAAGTCTAAAAATTTATCGTTATTGAAGAAATCATACTAAAAAGTTTAATCGAAATCGTTAGAGCCGTTTTCGATAAAATTCAAATAACTCAAAAATGTTGTATGGGAGGTACTCGTTCTAGATGAGATATTCAAAAACAAAAAGAATAACCAACTTTCGAAATTACGTAAAAATCATCTGTACCAAATTTGAAGAAAATCCGTCTACGCGTTTGGGCAGTGGGGAAGTGCACAGATGAACGCACAGACGCACAGACGCACATACGCACAGACGTACAGACCGACGGAAGGCATGACGAAAACCACTTTTTCGGACTCCTCCATCATCGTAATGTTGGTTTTGATTAAAACCTCAAATTTTTTTTTGACACGAAACCAATACTTGCCCTATAGAGCAAGTAAAATTGTGGTACTAACCATACAAAAGTGACATTACAGATTCCAATTTTCTTGATTTTAACAAAAGTTATCGTGTTTACATATTTCCTAATACTGATCAACATTTGTTATTTTTTTTTTTTGAATTAGTTGTTTTTAACTCACATCATCTATTACAATAAATTTTTTTCAATTTTTTATTTTGAAAAGCCCGCCAAAAACCTTACAAATGTTAGGTTGGTCAATGCCTCTTTTAATATACTCCATAAAATTAATTTCCCACTTCGTCTATATATTTAAGCTTTTATGTTAATAGTTTTAATGAATGTTATGTCCATTATACTGTTTGTTATTTTTAAATCAAGCTCTAAGGTGGAAAAACTATTTTCAAACAGTGAAAAAAAACTCTATTTTTTTATATTTTGACCCCTGTTACCCCTTATAGTCCCTTAAAGTTTCAAAAAAAAATTTAAAACTGTTAGAAATGATTTTAAAATATATCATATTTCAAAAGAAAAACCTTCTTTAATTTCAAATATCAAGCTCGATTTTGTCAATTAACAGGTAAATTCATAAAAAAACGAGTTTAGCGCACTAGATTTTCATTTCATCCCACTGTGTGACGCCGACACCGACGACGATAACGGCACACGCACATAAAAATGTCTCAAAAACGTGTTTTCTTAACGTTTCATGATGTTTCCTGATGAAATAGACTAATTCTGAAAAATTTAATTTTAGTTATTCAATAATATTATTATAATTAAAATTTTAAATTAAAGTTTATTTTTATATAAATTAAATATCGTTATTTATACGATATATGAATAATTAATAATATATATTTGATAAATTCATATAATTAAATAAACTTACGAGACTTTAAGGTTTAATTTAAAACTAAATATTATTTAAATTTTTAATATAATAAAAATGTATGTTTATAGGCCTACAAAATTTGTTCTAAATTAAAAAACACATAAATTGTGTTGGCCAATGGTAGACAAAAACTAACAAAATCATCTTTTAGATAGATTTTCTTTATGATTGGACAAAATAAGTTACTAAAGGTTTTAAAGGCATATTATTAAAACTCTATTATTTAAACTCTGAATTTACTAATTATTATTGTTTTTATTGTTTGGGTATATATGAAGAGTATAGACGAACAAGGTGGTAAGTGACATCTTTTTAATTAACTTAAAATTCAGTCTCATCAGTATAATTTTGCTTTCACTTCTAGGGGTCAGGAGTTTCATACACTTTGTAATAAGTTGAAAAACTTCTGCACTATCAACCTTCAACCATTTCCAATTGAGTTTATAAGACAAAATTAAATATTTTAGTTGTTTAAAGCCCTAGGCTTAGTTTTAGAGTGACAAAAATTCATGCGATTAAATATAGTTTCAGTGTTTTTTATATTTTAGAGTTCGGACGTCAGCTCTTTTGTTTAAGGTTTTTTTGGTTTGTTTTTTTTATATATTTCATACGATCATCATAAAATTTTATAACATTACTTGAATTATAAACTGCTCACTATTCACTTATTCCAAAACTTGTATTAGGTACAGTAAAGCAAGTTTTGTAGTTGCTTAAAATTGCAAATTGTTAATATAATCGAAACAGATCTAAAATTTCTATTCTAAGGTGTCAAAACTCCCTAAAATATGACAACTTCGGACCTTTTTAAAAATAGTTTTGATATAAAACTAGCTGTGAAATTTTGAAATAAGAAGTCTATAGTTATAATATGGCCACAAATTTTTGAAACATTTCTAGTTTTACTGTTTGTTTTCGATAAAAGCAATCCTTTTTGTCATCTGCCTTTTGTGGTCCCTTTAAATTGTCCTCAATTCAATCTATGTAGGTACCTACTAAATACATAATGTTCACAGACTCTTTATGAGAATAACAAAAAGAGAAACAAAAACAAAACATAAAATAAAAAAACAACATCCAACAGTGACCGAAAACGATGAAATGACAAATTATTTTGAAGTGTTTGGACAGAATCCCAAAATGCAAAGCAAAGCACTCTCCAAATATTATCATAAAGAAATTCAAAAAAAAAAATACAAGGACAAACAATTTTATTCCTTTTGTGTACCGAAATGTCACATACTCCTGCATCCGTTTGAACAAAAAAGTCGCCTTGAAATAATCAAATTCCGGCTGAGGTTTCTTACATTATGATCCCATGGAATCAAGCAAAATCCGCATTCAAAAAGGGAACAATTAATTACCGCGCAGACAGAACAAAAAAAAAAAAAACCTCATGGAAGTTGTTCCAGTGCGCGTTCGTATAGCCGCAATCCTCCCCCGGTAGCTCCAGATGTTTTTTTTTTTGTTTTCTTGATTTTTTTTATATCTGGTACTAACACCAGTGCTAATGTTGATGGTTACTGCTCCCTTGGTATGCCAATAAATATCACGTATATAATTCTCTGAGCGCTCTTGTACTCGATTAATGTTCGATTATTACCGATTAAACGTTCAATAAATATCCTTAAGTCATTCAAGATAATCTGCTGTTCCAGCGAACAGATTCAGGGCGCGCAGATTCCACCGTCGTAGTCGTCGTCGTCATCATCATCATCATCATCAACATCATCACCGTTGTTGTTGCTTTTTTTTAAAGAATTGAAAATAATAAAAAAAAAAAAGAAGCCAACGTTAAAGATTCGCGATTTAATATATTTCAGACCTCAGACTATATTACCCACAAAAGAAAAAAGCGTTCAAGCTTGGCTCGTCCATCCTTATGGTAGCACGCGGGAGCAGTACACAGGAGTTAGTTTGGTATATCTACCTAAGTAGTTGGAGGACAATGGACTGCATGGAGTGAAATAAACCAAAGCATCATCGCATCGCATCGCATCGACGTGGTACAATCTACAAAGTTGTTTTAATATAATAATTACAAGGACTTAATTATATGACCCATTGTTTCCTTTTACCGGTGATTCTGACAGCAATGAGAGCGGAGCCGGCAGCACAAGGAATGTTTCATGTTCTTGCAGTGATGTTGAACCATCTTAGCTTTTGCCAGTTTAATTAGGGACGCACTTTGGTGTGGCGGCCGGCGCAGTGTACGGTGGTGGTAGTGATGGTGATGAAGCCAGTCCCAGGCTTTTACAATGCGAAATAATTTCGAACCATGATGGCCATTGAAGTGCTCAGTTGTACAATCGAAGAAATTCCAGATACATCCGTTCTTGAGTTGTTCTGGTGCCGCTTATCTACAAAATAGATGAAACATTCCTGATCGATTTGCCACTAATAATTGCTATAGTAGTGTGGTATTTAGGTATTTTGTGGCCTTTGAGAGAGAGAAAGAGAGGTCGTTAATATAAGTTGATCGGATAATGTGAAGTTGAGTTTTTGAGTTGTACAAATATTTGTAGGTTAGGTACTTCGGTAAGAAGTTTTGAAGGGCAAATCGGTTCGTTTCTATTCTTTTTTTCTTGTGTTTTTTTTTTACTATTAAACGTAGAAAGGGCAATTCTTTTGTAAAGCCTAGTCCACAGCTAAGGCGAGGCAATATTTGGCTGTAGCCTCCACCTCGATAAAAAAAATGCTGTAGTAAACAAAGAATAAAAATATTAACGAAATATTCTGTGAAATTATAACAACAAAAAGAAAATAACAAACAAATAGATCATTTGGGAAATCTTCTAAGATTTTAGTTCAAAATTAGCAATTAAATATAAATCCCCTACAAATTGATGCATGGTCCATGGTCCGCCCCCGAGTCTAGAAAACCGAAAATACTGTCCATCAGACTTAGTCATAAAATCAACTCTTTCTATGGAACGTTTCTTTTTACAACTAAGTGACTCCCAGATTAAATTAGAAATTCCAAACATCATAACTAAACAATGTCTTTAAAAGTAATGACAACACTTATAGTTAAGAATAATTTCGTTTGCAAACTCTACGCAATAACTTCAAAAAGTTATTAAAATATAATGTTTTCTTGGATCGCTCAAGAGTAAAAGTTATGTGAAAATATCCTAATAACGCAGTTTTATGAAACAAACAAAACAAAAAAACAACACAAAAACGATAACTAACGATGAAAGATAAATTACCAACATGCCTGTCATTAAGTCATTAAAATAAAATGGCAAGTTTTCATGATTCTTGCGTTTTCAAAACTCAAAATCTAAATGGAAGAAATGTTTGCACAGAAATATCTCAACAAAACAACAACAAAAAAAAAAAGAACATTTTCCAAATTATCCTTGTTATCCCTCTCTTAAGTCTAAATTACCAGACCGACTTTTAAAAAATATATTAAGATGATGATGCCTGTCATTAGACATCGTTTAGTTGTCAAACAATTGGCAATGATATTTTTCAATTCGGCCAGTTAAGAATGGTACATTCTTTTCTTGGTAAATTGGTTAGTTATAAGTGAACTTGGACACGATTCTACCAATTGGGTGCTAATTACTATGCCAATGATATGATGGGTGTTCAAAGAACGAAGACCGCTTTGTGTCCATGCTACACATACCTACCTCCTACTGGTTGGTTGGAGTTGTCTGATCGTTTTTTCTTCCCGGAGATCGCTTACCTTTAATCGATATGCGGATGAATGATTTATGAGATACACCGAATCTTAATTTTGGTTATGTTACTTTGAAGTAATAAAGGGCACTCACCATGTCATGCAGATCGTTAGTGTATTAGTTTGTATTTTATTGCTTCCATACAAAATTGATACAAAATCGTATCAGTGGAAAAATGAAAAATTATCTTCTCACAGTTCAATTCCCAGTGGGATAGAATTGAAAGATACACGGTGTGGAATAAGGATTCGAGTGAGGAATTATCATTATGCTTACAAGACATGTGTAATCTGAATACGTGTAGTATTGTAAATCATTTATCTTAAGGTCATTTGTAATTCGAGCTGCAAGGGATACAAACAAGGTGATCCTACTCGGGAGAGTGAAGTCGAATGAGCATGAACTCGATATTGTGTATTTGAAATCAATGAGGGAATGCACTACTTGTCAGTCTTTCTTTTTTTTCTTTCTATTTTGGGGTGTTATTAATAGAAATATTTTGAAAAGTGTGAAATGAGCTGTTAACAATTGAAATTTTAGGGTGAGATCGATGAGTTAATAGATGTTTTGATTTTTTTTTTGTATTACTCACAATAAGTTACCTGGAGACACTCATCAATTAAGTGTTAGACTCATAAAATAATGATTTCAATCAGAAATAAAAGTTTTTTAATAACTGCTCCCGAAGAAAGGAGATTTGATGCAGTGTGAAAACTGGAGAGGGATTTACGTTCTGACTGCGGTTGCCAAGATAGCAGCAAAAATTGTATTAAAGCGAATAAAGGAACATTTAGAAGACACATTCGACACCAATCAAGCAGGTTTCCGCACTGGTTCATAGTGTGTTGACCACATTAACACCTTGCGGATCATTATTGAACATTGCGTCGAATATCGATCACCACTTCACTTGCTGTTCATTGATTTTGAAAAAGCGTTTGATAGTGTTAACAGAGAATTTATTTGGATTGCCTCACGCAGGAGAGGCATTCCAGATAAGTTAATCGCTATTATTAAAGCAACCTACGATGGATGCAAATGTCACGTTTTACATAGAGGAAGGTTGTCGGATGAATTCAAAGTCCAATGTGATGTCAAACAAGGTTACATACTGTCGCCAATACTTTTTCTGTTAGTGATAAGTGATGTGCAGCCATGTTAAACGAACTGGGGCTGAAAATTAACACGGCAAAAACAAAAATGATCAGCCTCGGAAGTAACTCATCCGTTCAGGTCAATATTTCTGGACAACCGGTAGAGAAAGTAGAAGACTTTCAATATCTTATTGGGAGTTTTGTCTCTACCAAAGGTGGAACCAAACAAGATTTCGACAGCCGTATCAAAAAAGCAAAGGCTGCTTTCGGAATGCGGTCCAAAATATGAAGAAACAACGATTTAAGCTTAAAGACCAAGCTGAGACTGTTCCGCTCCAATGTTGAATCCGTGCTTCTGTATGGGTGCAGCACTTGGAAAATCTTAACAACTGTCACAAGTAAGCTGCAATCATTCATGAATAGGTGTCTACGAAAAATCTTAAGGATTTTTTTGCCCCAAAAGTATTTCTAATGAAGAACTTCATACAGAGCCGGATTAACCATGTCATGGGCCCCTAGGCAGAGTAATTCTTGGGCCCTTTTCCGATGGTTTTTCGTATTATAAGCTCTTTTTGAGCTAGGTTAGAAGGTGTAGGTAACCTCCTGAGGAATAATCAGCTATAATCTGTCATTTTATAAATCTTAACTAAAACATTTGAAACATCTTAGACAACAGTCTGCAGTTGATATATAAATTAATAACTGTAGTAAATATATGCAGTGATATCTCAACAAAGCATATATGTATAACAACTTCATGGTTCTCAGACAATTTCGATTAACTACAAGTTATTAGAAATTATCTTGCATTCATAAGGTATAAGTATACTTACGGTTTCATTATAAAACTGGAGAGTTAAATCATACGCAAAAGTTTCAATTTTGGTTTTATTATTATGTAATAAAAGAAAGAAAAATGTTTTTTCCAAGTTAAGTTTTAATATTGACTTTTCTAATTTTTTTTGAAACATCTCTCATTCTGGCATCGCTGGGTTGGGCCCATTAGGATGGAATGGGGCATGGGAGTCATAATTCATTATAAACACGTATACACTGTTTCTTTTTTTGTTGTTCTTTTTTCTTATATTTATGGCAAGTATAAAAAATGTAATGCTGTTTTTTATTGAAGGTGCATCTCCAAAAAAATTTTTTGTTCGTAGTCAGAGCGAGGGGCCCCTAGCTCAAGCGGGGCCCCTAGGCAGCTGCCTAGTTTGCCTTGAGGCTAATCCGGCACTGACTTCATAGAAGAACGGGTCAAGAATCCATTGACAGTACTATTCGCAGACGTAAGTGGCAGTGGATTGGTCATACGCCTCGAAAAGGCAACGATTGCATTGCTGGCCAAGCGATGCAATGGAACCCACTCACAAAGGTAGGTAGAGGGTCGGGTCGGCCGAGAAGCACATGGCGCAGGACAGTCGAAAGTGAATCTGCACAGCTAAGAGTTGGAGAGAACTACGTTATATTTCCAAAAAACGTACACGATGGCGAGTAGGAGTAGTGGAGGCCCTATGCCGCGCTTAAGGGGAGCACAACGGACTCTTTAAGGTCTGAGGACCTAAGTATTAACTGTTTCCAAGTCTTTTTCATGCGTTATTTGTCTCTAGGGGAATTAAAGGACTGCAGCAAAAGTCATTTTAATGTCAGATGAAAAGTCTTTTTTTAAGAAATCATTTCAAGAAAAGTTTCGGGTACAATAATTTTACATACGTAGAAGGTGCTAGTTCTAAGATAAAAAAGATTACATTCAAGCAGTGGTCTTTAAAATTTTTTTCTTATCGGAGATAAAAGGACTTCTACGTGCGTTGCGCGTTTTCAACCTCACTCGCAGCACGGATTTTCTTTTCGGCAAATTGTTTAATAGGGGTGGGATCAGAAAAACACCAAATTGGCAGAAGGCAGACTGGATGGAATAAGCGGTGGTGGGGGTCAAACTTGCATTCATTTTCGAATAAAAACTCTCTCCGCCAATGCAGAAAATTAGCAGAGGTTGATGAAAAGTATGTGAAGGAAACCATTCCAGAAGTCGTCAAAATTGTAAAAAAAAAACTTTAATTTAACCGACTCCGGCACCTCAACCTTTTTGCAAATGCTAGAGAACTTGGACGCCGACTCTTACCTGCCTACAGAATTAAAGAGCCAAACCGATGAACAGTGAAGTAGAAGGAGACTGGTGCAAAATAGTGTAGCATGACCTTAGATTACTATGTGTTGTTAGTTGATAACTTGTAAAGCCAACACATTACTAAACGCATGATTACTGATGGTTCCTTTTCTGCTAATAATGCTTGTTCTGGCTAAAGAATTCTCTAATATTCTATTCCGAAACCCACTGGATGCTGGAGAATTAGTTCGAATAAGATTTTTTTCGACTGAAAGTCTTCGAGAGTGTTCTAGTCCGTTGAGTTTTGTTCAAGGATTAAACTAACTTCTACCGCAAACTTCGATATTATTTTATTTCCTTTCATACAATTATAATCAAAAAATTAACAAAGATTTGCCTAAAACCTTGGAGCCCTTTCTACAACCAGCTGCAATAATTTCGCATATCTAAGTCAAAACCTTCATATTTTAATCCAAGCTAGAGTATAGATGATGTTGATCGCAAGGTCTTGTTCGCCAATTCACTCCATCATGGGTACCTCTACTATATTTCAAGATATAAATTGCTTACCAACGCCCACCTTCCTTCTTGTTGTAGTCAACTTTGTAATACAAAATCCCCAAGTCAATATAAGGAAGAGAGTGAACAGAAACACGCGCGCACACACACGTTAAGACTAATCGCATTCGTTTGTTAAATTATCCACATCCAAAGCCTTCAAATGTCTAAAATAATGTTGATACCTACTCTTCTTCCCTAATGCCAACAAAAAGCCTCCACCTTCTTGCAGACTACGGTGGAGCTCATTTGGTGAAATTTATTTACCCAACGCGTCCCACCGACATTTAATCAGGAAAACTGATCGCTAGGCTTGCAGAACGCACCATCATAAGGACGGACAATGGTGAGTGTGCAACCAGCAAGTGAACTGAAATACGCATGATGATCCATCCCGAATAGTAATCCGCAGTCCGAGTACAAGCCCGGTAGTGGTCTATTTTATAGAAGTCATCGCAGTGAGTTCCAATGCGCGGGGAAATAATAGTGCATCATATAGTGGACTTTGAAACTATGAAAATGTAGGCGTTAACCTGCTCTTTAAGGTGCATTATTTATATCCAGCTATGCTATAGAGAGATAGCACATCCACAAATGCACAGAAAAAACATAGTTTATCATGTGGAATGCATCTGGAGCACCTCCAGCTGCAGTCATATATCTACCTATCCTATAGGGATACATGAAGTACAAAAACAGGAGCAGCATTTGAATCAAAGCAAAGCCCTGCGTTGTTCCTTAAGAAATCCTAATAAGTAAAGAAGCCTTATCAGGGAGCAAAGGGATTGCGGGAATAGCTCTTCATTTTTATTCGAAATGGAGGAACAAACAAACAAGATAATCCTCTTAGGTTTTCTTTATAATATGCAAAAGGGCAATTTAACTTATATAAGAGATGCCTCTTCATCCGGTTCCTCATCATCGTCATCATTCTAGGTATAGTTAGTCGTCTTCGTCGTAGCCATCGTCTTCGTCGTCTTCGTCATCATGCCCGTTGAGAAGAAAAGCAGCAGAAGCTATGCATTCTTAACAATTGGAGCTGCGTTATCAAAACGGCATATCAGGGCGTATAATTCTTGGACGCAGCAGCGCAGTAAGTAACTGAGCGCACAGCCCAACTTGGGGTAATCAATAATATTCGAATGTGAGCTAGAATGACGCAAATTGGATCTTGGGCGAGTTGGAAAAAAAGCAAGTGCTTCCCTTCATGCATAGCTTCACGTCTTCCATCTTTAAATTTACAAAGACCACGCAGGGAGGAGGATACATACCTACAAAATAAAAAAAAAAACAATGTTTGACGGGAGGAAGTAGGTAAAGGGAATAGCAAAGACTGCGAGTATGTAAATGTGTGGGCTGAAATCAAGGAATATTATTTAAAATTCAAATGACTTGATAAAGGCTGAACGATGGACCCACTCTTCCTTTAAACTTGAACTGTAACGAGTAACAAAGTAATGTAGGGAACCATGGCAACAGTTCTTCTTTTTTTTTCAGAAAACAAATAAATTATTTAACTCGTGTCTTAACTTAACCAATATATTTAACATCTCTGTTTACAAAATGTAAGTAGTTGTCATTCGGAAAACACTATCCAGGGATGGCCTACAATAAGAACAATGATTTTTCGTTCAAAGCGTTTAGGACCATGGACTGGACACCCGATATTGTAATATTTATTTGCTCTTATAAAAATATTTATAACTGGGCAATCTCAAGTTTTACCCCACAAAAGAAATTTATTCCTGATTTTTTCTTGAAATGTCAAAAAGTTCCGAGGAAATGTTTTCGGGAGAAGGGCTACAAATTGAATTATTCCCGGAATTTTACTCCGCTTTTGCTTGTAATTCGTTCCTCTTGTGTTTATAATGGCGTAAAAAAAAGGAACGAAATTTCTTGCAACTTTTTGATTGGGGGTCTTTCTTCTTAAAAGATTTCCCCGGAAATTTTTTCTTAGTCTCCTAAGAAACTTGCAAGAAACGGAACGATTACAATAGAGGTAAACGTATTGGGCACTGGGCACTATTGTTATTAATTCTGCAGAAAAAGATTGGGACACATATTGCCATTACTTTCGTTCGTTTTCTTAAGCGACAATTGGACCCCAGGTATTTGATCTTCAATCCGGTGTTCTTTTTGAGATAAAAAGCTTTTCTAAGCAGGTTCTGACTTCGTTCTGGCAAGAACTGGAAAGTGATGGAGTCTCGTTTTCATATTGCTCCTCACAACTACGACAGAAGCTGTATTTGGCCAACTTAGGTAGTCTCAAGTAAAGTTGTTATGTGTTGTTATGAGTTATGAACCTAAGGCTTCGTAAACCAGCACCTTTACTCACTTTGCTCAGTCGGTATTCTGGTACCGTCCGAACATTTCATTATTGTTATCTCTTTCTTCATCATTTATATAGTCGGGATAAAAACCAAAAGAATTGTTCTTTCAAAACATTCTAAAGCGGTCTCTTCTTTCCTTGACAAAGTCCATAACAATGCTATTCCACTCGTAGAGCTAATAATTGTCAGCACTGGTCCTTATTTTCAGCGTCACTTTTTGCCTGCACTCGTCACCAAACCATGGATATTTTTGTTGGCTTGTAAAACCCAATATATCATGTAACCCAGAAAGAATCTAAATACAAAAATAAGGCCAATATGCCGTAAAATAGAAAGTGAAGATTTTTAAATGCTATTATCTTCATTTAAGTCTAAGGAATACACACGCGGAACTCCGTTGAAAGATTGTGTGCGCGTCAAGAGTTATTCAGGGTCAAATCCAAACGTCAAAAATATTGTTTTTTTCGCATATAATATTTTAACAGTACCTACTAGAAGCTATCGAAAAACATTTCAGGCAACAGTTCTACGAATGATCACTAGAAGGTATCGCATTTGCAAAACTTATTGAATTGAAAAGAGACACTATCGAAAACAAGTAGCACCGCTAGAGAAATTGCCTTTTTTATGGTATCGCAATCGCCATTTGTGTGTTCGAAGCAATTCCGATGTTCAAAGGTGATTTCCAAGGACACGCACCCCGATTTAAAAGGATTTTTTTTATAGAAAAAACAAATTAAAAACTACTTCAGAAATAACTCGAGTTTAAATAATTTACCAGGACTAGCTAACCCCGATGTTAACTAAGAGTTAATTCAGTACTAAAAAAAACTGGGCCTTAAGAGATAAATCGAAACTCGATTAGAAGAGGACCTGAAGATCTCTTCTTCTTTAAGCCGTCTGATGCCATACTCGGCGGAATCACTCGCCGCACAGGCGCAGCCTGCCGTTAAAGATATCCCATTTGCCCAAATTTCTTTTGCCCGTCAAACGCCATCACAGTTTCTTTGATGACGGTTATGTCTTCCTTACAGTTAGCTTCACGGATATATAATATAAAAAGTGACTGTAAGAACCATCTTGCTCTTATTTCGGTACGCAAGACTTTTCGTGTATCGTTTTCGCTTCAAAACTACTTCCTTGTTTCTTCTTACTATCCGTGTACCCGAAAAAAAAACAGAAGACTTCCAGAAGTTGAGGTCATCAAAATTCTTCTGCAGCGTGACTTCGACAAGATTCAGCGATATTGTGATAACTAAATGTTGAAAATCAACTGTCAAAAATCAGACACAATTCTGTTTAGGACCTCTTTGGATAGGGTTCCGAGGTATATGAGAAAGAACTGACGCAAGCTGGTGATCGTACCATATGGACACATGGTCAGCCACTGACATCAAAATAAACAGAATATATGTAATTATTTTTGTTAATTTGCTGATTTGGAGTCACATTGCCTGGTTTTCTTGGCCTACTATCCTTACACCAAATAGGATCTTCAAGAGTAGGCGATTGCGCAATTTTATCCTGCCCGAGGCATTCCTCTTTGATAGTCGGGGGTTCATACAGGAAGGATTGGCAGTACCGCTAATCTTTCACGGCGTCAGGCGAAGATTCACAGATCAGTGGCTCCAGTTCCTGTACGACCCGGAAGTCATCGCACAAGTGAAGCAGAGCGTCTTCGGTTTAGTAGGATAGTGTCCGAACGGTAGGTACCGAATAGCTATGGTGAAACAGGAGTACAAGCTTTGGTGGGTATTTCTGGTAATTTCAAATCTATTATCTTCATTTTATTAAATAAAATGCAGGTGATAGCTCTACATTTTAGATGTTGATAACATTCCGAACCTTATCAGTATTGTATTATGTACCTGTAGTATTTATATACATTTTCACTGTTCAAAATACGTAATGGTAAACACTAACTTTTAATGACATTTTTGAAACATTATAAGCCATCTTGAATATTGTTTTATTTTTACCTTCATAAAAGACCTAAACCGAAACAATAATATTTTTTTACCTCTCTCTAGTTTGTAAAGATTCCTTGATATGCAAGAAATGACCATAAAATTGACCAGTGATACTCTTAACACTTTAATGTCCAAAATACCATAACAAAAAATTAGCTAGCCAGTGAAAATGAAGATCATCAAGATTCTCTTTCGCTCTTCTAATTGCAAAGCCGTGTGAGCTATAAATTACCCAACCAAGGGAATTAGATTTGCATGCAAAACGATCAATGGAGATCGTAAATTTTATACATCCAACAGCGTGGTTCTTCAAGAAGACGTGTCTAGAAGGGTATAACTTCAAAGTGTAACCATTGACTGACACAACTATACGACAGACGACGACGGACGTCGATGAAGAAGCGATGAACGCACAGGCGTGATGGACGCGACGAACCACAAACATCGTTTATGTCGACTTTATTAAGTCCCCTCAGTCCATCATAAAAATATTGAATCAGAAGGTTGATGTTGTTGTGGTTGTCGGTCCGGACATCTTGACATCTTTTATGACACCACTCGTGAGCTTGTCCTATATAGCTGCCATATATGCAAATGCCTCATTTCGTGGCGCAATTATGGCAAATAAAAGCAAAAAATTCCTCTACTCGGCTTAGACTTGCTATTAATATTTTTATATGATCCACAGAGATCTTATGGGGTCTTTTTGCAGTGAGTAATCACGCGTGTGTACGCGATATTAATCGATATATTTTTTGTTGTAAATTTTGGGCGCACAGAATTCGAAAAAAATGATGGGAGAATTGTTGCCATTGATCCTCGGGGGACGGAAAAAATTGCTTCGTTGTGTCATGGTAGATGGTAACAACAAATATTCGTACTTGCGTTGCGGTGCGGGGATGCGTCGCGTCGGCCCTTGAGGTGTTTGTCTCTCGCGTATTTTTGGTTTTTGAAAAAAAAAAAAAAAAATTAATTAAAACATGGAGAAGATCTAAGACACCGCAAATAAATGTTCGCCATCAGGTATATCTCATATGGTCTTGCCCGGGCCAATATTTAAGTGTATGTGTGTGAGCCAAGTATGCAGGCAATTCAGGTATTTCACAACGGGACAGAGTATACCGCCTTGGGGTAAAACGGCGTTAATTACACGATGCTGATGATGTTAATTAAGTGATTTTCACTTAAGGTGCTGGGAATGTGGTAAGGTTGGGTTTTGAAAATCAACAACAACAAAAGCAAAGCAAGAAAAAAATGAGGAAACAGAAAAACAATTAGGTTTGCGGTGGCTCACACAGAGGCTTCAGAAGTTGAGATCGTTTCGATATATTTTTTTTTTTTTTTTTTTATTATTATTTTTTTGTTATAGGTAAATGAATTAATAGATTTATTGTGGTAATAAATTGGAATGGTTCATGTAAATAGATCATTTTTCTTTGTGAATTGTTGAAAAAGGTTTAGCAATTCAAATGAATCAAACTGGTTGTAGTTTTATTCCCACGAAGCTATTTGAAATGCAGAATAGAGAAAGGGATAAGTTCGTATGCATGAGATTGAGATTTGTACACTTATGCGTTATGGAATAGAAAATTAAACTTTATTTATTTTTTCTGGTAAAAAAGGAAAAAAACATTTTTTGAAGAGCAATTAAATTAACCAACACCTATTTTCTTCGCATAATTCGGCGCGGTGTTCGGCCGGTAATGCGTTGACCGTGAGTTAATTCTACTTGCAACATGATATGGAACGGGGAATTTCAAACACGAAGTGAAGCTTTCATAAGGGGTGCGTTTACAAGTAAGGTTAGAATAGGTAAGTATGTCAAAAGTTCTGTTTCCTTCATTCCACAAACTATACACGAATTCCTTATGTGTCGGCATTTACATTCAACGAGTATTCTAATGCGATCTTTCTTTGCCTTCTACCTATTCGTTTTTAGCTGGCGTTCGTTACATGACAAGTCCGCTTTTGCATCTTCATCCACTTTTGTCCGCTATCGTCTTCTTTCATCCGCATTTCATCGGCTTTCATCCACTTCCCAACGTGGACAACGACGGTGTCGCACGTTGATTCTTTATGTACCTATAGTGTCCTTTCAAATACGATGGTGGCAACCAATAATGACGGGAGGAACTTTGTCGTAACTTGTATTATGTGGAATTTGGTAAGGATGAACTCATGCCGCAACACTTCATACGCAAAAAAAGAAATTATAAAATTGCTTGTTGGTAGGTAGATCTATTGAAAATCTGCCCTTTAGTATTTTCGCATCGAAGCTTTTAGATTTCACCCCTTTTCATGCCCTTTTATCCGCTTTTGCATCCACTTTTATGAGCTATCATCGGTTTTCATCCATTTTCGTCCGCTTTCATCCACTTTTTTCTGCTTTGATCCGTTTTTGTCAACTGTCATCTACTTCCATCCACTTTCATCCGCTTTCATACACTTTAATCCGCTTTCATACTCTTCCATCCGCTTTCATACTCTCTTATCCGCTTTCATCCGCTTCCATCCACTTTCATCGTGGATGAAATCAGATGCAAAAGCAGTGTCAAAAACGGATGAAAGTGGAAGAAAGCGTACTAAAGCGGATGAAAACGGACAAAAGTGGATGAAAGCGGATGCAAAGCTGAATTTAAAAGCGGATGTAAAATGTGTATGAAGCGGAATAGTCTGTTTTTATGCATTTATGTATTTCTCATCAATGGATTTCCAATCTTTTGATTACAAACGTTAATTACTTGTGGATTTACTCAGTAGGGATCGCTTTATTAAATCTGAATCGTAATCTTAATTCTCTGATATCTCTTGGTTTTATAGTCTTGAAAACTATTGGGCAAAAAATTTAGAAGCGTTTTTGTAAAACTCAACAAGATTATTTTGAATTTTTTCCTGGAGAAGGTTTTTTTTTGTGTTTATCGAACAAATGAATTATGTAGGTATCTGAATTTTTCAAAAATAATAGTTAGGATTAGAGAACTGTTTTTGAAAGCGCAAGCGTTTTTGAAAGCGCAACATTTTGTGTTGTTTTTCGATCGATTTTTTGTAAATATTTTTGATGTTAAAAATTTCTTCACCTTGTGCGTCTATTTAAGCCTAGCATTTTGATGTCTATTCCATATAATTTTGATGTTTAGGCATTTGATGAGTTTTGGAAATACGCTCTCCTTAATTTCTCATGAGTGAAAGAATTAAAGGAGAAATAACATTTTCGACGGTTAGCGGCCAATAATGAAATAGGTGTCAAACTGACAGACCAACTGACAGCTCTCCCATTTGGCAAACATAAAAATCATTTAAAAATCATCTCAACGATATCAATCCAGCCTTCTTTACAGTTCAACGTCCAGTAATTTACCTAGTCAATGTACTTACTAACTTACTTAGGTCCTCAGACCTTAAAAAGACGGATAAGTTACTTCCGAGGCTGAACATTTTTGTTTTTTGCCGTGTTAATTTTCAGCCACACGATTTCTACTTCTCCCTCCACCCTTTGTTGTCGTTTGATGGGTATCCATGATCCTATGAGAGAGAAAGCATACGTCGTCCGCGTAGTCCAGATGTTTTAGTTGGGATGTCAGACTCCACTGAATTCCACCATCTCCGTTTAACAGGGCTGCACGCAGCACATCACTTATCACTAACAGGAAAAGTATTGGCGACAGTATGCAACCCTGTCTGACTCCACAATGGACTTCGAATTCATCCGACAACCTTCCTCTATGTAAAACGTGACATTTGCATCCATCGTAGGTTGCTTTAATAATAGCGATTAACTTATCTGGAATGTCTCTCCTGAGTAAGGCAATCCAAATAACTATCAAACGCTTTTTAAAAATCAATGAACAGCAGATGAAGTGGTGATCGATATTCGACCTAGTCAATGTGAATCCCCTTATTGTATCACTGTGGACATTTCCAAGTTCTTGTTTCTGGACACCAGTGCGATGATGACTTCGAAAAATTGTTTTCAATCTACAAACCTCCGATACATTCGCCTTACTGCTGATTGATTCAAATGAAGATGTCTTACCACGACTATTACTCAAGTTAGCCTTGAACACTGGCATAAGGTACTTAAGATACTTCTCTTGCAACAATATTCATATGTACATTAAAAAAGTAGCCTTTAGCTCTAGTTAAATGGTCAAGACGATTAAATCTTTATTGCAAGAAAGTATTGCATTTTTGCAATGAAACTAAACATGTTGCCTGAATTATCATGAAACACCGTCACGTTTAAATACCTAATCATCTTGAAAGTGTCAAAAATTAAAAAAACTTGGTTAAATCTTCTTCAGTAAAAATATGGCAGTAAAATTGTTTGGAACCGAAAATATGACGCAATACAATTTAGCAAACACTACTTACCCTGTGTTTAACAATATAATAAACTAAGTTATTGTGACTAAACTGCCTTAAAAAAAAACAAAAAAAAAATCTTGAACTCGTGAGTTTTTTTTTTATTTGTTTTGCCTACGGGCAAGTATTTTAAGTCAACCACCTATATTATACCTGCTGGACAAGAAAATCCATTCTCTGACCAATTTACCTTTTTTAATCTTTAATCTGTTTAAGTCACACCGGGCCTATAATCAACAAGACAAAACATAGCGCAAGTTAATCCGTAATTTTAATAATTCATTGACCAATTTTAATGGTAGTTTGGCGTTTGGTGTTTGGTTCTTTTTCTTTTTTTATTCTTTTGTTTTTTTTTTTTTTTATTATTATAGAACACCGCACCATAATTATTTCATTTAAAATTGCCGTTGACCTAATGATTATTACAGAGGGAAGTTTAAACGGGAAATTGATGGTTTCAGTTAAAATATTTTTGTTAAACCTCACAGCCTGAGAAAAGAACACAAATCAATATGAGTTCTTTTTTTTTTTTAATTTTATTTTGCATTTCAAAACTTAAGTTTTTGAATAATTAAATTGGGGGAAAAAAAGAAACTAGGTCACTGAGAGTGCATCGACGTTAAGGTTTTTCATTTTCGAAATACTTAAAAGGCTGAATGCACTTCGTTTAGTAGGTACAACAACAAGAGGCAGCAGCCGACATCATGAGGCGATCACAACTCACCGCGTTATCATTTGAACTCGAAAAGTAACTCAGATACTGCTTGTATCTGACATCAGAATGCAATAACCATTTGTGTCATTCTTGCCATCATCATCGATCGGAGAGGAAGCATTAATGAGATGTGAGCTTTTTTGTTTTGCGTTCTTATGCACACAGTTTGCTTACACATGCATTCAGCTAGGGTTGCCGTATGTTTGGTTTGCTAAGAATTTATAAAGGCGAATAGTAAAATTTTGGGATTGTGAAATGTGTTTTGTGATCTCAATATGTTTTGTGGTCGATGTTATTATTCAGAATGTGTTGGTTATTAGCTTAAAAAGGCTTTCGCCAAGTTCGCGAGTAAGCGAAACACAGTTTTTCGAAAACAATTGAATTGTAATATTTAACGTTACTGTTTAGTAGCAAATTTTTTTGTAGGTATGTACTTTCTTTTTTTCCGGAAATTGTTTCGCTCAATTAACATCAACTTAGCGAATGAACTTATTTTTTAATCAGAAATGATGAACATGATAAAAATTTCACTAGCAATTGATTAGCAGCAAAATCATTAGTAATTTCACTTAAATTCTTGCTCAAAGTCGTTTCGCTTAAATTCCATTAATTTAGCGAAACAATTTTTTTCTTATAAATAATGCGCAAATACTTCGCAATTTATTAGTACATGCATGCATATTGATGTTAATAAAGCCATCTCTAAAAGTAGGGTCAGTTACACTCTATGATACCTCTGTTACCAGTTTAACACATCTTTTCACAGATTGGGTGTGACAGGGAAAGTCAACAATTTCCAAGCTCTTTTCTTTTGCCATGATGTGAAAGTCTTCAAAAGAAATATGTCAAAGAACCGGGGGTTGTTAACTGACATTGCAGCGGTCTCTTCTAGAACTCCTCTAAATATTGAATGACACCTCCCTTCCAACCAAAGTTGGTTGCAGTTCCGTTACATCCAATGCAAAGCACGTCATCTAAATTCCAACCTTGACGATCTAAAAATATTGTGATATAAGTAAAAATTAAAATGGTGAATGAAAAACCTCTACGTTTCCTCAATAAACCACATAATATGTGGTTTTTCCCATATTTGTCCACAAAACGCCCACTTTTCAGATCCTTGCGCTTTAAATCCGACTTTATTACTGGATTGAATTGTGTATTTTACAGGTAGGAAGTAGGTAAAACCCCATATCCTTAAAGGGCATCAATAAATTAAGTCATTTGTGCAAAAATTCAATTTTGGTCACCATATTTGGGGTATTTTTAGCTTAAAACCTTATAAATTGGAAACGTATTGTTGCATGCACATCGAAAAGTCAAATATGATCTAAACCTAATAAGATCAAAAAGTTGATTTTATAGTAAGTAGTGGCTCAGGAAATTAAGGAAGGGAAAAAAAGCATAAAAATATCAATTTGTCAAAATTTTGAGGGTCCATACAAACTCCTAGACAAATTTTAATATTTTGACCTGCGATATGGGTAACATATATCAAGTTATGCATTCGTACAAAAAAAAAAAGTTGAGATAACAATCAAACATGACATTACGATGATAGAGAATGAGAAAAAAGTGGGTCCGACAATTCTGTCTGTCTGTCTGTCTGTCTGTCTGTCTGTCTGTCTGTATGTATCAGAGACCACAGCCTAAACGGATGGGTCGATATACTTCAAACTTGGTATGTGGCGTGTTTTGAGAATATCCCCAGACGTTTTTTTGAATTTTTTGTTTGGACCCCAAATAACGGTACCTGTCATATAACGGTTTTAGAAAAACTCATTTTTCTCAAAAACGGTGCCTACGATTTTGATTAAAAAAATCATGGTCATTTCTTTAGGTAAGGTCTATCTTTAAATGAGAACCATTTTTTTCAAAAACCGTTATTAACGGTACCTGCAATAGAACCGTTTTTTTAAATTTTGATTTTCTCCTTCATAAATCAATCAATTTCAACCATTTTTTTACATGGATGCTTTTAAGTTGCCGTAATAATATTTAGTAAAAAAAATTCGAAAATTATTATTTTTTTCAATTCTTAAAAAATGTTTGAAATTTTTTTTTTTGAAAAATCATTTTTTTCGAAAACTATTCGATATTTTTTTTTTCAAATTTTAATTTTTAGATGTTGATAAATAATATCTTAAAAATGGTGTACCAATTTTTTTTAATAAAAGTCCTTGCAAAATATTATATGGAAATTTTTTTTTTTTAAAAAACGGCTCTAACGATTTTCAAAATTTTTTTTCTAAAAATGTATCATTATAGAAGAAACCAAATTGCATACTTTATTTTGAGGTTAAATGCTTTTAAGTAGCTGTTTTAGTCATTTGAAAATTGAATTTTATGCTTTTTTAATTTTTTTTTTTATAAAACTGCATTTACAAATTTAATTAAAAGTGCTTAGCATAAATAGTAACTTTATCTACAAGAACAAGTACGTGCGACCCAGTCGTGCATTTTATTTTTTATATTTTTGTAATGTAAGTCCAATTCCGCAAGTTTTGAGAGGTCCTTTTGTTCGGAAAATAAAAAAAAAAAATTTGTCGGTACACCCTACTGTATATTTAGGTAAATCTTAGTTCTAGAAATTATTTCGATAAGATCACATGCATGGTTTATTTTATTAAAAAAAGAAAAAAAAATCAATTGTGATCTTGCATTATGGTAACCCTGTTGACAACATGTCCGGCCGGATAATTGCTTCCCATATTGGGGCGTGCATTCAGATCACACGTTTTGTCAACACACAACAACAACAACAACAACAATCCACAGAAAAAAAAAAACTTATATCTAAATGTTCATCCAGGCATTTTGGTTTGTTCAATGTCCAAAAGCACTTAGAAGAAAATTATTAAATTTTGAAATTTATCGCCAAAAAGCACTTATCGCTTCGCTTGTGCTCCAGAGACGCGCTACGATCATTATTATTATTATACTGTGTGTGTGTGCGAGTACGATTGTGAACGCGCAACAACATACGATTATTTTGTTAAGTTGGCAGCGTGCCTGATTAGAAGAGCAGCTTGTTTGGAGGGAAAAATAATAAACAAATAAATAAATTTAATCGGCTCTTGGGATTCTGAATGATGCCAATGATGGTTGGGGGCTGTGGTGGGCCATCAAAACAGCGCGCAGGGAAATATACGCTGATATCTGTTTAAGCTTCTTACACACGCTTAATGCATCTAAAACTGTTATGTTGTTCTAGGAGCGGGATATCGTGCGTGGGTTGGGCCTTGTATATCTCTCGTTACACATGGGCTTGGGACATTTTTTTTTTTTTTGTTAAATTTTTTCTATGTTGTATTCAATTACCTAATAATCCTAGTGAATGGCTACTACTCGTGTAGATATTGGAAATCGAACATGATTTGGTATTAATGTTTTATCTTGAATAGGCAGCTCTCTCGATGTTGTTAGCAAGAGGTGTGGTTTTTTCATAAAACGTATAGCAAAAGAGGGCTCAGTTTAAGGTAGATTAACGTTCTGTGTTACAAAAACTATAATTTGCCTACCAACTGTTTAATATTTTGATTTGGGCCTACCTACAAAAAAAAAAACCTTCCATTTGAAGATATTGACTGGTGAAAAATTTTATACCTAAATGATGCATTCTACTTAGCTTTGGTTCCCAGCAAACTAAGACCAGGAAATTCGGTGTGAAAAACAAAAACTAATAAGCATTTGTATCTTTAGAACACAATAGTCATTGTGATAGGTGTCCTTTTGAGAGTAAACGTTCTGCGAGAAGACCTTGATCTTGCTGAATGTTGAATCACATCAAAAATACAAATAATGCAAAAAGAAAGTCAAGACCTATCATTTTCATGGTGAGCCCCTTAAGTGGGTCAAAGAGCGTCCACTATTTCTTAGCGCCATCCTTTACTTATTTAATCAAGATGGCGCTTACAGTCCAGGTTGGATTCTCAACCAAGAAACATCTCGAACCAGCCCGGTCTCTAGCCAGCTGCCACCAGTTTGCACACCAAGTTGGTTAAGGTTGTCCACCAATTGATCGCACCACCTAAGATGAGCCCTTCTTCTCCAACCATTGCGGTTGGATGCAAAGACTCGTTAGGCTGGTGCATTGGTGTCCATTAGCTTTTTCGTGACTTAGCCACACAATCGTTATATTTTGAACATTTTGACAAAGTCTTTGCTTTACGGGCCGTACAGTTTGTGGTTGTATCTTTTTCTCCAATCTCTATCGGAGAATGGACCAGATATCACTGGAAGAATCTTTCTCTCACAGCAACCCGGCTGGTTTTCATCCGAAACTGACAGTATTCATGTGCCTGCCATATGCAGCAGAACCGGGATGATTAAAGTAGGGTTCTTTGGGTTTTTTGAGAGATTGCTTCACTACTTTAATGCCTTTTCTAAGCCCAAAGAAACAACGATTGGCAAGAGTGATTCTCCATTTGATCTCTGAACCTTAGTTAGCAAAGTCTTTGACTACTTTGAAGTTATAACTGCCCATGAAATTTTAACCCAGTGCAGGCTGTTGGGTCTCTTTTCTCGATAACAACATGTACCTACTTTTTTTTTGTCAGCTATTAACAGCTAAAGTCATATTCAGCACCTCAATTTGAATGCTTGCAAATGTTCCACTAACAGCTCAATTCTTTCTCCCAATGTTGTCATCAGCATAAGCATAAGTTGAACAGACTTTTGAAAAACTGTACTTCTGGGGTTGACTTCGGCCTTGCGCCCAATGGCTTCAAGCACGATGTTAATAAGGTTGCATGTCTCCAACCAAAGGTGTCGGTGATGTTCTTTCTTGTTGTTATCCCGCAGAAGTGGTCAAGCTTGACAGGGATGTCATTCTCTCCAACTTTTCCCCATTTGTACAGATTCCTGTTTGGCTGTTCTTCGCCATGTGCTTCTTGCCCTAAACGCTCCTCTAACTGGGTCTACGGGTTCCACAGCATAGCTTGATCGCTTTCCTTTTTGTATAGTGAGTGACCAATCCATTGCCATTTACGTCTTTCATATGGTAACGTCTTTAGATTCCTGTACCGTTCTCCTACGAAGTCAAGCATTTGATATACTATAAGGCCAAAAAAACCTTAAGATGCTTCGTACATACCTATTTACGTCCTACAGAACAAAATTACGGATTCAACATTTCATTTGAGGTGAACGGTCTTCATATTCCAAACTCAGCCCTTGCCTTCTTAATACAGCTCTTCCACCTTCACAGTAAAAATAAGATGCATTTTCTCGTGACGATTACTCGCAAGAGGTAGTACAAGATGTTACTTATAGGCTGAATTTTCTGCCGGTTCCGAAGTACTCTTGGAGGATTTGTCAATTGATTGCATGGAAGAGGAAAAAGTAAAATATGCTTAACGAGAGTACATAGCCAATTAAGACACTATGGTCTCTGTGGGGATACCCACAATAGATCATAGCATACATTGATCATCGCCCAGAAGCTTGCACTCTCTTCCTAAAATCAACGTACCCAAAAATCCAGTTCCTTCTACAGCTTTATGTGAACGGTGAAATGATAAGCTTAGTTTCTGATCTCGCTGTTACTAGCCCGGCAGGCTTGCAACGCAAGAGTATTATTCAAATGAAGCTCTCTGGCTCGCAACCCAAGAAACCGTCAACTCCATTAATTTAATATCAGTACACATTTACCCTTCTTTCTGCCAACAGAAGTGAGACACTGTTAGTATATTATTCTATTTATACTTCTGAGTTATCAAGTCAACAGCATCCACGTGGATATAACCACAGCCCTCGCGATGCTACAACCATCCTCACTGCACTGGGCACTACTTCCGTCATAGACTTTGATAATGGGGCTCTCAGTACCCCGCGGTACTTTTTAGTTTTATAATGCCGAGTAGGCATTGTCTTTTTAGTTGCCCAGCTTAACTTAGGAAAGACATTCCTCGCTGTATCGACTTAGATCCATCTCGCTAGAAAACACACGTCTTTATTTCGACGAATACAGCGTTCCTTTCTGCTTACAAGTTCCGCGCATGACCACTATCAGGAACCTGGATTTTTTTCATTCAGTAATTTCACAATGGTGGTGCTGTATATAGAATTTATCAAAGAATTTTTTCATGTCTTCCGAAGTAAGTTCCCAGGTCTGGCAGTCACTCTTCGCAAGTTTCCACTGATACGCAAGCAAATTGAGTTTATTCTGACAAGAACTATCTCACCTTAAACGTATGAGCTTAAACTTGCTAGCGGGCACCACATGTAGGTGGTGATCTGCACATTCCAATGTTAGCCCGAAGGCGAACCGAAGGCTCGCTCTAGAACACCGATTTACCCACCTCGCAAGAGACAGTACCCCTGAAAACAAATCAATGTGACATAGGCTGGGAATTGAACCCAGACCTCCCTTCGGCGTGATGGTCCATCGCATATTCCTACTATTACGGGGACTACTACCTGATTTGGTTGTTCTTTCGAATTAACGATTTTGGAAACTATCATTGCTAACCTGATTAAATTGGACACTTTTCAACACTCCCAACGAAAAAAACCGGGGTTCTTGTTCTTCAATGACCACTAAGTGTATTGTTGCTCTTCGATTTGTTTTTGAGCATGTTTCAAATTTGTTGAACAAAAATTCCATATAAATGCATTATTTTGATAAAACATTTCAAGCTTAGTGCCACAACGGTGCGCGCACAAATAAATTTCCACCGAAGGCGCTCCAACACACAACGATTTTATATTATAACTCTGTGCGATTCTGCGACCGTAATCACAATTTTTCACCCTCAATCGAATAGCACGAAGATTTATAAAAAAAAAAAATGTTCTCTTCGTTTTATTTAGCAGATTTCTCAAGATTTTTCCACAATTTGTTGGCATTATTTCGCTGGGTTGGATATTTTTTTTTTTATTTATTTTTTCTGCCGCCATGCACAATTTCAACCATGAAATCTCTATTAGGAGTTAGAACGAGCGTTGTGCCCTCCGCAACGCAGCACGGCCACGGCCTGCCCATTTATGATCATTTATTAAGTGTCATCGCACAGCAATCTCTGGCTGTGTAGAGGGAACCGAGCGGAATGGAAGTACACATAATATTTGTGTGCCCGTCCCCAGAAGGAGGAGGACGATGATGACGACGGACGACGACGACGACTTGCGATGTTATACACTGATGATGGCCAGCTTGAGAGTTGTGCTGCTCTGCAGCGCTCGCCAATGTGCTGGAACTTGTTACTCCACTTGTAAATGAATGTACCTCACGATTGGAATATGC
Organism: Meliscaeva auricollis; assembly: GCA_948107695.1. Lineage (NCBI taxonomy): Eukaryota > Metazoa > Arthropoda > Insecta > Diptera > Syrphidae > Meliscaeva > Meliscaeva auricollis. The sequence continues at coordinate 26,571,648 of OX403619.1, read as the reverse complement.
GGCTAGAACGCCTACACAGATCATTGTTCCATTAGTCGCATGGAGATTCTGATATTAGTGGTAAAATGAGGATCTTTTTATGTCCTACACACGTTCGGTATAGAAGAGTGATATTGCACCCATGATGTGATGGCACCATGGATGGGGACAGCAAGGAGGGAGTTGTGTTCTTCTTTATAGTTGAGTCGAGGGAATGACTCTTTCGATTGACCCGAAGGAGATCTTGTTTCAATTTTATTGCAATCTAGCGCGCAAAATTCATTTATACGCATATCTACCAGATACACCATGTATAGGTTTGGAAAATGGAAGAAGAAGAAGATAGTAAAGATTTTAAGCTGGTGCGCAATGTTTATGGGGAAATGTTTTACTGGCAAAATGAAACTTATATTGAGATGGTGTAAGGCATGTCGTCGTCGTTGTCGGCCATATGTCCAGTGATGACAGTTTCGGTAGCTAGTATGGTAATGTGGCAAATAGCCAAGACACTCTGGTTAATAGAATGTGCCTTAATCATTTATGACATTCTCAGTGGAATTTTATGGAAAAAAAAGAGTGAAATTCAATTAATTTCAAATTGTTTTTATTTTTTTTTTTAAATACCTACTCAACCTACCGATTCTATATTTTTTTGACTTTAATTGAGAACGTTGGCTACCTGATAATATTAATTACTTACCATTTCAGGAAATACCTTTCGTCAATTTGACAAATCAACTATTTTAGTTCTTCAACAAACACCACCCAGTGAATTGATTTGGTCATTTCTTCAATTGAGCAATCAAAATTATTAGGAATTCCTTGTATCCAATAATCAGGTGCGTATCCATAATTTCGTTCGAAATAGGGAAAGGGATAAATTTAGCACAATTATGGAAGACTAATAATTGATTGTGAAGGAAGTAGGAGTGTTTCCACCAAGGCACTCCCAACAGATTTGACGGTAGCGGAAGAATTCTCTAGATGAAATCAACGGTATAGTGGCACTAGTTCCAGTCAGCATGATAAAGGGTGGTTTCCGGCCCCGCGTCCTCGGAATCATTAAAGGACCTGCCCTTTCAGTTTGGAAGCTCCTCCAAGGCACTTTCAACAGATTAGAAGGTAGCGGAAGAATTCTCTAGATGAAATCAACGGTATAGTGGCACTAGTTCCATTCAGCATGATAACGGGTGGTTTTCAGCCCCGCGTCTTCGGAGTCATTAAAGGACTTGCCCCTTCAGGTTGAAAGCTCCTCCCGATGGAGTAATTGCCTAACGTTGGAGTAAGTTTGATAGTTATGAAGGTTAGGGCAAGGGGTCTTCCAAATGCTACCAAACTTCTACGGCAACAAGTAATGCACTTTAAATATCTAAGCACGAACCTTGTCACAATTCACATCAGCGCCAAATTTAAAAACATCACGCTGATCCGTGTCCACGCCCATTAAGAGGAGAAATATGACGTGACAAAGGAAACATTCTATGGGCTTATGAAAAAGACCTATGACCGACTGAAGTTCGACCGAATGACGCGACTTTAATGTCCAGATCAGAAGGGAAGACACAGCCTGCACGAAGAAACTACCAAAAAAACGACTAAGATATCATCACTCGATTCCCACACTTTAATATTCATAAGGGGACGTGGTAGTCTTCAGGTCAAGTGGTAACCAAATTGATAATGTTGCGATCGACGCATGGTATTCATCCAGTATCTTGGGAGTCCGAACATTTTGAAGGGCCAAAATAGACTCAAATCACTATCTGGTACTATCTTGAGTTCGGATGCGGATATCCATGGCAGCACACTTAACGAAAAGCAGTTTTTGTTAAAAAAAATTCAACTTGCTGCCAGAACTTTTCCTGATCACTTTTCTCTCCATGTCTCTCAGAAAACACCAACCAACAGTACCAACTGTAAACGAGCAGTGGAATCATTGCCAACTTACCATTAGAAGTGCCACCTCTGACGTGCTGGTTTTCAGAAGACAACCAATGCGAAATTCTTGGTTCGACGACGAGGATGTCTACCAGGCACATGCAGCCAAAGATAAGGCATATAAGTTGATGCTGCAGGCTAGGGTCAGAGAGTGAGAGGTAACCCGCCAAGTCTATGTGCAAAAAAGAGGATATAGAAACACCGCTTCTTAGAGGGAAGAAGATGGAGTACAAAGAGCAAGCGGTCATATTTATTGATGGAAGTTACGGCAGGGTTAGTGCCCAAATGTTCTATCAAAAGGTCAAACGATCTTCCCAAGTATATCAGCCCAAAATAGAGGCCTGTCAGGATGGAAATGGGAATACCGTAGGAGACACGCAATTGATGTTGGAAAGAACACTTTTCCAAACTGCTTAACTTTGAAGACAGCCAACCATCCGCTGTTATGCAGAACAACTCATTCACCGTGGACGGTGATGATCAAAAAATCCGTCCCCACGACCTTGAAGAAGTTAGAACAGCAATATTATAGCTGAAATCTTATAAGGCTGTTGGTTTGAATGCCTGTCAAACTATTTAAGGCATCGGGAGATAACTTGGTCAGGAGCAACTCATTTCTACAAAATGAGGAAATTATGCCCATCCCTACTGAAATTATGCCCAATCTACAAGAAAGGAGATGCCGTGGACTGCGCCAACTACTGAGGTATTAGTCTAATTCAACTTCAAGTTTATGCTGACAACATTAACATCTTTGAAAGGAAGAATAGAGCTGTTAGTGGAGCATTTGCAAGTATTGAAAGGGAGACGGTGAAAATGGGTTTGACTGATAATGAGACGAAATCAAAGTATAAGCTGCTATAGAGAAGAGAGACCCAGCACCATAGACTGACTCAAACCCTTGCCATTGGACTTCAACTTACAGTCGACTCCTCTTTTCTGCACTCCGTTTAACTGAAACAAGAAATTTATTGCTAGTTATTTTCAACAGTTGCCATGCAAACTTCTTTGCATAATTGAGCTTCACTTAAGTGAAAACTCTTTTTAACTGAAACAAACAATCTCCACTCAAATGAATATTTTCACCTATTCAGCTCCGCATAAATGGAAATTTACAATTGAACACATTTTTTCTAACTTCAAATTTTAAAATGTTTCTTATTTCTTCTTTTTTATGAAACACCGCTTATGTTTCAGTTATCCGAAGTTCTTTAACATGAGAAATTTTAGTGTTCCAGTTAAGTGGAGTCCACTGTAATCAATGACATCAAATTACATCGCGCAACGACATCAGAGATCAAACGAAGAATCATACTCTTGCCAACCGCTGTTTCTTTTGATTTAGAAGGCATTTAAGTATTAAGAGCGTCTCTTATAAAGAACCAAGGAGACCCTATATAAGACCTTAATCATCCCAGTCTTGCTGTATGGAGCAAAGGCATGGCCACTGTATGCTTCGAATGAAGACCATCTGGTTTTCCTGAAGAAAAAGACTCTTCGAGTGATATTTGGTCCAGTTTACATCGGTAGAGAGTGGAGAAGAAGATACAACCCTACGGACTTTACAACGTGTCTTAAGGCCGTCTCTTATAAAGAACCAAGGAGACCCTATATAAGACCTTAATCATCCCAGTCTTGCTGTATGGAGCAAAGGCATGGCCACTGTAAGTTTCGAATGAAGACCATCTGGTTTACCTCAAGAAAAAGACTCTTCGAGTGATATTTGGTCCAGTTTACATCGGTAGAGAGTGGAGAAGAAGATACAACTCTACGGACTTTACAACGTCTCTTCGGTCTTAGCATCAAACCCTGATGGGCGACCTATCACCAAAACCAACTTGGTGTGTGGTTGGAGTTGTTTGTTCTTCAAAAATAGACACAATTTTTCACGGAATTGGTTAAAGAAACGAAACTTTTCTTTGATGCATTTTCTTACTAACAATATTGCTTAGAGAAATAGCAAAGTCTGATATAAATCACTCAAATGAATATTTTCACCTATTCAGCTCCGCATAAATGGAAATTTTCAATTGAACACATTTTTTTTAACTTCAAATTTTAAAATGTTTCTTATTTCTTCTTTTTTATGAAACACCGCTTATGTTTCAGTTATCCGAAGTTCTTTAACATGAGAAATTTTAGTGTTCCAGTTAAGTGGATTCCACTATAATCAATGACTTTGTTCACCTGGCATCAACTATTTACATCGCGCAACGACATTAGAGATCAAACGAAGAATCATACTTGCCAACCGCTGTTTCTTTTGATTTGGAAGGCATTTAAGTATTAAGGCCGTCTCTTATAAAGAACCAAGGAGACCCTATATAAGACCTTAATCATCCCAGTCTTGCTGTATGGAGCAAAGGCATGGTCACTGTAAGTTTCGAATGAAGACCATCTGGTTTACCTGAAGAAAAAGACTCTTCGAGTGATATTTGGTCCAGTTTGCATCGTTAGAGAGTGGAGAAGAAGATACAACTCTACGGACTTTACAACGTGTCTTCGGTCTTCGCATCAAACCCTGATGGGCGACCTATCACCAAAACCAACTTGGTGTGTGGTTGGAGTTGTTTGTTCTTCAAAAATAGACACAATTTTTCACGGAATTGGAAACGAAACTTTTCTTTGATGCATTTTCTTACTAACAATATTGCTTAGAGAAATAGCAAAGTCTGATATAAATCAAACCTCATATTTTTGCCACCACTATAAAGTAGGTATTAGTCTTTTGTTTATCTTTAAAATCTACAATGGTAGATAAGCTACCAAATCAGCAGGCCCTTCAAATGAAAAGCCTATTTATCTTTCAACTGACAATTTAAACATTTTTAATACATCTTCTAAATTGTTATTTTTCGCCAAAACCAAAACAATTTAGCAAAAATTCATTCACAATTCATAGTTTATCCATAAGAAAAAATAATATACATTCATGCAGAAGACGACGATAAAGAGAATACATGCATCTTCTATTTATTTAGCTGAAAAAACCATAACCTTAACCACTAGCAGACACCTCTCTGTATATACACTTCATCTTCATCTCCATAAAATGACTCATTAACCATTGAATTTCACTTCCACCAGATAGGTAGAATAGCAAAACGCACAAAGCACCATCCATCGCCAGCAAACGGACAAAATATGCAACAAAAATAAATCATTCTTCCCTCCGGAATAAATCTGTTTACAGTTCAGAAACTCAACAGAAGAAATTCTGTTTATTTACGCGAAACCATGAGGCTTCTTTCGAATGCCATGCGTTTTGTAGCCTAAAATAACACACGCCCGTCATTTTCATTCTTATAATGTAGGTATGCCTGTTTCTGTGCACCACCGCACCGGCTTAATCCGTCCTTTTTGCCTTTTCTTCGCCTAATTTGTCAAACCAGTACGTACTGGATGCTGACAAAGAAAAAAAGTAACATTTCCATTTAAGCCACTTGATGATAATAATAATTATTGCTCTGGCACATACCCACTCTATCGGGAGAAGAGCGATTTTTCTAGCTTCTTGCTAGAGAGTGGGAAGGTAAGGATAGGTTAGGTAGCACTAGCCAGCAGGCAAGCATCATCAAATGAGCGCAGCACCAACAGCACCTTACAGACAAATATAAACAAAAGGTCATTCAAGGAAGAGGGAGCATCCGAAACAGAATATTGTAATGAATGAAAATCTCAAGAATAAACAAAACCTCCTTAAATAGCTGCGTTTTGAAATGATTGAGTGCTTCTATGTATACAAGTCTATTGAAGAAAATTAAAATAAAACACAAATATCTGGTATGGAAAATGTGCGAAAAAGATTGAAAAATTGAACACTTAGCAGATTTATTGAGCCGATTTTTTTTGTAAAGAAAAAAATTTCGGGAAACTGAACGGAAATCATCAGTGGAAATTTGTATCAACTGTGAATTTTGAGACATGAAGAACGCGACTAGGAATATGTCAGGAATTATGAATGTCAGATGAACTTATTTTATAGGAAGCCACATAACCTCTTAAGTACTCGGATTTTGCTATCAGCAGGATTTGGATGGAAATAATAGGAACGGGTGTGGGCTCCCTCGTTATACCATCTTGAATTCTCAATACACTTAGAGGGTGTTTCTCAGTAGCTTTGTTGAAACATCACGCAATTCTTCTACGTTTTCTACCAAGCTATTCAGTCACCTCCTACCTCTCCGTTTCTATATCTTCCACATAAGTCAGAAGTTCTTCACTATACTCATGTGGGTTCCTATTTAGTTGGGCCCCGTTCAGATTCTTACAAAGGAGGACAGTAATAGCTTGAGTAAGTAAAGATTTCTCGATACCCGACTATTGTTGGTTGTTGAGCTTCTATAGTTTGGGTGTTTCTACAAAATTTTGGGGAATTCTGTTCTTTTCTTATACTGGAGCATGAGTTCCCAGGGTCCCAGGCTCAAGATACAATTTTACTTAACATTTTTGGCCATTTCAGTCCCATATGCAACACTGCGAAACAGTAATTTTCAGCTGACTGCAACAATCTGGCTCAACCAGATTTTGTTAGAATTGAGGGGATTAACATCAGCTGGTCTATATTATACAGTTTCGAACCATTGGCCAGTGGCCATAGGTACATCTGGGTGTTAAGCCTATACCGTCATACTAAAAATGTCAAATCTGAACATTGTAACCTGCGTCGTTTTGGACAGAACGGATACGTACAGAAACTCCAAGCACAATCCCATCAGCATACACTGTTTGTTGAAGAAGAGTTCGAAAAACTCTCGTAATAGTTACTGACTGTACTACGTACTACAGAAAATTTTAAAAGCATCACTTTAGAACTTCACAGGTGTACAGAGCTCTTAATATCATCCGATGAAAAAAATAAATGTTTCTCTGCTCCATTTGGAAGAAGACCAGCTCAGAATGTTCTTCGATCTTAAACCTTGTGTTCGCAAGCAAAGCGCACCCAATGCTGACTCATCCGAAGCAACTAATGCCCAAATGGTATTGCCGCAGAGCCCAAAATGGAGCAATAATTCTATCAGTTTGAAGACCACTCTAAGTCTGTTCCACTCCAATGTTGAATCCATTTCCAAAAACATTTGTCGAAAGGGGGGATGATTAAATTCTTCAAGAACAATGAGTCCAATGCTCAAATTTCATTAGAACCCACTGCATTGCCTACCTTACGACTTCCGTCGTCGATTCTTCAGAAATTCCCAGACGACTTGCCGACTACGATAAATAAAATCTAAGCGAAATGCAATTCATATTTTCTTATTCCAAAGAAATCGATACAATATCCCTTTTATTTTTTTGCAAACACGTGCAGTGCAGTGCAGTTCTTCCGAACTGTGATTTCCAAATCATTTTCTCTACGCCCATTCACTTTAATTAATTACATAAATTCAAATAATCCAATTGCTTAGAGTCTATACCTGCAACTGCAGCTCCAACTCATCCGTTCGATGCCGGAAACTCAATCATAAAAACAACCTCTTTTGTCTCAACTTCCTCAATAGATCTTCTATAGGTTGGCGCATCCAGTACCAGTACCAGAATCTTTATACCATCCAGGGACTTTTTACCACCACCATCGCACCGATGATGCAATGCAATCCTATATTCCCATTCGATGAATTAAAATAAAAATCAATTTGCAATGTCATTTGTTTCATCATCAACTTTTTCATCTTCCATCTCGGTTTCCCTCCGTCGCGTCGTCGTATCGCCCCATCACATTGCCATCAACATCACCATCAGCATCATCGTCACCCAGAGAGTCGGTATATTGAATCTTAACGTGTGCATCATTTGCACAGGATGTAGATACAATTCTGACATCTGATGCCGCAGAGCACTCGATCCCATTGCATATCATTCTCTTGCAGCAAGTTACAATATGTACGATAGCCTACCTCCCCGAATGCGATTATGAGAACGAAACTGATCGGCCGTCATCGTATTCCTCTGACATCAAAAGCGAAGATGCGACACGGCGACGAGTGACGTTCCCGAAAATCGGCACACATAAGCGTAGGAAGCATTTATGATTGTTCATCTTCTTCCAACTCAACGCCCACATCGCGTCCCGCGATCTTCATCTTTTCTACTTCATCGCACTGATGATGCTTGTGGCTCCCTCCAGGGAAGACCGCAACTAATTAAAGCAAACATCGAAGTACAAAGAAGAGTGTATAACCTACTCGTATGTATTGAAGAAGAACTCGCCCGCCAATTTCGAAAAGTAGCAGCCATCACTGCGCGTCCCCACCCCGTTCCGTTCATCCGTCCCGTCGCGTCGTCGTCGGTTGTTTGTCCGCCACACTCCCGTAAGAACAAAAGCGGAACGACAATATGTGCAACGTTTCTAGTAAAAGAAGAATCCCCAATCCAAAAGACTCACAAGACTTTATAAGAGCGTCATGATGAAGAAGAAGATGCATACAATAAACGTCAAAAAGACGTTCCGTCCTATCAACGTGTGAAATAAATCACTCAGAGTGCTGAAGATCCATTAGAGTGTTTAGTCGGAACGGAATACTTCTTTCCACGCGACCGCACCCTCGCGGCCACCTTATACTGTTTCTGTCCGCAAAAAGGAAGGAAGCCAAGAATCTGGTTCTCCTTCATTGGAATTAAAATTGTCCAGTGTTTCTCCTTAGCCTCACTGATATACAGACAGACATGCCATAGTTTGGTCTTTCTTTCTTTGGTGCTGAAAAGCTATACACAGATGCATTTTTGATCGTCGAGTAGTTTTTCTTTCTATGATGATGATGATGGCTGCCGGGCTTGCTTGCATCAATCCGGACCAAGCCATTAGACGCACTCTCACATGTCTCATGCAATGGCAGAGTGCCTGCAGTCTTAGTTTTATGGAAAGAACTCGTTTGGTAGCCTAGCCAGCCGCCAAACCGGGAGAAGATGAATTTGAAAAAAAAAAGCTCACACGCGTGAAAGATTCCTATCAATCATGGCTAACAGCGAGATCGTCTGGCTGAGGCTACTATACTCTAATAGATCTTTGCTAGGTCTTACCCCTAACGTTTTCCCGTCTCATTTTCCCAACAACAACAACAAAATTAACCATCGTTTCTGGAATATGATTCGCTTTCGGGATTAAGTCTATAAGCATGTATAGCGGTGCGTGCGCTGCTGATCGACATGCGTTTGTTTTGTTTTCTTTTCGTTTTACGTAAGACTGGTTCCGAGTGGAGGGGCCCAATTACGCGAGACCAAGCGAATGCCTGGGATTAACGGAAAGACACAAGAAAATTTAAGGTCATTGTCCAAGAAAGTTTTTTTTTTCTGTCCAGATGCTGAAATTGCATCCAAACTTACTATCATATATAAGCGGAGATATGCTGCATACCCACTCAACGTACATCAGGGTTATCATTTCCTCTGTGAAATATTTTAAGTGTTTTAAAGTCTCTTCTGGAGAAATGTGGGCGGCATGGTATAGTTATAGGCAAGAAAACTTTAAGTACACGACGAAAAAAACAAAAAATTCAAAGAAATTAAATAGAACGCACTATTGGCCTGGTAGGTACTACTTATGCAATAGAAGATCTAGACTCCATTGGCCCTTTGCACAGTGGGGCAGTTTTCATGGCAAAGTTGGACAAACATTTGGAAAATTATTTGTTTTAAAAAGTAAACATGATAAGTCATACCAACTTCCATACTATTCCTGTTTCCTACTACGAGCGATTTATTTATAGTTCCAAAGCCCACTGTTCCAGGGGCTTCGTCGCTTCGGGTGGTAGGAATTTTTCTTTTGTATTCCTGTCTGCGTCTTATTTTAGGTGAATGCATTTGTAGTTTATTTTTTTTTTTTGGATTTCTTGTTGCTTTATTTATTTTTGTATTTCCTAATCGAGGTCTATTTTTTTCGGCTGATCTATTGAGGTTTTTGGTTTAACTATACTTCCGCAGCCACGCCACGCCCGGCCCGCCTGCCTTTTCCCATATCGTTGGAGAGGAGTTGGGTAATTGAAAGATGTGTATTGTGAATTCGATGTAATAATTATCATTTTCGATTGAAAAATTGAAATGCCTTTCGCTTTTTCGGATTATAAATCTAATGAAGCACATTTTTGATAATTTATTAATTTATAAGAAAGTGGAAACAGAGTGATGCACATTAAAAGTCATAAAAGACTTGTAAGCGTTGCAAAGAGAGTCAAAGCATATAGAGGGTGTCCCGTAATGAGTCGAGGAATATTTAAAAAAAAAGGTGTGTGTGCTCATGTACGCTCGCCAGAAGTTCTACTTCCTATCATTATTTATTTTTTTGGATGTGTAAAAGTATTTAGTTGCAAAAACTTCTAAAAGGTAAATTTTTCCAAAGAAACACATCGTGTTTTTTTTGTGAAATCAATTCAAATATTTCATATATGCATGTAATTGATATTTTATCGACAAACCCTCGTAATTTGGTTTATTTTTGAGTTCGGCCATTTTCAAATGGTTTTTGATACATTCATGTTTGATACTTCAAAATGACCTGATCAGCGGTCTGTTATTCGATTATATTAAAATCAACAAAATAAATTAAAAAATGTAAAAATTACGGTAGATAATGTTAAAATATAATTTTTTCATATTTACACACCTTAAGTAAAAAATGTAACTGAGATCTTTCTATTGATACCTCAACTTTAAAAATCGGTTAAGTTTTACTAAAGTTAAAAGCTATTTTGTTTACGCGAAAAGGATTTTTGGATTTTTTTAACAGATTTGTAAGAGATCGAATTTATACTATTTTTGATATTATTTCATGATATTGCGAAGCTTGTGAGGGTCTTTTTGAAAGAAATTGTATATCAAAATAATTGTTGACATTTTATAAGAAAATTAAAATTATTTAAGCAGACATAGTCAGATGTTATGAATGGTATAATTGGTCAAAGGAGCATACAAAGTTCATTTTGTTTAATGTTTTTTCTGTAATATATCATTTACAGTCTTAGTTTTTAATTTAATCAATAAAATTTGTATGGCATTGTTTAAGAGAACAGACACATCCTGAAAATGAGCTAAAATTGTATTCAAAATTATCAAATTTTTCATTAAATTTTGTAGTTTTAATGCATTCATTAAAAACATATTTTCACTTAACGTCCTCTGTGGCAATGTTTAATAAAATAAGTGTCCAATATTTTTATGCAGAATTATAGATCAACATTTTATCCAATAGAATCTGTTAAATTTGTTTAAATCCTGCAACTATAACTCAAGTAACAGATTTTAATATCCAATGAAATAATTTTTTTTTAATTTTTCGCTCTAAAATCTGTAAATGTGCACTTTTATGATCAAGAATACTTGAAACAACAATATTGTAGTACATCGTTTTTTTGAAGCTCAAACAAATTTCATACCATATTGCAAAAAGAATATTCTTAAATGTTTTTAATCACCTTTTACTCATTATTTTTATGTGTAATTGTAAACAAAAAATTACAATATGATGTAGCCTGATATTTCAGCTAAATTTGGACACCTCAATCTTTAAAATCCGACAAGAAACAACAAGATTACAAATTTGACAAGTGGACCATCTCAGATCCATTTGTGAGCCAACGGTACCGTTCCCCACTGGTGGCTGGTCGATTCCGACGACCAAAGCAGAAAATTTTGTTTAATTTTGTTGAATTTCGGTAAAACTCTTTGTAGTTTGTGAACAGTTATGTGTGATATTAATTAAATGAAATTTGATTCTGATGCTCAATAAAGTTAAATCATAGTTTTATGAAGCTTATTCCAAAAGTAATGAAGCACCGCGTAAACAAAACTCTTTTTACCGTTATGTCTGTTCACGGACTACAACAAATTGTCAAAGTTTGTACAAAAATGCATTTACCCAATATCTAATGGCTGTGTAAATTTCAAGTTTAAAAACGAAAAAATAAAAAAGATAAAACTAAAATACTGTTGGAAACGGTCAAAAACTTGGACTGAAAAATCTTGTTTTTATTGTTATTCATTGAAAAAAATGTTTAAAAATCTAATTTTTTCACACGTTTATAAACAACACATAAGCCTAAAAATTTATTTTGACAAAATATTTTTCCCGTTATTCCCTGATTTTTAAAATCAATTAAACCATCCACATAAACTTTCAAAAACGAATTTTTCTTTAAAGCTAAAAAACCGTTATGGAGCATTTTAGGTATATGAAATCTATTAGACGTCTAATTTTTTTTTATTATCTTTCAATGTACATAATTAGCTTTTCAAGAAATTATCAACTGTATTCATAATTACATCATTTTCAAACGCCTAAGAAAATATTTGATATTGGAAAATAATTTTTAACTCTTCAACGGAATTTTTAGAATTTTTTTTTTGATTAGAACTCATCATTATTTCAAATTATCTATTCAATTAATTTTATTTCATAATTCTAACCCTTCGAGATGAACAAAACGTTTTTTTTTCTTTTGCCCCATTTTACCCTAACTTGCCGGTGGAATTTCGAAAAATCGCGTCCTATCAGATATTTACATTATACCACCTATTTTTTGGTGTATTTAGTTTTTCCTATCACTTATAGTGTAGGAAATGAAGCAGTCAGAATATCAAAAACAATGGCTGACATCTGTAATTTAATAAATTTATTGTGTTTCACACAAAATGAAAAAAAAAAAAAATAAAAGAAACCCAGTATAAAATGTAAATGTGTTGTTACTCTTTTTCTACTAACAGAGTCTGTGTGAAAAAAACCAGTAACAATGGGCTGAAAAAATCTATGTGTTTTAACTGGTTTAATATTTTTATAATCGCCGGTAAAGAAGTATAACTTCAAAAACTTTGCCTAAGTTTTGTTAAACAAAAACTTTTTCCGTTTACAGATTGCAATTATCTTGAAAATTACCGAGAAAAATGTTTAATTGAATTTAGGCTACACTATAAAGATGGAAACAGACAAACGGACAGACAGAATTTCGAGACAAACTTTTTTCGCTTTCTCTATCATCGTAATGTCATGTCTGATTGTTTTTCTCGAGTTTGAATTTTTTAACGAACTATTAACTTCTCCCTGTAGAATCTACTTAAGCTTATTTCGGAGGAAGGTACGCAGCTGTTGCCATTGACGTGGACAATGGACATGGACAAAATAGTACAAAATTTAATCTCCAATAATTCTATCATTTGTTTCTAACTCATCTGCATAAATATTGATCTTAATCCATCTTCCAAACATAAAATTTACCTCGGTAGGTGCATTAATCATTCTACTGTGTTGGATTTTGCAGATTACATTCACTCTTAAGCGTTATCATCGCCAATGCACTAAAAGCGGTCAACATTGTGATTAATGTTGATGTTCAATATGCTTACAAGTATTTTTATTTTAGTTAATCAATATTTTGTATTATTTTTTCAATCTTTTTTTCAATTGGCTAAATGTAATGTAAAATTATTTTGAGGCATCATCTGGTGAGGGCATGCTACGGGCCACAGTAGGTATACCTAACTAACTGGGCATATGTTTGTATAGATACTGCTTAATTGCATTCCTTGGACAAGTGGCAATGCATGTCAAATTCCATGCGGAACTTAATTTAGAGAGTCTCCCTTATCTAATCCAAGGGATATTATTGGCCACATCAGTTGAGATTCCTTAATTAACGTACGCAGCAGGTATAAGATAAGCTATAAGATATCCATAATATAGCAACTATATACCTGCATTGTATATAGAAGATTCAACAGATACGCACACTGATGTGTACTGTGCAGTGCATTCCTCCCGCTATAGACCCCTGCCAAAGTGCACAAGTATGAGGCAGGACTTTTCAATATCAAAGTAAGTATAGTTGGTGGGTTACACTCTCTAGAATTTTATCATCGGTAATAATCTGCAAAGTGATATAGGCAACGATTGAGGAACAAGTGGACGTTGATTTATCCTTCAATTAAATAAATTTTTTGGGTGATTTTGAGAAGCCGATAAGATCCTATAATATGCCTACCAACTCGCAAAGGGAAAAGGTGATGAAGTGTAAAACTCTTTCCACCTGTGTTTAGAGTCGAAAATTCCATTGAAGCTTCTGTGTTCTTTTTTTTTGTATTCTGGCATGAAGCCCTTAAGTTTTGATCATGTCCGCAACGTGCAAATGTCCGACGACGACGACGGAGTGGCGACTGCGAAGATGGATTGAACTTTTGTATTTTTTTTTATTTATTTATTTAATAAAATTGAATTCCAAACATGTCCTGGAGGTAGTTTTAATTATACCTACACTGTGAGTGTTTAAGTATTTCGAAGATAAGTGAAAAACTCTTCATGTGTGCATATTTTATGTTGAAGAATTTGGAAATTTAAAGGTGAATATGTACTAACGGTGTTTTTATATAAAAAATTTAATATTGTATATGACTATAGTGTACAGAAATAATTGAATATGATAACCACAAGGAGGCAAAAAGATAGGTTCCGCATGGGAGCGGGTCGAAATTCTGCCTTAAAAATTCTGCTTTTCAAAATTCTGCTTTTTTTCTGTTCTGTCTAACAAAATTCTGTTTTTCAAAATTCTGGCAATCGATATTTAAGAAAAAACCATCTGTCTAATCGAGAGCGCTTTTTAACATTTTACAAATATTTTTTATAATTTGCAGAATTTTGGTAAAAGAATTTTTACCCCGGCAGAATTTTGACTCCAACCCGTTCCGCATATTTGAGTCCCAAATTTGTGTCTAAATTCGTTCATCATTTTTATAAGGTAAACAATAGCTCGTAGTGCATGTTATGAAGATTAAGATATAACTCTAAAGAGCGATAAAGAACGCTGGCAAGAATTCGTCGTTCAGTTTACAATATTTGCAAAATTGCTCAACACGATCTTGTGAAATATTCAATCTTCAATCAGAGGAAAAACAACGTAAAACCAAGGAAAACACCCACTTTGATTTAACTATTTTTCAAAATGATTTAGTTTCAAAGATGGAAATTTTGAAATCAAAGCTGAAAGAAGTGAATTTAAAATACTTCCCCGTAAAAAAAAAACATATTTGAATCAAAGTCATTTATACTCAATTTAGAAAAAAAAAAACTGAATTCGAAAGGATACGAACTTGAGTCCCTTGAGTACCGATTCAGTGCCTGACTCATCATGCTATCTCTCTGTTTTAATTTACATGCGTATGTTGGAACATAAACCTTGAAATTGGCAAAAAAATTTAATTTTTAATAATGGCAGGTACCGTTATTTACTGTACCTGCCATAGAACCGTTTTTTTTTTAATTCTGATTTTCTCCTTCATGACTCAATCAATTTCAACCATTTTTTTGTATATGAAAGCTTTTAATTTGCCGTAATAATTTTTAGTAAAAAAAATTCGGAAATTATTTTTTTGGATTTTTAAAAAATATTTGAAATTTTTTTTGTTTTAAATCATTTTTTCGAAAACTATTCAATATTTTTTTCAAAACTTAGTTTTTAGATGTTGATAAATATTATCTTAAAAATGGCGTACCAATTTTTTTTATAAAAGTCCTTGCAAAATTTTACATAGAAAAAATTGTTTGTTTTTAAAAAACGGCTATAACGATTTTAAAATTTTTTTTTTCTAAAAATGTAAACGTAAATGTATGTAAATGTATGTGTTTTATAGAAGAAATCAAATTGCGTACTTTTTTTTGAGGTTAAATTCATTTAAGACGCTGTTTTAGTCATTTGAAAATCGAATTTTATGCGTTCCTAATTTTTTTTCTAAAACTGCATTTACATTTTTTTTATTAAAAAGGCTTAGCATTGTAACTTTATCTTTAAGAGCAAGTACGTGCATTTTATTTTAATCAAAATTGTAGGAACAATTTTTGAGAAAAATGAGTTTTTCTAAAACCGGTATATGACAGGTACCGTTATTTTTGGTAAAATAAAAATAATTCTAAAAATGTCTGGGGATAGTCTCCAAAAAACGCCACATAGGCTGTTTCTTCGGATACATATAAAGACAGACAGACAGACAGAATTGTCGGACCCACTTTTTTCTCATTCTCTATCATCGTAATGTCATGTTTAATTGTTAACTCAACTTTTTTTTTTGGTACGAATGCATAACTTCATGGTACCCATATCGCAAGTAAAAATCGAAATCGAGATAGCAATCAAACTCAGGGGCGTACATACCATTGGGGCAACTGGGGCTCTGCCCGGGGCCCCTAACCGTCTAAAAGGGCCCCTACTGAAGATTATGCAAAGGAAAAGACTGTTGCAATCAGAAACCGCATAGAAAAATAAAATAGATTTACATTTGCTACCATTATGGGCCCCCAGAAAAATAAATAACACTGTTCTGTGAAAGTTCCAAATAGACATGGCTTGTCGGACGAATTCGGCCAAACAGATATTTAATTTGCACGGATAGTAAAAAGGATAGTCTATTAAAATTTCTTCAAGGGGCCCCAAAGAAAATAACTAGAGTGAGTACATGGCATACAAATATTTATTTAGGGGTCCCAAGCAAATAAAATATATTATTGACGTTAATGTTATAGGTTAGGCAGAAAATTTTTTGTGACTTCTTCTATTTAAGTGCCCCAAAATATAAACTGGGTTTATTAATGGCGAACAAATAATCTCCCGTGTTTGTGTACCCTGTACAAATGTATATGCTAAACCGATATTGTTTCGGTAGAGTGCAATTACCATATACTGGTAGACGATTTTGAATGACCCCTTCCATTAAGAGGCCCCCAAAAAACCATATAAAGAAGGTGTTGCTTCGATGCCAAAAAGAATGATATTCTGTGATTTTGTAAGACCATTTTCATTCAGGGGCCTCAAAAAATAAATTAAGTGTAGTTGCCAAAAAAATATAATCTATGGGATCCAAAACAAATAATCTGTGACAAAATGGCAAAACACCTCAAGACCTTTTTTTATAGTTTTGAGTAAATTATGTTTTAATATTAAAACTTTCGCACAGAAGTTTTGAAAAAGAATAAAGATTTCGCTTTTCGTTCGATATTTTATTTCGATATTTTAAATAAAGTACACCTACTTAAAATTAAAAGTTTTCAGCATCAAGCAAAAAAAAAAGTGGAAAGGCAAAATAAAATGGAGAAAGAGGCCCCCAAATTTAATCTTGCCCCGGCGGGGCCCCATCAGCTCAACGTACGCCTCTGATCAAACTATTACGATTATGAAAAAATCGACAAAAATGGGTTCGTCAATGTTGTCTGTCCATCTGTGTTTCTGGTTTGGTGTTGACAAGAAAATATTAATGTTTTTTTTTTTCAAAAAGGAGTTAGTATTTAATTTTCAGAAGTTGCTTTCGTAAATTTCAAGAACGAATTTTATGTTAAGGCTTAAACATTATAGACAAATTTAGCTTAAAGAGCAATTCTGTACCAACCAGTCGTGATTTTTTTTTATGTCTAGTAAAGGGTGATTTTTTAAGAGGCTTAGAACTTTAAAAAAAAAAAACACAAAAAATTCGAAAAAATGAATGAAATATTTATTTGAATCGATAGTTTGAACCTTGCAATTTAATGTTTAAAGATAATTTCATGCAAATGTTGACCGCGGCTGCGTCTCAGGTAGCCCATCCGCTGAGTCCAATTTTGGCATACTCTTTCACACATATCGGCCGGTATCTCACGAATGATCTCACATGGATGTTGGTTTCCAGTGCGTCAATCGAAGCGGGCTTGTCCCTATAGACATTAACCTTGACATACAACCACAAAAAAAAATTTAATGGTGTCAAATCGCACGATCTAGGCGGCCCGAAACGTGAAATTAACTGTTCACTAAACTCGCCTCGCAATTGCGCCATTGTTTCGCTTGCTGTGTGGCATGTGGCACCGTCTTGTTGAAACCATATATCATGCAAGTCAAGAACTTCCATTTCGGGCAAAAAAAAGTTTGTTATCATCGCTCGGTAGCGTTCACCATTGACAGTAACTCTGCGATTCGCATCATCTTTGAAGAAATATGGCCCAATAATGCCGCCGGCCCATAAACCGCACCAAACAGTGGCTTTTTCGGGATGCATTGGTAGCTGTTGCAATGCTTCTTTCTGGCTGATCTTCACTCCAAATGCGGCAATTTTGCTTATTTACGTACCCATTCAACCAAAAATGAGCCTCATTGCTGAACACAATTTTTCGATAAAAAAGCGGATCCTCGGCCAGCTTTCCAAGAGCCCATTCACCAAAAATTCGGCGTTGTGGTAGGTCGGCTGGCTTTAGTTCTTGCACCAGCTGTATCTTAAAAGGCTTTACGCCCAAATCCTTCCGCAAAATTTTCCACGTAGTGCTGTAACAAATGCCTAACTGCTGGGAACAGCGCCGAATCGACATTTCGTGGTGTTCTGTCACACTAGCTGATACGGCCGCAATATTTTCTTCACTACGCACAGTACGTAAATGTGTTGGTGGTTTAATGTCCAACAAAGTAAATTTGGTGCGAAATTCGGTCACAATCTTCCGAATAGACTGCTCAGAAGGTCGAGAATGCCGACCATAAAATGGAAGCAGCGCGCGATGAACATTTCGAACCGAGCACGAATTTTGATAGTAAAATTCAATAATTTGCAAGCGCTGTTCATTTGTAAGACGATCCATGGTTAAATTGCAAACCAAACTGAAGCTGTTTGACAGTGACACAAGGTACTAAACACACGTCAGCTGTCAAAATCAGTGTTGCCAAAACCAAACCAGCTAAAAAATCACCCGTTAGAACGGTT
Organism: Meliscaeva auricollis; assembly: GCA_948107695.1. Classification (NCBI taxonomy): domain Eukaryota; kingdom Metazoa; phylum Arthropoda; class Insecta; order Diptera; family Syrphidae; genus Meliscaeva; species Meliscaeva auricollis. The sequence goes on along the minus strand of OX403619.1, from coordinate 26,553,045 downwards.
CAACTCTGTTATAAGTAGATCCATATTGTTTTAAATTATTTTATTTCTAGATCATATTTTTAGATCATTTTCATTCGTTTTTAAACACAAATATACTCCTCGTCAACTGAATACGCAGTAAAAATTTGAAGAAACTTTGTCTATTTTTGCAAAACATTTTTGCCATCTTTTCATGCTAACTGTTCCCTTAAGATGTTATTAAAAGAACTCCGAAGGAATTTATCAAAAATTAACCGCGATTTTTTCTTTCGCCTATTTGCAAAATATTTCATACACAAATAAGGAATTATTTTTGAGTCAACTTTATAGGTAAAACACCAATTTTTTTGTGGTTTATGAGTGTCTTGAAGTTCTGTACGGTAAAAAAGCAACAATTTTAGTGTTTTCAGTGAATTTCAATTTTTGATTTAAAATTTAAAGAAAAACGGGTAGATCTACATACATGCCTTAAAAGTAATGAAAAAGCTAACATTGATTTGCTAAGATACCAAGGCCTAACGGGACCTGCAATAGCTGATAAAATTGACCGAAATTTTAATGTAATTTATTCTCAATTTAATGTATTTTCTTCGTAAGAAAACCGCTGCAATTGCTGCTGAGAGACGAGTAATTTAAAGGTGTTCATCAAATTCTTCTGATTCTATGGCAAAAATACACTAGTCCATATAATTAAAGGAACAAGATTTTTTTTTTGATTTTTTTTAAGTGATCTTCGATAGACTGCTTATCAAATAAAAATGGTCGCATCGGGTTAAATTAAAAAGCATTTAAAATTTTGGAATCTTTTAACAAATTAATTTTTTGAGCTTCCATTTTAGCTTAACCATACGAAATGTCGGGGGACCAATTTTTTTTTCAATTTCAGTTTTTGTTTTGTGTGCCAAAAGTGTACCATTTTTTTTTGTGAACAATTTGGCCATTGGGGCATTAAGAAGCAGCAAAGACAAAGGTATTACTGTTAAGCAAGAAACAGCTGAAAAAATGCCAAAACACTACTCTTGGGAACCAAGACTGTCACAAATTCTATAATTTTAAAGAGAAATAAGGTATAGTTTCTCAAAAATTAAATCAAAGACGAATGGGTTATTGCACTGAACGCTGCCGATGATGTAACCGGGATAAATGACCTCTACCAAATTTAGCTAAAATTCTTAGGATAATTAAACCCAAGAACTGATTGATTTTAAAATTATATTCATAACCCACTATTATGCCATAAGTTTGGTCAAAACTTAACTAGATATCATTTGCATGTTCAAGCCCCCAAACATTATAAAAAAAAAAACAATTTTCAAATTACTTTGCCAATAGATCATCGATATAAGCTACAATTAGATCGATGATTATCATGTGATGAGTATCTTAGCTAGGCAACCGGTCCAGAACTAAAAGAACACTATCTGAAAAAGTATGCTGATACCTCCCCATCATGTGGTAGGTATTATATTGGAAGAACAAAATCTAGCGAACGACAATGATAAATGACCTAAAATGTTCTTATAGATCTAATTTGCTTCTCCATCAGCAATGTATTTTGGAATTTTAATTACTCTCCTCTTCAGAAGCAATAACCTATCTAAAAGTAAAACGTAGGTAGTACCTTGCCTACCTATCTTCTAATATATGGCATAAAAAGACTTTGGCAAATGAGATTCAAATTGAAAGCCCAGTATGTGACCTCACCACCACCTGGGCTTTAGATTCAAGCAGCGTTATTGGTCGTCGTCGTCGTTATGGCCTTCAGATGAGCGATGGATGTTTATTCGATTAATGTTTCTCTCTAATTCTTTTTTTTTTCTTTTTTTTTTTGACCTATAAAGGTTGTAAGATCAAGGCTAACCGACTTGATAGTTTCATACATTCATTAAGAATATTGTGTTGATGATATTCCCTGTCAGTTTTTTTTAAATTTTTATTTTGGTCTTTCCAGGGAATAAAAATTGATTGAAAAATTCTTGAAATTTTGCGCGGTTTTCATTTCCTATCGGAAAGTATCTAATCTCATAGATAAATTACACATTCACAGATACCAGGGATATCTTTTGTGGTTTCAATTTTCAATGCGAGTATGTTTCGCTGTCAGCATCATGTTGCTGTCTTTTAAAACACCTGCGACATTTTGAGGTCTCAATTTGAATCAATTTACTTGAGTTTTTGTTTTTTTTTTTTGCTTCAGACAACCTCTTAAATTTGCAAAAAAAAAAACCTACTTTGAATATTCATGGATTGTGTAGCGCACAAATGCCCACCAGAGGACGCCCACAACAACCGAATAAAAATCCACGATCATGTGCAGCAAAAAAAAGAACAAAAAAAAAAACTGCACTACATTCTGTGGTGTCTTAATTGAATTCTAGATTTCGCCTTCCCTCATACGTGTCTGTTATGTCTGACTGTAAGACACTGCATGTCGAGAATCTAGAGCAAGCCTCTTTTGGAACAACTCGAAAAGATATTTATTTTTTTTTTTTGTTATTTTATTTTAAAATTATTTATTTCTCTTTTATTGCGAGGCAACACCAAATAAATGTGTAAATGAGGTAATTAGGGCTTCCGGGCGGGGGTCATAAAATCGAGAGCCCAGAAAAAAACCACTTTATAGCCGCTTCAACGATCACTCTCTTGAAGGCTATATACTCTTCACTACACACTTCTATCTTTGTGTGCACGCTTCGAAGCTAATTAAAAAATCTACCAATCCAATTTTAAACATATTCAAGACAGGCCATCACTGGAGATGGCAGGCAGGCAGGCAGTCAAGTCCAAGAGTGTTTCGATTGATGTCTAGCTTGACGCGACTTCAACTTTAAGTCAAAACGATTTACGATGCATGTTCATAGATTTTTTGTTTTTTTTTTTTTCTCAAGAAATCATTTGCTTAAAACAAATACTCGATTAATTAATTTTATATTTTATTTGCTTAGAATACAAAGATATTTATGTTCGGTATTATAATTTAGTTTTTTTTTTTTTTTCTATTTTAATTTTAATGTGGAAGCAGAAGATATTATGTTTTTGCTTAACATTTTTGGCCAATTAAAAGCGCTTAATTATTTCTCATTGATAAGGATCATTAAATTTGTTGCCTGTTAACAAGATGGGATGAGTTTAAATTCGAATTTAACAAACTTAAAAAAAAAAGGAAAAAATAAAACATATAAACAGAAAGTAAGTTTTGATTGAGTGTTTGTTTGTTTGGCCTCGCATTGTGTTTGTGTTTTTTTTTTTATTTTTTTTTTTATTTATAGGAAGCTTCTGAAGAAGCGAATTGGATCATTTAAGATTTCGGAGGAAATAAAATGTGTTTAATGCGAAAGAAAAAGATCTGTGGAGATAGTACTGTTTGGGTTTTTTTTATAAACTTTTTTAAGAGATAGTGTGGGAGATTTTTTATGTTTTGAAAAAAAAAAAAAAAACATAATAATGTGAATGCTTTACATACTTTAGTGACTTCTTTTAGGGGCAAAGTTTAGACATTAAATGGTAAACTCTCTTATACTGCATAAAGAGCGGACTTGTATTAGAAAAATAATAACAACAAAATTTTTAATCACCAGGATTTTATTTAGTGGCCCAAAAAGCAAATATTACTTTTCCGTACAGGGTAATAGTGAAATTAAAGCCACGTTCCCGATATTGTGTTTTTTTTTTTTAAATTATAGTCAATTTTGCTAAAAAGTCATGAAATGCAAAAAAAAGGTATGCGTACTTATGTACGCTCGCCAGAAGTTATACTTCCTATCATTATTTATTTTACACAATTTAAATAAAAAATGTATTTGATTATATTTTTACTGAGATTTTAATCTTTCTATTGATACCTCAAGTTAAAAAATCGGTTAAGTTTTACTAATGTTTAAAGCTATTTTGTTTAAGAGAAAGGGATTGCGAAGTGTCTTATTGAAACAAATTGTATATCAAAATAATTGACATTTTATAAGAAAATTAAAATTATTAAAGCAGACATTGTCAGATGTTTTGAATGGTATAATTGGTCAAAGCAGCATAAAAAGTTCATTTTGTTCTATGTTTTTTTCTGTAATATATCATTTACAGTCTTTGTTTTTAATTTAATCAATTAACTTTGTATGGCATTGTTTAGGAAAACAGACACATCTTAAATTCGAGCTAAAAATATTCTTCAAATTATCAATTTTTTCATTAAATTTTGTAATTTTATAGCATTCATTTCAAAACATATTTTCACTTAACGTCCTCTGTGGCAACGTTTAGTAAAATAAGTGTCCAATATTTTTATGCAGAATTATAGACCAACAATTTATCTAATAGAATCTGTTAAAATTTGTTAAAATCCTGCAAATAAAACTCAAGTAACAGATTTTAACATCCAATGAAACAATTTTTTTTTTATTTTTCTCTCTAAAATCTGTAAATGTGCGCTTTTATGTTTAAAAATATTGATTGCCTATCAAGAATACTTAAACCAACAATATTGTTTTGAAGCTCAAACAAATTTCATACCATATTGCAAAAAGAATAAGAAAACAAAAATTTATTTTGTTCTTAATCACCTTTTACTCATTATTTTGTAGCTTAATACCTCAGCTAAATTTAGACACCTCAATCTTTAAAATCCAACAAGAAACAACAAGATTACAAATTTTATAAGCGAACCATCTCGAATCCATTTGTGAGCCAACGGTACCGTTCTCCACTGGTGGCTGGTCGAATCCGACGACAGAAGCAAACAATTTTGTTGAATTTTGTTGAATTTCGGATAAAACTCTTTTCAAGTTTGTGAAGCTTTTATAGCATGTACTGTACAGTTATGTGTGATATTAATTAAAGGAAATTTGATTCTGATGCTCAATAAAGTTAAATCATAGTTTTATGAAGCTTATTCAAAAAGTAATAAAGCACCGCGTAAAAAAAACTCTTTTTACCGTTATATCGACTCACAGACTACAGTAAATTGTCAAAGTTTCTAATGGGTGTGTAAATTTCAAGTTTAAATATAAAAATAAAAAATTAAAAATAAAATACAGTTGGAAACGGTCAAAAAACTTAGACTGAAAAATCTTGTTTTTACTATTATTCATTGAAAAAAATGTTTAAAAATATAGTTTTTTCACACGTTTATAGACAACACATAAGCCTAAAAGTTTGTTTTGAAAAAATATTTTCCCGTTACTGTCTGATTTTTAAAATCAATTAAACCACCCATATTATAAACATTCAAAAACGTATTTGTTTTTTAAAGCTAAAAAAACCAGTTATGGAGCATTTTAGGTATATGAAATCTATTAGACGTCTAATTTTTTTTTATTATCTTTCAATGTACATAATTAGCTTTTCAAGAAATTATCAACTGTATCCATAATAACATCATTTTCAAAATTCTAAAGAATTTTTAACCTAAAAAGTTGAATTTTTAGAATTTTTTTCTTGATGAAAACTCATTATTATTTTAAAATATCTATTCAATTAAATTTATTTCATAATTCTTACCCATATACTTTTCGAGATGTACAAAAAAAAATGTTTGTCTTTTGCCCCATTTTACCCTAACTTTCCGGTATAATTTCAAAAAATCCCGTTGTATCAGAACCTTACATTATACCACCTATCTTTTAGTATATTTATTTTTTTCCCTATTACTTATAGTGTAGAAAATAAATCAGTCAGAATATCAATCAATAACAATGGAGAGCATCTGTAATTTAATAAATTTATTGTGTTTCACACAAAATGAAAAATAAAAATAAAACAAACCCAGTATAAAATATAAATGTGTTGTTACTCTCTTTCTACTTACAGTGTCTGTGTGGAAAAAAACAGTAATAATGGGCTGAAAAAATCTATGTGTTATTACTGGTTTAATATTTTTATAATCGCCAGTAAAGAAGTATAACTTCAAAAACACGTATTTTTAGACATTTTCCTTTGAAAATTAGTAAAAATGTCACTTCTTGTAAGGCTCAAGATAATTGGATCAGTAAATGCAAGAAATGTAGGATCAGGTAAAATAGGGTTGAATTCAAGATGAAACCATTTTCAATATCTTCTTGTACTTTTCATATGAAAAACCACAAAAAAATAACGCTTTTGTATGGATCACAATATTAGATTTTGAGTTTACCTAAATGTTTCTTTGATAAATTGATATTAGTTTTCAATATAATAGAATCCTAGAAACGAAAAACTACTTCTTCTATTTATTGTTTTTAATGCAAATCTTTTCTAAGCATGTTCGCTTAATTTTTTTAAACATTCAAATTGCATTTGAATCTCAAAATATGGGGCAGTAAATTCAGTTTTGGAGCATCGAATTCGAATCGATTTTCTAGAATTTAATTTTATAAATGAAATATTGAGTACAAATATAATTTATAGTGGCAACAAAATCAAGTTTTTGGTCCGTAGAGATGAAAAAGATATCAATAACTAAAAGAACATTGTAATTAGATATTTTTCTAAAGCATTAAATTGTAACCATGATTTGCTATATTTTTTTAAGGTTATGGATAAAAAATCAATAATATAAATAAGAATAACATTGGTAATTCCAAACTTTTCCGTACAACTAAAAGAAGGGTTTTTTGGAAATAAGTCTTAAAATATTGATTTTTAACCTAAATTTTGAGAATTTAGTATTCCGTTCTTTTGATTTTTTGGTAGGTTCTTATGAAAAGATGACACAAGAAGGTTTTATATGAAACTAAGATTTGCCTTAATGTTAATTGACAGGAATTGTAGGTACATCTTAAACTGTACAACCGACATCTACCTGCAAAATCGCAAAACCCCTTTGTTCTATTCCCATTTTAGACCACAAAAGATTGCCATAAGTGAGATCTTATTGGAATCTTCTAACTTGATCATCCTAAACCCTATTTTTTTAATCCCACGACCACCACCTGTCTGAACTTCCTTATTGTTTCAAATCACTCCACGTATTACAAAAAACCACCAAACTCAATTTTTGCTGTCTATCAGCGCCACATAGTCTACTCCTGTTCCAATTATGAAACTATGCAATTTTTTTTTTTGCATTCAACAAATATGCCTTTAAGGAAATCATCAGGTATAAGAAGAACATTACAAGTAGCTCTGCATACCTGTTACCGCAGCACTATTAACCACACACACTTTAAAAAAAAGACTCAACATGTCGAGCAAAATCATTCAGCCATTCAGCTATAGTAGATGATGTGAATTCTTTTCTTAGCAACATAGCTACTACAGGAATAAATAGGTATCTTCCATCTAATTATGGATTTTCTTCCTCCACAGATTTTCTTTTTGTTTACCTCATGCACTCACTAATAGAGTATCTTATACTCGTATATGTACGAGTATGTACTCGTTCTAGACAAAACGTCAACAAATCTATCTTTGAACTTTCTCTTGCCGTCTTTTGGTTTTGTCATTGTGTCGTTGTCTTCTTCTTCTTCTTCTTCTATTAGAAAAATTTTACCTCAAGAACAACACGAACTATTGAACATTGCATGCTCACTGCTCAGCTACAGCTCCATGATGCTCACATCATCAGATCTGGAAGATGAAAATTTTCCTCGTTTCTATGGAAATACGACTCCTAATTACGGAACACTTAAATCTTCTTCTTTCTATACACAATATTCTTGCACCAAAGATGATGCATTTAATGGTGAGGAAGTATTATGTAGATATGTATTATATAGGATAGGCAGTGAAGATTGTGATGACAACAACGAAAACTTTAGGAAATTCTTCTTTTAAATTTTTTTTTCTGGAAGAAATTATAATAAAGCGGGTATGTTGGTTGGAAGCTTCTGTCCGATATTTCAAACAACTTGCTGTATTTACAAAGAAACGGCCCCAAACTACAGGTGAAGATACTTGATGAAGAACGATCCCGGTTGAATAGTTGATATCAGCTTTTATGACGGAAGGCCCTGTCTATACTATACTCTCTCTCTCTCTCTTTGAGCACATCTAAGGGACAAGGAATTCTAGCGTTCTTCACACTGTTCTTTGATATTTATATTGGTATGACATTTAGGGACATTGGGTTACTGCTCTTATTGATCCATAACCATGTTTGACAGTATTTCTTTCGAACTCACTCAGTCCTACCTGAGGCCAAAGTGGAATGATCTTTGAAAATATTTTCAGCAAACTCAATAACGGCCCTTAAAAAAGTAAGTAACCTATCTTCCATTTTTTAACCAACTATTCTACCACCAAGAACTTATAGTTGAAGACTTATATTTTCTAACGCGACACGGCCCATCTTAGAACTTGAGGAAATTCATACTCTCTAGAGCCTCACCTCATCAAGCGTGGTTGCGCTTAAGAGTCCCAAACGAAGAGTGTTTGAATAAGTGTGGGGGCTTGAAGAGGAATCAGGTGTCGGAATTGGCAGGTTGGAGAATGTTGAAATGTGTGGATGCAACCACGATGGATGTGCTCCATCTCCATACTCACATAAACTTGACTGGTGAGTAATATTCTCAAACTGGCTGATGCTGCTGCTGCTGCTACTACTTTAATGATTCGTCTCCTTTAGCTTCTAGTACATCGTCATTATTCGTATGGCGTGTGTACTCGTATCTTTGCTTTCATATTTTTTTTTTTTCCCCCAATGAGGAATGATGATGGAATACAATCCAAGGAGGGAAGAGCGCAATCAGTAATAGTTGTTGTTGGGATAATGTGTGCCACTACCATCAACAAGCTATAGCTGATGGCACTGGCACTGGCACTGGCAAAGGCAAACCCAAAGCAATGCCAATGCCTTTAAGTTGCGGTGGCTCTTCAATTAGAATGGATTGAATGCAAAATGATGTGAAGCTCATTGCTTGAGTACGGAAGTTATGCACCACTTAAGTGTGGCTATTTGAAGTGCATTGACAGTTTTCTAGATACTTCAAAGAGAGCTTAGAGTATCTTCAACATATCTATAATAGCTGGCTGGCTCTGGGAGCTATGAAGTATCTACTAACTATACAAGGTATAGTTGGTACTTTTCTTCAATTGGAATTTGTTTGCATTTATTTTTTTTGTAACATTCCTGTTGTTTTTTTTATTCCTTTACATCATATTAATGATTTTTCTGCACTTTTGAAGAGATGCTAATTAAGTGAATGGTTAATGAGATGATTTTGATAAAATTGCACATCGAATGTGCTTTTGAGGAATTTGAGAGTTCAAGTTATTTGATGGTGCAGAAGATAAGTTGTATTGGAAACAATTTATGTTTCACAAATGGAAATGTTCTTTCGATAAATTGAGCACTTCATAAAGTACCGTTGTATGCAGAAGAACGCTGCAAATTTGGAAGCAGAAAGTTTTCCTTCCTTTCTTTTACTCTTTACTCACCAAGGTAAAGGTAGCGACAGAAATGTAGGTCCAGGCCTCTGCGAAGTTAAATCAAACCTAGCTTGTTTTTTTAACAAGTGGACTCGAACATTGAATGTTAATGGTTGAGCCGAAATCACACTACTTCTGACCCTGATAAGTTAACCATTAGTATATCGCCCGTTTATTAGCTCTCTCGCGAAACCTTACCTTCCATTCTTTACCTTCAAGTTTCATGCTTGCGGAAAATGTCATGACGCCTCCGGCCGTAGAGCACGTTAAAGATTGCAAGTCGTACATTTGAAAAATCAAGTTCTTGACGTACATTAATTTGGTGGTCCAGATAGTGGCTGTTCTAAAGAGATGATAGCAAAAAAAATGAGAAAATATTTTCATACTATTCTACACTACTGGACCCTTTCGGGGAGATAGAAAATACAAATTTGTGCAGAATATTTCTGGAAAGTAAGCGAATCTTCTTCACCCTCTAACTATCTCACCTATCAACCAATTCTTTTACGTGCCTGCTTTCCAAGGTCATGAAATATATTGAAGAACGAAAGCTTCTTCAGCAGCATGCTACGGTTTTCGTAGCAATATGTGATAGGCCCACTGACAAATCTGATGGTATATCTTACCGAACAGTGAAACATTTGATATAGTTTGGCATCAAGATCTTCTTTTGAAAATATGTGCTTTCAATCAGTTTCTTCTTCGTTGGATTAGAAACTACTTTTTGGAACGATCAATACAAGCCGTATAGGATGGGAGTTTTACTTTCGCTAGCACAAACAGAAGATCGTTATTGGAAAAATCGTCGAATGTAAATGCTGACAAAGATTTAGGCTGGTATTTACCAACCGCTCATAACTTTAAGTGGCTCTTAAGCTAACTTATGAATGCTCGATGCAAATTGTAAGCTCGGTGAATGCCAGCCTTAATGCTTAGTTATATAGGCCAATTGTTTCAAAAAGTGTAAAAGTGAAAATCTTTTCCTCCTTCTGGCGCCATTATTTTGCATTCACCTATTTTTCACGACGATTACTCCTATTGTCGGCAAAAATTTAGTCCGTAAAATGGGTTTTCTTTGGTCAGCACTTAAACGATTTTTTCACTTCAATTTTTCCAAATGTCGGCAGAAATTTAGTCCATAAAATGAGTTCCCTTTGGGTCAGCATTTACATTCAACGATTTTTTCACGACGATTATTCCAATTGTCGGCAGTAATTTAGTCCGTTAAATGAGTTTCATTTGGTCAGCATTTACATTGAACGATTTTTCACGACGATTTTTCCAAATTGTCGATAGAAATTTAGTCCGTAGAATGAGTGTCCTTTGGTCAGCATTTACATTCAACGACGATTTTTCGAACTGTCGGCAGAAATTTAGTCCATAAAATCAGCTTCCTTTGGTTAGCATTTGCATTCAACGATTTTTTCACGACGATTATTCCAATTGTGGGCCGAAATGTACACACGCAAAAAATCGAAAAGTGTAAAGTGTAGTCAGACCCCTTAACTTAGTTGAACCAAAACAGAAAACGAGACATTCCTAAAGAACTGTTCTTCCATTTCAACATTTCAAGCCATGTTCATATTGTTCATAAATCGGGCATCGTTCATGTCCAGTGGAGGCGGCCTGTAACTTACGGGCCGACAAACTCTCAAAATGGACGGATTAATATCGGTCGGATGGTTTTTAAATGTCTGATATTGGCCAAAGGAGAGAGCTGTTATTTGGTCGTACAGAGAGTAACTTAGTAAGTTAGACGGCTAGTTATAAAAAAGATAGGTTCTGTTTCCCGTCCAGCAACGCAGCTTATAAACGAGTTCGTCCAAAAGTGAGCTCTTTCAGAAGAAGACACTATCACAAAGCCTGCTTCCATCCTGATGAGAATTCTGGTAAGTATTTCTAATCACTATTCTGAAAACTGTTTCTGCCTTCATTTCGGTAACCGTTCAGTTCACCTTTCCACTAAACATTCTTATTACCAAACCAGTTAACATGCCTTTTAATATTCCGGCAATTATTCAGCTAACCATTCCGAGTATTCCTGTTTCCCTCACTATTTCGGTAACTATTCCGATCACAATTCCGGTAACCATTACCCGAATAAAGGAGGAAATTGTAAAAGAAACAGTAACCGGAATGTTGGTAAGAATGTTTACCGGTTACCCAAATAGAGACGTTAATAGTGTTCGGAATATTTATCGAAGTAGTGAGCGGAACAAGAACCATAGAGCTAAGTGTATAGATGGTACCTATTATATATCTCACTGCCATGGTATTTTTGGGGTCAAACATCAAATTCGATATGAACTTCATTACCATTACTAATCTCTTCAGAAATGGCAATCGCAATCCTACTTAATGGTTTTTTCTTTGTCATATCGAACTTGCCCTCCATCAGCCCGTAATAACTCAACGCCCCGCAATAAATATTGTCAATTTGCTCAGATTTATGAAAGCATTTCTTTGTAGGCAGTCGCAGTCGTCTACTTCGAAGGTACAAAATTTACCATAAAAGTCACTATCGCCTCTCAACATGAGACCTCACTGCAGCTCACAATATTACAATAATGTGCCCTCTCTCACTGCAAAACAGTCACTCAAGCTAAATATGCACTTTTCCGCCCATAAAATTGTTCTGCTAACTGTTAACTTGCACCCAAATTGCAGATTTATCTTTTCATCTTTCGCCACAACACCTTCAGAGATGTCATCTCATCTTGCAGCGAGCGCGCATGTGTTGCACGTTGCACCCACAAAATGTCAGCGCATTGCATAACAATAAATTTCATCTCTCAAATGGAACACTCTTAAGAGTCTCTCCATTTATTAGGCTTTTAGGCGGCCATAAATGTCACCTCCCATCTGTGCCAACTGTAACTCTCAAGCCCCCGCTCAGAGTCATATAATCGTTCCTTACTAACATTACAACAGAACAGAGGTTAAACATTGAAATAAAACAAGTGAAGATGAAAAACAAGACTAAGAGTAAAAAAAAAAAAATTTAAGCAAAAATGTAAAAACGAATCACTTAAATGTCCATTAGCATCCAACTTCACAATATTTTCCTTATCGCGCGCATGCCTCTCTTACACTCCCATCAGAACCTGCCTGCCTGCACTGCGCACAATGCGCCCAACTAGAAGGAATCCTTTGGGTTACCTCTCTGGGATGTTGTTATAGTCTGTTGTAAGACCCCAAAGTCACACTTTGCAGTGCATCATTAAAAATGGTTTAAAAGTGGTTCAATGCGCCCAACAAAAGGCATCAGGGCGGTTCTGATGCTGCTGCTGCTGCTGCTGCGTGCATGACCATAACCGGCTCAGGCTCACGAACGATGATGATGGACACAGAGGCACGATGATGACCATGATCATCATCTCTAGGTACTATAAGAGACAACATTGCTCCACAACCTCATCCGCCATCAGAATAGTCGAGAAGTGTTGGATCGGATGGTCTTCGGTTGGTCTTCAGTTGGTCTATGAAATGAACAAAACAACACTAGAGACTTGATGGTGGCAACAACTAGTATTCCGCAATATGCACAGAGTCTTCAAATGAACCTGCTCTAAATCTGACAAACTCCTCGCAAGGTTTTATGCTTGTAATTCAGGCAGTGATGTGGAGGAGGGTGTGGGGGGGGGTGGAAGAGGGGAGATCACCAAGTCCAAAAAACAAGTGAAAAATCTTTAAATGGTGCGAAGTGTGAGCAGCATCCGAAGCACATAAAAATCTGTAAAACCAGTTCCATGACGCGCAGCAGCGTGCATCCACCAGAGATAGCCCAAAGTGCCAAAGACTGGTAAATGGATTATTTTTTGAGTCCGGTATTCGCTTTCGTTTATTGTTGTACAGGGTGTTCTGCACAAAAGAAGATGACGAAAAGATATCGGCCTCAATCCCTTTTAGGATTCAGCTGGTAAATGAAATAAACCATCTCGAGACCGAGTTCGGCATGAAGAAGCAAAAAAAACGGAACGTTTCCAGTAAACTCGTGTTTACCACAAGAATCTCACTCTAGGGTCAATCGCTAAGAATTTCGGAAGATAAAAAGATACGAAATCAGGTGCATTTTTTGACCTATTGATGTTATAAAAACTATTGATTGTTCGAAAAAGTGACTAAACATTTCAGTATTCTTGGTAAGTTAGAGTTTTGAGGGGTATACCACCTAGCTTAAAGCACATTATCCTCTCTTGTATAGCGTCTCAACTCCTTCATTTAAGGTAAGGCAATTCTTTTGTGTTGACATTTCTACCGAAATTCAGTTCACTTACACAACAATAAAACACCCTGTGAGTTTTTATCAATCCAATTTGGAGCGCGAACGACTGTAACTTTTGCTGAGTTCTTTATAGAAATGTTTTTGCCAATTTCTTTACCAAGGATTTGTGTGTTCCCCTGGCGAGAATCTGTGTCGGTGGCTTATTAACATGTGTTAAGTCCTGAAATGGGCGCCGTGCTAAATCGTTTGGCTACTCATCTGCAAAGTTTCATCTGCGACTTGACTTGATTTTTGTTTTGTATTATATTTTGTTGTTGTTTTTTTTTTCTTTGTATAAAAATCCCATCTCGATTTCAAATTAAATTCTCGTCTTTTAAGTCTGGCACACACAGGGAAGAGAGGGACTCTGCTAAGTTAGGGAATAAGTTTGTGCCATGATGGAAAGAACTCAACGATAGCCAAAAGGGAATTCTTACGAATCAACGTTAAGAGATATATTTTTGTATTCTTATAACTTATAAGGTATACCTACACTACCTACTTAAAGGCAGCCAGTGGCAGGCGTGGCGGTCGGTGGTGGTGGAGCGCAGAGGTGCGGTAAAACTGCTTAAGCACAAATGCGTGTGATCCGATAAGAGAGTACATATGCACTGGTATACAATACTATAGTGCCGACAGATAAGATTTTGTTATTTAAAATTTTAATAATAATTTTACTGAAACTTATTTATGGTTATTTTTAAAGAAACCTTATCGATAAAAATTAAACCGTAATTTGATTTTTATGAAGTTAAAATATTATATTTTATTATATTATGTTGGGGTCAAGAGTGCTTCATTTTTTTTTTTTTTCTTGTCAAGATCGTTCGATTAATGTGATAATTTCATAAAGATTGTATAAATAGAAGCCATCAGGAATTTGATACAAAAAAGTTTTCGCGTCATTAGGGATAACATTAAATGCGAAATAAAATAAAATTAAAATATGCACAGGATAAAGTTTGTAAAAAAAAACACATAACCATGGTTTTTCCTTGGATAAATATTCATTTATGGACTATTTTTATTTTAATCCAGAATCATAAATGTACCTTTTTCAGATTTTTTTATTGATATTCAAGTTTGCAAAAAATTTATATACCTCTTAAGTACCATTTCAAAGGCTGTTTTGGTAATAATCTGAGTCCCTACCTAGTTCCAATATCTTAAAATGTTATTTTTTAGTTTGGATTTTTTTAACAAATGAAACACTCATACCAGATTTGATCACTGTACCAAAATTAGAAAACGTTTTTCAGTATAATAGGAAACAATTATTTATCCTAAAAATTGATTTAACATAAAACTTCAATTAAATAAATCAATTTCCATGTAAAATCACATCAGATTGAATCTCCAAATGAATTAACTTTGTTTGAAACAGAGTAAGTTTTTGTTTTATTAAATCTTATATACCCGAAAAATTATTCCGGGAACGCTTCCATAACTAAAAATTTGAAATTCAACTGATCAAAAAAACACTAAAATCAGTTAAATTTATGTAGCTGTATTTTTAGCATTCCTGAGGCATAATTTTCATCAATAATTCTCAAATGAATTACAAAAAAAAAACTGAGGAAAATCGTAATTTCTACTTAAATAAAAGTTATTCGAAGAAATATGTCTGAATGCAAATAGCGCTGCAAATGGGCTTTCCGGAATTTCATGGAATTGATTTATCGTTCAATAAATAATTTTCTGCATAAATACAATAAATTTAAGTGGTAATTGATACTCAATTTGATATATAAAATGAGTACATATACTAAGCGTTATTCCGGGAACGCCTCTTTTAGGATTAATATATAGTAAAATTATGATTTTGTTTCAATATTATGATGTAAAATCAAGACCACTCTAACAAAGCCTCAAAAATATTTCGTTTGATTTTGTTATAAATAAAATAAACTTTAATAATAATCAAAACGTCATTTTCGGGAACGTCATATCTGGGGAACGCTTTTAGACTATGAATGTGTGATACAGTATTTTTGGTATTTTAAGTCAGAAGCTAATGCAAATCATAAAATTAGATAAAATACTTAAAGAAAGTTAAAACAAAAAAATATATGTATATTTCGTTGAAATTTTAGAATAGCAGAAACACGTATTTTTGTAAGGAATAAAACATAGTGAAACCAAAAGGAATTCATATTTGATTAAAAAAAGGTATTTAATAATGCATTTTTCAGATTTACATAGTTTTAAGACCACCACTGTCGTTTTGGGAACATATGCATCATTTTCTTTTACCTACATCATTTCCGGGAACGCATTTTTAAAAGCAAAATATTAAATGTTTTGAAGTATGTTTTTTTGTAAATACGAATCAGAAAACACAAAAAAAATTACATGTAATTATGCAAACGGTTTTTTTGTGATTTAACGAAATGTAGGTGAGACCTTCCTATGGGAATTATCAGACGAAATGAAATTTTTTATGATAAAAAAATGGAATGAGCAAAAAAAAAATTTGAGCTAGTTCGTTTGCCTCCAAATGATAATGCAGGCATTTTTCATTTCTTCTAAGTGCATCTTTAATGTTTAATTTGGAGAAGCCTTGAAATTCCAGCACCCAGATTCTACACTTTGGGGTTAGTCGAAACATTCGCTTAAAACTTTTAAATATGAAACAATGTACATTCCAAACTTCAAAAAATTAACCAAATACCTGCTAGAGTAATACTTGCTGAAGACGAAAATGCAGATGATATTATGTCTTATGAAGAGATTTGAAGTAAAAATATTAAAAAAAAACTTAGGTATAAATTTGTTTATTCAATATTGTGGTGAATGAATTTTTTAATTATTGTCTGATTTGATAAAACTTGATTTTAATGTAAAATTTTGTAATTAAGTAAAAAGGGTACTTGTTGGTTCGTCTGAAATTGAGCTCAAAAGTTAACAAATGAGCATTATTTAAGGTACTGAAATTTTCGAATTCTCATGATGAAGGCTCTGCAGCCTACAGTTACTGCAGATAATAACTTAAAACACTTAAAATATTGAAAAAAGTTGTGTGTACTCATGAACGCGCGCCAGAAGTTATACTTCCCATCATTGTTTATTTTTGTATAGTTATTTTTGGACATGTAAAATTATTTAAGAAATAATGTATAAAATGTTCTAGAAGGGAAGTTTTTTTCAAAGAAGCATAATGTGCTTTTTTTAGAAATTTATTCAAATATTTCGTATAATTGAAATTTTGTCGACCAAACAACTGTAATTTGGTTTATTTTGTGCGTTTGGTCAATTTCAAATGGTCATTTTGACACTTGGAGCTGACACACATTAATATTAACTACTTAATACTACTTCGGTCCTCAGACTTTAAAAAGTC
This sequence comes from Meliscaeva auricollis, assembly GCA_948107695.1. NCBI lineage: Eukaryota > Metazoa > Arthropoda > Insecta > Diptera > Syrphidae > Meliscaeva > Meliscaeva auricollis. The sequence continues at coordinate 26,536,126 of OX403619.1, read as the reverse complement.
CGTTGTGATCCCCTTAAGGGGCATAGGGCCTCCACTACTCCTACGTGCCATCGTGTACGGTTTCTGGAAATATAACGTAGTTCTCTCCAACTCTTCCCCAGCTGTGCAGATTCACATTCGAATGTCCTGCGCCATGTGCTTCTCGGCCGACCCGACCCTCTACCTGCCTGTGTGAGTGGGTTCCATTGCATCGCTTGGCCAGCAATGGAATCGTTGCCTTTTCGAAGCGTATGACCAATCCACTGCCACTTACGTCTGCGAATAGTACTGTCAATGGATTCTAGACCCGTTCTTCTATGAAGTTCTTCATTAGAAATACGTTTGGGCCAAAAAATCCTTAAGATATTTCGTAGACACCTATTCACGAACGATTGCAGCTTGCTTGTGACAATTGTTAAGATTTTCCAAGTGCTGCACCCATACAGAAGCACGGATTCAACATTGGAGCGGAACAGTCTCAGCTTGGTCTTTAAACTTATAGCGTTATTTCTCCATATTTTGGGCAGCATTCCGAAAGCAGCCTTTGCTTTTTTGATACGGCTGTCGACATCTTGTTCGGTTCCACCTTTGGTAGAGACAAAACAACCAAGATATTGAAAGTCTTCTACTTTCTCTACGGGTTGTCTAGAAATATTGACTTGAACGGATGAGTTACTTCCACAGTACATCACTTATCACTAACAGGAAAAGTATTGGCGACACTATGCAACCCTGTCTGACTCCACAATGGACTTCGAATTCATCCGAAAACCTTCTTCTATGTATAACGTGACACTTGAATCCATCGTAGGTTGCTTTAATAATAGTGATTAAATTTTCTGGATTGCCTCTCCTGCGTAAGGCAATCCATATAAATTCTCTGTTTACACTATCAAACGCTTTTTCAAAATCAATGAACAGCAAGTGAAGTAGTGATCGATATTCGAAAGGTGTTAATGCGGTCAACACAGGATGAACGAGTGCGGATACCTGCTTGTTCGGCGTCGAGTGTATCTTCTAGATGTTCCTTTATTCGCTCTAATATAATTTTTGCTGCTATATTGGCAACCGCAGGCAGAACGCAAATCCCTCTCATTAATGTTTGATATCGCTGATCACTCGGTTATTATTTTTAATAAATTTAGATAAAAATAATAAATTAAAAAATGCAAAAAATTACTGTACATAAAAAGTGCATTTTGTACGATGTCTTATATCATTTACAGTCTTCGTTTTTAATTTAATCAATAAACTAAACTAAATTTTATAATTTTAAGATTTATTAAAAAAAAAAAAAATTCAAAAATTATCAAAAATCAATAACTTCTTTTTCGTGACCTTTTTTTATTCAAATTTTCAAAATAGATTCGTTAAAAAAAAAAACATTAACAGCAATATTATTTACTATTTTCAAAACATGTTTTAATGAAAACATGTTTTGAAGAAGTTAAAAAATGCAGTTTTTCTGCAACTAAGTCATCGTCTTGCTGAGTTTAGATATCCAAGACTCCGAATCTAAAACAATTTGTTGTTATTAACACCAATTCATTGAGATATTCGAACTTTTTATCTCTTCAAAACATGTTTTGGTATAAGACTTGTTTCGAAATTTCTCAATAATATGGACGTAGTAGTTTGCTGAAAAAAAATGTAAATTGTGAGTAAAAAGACACAACAATTTAAAATAAAAACAAGTTTCATAAAAAAATTGGCTTTTGTCTCAAAATTTTGTATTAAAAAAAAGTTGTACATTTTTATACTGTCAACTTTTGCATTGAACTTTTTTCGATAGCAGAAATTGAAAAAAAAAAATATATAATTATTATGACGATATTTTTCATAGCTTGGGAAATGTTCAATCTCGTTTAGGGTATTTCATTTGGTTCAAAACAAAAAGATTACTTTTAATTGCTGCACACCAACAGTTTTTTTCAAAGTTTTATATTATTTTTAATACAAAATTAGTGATGTAAACATGTAAAATATAAAATTTAATTTAAACATCCATATCAGCCAGACCTACAAACAAGTATTTGAAAAATTTGCTACCATCACATAATAAAGACACACCAAGAGCTGTCACATGGATAAGCTCAAACAAATTAGTTATTTAATTTTAAAGCTATCTTTGACAAGATTTATGTTTCAAACGCATTAAGGTATCAAAAGTTTGAATTCCAATCAAATCCAAATATACTCAGACCCACGCATTATAGTTTTTTTTTTTTTTTTGTTTCTTTAATTTTTCATGAATCGCGAATAAGAGACAAACTAATCAGAAGACAAAAGCCAACAAAAATACTTTGAATGTTAATTCACAAACGCCACATGCTTTTTTTCCATCCAACCTAACCAACATTTATAGAGAAATTCAATCTTTTTTGGTAAAAAATCAATTTATTCAAAAATTTATATTCATAACCAAAATGTTTGTCGACACTCGAAGCCTGTTTCCGATGAGTAAATTCATTCAAAACGTACCCAGTATATTTATTATTATGCCATAAAAGTTAATTCGCCAATTCTATTTATTACCCATCGAACAAAATTAATTATTATGACCTTATACCAAAATAATCGATTAACCCCGAAATGTAAAACGATATCAGAAAGATCGAATTATTGATAAGTTCATTTGAAAATCAAGCCCGCGTGTAGGTGTCCTCGAAACAGGTTGAATCCATTAATATAGACCAATTCTTCGTCTAGGCACTATAGGCACTCTTCTCGATTATAGAAGAACAACAAAAGATACGGTTTTGGATGAATTGATTAAAATTAATTTTCTACATAATACAAAGAAAAGATTCGAACATAGAGTTTCGCTATTACTGGCATTAATAACGACCCATATTAGCATACTAATTTCCTCTCACCATAAACGCGGAACTAGAATATTAGAAAAACCTTTTTCTCTTTTTCTCTTTGGAAATTAATGAAAACACTAAACTTCCCAACGAATGGATTAACGTATATAGGAGAGAGGGAAGATAGGAACAGGAACCCAAAGTACTATCTGATGCACTACTTCAGGAGCCTTTGCCTTTGTCCTTACGAAGAAATTAATAATTAAGACAGCGAGTATCCTTTTTGAATCTTCCAGTAAAGTAAAGGATTTTCTCTTCGTTTTCGTGTTTTTTTGTTGTTCTTGTCGACGAAACAACTTAAAGGAAAGTCATCATTTAGGCAAAGAGAGTGCAGTTCAGTGCGTCTCTAATTTACCAAACAGCTTCCATTAGGGCATATTACCTTGTCTCAAAGAAGAGGGATACCCATTCTAGCAGTCAGACGGAAGGGGCTTGTTCTGGCTGCAACGAAACGATATAGGACGGCATACGACATTATGCAATTGAATTGGACTTTGAGAGTGCCCGTGCCCTCGATTGCTTGCTTCTTTTCTATTATGAGTACCACCAATGCGTTTCATAGTCGCACAGCCATATCTACTGACGATGGCTACTGGAGACTCGGCTGCTGTTAGCTTAATGGAGTTAATTTCTTTTCGGGAAAACTCTTAACGACTAAAAATATTTGTGTGTCTACAAGCAACATATAGCTAAGGAAACACATTTGCCTATATAGGAGAGCCTCAGATGATGGGTCTATAATCTGTAGTGTTAAAAGCCAGAAGGAAGTTGTAATAGCGCTACGTCAACTACTGATCCAAATCCAATTAACCATTTTGATGGTGAAGTTGTTTCCATTAACAAGTCGGGTGGAGTAGCATTTGTCATTGACGACGACAACGATGGACGTTATGAAAGGAGCTATGAATGAAGAACGATGCTTTCAAACTTAAAACACAAATACCATGTTTGTAATAAAAGACTATAAATATTAATTCACTTTGTGGAATGATGTTTTGAAAAGTTGCTTAACCTGAAAGTATAAGCAAAGTGTATATATGGCTTTGCTACAAAGTTGCTGAAAAAAACATAAAGGATACCATGTTTTTTTTTGAGTGTATTAATCCAGAAGTGAAAGACACTCTCTGTTAGAAAAATGGAAGGAAAGAAGAATTTTGATGTTGTGAATCAAACAAAAATAAGTGAAGTTTATGTTTTTTTTTGAATATTAAGGTATTTTAGAATTTATTTCTTCAATATTTTAAGTGTATACAATTGTTTTATATGGTAACATACTTTCAGGCTGCAGAGCCTTCATCACATAAATATTTGAAAACTTCAAAAAATGCTCCTTATAGTAGTTATTTCTTAAGCTCTACTTCTTTACCGGCGGGCGCCGGCGTTTATAAAAATATTCAACACATAGACTTTTTATTTTCAGCCCATTATTACTTATTTTTTTTCACACAGACACTACTACTACTATAAGTAGGTAAAGAGTAACATACTGGGTATGTTTTTTTTTGTATTTTTCATTTTGTGTGAAGCACAATTAATTTTTTTAAATTACAGAAGTCAGCCATTGTTATTGATATTCTGACTGATTCATTTTCTACACTATAAGTGATAAATACACCAAAAGATAGGTGGGATAGGAATGTTAGGTTCTGATACGATGGGATTTTTTGAAATTCCACCGGCAAGTTAGGGTAAAATGGGGTAAAAGAAAAAAAAAATAACTTTTTGTACATCTCGAAAAGTATAACGGTTAGAATTATGAAATAAATTTAATTGAATAGATAATTTGAAATAATGATGAGTTTTCATCAAGAAAAAAATTCTAAAAATTCAACTTTTCAAGTTTAAAATTATTTTCCAATATGAAATATTTTTTTAGACATTTGAAAATGATGTCATTATGGATAAAGTTGATAATTTTTTGAAAAACTAATTATGCACATTGAAAGATATGATAAAAAAAATTAAGCGTCTAAACCGTTTTTTTGAGCTCTAAAAAACAAAACGTTTTTGAAAGTTTATGTGGGTGGTTTAATTGATTTTAAAAATCATGGAATAACGGGAAAAATACTTTGTCAAAACGACTTTAGGGCTTTTGTGTTGTCTATAAACTTGTGAAAAAATTATATTTTTAAACATTTTTTTAATGAATAATAGTAAAAACAAGATTTTTTTGGTGCAAGTTTTTTGACCATTTCCAACGGTTTTTTATTTTTATCTTTTTTATTTTTACATTTTTAAACTTGAAATTTACACAGCCATTAGATATTGGGTAAATGCATTTTTGTACAAACTTTGACAATTTTCTGTAGTCTGTGAACCGACATAACGGTAAAAAGAGCTTTGTTTACGTGGTGCTTAATTACTATTTACATAAGCCTCATAAAACTATGATTCAACTTTACTGAGCATCATGATCAAATTTCCTTTAATTAATATCACACATAACTTTCCATACAATAAGAGCTTCACAAACTTCAAAAGAGTTTTATCCGAAATTCAACAAAATTCAACAAAATTGTTTGTTTTGGTCGTCGGACACTACCAGTCACCAGTGGAGAACGGTACCGTTGGCTCACAAATGGATGCGAGATGGTTCGCTTATAAAATTTTTAATCTTGTTGTTTCTTATCGGATCATAAAGATTGAGGTGTTTAAATTTAGATGAAATATTAGGCTATATACAAAAAATAATGAGTAAAAGATGATTAAGAGCAAAATCAACTTTTGTTTTCTTATTCTTTTCGCAATATGGTATGAAATTTGAATTTTATAAAACCAATGGTCTCAATATTGTTGGTTCAAGTGTTCTTGATAGACAATAAATATTTTTAAGCATAAAATTCTAGAGAGAAAAATTTAAAAAAAACCCACATAAAAAGTATATTTCCTTTGATATTAAAATCTGTAACTTAAGTTTTAGTTTGCAGGATTTTAACAAGTTGAACAGATTCTATTAGATAAATTGTTGGTCTATAATTCTCCATAAAAATATTGGTTTTTTTTTTTATAAACAGTGCCACATAGGTCAATCCTGACAGCTACCTTAACCTAACCTAGCCTAACATTGTTTCTTAAATTGTGTAAATATAGGCTCCACAAAGGAAAACTGATACATTTTCACACTATTTACCCTAATTTTCACATTTTCTAATTTATAATTTTTATTTGAATATATTATAATAATAGAGCAATCAGCGGTCATTTTGAAGTATCGAAAACCTTTTGAAATTGGCCGAACGAAAAAATAAACTAAATTACAGGTCTTTCGTCGATAAAATATCAATTTTATGAAATATTTGAATTGATTTCACAAAAAAGGACATAACGCTTCTTTGAAAAAAATTCCCTTCATGAACTTTTCACTACATTTCTTAAATAATTTTACATATCCCAAAAAAACTCAAACTCAATTTTTGTCTAGCATTTTTGACAACTATTTTTGTTTAAATAATTCATTGCATTTTTCAATTTTTAATCTGAAACATAGAAGACTTACTGTCTGTTTGTTTATGAAAAAAAAAAAACCTAAAATAAAATTTTTTTTTGTTTTTTTACCTACACGCTACCCCTACAGTCTCTTGCCCTTTTTCACATTTTGATTTAACGCCAACAATTTCCCTATGTAATACTTACGTGAAAAGAAATTCATATTGTTATAAAAACTGTATATTCTTATTTCTTCTAGAAAGATGAATTTTAAACAAAAAATAAAAGATCTTTAGGACCGTTCATTTTTTTTCTTTCCATTTTTAAGTTGTGATTATTAAAAGACCAGATGCAAATTTCAAAAAGTCCTTGGTACCCACTACATCAACAGTTTCTAACATACCTACAACTAAGATTCATGATATCAAAACAATAAAAACTCGTAAATCCCGAATAAACAATTTTTTATAATAACTGTTGCTAGTTGCAACATATTGTGCCAATTAAATTATACACCTTTACCTTCGTCAGAGTCCATTGATTTTTGCAAAAAAACAAACTGACCTGAACGGAATATAATAGATGCTTATTCTTCTTTCTATTACTCGCAACATTGTTGTACTATACCTACCTTGAGGGCATAACAGTACAAACCTACTAGCCTATGACTATTTTAATCAACACCGTCTTATACAATTACACAATCTTCGTTCCGCTTTTAAGTCATAATCAGTAGTTTTCACTTTTTTTTCTCCTTGATGTAATAACTTATTTAGTATAGTTTTCAGACTTTTATTAAGCAAAACTAACAATTATGCACGCATTCTTACATTTTAATAGTCAATATTTATCAATCAAGTTCATTAGGGCTTTGAATGGTAATTAAATCATAAATACAACAAACCAGTCCCATTATGAGAAAAAAAATATGTCTTTCGAGGTAGATTTTTTTGTTATAAATTTAAAACCTAAATAAAATTAAATATAAAATATTCTTTATTGTGACATTTCAATAATAGAAAATATTTTCAAGATCAATCTCAAAACACGTTGGATGAGATCGAAAATTAAATTTATCAGATGTTAAATCTCAAAAAAAAAACTTAATGACTTAATTTTCTTTCGATTTGAAATTGAAAAATTACACCCTTATTATGAAAAGATGCAAAGATACATAAACCAATCAACGAATGAGATACATGAATTATTACTTTACATTTCCTTCACTCTTGATTCTTATAGATAAATAAATTCTTATAGTTACAAAATAACTGATGAACTCTGCATAAATTGTAGGTATCTCGAAAAATCGATTGGTATAGATTTAGAACCATTCAACATTACCATTAGAGAACACAAAAACCAAACTCAAATTGTCCCCTCAAAAATAAAACAGAGAAAATATCATTTTTTTATCAGCCAGGTCCGTATGCATTAAGGGGCTGTCCATTTCACATTACTTTACTGCTCCCGTAATCTCAATAAGCTCTGGATTCTTTTAAGGAATCTTTAACTCACTGTTTTATTGTTTAAACTTTGTTCTTATTTCAACAGGATAACTTGGTTGGAAATAACTAAAATTCTGATATAAACTGTATGACAACTGGTAAGCCAACACTTAAACATTGGTTCGATACAGTTTTAGACAATATAGTTTCGTCTCTTTTTTTTTCTTTCTTAAAACAAATTCTTTTAGATCAACATGATTATTTTGCAGCAGATGAGAAACATTTGTTTCAAACTTGAAAATTGATAAAATATTTTCAAAAACAAAGGCAGTACTTAATTTTTTAAAGACAGAGACCTTTTCTTTAATTTTCTTCCCAAAAATAGTTGGTTTAGCACATAGTTTTTGAAAAAAATAGTTTTCAAACTTACAATTTTTAGTTGTATAACAAAGTGACTCCCATTAGCTCCCCCTTTTATTGAAATTGTTACTTTTGAAAGCTGTTTCATATGTAGTTCCTGATTTGTACGGGAAGACCCAAAAAACTTTTTTGACCTAGCCCCTATTTTTGAAAATTGATTTTATATAAGTTTCTAAAAGTTGTAACTATAACAATTTTCTAAATTTGAGCACCTCTAACTTTAATATTTCGTAAGTTTATAGCTTTAGCCAAAAATTTTACGATTTCTTATTATTATTATTACTAGTAGAGTAATAAGATAGATCGTCGCCACTACTCGAACTTGATGACGGTACGAACGTGCCGAGGTGCCAATATCGACTCGGATCACTATCTTGTTGGTATGGTTTTCCGAGGGCGGATTGCCTTGCGGAGACGCATTGCATCCGCCGATCAGGTTCGAATCAACACGGCTGCCCTACGCAACGAAAACACCAGTAACACCTTTGGTAATGCGTTAGGACTCGCCCTAGAATCACTTGATTTAGGGAGAGTAAGTCCTGGAGCCAGTATGCTGGGCGTAAATGAGAAGTGGACACGCCTTAAGAACACTGTCATTAGTACTGCCAACTCCATCTTAGGCAGCAGTCGTAGAAATCGGAACGACTGGTTTGATGATGAATGCAAGCTAGCGACTGAACGTAAGAATGTTGCGTACCGAGCAATGCAACAATCTCATAGAACGCGGGCACGCGAAGAGGAATATAAAGAGCTCAGAAGAATAGAAAAACGGCTTCACAGACAGAAAAAATCAGCCTGGGAGAAGAACCTAATCTGTGAAATAGAGAGCAGCCGAGAGCGAGGTCCGCACCAGGCGCGGAAGTTCTACCAATCCGTCCGAAACATGACGCAGTACACACCACGCTGCACATACTGCAAGGACGGAGAGGGAAATCTGATCACCGATCCACAAAGCATACTGGAGCGATGGGAAGTGTACTTTAATGAATTGCTAAATGGTCAGCTCACAGCAGAAGTGGAGGCTCCACTACTTCAAGATGAACACCCTATGCTACCGCCACCAAGCATAGAAGACGTTGAGAAGGCTATAGGACGGCTCAAGAAAAACAAAGCCCCGGGAGCCGATGGCATACCAGCCGAATTATTCCACCACGGCGGGCCAGCCTTACGACAAGCAATTCATGACATCATAGTGCACGTATGGGAGCATGAAGAAATGCCAGAAGATTGGCGAAAAGGTATTATATGCCCCATACATAAGAAGGGAGATGTCACAACGTGCAGCAATTATAGAGGTATCACGTTGTTGAGTACCGCCTATAAGATACTCTCCTCTATCCTACAAGACCGGATAGCCCCATACGCTAAAACCATCATCGGAAACTATCAGTGTGGTTTCATTCCAGGCAAATCAACAACTGATCAGATTTTTACCCTTAGGCAGGCGATGGAAAAATGTCTAGAATTTAACATCCCAACATACCATCTGTTTATAGACTTTAAAGCCGCCTATGATAGCATAGCCAGGGTAGAACTTTACAAAGCCATGAGAGAATTCGGCATCCCAAATAAATTGACACGACTATGTAGGTTGACCATGACCAACGTAACAAGCCAAGTTAAAATAGCCGGATTGCTATCCAGACCAATCAACATCTTTAATGGACTCCGACAAGGGGATGGTTTGGCCTGCCTCCTCTTCAACCTGGCGTTGGAGAAAGCAATCCGTGACTCTGGCACGGCAACAAGAGGGACCATCGTCAACAGGTCCAGCCAGATACTGGCTTACGCAGACGACATCGACATCATCGGAAGAACCGAACAAGCTGTACACGATTCCTTCATCCAGATCGAGCAGGCGGCACAAAATCTGGGGCTGCACATTAGTGAAGGTAAAACAAAGTACATGGTGGCGTCGAATGCGAGAAGAACAGTTGGTCAAACAATCAAGGTAGCGGAGCACGAATTTGAAGTGGTGCAATCCTTTAAATACCTTGGGTCGACAGTAGCAGCCGATAACAACATAGAAGAAGAAATACGCGGGCGGCTTCTCAAATCCAACAGAGCCTACTACAGTCTGTCAAAGCTATTCAAATCCAGAAATCTAACCATAACTTCAAAACTGCTGCTGTACAGGACCATGGTCCTGCCAGTACTCATGTATGGATCCGAGACTTGGGTGCTTAGCAAAAGGCACTGTGACCTCTTAGCCGCGTTCGAGAGAAAAGTCTTACGGAGAATTGTTGGCCCCATATGTGAGGAAGGACGATTCCGGAGACGGTACAATCATGAGTTGTACGCAATCTACCTTGAAGCAGACATAGTGACAAAAATTAAGCTCGGTAGACTCCGGTGGGGAGGGCACCTAGCTCGTATGAGCGAAGAGGAACCTGCTCGGAAAGTCTTTTGCGGTACATTCTATGGTAGACGGCAGCGTGGTAGACCATGCTTGCGCTGGAGAGATGGCGTAGACCAGGACGCCCAAAGCCTTGGGGTGCGCAACTGGATGGCGTTGGCTCGAGACCGGGATAGGTGGAGAGACTTGTTGAAAGAGGCCAGGATCGGACCCCGGTTGTCGAGCCGATGATGATGATGACTAGTAGAGTAACTAATAAAGCCCTAAAAACGGCATTATATCGAAACTGGTGATGATAACTTTAGCCTTTATGGGCTAAAAAATGTTGATTTAGTAAAATCTTTTTTCAAACTTAACATTAAGATTTTTGTGAAAAAAATTGAAAAAAAAATGTTGAAATTTTATAAAATAAACTTTGTCAAAAATTGTTTTGGCCTATTTAAGGAAACAACTAGTAAAGGAGTAAAAAAAAGGTCTATTTTAACCCGTTAATTTACGAAGTTATTTTCTCAAAAGTTGACTTAAAGCAGAAAAAAAAAAATATTAAAAATAAATATAATTCAAAATATTTAGGCCGATTCGGCTAAGATTTGAAAGACTTACACCACAAAGAATAAGCTAAGTTAATATTTGTTTTTATTTATTAATGAATTGTCACATTTTAAACTATTATTAACAAAAAATTACCATAAATTTCAAAATTCCGTAGTTTTTGGGATGTACAATGTACATTGCAAAAAGAACATTAAATGAGAGGATAGTATGAAATTTCTAGATACTGACCAAGGAAATTATGGTGTAAAGAAGGCAGTGATCAGAGAATAACCACTAAAATAAAATGCACGACTGGATCGCACGTACTTGCTCTTTGTGTTAAAGTTTCTATTGACGTTAAAGCCTCTTATATAAAATTTATAAAAATAAATAATTTGTGTTAAAAATTAACAAAATATAGAGTTTTGCTTGAGATATTTTTTTGTACAAAAAAAGTGGAATTATGTGAAAAAAGAATAAAACTGATTTTAACTTTTTTTTTATTTACTAAAAAAAAAAAATTAATACATACTTATTTTAAACTTAATTAGATTCTTTAACGTAATATGAAATATCCGCGCTAAAGTTTTAGTTAAAATCGTTCTAACCGCTTACGAGATATTCACAGAAAAAAAAAACAAAATGATAAAAAATTTGCAAAAAAAAAACAGCAACGCTGTTTCTCCTATATTCGAGTTTTTTGAGAAAAAATCAAAATGCAGTTTTGTTGTAATCACTGAACATAATACATACACAAATTTTTAACAAAATCGTTCGAGCCGTTTTCAAGGAAAACCCAATAACTCAAAACTGTTATATGTCAGGTATTATTTCTAGACGAGATATTCAAAAACAAAAAAAACTAACTTTCGAAATAACGTAACAATCATCTGTACTAAATTTGAAGAAAATCCGTCTAAGCGTTTGGGCAGTGGAGAAGTGTACAGATGGACGCACAGACGAACAGACGCACAGACCGACGCGACGGACGGCATGACGAAAACCACCTTTTCGGACTTCTCCATCATCGTAATGTTGGTTTTGATTGAATCCTAAAATTTTTTTTTGACACGAAACAAATACTTGCCCTATAGAGCAAGTAAAAAGGATATTTTGTGCTTTTCAAAAGTATTCTTATGTATTTTGAAATTTTTTTTCTTAAAGAATCCAGAAGTCGTACAAAAATTGGTCGAGACATAAATTTGGTAATTTTGTTTTCATTTTTTGTTTTACATAAATGGTTTTATTTATTTATTTTGGATTATGCACCAAAAACAATAAAAAAAAATATTTTTTGTAAGTTTTTTAATAATTTCTCATATTTCTCGTGGTAAATTTTGTTGAATATCTTCAGATTCGTGCAAGAAAAAACATAAGGTTAACCATTGAAAATTCTTACTTCAGAACTTTTCACCTCAAAAAACGCTTTTATTCGACTAAAGAGAGTATTTTGAACAAATCATAACTTTCACTTTGCAATATCTTTGCGGCAAAAGCGAATTTTTTAATGATTTAAAATTATTTAGTCAGATGAAATGCACTTCGTTCACAACTCAACGTAAAATTAACCAAAAAAACGGGGTTGGGACATGTTCTGTTCATATTAGCATATCTCGAAAACGTAACGTGCTAGGGTAGTTTTGACTTCAGATTCGGATTCTTTAAAAAAGTATAGTTTGGCGATTTTTGTTGCAGATCAGTGTTATAATTTTAAATAAAATTTATTCAATGGAAAGAAAGTGCAGAAAGTAAAAGATGTTACGAATTGTTGTTTCTGAACAATAAATTTAAAAAAAAATACTTAATTTTTAAAGAAATTTTTTGTCTTTGTGTTTTTTTTTTTAATTTCTCCAAAACAAGAAGAAATTTTTGCATCTAACTTAAATGAAATAAGGCCAAAGGCCATTAAGTTTTGGTAGATAAATTATTCTCAAAAAAATATTTGTTTTTATAAAATCAGTTTGATATTTCTAACGATATGTTTTGAAACTTTTCGAATATTATTTAATGATTTATGTAAACATGTATTAAGAGAAGCTTGTATTTTTTCAAAAAAAAAACAATAATAGGTAATTAACTCAAAAACTAATAAAGCGTCATTAATTTTTTTTTAATTTAATTAAAATCTGTTTGGAAACATAGGTATTTGAGCTTACTAAAACTTTTCTGAATTTTTCAGAAGGGGGTTTCATGTGTATCTATGCTTTTTAGAACACTCGTTATTTTTAGATCAAGCATATGAGGTCAAATGGCACGTAAATATGTCACTTTTTGGTGGAAAAACCCGTTTTTCTTTTAATAGTCAGATTTTATCAACAAAAAATGGTAAGGTTTTTGATATAAACTTTTAAAATCTTTAAGAAGTTATACTTTTCAAATTAATTGCAAAACATTTTAAAATTGCCTTGAGACTATAAGTTTCGATTCAATTACAAACTAGTAAAAAATGTCATTATTTAGCTGAGAAAGTTGGTTTTGAATTGATTGTTAAATTCTAATCAAATACCAAAACCCAAAATACTGAGTGACAGAGAATTTTAATTCCATCAAAAATAAATAATTACCTATTAAAATTTTGTGAGGGCCAAGAGCCTAAATTTTTTATTCGTTGTTCATCCAAAATGCCTTATGTTGTCTAATATCAAAACTCCTCTCACATTTTAAATCTCAAAAAATATTCCCCTCCCAGAAAATAACAAGGACATGCACCTGAAGTATTCCACCACACATATAATAGTGTTGAATTAATTAATATTAATTAAATGTTTTATTGATGTGGTGTTTCCTTTGTATATAATTTCATTTGTGTGTTTTTATAAATTTAATTTAAATAAATATTTTAATTTGGAATGTGCTGAACTGTGAGCTGTGAGCTGTGTGCTATGCCATTGCTGCTGACAGATAAACAATGACGATGTTAAGCTACGAGTTTTAGCATCGAAATTGACACATGAAGCAATTTATGACCAGCACTTTGTTTTCTAAAAGACATGGCGTGTCATTAATTTATTAATCAATACCTCCAACCTCACACAAGGACCAGCTGAGAGAAAAATCGTTTAGTCAAAACAGACAGAAAAAAAAATGCAAGTTGTCGCACCAATTGGGTGATTAATCGTCAGGACGAAGGACATGTAACCCCATGTGACATTAATTTAATTAAATTTTGCATGCAACTTTTCTTTGGATGTAAGTACAAAGGTCTGCTCCTTCCATTCATTCCTAACAAACCAGCTGATTGAAGGCAAAACAAAAAAAAAATATCATGTAGAGAGTTGAGATAAAAATGTATCTAAGTTGAATAAATCTCGTGCAGAGCATACGAAATCAGGGGGCTCTAACATAGTTAAGTACAGGTTTTGAAATTAAATCGAACACGCCTTTCCAGTTGCAACTGAAATACTATTTTTCCATATCAGAGTGTAGCTATCTGCATTTTGGTGTGTGCGCAGCGCAGCAGTGGCGACAAATGATTGCGCAGTGCAACAAATTCTGCCCGAGGAATTATTGTATTCCATACCTATAAGTGGAGGCTTTTGTTGTTTTTTCTTACTTTCTTGAGATTATGCGAAGCGGTTTTGAAATTTAAATAAATAGAATTATTTCATAGACTTTTTTGGACCATTGTTGTTGTTGTTGTTTCCTTTTCTAGACCTCTAAGACCCACAGATGAATGTTGGTGTGATATGTTACTAATGGGGTTATGTCAAATTGAAAGACAAGGCAAATGGTGGTGTGCTGCGGTTGGGACTTCAAGATATCAAGCTGTCAGTTGGACAAGGTGTTTGGTTTGGAGGTTTTATGAATTAATTTCGACACTCGCTGAGGTGTTTTATTTTGGGTGTGATTAGGTTATTCATTTTCTTTCGAAAATTTAATGGACACAAGTCGGAAGGTTTCATTTTTTTTTTTTTTTATTATTCCTTTTACTTATGATTTTGTCAGAACAATGAAGTTTAGAATGTATTCTACTGTGATTCATAGGTACCCACCTAATGGAACTCTTTAACTAATGATCTGTCAAAAGTAAGTAAGGTAGAGTTCGGTGAAGCCTTTTGAAGCTGTTGCTTTGTGGTCAATTGGCATTCCTTTACTTTAAAGCTTGTCACCGACCAGGGTAACAGGTATAAATATTCAATTTAGCTGTGTACAACTTGAGATATAAATAAGTGTGTGAAGTTAGACCACCCTTTTTTACGATTGTTGTTTTTGACACCATTTGGGTAAACTTTAACGCCTATTTCAAGATACTATCCTCAAGTTTTTTTTTTAATTTTAACATCTATTAAGAACTTGATGTTTATAAACTAACTAAAGAATACTTTAAATTCACCTGATACCACATTTTGAAAAATTCAAATCCAAAAATTGAAATGTATTTTTATGTTACGATTCCCTAAAACCCAAATTCCCCCAAATTTCAAAAAATAAAAAAAAAGTTTACGATATTAAATAAAACTTCTAGTTCTGGTCCCTCTTTTTGAATTCCAAAACTTGTTTCAGGTTGCTTTAGGGGTTTCCTAAAATGTTCCGAAATTTCTTTTCTCAATTTTGATATTCAGTATGAAATAATCAGAAAAATACTCCCACAGTTCCCCTTTGAACAAATGGGCCAAAATCATGGTAGTGGATAATTTGATGCCAAGGATTTATTTTTACATCGGTTAATATAACTGAGATGAGTCTCCGAATATATTAACTTTGTTTGAAATAGAGTTAGTTTTTCTTTTATTTGATCTAATTTATCCGAAAATTCATTCCGGGAACGCTTCCATAACTTAAAACCTGAAATTCAAGTGGCCAAAAAATAATTAAAGTAAGCTACCTGTATTCTAAGGATTACTGAGCCAAAATTTTCTTCTTTAAAAAAACTGAGAATAATCGTTATTTGTATTAAAATAAAAGTTGTCCGAAGAAATATAAATCTCAGTGAAGTTACAGCAGCAATAAATCAATTTTGTATTCATTGAACATTCAAGTGGAGCTATAAATGGTCTTCCGGAATGTCATGGATATAGTTTATTGTTCCAAAAATAATCTTATTCAAATTAAAGTGGTAATTGAAGTTCAATTTGATATATATAAAGCATACATCAATTAATAGTCATTCCGGGAACGCCTGATTTAGGATGAATAAAGATTAAAATTAAAATTTTGTTTCAATGTTATGATGTAAAATCGAGACCACTGCAACAAAACCTTAAAAATATTTCGTTTAATTATGTTAAAAAGAAAATAAACCGTGATAATAATTATCAAAACGTCATTTTTGGGAACGCCATTACCTGGAACGCTTTTTAGACTTTGAATGAGTTATACAGTATTGTCAAAACAAATCTGAAGATTTTTGATATTTTCAGACAGGATCTAATGCAAATTATAAAATTAGATAAAAAAGTTGAAAAAAATTATATACTTCGTAGGCATTTTTGGAATAGCAGAAAAACGTATTTTTTCACGAAATAAAACATTATTTAAATCAAAAGGAAGTCATATTTGATTAATAAAGGCATATTCAGGCACAATTCAGATTTACATAGTTTCTTTAAAGCCTGTGTTAAACCACAGTCGTTTTGGGAATATATCCAACAACTTCTTATGCCTTCATCATTTCCGGGAACGCTATTTAATGTATGTATTTTAAAAGCAAAGTATTATTTTTTTGAAGTAATTCAACATTAAATCAATACATTAAAAAATGAAAATAATATTAATGAATAAGAATTCTGTATGAAATAAATATATTTTTGTAAATACGCATCATAAAACACACAAAAAATTGCATATTATTGTTTTTTATTTGATTGAATTCTAACAATTAATACTAATTTTCGCTTAGCTATTGGAATTTATTCACTATTTAAATTAAGCTACACTCAAATTTCAATATTTTGCGATAAACTACAAAATAAATAATTTTGAGCTCTGTTGTTCCTCTATAAGTGTTATTCGAACTTCTAAAATCCAACATTTAACTTTAAGCGTTAACGTATGTTTATTTAAAGTTTAAATAAAAAAATCCGTATTGGACCATATGTTATGAAAAGTTTTTCAAAAACAATAAAATGCACGACTGGATCGCACGAACTTGCTCATGTAGTGCAAAGCTAGTTTATGTATTAACTTAGATATTGAAAAATGATTTTATTTCCATATTGGGTCAATGATTTGTGTTTTTTTCAAAATTTTAATTTTAGATGTTGGTAAATATTAGCCATCTTCAAAATGGCAAACCAATTTTTTTTTTAAATCGTTTGAAAATGTTTTGATAAAAAAAATATTTTTTTTAAGAAAACGGCTCGATAGATTTTTTTGAAAAAAATTCTAAAAATTTATCGTTATTGAAGAAATCATATCAAAAAGTTTAATCAAAATCGTTAGAGCTGTTTTTGATAAAATTCGAATAACTCAAAAATGTTGTATGGGAGGTACTCGTTCTAGATGAGATATTCAAAAACAAAAAAAAAAAACAACTTTCGAAATTACGTAAAAATCATCTGTACCAAATTTGAAGAAAATCCGTCCACGCGTTTGGGAAGTGGAGAAGTGTACAGATGGACGCACAGGCGCACAGACGCACAGACGCACAGACCGACGGACGGCATGACGAAAACTACTTTTTCGGATTTCTCCATCATCGTAATGTTGGTTTTGATTAAAACCTCAATTCTTTTTTTGACACGAAACTAATATACTTGCCCTATAGAGCAAGAAAAAATCTATTATAACCAAAATAACTTAACTTTCGAAGGACTTTCGAAAAATTAAATTTTCGATTAAAAACATAGCTGGAAAACTATTGATTTTTTTAGAATTTTATTTTGGGAAAAAAATTTCATTTTTTAAATTTATTCTATTGACAAAAACTTATTTCATTAGTCCACCCTTTCTAGGTTTTTAGTTGTAGGTAGGTTTTTCTTTTTTTTTTTTTTCATTACCCAACTATGCCCTAATTTCCCGGTTCAATTTGAAAAATCCTGATTAGCTTAAACTTTACACTAAGCCACCTTTCTAACGATGGAAATCACAATGACATTTTTTTTCGTGCTAAAAACGATGGCTGTTTTCGTCACTGTCGGTATAACATCATATTCTTAAATTCACCATTTCCGGTTGCTTACTTTTTGATAACTGACATATCTTAGTTAGT
Source organism: Meliscaeva auricollis (assembly GCA_948107695.1). Taxonomy (NCBI): domain Eukaryota; kingdom Metazoa; phylum Arthropoda; class Insecta; order Diptera; family Syrphidae; genus Meliscaeva; species Meliscaeva auricollis. The sequence goes on along the minus strand of OX403619.1, from coordinate 26,517,946 downwards.
TTTGTTTACAACAATAAGGCACGACTATTTCCTTTGTCGGGGCAGTTGGACTGTTGGGATGGGATCGCTTATGTCCATAAATAACCACAAATTGAGATCACCATTGTTAATGGATGTTTGCATTTCAACTATATTTGAATTGCAAAAAAAAATCAATTCAAAACAAAACCAAAGATAAACCCTAAATAAGAATACAATCCGATAAGAACCCGCTTCAGAATTATATGAAATGTATGTACATTGGGCGAGGTTAGTATGAGTCTCTAAGAAAATGATTTTATTTGTTTTGTAAAAAGATATGATTTGTGTTCGAATGTAACTTCATATTTGCAATTAATGCGACACACAAGGCAAATATTTGCAGTAGGACATTATTATTTGTCCGCTAATACATTAACCCACAAGCTACGAGTAAAATAACAATAATAAAATGATTAAGTTCCAAGAGAATATAAAAATGTTTTAAATCAGATCAAGTTGCAAAGTCAATATTTCGAGAGAACAAAAAACATTCAAACAGTCTCGTATAACATACTCATGTGAGGCTGATAAGGAGTCATAAGATTTACTCATGGATGCAATTTCATGACTAAATAAAAAAAAAGGCCTTGAGTTTTACTATCTGTATCGGTCAATGAGTAATAATGTCGCTAGCGCGGCAGGGCTATAAATAATATGTTACGATTTTTTAAACGATGATTCTGTCTCAGAATCTTTTTCACTTCAGACTTTAGGAGACGAAAAAAAAACACCATTAAGCGATTATTTCGTACTTTCAAATGTCTGGAATTCCTCAGTAAAGAATTCCTCAGTAAATTGCTTGCGCAATTAATATTTGTATGCACTAAGTTAGCGTAGAGTTGACAACAATAATAAACTGTGACACCCTGTTTTCTGATTGAAATCTTTATTGTACGATCAGGAGCTGGACACTATACTCCATCTAACACTTCAAAATAATGTCTTTTACTCCCTTGGTAATTGTAATAAGTCATGATCATGACATGATCCCATACAGTTGCTATGAACTCTGAACGAACATACTGGACCCGCATTATTTCTTCGGTTTTAGGAGTCAAACCAATTATTTCTCCTTGAGTGTGTGAATTCTTTTTGGTTGTCTAATTCTACTTTCCGGTTCAAAATTAAGACATTTTTCGTTCTTGGACAACTGAGACCAGCTCTGTTGGACAAACGACATCGACACCGATGCTCGGACTCGAATGTTTATTTAGAATGTGTTTCGTTTGGATTCAGGTTTGTTTATATTTTTTTTTTTCTTCTTTTGGTTTGGTTTGGGAAATGTCATCTTCTGCATTTGTATATTTTACCCACCTAATTGGGATTCATATTGGATCTTAGATGTTGTTTTTTTTTCTTATATTTGTTATGGGAAAGAAGAGTATAAAAAGGAACACTTCCAGCAAGTCCAAATGTTGGACTAAAATTAATTGGTCCAATTGGATGAAAACGATTTGTTATTTTTTGTTTTGATTGAGAAATGTGAAACAAATTGAAATTCGAAAAAAAAGAGGCTTATAGTTTTGTTTTGTATTTTGGAGTAGGTACCAATATCGAAGAAAAATCGATCGTTAGACAGAAGGTTATTATGGTGATTGAAAAGAATTAAGCTGGATGTTGTAGAAAGGGTTTGATGTTGTTTGGTGATCTAATCTCAATATCCATTGGATTCAATTTGGAAAAAAAAAACTATTGAAAAAAAACAGTAAAAGGTTCAATGTAAAAACTATCTGTCAGTTTTAGGTAGAATTTAAGTGAATTTACATAAATGCATTTTTTAAGGTTCTTGTTGGACGTCCATACCTGCAACACATTTGGTAGTCACATATCAAAAATGGTGTACACAAAAGGCAACTTTTAGATTTAAAAAAGAAGACACTCGTTTAGAAGGAAGTTCCTTTTTGAATTATGTTTAACTAACAGTCACAAAGTTATAGATAAATATAGCTGGAGAGTAATACAATTGAAAATAAGTTTCCTAGTTTTGCACGCGGTGGTGTACTTTAAATGGTCTTAATGAAGCTTGTAGCTCACACACATTAATATTTGAGACTTCAAAATGACTGTTGATTATTCAGTTATTAAAATAAATTTTAATATAAATAAAAAAATAATAATAAAGTTTCGATCCTCTAATTATACCTTAATTTTAAAAATTGCTTAAATATTACTAAAGTTGTAAGCAATTTTACTCGCGTCACTTACATTTTGAAATTTTTCACAAGTTTTGCTACGAAATCGAATTTATGATATTTTTGGTACTATTTAGGAGCTATATAGGAGCGAACACACCCAGACGAAAAGGCACATGTAGGTTCATCTTGTGTTGACTACATTAACACCTTGCGGATCATTATTGAACAGTGCGTCGAATATCCATCACCACTTTACCTGCTGTTCATTGATTTTGAAAAAGCGTTTGATAGTGTTAACAGAGAATTTATTTGGATTGCCCTACGCAGGAGAGGCATTCCAGATAAGTTAATCGCTATTATTAAAGCAACCTACGATGGATGCAAGAGTAACGTTTTAAATAGAGGAAGGTTGTCGGATGAAGTCGAAGTCCATTGTAGACTCAGACAGGGATGCATACTGTCGCCAATACTTTTCCTATTAGTGATAAGTGATGTGCTGCGGGCAGCCCTGTTAAACGGAAATGGTGGAATTCAATGGAGTCTGACATCCCGACTAAAACATCTGGACTACGAGGACGACGTATGCCTACTCTCTCATAGGATCATGGATCTCCATCAAATGACAACAAGGGTGGAGGGAGAAGCAGAAATCGTGGGGCTGAAAATTAACACGGCAAAAACAAAAATGATCAGCCTCGGAAGTAACTCATCCGTGCAAGTCAATATTTCTGGACAACCGGTAGAGAAAGTAGAAGACTTTCAATATCTTGGGAGTTTTGTGTCTACCAAAGGCGGAACCGAACAAGATGTCGACAGCCGTTTCAAAAAAGCAAACGCTGCTTTCGGAATGCTGTCCAAAATATGGAAAAATAGTGCTATCAGCTTAAGGTTACGCTCCAATGTTAAATCCATGCTTCTGTATGGGTGCAGCACTTGTAAAATCTTAACAACTGTCACAAGCAAGCTGCAATCGTTCGTGAATAGGTGTCTACGAAACATCTTAGGGATTTTTTGGCCCAACCGTATTTCCAATGAAGAACTTTATAGAAGAACGGGCCAAGAATCCATTGACAGTACTATTCGCAGACGTAAGTGGCAGTGGATTGGTCATACGCTTCGAAAAGGCAACGATTGCATTGCTGGCCAAGCGATGCAATGGAACCCACTCACACAGGCAGGTAGAGGGTCGGGTCGGCCGAGAAGCACATGGCGCAGGACAGTCGAAAGTGAATCTGCACAGCTGGGGAAGAGTTGGAGAGAACTACGTTATATTTCCAGAAACCGTACACGATGGCGCGTAGGAGTAGTGGAGGCCCTATGCCCCTTAAGGGAATCACAACGGACTTTTTACGGTCTGAGGACCTAAGTAAGTAAGTAAGTGTGTAAGTGACTTCAAAATTCTGTACGTGTCGAAATTCATATTCCAAAATTCTGTATTCCAAAGTTTTGTAGTCGAAAACTCCAATATGATCATTATCATATTAATTTTTTCTTTTATCATTTACAGAATTTTGGAGAACAGATTTTTGATATTTTCATTTGTAGGACTTTGAAGTAAAGTTTCCAATTCTAACGAAACCAATTTTTCCCCAACTAATTTGCAAATAGTTAATCGTGATAAAGAACGAGGACCTGTTCCCGTTACCATAGTGCCCGTTTAGTAACAAAGGGCATTTTTTTAAGAAGAGCAATAAGTAATGAAAAAGAGTAATTATTATCAGACGCAGAAAATGCTACTTTTACGATACCAGCAGTTCAGGACTAAAACCATACATTTCAACCCCACATTTCTGATATGTCTATCAAAATCACGTTAAGATTTGAATGACATTTTTTGCCAATAATTGGTCAACACAAATGCCAGCTGATTTAATTAGTTTGTTCAACGATAATCATTTTGTTTTTATTGAAGAAAATGTTACGCATACGCCACAGTGACCGATTAAACTTAAGACAAAGAACATTATTATATGACTGCATAATGGAAACATTTGAACGTAAATGGGCATTCACCGAAATTTTGAATTATTATATAGTTGATCAGTCGAAATTTTAGGATGCTAACATTTCGCAGAATCACTTGCAGTATCTATAAAACTTTTAAACAAAGTATTTTTGTTAGAAAATCTTACATATCGTCCCGTTTCTGCGTGAACCACGTATCTACAAATCAAATTTTGTATAGTTTTTTTAAGAAATTTTAGTTTTTCTCGAAATTGCATAATTGGATTAAATAAAAAGAAACTCAATTAACTGTGAAGCATATCAATTGAGGTTATTTGACCATTTATACTTTTTCATATTCCTTACTCATAGTTTTCCAGCGATGTTTAATGTTAAGCAAAGTCTTTTAAGAAAATGTAGTTACAAGGTTCATATTTCAATGAACTCAATTAAATTAAACTTTAATAAGCTACTGTTTTTCAGTTCTCTTGTGTCAGACAAAACACAGGAACAAACTGGTTGTCGAATTTAATTTCGATATTTTTGGCGGATATGTACATTTTAATATAAAATGCACGACTGGGTATTGGGACTATTAATGCTAAGCCTTTTTAATTGAAAATTTGTAAATGCCGTTTTAGAAAAAAAATTAAAAAAGCATTAAATTCGATTTTCAAATGACTAAAACAGTTTCTTTAATGAATTTTAACTCAAAACGAAGTATGCGATCTGATTTCTTCTATAATGATACATTTTTAGAAAAATAAAACTTGAAAATCGTTATATAAAATATAAATTTTTTTTTTTTAAACAAAAAATGGGACGCCATTTTTAAGATATTATTTTTTATCAACAACTAAAAACTAAATTTGAAAAAAAAATATTGATTAGTTTTCGAAAAAAATGATTTTTCAAGAAAAAAATTCTAATTTTTTTTTACTAAATATTATTACGGCAACTTAAAAGCATCCATGTAAAAAAAAATGGTTGAAATTGATTGAGTCATGAAGGAGAAAATCAGAACTAAGAAAAACGGTTCTATGACACGTACCGTTAATAACGTTTTTTTTTTAAAATGGTTTCCTTACCTAAAAAACCGACCATAATTTTCTTAATCAAAATCGTAGGTGCCGTTTTTTAGAAAAATGAGTTTTTCTAAAACATGTACCGTTATTTGGGGTCAAAAAAAAAATTCAAAAAAACGTCTGGGGATATTCTCCAAAAAACGCCACACACCAAGTTTGAAGTAAATCGACCCATCCATTTAGGCTGTGGTTTCTGATACATACAGACAGACAGACAGGTAGACAGACAGACAGACAGAATTGTCGGACCCACTTTTTTCTCATTCTCTATCATCGTAATGTCATGTTTGATTGTTATCTCAACTTTTTTTTTTTGTACGAATGCATAACTTGATATATGGTACCCATATCGCAAGTAAAAATCAAAAATTCTTCACTATTACGTGAAAATAAATAATTTAAAATGAATTGTCAAGAATACAATACGTCACTGTAGGGCGTAGGAAAATCGTAATTATATTTTCAAAAGAACCAATCTTTTTGCAAATCATTATGAAGCTCAATCTGGGGCCTATAACACAAAACTACAAACTATAACATAATGCCTCTCCAGAAAGCTCAGTTTTTGGGCAGCTGTCTTCACTGACGCACTTAGATGGCTGAGGTCAGGAGTCGATCAATATTGACCGTATAAATAATTTTACTTTCTAATTCATCCTCCATTTACCCACTCCATCTCGTTGCACTACCTGAATTGCTGGATATACCATATCCGGTTTAATGTTGTCTATATTTCTAATTATTGTTTTTCTTCATGTGGTCTGTTTAAGTTTCTGAACATTTCACGTGCAGATCCGAAATTTGCTGTCAAAGTTTTTTTGTTCACAACCACATAATAAACCCAAAATAATTTAGGGGTATAAACTAGTGAGCTGCAAAGTTCTCCAAGATTTTAAAGATGAATCAAATGGTTAGCCACCAAGGGTTTTGAAATATTTTTAAAACAAATCTTAGTGAAAATATTAAATTCTCGGTGAAACTCTTCGATAAAAATTATTCCCAAAAACCGTTGATTTCTTATTCGATCAATAAAAAAATGTCTACAGTCTAGACACACTTAACATGAATATCTCATAAATTTACAAAGACAATAATACTGAGTTTGATCTATGACTTAAGTACGTGTTAATATACTGTCCCCGTTACAAGGTGAGCCGCGCAGGCCACCATTAATGGTCAAAACAACCTTCTCGTGTTCAATAATTGTGCATTTTTACCATTAACACTAATGTTTGCATATTAATTTATTTTTATTTTTTTATTATTGACACAATATGTAGGTAAATTTATCGATTAATTTATTAAATACTTTGTCACCAATTTTCCAATTAATCGAACACATTGATGCGTTTGTATTTATGTTATCAAATTACCGCCTCTCAATTTCACTAATAGGTTTGTACATTTTCGAACAGAGAGAGAGGTGCTCATCACTACTATAGAATCATTAAAATTATAATTAAAAAAAAAAAAAAAAAAAAAAAAAATCATTAGCTCAAATGCAACAGGTGGATTTTTGTGTATACAAAACTTCAATTTACCTCGAGGTGTGGATTAACCCATTTAACTTAACCTCTCGCTTCTCGCTCTCTTCTCTGGAACGTGTATTCCACAAGTTTAACCATAACCGGGATGTCACGTATCGGGCATTAGGTTTTGAAAAAAAAACTAAAAAAAAAAAAAAGAATAATCATTTATACGTTGCACTGCCAAGTACATGTATCTATCAGTTTGTACGAGTAAATTTCTGTTGATTTGAAATTGAAAAATAAAAAAAAATTATTGATAAATATTTTAGTTGCGCACAATAATAAAACAATGTGATTATTATAATTTTTCTTTTTTTTTTTTAATTTTCTATCTTTTTTTTCGTTTATTCTATGAAATTTCCAATCAATTAAAATGCAAATGGGGGTAACCTTTGGAGTTGGTTTAACCAAAAAGTATCTATGACATTCCATATGCATATATTTGTACATCTATATTATTACCGTTGAACAATTATTATTATTGTATGAGTGGATAATGTAAGCATGTTTTATAGATAGTTTTTATTTAGGGAAATGTAGTGAGTTGAATTTATAATAAGAAAAAGATACTTTTCATCGTTGGGGCAGGGTCACCTCTTGTAAAAGGTGAATTCGTTCAAGGCCCATGGCACTCTAACTCGACTAAAACTATAATAAAGGGCTTCTTGCAGTTCTATGAATAAAACATTTGACTTAATTTATGAGGTTTATTGCACTTGTTAGACTTTTACTTGATTTATTGACTGTTTATCGCGACAAACAGTCCTTAAACCGCATATTGTTTTAACAAGTTTACTAAGCAATAATGTTTTTGTTTTCATATGTCGCTAATGAATATCCTTTCCATTAAATGAAAATCATTTGCTGGAAAATTAATACAATCTCCGCAAAAGTTTTTCATTCGTAGCAACTCTATTACATTTGACCCAAATTGTTATTCTATTACAGCAAACATAACGCAAAAACACCCATTTGTTTGGAGCTCATTTGTATGAGTTGATTGCGGCAAAACAAAAATGCTTCCCACTCCTAAATACCTTTTTGTTTACTAGAATATTCTATTGTTTGCAGCAAACATATGAATAGTTTGTGAAGAACCTCTCCAGAGAGTAGTTTGTTGCAAAGAACTTCACTTTCGGTGTTAATATACAATTCATTTACAGCAAATGACTGCAGGAAACAAATTTTTTTAATAATTGACTCTTTGTTTTTGGTGTCCATATGCATTCTTTGCTACACAAAAGTTATCCAGTTCATAGCACAATAGCAACAGTGTAACGCTGAACTTTTTTTTATTTATTCGTTCGCATAAATTGTTTCACCGAAACGAATTTAAGAGTTTGCTGAAAACAAAGTTGAAGTCGAAAAATTACTTTTCAACAAACGAAAAGTAGTTTGACGCAAACGATTCGTTTTCTCATTTTGCTTATATGCATTTTACTATACATTCCCTAGCGGAATGACAAGATGCTTGCCTCGTAAGCGAGAGGTCGTTGATTCAAATCAATCGTTTTTGCTGCAAACGAAACTGAAAAATTTTCTAGGTAACGAAAAAGTCGTTTGGGCAATTTTTCTGCTTGCCGCAATCAGTGCCAGTTTGTCACTTTTCGTATATCGCATGATTATCACGAGTAAATAGGACACATATCGTGCGATTATGTATCACGCATCATTGTTAGGTTATCGAACTGTTTTTACGCTCTAATAGGTTGTGTTTAACGCGCATTTATAGAGTTTATTTTGTACAGTTTTTCCGAAATTATTTCATGATTATCGTGAGGTTATCAGGATTATTACAATTTTATCGCGAGCTTACCACATGATTAATGCATTACATCATTATAATGTGTTAATCGTGCATATATGGTAGAATCATCGAGTTTATCCGTACTGATCGAGTGTTAGTATAACTCTAACTTAGAGAGTTTATCGTACGTTTATCCCGAGATTATTAAATGACTATCGACGGTTTGTTGCCGTTTACGATTTTGTCAAAAGATTCTCACTGATGATTGTGAGTTTATGAAGCTATTATCGCCCAGTTTATTGCGCAGTATCCTAATCCGAGTCATACCGAGTTCATTGTTTCCATTTTTTGCTTGTGTACTTTTCGGGTACACATGTCACGATAATCAAGTTTTTCGGTCATCAATTTGTTAACTAATTTATTGTTGATTGAGTCAATCTGACTGTTATCGTGAGTTTATCGAACGGTTTTTACGTGCATATAAAGTTTAATGTGAGTTTTACGTACTATAAAATGTTTATCCCGAGATTATCGCAGATGGAAATTAACGCTAATGGAGTTTATTGCACCCTTTGTGCAATATTATTACATGGTTATCCGTGTCATTTTTTAATTTTTTTCAAAAAGGATTCTAACCATTTTGATTTAAATTTGTATGTGAAAAACAACAGGGAAGGTCCCATAGACCTATTTTTCTTTTTTATGGTTTTTACTTGCTCTATGGGGCAAGTATTGGTTTCGTGTGAAAAGAAAAATTTGAGGTTTTAATCAAAACCAACATTACAATGATGGAGAAGTCCGAAAAAGTGGTTTTCGTCATGCCGTCTGTCGGTCTGTGCGTCTGTACGTCTGTGCGTCCATCTGTACACTTCCCCTCTGCCCAAACGCGTGGCCGGATTTTCTTCAAATTTGGTACAGATAATTTTATGGTAATTTAGAAAGTTGTTTTTTTTTGTTTTTGAATATCTCATCTAGAACGAGTACCTCGCATACAACATTTTTGAGTTATTCGAATTTTATCGAAAACGGCTCTAACGATTTTGATTAAACTTTTTGATATGATTTCTTCAATAACGATACATTTTTAGAATTTTTTTCAAAAAAATCTATCGAGCCGTTTTTAAAAAAAAAATATTTTTTTATTAAAAAATTTTCAAACGATTTAAAAAAAAAAAAATTGGTATGCCATTTTGAAGATGGCTAATATTCATCAACATCTAAAAAAAAAAAATTTTGAAAAAATACAAATCATTGACCCAATATGAAAAAAAAATTATTTTTCAAAAAAAAAATCCAAAAAGTGTTCCCGTTTTAAAAAAATATTTATTTTTGCTTATTTGTGAATATCTCTCAACACCTCAGATGACTTTCAGATGATTTTTTCTTGAAAATGGCATACCAACTTTTTTTTTAAACAAGGCAAGACAAGTGATGAATTTTATTTTATTTTTAAGTTTTTATAAAAATATTTTTTTTTAGCTTGTAAGAAGCCTTAAAGTCCACAGCAACTTTCAACCTTAAAGCAGGTAAATGCGACCCAGGCGTGCATTTTATTGTTCCCTGTCTTGTCACACAGTGTTTTGCGTATGAGCTTGTTTATGAGAATCCTTTCTTTGCGCCCTTCTATTGTGGCGCCTATGTGCCTAGCTGGCCCTGCGTGCCCACTTGTGACACCCCTGGCACAGCACTGAAGTCAGTTACACCTCATAAGGAAACAATTGATTAGGAATTTTAAGTACTTTCTGCATTTAGTATAGGTATCTTTGAATATTTAATAAAAAAAGGCACACGTGTTGTATCCCAAAAGATGTATAGATATTTCCAAATGCATATCCAATCCATAGGTAAGGTACCCTTTCACATGTCATCCTTTTGGATATCAATCGTCACAGCTGTTCGCGCCTAGGTGTCGCATGTATCGCAACCAAGTTTGGTATATTCCTTTACTTATACGATCGCGCAAAAGACTATCTTTTATGTATTGAAATTCATAAAACGCGCTGCACACCACGGCGACTATGTCAATCTATGACAACCACAATTCCAATGAATCCAAAAATAAAATTTGCAAATTTATAACTCAACTTTGTAAATCCATAGAAAGAGTTTGTAGGTATGACGAAGAAATAAGTATATTTAAATTTGGCGCCGATTAATATGCCTCCTGCTCGTTTGTAGATATGAGCTTGCTGCGGCTGCTCGATAAGCGTGAGAAGTACCAGCGATGAATGAAATAGTTTGGAAAATTCTTCAGTAGATCTCCGCATTTGAATGCATTTTTCAACCAAAATAAATGCAAAACAAAAAAAAACTCCTGATATGCAAATTTTTGTGCATGAATTTTTTTTCTGAGCTCTGATTTTGTTTTTTCTTTTATGTTTTTTTTTAGGGAATGAATTCATGCATGTTGCGTTATCTTCCTGATTTTATGCGATATTTTTTATTTTTATATTTTTTTGCTTAACAAAAGTTAATACCGAGAGAGTCAGAGTTGGAACAAAGAAGGTAGAAATTGGTTGCGGACTCGAAGCTAAAAAAAAAAAACTCTGGGAACGGGGTTTCGCTGGTTTGCATATGAAATAGGAAAATTTCATATCTCTGATGGCCGCGGGCGTGGTGTGTAAATCCTGTTTGGGTATAAAATAATAATAATCGTAATGTGAAATTCACGTTATTTATTGCGTGCTGGGTTTTATGATGTTTGCCATGGCACATGATTCGGGTGAGTAAATCAAATTGATTTGTTGTCAACAACTTGCAGGGAGCTTATACGTTTTTTTTTTTGTTTTTTTTTAGTTTGAAAATTCTTTTGTGGATGTGATTTGATTTAGTAATTTTCTGCGATATCAATTTAGTAAGGCAAAAAAATTGCAAATAACAATAATTTGTTGTGTTTATTTATATTTAGGGGAAATTTTGTTTATCAATTTAAGCTGCCATGAAAAATGTAAAAACAAATGTATGTTTTTGATGGAAAGGGGATTTCTGTTTAATTTTTTAATAATTTCTATAAAATTTTTCCATAATAGCTAAAACCCGAGATTTTAATTTGTACATGCAAAGGCGTCCAGAATGGATAGGTACAGTAAAAAATAAATCCCCATCAATGGGTGTTTCCCATCGATATGATTTTTAAGCGATACGACCGATGAGGCATTTGTCATGATTGAAATCGTACTGTAGCCTATTAACCATACACATTTCATTGGATGACATCAACATTTTAAGAACACTGTATACTAAAAATCAAGAAATTATTTTGAGGGTCATAATTTCCTTAATTCTTAACATCAATTTTTCTTAATTTTAAACAAATCTACCTAATTTTTGCGCTTTTTTGCACGACTGGGTCGCACGTACTTGCTCTTAGGGTCAAAGTGGCTGTGGATGCTACAGATTCATAAATATAAAGTTTTTAATTTTATAAGAAATTAAAAAATAAACATAAAATTTGTTACTAAAATGACTTAAACAACTTCTTAAATTATTTTAATGTCAAAACTAGGTACCTATGCCATTTCGTTTTGTTAAAAAAGATTAATTTTTAGAAAAAAAAAAATTGAAAATCGTTGGAGCCGTTTTAAAAAAAAATAATTTTTTATGTACAAAAATTCTAAAGCTTTGTTTTAAAAAAAAAAAATTGAATGCTAATTTTAAGAAAATACTAATGAACATCTTAAACCAAAATTTCAAACAAAATCATTCAAGCATTTTGGAAAAATTGATTTTTGAAAAAAAAAAAATTGAAACTTTTTTAAAAAAATATTTTTTTTCAAAATGTTGATATGAAATAATAAGAGAACCTCTTGTGCAAAAATTGTCATTGAAATCCCTGGAATCGCTTACGAGAAAATCAGAAAAGAGAAAAACGGCTCTATGGGAGGTACCGTTTTTAATCGATAAAAAAACATTTTTTTTATTTCAAAAGTACGACCTTGCTTGTTGTATTACACATAAAAATTTTTATCAAAATCGTTAGATCCGTTTTTGAGAAAATCAACATTTTCTTAATTGGTTGTATGGCAGGTACCGTTAATTTTGGTCTTAAAACAAAAATTTCAATTTCCCCTCTAGGAAATCACCAAAAACCCTTAACTACCAAGTTTGAAGATAATCGTTTAAGTACCTACTCTAGGCTCTAGCTCAAGATAGATATAGACAGACTGACAGACTGACAGGCTGACAGATAGACAGACAGAATTGCGACACCCAATTGTTTCGCTTTCTCTATCATCGTACTGTCATGTCTGATTGTTATCTCGAGTTCGGTTTTTTTTAACGAATCCTAAACTTGCCCTATAGTACTTATATCGCAAGTAAAAATCATGGTCATTTTTTTGGATTAATTTTCAAAAACTAGTGTTAACGGTACCTGCCATAGAATTTTCTGTTTTTCTCCTTCAGAGTCATCTGACTGAAAGCTTTTAAGTTGAAGTTATAATGTTTGTAAAAACGAAATTCGAAAATTATTTTTTTGAATTTTTTTTTTTAATCATTTTTTCGAAAACAACTCAATATTTTTGTTTCAAAATTTAATATTTAGATGTTGATAAATAATATCTCAACAATGGCGTACGAATTTTTTTAATAAAAGTCCTTGCAAAAGCGATAAAATTTGACCAAGGACCAAAAGTGCATCGAAATATTTTGGTCAAAAGGGTGTTTTTTTTTCTAAGCGAGAAAGAACGTTGTGCAACGAGTACCAAAACACCTTGTGAAATTAATGGTAGATTTAAAAAAATTGATTGTTATATTTAGATGTTCATTAGAATCAAGAATAAAAGAACAACACATGCATATTATTTGTCAAAGGGTACTTTTTTCAATTATACTGATTCTACATTCAGGTCTTAGCTAAAACAAAGGAAATTTCAGAAAATTCCCAAAGTGACAAATCGTCTTATTTTTAATTTATTTGTACTTCACTGATTTGTTAGTCAAAATCAGGCAATTTGACACTCAAAAAAAAAAAAAACGTCAATGGCAATCTCCCATGTTTTAGCAAAGACCTTGAAAAAATCGAATGTAGAATCAGTATCATTGAACAACGATACGCATGTGGTGTTCTTTTATTCCCTGGTGTCTCTTTTTATTCTTCATTCTAATGAACAGCGGAATATATCCACAATTTTTTGTAAATCTACCATTAATTTCACAGGTTGTTTTTGTGCTCGTTGCACAACGTTTTTTCTCCTTAAAAAAAACACCCTTTAAGCAAAAATATTTCGATGCACTCTTTTGTTTCTGCAAATTAAATGTTAATGTCAAATTGTATCGCTGTCGGAAGGGGTTTTTCTGAAAAAATAACGCCTGTTGCACCGGAAATAAGAATTTACTTTAAAAGGACTATTGTAGGCACTAAGAGTAGTCGTACCGACGTACCAAATTAGCTTGTTTTGACATTTAGCTTAATAGTTATAGCCTAACCAAAAACTATATCATTGAAGCAGTTTTTTTGAGATGGTGGCCAAGCCCTAAATGGAAATCTTTGTTAATTTTGAGATATTTTTGAGGACATTACTCCCATCAATTTAAACCAATAAATGTTGTTGTATTTTGTGTCTTATTTTCATTTTTGCTACACATTCGGAGAATTATGTTCCAAAATCGTAAAAAAGTTATATCAGAGTTTGTTAAAAATACCTATTTTGAGTATTTTGGGGATTCTCTTGGATAAAAATGAGAAATGCTGGGCTTACAATTGTGTTTATAAGTCGTGTGTAGAATATTTAAGATTATGTAAAAGTGGTAAAAGAAGTTTGAAGTTTAAAACACCGACTATTTGGAGAGAACCACCAAATCAAATCGAGGACTGTTATTTTTTTAGCGTGAATATAAACGGTTTAAACGCTAAAAATCAAGCTAAATGGCAGTACCCAAGTACTAGTTGTGTTCAACGTCCAGGGCAGCGTTCACCTGACTCTTTAGTGCTTAAAAATATATGAGAACCCTTAGAACAAGACATTGAAGGACGAAGTTCATCACAAAATGATACTGATGCTGATGCTGATTTTCAAGGTATGTCAAATGAGTCAAAATTCTTTTCCCAAAAGGAGTTAAATGATCTTGTAAGAGATTTAATTCTGTCTAAGCAAGCTTCAGAACTGCTAGCATCAAGATTGAAAGAAAAAAATGTGCTTTCCTCAAATACTATAAAATAACTTTTTATCGTGAAAGAGATAAAGAATTACGGTGTTATTTTTACGAAGAAAACGTATTACGTTTTGTTCAGATATCAAAAACTAATTGTTAAAAATGGACATCAAAACATCACTGTCAAACAGCTTCAGTTTGGTTTGCAATTTAACCATGGATCGTCTTACAAATGAACAGCTCTTGCAAATTATTGAATTTTACTATCAAAATTCGTGCTCGGTTCGAAATGTTCATCGCGCGCTGCTTCCATTTTATGGTCGGCATTCTCGACCTTCTGAGCAGTCTATTCGGAAGATTGTGACCAAATTTCGCACCAAATTTACTTTGTTGGACATTAAACCACCAACACGTTTACGTACTGTGCGTAGTGAAGAAAATATTGCGGCCGTATCAGCTAGTGTGACAGAAGACAGCGAAATGTGGATTCGGAGCCGTTCCCAGCAGTTAGGCCTTTGTTACAGCACTACGTGGAAAATTTTTCTGGAAGGATTTGGGCGTAAAGCCTTTTAAGATACAGCTGGTGCAAGAACTAAAGCCAGCCGACCTACCACAACGCCGAATTTTTGGTGAATGGGCTCTTGGAAAGCTGGCCGAGGATCCGCTTTTTTATCGAATAATTGTGTTCAGCGATGAGGCTCATTTTTGGTTGAATGGGTACGTAAATAAGCAAAATTGCCGCATTTGGAGTGAAGATCAGCCAGAAGCATTGCAACAGCTACCAATGCATCCCGAAAAAGCCGGCGGCATTATTGGGCCATATTTCTTCAAAGATGATGCGAATCGCAGCGTTACTGTCAATGGTGAACGCTACCGAGTGATGATAACAAACTTTTTTTTGCCCGAAATGGAAGTTCTTGACTTGCATGATATGTGGTTTCAACAAGACGGTGCCACATGCCACACAGCACGCGAAACAATGGCGCAATTGCGAGGCGAGTTTGGTGAACAGTTAATTTCACGTTTCGGGCCGGTCAATTGGCCGCCTAGATCGTGCGATTTGACACCATTAGACTATTTTTTGTGGGGGTATGTCAAGTCTAATGTCTATAGGGACAAGCCCGCTTCGATTGACGCACTGGAAGCCAACATCCATGCATTCATTCGTGAGATACCGGCCGATATGTGTGAAAGAGTATGCCAAAATTGGACTCAGCGGATGGGCTACCTGAGACGCAGTCGCGGTCAACATTTGTATGAAATTATCTTTAAACATTAAATTGCAAGGTTCAAACTATCGATTCAATTAAATATTTCATTCATTTTTTCGAATTTTTTTGTGTTTTTTTTTTTTAAAGTTCTAAACCTCTTAAAAAATCACCCTTTATATGTCTTTGGAACAGTAGAGCTAAGCAAGAGCATTGGATAAGGAGAAATTGGCCGTTGATAGAAAATATGGAGCCTGGAAAGAAAAACATAGTCCAAAATTTATTAGTAGCTCGTGACAAAATTATCCTTCCACTGTTTTGCTTTCATCTGCCAAAAATTTCCTCTGGTCACTATGGAAAAGATTAAAGCTGGTATTTTTGGTGGCCCCCAAATCAGACAACTGACGAAAGATACCCAATTTATAAATTCTATGACTGAGTTAGTTCTAACTAAAGGCTTGGACAGCTCTGTAATTCGGAAATAAGAAATCCGGAAATTATAATGAACTCGTAGAAGACCTTCTGCTACAGTTATAAAAATATGGGGTGCAATATGAGCATTAAACTCCAGTTCCTCCACAGTCACCTGGACAGGTTTCCGGAATATTTAGGAGATATGAGCGAAGAGCATATGGAAGAGCGCTACCATGGTTTTTGGGATAAGAACATGATGTGTAACTATTGGTGGTCATTAATGCGTCACTTTCCAAAGTCTACACATCACCGAAAAGCTTTAAAACGAAGTTTTTTTAGAACTCAACGATTAATTTTTTCTGTTTAATACCTACAAAGCAGAATCTCAGAAACTAGAGCTGATACAAATTTTTGAAAATATCATATCATGTTGACAAACAACTAAAATTTTTTTGGCAACAGATGTACTGTAAACTAGTGTTATTGTTCAGCATATTCCTTAATTGGATTTCTTGCTAGGAAGATTGAAGATGCAATTTTTTTTTGTACGCTTTCTTCCAAAAAAAAAAAATACTTGAATACCAAAAATATAGCTCCAAATAGAACAAAAATACACCTAAGATTTTTTCTCATTCAAAGTTTTGATACAGTTGAAATATTTTGCCGCAAAATGCTCAACCAACACTTCATGGCTTGCTATCGATCTTTCTTTCTAATGAAAAAATGAATGAAGATATTGATACAACATAGAACCGATCAGTGAGCATGAGCACATGCAATTTACACAGGAACATATACTAGATATTTATTTGAATTCTTAATGCCCTCTTTCAAGGAGCACCTAAATTCGTGCACGATCTACGTTTGTCGATGTCTACAACATATCCAAATCCATATCAAAGTTGTATCGCAAATGTCTGTTCAATGTTCATTCATATCCTCAAAAACCAATATTAACATAATTAACATTAAATATGCGATCGATTGATTAAAAAAAATGATTATTGTTTGTTCCCCATAGCACATTATATCGCTCTGCATGATAAGTATGTTAATATGCCTCACCTGAAAAGAAACAAAACCTACTGGTACACCTACTCCATCCATACATTCAACTTATAATGTGGCTCTTTGTGTAAATCGTGACTATGGACGACAAACTCAAATTCAAAACGTTCATTAGGTTTTTTTTTTTTTTTTAACATATAAAACGTTACGAATGCGTTCTAAAAATCAAAAGCGTGTTCACACTTTTTCGTGACCAAAGTTTTAATTTATTGTAACTGATATCGACTAAAAGGCTCGTCAAACCAGAAGCAGCAAAATAAGACAACTTGTTTTTCCAACAGCCATCGAGTCTTGTGTTTATGAAAAAAAGAAAACCTCCATCCAGCAACATAATCTGGATTAAGTCTCAATATGGCGGCTTTTAATTAATTATTATCTCTTTATCTGCTCCACCAACAAAAGCAATTTCAGCCACACAACAACAACAACAACAAAAAATCATCAACGAAGAATAAGGAAAATCCCAACATCTCATCGCCATCAGATAGAAAAAAAAAAAGACAAAATTTTATTTTTAAATTTTTTCATAAGAAAATTAATTTTATTTTCACTTTTTTTTCCCTCTTTTTTTTAATTTTTGTTTTTAGGAATTTTTCCCGAGTTTTTTTTTTTTTGCTCTCTTTCTTTTTAGAATTTTTCTCTTTCATCATTTTTAGTAATAATAATTAAATTTTATAGAATACATTTAATTTTCTTTTAAATAACTATTAAACAACTATTAGAATTATTAATTTTAATTTAAATACTTAACAATAATTATTATTTATATTTATGTTTAGGCGATGTACAAAATTAAATTAAATACAAAAAATATAATAATAATAAAAAAATAAAAAACAAAAATAAAAAGAATTTATTTAATAATAAAGTTTCTAGCTAATTTGAAAAATTTAATTTTTTAGTTAGTTTTTATTTAAGTTTTATTTTTTTTTTATTTTTGCTATTTACAACATGCGTATAATAGTTTTAAATGTTTTGTGTAAATTTTATAAAAAAATATTTTTTTTTTTTTTTAAATTATAATTTTATTTTTTACAACTTTTTCTTTTTAAACAATTTTTTAAGTTTTTTTTTTCTCGTTTAGAAGTCTATCAGTCCGCGTTTTGTTTTTTTTTTTTTTTGTTAAGATTCAGTATTTATGTCTCGCATGGAAATATTTACAAGAAAATGACACACTACATAAATGATTAATAATACTAGAACCTACTATCAATATAGAATAATAATATTTTTTTCCTTTTTACAAATTTTAATACATTATTTAATATCACATTGATTTTGTTTTTATTTTTTTTTTTTTTGTTTTTTTATGAATCATAATTTATAAATTGTTGTGTTAAACTAGGAACGCCTGATTGCCCCCACTGGAATTACTCGTACTTGGAGCTGGTGGTGCTGATGCTATCGTTGCTGAGGAAGCTGATGGTGGAGCTATCGATGATGATGGCACAGCTGCCGCTTGGGGTTGTGCTTGAGTTGACTGAATAGCTGCTGACGTTGATTGTGTTGAAGTCGAAGCATTGCTTAGGTTGCTGTTTGTTCGAAGATGCACTGGGGCCTGTTGAATTGGGCGCCACTGTGCTGACGATGAAGGATGATGGGGGTTCCTTAGGTTGTGCTGTGCACCTCCGCCAGATCGATAATGAGGATGGCCTAGGAGTTGCTGTTGTCCACTTGGGATCATGGACAAATTCTCCTGTTGATCGTAGGCACTGTACTCCGATTCAATGCTGGAGTAGATGTGTTCGGAGGGTGGTCGCATGGCGATGCTTTCACATGGACGAGCAACGTGTCGGCTGGGTCGAGGACTGGGAGTGGCGGTGGTTGCAGATGAGTAGTTGGCTTCCATGTCCTCCTGGTAGTAAGCGGGAGGAGGTGGAGCCTGACGGAAGATCACCCCAGGACTGACGGGTTGCTTGAAGCGTTCATGATGGTCCAATGTGTAGTTGTTACCGCGTGGTGACAGCTCAATTGGAATGGCGTAGCGGAGCTTCTCCCAGAAGTAACGATCGCAAGTTAGCAGACGATTTGATGGCACTGATTTCAAATAGGGAGCAAGTTCGGGAACTTCTTCGGCTTCGGCACTAACAGCAGTCTCTTCGATGATCACCAGCTTACTTGCCAGACCACGAAGGGCCTCATGGAAGGCATTGCGGAATTCAATACGATTCCATTCAGTCTGAATGAGATTTCGGGTGAGAACGAGTATGATTTTGCGTGAGGCTCGCGAGGCTTCAACGATCTGTAGATGTGAAGCTTCTGGTGGAAGATCACGTTGCTGAATGCACAATCTGAATGGTGGACGACCATGTTCCAATTCAGCGGCGATATTTCGGCAAACAAATTCGTAATCCTTCGCGGAATGTAGGATAATGGCATCGTATAGCTTGCCAGCATCTTCAAATCTCGGTTCACACACACGAACACCATAATGAGCAAATAGCCACATTCTCACCGATTCTCTGAAGACAAAAACCACAATTAGAACAACAATAAGAAAGATTAACACCAACACTGCAGCCAAAAGTGGGACGTAACCGCCATTGACGTCCTGCGAAGCAAGATTACTGCTGTTTTCAAGTAATTCACTGCATTCAGCTTGGGCAGTAAGATCAAGTTCACGTTTAACTGCCCCATCGACACAGTAGATCTCTGAGGCATCCTTAATGATCATGGCATTATCGGAGGCAAATTGTGAGAATTCTTGAAGAAAACGACACCGGCACGACCATGAATTGCGTCCAATGGTCAGAGCTTCCAGACCATTGCGATACTGCAGATTGACAAATTGTGGAATGTTGATCGAAACCAGTCGATTGTTGTCCAATCGCAGGACCTTCAATGACACCAATGGAGCAAAAGTAGCATTTCCAATTTGGGTTAGCAAATTGTTTTGAAGATAAAGCTCTCTGAGCAGGGATAGTTGACCAAATTCATGTCCAACCAACGATTGGAGTTTGTTGTTTTCCAGATGAAGAACACGGAGCATGCCAAGATCACTGAAGGTCTTGTTTTCTATCGTCATGACGTTACTTGAATTTAAATACAGAGCTCTCAGATTCCTTCTGGCCTCGAAGACATGTGAGTGAAGAACCGGAAGATTATTCCCATCAAGATACAAGTCGGTCACATCAAGAGGAAGTTTACTAGGCAGCGTGTTGCGATTCTGCTTGCCACAATCGACAATGTTGGTGGACCAAGTGGCATCATGGAAGCACGAGCAGTTCTGGGGACACTTCATTTCACACTGGCAGGCTTCGAAGTCACAGCAATGACAGGATGTCGGGCAGTGAGATTCGTACTTACACACGAAATCCTGACTGCTGAGTGAAGTCAATGGGCGAATTGGTGAATTACGACTATGTGGCATCAAACACTCGATGTTGGTGAGATCAATGATCTTCGGGTGTTGACGTGTAGTAAGATTGTTGATTCTTTGCAACCATTCCATGGAGCAATCACACTCGAAGGGGTTTCCTCCAAGATAAAATTCAGGAACTTGCTTTTCACTCGACACCGGTGCAACTCGCAGCGAATTCAATGGAATCTTCGATAAGACATTTGCATAAAGATCAACTCTGGCAAGCTTCGTCTTATCCACAAATGTATTGGGCTGAATGGAACTGATGATATTGTTGTTGATGAAGAGCAGTTCAATGGAATTTGGCACCGACATTGGACCGATCTCTGTGATGCGATTATGACTGGCATCAAGAGTCGTCACACGAATTTCCTCCTGCAGCTTGTAGTAGTTTCCCAAAGCTTCAATATAGTTGCCATGGATATCTAGCCATTTTAGATTGCTCGGAATGAAAGCATAATCAAACCAAACCAAATGATTCTCGGAGAGATTCAACCACAAAAGTGAGGCCAAAGTCGCAAAGATTCCATTGATGTCGGTAAGGAAATTTCTATCAAGACGAATCGCCTCGATTTCGGTATTTTTGTCCAGGGCACCCCTCTCGATGGCCTGAATGCGATTCTTGGCTAGATTAAGCACACTCAGTCTTGGAAGCTCAGCGAACATATCCTTGGTGATGTTGCCGATTCTGTTGTCGATCAATCGAAGACCGGTCAGTTGGTTTAAATTCTTGAATGTTCCATTCTTAAAGTCCGATATCTGATTCTCACCAAGATCAAGAGTTTTTAGCACCGTCAAGTCTTGAATGGCTTCTGGCACCTCGGCAAGCTGGTTGGAGCTCAGATCGAGTTCTTTCAAGTCGGAGCAATTACGGAAAGCTTGACCCTCAATAATGCTAATGAGATTGTTATTGAGAGTCAGCTTGGTCAGGACATAGAGGCCATTGAAAATGTGATTATCCAAAGTATGCAGGCGATTCTCGGCCAAGTTCAGGGTATGAAGGTTGTACAGCGGCAAAAATGCACCATCTTCGATGTGACCAATGGAATTGTTGCGCATATCAAGGATCTGTAGGAAATATAGCTCCTTGAATGTCTTTGAGCCGATCCTCGTCAAAGCATTGTTGGCCAAATTCAAAACGATCAAACGAATCAAACCGGCAAAAGTTGTATTATCGACATGATGACTGGTCAATTGATTCCCAGACAAATCTAACACCAGCAACTGTTCCAAACGATGGAAGATACCTTTTGGAAGATCATACAATTCGTTGGACTGCAAATGAATCTCTCGCAGTTCCTTATTATTGGCAAATGTATCGATAGGAATAGTTTCCAGATGGTTATAACTCAAATTCAATGTACGTAAGCTTGTCAAACCACTAAATGCATCTGCAGCAATACTTGTAATATTGTTGTGTTGCAATTTTAGCTGCTGCAAACGGCGCAATCGCGATGCACCCCAATTTTCCGGCAACGAACGAATCTCATTCGAACTCGCATCGATCACTTGCAATTCCGATCCCGAACCCTGCATTCCACCGATCGAACACAATTTCTCCGAAAAACCCAAACTATCCGCCGAACGGATGCGATTCGCCGTCAAATTCAATACCTTCAGACTGTGCAACGGGCACCACACACCCTCCGGCAATTGTCTAATATTATTCTCACTCAACTCCAATGTCTGGAGATCACGCAAACCGGCAAAGGTATTTGTTAAAATGTCTAAACTTTTACCCGGCCCCCAGATCGAATTCCGGGTGCGAACTGTTAATTTCTTCAACGACACCAAACCCTCGAAGGCGTTTTGTTGCAAACGTTGCAATTTACACGAATCCAATTTCAGTTCGGAGAGCTTTTGCAATCGAACGAAAGCATTGATCGGTAACTCACTCGCGTATAGTAAATCATCGGCGCACTGTATATCCAAATTGTTGGCTGTTTCGGCCACTTGTAGATCTAATCCATGTGGGGTGGCATCGATGATTCGTAAATTGCACTTGATATCCATTGTTGTGCGTACGAATTCCCATGAGCACTGCGCAATCGCACTTGCCACTAATGTTAGGCACAGAAATATGATTTGTGACATTTTTTTCTGATTTCTGAATTTTTTTTTTGTCAGAAAAAATTAATAAAAAAAAAAAACACTTAAACTATTTTGGACCAAAAAATTTTAGAGGTCCAAAATCTTTTTATTTTTTCGAGGGGCTTAACACTTTTCTTTCGCAATTGATTTAATTTTTGCTTTTTTTGCGATTTTTTTTTTTCAAAATTTCAGAAATTTGTCAAAAATTGACATTTTTTCGAACACACTTGCTCGCTCTCGGGCAAACAACCCCGTCGTTTTCGACCACTTTTTCGATTCAAAAACTTGCCGATTTTTCTTGATTTCTTTTAAGTCGATAATTTTTTTTGAAAAAAATATTTTTTTTTTTTTTTATTTTCAAGTTACAAGTTGCGCGGCGGTATTAAAAATATAAAAATTATAATTATACGGTTTTGTAGTCTATAAATGCATGGTAACCGCTCAACGATCAAACTCAAACTGATTATTCGGTTTGCTGCTCTCGAATCCATCGACTTGGTCTTTAAAAAATTTTCGTACCAAGTTGAATGTATCTCACAGATACAATATCTATCTATACACATGCAAAAGAGAATAATATAAATTGTAAAGTAGGTACATATACTTAATCTGTGTGTCCAGTATAGAATAGGGTATAGTTTCCAGTTTAGCTTGTCGATAATATGAAGGAGGGGAGGGTGAAAGGGTGTGTATGCAGTATGCATTGCACACAAACACACACACACACACACACATTCTCTAAGTTAAGGGCCTTTGAGAGTCCTCTTGGTTGTCGTCGAAGTCGAACTCATAAATTTGATTGTCAAATTGTCCAACAGGCAAACATTGAGAATAACAATATCGGTGTAACTGTGTGAGTTGTTCGGAATTTCGTTTGGTAGGTATGAATTGCGGGAGTGCATTTGCATCATATGAAATAGAGTATTAGTGCAGTGGAGTGAGAGAGGCATAAGGATTTTACTACCCCTCAAAAGCAAATGACCCTTTTGTTCATTAACACACGCTCTGCTATAATGTGAAGTGAAGACTGAGGAGACCTTAAACTCTCTTTCTCCTATATACACTTTGTTGTTGCTTCTCTTGTAGTATTTGTGTCATACACTGTTTTTTTTATTTTTTGTCTGCATCGATGGAAAATGTGCATTCAGGCTTGTTTGTCACACACATGGTGTTGCAGATACTACATGCAACTATTTTATAAACCGCATGTATTTGTATGTTACAGTTAAATAGAGAAGAGAAAAGAGAGAATGTGTGTGTTTTTTTTTTGTTGTTGTTGTTGTTTTCTCACAGAGAATGCCTCCCATCACCCACCCCCATGTCTGAATCCACCTTACAATGCAACAGATGCACATTGCATACACCGCATGTAGGTACAGCATGATAGGGGAGTCATGGGGAATGAGGGGATTTTTGTACTGAGTTGTTGTATTTTTGTCTTATAAAACAAAATACTAAAAGATACAAGCAATAGATACAATACACTTGTAGTATAGAAAAAAAATATTATCTGACATACAAATACCAGGGAATATTATTCCCCTTACACATTGATACAGTTTTGTTGTGACTTTTGTTTTTTTTATTATTTCCTCCGTTTTCTACACACTTGACAATTTTTTCTTCCATCATTTCTTGTTGATTTCTTTTGTTTTTTTTTTTTTTGTTTTTGTTAATTTTTTTTTGTTTCTTTGATATTTTTCTTCTTAGCCCCATTGCCCATTGTGTGTGGAGTATTTTATATTTTTTTGTTTTAGATTTTGTTTTGCCTGTGTTATTCTTGTGCAGAATTATATTGCAAATTATAGTACAAGTTGTTTAGTTGAGACAATCAAAAAGGGGGCGCGCAGCACAGGTGGAGATATGCAATATGCACTCTCCATATGCGAGATCGAAGAATTTTGTGTGATACTTTTAATGTTGTATGTGTAGTTTTGTGGATAAAGAAGGGACTTTAGCACGGATTGCGAATGAAGTGAACTATTATGCGGGAGAGAATAGTTGGAATTATGCCGATTATTTTATGATTGAGATACTTTAGTTGCTTATATTTTTTTTTTCCTCAGTTCATTTTGTGTATTTAGTAGATGGTTTGAAGTGGGTTTAAATAAAACACATTATACCTATAGGTATATATTTTTGCGCATAAAAGAATTTATATTTTTGTGGAATGGATTTTGGTTACCATTTCAAGAAAAAAACAAAAAAAAATAGATGAAACAAAGAACCGAAATCTGTGTTAAACTCAGCACATGGCAACACTTTTGGGGTGTGATTGGACTTCAACTTGCTCATGGTCTTTTATTTTATGAAATATTTTGAATAGCCCGCTATTTCGGTAGTTGTCACTTTTGAAGCTGTAATTTTTTGACATTTGACAAGTAGAAACTACGCTATTAATAAAAATGGAACGATACATGTTTCAAGAACGCATTGAAATTATTAAAATTCACTATAAAAATGGTGAAAATTTGGCAGAGACGGTTCGTAAAACTAAAACATTTTTGGGTCGTCGTGAAGCACCTTGTCGGACCGCAATACAGAAATTGGTGGACAAATTCGAGCTGTTGGGACAAGTTAGTGATGTGAAGAATAAAACCCGTGCACGTCGCTCAAGAACAACTCAGAATATTGCTGTTGTAACCCAAAGTGTTGAAGAAAACCCAGGTTTGTCCATTCCTCGTCGTTCTTTGGACTTAGGCATTCCACAAACGTCATTACACCGTATTTTGCATAAAGACTTGGGTCTTAAGGCTTATAAAGTTCAGTTAACACAAGAACTCAAGCCGGCTGATCATCAACAACGTCGTGTCTTTGCTGATTGGGTCCTTGAAATGCATGAAAATGAACCGGAATTTCATCGAAAAATCATCTTGACTGATGAGGCCCATTTCCACCTCGGAGGCTACGTCAACAAGCAAAACTGTCGCATCTGGGGCTCGGAAAACCCAAAAGTTATTGTTGAAAAGCCTCTCCATCCTCAACGCGTGACTGTTTGGTGCGGTTTATGGTCCCGCGGGGTCATTGGACCTTACTTTTTCGAAAATGAGGCTGCAGCAACAGTTACGGTCAATGGATTGCGCTATCGAGAGATGATTAATGATGTTTTATGGCCTGAATTGGATGGTATTGATCTGGACAACGTTTACTTTCAACAAGACGGCGCTACGTGCCACACAAGCAATGAAACCATCGATCTTTTACGGGAAAAGTTTCCGGACCGTGTTATCTCTCGAAGAGGTGATCACAATTGGCCACCGAGATCTTGTGATTTAACACCTTGCGACTTCTTCCTTTGGGGGCACGTGAAAAATAAGGTCTACGCCAACAGCCCAGCGTCGATTCAAGACCTCAAAGATGAAATTCGTGAGGCTATCGAGGACATAGGGCAGCCACTTTGCGATTTGGTTATGGAAAATTTGATGAAAAGGATATGGTCCTGTAAGCGTGGTCTTGGCGGCTATTTGGCTGATGTTGTGTTCCATTATTAACGGCATACCTTCTTCTTTATAATGAAATAAACATCCGATCATTTATCTGCCATTTTTCTTTGAATATCAAAATAACACCTCTTATTGGAAAACCCTTTACTTACATCTTTATCAATTTTTGACCAAAATTCAAGTTTATTTGTCAATTTTTCTTTAAAAAAAATTATAATTTAATATTGAAAGTGTTGCCGTTGTATTTTAATGAATTTTTTTTTCAATATAAGAAGAAGGTGCCCGCCGGGTTATCTCTACTTTTAGTTTGGATCTTCTTCTTGGATAAAAATAATAGAAAATTCTTATAGTATTTCTTCCATTTTATGTGGTCGACTTTTGTCTGTGTAAGTGTTGTCGTTGTTATTAAATAATTAAATTTTAATTATAATTCTTATTTTTGAAAATTGGCCCACCTCTCCCATTGTAAGAATACTTCTTTTAAGTTTCTCTACAGAAAACCGTAATTTGCAGTGTCAAAGTTATCGTTTTCGTATATTTTGTTTCTCTTCGAAAAAAACACCCTTTCCCCAAAATATTTTGATGAACTCTTTATATACTTTTGTTCATTGGCCAAATGTAATATCTTAACCATCATGTTTCAATTGGGTACCAATTTTGTAGGCCTTAGTTGTGGAAACTGTATGTTTCCAAGTTTCTCGTATATGGTTACACTTTTTAGATGATATTATTGACCTTCAACATGCTGAGTGGGTGTGTTTATTTTGCTATTTAAGGATTTTTTCTCAAATAAAATTCTAGTATAAATTGAATTTGTGAATTTGTGTGTGCAAGTCTCGGCTTACATATCTGAACTTAACCTCCACTTATACCTATTTCCACCAATCAAAATATCGAATTTCCTTACAATCATTATGATAATGTTCAAATATGGAATTTCCACGAAGATATAATTTGAAACTTTTAACCTAAATGGATATGGTCAGACATTGACACTTTAAACAAAAGATATCTTGGATAACTACAACCATGTAGCGCCATAAGATACTTTATTTGGATTGTGCCTTTAGGCGGTTATAATTATTATTAATAATTCAATACTTTACTTCAACTATACAAGTTACACATTGAAACATGCATAATTGTATTGTATGTGTGTGTTAGTTAGAAGAATTATTGATATTTATAATGTCCATGGTTATTATTATGGCATTCAAATGCATTTAATGACAAATATGCATATATAATAAAATTATTCATAACAACTGTCAGCAGAAATAATAATATACTAACTTATCAATTTTTAATGGTTAATTTATGCAAATAAGCGTGCAGTGAACTTGTGCATTGCATTTTAGATTAC
The DNA here is from genome assembly GCA_948107695.1 of Meliscaeva auricollis. Lineage (NCBI taxonomy): Eukaryota > Metazoa > Arthropoda > Insecta > Diptera > Syrphidae > Meliscaeva > Meliscaeva auricollis. The sequence goes on along the minus strand of OX403619.1, from coordinate 26,490,444 downwards.
AGATAAAAGTGTTTATGCCTGATGATTAAAATAAAGTAAAACAATTATTAAAAAAAAAAAAAAAATATATAAATTTGAATGCATGCATGGATAGGTATTGAATTTGATACGTTATTTTGCAAACTTTATAATGCTTGTGTTGAATTTAATGCGTTTAATGTGCAGTTTTTTTTTTGTTTGTTGGTTTGTTGGCTGCTTTTTAGGTAGGTTTGTGAAATTTAATCGATTAATGTCATTAGAGATGAACTTTAGGTTGACTTTTTTGTAAATGTTTTTTTTTTTATCTGTCAAGGCCATGTAAAATATTAATCGATTTATGAAGGGCGTTGAAATCATGACCGTTAAAAATAAAATTAACACAGTACTTCAGTTCTTTGTTGTGTTTATGTTTTTATAGGCGATTCTTCCTTTCCTAAGCTGTTCATTTTGGTCTTCCATTCGAATGAAAAAATAAAACTGATCTAAATATATAAAATAAAGTCGGGTTATTTACGCCCTTTATAACTCGAGAACTGCTGGACTGATTTCAACGCAAGTACGGAAAATCATGCTTGCAAAAAGTTTTCCCATGCATTGAAAATGAGAAATTATCGTTTGATAGTTGATTCAGTTGCGTAGTCCTTTCATTGCATACCATTTAGATAGCTGTTGATACGTGCACCACGATTTATAAGTATTTTTTCGGGGTTTCAATAGTTATTTTATTTGAATTCCATTTAAATTAATACCGGTAAGTGATGACGAAGTACCGCATGGAATGTCATGAACAAAGAGCTTACAACTGCGGGAAAAGCGTAAAATACTGCATAAAAATTAAAGAAATCCACTGATAAAAGCGGGGAAAATCGTGGAATAAAGTGCGTAATAATGGTGAAATATCGCGGAAATAAGAAAGAGAGGTTTTTAAAAGGGTATACTTTGCTTAGTATTACGGGAAAAGCGTAAAATATTGCGGAAATAAGCGAAGCAAATCATAGAGAAAAGCGTGGAAGGTAGCGGTAAAAAGTGTGAAAAGCTACGGAAAATATACGGAATACTACGGACTACTGCGGTAAATAATGTGAAATGCAAGGGAAGTTATTAAAAGAACCCTTAGTACCACGGGAAAAAGCGTGAGTACCAAAGAGAAAAACGTGAAAAGTCGAGGGAAAATATGTTAATAAAAAACGGAATAGCGCGACAAAAAAAAAACGTGGAATATCGTGGATAAAAGAGCGGAATTCTGTAAAAGTGGTGAAATTTTTCGCGACATTCTAATTTTGTTCCTTAGTCTTTTGCGTTGTTCCATGATTCAAATTAAAGATTGATTGACCTCAACCAGAAAATGCCCAAGTACGAAAAAGGGCAGTAGGCACATCAGGGCCCGGCCTCTTGCACCAAATTAGAATTTGCACCAAATTAGAAAAGCAATGAAGTCTCTAAATGCAGAAATTGCAGTGCTCTATATTGGTAACATTACATTACAGGGGCTTGAAAATGGGAGCTAAATGTGTTACATCTTCGGAAGTTCCTTATTGATATCCATATTATACTCTGACAAACGAGTAAATACTTCATTTAGAGTAGAGTAGAGTCAGTTCAGCTTAATAGAATAGCTTAGGAGCTGCTTCTGTCAGGGTGAGGAAATTTCATAGACCAGAGCCCAGAGAAAATATAGACTTGGAATGGAAAATGTACAAAATCAGAAGTGGAAAAAAAGTTCAAAGAAGTAATTCACTAACCATTGGACTTATCTTTTCCTCCGATAAACTTCACCTTTTAATAAAACTTATCTTTCAAATATTTTCCGAACACGCTTTAAAGTTGTCCTAATTGCTTTTGTTAATTTGGATTTAAAATTCAATTGAAAAACAACCACTACCACTTCTCTCAATGCCCTTCGAAAGATCTCAAAATTTGTTGCATGATTGATAATAATTAATGATTTTGGAATAATGTTTCACAACATGTTCAATAAGACCGCAAATTTACTTTTGATTTCTGTTAATACTCAAAAATTTCACTGAGATAACTAATCGTTTGCGGCAAACGTAAAAATTGCCCAAACGACTTTCTCGTTTGCTGGATAATTTATCAATTTCGTTTGCAGCCAATGAGTAAAGTCATTTGGATAAAACACTTTATGCGAACTATAAAAAAAAGCTTGGCATAACACCGGTGCTTGAACCAGCGATCCCCTGCTTACAAAGCAAGTATCTTATCATTCCGCTACGGACTGTATAATTAATGGTTAGCGTAGAATGCAGATGAACAAAATGAGAGAGCGAATCATTTGCATCAAAAGATCTTTTGTTTGTTGGACAATAATTTTTTGATTTCAATTCGTTTGCAGCAAACTCTTAAATCTGTTTGGGTGAAACACTTTATGTGAACGGCTAAATAAAAAAAATTGTTTAGCGTAACACAAGTGAAGTTCTTTGCCACAAACTACTTTCTGGAGAGGTTCTTCACAAACTATTCAATCGTTTGCTGCAAGCAATAGAATTTGCTAGTGAACGAAAAGGTTTGTAGATGTGAGAAGTATTTTAGTTTGCTGCAATCAACTCACAAAAATGATCTCCAAGCGAATGGATTGTTTTGCATTATTTAGTTGGGGAGTGTGAAAATATTCCGCGGTCCCAATATTTCTTCGTTTACAATTTACTTTTTGACAAAAAGAAAAGATAGGTAGTAGGTACCCCTGAAAAAAGGAAACACTTAACACAATAATTTTGAAAATCTACCAAGGTCAGACCCCCACTATATCCTCAATAATCAATGTTTCCAAATGCCTGATGGTATTGAAATTTAAAGTTTAAGGTCACGTTCATGCAAAATTCAATTCCATTCCATATAAGATTAAGTTAATTGCCAAAAAATATAAAAAATTTATCTGTGAACCTTGATTTGAATTCAAAAAATTGCTATTTGTATTAATATTTCCTGTTATTCAATTTCATCCTAATCTTAATTTCCTATAGCAAATCTCTTATCAAAACTACTAATAAAAAATTAACTTAACCAAAAGCCCATTCAAAAAAACTATGATTTAGCCTCAAAAGCAAAACAGCACTCCACTATACTTATAGAACAGTTTAATCTTCAAAAAAGATCAAAGCAATGTCATAAGGTCTTCTCAACATAACAAATAATTTTAATAATAATAAAAAAAAAAATAACCACACACCACTCCCAATTGAACCAAAAATAGAAGAAAAAGAAGAAAAAAAACGAAAAAATATAAAATAAGACGACTCCCAACTTAAACAAACTAAAAATTAAAAAAAAAAGAAAAAAAACTAGAATAAAACTCTTAGAATCCATTTAATTCCCAGACTGTATCTATCTATCTGTAGCTTCTCTCGCATAGTAGTGTGTTGTGTAAAAGATCATTGAACACCACATATCATCATCGTGTTGTCTTCATATTATAAAAATATATAGGTAGGCATCGTATGTAATAGTGAAGAAGAACTTTGTCGTCTGCAATGTCGTTCTGTCGTAGAACGTCGTCATCATCATCGTCATCGTCAATTCAATTCAATTTCCCAGAGTCCAAAGAGATCTTCTTCGTTTGCCCATCACCATCATCATCATCATCATCATCATTTTCTTCAAACGTTGGTCGGTCGTCTTGTAGCTGCTCTAGCAAACTATCCATACGAACGACCTACCTCTGAAACTTCACTCAATAACACAAACAACAACAACAACAACAACTATGAAGCATAACAAATTTCTATCTATAAAAGCCCGCACTCTGACTAAAATGTATCTTTTATTTTTTCATTCTTGTTCTACAACTATAAGACGACAAAAAAAAGATAAAATTACTTATATCTTTTCCATTTAGTTTTCTTTTTTGTTGTTGTTGTTTTTCCTTGCCATACACAAGTTGTGCGTTTATTTTTTTTTTTCATAATTCATAAACCCGTTGAACAAAAACAGCAGGTAGACAACAAGTCGATGTGGAATACCAATGTGAGATGAAACTACAAAAATCAAAACACTCACACATTGCAACTTGGAGGGGAAATTAGCTCACTAATACAATCATGATAATCCTCTCTTACCAATACACTCTCAACAAAGAGAATCTCTCTGCAGGAGACTCTTTCGATCTTAAGGGATCGTGTATCTTGTGTCTCACGTTGGGCGCCATTGAAAAAACTCTCAGAGAACTTTAACAATACAATCATACAAAGTTGTAAGATCTCTCTCTCTCTCTCTCTCAGTTGATTTGATCTTTTTGTATGAGTTTTTCTGCTGCAAAAGATCCCCACTTGACCACCAATAGATGTCGCTAGATACATTGATCTCGCAAGAATTTCGATCAAATTCTTCTTTCTCACTGATCTTTTTGTATCTTATTGTAAATTTTTTGTTCTGCGCAGTAATTTGTGGTGGCTTTTGTGGTTTTTCAACTTTTGCGATCAAACGATCTTTTTGTTGTTAATTTTTTTTGTTTCTTCTTTTGTATCGCATGGAATTCGATCGTGCGGCAATTTAGTGAGCTTGAGATACATTATACTTGTATGAAAAAAAAAGTTAAGGCCTCTGTTATTTTTTTTGTTGTTGTTGTTGCCTTTTTCACACACTTTCTGCTTAATTAAGTTATTGCAATTCAGGTTTAGTCAGTTGTCTACACAGATTTTGACAGTTTATTTTTTTTTTTTACTTTTAGTTTTTGGATCTTATATGTGTCTGCACTCTTTACGATGCTGTCTCAAATTTCACTTCCAACTTCCATACAATAGGCGCCACAGTTCATTGCATCTCAATTAAGAAAACCGAAAAATTTCAAAACACTGACTGGCCCTGATGTGTACCAACAGTTTTTTTTTTTTTTATTATTTTTTCTTAAATATTTGCTAACAGTCTCGACTCTCAACGGACCAGATAGAGATGTAAACAAATAAATATCAAGCGATGAAGACTTCTTCTTGTACCTTGTAGCAGGATGGTATAGTGATGTGCCGCCACAAGTGGTTTTTGAAATCTAGCGACGATATGGCGATGGCGGCAGGAATACATTAAATCAAAATTTAGAAGAATTTCGTGGGCAAATATTATAAACAATCTATCTAATGTATCTTATCCTAGAAAATGATGATAGCGGTAGGTCAAAAAAGACCAAAAGATACAAGGTAATGTTTAAAAGATACAAACGGTAGCAATAAAAAGACTGTGTACACTTTTAGATCTTGAGAACAAAAAAAAAATGTTATAAAAGGACACAAAACGAAGAAGAAAATACGAAGTCTCGGACAGGACATGGTTTCCCACTGTTTTATGGCTCTATTTTTCTTTTATTTTTTTCATCATTTTTATCAATCGTGAAAAAATTATAACACATAGAGAGAAAAATAGGTAGCTACAGGGAAACCGATGAAAGAAGTAAAATTAATACTTCGAAGACAAAAACGATACGACGAAGACGATACGAGATATAAGCTACATCGACGCGGACGTGTACTGACTTTTAGGACTCATAAAACCCTTGCTTATAGGGTACCTTTATTCGCAGAATTATCCTAACGCAGCCACCAAATTATTCACACGACACACTGCTGGCATGCTGTAAATTCCAACAGGAGAGTAATAAAAAAACAAAGAAACAAAAACTGAGTGTACCTACCTATACCTCCGCCCGTTTTTGACATATTTTTACGAGCGCTGGAATTTCGCTTGAATTTTTGAGATACATAATATAACGCGCGCTGCACTTATGGGAAATTCAGTTTTGAAATAAAAATTCAAACAAAAATGTATCTTTCTTTTTTTTGTCTTGTTGTTGTTTTAAATGCTCCCAGAAGATTGTTCTAATTTTTATTTCATTCAACAACAACCGATGAGGCCAGAGAGAATGATGAGAAAATGCGATATGGCAAAGGTCATTTGAAAAAAATAAAAAAAAAAGATACAAAAAAATTTTTTGAATGGGTCGTTTTTGAATATCTGAAATGGTTTTATTACCACTCTGTGTGACAGTTTATCTGCTCTGCTACTGTCACGCGAATGAAATGTGTCTGTAGGAAAAATTGTAATGTTCTGCGAGTTGTATTTTGTATCTATAGAAGATATTTTAAAGGGCTGAATGTTTGTTATGTTTTTTTTATTATTTTTATGGACGCGCGAGAGCAATTGAACCTTGATCCTCGATGGTGCATAAAAGGGATATATTGTGTGTGCTCGTTTGTGTGGTACGCCTCTAAGCTTCTAAATTGTTTTTCAAATATTTTTCTACCTTTCCATTATGCTATGTACTTTGTTCTAGGTGGGATTTCTACCTTCTAGGGCATATCCACCTATAGATACTTTATTTATGATTGTACGTAGGTAGAGAGAGAGAGAGTGACAAATATAAAATATATTTTGTTTTTAGATAGTAGATAACTTTTCTATACGAAAAGATACTTTTTATGGCATTCATAAATCATTGAAAATGTAGGTACTTTCAGTAGCAACTTTTGAACAATGGTTATAGGTAGCTCAAATATGTAGCTACTGGTAAGGACCAAACCTAAACATATATGCAGAATAAGAACAAACTGCATGAATTTTGAGTATTTTCTTGGAAATTAATGGAATTCACTAGTTACTCGTATATATGTAAATTTTAAAGATATTTCAAATATTCTTTTCCATCAATCGAAATAAGTTTATAAAATTGATGCAAATATTGAAAAGACATTTTTTTTATTTATATAAGAAATATATTCATATTGGAATTTTTTGAAGAAACATTTTTTTTGTTGTTGATTTATTCATTTTTGGTTTTGAGTTAAACATTTTTACTTGCGATATGGGTACCATATATTAAGTTATGCATTCGTACAAAAAAAAGTGTTGAGATAACAATCAAACATGACATTACGATGATAGAGAATGAGAAAAAAGTGGGTCCGACAATTCTGTCTGTCTGTCTGTCTGTCTGTTGTCTGTCTGTCTGTATGTATCAGAGACCACAGCCTAAGCGGATGGGTCGATTTACTTCAAACTTGGTATGTGGCGTTTTTGCAAGATTATCCCCAGACATTTTTTGATTTTTTTTGTGGACTTAAAATAACGGTACCTGTCATATGCCAGTTTAAGAAAAACTCATTTTTCTCAAAAACGGTGCCTATTATTTTGATTAAAAAAATCATGGTCGTTTCTTTGGGTAAGTTCTATCTTCAAATGAGAACCATTTTTTTCAAAAACCGTTATTAATGGTAGCTGCCAAAGAACCTTTTTTTTAATTCAGATTTTCTGCTTCATGACTCAATAAATTTCAACCATTTTTTTTACATGGATGCTTTTGAGTTGCCGTAATAATATTTAGTAAAAAAAATTTCGAAAATTATTTTTTTGGATTTTTAACAAAAGTTTGAATTTTTTTTTTGAAAAATCATTTTTTCGAAAACTATTCACTATTTTTTTTTTTCAAATTTTAGTTTTTAAATGTTGATAAATAATATCTTAAAAAATGGAGTACCAATTTTTTTTATAAAAGTCCTTGCAAAATTTTATATAGAAAAAAATAGTTTTTTTAGAAAACTGCTGTAACGATTTTCAATTTTTTTTTTCTAAAAATGAATCATTATAGAAGAAATCAAATTGCATACTTTGTTTTGAGGTTAAATTGACCTAAGAAGCTGTTTTAGTCATTTGAAAATCGGATTTTATGGTTTTTGAATTGTTTTTTTTTTTAAACTGCATTTACAAATTTTTAATTAAAAGGGCTTAGCATAAATAGTAACTTTATCTTCAAGAGCAAGTACGTGCGACCCAGTCGTGCATTTTATTTTCAAAAGTTTAAACCTTCAATTTCTATATGGAAGGTTCTTGAAATGACTGTTAACATTTAAATTGAATTTAGTTGCATTCTTTTGATCGGTGATATTGTGTTGCAGATATTAAGAAATAGGGTAAATTATACTTTGTTTAACTTTCAACAGATATCTTGAACGCTGACGAGAAATTTGTTCTAAAATGTTATTTTTTGGGTTTTCTAAGGTAAATAACTTATCCAGAGTGTCATCAAAGATTATAATGGTAACTTGCATATTATCCTTACAGACCAACATTTCTTGTTAGTGGCTAAACAAAATACACGAATTTTTTTTCGGACTTATCGTGGTAACTGTATGGTATTTCATTTTGTAAGGCAAATATTAAAATGTATAAGAAGTTATTTTCAATTCCCCAATATAAACCTCTTTTTCAAATAAAATAAAACAAGCCTCTCAAAAAAACCTCAAAAACTTTTACCATTTTTGAGTTTTTTGCCAAAAAATCATAAAGTAATGCACTTTGTGAAAGAACTTTTTAGAAAATAATACCTAAAGACCAACAAATTTCCTAAAAAAAAAGAAAAAACAACTTTCACCAGAGAGAAGTCTCGTCCTAAATTCGCCTTGTTAGCTATGTTGCATTTTGCTTTTCGTTCAGCTAACTGTCTATAAAGACTTTTCTTATCAACAGTATATAATACGGCGAAATTCCTATGCTATAACTAACTTATACGCAGTCAATGCCACAGATGATTTTTGAAACAGCTTCGAAAATGACGTTGCGTTCTATTTTATTTGCTCAGGCAAGTAGGTATTGGTTTCTTGTCAAAAAAAAAAAAAATCGAGATTTTAATCAAAACGAACATTACTATGATAGAGAAGTCCAAGTTCTGTTCGTCTGTGCGTCCATCTATACATAGAGCCACAGCCTAAACGGGTTAACGGATTTGCTTGTAATTCGGTACTTATTACTTTTTTTTGTAAATTCCAATTTTTTACTTGCTCTATAGGGCAAGTACAGGTTTCGTTTCGTTTGAGGTTTTAATCAAAACCAACATTACGAAGATGTAGAAGTCAGAAAAAGTGGTTTTCGTCATGCCGTCCGTCAGTCTGTTCCTCATGTGCGTCTGTACGTCTGTGTGTCCATCTGTACACTTCTTCACTGCCCAAACGCGTGGACGGATTTTCTTCAAATTTGGTACAGATGTTTTTTACGTAATTTCGAAAGTTGTTTTCTTTTGTTGTTGAATATCTCATCTAGAACGAGTACAAAAAATGATTTTCTTCGATATTTTTTTTTTTGTTTTCAATATACAAATACATAATAATAACTTTGAACTACAAGAGCAAGTAGTTCAAAAAGTTTGAAAGCTGGTGGCCTTCATTTCTGACAATGGCATCCATCCATTAGAAAATAAGTATCAAAAGTTTTAAATTTGAAGGCAGTTGTTTGTCTTTGGAAAGGTATTATCTGACTAAAACAGCTTTTTAAATGAATTTAATCTCAAAACAAAGTACGCAATTTGATTTCTTCTATAATGGTACATTTTTTAGAAAAAAAAAAAAAACATTTTGAAAATCGTTAGATTCGTTTTCTAAAAAAACTGTTTTTTCTATATAAAATTTTGCAAGGACTTTTATAAAAAAAAAAATTAGTACGCCATTTTTAAGATATTATTTATCAACATCTAAAAATTAAATTTTGAAAAAAAAATATTGACTAGTTTTCGAAAAAATGATTTTTCAAAAAAAAAATACTTCAAACTTTTGTTAAAAATCCAAAAAAATAATTTTCGAAATTTTTTTTACTAAATATTATTACGGCAACTCAAAAGCATCCATGTAAGAAAAATGGTTAAAATTGATTGAGTCATGAAGCAGAAAATCAGAATTAAAAAAAAGCGGTTCTATGGCAGGTACTGTTAATTAAAAAACATATCGTGTAGTACCTAAATACAGGGTGTCCCAAAGTAATGATTTAAACTCAAAATGGTGAAAGTTCATGTTATGACTTCTCATAACTTGGTAACTTGTTCATCTCTAATCATAATGGTCTTCGATTAAGTAATGTATCTGCAGTTTTATTTAAACTTCGAAAAAACTCTAATTTGAAACACGTTTTTCTCAATAATTGATAATTTATTAATTTTATTAGGAAATTTATATTTGATGAAATATTTTGATTTGCTTCGATTTAAGAGTCGCACATACAAAATTGTGAAGTTTTGAAGAATTTTCAATTTTCAATTTTTTTCAATTCTCAATAAATGCCTTAAACTACAAATTTAGTTAAATTTAGTTGTAGGCAGAGTGTTTGTAACAGAGTTCGGCACATAAATAAATATCGGCGGTCTAATAGACCCCGGCGACGCGACGGGCGTCTGTCAAACAGATGTAAAAACCACCGACATCATATGCGTTCTGGTTAATTGAAACCCAATCATCCACCTATAGAAGTTTGTTTTTTGGAATAAATATCCGTGAACAAGTTTAAATATCCTGCCATCATAAAGCCATCAAATTTCTTAAAACTCATATGCACCTTGCAACAACATCATCTTGACAAAAGCAGACAAGGCATCAAATTATGTTTTCCTATTTGGCCTTTCCGGGTTTTTGTAAACATCAATATTCTGTATAGACAAACGGAAACAACTAAAACACAAGTTAAACAAGCAAACATCAATCGAAAAGGGACACTGGAGAGGTCCTTTCCATATTACACGCATTTTTGATTCCGGTATCAAATATCTCCATTATAAAGCGAAGCGGGTGGTGTTTTTTTTTAGAGGCGGCATTATCAAAAGACAAGAAAATAATAATTTTACTATGCTCGTTCTTCTTGGTCCTGGACTCTGTTTTAAAAGTCCTTCAACCCGGAACTGTAATTAGAATTCTAGGCAGAGAGACTATATATTTTACATACCTACTGCCTAGGATGTATTTTAACTGACGCATTTGTGGATGTTGCCAGGACCTCGTCACTTTAAGTATAAGGAATAAATGTGCGTATATGGGTGTTTTAGTGAGCGACATCAAAAGTGCACTTCCGACAAATGGACACTTAAGAAATGCAATCCCCTATATTGCTGCCCTAAGGGCTGCTGATGCGATGCATGTTCAATGCATGTGCACGTTTTTTTTTCTCTTTTATTCTTAAAAAAAGAATGTTCTCAAGTGTTTAAAGGTGTTCGTAATTTGCCGGCAAATGCTGCTGAATGATGTTGTTTCTGTTTTTTTTTTTTCACTTTTCAGTTGCAAGACTTTGGTTCTATGGGCCTCTTTTCTATGGAAATCAAGCGCATCGACTAAATTAATTGCTCACTGATTTACGAGTTGGAGTAATGGAGGCGCATGGAAAAAATCGAGGGCGATGGAGCGTGGTAAGTCTTAAGTGGACGTGTGTTAAGTTTGCTTGTTTTTTTTTTCTTCAATACGATTGAGTCATTTCAAAATTTATAGAAGTTAGGTACTAAGGCCACCGAGAAACAAACAAATTGGTGGCATGATGTAGCTCGCTATTTATAAAAAAATGCATTTTGAGGAAATCTCTGTGGAAATGTCTGCGTATAAATGCTTTTTGTACAAATTCCCGGTGAATATTTAATAGATAAAGCGGAAATGGAAGCAATTTGTTAATTGTTTAGAAAACGAAGTGGGGTAATTGTTTAATGGAATTATGTCCAAACTTTTTTTAAGCAATGTTATTTTTAATTGATTAAAAGAAGTATTATAAATTGAGGGTATCTTAATGACATTAATAACGGGTGATTTTTTAGCTGGTTTGGTTTTGGCAACACTGGTTTTGACAGCTGACGTGTGTTTAGTACCTTGTGTCACTGTCAAACAGCTTCAGTTTGGTTTGCAATTTAACCATGGATTGTCTTACAAATGAACAGCGCTTGCAAATTATTGAATTTTACTATCAAAATTCGTGCTCGATTCGAAATGTTCAACGCGCGCTGCTTCCATTTTATGGTCGGCATTCTCGACCTTCTGAGCAGTCTATTCGGAAGATTGTGACCAAATTTCGCACCAAATTTACTTTGTTGGACATTAAACCACCAACACGTTTACGTACTGTGCGTAGTGAAGAAAATATTGCGGCCGTATCAGCTAGTGTGACAGAAGACCGCCAAATGTCGATTCGGCGCCGTTCCCAGCAGTTAGGCCTTTGTTACAGCACTTTAAGATACAGCTGGTGCAAAAACTAAAGCCAGCCGACCTACCACAACGCCGAATTTTTGGTGAATGGGCTCTTGGAAAGCTGGCCGAGGATCCGCTTTTTTATCGAAAAATTGTGTTCAGCGATGAGGCTCATTTTTGGTTGAATGGGTACGTAAATAAGCAAAATTGCCGCATTTGGAGTGAAGATCAGCAACAGCTACCAATGCATCCCGAAAAAGCCACTGTTTGGTGCGGTTTATGGGCCGGCGGCATTATTGGGCCATATTTCTTCAAAGATGATGCGAATCGCAGCGTTACTGTCAATGGTGAACGCTACCGAGCGATGATAACAAACTTTTTTTTGCCCGAAATGGAAGTTCTTGACTTGCATGATATGTGGTTTTAACAAGACGGTGCCACATGCCACACAGCACGCGAAACAATGGCGCAATTGCGAGGCGAGTTTGGTGAACAGTTAATTTCACGTTTCGGGCCGGTCAATTGGCCGCCTAGATCGTGCGATTTGACACCATTAGATTATTTTTTGTGGGGGTATGTTAAGGCTAATGTCTATAGGGACAAGCCCGCTTCGATTAACGCACTGGAAGCCAACATCCATGCATTCATTCGTGAGATACCGGCCGATATGTGTGAAAGAGTATGCCAAAATTGGACTCAGCGGATGGGCTACTTGAGACACAGCCGCGGTCAACATTTGCATGAAATTATCTTTAAACATTAAATTGCAAGGTTCAAACTATCGATTCAAATAAATATTTCATTAATTTTTTCGAATTTTTGTGTTTTTTTTTTTTTTAAAGTTCTACACCTCTTAAAAAATCACCCTTTAGTTGATGGAGAAAAAAAATTAAATCATTTATCACACGCCTTTGATATAAAGTTTGCAATTGAAGAAGTTGGATCCGATATTTATACCGGATGGGAGATTATATGGGTCAGTCCAAGGAGGACCCTTCAGAGCAAAGCGAATGAAGTTTGTATGTTGAATTGCTTCAATCCGGCTTTTATGAATATCATAAAACGAAGACCACACTTGTGAAGCATACTCAAGATGGGGTCGTACGTAGCAATTATACAAAGAAAGAATAAAATTCCTTTGCCCAACGTTTTATAAATCCAAGCATTGAGCTTGCTTCATTTAGAATGTAATTAATGTATTTAGTGAAAGTTAGAAGTGGACAACCAAGTCCTTCAAAATGGACACTCGCACAATTTCTGCTGCGAGATGCTTTAATCAAAAGTATTCGTAACCTTTTTTCTGGAAAAGGTTATTGTCGTACATTTTACTGAGTTTAGAGAAAGAGCGTTTTTTTCGCACCAAACACTAAATCTGTATTATTAGCCTGTAGAAGTATATAATCATCGGCAAATATAAGTACCGCACTTGAACTTATACATGATGTAACATCATTTATAGCAAGAATGAATAAAAACGGGTCTAGATGGCTTCCTTGAGGAACGCCCGAGTGAGCAATGAATGGGACTGAAAGACATATTCTGAATTTTACCTGTTATGACTCTACCCATGCTGTAAAAAAAGAGGAAAAATAAAAGCTTTTTTTTTAAAATAAGATTATTTTGTGACTAAATTGATCAAATGCCTTAGAAAATTCTGTGTATGTGCAGTCAACTTCACTTGCTGTTGCTCACAACTAATTTTTTTACTGAAAAATGTAACACTCTTACAAACCACTTTTTAAAAGAACTTTGGAATACAAGATAGTTTTGAAATAGGCATATAGTTTGTTATATCCGTTTTATCGCCCTTTTTTGAGATTGGACTTAAAAACGATTTTCTTCCATAAGCAAGGAAATTTACCTGATTTAATAGAAATCTCGAAGAAGAACTAAAGAGGCTGAACTAATATATTTCTACACTTTTTTAAGACTATTGGAGGAATACCATCAGGGCCAGATGAGCAATCATCTTTTAACGAAGAAAGAAGATCTAAAATTGTCTTCTGCTGGAAATGAATGTTATTGCTACTTGTTTGAGCAAAGGAATGTATGTTAATGTTAATGAAAAATTCTTCAACATTGGCGGCTATATCAACAAAAGAACTACGAAAACTTTTCGCGAAAGCATTGCAAATATCAGTTCTTTTTTTGTACTGAAATATTTTCATACATAAAATTTGCCGGATAACCATCGGAATTTTCTTGGAAGTGACGAATTTCCAGAATGTGTTAGGGTCCTCTTTCAGTGAAAAACGTCCAAGGGTGGAGGGTAATTATCTATATTAGTAATTCCAGAATTAGACTCTAGAACAAGAGTAAATACTAAATCGAGAATTCTATTTTTAATGGTTTTTAATAGCTTATTTGCTGTTAGTCAGTAGCACTAATTCTATCCAAAAAATCAAGTTCAGTTTGCAAAGAAGTCAAAGATTTCTTGAAAAGATTCATCTTCAGAAAGAATCCAGCCTTTATTTTTCTAAAAGAGTTTTTTTTATTTTTTTAATTAAAAGTAGTTCGTCTAGTTCGTCAACTATCGTCCCTGGTCAAAATGAATTTTAGAATAAAGTTTATAATGCAATTATTGTTTGTAATTGTCATCCTAACTGTAAAGCCCGTAAAGCTTGTCGTTGAATCTTCTTCTTCATATACTTCTTCCATTCACAGAGGATCAAACACCACTCCAAGAATTTTTCTCTCAAATTAACCAGGAAAATTTTCATCCGAATCTTTTAACGCCCATAATTCTGTCCCATACATAAGGACTAGGATGATTGAGGTCTTGTATAGCGTTTACTAACTGGTTCTAAATATTAGGCTTCTTGTTTCGTTTGGGGATCCACTTCTTCTAAGTGTATCGTGAACAGTGCCGCTCTCTATTGAGACCTGCTACCGCTCATTCTAAAGTCTTTTGCTAGAGACAGGACTGCTTTCATCCGATAATTCTGTGGTTAACCCTCTTATAGGAGTTCCATACGGACAGGAGCCTGTAAACCGGAGACCGTTCACTGTTTATTATCCAGGCTTTCTCTAGAAACAGGACTGTGTCCAACCGATACTTCTGTGGTTGCTCTTCTTCTAAGCGTACCACAAACAGGAGCCGTAATTGGATACCGCTCACCGGTTATTCTCTAGTTGCTGCTAGAGACAGAAGCAGACCACCTTTGGCTTCTGCTTGTTTCGTTTCGAGATCCACTTCTTCTAAGTGTATCGTAAACAGTGCCGCTCTCTCTTGGGACCTGCTACTGCTCATTTTCTAGTCTTTTACTAGAGACGGGACAGTGTCCAACCGATACTTCTGTGGTTACCCCTCTTTTAAGAGTTCCACGGAAGGCGCCTGTCAACTTGAGACCGTTCACTGTTTATTCTCTAGCCTTTCGCTAGAAACATTACTGTGTCCAACCGATACTTCTGTGGTTACCCCTCTTTTAAGAGTTCCACGGAAGGCGCCTGTCAACTTGAGACCGTTCACTGTTTATTATCCAGGCTTTCTCTAGAAACAGGACTGTGTCCAACCGATACTTCTGTGGTTGCTCATCTCCTAAGCGTACCACAAACAGGAGCCGTAATCGGATACCGCTCACCGGTTATTTTCTAGTTGCTGCTGGAGACAAAAGTAGACCACATTGGGCATCTTCTTGGTTATTTTCACGATCTCCTTCTCCTAAGGATGTCGTCGTGAACAGAGCCGCTCTCTCCTCCTCAGTATTGCCTACAAAGTATTATGAAATACCGTGTTAGTTTAGCTGATAAGTAAAAGGTAATAAAAAGGGAAACAAAAATTAAACTAAAGGTTGGTTGTTCTTCGGAGTTTGGTACTTTTAACCCAAGTTTTATTTTGCATCCCAAATTGGCGTCCGAGCCGAACAGCTCCGTCATAACAAAAATTCAAAAATGTAAGTATGTAGGAATTTTGTTGCTTATTGGTTGCTAATTTGTTATCCGTATATCGAATTCGTTGCTAAACGTTTTGACCTTGAAAAGGTCAAGTTTGTCAAAGAAAAGTTTTTGGAAAAACAAAGCAACTGAATCCTTAGCCTGAATTTGTTGCTTTACAAAAAAGTGCTTTTCCTATTTCTGACACATTTCCTTCACCGTATTGACACCAAAACAGTTATGCCAAATTTCAAAACACGAAACAAGATTATTTCCTTTTACAAAAAAAAACCTAAGATATGCCTTTATTGCATGGAGAAAATAACCAATAAAGTAACATCCACTGAAAATTAGGTCGATTGTTTGCATTATGCAAAACATATGAAAGACTATTCTGCATGAAATGAAAATTAATTCCAAAAACTTTACCCCAGAAAATCCTTCGAAAGTTTTCTTATACAATAACTTTGCTCTTCTATAACAGTTTCCATTCAGAGAAGCGCATTCCAAATAAGAAAACTGAAAATTGAATTATGTTTCATTTGATTACGTTTGTAGGCCATAAAAGTTTTATGAACTCAAAATGAACTCAATCCAAGGCAGAACATAAATTATTTTATGGTCGATGATGGTCCTTCTCCTTATCATAATATTCATATAAGAGTTATCCAGGACAAACACAAAGTAATTTTCTGCTTCACACGAACTTCCGCACTTTCAGAAAACACTTTTAGCCCACATCTTCTAAGAATTTCTGTTGTATGTGTGTTTATAGTAAAGATGTGTGGGTGTCTTCTATATTCCAAAACACTTTATGCTAAACATACATAATTATTACAAAGGAAGACCTACTAACGTCCCTAAATATACGCAACGCACCCTGCAGCTTCAACGAGTATATAGAAAGGACCCAACAAAATTCCCACAATTTCACATATCACTGAGTCCAAATGACGAGAAGACAAGAATGGCACACAATGAACCTGTGGTGTTCGGATGCAGATCATCGCCATTTCACCATCATCATCGCATCGCCATTCAGAAGCCCTAACAACCTCTAACATGACCAAGTAGATAGTTTTGCCATTTTTGGCTAACTTCGCATATATGGTGACCAAACACGGCAAAACACACACATTTTTATTGTGTACGATGGCAACTTGGGAATCTCCTTGGGTATATGTGATGTGGAACCTATGGAGCTGGGAGACATGAGTTCAGGCGATGCCTTTTATACAAACCTAAATCAGTTTAATAGACTGCAACTGGATATCTCGGTCGGTTAAGTTGCCCATTTAGGTGGAATGGAACGACATGATGGCTTGGCATAATACTTTGTCGCCAAAATGGTTCAGTTAACTCTTCTTCTTCTTGTTTTTTTTGTCTGATTTTGGTCACTTTCCGGGACACACTCACAATCTTTCATCGGAAAAATTCACATGAATGTGAAGTATAAGAGAGATTTGCATGTGTACCGCAAGTTCCCGGTAACATTATACCTTTTACTCTTCTATACATTGCTCGCACCCACTAGTAGCTATATGTACCGGCAATTTTGAGAGACTTCCTTGGAAGCGTCCATAAATGAGCTGAGCTGTGTGAGCTGAGCACTGCTTCGGGTTTGGGTACCTAATAGTAGTTGGTAATCTACTACCACAAGTTGCATACAGGTGTATTGCCAAATGACGTGTTAACAGCCATTAACAAGTCGAGGTTCTCTGAAGGGGATTTTTATGGCCTTTTTACAGGGATTCCGTTTAAAGCTGAAATTATTTTTTTTTCATTTTAGTTTAGTATATGAAATGGTTTTTTTTTACACAACTTACATACCATAGACTTGTTGTTGTTGTTAGTTTTTGATTTCTGGGAGCAACAACGTTTGGTTTGCGTGTTGACTAAGTAGCTTTTTAGCTGGTTTTCTTGTAGCTATTTGACTTCCTGGCGCAATAGCTGTATGATGACTGTTCTCTTTCTCTTTTATAGGGCGGTTACTTAATATTAACTATGTGCGATGCGATAATCCTTGCAAAGTTTTAATATAAAAGGAAGACTTTATTTTTTTTTTTCTTTTCTTTTCTTGTTGTTGGTTTGTTTTTGTTCCTGAGAAAAGGGATTTTCTGTCGTGTTTTGATTGAATTTTGATTGGGATTAAAAGTAAAACTAACATTCTTACATATGGAAGAGAAACTAGATTTTAATTACTCGTACGTCGTTAATGTGAAAATGTTAGATTTTTTTCGTTATTTTTTTTATGGACTTTTAATGCAAAACGAGGTGTAATTGTTACCCAGATTTGGGTTACTTAAACACGACAGAACAAAATAGTTGGCTAAGGTATGTAATTTTTAATTTTGGCTTTTGAAAAGGATATCATGATTCATTTGTGTCATAATGGAATTCACATATGGAAGCGGCTTCAATGATTCTGAAATGGCCACTTAATATTTATTGCAACTATTCCAATCACTGTAACTTTCCACATGCCTTAATTTATTTACTGTAGAAATGCATATTGCTTTAAATTTTGGTTCTGATCATTAAAATGCGATAATTGAGCTCGTTTTTGGTGTTGATAGTTTCGATACATTGTTGGAAGTAAATTTTTGTGTGTTCGCTCATATTTTTTCCACTCTCGCTTGTGCATTGGTTTTCAATTTTTTTTTGACCGCGGCTGCGTCTCAGGTAGCCCATCCGCTGAGTCCAATTTTGGCATACTCTTTCACACATATCGGCCGGTATCTCACGAATGAATGCATGGATGTTGGCTTCCAGTGCGTCAATTGAAGCGGGCTTGTCCCTATAGACATTAGCTTTGACATACCCCCAAAAAATAATCTAATGGTGTCAAATTGCACGATCTAGGCGGCCAATTGACCGGCCCGAAACGTGAAAATAACTGTTCACCAAACTCGCCTCGCAATTGCGCCATTGTTTCGGGTGCTGTGTGGCATGTGTCACCGTCTTGTTGAAACCACATATCATGCAAGTCAAGAACTTCCATTTCGGGCAAAAAAAAGTTTGTTATCATCGCTCGGTAGCGTTCACCATTGACAGTAACGCTGCGATTCGCATCATCTTTGAAGAAATATGGCCCAATAATGCCGCCGCCGGCCCATAAACCGCACCAAACAGTGGCTTTTTCGGGATGCATTGGTAGCTGTTGCAATGCTTTTGGCTGATCTTCACTCCAAATGCGGCAATTTTGCTTATTTACGTACCCATTCAACCAAAAATGAGCCTCATCGCCTCATCTATTGACTCGAAGTCAAAAAGTACTGCGGTTAATTATCTTGTAGTCAATTAACTGCATTTATTAACTGTTCAGTTAGTATTTTATTACTGACTGCTGACTTTAGTTTAACAGTAAAAGTACTTATATAAGTTAAAAGACTTAAGAAATTTAGTCTTTTAAATCAATTAACTGGTAGTATCGAAAAGACTGCAGTTTTTACAACCTTGCTGGTTTGTAATTTTCTGGAGTGCGGGGATAGCAGAATAATAAATAATCTCTGCACTTACCATTACGTCAGAAATTTAAGCAAAAGTATTACGACTCAAATCTTTTCGTTTAAAGATTAATGATTTCAAATGGCTAGCATATTGACATGGTGATACTCAAAATCGTAAATTTTTTGATAATACAAAATATTTCATACGAAATATTGCTACGAAAATCATTCTTTCGGTCACAAAGAAGATTTTGTTCCCAGAATAAATCAATACCTATTCTGCAGGCTCAGGTTTGTCTACAGCTGAAAAGTGAACAAATAACTGAATGTTTTGAAGCAAAAAAGGTTATTTTAATAAATTTTGTCATGCATTCTGTTTTTATTTGGATGATCTCACTTTTATTGTATTAACATCATGGGGTCCATTTGGATCCTAGAGCATGTTTGAAGACTCATAACCTTTTTGTTTCTTATTTTTGTCGCCATGACATTAATACTCAAAATTTGATTTTCTAATAATTTATTATTTATTAATTAATTAATTTAATTTATTAATTAATTATTAATTTTTATTTCAATGATAACACTAGTTTCCACGAAGAAAATAGGTACCTGTACAAAATGTTTTCATATGCTTCAGACAACAACGCTCAGCCGCACACTGCAGAAACGCCACCATCAACCTTCCCAATGGAGTGCAGCTAACCACCAAAACCGAGGTCAAATACCTTGAAGCGAAATTCAGCGAGCTATTCCATTTCAACCCCCACATAACAGCCGTTCTGAGGAAAGCAAACTTTGCCTTCCACCGGATCCACGCACTGATGCGGAAAAGAAACGGACTCAGTCAGAAGACTAAGCTACTACTAAACAAGCAGCTTATAATGCCTGTCATCACGTACAGCTCTCCGATCAGGTTCACGTGCGTCGTCGAAAACATACATGAGCAAACTGGCAATTCTTGAAAGGAAGATCCTCCCAATCTGCACTGGAATGAATTTCGACAGGTTAAGAAGAAAATATCCCAGCAACAATAGACTCTACGATGAAGCGAAGCTCCTCCAAATCGACAGATACCTTTGCCAATCTGGAATAAGATGTCTACAAAATCTGGAAAATCATCCAAACCCAATGATAGGAGGCATCATGAGAAGCCTAAGACACCACGACCCTCGATATCTAGAAGCTAAGGATCTACTCGATGAGGAACTGATCGACACCAATGCCGAAGAGGACATCCGATTCTACGCAGATTCTGGGTCAGCTCAATATCGTGGCTGAAACCCTCCCTCAAATCATCAAATTTTTCTTATCCCACTTTTGAGGAAAGGGGGCGTGACCCTTAACTAACATAATGTATGAATGTTTGGTTTTTAATATATAAAGGGTTTTCCAATAAGAGGTGTTATTTTGAATAGCCCGCCATTTCGGTAGTTGTCACTTTTGAAGCTGTCATTTTTTGACATTTGACAAGTAAAAACTACGCTATTAATACAAATGGAACGATACACCCTTCAACAACGCATTGAAATTATTAAAATTCACTATAAAAATGGTGAAAATTTGGCAGAGACGGTTCGTAAAACTCAAACATTTTTGGGTCGTCGTGAAGCACCTTGTCGGACCGCAATACAGAAATTGGTGGACAAATTCGAGCTGTTGGGACAAGTTAGTGATGTGAAGAATAAAACCCGTGCACGTCGCTCAAGAACAACTGAGAATATTGCTGTTGTAGCCCAAAGTGTTGAAGAAAACCCAGGTTTGTCCATTCCTCGTCGTTCTTTGGAATTAGGCATTCCACAAACGTCATTACACCGTATTTTGCATAAAGACTTGGGTCTTAAGGCTTATAAAGTTCAGTTAACACAAGAACTCAAGCCGGCTGATCATCAACAACGTCGTGTCTTTGCTGATTGGGTCCTTGAAATGCATGAAAATGAACCGGAATTTCATCGAAAAATCATCTTGACTGATGAGGCCCATTTCCACCTCGGAGGCTACGTCAACAAGCAAAACTGTCGCATCTGGGGCTCGGAAAACCCAAGAGTTATTGTTGAAAAGCCTCTCCATCCTCAACGCGTGACTGTTTGGTGCGGTTTATGGTCCCGCGGGGTCATTAGACCTTACTTTTTCGAAAATGAGGCTGGAGCAACAGTTACGGTCAATGGATTGCGCTATCGAGAGATGATTAATGATTTTTTATGGCCTGAATTGGATGGTATTGATCTGGACAACGTTTACTTTCAACAAGACGGCGCTACGTGCCACACAACCAATGAAACCATCGATTTTTTACGGGAAAAGTTTCCGGACCGTGTTATCTCTCGAAGAGGTGATCACAATTGGCCACCGAGATCTTGTGATTTAACACCTTGCGACTTCTTCCTTTGGAGCCACGTGAAAGATAAGGTCTACGCTAACAGCCCAGCGTCGATTCAAGACCTCAAAGATGAAATTCGTGAGGCTATCGAGGACATAGGGCAGCCACTTTGCGATTTGGTTATGGAAAATTTCATGAAAAGGATATGGTCCTGTAAGCGTGGTCTTGGCGGCCATTTGGCTGATGTTGTGTTCCATTATTAATGGCATACCTTCCTCTTTATAATGAAATAAACATCCGATCATTTATCTCCAAAAATGCCATTTTTCTTTGAATATCAAAATAACACCTCTTATTTATGTTAAGAAGGTTCACTTTCAAACGTAAAATAGTAGGTTCCTGGTCGATTTCGAAAAAGAAAATTTGCTTAAGAATTATTTCACCAACATTGTATCAGATGATGACACCCTCTTGCCTCACATTTAAAATAAAATTCTACAAAATTTAAGTTCCAATAACAATTCTTCGCTTTTTAGCATAAGTTCACACAAACTTCTGACAATCCCTCTTTTGAAACTAAACTGGAATTGTTTTTTTGTTTTTTTTTTGTAAAGAAAACCTTGGTGTTGTTAGCACGTTAAGCTCATATTTTACAACCAATCTTACAATAGCCTTTTTTCCATTCATGACAATATTCCTTTCATCTAATTTTCATACATCCTAAAGAAAAAAAACCCTTTAACAAGAATAACAACAAGAATAACCATCATTGGTTAGAGATACATTTGCCTTAGAAGCAAAAAAAAAAAGAAAACAAGCTCAAAAGCTTGCCGCTTCATCATGATTTATGGCCCATTCACTGAGACAAATCTCTGTTGTAACAATTACCACACATAAGTAGACCCCTTTTTTTATTTATTTTCGTTATTGTTGTCCTCGAAAGAGATACAGATTTTTTGTCATTATTTGGTTTGAAAAATTCATAAAAAAAAGATACTAATTTTCGGCACGTAATAATCTAACAGAATATGCTTTACTTTTACCAAACTATCCCCATCATGAAGAGTCCCATTTTTATAACCAAAACCAAAACCAAAACCAACGACGACAATGGAACAATGAAAATTCAAAATGTTCCTGGAATTGAAGGTATATGGCATCGCTGTATGCACAGAAACAGAAAGATAGAGAACAAACTAGAGATCCGCATGTAGAATCTAGTGTAAATGCGGTGACATTATTATAGAAGGTAAAACCTTAGATACAATTCCAAATAATGGTACATTACCAGCAACAGCAATAGCAAGCAGCGGGTTAATCCAGTTTCCTTCGTTTGTCGTCGTCATCTCCTAGCTATAAGTTGAAGAAGTATCTTTAGCAATTTATTTACTCTTCGTTTTCTTTGTAAGTTTTATTCTGTTGTTAGAGAGTTTTTCTGTCTCTGATTGTCATCTTCTTTGCCTCTCGGAAACCTCGCTCTTCTCCTAAATAGTGTTGTAGTTGGGTTGCTTTTTTGTTTAAAACGTGTATACAACCTTTTTAAACCTCGGCAAAGAGTTCTTTGTACTTTTGTCAAACTCCGGGAGGATGAAACAACTGCAGAGCCAACAAATGGCTTCACGTTTATTATTTACGACCAAAAAATCTTCCTATTCCACACTCCTTTCTGGATCGCTCTTCAAAGTTCTGTTTGTGTTCTATATAGTCGTGTTGTTGGTCGGGTCGGTCGGTGGGTCGTCTTCATCGCAACCTTGCGCGATGTGTATTTAGTTTTATTACGCTCAGTTGCGCTTATGCCATGTATCTGGAGCAATAAACAAAACATCCAAATGTCTATGGCGATAAGAATCTTCTATATGCTCTTCTATAAGTGAGTCTAGCAGCTTTGGAAAACTTACCTTCATCTGCAACCTAACCACGTTAGATTCATAGTCCTATAGTAGAAGTAGCCGTAGCCGCCACAGCCACTGCCACAACCGCCACCGCCACTGCCAACAACAACAACAACAACTGCCATCATAGTGGATGTATCTTATGCATGTCACATACAACTTGAGAGAAGCAAACCAAAAGACTAGTTGATGATGATATGAATCTTTTTTTTTCTTCTGTTACTAAGAAAAGCCTTTGTAGACCAGCTATAGTAGAGAGTCTACTATATCTTGTGTATATCTTTCGGTAAGCGGCGAGCATCTGGATTGATCTGTAGCACGAATCCATTGCTACTCTCCAAAGCTGGACCTGATCATCATCATAATCATGGGTCATCGGTGGCGAGTGCAGAAGCAAATGTATCCAGACGAAGAAGGAGGCGGGAGTAAAAAGGGGCTATACAAAAATGTGACTTCGATTGAGACCGAAGATTAAGTTATATGATTTGAGCGCATAACGAATATGTATCTTTGAAAAAAAAAAAATAAAATAAATAAAAACCAACAATACAAACAAAATAAAAAAGAAGTGCCGCAAGGTTCATCAATTGGACCGCAACTCTTTGTATAGCGAAAAACAATTTGTTTTGAAGTGTCATTGGAATGATGACACAAAAAAAAACATTAAGAGGTCACCCTCGAGTGCAATTACAGTGATGGAGAATTCTATCACGTTTTCACATCTTCTTTTTTTCCAATTGTTGTTTTTGTGTTGTCCCAATGGCGGGCGGGCGCGTGTGACATTGACAGAGCACTTGGGACAACCAACCAACACTTCATAGACACGTCATAGTTTTTTTTTTTTTTTTTTTTATGCGCACATAATGTCATGTTAGATACATTTTCAAGAATGAAAACAATTGTAAATGGATTGGAATTTATTTTGTTTTTAACGGATGAGGTCTTTGAAATCTCAAGACTCGAACGATAGATAAACTATGGAGATTGGGTTTGCACCTTTCTTTCTGATGCTTCGTTTATGCCTTTCAGAGAGAAGAATACAAAGGAAACGCGTGACAAATAACATGACAACTAGAAGAGGGAGGTATGTAATAGGGTCCTAAAGTTAGAGTATGGGTAATCGCAACGTATGCATTCATTTCCTATACACACAGGTGGATGGATTGGATATGCAAGTATTTCAAAAAATAATAGTTGGAGATGGTTTTTTGTTTATTTTTTGAACTTTCGAAGGAGAGAAATCTTATCCAAAAAGATTTCTAGTGAACGAAAAAAAACACACAAACTCTTGAGATTTATCAATCTGTCAACTAGAGAGTAAAATGCATGTCATTCGGGACGAACGACAAGTGAGTATAGAAGAGAAGAGCTGAATCGTCAGTATTTTTTCTTCCTGCAGTTGATGATGGTTGTTATTGCTGCGATGAATTCATAGATACACACAATGACAGTGATGAAGACGACAAGTGAAGTGGTGCAGAGAGAAATTTGTTTTTTCTTCTTTTTGAAACGTTTGCCGTTTGATTTGAATTTTGTCTTTTTTTATTTTTTTAAATAATAATTTTTTTGTATTTCAAATCCAAAAGATAGGTGAATTGGGAATTTGGATTTTTATTTTTTTGTCTTACAAGACAACTATTATTTGAAGTTTTATTTTGGGGAGATGATTTTTCAAATAATTTGTTGGGGGACTCTATTAGGAACTACAGCGGCTGGGGTGTCTGCTATGTTATAAAGTCATGTGGAGGTGATTTGTAATGATGTTACGGAAAAATTACGATTAATGGGAATGGATTTTTGAATGCATTAGGATATTTCATTGGCACACGAGATGAATAGATTTGGATGGCAGTTGTGTTCAATCATTTGGAAATGATAGATAATAGGGAGTCAATCAGGAATTCCCTCCAACCAAGAAAATCAATTAAGATTGTGGGGCACTTGGTGGTGGATCTTTTTTATTTTTTATTCAAAATGCTAAAAACAATTTTTGTACATAAAAGTTGGTAGCAATACGAATATATTGTCTTTGGATTTTTTTTTCTATACCAAATTCAAAAGCAGTCAGCTTTCAAAAGCAGATAGAATTTTGACTGATTTTTAATTTCGATAATTTTAATATTGAATTTTAGCTGTTTCAAAAGCAGGTCTAGGATAATGTTCGGAAGAAAACCGTTTTGCAATAATAAGAGAAAGCCAACTGGTATGGTCTCAATGTTTTCTTCAGGTACTTTGACTGGTTACTATGCTTCCTCGATAGTGACGTTGACTCCAGTGCAGATATCATTATTAATTTAATTATTTACGGTATGAGTAACTTTATTACTAAAACTATCAAATCGAAAGAAAATACATGTCTTATTCGAGCTGTAAAGAGGTTATCAGGGTTAGAGAGGTAAGCTTTTGACGCCCTTATTCGACGAACGAAATTTTTGCATGACCAAAAACTAAGACAAAAAATACTACAATGTCTGTCATTTAGTACAAATTTTTGGTCATTTGTAAAAAGTATCGAAAATTCCACGTCATCTTCGGTTTCAACGCTTGTCTTCAATGACACTCTGAAGAAGGCGAACCTCCTCGTAAGGTAGTTTGCTGCCAACTCTACTTTGCCTGAAAGTGTTATGACTCCTCCTATTACAGTGGAACAAATCCTAACACCGTTTTGGAGAAAGTAAGGTTGTTGCACTTGATATTTCAAAAGCGTTTGATAGAGTTTGAAATCAAGCTTTCTTATCAAAAATGTGTGCAATTGGTATTGACAAATCCTTTATTCGCTGGATTAGAAATTATCTTTCGGATCTTTCAATACAAGTGGTATTGGATGATAAAATAAATGCTGGTGTGCCCCAGAGCTCCCGTCTTGTCTATGACTTTCTTCCTCATTTTTATAAATGATCTCCTTTCTGAAACACCTAACCCACTAAATTCTTTTGCTGATGATAGTACTGTCAGCTTTTCTTATTGTTTTATTGATTTACATGCATGTACTTCAGATAGGGAACTTCAAAGGCAAAATATGGTAGGCTTCTTAAATTCTTCCCTCGCCAGTATTGTCGTGTGGGGAGTAAGAAACCGCTTAGAATTTAATGGTTCTAAAATACAATGCTCCTTACTATCGTTAAAGCGGAACCTTTCCCTCTTGCCACTATCCATGTGTGGCACCTGCATCGAGAAAAAACGAACAGCTTTCCATTCTATGTGCGTTACAAACCACCTTTTGTGAAACGAACATATATTCGATGTTGCCAAAAATGCTGCAAAATGCTTAGGTTTCTTCCGGTGATGCAAGAAATTTGTCTCCCATTGTGATCTAGCAACTATATATAAAGCGTTTATTCATCCAAAGCTCTCAAACAGTTCCACCGTAATACTGGCACTTCGAGGAATGCTTATCAGTACACCCTTGAGCCAAATTTCGGACGTACCGTAAAATACAGAGATTTTTTCATTAGTCGTACAACGCGAATGTGGAATGCATTAATTGCTGGTTGGAAGATTAAACTAGGATGTTCCATTATCATACAACCTTTTCATGCTTAAAGCAATATTAGTGAGAACACCGGGAGAGTAAAAAGCAAGTTGTCAGTGGAATATTTCAAAATATTAAAACGGAGGAGGTGGAGATGTGTTTGGCTGCTAACGGAACGGACACAAAGTGCCTATATATGATTTGGTAATAGAAGGGAGGTCCAACACGTAACGATGGACAGATTTACTTTGAGGTGGTCCACTATCAAATCGCACAATGACGAAGATGTCAAACAAAGAATATCCTTTGCTCTCTCTCAAAAAAACAATGAGACCCTACGACCTTAATCACTCCAGTTCTGCTAAGGCAGAGACATGGACATTGCAAAGATCGCATGAAGATCACCAAAGTGATCGAATTTATATTCGAGAAGTAAAATTTAACAACGAGCTCTTCGGGCCTTACAGCGAAATCAACCTCGATAAAAAGCTAAAAATACAACGAATATTCTGGCACACCAGCCCGATGAGTCTTTGTATCGAACCTCGATAGACAAATTAAGACGACAAAGGAAGACCTCATCTTAGAAGATTCAATCAGGTGGATGACTAATGTCAACCAACTTGGTGTACATTACTGGAGGAAGTTATCTGAGGATCGGTCTGTTTGTAAACTTTTTTTGTATCCAGGCCGTAATCTTCCCTGGATAATAAATTAATAAATCATCGACACCTTAAGAAAATAAGTAGAGAAATGTAATATAAACAAAAACTAAACAGTTAACTTCTCTGGAACAAACTCGTTGAAATGACTGTGAATTATAATCAGTCATTCCAATATGTCATCTTCCTTCAAAAATTGAACAAAAAATTCAAGAAAAAAAAAAAAACATCTTGGAAGATGATAAACCACTTACCAAATCCCTTAATAAGGCTTGTTTTCATTCCGGAAGATTAATTTCTCCTTAAACCATCATCGGTCTTCATAAGACCGACCAAAAAAAACTGGCTGTTTTTCTTCGATTTGACACATGACGTTGAAATTATGTATATGAAAGAAGGTATCTCGCTAACATGCGATTTCACATGGTTAAACATTGTGCTCGCACTTAAGGACGACTTCAAGCATCATTCTACCCCTAATGGCATTTTATATTCTAAGCTTCTCTGCTGCGTACGATCAAAAATTCCTCTCAAATGCCACCAATAATTAACTCAATCTGCCGGTAGTTTGTAGTTGGATGAAGTAATCTTCCGATCGAGAGATTTGTGATCCAATTTAAACGTCCCCCCATAAGAACACTACATACAAAGTAGTCTCTCTCTCTCTCTCTCTTCTACTTCAAGTCACACGCAAAAACAAATTTGTCATAAACTGCTTATGTGCTGGGGCAGTAATAAATCATCTGCCCAGAATATGTCATGGAGGAGAGGATGCTATCAGTGAGGTCCAGCAACATCAAAAATAAAAAAAAAAATTATGTTAAACCAGGAAGGAACTTTTCCCAATATTCGTCTCTCTCTCTCTCTCTCTCTCTCTCTCTCTCTCTCTGCTTCTTTTCTGTAGACGTTAACGTATCCATTCAAGCCAGGTTTAGGCTTATCGTATGCAAAAGGCGCCTTCACATGGACGACCAAAGAAAAGTGATTGATAATTAATGAGTCCTTCTTATCCTGGGCGCGACATCATCACGACACTATATGCAACTACATGGTGTGTCTCTTGCAACAAAAACCAACTCCATCACACCGATCTGCCTGATGTTTCCGCGAGAGTCGAGCTCCAGAGACCATGATGGTAGGCTTGTAATGATGAAGTCATATTTTTATCGCGTGGCAATTTGTCAGGGAATTGCATGCTGAGTCATTAGAAGTGTGTTTTTTTTTTCTGTTCATTTCGTTGTTTCCTTTGCATTCATATACTCGTTTTTCTTGTTTGGACACAAAAAAAAAAAACATCAGTGTCTTTCTATTGGAGGCTCCCAAAAAATATTAATTGGATCACGCTACTCCAGAGATGCTTCCTGCTTCGATACACTTTGCTTACAATTGATGCCTTAATGAGATACCGCATTGTGTGTGCAGTAAAGTATTCGATTTGTAACGCCAGCATCTTATAAAAGATACAAAAGTAAATAGAAAATATAAAAAAAAAAACACACACAAAATGTATCTTTCATTGAATAACATGTATCTATCACTCAATAGATTGTTGAGAATATCATTTAAGTTGGTTTAATGCCATTCAGATACTTTCACAATCCAATTCAATAGCAAAAGATACATCTATCGTTGTCAGTAATTGTTTGGATGGGACATTGATATGTCATAAACTTTTCATCCAATCTCTTTTGATGGTTTTTAAGTTTATTTTTTTTTTTTTTTGTGTTTGGAGATGAATCTTGTAGATAGATTTGCACTTTCTATCGTCAATAAATTTTCTCAATTTTCGTTTTCTTTTTTTTTTCATTTTTAAAAAGATTTTGAATTGATTTTTTTTTAGATTTTCTTTTAATTACTTTAAACAAATGGTTCGTTTGGTTGGTTTTTCTTTTTGTCATTCATTCATTCAAATCACACCAATTCACAGTCCAAAAGGGGAGTGGTCTAATTAAAATATGAAAAGAATCTATAAATGAATGTTCGTTCTATGGCCAGGTCATCAGCATATATCCAGCACAGTGGCAATATGGCATCCCATTGAGTTGGATTTCTGGTCAACAGGTTGTTAATTTGTCATTGAATTAACAAAACAATAGTTTTGACAATTTGTTTATTATCTTTTAAAAAGATATTTTTACTAATTCCCTTATGTGTTCTGTTTTTTTTTTTTTTTTTTTATTTCTGTTCTGTTTTGTGTTTTTTTTTTAATTTATTGTTTATTGATAGAATGTAGGTAATTTGCTGGGAATTACAATAGCTTTAGGGCTAGATGATCGATAACAGTAGCTTTTGTTATGAATTTCTATTGACACGAAAGTTTAAGTGTTTTAGTAAAATGAACAAATCGATTTTTTTTGAAACACCACAGGAGGGAAAGTGTTTGGAAATAATTATACTCATTTGAAATGTCTTCTTTAAAAGGATATCGGTTGTCTTATGGTAAATGTAGTCACAAAATTTGATCGATACAATAACTGTATGATAATGAAAAGAATAATTCTACTGAAATCAATCTTTCAGGAACTTGGATTTTGTTACCAAAATTATAAATTTCATCCCTAAGGGGAAGCAGTCTTACGTTAGAATTTGGTTTTCTTTGTTTAAAAATTGATATTTCCCTTGCAGACAATTTTTGGAATTTAAACTCTTGACTCAAAATTACTTTGTAAGTATGAATTCCTCAACAAAATGCCGCAACAGCAACAATATGCTGCATAAACCAAAAGACTTCAAAACAAAAAGACCATACAGCTTTCTTCTTAAGACATTATAGAAGATTAATTGAATGCCACATTGGCTAAAAGTGAAATAGTAGATGTTGTTCTATTACAGGCCTAGAGGCTTCGGAAACCAATTGATTTTCAAACAGCTGATTTTTCGTTTAAAACATTAAGAGTCCTGATTTAGCAGTGTTTGTTTTGAAGCCCAAGCGCTGGTAAAACTCGCTTCGGGCAAATATCTGTGATAAAAACTTCGCATAAATGAGGTAATTATCGGGACGGTGCACAAAAAACGCTGCTGTAATACTCAAAAAATATGTGGGCTTTGAGTAAAAAATCAGGACTTTATAACCTCAAGAAATTCAAAAACTCATATTTTCCTCATTTTCTCAACTTTGATATCAATTTCAGACCATGAAGTTAAAATAACACGTTTTATTTTTAATTTATTTTATTTCCAAATCTAACTTAATGAAATTTGGTTGAAGATTGACTGAGAAAAAAATCAAACGATTTCAACCCAAAAAGACAAAAGAAAAAAATAAGTACGTTAAAGTTACAAAATGTTCTTATAGGAAATTTGTTCTAGTTTCCAAAACTGTCTTCAAATTTGATTTACAGTTATTGGTTGCAGAGAAATTGATGTTTAAAAACAGAAACGTCATTTTCTACTCAAAGACCAAGAAATGGGTTACAAAAAAAATCGCATCAACATTTTATAAATAAGAAATTAAAGCTGAATACATAGGCTTTCCAAACTTGAGCTCAAAAAAAAAAAAATTTATAAGCGAACCATCTCGAATCCATTTGTGAGCCAACGATTCCGTTCTCCACTGGTAGCTGGTCGAGTCCGACGACCAAAGCAGGCAATTTTGTTAGTTTTTTATTGAATCTTGATGAAACTATTTCAAGTTTCTGAAGGTTTTATAGCATGTACAGTTATGTGTGATAATCAAATGAACTGAAGATATAGTTTCTGTCCATCAACCAACTATGTTTTCTTCTGCTGATGATTATATCCGTGCCTAATCCAGATCAGGGGTTCAAAAAGCACATATAACTGTTCAAAAAAAATAATATAGAGCGAAATCGCAATATCTTATCCCATGTTAAAAATTTTAATCCACCTCCTAAACGAACAAATCTGGTTTGCAATCCTCCCAATATTGCTGATAGAAATACCTGTTCCGATTCAAACCGCAGCTTTAACAAATACCAACTCCGCACCGGAACTTATCAAGGCTGTTTCTAAGCCAAAAATCAATTTTCATTTCCCGCCTGGACATTGATACTGCATCTGATTATATTATCTCTCACCTAGTTCCATGTAATGCCATACTCACATATACAGCTATTAAATGTTCAAAAATAAGTAAGCAAAACAGTTTTGTTACATCATTGACTCATTTAGCAATATTAGTAACTGGCCTCAAGAAACTCTAGTTAAGGAATTTATTTCCACAAATAAACGATCATCTAAAATTCCACTATCAAAAAAACTCAGTAGGATTACCGTCTTCTGCCAAAACTTAAGAGAGTTTCGTAGTAAAACCGCTAACATCTTTATGAACTCTCAAGCATTTAAACATGATATATTTGTTTTAACAGAAACTTGGCTAAACCGTTTTTGTTAAGAGTTATTAGTTTATAGAAAAGATCACCATGTTGGAAATACAAAAAAAAAAAACTGGGAACAGGTGTCTTCGAAATAAATTTGTTTCTTCTTCTATTGTATTCCCCTTTAAGCTCTCAATTGATTTGATTTGCGTTAAACTATCGTAGAAAACAAATTTGTTTATATTTCAAACGCATATATTCCTCCAAAAAGTTCAGCCTCCATTTATGCTGAGCTTTCCATTGCATTAGACTTCGTACTTGACCTGTTTTGCTCCAACAGCAACATATTACTTCTAGGAGACTTCAACTTACCACACATCAAGTAGTTTTCATCTGAAGTTGAAACATACCAAGAAGCTTCCTTGACTTCTTCACAAACGGAACTTGTTTTTTTAAATGAAATTTGCTATACTGGCTTACAGAAAATAAGCTGTATTAGAAACTCTAAAAATCAAATTCTCGATTTGGTATTTTTGTCTGACACTAGTAGTACTGTTGTTCTAGAGTCTAGAACTGGAATCACTAATCTAGATAATTACCTTTGAGTGGTGTAGTCATATTATCGATAACAGTAATGCCTTTGATTGCTGATATACTTTTGACTTCAGAAGAGCTAATTTCCAGTTGCTGTCTGAAAACTTATGTAGATATGAAATTACTGACATAATTTCATCTTCTAATATTGACAAAGCAGTTATAAGTTTTTGCTTTTCCAACACTCTTATAATTAAAAAATCAAAAAATACGAATTTCAGCCACTCTTGGTATATATTGGTTATTTTGGTGTTTGGCAAACGGAAAGAATCCCGTTATTCAAAATCCAAAAAATACGAAGAACCAAGAATCCCGAAAATCAACCATCTCGAAAACCATCAAGAACCCAGGTTCACAAAATCCCGTAAACATAAAATCCTGATAATCTAACCCAAATCTCGCCCAAAAGCTTATACTGTCATTAACCCGTAAAAAAGATATATATTAAGTCTTTAGATCTCATAAATAAGGTTGTTTCTAAGCCTTAGTTGACTTATTTTATAAAATTTATATCACCAGTTCCGACTTGTACCTGCATATCCATCACAAGTCTATTTATTTAGTTTGTTTACATTTTGATGTCTATTCCATTTTTGATTGCTCCAAAAATGCCTTCATTAATCATCACACAGCATCCCGAAAGAATTCCAACAGGAAACTCTATTCCATTCATCATTGCTCGCGATTGTGTTTTCCATCTTTTCAAACAAAAGACCCCCTATTCATATTGAATTGTGTTTGTCTGTTTGGTTTGTCAAATGCTGTTTCCAAGTTTGTTTACATTTCTTTCATTTTCAAAAGTCAAAGAAAAAGAAAAGAGGAAATACATTATAGTTCAAGAAAACCAAAACAAAACAAAGAAACAAATATGCGTGTTTGGTTGTTGAAGATGTAGCACCCTATAGTCAGGTATACCTACTATTGCGTGTCACTAATTCTAGAACTCCTATACTCCAATTGCATACATGAGTGACAACAGCGTCCACAGAACACCTCATTTGGAGCCCTTCGAGCATGTAGCATGCTGCGGCTAGTTAACTCTGACGCCCTGTTTCTATGCTATATCATCGCGGTACCTACCTACTTTTTTTTATACAGAATGGTGTTGTAGGCCCCCCCTATAATCTCACAGGCTTCAGCGGTAGCCCCATGCGCACTTTAGTTATGCAAATATTGAAACAATTCCATTCCACAACAAACATAGAAGTTTTTTTTGTTTTTTTTTTTTTTTTAAGTCAGCCTACTTCTGGACGAGCGAGGGTGGTGGAGGAGGAAGATGAAGAAATAAGGTGCACTCCTATATAGGTGTAGAGAGTTTATTGCAATCACTTAATCTATAGTTTTGGAGTGACCATATGTTTTGAATTTACCATTTTTGGTAGCTTTTTTAAAAGTGACCAATACTGAAAAATTGGTGTTTTTGGGGCCTAAAAATAAAATTTTTATAGATCTTCACGGCTAGTTGTTCAAAAATAAGAGAGTATAAGGCTGGAGATCAAACAAAAAAAAAACGTGTGGGTATTTATGTACGCGCGCCAGAAGTTATACTTCCTATCATTATTTATTTTACACAATTTAAATAAAAAATGTATTTGATTTTATTTTTACTGAGATTTTATTCTTTCTATTGATACCTTAACGGTCAAGTTTAACTAATGTTAAAAGCTATTTTGTTAAAGTGAAAGGGATATTTTGATTTTTTTTCGAATTTATACTATTTTTGATATTATTTCATGATATTGCGAAGCTTGTGAGTGTCTTTTTGAAACAAATTGTATATCAAAATAATTGTTGACATTTTGTAAGAAAATTAAAATTATTTAAGCAGATTTTATGAATGGTACAATTGGTCAAAGGAGCATACAAAGTTCATTTTGTTCGATGTTTTTTCTGTAATATATCATTCACAGTCCTTGTTTTTAATTCAATCAATAAACTTTGTATGGCATTGTTTAAGAGAACAGACACATCTTCAAATTAAGCTAAAAATATATTTCAAATTATCATTTTTTTCATTAAATTTTGTAATTTTGCAGCATTCATTAAAAACATATTTTCACTAAACGTCCTCTGTGGCAATTTTTAATAAAATAAGTGTCCAATATTTTTATACAGAATTATAGACCAACATTTTATCTAATAGAATCTGTTCAATTTGTTAAAATCCTGCAACTAAAATTCAAGTAACAGATTTTAATATCCAATGAAATAATTTTTATTTAAATTTTTCTCTCTAAAATCTGTAAATGTGCATTTTTATGTTTAAAAATTTTTATGGCCTATCAAGAGACCTTAAACCAATAATATTGTGGAACATGGTTTTATAAAATTCAAACAAATTTTATACCATTTTGCAAAAAGAATAAGAAAACAAAAATTGATTTTGCTCTTAATCACCTTTTACTCATTACTTTTATATGAAACTGTCACAAAATTACACCATGTTGTAGCCTAATATTTCATCTAAATTTAGACATCTCAATTTTTAAAATCCGACAAGAAACAAAAAAGTTACAAGTTTTATAAGCGAACCATCTCGAATCCATTTGTGAGCTAATGGTACCGTTCTGCACTGGTGGCTGGTCGAGTCCGACGACCTAAGCAGACAATTTTGTTGAATTTTGTTGAATTTCGGATATAGCCCTTTTCCAGTTTGTGAAGCAAATTAAAGGTTATTTTATCATGATGCTCAATAAAGTTGAATCATAGTTTTATGAGGCTTATCTAAATAGTAATTAGACACTGCGTAGATAAAACTCTTTTTACCGTTATGTCGGCTCACAGACTACATTAAACTGTCAAAGTTTGTACAAAAATGCATTTACCCAATATCTAATGGCTGTGTAAATTTCAAGTTCAAAAACATAAAAATAAAAAAGATAAAATTAAAATACAGTTGAAAACGGTCAAAAAACTTGGATTGAAAAATCTTGTTTTTACTGTTATTAATTGAAAAAAATGTTTAAAAATCTATTTTTTTCACACGTTCATAGACAACACATAAGCCTAAAAGTTGTTTTGTCAAATATATTTTTCCCGTTATTCCCTGATTTTTAAAATCAATTAAACCACCCACATAAGCTTTCAAAAACGTATTTGTTTTTCAAAGCTACAAAAAACCATTATGGATCATTTTATACGAAATCCGTATTAGACGCCTAATTTTATTTTTTATTATCTTCTAATGTACATTATTAGTTTTTCAAATAATTATCAACTGCATTCATAATTACATCATTTTCAAACGTCCAAAAAAATATTTGATATTGGAAAATAATTTTTAACTTGAAAAGTTGAGTTTTTAGAATTTTTTTGTTTACAGGAACTCGTCATTTTTCAATTTATCTATCCAAATAAATTTATTTCATGATTCTAGCCCTTACGCTTTTCGAGATGTACAAAAAAAATGTTTGTCTTTTGCCCCATTTTACCCTAACTTGCCGGTGGAATTTCGAAAAATCCCATTGTATCAGAACCTTACATTATACCACCTATCTTTTGGTGTATTTTTGTTTTTAACTATCACTTATAGTGTAGAAAATAAATCAGTCAGAATATCGATAACAATGGCTGACTTCTGTAATTTAATAAATTTATTGTGTTTCACGCAAAATGAAAAATAAAAAGAAAAAAAAACCCAGTATAAAATGTAAGTGTGTTGTTGCTCTTTACCTACTTATAGTGTCTGTGTGAAAAAACCAGTAATAATGGGTTGAAAAAAACTGGTTTAATATTTTTATAATCGCCGGCAAAGAAGTATAACTTCAAAAACATTTAGATACCTGAGCATTTTTTTTTTTAACTTTTTTTAGTTTTCCGTAGAAAATGTCAGTTTTAACGAAAAAGTGAATAACACCAAAGATGTTGAAAATTTAATTCTCTACTCAATCTTTCAAACAATTTTGGTGCAAAAGCAAGAACTGTGGAGTTACTTTTCAACAAATAAACAAATTCTCTGCACAATTCAATTGACAAAAATATGGTCACCTTATTTCGAATAGAAAACGCGGGCGGAGGTAAAATCGTCTATGCCAAAGCGTCGCTGTTTCATATGCTTATATTTATGTAAAAGTATTGGTATATTAAAGTTAGTACCCAGGGGCCAAGTGCAACCGTTCAATTTGGTTTTTAACGCGATGTTGTAGGCTCACACGCAATCCTGAGGGAAGTAGACAGCTCGCATACAGTTCCTTTCAATATTTACTCAATGCTATACCCATGGTGTTGGCACCGCATGTTGTGCAAGTGGCTCGCTAGGGGTGAGATAAGAGTTCATTCACTCGCTTCTCTTTTCAGGAGCATGTCAGCATGTCTGCTATTCTACAAGTTCGGTGTACTATGTAATTGTGGCAGCAATAATGTCGATTTTTGTTTTGGGCTTCTGCAGAATTTGCAATTTATAATGTTCCCCTTTAGGAGTTTTATTTTTGAAAAGGTGACAAAAAACCCACCTACGTAAATTGTACCAGATACGACAAGGAGGTGGTAAGAGTATGCATATTCTGGAACAAGTCATATGTGAGTATATTCTTCCTGTTTGTTCTTTGACTGGCTATAATGTGGCAAGTCAGAAAGATGAATATCAATCCCGGACTCTTTTTTTTTTTTTGGTTAAAGGATGTAACACGCATCTCTGGCTCTAAGGAGTCATAGATGGCGTAACATGCACCACATGACCAGGTTTCGTGACAAAATGCATAGCACTAAAATAGAGTTGAATCGAGTTGAGTTAGCAGAGGATTCGACACAAGCCAGCGAGAATCCAGGAAGACTATAGAAGACTCCATGGCGATTAATTGAGTTCATCGTTTGATGTTGCACCATGAC
Organism: Meliscaeva auricollis; assembly: GCA_948107695.1. Taxonomy (NCBI): domain Eukaryota; kingdom Metazoa; phylum Arthropoda; class Insecta; order Diptera; family Syrphidae; genus Meliscaeva; species Meliscaeva auricollis. Next base: position 26,453,178 of record OX403619.1, on the reverse strand, counting down.
CGGGGAAGAAGATTTGTTTCCATGCAGCTTTATTTTGTTTACAGAGGCGATGTGCAACACACGGCAGCTACAATATAGGTAGACGAAGAGAAACAGATGATGATCTTGTTGCGTTTTTAGATTTGTGTTTGTTTGTTGTTTTTTTTTCTTTTTCGGAAGGCACCTCTTTGCAAGTTACAGAGTCAGCATAAAGGTGTTTGATGTTAGTTAAGGGGTCATGCGGTGACTGTCTCGAATGTCTAATGGTGCAAATGAACATGCAATCGGACTAGGTATGATGTTAACACAGTCATGTTTAACTGACTCTCTTTTTGAGTGGGTTGTTGTTGTCGGGATACAACTTCTGTTGTGTGAATAATAATTTTTGAAAAATCATGAGAAAAATAAAATTTGGAAAAAAAAATATAAGTTGAAGAAAAGAGACTTGAATAACTAAGGTATCCAAATTAGTAGTAGGTACCTAAGAGCAATTTTATAAGTAAGACCATAAAGTAATGTAAAAGTTATTATCAGGAGAAAATAACAACTTTTCAGATGGTTTTACCATAAAAATCACACATTTCTTAGATATCAGCAGCCCATACATGTTGAAATTTGAATGTCCATTTGTGTCAATGGCTGATCAACAAAAATGTCAACTTGTGTCATTCGTTTGTTCAGCGAGAATTAATTCATTTTGTTTAATTAAAAAAAAAAAAAATGTTACGTATACGCCACAGTGACCGATTAAATTTAATATATCAAACAACACCCCTATTACAGAATCTGTCGAATATTTTGCAGCGGGATTCACACAAGTTCTTCTTCTTCTTATGATGGCTCAACTAGAGCGTGGTGCTCCTAGGCCTTTCTCAATTCGCCCCTCCAGCTGACTTGATCCCTAGTCTGGTGTCTCCAGTTTCGTACTCCCAGCTGGCGGATGTAAACGAAGTTGTTCGTATGATTTATGAGGATTTCCGATTTCCTAGTTTGGAAAATATCATTTCTCATTTTTTTCATATTTCTAACAGGATACTACATAGTAACACAGGTGATCTAGAAAAGCTTTATTACCTGCTGTATCAATTGATAGAAGATACCTAACATTTGCTGATGTATCCGACCAAAATTGTCTGCAGTGATGAGGACTATCACGGGTGGAGCATGCGTTATTAATTTTCACTATCCATCTAAACTATTAACACCTCTATGGAGTGTCAATTTAGGCTTTGAGCATGCAAAAGAGCAGATCTATCCTTGAATTGGCGGTACATTTTAATCGCTGTTTAGCTTTTTAATGGTCATTGTTATTCCGTATAAGGTAAAGTAAGCTTGTTCTTATGAACGGTTAGTCGTTCAACCCATAAGTTGTGTATCAGAAACGACTGCAGGGTTGGTAAGTATCGAAAACGTTGGGGGTAGGTCAGGTATTAGAATTGTTAACGGTGGCATTTTGGTCTGCTCTCAGAAATAAGAGAACCAGTTTTACTTATAGAACGGCATTTGATGAGTGTGGTATAGCAAACCGTGACATTGGCGTTTTTATTAATATCAGTACACCGGGTCTGGTATTGTAGATTATGTGTAAAAACAGCACCGGTTCTGATTTCAGATTAGTTGTTGGTGGATCTGGTATCGGCAAGTATCGGTTCTGGTGTGATAAAAGGCTGCATTTTTGAGAATATTTCATATTTATGCTTTAAGAGCCTAGAAGCTTGTAAGATTCTATCTTTTTTTCTTTACATTTGTGTTTATGCCTCTCCGTGTGAGGGTTAATAGACGACCGACGATCTTATTTTGATCTCTATACTATGCCTCTGCAGAAATACACTTTGCACCAATTTAATAGGCAGACTTTTATATCTGAACCATTGGAGAAGTAGACAGTATTTTTTTTTAGTTTCGCAGAATCAGAGGCCAAGGTTCACGCTCTGGACTTGAGACAACTTGAGATAGCTTACTTAATTAAGGTGGCGCTTACAATCCAGGCCTCAGCCAACATGCCTCTCCAGCCACTCTGTCCTTAGCTAGCCACCTCCAGTTACGCACGCCAAGTTGGTTGAGGTCGTTCTTCACTTGTGTGCTGGTATACCATTAGGGAAGGATTCGAAGGCTCGTCGGGTTGGTGCGTTGATGTCCATACGCTCCTCGTGTCCCAGCCATCTCAGCTGTATGTCCAGCTTCTTGACCAGGTCAACGTCGCTGTGCAGCCCGTAAAGCTCGTTGTTGAACCTTCTTTTCCATACTCCTTCGATAAACACAGGACCAAAAATCACTCAAAGAATGTTTCTCTCAAAGCAACCAAGCAAATTTTCAGCCGAATCTTTTAACGCCCATGCTTCTGCCCCATACACCAGGAGCGGGATGATTAAGGCCTTGTATAGCGTTTCCTTGTTTCTATGAGAGATTGCTTTACTACTTAAATGCCTCCTCAGCCCGAAGAAACAGCGATTGGCAAGATTAATTCTCCGTTTGATCTCTTCACTGATGTTTGTTTTTTGAGTTTATAGTGGATCCCAGGTAGACAAAGCCTTTGACTGCTTCGAAGTTATAACTATCCATCGTGATGTTTTGGCCGATTCGTTGATGTTGAGTTTCCCTTCTCGTTGATGGCACATACTTCGTTTTGTCTTCATTGACAGCCAATCCCATTTTTTCCGCCTCCGATTCAATACTGGTAAATGCACAGCTCGCTTTGTTCTCCCGATTATGTCTGTGTCATCTGCATAAGCAAGTAGTTGAACGGACTTTTGATAAATTGTACCAGTCGTGTTAACTTGTGATCGGCGTACAACTGCTTCAAGAACGATGTTAAATAGGTTGCATGATAACGCGTCTTAAACCTTTCTCAACATCAAACGGTTCAGAGGTGTTCTTTGACTTTGACGGAGCAGCGAGATTTCTCCATTGTCATCCTGCACAAGCGGACGAGTTTGCCAGGGATGTCGAGATATGACATATAGCTCTGTTTAACTCGTCTCTATTCACGCTATCATACGCGTCTTTAAAATCGATGAAGAGGTGGTGTGTATCAATCTAAAGTTCCCGGGTTTTTTTCTAAAATATGTCATAGTGTGAACATTTGATCGACTGTTGACTTGCCTGACCTAAAACCTCACTGATAGGGGCCAATCAGATCGTTGACAAGAGGTTTTAGGCGATCACACACTATCAACGACAGGATTTTGTATGCTACGTTTAGGAGGCTAATTCCTCTGTAGTTGGTTCCTACATGATAGACCGCCTCCTTTCTTTGTGGATGGGGCCAAATTTCTATTCATCGGGCATGCTTTCATCCAAACAGATCTTACAGATGAGGTGGTGCATACACCATACTAACCCATCTCCTGCTGTTTTGAACAATTCGGTTGGTAAGCCATCCGCACCAGCAGCTTTATGCGACTTAAGCTTGGCAACCGCTGAGAACACTTCATCTAGGTTAGGTGGACGGAATAGTTGGCCATCAACGTCCAAAATAAATGGATTAACAGTGGAATGTTGGCTATCTTCGCCGTTCAGGAGTCTAGAAAAATGTTCCTTATAGATCCTCAGCACTGACTGAGTGTCTACTACCATATTCCCACTATCATCTCGGCAGGCTTCTGTTCTGGCCTTGTAACCTTGAGTAGATCTTCTTACCCTTTGGTAGAATTTTCGAACATCCCCTCTGCCAGTACAATCCTCAATAGATAGCTTGTTTCTTGTGAAACAGTGTCACTATTAGCAACACATTACCTATCTTCCCAAGGCATAGTATGTACCTACCTGCTTCTATACAAAAAAAACGTTGCAAGACCCCACTGCCAGTTAATTTCCTTTGTCCTGGGTCGAGAAACACTTGGACTTATTTTGCTAAAATAGTGTGAAAGTCAATACGAAAAAAATTTGCATAAGAAAATAACAACCATGCCCATTTTTTGCAAAGACATAAATATCGGTATTAAAGGTAGAGTAGATACCCTTTTGAGAAAAAAAAACACAAAAAAACAAAGAATTCCCCTCAATTGTACCCCCTTTCCTATACATCCTACACTACAAACCCCCAACAAAGAGAACTTTAAGTGAACAAAACAAAAAAAAAAAATTATCGGTACACTAACTAGCAGCTGCATGGGCACAAAACTCTCCCAATCGTTTTTGTCATACAAATTTACTGACTAAAGTGTTTGCAAGACTGAATCTTGCCATAAAACCTCTCCTCGATTTCATCATCACCATATACAACACCATCACCACCATATCGCCACTTCTAGCATATCCCTCTCTCGTTACTCAACATATATTCACTATATCTTCCAGTAGTATATTTTGAACAAATAAATAATAAAAAAAAAAACTTAAAAACAACATGCAACATGACTAAATGGGACTCTCGAGAGTGTTACCCACTTGTGTCGGATGTAGAGCTACTGGATTGCTCTGAAGCTCGTTACTACCTCCTTTGTTGTTATATGGAAGACTTCATAGTACCCTAAAATGTGAAACACTGTGAAATGGTGAAACTATTAAAATTTATACTTTTTTTTTTTCTTCATCTTCTTTATTTCACTCTCTCGGTGTTGGTTGGAAAATTTATGCAAATATGAAATTTGAGACCCACAAGTTAGTAGGCAAGGTATACTCAGAATATATAGGTACCCATCAGAGTAAGTCAGGACAGGAGTCGCACTGAATAAAAACAGACGATGGGCATGGCATTGTTCAATCCTCATCCATTGGCCACTTGATGGAATGGAATATTGCAAAAGTTTTGCTTGGTAACCACTCCACCTTTATGTGGGTTCCATATTATAAGAGTGTGCTCTTCAAAAAGATTTTTATGTCACACTATCTTATAAAGGATTCAAGTATAGCCCTTCACCTCCATTAAGAAGGACCCGACGAAAGGTGGGTATAGGTAATTAAAGTTAAAAGCTATACAAACGGTCTTATATTCATCATATAACAGTTCGGTCGATGCTTGGTTACCCATCACCAGGAGTAATCTCTCCACAGACCATTGCCTTAATTAATCTCGGGTGGGTATATATATCTACGTAAGACCGCAACCACAGTTTGAAATTATAAATTGGGCAAAATGAATTAAGAATACAAAAAAAAAAAAAAAAAATGCACGACTGGGTCGCACGTACTTGCTCTTGTAGATAAAGTTACTATTTATGCTAAGCCTTTTTAATTAAAAATTTGTAATTGCAGTTTTAGAAAATAAATTCAAAAACATAAAATTCGATTTTCAAATGACTAAAACAGCTTTTTAAATGAATTTAACCTTAAAACGAAGTATGCGAAGTATGATTTCTACTTTAATGATGCATTTTTAGAAAAAAAAACTTTGAAAATCGTTAGAGCCGTTTTTTTTTTAAAACTATTTTTTTCATATAAAATTTTGCAAGGACTTTAATATGAAAAAATTGGTAGGCCATTTTTAAGATATTATTTATCAACATCTAAAAACTAAATTTTGAAAAAAAAATATTAAGTAGTTTTTTTTAAAAATCCAAAAAAATAATTTTCGAAATTTTTTTTATTAAATATTATTACGGCAACTTAAGGGCATTCATGTAAGACCATAAAAAATGGTTGAATTTGATTGAGTCATGAAGGAGAAAATAAGAATTTAAAAAAACGGTTCTATGGCAGGTACCGTTAATAACGTTTTTTTAAAAAAATGGTTTCCATTTAAAGATAGACCTTATCTAAAAACTGACCATGATATTCTTAATCAAAATCGTTGGCACCGTTTTTGAGAAAAATGAGTTTTTCTAAAACCGGTATATGACAGGTACCGTTATTTGGGGTCCAAACAAAAATTAAAAAAAACGTCTAGGGATAGTCTCTAAAAAACGCCACATACCAAGTTTGAAGTAAATCGACAAATCCGTTAAGGCTGTGGTCTCTGATAGACACAGACAGACAGACAGACTGACAGACCGAATTGTTGGGTCCACTTTTTTCTCATTCTCTATCATCGTAATGTCATGTTTGATTGTTATCTCAACTTTTTTTTTTGTACGAATGCATAACTTGATATATATGGTACCCATATCGCAAGTAAAAAGATACAACCAAGCATAAAAAGATACTTTCCGTCCAGGGAGGTACAGGAGTCAAAAGAAGCAAAAGGTAAAAACAATTAAAAAGCATAGGTAATATCGTCAACGAACCATCAAGTCCCCGGTTAAGTTTAAATGTTTTTGTTTTTTGTTTTTTGTTCTTTCTTCGTTTTTGTTGTTGTTGTTATTTTTGTATTTTAGTTTTTGAAAATTTAATTTATGCAAACAACACAGCCAGAGAGTGTGTGGGTACCGTTTAATATCATAAGACCGCTGCTGATTCAATATCGTTGTATGCACAGCACATATCATACTGAGTTAAGTTGAGGAATACAGTTAACAACAGTTTGGCAACAACAAAAAAAAAAAACATAACTAGAGTACCTATAGTAGCACTTTGCCACAGAGGCTCAAATCCCTCGATATTCCAACCTTTGTGAGTACATATAAGCCATCAGGACCAACAACGACAATTAAATAAAAAAAAAATAAAAAGAGAGAAGAACAAAAAAATGTATTCAGTGGTCCCGGTCACGGTTACGTCCCAATCCAGGTCCCATTAGTCCCTTTCCCCTGGCCCCCAGTTTCATCCCAGAATGTGAACTTTAAATTCCGTTTTAATTATAAACTCACCTATAGACCATAATTATTTAAAAAAAAAAAAAAAAAAAAAAACGTTAAACAAGTTGGTGGGGAATTATCTGCAAATGGTTATGGTAATGACGGTATATTTGGTAGTGATGGTTACCCTTTTGCAGAAGCAAACACGTCCATATAAGTTTATGTTGCATTGCTATAGAATCGCACATCCCAGAACCTTTGATGTAAGCCTGCGACATAGGGGGAGCAAATGACGCATGGTGAAACGATAACAAGGTTCCTTGTTTTTGAAAAACAGAATAAAAAAAAAATTCTCACTGCGATAATTATAAACGCGAAAAAGGAAGGAACTAAAAGTTACATAAAGCTTATTATCATCATTTTTCAAAATGGATAGAATGGAAGTGAGTATTAAGCCTTTATTATAATGTCAGCAAGTTGGAATATTGAAAGAATAAACAAAAAAAAAACGGGTGAACTTAGATGACCTAGTTGATTCTTTTTAAGAGTCAAAAGGTAAAATGTTTGTTTTTTTGTAATGCCTCAACAATATGAATTAAATGATTTTGCGAGGGAAGACTAGGTGATTCAGAGATTTAAGAAATATGGGTACGTATCATTCAAATTCACAACTGTCATTGTGGGAAGGCCTTGTGAAGAAGCATCATCATTTGTAGTTAAAATAAATGTATAGACCCTTGTGAAGCATAAACCGCAAGCCAACTGACCACGAATCTTTAAACCACCGTTAATCATTATCTCCCATATAACTTACTTACTTACTTAGGTCCTTAGACCTTGGTGAGGACCTTAAGGGGCATAGGGCCTTGACTACACCTACGTGTCATCGTGTACGGTTTCTGGAAATATAACGTAGTTCTCTCCAACTCTTCCCCAGCTGTGCAGATTTACTTTCGACTGTTTTGCGCTATGTGCTTCTCGGCCGGACCGACCCTCTAGTGAGTGGGTTCCATTGCATCGCTTGGCCAGCAATGCAATCTTTGCCTTTTCGAAGCGTATGACCAATCTACTGCCACTTTCGTCTGCGTATAGTACTGTCAATGGATTTTTGACCCGTTCTTCTATGAAGTTCTTCATTTGAAATACGGTTGGGTCAAGAAATCCTTAAGATATTTCACGATTGATTGCAGCTTACTTGTGACAGTTGTTAAGATTTTCCAAGTGCTGCACCCATACAGAAGCACGGATTCAACATTGGAGCGGAACAGCTTGGTCTTTAAGCTTATAGCGTTGTTTCTCCATATTTTGGACAGTATTTCGAAAGCAGCCTTTGCCTTTTTTGATACGGCTACCGACATCTTGTTCGGTTCCACCAAGATATTGAAAGTCTTCTACTTTCTCTACCGGTTGTCCACAAATATTGACTTGAACGGTTTAGTTACTTCCGAGACTAATCATTTTTGTTTTTGCCGTGTTAATTTTTAGACCCATGATTTCTGCTTCTCCATCCACCCCTGTTGTCATTTGATATAGATCCATGATCCTTTGAGAGAGTAAGCATACGTCGTCCGCGTAGTCCAGATGTTTTAGTTGGGATGTCACAGTCTATTGAATTCCACCATTTCCGTTTAACAGGGCTGCACGTAGCACATAACTTATTGCTAACAGGAACAGTATTGGTTACAGTATGCAACCCTGTCTGACTCCACAATGGACTTGGAATTCATCCGACAACCTTCCTCTATGTAGAAGTCTTTTTGTAATCTTTTAGTTCACGTTTTGTGTGTCACTTGCAGATCCGAATTTTACAGTCCATTTTTTATTTGTTAAGCATCAGTTAATCTCTCTTTATTTAAGAGTGTTGGACCTAAAATGCATGATCTGTGACACAGTTAACTACAAGGTCTTTGAAAGTGCATTATGCACATCAGATAACAAGTGGCAGAATATTACAGTATAATAAAAAAAAAATAAACCTTGTAGGTTCCACAGATAACAAACTTCTCACCCATTAGCCTTAAGAGTACGCAATTACTCTGAAATACATCTTCTTTATTTTTTTAATTTGAATTTTCTATTCAATGGACGCTTGCAGATATTTTCCCTAAAATGCTTTGTAATGAAAACAAATTTAAAATAACAAAAAAAAAAAAAAATACATTTCAACAGAAGCATCATTAACAAGTACCTAAACGAAATTGATGTGGAATGAATGCCAACGCCCGCCCGCTTAAAACTTTCACTTAAAAAATAAAATTAAAAGTAAAAAAAAAAAACTACTTCAGGCCTCTTCAGCTAATTATTGGTCCATTAATTGTTTAAAATGTTTATCTTCCATTGTTCGTTTACTTTTGATTTCACAAAATGCAGGCAACAATTTCTCTTTCAATGTATCTTTTGACTTTTTTGAGTAAGAAAAAGTTAATAAGAAAAGAAAAATGAAACGTTTTGTAATAATTATACATCATGAATCTCTCGATCATGCAATCTAACAACAACAAAAAAAAATTTACTTTCCGCTTTAAACGTTACAACGAAACAATAATTAAAAACTTGTTATAATTCATGGGTATAGGTTATAGCAGGCTAAAGCTAAAGCTATATTTTATTTAATTTTATTTCTATTTTATCTACTTCTTGGTTTTGTATTGAAAATCAATTACTTACCGAATTAAATTTGGCCAGATTTTTTTTTTTTTTTTTTTAATTTAGCTAATTTATTTCAAAACTTTTAAAAGCATCCAGCAAAGTACTGGTTGGCATTTAGGAACTTCGTCTTATTTGGAGGTTTTTGGATAACTTTTGATCTGCATCGAAATGAATTAAGAAATCATTTATTCACTGCATTTAAAGTGGTCATACGAGTAAAGATAGATTATAAGCAGGCCCTCTTTTTCATTATTTCTGTCTTTTTTTAGGGGAATTGTCACCCTTTGTCTTGCAAAAGGTGATGTAGTTTAACTTTTGTGACTTATATGTGACTTACACTACATTTCACAAGTTCGGAGTTCGGAGTTTATTCTTATTTTTCAAAAATATATAAAGGGTTTTCCAATAAGAGGTGTTATTTTGAATAGCCCGGCATTTCGGTAGCTGTCACTTTTGAAGCTGTCATTTTTTGACATTTGACAAGTAGAAACTACGCTTTTAATAAAAATGGAACGATACACTCTTCAACAACGCATTGAAATTATTAAAATTCACTATAAAAATGGTGAAAATTTGGCAGAGACGGTTCGTAAAACTAAAACAATTTTGGGTCGTCGTGAAGCACCTTGTCGGACCGCAATACAGAAATTGGTGGACAAATTCGAGCTGTTGGGACAAGTTAGTGATGTGAAGAATAAAACCCGTGCACGTCGCTCAAGAACAACTGAGAATATTGCTGTTGTAGCCCAAAGTGTTGAAGAAAACCCAGGTTTGTCCATTCCTCGTCGTTCTTTGGAATTAGGCAATTCCACAAACGTCATTACACCGTATTTTGCATAAAGCTTGGGTCTTAAGGCTTATAAAGTTCAGTTAACACAAGAACTCAAGCCGGCTGATCATCAACAACGTCGTGTCTTTGCTGATTGGGTCCTTGAAATGAACCGGAATTTCATCGAAAAATCATCTTGACTAATGAGGCCCATTTCCACCTCGGAGGCTACGTCAACAAGCAAAACTGTCGCATCTGGGGCTCGGAAAACCCAAGAGTTATTGTTGAAAAGCCTCTCCATCCTCAACGCGTGACTGTTTGGTGCGGTTTATGGTCCCGCGGGGTCATTGGACCTTACTTTTTCGAAAATGAGGCTGGAGCAACAGTTACGGTCAATGGATAGCGCTATCGAGAGATGATTAATGATTTTTTATGGCCTGAATTGGATGGTATTGATCTGGACAACGTTTACTTTCAACAAGACGGCGCTACGTGCCACACAAGCAATGAAACCATCGATCTTTTACGGGAAAAGTTTCCGGACCGTGTTATCTCTCGAAGAGGTGATCACAATTGGCCACCGAGATCTTGTGATTTAACACCTTGCGACTTCTTCCTTTGGGCCCACGTGAAAGATAAGGTCTACGCCAACAGCCCAGCGTCGATTCAAGACCTCAAAATGAAATTCGTGAGGCTATCGAGGACATAGGGCTGCCACTTTGCGATTTGGTTATGGTTATGGAAAATTTCATGAAAAGGATATGGTCCTGTAAGCGTGGTCTTGGCGGCCATTTGGCTGATGTTGTGTTTCATTATTAACGGCATACCTTCCTCTTTATAATGAAATAAACATCCGATCATTTATTTCCAAAAATGCCATTTTTCTTTGAATATCAAAACAACACCTCTTATTTATTATCAAAATGATTTAAAAAAAAAATTATTTTCTTATAAAATTATATCGGTCTAAGTTTTTTAGCGTTTCCGATATTTTTTTTAATAGAACTTGAAATTTACAGGAACATTGCTTGGGCGTCGGAACTTGAACAGCCACCAGTGGCGGAAAATACCATAATCTCAAAAAAAATTTCGAGGTAATTCCACAAAAAAATCATAACTTTTTATCGGATTTTAAAAAAATTAATAGTAGGTGATAGCAGGCAAATTCAATAATGTACTACAATATTGTTAATAAAAGTGTACTTGATAGTCAGTCAACTATAGAAAACGAGTTACCAACAGTCATTTTGACTCATCAAACATTAATGTGTCTCAGCTTATGTCTTCATTCCGACCATTTGAAATTCACCAAATGCAAAATTTAGCAAAAAATAGACTAATTTCATGAAAATGCACTTAATGTGGTTCCTTGAAAAAATTTTCCTTCTAGAATTTTTAATTACGTTTTTTTAAATTATTTCAAATTTCCAAAAAAATTATAGCAAAATAAATAAAATGCACGACTGGATCGCACGAACTTGGTCTTGTAGCTCAAAATTATTGTACATGTATTTGTATATTGAAAACAAAATTTCGAAAAAAAATAATTTGTTTGTTTAATTTTTTTTTCGAAACTTTTTTTTGTTCAAAAACTAAATACACAATACTTATTAAAATGATGAAAACGGCCTGGTGACAAGTTTTTAACGAAATTAGTTGAGCCAATAATGATATAATACGGAAATAGCTAAAAAAAAATATATGAAAAATTTCCCGAAAATCGTCTTCATCATATTTCCGTTGTTCGTAGTTTTTGAGAAAAACTAAAAACGCAGTATTGTTACAACTACTTATATCATTACAAACACCAAATTTAATCAAAATCGTTAGAGTCGTTTTCGAGAAAAATCCAATCACTCGAAACCGTTATATGGGAGGCATTCGTTCTAATAGAGATATTCAAAAACAAAAAAAAAACAAAGCTTGGAAATTACAAAAAAGTAACCTGTACCAAATTTCATGCAAATCCGTTAATCCGTTTAGGCTGTGGCTCTCTGTACAGATGGACGCACAGACGAACAGACGAACAGACGAACAGACGAACAGACGAACAGACGAACAGACTAACAGACGCACAGACCGACGAAGGATGGCATGACGAAAACCACTTTTTTGGACTTCTCCATCATCGTAATGTTGGTTTTGAATAAAACCTCAATTTTTTTTTACACGAAACCAATACTTGCTCTATGGAGCAAATAAAAATTCTCAAACCTTGTTTATAAAAAAAGCCATTTTCAAGAAAATATTAATGCACATCTAAAACCAAAATTTCAAAAAAAAAAACATTGACCCGTTTTCGAAAAATTGATTTTTCAAAAAAAATTTTGAAAGATTTTTTAAAAATCCAAAAATTATTTTTTTGAAAATTTTATTATCAAATAATTTTAAGTTTGTAAAGGAGCTTTTGTGAAAAAAAAATCAGTAAGTGTTTAAGAAAAAGTCAAAATGAAAACAACGGTTTTATCGGAGGTACCTACCGTTAGAAAAATTTTTACAAACATTTCTTTCATTCTATAAGTATGACCCTGCTGTCAAAATTAGACACAAAAATTTTAATAAAAATCGTTAGAGCCGTTTTTGAGAAAATCTATCTTTTCCTTAATCGTTATATGACAGGTACCGTTAGTTTTGGTGCTAAAAAAATCGATTTCACTTCTAGGGAATCACCAAAGATCCTTAACCACAAAATTTGAGACGGACAGACAGAATTGCGAGACCCACTTTTTTCTGTCTGATTGTTATTTCGAGTTCGATTTTTTTTACGAATCCTAAACTTGCCCTATAGTACCTATATTGCAAGTAAAAATTAATACAACAAAGTCTTAATTTGTATTTTTCAAAAATGCATTTAGCGCTTCAAGGCTGAACAAATATATTCTATACTTTCTACCTTTGAAAACTTTTTTACAAATGAGCGGTTCTTATCCCCATATATGGAATAATTTCTTCACTAGACTTATTACGTAATAATACTTCCCTATCCGAGACATATTAGTAAACCCCTTGCCACAATAATAATCATTTCTCACGTACCTATACAAAAATGAAGATCATTAAAAATTCAATCTTCTTACGAGTTAAATCTTAAATAAACTAGATTCCAAAGAACATTTTCGTTTTTTTTTTGTTTCAAATTAATAGCCAAAGTGGACTTTTTTTTTAATCCAAAATGATTGATGCTTTACAATAAACGAAGTAACACTTTCACGAAAAAAAAAAAAAGAAGACACACACAAAAAAACTTTGTCACGTATCTTCTTTAATTTTTGTTGTTCTATTTCTTCACTTCTTAAAGTATTTTTGATGAAATTGAAAATAATTATAAATTCTGACTAAAAATAAACCAACAAAAATACAATTTAACACAATTTAAGTGTTGATCTAAACTCATTAATGTTAGATCCAATTTAGTTTTTATGATCTTGTTTCGATTGATTTATTGCATTCTATTGGTTTTTTTTTTTTAAAGGGTTTGTCTTTGTCTATTCGGGTCGCATGATATCAAGAAATTAAATTAATCCAGGTCCATATCATAAGTTTTAATGATTTTTTTTTTTTTTTTTAACTTAGGTAACCCAAAAAAAAAAACAATAATACTAAAACAAAACCAGATTGACAGAATCAGTGGAGAGTTTATTGGCTGCCAATATCGTGCCATAAATCAGTCAGATACAAGTATCTCGTTTAATGGTTTTATGTCTTAGCATATTTTTAGACAAATTGGCCACAGCTGCTGAATGTGTCTGTGTGGCTTGACTGTTGCTGCTGGGTGCTGCTCTAACATGTCATTTATCTAAACCAGTGTAAGTGTAATTAAAAATCACACTTCAAGTCGAATAATCTAGGTAAGGTATATAGATTGGCGTGGTCCGCCACACCCTGTCCAAAGTATGCCTCAGAAAAACCAGTTGTAGCAATCTTATCTAATAGGTAGGTACATTAAAAACAAATTTTTTTTGTTTTTTTTGATAAAAACAAAATCTATTCTGACACATTAATAGATGTTTATTCCAACTGGGCCCAAACAACAACAAAAATAAGAAAAAAGTTTCGAAACTTAAGTGCGGCTCCAATTAATTGGTGTTTTTATATGCAAATCCATTGACCTCCATTAGACGCAGATACTTATTGTATCCGTCGTAATTAACTTTTTTTCTTTTTTTTTTTTTTTTTTTTTTATTTTCATAAAAAGAAATCACATTTTAATTCTCTCTTTACTGCAACCATTTCCGTTTGGAATATTAATTAAACAAGTCTTGGAGGAGAAGAATAATTATTTGACACTCTTTATAGCTCATATTGATGACCTGACTCAAATCATCATCATCATCAAGACAGAAAAGCTTTTGATGGACCGCTTTGCTAACTGGAAGATACTATTTTGATACCTTTGTTGAAATTCAAAATTTAATTCAAATTTTCTATATTATCTTTGACGCATCGCAGCCGGCTCGAAGTTAATGTGAGAAAGTGTGGGATTCTTATCTGTGACTGCCTAAATAGATAATTGGAAAAATTCTGGTGTGAAATTTCAAGTTAATGATGGTTCATTAGATTTGCTAGTGAACGTGTGAATTTTTGTCCTTTAGCATGTCGAATATAATGCAGTAAAAATTTTAAATGAGTAGAAATAAAATAATAAGTATTTAAAAATTTAAAAAGGGATAGGTGCCAACGAATTGGCCTGGAACTGAAATAAATATTAGTATTTTTGCTTGAGTTATGCAGGAGATAAAATAAACTACGAACAAAAGATGCAGTCATATCCATTTTAACTTAAGATTTTATTGGTTATAGGTTGCGTTCGTTTAAAAAATAGGTGTATGCGACATTGTACGTCAGCATTTATACTTCCCTGACGTGTTGTGATAACTGAGGAGTGGCTTTTCAAAAGGGGATGTAAGCAAATTGAACCATTTTTCAGAAAATCGAAAAAAAAAACTAATAGCAGCACAGAATTTATTTTTGAACAGAGTACTATACTGTACTTCAAGTATGTAATAGCAATGTGTTAAAGCAGTAATCGTAAAAAAAACCAAAGCTGGGCAGTAGTGTAGTTCACGTTATGAGACAAAAAAATAAATCTCTACATCCCCACCCATTTTTTTGTTGCACCTTTCAACGCCTACTTGTGCTAAAAGTTTGGGCCCTCTAAATTAATGGGAAGAGTGCGCTCATCAGCTTTGAAACTTTTTTTCAATCAAACAGGGTTGCCACGTTGTTGAACCCTTTTTTTTAACCGTAGACCTACGTTGTTGGGGTCGTTTTCGACCCATTCTTTTTCTTGTAACCTAAATATTTTGAAAATTACTATTAATATTTGGCTGTCCTTTCATGACTTTGTCAATTGGACCATATTTCATCGAAAATAAGTTGTTTTAGTTTTGTAGTCTTACATGGGTAGGGTATGCTGTTTTTGAATTTGGGTCTTTTTTTGTCAGATTGGGTCGTTTTCGAGCCGTTGTTTTTTGTATGGGAATTGCTTTGTGATTTCATTGCATACAGACAAAAAATTGTTATTTCCTCTATTTGCATTAGAAAAGAAATTTAATTTTGATAAAATATCAAGCCGTTATTGAAATTTCGTTTAGTAAAAAGCGTGGTTCAAGTATATGATTAACATAGTGGAAGGGAAAAAGCACTAATGGGTCCAGTGGATACCGATCGACAACACTATTTGGAGCTCAAGACTTTTCAAAATATACTCTTTGGGTTTAGTTTTACCCAAGTTAGTGCTTTTAGTTGCTTGGTCCCGTTCGGAAGGCGTGCGATCGCCGTGTGGGAGCCACGCAGGAGCCGCTTGATGAGAGACAGAGCAGAGCCGCTTTGGAGCCGCGCGGTAGCTGCACGGGTCAGTGATTCTAGTTACTCGGGACCGTTCCGAAAATTGTATTACAATGAAACCAGGCATCACTCGTTACGGTATGGATGGTACCAAAGTGAGCGCTTGGTCTTTTATTTAGTTGAAGGGTTCAAATGATACAACATCTGGACTGGAGAAAAGCAAAATAGCTTTTACTGATAGTATGACATGATATAATATGTACCACAATAATATTATGGTCTCAGATATCAGCAAGAAAAATAAATGCACCATTGTTCGGATGTTAGGGCTTGGCCCAAGGAAGACGAAAAATATGCACTTCGAGCCATATATTCATTTTCACTTCAATCGAAATTATCTTGCTCATCCACTTCGTTTATAACCACCAATGGATGCGATAATACACATCTACTTCATGTATACATGTCACGTATAATGTGCTTTTTGATAGCTCGAAAAGCGAAAACCAAATAAAAACTCTTCCGAAATAATTTGAAAACGTTAAAGTAATCGTAACAACTCATAATAATTATCTTATTTTAATTTTTCAAATGAGTAATAACCAAAACTGAAACTATTACCCAAGAAATATTCAAATCTAATCCTACTTTCTAAAAAATGGACTACCCTAATGTACAATGTTATGTGTGACATACCAAATTCAAGGTGATTTCATCGTGATTCTCATTAAAGTTGGATGATAATCTTATGAGGATTGAGTAACTAGTGATTAAGGGACCTTTATCTCGGCTCAATCACTACATAAATTTTGTACAAAAATGTATTATACCTAATATCTAATGGCTGTGTAAATTTCCGGTTTGAAAATGTAAAAATAAAAAAGATAACAATAAAATTCCGTTGGAAACGGTCAAAATACTTGGACTGAAAAATTTAGTTTTTACTGTTTTTCATTGAAAAAAAGGGTCAAAATTTTTTTCACACATGTATAGACAACATGACTAAATGTTTTTCCTGCTATTCCATGATTTTTAAAATCAATTAAACGGCCATCCACATGAACTTTCAAAAACGTGTTTGTTTTTTAAAGTTAAAAAAAACCGTTATGGAGCATTTTAAATATAATCCGTATTAGACGCCTAATATTTTTTTTATTTTTTTTTTATTTTCAAAAGTCTTAAAAAAATATTTGATACTGGAAAATAATTTTTAACTTGAAAAGTTGAATTTTTAGAATTTTTTTCTTGAAGAAAACTCATCATAACTTAAATTTATCTTTTTAATTAAATTTATTTCATTATTATTTTACCCTTTTTCTTTTTCGAGATGTGCAAAAGGTTTTTTTTTGTTTTTTTGCAACATTTCACCCTAACTTGCCGGTGGAATTTCAAAAAATTCCGTTGTATCAGAAGCTTACATTATACATAAAAAAAATGTTGAACAGTTTTCGAAAAAATGATTTTTCAAAAAATATTTCAAACTTTTTTTAAAAATCCAAAAAATAGTTTTTTGAATTGCTTTTTATTAAAAATGATTGCGTTAACTTAAAAGCATTCATGTAAAAAAAATGGCTGAAATTAATTGAGTAATGAAGGAGAAAATCAGAATAAGAAAAAAAACGGTTCTATGGCAGGTACCGTTAATAACGGTTTTTGATAAAAATGGATTTCATTTAAAGATAGACCTTATCTAAAAAACTGACCATGATTTTTTTAATCAAAATCGTAGTCACCGTTTTAGAGAAAAATGAGTTTTTCTAAAACCGGTATATGACAGGTACCGTTATTTTTGGTAAAAAAAAAATCAAAAAACGTCTGGGGATAGTCTCCAAAAAACGCCACATACCAAGTTTGAAGTAAATCGACCCATCCGTTTAGGCTGTGGTCTCTGATACATACAGACAGACAGGCAGACAGACAGACAGACAGACAGAATTGTCGGACCCACTTTTTTCTCATTCTCTATCATCGTAATGTCATGTTTGATTGTTATCTCAACTTTTTTTTTCATACGAATGCATAACTTGATATTATGGTGCCTATATCGCAAGCAAAAAGCAGTAACAAAAAATGATGAAAACACTTTTTACACCTTTTTTAAAACCAAAAATACATTAAAAAAATTGTTTTTGAACTCGAAATTTTGAAAAAAAAAAGTTGTCAAATCTTACGTTTCTAAGGATTGTTTTGTTTTCAATTTATAAATCGACGTTATTCCTACCAGATCAACGTTTTTCCTCCCAAAACTTCATCTTCCGACTGGCACGGATAAATCTAATCGTATATCAAAAATATTTTAAGGGATTTTTCTTGGTCCATTCGGAGACGATTTGAGGGTGAAAACCATTAAAATTTAAAAAAAAGTCAAAATTATGAGCCAGTCTAATGTTGTATAGTCTCGTCTGGGCTATTTGCCAGTCCTATAGGAGGTCTCAGTGCAAACTTTAACGTGGTCTTTAGTGAGGCAAAAGAATATCTATAGTTTTTTCACAGCTAGAATTATTTGTCAAATCAACTATGAAAGAAATGAGTTTGATGAAATTTCAAACATCTTATCATGTCGTTTTAAAATAGAGAAAAATTAGACCCTTCAATATAATTTTTATCACGAAACAAACAAATTTAAAATTTTATAACATTTTTCCAAAGAAAATTTTTTATGGTTTTTAATTTTTTTTTTTTGGAAAACTAAATTGACAACAAAATAATTACTTTGCCACTTAGAAAGCCACATGCATTGGATTTGTTATTAATTCTTAAGCTGCATTCACCATCAGACACCCTCATCTTTTATCTGGCTACAAGATCTTGAGCGTTCAACTGTTTGAAAAAAGAAAAACCATAATAGAGGCTATTATAGACGAAAAAAGCACCAACGAGGTATTACGCAATATAAATGTGTTCGTTTGAGCATTCATACTCTTGGATGAACAACAGTGTCTGCTAGAAGAGAAGAACGATGATTAGACTGGTGATGCCTGATGCCCCCAAAAAACCACTTCAACAAGATTCTCAAAGACTCGAGTACATAATATGCATAATAGAGGTACCTACATCGCATAGAAAGATATAACTTGTCCTCAGAGAAGGTATTGATATTTCTGAAGTGACATTATATCGTTTCTTCGGTCGTCTTCTATTCAAATTTCATTGCGAGTGTTCGAGAGTGGATTTCCATAAACATTTTCATTTTGGCGTTTTTTTTAAATATTTTTTAATAGTTCCCCTCCTCTGGTGCCCCCATCAAAAAGTGTTTCCAACTTCGGGGAGAGATCTTTGCCGTCACTTCATTAGATTTTCACTTAATCATTTTCCCTGTGCCTGTCGGTTTTTTGGTTGGTGTGGATGAGGATAAACTGCGTTGGCCGTTTTCAACACTTTGTCGTCACTTTTTTTTGGTATTCAACGACGACGCATGTCGACGCTTGCTGAGATATTCTGGCATTGATGGTGAATGATGACAAAAATGCTCGGCGACGACCAAGTCCTTCAAGTTGCCTCTTGTGGTTGTCAAATTAATTGTACGTTACAATAGCACTTGACATACAACACAAAACACACACAACACACCAAGACTGAACGATTCAAATGAGTTCGAGTTCAAACAATTATTTTGTCGGCCTAAACGAGAAGAATTTTCGGGCTTACACAAAAGACAGCAAAAAAAATGTAAAAAAAATTACCAAACTCTGGGAACGAAATAAAATGTACTTTGGAACGGCCACACACAAGGTGGTTAATTGTCGACCGACGTCGTCGTCGCTTTAGTAGTGGGATGACATTGATGGAGTCTTTTCTTCAAGCCCCGGTTAACTTATTTTTCAGCTTCAAACTCGAAAAAGTGGTTGTGTCATTCTATTAAATAACTTTTGTTCAAAAAGTTGGCATATTTACCAAAGATAAAAAAAAAAACTAAAGTGAAGAAGATGCTGTAATTGTTTAGCAGTCAAATTATTACGATGATTAAAGTCTTTCAAGACACAGACTATGAAATCGAGGTTATAATTTGTTGTTAGTTTGACCCTTTATGGGTGAAACTTTAAATGGCAGACAACAATATAGTGGATCGATAGATTGATCGCCTTGGGAGCCTCACTTTTACTGTTTTTCATTGTTTGAAAAAAAAAAAACAAAAAAATTAATAATAATTGCAGGGAGGAGTGTAATGGGTTTTATTACTTTGAAAGTTAGAAGTGAATTAGTTCAAATTAGTTTTGGTTTCTTCTGAAAAAAAAAACAAAATGTGTATAAAATGGGTGGGCATATTGAAAGTGATCTCTGTTTGAGCTAAAAAGATCATTTTCCTGCAACTACTTATAATTTAAAATTGAAAAAAATTAAAAATTAAATGCAATTTTGTCTTGTTGTTTCTTTTCATTTTTGGTTTAAGAAAATAATTTACACTTAAAAAACTATTTTTTCCATTCACTGATGTGATGCTACAACAGTTTCGATGAAGGAATTTGGATATGCAAATGTCGTCAATGTGCTGTGCTGCAGGTTGATTTTTGGTTTATTGGCCCTTGATTTTTACTTGCGATGTAAGTAGGTTCCATTATAATCAAAGAATGCAGTCGTACAGAAAAAAAAAAGTTGAGATTACAATCAAACATGACATAACGATGATAGAGAATGAGAAAAAAGTGGGTCCGACAATTCTGTCTATCTGTCTGTCTGGCTGTCTGTCTGTCTGTCTGTCTGTCTGTTTTATATTAGAGACCACAGCCTAAACGGATGGGACAATTTACTTCGAACTTGGTATGTGGCGTTTTTTAGAGACTATCCCCAGACTTTTTTGAATATTTTTTCTTGGACCAAAAATAATGGTACCTGTCATATACCGGTTTTACAAAAACTCATTTTTCTCAAAAATGGTGCCTACGATTTTGATTAAAAAAATCATGGTCAGTTTTTTAGATAAGGTCTATATTTAAATGGAAACCATTAAAAAAAAACAGTTATTAATGGTACCTGCCATAGAACGGTTTTTTTTAAATTCTGATTTTCTCCTTCATGACTCAATCAATTTCAACCATTTTTTTACATGAATGCTTTTAGGTTTACTACTTACTTAACTGAGGTCCTCAGACCTTAAAAAGTCCGTTGTGATCCCCTTAAGGGGCATAGGGCATTCACTACTCCTAAGCGCCATCGTGTACGGTTTCTGGAAATATAACGTAGTTCTCTCCAACTCTTCCCCAGCTGTGCAGATTTACTTTCGACTGTCCTGCGCCAAGTGCTTCTCGGCCGACCCGACCCTCTACCTGCCTGTGTGAGTGGGTGTCATTGCATCGCAATTCAGCAATGCAATCTTTGCTTTTTCGAAGCGTATGAGCAATCCACTGCCACTTACCTCTGTGAATAGTACTATCAATGGGTTCTTGACCCGTTCTTCTATAAAGTTCTTCATTAGAAATACGGTTGGGCCAAAAAAATCCTTAAGATGTTTCGTAGACACCTATTCACGAACGGTTGCAGCTTGCTTGTGACAGTTGTTAAGATTTTCCAAGTGCTGCACCCATACAGAAGCACGGATTCAACATTGGAGCGGAACAGCTTGGTCTTTAAGCTTATAGCGTTGTTTCTCCATATTTTGGACAGTATTTCGAAAGCAGCCTTTGCTTTTTTGATACGGCTACCGACATCTTGTTCGGTTCCACCAAGATATTGAAAGTCTTCTACTTTCTCTACCGGTTGTCCACAAATATTGACTTGAACGGGTTAGTTACTTTCGAGGCTGATCATTTTTATTTTTGCCGTGTTAATTTTCAGCCCCATGATTTCTGGTTCTCCCTCCACCCTTGTTGTCATTTGATGGAGATCCATGATGCTATGAGAGAGTAACCATACGTCGTCCGCTTAGTCCAGATGTTTTAGTTGGGATGTCAGACTCCATTGAATTCCACCATTTCCGTTTAACAGGGCTGCACGCAGCACATCACTTATCGCTAACAGGAAAAGTATTGGTGACAGTATGCAACCCTGTCTGACTGCACAATGGACTTCGAATTCATCCGATAACCTTCCTCTATGTAAAAAGCTTTTAGGTTTCCGTAATAATATTTAGTAAAAAAAATTCCGAAAATTATTTATTTGGATTTAAAAAAAAAATTGAAATTTATTTTTTGAAAAATTATTTTTTCGAAAACTATTCAATATTTTTTTTCAAATTTTAGTTTTTAGATGTTCATAAATAATATCTTAAAAATTGCGTACCAATTTTTTTTAATAAAAGTCCTTGCTAAATTTTATATGGAAAAAATAGTTTTTTTAAAAAAACCGCTTTTTTTAAATTTATCATTGTAGAAGAAATCAAATTGCATACTTTGTTTTGAGGTTAAATTCATTTCAGAAGCTGTTTTAGTCATTTGAAAATCGAATTTTATGCTTTTTTTTATTTTATTTATTTTCTAAAACTGCATTTACAAATTTTTAATAAAAAAAGGCTTAGCATAAACAGTAACTTTATCTACAAGAGCAAGTACGTGCGACCCAGTCGTGCATTTTATTTATTATTATTTCAGTACAACACACCTACTTATTATTTAAACGTTTGTATATCTCATTTGAAATAACTATTTCTCAAAATTTATATTGGGTTTATTAAATATAATTATTTTCTTTCCTTCGCAAATTTCCTAAACATCATCCACATCATTTTCATTTAAAATCTTTTCAGACATAATATAATATAATTATAATGGGTAGTCCCATTGTTTAATGTTAAATTGGGGTAATTGAATTCCTGGTAGTTTGCAACCCAATCAGCAGTCTTGTTTGTTAATATTATCACTTAACTATAATTAGGCTCCATCGCTCGTTTTTTTTTAGTTAAACTCTTTTGTTGTATCGATTTGTTTTTGTTTTTATACATAGTTCATAGTTTTGTAAAATTCTGTCAGCTAGAAAATTATGCAATAACGAATTTTAGTTATTATAATATTTAAACAATTCTCTGAAATTCATCAACTTTTACGTTAAACCACTCAACTGACTAATATTTCTTAGAAATATTTATTTTAATTTTATTTTTGTTATTTTTTTAATTCCATTTCAAAAGGAAACACAATAAATTCCAATTAAACAAGTGGTAATAAATAAACACATTAAAATTCAAGCTTATTTTGCAAGATTAACAAACCTGTGCAAATTAATGATAATCTCATCAGCTACCCCTCATAGCCTCATACCATAGCTTTCAATATTATATGCTTTCCATGTTTGAATGTCTTTTTCATTATTTTGTGTTCGGCTGGTGTGGTGCTGAGTTTTGTTAACATATCCTTTTTCAAATTAAAATTCTGTACTCTTTATTGTTGTAAAGTAATAAGGTACTCGTATATTGTGACCTTATTTTTAATTTTCTATCTTTAAATTAGTTCAAGACAAAATATTGGCGAACAAAAATACTTAAAAACTTTCTGAATTCGCCAAGTATTGGTAAATTGGTAAGACACTAGCACTTACATAGTTTGGCGGAAGCAAATATAACAATACTTGGCGAATTCAGAAAATACCCATCATCCCGATCCGATCTGTATTGAGTCTTCCTTCTTATACGTACGATTTTGTTAGTGCGGGTTTGATTCTCAGCCTGGTGCCACCTTATTCTTTCAGGTTACTACCTCTTGGGAGGAATTGACCAAACAATTGTCACGAAAAGTCCATCTCAGCTAGACGTTCGGAATCGGAGAAATAATATTTAGTGAATATCCTTTTAATTGAATCAGAATCATTTGCTGAAAAGTTAATACAATCCCCGCAAAAGTTTTTTATTTCTACCAACTGTAGGTATTACTTTTCATCCGAAATGGAATTCTATTACGGCAAACATATTGCGAAACAACCCATCTGCTTGGCGCTTTTTTAAACATTTTTACGTTTACTAGAAAATTCTATTGTTTGCAGCAAACGAATGCATAGTTTCCCAAGAACCTTTCCAGAAAGAAGTTTGTTGCAAAGAACTTCACTTGGTATGCAAATTCGTTTACAGCAAATTACTGCAGGAAAGAAAATTTGTCCATTCATCTTCTTCTTCGTTTTTATCGACGCTGTTATGATCTCGATGTCGAGGGGATCATAACTGTCCCACGTATCTGCTGTTCGCAGAAAGTGTTTCACCTAAACGAATTTACCAATTTGCTGCAAACGGAGCCAACAAATTGTCCAGCAAACGAAAGAGTCGTTTGCCGCAATCGATTTGTTCTCTCAGTGATGAACTAAAACCCGGGCACATGAAATGGTTGAGAGTGTTGGACACTAGGCCTTGGTTCTTCGTGAGCTAGTTGAATCGTAAAATATAAATTTATATTCTTTCGAATTCTTAATAATAATTGGGTCTTAGGAAATGGTAAATTTGTTGCACTTTCATGTCACAGGTGTAGGTTTAATTTTCAGCCTATATGCTGCCTTGTTTTTATTCCAGGGATAAAGCGGCCACTTGCTATGAGTTGACCAACCTCCAACAGTAATCCACCATGAAAATGGCATCTCTTTGTAGCCATAGGAGAGGGCATAGGGCAAAATCCTGCGTACGCCCTTGACATTGTGAAACAATAAGCTGCACGATTTGAAAAGAAACAAATTTTCCATACGAAATTTACATTTATTTTCTTGATTCACAGTCTGTGTTTGCAGGAAATTGATAAAAACCATACAAAAGCCGTCCCAAACATTTGTTGTTCTTTTATCCATGTTTGCATTACCGATAATGTTGATAGTGTTTCTTAGCAAGGAATGGTTTTATTAATTTATCAATATGGGCTTCGAAATAAAAAAGAAGAATCACAGAACCGCTCCATCAGAACATAATAAGAGTCTCCTACCGAGATTATACAATTTATCTTAATAATTCAACTTAAATAGTATAAACTGCACACAGTGGAACAAACAATGTGCTCATTCCCATAAAATAATTGAATTCTCCCATCAGCTTTACTCTTATGGCCACCTCAAGCGCCAGTTGTTGTTGTTGGTGCTGCATATTAGTATCAGGTGTGAATAAACAGATAATACCAAAATGCAATCCTCCATGAAATTGTTCATCGCGCGTACAGAATAGACAGGCAGGTACATTATACTAGCCTAAGCCTTTGCGAAAACAATGGATTGCATTATGAGATGAGATGAGAAGAGATGAGAGACTGCAAGTTGTAATCATATCCCAACCTAGCCGTGATGGGAAGAATTTACCTCTGGAATTTCCATTCATACCATATAATACTGTGTCATCAACGTCACCATACACAACCGACAATGTCGACGCTTGGTGTGTAGTGTATAGCTAATCCACATTGTCTATTCTACGTGCGCTGAAATTGTCGCCCCAAAACATATGAGAATCGGGTCAGAACCTATCGCCTTACATCAGCCACATCAGCTAGTCACATAGAGTAGTGCTATTGTGGCGGTGTGATGGCGGCATGCATCAACATTGCAGAAGCAAGTGCATTGCTCTTGCAACTTGCACTTATCATCCTGGGGTACCGGGTACTTAGCATCCAGCATTTAATACGAGTGAGATACGTGTCGGAGATTTTTTATGTCATCTATTGTTTTTGCGCGAGTCCATGCTCCACTGATTTCCTCTTCATAGTCTATGTGGCAATTATGTTGCACTGCAACACGAAGCATGTAGGGTATTGTATTGAGAAAGTGTTGCACGTATTTATTTATGAAATTTGCATCATGACAGCTGCTGCCATAGTGGCGGCAGTGCCGGTGCGGTGGTGGTGGTAGCAATGGCGATGATGGCGTGGACTTTACAGCATTGTTGATGCTTCTGCTGTGCTGTCATCATCGGCGTCGTCGTCGTCGCGTAATGTCAAAAGTCGGTTCTGTGATGGAACCTCGCGTTGATATCTCCCATAAACACTCTTGCCTCTTCTCTGCTATGTGCATGGAGCTCTTGTCAACGCAGGCTTACACAATCAGCGTATTATTCATCCCGCATTTATGTAGCACAAAATACGAAAAACCCGACATGATGTTGCACAATCTACAGAGCTAGAGCACAAGTTGCAATAAATTACTTGGAAACTTAAATCTATGGTAAATCTCCAGTATTTATTTTTTTTCGCTACGTGTTCTCCGGGCACTAATGTCCGTCCGTCCGTCTGTCCGTTCATGCGACGACGACGACGGTGTTTTTTTTGTTTTACATGGAATAGCACTAAAATTACTCTACTTCCCATGTCGTCGCGTATATAGAAGCAGTTGTTATTGTTGGTGGAATAAAAAAGTCCATTCCAAAAGACAGATTGGATCAGTGGGCATAATTAGAGGCCTACACGCGGGAGAAGAATTCAGACCAGCAGCAGCAGCAGTCGTCTAAATGTATATACTTTATCCTCGACTGCAACTGCAGATACATAGATACACACTCATTGGGGGGTTGCGACAAAATAAGTGAAAGTCTCGTATAGTTTGTTAACGGGATCAATTGCATCGATAGATACCTACAGTGCTGCCAATCTATGGTTCGGTATTTATTTTTATTTACTATCTTAGCTGACATTACGTTATTTCCATGTCGTATGGTTTGCATGGGTTACTCGTGTAACAGCTCTACTGCACTTTCTTCTGCATCAACCGAAAAGCTTCAACGATTTGGTGATCAAAGATTTGGTAATCTTCCAATTAGAAAATACTTGAACACCTGTTCACTGTTCCACGGAAAAAATAACTTATTTAAGGGCATTTTAACAGGTGCCCAGTGACTGTTTAACAACCAGCATAGGTTCCCAAAAGAACGGTACCAAGTTAAAATATAACCTACCTTTGGACTTTTTCACATGACACTGGTGCCAACCGGATGAAAAATAGTTATAGCCCCGCATAGATTGCCCATCAGATCAGCTGGTGAGATGGCTCTTCGATAAGAAGCGGCGACACGCACAACTATCACTCCCAAATTTGATCTTCGATTTACGGAAGAAAAATCAACTTCAATGCCATCTCGCTAGAAAATAAGCCGTCAAAAGCTATTACCCTTTCAACACGATAGCCCAGCCTAGTGGGACATCATCGTGATGACTCACAACCTTGTGGAAAGGCCAACTTTTTTCTTTAAACTGCAACAAGAAAATCAGTAACTGCGGTATGCATGAAATGTGCTCAGAAAATACTGGATCTGGTATTTAGAAATTCTTTCCAGAAGTTGCAAGCCCTAAACCTTAGACCAGAAAGCAGATTAGAAAATCTTATTAAATGTTGCACAAAGGTTGCTGGCTGAGGGCCGAACAACATCTACCGGAAATGTATGCAAGCCCACAACCACAACTAATTCAACACTCACCGACTACCCGGCTAGGCTCCCAAATATTCCACTGATCTAAGCCGGAAGCATTTCGGTAACTGGTTACTGCATAAACGGTCCAATTTGAGCCAGTAGGTGTGAAAGCTCTCATAAGATTTGCCCACGATAGATACAACAAACTATAGGGGAAAAAGTTCCATGCTAGTTAAAACCATTTGGAACTTCTGATGAAGCGAATGAGAAGTAGTCTCCTTAATGAAGTTTACGTCTATAAGAAAGAGCAGGGCATGTATTTACAAAGAAGATGTGAAATTATTTCTTCTTCTTCTTCGTCT
The DNA here is from genome assembly GCA_948107695.1 of Meliscaeva auricollis. Classification (NCBI taxonomy): domain Eukaryota; kingdom Metazoa; phylum Arthropoda; class Insecta; order Diptera; family Syrphidae; genus Meliscaeva; species Meliscaeva auricollis. Next base: position 26,425,788 of record OX403619.1, on the reverse strand, counting down.
AAACAACTCCTACAGAAATCGTTTGATAGTACAAACGAGCCGTGCCGCGTGTTTACCTATAAAACAGTGTCCAGTTGTGACACCTATTACGGAGCTGATTTGAGATCTACTGAGGGACAGAAGACAATTTGACCGTTTCAAATCTAGTTTGGGCCAGATTCGTTAGGTCGCTATGATTGTTTCAAAGCGATTCGTTTCAGCAGTAGTTTACTTGTAACTATTAGAATACCTATATTTGCTGGATAGGCATTTCTGTTCCTATTCTGGCGAGTTCATCCGCTTTACAATTCTCCGGAATGTCCCGGTGTCCCAGCACCCAGATAAGGTGAATATAAAACTGTTTGGCCATCTCCGTCAGAAACGATCGACAGTCTTGGGCTGTGATGGAGTTTGAAGAGACTGATACAAGGGATGCGGAAGGAAAGACTTAGGTTTATTCTATCTCAGTATCAGTACACTCCACCAACCACAGTTTTCGATCCATCCGTATAGAAATGTATTGATTCATTTTCTAACAAGGCCCCTCCCTCTCAAGCTGACCTTGAGGGAAAGGTGAGTTCAAAGTTTTTGTCGAAACTAGAACAGGAGTGATGTAGTCGGAGTGACTTGGGAATGTTCCGAACAAGTTCAGAATTATTGTGTGACCAATAGAGTTATAAGTCCATTGAGAGATGGCTTTAAGACGGAAGGCTGTGATCGCTGCTATTTGTTTGTTGTATATATCGAGGGGTGTAAGTCTAAAGCAGCGGAAGGTGTCGAGCGTAGGGCTCCACTGATGCACATGCATGCTGAATGCTGCGCAGTGCTTAGTTTATGACGATTAGTCGCTCTTTCTTGTATATTAGAGAAAGTCGCCAATAAGTAAATTGACTCCTGGGATGCATCAAACATTTGGAACATTTACATTTCTCGAAATGCAAAGCTTAACCCTGACCAATTCCTTCGTCCGTCAAAATTCATAGCTGGGGTTTTTAAACAAACAGACATTTTCAACCGCCTAGGCCTGCTAAGGGAACGTTGGGGAGTTGCCAGAGTCTACAGGGAGTGTCAACAACCAACTGTATTATGAATTCGCTAATTAAATAGAACATCGCCAGCTTAGAAACTGCGCAAAGTAAACTTGTACACGTACTGTACTGGATGCGTGTAACAGAAGACATGCATATAAAAATGTTGCAACAAACACCAAAAGGCATCCCAGGCTAGGTTAGAGTTTTGAGCCTCTACAGAAATGTTGCTAATAAAGGATAAATGGCATACGATGAAATAGTACCGGAAGCAGTTAAAGTAAGCAAGTCACCAGGAATAGCAGAATTTGTAGCAGCTTTTTAGTAGGAATAATGGAGAGAGAGAGAGATATGGTAATAAGAAAACCCAATGCTAGTGAATACTGTTCATGTTCCGCTGTACTGCACAACAAAAAAAGCGGTTGATGAAGATATAAAAAAAGTTATAGAAATAACAAACCTGCTGACCCCTATGGCTTACCAGCTGAAATTCTTAAGCCTGCATATTACATTGTTAGGACCCTATAGCATTTCATTGCTAAATATCACATCCAAGATCGAATAATGCGATGTTACCGTCAAAAACGATTCTGTAGTGTAGTATGTTCCCAGGACCCCAATAAAACTTCTATCGCTTTCTAGAGCTCCGCGAAATTAATACTGAAATAGTCAATTTAAAAAAAAAACATTATTGCTTCCTACACTTGAGTTCCAACTCAAGCTGCACTCAGTTTATAATAAAACGTTTTCGAACGAAAAGCCTTATTACCTGGCATCACTGTTAAATAAATGATTCCACTTAACTTCTTAAGACTCTCCGCTGGAACTATATAGATAGGTACCTTGCCAATTGCAACTACCTATCATGATCTGCTCCAGTTATGTCAGAGAAGCTGCTGTACGGGTTTAGATTTTTTTTTTAAATCCACAAGTGAGAGGTTTTGCTTCGAACCAAACTATTTTGACAGGTCCACATATTTTTCTTAGGCTAAGCCTTAAACCAGCAATGAATCTATGTGAAGGCGTTATACACCTTGCTAGCTAGTTAGCGGTTTGGCGTGAGCGTTCGGTTTTTTTAAGGCAAAAACACATGTTCTACGAGTGATAGTGATTGCTTGTAAGTAAGCCTTACAGCAATGCAGCTTCGATTAAGATCATTCCATCATCAGAGCGTAAAGCTAGTGGCTGCGGCGGTGGTAGTGTGGTGGCGATTTAGTAGTTGCTGCGGTCGGTCGTCCGTCGTCGTTTTGTTTGGCTATTATAGGTGGTACTAAAATGCTGAATGGTTTATATATGTCCGAGTAATTAGCAAATGCTATTGGCTTAACAAATGATTTAAGTGTTTTGCCAGAGTGGTTTTATGCGCAGTCATTTACACTCTTAGACTCTTGGCTGTTCTTGATGGCCAAATGGAATGTCATGCTATGCAGTACGAAAAAAAAATGGAAATTGTAAATTGTTTAACTGTTTGATATAGTCGAGTAATTACAGTTTTATATGCAATCAGTCAGGTATGTTGAAGAAATGTAACTTTGCTGGTTTTTTATTTTCTTAGGGAAATGTTGTTGTTTAAAAAAAAAAAAAAAATGTTACGATTTGTTTAATCTGTCTGTTCCGGCATCTAGGCTCGTTTAGTTAAAGACTTTATTTATGAATGAATGGTGTGCATAGCTATCAGGTAGTTAATTTAATTATACTGCTTTTAAATTGTATGGTTGCAGGAATTTTTATGCGGCTATTTTATTTGCAAAAATTCAGAGAAATTGGTGCAGAAATTATTGTAGGCTTAGGAGTTATAGAAATTATGGGTTTAAACACTAATTTATCTTCGTGAAGAATGGAATAGCTTTGATTAAGTTTGGATGATAAAAAAAGAAAAATCTTATCTTAAAATATTTTTGACGGAATAGGTATTCCAGTAATTTTGTTTTTTTTTAAATAAAATAAAAGGATTTAGCCAATATTGCCAGCAATGCTGCAATAGACTGGTAAATTAAAGAAGTTTAATAAACATTCACATTCACACCAAAACAATCTACATTTGTTGCGGGTCACTATTTTCATATGAAATTGTTTTAACTATTCCTAGAAGAATGTAAACTATTTCATTCCTTTATTGTGGTCAGAGAAGGATCAATGGATGTCGAAAACATGTCTAAAGCCTTTAATTCTGTTATTATGCAATTTAATGGGTCGTATGCAAAAACATGAGTTCACTTTTCAGGCCTTATTCTTAAAAAAGATCTCATAAAAGTGAGAAGACCGTTTGAGCCTTTGTATATGTTTGTATGCGACGCAATCTGAAGGTCAAGTGGTGGAAGTGTAGGCATCAGGTGGAATTAACGAAAAGACTTGTAGAAATAACCAGCTGTTATTAATTTATACCTTTTTAGGATAAATACTTGCTTCCATAGCATCGAAAATGAATTTTGTTCGTACCACATCCTGTGTATTTCCACAAAAACATTGTAGGTCCGATTTACACTCCGTCTCACTTGACTACGAACAGGAGCAGAATCTACCATCTACTTGTTTTAAATCGAATAAAAAGGGTGTGAAGAGTATGGAAGATCTTAGTTTAAGCTATAACATCATCAAATCCAAAGTTATAACTAAACCAAATTTATAGGTCAAATTCGAGCTTCCTAGGAATTTTATAAAACCGCCCGCAAGAATGGAAAAGATCACACTGTTTCATACGGCTATGTTAGGGGCCCTTAGCGCTAAGATACAAATTATAAAAGAAGACCCACCAAAGTCAAAATATGTAAGAAATGACGTGAAAAATGAAAATCTAAAAATTTCAGAGTTTATTGTTAAATTGTATTGCCTTAGAATCCATAACTGTTACTGCCTACCAAATATTCTGGAAAGCTCAGAAAAAGATCATTCCAGAAAATGTATTTCTTGCTTTAGTAATTCATAGAATTGATATTTAATAAGGAGCATACAAGTTTAACATTTATTGTTCCTGGACTAGCACGAAAAAGGAACAATTTGAAACAATAAGCTTTTACGAAAACGAAGAGCAAAATTTTCAAAGCTTCAACTTGGTGGTTTTGATTCAAGAATCAAACTCGTAGTACTTTAACAAAAGAAGAAGAAAGCAATATATATTTTTACCATGACAAGTTTTTTTAATATCTATCGAGAAGATCCTAAGAAAACATAGAATTTGAATAACAACAAACTTAGACGCACTACTAAGAACTTGGATGAAACAATGAAAACTAACTTTAGACTAATATAAAATCATTACATACTGGCTGGTAAATGTTCTTCTAGTTTCGCAAGGAAAATAGAAGATGTTGTTCATTCATGTGACACAAGGACTTTTTCTACAGAAATATCTTCCACTGAACAGTCAATTTATGCAAGACCTGTCACGGAAGATAAACTCTTTAAGATATGTACTTTCTAAGTATGTTTTGAAGAAGAATGTTGTTCCAGAAGATCTCATAACAGCTATTGTTCAACCAATTTGTAAAGCATGTACCAAAACTATGTTTTAAACAGCAGACCTTACATCAATACCAATTGTTGACAGATTACTTAAATAAGTTATGGCTGATCGGCTTCAATCGTATATTAACAGGCACAACATTATAAAGCAGAACCAATATGGCTTTATTATAAATTATTTATTTATTATATAATAAAAAAACAACTTCTTGGTGAGTTAACTAATTTAGTAAATGAAAATCTCAACATAAATTATGACAGTCTGGTTATCTTCATCGACTTAAAAAAAAAGCATTTAACACTATGTCATAAAAAACTTATTGAAATGTTCGAGAAAGTCTGTAGTAGATGAGACATTTAAGAATGGTATAAGAATTATCTGAATAATAGAAGAATGAATGTTAAAATATCGAACACTTTCAGCTAAAAAAGGGCGTTCAAATACGGTGTCCTTTAAGGTTCGATTGTAGGTCCACTACTATTCATATATAATCCAAATCCAAACCAACTCGTACTTTCGAACTCAAATAAAAGTACTGGATTCGCTTTTACACCTGTTTCCGGGTTCTGAGACAAGTTTATAACTCTTTGGTAGAGTCGGTACTAAGTTATAGAACACAAGCGTTGTTAAATATGACACCAACTTACTTACAAGACCAACTTGTTAAGAACAAAAAATTGTATACGAACTTCAAACAAACGTTGAAAAGAGATACAGGGAACTTGACTTCCTTAGTGTAAAATAATTATTCGAACCCAACATACTTGAAGAATACTACTGTGATGAAAGATATTAACAGTCAATCGACAGGAAAAGAGCACATGTCTTTCTACAAACACCAAGATCTAAAAATTAAGCGTTTTCAACTGCTTGCTACATTTTCTCCACATTAGTGGAAAAAATTTGAGAAAGAAACTTCTGAAAAACTACCTCATCCGTCAATAATATTCCAATAATTAAACATTTTCTTTTCTTTGAAGATAACTTATTTTTTTTTTTTTTTTTATTATTTAATAATTGGACCAGTAATATAGATTTTTGTATGGTTATAACGGGCTTTTTTAGTCACTTCTGTTTGTTACGCATATAAGAAACTTTTATTCCACAATTATTTCCTACGTTTCGCCTAGTATTTTTGACTTCTTCATGAAAAAAACATACTTTTGTAGCTAATTTCCTTCTCTTCATACATTGAATGCTTTTTCGACGTCTAGAAATCATCCAACGGTGACATGACAGCTGTTAAAAACTGATGTAAGACTGAAATGTCAGCAACGGATACCAGCAACTAACAGCAACGAAACCATTTATGTAACAGTAAATTGTACTCCTTAATCCTTCTGAACAACTTCTTCTAGAACTTGTACAGTGTTTTTAAAGAAAGATGATGTTGGACTGTAGTTAAAAATGAGCTTTTCTTCAGAATTGTGAGAATTGCCATTATTCACGTATTGAAGTAACAGTAGTTTATGTAGATGTTAATGATGTTTCTAAATAACAGCATTTTTGGTTGTGGAAGTATTTTTAATATGAAATAGTTTGCTGGTACGGAATTTCGAGTTACGGGACAGGAGATCACTTTAGCAATTAAATAGAAATTCAACCAGTCGTTCATTGAAGTAGCCTATCAGTAATTATCAGTAATTCCACTTATAATTAAGTTTAGGGTTAGAGGTGTCTAAAACTCGTTTTAAAATAGGTATGGTTTGACTTGACTTCGTTTGCTTAGTGGAAATATCGAAATAGTGATATTATCTAAGGGACTTCTTCCACCAAACGACGGGAAAGTGCATACGTTCTCTTTGATTGAATTATAATACGAAGGCAGCACTCTGTCAACTAATCCTGTACGTTGTGTTTCTTCCGTTGATTCCTCCCACAAAAACTCATATGGCATCAGCAAGGTGATTTATTTTATTGGATTTATCAGTTATTCTTCTGAAAAAATAACCTGGACATGGTCGAAAAAGAGGCAAAACTGTATCAACCACGAAAAGTCTCTGCATATCAACTGTCACATCGCTGCCAAATCCCAACTTTTATAACAAAAACTGCTCATCACTGACCATCAGTGATTGATAATGCATCAAACACAAAAATTCAATGTCAAAGTAATTTTCCACCACAACAAGTAAAGTAGCATTTTCTCAAGCCATCTCGTCAAGATCTTCCCAATCCCTATATCCTAAGCATATCCAACATCACTCCAATAATAATAATTATACGTTGGTATGTATGCGCTGTGCGCTCTTCACAAGAGTATAATCCTTGCATCGAAACTGACTTAACTGAGATTTGCCACACCAATCATCTTCTTAGTTTCTGCACAATTATAAATCTTAGATTGCACACAAAACCCATCAGATACCTTTTGCCTTTATTACGCTTAAATTGCTTTCTAATTAATTACCCAAGCATGATCTGCAACTGATGCACACTCATGGTCTGGTCATGACCATTTCAATGTACCAAATATGACATGGCACTTTGTCTTCCTTCTATGCCATTAAAAGACTCTTGGATCGGCTTCTTCATCAGTGATGATGCCGCACACCGACCCGACCGCACAAAATCCGTCTTCATAATATCAACTAAATACGAGTGAGTATAAGGCTGTTAATCCATCTCGTGATACACGTAGTTGCCTGCAAAACTATATAATCCAACAACAAGATCCTAAATGGTCAATCAAAATCGCTTTAAATTCTTGAAACCATCAATCAATCATGAGAGCATCTCTTCTCGTTGGTTCTACTCATTTCATCATTGAGAAACGCTGACGACGACGTCGTCGCGACGTTAGCGTCCGTCGTTCGTATAGTCGCGAGGTATACTCTCGCACTTACCCCATCAGACTCATCGTCGTGATCTTGGGCAATCCATTTTGGCCTGTCCGGTAGTTCGGAGGATCAGATTTTTTTTCTTCGGATGCCAGTTCCTTCGGTAGTCAGTCATTCAGTCAAAGCGATTTAGTGTTATCTCTGGACAGCAGCATTAAAGAACCAACTCTCCTCCTAGTCCGGTTCCATGCCCTCGAGAAGGCATTCATCAGAGAAATTGACAAATTCCAAGATACGAGTTTAGGTTGCTATACCTCGCCTTGGCCAAAAGGTAATTTGAACACTTTAGAGATTCTCAAATGAGCACAGTAGCAATATCTGAGTCTGGTTTAAGGATCTCGTTCTCCCGGCAAGGATCAACATTTTAATATGCAAATTTTATCATCTCTCTGTAGTAGTGTACCTAGTAGCAAGCAGATCTTTGAAAATCTTCAAGTCTTCTCTCTCCAAAAAGGGTGATTTATCGCTTTTTTGTAACATCTTCTGTCTCAGATCAGTCAGCGGTATAGTGCTTCGCTGGCTGGTAGAAATTTAAAAGAAGATAGATGGCGGGCATAGCGATTTACCGAAATTCGATTCATATGAATTACCGTAGAATGACATTTGGGAATATACATCAACCTGCTCTGACGTTTCTTCTGTCAGTTTGACACTTCTTCTTCTCGTCGCAATGGAATTTCAAGAGACTGTAAACCACACCTTCACTTCGGACGGCGCGCGGCTCGGAGTAATGGTTGTGGACCTTTGGGAATTCCTTTATATTTACAGGGGAGATTATTGTCCCGCATAATGATTGATGGCAGGCTTACAATTTGCATTCATATCAATTACACACATCATGTGTGTGTGGGAAGTTGATTGGGTGCAGTAGTTGAAGAAATGTCAAACCAAAATCAGTCACACATGTCACTAATATCATTAAAGAGTTAAAATATTTTCGCCTTTTTTATTTTTTATTTTTTTCTAAAATTCACCGCCCATTAAAAAAAAATGTTAGAAATTTCAAATTATAGACGTCAACAGTTAATCGAAATCATCAAATCCGATGAATTATGGGATATTATGAATGAAAACCCACCTAAAACCCGGATTTGATGTATGAAAATTGATCCCAGAGCTAAAGCTTGTTCTTTGTCTTTTCTATATAAACTCAATCAACAGTTGGTCGTTTTAATTAAAAAAAAAAAAAAAAAAAAATTCTCCACACTTTATTAAAATTGCTTAATTTTGTGTTTGTGTCCAATTCCATAACCAGACAGACAGAAACACAAGCAGAGTTTCAACTTCCAAGTCTGTACGAGCTTCAAGCTTCCATGACGTTAGAAGATCATAAATTGTCATTAGCAGCAGCTGAAAGTTTGTTGACGTTGTTGTTTTTTTTTTTTTTTTTGATTCAAAAATATTAAAGGGAGAGTCAAAAAACAGCAGCAGACCAATGTTTAGCCAAAGAGGCGCATTATTTAGACTTACATCAATAAAGATTTTTCGGAGTTTAAACTCTACGAGTTTTTAAGGCCGTAAAATTGGATCAAATTATGCAAATTTTTTTTTTCTCCCAATTTTTGTGAACCTTAAAAAATGTGTTAGCTGTGGGAAGAGAATCACTTTCGATTAAGGTTTTTTTTTTGTTTTGTTTTGTTTTGTTTTTTGAATGAGATTTGGGATTTAGTATTTTGAATATTATTGTGAAAGGTTTTGAGAAGATATTTACGAGCAGGTAAAGGCATAGATATTGATGAAGAGCTATTAGGTTTTTTGAGTTGACAAAATGCAATTAATTTGGGATTAATATTTTGGCCTTTTTTATTTTTTTTTGTTGAAGTGAAAAATTGATAATCTTATGGGAAATAAAAGAAGATGAGTTGTGGATTAAAATCAAAAGGGTTTTTATAAGAAGAATAGTTAACTGATTTAATTTTAGTTAGGAATTTCATAGAGAAAAATTGCACCATCTTGACTTAATATAGATTTATATGGATAGTGAAAGCAATAGCAATCATATAGAGATGATTTAGTGCAATATTTTGAAACTGAAGGTCTTACAAGTTCTAAATTAGTACCCGGATTGAATAATTTACGGGGCAGCGAAACAAAAATCCAGCTTTGGTTCGTATAATAATTTACGATTCAATTTTAGGTACTGCGTCTTTAAATTCAGTAAAAAAAAAACATGGTTGCTTTCAAAAGAACACAAAGATTGATTTCAATTTTTAATAGTTGGGGTTTGTCTTTTCTCAGGCAGTTGCTTGCATCGAGAACCTAATCGTATACAGATTAGGTCCAAAAGTTGAGGTTGTCACAATTATTTTGGAAAAGATTCAGAGAAAATTATTGAAATTGAAAAATGACTTTTTGAAATCATAAAAGACTGTTTTCTAGCCAGACAGACCATCAAGGCATCAAGAAGCCAAGCGCTCAAGCCCAACACCCCCCGCCCCCCCCCCCCCCCCCAAAACTTCAAAATCATGTTATTTTAAGGTGATGTCATCGTAACGCACATGATTGACTGAAACTTTTTCGTAAATCTTAGAGATTAAGAGGGAGTTCAGATACTCGAGCCCCTCCCCCCCACCAATTTTTTTTTCTGGATATGCCACTAAGTGTAATTGCGATCAGCAATTAGTGTTTTCTGTGAAAATTTTGAAGATAATTGGATTCAATGTTGTTTTTCTGATAAAACATTAGGTACCGACTTTGAGGTGATATGAAATAAGGCCAAATTTCAAATGTTCTAGGCTGAGTTATGATTATTTTTATTTTGAAAAACTGAGTATCAACAACTGATTTATCTTTAAAAACAAAGGTAATTAAACATTTTTGAAAGTTCCACAAGTGAATTAGTATTTATAAATCAGTTTTTCAAAACCATTTTTTTTTTCAAATCTAAAAATTTGAAGCTTCGAAAACAATCACGTTATTTACGTGTTGAACAAAAGTTTTTCAAAACTCAACTTTAATTTTAGAACTGTTGCCAAAATAATAAAAAAAAAGATTGATTTTTTGAAAAACTGTGGTTTTCTTCTTGATTTTTTTTTTTTCAACCATACCAAGTTGAGTTTAAAAAGAAATTATTTTGTGACACTGAACTTAAAAAAATTTTGGAATCTAAATCTGGCAATTTTCTGATTATTTTTCAAACGACCCATTTTGAGTTATAATGATTTTGAAAAACTGAGTATCAAAAACTCATCCGCTTCGAAACTTTTAAAACTATAAGGGTAGGCCAGCAATGTTATCACAAGAAGATAAGTTTTTGAAAGTCAGTTTTTCAAAATTAAACTTTAAAAAACTCAGCTTGGAACGGTTTATGTACAAGTAATAAAAAAACAGGCGATTTTTTTTTATTTTTTGCAAACCAACCATGGGGATTTGAAAATCTGTGCTTCAAGCACTTATCCATTTTCGGAACATTCAAACTTTGTTGGCTAATAATGTTTTCAAAGGTGGATTATAAGATAACTTGTTGAAGCTCAGTGTGTACAAATTAAATTTTTCAAAACTGAGTTTGGAACGAAATTTTTTTGATTTCTTGTAAGCCAACCATGGAGTTTTGAAAAATTTTGTTCTGAAAACTGAACTTCAAATACTATTCCACTTTTAGAATTTTCAAAAAATCTTGGCTATCAATGTTCTCAACGAACTGAATAAGCTCCAAAGCTCTCTCTGGACAGTTTCCAAAACACACTATACATGTACCAAGTTTATACAGTATGTAAATCTATCCATTTTATTATTTTAGTATGTGGCTCCTCATACACACAGACAGCCAGACTATGGACAGACATAGACATAAGTATAAACTTTTGGAGACTGCCTAGTAATGATTTTGGAACTATATTTTTTTACCCTTATTAGAGATGCCTGTAATATATTGTTCTAGAAAAACTGATTTTTCGTAAAAATAACACGGTTATAAAATCAGGTTATAAAAATCAGCATACCTTTACATAATACAGTCCCTAACACTTGAATGGCCTAACAGATACATTTTGCTGAACGGAAAGGCAACACTCAGATTTGGAGAAGTTTTGCTGTTTTTTTTTTTTTTGTTAAGTTACGTTAGAATAGCATCCAATCACTCATCACTGCATTAAAATGACAATTACCTATATTAAATTTTTTTTATCACTTTCACTTCATATTTCTTATTTGTAGTAAATTAAATAATTTAAGAGCTTTTTTTTAAATTATCTTAAAAAACAAGGAATGGTTAGGATGTTCTAATAGAGCTAGGCGTTGTTCCAAGCCTTTGTAACGGTTTTGGTTTCAGCTGAGTTTTTTTCACTTCCATATTTCGTCTTAATTTTTAAGCTTAGCGTTAAAGTCAAACCCGTGCAATTACAGGGTAGTTGTCCCATAATGTGGCTTTCTAACCTCTTTTTCATCCACCAGCTCTGTGATTTCTTGCGTTTCTAGCTGAAAAAAAAAAAAATTTCCACGATCTTAAATAGCCTTGGTATTGACATAAGTCATTTTCGGGCGTCCCTTATTTTTGCGTTAACTCTGTGGCGGAATCAAAAAAATTGAATCTCAGTAATTGTAGCTAATTAAATGCTAATTTGTTGCGCAAACCAACAATTTTTAGCTCGTATGGTTTCTGAGTTATTGAATTTTCCGCTAAAATAAGTCTGAAGTTAGCGCACAAAACCTTAAATAATAAAAAAAAAAATTTGGTTGGTATAAAAATTTGTAGCTTTTTAAATGCTATAAAGTAGCATAAACTTCGTTTTTGTAGCTACAACATAGTACCAGAAGTACTATTTTAAAATTGAAAAGTAGAATAAAAAATGACTCAAGTGAGCCCAGGTGAGCTAAAAAATTTTTGCGCAACAAATTTTATTTTGAAAAGCTTCAATTCCAGAAAAGAAAAAAACATTTAAAATTCAACTTTTTTAAGAATTTTGACCGTTACAGATTTTATTTTAGCGGAATCTTGAATAACAAACAAACTAGTTGAGCTACAAAACCGGGGTTTCATCTAGTTCATGGTGACTTCTAATTTCTCCAAGCAATTTTTTTTTTAATTTGTCATTTTTTAGAGTTTGGAATGTCACTTTTGAGCCAACTTCTTTCAGCAAAAACTGGAATATTTCAAAAAGTGCTTGAGCTACAAAAATGAGGTTTTCACAACAAATTTTGGTTTGAAAAGCTACAATTACTGGCAAAAAAAAATCAAAAAAGTAATTTTTTTTAAATCTCTCCACTAGCTGCGCATACCAGAAGTAGAGATATCCTTTTTGAAATTGAAAATTGGAATAGAAAATGACCGATGGAAGGTACAAAATTAATTTTTATTAGCATTTAAAAAGCTACAATTTTGGACATCCAAAAAATAATAATTTTCTTACTTTCGTCCGCCAAATTCAGACTTATTTTAGCGGAATTTTAAATAACTAAAAAAATATTGTAGCTACAAAAACGAAGTTTATGCTACTTTAAAACATTTAAAAAGCTACAAATTTTTATACCAACCAAAATTATTTTTCTTTAATTATTCAAGATTTTGTCCGCTAACTTCAGACTTATTTTAGCGGAAAATTCAATAACTCAGAAACCATACAAGCTAAAAATTTTTGATTTACGCAACAAATTAACATTTAATTTGCCACAAAGTGTCCGCCAAAATAAGGGACGTCATTTTCAGTACAGTTTCATAAGACTTGGCGTCTACTTTAAAGTTAAAAATAGCTTAATGAATTTTGCCATAAAATGTGCATAAAATCCATGGAAAAATTCATTTTGATCTTCTTAACTGTAAAGTAAAAGCCAAATCTTATAAAACCATACTGGATACGACTTGTGGCAATACCAGTGCAAAGCCCTGTAAAAAGGGCTCAATGGAATTAAATTCCAAAGCCCTCGAAACGTGTAAATATTTTAAATGTTCAAGTCAACTACAAAAACTTTTATTGCAAATTGATCAACATAAAATACTAACTGAAAAATAACTCAACACTCGGTGATTTAAACAAAAAAAAAAAAAAAAAAAAAAACAGTATAAACATTTATGGACATTTTTTTCTCATATATTATTCACCTTCTCGTCTTATTGTCATAAATTAATAAAAAAAAAATTACCCGCCTCACCAAAAATAACCAGTTTAGGTCTATAAAAATGAAACCACCAACAAATGTACTAAAAGTATTCAGTAAAAAACAAAGTTTTAATTCGAAAAGACAAACAAAATTCTACAACAACATCAAAAACGACACAATCATTGTTCTTCATCTGACCCTTCAAGTTTCAAATCCATATTTATCATTCATCAGATCATCTTCCAAATCTTGAACATAATTCAAACAATTTACAAACACAACACATAGCCAATAAACATTTTATAAGGCGTCAACAAATAAAAAATCTGATAAAAAATTAAAAAAAAAAAAAAATTAATAAGAATTTTTAAAAATATCAAATTTCCATGTCAACCGTTTTGTTGTTTTATAAGAAAAAAAAAATAACAAAAAGACGAAAATGAGTAAAAGATGAAAATATTATTCCCATAATATTCATACACAATCAACAGTCGTGATTTATCGTAATGAGATTACCACAAAAACCAACTCTCACACAATCCCAGTTAAATGTCACATTTCTTTCATTTTCATTTTTATATTTTTTTTTTGTGTTACCTTCATTTTGGATTTTTTTTTTTTCAATTTTTTTTTTTAACGCAAATTTTATTTATGAATATCCAAAAATTTTTCTCATGTTACATTTTCAAGATCATGATCTTTGATGTTGGGGACAAACGAAAATAAAATTTTGTTGAGCCCCCAAGGAATCCCAACGATATACTCGTAATTAATTTTTGAACAATCGAATTAGAAACCCCACTGTGATTGTTTTTCAAAAAAAAAAAAAAAAAACTGCAACTTCAAGTGAGTGTAACGTTATGGCGCTGCTGTGGGTACACTTTATCCCCAATTCAAAGGCTCAAATTACGACTTATGACATAGCCTACCTGAAATGCGTAAAACAAGTCCCCATATGGACGCAGGATGTACCAGCCAAAAATTGTATCTGAAGATTGAGATAGCCAGTTGGACTGGACCTGGCCAGTCGCAGTAAATTCAAAACATACCGAATGTCCCTTTGTTAGAACTGCTGCTGCTGCTGCTGCTGCCTGTAAAATGATGCCCAAGTCGTGATAACGTCCGGTCGATCCTCGCTTCAGTCTTATGGAATTTCTTTCTCATTATAAATTCGGTGAAAGAAAGTATATGGTGACAGTTTCGTTTTTTGACTCTCAGAGGTTATCCGATGGAACTTCATACACATCAGCATGGACCCCAAACCCAAATGAAAAACTCGTCGAAGAAGATGACTTGACTAATTAGTGTTGATGGCCGTGTGTAGTAAAATTTTGAATAAATTTCGGTTTGGATGAAAGCACCAAACAGACGCATTCGGGCCAAAGCTGAAAATTTAATTAATTGCTTGTTATGGATGGACTGTGATAATGCTAACCGAATTAGCTTACCGACTTTGCCTTTGGGGTCTAGTTGCGACCTTCTCAAATGAACAGGAATGCGAATGACTCAACTTTAGTGTTTTTCTTTGGCCATAAATTTAAAAAAAAAAATATTTGAAAGTCATTCATGCGTTTATTTATTTTTGTTATTTCAGTTCCAAGGATTGACCGGAGCTTTGGCCAAAAGATCTGATAAGAAATTTTAATCTGAAACCGCACCTTGAAAAAAGTCTCATGCAAAACTTTAAAGCAAAAACAAAAGAAATAAAAAAAAAAAAAAAAATGCCAAACTTGTTTGTTTTTATGACTTGTATTTCGGCTACTTAAGTGAGCTTCTGGTCGCATTTGAAACCCACAAAACACACAAAAAAAAAAAAAATAAATAAAATAAAAATTTAATCGAAATTTTATTCAAATTTGATTGCAATTTGTACAACAATAAATTTTATTGAGTGAAAAAAACATCATGTTGAATTAATTTCTTGACATTTTGGCAAGACCAAAAAGAGCATCAATAAATTTATAAACAAAAATCTAAATTTTTTATTTTTTTCTTTATTCAATGCTCGGGAATTAAGTAATCAATTCATTAAGAAACAATTGAGACAATTTAAAATGTTTAACAACAAATTAAAGACGACCAACCTCGCCAAGTAGCAGTTTTGACTGAGTCATTGATTTTTTTTTAATTTTTTTTGTTTTTTTTTTTTTTTTTTGATTATATTAATAATTTTGTACCAACCCCGCCGCGGCCATTGAAAGATGCCGGTCCCGTTTGGTGCTAAAATTATGTGACAGTAGATGACATTTTGGCGGACCTTGATGGAAAAAATTTATGATGTGCGGTATGGGAATAAATTTTGGTACAAAATGTATTCATGCAGAAATGCTGTCAGAACTCAAGTTTTGGTTGACAGAATTATGACCAAATGCACAATGAAGAAGTTTTGAATTTCTGTTGAAATCAACTTAACTGAGCGATGAGTAGGTATGGTGAAGCAGTCCGTTCGTAAAGAGAGTGAAATGTTTATGATTTTAAGAAATGTTCTTTAATTTTTTTTTGTACCATGGAATTAAATTACAAAATAAGGAAAAAGAGTTGAAAGTTATTCATTTTTTTTAAGGAATTCAACAAATTAGGTAAAGAAAGGACGTTTTTTTTGAATTAATAAAAAAAATCTAAAAAAATGAGAAATGATTATTTTAAAACTAAATCCAGATTATACAGGGTGTGCTGTTAAGAATATGTAACTTCACTGTGGGAAAAAAAGGCAGGCTAAATTCAAGAACGAGCAGAATTCTTCTAAGATTTGTGTATTCTTATTTTTCTTATCCTGAAAGTGACACTTTTCATTCTTGATTTAAGAATTTTGTTCTTGAAACAAATTTTTATTACAAATTTAAGTACAAAAAGCTTGATTTAAGCCGCAGAGCGTTCTTAAATTAAGTTTTTGTATTCTCAAATCAAGCCGAAACGATCTTAATATCGTTTGATGCAATGAAGTTTAGATCGTTGCTTCATTTTGATGTGCGGTGTATTTAAGTTCGAAAGAAATACGTGAAGTGATTTTTTTAAGCAGCGATTCTGAGTTAGAATTCTGATTTTACACTACTATGCTATTCTGTTACGCACTAATTTTAATTTTTATTTAATTAAAGCTGCAATATATTTTTAAAAGAAGACCTCAAAGAAGCAATACCTCATCATCTCGGAGTCCGAACAGAATTCAGGAAAAAATAATTGTTTTCGTGGAAAAAAAATGAGGTAATGAATATTTAAAGTTTATTAAAACTGCATTTGATTTCTGTAATAAAATTGTATGACAAAACAATTTCTGTGCCAACAAGAGAAGAAAACTGGCTCCAAAACGCTCAAAGTAGCAGCTCGTCAACATAAAGTGTCGGGAAATTCGTCTTAGGATAATTATTTAGAAAACAATAACAGATTTTGTGAGTCCACCATTATATTTTGTAGGTATACCTATAATAGATGGAAAAACTTATTTTTTAATTAAGTACATTTACCTAAGTGTTATTGCTTAAAAATGAATAATACAAATTTTAATACATTGAAAATATTTAAGATGTTTTTTTTTGATATCTTAATGATATTTCGAAGCTTGAGAGCGTCTTTTTGAAACAAATTGCAAATCAAAATAATTGTTGACATTTTATAAGAAAATTTAAATTATTGAAGCAGACAAAGTCAGATGTTATGAATGGTACAATTGGTCAAAGGAGCATAAAAAGTTCATTTTGTTTAATGTTTTTTCTGTAATATATCATTCACAGTCCTTGTTTTTAATTTAATCAATAAACTTTGTATGGCATTGTTTAAGAGAACAGACACATCTTCAAATTGAGCTAAAAATTATTTCAAATTATCAATTTTTTCATTAAATTTTGTAATTTTGCAGCATTCATTAAAAACATATTTTCACTTAACGACCTTTGTGGCAATGTTTAATAAAATAAGTGTCCAATATTTTTATGCAGAATTTTAGACCAACATTTTATCTAATAAAATCTGTTAAAATTAGTTAAAATCCTGCAAATAAAACTCAAGTAACAGATTTTAATATCCAATTAAATAATGTTTTTTTTTAATTTTTCTCTCTAAAATCTGTAAATGTGCATTTTTATGTTTAAAAATATTAATTGCCCATCAAAAATACTTGAACCAACAATATTGTAGAACATGGTTTTATGAAATTCAAACAAATTTCATACCATATTGCAAAAAGAGTAAGAAAACAAATATTTATTTTGTTCTTAATCAACTTTTACTCATTATTTTTATATTTAACTGTACATACAAAATTACTATGTTGTAGCCTAATATTTCAGCTAAATTTAGACATCCTAATCTTTAAAATCCGACAAGAAACAAATAAGTTACAAATTTTATAAGCGAACCATTTCCAATCCATTTGTGAGCCAATGGTACCGTTCTCTGGTCGAGTCCGACGACCAAAGCAAACAATTTTGTTCAATTTGGTTGAATTTCGGATAAAACTTTCAAGTTTGTGAAGCTTTTATAGCACGTACAGTTATGTGCAATATATCAAATTAAAGGTAATTTAATCGTGATGCTCAATAAAGTTGAATCATAGTTTTATGAACCTTATGTTAATAGTAATTAAGAACCGCGTAAACAAAACTCTTTTTACCGTTATGTCAGCTCACAGACTACAGAAAATTGTGTTTGTTTGTTCAAAAATGCATTTACCCAATATCTAATAGCTGTGCAAATTTCAAGTTTAAAAATATAAAAATAAAAAAGATAAAAATAAAATACAGTTGGAAACGGTCAAAAAACTTGGACTGAAAAGTTTTGTTTTTACTGTTTTTCATTGAAAAAAAATGTTTAAAAATCTAATTTTTTCACACGTTCATAGACAACACATAAGCCTAAAAGTTATTTTGACAAAATATTTTTCCCTTTATTCCCTGATTTTTCAAATCAACTAAACAACCCACATAAACTTTCAAAAACGTATTTGTTTTATTTTGTAATTGATAGCTTATAAATGGCAAAAACTGTTAATTTTTTTTTTTGTTGACAATATTGTATTTGAGCATACATTATTTTTTTTTTTTGTTGAACACTTTGGCAATTTGATTAAGAAGAAAAAAAAGGGATTTTTTGGCTTTTATGAATTTTTTAAAATTTTCATGTCTCGAAAATTATCTTACCGAGCCAAATAAAATTAATGTGTTTTGGCCGAAATTTTTATATAATGTATAAATTTTCTGTACAAATAATTTCGATAACATCCGAACATAGAAAATCGTATGATCAACAAGAAAGTTTTGCCTGAAATACTCTTCGATTGCTTCTACCATTAAAAAATATTTGCAAAAAAAACAATATTTTTGACACTTGACCCTGAATAATCAGTCAATGGACTTTTGCGTGTGTATTTCTCAGATAAAAATGAAGATACTTGCATTTTAGAAACTTCACTTGGAATTTTTCGGCATTGAATGTACATGTTACCTGTTTTTGACACCTCCAGTGAGTATATTAGGTCCTGTGGCGTTTGAGATGGCACCTCTTATCTTATTATTAGGCTTTCAGGTTAAAGGCAATCCATTCAAACTTATTACACCTTGAGTTCACTTCACATTTATCACTATAATTGCAGATCTATGGGGACCGATTGGGTCCTCAAAATTTGCGACTTTCCAGTCAGGCAAAAACAAATTTTGATCGTCTTTGGTATTGTTTTTTTTTTGTACGAACACTACTTCTGTAAGGTACATCTTCTTTTCATTGAAGAATTAGAAGATGCTTGAATACCTTATAACTGACTATATGACCGTTCTCACAAAAATTGAAAAAAGACAGGAGTACTTATACCTACATGATTTGACTTCTACGTATGATCGAGTGAATATATGAATTAAGTTGTCCCGAAAATCTTCAAAAAATTTAACAAGAGAAAAAACTCAAATTGACATCTTGTAATCTCCATCCGCCCACAATTGGATTATTATCATGAAAACACAACAGACGTACCCCATGTCATGACCTAAGAAATGCCACCCATGATCATTTTTTTAAGTTCAAAATTCCAAGTACGTAATCTTGATGTTCAAAAAAAGACAATCTTCTAAGACTCTGGAATTTTGATCCAGAAAAAAAAAGTTAAAATATGATTAGTTAGCCTAATACCGTTAAATACCCCTCATACTCTGTCACATTGGTCAGGTGTTTTGTTCTTTTTCGTCATCTGTCATTTGGTGTGTCACATTCTTTTTCGAACAATAGTTTCCAAATTCTCTCATATTAGTGAGAAAAAAAAAACCAACAACTCCTCAAACAAAAAGCTCTCGATTGTAAAGAAATCCACATCCAATCTGACTTGGGGAAATGTCACATTTTTGTGTGACACTCATCAAATATGTGGTACATGATGGGGACCCAATATACCAACCTACATTTATAATGAAACTGACTGATGCAGCTAATGAAACCAGATTCACACCTCTTTTGGGGCACATAACTATGCCACAACGCAAGCGTCATGTAACGATAAATACATCATTTAAACCTCGTCCCATGTCACATGTCAGATAGCAATTTGATAAATTATCCTCATTTGTCACAAAAAACAAAAAACAACAACAAAAACAGAGCTCAGCGGTACCAACCAATTCGATTCTTTTGATCCACACTATGGATAGTGGTGGACTTTTGGAGTCTTTCATTTTTGTTTTTTTTTGGTTTTTGGTTTTTGGTCAGAATGACAGGTTGCTTTTGAGAGTGCTCCTCATACAGGGCATTCGGAGGGCTATCATTAGATTAATGAACGTCATTTACTTTGTTGGTGTGGGACATGACTCGGGCGAGTTCCAGGAAAGCTGTAGCTCCAGTTTAACCATCCAATTTCCTGGGAACATTGAAATTGTAAAAAAACTTCGTATCATGTGTGTGGACCTGGGAGAGTATTATGAAGAATTCCAGATCATTTATATAAACTGAAAAAAAGATGCGCCAGAAGGAATTTTCTCTTTGAAATGAGAAGGTTAATCCTTGCGACATACCCAACAGTAATTGAGCAGTCAGTAGTCGATGGTTATAATATGTAGGTACTTTTTCACTGCACTGCGTCCATTAAGTACCTGTTTTTGAGTCTCTGACCGACTTTTAAAAAATTACCGGGCTACACATTGTTACTTTATGGGGGTAAATAGGGACTTTTGGTTCCTGTGGGTCATTTTGCAAGATGTCTGCACTAATGGAGAGGTGTGTATACAAATGGCCCAGAGGCTGTGCGTTGTGCATTTGAAGAGGAACAAGATTCACCATTTTGGTATTATAAGTTAAATATAATGAATGATGTGCTGCTTTATGCGTTATACGTAGGAAGGTACGAATAATTTTGTTAAGTGCGTTTCATACCTTCGGGTTTGTGATTTGTTTTCATTTTTCTAAAGAAGTTTATTCTGACCAATTTTTTGGGGGTCATTTGTTATACTCAGAGAACAGAATGTGCAAAATTTACTCGGAGTGTAGGTACCTACTTCGCCAAATCTGGCTTGATTTTAAGTCCATAGCGTTGTGCTAAATATTAATGTACGGTGTAGGTAGTATCAAAATAAACGTGCTGGTAAAGATGTGCACTTACGTACTTACTTACTTACTTAGGTCCTCAGACCTTAAAAAGTCCGTTGTGATCCCCTTAAGGGGCATAGGGCATCCACTACTCCTAAGCGCCATCGTGTACGGTTTCTGGAAATATAACGTAGTTCTCTCCAACTCTTCCCCAGCTGTGCAGATTCACTTTCGACTGTCCTGCGCCATGTGCTTCTCGGCCGGACTTACCCTCTACCTGCCTGTGTGAGTGGGTTCCATTGCATCGCTTGGCCAGCAATGCAATCTTTGCTTTTTCGAAGCGTATGACCAATCCACTGCCACTTACGTCTGCGAATAGTACTGTCAATGGATTCTTGACCCGTTCTTCTATAAAGTTCTTCATTGGAAATACGGTTGGGCCAAAAAAACCTTAAGATGTGTCGTAGACACCTATTCACGAACGATTGCAGCTTGCTTGTGACAGTTGTTAAGATTTTCCAAGTGCTGCACCCATACAGAAGCACGGATTCAACATTGGAGCGGAACAGTCGCAGCTTAGTCTTTAAGCTAATAGCGTAATTTCTCCATATTTTGGACAGCATTCCGAAAGCAATATTTGCCTTTTTGATACGGCTGTCGACATCTTGTTCGGTTCCGCCTTTGGTAGAGACAAAACTCCCAAGATATTGAAAGTCTTCTACTTTCTCTACCGGTTGTCCAGAAATATTGACTTGAACGGATGAATTACTTCCGAGGCTGATCATTTTTGTTTTTGCCATGTTAATTTTCAGCCCCACGATTGCTGCTTCTCCCTCCACCCTTGTTGTCATTTGATGGAGATCCATGATCCTATGAGAGAGTAAGCATACGTCGTCCACGTAGTATAGATGTTTTAGTTGGGATATCAGACTCCATTGAATACCACCATTTCCGTTTAACAGGGCTGCACGCAGCACATCACTTATCACTAACAGGAAAAGTATTGGCGACAGTATGCAACCCTGTCTGACTCCACAATTGACGTCGAATTCATCCGACAACCTTCCTCTATAAAAATCGTGACATTTGCATCCATCGTAGGTTACTTTAATAATAGCGATTAACTTATCTGGAATGCCTCTCCTGCGTAAGGCAATCCAAATAAATTCTCTGTTAACACTATCAAACGCTTTTTCAAAATCAATGAACAGCAGGTAAAGTGGTGATCGATATTCGACGCACTGTTCAATAATGATCCGCAAGGTGTTAATGTGGCCAACACAGGATGAACCAGTGCGGAAACCTGCTTGTTCGGCGTCGAGTGTGTCTTCTAGATGTTCCTTTATTTGATCTAATACAATTTTTGCTGCTATCCTGGAAACCGCAGGAGCCTATTTAATGATGTACACGATCGTTCTTCTCGGTTACCCATTCATCACGTTCGTGGGCCAGATTTAAATTTACTGGTTGAGTGAACTATTGGCAACTACATTGACAAATAAATCGCGGCCATTTGCAAAAGAACCCAGAAGGTTTACGTCGCGAAAGAGAAATCGGCCATTCGCATTTAATTCACGCGCACTCCAAGGGGTTAGGCATGACTAGACTATCCTTTCAATCTTATACAAAACACAGTGCGAGTGTTAGGAAAATAGGAGGGGATGAAAAAGGAGACATTGTCAGCCACAAAACTTAGCCCTTTGAGTGAGTTTCTGATTTGAACCCATCCAATATACGACTTGTATTGATCAGTCTAAAAGTTAACTTCTAAATTCAATGAAGAAGCGACTGATTCACTGTGTGACACACAAAATATATGCGGGCGGAGACCTAACACATTTTGTAGAAAATCTCAAGTAAGGGGCAAAAATGGTTTTTTCGACCTTCATCCATTGCAAAAAATCTACCTTCATCAGATTTTTACTCATTTCAGACTTTTTTAGTACTGTTTATAGTCAAAATGCACAATATGACAGAGTTAAAAGCCGCATTTTTTGTGTAGAAGAAAGGCCAATTTAAAATTTGATGTATATTTTAACTTTTATTTCTGTCAAATATGGTGCATTTTGACTGAAAAAGAAGTGTTAATCGTTATTTTCTCCATTCAAATAAAGGGTGCGGTGTATCTTACCCCCATTTAAGAGATGACACCCGACATTTTTTTAGATAGAGAAGAGTTCGGGCTAAATTAATGTATATCTTAGCTTTTAACTCAATAAAAATTGATACTTTTTTATTTAAATAAGAATTATTTGGGTGTGTTTTTCATTTGAATAGGGTTGCCACACTCTCAGCTTTACGCTCTTAACGTTATTTTTTATTTTGTACCTATATTTATCTTTTGTTTAGCATAACCCTCTTTCAATATTTTTTTTTTGTTCAAACAGGGTTGCCACATTGATGCACTCTTTTTAAAAGTGGCAACCCTATTACATCTTGTTGTATTTGTAGTGTATTTTGTGCCTTAGTTTTTGATAATACAAAAATTCGGTTCCGTCGGATACAAGCGTAGCATGGTCTTTCTAGTTTTCTCTTACACAAAAGATTTAGATTTGTAATGGTATCTGCACTGGAGTCTACGTCACTTTCGACGAAGCATAGTGACCGGTTAAGGTTCCTGAAGAAAACATTTAGACCGCTCTAGTTGGCTTTCTTGTACTGCCAAAAGGTTCTCTTAGGAGTTTTCGGCTGGACCATTAAGTCCGAAATTCAAGTCGGCTCATCAACAAGGTGAGAAAAGTTGCTTAACTCAACAAAGATATAGCCGAACATACTTTCGTATGTTGTTTGGCCAGAAAAGCGAGGCCAAGAGGAATTGTATACGTTGCAATCGCCCATAATGAAAGTTTCAGTTTGAGGATACAGAGAGAAAATTCACAAGATGGGGTTAGACAGAGCGTCAAAGTGGCGAAAAGTTGAGTTTCTGTCAAGGTTTGGGCTTCAATAAGGGAAGAGGTGCTTGAATTTGAACCACATGAAATTAAAGAAGGAATTAAAACAAATACTTCAGTACAAAATTCAACTCTCCCAGAAGTTGAAGTGAACCAACTATATATCGCCAAATAAAAAAAATTCAAAACAATTTGTTTCATTAAGAACAGACAAACAAAGCAGGATGCGACTTTCCTCAACACATAAATTCGCACTCCTCGATAGTCCGATTCCGTTCCATATTATGCTTCTGCTTACAGCATCTTTCTCAAATGATGTTAAATCGAACATCTTGACTTGTGTAAAATTATTCTTACTTAGCTGCACCCTATAATCGCCTCTTGTTGCCAAGAAGTACTAATTTTACCATTTAATTCCCTGCCTATCACATTGTTTATGGCCATCCAATAAATACCGCCATTAATTCTTATTAAGAACTTCCTTCCTAAGCAAAAGTATAAAAATACTATCTCAGACAGTTCAACCAGCAGAAAAAACAGACAACATGCTATAGTACACAAATACAAGCATTAAAATCGAAGCTAGGGACCGACGCACGGATCGACCAATCCTTTCGCTTGACCTCACATCACCTGTCTTTGATTTAGCAAAATCACAACACCTCCGTTAAAAGATCCTTATTGGTTGCTTCCCAACTCAAACTCCTCTGCATTATTAGCTATACCTACAATACCAAACAATCTATGCGCCTCGGGTATTGAGCGATTGAAACATTTTACACACCACTTCGGTGTACGATACATTTATAAGACGCTCTAAGCTGATACCCTCACGTTCGTTCAGTTAGTTCGGATCGGTTCTATTGCAGCAGCAGGCATACACATTACACATCACAGATGCTGATTAATCCGCCATTTACTTTGTTAATGATGAAAAATTCGCTTTTAGCCTTGGCCATGAATCCATGAATGTGAATTGACAATTATGGAGGCAGCACGCACTCTGCAACTTGCATCATTAGATACCAAACCTAGTCAGGGCTGTATCGATATTTAATAGCGCCATGACACCAAAAACTAAGAAGAGGCAGAATTGAAGAGCCTCATCAATTTTGTCATTCACATCAATTTTGTCGTTTCAGAAATGTTGCCGTTACTGCCATTTTGTTGCTCAGGTGAATCTTGATTTTATTCTTGTAGTTTGCTTCTACCTTTTAAGCCAAAAGAAGTCAAATTCTACCGAGGAATGGTTCTGGATGACTAGAAGTGAAGAGACCTTTGATATCCGATAGCGGTCTTATTGCTTTTCGAACGCTCTTAAAATGTTAGAAAAGTAAATTACTGATATTTGTGCCTTCATTTAACTGATTGGTATTAAATAAAACTTTAAAATGCGCCCTTAATAATCAAGAGCCTTAACGGGCCACCACAAAAACACCAATTCGGACCTGGGGTATCAATTTCAGAACATGTGAAGAGTATCTCTCGAGATCTAATAGTACCCAGTACGCGAGTGAAGTGCCACATTCTAATCCGACCAATGTTGGACCCCACGCACGAGATCATTGTACTAGATCCTATTTTGTAGCAAAAAAGGATGTTTAATGTTTGGCATATGAAATTGTGTATTAGATTGAAAGAAGTTATGGTCATATGGGTATGTGCGGTTTCAGTATACAAAAAAAAAACCCAGAGGCGGAGATAATAGGATGGATGTTGCTGATACGACTTGCCTTCTATTTGGTCACGATTTGTGGCAAAGTATCTATACACAACATTTATATAGGATTTTTTTTAATTCTTTTGGGTTTGCATACAAAATAATAAACATGCATAGGATATGGGATTTTATGAAGTCTGATTTATGAGTGTCTTTTGTTTGAATTGATATTAAGGATGAAACAGAGTTCTAGTTTCGACGATGCGATGTCACGTTGAAAGTAAAGCTGGTTCTTATGGTGGCATTGACTTTCGAGAGAGTTATTTTTTTTTTTTTCTATTCTACTTATAAAGTTAACAATGGTTTTAGAATGAGACATACAAATATTTGCAGGAATAAATATTTTAAACAAATACTGAAAAGGATATTGGAGCCGAATAAAACACAAATGTTTAGAGCAGTTTAATTTAAAATAAGTCAAATGTAGTGAATGGTTCAGTTCTTGAAAAGACCATATAAATTGCATATTGTTCTATAATTTACCTTTTACTTTCAAATTTCATTCCACGGACACATATACCAACAATATCTAGCAAATCAAAATCTCGAAATACGTAATCTCGCACTTTTTTTTTTAAGTGTCGAAAAACAAAACCTCGCAATCACACAAAACCGCTTTTTATAATCTCGCAATTACATCTGGTATCGAAAAATCTAGCAAATTTCAACCGAAATCTCGCATAGTAAAATCTGGTAAATTTAGATCTGGCAGTATATAGCGCTCTGAAAAAAATCCTAACTAAAATATAGAATCAAGTAAGTATAGCTACAATTTTTTTTTTTTTAATTTCTTAATTTTTATTTTTATATTTTATAAAAAGTTGCAATAAATAAATATGAAACACTTGGTTATTCAGTAGATGCTCAATTTGAATTGTTGTCCAGAAGGCGAAATTATTTTGCACTGCATCAAATTAATATTAGAATTAGAATCTCTCCCATCGTGCGAGATTTTGATTTGCGAGATTTCGTAACCATCCCAAATATTTTAGTACCTAAGCCTTTTTAATTAAAAATTTGTAAATGCAGTTTTTGAAAAAAAATGAAAAAAGCATAAAATTCGATTTTCAAATGACTAAAACAGCTTCTTTAATGAATTTTAACTCAATACGAAGTATGCAATCAGATTCTTCTACAATGATAAATTTTTAGAAAAAAAAATTTGAAAATCGTTAGAGCCGTTTTTTAACAAAACTATTTTTTCTATATAAAATTTAGCAAGGACTTTTATAAACAAAAATTGGTACGAGATTTTTTAAGATATTATTTATCAAAAATATTGAGTAGTTTTCGAAATAATGATTTTTCAAAAAAAAAAATTCAAATTTTTTTAAAAAATCCAAAAAAATAATTTTCGAAATTTTTTTTACTAAATATTATTGCAGCAACTTAAAAGCATTCATATAAAAAAAAAATAGTTGAAATTGATTGAGTCATGAAGGAGAAAATTAGAATTTAAGAAAACGGTTCTATGGCAGGTACCGTTAATAACTGTTTTTTTTTTTGATGGTTTCCATTTAAAGATAGACCTTATCCAAAAAAATTACTATGATTTTCTTAATCAAAATCGTAGACACCGTTTTTGAGAAAAATGAGTTTTTCTGAAACCGCTTTATGACAGGTACCGTTATTTGGGGTCAAAAAAACGTCTGGGGATATTCTCCAAGAAACTCCACATACCAAGTTTGAAGTAAATCGACCCATCCGTTTAGGTTTATTTGTCTTAACAAAAAAGGATTAGCCAAAAAAGTCAAACACCAGCTTCGAAATACATTGGACTTTAGCTCAACTGTTTTTGATTTTATCCAAACATTTTCTCGTTTTAATTCTACACTAAATTTTGACCAAAAATTAAGAAACTTGGCAGACGCTGACCTAATATTGATATCTATTACTTAAATTTCTTACAGTTTTTTATCTAAACTTAAAAAGTTATTAAGCGCAGTGTAAAAAACACTCTTTTTACCGTTATATCGGCTCACAGACAACAAATAATTGTTAAGTTTTGTACAAAGATGCATTTACCTTATACCTTATGGCTATGTAAATTTCAAGTTTGAAAATGTTAAAAAAAAAAAGATAAAAATAAAATACAGTTGGAAACGGCCAAAAAACTTGCATAGAAAAATCTTGTTTTTACTGTTCTTCATTAAAAAAAAAAATATTAAATCTAATTTCTTCACACGTGCAAACAACATATAAATCTAAAACACGTTTTGACAAAATATTTTTCCCATTATTCCGTGATTTTGAAAATCAATTAAACCACCGACATAAACTTAGAAAAATGTATGTGTTTTTTAAGGCTCAAAAGAACCTTTACGAAGTAATTTGAGTGTAATCAGTATTAGACGACAGATTTTTATTTTTATTATCTATCAATGTGCATAGTTAGTTTTTCAATAAAATATCAACTTTAACCACACTAACATCGTTTTCAAAGGTCTTAAAAAAATATTTGATTTTGGAAAATAATTATTTACTTGAAAAGTTGATTTTTTTAGAATTTTTTTTAACCAGACCTCATCATCATTTCAATTTATCTATTTAATTCAATAAACCTGCCGGAATCTTACACTATACAACCTATCATTCAGATTATCAATAACTATGACTGACTTCTTTAATTTAATACATTTATTGTGTTGCACACAAAATGCTAAACAAAAAAAAACACAAAACCCAGTATAAAATGTAAGTGTGTTGTTACTGTTTGCCTACTTATAGTGTCTGTGTGAAAAAAAAACCTGTAATGATAAGCTGATAAAGTCTTTGTGTTATTACTGGTAACGTGAAATAAGGCCCAACGAAAATTTGGCCTTATTTCGTTTTCAAAATGGAAATAACGCCAAATTTTCGATTTGGCTTTATTTAAATGCATTAAATTTTTTTTTTTTTTAATCCTGGACCCCCACTCATGAGCGTGTAAACTGTGAGGTATGTTTGCAACACCCCTACCTCAGAATATACCTTGTTGCTCTTAGTAATGACCCAAAATCCAAAATATACCTTAAAAATCTAATTTATGAAGTAAGAAATTGAAATTATGCTGCAAAAATATTCAAAAAAGTTAATAAAAACGCATGTAACAATAAATTAAAAACATTAACAAATTTATATGTACTACTTTCGATGTTATTTTTTCCAGATGAATGATAGAAGACTTAAAGTTTGTTTGTTTTTCGGTGAAAACTATTTCTTAAGTCTTTAAAGTTTATTTTTTGAAAAAAATCTAGAAAAAATATGCCATATAAACCAAAAATACGAAAAATAAATTCACTAACGATTAAATGCTACTTAAATGCAAATTTTCTCATTCGAAAAACTATCTAATTTAGGCTGTCCAAAAAAATATGCATTTGCATATAGAAATCCGGGCCCTACTTATAACTCTAGACAAAACACAAATGTATAAAAATAAAGACACTTAGGACCATACTACTTCAGAATGAAGTGAAATACTAAAATTTTAAAACAAAAATACAGTCATTAAGCTATTTTTGGCACGAAACTGCCACCGTAGAACTTTTTTTGCTATCATCCGATGTGCAAGCAAAGTAGATACACGGCCGACGAAAATATTTCTCTTTCACGTAATTCTTTATTCTGAAAGGAACCCTGCTTTTTAAGCTGTTTTGCTTTGTACCCCTGTTTTTTTAGCCTATTTATCCCCTATCCTTGCGAACTTGCGATGAAGTTTTTACCTTCTGGTGAAAATTCCCAACCTAAATTTCTTCAATAGCAGACTTTACTTGTCCCCAGCACTTTCAATCAGCTGTAACTTAGAATCCAAGCGTGTACAAAACTGTACATATTTTTTTTTAATCTTGCAAAATTGCCGGGCTTCGGAAATGGACATTGCAAAATGGCACCTTTGGTTTTTTCTCCGGAATGCCACTTAATGTGATTTCTGACGAAATTTCTTGTCGCACTTATCATTAAACTAGAGATTACGTTGTGGTGACCCTGTGAAGCTCATCAGAGGTCGAACAGTGGCTTCTGGGAAATATTGCCACTGGGCTCTCAATGGTGGAATAGGACCTTTTTAAGAGGTTACTAGAAATTGAATTAATAAAAAGGATCTGAAAATCTCTTGCTTTTTAAGCCCTCCGACTACAGGCTTCATCACACTATGCATTTTCTTTTGTTGGCGATGATGGTCTAATGATAATTCAATATCTCGACTACGAAAAGAAAGTGGTTTGAATCAATGTTGGCTCCTCGGACCGATCGGAAATCCATGATACTGAAGAAAAATCTTGCGCATTAGGGTAAATTTTTGGTTTATGATGTATTGATCCGGGGGTTTTCCATGTCTCCTTTTGAATACTGACATGCAGAAATTGAGTAGCTATGGCAACATTTCGTTCCAAATAAACTTTAATAACCTGATTTTTTTTTCGGAGATCAAATGATGTTGACTATAATAATTCTCGGTTGCAGTTCCCAAAGATACCATCCCTTCAGAGCGAGGTGTTACCTAAAGGATGATTTTTTAAGAGGTTTAGAACTTTAAAAAAAAAAACACACAAAAAATTCAAAAAAATGAATGAAATATTTATTTGAATCGATAGTTTGAACCTTGCAATTTAATGTTTAAAGATAATTTCATGCAAATGTTGACCGGGGCTACGTCTCAGGTAGCCCATCCGCTGAGTCCAATTTTGGCATACTCTTTCACACATATCGGCCGGTATCTCACGAATGAATGCATGGATGTTGGCTTCCAGTGCGTCAATCGAAGCGGGCTTGTCCCTATAGAAAATAATCTAATGGTGTCAAATCGCACGATCTAGGCGGCCAATTGACCGGCCCGAGTTCACCAAACTCGCCTCGCAATTGCGCCATTGTTTCGCGTGCTGTGTTCCATGTGGCACCGTCTTGTTGAAACCACATATCATGCAAGTCAAGAACTTCCATTTCGGGCAAAAAAAAGGTTTGTATCATCGCTCGGTAGCGTTCACCATTGAAACAGTGGCTTTTTCGGGATGCATTGGTAGCTGTTGCAATGCTTCTGGCTGATCTTCACTCCAAATGCGGCAATTTTGCTTATTTACGTACCCATTCAACCAAAAATGAGCCTCATCGCTGAACACAATTTTTCGAGAAAAAAGCGGATCCTCGGCCAGCTTTCCAAGAGCCCATTCACCAAAAATTCGGCGTTGTGGTAGGTCAGCTGGCTTTAGTTCTTAAAAGGCTTTACGCCCAAATCCTTCCGCAAAATTTTCCACGTAGTGCTGTAACAAAGCACAAAGGCCTAACTGCTGGGAACGGCGCCGAATCGACATTTCGCGGTCTTCTGTCACACTAGCTGATACGGCCGCAATATTTTCTTCACTACGCACAGTACGTAAACGTGTTGGTGGTTTAATGTCCAACAAAGTAAATTTGGTGCGAAATTTGGTCACAATCTTCCGAATAGACTGCTCAGAAGGTCGAGAATGCCGAGCATAAAATGGAAGCAGCGCGCGATCAACATTTCGAACCGAGCACGAATTTTGATAGTAAAATTCAATAATTTGCAAGCGCTGTTCATTTGTAAGACGATCCATGGTTAAATTGCAAACCAAACTGAAGCTGTTTGACAGTGACACAAGGTACTAAACACACGTCAGCTGTCAAAACCAGTGTTGCCAAAACCAAACCAGCTAAAAAATCACCCGTTATAATACCTATGTAAAGGACTGTTTTTTAAATGATTATAATTTGTCTTAAAATTGTCACAAAAACTGACAAAATATATTTTCATATTTCAAAACTTCCACCGTAATATTTTCGCTCTTTAAGCAAATTCCTTTCCATAAGACTAAAAATATTAAAAAAAAAAAAAAAAATAACTGCGACAAATTGCTTCAACATCTTTTATCCTCTTTTCATCTCCTTGAAAATCTACCTCGCTAGCTTGGCACACTTAGTAATCCGATTATACTTATACCTTCATATACTATAACCCAGCAAAAAAAAAAAAAAAAGGCAGATTCATAAATCCCACCAGCCAGAGCATCAGCGCAACAGAAAGTCATCCACTGTCTCAAAAACTTGTACTATATACCTCGGAAGCTTATCGAACAAAATTACAATATAATTTACCTGCTGAGACTCTTCTCTATAGTCCTTGTCATATCTTTTGGGAAGAATATTGTCTTTAGGTACACCACACCACCGCACCGCACAGTCGCGTCGCGTCGACCGTCCAATGTGGATATATTTTAAGAATATTTATGCCCAGGATTAGACTTGCGACGAAGGATGGGTATCGCAACAGGTATTTTCTTATTTTCTTCTGATGAAAATAGAATTCCGTGGACATTGTCAACGCTACCGCCAGTCATTCTACTCTTATAAGTGTAGGTCCAGGTACCACCCGCTGCATTCTTACGTATATACATCAAACAGGCACGTGAACTAGGACAACACAGGACATTGTGTGTTCTTTATTGATTGTTCGTGGAAATTTTTCAATAGAACTTTTACATAAAGAGAAGAATGAAAATATTTGCACGGTAAATTAAATTTGAAAAAAAAAAAAAAAAAAATGTCCTTGAAAAATAGCTATACCCGTAAGTAGGTAGTAGGAAAAAGAATATCCGACGACGGTGGCGTGTGCCATACATTTGACTTTCCTTCCACACTACTGAACCAAAAATGGAACGAAGAAAAAGGTAGGTTTTAATATTGATTTTATTTTCCTTCCGAAGAAGTAAGGTCATGTCACACTGATAATAATAATAAATTCTACAAGGACAAATCTTGGCTTGTGTCAGGATATGCTTTAACACAGCATCCCACTGTGCTTCGGCAGTGGATGGCGGGCGGCGCGCGCCCTCTGGTTGATGCTGCTGCTGCTCATCGACAACAAAAACTAGAAGAAGAAGAAAATCTGAAAAATTGTCAAAAGAATTTAATTGGCTGCAAGATTTTTGTGCTTCATTCGCGTGTGCATCCGCTTGAAAGGACTTCTTTCAGGTGAAAAATTCCAAATGACTGAAGAATTTCTTCTTCGCCTTCTTCCTTGAAAGGATAATTTTTTTTTTTCCTTGTTGCTTCTTCTTGTAAACTGAGTTTGCCTTTTTCTGACTTTGTGTCCTGTTGGGAAAAATGTTTAGAGCTGAATAGGTGGAAATATTTTAAATGCTTTTGATTGAATCTTCTGCTGCTATATAGATTGCCGTGTCGTCGTTGCCTTCATCCTTATACCAGTCGTTCTGTCGGTCGCACCAATTCACCCGATTTCACACAAAACTCAGGTTTCCTGTAGTCTTCTTCTTCTCCTGGGATTCTTAAAAATGGGGTAAGGTTAGGATAGAAAATAATATACAAAATATAATGACACGCAAAATCAAATGAAAGGGAAAATCAATTCAATGGAAGAGCAGAGGAGAGAGAGACAGAGAGCGAGAGGAAGAACAGAATAATATAATCCCTTCGTCTTCATAAAGTCCCACTGATCTAATCCTGTCAAGGGGGAGTGAGTCCTGACTGAGCAGAGTAGTCCTTGAAATTAAATCGACGATGAATAATGTTATTTGGATAAAGGATTCTCTACACGGTAAATTTTGAAGAATTCTTCCTGATATTTCTTCCCGTCTCTCTCTCTGTCTCTCTCTCTCTCCTGCAAGAAAAAGATATTGAAGAAGGATTCAATGGATAAGGCATGGGTATAAAGGTGACGATTTATTTCTAAGGAGCTATTTTCCGTTAAATTTAAGTAATTACGTTGTAGGATAATTTTTTTTTTGTTTTTGTTTTACTCCCTTTCGCATTACCTGAACGCTGAACCTCTAAATGTACCTATCTCTAAATCTGATGCTGCTGAGAGAATGGAATTGGGTTTTAATGTTGTTTTTGATTCAATTCATTCAAACATTGGCAGTGCTTAATGAGGATTTTTTTTTTTTTTATTTTTCGTTGTTCTTAATTAGGCACGTGCTTTGCTGAGATTTTCAGGATGAAAGGATATTTTACAGAGATAAGAAGAATTTTCAACAAATTTTCTTTTAGATTGTGTGAATATCTGTGTGTGTGTGTGAAATTTTTTTTGTTTGTCCTTCAAAAAAGTTTTCATTCATTTTATTCGACTTTTCTTTGGCTTTGTGTTTTTCGTGTGGAGGGAAGATAGGTAATTAGTTGCAAATAATTGGGGTAAACAGATTACCTGCGATGTGGTTATGTGTACTCAGTTAATGAAGATGATTTTGTTGTGAAATGAGTTGTGGAGTTAGCACAAAATCATCAGGATTCAGCTTAACTTTATTAATTACGTTTTATGTGCGCTCTTATAAAGGGAAAAAATTCCGTTACTATGGCAGTATTTATCTTTTTCTTTTTTTTTTTTTTTATTTTGTTTGAGGCCAAGGAATTTAAAACCAAAGGAGGTTGTGGTTTTATTTATTTTTTTTTTTTGAAGTCGAAGTAAAGGTAATTAAAGGACTTTCTATGACAGTAACCATGGAAAGATAGTTACCATGGAAAAAATAAACAGGTGCTCAGGTGGAGAAATGCATTCTAATACATAAGTCATTGAAAGGCACTAAGCCATTAAACGACTATAAGGACAATTAAATTTTCCAGAAAACTTTTGTGTATCAATGATATATCTCTTCGATTAAGCTTTGAACTTAGGACGATTGTCTTTTCTGCCTTTCTTTTTTAATGGTAGGTATATTGATGGAATCACCACTTCTCCAATAGCATCAAGTGCTTTTGATATGAAATAATTTGAAAATAACTGAGAATCTCTTGTGTAAAAATTGTCATCGAAATCCGTGTAGTAGCAGCAAAAATTATATTAGAGCGAATAAAGGAACATCTAGAAGACACACTCGACGCCGAACAAGCAGGTTTCCGCACTGGTTCATCCTGTGTTGGCCACATTAACACCTTGCGGATCATTATTGAACAGTGCGTCGAATATCGATCACCACTTTACCTGCTGTTCATTGATTTTGAAAAAGCGTTTGATAGTGTTAACAGAGAATTTATTTGGATTGCCTTACGCAGGAGAGGCATTCCAGATAAGTTAATCACTATTATTTAAGCAACCTACGATGGATGCAAGTGTCACGTTTTACATAGAGGAGGGTTGTCGGATGAATTCGAAGTCCATTGTGGAGTTAGACAGGGTTGCATACTGTCGCCAATACTTTTCCTGTTAGTGATAAGTGATGTGCTACGTGCAGCTCTGTTAAACGGAAATAGTGGAATTCAATGGAGTCTGACATCCCAACTAAAACATTTGGATTACGCGGACGACGTAGGATCATGGATCTCCATCAAATGACAACAAGGGTGGAGGGAGACGCAGAAATCATGGGGCTGAAAATTAACACGGCAAAAACAAAAATGATCAGCCTCGGAAGTAACTCATCCGTTCAAGTCAATATTTCTAGACAACCGGTAGAGAAAGTACAAGACTTTCAATATCTTGGGAATTTTGTCTCTACCAAAGGCAGAACCGAACAAGACTTCGACAGCCGTTTTAAAAAGGCAAAGGCTGCTTTCGGAATGGTTGATTTAACAATTAACGAAAATGCCATAAATGTTTAATTGCAAATTTGGTCTTAAAATTAGGAGCTAATTAAATGTTCTACGAATATAAAATAATAATAACTTTCAGTGTGCTGCTGGCATGAATTTCGTTTTTTTTCGGAACACTCAAGCAATTTTGACTCAAATCGTCTTGATTAATTCAGTTCTTGACTTATTTGAGTTAAGTGCTCAATTTTCAAAGAGATTTGCCCCATCAAAAAACACATGTTCTGTCCACTCTGCGCTGCTGAGTTAATGAAAATAACAAAACGCTTCATTAGTTAGATGTTAATCCATTCGAATAACTTAAAGTCAGTGGCGTAGTGAGGGGGGGGGGGGGGGTGCAGTGATATGGCACTCTTTATAAGTGTCTGGTCCTTGACGGAGTCTTTTAAGGGTTGTAAAGGAATCAAAAGTATTTTGAATTCCATGCAGCTTTTTTTACTTTTTTTACTTGCGATATTGGTACCATATATCAAGTTATGCATTCGCGCAAGAAAAAAGTTAAGTTAACAATCAAACATGACATTACGATGATAGAGAATGAGAAAAAGTGGGTCTGACAATTCTGTCTGTATGTATCAGAGGCCATAGCCTAAACGGATTGGTCGATTTACTTCAAACCTGGTATGTGCCGTTTTTTGAAGAATATCCCCAGAGGTTTTTTTGTTTTTTTGATTTTTTTTTTTTTGTTTTTGGACCCCAAATAACGGTACCTGTCATATACCGGTTTTAGAAAAACTCATTTTTCTCAAAAACGGTGCCTACGATTTTGATTAAAAAAATCATGGTCAGTTTTTTTAGATAAAGTCTATCTTTGAATGCAAACCGTTTTTTTTTCAAAAACCGTTATTAACGGTACCTGTCATAGAACCGTTTTTTTTTAATCCTGATTTTCTCCTTCATTACTCAATGAATTTCAACCATTTTTCTTTCATGAATGCTTTAAAGTTGCCGTAATAATACTTAATAAAAAAAAATTCGAAAATTATTTTTTTGGATTTAAAAAAAAAAAAAAATTTTTTTTGAAAACTATTCAAAACTTAGTTTTTAGATGTTGATAAATTCTATCTTAAAAATGACAAGCCAATTTTTTTTTATAATAGTCCTTGCAAAATTTTATATAGAAAAAATTGTTTTTTTTAGAAAAAGGCTCCAACGATTTTCAAAATTTTTTTTCTAAAAATGAATCATTATAGAAGAAATCAGATTGCATACCTCGTTTTGAGGTTAAATTCATATAGGAAGCTGTTTTAGTCATTTGAAAATCGAATTTTATGCTTTTTTTTTATTTTTTTTTCTAAAACTGCATTTACAATTTTTTAATTAAAAAGGCTTAGCATGAATAGTAACTTTAGCTCCAAGAGCAAGTACGTGACCCAGTCGTGCATTTTATTTTTTACATTTTACGTAGGGGGAAATGGTACCGGTGATACATTATGCTGAAATTGCAAATTTCGATATTAACTTGTGCTTTTCCAAATTACATAAATAGCTTTCTTAGATATTACCGTTAGCAAATACTAAAATAAAATAAATAAAATCATTTCGTGTGAAATATGTAAAAGGTGCCATATCACCCGACTTTACCCTATTTTTTTTTGGTGCATTATAAGCATTTATTTTATAGCTGTTGGGGTTTTTCGGGAGCTATTGAGTTTTTTTTTTTGAGTATAAAAAGTTCTTATTTAGAAGTATATATTTTAAAATAAAAAACACTAAAATATCTAGACCCTGTCTCAAGTATGCCAAGTACCAAATCCGCACATTAAATTCGACTCGGGACCGACCTACTTTTGTATTAATAATAATTCTACCTCGTATAAAGCCATTTTAAAGAGCCTTTCTTTGAGCCTTTCTTACTTCTCCTGATGCAATAAAAACAAGCAATGTATTTTATCCTTAATACTCCCTTTATTATGTAGAAATATGTTAGGTTATGTAGAGGTACCCATGCAAGTTAAAGATAACTAATGACCAGGATCTACATAATGCCACGTCCATTTACACGCTTACCACACTCGTGACACATTATGATATGCACAGGCATTGCTTTAAGTGCACACATCATCATCATAATAATACTGGGACCTTGGAATTCTCATCCTCATCCATATTATGTGTGTTTTGTTCACTTTTTTGCACTGCACTAATCCTTTTCTAAAATAGAAGCCGAGATTTTCTATGGTGGTTTTTTTTGCTGATTTTATTTTGCTCCTGCTGCTGACGATGATGCTGACCCCATCTATGTAGTTGTAGTCATCATCATCATCATCATCGTCGTCGTCGTCTTGTTGTCGTGTGCACTTTTTGTAGTGTTTCCTTCCTTATACTCAACCCACTCGCTTTTGTAGATTTTTACTCCACTCTGTTGCATGGTTAATTCATGAAGTGCGCTGACTGACGAGCCGAGCAGTGCCGACTTCATCCTTTAGGTCGCCATCATTATTATCCTCCCCATCATCGTCAACATTTTGTTGTTGTCATCCATGTTGTTGTTGTCATCATCATAGTGCTTGTCCTACACCACGTTTAGATGATGTTTTGCGATGACGGATTAAAGGTGTTCCCAGCTGCGCAAATGGTACCTCCACAATCCTCATTTCTAAAAAAGATAGGCCGGTATACCCTTACACGCGCGCGCGTTTCCATTCTACGTAGGCTGTGTTGTTCCCTGTTCCGACATTCATTTAGCGTGTCTCAACAATTTAATAATTAGAGTAGCCTCAGACTCAGAAAATAATAGTAAGGACTTGTGGTCCCGCTCCCGGTCCGGCTCGGGGATGTAATGGTGAAAGGATTTTCTGCGTAGGCCGGCTAAAGAGCTTGTCCAACCGATAAAGACACGACAACATGTGTGCGGTGTGCGCTTAATTATTCGCTGAGCTGTGTTTCGCTTTATCTTCGACGAGCTTTACAGAAAGATTGTCACCATCATCACCACCATTTTTGCTGTTATTTGTATCTCTTCTTCTCTTAAGACTCATCAATGCGATGTGGTTCTCTCTAATGGACATCTTGACGGGATGAGTCCATCCGTTTGACACGTGGGATGGCTTTAAGTGGCGGCGTTTAACTGGAAAGTCTATTTTTTAGGTTATGTTGG
Source organism: Meliscaeva auricollis (assembly GCA_948107695.1). Taxonomy (NCBI): domain Eukaryota; kingdom Metazoa; phylum Arthropoda; class Insecta; order Diptera; family Syrphidae; genus Meliscaeva; species Meliscaeva auricollis. The sequence continues at coordinate 26,387,697 of OX403619.1, read as the reverse complement.
AATATCAGTCGGGATTCGATGTGCACGCATTTATTATGGAACTCCTTGAATTAGATTGGGAATTTATAAAGAAGAGTGTCAAGGTGATTTCCATCAAACTCTTAAGAAGCCTCCTCGTGAGTGTCATTTGGCTGGTCGCCTACGTGCCGCTTGATGCTCGTGTGTCTGAAGAAGGTTTCTACATTATAAATTACTCCCGCAATTTAAAATCTTCACTTTATATCGGATTGTATACGTATATTTCATGAAAATCCACTATTTCAGCACCTAATTGTGTTCCATTTAGTGGTGGATGGAGAGCCCACGCGGATGGAGACGCTGACAATGACAATGACGCGACATGGAGACACTTCAGCTTGACAGGCGCACACATCAGGATTGGTGACTAAAAGTAGAGTCATACTAACCTAAGGAAGACATTTACTCTGGCTGGCACACTATTTGAATCACAATTGGGTGCTCGACAAGGAGTGTGAAATCGTTTAGGGAAATTGTGATGATGATGGGTAGGTGGGTGATGGTAATCATAAACAAGTCCAGTTGGAATATAAAGTCTCTGCATATGACTAAGTTTGTATTCATACGCATATATTGCCCCATGGACAGACTCAGAGGAGCAGTCTCGAAAAACAAGTCATTATGCTGATTGAAGACCAACAAAAATATAAACAAACAAAGTAATTATGCAACAGAAGCACAAGCACGCCATCACCGTACCGCAGCCAGCGCAGCGGAGAGGCAGCTTCTGATGAGCACGTTAATGAGGTTCCAAAATTATGTATTGGTTAGGTGCCCATCTTCTTCTCTTCATCATCCAGCAGGTGTCTGTTGTTTTGAATGTTTTCTATTTTTTCTATTTTATTTTTGAAATATTCAAATTGAGTTTATAATTAGGTGGTGATAACATTGTCGACTGAAACAAACTGTATCTTCGGTCTCCTACTGTTAAGAGTCTTATTTTTGATTTTATTTTTTTTCTGGGGCTATGATGGGGTTTTTGGTCTTTTATGATGGGAAGACTTTTTGATGATTGTTTTTATTTGCTTATATTGATGATGAAGATTAGGCAAAGTTAATCGAAATGCAATCGCAGCATGTGGTTGTGGAAGACAAAATTACGAATGATGATGTTATGACAATTTTGATGAGTGAATTCCACAAAAAAGTATCAAAAGGAAAGAGCTTACTTGAGTTTATTAAATTTTGGGAGACAGAAACTGAAGATGTTAAAAAAGAATATTTCTTATTGCTGCAAATCAGCAAATTTAAATTAGAAGACCAACCAATTTTGCCCTGAAATGTGACTGAAGATAACTTGAGAACTTTTTTCTATTTATTATCTAAACTAGGCGTTAAGTCAAGTAAGGATTTATGTAAGCCCTCAACTTGTTGAGAGAGAGAGAGAGAGACACGAGGAGTCCCGGATAGTGAACACTCCAAAGGCCAGCACCAAACTGAACAGAAAAACTAGGTTTTCCAATAAGATCTTTAATTTTGAATAACCCGCTATTTGGGCACTTTTCACTTTTTAAACTGTCGTATTTTGACATTTGACAAGAACCTAGAGTATACCACAAGTAAAGTAGTAAAGTTGATGGATAAATTTGAGCTGTTGGGAAAAGTTAATGATGTGAAGATTAGAGAACGTGTGCTTCGCTGAAGAACAACTGAAACTAGGCATTCCATTAACGACATCTTACCGTATTTTGCTTAAGTTTTAAGTCTTTTTAAGTTCGGTTAATACAAAACTTAACCACCAACATCGTATCTTCGCTGATTGGGTTTTTGAAATGCATCAAAATTCGGCCTTTCACAGAAAAATTATCTTCAAAACTCCACCAAAACATTCTAGCTGACCCCCATTTTCCCGACCAAAAAATCGGACTATAAGACGCTATAAAAAAAACTGCAGTAGGCTCCACTCAGTGGAGGATCTAGGGTTGCTAGCTCCCGGGGCAAAGTGAAAATTTCCAGGCATTAGTAGGCTAAATAATAGAGTTTACTCCATGTCCGTGCGGGAATCATGAAACAATGCGGAATACCGAGGAAACAAACGTGTAAAAATGTATTGAAAATCAAGGAAAATACGTGAAAAGTCGCGAAAAAACGTACTCCACAGAAAGAAATATGTGAGATTGTGAAAAAAACTTGGATTTTTAAAGTTCATTTACAAGTCTTCCGCCCTTTAATTCCGCGATTCTTACGGTTTTAGTCTTGGGTATTTAGCATATTTTTCTATGACGTTGCACTCGCTTTTTTCCACGGTATGTTTCATTTTTTTCCGAGGATTTTTACATTTTCTCCCGCGACTTTACGCTTTTCTCTGTGACTTTGTTTGTTTTTTTCCGCAGTATTTTACACTTTTTCTCGCGGTAGTAAAAACTTTTATTCACGCCTTTCTTTACGCGATCATCACGTGGTGTTTAAAAGTTCTTTCACCACTTTACCAGTATTTCACGCTTTTATCCACCATATTCCGCGATTTTGCCGTGCATATTTCAGGCTTTTTTCTGCGACTTTTAAAACTTCTCTCTTTGCTTTTCTCCGCGATATTTTACGATTTTTATCTTATGGTATCAAACGCCTTTTTCGTGACATATCATTGCTATTCTACGAGGATTTTAACGATTTTCCGCCAGTATTCCGCGATTTTTTCCATGGTATTTCGCGTTTTTTAACGATGTAGGCCTATTTTTCCGTGACTTTTCACATTTTTTCCCACGACTCTTTTCGCTTGTTTTCTATGACTTTCTTTGTTTTTTTGCGCTGAATTTTACGCTTTTCTTTCGGTAGTAATCTCTTTTTTAATGGCCATGGATTTGCTTAAGATAGTTCCAATACTTTTCTATTCAAAATTATTTCTTTAGCGAAGATAAGAGACATTCTTTGAAGTTGAGTGTTAGTCGAGCTCGTTTAAGCGGCCCTTAGATTTTGTGCCAGGAACACTTGCCCCCTTTCGCCCCCCCTCCCCTCATTCCGCAACTGGCTCCACTGGCTTACCTGCAGAAATCTTCAAGTGAGCAAATAGAAAGCGCACATCTACTTAATTTTTGAATACGGTTGACCGGAAGGAACTTTCTTCTCATCATAAATAAAGAAGGTTCTACGTCGGGACATGTTTTTCGAAAAGTCTAAGACAATTCATGAACACTGAAGTTGTTCTTGAAGTAAATCAGAACTAATTCATGGTATCACATCGTCTATAGGACAAAACGTCATCACTGTTAATAGCAGCAATATGGTTTAAAACAACAAAGAAGATGGGTAACCTGCTTCACCAAGAGCAACTCATATTCAAGACTAGAGTACAGTACGATCTTGAACGATGGAAAGTTGGCTTTGTCAGGCTCGTTCATGGTCCCAATGGATCAAGCTTATAACTTAAAATGTGGCACTTCGCAAATGTACTTGAAACTCTACCAACGGAACCAAAGCCGGTTGTTAATATTTTGATTTCAATTTACCAACAAGTAGTACAATTTCTTCTAGTGGATATCGATACACCAAAGCAACCTGATGCACTTATTAGGCAACATCGTATTTACCACATGCAATCTCTCCACCATAGAACATGGACAAAGTCTACCTTAACAAACTACTAACTAACCCTTGCACCACCTTTTTCTTAGCTGCTGGATTTTTCTTTGAAACTGCATTGACAAGATATCTGATCGAAAAAGCAGTCCGGTAAAATGGTCAAGTCCATTTTGAGTCCAAGCGTGCGATCGTCTTCTTTTGGCTATATTATTTGCTTGTCACTTGTGTGGAAAAGGTCTTTCTTTCTCTTTATTTTTTTCGAATTTATGTAGGGACGAGTATTTTCTTCGTCCAGTTTAGGACTTTGCAAGATTTTAACTTGAAATCGCATGCAGCAAAACAAGTGACTCGCTGAATGTTCTGGTATATAGCAAACGGATGCCTTGTGGATCGGTGGCGGCAATGGCGATCTTTTACAGGGTCACCCCAAAGTCCTGTAACAAAATTTTTCATAGGAACATCGACTTTATTCGTTCCATCAGAAGCCCTCTGCAAAACTAATATAATACACCGATACCCAGCAACTCAAATTCACTATAAAAATGTTGTGTGTGTGTTGATATTCAGCGACTGGAGAGTCTCTCCTCTCTTAATTAATGTATCTGCCTATCTTAAAGATTTAACGATAATATACGGAATTTTAATTGCAAATGGATAAAGTAGAAGCCCCACACCACCAACCAAACCCAGCAGCCATCATCATCGGCAAGGCAGAAGCGTCCAGGGCGACCGACATGCATTGGGCCCAATGGTCCTGGTCTGATGCGACCGACGACGACGACGACGAAGAACGCGACGCGTTGTGTTTGACTCGTCCTTTTTGGTTAACACCATATCCAATAGACCTTCAATAATTCATTAACAAGAAAAATTGTTTTTATTTATTACACTTTTGGCCATTTTCATGGGCGAATGCTAATGCACCTTTATATTTGTGGTGGAAGTTGCAGTCGCAGGAGAGTGGTCATTGGAGAAGAACAGAACTGGTAGACTGGTGGTAAATTAAAACTTTGCGACACATCACAGGGTGGTACCTACATATATGTACTGTAGGGACCTATACAATGCTTGTGGACCCCATTTAAAAGATCAAATTTCTCAATCTTGATAAGTCTGTGCACAGGACTGAACAACAACGAAGACGACCACGTCAACGGACAAAGGCGGCGGCCGGCGCGGCGGTGGTGGTGGCGAGGACAACTTCCATTTCTGTCACATTCAGGGGCTGAATTCGGAACGAAGAGAGTTGTTGGGTAGTTTTTTTTCAAAAGTGAGGACCGTCAGTGGAGGAGGCGAATTACATTAATCCAACATCATGTTGTTGGCAACACGAGTCCGGACAACCACAAGTTTAGTTTTGAAATAGATTCCCTTTTAATTGCTGTGATTTGTGGCTGTGACTATTTTTGGTGCAAGCATTTTTGACAGAAACGATCTTGTTTACCAGAAAATATTATGTTACGTGACGTGAGATGGAGGGACCAACCAACCAACCGACACGTTTTGACGACGCATCTGGATGAAAAATGAGCAATGAAAAATTATTATTATTGATATTCTAGGAGGATTTTTTGTTGTTGTTCTGATTTAGTAAAGATTTTTAGACAGATTTTGGGTTGGGGTTGACAATTAAGTGAATTTCTGTAATGGTAACTTATTTGGCAATGGAAGTGAACTTTAAATTTGAATAATATTTGTCAACTTCTAAGCAATATTTTCTACTATTGTTTTACCAATTAGTCCGGAAAAAATACCAAAAAGCTGAGTTTTGGTATGAAGCTTCTTCATTCCCTGTACAAAGTTCGTATATATTTCCACAACATTTTCTTTTACTAAAAAGGATCCTTAATCGGGCTAAGACTTGTGCCCAATGAGCCACAGCACAATAAAGCAATTAAACCGAGGATAATAAGCGTGCTTCCCAGTTCCACATTATACCAATTGGCCTGGTTTGTAAGCTGGTATAAAAGATCTTCTAAGGTGCTATACGTAATTCTCTCAATATACTACAATGGAAAATGTTATCCTCAAAGGTAATAACTCTGAAGCTCTCCGTTTCTAGAGATCTCAACAATTTATTTACTACCAAGTTTCATAAAACGGGAGACAAGACACCGCCTTGCGGCAACTCTTTATACTTTTAGGTCTCTTTGCAGAAAAGTTACCCAGTTTTGAATTGATAATCATGCTAGTAAACATTTGATTAACCAATTTTCCATGCCAACTTTCAACCTTAGGAGAAGACAGTGCTGATGTGATTGCAGAAATGTATATTAGAGTAGAGCGTTTTTGGAGTTTTCTTTCAAATCACTATCACTGCGTGCAACTCATGTCATGAGTATTGGTTATCGGAACTAGTTCTGATCCTTTTTTTTCCTGAGACATAGGTACTAAGTATGAGGGCGAAAATTACGACAAAGTAAGAAAGTAAGTGGGTCTGACAATTCTGTTTGTCTGTCTGATTGTATGTATCAGAAGCCACAGCCTAAACGGATGGGTCGGTTTACTTCAAACTTGGTGTCTGGCGTTTCTTGGAGACTATCCCCAGTTATTTTTGGAATTTTTTTTTTTTGCCAAAAACATAAATCGGTTTTAGAAAATCTCATTTTTCTCAAAAATGGCTCCTACGATTTTGATTAAAAATATCATGGTCATTTTTTGGATAAGGTCTATCTTTAAATGAAAACCATTTTTTTCAAATTTTTTTTTTTATTCTCCTTCATGACTCTATCAAATTCAACCACATTTTTTACATTAAAGCTTTTAAGTTGCCGCAATAAGGTTAAAAAAAAAATCGAAAATTATTTCTTTGGATTTAAAAAAAAAATTAAATTTTTTTTTTGAAAAATCATATTTTCGAAAACTACTCAATATATTTTTTGAAAATTTAGTTTTAAGATGTTAATAAACAATATCTTAAAAATGTCATCTTTTTCAATATAAAAAAAATTCAATTACAGTGGATTTGTCTTTCTCAGATGACACAGAAGGCTGGAAAATAAACCTGCCAGACTGTCGAATTTGAAATCAGGACGCGTATACCTATAAAACTGCATACTAAGATTTTGGTTATATCTACACTCCCAAAATTTGCTGCCGGCTCTTAGACTAATAGTCATAAGGAAAAGCGAGAAACCAAAAAATTTAATTTTTTTTTGTTTTGTTTTTCGATTTTTTCCTCATTTTTAAAATTGTGATAAGATTTTTGGTAACCCATTTATTGGTCTCTAAGTAGAAAATGGCGTTTCTGTGTTCGTATATCAATTCCTCTGCAACCAATAACTGAAAAAAAAAATTAAAGACAGATTTGAAAACTAGAACAAATTTTTTATTAGACACATTTGTAACTTTAACGTTTTCATCTCTGTTATTAATTTTTAAAAACATCAAAAAAAGGGATATTTATTAACTAAATACCGAAATAAAAAAAAAAAAAAAATGCACGACTGGGTCGCACGTACTTGCTCTTATAGATAAAAAATTTATAAATTTATAAAATTTTGCAAGGACTTTTATAAAAAAAAAAATTGGTACACCATTTTTAAGATATTATTTATCAACATCTAAAAATAAAAATTAAAAAAAAAAATATTGAAAATTTCAATTTTTTTTTTAAATCCAAAAAAATAATATTCTAAATTTTTTTTATTGAATATTATTACGGTAACTTAAAAGCATCCATGTAAAAATGGTTGAAATTGATTGAGTCATGAAGGAGAAAATCAGAATTAAAAAAAACGGTTCTATTCCAGGTACCATTAATAACGGTTTTTGAAAAAAATGGTTCTCATTTAGAGATAGACCTTACCTAAAGAAATGACCATGATTTTTTTAATCAAAATCGTAGGCACCGTTTTTGAGAAAAATGAGTTTTTCTAAAACCGGTATATGACAGGTACCGTTATTTCGGTTCAAAAAAAAAAAAAAACAAAAAAACGTCTGGGGATAGTCTCAAAAAAACGCCACATACCAAGTTTGAAGTAAATTGACCCATCCGTTTAGGCTGTGGTCTCTGGTACATACAGACAGACAGACAGAATTGTCGGACCCACTTTTTTCTCATTCTCTATTATCTTAATGTCATGTTTGATTGTTATCTCAACTTTTTTATTTGTACGAATGCATAACTTGATATTATGGTACCCATATCGCAGTAAAAATCAGCATTTTGCTCTTGAAAAATCGATTTTTCGAAAACATGTTTTTGAATTTTGATTTAGAAATTTTAGTTTTAGATGCCCATTAAATTTTTTGAAAATGGCATACCTTTTATTTTTTTAAACAAGGTTTGAGTATTTTTATAATAGGTATAAAAAATTGATTGTTTTTCAAAAACGTGTCTAATGATTTCCCAATTTTTTTTTTATAAAAATTTCTCTTTTTAAACGGAAACAAATTTTATCTTTTTTTTATAATTCATCAAAAATTGAGTTCTTCTTCCTACGAGACCTTCACAGTGAAAAATGGGAACTTTGCAACAAACATTATCAAAATAAATTGCTATGGATTTTACCAGCATGTGGTTCATCTTACAAAATAAAAATATGCCTACCCATTGCGGTGCTTTAAACAATCTCAAGCCTTTGTTTAAGCATTTCAACACAATAAGTGTAGCTTCGGTTTAAAGATGTCACCATACATTAATAATCCAGTGACCAAAACGACCACTTGTGGCTCTTCATCTACGTTCTACCCCCTGCCAAGTGAGGACCAATAATTGTGTTTGACTGTGTGCTTGCCAATAACTTTTAATTAAACACTGCTGGGGAGCGAAACATCGCTATATTCTGAACTTAAGATTTGTTTTCAAAGCCAAATTTGTGTCCTTTTGTAATATGCCAAATTTATTATGTGGTAATGTGAGATGAGCTCAATTATTGGTTATTGAACCTTTACTGGCATTGGTTGACTCAAGGTCTTGTGGCTTATGACATCATGAATAAGCTTTAATTGCATACAAATGGTCTCTTTTTCAAATAACCAATTCAATTATGGCAAAATAACTTATTTTAATAAAAGTTTATCCTATGTCATAAGTTTTTAGAGTCTGACATTTAAGACCTCATAACAAGTCTGTCATTATCAATGAATGATCCACATACCCTATCCTTTGAACAAGACCGCTTAAAATTCCACAAATAATAATTGTTTACAAAAAGAATTAATTATCTGTAGTATTTGTGCTCTACCCACCTCTGCCCGCCCACAAAATTCCCATCAAAACAGTCTATTTGGCTCTACGACCGACCCAAAAGAAAAAAAAAACTGTTTACACTTATGACCATAATTTGCAAACCAATTAGCATCAATTCTACGTTGGATGATATTCTTGTCATCGTTTCGCAAGTATGTTTGGTTAAGATCTTCAACTTCAACTGTAGCTAAATTCAACGTGCGCCCTGGGTGCCCCACGATAGCATAATGAAAAGGAGGCAGGCTCGCAGGCAATATGCTTGTTGCGTTTATTTAGCCTAAAAAAACAACACCACACGTTCCTCATCACATTATATTATGGCAGGACATAATACTGAACTAAAAAAAAAACACTCAAAGACAGGCTACATCCCACCCTAGAGATGATGAGGCCTTAACCATCAACCAACGAGATGATGACGGCGACAGACGGACGGACGGACGGACGATCACGTCCATGGTCCATCCATGCCATGAGGAAGAAGAATTAAGACGTCAACTTACAGTCCGATTTTGTTTATGTCTCACATGAGTCTTTTTTACTCCAACTTAAGTAAACAAAACGCAGACAGTAAATGGGCTGTCAAAAACAAAGAGAACAGAAAAAAAGAACTTGAAGCCACAGAAACGGAACTCTCAAGACCAAACTCTATCTCTATATATTATCTTCTGGTCACTCATCAAGAGTTGCTGGGGATGTTGTCAAGTGTTTGAGGTCCAGCGCCTTGGACACAAAGTTCACTTTTCAATAATATTGTTTGTTCCACAACATTACAATCTTCGGACATTAAGAAGAGAGACCCTTGGCATGGGTCTGGTCGGATAATAGAGGTGCATGCAATAGGAAGACGCATGCGCGTGAGCGTGCTTACAGACTTCTTCTTCTTCTTCTTCTTCCTCAATCAAGTTGTCATCGTACTGCCAGTGACAGCCTCAGGTCTCAATTAGTTTGTCTCTTCGATTCCACAAAAATATGCTGAAGGACTTCAAAGGAAATAAATCAACATAGGTACTTACAGACTACAGCATCAAATGAAGATACTATTGCCTATGCCCATGGGCATTGATTTACAATCTTTCGCACTTAGAACGCCCCGCGACAATGTTGTTTTTTTTTTGTTTTTGTGAACAAAAGAAGTGTGGATTCTTGAAAAAAAGGTCACTCGCTTGCATAGAAGATTGTAAAATATTTTTGTTTATGGTTCATTCTTCATTGAAGCAATATAAGTCACAACAATATGAAGAACTTCTGTTAGCCTTGAAATTTTGAAGTTATAATTATTGTTTTTGCATACCTGTGCCCCAATATACTTAATAATGTGACCTTCTTCGCGGCTAAAAACTAGTGTCAGCAATGTGTCATAAATGGTATTTCAGTAGCACGATATCAGAATATTTTGATGGACAATGGAAGTGTTTTGACGAAAGGCGGACATGTTGAGAAAATATTTACCTTGTTTCTTAGAAACTCCTGCCGAGAGTTTCGTGAGAAGGATAGAGTTTTTTTTTTTTTTTTTGAAAGGATTTTGTTTGAGTTTTAGTCGCGTGTTTATGATTGGGTAGTAATAAATTTACTAAAATGCATTTTTCTGAGAAGGTTTTCTTCTAAATATGCTTGGGTACAATTTGATTTATTGTATTGGGAATTGGTTTGAAATTTTTAAAACCAACAAGATTTTATGTGCAAGACTTTAGTATTTTATCAATTTTTCTGTTTAAATAATAATATTAAAATTAGTGGAAAAGGAAAGTTTGAAGACGATAAATAAAAGGGTTTTCCAATAAGAGGTGTTATTTTGAATAGCCCGCTATTTCGGTAGCTGTCACTTTTGAAGCTGTCATTTTTTGACATTTGACAAGTAGAAACTACACTATTAATAAAAATGGAACGATACACTCTTCAACAACGCATTCAAATTATTAAAATTCACTATAAAACTTGTGAAAATTGGCAGAGACGGTTCGTAAAACTAAAACATTTTTGGGTCGTCGTGAAGCACCTTGTCGGACCGCAATACAGAAATTGGTGGACAAATTCGAGCTGTTGGGACAAGTTAGTGATGTGAAGAATAAAACCCGTGCACGTCGCTCAAGAACAACTGAGAATATTGCTGTTGTAGCCCAAAGTGTTGAAGAAAACCCAGGTTTGTCCATTCCTCGTCGTTCTTTGGAATTAGGCATTCCACAAACGTCATTACACCGTATTTTGCATAAAGACTTGGGTCTTAAGGCTTATAAAGTTCAGTCAACACAAGAACTCAAGCCGGCTGATCATCAACAACGTCGTGTCTTTGCTGATTGGGTCCTTGAAATGCATGAAAATGAACCGGAATTTCATCGAAAAATCATCTTGACTGATGAGGCCCATTTCCACCTCGGAGGCTACGTCAACAAGCAAAACTGTCGCATCTGGGGCTCGGAAAACCCAAGAGTTATTGTTGAAAAGCCTCTCCATCCTCAACGCGTGACTGTTTGGTGCGGTTTATGGTCCCGCGGGGTCATTGGACCTTACTTTTTCGAAAATGAGGCTGGAGCAACAGTTACGGTCAATGGATTACGCTATCGAGGGATGATTAATGATTTTTTATGGCCTGAATTGGATGGTATTGATCTGGACAACGTTTACTTTCAACAAGACGGCGCTACGTGCCACACAAGCAAGGAAACCATCGATCTTTTACGGGAAAAGTTTCCGGACCGTGTTATCTCTCGAAGAGGTGATCACAATTGGCCACCGAGATCTTGTGATTTAACACCTTGGGACTTCTTCCTTTGGGGCCACGTGAAAGATAAGGCCTAGGCCAACAGCCCAGCGTCGATTCAAGACCTCAAAGATGAAATTCGTGAGCCTATCGAGGACATAGGGCAGCCACTTTGCGATTTGGTTATGGAAAATTTCATGAAAAGGATATGGTCCTGTAAGAGTGGTCTTGGCGGCCATTTGGCTGATGTTGTGTTTCATTATTAACGGCATACCTTTCTCTTTATAATGAAATAAACATCCGATCATTTATCTCCGAAAATGCCATTTTTCTATGAATATCAAAATTACACCTCTTATTGGAAAACCCTTTATTGTGTTTAAACAGACCTATTAACCTTCGAGCCAATTAAAGACACAAATTAATTCGGAGAAATTTTGTGCTATTCTTTCCCTATTTGTTCCATTAGCTTAGTTATTTAAAATCTCCAAGCTCCCATTCATTTTCTACACGAAGCAGGTCAGGAGATTGCATAAGCCACCCCAAAAAATGAAGATTATCCTCTTCTAAGAAGTATCTTACCAACCGTCTGTCGTTTTCTGAGTCATGATGGTGTTATAATGAACTGCTTTCAGGGCTATTGGACCCAAAATGTGCATTTATATGGTTTCTGAAATATTCCTACACAAAATGAGCAATAATTCGAATAACTGAAGCAACTTGTTGACGGGTGAGTGAAGAATTAAAAAAATCCTTAATACCAATTTGAATCCATCAATATTTTGAATTGCTTGCTCCATAGTCTTATCGATCCTCCCTTTGTCCCGCGAAGTTTTTTACATATCAAATGAAGTCTGGTAATAAATTACCACAGGGTACGCACTGTAAAATGTTTTTGGAAAAAATCGACTCGGTTAAAATAAATTCCATTTTTGAAGCTCACTTCTAGATCTACGCATCGTTGCAATCTACTTCACGTCTGCGAGCACCTATAAGTCCTAACTGCTGAATCGATTTTTTTCAAACTTGATAGTCAAATGTTTTAAATGATTACCTTAAAGGAAAATTAAAATTATTTTTAGCACCAAAATCAACTGTACTGTAATTTTTATTTAAGATTTTGTCCGCTAACTTCAGACTTATTTTAGCTGTAAATTCAATAACTCAAAAACCAAGCGAGCTGCAAATTTTTTTTTTAAATAAATAAATTTTAAAGTTCATAAAAAAAATAAGCCATTGTCTGACATTTTATTTGGTTAGGACTTAAGTCATTTTGATTGCACCATAAAGCAAAACTATTTATATCCTCTTGCAGAAGTTCGCGGTCATTGTCAGATTCAATTCATTTAAAAATGTTCATATCGGCTGTGAAGATAACAATCTCACTATTGCGTTTACATAAAGGGACATCGTTAATGGCTAAAATAATAAGGCGAGGTCCTAAATGACTACCCTGTGGAACACCGGATTTGACGATGAAAGATTTTGACACAGAGCCTCGAAATTTCACTTGATAAGATCGATTGTCAAGATAATAAGAAATCCAAGTAATAAATCCTAGAGGAAATCCGAATGGTGTGTACCGTTATTAGAATTAATTTAAACATTTCTTCCATTTCAATAATATGACCTCTTTAAATAAATTGCCCACCAACAGTTTGGCGGCAAGATTGAGGGGGGGGGGGGGTGAATTTAAAGCAGGGTGGTTTCAAAAATCACGTCTTTTTAGGATTTCTATCAAAAATAAACCTACTATCGAAACAAATTTAATAAAAAAGTTTTAGATCTATCTTCGGCTTTTATTCATATAATTTTTGTATATATAACCTCAAAAAAGAGGGACCATCGTCAACAGGTCCAGTCAGATACTGGCTTACGCAGACGACATCGGAAGAACCGAACAAGCTGTACACGATTCCTTCATCCAGATCGAGCAGGCGGCACAAAATCTGGGGCTGCACATTAGTGAAGGTAAAACAAAGTACATGGTGGCGTCGAATGCGAGAAGAACAGTTGGTCAAACAATCAAGGTAGCGGAGCACGAATTTGAAGTGGTGCAATCCTTTAAATACCTTGGGTCAACAGTAGCAGCTGATAACAACATAGAAGAAGAAATACGCGGGCGGCTTCTCAAATCCAACAGAGCCTACTACAGTCTGTCAAAGCTATTCAAATCCAGAAATCTAACCATAACTTCAAAACTGCTGCTGTACAGGACCATGGTCCTGCTAGTACTCATGTATGGATCCGAGACTTGGGTGCTAAGCAAAAGGCACTGTGACCGCTTCACCGCGTGACCGCGTTCAAGAGAAAAGTCTTACGGATAATAAATGGCCCCATATGTGAGGAAGGACGATTCCGGAGACGGTACAATCATGAGTTGTACGCAATCTACCTTGAAGCAGGCATAGTGACAAAAATTAGGCTCGGTAGACTCCGGTGGGCAGGGCACCTAGCTCGTATGAGCGAAGAGGAACCTGCTCGGAAAGTCTTTTGCGGTACATTCTATGGTAGACGGCGGCGTGGTAGACCATGCTTGCGCTGGAGAGATGGCGTAGACCAGGACGCCCGAAGCCTTGGGGTGCGCAACTGGATGGCGTCGTCGGCTCGAGACCGGGATAGGTGGAGAGACTTGTTGAAAGAGGCCAGAACCGGACCCCGGTTGTCGAGCCGATGATGATGATGAACCTCAAAAACTTAGCATGTTAGAGCAATTCTGATACAAGATTCAAGTTTCGAGAGTCAAAAAAATTTGTAAAAGTTTAATTTGGTTCCTACTATGACCACATCTATCATAAAAAGGTACATAGGTACAAACTATGATAGAAAGAAACTATCTCGTAGTTTTGAAAAATCAAAAACATTTTCGTCAATTTTTGCTTTTTGATTATTTTGCTATTTTGCCTCCACAAATGATTTTTTCTTTTCTTTTTTTGATTCCTTTCTTTACAGTACAAATCATAGGAACACACACCACACTAAGTATACTTAAGTAGATAAATGCACCAACAACTTAAATGGTGGTCCCCGATTCATGGATAGCCCCAAGGGCGCATGCAACACACAACAAAAAAAAAAACACAAGGACTCTATGCAGTAATTGTCTTCATTACATGCTCCGCCATCGTTATCTCTAGCTACACATTCAGAAATGTCCAGCATAGGAATTCACACGAAAGGATTTTCCTCACCTTGGCCTATTATCGCTGTGGCGCATCTACTTAACATGTCCGCAACCCAGATGCGACCATGTGATGATGTTCCGCCTGATAAAAAGGGATGCGCGCTATGTTATGTACCTACTTTTTTTGTTTTTGTAGCGGGGGAAATTATTACTTGCGATAAGGTGATTGTGGGTTGGGTTACCATCCATCGTCGCGTCGTCGTCGTCGTCCTTTCGCCACTGGTACTCTTTGCTAGCCCCCAAATGGGTTAGGAAGACAAAAAAAAAAAAAAAAAAACAGAGGAATCCTGATGAATGCTTCTTTGAAGAGGAGGAGGAGAAGAGAGAATTCTCGACGGTCGTGGATGGATGTTATCACATGTAGGAGTTGCGGTGCGTGTAGTATCCCAATCCTGCAAACGGATAATACCACGCAAACGCATCTCACTTCACCGAAAAGGAGAGGGAGCGAGAGAGAGAGAGATGATTAATTGGCGGAGATTGCTTTGCAAGCAAACGAGTGATATCCCGAAAAAGAAATCAACGCGCCCGGGCCCGAACGATGGGAATTCTTGCCGACTTCGCACAAGGTGTTGAGGAAAAGCCCCCAACAAAGAACAGTTAAGAGGTGGTATACTCAATCTTCATCATCATCATCATCAGCTAGAGAAACATTGCAATTACCATTCTCTAGCGTCGTCGTCGTCATCATCATCGTTCGTCGTTGTACTATTGAGACCGACCTTAGATGAGAAGACGATGACGACAACGACACGACGATTGCAACTTCACGATGATGGTGTACCACAAGGAGGAGGACCAGGTACGTTGCTATTTTATTTTAACTCATTTTTGTGCTGCTCTTTTCTTCTTCTCGTGTAAACGACCATAATTAATAGTTTATCATAATCTTTAGAGTCTCATAAAAGTCTTTGGCTGCCTGTGAGCGTTGTCGCACCGCACATAAAATCACA
The DNA here is from genome assembly GCA_948107695.1 of Meliscaeva auricollis. Lineage (NCBI taxonomy): Eukaryota > Metazoa > Arthropoda > Insecta > Diptera > Syrphidae > Meliscaeva > Meliscaeva auricollis. Next base: position 26,372,128 of record OX403619.1, on the reverse strand, counting down.
TATGCGGAAGAGATTCTATATAAGAAACGCGACTTAGAGCTTATAAATATATATATACGAAGCCACCTCGGAACGAATGGATTAGTAGTGTTCTTTCAACGCATGCATCCAATGTGCGCGCCTACATCTCCATCTTACCACCATACCACCATCTAGCCGGTTGGTCTGGGCAAGCTATGGCAATTTATAAGCTGCACACTTTCAAGCTGATGCTAAGCGTGTGCAACTTTTGAAGATTTATCAAATGTTTAGATTTTCCGTCATTTGGAAAATCCCAGTGAATGGATTGTACCGGTAATGTTGGGTGGATGGTAATGGTTGAAATAGCAGTAGTGTTGGTGTGGTGTTAATGGCACCCACTATTGCACTGATCAAATTTAATAGGTTGTTGTTCGGTATAACGACGACGACAACGACGACGCGAAGAATTTTCCTTTTTTTTTGCAACTAATGGTGTGACTTATTTGATGGGTTACAAGTGTAAACGTAGGTGGATGTTGTGATTTTTTTGATGCGAGTAAGGAGGCTTAATCACCCACATAGCGGGGTCTAGTGTCTAGAAATGAGTTAACGCATCGTTTGCACATGAATGTAAATGCTCTAGTTAACGCCTCATTTCGTAAGCCAGTGTAGGAATGGAAAATATTTCAGCACTCCTTAGTGGATGGGAGTAGAACCATGCAGTAAAAAATTATGGAAAGTTAACGAATGATTGTAGAATTGCGCAAATGAGTTTTTCGTTGATATTTTTATGAGGTGAAAAAAAGTGCTTTAAAGAAAATGTCCCAAAAGCCAAAGAATTTTAAACTTTGTCATTCAATTCACACTCACTCTCTGTAAGAAATATCAAAGTGGTCAAGAAAACCCTAAAACTAACTAAGAGTACCACGAAGTAATATATTTTTTTATATTTTCTATAGAAACCTGCCAATGAGTATTCCAAAATCCATAGCAACACTATAGACACAGAAAATAAAACACACGGACAAAATCTAAGTTATTCAAGATTCAAGTGCTTGAAAAATGTTTAATATAAAATTCAATTTTACCCTAGACCCACGAAAATACAACTCAAGAGCTAGAAAACCCTCTCGCGCTCTGTTACTTAACCTATTCAAATTAACTGGGTTATAAATAATTGAAATGCAAACAAAAAAAACATAAGCAAATAGAATTGCATTGCTACTGGCTACTGCTATTGCTACTGCATGCATAGATCACATAATTGTGCCTTTTTTGATTAAAATTCCACCGCAGCGCAGCAAAACTTAAAGAAACAAAAACAACAACAAAAAAAAAACGCTTGATTCCAAGAACACGGAACGCGATTATTTTCTTACCCTCGATGAGTGGTAGAGTATAATAGTTGTTGTTGGAACACTTGAAATGGCCTTGGTTCGTTGATTTTTAATGATGAAAAATTAAATTTATTCAAATATAAAAACACTGTTGAAAAATATACATAAAAGAAAAACAAATAGAAAGGGGAGAAAAATTCTTTTTTATTTATTTAAATTAAAATAAATAATATTACCAAGAGCTAACATTTAAACTTGTTGTGGGATAGAGAGCCTCGAGAGTTGAATATTATAAAAAAAACATTGCAAATTATTCATCAATGTTTTTTAGAAAAGGTAAACAAATGGGGTGATCCGTTGGCCTTAGAAATTGAATTGAAGCAAATAAAGAAATATTAAATATTTTATTAAAACTTACTTGATTTTTTGTACACAGTAGAGCCCGGTTAACAACTTTTCTGGCTTAAAATTATTTTGATAAATAACATTAGAAAACGAATAATCATAATTTAAAGCTTTGAATACTCAATAAAAATCGTAAGTACCCTACCTATAAAAAATAATAGCAGTTACCATTTGGAGTACTGGTAATTTCGATGAACAATAACACTAAATTATTTTGAGTTCCGAACTCAGTATGCCATTAGATTTAATTAAGAAATATACATCATCATCATCGGCTAGACAACCGGGTCTGGTCCTGGCCTCTTTCAACAAGTCTCTACACCTATCCCGGTCTCGAGCCGACGACGCCATCCAGGTGCGCACCCCAAGGCTTCGGGCGTCCTGGTCTACGCCATCTCTTCAGCGCAAGCATGGTCTACCACGCTGCCGTCTAACATAGAATGTACCGCAAAAGACTTTCCGAGCAGGTTCCTCTTCGCTCATACGAGCTAGGTGCCCTCCCCACCGGAGTCTACCGAGCTTAATTTTTGTCACTATGTCTGCTTCAAGGTAGATTGCGTACAACTCATGATTGTACCGTCTCCGGAATCGTCCTTCCTCACATATGGGGCCAACAATTCTCCGTAAGACTTTTCTCTCGAACGCGGCTAAGAGGTCACAGTGCCTTTTGCTAAGCACCCAAGTCTCGGAACCATACATGAGTACTGGCAGGACCATGGTCCTATACAGCAGCAGTTTTGAAGTTATGGTTAGATTTCTGGATTTGAATAGCTTTGACAGACTGTAGTAGAAGGCTCTGTTGGATTTCAGAAGCAGCCCGCGTATTTCTTCTTTTATGTTGTTATCGGCTGCTACTGTTGACCCAAGGTATTTGAAGGATTGCACCACTTCAAATTCGTGCTCCGCTACCTTGATTGTTTGACCAACTGTTCTTCTCGCATTCGACGCCACCATGTACTTTGTTTTACCTTCACTAATGTGCAGCCCCAGATTTTGTGCCGCCTGCTCGATCTGGATAAAGGAATCGTGTACAGCTTGTTCGGTTCTTCCGATGATGTCGATGTCGTCTGCGTTAGCCAGTATCTGGCTGGACCTGTTGACGATGGTCCCTCTTGTTGCCGTGCCAGAGTCACGGATTGCTTTCTCCAATACCAGGTTGAAGAAGTGGCAGGCCAAACCATCCCCTTGTCGGAGTCCATTAAAGATGTTGATTGGTCTGGATAGCAATCCGGCTATTTTAACTTGGCTTGTTACGTTGGTCATGGTCAACCTACATAGTCGTGTCAATTTATTTGGGATGCCGAATTCTCTCATGGCTTTGTAAAGTTCTGCCCTGGCTATGCTATCATAGGCGGCTTTAAAGTCTATAAACAGATGGTATGTTGGGATGTTAAATTCTAGACATTTTTCCATCGCCTGCCTAAGGGTAAAAATATCAAAATTTTGTCACTATAAAAATTCATGGAACGCAAAGAAAATACGTTTTTGAGACATTTTCCTGTTCGAACGCTGTCGTCGTCGTTGGCACTGAAGATATGTGAACACGATCACTTTTTTACAGTCAACATAATTGGAATCCTTAAACGTAAAAATTGTATTATTAGAAAAAATTGTAAGTTCAAATATGAGATATTTCCAATTAAACTTTCTTGTATTATTCATATAAAAAGCCACAAATGCTACACTTTTGTATTAATATTCTAATATTCCGGTGAAGATTTATGTTGTTTTCAAAATAATGGGAGTAGTAGTAGTACATAGTAGCAATATGTTTTATTCAAATTTAATTTCTATGTGTTAATACATTGAATTCATATAATATGTTATATGATTCTGTTTCATTCATGTTGTAGAGTGAGCAATTCATATTTGCTTGTAAGGTCCTTGATGTTCCATTTAACTTAATGAGCCCTTGCTTTAAAAATCCATCTTATGGCTGAGTTTTTTTAGAATAACGTGGATATAGTTCCTGTCGACTTCATAGTTAAGCTGATGATACAACCCGTGCGACCTTGTTAAATTCGCTCGTTGAAGTGCCTCCTGTTGGTTTTTATCAACAATCTTTTGTGTTGCATTGGTTACCAAGATGTTAAATCGGTCCCTGTTTGATACCAGTCTTTCAATATCAGTAAACCCAAATCGTTCAAGATCGCTTTGCCACACTTCATACTAGTATAATTGTTTTTCTACCACGTTAAGTTCAAACTTTGTCCTCTCGTTCAAGCTCAAAACTAGGGTCAACCATACACCGAGATATTTATATTTTGTGACGATTTCAATCGGTTCATCATTTAACTTCCAATATTCCTGTGCACTAAGTCGTCCGCCTCTTTTCCGAAATACAATAATTTTTGAATTTTCGAGATTAATTATGAGGTTCCAGAGTCTACAATATTCGGCGATTTTGTCTACCATTGCCTGTAGAACGTTAACGTTATCTGCTATTACCACAATGTCGTCAGCGTACATTAATAAGCATATAAAAGTACCATTCACATCTATCCCACCGCCAATAAAATCATGAAAATCGTTTATGAATAAAGTGAAGAATAGAGGGCTAAGAAGACATCCTTGTTTTACGCCCATTGAAGTTTTGAACCATTCTGAAAGTTTCTCTCCATCCCAAACAGCTGATTCGGTGTCTTCGTAGAGATCTCTAATGATTTTTATCAGTTTCTCTGATATTCCTGACTTTATCTGCTTATAAATAAGAGCATTGCGGTCAATATGATCAAACGCAGCCTTGAAATCGATAAAAAAACAGAACACTTTCTTTTTTCTGAATCTGGTGCATTTGTGAGGAATTCATAAGGCACTCTGTCATGTCTTGGTGCCTTGTTATGTTTCGTGCTATCTAGAAATTTTCATATTTCCGATCTTGTGATGGTTCCATCTAATAATGAATTACTTCTGCAAGAAGTAATATTTTCTATCTCTACTGAGCACGTGGGTGGGTTAAGATGGCCGCAAAATAATCCTTAAAGGTGGTACTTGTAATGGTGTTACCTTTCATGGAGTTACTATTTTGGAGTTCTTAAACTAGTTTCCACCGTTCTTGGGTATTTCTAACCATTTTAAGTTTTTTTCCCTTATGGTTCATAGTACTCTCTTTTCTTTGTTTTACAGAGGGCTTTATATGTCTTACTACATTGAAGGTATATTTGTTTTATACTTAGAGTGTGATTGAGACGCAATTTTCTAAGCCAAAAGAATGATTTTTCTCGAGCGCGTTCACATGAACTATCGTACCATTTTTGCTTTCCATAAGATCTCTGGGTGTTCCTTTAATTTCAAACAGCTGTTTTTATACGAAACTTGTGTGGAAACAAGCAAGTTTCCCATAAACTGCCCCTCCACTTGCTCTTCCAAAATGCGACCTCTTTACAGCTGGTATCCACAGAAGATTAAACCCATCAAAAAAAACTTTGCATATCTTTCAAAATTCTCAGTTAAAAACGTTTCATATAAAAAGAAAATATCGTGATAACAAATATATTTGAAAAAATTCGGATACACTGGGTATAGCACACTTTGTTAAACACATTAAAGGTTGATATACTTACAAGGTATTTGTCATATGTATTTTTTTTTTCTAAAAAAGCCAAAGTTTTGGATCTTTCAATTATCTTTAGTTTTTACTTCAACAGTTTTTTATTTGAGCTACCGTTTTTGATCTGAAGCGCTAAAAACAGTTAAAAAAGACACTTTTTTTTACTTTGTTGGTGTTCCCAATTTTACTTTTCAGGAATGTTTGGAAAGACTACGATAATGTCAGCCTATTCAATTCACTTTCCTCAAGCCAGTCGAACAAAGATTCGATTCAGTTTCTTTAACTAACATTGAAATTCTTGTGTGAATTGAAGTCTTGAAACTATTTCATCATACCAATGTCTTAGAAGAAATGCACTTTTCTCGTTTTGAAAGAAAACAAATAGGAATGTAATAGCTTGAATAATGCCTCACCGAATTTTTAAATTCAAGGTCTTTTTCGTATGCCACGCGTACAAAAACAGCATAAATTCAGCAGCGTAAAGTAGCTTAACATAAATTACTCTCATAAATTATTACTCTTCGAGATTTATGAGAGCAGTAAAACTAGTAGTCCCTACCTTACATTTCTTTTGCAAAAAATCTTTCTCATTGTTTACCGTTTTAGAAAACCCCATTCTCATATACCTGCGCGAATCCTGTCAGTCATCTTCTGTCAATCCATTTTAAAAACGTGCCAGTTCCACATTAAAATTTTAGTCACGCGACATTATCTCTAAACTCCCACCTGGAATCTACGCCTATCAACTGAATTATATCCTTGAAAAACTGTTCACAAATTGATAAAGGACAACTAAATGCCTCATTCTCTCCAAAAATAATACTCAAAAAAGGAGATCCTGTGCAAGAGTAAGAAAATTTGTTCTGCATCAGGACATCGATAATAATGATGATGATGATGCTGCCCCGGATCCTTTTTTTTTTTTTGTGTTGTGTTCCTTGACATTGTTCGAGTGAATTTTCAACGGCCTGGTGCTGCAGCAGAAATTCATTTCATGGCTTTTGAAAATCACTTGGGCATGGCAAAGCGGATGCAAATCTGAGCATCCGTGGCAAATTTCAATCTATAGCATGCAATATTCTTGTGCAAAGGAAGGAGTGCGCAGATGCAACTGAATGCAATTTTGTTCGTCGTTGTTTGATTCCTTAAAAATTCCATCACACACATGTTTGGAAAAATTGTTTTAAATTTTGTATTAAGTGAGTTCAATTTGGCGGAAAAGGATCCTAATGTCTGTTTGTTGTTAATTTTTTCTTGATAATAAAGCGGGGATTAGAATAGATCCTTGTTTTTTTCTCTCCTTAGAAAAAAGTGATTTTGCGGCGTGTCAAACAAGCCCTTAATGTCGAATTGGATCATAGAAGGATCAAATTCCCATCATGTTATAAAAGTATCTTAATCCTTGGTATTCGAAGTTAATTTAATGTTAAAATTTTCATTTGAAGTGCGGTAGGTATATCCTTTCTTAGATTTCAGGTAGGTATATTTTTTTTTTTTTTTAATTTTCCTCCCTTTGGCAAATTTACCTCAATAAAGAAGGTCAAAACAATATTTGTTTTTAGTTGAACACAAATGAGAAGATTTGGATTAAGATTACTGCCAGCTGAATGAGTTTTCTCTGTTAAACTTAGACATTTTTTTTTCGTATTGTTTGTTGTTGTTTCAAGTGTCCTTTAAAATTGTTTTTATAGGACGCAATTATGTTCGATTGATGAAATTTTATTTTCCTCCAAAATAAGTCCTTTCTAAATAGAATATTTTGATTCTTTGGAAAAAATTGAATGGAAGGTGGGCTTGATTGATCTTTTTGCTAAATTTAGCCAATAAGTGTTGTTGATTGGCATTTTTCTATTTTGAGTAAATCAACCCTGAAGGTTAATCACTGTTTTCACTTGAAGCTGAAATAACACTTTAAAATGTTTGGCATATCCTGAATAGGAGAATTTCAATTGAAAAGGCTATGTTTTTTTTTTAGCTTTAAAAATAATTTCAAGAACAAGAGTTGTTGTTATTGCCAAATGCCGTTTTCAAGAAAACTCGAATAACTCAAAAATGTTGTATGGGAGGTACTCGTTCCAGATGAGATATTCAAAAACAAAAAAAAAACGAAGTTTCGAAATTTCATAAAAATTATCTCTAACAAAATTGATGAAAATCCGTTCACGCGTTTAGGCAGTGGAAATGTGTACAGATGGACGCACGGACGACACACCGACGCCACGCGACGGACGGTCGGCATGACGAAAACCACTTTTTTGGACTTCTCCATTATCATAAAGTTGGTTTTGAATAAACCCTCAAATTTATTGATAAATTTGATTTATGAATTTTGAAAAAAAAACTTTAAACATTTTTCGAAAACAGGTCACTGTATTTTTTTGAAATTTTGGTTTTGGATGTGCATCAATATTTTCTTGAAAATGTCATATCTACCAATTTCTTACTTGCGATTTGGGTACCTACAATCAATATCAAGATATGCATTCGTACAAGTGCTTCCCGGAGGATTGGAAAAGGGGAATGATCGTCAAGCTCCCGAAGAAAGGAGATTTGATGCAGTGTGAAAACTGGAGAGGGATTCGCGTTCTGCCTGCGGGTGCCAAGATAGCAGCAAAAATTATATTAGAGCGAATAAAAGAACATCTAGAAGACACACTCGACGCCGAACAAGCAGGTTTCCGCACTGGTTCATCCTGTGTTGACCACATTTACACCTTGCGGATCATTATTGAACAGTAAGTCGAATATCGATCACCACTTTACCTGCTGTTCATTGATTTTGAAAAAGCGTTTGATAGTGTCAAAACAGAATTTATTTGGATTGCCTTTCGCAGGAGAGGCATTCCAGATAAGTTAATCGCTATTATTTAAGCAACCTACGATGGATGCAAGTGTCACGTTTTACATAGAGGAAGGTTGTCGGATGAATTCGAAGTCCATTGTGGAGTCAGACAGGGTTGCATACTGTCGCCAATACTTTTCCTGTCAGTGATAAGTGATGTGCTGCGTACAGCCCTGTTAAACGGAAATGGTGGAATTCAATGGAGTCTGACATCCCAACTAAAACATCTGGCTTACGCGGACCACGCGACGTATGCTTACTCTCTCATATGATCATGGATCTCCATCAAATGACAACTAGGGTGGAGGGAGAAGCAGAAATCGTGGGGCTGAAAATTAACACGGCAAAAATAGAAATGATCAGCCTCGGAAGTAACTCATCCGTTCAAGTCAATATTTCTGGACAACAGGTAGAGAAAGGAGAAGATTTTCAATTCTTATTTTTTTGAAAAATTGTTTTTTCGAAAACTGCTCAATATTGTTTTTCAAAATTAAGGTTTTAAATGCTGATAAATTATATCTTAAAAATGATGTAGGTACCAATTTTTTTTATTCAAAAAACCCTTTGAGTTAATTTTTTAAACAGCTTAAACGATTTTCAAAATTTTATTTCTTAAAATGTATCTTTACAGAAGAAATCAAATTGAATACTTCGTTTTGGGGTCAAAATTATTTAAGAAGCTCTTTTAGTCATTTGAAAATCGAATTTTATGCTTAATTTTTTTTTTGCTTTTCAACATTTCTTATAAAATTGTTTATTTTTTAAAACTTAATGTCCATACGTACAACCCAGTCCTGCATTTTATTTGTGTAAAATTTAAAAAACTCTTTATTTTTGTGATTTTTAAAGAAGAAGTTTTTTCATTGTTAAATTCGAAAATAAAGGAAATCGTAGTATACAGTTATTAAAAATTCAAATTAAGAGTGTGCCATAATAACCCACCTTAGCCTACCAAGGTACACAAATACATGCATAGATATGTATTTTTTGTTGTGTTGTATAAAATTCAAACAAACTTTATTTTATTCTTTATTCATATGAATCATTAATATCTACCGAAGATACCAAATAATCATCTTAACTTTGACCTTAACAATACGCTTATGTCATAGCCACATGTCAACCATTTTTGTTTTCTAATTAATTATCAAAATACCGTTTGGCTTTTTCATAATGAGCAAATGTCATACATATACATAATATCGTGTGTCTTCCTTAACCAATATACCCTAAAAACACCATTATAAGGCAAAATGTCTAAAGCGATGTCTAACTCGGGAGCTTTTCCCTCCATCCCTTTTGGAACCTGCCATCCATACGACTTACACATGATGATTAATAGTCGCAAAAGTCTGCGAATTCCTTCATATACACACTCACAAGTAGGTACATTATTGAAAAAAAAAAACAGTCAACCATATCCTTTGTTTAGTCTGACAAAGCTCATAAATATGTGCGACAAAACAAGGATATTATGTCGCCATCTTTCGCATATGTAAGAGAATTTTTGCACTTAATTAAACAGCTCTTCTAGGTAAGCGCATAGTAAACAAGCCCTGAGATGAAGGAGCTACAACAACGACGAAGCCTTATCGAGGATATGATTTATATATCTTGCAATGGAATTCATTTATTAACATCATTACCATGTGTGTTATCTCTGTGATGGCCAACTTGACAGGAGGGACATGTTTGCACAGTGCACCATCAGGTTTATGTGCTGCTCAGGCTTTCTACCTTTTCATTCTAGGTATTTCGTTTGATTTATGTGGCGACACGAATGAAAATGAAAACCCCCATCCAAACTTTTTATTCCTTTTTTGATTCCTAGTCATGCTAATCAACGTAATTAAAATCCATTTCCTTTTCAAACAAAAACCAAATGCGACCTCATTTATCTTGAGGAAATCCAATTTACCGGAACAAAAAATTTGGGACACTGATTCTGTGATGATGATGCTCCTCTCTATTGCTGGCTCGCTCTGTGCGCAATCAATGTCATTAATCCAGTTGAGAAGAACAAAAAAAAAAAACCCTTTGTGTCTGGAATATGGTTTGGTTGCCTTTACAATCTCACTAATGCATGCCAAATTAAACTACGAATGCCCATCAGACAGCTCCCCGCATTATTTTCAAGGCCCAAAATTTACATTCAAATGCGGAACTAATGCCCCAGATAATGAAATGAGGATCCTCGTTCTGTCAATGACAGAGAGAGAGAGAGAGACACACACACAGATCAACAATATAGGCTTCAGACATTAACATTGGCCTACATTGTTGTTCGCATTGTTGACGGGAACTTCTATAGAAGCTACATGGAAGACCGACAGACTCCTGAAGAACCTTCGTCGGAGATATTTTTTTTTTTTCTGTCGGTGTGGGCATACAAATGTCCCAATTCTTCACACCAACAAGGAGTCGGCTGACTTTCAACTATTATTCAAATCCTTGTGATGTGCGCTAAAGAGACTTTGATCGTCCTCGGTCGTCGTCGTCGTCCTTGTGCACCTACATACACATATAATGTGTGTAGGTTATACCTGGGGGTTCTTGATGTCCTTTTTTTCACTACACTTTTCTGTCTCGTTGCCGCGCTGTAGGGCGTAACAAATTTGTGTCACATTTTTTGTCACTTTTGAGCCATCAAAAGGAAGTCCTTTTTTTTATTAAATTGTGTACCTATATATGTGACTCTTGAGCTGGGAATTCGTTACACTTGTTTAAACGCAGTCCTTTATTTCTTCCAACTCCCTACCACCCATGAGCGTTTAGGCTTGAATGCCACTAATTCGTTCCGAAAATGTGCACGTTTAGGCGCATTGTTACTCGAATCTATTGTTGAAGAATGTCCTTTGTCATGTCCTTTTTCTTCTGTCTGCTTTTTGTTGCATTTTCACCGCAAAAATTATCTAGGAGGTCTTTTGTTTAGGGACCTCCTATGAGGTGTCAGGAAACACATAATATAAGGATTTTTTTTTTTTTTTTTTCAAAAATCCTTTGGCAAAATTATTGTATTACGTGTTGGAATAAATCGATTAAACTATAACATCCAGTTATGCATAGCGGATGATTTCTTGGAAAATTCTTGCATGAAATTTTGTGTTAAACAATTTGTTTCAATTTTGTCTATGCGTTAAGGTAAATGTGAGCGGGAAAAATGGATAACATGTGAGCTAATTAAGAAAAATGCTCTGTTATGACTTGATTCGTTTTCGGATTAACATGCGGTTATAAATTGCAGTTTAAAGCGGTTAAATGGATGTTTAAGCGTTAAATTTTTAATTCAAAGCAATTGATTGTTAGTGGTGGTTAAGAATATTGAAGGCGTGAAGAATTAATTTTTAGTTAAAGTCGTAATGGTTATGTTTTCAGGGAAAGATGTAACACAAATGACCTAAAATTTGAACGTCAATAGAGCAGATGCATCTTCTAATTTAATTTCGATTTTTTGTTTGTCTATTAAGAATTATTATTTATTGTCAAATAGACACAAAGTTTTTGTGAATTCTAATCTAATCACTTGACAGCTGACAAAATGGCCGCCAGTTAAAAAAGTGATGCCAACTTAAAGTTCTATACCTCAATAAAAAACACCCTTTACCTACACTTCTTTCAAATAAACCAATATTCTACTATTGTTTGTTTAATTTTTTTTTTGTGTGAGGAATTAGAACGTCCATTTTTTTAATTTGACTCAAAATAAATTCCGACAACTTATTTATCAAAAAAATGTTTTCTTCTAAATTTTGGACTTGAAAACCATTTATTCCAAAATCTATTTCTGGCAAAGGCAACATTTAAATAAAAATATTATAGAATGCATTGAAAAAAAGTTAAATATTATTTTTTTTTTTTAATCTTTGAACGACAACAACAACTTGAAGGTACTACCACCAACATGGCTATAGTTATTGCTATTTCGAGATTGCCAATCCTCTCATCAGACTCCTTTTTCAGTCAATTCCATTTTGTTTGTGGTCCTAAGCTTTAAAGTTATTCATTTTAATGGAAAAACTTTCCTCCTATACCCAGGTAGAATTCGAACCCACGCAAGCTCAGTTTCAGAGTCCAATTACACTACGCACTACACCACGTCATCAACATTTTTCATTTTGAGTTTTATTTGTTTTCATCTTTCGAAAAGAAAAAAAATGGCATAATATAAAGAGGTGTTATTTTGAATAGCCCACTATTTCGGTAGTTGTCACATTTGAAGCTGTCATTTTTTGACATTTGACAAGTAGAAACTACGCTATTAATAAAAATGGAACGATACACGCTTCAACAACGCATTGAAATTATTAAAATTCACTATAAAAATGGTGAAAATTTGCCAGAGACGGTTCGTAAAACTAAAACATTTTTGGGTCGTCGTGAAGCACCTTGTCGGACCGCAATACAGAAATTGGTGGACAAATTCGAGCTGTTGGGACAAGTTAGTGATGTGAAGAATAAAACCCGTGCACGTCGCTCAAGAACAACTGAGAATATTGCTGTTGTAGCCCAAAGTGTTGAAGACAACCCAGGTTTGTCCATTCCTCGTCGTTCTTTGGAATTAGGCATTCCACAAACGTCATTACACCGTATTTTGCATAAAGACTTGGGTCTTAAGGCTTAATAAGGTCAGTTAACACAAGAACTCAAGCCGACTGATCATCAACAACGTCGTGTCTTTGCTGATTGGGTCCTCGAAATGCATGAAAATGAACCGGAATTTCATCGAAAAATCATCTTGACTGATGAGACCCATTTCCACCTTGGAGGGTACGTCAACAAGCAAAACTGTCGCATCTGGGGCTCGGAAAACCCAAGAGATATTGTTGAAAAGCCTCTCCATCCTCAACGCGTGACTGTTTGGTGCGGTTTATGGTCCCGCGGGGTCATTGGACCTTACTTTTTCGAAAATGAGGCTGGACCTGGCCTGAATTGGATGGTATTGATCTGGACAACGTTTACTTTCAACAAGACGGCGCTACGTGCCACACAAGCAATGAAACCATCGATCTTTAACGGGAAAAGTTTCCGGACCGGGTTATCTCTCGAAGAGGTGATCACAATTGGCCACCGAGATCTTGTGATTTAACACCTTGCGACTTCTTCCTTTGGGGCCACGTGAAAGATAAGGTCTACGCCAACAGCCCAGCGTCGATTCAAGATCTCAAAGATGAAATTCGTGAGGCTATCGAGGACATAGGGCAGCCACTTTGCGATTTGGTTATGGAGAATTTCATGAAAAGGATATGGTCCTGTAAGCGTGGTCTTGGAGGCCATTTGGCTGATGTTGTGTTCCATTATTAACGGCATACCTTCCTCTTTATAATGAAATAAACATCCGATCATTTATCTCCAAAAATGCCATTCAAATCAAAATAACACCACTTATTGGAAAACCCTTTATAATGATTTGGTTAAAAAAAGGAATTGCTTTTGTTTTAAATCTAAAAACAGCTTCTTAGTCTACTAACGTTTGGTAAAAAATACTCATAAGAACATCCTTTTTCATGAAAAAGCAATACTTGTATTCTGTTCTTTCAAATAACGCAACAAACTCTAAAGTTGTTTCTTCTTCTTGACACTTGTGTTCCATGAAGCTTAAGCTTCTTTTAACCATGATATCTGACCAGTTTTGAAATCATTCGAATGTAGAATATAAACCTAGAAATACCAGTCCAACTGAACTATGTAGGGAGCAGTTTGAATGCTAATTAGATTCATCTCCTCCATATAACATAGCCAAAGGGAGCATGTCACAACAACCATTACTCATACTCATCTATTTTTCTGACTGCCCATCATCCATTTCATTGGCACAAATGCAAAGAAATTACTCAAACAGAAGTCAGATGAGCTGCCACCTTTTGAAATTCCCAGCATCATTATCAGTTCCACAGATGACAACCTCTTCCATCATTTGGCTCAAATTAATGGAGATTATTCCACATGTGGGGAGGGCGAGGAGCAGTGATGCTCCTGAAGAATGCGCAATTCAATTTCACGGTAACCACATGTGGTCACCACCATAGTAGAGCCCTCAGCTGCATGATGGGAGCCTCTGAATTTAACTATAAAGGTGCCATGTGAAGGAGTTCAAGAATCTATAGAGCCTTTTTATTCTTGTGTTCGAGAGTTAGTCCTTTCATGAGTTAATTATTTGTCAATTCGTAATTGTCATTAGCGTAGACGATGGCAGACATGTGGCAGCGACCAGCCACTGGAACCGCCATCGCCATCTATATAAGAACCACCAACCGGACGCAATTACTCGACGTGCCTGCAGTTTTCCACCTTCAAGATGATTAATTAGACAGCGATAGGTTAGCCATTGCCAGCCATCATGCCAAATGGATGCATCTATACTGGTGCTGCCACAAACAACTTCTGGCAGCAATTGGAATTAGTTTTCGTGCAAAGTTTGTTTTTGCCAACCGAACACGAAAGTCTATTTGGAAAGATGAAGAGCTATTCCGCAGGTCTATTTCTATTTCTATGTGAAGCAGCAATACCTTACCTTGCCATAATAGCTGGGATGACTGTGGAAAGTGTATAGTATGATGGCTTTGGATGCACGGAGCTATATAAGTCGATTAGGATTTGTTGCGATGATGGTTACTGCTGGGGACTGGGGGATTATTTATTTATCATGAGTGCTCTACGCTAACGGGTATTCTGTGTTGAAGGATTAAGTGCCATTGGCGTGCTCTGGCAATAAGGTGTCGATTTCTCATTGAATTTGTTAAAAGTTGAGAGATCGGAACTACCAACCATAAACATGGAGAGACTTATCATTAGCGAATGCAATGAGCGTGATCGTAAATGCAAATTAACAAAGTCTCATGCCTTTTAGTATACCTTCTCACTTAAGACTATATCATTAAACTGATACACTTGGTACTGAGGAAGTTTTAAATTTTAATTTTGATACAATAAAATTGAAGTGAAGTTTTTGCACCTAGGTAGGTACTGCTAGGTTCTTTGTGTTCATTAGGGTCTTAAAGATTTTCGTAGTTCAAGTAATCTTTTAGCTCAGTTTACCGGTTACAGGACAAAAATGCATTATGCTAAGTTTTGATTTTAATCGATTAATGGCAACATGATTGGTAGGTTTAGTACAGGAATGAAATAACAGAACAAACAGAAAGAACTGGAAAAAAAGGCATATCTAATGAAGAAGGGCCAAAAGTCAGGTATACTGAAGGAAGCCTGAGTACCGGTGTTGGTGGGAGTTAATGCCAGGCCACTTGCACCAAGATTTTTTAAATCGTTTGAGGAGAAGGATACATCTTCAACCACTTCAGTTAGTCCATCTTTTATCAAATGCAACATTATTACTTCTTTACTTAAGATGGCGCTTACAAACTAGAGTCGTTCTCCAGCTTTAATCAACAAGCTTAATCATAAGCCATCCCAGTCACTAGCTAGCTGCCTCGAGTTACGGATATCCAGTTGGTTGAAGATGGTCTTCCACTTGATCGCATCACCTAGAAAGAGATCTTCTCTAACCCGACGTGCCGTCTATCCGGATTGGAAACGAAGACTCGTCAGGCTTGGGCATCGGTATTATCGGTGTCCCAGCTATCTCAGTAGCTTTTTTTCAGATTTTTACCAGGCTTCACCTGGCCCGAAGATATAAGTGCTTAAAAGATCTTCCCTAAAAAAACTAAGAAACCCTTCAGATAGAAGAACTAAAGATCCTGAAAGCCTAACGAAAACAACTCTCAGACCCTGAATCTTCTTCTCCCAAATGCCTCATTGCAAAATGACTGAAAATATTCATCGGAACCCTCACTCTAATAAAATTCCAGTTATCACTACGCCCGTACAAAGAAGATTAATTATATCAGCATAGTGAAGACAGTGCTACAAGACATGTCTTCAAACCTCGCAAGGATCTCCGCACAAGCACCTTGCAGACGGAACACGGCTTACCATTTGCAGATATACATTAAGTATACCAATGTGGGATTTTTTTTCAAAGATCATAGCAACTTCAATAACTTCTAACACTTCCTTTTCGTGCTCCCTTTTCCGACTCTCTAAAAATGGGAGGCAAAATCCTTTTGTTTTGTAGAAGAAGCTGCAGGACATCACCAGAACTAGTAAGATCTAGTTCTGGTGATAGCCTGCAGCATTGATTCATCTGGGCCTCGTCCTTTGTTGCATGCACCCGACGCATGGTTCTCTTCATTGCCTTGTTTAACCCAGAATTTGTCATTACCAATTCTTTACTTGCTGATGTTAGTGGTCTTTCCTAGGGATTGATGGTGGCGCTGTCTAGTGGTCTGTACATGAAGTAAAAGTTTTTTAATGTCAAAATGTTCTAATTATATCGGATCTTCTATGTTGCGTCATCTAAACTCTAGCTAAAATCAGTAAGCGGTCTAGGTCTGTATTGGCTCCACGGAACATTTGGTTATTCAGGATACTGCAATAATGTCTAGCGGTTATCACAACGTGATCAATTACATTGAGAGTTCGCTGGTCTAGAGATCGCCAAGGTCCCTTGATAATGTTAAGGCCCGCTATGATGATTATTTTGCCCGTCGTTCAGAAGTGTTGCTGTGCAAGCTGTGTCTTCCGACCGTAAAATCACGGATCCAAACCACAGAATTCGTCGGAAAAAGTGAAGAGACTTGTCCCAGATATAAGTCAAAGTATTCTAGTAAACAAAATGATAAAATGTTGCCAGCGAAGGGCAAGGGGTTTATGCAATCCATCGCAGATACTTCCTGAAGACTGCGAAATTCTCTTCGACTTTGCATAGGTTCTAGGTAAGTTCATGAACCAAAAGCACCGAACTATTAAACCCTTCTGCCAGTTGTTGTATGGATTCGAACTCTTTTACACTGCCAAATAGCAGCATACCAATATTTACTACTAAAAAAACGTTTTGTATCCTAAAATTTTTATTTAGAAAAGTCGGATCAAGATTTTATGAGTTTTGAAAAGAACCGCTTTATCGACTCGGGATGGGCCTATGCCTATAACAGCCAACATACTTAGATGCATCATCCCTATACTGACTTAACTCTTAACACCTGGCGGTAACATCAAAATAATAAACTTGCTCAATATGTCAAAATATACACCTTCCAAAATCTCATCGTGACGTTGTGGGGTACACTCATGTCGAGAGCTTTCCATTTGTACTTGTAATTATTCTTTATCAAGTTAACTATAATTATAAAAACTAAACTTTAATTAAACAACAAGGTCGTGCCGAATTTGCCGCAAAAAAACCAGTGGTTCGGATGTGAAAGTGGAGTGCACCGAATGTCAAAAGTTTTTTCATGCTAAATGCGTTAAATTGACAGCCAACGAAATTGACTTCTTGACAAAAGAAAAAATAGCATGGAGGTGCCCTTCCTGCTGCAAGCAGCGTCGAGCTTCTATGTCTTGTGAGTCACCTCTGCCATGTACTCAGCACTCTCCACCTTCCACCTTGTCGCCCACTGTTATTGCAAATTCTGCTTTAACACAACAATCTGGTTCATCATCAACCTTTACTACCACAGCTACTGCCACCAACACTACCAACACCACTGCTAACACCGCCAACACCGCCAGCCCCGCCAACACCACCAACTCCGCCAACCCCACCAACCCCGCAAACCCCGCCAACTCCGACGAAACCGCCAACACCGCCAACTCTGATGACCCCGCCGATACAGATTTCATCACCACACCATTGCCTGAAGAAGTAAAAAAAGCTGTGACCTTAGAGATGGTTTATTCTGAAATTGTCTTGCTAAAACAATATCACAAGACACAAATCGATGCACTTGTCGCCAAAAACATTGAAAGTGATAAAAAAATACTTGCACTAGAAGAAAAGGTCAACAACCTAGAGCAACAGCTTCTTGCGAACTGCATTGAAATTTATAACGTTCCAAACAACAACAATACATTGACGAACGTTGATATTGCTCTCAAAGTCTTATGCGATGGTTTAAACGTGAACATAAACGAAGCAGACATCGATCAATGTTATATGAAAAAAATAACAACAAAACCATCTTCTAATGCTAATGCTTCCAACAAAAATGTAAAGAGCACCAACACCAACATTCTTCGTGTAAAATTGGTTTCACAACTAATGAAGGAAAAGATCATGAAAACAAAAAGAGAAAGAAGAGATCAGCTTACAACTAATCTGTTTAATGCGAAAAGAAAATTTGAAAATATTTTTGTGAACGATTGCTTAACATATGAGACTCGCCAATTGCTTAACAAGGCATTATCACTGAAGACTGAGATGGGATTTAAATATGTTTAGACTAAGAATGGGAGAGTTTATATGCGTAGGAGTGAGGGTGATAAACCAGTAAGAATATTTTGTGCTGCTGATTTTGGTAAAATATGAATATGAATATTAATAGTTCTATTTCTATCCCTCCTTCAGTCCCTGAAATATGTGTTTATCCAGTCATTGCATCTAATTTTGTTGATAATTGTTTTTGTTTACATCAAAATATTCGTAGCTTGAGGAAAAATTTTTCTTCTCTTTTAGCGCATATTGAAACGTTTAATAGCTTACCTGTTGTTATTGTTTTGAGTGAGATTTGGATTTACGAAAATGAATTAAGTTTATATAATATTCAAGGTTATTCAATGTTTGCTAATTGTAATGAATTATATGCCTCGGGTGGTATAGCTGTTTATGTAAGAGATGATTTTTTTTGTGATAGCTCAAAAGTTGAAATTACAAGTGCGGATGTATTGAAGTTATCATTTTGTTATGAAAATGATAGCTATGTCATGTATTGTATATATAGGCTGCATAGTTTTTGTAAAAGTATTTTCATTGATGAATTGAGCAATGTCTTAAGTATAACTAAGGCCAAGAACTTAATTTTATTAGGTGACATAAATATTGATATTTTAAATGAAACGGATAAAGATTCTGAAAATTATTTACTACTTTTGGCGGCTAATGGTCTTAAAAGTTACATAAACGAAGCAACTCGTGTGACTGACTCCTCTAGTACTTGTATAGACCACATATTTGCTAGGTTTAAAAATTATAAGAAATCTTCAAATGGAAAAGTGTATGATCTAATGATAACAGACCACAAAATGATAGCGATGACTAATTTTTTGAATTCAAACTTAACGCCACGTCAAAAAAATCTCAAAAAAACCATTTATTATATTGATTACTATTTACTAAATGAGTGCTTAAAATATGAATTTTGGGATCCAGTGTTTTTAGAAAGTGACCCTTCTGATGCTTTTGATGTATTTTTTGCAATCTTAGAAAAGCATATCAAATCTTGTACATCTTCGTCAACCAAAAGTTCAAGGTTAAAGCGTTTAAAGCCTTGGATGAGTAAAGGGCTCCTCAAACTCATTAATAGGAAGAATGCTTTTAGTAAAAAATGTAAAAAACATCCGCGTAATGAAAGTCTTAGAAAACACTATATTTCTCTTTGTAAAATTGTTAAGAAACATATTGAGGTAGCTCGAAATAATTTCTATACTGATGCATTTTTAAAAGCTAGAGGAAATATCAGAGAAGAATGGAGAGTTGTTGATAATATCTTAGGTAAAGGAAGGCAACCAATTAAAATAAAAAATTTAGAAGTTGATGGTGTTTCGTTTACTGATCCAACTTCAATTTCTAATCAAATTAATGAATACTTCACTGAAATAACTGATAAAATTAAGCCTAGAGTTGATTCATATTGTAGTTGTGATTGCTCGTTGAGTTCAATTTTAATGACTGGTATACAAAGTAATAGTTTTGTCTATAATTCTATAACATCACACGAAATATTAAAAGCTATTCTATCGCTTAAAAACAAAAATTCAAGTACTTCTGATGGAATTTCTAGTACTCTTCTTAAAAAAATTGCATTTTATGTTGTGGATGTTTTGATGTATTTATTTAATGCAAGTGTTGAAAGTGGTCGTTTTCCTAAAATTTTGAAAAGAGCCGAAGTAATACCACTTTTTAAAAAAGGTAAAAAAAATAATATATCAAACTATAGACCGATATCTTTGCTTCCAACTATCTCCAAAGTTTTCGAAAAACTTATGAAGGTGCGTATCATGTCGTTTTTGGATAAAAATAATTTTTTTAGTAAAAACCAATTCGGTTTTAGACAAAACATGTCAACAGAAGATGCTATTCTACGATTATGTAGTGAATTATATGGCAGCCTAAATGCAAATAAAACTACCATTGCACTTTTTGTTGACATGACAAAAGCATTTGATATGGTTGAACACAGTATTCTTCTCGATAAACTATACAGTGCAGGTTTTAGAGGAGAGACTTTTAAATGGCTTCAATCCTACTTGAGAGAAAGGGAACAAAAAGTTGTTGTAAATGGGACCTATAGCGATTCCCGTTATTTAAAAAATGGTGTTCCACAAGGATCTGTCCTTGGCCCGTTATTTTTCTTAATTTATATAAACTCAATATTTGAATTAAAACTTAATGGATCATCTACTGCCTTTGCTGACGATATAGCCTTCACCTATCAATTTAGCACGTTATTTGATTGTATAACAAAAATTGAAGAAGATCTAGAAACACTAAGGACATGGTTTACTGCTCATAAGCTTATCATCAGCGAAAAAACTAAACTAGTGACGTTCAAAGTATCTGGGAATAGTCTTCCTGATTATAACCTATACTTTCATGCACATAACTGCAAAAAATTTTGTCTACCTATTCACAATTGTGGTAGAAGCAATTTTAATCTAAGATTTCAATGCTCCAATAATTGTTTTAAAATTGAATCAGTAATGCATTTTAAATATTTAGGGGTTTTAATTGATTCAAACTTGAACTGGAAGGAACATACTCGCACTTTGAAATCGCATATGATGTTGGTTTCTCGAAAAATGTATCTTATAAAACCATTTTGCTCAAAAAAAGTATTAAATTGTGTTTATAACGGTCTTGCACAGCCAAAACTTCAATATGGTATCACCAGTTGGGGTGGATGCTATGCTAATAATTTTAGACCTCTTTTGATAGCACAAAAACACTTGATAAGAATTATTTGTAATAAAAATCGATTAGCGTCAAGTTGGCCCCTATACAAGGAATTGCAAATTCTACCAATGAGACATCTCTATGTTTTTAAAGTACTTAAAGAATTTTTTAAACAAAGTGGCAACATCCCCAGTAGAAATTCTGAAATTTATGATCTACGCATAAACAGCTTGCACCTAATGAATGAACCTTTCACTCGTAAAACACATTTTTCACTTTTTTACATTGCTACAGCACCTAAATTTTTCAATAAACTGCCTGTTTTTGTCAGAAACACTACCCGGTTGAGTTCTTTTTTGAAAAAAGTCAAGGACTGGCTATTCACTGTTGAAACTGAGCATATTGAATCCATTTTAAGAATCCCAAATCAGTTATCAGCACAAAATAACAATAATTAATTTATCTTTTGAAATTTTTAAGTTGATTTTTTTCTTTTTTCCTACGTTTTTTTGATTTTTTCTTCATTTTTATCTTTTAATTCTAGTATTTGTAACTTAAATTAAATGTATCTAGATTGAAATATTGCATTCATTTCTTATAATTATAATAACGAATTAACGAATTTACTAAGTACTGATTGTCACCCCACATCAGACCTTTATTGAAAATTATTTATTGAAATGTGTCATTCAACACTAACTTATTAAGTTAAAGAATGATTACTATTTTTACTTCATTCAATTTAATTTAAAATGTATAATTGTATCTAGCTTTAAGTAATTTATATGAATGAATAAAAAACAAAATTAAAACTGAAAAAAACTGAACTGAAAAATCGAAAATAATAAGCAAAAAGGAAAATCACAGCAATCGATACCAATAAAAAAAAAAAAAAACCTTGCAAATTCCTTCCCACCAGGATGTGAGAACAAAATTTTGTTTTCATTAAATTCTTCCCACCCTCATTAGATGTCACATAATTGATCATCTATACCCTTAGGCCGGCATCATCACCAATCTTAATGACCGGACCATGTGTGTGGTATACCCAATTACCCAATCATGCAACACTCATTGTCACCCAAAAAAGATCAAAGACTCCCTTGCTCTTGTCCCATTGTCTCTTACAACAATTCATTCATTATTATTCTTCTATACGAGCGAGCGGACAAGATCACAAGCCACCTGTGAAGTCGGTCACTTTGCACACACGAACCGATCCATTTGGTTATTGATGGTGAGAATATAATGAGTTGTGAAATTCAATAAGTTCAAAAGCCTTCCGCAACAACTATCATTTATGTCACATACTTGGATATTATTTAACAAGAGGAGTACGCTCTCTTTGTTACAATGGCTTTATTCTCTCTTTCTAACAAGCCGCCTCTTCTTCCTCGATCACTTTAAGTGTGGTCTTCCAAAGTGAAGACCACCGATCACACATGGTGTTGCCAAAATAAAAACAAAAAAAACCAATCCCACAAGCCGGTAAAGATTTTTTTGGGGGTCCGAAGGCAAAAGGTTCCCATGGTGTCTCATTGAAGAGACGTTATTGAAGCATAAATCACAAAAAGGTGTAAGAGGATCATCATGATCAGTGATCTTCACGCAAAAAAAAACAAGAATTACACCTATGGAGTTGGAAAACACGATCGGCAACATACCCATCACCAAAATATAAGGCAAAAGATGCTCCAACTTATAAGACTCGTGATCACCTAAGAGATCATATCCAAGCCTAAGTCGCGGATGGTGTTTTTGATAAATGAAAAAAAAGCAAAACCGATGATCCTTCAATTTTATTGCAATGCCGATCAAAATGCGTGCACGTTTATTAAACCGTCCGAGGATGAAGACGATCTCTCTTGTGGGCACAATTTAAGTGGGTAAAAGCTTGAAATTGCCATAATTACGTTCAGTTAAAGGTGTTAAAGCCCTAGAAGATCCCATCATCCACGACGCGACCGACGACGTCCGACGAGTAAGACACGGCCAGTGTCTTCTGATAGGGTTTCATCTTTTCTTTTGAACCGTTTTCTGAGATGTATTCGGGGGGAATACATCTCCGAAAAAATGTCAAGTCATTAAAAAGAGTCCAATATTTTTATTTCAATCGCTGATCCGAAGCTTTGTGGCCAACAAATCTTCAATTTAGTGCCACATATCCAAGACAATGGTATTTACATGTTTTTTATTTTATTTTATTTACATTTTTTCAACAAAAAAAAAAAAGAAGCAAATAGAATATTTAAGTTGATGCTTATAAAACCTCGACTTAAAACACACCTCAGAGGCAACAAAATGTTCATTTAAGCCAAACATAAACAAATACCAGAAGCCAAAGGCGATTATAAGCATTATTTGGCATTTTGTGGAATTTGGAATGTTATAGACAAAAAGTAGACAATTCAATTTGGCTGCAGGGGAAATCTGAATGAGTTTTTTTTTTTTTTTTTTTTTTTTTTCTTCCAAGAAAGCATTTTGAGTAGCCATTTTAAATACCATCCACTGAATAAGATAAAGTGTCCACGTAAATAGCTCTAAGCTTAAGCTATCGAAAGCCATCGATCTAGCTACTGAATGCATTTCATGCCTCTGAGGCATAATTATTTACGAGTATGGATAGTGTTTTTGTAGAGGAATTAGGCTTTTATGACATTTTTTTACAAGGCTATGCTTTGGTTTACTATTTTTTTAAAATTTTATTCAGACACCTGTATGGTTGTTAAGAATAATAAATATTTTGTCAAAATAAAAGAGGATTAATTAAGTTTTAATTAAAGAAAGTTTTTTTTTGCCTTTTCTTTATCTTTAGTATCGGAAAATTAATTTATTGGTTGAAATTTCTGTCAAAGTGGTCTAAAGTTTTTTTAGTTTTTTTAGACCATAAAAAATTTGGGGGGGGGGAGTTTTAGTTAATCATTTGCATTATTATCAAATCACCTTGAAAATAACATGATTTTGACCCTTTGTAACAACAAAATTATCAGAAGCGAAACTGGGTATAGAAAGTGTAGTTGTCAGCAAGGTTGATAACACTGGTCTCCAAAAATAAAGTTTTTTTTGTTCTTCATATAGTTTTTTAGAAACTTTACAAGATTGGACTTTTCTGAATCTGGTTTCGGTAAAATTCTACCACATACAGTTTTTTTTTTTTTTTGTAAAAAGATCTACAACTTTTGTTCACATAATTTTTCTATATAGGTTATCTCAAAAAATAATGTGAAAAATGCAAAACGAATTTTTATTTAGTTTTTTTATTTTTATCTTTTTTTTTTTAAATTGTTAGATTTTGATGAAACTTGGTTTTATCGTAGATAGGTACTTTTATATATTTTTTACTTATACAAGTTTTTTTTTCAGCAAAGTATTGTGTTTTAAAAATATCCTTATTTACAATCAAAAAAGTTGACGAAAGTTTTTTTTTTAAGGAACGAGAACATGTTTCTTGCCATGATTGCAATTTGAAAAAATTCAGATTAGTTTTAAGCGGATTGAAAGTTTTGGCAAAAATTTGATCTTGTTTTTGAAAATGAAATCTCTCTTTACCCAAAACATAAAAAAAAATGTATTTTTGGGAAGTTGAAAAATTTAATATCTCAAAAACTTTGCATGGAAGAGCAATTCTGATACTAGATTCGGTTTAAGAGAGTCAAAATTTGATTATTATTAGGGAAAAATCGATCTTAAATGCGTTTTTTTTTCAATTTTTGGCAATGTCTTAAAAAAGAAGATTTAAACAAAAGTAATCCATCTTATAATTTTTTTCGTCAACTTATTTGATTAGGGTATTTTTTTTTTAAATAAATTCGTCAAGAACACAAAAAAAATATTTTGTTGAAACAAAATTGTATAAGCAAATAAAATGCATGACTTTATATATAAAATTTTAATATTATAAGAAATTAAAAAAAACATAAAATTTATTACTAAAATGACAATTTCTTAAATTGTTTTGATCTCAAAACTAAGTATGCCATTTGATTTTGTTAAAAAAGATTAATTTTTAGAAAAAAAAATTTTGAAAATCGTTGGAGCGGTTTTAAAAAAATAAATTTTTTATGTACAAAAATTCTAAAGCTTTGTTTAAAAAAAAAAGTTTGAATGCTAATTTTAAGAAAATATTAATGGACATCTAAAACCAAAATTTCAAATAAAATCATTTACGTGTTTCCAAAAATTGATTTTTGAAAAAAAAAAAATTGAAACTTTTTTTTAAAAATCAAAATTTTTTAAATTTTTTCAAAATTTTGATATGAAATAACTTGAAAATTGTTGAGAACCTCTTGTGCAAAAATTGTCATCGAAATCCGTGGAGTCGCTTACGAGAAAATCAGAAAAGAGAAAAACGGCTCTATGGGAGGTACCGTTTTTAACCGATGATTTTTATTTCGAAAGTACGACCTTGCCTGTTGTATTACACATAAGAATTTTAATCAAAATCGTTAGAGCCGTTTTTGAGAAAATCAAGTTTATCCATATTGGTTGTAGGGCAGGTAGCGTTAATGTTGGCCCTAAAAAAAAACTCAATTTTTTTTTTTTATATAAAAAATCAAAGCTCACTTGTATCTAACTACTGAAGTTCGTAATTATAGTTGTCCACTCTTCTATATTTGTTACCAAGGAAAAGAAAATTTCGTTAGTTTTTATTGCTTTTACTTTGTTCTACTTTAAGCATAGCTTTTCTGTAAATTAAAACTGTAAAAGACTGCAGTCAATTCAGTCACTGTAAATAGAATTTAATTTTAACTTCAAGTTAGTACTGCTACTAAGTACTTTAACTACAATATAAGCAGTAAGCAGTCAGTACTAAAATACTGACTGTACAGTTAATGAAAGCAGTTAATTAACTAAAATTTAATTAACTGCAGTACATTTTGACTGGTTTTAGTGCTTCATTAGAAATTATTTTGTATTGTAGTGTGACTAAAACCAGCCACAATGTAGGTATTGCAGTTAATTGTCTTTACGTCAAATAACTGCTTTCATTAACTGTACAGTCATTATTTAAGTACTTACAGCTGATGACTGCAGTTTTACAGTAAAAGTAATTTTGTAAGTTAAAATACTTAAGAAATTAAGTCTTTTTAGTCAAATAACTGCAGTACCGAAAAGACTGCAGTTGTTACAACTCTGGCTATAAATTGCAAAAATTGACGCGTGATTTATTGGAGTTTTATTTGCCACAACATTTTGAAAGTCTCCTATCCATAGTTTAACAGAGCAATATTATAGTAATCATTTTGATTAATAACAGTTCACAGCCGATCCAATTACTACCGAAAGTGATGCAAATCAGCAGACATTATTTCAGACTCCGGTATTGCCTTAGGTACTAGACCCAGGAAAGATTCAACAGAATAGCTCTTATTGGGAAGATATTGGAATGTGTATTACTTTCTTTCTTGAATTAAAAAGTGTAGGTAAAAAAAAACATTGATACTGCATAATAATTAAGTGAAACAGACCTCAATCTCTGCTACAAAAAGATTCAATTTCGGTTTTCAAAGGTTTTTATAATAATTTAACAAAAAAAATAATTTAAAAAATAATAATTATTGATTCATTAAGTTTAATCAATAAACGAAACATAAAATTGGATACAATTTTATTTCTTATCTGAAGATCTCTGAGTTTCCGAGGAAATTTCGAGCACCCTCCATACTCTCCTAAGTATAGATTCATAAAATGTATAATGTATCCATAAGTCTCCGAAACTAATATGACGTCTAAAAATAACTTCTTATAAATTGATCCCAATTTATGTGGTTTTAAAAAATTACAAAAAAGTTAAAAAAAAACTTCAATCCGCTTAAAAAAAATATTTTTTTAGATTAATTTATTTCTGTCTGCATCAGAGGTCGTTAGCTGGGTAGTAAAAGAAGAAAAAAAAAACCGACACAAAAATCGTTGTAACATTTGTATGATATGGGGACATTCTCTGTGTCTTTCTCTGTCGATTTCCAAAACAAAGCTCCCTCTAAAATAATAACTCACGATCAATTTAAACGGCTTTTTGTCAACCCACCACCGGCAAAACAAAACGTTCCAAATGATTATTATGGGCTTCTAGAACCGCAACAGCCGACAACAACAAACAACATCTGTTAGTCATTGGATGTGTCCAGCTTTGATGGTAATACCTCAAAGAAAAATGCGCATTTATTGGATTCTTTGATTTCGAAAAAAAGATGCATCATTTTCTTGGTTGCCTCTCTCTCTTACTTGCCTATGACTACGAAGTTTTTTAATCCCTGAGATACAAAAAAAAAACATCCTAAAAAAGTATCTTTTTCTTCGAAATGGAAGAAAAAAAATATTCAAATTACTTTTTTGTCTTTTCGAAAACAAGACGGGGCCAAGACACGGTGGCGGCGGCGCGGCAGCGATGACTTAAAAACAACAAAACAAGTAATCTTCGCCCATAAATAATGAACTTAAGTGTCAAAGGGGAAGAAATCAATTTGTTGAAACGTTCCTTCTTCGCTCCAGGATGAGGAGTGTTCTCGCTGCTCGACTCGCTTATAAATCTTTAAAGACAGACCGCAGAAGCCAAAGCTATCAAAAAAGCGCACTCACAAAATCTGTCGCATATTTTGTGTTGTAAACGAGCATTTGTTGTTTTTGTTTTTGTTTTTGTTTTTATTGTTTGTCGTCGCTGATGTTGTTTGTTTGAAACAGAAGGACGGTGATTTATGCGATCTCAGAAATGTGCGAACTCGAAGCCATCACGTTTTCGACGGATCGCTGCTGATGCGGATCGCAAACGGACGTGTGGATGAACTGCACAACAGTTTTCAACAGTCGACAGACAGTTAAGACAAACTGCTTAAAATATTGGAGAACATATTAAGTTCAAGAATTTATTTTACTTTGCTTAAGTAGATTCCGAAAATTTTATTATTTTCGGTATACAAAAAAAAAAAAAGAAAATGTCGGTATGAATGCAAAATTTTTGTGTGGTGGTTTTATTTTTGATGAGCGGAATTTATTGATGGCAATTTTTTTGCATATTATGACTTAAAAGTTGAATGTCTTACGAAATTATTTCTTAAGTGTAGGTATTGTTTATAATTCCGGGCAGGTTAAGGTGCATTTTTGGGATTGACACTGAGAATGATTAATGGACATCATAATTTTTCTTCATTTGAAATGCAATCGTTGCAGAAACAAAAAAAAGAAGTGCTAAGCTGACAAGAAAGTTTATTCAGAATTCCTGAAATGTGCCAGAAATGTAAAATATGTTTCAATAAGATAATGATTTCAGTTTATAACAACTAAAACAAGTTACCGATGCTTAAGAAATGGCGCCCAACAGCATTTTACATTTGGAATTCTATTAAGTAAAACCCATAACTTTAAGAAAGTTAGAAGAAAATCGTTGTAGCAGTTTAGTGTTAAGGGTGGAGTTTAAGTTACAAACAGAATGACTGACGAATAGAATTGCAGGGCAAAGACCCCGAAAGGTTTATTCTACGTAGGTTTTAAACGGGAGTTTATCTAGAAAGTAAACCAAAAATTTGGAAAATTGTGCAACACAGGTATGGAAAATGAGCCATATGTACATCTAAATACAAATAAAATTCTAACATTAATATATCCTGGACTCAATCAATTTGATCATACTGCAGACAATGGGCGGATACAACGCCCACTGCGTGCAAAGTCTTAAATTTTCGATTTATTTGTCCATATGCATAGCAAAACCAACTATTGTGCAAAATTTCAATACTCTACTATGATTAAAAATGCTCCGTCAATTGTATACCAATTCAGTGATTATGGGCGAAAGCCACAACCCCTGAATGTTGGTCAATGCCCCACAAAGCCTGTCATTGTGGAAAATTTCAAGGTACTAGGGTGACGGAAAGTGCTCCATAATTTTGATGATCAGTCAGTGAGTGAGTCAGTCAGTTACGGTTTTTGCTAATTTTGAAGCCCTGTATCTCATAAACCACTCATGCTTAGTGAATTAGCTGAGTGTTCTTGACGACTTCAGCAAATATTGAAAATTTGAAATTCTTGGCCTAATTTGCTTAAAAGTTAGAAGGGGGTCTAAAATGGCCTGAGTGTGTTCCTGTAAATAAGGGTGTAGTGCCAAAGTTGCTAGAACTTGGCTGGGAACTACCATGCCCAGCATGATCTCAATAAATTAACAATAATTTAAATTTATTGTCAGAAAGAATTATAAAAAACAGAAATTTTGAAGAGCTGAATTTTGAAAGCAAAATTTTCAGTGGTAGAATTTTGACCCCAACCGTCGAAACGTATGGGGTCAAGTAACAAAGTAGTGTGTTTTGTGGGAGTGTGATGCTACCCAATAACTCAAGAAAAAGTACATTTGCGACCCAATATAAACGTTCGGAAAGCAAAATTTGTGTTTCCAACAATCAAGGGTACCTACTTACGTTATTTTTGACCAACATCTGGGGCCAAATTTGTCAGTTTTGCATGGAAAATTGAATGATTTTATTTGTAATAGTTTTTTTGATTTTTTTGTTGGACCCCAAATAACGGTACCTAACATATACCGGTTTTAGAAAAACTCATTATTTTCAAAAACGGTGCCTACGATTTTGATTAAAAAAATAGTGGTCATTTATTTAGGTAAGGTCTATCTTTAAATGAGAACCATTTTTTTCAAAAACCGTTATTAACGGTACCTGTCATAGAACCGTTTTATTTAATTTTGATTTTCTCCTTCATGACTCAATCAATTTCAACCATTTTTTTTACATAGATGCTTTTAAGTTGCCGTAATAATATTTATTAAAAAAAAAATTCAAAATTTTTTTTTTTGGATTTTTAACAAAAGTTTAATTTTTTTTTTTTGAAAAATCATTTTTTCAAAAACTGTTCAATATTTTTTTATTTTAATTTTAGTTTTTAGATGTTGATAAATAATATCTTAAAAATGGCGTACCAATTTTATTTTTATAAAAGTTCTTGCAAAATTTTATATGGAAAAAATAGTTTTTTTAGAAAACGGCTCTAACGATTTTCAAATTTTTTTTCTAAATACGTATCATTATAGAAGAAATCAAATTGTTTTGAGGTTAAATTCATTTAAGAAGCTTTTTTTGTCATTTGAAACCCGTATTTTATGCTTTTTTAATTGTTTTTTTTTTTTTCTAAAACTGCATTTACCAATTTTTAATTAAAAGGGCTTAACAGTAACTTTATCTACAAGAGCAAGTACGTGCGACCCAGTCGTGCATTTTATTTAATTTGTATTTTAATTTGCCTAAAAAACAAATTTGTATACCGGGTAACTTAAACATAAACTTCACCTCAAAATTTTTATATAGGAAGTTTCCAAACGCCTTCTACACTTTTTTCATACAAAAAAACAAAAAAAAACTCATCATTTTGACAGCTGTCATATACATTTGAAAAATTCCTACCACACATTTCTCAATCTATCTTCTAGCGATATGACATTCTTAGGTGATTCCACTTCCAGTTATTTCAAACAAAAATCCATCTCGATGGCAAACCACTGAACTAACACCATTTATCTTTTGCTCCCGCATTAAACCACATCTCGAATGCGTCATGTCACTTTGTTATCGTTTTACGATTGACACAAAATCCAGCCACCATAGCTCTCCAAACCTATCGTAGTCTTGTCGTAGGGTACCCATACCTCTCTTTACCCATATATGGATAAAGGTAACATGAGGTGCACGATAATTATGTTGTCCCTGCACTTAAGCAGATTGAAAACACAAGGAGGATGCCATCACACCATTCCGTATATTGTGTGTGTTGGTGTTGGAAGGTACAGAGAGGTAAACGTACCTACTACCAGACCAGTTACGCAAACTTCCATTCATCACTCTATTTGATATCAAAAAAATAAAAAAAAAAAACCAGCCAGCACCACCTGCATCCCAAGTCAATAAAAGCCAGGCGCCCACCAGTCTTCCCGCCTTATACCGCGCGCACCGCATGTTCATGACGCCCGATAGGCAAATAATAAATCGATTCAATGTGCGCCTTGCAGCAAAAATGAAAATGAATGAAAAAAAAAAACTCGGACAGCTTCATTTTTCACTCGGCTCTCCGGCAAGCAAACATATGCCAGAGGAATGTCAGAGCAGGGGGCCCCGCGGTGTGCAAAAATGAACAAAAAAAAAAAGAAACTAGAGTAACTCCCTCTATCGCCCGTCCAGTGCTACTGCTACAAATTGCATTGGGGAAAAATTTCCATTAATTATTCAAATAACACCAGAATAATGTACACAGACGAACGGACATATACGAACAGACACAGCGGACATCGAACATTCCTAGGTAACACTAGAACATACATATATGAGCAGGGCGGTTTCAGTTTGACTTTCGACTGGTGGTGCGGGCAGAGAAGTCTGAGCGACTTTACATTCAGACGCAACGTCGATTTCGTTACAAATTTTTAATGGATTCAATCAATTAATCTCGTACTCATAAATAAATAATAAAATACGAACTGACACCGACCAAACGATCAACCGACGACGACTGTCCAACCAGCTACGCTAGTCCGTGGCCAGCTCCGCAAACCTAGGCGGTATTTGTTTTAACATAACGTTGACGTCTGATGGTGCACCTGTACTCGGCATGCTGGCGAAAAAAAAATGCGACAAATTAATTAAGTTGACTTTTCATTCAAACTCGCTGTTGGGATTGGGATTTGGGACAAAAAAAAATCCCAGACTCACTTGTCAATTTCAGCTAAATATTTGTCTGACAGGGGCAGGTCACTGGCAATCAAACAACGCGACGCGCCGCCGACGGATGGACGCAGCGATCTCAGACGGATAACCTAATTTGGTTTAATTTAAAAGTCTGCGATAGTCATCAGTAAGGCACATTCACCCAAGTAGGTGGTCCCCGGGCCGACTGGGCCTCCCAATCTGTATCTCAAGCCACCCAGAGACACGCACCCAAATTGGATTAAAAAAAAAAAAAACAGAAAACAATAAATAAACCATCAAATCTGTTGTTGAATCTGAAGTTTTATATCTTTTCGATACAAAAAAACAAAAAAAAAAACATTTAAATATCAAAAGGGTTGTGGTTGCGGTCAAAAGTAGGCATCAGAGGCAGTAATGGGAGCAAGACGCAGACGTTACGGCACCCATTTTATAAAATCGTGACGCTTGATGTTTGACTGTCTGTTTGGGCTGACATTAATGTGACACACGCTAAAAGATTGCGTTCTCAGTGTTATTGATTGGTTTTCAAATCTGACGTCTTTCGATGTGAAGTGTATCTTCAATCAAACCACTTATCGCACAGTGACACACTCACGCATCAGGAATCGTGAAAAGTGCTTCTGACTGAGACACGTAGTTATTCTAACAATCATCGCTTGCGATAACGACGCGACGACTCGCCGAGCGCAGTCAATTCAGTAAGTTAGACAAGACAGACAGACAGAAAGACAGACGTAACGGACAGAGACGCGGGTTGATCAGAAAAAAAGAGAGGTCGTAAAGAGCTTTCAAGAGTTAAGCGATTGAATGATGGCTTTAATGGTGCGAATGAAATTGGGAATTTCTCGAATAAAGATCACTTTAGATAGATATTGGGATTTGGGAATGGGCTTTGTATTGTAATGGAGAGCGGGTGTTTTGATTGTAAATTGTTTTTTTTTTTTTTTTTTAGTTATTTTGATGAGATTCACTCAGTTTTATGATATCACTTGTTGAAAGCGTGTTCCACAAATCAATTAAGTAACAAACACGAAATTGATATGGCCTTTACTCTTAAGTTACCACTGAAAGAAGAAATTAAATTCAATAAATAACTTTTGGTAGAAAAGTTTTTAGGTATATTTTAATGCAAAACAACTTTCACAAATTAAGTGTTTTAAGTTCGAACTGAAAAGCAATAGAAAGCTAAAACTTAAAGTTTAGTAGGTAGTAGTTTGTAATAAATCAGTCAGAAAAATTTCGGTCAGTCAAATTTTAGTACGTCTCTTTGATTTATGAAGTTTTTGGGAACAACGCTCCACGTGTCTCAGCCATCTCAGCTGAATTTTCAGCTTCTTGACCAGGTCGACATCGCTGTACAGCTCGTAGAGCTCTTCGTTGAATTTTCTTCTCCAAACTCCTTCCATACACACAGGACCAAAAATCACTCGAAGAATCTTTCTCTCAAAGCAACCAAGCTAATTTTCAGCCGAACCTTTTAACGCCCATGCTTCTGCTCCATACAGCAGGACCGGGATGATTAAGGTCTTGTATAGCGTTTCCTTGGTTCTATGATAAAGGGCTTTACTACCTAAATGCCTTCTCAGCCCGAAGAAACAGTGATTGGCAAGAGTAATTCTCCGTTTGATCTCTTCACTGATGTTTGTTGTTTGAGTTTATAGTGGATCCCAGGTAGACAAAGTCCTTGACTGCTTCGGAGTTATAACTATACATCGTGATGTTTTGGCCGAGTCTTCGATGTTGGGTTTGCCTTCTCGTTGATAGCTTATACTTCGTTTTGTCTTCATTAACGGTCAATCACATTCTTGCCGCCTCCGAATCAATACTGCCAAATGCACCTACCACAGCTCGCTTTCTTTTGCCAATTAATTCTATTTCATCTGCAAGTATTTGAACGGACTTTTGATAAATTGAACCAGTGGAGTTGACTTCTGATCTGCGTACAACTGCTTCAAGAACGATGTTCAATAGGTGGCATGATAACGCGTCGCCTTGTCTTAGACCTTTCTCAACATCAAACGGTTCAGAGATGTTCTTACCGAGTTTGACGGAGCAGCGAGATTTCTCCATTGTCATTCTGCACGATCGGAAGAGTTTGGCAGGGATGTCGGAATATGAAATGGCTCTGCATAACTCGTCTCTATTCACGCTATCATACGCGACTTTAAAATCGATGAAGCGGTTGTGTGTATCGATCTGGAATTCCCGGGTTTTTTCCAAAATCTGTCGGAGTGTGAAAATTTGATCGACTGTTGACTTACCTGACCTAAAACCCCACTGATAGGGGCCAATCAGATCGTTGACAAGAAGTTTAAGGCGATCACACAGTATCGAAGACAGTATTTTGTATGCGACGTTTAGGAGGCTAATTCGTCTTTAGTTGGTACCAACATGATAGACCGTCTCCTTTCTTTGTGGATAGGGCCAAGTTTCCATTCATCAGGCATGCTTTCATCTAACCAGATTTTACAGATTAGTTGGTGCATACTCCCTACTAACCCATCGCCTGCTGCTTTGAACAATTCGGAACAGAATTGTTGGCAATCGTCGTCCAAATTGAATGGAATAAAAGCGGAATGTTGGCTATCTTCACCGTTCAGGAGTCTAGAAAAAAGTTACTTCCAGATCCTCAGCACTGACTGTGTGTCTACTACCATATTCCCAATCTCATCTCGACAGGCTTCTGTTCTGGCCTTGTAGCCTTGGGTAGATCTTCTTATGCTTTGGTAGAATTTTCGAACATCTCTTCTTCCGGTACAATCCTCAATAGACTCAACCACCCGCTTCTCATGCTCTCTCTTTTTCTTCCTGAGAAGTCGGCGTTCCTGTCTTCTTTTTTGCCCGTAGAGCCTTCGGGCTGCTCTCTCAGAGGCTCTGGTTCTTGTTTGCATCATTGCCTGGTAGGCCTCGTTCTTAGCTGCATGCGCCAGCCGGCATTCTTCGTCAAGCCAGGAGTTTCGTTGTGGTCGCCTAATATTGTGGTACCAAAAAGTTTGATTTTAGAAAATTTACGTGGAGCTTTCTAACTAAAATGTGCAGTTAAAGTCAGTTAAAGTATGAGTTTTTGAGTGCATATTTCCGATGTATATGACCTCTCGGTACCTCTCATGTAAGAAATCTGCTCTCGGCTCTTAGACTTTGATTATGATTGACTTTCTCGACAAAAATGCACATGATTTTATTTTTTTGAGTAAAATAAGCGTAATAATAAGACGCGTAAATCATTTATCCGTTTAGGATGTTGCTATGGAAAGGCCTACATTAGATTACTGATGTTAATGATATCCAACTCGATCAGATGCTGTTTCGAAAAATAAACCAATCGTTAAGCTTATCGTATTAACTTTTAGCGCTATTTAGACGTGCTAAACTGTTATACTATAAGTAAGTTTCTTTAGTAAATTTATTTCAGGAAGGTCTTCGAAAAACCGATATCAGTAGTTTCTTCATCAATCTTTCTTCTTTTTTATCAAGAATAATCAAAACAAACTCCTTTCAATTCAGTGGTAAATTAAAAACCAAAAAGTTTTCTCACTATCTATGCGTTCCACAAGAAACCCCATCTCTTTCAAATAAAATATTCTAAGATATTGGTAGCAATAAATTCATCTTTTCTTTACAATTTCTTCCACTCAAATCAAATTCCATTCTAAAGTATTTCAAATCATTTACGATCATGTCATAGAAATAGAAGCAACAGACTAACAATATGTCTCCCAAATTTCTTATAGTTTATAAGATGAGACTTTCTATTTAAACCTATCAGATATAAAAGCATGTATCTATAAAGCGTATCAAACTATCAATCCTTAAAAGAAAAAAATCTTCTTCATTTTGAAAAAGAAAAAAAAAAACAACACAAGTAAACGCTTATGAAGGTAGGGCATTTGAAATTCCAATCCTATTGTTATCATCGATAAACTATTATTTATTGGCAAGGGAATTGAATACACCTCGAAAGGTGATTCGAAATTTTAATAATCCCCATGGACTGCGTCATAATATTTACACTCTCCAATATGGAAGGGATTTCTTCTCTATTTCTGTACATTCAGTAGGGAAAAAAATGTCAATTGTCTAAAGTTGTAGGTAGGGATTCCTTTAGCTGCATCTCCTACTGATGATGTTACTATAATACACCTAGCTTGCACCTTAATGCAACAAAATACTCCTCCAAAACTCGATCATTCAATTTATTTATGAGTTTTTAATGAGGCTAACAATGGTATTCGTGCAACATCACCGAATCATGAATTTCCACTTTTGCTCGAACATAAAATTACATCCCGACTGAGTGCGGAGCAACCTTTACCGAAAAGCAACCAACCGGACCGGACCGACCAAACGGGCCGGGGTGTTATTAAGGAGCAATAAAAACGCGATTAGATGGATCTGGGAGCAGCAGCCGAAGCAGCGTGAGCCAAGCAGTTGAAGGCGATTGTTTTGGAGGATGGAAGTGTGAATGAATGAATCTGTATCCTAAAGTGGCCTTCTCAAGCCATCTGCAGAATAAGTAAAAAAAAAAAAACAAAAAAAAAACTCAACCAACAGCCGCAACTTCGGCAACTCTTCAGCATCAACTAAAGGCTCAGCAGACCAACGATGACGGACTTGAAAAAGGGTTGATTTGATGTTCGGTTTTGTTTCATGTTCTCGCGGGATGTGGATGGGATCCAAATGATCGTCGGGTATTTCTGAATGATAATTGGTGGGAGGATACATTGACGGGGGGAATAGATCGTGTCAGTATTACACGGTTTTTATAGAGCCTCACAGAGATCCCGAAAGGAATTCAAGACAAATGAAAACAAAACAACAACAACAACAATAAAAAAAACGAACCCTAGAAAGAACTACACACACAGAGTCTCAGTTAAGTTGCGAGGTGAGGTGAATTAGACTAAAGAGATATTGGTTTCATTTTTTGTAATTTGATCTGAAGTGGAAAATTGCTTGTTGTGTGCAGTTTTCCACGTGAAATTAAACTTTTGTTTTTTTGTTGTTTAAGTCATTTTGCTCAACTTTGACGTGGTAACGATTTTATTTGCAGTTTTGCTATGGCGAAAGGCTTTTTTACAGTTTGTTTTATGTGTTTTTTTTCTGTTGTTTTTGTTGTTGTATTTTATGCAATCAAGTCGTTTAGTGCTGGGGAATGCTAAAGCGTTTAAGTTGGCAGGCGGGTGATCTTGTTAGAGGGCATTTGAGCTATTGTCAGTGATTTAGTTGTGTGGTAGGTGATACAGTTTATTTCGGACACAAAGAAACAACGAAGTGGAAGTCGTTTTTAAGTTTAGTTTTTCCCATAAATAAAGTCTCTTAGAGTAAGTGATGTGAATTTGAGGAGATTCGGGTAAAGTTTTATTTTCACAAAATATGTTGAGCAACGAGTAACTTAGTTTTTAATATAAGTACTTACTGTGTTTTGAAGAGCTCTAGACCCAATCAAATACTATAAACCCAAATTTTAGTATAAGAACTCAAAATTCATGTTTAGAACAGCAAAAATCTGGTTTTTAACGATTATTTTGGGAGATTTAAGCTTGAATTTTGGTAGAAACATCTATTTTGACTGTCAATATTTTACAACGTTGCAAATTCCAATACTTCGAGTACTCATTGGGTCACCATCACAAAAAAACTGAGTATTATAAGAAAAATGGCATTTTTGGAGATAAATGATCAAATGTTTATTTCATTATAAAGAGGAAGGTATGCCGTTAATAATGGAACACAACATCAGCCAAATGGCCGCCAAGACCACGCTTACAGGACCATATCCTTTTCATGAAATTTTCCATAACCAAATCGCAAAGTGGCTGCCCTATGTCCTCGATAGCCTCACGAATTTCATCTTTGAGGTCTTGAATCGACGCTGGGCTGTTGGCGTAGACCTTATCTTTCACGTGGCCCCAAAGGAAGAAGTCGCAAGGTGTTAAATCACAAGATCTCGGTGACCAATTGTGATCACCTCTTCGAGAGATAACACGGTCCGGAAACTTTTCCCGTAAAAGATCGATGGTTTCATTGCTTGTGTGGCATGTAGCGCCGTTTTGTTGAAAGTAAACGTTGTCCAGATCAATACCATCCAATTCAGGCCATAAAAAATCATTAATCATCTCTCGATAGCGCAATCCATTGACCGTAACTGTTGCTCCAGCCTCATTTTCGAAAAAGTAAGGTCCAATGACCCCGCGGGACCATAAACCGCACCAAACAGTCACGCGTTGAGGATGGAGAGGCTTTTCAACAATAACTCTTGGGTTTTCCGAGCCCCAGATGCGACAGTTTTGCTTGTTGACGTAGCCTCCGAGGTGGAAATGGGCCTCATCAGTCAAGATGATTTTTCGATGAAATTCCGGTTCATTTTCATGCATTTCAAGGACCCAATCAGCAAAGACACGACGTTGTTGATGATCAGCCGGCTTGAGTTCTTGTGTTAACTGAACTTTATAAGCCTTAAGACCCAAGTCTTTATGCAAAATACGGTGTAATGACGTTTGTGGAATGCCTAATTCCAAAGAACGACGAGGAATGGACAAACCTGGGTTTTCTTCAACACTTTGGGCTACAACAGCAATATTCTCAGTTGTTCTTGAGCGACGTGCACGGGTCTAATTCTGCACATCACTTACTTGTCCCAACAGCTCGAATTTGTCCACCAATTTCTGTATTGCGGTCCGACAAGGTGCTTCACGACGACCCAAAAATGTTTTAGTTTTACGAACCGTCTCTGCCAAATTTTCACCATTTTTATAGTGAATTTTAATAATTTGAATGCGTTGTTGAAGCGTGTATCGTTCCATTTTTATTAATAACGTAGTTTCTACTTGTCAAATGTCAAAAAATGACAGCTTCAAAAGTGACAGCTACCGAAATAGCGGGCTATTCAAAATAACACCTCTTATTGGAAAACCCTTTATTAGAAAACTTTCCAATAGTTTCTTATAAATACAACCCAGACTTGGGTCTTTCTTTTTTACAAAATGGCGGGCTCAATTCAAATTGTTAAAAATTATGTCTTGGCCAATGATCATTTTTGTGTGATCGAATTTTAGTTTT
This sequence comes from Meliscaeva auricollis, assembly GCA_948107695.1. NCBI lineage: Eukaryota > Metazoa > Arthropoda > Insecta > Diptera > Syrphidae > Meliscaeva > Meliscaeva auricollis. Next base: position 26,333,328 of record OX403619.1, on the reverse strand, counting down.
TTCCAGTTAAAAAAAAAAAAAAAAAAAAAAAAACAATTTATAGAAAAATTTCAATTCAATAGTGCTAAAATCTTCAAAATAGTTAATTTTTATTAGCATTATAATATTAATATTAAATAACTTTCATTAATTAGTTCTTTTTGTTCAATCGGATGTCAATTACTCAAATTGAAGCACATAATCTCCTATTTTTTATTGCAAACGAAAGAGCTGAGGTACAAACTTTGCATTTAAACTATAATTTAATATCTTTTATCCCATTTATATTCTTTGCATTCTTATAACTTTTCTTGAACTTCAATTTTAATTTAAGTAAATTCTACTTTTTTTCTTTGTCAGCTTGACTCCTTCTTCCTGTTGACGCACAAACTTTTACTAAGAATTTATTAAAAAAAAAAAAAATGAATCAGACTAATTTCTAATTGCACTTCAATTCGTTTCAACTTGAATTTCAAAAAAAAAAATAAATAGATGCGTGTGGTTCAGCACGCCATGAATCTTTTCAACCTTTCAAAAAAAAAAAAAAAAAACTCACCTTCTCAAGTGATCGTATCGCCTTTATTAATGGTCATTAGAGTCGGTTAATAAATTGTGCACACATCAGATGTACAGGTACACTGTTTCAACTTAAAATGGTACAACAAAAACTTAGACAGAGAGATAGAGTATAGAAGGAATATATTCTAGTGTGTATAGATATTTTTGCTGAATGCATGCCAATGTAAAGAACATGCTTGTTCCTTGGCATCGAATGGTGTTGGTTTTCTAAAGAGGTACGCCTCATAGCATTATCTCACGCTATCTTGACAAAACCACAAGCACACACACTCCTCCGACTACATATTATTATCCAGCGAGTGGTCGAGGTGCTGCACCATCATCATCTAATTTTCCTTTCGCATCTTGTTGCGACAAACTGTCGCACTCAAAGAATTTCTCTTTGAATTCAAAGTTATTTATTATGTACAGTCAAAGCTCTCATTTCGTCCTTTTTTTTTTTAATAAAAATCATCTTACTATGAGACAATTTTCTTAACTTTGCTGCCATTACTGGGGTGGAAATTGGTGATGAAAATTAAAACGTGTTCAACAATTTGCGCATAAATTACTTATATCGTTATTATTTTGTGGCATACATTTGATAAACTGTGTACTTGTAAAAAACTATTTTTTAATACAATTCTAAGCGTGGTACTTACCTTTTACAAAATGAAAAATCAATGCCATCCACAACATGTAACAGACTATTAAACAAGTTTCTGTAAAAGTGACTTAAAAAGTTGTTATCCTTTTCCGCTTTACAGTGATTTTACTGTTGATATAATATTAGGAGTTAGAGAGCCCTCATTCTGATTTCTTCTTGGCCATATATGAGGATGGACTTGGACTTGGACTCATTGCCAACACACTCACCTCTATGCCGTGTCCAATTCGAAATGACTTACAATCGTTGGTTATTTATATTCAAACACACACACACTCACTAGAATTGAATTAGGACACATTGGCGTATCAGGAGGAGAGCACATTGAACCTCCTCCAGTTCTATAGCATCTATACTGTAGCACAAGTTTGTGTCCATGTGCAACCGGCATTTCTTCTACTCTTCTTCCCGGATTGTTTGTTGGGGAGAAAAATGATCAAGTGACAGGACAAGGTGAGCCCTGGTGATTGGTTTGGATTTCTCGATTTATTGCACACCACACACATGCACTATCCGAAATGCTTCCTGCCTCTTTGCTGATCCAATGGGGGCGGTGTGGACTCCTTTTTGCAAATGATAACTCATTCTTGGGACACAATTTTGTGCTATGACTTGTGGCAAGTCGGCTATCTTCCAAAATGCATCACTCCTCCTTTACTATTTATTAGGTATAAAAAAGGATCCACCACCGACCGTACCGCACTGAGTGTGTGACAACAACGGGCACAAGATTAATGATTTATTGGACACATAGGCAGAGTAGAGAGGACACGATGGTGATGGTGCGGTTTATATAGCCAGCGCGCTCCTAGAGTAATTAAACTATTATTACTGAGGATATTGAAATTCCGAAGCGTGAATGATTTTGATTTATGCTCTATAGGTCCTGGCAAAGGAGAGATATTCTCTTATATGCTGGCTATATAATGCGATCTGGGAAAGAGGAGCTCACTCTGGTGGCACCTCCATTTGCCATTCTCCATTTTATACAACAAGAAAACAGTTAAAACTATTTCTATATTTCTAGAGATGGTGTTGCGATTATAATATAGCCTTCGAGCTAGTTCCAATCTCCAGATTCAGGGATGAAATTAATGATCGACTGCGTGCTGGGTTGAGTGTCAACGTCCGTTCGATGATAGAGGTAGTCCAATCGATTTTCACATACCTATCCACAAATCCACATACAAACCCGTATCTATGTGTGTCCAATCTGTTCCACAACACACATTACAAAAACAACAACAAAATAAAATAAAAAAAAAAAAGTGTCAAGATTAATTGTTTCGTTCGCACTCCCATGGTCATTGTTGGGTTCGGGAGTTATTATACTCTAGTTGTTGGACGACGAAGTCAACATTAAGGGGAGGAATGTAGGTTTTATAAACTTGGTTATTAATGAGTTTCCAGGGGGAAAAAAATGGACTCATTCTCAGAAGCCGTAGGATAGCATTCATCAATTTTAGCAATTTTTGTTTAAATTAGCTTATATGGGCGGATTATATTAAAAAAATGCATTTTCAAAAACTGTGCTTCACAAGGTTGAAGCTTTAAGAATGTCTCGTTCTCGGTGCACAACAAACTTAACCAAAAAAAAATCTTCACTTTAAATTAAATTCCACCAAGTCAATTTCTTCGTACAGGCATAGTAAAAACTTCCTCAACTACTAGTAGGGTCGGTAGTTATGTATTTTCAATTGAAAAACCTTGAATGTAACAATTTCAACAAATGTGGTCAACGCCTCTTCCTTCGTGCACTAATGGATCAATCTATCTTCAACAAAATAAAACACGTGTGTCCTGTTGTCCAATGCTCAATCTCGATGTTCATGTTCACATTATACAGTGCCAAGTATCCTCAGAAATGTCTGCGCGAGAGAGTGCTAAATGTTTATTAAAATTACCACAAAATGCTTTTGCTCATAAAAAAAAAAAAAAAAAAATTAATTTCATCACCTAAACCCTAGGCTCAGCTCAGAAACTCTTGAGTCCCATTATACACAAGATATTTCTTTAACTTGACTTGGAGTAGACAAAATGATGATTATTGCAAGACGTTCCATGGTATTTTTCATTTATTCAGTCTCAAGAGTGTAGATTGTTCGAAAAAGTAATCAGTCATAAATGCAAATTATACATTAAATTAAATAAAATGGTACGAAGATTTATTTTTTCAGGACGTGATTTTTAGTTCATGATGTTATAGGGAATCGAAATTAAAGGCTTGGAGGACGGTCTCTTGGATACAAAAATAGGCTTTAAGTTATGAAAGAAAACTCAGGTGTATTTGGAATTTAGTTTATGTGAGGAGTTTTTAAAGTGAACTCAATGGAAGTCTTTTAAAAATATGATAAAACAACCCCTTTTATATAAGATGGTAACACTGAGAGAACAAATCAACTGCGACAAACAACAAAATTGCCCAAACGAATTTTTCCGTTTGCTGACCAATTTGTTGGCTTCTTTTGCAGCAAATTGGTAAATTTAACCATCATTGAACCGACAACCTCTTGCTTGCGAGGCAAGTATCTTGTCATTCTGCCACGGACTGTTTGATTTATGATTGGCGTAAAACGCATTTAAACAAAATGAGAGAACGAATCATTTGCGTCAAACGACTTTTCGTTTGTTGGACAGTCGAAAAAACTACGTTTGCGGCAAACTCTTAAATTCTTTTCGGTGAAACAATTTATGTGATTAAAAAAAAACAAAGTTAAGCGTAACAGTGGTGATTGAACCTTTGACCTCTCGATTTCAAAGCAAGCGACAGGTAAATTTCCCTCCACAGTTAGCGAACAAATAGAAAATATTGAGGGTATCCAACTCAAAATCTCCGACCACTCGAAGCACCTTAGTGTGATCCTAGATAAGAAACTGAACTGGAACCTAAACATTAAAGAAAAAACAAGGAAAGCCATGTTAATATTCTATTCTTGCAACAGGAAATTTGGTAAAACCTAGGGACCAAGCCCAAAAATTATCAAGTGGATGTACATGGCCATAGTAAGACCTGTATTGACTTATATTATGGTAATGTAGTCTGCGTGAATTGCACTGGACAAAGCCACCAACCTTAAAATCATGAACAAAGTGTAAAAAATGGCATGTATTGAAATTACTGGGGCAATGAAGACCACCCCTACAGCGGGCCTGGAAGCTATATACTCAACTTAAAACCACTAGATCTATTTGTGCAGGAATCAGCAGCCATTAGCACCCTTCGGCTAAGCGAAACTAGTAGCTGTAAACACAGTGTCAGGGGTCATGCGCAGATTCTATAGAAATACACGGGAAATAAGGTATTTACTGACTACAGGAAAGACTAGCAGACCAACGAGCCATCAACCTGTGAACTTATGATAGCTATGTATACCGCGGGTTCCAAGATGGATATTGTCGTTGGAGCAGGTATCTTCTCTGAAACCCTTGCACGAGCCAGTTCTTTCAGACTTCCAAATTACAGCAGTGTCTTCCAACCTGAGGTCCTAAACAAGTCTCAATGATGGCAATACCACAAGCTGATATCACCTTTTTCCATTGATAGCCAAGCGGCAATTAAAGCGATTTCTGCCATTGAAATTAAATTGAAGATTGTGACTTGCTGTCGCGAAGAGCTTAGGGCTCTTCATAACACAGAACAACATAAGGCTCTGTTGGGTTCCTGGTCATAGTGGTATCTCCGGTAATGAAAATTCTGACGAGCTGGGAAGAATGGAATCAAAACTTGATCTTAATCAGGCAGAATCATCAGTTCAGATCCCACCCTGGGACCTTAAATAAGTAATCGAGAAGAAAGTGCTAGCCATAACGAACCAAAAGTTATGGCCTAATTTTAATAAACAAAGGACCAACAATGTCACTCATATAAATAAAAAGTCTCTCTCTCTTTCTCTTAATGAGTATTACTACTGGGCACAACCAACTGGGTTACCATAGAGAAAAGATGCACCTAAGTATGGACGACATGTGTAGAGGATGTGAAGAAGAGAAGACACATGAAGATACAGCTCACTTTCTTTGCGACTGCCCTGCGCTGTGTCATCTCAGAAACAAGTTTCTTAGAAGCCACTTCTTCAACGACCTTAAGTAGTTTTTTGAGCTTGGAAGCAAAAACATCATAAAATTAATCAATGCCACAAAATGAACGAACGAAGACTGGCAGCCTTACCCATTTTTAGGCCTTCATTTCTTTACTAGAAAATGCTACTTAACCTACTTTACGAGTTTATACAAGCCTTTTTACGCAAGTTTTGACGAGTGCCTCTTTACGTTCGTTTTCAAGAAAGCTTTACGGCATTCTTCTTAACCGTGAAATACTGAGGTAAAAAGTTCGGAATACCCTAAAAAGAGCTCAAAGTACTGGTAAGGACTGTGAAACACTACGGAAAACAGCATGGGAAGTATGAAACAACTCTAATAATGGAGGAAAACAAATATTCTATAATATTGCAAAAAGCGAAGAAAGTTGTAGAGAAAAGTCGGGAAAAAAGAATAAAAAGACTGGTCTATGCAAAATGTTCCGGAATACCACGGAAATAAGCCCGAAATAGTGGTAAAACGTCTATGAAACACCGCGTTATATTTCGTAATATTCGGCTTATTTATTCACAACCATCTATAACTTTTTTTTCTGAGGTATTTTTCGGCAAGCTTGAATTCAAAGTAGAAAACTTAGAACTTAGCAAAATACGAAACTGCAGCATTGCAGCTACCCATAATAAGATTTAGTATGTCCTTATCTCAGCAACCAAACAACTCCTACTCTTCAAGATAAGCACTTATTTCTTCGATCGTGATTTAAATTCCAAATAAATTTTCAAAACATACCAAGCAACATTTAAACCAAAAACAATCCAACTGTGTGTTGTTTTTTTTTACAGAAAACATAGGAAATGACTTTGTTTGGTTCATCAGATGGGTTATGTGCAAATGAAGATCAATGTGGGCGATATTGGCTTCTGGTTTGTCATCCTCTTCCAAGGAATGAACCACAACCAAGAAAAAAAAAACTGAATCTTTTCAATAGACATGAAGAACAAACTTCTTCTAAAATCACTCCTCCCTGGTGAAGAACCAATAGAAAATAATAACAAAAAAAAACCTTACATCCGATAAAGAGATGTTGAAGACAATAGAGATCAAAACATTCAAAACGAATTGATAACCACCACAAACTCATATTATAGGACTCTGCACAAAAAAAAAAGGAAAAAAACATCCTATCGACCGTGCCCAAACGATAAATTAAAAGAATAGAATCTAGAATCTCTTCGGAGGATTTTTAAACCCATCATCAGTGAAGATGAGGATAACTACTATACCAGAGAAGAAAAAGAAAAAACAAAAATGTCCCAACTTGACTGTGATAATGATCTTGGTTTTAGCCTGGGTAACATCAGAGATTCCTTGAATGTGGTCTACCTGTGATTTTATGGAAGCGATGTCATCTTGTTATTTCACTCCTTCTCTCTCTCTCTCTCTCTCCTTCTTGGTTATTTTTGCCATTCAATATATGTATATAGTAGATCCTGGGTTCTGGCCTTTATGTGTAACAATAGGAAATTCTGTATAGTTGATTTTTTTTCTTCTGATGACGATGGGGGAGCCAAAGTACCACCACAACTACTATATGGCCAGAGAGCACTACACTTCTATAGTAGGTATAGCTCCTTGAGAACATCCCTGGGGATTATAATGCGACACAACTCTTGAGGGATTTTATTTTTCATTTTGTTCTTCTTATACTCGTACATCCATAGAGCTCTACATTGGAGTTGAAAGGAGAACTACTGCGATGTTGCTGGTAACCGAAATCGTGACATACTTAAACCACACAGCTCCACCAGACAAGAGAGTCAATGCCATTAATGTGGGAAAAATCTCTTGTGTGGACACTTCCAATACACTATGATGAAAAAGTTTAGTTCCAGATGATTTAAAATTTGTAAAATATCAATTTTACTTGTAAGGAAATTTCAATCCATTGTTTAGGGTTGCGAGCTGGAGAGAGCATGTATCACCTAAGTACTGGCAAAATGGAAATTCCTTTAGGAGTTTGGTAAACTTTTTTGTTCCTAAAACTTTTACTGTACTGAAATTTAATTTGCTGCCAAGGCAAAGCTCCTATACGTTTTTGTACCTCCCATTGACTTAATGACAATAAGCGCTGTTAGGATCATTGTATCATTTAAGTCGCGTATGATAGCGTGAATAGAGACGAGTTATACAGAGCCATGTCATATCTCGGCATCTCTGCTAAACTCGTCCGCTTGTGCAGGATGGCAATGCAGAAATCTCGCTGCTCCGTCAAAGTCGGTAAGAATACCTTTGAACCGTTTGATGTTGAGAAAGGTCTAAGACAAGGCGACTCCTTATCGTGCAACCTATTTAACATCGTTCTTGAAGCAGTTGTAGGCAGATCACAAGTCAACACCACTCGTACAATTTATCAAAAGTCCGTTCAACTACTTGCTTATGCAGTTGACATACACATAATCGGCAGAACAAAGCGAGTGGTTGGTGCATTTGCCAGTATTGAATCGGAGGCGGCAAAAATGGGATTGGCTGTCAATGAAGACAAAACGAAGTATATGCTATCAACGAGAAGGGAAACTCAACATCGACGACTCGGCCAAAACATCACGATGAATAGTTATAACTTCGAAGCAGTCAAGGACTTTGTCTACTTCTGATCCACTATTAACTTTAACAACGACATCAGTGTAGAGATCAAACGGAAATTTAATCTTGACAATCGCTGTTTCTTTGGGCTGAGGAGAAATTTAAGTAGAACCAAGGAAACGCTTTACAAGACCTTAATCATCCTAGTCTTGCTGCTGAACAAGCAGAAGCATGGGCGTTAAAAGATTCGGATGAAAATTTGCTTGGTTGCTTTTAGAGAAAGATTCTTCGAGTGATTTTTAGTCCTGTGTGTATCGAAGGAGTTTGGAGAAGAAGATTCAACGACGAGCCTTATGGGATTTACAGCGATGTTGACCTGGTCAAGAAGCTGGAAATTCAGCGGCTGAGATGGCTGGGACACGCGGAGCGTATGGACATCAACGCACCAGCCCGACGAGTCTTCGAATCCAACCCTGATGGTGTACGCAGCAGAGGGAAGCAGCGTAACAGGTGGCACAAACAAGTGAAGAACAAAACCTCAATCAACTTGGCGTGCGTAACTGGGGCGGCTAGCTAAGGACAGTGCTGGCTGGAGAGGCACGTTGGTTTAGGCCGTAATCCATCCTGGATTGTAAGCGCCACCTAAAGTTAGTAAGTTCCTCTTTAACCTGGCGTTGGAGAAAGCAATCCGTGACTCTGGCACGGCAACAAGAGGGACCATCGTCAACAGGTCCGGCCAGATACTGGCTTACGCAGACGACATCGGAAGAACCGAACAAGCTGTACACGATTTCTTCATCCAGATCGAGCAGGCGGCACAAAATCTGGGGCTGCACATTAGTGAAGGTAAAACAAAGTACATGGTGGCGTCGAATGCGAGAAGAACAGTTGGTCAAACAATCAAGGTAGCGGAGCACGAATTTGAAGTGGTGCAATCCTTCAAATACCTTGGGTCAACAGTAGCAGCCGATAACAACATAAAAGAAGAAATACGCGGGCTGCTTCTGAAATCCAACAGAGCCTTCTACTACAGTCTGTCAAAGCTATTCAAATCCAGAAATCTAACCATAACTTCAAAACTGCTGCTGTACAGGACCATGGTCCTGCCAGTACTCATGTATGGATCCGAGACTTGGGTGCTTAGCAAAAGGCACTGTGACCTCTTAGCCGCGTTCGAGAGAAAAGTCTTACGGAGAATTGTTGGCCCCATATGTGAGGAAGGACGATTCCGGAGACGGTACAATCATGAGTTGTACGCAATCTACCTTGAAGCAGACATAGTGACAAAAATTAAGCTCGGTAGACTCCGGTGGGCAGGGCACCTAGCTCGTATGAGCGAAGAGGAACTTGCTCCTAAAGTCTTTTGTGGTACATTCTATGGTAGACGGCAGCGTGGTGGACCATGCTTGCGCTGAAGAGATGGCGTAGACCAGGACGCCCGAAGCCTTGGGGTGCGCAACTGGATAGCGTCGACTCGAGACAGGGATAGGTGGAGAGACTTGTTGAAAGAGGCCAGGTGTCGAGCCGATGATGATGATGAAACAAGTACTAAAGCCTGTATTGATCAATGGAATTAAATTATGCGACTGTACAAAGAAAAGACATAGCAAAAAAATTGAGTCTCCATTTTCGTTTTGGTTTCTTGTTTCACCTCAAGACCTAAAAACAGCATAGAAAGGATAAATTCTTATTTTTTTTCCAGCAACATGTTCACCTGTTTTATTTTTTTTCTGCCCCACTGTATGAAATACATTTTGCCTACAACTCAAAAAGCATTATTATAATAAACCGACCAGCACAATTTCGACCAAAGAGGACTTTCGTGTAGAGGCCCAAAAGGACTCCTCTTGTTTTATTTCTATTTCAAGAAATAAAATAAAAATTGTTTGTTATTATTATTATAATATTATTGTTTGGTCCTTTAACGGTATTCGAAAATTCACATTCACATTCGAATATTTTTTTTTTTGTTATTTTGGTTTAGTTGTTATGACCTAATGACCATAAATTTCATCTTCATGCAAGAAGGATCCATTTCAGTGTTATTTTATTTCGGACATAACACTATGGTTCTTTTATTTTTTTACTTAACATATATTTTTAGAAGAACACTTTAAGTGGGGCAATGGTTTTGGCCAGAAGACATCTTCTTCATCGACAATCTTTTTTGTTCCTTTGCCAGTAGTAGTTGTTAGGGAATGGTACTTGTTTAGTTTGGAATCTATTTGTATACAGGAGTAACCTCCTCAAAATAAAAAAATCGTATACATAACAACAGTAAAACCCAAACAAAGGGGACACGAATGCAATTTTTATTGTTTGGCCATTTTGTCTAATTCTATTTTAGGTTTACCATCATCGTCGTCGGTCGGTCGGTTGGTCGTCTAGAAAACTCCTCTGGAGTCCTTGTTATTTTTTTTTTTTTTATTTTTTTATTGTTTATCTATTATTTATGAGTGGAAATGTCATTGGGTAACATTTTTATTTGAACCTTCAGGTGTTGTGGTCTTCGAGAATAATGCATTTCTCGATACCAGACAATCGGAGAAAAATAAAGTCTCTGAAGATGGGAAATTTTTATTTATGACTTCTTTCAATGTTATCCAATTAACACAGCAGGACCGAACGAAACCCATTGGCAGCAGTAGTAGTTATGGTTGGTAGTCGTTAGAGTTATCTGAAGAAACTCCTTTTGTGTTGAAAGAAATTCATTGCTTCTGATTTCGGAGGTGGGGATATGGAAGCTATTTCTTATGGAGGTTTATTATGTATACCGGAGTAGGTATAGGTCGGAATGGACTTTGTTTGGAGGTGAAAGTCAAGTGGATGTCCTATTTGGTTTAATATTCGATTAATAATTTTTTCTTATGGTCTTTTTTATACTATCGCTCTCCCTCCTCTCAGTGAGTATCTTCATCGTGAAGAAAATTTCTATCTCTCATAAAAGTATAATAACGCGACAATATTTATTCTTATGGAATGGTTTCTTTCTTTTTTGTATTTTTTGATTTAACCTTTGGATAAGGATTGGAGTAGCTATAAACATAAGTAGGTATGTTGGTTGGGATAGGTAAGGTGTTGTCACAGTTGTCTGGACACTGTCACAACTAATTAACGACCAAAGGCTATAGAAATATTATGGAGGTGGGTCCATTCACTAAAAAAATGTTCTTCATTAAGATTTGAGGTTGAATTACAAGCAATGTCAATAGATTGTTTTTGGTTGATTAGATTATCAAAAATTTTTAAGTTTTTTTTTCTTTTTATTATTGAAACAGTGCTGCGTATAGAACCAGAAGTAAAAGATGCAGGTATTGCAATTCACAGTAGTACCCTTTTGGCGTAATGGTTATTGTGATGAACTATCACGTTGGAGAGGTCTGAGTTCGATTCCCAGCCATTGCCACGTTGAATACCATAGCCATATAAGGTTAGAGATTTAAATTGGAATAAAATGATAAATAAATTAATGCCACTTTTAAAATAGGTACATCAAGGCGGCAACCCTTTTTGAACAAACAAAAAGATGCATCACATTAAACATCATAACTTTTTAGTTTATTAAAAAGTAAAATCAAAAATATGTAACAAAATAGAAAAATAAATTCAAGAGCGTGAAACTGAGAATGTGGTAACCCTCTTCAAATGAAAAAACTCTCAAATAATTTTTTTTCAACATAATAGTACACATTTGGGTAAAGCTAAAGGCTAAATTGTACATACAATTACTTTCTTTTATCTACAAAATGTCGGATGCCAACAATAAAATGGGTACAAGTATGCGGTAACCCTATTTGAATGCACAAAAACACTAAAAACACTAATTGTCCAGTGAAAATGTATCATTTTCAGAGAGTTTAAACTAAAAAAAACAAGAACGGGCTCTTTTCTATCTAAAAAACGCCGGGTTCCAACACCAAAAATGGGTATAAGTATGCGGTAACCCTATTTGAAAGAAAAAAAAAAACACTAATTGTTCAGTCAAAATGTATCATTTTGACAGAGTTTAAACTAAAAACACACTAAATTTTAGAACGTGAACTGTTCTATCTTAAAAAATGTCAGGGACCAATAACAAAATGGGTACAAGTATGCGGTAACCCTATTTGAATGCAAAAAAATGTACCATATTTGACAGAGTTAAAAACTAAAAATACACCAAATTTTAGAACAGGCTCTCTTCTATATAAAAAATGTCCGATGCCCACAAATGCATATAAGGATGTGGTTACCCTATTTGAATGCAAAAATATAAACTAAATACACTAATTTTTCATTCAAAATGTATAATTTTGATAGAGTTAAAAGCTTAAAATACACCAAATCTTATAATAGACTCTCTTCTACCTAAAAAACTCTGGATTCCAATACCAAAATGGGTATAAGTATGCGGTAACCCTATTTGAATGCACAAGAACACTAATTTTTCAGTATAAACGTAAAATATTTGTCACAGTTAAAAGCTTAAAATACACCAAATTTAACAACGAGCTCTCTTCTATCTAAAAAAAAAAACCCCGGGTATGCGGTAACCCTATTTGAATAAAAAAAACACTAAAAACACTTATTGTTCAGTCAAAATGTATCATTTTGACAGAGTTTAAACTAAAAACACACTAAATTTTAGAACGCACCCTCTTCTATCTAAAAAATGTCGAAGGCCAACAACAAAATGGGTACAAGTATGCGGTAACCCTATTTTAATGCACAATAACACTAATTTTTCAGTAAAAACGTAAAATATTTGGCACAGTTAAAAGCTTAAAATACACAAATTTAACAACGAGCTCTCTTCTATCTAAAAAAAAAACCCCGGGTATGCGGTAACCCTATTTGAATAAAAAAAAAACACTAAAAACACTTATTGTTCAGTCAAAATGTATCATTTTGACAAAGTTTAAACTAAAAACACACTAAATTTTAGAACGGGCCCTCTTCTATCTAAAAACTGTCGGGTGGCAACAACAAAATGGGCTCATGTATGCGGTAACACACACATTTTTGGTTGCCGTGTTTTTAGTATTTTTTTGCATTAAAATAGAGTTGAGTTAGAAGAAAGTTAAGGCCAACATTTGATGAACATTTAATAATTTAACCCCACCAAAATGTATACTTTGAGCGTGTTTTTCATTTGGACAGGGTTACCACATTCTCAGTTAAATGCTCTTAAATTAATATCTAATTTGTTTGTACATTTTTTTAACTGTTGTTTTGCAATATAATTATTTTAATTTTTTAATTAACTAAAAAGTTATGATGCATAAGGGGATGTAGTTTTTTTTTCATTCAGACAGGGTTACCACGTTGATGTATCCATTATAAAAGTGGCAACCCTGTGTTTTTATTTTCACTATCATCCTATCCTTCGTTTGGCACCAATTTTAAATCTCTAACCAATTTAAATTGCTAAGTAATCCGACGGTTGCCGTTTGGAATATCAGGAATACTGCCCCTTGTGAGGAATTGATAAGACCTCCAAGAGTAACCTACTCAAGATAAGTGGATCTAAGCTATAGCCGTTTGGAACTGGCAGAAAATTGTATACAAATGTGCTAACTGGAAATGGCAAAGAATAGTTTCTTTCACTAGGTAGTGGTTCTTCGTGAGCTAGTTTTATTTCACTACACCTATTGCGATTTATATTTTAAGTGTATGGGAGCCAAAATCATGCAGAGGTTGAAAATTGAGTGTACAAGTTTTTTTTTTTAATCAAAAATGAAATTGAAATTTACTTCTTCTTAAAACAGAGTTAGTTTTTGTTTTATTCCATCTAATTTAGCTCAAATATCATTCCGGGAACGCTGTCATATTTTAAAAATCAATTAGATTTAGCTACCTGTATTTTTAACATTACTAAGGCAAAATTTTCATCAAGAATTCTCAAGTGCCTCACAAAAAAAACTTAAAAGGAAGAAGGAGTGACTGTAGTTACAGTAACAGTGCAGATGGCGCTACAAATGGTTGTTCCGGTATGTATATACTAGTTTTCTGCATAAATAAATTCAATTAAAGTGGTAATTTAAATTAAATTTGATAGTAATATAAGGACAGTACATCAATTAAGCGTCATTTCGGGAACGCCTTTTTTTTGTATGAAAAATGGTTAATATAAGAATTTCTTGACAATGTTATGATGCAAAATCAAGACCACTACAATAATATCTCAAAAATATTTCATTTGCTTTTGTTAGAAAGGAAATAAACGATAATAATGATCAAAACGTCATTTTAGGGAGCGTCATTTCCGGTAACGCCTTTGGGCTATGAAAGAGTTACACAGTATTCTCGAAACAAATCTGCATATTTTTGGAATTATAAGTTAGAATCTAATGCAAATATGGCTTAAATAAATGTTTTCTAATATATTTTCTTATCAAAATAATCAGAATCGTTTTTAAGTAGAAAATTATGTCAGCAATTCATACTTTTCAGTAAGTAATCCAGCAACTATAACCATCAAACTATCGGTTAGATCTTGCGGCTGATTTTCCATTCTCAAAGAAAATCCAAACGCACATGTCCTCAAATCTCTTACACACCTGGGGTATTAGACCAAGAAGAAATAACGTATTGAATCGCTTGGTTGAATCCTTTTTAAGTTTATTCTTATCCTTTGAATCATATCCCAGCACAAGAATAAGATTCCGCAAAATATTGGAAACACGGCGCGGCGGCGCCTTATCAACGGATTAATCTTGCAAAGGAGGAGGTAAGAGTACACTCTTCAAGACGTCTCACTCGCAAGCCTCACCAGGTGATGACATTGCGTTTTCATTTTAAACAATAGTGCACCGATCTTCTTCTCTAAAATCACACAGTAAAGCCCCTTTCCTGTGTCACAATTGAATACCACAATCAGATAAGTGATTTTATTCAAAGAAGAAGGATCCTTTACAGTATAATCGATATAAGCGATCGTCAGTCATTGATATCCTTGTTGTAGTTTATGTTTGGTTTGTCATCAGTGCGATATTGTCCCTATTTCCTTTTATAATGCACAATACGAAAAGAAGACCACAAACGACTGAAGTAAAAAAAAGGAAAAGATCCTTTCAAACAAATTTTTGTTCGTGGTTCTCGTTCAGAATAGGTTTTGTTGATTTTATCAGTTAATTCTAGGTTTCTACACTCATGGAATCTATAAAATTTATTACCTGTGCACATGAGAAATGGATTTTTTCGGTACCCACGAGATATTGATCAATTTTGTGTTGTAGTCGTTAGATTATTATGTAAGGCTTATGGAATAATATCAAGCTAGAGAGAGGGACAGGATTCATATCAAAGAAGAATGTTGTACAAAGTTACAAACTGTCTTGTATAGGGGGAGTGCTCACGCTCAGTCCTCGTAAAAAGGACAAACGGTCTTCATTTAGGGTCAGACAAGTGATGTAAATAAACATCAGTAGGCTTGACATTTTCATGTTGTTTATTGTAAATTTGTTTTGACATTGTTGCAGAAGGCCCATTTTTTTTTTTGAATGTGCCGGAATGCGAGTATGGTTGGAAAATGTAGTGAGAATTTATTGATAGTAGGTACACGTACTGTGTAGAAACGTGATTAAAATTTAGACCTTCAAGTTCTGTTTAGACAACTTAAATAAAATGTCTTTGTCAATTATCGAATTTTTCCCGAATAAATCGAATAAGTCAGTGCGAACGGCAAAAAAACACCCTTTCACTCATAATACGCATGTGGTCTTCTGCAATCTTGATTCTAGTGAATATTGGATTCTTTTTAGTAATTTTTATCAATCTTAAATTATTTTTATAGGGTGTTCTGGAAAATGTTGCACAAAGTTCTTTAAACACCCTTTCATCCAAAATATTTGAATGAAATCTTCTTCTCAACCAACATGCCTCTCGAGCCCGCTCTGTCCTTAGCTAGCCGCCTCCAGTTACGCGCCCCAAATTGGTTGAGGTCGTTCCTCACTTTTGTGAGCCACCTGTTACGCTGCCTCCCTCTGCTGCGTACACCATCAGGGTTGGATTCGAAGACTCGTCGGGCTGGTGCGTTGATGTCCATACGCTCCACGTGTCCCAGCCATCTCAGCCGCTGAGTTTTCAGCTTCTTGACCAGGTCAACGGCGCTGTAAATCCCATAAGGCTCGTCGTTGAATCTTCTTCTCCAAACTCCTACGATACACACAGCACCAAAAATCCCTTGAAGAATCTTTCTCTTAAAGCAACCAAGCTAATTTTCATCCGAATCTCTTAACGCCCATGCTTCTGCCCCATATAGCAGGACCGGGATGATTAAGGTCTTGTATAGCGTTTCCTTGGTTCTATGAGAGAGGGCTTTACTACCTAAATGCCTTCTCAGCCCGAAGAAACAGCGATTGGCAAGAAGAATTCTCCGTTTGATCTCTTCACTTATGTCGTTGTTTGAGTTAATAGTGGATCAAAGGTAGACAAAGTCCTTGACTGCTTCCGAGTCGTCGATGTTGAGTTTCCCTTCTCGTTGATAGCATATACTTCGTTTTGTCTTCATTGATTCATTGACAGCCAATCCCATTTTCACCGCCTCCGATTCAATACTGGCAAATGCACCAACCAAGTTGTTGAACGGACTTTAACGCGTTGCCTTGTCTTAGACCTTTCTCAACATCAAACGGTTCAGAGGTGTTCTTACCGACTTTGACGGAGCAGCGGGATTTCTCCATTGTCATCCTTCACAAGCGGACGAGATTGGCAGGAATGCCGGAATATGACATGGTTCTTTACAACTCGTCTCTATTCACGCTATCCTACGCAACTTTAAAATCGATGAAGAGGTGGTGTGTATCGATCTGGAATTCCCGGATTTTTTCCAAAATCTGTTGGAGTGTGAACATTTGATCGACTGTTGACTTGCCTGGCCTAAAACCTCACTGATAGGGGCCAAATAGATCGGCGATCACATAGTATCGACGACAGGATTTTGTATGCGACGTTTAGGAGGCTAATTCCTCTACAGTTGGTACATGTTAGAGCGTCTCCATTTTTGTGGATGGGTCTTTTACCAAATCTGGCGTTGTAGTCTCCAAGAAAAACCTTGACGTCGTACTTCGGGCACTTATCTTACGTGCCCTCGAGGAGGTTGTAAAACTCTTCAATAATTGGGTCATCCTTCTATTTCTAGGAGGCGTGATCAAAATTTTGAATAAGGTTAAGTAATAAATTTCCAAAATTCAAGAACAAACTGAAATTAAATGAAAAAGAATAAATAGAAAGGGCCCCAAAATTCAGCCTTGCCCCAGGCCTCGGTAGGCACACGTATGCATTTGTATGATAGGTTATTATTAAAATATTATTTAAATGTTCTTACTGAAAAATTTGCGCTTGACCCTCACCCACAAGCATAGGTCATGCAACCTTACAGAAATTATTTGATATAATGCAACTCTTAGTTCAAAAAAGAGAACGTAGCCAAAATTTCGTTACAGTACCTACACTGATTTTTTGAGAAAAATTTGTGTACTAAATTTAAAACCCACAAATGAGTTGAGATCGCACTTGAACTTTCAAAATTCAATTAAATTAATTTACTCCGCTCAAACTAAAGCAATTTTCACTATTTCCCTTGCTAGCCATGTCTGTCTTGAACAACAACCCACATTTTATACAATTTTATACCCAATACTGTTTTTATCTCTTCATGTTTTAATGTTAATTCTCCTTTCTCTTTTAAACATTGAACCTCAATCATTCGTCATTGCCTCAATATAGAAACCCATACAGATGCTCAGTAAAAAATTGCACTGCAATAAAGTTCCATCATCAACACACTGCAAATATTACCTTAAGGGTGCAATTAAGGTTAGGGTACCTACTCTCGAAAGTTAAAACTTTCACATACCTACGCCTATCAATGACACCAAAAGGCTGCGGGTCATCTTTTAAAATTCACGACTGACACGCTGAGTTTTCGTGTTGCTTCCTTCCACAGTTGATCGTTTTTATTTCTTGATGATGTGTGCTTCAATTAGCATCAGTTCGCTAATTAAATGGCGGTATGCCTTTGGGTCAAAAAAACAAAACAAAAAAAATACACAAAAACATGAAGTCTTGACGAGGATCATGATCAGGGGTTTGGTATCAAAATATAAGAAAAAAGAATTAGTAGTAAACACAATAGGAGTATTTTTTAAAAAAATAAAAGAAATCGAAAAAGTATTTATTAATTCAGTACACTTTACTTTACAACTTCAGAATGTGATGTATTTTATTTGCCACTTTATTAATCTTCGAAATATTTTACTGTTAAATTGCAATTAATTTCAATTTAATTTATTGCATTTTTATTAATGAAAATTACACACAAATCAAGCTTCATTTGGATTGTTGTGTGTGAAAAGCAATAAATCTCAGCAAACATGTCACAGCAATTTATGCACAATGCGAATATATCATAAATATTGAACCATTATATGAATGGTCATTTGCGAATGGGCTGCTCTTTCAATTCGAACGCAGGAGTAATAAACTTTTTGTGTCCATTCTTTGTGTGAAAGTGTTAATTGACATTTTTGTTATAATGCAAAGGCCTTACAGTTTATATTACTTTTGGTGCTTAAATTTTAAGAGGCTATATTTATTGCATACACTCGAAAAAAAGCAGTATTATTGCTTTAAAAGTTTGTGTGAAAATTATAAAAAAAATCAATGTATTTATTAATAATAGAAACAAAATTAAAAAAAAAATACATTTGTTATCTATTTTTCTAAATCAGTGACCGATCGATTTTATCATCATCATTTTAAAATCAGTTATTTTTTGACTCCTATAACTTCTTTATAAATTAAACTAGAAACTTTGAACTTGTTGACAACTTCATACATTCTCAGAACATTTCACCAGTAAGCATGAATCGTTTCTGGGTCATTTCATATTGAGTCGTTTAAATGAAGATCAAAAATAAAATAAAAAAAAATTAAATTATGACCCCCTACTAACAAAAACAGACACAAAAATTTTAATCAAAATTGTTAGAGTAGTTTTTGAAAACAGCTAACTTTTCCTTAATTGTTATATGGCACGTACGGTTAGTTTAAGTCCTAAACAAAATTAAATTTCCCCTCTAGGGAATTACCAAAGACCCTTATCCACCAAGTTTCAAGGAAATCAGTTAAGACAGACAGACAGACAGACAAAAATTTATTTAGCCCTTAATCACCTTTGACTCATTATTTGTATTTTGTAATTGTATGAAAAAAACTACACTATGTTGTAGCCTGTTATTTCAGCTCAAACACCTCAATCTTAAAAATCAGACAGTAAACAAACAAGTAACGTCAAGGTTCCCCACGAGTGGCTGTTCGAGTCCAACGACCATAGCAGTCATTTTGTTGAATTTTGATGAAACTTTTTTCAAGTTTTTCGAAGCTTTTATAGCATGTACAGTTAAGTGTTTATATCAAATAAAAGTTAATTTAATCGTGATGCTCAATAAAGTTGAATCATGAGTTGAATTTATGAGACATATGTAAATAGAAATTAAGCACCGCGTAAACAAAACTCTATTTACCATTATGTCAGCTCAAAGACTACAGAAAATTGTGGAAGTATGTACAAAAATGTATTACTCAACATCTAATGGCTGTGTTAATTTCTAGTTTGAAAATGTAAGAGCAAAGAAGATACAAATAAAATACAGTTAAAAAAGTTCAAAAAGCTTGCACTGAAAAATCTTGTTTCCACTGTTATTCATTGAAAAAAAGTTTAAAAATATAATTTTTTCACGCGCTTATAGACAATACATTAGCCTAAAAGTCGTGTTGACAAAATATTTTTTCCGTTATTCCCTGATTTTTCAAATCAATTAAACCACCCACATAAGCTTTCAAAAACGTATTTGGTTTTTATAGCTCAAAAAACACTGATGGAACATTTTAAATATAATCCGTTTTAGACCCCTAATTTTTTTTTATTATCTTTCAATGTTCATAATTTGTTTTTCAAGAAATTATCAACTTCATCCATAATAACATCATTCTCAAATGTCTAAAAAAATATTTGATATTGGAAAATAATTTTTAACTTGAAAAGTTGAATTTTTAGAATTTTTTTCTTGATGAGAACTAATCATCATTTTTTCAATTTATATATTCAATTAAATTTATTTCATTATTCTAACCCTTATACTTTTCGAGATTTTCAAAAAGTTTGTTTTGTCTTTTGCCCCATTTTAACCTAACTTGCCAATGGATTTAAAAAAAACAGTAATAATTTTTTAATATTTTTAAAAATGCTGGTAAGGAAGTATAACTTCAAAAAATAATGAAATTAGGACTTTCTCAAACTTTTAACCATAAATAGATTTTAAAAAAACAAAAATCAAATAATTACCCTTCAGATTTTGTAACCTAAAAGCCCAATCGCCTCAAAAATAAAAATTTCTTGCAAAATTTTAATTTTGGTGATATTTCTGTCAATTACGGAAAAAATTATCTTAAAAATTCAATTTTTTTTTTAAATTTTCCACAGTTTTTTTCCACAATAAATGCAATGTTTTCTTACTTAGTCTTAAAAAAAAACGATTTTAACAAAAAGAATCAATTATTAAAGCAACCTACGATGGATGCAAATGTCACGTTTTACATAGAAAAAGGTTGTCGGATGAATTCGAAGTCCATTGTGAAGTCAGACAGGATTGCATACTATCGCCAATACTTTTCCTGTTAGTGATAAGTGATGTACTGCGTGCAGCTCTGTTAAACGGAAATGGTGGAATTCAATGGAGTCTGACATTCCAACTTAAACATCTGGACTACGCGGACGACGTATGCTTACTCTCTCATAGGATCATGGATCTCCATCAAATGACAACAAGGGTGGAGGGAGAAGCAGATATCGTGGGGCTGAAAATTAACACGGCAAAAACAAAAATGATCAGCCTCGGAAGTAACTCATCCGTTCAAGTCAATATTTCTGGATAAGCGGTAGAGAAAAAAGAAGACATTCAATATCTTGGGAGTTTTGTCTCTACCAAAGGCGGAACCTAACAAGATGTAGACAGCCGTATCGAAAAGGCAAAGGCTGCTTTCGGAATGCTGTCCAAAATATTGATAAACAACGCTGTAAGCTTAAAGACCAAGCTGAGACTGTTCTGCTCCAATGTTGAATCCGTGCTTCTTTATGGGTGTAGCACTTGGAAAATCTTAACAACTGTCACAAGTGAGCTGCAATCGTTCGTGAATTGGTGTCTACGAAACATCTTAAGGAATTTTTAGCCCAACCGTATTTCCAATGAAGAACTTTATAGAAGAACGGGTCAAGAATCCATTGACAGTACTATTCGCAGACGTAAGTGGCAGTGGATTGGTCATACGCTTCGAAAAGGCTACGATTGCATTGCTTGTCAAGCGATGCAATGCAACCCACTCACACAGGCAGGCAGAGGGTCGGGTCGGCCGAGAAGCACATGGCGGCGCAGGACAGTCGAAAGTGAATCTGCACAGCTAGGGAAGAGTTGGAGAGAACTACGTTATATTTCCAGAAACCGTACACGATGGCGCGTAGGAGTAGTAGAGGCCCTACGCCCCTTATGGGGATCAAAACGGACTTTTTAAGGTCCGAGGACCTAAGTAAGTAAGTAATTAATCTTCAAATTAAAATTTTTTTCCGTTAACTTTTTTTTATTTTAAATTAGGCTGTTTTGAAAGTAGGTATTTCTTAATGCACAGTTCAATGAGACTAATATCAAGGCAATGAGACTAATATCAAGACAATGCGTATTCCGTCCTTCTGACATTTTCCGGATCACATGTCATCTACTGAAGACCCGTTCCTTTTCTTGTTCCTCTTGCAAGGTAATTTCGAACTGATAAGCTACCAAATCCGGGTTCAAATCAGCTAACAATGTTGTTTGGAACATTATTGAGGGGCGAACAGAATTAATTCACGTTAGTAAAAACAGCAATAAAATATCGCTGATTCCATATTGTCAGACACTAAATTAATGTTTACTACATCAATCCTTTATTGATCGATGTAAAACAACATTTGTAAATTGTATTAAATACAAATATATATTTTTAAAATTGAGGTCATACCAATTGTATTGTATTTTTTTTTGTCGTTAAATTTGTCCAACTAGGTTTATGTTCTTTCCGCAACTTGACTACCCTAAGAGACAGTCAACCACAATAAAAGCAACAAAATACATCAAAACACAAAGAAGCGGAAGTCACCTTTTAACTCTCTCACATTTACTTTTAATTCTATGAAAATGAAAAAGTCAAATTAACTGACCTTCAACAGACCCATTACTCATAAAAATTCAAATTAATTCCTCCTCTTAAATTTTGTATATATAAAATAACTTTAACGCTTAAAAAAACATTCGGTTAGTCTCTTTGTCTATTGTGTTGGGGACAGCATCTATTATCACCAAAGCGCAACTTTTAGCCATAAAATTTTTTTTGAGCAATTAAAAAATAGTCCATAGAAGCCATTTAATTGTGCTGTGGTGGGCCAGTAACAATATTTACGCGAGTTGGTCGAGTTTCCGTTGAGTGACTTTAGTAGAGGAACAAAAAAAAAAATACGATACACGAAACCACAAAAACTCGAAGCGTTCGAAACCAAAAAAAAAAAAAAAAAAAAAAACACGGATTATGAGACTGAAAATCCATTAAAAGTGTCAACGAAATACGAGCAAATTACTCTGACGGAACACACCCTAAGGTCGTGTAGTTGTCGTTCAGATGTAAAAACATTGTTTGTTCTTTTTTTTTGTGGGATGATGTAAAAGAGTGTAAGCTCAGAGCCGGATTAACAACAGGATATCCGGGCCTCGGAAATGAAATTTGACCTACAAAAATTCTGGCAGTATAAAAATTCCTTAAGGTTCCACCTATTGGGGATGAATTTGGCATGTTTTTGACTGTCCAAGAAATTTGAGAGCAGGTTTTAAGGCCCAATAAAGGTTTAGGTACTCATTTGCAATGATTCTGAAGCAAGCTTTTAAAATAACTTGCACTTTGGAACTGCGCCCCACTTTTATTTGGAGTATTTATTTATTGATTTTTATTCACAGCCAACTTGAAACATAAAACCTGTATTTGAGATAGTTTTTTACAAACCTAAAAGCTCAATACGTCTTTGGCACAAAATTTAAGTAAAATTAAGTAAAATATAAGAACCCCGATGACTCGCCTTTAAATCCATCCCTGTCCCTCGATGGTAACATATTTTTTTATGTTATTCATTCCGAACAAAATATTCTGTTTCTGGTAGAACGAAAAAGAAGAGTGTTTCATGGCCTTGGTCAGAGGCTATAACAAAAACTGAGTGTTTTATGGGGGAACCAATGCCGGTGGCACGTTATAGTGTCGTCAGTACTTTCCGGGTTCTCTGGATTCATAATAAAACCGAAAAATGTAAAAAAAAGAAGGGTCGAAAAATATGAAAAATATTACACCAAAATTTTGTATCTTCTGGTCTGAAAGTAACAATACCGGTTTCAGTGTTGTTGTTGTTGTTGTTGTTGTTGCTGCTGCTTTTGTTGGCCAACATGATGTTGTTATGATGTGAGAAATATTTCTGAGTGAAATAAATAATCCACAAAAAAAAGACACAGGGTGGTCTTTTGGGTTAAAACATTTCTTCTGGAAAAAAATATTTAAATTAATTAAGATGTTGCCGATTAAAAGGTGCTAAGATGCTAGAAAAGTAATAATGTTATGCAAGATTACCTAGACTTGTTTATTAATAAGAGAAATGAGAAATATATGAAATATGGTATATGATTTTGCAACTTTTGGCTGCATTGAAGGGAAAAAGCTAATCAAGAACTTGATCTTTGGTACCAAGCTTATAGATATTTAAATAAGGTCTTTGGAAAAGAGTTTTTGGAAATAAGTGGGCAAATTATACTTAAGAAATTGATGTGCTCATAGTGCTTAAAAGTGAAGAGACTAAGTTACTAGTGGAAATCGCATAGGGTTTTCCTCTTTGAATAATCAATACTTAATTTAAGGTTAACTATTTGTCCTCAGTAAACGTTGACTCAGACCACTACTTGGTAATGTCTCGAGTACGTCTATGACGCCACAACGCCGAGCAGATGCTGTGAAAAAGTTTGATGTCGCGAAACTCAAATCGCAAGAAATCGCCTTAACTATCTTAATATCTTGGCCAGCCAGCCACCAGCAGCAAGCATAGACGACCAGTGGAGACATTGTCAACAAGCCATCAGTAGTGCCACCAGTGATGTGCTGGATTTTACAAGGCGACAATAACAAAACTCCTGGTTTGACGAAGAATACTGGCTGGAGCATGCAGCTAAGAACGAGGCCTATCAGGCAATGCTGCAAACAAGAACCAGAGCCACTGAGAGAGCAGCCCAAGAGCTATACGGGCAAAAAAGAAGAGAGGAACGCCGACTTCTCAGGAAGAAAAAGAGAGAGCACTAGAAGCGGGCGGTCGAGTCTATTGAGGATTGTACCAGCAGAGGGGATGTTGGAAAATTCTACCAAAGGGTAAGAGATCTACCCAAGGCTACAAGGCCAGAACAGAAGCCTGCCGAGATGAGAGTGGGAACATGGTAGTAGACACACAGTCAGTGCTTAGGATCTGGAAGGAACTTTTTTCTAGACTTCTGAAGGGCGAATATAGCCAACATTGCGCTGTTATTCCATTTAATTTGGACGACGATGGCCAACAATTCCGTCCACCTGACCTAGATGAAGTGCGCTTAGCAATTGCCAAGCTTAAGTCGTATAAGGCTGCTGGTGCAGATGGCTTACCAGCCGAATTGTTCAAAGCAGCAGGCGATGGTTTAGTAGGGAGTATGCACCATTTCATCTGTAAAATCTGGTTGGATGAAAGCATGCCCGATGAATGGCATAGTGTGCCCCACCCACGAAAAAGGAGACGCTGTGACATGTACCAACTGCAGATGAATTAGCCTCCTAAACGTCGCATACACAATCCTGTCGTCGATACTGTGGGATCGCCTAAAACCTCTTGTCAACGTCTGATTGGCCCCTATCCAGTGAGGTTTTAGGACAGGAAAGTCAACAGTCGATCAAATGTTCACACTCCACACAAATTTTGGAATTAACCCGGGAACTCCAGATCGATACACACCACCTCTTTATCGATTTTAAAGTCGCGTATGATAGCGTGAGTAATAGGCAACTGGCTCTAACGAAATTCAACCATGTTTCGTTAGAGAGAGTATAGCACAATAGGTAACTCTGTCGACTAATAACTCTGGTGGATGCCAGTTTTTTTCGCTTTTTACGTATTCAAAGTGGAAAAGTTTTTGATTTTAAAATTTCAGTATTTGAAACCAAATTGTAAACGTTTTACTTTGATTTAAAGTATTTTTTTACTCTAGAATTTTTTTCCCACAGTGTAGGTACTGAACCATCGATCCACCGACCCACTATCCATCTATAAAGACAACGACACACTAAACTTCTGACCACGAACACACTGACCCATCCACCCGCTGCTGTTGGCCGACCGATCAATCGACTAGACCAGGTGCGTGAAGTTAGCACCGCCATAACAGAAATTCAAAAATGTAAGTATGCAGGAATGTTTTGCTAATTTGTTGCTAGTTGCTACCGCTTTCCCGGATTTGTTGCCCCTACCCTTAATCCCCACACACTTTTCTCCTGTTCCTCATCCTCCAGTGCATGAAATTCACATTAAGACCATCCAGAGCCCTTTATTCAAAAATGAATAAAAATCCCACGAATCGATGTAAAGCATAGGGATACTGGTATTCTCTGTGTTGCTGACACTGAAATCAAATCAGGAGACGTTGAATATAATTACAATCTCTAATTGATGGTGTATAAAGTAGTCCCATGTCAATTTTAACTGCTATTCAGCAAGTTTGCAGAAAATAATGAATGTTACAAGTTACAACTACACATTAATTTTCAATCTTAACATCAATTTGCAACTCCGAAGACCCAAAACCGATGAATTCTTTCAGACTTCCCGTTTTAGTTTTCAACACTTCTTCAATGCGAATGAAAATATTTTCAAATTAATAAATAATCGATTTCGATTACACATGAAACTGCAGATGCTCAGCAAACGACTCTCACGCCTGACCGCAAGCCTGGTCCATCTAATTGCAAACACCAACTACTCATCATCTAGGCCTACAGAGTTATATTCCCTGAGGATGCTAATTATCCACTCAAATGTGGAATACCTTTTGACCGTGATTAAGTGCGAGCAGGTGTGATCAGCAGTGACAAAATTGCTTTCAAAAGCAATTTGTGAGTGCATCATCATTCCAGATAGAGGTTGCCTTCAAGGTGCGCTCACCCAATATACTCGTATATAATTACGAACATCCCTTCGGCCTGATTTTCTGTGTGATAAATGATAGCGATCCTGATAAAGAAGACTACAACGACGATGACGACGACGACGTGAGAGATAAACTGAATGGAAGATTCCCGCCCTGACTTAATCCAGTTCCAGTTTTTTTTTCTGAAACGAGATGATAATTCTCGATACCTATTCGAGAGTAGCTATGTGCCGCACATTTAATTAGGTCCGAAAGGAGGTTATATCAAAAACACTCGAAGGCGCCAGAAATAATAACAGTTCTCAATGGACGGGACGTTTCCTATTCCGTTCGGAGGTTGTACTGCTTGCTACACCCACTCTAGAGGTCAGTTTGTAACAAATTGATTGATGACAACTTATTATGTTTTTTTTTTTGTCCTGAAAATTCCAAAGTTGTTTTATATTTTACATCCGCTTAGTAGCAGGATTAAGGGAAAACAGAAAAAGGAGGAGGGTACCCTGAAGGCTCGGAACAAATTACATGGTTGCATAGCATACTGAAGAAAAAGGACTCAAATTGGAACTCATTAATTCAGTGATGAGATACAGTTTTTATTGTTTTTTTTTTTTTTTTGATTTTGGATACAAAATTTCCTTAAGATGATGTCCTGCTGACCAAGAAGGTCAATCTCAGCTGGACTTCGTATTTATTTTTTATTTTTTTGTGTTTTTGAGAAGTGTTAACACCTTTTGAAAGGCGTTTAAATATTCTTGTAGAGGCAAATCGAAAACGAATATTTGATGTCAACAATTTTATATTTATGTTTCCTGTCGACCGGCCCCGCGTTCTAAAGAAAATTTAAGGGAAATGCTATAAAATCATTTAAGGATTTAAGGATTTTATATGAACTATGTATTTCTCTAATATTGTAAACTTAATGTATTCTCTAATTAAAATTGAACAAGAATTTTTTACCAAAACTGAAATTCCGGGAAAGAAATCATCAAGATCATGCGACCATCACTTTTCAAATATTTACAAAATATTAAATAATGATGAAAAAATGCAAGACGAAGTTAAAAAGGTAACTCGTTTAAAATGTCCTGTTAAATAAGTTGAAGGTTATCAATTTGACTGTATTTTTTAAATGTTGCAAAAGTTAGAACCATGGATGAGCATTATGGAAAAAAAATAAAATTAAAAAAAAAAAACAAAATGCACGACTGGGTCGCACGTACTTGCTCATGAAGATAAAGTTATTATTTATGCTAAGCCCTTTTAATTAAAAATTTGTAAATGCAGTTTTAGAAAAAAACAAGCATAAAAGTCGATTTTCAAATGACTAAAGCAGCTTCTTTAATGAATTTAACCTCAAAACAAAGTATGCAATTCGATTTTTTCATAAATGATACATTTTTAGAAAAAAAACATTGAAAATCGTTAGAGCCGTTTAAAAAAAAAAAACTATTTTTCGAAAAAATGATTTTTCAAAAAAACATTTTCAATTTTTTTTTTAATTCCAAAAAAATAATTTTCGAAATTTTTTTTATTAAATATTATTACGGCAACTTAAAAGCATTCATGCAAAAAAATGGTTGAAATTGATTGAGTCATGAAGGAGAAAATCAGAATTAAAAAAACGATTCTATGGCAGGTACAGTTAATAACGGTTTTTGATAGAAATGGTTCTCATTTAAAGATAGACTTTATTCAAAAAAATGACCATGATTTTTTTAATCAGAATCGTAGGCACTGTTTTTTGAGAAAAATGAGTTTTTCTAAAACCGGTATATGACAGGTACCGTTATTTTTGGTAAAAAAAAAAAAAATCAAAAACTGTCTGGGGATGGTCTCCAAAAAACTCCACATACCAAGTTTGAAGTAAATCAAAACATCCGTTTAGGCTGTGGTCTCTGATGCAGACAGACAGGCAGACAGACGGACAGACAGACAGACAGACAAACAGACAAACAGACAAACAGACAGACAGACAGACAGACAGACAGACATAATTGTCGGACCCACTTTTTTCTCATTCTCTATCATCCTAATGTCTGGTGACATTTTTAGCAACGAAGGACTAGTTTTTGACCATAAATTACTATATGGTATCGCACTTTGTTAATTTGACCTCAGTTTCATTTTTGAGGGGCCAACTGTTACCAAGACACAGCATTTCAAAAATTTGCAATAAGAAAAATGTATACAACAGCAAGTAGTAGAAATTAACATTAAATTAAGAAATTTAGACTGCTTCCCATAAGATGATTCAAACTAGTAGAACGTGTTATTATGCCAAAAAAAAAAGTCTAAAATTGTCATAAGCCTTCAGACAGGGAGAGAATTAAAAAAAAATGACTTCACATATAAAAATAACAATTCAAAAACAACTTTAACACAATATAGAAAAGTATACCTTAGATTACACTGGTCTGCAACGAAAATTGCCTTCAAACCAAACTATACTTTTCTAAAGGATTATGGACGGCTGAACACGAATCTGAAAATAATATGTTTAAAACTCGTTTTTTTGGTACTTTTAACGTCGAATTTCTTTGCTGATAAATACTTTTTTACAAAACTATTAATGGGATGGGAATGAAAAAAAATTCACTTTCGGTGCAAAGAAATTTCAAATTGAAATTTATGATTTGTCCATAAGTTCAATTCAATCGTTTTTAGATTTTTTATGTTTTTTTTTCTAGGATGTTGAGTATGAATCTGAAGTAACCCAACAAAATTTATCACCGAAAAGATGAGAAATCATTGAAAAACTTACAAAAAATTGTTTTTGGTGCATAATCCAAAATATGAACATTTTGCGCTGAAACCGTTAATATAGAACAAATGAAGACAAAGTTACCAAATTTATGGTTTGGCCAATTTTTTGTATGACTGCTGGATTCATAACAAAATATGTTGAAAAAATCAGTCCTTTTGAAAAGCACAAAACATCATTTTTTATTGGGTTTTCTCCGAGTATTGCCTTCTTTAAATTAAAGGTTTTTTTGCAGTGTACTCTACATCCTAAAAACTACAGAATTTTGAAACTTGTTGTGATTTTTTTTAAATAAAATGTTTGAAATGTGACTATTCATTGATGAATCAAAAAAGATCGAATGAACCAGGTCAACTGAATTTAAGAAAGCTCTTTTGTTCAAAACAATTAAATTTTTTTTTTAATCAATTAAAAAAAAATTGAAGATAGATTTTTCTGAAACCAGATTTAGATTCAGAAAATTCCAATCTTACATAATTAATAAAAAGTTTCAAAGTTACTAAAAGCCTGGACAAATCGTTTTTTTTTTTACTTTTTATGGATTTTTAGAAATGTCGCGTTCAAAACTTTAAAACTGTCAAAAAAAGCTACATTTGACTAAAATTTTTATAGAATCGATAAGGGGTGTAAACATTAATTTTTCAACGTATGGTTTGTATTTTTTGTTAAATGAATTACTCGAAAATATTTGAACACTGAGTTTTTTTTTGAAAAATTATTATTTTCGATATTGAATCAGTGATTTTATTTTTAAATTTCGTTTTTAGATGTTGATAAATAATATCTTAAAAATGGCATACCAATTTTTTTTTATCGTTTGAAATTTTTTTTTTAAATAATTTAAACAAAAAAAAATCGACTCAATAGATTTTTCGAAAAAAAAAAATCTAAAAATTTATTGTTATTGAAGAAATCATGTCAAAAAGTTTAATCAAAAATGTTAGAGCCGTTTTCGAGAAAACTCGAACAACTAAAAATTGTTGTATGGGAGGTACTCGTTCAAAATGAGATATTCAAAAACAAAAAAAGCAAAGTTTTGAAATTACATAAAAATTATATCAACCAAATTTGAAGAAAATCCGTTCACGTTTTTGGGCAATGGAAATGAGTACAGATAGACGCACGGACGCACAGATGCACAGACTCACAGACGCACAGACGCACAGACCGACGGACGGCAGGACGAAAACCACTTTTTTAGTATTCTCCATCATCGCAATGTTAGTTTTGATTAAAACCTCGAAATTTTTTTTTGACACCAAACCAATACTTGCCCTGTAGGGCAAGTAAAAAGAAATAATTTTATTATATTTTCAAAAATAATAGTAGGTAAACTCTGGTATAAAAACTTTGATTTTTAATCTAATGCAGTAAGTATTAACTAAAATAGTTTTAAGTGGTACAAACTTTTAAAAACAGAATAAGAGATTAACGGAATTCAACGGTATGTATGTATGTTTTTTGTCGCAAATTATGTGAAGTGAAATTTTATTGCAATTAATTTCGTCATTTGCCCCAATTTGAAAAGTATTGTAGGTCGAAATGCACTCCCTCTAAGTCGAACTTCCTTGGGTTATCAAAATTTCACCACTAATAGTTACATGTTTCAATTATACTTTGGGCTATATATTATTCACTTTCCGTTGAATTTAATGTTGCCATTTAAAAAACAAAAATTTCTTAATTTGTATGAGATTTCAGAAATTTACAATTTTGAATGGTGACTTAAAAAATAAAGGAGAGTGAATATAAATTGGAGCTAAGTGATAAAAAATCTGTTATTTATGGCCGCAAAATTTTGATCTTTAAGTACACATTGCTTATAGTGCAGTCAAGTTAGGATTTAAAATTACGAAAATTACTTGCTGCTGCTGCTGCTGCGCCCCCCCCCCCCCCTCAACAAATACACCATTTTTACATACATTATACTTGAAGGATAAATAAAATGTAAGGAAAATACTATTAATAATATTATTGTGATGCAGGGTCCTAAGTACCTACCCCACAGATTTTGATGATAACATGACTGAACTTTTAAAAAAAGGGAAAAAAGAAGAATAGTAAAGGGTTTTCCAATAAGAGGTGTTATTTTGCTATTCAAAGAAGATAAAAAGAGATAAATGATCGTATGTTTATTTCATTATAAAGAGGAAGGTATGCCGTTAATAATGGAACACAACATCAGCCAAATGGCCGCCAAGACCATATCCTTTTCATGAAATTTTCCATAACCAAATCGCAAAGTGGCTGCCCTATGTCCTCGATAGCCTCACGAATTTCATCTTTGAGGTCTTGAATCGACGCTGGGCTGTTGGCGTAGACCTTATCTTTCACGTGGCCCCAAAGGAAGAAGTCGCAAGGTGTTAAATCACAAGATCTCGGTGGCCAATTGTGATCACCTCTTCGAGAGATAACACGGTCCGGAAACTTTTCCCGTAAAAGATAGATGGTTTCATTGCTTGTGTGGCACGTAGCGCCGTCTTGTTGAAAGTAAACGTTGTCCAGATCAATACCATCCAATTCAGGCCATAAAAAATCATTAATCATCTCTCGATAGCGCAATCCATTGACCGTAACTGTTGCTCCAGCCTCATTTTCGAAAAAGTAAGGTCCAATGACCCCGCGGGACCATAAACCGCACCAAATAGTCACGCGTTGAGGATGGAGAGGCTTTTCAACAATAACTCTTGGGTTTTCCGAGCCCCAGATGCGACAGTTTTGCTTGTTGACGTAGCCTCCGAGGTGGAAATGGGCCTCATCAGTCAAGATGATTTTTCGATGAAATTCCGGTTCATTTTCATGCATTTCAAGGACCCAATCAGCAAAGACACGACGTTGTTGATGATCAGCCGGCTTGAGTTCTTGTGTTAACTGAACTTTATAAGCCTTAAGACCCAAGTCTTTATGCAAAATACGGTGTAATGACGTTTGTGGAATGCCTAATTCCAAAGAACGACGAGGAATGGACAAACCTGGGTTTTCTTCAACACTTTGGGCTACAACAGCAATATTCTCAGTTGTTCTTGAGCGACGTGCACGGGTTTTATTCTTCACATCACTAACTTGTCCCAACAGCTCGAATTTGTCCACCAATTTCTGTATTGCGGTCCGACAAGGTGCTTCACGACGACCCAAATTTTCACCATTTTTATAGTGAATTTTAATAATTTCAATGCGTTGTTGAAGCGTGTATCGTTCCATTTTTATTAATAGCGTAGTTTCTACTTGTCAAATGTCAAAAAATGACAGCTTCAAAAGTGACAGCTACCGAAATAGCGGGCTATTCAAAATAACACCTCTTATTAACCTCTTTATAAACCATTTCATCAGCCAATTTTTCTCTTGAAGCAGGTGTCAAACCCGATTCTAATTCGTGCAGCTGATATTCTAGGACCTTAGTTGATCTAAAATTTCCTTAAAAAAAAAATTAAAAAAATAGATTATCCTGGTTATCAAAACCGCCATAATCAACGTAATAAAACATCTTGCATCATTTCGAAATAGATTTTTTTATTTTCATATTTTCACTGTTTATGGGTTATCTTCAATCTTCACATTTCAAATTCCTTTTAACTGCATTAGGACCTTAATATCTTGACATGACTTGTCAAATTTACCTTCGTCATATATTTTGATGATCTCACTTAAATACGAATAAGAAAAAAAATCAAACTTATCTAAAAAAAAAATGACTTGAAATGCATAGCATAACCAAAGTATACATTTTTTTAATTCCGACAAAAAATGAACATTCGTCCTTCGTAGAGGGTTAGAGAGACTATTAGTACCCACGTAATCCGCTCACCATCTTAAGCCTTTATCCAAAAATGTGTGTGTTTTGATGAGAAAAGTTATTGCTAATCGCATCAACGCTTGCGACAAAGAAACAGAATGAAAAAAAAAATTTATAAAAATATTTTTCTTAAATCCGATCAGTTGTTATTGACAACAGGAAAAAAAAAGGTTCAACCAAACCACAGTTTGCCATTAGATGCCATTATAATCTGCAGACATGTGATTAGAATTTTTAATTTTGTACAATGTGAAAAGGTGGCCAAATCCTAGATACCATTTATGTGTTTTTCCTCCGTAAGATGTTAATCCGATCAACAGCAGGTACAAAAAAAAGAAAGGATGCGCACAGTTTCGTTCGCCAAAAAATTCTTTTAATCCCCGTGACATAATGCGATCGTCCGCCGTCGCCGCGCCGTCGTTGTTGTCGTTTGCAGGACCTTTGTCTAACCAAAAAGCCAGACAATGAAAAGATGCGATTATCGATTGAAAAGTGTAAATGGATTTTTAATATTTTATTTTGATATTTTGACAAGTGTGTCAGGAGGCAAGATGCAAACTGTTGCGTACCTCTCTTTATATGTATAGCATGAAAAGGATCTTTAAAAAGGATGTCTGCTTTCTTAGAAAATAGAAATTACAAAAGATTACTCTTAATTAGAGGTTATGTCTGGTTTGGAATCGTTTGAATGGAGTCTCTTATGCAGTCTCTCTTGATCCCCTGAAAACACTTTAGACGGTTTAACGTGCATTTAATGAGGGCATTTTGTGGTTGGCGGCTAGCGAGGTGCGTCAGGGATATTGGATTCAAAAGAACATCTCACGGCATAATGCGATTGTTTTACAATTTGTCTATTCCATTTTTTGTTGTTCGAACGTTCGAAACAAATATGAATAATGTTCTAATTTTCTTGGCTGATTGTTTATTCGATCACTTAATTTGTTGTTTTTCGGCTTTTCTTTGATTGAATTAAGCCAGAATAAGAATAGCTATTCATTCAAGCGAAACATTATAATGAAAAATCACCAAAAACATCTTTATAATTGGCAGTTAAATGAAGAAAAAATGTTGACAATCTAATTGCGGTTATTTCTGTTCATAATTCAAACAAAAAATGTTAAAATGATGTATTATAAAATATTAATGTGGAAGGTCGATACAATTTCAAAACAGGGTCATCAGACCATACTTTACCAAAGTTTTTGGAATGCACTAAAATTTAATAAATGAGGTCGCGGGCAAGTCGTCTGAAATTTGGAAGGCTTATTCTACATAACATAAGCTTAGACCTGAAACAAGGTTTGTTTTTATTCATCACATTTTAAACTGTCATTTTAAAAAATCACTATACGGTCTGATTTTTATGGATTTTTCAACATTATTTTGTGACGAATTCAGGAGTTGTTTGAAAAATTGGTGAAGGCATAAATTAAGTAATTTTATCTTCATTTGTTCTACATAAACGGTAAGAGCGAAAAATGTTCATATTTTGGATTTTGCATCGAAAACAATAAAAAAAACTATTTTTCGTAAGTTTTTCTATGATTTCTCATGTTTCCCGTGATAAATTTTTGTTGGATAACTTCAAATTTGTGCTCAGCATTCCAAGAAACATAAAGTTAGCCATTAAAAATTATTACTTCAGAACTTTCCAACACTAAAAACGGTTCAATTGGACTGAAGAGAGTGTAGTGGACAAATCATAAATTTCCATTTGCAATATCTTTGCGCCGAGAGCGAATTTCAATGATTTAAAATGATTTAGACAGAAAAACAATGCAATTTATTCACATCCTATTAATAGTTTTGTAATAAAGTATTTACCAGTAAGGAAATTTGAAGTTAAATGTACCTGAAAAAAAGTGTTTTTGACATGTTTATTATAGCAAACGTGACGTGCTAGGGTATTTTTGAATTCAGATTCGGGTTCAGCGTGCCTAAATCCTTTAGAAAAGTAAAGTTTGGCTTGAAGACGATGAAGTCAGAATCCAAAGCTAAAAAAACAACTGCAAGCTGACCTAAAAAAACACAATAATTACATTAATTGATGTTAATTTTATTCTTAAAGAATTATGGGTTACTTTTCTGTAAAACCTTACTTGGATTCCACAGCATAACCGAATGTGAATGTACTCCATCTTTTAAAAAAACAAAATTAAGTTTTTTTCAATATCACATAAATTTCCAGGCATACAACTCGTCGACTAGGAAATTATACTTATTTCTTACGGAGTCTTTGATAAAATTGAAAAATTCATTTGTTCCATCTACCAAACGAAAGCCAAAAACGTAAATTCTACAAGATACGAAGTTTTTTTTTTATATAAGACTTGCAAAGCATTTAAAGTATAATTTGAAACTTTGGGTGAGTAAGCACTTACTCAAATCTCCGATTTTCGGAGAAGTAACTCAATTTGGTGTTAAACAATAATTCTTGAATACATACATTTTCATGAGCACCTACTCACTTTATTACGCTGAGTACCTACTCTGAGCAAGTGCTCCGTTTTATTCATATTACCCATATGTAAAATTCTTCTCTTACAGTATATGCTATGTTTTTTTCCTTGAAGGCTTTTGAAGGACGTTTTCTATACCCCAAAAAAAGTTTGAAGTTTGAAGAATCCAATTATGAATTATTATTTGAAAGAATGTGGAAAATATTTGAAATCTTCTGATTTGAAGGTCCTGGTACAACTGAAAAATTTTAAGACAGATAAATCTGAATCTGCCTGCAATAATGATGAATTAGGCAGTCATTCTTCAAAAAAAAAAAAAGTGACACTTAAAAGATGTAACTTTATTAACTCTGAAATACAAATTAGTAGGTATTTTATTTTAAAAATCAAACAATTTTAGAAAAATAGTTTTTGTATTTATTTAGGAACAATAATTTATGCAAAAATTGGAAAACTCTATTATTGAGAAATAATTATAATGTATCTTGAAACATATAAAATGCACAACTGGGTCACATGAACTTGTACATGTAGACCAAAGCTG
The DNA here is from genome assembly GCA_948107695.1 of Meliscaeva auricollis. Taxonomy (NCBI): domain Eukaryota; kingdom Metazoa; phylum Arthropoda; class Insecta; order Diptera; family Syrphidae; genus Meliscaeva; species Meliscaeva auricollis. The sequence goes on along the minus strand of OX403619.1, from coordinate 26,297,683 downwards.
TTATTATGAATTAAATAAGATTGAAATTTTAGCTTTTGGTTATCTGATGTATGTGGTTTTGGGCCAATGATTTTTGTTTTTTCAAAAATAATAATAATAATATTTAGATGTTGATAAATAATAGGTATCTTAAAAATGGCATACAAATTTTTGTTTGACAAATCGTTTGAAAAATTTTTAATATAAAAACATTTTTTTAAAAAACGGCTCAATAGATTTTTTTGAAAAAAAAAAATTAAAAATTTAACGTTATAGAAGAAATCACGTCACAAAGTTTAATCAAAATCGTTATAGCCGTTTTCGAGAAAACTTGAATAACTCAAAAATGTTGTATGGGAGGTACTCGTTCTAGATGAGATATTCAAAAACAAAAAAAAAAAAAAAAAATTTTGAAATTACGTAAAAATCATCTGTACCAAATTTGAAGAAAATCCGTTCACGCATTTGGGCAGTGGAGAAGTGTACAGATGGGCGCACAGACGCACAGACCGACGGACGGCATGAAGAAAACTACTTTTTTGCACTTCTCCATCATAGTAATGTTGGTTTTGATTAAAACCTCAATTTTTTTTTTTTGACACGAAACCAATACTTGCCTTACTAAAAAAACTAAAAAGTTAAAATTACTTTTATTCTTTTAACACATGTTCCACTTTTTCTTGTAAATAAATATAATAACTTAAGCAAAACCCTATTTGTTTTTTTAATTTCTAAAATAATTATTAATTTTTATAATGTTTATACATATAAGAGGCTTTAACGTCTATACCAATTTTAACCTAACAACAAGTACGTGTGATCAAGTCGTGCATTTTATTTAACCAATAATTTTACCAATAATAGCCCTACAGAGCAACAAAAAATAAAATTCGTATAAAAAAGTACGTATACGCCGTAGTGTACACATTTTCCCACTGCAGTTTATAGAAACTATGTTAGATATTACTCCGAAATTATAAATAATGATACTTTTTATTAAGCAAGATATTCAGCACTCAGGTCTCTTTTTGGTTTTCTTTTTTTTTATATTCGGTATTCGGTTAAGGTTTTTTTTTTTTGTTTTTAAATATTAACTATCTCTCAATGGTTTTAGGAATAAAATGCACGACTGGGTGGCACGTACTTGCTCTTGTAGATAAAGAAACTATTTATGCTAAATCTTAGAAAAAAAATTAAGAAAGCATAAAATTCGATTTTTAAATCACTAAAACAGCTTCTAATATGAATTTAACCTCAAAAACAAAGTAAGCAATTTGAATTCTTCTATAATGATACATTTTTAGAAAAAAAAAAAAAATTGATCGATAGAGCCGTATTTTTAAAAAAACTAGTTTTTCCATTAAAAATTTTGCAAGGACTTTTATAAAAAAAAAATTGGTACGCCATTTTTAAGATATTATTTAGCAACATCTAAAAAGTAGGTTTTGAAAAAAAAAATATTGAATAATTTACGAAAAAATGATTTTTCAAAAAAAAAATTTCAATTTTTTTTTTTTTTAATTACCAAAAACTTATTTTCGAAATTTTGTTTTTTAAATATTATTACGGCAACTTAAAAGCATTCATGTAACAAAATAGTTGAAATTGATTGATTCATGAAGGAAAAAATCAGAATTAAAAAAAAGGTACCGTTAATAACGGTTTTCTAAAACCAGTACCGTTATTTTTGGTAAAAAAAAAATCTAGGGGATAGTCACCACCTACCAAGTTTGAAGTAAATCGACTCATCCGTTTAGGCTGTGGTCTCTAATATAATGCAGACAGACAGACAGACAGACAGACAGACAGACAGACAGACAGACAGACAGACAGACAGACAGACAGACAGCCAGACAGAATTGTCGGACCCACTTTTTTCTCATTCTCTATCATCATAATGTAATGTTTGATTGTTATCTCAACTTCTTACTTGCTCTATAGGGCAAGTATTGGTTTCGTGTGAAAAAAAAAACATTTGAAGTTTTAATCAAAACCAACATTACGATGATGGAGAAGTCCGAAAAAGTGGTTTTCGTCATGCTGTCCGTCGGTCTGTGCATCTGTGCGTCTATGCGTCCATCTGTACACTTCTCCACTGCCCAAATGCGTGGACGGATTTTCTTCAAATATGGTACAGACGATTTTTACGTAATTTTGAAAGTTGTTTTTTTTTTGTTTTTGAATATCTCACCTAGAACGAGTACTTCCCATACAACATTTTTGAGTTATTCGAATTTTATCGAAAACGGCTCTAACGATTTTGATTAAACTTTTTGACGTGATTTCTTCAATAACGATAAATTTTTAGAATTTTTTTCAAAAAAATCTAACGAGCCGTTTTAAAAAAAAAATATTTTTCATTTATATTTCAAACTATTTTAAAAAAAAAAATTGGTATGCCATTTTGAAGATGGCTAATATTTATCAACATTTAAACATAAAATTTTGAAAAAACACAAATCATTGACCCAATATGAAAACAAAAAATTATTTTTGAAAAAAAAGAAATCCAAAAAGTGTTCCCGTTGAACAAAAAAATATTGATTTTTGCTTATTTGTGCATATCTCTCAATACCCACACACATTAGATGCCCAAAAGCTGGATCGTGCGATCCAGACGTGCATTTTATTTGTTTTAAAATTTGTATGGTCTAAGTTCCAGCCATAGGGTTAGGTACCTTCCTGCATCGACAAACCACATAAGAGGAACACAATTATTTGTGTGGAATTAAATAACACAATTTGCGGTAGAGTTGCCTAGTGATATCCCGTCGAGGCATAGGGTTGCCAAGCCTTAAAGTTCAAATTTTGTTTTTAATTCAATAACCTGACCCACCTATATGGCAAGTACACATTATGTAAAAAAAAAATGTAATATTAAAGAATATTTAATTTAGAAATTTGGAATCACGGGATTTTTTAGATATTGGGGTAATCTCAGAAAAAGGTTGAAAACCTATTTTTGAAAAATCTATGACACAAAAAGTGATGGAGTCTTAGTTGACATGGGAATGGATAGATCTTTAAAATACATGAAAGTTACAAACACAAATGAAAAATGTGAAAAATCATTGACACAAGATATAACCGTTTTTAAGTGAAAAATGTCTTAAAAGATCTTTGAGAGTTAATTCACCATAAATTGGTTTGGATTTTATTTAAAATGAGTTAAAAAATGTTGAAAAGAAAATAGAAAATAATTTTACGGGTGTCTTCCAAACTTAATTATTGTAATTTGTAATTTAGTGCAATATGGGGCTCAAGTCTCGTTCTGCCAAGAATTTTTTTACACCAGTATTTTATAAGTTGATTCAAAATAGAAAAAGCTATTAAAAATTGTGATTGCTGTAATTCCCTTCACTATCTCATATCTAATTTTCGCCAATCTACCATAAAAAAACATCCAGTGTTATTAAAAAAATCGCCAACAAAAATTATCCATAAATTCACTTGACACTTTTGATCCAATAATCTCGTGTAGTGACTTCCTACAACAGGTAAATATATAATTCATTCGAACGCAAAAAAAGCTTCCCTCCAAACTATAGCAGTCATGTCTACTCAGTTACATTCTTAGAAAGATTGGCACTCCAATCCGTAGAGTCTATATAGATAGTGTCTATAGAAAGCAGCAACGGCTGCGATGATGACGATGGCAACGCGTCAAATTAGAATTTCCAATAAGTTTGTGATGGTAGGTGGCCCTGGCCATGCAACGCATTGATATAGCGGTGCCGTATTGGAGCACCTCTATATGTAGTTCTTCCATTCCGCTCTGATTATCGCAAACAACGATGACACAAAAGCAAATTCATTTTGTAGATCTCTAGCCCTCTCGCGGCTCTATCATGCAAATACAATAGTCAGACGCGTTTGCCCTCACTTCACCGAACTCATCACTGCAACGGCCGATTTGCAATCGACATACCAGGAATCTAATAACTTCCTGCCCGTTAAACCAGACACCCAGACCACCACCATCGCGACACAGAAACAGAGGTAGGTGGTTATGCCCATGGCGCATAAATATATGGATGCATTGCAAAGTGTAATCTCATCCTAAACTTGCTGCATTCGCTGATGTCGTCGTCGTCGGCGGTGGCGTTCTAACTCGCCACCGCCGCGCCGCTGTACAAAAAAAAAGAAAAAAAACTAAAATCGAACCAAAGATTTGCAGGAGGCGATAAAAAATGCATCTCTGGTGTGTGTCCGGAGACCGGATATTTGCGTTTTGGAATGCTTAGCAGTGTTGAGATAAAATGAAAAATGAAAAACAAAAAAAATCCCAACTCACAAGACATCCGATAGGATTATCTCCGGGCACAAATGGGGGCATATGGGAAGACGGGTTGCCATTTCTATGTATGCCGTTGCATAGCCGTTGCACAAGGACATCGCACCCGCTGCGCTCTGTGCGCTCCGCGAGTTCGAATTAAAAATTATTATAGAAGTAACTCTGTGCAGGCTGTAGAGACGGGAAAATCCATCCAATCGATTTTAATCTAATTGGAATTTCAAATTTGCTGTAAGCGATACTAACCAGTATCCCGGAGTACAGCCCCAGACACTATTCACACAGGAAGCTTTTTACAACTATGCGATTGTCCCTATTGACACTCTTCGGCGACACAGGCACGGCACCCAGCACTGTTCTTGGGGGGAGGGGGGGGGGGGAGTGTTTGCTAGGGCTGGGTTAGGGTTTAACGTTATTCTTTCCCTAATTGATCGATTCTAATCCAATGAAGATATGGAATTACAATATTGGGAGTCATTGCGCTGCATTGGTTGTCTTTGTTTTATTTTTCGCAGCTCAAATGAAATTGATCGGCAGTATTATTGGGTTACACCTCTCTTCATTATTTATTCGCTGAATTGTTGACTATGGACATAGGATTTTCTATAGGTGGTAGCAGACAAAATTTATTTGACTTACTGAACACCTTTAAATGGGTGGGTGGTTGAATAAAGAAGTAAGACACAGAAATATGGACTGGAGAAGTATGAAATGAACAAATAAAAGGGATGAGGGTTTGTGTTAAATTAGAATATTTGCTTTATTCCTTAAAGCTTTAACGAATTATTATTGTTAACCACATTTGATGATTTTGGCTTAAAAGATTTATGTTTCAAACCATGGGATTTGCCTAATTGTTTAATAGAAGAAGGAATCAATTCTTCTCAATCGAACAAAATGAGCCTAAGATTTGTCAGTAATAAATTTTGACACATTTGGGAAGTCAAAAGTAGAATATAGGTTAGGTAGCGGAACTACTATTGCTATGTTTCTAAGTTCTCAGTTCAGGGTAGAGATAAAAGTTTTTCAATTAAAGGGTGATTTTTTTAAGAGGTTTAGAACTTAAAAAAAAAAACACAAAAAATTCGAAAAAATTAATGAAATATTTATTTGAATCGATAGTTTGAACCTTGCAATTTAATGTTTAAAGATAATTTCATGCAAATGTTGACCGCGGCTGCGTCTCAGGTAGCCCATCCGCTGAGTCCAATTTTGGCATACTCTTTCACACATATCGGCCGGTATCTCACGAATGAATGCATGGATGTTGGCTTCCAGTGCGTCAATCGAAGAGGGCTTGTCCCTATAGACATTAGCCTTGACATACCCCCACAAAAAATAATCTAATGGTGTCAAATCGCACGATCTAGGCGGCCAATTGACCGGCCCGAAACGTGAAATTAACTGTTCACCAAACTCGCCTCGCAATTGCGCCATTGTTTCGCGTGCTGTGTGGCATGTGGCACCGTCTTGTTGAAACCACATATCATGCAAGTCAAGAACTTCCATTTCGGGCAAAAAAAAGTTTGTTATCATCGCTCGGTAGCGTTCACCATTGACAGTAACGCTGCGATTCACATCATCTTTGAAGAAATATGAACCAATAATGCCGCCGGCCCATAAACCGCACCAAACAGTAGCTTTTTCGGGATGAATTGGTAGCTGTTGCAATGCTTCTGGCTGATCTTCACTCCAAATGCGACAATTTTGCTTATTTACGTACCCATTCAACTAAAAATAAGCCTCATTGCTGAACACAATTATTCGATAAAAAAGCGGATCCTCGGCCAGCTTTCCAAGAGCCCATTCACCAAAAATTCGGCGTTGTGGTAGATCGGCACCACCTGTATCTTAAAAGGCTTTACGCCCAAATCCTTCCGCAAAATTTTCCACGTAGTGCTGTAACAAAGGCCTAACTGCTGGGAACGGCGCCGAATCGACATTTCGCGGTCTTCTGTCACACTAGCTGATACGTGTTGGTGGTTTAATGTCCAACAAAGTAAATTTGGTGCGAAATTTGGTCACAATCTTCGAACAGACTGCTCAGAAGGTCGAGAATGCCGACCATAAAATGGAAGCAGCGCACGATGAACATTTCGAACCGAGCACGAATTTTGATAGTAAAATTCAATAATTTGCAAGCGCTGTTCATTTGTAAGACGATCCATGGTTAAATTGCAAACCAAACTGAAGCTGTTTGACAGTGACACAAGGTACTAAACACACGTCAGCTGTCAAAACCAGTGTTGCCAAAACCAAACCAGCTAAAAAATCACCCGTTAATATTATAACATTTGCCGTACATTAGGTAAATTGTGTCCAGTCACCGTGGGTTCCTAATGTAATTCTAACTCGAAAATCCAATGAAGTAATATCCTTGTTTTCGAGGTATTAACTTTTTTTTTTATTGTTGACAGTCGTTTCTTTAACGAAAAGCTCATTTCGGCAAAACGATGACTAAATGAATGTTCAAAATGAAGCACGTAAAACCATATTATACTGTGGAAAAAACCTGGTAATTCGCGAAAAAAACGTGAAAAGCTGCGTTGAAATGCGAGTAAAACACCGTGAAAAAACGGAAACAATTGTGGAATACCGCGGAAAGTAGAATAAGTATAAGTAAATAACAAATTCCTTTGGTACCAAGGAAAAAGCGTAAAATACCATCTAAAAAAATGCAAGCTAAATCACGGAATAAATCGTTGTTAAGAAAAATATGCGCGGAATACCGAGGACAAAGCGTGGAATACTGGTAAAATATAGTGAAACTCGAGGAAAATGGCATGGGAAGTCAATGAAAAAAAGGGTTTAGTATAACTGGAAAAAGTCTATCATACTACGGAAAAAAGCATAAAAATACGTGTAAAAAGTAAAAAAAAAAAACACGAGAAAGAAGAACCATAAAATAGCACAGAATAAGGGAAGAAAAATGTGGCAAATTCCGAAATAAAACGTAAAAAGTCACTGAAATTATGTGTGGAAAAAAGGAGCGGAAAATGCCATGGGAAATTATGAAACAAGCATAAATTATGGAAAAGCAGAAAAAGCGTAGAAAGTACTGGAATTGAGTTGGAATTAAACCGAAATACCGTGGAATATCGCAGTAAAATGCTCGTAATACTGGTGAAAGACTGCATGAAGTAATGTACCTAAGGAAAATGTTGAGAATACTGCGGAAAAATAGAAAAAAAAAAAACAAATAAAAAAGTTTGGAAGTCTTCGAAAAATATCCGACATTTAAATTAATGTAAATGAGAGGAATAGCGTAGAAAAAAGCGCGGAATACTGGGTGAATAAAGAACTTTCAAAGACTTGGTTTTTTCCAACTTTTGTGTTGTTCCATGATTTTCATATAAAGAACTTTATGTGAATGCTCAAGCGTCAGAAAAACTTGAAACTTATTTGCAAATGCTGCCTACATATGTGTTTAAGACACTTAAGGTGAGTACAAAATAATAATCATAATGCAGGGCAAGACAACGTCTGTTTCTTCTTTATTTCAAAACTTCCTTACTTACTTAAGGTGGCGCTTACAATCCAAGATGGATGATGGCCTCAATCAACATGCTTCTCCAGCCAGCTCTGTGCTCAGCTAGCCGTTTCCAGTTACGCAAGTCAAGTTGGTTGAGATCATTCTCCACTTGTGTGCGCCACCTGTTCGCGGTCTCCTTTTCTGCGAACGCCATCAGGGTTGGATGCGAACACTCGTCGGGCTGGTGCCAGCCATTTTAGCCGCTGAATTTCCAGCTTCTTGACCAGGTCAACGGCGCTGTAAAGCCCATAAGGCTCGTCGTTGAATCTTCTTCTCCAAACTCCTACGATACACACACTTTACACTTTCTCTCAAAGCAACCAAGCAAATTTTCATCCGAATCTTTTAACGCCCATGCTTCTGCCCCATACAGCAGCACCGGGATGATTTAGGTCTTGTATAGCGTTTCCTTGGTTTTATGAAAGAGGGCTTTACTACTTAAATGCCTCTTCAGAACGAAGAAACAGCGATTGGCAAGTGTAATTCTCCATTTGATCTCTTCACTGATGTAGTTGTTTGAGTTTATAGTGGATCCCAGGTAGACAAAGTCCTTGACTGCTTCGAAGTTAAAATATTATCCATCGTGATGTTTTGGCCGAGTCGTCGATGTTGAGTTTCCCTTCCCGTTGATAGCTTTATACTTAATTTTGTCTTTATTAGCAGCCAATCCCATTTTTTCCGCCTCCGATTCAATACTGGCAAATGCACCAACCGACCGCTTTGTTCTGCCGATTATGTGTATGTCATCTGCATAAGCAAGTAGTTGAACGGACTTTTGATAAATTGTACCAGTAGTGTTGGCTTGTGGTCTGCGTACAACTGCTTCAAGAACGATGTTCAATAGATGGCATGATATCGCGTCGCCTTGTCTTAGACCTTTCTCAACATCAAACGGTTCAGAGGTGTTCTTCGATTTTAACGGAGCAGCGAGATTTCTCCATTGTCATCCTGCACACGATGAAGAGGTGGTGTGTATCGATCTGGAATTCCCGGCTTTTTTCCAAAATCTGTCGGAGTGTGAACATTTGATCGACTGTTCACTTGTCTGGCCTAAAACCACACTGATAGGGGCCAATCAGATTGTTGAGAAGAGGTTTTAGGCGATCACACAGTATCGATGACTGGATTTGGTATGCGACGTTTAGGAGGCTAATTGCTCTGTAGTTGGTACAAGTCAGAGCGTCTACGTTTTTGTGGATGGGGCACACTATATGCCAAGGTTATATTCATCGGGCATGCTTTCATCCAGCCAGATTTTGCAGATGAGTCGGTGCATACTCCGTATTAACCCATCGCCTGCTGCTTTGAACAATTCGGCTGGTAAGCCATCCGCACCAGCAGCCTTATACGACTTAACTTGGAAATCGCTAAGAGCACTTCATCTAGGTCAGGTGGACGGAATTGTAGGCCATCGTCGTCGTAATGGACTAACAGTGGAATGTTGGCTATCTTCGTCGTTCAGAAGTCTAGAAAAATGTTCCTTCCAGATCTTCAGCACTGAAGAAAACCAGTTAATAATTGATTATATTTTTTGCTGTAATAGGTCACTTTTCGTTATAACATCGCTTTAAATATGCTTTTCTTGTATTTTTGTGACAGAAATATCTCAAAAACTAGAACCAATTTGAAAATTCTAACTTCGGATTCTAGTTCAGCACGTCAAAAACCATTAGAAACTGTTATCAATGTTGGGGCAGCAAGTCCCTAGTTGACCAGTATAATCAACTTATACGTTGCTAACTTTATCTCGAAAACATACTATAATTTGTACGCCCCTGAAAACCTAAACAAATTAACAAAAAAATATTAAAAAAAAAAAAAAAATCTGAATACAACGTCCGCTGTCAACAGACCAAATCATTTGACGTAAAATCTTTTGGCACTTTGCCGCCCTTATCCATGTCACATTATATTGTAGAAGTGCTGCCGTTTCTGGTATGTCTCTGCAAGTCATCACCAAAGAAGCATATTACACACAATTAGTCAACATTTCCTAATTATCTCTGACAATAGATGCATGCGGTGTTTGTCTTAGCGGTTCGTCTTCGTGTTTTTTTCCAACTTCAACATTAACGTCAAGAAAATGATACTTGGACAAAAATATACACAAGCAACAGCAATGAAAATTGAATAAAATAAAGAAGAAAAAGAAAAACAAACATCAAACTAATTAGCAGAACCATAAATTAGATAAAGTACAAGAAAACACATGCTGTGGCTTTGGTGATGCTATCCCCATTCCCCATGCCCACTGATGGGACTCTGGGTCTCTGATGGATGCTCCAATTTTAGCAGATGCATCCAGATACACGCAGTCATTTCACTCCATCCCATCACCGCATTGTTGTATTAGGAAGGGGCTCGCCCCCTTGCATGAACAAAATTGACATTAAAATCACACTTTTGTGTTGTTTTAAGGCGACACACGTTTCGGAAGACGTCCTCTTTCGGAACACTCCGAACTGGACTGATAAACACGATTTTCATAATTGGAACTCCAAACAGGTGTATCTTGGTTGTTTTTTTTTTTTTTTGTTGAACACGATACACGAACATCATTGAGGATGAGGATTCTTCGTGATTGGATAGGTAAGGTAGTTCGTATAGTTATAATTAATTTTTATAGCGAGAAGATGCAAGTTTGTTTTCCTTGGTTCTTCATGTTTTTTTTTGTAGTAATTAGCGGCTTTATGCGTGGCATACAATGTAAGTATCAATTTTTAGAATAATAAAAAGGGGGCTCTGTTCTCTTTGCTTTGACCCGCGCCGTCAATTCTATTTGACCGCGGAGATTAGCTCATTCCTAAATTGACCTTTTTTCTCTTTTCCGTATTTAATTCGATTTAATTCTAGGTTTATCGATATACAGAGTTTCATTTGATTAATCAAACAATTAGTTTGATTGTTGGTTTCAAATTAGGGTCAATGATAAAAAATAAATAGGCACAAAGGAAATATCTGTGGGTAATTTATTTTCACTTACCTACTGGAAAACAGGTAAGATTCCGTTAATGTAGGGATATCTGTAACCTCCATGGGGGTAAGCTTTGTCGGGGCGCAAGGGCTTACGGTACCGACTACAATGAAACTTAGAGCTATGCGATCGAGGAACTTGTTTCTGCAGAAGGGCCTTCAATGGTCGGCAGGTCGAAGTGGAGTAGAATGTCACTTCTAATTACCTCCCCCCCCCCTAAACGAAGGAGTGCTCTCACCAAGGCACTCCCCACACATTAGACGGAAGCGGAGGAATTACCTCGATGGAATCAACGGTAGTGTCACTAGTTCCAGTCAGGATGAACTACTTGGTGAACACCCTATGCGGGCTACGACGACATTTTCGAAGCGCAGGCCGATAAGGAGCGGTTTTCATCCGGCTCCCCACTCTTGGATGGGGGTTGTGCGTCAGGGTTACTTCCCTTCGCACGGAAAAAAGACTTTGTTCCGAAACAAATAAGCCTCGGATACGGATGATCTTAGTGTTGATGAACCCAACAAACGAAACGAGGACAACGAATTTCGGTACTGTACGTGGAATGTATACTGTCCTCATACAGGCCACGTGCAGCCGAACAATTAGTGGCGAACCTGGATAGGCTAAGGACTGACGTAACAGCTGTCCAAGAGGTGCGATGGGAGAAGAGGGCATGCGATGGATGAAATAGTGTGACATCTACCATTAGAAGTGCTTCAAGGAGCAGGGTCAGCAGCTGTTTGGGTGTGGTTTTGAGATAAGAGGAAGACTTAGGCAAGAAGTCTTGGGCTTTAATGCGGTTAGCGAGCGCCTCGTCACAATCCGCATCAAGGTAAAATTTCAGAACGTCCCCCACGAACAGAAGGATGACCCAATTATTGACGAGTATTACGAACTCCTCGAGCGCACGTACTATAAGTGCCCCAAGTTCGAGTTGACTCGGACCACTACTTGGTAGTGTCTCGAGTATGGATGTGGATATTTATGACGCCACAACGCCGAGCAGATGCTGTGAAAAAGTTTGATGTCGCGAAACCCAAATCGCAAGAAACCGCCAAAACTTTTGCTGACCGCGTTTCTCTTAATCGCTTGGTCAAGCAGCAACCAGCAGCAAGCAAAGACGACCAGTGGAGACATTGTCAACAAGCCATCAGTAGTGCCGCCACTGATGTGCTGGGTTTCATAAGACGAAAACAACGAAACTCCTGGTTTGACGAAGAGTGCCAGCTAAGACGAGGCCTATCAGGCAAAGCTTCAAACAAGAACCAAAGCCGCTATGAGAGCAGCCCGAGAGCTCTACGGGCAAAAAAGAAGAGAGGAATGTCAACTTCTGAGGAAGAAAAAGAGAGATTTGCGGTCATGTCTATTGAGGATTGTACCGGCAGAGGGGATGTTGGAAAATTTTACAAAAGGGTAAGAAGATCTACCCAAGGCTTCAAGGCCAGAACAGAAGCCTGCCAAGATGAGAGGGGGAATATGGTAGTAGACACACAGTCAGTGCTGACGATCTGGAAGGAACTCTTTTCAAGACTTCTGAACCGCGAAGACAGCCAATATTCCGCTGTTATTCCATTTAATTTGGACGACGATGGCCAACAATTCTGTCCACCTGACCTAGATGAAGTGCGCTTAGCGATTGCCAAGCTTAAGTCGTATAAGGCTGCTGGTGCGGATGGCTTACCAGCCGAATTGTTGAAAGAAGCAGGCGATGGGTCAGTAGGGAGTATGCACCGACTCATCGGTAAAATCTGGTTGGATGCAATGGATCCGATGAATGGAACCTTGGCATAGTGTGCCCCATCCACAAAAAAGGAGACGCTCTATAAATCCTAGTTCCTTTGGTTCATTTTTGTTTCAAAATCAAGAATTAGCATTAACTTATTATTAATTTTTGTTCATATTATTGACACTTTCAGTTCAAATCCTCAATTCTGTGTTGAAAATTCGCACAAAATAACTTCTGGCTAATTAATTCCTTACATTAAATCCGCCACACTTTAGCTTATAACTAAACACAAAACATTATTTTAATGCTTCCTAAATTATAAGCACACTCGCTTCTTCCATCTTTCTAAAATGATGATAAAACATCACAGCAAGAAACAAAACTGTGTGGCTACCAAATCAACTCCCTGAAAATTATATTCAACAAACTACGAGTCGAGTATGAGAAACATTAAAATAGGGTGACCATTTTTTTTTTTTTGCAAATCATTGTTTTAAGAAAATTGGTCACATAGCAAAAATTGTTTATGAACAAGAGAGTTTTTATAAAAATTCTTTTAAAAATAAGCATTTTAATGTAGAACGTAAAAGTCAGTGTGAACTGAGAGAAGACAAAGTGTAAAATTATATGAGAATTGTTGTTTCCCATTCCCATCTTAATAATGTTAACTATAAGACAGCGAAGTACGAAGTGTAATAGCTTAGATAATCAAAAAATTCCAGCAAATTTTACACTTCGTAATCTCATAGTTCACACTCACTATTGTCTAAATTTCTAACATGCTGCCTGGAAAAAATAAAAAACTGAATTTACGAGTTGTAGGACAAGCGCAGGCATAAGAACAGTTAAAATCTTTAATGTACAAACCAATGTGATAGAAATTGACGTTATTGGTTTATAGGTTACAAACACGTTGCTTATCATTTTAATATATTTACTTTCCGAAAGACAAACGGTCACCCTGATTCAAAGTACTCTATTCCAACTCTAAGGAAGTTGCTTGGTAAGACAAGAAAACAAAAAAGAACAACAACAACAATAATAGCTCATTGCTGCGTCAAGAAGTTCATTAAGCAACAACATGCACCTACACTTGTTGCTGCTCATAGAGAGTAGTAGTTGGCTTCTAAGCACTAAGAAGTAAGCAGTCTTATGCGCGATGTCCCCCGTCCTCTTTCTTGTCTCCACCCCCACACACACATCCATCCCATCAGGCAGCAGCAGCAGCGCCAAAAACCCAGTCTTCTCGATGAGATTACTCGCAGCATGTTTACATTTGTTGTCTTCTTCCAGAAGATAAATGACTTTGCTTGGTGGTTCTGGTGGTGGGGATCTTTCTTCAGAGTGGTGGCGGTGGCGGCGATGGTCTCTTCCTTTTCCAAGTAGCGCGGCACATTGGGAAACCATAAGACCGGGAAGGGAGGTTGGGGCTATGATTTACAATCGTCGCTGATGCTCCGGTTTTAGTTTGTTTTATGTTTTCGTCTTAATTTTTGTTTTGTTTTTTATTATTATTTTTTTTTTTTTTTTTGATTCAACTTGGCCCCCATGTGGTGTTTCTCGGGCAAATGATGCTCCTATACCGTCTTCATGCTATGTCTTCTTGACCAAAGCTCTATATGGCCAAAGACACCCCATGCTAGGTTGCTGCATCGACTATGCAGAAGAGTCTACCAGTCATGTATTCTCGATGAGTGAAAGTTCATGTAATCGCTTAAGGTTTACAAGAGTGCCGCACAAACAACCGACCGCGACCCCCCAATGGATTCATGAAAATTAACTTTTTTGTCCAACTGCGGGACAATTGAGCATTATAATACAAGCTTGCTAATAGCTTGAGCAGTTGTAATCGGAGAAGATGACAGTGCTGCATGGCAGTGCAAAATGGCGGCAGCGGCAACGATAAGGTAGCCGCTCAAACGGTACCTTTTTACTTTAAATGAATAAATCACTTTTTTTTTTTCAATATATGTTTCCGTCTTTGGCTGGACAGGAACTGTACAAGCTACAAGGTGCTCAATGAGTGAGTTTTTTTTTATCTCATTGAAGCTTGCCAATTTATACTGGCAATGATTGGTGATTATTGAAAAAAAAACCTTTTTTTCTTTATTTTTAATGAATCTGATTGGCTTTTCGTGGAAATTTGTTTTTGTTGTTGTTATTTTTTATTTTTATTTTGTTGATGGAATAAACATTAATTAAGAATTAATTGGTCGTATTTTAGGCAACTTGACATTCCAATAAACCTTTTAGGTAATTATCGTTGTTTTTTTGTTTTGTACTAAAACTTGAACTTAATTGAAAAGAAGATTACGGTTTTGTTGTAATTCGGCTATAAAATTTGTTCGGCATTATAGCACGGAAATTATCAATAATAGCGAATAGCAGATTTTGTTTTTTCCCGATTGGTATTTGAACGATCCATGTATGATGCTTAGAGTTAGATTCAAAAATCATTGAGCTTAATCTCACGATGAAACCTCAGAAGGGATTGGTTGGTTCTAATGAAATTATCCTTAAATTCTGATATGAGTCGATGATGTCCAATACTTTTACGTAATCAATCCCTCGCAGATACCACGTTCTGCCACGCTATTAACTACATTTCAATCTTATCATGCAGACTTCTTCTAATTCCCCTTGGCCGCTTGGTGAAATGGACAGATGATGGATGGATCATACAGAAGGTCTGGGTTCGATTCCCAGCCTATACCACATTGGATTTATTGGGGGTACTGCCTTTTAATTGGCAACATTTTCAAAAGTGCTGGTTGTCACAGAAAGTGCTGTTCGGAGGAAATGATTGAGAGTGTCAATAACTAGACAGGAACCAACCTTGACTCAAACCATCAGTACCTCATTGTATCTAAGAATATAACTGCGAAAATATCCAGGCCATTTCCAAAACAAAAACATACTGTGTGACGTTGGGCGCCAGTTAATTTTCCGATCGAGGTTATAGTAATCTCTCGAAAAATTCTACATTGCAAGAGGTAAGTATTGAAAACTAGTGGAAAAAATGGCAGAATTTTATGAGAGATGCTTCTGGCTTTTTAGCCATCTCAGCCAAGTTATTGTGAGCTTCTTTTTGAACAGACTAATATCAATATAAAACCCTCTGAACTCTTCTTTAACTTTCCTTTTCCACATTCAACTGGTATGTATTATCGGTCCGAACATTAATTCTTAAAGCAAAACACCAGTTATTCATTTGATCTTCAGTATGCCCGCTCCATGGCTCTTCTTTCTCTCTCTGTTTGAATGCCTTTTTAGTCCGGAGAAATGGTAATTGGAATAGATGATTCTTTAAAGTTTTACTACACCGATGTATTTGACGTTTTCTCTTCCTGGCGGTACAGCTCAACAACTGTTTTAACACTTCTTGTTATTTGGCTAGCAAACGTAAACTGTCGCTATTCCAAAGAAGAAGAACCGGAACGACACGTGACACCTCTAGATGTAGTTCGATGTTTCTCCGCTGCAATCTTAGCCTTGAATTCCGGAACAAGCACACCACCTATTAAAACTAACACACCATGTGGCTCTCTTTCTCTCTCTGAACACTCACAAGGTCCCTGTTGGAGTTTGGACAGTTTTTTGTAAAATACAAGGGCTTATTAAAAAGCTGTATCAACTTGAATTTCTTGATACTATTATCAAAATAATTTAAAACTTTCTAATAAAATACATAATAATTCCTCTTCAGCATCTTCATCTTAGACCAACTCCGTCCCAAGGATTCTTCTAATGCATGAGAGCCTCCTGTTCACATATGATTCACTGACACACATGAATTCTCTATCACGGATATTAACCTCCAGAAGAGTTGAGACCCACATACGACGACGCCAGTTTGGGTTTTACCAGCGTTAGGGCTTCAAATAACAAGACCATGTAGATTGGTAAGAAACCTCTCAACAATGCATTGCAGAAACACCACAATCATCCTTTCCGGGATCGAACGAGTGCAGTTACCAGCCAAAATTCAGGTTTTTACCTGAACTATTTCGGTTTACTGAAAGGTTATATGGTCCATCAATTCGCAGAGATAACTGGTTCAAGGTATCGAAAAAATACGGGAGACGGAGAGAAACCCGTAATCCAAAATCCAGAAAGACCAAAATCCAGAAAACCCAAAATCCAGAAAACCCAAAATCCAGAAAACCCAGAATCTCGAAAACCCAAAATCTCAAAAACCCAGAATCCCAAAAACCCAGAATCCAAAAAGCCAAAAATCCCGTGGTTAAAATTGAAAAAAATTTACCAAAATATTTCAATGCCCCAATTTTGAAACTTTTATTAAACAATAACAAATTATTTGTCCGAAATCGGAATACCGAAAAATTCTATGAAATGAAAAATTTGCCCAAATTCGGAATCGAAATCGGAATACCGAAAAATTCTATGAAACGAAAAATTTACGCAAATTTTTCATTTTATAGAATTTTTCGGTATTCCGATTTTGGGATTTTGGGTTTTCGGGATTTTAGGTTTTCTGGGTTGTAGGTTTTTTGGATTTTGGTTTTCAGCATTTGGTTTTCAGTTTGGTTTTGACCCCAACCCGAAACCCCGGCAACAAGGGGATATATGACGAGGCGAAATTCTTCCAAATTGATTGATACTTCATCCAATTTTGTAGAAGATATCCCCTAAATCTGGACAAGCATCTTAGTCCGCTCATAGAAAGTACAATGAGCAGCTATAGACATCATGATCCTTTGTTCCCAGTAGCTAAATATCTACTCGATAAAGGCAGCATCAACACTAATGACGAAGATGATATTCGGTTAACACAATATTGTTTTTGAAATCTGTGATGAAAATGCTGTCTATAAAAAGTTTTACATTAATTAGAGCCCTTCAGCTTCCTAAATCTGGTTGGGAAAACTTTTTAAAATTAACGTTGGTCTAATTTTTTGACATAAAACGATTGTTAGAAAACAATTGGCCAACTTTTTAACAAAATTTAGAGTCAATTTAAGAGCTTATTAAGTGGTGAATATTAAACAGTAAAGTGCTTCTTCAGTTCTTAAGATGTGCACTGCTTTCCTATCCTTAAAAATAAGTTTCATATTTTTAAACTGGCCCTAAGTGTTCAACTAAATAAATTTCATCCTAACACTGACACTGCTTCGGTACATTTAAATTCCCATAACCAGAAGATCATCAATCAGAAATAAATCTCAAGTTAATTAGCCTCAAACTCTAAAAACTTAAAACAATTACTTAGCAGACAGCCCAGAGCATGCCTAACTCATATCTCTAATAAACACCATTTTTGTTCTTAAAGAATTTGTTTCTAGGATAGAAGTTGTTCAGAACAGGAAACATCCGCCAGTATAGAATTACGCCTGAACCCCACATTAAAAAAATAAAAGCAAACAAAAAAATAATACTAGACGCATGACGCACAGCATCTTACTTGCATGCACGGTGCACACATGCTAGTTGCTGCACGAAAGAATCACATCAACGCGAGGTCAGAATTCTAAAATTATAAGGTCATCATTACACTTTATGCAGAAGATATGTCTGTGCATTTTAGGGGGAACATTTAAAAACACATTTGTCTGTCTGTCTGACACAACAAAAACGATTTCTCACCATTTTTTTTTTTTAATTTTTATTAAGTACAGCGATCCAGCAGTTACCCTGCCTGTCTGTCACCTGGTTGTTGTCACTTGTCAACCAAAATCGGAACTTCAACAACTGACAGGCTAATTAAGAAAAAAATATTTCTTCTGTCAACTGTCATAATGTGAATCCATAAAGATCAAACTGACAGAAATGTCAAAATAATCATAATGTTTTCATTTTTTTTTTTTTTTTTTAATTCTGATTCTGTTCGCCTGTTTGTCATCGTCTGGGGGATTCAAGACTAATAAGTTCTCGTGTTCTTGAATCATAAAGTGGACCAAATGAAAGTTTGTTTTTGTCTTCATTTTTTTAGAGCATTGTCAGTGTCATGTCAAAGTCATGCAAAAGTCATGTTGCATTATCAAGAACAATGACTTTGCCCTATTTTGTTTAACGTCATTATTTAGACATTCGCTAAGGGCCAAAAACCCTTTTTCGGACAAGGCGAGATACACCAGAGATATAGAAATACCAAATCCAAGAGACCAGCCAACAATGTGTAGTAGGTACGCAATTGTTGAAAAATGTTTAATTAAAATTAATGGCGACGTTATTGTCCATCGCTGTATTTTTTTTTTTTTCTTCTTTATGATAAACGAGGTTGAGTTCAGTGATCAAGCATCATTTGTCCACCACAATCCACAACAACGAACGTCCAAGTGGGCGTTTCGTATTTCGAATGGCCATAATAGAGGCGCGTGTAATGACAGATCTTGCGTTGCATGTGCGCGCACAGCACATTGTCCGATCGAAATCGATAAATATCAATTCGAACTGTCAGATTTGTTTTCGAGTAATAAGTTGTGTATGTGACAGTTGGTTCTTGTCCTTGGGTACACTCTTTTGCGCCGACTGTGACTATTTGTTTGGTTTTTAAAATTATTATTTATGAGAATCGAGATTATTATTTATGAAGATGTGACAGTTTTGAGGCACTGAGGGATGAACGATAGTGACACTCGCTCTGGATGTGAGATGAGTGATGCGGTTTTTTTTTTTTTTTGTTTCATGTTGGATTTCAATTGTGTCAATTGTTGAACTCTTAATCTGAATTGGAAAGGGATTGGTTGGAAGAAGGTGGGTCAATATAATAATAAAATCAATTGGTAGACCGATTGGACTTAATGATTGAATGTTCTAGTTGGGATTGGTTTTGCGAAGTAATAAATCTTATCGGGACACGATTATTGTTGTGAATATTGTTGGAATTGAATCTAGTAAGAATTGTTTTTTTATCGTATTGATAGAATTTGTTTAACTGTAGGATAATAGAAGACGAATATCATCAGATAGCCTGACTTACAAGTAACATTTTTCATCTTATAAGAGCTAAAGTGGATGAAGTTGAAATACCAACTGTCACACAATCAAAGAAATATTAAGTACCTATGAGTCAACAGCAACTATCGAACAAAAAATCACTTGGGTACGTTCTAACAACTGCTCAAATTATGAAAAGAATGCCATCAAAAGCCTTTAAAAACTCCAATCAAAATCATGCCTAAAGATCTTATATACCCCACATCATTGGAAAATCGCTGAAGTAATATGTCATACCAAAGTCAGGTAAGCCACCAACAGAAGTGACGTCTTACAGCCAATATCGTTTATCGAAAAGATGAAGCAAAGTCATGGAAGAAAGAAATCCAATCACAAACTCTCAGTTTGAATTTAGAAATAAACATTCCATCATAGACCAAGTTCATAGAATAATGGATGAAATTGAAAAAAACTACTAGAAAAACTAGAAAACCAAGTATGTTTGGCTATATTCTTAGAACTAAAGAAAAAAGAAGACGGTGTTCCACAAGTGAGGGTCCTAGGACCTCTACGCTGTATTTGTTATATACAACGGATATTCTAATGGATATAATAACACTATTATGGCTAATGTTGGCAGTTGCGCAAGACTTAATGGACACAGTTTTTTTTATGGAAGAACTTGTCTTTCTTTTAAACATGTGTTCATTACTTTTTGCAAAGAATTTAACATTATTTCGAATTAATAATAACTTTTTGGGTAGCAGGTAAGTTGACTTAATACTCC
Organism: Meliscaeva auricollis; assembly: GCA_948107695.1. Lineage (NCBI taxonomy): Eukaryota > Metazoa > Arthropoda > Insecta > Diptera > Syrphidae > Meliscaeva > Meliscaeva auricollis. Next base: position 26,277,497 of record OX403619.1, on the reverse strand, counting down.
CTTTATTAGAAAATGAGTAAGATTCCATATCTTCTTATTTTGACGATCAAGAAATCACTGTTGGTACTGATAATAATTGTGGAGGATACCACATCCTCATATTGGAAAATTTAAATTTTTTTTATCTATCTGTCAAACTATAAGTTCGTATGATGCTTCGAACTGCATATAGGCATTTGATCATATTGCAACAATGGGCGAATGAAAAATCTTCAATTTTAGATTTATTTCTTCATATGCATCACAAGACCAATCTTTGTGCAAAATTTTAAGAATCTGAGATGATTTGATAACAATTTATGGGCGCATACCACGCCTCCTTAATAGAAAATCTTAAGTTTTCGATTTTGTCTTTTATATACACCTCAAAAGCAACCATTGTGGAAAATTTGAAGAATCTATCATAATTTGATACCAATTCAGTGAATATGGGCGGATGCCACGCCCTCTGAATGGAAAATTTCAAACTGTTTCCCTTATATGCACCGCAAAGACTATCACTGTGCAAAATTTCAAGTTTCTAGTATTACGGGAAGTGCTCAATAATATTGATGATCTGTCAGTCAGTGAGTCAGTCAGTCAGTTACGGTTTTAGCATTTTTTGAAGCCTCATAAAAAACTCATGCAAAGTGAATGAAATTTACTGAGCTGGATGTTCTTGGCTTGCTCAACAAATATCGGAAGTTTGAAATTTCTGGCTTATTTGTACAAAAGTTAAAGGGGAATCAAAAATGGCCTGAGTGTGTTCCTGGAAATAAGTGTGTAGTGTCAAATTTGCTAGAACTTGGCTGGGCACTATCATGCCCTTTGATCGTTACAGAAGTCGTAAGAAAACACGCTGTAAATGGAGTCTGTATTAATTACGAGAAGCAAGGTTCGGAGAATAAGAAGAACCACGTCACATGAGCTAATGGTCTAAATGCAAAGTCTGAATTTAAGTTAGAAACAATATAAGCTAGTTTTTCGGCCTTTGGGTGAAAATGCTTTTCAAGAACTTTGACTTGGAAGACCTCCAAATTACAGAAGAAGTTATTGTTACCTTTAATTTGACACCAAATTCATCTTTTAACTCTTTGAGTGTACCTACAAATTGATACTACGAAGAGTACTTTTGTGTAGAATTTTCCTGATTTCCTAGTTAGTTTTGAACAAACTAATAAACTATCTGTCAAAAAGCAATTACTAATTGAGAAATTGCTTTGTCTGAGCTTTGATTTGACAGAAAAAAATGTCAAAACAACACACAATAAACTAGAATTCAAAGAAAAATTTGCGCTAATCGCTTCTAACCTTAAAACAGCATTTGTGATGATTGATGAAACTAGGTAAGGTATGTATCGGAGTTGTTAAAAGTGCAGTCTTTTCGGTACTGCAGTTAGTTGACTAAGAAGACTAATTTTTTTGAAGTCTTTTAACTTACAAAAGTACTTTGACTACACAGTCAGCAGTCATTACTAAAATACTGACTAAGAGTTAATTAACTGCCGTACTTTTTGACTGTGATCAGTCTACTAGTCAGAAGAAAGTCTTTTTTACTGTTGTGTTTAAATTTTTAGTTAGCCATAATGCAACACTTCCATGACACTTTCCTGTAGGAAAATAGAGCTCTAAAAGTAACTTTAAGTTAAAAGAATACAAAAACCGAACAAAAACTTTCTACTGACTAGAAGACCAGTCAAAAAATACTGCAGTTAATTCACTTTAAGTCAATTAGCTGCTTTCATTAACTATACAGTCAATATTTTAGTTTTTACTGCTAACTGCTTACTTTGCAGTTAAAGTACTTTGTAACAGTATTTAATTGCAGTTAAAATTAAAGTCAATTAACTGTGACTGAATTGACTGCATTACCAATAATTGACTGTAGTCTTTTAGAGCTATGGCATGTATTAACATTTGACGCGGAAGACCACTGAGTTTTTGTTGTTGACAGAAATTTTATTCATATCGAAGAATTAATACTGAATATGCATCTTACCATGCGTCAATCGTGCCAAAAGTCAGACGGGAAGACCTGCGGTTTTTGTGTTACTAATAGTACCTATAGTCATTTTTCACTTCTTATTTGAAATTTTCTGTGGCTCGATTAGTAAAGAATTCTACAAGAATTAGTTTAATCAAAGAACTTCTTTGATACTTGAGTAGCTTCTGTCGATGTTTTCTTTATCAATATTTTTTTCTTCACAAAAAATGTCAATCTTGTTCAACACTATATTCGTTTATCATTGCTTTCAGCAGTTGGTGTAAAATAAACTCAAATCAAACAGCATCTAAGCCCAATGAATCTGACAGGTCCGTTTGATCCGACACACGTCGTTAATTTCTCTCAGAATTCTAGCGGCCAAAGTTGAAAGGTGGAAGATGTGATTTTGTCACTCCCGATTGCTTCGGTTTTTTTTTTTTTTTGTTTTCAGTAAATCTACACACAAATTCATTCATTTGTATTCTTCCAGAGTTGAAAGAGTTATTTCCTAATCCTAAAAATAATGCCCTTCTACCTTTTTGTATATATTGTTGGTAAAGGTATCCAAAAAGTATATATATCACGGCAGATAAAATACTCCTTTTAATAGCTTTGAGGAAATCCAATTTTGAACTTTTCCCAACATTCCATCACATCACACATCCTATGCTGCCATTATCCATTAACATCTTCTATATTTTAGTCTCTATACTGCTTCGTCTTTTGGTTAAACATTTCTTCAAGTGGATATTTCGCAGGAACAAGAACAATATAAAATAGGAAGACCTGACCCAAAAGATGAAGTCATAAATTTTACCCTGAACCCTGGCACTGCGACTATAGAATCCTCACGTATTTACAATAAAAGGTGTGTGTGTCACATTGAACGTCACGAGAGAGATGTTAATAAATAAAAACAAGTGGAGGGACATTATTTCTCTCACTTTGGCTTTTAGTGTTCTTTATACTTCAGGTTTAGTGTTCTTCTTATTTTTGGGACAAGCATTTCTTCGTACGTAATGTTATGTTCTACGGTGACATTTCGTCGCAGGTCGAGTGACAGCAGATACAGTTTATTTTTCTCTCGTCGTGCGTCGCAGTCGTCACCGTGCGTTGGTGTCCTCGATTCGGTACGTACGTGCTTTGTACCGTTTGTTTGTTGCGTCGCAGTCGTTGTAGTAATTTTATGAGTGCGTGTGCTCTTACCTGTTATCTACTTACAGGTGAACTACTTTCTATTGTTGCGTCTCTGCAGGGTGGCATGCCCCCCCCCCCCGACATCCCATTTAACTGATAAGAAAGTGAAATGCGTGCGGAATGATCATCATCATGCCTGGCACGTTTATTTCTATTTCGAGCCTATGAGGCAGCTATTGCTTTGGTGGGCCAGAATCAGAGTGCGAGGACACACTTTGCAGGATATGTTTCTTTACCTGGGTGAATTATTGTCCTGTCATTGTTACCAGCACTTTAACTATGTGTGGCTTGGCTATGGCTGTGTGGTAGTGGCTTTGTCTAATTGTTGTGGAATCCATTTCCATGTTGTTGGGAAGCGCCTCGCCTCGCCTATATCAATTAATCTTGAAGAGTTGATGGTTGTGCTGGGTTCTGGAAGAGTAGCATCACAGCGAGTGTTCTCTCTCCTATCATCAAGATTGACATCGGGACATTGTTGTGGTTTATCCTGGTTAGAGACAGTATCATGCTACTAACAATAAATTGACTCATTGTCTGGATGCTGCCGGAATGATGATGATGTCGACTTGTGTGCGTGTGTGTAGGAACGTTGATAAAAATGATGAGCTAGAGATGGTTGTCTCTCTTGGATTTGGATATGATGATGATGATGGGGTGGGAAAATAACTGGAAAGATGACGATTGTTAGGTTATGTGTGGCGTAAGCAATTCCGGGTAACGAACTCACTTACCGAACGAACCAAGCGCTTTTATATAGCGAAGCGAGTGACCTTATTTCTTGAGAATAGCTATGGCAGAAGAATAATTGATTTTCTTTCATTTTCCATGGATGTGACCATTTGAATTCTATTGTCTTTGCTCTCTAAGGAAGACTATTTTCTTCTATTTTGTTGTTTTTGTTTGGTTCTTTCTGTCGAATCGGATGTGCGATGAGGGATGAATGTTGATTAGATGAATTCTCAATAGAGGATGACATTGTTTCAGGAAAAATAGAAATGGAAATGATGAAGAAATTCTGTGATGTTCGTTCTTGTTGTTCGCTTGAATTGCTACAAATCATTATTTAGTGGATCACGGAGTGTGAATTGTCGTGGATGTGTTATCTTGTCAAGAAATCGTTAGTCAGAGCTCCAATATCTAGGAAAATTTATACATTAATAGATTGTGTTGTCTGTGAGACAGTTTCATTGTTCTAATTTTGTTTTATTTTTTGTATTTTGTCTTAAATTGAAGTTAGGTTAATCATTTCTTGGAAATAAAGTTAAAGGATTAAGACGTGATGATTTTATTATGGTTTCTTAGAAGACTTGCAATGGAAGTGACCTTTCTTATTAACAACAAAAATAAATTCAATGTCATAATGAAAATTCATTTCAGGTAATGATCTGAATTTCTTTAACGAGCGGATTAAAGATTGAATATAATTTGATAACAGCAATAATTGATTTCTCAAATAGATTATAGAAGCCAATATTGCTCATAGAGTAAGCTACTGAATCCATTTGAAAGACTTCCGCTAATTGTAGTGATGGGCCTTGGAATAAATAGCTGAATAGGTGAAGATAAACGTCAGAAATGTATTCCATAATTCTTCATTTCTTACTTTTAAAAAGTGGCTTTAATCTCGGAAGCATATCCAGAAGTCTTCTGAAACTTTTTTATTGACACAAAACTGACAGATATGGCACAATAAAACAGTTTCAGAAGACTTCTGGATGCTTCCTGAACCCACTTTGATGTACCCATTTCAAAAATTGATACCCTATTTTTGTATTACCGATAAGTACGAACTGAACTTATCTTTCATTTGACACCGATTTAACTAACTTTATAAGCTAAGTCGCCGCTTGGACTAATAAAGCTCTTTGTCAAAAATGATTAAGCAATCCCTTTAGATAGTCTTCTAAAAGTCATTATAAGCATAGCCAGCAAGCAGTGGCGTATCTAGCATTGGCGGCACCCGGTGTCATCAATTAAGGATGATAAAAGACGTTTTCTCACTTCGGATTTTTAGCTAATTTTGGTTCCTAGAACTCCTTTCAAGTGCAGCTGTTATCAACTCATCAGCCATTTGTTTCTAAAGACACATTAATCTTTCTATTAGAAATGTTCTTCGATTTTCTAACAACTCTTTTGAATTATTTTTCTTCAATGTAAAACCGAGAAGCCACTGCTTGCAAGATATCACTACCAGAAACACAAACCTAGAAATGATATTAGCTCAGAACGTTGCAGTTTTACAGTACCTACTAGAAGTACTTGATAATTTTTCTGATGGTCAAACATGCAACCAAATGGATCATGTTGCAATCGATGGAAGACAACCTATAGATTAGCTAGCATTGACATAAACTTGCCAGATATCTAAAAATTGGAAAAATTGACTAAGAAACTTTCTAGAAACAAAGTCAGGTTACTATCAAAATTGCTGCAGAAAAGATTCTATGAAATTCGCAGAACTTCTGCCAAGAGACTCAGAATGTGAGCAGGCTCATTCTACTACTACTAAGGGGTGATTTTTTAGCTGGTTTGTTTTTGGCAACACTGGTTTTGACAGCTGACGTGTGTTTAGTGCCTTGTGTCAGTGTCAAACAGCTTCAGTTTGGTTTGCAATAATTTAACCATGGATCGTCTTACAAATGAACAGCGCTTGCAAATTATTGAATTTTACTATCAAAATTCGTGCTCGGTTCGAAATGTTCATCGCGCGCTGCTTCCATTTTATAGTCGGCATTCTCGACCTTCTGAGCAGTCTGTTCCGAAGATTGTGACCAAATTTCGCACCAAATTTACTTTGAAGAAAATATTGCGGCCGTATCAGCTAGTGTGACAGAAGACCGCGAAATGTCGATTCGGCGCCGTTCCCAGCAGTTAGGCCTTTGTTACAGCACTACGTGGAAAATTTTGCGGAAGGATTTGGGCGTAAAGCCTTTTAAGATACAGCTAGTGCAAGAACTGAAGCCAGCCGACTCTTGGAAAGCTGGCCGAGGATCCGCTTTTTTATCGAATAATTGTGTTCAGCAATGAGGCTCATTTTTAGTTGAATGGGTACGTAAATAAGCAAAATTGTCGCATTTGGAGTGAAGATCAGCCAGAAGCATTGCAGCAGCTACCAATGCATCCCGAAAAAGCCACTGTTTGGTGCGGTTTATGGGCCGGCGGGGGCATTATTGGGCCATATTTCTTCAAAGATGATGCGAATCGCAGCGTTACTGTCAATGGTGAACGCTACCGAGCGATGATAACAAACTTTTTTTTGCCCGAAATGGAAGTTCTTGACTTGCATGATATGTGGTTTCAACAAGACGGTGCCACATGCCACACAGCACGCGAAACAATGGCGCAATTGCGAGGCGAGTTTGTTGAACAGTTAATTTCACGTTTCGGGCCGGTCAATTGGCCGCCTAAATCGTGCGATTTGACACCATTAGATTATTTTTTGTGGGGGTATGTCAAGGCTAATGTCTATAGGGACAAGCCCGCTTCGATTGACGCACTGGAAGCCAACATCCATGCATTCATTCGTGAGATACCGGCCGATATGTGTGAAAGAGTATGCCAAAATTGGACTCAGCGGATGGGCTACCTGAGACGCAGCCGCGGTCAACATTTGCATGAAATTATCTTCAAACATTAAATTGCAAGGTTCAAACTATCGATTGAAATAAATATTTCATTCATTTTTTCGAATTTTTTGTGTTTTTGTGTTTTTTTTTTAAAGTCTAAACCTCTTAAAAAATCACCCTTTATTTACTAACTAGGTGCTAGGATATCCCACTAGTTCTAGAAAGAAAGGAAGAAAGCCTCTTGCTTAAGCAAAAGTACAAAACAAAAATTATATAAACTGCGAGTGGGTCAAGAAGATGAAGATTTGCTTAACTACCTTCTAGAATACATTTTTACTGCTATATTTTGCACAGCTGTATCCAAGAAACTGTTGAATCTACAGAAATGGCATTGGGCTCAAAAGAAAGAATATTTTGTGAGTGTGAAATAGTAGAAATGTCAAAAAACTAGCCCTTCATAGCTTAAAAATGGCATTTTTAAAAAAAAGCGTCCAGCGTTCAAAGTCGAAAAATTGGATTAAACATCGGCTTGTAATCATAAACAATTCATGAAAAAATGTACTACTAGTTCTGTGAATGAGAACATTTTTTTTTTTCAGTTATTAAAAAATCTGCATAATGTATACCTAGGAATTTCCACTAGACAATTTCCCAATTTTCACCTCACAACGCTAGATACCGCTTAGTTTAAACGAAGTCCACCGATTGCTACTGGAACAAACTAACTAGTTTTGCTTCTTCCTATTCTTCCTCCAAGTGCTTTCCATTAGGGCCATTGACCATTTAACGATCACCTATTAAGTCCATTACTAAAAAATAACAATGCTAATAGTTTGTTAAGAATTTAATTTTGTTTAAATAAATTATTCATTAAAAAAAAAAACAGCGCCGAGGGAATGCGTCAAACATTTCAAAAATACAAAAAAAAAAAAAGAAAACAACTTCGAACAGAAACAACAATAACGACACCTTTCGACAACTTATAGAAAATTTAACATAAATTAGTCAGCAAAATTATGCTATGTGCCTTGAGTGTGGTTTCCAATGGCGGCAACAACGACGCGAAGCGACACGACAGCGACGCGGTGAAGCATTGAAGGCGATGTGTTTTGTGTTGCATGTGGCGGCAGTGCCACAGCCTAAACGCTACCCTACACGTAATAAATGTTAAACAGGCTGAACGATCATGATTAACATTATGAAACGCGATCGGAACAACTTTTCGTCCCGTCCAAAGAGTTCTGTCGAGGGAGAGAGAATCGGGTATTGGAATGAGTAGAGTATACTTATACTCGGGATTGGCACTCTGCTGGCTCCTCTGAAGTCTGAAGTCATCGCGCATCGAGCTATGGGGTCTTCGGTGTGGCAACATGAGCATTTGGCCGCCTCTCGATGCTTTAATTACATAAATAATCTGCAACTCTTGCCATGTGGATTTATTGGATTTTTATTCGATTTACTTTAAATGTAACACATCCAAGTTGGAATGGATCATACTTGGCCTAAAGGAGGGGGGGGAGGGAGGGGGGGACGAGATATGGGACTTCTTAAAGGTATAATGCTGCACCTATATTGGATCACAGCATGATTTAGCCTTGTTTTGGCCACGATTTTTGTTCGCCGTTATTGCGCTATTAGATGCTGTAAGTGAACGAGTGATAAATGGTATCACAGAGAGGGCAGGGATTCAAACATTGGCATAGCAGCGCCGGCCGATGGCGGGCACACGGGAAACCAGAACGAAGCAGTCATGTATTGGACAGGAGAATTGTGGCTAAAAGAGACATGGACACGGGACAAGGTGGTCCAAAAGGAAATCGTATCTTTTTACCGACCGAACCGTAGTTGACAAACGAACATGATGCAGTTGGATCAAATTTAAGTTTATTAGATAATCAGTATCAGATCGAAATTATGCCGGAGCAGAAGTGATATGTCCCAGGTGGTGTGTGGCAGTCATCAGTGGTCGTAGTGCGGTTTGTGGTATAGTCTAACTATAATCTAAAAAAAGCAAGGGACATGTGGATGTGGAGCATTCCTTTAAAACATACGACTATTATATTTAGCGACAGGCAGGACAGAGTGATTCATTTTTTCTAAATTATGTTTGATATGTTTGATGTAGAGGAAGTGTTTTTTTATTGTAGAATGTACCTGAGGCAAGTTGATTGTACCAATGCAAAGGTACGTATACATAAAAATATGACTGTTGAATGGAAATCTGATGTCAAGACATTTGAAACTATATTCTAGGGTGGTTGGCTAAAAGGACGACAGTTTAGATTGGAAAGATTTTAACATCCGTCGTCGGGTATTCTCATAAATTAATCATTGAGCTTTGGAATGGAATAATTTTTGTATGAAAATTCGTCAAATACAGTTGATCGATAATAGAAAAACATTTTGTCAAACAATCATGAAATTAAACCCGTTCAGTTTATCCACTATCGTGAGTCAAAAGTAAGAGCAGTTCAGACCTCTAAGGTTTTCAACATCATGTAAGAATGGCAGGCTTGATTTTTTTTGCATTTACGAAAAATCTTTAAAAAAGTCTACAATTTTCGAAAAATTGAAATTTTTTTTTTTAAATCCAAACTTTATTTTTGAAATTTTTGATACAAAATAATTTTAAACAAGCTTCGCATAGGAAACTTCATCAAAATCGATTGAGTTGCTTAAGAGAAACTCAAAAATGAAAAATACGGTTCTATAGTAGGTACCGTTATTAACAGTTCAAAAATTAATCCATTATTTCAAAACTAAGGCCTCACAAACAATTAAGTAAATACAATTTTTGTATCAAAATCGTTCGAGCCGTTTATGAAAAAAATTCAACTTTTCCATATTCATTATATGGAGGTACCTTCCGTTAATTTTGGACCCACAAATATCAAAATGTGAAAAATAATTTGTAATTTATTTTTCGAAAAAGATCAAAATAAACAACTTCACGTAGCAATGACTTTTTCAAGAAAGTGTTCTGAACTTTTATTTTTAAATTGAAACCCATAGTTCTGAAGAGTTCCCGATGAATGTTGGAAAGAGTTCTGCAAAATTGAATAAATTGATGGCAAATAAAGATGTCCATTGGCCAAACAGGGAACGGGTCGTTATTCTGTATTAAAAAATTCTGTAGGAGCAAAATTTTGTATCTGAATAAAAAGATTCTGTATGAACATAATTCTGTATTCCATTTTTCTGCTTATTTATTATTCTGTATTTCAAAATTCTGTAATGTTGTATTATGTTTTTCAAAATTCTGCAAATCCATTATTCTTCTTTTAGAAATTCTGTATAATTCTGTTATAAACAGTTGCTTTAATTGTCTGTTGGACAATTTTGAAATCCAGAATTTTGTATTTACAGAATTTTGAATTTACAGAATCTTTAAATACAGAATTTTTAATTTACAGAATTTTGGGATACAGAATTTTGGAATCCGAATTTTGGCACCTACAGAATATTGACCCCAACCCCACTTTATATCACGATCAACTGTATGCAAATTAGCTGGGGACAGGTCCGTTACGTTAGGTCCGTTGGAAACTATACTTCAAAGTTCTACAAATAAAAATATCAAAAATCTGTACTCCAAAATTCAGTAAATTATAAAAGAAAAATAATTTTGAAAAAAAAGTGCGCACTTTTTTTTCATTATCAAAACAATATTTCTTTTATCATTTACAGAATTTTGAAATCCAGAATTTTGTATTTAAGAATTTTAGAAAACAGAATTTTGAATTTACAGAACTTTAAAATACAGAATTTTGGAATCCGAATTTTGGCACGAATTTTGACCGCCACCCGACCAAACATTTTGAAAATCAAAATCAAAAGGATTCTAAAATTATTCTTTTTATGCAGTATTTGGCCAAAGGGCACTTTAATTTAACCTTACTTTACAAATTATGCAGAACTGTTTCTTATAACCTCATAAGGGAATTTAGAACTCTCGATTTTAATTTTAATTTTAATAGAAAAAAGATCATATTTCTTTCGAAAAAGTCTGCGCTCCATCAATCTAACCGATATGATTTTAATTTCAAAAAAGCTTTGATGCAATGTGACTTTCTTATTATTATTGAAAAAAAATGTATCACCTTCTTAAAAGAAACCTTAAGAATTCTGTTCCTCCGAAGTCATAGTAAAAGGAAACACCAATTTCTTTTTTTTTTTCTACAGATCCACTGATCCTCTCACTTACTGTTGATCTACTTTAATTTAAACTCATGTCCCAATTGTTGTGGCAACATAATTGCTTCACTAAAATCATGAATCTAAATTCATCGAAAAGAAAGGAGAACTTTCACTCGATTCTCTTTAAGCCACATTTTGATGACAATTTTTTTCCTTTGGTCCCAAAGGAAGTTAGAAAAATTCTATTTGTCTTTGAAGCAATTTCGAATTGGGAGTATCTAGCCTCCGGTAGCATATACAAATACATACATAAAAGCTAGTTGGGTAAATTGCTTAAAATGACCTTTCTATTGTAAAATGGGTGTTTGTCTCTCTTAACTGTATACACAGTTTTATGTGTGTTGGGAACAACAGTTATACCGTGCAGAGTCATTATAAACGTTCTCTCTATCCTAATCAGGTTAATTGATTAGAGTGGGCTCAACTATTAAACCTAATTGGCTTCTGAAGCTACTTAAGTTTAACCAAAAACACAGAAATAGTTAACGAATTTATTTCATTGGGATTATAATGTTGTATTATGGGGGTCATATGGGGCAGGAGGCACAAGGCAATATAATATATGAAACACAATAAAAACAGCTTAATTTGATGCCCTCAAGTGTAAGAAAGTTATATTTTTTTGTATATTTCATCCAAGTTAGAAGTCATAATGCGGAAAACATCGAAAATGGGTCACAATGCGTGTTAAATTGCGGGTGGTAGCATAACGATGTGGCATTTATGGTTCAGAGAATTTAATTTAAGGGATAAGCAAGAGTCTATGTGGTCTATAAAGTCTGTTGGTTTTTTTTTTTTTGGTATTCATGATGTGATATATTTTTATTTGTTTTGGGAATTAAACCAAAAAGAGTGTACCGTACAGGTGAAGGTATAACTTATTGAAAATTCAGGTCTTGTAGCTCATTAGAAAATGTTTTAGGAGGCAAATGAATCAATTTTTCTATTGTTGACTTTGATGAAATTTTTTTTTTCCTTTGAAACGAAATGACTAAAGGCTGGTTCATTAAATCACAAATGTGTAGAATGGTCGAAGAAATTCTTGAGGAGACAAATTTGATTGGCCGTTTCCGAAGAACTAGCTGGTATACAGAAATCGCTTTTGAATCGCAAAATGAGCAGGAAATTTCATCTGCAATACGTAATTTAAATTTTATGAAATAAAAACCGCTAGGTAAGTAGTTTTTAAGAAAATAATTAGCAGCTAGAAGTGTTGTTGATTTTATCCACCTTGATTTTGTTAATGTGAACACTTAAACGACCGACGCACGGAATGTCCGGTAAGCCAGACGGTTTTCAAGCCCTGTCAGTTTGTCGTCCGATAAGCTCATTAATGGGACCGTTCTCATAAAAACGCGTGATGTGTATTTTATCGAGCTGTAAGTTGAATACGGTGACGTTGCCGTTTGTTTAAAGACCGGGTAAGCAATGTTACTGTTCTTTTCTGCGGGCATACTTTACTCTGACAAAATAGGCAGCGTCTACTGGTTTAAACAGCTTGCAAGCTAATCCGACATCTTTAATACCTCTATTAGGCTTTAGTTTAGAAATAATTCCATCACTTTGCAAAGGTTGGCGGGGTACGGTAAACGTTAAAAAGCTGAGTAGTCTACTTGCCTTTGGGATTCGAAATACTATTGCTGTCTTACGGAAATGATTTTTTCTTTAATGTTTTAACATTGACGTAACTTCGGTGTTATCTTGGTTGTTTTTTAAGCTTCTATTGGGGGTCTAGGTATACTATTGCAAGAATCTTTTTACCTTCTTTTATAATAACTTTCGGGTCTTTATTACTGCAATAGCATCTCTTCATTTCTAAGACATACGTGTGTCATGTTGTTCCCATATTCTGTCCCTATAGAGCTCATTGCAGCTTTGCAGCCGCATATTGAAAGCTTTCTGTTCAGCTGCATGTGCTTGCTTATAATTTTCAGCAATCCGAGAAACGCAAAACATTATCCTTGGCAATGTTTCAATACTTTCTGCTTGTGGCATAGGGTCTCTAAAGAAGTTATTCAGGACTCGATTAAAAAAATAATCAATCAGCTTTTAGAATTTTAACCTTCAAACCTCATCAAACAATTAAGTTGTATTGGTAGTTGTGTGAATATCCAGAAACTTTGTCTTGCCTATTAAGAGGTAGGAGTCCAAGTCAATGTTAGCTTTTCGAAGGAGGATCATCTTGTTTTATGCGTTCTATCTACAACAACATTTCACCCTTGGAGCAAAGTCGATTAGCCTGAATCAGAGAAAAGTAGCTTTCTAACCTCAGTTCGAAACAAAGCTTCTTTTCCCTGGGCGTTCAGATCGAAGTTGCTGCTCTTTTATGGCAGAATTCATCCCATTTCAGAAGGCGTTTATGACTAGGTCTTACAGCGGTTTAGGGTCTCCGCTATTTATTTGGATATAAAGGGTGATTTTTAAGAGGTTTAGAACTTAAAAAAAAAAAAAAACACAAAAAATTCGAAAAAAAGAATGAAATATTTATTTGAATGGATAGTTTGAATCCTGCAATTTAATGTTTAAAGATAATTTCATGCAAATGTTTACCGCGGCTGCGTCTCAGGTAGCCCATCCGCTGAGTCCAATTTTGGCATACTCTTTCACACATATCGGCCGGTATCTCACGAATGAATGCATGGATGTGGGCTTCCAGTGCGTCAATTGAAGCGGGCTTGTCCCTATACCCCCACAAAAAATAATCTAATGGTGTCAAATCGCACGATCTAGGCGGCCAATTGACCGGCCCGAAACGTGAAATTAACTGTTCACCAAACTCGCCTCGCAATTGCGCCATTACTTCGCGTGCTGTGTAGCATGTGGCACCGTCTTGTTCAAACCACATATCATGCAAGTCAGGAACTTCCATTTCGGGCAAAAAAAAAGTTTGTTATCATCGCTCGGTAGCGTTCACCATTGACAGTAACGCTGCGATTCGCATCATCTTTGAAGAAATATGGCCCAATAATGCCGCCGTCCCATAAACCGCACCAAACAGTGGCTTTTTCGGGATGCATTGGTAGCTGTTGCAATGCTTCTGGCTGATCTTCACTCCAAATGCGGCAATTTTGCTTATTTACGTACCCATTCAACCAAAAATGAGCCTCATCGCTGAACACAATTTTTCGATAAAAAAGCGGATCCTCGGCCAGCTTTCCAAGAGTCGGCTGGCTTTAGTTCTTGCACCAGCTGTATCTTAAAAGGCTTTACGCCCAAATCCTTCCGCAAAATTTTCCACGTAGTGCTGTAACAAAGGCCTAACTGCTGGGAACGGCGCCGAATCGACATTTCGCGGTCTTCTGTCACACTAGCTGATACGGCCGAAATATTTTCTTCACTACTCACAGTACGTAAACGTGTTGGTGGTTTAATGTCCAACAAAGTAAATTTGGTGCGAAATTTGGTCACAATCTTCCGAATAGACTGCTCAGAAGGTCGAGAATGCCGACCATAAAATGGAAGCAGCGCGCGATGAACATTTCGAACCGAGCACGAATTTTGATAGTAAAATTCAATAATTTGCAAGCGCTGTTCATTTGTAAGACGATCCATGGTTAAATTGCAAACCAGACTGAAGCTGTTTGACAGTGACACAAGGTACTAAACACACGTCAGCTGTCAAAACCAGTGTTGAAAAAACCAAACCCACTAAAAAATCACCCGTTACTATGATACAGAAAAGATAGCTATTTTAAGGATTTCAAAAAATAATTTAATAATCCTTTAAAAATTAGTTATTCCCTTTCCTACACTTCTCCAGTAACCTATAACTCCTAGAATTGAAAATCAACCTTTCTCATTTTCAACTTCATTCAAATTATTCTTTGAAATTCGACCAAAAATTAACCACATACAATATCAAAGTTTCTAGAACACATTCGGCATCAGCATATAATGCGAATGTTTCGTTCAAACCTCAATTTCCAACATGAGGTTGAGGTGTTCTGGTTCTGAAAACAAAATATTATAATCAAGTGCATCCATCCCAGCAGGTCCAATTAAACGTGAACACAGGATCCATAGGGGCACTTGGATGTGCTACATCAGCAGAAAACATTTTCATTTCACCCACACTACAACTAACAGTTGACCCATCGTGCGTCCGTCGCGTCGTCGTCGTCGTCGTCAACCATCACCTGGCCAGCTCTCTGGATTTTGCTGTGTTTGGTGTTGTTCGCTTTCAGGCTGATTGCATTTTTGTTTTGCTGTGACAGCATCCAGCGTGTGGCGTCATCTCGTCACAAATATTTGGGTCATTCGCTAACTAATTAAGTGGGCGGAACCCCATCGTCAACTAACCAGCAGCAATAGCATTTTAAGTGCGTGCGTACCATGCGTTTGTCACAATAAAGTCGTCAGTCGCCACAAGAGATATACCACGCAAACGTAGGCGTCCGTCATACGGTTTACAATTTTTTTCCTATTTTTTTTTTTTTTTTTTGTGGTTAGTTCTGACACTTTTCATTTGAAGATACACCCGCCTATTAGTATGGACCCAAAACCGACCCCTACAAAATTCCACACTTAAGAGAGGAATCTTTAATTTTTGTTTTTTTGTTTGTTTGTTTTAGGGTCGAGAGGGGGAGAGAGCTTATTTTTATACTAATTTACTTGTTATCGAGCAAGACATAATGGCCACTCAACGTTAATGTCATGGCGCCCGCCGTTGTCACAAATCGACAGCAAGTCATCAAGCTCAATGGCAGCTGTGAGATGCGATGAATGAAGCTAAAGGCTAGAGGCTAATTGAATTGTGGAAGACGTTGTCATGTTTATTTATTTTTTTTTTTACGCAAATTTCGATCAACTTAAATACGTTCGGTAATGTTTTTAATCATTAGAACATTGGTGTTCTGTCAAGTTTGATTTTCTTCCTTTTTTTTCTATTTTCCATTCAAAAAATGTCTAAGTTGTAAAAATACTGTGATTGGGAAACTCACATGTTGGCATATATGTTTTTGAAAAACTTTTTGTTTTTTTCTTAGATTTTGTATAGACGTCAAAGAAA
This sequence comes from Meliscaeva auricollis, assembly GCA_948107695.1. Classification (NCBI taxonomy): domain Eukaryota; kingdom Metazoa; phylum Arthropoda; class Insecta; order Diptera; family Syrphidae; genus Meliscaeva; species Meliscaeva auricollis. The sequence continues at coordinate 26,261,566 of OX403619.1, read as the reverse complement.
AAATAAGAAGGGAGGGAGGGGGGATAAGGAAGGACCTTTCATTGTAATGTCTTTACTAATAGAAATTTGTAAAACATTTTTTTTTTTTCTTCGAAGGCTGAGTAGAGTATACTCTTGTGAATACTTGTTCTACTTTTGGGGCCCAACTAACAAATTCTAGTTCCCAGCTAATTGAATTATAAAAACAAGTTAAGTTGGTGTCTTACTTGTTAATATTGTTTTACAATAATTATAACCATGGTGCACTTTTATTTATGAACAACTTTTTGAAGTTATACTTCATTACCAGCGTTTATATAGAAACATTCAACACATAGATTTTTTCACCCCATTATTACTGTTTTTTTTATTTACACAGACACTATAAGTAAGCAAAGAGTAAACACACACTTACATCTTATACTGGGCATGTTTTGTTTTATTTTACATTTTGTGTGGAACACAATAAATTTATTAAATTACAGATGTCAGCCATTGTTATTTTCTACACTATAAGTGATAGAAAAAAACTAGATACACCAAAAGATAGGTGGTCTAATGGAAAGTTCTAATACGAACGGATTTTTTTGAAATTTAGGGTGAAATGGGGCAAAAGACAAACATTTTTTTTGTACATCTCGAAAAGTATAAGGGTTAGAATTATGAAATAAATTTAATTGAATAGATAAATTTAAATAATGATGAGTTTTTGTCAAGAAAAAAATTCTGAAAATTCAACTTTTCAATTTAAAAATTATTTTTCAATATCAAATATTTTTTTAGACGTTTGAAAATGATGTAATTATGGATACAGTTGATAATTTCTTGTAAAACTAATTATGTACATTGAAAGATAATAAGAACATAATTAGGCATCTAAGGCCGCGGCCACGCAGTAAGCGGCTGAGCGGCTAAGCGGCTGAGCGGCAAGCGTCTGAGCAGCAGCTCTAAGCCACGTATGGCCAGGCACTGAGCGACTGCTTTTGAGCGATTAGTATTTAAAATGCCGTTGTCAAGAACATTTCGCCGTATTTTACTGTCGGAAAATCGTTTGTATGTGTACAAATTACTTAAACGTATACAAAAAAGGAGACGATTTGGTGTTCATCCGATTTACCAATTAAGATCGGAGATCGGAGAATTCAATCATTTATTTTTGAATCTACGAAAATTTCCAGATAGATTCTGGCAATATCTACGTATGTCTATCGAATCTTTTGACTTGCTGCTTGAAAAAGTGCGTCCTAGATTAATAAAACAAAGAATTGCTATTTCTGCAGACCAAATCACAAATTTCACCAACTTCATTCCATAGTTTTTGAGTAATATTTTTATTTTTAAAATTGGCATTTCTATCTTGCCATAAATCAGGTTGAGATTGCACACACGAAATTAATAATTCAATGTTTACTTTCGCCATCTTTACTTCTTGCCGCTCAGAAAATTACTAAAAATTAAAACAGGTTTGGTTGCTGAGCGGCGCCGCTTAGCCGCTCAGAATTTTGTTTCGCCGCTCGCTCATTGCGTGGCCGATTCTATGTGATTTCATATGTTTAATATTTTTTTTTCCGCTCTGCCGCTCAGCCGCTTACTGCGTGGCCGCGGCCTAATACGGATTTCATATAAAATGCTCCATAATGTTTTTTTTAGCTTTAAAAAGCAAATACGTTTTTGAAAGTTTACGTGGGTGGTTTAATTGATTTTAAAAATCAGGGAATAACGCAACAAATATTTTGTCAAAGATGCTTTTAGGCTTATTTATATGTTGTCTATAAACGTGTGAAAAAATAAGATTTTTAAACATTTTTTTAATGAATAACAGTAAAAACAAGATTTTTCAGTCCAAGTTTTTTGACCGTTTAAAACTGTATTTTATTTTTATCTTTTTTATTTTTATATTTTTAAACTTGAAATTTACACAGCCATTGGATATTAAGTAAATGCATTTTTGTACAAATTTCGACAATTTTCTGTAGGTTGTGAGCCGACATAACGTTAAAAAGAGTTTCGTTTACGCGGTGCTTAATTTCTATGTACATAAGCCTCATAAAACTATGATTCAACTTTATTGAGCATCACGATCAAATTATCTTTATTTTGGTAATACATATCACAAATAATTGTACAAAAGCTTCACAAACTTAAAAATAGTTTTACCGAAATTCAACAAAATTCAACTAAACTCGACCAGCCACCAGTGGATTTAAAAAAAACTTAAAAAATACCTGTAAAAAAAACTAACTAATGTAAAAAATGGTAAATAATGGTAAAACACAACAATCGACAATTTTCTTCAGAGCAGTCAGCAAAGTTTACGCTGTCATCAAAAGCCTCAACGGCTTTCGCTGGTAATCAACTTTTTTCACCAGCAATCAAACACATTTCGCTGGCATAAACGCCTTTCGCCTGCAATCAACTGCTGACAAACAACATCTTCCACTAGTATCAATTTTTTTTTCGCAAACAATCAACAGTTTTCATCGGCAATTAACTTTTGGATTTGATATGTTATCGAATTTTGGTTATTCCTCCAATCCCAAAATCTGCTATCGGCTCTTGGTCTAACAGCTTTTGCTGGAATCAATGCTTTTCATCGGCAATCACCGGTTTTCACCGGCACCAGCGAACATCAACACATTTCACTGACAATGGCTTTCCCCGACAATCAACAGCTTTTGCTGGCATCGAAGGCGTTCAGCAACAATTGACGGGTTTTTCAACCGACAATATTAATAAATTTTGCTGGCATCAACGGCTTTTGTCGGAAATCAAACTATATTTTCACCGGTAATCAAATGGCTTTTGCTAAGCAGTTTTTGCCGGCACTCAACAGCTTTCGTTATGGAAAAGAAGAATAGGGAAAAATCTGCTAGAACGATCTTGCCTTTTTGGGTTGTGGTGAATGTGGATGGCCGTTTATTCACGTCACCTTATATGGTTTTAACACTGCAGTCGATAGGTACATTAAATTTAATAACTCATTTCACACTTATGGAATATTTTCGAGATAATTCAAAAATTCTTAATACTACCTATGATCTCGTTACCAGCTATTTTACTCACGTAAGTAACAAAACCATAGCCTAAGTCAAATTCATTACAATTTCGCTGGACTTTTATGTAATATCCAACTGAAACCTCAGTCCTTCTCCTTTACTGGAACTGATTTAATATTGTTGCAAGTTGTTTGAAATTTTTCAAAATATCTACTTGATAGGTCGGTCATTCCCAATAATTCCTGCTGACAGCAAAATTAATTGAAATTTGTATTAACATTCCGATGGAAAGGAATATTCATTTTTGAAACTCAATTGACTGTCAGTCTACAAGTCGTGCTCTGAAAACTATCGACTATAACTGAGTGACTTATTAACCTATACCCAGAGTGTCTGCCCAGCTAACACTCTTTCAAATACAATGCTTTGCCGCACTATATAGAGTACCTACTCGGACTCACATACGTTTTCCACTACGATCAAATTTACACAAACGACCTAACAAAAAAGTGTAAAAAGTGAACGTTTTTATTGCGTTAGCGCCCAACTGAGTTTAAAAGGTGCCACCAGCTTCCATTGGAAAAATTATTACTGCACACGCTTTTGAGAAGGTGATTCAATCCACACCACACATATTCTATTAAGCGTGTAGCATGTAGCGTGGCCAATCGCCATATAGCCCACCCGAACCGTATACGAGTCCTAAATCCGGTTTTATTTTATTGAAAAATACATTTTTTTTCTACTGCATAAATTTAATTAAAATCTCAATCAAAATGTGGAGCGTTTCCTGTGTGTGTGAAACGATTGTGAAATCGATCTGGATAGCGAATTATGCAATTCTGCCAATGCCAATATATTTTACAACCAATACCGAATGTATGCCTATACTATCTCGCCGCTCTACCATAGCATCGCCCCCGCACGAAATTTAATATAATTTTATGTATGTATGTGTGTTCGGCTATATGGTACATTCGACAATGGTACAGCATTCATTTTGGAAAAAGGATTTATGCCCGAAACGACAATGTAATCGAATATTTACGAATCACATACACATAGTCCCTGGGGGAGCAGGACGAGTTGGAGTTGGAGTTGGAGGATTGAATAATTTGTTCATATCAATCGACAATCACACACATTCGAATTGATACTGTGTGTTCAGTGTGTTGTTTACCGCTACAATAAAAAAACAACAACGAAACCAAAAACAAACAAAAAAATTCAATAGAATGAATTGTGCAATAATCACAATTGACAGTTTGACGATATGGAGTTTTAAATTTTCCATGTGTTTTTCTTTTATTCTGATTTTGTTGCATGATGATGATGATGATGATGATGATGATTCCTGGATGTGGTTATAACCAAAGAAGTTGATCGTCGTCGTCGTCCTCGTCGAAAGGGAAAGCGTCATGATGTTGGCTGGCTTATGGAACTTTTCAGAATGTCACTCATGTCAATTTGGATTTTCTAGATTGTTTTTTTTGATGCGCCTTTAATTTGACATCCTATCGGAAAGATTAAGGTTGACAGGAAGAATTCTGATTTGAATTAGATTGAATGACGGAGGCAATCAAAATTCTATCGTGTTATTTGTAATTTTCTTCAACGATACATAATTTACATATATTTTTATGCATCTCTTGGGAATCGTATCCAAATTGAACAAACAGACAAGATGAAGAAATTGAAAGTGTGTTTTTTCAACAGGTAAATATTTTTTTTTTTTTTGCAAACAAAAGACTTCTTAGAGTTTTTCAACATTCTTGTAAAAAGCATGTGGTTATGTTATGCTAAATCGACGTGATTGTTTCTTAAAAGGGCAAGATAATTTTCTACAGAAATAATTTCAAATACCTAAACAAAAATAAACAAAATTAAAAAAAACAACGGCAGTACTTACTTGGTATACTCGCAAATGTGGCGTTTATAATTTAAAACTTGCTTAGGTCAATTTCTTCATTTTATGGAGCAAGATATTAGATTAGAATGTTTGGACAAAATTCACATTGAGACAACAAGCCCGAGGGAGCACGAAAAGTAGGTGATCTAGTGTATTGAGGGTTGCACCGACACACAGTAGTTCCCAGCTGAAAAAAAATAATCAAATTAAGAAAAAAAATAAGATTAATTAAACATTAATTTAAGGTTCTATAAATTTAGACATTTGAAAATGATGTTATTGTGAATAAAGTTGCTAATTTCTAGAAAAACTAATTATGTACATTGAAAGATAAGAAAAAAAAGGTGTGTGTCCTCATGTACGCGTACGCGTTGTAGCCAAATATTTCATCTAAATTTAAACATCTCAATCTTAAAAATCCGACAAAAAAAAACAAAAAAGTTACAAATTTTATAAGCGAACCATCTCGAATTTATTTGTGAGGCAATAGTACCGTTCTCCACTGGTCGTCAAATTCTGACGACAAAACAGACAATTTTGTTGAATTTTGTTGAATTTCTTATAAAACTCTTTTCAAGTTTTTGAAGCTTCTATAGTATGTACAGTTATTTCATATTTTCATAATTGTATGAGGCTTATGTAAATAGTAATTGAGCACGTAAACAAAACTCTTTTTACCGTTTGTCGGTTCACAGAGTGCAGAAAATTGTAAAAGTTTGTACAAAAATGCATTTACTCAATATCCAATGGCTGTGTAAATTTTAAGTTTAAAAATATGAAAATAAAAAATATAAACATAAAATTTAGTTGGGAACGGTCAAAACACTTGAACTGAAAAATCTTGTTTTTACTGTTATTCATTGAAAAAAAAAATGTTTAAAAATCTTATTTCTTCAAACGTTTATAGGCAACACATAAACCTAAAAGTCATTTTGACAAAATATTTTTCTCGTTATTCCCTGATTTTTAAAACCAATTAAACCACCCACATAAATTTTCAAAAACGTATTTGTTTTTTAAAGCTCAAAAAAATCCTTTATGAAGTATTTTAAATAAAATACGTATTAGAATCCCAATTTTTTTGTTCTTATCTTTCAATGTGCATAATTAGTTTTTCAAAAAATTATCAACTTTAAATTATTATCAACCATAATGACATCATTTTCAAATGTCTAAAAAAATATTTCATATTGGAAAATAATTTTTAAATTGAAAAGTTGAATTTTTAGAATTTTTTTCTAAACAAAACTCATCATTATTTCAATTTATCTATTCAATTAAATTAATTTCGTAATTCTAACCCTTATACTTTTCGAGATGTACAAAAAGTTTTTTTTTCTTTTGCCCCATTTTACCCTAACTTGCCGGTGGAATTTCAAAAAATCGTATCCGAACCTTACATTATACCACCTATCTTTTGTTGTATTTAGTTTTTTCCTTTCACTTATAGTGTAGAAAATAAATCAGTCAGACTATTAATAACAATGGCCGACATCTGTAAATTAATAAATTTATTGTGTTTCACACAAAATGAAAAATTAAAAAAAAACAAATCCAGTATAAAATGTAAATGTGTTGTTACTCTTTCTCTACTTAGAGTGTCTGTGTGAAAAAAAACAGTAATAATGGGCTCAAAAGATCTATGTGTTATTACTTGTTTAATATTTTTATAATCTCTGGCAAAGAAGTATAACTTCAAAAATATTAAGGCGTCTAATACGGGTTACATATGTATATGTATATATTCAAATTGCTGTTTTTTTGAGCTTTAAAAAATCCATACGTTCTTGAAAGTTTATGTGGGTGATTTGATTGATTTTAAAAATCGTGGAATATCGGGAAAAATGTTTTGTCAAAATGACTTTTAGATTTGTGTGTTGTCTATACATGTGTGATGAAATTAGATTTTTAAACATTTTTTTTTTTTAATGAGTAACAGTCGCAACGATATTTTTTAGTCCAATTTTTTTGACAGTTGCCAACTGAGTTTTATTTTTATATTTTTTACATTTTCAAACTCGAAATTTACACAACCATTAGAATAATATCTAAATAAATTTTTGTACAAAATTTCACAATTTTCTGTAGTCTGTGAGCCGAGATAAAGGTAAAAAGAGTTTTTTTTCGCTGCGCTTAATCACTTTTTATACTCAAGCCTCGTAAGATTACGATTCAACTTTAATAAGCATCACGATTAAATTACCTTAAAATTGATATATCGCACAAAACTGTTAATTAGGGTGGTCCACAATATCAATTTGTTGGTATAAAAGTAATTGCAACAATCCTGTGTTTTAGTTTTTCTCAAAAAAAATCGAATAACGGAAATATGATGAATTTTTCCACAATTCTTAAGTTTTTTCCGTTTATATCATTCTATTGGGTCAACTGATTTCATTCAAAACTTGTCACCAGGTTGTACTCATCATTTTAAAAAGCATTGGTTATTTAGTTTTTCAAAAAAAAAAAAAAAATTGAACAAGAAAGTCCGCCAAGCCTCCAGTAGTGGGTATGAGGGCCAGGCACCTTTAAAGGAGGGAAAATAAAAATAAAATTTAATAATGTTAATTTATAACTAATAATTTTTGCTTTTTATTACCAGGGACCCCCAAAGTTTCAAGAAATCAAATATTAATTTTGAAAATTTTATTTGATAACGAATATTTTTAGCTATTTATGCTCTCTTAAGTCTTCTGAGTAAATTTATGAAAGTCTGCCAGGTGTGTCAGGTGGGGGCCAGGGACCTCTATTTTACTGCAAGATACTATAAACCCGACTATGACCATAAGTTTGAAATTCAAGTACCTATTCAATTCAATCGAAATACATAAAAGTCAACATCTTTCCGGTATGCCGTATAAAATGCGTACACCATTTCTAAGGATGACTTATTGTCATCAGTCATTCTCATTACCTAAATAAGCTTCATTCAATGGAAATCAATAACAAATACTTTTTGGGTTTAAAAACCCACAAAATAAGATCTTAGGATGGTCGTTAAAAATGACAAAAAACTTCCATTACTGCATAATGAAAGCATTTTCTAACGAAGCAATCCTATCATTACCATGTATACTCTCATCTAAACTCCATCGAAGGACCTTATAATAATGCCACGAGTCAGTATCATAGAATTAAAATCTCTAAGTAGCATTCAAAAGCATTTTCCAGTTGAAATACGCTGATTAGAGTACCCACGTACGCTCTTATATGCATACAAAATCATTACATGAACATTTTTATTCATCTATGAATCGCAGGATAAGCTCTCATCATCCTTAAAAACGATACCGGATATCGTAACCAAGCGATACACCAAAAGCTAAAGACAACTTTTTTAATAGAATCAAAAAAATAATAATAAACTCACATCACGTCCTTTGAAAATGCACCCGATAACAAGCAATTCATGAGTACGCTTCTAGAATTTGACAATCGACCCTCTCCATACCATTCCAAGGACATATTCTGCATCACAGAGAGGATTAAGGTATGCTTCTTTCTAAGAGACCTTCATGCACATTTGATTGCCCAATTTAACTCCCTCAAACCCGCAACAGGATATTGCACACATTCTAATCCTTGCAACTTACCTTGTATCCTTGGTATTATAGGATGTTTCTCCCGTTTGCATATTTCAAAGCGATGCGATGTGCATCTCCGAACGACTCGACATACCATTTTATAGCCACTTGAATCAAGAGTTCATTTAGCGTTTATGTTGCAGCAAAACTGCTTCTTAGCGACTATCATTTGTGAACAAAAAAAAATAAATATAAAAAAGGAAGTCATAAAGTTCAAAGAGTGCATAAAATGTTAAACCTGAATATATAGAAACTTGTTCCGTTACATTCCAGACAATGTATAGAGGAGGTACCTCTTACCTTCAATTTGACTGTTCCAATCGACCTGGCGCAGATTGAAAATCTGTCAAACTGAAGACCTCCAATGCCGGAACCATCAGTTATAGCAAATTGCAATCAAATGCAAAACAAGAAAATTCTACAGAAGACCTTTTTTCTCATTTGATCGACCGACCGACCGACCGAGCGAGCGAACGACGCGACGCCATTGTTGGGACAAAATTTCAACCAACGCAACGCAAAGACGAACGCGCCGCGGCTGAATATGCGATAGCAAGATTCGATGAAGACACGTCACGGACGATTCGTCTCTAAGTTATCTAGATCTCAGAAAGAATCTCCGTCGAGGAGCCTCCTCAAGCTTAAAGGTTACCATAAAACTGCGATCCGCACGCCAAAAGCGGGGGAGTCAGCAATGAGTGATGAGCTCCTTACATTCCTCACCCGGACCGTTGCCCGTTGCCACAGACGAAGTGAATTCAAATCTAAATCCAACTTCAAGACCGCGACAGCAGACATTTGTTTCAGCGCGCTTCTCCGTCCGTCGCGTCGCGTCGTCGTCGGTATCTTGTAGTTTTGTCATTCTTGTGTATCTTTGTATCTTTTTATGACTGAGGATGATGAATCCACAACCTGTGTGGATGGAAATTATTATTACTCTTGTGTACCGGTTAAGGTTTTGGGAAGATCGACCGCCACCGCCACAGCGCCGCCGCAACTGCCGCTGTGTCTCAGCTTCAGTTCGCGGTAAATTTATCGGACGCTTTTTGCATTGCTAATGATATCGCGTTTGCTATAGCAAGCTGGATGGGAACGAAACTGGGATGGCGGCGGCTTAACAAGTCTTTTGAAGTGTAGCTTAGGGTTAGCCTGGTTTTCTCTAATCTTCTGCAAATGAGTAATAAGTGCGCTCGGTCGTTGGCTGGCACAATAAAAATAAAACTGAATACGGTTTCTATCTTTTGCGGGCGGATTAGGGCTCAACAAGACACACGATCAATATTGTGTGTCCGGTGGCGGGACTTTTTTGTGATTTAGCGAGAGAGATGACAAAGCCGCACAGACTTTACTCCACCATCTCAGGCTCTATACGCTTATGAGAAGACTAATTGATGGGAACCGCAAACCTATTAAATGTTGTCATTTTCATCAAAATGAATTGAAATTCAAGCAAATTTAATGGATTGTTATCTGTCAGCTTGGAGGGATTGATGTCAGACGGGGCAAAATAGAGACATCATGATTTGAATAGTAATTTCGAGAGATCATAATTTTTTTTATTATATGAAGAATGAAAAGCCTTTTTGAAAGTGAGCAATGTTCGTATTGAATGGGACTCTTGTTGGTTAACTTAAAGTGAACTATTATTACAAGTAACGAGTGTATAGGATAACAAGAAACAATGTGCAATGACTTGTAATTTATTTTGAATCATGCTGAGATTGATGGTGGAATACAAATTAGAGGTATGATGACATGAGTCATTGCAGTAATTTTGATGAATTGGATGAGAAACCAGACTTGAAGTCAAGAACCGCAAATTTTCTTTATGGTTTTAGAAACATTTAGCCAAAATCACACTACGCAAAGATTCAATTCATCAGAAATGTTTTCATCTGAACAGATTTTACAGATGAGTAAAAAACATTTGATTTAAGTTTGGCAATCCTTATCAGTAATCCAAGTTTGATGGAATAAAAAAACAACTTTTTAAACTAATTTAGAATTAAAATTAAATTAAAATTAAATTAAATCTTTGCCACCGTTTAGGAGTTTAGAAAAATAATGTTCCTTCCAGATCCTTAGCATTCTACTTGGCAAGCTTTTGTTCTGCGTAAGTAAAATTTTCGAACATCCCCCTGTTACACAGTGGATTCATTAAAAGGCTTTAAAAAAGCTTGAAAAATAAATAAATACCTACAGATTTAACAATATAATTTAAAATCTTACAACAATGTATTTTTTTTTTGTGATTTTATGTAAGGTAAGTAGTGAGGCGGCTTAGCGAAATAATTGTGCACTCCATCGTTGGTAGTACTCCATATAACAGTGAATTTGAGATATTTGGCCATTTTGGATTCCATCTGAGAGGGAATATACACTAGTTTTTTTAAATGGCACATTCAATTTGAATTTTATTGTACAAGAAATTAAATTTTCTTGCTCATTATCAGTGGCGAATTGAGGGGAGGGGGCTTATGTCCCCAATTTTCCAAAATCGTGATATTATTTACGTAATTTCATCATAATAATTTACATGATTTACTTAATTTTTTCGTAAATCTTAGAGATTTAGAGGAGGGTCAGGTACTAGACCCCCCCCCATTTTTTCTGAGCCCCTCCCCAAATTTTTTTTATGGACGGTGGGTACCTACCATTTCCGTAGTGTTTTTTTTTTACCTTAGAAAAAAACACAATTTATCCAACAGTTTTTTGATGCACTCATTTATCTTATATCTTCCCTCCCAGATGGAATCCAAAGTGGCCCAACATCTTAAATTCACTTTTATAACTATGAAAATTTCATGCTTTCTTCTCAAAGCGCACAACGGATACCCTTTTTTCACTGCTAAGCTGCCTCACTATAAAGTTATTCTACAGTTTGGTTTTGAAAAAAGATATGGCACGACATTTTGGTGGCAAACTATGATTTTTAATAATTTATTCGATGAATTTGTCATTCGATGAATTGTCATTCGAAGAATTGTTGTTCGGTGAATTGTTTTTTCGATCAATTGTGTTCGATGAATTGTAATTCGACGAATTGTTTTCGACGAATTTTCCGCAAATCCTGTAAAACTTGTCATATAGCAGGTGGGTCAGCTAGTTAAAAAAAAAAAAATTAACTTTAGGCAACTCTAGCAAAAATTATTTTTTTTTTTTTTTTACACTCCCTAAACAACTGTATACCTCTTATGTGCCTTGCCGATGCGGTAAGTCAACCCTTTGTTAGTTTTGAAGACTATAATAATTAAAAAAACAAGAAATGTGCAGTTTTTTTTAAAAAAGTAGTGGCTAAGCGCCGGTTATTGCAATCAGGAAAACGAATCGGGAAACATTTTCTAATGGATTTTTATGTTGTTTTCACTCGTTTTAAAAATACAAAAACAACATAAATTGATAACAAATAACTAAAAGATGTTTTGTGAAAAAAAAAATGTACAATTGAATAACCAGTTTTTGGTTAAAAATGTGTGTTTATTTTTTTGCCTGACACGAAAATTATTTTCGTATTTGGAAAATAAGTAAATACATTTTTAACATAAACCTTTTGCTTGATTTAAACATTTCTTTTTACAAAATCTTCTTTGAGTCATTTTCTCAAATATCTTTCTTGACGTTTTGACTTTTAAACGTGCATATCCCGTTTTGTAGATTTTTTACATTTTGTATTTGAAGAGCGTTTTTGAAAAACTCAACAAGTGTTTTTCTTTATTTTTTTTTAGGGGATGTTTTTTTCCTTTTTGTATCGGATAAGATAATTTTATTCATTTTGATTCCCACGTTTATTTGATGTTGAGTCCAAGTTGACTTTGTTTCTTCTTCTTTAACTTTTCAAAACTGCTCTACCAATAAAACAAAGTTGATCTGCAAGGTCGAACCATCGAACTTTATTGAATCAACATGAATTTAAAAAAAAATATTTCCCATCAAATCAAATTCATAAATAAATCAATCAGAAATTTCCTGTGCTACACATGAGTTCTCATATTCAAATGACGCAACTCAAAGAGTTTATTGAAAAAACCCATTGAGTAAGAAAACAACTGTCAAAAAAAAAAAAAAATCAACAACAACAACTTTGCAATCAACCATCATGACAATCTCCTAACTTTGAATATATTGATCAATCAAATCAATAGATTTGATCAGAGAGAAGAAAAAATGAAACAAATTTACTACCCATCCTAAGCCTTTAAATAACAACAACAACCAACAACAACAACAACAAATAAGTACAACAATCAACTACTAAACTTCAACAATCTATCCGCCAACAGTAACATTTCGCTTAAGGACAAATTATTTCTTCGAATCGTATAACTGCGCTGCTGTTGCTGCTGCCGCTATTTCGTTTCATTAATTTGCATGCGGAATTTGTCGTCGTTGTTGTCAGCATAATGTATCCAAACGAACAATCAAAAGTCGTTTTAAAATTTATAGTCTGCCCAAAAAAGGTCTTGAATCGTAGTCGTCTTAAACTTAAATACCAACGAACTGTGTGAGGTTCGGTGGACACAAAAAAAAAAGTAAAATACAAAAGAAGTCCCTCGACAATAGGTCTAAGACTCCTCTTTCTACCTCCTCTCTCTCTCTCTTTCTCGAAATCCCACAGATATTAAGAGGGTTCAGGAAGGGAGTCGAATTTGCATCCCATCCCAGTATCATCCGGTCTTGGAATTCTCCATTCAAAAATTAGCAAAAAAAAAAGAAGTATTCGCTTTGAGACTTCAAATCAAAATCATAACAATAATGACGATGATGATTGGGGTTAAATAGAAGGTGGGAATTCCTCGCCGATGATGATTATGACGATGACGATGTTGCTGGTGCTGGGTACCTACTCAAGTTAGTGCTGGTGCCTCCGACTCTGTATCTGACTCTGAGTCTGGCTTTGCAACAATGCCAGAGTCTTCACTCTATAAGCCTATTGTGTTATTCTTCTATGGCATATCACGAGATGATGCGATTTTAAATAAGGCAATTAATGAACTAAACGGCAAATGGATTTTTCTTACACGAGTCTCTCTCTCTCTCTCTCTTTCTTATTCCAAAGATAATACACAACAGCGAGTTTGAAACGCGCCTTTGAAAAATTTGTTGATCTCGTTGAACTCAGCTCAACAAAATAACAAAACAACTTGGATGCCAGACTGAGCCTCTAATTGGTCAGATGGAACAAATAGATAGAAATGTAATTTTTCATCGAAATGGCAAATGATTTATGTGAATTTTGGCGGAGTGATGAAATCATTTTTATTTAAAAAAAATAATAATAAAAAAAAAAAATGTAATTTGTAGTTAGGAAAATGTTGTAAGATTGAAAAGTGAATTTTATGATTATCTAATTAGCAGAGCATTTGGCTGACTTAGGAGACATCAGAAACTTTGAAAAAAACAGTAGGTATCACTTCCGTCAACCGCAATTCGTAGCTCCTCTAAAAAAAAAAGGCAAAACTAGGTCGTACGTACTTGCTCTTATGGTCACAGTTGCTGTGGACAGTTAAATCTTCTTCTATAAAGTTTTTAAAAGCAAATAATTTTATAAGAAATAAAAAAAAAATTAAATTCATTACTAAAATTATATAAACAACATCTTAAAGTGTTTTGAGCTTCAAACAAAGTACGAAATTTGTTTTGAATTCAATTTGAAAATCGTTAGAGCTGTTTTTAAAAAAATTATTTTTTGATACATAAAAATTCTTAAACCTTGTTTAAAAAAAAAATAATTTGGTATGTCCTTTTTAAGATAGTATTAATGCACATGCACATCTAAAAACAAAATTTTAAAATAATACAGTGACCCGTTTTCGAAAAATTGAAAATTGAAAGTTTTTTTTTAAACTCTAAAAAATATTTTTTTGAAAATTTTAATATCAAATAATTTTAAAATTATTAGGGAGGTTCCGTATACAAAATTTAATCAAAATTGGTTAAGTTTAAACGTGAAAGTCAAAAATAAAAAAAACGGGTCTATGGGAGGTACCGTTAGTAGAGTTTTACAAATATTTTATTCACTTCAAAAGTATGACCCTACTAACTAAAGCAGACATTAAATTTTTAATCAAAATTGTTAAAGCCGTTTTTGAAAAAGCTAACCTTTCCTTAATTGTTATATGGTAGAAACCATTAGTTTAAGTCGAAAAAGAATAAAATGCACGACTGGGTAGCACGCTCTTGCTCTTATAGAAAAAGTAACTATACATGCTAAGCCTTTTTAATTAAAAATTTGTTTTAGAAAATAAATTTAAGAAACATAAAATTCGATTTTCAAATAACTAAAACAGCTTCTTAGATGAATTTAACCTCAAAACAGAGTATGCAATTTGATTTCTTCTATAATGATACATTTTTAGAAAAAAAAAAATTTGAAAATCGTTACAGCGGTTTTTTAAAAAAACTTGTTTTTCTATATAAAATTTTTCAAGGACTTTAAAAAAAAGAAGTTGGTACGCCATTTTCAAGATATTATTTATCAACAGCTAATAACTAAATTTTGATAAAAAAATATTGAGCAGTTTTCGAAAAAATGATTCTTCAAAAAAAAAATTTCAAACTTTTTTAAAAATCCAAAAAAAATAATTTTCGATTTTTTTTACTAAATATTATTACGGCAACTTAAAAGCATCAATTTAAAAAAAAAAAAATTGTTGAAATCGATTGAGTCATGAAGGAGAAAATCAGATCTAAAAAACGGTTCTATCGCAGGTACAGATAATAACGGTTTTTGAATAAAAATGGTTTTCAATTATTTAAATGGACCCTTCTGGTCCATGGATTCTCATGAATATTGAAAGCTTCATAGCAAATTTTAATAATTTACCATTATTTTAAAAAGGTTTACGCTAATATTTTACTCGTTGTACCGAAAATATATTCATCATTTCAAAAAAAATGTCAATAACTTTTCTTGATGTGGTCATATCTCAATTGTGTTGATCTTATTCAATCCAGCATTAAAAAATACGTTCAAATCATGTCTCTGAATTTTACTAACATAAATTCTTCAGCTTGATAAAACTTCACATTTTTAAAATTGCATTTAAGGACGAGTAGTGGGACTCGTCCTTAAATGCAATTAAAAAAAAAAACAATAGGGGGATTTTGGGGGAACTTGAACCAGCTATAGAAAATCACTTTTTGCGTCAATGCCATTAAAAAAAATCATGAACTACTTTATTTATATTTTTATCTATCTGTACAAAATTTCCTATCTTTCCTGGTCTACTTGCTAAACGCAGAAAATAAGCTGAGGTCCTAATAAAATATTTTATGTTATTGCTGATTTGAAGTACAATTTTGTTCCAAACGCAAAATTTTTGGGTGAACAAGAATTTTAAGTCTGAAATATTTGTTTTAAGAGAAACTTACTGAATGATATGAAACAAATAAATAGTGGTAGGGGTAACCTATAGGGTAAGCATTACCAACTTAAGACTCAAGGGCCCTCAATTTTCTAAGGACGCTGCTGCTCGAAGTGGTATTTCTGACAAAATAAATATTCTCACAACAGACAAAAAAAAATTAATTCAGTGCCACAAAATTACAATTAAGCGCCATCATTTACGGTTTCTGGAATTATACCTTAGCTCTCTCCAACTCTTACCCAGCTGAACTGATTCCCTTTAAGACTGTACCGAGTGCCACCGACTACCTATCTTAGTGAGTGGGTCTGTGCATCGAAGTTTTTTCGAAGCTTGTGACCAATCTACTGCAACTTACGTCTTCGTCTTATATTCTCCATAGATTCTTGACCCGTTCTCCTATATGAATTGTTTTATTTGTTATACGGTTGGGCTAGAAAATCCGAAATCATATTTAATGTCACAATAAAAGCTGCACTTTTATTGTGACAGTAAATATGATTTTCCAAATCCTACAGGAATAAAGAAGCACGGATTCCTCATTCGAGTGGAACGATCTAAGCTTTGACAACCTTAGGGATTAAAACGAAAATCCCTCTCCAGTTTTGGCACTGCATCAAATTTCCCTTCTTCGGCAACTTGACGGGCATTCTCTTTACCCACTCCTCGGAAAAGCACTAGGAGTTCAAAGCTAGAGATGTTGATCTCGAGTTTTGTATGTTTTCAGTTTGTAACTCTGTCAAATATGGTACTCAAAATGTAATGAAAGTGAGGGTTTTCAGTAATATTTTCATATACGGTCGCCATATATATTTTTAGACCCACTTTAGAGTTGGCACTCAACCTTTTTTAAAATAAAGTCTTTCGCTTCACCGAAATGTATACTATTATATTTAAAGAAGAAATAATAAGATATAATTATTTAAGTGTGTTTTTCAGTTAGAAAGGGTTACCACAATCTCAGCTTTACTATAAATTTTATTTTTTTTAAATTTTGCAAATATTTTTGACTTTTCTTTGGCAATACGAATATTGTCAGGTTTTAATAAACTTAAAAGTTATCATGCATAAAATGATGTTTTTTTTCGTTCAAACAGGGTTGCACATTTATCTTATTGACACCAATTAAAATCTTTAACCTTATAAGCAAGTCCATTGTGGAGTCAAACAGAATTGCATTCTGTCGCCAATACTGTTCCTGTTAGTGATAAGTGATGTGCTGCGTGCAGCCCTGTTAGACGGAAATGGTGAAATTCAATGGAGTCTGACATCCCAACTAAAACATCTGGACTACGCGGACGACGTAGGATCATGGATCTCCATCAAATGACAACAAGGGTGGAGTGAGAAGCAGAAATCGTGGGCCTGAAAATTAACACAGGCAAAAACTAAAATGATCAGCCTCGGAAGTAACTCATCCGTTCAAGTCAATATTTCTGGACAACCGGTAGAGAAAGTAGAAGACTTTCAATATCTTGGGAGTTTTGTCTCTACCAAAGGCGGAACCGAACAAGATGTCGACAGCCGTATTAAAAAAGCAAAGGCTGCTTTCGGAATGCTATCCAAAATATGGAGAAACAACGCTATTAGCTTAAAGACCAAGCTGAGACTGTACCGCTCCAATGTTGAATCCGTGCTTCTGTATGGGTGCAGCACTTGCAAAATCTTAACAACTGTCACAAGCAAGCTGCAATCGTTCGTGAATAGGTGTCTACGAAACATCTTAAGGATTTTTTGGCCCAACCGTATTTCTAATCAAGAACTTCATAGAAAACGGGTCAAGAATCCATTGACAGTACTATTTGCAGACGCAAGTGGCAGTGGATTGGTCATACGCTTCGAAAAAGCAAAGATTGCATTGCTGGCCAAGCGATGCAATGGAACCCACTCACACAGGCAGGTAGAGGGTCGGGTCGGCCGAGAAGCACATGGCGCAGGACAGTCGAAAGTGAATCTGCACAGCTGGAGAAGAGTTGGAGAGAACTACGTACAGAAACCGTACACGATGGCGCGTAGCAGTAGTGGAGGCCCTATGCCCCTTAAGGGGATCACAACGGACTTTTTAAGGTCTGAGGACCTAAGTAAGTAAGTAAGTAAGTAACCTTATAAGCTATATAGTCCGACGGTCGCCACTTGGACTTTTTTCTTTTTTTTATTTAAAATTAAAAACAAAAATTGTATTTTCGAAAACAAAACAAAAATTGACTTGTGTGAATATTAAAAAAAAAAAAATATGAATTAACTAATCCGATGTAGTTTTAACATGCTTAAAGAAATCCTAAAAGATGTTTTGTTATAAAGCAGGTACACACCGGTTAAAAAGCCGAAATTGTTTCAAAATTAAATGGAAAAACCTACAAAGTTTCTCAAAACGTTTCGTAGTAGCTCTCCCCTAAAAACAAGATTCTTTAATTGGTAAACATGACCTTCAACACAATGTCTACCCATACTTTATCTTGACGCACCATCTTCATCGTAACTCTCCGCGCACACACACAGCCGACACCAACAATAAACTATTAAGGACAAAACAACAATTTCCATAATTATTAGCCTGTCATTAATTTAGTTTTCGCCATTAATGGCTATGATGGTGTTGCAACTCTACATCTGACTTCCATGTCATGTATTATATCGTCTATCTCCTCTCCAATGTGGTGTAACAAAAGGAACAACGTGTTCTGTGCATAACTTCAACTGCCTCCACGTGTTTTAATTACTGGATTTGTTTATGCACAGCTACTCGTAGTTACCTTTTAGTCATTGTTAAATAATGTTCCTCACGGTGCGCGGTGGTGATGTGCGGTGATGATGAGAACTAAAAACATCCAACATCAGCAGTATCAATGGCGGGAAAGGACAAATTAATTTTCCGTTCTTTTGTTTAACCTACCTGATGTTGATGTGGGGTATCCCGAGTTGTATTGTTAAAAAAAAAAAACTGGCTAAGCTGCCACTTCAACGGTAGACAACAACACGCCGATTCATCAGAAAATATTAATTACGCCTGCACAATATACTCGAGGACTTTGCTGCTTATGATTAAAATGCAAATAAGATATTCGAACCCTTTTTGTCCAAAACGGCTAAGTTAAACATTCATCCGGCATATAGGTGAGATAGAACAGTATTGCCAGCTGCAAAGCATATTTCTTATTAGTTGAAGTAGGTTTAAGGTACATAGTCGAGTATTGCATGGTAAAGTCAACGCAGCTGAAGCCATAAGCTTTGTTATGTGGCCTAGATTTTGTATTGTGGCCCAAAAAACTAGGGTCACTTGCAATGAAGTTTCCTCATGAAAAAGTGTTAACGCTAGTTACTTTGTAGCTAAGTAATCGGAACTTTGCGGGAGATAAACAGAAATAGAAAATCTTAAAAGCCCAAAAGTTATATAACCCATAATTCCGAAAACACAAAATCCAGAAAATCTCAAGTCCCAAAACCGCAAAAACAGCTAATCCAAAAACTCAGAATCCCGCAAGGCCAGAATCCAGAAAACCTATAATTCCAAAAACACAGAACCTGAAAAACTTAGTATTCTGAACCGAAGCAAAATATATACGCGGGGGGAGACCTATCACGTTTTGTACACCCCCAAAATCTGGAGTAAGAGGCAAAAAAACGGGGTTTTCGACCTTAATTCATTGCAAAAAATTTAGCTTGGTCCAATCTTTACCCATTTTAGATTTTTTTTATATTATGGAAAGAACACATGTAGACCTTCTCAACAATGTAAAACAAACATGTGACGTGGTTTAACTGTAGGCTGTATGTATAGGCTAAACAATTGAAAAACTTCTAAGATTCCTTCTTTTTTTTTGTCATTTACCCAACTTCGACATCAGTTTAAAGTATATGTTTAAAAAAAAATATATATTCGAAAATAATATTTATTTCGAAATCAAACGAGGTATTTTCGGTTGAAAATTGGGTAAGATAAATTTTTACTATTTCAACTCAAACACAGAAATTCGAAAGTACCGAAAAAAAATGTTAGTTTTGATAACCTCCCCAATTGAATGGAATATTGTATAGCTTGTTGCACTAATTACAAAACGGTATGTAAAGCTTCCGAACACCCCCAAGAACTTGACTTAAGGGCAAAAAAAAGTTTTTTTTTTTACCTCCATTGCAAGTAAGATGTGTGTACTAATGTACGAAAGCTAGAAGTTATACTCTTGCTATCATAATTTATTTTTTAAACGGGTGATTTTTTAGCTGGTTTGGTTTTGGCAACACTGGTTTTGACAGCTGACGTGTGTTTAGTACCTTGTGTCACTGTCAAACAGCTTCAGTTTGATTTGCAATTTAACCATGGATCGTCTTACAAATAAACAGCGCTTGCAAATTATTGAATTTTACTATCAAAATTCGTGCTCGGTTCGAAATGTTCATCGCGCGCTGCTTCCATTTTATGGTCGGCATTCTCGACCTTCTGAGCAGTCTATTCGAAAGATTGTGACCAAATTTCGCACCAAATTTACTTTGTTGGACATTAAACCACCAACACGTTTACGTACTGTGCGTAGTGAAGAAAATATTGCGGCCGTATCAGCTAGTGTGACAGAAGACCACGAAATGTCGATTCGGCGCCGTTCCCAGCAGTTAGACCTTTGTTACAGCACTACGTGGAAAATTTTGAGGAAGGATTTGGGCGTAAAGCCTTTTAAGATACAGCTGGTGCAAGAACTAAAGCCAGCCGACCTACCACAACGCCGAATTTTTGGTGAATGGGCTCTTGGAGAGCTGGCCGAGGATCCGCTTTTTTATCGAATAATTGTGTTCAGCGATGAGGCTCATTTTTGGTTGAATGGGTACGTAAATAAGCAAAATTGCCGCATT
Source organism: Meliscaeva auricollis (assembly GCA_948107695.1). Lineage (NCBI taxonomy): Eukaryota > Metazoa > Arthropoda > Insecta > Diptera > Syrphidae > Meliscaeva > Meliscaeva auricollis. The sequence goes on along the minus strand of OX403619.1, from coordinate 26,240,892 downwards.
TGGAGTGAAGATCAGCCAGAAGCATTGCAACAGCTACCAAAAGCCACTGTTTGGTGCGGTTTATGGGCCGGCGGCATTATTGGGCCATATTTCTTCAAAGATGATGCGAATCGCAGCGTTACTGTCAATGGTGAACGCTACCGAGCGATGATAACAAACTTTTTTTTGCCCGAAATGGAAATTCTTGACTTGCATGATATGTGGTTTCAACAAGACGGTGCCACATGCCACACAGCACGCGAAACAATGGCGCAATTGCGAGGCTAGTTTGGTGAACAGTTAATTTCACGTTTCGGGCCTAGATCGTGCGATTTGACACCATTAGATTTTTTTTTGTGGGGGTATGTCAAGGCTAATGTCTATAGGGACAAGCCCGCTTCGATTGACGCACTAGAAGTCAACATCCATGCATTCATTCGTGAGATACCGGCCGATATGTGTGAAAGAGTATGCCAAAATTGGACTCAGCGGATGGGTTAACTGAGACGCAGCCGCGGTCAACATTTGCATGAAATTATCTTTAAACATTAAATTGCAAAGTTCAAACTATCGCTTCAAATAAATATTGCATTCATTTTTTCGAATTTTTTGTGTTTTTTTTTTTTTTAAGTTCTAAACCTCTTAAAAAATCACCCTTTATATAGTTTTTTGGATGTTTAAAATTATTTAAGAAATGTAGCCAAAAGTTCTAGAAGGGAAATCAAATAAAAACGATAAATTAAATAAAATGTGAAAAACTTACGGTAGATTATTTTAAAAGCAATTGTATTGGATTTAATTTTTGTATTTTAACTGGAGTTTCAATCTTTCCATTGACCTTAAAAATCGGTTAAGTTTTTCTAAAGTTGAATGCTTTTTTGTTTACGTGAAAAGGATATTTTGAATTTTTTAACAGATTTGTGAGAGATCGAATTTATACTATTTTTGATATTATGAGTGTCTTATTGATACAGATTGTGTTTTAAAATACTTTTTGATATTCAAGGTGTAGTTTTATAAGAAAATTTAAATTACTTAAACAGACAAAATGTTATGAATGGTACTCGTACAATTAATCAATGGAGCATAAAAAGTGCATTTAGTTCGATGTTTTTTTTTTGAAATTTATTATTTACAGTCATTGTTTTCAATTTAATCAATAAACTTTGTATGGCATTGCTTAAGAAAACAGATACATCTTGAAATAAGCTAAAAATATATTCAAAATTATCAAATTTTTCATTTAATTTTGTAATTTTTACGCCTTATTATAAGTTTAAATCTTGAATTTTCTTAGAGCAAATTTAAACACGACCACTCACTAGGCACTCTCAATGATTCCAAATATAAAAAAGCTAAAAATAACATAAAGTTGGAAACAGTCAAAAAACTTCGACTTAAAAATCTTGTTTTTACTGTTATTCATTGAAAAATATTTTTAAAAATCTAATTTCTTCATACATGCATAGAAAACATATAAGCCTTAAAGTCGTTTTGACAGAATATTTTTCAGGTTATTTCCTGATTTTTAAAATCAATTAAACCACCCACATAAACTTTCAAAAACGTATTTGTTTTTTAAAGCTCAAAAAATCCCGTTATGGAGCATTTTAAATATAATCCGTATTAGACGCTTGTTTTTTTTTATTATCTTTGAATGTGCATATTTTCAAATCATTTTCAAAGGTCTAAAAAATATTTGATTTTTGAAAATAATTTTTCACTTGAAAAGTTGATTTTTAGAATTTTTTTCTTTGAAAAAAATCATCATTATTTTAATTTATCTATAAAATAAAATTTAAATCTAATCCTTATACTTTTCGAGATTTACCATAAGTTTTTTTTTTTGCTTTTACCCCATTTTACCCTAACTTCCCGGTGAATTTTTTATCTTGTTTTATCGGAATCTAACGTTCTGTTTTGTATTTAGTTTTGTTCTATTACTTATAGTGTAGAAAATGAATCAGTCAGACAATAAAAATGGCCGAAATTTAAAATAATAATTTGAGTGGCAACTGGCAACTCTGGCCCAATGTCTCCAATGAAAAAGGGCATAGTTCATTAGATTTCATTCGAGAAAACGGTATTATAAGCAAAATATCAAAATTTTTAATAATCCCCAAGCATTAAGCATTTGAAATCGAGTATTCCAATAAGCATCCTAGATTAAAAATATGCTAGTTTATTTTAGGTTTATGAAAATCAAAAAAACAAACCAGAATAAACGAAATGTCCCCAAAACGAAATAACATTTCGCGTTAAGCAACAACTAATTAATGCCTTGGTGGGCTTTTTCGTTTTGATCCTTCAGTTTTCTGTCTGGCATAATTGCCATCTCGTTGACAAGGACCAAACAAGCATTTATCCATTTCCCAGATTTTCGACAATGAACCAACATTCGTTATATGAATAATCTACAAGAGATGGGTATACGGGTATACCTATGCATTGCAGGAAAAGCTCGAAGGCAGATTTGAAAATGCTTTTCGGTGGCTGCTGTTAGGGCTTACGCACCAAAGGAAAATGTGTAGAATCTGTGGTAGATAGTAGATACTATAGGTAAGCAACGATTACAGGTTGAATATCGGATATAGATGATGATGCAAATCGTGAATATTGCATCAGAGGGAGATGCATTTCAGAATAGGTTAACGATACAAATATGTGCACAGCGTGGGTTTTCCTGCGTGCGAGGATATCTAAGGGCAAAATTTAACGTAACAGAGGAAGATTAAACAAGCCTGCAGGTGAGCATGCACATTTATCAGAATAATCGATTTAGTGTGAGTCAACAGTTACACAGCGAGGATGTTTTAATGTGTCCAGGGAAAATTAGTGAGGGATAAGAGTATATTCCTTATGTCATTGAGATTTTAAGCTTATTTTGGATATCAGAAAACAAGCTGTTTATCCAATAACCATGTTAAATCTGGGATTGTGGCAAATGGAGTTCACCTATAATTTAAATGGAAATGCAATGACTGAACCCATAAAAGTAGTCCAGGAAAGAAAGGATCAAAATAATTTATTCAGAAATTTTGTTTTTGGTTGGTATGAACAGGAACACAGATCGTCACCTTTACTTCCTTTATATGTTATTCCAACTTCCTCAATTTGAATAAATAAATTGTCAGTGACAATTATTACTGAATTTCCCAAGATAGATATACAGAACAGCTAAGACCCGATTTTGAGATCTGTCCATTGCCCATTCTGTACCTCGTTTCCCGCCTGTTTTTCCTCCTCTTTTCCTGCCTCGTTTCCCGCCTTGTTTCCCGCTCCGATTCCCATTTTCCCGTATTCCATGTGAAAGATCAGAATATAGTGAATACAAATCAACTCATCCGATTACATTGAAAATGTTCATTCGACAAAAAAAAAAATGTTACACATACGCCACAGTGACCCAGTAAATTTTATCTTCAAAAAATAATTTAAAAGAATACTGCAGCTTAAATATTAAATAATAAAACCAATTGAAATTTGTTGACCATTAACTGCGCCCTTCAAATTTTTGCACCTACATGCAGGGTGACCCAAAATTAACGATCCAAACTGAAAACCTTTCAAAATTTTGAAACTTTTTAACACCGAATCCTAAAGCCATTTTTATAGCATTTGCTTGTGCAAGAGCATTTGCCTATTTTTGTAATAAAAATTCAATTTAAATTTCAAGTTTAAAACTGGAAAAGTAAAAAAGATAGAAATAAGATACAGTTGGAAACAGTCAACAAATTTGGACTGTAAAATCTTGTTTTTACTGTTGAAAAAAATGTTTAAAAATCTAATTTGTTCACACATTTGTAGACAACACATAAGCCTAAAAGACGTTTTGAAAACATATTTTTTCCCGTTCCCGTTATTCCCTGATTTTTAAAATCAATTAAACCACCTACGTAAACTCTTAAAAACATATTTGTATTTTAGAACTCAAAAAACCGTTATGACCTAATTTTTTTTTTACTATCTTTCAATATGAATAGTTGGTTTTCCAAGAAATTATCACCATTAATCCATAATAACATCATTTTCAAAGCTTTAAAAAATATTTGATAATGGGAAATAATTTTTAACTTGACAACTTTTCTTCTTAGAATTTTTTTCTTGAGAAGAACTCATCATTATTTTAATTTATCTATTCAATTAAATTTATTTTATAGTTATAGCCCTTATACTTTTCGAGATGTACAAAAAGTTTTGTTTTTTCTCTTGCCCCATTTTACCTTAACTTGCCTTTGGAGTTTCGAAAAATCCCAAAAAAAAACATTTAAAAAGCATAAAATTCGATTTTTAAATGACTAAAACAGCATCTTAAATGAATTTAACCTCAAAACAAAGTATGCATTTCCCCTTTAATGATGCATTTTTAGAAAAAAAAAATTGAAAATCGTTAAAGCCGTTTTTTTAAAAAACTATTTTTTCCATATTAAATTTAGAAAGGACTTTTATAAGAAAAAATTGTTACGCCATTTTTAAGATATTATTAATCAACATCTAATAACCAAATTTTGAAATTAAAATATTTATTAGTTTTTGAAAAAATTATTTTTCAAAAAAAAAATTGAACTATTTTTAAAGATCCAAAAAAAAAAATAGTTTTCGAATTTTTTTTGTACTAAAAACTATTACGGCAACCTAAAAACTTTCATGTAAAAAAATGGTTGAAATTAATTGATTTATATAGGAGATCATCAGAATTTAAAAAAACGGTTCTATGGTAGGAACCGTTAATAACGGTTAAAAAAAAAAAAACGGTTTTCATTTAAAGATAGACCTTATCCAAAAAAATTACCATGAATTTTTTAATAAAAATCGTATGCACCGTTTTTGAGAAAAATGAGTTTTTTTTAAAACCGGTATATGACAGTTACCGTTATTTTAGGTAAAAAAAATTCAAAAAACTTCTGGGGATAGTCTCCAAAAAACGCCACATACCAAGTTTGAAGTAAATCGACTCATCCGTTTAAGCTGTGGTCTCTGATACATACAGACAGAGAGATATACAGACAGACAGACAGAATTGTCGGACCCACTTTTTTCTCATTCTCTATCATCGTAATGTCATGTTTGATTGTTATCTCAACTCTTTTACTTGCGATATGGGTACCATATATCAAGTTATGCATTCGTACAAAAAAAAGTTATGATAGAGAATGAGAAAAAAAGTGGGTCCGACAATTCTGTCTGTATGTCTGTCTGTCTGTCTGTATGTATCAGAGACCACAGCCTTAACGGATGGCTCGAATTACTTCAAACTTGGTATGTGGAGTTTTTTGGAGAATATCCCCAGACGTTTTTTGAATTTTTTTTTGGACTCCAAATAACGGTACCTGCATATACCAGTTTTAGAAAAACTCATTTTTCTCAAAAACGGTGCCTACGATTTTGATTTAAAAAATCATGGTCATTTCTTTGGGTAAGTTCTATCTTTAAATGAAAACCGTTTTTTTCAAAAACCGTTATTAACGCTAAATGCGATAGAACCGTTTTTTTTTTTTTAATTCTGATTTTCTCCTTCATGACTCAATCAATTTCAACCATTTTTATTACATGAATGCTTTTAAGTTGGCGTAATAATATTTAGTAAAAACAAATCGAAAATTATTTTTTTGGATTTTAAAAAATTTAGTTTTTAGATGTTCATAAATAATATCTTAAAAATGGCGTACCAATTTTTTTTTATAAAAGTCCTTGCAAAACTTTATATAGAAAAAATAGTTTTTTTAAAAAAACGGTTCTAACGATCTTCAATTTTTTTTTTCTAAAAATGTATCATTGTAGAAAAAATCAGATTGCATACTTCGTTTTAAGTTAAAATTCATTATAGAAGCTGTTTAAGTCATTTGAAAATCGATTTTTTTGTTTTTTTTTCATTTTTTTTCTTAAGCTGCATTTACAAATTTTTCATTAAAAAAGCTTAGCATATATAGTAACTTTATCTATAAGAGCATGTAAGTGCCACCCAGTCGTGCATTTTTTTTTTGTACGAATGCATAACTTGATATATGGTACCCATATCGCAAGTAAAAACTGTAGAAATTCACTAGTTCAGCCGCTTACATTTTTGTTTCATTTTTCTATAAAATAAGGAAAACTTCCCTTGATTTGGAAAAAATCATTTCTTACTTCAGTCTTTAAGAAAGGGAACAAAACAGATACTAAAAATTATAGGCCTATTTCAAAACTATCTTGTATTCCAAAACTTTTTGAACAAGTGGTTTGCGAGAGTTTTGCTTTTTTTTCGTTAAAAAATCTGATTGTTGAACAAAATCAGGGTTTTGTGAAAAATAGAACAACTGTTACTAATCTTCTTACCTTCTTGCATTATTGTTCAAATGCATTGGAAAAGGGAAAGTACTTTGACTGCATTTATATTGACTCTTCTAAAGCATTTGATCAATTAAGTTATAAAATAATTATCTGTAAGCTTAAATCTTTTGGTTTTCCACCTATTTTAAGAGCTTGAGTGAAATCATACCTGAAAAATAGATCTTATCAATTCAAATTTAGAAACAGTCTTTCCGATCCTTTCATTTGTTATTCGGGTGTCCCTCAGGGAAGTCATTTAGGCCCACTTCTATTCATTCCAGCACTAAATGATGTTGTATCTTGCTTAAAATCAAGTAAGATTCTAACGACCACATTCTTTTTCAATCCGATATTGAAAATTTTAGTATTTAGTGTAGGAATAACGTAACGTTAAAACTTGTAGGTTACTCTTTACCTACTTATAGTGTCTGTGTGAAAAAAAAGAGTAATAATGGGCTGAAATAATCTTTGTGTTATTACTGGTTTAATATTTTTATAATTGCTGGTAAAAAAGTATATCTTCAAAAAGTGAATCATCATACAAAACTTTTGCCATTTAAAAATTCATTAACCCGTTTCGAGCTAAGACATTTAAGTGCATTTGGCAATTGAAGATATTCCAATTGATACTCTCCTTTTCATCAGCCAACAGCGCCACACTTTCTCTTCACAACATTATAAATATGAGAAACAAAATTAAGACACCATCTCTTCGTCGCAAGTTCTTGATCTTGTTTTTATTTTTTTTGTCCATAATCTTAGTATGCTATTCGACTCGGGACAACACTTACCGGAAAGGCATTCAGAATATTACATTTGGTAGTCCTCAGTTACTTGGGGTCTCTGTTCAATTTTAAGAACCAAACTGAATTTCCCATATCTTCAAGTGCTTCCATTTTATATTGTGAACTTTTTGAAAAACAGCAGGATAAAAATTTTTCCATAATTCATTCTTTATCGACATTTTTCAAGAATTCCCAACTTGCCCTTAAGGTCTTAAAGTCCATATCTACATACCTTTATCGCAGAAGATAAAGGGTTTTCCAATAAGAGGTGTTATTTTGATATTCAAAGAAAAATGGCATTTTTGGAGGTAAATGATCGGATGTTTATTTCATTATAAAGAGGAAGGTATGCCGTTAATAATGGAACACAACATCAGCCAAATGGCCGCCAAGACCATATCCTTTTCATGAAATTTTCCATAACCAAATCGCAAAGTGGCTGCCCTATGTCCTCGATAGCCTCACGAATTTCATCTTTGAGGTCTTGAATCGACGCTGGGCTGTTGGCGTAGACCTTATCTTTCACGTGGCCCCAAAGGAAGAAGTCGCAAGGTGTTAAATCACAAGATGTGATCACCTCTTCGAGAGATAACACGGTCCGGAAACTTTTCCCGTAAAAGATCGATGGTTTCATTGCTTGTGTGGCACGTAGCACCGTCTTGTTGAAAGTAAACGTTGTCCAGATCAATACCATCCAATTCAGGCCATAAAAAATCATTAATCATCTCTCGATAGCGCAATCCATTGACCGTAACTGTTGCTCCAGCCTCATTTTCCAAAAAGTAAGGTCCAATGACCCCGCGGGACCATAAACCGCACCAAACAGTCACGCGTTGAGGATGGAGAGGCTTTTCAACAATAACTCTTGGGTTTTCCGAGCCCCAGATGCGACAGTTTTGCTTGTTGACGTAGCCTCCGAGGTGGAAATGGGCCTCATCAGTCAAGATGATTTTTCGATGAAATTCCGGTTCATGTTCATGCATTTCAAGGACCCAATCAGCAAAGAAACGACGTTGTTGATGATCAGCCGGCTTGAGTTCTTGTGTTAACTGAACTTTATAAGCCTTAAGACCCAAGTCTTTATGCAAAATACGGTGTAATGACGTTTGTGGAATGCCTAATTCCAAAGAACGACTAGGAATGGACAAACCTGGGTTTTCTTCAACACTTTGGGCTACAACAGCAATATTCTCAGTTGTTCTTGAGCGACGTGCACGGGTTTTATTCTTCACATCACTAACTTGTCCCAACAGCTCGAATTTGTCCACCAATTTCTGTATTGCGGTCCGACAAGGTGCTTCACGACGACCCAAAAATGTTTTAGTTTTACGAACCGTCTCTGCCAAATTTTCACCATTTTTATAGTAAATTTTAATAATTTCAATGCGTTGTTGAAGCGTGTATCGTTCCATTTTTATTAATAGCGTAGTTTCTACTTGTCAAATGTCAAAAAAATGACAGCTTTAAAAGTGACAGCTACCGAAATAGCGGGCTATTCAAAATAACACCTCTTTATTATGTACAAAAAAAAGAAGATGAAGAAGTAACTTAAACTTTTAGAGCTTTATTATAAATTTTCAGTTCCACAAAAGATCTTGCAGTGCTGGCGACAGAATAAAGTAAAAAAAATTGGTTTTACGTAAAATTTCCGGTATTGTTTTTTTTTTACAAAGTTCCCCCTTTAGACTCCGGCATTGAGCTTACATTTTGTATCATTTTGTTGGTGCTGTTGCTGATGATGATATTTTACCGCCCTGTCAGTGTCGAGTATGTTGTTGTTGAATTTTTGTTTTGTTTTATTTTATTTTTTTGAAAAAAAAATGAATTTTTTCGGTGTATTTTTGGAAGCATAAACTGGCAATAATATTACACCACTCTCCGTTCACACGTCCATCCCATCATTCATGACCCATGTCCGACAACATTGTGCAGGCATCAATGATTTTATTTTTTTATTTTTTTTGCGGATTTTCTTTTTTTTTCTCTTGTTTTGTTTGTTGTTTCACTTTTATACGCGCTTTAACATTCTCTATAACATTTTTTTTTACAAAAATTGTTTAATTAAGTTTGGGATAAACTTGTGGGACCGATGGGATAACATTTCCATTTGGGAAGATGGTGTTTCAGGCAAAGTTGGAGAGAGAGAGAGAGAGAGATGTTAACGTGTAGAGGTATGGTAACACAAAACACGAACGCCTCGAGCCCGACCAGGCCAGGCCAGTAGTCGGCCGCCCACAGTTCATGTAAATCCAAATTAAGTTTTATTTAATTTTGATTTTATTATTTAATTGGATTTTTTCTTTCTGTTTTTGGTGTACCGTTTCGTTGGTATGGCGGAAGTGTGCTGGTGGTACAAGTTTCAGTTTCTCTGGTGTTAATAGCCAAGTGGAATTGCTCCTGTTTCGTGTTTGAGCACTTGCCAGTTGCCACTTGCCATTTTTATTCTAGCCAAAAAAAAAAAAAAAAAAAAAAAATACAGCATTCCAACATATGAACCAGTTACTCTACTTCGACTGTTTAATGGCGGCGGCCGGCGGACTGATCGGAAATAAAAAGAAGAGTGTGAAAAAGTGTGAATACACTTTTTTGTTCGAGAGTGTTAAGAGATGGATATAATAAATTGGAGAAGTTTAATGCCATTTCGGATATTGAACCACGATATTGCGCGAAAATTAAAACTCAGTGAAGAGGATGTAGGTATAACATCTACTGTGCTGGAATTGAGGAACATGCATGCCAACTATCAAGGATATTGAGTAGGAAAGTCAAGCATATTCAAATTGAAAAAGAGTTTCTGATCCCATATGGCATTCAGCGAGAAGTTCAATTCGATTTTTTGGCCTGAAAGTCTAGCGTGGATATATTTTATTTTTTTTTTTTGGATTTAAGAAAGAGGTCGATGCTTTATGATTTTTACTTGCGATATGGGTACCATATATTAAGTTATGCATTCGTACAACAAAAAAAGTTGAGATAACAATCAAACATGACATTACGATGATAGAGAATGATAAAAATGTGGGTCCGACAATTCTGTTGTCTGTCTGTCTGTCTGTGTGACTGTCTGTATGTCTGATGGATCGATTTACTTCAAACTTGGTATGTGGCGTTTTTTGGAGACTATCCCCAGAAGTTTTTTGAATTTTTTTTTTACCTAAAATAACTGTCTGTCTGTCTGTCTGTCTGTCTGTCTGTCTGTCTGTATGTATCAGAGACCACAGCCTAAACGGATGTGTCGATTTACTTCAAACTTGGTATGTGGCGTTTTTTGGAGAATATCCCAAGAAGTTTTTTTGAATTTTTTTTGGACCCCAAATAATGGTATCTGTCGTATACCGGTTTTTAGAAAAACTCATTTTTCTCAAAAACGGTTCACACGATTTTGATTAACAACGAGAACCATTTTTTTCAAAAACCGTTATTAATGGTACCTGCCATAGAACCGTTTTTTTTAATTCTGATTTTCTCCTTCATGACTCAATCAATTTCAACCATTTTTTTTACATGAATGCTTTTAAGTTGCCGTAATAATATTTAGTAAAAAAATTCGAAATTTATTTTTTTGGATTTTTAAAAAAAGTTTGAATTATTTTTTTTTTGAAAAATCATTTTTTCGAAAACTATTCAGTATTTTTTTTCAAATTTTAGTTTTTAAATGTTGATAAATAATATCTTAAAAATGGCGTACCAATTTTTTTTATAAAGTCCTTGAAAAATTTTATATAGAAAAAATAGTTTTTTTAGAAAACGGCTCTGACGATTTTCAAAATTTTTTTCTAAAAATGTATCATTATAGAAGAAATTCATTTAAGAAGCTGTTTTAGCCATTTGAAAATTTATTTTTATGCTTTTTTTAATTTTTGAGTGCAGTTTTTCAGACTTGAAAGTTAAAAATTGAAGTTACAAAGAATCGAAAAAATGTGACTCTGATCGTTCTTTCGTGGTCCTTCAAGTGTCGTGTAAAACTTTGGATTTATGCCACAGCTGCAAAACTTTATCGGTTTTCGAAAAAAAGACTACGAAAATCGCTTTGCCGCAAAAAATTGAAGATCGTCGATTTTGTTTGGATGTTGTTAGGAAATACATGCCAGCAGTGTAAGACCAAGTCTACCGCTTCCTAAAATCTATGCAAACTGCATAGATTGCACACTAAAAGCTCGAAACTTTCGCACTTCTTTCAGTTTTTGACTAATAACTTCTTAAATGTGGATTTAATAGAAAAAGCTACCAGGCACCAGAAAAAAATTATTTAAATCCGTTTGGAAAGGCAATGCATTGTAAGGTGATGAAATTCTTCTAAAGATTTCTATGTCATCCGAGATTTTACATCATTGATAGTCAGAATAATAATAATAATAGGGCCTAGATGACTGCCTTGAGGAACGCCCGATTTTGCAATGAAAGGATCAGAAAGTGATGAATTTCCAAAAACGTTTTGGGTCTGAGATAATGTCGAAATGCATTAGATTAATATAAACATCATAAAGCAGTTTTGAAAAAGCAGAAAATTCACTGTATGCATTAAGATAAAGAGATTATATATATATTTTCCACAGACCATTTCGGGAGTTGCATAGTGTATGAAGCTCCCATTAATACCACGGAGTTGATGAGGAGGTTTTTTTTTTGATTTTTTTGAATAGAAACTTGTGGTTGCTGTATCGATGTTATTGTTAAAACTATTGTTTAAAAGAATATAAAATTTTTCTTACTTACTTCAATTTACTAAAGTTAGTCTGACAAAAATAAACTGATATGTTTTTTTTTCAGATTCAATTTCCGTATTGCTATGCTCGTAGGCGAAAGTTAAGGACATTGGAGGATGGCAAAGGTCAATTGCTGAAGGAGTTAAGTTAGTTTCCTCTACAATACAGTTATTAGCTATTCAAAAATAAGAAATGTTCAGGATGTTTTAATAGACAAAAGTTGTTCTAGGACACTGTCATGGTTTCAATTAAACCTTTTTTACTTCCATACTACTTTTGATCTTTGTTAGCTCTGTGTAAATTGTACAAACGTGCAATTTCATCAATATTTAGACCTGAAGGAGCTTGGTAGCCAGGGTGACTGTCCCAATATTTGGCATTCCGACATCGTTTTTATTCAAAAGCTCTGTGATTCGTCGTGTTTTCTTGCTGGAAAATGATTTTCTGCGGTCTTAAACATCCCTAATATTGACACAAGTCATTTCCAGTATCGCTTTATAAGATTTGGTTTCTACTTTAGAGTTAGGAAAAAATAAATTAAATTTGCCATAAGCGGATTTTCTGATCCATACCATTAGTGCTAGTTCTCAGCTCTGATGTCAATCCAATAAACGGTTATTTTGATCAAAATTATTTTGATGTTTTGATTTTCATCACTTTAGAAAAGATTAGCTATTTAATATCGCAAAGAAGTAGTAGTGGAATAGCAATGGGACACCATGGAGACCATCAGCTTTTTGTATACAAAAAGAACAATTAGAATCAATCCACCCTGTGAAAAGCTTACAGACGAATTGATTAACTCCTCCTTTTTTGAAGTCTGTTAAAAATAGGCTTACGTATCAGTTTTGACAGTCACTTCAAGAACAAAATTCTAAGAATTATTATGTTCAATTTTAATTTTTCAATACCCTCATCAATAATTGTGTTTTTTATTTTACTTACTAATGCTACCCTCCTTCAAACAAAAAAATCAAAATAAAAAAATTAAAAAAAAAAATCATAATACAAAGAAATTTGTTCGTTCCATTCCAACGTCTTCTAGAATACCTTTGTACAGTAAGCACCCACATACCTTTGTGTAGTACATGCATCAAGTATTATTACATAGGTAATTAAACTGTCTAGCCAGCACAAGGACGTATTCTTAAAGATAAAAGCGAAATAATTTTTTTTTATTTTTAGGGATTGCAAAGAAATTACAAAAAAAAAAGTTGTTTCAAATAAAAAAGTAGAACCATCTTTGAAGTTAAGAAAACCACAGTAACCGTCTGGGGTGATTTTTTTTTTTTTTTTTTTAGGTTTTCCTTGAAACAAAAATGATTAAAAAGAAGATGTTAACTCTTGTAGGTAGGCAGAGACTTTGTGGAACAAAATTAAATGCAAGTCTGCCAATCACATGTCCCTAAAGGATGATTTTTTAAGAGGTATAGAACTTAAAAAAAAAAAAAAACACAAAAAATTCGAAAAATGAATGAAATATTTATTTGAAGCGATAGTTTGAACCTTGCAATTTAATGTTTAAAGATAATTTGATGCAAATTTTGACCGCGGCTGCGTCTCAGGTAGCCCATCGGCTGAGTCCAATTGTGGCATACTCTTTCACACATATCGGCCGGTATCTCACGAATGAATGCATGGATGTTGGCTTCTAGTGCGTCAATCGAAGCGGGCTTGTCCCTATAGACATTAGCCTTGACATACTTCCACAAAAAATAATCTAATGGTGTCAAATCGCACGATCTAGGCGGCCAATTGACAGGCCCGAAACATGAAATTAACTGTTCACCAAACTCACCTCGCAATTGCGCCATTGTTTCGCGTGCTGTGTGGCATGTGGCACCGTCTTGTTGAAACCACATATCATGCAAGTCAAGAACTTCCATTTCGGGCAAAAAAAAGTTTGTTATCATCGCTCGGTAGCGTTCACCATTGACAGTAACGCTGCGATTCGCATCATCTTTGAAGAAATATGGCCCAATAATGCCGCCGGCCCATAAACCGCACCAAACAGTGGCTTTTGGTAGCTGTTGCAATGCTTCTGGCTGATCTTCACTCCAAATGCGGCAATTTTGCTTATTTACGTACCCATTCAACCAAAAATGAGCCTCATCGCTGAACACAATTATTCGATAAAAAAGCGGATCCTCGGCCAGCTCTCCAAGAGCCCATTCACCAAAAATTCGGCGTTGTGGTAGGTCGGCTGGCTTTAGTTCTTGCACCAGCTGTATCTTAAAAGGCTTTACGCCCAAATCCTTCCTCAAAATTTTCCACGTAGTGCTGTAACAAAGGTCTAACTGCTGGGAACGGCGCCGAATCGACATTTCGCGGTCTTCTGTCACACTAGCTGATACGGCCGCAATATTTTCTTCACTACGCACAGTACGTAAACGTGTTGGTGGTTTAATGTCCAACAAAGTAAATTTGGTGCGAAATTTGGTCACAATCTTCCGAATAGACTGCTCAGAAGGTCGAGAATGCCGACCATAAAATGGAAGCAGCGCGCGATGAACATTTTGAACCGAGCGCTGTTCATTTGTAAGACGATCCATGGTTAAATTGCAAACCAAACTGAAGCTGTTTGACAGTGACACAAGGTACTAAACACACGTCAGCTGTCAAAACCAGTGTTGCCAAAACCAAACCAGCTAAAAAATCACCCGTTACTTACGTTCTGTTGTGATTTTCAAGGCATTTTCAAATATTTTTCGAACGTAAGACAATAATTTCGAGGTTTTAATCAAAATTAACTAAAATTTTAATGCAATTTTCCTACCGCGAAAGCATTGATTTTAAAAATAAACCTACTTTAAAATTTCAATTTCAAATTGACAAAAATAAAAGGACAACAGTTACCACAAATTTATCTTGAAAAATTCCAAGGTTTTTACAGTGTAAACTTTTTCATGCAGATATGCACCCAAAGTGCCACTTAAAGCCTCACACAACAAACCAAACTAAATCATTTTTACGAGGTCAACATTCTCATCAGGTTTATATCCATCAATGCTACAACATAGCTCCTTTGCCAATCCGCATTCAAATCTAATCGCAACATAACCAACACACACTCTTATTAACGTTTCCATAACCAGAGTGTTTGAGTGTTTGTGTTTTATTATGCGGTCCTGATCAAAACGAACGAGTGTTTTCTTTGATGTTCACATCCTTGATATCCATTTAACATGTTCAGCGTGGTATTACTTTCCACCATATTATATCCTTTGGAAGAAAAAAAAAAAAAAAAACATTTCCCATGCCATGGCATACCATAGTTTGCCATCTATTTCAAGTGTCAGTCGAAATGGCAAATGAAATATTTAGTATAAGCTTCCCCGCTGCCAGTACGGCACGTTCTCGACACATTTTCAAATGGAAACGGCGGCGGCGGTGGCGAAGGAACGATTCCTGATGCCCTCGTCCTGGGGATGTCATGTCCTCCACCGCATCAGCCCTCCTTTCTACATATTATCCTTGTGGGTAGTCGTGTATGGTCGCTATAGCTAGTAGCGTGGCAGGAAATATGTAAAATTAGATTTTTATTGCGATTTCGAGAGCTGAACTGATGCATAGTGCACACAGCACAGAGAGTGTATACCTACTCTGCTGACCCACTATATAGAAGCTGCCTGCCTGCCCTCCAACTACTATACCCTCTCATGCACAAGACTATTTCCGATTTTTTTATTTTTCTATGCTGCATCCATGCATGCGGATTGCGGACGGGATGTGAAACTGGGTTACAATAAATGGTCGTTTCTTTCCGGCGTAATATGTCTCTGGGTTCGGAGCGGAAATGCAAAGAGCATAATATGCGAGTGAGCTTGTTCGTCCACAACACAAAAAGGAAATGCTAACTGGACGTTAGAATAAATAAATAAATACGAGTACACATATCTACAAAAAAACAAAAAAAAAAGGAAAGAAAAAACCAACTAAAGATGGGATAGAAGGGAAGGGTTGGGAAGCAATGGTCTTAGAAATGCTTTCGGAATGAATGAGGTTTTGGTTGCGTAATTTACATCCCTTTTTTCTTTCTTAACCAACAGCGGCGGCGGCGGCGGCAAGAAAAAAAGTTGATGTCAAATGATATTTGCTGGCTAATTGTGGCTATTTCTTGTGATATGTTCTTTCTGCCTGATGTGGGATTTTAATGAATAAGGAAGGCGGATGATGGCAAAAAAAGTTCCTATATGGATGGCTAATTGTGTAATTTTCTCAGCCATAAGTCATTAAGTTGAGGGATCTTTTGTCAGCTGTACCTACTTCCTTTTGACATTGACATTTTCTACGGAAGTATAAATATGAATGAGAAGATATTCATATAATTTGTATTAATTCAGCAAGGTTGATACAATTCATAACCTTGGAGATATTGTTGCTTTGTGTCGACTAAAGTTTTTTTTAAATAAAACAAAAAACGGTTTTGGATATCATTGAAATTCTTTATTCCTGTCAAAGTACGTTCGATGCCATTATGGGTGGAACTCGATTTCTTTTGCATGGCCACCACGGCCGCGCTTGCAGAAATCCAGACGCTGAACCCAACGGTTTTTAAGCATAAATCGGCCGATACCTATTGCTGCAATTTCACGTTCGATATTCGTACGAAGTTCATCAATCGTCGCTGGCTTGTTGGCATAGACCATAGAGTTGACGTAGCCCCACAGGAAATAGTCTAACGGCGTCAGATCGCACGACCGAGTCGGCCAAGTGACTTGACCATTTCATGAGATAACACGTTCTCCAAACTTGGTTTCCAATAAATTGATTGTGACATTCGCTGTGTGGCTTGTGGCGCCGCGCCCGTCCTGTTGGAACCACATGCCTTCCAAGTGCATATCATCCAATTGGGGCCAAAAATTCCAAATTGAAACTAAAAGTTATGCATTCCAAAAATGAATCGAACGCAACATTTTAAAGAAGATACTTCAAAAATAGAGAACATGATGAGTTGGTTTTTTGTCGTCAAACTTTGCAACCAAAAAACTTGCAACTATCTAAATATTTTTTAAATTTTTATATCAGATCAAAAGAGGGTTTTGCATTTTTTTTTTGTAAAATATGTTTAAACAACACGTGGACCTAATACCCTTCCTTGTGGAACACCGACTTTAATTTTCTTGAGCCCTGAATATTCTTTGTCTTACTCTACTTGAAGGAGACGGTCTGAGGTATACGATTTTAGTATTTTATAGCACTGCCTGGCTAAATCTCTATGCAGTATACACTTCAATCAAAGAATATTTTAAAATAGGGCCATTCAAGCATACTTTGTTTTCTTTCATGGTATTTTCAATTTTATCCATTATTCCATCTATTTCGTCTATATTGTAAAATGTTTTTTTCTGTAATTTAGATAAACATTTTCAGAAGGAACTTTTCAAAAAAAAAAACTTGAGCAATTGTTTGTCTAAGCGATATTGGTCTGTGAGACACCTAACTTCTGTTGGTGTCCTACCTTCCATAATGAAAACAATTACTTTTTCATTCTTACTATTTTGTTCTGGTGGAGTTATTGGTTAAAATGCCTGAGTCCTCTTTTATCTAAAAAATTGTGGGGCAAACTCCATAATGGGTATAAGTATACGGTAACCCTATTTGAATGCAAAAAATAAACACTAAAAACAATAATTTTTCAGTGAAAATATGCCATAATTGACAGAATTCAAAAACAAAACCAAAACTTTTGTACATATTTGCCTGTTGCCTCCGTTTAAGAGATGGCATCCAACATTTTATATAAATAGATGAAAGACAGCCCAATTTAAAATTTGGTATATGTTTTGAGTTCTTAAACCTGTCAAATATATTACATTTTGAGTAAAAATTAGTGTTTTAATATTTTTTTTGCATGCAAATGGGGTTGCCGTATACTTATACTTATTTTAGAGTTAGCACCCAATATTTTTTCGATAAAAGAGAGACCAAAAAAAAATGTTTAAAAACTTTTTTTTTAAATTCATTCGTTGAAAACCAGTTATTGCCTTTTTTGAAATTTTGGTTGTCCATTAATATTTACTTGAAAATGGAATATGTAAAGATTTTGTATAAAAAATATTTGAGAATAATCACAAGACAATTAATTTTAATTAAGAACGGCTCTAAGCGATTGTTAGAAGTTTTTGTGTATAATGCATCTTCCTATAAGAAAAGAAAATGACACATTTCAAAACCACTTAAGAAGTTCTGTAAGTCAATTAATAAATGACTTTTATATATTTTTTACATTTAATTACAATTTAAGAACTATTCTATTTCATAATTAAACGTCTTGAAAAATTTGTATATGTGCTGTCGTTAACGTCATTGGTGTTTGAAATTTTTAAACACGATAACTTTTGTTAGAATCAAGATAATTAGAATATGTACACAAAGGATCAGCCAAAAGGATAAGCTTAATTTAAGTAAAGTTTAAAATCAGCATTTTTGAATAAGTCTCCTTGTACGTTTCATACAAAAACCTTCCATAAATGTCATTTTTGGGGGGAATACAAGAAATTTGCATTTTTTTAATATTCCAATGAACAATCGTACGGATTTTTAAATCTCCAAAAAGCGGAAAAATACTTAGTTTTCAAAAGTTTTGGTAAAAATTAATATTTAAAACTTTTTTGAATTCATATTTTTTTATTTTTAATAACTCTATATTAGATAATTTAACGTCTTCAAAAAATTTGGCCTTAGGAAAGAGCAAGTATGTGCGACCCAATCATACATTTTATTTGTTTATCAAGTCTCTTTTATTTTTAGGAAGTTGGCCTTTTTCCCTAACATAAGGAAGATTTTTTTGACACACACTACAGGCTCTAATTTTTTGTCATATCAAATGCAAAGCACCTGGATTTTCAAAATTAATTTACAGTCACGGGCAAAAATGGTTAAATGTTTTCATTTTTTTGAAAGAGTTGATAAAACTTAGTGTTATTATTGTTATTGTTAACTTATTGTTGTTAACATTAAGAAAATCTTTTTTATTTTTTAATTTTTTGTGTGTTAAACATCGTTTGTTTTCTTCAATAAAATTTAAATAAAATGTTTCAATATACAGAAATAAAAACATTTGATTGCGATTTTCGCCAAATTTCATCTAGCTTTATGAGTTTTAACTAAACGTTAAGGTTTTAAAGACAACTTAAATGTGTTTTTCGTGGAATTTTGTCGGACTATCAATGAAATTCGAGAGAATAATGGACAGGGAACGCTGATATAATATAATTCAATTTACCCAATTTTTTAGGAACAGATGGCTAATTGAATGGAGATGGAGCTTAAAGTCGCTTTTCAAATATATTACTACACCAGAAAAAGCTCTAAAATTATCAAGAAATGCGTCGTAGACTGCAGCATAGTAAATACCCCAGAAAAACCTTTAAAATTGTCAAGAAATGCGTCGGAAAACAGAAATTTTAGACTACAGCATAGCCAATACCCCAGAAAAACCTTTAAAATTGTCAAGAAATGCGTCGGAAAACAGAAATTTTAAACTGCAGCATAGCCAACACAAACCCCTGACCTAAATCTGATTGAGAATTTCTTTGCAATCTCAACACAATGGTGAGGGCAGTACACGAAAAACATAAATCTAACGCTAATGGGCTTTGAGGTTGAATTTAACTGAAATAAGGCCGAATTCTTAAATTTTTTCTTCACAATTTAGTAAGTCGTATGTCAAGGTTTGGTTAAAAATGATAAAAAACAAATCCTCGTAGACAAAATATTGAAACAAGAACTGTATTAAAAAAACGGGCAAAATTGTTTAAACACTAAAAATTAAAAATAATAAAAACGATTTCCTTTCTGTTAACAACACTTAGTTTTATCAACTCTTTCAAAAAAGTGAAACTTTTAACCACTTTTGCTCGTCTGTATACGCGACCCATCATCGTTGTCATGTCGAAGTGTTTATAGTTTAAATCAACTTTGGTTCATACTTAATTTTTTAAAATGTAAAAGAGATATCTTTAGCATGACATAAAAGTTGAGGAGCACCTTAAATATTTTTGTTTTGTTTTTATTAACTCTTCTGCAGTATAGCTATAAATCAATTGTTTTTTGTTTTTCTTGACATACCTTTCCTATACTTAAACCCTATAATAGCATATGCCTGTCAGCTTTTTGACCAGAAAAAAATAAAAATTACAAGCTTAACTCTGTTTCAATTGTAATTTATTGCAAAAACCATAAATATTCCTATTTAAATCAGCCCATAGCAAACTATTATAGCTACAACGTTTATTTCGCACATTAAAAACCATGAAATTTAATGGGTCATTTCGATTCTGAACCAAATGAAGTTGAAGAGACACACAAATATGGTATTGCAGATCAAGGTCCTGTTTTGCTAGAATCGGGCTTCTATTATATTATTTGTTTGTTGCCAAAGGATGTTCACAATGAAACACTTTTTTTGCGCATTATTTTGTCCTGAAGGCTTAATGAGCATGCAGTAGAGAGTGTAGGTTGTTTTCAGTCAGAATACAATCGAATTTTGATTTATGCTATACGCGGTATAAATTTTTTATGTTGTATTTATTTCGTTTTAGCTTTGGGATGTATTTATATTAAATAAGCAAATGCAATTCTTAAAATGTTGGGCTAAGAAAAATGCATTTATTCGGATTGAGAATTTTGAATATAATGAAGTTTTTAATAATAATAAACATTAAAGATTGATACAAATGTAGAACTATTGTCTGTACGAATCACCGATAGCGTTGCACTGTGTGGCCCATATTTTTTTTTTTAATCTTGATTTTGAGTTGATTAAAAAAAAAAACATTTAAGGGCCATTTTTTCAGAGATTAGATTAATTTTATTAGATATGTTCTTAATTTATTAAAAATATGTTCTTGTTTTATAAAATAAAATTTATGAGAAAAGGTTGTTTCCATCCTTTGGCAATACTATTTCGAAATAAATGGCATCCCCTGCATATCAGTATCAGTGAGTATTTTTTTCTTTTTTTTAACCATTTTCAGAACCAATCAGATTCAATTCCGCACTCTTTATAAAATTCATCATAATTTTATGAGGGGTGGCAGAGTCACAGCCACTGGCATTTTCAATCTATTATTACTATTTTTTAAAATCATAATGAACACCTCAATCAATCCGTATTCATGACAAAAAAAAGCGTAACCACATATCTCGTTATTTCTGTCTAGACAGTTGAAACCACACAGCTGCCACAGTTTCTCATATAATATGACTTTTTACAACTACACACACACCCATAAACTATTCGTATATAAATTATACTGAAGCTGTAGAGTGTAGATATGCATTGAGATCATGAATATTTCCTTTTTATTTTATAATAATAACACACACGCGATTAGAGTCATATTATGTGGATGTACCTTGCATCCTTCCTGTTTTGTGCACATTCCATTATAGAAAAGATGACAATGAGCTGAAAATACCCGGTGCATGCACTCATCATCAGCATTATCCAAGGAACGTGACAAAATTTTAGATTGGGATTTTCAAACCAAACACCACTGCTGGCTGATGTCCTTTTTGACCGCGGTACGGTAGAGGCGACCCAACCATGCCAAAATGTTCAAGGAAATATTGAACTTGAAATGATAAACCATTATTGGTATACCTAAATTGATTACTGCTGCACCAGAATGATGTAAGTCTTTTCGTAGTTTGTAGTTGGTATACTGCCTAAGTTTAAAATTATGAAAAAAGTAGCTACATTGTCGAAACTTAGAACTTTGTTGACAAGATTAATGTTAAAAAAGGACCAACAATTTCGAAAGTCCTGCGATTTTGATATTTTTTTTTTTTATATTAATTTATAAAACAAGAAGCTTTTAGGAAAAGGTATTATAATAGTTTATCAGCCCTATTCTGAATGAAAACTCCCGGGGAAATGTTTTTGGGAGAAAAGCTCACAATCGAAAAGTTGCAACCAATTTCGTTATTTTTTCACTTTTACGTTATTCTGAACACAAGGGGAACAAATAACAAGCGAAAACATAATGAAATTCCGGGAATATTTCGATTTGGAGCCCATCTCCCGAAAACATTTCCCCGGGAATTTTTGCTTAGAATAGGGCTGTATATTGTTAAAAAAAAATATGATTAAGGATGATTTGAATAGTATGACAAAAGGTGTGAGCGTTTAGGTTGGATCAAATCCTTAGTTTAGGTCGGTAGCGCAATTATCTATGAATATTACTTAAACAGTAAGATAGTTATAAAATAGCTGCAACACTAACAACATAATGCTTAATTTTAACCAAATCCATATATTTAAATTTATTTTTAAACTAGCTGACCCAGCAGACGTTGTCCTTCCCTGCACATTTTTATTTTGTAATAACATTCATTGGCTTCATAATTTAAGTATTTTTAATCTTTTTTATTAAAATACTCTTCAATACACAACATTTTAGGTTATTTCACTTGAACTTGAAGTTTTTCCGACGCTTTAGCAGGAAAAACAGTTTTCCATGTGAGAAATATAGAACAACGTAGATTACCAATGAAAAAAAAAACGTGTAAAAAAGTTCTGAAAATCAAGGACAATAAGTGAAAAGTGGTGAAAAAAGTTGGAAATACCTGAGAAGGAAACATGTCGAACGTGAAAGAGCATGATGGTTATAAGTTCATTCACCAGTATTCCACGCTTTTAACAGTGCTAGTTCGTGGTATTTCGCATATTCTTCTGTGATATTTCATGCTTTTTCCGTGATTTGCCATGTTATATAAAAAATAAAATAAACTAAACTATACATTTTTTTAAAGTTTTGCTTTGTTACTTTTGCGGTATTTTACGCTATTTCCGGTACTTCTGCGGTATTTTACGCTATTTCCGGTAGTACTTAGCACTTTTGTCATAACCTTTTGTTGCTATTTTCTGTGGTATTCGATGATCTTTCATCAGTATTCCACGCTTTTTCTACGGTATTCCGTATTTTTTATCACAGTATGTCTCATATTATTCCGCGACTTTTCACACTCTCTAAGTGACTCCATGCTTTTTTCTGTGCGTAGTATTTAACGCTTTTTCCCGCGGTAGTAAGCGCTTTTTTTTCATAACTTCCTATGCGGCATTTCGCGATCATTCCCGTGGTGTTTAAAGGTTCCTCGATTTTTTCCATGGTATTCCGCGTTTTTAAACGGTGTAGGCCATGATGGTATTTCACATATTTTTCCGTGACTTTTCACACTTGCTTCCACCACTTTTCTCGCTTTTTGCTATGACTTTCTTTGTTTTTTTTTTTGCGCTGTATTTTACGCTTTTTTCTCGTTAGCAATCTCTTTTTTCATGACCTTCCTGAAAATATTCCGCGGTCTTAACCCGTTTCAATCAAATGAAATAAAATTACTATAGAAAACTCGGAAAAAAATTAACTAAATGGTATGCAATAAAAGTACTTTGCAACTGAATTAACTATCAAAGTATAATGCAGACAACGCCATCTGCTGGCCTTTTCCAACCCAGCATTCCGTGTTCGGTTTCTATCGTGGTGTTGTATAGGGATTTAATTTTTTTGTGATTTTATTCTTTTTTTTTTCAATGCATGATGGAAAACTTCTCGAAACCATGATTTTCCGAAGTTTTAAAAGTTATTCTGTTATTTCTAAGGAAGACAAATCCAACTAATCAAAGATCATTAAAATCGGTCCAGCAGTTCTTGAGTTATAAATGGTTTAGCTAACCCGACTTTGTTTTATATTTATATTTTTAAATAAAGTTGGTTTACTGAATAGAATTTGAAATAAAGAATATAATTCTTAAACTTAAAATTCTTCGCATCCTGTAACGCTGGACTCCCTGATGACAAAAACACCCATGACAGACATTAGAAATGGGGTCAAAGCCCTGACAGACGAATTCGGAAAAGAGTTTTGTTTCTGAAAATGGATTCAGTGAGGCTAACTAACCACTTGAAAATATCTGATATGGATATTTTTGTTTTTTTAAGGAGTCTAGGGCTACAGGATTTGGTTACCCCAAAGTCTAAAAACGCTTAAAAATGCATTTCTGGGACCTTCTGTCGGAGGTTTTGCCCCACTTTAAATTCCTGCAGTTTATATATTTGTTATCAGTGAGTTTGTGGCGTTGGTTATCAATAAATTTTAATCGATTTTAAGGAAAATGGTACTTTTGATGGTATTTTCTTCAACAATACCTCTAATAAATGCATGCAGATTAAGGTATTCGTCATCACTAGGGCTGGGATTTTCATGCACTTAAAAATCGGAAATATTCGCTAAAAATATGCCCTTAAAAATGGGAAATATGCACTAAAAATTAAAAAAATTAGCACTTACAAACATAATTTTAGAATATTTTTTCCAAAAAACAATTTAAAAAAAACTTATTTAGTTATTATTAGTTAAGAATTCAATTAAGTCTTTTATTGAAGAACAAATATTTTTATTTAAAACGTTAAAATAAAACTTGTCTTTTAAAAACGAAAAAATGTAACAGCCCGATCTTTGTTTAAAGTTTGACTTTGATGTTCTACGTCAAGTGGACATATAAGAGGAGTGTACTATTTGGTAGAATATTCGTAATTTTTTTGTTTTCAAAACAGACTTAATTTTTTTTATTACAGTCAACTCCGCTTTACTGCACTCCATTTAACTGAAAAAATCGGTTAACTGAAACCCGATGCTTTTTTCAACAGTTTCCATGCAAACTACTTCGGTAAGTTGAGCTTCGCTTAGGTGTAAACTCCTTTAAATGGAAACAAACAGTCTTGACTCAAATGAATAATTTCACCTATTCAGCTATAAATGGAAATATCACTAAACGCGGTCATCGAATTTTCAATGAAACACATGAAAAGTCAAAGTGTTTCTTATTTCTTCATTCTCGAACTATTTTTTATGAAACTCCGCTTATGTGAAACTAGTTTTAGTTATCAAAAGTTCGTTTAAATGAGAACTCCGCTTAACTGAAATAAAATTTCTGCAATTTTAGTGTTCCAGTAAAGCGGAGCTGCCGACTTTAATTGTATAAAGATGGCCTCCTATAAAGTTAATTTTTGCAAAAGTTTCATCATTCATTTGAGCACGGGTTGAGTCAATATTTCTGTTGATTTTTAAATTGCAATGAGGTGATGCACCTCATCAAAACTAATAACAAAATATTTTGAAGATACATTTGCAGGGAAATCCCAGCCCTTGTCATCACCATGACCTACACTACCCGTAAAATTCATATAAATCGGTTACATCTTACGCAAGAAATCAGCTCCCGGCTCTTAGACTATTAGTGTTGACTTTCGAACAGTATTTTTACTTGAATACTCAAAGCCCAGTTAAAGAACATTTTGCTATAAAATTAACATAAAACACATGATACTGATACGGTAATGGAGTCGCATAACTTCCGTGGCAGAAGTTATGACACTTTTTCATATAGCGTCTTAAATTTTAGTTCAAACATTTACTAATGAGTGTCATGGTAGTCGGCTTGTCTTGATAATAGTCGCTTGATAGTTCAAAGTAGTAAATTGACGTAAAAGCTAAAGCCGCTTGACCACCAGAAGCGTTGTATGTTCGTGAATTGGGCTGAGCAACAACTTCGGATTTTCATCGAAAAATCATCTTCAGCAATGAGGCTCATTTCTGGCTGCATGGCTTCGTGAATAAACAAAATATGTGGTATTGGTCAGGCAGCAATCCACACGTACTCCATGAGTCATCATTCCATCCCGAAAAAATTACGGTTTGGTGTGGTTTATGGGCCGGCGCGGCGGCGTCATTGGGCCGTACTTCTTCCGTGATGATCAAGACCGGGGATCGCTACCGTTCAATGGTAACAGAATATTTTTGGTCCCAATTGGATGATATGGACTTAGAGGACATGCGGTTCCAACAGGACGGCGCCACAAGCCACACAGCGAATGTCACAATCAATTTATTTGGAGAACGTGTTATCTCATGAAATGGTCAAGTCGCTTGGCCGCCTCGGTCGTGTGATTTGAAGCCGTTATACTGTTTCCTGTGGGGCTACGTCAAGTCTATGGTCCATGCCAACAAGCCAGCGACGATTGATGAACTTCGTACGAATATCGAACCTTGAAATTGCAGCAGTATCGGCTGATTTATGCTTGAAAACCGTTGAAAATTGGGTTCAGCGTCTGGACTTCTGCAAGTGTGCCCGTGGTGGCCATGCAAAAGAAATCGAGTTTTATACATAATGGCATCAAACGTACTTTGACAGGAATAAAGAATTTCATTGATATCCAAAACTGTTTTTGTTTTATTAAAAGTGTCAGTGCTTTTTTCCAATATTGTAAGGTTGCCAATTGGATCAGAAGTATAGTGCAGGCTCCAGATTAACAGTTCCTGCAGCAAGATAAATACAACAAATCAGTCATTGCTGTTAAATAATTGCACCACTGCACTAGTACCTACCCAGAAAATCAACTTTTTCGTTTGATTTTTGTTTTCTTTCTTTAATAACCAATATTCTAGCCATGTGCCAATTAAAATAAGTCCTTAACTTATCTTTATTTATACTTACATATATTTTCCAATTAAATTCCTTTTTACAACTCAAAATCAAAATCCCCACAATCTGGTAGGTACACACACAACTCACCCACACGTGACGACGGACGCTTTTGCACGTGCTCGTTTAAGAATAGTAAAAAAAAAGTAAAAAGGAATGCTTCCTCACATTGCCAGTGCCAGTTGCGAATTATGGCATCAATCTGCATCCTTTACCACGACTGACTTCCTATGGTTTGGTTAGGTTGTGGATACATCTCCCGGGCGCCACTCTACACTATATCATACCACATTTTTTTAACGTATATGTACAGTTGAGTCCACATCCAGTCCAGAGAGAGCTTAGCAGAGTGCAAGTCTCGCTTACCAAAACGTGGCCAATCAACGTACGGGGACCATTTACAAATTAACTTCAGGGCGCTCACACAAAAGGACTCTGTTGCAAAAGTGTAAATGGGAATTGAATCCAATCAACTGCATGGCACATCCGACATTGACGACATGACTATACGGACGACCAACCGACGACGACGCGACGACGACGACTCTGTGACTGTGACCAAAGAGTCACCTTCTGATGAGATTTTTTTTTGCAACCAGCAGAAGTATAGAGGAGGACGGGGACGGGGGAGAATGCGAACAGAAGGAGTTGATCCTGGCTCCAACGACCGTCGTTGAAGTCGTCGACGTCGTCGTCGTCATCATCGTCTCCATCAGAGGTGGAATACATGAACGATGTAACTGCGGGGAATTAAAGCACGTACAAGATTAAAAATTGCATGAAATTATTATTTCCTTGCAATCACCTCGTGCTGAATTCATAATGCGATAAAAGTGCCACTATATTTTTGTGATATCGATGAAGACCGCTGCCAACGCCGCCACCGCAGCCGCAGCCTTAGGAGCAAAAGTCCATTGTCATCGTCTTAGACGGAATCCAATCAATTCACACATCACTAAGTCGAGCACAATGTCATCTGATGACGACGACCGACGTAGTCATTGTCGTCACAGAATACAATGATTCAACCATTCCATGCCATACCACACACAGCTGCCCACCACTTACAATTGTCCTTAAAGTGAGAGTAGGTACACAATTATTGCCCCCTACACTGTCATTCATAAGTTCCTAGTCTAAGGATCCTTAAAACCGAAGTAAGAATCATTTCATCGGTGGACAAAATAATTGTTGTGTCTGTGCATGGCCGTAAGGCTAAAAGGATATTTCCTGTTTTTTACTCATATCTATTTTTGTCCTTAACCAAAAAAAAAAAAAAAAACTCAAAAATACAAAAAAAGGAATCATAAAAATAGGACAACCGAGTATAATACTCAAAAGGACTTTACACTTTGGGTGGGTGGGTGAAAATCTACCGCCCGTTATCGGTTAAAAGGGGCGATAGATGAGTTTAAAATCTTCGCCAATTCCAAACCAAGCGAATATCCTTTCAATTGTGTTGTTTATCATATTTATTTGTGTTTTTCTTTAAGTTTTTTTTTTTTTGTTTGTTTTCTTCCACATTTCATTCATGTTCGGTTCGTATTTCTATCTCTTTGGAAGAAGGAGGGTTTGGTAAAAAAAAAAAAAAAAAAATATATGTGAAAAGGACATCCAGACCATAAACACTTTTGATTTATATGCAAATATCTTCGCAGTTTACCCATTCAGTACCTAGGCTAGAGTTTTTTTTCTTATTTTTTTACAGATTCAAGGCACATAAGGGTAATGGGAGATATAGCAAAAATAGGAGGCTACATTTATGGATTCTCACTTAACCAGAAGTTGAATACGAATGCGGGGGTGGTTGGTTGGTTTTGCCCTAGACACAGACAAGACATGATAGTCGAAGGATAATGGTGGTGAAAATGGAATGTAGGTATTTTTTTTTTTTTTTTTTTTACATTTCTGAAGGAGTTAGGAGGTACTTATTTATGTATTTTATATTTAAGTTCTTTTCTTCTGGATATTTGATGTTAAAAAAATAAAAAAACCTTTTGAATGATTGAGACGATGGAATGGTGAAAAGAAATCATCGATTTTATGGCATGAATTCGATTACACATTATATTTTCTTATTTATTGCGGGATTGTATAGATGCAAGAAAAAAAAATTAAGAATAAAGAATGTTTTGCAAGGGTAGCTTCGCTGTTGTGGATTTAATATTTATTACTTTTGTAAGGTTTTGCGGAAGTAATTGTTTTAGAAATGTTATTTTGTGAATGAAGCATTTTTTGCAAGAGAGAATCAGGAAATCAACAAGAACATCAACCAAAGCAACAGATCCAGAATTAAATCATTTATGCAGACAGAATATAACCACTTGACTTTAAAAGTATTCTAGATAAATTGAAGATAGTCATTTGCTTTCTAACAAAACTGTCCACAAACATTTTGTAAGCTTTTGATGTAATTTTTGTTGAAAAATTCAATTCTATGTAAAACTTAAAATAAAAAAAAAAAATAGAAATAAATACCTGATAGCCCGTGGTACTCTGGGCCTAGTAGTAGTTACTTATACATTATTGTGCAATTCCGTCAAAATCAAACTTAGACACAAGAAAGCCTTGAGTGCATTCAAAGTTTTCTTTATGAATTAAAAAGAATTATCTTAAAACCGTGTTACTTGAGAAGAACACTTTTTTTCCGTTATTAATGGAGTTTTTTCAAAAATGTTTTACCATTTTAAAATGAAAATTGAAGACGCCAATTTTTAAAGTAACTTGCCAAAAATTCATACTAGAATTACATTTTTTTTTGACATTTTTTTGATTGTTTTTTCAAATACCCATAAAACTTTCGGTTAACAGTCACTACCTACCCTATCACCCGTTTTTAATTCGACTTTGACTTTTGGGACACCCTGTATATACCTTTATTAATCAAATATGACTTCTTTTCGGTTTGTCTATGTTTTATTCCTCAAAATATAAAAATAACACGACTGGGTGGCACGGACTTGCTCTCAGGACGTTAAAGCTTCTTATATAAAGTTTTTAAAAACAAATAATTTTATGAGAAATAAAAAAAAAAAACAATTTCACTACTAAAATGACATTAACAACTTCTAAATTTGTTTTGAGCTCCAAACAAAGTATGTCATTTAAAAAAAAAAAAATTAAAAATCGTTACAACCGTTTAAAAAAAAAAATACCTTTTTATATAAAAAAATTCTTAAACCTTGTTTAAAAATAAAGTTGGTATGCCATTTTTAAGACAATGTTATTGTTCATCTAAAATAATAATTTCAAAAAAATATAGTGACCCGGTTTCGAAAAAATAGTTTTTCAAAAAAAAGAAATTTTTTTAAAAGAATTTTTAAAAATCCAAAAATTACTTTTTTGAAAATTTTGATATGTAATAATTTTGAAATTAATAACTATCTTCTGTATAAAAATAAAAATCATCAAAATTGGTTAAGTTGTTTAAGATATAGTCAAATATGAAAAATAAACCCGCTTAGTACCGTTAGTACCTACTATATTGCAATTAAAAAAATGTTTTTCTGGTTTTCAATAATTTAATGATAAGACACAATGTTCAAGTTATATTTGCGTTAGATTCCGAATTAAAATACCAAACATATTCAGATTTATTTCAAGAACACTGAATGAAATAAACATTCATAGCCTAGAAGTGTTCTCGGAACTGATGACGTTCCCGAAAATGACGTTTTGATACTTTTTATAGTTTATTTTTTTACTAACAAATTCAAACGAAATATTTTTTGTAGTGGTCGCAATTTTACAAAATAATATCGAAAAAAAATTGTTATTTTAATCTTTATTTATAGAAAAACAGGCGTTCCCGGAATGACGCTTGATTGATGTACGCTCCTTAGAATATCAAATTTAATTTAAATTATCATTTTAATTTAATTTATTTATGCAGGAAATTATTAATGGAAAACCACTTGCATGACATTCCAGAAAGACCATTAGTAGCGTCATCTGAACAATAAATAAATCAAATTTTGATATTTTGTCATTGTTAAATACATATATATTGTTAAGAAGCTCCCGTGTACAAAATTTCATCAAAATCGGTTGAGTCGCTTAAGAGAAACTCAAAAATGAAAAAAAAAAATGTTCTATGGTTTGTACCCTTATTTACATTTCCAAAAATATTTCTTTAATTTCAAAAATACAGCCTTTTGCAAACGAAAGGAAATACAATTTTTTTTTTTTAAATCATTGGACCCTTTTTGAGAAAATTAAAATTTCCCTCTAGAAATTTGCGCAAAATCTTTAATTACTAAATTTGAAGAAAATTGCTTAAGAGGCTTAGACAGACAGACAAAATTGCGAGACCCACTTTTTTGCATTCTCTATCGTCGTAATGTCATGTCTGATTGTTATCTCGAGTTCGATTTTTTTTGCGAATCTTAAACTTGCCCTATAGTACACTTATATCGCAAAAAGTGGCAGTTAGCCGGTCGACCTAAGAACTTCCAAAAACTGAAAAATCCATCTAATGGGTATAATCGTTTGTACAAATTGTGTCCCAAAGTATTTTCATTTCTTCAATTCTGATTCATTTTTTTTTATATTTTTATTTCTAAAAAAAATCGAAAAATGTCCTATCGCTTAAATGTTTTTCATAATGATCTTCCATAGAACTCACTTTTGCATTTACATTTTGTTCCTAGTTGAATTTAATATTTTAAAAAATTAGGACACAAAAAGTGTGCGCTTTAGCTGCCCGACATTTGAAGAATTTTCCAAAAACTTTTTTTTTTTTTGTTGATTTCTTCAAAAACTGGTGAGCAGTATAACTTTTGATTTGAAAAATTTGACTTAGATAGGTGAATATATTTAATTGAATGTTAAAAAGAAAAATAATACCTGCTAAAAAACATATGTAAGTACACATTTTGAAAAAAACAGCATGAACATAAAAATTATTCTTTTTCTCAAAATTTTGAGTATGAAATATATTTAATCAAAAATTATATCCTTGAGAAAATTTATATGATAAGAAAATATTGTATTAATAACTAAAAAAAAAGTATTGCATGATGTTAATATCATTTGCTTTCGTTTAAAACAAAAATTTTAAATGTTCTTAGGAATATAATCTTCCACTTATAAAGGGTGATTTTTTAAGAGGTTTAGAACTTTAAAAAAAAAAACACAAAAAATTGGAAAAAATTAATGAAATATTTATTTGAATCGATAGTTTGAACCTTGCAATTTAATGTTTAAAGATAATTTCATGCAAATGTTGACCGCTGCTGCGTCCCAGGTAGCCCATCAGCTGAGTCCAATTTTGGCATACTCTTTCACACATATCGGCCGGTATCTCACGAATGAATGCATGGATGTTGGCTTCCAGTGCGTCAATCGAAGCGGGCTTGTCCCTATAGATATTAACCTTGACATACCCCCACAAAAAATAATCTAATGGTGTCAAATCGCACGATCTAGGCGGCCAATTGATCGGCCCGAAACGTGAAATTAACTGTTCACCAAACTCGCCTCGCAATTGCGCCATTGTTTCGCGTGCTGTGTGGCATGTGGCACCGTCTTGTTGAAACCACATATCATGCAAGTCAAGAACTTCCATTTCGGGCAAAAAAAAGTTTGTTATCATCGCTCGGTAGCGTTCACCATTGACAGTAACGCTGCGATTCACATCATCTTTGAAGAAATATGGCCCAATAATGACGCCGTCCCATAAACCGCACCAAACAGTGGCTTTTTCGGGATGCATTGGTAGCTGTTGCAATGCTTCTTTCTGGCTTATTTACGTACCCATTCAACCAAAAATGAGCCTCATCGCTGAACACAATTTTTCGATAAAAAAGCTTATCCTCGGCCAGCTTTCCAAGAGCCCATTTACCAAAAATTCGGCGTTGTGGTAGGTCGGCTGGCTTTAGTTCTTGCACCAGCTGTATCTTAAAAGGCTTTACGCCCAAATCCTTCCGCAAAATTTTCCACGTAGTGCTGTAACAAAGGCCTAACTGCTGGGAACGGAGCCGAATCGACATTTCGCGGTCTTATGTCACACTAGCTGATACGGCCGAAATATTTTCTTCACTACGCACAGTACGTAAACGTGTTGGTGGTTTAATGTCCAACAAAGTAAATTTGGTGCGAAATTTGGTCACAATCTTCCGAATAGACTGCTCAGAAGGTCGAGAATGCCGACCATAAAATGGAAGCAGCGCGCGATGGCGATGAACATTTCGAACCGAGCACGAATTTTGATACTAAAATTCAATTATTTGCAAGCGCTGTTCATTTGTAAGACGATCCATGGTTAAATTGCAAACCAAACTGAAGCTGTTTGACAGTGACACAAGGTACTAAACACACGTCAGCTGTCAAAACCAGTGTTGCCAAAACCAAACCAGCTAAAAAATCACCCGTTATAAATGGTACCTATATATTAACCATTAATTTTGACTTATTTTGCTTTTATATAGTTTAAGGCCAGGCTTATTTATAAAAGTTTGAAGAGTTGACATTTGGTTGTGATTTGATTGAAAAAAAAAACAAATGTCATTTAGGTTCCTGTTTAAAATTATAACAAAATTTGAGTCCTGGAAATTGCATTAAAAAGAGTAGTCTATTCTAAATTTTAACCAAATCCCTCCACCTTCCAAATCGATGCCTAAATGTACATTGTATATATTTAATTAAATTTATTTAATAAATATAAATAAAGTCAAATTCAATTTTCTATCAAACAGTTTAGTGTAAAAATTTAAATAAAAAGTACGTATACGCCACAGTGAACATGCCATATTTTGTTTTCTTAAAGTTGTTTTAGTGGGTTGGAAAAGTGAAAATAATATTAATTATTGGTTTCAACACAATTGTATTCTTAACTTATATCTAATATTTTCTGTATAGCTCATGCTAAAGTTGTATGTCTGTGCAATTTGCTTTCTCTAACCTTCTCCAAAAAATAATAGCTATTTGAGATCTACGCATATGTTAATCGGTCAAACAAAGTGTTTTTTTTTTAATAATAATATGGTCTCAGAAAGCTATATATAAACACCGGCATAACAATAAAAAATGTTCTTTTTAGTACTACTCTTGGCAGTTTTTTTGTAATTCAATGTTGCACAC
This sequence comes from Meliscaeva auricollis, assembly GCA_948107695.1. NCBI lineage: Eukaryota > Metazoa > Arthropoda > Insecta > Diptera > Syrphidae > Meliscaeva > Meliscaeva auricollis. The sequence goes on along the minus strand of OX403619.1, from coordinate 26,207,545 downwards.
CATTTTCTAGAAGGACAAATAAAACCAAATGACTTTCATAGATCACATCATTAAACTTCGCTGAGAGCCAATTCCGTTACACGCTGTCAGTCGATATACGATTTTGCCTCATTTCTTGTCCTTCATTTGTGTGCACTATAAGAAAATTCCATTACGACAATCACTAAAACGACAGGATAAGCAGAAAGTTTAAAGCATTTAGCCCAAAGGATGTATAGCCAAGTCGAAAAAGGATTGGCTCACTGGTTGGGGAGGAGATGAAAGAAGAAACAAAAAATAAAGCAGAAGGATATGACTTAAGTTGGCAACGTTGTTGCAAAAAGCTAAACCTATACTATATGCACGATCATATATACATATTCTTAGCTACATAATATAGACTAGCTATCCGCTAAGAAAATTCCACTTTCCGGATATTTTCCTGTTGCTTGACTTTTCCTTGGTTTTTCATTGTGATGCGGTTGTACCAGTTGTAGTGTAGGGTAACCGCATTTTTAAATTTCAAAAAGAACGGATATCCTTTCGATATTGCTGTAAAGAGCACACACAGCACACACCAGCACATTGACTATAGCTTAGCCCATTTTCTACATTGAAAACCAGCCAGCAGCATGCTTTAGTTTTCACAAAGCTATGCAATTGCTATGCAATTTTTTTTTCCAGTCCTGTGTTGTCTTCCTTTTTAGTCTTTTTTTTTTTGTAGCCTTCTAACATTCTGTAAGGACATGAAATGAAATTGAACGAATGACGATGACGACAAGGACAACGACGACGACATCTAGTATAGAAGAATTTCTTGCAATAGTTTGTGTGACAAGGCAAAGGCAAAAGCAAGGAAAAGAGTGCCCGCCAAAGATGTGTGTAGGGTCTTAGAGAGCTGTTAAGATAAAAGTTTTCTGAGTTACTATACGAGCGAGTATACGCCAAATAGGAATAAAATGCATTTTTATAATACAGATTTGTATATTGCTTTGAGTTGTAAAATGGGGTTGAGTTTCAAGTCGTTTTTTTTTTTTGCTTTTTCTGTCCCGTTTTTTTTTTTTTCTTTGCTCATTTCTTTTTATTTCTTTAAAACTCTATACTATGGTAATTTCGCGCAGTTTAGCATTTTATACGATACAGTTGTGCGGTTTGGTCGATCGAAGGATAATTGGATTTAGATGAGGGTTTTCTCTCTAAAGGATTTTATTTAAATCTCTCAGGGCAACAAATACAAAATGAAATTTATTCGAAAGAGGTTTAACAGTTGTTTGGCCTCGAGGTGATAACAAAGGTATTCTTGCTTGCGATTTACAAAACTTTCTTAAAGACTGTAATGGCAATTTAAGCATTCCATACTAAAAACAAACTTGAGAAACAATCAAACTGGACACAACGGTGAGGTGGCAATGCAAAAATTTGCCACTGAGATTGCGGCAAACGAAAAAATTGCCTAAACGACTTTTTCATTTGCTGGACAATTTGTAGGCTTCGTTTGCAACAAATTAGTAAATTCGTTTGGGTTGAACAATTTCTGCGAACGAAGTTAAGTGTAACACCTGTAATTGAAACGGCGACCTTTCACTTACGAAATGAGTATCTTGTCATTCCGCTACGGTCTGTATAATTTAAGAAAATGGGAGAACGAATCGTTTGCGTCAAACGTCTTTTCGTTTACTTACTTACTTAGGTCCTCAGACCTTGATGTATCCGTTGTGATCTCCTTAAGGGGCATAAGGCCTCTACTACTCCTACGTGCCATCGATCGCGTACGGTTTCTGGTAATATATCGTAGTTCTCTCCAACTCTTCCCCAGCTGTACAAATTCCCTTTCGAATCTCCTGCGCCATGTGCTTCTCTGCCGACCCGACCCTCTACCTGTCTGTGTGAGTGGGTTCCATTGCATCGCTTGGCCAGCAATGCAATCGTTGCCTTTTCGAAGCGTATGACCAATCCTGTTCTCCTATGAAATTCTTCATTAGAAATACGGTTGGGCCAAGAAACCCTTAAGATGTTTCGTAGACACCTATTAACGGACGATTGCAGCTTACTTGTGACAGTAGTCAAGGTTTTCTACGTGCTGCACCCATACAGAAGCACGGATTCAACATTGGAGCGTAACCTTAAGCTGATAGCACTTTTTCTCCATATTTTTGACACCATTCCGAAAGCAGCCTTTGCCTTTTTAAAACGGCTAACGAATTCTTGTTTGGTTCTGCCTTTGGGAGAGACAAATCTCCCAAGATATTGAAAGTCTTCTACTTTCTCTACCGGTTGTCCAGAAATATTGACTTGAACGGATGAGTTACTTCCGAGGCTGATCATTTTTGTTTTTGCCGTGCTAATTTTCAGCCCCTAGATTCCTGCTTCTCCCTCTACCCTTGTTGTCATTTGATAGAGATCCATGACCTTATGAGAGAGTAAGCATAAGTCGTTCGCGTAGTCCAGATGTTTTAGTTGGGATGTCAGATTCCATTGAACTCCACCATTTTAGTTTAACAGGGCTGCACGCAGCACATCACTTATCACTAACAGGAAAAGTATTGGCGATAGTATGCAACCCTGTCTGACTCCACATTACACTTCGAATTCATCCGACAACCTTCTTATGTAAAAAAGTGACATTTGCATCCATCGTAGGTTGCTTTAATAACAGCGATTAACTTATCTGGAATGCCTCTCCTGCGTAAGGCAATCCAAATTCCCTGTTGACACTATCAAACGCTTTTTCAAAACCAATGAAAAGCAGTTGAAGTGTTGATTGATATTCGACGCACTGTTCAATAATGATCCGCAAGGTGTTAATGTGTGCCTTCTAGTTGTTCCATTACTCGCTCTATACAAAACTGACCGAATAAAATCATAAAAGAAAAATATCGAACAAAGCATCCATAAAATATCAAATGCGTCAACGTACGTTGATCTGTCTTTTTACTTCAATCGATTTTAAGAAAATTTAACTTGAATTAAGATGAGTCAATTAAGCTTCCTTAATCACCACTTTGAATCTATGAGTGGACAAAAAAGGCTTCATCTCCAACAAAACAATATAAATGACATGGTAATCTGACAGTTGAGTGAATGTTGTTTTAGGTATGACATCATTTTTCGGGTTTGAATATTGTTTTATCTTCTCATTTCATAGAAACTTACATTTATAACTGGATACTGGAGAAATATGTTTCTGCTTTGCAAATAATTTTCTCAGTTTATTCCCACTTTAAAATTGAATTTAAAGGTTTTCATATCAAAATTTGTTGAACTGAATGAACAAACCAAAAATTTGACATAAGAAAGAGACAAAAAAAAAAGTGAAAAACAAACCAAACAATTTAATCTTCATGTCAATCTGTTTTACCTCTTCCCGCCACCTTAATCTGATAGATTTTTTTTTCTTTTTTTTAGTGTAGGCCGCCATGTTTGCCACTGAAGATAAATTCAATGATGACCAATACACAAGAATACCAACAGCAACACCGCACCACCAGGTGGGCGCAGAAATCTCCTTATTTTCTTCCCAAAAAGAGTGTAAGAGTATCTGACACCTTTCGAAATTACCTGTCACTCTTGAAACAGACATGTAACTTAATCTGTCAATGTTGCCCCCCCCCCAAAAAAAAAAAAAAAGTAAAACAACAAAATCAAAATGGGATTTAGTTTTGGCCAAGAGAGAAAAAAAAATATCTTAAAGATGCAGTCACATTTAAAACATCTCATTTGGATCTTCTTCCATTCATCTTCGCAATTCAAATGCAGAAAATGTGTTATTGGTATCGGGAGTTAGGGGGAATACGAGTGTGATTCGTAAGCAATTTTCAAAAAGTCAAGGCTTCAAAAAAGAAGAGAAAAAAAAAAACTTATATCGGTGTGCCATAAAGGAACAGGAAATGAAGAAATTCATTTCATGAAATATTTGGAGTGCTTATGGAACTGTCATATATTTTATGAAGTCGACCCTTTAAATTTATCGTATCGCAATGGGAGGGAAAAAGGATATCATTTTGCGAGAATCTTGCATATACACACACACATACAAGCCAAGGTTCAGATGAAAAAAAGAAAAATCCCATCATTGAGTCCACTTTATAGTTTAGGTGCAAAAAAAAATTACAAAAAAAAAGTAGGAGTAAAAATGGTTTATTGAAGTGAAAAAGGAATCTGTTTGGAGGGAGCACCCCATTACCTCAGCCCAAGCCACGGCACATACCACCCACTTTCTTCATAAGAAGAATGTCATCTTGATAAATGGAACAGTGTTGAACAGACATTTTATGTATTTCTTCCTTACCTACATTATTTTCTGTTGAGAAATCAAATTTTTCTGAATGAAAAATTGTACAATTCCTATGGAAAAATGTCTTAAATGTAGGTCATATGAGTAGGAAGTAAAGCGGGTTTTGATAAACATCGGCAACGAATTGAGTAGAGGGACGGATATGAGTTGAAAATTGAGTTTTCACTACTGTGGAACTAAAGTTCGTTCGTTTGGAGCTCATTTTTATGAGTTGTTTGCGGCAAACGAATATGTTTCCCACACCTAAACAGCTTTTCATTTCGAGAATATTCTATTGCTTGCAGCAAACGAATAAATAGTTTGCGAAAAACCTCTCTAGAAAGTAGTTTTTGCAAAGAACTTCACTTCCGATGTAAATAAACAATTCATTTACAGCAAATGACGGTAGGAAATAAATTTTCTCTATGTTCATTATGCATTCTATGCTACACGAAAGTTATTTAGTTTATGACGTAACAGCAACAGCCTTTGTTCGAAATCGAGAGGTCACAGGTTCATTTGCCGGTGTTATGCTGAATTTGTTTTATTTATTCGTTGGCATAAATCTTTTCTCCGCAACGAATTAAAGAGTTTGCTGCAAACGAAACTGAAATCGAAAAATTACTTTTCAACAAACGAAAAATCTGGTGGTTGGGTGTGCAGGAATCGAGTAGACACTGACCGGGCCAACTTGGTGGCTTCCAGTCATCCGCAACTTTTTCTACACATCAATTGTGCTTACTCGTATTTTAACTCCTCGTGGTAAGCACCGGATACTGTTCTCGTCCAACCGGACTTGACCTGCTGAACTTATAAGTGTTGAACGAAAGAAACTAAGAACACTATAATACAAAAGTTCCTAGCTTTCTACGATAGGTTACGGAGGCTAGCATTCTTCGTAACTGATGTAAATCCCGCTAACAAAACCGACACTACGCCTCGGATAAGGATTGATTTAACGATGACGACTTTTGGCTATTGTACCCGGACAAAAATTGGTTTCTGGAATGTATGTACCCTTCTCGACAACGGTAAAGAAGTGCCCCAAAACGCCAGATTCCTTTAAATTGAACGAGAGTTCATGCGATACGAAATGAACACCTTAGGAGTAAGCTCGATGGATGGGCTCGGGAAAATATAAATCCTCAAACCGTAATACTGTACAACTCTACTCCGGAAAAGAGCTCGGAAGTGTCCGGAAATCAGGCGTTGGGCTGCTACTTACCAAAACTGTGCACAATAGCCTGATTTCATGGGAACCTCTAAGAGAAAGGATACTAAAGGCAAGGTATTTCGGACTAGAGTACGTCGGTCGTGTCACCATCATACAGTGTTACGCCCCAAGAAATACCTCACTACCTGAAGCAAAGGAAGCTTTTTATAACCAGCTGAATGCTGCTCACAAAAATACCCCAAACAGAGACATCATAATGGTTATGGGAGATCTGAATGCCAGAGTTGGCAATAACAACGAAGAACTGAGGGATTATGGGAAAACATGGAGTTGGCGATTGCAATGACAACGGCGAACGTTTCGCAGATTTCTGCAATGTCAACCGTCTTGTAATTGGTGGCACCATGTTTGAACACAAGACGTGCCACAAAATAAGCTGGGTGTCCAACGATAGACAAGCAACCTCCAACCAAATTGATCACTTCGCGATCAGCCGATGTTTTAGAAGTAGTCTCCTGGACGTCAGGAACAGAAGAGGGGCAAACATGGGAATGGCCCGGGACCACCATCTGAAATTACGCACAGCTACAATTCGGAGTTCCCAAGCAAATACTCGAATGCCCAGGTTTAATACCGACATACTAAAGGACCCCGTAGTTCGCCAACAACTAGGTTACCATCTTTCCCAAGGACTGAGAACAATCAGCAGCATTACAGTGGATAACCTTCAGGAGCGTCGCAAAAGAGAATATCGAGTGCATCCTGCAGCGAAAATCCGGGTCTGAAAAAAACAATTATTATTTAGATTCCATAACTGGTAACTTACGCCCGCCAGTGATTTCCGCAAAGACTCGGCATCCACAAAAATTGATTCATTTTTAGAAACACCTAAACACTTTAACTGTATCGCTTTCAGATTACTTCTGCCCGAAATATTACTTCTAAGAAAACCAAATCGATGAAAAATACTCTGAAATTCTTCTTTCTGACAAACTAAAAAAACTAAAATTTCACTCTTACCATCACGTTAAAGAAACCCACCCAATATAAGTCAGTAGTTTACCTTTACAAAATCAGGGAAAGTTTGTCTATTGTTGGTGTAGTACCTAAAGTACTAGTACAAAATACCTATTAACTTATTTTCGTCCTTATTCCTGTTTTCATTTGCTGTTACATTTTTGTTGTGTTTACATTTATTTAACCTTACTACAAAAGAGTTCATCGTTCTAGCAATAAACAATTTTATTGTTGTCAACTGACTCAGTTGACATTTGTCCAAGAGTGAACCTTAACGATTCCTTTTTCAACTGTTTTATTTGTTTTGTTGTCTTTTACTTTGTCCTTATCGTCATCTATCAGGGAATACGAATTTTTGTTTTAACCTTTTTCTTGGTGGAATAGAAGTTGACTTGCAACCAGGAATGAGTATTTAAGACAAAGAACATTGACATAGCACAAAATATACAAATAAAATACCTTGAAGGAGAGAAGGAAAATTTACATTTTTTGCATGGTTGAGTTAAAAGGAAGTTAAAGGCATAAAAAAAAGGACTCTTCTTTGACATCCTGTAGAATTACTAAAAATATAAGTAGTCGTTTGTCTCCGAGGCATTAAATGCGAACATTTAGAAGTGAAAATGCTGAAAACTACCTTCATTAAAGGATTTCATTCAACAATTAATAAAATGTTTTTTGTTTTTTGTTGGTCTATCAAAGGACTTTGCAAAGCTGTGGGATTGAAAATTCAATTTAGTTGAAATTCCAATAGTTTTAATATTGTTTTGTTCTACTACTGAGGTCTCTCCATTTTCCATGATACACGAAGTTGCATTACCATTTTTACTTGGAGTAAATTGCCTAAGAGTCACCTTAAAGAAATTCACTAAGAAAAATCCATGCCGAAAAGTATATAAAGGGTTTTCCAATAAGAGGTGTTATTTGGAGGTGTATTTTGGGGTCATTGGACCTTACTTTTTCGAAAATGAGGCTGGAGCAACAGTTACGGTCAATGGATTGCGCTATCGAGAGATGATTAATGATTTTTTATGGCCTGAATTGGATGGTATTGATCTGGACAACGTTTACTTTCAACAAGACGGCGCTACGTGCCACACAACCAATGAAACCATCGATCTTTTACGGGAAAAGTTTCCGGACCGTGTTATCTCTCGAAGAGGTGATCACAATTGGCCACCGAGATCTTGTGATTTAACACCTTGCGACTTCTTCCTTTGGGGCCACGTGAAAGATAAGATCTACGCCAACAGCCCAGCGTCGATTCAAGACCTCAAAGATGAAATTCGTGAGGCTATCAAGGACATAGGGCAGCCACTTTGCGATTTGGTTATGGAAAATTTCATGAAAAGGATATGGTCCTGTAAGCGTGGTCTTGGCGGCCATTTGGCTGATGTTGTGTTCCATTATTAACGGAATACCTTCCTCTTTATAATGAAATAAACATCCGATAATTTATCTCCAAAAATGCTATTTTTCTTTGAATATCAAAATAACACCTCTTATTGGAAAACCCTTTATTTAGAAATTGGGAAGGAAAACTAACTCAGAAAATATTGCAAATAACAACGCCACTGCTTTAAAATCATAAACAAAAATCTCATCATCTAAATATCAGAAAGTCATTTGTGTTCTTATAACTTTCATTCATCTTACATAAAACAGGACTACATTTTTAAGTTTGCATTTTTATATCCACAACCATTTCCTTACACCCACCATACATTTCTACAATAAAACCCAGTGACCTGATGTTATAGACCAATCCAACCATAAGAATGTGCATAAATACAAAAATAAAACAAAAATAAAAATAAGAAGGGAAAAAATCAGGATAATCTCTGCGACTATTATGCCCATTTCCGTTTCGATGGTTTTTTAGATTCCGCACCAGGACAATGTGCATCGTTTGTTGCAATTTTTTTTTTTTTTCTTATATTCCTTACGCCAAGAATGGCAGTAGAAAGGATATTAATGTACAACTTCCAACGGACCGTTAAAAAGTTATGACTGTTTTGTTTATTGCCAGGATTCACTTGAACACCAACACGACACAACAATTGTGCACCCCTTTTAGTACTACGTACCACCATCAACCTCATTTTCTTCTCTATTCTGATAACGATAAAAAATTGCTCCTTTTTAAGGATTTACTCTTTATGACTATCATGACAGTTGTTACCGAACACAAAACAACCATTCTCTTGGTGGTGTTTTAAAAGCGCCTCTTTTGAATATTGTCGCCGCTTCCGTGTAAACGTTTTTTTTTTTTTTTTGAGCAAGGCAATAATGGCCGCGAAAATCACAGTATTTCCATATTCAAAGATTTAAAATGTCAAATAATGTTAAAATTGAAGACAATGTTTTGTTTATAAATTATTGCAGTTTTGTCATCCGGTGACCACGCTCAGTGAAATTTGAAGCAAATCGTTTGGGATAAGTATACAGGATTCAACTCACTTTATATTTTACTATAATATAACGGCTTATGTTTCATGTAAACAACCGCAAAATAATAAAAAGTTACATTGAACCTAATTATTATAGTTAGAATGTAAATCAACACATTTCATATCGAGTCCATTTTTTCGAGCAAATATCTTAAGTCCACCAAAATGTGATTTTTTTAAAAACTAAACTCATTTTATTGTTTTTGAATTTTATTACAATTACAAAAAGTTTGTTTATAAAGAAAAGATGTTAAAATTTTTAAAATAAACTACGCAAAAAATTGATCAGGTCTGTTTAAGGAAGACATTTTCAAAATTTTCAAAGGATGACTTCTTTTTATTCTCAAAAGATGACTTAAAGCAAAAAAAATACAACGAAGTTATATAAAAGATAAAATAGTATGTTTTTTGATAACCAGAAACCTTCTCTTATTAACATTTAAAGTAAAGTTAATCCAATGAACCATTTAAGAAAAAAATATTTTCAAGCTCAGAATTAAAAAAAAAACAAATTCAATCAAAACTTTGAACTGACTTTTTTTTTTTAAATTTTAAGTTATAAAATATGATTTGTTCTTCCAAAATTCAATGGCCTTATTTCTTAACAACCAAATAGGGAAAATAAAAAAATGTCTCATGTATTATAGTTTCTTAAAAAAACTAAAAAATTACAAAATTTTTAAGGAAAAATTTATGTAAGTTTTGTATTTTTTTTAAATTTCTGCAAAACTATAAGGCATGTTAAAAATAAGTGCTTAGTTAAATTCATACAAAATTATATTTTATAAAATGAAATTTTGAGTAAAAATTAGTAAAAAAATTTAATTGATTTTTTTTTTTCAAAATTCTGAGTTTAAAAACAATTTTTTTTGAGATATTTGAGAAATTGTAATTTTTTAATAATCAACTTGGTCAAATAATTCCTCATATGTACAAATTCATTTTTTCTTAAACTGTTTGTTGGATTAACTATCTTTTAAATGTTCATAAAAGAAGGTTTTTTAACAAAAATTTTATTGTACAGTTTAAAAAAAAATCTGATAAGGGCGGAAATTTTTAACTGGTCACAGTTACCATTTAAAAATTTCCGCTCTTTTCTATCAGATTTTTTGAACACCAACATTTGAACAAAAAAAAGGTGTGTGTACTCATGTACGCGCGCCAGAAGTTATACTTCCTATCATTATTTATTTTACACAATTTAAATAAAAAATGGATTTAATTTTATTTTTACTGAGATTTTAATCTTTCTATTGATACCTCAACTTAAAAAATCGGTTAAGTGAAGGGGATATTTTGAATTTTTGCGAATTTTTACTATTTTTGATATTACTTAATGATACTGCGAAGCTTGTCAGTGTCTTAAACAAATTGTGTATAAAAATAATTGTTGACATTTTATAAGAAAATTTAAATTATTGAAGCAGGCATAGTCAGATTTTATGAATGGTACAATTGGTCAAAGGAGCATAAATAGTGCATTTTGCTCTACGTTTTATCTATAATATATCATTTACAGTCCTTGTTTTCAATTTAATCAATAAACTTTGTATGGCAGTGTTTGAGAGAAAAGTCACATCTTGAAATTGATATAAAATTGTATTCAAAATTATCAAACTTTTCATTAAATTTTGTAATTTTAACGCATTCATTAAAAACATATTTTCACATATCGACCTCTGTGGCACTGTTTGTAAAAATAATTACCCAATATTTTTATGGAGAATTACAGACCAACATTTTATCTAATAGAATCTGTTCAATTTGCTAAAATAATGCAACTAAAACTTAAGTAACAGATATTAATATCCAATGAAATCAACTTTTTATATGTTTTTTTGTTTTTAAATTTTCTTTCTAAAATCTGTAAATATGCATTTTTATGATTAAAAATATTTATTGCCTATCAAGAACACTTAAACTAACAATATTGTAGAACATGGTTCTATAAAATTCAAACAAATTTCATACCATATTGCTAAAAGAATAAGAAAACAAAAATTGATTTTGCTCTTACTCATTATTTGTATGTGTAATTGTACGAAAAACCATTACATCATGTTATAGCCTAATATTTCAGCTAAATCTTAAAAATCCGACAAGAAACAAAAAAGTTACAAATTTTATAAGCGAAAAGTTTTTAATCCATTTGTTAGCCAACGGAACCGTTCTCCACTGGTGGCTGGTCGAGTCCGACGACCAAAGCAAACAATTTTGTTGAATTTCGGTAAAACTCTTTTCAAGTTTGTGAAGCCTTTATAGCATGTACAGTTATTTATGATATTTCAAATTAAAGGTAATTTTATTGTGATGCTCAATAAAGTTGAATCATAGTTTTATGAGGCTTATGTAAATAGTAATTGAGCACCGCGTAAACAAAACTCTTTTTACCGTTATGTCTGTTCACAGACTACAGAAAATTGTCAAAGTTTGTACAAAAATGCATTTACTCGATATCTAATGGCTGTACAAATTTCAAGTTTAAAAATATGAAAATAAAAAAGATAAAAATAAAATACAGTTGGAAACGGTAAAAAAACTTGGACTGAAAAATCTTGTTTTTACTATTATTCATTGAAAAAAATGTTTAAAAATCTAATTTTTTGCACACGTTTATACACAACACATAAGCCTAAAAGTCAGTTTGACAAAATATTTTTTTCGTTATTCCCTGATTTTTAAAATCAATTAAGCCACCCATATAAACTTTCAAAAACGTATTTGTTTTTTTAAAGCTAAAAAAACCGTTATAGAGAATTTTATATGAAATCCGTATGAGACGCCTAATTTTTTTTTTATTATCTTTCAATTTACTTAATTTATTTTTCAAAAAATTATCAACTGTATCCCAAATTACATCATTTCCAAACGTCTAAAAAAATATTGGAAAATAATTTTTAGCTTGAAAAGTTGAATTTTTAAATTATTTTTTTAATGGGAATTCATCATCATTTCAATTTATCTATCCAATTAAATTTATTTCATGATTTTAGCCCTTACACTTTTCGAGATGTACAAAAAAAAAATGTTTGTCTTTTGCCCCATTTTACCTTAACTTGCCGGAAGAATTTTAAAAAATCCCGTCGTATCAGAAGCTTACATTATACCACCTATCTTTTGGTGTATTTAGTTTTTTCCTATCACTTATAGTGTAGAAAATAAATCAGTCAGACTATCAATAACAATGGCTGACTTCTGTAATTTAATAAATATATTGTGTTTCACACAAAATGAAAAATAAAAAAAAAAGCAAACTCAGTATAAAATTTAAGTGTGTGTTTACTCTTCTCTTACTTATAGTGTCTGTGTGGAAAAAAACCAGTAATGAGCTGAAAAAATCTATGTGTTATTACTGGTTTAATATTCTTATAATCGCCGGGAAAGAAGTATAGCTTCAAAAATCGGCCTAATCGAAGCGGTTTTGACTGCTTTATATTGACAAAAAAAAGCACAGTTTTATTCATTAATTTGCTCTTAATATTTTGAAACTTTTTGTCTAAAAAAAAAGATTAATATCTCAGAAAACTCACCTTATTTTCATAAAAACGAGGTTATGACTATAAATATTGAAAAAAAAATCACTATTTTTTCCTGGATATGTCATATTTCAGATTAATTGCCAGGTTTATACAATTTTGGGTGTCGGAATTGGTGCAACGTTTATTATTTCACAATTTTTGTGGAAAAGTGTTTGTAAATTGTAATTTGATAGTTGTAAGTTGGCTTCACAAAGCAAATACTAACTGCTTCAAAATTATCAAAAATATATTGATCTTAGAAAATAATTGCACCCAGATTTTTTAAAACAAAAAGTCTAAATGTCTTTGAAAACAAAGGAAATTGGGAAAATTTGTATGGAGAGTGGACGTTCCGTATTCAAGAATAATTTTAATATTTTTATTGATGTGGTTTGGTCCTCCAAATATTATGCTGAAGTCTTATTACCACAACGTTTTTTGATTTTCAACCAACATTTTGCCTATGTAGATTTTCTCAATATTTTGATTTTATCCAATTAAGGGGTCAGTTGTAGCTATCATTGAAATGGATCATTGGATACATTTTTATTTCAAATTTTAAATTTTATGACCTATAGAACTGAAGGATCCAGGGGAAAAACAACATAGGTCCATTTAAGCCCATTGCGAGAAAAACGCAATTTAAAATTAAGTTTTTGTCAAATAATCTAGTACAAAAAGCCAAATCTTGTTTTTATTTTTTTTTTTAGGAAGGAAATTAACTGATTTTCTAAAAGTCAGGATACCCTCAGACAGCACTTAATTTAATTTTGACAACAAGCGGACATTGCCGTTTTTCAACTGGACCCTTTAATTAGTTTACGGAAAACAAAAAAACTGAATTATGCTTGAAACTCTTCTTCGTTATTTCACTGATAATTGAAACATTTCAATAAATAAAATCATTGAAATACTAAAAAATAAAATACCAAAAATAAATTGGATTTAACATCTGCCTAAGGAGAACTACCGGATTTGATGCAATGTCTCCTTCCTACGAAACGACAAATTTGCTGGACTATATATTTTCAAGGTCAAGATGTTCACATGAGTAAGGTTGAACCACGTCCATGTCTCAAACTAAGCAGTTTCACAAAATTAATAAAGAAAAAAAAATGATTTTGTACGGTTTTGTACATTCAAAGCCAGGATTTGCTCAGATTTGGATTCCAAGCTTGAGCTTATTGAAGTTGCTTGTTTGGGGACATTGTATGCTCCTAGCCCGGCATAGTCCCAAAGTTTTTTTAACTTGTACAAACCAATAATAGCAGAAGAACCATAGCGACAAAATTTTTAACAAAAATGTCCTTTTATCCTCATACATCTGGCATTGCTGCCAAGACGAGTATATAGGTACTTTAAAATCGCTTCTTTAACTTTTACTGCCAGGATGCTTCTTGGCATTTTATGTCTCAAGATTGTGTGGGTCGACTACAAGAAATGTTCATCTTGTTCTTGTTGTTTTAGTTATTGTTTTTTGTGTTGTCTTAAGAACGAAAAATGTGCATTGTTGTTATGAAAGAGTACATTATACCTATCTCCGCGATGTCGTCACATTAAGGATGCACACCCAACAACTGTCTGCCATAAAACGTTAAATATATATTTATTATTATACAAAATGGTAGGTACTTGTAATGTTTTATAGCCATGGCCATCAATGAGTTGAATACAAAGGAGCATCATCCATAGGATGATTGTTCGCCAAAGGAAATCAAGGAGTGTAAATGTGCACCGTGGGGCGCACTCACTCACTCTTAGACAAAATCGAACAAAAGAGTCTTGCAATCGCCATCATCACTTGCCGCCTTTTTGGGCCGAATCCAATGGATCGATTTCTGGTTAATAATATTGAAATAAATCACATTAGCTGTGACAGTACTCTTAGGGAATAAGAAGTTCTCTTTCTTTCTCTGTGGATGCAGCATACCTATACCGACCGACCATTGCAACCGACCGACCGTTCAGATCTGGTAATTTATTGTCATTTTAGTGATGCTTCCAGCGACCATTTGAGTGCGGATGTTTTTATTAGTGCGGTGTGCATCACTCCTTGCCGAGGACAAACTGGGACAAAAAAAATATTAATTTTGTTCGGTAATGAGATTCGATTGGATTCACATTAAGGAACCATCAGCACAGAAGGCCCTTTTTAGAGGGCATCAGCAGAAAAAAAAGAAGCAAAATCAAAGAAGAAGAAGAAGGCTCTTATTGTGATGTGCTGCACAACCGATTCATATCTTGCCAAGCCAGACATGTTTACTAAGTGCTCACTGGCAGGACTTTATCTGCGACTGGGATTGGGCTGGGCATGGGACAGGGTTGGCCTCGATTGTCGTCTCACTGCCTTCACTATACATGCGATGCGATCATAAAAGAAGAAGCTATCTCGGTTGATTTGTCATGTCACTATGGAGACCTCTGTATGTCCCATGGCTTGACGTACAAAATAAACACGATACCTTGTCCTTGTTTGACATAATTCCCCTTGATCATCACAGTGATAAAACACTTTTTCCAAATGCAATATTGTGCTGGATTTGCTGGAATGCGACCAACTGATGTTCGCGATCGTCCAACATGGAGCAGTTACAGAACTCGATCGATTGGTACGTAATGATTGGAACGTGCATTGTCAGAGGGGAGTGTATTAATTTATGGGCCCCATGGGTTAACATAATGGTGTTGCCAGTCTTAAAAAAAATTATTATTACAAAGAAATACAATTATCTTCAAAATGCGAAAGGATGTAGCTCAGGTTGATAAAGAATTTGCGTTGAAATAAATGTGATATAAAGTAAATTATTTGCATTTCTTCTTCTTCTTCTTCTTCTTCTTCTTCTTCTTCTTCTTCTTCT
The DNA here is from genome assembly GCA_948107695.1 of Meliscaeva auricollis. NCBI lineage: Eukaryota > Metazoa > Arthropoda > Insecta > Diptera > Syrphidae > Meliscaeva > Meliscaeva auricollis. The sequence goes on along the minus strand of OX403619.1, from coordinate 26,192,279 downwards.
TCTTCTTCTTCTTCTTCTTTATAAATTTAATTATTTGCAAATTGCAAACGTTAGGACAAATACTTCTTCTTCTTCTTCGTCTTCTTCTTCTTCTTCTTCTTCTTCTTCTTCTTCTTCTTCTTCTTCTTCTTCTTCTTCTTCTTCTTCTTCTTCTTCTTCTTCTTCTTCTTCTTCTTCTTTTCTTCTTCTTCTTCTTCTTCTTCTTCTTCTTCTTCTTCTTCTTCTTCTTCTTCTTCTTCTTCTTCTTCTTCTTCTTCTTCTTCTTCTTCTTCTTTTTCTTCTTCTTCTTCTTCTTCTTCTTCTTCTTCTTCTTCTTCTTCTTCTTCTTCTTCTTCTTTATAAATTTAATTATTTGCAAATTGCAAACGTTAGGACAAATACTTCTTCTTCTTCTTCATCTTCTTCTTCTTCTTCTTCTTCTTCTTCTTCTTCTTCTTCTTCTTCTTCTTCTTCTTCTTCTTCTTCTTCTTCTTCTTCTTCTTCTTCTTCTTCTTCTTCTTCTTCTTCTTCTTCTTCTTCTTCTTCTTCTTCTTCTTCTTCTTCTTCTTCTTCTTCTTCTTCTTCTTCTTCTTCTTCATCTTCTTCTTTTTCTTCTAATACTACTTCTTCCTCTTCTTTCTCTTCTTCTTCTTTTTGGCTTTTTGGTGTATATTTATAACAAAGTCAGGTTAGTTACACCATTTATAATTCAAGAACAGCTGGACCGATTTTAATGATCCGTGATTTGTTGGATTCGTCTCTGCGCTTTCGAATAGCAGAATAGCTATTAAAACTTTGGAAAATCATGGTCTCTAGAAAATCCATTGAATAAAAAGAAGCAAATCGTACCAAAATGTAATCCCTAAACAACGCCATCTCTGGTCACATGACAGTAATAGAACACGAAATGCTGGCTCGGATAGTGCCAGTAGATGGCGTTGAAAGAAAAAAATACTGCGAAGAAGCAAAGATAGTCACAAAGAAAATCGTAGAAATTCGCAAAAAAAAGTGTGAAAATGAGCGAAAAAAAATGCGAAAGAGCGCAGACTACCGCAGAAAGCCCGGAAGGTCGTTGAAGAGAAAGCGGAATATTCGTGAAATATCGCGGAACACTACGGAAAAGAGCAATTAAGTTCATAAGAAAAGTAATATGTACCAAGTATAAGTATTAGATACCGGGGAGAGTCACAGCACAGAAAGTCACGAAAAATATGCATTACTGTAGATAAAAGCGCGGAATACAGATCAATCGCAGATTCCACGAGGCTATCGCTAGCCTGCCGCGTAGCTCCCGCACGGCTACCGCATAGCTATCACGCGGCTACCGTGATATGCTATGCTCGAAATTTCGTGGCCGGCTAAACGTTCAGCTGCGGCTCTCGTGCCGCATTGTTAGGGCTCCCGCATTTCTACCACGTGGTTCCCGCGCAACTCAATAGAGGCTCCCATGGAACTTCCTCCCGGCTCCCGCGGCTACCAAGTTTTAGACTTTTCTGGACCTGACATTATTTAAACTTCTTAGTAACTTTAACGATATGAAGACGCATTTTATTTATAATCGCTCTTTCTTATATCGCAATTCGCAAGTAAAAAAGTTCCCTGGCAACACTTCAACCATCTACTTTAAGTGTTTTATGACACTCTAAACAGTTTCCCTTCAACCGAGGACGACGACGACGACGACGACGACGAATACAACGACAAGTGCTCATTGGATTTTGATAAATTTATTCTCCTCGGACATGTCATTAATTGCATCATTTTATCTCTCGCAGATAGAACAAAACATCTTCGCATCGATTGCCACAAAACTGAAGAGCATCATCAATAAATAGCATATATTCCATCCAACAGTAGCTAAACAAGCCAACAATTGTACTTAGAGAACTTCAAGTCTTAAAAGTCGTAACATGGTAACAGCATCATTGTGATGGGTCTTCCACAATCGTTAAGTTGGATATGCCTCGACATCCATGTTGTACTGTGTCTTGCAATGCTTGGATGCTTAACAAGCTCCTGATGCTGCATCGCAGGTTTTTTTTTTAAGGCCATCAATTCAGGAAGTTTTCTTATGTTTTTGCTGCTAGAGAACTCATCTCGCTTCTTTAACCAGTTATACTTGGTTGTCATCATCATCATCATCATCATCATCAGAAGAAGAAGAAGAAGAAGAGAGAAACGTCTCTCTGTGATGATTCTTGATGAAATCGCGAAGGCTTGAAGAAGAGAGGGGTGTTTTTTTTTTTTTGTCAGCTTCTATACATCTTCAATATTATGGTTAACTGATGTCCACGTTCAAGTACTTAAGTTCTACGCGCGTTTCATTATTATTTACGGTTTCTGACGAGATAAACGATCAACATCATCACGCAAAATGTTTTTTTTTCTTTCTTTTTTCTTCATCAAGACCTCTCCAAGGAGCCATCCCAATATGTCTTTTGTGTCGCTTGCCCTCCACTCGCTCCTGCTAGTCAATTAATAAATTCAATGCAGTTTTTCCGCGCCTGGACACAATGAATTTTCATTACGGTTTAATGATTCTCCAGAGCGCATCATCACACTTTGTCTTCGGTCAGAAATGGTCAGCCATGAGTATTGGTACAAAGGACACTAAGGCAGATGTCGGAAGCTGTTATCAATAAAAATCGACTATAAGGAACTTTAAATGCAACAACAAATTGAACATGAAAACAATTATTGCATTGCTCGATGTGGTCTTAGCAGAACTTCCCTCCTCCTGGAGCCTTGAATTCGTCGTGTTCCAGCCTTTATGACAATTTTTTCCAATTTTGGTCAAATTCATAAATCAATTTATTGTCTGTTGTTGTTGTTGTTGTTTTTGTGTGCTTCTCATGTGCAATGTGCGATGAGCCATAAATTATCTGGAGAAATTGTCGCTGAAATGTTTTGTGAATAATATTCCATGGATTCTGATGACTTCTTCGTTTTATTTTTTTAGTATTTTAATATACGGCACACAGAAACAATACACGTACTTTTAGTCGTACATTGATATTTGTACTTGTTGTGTTGAATTATTTTTTGCTTAATTGACAGATGTGATATTATATACCAGCGCAATGGGTGCTTGAAAACCCTTTGGCATGCCTAATTGGTGATTTCAATGTTGGTACAATGAGAGTCATGCTGTGATTTTCGTCAAAAATTGTGAAAATATTGTCGCATTTAATTAGGAATACAAACAAAAAAAAAAAATGTTCCTCATTATGCTCTCTGTTGTCGTGTACCTATTCAACTTTTCTTTTTTTTTGAAGAAATGTTCTTCATTTTTGTATGATACTCTTTTAAACATTATTTCCAAAATGATAAAGTCATGTTTCAAAGTAATATGAAGAGTAACTTTGGGTCGTATCATGTCGACATTTTTTTATGTTAAGAAACTTTTCTTCGGAATAATTTTTGGATAATTTGACAAATAACGAGTATGTTTCCTGAAAAATTCATGTCCAATAAAGTTTCTTGTGTTATTTGTCCCAAAAATTTGGCGGAAGAAGTGGCTTTTGGTACTTTTTGTTAACGATAACATGTAAACACAAAAATTGCTGCAGCACCATTAATTGAGAGCAGTGGAGAAGATCATATAAAATCGCAAACAGTCAATTTTGTTTATCTAAATTAATACAAAGAATTTTAGTAATAGACCTGTGCCAACATTTTTCAGTATTCAGAAAAAAGAAATAGCCCACCAACAGATTGTAAGAAGGGGGTGGGGGCGAAAAAGTATGATGGGTGTTGAAAATTGTGTTTTTTTTTAACAATTTATACCCAAAGAAGACCTCGTAGCGAAAAAAATCAATACAAAAGCTGTATTTGGTAATAAGATCTACAACTTTTGTTCAGGTTATTTTATTATATTACCTCAGAAATATTGTGGAAAACGCCAGAACCGATTTTTTTGTTTTTTTTTTTTATTTTTATCTTTTTCAGTTTCATTTTCAGAAATAATACCAAATTTACGGCAAAAAATTCTATATTCCAAATACTAGACTGAATTTGTTCAATAGTAATCAATTATTCGGGCTTAAAAAACTTTGTAAAAAACATGTTCTTGTTTCTGAAAATGAAATCTCTCTTTACCCAAAATATCACAAAAACAGTGTTTTTTATGAGTTATAAGTTCGATGTCTTAATAACTCGGCATGGCAGAGCAACTTTGATATCACTGGTCATCAAGGTTTTTGCTGCTCCAACATTGAATGTGTTAAACTCGAATCCGAAGTCAGAATTTTCATCAGTTTTTGAGATATTCCCGTTAAAAAATCACAATTTAAGCATTTTTCAATATGTTTGAAGCGATATTATAATAAGGCAACCTCTTACAGCAAAAGTTCTAACAGATTATGAAAGAAGTAGTTTTATTCTTTTTTTGTTCAGTTTTAATCATTTCAATATCTCTTTTTTCCGCCGAGAAATCTTAAGTTTAAATTAATGTAAACCTATTTCATTTTATACTGGTCAACAAAGTTTCTTGTTTCTTTACTTTTCTAAAGGTTTTCGATGTGCTTATCTCGAATTATAGATCAGACTCTTCCTATCACTCTCATTTTTCAAATATTTGCATTAGAAAATGACAAAATAAAACCCTGTTTGCAATTTTTGGAAGCAATTTTCTGACTTGAGGCGAAATAGGTTTTTTGTGATATTCTAATGGGAATATTTGAAAAATGAGAGTGATAGGAAGAGTCTGATCTATAATTCGAGTTAGGCACATCGAAAACCGTTTAGAAAAGTATAGTTTTGTTTCGGCAACAAAAAACTTTGTTGACCAGTATAAAATAAAAAAATATATTAACTTCAACCTAAGATTCTCTCAGAGGAAAAAAAAAGTATCGAAATAATTTAAACTAAATAAAAATGTAGAAAACTAGTTCTTTCATAATCTATTACAATTTTTGCTGTAAGAGGTTACCTCACGTTATAACATCGCTTCAAAAATATTGAAAATTGCTTGACTTATGATATTGTAAGGGAAATACCTCAATAACAAGAGTCAATTTGAAAATTCTGACTTCGGATTCGAGTTCAGCACGTCAAAACCCTTCAGAAACCGTTATCAATATTTGGGCAGCAAAAACCTTGTTGACCAGTGTAATAGATTCGAATTAGAGAGTGAAACCACTCTTCGATGGCTGATATTACTGTCATTTTCGGAACAATCTATCTAAAAATTGAGTTTTTTTTTTCAATTATTGACAATATTTTCTAGATTATTTGTGTTCAGAAAAGAACACAAACAATGTAGAAAATATTGTCAATAGTTAAAAAAAAAACGCAATTTTAAGATAGATTTTTCTTAGTCTTAAAAAAAATGATTAAACCAAAAAGAATCCATCTCAAAATTTTCAGAAATTAAAAATTTCTTCGTTAACTTCTTTTATTAAAAATTAGGTATATTTTTTCAAAATAAATTCGTCAAGAACACAAAAATGTACTGTTAAAAAAAATTGTATGAATAAAAAATATAGTAATTTACAATAAAATCAAGTTTTATCAAAATCTGACTAGCTATGTTTGAAAAAGATAGAAATAAAAATATATAATTTTTTTTTTTTGGCATTTTTCACAATATTTTTGAGGTTATATAGAAAAAATACAAAAATAGCTATTGTGTTGAACTTTTTTCGATAGGAGGTCTACTTTTTACAGAAATTGTAAAAAAACACGATTTTCAAGCACCTATAAATTTTCGTCTGATGGGTGCAGTTACACTTTTCTTTTTCTCAATGTTTGAATGCATATGAACTTATGATTACACTGGTCTACAAAACAAAGTATGAAATTTGATTTATCCTAAATATAATGATACATTTTTAGAAAAAAAAAATGTTTGAAAATCGTTATAGCCGTTTTTTAAAAAAACAATTTTTTCCATATAAAATTTTGCAATGACTTTTATAAAAAAAAATAGGTATGCCATTTTTAAGATATTATTTATCAACATCTAAAAACTAAATTAAAAAAAAAATATTAAATAGTTTTCGAAAAAATGATTTTTCAAAAAAAAAAATTTTAAATTTTTTTTAAATCCAAAAAAATAATTTTCGAATTTTTTTTTACTAAATATTATTACGGCAACTTGAAAGCATCCATGTAAAAAAATGATTGAGTCATGAAGGAGAAAATCAGAATTTAAAAAAAGACGGTTCTATGGCAGGTACCATTACCGTTTTTGAAAAAAAAATGGTTTCCATTTAAAGATAGACCTTACCCAAAGAAATTACCATGATTTTTTTAATCAATATCGTATTCACCGTTTTTGAGAAAAATCTGTTTTTCTAAAACTGGTACATGGAAGGTACCGTTATTTTTTGTCAAAAAAAAAAATAAATAAACGTCTGGGGAAAGTCTCCAAAAAACGCCACTTACCAAGCCACTACCCATCCGTTAAGGCTGTGGTCTCTGATACATACAGACAGACAGACAGAATTGTAGGTCCTACTTTTTTCTCATTCTCTATCATCGTAATGTCATGTTTGTTTGTTATCTCAACTTTTTTTTTTTTACGAATGCGTAACTTGAATTTCAAAATTCCGTATAGCTTTGCGGATGCACAATACAAAAAAAACTTTAATTTAGAGGATAGTATAGAATTTCTATACTCTTAATACTGGACAAGTTAATTATATTGTAAAGATGGCAGTAATTAGAGAAAAACCAATAAAAAAGGATATGTTGTGTGTTTTTCAAAAGGACTGATTTTTATGGATTTTTCAACATTTTTTTGTGAAGAATCCAAAAGTTATACATAAAATTGGCCAAAACATAAATTTGGTAATTTTGTCTACATTTGTTTTACATTAACGGTCTTAGCGCAAAATGTTCATATTTTGGATTATGTACCAAAAACAAAAAATAACATTTGTTTTTATAAGTTTTTCAATGATTTCTCATATTTCTTGTAATAAATTTTGTTTGAATTACTTCAGATTTGTGGTTAGCATCCCAAAAAAACATATGATTTACCACTGAAAACTATTACTTCACAACTTTCTACCTCTAAAAACGCTTTAATTGGACTAAAGAAAGTATTTTGGACAAATCATAAATTTCTCTTTGCAATATCTTTGCGTTAAAATCGAATTTTAGAATGATTTAAAATGATTAAGCCAGATGAAATGTACTTCATTTACATTCCATTATTAGTTTTGCAATAAAAAAAAAAGAAATTCGACTTAAAATGTACCAATAAAAATGGGTTTTTGACATGTGCAATGTGCATATCTCGTTTTGACTTCAGATTCGGATTCAGCGTGCCAAAATCCTTTAGAAAAGTATAAATTGATTTGAAGGCGATTCTCGTTGCAGACCAGTGTTTGTGTTATTAAACAAAATAAATTTATGTTTGCAGGTACAAAAGTTATTTAAAAAAATACAATTCCACCTCATGTACCTATTTATGAAATGTTCGTGCAAACATGGTTCTAATAAATTAATCTTTTATAACTTTATTCTGCTCCAAGTGATTTTTTTTTTTATGTGCATACATTCCCACACCAAAATAAAATCAATTGTATATTTTATTCCACGTATATAAATGAATTCCACCCCAAGAAGCATGCGCCCGCATTTTAAGTGGCCAACAATAATAATTGCGTTTTGTGTGTGCCATAGAGAGGCCAGTAATCGAATACAATGATTTGGCTCCTCTAATGCTTAATTCATTAACGGCAATCATAATTGAATAATCGTACGTCAGGCTGGCTCCTATTTTCCTACCTGCAACTAATATGTTTGTGTGATTAATCAGTAATGCCACAGCACACTTCACGCACATAAATCCATCATACTCGTAAATAATTGTATGGTAAGCAGAATAATTTAATATTTATGCGTGTATGTGATTGTTGGGTAGTAATTGGACGACAACGACAACGCAGCCGACACAATGATGAGAATCGAGGACCTATAAAGGGCCTCCTCTGAACTCCAAACAGGCATTTTATTATTCACTACTGATGGAGTCTCTGCAGCCTGATGATGATGCATTTATGCTAATCTGTCCTGAATCACACTCTAACTTGACACTTTAATTTTGGAATTTTTTGTTGTTGTTGTTTTTGTTTCAGTGTTGTGTTGTGTTGTGTTTTTCCTTTAACCAAACATGGAGATGGTGGAGAGTTACCTACTTGCAATACGTAATGTGATGATGCATCCGGGAGTGGGCGCTGAAAACCCCCGAAAATTTCAAAATCAATAATAACTATTATGCTGTCGCTCCTTCCTCACCTGTCAATATAATATTGTTGATCTGATCACACAAACGACAGACAGACACACTCCACAAACATGGTATGGCCGGGCCGGCCGTGGCTTGAACGATTTATTCACTTTTCTTCCATAAGCTGACAAATTTTTTGACAACTTTTTGAGAGGCAAGCTGTGAGGAAGACGCCTGTCACAGCACATGTCATCAATGTCAACTTTTCACTGTGGATTATATATTTTTAAGGTGCAGAGCAGAATTTTAAATGAGAAAGATTAAATATTATTTTCCCTTAGCTTTAAAATGTATTGTTATGTGAAGGATTTGGAAAAGCATTTTTGTTTTAAAATATTATTGTGAAACTATTGTCAATCAAGAAATGATTTCTAAGAATCATTCAAAGGTGAATAACAAGAATGAATGGGTAGCAAATTTCTGTTGGTATAGAGAGGGATTAAAAGTGGTAAATTAATATCTGATTTTCATTAAGTATCATGAGAAGAATTTGTTGAAAACCCAAAGAGATTAAACAAAAATTACATACAACGATATAACCTCAAATAATGCATGCAAATAAAATTACAAAGCTCCACTATTTATTTTTGTATCGATAGCTCATTATCAATATAATTGATTTTAAAATACTTGAGTAGATTATCGCCATTAGATCCAATAGTTCAATAATTTTGTTTTTAAATTGATTAAGAAAAATAAAAATGCACGACTAGGTCGCACGGATTTGCACTATTTTCGAAGTTGTTGTGGAAGTTACAGCCAAAAAATTAGTTATTTTATAAAATTAAAATAATATTCACAACCAAAATGACTTAAAAATACAATTTTTTACTTGCTCTATAGGGCAAGTATTGGTTTCGTGTCAAAACAAAAATTTGAGGTTTTAATCAAAACCAACATTTCGATGATGGAGAACTCCGAAAAAGTGGTTTTCGTCATGCCGTCCGTCGGTCTGTGCGTCTGTGCGTCTGTGCGTCCATCTGTACACTTCTTCACTGCCCAAACGCGTGGACGCATTTTCTTCAAATTTGGTACAGATGATTTTTACTTAATTTCAAAAATTGTTTTTTTTTTGTTTTTGAATATCTCATCTAGAACGAGTACCGCAACAACATTTTTGAGTTATTCGAATTTTATCGAAAACGGCTCTAAGAATTTTGATTAAACTTTTTGATATGATTTCCTCAATAACGATAAATTTTTAGAATTTTTTTCAAAAGAATCTATCGATCCGTTTTTTTTTTTTTTTTTTAATATTTTTTTATTAAAAAATTTTCAAACGATTTAAAAAAAAAATTGGTATGCCATTTTGGAGATGGCTAATATTTATCAACATCTAAAAATAAAATTTCTTAAAAACACAAATCATTGACTCAATATGGAAAAAAAATATTTTTCAAAAAAAAATAAATCCAAAAAGTCTTCCCGTTTTAAAAAAAAATATTTATTTTTGCTTATTTGTGAATATCTCTCAACACCTACACACATCAGATGACCAAAAGCTAAAATTTTCAAGCTAATTTAATACATAAAATAGCCTTCCACTACATGAGCAAGTTCGTGCGATCCAGTCGTTCATTTTATTTAATAATTTCTAATAGAATTTCATTTGATTTCTTCCAAAAAAAATAATTTTCTTAAAAAAATTAAAACGCGTTGAAGTTGTTTTAAAAATTTTTTCAGTAAATATTAAAACACAACTTAAAAACAAAATACAAACATAAATAAAATACAGCACTGGTCAAAACGTGAAACAACAAATTTGAGATCAGGGTAACAAATTAGCAAGAAAATAGCAAACAAATTCCTGCATACCTACTTGTATTTTTGAAATTTTGAGTTTTGGATGATTGCGGTGCAAACTTCACGTGAAGTTAGCACCACCATGGGTTTGGGGGATAAGGGTAGGAGCAACAAATTCGGGAATCGTGTTATTCACGAGATAGCTGAGTGAAATACATTCCACAAGATCCACAATGTATTTTGGCCATAATGGAGTTGGACTATAAATTGTATATGCACTTTTTTCAGAAGGTGACGAGTAGCCCTTTAATTGGTTCCTATCTTTTCACTATATGATCATTTTTGAGTGCATTTCAAGGTCAAAACGTGGAGCAACAAATTCGAGATTGGGGTAACGAATTAGCAAGAAATAAGCAACAAATTCCAGCATAAGTACTTGTATTTTTGAAATTTTGATTTTTGGGTGATTGCGGTGCTCTAACTTCACGTGAAGTTAGCACCTCCATTGTTTTGGGGGGTAAGGGGAGGAGCAACAAATTCTGGAATGCGTCACAAATTTCTGCATACTCGTACTTAGATTGGTGCTAACTTCACGCACCTGAAAATCGGTTCATTATTACAGTCGTGAAGAAAGTGCAAAGCTTATTGAAGATATACTTCTTTACCGGCATTTATAAAAAATATTCAACCAGTAATAAAACATAGACTTTTTCAGCCCATTATTACTGTTTTTTTCACACAGGCACTATAAGTTGGGTTTATTTTTTTTTATTTTTGCTGTTTTTTTTTTGTGCAACACAATAAATTTAATAAATTACAGAAGTCGGCCATTGTTATTGATACTGAATCATTTTCTTCACTATAACTGATAGAAAAAGACCAAGTACACCAAAAGACAAGGGGATTCTTAGAAATTCCACCGGAAATTTAGGGTAAAATGGGATAAAAGAAAAAAACAAGTTTTTGTACATCTCAAAAAGTATAAGGGCAAGAATTATGAAATAAATTTTAATTAATAGACAAATGGAAACGATGATGGTATTTGGTTAAAAAAAAATTTAAAATCAACTTTTCAAGTTAAAAATTATTCTTCGAAATCAAGTACTTTTTTGTTACCTTTGAAAATGATGTTGGTGTGGGTAAAGTTAATGTTTTATTGAAAAACTAGTGAAGCAAATAAAAAGATAATAAACCCAAAATTTAGGCGTCTAATACGGATTATATTCAAAATGCTCCATAACAGTTGTTTTGAGGTTTAAAAAAACACAAATGTTTTAAAAAGTTTATGTGGGTGGTTTAATTGATTTTAAAAATTAGGTAGTAACGGAAATTTTTTTAGATTTATGTATTGTTTATACATATGTTAAAAAATTTGATTTTTAAACATTTTATTTTATTAATAAAAGTAAAAACAAGAAATTTCAGTCTAAATTTTTTGACCTTTCCAACTGTATTTTATTTTTTATCTTTTTCATTTTTATATTTTCAAACTTAAAAGTGCACAACCATTAAATATTTGGTAAATACATTTTTGTACAAACTATTACAATTTTCTGTAGTCTGCGAGCCGAGATAACGGTAAAAAAAAACATTCTTTTAGGCTGCGCTTTTATACTATTAACTTGACATAAATCTATGATTCAATTTACTGAACATCACAATCAAATTTCCTTTAATTTGACATATCACACATAACTCTATAATGTTCATGCTTTCAAAGCTTCACAAAGTTGAAAACAGTTTCATCAAAATTCAACAAAATTGTCTGCTTTGGTCGTCGGAACTCGACCAGCCACCACCGTGGTAATATTGGCTTACAAATCGATTCGAGATGGTTCGCTCATAAAATTTGTAACTTTTTTGTTTATATTGTTGGATTAAAAGATTGAGGTGTTTTAATTTACCTGAAATATCAGGCTACAACATGGTGTAATTTTTTTTACACAGTTACATATAAAAATACTGAGTAAAGAGTGATGAAGGGCAAAATACATTTTTGTTTTCTTATTCTTTTTCCAATATGGTATGAATTTTTTTTTTAATTTCATAAAACCATATTCTGCAATATTGTTAGTAAAGGGTTTTCCAATAAAAGTGTTATTTTGAATAGCCCGCTGTTTCGGTAGTTGTCACTTTTGAAGCTATCATTTTTTGACATTTAACAAGTAGAAACTACGCTATTTATAAAAATGGAACGATACATGCTTCAATGAAATTATTAAAATTCACTATAAAAATGGTGAAAATTTGGCAGAGACGGTTCGTAAAACTAAAACATTTTTGGGTCGTCGTGAAGCACCTTGTCGGACCGCAATACAGAAATTGGTGGACAAATTCGAGCTGTTGGGACAAGTGCACGTCGCTCAAGAACAACTGAGAATATTGCTGTTGTAGCCCAAAGTGTTGAAGAAAACCCAGGTTTGTCCATTCCTCGTCGTTCTTTGGAATTAGGCATTCCACAAACGTCATTACACCGTATTTTGCATAAAGACTTGGGTCTTAAGGCTTATAAAGTTCAGTTAACACAAGAACTCAAGCCGGCTGATCATCAACAACGTCGTGTCTTTGCTGATTGGGTCCTTGAAATGCATGAAAATGAACCGGAATTTCATTGAAAAATCATCTTGACCCATTTCCACCTCGGAGGCTACGTCAACAAGCAAAACTGTCGCATCTGGGGCTCGGAAAACCCAAGAGTTATTGTTGAAAAGCCTCTCCATCCTCAACGCGTGACTGTTTGGTGCAGTTTATGGTCCCGCGGGGTTATTGGACCTTACTTTTTCGAAAATGAGGCTGGAGCAACAGTTACGGTCAATGGATTGCGCTATCGAGAGATGATTATTGATTTTTTATGGCCTGAATTGGATGGTATTGATCTGGACAACGTTTACTTTCAACAAGACGGCGCTACGTGCCACACAAGCAATGAAACCATCGATCTTTTACGGGAAACGTTCCCGGACCGTGTTATCTCTCGAAGAGGTGATCACAATTGGCCACCGAGATCTTGTGATTTAACACCTTGCGACTTCTTCCTTTGGAGCCACGTGAAAGATAAGGTCTACGCCAACAGCCCAGCGTCGATTCAAGACCTCAAAGATGAAATTCGTGAGGCTATCGAGGACATAGGGCAGCCACTTTGCGATTTGGTTATGGAAAATTTCATGAAAAGGATATGGTCCTGTAAGCGTGGTCTTGGCGGCCATTTGGCTGATGTTGTGTTCCATTATTAACGGCATACCTTCTTCTTTATAATGAAGTAAACATCCGATCATTTATTTCCAATAATGCCATTTTTCTTTGAATATCAAAATAACACCTCTTATTGGAAAACCCTTTACAAGTGATTTTGATAGGCAATAAAAAAATTTAAGCATAAAAATGCATATTTACAGATTTTAGAAAGAAAAAATTTAAAAAAAAGACAAATTATATAAAATATTTGAATTAATTTAAAAAAAGCACATTATGCTTCTTTGAAAAAATTTACCTTCTAGAAATTTTCACTACATTTCTTTAATAATTTTACATATAAAAAAAAAAAAACTAAATACTGAGTGGAAGTATTACTTCTGGCGCGCGTCCATGAGTACACACACCTTTTTTTTTTTTGTATATCCAAGCTACTGGATGTATTCGGATGAGCTTAAATAAATGAGTTTTTTGTGAGAGACATACGTTAACGTGTTTTTTAAAAAGAATGGAATTTTTTAAAAGTCTGATTTTTCTTAACTATTTACAAAGCTGAATATTATGTCATAAAAGTGGTTTGGATTTGAAAAGGATGTTGCCACTGTGTCCAAAGAAAACTCAACAAGGGAATGGAGAGTATTTTTCCCATTCGATTTTACAGCTGAAAGCAAATTTTATCAAAAGCAACAACCTCGACTAATTTATTCAATTAATAAAATGGAAGTCCTTATAATATCCTAGCAACAAAGTGAAAATGAAAAAAATATTACTTACCTGTAAGTGCCATAATATTTATTAAAACAAAAAAACATAATAACATTCATTCCGTAAATTCATAACATTAATTAATTATCAAAACCTGTGACGTCCCCAAAGTACACAAATAATATTGAATGATAGAGGTTTGTCCGTAGTTTCTTCTACACACAATCGCCAAAGCAAAGGTTTCACAATTAAACCAAACACTATTGTAAACAAATAATATTGATTCAACCAATATTATGTCTCTCTAAACCCGCATGGCAGCTTTCAAAACATCGACAATTTGGTCCCCAGGTCTAATTGATTAACATATTCCAATAAACAAACGATAAATAATAATATTCTATTGATATACTGGTCAATATTGGTTCAACAATTTCTATAACCAGTGTTAATGCCTGTACGAATCTATAGTTGCCTATACTCGTGTGTAACATGTCCTATGTCCTTCCTACTACTTTTACGTTAGGGATTTTTCAATAAAAAAAAAAAACTTATCAGAGTTCTGATGATGATAATTTTCTGTACACAAACGTTCAATAATTCAAAATTTCTAAACAAATAAAAATTGTATAATAGAGAGTGACAAGGATTCAATAGAAAATTATGGAAATAATATTTGTTTAGCTACAGTTTGTTCGTACGTGAGACAGGGTCGTATTCATTAAAAATGCATGAAGTGTTAAAAATTATTTTTATGTATCCAATAGTTTAAAAAATGGACAGAATAATGACTGTTCTTATGTTTTAGGCATCCAAAAGCATTTTGGAACATTCTTAGACGTGGTAAAAGTTAGTGCATAAAACTTAAAAAACCAGAGAAAATGAATTGTATGGAAGTGTAGTTGTAAATAATGTTACTTTCTACCAGGAAGTCTGGTAAGAAAATCGTTTTTTTTTACTTTAATCTTTCTCATCTAATTTAAAAATAATAATTCACCATGGCACTGTAAAAATTAAACCGATATTTCTGACATTTCAGCTTTTTTCTTGGTTTGAGATATATTTTCAATAGAAGCAGAAGAAAGACTCAAACTCCAGAAAGCCCATAATTCAGAAAACCTTAAGCTCCGAAAGCTCAAAATCCAGAAAACCGAACATTTCGTCAAAAACTGATAATCCCACCTGAACTGATAATCGAATGTCAAGAGCTCCTGAAGAAAGGATATTTGATGCAGTTTGAAAACTGGAGAGGGATTTGCGTTCCGCCTGTTGTTGCCAAGATAACAGAAAAAATTGTATTAAAGCGAATAAAGGAACATCTAGAAGACACCACTCGACGCCGAACAAGCAGGTTTCCACACTGGTTCATCCTGTGTTGACCACATTAACACGTTGCAGATCATTATTGAACAGTGCGTCGAATATCATTCAACACTTCAACTGCTTTTCATTGGTTTTGAAAAAGCGTTTGATAGTGTCAACAGGGAATTTGGATTGCTTTACGCAGGAGAGGCATTCCAGATAAGTTAATCGCTATTATTAAAGCAACCTACGATGGATGCAAATGTCACTTTTTTACGTATAGAGGAAGGTTGTCGGATGAATTCGAAGTCCATTGTGGAGTCAGACAGGGTTGCATACTGTCGCCAATACTTTTCCTGTTAGTGATGGATCCTGACATCCCAACTAAAACATCTGGACTACGCGGACGACGTATGCTTACTCTCTCATAGGATTATGAATCTCTATCAAATGACAACAAGGATGGAGGGAGAAGCAGAAATCGTGGGGCTGAAAATTAACACGGCAAAAACAAAAATGATCAGCCTCGGAAGCAACTCATCCATTCAAGTCAATATTTCTGGACAACCGGTAGAGAAAGTAGAAGACTTTCAATATCTTGGGAGTTTTGTCTCTATCAAAAGCAGAACCGAACAAGATGTCGTCAGCCGTTTTCAAAAGGCAAAGGCTGCTTTCGGAATGCTGTCCAAAATATGGAGAAATAATGCTATCAACTAAAAGACTGTTCCGCTCCAATGTTCAATCCGTGCTTCTGTATGGGTGCAGTCTTAACTACTGTCACAAGTAGCTAAGCAGAAATCGTTAGTGAATAGTTGCCAGCGTAACATCTTAAGGATTTTTTGGCCCAACCGTATTTTTAATGAAGAACTTCATTGAAGAACGGATCAAGAATCCATAGAGAGTACCTAGGTACTAAACGCAGGCATAAGTGGCAGTAGATTGGTCATACGCTTTGAAAAGGCAACGATTGTATTGCTAAGCGATGCAATAGAACCCACTCACTCAGGCAGGTAGAGGGTCGGGTCGGCCGAGAAGCACATGGTGCAGGACAGTCGAAAGTGAATCTGCACAGCTAGGGAAGAGTAGGAGAGAACTGCAATATATTTCCGGGAACCGTACACGATGGCGCGTAGGAGTAGTGGTGGCCCTATGCTCCTTAAAGGGATCACAACGGACTCATCAAGGTCTGAGGACCTAAGTAAGTGTATAGTAGTAATCTAATGTAATAACTGATCTCTTTTTAACTACTCGTACAACACAAATTCTATTAAATCATTATTTCTTGGTATTTTCTCAACAAAATTAAAAAAAAAAAAAACGAAAAACGGACCTGAATTTGCAAGTTGAATTTATCATTTTCATATTTAATAAACAAAAAAAAAAAACTATAATTAATGCAATAACAAAGTATACAATATGCCCTGCATTTTACTTCTAGACCTTATTTACTCGCATAAATATTTATGTATTTACACTGAAATTGTTTTGATCATTTGCGTGAGTTGGTCATCATACCAAACAAGTTCATGAGTTTGTTGTGAATATTTGATTGATATCAATAGTTTGTAGGGATAAGTTACATTATTGAATGACGATATAATCGTCAGCAGCGATTTTGACTTATTTTCATTACACATTTTCATGCCTGACCCGGATAAAATACTTTTCAGCATACCTAATGTTATTAGTAGAAATTGTTGGCAGCAATGTCCTTACTCATATCCTATAAGTTCTAACGATTCGCATTTGGAATTGTCCCAAATCTTTACAAAAAAGTACATCAATTTTGCAATTTTGAGTTTAGCTTAGTATCTGTTTTAAAGATTTAATTTCATTTAATTTTACTAAAATGTCAAAACAATGTAACGCGACTACTCTAAGTGACCAACAGTCCTTTAAAGTCCTACTTTCAGTGAAACTGGGATTTTCAAAAACCCTCAAAAACGAAAATAAATTTTTTTTTTTTCAAACTGACGAATTTAAAGTGTAGATCATGTCAAAATCAGGCAATTTGATACTTAAAAAAGTGCCTATGGCAATTTTTTCGAAATTTTCCGAGAAATAATTTAGAGGGAACAAGTATTATACGATCAGTTTAATTAAAAAAAAAATCCATCACCAATAATATGCAGCATGTGGTTTTAAGTTGTAACGGTACCTGCCAGATATTACCATTAATGAAAAGTAAATTTTTATTTTTATTAAAAACAGTTTCCGACTATGATTAAAATTTATGTGTCTACTTATGCTCTTAGGGTTATGCTTATAAATTTGTAAAAATTCTACTAACGGTACCTCGCATAAAACCTTTTTTTTCACTTTTGACTTTCTCTTAAACGACTGAACCAATTTTTATGATTTTTTTTTTTTGTAGGGAAGCTCTTTCATAACCTTAAAACTATTCAATAACAAAATTATCAAAAAAATAGTTTTTGGATTATAAAAAAAATCTTTAAATTCTTTTTTGAAAAATCAAATTTTCGAAAACGAGTCATTGTATTTTTTTTGAAATTTCGGTTTTTAGTTTGGAGCTCAATCAAATTTCAGAAGTTGATTAGCTATGTCATTTTAGTAATAAATTTTGTTTTAACGTCCGAAGCAACTTCGACCCTAAGAGCAAGCAAGTGCGACTCAGTCGTGCATTTTATTTTTTTATAGAAAAGTTAGTGCCAAATTTTTGCGAACAAATAACATTCACAAATCTCGAGCCGATAGACAAATGATTTTAAATATTAAGTCAATATGTGACAGTTCGCATGAGTATTTATTTATAGACTCAATTTTTGGGTATGAGTGATAAAATCAGTAGTACTTTAAGATGCAAGTGCCGAGAGATACACTCTTTACTACAAGAATGAGGGTCCTAGACGTTTTACTTATAAATCCAAAAATCAACAATAATTTTTTTTTTCAATATTCATTTCTGTTGATCTTATGATAATTCTTTTGGGTTCTTACATATTCTGTTTTATTTTTTTAATGATCCTCTATTCCATCTCTGAACTTGGCATGACGCAAGCTTAGGAATACAAAAAAAAAAAGTGACACCACGGCGTCTACGTAATTTTTTGTATAAACATTTTATTTTTTGTGACCATAGAATGTACCACAAAAGACTTTCCGAGCAGGTTCCTCTTCGCTCATACGAGCTAGGTGCCCTGCCCACCGGAGTCTACCGAGCTTAATTTTTGTCACTATGTCTGCTTCAAGGTAGATTGCGTACAACTCATGATTGTACCGTCTCCGGAATCGTCCTTCCTCACATATGGGGCCAACAATTCTCCGTAAGACTTTTCTCTCGAACGCGGCTAAGAGGTCACAGTGCCATTTGCTAAGCACCCAAGTCTCGGATCCATACATGAGTACTGGCAGGACCATGGTCCTGTTCAGCAGCAGTTTTGAAGTTATGGTTAGATTTCTGGATTTGAATAGCTTTGACAGACTGTAGTAGTAGGCTCTGTTGGATTTGAGAAGCCGCCCGCGTATTTCTTCTTCTATGTTGTTATCGGCTGCTACTGTCGACCCAAGGTATTTAAAGGATTGCACCACTTCAAATTCGTGCTCCGCTACCTTGATTGTTTGACCAACTGTTCTTCTCGCATTCGACGCCACCATGTACTTTGTTTTACCTTCACTAATGTGCAGCCCCAGATTTTGTGCCGCCTGCTCGATCTGGATGAAGGAATCGTGTACAGCTTGTTCGGTTCTTCCGATGATGTCGATGTCGTCTGCGTAAGCCAGTATCTGGCTGGACCTGTTGACGATGGTCCCTCTTGTTGCCGTGCCAGAGTCACGGATTGCTTTCTCCAACGCCAGGTTGAAGAGGAGGCAGGCCAAACCATCCCCTAGTCGGAGTCTATTAAGAATGTTGATTGGTCTGGATAGCAATCCCGCTATTTTAACTTGGCTTATTGCGTTGGTCATGGTCAACCTACATAGTCGTGTCAATTTATTTGGGAGGCCGAATTCTCTCATGGCTTTGTAAAGTTCTACCCTGTCTATGCTATCATAGGCGGCTTTAAAGTCCATAAACAGATGGTATGTTGGGATGTTAAATTCTAGACATTATTCCATCCCCTGCCTAAGGGTAAAAAATTAATGTAGAAATATTTAAATCCTCTGAATCACATATCGGTAATCATAAATGGATTTGTGTATAGAATATTTGTGTCAAACTAAACACAAACAAAATTTAAGTTTTTGTCAGAAAATATAAAAATCATTTGAGCCACAAATGTTTGTGTCATACATAAATAGATTTTGTTTGAGAATTTGTGAAGAATTTGAGTATGCTCAACACAAATGAAATTTGTGTATTTTTACAAAACGTCTGATCTTAACTTTATTAGACTATTGACTTAATGGCTTTAAATTGAATTATATTTTTGGTAAATTAGAAGTCGTTAAAAAAATAAGTCTAACTGTTATTGACAAAATAAAGAATACAGTTTTATTAATAATTTGCTCACAAATATTTTGACTTTGATTTTTTCTAGAAAAAAAAATATGTTTAGATTTTTTTTAACAATTCTGATCGATTTGTGAAAAATCAAACCAACTAAAATTAAGAACCTATAAGAAATTTACGAATTAAATTTCTGGTCATTTTATTTGTGAACAAACTGATACAGCATTTTTTTATACATTTTTCTTCCTTCGAATTTCTTTGTTTGGGTTGGAATTTTTTACCGATTTTCAAAAGAAATACACTTGGCTCCAGTCTCATCTTTCTAACAAAAAAAAAAAAAGGTCCTGGATACAAAAAACAAAAAGTATTTTCAACTCTATCTCGCACACTATTTAGAATTGGAATTTCCATTAAAAAAAAAAAAATCAAACCTTCAAAGGGCTTTGAAAGCGAATGAAGCCCTTGCAGCTGTAGCAAACGTGGAATTTTGTGCGTGTGGTTTGCCAAATATTCCCAAATAGGCACGATTTAGTGTGGTTTGAATTTTAATTGATTCTATAGTTTTTTTTTGTTGAGTGAAATTCTATTGGAAAAAACTCGATTGAATTGAAATACCCAAAGCTATCTGTTGTTTCTTTTTTTAAGTTCTGTTTTTTTTTCTGTTGTAGGGATGTGTGTCTTATTTAGGTATTGGCAATTTTTGATTTCCATTTAGAGAGTTTAATAGTTTTTGAATAATAATTAATTTTAACCAATATTTGTTGACGTTTGAAAATTGGAAAATTAGAAAATATAATGAGCTGGTGACGATTAATATCAATAGAAAATAGACTTGATTAGCCAGAGGGTTACTTTTTTTTTCGTTTTGTTAAATAAATTGATGTGTGCTTTATTTAGCTTTGATTATTTTAGAGGACATTACATTATAAATTATTAAAATTATTATTATGTACCTAAATTATACAATACATAAAATAATTACATATTTGAATAAAAAATTATAATTTTAATGTAGAATTTAAAATAAACAGGTATTAACTTTTTTAACATTTTTTAATCAATTTAAAAATACTACAAATAACTGTGTCTTAAGTGTATTGTTAGCAATAAGAAATTGTTAACAGCTGATGGAAAAAACGACGTAGAATAAACAAATAGTAAATTACGGAAATTTGAAAATTGAAAACGTTTCCTCTTTGAGTAAGAAAACACGAAAAAAAATCATGACCAACACCAGTATACGAACCAGTGGCACTTGAGTTACCAGTCCACAGTCTTAACTATAATTGTGATATACTCTCTGTTGGAAATGACTTGTATTTGAACCAAATTGTAACTCAACGTGAAAATAACATTAAAAAAAAACATGTTTGAATTTAGTAAGAGGCCTTTACTTTTTATGTTGCGTTTTTTCCTGAGTGTTCAGGTGGGATGTGAAGGGGTGCTCCAAATTTGTATTAAAATGGTAACAGATAAGTTTGTTTGTGCCAGGTACGACCTTCTAAAGGGTGATTTTTTAAGAGGTTTAAATTAAAAAAAAAAAAAAAAACACAAAAAATTCGAAAAAATGAATGAAATATTTATTTGAATCGATAGTTTGAACCTTGCAATTTAATGTTCAAAGATAATTTCATGCAGGTAGCCCATCCGCTGAGTCCAATTTTGGCATACTCTTTCACACATATCGGCCGGTATCTCACCTCGGCCAGCTTTCCAAGAGCCCATTCACCAAAAATTCGGCGTTGTGGTAGGTCGGCTGGCTTTAGTTCTTGCACCAGCTGTATCTTAAAAGGCTTTACGCCCAAATCCTTCCGCAGAATTTTCCACGTAGTGCTGTAACAAAGGCCTAACTGCTGGGAACGGCGCCGAATCGACATTTCGCGGTCTTCTGTCACACTAGCTGATACGGCCGCAATATTTTCTTCACTACGCACAGTACGTAAACGTGTCGGTGGTTTAATGTCCAACAAAGTAAATTTGGTGCGAAATTTGGTCACAATCTTCCGAATAGACTGCTCAGAAGGTCGAGAATGCCGACCATAAAATGGAAGCAGTGCGCGATGAACATTTCGAACCGAGCACGAATTTTGATTTGATAGTAAAATTCAATAATTTGCAAGCGCTGTTCATTTGTAAGACGATCCATGGTTAAATTATTGCAAACCAAACTGAAGCTGTTTGACAGTGACACAAGGCACTAAACACACGTTAGCTGTCAAAACCAGTGTTGCCAAAACCAAACCAGCTAAAAAATCACCCGTTACAAACCGCCCTCGAAAACCTCATGAACAGTTTTTTAGTCAAGATACCAGCCTGCTTAAATATTTGCAAATTATTATTTCATTGCAAAATAAGTTAAAAGACCACAACGAATTGCTGTCTAGTTTTATTGTTTCGAAGAGATTTCAATCGTTTGCCATCATCAGTTCTGCTGTTTACGTTTCGAATTCCCTGATATTATTGCAAAGTGACTTTATACATAATTCTCAACACAAATTCCTATTTTTTAAGCCAATTTAGGACAGTGGATCTATTTTTTACACTACACATAGGTTTACCCCAAAATCTGTTGTTTTCTCTGGGTTCAGCCAAAGACTCATGATGTATGTTGCATTTCTAAAATTCGAATATTTTTTGGGCAATCTATCTCTGGAAATCCTAAAGGACAGTCACCGACCATCGACGATAACTTTACAAAAAAATACAACAACTTTGACAACACAGTTTCTCCATACATGGCGTGAATGTGCATTCTTATCAAGCCTAAGGTAGGTTGGCAACTTTACTTTTGCCAATTCCCATTCATGCATTCTACTCCAATTATTCTGTAGATACATTCGATGCAGGTACCCTATTTACAATTAGGAAAATTCCCCAAAGCATTTAGCAACACACACCTCTATGAGACCATGTGCTTCTGTTTGTGGCAGACATTATATATCTGCAAGTTTTTATTGTAAAACAAAATGACAGTAAAACATTGCATTTCGAGAGATAAATCCTTGAAAACTTTTATTGAACTTGTTCTAGTGTAATAGCCATCCAGCCACTTCGTTTTCAGTATTTCGATAAGGTCGAATTGTAACTTGTAAGAACCCTCACTGAGGATAAAAAAAGACATTCTAAATTCAATAACGAGCGGGCTTATTTTAAGATTTTTGTATTCTTATTTTTGTTATCTCAAAAGTGACACTCTTCATTCTTGATTGAAGAATTTTATTCTTAAAACAAATTTTTATTTTTTTATTTATCTATATTTATTGGTTTAGACTTTAGACTGACAGACTGACAGACAGAATTTCGTATTCAAATTTTGAGCGAAAAGTTGAAAATTTCAGATAATAAATCAAGGAAAATTTGCTTGACTGATAATATTTTTATTTTTTCTAGAACTCCACAAATAATTATCGTATCGAAAAAACTGTTATGGCAAAAGTTGTAGAAAATTAAATTTTCAACAACTTTTGTAAACAATGCTGCATTAAAAAGTTTAAGATGCGGGAGATAATGAAGAAAAATCGATTTTCATGAAATTAAAAATGGCAGAACTTGGGAATACGAAGACCGAGTTTTACACTCCTTATGAAACCCTGTACCGATTACTCACTTACTTACTTAGGTCCTCAGATCTTAAAAAGTCTGTTGTGATACCCTTAAGGGGCATAGATCCACTACTCCTACGCGCTATCGTGTACGGTTTCTGGAAATATAACGTAGTTCTCTCCAACTCTTCCCCAGCTCTGTAGATTCACTTTCGACTGTCCTGCGCCATGTGCTTCTCGG
The DNA here is from genome assembly GCA_948107695.1 of Meliscaeva auricollis. NCBI lineage: Eukaryota > Metazoa > Arthropoda > Insecta > Diptera > Syrphidae > Meliscaeva > Meliscaeva auricollis. Next base: position 26,168,928 of record OX403619.1, on the reverse strand, counting down.
CCGGACCGACCCTCTAGTGAATGGGTTCCATTGCATCGCTTGGCCAGCAATGCAATCGCTGCCTTTTCGAAGCGTATGACCAATCCACTGCCACTTACGTCTGCGAATAGTACTGTCAATGGATTCTTAACCCGTTCTTCTATAAAGTTCTTCATTAGAAATACGGTTGGGCCAAAAAATCCTAAAGATGTTTCGTAGACACCTATTCACGAACGATTGCAGCTTGCTTGTGACATTTGTTAAGATTTTCCAAGTGCTGCACCCATACAGAAGCACGGATTCAACATTGGAGCGGAACAGTCTCCGCTTGGTCTTTAAGCTTATAGCGTTGTTTCTCCATATTTTGGTCAGTATTCCGAAAGCAGCCTTTGCTTTTTTAATACGGCTGTCGATATCTTGTTCGGTTCCGCCTTTGGTAGAGACCAAACTTCCAAGATATTGAAAGTCTTCTACTTTCTCTACCGGTTGTCCAGAAATATTGACTTGAACGGATGAGTTACTCCTGAGGCTGATCATTTTTGTTTTTGCCGTGGTAATTTTCAGCCCCACGATTTCTGCTTCTCCCTCCACCCTTGTTGTCATTTGATGGAGATCCATGATCCTATGAGAGAGTAAGCACCCGTCGTCCGCGTAGTCCAGATGTTTTAGTTGGGATGTCAGACTCCATTGAATTCCACTATTTCCGTTTAACAGGGCTGCACGTAGCACATCACTTATAACTAACAGGAAAAGTATTGGCGACAGTATGCAACCCTGTCTGACTCCACAATGTCAAGTCCTACCGCCTTGTTGTTCTTCAGTGTTTTAATTGCGGCAATTATCTCTTCTCTACTGGGAGGTGTGGTGCGGATTCGGGCATTTCCTGTTTAATTTTTTTTTCAATTTGAAATGTAGATTCCGACTCAATAGACATGGAATGAAAAGTAATACAATAGTTCCACATTTTGTCCAAAACAACTGATTAACCACAAAAAATTTACTATTCCTATAAGCGTTCAGGTGTTTTGATTTATTTGAATTCTTCCTTCTCTTCGTAAAACTTGAATGGGCCTTGGGTTGCTATTTCTTCATTTTTGTTTTCCTGTTTAAGCTTTGAGAGTTGATAGCTGATATTCTGGGATACATGTATGCATTCACCATCATAAATTGTCGCCAACTATTAAACTCCCGAATGACGTTGATACAACAAAAGCAACATTGGTTGCTGAAACAGTCATAGTAAGCCTCAATTCATGTGGATGTGAACGTATTTACACATACACTCATAGACGGCATCTTGGCCTTTGTGATGGGATGTGGCTCACTGATGTCTAACGTGTCCGCACCTCTGCATCCTCTGGATACAATGTTCGGTTTTTTTTTTTGTCAGCAATTTCATCTCGTAGTCAGCATCTCTTTTGGAATCCGAATCACTATATCGGGTGCATCTCGCGTAGCACAGCACAGCACAGCACCATCAAGCGTCAAGGCTCCTCTAACTCTTACTCCAACTCCCAAGTCCAAGTTCCTGGTCTCAGCAGTTCCCAGGTATCTCAGATCCCAGGTCCCAGCTCCAGTTTTATTAGTTCGATAGCGATCTTGGATAGGTGTATGGCATAATATTTTCCCATTTTACCTTATTGCTGTCTCACTAATGTTTCTTTATGGAGGATTGTTCCAGAAGTGAATTTATTTTCTCTGTGCCATTCATGATGGCGGACGGCTCGCCGGCCGGCGGCGGACGAACGGTGCGACACATGGCGGCGAGCGGCCATCGGGGGCCAGAGGGATGCTGGATTGGATTTAGTGTTTAAGGATGGATGCCGGAGTTTTTAGTTTCAGGCTTTAGTTTGTGTTTTTTTTTTGTTTTTGTTGTTTGTTTTTATTTATTTATTTGCTTTTCTTAACCTGAGCTATAAGCTCTGTATAGATGGAAGTAGAATTATTGCATTTGTGAGATACTTAGATACAAAGATAGATAGAAAAAAAGAGTCCAGTAAGTAAGAGAGGGAGAGGGATATTATTTTTTGCTGTGTTGTTTGTTTTAGTTTGGTTAAAGTTGTATGTTGTCTTTTTTAATGTCATTTAGTTATATCGGCACTTGATTGAATACACACGCGGGTGGTAGTTGAGGCAACGAACGAACGGGCGGGGTGGAGGTAATGGTATAGGTATAGTAGGTATATAGGAACAGCAATGGCGGCGGTAGCGGTGTTTTTGCTGAGGAACTCTTGTTCGAATGTCATTCGGTATGGGAGAATGGAAAAATTATGGGATAACTGGGTGCGTTTTGAAGGGCAATTTCGTTAAGGAGGCAGGTAAGTGGCAATAAAATGTCAACGAATTGACCAATTGATACAAAATGTGGGAGTTAGAAGAACATTTGGTAATACAAGAGTTTTCGAGTGTTCTATGAGTGTTTTTTTTTTTTTCTTTCTTTCTTTCATTTGTCTTTTTTGGATAGGATATAGAATTTTTTGTTTAAATAATTTTTGACAAGACACTTGTGTCAGACATGTTCACTTTGAGGAGTTCGAAATATTGAAGGCTTTTGTCCTTGAGTTTTGTATAGTTTCATTGATAATTTTTTATATTGTTGATAAAGAAAATTTTTTCGATGTTTTGGGGTTGACATATGGAACAAAATTAAGACTGAAAATTAAATTAAATGTTAACAATAAGATGGGTATTACACGCCAAATAAATAAAATTGTATGAATGTTTTATTTGCTTTCTCTTTTGCACTTCATACATGAGCAACTAAACATGCTCCCTCCGCACACTGGGACAGAATGATCCTATTGGTGGCAATAAATCAGGGAAAAGAGCTAGGAACCTGAAAATTTCTGGAATTGTTTATAGAATAAATATAGTGATATTTCAAAACCCAACAGTGACCACGCCCACCAAAACGCCCACTTTTTTGTATTTCGATAACAAATGACAAATTATCCGACTTCAATAAAGGAGAAGGTTATCAATTCGACTGTTTTTGTTTTTGTATGTTTGTAAGTTCAGAACTTTTGACTAGATGAATCGATTTTGATGATTCTTTTTTATTTGATAGCTGGTCCTAATAGGGTCCCATTTTAATTTGGCCCAGTTTTGATAATGACATCTATGAGAAAATATTAAAACTCTTAAATTTGAAGTCAACTGTTTTTTTCTTTTGAAAGGTATTATTTGGATCCATTTTTGTCGTCAGTCATTGTAAAAAGTAAAGTATGATTGACGTGTATTTATCTTTTTTCTATTAAAATTGTAGTATTCTGCTAATTCTTTACCTCGTTTTCAAACCTTTTTTTTTCTGCAATAGACATTTCTGTTAAATACTTTACAAACTCTTTTTCTAATGGCCTGCAGTATCTTGTAGAACTTGGATTTTGCCATACAACCATGTGACTGGAAGACAGTCTAAAACACAACAAATAAAGACCGAAAAATTAGTTTCAATAAGGCCTTGGAAAGCTTGTTTATAGGAGCTGTGTCCCAAAGTTCCATCAAATCCGGGCTTGCAAAATAAGCTTAGATTTTTAACTGCTGTAAATAGACTAATTCCTTCGATCTCTGATTCTAACAATCGCTTTGTGGTTAAATCTATTAGTTACCGAAGGGCTACCTCTGCTTAACTTAACGATAACTTTGATGCATTCGAAGGGTGGATAATATTTCAGCATGTAGAATTGTAGAACATCAGAAGAACTAAACGGTCCCCCTACTCTCAAGCTCATTTGAATAGCAAAACTCCACATACAAAACGATGCAGACTTTCTTCTTTTTGTGCGGTCAATACATTCATGGAATGAAACTTTTGGTCGACCTTAAGCCTTTCTCAAGGCAAAAAAGAAAAGAAACAGATGTCATGTCATGAATTAGGTATTTGTTTTTGAGAACGTCTTGAATTTTCAAAAAGCCTCTTGAAAAAGTGTTTTTTTAAAAACGAGAAAGTTAAACAATGTTATCGAAGTTTTTTAACTCTTTATCAAAAACACAAAATCTGGCTTGAAAATAAATATTTATAGCTGACATTTTATTAACAAGCTCTCTCCGGGTTTTAGCAATAGTCTTTAAACGCGTAATAAAGGATAAAACAAATCTTATGCGGGCCTTACACGACACAATATTATTGTGCAATAATATTGTCCAAAAATATTGTGCGAAAAAGGGTCGTCCTTACACCCACAATGGACCCATACGAGCAATTTCATTTTTCGATTTATTGCCACCGATTTGGCCATTCTGCCCCATTGTGCGCCGCGCCGTGTAATACCCCTCTAAGGAGAACGAATTTAATATAGGAAAAATTTCACATTTTTATTTCATAAAAATATTTTTTAGACATAAAATCTAAAAATTATAATTTTGTACACTGAAAAAAAATCAATTTTTAAGTGGTAAACATTTTTTTTGTTGTTGTTAAAACTTCAAAAATAAACTTGGGCTTACGAAAAACGAGGTAGTAATTTATTCCGTTTAGTTTGTTTCGTTGATCAGAAAATCAGAAAATGAAATTTTCTGAAAATTGTGTGATTGTTTTAACTTTTAAATTTTGGGTTTAAATTTGGGATTAACGAAAAATAATGTTGAGCTATCCAATTTGAATACACGGTTTTTATATTGAAAAAAAAAAATCGTATTTATTATTGGTCGATATTGTTTATTCGCCAATTTTATGATTTTTATGATAATGATTTCTACACTGAAAAATCGTGTTTTATTGAAGTTATTGAAGTTATTGAAGTTTTACTGCTATACCGGTGTTTATAAAAATATTCAAACCAGTAATAACACATAAACTTTTTCAACATTTTATACTGGGTATATATTTTTTTTTATTTTGCTCACACAATAAGTTTATTAAATAACAGAAGTCAGCAATTGTCATTGATAACACTGTTTTATAGTGAAAAATTACTTTTGAAATGACCTATCAGAGGTTGTAGGTATGACTGAGGAGATTACATTATGATACTTGAAAACTTTCATACACCCTCAAAATCTCAATTTATGGCCAAAAAAACAGTTTTTGAAGTTTCCCGTGTTTCAAAATTTTTGTTACTAGGTCATTTTTTATCCAATATTAGATTTGTTTCCAGTTTTGAAAAGTAAAAATACGCACTTTTTAAAAAAATATGCACTTTTGCAATTGCACTTCAAAACTTCTTGTAGATTTTTTGGATTAAATCTCAAAAACACATATTTTTTTCTTATTTTTTAAGCATTCAAGACCGTTTTAGGCAATATTCTGACTAAACGCTTTTTTGAGCTGTTGAAAAACACACGTTTTTAAACGTTTACTAGCGTGGATTTTTGATTTTAAAAATCAGAGAATAACGGACATATATTTTGTCAAAATAATTTTTAGATTTAATGTTTTTTACTGGATATAAACAAAAAAAAATTAATAAATTACGGTAAAAATAACATTTATCGGTCCAAGTTTTTTTTTTATATTTCTGAGGTAAAAAAAAAGTTTCCGTCGTAACTTCGAAAATAACATTGGGCTATCCTGGGCTTATTGTGAGCAAACAAAATAACACCCAACAGTCTTCAAGTTACGAATTTTACACAGTAAAAAATCTTTTTTTTTTTATTTTTTTTGAAATGAAAAAGTTTGCCTTCGTCTAGCTTTTGAACTAAAGTTGGGCAAACGTACATAAATGCTAAGCTCACCTGGCTTACCTTGGTTTAGCGAACCCTATATTATGAAATGATCCATTTTTACACTGAAACAAAACAAAAATTGTGATTTTTGAGATAAATAAAATATTTTTCCGTATAATTGCTAAATTTTGAGTACAAATTATGAACTTCTTTTAAATGGATGCTTTTTACCAAATTTTAAGCAATTCTGCTTATCAGTTTACCACATAGACCCTTCATACAGACTAACGAATTGTACGAGTAAAATGACGTTTTTTAAACGTTTGCGTGTCAAATTATTTATTCTCACTTTTTTAATACAAAACAAATAGTTAGGCTAATTTAAAAAAAATTAATTTCTTATCAATTTACAGGCCGTGTCGGCGTCGTTGTCGTCGCCTTGAACCCCAAAGAGTATATAGAAACCTCTTGCGTCTTTATTATTATTATGAAGGCGAAATCTCTTTTAATAAATTAAAATATCGCACCCAATTAAAGCCATACCAGCACCATCACAACATTGGCGTCACCACTGTATGGGCGACATGCGACGACAAATTAAATAATTTAAAAGACAAAGAGTTCGCGTGATAAATTTCAATATTCATTGCAATCTCTCATCAGAGAAGGACACCGGCATATAGAAGAACAAACTACGAGGCATTTCTAGTGCTCAACAGAGAGTGCCACTGCCAAGTGACAACAAAGTGCCTTCGCATGAGCTAACTTCAAAGGAATCACGGATCACTAGCAGTTACGACTCTACGATGACGACGCGACGCATTCCACCCGCACACACAACCATCAGCGAGCTTCCCAATAATATTCCAGAGAAAAAGAGCCTTCTCCTCTGCGCGACCGTATCGCCAGTAGACAGACGAAAGGAATGCCATTTCATGCATTAATTCGCAAACAAAAAAGGCAACCTCAAGAGTGCTCTCAGCAGGAATGTTGCGCAGAACGGATCACGCATGCGATCACGATTATGATGATCATGGCCGATCGCACCACATGTGGTGTTTCCCTAGATAGAAGTTACTCTTTCTCTCTCGCATTATGGTGTGTTTCCTTCGTGCAGCATGAATCAGTGTGCCCCAAGTGGGTGAGAGAGGGCAAGTTCAAGGCTGATGGGCGATGGCTGCTTCTTTTGTGGTGGCTGATGATGGGAACGGCTGCTGGCAGCAAGGCTCAATGTATCTCTTTGCCTGTTGATGATGCCATTATGCGTTTTGATCTCCTGCTGGCTTTTATCGGGTCTATGATGGTGATTTTAGTGTTTCCAACTGAGAAAAATTGCACAATTCTCTTTCATTTTTTTTCTCTTGTATATTTGCTGGTGAATCTTGTGCATTGGTTCCGCATGTCATTGTATGGTTGCGCAAGACCTGTCAAAATGTTCCAAAAATCTCAACCGCAATATAAAATGCTTAGCCAGAGCAAAGACCTTGATGTGTCTGTCTGTTGTTTTGGGGGGGGGGGGGGGGCACTTTGGCGAAAACAAAGGTTTCTCTTAGCCTCAGCCACTTAGACACGATTGTTTGATTTTTTTTTGTATCTTTTTGACACGGCCAACAAAATAATGTGCGCTCGCAGACCAAACAACGCTCCAGATGCCAATTTCAGATTTGGCAATGTGTTTTAGACTTTTAGACAGTTTTTTTTTTTTTTTTTTTTAGTTGGATCTTACAGCACCAACAGAGGGCTTTGGAATGTTGTAACAAACATAATTGCTCGATCGTACTTCTTTTTCCTGTAAAACTTATAGCTTTTTTAGTTGGTCTATTGTTTGACTGCATCGCTTTATCCGCAACATTACCGGTACATGACGGTTTTTTTTTTTTTTTTGATTTGTGGGTCTATTGTTGTTGAAATATTCCATTTGCCATAGAAAAAAAGGTCAAACTTAATGGTAAATTACCGATAGTTGTCAAAGTATGACAAGATATTGTTTTTTGGTTCATAATATCGATGAGTTGCGAAACGAATTGTTATTATTATTGAGATGTAATTGGCATTGGGTCTGCGCCTGGTAAAGAAAATACTTAAATTGAGTCAGTTTTAGTGGAAATTAAATTTTAATATGATCTCATCAGTGTTGAATGTGATATGGTAGGATAATATTGGAGTGGTATAGCTTTTTGGCAGCAGTGAAGGGTTAAAATATTAAAACATGCATCTGTGCAGAGAAATTCCATCTAGGACCTATAAAATACTATCAGCCGGCACAGCCAGGGGGGGCTTGAGGGGCTGAAGCCCCCCCGAAATGATTTTCATATATAAAATTATATTGAAGTGGTATAGCTTTTTGGCAGCAGTGAAGGGTTAAAATATTAAAACATGCATCTGTGCAGAGAAATTCCATCTAGGACCTATAAAATACTATCAGCCGGCACAGCCAGGGGGGGCTTGAGGGGCTGAAGCCCCCCCGAAATGATTTTCATATATAAAATTATATTGAAGTGGTATAGCTTTTTGGCAGCAGTGAAGGGTTAAAATATTAAAACATGCATCTGTGCAGAGAAATTCCATCTAGGACCTATAAAATACTATCAGCCGGCACAGCCAGGGGGGGCTTGAGGGGCTGAAGCCCCCCCGAAATGATTTTCATATATATAATTTAATAAGGAACTGCTAGGGTCCTTTACGCATATTATAGAACATGTTTTATTTTTTTTTTAATAAAAGGTGTGTTTTTTTGTACACTCGGTCTAAATTGAACAAAAAAAACGCTCGGGGCTAAGCACTTTACACGTTTAATACAGCAACAACTTAGCCCCTCTTTGAAGGTTTTAAAATCTGTGCTACCAACTCATTTTCTGTTAAATTATCGATTAATTGTATGAACATAAAAACACAAAGATGGCGTTTGGTGTAGAAAAAAAAATTTAATTGTTTATTTTTCTTAACTCTTACAAATTATTTCATTTAAATTTTAAAGTGTGTGCATTTAATGCTCTGAAATTTCTTTATAAATATATTATTGAATTTATTTTTTCGTCCAACTCAGCCCGGGCGCACAAAAAAACACACCTAAAAGCTCTGAGATCTAAATTGAATGAAACATGTTACTTAAAATCTAAAAACATCATCTGCTTAAGCCTATTTTAGTGTGTTTTCGAGTATACATACTTATTCTTCAGCTCTAGCGCCGAACGCAAAGTTTTTTAGTAATTAATTGACATTTTTAGCAATGAAGGACTAGTTTTTGACTTTAAATTATTGTATGATTTCGCACTTTGTTAGTTTGTCCTCAGTTTCATTTTTGAAGGGCCAACAGTTTCCAAGATACAGCATTTCAAAATTTAGCAATAAGAAAAATGTATATAACAACAATTAATATAAATTAACATTAAATTAAGAAATTTAGGTTTTGTAATTAAGAAGATGAATCAAACTAGTAAAGGGAGGAATAAGAGGTGTTATTTTGATATTCAAAGAAAAATGGCATTTTTGGAGATAAATGATCGGATGTTTATTTCATTATAAAGAGGAAGGTATGCCGTTAATAATGGAACACAACATCAGCCAAATGGCCGCCAAGACCATATCCTTTTCATGAAATTTTTCATAACCAAATCGCAATGTGGCTGCCCTATGTCCTCGATAGCCTCACGAATTTCATCTTTGAGGTCTTGAATCGACGCTGGGCTGTTGGCGTAGACCTTATCTTTCACGTGGCCCCAAAGGAAGAAGTCGCAAGGTGTTAAATCACAAGATCTCGGTGGCCAATTGTGATCACCTCTTCGAGAGATAACACGGTCCGGAAACTTTTCCCGTAAAAGATCGATGGTTTCATTGCTTGTGTGGCACGTAGCGCCGTCTTGTTGAAAGTAAACGTTGTCCAGATCAATACCATCCAATTCAGGCCATAAAAAATCATTAATCATCTCTCGATAGCGCAATCCATTGACCGTAACTGTTGCTCCAGCCTCATTTTCGAAAAAGTAAGGTCCAATGACCCCGCGGGACCATAAACTGCACCAAACAGTCACGCGTTGAGGATGGAGAGGCTTTTCAACAATAACTCTTGGGTTTTCCGAGCCCCAAATGCAAAGACACGACGTTGTTGATGATCAGTCGGCTTGAGTTCTTGTGTTAACTGAACTTTATAAGCCTTAAGGCCCAAGTCTTTATGCAAAATACGGTGTAATGACGTTTGTGGAATGCCTAATTCCAAAGAACGACGAGGAATGGACAAACCTGGGTTGTCTTCAACACTTTGGGCTACAACAGCAATATTCTCAGTTGTTCTTGAGCGACGTGCACGGGTTTTATTCTTCACATCACTAACTTGTCCCAACAGCTCGAATTTGTCCACCAATTTCTGTATTGCGGTCCGACAAGGTGCTTCACGACGACCCAAAAATGTTTTAGTTTTACGAACCATCTCTACCAAATTTTCACCATTTTTATAGTGAATTTTAATAATTTCAATGCGTTGTTGAAGCGTGTATCGTTCCATTTTTATTAATAGCGTAGTTTCTACTTGTCAAATGTCAAAAAATGACAGCTTCAAAAGTGACAACTACCGAAATAGCGGGCTATTCAAATTAACACCTCTTATTGCAAAACCCTTTAGAACGTGTTATTGTGCCAAAAAAAAAGAATAAAACTGTCATAAAAATTCAAAGACAACGGTAACACACAGAAGAGTATATTATAGATTACACTGGTCTGTAACGAAAATTGCCTTCAAACCAAAGTATACTTTTCTAAAGGATTTTGTACCGCTGAACACGAATCTGAAAATAATATGAAGATTTTAAAAACACGTTTTTTTGGTACATTTAACTTCGAAGTTTTTTGCTGGTAAATACTTTATTACAAAACTATTAATGGGATGGGTATGAAATCATTCAAAAATTCGCTTTCGGTGCAAAGAAATTGCAAATTGAAATTCATGATTTGACCAAAATACTCTCTGTAGTCCAATTCAAGCGTTTTTAGAGGTGAGAAGTTCTGAAGTAATACTTTTAATAGCTAATTTTATATTTTTTCTGGAATGTTGAGTATGAAACTGAAGTTACCCAACAAAATTTATCATTGAAAAACTTACAAAAAATTGTTTGTTTTTATTGTTTTTGGGGCATAGTCCAATATATTAATATTTTGCGCTAAAAACCTTTAATGTAGAATAAATTAAGACAAAATTACCAAATTTATGTCTTGGCCAATTTTTTGTATGACTTCTGAATTCTTTAAAAAAAATATTGAAAAATCCATAAAAATCAGTAATTTTGAAAAGCACAAAATATCATTTTTATTGGATTTTCTCTGATTACTGCCTTCTTTTCACCATGATTTACTTGGCCAGTATCAAGAGTATAGAAATAGGATGCAGTGTATACCCCAAAAACTACGGAATTTTGAAATGTATGGTAATTTTTTTTTAAATTACGGTTTAAAATGTGACTATACATTGAAGAATAAAAAAAATCAATCAAAAAAAAAGTTTACGAGGTAGATTTATTCTGAATTCAGATTTAGATTCAGAAAATTCCAATCTTACATAATTTCAAAAAGGGTCACGGTAGCGGGAGCACCTTCGAGACAAGAAAATTAAAAGGCCCATGCCCAAACAACTTAATCAAAATATTTAAATATTTGATTCTGACGAAATTAGCAATTTTTGAAAAGTAATTTTTTTTTTTTAAATATTTGCTTCATGAAGACATTTCCTGGCATTTATTTGACTTAAAATCCTTTTTTTTTAAACTAGGGTTTTAGTTCAAAATTACTAAAAGCCTGAAAAATCGTTTTTCTTTAACTTTTTATGTATTTCTGAAAATGTCGCGTTTAATACTAAAACTGTCAAAAAAGCTTCATTTTAGGAGAATTTTGCATGGTCTTCATCTATAGAATCGATAAAAGGTATAAACATTAATTTTTCCTGGTATGGTTTTGCATTTTTTTGTAAAAAAAAAAAACTTGAAGAAAGCCTTTCAATGTAGTTTAACGAAATTTCGCTCCACGATTACTAAATTGCAGTAATTAAAGATTCTTTGTCTTCAAATTGACGACGAATTTCATAAGTTTTGCGTACTAACCATCCAAAGAAATTTTCAATGATGTTTAGATCGGGTAAGTACGGCGGCCATTGAAGAAAGTGGCACATTTTGCTCCTCTATCCATTTTTTTTTATGCTCGCCGAGTGAATAGGCGCGTTATTATTTCTTATTTATGGGGTCCAAGGGTCCAAGGATGATAGAACATTTAGGAAAATTTCTTTCCAAAATTTCTTTAAAACCAACTGTAGTCATTTTTGATATTACGACCTCAAGCTCAACAGTTTTATAATAACTCACTGCTCCCTATATCATAACACCTTCTTCACGACTATAATAGCGCTTTAAGAACCTTTTTTTCTGTTCTAAGATCGTGAAAATAGCTTTCCGTTGCTCGTCAAGTGTTGGTTTTTTTAGGTTTCATTTGTTTAAAATGACTTGAATTATTGATAACTCTTGAGCGACTTGCGTTTAAGCCAACTTATTTTTTTAATTTTGTAACAGAATCAGAAGAATTTGGTGGGCACCTTAAAATGTTTCGTCTCTCAGCAAACTACAATTAAATTTTGGTCAATTTTATCAGCTATCACACGTCCGGTTAGGCCTTGGTACCTAAGCAAATCAATTTTAACTTTTTCAACACTGTTAAGGCATGTAGATCTACCCAATTTTCTTAAAATTCTAAATCAAGACTTGAATTTCACTGAAAACTCCTTAGAAGAAATTTCAAGGCAAATCGCCTCAACACTAACGGATGTCATTATTTCCTACGGTGACCACAGCAGAGTTAGTGAGTTGATGGGACCCCTTTCCCTTAGATTGATAAGAACCTCTTCAGGAAAAAGATAGCCTCTGAACCGTTCTAGACTTAATAGAGGCATACACACAGAAGTTGCATAGAGTTTTCTACGGTCCTGGTTGAGCGAGGGACATCTTCAGGATAGTACAGAGAGGTAAACGAAATGAACACTATACTCTTCGACTGTTCAACGCTATGTCTTTCTCAAACTCATCTCTACCTTAGGTCTCAATATGGACCTAAGCTAACGAACACACGCATTACAATGGAAGGTTATCTGCAAAAGTCAAGGCCTCTAACGCAAAATGAAATAGGCAACCAACAATTTCTTTCAAAAATTTAGCAGTAGGGTTTGAATTTTATTGCTTATTATATTCGTCCCGGTTTCGTTTACGTAATACAAAAAAACTAAAATCCAAATAGAAACTCTTCAACTTATCTTCCAATCTTTTTCTTGTACTGAAGACAACTTCCAAAGAAAGTTCCATTCAAATGGCCCAAACCCAACAAACCTCAACATCCTCCACTAAAATGAAATAACCAAAATAGCAAATTGCACAACTACCACACCAATTTGAAATGCCAAAGATTTCCGCAAGGAAAGAAAGAAAAAACAAATCCCACTCTTGCATAACACTTCTTCGACTCTTCGTCTGTTGTAGCTAATTAAAATTCTCGCGATTAAAAAAGATCAAAAGTCAATTCCTGAAACCATTTTATCAATGCAACCATCGACTTTGTTTTAAACCAACAACAAAACAAGTACATCGTGGTGCAGAAAAAAACACTAAACTTTCTCCCTCCTCTCACAATTTTTCTTCCATCGCGCAAAGCAAAAAATAAACCCTGAATAAAGGTAAAAAAAATAATACCAAAACTTCCGTAGAAGCTGTCAACCCGAAAAAATTCGAAACGATCGTTACGATTTCGATTACGATCAGGCACCTGCCGAAAATTTTAACACGTCACTTCGATCATTCGATCAATTAATTTTCCTCCAAAAACTTTACCTACAAGGCAATGGTGGCGGCGGCGGCGGTGGCGACGATGGCAGCGCAACGATCCGAGACTTGTTTTCGAATGGTACTCGCTGAACACACAAACTGGCCACGATCAGCCATAAGCCAACACACAAAGATCGCGCAATCGCTAAAATGCAAAAGAGATTGCTGGCAAAAAAATAAATCCTTTCACTTTCGTTTTTGATTCCTCACTCGTCAGTCGCCTCAGCAACAACCTCTCAGTCCCTCATGATGGGTGATCTCTGTCGTTCTCTTGTGCCGATCAAGTCGAATGGACGAAACAAAGATATCGATCAAGGAGTGTCGATCAAGTGTCAATCATTAGATCGGTGGCGGATCTGCGGATCTGCGGATCTCGTTGGAGTATCTCTTTGGATATCCTTTACCAGGAAGCGCCATGGGAATTATACCCCCACTGACGTTTGTAGCTCCTTAAAGTCGGTTCTGTGAGAACACAACAAGAGAGGATAAATGTGGAAAGTATGCGCGGAGGCTTTGTTACTTGCCTCCGGGATAGGACGAAAGCCCTCATTAAGTCAACAAGGTTGCAGTGCGCAACATAGAACCTGTTGTCTGGAGCGATGCGATGTGCCTCTGCTATAAGCTGCATCAGCAGCTACTTGCTACGGTTGGGCGGAGATGAAAACTAAAGAAAAAAAAATGAGAAAATCCGAATTGAAATTCCATGCGATAACGAATCTCCCAGCGCTCATTGATGTCCGTCCGATGTTAGCGCTCTTTGTGCGATAATGCTGCAATGTAACCAGGAGAACTATGCCCTGCATTCCAGAAAAGCGTCCGTCGACGACCAAGTCGTCACACGCTGCCTATATAGATATAGTAGGCGCAGTTTCTTCCGCACATTATATAAAGTGGATTGCTCTTGTTGTGTTAGCCTGACTTTTGTGGACTGGCTGGCGGACTGCGAACTTGCTGGATGATGGCTTTGGCTATTCCAGAGCTGCCGGCTTGGATGTCTTAATTAATGGCTTAATGTGTAAAATGCAACAACCTCGATCGATATCTTTCAATTAAATCGCAGTGCGCGTGAAAGAGAAAAAGAGAAAGCAATAAGATTTAAACTGCGTTCTTATATTGTGAAGCAGTCATTATAGGGTTGCCAGGTTGCCACGTTGCCAGGCATGCATTCTAATAGAAGCTAATTTTTTAAACGGATTTCGTTGAGAGGCATTAATCTCCTAAAAGGGTGATATTTAAGAATGTAAGCTCCTGAAGAGAGCATTTTATGAAGGTACACAGAATGAGTGAATGAGTCTTCTGCTTCTTCCAGTTAATCGGGATGCCATACGTAGCAATGCAAAAGTATTCCACTTTAAAATCTCTCTCCAAACGAACAACAGGTTTGGCAACTCTGAGACTCATAGTGATGAGAGAGGAGCGGCCAGAGCCAACAGAGCGGCAACCCGCGCAACACAGATCACTCGCCATCGATCGGCGAAAAATCGGTTGATCTTTGTTCCTATGGTCAGCATGGTGGTGGTTATTACTTTAATGACCAGAGGCATTACGGGTGATCCGGTTAGAAAAATCAAATAAAAAAAAAAACAACAACAACAAGCGCAACAAAAAAAAAGCCTTTAAACCTAGTCATCAGCTTTATAGCTAGACAAGCCACCATCAGCAACATAAGAGAGCGCTAAAGCAGCAGCAGCAAGCACGCATTTGCACATTTGTTTGCCGCTTAATTGGAATTTCCGATCGATTGATCGCCTGATTGGATGTGGATGCGGATTTTAGCACCGCGCGATTGTATATTACACGGCCCTGATGGCCGATCCGATCGACAATAGATTTACAGCATAATTGCAGATTGATTCATTGTGCAGTCTGTGTTATTTATTTTAATTTAATCTTTTTTTCTTTTTTGTTTGTGTTCTTTTTGGATCAGCTGTTGGCTGTTATCGGATACTCCACCTAAAAATTTCGATGCATTTCCTTAGCCCCGCTTGTTGGTTTGTTTGTCCCCCCAGAAGCAAGCGGACAAGAATGGGCGCTGATGATGGTTTTTCATATAAACCAACATTTCTCTATACACTGGAATTGTTCATTGAAGTGGAACTCGTGTTAGTTGGCCGTTAACGCCACCTTCCGACGCTTGAGGGAATTTGAAACTTATGTTCCCGATGTGTATGAGTTTTTGTTCGACCAACTTGCGGTCGATCGAACACTTAATTTGGAAATGAACGACTATCCGTAATTCAATATGGCCATACACTGCAGTGATTTGAGGAGAATGAACGAAAAAATCGGTTTTCGTTTTGAGGTAAATGACATTAACTGGTCATTTAGTTTTCATTTTTGTGGTAAAATAACTCAGGATTTTTTATTGTGGACTTTTTAAAAACTCAAAATAATGGTCTAGTGGACCAAAGAATAAGCTTGAATGAATAAAATCGGTTAAAATAAAATGGCTTGGGTTTCAAATTTTATACAAAGACTTTCTTGGGTTGGGGTTCTGGCGCTGGTAAATCGAAAAAGAAGGGAATGGACGCTTTAAGAGTTTTTTTTTTAAAGTTTTAGATCAAAAAAAGCCTGAATGATTTGTTCTCAAAAGGGTATTGTTTTGTAATTTCGGTTTTTGCTTATTAGAGTTGTCTCGAAAATGGTTATAATTAATTTCTGGGTTATACTTGGCCTGTGTTATACCAATTGTCGTACCTAATAGTTAGTTCAGTGGATTATCACTGTAGAAATCTAGGTTCGACTCCCAGTCCATGACACCTTTCATTTTTAGGAGTAATTACTGCCTCTTTCAAGGAATTGACACAATCTTCAAGACCATTCACAGTTCAAAACCAGCCGAAAATTATATAGGTTATCCTCCATTACTGCAAGCTAAAGGTACAAAGCATACTGGAGCGATGGGAAGTGCACTTTAATGAATTGCTAAATGGTCAGCTCACAGCAGAAGTGGAGGCTCCACTACCCCATGCTACCGCCACCAAGCATAGAAGACGTTGAGAAGGCTATAGGACGGCTCAAGAAAAACAAAGCCCCGGGAGCCGATGGCATACCAGCCGAATTATTCCACCACGGCGGGCCAGCCTTACTTCAAGCAATTCATGACATCATAGTGCACGTATGGGAGCATGAAGTAATGCCAGAAGACTGGCGAAAAGGTATCATATGCCCCATACATAAGAAGGGAGATGTCACAACGTGCAGCAATTATAGAGGTATGACGTTGTTGAGTACCGCCTATAAGATACTCTCCTCTATCCTACAAGACCACACGCTAAAACCATCATCGGACACTATCAGTGTGGTTTCATTCCAGGCAAATCAACAACTGATCAGATTTTTATCCTTAGGCAGGCGATGGAAAAATGTCTAGAATTTAACATCCCAACATACCATCTGTTTATAGACTTTAAAGCCGCCTATGATAGCATAGCCAGGGTAGAACTTTACAAAGCCATGAGAGAATTCAGCATCCCAAATAAATTGACACGACTATGCAGGTTGACCATGACCAACGTAACAAGCCAAGTTAAAATAGCCGGATTGCTATCCAGACCAATCAACATCTTTAATGGACTCCGACAAGGGGATGGTTTGGCCTGCCTCCTCTTCAACCTGGCGTTGGAGAAAGCAATCCGTGACTCTGGCACGGCAACAAAAGGGACCATCCTCAACAGGTCTAGCCAGATACTGGCTTACGCAGACGACATCGACATCATCGGAAGAACCGAACAAGCTGTACACGATTCCTTCATCCAGATCGAGCAGGCGGCACAAAATCTGGGGCTG
Organism: Meliscaeva auricollis; assembly: GCA_948107695.1. NCBI lineage: Eukaryota > Metazoa > Arthropoda > Insecta > Diptera > Syrphidae > Meliscaeva > Meliscaeva auricollis. The sequence continues at coordinate 26,151,709 of OX403619.1, read as the reverse complement.
CACATTAGTGAAGGTAAAACAAAGTACATGGTGGCGTCGAATGCGAGAAGAACAGTTGGTCAAACAATCAAAGTAGCGGAGCAAGAGTTTGAAGTGGTGCAATCCTTTAAATACCTTGGGTCAACAGTAGCAGCCGATAACAACATAGAAGAAGAAATACGCGGGCGGCTTCTCAAATCCAACAGAGCCTACTACTACAGTCTGTCAAAGCTATTCAAATCCAGAAATCTAACCATAACTTCAAAACTGCTGCTGTACAGGACCATGGTCCTGCCAGTACTCATGTATGGATCCGAGACTTGGGTGCTTAGCAAAAGGCACTGTGACCTCTTAGCCGCGTTCGAGAGAAAAGTCTTACGGAGAATTGTTGGCCCCATATGTGAGGAAGGACGATTCCGGAGACGGTACAATCATGAGTTGTACGCAATCTACCCTGCCGGTGGGCAGGGCACCTAGCTCGTATGAGCGAAGAGGAACCTGCTCGGAAAGTCTTTTGCGGTACATTCTATGGTAGACGGCAGCGTGGTAGACCATGCTTGCGCTGGAGAGATGGCGTAGACCAGGACGCCCGAAGCCTTAGGGTGCGCAACTGGATGGCGTCGGCTCGACACCGGGATAGGTGGAGAGACTTATTGAAAGAGGCCAGGACCGGACCCCGGTTGTCGAGCCGATGATGATGATGATGAAAGGTACACGCACAAAGGAAATTGTTGAGAATGTCAGTTGGTAAAATCTAGAAGACTAATGTCTCTTTAACGCTATAACTATGCAAAAGACGGTCACCTTTTTTGTGAGTCAGGCGGATGATATTAAGGTTCCACTTTATCAGTCATAATTGTATGCATCTGACTATATTTTACAGAAAGTCCGGTATTATGCTTGCTTCTAGATCACTTTTTCTGCGTGGCGCTTGTAAACTTTGCCTGCAATCCTGGTTTGAAGATGACGTAGATTTTCTTCTAAATAGAATTCCTGTGACTGTTCGTTCGTTCCTCTTCATCGCCATTTTAGCAATTTGTTGAAATGGTGTTTCCCGATTTTTAGCATTTTTCCTTATTTATAATGGCTATACCTTCCTATCTTTGCAAGCTCTTCCGTGGCTAGTGGTTTCACTGTAGTTGTCGATCTTAAACTCTTATTCTCGCAGGTTTCAGAGATTATGTTTATCAGCGTTAGCTGTGCTTTACACAGATTCTTAGCGAGTTCTTCGACTAGCTCTTCCGCTTTGTGAGCGGTTTTTTGGTAAACTTCCCCAGCGTGGCTTGAGGGTCAACAATATTATTCCGTTTCTACAAGACTGCCAATTTGAAAACAATATTTTATCCTTCCATTTTCCATGGCCAACTTGTTAGCCCTTAGGAGAACAATGAGGTCTTTTGCGAGACTATGGTTCTTCAAGGTTCCAGTTATTTCTGGTAAATCTATTAATCGCTTAGTTTTCAATCGTTAAAAAATTATCAAAAGCATAGAAATTTCTCTCAATGAAATTTCCGATATTATTTGTCAGCTTTTTCCGATTTCCTGTTATTAATTAAATGTTGGAAAAAAAAGGACAAATCTTCATTCGTTCTTCTCGAAAATTTAATCACCATGAAAGTAAATAACGAATCAAATTGGCAGAAAAACAAATAAATATAATATTTTCCTAACAAATTCACTCCCTTCGAATAAAATCTATTACTTTTTGATCTCAGAATTCTGCTCCTTCCACACAGATTTATATTATTTATCCTTAAGAAGTTTTATTACATGAAGGACAAGAGTACACACTTCATAAATGCTTACAGATATACAAATTCGAAGAACTGTACGTTCTTCATAGAGAAAACCATATCCTGATATACTCTACCTACTTTTATTTGTTGTCTAGGTATAAAGAGTGGTCCTTATGACATTGAGGATAAATTTACCATAACCATAGTTGCATCTCTACCATGGAAGTATGAATGTGAATTTAAATTATTTATTTGCTCTTCTCTGAATGGAATTGACTAACAATGCAATCCTTGACCATTCTGCTCTGCGTGTATGGGGTGCATCAAGGATCTACATAGGGTTGATTCTGCTTTAGCCACCCTATATACCTACACCGTACTGGGGATCATGTCTCCTTGGAGACAGTTCGATAGTCTCGTTTTGTTGCTTGTTTATGATTCTCAAAATCCGTTCAGATTTGCGCAAATAAAATCTCTCCATACCTACTACATACAAAAGTATATCTGAATGATGTTGGGATGCACTATAGCACTATGGTCTGCCTTGGAGTTGGCAAGGGATAAACGGAGAGGTCAATTTTTTTTTGGGTTTGGTGGCCAGGGATGCGATGTTGATCTTCCCCTTATCGAAGTCAGCAGAATATGCATCCCAAAACGGTTTATAGAGCATTTTCGAATTGTCGGCCCCTTTCAGATATACAAAACGAATGTCTGTAATCGTATCAGGTAAGGAATTATAACGAATATTTTCTTCCTTTTTTTTTGTTGTTGTTGTATGCTTCCATGGTTCATGGTATTTTCATAGATATCCTGACAAAATATAATATGTGCATGAACGAACGGTAGAATTTTGAATCTCTTTGGGTTGTAAAGGACCAAATAAAACATAAAAACAGTTAGTCTGTTGTTTACCGAGATGCTAAGGGAGTACTCGTATACACATACCTACATCGAGTCCCTGTTCCTGATGGTTGGTTGTATATGTTTTATCCATATCCTAGGCTAGCATCACACAGTAATTCATAATCAAAACAGAAATTCCAATTTATCCTGTTTTTGTTTGTATTAACTGTTATTTGCGCAACTCTTCTCCCATTCTCCCCCAAATGGTTTTGAACATGGATTATGTTTGCTGTGTAGCTACCATCATCATACGCTGCAGGATTTGGCGGTCAGTCGAAATCTTCTATATACGCCATAGCTCAGATAATATTCAATTTACAGGGTGTGTTCAATTAACTAGAATTTTAGAATAAATGTAAAAAAATATATTACAGTGTTACATTTTCGATTTTTGAGATTTTCTATGATTTTCGTTGTGAAGCCATATCCATAAGAATTAGCAAGTAAAATTCGGATTCAGTGACACCCTAAACATAAAAATTAAGTGAAATACCATTTTTTTATGAAAATCGGTTGAAAATTGGCCAAAAAAAAAAAATAAAATGCACGACTGTATCGCACGAACTTGCTCATGTAGTGCAAAGCTATTTATGTATTAACTTAGATTGAAAATTTTAGCTTTAGGTCATCTGATGTGTGTAGGAATTGAGAGATATGCACAAATAAGCAAAAATAAATATTTTTTTAAAACGAGAACACTTTTTGGATTTTTTTTTTTTTTGGAAAAATAATTTTTTTTCCATACTGGGTCAATGATTTGTGTTTTTTCAAAATTTTGTTTTTAGATGTTGATTAAAATTAGCCATCTTCAAAATGGCAAACCAAATTTCTTTTTTAAATCGTTTGAAATTTTTTTAATAAAAAAATATTTGTTTTAAATAAACGGCTCGATAGATTTTTTTGAAAAAAATTCTAAAAATTTATCGTTATTGAAGAAATCATATCAAAAAGTTTAATTAAAATCGTTAGAGCCGTTTTCGATAAAATTCGAATAACTCAAAAATGTTGTATGGGAGGTACTCCTTCTAGATGAGATATTCAAAAAGAAAAAAAATCAACTTTCGAAACTACGTAAAAATCATCTGTACCAAATTTGAAGAAAATCCGTTCACGCGTTTGGGCAGTGGAGAAGTGTACAGATGGACGCACAGACCGACGGACGGCATGACGAAAACCACTTTTTCGTACTTCTCCATCATCGTAATGTTGGTTTTGATTAAAATCTCAATTTTTTTTTTTTTTTGATACGAAACCAATACTTGCCCCATAGAGCAAGTAAAAATTAACGATTTCAACCCAGATACATAAATTCTAACTTTTAGATTCCGGACAATTTTTGTTTGAACCAAACCCGATGTTTTTTACATTTTTTAAAAAGGTCTAAATGTTTATTTCAAAAATAGTAAAGAAAAAATTAAATTTGGTGAAAATTTGACGAAGCTAAATTTTTTGCAATGTTGCACCTACAAAATAAAAAAAACGGTTTTCTTGCCCCTAAGTCCAGAATTTGAGGGTTTTATGAAAATTTTGCATACCGTTTTGTGATCAGTGCAACAAGCTCTACAAAATTCCATTTCATTGGGGGGAGGGGGGAGGTAATCGAAACAAACATTTTTTCTAAACGTTCAAAATTCTGGGTTGAAATCGTCCAAAATTTTCATCCGATTTTCATTAAAAAAGTACCTATTTGAAAATAAATTTTATTTTAAAGTATATTTTTGAAACAGCATGTTGTTTTTAAAACATGCCTTAAATTGATGTCGAAGTTGGATAAATGATAATGAGAATCTGAAAACTCTGGTCAATTGAAAATCACACTCAAATAATTTTTATTTAAACAAAATATTATAAATTTAGCTGGAATAAAGGCTGTATGTACATCAAAATTTGAACTTATCTCTTTAATGTCTAAAAAATGTCGGGTGCCAACTCCAAAATGGGTATAAGTAGTTGGCAACCCTATTTTTGAATGCAAACAAAAAATTAAACACTAATTTCTCAGTCAAAATGCTACCATATTTAAAAAAAGCTAGAAATATACCAAATTTTAGATCGGGCTAGTGTAAGCTTTAGCCTTAAACCCCACCAAAATGAATACTAATACATATTTTGTTTAAATAAGAATTATTTGAACGTGTTTTTCAGTTGAACAGGTTTACTAAATTCTCAGATCTACACTTTTAACTATATTTTTTTTTAATTTCTAACATGTTATTGCCTTTGTTTGGCAAGATCAATATTTACATAAATTAATAAACTAAAAAAGTTATAATGCATAAAGATATTTAACATTTTGTTCGTTCAAACAGGGTTGCCACATCTTTGTACGCATTTAAAAAATGACAACCCTATGTTGCTATTTTCATTAGAAAAACCTAGAATACCCTGTTGTTTCAAACAAACCGAAAAAAAAAACTTGTATATTATCAGAGGACTATGATACACTGATTCGAGGAGTCATGGTTTAACCATGGTCAAGCATCATGCCGGTGGTAAAGAGGATGGCGACATTGTATCATGAATTCATATTTACAATACAATGTATGGTGTGCAAACAAAAATGATACGCATTCGTGAATAATTAAGATGAGCTATGGCTTTTTGAAAGTTGTATGGATCACTATTGGAGTAATGTATTTCCCAGCATGCCAGTTTATATTTTAGTACCTTCTTATTTGCTCGTAGATGAAAATAGACAAATAATGACATTTGAAGTAAAGCCCGATGTTAGACTTTTATAAATAAAGCATTTACTGTGTGTAGCAAGTAGTAATAATTTACTGTGAATAATTATAATTGACGGTATACAAAAAACTGTTCTTATTTTTTTTTTATTCTTACTATATCATGAGTTGAATTCGAAATCACTATATTTTAAATAGTTATTCAACTTATCCACTTAACATCTTTGAATTCAATCACACGATTTGTGGCAAATTGACAAAACAACGTATACCTTAGTCCATTTTTTCACTAAAAAGATTATTTTAAAAGATTTTTAATATTTCCATAATTGCCACAAATTGATTTAACTACACTTTATGGATAGCATACTAATGTGTTAAAACGATTTTTTTATCTTTAAGAACAGAATCTCGCCATCCCTTCCCTTATCGGGTTCTAAGTCCTAATATTTTTACAAATGCAATTTATTGATAAAATAAACGAATTTTGGTAGAGTTGCCACCCCATATCTCCGCAGGACCAAAAGTTGTCTTGTGTTGAAAAGTAAATTTGTTTTATGTTTATCAGTTTTTTTTTACACAATTATTAATAAACAACATTAGTAAAGAGTTGCATTGCCAATAATGTGCAGATCACAGGGTTGCCACGATTTTAAAATTGTTTTCCTTAATCATTTTTCATATTGATTTACATAAACCTTGAGAAAAAGCTAAAGCAAGTTAGATAGAGTGTATGGGGGGAGGAAGTTTAGAACAAAAAAAATGAATGACTGGGTTGCACGTTCTTGGTCTTACGGTCAAAGTCAATTTGGACGTTAAGGACTCTTATATAATGTTTTTAAAAAATATAATTTACTTAGAAAATGTATGAAAAATATGAAATTAAATACTAAAATCACTTTTTAAATGATTTGGAGCCCCAAACTCAGAAAAATAAATTGCACGACTGGATCGCACGTAGGTACTTGCTCTTAGATTAAGTGACTATTTATGCTAATCCTTTTTAATTAAAAACTTGTAAATGCAGTTTTCGAAAAAAAAAACAATTAAAAAAGCATAAAATATGATTTTCAAATGACTAAAACAGCTTCTTAAATGAATTTAACCTCAAAACAAAGTACGCAATTTGATTTTTTCTATAATGATACATTTTTGGAAAAAAAATTTGGAAAATCGTTAGAACCGTTTTCTAAAAAAAACTATTTTTTCTATATAAAATTTTGCAAGGATTTTTATAAAAAAAAATTGGTACGCCATTTATAAGACATTATTTATCAACATTTAAAAACTAAGTTTAAAAAACGATATTGAATAGTTTTCGAAAAAATGATTAAAAAAAAAAAAAAAAAAAATCAATTTTTTTTTTAAAATCCAAAAAAATAATTTTCGAAATTTTTTTGGCTAAATATTATTACGACAACTTAAAAGCATCTATGTAAAAAAACTGGTTGAAATTGATTGAGTCCTGAAGGAGAAAATCAGAATTAAAAAAACGGTTCTATGGCAGGTATCGTTAAAAACGGTTTTTAAAAAAAATGGTTCTCATTTAAAGATAGACCTTACTCAAAGAAATGACCATGATTTTTTAATCAAAATCGTAGGCACCGTTTTTGTGAAAAATGAGTTTTTCTAAAACCGGTATATGACAGGTACCGTTATTTGGGGTCCAAAAACAAAAATTCAAAAAATGTCTGGGGATATTTTTCAAAAAACGCCACATACCAAGTTTGAAGTAAATCGACCCATCCGTTTAGGCTGTGGTCTCTGATACTTACAGACAGACAGACAGACAGACAGAATTATCGAACCCACTTTTTTCTCATTCTCTATCATCGTAATGCCATGTTTGATTGTTATCTCAACTTTTTTTTTTTACGAATGCATAACTTGATATATGGTGACCGTATCGCAAGTAAAAATGGAAAAGAAAATACCGTTCTTACCTTAAAACATATTTTTTTGGAATTTCTTTTTAATTCATGACAAAATAATATTTTTTAACAAACATAAATAAGAAATTTGTTCACAGGTTGTTTTCGTACTAATTGGAGATCTCAGTTTAAACACAATCTATACCAATACCATCAACTAATTTTTTTTCAGTCGTACTGCCTCTTGCAAGAAATTGACAAAGCCTCCAACAGTGCACTTGGCATCATGCCAAGTGCAAGTGTGTCTCATCTAAGCCACTCGGGTGACAAACAAATTCATTCTATCATTCAAGTACTTATGTTTTCTTTTTAATATATCAACTTAGTGTCATTGTATCCCTCCGCCTCCATGAAAAATTATAGCCAGTAGGTACCATTATTGTACTATTTACTCAGATTACCTTAAATGCAAACTTCAGCGTCAAAATTCACATCAATGCTCGTTAAAAAATCCCATTTCCCTCAAATAATTGGTTTGAGCAAACCAACTTGCATTGCTATACATTTCGTAACCTCCCCGAACCTGTCATATAACATGAAATGTGTGTTGCGTGTAAAAGAGTTGCTGCAAGTTCAATGCTATATCCCGTTCCTCCAAGGATGTGGGTCAATTGATCACCAGTGAGTGTAGGTACTTGGGAAAATCTCGACTTACTAAGATCGTCGACACCTCATCATTCCATAATATAGCGAACGAGATAGAGAAAATGAAGGAAACAAGGAAAATCGTTAACAATTACCGCTATGAACGTTTCAATTAAAATACCAACCGATCTTCGGTACCACCCACCCACACTCAGGCATGATCATCGAACACACCTTACCGCATCATTCTATATCTATGCGATGGGGAGATGCTATCATCTCTCATCTTTGGCTGGTGCTTACGAGTGCTACAATGTTGTATCCGCCTCTATGATCTTCCATGAGGGCCTTACTAGCAAAGACGATCGACCACGACCATGGTGATACGATGATGATGATGATGCCGACTTACGACCGACCAACCGACACGAACCGTTGGCGACATTGAGAAAATATATCGTTGTGTCACAGTGAAGTGTCTTATCCCGTTAACTATGACGACACTCTAGGTTCTAGGAGATGGGAAACGGAACGACCATCGCGTCGTCTTCTTCCAATCCACCATGAACTCTAAAAGAAATTTCTCCACTTTTTGGAGACCTTTTCTCAAGTATAATGTGCCATTTCGGTAGGATACGAATACGATGGAAGGTACCTAATCGTGTTTCGTGTGAAATTACGCGGACGCCCACACAGAATTTTGTCGCTTAAACGCGAGCGTGCTCGCACATTAGGCACTTGACAGACACACAACTAACTTTGGCAGCCTGCTGCAGGCGATTTCACCACAGATTCAAGAATCAGGAACGATTAACGAGCAAATGTCTTCGATGATCATTGCTGATGTCAGTTGTTCTGTCTTCTATCTGCCTTGTGCCAGAATTCTGTTGCTTCTGTTTTACCCGATCCTTCTGAAGGTGGGCATCGAAGATTCGAAGTTTGGAAGATCGATTTGGTGCGGTTGGCCTCATTAATCAAATGACACTAAGATTCCAGCCACGACAGGATGAAGGCAAACAAACGACAACAAAACTAAAAATAAAGAAATATTCTTGGAATATCAACTCTTCGGCGGCATTGGCGGCGTCAATAATACGGGACACATTCATACTTCTTCTTTTTTATTTTGTCTGGATTTTTGTGGAATTTGTATTGCCACTGCTGCGTGTTTCTAGTGTGTCAGCAGTGTCGATATTCATATTCTCACTTTTTCCATTTGATCAAGTTGGAGATACCTTTTCGTTTTTTTTAAAGTTAATCTGAGCTACTACCTCTGTGTGAGAAGTTCTTGGAAAGCTAAACTAATCTTAAGTGAGAACGGGAACCCTTCAGAATGTGTATAGGTATAAAAACCAGGGCTCGTTGTTATAAATTATTTATGCAAAACGGATCGTGTTTGGTAGTAAGTATTTTTTTTTTTTTTTTGACTTATTTTTCGTTGCAATTTTTGGCTTGGTATTAGCATAATTTGTGATATCAGTTTTGGGCAATCTTTGTTAACTTCAATTCGTTTGGAATATTAAGAACCCAAAAAGGCTACTATTTACACCTTTTATCTGGATCTTAGTTTTTTGCAAGTTATGAGAAATGTTCAACAGACAAAGAAATAAACCAAAAAAAAAAAATTATTTGTTGCGATAAGAATGTGGAAAATCATTCAAGATACTCTTGCAAGCTCAAAACAGACTAAATAGGGTTTGAAATCACAATTTATAATATTTTTGATATTCGCGCCTATTACAGAATCCGACCATATTTTCTCTTGAAGAACTCGCTGGTGAGGAAGTGTGTTACCGGAAATGGTAAGGTAGTTCCTCCTACTGATAATATAGTTCACCCAGCAAGTTCATAATTGCTTTTAATGCTAATTATAGCCCTGAGAACTACGCTGAGTTCCCGGGAGTAAAGTATTGCGAATTCCAGTAATGATACTGCGAAGCTTGTGAGTGTCTTATTGAAACAAATTGTATATCAATATAATTGTTGACATTTTAAGTGTAGTTTTATAGAAATTTAAAATTGTTTGAGTAGACATTGCCAGATGTTATGAATGGTACAATTGGTCAAAGGAGCATAAAAAGTGCATTTTATTCGTTGTTTTTTCTGAAATATATCATTCACAGTCTTTAGTCAAATCTTAATCTTGAAATTAAGCTAAAAATATATTCAAAATTATCAAATTTTTCATTAAATTTTGCAATTTTAACGCATTCATTAAAAACATATTTCATCTTAACGACCTCATTGGCATTGTTTAATAGAATAACTGTTCAATATTTTTATGCAGAATTATAGTACAACATTCTGTCTAATAGAATCTGTTAAACTTATTAAAATTCAGGAACTAAAACTTATGTTACAGATTTTAATTTTTCTCTCTTAATTCTATAAATATGCATTTTTATATGTTTACAAAAGTCTATTTGTCTATTAAGAACACTTGTACCAGCTAAATTAAGACCCAAATCCGACAATAAACCAAAAAGTTACAAATTTTATAAGTGAATCCATTTTTCTGAGCCAACGGTACTGTTCTTCACTGGTGGCTGCTTGAGTTCTGACGACCAAAGCAGATAATTTTGTTGAATTTTGATGAAACTCTTTTCAAGTTTGTGAAGCTTCTATAGCATGCACAGTTATGTGTGATCTATCAATTTAAAGGTGATTTGAATCATAATTTTATGTTGCTTGGGTAAATAGAAATTAAGCGCCGCGTAAACAAAACTCTTTTTACCGTTATGTTGGCGCACAGACTACAGAAAATTATAGAAGTTTGTACAAAAATGCATTTACTCAATATCCAATGGCTGTGTAAATTCCAAATTTGAAAATGTAAAAATAAAAAAGATAAAAATAAAATACAGTTGAAAACGGTCAAAAAACTTCGACTGAAAAATTTTGTTTTAACTGTTATTCATTGAAAAAAGTGTTTAAAAATACAATTTCTTCACACGTTTATAGACTACACATCAGCCTAAAAGTCATTTTGACAAAATATTTTTCCTGTTATTCCCTGATTTTTAAAATCAATTAAACCACCCACATAAATTTTCAAAAACGTATTTGTTTTTTAAAGCTAAAGCATAACGGTTAAATAGCATACTGAATAATATCCGTATTAGAAGCCTAATTTTTTTGTTTGTATTATCTTCCAATGTGCATAATTAGTTTTTCAAAAAAATTATCAACTTTATCCATAATCACATCATTTTTGAATGTCTAAAAATATATTTGATATTGGAAACTAGTTTTTAACTTGAAAAGTAGCATTTTATGAATTTTTTTTTTGATGAAAACTCTTAAAAACTTATTTCAATTTATCTATTCAATTAAATTTGTGTTATAATTCTAAACCTTATACTTTTCGAGATGTACAAAAAGTTATTTTGGCGTTTGTCCCATTTTACCCTAACTTTCTGGTGGAATTTCGAAAAATTCCGTTGTATCAGAACCTAACATTATGTTCAAAATGATTTTTTTTGTCTTTTACCCCATTTTACCCTAACTTCCCGCTGGAATTTCAAAAAATCCTGTTTTAATGGAATCTAACGTTATGCCATCTATCTTTTGTGGATAAATATATAATAATTGTACTGCTTTGTAAGTATAAATTACTGCATAGCTTAAAATTAATTTATTGCAAAGACAAAGGACACACGTGTGAATTTTTTTGCAAATATAATTATCAAGAAAAAAATAAAGAAAGAATCCTTGAGGTTTTTCCAATTGAATTTAACAACAGGTTTTTCCATTATCCTTGAACGACAATAAACACAAATCCATAATAAATTGTTTCTTAAAACGTAATTGCTTCCAACTACCCCAACACGTGGAAAATCCATTTTCATGGGAAACTCCAAGTATAATATTGATTTCTTGTTACTTTCCTTTCGAATAATTTATAAAGAACACGTGGAAAGTTCAAAATACTAAGAATACTCAATTAGTCGATTAGAGACATTATTGTATGGTTATGTAAATTTTATATAGAAAGTTTAAGCTGTCGAATTGCATAAAGTTATCCTTTACTTATTTGATTTATGTATTTATGCGGAAAAATAATGTTGCAATTCACAAGTTTTAATCATGATAAGAATTGTGGAATTATACAATCGAAGTAATAAGAGTTCAGTCTACCTGATGTTAGTATTTATTAGTTATGTTCAATCAATTATTAGTGAATTCCTTGGAAATTGTAGAAAAGTCCTTTTTTTTAATAGTTGTGGAAGTGCTTGTTAATTTGATTGCAAACAAAATATCGATAAATCTAAAGACAACTTCAGTTTTTGATCTGGCTTTTTGCTAACAATTTCAGATATTTATTGTAAAATTAGTTAAAAGAGCTAGAAATACTTCAATAAGAGACTCGAGATAACAATCAGACATGCCATTACGATGAAAGAGAATGCGAAAAAAAGTTGGGTCCTGCAATTCTGTCTGTCCATCTGTCTTTCTGTCTGTCTGTCTGTCTGTGTACACCTCGAGCTACTGCCTAAGCCACTTAACCGATTTTCTTGAAACTTGGTGGTTAAGGGTCTTTGATGATTCTCTCTAGAGGGGAAATTGAAATTTATTTTTTAGAACCAAAACTAACGGTACTTACCTATCATATAACCATTTGGGAAAAGCTAACTTTTTTCAAAAACGACTCTTACGATTTTGATTAAAATTTTTGTGTCTCTGTAGGGTCATACATTTGGAATGACTCAAATGTTTGTACAAATTCCACTATCGGTACTTCAAATAGTATTTTTTTCATTATTGACTTTCTCTTAAACGATTGATCCAATTTTGATGAATTTTCTTATACGGAAGCTCGTTAACAGCCTTAAAATTATTTAATATCAAAATTTTCAAAAAAAAATTTTAACAAATCTTTCAAACTTTTTTTTTGAAAAATCAATTTTTCGAAAACGGGTCACTGTAATTTTATGAAATAATGGTTTTAGATGCGCAATAATATTCTCTTGAAAATGACAAACCAACTTTATTTTTAAACAACGTTTGAGAATTTTTATACATACAAAATAATTTTTTTTAAAAAAGTCTTTAACGATTTTCAATTTTTTACTTGCTGAAAGTGCAAAATAAAAAAAATAAAATAAAAAAAATTTGAGGTTTTAATCAAAACCAACATTACGATGATGGAGAAGTCCGAAAAAGTGGTTTTCGTCATGCCGTCCTACGGTCTGTGCGTCTGGGCGTTCATCTGTAAACTTCTCCACTGCCCAAACGCGTGGACGGATTTTCTTCAAATTTGGTACAGATGATTTTTACGTAATTTCAAAAGTTGTTTTTTTTTTTTGTTTTTGAATATCTCATCTAGAACGAGTACCTGCCATACAACATTTTTGAGTTATTCGAATTTTATAAAAAACGACTGTAACGATTTTGATTAAACTTTTTGATATGATTTCTTCAATAACGATAAATTTTTAAAACTTTTTTCAAAAAAATCTATCGAACCGTTTTAAAAAAAAAAATATTTTTTTATTAAAAAAATTTGAAACGATTTAAAAAAAAAAAATTGGTATGCCATTTTTGAAGATGGCTAATTTGTATCAACATCTAAAAATAAAATTTTGAAAAAACTAAAATCATTGAGCCAATATGGAAAAAAAAATTATTTATCAAAAAAAAACCCAAAAAGTGTTCCCGTTTTAGGAAAATATTTATTTTTGCTTATTCCAATTCCTACACACATCCGATGACCAAAAGCTAAAATTTTAAGCTAAGTTAAAATAGCTTTGCACTACATGAGCAAGTTCGTGCGATCGTGCATTTTATTTTTTTTTTCGAAAAATGTATCTTGAGGCCCCAGAAAGTAAGGCCCAAATGAAAGTATTTTCCATAGTGATATTATGTCCTAATGAAAAAAGGCCACACCGAAATGAAAAAGTGGCCCAACTTGTTTCGACTTTTTTTGAGAAATTTCTTTGTTATTCACTCAGAAAAATAATATTTATGTTTTCGTTTGCGGCTAATAATGAAAATCATTTGCTGGAAAGTTAATACAAAAGTTCGTTTGGAACTCATTTTTATAATTTTCCAGCAAACGAAAATGTTTCCCAAACCTAAACACCTCTTCGTTTATCAGAAAATTCTATTGTTTGCAGCAAATGAATGAAAAGCTTGCGAAGAACCTCTCCAGAAAGTAGTTTATTGCAAAATTCTTCACTTTTGGTGTAAATATACAATTCATTTACAGAAAATGACTGCAGTAAACAAATTTTCATAAGAATTGACTCTTAGTTTGTGCTGTTCATATGCATTCTATGCTACATGAAAGTTATCTAGCTTGTGGCAAAATGGCAACAGCCTTGGTTCGTAATCTAAAGGTTTCAGATTTAATCGTCGGTGTTACCCTGGACTTTAGTTTTTTTTTATTTATTCGTTCGCATAAATTGTTTTACCAGTATGAATTTAAAAGTTTGCTGCAAACGAAGTTGAAGTTGAAAAATTACTATCCAACAAACGAAAAGTCGTTTGACGCAAACGATTTGTTGTCTTATTTTGTTTAAACGCATTCTACGCCAATCATACATTATACAGTCCTTGGCAGAATCACAAGATGCACGCTTCGTAAGCGAGAGGTCACCGGTTCAATCACTGGTGTTACGCTAAACATATTTTTTTATCGTTGGCAGAAAGTGTTTGACACAAATATATTTACGAATTTGCTGCAAACGAAGCTGAAAAATTGTTAAGCAACCGAAAAATTAGTTTGGGCAATTTTTTCGTTTGCCACAATCGATTTGCAATCTGAGTGTTGTTTTGTTTGCTTATTTTGGTGACTTACTACACTTTTCAATTTCGGGGCCAGATATCTCAGACTTCCAATTTTCTACCTAACATTTTGAAATTCCAACATAAAAAGCTTCTCTATGAATAAAAAAAAAACCTCATAAGCCTAACTCCAGTAAAAACAAATTAGTATCAAATCTTCACATCCAAAAATAAAAATTCTTGCATAATATTATTATTAGCCAAAGGTATCTATCGTTTCTTGTTTTAATGAGACAAACTGTTCATCGTTAACACTTTCATCGGTTAAAAATTCATTGCATAATAAAATTCAAATTATTTGGAGGTAAAATACTGGAAACTAACTTGCCAAAGAAAAAAAACAAAAAAACATCAATCAATTGCTCACTTTAACCTGACATCTCTTACAATCTAAACGAAAAAGAAGGAAGGTTCATCTGCAGCTTTTACTGACTCCAATGACGAAAAAATACCCGTCAGGTATTTTTCATAACTCACGACCACCACACCACAAACTGACTCGGGGTATCGGGTTTGATGTGTGAACTAACACGCGCGCATCTGCAAACACTCAAATTCAAATTAGTAGGTAGGTACTCGTACTCGTCATTTTTATCCGCACTAGACTGTTGTTTCCGACAAAATTTGTAGCGCTCCATCTCCATCAACATCGAAAACAACCTCAACATTACATTTTGATGTAGGTAACCAAATCAAACCCATAAACCATTCCTAAACAGAAGTTACGAAACCGCACATCAGATGCTCATCGTGTGATGAGATGCCATCTGACAGGTTCCAGGGGTGTATTTGTCACAAAAACACAAAATTAAAAGAAATCTTAACAAGATCAAGATTATCTCTTGGCCAGCCAGCTGCTGGTGCGGATGGCTTACCAGCCGAATTGTTCAAAGCAGCAGCAAATGGGTTAGTAGGAAGTATGCACCGACTCATCTGTAAAATCTGGTTGGATGAAAGCATGCCCGATGAATGGAACCTTTGCACAGTGTGCCCCATCCACAAAAACGTAGACGCTCTGACTTGTACCAACTACAGAGGAACTAGCCTCCTAAACGTCACATACAAAATACTGTCATCGATACTGTGTGATCGCCTAAAGCCTCTTATCAACGATCTGATTGGCCCCTATCAGTGTGGTTTCAGGCCAGGTAAGTCAACAGTAGATCAAATGTTCACACTCCGACAGATTTTTTAAAAACCCGGGAACTCCAGATCGATACCTCTTCATCGATTTTAAAGTCGCGTATGATAGCGTGAATTGAGACGAGTTAACAGAGCCATGTCATATCTCGGCATCCCTGCCAAACTCTTCCGCTTGTGCAGGATGACAATGGAGAAATCTCGCTGCTCCGTCAAAGTCGGCAAGAAAACCTTTGAACCGTTTGATGTCGAGAACGGTCTTAGACAAGGCGACGCGTTATCATGCAACCTATTTAACATCGTTTTTGAAGCAGTTGTTGCTGTTTCTTCGGGCTAAGGAGGCATTTAAGTAGTAAAGCCCTTCCTCATAGAACCAAGGAAACGCTATACAAGAGCTTAATCGTCCCAGTCATGCTGCTGAACAAGCAGAAGCATGGGCGTTAAAAGATACGGATGAAAATTTTCTTGGTTGCTTTGAGAGAAAGATTCTTTGAGTGATTTTTGGTCCTGTGTGTATCGAAGGAGTATGGGAAAGAAGATTCAACGACGAGCTTTACGGGCTGTACAGCGACGTTGACGTAGTCAAGAAGCTGAAAATTCAGCGGCTGAGATGGCTGGGACACGTGGACCATATAGACATCAACGCACCAGCCCGACGAGTCTTCGAATCCAACCCTGATGGTGTTCGAAGCAGAGGGAAGCAGCGTAACAGGTGGCGCACACAAGTGAAGAACAACCTCTATTTACTTGGAGTGCGTAACTGGAGGCGGCTAGCTAAGGACAGAGCTGGCTGGAGAGACATGCTGGTTGAGGCCGTAATCCATCCTGGATTGTAAGCTCCAGCTTAAGTAAGTAAGTAAGTTAACAAGAAAAAGTTATTATGTTAAAACCAAAATTTTGAGGCAACTTCAATATTTTTTTAAAAGGCCCTTCTAAACTCCACTTTTGCTCAAACCTATGCTGGCCCCTTAAATATTTCTGCATACAAAATACAAAACATTAAAAATTCAAGATCCGTCCCTGGTCTTCTTTCTTCTAAATTAGCCACCTCTTTGTCGGAGCGGGGTTTTCCTATCAAACTTTCATACCAAGAGGCCCAATCCATTCCAAACATTGATTGATTTTAATATTTTGTCGGAATGAATTACCCTCAATCAATTACGATTCACTTACCTTTTGTTACACAGACACACTATATGAGAGGCCGAACGCCGGCCATCGCGCCGCCGCCGCCACCGTGACATATTGCCCAAGCGTAGGAAGTATAATGAGCATGGTTTTTGGCCAAAAGGCTTCCGCTGCTGGCCGCCAGTTGCGTCTGTCCGTCTCCAGTTTATCTAGTATCTAGTTTCAATATAATGCTGTTTTGGTCAATTCATTTTCACTCTCATATGAGTGAACTCTCCACTGGCAATTATTTATCGGCCAACCTGGGAGGTTCTGTTTCAGCTTCAGCTTCAGCGGGTTCGGATATTGGATTTTTTGTGACTGAGCAGAGCAATAAATAGGCCGATCTGCCAATTTACTCATTGGTCTTTGGTTGCAGGGGCTTTTGTAAATCTTTTGGATTAGTTTGACCCACTTGCAAATGGCGGCGGCGGTGGCGGTGGACTGGCAAATCAATCAATGGCCAATTGGTCGCACTGAGTTGGTTTGGTATAATGATGTCGCGTTCGTCTATCGTCCCATGCTATACAGCACTGCTGCTGCTGCTGTTGCTGGTGCAGTGCAGCTGGAGTAAATTACTAATGCCGAAGCATTAGTTAAAATTATGAATTCCATTATTTTGGATTTATTTTTCATCTGCATTCAGACCAACTTACCGGCCAATTAGGGTGGGCTACGTGGAACAATGTTAATTCCCGGGTTGAGTGTTTTAACCAGGTCTTGGGATATTATGGTAAAGTTTTTCATTTTCATTTTTTTTTTTCTGCTAGCTATTTCCAATTTTCCACCGCATTAATGGATAAAGAGAATGAGGTTGCGGGAAAATCATTTCGATTTCGAGTAATTCCTTTTTTTTTTGTGTGTTCCGTTGATGACTCTGGTGGTTGCGGTGATTATGCAGAGTTAGCCGCATTTTTTTTTACTCTGCCAAGTTGGTTGGTTGATTGAATGAAAAGTTCCAAGTGGTGGAAATGGCAATCGGAAGTAAGTTGTTGTAGGTATAGCAGAAAGGGGAGATTTTCTCTAAGAGGATGCTTGGATTTTAATTTGGCATTTAGACTTAGCGGTTTTGAGATACAGCAGCTGCTGATGAAGAAGATGATGATGATTGGAGGGGTGGTCTAGAAAACCAGTTAATCATAATTGTTATAGGTTTCGCTTTGGAATTGATTTGACAATCAAATGGAAACGATTTTCAAAACAGACAAAAAAATTGGTTCAAGAAAATTATGATGGGAAATTGTGTTTTCAGTAAGTTGAGCAATCGAAACCAATAGTGGAAATTGTTTGATTGTTTTGAGAGGATTAGAAAGTAATATCAAAAAGCTATTTGTATATTAATGAGGTGGAAATTGGAATGCTTAAAGTTGATTGAGCAACTAAGTTTATGAATTTTGAATAGCAACGAATCAATTCGACTATTTGAATTACGAAATGCCACAGTATCCATTGGATGAGGACTTTCAGTTAAAAAGAATTCTGTTCGGTATGTTGGATAAATAGAAAAAATATATTCCTTATAAATAAAAATGGTTCATACTGAAAATTATTGTTGGCAGCCAGGAAAAACATAAAAACTTAAAAACTTTCTTCATCTCGAATAATAACAGTTTTTTAAACTATTTTTTTCTTTTTATTTTGAAAAAAACCCTCCTTTGAACCACTTTTCTGCTTTCCAATACTATCAATAAAATGTATTCAATATTTTACGTGATTTCAGCACCGAAAATATGGTAATTTCTTTCAAGGTCCAATTACATATGTAAAGCTGAGTGACAACTAGTTTATTAGCAGGTTCATCATCATCATCATCGGCTCGACAACCGAGGTCTGGTCCTGGCCTCTTTCAACAAGTCTCTCCACCTATCCTGATCTCGAGCCGACACCATCCAGTTGCGCACCCCATGGCTTCGAGCGTCCTGGTCTACGCTATCTCTCCAGCGCAAGCATGGTCTGCCACGCTGCCGTCTACCATAGAATGTACCACAAAAGACTTTCCGAGCAGGTTCCTCTTCGCTGATACGAGCTAGGTGCCCTGCCCACCGGAGTCTACCGAGCTTAATTTTTGTCACTATGTCTGCTTCTGATAAAAATAAAATATCGTTGGAAACGGTCAAAAAACTTGGACTGAAAAATTTTGTTTTTACTATTATTTATTGAAAAAAATGTTTAAAAATCTAATTTTTTTCACACGTTTATACAACACATAAGGCTTAAAGTCATTTTGACAAAATATTTTTCCCGTTATTCCCTGATTTTTAAAATCAATTAAACAACCCACATAAATTTTCAAAAAAGTTTTTGTTTTTTAAAGCTAAAAAACCGATATGGAGCATTTTATATGAAATCCGTATTAGACGCCTAATTTTTTTTTATTATCTTTCAATGTACATAATTGGTTTTCCAAGAAATTAACAACTGTATCTATAAGTACATTATTTTTAAACGTCTAAAAAATATTTGATATTGGAAATTAATTTTTAACTTGCAAAGTTGAATTTTTAGATTTTTTTTTTTGATGAGAACTCATCATTATTTCAATTTATCTATTCAATTTAATTTATTTCATAATTCTAACCCTTATACTTTTTGAGATGTACAAAAAAAATATTTGTCCTTTGTCCCATTTATTTTACCCTAACTTGCCGGTGGAATTTCGAAAAATCCCGTCGTATAGAACCTTAAATTATACTACCTATCTTTTGGTGTATTTAGTTTTCGTCTATCACTTATAGTGTAGAAAATAAATCAGTCAGACTATCAATAACAATGGCTGACATCTGTAATTTAATAAATTTATTGTGTTTCACACAAAATGAAAAAAAAAAAACAGAATAAAAAAATATAAGTGTGTTGTTACTTTTTACCAACTTATAGTGTCTGCGTAAAAAAAAACAGTAATAATGGGCTGAAAAAATCTGTGTGTTTACAGGTTGAATATTTTTATAAACGTAGTCGGTAAAAAAGTTTAACGTCAAAAATCTTCGCCATTTTTTATATGAATACAAAAAAATGTTATTTCTTATTATTTTTATACTTGTTTTTTTGGATTAAAAAAAATTAAATATTATTTTGAAAAATCATTTTTTTTTCAAAATTTTGTTTTTAAATGTTTAAAAAATGTCCTTAAAATGGCATGCGAAATTTTCTGTTAAAAAATCTTTTGAAAATTCTATGTTATGCAAAAATATATTTTTTTTTTAAATTGCTGTAACGATTTTCCAAAAATTTAAAAAAAAATATAATTTATAATTTAAGTGGTTTCTCTGAGTAAGATCATAAATGATTCTCCTACTAAAACACACAACATTATTTTTATAATTTACTTAGGCTTCAGTAATAGGCCTACAGTACAGTTCTCAAGCTCATCCATACTAAGCTTGTATGTTACACTTCCAAATGGATACGAAAAGCAAAACCTTCCTCCATAACAAATTGCCTGCTTTACAAAAATTCAAAATACAACAATCATCGATAAAAAGTCCTGATAACTTCATATACCAACAAGAACAAAAACAAAAAAAAAAACTGTCCTCAACTAATAAAAAATAATGTCTGTTTATCTCTCCTGGTCAGAACACGTTCTTTTTCAATATAAATATTAATAAAAATAACACCGCGATGCATCTTGACCAAAATAAAGACCATTTCCACAAAGATCCCCTGCAGCTTTAAGAAAAAAACTCCTCATCAATAGAGGTGACTTCCCATACATTGTAAAGTTTATAGCATAAAGCTGTTGCCAGTGTTGGCTGCTGTATGTGCATCCAATGACCACCCACTGAAGCTGGTTTTTCCATTAATTTCTTAATCAAAACTATGTACACACAAACAATAACCATAAAAAAAGTTAACCACGTTAACATTAATTACCAACCAAACCGAAGTTGGCCATATTATCGACGATGATGAAGACGACAACACATTCGGCCACTTAAGTGAATCCGGTTGAAGACGACGACGACGACGTCGACGACGACAAAACGGCCTTAAGGAATTTGCTGCGCGCCATTACCCCGCTCACTCATTAAAATCACACAAGAAAAACAGGCGTTGTGTCACCCTGTTTATAGTGTCAAAATGGCATACCATATTCACATTGACCATCACGCGTCATCTTCATACATCGAAGGACAATATCCCAGTCCGTCGCGTCGTCGTCGTGCGTCCGTCGTCGGCATGGTGGTGGTGGAGCATTTATTGGTAATGCAACAGGTTAGTTAGCTCATCGATGAACGTAAACGTGAACGTGAGCTTGAACCACAAAACCAGTCGCCAAAATGAGGACTGCACGGTCAATGTATATGGCAAAAGAGTCTTGGTCGCGTGTATACGCGCTGCGCATTGTGCGCACTCACAGTGAAGGACAATATTACAAGAGTCTCACATTAGTGCTTGTTGTGTAGACGCAGCAACATTAATTAAATTGCATTAAAATATGGCGCGCATATAACGCGGCCAGCAGCGTCGTACATACCTCAGCCCCAAGTCGGTCGAAGTGCCCATTGCCTCTGGTCTGATGGTCAAATTAATGTAAAGGCATAATGGAGAGGGAATATTGCTCGCAGTTGAAGTGAACATCGTTCGCATGCTGTCCTATGCACTCCGCACCGAGCTTCTTGCAATCTGACGAAAATTTCGCGTTCGGAAGCGTCAAGGCTGAGCGAGATTTAGTGATGAGATCAGTAATGCAAAACGGAAATCACCGATGGTGTTGGTGGAGCATAGGACTGCGGTAATGGTGGTAGTGGAGTGATAATTAGCCATTCACTTGCGTGTTTTAATTAAGTGCGAGGAGATCGTTAATTACGGATTAAAAGAGAGGGTGCACATCTTGGAGTTTTTGTTTTCCTTTTCTTCTTTTTTTTTTTTTACTTTTAATGCGATTGTGTAGGTAATTGACTTTAACAATGAGTCGTTTACCTTGAATTCAATTTTAGCGAATTTTAAATGAGTCAAGTGTATCTGAATATTGTTGTGTTGTGCGAATAAAAGCGTGGCTTTAGAGGTTTTAAGGTTATATTGAAATCAGAAGGTTTAACTTAAATGGTGGGGCCTATATTATATCACTGGTAGGTAGGTTTATTGTTGGAACGGAACCCATAATTTACCGAAGGGCCTGAACATTTTCAGATTCCATTGGAGGAAAATCTAGAAAATAATATTGATTTTTCATTAAAGATTTGAATGAAACAACAACAACCTGTGTGGGTTGACACAAAGTTCATAGGCTGGAATTATAGCTATTTCACAGGCTGCCACACCCAATCATCAGATTCCTTCTATTAGTGGTGCTAAGTCGATGTATGTTCAAATTATTTGAAAAACTGATACCCGAAAAACTGATACCCGAATATTGATTTTTACATAAGTGTGATAAAGTAACGAATTAATTGATCGATGTCAGTCGTGAGCCTTCCATTTATTAATGAATGTGAGAAAGAAAAGTATACGCAGACAGAACGGAGGCCTGCGGTACACTAGCATGCACCCAACATAAGGGTTCTGTAGTCTGTGAACCGACATAACGGTGAAAAAGAGTTTCGTTTACGCGGTGCTTCATTACTATTTACATAAGCCTCACAAGACTATGATTCAACTTATTGAAGCATCAGGATCAAATTTCTTTTAATTTGATATATCACACATAACTGTACATGCTATAAAAGCTTCACAAACTTGAAAAGAGTTTTATCGGAAATTCAACAAAATTCAACAAAATTGTTTGCTTTGGTCGTCGGACTCAACCAGCCACCACTGCGTAGAGAGCTGTACCGTTGGCTCACAAATGGATTCGAGATGGTTGGCTTATAAAATTTGTACCTTTTTGTTTATTATCGGATTTTAAGAATTGAGGTGTCTAAATTTTGCTAAAACATGGTGAATTTTGTTCATAAAATTATACATAAATAAAATGCACGACTGGGTCGAACGTACTTGCTAAAGCTTCATATATAAAGTTTTTAATTTTATAAGAAATTTAAAAATAAACATAAAACTTATTACTAAAATGACTTAAGCAACTTCTTAAATTATTTTGATCTCAAAACTAAGTATGCCATTTGATTTTGTTAAAAAAGATTAATATTTAGAAAAAAAAATTTGAAAATCGTTAGAGCCGTTTTTAAAAAAATTAATTTTTTTTAGTTAAAAATGCTAAAGCTTTGTTAAAAAAAGAAGTTTGAATGCCAATTTAAAAAAAATATTAATGGACTTTTTGAAAAAAAAAATTTGAAACTTTTTTTAAAAATTCAAATTTTTTTTCTTTCCAAATTTTGATATGAAATAACTTGAAAATTTTTGAGAACCTCTTGTGCAAAAATTTTCATCGAAATCCGTGGAGTCGCTTACGAGAAAATCAGAAAAGAGAAAAACGGCTCTGTGGGAGGTACCTTTTTTAACCGATAAAAAAATTTTATTCCAAAAGTATGACCTTGCTTGTTGTATTGCACATAAAAATTTTAATCAAAATCATTAGAGCTGTTTTTGAGAAAATCAAGTTTTTCCATATTGGTTGTATGGCAGGTACCGTTAATTTAGGTGCTAAAAAAACATTTCAGTTTCCCCTCTAGGGAATCACCAAAAACCCTTAACTACCAAATTTGAAGATAATCGTTTAAGTACTTTAGGCTCTAGCTCAAGATAGAAACAGACAAACTGACAGACTGACAGACAGAATTGCGAGACCCACTTTTTTCGCTTTCTCTATAATCGTAATGTCATGTCTGATTGTTGTCTCAAGTTCGATTTTTTTTTTCGAATCCTTAAGTTGACTTAATGGACCCTTTTTTGGCAGATTCCATACCCTTTATTATGACGATCAACCTCATTGAAAGTCAAATTTTGTAACTGTGGGAAATTTCAAGGTTCTGGGGAAGGACAAGAAGTGCTTTTGATGATCTGTCAGTGAATGATTGAGTCAGTTATTCAGTTACTGGGTTCTTCCAATTTTTGAAGTCCCGTATATCTCATAAATTTTAGTGGATAAATAAGGTGTTCCTGGCTAGCTCAACAAATTTTGAAAAACTGAATTTTCAGGCCTCAGTTTTGTACAGAAGTTAGAGGGCATTGAAAATTATTGTTCAAATTTGTCGTTTTTCACAGATTAAAGCAGGGTTCCCAAAAAATCGTAAAATAATCGCCAGTTGAAACAATGTATGTGGAGTGTTGTATTTTGTATACCAACGTGTATTCCAAGCGCTCGTTTTACGATTTTTTTTTTGTTTATGGTTAATTTAGATAGATCTTATCTGTTACACAAACCCCTTTTTCGGGAATTGTGTCCTTGCATTCATTTGCATATTTTAATTAGAATCATAATCTGAGGAAAAGAGCGTATAACTGCGGTACTGCAGGACTTATACCTATTTCAGCAGATGCATATTTTTTGAGTTTACTCATCGTATCGGAAAATCTTTATGATTTATTCTGGATAAAATTTTTAAATTTATTTTGAAATAGATACTTGGGACGTAAAAAAAGGATTTATATCGAGGAACATTTAAGCAGATTTTATAGGGTTAAGAATCAAATTCATTTCCCAGTTTTCGTTCGATAATTGAGCGAAACTAGATGCTAGTCTTTGAATTATAAACATATTTTGGGGGTGTTGGTATTCTTCCTGTGGCCTTTTTTTCAATCACTCTGATAATTCTATGAAAAAAATTGTATCTACCAATTTTACGGGTTATTTCTTGGCTTAAAGAGCATTCAAATAGGCAAACTAGGTTTCAACATTTCTTCAAAATCTATATCAATTTCTCTGTTTACTAACATAAAAACCCACAAATATTCAATTGTGAGTTATAGCTCGGGCTTAGAGCAAATTTTTATTAGTATATGTTCTTTTCTAAAAAAATATTTTTTTTTCTTTTGATAGCGTAACTGATAATTAGACTGAGAGAACAAATCGATTTCGGCAAACGAAAAAAATTGCCCAAACGACTTTTTCGTTTGCTGCACAATTTTTTCGGATTCGTTTGCAGCAAACTCTTAAATTCGTTTCGAAAAAAACATGCGAACGAATAAATAAACATACAAAGTTGAGCGTAACACCGGGGATTGAACTTGTGACTTTTCGATTTCAAACAAAGGCTGTTGCTATTGCTACTCGAACTAGATAACATTCGTGTAGCATAGAATTCATATGAACACCACAAACATATAGAGTTAATTATTAAGAAAAATTTGTTTCCTGCAGTCATTTGCTGTAAATGAATTGTATATTTTACACTAAAAGTGAAGTTCTTTGCAACAAACTACTTTTTGGAGAGGTTTCTCGCAAACTATTCATTTTTTTGCTGCAAACATTCTGGGAACAATTTTCGTTTGCCACAATAGACTCATAAAAATGAGCTCTAAGCCAATAGTTTGCTGAAATATGTATGGGTCAAATGTAACACAGTTACTACGAATGAAACACTTTTGCGGGGATTGTATTAACTTTGCAGCAAATCATTTTGATTTAATTCAAAGGATATTCACTAGCCGCAAACGAAAACAAAAATATAATTTCTTTGAATGTACAAAATCCAGGTTTAAAAATGAAAATTAATTTGCCGTTTTCTTTTTAGTCGTTTAGTCCATGCTTGATCACAAACTTTTGTTCTGACAACGATTGTAGATACAAATATTTTAGCTTTAAAAATTTAAATGTGCAACATAATGCATATACATTCCAAGTGAGAAGTAGTTGAAACTATTATTGCACTTTGTTTTATCTTCAACACATTCGTCCCATTTTTTACGTCATCCTCACGACAATCCATACTGCACGCACTCTCGCTTCCACCTATTGTCTGTCTGTCAACCTCATACTAAAGCACTAAATACCCAAACATGCTGCTATTTCCAACAATCATATAAACAACAACACATACAAATCAGCAAAAAAAAAACGAAAACAAAACACTTGCTTTGCTTAACCACGTCTATTCCCATCAATAACGTATTTTGCATTAAAAGGACACAACACATCCTGTCCCGCATATGAATGCATGAACCACATTTCCAACAAAATAAAAAAATAAAAAACAACAACAACAACAAATCCCATTAAATAAAATCGACATAGTTTACTATCGGACATGTAATGCATGCAAACAATAAATACTCTGCCCTTTGTATCCTCTCTCCACCCACTTCCTCCTACTCATCCCCTTTCCGGACGCATGCAAATTGTACTGTATGCTGTGCATATGTGCATCAGCACAATACTCTCGGTTCAGGGATCTAAATTATTCATAACCCATGTCTACGTCGTGTAATCGACCAAACCACTTGTGCCGTGCACCATTTTCACTACTTCAGCCAGTAGCCAGGCAACTCTATAGCTGCATCGGCTGATGGCACGGCTGCGGTGGCGGTAATAAAAAGCGCAAAAATTCGCGCACTTTCCTCTGCCACCATTCAACAGCTAAATGCATCCATGTGCCAAAGATAGTTTCCATTTCGATATTTCCCAATGGGATTGAGCTCAAATCCAACAACAAAAAAAACACTGCCTTGCCGGCACCTTAGTCAGAAAATGCTTTCGCAGTTTGTTTTTTGGAGCGCTTCTCCATACGGGCTTGAGGGTGACGATGAGAACGCGTCCTTGCACACAACATGTGTCGTCGTCGTCGTTGGCCATCGAATGCACATCGGGATCGCGAATCGGCAAATCACGTTTTCGCTGTTCTATGCAAATCCAGGAGCCCAAGCCAGACACATTCATTCAAATTTATTTCAAGCCATCTCTCAAAGACTCTCATGATGGTTGCTGCTATATGGAAATTGGCAGAAAAAATGGCCAAAAAAGACTCTTACATGATACATGACTGAGTTAGTGGCTCGTCAACGCTCATTTGTGAGCAATAATCGTCATTTAGCTGAGATTAGAACCCCAAGACATTGATTTACTTCGCTTACAAGCGAAAGTGACTTGGCTAAAGGGGGG
Organism: Meliscaeva auricollis; assembly: GCA_948107695.1. Classification (NCBI taxonomy): domain Eukaryota; kingdom Metazoa; phylum Arthropoda; class Insecta; order Diptera; family Syrphidae; genus Meliscaeva; species Meliscaeva auricollis. Next base: position 26,124,861 of record OX403619.1, on the reverse strand, counting down.
GGGGGGGTATATTGCAGCTGGAACGCTGCGCTGCGCTGCAGCCTGAGGGGCCGCGCGCCAGTATAAGAGAGTGTCGAAGGGAACTTCTCCATGGATAAGAGCAATAATTCGTGTTCGACTTGAACCAGTTGATGTATGTTAGCTGTTCAAGATTTATGAATCTATTTTCCTATAGTGTGTGTTTTTGTTGTTGTTGCTTTTAAATACCTAGATTGTGTGTGTTAGTATTGAACAAAATTGAAATCGACAAGCCTGACAGTTGTTGCACAGTAATAGCCCAGCTGAGGTTGTGAGCGCAGACATTTGCCGCTTGTTGTAGTTGTCTATAACAGCTTCGAATGTGTCATGTTGGGAAATTAACGCAATTGGCATAAATCAAAATCTGGATCAGTGTTTACTACACAATCAGGGCTTTGAGAGGCTGAGAATGGCATTTTCATTGCACTCAACAAATGTGGCGTATCTCGCGATATACCGACGACGCGACAAGACGTGGCAGCAGCAATGGTGGCGGAGAAGGTGGCGGTACGGCAAACTTGAAAGAAAACCGGCGATAGAAAAGTGCGAGGCAAAAAAACAAGCGGCTTTGTAGACAACATGCCCCGGCTGCTATAATGTATCGGGGAATTGGTCACTTGGAATCTTGATCGATTTCAGTGAACGAAAAATATGAACTAAATAAGATTTTATTGATATGTCGCTTACACTGTTTGGTAGATGTTTGTAGTTTTTTTTGTTATTTTCATTATGAAGTATGAATACCAGTTGATATGGAAATGGGGTCAGTTTCTATTGATAGCGAATGAGCGTTGTCTGCATAGTTGGGAGACACTGAAGTGGTCATAATTGAATTTCTTAAATTCTTTTAATAAAATTTAGTAGTTCCAAATAATTCTTATTTATATAAAAAGTATACATTTTGGCTAAAATTTTACTGTCAAAATGGGAACAATCCTAATTGAATGCAAAAAAAACACTAAAAACACCCACTTTTCATTCAAAATATTCCATATTTGAAAAAATTTAAAGCAAAAATCATATCAAATTCAGGACTAGGCTCTTTTATACCTGTATAAAAAATCTCAAATGCCAACATTGGTAAAAATATACGGTAACCCTATTCAAATGAAAAAAAAAAACTAAAAACACTTATTTTTCAGTCAAAATGTTTCATTTTTTAAAGAGTTTAAAGCTTAAAACATACCAAATTTGGGACCGGGCCCTTTTTCATCTAAAAATATCGAGTTCCAAATCTAAAATTGGTTAAAGCATACGGCAACCCTATTCGAATGCAAAAAAATACTAAAAACACTCACTTTTCTGTCAAAATGTACCATATTTGAAAGAATTTAAAGCAAAAACCATACCAAATTTAGGACTAGGCTCTTTTACATATAAAAAATCTCAAATGCCAACTCTTAAGTTGGTAAAAATATACGGTAACCCTATTCAAGTGCAAAAAAAACACTAAAAACACTTATTTTTCAGTCAAAATGTTTCATTTTTGAAAGAGTTTAAAGCTTAAAACATACCGAATTTGGGACCGGGTTCTTTAACATCTAAAAATATCGAGTTCGAAAACTAAAATTGGTAAAAGTATACGGCAGCCCTATTTGAATGCAAAAAAAACACTAAGAATACTCACTTTTCTGTCAAAATGTACCATATTTGAAAGAATTTAAAGCAAAAACCATACCAATTTCAGGACTAGGCTCTTTTATGTATATAAAATCTCAAATGCCAACTCTTAAATTGGTAAAAATATACGGTAACCCTATTCGAATGCAAAAAAACACTAAAAAACACTCACTTTTCAGTCAATATGTCACATATTTGAAAGAATTTAAAGCCAAATAATATCAAATTCGGGACAAGGCTCTTTTCTATACAAAAAAAATTGGAGTGCCAAATGCTAAATTGGTGAAAGTAGACGGCAACCCTATTTGAATGCGAAAAACAGTAAAAACACTAATTTCTCAGTCAAAATGTACCATTTTTGAAAGAGTTGAAAGCAAAAAACATAAAATTGGTAAAAGTAATGGCAACCCTATTTGAATGCAAAAAAAAAAACACTAAAACACTCAGTTTTCAATCAAAATTTCTTATCTTTGAAAGAGTTTAAAGCTAAAAACATACCAATTTTTTTTCTGTATATTTGCACCCGTTTTTTAGTTGGCAGCCATCATTTTTTTATATAGAAAAGATGTATGTTTTCAGCGTTTAACTCTGACAAATATGGTAGGTACATTTTGATGACAAAATTTATGTTTATAGAGTTTTTTTGCATTAAATTAGCGTTGCCGTATTTTTATATAAATTTTGGAGGTTGGCACCCGACATATTTTAGGAGGAAGAGGGTTTATGGCTAAAATTTGATGTTCATTTTTGCCATTAACTCACTTAAAATGTATACTTTATTGTTTAAATAAGAACTGTTTTTTTTTTTTTGTCAGTTGGACAGGATTACAAAATTCACAGCTTTGCACTCTTTACTTGAATTTTTTTTAATTTTTTTTAAATATTTTGTACTTTTGATTGGCAATATTAATTTGCTTCCTTTTTTTAATAAACTAAAATGTTATAATGCTTAAAGTGATATGTAGCATTTGTTGCTTTTAAACAGGGTTGCCACATTGATATACTTATTTCAAAAGTGGCATCCCTTTGTTTTAATTTTAGAACCAAATTAATTTATCTTTCATATGACACCAATGTAAAGTAATCCCACTTGAACTATTCGTCTTTCATTGCTAAGTTTCGTACCGTTTCTTGTAGAGTCTACATTCATACTTTGTATGTCTTTTTCAGATTACGGGATTACGGAGCATTTGATTAAAAATAGAAAGGAAAAATAAAACAAAACCTCAAATTTGAGTCAGCTGCTGCTGAAAAAAACGTGAATAAATAGCTTGCCACGGAAATGATGAAATCTTGTAGAAGAATTCGAAAATCAGACCAGACTTAAAATTCATCGGGTAATGTCTGACTTTTATAACAACAACAAAACGTTTGTTTTTCAATCTAAAGTCTTTGTGTAAAATCATTCTTTTCTCAAGAAAAAAATGGTTAAAAACGCAAATGCATAAATTTTAGGGGTTCTTTGAAATAAAAAAATACCAGTCCTTTAAACCAACCACAGCCAAAACCAATCTGTTCAGCCTACAGGGCAGTTAATCAAAATACATGCTCCATTAGCTGATTCCAGAGTGCAATGCACACTCATCATACACACGCCGCCGAGCCGCGCCTCGCCGCTGCGAACAAAATATCATCAAGAGCCTAATGAAAGACATCAACTACATTGTCATTCCTCTAGAACACCAAAACCGCAGCCAACCAGTATTGGAGTTCATAATTTTCAAAATGCTTCGCTTTTAGCCTGAAGCGTAAGGTACCGCAAATATCGCTGCAAAAAGTTCAAGCAAACCTCCTATACTCATCGAGTTGGTTGGCCCTGTGTTTCCTCCTTGATGGGGTCTTTAAAACTGCTGATCGACCCTATAACTAAAACCACTAACATTTCTCATGCGATATTAGGCGACAACAAATCACATTCACATGACATTCTTGTATATGTGCGGAACGAAAGACCTAGAGCGCGACTCCATCAAGACCACATGACATAAACCACGACCGCATTAAACGCTTGTGCCATCACATTGCCATCGTGCTTGGTGGGAGAAGCTGAAACAAAAAAAAAAAAAAATACATAAACAGCCAGCGTTCAAAATCATCATCTTCCATTCCACAAAAAGAACCTTATACGATACTCGTAGTATACCCTACGCAACCTGGCTATCACCATCGCCCCACTCTGATAAACTCCATCCGAAACCCCAGGAACAATGCACCAGGGAGTGAGCGAAGAAAAAAAAGAGATTAATAAAATAAAAAAAAAAAAAAAAGATGACAGCATCCGGACCAGAAGTGATTTATGGTGGACAAACGATTTTCAGTTCCAAAATGGATCTTCCTTTCGAGTCAACAAAAAAAAAAAAAATGTGGAAGAACAGTAAAATAAAATCAAACAAAACTCTATACACTCTGTGGTTTGACTTAATAACAAAATCCACTGGAAATCCCAAACCACAGCAACACTTGACGAATTTAATTATCTCCAAAGGAGGATATTATATATCATCTCGAAGCCTCAAAAGATGATGATGATGATGATGATGGTTCTTTTCCCACTCCCAAGACTCAACCCCTCCTCCAGATGATGCGAGATGGATTTTTGGGTCTTGGCGGTAGCGGTAGCTGTGGTGGTGGTCATACACATATTTCACACTTTCGGATTCCCTCAACCATCGCGTCGCGTCGGTCGTACTGACAGCTTAGCAAAAGTTCTGCTGCGATGACATATCGCTTGACACGAGGTAATAATGATGATGACATTAAGTCTGCCATGGACTGTGGATTTCTGTGGATCTGGGATTTGGATTTTATTTTGGAAGACAGACAAGCAGAAAAATTAAAGAAAACCCCAAAAAAATAACCTCGGAAATATTATTTTTTGTTCAATTTCCTAGAAAAAAAAATAAACTTTATTATTTTTTTTTATTTTTTGACAGATAAAAGCCATATACGCTCGACTGGCAGTTGGACACCATTTTGTGGTCCCGTGATAATCTCGCACCGTACTTTTTTGTTTAGTGTTTTTTTTTAACTTTTGTATACTTTTATGGGAACGTGGTTTGTGATTTGTGACTGAAAAGATGAAAAGATAGCCCTTGCTACCTGAAATGGAGCAAATACGTGGTTTTAAAATTTAACATACTTTTGACAGGTGGTATCACCGCAACTGAATTTTTTGTCAAATGATTTTTTTTTTTTTTTTTGTTTTACAAATTTTTGCAGATTTGTTTATTTATTCGAACAAATTCGAAACGCTTATCTATCAGTTGACTGTTTCGAAATGTTTTTATGTTTTGTTTTTAAATACAAATAAATTTGGTATAGGTACCCACATTGTGCACTGTGCAATGCACCATGTCTCTTTGAGTTGTATGGGTATCGAATCTTAATATTAATTACCAAAAAGTAGTTATAATTGTTAATAAAAGTAAATAGTTGTCAAAGTTAAAAATTAAAATCCACGTAAAAATAAATAAATACATTTTTGGCACCACTAATTCACAAAAAACAATCCCTAGGGAGTGACACTCTCACTCTCAACCACATCTGCCTGCAGTAATGGAGATGACGGCTTTCCGGAATCATCGGAAAACCAACTGGCAGAAATATAGAGATATGTACTCACAAGAGGATAATCAAACCCGATCTTTTAAGGATCCCCTTAATAAAACCGATTTTTACAACCAAGTCAATGATCTTACCGCAGCTTTTTAGCAGATCAATGAAATTATCGTGTCCTCTAACCCAAAAAACAAAAAGGTAAAAAGAAACCTCATTGGTGGAGTTCTGAGATAGAACCACCCAGGAATAGAGCTAAATACATTAAAGATCAGACATCCGACTGGGACAAGGAATCCCTTAAAGTCTATACAAACAAACGGAGGAAAAACAAAAAATCATCCTGGAGAAACTTCTGTGACAAAATAGAAGTTTCTTCAGAAGCATCAAGACTAAGAAGAACCCTCTCAACAAAACCCATAATGCCCAGTACCCTTAAAAACACAAATCGCATCTGGACAAACTCTTGCGAGGAATCGCTCAATCTGCTACTAGACACACACTTCCCAGGTAGCTCCAAAATCATAAGTTGTTCCGACCCAATAGTAAAAAACAACAGTACTAAAGCAGATAAATGATCGGATGTTTATTTCATTATAAAGAGGAAGGTATGCCGTTAATAATGGAACACAACATCAGCCAAATGGCCGCCAAGACCACGCTTACAGAACCATATCCTTTTCATGAAATTTTCCATAACCAAATCGCAAAGTGGCTGCCCTATGTCCTCGATAGCCTCACGAATTTCATCTTTGAGGTCTTGTATCGACGCTGGGCTGTTGGCGTAGACCTTATCTTTCACGTGGCCCCAAAGGAAGAAGTCGCAAGGTGTTAAATCACAAGATCTCGGTGGCCAATTGTGATCACCTCTTCGAGAGATAACACGGTCCGGAAACTTTTCCCGTAAAAGATCGATGGTTTCATTGCTTGTGTGGCACGTAGCGCCGTCTTGTTGAAAGTAAACGTTGTCCAGATCAATACCATCCAATTCAGGCCATAAAAAATCATTAATCATCTCTCGATAGCGCAATCCATTGAACGTAACTGTTGCTCCAGCCTCATTTTCGAAAAAGTAAGGTCCAATGACCCCGCGGGACCATAAACCGCACCAAACAGTCACGCGTTGAGGATGGAGAGGCTTTTCAACAATAACTCTTGGGTTTTCCGAGCCCCAGATGCGACAGTTTTGCTTGTTGACGTAGCCTCCGAGGTGGAAATGGGCCTCATCAGTCAAGATGATTTTTCGATGAAATTCCGGTTCATTTTCATGCATTTCAAGGACCCAATCAGCAAAGACACGACGTTGTTGATGATCAGCCGGCTTGAGTTCTTGTGTTAACTGAACTTTATAAGCCTTAAGACCCAAGTCTTTATGCAAAATACGGTGTAATGACGTTTGTGGAATGCCTAATTCCAAAGAACGACGAGGAATGGACAAACCTGGGTTTTCTTCAACACTTTGGGCTACAACAGCAATATTCTCAGTTGTTCTTGAGCGACGTGCACGGGTTTTATTCTTCACATCACTAACTTGTCCCAACAGCTCGAATTTGTCCACCAATTTCTGTATTGCGGTCCGACAAGGTGCTTCACGACGACCCAAAAATGTTTTAGTTTTACGAACCGTCTCTTTCACCATTTTTATATATTTCATAATTTTAATAATTTCAATGCGTTGTTGAAGCATGTATCGTTCCATTTTTATAAATAGCGTAGTTTCTACTTGTCAAATGTCAAAAAATGACAGCTTCAAAAGTGACAGCTACCGAAACCGGGCTTTTCAAAATAACACCTCTTATTGGAAAACCCTCTATAAATAACCGAGGTCTTATCACATGAGAGAAGCTTAAATGGGCTATCGACATCTTCGATCCATATAAATCTGCTGAAACTGACGGCATTATACCAGCTTAACTACAAATGGGTTCTGACACCATCATGCCTGTGCTAGAGTTAGTTCTGAACGGGTGTATGTACTTAGCACATACACCTTCCTTAAAGAGAAAGAAGCTAAGGTGATGTTCATACCGAATGCGGGAAAATGCTCTCATGTGAACCCCAAAGACCGCAGGCCTATCAACCTATCATCATTCCTTCTTAAAACTTCAGAACGATTGATTGATATCCACTTGCGTTACACCATAGAGCCCAATCTTAGGGAAATCTGTTGAAACTGACCTGCATACCTTGGTAAGCACCATCGAATATTTCCTTTACCATAAAGAGTACACTCTTGTCGCATTCCTTGATATCGAAGGCGCTTTTAATAACGTCTGCAATCTTGGAATCACAACCGAGCTGAAGAACTTGAAAGTTGATAGCTCAATTGGAAAGTTGATAAATCTGATGTTGAGATGCAGAATTATTAGCTCAACACTAGGAAATTTTTCTGACAGAAGATCAGTCAGCAGAGGCACACCACAGGGTGGATCTCTAATCCCCACTTCTATGGAACATCTTGGTTAACGAACTATTAGTTAACCTGGAAAAGGAAGGGTTCAAAGTGATTGCATTTGCCATTGCCGTATCAGAGAAGCATCTCCAAATCATTGTAGACTTTATGCAAACCGCTCTCAACAAGGTAATCAAATGGACAAAGAAATGTGGACTATTTGTATATCCCCACTCCGGTCGCACTCCGATCGACACCTTTCGCTGAATTGGACTTTTTGCTTCACCTCACACTCCTTGAAATATACAGCAAACAAGTGGCCGCGAGCTCAGCTATTCGTCTCAAATCTATCTCTAAGTGGTCTAACAATTCGTTTGGCCTCTGCTTCTGTCTCCCTGATTATTGTAGCGTATTCCAAGTGGAAATCCTGGCGATAAATGAGGTACTATCTTGGTTCAAAGAAAACGTGATATCCAAGTTGAATATTCGTATCTTCTCAGATAGTAAAGCAGCCCTTAAATCACTCGGTTCAACTGCCACCTATTCTGGTAGCCGGGAAACAGAGACATTCCGGGTAACTCCAAGGCCTAAATGTGTCAGCAGTTTTATTGACAGCCAGAAGAGCAACAAGATTTTTCAGTCCAGGTTTTTTTTTTAACAGGGTTGCCATGCTGATGTACTCATTTTAAAAATGGCAAATGTTTATAATTTAAGTACCAACTGATCTTTCAATTGACATCAATTTAAATCACTAACTTTTTAAGCCAATTTATCCACCACTTAGACTATTATGGTGAGTCTTGTTCAAGATATTATTAGTCAATACTTTAACTACAAATTAGAAATATCAATTTTTCAAAATCCCAAACCAAACTTATATCTTTGCTGCAAGTATTAGGTAAAATCGTTGCTAGAAAAATCCAAACTTCTTTGACTTATTCAGCTTGTCACACCTGTGAATTGCATCTCATCCAGAGTTCCAGGTTAAGCTATAGAATGTCAGACATACAAAGAGCTCCTTTGGATGCCAAACTCAATTTGAATTACTCAACAAAACTACAAATTGAATTAGTCCACAAATTAGCAATGAATGCTATTTAGGAAGCATCCCTTAGTTCCACATTTAAATGCACTACGCCACCCTCATCACGAAGAACTTTAGTTCGACTCCAGAATGTGGAAGGCAGTTCGTACTGAAGAAAAGCTAAATAAAAAGCAGCTATGTCTACAGGAAAAGTGAATGCAATAAATAGCTCAGAATGCCTCGTATCGAACGGACGAGCGACGGACGAACTACGGACAAGTCTACGGATAGACTCCATTCGAAGTCGTGTTGTCTAGTTGCCAACTAAGACACAACTCACCGGGGTATATTGCTTAAATAATTAAGTAGATTTGGTGGTGGTGTGTACATCAGTACATCACACTGCCACCACCCACCGAAATCACCTCCTCCCGCAACAGAATCTCTGATGAAACAGTAGTTCCAGTTGTTCAGTAGAACAACACACAGAAGCTCCGCCATTGCAGTCGCCCGGACGGCCGACCGTGTCGCTCAAGAGAGTATATCTCTTGCCTTTGGCCCCCACTAAGAGTATAGTTTGCTTCCATCTTCAAATGAGGTCAATTAAATTGTTTACCGGAGATAGAACTCTTTTGGTTCGTTTGCTGATCATGGTGGTGTGCTGGACTTGGGTGAAAATTTTCCTAGACTTGGGATTAGGATGAATCGGTCCTATTAGTGGGTTAATGTCTAATATGAAGGCCTTTACTGCTGCTGGTTGCTAGTTGCTGCTGCTGCTGCTGATGATGATATTGCCATGTTCTGGTGTTGCATCGAGGTGGTGGCCTGCCGTTGGGCGCCCACGATTCGTGCAAAGTTTCTAATTTTTCTTTGTTTTTTTTCATTTTCATTTTTTTGTTCACAGTTCAACTTAACCGCTGAATGCAACAACAAGAAAAAAATATTTCAAACAAGCAACAACGCTAACTTGTGATTAGCGTTAAATAACACTTCGTGGCGATTAATGTTGCAAATGTTAAAAGTTGATAGCATATTTTATGACTCGGCTAAATGAGATTTAAGCGAGCGGTAATTTGTTTCCTCGATGTTATGCTCAGCCAAACCATCAGCCAGCAGTGCTAACTGGGGGTAAGGCAACAAAAAGTATACCTAGTTCCAATATAATAGGAGGAAGCACATCAGGCTGATGGCGTTGGGTTGGATTTTATTTATAAGCCTTGTAAGAGTAGTCACAATTTTAGCGTAACGGTAATTGAGATTTCATTTGAAACAAAATCGTATACCAAAGCGAAACAAAAATAAAAAAACAAATGAACTTTGACATAATGAATCGATCTGTTGATGCTGCGCTTGGAAGGTATATTGGGGCGTGCATCTTATTTGTTGATTTCCGAAGCCAGACTTAACTAAATTCGCTCGTTTAAGTTAGACTTAGAGCTCTGTGTGATGACCTATGCAAGTTGGCTGATATGATTGTCTGTTATGTAAGGGCTCTTGGGAATTATTATAGAAAGGCTTTGGTAAATGAAAGATTGGCAGCTGAGACTATTTTAGTGTTATTTTATAGAAATCAGAGGCTTTAGCAAATTGGGATCTTCTCAATTACCTAAGACTATAAAAACGATGGTGGTAACCATTGCTATTTTTCTTAAAATCTGGTAGATGGCATGTAGTTGAAACACTGGGGGAAACATTAATTAGAAAGTCGAGAATGCTTTCAAATAATAGTTAGAGCGATGCACTACCACTTCGAGTCTGGGCTTGATTCCCAGCCTATACTTGCTTACTTAAGGTGGCGCTTACAATCCAGGATAGATTACGGAATCAACTAACATGTCTCTCCAGCCAGCTCTGTCCTTAACTAGCCGCCTTCAGTAACGCACGCCAAGTTGGTTGAGGTCGTTCTACACTTTTGTGCGCCAACTGTTACGCTGCTTCCCTCTGCTGAGTACACCATCCGGGTTGGATTCGAAGACTCGTCGGGCTGGTGCGTTGATGTTCATACTCTCCACGTGTCCCAGCCATCTCAGCCGCTGTATTTTCAGCTTCTTGACCAGGTCAACGTCGCTGTACAGCCCGTAAAGCACGTCGTTGGATCTTCTTCTCCATACTCCTTCGATACACACAGGACCAAAAATCAATCGAAGAATCTTTCTCTCAAAGCAACCAAGCAAATTTGCATCCGAATCTTTAAGCGCCCATGCTTCTGCTTGTTCAGCAGCATGACTGGGACGATTAAGCTCTTGTATAGCGTTTCCTTGGTTCTATGAGAGAGGGCTTTACTACCTAAATGACTCCTTAGCCCGAAGAAACAGCGATTGATTTCGTTGTTTGAGTTTGTATAGTGGACCCCAGGTAGACAAAGTCCTTGACTGCTCCGAAGTTATAACTATCCATCGTGATGTTTTGGCCGAGTCGTCTATGTTGAGTTTCCCTTTTCGTTGATAGCTTATACTTCGTTTTGTCTTCATTAACAGTCAATCCCATTATTGCCGCCTCCGAATCAATACTGGCAAATGCATCAACCATAGCTTGCTTTGTTCTGCCGATTATGTGTATGTGATCTGCATAAAATTGTACCAGTGGTGTTGACTTGTGATCTGCGTACAACTGCTTCAAAAACGATGTTAAATAGGTTGCATGATAACGCGTCGCCTTGTCTAAAACCGTTCTCGACATCAAACGGTTCAAAGGTTTTCTTACCGACTTTGACACGAGCAGCGAGATTTCTCCATTGTCATTCTGCACAAGCGGACGAGCTTGGCAGGGATGTCGAAATATGACATGGCTCGCTGTATAGTTCTTCTCTATTCACGCTATCATACGCGACTTTAAAATCCATGAAGAGGTGGTTTGTATCGATCTGGAAATCCCGGGTTTTTTCCAAAATCTGTCGAAGTGTGAACATTTGATCGTATGTTGACTTGCCTGGTCTAAAACCACACTGATAGGGGCCAATCAGATCCTTGACAAGTGTTTTTAATGATGCTTAGAAATTACCTTGAAATTTAATAAAAAAAAACTTTCCTGCTTCAACATTACAAAATATTCTACAATAAAAAACAAAATATATAAAAGTGTTAAGTCTTACTTGAATTTCAAATACCATTCACTAATCCGTTCTTTTAGTTGACAACAGCAAACTGTGAATGATCCGAATCAACTTAAAATGTCTAAAAGAACTTACTTCCTCCTTAACTTGATATAATATAAAGTTTCAAACCTTTCATTATTATGTTGTGTCCTATTTCCGGGATCACTTTTCACTTCACAGTTCATGGATCATTCATCTCTCACACTTTCCAGCCCAACACCGAAGTATATAGAAGTGTCTCATGGAACTCAAGTCAAACAATGAACGAAATCGAATTAATGTCTGCTGTCAGTCAAAAACACCCTAATGTGACAATATCCACTCACAACAGTCTTTTTAATTATAAATCGATCGTAATCTCTCATTTTTCCTGGGCCATTTTACTGAACGAAGGCCCATTGTCCGAATGAACGCGCAGACTGGACCGCCTCCACCATACCATACCTATTACCTGGTAACTGGTAACCACTCGAGGTACACATTAATAATTACAATGTAAACCAACCAGCAATGCAACACAGATCGCTATCAGCAGCTGCTGTTGTTAAACTATGGTGCACCAGCACCATCATCCAGCACTAAGCACCATCAGAGTTCCTTTCCAGCATTGTGTTGCTTCTGTTGCGCGCACCTTCAAGTCCAAGGAGAGAGGACGTTTCACCGTCTTGGATTGACACACTCCAGTTGGTTTTGGTTTTAGTTTTGGGCAGCCACATCGCATCGACTCTTAAGTAAACAGTGCAGCAGTGATGGTGGTGGTGCACTGCTCTGCACTACAGTCGAGTGGCGCCCACTCAGCTATCACATTTTTGTCGCCGTAGTCGACATCGTCGTCGTTGTCGTCGTCGTCGTATCGCATCGCTCGCGCCAAATGGCATTTGCAATTAATCATACTTTTTGGAACCTCTGTGATGGAGTACTGCGCTGCAGCTATGCCCAAGTGCCAAGAGAGCGCACATTGCATTACAACAACAACAACAACTGTCTTGAGATTAGTTTGTTACCTGTTCTGATGGAAAATATTGCGGGTGCACTGGTCTGAGTCTTTGCGGAATTGCATTGTTTATCCAGAGCCGCAAGCAAGGGTGTGTCTCTCAGCCAATTCATCTTAATCGTTTTGGGCCATTTATGGGGAAAATTACCGAGCCGGGCATGGAATCAGTGGACATATCTACAAGACACTCGGAATGTTATATAGCCGCAGCACCGCACCGCCGCGCCGCGTCGCACCAACCAAAACGAATTGAAATTTGTCCAAGATTATTGGATTTGCATGGAGAGATATGATCTATGGTGGAAATAAGGAATTTTGTTTAGAGATAAAAAAAAAAGTATGAAGTTGTTTTGTTGGGGAAGAAATATTGATGTGTGAAATTAGAGTTGGAGGCAAATAACACAGGTTAATAAATCAAATTTTAATTCCCTCAGAGATATGCGGAGAACTTGTACTGGCATTAAATTTTAGCAACAACATGGATCAAACAATTATAAAACAAATTTTATGATGCTCTTTTATTTGTGGTTATGCTTTATCATGAACCTAAGTTTCTCGTTGTTTTTTTATGCTACCAAGCCAGTCGGAAACCAAAGGAGAAGTGAAAGGTACTGAAATCTAGATTCTTTCGCAAGAAAAGTGCTATCCAGACCAATCGACATCTTTAATGGACTCCGACAAGGGGATGGTTTGACCTGCCTCCTCTTCCACCTGGCGTTGGAGAAAGCAATCCGTGACTCTGGCACGGCAACAAGAGGGACCATCGTCAACAGGTCCAGCCAGATACTGGCTTACGCAGACGACATCGACATCATCGGAAGAACCGAACAAAGCTGTACACGCTTCCTTCATCCAGATCGAGCAGGCGGCACAAAATCTGGGGCTGCACATTAGTGAAGGCAAAACAAAGTACATGGTGGCGTCGAATGCGAGAAGAACAGTTGGTCAAACAATCAAGGTAGCGGAGCACGAATTTGAAGTGGTGCAATCCTTTAAATACCTTGGGTCAACAGTAGCAGCCGATAACAACATAGAAGAAGAAATACGCGGTCGGCTTCTCAAATCCAACAGAGCCTACTACTACAGTCTGTCAAAGCTATTCAAATCCAGAAATCTAACCATAACTTCAAAACTGCTGCTGTACAGAACCATGGTCCTGCCAGTACTCATGTATGGATCCGAGACTTGGGTGCTTAGCAAAAGGCACTGTGACCTCTTAGCCGCGTTCGAGAGAAAAGTCTTACGGAGAATTGTTTGCCCCATATGTGAGGAAGGACGATTCCGGAGACGGTACAATCATGAGTTGTACGCAATCTACCTTGAAGCAGACATAGTGCCAAAAATTAAGCTCGGTAGACTCCGGTGGGGAGGGCACCTAGCTCGTATGAGCCTGCTCGGAAAGTCTTTTGCGGTACATTCTATGGTAGACGGCAGCGTGGTAGACCATGCTTGCGCTGGAGAGATGGCGTAGACCAAAACGCCCAAAGCCTTGTGGTGCGCAACTGGATGGCGTTGGCTCGAGACCGGGATAGGTGGAGAGACTTGTTGAAAGAGGCCAGGACCAGAGCCCTGTTGTCGAGCAGATGATGATGACAAAAATAAAGTTGAGCTTACAATCAAACATGACATTGCGATGATAGAGAATGAGAAAAAAGTGGGTCCGACATTTCTGTCTGTCTGTCTGTCTGACCACAGCCTTAACGGATCGGCTGACTTACTTCAAACTTGGTATGTGGCGTTTTACGAAATTATTTTTTTTTTGACAAAAAATAACGGTATATGTCATATACCGGTTTTAAAAAAACTCATTTTTCTCAAAAATGGTTCCTACGATTTTGATTAAAAAAATCAAGCTCATTTTTTTTGGGTAGGGTCTATCTTTAAATGAAAATCAGTTTTTAAAAAACCGGTAGTAACGGTTACTATCTGCCATAGAACCGTCAGACCAACAGTCTGAAAATCTGAAACAAAAAGATCGTCTTAAACATTCATTTTTGTTTACATATTGGTGAGGTCTTAACCTCCTGACAAGTAATCTACCTCCAAAGGAATGCTGCTGATATTGGCATACCAATCTCCTATTCTCAAACAAAAGTGCACAATCTATGAAAATATAATTTACAATCCCCCCCAACCCTATTTATTCAAGTCATACTTTTTTCTAAGTTGGTTATCACCTTTTATGGAAAAAACCATTGTTAGAGAAAAAAACTATAAGTGAATGAAAAACATTTAACCCACCTCTGCCAAGTGATCTTCATAACTATCCCCAACATTATTGAATTAAATAAAAAGCTTGACAAAATCTTTTGACATTGTTAACACACCTAAGGCATCCAAAATGGACCACGAACCAATACATCATCATCACACTTCACCATAATAACAAATTCTCGTGACCAAAACCACATAAATAGTTGTTGTTGTAGCCTTGCAGCACAGAGTATTATGATACACGTTAGCATTTATATTGCTTAAGATCACAAACAGAGTATAAAAGTGCCAAAAACAAATAACATAACCGACAATGGAGCCCCCAATGAATTGTCTCTTTTGCGGTGACCTGTCTGCCATCGATGTATTTAAGAATAACGTGCCTCTTCTTATCGACAGCAGCGCCAACCAAACTTGCTTTAACTTGACTTCGTTAAATGTCAATTTTACTTTGCGCGAGTAATTTCTGTTTCACTCCCACACATCCCTCTTCATCTGCATCCACCGAAACAGAAACCTATAGTCTATAGATGAAGAAAAATTAAACGATTATTTTTCCAATTTCAAGTTATTTAATAGCAGATCGCGCGATTTATTTGGTAACGAATTTTCTCATTCTGTTGCAAAAATTCCTCACTTTGACATTAGGGCAATGAGATGGATTGTGTTGAATAGTTTAAGTGGTAAGGTTGTAATACTAGAAGAGTTATGGGAAGCTCTTACGAAATGTCTTAAATGTAAAACAAATAAAAAACTTTTCCAGTTCTTAAAAATGTTTTTTATCTCATAAATATTATGGTGAGTTCCGTTTCATCTTACTCATCCTAAGCTTAAAGCTTGGTCAGATCTTATGACTATTAGCCCAATTATTGTTTGGAAGCCCACCATTTCCCCGAGAGATGAAATCCAGAATAGGGATATAAATAAAGTAGGGTCACTGTGGCGTATGCGTAACATTTGTTTGTAATATAAAATCGTGTTTTTTTACGATTTCTATAAAAAGTATTAATACAAGAGTTGTTGGTGCTAAAAATTTTTGTTGAGATAATTTTTCTAACGTCCCTTCATTTGGTGGTCACACTGTGGCGGTCTCAAACAAAATTAATCTCAGTAATTGTAGCTAATTAAATGCTAATTTGTTGCACAAACTAAAAAATTGTAGATCGCATGGTTTTTGAGTTATTGAATTATTGAATTTTCCACTAAAATAAGTCTGAAGTTAGTGGATAAAATCATAAATAATAATTAAAGAAAATAATTTTGGTTGGCATCCAAATTTGTAGCTTTTTAAATGCTTTTAAGGAGCATAAACTTTATTTTTGTAGCTACAATAGTTTTTTTTAGTTATTTATAATTCCGCTAAAATAAGACTGAAGTTAGCGGACGAAAGTAAGAAAATTCATTTCAAAAACAAGTAACATGTTTCTTGCAATGTATTTTAAGCCTGAATTAATAACTTTACTTTAAGAAAATTCACACTTGGGTTGTATAACATATTCTTCAGATTTTTACTCTTGAAATTCTCATTACACTCTGCTACATCTTATTGCCATACTTAAGAATTAACCACTTCTTTAAAAAAACTGAAACTCGTCTTGTATCGTTCTACTAAGTAAAAGAACAAAGTTCTTTGTAAAAATTTTCCAAAATATAGTATTGTTTCTGAAAATTAAATCTTGCTTTCCCCAAAACATCATAAAAAAAGATTGTTTTTGAGAAGTTCAAAATTCGATTTCTCAAAAACTTAACATGATAGAACGATTCTGATAAAAAATGTTTAATTTAGTTTCTATGCCATTCCTGTCTGGCTGATATTTCTGTCATTTACGAATAACTCGTCCTTAAATATTCTTTTTTTTCAATTTTTGGCAATATTTTTCATATTAACTGTGTTGTTACTTGGTCTTAAAAAAGACAATTTACGCAAAAAGAATCCATCTCAAAATTTTTTAGTCAACTTTTTTTATCGAAAATTTGCATATTTTTTCTCAAAATAAATTAGTCAAAATAATAACACAAATTAATATTTAGCTGAGAAAAAAAGTGTACAATTAAACGACCTGGCAATGTATGTACAATGTACATACATACTTTACGTTGAAACTTCATCAAAATCTAACTATTTTTGAAAAAGATAAAAAATGACAAAAAAATTAGTTTTTGGCATATTTTTAATGTTAGAAAAATTAAAAATAGAAAAATTATCTGAACAAAAGTTGTAGAATTTTTTACCACCTACCACTTTTGTATTAAATTTTGTTCGATAAGATGTCTATTTGTAAGGAAACACGATTTTCGACACCCACCTTACTTTTTCGCCCACCAACACACCCTTTTCATCCAATCTGTTGGGGGGTAATTTATGTTCCCTTTTGATAAACCATTTTTATCCTTTATTATGTTTTGTTTCTAAATACCTCTTAAATTGTTAATTTTTTTATGTTTAATAAAAAAAAAATTATAAAAAAAATCAAATTTGTGTTTTTTTTTATCATTTGAAAATACTTGGGTCTACCACTATAGATACGTCACTAAATTTCACCACTATAGTTAAGGGTTAAAAAATGCGTTTAATGCGTTTTTCAATTTTTACAATGTTTTTCACAATAACTCTGTTGTTTTCCTACTTGGTCTTAAAAAATAGGGTTTACCGAAAAATAATCCATCCCAAAATTTTCAAAATCGCAAAGTTTTTAGTCAACTTTTTTGCATTGAAAATTAGGCTATTCAAAATAGATTGGCAAAAATACAGAAATTAGTATTTTTCTGAAAAAAAAAAATTGTACAAGTAAACGACAAAGCAATAAACCTTAAAACCAAGTTTAATAAAAACAAATTAAAATAAAAAACAAAAAAAAAAATGTTTTTGGCAATTTTTACAATATTTTTGATGAAAAATTATCTGTACAAGAATTGAAGATCTTTTTACCACCTACAACTCTTGTATTAAATTTTCTTTGATAAACTGTCTACTTTTCATAAAAATCGTAAAAAAAACACGATTTTTGACACCAACCCTACTTTTTCGCCCACCCACCCCCTTTTCCCCCAATCTGTTGGGGGTAAATTATGTTTACCCTTTGATTTACCATTTATCCTAAATTTTCCCACCCCTCTTATCCTGCTTATAATTTCTTAAACTTTTGCCTTCTAAAAACTGGATCGGCACTGGTCTATTAAACTGATATGCCATTTTTATGAAAATACTAAAAATGCATATCTAAGTCCAAAATTTCTCGAAAAAATCACTGGTCTGCTTAAAAAAAATTAACATTTCAAAAAAAAAAATTTTTTTGTTTTATATATAAATATGAGTTATCATTAAAATTGCTAGAAAGCTTTTTCGTAAAAATTGTAATCAAAATCCGTTCTGTCGATTACGAGAAAAGCATAGAAATAAGAAAAATGGTTTATAGTTACTATGAATTACAGATGAACAAATATTTGTTTGTATCAGAAAAGAGTGACTTTGATGTCTTTTAAACAATATTTTGTCTTGCTCTATAGGTTTCGTGTCAAAAAAAAATTGAGGTTTTAATCAAAACCAACATCACGATGATGTAGAAGTCCGAAAAAGTGGTTTTCGCCATGCCGTCCGTCGGTCTGTGCGTCTGTGCGTCCATCTGTACACTTCTCCACTGCCCAAACGCGTGGACGGATTTTCTTCAAATTTGGTTGAGATGATTTTTACGTAATTTCAAAAGTTGTTTTTTTTTTGTTCTTGAATATCTCATCTTGAACGAGTACCTCCCATACAACATTTTTGAGTTATTCGAATTTTATCGTAAACGGCTCTAACGATTTTGATTAAACTTTTTGATATGATTTCTTCAATAACGATAAGTTTTTGGAATTTTTTTCAAAAAAATCTATCAAGCGGTTTTTTAAAAAAAAATATTTTTTTATTAAAAAATTTTCAAACGATTAAAAAAAAATTTGGTATGCGATTTTGAAGATGGCTAATATTTATCAACATCTAAAAATAAAATATTGAAAAAACACAAATCATTGACCCAATATGGAAAAAAAAATATTTTTCAAAAAAAAAAAATCCAAAAAGTGTTCTCGTTTTGAAAAAATATTTAATTTTGCTTATTTGTGCATATCTCTCAAAACCTACACACATCAGGTGCCCAAAAGCTAAAATTTTCAAGCTAAGTAAAATACGAGTAGCTTTGCACTACATGAGCAAGTTCGTACGATCCAGTCGAATTTCATCGAATTTTCCATCAACACCATATGATAAAAAATAAAGTAAAATTTTTAAAATAAAATTGTTATCCCTTACCAAATTTCAACCCTACATCTCATACTATATAACTATGCCCACGTAAGCTAAAACTAAATAAGAGATTTATTGTTGATATGTGTACGAGTAATGTATGTCAGGTTGCGAAGTTTTTTTTTTTTTTGTTGCATTGCCATGGCATGTTGCAGAACAACTAAAATCCTAAAGGTAATTACACTCATCGTAAAGTGACTTCAATTTCGTGATTATTAAAACTAGGTTAAGACAAAAGTTATTAACAAATGTGGTTCTTCTTGTTCTATAGGCTTTGGGAAATTGTGATTTTAGCAATCGAAGGTGATCGAGAGCGAATTTCAAGTTTTCACAATAGAAATTGCGCAAAAGTTGGTTTATGTGAGCCTTCAACAAAAATCGTTGCCACAGTTCAACTTTATTTCACTTTTGCAATATTCTTTGGTTGTTTTTTTTTATAATTTGCTTCAACTTTTGGCGGGAGGGTTATTTTTTTCCTTGCATTCATATACCAAACTTTTTATGACTTTCTTTTTTTTTAATTTCAAAAAACTCATTTTCATGAAGTGTTCCCCAATTAAAATATGCCTCTAAATGATTATGTAAATTTAAACATATTTTTGCAGTAAAAATTTCAACCTGGCATTGCTGGATCTTTTAGGACCTACTTTGCTGCATCTTCAGCACATTTCGAGTTCAAAGACAGACTCTGGTCTGAATAATATTCTTTCTCTAGACTCGACATCGTTTTTCTCAGTTATGCCCCAAGGGACAAGCGGTCGTTCGTTGGTTCTTATGATTTATTCACCCAGAACGCTGGAAAAGTGTTGGGTTCACAGCTGGACAAATCATTACACGTCATTTCGAGTTCTTCGTCTAGCTAGCCGTGCCTTAAGGGCACTCACTACACTACCTACTCCCATACCATTCTGCATCTACCATATCATCGAAGACTTATACACGACTTCCATGCTAGCAGCATGCCACTGTCAGCGGCGGCGGCGGCCGGCGGAGCCTATTCGCGCGTAGGCAGTGTTTGGTCCTTGTTCGCGAAACGAATTAACATCTTAATAACCCCTGATCGGGCTTCGAGGCCGAATTTTCTCACACACCGGGCAACAAAACCAAGAAAAAAAAAAAAAAAAGAGAAAACATTGTTGACTGTGGTCAGTTTTCATTTCGGACACAGCAGCGCAGCGTGTTGAAGAGAGTTGTTGGTGGTAGTGGCGGGCTGGTGAGCGGGTGAATGGCACTCAGTTAATTGCCACAATTTATATCCCAAAATTTATGTCGACCCACGAGGTTGTGTTGGCTTTTACATTAAACGACGACGATCTAAATGGCGTCGATGACGATGACGATGACGATGACGATGACGAGGACGATGAGGACGACAACGACAACAACAACAACGCGCAGTCAGTTCGATCTTTCTCTGCGGTCGTGTGACTTGACGTTGTTGTCTCTCGATGCGATTGCATTAAGGTACACACTCATTAAGACTTAATTAAGATACAACGTCTCGAACCTCTCTGTTGTTTTTTTCCTTTGGGGGCCTTGCTTCAAGTTGTTTTGTGTGTTTGTCTGTTCTTGGTCATAATAATACTTACAATTGCTTCCTGTGGTGTTTCGATTTGAGCTTTAAACGGGAATTACAAAGCTGGCTACAGCTAACAACACACACGGAAAACATCTCTTCAGCTGTCAATTGTTTTGTGTGGACCACTGGGGATTCTTGTTGTTTTTGATGTCAGGGCCCGCCAATGGCAGGAGTTATGGTTAGTGATGGCACCAGGATGGAGAAACTATTACATTTAACAGCTTTGTTTGACAATGTTATTGGGGATTGACTGCTGCGGCAGGACATGACTGACAGAATTGATTAGCACGTTTTTAGGATTCAAAATAAATCGAGTTATAATTTTTTTTTTTTTAAATTCGATTTTCAAATGACTAAAACAGATTCTTAAATGAATTAAATTAAAATTTTAAAATCCTTAGAGCCGTTTTAAAAAAAAAAACTATTTTTTCTATATAAAATTTTGCAAAGACTTTTATAAAAAAAAAATTGGCACGCCATTTTTAAGATATTATTAATCAACGTCTAAAAACTAAATTTTGAAAAAAAAATTGAGTTGTTTTTGAAAAAATGATTTTTCAAAAAAAAAATTTCAAATATTTTTTTAAAAATCCAAAAAAAATTGTTTTCGAAATTTTTTTTTGCTAAATATTATTACGGCAACTTAAAAGCATTCATGTAAAAAAATGGCTGAAATTGATTAAGTCATGAAGGAGAAAATCAGAATTTAAAAAAAACTGCAGGTACCGTAAATAGCGGTTTTAAAAAAATGGTTTCCATTTAAAGATAGACCTTATCCAAAAAACTGACCTTGATTTTTTTTTTATCAAAATCGTATGAACCATTTTTGAGAGAAATGAGATTTTCTAAAACCGGTATATCACAGGTACCGTTCCTTGCGGTCCAAAAAAAATAATTCAAAAAACGTCTGGGAATATTCTCCAAAAAACGTCACATACCAAGTTTGAAGTTAATCGACAAAATTACTTCAAACTTGGTATGTGGCTTTTTTTAGAGAATATCCCCAGACGTTTTTTTGAATTTTTTTTCTGGACCCCAAATAACGGTACCTGTCATATACCGGTTTTAGAAAAACTCATTTTTCTCAAAAACGGTGCCTACGATTTTGATTTAAAAAATCATGGTCATTTCTTTGGGTAAGTTCTATCTTTAAATGAGAACCTTTTTTTCAAAAACCGTTATAAACGACATCTGCCATAGAACGGCTATTTTTAATTCTGATTTTCTCCTTCATGACTCAATCAATTTCAACCATTTTTTTACATGGATGCTTTCTAGTTGGAATAATATTTAGTAAAAAAAATTTCGAAAATAATTTTTTTGAATTTTTAAAAAAAGTTTGAATTTTTTTTTTTTTTGAAAAATCATTTTTTCGAAAAATATTAAATAATTTTTTTTTCAAAATTTAGTTTTTAGATGTTGATAAATATTTTTTTAAAAATGTCGTACCAATTTTTTTTTTATAAAAGTCCTTGCAAAATTTTATGTAAAAAAAATATTTTTTTTAGAAAACGGCTCTAACGATTTTCAAATTTTTTTTCTAAAAATGTATCATTATAGAAAAAATCAAATTGCGTACTTTGTTTTGAGGTTAAATTCATTTAAGAAGCTGTTTTAGTCATTTGAAAACCGAATCTTATGCTTTTTAATTGTTTTTTTCTAAAACTGAATTTACAAATTTTTAATTAAAAGGGCTTAGCATAAATAGTTACTTTATCTTCAAGAGCAAGTACGTGCTGGAATTCATCAGGGAGCTACAGAACAGCTGCAAAAAAATCGCGCGATTTTAAAATAGAATTTAACGAAGCCTCATAACTAGAGTTGGGGTTTTATTTTTTTGGAGCTTGATTTCATAAAGAAATTATGCTTTAAAATAATGAAATACACAACGACCTACATATTCCACGCTCTTGTGTTCAGAAATTCTTATCAAAGTTGTAACAAACCATTGAATTGAAGTGTTAATTGGCTTTTAAAATTAAATTCCAATGGCTAAAATTTGCTTTCAAAGGCCTTACTGGTTCTGGTATGTTATGTTTGCTTGCTTGCTAAATTCGAAAAATGCTGACTTACTCTTCTTTGACCAGCTGAGTTACATTCTAAAAATTGCTGTTTTGCACTATTTCCAAGATTCATTTTAGTATCAGTGCTCCTGGTCAAAGGAAACACTTACACAATAGCCTCACATCATTTTGGACTACTCCGACTTGACTAACTACTATACGCACGAATTTACTTTGAGTTTCTTTTTTGTACCAGGAAACTTTGGTAAAACCGCTTCAGGACTTATTCTTCACAGAACCTG
The DNA here is from genome assembly GCA_948107695.1 of Meliscaeva auricollis. Classification (NCBI taxonomy): domain Eukaryota; kingdom Metazoa; phylum Arthropoda; class Insecta; order Diptera; family Syrphidae; genus Meliscaeva; species Meliscaeva auricollis. The sequence goes on along the minus strand of OX403619.1, from coordinate 26,101,784 downwards.
CCAGGTGAAGCCTTAAAATTCCATTTGTGACTGACTTAAATCCCTTCTTCAAATAGCTTCATTTTGGTTCTTTCTCTGTGATAAGTCGGTAAACAGAATGCTACTTCCCCCAAACTGCACCAGCAAGGGTTGAATAAGCAAAATGTATAACGGTAAGTGTTTGTTTCACTTGTATGTTCTCGCCATTCATCACTGAAACCTGTGCCAAAGCTATAAGCCAACATATAGCCACCTCTTGTTGAAGTTCGATATTTTTTGTACGTCCTACATTCTCCATTTTTCCAACAAAGACCTACTATAGCTTGCAAGGTACAATTCTTCTCCGGGTGCTTTTGACGAAAAAAAAAAAATGCAACACACAGAGAAACGTGCAACAGAAAACAAACGTTTCCTACAAAAACTGCACTAAACTTTGAGAGGGTCTTTTGTTTTCTGTCGTCCGTTATGTTGAATAAAGTCGTATGCAATGCATGCAGGTATAAGGTAATGGCATAGGAACTTTCCATCTCAAACTCAACTAAACGTCGTCGCTGTCGTCCTTTCCCAGGACGAGGATCAAAATCGATGTACAAAATCGAGTCTAAACTGCTTTGCAGCTGCTATTTCGTTTGCTTTCCATGAAGGCAACGGTAAGGGGTTTATTATTCGTTTTCTTTTAACGGGACTGAGAGTTTTTGCATATACCTTTCACTAACTGACTAGCAATTTGTCCTCAGGACGTTTTACTTTATACATAACATGTACAGGTTATGATGTGTTCGATATATCTATAGATATGTCTGGATATTGGGATTGTTTGTTTTTTTTTTTTTAACTGTGTCAATAGTTTTGTCCTTCGGGTTACGTGCAACTTGAAGAATGAAAGGTAATAAGTTATAAAAATAATGCACACAACTTGCAACAGTGAATAAGTGATGAAACTGAATGTTTTACTTGCACAAGAGGAGAAAATATAAACAAAAAGCCCTACTTTTGGGCTATAAGAAATATAGACAAAAACTGCAATGTGATTGGTCAGCTGTAAAACAACAACAAAAAAAAGGTGTGTGTACTCATTTACATACATACGAGTGCCAGAAGTTGTACTACCTTATCACTTATCATTATTTGTTTTCGTATAGTTTTTTTTTTTTTGGAAATGTAAATTTATTTAAGAAATGCTGTCAAAAGTTATGATATTTTTATTTATTGAAAAGTTCTAGAAGTTAATTTTTTTCAAAGAAGCAAAATAAGCATTTTTGTGAAATTAATTCAAATGCTATCATACAAATACAATTTTACCGACCAAATCCCTGTAATTTGCCTACATTTTTAATTCGCTGAATTTCAAATGGTCTAAATGAAGAATAGTTGACGCACATTAATGTTTGATAAGTCAAAATTATTTTGATGTAGCAGATTGAATACATCTTGTAACTAAGCAAAATAAAAACTCAAAATTATGAAATTTTTCATTAAACTTTGTTGTTTTAATGCATTTCCATTCCATATGGATATCTCAATTTTAAAGATCGGTTTTTTCTGCATTATATTATTTACAGTATTTAATTTTAATTCAATCATCATAATATTTGGTATGAAATTGTCTTAGAACACAAATACATCTTGAAGTTAAGCCGAACAAAATTTTAAAATTATTAAAATTCATTCCATTTAATTAAATTTTGAATGCATTCATTAAAAATATATATTCACTAAATGACGTCTGTGACAATGTTTATAAAATAATTTTAAAATATTTTTACTCACAATTATAGCCTTACATTTTATTTAATAGAATTAACCTCAATTATACAAATCCTGCAACAACAAAAAAAAAAGTTACAAATTTTAATATGCAACTGAACCGCCTTTTTTTACACTTTCTTAATGTTTCTTTTCTAAAATCTTTAAAAATGTATAAATATGTTTAAAAATATATACTGTCTGTGAAGAACACTTGTATCAAAAATATTATAGTATACATTGTTTTATGAAATTCAAACAAATTTCATATCATTTATTAAAAAGAAATAAGAAACAAAAATTAATTTTGCCTTCAAAACCTTTTATTATTCTTAATTAGACCATCTTTAGCTAAATTTAGAGACCTTAATCTTTAAAATCTTCAAAAAAAAACAAAAAAGTTTTATTTTTCTAAGCGAAACACCTTGTACCGTTTTTGAGATAGCGGTTCCTTCCTCATGGTTCAAGTTCCGTTGACTAAAGCAGATTTTCTTGTTAGATTTGGATGTTTGGATAAGAAGTAATGACGTGACGTGAAAAAAAATCTATTCAACATTATCTCCTACAAACAAATTTTAAAATTTTGTACAAAAATGTAATTGTTGTGTAAATTTTAAGTTTTAAATTTTTAAAAAAATAAAAACGGTTTGAAACGCTCAAAATACTTGGACCGAAAAATCTTGTTTCTACCCTAACTCATTCAAAAAATAAAATTTTAAAAATCCTGTTTTTTCACTTACATATGTGTTGACAATACTAAATCATTTTGACAAAATATTTTCACGTCATTCTCCGATTTTTTAAATAAAAAAAAAAGCCACTCAAGTAAACGTTTTAAGACTCAAAAAAACCACTATTAAAGCATTTTAAAGTAAAACCGTATTACTTCAGTTAAAGCGTTGTGAAAAACTGCTTAACCTTGCTTGCAGATGCACTGTCAGTTTTTTGTTCATGGATCGATAAAGGTTCATTTGAAAAGCTTAAAACCAAATTTGCACATGACAACTCTTTTTACCGTTATTAACGGTACTTGCCATAGAACTGTTTTTTTTAATTCTGATTTTCTCCTTCATGACTCAATCAATTTCAACCATTTTGTTTACAAGGATGCTTATTTAGTAAAAATAATTTATTTCGAAAATTATTTTTTTTGGATTTTTAACAAAAGTTTGAAATTTTTTTTATATTTTCATATTTTCTTTTCAAATTTTAGTATTTAGATGTTGATAAATAATATCTTAAAAATGGCGTACCAATTTTTTTTTTATAAAAGTTCCTGCAAAATTTTATATAGAAAAAATAGTTTTTTTTAGAAAACGGCTCTAACAATTTTCAAATTTTTTTTCTGAAAATGTATCATTATAGAAGAAATCAAATTGCGTACTTTGTTTTGAGGTTTAATTCATTTAAGAAGGTGTTTTAGTCATTTGAAAACTTTTTCTTAATTATTTCAAAAAAGTTCATATTGTGGTACACATTGTTTTTAATAATTTAGTCTTCTTTAGTCTCTTCTTTCCCCACAATTAGAAGAAAAAAACTATCTCTTTACGACCAATAAAAGTAGAGGTATACAAGATTGAACACAGGCATGTCGGTCGTAACGAAAACACAGGCAAAATATCGTTTTTTCGCGAATATCCAACATGTTACATTGGCAAAAATAAAAACAAAAATTGTTTGTTTTACAATTTGCTATAATTTGAGTGCATTTTTACTTTGTTTAAACAATTCAATATTAAATTAGTTAGTTAAAGTCAATTTTTTTCTTCAATGTATGTTTTGAACATATAAAATTCCCTACTAATTAAAAAACAACTAACTCTTTACCACCAACGAGTCTTAAGTAATTTGTGTTTTAAGAAAAGTCTAATTCACACATAAATTAATTAAGTATTTCGTTTGTTTGTTGTTTTTGTTTGGTTTTCATTGTTGTATGGAATTCATGGAATTCCTATTGCATTTCAAAATTTGTTAATAAATTAATTATTCGGCTGTCATTGGTTGTAAAGAGCTAATTTTTTAATATGCTAAGAATATTAAAGGCTTCAAAATTGATTTAATTTAAATCGCCAATAGATTTGCTGTTTTCAACAAAATTAAGAAAAAAATTAAGTTAAAAAAGGACTTTATCTAACTGTTTTTTATTAATTATGTCTTCTCTTCTTCTTTTGAAGAAAAAGAAAATGCACTCAAATTATAGAACATTTTAAAACAAACAATTCGTATTTCTATTTTTGCCAATGCAACAAGTTGCAGCCGAGATCTTTGCCAAAAACTAAATTTTGCTTGTGTGTTCGATACGACATGCATGTGCTCAAGCTTGGGTACCTCGACTTCTATTAATCGTGAAGAGCTAGTTTTTTCTTCAAATTGAATCATTTGAATTTTATTTTTTTGCGTCATGGCATACTAGAACTGAAATATTAGCAATATTATAAGCATAACTTTGCTTATAAGAGATGTCAGGTGGTGCTAATTTAGGTTTAAGCTTTTAAAATAAACCACTATCGATCCATGAACAAAAAAAAAAAAACTGACAGTGTCTCTGCCCGCAAGGTCAAATGACAGATTAACTGAACTATACTGCCTGTGAAGAACACTTGTACCAACACTGATGTAGTAAGTACATTGTTTTATGAAATTCAAACAAATTTCAAACCATTTTGTAAAAAGAAACAAGAAACAAAAATTGATTTTGCATCTTTTTTTTTTTTTTTAATTACATCATCTTGTTAGCATATTGTAAGCTATATTTAGACACCTCAATCTTAAAAATCGGACAAAAAACAAAGAAGTTTTATTTTTTTTAAGCGAATTTCATCGAATTTCATCGACCAAAGCAGACATTCTTGTTAGATTTTGATGAAACTTAATTTAATATTATAAAACTTTTATAGCATGTACCGTTATGTGTGATATATCAATTTAAAGATAAATTTGTTGTGCTCAAAAAAGTTTAATCAATCATACTTTTATTTAGCTTGGGTAATTTTTAAGTTTCAAATTAAAAAAAAAAATAAAAAGTTAGAAATAAAAAACGGTTTGAATATTTCAAAATACTTGGACCGAAAAATCTTGTAAAAAATTTTTTTTTCTAAAAATACAGTTTTTTTCAATTATGTGTTGACAACACCTAAATATCAAATTCATTTGGACAAAATATTTTTCCAGCTATTCTTCGATTTTTAAAATAAAAAAAAAACCATTAAGTAAACGTTTAAGAACTTTATGTTATTTCTAAAAAAAACTCACTATTAAAGCATTTTTTTTCCAAAATCAATTTTATAATTCGAGATGTCCAAAAACTTTTACCTTTACTTCCCGATTGAATTTAAATTTTTTTAATCGGAATCTAACATATTATGACCTATCTCTTGGTGTATTTCTTTTTTTTTTTCTATCACTTATAATATAGAAAATGAATCAGTCAGATTATTATTTTAAAAATACAATCCTAATAAATACTGCTATTATTTTATCCTTAATGTTTTACCAAATGTCGTGATTTTAAAGTAAAAGAGAAATTATAGTTTTAGAAAAAGACACCAAACTGATCGACTTATTCTTGATGAATATAGTATTTAGTTACTTACTTAGGTCCTCAGACCTTAAAAAGTCCGTTGTGATCCCTTTAAGGGACATAGGGCCTCCGAATCAGTCCTTATCCGAGGCGTAGTCTCGGTTTCGTTAGCGGATTTGTTTCAGTTACGAAGAGTGCTAGCCTCCGTAACCTATCCTAGAAAGCTAGGAACTTTTGTATTATAGTGTTCTTAGTTTCTTTCGTTCAACACTCGCGCTTATAAGTTTAGCAAGTCAAGTCCGGTTGGACGAGACCAGTATCCGGTGGTTACCACGAGGAGGTAAAATAAGCACAATTGATGTGTAGAAAAAGTTGCGGATCACTGGAGCCACCAAGTTGTCCCGGTCAGTGCCTACCCGATCTCTACACACCCAACCATTGCAGTAAAAGTCACCAGAAAGAACTTAGATATTGAAATTATAAGACATATGTATATTTATAACCTAGTGGCACTGCTATTATTTTGACCGCCACTATACCTGACCCAGGTACTTAGAACAACAAAAGATAAGATAAGAGCCAGTTAACGAAGAGACAGAACCCACTTTTGAAAAGGAACCCCTGTTGAAATAATACTAAAGTGTTTCCGAGTTAGGTTTAGCCGGTATGCCAAGGTTAAAATTTTTAGGACAGAGAGGCACACAAAAGGTACAGAAATAGGAAGTCCAAAAATTATTTTCATTTTAAACTTTTTCATCCTTTTTACCTTTGAAATAATCATTAAACCTTAGACCACTCACTTTTCATCAATTTTACTTCCTCATAAATACGACGACATTTCTGACTGCAATTTCATGCCAACACCTACAATCTAATGTACGGTCCGAGTGCCTATCCTGTTAAGCAAAATCTATTAACTTTAACTGACCATTAGACCTCCTAAGAAAATCACCTATTAAAAATACAAATGACTCAGTGCTCCAATAATTTCTAACTATACACGCCCTCAAATTAACAATACTGACCTAGGTCCATAGAGGCAGTAAAAGTAGATACACTACACATACAGACAAGACATTCCTTCAGCACAACATTTGTGTTATCATTTTCGTTTTGCTGACATTCCATTTCAAGCCAAGTCATTGACACTCATATGGTTTGGCATTTTAGCTGTTTGACTTTGGATCTTTACTCGAGACTAGATCCACACATTTTGTATGAAACAAAAAAAAAATGTTTAAAATTCTTCAACGCATGCTTCTATATGGATAGTCTCAGTTCCAGACGTGAAATGGAGTTAAAATCTAGTCAGCTAGTCTGTCTGGGTGACGTGATACGTGAAGTGTGGGTAAAAGTGTCAATGATCGTTTTTTTTTTCTTTCTTTCTTTGCTTATTGGCTAATTTAATGACCGAACGCGAAAATGTTTACGATCTGTTGAGATGTTCGATGAGTGTGACAAACTTAAGACTGTCGCCACAGAGCACGCTACGTTAGGAGGTGACAAATCCACTATATGGCACTATTTGTTGTTGGTTAAATTGGACGATTGTGCGAGGCAGAGGGGATGGGAGCAAATGAATATCTTTTGCTGATTTAATTTTATTACAAGCGCCCTTCATTTGGTTGCTGGTGTCTTGCTCGGAGCATTTAGCTTAGTTAAAGAGTTTTATAGTTGAGAGTTTTATCATCGCAATGCATTGTTGCGGCTTCAGGTTGACAGTTTTACAACTCAATGATCAACTTCGAGGAAACAATTAAATGATATTTATTCGAAGTTATGAAGAAAATGGGAGTAAATCAACAATTTTACTGGTGATCGGTTCTATTTGGAAGTATATGGATAGGAATTCTCGGAACGTGACTATAATTGATAGTTGTTGTATGTTGTAACAGAATTGTTGACACACATGGACTAGCTATGAATAATAGACTGTTGATTTATTATGGTAATTTTTATCAGCTTATTTAATTGTTAACTGCGAAAGTCTTTAATTTATTTACAGTAGGGCACTTCCACAATTATTTCTTCTGTTGATTCCTTCGAAATCCTATTCTATTAATAAATTATAATGGAGTAACTAAAGCAAATAACTTGCAACTACTCCAATTTTGATAATTTTTTCCAAATGTTTTTATTTAAAGAAACTTAAACACTTATAGGCGAAAAACTCCCGCTCTTATCGATAAGATTTTTGTGAACAAATATTTTTTTTTTATCAAACAAATTATGTTAACATTTTATAAAATAAAGTATGCCAACAATTTTTCACATTTGTTTAGAGAAAAGAATTAATAAAGATAGGGGTCTATGGTCACCTGTTCAAATGAGAGGGGGAATTTTCTCAAAAGTTAACAAGAAGCAGAAAAAAATTATTTAAATGGAATGGAATTAAATAGAAAATCAAATTACATGTTTTTTGAAAGCCAGAAAAACCTTCTTCTAATGACATTTTCAATAAATTATATCCAATAAATAGTTTAAGATAAAAAAACTCAGAATTTTGAAAAAGAATAATTTCAATCCAAATTTTTAGCTGATTTTTTCTTTAAAAATTTTACGACAGGATAGTAACGGGTGATTTTTTAGCTGGTTTGGTTTTGGCAACACTGGTTTTGACAGCTGACGTGTGTTTAGTACCTTGTGTCACTGTCAAACAGCTTCAGTTTGGTTTGCAATTTAACCATGGATCGTCTTACAAATGAACAGCGCTTGCAAATTATTGAATTTTACTATCAAAATTCGTGCTCGGTTCGAAATGTTCATCGCGCGCTGCTTCCATTTTATGGTCGGCATTCTCGACCTTCTGAGCAGTCTATTCGGAAGATTGTGACCAAATTTCGCACCAAATTTACTTTGTTGGACATTAAACCACCAACACGTTTACGTACTGTGCGTAGTGAAGAAAATATTGCGGCCGTATCAGCTAGTGTGACAGAAGACCGCGAAATGTCGATTCGGCGCCGTTCCCAGCAGTTAGGCCTTTGTTACAGCACTACGTGGAAAATTTTGCGGAAGGATTTGGGCGTAAAGCCTTTCAAGATACAGCTGGTGCAAGAACTAAAGCCATCCGACCTACCACAACGCCGAATTATTGGTGAATGGGCTCTTGGAAAGCTGGCCGAGGATCCGCTTTTTTATCGAAAAATTGTGTTCAGCGACGAGGCTCATTTTTGGTTGAATGGGTACGTAAATAAGCAAAATTGCCGCATTTGGAGTGAAGATCAGCCAGAAGCATTGCAACAGCTACCAATGCATCCCGAAAAAGCCACTGTTTGGTGCGGTTTATGGGCCGGCGGCATTATTGGGCCATATTTGTTCAAAGATGATGCGAATCGCAGCGTTACTGTCAATGGTGAACGCTACCGAGCGATGATAACAAACTTTTTTTTGCCCGAAATGGAAGTTCTTGACTTGCATGATATGTGGTTTCAACAAGACGGTGCCACATGCCACACAGCAAGCGAAACAATGGCGCAATTGCGAGGCGAGTTTGGTGAACAGTTAATTTCATGTTTCGGGCCGGTCAATTGGCCGCCTAGATCGTGCGATTTGACACCATTAGATTATTTTTTGTGGGGGTATGTCAAGGCTAATGTCTATAGGGACAAGCCCGCTTCGATTGACGCACTGGAAGCCAACATCCATGCATTCATTCGTGAGATACCGGCCGATATGTGTGAAAGAGTATGCCAAAATTGGACTCAGCGGATGGGCTACCTGAGACGCAGCCGCGGTCAACATTTGCATGAAATTATCTTTAAACATTAAATTGCAAGGTTCAAACTATCGATTCAAATAAATATTTCATTAATTTTTTCGAATTTTTTGTGTTTTTTTTTTTAAAGTTCTAAACCTCTTAAAAAATCACCCTTTATATGACTTCTTCTTGTTAACTTCATATTGTCATTTAGTTTACCTACAAGCTATATTGTTGTTGTCAATTGACTCACTGCGGTAAACTCTATAAATGGTAAACACTTCGTTACAATCTTCAGTCCATAAGGGTCTTTTCATGGGCATGGACCACCCTAATATGGAACAATCAGGGCGCCTGCGATGCCTAAACTCACCATGTTAGAAAAGATCATGTTGCCGATGTAAAAAAAAGATTGATACTTCTATTTTTATGATGCAATTCAGAGGGGGTCTTCTTAAAATATTGAAGCAGCAACAGAATTGATTTAAAACAACACTAATGGCTTTCAAAAGAACTCATCATCTCAAGATTAATTGATTCCAGTTTCTTCTTTCAAATGCGCGCATGCTTAAAATTGCTCACGATCAATAATCCTCTCAAATGTTGAACACAACATCCAATCAAACAACCCACCTTGCCGCACAAAGTTTATAAATTACAATCTCTCCCCGATGCGATGGTCGTCTCACGTTGAAAAACACTTCAACATCACTCTGTCCACTTGTCATGTTGTAATCTCGAACTCGATGAATAACTCCAGTGCCCAACTCATGGGCCTGGGCGTATAGATCAACTCGTATAGTATAGCTCAGCGAGAAGCAAGCAACCAAGTATAAAAACTCCCAGAGAGAACTTGTCAAACACCGCTAATATCACAGCATCACCCCGCATAAAACATCATTTAAATGGATACTTACAATCCGGTCAATAAAACATCATGGCCAACAAGCAGATTGAACTCCAACCACCCGCCCGGTTTGACTACTGGCCGCACGGTTAAAGCGGGCCGGCACTCACCATGATCAATGTTAATGGGATTTTTGCGAACCGAAAACCTCATCTCTCAGCTTTCGTTTTCTTCTGCTTTCCTCTATATTTTTCCGCGGCCGGCCGGCGATAGATCGCGTTCAGGTCCAACTATTTGTATATCAGCCATGCAGAGCAGATGCATCTTCATGCTGAAGGCACCACAAGAAGTCGTATGATGCAGCTTGCTGCGTGCAACAAACTTCAACAAAACGATGATTTTCTTTGATTAAATTGCACACTTGTTACCAATCCACATGATGATGACCAGAGAAGATGTGCAAGAGGTTGGTTGGGCTTTTGTATATCCTTCTTGGGTAATGGGAGCCTTTACTTCTAGATATTGAGGAAAGTTTTCTAAAGGTGCAACCACAGAGAACATCATCCTCTTGTGGACTGAAGTTGATCCTAGAATAGTGTATCGCTGCTGTATTTTAAATGGATCTAATTTGAGAGGCAATCAATTCATTGGAAGCAATAATTAAACGAAATGATACATTGATGCAATTCCAGCATCACCCCGTTGGGATTGCATTGGCATGGCACTCCGCTCCAATAGAGACCGATATGCATAGGAACATCCAGGAGAGGAGGAGGTTCTAACTCATACAACAAGTCGTCCAATAAATCAATCCACCTATCCTTGCATCATGCAAATTAGTTTTGGAATAGTTATATCGGTGATATGGTGGGTTCGAGGACTCTACAATTCAAGATGAGGAGACTAGGGTACCTAGAGCAGTTTGTTGTGCTTCGCATGGCTGGCATAAGGTTGGGATTGGAATTGGAATATTGGAGGAGCATCTCTCACCTATTCTACTAGGCATTAGAAGATGTGCGGTTACTGCCGCTTGAATGATTATACTGCTACTAGACAGCTTCCTTGTGAATTCCTGAGGCGATTACATATTGGAATTGGATCAAAGTGAATTGTGTTTACGGTTAAATGGTTTATTTTAATCTCTGACCAGGTGTTCTGGCGGCAGCGGGAGCTGCAGTTCCAGAGTTGGGAAAATTGAGATAGCCTCTGGGAATATACAAAAGAAGATGAAGATCAATTCAGTTTGGTTTCGGTAGCACAAATAAATATGACTGCAAAAATTTATTTCAGTAGGTGTGTTTGTGTGTGTGTATGTGTGTGTGTGTGTGATATTGCAAAAGGGCTTGATAGAAATTAATTTCGAGAAGTTTATTAGCCACTTCCGCTTACAGGAATTGGACTGTGAATGAATGATTTTGCCCAATGGGAAAATAGGAAATGCAGTGTTGCATTTAATTTCATTTTCTTGCCACCAAGTATTACTGGTTTTGAAATTTCGTAGCTACTATCTAAATAAATCTGTTTTATTATTGAATGAGGTTAATTGAATAACTTATGCTTTTCAATTTACTTTTCGATTATTTTGTAGAAGAAGAAATAATGTTGTGGTGAAAATTTATTTCTACAGAAAAATATATTTTCTTCCAGAATTACTAAAGCTTCAGATGAATAGCCTTTTGGTTGTTAAAAATCTGTGAGAGATGTTCTTATGTCTGTTAAGTATCCTTGAAATAATAATTGATTCTGAAATACTAACTAACAAACGAATAATATCAAACTGTATTAACTAGTGATAAAAAGTAATTAAAAAAAACTCTCAATGAATTTGGCACTAATTTACATTTATCTTAAAAACAAAGAGAAGAAATTTGGTTATGGAAATAATCGCAGGAATGATTTTAGTTTCTTATTACAAAAACGGGTTGGATTTTCACAAATATAAGTCATAAACCGTGAATATTATCGAAAACAGTTTCAGTTGTAATAAAGTCGGGCAATATGACACTTTTTCAATATCCAACTTCCAACACTTAACAATTTTTTTAAAAAAATAGAGAAAAAATATGATTGCATCTAAGGTAAGCCCTCAGTCAATCCAATCAAGCTCGCAATAGCCCTTTAAATTTATTATTTTTACAACCGGAGAAAATATTAATAGCTTGCAGTTAAGTTTTTGTAATTTTTTTCAATTTTTAGCTTATAACTTCTGAATGTGTATTTTATAAAAAAATCTACTTCATCAAATGTTGCTTTACAATTTGAATGCAACCGCAGCTCTGTATGGGTGCAATATTTGAAAATATTACTATCATCTTTAAAGTTATGGTTGAATTTGTATTTCAGAGTAGGTATCAATATTTAAATACTGTAAGTCCAGTTAAAGAACATATTTACAAAGTACCGATATGTATCCTTATAATATTCCAAAAAATCAGTGATGTGCAAAGTTTTGAAGTAAAAAGCTTTTTGAAAAAGTATTTGACTGCAAATGGTCGTTACAAAAAAAAAACTAACAGTTTATCACGTCATTTTCACTTGCGATATAGGTTCTGAGAGAAAAAACCGATTGTGGCAAACGAAAAAATTGCCTAAACGAATTTTTCGTTTGCTGTATAATTTTTCGTCTTCGTTTGCAGCAAATTGCTAAATTGCACATTCTGCGAACGATTTAAAAATCGTTAGAGCCGTATAAAAACTCCCAAGCCTTGTTTTTTAAAAAAGTTGGTATGCCATTTTTAAGATAATATTATTACACATCTAAAATCAAAATTTCAAAAAACTACAGTGAACCGTTTTCGAAAAATTAATTTTTTAAAAAAAATTATTTTGAAAAATTTCTTTTTTGAAAATTTTGATATCAAATAATTTTAAAATTCTTAAGAAGGATCTGTATACAAAATTTCATTCAAATTGGTTGAGTCGTTTAAGAGAAAGTCAAAAATGTAAAAAATGGGTGATCCTACTATCAAAAGTAGACACAAAAATTTTAATCAAAATAATTATAGTCGGTTTTGAAAAAAGTTAACTTTTCCTTTATTATTATATGACAATTCAAATATTTCAAAGGATATTCAATGGCCGCAAACGAAAACAAAAATATTCTTTCTCTCAGTCCATGTTTAGAATTCGTAAAAAAATTAAACTAAGCTCGAGATAGCTATCAGATGATAGAAATTGCAAAGAAGTGGTACCTCAAGCTACAGCCTGAGCCCATGAATCGATTTTTTTTTTTTTTTATTTGGTGGTTAACGGTTTTTGGTGATTCTTAGGTTCAAAAATAACGGTACCTGCCATATTATGAATATGGTAAAGTTGAATTTTCTCAAAAACCGGCTCCACAGATTTTGATAAAAAAGTTGTATTTACTTCTGCTAGTAAGGCCGTATTTACTTTTAAAATAAGAGAAATATTTTTAGAAATGTTAATAACGGCACCTACCATAAACGAATATACTGAATTATTTTTAATATCAAAAATTTAAAAAAACTAATTTTTGGATACAAATTTTTTTTTTCAATATTTTTAAAAAGCAATTTTTCGAAAACGAGGACCTTATTTTTTTTTGAAATTTCGGTTTTAGATGTGCATTAATATTGGAGACTTTTCTAAAAAAATAAATTTTCTAAAAACTTATTTTTTTTAGAAAAGTCTCCAACGATTTTGAATTTTTTTTCTAAAAATGTGTCTTAGTTAATCGAATCAAAAATTAGTTTGGAACTCAAAACAATTTTAGACGAAGTCAATGTCATTTTAGTAATGGATTTTATTTAATTTTACACCTTTTTTTTATAGATTTTGCGTATTAAAATTATTTATTCTTAAGAACTTTATAAGAAGCTTAAAGGTACACGCAGCAACTTTGAACCTAAAAGCAAACATGACATTACGATGATAAAGAATGAGAAAAAAGTTTGTAGAACAATTCCGTCTGTCTGTCTGTATCAGAGACTACAGCCTAAACGAATGGGTTGATTAACTTCAAACTTGTTATGTGGCGGTTTTTGGGGACTATCCCCAGACAGTTTTTGAATTATTTTTTTTTTTGACCAAAAATAACAATACCGGCTTAGGAAAAACTCATTTTTCTCAAAAATGGTTCCTACGATTTTGATTAAGAAAGTTAATTTTTTTGGATAAAGTTTATCTATTTTTGTCAAAAACTGGTATTAACCGTACTTGACATAGAACCGTTTTTTTTTTTTTATTCTGATTTTCTCCTTTATGACTCAATCAATTTCAAGCATTTATTTTACATAAAAGCTTTTAAGTTGCCGTAATAGGTGACGTGAAATAATACCAAATGAAATAACACCAAATCTGAAATTTTGGTCTTATTTCGTTTTTCGAAACGAAATAATACCAATTTGGCTTTATTTCAATTACCAAAACGAAATAATGCCAAAAAAGTAATGGAAGTAACGCCAAATTTGTAAAAGGATAATAACTAAAAAAATCCAAACTGACGATCAGATATGGGGAGTGAAAAAAATATCAAGCCATTACGAAAGGTTCAATTTGGGGAATCGAAAAATTCGATCGAAATAACACCAAATTGGCTTTATTTCGTTTTCTAAAGCGAAATAAAGCCAAACTGAGAATTTGGGCTTATTTCGTTTTTCAAACTGAAATAAAGCCAAATTTTTGGAATTTGGCTTTATTTCGTTTGGTATTATTTAACGTCACCCGTCGCCGTAATAATGTTTAGTAAACAAAATTTCGAATATTATTTTTTTGGATTTAAAAAAAAAACTTGAAAATATTTTGTTAAAAAATGATTTTTTCGAAAATTACTCAATATTTTTTTTTTCAAAATTTATTTTTCAGATGTTGATAAAATATATCTTAAAAATGGCGTACCAACTTTTTTTTTATAAAAGTCCTTGCTAAATTTTATATAGAAAAATGAGTTCTTTTAAAAAACGGCTCTGTTTTTCTAAAAATGTATCATTTTAGAAGAAATCAAATTGTATACTTTGTTTTGAGGTTAAATTCATTTAAGAAGCTGGTTTAGTCATTTGGAAAACGAATTTTATGTTTTTTTTTATTTTTTTTTTCTAAAACTGCATTTATAAATTTTAAATTAAAAAGGCTTAGCATATATAGTAAATTATGTTGCTAAGTTTTCTATCTCAAAATACACAGATTCAGAGTGTGTTTGTTCTCCAAAATATTTGAAATCAGACCATATTTTTGGAAAGTTATGTTTGCAGTTTTTTCGCTTTAAAAAATAACTTTTAATTGAAAAATTGTATGCCATTTGTTATGTAGGGTTCAGCTCCTTACTCTCTTTTGATTGTTGTCAGAAACTTAAATTAAGAGGAACACATTCATAGATAAACAAGTAAGTCTTCAAAAAGAATTTAAAAAAAAAAAGTACTCATACGCCCCCTAACACAATTTTTCAAAATTATAATAAACTATGATTTTTTTATTTATTACAAGTTTCTATGACTCATTTAACTGACAAGCAATCTTTTAATTTTTATATTTGCCTAGAATATGTATTACAAAGTTCAAAATTTAAAATAATTCAAATTCGAATAACATAAATGCGCCCATCTACTGGGTAAACAAAAACGTCCTATACTATAAAAGAGCTGATGTCTACTTTGTTTTCAGTCCAACTATTACTGCAGCTGCACTCCACCCAAATCCAAAGTAAACGATCACAACAAAAATAGTTTTGTATCCCATATTTAGCAAAACCAAAAGATGACATTGTCAAAACATAATCCAAACAAACAGAACAGAATAAGCACATGTGCCAAAGTCAATCCTCTTCCGATGCAAATCTCTTCCAAATGCACAATGAAAAAACCAAAAAAAAATTATTAACTATATACGAAACCAAAACAATGTTATATGTTTCTGGCTCATCTTGTATGGATGTACAGACAGGGAGAGCATCTTGGACGGCTTTCAGATAATCTCCTCTTGAAATCCCTTTCAAAAGTCCGCAAAAGGTGGATGTATTCTTTATATGTAAGAAGAAAAAAAAAAAAGAAAACTTCAAATTAATTAGCAAAACATGCGACTAGCAACAAAATATCGAAAATCCCCCAGCAACCCAGAGGAACAGAACATAACCCTAGACGATGAATATTTTTGTATGTTCAAGTCCAAGCCATCCGCGCCAGCTCCATGCCTCCGCACAATCGACAATTGACAATACAATGGGGTGAATGTAATTAATCTTGACATAATCTGAGCAGATAATTTCCCATTTTTGGTGTTTGCCGAAGACCGGACTGGACCGATTCGGTTCCGTGCCCGTCTCGTCCCATCTTGACTTTTTCCTTTTTTTTTTCTCCCTCTTCCAGCTATTTTTGTGAGCAACATTTTTACTGGCGGCTTCTTTTTTAATTGTGCTACCGGTCGGTAGTTCAGTGATGGGCCACCATACAATGGCGCTGCTTGCTTCATGATCATGACAATGTTATGTCCACATGAGACCATAAACAACAAAGCACCGGCCCCGGCAGCACTGGAGCGGGGTGACACGCGGTGAAAAATATTTTCGCAAATAGGTAGACTCGACCCAAAGTGTCAGTGGGGCGTTAATTAGCCATGTCAGAGCGGTATTGACAAGCTTTTGGTCTTATGAGCTTCATTAATTAGATTTTAGTGTTCCACTCAATGGTCAGTACGTAAACCTCTACAAGACCCAACCACAGGCATTGATTTGGTCCACCTCCACAGAGGAGAGCCCCCCAGGATGACGACAATCGCTTATGGCCGTGATCGTCTGTCAAGATGATTATCGCAGCACATTTGTCTCGCGGTACATAGCCGGCTTGTCATGTTGTTTTTAAATTTAGCGCTCGTAAAGGTCATGCGCGCGCTTTTTCTTCATCTTCTTTTTAGAGGAATATTTTTGTAGTGTGTTCTGCTGGTGCTTCTACAGCATAGACTGCATCTGGATTGTGGATTTATATTTATATCCATGGGACAGATCTTTGGACAGATGAGCGAGCTCGCGGTGCACCTTGCTTTGAATGCGCGCATTCAACCGCTTCGCCACACACAACGCGATGTAGTTGTCAAATGAAATTAATTTTTTGGTTGTCGGTGATTAATTCCCACCACCACCACCACCACCGCCACTACTACCGCCATCCATTGCTACTACAACAACTGCCATTAAAGGCCATCTTCGTGCGGCAGAAGTGAGCACGAAGCCTCAAGTTCTAGAGAGACTATATACTCTTGAACCCGGCAAGTCTCTTTCTCTCTCTCTCTCTCTCTCTCTAAAGATCTGTTTGTTTGGCGTGAATTAATCTGAACGACGTGGATGCTTCTGTAAAAAGGCAAAAGCGAGGGATTTCGATTAGTTTTTCTCCTTTTTTGTTTACTTTTTTTTTTTGGTTTGTATAGTTCGACCGACTGGAACCGGCGCGATCCAAAGAATTATGCGCCATGTTAAAAACCAATGAACATGACTTTTTGAGTTGGAGAACAGATCACTGCTGGCTGATGCTGCGACTGATACAGCTGGAGTTCAAGCTCATTGTGGGCTACCACTTATGTGGTGCGGATGTAGAACCTAAAAATTATTTCAGATGAATATCAGCATTCATTCTTTATTAGCTTCGGTTGGCGATGTAGGGCTTGAAGGAAGATTATTGTGGGAGATGGACATTTCCGTTGCGCATTTTTTTGTACGTATATAGTTGATGATTGTGACAGCTTTTTCGAGGTTTACAGTACCGTTATAGAAAGAATGATAACATGATGTGAGTCAGGCAGTAAAATTGATTACAAAAGGATCTTTGCGTTATCGAGTCGGTTTCAAAAATGCCGTTTTTAAGGTTAAAAGTTTCAGTTTTATTAGTTCTGTTAGAAAAGGTATTCCGATGCCAATAGTAAACATTAAAAAAAAATACGAACCTCATACTAATATGGGTTCTTCTAGTTTTCAAATGGCGGGTTGCGACATTACTTTCCGCTTCCATAGCTTTTGCCTTTTTGGAAAAGACTGGTTTGGTTTTGGCAACACTGGTTTTGACAGCTGACGTGTGTTTAGTACCTTGTGTCACTGTCAAACAGCTTCAGTTTGGTTTGCAATAATTTAACCATGGATCGTCTTACAAACGAACAGAGCTTGCAAATTATTGAATTTTACTATCAAAATTCGTGCTCGGTTCGAAATGTTCATCGCTCGCTGCTTCCATTTTATGGTCAGCATTCTCGACCTTCTGAGCAGTCTATTCGGAAGATTGTGACCAAATTTCGCACCAAATTTACTTTGTTGGACATTAAACCACCAACACGTTTACGTACTGTGCGTAGTGAAGAAAATATTGCGGCCGTATAAGCTAGTGTGACAGAAGACCGCGAAATGTCGATTCGGCGCCGTTCCCAGCAGTTAGGAATTTTTTACAGCGGATTTGGGCGTAAAGCCTTTTAAGATACAGCTGGTGCAAGAACTAAAGCCAGCCGACCTACCACAACGCCGAATTTTTGGTGAATGGGCTCTTGGAAAGCTGGCCGAGGATCCGCTTTTTTATCGAAAAATTGTGTTCAGCGATGAGGCTCATTTCTGGTTGAATGGGTACGTAAATAAGCAAAATTGCCGCATTTGGAGTGAAGATCAGCCAGAAGCATTGCAACAGCTACCAATGCATCCCGAAAAAGCCACTGTTTGGTGCGGTTTATGGGCCGGCGGCATTATTGGGCCATATTTCTTCAAAGATGATGCGAGTCAATGGTGAACGCTACCGAGCGATGATAACAAACTTTTTTTTGCCCGAAATGGAAGTTCTTGACTTGCATGATATGTGGTTTCAACAAGACGGTGCCACATGCCACACAGCATGCGAAACAATGGCGCAATTGCGAGGCGAGTTTGGTGAACAGTTAATTTCACGTTTCGGGCCGGTCAATTGGCCGCCTTGATCGTGCGATTTGACACCATTAGATTATTTTTTGTGGGGGTATGTCAAAGCTAATGTCTATAGGGATAAGCCCGCTTCGATTGACGCACGGAAGCAAACATCCATGCATTCATTCGTGAGATACCGGCCGATATGTGTGAAAGAGTATGCCAAAATTGGACTCAGTGGATGGGCTACCTGAGACGCAGCCGCAGTCAACATTTGCATGAAATTATCTTTAAACATTAAATTGCAAGGTTCAAACTATCGATTCAAATAAATATTTCATTCATTTTTTCGAATTTTTTGTGTTTTTTTTTTTAAAGTTCTAAACCTCTTAAAAAATCACCCTTTATAAGATACTTTTTTTCGCGTTCAATTGGTTCGTTATTAGAAATAGCTTTCTGCATTCTTTTTTTAAAACCAAAATACTTCTAGTAATTTTGAACTGCTATCCACTCGTGCATTTTACTTTGATTTGAAATAAGCGACCCTTAAATCAAAGACTTTCCATTTCTCATAGCAACCATTTAACACATCTACAATAGTAACTTTTTTTCCATTTGAAGAAATGGTTTCCTGCAACATTTGTATGTCTCCCCTAAAATTTTTATTCCAAGGATAAAATATCTCGCATCACAATTTATGGTAATTTCGAAAAGTCATCGACACACAACAACAAAAAAAATTGTTCAAAATCAATTGGAGCGAATAATCAGAACAAACTTCAACCAATTTATTTCATCTACGAAGCATTTGACTCTGCTAGCTTTTTTATATCAATTAAAAATGACGAATATCAATTTGACTAACTGACTGAATAAAATATCTAACACTCTTTTAGTCTTCCGTTTAAGTTCATTGTGTTTGTTTGGTTTGAGTTTGCATCTTAATAAAAGAAAAAAAAAAAAGAAGTCACAATGGCAACATAATTAACATTTTGTTGATTTTTCCGCCATTTAAGCTCTCACAACTTCGAGTCTCTAGTGTTGTTCTAAGCTAAGAGAGAAAGAAACACAATTATTATTTTTTCTCTGTGTCTGTGCTACCGCAATACGCAACGCACTGCCAGCAGCTGCAATTTACGCAAGTTTTTATTCGTTATTTTATTGACAGGGTGTTTCAGAGAATTTTGTAATTTGAAGTTATAGAAATCTTTATTGCTGACAATAATGTAGAAGGCCAAAATAATGGTTTTCGCCATTCCGTCATGTGGATTGTAAACATTTTTACTAAATTTTCTTCAAATTTGGTATAAATGATTTATAATGTATTTTTGAAAGTTGATTTTTGTTTGTTTTTGAACAAAAAGGCATACTTTTTTTTTACACATATTTGAGTTGTTCCAATTTTCTCAAAAACTTGATTTATGTTTTGTCCAAAAATATTGCAATAAATCTATCGTAATTTTCATTTATATTTTTCATAAGAAATCTTATTAGACCGAAAAAGCGTTTTTGCTTGAAATTATTACATTTTTGTTGCTTATTTGGCTATGCGTCGTATAGTTCATTTATAGTTTTTCCCTTGTGGAGCCTATATTAACACAATTTAATTAACAATCGTATAATATTTTATTTTTGTATTTTTACTCTGGCTTTAATCTTTCCATTGATATCTCAACTTTAAAAATCGGATAAATTTTACTAAAGTTAAAATATATTTTGCTTACGTGAAAAGTATATTTCAAATTTTTTTAACAGATGTGAGAAATCAAATTTATACTATTTTTGATAAAGGGTTTTCCAATAAGAGGTGTTATTTTGAATAGCCCGCTATTTCGGTAGCTGTCAATTTTGAAGCTGTCATTTTTTGACATTTGACAAGTAGAAACTACGTTATTAATAAAAATGGAACGATACACGCTTCAACAACGCATTGAAATTATTAAAATTCACTATAAAAATGGTGAAAATTTGGCAGAGACGGTTCGTAAAACTAAAACATTTTTGGGTCGTCGTGAAGCACCTTGTCGGACCGCAATACAGAAATTGGTGGACAAATTCGAGCTGTTGGGACAAGTTAGTGATGTGAAGAATAAAACCCGTGCACGTCGCTCAAGAACAACTGAGAATATTGCTGTTGTAGCCCAAAGTGTTGAAGAAAACCCAGGTTTGTCCATTCCTCGTCGTTCTTTGGAATTAGCTATTTCCACAAACGTCATTACACCGTATTTTGCACAAAGACTTGGGTCTTAAGGCTTATAAAGTTCAGTTAACACAAGAACTCAAGCCGGCTGATCATCAGCAACGTCGTGTCTTTGCTGATTGGGTCCTTGAAATGAACCGGAATTTCATCGAAAAATCATCTTGACTGATGAGGCCCATTTCCACCTCGGAGGCTACGTCAACAAGCAAAACTGTCGCATCTGGGGCTCGGAAAACCCAAGAGTTATTGTTGAAAAGCCTCTCCATCCTCAACGCGTGACTGTTTGGTGCGGTTTATGGTCCCGCGGGGTCATTGGACCTTACTTTTTCGAAAATGAGGCTGGAGCAACAGTTACGGTCAATGGATTGCGCTATCGAGAGATGATTAATGATTTTTTATGGCCTGAATTGGATGGTATTCATCTGGACAACGTTTACTTTCAACAAGACGGCGCGGCGCTACGTGCCACACAAGCAATGAAACCATCGATCTTTAACGGGAAAAGTTTCCGGACCGTGTTATCTCTCGAAGAGGTGATCACAATTGGCCACCGAGATCTTGTGATTTAACACCTTGCGACTTCTTCCTTTGGAGCCACGTGAAAGATAAGGTCTACGCCAACAGCCCAGCGTCGATTCAAGACCTCAAAGATGAAATTCGTGAGGCTATCAAGGACATAGGGCAGCCACTTTGCGATTTGGTTATGGAAAATTTCATGAAAAAGATATGGTCCTGTAAGCGTGGTCTTGGCTGATGTTGTGTTCCATTATTAACGGCATACCTTCCTCTTTATAATGAAATAAACATCCGATCATTTATCTCCAAAAATGCCATTTTTCTTTGAATATCAAAATAACACCTCTTATTGGAAAACCCTTTATAATTTAATGATATTGCGAAGCAATTGTATGTCAATATAACTCTTGACATTTGAGGTGTAGTTTTATAGAAATTTAAAATTATTTAAGCAGACACAGTCAGATGTTATGAATGGTAAAATTGGTCAAAAGAGCATAAAGAGTGCATTTCGTACGATGTTTTTTTCAGTAATATATCACTAACAGACTTTGTTTTGAATTTAATCAATAAACTTTGTATTGCATTGCTTAGCAGAACAGACACATCTTAAAATAGAGCTTAGAATATATTCAAAATTATCAATTCTTTCATTAAATTTTGTAATTTTAACGCATTTATTAAAAACATATTTTAACTCAATGAACTCTGTGCAATATTTAATAAAATAACTGTCCATTTTTGTATGCAGAATTATAGTCCAGTCTATTTTATCTAAAAGAATCTGTTCGATTTATTAAAATCTTGCAACTAAAACTAAAGTAACAGATTTTTATCAAAGATTTTGAGAAAAATCAGTTAAAAATTTTAATTTAATTTTTTTTTTCAAGATTCTGTGTTTGAAAATCTTTTCTTCTTAAACTATTTATTGGATGAACTTTATTTAAAATGTTAAAAAAAGAAAGTTTTTCTGGCTATCGCAAAACATAGAATTTGATCTTGTAATTAACTTCGTTGTATTTCCATCATTTTTTTTTCTGTTTTAAGTCAACTTTTAAGAAAATTCCCCCACTCATCTTAACGGGTGAAAATTGATCGGAAGTTTTAGTAGGTATTGTTTTTTTTTTAACTAGAAACGGAAAATTTTCTGCATAATTAATTTTATAAAATTTTAATAAATTTTGTTTTAAAAAATCTTATTGTTGCGTTTAAAAAAATATCCAATAAGAGCGGTAATTTCAAACCTATAACTATTGAAGTATTTTTTAATAGCAACATTTGAAAAAAAACAATCTTCCAAATCGTAGCGGTTTTGCCAGGTTCCAGATAATTTGCTTTAGTAACTTCACTAATAAGATAGCATAATTTTTTATAAGAATATAAAATGCACGACTGGGTCGAACGTACTTCCTCTTAGGGTCAAAGTTGGGTGGACGTTAAAGCTTCTTATATAAAGTTTTTAAAAATAATTAATTGCATAAAAAATGTAATAATAAAATAAAATTCATTTCTAAAATGACATAAACAACTTCTTAAATTGTTTCGAGATCCAAACTAAGTATGCCATTTGTTTTATTAAAAAAAGAAAAAGTTTTAGAAAAAAAAATCATGAAAAGCCGTTTTTAAAAAAATAAATTTTTTATATATTAAAATTCTCAAACTTTGTTTAAAAAAAGTTGGCATGTTATTTTCAAGAAAATATTACAACACATCTTAAACCAAAATTTCAAAAAAAACAATACATTTTCGAAAAACTAGTTTTTCAAAAAAAATTTTGAAAGATTATTTAAAAATCCAAAATTTTTTTTTGATATCAATTAGTTTAAAGTTTGTTAGGAAGCTTCCGTATAAAAAAATCATCAAAATTAGTTCAGTCGTAGGAAGTCAAAAATTAAAAAAAATAAAATGCACGACTGGGTCGCACGTACTTGCTCTTGTAGATAAAGTTACTATTTATGCTAAGCCCTTTTAATTAAAAATTTGTAAATGCAGTTTTAGAAAAAAAACAATTAAAAAACCATAAAATTCGATTTTCGAATGACTAAAACAGCTTCTTAAATGAATTTAACCTCAAAACAAAATATGCAATTTGATTTCTTCTATAATGATACAATTTTAGAAAAAAAATTTGAAAATCGTTAGAGACGTTTTCTAAAAAAAACTATTTTTTCTATATAAAATTTTGCAAGGACTTTTATAAAAAAAAATTGGTACGCCATTTTTAAGATATTATTTATCAACATCTAAAAATTAAGTTTTGAAAAAAAAATATTAAATAGTTTTCGAAAAAATTATTTTTCAAAAAAAAATTTCAAATTTATTTTTAAAATACGAAAAAATAATTTTCGAATTTTGTTTTACTAAATATTATTACGGCAACTTAAAATCTTTCATGTAAAATAAATGGTTGAAATTGATTGAGTCATTAAAGAGAAAATCAGAATTAAAAAAAAAAACGGTTTATGTCAAGTACGGTTAGTACCAGTTTTTGAAAAAAATAGTTTTCATTTAAAGACAAACTTTATCCAAAAAAATTAACATAATTTTTTTAATCAAAATCGTAGGCACCGTTTTTGAGAGAAATGAGTTTTTCTAAAACCGGCATATGACAGGTACCGTTATTTGGGGTTCAAAAAATAAAATCAAAAAAATGTCTGGGGATATTCTCCAAAAAACGCCACATACCAAGTTTGAAGTAAATCGATCCATCCGTTTAGGCTGGGGGCTCTGATACATACAGACAGACAGACAGGCAGACAGACAGACAGACAGACAGGCAGAATTGTAGGTCCCACTTTTTTATCATTCTCTATCATCGTAATGTCATGTTTGATTGATATCTCGACTTTTTTTTTTGTACGAATGCATAACTTGATATAGGAGGATTTTTAAAAACATTTTTTTCACCTCAAAAGTATGACCCTGCTATCAAAAGACGACACAAAAATTTTAGTCAAAGTCGTTAGAGCCGTTTTTGAAAAAAAATTAACTTTTCCTTAATTTTTATATGGCAGGTACTGTAAGTTTTGAGTAATGCTTTTCTATCGTGATATTTGAAACAAAAAAAAACATAATTGTATAATTTTACTAGGTTTTTTGCAGGTCTTACCTACACAAAAAATCTCCATAATAATTGTATTTTATGTAACATAAAAATTTGTCGTAGTAATTTTTGTATTTAATAAAAAAAAAAACTGGTTGTTACCAGAATTGCAGAAAAAAAAAACAAAATGATTGTGGCAATGCACCTCTGTGTTTTAAGTTTCATGTCTGGAAAATTGTTATGAGCTGTTTTTTTGATTCTTAGGATTTTGTATTTTGTTCTTATTTCAAAAAGTTTTTTAACCACTGGCATTATTCTTAAGAATTGTTTTTTTTTTTTTTTTAATATCGGGTTCAGAATTTTTATTTTCATGTATTAATTCAAAAAATATAAGCACAAATCATCAAGTTTGTAAATCTAAAAATTCATTTTCAAAAGAACAAAAATCCAAAATATGACTTTGGAAATTTGTTAAACTAAGTTTTTTAAAACCAAGATAATTCAAATCTTTAATGGCCGATTGCACCAACATTTAAAAGACTTTTAAATTTTTAAATGACGTTTTTTGTATAGAATAAACATCTTTATAGGGTTTATAAGCTTGTTAAATTTTTAATTGGGCTTGGGAAATCGGCGGTGAGTTAAATAAAACAAACGATTAGTTCAGGTTCCAATTAAAACTTTTTTCAATATAACCGTCTTGAATATACCAAAATTTAGTCGAATTTGAATTTTTATTTTAAATGATGCAATGAAATAATATTAAGTTAAAGTTTTATTTTTTAATAAATCGATAGTTTAGTCAGCAGTATGAAATCATACAAAAAATATATAGAAAGTGAATTTTTGAAAACACCCTGTAAATTTCAATCTCTCCACTTCTTTATCACCATCATGGTATTGAAAGGAGACAACATCATCTGAGTGGACCCTCGCTTTTGTCTGTTCGATATTTTTTTCCCTGCGAAAGTTTCATCAGGCGAATAATATGCAAATTAACGAGCAATTTGTTATCAAGCTCTATGTGGGCAGAGTGTAGGAGTATTTAGTTATGTGTATGTTATATTTCTATGCAAAAAAGTATGAAAGAAAGAGACAAAAAACATATTCATGACTTTATTATAATATTGTTACCCTCTTTTGTGTCGAATTATCTCCCTAAAGGATATTTGCACGTTAAAACACAAGAAACATCAGAGTTCGCGAGTCGTTCGTTAGCTTTCTCGCCAAATTAGCCAAAGCATCAAATGACTTGCGGGGATGTTTATTATTATTTTTTTGTTTTTTTTTGTTCGGTGACATGGGGTGCGGATTAACGACAAGATAATTGATTACGCTCCATCGCTGCGCCTCAGCGCGTGCATGAGTGTAAAAATTGTTTGTTGATTCAGCTTCAGGAAAAGCAGGAAAAGTCAGTTATTGTATTGTTTGTTTGTTTTTTTTTTTTTGCAGGAATAAATTATAAACTTTTAGAGTTAACTTTTTCATGGACATCAAATCTAAGGACAGTTGGGGGGTTTTTAGCATAGGTGTACGATTGCACCTGAATAATTAATATTCCAGACAACGGATGCATCAGGAAAAATCAGGCGTTGGGTGGTGTATTTTTGTTTATTTTTCTAACAAAAACGTGCATTTGATATGATTTGTGATTGTGTAAGATTCGTAATATATGACGACAGGTGTTGCGTCGTCGTCGTAGAAACTAGATTCTATGTAGATTAAAGGTGAAGGTATAAAAAAACTAAAAAAAAAAAGCTCAGCAAATACGGTTGACAAATCGCTGGACTTTGGAGGTTGCATGTGCAAACGCATATTAACACCATCCGGTGCGGTGCACCGCCATCCCCACCACCATGACCATGGTGGACATTCGCTATCTAAGGTAATCATGAAAATCGGTTTGCTCAAGTGTGGAATTGTTTCCGCTGAATGACAAGTTGACATTGTTTGAAAATTATTATTTTCCAATTACCTAGAATGGTGCCTGTATTCTTGGATTTATTTTCTGCTTAACTTTAAACTGTCGCCAGCAGAAAAATGTTTGGCTATGAAATATAAGTTTAGGCATATATGTTTTGTATAATATCGGAAATGTGCAGGTTTGTTCCTACGTTTTTGTTTGAATGTAAAACGAACAAAAAGAAAAACAAAATATTTGCCTGGCCACTAGATACATAAATGGATTTGGTTGAGTGCGGCATCACTCCCGACGCGGCATCTCTCCCGCAATCACCCTGCTCCCTTTTACAAATGATATTGTTTAACAGAACAGATATATTTTGAAACTGAGCTAAAATACATTTGAAATTGTCAAATCTTTCATTAAATTTTGGAATTCAAAATAATTTCATAGCATTTTGTAAAAACAAAAAGAAAACAAAAAATTGATTTTGCCTTCCATTAGGTTTTTCTCTTTATTTTATGAGTAATTGTACACAAAGTTAGCGTCGAATGCGAGAAGAACAGTTGGTCAAACAATCAAGGTAGCGGAGAACGAATTTGAAGTGGTGCAATCCTTTAAATACCTTGAGTCAACAGTAGCAGCCGATAACAACATAGAAGAAGAAATACGCGGGCGGCTTCTCAAATCCAACAGAGCCTACTACAGTCTGTCAAAGCTATTCAAATCCAGAAATCTAACCATAACTTCAAAACTGCTGCTGTACAGGACCATGGTCCTGCCAATACTCATGTATGGATCCGAGACTTGGGTACTTAGCAAAAGGCACTGTGACCTCTTAGCCACGTTCGAGAGAAAAGTCTTACGGAGAATTGTTTGCCCCATATGTGAGGAAGGACGATTCCGGAGACGGTACAATCATGAGTTGTACGCAATCTACCATGAAGCAGACATAGTGACAAAAATTAAGCTCGGTAGACTCCGGTGGGCAGGGCACCTAGCTCGTATGAGCGATGAGGAACCTGCATGGTTCTTTCAAAAACGTATTTGTTTTTCTAAACTAAAAAAAAAAGTTATGGAGCACTTTGAATAGAATATGACGTTAGAAGGTAGAAGGATTAGTATTTTTTCAGTAGAAAATCATTTTCACCCACACCAACATCATTTTCAAAGAACAAGAAAAAATATTTGATTTTGGAAAAGAATTTTTAACTTGAAAAGTAGATTTTTTAGAATTTTTTTCTTCAGCAAGACTCATCGTCATTTCAATTTATCTATTTAATAAAATTTATTTCATAATTCTTACTTTAATACTTTTTGAGATGTACACAAATTTTGTTTTAACTTTTACCTCATTTTACCCTAATTATCGGTGGAATTTGAAAGAATCCTGTTTTGGCGAAAACCTACACTATACCACCTACCTTTTGCTGTACCTATTTAGTTTATTTCATCACATATAGTGTAACAAATGAATCAGTCAGATTATCAATAACCATGGCCGACTTCTGCAATTTAATAAATTAATTGTGTTGCATACAAAATGCAAAACAGTAATAATGGGCTGAAAAAGTATTTGTGTTGTTACTGGTTGAATATTTTTATAAACGCCGGTACAAAAGTACAACTTTAATTTTAAAGTACCTACCTATCCAACCCGAAGCATTCAAGATGTTTTTGAAAATACATAATTAACCAAGAATTTTGACGATGGCCTACAATTCCGTCCACCTGGCCTAGATGAAGGACGATTAGCGATTGCCAAGCTTAAGTTGTATAAGGCTGCTGGTACGGATGGCTAACCAGCCGAATTGTTCAAAGCAGCAGGAGATGGGTTAGTAGGAAGTATGCACCAACTCATCAGTGGAATCTGATTGGATTAAAGCATACCCGATGAATGAAACCTTGGCATAATCTGCCCCATCCACAAAAAAGGAGACGCTCTGACTTGAACCAACTAGAGAGGAATTAGCCTCCTAAACGTCGCATACAAAATACTGTCGTCGATACTGTGTGATCGCCTAAAACCTCTTGTCAACGATCTGATTGGCCCCTATCAGAAAGGTTTTAGGCCAGGCAAGTAAGCAGTCGATCAAATGTTCACATGCGATAGATTTTGGAAAAAAACCGGGAATTCCCGATCGATACACACCAACTCTTCATCGATTTTAAAGTCGCATATGATAGCGTGAATAGAGACGAGTTATACAGAGACATGTCATATCTCGTCATCCCTGCCAAACTCATCCGCTTGGGCAGAATGACAATTTAAAAATCTCGCTGCTCGGTAAGAAAACCTCTGAACTGTTTGATGTCGAGAACGGTCTAAGACAAGGCGACGCGTTATCATGCAACTTATTTAACATCGTTCTTGAAGCAGTTGTACGCAGATCACAAGTCAACATCACTGGTACAATATTGATCAAAAGTCTGTTCAACTACTAGCTTATGCAGATGACATAGACATAATCGGCAGAACAAAGCGAGCTGTGGTTGCTGCATTTTTTAGTATTGAAGCGGAGGCAGCAAAAATGTGATTGGCTGTTAATGAAGACAAAACGAAGTATATGCTATCAACGAGAAGGGAAAATCAACATCGACGACTCGGCCAAAACATCACGATGGATAGTTATAACTTCGAAGCAGTCAAGGACTTTGTCTACCACACTACTTACTCAAACAACGACATCAGTGTTGAGATCAAACGGAGAATTACTCTTGCCAATCGCTGTTTCTTCAGGCTGAGGAGGCATTCAAGTAGTAAAGCCTTCACTCATAGAACCAAGGAAACGCTATACAAGACCTTAATTTTCCCGATCCTGCTATTTGGGGCAGAAGCATGGGCGTTGAAAGATTCGGATGAAACTTTTCTTGGTTGCTTTGAGAGAAAGATTCGAACGAAGTTTTTTTTTAAGGAAGGTATATGAACAATATACTTGCGGGAACTTTTACAAATTATAACATAAGAGTGAGAGTTTTATTTAAAAAATATAAAAATCAGGTCTTTGACCTCCTTATGGGTCGTAAAGTTTTTAATTTTTAACTGAACATGAACACCTCATAAGCGAATTGGACACAATGTTGATGTTCTTGCAAACACTTCAATAAAAATTGCTAAGTACAGCTATGTGTTAAATATTTTGGCCATTGCACACACATGACCAGACAAAACATGCATCGACTGATATTGAATTTAAGGTGACCATTAACTTGCTTTTTAACATTTGCTTTATTATTTTTTACTTGAAATCCAATTACCATGGTTCACGATTTACTAAGTTTTAAGTACATAACTTCCTCAAAACCATAAGATTCTTACAATTTTTTCCCTATTTTATTTCCCTAAGTTAATATTTTTTAAATATTTACAAGAGGCACGGAGATTTCTTTCCACTGCCGTGTATTCCAGTCAAAATTCTAATAATGTACACTCCTTTCAGTTTCTGAATTTGAATATTCTTCCATGTTCATAAAAAATTGACAGACTTTTAATAAGTTCAGGTACCATTTCGGACCTCGCTGAAATAAAAGAAAACTTAGAAAGACTTTGTTAGAAATAAAAGGTATTCAGTGTTTTTAATGGTATTGACCCTATTTTTGAAATATGGTCACACTATAATAATCATACCACGCTATTGCCACTCAGAGACCAACTATACCAAACGAAAATAGTCCCTTTATGTTGAAAATGGATATTAAAACGCAAAAAAAAAGAAAAACAGAAACAACTTGTCTAGGACATAAAATAGTTTAAGTAATCCCCACAGAGAAAGGAAGCATAAAATTATAGTTGAGACTCCTCCGCGCGCAGGCAAAGCTACCGCCACCATTTATTCCCCATCGAACATCACCATCATAATACCTATAGATACTGGCGGGACCGAATCGGCAACTTTTCAATTTATTACTTAAAGTGGTTCAATTGGCTTAGCCCCAAATGGTTTTCTGATTTACGGCCCGATGGCACGCAATGCCACATCTTCTCTTATAACACACATGCACCACTGCACACTCTCTTCTGCTCCTAGACAAAAGGAGCCAAAAGGCTTTCCGATGATGGCTCCGTACTCTTCAGCAAAGGGTTAAAAGGATATAACATTCATTATGATGATGATTAGGCGTTAGGCATTTTATACAAAAAAAAAAAAAACGCTAAACGATGAAGAAAAAAAGACCACTGATGATCTTTTCTATCTCCGTCCATTTGCGAGTTCACTAATCGCATACCATTCTCGCATGTCAAAAGGCCTAACAAGCAATTAAGGCCTTCAACACAAACGGACGCGCGCGCGTCTTACAGTTCAGCGTCAACGCTAATTGCCCGCGTCATGGTGAAATTTTGTTCATGATGTGCGCCTGCGCATGCGGGACGATTGCGAATACTATCGGGACGCCATACACCGTCGTCGTCGCCGTCGTCGCCTCTGCCGCCACCTCCACTGCTGCGCTGCCACTGCTGCTATAAGGCTGACCAAACTCATATGGGTGCCTGCCCATCAAAGTCAACAAGCCTTGAGTAGATAGATATCCATTGCGGTATGCCAGTTATACGAAGTTACTTCGGCGCACATTCGAATTAAGTGCCAACGGCTGACATTTATTCAACACGTTTACGTATTGTTTTCGCCACTCCCCCTCCCTTCTCTCCGCCCCTCGTCGCAAATTCCACGCAGATACCTATACTTGCGAAATTAAGTGCATTCATCATCTCTCAGTGCTTCTATCGCACCAGAGAATGGAAGAAATTCATTCGAATGTGTAATGGGTTCCGTTTGACGGCATGCCGCAGTGTATAACCAACGATGACGACGAAAACGCAACGCAAAACTATACGAAGAAGCCCTCAAGCCAGGCTGGGATGTGTAAATCATCTTAATTCCGCCATCATTTTGAATTGGCGCGCAACGTAAAGGGTTTTTTTTTTTTTTAATAAAAATTGGGCAGGCAATTCATTGTGTTGTTGTGTTCTTTAATTTTATTTACTGCGCGGTTCTAGCAGTTCTGCGGGAGTTGGTACGTTCGGGAATGGGATATCTTAAATTACAGTCTCTTTATAGGGCTGAACGACAAATGAATGAAAGAATTGGAATTGGAAAAGGGAGCGAACACAATTATTATTGTAATGCGCGATGCGGACTCCACCTGCAGAGTGACAGTTGGACCGAGTGTGTAATTGAGACCCATGCCTGGAATTATTATTGTTGTTCCCGTTGTGGTAGGGGTATCATGTTATTGCAGTGTGTGGTTCCGTATTATTATATCCGGAAAGGGGTTCTTCTTTTTTTGTTTCTCAGGTGTTTTTCCTTTTTTTCTTTATTTGAAAAATGGATTCCAAAATGGGATGGTCTTTAAATTGTAAGGCCCTTAAGGAAGGTGTGTCCTTGATATTGAAGAAAAGTAGAATGAAACTTTAGATTTGTGCCTACGAATTTTTCTGTACAATTTGAATGAAATTTCTAACTAGGATTTAGGTGCTTTTCAGCTATCGCTTTTTAATTTTTATCAATCTAAGCCTTTGTTTGACAGTTTTAGAATGTATTCTGCGCACTTCACCAAGGATATTGATTTCGACTTCAATGCTATTAACTGTTTAAGACCTCAAAAAATAAACAAAAAAACTGAGATTAAGGACAGATGTCAACTACATTTTCTTCATATCGTGCATGTCATTGACCCCCATACCTGTGTAACCTTCGCTTCAATGGAATAATGTCACCATCCAGTTATCAGAACGCGTTCCATGCAGGTACCTTAAAACAAAATAATGTCTCACTTATAATCCAATGAAACTTGATGAACCGTGTAAAATCAATTTCGCGCGCACATTTTGCAAAGACATCATTTCTGTCTCTATAAGCAGCAACAGCAGCAGCTTCAGAAGTCTCATCAGTTGTGGCTATAATCACCAAACTGCTTGCTCACACAAATGTCAGTGACATCTCGTAAATTTTTACAACAAATCGCTGCATTTTAACGCTGCTGAGGAGCCATCAAGTGCCACCACTAACTGCCAATCTCGCCACGAATGGCTTAATTTGACCGCACTCATGGAACAAACTTACAGCGTGATTATAACCAAGTTAAGACGACGACAATCTGTTGCCGGTTTTGGTTTGCTTCGGTTTTTAATGTGAAATCAACGAAATGGCAATGAAGAAGACGAAGGCAATGACAGCGTCGAAGTTGCCGCTGAAGATGTGATTCGTACAAAACTAACGAACGAGCTTTTGTTTTGGATTTTCGAATTCCGATACTTGTGTTATGTAGGTTTAGTTGGGTGTGCGTTGCGTATTTTGTAAGTTTGTTGTTTCTTGTTTCGATGTGGTTTTATTAGTATTTTAACTGGCTGAAGCTTAGTCTTTATGGATGACAAGCCAATGAATTGGGAGACTTTATTAGTTTTTTTTGTTGTTGTTGTTGTTTGACAAAACACATTCATATATTAATATCTGTCTTATGGTGGGCCATATTAGGGACATGTTAGTTATAAGCCATTAAATCTGAATATTGCTTTTTTTAGCAGATTTGCTTCTGGGTCATGTTATGTTGAAGGAACTTATTACAAAAAATTTAATTTTTGGCGGGATTATTTCATGAAAAACGAAGACTTATCGACTCTCTCAACCATTCCTGGAATATGTACGGAGTCTGGGTGAACAATTTTCTGCAGAGTCCAAACGGGTAAGATGATATGTACAATTAATGACCCTTTGTCATTTCCACTGGTGTGATAATCCATCACACAAACCATTTTGTCAATAGAAACTATGCAGTATACGAACAAGCGATGCTTAAGCTATCAGTCAAAAGTCCCATCTATTTTCTACTCTATACTGTTGAAAATGACTTGTATTTGAGCCAAGTTGTACCTCAAAGTGAAAGTATCTTTAACGAAACATGTTTGAATTTAGTAAGAGCCATTTACTATTTATGTTTCGTTTTTTTCCCTGAGTTTCCCACAGGATTCGCCTAAAATTTGCTCAGGCATTTTTGAGAGAATGGTCACACTGGTATTTTTTTAATACTTCTTCTATAACTCGAAAACTTAACCAAGTTCAAGAATTTAACCGAAAACATTTTGTAGGAAATTAGATTTTCTATCAAAATAGAAAGTTAAAAAAAAATAAATAAAAAAAAAAAAAATACACAACAAATTAACAAAAAATAACATCAAAAATATAGGAAAATTACGGATTTAAAAAAAAATTACTAAATTAAGTCGAATTCAATTCGAACCGGTAGGTACTAATAAAACTAATCAGATATTTTATCTATTATCACTGAATTAAAACTACTAACCTATCCAAAATCTCGAAGTTCGGCTTATTTATTTGTACCACTGCCCTCTCTATATTTGTTTTAAAGTTTTTTTCTTGTATTTTCCTTCAAAATTTGTATTCAAATCTAATTTATATTCAATAATAATTAAAATAACTATTCAGTAGAAAGATAATAATGTACACAATATCAAATCTCTGAATTTCAACTGTGTGGTAGCTTACCAAATTAATGTAAATCAAATACCGAAATTTAAAAAAAACTAATATAATCCATTCTTTGTAATGATAGACGTTAGACTTATTCTAATGAATAAAAGCAGAGGCTCAAGTCTTTAATATGACTTAGAAAAAATTGTATTATTGATACAAATTGGCAGAGCTACACTCATTCAAACACAACCACTTTAACTTGTTCTATAGGGCAAGTGAATGTAACAATGCTGCATTTTTGTTTTTTTTTTATCAACAAATTCAAATAACGAAAATATGAAGAAAACGCTTTTCGTGAAATTTTCGTAATTTGTAGAAAAACTCATTTTTCTCAAAAATGATTCCTATAATTTTGATTAAAAAAATCCTGGTCATTTTTTTATAAGTCCTATCGATAACTGAAAACCATTTTTCTTAAAAACCGTTATTAACTGTAGGTACCTGCCATAGAACCATTTTTTTTAATTCTGAATTTCTCCTTCATGACTCAATCAATTTCAACCGTTTTTTTTATGAAAGCTTTTAAGTTGCCATAATAATGTTTTTTAAAAAAAAAATTTTTAATTTGTTTTTTGAAAAATCATTTTTTCGCAAACTAACTACTCAAATTTTTTTTCCAAAATTTAGTTTTTAGATGTTGATATAGTTATAATATCATAAAAATGACATACCAATTTTTTATTATAAAAGTCCTTACAAAATTTTATATCGAACAAAAAAAATATTTTTTTTTTTTTAACTGCTGTAACTTCTGCTGCTGTATTTTCAATGTTTTTTCTAAAAATGTAAAATTATAGAAGAAATCAAATTGAATACTTTGTTTTGAAGTTAAATTCATTTAAGAAGCTGTTTTAGTCATTTGAAAATGGAATTTTATGCTTTTTTTTTCTAAAACTGAATTTACAAATTTTTAATTAAAAAGGCTTAGCAAATATAGTCAGTTTATCTATAAGAGCAAGTACGTGCGATCTAGTCGTGCAATTTATTAGCTTTTGGTTATCTGATGTGTGTAGTATTGAAATATATACACAAAAAAGAAAAAAGAAAAATATTTTTCTTAAACGGGTACACTTTTTGAATTTAAAAAAAAAAAACAAAAATTTAATTTAGTTCTTAGATTTTGATAAATAATATCTTAAAAATGATATATCAATTTTTTTTGACAAATCGTTTGAAAAATTTTTAATATAAAAATAAATAAAAAAAAAACGGCTCTATAGATTTTTCAAAAAAAAATTCTAAAAATTTATCTTAATAAAGTTTAATCAAAATCGTTAGAGCCGTTTTCGAGAAAACTCGAATAACTCAAAAATGTTGTATGGGAGGTACTCGTTGTGGATAGATGAGATATTCAAAAACAAAAAAAAAAAAAACTATTTAAAAATTACATAAAAATTATCTGTACCAAATGTGAAGAAAATCTGTCCACACGTTTGGGCAGTGGAAATGTGTACAGATGAACTCACGTACGCACAAACACACAGAGGCACAGACCGACGGACGCGACGGACGGCATGGCGAAAACCACTTTGTTAGTCTTCGCCATCATCGTAATATTGGTTTTGATAAAAAAAATTTTTGACACGCAATCAATACATACTTGCCCTAAAGAGCAATTAAAAATAGATTCTCTTATAAAAGTTAATTGTTCTATTGTGGGCCTGGCCTTAAAACGGGAGATGATAATTTGTGGCATTTCCAAAGCCAACATCACCATTGACTTTTCTAGTTATAAATACATTTTTAAGAATTTTATAATATTACCGTTAGCGCGATAAAAATGCTATTATAACGGAGTTTTAAGCAAGTTTTAAGCGCTTAATATTAGTCTTAAGTAGGAAAAACTTTTTTATTCTAACCGAATTTACTGGATTAATTAATGCTAAAAAAAATTATTACAGAATCAAGGATTTCTTTTTATTTACTCCAGGAAATAATCAGATCTAATTCCGAGATGATATATTTTCACGGAGTATTAAGAATAAAAAAAAAGTACGGAGATTACAATGGAATTTTTTTAAAGTTTAATCCATTAAATATAATTACGAGTATATTAAATTCGTTTAGAAAAAAAAAAATACAAAATTCATTAAAAACGTATGTTATTTTTAAAGCTCAAAAAAATATTCATCATTTCGATTATTCTATTTACTTAGCAAAATTATTTTCATAATTCAAGCCCTCATACTTTTCGGGATGTTCAAAAACTGTTTTGTAACATTACCCCACTTTACCCTAACTTCCGGATGGAATTTGGAAAAAATCATCCGTTTTATCGGAATCTTACATTATACCACCTATCTATTTTTGTATTTTATATTTTTTCTATCACTTATATAATAGTTTAGAAAATGAATCAGTCAAATTATCAATAACAATGGCTAACTTCTGTAATTTAATAAATTTACTGTGTGAAAAATAAAAAAAATAAACTCAGTATACAATGTAGGTGTTTTGTTACTGTTTACCTATTTATAGTATGTCTATGAAAAAAAAAAAAATAAAAACAGTTATAATGGGCTGAAAAAGTCTGTGTGTTATTACTGGCCGAATATTTTTATAAACGCCCCGGTAAAAATGTATAACTTTAAAAATGTGTTTCAGGTTTTAATCAAAACTATTTTGTTGCAGGCAAGAGGAGCGGAGGAGGTGTCGGTAAGAGGAATGGATAGGAAAAAGGATAAGGTAGGAATTTGGGTAAGGAAGTGTTTGGAAAGGGTAGTTGGAATGTTAAGTTCCGGGGACGGTCTGCTTGCATATGCACGGCATTAGCTCGTCGGATGGGGGGGATCTTGCCCCTGAAACCTAACCTCGCCTGCAAACAAAAACACATATCAGGCCAAGAAAACTAGAACAAAAATGATTTCGGACTAGAAGGACTTCGGACGGAATTTTGTCACCCCAAGGGCACTGCGATGTTGTTGCAGTGAGGCCGTTACCTACCCTGCCATAGGAATCCGGCCATTTTGGATTCCCCCGATATAATGGGTTTGAGTTATTATAAGGTTTCTCGGAAACAGCTCTAACGATTTTGATTAAAGTTTTTGATAGAATTTTTTTTTCAATATTAATGAACGTTACTGATCAGGAAAAAACGCTTTGCTACCAAATTTTTGAAAATCTTTACAGTTTAATGTTTCTACTGTAGGTACTGTAGTGGTTTCGGCTAGGGCAGAACCACGCATTCTCCATTTTTATAAGAAAATGTCATACTTTTATTGTAAGCTCGTGTTCAATTTATTTTACGAGTCTTAAACTTGCCATATACTTAGTCAATATCGCAAGTAAAAATTGAACCAACATAATATCTTTTAAAACAAAACTGTAGGTATGTGTTGGATTGACTTAAAAATGAAAATAAATGCCAAATGCGAATTCAAAATAATCTTTTGAGAAAACAAAAAAAAAATGCTGAGACAAAAATACAGTTTCTAAACCATTTTGTCCGACATAATAAAAAAGACATTCCTCTCCTCCTCATGTGCGCACCGGGCTAACTTCACCGCATTTTCTTATCAGCTTCTTTGAAATCATAAATTACCACCTCGAATAGTTATAGTTGTTGTCTGTGACTGTGGCCAGCCAAGGGACACTCCTAATTTCGTACAATTTAATTGCATTCGACATGCATTCCGACACCATGTGCCCATGTTGCACTCTCGATGTATCTATAAATACTGTGCTTTTTTTTTGTTGTTGTTAAAGGCGTGTCGCATGCATGCGCAGCATTAAAACCCCGGAACATTTCCCTCTGTTTGGTGCAATAAACACGGGGAAAATAAATAAAAAAACAAGAGCAAGCTCATTGCATTTAATTTCACGATAAGACGACTGACTCGCGCAAAATACTTCTAGCAAACTTTTTCGTTCACGGCTAATTGAAACCTCCCACAGACGCGCTCATATGATCACCCAGCGACCCAACTTCACATTTTATAGACGTTATAGGTTAGGTATAGGTTTTTTTTTTTTTTTGTAGAACCAATTGCCCAACAAGAACGAAACAAAACCTCCAGAATGTGAATTAATAGAGTGAAATCTGAAATCTTTGGACTCTATGGTGGAACGAAAACAACAACAAAAAAAAAATCGACTCATTCCAAGGCTAACATGTCGTAAATTGCCGCCAGAATTAGCCGGACGTAGGTATAACAGATAGATCGGAGTTTCTTTATGCATAGTCTGTTTCTACCCCAAGCTTGGAAGTGAGAAAACAACAAGACACTGTCTAGCGCGCGCAGCTATCCGTAAGTATATAGCCGTATCGCACAAGGGAATTAACATTTCCCCCTTTCGCCAATTTGTGTGTTTTGCGTCTGTCTGCGCTCTCTCGCGTCGAAACAGCGAACTATTCACCCACTCCACTTAATCTTTTATATAAGCCTGGCTCTGACTCTTAAGTGGCCATATGCCGTTTGTTTTGGTCTACCTATAGAGGTGTTCGAACTAAGCTATACACATAATATGCCATTGGTATGGTATAACCTTCAAAATGACTTAAGTCATCTATAGAACGGGACAGACACACTGGTTGGGCTTTATTTCTAATGTTGCAACTCTCGAACAACACAACTTAGACATTGTTTAAGCGTAGCAATAATTCTTGTACGACGACGACTGGCTGCGGTAGTTATCGTGATATGCCAGTCAAACCTTTATTACTGTTGTCTGTGATGGTAAAAGCTACAACTGCTGCCAAGGCTGGATCACAAAAGATTGGTTTACAATAATGATGAAGTTGCTTGGAATCAATTTGGCGCCTTATAAGGAAAAGGGCGTCAAGTCGTTGTGCTACGACTAGTTGACGGAGAACGATGGATTAGTGACAGAATCTCTCAACCATTCTATGTGTGAGTGTAGTTAGCAGGAATGGAGGGCCTAAAATTTTCTGCCGGTTCCGATCGGCTAGTTGAGATGTACCTTTCATGACAAGAAGATTTTGTAGTCTTGGAGGCTTTTTCGGGAATTCCTTGGAAAAGGCAGTACCCCTGGAAAAAATCAATGCGGCAAAGGCTGGGAATTTAACTCAGAACTGTGGCGTGATAGTAAATCGCACTAACCATTACCCCAAGGGGTACACAGAGTGACACTGCTGAAAGGCAGCAATTCGGCAGAGGTGTTGGGATTTCCAAGGGATTTCAACCTTATAGTGGCATACCGGCTAAACCTCCAAAAGTATCTCGACGATCACCCCCTCGGAACGACTTTCATATTACTTCAAGGGCGGTCCTGTTGTAGCACCCATTTTGGGCTCAATCTGTCTCGCGCATCTGCTCTTCCTTTCATCCTTCTGAAAAGCTGGTTGGCATATGTGCAGACCTTGCTAGAGTTTTGTTCGCTGGCCAGCATCTTTTCGACGATGTTCTCCGGAGTGATGATTCCGATGTTTTTCTCCAGTTCTTCTCTTTCGGATTCCCATCTGCTGCAGGCGAAGAAGGTATGTTGCGAGTCATCTTCTTGAGAGTCCTCATACTGGCAGGCTGGACTGCTCGTTTAACCGATCCTGTGGAGAAAGGCGTCGAAGTGTCCGTGGCCGGTGAGTAACTGGGTGACGTAGTAGTTAACCTCACAGTGTTCCCGGCCCTTCCACTCAGCCACATTCCTGATCAGCCTCGCCGTCCTTCGTCCTCTGCTTTCCGAGCTCCAATGCTCTTGCCACTTCTGTTCCGTCAGCTGTTTAGCCTCCTCGGATGCCGCTTCCACTACCATTTCCGCTTTTTTGTCGTAAACGTACTTCCTTTCTGTTGCTAGTAGATCGATAGGGGTCACTCCAACGACTACAAGAACTGCTGGTTCCGACACCGTTCGGTAGGAGCTGGCCACTCGTAGAGCTCAACATCTTTGCACGGCCTCCATCTGTTTCCGGTACTTCTCCTGCTTTAGTGCGTCCGCCCAGATTTCGCTGCCGTACAGAAAGACGGAATGTGTTGTCGCCATCAGTAACCTTCGCTTACTGGTTGTTGATCCCCCCACGTTAGCCATCAGCCTGCTCAGTGATGTGGTTGTTTTTGAGGCTCTTTCCACTACTGTCTTTATTTGTTGCCAGTAGGTCAGCTTTGTGTCGAGTCTCAATCCCAAATACTTCACCGCGCACCGCACTGCTTCTTATTGCTTCAACCCCAATTTGGAAGTCGATTTGTGTCTAAATCCTTTTCCGCGTCAGAAGGACTATCTCAGTTTTCTCCGCGACTAGGCTGAGTCCATGCTCTTCAGATTTTGCTTCTGCCATTTTTTTTAATATTAGTAAGATCTATACAAATATCCCCCAATCTCACGACACGCCCCCAATTTCGACTTCGGCCGGAGGGATTTTTTCTTAACTAGCCACAGGGCTGTCGATTCCTCCAAAATGTACCATTCCACCTTATGGCGTTGATTTCTCGTCGAACCTCGTTGCAAATATTGGTTCTCCTTTTCTCCGAACCTTGTCTTAGAAACCATTTTTCTATTTCTTTGTTGGGCAGTGTAGTCGGGCCCTCATACATAAATTGAAAGAAAAACAAAAAGAACCAGCCCTGACTTCGAACTCTACTTTCAGTTCAATCTATAGCTTATTAGGTGATTTAAAAAGTGATCCAGCTTCAGTAACAACAACAAAAAAAAACGTCAGAATCCAGGAAAGAATTTTTTCTAATATTTTATACAAATTTTAACATTTCCATAAATTGCTTGCAACATGCCTCCTGATAAATGTTACAATTGATTGTGCTAAACGGGTGACACACGATGGCTTACATCTATAAACTATATAAACTTATGCAAACCAAATGCGAAAGATTAAAAAAACAACTCTAACTTGAACCTACCTATCTTTTTTCCTACAGCTTATAACTGGTGTTTTGTGTTTGAAATTATATAGAAAACAAGTAAGCAGTAAAGTAGAAAAAACTTAAAAAAATCACTCACTATTTTTTTAGACTTGCAAATTTATTGGTCACGAATGTGTAGTGTACGCTAGCGCGCAACAGTTTCGCCGCATAGTTGCGCACGCTTAGCATTTGCTTCAGAACTGATGGAGTTGGGGCATTAATGCGCGATCGCGTTTCAATTTATTGCCGCTAAGTGTTGTTATCTTTAAAGATCAAGTATTATATAGAGAGATCTTAAGGTTCGATTTCAATTGATCATGAAGTTGTTCTGTACGTTTCCACAGTGATGGTGGAAGCAACCAACTTTCTGGTTTTCGATATATCTAAATGTTGTGCAATTGCGATTTATATTTGTCAGCTTTGCAAAGTGCTTGTAGCGTGCAGAGTTAAATAAGTATGTCTACCAGCTTTGAAGAAAAAAAAAATAAGTCCGACAAAGTGACGACATTTCAAGGCTGTGAGAGAGTATGCAAATTAAACAACACAAGAAGTAAACAAACAACAAAAAAAAACAAAAACGGGACTTGTTTATTTGGCATTTATAAAATAAAATTGGTACTGGCAGATAAAATCAATCAGCAGGACTGTTTACTGTGGTAATGGGTCATGGCAATTACTTGACAAATTCATCATTAACACGATACCTCTGCCTAAGTTGCTTTATGTGAGGAGAATTTTTTATGTCCAATTAATGCAAATTAAAGACAAATTTAAAAGGCTGTATTAAATACGTTAAATGGGAGTATAGTTGCGGCTTGCGGGTATATGTAAAAGCATGCATTAACAGCTTTTGAGGACATTTCAGGGAAGCTAAATTATTAAACGTAATACTGCTAAAATATTAACTGGAAGTTATTGCAATTGGTTCAATTATGTAATTGAATTGGTAAGTTCTACCATAATCTCCACTTTTTGACTAAACTGCCTAACTGATTGGGGTGACTGAACTGACTGAACTGACTGAACTGACTGAACTGACTGAATTGACTGAACTGATTGAACTGACAGAAATGACTGAACTGACTGAACTGACTGAACTGACTGAACTGACAGAACTGACTGAACTGACTGAACTGACTGAAGTGACTGAACTGACGGTCCTGACTGAACTGACTGAACTGACTGAACTGACTGAACTGACTGAACTGACTGAACTGACTAAACTGACTGAACTGAC
The DNA here is from genome assembly GCA_948107695.1 of Meliscaeva auricollis. NCBI lineage: Eukaryota > Metazoa > Arthropoda > Insecta > Diptera > Syrphidae > Meliscaeva > Meliscaeva auricollis. Next base: position 26,059,973 of record OX403619.1, on the reverse strand, counting down.
TGAACTGACTGAACTGACTGAACTGACTGGACTGACTGAATTGACTGAATTGACTAAACTGACTGAACTGACTGAACTGACTGAACTGACTGAACTGACTGAATTGACTGAACTGACTAAACTGACTGAATTGACTGAACTGACTGAACTGACTGGACTGACTGAATTGACTGAATTGACTAAACTGACTGAACTGACTGAACTGACTGAACTGACTAAACTGACTAAACTGACTGAACTGACTGAATTGACTAAACTGACTGAACTGACTGAACTGACTGAACTGACTGAACTGACTAAACTGACTGGACTGACTGAATTGACTGAATTGACTAAACTGACTGAACTGACTGAACTGACTGAACTGACTAAACTGACTGAACTGACTGAACTGACTGAATTGACTGAATTGACTAAACTGACTGAACTGACTGAACTGACTGAACTGACTGAACTGACTAAACTGACTGAACTGACTGAATTGACTGAACTGACTAAACTGACTGAATTGACTGAACTGACTGAACTGACTGGACTGACTGAATTGACTGAATTGACTAAACTGACTGAATTGACTGAACTGACTAAACTGACTGAATTGACTGAACTGACTAAACTGACTGAATTGACTGAACTGACTAAACTGACTGAACTGGCTGAATTGACTGAACTGACTGAACTGACTGAACTGACTGAACTGACTGAATTGACTAAACTGACTGAACTGACTGAATTGACTGAACTGACTAAACTGACTGAATTGACTGAACTGACTGAACTGACTGAATTGACTGAACTGACTGAACTGACTGAAATGTCAGACCGAACTGACAAAAAAAACAAACACAATAGTACAAAAACATTCTACTGACCAGAGGACTGAAACCAGTCAAAATTACTGCAGTTAATTAACTTTTAGTCAATTAACTGCTGTCATTAATGTTCAGTTAGTATTTTAGAAATAACTGCTGGCTGTAGTTTAACAGTCGAAGTACTTTTGTATGTTAAAAAAACTTAAGAAATTAGACTTAACTGCAGTGCCGAAAAGACTGCTGTTTTTTCAATTCTGCTATCTACAGCGGTCGCAGTTTTGGTTAATGGTGTAACCATGAATTGTGTTTTTCTATACGAAGTCGAAATCAAAAAATAATTTTCCAACAAACGAAAAGTCGTTTGACGCAAACGATTCCTTCTTCTTCAAAAGTAATACAGTTCATGTCGAAATGACAAGATGCTGGCTTCGTAAATTATATAAGAGTGGTTGCTGGTTCCATTACCAGTGTTTTGCTGACTTCCAAACGAATTCTCCAACTTCCTGCAAACGAAGTCGAAAAATTATTCCGCAAACGAAAAAGTGGTTTGGGCATTTTTTTTGTTTGCTGCAAAACTATTTGTTCTCTCATTTCATTTTACAACTTAAGGATTGCACAAACCAAAGTTTTGCCCTATCGCACGACACGACAATGGTAAAATTTATTTACATAGCGTGATATGAGAGTTCCCACACCAAATAAGTAAGACAACCATGCGTCGACGTAATGACGAAACCTTTTTCTTTCAAATCACCACAAATGAATGTTTAACTTTCTCGTCTACCCATTATATCCAATTAAAAACAATTCGACGAACAATTAAAAACTTCTGACGTCATTAACTGCGGCAAACTGCAGCCATAAATAAAGACGAAAGAACAAATTTCTATCTTTTATTTATTACCACTGTTGATTACCAACATTATAGTCAAATATTAAATTCACTTTCGCATTAATCACTTTGTTAATGGAAAAGTTTCTATATGTGGTCTTATCTATCCGGCCTTCGGCCGGCTGCGGCGCGCCGCGCGGTTCACGGTAACAGTGATGGAATTAACGCAGCACTACAACCATGTAAAACCGCCTTCAATCATTTTGGATATTGAATGCAATAAAGTTGGTAATGCCCGCAATTTATTACTGCCGAACGCGCTCGCATCGCTAATTCAACAACAACTGGCATCTCTTTATATGGACAAATCAGTCTACCCAGCATTATCAAGCTTTAAACACACCACCTCGAACTCTTCTTCTTGCTTCTTCTCACACGAATCTCCCAACTCGATCATATAAAAATTCATTTTCACTCGATTCGCGCCTAATCCGCGCAGCAATTAAAAACCAATTCTCTATGCCAAAAACTGAGTCGAACACATAAAATGTGATTTTATGTCTGACTCCGGGGTGATTTGTTTCTTTGGTCTGCCAGTAGTAGTTGGTGGTGGTGATGCGCCATCATGCAACATCATTTTGTTTTTGGGGACATTAACTTGACCGCTTGCGGCTGGACCGTCATCAGAGCAGCTCTGGTCAACCAAATGCCGAGAGACAGAACAGGACATCAGGACTACCTCTATACTATATACAAATGTAATTCGAAAATTCGGGCGCTAATTTCTGTTTATAACCCTCAGAGTCGTAAATTAAATTAATTTTAATGTTTGGTGCAATTACTGTCCAAAGGATTAATTACAAACACACCACCATTAGTTCAAGCGACTACTGCACTGTATTCTGGATGCATTTTCGTCAGCGAGCACAAAGGTGAGGGAGGCTAAAATGGATTGGTTTTAATGCTGGAATACCGGGTAGATCCTGCGTAAGAGGACTTTAATGTTCCGTAAAATGGAAATTGCTATTCTCTGAGGTATTTCGCATGAACTTGCACATCTAACGCACTTGCAGATTTATTGGTTATTCAAACGATAAAATTCAACAAAAAAACAGGAAGGAGATTGACTTACACAATGTGCGGTCTTTTAATGTGTGTTTTAATTTTAATTTGAAGCTATAAAAAAGCATATGGAATTTTCAATCCGCACAACAGTTAGCACTTAATTAAAAAAAATATTTTATTCAAATAAAATGTTCATTTCTACAACAACACAATTCACTGAAATCTGGGGTTTATTTTGTGGGGTCTTATTCCATACATCTCAGTGTCCTGCGTATCTCATTGATACAACATATTGTAGACTAGGGTTATTCAAAGAAAAGATCCTTCCGGTGAAATGAAAGTCAATTTAGAAAAAAGTGTCAAAAATGCTTGATATTTTCAAGAAACAATCTCATACCTATACAAAATCACATTCACTTTTCTTCGTTTTTTAGAAGGCTAAAATAATTTGAGTTTTTGAGCAAAATGACTGCTTATTCAATCTATTGATTTTATTTTATTTAACTAAAATAAATGAGCGAAAGTATTTTACTTGCGATAAAGGTACTGTTGGGCAAGTTTAGGATTCGTAAAAAAAATCGAACTCGAAATAACAATCAGACATGTCATTACGATAATATAGAGAATGCCAAAAAAATGAGTCCCGCAATTCTGTCTGTGTATTCCTCGAGCTACAGTCTAAGCCGCTTAACCAATTTTTTTTTAAACTTGGTGTTAAAGGATCATTGATGATTCCCTAGGGGTTAAATTGAATTTTTTTTTAGCACCAAATCTAACGGTACCTGCCATATAACCATTAAGGAAAAGTTAAAGCTCTGAGGATTTTGATTAAAATTTTTGTGTCTGCTTTTGTTAGCACAATTCAAAGAAAAATCCACCGTGATTTGCATTAACAAATGAAATGAAAATGCGAAATTACAATAATAATTGAAGGGTAAGTCAGTGGTTGCGTATATTTTTTCAGTAGGTGATTTGGGAATAGAATCACTAACTGGCAACTTTTGTAAGAAAAAAGCTCTCCCATAAGACCTGTACTGACAATTTTTGTTGGACCGAGTATAGAATCTAGTATCAGAATCACTCTTCTATGCACAGTTTTTAAAATGTTGAATTCTTAGCTTCCCAAAAACACAGTTTTTGTGATAAAGACAGATTTTATTTTCACAAACAAGACCAAATTTTTGGCAAAACTATCGATGCGCTGACAACTAGTCTGAATTTATTTAAGGTATAAATTAGTTATTCGGGCTTAGAAAACATTACATAAAACATGTTCTTGTTTCATATACTTAATGAAATCTTTCATTACCCAAAACATCACGAAAACAGTCGTTTTAGGAACTTCTATTTTTAAATAGAAACCATTTTTTTAAAAAACCGTTATTAACGGTACCTGCCATTGAACCGCTCTTTTAAATTCTGATTTTCTCCTTCATGAATCAATCCATTTCAACCATTTTTTTTACATGAATGCTTTTAAGTTGCCGTAATAATATTTAGTAAAAACAAAATCGAAAATTATTTTTTTTTGGATTTTTAAAAAAAGTTTAAAATTTTTTTTTTGTAAAATAATTTTTTCGAAAACTACTCAATATTTTTTTTCAAAATTTAGTTTTTAGATGTTCACAAATAATATCTTAAAAATGGCATACCAATTTTTTTTTAATAAAAGTCCTTGCAAAATTTTATATAGAAAAAATAGTTTTTTTTTAAAAAACGGTTTTCAATTTTTTTTTTCTAAAAATGTATCATTGTAGATGAAATCAGATTGCATACTTCGTTTTGAGTTAACATTCATTAAAGAAGCTGTTTTAGTCATTTGAAAATCGAATTTTATGTTTTTTTTTTTTTTAATTTTTTTGTTTTAAACTGCATTTGCAAAATTTTTAATTAAAAAAAGCTTAGCATGTATAGTAACTTTATCTATAAGAGCAAGTACGTGCGACCCAGTCGTGCATTTTATTTAACAATGTTTTCTGCAATAAAATCTAACTATTTTTGAAGAGATAGAAATTTTTCACATTATTTTTGAGGTTATATAGACAAATTTTCGTAAAAAAGAATGTAGATCTTTTTACTACCTAAAACTCTTGCAGTGATTTTTTTTTTGCGATAGGTGGTCTATTTTTTTAATAGAAAAAACGTGATTTCCGTCACCCATCCCACTTTTTCGCCCACCCACCTCCTTTCCACCAAATTGTTGATGTAAATTTTTTGTTATTTCATTTTTATCCAGACCATTTTTTTTATCCAGAACCGCGGTACCAACTAACAATGAGTTTTTCAAGGCAGTTTTATGCTGTTTTTTTCTCGTGACTGTGAGTGAGTGTCCCTACTCTCTAATAGATACATTCTGCCTTACCCCACCCTTCCCGATGACCAACTTAAAACTACGTACTAAACTTAGGACTTTGCTTCCAAGTTGTTTTCCTTTTCAAACCTATTTTGTAATGTTATTGGTTTTGTTGTTCTTTTCCTGCATCAAACTTCTAAGAGAGAAAGTTACCTCCCATCATCATCGCACTGAAAACCCACATCACACCACACCACACACAACATAAATGTGCATTGTCATTGGTGTCCTGATAAAATGACAATTAAATTGAATTTCCTTTTTGTTTAAGCTTACAGCCTCTTAAAAATTTACGAACAATAATAATCAAAGCAATAAAACCAAACAAGCAACAAAAAGGACATCGATGATCGTCTATAAGGATTATTACCCCAAAATGGAAAGCCTTTCAGTTTCCCGACTCAATTCAAGAGAGGGGTCAATGTTATCACCACATTGCTGTATGCGATTCGTATAAGTATTCCTCTCAACAAAAAAAAAAAAACACACACACTCTTATGTATGATGCTCTTAAGCAAACAATCTGAGTCCAGACAATGCGCTTTGAGCCTACTCTATTCCATTTCTATGGGGGCTATAACATTTTATTGCCATTTGATACAGAACCCAGCATCTCTCTATGCGCAATTGTTTCAAAAACAGTTTCTACTTCCTCTCTTTTTGGTCGGAGGTTCAAGTATTATTCGAGACCGGATATGACTTGGCTAAAATAATCGCATATGGCTGTGATGTCCTTAATATTTTTCTCTTTTTTTTTTTTGCAGGACTCTCATCCGCAATGGAACATCTGCATTTTATTTCTTTGACTGGCATAGAAAATAAAAATGCCCCCAAACAATATAACCTACCACGAAAATAGAAAATAGAGGCTCAAAGGACCTTCGCATCGGACTATGACGATTATACGTCGACGAGGTGGTTTTTTAATGGCTCTCCCATGGTAATCTCAATCTCTTTGTCTGATGATTTCTGATCTATTGTGGCAATCCTGTGTTTTATTGATATCTCCTTGCAAGGAGTGTAGGGATATTAATTCAAGATGTGACCAGGAATTGATTTTTTTTTTTGTTTTCGAAGATATTTTCTTTTGTTTTTTTTTTCTATCGATCCTTCACCATAAAAGTAAACCTAAAGCAAATCTGCATAGAAAAAGAAAGAAAAAAAACCCTCAATTTTTATTGGTTCAATAAATTTCCCAAAAAAAAGGGGGCCAGTGTTAAACATTCAGGTGGCCCATTTCAACCCACAGACGACAGATCTATCTCCAAACATGCGAGTCCCGTTTCTGTTTGAAAAAGAAATTAAGTTTCACAAATCGTTCGCCAGTCCACTCATTTTGACCATTTTCACTTCCAAACTCTCCATGGGTCACACACACATATACGAAAGAGTGAACAAATGCAGGTACAGAAGAAAAATAAGAAAAATAAAAATTCAGAAAAACACAAAACAAATTTTCAAATAAATTTCCCATGGAAAACATTCGCTAGTAACGCGTTTCCTATAACCGTTGTTGGTCGAATAGTATTATGTGTCCCCCTTAAAGTCTGTGTTTTGTGCCACATTTCATGGAAATTACGACTTCAATGTGACTTGACTATGCTTGTGTCGATGACTACAACGACGGTGACGGTGACAGTGACGGAAACGGCAACGCGACGACTAACTTGGAGAGCTCTTAATTTGTTTTTTTTTAGCCAAAGACTCAATAACTGTGTTAAGGTTTGTTTTTGTTTTTTTTTGCGTGACTTCGTTTTTGTTGCTTGTGAAGTGACTTAGACAACAAACGATTGTAAGAGTTTAAGCCTTAAGCTGCAATTCGAATAGTGCAGACATTAGACTGACCAAATAAGGATGTGGAACAAAAATATTATGTAGGGAAACAATTTAAACTGGGTTCATTGGAATAGATTGGATTTCGATATATGTACGTATTGGTCGTGTGGCAAATTAATAGATGGCAGCACATTATTGTGCGGGGCAGCTTAATTTTATGAGACTTTTCTATAATGGGTTGAGTGGCAGGATAATAATTGGTGTGTGTGTTGATATTGAGGGAGATAGATTGTTTTGGAACATGATTTTTTTATTTGTTTTACCAATTTGAGCTATGACAGAAATTTTGTATGAATAACTCAAATGCGGAGGATATACCCACATTCAGAGGCTAAAGGCTTCTTATAAGAGTACTACTAGATAATATGAGTGGCCCAGAAGACAAAATTGTAATTTTCCGCACACACATGATGTATGTCAATTAAAGCGATTTTTCCAAAATATTGTTTAGATTTTTAGATTTTACTTGCGATATGGGTACCATACATCAAGTTATGCATTCGTACACAAAAAAAAGGTTGAAATAACAATCAAACATGACATTACGATGATAGAGAATGAGAAAAAAGTGGGTCCGACAATTCTGTATGTCTGTCTGTCTGTCTGTCTGTATGTATCAGAGACCACAACCTAAATGAATGGGTCGATTTTCTTTAAACTTGGTATGTGGCGTTTTTTGGAGAATATCCCCAGACGTTTTTTTGAATTTTTTTTTTGGACCCCAAATAACGGTACCGGTCTTAAAAAAACTCATTTTTCTCAAAAACGGTGCCTACGATTTTGATTAAAAAAATCATGGTTAGTTTTTTAGATAAGGTCTGTCTTTAAATGGAAACCATTTTTTTAAGTTGCCGTAATAATATTTAATAAAAAAAAATTTGAATTTTTTTTTTGTTTTGAAAAATCATTATTTCGAAAACTACTCAATATTTTTTTCAAAATTTAGTTTTTAGATGTTGATAAATAATATCATAAAAATGACGTACCAATTTTTTTTATAAAAGTATTTGGAAAATTTTATATAGAAAAAAAAGTTTTTTTTTAAAAACGGCTCTAATGATTTTCAATTTTTTTTTGTAATTTAATGTATCATTGTAGAAGAAATTATATTCCACACTTCATTTTGAGTTAAAAAAAAAAGTCATTAAAGAAGCTGTTTTAGTCATTTGAACATCGAATTTTGTGCTTTTTTAAATTTTTTTTTCTAAAACTGCATTTACAAATTTTTAATTAAAAAGGCTTAGCATATAGAGTAACTTTATCTATAAGAGCATGTTCGTATGACCCAGTCGTGTATTTTATTAAGTTTGTCCGACAATGTGAAATACCGAGGAAAAAACGTGTAAAATAAGTGTTGAAAATCAAGGAATAAAAAAGCATGGAAATTCATAGAAAAAAAGCGTTGTGTGCTAAATTTCATTCACAAATATTCCGCGATTTTATCCACGGTATTTTGTGTTTTGAACCGTGCTTGTCCGTGTAATTTTGTATATTTTTCGCGACTTTTCATGCTTTGTTCCTCGAATTTTTTTTGCATTTCTTTTCATGGTACTAAAAACTTTTGTCATGAGCTCCCTTGCTATGAGGTATTTCACGATCTTTCATCAGTAATTTCGCTCTTTTTCCCGAGGAATTTCACAGTATTCTCATATTTTTCTTTACTCTGCGATTTTGTTTGTGTTTTCTGAAGTATTTTACGCTTTTTTCTGAGGTAGCAAGCACTGTTTTCATGACTTCCCGTGCGGTTAGTGTTTAAAAGTTTTTTCATTACTTCACCAGTATTCTACTACACTCCACGGTTTTTGCAACAAATATTTTTTTGCGGCTTTTTACACATTTTACAGCGAGTTTACACGCTTTTCTCTTCGACTTTCTTCGCTATTATTCTTTATTTTACGTTCCTTCTCGTGGAACTAAACACCTATTTTCCACGAGTATTCCTAGACTGTTTGAAGTTAACCCAACTTTTTATGAAATTGTTATTTTTGAAAGTTGTTCCAGGTTGTTCTCGATTTTTAGCGGAATGTTCCAATTTTTTTTCGAAAAATATTCAAAAATTTGGGGTTTTAGACCTAAGAAACCGTTTTTGAATCAGCTCCCCTTTTCCCGAATATTTAATTTTTGAAAGTTGTTCCGTGTGTTTAGTACGTTGTGTCACTGTCAAACAGCTTCAGTTTGGTTTGCAATTTAACTATGGATCGTCTTACAAATGAACAGCGCTTGCAAATTATTGAATTTTACTATCAAAATTCGTGCTCGGTTCGAAATGTTCATCGCGCGCTGCTTCCATTTTATGGTCGGCATTCTCGACCTTCTGAGCAGTCTATTCGGAAGATTGTGACCAAATTTCGCACCAAATTTACTTTGTTGGACATTAAACCACCAACTGTGCGTAGTGAAGAAAATATTGCGCCGTATCAGCTAGTGTGACAGAAGACCTCGCATTGTCGATTCGGCGCCGTTCCCAGCAGTTAGGCCTTTGTCACAGCACTACGTGGAAAATTTTGCGGAAGGATTTTGGAGTAAAGCCTTTTAAGATACAGCTGGTGCAAGAACTAAAGCCAGCCGACCTACCACAACGCCGAATTTTTGGTGAATGGGCTCTTGGAAAGGTGGCCGAGGATCCGCTTTTTTATCGAAAAATTGTGTTCAGCAATGAGGCTCATTTTTGGAGTGAAGATCAGCCAGAAGCATTGCAACACCTACCAATGCATCCCGAAAAAGCCACTGTTTGGTGCGGTTTATGGGCCGGCGGCATTATTGGGCCATATTTCTTCAAAGATGATGCGAATCGCAGCGTTACTGTCAATGGTGAACGCTACCGAGCGATGATAACAAACTTTTTTTTGCCCGAAATGGAAGTTCTTGACTTGCATGATATGTGGTTTCAACAAGACGGTGCCACATGCCACACAGCACGCGAAACAATGGCGCAATTGCGAGGCGAGTTTGGTGAACAGTTAATTTCACGTTTCGGGCCGGTCAATTGGCCGCCTAGATCGTGCGATTTGACACCATTAGATTATTTTTTGTGGGGGTATGTCAAGGCTAATGTCTATAGGGACAAGCCCGCTTCGATTGACGCACTGGAAGCCAACATCCATGCATTCATTCGTGAGATACCGGCCGATATGTGTGAAAGAGTATGCCAAAATTGGACTCAGCGGATGGGCTACCTGAGACGCAGCCGCGGTCAACATTTGCATGAAATTATCTTTAAACATTAAATTGCAAGGTTCAAACTATCGATTCAAATAAATATTTCATTAATTTTTTCCAATTTTTTGTGTTTTTTTTTTTTAAAGTTCTAAGCCTCTTAAAAAATCAAACTTTACATTTAGCCATTCGACGTAGATTTTGTCGATAGAATAAAATTTATATGATAACATTTGAGTTGATTTCACAAAAATTCACACTAGCATCTTTGAAAAATTTCCGTTTGATTAATTTTCTTAAATCATTTTTTATTTCAAAGGTCGAAATTTTCAGCTGCCTCTATTGCAACTCTTAGAAGTAATATTCTAAGATCTTGTGCATTCTAACGCTAATATTTTGCCTTCTATGACTTGCCTATTACAGTTATTTTTACCTACATAAATAGCTACATGGTTGTTAAGGAAATTTGTACAGGCAGAGTTTTTTTTTTCGGTCAAGCCTTTAAAATATGCATCTTTTTTTACTAAATCTAACTTTTTTTTTTTTGAATATTTTCAAGCATAACTTTTGAGTTCTTGAGGGGAAGTCTGACCCTTTGACTCCCCCCTCCCCCCTGTGCACACTACTAACTCAGCTGTTATTTCATGTATCTGATTGGTGTCTTGAAATCCATTTTCCTATACAAATCCTTAGTACATCAGAAATGGGTGTGCCTCGTTTTCCTTGTCAAAAAAAAACTCACATTTCGCTTATGATGGCCATTTTACCATACTTGTAAGTAGGTATAGCAAACAGTTGGTAGAAGTATGTAACTATAATTAATAAAATTTTCAAGAGCCATGTACTTTTCAAAAAGATCTTTGTTTTTTGAGTTTTCAATTTATTCATTACTTTCTCAGACATAAAATTATTTCAATTTTGTACGCTTTATGAAAACTACCAGACGATAACCGAAATGCGTCAAAGCACAAAATATTTCTGTGATAAAAGGAAAGAAAAGAAAAAAAAAAAACATTTTCAAGCTCCCGCCAGTCAAAAAAATTAAAAAAAAAATATCATGAAGTCCTTGTATTTAGTTATATCGGGTTCACAAAAAAAACTGAATACTTGCATCCCTGGCATTCAGTCGAAGCATATTTTTCATCAAAAAATTCCCATTCCCATTGCCATGCTTGAGTTATGATTTTTCTAAATCGTCCTCGTTTGTGCATTCAGGGACACTGGATTGGGTAAGGTAGGTATTCCCTTCCCTCTCCTCTCTTCTCCTTTTGTCGTTCTCCATTTAAAACAAGTCGGTGCCGTTTGTAAGGTTTTGTGTAGCTATAACGTGGCTGTGGCGAGCATTAGCTTCTGGCTGCAAGGCCATCAACTGCTATCTACTGCTTGTCTTAGAACTATATCTCGCTATCTCAAGAATTGCCCTTGTGTTGTCCAACAACAACAACAGTTGGCTAGTTCTATCTGTCAGAATGACTGTTCCATGCCCTTTTGAAGTCCCTCCCTCTGCCTCGCCACTGTGTGCGCTTTGAATAAATTATTTACGACTTGCCTTCGTTTTTTTTTTTTTTTCTAAGACGAGAACATTGCTTGCGTTTATTATTTATGAGCATAGCGTTGTTCTTCATAAAAATACATTTTTATACTTTTTTTTCCTCCTTCATCTCGAATTTATTTTTTTATTTTTTCGTGATCATTTTGACAGACAAAATATTTGCTCCGATTCGTGCAACAGTAGCATTTTTGCAACAGGTTCAAAATCCGTCAACCATTGCTATTATTTTCCTCTCTCTCTCTCTCTCCCTGTCATTGCTTTTTAAACATGAACGTTGAACAAACAAAAAAAAAAATAAAAACTAATAAAAAATTACAAAAAAAAAACAACACAAGTAAAATTCCAAAAATATCCTTTTTGAATGATGAATAATTTTATTTTTCGGTTGATATCAGATGGTTGTTTGCGTTGTTCTTTTTTTTTGAATTTTTAATGTGGAATGCATAACCGCGGAATATGTGATGACATCCAACTATGCGTTCAGAGACAAGTCTGCAAACATTACGTATAAGTGGTAGCTTCGAGTAGCTACAAAAAAAAAAAAAAAACAATTTACAAATCAAGAAATTTTTGTACGGAGAAATCATTTTGTTGGTTTATTATGTTGCGGATGGACGAAAGGATGAGTTACTGCCTGCTGTGTGTGGCTTTTGGCTTTAATAAATAAGAATGTAATGAATTCTCAAAAAAAAAAATAAAATAAAGAAAACAAAAATCATCGTCTAATATCGTTTTGTTATTTTTTTTTTTGTTTTAATTTTTATATTAAATATTACATTTTACACACATGCTTAGGCCATATTTACTCCGGGGATCGATCTTCTATATTTGAGGCTATTAGAGAGCCTTGCGGCACCGATTTTGAGCATCTTACAGTGAGAATGATAAAATGAAGACCAATTGTATAAATTTTATCAATTTTATTTTAAGACATGTCCCTAGTCCTTCGATTTTGATTAAAAAAATCGTGGTAATTTTTTTAGATAAAGTCTATCTTTTTTCAAAAACCGTTATTAACGGTACCTGCCATAAAACCGTTTTTTTTTTTTAATTCTGATTTTCTCCTTCATGACTCAATCAGTTTCAACCATTTTTTTACATGAATGCTTTTAAGTTGCCGTAATAATATTTGATAAAAAAAGTTCGAAAATTTTTCTTTTGCATTAAAAAAAAAAATTGAAATTTTGTTTTTGAAAAATCATTTTTTCGAAAACTACTCAATATTTTTATTTTTAGATGTTGAAAAATAATATCGTAAAAATGGTGTACCATTTTTTTTTATAAAAGTCCTTGCAAATTTTTTTATAGAAAAAATAGTTTTTTTAAAAAACGACTCTAATGATTTTCAATTTTTTTTTTTCTAAAAATGTATCATTATAGAAGAAATCAGATTGCATACTTCGTTTTGAGGTAAAATTCATTTAAGATGCTGTTTTAGTCACTTGAAAATCGAATTTTATGCTTTTTTAATTTTTTTTTTATTAAATTGCATTTACAATTTTTTAATTTAAAAAGCCTAGCATATATAGTAACTTTATCTATAAGAGCAAGTACGTGCGACCCTGTAGTGCATTTTATTTATAGTCAATTAATGATATTATTGGAAACAGCTAGAAATTGCCACTTCAAAAGTATCTGCTCAGAAAGCCAAGATAACTTCGGTTAGTGTGATTTTAAAATGGTTAAGTGTTTTTCTGGACAAGGAATACCAAGGACTCATAAAGGATGACAAAATCAAAATCTAAAACTCTGGTCAGAAATCTGCGTGGATTTGTAATGAGATATTTATAGTGACAGGAAGGTTTTTAAATATAAACTGCATTGCCAATTATAGTAGTTGTCGCAGTACGATGGACTGCTAGTAAGACTCCGATTTCCATTCACCATCGTAGAGCTTAACATTAAGTCAGGTCACCTGTTAACGTACTAAGTGACTAACCTAAGATCCGCACCGACACCGTTGAACGTTGAGCGAGTTTTTCCAGCAGAAGAACCGATGTGCGTGCTAGTCTCTGAGTAAAAAGGGTTACTGTAAACAATGCTTACTTGTTAGCTTACTTGTTAGCTTTGGTTGATGAAAAGTGATTGACATGAGTAAAGGTACTGTTTTAGCCTATACTAAAATATTATGGTATTCACTAGGTTAGGGTGCTATAGGCAAAGCATTGCATAAGATAGAATTCTTTTAAGCTATGAGAGCTGCTATTTTAAGAAGTTTTTCGACAACAAAGAAGCCTTATCGAGTTTTTCGAACTCAATACCCATAGTGCAAGTACTTTGGTTATCAGAAAAAGGGTTTCTCTATGAACGTTGCTCGCTTATGGCCTTATTGTTGTCGTTGGTTGATGTTAAGGCTATTGAGTATTTGTTAAAAGAAGTCACTAGAAGAGTCGTCTAGAAACGAAGCACTAAATGACTGACGATGTCTGGACTATAATAGGGGTGAACAACTGCAAAGAAACTGCTCCAGTTTCTGTTTTTCCAGTGTTGTTTCGCAGTTATGTATGACAGTGTGCATTGTACTAAATTTCACTATGGCTGGGTACTCTCATACGAATACGAATACGAGATAATTTTCACGTAATAGCTTAATTCATAAGTTTCATTTTTCATACATTGACTAACTTTGAGTTTTTCAAAGAGCCATCGATAGCATTGATAGGCGCGGATCTAGGCTTTAGCTCTCAGGAGGAGGGGGGATTGTTCATGGAGAAAAACATTCCAAACAACTTCCGAATGCTAGGAGTACCTACATGCTGTGTAAATGTGAAATACTACTGCTTTATCAAATCTAAAGCAATTTTCACATGGTTTTCTATCATCTTCAATAAAATTCATCAACTATCCATCCAAGATTTGATTCCATTTTTGTTTGCCAAAATCTGCAATATACCGGTTTAAGAAAAACTTATTTTTCTTAAAAATGGCTCCTAGGATTTCTTTTGAAAAAAAATCATTCTTTTGGGTTTTAGATGTCTATTAATATTTTCTTTTCGCCCTAGAAGTTTCATCACAAAGTAATGGCTGCCAGCAGAAAGACGGTAACGGAGAAGAAGCTAGCTCCGTCTTATCCGTTTACATCTTTCTATTCATTAACTTTACTGGTAGTTATTAGTTTTTAATGAGACTTCTAAGACGCTAACTTTTTAGTAACCAAAGTTAGCTTTCATTATCATCTTTTGGAATTGAGTGTACATTTTTTGTTTTATTGCCCCTAATTGTACCTTTGCACCAAGTTCATACTTACGTGAAGTAGCCATTGTCGCCCATTGTAGTACCATTTGCCGTAATAGTGAGAGGACTGTCACGCCATCGCCAGAAGTCTGTTTTTGATTTCCAGCCTTTGCCTCCTAGATTTTCTCCGGGGTATGCCTCTTGCGAAGAATTGACAAAGCCTCCACGAAAAGTCCATGCGAAACCGTCAGAAAATTGTAGAAAATGGTTTGAGAGAGACAGTCACTAGGCCTTATTTCTTCGTGAGCTAGTCGTGCCACAAATTAAGAAAATCCAAAAAAAGCGCAATCAGATTCAAAATTTATGGTTAGCTGAAAATTCCTCCATAATCGCACTTTTTGTGGAAAAAAAGCATGACACGTAAACAAATTTTTTTCAATTAAGTAATTAATGATGTATTTAGTTCTGATTGGGGACAAATTCCTGTGGCAGAACATAGTGCACCCACCCTCAGTCGAATTTCTTTCTATTCGTATTGCCCTCCAAGTCTAATTTTTTCGACACATTTTTGCTGTCCCGCGGAGGACTAAAGTTATTTAATGGTTTGGGTGTGAAAATTTGACTTAGAGACTGCACATACGAAAAATTAGAATCCTTAAAAACACAATCAAAGCCAACATATTTTCTAAACCCCACTGTACTAAAATATAACGATCTGAATTTGGCACAAAAACAAGTTACCCAAAATCGCAATCAAAATGTCAGTTCAAAAATTATGTTGATTCTCTTTAAAAGTTTTCGCCTCTCATTCTTGTCTGATCTGATCTAACAAAGCAATTCGAATTATTCCGCACATTCACATACAAAGACCGATGATATTCCGCAATGATGACGCACCAGACCGCCTGCAGAGAGATGCGAGATCCACTTTTTTTTTGTTTTTTTGCTTTCGGGACCTTTTAGGGCCACAAGGATGCTGCTTCAGCGGTATTCGGTTCATATAATTAATGACCGGACATCATTTTCTCGACGATTCACTTACCAATTTGGAGTAGGTATATTAATATATTTCCCATCCATAGAAAGGATATATCCTTTTTGGTCTGGTTTTCTTTTTTTTTTTGTTCGTTTCGTTCTCCAAACATAATTCCTGCAGTGTAGTAGGTATAGTTGGTTCATAATGGTGAATCTTTTATATAGTTTGGTGATTTATTTCCATTGCGGGCAATAAATTACAATTTTCTGCTGCCCGTGGCTATATAAAATCAAAACCAACGTTTTTTTTTTCTTTGTAATAATTCGCGTTGAGTTAATAAAAAGAATCAAAATTTACTTTCCAGGCGGAACGATACCAATAAAAACAAAAAACATATAATATTGGCAGTAAAGGTAAAGGGTATTGGACCGTGCACGGTTTTTCTCTGAAACCATTCACCTGTTCGAATAGGGCTTTTAATTAAACAAATCATATAAATACCAACACTACACCATGCTTCGAACCTCCAGCGAGACTCTATATAAAAATTAATACAAACAAAAAAAAAAAAAAATATATCCAAAAAAATAAATGGAAAAATCTGACAGAGTTTTTATGTCGGCAGTAAATCACAAGTTTTATGAGTCGTCTCCGATGGTGAGGGCATTTGTTTTGCAATGTGTTGACACGGAGAATGAATTCCTGGTACTGGTTCACATTGGCACGCAGATATTAAGTCATAAAAAACGACGTGGTTG
Organism: Meliscaeva auricollis; assembly: GCA_948107695.1. Lineage (NCBI taxonomy): Eukaryota > Metazoa > Arthropoda > Insecta > Diptera > Syrphidae > Meliscaeva > Meliscaeva auricollis. Next base: position 26,043,459 of record OX403619.1, on the reverse strand, counting down.
TGTGGTGTGGACTGTGGCATGGTACACGGTGGTGGTACGAATGTCAGAGAAGTGCGTATACTTAAAACGAAACCCATCTTATAGCAATGGTTTCCGGATATAAAGCGTATCAGTATAAATCTTTAAAATACAAAAACAAAAAAACTATCCGTAGGTATTTCTGTGGAAAACGTTTCAGGTTGTAAGGGTTAAGGGCTTAAAAGCAAACAAATGTGTCATCGCAGAGATATAAACAATGAATGCATAAAAGCCTTGAGCCTTGAGAACATTTTTAATGCTTTAATGTGGTATAGTGGTTCAATTAAATTTTATGAATGGATTCGGTTTTTTTAAGGACACCAATGTCCTAAGAAGTTAAGTAAGAAACTGAACTTAATAGCAATTTTTTTTTCGAACATCATTTGTGTAGGTTTTGCTTATCAAAAAACTCCACAAAATAACCACTAGTATGAAAAAAAAACCAACAAATTGATGCACTACTCCTTTTTTACTTTTTCCTTTTCAACACGACAAAAATATCCATTTTCAAAGGAGGTGTAGTTGCAGTCAATACCTTAAACCTGGCTCTGATGAATACAAAAACATCAAACGCTTTATTGAAGTAAAGTCACCAGTGCCTGAAGTGATTCCAACCATCAATGGAGAAGCGACAACGCCACAAGACAAAACAGAAACATTCGCAGCTTATTGCTAAAAAAAAACTTCGCACCAAATTCATCTGCAAATCCTGTCTTCTTAGTTGTGTAATAAGTTGAAGTAACCATCGAAAAAACTCTGTTGCTTAGAACATTCAGCGACTGCAATCTTGGAAGTAATCCAGTTAACAGTCCGAACCTGCTGAGCACCATAGAAGATATAGCCGAAATAATCGACCACTCCATGCCAAGAAATCAACTGGTTTAGATGTTGTATCAATCTTCATTCTAAAGAGTCTTCCGCAGACAGTGATGATATTCCTAACCATTATAAATACTCAATAACTGTGTCAATATCATCTGTTTCTCGTAAAAATTGAAAATTGAAAAAGTCTTGGTGATTCCAAAAAATAGTGCAAAGGACATGATCTTCAACAGTCCAACCACCCTTCTCAACAACCCTAAGTAAAGTTTTGGAAGAGCTGATTTTCAGAAGCTCAAGAAGTTTTCCATCTATAAAAACATTATCTTGTGGAGTTCGGCTTTGGTGAAAAGCATCCCACACGTCAGCAAGAAATTACCATGGCCCTCAAAAACTGCTAAGTCTCTTCACATGCCAGCGAATGAATTGAAGACCATGTCCCTAAATTCTACATACTAGCCTTTCACTAATATAAATAATATTTTTTTTCTTTCTTCCTGCAAGTTCTTCTTGCTTCTAGGAAGTTTCAAGTCAACAGTGAAGTGTAATAGAGCTGAAGTTCCTCAGAATTCAAATTTATTTTAAAAATAGTGAAAACGGCATTGGTAAAGGAAGAAAAACGTTTGGTCACTGTGGCGTATACGTACTTTTTTTTATTTCTTTTTTTGATAAATTTAATACTGCATAGGTTATTCGACGTTTTTTTTAATTTTTACTTGCAACATTGGTGTTAACAAGCAAAGTTATGCTAAGCGAATTCGGAACAACCATAATGACAATACGGTAACAGAGAGGATCAGGCCGGGGTTAAACCACAAAAGTGGGTTAGTCACACGCATCATAGACGAAAATTTATTTTTTTTATCAATCAAGTGGTTTGAAAAAAACTTTCAAACTTTGTAGGTGGTGGCGTGTTTTGCAGACTATCCCCAGCCGTATTAGATTTTATTTTTTTTTGTACCAAAAATAACGGTACCTGTCATATACTGGTTATAGAAAATCTAATTTTTCTCAAAAACGGTTCCTATGATTTTGATTAAAAAAATCATGGTTTTTTTTGGATGGGGTCTATCTTTCAACTAAAATCATTTTTTTCAAAAACCGGTATTAACGGTACCTGACATAGAACCGTATTTTTTTTTTTTAATTCTGATTTTCTCCTTCATGACTCAATCAATTTCAACCATTTTTTTTACATGAATGCTTTTAAGTTGCCTTAAAAATATTTTGTAAAAAAATTTCGAAAATTATTTTTTTGGATTTAAAAAAAAAATTTTGAACTTTTTTTTTTTAATCATTTTTTTCGAAAATCATTCAATATTTTTTTTTCAAAATTTAGTTTTTAGATGTTGATAAATAATATCTTAGAACTGGCGTACCAATTTGTTTTTTAAAGTTCTTGCTAAATTTTATATGGATAAAATAGTTCTTTTAGAAAACGGCTGTACCGATTTTCAAATTTTTTTTTTTTTAAATGTATAATTATAGAAGAAATCAAATTGCATACTTCGTTTTGAGGTTAAATTCATTTAAGAAGCTGTTTTAATCATTTGAAAACCGAATGTTATGCTTTTTTAATTTTTTACTTGCTCTATAAGGCAAGTTTTGGTTTCGTGTAACAAAAAAAAATTCGAGGTTTTAATCAAAACCAACATTACGATGATGGAGAAGTCCAAAAAAGTGGTTTTCGTCATGCCGTCCGTGCGTCGGTCTGTTCGTCTGTTAGTCTGTTTGTCTGTGCGTCTATCAGTACAGAGAGCCACAGCCTAAACGAGTTGAGAAATTTGTATGAAATTTGGTATAGATGACTTTTTTGTAGTTTCCGAGGTAGTTTTTTTTTGTATTTGAATATCTCGATTACAACGAATACCTCCCATATAACGGTTTCGAGTTATTGGATTTTTCTCGAAAACGGCTCTAACGATTTTGATTAAACTTGGTGTGTGCCATGTAATAAGTGATTGCAAGAAACCTTCGTTTTTAGTTTTTCTCAAAAAAAATCGAATAACGGATATTTGATAAACAAACTTTTCGAGAATTTTTCGATAATTTTTAGTTTTTTCCGTATATATCATTCCTGGCTCAACTGATTTCGTTCAAAACTTGTCACCAGGTTGTACTCATCATTTTAAAAAGTATTGTGTATTTAGTTTTTCAAAAAAAAAAAAGAAAAAACTTGGAAAAAAAAATTAAACAAAAAAATGAATAATACATAAATATAATAACTTTCAACTAAAGGGTTTTCCAACAAGAGGTGTTATTTTGAATAGCCCGCTATTTCGGTACCTGTCACTTTTGAAGCTGTCATTTTTTGACATTTGACAAGTAGAAACTACGCTATTAATAAAAATGGAACGATACACGCTTCAACAACGCATTGAAATTATTAAAATTCACTATAAAAATGGTGAAAATTTGGCAGAGACGGTTCGTAAAACTAAAACATTTTTGGGTCGTCGTGAAGCACCTTGTCGGACCGCAATACAGAAATTGGTGGACAAATTCGAGCTATTGGGACAAGTTAGTGATGTGAAGAATAAAACCCGTGCACGTCGCTCAAGAACAACTGAGAATATTGCTGTTGTAGCCCAAAGTGTTGAAGAAAACCCAGGTTTGTCCATTCCTCGTCGTTCTTTGGAATTAGGCATTCCACAAACGTCATTACACCGTATTTTGCATAAAGACTTCGGTCTTAAGGCTTATAAAGTTCAGTTAACACAAGAACTCAAGCCGGCTGATCATCAACAACGTCGTGTCTTTGCTGATTGGGTCCTTGAAATGCATGAAAATGAACCGGAATTTCATCGAAAAATCATCTTGACTGATGAGGCCCATTTCCACCTCGGAGGCTACGTCAACAAGCAAAACTGTCGCATCTGGGGCTCGGAACACCCAAGAGTTATTGTTGAAAAGCCTCTCCATCCTCAACACGTGACTGTTTGGTGCGGTTTATGGTCCCACGGGGTCATTGGACCTTACTTTTTCGAAAGTGAGGCTGGAGCAACAGTTACGGTCAATGGATTGCGCTATCGAGAGATGATTAATGATTTTTTATGGCCTGAATTGGATGGTATTGATCTGGACAACGTTTACTTTCAACAAGACGGCGCTACGTGCCACACAAGCAATGAAACCATCGATCTTTTACGGGAAAAGTTTCCGGACCGTGTCATCTCTCGAAGAGGTGATCACAATTGGTCACCGAGATCTTGTGATTTAACACCTTGCGACTTCTTCCTTTGGAGCCACGTGAAAGATAAGGTCTACGCCAACAGCCCAGCGTCGATTCAAGACCTCAAAGATGAAATTCGTGAGGCTATCGAGGACATAGGGCAGCAACTTTGCGATTTGGTTATGGAAAATTTCATGAAAAGGATATGGTCCTGTAAGCGTGGTCTTGGCGGCCATTTGGCTGATGTTGTGTTCCATTATTAACGGCATACCTTCTTCTTTATAATGAAATAAACATCCGATCATTTATCTCCAAAAATACTATTTTTCTTTGAATATCAAAATAACACCTCTTATTGGAATACCCTTTATAAGAGCAAGTTTGTGCGATCCAAAATTATTCAATAATACTCCGATTTCTTTAAACTGCAAACGGGGTAGTAACACTTCCTGTAGGTTCTATATATATTAGAATCACTGTTTTCTCCTATTCAATAGATGACCCAAATGTTTGCTCATTCATTCGGCCACTTGGTCTTTTCAAGATTATTCACTATGTACAGTAGATTTAGGTTAGGAAGAAAATTCATTTCGAAGTAAAAAGTATTGTGGAAACATTTGAAAATGTAATATTATAGGGGTGCCTATAACAGTGTCAGAAATTTAATTGCACCATTTACTCTTTAAACCATATAGAAAACCCTTCAAGATGAAAACTACTTTAGTTAACTTTTTCTAACTACTTTTCCTGTTCAGATTGTATAAAGCTTCTTTTGATAATTTATAAATGTTCATCTATCCTACAATCATCTCTCCCCTTGTTCCCCCTGAAATTATTAACAAGACCGACCCCTTCATTTGTATCATAAGAGTAACAAAGTAAAGTTCTCCCCTATTTTAGTTTTGCTTACACCCAAAACAAATGTCACAGGATACATCCACTTTTGAAAACTCCTCAAAATACTTATACTTCAAAAAAAACTTTCGACTTTAAAAGCATACAAAAGAAAAACTTTTTAATCAAATATGTGGCATTCATTTTCGTAATAATTATACAATAACGCTGTAATTAAATGCAAATGCCACAAAACAAACAATAAACAATATTATTAGAGGGGGAACCCTGAAAATTAGAACTTTTACCTTCCAAAGCTGATGGAACACAAAAGTCACAGAACGTTTTTCACTTCAGTTGGTTTTCTATATAGTTTTGGTGACATGCAAATGAAGGAATTTTTCTCGTTTCTATTCCACCTCACCTCCCCCCCCCCTAAAAAATAAGCTCCAAGAGAAATACCGCAGCGGAAGTGGAAAATTGCCACATAATTGTGAAACCATAGTTATTTTCCATTTTCATTGACTCGCAGGACTAAGGGTTGTACCATGTACCTTCCTAGTTACTAACTTATGCTCTGGCTGGGCTAGCTTTTGAAACTGAACACATCACAGGAGTTGACAAGTCCCATTCGTTTTTCTTACAAATTAAATTGAGACCTGCTGCACACACCTGACATAACAGCAAACTTCTTCTATACTTCTTGTACTCCCCCGAGTTCACCTCTCTAACGGAGCGTTAAATGTATTATGTGAAGTACGTAAGTGTGTGTATGACTTTTGTGTGGCGATTTTAATCTGTCAGCACACTTTGATTTTCCGCTTCCACCTTCTACGTAAGGACACGTAGAGCCCATTATTAAAATTAATAAACGGAGGAGGAGTATACTACACACTCTGTGTAAAGGTAAGGGAAAAATGTCTCCTGAGGTATACGCACCGCACATTCCAGATCCCAAATGGCCTTAAAAGAAAAACACAAAAAAATACTCACCCCCTGTAAAGACTTAAACCAAACCCAGACCCCCCAGGGCTCGCAGGTTCAAATAAATGTGTACATAGTTTTGGTGCGTGAGTTTTTAGCCTCTGATATGGGGAAGGAATTGTACCTTAAATTTTTTCTTCTTCTAGGGACGACTTTCAGGGTAACGTAAGCTTTTTGCAAAGGCATCTCTTCCACACGTATTTGGTGGCCATAAAATACCGATTACATTATCGGGATAATGAATTTGGGAGCCAGTAGCTTGGGAGATGGGTATATGGCACGCATGTCCTTGAAGTCACACCATTAAGTTCTACAAAGATGGAAGCAGGGGATTGGGGGTTCTTTTCATTTTTTTGTTCATTTTTGTTGTTGTTTGGTTTTGTTTTGGTGTGACTGTGACATGAACCAAAAACACTTACTATGCTCATGCCCTAATTGGAAAATCAAGACTCTAACTCGGCTAAGAGTGAAACGGGGAAAAATCCATTTCAGCACCCAAAAGCACATCATCTTCTCTTTGTTCTTTTATATTGTGTCCAGAGTGTATACTAGTTACATTTTTTGGGACGCGCGAGTGATCCCAGTCACGTTGTCCTTTTTGGGAAAAGAAGATGTGCTGATGTTCGATAAACTTTTGCCTTCGAGGTTTTGTTTTTGCCGATTTTAGGGGCAAATATATACTCGTATTATGTGGTTAATCCACTAAAGATATTATATACTTGCTCGTACAAAACCAATGTTTGTTGTTCGGAGAGGGCATAAAGCCCCTAGTGTGATTTATGAACTCGTTGGTTTTTGTTTTGTTGTGTCCCAGGACTGCAATAATAATATCTAATACAAAAGTTAGGGTAGGTATATAATACAGATTCACAAAATATTGTTTCTTTTTTTTATTTTTTTTTTGTTGGTAAATCAATAATGCGATAATAGACCGATATGTTCTGTTTATTAGGAAACCCTAATGGGATTGCGGATTGCCTAGAGAAGATTTTCTCTTCTATAATGTAATTGAATGACAGCCGACGGTCGAAATAGGATATAGAATGTTGAAATTTTTGTTGAGTAAAGAAGGAATATTATGCAGGACATATGGTAATTGTCTTTTTTCTTCTCCATATAAGGATAATGATTAGAAATGTAATATGAAAGAAAGCCTTAATGGAAGGAATCTTGGAGCTGTTTTGTTAGGAGCGTATGTGATTCTCTTATTTATAGGAATTTTTAATACAAGGATCTTAGTATTAACCACACAAGTTTTTGGACTGAGAGATTTGTACTAACGTTATGTGTAAAATATTCTGCCTTCTTTTCTGTGTTATTATTTAGTTTCTATACATGGTAAGGAAAACTCGAAAAGGACTGTTATTTTAAGGTCAAACTATATTGAATGTTAATTTTATAAAGTTTTTAAAGAATGTATAAAAGTCATTAGAAAGGAGAGCACCTTTCCACCTAAAATTCATTTTTAATATCATAATTATGTGTTGCCGTTGGAGATTCCACATTCCAGTTTATCTCCTGCGGATGGTGAAAGACTATCTCAGGGATCGAGAGTTGCTTTACGAGGCCAGAGAAGGCCCGCGAAAGAAGTAAGTCACATCTAGCGCAGCGCAGGGATCAATATTAGGACCAGATCTATGCCTGATGACGCCTTTTTGGTTGGGTGCGCTGACGACATCGCCACGGTGATTACGGCACGAGACACCGATAACGCACAAAGTAAGTTTAACCAGGTCATGCGACGAGTATACTCGTGGATGGAAGAGCATGGATTCAGCCTAGCGTCTTTCTGATGTGGAAAAGGATTCCCACACAAATCCACTTCCAAAATGGGGCTGAAGTGTAAAGAAGCAGCGCGGTGGTGAAGTATTTGGGATGGAGACTCAACACTAAGCTGACCTACTGGCAACAGATAGAAAGGTAGTAACGGAAAGAGCCTCAAAAACAACCACATCACTAAGCAGACTGATGGCGAACGTGGAGAGACCAACATTCAGTAAGCCAGATTACTGATGGCGACATCACATTCTATCCTTCTGTATGGCAGCAATATCTGTGTGTGCGCACTAAAGCAGGAGAAGTACCGGAAACAGATGGCGGCCGTTCAATGATGTGGAACTCTACGAGTGGCCAGCTCCTACCGAGTGGTGGCGGAACCAGCAGTTCTTGTAGTCGCTGGAGTGACCCCTACCGATCTACTAGCGACAGAAAGGAAGTACTTCTACGACAAAAAGGCGGAAATGGGAGTGGAAGCGGCATCCGAGGAGGCTAAACAGCTGACGAAACAGAAGTGGCAAGAGCATTGGAGCTCGGAAAGCAGAGGACGATGGACGGCGAGGCTGATCAGGAATGTGGCTGAGTGGAAGGGCCGGGAACACTGTGAGGTTAACTACTACGTCACCCAGTTACTCACCGGACACATATACTTCAACGCCTTTCTCCACAGGATCGGCAAAACGAGCAGTCCAGCCTGCCAGTATGGGGACTGTCAAGAAGATGACGCGCAACATACCTTCTTCGCCTGCAGCAGATGGGAATCCGAAAGAGAAAAACATCGGCATCATCACTCCGGAGAACATCGTCGAAAAGATGCTGGCCATCGAACAAAACTCTAGCAAGGTCTGCACATATGCCAACCAGCTTTTCAGAAGGAAGAAAAGAAGGGAAGAGCAGTTCCGCGAGACAGAGTGAGCCCAAATGGGTGCTACAACAGGACTTCCAACTTGAAGTAATACGAAAGTGGTTGCGAAGGGTTGATCGTCGAGACACTTTTGGAGGTTTAGCCGGTCTGCCACTGTAAGGTTGAAATCCCCTGGAGAGTCCGGCACATGGGGGGAGGTATGAATACCTGCTGCTCCTGCGTAACGCATTCCTCCAAAAGTAGTAAAAAAACAAAAAAAAAAAATGTTTCTGAAACAAAAACAAATATTTATTTATCGGTTAATAACGGTACCTATTTACCTCTTAAAGACCCGATTTCTTTTTTTCTGATTATCTCGTAAGCGACTGAACGAATTTCGATGAACATTTTTACACAAAAAGTTTCACTGGTCTCTTACGAACATTGCCTTCAAACCAAACTATACTTTTCTAAAAAAAATTGGTACGCTGAACCCGACGTCAAAACTACACTAGCACGTCACGTTTTCGAGATATGTTAATATGAACATATCAAAAACCCCTTTTTTTTGGTACATTTAAGGTCGAATTTCTTTACTGGTAAATACTTTATTAAAAAAACAATTAATAATTAATGAAGTTCATTTCATCTGTCTAAATCAATTTAAATTATTTAAAAAATCGCTTAGACGCAAAGATATTGCAAAGCTAAATTTGTGATTTGTCGGTTTTTAGAGGTGGAAAGTTCTGTAGTTTTAGTTTTCAATGGCTAACTTTATATAGAAATTCCATACTATCCTCTAAATTAGAGGTTTTTTTTCGCAGTGTACATCCCAAAAACTACGGAATTTTGAAATTTATGTTCATGTTCTAAAATTAACGTTTTAAAATGTGATTATACATTGGATGAATAAAAAAAAATGGTTTCAGGTCTTAGCTTATGCTGTGTGAAATAAGTCCTCCAAATTTTAGAAGAATCTGCTCAATAGTTTTGAATATATACCAGGTCAACCGAATCTAAGACAGGTCTCTTCTACAAAAAATCACATTTTTTTAAAAAAAAGTACGTGATAGAATTTTTCTGAAATCAGATTTAGATTTCGATAATTCGAATCTAACATAATTTTAAAAATTATATGACAGACAAAAAATAATTGTTTTTTTGCGGACCAGTCTTATTAGCGATTCATAAATTATTTCATGTCTAAATTTTCTAAAAAAAATTTATTAAAGATTTTTAGAAAAAGTTTAATTTTTTTTCAAAAATCGATTTTTGGAAAACATATGTGTTTTTGAAATTTTGGCTTAAGATGTCCTGTCCATTAATATTTTCTTAAAAATGGCACACAAGTTTTTTCTTAAACACGGTTTGTAAAATTTTACACATAGTTTTTTGTTTTTTTAAGCGACTCTTACGATCTAAATTTTTTTTTTTTAATTTTCAAATTTAGTTTTTTTTTTAATTTTTATCTTCTTCCTAGGCTTAAGTTTAGGTTCCTTTTTTAATATTGTAATATTAAATGAATTCTATGGGCTTTCTTAAATTTTTTGGTATTAGGTATTATTTCATTTTTTATTGTCTTTAAATTATTTTGAAGAACTCAACAAATGATCATTTAAAAAACCCTTCAAGTAGTTAAAAGCCCACAAACCAGGAACACTTAATTGAGTTTTTTATTTACATAAAACAAAGTTAATACTGTTTAGCTCGAATAAAAGAGCCATGATTAACCATCTAAAACTTCTTATAACAAAAAGATTAAATTTTGTTAAGAAAACTCAAAGCCTTCGTACCTGTAGCTTTCAAGAGCTTGAAGCTAGGTTTTAAATTGCACTCCTAATAGAAACAAAGAGTAGTTCAATTTCAATTTCGATATTGTTAACCGTTATTTTTAAAATTCTATCATATTTGATTTATTATGTTTGAATTTTGTTATAAAAACATATTTAAACTCTTTCAAATGATCATTTGAAAGTTTGCAGCTCAGCTCTTTTGTTTTAGATCATAAAAAAAATGTAATTCTTTTTTTCTTCGATTTCAAAAATTTAGCATGAGCTCTATATTATACATGTTATACATATTAATACCTAGAGTGACTTACGAAGTCATGATGTCTTAAATCATAAAATGGGTGCATGAAACAGGGGCCTAGTAAGATATTTTTAGTTTCTTAAAAGTACTTTTAATTGAAATAATATCAGCTTTGCACTTGGAGTCGTCAACAACAAACGGCTTCGCTTCAATCAATACTGAAATCTTACTAAAGATCTTGAATTTGAGATCTCTATGGTTACTAAGGAACCTAGTTTCCTAGGGGTACCCTAAGAAGAATGGGAAGTTACCAGTGTATGTCGCACCCAGCCTCTTTTTATTTAAATACATTAAAAACAGTCTTTTTGAGTTTTTTCTTTTCAATGAATTACTGTAAATACAGGTTTTATGATTTGATTTTAGGATTAAAAAAATGCCCCTGCCTGAGTCAAAATCAAATTGCAATGACCTATATTAATACATAGTAGGTACTTATTATTTTGGGAGACCCAGAAATTAATAAAATTTTAAGGGTCGTATTTCGGAAACTGTTATGGCTACAATTTTGTGCTCAAATTTTGGAAAATTTAGTTATCCTTAACTAAAAACTAGTCCTTCAGGGTAAAATTTTTTTGCATAAAAGCTGTAACTTGGCAACTGTAAAGGTCCGAAAAATGTGTATTCTAAAAAAATTTCTCAATTAAAGGCTGAAAAAAATCAAATTACAAAAAAAAATTAATTTTATTATGATAAACTCTCACGCAGATTATATTTTGCCCAAAATTGTTCCAAAAATTGCAATAGAACCAAGCCACACACATCTGAGATTTCTAAATTTATGTATATTCTGCCCACCACACAACAACAAAAAAAAACCCATTCATCTCAGTTATTCAGTCATAATTTTCTTAGTTTAAACTGATCGTTTTGTGTTGTTTTTTTTTTTTTTTACTCGAATTCAAACGAAACAAACGTTTTCTACTCTACAAAATCCCAAATTATGGGTCATCATTTAGAAATGAAATTACTAGTCTGTGCTTCAAACTCTCTGACTCAGTTATGTGCACAACATTGAAGCCAACCAAATACAGATACCAACGCCGCCGCCACCGATTTCAGTATAATTTTCATAGTATATTTTTCATTTTTTACTCGTTTTTTTTTCTTTTAGATGTTTTGGCTTTAAACTTTTTATTAATTGAACTTAAATGGCTTATAAACGATGTCGATGCAGTGCCAGACAAAATATTGTTAGTCAGTGAAGTTTTTTGGGCCAGATTTATTTTTTATTTTTTTTTTTTTTAGGATGGGTATTTATTTGGTTCGAGCAAAACGTTAGCAATTATCCCATTGAGTGGCCTGAGGCGTGTGTGAGTATGATGTATGCATTTATACTATGGGCAAAGAATGGGCAGTTTTTTTTTTTTTGAGAGGATTTCTAAAAAAACGCTATAAATTATGAATTTCAGAAAAATGATGCGTGCTGTGAATTGGAGGTCAAATTACAATAATTACGCACTGAGTTTAAATTAAATCGACTTTTGCATTGATGTGTTATTTTAAAATGGAGCCAATTTTGTGAATATTTTTGTAGTGTGGACAAAAAGTTATACCTACCATTTTGTATTATTAACCTTCGAATTAAAAAGTCTTTGGACCGATTCCGTTTGTTGATAATATGAACCCCACAATTCGATAATTTTTCGTAGACTATTTTTTCAAGCAGCAAAATGTTGTCAGCCATGCAAAAGAATGTTCCTCAAAAGGCTTACTCTAAACGGGATCGGCTAAAAGCCACACATTCCATTGTCCTTAGAACAAAAGAAAGCATTTGTATTATAATAGACATTTTGATTTTCTCCATATATTCGCTGAAAAAGGTCTGAAAACAATTTCACACAGCTACCGTAACATTATAACTATAAGGTCAGACCATTCAGGGTCAAAAGCACATAATTAAAGCACAATTCAAATAAATCCTCGGGTAGGTAATAGTAAAAGAAAACGGTTCCCTACAATGGTTACGATCGTTATTATTTTTGTTTGTTACAAAAAAAAAAAAAAAAATAAAACTTCGTGTGCTAGCATAACCATTCCAAGAACATTACCATCATCATTTTAAGCTAAAGTAATACTTAGGCCAACCTTTAGCTAAGCTAGCGCATACAGTCATATAGTCTTCAATATTAAGAAGCTTCAAAACCGCACAACATAGCGCAATTTCCTCGATGGCCAAATTTCTATTCAAATTGACTTCCTTGTGACTCTTTAGAGGAATTACTTTCTAATAGAAGCAATCAAAACGGGATATTGCCATTCCCATTGCCCCATCATCAGGTCCCAGCCCCATCCCAAGCTAAAAGGAACATATTAAGGAGCTCAAACTAAACCTAACCTGACCAAATTGCATCCATTCCCAGATCCTAGAGAAGAATAAAAAAAATCAACTGCACAAAAAAACAAAACTGATGAAAAAAAAAAAAAATATTATAAGAAATCCAAGTTCTTCATATCCCAGGTGCGATTTCGAGCCATTCTAAGACGTTCTAGGCGACCAACTATACGACAACGATGACAACGTATACGATGCGACGATGCTGGAGCGTCTCCCAACTTCCCGATTCAGCAAATCGAATTGTAAAATAATTGAATGGAAATGGAAATTGGCAAACAACTAGCGCACACAAGGTATTAGAGTCTATAGAAGAAGAACCGTCGCGTCGTCGTCCGTCCGATGAAGAAGGTATCCGCGTGCTCAAATGTTTGCATTGTCATCTTTCGCGGAGCACCATCAGCAATATATATAGCCAGCAGTGTTATGTGTCATTGTTGTCCAGCAACGTCGGTCGTCGTCGACTTCTGTTCCAACTAAGGCTAACAGGAGTTCGAAACACCAATGAAATAAAAATATTAATATCAGGGTCGTATTTATCAAAAAAATAGGGCGAAAGACTTTATGGATTACCTAAGCGAACGTAATTTTTAGAATTTCTGTAGGGATAGGAAATAGAAGCATTTTCTACGTGCTGGACTTATACAGAAGCAAGGATTCAACATTTGAGCAGAACAGTCTCAGCTTAATCTTTAAGCTTATTCCATTAATTTTCCCTATTTTGGACAACATTTCGAAAGCAGCCTTTGCCTTTTTAATACGACTGTCGACATCTTGTTCCGTTCCGCCTTTGATAGAGACAAAACTCCCCAGATATTGAAAATCTTCTACATTCTCTACCAGCTGTCCAGAAATATCGAATGAAACGGATGAGTTACTTCCGAAGCTGACCATTTTTGTTTTTGCCGTATTAATTTTTAGCCCCATGATTTCTGCTTCTTCCTCCACCCTTGTTGTCATTTGATGGAGAACCATGATCCTATGAGAGAGTAAGCATACGTCGTCCACGTAGTCCTGATGTTTTAATTGGGATGTCAGACTCCATTGAAGTCCACTATTTCCGTTTAACAGGGCTGCACGCAGCACATCACTTATCACTAACAGGAAAAGTATTGGCGATAGTATGCAACCCTGTCTGAATCCACATTGGACTTCGAATTCATCCGACAACCTTCCTCTATGTAAAACGTGACATTTTCTTCCATGGTAGGTTGCTTTAATAACAGCAATGAACTTATCTGGAATGCCTCTCTTGGGTAAGGCAATAAAAATAAATTCTCTGTTAACACTATCAAACGCTTTTTCAAAATCAATGAACAGCAGGTAAAGTGGTGATCGATATTCGACGCACTGTTCAGTAATGATCCGCAAGGTGTAAATGTGGTCAACACAGGATGAACCAGTGCGGAAACCTACTTGTTCGGAGTCGAGTGTGTCTTCTAGATGTTCTTTAATTCGCTCTAATATAATTTTTTCTGCTATCTTGGCAACCACAGGCAGAACGCAAATCCCTCTCCAGTTTTCACACTGCATCAAATCTCCTTTCTTCGGGTGCTTGACGATCATTCCCCTTTTCCACTCCTCCGGGAAGCACTCAGAGTTCCAGGCTCTCGTTATGAGTGGATGCAGTAGCTCGCTCGATGTCGTTGGTGCTGCTTGTAAGAGCTCTGCAGGAATACCGTCTAGTCCTACCGCCTTGTTGTTCTTAAGTGTTTTAATTGCGGCAATGACCTCTTCTCTACTAGGAGGTGTGCTGCGAATTCGGGCATTATGTTGCTTCGGCTGGGTCATCAGGTATTGGATGCGCATCGCTGGCGAACCCACGGTTTAATACCGAAGCGAAGTGTTTCTTCCACCTTCTGAGCTGGTCCTCATCCGTATAGAGCAGGGAACCATCTATATCTTTCACCAGGTGTTGTTTGGAGCATTGTACTCCAGTAAGCTCCTTTGTGATTCTATAAACAGTTCTGCTGTCACACCGATTTGCGGCCTCTTCTGCTTCTTCAGCTAATGCGTTGATGTAGTTACGTTTGTCACGTCTCACGCTACATCTCTTCATGCGATACGTGGACTCTAGTTCATTTCTTTCTGCTGCTTGAGTAGCTGCGATACGAGCTCGAAGTTGTTTTCTTTCGTCGATCTTTTCCCAGGTTTCTGCGGATAGCCAAGCACTTTTTCTTCCTTGTGCCCGACCGACTATTCTCTCACCACCGGTTATGAACACATTTTTCACAGCAAACCATTGGTCTTCGATGGAGGTAGGTTCACTGCTGCTCATTGTTCTCAGTCCTTATGAAAGATGGTCATGGTCCCCTGGTTGTTGGCGAACTTCCTTTAGTCTGTCGGTATTAAACCGGGGATCTTCGAACTGCAGCTTTGCGTAATCTTACGAGAGCTACAATCAATTGGGTGATCCCGGGCCATTCCCATGTCTGCCCCTCTTCGTCGATCAATAGCTTCTCATAAATTAACAGTCAGTTGATTACAACATTCATACACAAAATTGATTGTTTTGGAGTAAAAACAAATTTTATAGGTTTGTTTATACCAATTGGCCTAGTTTATACCAATCACTGGATACCAATATTTAGAAATTTAAATTTCGCTTCTTCGCAAAAAGAAATGGAAACAAATAATTAATAGTTTCAAACTAGAAACAAAATTCTAGTCGGTTTGTTTAAACAAATTAGGCAAGTTTGTACCAATCACGATATACCTGCACTAGGAACCATTTTAATTAAATTTATTTAGAAGTAAAATTAGAAGAAAATTGATCGATAATGCTAGTTTCACCTCATTAGACGAGTTTATACCAATCATCTTTTACCAGTATTAAGCACAAAATTAATCAATTGCCTTCATTGGAAGATTCAGAATTGAAGGTTTTAAAGTAAAAACAAATTTAATAGGCTTGTTTATACCAATTGGCCTAGTTTATACCAATCACTGAATTCCAGTTTTAGTCGCAATTTTACCTTTGTTTCTTCCCAAGAAGAATTAAGGGAAAGAATTGATGATCTTAAATTAGTAACAAGAATCAAGTAGGCTTCTTCAAACCAATTAGGCCAGTTTATACCAATCGCCGAATACTACTTTCTTCTTGTAAGATCTTAGTTCTTCATATCTTATCTCTCTCTAATCAATTTTGTTTTGAAAAATTTTATCAAAAATTTAGGGCGACAAAATAATAAAATACTGCCCTGAAGTGACCAAGGCATTGGCGTTGACATTGTCTTAAAGCGCGACATTTCTAATTTGGCATTTAAATGCTCATACCAATTACGTTCGAAGCGGATGAGGAGCCTATATTGCTACCACATTTATACCTTTTGGCATGCACACAGCACAGCCATACACACGATAGGTCTCTCCTTGGTCCGTCTATGTTTGGAATTTATTGGCCTAAGCCAGGCGGCGCGGCGGCGGCTGCAGACACACACAACACAACCCAACAAAACTTAGAAACTAAGACTAGAAGCTCTTGTGATGCTATGTTCCTCCTCCGCCAAACAACGGCTCCCTCTCTGCGTCCACAAAATTATTGGACTGCAAGGCAAATTGGAAGAAGCATCTCACATGTGTAACCTTTCGCTGGTACAAATATGTGAGCTCTGAACGACCGACAACAACGTTGACTTCGACGACGACAACGACGACAACGCGACATTGGAAAAGGGGTCTGCTCCTCTCCGTGTTTGTCCAATGTGTCCATGTGGAATAAAAAAAAAGTCATTTAAAACAAATGCGACATAAAATGTTGGCTACTGTGTGTTGGCTGAGTTGGACCATATACAAACTGGTTTGCCCCCCATCCAACTAGGTCCTGAACCTGGTCAATGTTGAGACGACTGCGTCTGGAGATGAGCTCTCCCATTTTGCAGCAGCAGCACCCTTTTGCACATTCAAATACGCAATCAACGCACTGTCAATGTAATTTACTGTGCGTAAAACACACCTTGTGCACCTGAAGGCCTGTTATTATCCTTAACAGGCTAAGGGAGGAATATTATTTTTATTTATTTTTTTTTTTAATATGACTTAAAGGGGTAGATGACAACCCTTTACAATTCACACTGGAATAGGAATGTGGGGGTCGCAGAGTGCATATAGGGCGTCATCTGGACAACACGGGAAAAGTTTATTTATTGAATCATTTCACAGAAAAGGAGGGTCACTCCGCATAGAAATGTTATACGGACGGCTTCGACAGAAGGTGGAACGTCATTTGGAACCCTTCGAAGAATGAAGATAAGAGAGTCGGCCCCGATTGCAATTTTGCACGACAGTCATTTTGACCGATGTTTTGAGTGATGACACACACATATTATGACCAAGGGGAATGGGAAGTCATCTGTACCATGTTGTGGAAGTTTATTACCCCATTGGCATGTGGAATCCATTTTGGGGTGATATAAATGAGACAAGATGTTGGATATAAATGTATAAGTTTGGTCAGTTGCAATGGAATGGTGCAGAGCGGTAGGCTATCATCGGTTTTATTCGTAGACACACCTCGTGTTAATTGCTTGAAATTCAGTTAGAGAATTGGATGGAGTAATGTTGTTTGAAATGTGGACATAATATTGGGTGGATGGGTGGACGTGTTATGGTAGATTAAATTGAAGTTATTTTAATGGCAAAAGGATTTATCATGATGTCTGTAATTTCTTATATAGGATTAAAATTGAATTAGGGTATAAGAAACTTAAATTTCAAGGCATATGTAGATAAACGGGACCACAATTATAGAGACAGTACGGTTTCCAGAGAGGACGTACTACGAAGAATACAAAGCAGTGCACGCCTTGCTAATCGCCCAACAAGGAAATCACTACTCGAGGAAGATCACCTTGCTAGCAACGCTGGACGTTCGAAATGCCTTTAATTCGGTCAGGTGGAGAGATATACTGGATGCGTTCGAACGGAGATTCTACATTCCAGCATATCTTCTGCGGATGGTGAAGGACTATCTCAGGGATCGAGAGTTGCTTTACGAGACTTGAGAAGGCCAGCGAAGGAAGAAAGTCACACCTGGCGCAGCGCAGGGATCAATCTTAAGAACAACCACATCACTAAGCAGACTGATGGCGAAGGGGGGGGGGGCAACAGCCAGTAAGCGAAGGTTACTAATGGCGACAAAACATTCCATCCTTCTGTACGGCAGCGAAATCTGGGCGAACACACTGAAGCAGGAGAAGTACCGCAAACAGATGGCGGCAGTGAAAAGATGTGGAGCTCTAGGAGTGGCCAGCTCATACCGAACGGTGTCGGAACCAGCTGTCCTTGTAGTCGCTGGAGTGACCCCTATCGATCTACTAGAGACAGAAAAGGCGGAAATGGGAGTGGAAGCGGTATCCGAGGCCAAACAGCTGACGAAACAGAAGTGACAGCGAGTTGGAGCTCGGAAAGCAGAGGACGATGGATGGCGAGGCTGATCAGGAATGTGGCTGACTAGAAGCACCGGAAACACTATGAGGGTAACTATTACGTCACCCAGTTACTCACCGGACACAGATACTTCAACGCCTTTCTCCACAGGATCGGCAAATTGAGCAGTCCAGTGTGCCAGTACCCACGGGGACTCTCAAGATGATGACGCGCAACATATTCTTCGCCTGGAGCAGATGGGAATCCGAAAGAGAAGAACTGGGGAGAAACATTGGCATCATCACTCCAGAGAACATCGTCGAAAAGATGCTGGCCAGCGAACAAAACTGGAACAAGGTCTTCACCTTTGCCAACCACCTTCTCAGAAAGAAGAAAAGAGAAATAGAGCAGTTCCGCGAAACAGAGTGAGCCCATAATGGGTGCTACAACAGGACACCCCCTCCCACTCCCTTATATAATATATATTTAAAACAAAGTCGGGTTAGTTACAAAATTTATCACTAAAGAACTGCTGGACCGAATTTTGTGATCTCTGATTAGTTGGATTCTTCTTGCTAGATGTAATTACAAAATAAAAATGGGCGGGACAACGTCTGCTGGGTCAGCTAGTCATTCAATGTTTAACTAATTTTCTATAAAGAAACTACCACCAGGAAACACAATTAATCTTTCCAAAAACCTACACTGCTGCACAAGCAGTGCATTCAATTCAAGCATCCCATTCATATGTCAACACGCACTCTGCGATTTATTCAAGACCTTTTCGCATGCAACTACTTTGATGACAACTAACACACAATCTAAATGTCAATTTAGATTGACACAAAACACACACACACACAATGCATCTCGAGATTAGCTAATTCTCATGCTAACTGCAACAACAAACAATATCGTAAATCTCACAATGCGATGAGGAAACTTAAGCCTCACGAGATATAATTTGACACACCTCTTCTTGAGACAGCACGCTAGATAGAATCAAGCTGCGAGAGTGAAGGTGTGCCATTTAAATTCAAGTCGAACTTTTATAATAATTGTCTTTTCTTCCAACTCCAGCCCACACATCAAAAGACTCTTGATGCCACTCTCATTCCCAAAAGGTGTGTCTTTGAGTCCCCCGAAATTCTGAAGATGTTCCTTCCACCTTCCACGCTGCTAAGCCTTATAACTTGCAACGGAAATCACATGTATGAGTGACATTCCAACAGATAAACGAGTACAATGATTTCGAAAGCAACCAACAACCAAAGTCTCATTCATAATATTCGTATTGTCGCTCGGATTGGAATTCTTGTCATCAAAATCATTGTGATGGCACCGTATACCGTATAGCTGGAGGTAGTGTGATGGCAGCCCAAACCATACCCTCTGAAGTGTTCCACACACAAGAAAACGAGCCTCCTCGCTTCCTGATGACGACCGACCGACACACGGACGGATCCAACATTGGGATTCTATTTTTCAATGCTAATTTCTGTATGGGAGAATAGGCATCGCAGAATACACATTGTAGTAGTTGGTCATTCCTCCGCATGGTCATGTTGCCATTTTTGTTTCGTAATTTCGTTCGTCCTCAACTTATTGTCCAGAACATACATCCTCCAGAAGCGGAATAGCTGTCACATGACATTGGGACAACATGTTGTTTCCTGGACCTAAACTTCTCCTTCTCGATGAAGAGAGACGAGGACAATGTTTAGACTAGGTACCTACCTCTATTATATATCCTTGAGGCTCCTCATCTCTCATCGCGCGCTGATGCAATGCATTGCATTCGTTTGGAAGAACTTGTTCCCGGCCCGGTCTTCTTTTATGATAATGACAAACGAGTCTTTGGTGTGTGTCGTGTCGTAGATGTCTACAACACACAAAAGAAGAGTGTGCGTCCAGTTAGTGTAGATATAGGTAGTTGGTCTCATTTCAAAAAGTCACAATTTGAATTGAGTTTAAGCTGCGAAATGCCACCAAGTATGGATAGCTAGTGTGTGGCATTTGAGAGACTCTCTACAATGGCAATGGCAGTGGTATGGATGAGAATAGGCATTCAAGAAGTGAGAAGTGGAAGTTGTCCAAAGCCACAAATTGATATTGCGCTAACAGATGATGTGGGGTAACAAACAATTTAGACTGTAGGCGAAGGATCTACTTTTTTGTACTCTTTTTTTTTGCAATTTGTCTATGAGAGTTTGTGAAGAAATGTGGTCGTTGGCTATTTAGGGGTTGACGTTGATGTAGTTTTTGCCTTATTTGAGAGGAATTTTCGTGCAATAAAGGTATTTGAAGACACTTTTTGAGTTTAAGTAGAAAGGATCAAAAAGACAGAATGAATTTAGGCTCCCTGTATAAAGAGTGGATTCACTTTAGAATCTATACACAAAATGTGTATCAGTTGATTTTTTTAAATAGAAGTTTTGGGCTTTAATCAGGTTAGCGAGCGCCTAATCACAATCCGCATAAAGGCAAAAGTTCGGAACTTGACGCTGATCGGTGTTCATGCCCTCCCACGAACACACAGTATCTTAGATGTCCGAACGTTCCTCGTGTCTATTGGAGATTGTACAGGCAGAGGGGATGTTCGAAAATTTTACTAAAGGATAAGATGATCTGCCTAAGGCTACAAGGCTGGAACAGAAGACTGCCGAGATAAGAGGGGGAATATGGTAGTAGACACACAGTCAGTGCTGAGAAGCTGGCAGGAACATTTTTCTAGACTCCTGAACGGCGAAGAAAGCCAACATTCCACTGTTATTCCATTTAATTTGGACGACGATGGTCAACAATTCGGTCCACCTGATCAAGATGAAGTGCGCTTAGCGATTGCCAAGCAAATAGTATAAGACTGCTGGTGCTGATGGCTTACCAGCCTATTTGTACAAAACAGCAGGAGATGGGTTGGTAGGGAGTATGCACCTACTCATCTGTCGACGTCTTGTTCGGTTCCGCTTTTGGTAGAGACAATACTCCCAAGATATTGAAAGTCTTCTACTGTCTCTACTGGTTGTCCAGAAATATTGACTTGAACGGATGAGTTACTCCGGAGGCTGATCATTTTTGTTTTTTGTCGTGTTAATTTTCAGCCCCACGATTTCTGCTTCTCCCTCCACCCTTGTTGTCATTTGATGGAGAACCATGATCCTATGAGAGAGTAAGTTAACGTCGTCCGCGTAGCACAGATGTTTTATTTGGGATGTCAGACTCCATTATAAATTCCAACATTTCCGTTTAACAGGGCTGCAAGCAGCACATCACTTATCACTAACAAAAAAAGTATTGGCGACAGTATAAACCCTCTCTGACTCCAAATTGGACTGCGAATTCAACCTTCCTTTATGTGAAACGTGACATTTGCATCTATCGTTAGTTGCTTTAATAATAGGAATTAACTTATCTGGAATGCCTCTCCTGCGTAAGGCAATCCAAAGAAATTCTCTGTTGACACTATCAAACGCTTTTTCAAAATAAATGAACAGCAGGTGAAGTGGTGATCGATATTCGACGCACTGTTCAATAATGATCCACAAGGTGTTAATGTGGTCAACACACGATGAACCAGTGCAGAAACCTGTTTGTTCGGCGTCGAGTGTGTCTTCTAGATGTTCCTTTATTCGCTCTAATACAATTTTTGCTAGTATCTTGGCAACCGCAGGCAGAACGCAAATCCTTCTCCAGTTTTCACACTGCATCAAATCTCATTTCTTCGGGAGCTTGACGATCATTCCCTTTTTCCACTACTCAGGGAAGCACTCGAAGTGGATGCAGTAGCTCACTTGATCTCGTTGGTGCTGCTTGTAAGAGCTCTGCAGAAATACCGTCTAATCCTACCGCCTTGTTGTTTTTCAGTGTTTTAATTGCAGCAATTATCTCTTCTCTACTGGGAGGTGTGGTGCGGATTCGGGCATTTGTTGCTTCGGACGGGTCATCAGGTATTGGATGCGCATCGCTGGAGAACACACGGTTTAATACCGAAGCGAAGTGTTCCTTCCACCTTCTGAGCTGGTCCTCATCCGAATGGAGCAGGAACCATCTACAACTTCAACCAGGTGTTGGTAGCTTGAGCTTTGTACACCAGTAAGCTCCTTGGTGATTCTATAAACAGTTCTGCTGTCACACCGATTTGCGGCCTCTTCTGCTTCGTCAGCTAATGAGTTGATGTGGTTACGCTTTTCACGTCACACTCTACGGTAAACTTTTCTTATCTTCATAAGATTACGTAGACTCTAGATTGGTTCTCTCTGCTGGGCTATGAAGTTGCCCATTAAAAATTAATTTTCTTTCTAAAATTGATTTATTTGTTTTCCAAACTTAGCTGTACTGCATACTGCATTTCAAGTGGTTGAATTCTAACAACTTACCAAACCTAATAAGACAAATTTATCAACTCAATACTCTGTTATCCAACACATTAACGACGACTTTCCTATCAAGTCACACATAAGACAAATTAAAAAAAAACAAGCAATATTATAACCCCAAAAAAGACCCTAGTAGCCAATACGTATGTAAATTCTAACCTAATATTCCTCTTAGTAAGATTCCAATAACAATTTTTTCCATTTTTATCGTTTTTGTACATTTAATTGCTTAAAAATCCAAAACTTCTTCAATACCTTAACTGTTACCGCTAAAAACTTTCGTTAATAACACATCACCACATCGTAAAAGACTTGATTTTATAGTCCAGGAAGTCTTTGTAACACTTTCTCATTAAACACTTGTAATTACGGACTCTAAAAAGGCCTATAATGAATTTTAGTGACCATCAACGAATCTTTCAAACGTCCAAAAATAATGCAAATGTTGACATGATGAATATGTCTCCCGCCCGTTCTTCTGGTCGACGAGTATCAAGTCACTTAAAAATTTATTCACACCTTCATACGAGTATCAACTGATGAATCGTTTATTATTTTTGGAACGGGCCGAAGTATACTCTACGTAGGTACCTCATCAGCGGAAGGCGTTAATTATACGCGACAAATAAACGAAGGAAATGCAACTTGGGTCGTAAATAAGTTACATCTGCCCCGAAAAACTGCTGCTGTCAAAAAACTCTATTAGATTGTCATAATACTGCGACACCAATCCAAAAAAACAACCCACAGCCAGAGAGAAGTGTCGATCATAAATCAAAAGTGGACCTCATTTAGAATACCAAATGATAACTTGGAGATTGTGTGGTGTGGCGCGAAGCAAGTAAATTCCATGATGATGATGTTTGACCAAAATTTAAAATGCAATCGCGTACAACGTAGTGCTGAATGCTGATGGTGGTTGGTTAGGATTTTGGGGTAAGAGTGTTGTTGATGATAGCACAGGAAAGAATCGGAAAATCAACAACCAGAGCAGGATGCTTGAAAGCAATAGGAACCATAACCTCTATACCTGGTGGTGGTGGTGGAGGTATACCGAAGTATCGCTATCTGCTGATTAAAATTCAAGGCACAATCCTCGGTCATGGTAGAACGAAACAATTAGAACCTCAATGCGGATGGAGGGGTGACTATCCAGTTGTAGTTACCAAACCACTGGACGAGAACAAGGACGAGAGCGACCTCTACACAACAGAACACCGCATCACACCGCACGACGACCGACGAGCTGTAATGATGATAATCTTTTAATAGTGCCAGGTGATGTTCATCACCCATCGCCACCAGCCAGAGTCAGAACTCAGAACATAGCATCATCGCACTATTGGAGCTGAATCTAGATTTCGAGCTGCAGAGCTGGAGCACGTATGCGTCAACAATGTAAGATTTATTTTCTATTATCCGATGCAACTGTTCCACCCTCATAGTCATCTATTTGACATGAGGAACCATTTATCTCCCACATTGTTAGATATTGGTTTTGTTTTTGTGCTACACGATGCGGTAGTGGTGGCGGGCGGTGGCGGCATGGATGGCGGTCTCAGGAATGGATGGATTGAAAAAGACAATTCGAGACCAAACTTCATTGGTATTCAAGGCGCCACGATTTAAAACAAAAGACTTACAACTGGGCGGGCACGGCATCGCATCATCAGCAACATGGAAATAAACATGGGAATCCTTTATATACCCTTCCTCCGATAACCACTAAACTGCTACTAAGCAGCTTAGCGCTGAAAATAGTTTGATAAATACACGGAAGCAAACAAAGGAGGCAACAAAATACAAAAAAAATGAACGAACTTACAATTCTCGGATTTTCTATTCAATAAAAGTTCAGCCCGGAAATCCTTTCACTGTGCACAGAGAAAGAAGACAGATGAACAGAAAAAAATAAAATTAAGAGTCCCCGGAACCCGGAAGTAAATCAGAAAACAAAAGGATCTCGATGTTGAACGAATGGTTGGGTTTTTTTATTCTTCGTTGAATATAATGTAGGTACCAACCGACAGAAGAAGAGCAGAGGAGACTGCTTGACGCTTAGTTTCTGGATAAATTACTGTTGGTGACAAATCGTGCATCATTGACGGTTGACATGTAGCACCACGTATCCATCAGATGCCTGGAGGGGGCATGTATGGAAGTTATACACTACTTCGTCCTTAGAAAAACATTGTTTGACTTGTTGTTCAATTTACTAGGAAGCATGAACATACAAAAAAAAAACAGAAGGCAAAAAAAAAAAACTTTAAAAACACGAACGCATTATGGAGCGAGACGTGTGTGAATAATTTTTTGCAAGGGTTTTGAGAAGATATACAAGAATGTTGGAAAATTTAATATTAATGATGTGTGTTGGATGTAGGTAGATCGTTTCTTTAGTAGAAAGCAGAACGATTGAAAGAGAGGGGGGAGCTTTGTACCAAGCATTAGAATAAGAAAATAACATCTGCGACATGATTAACATTAGAGAAAAGGACACTGAAGCGGAGTACAGATTAAATTCATGATACTGCATAATAAAAGCATATGGGTTGGTCATTTCACTTCGATTTGGTAGTCTTCGAAAAAATAGTGATTATCAAACACCCGCAGAAATTTATAATAACGCACAATACTGAAATTGAACTGGTAAGTGAGCGAAGCATAGACATCAGGATGAAGATTTTTAGCTCTTCTACTTGTTCTTGTTCTTCTTGTTCTTCTTCTTCTTCTTCTTCTTCTTCTTCTTCTTCTTCTTCTTCTTCTTCTTCTTCTTTTTCTTCTTCTTCTGCTTCTTCTTCTGCTTCTTCTTCTTCTTCTTCTTCTTCTTCTTCTTCTTCTTCTTCTTCTTCTTCTTCTTCTTCTTCTTCTTCTTCTTCTTCTTCTTCTTCTTCTTCTTCTTCTTCTTCTTCTTCTTCTTCTTCTTCTTCTTCTTCTTCTTCTTCTTCTTCTTCTTCTTCTTCTTCTTCTTCTTCTTCTTCTTCTTCTTCTTCTTCTTCTTCTTCTTCTTCTTCTTCTTCTTCTTCTTCTTCTTCTTCTTCTTCTTCTTCTCCTTCAAGGAAAAATTTCAGAACGTGACGCTGTGATCACGCGATTGACCAGTATCTTAGATGTTCGAACGTTCCGAGGAGCAAACGTTGACTTAGAACACTACTTGGTAGTGTCTCGAGTACGGATACGGATACCTATGACGCCACAACGCCGAGCAGATGCTGTGAAAAATTTTGATGTCGAGAAACTCAAATCGCAAGAGACCGCCAAAACTTTTGCTGACCGCAGTAGCCCGAGAGCTCTACGGGCAAAAAAGAAGTGAGGAACGCTGACTTCTCAAAAAGAAAAAGAGAGAGGACAAGAAGCAGAAGGTTGAGTCTACTGAGGATTGTACCGGCAGAGGGGATGTTTGAAAATTCTACCAAAGCTACTTAAGGCTACAAGGACAGATTAGAAGCCTGCAGAGATGAAAGGAGGAATATGGTAGTAGACACTCAGTCAGTGCCGAAGATCTGGAAGGAACATTTTTCTAGACTCCTGAACGGTGAAGATAGCCAACATTCCGCTGTTATTTCATTCAATTTGGACGACGATGGGCAACAATTCCGTCCATCTGACCTAGATGAAATGCGCTTAGGATTGCCAAGCTTAAGTCGTATAAGACTGCTGCTTCGAATGGCTTACCAGCCGAATTGTTCAAATCAGCAGGAGATGGGTAAGTAAGGAGTATGTACCAACTCATCTGTGAAATCTGGTTGGATGAAAGTATGCCCGATGAATGGAACCTTGGCATAGTGTGCCCCATCCAAAAGAAAGGAGACGCCCTGACAAGTACCTACCAACTACAGAGGAATTAGCCTCCTAAGCGTCGCATACAAAATACTGTCGTCGATACTGTGTGATCGCTTAAACCTCTTGTCAACGATCTGATTGGCCCATATCATTGTGGTTTTGAGGCCAGGCAAGTCAACAGTCGATCAAATGTTCACACTCCGACAGATTTTGGAAAAAAACCGGGATTTTCAGATCGATACGCACCACCTCTTCATCGATTTTAAAGTCGGGTATGATAGCGAGAATAGACACGAGTTTTACAGAGCCATGTCATATCTCGGCATCCCTGCCAAACCCGTCCGCTTGTACGGGATGACAATAAAGAAATCTCGCTGCTCCGTCAAAGTCGGTAAGAACACCTCTGAACCGTTTGCTGTTGAGAAAGGTCTTAGACAAGCTCCGTTCCGTTGGTCAACTATGACTGTAACTGGGTCTTTCAAACTCCCTTGAACTTCTTACAGTTTTTAGTATTGTAGTTTGTATGTTACAGTCTTTTTTCAGTTCTTTTTCTTTTACACTTATTGTAAAGTCACAAAATGCTCACGGACCAAGAAAGCACTCACATCTTACCTACAAGAGTTTTTTTTTTTTTTTATTTCTTGTTATTTTTGTGAAAGTTTTATAAATTGCTTATGCAAAATAAATTTCATAAATTATGTACATAAAAAAAAAGAAAAAAAATACGGTACAGAACAGAACCCAAATAGATGACGCAGAAAACATATCCTCCATTGTTCTTGGCCTTGTTGTTGTTTATCTTCAGGATCGCCTCAAAATGTGTATAAGGTAAGTTATCTCCGTTCAGTCAAAAGTTGCAATAAAACTGACACCCGCCACTCCGCCATCATATTACGATGAATTCTCGAGAGAATGGTGCCATGGAACAAGAAAAAAAAACAGACAAAAAAACCGAAACTTTTGTGAACTTCAAAACACAAAAGCAACGTCATAAAATAACATAATTTTCCATCAAAAGAAAAACATCTCTTCCTCTTCTACCAGCTAGCACCCCCTTCCCCTCTTGAAAGGGAAGAAAATAATAAAATACAAAAAAAAAAAAAAATAAGGAAGCAACAGAGTATAGCAGAAAGAAGTTGGCCTTCAATTCATCATACAGAAGCAACATCTTCTAACAACTATGGAATGCACAATGGATTTGGTACAGGACCAAAACAAGAAAAAAACAAATCAACCAAGGAGCCATGAACCATGAGGAGGACTAAGAAAATTCCGGATGATGAAAAGAACAAACATGCACACACAAACAACATACTCTGTTTTTCCCATCAGGAAGGAAGGAAATGCCAGAAGGAATAAAGTGCACATCAGGAATAAAAGAAAAACCCCTAGCTCCGCACCGGTGATGGCAAGCAAGACAAGGCATATAGCCATAAGGAAACAAAAGAAAAACACAAACATTAAGGATGAAAAACATTTTAAAAATTTAATACCGAAATGACGGGTAGATCCAAAGTATCGGGGCAGGACTCGCCTTCTAACAATTTGTTATACACTCGTCCAGCTCACCCCTCCATATAGGACGCTTGTGTCCGTCCGAACAAATGGAATTGTGACTTTGTCCAGGATAATGACACTTTCACAGAGTGCTAAGCAGAGAAAGTGTTTTGTTATTGAACGGTTCTCCCATCCTCTCCCATTCAGCATCTCCTTTGATGATGACCATCAAATATGGACAAACACACACGGAACTGCCAACATTGCATTTAATATTCCATGGGATTCATTTGGGATACACTTGACAGTTGTGAGGGGTCTTTTTTTTGTACGTGGATATTTGATTTGGGGGAAATATGAGTCAAATTATAAATTTACAGAAAAAACAAACAACAATATTTACTTTGAATTTTTTTTTGTTTTGGTTTTTCAGCTTTTCACAGTGAATATTCTCTGTACGTGTATTTGTGGAAGCTTACAATGAGTGGGCTCCTGTGGGGACTTTATTGCTAAAGTTTATGGATCCACACGGGAAATTCGAGTGCAAGGCAAATAAGAGGAGTGGTGCTGCGCACATATATGAAATAAAAATTCATCAGAATGAGAATATTCATATCGTATTCTGGCTCTAATGACCGCGTTATGGGAATTGGGTCATGATTAGGGTATCCAATTCTCAAATGTAGGGTTAAAATAATTTCGGGGTTGTGAGTGAATACATGAATTTCTGTGAAGTAATGAAAACAAATAATAATTATTTATTTAGAAGAGATTCGAATGAATTATTTGGCATTTTAAAAGTAATTTAGAAAGATTTTAAATCCCACTTCTGAATTTTGACTGCGGAGAGATCTTTATTAATATAGAACCCATTTGTGTTTGATGTTTGTAACTACCAGCAATTATAAATAATAATAGTGAATAAATGGAGTTTCAAGTAGATATGGATGATAAAAACCTTTTTAGTAAGTGAAGATCAAAAAATTTTACATTTTATTTTACATTTCAAGAAGTTTTGATACAGATGTTTATATAATTGAAGCAGATAGCACTAGATTGGAGATTCCAAGCAAACACTCGAATGCCCAGGATTAATACCAACAGACTAAAGGACCCCGTAGTTCGCCAACAACTACGCGACCATCTTTCCCAAGGACTGAGAACAATCAGCAGCAGTGAACCTACCTCCATTGAAGACCAATGGTTTGCTGTAAAAAAATGTCTTCATAACCGGTGACGAAAGAATAGTCGGTCGGGCACAAGGAAGAAATAGTGCTTGGCTATTCGCAGAAACCTGGGAAAAGATCGACGAAAGAAAACAACTTCGAGCTCGCATCGCAGCTACTCAAGCAGCAGAGAGAAGATATCTAGAGTCTACGTAATCGTATGATGATGAGAGAAGTTTACCTTAGCGTGAGACATGACACTATACTACTATATCAACGCATTAGCTGAAGAAGCAGAAGAGGCCGCAAATCGGTGTGACAGCAGAACTGTTTATAGAATCACTAAGAAGCTTACTGGTCTACAAAGCTCAAAACAACGCCTGGTGGAAGATGTAGATGGTTCCCTGCTTCATTCGCGTGAGGACCAGCTCAGAAGTTGACCTGATGACCTGGCCGAAGCAGCAAATGCCCGGATTCGCACCACACCTCCCAGTAGAGAGAAGATCATTGCCGCAATTAAAACACTGAAGAACAAAAAGGCGGTAGGACTAGACGGTATTTCTGCAGACCTATTAAAAGCAGCACCAACGACAATAAGTGAGCTACTGCATCCACTCATAGACGAAACCTGAAACTCTGAGTGCTTCCCAGAGGAGTGGAAAAAGGGAATTATTGTCAAAGCTCCCAGAAGAAAGAAGACTTAATGCAGTGTGAAAACTGGAGAGGGATTTGCGTTCTGCCTCCGGTTGCCAAGATAGCAACAAAAATTGTATTAGAATTAATAAAGAAACATCTAGAAGACACACTCGACGCCGAACAAGCAGGTTTCTTCACTGGTTCATCCTATGTTGACCACTTAAGTAAATAGTTACTAAGCGCCTCGTAAAAAAAAAACTCTTTTTACCGTTATCTCTGCTCACAAACTACAGAAAATAGTAAAATTTGTAAAACGTACAAAGATTTATTCACCCAATATCTAATGGCTGTGTAAATTTCAAGTTTAAAAAAGTAAAATTTAAAAAAGATAAAAATAAAATACAGTTGGAAACGGTAAAAAAAGTTGAACTGAAAAATCTTCTTTTTACTGTTATTCAATGAAGAAAATGTTTAAAAATGTTTATAGTAGACTGGCTCTTAGTTTTGACTTTTTTTAATTTTAATGGTTTCTACTTTCCACCCCCAAACATCTTCAAGTATCCTAAAAAAATTCTCTCAATATATTTTTGATCTACTATTAGATTTAGCTGTGACAGTCGAAATGTGAAGTTCTGGGAAGAAAAACGTTGATTTCTTAAGGGAACAACCCAGAGAATCCGTGGAGTGCGTTAAGGCGACGCGACGTGTTCAACTGACAGCTCGCTGAAATAAACACATTTTTATGTGAAGCGATCCATTAGAACGGAACAATTTGCCCAACTTTTAACCTCACTGAGAATGGATTCGTTGACGGAAGGGACGCTACGGATTCTATTATTAACCGATTGATCTTCGAAACTTTTCTTCTCAGAATTCATAGTTTGAGTTGTTAATCATTAATATTGAAAAATAATTGATTTCGTTTGACTAACGCAATTTAACTGGAACCGATGAAAACTATGCAAGAAACTAAGCTTGTTGCTGTGAACGAACTAGTCCTTAAATTTACAAAAGGGACACAATGGACTGTTATACGTTTACCAACAAATACAGGAACGACAATCTCTGCTGAGATTTGCTTGATTTTGAGAAAAATATGGAAACACATTATACAACAATAATAATATTTGAATTAAAGGACTGAAAAAGAAGTTTTTTTCATGCCTTCTTTAAATGGTTTGAAAATTAATAAATGCCTTAGAAATTAAATAGAACCCATAAACTTTGAAACATCAATATTTGTAGCATACAATTTTGACGATAGTTTTTCAAGAATAGGTATGGCAAGAGTAACTCACATGAATTATGTTAAGAGTAAATAATTGTTTTACTTCAAAAAAAAAAAGCTCTAATATAAATGTCAGCTCACCAATCCTGCCATAGGTATACTATCCAAAGAAACAAATCACAAAATGTTTCTTGTTTGAATTCATAACAGATCACCAATATCCTTCTGACCATTTGTCTAAATCACCTCTCCGACCAAAATGAAATACCATCCTCTAACAATACAGTTTGAGAAAAGAGCATTTACAAAAGGTCAGTTTGTTTTTTTTTTTCATTTTACTATAAAGTAAGAGCCAAGCAAACTACTACCATCCGCTCATGTTTCATGCCAGCAAATCTATCCTCATCTATTTATCTCATCCTTCTCCTTGTCCTCAATTTAGTTGAACGATATTTTTTTCCAGAGATTTGCAATGCTAGAGAGGGTGTCTCTGGGAGCTATTTTTTTTTTTTCCGTTTCTTACAAAAAATGTATCCACACCGCACATCATGATGCTTCACAGAGAGCACTGATGTTATGGGATCTTTTCTTTCTCCATTTAAATTGGCATGATGATTTAGTGCCTCATGTCAACCTGACACCCAAGTTAGCAACCTGCCTCCAAATGCTATAAGTCCTCGTCACATAGCCATGGTACCTAAACATATTGCAGAAAAAAAAGGGGTGAGGAAGAAAACATATGTTCGACACGACTATGACGAAGAAACGACAAAGACGTCGTCGTCGTCGTCGTCGTCGTCGAACGGAAGGGGAATAAGTAAATCTGTTGAATAATTTGTTTCGGGTCGCATATGTAATTAAGTGGGTGGTGGAGCGGTGTAGTTGTTGGTGTCGGAGGCAGAGCAATTGCAGCATCAAAAAGAGATGGCTAAGCCCCTCAGCATCCAGCACACGACTTTCCTCCAAAAAATCTCTATAGTCGTCGTTAAATAGCAAA
Organism: Meliscaeva auricollis; assembly: GCA_948107695.1. Lineage (NCBI taxonomy): Eukaryota > Metazoa > Arthropoda > Insecta > Diptera > Syrphidae > Meliscaeva > Meliscaeva auricollis. Next base: position 26,011,539 of record OX403619.1, on the reverse strand, counting down.
TTCTTAGTTAAGTAAGAAGTAGCTACCTAGAGCAGGAAATTACTCGGTGTAAAACATTTTGTGCGAGAGAGCCAAGTAGGTATTTAAGTTCGGCAAATAGATGAATGAATGAGTGAGTTGTTCCATGGAATAGGTTAACATCATCCGCTCTTTGAAATTTTGTTTCATTTGCGGAATATATTTTTTTACTTTCTCTTTGCCTTGAAGACACTTCAACTGACATTCATCAGTGAGCTCCCGCACAGTTCCATCAGCTATTTCTAACAAAACGACCCTAATTAACTTATTTTCCCGAAATACTTTCTCGTCATCCTCATCATCATGGTAGTCGCTCATCGCTCTCCTGAGCTGCCAGTTTTCCTTACGCTGCTGCTGTGTGTGTTAAGCTTTGGTACCTAATTTTATCTTATTTTTAAACATTTTTAATGTCTGCAAAATAATAACAATTTGTAACTGAAAACGAAGACAGGTACATGCTGTCAAACAAGACCACTTTTAGATTTTTTTTTTTTTTTGAAGTTATACTTCTTTACCGGCGTTAATAAAAATATTCACCAGCATTGATTTCGTGTCAAAACAAATTTCGAGGTTTTAATCAAAATCAACATTACAATGATGGAGAAGTCCAAAAAAGTGGTTTTCGTCATGCCGTCCGTCGGTCTGTTCGTCTATTCATCTGTTCGTCATTTTGTCTGTGCGTCCATCTGTACAGAGAGCCTAAGCCTAAACGGGTTGACGGATTTGCTTGAAATTTGGTACAGTTTACTTTTTTGAAATTTCCAAGGTTGTTTTTTTTTTGTGAATATCTCGATTACAACGAATACCTCCCATACAAAGGTTTTGAGTTATTGGAGTTTTCTCGAAAACGGCTTTAACGATTTCGATAAAATTAGGTGTACTTTTTGTTATGAGTAATTGTAGCAATATTGCATTTTTGTTTTTTCTCTGTCTGTCTGTCTGTCTGTCTCTGTATACCTCGACCTACAACCTAAGCCGATAAACCGATTTTCTTGAAACTTGGTGGTTAAGAGTATTTGGTGATTCCCTAGAGGGGAAAATGAATTTTATTTTTATTACCAAAACTAACGGTACCTGTCATATAACACTTAAGCAGAAGTAAACTTTTTTTCAAAAACGGCTCTAACGATTTTGATTAAAATTTTTAAGTCTACTTTTGATAGTAGGGTCATACTTCTGAACTAAAAGAAATGTTTATAAGATTTCTACTAACGGTACCTCCAAAAGAACGTTTTTTTTTCATTTTTGACTTTCTTTTAAACGACTAAACTAATCTTGATGAATTTGATATCAAAATTTTCAAAACCGTAATTTTTGGATTTTTTAAAAAATCTTTCAAATTTATTTTTGAAAAATCAATTTTTCGAAAACGGGTCACTGTATTTTTTTGAAATTTTGATTTAAGATATGCAATAATATTATCTAAAAAATGGCATACTACATTTATTTTTTAACAAGGTTTGGGAATTTTTATATATAGAAAATTATTTTATTATTTTTTTTGTTTTTCTAAAATTTTTTTTTTCTGATATCTTCTAAAGGGTTTTCCAATAAGAGGTGTTATTTTGAATAGCCCGCTATTTCGGTAGCTGTCACTTTTGAAGCTGTCATTTTTTGACATTTGACAAGTAGAAACTACGCTATTAATAAAAATGGAACGATACACGCTTCAACATCGCATTGAAATTATTAAAATTCACTATAAAAATGGTGAAAATTTGGCAGAGACGGTTCGTAAAACTGAAAAATTTTTGCGTCGTAGTGAAGCACCTTGTCGGACCGCAATACAGAAATTGGTGGACAAATTCGAGCTGTTGGGACAAGTTAATGATGTGAAGAATAAAACCCGTGCACGTAGCTCAAGAACAACTGAGAATATTGCTGTTGTAGCCCAAAGTGTTGAAGAAAACCCAGGTTTGTCCATTCCTCGTCGTTCTTTGGAATTAGGCATTCCACAAACGTCATTACACCGTATTTTGCATAAAGACTTGGGTCTTAAGGCTTATAAATTTCAGTTAACACAAGAACTCAAGCCGGCTGATCATCAACAACGTCGTGTCTTTGCTGATTGGGTCCTTGAAATGCATGAAAATGAACCGGAATTTCATCGAAAAATCATCTTGACTGATGAGGCCCATTTCCACTTCGGCCACCGAGATCTTGTGATTTAACACCTTGCGACTTCTTCCTTTGGGGCCACGTGAAAGATAAGGTCTACGCCAACAGCCCAGCGTCGATTCAAGACCTCAAAGATGAAATTCGTGAGGCTATCGAGGACATAGGGCAGCCACTTTGCGATTTGGTTATGGAAAATTTCATGAAAAGGATATGGTGCTGTAAGCGTGGTCTTGGCGGCCATTTGGCCGCATCCATTTGGATGTTGTGTTCCATTATTAACGGCATACCTTTTTCTTTATAATGAAATAAACATCCGATCATTTATCTCCAAAAATGCCATTTTTCTTTGAATATCAAAATAACACCTTTATAATGATACATTTTTAGAAAAATAAAATTCAAAATTGGTAAAGCCGTTTTTTGAGAAAAACTGTTTTTCTAAATAAAATTTTGCAAGGACTTAAAAATTGGTACGCCATTTTTAAGATATTATTTATTATCTAAAAACTAGATTTTGAAAAATTATATTGAATATTTTTGGAAAAAATGATTTTTCAAAAAAAAAAAAATTGAAATTTTTTTAAAAATCCAAAAAAATAAAAATAATTTTAGAAACTTTTTTTTTAAAGTAGGTACACTATTACGGCAACTTAAAAGCATTCATGTAAGAAAAATTGTTGAAATTGTTTGAGTCGTGAAGGAGAAAATCCGAATTCATAAAAAAAGCTGTTCTATGGCAGGTACCGTTAATACCAGTTTTTGAAAAAACAGATTTCATTTAAAGACAGACTTTATCCAAAAAAATTACCACAATTTTTTGAATCAAAATCATAGGAACTATTATTGAGAAAAATGAGTTTTTCTAAAACCGGTATATGAGAGGTACCGTTATTTTTGGTCCAAAAAAAAAACAATTGAAAAAACGTCTGGGGATAGTTTCAAAAAAACACCACATACCAAATTTGAAGTAAATCGACCCATCCGTCACTCCTCAAATATTTAAAATGACAACGTTTCCATTCCTGTGCAACACACTTTATGTGAGTATTCATTTAATGTCTCAGCTTATTCGACTTATGGAATCAGAAACCTAAAAATCACATAGCGTGCAACATCCTAAAAAATGTCGACGACAGTGTAATAATAGCAAACTCGGTGTTTGCAAAAATGGCTACACCAAACCATAGGTAATCCCGTTCCGTAAATATCTTATAGACCACTCGCACAAGTGTCACCAACAAAATAAAAAAAAAAAAAAAAAAAATTTATTTTTTTGGTTTTCTTCCTTTTCATTCAGCTTTCAGAATCCATGCAGTCTTTTACTTTTGCCCAGAAACGCACTTCTTCATCTTTGGCAAGATGTAGACATGAAAGAAAACTGTGTTTATGCCAACATCAATGGAAAGGAAACATTTGTCAATCATTTTAATTAGCAGATGAGAAATAATCCTTGTGGAAGCGGTAAGATGGTAACAAGCCTGCCATCTTGTTTAGGGCTAAAAGAAACCAAGACACTATACTCTGCCAGTGATGACGGATAATATTCGTACCGCACAGTCTGCCTGATGATGGTGGTTTCGCATTTAATTGGATTTATTTGGGATTTTTATCATTCACATCATCAGCAGCAATGGCAGCAGCAGCAGCACCGAGCCCCTGGGAGACGTCAGACGCGACAACCATCCGAAATGATATGGTGCATGATAATCACAGGACCTTCCTTAATTTTTTTTTATTTCCTTTTCTTTGCAGCAAAAGTTAAAGTAGTATTTTCGCTTGGAGGGCGAATTAATTAAAATATCACACGTCTTGTTTGTGGAATGTTCAAGAATTGCAAATGGTGTGGGTTTGGTATTTGTATGCGAGAATATTGGCAACGATGATGAGACATGGAAGAGTGGTTTTTTTCCTTTGGAGATTCGATTGTGAGATATTTTATGTTAAGTGTCGAAAGATGATGGTTTGACGAGCGTGTCACGGTTGGATGCCCCCCATGTCGGAATAATTGCAAGAGTCCAGGGAAATTAAATTGCATTTTGACTTATGAAAATCAATTTGTGTGCACCGATCTGTGAATTATTTTCAATGCGGAAGTTCTCAGCAGACGCAGCGAGACCGTGCCGAGGAGGAAGGACTTGGGAAATATTTTGTGTGCGACGAGCGACGCCAAAAGGAATTTGTTGGGGAAATAGTTGTGGCTGATGGCTGATGGTGTCAAAAATAACTTCAAATGGAAAAATATTATGTTGAATGCATCGTTTTTCTTTGACATTATTTTTCAATTGAGTTCATAAAAAGATTAAAAGAGGAGAAAATATTGTGGTAGAGATTGTGGGACACGAATTCTTGAAAGAATACCTTGTAAAGTAAATTTTTTTAACAGTATTGTAAGGCATGGCTCTTTAAATCCAAAAATTAGAGTGAGTGGTCAAACTGGTTTGATTGTTATCTCAACTTTTTTTTTGTACAAATGCATAACTTGATAAATGGTACCCATATCGCATGTTAAAAATAAACTTAATACTCTAACATGAATAAAAAGCACAGTTCGAAGAAAACAACAGAAGAAAAATATTTTCTTTTGGCTATCAAATCATAATAGAGCCTTCCGTAGACAACTGAAGAGCGCTATAATAAAAGCAAGACTGAGGTTCGCATTAGAACCTGTTTTCGCTTCGTTCACTCCTAAAAACCATCTTTGTACCACTTACGGATGTCGAGATATTGACGTTGTTTCAACCGTCCTTTGTTTTAACCATACCCAGTCTCCCCAAACCAATTCCCACAAATCAATATACACAAGGGGACTTGGCGGTCATGTGATCAAAAAACTGTCAACCAAATTAACATGCTTCCAGTATCTTAGATATCCGAACGTTCCGAGGAGCAAACGTTGACTCAGACCACTACTTGGTAGTGTCTCGAGTACGGATGCGGATATCTATGACGCCAAAACGCCGAGCAGATGCTGTGAAAAAGTTTGATGTCACGAAACTCAAATCGCAAGAAACCGCTAAAACTTTTGCTGACCGCGTTTCTCTTAATCTCTTGGCCAGCCAGCCACCAGCAGCAAGCATAGACGACCAGTGGAGACATTGTCAACAAGCCATCAGTAGTGCCGCCAATGATGTGCTGGGATCACAAGGCGACCACAACGAAACTCCTGGTTTGACGAAGAATGCCGGCTGGCGCATGCAGCTAAGAACGAGGCCTATCAGGCAATGCTGCAAACAAGAACCAGAGCTGCTGAGAGAACAGCCCGAGAGTTCTACGGGCAAAAAAGAAGAGAGGAACGCCGAATTCTCAGGAAGCAAAATAGAGAGCACGAGAAGCGGGAGTCGAGCCTATTAAGGATTGTACCGGCAGAGGGGATGTTCGAAAATTCTACCAAACGGTAAGAAGATTAACCAAAGGCTACAAGGCCAGAACAGAAGCATGCCGAGACGAGAGGGCAAATATGGTAGTAAACACATAGTCAGTGCTGAAGATCTGGAAGGAACATTTTTCTAGACTCCTGAACGGCGAAGATAGCCAACATTCAGCTGTTATTCCATTTAATTTGGGCGACGATGGCCAACAATTCCGTCCACCTGACCCAGATGAAGTGCGCTAACCGATTGCCAAGTATAAGGCTGCTGGTATAGTGTGCCCTATCCATAAAAAAGTAGACACTCTGACATTTACCAACTACAGAGGAATTAGCCTCGTAAACGTCGCATACAAAATCCTCTTGTCGACGAACTGATTGGCTCCTATCAATTGTAAGTCGAGGCAAGTCAATAGTCGATCTTCACACTCGAACAGATTTTGGAATAAACCCGGGAATTCCAGATCGATACACACCACCTCTTCAAAGTCGCGTATGATAGCGTGAATAGAGACGAGTTATACAGAGCCATCACGATTGATAGTTATAACTTCGAAGCAGTCAAGGACTTTGTCTACCTGGGATCCACTATAAACTCAAACAACGACATCAGTGTAGAGATCAAACGGAGAATTACTCTTGCCAATCGCTGTTTCTTCGGGCTGAGGAGGCATTTAAGTAGTAAAGCTCCTCTCATAGAACCAAGGAAACGCTTTACAAGACCTTAATCATCCTGGTCCTGCTGTATGGGGCAGAAGCATGTGGGACGTTAAAAGCTTCGAATTCAAATTTGCTTGGTTGCTTTGAGAGAAAGATTCTTCGAGTGATTTTTGGTTCTGTGTGTATCGAAGGACTATGGAAAAGAAGATTCAACGCCGAGCTTTTACGGGCTGTACAGTGACGTTGACCTGGTCAAGAAGCTTAAAATACAGGGGCTGAGATGGCTGGGACACGTGAAGCGTATGGACAACGCACCAGCCAGAAGCTACTCAACTCAGTGATGCAAAAAACATTGTTTTTCATCCGTTTTAATTTCTCCTATACAAATAAAAAATATGTCTCTTTACACCAATTCTCAAACAGCAACCATGGCAAGCCATGGTAAATTCATTACCATATGTTGACCTCTCACCTTCCCATGGATTTTTTTCTGGAAAATCCTTGAAAGAGTCAGAAATAATAATTATTTATGGGCAATTTATAGATTGCAGGACCTTGCCATCAACAAATCACTAATAAGCCACCTGTCACTGCAAAAATATTATACCACATTTCATGACTCCTATAAACATCATTTAAGTAGATATACTCTTCTTGTTTCTCCAAGGAAATTGTGCTCCATAACCAAAACTGATGATGGGTCACAAGCCCAATGACTTGATATAAACATAATTCTCTATAAACTTCGTTCAATTTGTGCCCCATTACAAGCTTGTTTTCTCAAGACATCATGTATTAATATACTAGAAGTAGGTATACCTATACCAAACCACGTAAATGCTGTGTGTATGTCCAAGGAACACAGCCTTAACTCTATCTATCGACATCGTCCATCTTTGTATGTACAATAATTTGTTATTTGCCACCACGTCCAGTGATAACTCTTATTGCAAACGCATGTAGATAGTTACCTTTTGCCTCTGCGTCCTCCAGCTCCTCGAAGCACTCTATCCTCAAAAGCTATAATGTAGCGCATTGACCAGTCGCAGTAATTGATGTTTCCGAATGCCAGTAAATAATCAATTGACCATAAATTAGCTCATTACGATTCCCACCTCATTCAATCCCCACCCGCATTAAAAAAAAAAACAACAAAAAATACCTTCCATAGCTTTGGATTGGAAGTAGGTACCTGGTACATAAATAGGTATAGATTGTGGAAGAGAGGTATAAGGACAAAGATTCATAGCAGATTCACAGATCCAGTATATGTCAGAGTATGGTATTCAATGAATCTACCATTTGTGCCCGCATTGGGCCACATTAAATAATTCACTTGGCCAGACGACGACGACGACGATAGTGACGGCGGCGACGGACAGACAGACAGACAGGCAGACGACCGACGACGATGTGGATGTGCAACCAAAACATCCAGCTCCTCACCATCATCAGAAAGACCAGACTAGCTGGCCATATCCATCATCCTGCCAAGGTCTATCGTGTATCTTCACAACGAGCAAACGTATAGCATAGCAGTCCTTGTGGATTTACGTTTGTATAATGCCGGAAAATATTTACGATCAAAGTGAATCGCCATTAAGCAGCAAACGCGTTCATCATCAGCAATTTTCACAAAATAATTTCTGGCTGGCTGCGCTGGCTGCGGCGAAAAGAAACTTCTGCGCATCGCGCATCTGACGATGATGATGGTAGTCATTGATTTGTAGTTGCAGAATCCTTGCGTTGCGCTTCATACCCCAGCTATAGTCCCTCGTGCGTCGAGTCGGTCGCCCTCATGTCCAAAGTGCCGATCGTCATTGCGCATCTTCTCTCGCATTCGAAATGATGGCGGGACAATATCTGTGCGCGGGACGACGACACATCCACACAGCGCGCACAGTTTAAGGTCTAATTGAACGCTTTACTTGACACATCGAATAAATCACATAAAGAATACCAACCTCCAGCAAAACGACCGAAAAAAAAAACAAACGAAACGAAATGAAATGAAAGAAGAACAACAAAAATCGCAGAAACAGAAATATTTTTTGTCAAGGACCCGTGCGAACGAGAGGTCCAAATAGGCCCTCATCTCGCAACGACCAACGAAACACCAACGAAGGCACAGGTTGCCGCCTTGAACTAAGTGCTTGCACAGCACATAGCGGAGCGGTAATGAGAATAGCATTTTCGTATGTGAAAACAATGAAACGCAAGATGCGGGAACAATGATTTGTCTAAATGGAGAAATATTTTGCCAATACGCGCTTACAAAGGCCACAGAGAGCTCCTATCGAAGTCAATAGGATGAGGAGGATTTTTGAGAATCACATATCACCATCATGCGTTCGAATCGACCGACACCGGTCGCCGAGGACTTGCGTTTTATGTGCATTTAATATGTGCATTGTCGGCGGGATGTCGTTTTCGTCCGATTTTTTTTGTTTCTTCTCAGCAACTCGGATGCTTTCTTTGAATTTCGATTTTTTTTTTAAATTTCAAAACTTCAATTTTCTCGCAGTATTTAAAGGCATTCTCTTGGTCATCCACTCTTTGGTTGATCGACATTATATGAATTTGTTAATATTAATGCGGAATTGCGATTGGTACTTCTCAGATTAACAACTTCTCAGATTGCAGATATTACCAACTACACCTGTTTAATAGTGCCCAGCGATTCAGATCATGAAGCGGTGCAGCTAAGTATCAGGCTCCATCAGCCCATACTACTATCGACGGAACCAGCAGAACACTTCATCAACTACAGTAGACTGGAAAAGTTGACAAGCTACAGAGGGATGTTGGAGAAACTATCACACTACCTCCGCAGAACGGAAATATGCAGAATACCGTGTATTTTGCAGATACCACCACCTTCCAGAGTATGTTCAAAGCCTGTACAATCATCGGAAACGATTAAGGAAACGTCTTCAAAAGGATTCACCAGCGAGAGTTGAATACATCCAACATCAACTACCGGACAGTGTGGAGCGGACTCGAATGCACCAATATTATGTTCCGAAACTTCATCCAACACCACAACAACACACAATTCCAAAAGAGACTGGAGGCAATAAAACCTGGACCTGATGCTTTCAAGAACATGAACAGAATTATTGGACAGAAGTCATCAATGACGGAAGTGATTATAACCAACAATGAAGAAGCAACAACACCACAAGAAAAAGCAAAAGGAAACTTCACACCGAACCCATCAACAGATCCTATCATTCTAGATGAAGTGAAAGCAACAATCTAACAGATTCTGCTGCCAAAAATGGGCATGGCAACATTAAGCGATACCAATCCTAAAAGTGATCCCGTTGACAGCCCAAACCTGAGCTCCCCAGAAGAAATAGCCGAAATAATAGGTTACTCCAAGCCAAAGAAATCAAAATTTGGAACAGATGGAGTATCTAACTTCATTTTAAAGAGACTTCCGCAGACAGTGATGATCTTCTTAGCTATCATCCTTAATAACTGCATCAACAACAGCTACTTCCCGAAAAAATGGAAAACTGCGAAAATCGTGGCGATCACTAAGAAGGCTGCTAGGATCTTGATCTCCCACTAGAGGCCAATTTTTCTTCTAAAAAATCTAAGTAAGCTTCTGGAAGAGCTGATACTCAGGAAGCTCAAGAAGTTTTGCAGCGACAACAACATCATCCCAGACATGCAGTTCGGCTTTCGGGAAAAGCATTCCACACTACATACTCTCCTGAAGTTTCATCCTTTTTGCCCTTAACAACCGCCAAGTCACCGTCGAATGCTTCCTTGATGTCGAGAAAGCGCTTGACAGCGTTTGGATTGAAGCACTTGTTCATAAACTCAACATACTGGGCTTTCCTTCAGCACTAAGACAAATCATATTTTCTTTTCTTTCTTCCAGAAACTTCTTCGTGGAACTGAAAAAGCTACAAATCAACAGTGAAGTGTATCAGAGCTGCAGTTGCTCAAGTTTCAAAACTTGGACCGTTTCTCTACAGCATCCTTGCCTCCAACCAACCAACTGCAAGTCGATGTGAAAACCTACTCTACGCCGATGATTTACTTACATACTCCACATCAACATCGCCAACAGCAGCTGTTTGAAAAGTTGAGGTGCATATCCGGAAACTAGTCGTGTTCTACAACAAATGGGGTTTCCGAATCAACTCATCGAAATCGGAACCATTGTGCCTAAGACGAACAGTCGTTCTGCCGGAAACTTTAGACGCATAACACGCACGCTCCCAGATGGAACTAGATTGGCCAGCCAAACGTAACGCTAAGTATCTAGGTATCAACTTCAAGGAGCTCCTGAGATTCAACCAGCACTCAAGGAAAGAAGAACTTGATGAAAAGAAGAACCGGACTGAGCCATCCAACTGATTTCTTAATTTTCGAGCAGCTACTTTGACCAGTCATCAGATACAGCTTTCCAGTTTGGTACACTTTCTCAACAACAGCCATGAAGGACCTCAAACTGTATGAAAGGAAAATACTAAGGATCTGCACCGGACTTTTCTTCAAGCGACAGAAGCAGAAACATTACAGCAACCAACTACGAAGAAGCAAAAATCATCCCACTTGACAAGAATCAGCAAAGAAACTTGTCGGAAGTATCAGCAACCATTCCAACCATTTGATGAGAAGGATGACCACTCACCAAAGAAAATCCGAGCCAAGGTACCTGTCCGCAATGGAAATTCTAAACGAGGATATTGTTCCAGCTATCAACGACGATGAAGACGAAGCAGTTCACTTCTACTCTGGCCCTGGATTAGCCCATTTTCGTGGCTAAGCGTCACCACCATCCCATCATCGCTAAGCAGCACTATCATTTGACAACAAAAACGGAGAAACCAGAAACTTATAACAAAGTTAATCTGCGATGTGAAGTTCCCAGTGCAATTGGTATTTTTTTTCTCGCACCCACGAAAGTTATGCGAGACATCAATTTGAACATGCGAAGGAGATCATTATTATCAGGATCACATCACATGGTCGCTTCCATAAATGACAACCTATCTGTAACTGTAAGTACCTACCAGTACTTGTTCTGATTGAGACCAAGACATCATCGAATGCGCAGCAGCAGCACATGGATCACATCACAACGAAAACAATGCATCGCACCAACAATGATACGAAATGCGACGAAGGGACATTTCGATTGTTGAATAGACGTTTTCTGAATCCACTCAACTCCAGGATGACGCTGATAGTATCACTAATTCAAGAAAAAGGATTCATAAATTTTGCAATCGCTGTTGCCATATATACCGCTTTTGCGGATGGTGGACTGGGACTGATACAACAAGGCATTGTGTCATTCCTTATGGAATGCAGTCATTTACCCAGAGCCAATTATAAATTCATTAGGGATGCGCACCGCTGCTGCTGCTGTCCACTTTATATGTCCAGTGCAGCGTCCCAGTGTTCATTTGCCGCCGCTAAATGCGCATTCATCGCATAAAATGCAATTCCTCTGCTCTTTCCCGTGTGTCCGAAAGAATGCAGTGCCTTGTCAATGTTTTAGCTGGTAAATTTGTGCAATGGGGGAACAAAGCGTGAGGGCAGGCGACCATCAATCCATATTGGGTAGCAAGGTGCCTTTTAATGGAGGTAATAAACGGTTATGGGTGCACGGCTCATTTGCGCCGCGTAAACCCTTTTTTGTTGTTGTTGTTGTTGTGTCTTACTTCAACTACAGATACGACATTTTTCTACACAAATGCATCGATCAGGTGCATTTGGCAGTATAAAAGTTGCTATTATAGGGTAAAGTCTAGTGAACCTTGACCAATGAGTCCATAGTATTTATGTCACCCTTTTAAAACGCACTTTGATCCCACCGCCAATCGTTTCGTTTGGTGACGCGACGCACCTGCATTCAACTTCTTTCTAGTTCAAGTCAACCCGAGAGAGAGAGAGAGAGAGAAAGAGACTTCTTCCGGGCGGCCAGCGTAAATCAAAATTCTGACACATTTAAGTGTCCATTGCCATCGATTAAACTAACTCTTTTTCCAAACGGCTGCTCAGCGGCAAAATTTATGACTTCTAGCTCATGGTGACATGTCACACAAATGTGCACATGAGGAATCACCTCATGTTGCAAGTACAAATCCTTGACGTCTTTGTGTTGCATTGCTACAGTAAGTGTACAGTATAAACAGCAACAGCAGCTACATTCGTCGATTTATTGGCCTCCGAAAAAGGGGTGCGCGCGTTATTGCGTTCCGTTTCGTAGTCGTCGTCGCGTCGGTCGTCGTTGTCGACATTGGCCTGTGTGCGCGATGATTCAAGAGTGCTGGCTTGCGATTCCTTTTATGGATGCACATCGCTTATCTATTTGGGAAGTCCACCATATACACCTGGTTAGGCTAGAGCTAGTGCGGTAGTAACTATAGTATAGTTGTAGTAGAATAATATGATTTTTCACTCCGTACCGCACCGGTCGGTCGGAGCAGTGGTGTCTTTCCATGGATAGCAGCAGCCGCCACTTTGGGTAACTGATGTTGCTGCGTTAGGCATTGGCTTGTGTCCATATTTACATTATTTATGGAGCGCAGAATTTTCACGGCTCTCTTTTTTCCAATAGATGGAAGAAGTGCAAGTCCAAGTAGTGATGCAGACCTTTCTCCAATATATAAGTCCCGCAGAGTCTGCGTTTTTGTCAAAGTTTTTTTTCTTTTTCTTGCTTAAAGCAAAAGTATTGGTTTCAAACTTAATTCAAATCTCGAAAAGTAAATATTCTGAATTGTTCGAAATGGTTGGGGTATTGGATTTAGAGAAGTGAAAAACCATCATAAAATCTTACATCCCAAAGATTTTGTTTTCGAGATCATACCTAAAACCCAAAAACGTATATCTTCCTTAACCACAAAAAAAAAACGAAAACTATTGATAGAAATATTAAAATAACTGTGTTGGGGTTTTAAAAATATAGAAAACTAAAATCCCAAAAATGAATACCCCAGAAAAACTACAGAAAAAGTAACCCAAAAATCCAAAATGCATGCAAAAATTAATATTCACTTTAAATCCCTAAAAAAATCTTGAAGTCGAGATCCTGAATGACATTTATATAGTCACCCTTGATGGGTTTTTGGGATTTTGGGCTTCTGAATTCTAGAGGGCTTCGGTATGTGTTTGTCTTTGTGCTTTGGATTTTGGGTTTTCGAAATAATAGAAAGTCTTTGGATTTTAAAAAAATTGATAAGACAATTTTTGATTTTTCTGGATTTTGGATTCTTAATTTGATTGTTTTTCAGATTTTGGGATAATATTAATTAATCACCGGCTTTTAGGATTTTCTTAGGACGGGATTATAGTTTTTGGTTTGCGGAATTTTAAATTTTCTAGTTCTATGGATTAAGGCTTTTTTTGGGATTTAAAATTTTCTTGTTTTTGGGATTTAAAAATTTTTGATAATAAAAACTTTGGACTTTCTGAATTCTATGGTTGTCGTGGTTCTGGCTAACTAAGTGAACCTGGCTTTACTTCCCTTTTTCAAATTTTAATCTTCGTAATATATTCAGTGTTTACGGAATTTTGAATTTTCTGTTTTTACGGGATTTAATTTGTTTTGCGGGATTTAATTTGTTTTTCGGGATTTAATTTGTTTTGCGGGATTAAGTATGTTGTGTTTTGTTTTTGGAACTATGAAATAATGATTTTGTTAAAATTTGGATTTCCTGAATTATTTAGTTGGTTTTCGAGCTCCTAGGTTTTGAATAAATATCTTACCATCGTGTTTTTACATTGTTACGCTTTCGTGTTTTTAGGATAACATATTTTTTGGGAATCGGGATTTTACCAAAAATTGGACTCTCTAATGTGATTTTATGTTTTGGGATTATGGGTTTTGTTTTTTTTTTTTTCTTGACATTTAAGATTTAACGACATATTTTGGGTTTTATAAAATTTTGATTTTGTAACCAATTTTTTTTATGAATTTTTTGGCTCATTTTCATATTTTGTGTATTTATTTTGTAAGGTTTTGTAGTTTTTGGGATTTAAAAAAAAAATTATTTGTGGGTTTTAGAGGCATTTTTTCGAGTAATGTCAAACTCGAATTTAAGTTTTTTAGGTTTTCCAGATTTCTAATTGTGCCGCATTTTTTAATAGGTGCCTTGTACATAAATTATGTATAATATTGATTTAACCAAATTTCTGGTCTTATAATTTTATGACTTTTCGAAGTTTTCGATTGTGGGTTACTAATTAAAGCCCGACTTTCGGTATTTTCTGTATGGGATTTATGGTTTTGCTTTGCTGCTTTGAGGAATTTAAGATCTTGTGGTTTTGGGAATTATAAAATTTTGATTTTACTAAATTTTGGCATTTCTGAATTTGTTGGTTGTCGAGATTCTAACTTAGAAGGTGCCCCGGCTTCTCGGTTTTTTTTTGTTTCCTATTTTTTTTTTGATTTTTGGGATTATGGGATTTGTGTTTTTGTATGATTGGGATTTTCGTCTTTCTGGGTGTTGAAATTTAAATTTTTTTTGTTTCAGTAGTTGGAAATCGTTTGGTTTTCGGAATTCAATAAAAATATTAGCATTGGATGCACTCAAGCTTCAAAACTGGGTAGGGAATGGTGTCTTTTGTTATTTAAACCTACCGACCAAACAGAATTCTTTCTTTTACATTTTTGGCTCTGAATTTTTCCAAACTTACCCAAACAACTTCAAATTTACTGAAAAGACAGAAAAACAATTAGGTGTAACACTACCGCCGCCTCCGACACCTTATAATTCACAGTCAGTTTTGTTAAAGGAAAGCTTTTTCGCTGTCTGAGAACTTTCCTCATTGATTTTGGTACTTTTTACATTTATCCTAGTTCTGATAAACAAAATAGTTTCTTTTTGTATGTCCTAGAAATTTCGAATCAATTAAATGAATAACTGAAATGAAAGGCTTTAAATTTGTTCGTAAAAATACTTCAAGTTTAATAAAAAAGGTGCAAACTATAAGATTAGATAGTCAAACCAAAAATAAGCTGTCTTAACTTCATGAAGCTTTCAATAAAAAAAAAATTGAATATTAAAATGGTCAAAACGTTCAATTAACGATGCTACTGTATGAGCAAGTTCCACCAACTCATTCCTAATCATTTTAACATAAAATATAGAAGCTGGTTTTTATATGTAGATGTACCTCAGCAGGTGAAACAAATTTACTGCACGCGTTGCAACGATAATTTGTTGAAATTTATGCCAAGCTGCACACAAAATCGCCATAAATAAGCCTCACAAAAAGCGGTATCGATGGTGGCAAGATGATGAGGCTGATTCCAGATGTGGTTGGTGCGGTTGTGTTGTACTCTTCGATGATGATGATGATGGTGGCAGCGATAGCTTCTAATGTTTGTCATTAAGGATATAGTCTTTATGCTATGATATCTATCGCAGATATGCATTGTTATGCATCAGTTAGAAGGATTTGGCGGATTAGATGGTGATGTGATGAAAATCTCATCATCAGAAAATCCTTGGAAAGTGCATTTGATTATGCGCGAACAACAGCGTAATATGGTAGGTAGACAACCTTATAATTCCTGTATTGCATCCTTTCAAGCCATGTCAATGCCATTTGTGCTCCACTCCCGCCAAAACACTTGTGATGTCACGTATGTGTCATATCAATTGCACTTGGAAAGTCAGTTTAATGCCTTCTCAACGACAATGACAACGACAACGATGACAACAACAACTACTACGAAGGCATCAACGCTTCCACCAACGACATGATGTGTGATCAATGCTAAACGAAACTAATAAACCGAATGCCTCTTGACTCGTGACACATATTTTTCATCTCGAGAGCAAAAGGATAATATACAATCGTAAACCGTTCCCGTTGGTTGGTTGTTGTCGCCATTAAACTTCTCCATGACAATGGCGGCTTGATGCAACCGAATGAATAGACACTTTGGAGACAAGCTACAGCAGAATGACTTACATATAAAAAACAAAAAAAAAATCCAACAACAACTGTCAACAATGACACGGTAGTGTTGTGGGTTAACGTTATTTTCTTTTATGACCGATTTGAGCTTCTGCAAGGAAGTTCCTGCCAGTACACTAACGAACTGAACGAAGAAGATTGTGACAGTTCGTGTTGCGGTGGTGTTGTCATGCAGATGCGATTGCATCGTTAAAAAGCGTAAGCTTCTACTCTACATTACATAGCACCGAGATTGAATGGCGTTTTTTACGGTCCATTTCGATTTATTGCTGGTACAACTTGTACAAACGACTTTTACAGCTATTCGAAATGGATTTACAACCACAATTTTTGTCCCTTCGAGTATATTGACAGAAACTTCAAATGGATTAAAGGAATGTCTTGAAAAAAAAATGTATGAAGTTGTGGGATAGGAGTGAAAATTCAAGGTTTTTTTTTTTCTATAAGTTACTGGTTTTTCCTTCCATAGGGACGGGAAAGTGTAAAGCTTATACTACAAAGAAAGAAAATCTTATGTGACTTTGTAATTAAAGATTCATTTGGTTCGTTCAAGAAAACACTTTTATTTGTTGTTTTTTTGTATCGAAAAACTCAGGTTTTGCTGACAGATTTTAACTTTAGAGCTTTACGATAATTTTCTTTATTCTAGGAGCCAAAAAAAACTTTATATTCAAAAATAATTTCATGAAATCTTGGAATTTTTAGTTCTGGAATGATTTTCGCCTTCTTATCAGATTTAGGTAACCAGATACGTTTAATTTGATTCGATACTGAGTGCGAAGCTAGAGCTCACAACTTTTCTACTTGATCCGAGGCATTTTTGGATGTTTATTTCATTATAAAGAGGAAGGTATGCCGTTAATAATGGAACACAACATCAGCCAAATGGCCGCCAAGACCACGCTTACAGGACCATATCCTTTTCATGAAATTTTCCATAACCAAATCGCAAAGTGGCTGCCCTATGTCCTCGATAGCCTCACCAATTTCATCTTTGAGGTCTTGAATCGACGCTGGGCTGTTGGCGTAGACCTTATCTTTCACATGGCCCCAAAGGAAGAAGTCGCAAGGTGTTAAATCACAAGATCTCGGTGGCCAATTGTGATCACCTCTTCGAGAGATAACACGGTCCGGAAACTTTTCCCGTAAAAGATCGATGGTTTCATTGCTTGTGTGGCACGTAGCGCCGTCTTGTTGAAAGTAAACGTTGTCCAGATCAATACCATCCAATTCAGGCCATAAAAAATCATTAGTCATCTCTCGATAGCGCAATCCATTGACCGTAACTGTTGCTCCAGCCTCATTTTCGAAAAAGTAAGGTCCAATGACCCCGCGGGACCATAAACCGCACCAAACAGTCACGCATTGAGGATGGAGAGGCTTTTCAACAATAACTCTTGGGTTTTCCGAGCCCCAGATGCAACAGTTTTGCTTGTTGACGTACCCTCCGAGGTGGAAATGGGCCTCATCAGTCAAGATGATTTTTCGATGAAATTCCGGTTCATTTTCATGCATTTCAAGGACCCAATCAGCAAAGACACGACGTTGTTGATGATCAGCCGGCTTGAGTTCTTGTGTTAACTGAACTTTATAAGCCTTAAGACCCAAGTCTTTATGCAAAATACAGTGTAATGACGTTTGTGGAATGCCTAATTCCAAAGAACGACGAGGAATGGACAAACCTGGGTTTTCTTCAACATTTTGGGCTACAACAGCAATATTCTCAGTTGTTCTTGAGCGACGTGCACGGGTTTTATTCTTCACATCACTAACTTGTCCCAACAGCTAGAATTTGTCCACCAATTTCTGTATTGCGGTCCGACAAGGTGCTTCACGACGACCCAAAAATGTTTTAGTTTTACGAACCGTCTCTGCCAAATTTTCACCATTTTTATAGTGAATTTTAATAATTTCAATGCGTTGTTGAAGCGTGTATCGTTCCATTTTTATTAATAGCGTAGTTTCTACTTGTCAAATGTCAAAAAATGACAGCTTCAAAAGTGACAGCTACCGAAATAGCGGGCTATTCAAAATAACACCTCTTATTGGAAAACCCTTTAGTACACTTAATAGCCTTTGATAAGCGGGCTGGTATTGTTGACGAGTACCTCCAGTGGCATTTTGAAGGGGGGAAGGCTCACGGGGCTCAAGCCCTCTCCAAGCTTACAAATTCATGATATTATTTAGGTAATTTGAACATAATTTACATGGTCTACTGAGTTAGTAGTTAGTTTTTTGTTTAATTCCATTTAATATAGCTGAAAAATCATACCGGGAACGCTTCCATAACTCAAAAATTGAAATTCTGTTTACAAAAATACACTAAAATTAATTAAATTTAGCCACCTGTATTCTTAGCATAATTAAAAAATAATAAAATTCATTATTTCTATTTAAATTAAAGTTGTCCAAAGGAATATGCCTGACTGTAGTTTTATTCATCTAACGAACAGATGGCGCTACAAATGGTCTTTCGTTATGTCATGGAATTGGTTTATCGTTGCTTAAATAGTTTTCTGCATGAATAAATAAAATTTGAAGTTAAAATATAAAATAAAATTTGACTTGTAAAGAGCGTACATCAATTAAGCGTCATTTCGGGAAAGTCTGTTTTGGTTTTTTGAATGAAGATTAAAGTTATAGTTTTTTTTTCAACAAAACCTTGAAAATATTTTTTTTTGCTTTTTTGGTTTTATTTTCTTCTTTATCAAAGAAAATTAACTATAATAATGATCAAAACGTAATTTTCGGAAACGTCATTGCCGGGAACGAATTTTCTGATGATTGGAAGAACCAAGCGATTTTTCTTCAATCATAGAAATGAGAAGAAGACGATAGAATTTGTCAATCAATTGGTATAA
Organism: Meliscaeva auricollis; assembly: GCA_948107695.1. Taxonomy (NCBI): domain Eukaryota; kingdom Metazoa; phylum Arthropoda; class Insecta; order Diptera; family Syrphidae; genus Meliscaeva; species Meliscaeva auricollis. Next base: position 25,992,561 of record OX403619.1, on the reverse strand, counting down.
TTTCGAAGATACTAATAAATTTATCTAATTAATTGAGCTGAACAAACGACGCACGTCAGAATAGAAATGAAGCGCAAGATAACTCTACTTGCTTACAGCTCCTACCTTGGGCTGAAAAAGCAATTGGACCTTAACGATGAACCAAGAAGATGCTACACAAATTACTGGTCAATCTTCAGCCCAACTCTGATTTATGGTAGATACAAGTAAACTCTCTCCCAAGATGAATGTTCTCTTTGCGTTTTTGAATGGAAGATTCTAAACACGAATTACGATCCGCTCTGAATTTATATAGAACAAAAGTACTTTCTGTCAAAGAAGGTGTATTTAATGACTAACTATACAATTTGCTCAGCGACTCGTCTTGCTGGTCAGAAAATTAGAGTTAAAAACGATTTCTTCCAAAAAAACGATTTCTTCCATATTCAAGAAAATTTACCTCATTTAATAGAAAGCTCGAACAAGAATTTAAGTGGCTGAACTAATATATTTCTACACTTTTTTAAGACTATTGAAGAAATACCATCAGGACTAGATGAGCAATCATCTTGTAATTAAGAAAGAAGGTCTAAAATTGTCTTCTGCTGGATATGAATGTTATTGCAACTCGTTTGAGCAAAGGAATGTATGTTATTTAAGAAAAATTCATCAACATCGACGGCCGCTATAGCAACAAAAGAATTACGAACATTTTTCGCAAAAGCATTGCAAATATCAGTTGTTTTTTTTTTTGTACTGGAACATTTGCATACATAAAATTTGCCGGGTAACCATCGGAGTTTTTCTTTGAGTTGACGAATTTCCAGAATGTCTTAGGGTCCTCTTTTAATGAACTACCCTTTTTATTTATTCAATAAGCTATCAATTCTAGATGTACTAAAATATTAAGACAGCAACTGGAAATTCACTTTTCTGAAGTCCAAGGTATGAGAACAATCATAATGCATTGCTATTTTCAATAATATGATTGCTTAAGTCAAGGAAAACGTCCAAGGGTGGATGGTTATTATCAATATGTATTAGCAATTCCACAACTAGACTCCAGCACAAGAGTACTAATAGCGTCAGAAGAAAATACTTAATTGAGAATTCGGTATTTAAAGTTTTTAATACAGCTTAAGTCAGTAGTACTAATTTTATCCAGAAAAGCAAGTTCAGTTTGCGAAGAAGTCAAAGAGGCTTCTTGAAAAGCTTCATCTTCAGAAGGAATCCAGTCTATGTGTGGTAAATTGAAATCTCCTAAAAGTAATATAAAACTGTTTGAGCAAGACAATTCAGTGTAAAAGTCGACTACCAAAGAAAGTTCATCATTTTGTTTGTTTCACTAAGCACTTAGTTCCCAAAACCCATGTCAGCTATTTTTTCACGCAGGAAAGTTGTGAAGTTTTCTTCATTTCTGAGATAACAACATCACGGTAGTAGTTCTGTTTTTGACACTACACTTGTAAATATGTACAGCTATTAAGTTTTCAACCTAGCTTCTATTGAACCTTGTGGATACAAAATATGTTCCTGAGAGTTTAGGGTCGTAAACTCTCTTATTCTGCAAAACCTTTTTATATTTTCGAAGTATTAAGCTTTACTAAAACTTGTCTATACAATTTTCACATATTTATACAAACTTAACTTTTAACGTGCAAAAGATAAACTTTGAAATGTCACAAGTTAGCTGAATTCCAAATCAACAAAAACAAGCCCAAAGCCTTTTCAAAACTTTAACATGACAAGAAAATACATCGAACATACAAAAATATCTAGAACACAACTTTTGTAGGTATAGTGTTCTTGGTATCGATGATTACCCAACTCATCGACATGATTACCGCAACGCAAAAACACACAAAATAGAAAATAATATACTCCAAAAAAAAAAAAAGAAGTTGAAAACAACGACAAGACTCTTCTAGGAACAACAAGGTTGAGCCTTAAATTCAGAACGAAAGGTTCTACAATAAATACCTAACATCTACATAATGCAGAACTATAAAATTGTTTGTATTTGGTGTAGTAGAAATACTCGTTAAATAAGAACTATGACCCCCATACCACTTTTCCTACCAAAATCACATCATATACGAACCCATTTTATACATGTAGAAGCCAAAGGAATACCTTTTGAATAGAAATAAAAAAAAAAAAAAAAAACATCTTCCTTGTTCTTGTCTTTTGCCGTGTTGAAAATGTACATGAAAAACAAATCCCTCGCACCAAAAACTATTTGATCTACTACCATGTTGGGAAAATTAAATGAACACACTACCAGTAACCTATCTTATTATGTTCGGCAACAAAACTAGTGGTGTTAGTCCGGAACTCTTATAAGAACTCTACGATGACAGGATGGAGAACTTTGGTGCTTGTTTTGTACAGGAAAGTACTACAGGAATTTCGTTCCTTTGGCATATTAGGGGTTTTTAAAGTTAAAGACAAAAAAAGTTAAAGTGAAAAAAGAAAAATCGTATAGTGACAAACAAGTATTTCACCAAAAAAATGCTGAAATATTACCAATAAAGACAACTGCTTTTCACTTTCTCTTTCTTCCTTCTAAGAAGCTGGTTGGCATTGGTGAAGACTTTGTTCCAGTTTTGTTGGCTGTCCAGCATCTTTTAGACGATGTTGCTCTCCAGTTCTTCTCTTTTGGATTCCCATCTGCTGATGCTGCAGGCAAAGAAGGTATGTTGCGAGTCATTTTCTTGAGAGTCTCCGTACTGGCAGGCTGAACTGCTTGTTTTGCCGATCCTGTGGAGAAAGGCGTTGAAGTGCGTTCGTGTCCGGTGAGTAACTACGTGACGTAATAGTTAATCTCACCGTTTTTCCGGTCCTTCCAGTCAGCCACATTCCTGATCAGCCTCGCCGTCCATCGTCCTCTGCTTTCCGAGCTCCAACGCTCTTGCCACTTCTGTTTCGTCAGCTGTTAAACCTCCTCGGATGCCGTTTCCACTCCCATTTCCGCCTTTTTGTCGTAGGCGTACTTCCTTTCTGCCGCTAGTAGATCGATAGGGGTCACTCTAGCGACTACAAGGACGGCTTGTTCCGATATCATTCGGTAAGAGCTGGCCACTCGTAGAGCTCAACACCATCTGCTTCCGGTACTTCTCCTGCTTTAGTGCGTCCGCCCAGATTTCACTGCCGTACAGAAGGATGGAATGTGTTGTAGCCATCAGTAACCTTTGCTTAATGGTTGTTGGTTCCCCCATGTTCGATATCAGTCTGCTCAGTGATGTGGCCAGTACTAGATCCTAAGCGTTCCAAATGCTTGTTGTCTCTAAGCAGACTGCATATATTAGCTCCACAATAGGTGTCATTAAAGGATACTGCCTCATATGTATACAAGCTAGAGGACTAGGGTTCTTCTCAAACGATTTCTGCAGAAGCTGCTGTACGAAGAGGAGGAGGAAATAATCCCACACCTTCTCTGTTCATGCCCTGCTCTTTTCCAACGACGACGCAAAATTCACTTAGAAGAATATTTCTTTGAAGATCAAGCGACTTAATGAAGACTAACATTCACAGTCTCCATTGGTTTATCAAAAGCTTCAACTGGTTTAATTAAAGGGATTTCCTTACTGTTTATGTGGTATCGCAATGAGCCAAAAATTGCAGTCTGCTAAATTAACTACAATAAATAAAAACTACATCCATATTTTCCATTAAAAATGGTTGTGTGGCAATCAGTCTGTTAATATCTTTCTTTTGTAAGCAATTTGTCGCATTAACGGATAAATAGTGTTAGTTCCTAATTTACAATGCCCACTGACAAGTGACAATCCATGTTTACCATTCCGCATAAACAGTAGCTGTTCTAAGCAAAAGAATACACCGCGAAGAAGTAGCGAATAAACTAGCAATGACCCTGACTAATGGCCAGTCTTCTCCTCAAGCGAACACGACACCGCCGCGACAAACATCTCACTAGTATCTATACTGGATACGCTACGCAGTGACTAATTGTCACTTGGCACATTGCTAGCGTCTGCAATTCTCAAGCACTTTGGCATTAATAATCGCCAGTGTCTGTCACATAAATTCCTCCTCAAGCTGTGTTGTTGTTGTCGTCGTCGTTGACTTCTACTTCGACTTTGCCCCATCGAATTGCTTCGGTTGCAGCATCATATCGTTGCGATGGACATCGCTATCGGTCTACTATGCTACGACGATGACGACGACATCTAAAGCCTTCCTCATGGAATGACCAACCATAGCCATAGCCAATGACTTTAAAGGTGATGATGACTTCTTTCGCGCGGCCTTCAGCTGCAACTTCAGCCGGTAGAATTTGCTGCCGTCACTGGAACCGTTCCTGCGCCCGCCAATATCCAACCGAAATGACGCTCGTAAATGAGCTTAAGCGAGCAGCACCTCTTCTATGCTTTCTGCAGAACAAAGTGCCAGTATCTATCCCGATCCGTTTAAATACCCACATTTCGGCCCTTTGGCTGCCTTCTTAAAGGTTGCAAAGGAGCCGGGATTATTATTAAATTGGCCCACAGGAATGCATTGTCCGGTCGACATATTTCTTTATAAACATTTTTTGTTTTTTTTTGTTTTTGTATTTATCATCATCTTTGGGTTTTGGTGCGCTGCGCAGTCAATAATCGTAAATCAAGGGATTTATGAGTTTTATGTCTGCGGAGAATCGACTGGACACTGGACAGTGCTGTGTGTGCTGTTTTAAGCCCCTGCGGTATTAATTCCGTTTTGACTGATTCTCGCCACAGTTGTTGTTTCGGTGTGTGGAGTTAATAGGGTTATTGATTGCCTGGTGCATTTGGGCGTCTTGTTAGCACCGTGTGGTAGGTGAACAATAACGTTCCCATATGCGCGCTTCCATCTCTATCTAGTATAGCCAAAATAGCAGTTTAATGGAATATGGGATCTGAAGAGTGTTCCTATATAAGAGTATAATAGTAGTCCATGGAGGATGATAGGGACAGCAATTTGGAGGAGAGGTAACAAAATAATCCCATAAGGAGATTGCGATCCGTGACTTAGAAAGTAAGGTATTTGGATTTTCTATCGGGGGATAGGGTACTTATCTATATGGACAGACAACGGACACAGTAGTGGGTGGAGGTTGTTTATTGAAGGCGCTTTTCGTGTAATGAACTCCGAGAATGAAGGAATTAAGTACATGATGCAGTACAGTCAAAAGATTTCAATGAGAAAAGTGTAAACGTTGCGGTAAACGATTTTAAATAGTTTAGATCAGAAAAGACATTTAGTTATTGTTTTTTTATGAAATTTCAAAACTAAAATAAGGTTTTCAAGTTAAATTTCTAAAAGTAGGTCTAAGAGCTAGCGAAGAAAAATCGACGTCATGAGGTGCAAGGACAAATATTGCGGGAATCGACAGCCCTAGTTAAGACAAAATACCAGTAGCGCAAGTCGAAGGTGGGGGTTTGAACATGAAACTTTTTTACCGAACCACAAAATTCTCACACCTCAATATACACAAAGGGACTTAGCGGTCATGTGATCATCAAACTGTCAACCAAATTGATCACATCGCGATTGACGCCACACATGATTTCAATATCTTAGATGTCCGAACGTTCCGAGGAGCAAACGTTGACTCAGACCACTACTTGGTAGTGTCTCGAGTACGGATGCGGATATCTATGAAGCCGAGCAGATGCTGTGAAAAAGTTTGATGTCGCGAAACTCAAATCGCAACAAACCGCCAAAACTTTAGCTAACCGCGTTTCTCCTAATCTCTTGGCCAGCCAGCCACCAGCTGCAATCATAGACGCACAGTGGAGACATTGTCAACAAGCTATCAGTAGTGCCGCCACTGATGTGCTGGGTTTCACAAGGCGACCACAACAAAACTCCTGGTTTGACGAAGAATGCCGGCTGGTGCATGCAGCTAAGAACGAGGCCTATCAGGCAATGCTGTAAACAAGAACCAGAGCCGCTGAGAGATCAGCCCTAGAGCTCTACGGGCAAAAAAGAAGTGAGGAACGCCAACTTCTCAAGAAGAAAAATAGAGAGCACGAGAAGCGGGCGGTCGAGTCTATTGAGGATTGTACCGGCAGAGGAGATGTTCGAAAATTCTACCACAGGGTAAGAAGATCTACCCAAGGCTACAAGGCCATAACAGAAGCCTGCCGAGATGAGAGGGGGAATATGGTAGTAGACACACAGGCAGTGCTGAGGATCTGGAAGGAACATTTTTCTAGACTCCTGAACGGCGAAGAAAGCCAACATTTCGCTGTTATTCCATTGAATTTGGACGACGATGACCAACAATTCCGTCCAACTGACCTAGATGAAGTGCGCTTAGCGATTGACAAGCTTAAGTGGTATAAGGCTGCTGGAGCGGATGCCTTACCAGCCGAATTGTTCAAAGCAGCAGGACATGGGTTAGTAGGGAGTATGCACCAACTCATCTATAAAATCTGGTTGGATAAAATAATGCCCGGTGAATGGAACCTTGGCATAATGTGCCCCATCCATAAAAAAGGAGACACTCTGACATTTACCAACTACAGAGGGATTAGCCTCCTCAACGTCGCAAACAAAATCCTGTGATCGATACTGTGTGATAGCCTAAAACCTCTTGTCAACGATCTGATTGGCCCCTGTCAGTGTGGTTTTAGACCAGGCAAGTCAACAGCCGATCAAATGTTCACACTCCGACAGATTTTGGAAAAAACTCGGGAATTCCAGATCGATACACACCACCTCTTCATCGATTTCAAAGTCGCGTGTGATAGCGTGAATAGAGGCGAGTTATACAGAGCCATGTCATATCTCGCCAAACTCGTCCGCTTGTGCAGGATGACAATGGAGAAATCTCGCTGCTCCGTCAAAGTCGGTTAGAACACCTCTGAACCGTTGAGAAAGCTCTAAGACAAGGCGACGCGTTATCATGCAACCTGTAGTGGAAATGGGTGCCAATAACTTAGACAATGGCAAAACATAGGTACGTCAGTTACTCGCATAAAAAGTCGTATGATTTATCTTACTGACGTATATAAACCACTTTCCACTATGATACCGTCAAGATGATATTTGTGAAAGTTCTTTTTTTCAATAGTCTATAGTCCATAATAAATTTTTAAAGTTTCACCATGATTTTTGTTGTAATTTTTCAATTAAAATATTGTGGATCCAACAAAATAATTGCACAAAGACAACAGCACTTATATTCAAAGAAAAAACAAAAAAAAAAAGAAAAGAAATTAGTTGTCTACAAAGACCCAACACACATATTTAAAACATTTAACCACAAGTCAGAAAAGTTTCTTGTAAAAGCTTAATTATTTCCTACCAATTAATTTAGCTTTGGAACTTTTGCAAAGAAATTATTATACTTTTCCCAAAGGCAATACCATTATGGGAGGCACTAGGACCCCTACTATAGTCCTCTCATTCTCTTTATTTGTCTCTCCCTACACACCACCACTATTTCAACCCCCCCCCCCCCCTGCACTGCTATAAGAAAAGTCCATCTTACACAAATCTCACTCACTCTTTTCTATATAAAGTTGTTCTTGAAAGAATTCCTTCGTATTTTTTTTTTTTTTTATTTGAAAAATTTTCTTTTGAAAAGTTTGAAGCATTTCTAGGTTTTTGTGTGCCGCCCGAGCTCGAACTGTAAATAAAAAGATCTCATTAAAAGTTTAGCGAGTCGTTCGCTTTTGAATTCTTTGTGTATTAACTGAAACCAAAACCGAATCAGGCAGGACTCTATAAGTTGCAAAATGCAAATTGCTGTATAAATAGGCTGGCGAACTTAGTTGCACATTTCTGTATGCAATATTCTCATCGTTGTAACCTAAGGGAGTCAAAATAAGCTAAAGGCGGTTTAACAAACCGTTTGTTGCAGCATGCAACCTAGAGAAGTATTAGGAAATAGTCTGAGGGGAAACTTACCCTTTGAAGAGACTTGGTTAGAAATCATCGATTGATATCTGTCTTGGATGTCCCTAAATCAGTTTACAACCTGCAGAAGCGTAAGTTTAAGCCTTTAATTAGAATCTTCTTGCAACAACTTCCACAGAAGATTGTGTATAGAATTAGATTATGCAACCTGAAGAAATCTTGATGGTTACTAACAAGATTTCTTCAGCTTCTCTACGCAAGCTTCTCTATTTAGAACTTTGCTATCATCTTAGCATGAAATCACTTGCTTAGAACTTTTGTGGCTCTTCAATATCAAAGAGGAGGAATATAATTAAAGAAGATTCGGTAACTTGAGGAAGTATCAGTCTGAAATAAGATTTTTACAACGTTGTTCCCGGAACTATACCACAGATTCGGTATCGCTTCTTCGTCGTGTTTTTTTTCAAGCGTGCAACGTCACTATATGGGTGTACTTTATGCATTGGAGAAAACTTTGAACTTAAATTGAAATAAAAAAAAATAAATAAATAAATCTTAATTTGCATCGGAGTCGTAGTCTACGTCTGGTCCTGTCGTCGTCGTCGTCGTTGCTGTCGTTGCAGTCGTCGTTGTTGTTGTCGTTGTCGTCATCGGCTATAGGAATGTTTTCTTATGGAAAATTAATTTTTTCCCCATGTCAACGAGAATTGCATTCAAAAACGTTTTCTGCCGTGTTATCCCTATGACATGCCTGCACCGCCCCACCACCCGCTCTGGCTTTGACTCGAAAGGATGTCACACGAAGGAATCCGATTGCATGAAAACATTTCGCCTGTCATTAAAAATGTTCCTTGTTGCAACTTTGGTATTGGAAGCATTTTTCCTTCTGCAATAATATCCTTTGCAGAACTACTGCTGCACCTTCTTCCTTCGTAGTACAGAATTGGAATATGTAGTAGTTGGGTACAAAGTTGAAACTATTTCAAGAATGGCACATACGCGGATGTGTTCCTTTTTTTTAATACCAAGGGCTAGGCTACATAATTCGATGCTATTTCCAGTGCCAGTGTGTGTGTGTGTGTTTATTTGACGTGGTCCTATATTACCCTATACTCATACTCAAACACAAAAATACCCATCCTCCATAGTGTAATTATGAAGTTTTTTAATTAAAAAGTAAAGTTTAAGAAAATGGGGAAATTATTTAAATTTTTTCGTACCCATTTCCCATTTGCTTGTTGAGAGGGAATATTCAAAGGGTATTCTTTAACTCGTGCAATTTGTTGAATGCCCCCAACAGCAACTACGATGACGACCGACGACGACGTCGAGAGCATGTTAAGCTTTTACTATAACCCCATCGTAGTCGTCGTCGATGGGTGTTGGTTGGGTAAGACGAGAAGAGTGTTATAGTGGAGGTGAAATTTTTATTGCAGTAGTTTTATCCATTTGGTATGTTAACTACTACTGGAAGACTTTTCTTCTTTTTTTTTTTTGAAACATATTCATAAAAATTAAATAAAATACAAGGAAATTACTGTTATGGGGTTATGTTGCGGAAATTCTGTAATATGTGAAAGTTTTTTGGAGAATTGTAGTTTTTGGTTTCGGAAATTGGTTCTTAAGAAACTTTTCTAATACAATTTTGATCGAATTTTACAAATGTCAAATGGTATTAAGAACAATGGCTTATGTTTATGTTAAGTGGGTACTTTTGGAATAAACTTTTAGTCATATACAAATTATTGTGTAGTTCAAAAGAAAAACCTTTTAAATTGATTTTTTATTCGTGTTATGCAAGTTTAAAACATACATCTTAATAACATCAACATAAATTTCCGTAATATTTTTTTACATATTCAGGTTGCAGCTAAAGTCCGATGAAGATATGGGAGCCTGGGACAACAATAACATTTTTCAGCAGTCAGGTGGTAACCATCAAGTAATATCTAGTGTAGACCGCCGAATTGTTTTGAACTGCCGATGATACTGCAATAACGACACCCGACAAAAGCGTCGGCAAGAAAGCAAACAAATTGCAACATGCAGTCTCCACAGTAAGAGATTGGACAGAAAAATGGCCAAATGAAAAGTTAATCAATGTTCCAATATTCATTAACAATCAAGATGTGCCTTACGCTTACTTACTTACTTACTTAAGGGGGCCCTTACAACCCAGGATGGATTACGGCCTCAACCAACATGCCTCTACAGCTGGCTCTGTTCTTAGCTAACCGCCTCCAGTTACGCACGCCAAGTTGGTTGAGGTCGTTCTCCACTTGTGTGCGAAACCTGTTACCATGCTTCTCCCTGCTGCGTACACCATCAGGGTGGAATTCGAAGACTCGTCAGGCTGGTACATTGATAACCATACGCTCCACGTGTCCCAGCCATGTCAGTCGTTTAGTTTTCAGCTTCTTGACCAAGTCACCGTCGCTGTACAGCCCGTAAAGCTTGTCGTTGAATCTTCTTCTCTATACTCCTTCTCTCAAAGCAACCAAGCAAATTTTCATCCGAATCTTTTAACGCCCATGCTTTTGCCCCAAACAGCAGGACCGGGATGATGAAGGTCTTGTATAGCGCTTCCTTGGTTCGATTAGAGGGCCTTACTACTAAAATGCCTTCTCAGCTCGAAGAAACAGCGATTGGCAAGAGTAATTCTCCGTTTGATCACTTCACTGATGTCGTTGTTTGAGTTTGTAGTGGATCCCAGGAAGACAAAGTCCTTGACTGCTTCGAAGTTATAACTATCCATCGTGATGTTTTGGCCGAGTCGTCGATGTTAAATTTCCCTTCTCATTGATAGCATATACTTCGTGTTGTCTTCATTAACAGCCAATCCCATTTTTGCCGCCTTCGATTCAATACTGGCAAATGAACCAACCACAGCTGGCTTTGTTCTGCCGATTATGTCTATGTAATCTGCATATGGAAATGCAACGAATTCTATGGGTTGACCCCTTTTATTGCCAGTCTCACAGTTGCGAAAGTTGGACTAAGGTAGTTGATCGAATTGCTGATTTATAAACTCTCTGATTTACACGAGTGGGTCTTACGAAACCATTTTTTTTTTTAATGTAAAAACTTCTCAATGAAGCATTGTTACACAACCAAACACATTTTTTTGATTTATTTTAAAGAATACCTTTAAAATAGCTTCATCTTCCATAACTTATTAACTAGTTTTGGAAAACAATATTTTGTAAACTAAACGATAAAGATATTTTTCGGCTCAGAGTTAGTGTAGGAACTTTAACTAAGTGTCTTTTTTTATTTATTAAAAACTAGGGTTTTAGTTCTGAAATTATAAAAACTGCTGACAAAAACGTCTTTCTTGAATTTATTTATGGATTTTTATGGATTTAAAAAAAAAATGTGCGTTCAACACTCGAAAACAGTCAACAGAATAGATCTTTATTTGACTAAAATATTTTAAAACTCAGTCATAACCAGAGCCATTAGATTGGTCGCATGGTCTTCCTCTGTCTAAACTGTGCGATTTTACGTTTTTGATAACAAAATTATCTGACACTTGTCTATTTTGGTCACAACAAGTAATTTGTGAAACGTCGAATTCTTACTTTTAGTCAGTAAAACGCCATATTTCGACTAATATATTTTTTGAAAATTTATTGTTGCTCTACAAAAGTATTAAACACTTAAATTATCTTACAAAAAAAAACTAAGCCTCTACTACTTATAGTTTCGAAGTTAGTTTTTCGACCCATTGTCTACCTTTTCACCTAATCTTTAATTCGCGTTTCCCCAAACTCTTTCTGTATGCCAATCTACATAAAAAGATCTTTCAGATGGTCTTTATTATAACGCCCTACGATTTATAGTATAAGTTTTATTATGATTGTAATAACCATTTGCGATATAGGTACTTAAGGGAAAGTTTAGGATTCGTAAAAAAATCGAACTCGAGATAACAATCAGACGTGTCACTAAAATGATAGAGAATGCAAAAAAAAGTAGGACTCACAATTATCTGTCAAATTTAGTGGTTAATGATTTTAAGTGATTCCCTAGAGGGGCAATTGAAATTTTATTTTAGGACCAAAACTAACGGTACCTGCCATACCTTTAAGGGAAAGTTAACTTTTTTCAAAAGCGACTCTAACGATTTTGATAAAAATTTTTGTATCTGCTTTTGTAAGTAGGGTCAAACTTTTGAAATGAAATAAATGTTTGTAAAAATTCTACTAACGGTACCTCCCATAGAACCGTTTTCTTCATTTCTGACAGTCACTTAAACGACTGAACCAGCTTTGATGAATTTTTTTTATACGGAAGCTACTTAACAATTTTAAAAATATTTCACATACAAAATTTCAAAAAAATTATTTTTGGATTTTTAAAAAATCTCTCAAATTTTTTTTTTTTTTTTTGAAAAATTAATTTTTTGAAAACGGGTCACTGTATTTTTTTTGAAATTTTGGTTTTAGATGTGTAATAATATTTTATTGAAAATTGCATACTAATTTTATTTTTAAACAAGCTTTGAGCATAAAAATAATTTTTTTAAGAACGGTTTTAACGATTTTCAATTTTTTTTTTTCTAAAAATGTACCTATCTGTTTGTTTTAATGAAATTAAGTGGCATACTTAGTTAAGAGCTCTAAACAATTATTGAAGAAGTTGTTTATGTCATTTTAGTAATGAATTTAATTTTTTTTTATTTCTTATAAAATTATTTATTTTTGAAAACCTTCTATAAGAAGCTTTCACGACCACAACAACTTTGACCTTAAGAGCAAGTACGTGTGACCCAATTGTGCATTTTATTTATATCGCTTACCCATAACAAATTTAAGAGTGTTGAAATTTCTTCGGACAAATGTGTCGGTTTTTTTAATTCGTAATGCAGGGCAAATGCATTAAAAAAAATATTTTTTTAAAACCCTGCAACAGTACTTTCCGAAAAGTTTTGGACTACAAATTTATTCCTTTTTATAATTATAATGCATTATTATACCAATGTCCTACATTGTTTACATTTATAAACTGCTTGTTAAATTCAGAATCCTGTTTTTCAAATTTATTTAAACAACAGTTAACCATAAAAGTTAGAGTATCTTCTATTCAAAAAATTTAAAAAAAATTCTTTGATTCTTCAAAAACATAACTACAGATTTCCGCTTCAATTGAATAAACCAATTTTCGAAATACAAAAAAAAAATAAAAACACAAAGTTTTCCTCTTTTCATCTTCGTGTCTGAGTAAGGATTGTGCTTCTGCCAAAAAAAAAACAACAAACAAAAAAAAACAAATCTGAACTATAAAGGTGGAAAACTCTTACGGAAGGAAACACAGGTACATTTTCCTTGAGTAGGTATTCTCAAAGCAAATCTTTAAACCGACCTCGAGTGCGTCCTTATGTCTCAAGCATTTAAATAAAATTCCAATGACAAGACATTAAAAATCAGTTGAAGGATATTTTTTGTGGATTTTTTTTTTCTCTTCACAGTTTTCTTTTGATTTTGATAGAAAAAAAAAAAATACGCAACGAAAATGAATAACAATTATTCAAATGAAGGAAACTCCTCTCAACACAGAATGTGATGTAGTGGTATTGGAGGAGGTACTGGTAGCGGTAATGGAGGGAGAGATATTATAAGGATCCACTTTACGATGTTTTTTTTTTGCGTTTCACCGGGTGGTTCCTTTTCGGAAATTGAGTTGGCGAAGACATTAATATTAATTTGCATATTTTGACAGAGCTGGTTTCAGTACAGTTCGTTTCTGTGTTGTGCAGAAATATTTTGGAGGGAAGAAGCCAAATATCTTTGAGTGATTTACAGAAGATATTTTGTTTTTTGTTTGCTCTTCTGGGCAAGTATTGGTTTCCGACAGAAATTTGTATTTTTGTTTGAAATCGCATAGAACTTTTAGTATTGGTTTGAGAATTCTTCTCTTCGAGCGGTTTTTGTATTTGATTCAATTTTGTCATAGAAACTTTTTCGCACTGGTAACGAGAAGGTACTTCGAGAAACTAAGAATAAGAGTTTTATCGTTAAACATTGCTGATAGTTTTTTTTTTTATTTTATTGACTTAGATGAGTTAACCTCTCCATTAAATTGTCAGCCAGTACAATCGACTTTAACGAGCATTTTACTTGTTATTTGTTAAGACACGCAGCTTATGCCGTCGATGAGTAGTCGATGGGTTGTTGATGGTTGGCTGCCTTTAGGCGGCTATTAGTGACGGATCCTTAACTTATGCTACTGGTTGGTTTTTTATTTGTTGTTGTAAGCAACCAACAAAAACAAAAATACTTGGCCTTTGTTTATTTGAAGATTTTTTTTTTGTTTGTTTATGATAAGTTTTCAAATATTCAATTAAATTGGGTGGAAATATTCATTTTCGTTATTTTTTTTTTTGACAGAAGAAGAAATGAATTTCCTTCCTTATAAATTCAGGAAATACTGTAGGCACTTCCTAAGTACCTTATTTTAATTACAGTTTGGATTCCTGCTGATTCTGAAGTAGTATACTAGTTTCCAACAACCGAATGATATCTTCATTTATCTTCCCCGACTACTTCTTCTTTCACGTTCCCTTCTAACTTAAGTTGAATACTTTATGAACTTTATTCGTTCTACATTTCTATACCACTTTGTGACCACTTTGCGATCAGCCGACTTTTAAGAAGCAGTCTCCTGGGCGTCAGGAACAGAAGAGGGGCAGATATGGGATTGGCCCGGAACCACCATCTAATGGTAGCTCTCGTAAGATTACGCACAGCTGCAGTTCGGAGATCCCAAGCAAACACTCGAATGCCCAGGTTTAATACCGACAGACCAAAGGATCCCGTAGCTCGCCAACAACTAGGGGACCATCTTTCCCAAGGACTGAGAACAATCAGCAGCAGTGAACCTACCTCCATTGAAGACCAATGGCGTGCTGTGAAAATTGTGTACATAGCCGGTGATGAAAGAATAGCCGGTCAGGTACAAGGAAGAAAAAGTGCTTGGCTATCCGCAGAAATCTTTGAAAAGATCGACGAAAGAAAACAACTTCGAGCTCGCATCGCAGCTACTCAAGCAGCAGAAAGAAACGAGCTAGAGTCCACGTATCGCATGAAGAGATGTTTACCGTAGCGTGAGACGTGACAAACGTAACTACATCAACGCATTAGCTGAAGAAGCAGAAGAGGCTCCAAATCGGTGTGACAGCAGAACTGTTTATAGGATCACCAAGGAGGTTACTGGAGTAAACAAGACCTGGTGAAAGATGAAGATGGTTCCCTGCTCCATTCGGATGAGGACCAGCTCAGAAGGTGGAAGGAACACTTCGCTTCGGATTTAAACCGTGTGTTCTCCAGCGATGCGCATCCAATACCTGATGACCCGTCCGAAGCAACAAATGCCCGAATCCGCACCACACCACCCAGTAGAGAAGAGATAATTGCTGCAATGAAAACACTGAAGAACAACAAGGCGGTAGGACTAGACGGTATTCCAGCAGAGATCTTACAAGCAGCACCAACGACATCAAGTGAGCTACTGCATCCACTCATAACGAGAGCCTGGAACTTCGAGTGATTCCCTGAGGAGTGGAAAAAGGGAATGATCGTCAAGCTCCCGAAGAAAAGAGATTTGATGCAGTGCTAAAACTGGAGAGGGATTTGCGTTCTGCCGGCGGCGGTTGCCAAGATACCAGTAAAAATTGTATTAGAGCGAATAAAGGAACATCTAGAAGACACCCTCGACGCCGAACAAGCAGGTTTCGGCACTGGTTTTTTAAAGCAGAATTGTACGTTTGGTAGTGTTAATTTTGTATTATTCAGATTAGGGGGCGTATTTTCCAAAATATGGGTGGCACAAAATGTTTGATAACGCCATCTATCTACAAAAAAAATAACGCCGCCGGTCTACCGTTTGGCTAGGGACAACACTACGATCACCTGCAAAAACAAGGGGAATAATCCAGCGGCCTTAGATCCAAAACTAGGGTTTAAATTCCATCCGCCGCCGCTGTTTGTTTTGGAAAAATCTGGGTAAACTAATCCTATCCGAAATATTGCAGTTGTGACAACTTTTAATAAAATTTATGAACTCAGAGTGAATGAACCTTTAAAGCCAAGTTTAATTTGTTTTATTATTGGTAAACCCTGGACAAATTGACCTACTTCAGCTCGGAAAATAAGAGAACATCACAGTTCTTAAACGTTACGGTAAGTACTCCTTAAACAAACTGATTTGATATAAGAAATTCTTGTTTGTAGTTCTTTTTTCTACCAAAAACTGAACAACTATATCGCTTCTTTTGTCTAAATTTCCGAAAGAATTTATGCTCACAGATGCATCGTTCAGTTCTTCTAACTGGCGATGCCCTTTTTCTGTCTCCACTCCACGCATTTAATTTTTCCACAGAATTTCTTCCAAAACCCACCCCATTGTGTGTGACCTTATTGTTTTGTCACATAATTTGTGAAATCCTACAATCTCTTACAAGTTTTAGGTAAATTATTTAAACTTTAACTTTTGTTGTTAACAAAAAAAAAAAAAAAAAAAAAAATACGATGAAGATTGGGTCGCTTTTGAAAATGTTTTAAATTTCGCTCTAATGTGCGTAAGTATATACGATGCAGGGCGTAATTAATTTTGATAGCCTTTACCGTCATTGTGAAGTGATTTAATAACTTTTTATGTATTTTCCTTTTGAATAGCGAAGATTAAGAGTGTTGTAACACCTTTCTTTCAACGCACCAACACTCACTTTAGGGCTACTTCTATAGCTGTTGCTAAATATTCCGACAAGTTCATTTATAGCACTAATTAAAACTAACGGTTATATCCTTATCGTTGGAGTATAGTTAGGTCGTGTCGTTCTCATTGTCGCTTTCCTTGTCCTTATATATTCATTCTGTGTGAAATAAAATCAGAATAAGGATTTTATGCGACAAAATTTCAGTTTTGCAAACTACATTCTCGAGTACTCTACAACTCCATCTCCATCGTCGTTGTCTGGTATGGAAATTAGAAAAAAGTGATACTCTGCAGATAGCTTTGGAATATAGTGTCTATATGTACTTGACATCATTCTTTGCTCTCCAGCCATCAGAAGGAACAACAACAACAACTAGAAAAAACGAAAACGAAAACGGAAGAAATTCCTTTGCTTCATTAAAATCCCTTTTGAAGAAGTTCTGTACCTTCTGTACACTTCTTCCATTCGTCGTCGTTGTCCTCGCATCTTCTTCCTTCAGGTTTCAGGCAGAGCAGAATGCCCTTAGTGCGAATTAAGAACACAAAGGGTGTGTTTATATTCTTCTACTATAAGAAGGCGTTAAAATCAACACTCAAGCTTAATTGAATAATTAAGAGTTGAGAGCGAGTCTCTGTTTCGCTTTCATGGCATTGGGGCATCACTCCTAAGAGGATTCCCTCTTCTTCTTCGTCGTCACTTAGTCTTCATTTGTGCTTCATTTTGTGACACAACTCAGGGGGTCTGTGCTGTCATTGCTCCTTGTACTCTCTTGTTGCTTTGCATTGCACCCCCACTTCATCTCATCGTCGTCATCAAGAAAGCTGTTCACAAGCTCGTTAAATATCGTTAAATTCCGATACGAATACGTCGTCGGTCTGTCCGTCCAATCGATTAGACATGGTGCGAAGCGAATCTTTGCGAATTAATTCGAGAGCGGTTGTAAATATTTATCAGAAGGAGAAGGCCAATGGTGGGCAATATCCTTTAATTACAGATTCTCTTTGATTTGTTTTTGTGTGTGTGTGTGTTGTTTTTTTTTTGGCGGGAAAAGTCGTTTTGTTTACACCAAGCTAAGCTCGCTTGTCAAGACACCAGGTAGGGAAGAAAGGCTGGGAGTATGCCTCTAGTAGGTTGCCTGACATAATTAATTCAAGTGTTTCGATCAGATTGTGGGCGGGCGACGACGCGACGACGAGGATGGTGGTGGAGTAAAGGCATCAGCATCAATAAGGACGAATAAAAGATCTTCGTGTGCTTAAAAGGTGCACATGCCTTGAGGCTGTCTTCTAGTAAATTGCTGCAATCAATTAACAAAGTCAAAGCAAATGAATCCTATTGTCGGCATGGCAGAGAAGCAGCAACAGGCCACACTATACTCTCCATATTATGCTTACCTTTATCCCTCTATACCCCATAAAAACTCCTATACAATCCCATCTTCTCAGGTAAAAAGGAGGCAGATTGAAGCTAAAGGATTTGCATATTCATGTGAATTGAAGATTCTGTTGTGTTTTGTGCCAATGATGGCCGTAGGGATTTTTATTATTGGATGCTTGGAAAATTGTATAAATGTTGATCCTCTCTCGCTCTCTGTGTGTTGTTTCAAGTGATGGGGATAGCGTGTAAGGTTGGAATAAAATTGGAATTCCTTCAAGTCCTATACCACAGGTGGATATAAGTAAATTTAGTTAAAGTTCTTGAACACAAGAAGAAGTGCAGAGAGGGGCTTTTAAATTATAACCAACTACATTTATCTAAATAAGAATATCTGGGAACTGGAATGTGTTTTGTATATAGTTGTTGTTAATTATTTGTAAAATAAACTCAGGCATTTGTAGGGGATACACTTACGTATAGATGGCAATGGAATTTTGGGGAATATGTTGCGGTAGGTCCCTTTTGGAAATGTTTGCGTTTAGAGCCTTAAATTCATTGAGCTGAAATGTCAGACGCAAAATAAATAAATGAACAACATGATGGATTTGAATTTGCTTTTGTTTTGTTACAAATTTTTGTGACTGTGCATAAAATAAAGATTTTCTTTGAACTTGTTAAAAAAGGACTTTTAATATGTTGATTGAGATTTTTGTAAACATTGTGTATCCTAAATGATTGCAAAACAAAACAGCACTGTTAGTTTTTCAAAAAAAAAAAAATGAACGACTGTTCGCACGTACTTGCTCTTAGGGTAAAGGTTGCTTTGTGTGCTTATTGCTTAAGCTTCACATAAAAAGTTTTTAAAAGTAAATACTTTTACAAGAAATTAAAAAAATAAATTATTTCGGCATCCCAACTAAGCATGCCATTTAATTTAAATAAGAAAGATAAATTTTTAGAAAAAAACATTTTGAAAATCTCTAGAGCCGTTTAAAAAAAAAATAATTTTTATATATAAAAATTTTCAAACCTTGTTTAAAAATAAAGTTGGTATGCCATTTTCAAGAAAAATATTATTGAACATCTAAAACCAAAATTTCAGAAAAATATAATGACCCGTTTTTGAAAAATTGATTTTTCAAAAACAAATTTTGAAAGATTTTTTAAAAATCCAAAAATAATTTTTTTGAAAATTTTGTTTTCAAATAATTTTAAAATTTTTAAGGAGCTTCCGTATAAAAAAAACATTAAAAATTGGTTAAGTGGTTTAAGAGAAAGACAAACATGACAAAAAAAAAAACGGTTCTATGGGAGGTACCGTTAGTAGAATTTTTACAAACATTTCTTTAATTTCAAAAGTATGTCCTTACTTACAAAAGTTGACACAAAATTTTTTATCAAAATCATTAGAGCCGTTTTTGAAAAAAGTTAATTTTTCCTTAATGATTATCAGGTACCGTTATTTTCGGTCCTTAAAAAAAAAATTTCCCTTTAGGGAATCACCAAATATCCTTAACCACCAAATTTCAAGAAAATCGGTTAAGCGGTTTAGGCTGCAGCTCGAGGTATACACAGACAAAACTAGAGACCACAGCCTAAACGCATTGGTCGATTTACTTCAAACTTGGTATATGGTGTTTTTTGGAGACTCAGACATTTTTTTAATTTTTTTTTTGACCAAAAATAACGGCACCTGTCATATACCGGTTTTAGAAAAACTGATTTTTCTCTAAAACAGTTTCTACGATTTTGATTAAAGAAATCATTGTTATTTTGTTGGATAAGGTCTATCTTTAAATGAAAACCATTTTTTTCAAAAACCATTATTAACGGTACCTGCCATAGGACTTTTTTTTTTAATTCTGATTTACACCTTCATGACTCAATTAATTTCAACCATTTTTTTTACATGAATGCTTTTAAGTCGCCGTTATAATATTTAGTACGAAAATTTTAAAAAAATATTTTTTTGGATTTAAAAAAAAAATTGAATTTTTTTTTTGAAAAATCATTTTTTCAAAAACTACTCAATATTTTGCTTCAAAATTTAGTTTTAAGATGTTGATGAATGACATAACAATTTTTTTTATGAAAATCCTTGCAAAATTTTATAATAGAAAAAATAGCTTTTTTTAAAAAAACGCCCTAACGATTATCATTTAATTTTTTTTTGTACGAATGCATAACTTGGTATACAGGGTGATTCAGAAGTAATGTGCCAAAAAGCTAGAGCGTGTAGGTAAGGTCAAGATAAGAAAAAAATCGTAAAGGAGGGGGGGGGATACCCCCCCCCCCCCCATTTAGCCGGGAGGGGCAATTTTCTAAAAAAATTACTTAATTTTTAATTTTGTTGAACTAAAAAAAAGTATAAAGCACCAGCATTAGGTATAGAAACGTCGAAGAAGTAAGTTCTTGACCACAAAAATAAAACTTTAACTATCTTTACGATATTTACTCAGTAAAGCTTCGTTTTTATTATTCGATTTGTTTTCCTCCACACAACTTCTTATGAATTATACGAACCTCTTAAAGAGAATCCTTACACCCACGCACAGGCACAAATACAAACATGCACACACACATCCCACAACAGAATAGTAATAGCAGAGATTGAAAATATTTTCCTTAGGATTTTTATTGGATTTGTATTTTCAGATCCGGAAATTTGTTGTATTTTTTTTTTTTTTTTTTGTGCCAAAAATAGATTTTGGGTTTTATAAGAAAAAAAATGTTTGAATAAAAGGGATATACAAAATCAGGATAATATATTTTTTCAACTGTGCGTGTATGACCCGAATTCCACATCGATGCGATGACGAGGGAATGCTGTGAGTGTAGGTGGTGGTATCTTTAAGGGTATTCATAAAATTCATCATTCCACACGGTCAAGTGAATTTCCAAAGGATAAATACTCAACTATTCTACATGATTGAAGGATTCAGGGTACAAAAAAAAAAAAAAAATGTGGTCTGGTAAAAAGAGCAAAACAACCAAAAAAATAAAAAATAATCAGAATACTCTCCGGATATCATATGCAGATGCTATACAGCTGAACTGATGCTGATTGTGCTGGAAAGTTATGAATTTTAATCGTTTTTTTTATCCGCAGACAAAATTTTTGTGTGGCATAGGGATGAGGGGTTATTCGGATAGGTATAGGCTAGGCTGTATTCGGGAATAATAATATTCGTCATAAGGTAAAGTTCCCGGAAAATGGAATCCTTCTGATCGGTCAACATAAAAAGTTTTTTTTTTTCAGTTTCTGAAGATTTTTTTTTTTATTCGGTTTTTCAATTTAGCATTTTTTTTTTTTATTTTTTTTTATCTTTCCCCAAAGGCAAACAAAGAAATCAACGGAAAAGTTTTCTGAAATTGAATTCTACTTATGATTTATGGGAAAAGACTATACTTCACCATTTGACCATGTGTGACGTAATAGCTTCACTAGAAGAAAACACAAATTCTCGATACTATTCACTATTTGCCTAGAATGCAATAAAACCATGTTTTTCTGATTTTTCGGTTTTTTTTTTATGACCAATAAAATGTATTCAAGCTTCAAGCTAATACAAAGAAATTTTTGGAAAAATAAATGTTGACGATTCAGCTATTTCAGGTGAAGATTTTTCTTATCTGTTGGACATCTGATGCGCCTAGGAAGCCAGAAACGTTCGAAACTATGTTTAAATCACTTTTCTAAAAATCATTTTCTGAGAAGCATTGAAAGCTTCGCATTTGTTTGACTCAAGGTACTTGGTAGTCCTAATATTCAATTAAACTCCGAAAATAGACTTCTTCCTAAAAAAAAAAACATTGTGGAACACTCTATCTTTCACTCTTGACCAATGCTCTTCTCATCGTGCGTCGTCGTAGCTATACTCGTGATGCAAACTCCCCCAACATTAGTATTCTCTCACTATAGCCCCTAAAAACAGTACTAAATGCCTGCTGAAACCAACATAATAATTAGATTTTCAATAAATTTCAATTAGGAGAGTTTTTGGGCAGTGTGCATTCTTACCGCAGACCGTTTCAACCACACAGGGGGCCCTCTCTGGCATGCTGGGCAGAATGTTGAAGTTGGGAGTTTTTGTGGACAACTGAACGTTGGTATAAACGAAGTTTAACGAAAACATCCAACTCGATAGAGAGTAGAGTATAGAACTGCTGTTTATTCAAACCCTTGATCAGGATCATAAATTCATTAATATAAACACCAACAATACTCGTACAATATGTTTTGTGGGGGTTAATATGGTATAGTTGGGAAGGTAGGTAGTTTGGTAAACAACAAAAGGTATTTAAAAACAAACAGACGTACCGTATAGACATTTTGGGTGAGAGGGCTTTGGCTGAATTTATATTTTTCGGTTACCAAAATGGAGAAATTCCTACTCATTATTTGGATAGAAATTAAACACTACCAACACCAACCAAGGTATACATTTATGAGGTAGAAGCTTTTAACAATTTGTACGCCATTTGTTTGGTCAGAATATACACTAACCGCGAACTCATTAAAACAACGTTTACCTATTAACCATCCAGAGATCGTTATAATTAAGAGTGATTCGTGAGGATGAATACCTTATATTGATCCAGATGCGATGGTGAAGGAAAATAGGGAAGGGGTTGTTGAGTGCATTGTTTGCCCAAAATTGAAAGTTTTTTTTTATCTCGGGTTTAAAGAATAAAAGGAACTGCATCGTATTGCAATAAGGCTGCTGGATTGACTCGCTCTTGTAGATCAAAGTAATAATATATTTCTTAGGCATTGAAGAATTCAGTTTTTATAGGAGGTACGGTTAAAATGCCAAAATGTCCAATAACGGACTTAGGATGACTGACTTTGTGGAAGGGTGAAATGTCAACATTCCAACACCTTAATTTACACAAGGGACTTGGCGGTCATGTGATCAAAAAACTGTCAACCACATTGATCACATCGCGATTGATGCCATGCTTCTAGTAAATTAGATGTCCTAACGTTCTGAGGAGCAAACGTTGACTAACCGCGTTTCTCTAAATCTCTTGGCCAGCCATCTACCAGCAGCAAGCATAGACGACCA
Organism: Meliscaeva auricollis; assembly: GCA_948107695.1. NCBI lineage: Eukaryota > Metazoa > Arthropoda > Insecta > Diptera > Syrphidae > Meliscaeva > Meliscaeva auricollis. The sequence goes on along the minus strand of OX403619.1, from coordinate 25,969,572 downwards.
GTGGAGACATTGTCAACAAGCCATCAGTAGTGCCGCCAATGATGTGCTGGGATCACAAGGCGACCACAACGAAACTCCTGGTTTGACGAAGAATGCCGGCTGTAGCATGCAGCTAAACACGAGATCTATCAGGCAATGCTGCAAACAAGAACCAGAGCTGCTGGGAGAGCAGACCAAGAGCTCTACCGGCAAAAAAGAAGAGAGTAAAGCCGACTTCTCAGGAAGAAAAAGAGAGAGTACGAGAAGCGGACAGTCGAGTCTATTGAGGATTGTACCGGCAGAGGGGATGTTCGAAAACTCTACCAAAAGGTAAGAAGAACTACCCAAAGCTACAGGGTCAGAACGGAAGTCTGCTGAGATAAGAGGGGAAATATGGTTGTAGACACACAGTCAGTGCTGAGGATCTGCAAGGAACATTTTTCTGGACTCCTGAACGGCGAAGAAAGCCAACATTCCGCTCAATTGGAACGAAGAACGCCAACAATTCCATCCACCTGACCTAGATGAAGTGCGCTTAGCGATTGCAATTTGCAAAGCTTAAGTCGTATAAGGCTACTGGTGCGGAGGGCTTACCAGCCGAATTGTTCAAAGCAGCGGGAGATGGGTTAGTAAGGAGTATGCACCAACTCATCTGTAAAATATGGTTGGATAAAAGCATGCCGGATGAATGGAACCTTGACATAGTGTGCCCCATCCACAAAAAAGGAGACGCTCTGACATTTACCAACTACAGAGGAATTAACCTCGATGACAATGGAGAAAGCTCGCTGCTCCGTCAAAGTCGGTAAGGACACCTCGGACCCGTCATACGTTGAGGAAGGTCTAAGATAAGGCGACGCGTTATCATGCAACCTATTTAACACCGTTCTTGAAGCAATTAAACCGCAGATCACAAGTCAAAGTCAACACCACTGATAGTTATAACTTCGAAGCAGTCAAGGACTATGACTACCTGGGATCCACTACAACCTCAAACAACGACATCAGTGTAGAGATTAAACGGAGAATTACTTTTGCCAATCGCTGTTTCTTCGGGCTGAAAAGGCATTTAAGTAGTAAAACCCTCTCTAATCGAACCAAGGAAACGCTATACAAGACCTCAATCATCCCGGTCCTGTTGTATTTTCCTTATGACTACATGATAACAGTTAACTTTAAAAATAGTTCAGTAAAAAATCTAAAAATTAAAATATCTGACGTTTCAAGTTCTTTTTGATTTGTCTCAATCCGACCATTTTTCACTTAAATACAGCCTCTCGAAAATCACTAAAAAAAATCAATTTTTTTCCACTAGGTAATAAAAATGTTACCCAGATGAAAATTGGTTAAAATATTTTATTTGCCATTAGAACCAAAAATTCTATAGAGTATTTGAAGAGTAAAGCAAATCTGTGTTTAATCTCAAAAAAACATTAATATAAATGGTACGTTTACAAAAATCAGTACAAACATTTCCTTTGTCATGTTTACTAAGAACCAAATGAGTCCATCACATTGTTTTGAATGAAAGAGTGTTTTTTTTTTATATAGCATAGCATTTGGATAGCATCATTTACAATACTAGTACCCAATAGAACTTGGTAAAAGTGATATACCTATATTTGGTTTTTGGAACAAAAACGTGTCCATAAAACTATTTGGGAGAAAGGGTGTCTTTCAAGGAGGAACAAAAACCATGACAATTTTCAAAAAAGTGACTTTAAGCCCAACTAAAATTCAATGGCAAATAAAACAAAAAATGCATCTTGTCATGCCTTGTTAAATTAAAAAAAAAAAAACACTATTATAAGAATTGTTTTTTTTTTTCAGGAGATAAAAAATACATTTTCAAACTACTCACAGTTTAATTTCAAATTTCAAAATCTTGTAGCCAATTCGACTACCTTTAACAGCATTCCTCTGCATATTCATATTCACTCACACACGCGCACGCACAACAAACAAAAACAAAATTAATTACAATACCGAAAATAACTTGAATTTATGCTTTTTAAACTTTTTTTCAAAAAAATTATGAAGAGAACTGCAGAACTACCAAAATTAACAGATTTTTTTAGTATGGAAATAGCTTTACACACTTCAAATTAAATTACTTTTTACACACGATTTTTTACATTTTTTTCTGGGAGCGACGACGACGACGCGGCGGCCATTTTTAAACTAGGTAGGTATGTAAATTAAAACACAATTTCATTTCACGAAACAAAAAAATAAAAAAGAAAACAAATTAAAAATAACAAGAACCTTAAGACGCACTTTCAAAACGCACCAATCTTGATTTTCAAACAAATTGCCTAACATCACTTCAAGAACATAAAACTTTACACAAAAAAAAACACATTTTTACCCAAATTTAAATTTTCACGAATTGATTTAAGCTCAAAGACACGGAAATGGTATTTCATCCGCCATTACTACAATGTCTCTCAACACGCACCGGTAAAAACGACACACTGCGACGACAAACATTTTTTTTTTACAAATAGAAACAAATTTACACAAGAACTCTTTAAGCACAAGAAAAAAAACAAATTAATTCAATTTTTCACAACAAAAACTATGCATTTACCATTTTTATAAATCGAAAATTTAACAATTACGACCGAAATATAAAATTTAATTCGAAAAGATCGCGAAAGACGACAAAACTAATAATTTGCACGGACGCACTTCATATCACCAAACATTGACTGAAGATGAAGAAGGAGGAGATGGCGAAGAATTTGATTAGCGGAGCTTTTCACATACCAATGCAGTTTTGTAGCAATATGGAAATGCAATTAGCAAAAAGAGTTAAGATGTCAGTTTTTTTTATTTGATGGCATTGATCTGTCTCAGTCTAGGTCATGGTCATGGTAGTGTTTACTATTTTCTTGGTTGAATGGAACGATATGGAAATGGAAAGTGTATTTGGATTTGTTTCTTGTAAACATGTTCAATAGTTTTCAGGTTTGTTTTGCATTCTTTCGTGATAGAATGTTACCAATGCAGGTGTGTCTGTAGGAAGGGAAAATTTAAAGTATGTTGATGTGTCTTGTATTCTTGCTGCCTTTTCGAGTTCGTTTGTAATAATGTTGGCAGGTACTTATGTAAATTGTCTTAAAAAAAACAATGAAAAGTGTCGCTATTCTCAATAGCAGCGGTTTAAAAAACGTCTTCGACTAAATGCATAGGAATGTTTTGTTAGTTCAAATTGAGATCGTGAATCGTGAAACAAGTGCAAGTTTAATGAGAAATAAATTTAACTCCATGTTTTTTTTTCATACTTCAGCCACAAAAATATATAAATTTTGAAGAACTTTAATGAACCATTCATATATGATAATGATAGCTGCATTTTATTATCCATGCGGATCTAAATCTAGATCATTTTAACAACTAAAACAAAAACAACCCGTGATCCTGCTTTCTATCGGAATCTATTTTAATGATCTAAAAATTAGTTCTTACTCTGAAATGCAGATGGCTTTAAAGAGTCGATAAGGAGAAATATAAGAGATGCAAGATTATTTCAATATAAACAAATAAACTAGGAAAAAAGAGATAGATATACAACAAATTCTCCATTTTGATCCGCATCGTTTTATTTTTATGATCTAATCAAGATCAGATGATGAGGTTAATAAAATGCGGCTGATATGTTCTAAGCAAAGTTCAAAATTAACATTTGTAGGGTGAGTCGTATTTTTCAATGACTTTGCATAGAGGGTTATAGAAAAACTATAACTCAAAAATTTGTTATGATTTGCTTTTGTCTCGTAAGCGCTTAACTTAAAGAAAAAAAAAACGCACAATTGATTGTATAGACCAAAATATGCTCTAAATTGTTGTCTTATTATTTTTTTTCTCTCAAGGTTATCATTTTCGAATGCAGGACAGACATTATGCCATCTTATGCCGGCCTTATACGACACAGTATTATTACGAAATAGTCAGTATTGTGCAATAATATTGATCGTGTAAGGGCTGTATTGCACAATATATTGAGTAATATTTAAAAAAAGTTTAATATTTTCTGATTTTTTACTTAATATTATTCGTTTCCATAACGAGGCAAATACAAAATAAGTAAAGAGACAAAGAAGTACTTCGCAGTAATATCGTGTATGGACGACCCTATTTTGCGTAATATTTTTTGGAAATTGTTATTCTCCTCTACTTTTATTTTTCTTCTTTTCTACTTAAGTTTTTTCATCTTTGGACTTTATTTTATTTTAGTTTTGAACCTTATTGCACTTTCAAAAGTGCAATAAAGTCAAAAATTTCCTCATTTACTACATTGGACTTTATTTCTTGGCACCGTCATTGAATGACAATTCGTAATGACAAAATTTATAGCAAAAATGCAATAACAGGAATATTTTTAGATGTGATAATGTTTGATTTTTTTTTTTTTTTTCTTAGGTAATTCAGTTGAAGGGGCGTTGTTTCTAAAGTAAGGGCGCGGCAATTTGGTTCTAGATGTCGAGCGACAATTATTTATAACAAATTTATAGCAAAAAAGCAAACAAACAAAAAAATAGTAATGCTAGGTTTCTATAAAACACCCATTTATGGGTGTTATTTCTAACATAAGGGTGTGACAAATTATTTTTTAGAATAGCGTGTATAAATTATTTATTTAGGGACAATAGATTATAGCTAAATTTATAGGAAATTGTAAATTTAAAGTAGAATTAAAAAGTTTTGTAGTGTTAATTTTAGATAATTCAGCTTAGGGGGCGTTTTTTCATAAATATGGGTGGGACAAAATTTTTTAAAGCGCCATCTATCTACGACAAATTCATGACAATTAATGGCGTACTTGTTTTTCGACAAATTTAAGCTTATTTTAACAGATTTTGAAGGGTGGTTGTGTGTCAAGTTAGCATTACCAGAGGTTTAAAAAAAAAATTTGAAATTTAGAACCATTTAGCAACTTTTTAGCGACAAATTCACGACAGTTAATTGCATCATTATTTTTATGAAATTTAAATGTGGTAGTGCTAATTTGACAGACATTAGAAAACACGTTTTCGAGACATTTTTATGTGAAAACCTTCTTGTGCCAAAAATTGAGGATTACCTAAAATATGGTTAAGTTTAAGATTCATCCGTAAAAGTACAAAAAGGTTTTATTCAAACTTTTTGTACTTTTTATACAGAAACCTTCCAAAAATGTCAACAAATTTGCATTGTTTTTTAATTGTTCCACTAAACAATGGTAGGTACTGATTTTCAAAATAATGAAGTTATCCAATAACCAGAATATACCAAGTTCTTAAAAGTTTTGGTAAAAATCAATGTTTTACACTTTTGGTTAAAAAAATTTTTGCAATGGTACGGAAAAGTTTGATAAGATATTACCGGGCTGGGTACCCGGACTAGGGGCATGTTTCGCTTTAATTGTTAAAACAATTAACTTTTTTAAAATTTTCTTTTGCACAAAACTGAACAAAACTTCGTAAATCAGATTTGCATTTTCGTTTTGTCAGTTGGAAGTATTTCGGGCTGGCACATCCCCGGCGTTTTCAATAAGCGTTTGATAAAGTTTTTGGTATCAAGCTTTCTTATCAAAAACCTGGGCTCCGTTCTATCTCCGACTCTCTTCCTTATTTTTACTTATGGTCTAATTTTGTAGGTACCAACTTGTTGTGTAAAAATAAATAATATTCGTTCGTTCCATTTTTATAATTGCATCCACACATATTTTAGCACAATTCGTTAAAGTAAAGTGTATCTATCAGATAGAAGTAAAAATAATCCCTTGTAAATATATTTTAGCAATACTTGATCCCATTGAAAGAACAAACTATAAAAATGAAATACAGAAAACAAAAAAAAAAAAAATTGGAAAACCTTAACTGGATAACCAATAAGCCTTCCATATACATATACTCTATAATATATTTAGCTTTAGCCTAGAAATGGTTCCACATATGCAATATGCATTATAGCCTAGTTTTGTGGCACTGCACTGAGTGGAGTACTCCGCTGTTAAAGCTGCTTGACTATTATAACACACACCTTTGCACAAAAATGCTCACAAAAATGTTGGTTGTAGGTCGTGTGTGCATATATAAAATTTCCTTTCTCTCGAATTTTGAGTGATGGCTTCTTGGATATGTGTCAGGCAGTCAAGCACCAGCGGCGGCACTTGGTCTATTTTGTTGCTTTTATTTTTTTGTATTCTTTTAAATTCATTTCCACCTCGTTACCATGTGCCGATGGTTTGTATGCAAACATTCAAACAAACTAAATCGAACGTGTGTGAGGTGCATGATGGTGTAGCACCTGATTGTACGCTTCATCTCTGAAAGATGTACTCCACTTGAAGTGCCGACAAAGTTGCTTTATAAAAAAAAAATACACAACATTAAACGACAACACCGCCTATGGGGCAGTGACAAAAGTGAATTTGTAGAACTAACCGCACAGATTTAAGAAAAAAGGGGATAAATTGAACATGGTTGCCAAATGCGACAGTTCATTTTCATTATTTTTTTTTTTTATAATCTTAATGAAATGTTCAGCTTCTAGTTTTGAACAATCAAAATCATTTTCACAAAATGAAATTCAAATTTTTATCAATCATAAGACAGGATCCAGCCGGATCACCTTAATTTTCCATTAATTGAACTGTTGATCTATAATTTACGTCAACATTACTTTTTTCTCTTGACCTAAGCCACTTAATGATTTTTTTTTCATATTAAATTATTCAGCAACTTCAACTTAATAAATTTGTAAGGTTTCATCAAAATCATTCGAGTGGTTCCCGAAATTGCTGAAATATCATACCAATTTCTCTGAGATTCTTCACAATGCTTCATCTTCGTTGGCAATAATGGTTTATGCTAAACAAGAAGACCATGCTGTTGACATGCAACGATTGCACTTAGGATATGTGTGTATGGTTGTTCGCCTTAGTGTTGTGCGTATCTGTTACATTTAAAAAAAAAATACGAACAAAATCAAAAAACAAAAAAAAAACCAAGAAGTTCAAGAGAACCACGAAATCAAAGTCGCAAAGATAGTAAAAGCGAATGAAACATGCTCATTTACACAATACTTTGTACTCAAATACACACTCGACCAGCTCCTCAACAACTACATGCTGTAAAGGTACCTACAAGTACGTGATAATGATGAGTGCTGGCTGACAAACAGAAAATGAAAATTTTATCTAAAATTCCAAGGAATTATGTTGCCTTTCAATGAACTAGTATGACATTTATACACTCGGATACGTCATCGTCATCATAGAATAGATGAGTTACAGTTGAATGAGCTTCTCGAGGCTTCAGGGAAGTAGAATAAGTTGAAGAAAAAAAAGTCATTCCGTGACTTGGCATTAAGTTCAAATTGGAAACTTTGTCTTCTTCATTTTTTTTTTTTTTTTGTTCACTTTTTGAAGGTATGTTGTGTGTAATGGATATCTTGATCTCTATTTAATTGCAATGATGAATGTTCATAGAAGCTATTTTGATTGTTTTATTTTTTCGGGTATATTTCTTTGTAGGTTTTGTTTTTTTGGGGAGGGAAAGTAGCAGTAAAATAAGTGGGTTGTGAGAGCTGTCGGAAATATTTTGATGATGATTATCCGTTGTGTTAAAGTACGTGTTTCAAGAAAATTAAGACATTTTTGACATGTGTGTTGCTCGTCTCAATGACAACAAGTCAGATATTTTACACGTGTGCTTTGTTTTTTTTTTGAAAATTATAATTATGTTCCTACTTATTATGGTACCTACTAGAATTTTCATGAGTTCGTCTGTAAATTATATGGTTTTGGAAGAATCCATAAATATTCTTTATCAACATTTTTTCTGTTTGTTTGTTTGAAAACTTATACTCTTCAACATGCATTTCTTTTAGCAAATGATGGACTGCACTATTAATCTTCTTTCTACTTATGCGGTGTGAGCTGCTTCCATAATAATTACAAGCAACAAGTTGGTTGAGGTTAGTTTGGACATCTGCACGCAACCCAGCTGGTTTTCATTTTTCGGAACTGCTTATTGTGACATAGGCCTTGCCCTTGGCTATATGTAGGGCGGGATTTCCCTACATTTTCCTTGTTCTCTGTATGGATCCAGCAAATCTAATAACAAATCATACAGTCGGTTGATTTTCATCGCCTAAAACCACACTGGTAAAAGGTTTGGGCGCAGTCCAAAACATCTCCTGGGCACATTATACCAAGTTTCCGTTCATTGGGCATACTTTCCTCTGACTAAATTCTAGAAATAAGTTGATGTATTCTCCTGATCAAGTCATCTCCCGGTGCCTTAAATATTTCGGCTGGTAGGTCATTCAAACCAGCAGCCTTTGGCGATTTAAGTTTGGAAGTCGCTATTCTAACTTCTTCTAGGTCGGGGATTAGATTCGACAGATTAATTTTCGTGTTCCCCCTTCTTACTTCTAAGAAGTCGGTGTTTCTCTCTCCTTTTTTGCACATAGACTTGGTGTGCTGCTGTCTCACCAGTTCTGGTTCTAGCATGCAGTATCAACTTATATACCTTGTTCTTGGTCGCCTGAAACCTAGCTCATCCGAGGCGTCACTTCCACTGGCAGTGATGTTCAGCAAAGCGATATAAGTTTGCCAACACTATTCCGGATTCTTTCTTCATCTTATCGCATTTCCTGAATGGGCTGTAATATCAGCTTTGTACCTATTAAGGATTTCCACTAACATTTAACGGATAGATCCGAAATTCATTGTCCAAGTTTCGTTTGCCAGGGTCGTCAACATTTGGATCATCCATATCCGAGGCTCGTAGTTGGTTGATAACTATCAAACTAACTCCTATGTCGGGCAGTTACCCCATCGGCAGCTGCCCCCAACCTAGAGGGCTGGGACCTTCAATGACTCCAAAGACGGGAGACTAGATTACCCGCCCCTTACACGCTTTTACTCAGATTACGTCGTCGGAGTAGCCAATATAAGGTGTTCACCAAGTTGTTCATTCTTACTGAAACTAGTGACGCTGTAGTTGATTCCATCGAGAGAAATCTACCGTCTAATCTGTTGAAAGTGCCTTGGTGGAAACACTACTTCGTTGGGGGAAGGGGGGGGGGAGTGTATTACTGACATCCTATTACACTTCGACCTGTCGACCATGGGAGGACCTTCTGCAGAAACAAGTTCCGCCATCGCCTAGCTCTCAGTTTCGCTGTAGTAATCACCGTATAAGCCTCTCCGCCAAGTCAAGGCTTATCCCCATGCGTCTTACCGTTCAAAATAAGTGCCTAATACTCACCTGCATTTAACAAAGTAACTCTTTGATTATCAGTTGTTCTATCAGAACTATACTATTGTCCGTAAAACAGGAGCATTTTTGGAAGAAACTATTTTTTTGCAACTACGTTATGTTCTATGAGAATCAAATAATAGTCTTAAATCTATTGCACACTCGACTAAGTGAAGATGTTGCTGAAAAAAATTATTAATAAATTTTCCACAAAAATGCTAAATTCTTGCCAAAATTAATAAAAAAATCATAGAAATTGTTTAAAATTATAATAATCAAAGTACCTACCTAACCTTTTTAACAGCAACTTTGTTTGAATAAAATTAACAATAAGGTACCTGTGCTATTTTTCAATGCATAACAAACCAACTTAATTCAAGGATCGCAGTTAATCAAAATTCAAAGGCTACTCTGCTACTTCAGCTAGATTTTTGCAATCTCGGTTTTACCTTTTCCCAGCCTCATCAAATATTTAGCAAAACATGGGAACATTACTGCATGTTGTATCACAAACTATGTAGCTACAGAAAAGCTTACTTCGCTATATTATGTAGGTTCCTTCCTCCGCGGCATAAACATAGCGACGATACTCAAACATATCGCCAGGCAGGAAACCAATGCGGATGTATGTACTAGATTGTACATACATTGAATAGTTGTTTCTACATATATCCTCGACCCGTTTGCATTGCGTATACTCAATCTAAGTGCTTATTTAATGTTAATTAGCGGTTACCTGTTTGCCAGGACGAACAACACACACAAACAGAACTACCTGCTATTGAATTCTAATTACACAGAATTTTATTCGTTTTATTTGCCTGCTACGTTGATTCTCTTTCTCTCTTACCTATAATACTGTATTCGAAATGTGGTCGAAAAGCAAAAGTCCACTTTCTCCGTCTCTGGATGTTGATGGGACTACTGGATTTAAATTACAAGCAAAAACCACATATTCGATCGACAAAAATCAGTTTAAATTGTGCAAAATTTAATCCTCGACATAGGAGCTCTGGGTGCGGCCGGCCGCTACGCTGTACACAAGTCCTATAGTGTACCTACGTTACAACCGACCGACCAACCGACACAGCGAAATAAAAAATGAGTCTCTGTATAAACAGGCATCAGAAGGACATCGTTGCCATTTGTGTCGAAAATTCGATTAAAATCGCTTACAAAAGAGGACACAGAAAGGACGAACGATGAACGACGCAAATGACGACGACAACGACAACGACAACGACATCCAGAAAGAACCGTGGAAAATGAAAATTTAATTTTAATCAAAATTTCAATTGATCCTATTGAACTTGAGAGTGTGATGGAGCATGGGCTATGCGGCGAGCTGGGCTTTGTATATGGATAGGATATAGGTACAAGGGCCTTCATGGGATATACATATACACCTTTATACGCATAGATTTATGTCCTTTTCTCCTAGGATTTAAGGACACTATATTATATTTGTTTCAGAATTTCCATCATCATCATACCAAACCTTATGCTCGTCATCATCATCATCATCATCACCACTGTCGACCCAACTCTTGCTTCCAATACACCACCATCATCATCATCATCATCATCATTATTAAAGAACTGACTATACGGTTGATGTCGATGACGATATGGCATCGGCCGACCGACCAACGACCGATGCCAGCTTGTGTCCATATCAGCAGACCTCTAGACCTGGCCTTCATTTTCCATTCCTTCGACATGTCAAGCAGATGAAAATCTAATTTTCGGTTGAATGTATTCACAATTGATTGAATGCTCTCGTTCATATTGAAGGATGATGAGGTGGGCGGGGGAGGGGTGAGTTTTTTGTTTTATAAAGATTCAAGTTCAATTGAAAACTCCCCTTTTAATGTTATGCGAGAGACAAGAGATTGTGCATCTGCTGCTCCAATATTGAGTGAATTTTCACTCTTCCTTCAGATTGGGGTGGAAAAATTTAATTAAAAATTAATCGCAATTATTGCAGCTATTCTTTTTTAATTCACCACCGATGATGGGGTTGGAAAACGCATTATCGCCAAATAATGGGGTGGTATTATAACACTTTTGGTGGTTGTGGATTTTTTTTTTTTTTTTCAATTATAAAGGATACTTTTGAAAAGGGTCAAATACGAGTATGTTGACAAATTGGATAAAAGATTTCAAAGAAACTTCAGTTGATGTTCTTTTGCATTTACTGCCTACTTTTCCACAAAATCTTTACCCAGTCTGATGGTCTTTTGAAATCTTTTGAATTGATTTAATTAAACGTGATTAACTTTTTAATTGCTGAATATAAACGTAATTTAAGGTCTAAAAAGTACTACCTACCGTGCATCGGTCGATCGGGCGGATCGTTTTTTTTTTTTTGCAAAAATGCGAGTTTCTCTGCGACCTTCATACATTTTATGTATTAGTTTTTACTCTTTTTTGCGCAACTACCAGCAGCAAAAATACATGAAAAAAAGGACAATTATTTGCCGTCATTTATGAAATCATACATACTAGAATCAACTATATTTATTGCAGTGAAATTCTGTGAATTATAGAAGTCATAGAATAGCCGTAAGAACGTTGCATATTTTGCTATTTTTTACAATATATTTTGAAATTCTTTTTATTTTTCTTATACATATTTATTTCAAAAATTAAGTACCAAGATTAGAAAATGATGCATGTTTTTAGAGTATTTTTTAGTCTTGGATTGAAAAAAATAAATAAATAAAAAGACGATCTGGAAACCCTATTAAAAGTTATAGCTCATTTTATGTTTTTTCAGTACAACGGAAATTTATTTGAAAAGCATTACCCAAAATTCCTTAAAAATAATGGCAATGGGATCAAATTTGGCATGAATGTTTAATTTGACTTCTTATGTCAATAGACCAATAGAGTTCATAAAAATATTAAATCTAGAAATTTGTCTCTCATAGGAAGCAAAAAGTGGCTTCCTTTTCAATAAAATTTCATTTTGCAGCATTTTCATTTTTAACAAGTATAAAATTGATAATTTTGTTGATGAAATATCTTGTTTGAGCAGTAATTTTACTGAAAAAAAATGATCAACACAAAATTATAATTGGAATTATTATTACTTTCTGGCTTTTAATAAAAAAAACTTCAAAGGCAAAAAACTTTCTTATATGAACTAACCTTGAAAAACTATGTTCTTATTAGTGCTCAGCATACTCGAATTATCTTTAGTAGATATGAAGGCCAATTGTCAGTTTTTTTTGATCCAGGACAAAGAAATTACTAAACAATTTTCAAAAAAATCACTGCTTTCTTTTTTTTAATTTGTTTTTTTTTTTAATATAAATTCTTGAAGAAATTAATCTAAAATCAATTTATCTCTTCTGAGCTAATCAGGCAATTATTCAAAAATAATTTTTACTCTTAAAAAAAATATTTAAGGGTAGTTTTGAGGGTTAATTTATCGATTCCAACAACAACCCAACTTTCAAAAATGTTTAAATTTATCATTTCAAAATTTTTATTGATAAACAAAAAATGTTTTTTTGTAACGTTTTTTTTAAAAGATTATTTTGAAATAAATAACATTTCTAAAAACTCGTTATTAATATTTTTAAACAATTAAAAACTCGAAAATGCACCCATTTTGAATAAAATCGATTCTAGCGACCTCTAATTATATAATTTTAAAAATCTGAAAAAATTCTGGTAATATTCTTGAGCCCAAAGAACCTTTTTTCCAAGTGAAGACCAAGAAATACCACATAATTGATATTGTAGACCACCCTAATGTACAGTTATGTGTGATATATTAAATTAATTTAAACGTGATGCTCAATAATTTTAAATCATAATTTTATGAGACTTGAGTAAATAGTTATCTCGGCTCACAGACTACAGAAAATTGTGAAATTTTGTAGAAAATTGTATTTACCCAATGTCACTAATGGTTGTGTTAATTTCAAGTTAAAAAACGTAAAAATAAAATACCGCTGAAAACGGTAAAAAAGCTTGAACTAAAAATCTTTTTTTTTTTTTAAACCTTTAAAATATTAAATCTAAAAGCCATTTTGATAAAAAAAAATTTTGTCCTTTTATCCCTGATTTTAAAAAACTTTAAAAAAGGTATGTCTCCCTAAAGCTAAAAAAAAGCTTTATAAAAATTTTAAACCTTATCAGACGCCATATTTTTTTTTAAGTTCTTTCAATGTGCATAATTAGTTTTTCAATAAAACATTAACTTTACCCACACTAACATCATTTTCAAGGGTCTAAAAAAAGTATTTGATTTTGGAAAATAATTTTTAACTTGAAAATTTGATTTTTAAGAATTTTTTTCTTGAGCAAAGCTCATCATCATTTTCATTTATCTATTTAATTTACTTCATAATTCTAACCCTTATACTGTTCGAGATGTGCAAAAAGTTTTTTTTTCCTTTTACCCCATTTTACCCTAACTTCCCAGTGGAATTAAAAAAAAAAAAAACTGTTTTACCGAAATCTTAAATTATACCACCTATATTTTGGTGTACTTAGTTTTTTTCGATCACTTATAGTGAAGAAAACGAATCAGTTTTACACAAAATGCCAAATACATAAAAAAAACAAACCCAGTATACCCAGTAATGTGTTGTTACTCATTAACTACTTATAGTGTCTGTGTAAAAAAAAAAAAAACAGTAATAATGGGCTGAAAAGTTATTACTGGTAGAATATTTTTATAATCGCCAGTAAAGAAGTATAACTTCAAAAAACTGCAAGACTTTTAAATTCGGTGTCAGGACATCCACACCTTTTTTGGTTATTACTTCACTTTCAAAATTTGCTATCGGCTCAGGACTAATACCTACATAATATAATGAAAATGATTCTAAACTTTACGGGCCCATTTTTTCCCAAAATAAAAAATCTTAAAAGCTTTATGAAAACAATTTCAAGTCTTTTATCTCAAGAAGCATCAAAATCCAAAAGTATGACGTCAGTGTCGGTTTTTGAATCAAAAATAACAATTTCACAAGCACCTCAATGAGAGCATCAAAATTCAAACTCAATTATAGGTGGAGTCGTTGAGTAAACATAAATCGAGTATTTATCGAAATCTTTCAGATTTTGCTAAATCTTTCCGATTATTTAATGTAAATTGTTGATAAATCACTGACCTTACATTAACATTGATCACTTGACTAATTTATATTCGAATTAAACGCGCGATTATAAAGAATCCATTCAAGCAATGAATTGAAAATGAAAATTGGAAACTTTGTCCTCTAAATATAGGTACAGGTTTCAAGTTAACTTCTGATTAAATTTCTCTCTCGAAATAAATTCCCAACAAAATTTATAATAAAAACCCCATTCCAGTTCTGTGTATGAGTCCTTTTTGTATATACATAGTCTCGGCGTCGTCGTCGCGTCGGTGCCTATAATAATACCCTAACCCATGAATCCATACGAATCGCTTTTCATTATAATTTGTTGTTTGCTTTTCAGTTTTGTTTGTTGTTGTATATTTTTAATAAAATAAATTCCATTATACCTTAATTAAGCATCCATACAAAATATGCCGATACCATTTTTGCTAAATTACTTTGTCGCCCACCTGCCCAATTAAATCTCAACAGCCAGCCAGCGATAAGGATGTCAACAAACTCAAGAGTCTCTCGAATATCGCTTGAATGAAACAGAAAATCAATTATACTTGAAAATTTCTTCTTTCAAATTAGTTAGGGTCTGATGTAGTTTTATGGAGGATTGATTTCTTGGCTCAAGGGGCGGCAAGGCAAGCGTGTCTCAAGTGGAGGATTAAGTGACATTGGAATTGAATATAAAGGAAAATACTTATAAAAACATAAATACACCTAAATACTAAGCCATTTGCAGAAGTTGAAAAATGCTCGTCCATCCATGAAGGAAGAAGGAACTGCCCCCAATGTTTCAAGTGGGCTATATTGTCAGTTTGTTATTAATATAGAAAATTCTAATTTAGTCAATCCCTTACCAAATGATGGCTTATGTAACGGCATGTACTTAATAACGATGTACCGATAGTGTAGGCGTATACAAACATATCTTAACTAAAATCTATTTTAGTACCTACTTTTTAAAAAAATGTTGAATAGATGCCCAAGTTTATTCGATTGTAGGTATTTCATCTTGATTGTTGATTTCTTTATTTTTGTTGTGTCTTCCGGACTAAGAATATTCATGTCTTTAATACAAGTCCTAGATTCCTATTGGTGGAAACTATTTCTGTCAAATCTTCAATATTGAGTTATATTTTGGCAGGCCTTGGTTGACTATTTAAAAGACGATAAGGATCAAAAGTTTTCTGCCTGCAATTGTCGCAAAATTTAAAATTATTAGATTAACTTTTTATTTATTTTATTCAGACATAACTTATGTATTAAAATATTCAAATTGTTTTTAAGAGCAAAAAGTATGGTATTTCATTTTTAAATAATTTAATACAAATTTTAAAACATTTATATAAATTTATTGAACTGTTTTCGAATAATTGTTTCCTTTTTAAATTTTAAATTTTAAGAACATTCAATCTGATATTTGTAGATTTAATTATAGTGGACACCTCGCATAAAACAAATTGTTAAAGTTATGGACTTTGCTTTAAAGAAAGTGAAAAAATAAAATCATGGTTATTTTGGAAGAATTTTTTGGTACTACCGGTAAAACAAGAAATAAGATTTAGAAAATCTTTGTTTGGTTGGACGGTATTGAAAGACTCAACTATAGACAGTATTTTGTGAATGAAACCATGCCATGTGGGTGTTGCAAGGAAATAGATAGATTCCTCCATTTTGCTAACCTGGACATGACAAGATTTTTAAATTCAATCAGTGGGCTAACAACAAAATGGACGCATTCCGGAATGGCAAAAAAACAAATTAGCAATGCCAAAATTACTGAAAGTACAGATAATTAAATGCAGACAAAAGCCTAAAGATCAAGCAGATACTGTTCCGTTCCAATGTTGAATCCGGGCTTCTGTATGGGCGCAGCACTTGGAATATCTGTCACAATTAAGCTGCAATCATTTTTGAAAAGGTGTCTACGATCTACCCTGGTAAGGATTTTCTGGCCCAGCCGTATTTCTAATGAAGAACTTCATAGAAGAACGGGTCAAGAATCTATAGACAGTACTATACGCCGACGCGTCGCGACGTAAGTGGCATTGCTCATACGCTTTGAAAAGGCAACGATTACATTGCTGGCCAACCGATGCAATAGAATCCACTCACACAATCAGGTAAAGGGTCGGTTCGGCCGAGAAGCACATGGCGCAGGGCAGTCGAAAGGGAATCTGTACAGCTGGTGAAGAGTAAGAGAGAACTACTATATTTTTCCAGAAACCGTTCACGATGTCCCGTAGGAGTAGTGGAGGCCCTATATCCCTTAAGGGGATCACAACGGACTCATCAAGGTCTGACGACTTAAGTAAGTAGTAGTAAAAATTGTTTAAACTAATTTTTTTGTAGTATCTTAATTGTAAAAAATGAAAAACAAAAACAATCATTTCTTATTTTTTCAAGCAAATCCGTCATCCCGTTTAGTCGTATCGAAAAATCGATTTTTTTTTCATTAAAAAAAAAAAAATTACTTTGTCACCTAAAAAGTTTCATGCTAAGAAATAATCGGTTTTTGGTAAAAAAATAGCGTATTTGAACAAAAAAAATTGGTTTTATGAAAAAGATAGACCATTTATCCAAAAAAATGGCCATTAATTTTTTTCTTACACACAAATCGCATGTGGGGCTACAAACTTTACAGATCCAAGAATATCGGAATTATTAAATAAAAAACGGCCTCCGCAATTATTTCCTAAAATGACTCCAACAATCCATACAAAAATTGATACGTTTATCGGAATTTTTTTTTGTTTTTCTTTTTTCCTGCTAAATCGATTATTTTTATTTGTCATTTTATTATATTTTCAACGAGCGCATCCAACGTCATATTCTGCCTCATTATTTTTCTCATCTAAGACGACTTCTTGGTCCGAGTTAAACAAAAGTCATGGGTCAAATCTATAAACGGCTCAATTACAGTAACTTCTTCAATTTACTTTTAAAAATAAACCAAATCGGATTTGGTTTTGTGATGATCTAATAAAAAATAGTAAACAAAATTAAATAAACCTACGCATTCTATGCCGTCATAAATCTGATTCTGTTTGCCAACTTCATACAAACAAACACTAATCGTATCTCAACCACGGTTCTGAGGTTCCGTTCGCCGTCCGTCGCCGTCGCCGCCACACCGTACCTACTTGGAAGAGCTCGAATTTGCAGTCGTAACTGACTCGCTGATTCTAAGAATCAAGTTAAATTACTTTCAGTATCTAATGACAGGTGTGGCATTTGTTGGTACACAAAGGTTTAGTTTCCACTGAAACATACGACGCAATTGTTTGAGCTGCTGATAAGAATCTGGTTCAACAAACAATATAGGTACATATTTTTTATTTATTTTTCTTTTTTAACCACCGCGCGCGGTGAGGCGCCCCCTTTTGTTCTGGTCCCTGGTGCAATGTAAAATTCTACTTCTTTGTGTCTTTTACCTTCATAAAAAAAAAAAAACATATAAAGTTGCTGATTTTTGATAAGTGAACGAACCCAAGTGGCAGTAATGTAGAATTAAAGAGTATAAGTCTCTTTGATTACCTTCTTCTAGAGAGTATACCAATCTTTTATATCACTTTAGCCAGCAGACCATTTATAGGGGCTCGAATTGAATACCCAACCACAATGTCGTACTTCGCTGAAATTGAAACTGACCAGACCATCTGCTGGGAATCTTCAGAAGCATCGTAATGGTTTGAAACATAATCATAATGGTTGCCACTTTGATAAATTTTACTTCTGACGATTTCTTCACCAATTACCAACATTTCAGTAAATTATTTTAAACATTTCTTCAATCCACGTGTTAAAAAAATTAATCAAATATAAAATCACGGTAAAACGTTTAATATGCAACTTTTAATTAAAATATGGAAAACAATATGTAAAATACTTTTGTCGAAAATTCGTTTTGAGAAATTTGATTATAGTTAAACTAACTTCTATTGGCAACCATAATCTTAACCCCTTTTTTTGAAGAATTCGTATATATTTCCCTACAATACAGGCGCTGATGTGTGTATAAATCGCCATTCAGAGCAATAAGCATGCGTGTTGCTGGTCTTGCTGTTGTTGCCGGAGCTTCAGTGTCTGCATATTTAAAACCACATTATCCTCAAAAAGGGATTCATAGCACATTCCCAGAATTGATACCATTATAGAGCTTGTAAAATGTTACGCATGCGCATTGTGCGTGAGTATCATTTTGCAATGTGCTCTGGTGTTGTGTGCAATGCGAGAGTGTAAAGAGGTCATGATTAGAGGGAATGTGAAAGGATTAAAATATTATGGTGGCAGTAAATATCACAATAGATAGATACGACGACGCGATGTTTGTACGTAGATATAGCTTAGCTACATAAATGCCCTTATACGAGTGAATATGAGAGCATATATAGAAACGGAATCCTTGTTTATGGGGGGCACAAGTTATATTTGATCCCGTATGCTAGGAGTAATTGAATGCTGAGATTTTGGAGTGTCCTTTGTTTTGAGAATTCCATAGTTTTGCTTGGTTTTTTTGTTCTTAGTTTTGTTTGGTCGTGTGGCTCTTGTTGACTTTAAAAAATTGTGCAACGTTCTTAGAAGGGAAGGGAAGAATTAAAAAAAGGTTAAAAAGGTTTGGTTCAGTTTTTAGAATGGCAGTGAAGATAGAAGACCTAAAAAAAAAAATTAATTCTAGCAGAGTTTACCTAGAGACGATACCAATCTATAAATTTGTATTTTTAGTCTTTTAAGGTAGTGATAATGAACAATCCGAAACCTCTTTGCTATCAACTTAATGTGACAAAACTAAATTGACAGTTTGTACCAATTCTGTGTTTGAACCGTATGGGAACTGTACCAATTATGGAATACGTTTCTAATATGGAACTTTTTGTATGAATCTTCTTGTTTCAGTTCATTTTTATGCGCATATTCGTTATAAGTATCCTTGTGAACTTGTAAAATGTATTCAAATATTTCATATAATTGAGATTTTATCGACCAAACTCCTGTAATTTGGTTTATTTTTGCGTTCGGCCAATTTCAAATGTTTTCTGATACATTAATGTTTGATACTTCAAATTTTTTTTTTTTAAATTTTAACGCAATCATTAAAAACATATTTTCACTTAACGATTTCTGTGGCAATGCTTAATAAAATAATTGTCAAATATTTTTATGCACAACTCCAACATTTTATCTAATAGAATCCGTTCAATTTATTAAAATTCTGCAACTAGAACTAAAGTTAAAGATTTTAATATCAAATGAAATGAACTTTGTATGTTTCTTTTTAATTTTCTCTCTAAAATCTGTAAATATGCATTTATATAATCAAAAATAATAAGTTAATCGCTTTTATTAAAGCAACCTACCATGGATGCAAATGTCACGTTTTACATAGAGGAAGGTTGTCGGATGAATTCGAAGTCCATTGTGGAGTCAGACAGGGATGCATACTGTCACCAATACTGTTCCTGTTAGTGATAAGTGATGTACTACGTGCAGCCCTGTTAAACGGAAATGGTGGAATTCAATGGAGCCTGACATCCCAACTAAAACATCTGGACTACGCGGACGACGTATGCTTACTCTCTCATAGGATCATGGATCTCCATCAAATGACAACAAGGGTGGAGGGAGAAGCAGAAATCGTGGGGCTGAAAATTAACACGGCAAAAACAATAATGATCAGTGTCAGAAGTAACTCATCCGTTCAAGTCAATATTTCTGGACAACCGGTAGAGAAAGTAGAAGACTTTCGATATCTTGGGAGTTTTGTCTCTACCAAAGGCGGAACCGAACAAGATGTCGACAGCCATATCAAAAAAGCAAAGGCTGCTTTCGGAATGCTGTCCAAAATATGGAGAAACAACGCTATAAGCTTAAAGACCAAGCTGAGACTGTTCCGCTCCAATGTTGAATCCGTGCTTCTGTATGGGTGCAGCACTTGCAAAATCTTAACAAATGTCACAAGCAAGCTGCAATCGTTAG
The DNA here is from genome assembly GCA_948107695.1 of Meliscaeva auricollis. Taxonomy (NCBI): domain Eukaryota; kingdom Metazoa; phylum Arthropoda; class Insecta; order Diptera; family Syrphidae; genus Meliscaeva; species Meliscaeva auricollis. The sequence goes on along the minus strand of OX403619.1, from coordinate 25,949,249 downwards.
TAAATAGGTGGTATCTACAAAACTTCTTAAGGATTTTTTGACCCAACCGTATTTCTAATGGAGATCTTCATAGAAGAACGGGTCAAGAATCCATTGACAGTACTATTCGCAGACGTAAGTGGCAGTGGATTGGTCATACGCTTCGAAAAGTCAACGATTGCATTGCTGAATTGCGATGCAATGGAACCCACTCACACAGGCAGATAGAGGGTCGGGTCGGCCGAGAAGCACATGGCGCAGGACAGTCGAAAGTGAATCTGCTCCGCTAGGGAAGAGTTGGAGAGAACTACGTTATATTTCCAGAAACCATACACAATGGCGCGTAGGAGTAGTGGAGGCCCTATGCCCCTTAATGGGATCACAACGGACTTTTTAAGGTCTGAGGACCTAAGTAAGTAAGTAAGTAATCAAAAATAAATATAACCTGTCAAAGACACTTGTTCCAACAATATTGTAGAACATTGTTTTATAAAATTCAAAAATATTTCATATACTATTTTGTAAAAAGAAAAAGAGAACAAAAATAGATTTTGCCTTCCATTTCGTATTTTTCATTATTTTTATGAGTAATTGTAGCCTAACACTTCAGCTGAAAGATTCTGTCAATAATCGCGCATCTTCTTCAATCTAATAGCTCCTGAGCTTGTACTCGCTTTTTTGCATACAAAACTGAGTCTAAGTTCGATCGATCTCACAGGTGAGTTCAAGCTCGGAAGCTCAGACTTAGAGCTCTTGCTCATCTTTTAGAATATGACCCATTGTGAGATTGATCTCATCTCTCTGAGATTGAACACACACCATGAGATCTAACTCGGTCAGCATAATGTTTTTTCGCATGCCACCTTAAGAAAGTTCTCAAAAAAGTGAGAAAACTATTAACGACCCTATGTTAAAAGTTTTCTAAAACAACAACTCGACTTAGATGAGCGTAAAATAAGAATTATGACAGATAAAACCCCAAATCTTATAGTGATTCCAAGGACGTGGGTTGCAGGGGGCTGACCGCAGGCTCCCCCAAACATATCTTAACTTTGCACTGGAGTCGAGTTGTCTTGAGTCGGGCTATCCTCTTTTCTTTTTGTATGCAAATGAAACTGATCCCCCCTCCTCCTTTTTTGTAAACCGCGATTAACACTAATCGCCACACAAATCCAAATGGGACACACTCTAGAACACCATTAAATTCTTACTTCACGGTAGTAGGTAGCTGATTCCTTTCATTTCTTTGTATACATTACAACCCTTTCTACCGACCACAGCACCATTCCGTTAATCTCTGGATCCATTTTATCTGTCAGGAAGTCATACAAGTAAAACGAATGGTGTGTGTATGTAGCTCTGGTTGAACTTAAATGCCCACTAAATTCCCATGAATCGCAAAACCTAAAGAACCACACAGCATCTGCAGTAGAGACTTCATCAAGAGTATCTAGATAATCAATAAATTGGTTGGCTTATCTTGAGTTCTTGACTCGCTCCCAGCCAGATCCTCCAGACTATTAAGGCACACATAAGGAAGAGAACAAAGCTATAGCCAGAGACGATCCAAACTGCCATGTTATGTAAGAAACAACATCCTTTGTCATGATCTTGAAAGAAGAGTGGAGGTACCAGTTACCACCACACGGTCGAGGTCATCACTTCTTTTTGGTTAAAAACGATTCTCTTGCCAAAAGACTCTCATATAGTTAAGAGCTACTACTATCTATCTTAAACTTGAGGGCGGCAATTAAATTCCCCAATTATGGAATCTAACTATGCATGGAGGTCAAATTGTTGAATAGAAAAAGAAGAAAGAAAAAAACAAAACTTTGGCAGCAACAAATAAACAAAAAAAAAAAAAAACGAAAAGACTATGGAAACCGTCACGAGGAGGCAACATAGAAGCAACATTGCCATAACTCCTTTGGACCCATACCTCACCATGGTTTATGACCTACTCCTGGCATGAAATCTGACTGCGGCATGTTGCGGTTGCAATCGTTCGTTGTTGGTTTGGTTTGGTTTGGTGGGTTAGCCTCTCTCTCTCTCTACTAAATGACAGATTAAAATTTATTACACTAATTAAAATAGTTCTTAATTAATAAGATCGAGCGGTAGATACTGGGAGATACTGGCGACTCCTGGATGCTCTGTGGCTGTGGCTCCCAAGATACTGTCGTTCTTCAGTTCGTGTGTTGTTTTTTTTTTTTTTAAATCAGATTGTTTATGTGTGTGTGTGTGAGTTAGTATTTTTTGTTGTTGTTGTTTTTTTAATTTAATTGTTGGCAAATGGTCGACATTCTAGTAAGGATGAGGCGACGGAAGCCAAGTGAAGGCTTCAAATATTGTTCCAAAGTAAAAAGAATCGAATGCAGTCAGGGCTGTCGTTTAAAACATTGTTTTTCCAAAAAAAAAGATAATAACGAAGTTTTTTTTTTTTTTATATAGCTTGCAATACTCGCAGTTATGTTGCTTTTTCCGTCATTTAACATTAAAGGTTTGAATGAAACAACAACAACCTGTGTGGGCTACCACAAAGTTCATAGGCTGGAATTATAGCTATTTCACAGGCTGCCACACCCGATCATCAGATTCCTTCTATTAGTGGTGCTAAGTCGATGTATGTTCAAATTATTTGAAAAACTGATGAACGAACTGGGCTCGAAGTTTTTAACTTTCATTCAAGGCTAGTTTCTTCGGTTCTGGTTAAGTTTCTAGCATAATCTTCAGAGCTTCTAGTTATATGGCGTTAATTACCCAATATCGGTTGATTATCTAAATCCAATTAGTGGACATTCGATGATTAATAGTTTTAAATATGATTAAAATGTGATGATTAAAAGGGAACAAACCCTGGCCCTTAATTGGATAACAACTATGCATCCAGTATTTTGTCCGGAATACAATTTGGGTGCAGTTATGACTTAAGCAGAATTGATTTTAACTTACGTAGACGCTATAACGCAGGCTGCTACTTCGATGCCATATTAAATAATCTCTATCTGTTAACTCGATCCCTCCCTAACTGCTAACAATTTTCTACCTTAAATAGATCTTTCAACTTGAGAGATAGTCTAAACTTAACGTTACAAAATTTAGGTACAGCTTCATCTAGTAAGGTCAATTGGCTTTGCTGTGCTGATACCGATACAACTTGATACTTTCTCACTCTGATAGAATATTTTTATGTTAATATTTTTGCAGATTCAATACTTAACCACAAAACGATACTAAGGTCAATAACGAAACATCGGTATGGGTACAAATTCATACCAGGGCCGAACCAAGCAAACACTCGAATTCCCAGGTTGAATACCGACAGGCTAAAAGACCCTGTAGTTCGCCAACAACTAGGGGACCATCTTTCCCAAGGACTGAGAACAATCAGCAGCAGTGAACCTACCTCCATTGAAGACCAATAGTGTGCTGTGAAAAATGTTTTCATAACCGGTGCTGAAAGAATAGTCGGTCGGGCACAAGGAAGAAATAGTGCTTGGCCATCCGCAGAAACCTGGGAAAAGATCGACGAAAGAAAACAACTTCGAGCTCGAATCGCAGCTACTCAAGCAGCAGAGATAAGCGAGCTAGAGTCTACATATCATATGAAGATGAGAGAAGCTTACCGTAGCGTGAGACGTGATAAGCGTAACTATATCAGCGCATTAGCTGAAGAAGGAGAAGAGGCCGCAAATCGCTGTGACAGCAGAACTGTTTATAGAATCACTGAATTCCACAACGCCTGGTGGAAGATGTAGATGGTTCCCTGCTCCATTCGGGTGAGGACCAGCTCAGAAGGTGGAAGGAACACTTCACTTCGGTATTAAACCGTGTGTTCGCCAGCGATGCGCATCCAATACCTGATGACCCGGCCGAAGCAACAAAACGCCCGAATCCGTAATACACCTCCCAGTAGAGAAGAGATCATTGCCGCAATTAAAACACTGAAGAGAAATAAGCGGGTAGGACTGGACGGTATTCCTGAAGAGCTCTTACAAGCAGCACCAACGACATCAAGTGAGCTACTGCATCCACTCTTGGAGAGAGCCTGGAACTCTGAGTGCTTCCCTGAGGAGTAGAAAAAGGGAATGATCGTCAAACTTCTAAAGAAAGGAGATTTGATGCAGTGTGAAAACTGGAGAGGGATTTGATGCCAAGATAGCAGCAAAAATTGTATTAGAGCGAATAAAGGAACATCTAGAAGACACCCTCGACGCTGAACAAGCAGGTTTCCGCACTGGTTCATCCTGTGTTGACCACATTAACACCTTGCGAATCATTATTGAACAATGCGTCGAATATCGAGCACCACTCCATTTAATGTTCATTGATTTTGAAATAGCGTTTGATAGTATCAACAGAGAATTTATTTGGATTGCCTTACGCAGGAGAGGCATTCCAGTAAAATTAATTGCTATTATTAAAGCAACTTACGTTGGATGCAAATGTCACGTTTTACATTAGAGGTTGTCGGATGAATTCGAAGTCCAATGTGGAGTCAGAAAAGGTTGCATACTATCACCAATACTTTTCCTTTTAATGATAAGTGATAAGACTCTTGTGTTCATACAGAATTTTAAGGTCTGTTTGAGTAGGTATAGCTAAAACAACAAATTTTGAGTCCAAGTTCATTGAATTGATAAGTCATGGACTCAAAATTTGTTGTTCTCGGCAGTACTCCTAGTAACAAGCAGATTTTTTGTTTTAATCGTTTACTACTTCGACATCACTGCTCCTTAAAGTGGAGATGGTTGTTCTTTTTTTTGTGTGTTCCCAATATGCGAGAGTATATTTACCTGGGCTTGCTGTTTTCTCATCTATGACCACAGCAAAAAAATTGGAGCGTTTGCTTCAAAAAAAAAAAAAATCATCTTTTTTACTCACCCATACACACTATCGCATGTTCTTACAAAGTTGAAGAGAAGGCTTCGCAATGCATTATTGTTCGGCATTATGTTCCGGTTCCCAATCCCGATCCCGCATCTAAGAGGAAGGCTGATGCTGTTTGTGTGGTGCATTGAAATTTATTTCTCGTTGCAAAATTTAGCTGCTCTCTGTGTGGAGGAGCAGTTTCTGCCGGAGAGCATCACACAAAACACCACCGAGTGGTTGACAGGTTACAAGCGCACTGCCGCTATCGTTGCCGATGGCCTCCGCCACCGCGGTCGCAATGCACCGAAAAGGAGTGAGATTATTTTAAGCTAGCTGATGGCACCACTGCTGCTGCTGCTTCCATTTCGGTCGGTCGTGGCTTCCTCTTGGATATGAAATGAATCGCAGCGCCATCATCGTCAGCGCCAGGACCTTTTGTTTGCTTTGGGGGTTCTACGCTCCACCACCAATTCAAAACATGAAGTAATAATAAGTAAAGAGATATGACATTGGTGGTGCAGTTGGTCGTGTGGTAAGAGCTGATGATTCCTGGGCTGAAGCTGGAGGTCGGTCGTTTGCTTCTGTTTATACTACGACTGGTAGATGGTTTGTCTTCTTTTTTGAGTGTCATATAGAAGCGAATGGTTGTGGTGGCGTAAGCGCTATGATGTTGTGAAGGGGACGTTGTCCTTTGGCATTTGTTCAAGTGTCAAAGCGTGTGGTAAGTTACGTTCCGGTAGCTATATAATGTTAAGTTTTTGGAAAGAGAATTGCATTTTGGCGCCGCCATGGAGTTATCCAGGAAGTGTGTTCTGTACGGGCGGCGTTTGGGGGATTTTTCAATTGAATTTTTGTTTTGCGCTTGTTTTGAAAGAACGTGACAAAATATGATGGTTGAAGGAAGGACACGACATTCATATATAAAGTGCGAATCGAGTTATCACGAAGAATTTTGTTTTTCTCTTTGTTTGAATGTTAATGGCGCATACCTGTTGGAGCATTACAGAGAATTGCGATTATGTCTTTAGGCTGGGTAAAATGGGTAGTGTAAATTTTTAAGAAAATATGGCTAAGAAATTTAAATAGTAGGTAAGTCTTCCATTGAGAAACTCAAGTTGATATTTTTTAATAATATTTTGCAATTACTTTGAAGATACACTTTCGACTGTTGATACAGACTTCGACCTGAGAAAGTTTTTACTAGCAATTGTTCAAGTTGCTTTTCAGCAATTTACAGTAAATACTATAATATAAAGTTCGTATTATAGTTGTTTTATTGCATACCAATAAAAGTATTTGCTTTTTAAATTCATCCGAAACTAGTTAATACTTTGCTTCTAATAAATACTGTTTTTTCAGCATTTACTTTGCCTTTTTTTTGCATATGGAAAGTAGTGAATTCTTGAAAATCTACTATTAAAAGCATTTTCTATCGTTTATTCATACGTCTCACTGTCAACAAGCCACCAGTAGTGCAGCAACTGATGTGCTGGGTTTCAACGAAGTTCCTCGTTCGATGAAGAATGCTGGCTGGCGCATGCATATAAAAACGTGGCCTATCAGGCAATGCTGCAAACCAGAACCAGAGCCGCTAAGAGAACAGTCAAAAAAGAAAACGCAAAAAAAAAGAGGAGCGCCCACTTTTTAGGAATATAAAGAGAGAGTACGAGAAGCGGGTGGTCGAGTCTGTTGAGGATTGTACCGACAGAGGGGATGATCGAAACTTCTACCAATGAGTTAGAAGATCTACCCAAGGCTACAGGGTCAGAACGAAAGCCTCCCGAGATGAGAGGGGGAATATGGTAGTAGACACACAGTCAGTGCTGATCATCTGGAAGGAACATTTTTCTAGACTCCTGAACGGCGAAGATAGCCAACATTCTGCTGTTATTTCATTTATTTTGGACGATGATGGACAACAGTTCCGTTCACCTGACCTAGATGAAGTAAGCTTAGTGAGTGCTAAACTTAAGTCGTAAAGGCTGTTGGTGCGGATGGCTTACCAGCCGAATTGTTCAAAGCAGCAGAAGATGGGTTAGTAGGGAGTATGCACCAACTCATCTGTAAAATCTGGTTGAATGAGTGTGTCCCATCCGTAAAAAAGGAGACACTCTGACATGTACCAACTACAGAGGAATTAGCCTCCTAAACGTCGCATATAAAATCCTGTCGTCGATACAGTGTGATCGCCTAAAATCTCTTGTCAACGATCTGATTGGCCTCTACCAGTGTGGTTTTATGCCAGGCAAGTCACCAGTCAGTCAAATCTTCGCACTCCGACAGATTTTAGAAAAAACCCGGGAATTTCAGATCGATACACACCACCTCTTCATCGATTTTAAAGACGCGTATGATAGCGTGAATAGAGACGAGTTATACAGAGCCATGTCATATCTCGGCATCCCTGCCAAACTCGTCCTCTAGTGCAGGATGACAATGGAGAAATCTAGCTGGTCCGTCAAAGTTGGTAAGAACACCACTGAACCGTTTGATATTGAGAAAGGTCTAAGACAAGGCGATGCGGTATCATGCAACCTATTTAACATCGTTCTGGAAGCAGTTGTACGCAGATCACAAAATCTATCAAAAGTCCATTCAACTACTTGCTTACGCAGATGACATTGACATAATCATGTGACCACCTCGCTGCTCCCGTTCCGTGTGGCTCCCGCATGACTACCACGCTGCTCGCACACGGCTACCTCCTAGCTCCCGCATTTCGTCCACGCGACTACCTTGAGGCCCCCGAAGCTGCCTCACAGTTCCCCGCGGCTTCCTCATGGTTTCCGTAGTTTTTCATAAATTTTTCTTTAAAAAGTGTGGAACTTTGTTTTCAATAACGAAAAAATTATACATATTACTGATAGTAAACAAAACAATTTGATACACTGATACAACAAATCGATTGCCCAAACGACTTTTACCTCTGCTGGATAATTTTTCGACCTCGTTTGCAGCAAATTTGTAAATTCATTTGGGTAAAACACTATCTGCGAACAGTAAATAGTATCTTGTCATTCCGCTACGGACTGTTTAATTTATGATTGGCTGTAATGAGAGAACAAATCGTTTGCATCAAACAACTTTTCGTTTGTTGGATAGTCATTTTCCGAAAAATTTATACAAACGAATAAATGCAAAATAAGTTCAGTGGTACACCGGTGATTGAACTTGTAACCTCTAGATTTTGAGCAAAGACTATTACATTTGCGGCACGAACTACTCGTAATATAACTTTCGTGGAGCATTAAATGTGTGTGAACACCACAAATATAGAGAAATGTCAATTATTAAGAAAATTTGTTTCCTTCAGTTATTTAATGTTAATGAAATGTATATTTCTATCAAAAGTGAAGTTCTTTGCAACAAACTACTTTCTGGAGAGATTCTTTGCAAACTATTCATTAATTTGCTGCAAACAATATAATTTTCGTTTGCCGGAATCAACTTATGAAAATGAGCTCCAAACGACTGGATTGTTTTGCAAAATGCTTGCTGTAATAGAATTACAATTTGGGTGAAATGTAATAAAGTTGCTACGAAAGAAACTCTTTTGCGGTGGCGATTGTATTAACTTTGCAGCAAATGATTTTCATTTAATCCAAAGGATATTCATTAGCCGCAAAACGAAAATAAATAAATTATTCCTCTGAATGTAGTGTAAATAACAGCCTTCTCTGCAGTTTCCCCAACTACATAAAAGAACCACTGTATTCAGTTTAATTATGGGTGTTTTGTGTCGTTAAGGTTTTGTTTGCTTAACTAACTTTTCCAAACTACACTACTTCATACCTTTACAAACTGAAATAAAAATCATCCAAGTTGCTGTTCAGCAAGCAGTCAGTATAGCTTTTATATAACTATACACAATAAGTGGGTAAATTCATTAGCATCAGCTAGTTTTTTGTTCTTCAAGAGATAAATGTGATCCTCAAAGTGCCAAATACTTTACAACCTGGGCTCTCAAGCATTATATACCCACTTGAACTGCCCACATGAACTGCCCACCAAATCCCAAACAACAATATACTCGTATACAACCATTATAATAAAGTCTTGTGTTTATAGTGCCATAAAACTGCATCCTTTATGCTCTCTTCGAAACTAGCACACTATACACTTTCTACACTACATATACAAGCTTGTGAAGGAGTCACCTTATAGTAAGAGGTTAAAAGGTAACCTTCTCCTCCACCTATATTATTATTATTATTATTATGTATCCTAAATCAACTTCAAGAGTCATCTTTGTCACTGTGTTATGGTGGTGTGCTAAAGCTATTGTAGTGTGCTCGGAGCTTGCTAACAATTTATGCAACATTTACCACAAAAATCCCGCAAAAAGCTTTTAGCACAACAATATGTTATCCATCAGGTTTCAAATATACTTTATAGAAGCTATACACCTTGTGCCAGGGCCAGAGGACGAAATGAAATGAACAGGATGAGATGAAAACACTTAAGTTTTGATGCTACTCCTATGACTACTAGAATTTGATATTTTTCCTAGAAAGTCCATATTTTTATGGCTTACAACACCTCATCGTCTTATATTCGTATAAAGTGTAGTGGTGGCAAGAGTGATTTCACCTGTAATTAAATATCCTGTTAAAATGTGTTCCTCTAGTATATCCTTGTGGCCTTTTCAAAATGATGGCAATAAAATAACCCACTGTGCTTGCTGCTTGGTCTCTGGTTACTTGCAATTTATTTCCCCTCTCCCTCCACCGAGCATCAGTGATGTATAGTTGACATGGGGCACTGGGCAGAGGTATAAGGTGCCCCATTCAAAGTGTTTAATTTCAACATTCAATCTCGACCATGATGCATTGATCCTTTTTAAAAAGGATATTTTTTGTATTGAAGGACTATTTTGAGAAAAGATAGAAGAAGAGTGTCCTCTTGAAGTAAAGTTTTTACCCAACATTGGGCATCATGTGTCATGATGATGTCATGTTTTCGATATTATGTGTACTGATGTCCTTGTGCAAATGCCGTCAAAGGATTTTAAAGATGCTCGCTTCCATGTTTGCGTGATGGCAGGACTCCCATGGCAGCAGCACTATGAATTATTACAAGCATCCCTTACGGGGGGTAAAATGTGGGACCAGTCTAGTTAGAAAATCTTGAATTACGAGAGTTTTACCAAAGTTTGCTTTTTCTTCCAATTATCCTGCGTATACGTAAAAACGGTTGGTGTATAGACGTTGTACGGCTAGATAGCTGATGGTTGAATGTTTTTTGGCTTCGTTGTCGTGTCTTCTTTGGAAGAGAACGCCCTGCAGTGCTTTGTGGCGGAACAATGCTCTAAATGTTTTGTATGTGCTAACCTGCTTAGGGGTCCTGTGTACGTACACGGTACACATGCAATGATGATGGTGTCCTTGATTAGTGTCTCAAGTTTCACAAAATTCATTCTGTGTTTCCTTGTACCTTCGCCAACGTATACCTACACATACACTTTAATATGTCTACTGTACAGAGTTTGAACCTATACGTACGTATGGGCTTGAAGAGCTTTTTGCAGGATGATTATATCCTGCAGAAGCTAGGGAGGGTATGTGAAGAAAGCCAGAAGAAGTACGTCGTACACCTATCCAATTATTTTGTGCGAGAGAAGTGCAATAATGGAATTTGAGGAAACTTTAGAGAATTGTTGTTGTTGTTGTTGTTGTTGTTGTTGTTTTTTTTTCCTATACTTTATGATGTTAGCAGCTAGTATGGGTAGGTATATGGAGTCTTCTTGGCATAAGGATACTTTCGACAGAAAGGAGTATAACAAGAAGAAGAAGAATGTAAGATGATGTGGTTAAGTTAGAGAACCTGTAGAATTTATTTTCACCGAAACTATATATAAATGTTGAGGAAGAAAGACGAGAGTTTGCGGTGATGCTTTTGCGTGCAGATGGTAAGATACCTGCACGCTTTTGAGTAATAAATTTTAATAAAGTTAACTTTACAAATTTAGTTCGTGGGATGAAGTTGATGATGATGATGATGCAGAAGGAGAATGAGTAGAAGATGATTCTACAAACAAAAAGTAAGAGGAAGAGAGCGAGAGAGAGGTGATGGTTAAAGTTTATGCATTCACCAAAGAAGGAAAAACTTTTTTTTATTTTTCGTTGATAAAATATCTTCAGAGAAAGAAGATTATCAGAACTTATAGGGTTGTAATTAGAAATAAGTAATATTAGTCAATAAATAAATAGAATGAAAGACAGATTTTTTTCTATCATGATTCTTGATCTTTTAAAGAAAGAAGAATTTGCCGTGAAGATACATTTACTTCATGTATCTTCATAGCTAATTCTTCTTCTTTAAACTTATTTCAAGTGTTAGAAAGGGTTTGTTTCATATATTGGTAATTCTTCTATGTTTCCTAATATTCACAAGGCGGCTTGAATCAGTAGTGTCAGTCCGAATGTTCTGTGAAACCTAGTAGAAGCTGAATTTCTGATGCCGATATCCATCGTCAAATATTAGGAGAAAATTCAGCATAAGAAAACTTTTATCGGAAGAGACTACTTTTCTTACAGAGGCTCCTTGAGGTTCCTCCAAAAACAGTTTCTTACTGTAGACGTGCATTGATATTCGATTCACTCTACCACTGATAAGCGCTGTTTTGAGGAACATGCACATGCACATGTAGCCAAGAACGAAATCTATGCGTTAATTCTGCAGACTGAAGTAACGACAAGATAGCTCGCATGCTCTTTGTGATAAAAAGAAGATTGTAACACAGACTTTTTAGATTAAAAAGAGAGGGCACGAAAATCATGCGGTCGAGTCAATTGACGGTTCTATTTCGGGAGTAGTGTTCTAAAGTTCTATAAAAGGCTTTGATGGAGTTTGAAGAGACTGATACAAGGGGATTTTAAAGCAGCCTGACGTTCTGAGATGATGCGGATATCCGAACTGGAAATCACGTTTTCTTTCAGCCAAGACAAGACTTCTTTTATTGTCAGAATTTCGGCTTGGAATACGCTACAATCGTTTGGTAGGCGGAAGGAGAGAAATGTATTGATTCATTTTTTATCGAGGCCCCTTCCTTTCAAGCTGACCTTGAGTGATGTAGTTGGATTGACTTAAATATTCCAAACAAGTTCAGAATTATGGTGTGGCCAATAGCGTTATTGGCTTTTAGACAGAAGGCTGTGCTCGCGACCATTTATTCTGTATATATCGAGGGGTGTAGGGTTGAGAAGTATATCCACCATACAGTCACCCTATAAGTGAGTATCGGTCTAAACGGTTTCCAACGGCTTTCTTACATGAAAAAAAAAGCTACCGTGGCTTTTTTTACTCTTTCCTATTTATTAGGTTTCCAACTTAACTTTTTATCTAAACTAAGACCTAGTTTAGAGAAAGTTAGTGGAACACCGTTAATAGTTTGAGGGCCTAGTTGTGTAATTTCTTACAACTATTTGAAGAATAGCAAATCGAAACACTGATGATATCAACATTCTCAGTATAACAAAGCATATTTGCATATTTGCAAGTATTTGAATCTTAAGTGGTGAAGATTGTTTTGATAGTTAACGGGACGAAAGAAAATATTGAACTGACGAGAAAAGGGGACTAGGAGAACACATCACGTTATAACTTTGAAGTAGTTAGAGACTTTGATTACATAAGATCCACTTCTACATCCCACAATAATATCAGTGCAGTGATCAAACTATGAATCACCCTTCCTAACAGCTGTTTTTTTCAGGCTTAGAAGGCCCTCTCTCAAAGAAACAAAGAAAAGCATGGACACAATCAAGATTGGATAATCATTAGCTGACTTGCTTTGAAAGAAATATTCTTCTGAACAGAGTTCAGGTAAAAAACAAATGAGACCGTAAAACTTTTATCATCCCTGTCCTCAACCAAATAGGGCACAGTCAAGTATTTATATTATAAATATCAGATAAAAACAAGCTTTACTGCTGTGAAAGAAATTGTCTTGGAGGGACATCGGTTCAGTGTGCATCGGTAGAGAGTAGAAGTGAATGTTCAACAACCTCTACCCTCACAAATAATATCAGAGCGTGATTTTTTCACTTTCCTGACAAAAAGTTATTTTTTTCAACAAATCAGTTTTCGTGAGCAAAAAAACTGAAAGAATATACAAAAAATTGCTGAAAATCGTTTTTTTTTTCTCCAAATATCTCAGTAAATGCATTTTATCTAACAATGCAACAAAAGAGCTTTTATAAATGTCCAACATACCTAGGAAAACTGATTTTAAATATAAATTATATCTTCTTAACTATAAAAGCCTTTTTAAACAAGAACAACCAATTTTATTTGACTTCCTCCAGCTCAAATCTTTGCAGATAAATATTTTTATTTTTCATTTTCCAAATAAAAAAATAAAAGATTGTTTCACCAAAAAAAAAAAAAAAAAAATCAGACGCCTTTGCTGCCGCCATAATTTTAAATCATTTCACCACAGTTGGTTGATTTCCTGTGTATGCTCAGCTTATTCACCTGGAGGCGCCAACATTTGCACACCACATCATCCCAAATTTACCGTGAAATTACCCACGCACCTCAAACACCATAGCATCTTCCACCTATATATTATAAATCGAGTCGCATATGCCAGTCCAAATTAAGGCCATATCTCTCGCTCTCCCCCCACATCCATCGTCTGCGACAAAATGTCAACATCACAGAAACCCAGACTCTTCGACGAAGGTGCGTTATGATTATGTTTGGCTAGGACCCTCAAACATTCATTCATCCGCAGCGCAGCAGCCCAGATTCTGTACAGGTAGTATCCCATGAGAAAGCAATCAAAATTGTCCACATCTTCCACATAATACAAGCAAGGCGCCACCTTTCAACACAACGCAGGCTTTGATTTCAGAAGGTTTTCAGAAAGAAAAACAAGAACAACAACAAATAAACAGGATGTGCCCCATAAACCCGGCCTCACTCAACAAGAGTATCGAGAGTGCGGCAAACGACAGCTCAAGGCTTGAGATATTGTGCGCCCTGTGCTCGGCAAATGTATTCGTATTGTTATTTACCTGAAGAACTGTCATCTTTGGTTGTTTTTTTTCGTTGTCGTTGTGCAAACAAATCCCGAAAAAGCAAACTCGAAGAGAAAACCACTTAAGGTAGCGGCTGATCCGTTTCATCTTATGGCATGACACTCCGTCCGTTTTGTCATGAAGAGTTTTCCATCCAAATGAACTGCGACAACCGACAGGCAGGTGTATTTTGCAGCAGAATTTTTGTATCAACCCTTGATGACAGCCATGAATCTCAACTGCGAAGTTCATTTCTTATTTCCAATATGGCAAATGACGATATTAATGAAGATAGGTAGTGTAGTATAGGTATTGGTATGGTAAAAGTGCGTTTTTCGCAGAGAACTGTGTCATTAAGTCAAGGTCCTTTCCACTTCCGTGGATTGGAAACACAATAATGTTTCATTATTATGAGTTTCCATTATTTGAAGAGCTTGACATTTGCATGGAACATTTGATGCACTCTTTCTTGGAAATAAATTTATGAATCTATTTTACAGGATTATTATATTCCCAAGTAAATTTCGTAAAAAAAAATGATCAAGTGGTGTTACCCGATTTTACCTGTAATATCACAGTGTGACACTCAAAATATACGCGGGTGGAGACCTGTCACGGTTTGTAGAGATTCTTGCACTGATTACAAAACGGTTTGTAAAAATTCCGTAACACCCCAAAATCTGGAGTTAGGGACAAACGAGACATTATTTTTAAAAATCTGTTAGAAATTGGCTAAGAAAAAAAAAATTAACGATTTGAAACAAAAAACCAGAAATTCGAACATTTAGGTAGCGACAAAAATTTGGTTAAAACTAAACCAAATGTTTTTTTAAAATTGTTAAAAAGGTCTAAATGCCTTCTTTCCAAAATAGTGTTAATTTGACGGAGCTAGATTTTTGAAGTTATACTTCTTTACCGGCGATTATAAAAATATTAAACCAGTAATAACACAAAGATTATTTTAAGCCCATTATTACTGTTTTTTTTTCCACACAGACACTATAAGTAAGCAAAGAGAAAACACACACTTACGTTTTATACTGGGTTTGTTTTTTTTTTTTTATTTTTCATTTTGTGTGAACACACAAAAAATTTATTAAATTACAGAAGTCAGCCATTATTATTGATATTCTGACTGATTTATTTTCTACACTATAAGCTTTTCAAGTTAAAATTTTTTTTCCAATATCAAATATTTTTTTTAGACGTTTGAAAATGATGTAATTATGGATACAGTTCATAATTTCTTGAAAAACTAATTATTTATATTGAAAGATAATAATAAAGAAATTAGGTGCCTAATACGGATTTTATATAAAATGCTCCATAACGGTTTTTTTTGGCTTTAAAAAACAAATACGTTTTTGAAAGCTTATGTGGCTTAGGGAATAATGGGTAAAATATTTTGTCAATATGACTTTTAGGCTTATGTGTTGTCTATAAACGTGTGAAAAAATTAGATTGTTAAACATTTTTTTTCAATGAATAACAGTAAAAAGCAAGATTTCTCAGTCCAAGTTTTTTGACCGTTTCCAACTGTATTTTATTTTTATCTTTTTTATTTTTACATTTTTAAACTTGAAATTTACACAGCCATTAGATATTGAGTAAATACATTTTTATACAAATTTCGACAATTTTCTGTAGTCTATATCACACATAACTGTACATGCTATAAAAGCTTCACAAACTTGAAAAGAGTTTTACCGAAATTCAACAAAATTCAACTTAATTGTCTGCTTCGGTCGTCGGACTCGACCAGCCACCAGTGGACAACGGTACCGTTGTTGGCTCACAAATGGATTCAAGATGGTTCGCTTATAAAATTTGTAATCTTGTTGTTTCTTGTAGGATTCTAAAGATTGAGGTGTGTGAATTTAGAAATATTAGGCAACAACATGGTGTAATTTTTTGTATACAATTACATGTACAAATAATGAGTAAAAGTTGATTAAGGACAAAATAAATTTTTGTTTTCTTATTCTTTTTGCAATATTGTATGAAATTTGTTTGAGCTTCAAAAAACGATGTATCACAATATTGTTGGAACAAGAAGTGTCTTTGATAGGTTATATTTACTTTTCATTATATAAATGCATATTTAAAGATTTTAGAGAGAAAATTAAAAAGAAACACATCCAAAGTTGATTTCATTTGATATTAAAATCTGTAACTTTAGTTTTAGTAGCAGAATTTTAATAAATTGAACAAATTTTATTGATAAAATGTTGCAATTCAGTATAAAAATATTGGACACTTATTATATTAAACATTGCCACAGAGGCCGTTAAGTGAATATATGTTTTTAATGAATGCTAAAAAATTACAAAATTTAATGAAAAATTTAATAATTTTGATCAAATTTTTAGCTCAATTTCAAGATGTATTTGTTCTCTTGAACAATGTCATACAAAGTTTATTGATTAAATTATAAACAAAGACTGTAAATGATATAACTATTACAGTTGGACCAACAATTTACATTTTTTCTTCAATTTTTTTCTGTATTCCTAACTTAAAATTGCTAAATTTTGAGATAGGACACTTTGTTTCTGAGGTGACGATGTGTTGTTATGATTATTTTCTTATGAAAATTGAAATTTTCAACCATTTAACAACATAAAAACCCAAGCAATTTATACCTTCAAAGTAAACTTATCTATACTTCTTCCAAGAAATCATGAATTCATTTTAGAGCTAACAACACAAATTCCTAAAACATCAATTCATAAAATACCGAAATCCCATCCTTTTGCATTAGAATCAAATTTAACAAAAAAAAAGACATATTCGTTTCAGTAAATCCAATAATTGGAAAGGATATCCCTGATATCAAAGGAAATATCATCCCAGACAACCAAATCTTATGTATTTTTATTTTTATTCGATTTCTAATTTTATTTGAAACACAATTATATTTACATTTCATTTGCTTACTGAAATGTTAGAATGTTAGGGTCTCATTTCACTCAGTCATATTACCGTCATCATGTCACAAAGTCAAAATAACAGGAAATCAAAAAAGGAAAGAAATGTGAACATTCACTTTCACATCCTTTGACAAGGATAATAACCTATTTAAATATCATATAAATTTTGGTGCTTTTATCACATTTTCTCCTTGACTTCATTATTACAGCATAACATTTTGAGAAAAAAAAAGCAGTTAATTCAAAGTATAGGCTTCTGTGTAAAGTGAAGACATGAAAGGAATATTCATGTCTTTGGTGATAAGCAGGATAACTAGGAGTTTCATTATGTATTTCATCACACGGAATGTTTGATGACACATCAAAAATTATTGCCTATTATTTTAGGTTGTTATGGTTTTGATGGCACAGGATCTAATGCCAATTTTATGTGAATGAGACATTTGAGGCTTTTCCAAGAATTAATAATTATTATCAGTCAGAATATTTGTGATGTTTTTCTTTGGATTGAATAAGAGTGGTTAAGATTTTTTTGTGATAGTTTTACGTTGTTTAAGGAAAATTGATAACTACAAAAGTTATATTTCACATTTTTTTTTATTTGTGGTCGATGAGTCAATTGATTAATGGGTCGGTTGGGTCTCGGTATGTTGATGGTTCGCTAGATCTTTGCTTGAGGTCAGTGTTCTGATGGTTGGTGGATCAATTGGTTAGTGAGTCGATGAGACCAATTGATCATTTGCTCGATTTTTAAATATCTACTTGATGAAATGAGATGAATGATTTCGAACATCCGAAAAAGTCAAAAGATATACAGAAATATTGATGGATTTTCTTTGCAACCTCTAATCCCATTAATTTCTTTACAGAATTTTGCATTTGTACCTGTACAACAGTTTCCAATCATTCGAACCATGAAGCAGTCATGTTCATCAACTTCATCAACCTTAGCCAACCAGTTCTTCTAGCAACAGAGTCAACCACATCAATTTATTATAGAAAAGTTGACATAGAAAAGCGTTATCGAAGAAATCAACCTCAACATTTTTCAGCAAACAAAGCTCTTTAGAACACTGAAGCATACAACGTTATAACCTGATGGGAAGAAACTATTTCCAATGCACTGGAGAAAGGAGTCAGGTTTCTCCTGAATAGATATCAGCACCTTTTTCAGTATAAGCATATACATGGTATATATGTATTTTATTAGCACAGCAAGTTTCAATACCACCTCTGATTCCAAACTTTATCAGTCACCACAACAATTTAAAATATCAAACAAACCAAACCAATTTAAAAAAATAAGTAATCAACCCTACAGGAACAAGTCACTTAATATCAAAGATCATCAGCAAAAATACTGAGAACAATTCAAGTATCGATTAAGTTCAGTCCAATGTTATTCCAGTGCTCAGCAGCCATCTCTTCTGAATGATCATTGAGAAAGCATTTGATAGTGTATGGATAGAAGCCCTTGTTTACAAACTTTGGCAACTTGGACCGCCTTTTCATCACTAACCAAAAATCACATTTTGCTAGTTTGGCCCAGCAAAACAGATGTCACTCAAGGATGGATGCTTGGGCCATTTTATTCTATAGACTGATGAGGTGCAATAAACTGGTTTCAATTGAGTACTAGAATCTACTTTTTGCGTACGATTCACTCACCAACGAACAACTCATCGATACCGCTCGTTTTGAGTACGGGTTGGTTACACTTAGCTGGTGCCAGCAGTTGATTAGCAGAACTGTAAGAGACTGCAGTCAATTGGTAATACAGTCAATTCAGTCACACTTAATTGACTTCAATTTCAACTGCAAGTTAGTACTGCTACCAATTACCAAGTTCCCTAACTGCAAAATAAGTTAATACCAAAATACCGACTGTACAGTCACTTTCACAAAAATGTTTTTCAAATTCAATTTAAATCTCTGACCTGTTCTAAGCTGACCTATAAAATTACCCAACTATAGCTGCTCCATTATATATATTGATTTGAAGTACTTATATCCAACAATAGGAGTTGTAACGCTAACCTCCTTACATAACACTCCCAAGTAACACGGAGTGTAAGATAAACCTCTTCATCTACTGTCATAAGTTATAGAATCGAAAATCAAAATTGTTTTCTTGGTTATCTCGCTGTTGAAGTTTCGATTCAATTCTTAACTGGACCAAGCCAAGTAACAAGCGGAAAAGTGCACTTCGTTGTTTGTTGGGTTGTCGACGTATACGAAGTCATCGTCATATCGTTTGGATTGATTCAATAAAACTAATAACACCACCAACATAACATAACACAATCGCACGAAACTACACTGCCAAACAATAATAACAACAAAAACAACAACAACAACAAATGCAATAAGAAAAATAACAATAATAATCCGTTTCGAAGAAATTCCTTCATCGGAAAAATAGAAAATTTCTCTTCTGCTTGGTTGCATCATCGTCATTATTATTGTCCTCCTTATCCTAGCGTCAAGCTGAAGCACAAGCTCGGCAGCTTCATCCAAGTGCAACACAAAATATAGAAGATATAAATAAAGATATATATTTGTATCTGCTTTCAGGATGATTGCAATTTTTTTTTTCTTCGTTCAATAACTCCCGTTCGATAGGATTTGTCAAAATGGGATTTATATAGTAGAAACTTAGATAAATTCTTGAGCTAAACTCAGGTATATAAGAAATCAAAGATGTGGGTTGTGCGGGATGGTGATGATTGTGCAAGCAGGGTAAAAATAATACATCACAGTAGTTACAAGGGCAAAACTTATATATAAAAGTGACAAACTGACACGATGACAACACAAAGGGAAAGGAAATGTCTTAAGTACAGTTATTATAAACCATTCAAGCATTTCTCAGTCGATTTTTGTTGCAGGACGAAGCTAAGAAAATGTGAAAAGAAATCAGTGCTGTCGAAAGTCTTTCCTTAGGAAAATTATGACACAGTTCATATTGACCATCAAAAGATAGATAATTAAGAGATTTTGAAACTCCTATACATAAGACGTTCGTTAACTGAACTTTTTCTGACACTTTTTATTATTTAACCATTTAAAGATTAATCTTAATTTTTTTTTTGTGTTTATATACAAAAATCTTAGCAGACGACGATGAAAATACATACTATCTAATAGTAATATGCATTCATTTATTTTCACTTAAGAGTTAAGACCGTGTATGATCAATTTATTATTTAAAAAAAATAAAAAAGTACTTAGTTCTCTCATTGTTATGCGACAGCACTGTTTACTTTTTAGAATATGTGCGGTTTTCTTTTTAAAATTATAGGAAGTGTCATGAGAAATGCTATTGAACAGTACAGTTGACATTCACTATTATGGTTGCTTCTACTGAGATAGTAATAAAATGATCTTTAAATAACACAATTAGAGAAAGAGAGAGGGAGCCCACAACGGCCCTTACGAGTTGGTTTAAAATTTGTGTTTGTATTGTGTTAATTGCAACAAAACTGCGTTTTTAGTTTTTCTCTAAGAACTCGAATAACAAAGAAACAGTGTTGCCTTTTTTTTTGCGAAAACGTTAATTTTGTTTTGCTTTTTGTGAATATCTCGTAAACGGTTTAAGTCATTTTGATTTAAACTTGCGCACAGATACATATTTCATATATAACCTCAAACAATCTTAAAAAAAAAATAACAAAACAATTTTATATATAAAAACGTTTTATTCTTTTTTTTAAATGAAGGGTTCAGGGGACAAACGGCACTTTGAGTAATGTTCGAGGGTATCTTGCCTTATGAAAACCAATTTGACTCCTTTTTAAACAAATTTTAAAAAAAGATGACCATATGACGGAATGGACTTGTGTCGTTTTTCCCCTGGACCTTTCAAATGTTTCAGCTTTTCTTGTAAAAGCATTGATAACTTAAGCAAATCCATATATTTTTTACATTTATAACATAATTATTTACTATTTTAAACTTATGATGATATTCGCAAATAGGGACATGCGACTCAAAACTTCAAAAACAAAACTGAGATTTTACACGACAAATATATAAAAAAAAGTGCAAGAAAAAATAAAATTTATTACTAAAAGACAAAAAATTCATCTTTTATTGTTTTGAGTTCAAAACTAAGTATGCCATGTGAATTAAGATAAATAGTTTTTTAATAAAAAAAAATTGAAAATCATTGTAGCCGTTTAAAAAATAAAATGTTCTCATGTATAAAATTTCTCAAACCCTGTTTAAAAAAAAAAATTGGTATGCCGTTTTTAAGAAAATATTAATGCACATCTCAAACATAAATTTAAAAAAAATGCAGTCATCCGTAATCGAAGTATTGATTCTTCAAAAAAAAAAAGATTTTTCTTTTTTAAATCCAAAAATTGTTTTTTTCTAAATTTTTGATATCAAATAATTTGAAAGTTATCAACAAGCTTCAGTGTAAAAAATTTTATCAAAACCAGTTGTGTCGTTTCAGAGAAACTCAAAATTGAGAAAAACGGTTCTTAGTAAGTACCGTTATTAACTTTTCTAAAAATGTTTCTTTTATTTTAAAAGTACGATCATACTAACAAAAATAAATAAAATTTTTTTTATCAAAATCATGCGAGCCGTTTTTGAGAAAAATTCGATTTTTTTACGAATCCTAAACTTGCCCTGTAGTACCTTAATCGTAAGTAAAAAGTGCATCCCATATATATTTAGAATTGTTTTTGCGGTGAATTCTCCATAAATGTCATAAATTCATTCAAACTTCATTGATTATATTTAAAATTTATAAATTATACATACTTATAAAGGCACATATCGAATTTAAAAAAAAAAAGAGGCTGGGTGCGACCCATAGTGCTAGCTTCCCATTGGTACTCTTAGAAACTAGGTGCCTCTAGTAACTACATAAAGAGATCTCAAATGCAAGATCTTCAGTATGAGTTCAGTATTAAATGAAGCAAAGCCGTTTGTTGTTGACCTTATTACAGTTTTGGGGTAGGTTGGGTATAGTCCGGATGAAGACAACTCAACTCCGGTGGAAAGTTGACATATATTTGGGTGAACATGCTGACCCCCTGCAATCCAAATGCTTGGGATGACTACAGATTTTGGGGTAGATGCGAAGTTGAGTGTATGCAAAGTTTTATCTTTCTTAATTTGCGCTCTCCTGAGTCGGGTTGTCATGAGTCGGGTTTATATCTTGATTCGTTCTCGAGATATGGTGAACGAAAAAACACATCTTTCTAAAAACGACGAATTCAGAGTCTAAAGTGACCACAAAACGTCCAAATATGTCAAAATGTTCACTTCGACAAATCGCAATAATCACAATAACTTACAATGGGAAGTTTTCGGTCCCCAACGTAAGGTTAAAGTGAGCGCAGGAAACGTTTGATTAGAGTCCAGTCCAGCTGGGAAAACATACTGCTTAGTTATTCAAATTTAATAATTTGATTCATAATTTTTTTTTTGAATTGAGGAATTATTTTTTGATTTTTTTAAAACGACAACTTTGAGATTGTCATAATCTGAAGTGTCAGAGCTGCCAAACGAATTAAACTATTGCGTTTTTCTGCTACATTTTGTTTATCGCGTGCAAAAAAAAAACACCTTATATAACAGTTTCTCATCAATACAAGAACCGGACCCAGACTTTTTAAATAATAAAAAAAATTAATTTCAAAATATTTCTAACAGTATAGATATGTACGTTGTTCTTCACTCCAACGATTGAGTAGAGTATCTTCATTACAATAACACAAGACACCTGCAAGACCAACTTATAAATGCAAAAATCAACAATCATTTTTTTTTTAATTTTATTTCTATTGATCTCAATTTTTACATGTTCTGTTTTTATTTTCTGCTGTTCGTCTATTCAACTTCTGCACCTGACCTTGAATAAAAACAAAAAAATATCCGAATGATATCAGGCGAGTAAGAGTTTGTATATAAACTCTATTTAGAATATGCGTGCACTATGGCGTATACGTACTTTTTGTTTACACATTTTTTTTTTCTACAAAAAATTCTTAAAGCAAATGCTTAAAAGTAAAATAAACTTACCTACATAACTTCAGTATCACTTCATTTAGGGAATAATAAAAAGTAAAAATAACTATTCCATCACTGGTTTTTATAAGAAAATCAATTTTTCATACAAAAAAATTGCTATTTGTACCATACTTGCAAGTAAATATCTGCTCACAATAGTTAAGAAATGCTATTATTTCCTCATGACAATTTATCTTCCATTTCCCAATTATGTTATGTTTTCACATAAAAAAAAAAACATTACTTTCCATTGTATTAGCGCACACAATTGAAACTCACTTTTCTTTAAAATACACAACAAAAAAAAAATAAAAAAAAGACAATTCTCATAAATTTTCATCCAAAATAATGGAAAACTATTCCAAAATCAAGTGTTTGGAAAAAAAATGTTGCTGCATGCCACACTTGCTACATTACACCATACACTACAATCAACCCATGAAAACGGCGAGGACACGATCACTTTATTGCATTTACACGTCAATAACATTTTTCCAATTATTTCGTTTTGCCAAAGATGCCAAAACTGAACAAGGAAAGTTGTTGCAACAAAGATTTTTGATGTCGTTGTCGTCCTGTGGCATGTTACAACCATTGACTCCCAGACTGTTGGGAGATTTTGGCATGATCATGGCGTGATCCACGTTTTGTTAATTTCAAACCTCACTTAGCCTTTTTCTTGTCGCCATCTTTTGACAGCTTCACATAGCAGCGTCATCGACATCGTCATCATCATCATCGTCATCGTCATCGTCATAGTCAGAGTCTTACACCGTACATAGATTCCCTAACTTATTGACACCTAGTTGAAGCGTGTGAAGAGCATTATTATCATCGTCATCGTTAACCATTTGGTTTTAGGTTTTTAGGTGGAGGTACCAGAAGACTCGAGTGTGCACAATTGGATTCAATAAACGTGATATGTTAATCATAATGTCGAGCGGCTGAGTGTTGAACAACAACGATGAGGAATCAAGTCGCTCTCAAATGAAAGTGATAGGAGCGCTTAGAGGTTTTGCACGTTCGTAATATGCACTCACGATTTTGTGTCTAAAAGGCTGATGATGCACTAGAAGGGATTTGTTGGAATAATAATGCCACAGGAAGAACACATCTACTTTGAAGACACAAAACACATTTCCCACAGTCAGTGGTTATTATTTTTGTTTTGTAAAAAAAGAAAAAAAAAAACCAAAGGCGTGACCATTGTTAGAATATTTCTACTTAGTGCAGGATTCATAAAGTTCTGAAACTAATTTTGTATTCAAGGACTACTGATGAAAAGTAGTAACGAGATTAATGACCTTGAGGCTTGTTTTAATTCTGCCATTCACACTATGTTTTGACACTAAAGGCGAAGTTAAGAAAAATTCATAAAATAAAATCACACTTGCGATAAAAGAGAATTAATGTAATGGTTGGCCCCGGAATTTAGCCCATCTACCTTCTAGTTAAAATATAAAATTATTTTCTACTTTCTGTTAAAACTTGTTTATAAGATTTGTAGCTCGCATGATTTTTTTTCAACTATTGAATTTTCCGCTAAAATAAATCTGAAGTTAGCGGAGAAAATCTTAAATAATCAAAATAAATAATTTTGGTTGGCATCCAAATTTGTAGCTTTTTAAATGCTTTAAAGTAGCAAAAACTTCGTTTTTGTAGTTACAATAGTTTTTAAGTTATTAAAAATTCCGCTAAAATAAGACTGAAGTTAGCAGACGAAAGTAAGAAAATTATTATTTTTTGATATGTCCAAAATTGTAGCGCAAAAATTAGTTTTGTAGCTCCCATGGGTCATTTTCTATTTCAAATTTTCAATTTCAAAAGGGTACTTCCGGTCTGCGAAGCTAGTGGAGAAATTTAAAAAAAAAAATCTTTTTTGAAATTTTTTTTTGCCAGTTATTGTAGCTTTTTAAATCAAAATTTGTTGAGCATACCACATTTTTGTAGCTCAAATTAAAAAAAAAATGTTTGCAGAAATTTTAAGTCACCATGAACTAGATAAAACGCTTAAGCCCTGATTTTGTAGCTCAACTAGTTTTTTTCATTATTAAAGATTCCGCTAAAATAAGATCTGTAAAGGTCAAAACTTTCAAAAAAAGTTGAATTTTCATTTTTTTTTCTTATTTTAGCTAAATTTTATATAACTAAAAAGCTATCTTAGCTACAAAAACGATGTTTATGCTACTTAAAAGCATTTAAAAAGCTACGAATTTGGATGCCAACCAATTTTTTTTTTTTTCATTATTATTGTCCGCTAACTTCAGACCTATTTTAGCGGAAAATTCAATGACTTACAAACCATGCCAGCTACAAATTTCTGGTTTGCGCAACAAATTAGCATTTAATAAGATTAAAATTTTTTGATTCCGCCACAAAGTTCCCGCCAAAATAAGGGACGTACAAAAACCTGTGCTTTTCTGACCTTTTTCGTTTTTTTTTTTTTCTGTGCGGAACAGATTCATTAAACACACCGATTGTGAAGCTTGTGAGCGTCTTATTGAAACAAATTGTACATCAAAATATTGGCTGACTATTAAGGTGTAGTTTTATTGAAATTTAAAATTATTTAAGTAGACATAATCAGATGTTATGATTAGCACAATTGGTCAAAGGAGCATAAAAAGTGAATTTTGCTCGATGTTTTTCAGTAATATATCACTTATAGTCTTTGATTTTAATTGAATCAATAAACTTTGTATTGCATTGTTAAAGAAAACAGATACATCTTAAAACTGAGCTTAAAATACATTCAAAATTATCAAATTTTTGATTTAATTTTGTAATTTTAACGCATTCAATAAAAACATATTTTTACTTAACAACCTCTGTGTCCACGTTTAATAAAATAATTTTACGATATTTTTATGCAGAATTCCATCATTTTATCTAATAGAATCTGTTCAATTTAAAAAAATCCTGCAGATTGAACAGATTCTATGAATAAACTTTTTATGTGTGATTTTTTTAATTTTTTTGTTTAAAATCTGTAAGTATTTAAAATAAAATGCACGACTGAGTCGCACGAACTTGCTCTTGCAGATAAAGTTACTATTTATGCTAAGCCTTTTTAATTAAAAAATTGTTAATGCAGTTTTAGAAACAAAAATTGAAAAAGTATAAAAACCGATTTTCAAATGACTAAAACATCTTCTTAAATGAATAATAAATTTTACCTGAAAACGAAGTATGCTAACTGATTCCTTTTATAATGATTCATTTTTAGAAAAAAAAATTTATCGTTATCGTTAGATCCGCTTTCTAAAAAAACTATTTTTTCTATATAAAATTTTGCAAGGACTTTTATAAAAAAAAATGGAATGCCATTTTTAAGATATTATCAACATCTAAAAACTAAGTTTTGAAAAAAAAAAAAATATTCAAACTTTTTTTAAAAATCCAAAAAAATAATTTTTTTTTATTAAATATTATAAAGGCAACTTAAAAGCACTCAAGTAAAAAAAATGGCTGAAATTGATTGCGTAATGAAGGAAAAAATCAGAATTAAAAAAAAAAAAACGGTTCTATGGCAAGTACCGTTAATAACGGTTTTTGAAAAAAATAGTTTTCATTTAAAGATAGACCTTATTTAAAAAAAATTGGCCATGATTTTCTTAATCAAAATCGTAGGAGCCGTTTTTGAGGATAATGAGCTTTTCTAAAACCTTTACATGACAGGTATCGTTATTTTGGTCTCCAAAAAACGCCACATACCAAGTTTGAAGTAAATCGACCCATCCGTTTAGGCTGTGGTCCCTGATATTTACATGCAGACAGACAGACAGACAGACAGACGACAGACAGAATTGTCGGACCCATTTTTTTCTCTATCATTGTAATGTCATGTTTGGTTGTTATCTTAACTTTTTTTTTTGTACGAATGCATAACTTGATATATGGTACCTATATCGCGAGTAAAAAGGTTAAAAACATTTCTTCACACATGTATAGACAATAAATAAATCGAAAAGTCTTTTTGGAAAAACATTTTGTCCGTTATTCTCTATTTTTTAAAATCAATTAAACAATCCACATAAACTTTCAAAAACGTATGTGTTTTATACAGCTCATAAGAACAGAGCATTTAGAATAAAATCCTTGTAAAACACTTATGGTTTTTTATTATTTATCAATGTGCATAAGTAGTCAACGTCAAATATTTAATGTTGGAAAATAATTTTTAACATGAAAATTTGAATTTTTAGAATTTTTTTCTTTAGCAAATTTCATCGTGGTTATAATTTATCTTTTCAATAAAATTTATTTCATGATTCGGACCTATATACTTTTCGAGATGTACAAAAAGTTGTTTTGACTTTTACACCATTTTACCCTAACTTCCCGGTGGAATTTCAAAAAATCCCGTTTGATCGGAATCTACATTATACCACCTATCTTTTTGTGTAAGATTATCAATAACAATGGCTAACTTCTGTAATTTAATAAATTTATTATGTGTGAAAAATAAAACTAAATAAACCCAGTATAAAATGTAAGTGTGTTGTTACTGTTTGTCACTTTAGTGAGTGTGTGGAAAAAGTAATAAAAGGCTGAAAAATCATCAGCGTAGCCGATGAATATGTGTTGATAAATGGAAAACCAGAAACAACAATCCACTTGGCTCCATAGGGCCGTTACGGAATGTTATGCTAAGCCCCAAAAAAAAAATCAATACAATAATTTTAATGCTCAAACTAAATTAAATAATAAAGGGTTTTCCAATAAGAGGTGTTATTTTGATATTCAAAGTAAAATGGCATTTTTGGAGATAAATGATCGGATGTTTATTTCATTATAAAGAGGAAAGTATGCCGTTAATAATGGAACACAACATCAGCCAAATGGCCGCCAAGACCACGCTTACAGGACCATATCCTTTTCATGAAATTTTCCATAACCAAATCGCAAAGTGGCTGCCCTATGTCCTCGATAGCCTCACGAATTTCATCTTTGAGGTCTTGAATCGACACTGGGCTGTTGGCGTAGACCTTATCTTTCACGTGGCCCCAAAGGAAGAAGTCGCAAGGTGTTAAATCACAAGATCTCGGTGGCCAATTGTGATCACCTCTTCGAGAGATAACACGGTCCGGAAACTTTTCCCGTAAAAACTCGATGGTTTCATTGCTTGTGTGGCACGTAGCGCCGTCTTGTTGAAAGTAAACGTTGTCCAGATCAATACCATCCAATTCAGGCCATAAAAAATCATTAATCATCTCTCGATAGCGCAATCCATTGACCGTAACTGTTGCTCCAGCCTCATTTTCGAAAAAGTAAGGTCCAATGACCCCGCGGGACCATAAACCGAACCAAACAGTCACGCGTTGAGGATGGAGAGGCTTTTCAACAATAACTCTTGGGTTTTCCGAGCCCCAGATGCGACAGTTTTGCTTGTTGACGTAGCCTCCGAGGTGGAAATGGGCCTCATCAGTCAAGATGATTTTTCGATGAAATTCCGGTTCATTTTCATGCATTTCAAGGACCCAATCAGCAAAGACACAACGTTGTTGATGATCAGCCGGCTTGAGTTCTTGTGTTAACTGAACTTTATAAGCCTTAAGACGCAAGTCTTTATGCAAAATACGGTGTAATGACGTTTGTGGAATGCCTAATTCCAAAGAACGACGAGGAATGGACAAACCTGGGTTTTCTTCAACACTTTGGGCTACAACAGCAATATTCTCAGTTGTTCTTGAGCGACGTGCACGGGTTTTATTCTTCACATCACTAACTTGTCCCAACAGCTCGAATTTGTCCACCAATTTCTGTATTGCGGTCCGACAAGGTGCTTCACGACGACCCAAAAATGTTTTAGTTTTACGAACCGTCACTGCCAAATTTTCACCATTTTTATAGTGAATTTTAATAATTTCAATGCGTTGTTGAAGCGTGTATCGTTCCATTTTTATTAATAGCGTAGTCAAATGTCAAAAAATGACAGCTTCAAAAGTGACAGCTACCGAAATAGCAGGCTATTCAAAATAACACCTCTTATTGGAAAACCCTTTAAAATTATAAAGTTTTCAAATTTGTTCTCATTTTTTTTTTTGTAAAGTGCAATACTCTCAGCATTTCTCATTATGCAAAGCTCCATCAAATAATTAAATTAAATTTAAAGCTTTGCAAATAAGTACGTAATTTGTTTCATTTTATATCTTTTTGTTTTCAGTTTTCTAACTATAATTTCCGACCTCCAGACTAAAACCACTTAGTTTGTAGTTTTTATATTCAAACGTATACCTATACCCGTCTGTCAAATAAATCACTTTAACTATTTTGCTCCCTCTAAAGCTTAAATTACTATGCAAGTAGTTTTTTTTTTTAGTTTTTCTTTTGTTTTTTTTTTTAATGAAAAAAAAAAAAAAAAATATTCAGCACCGACACCGGCACAACTCATGACGAGTGAATGGCCAAGTCTTCATCGCCTTTCCAGCTTCAAAAATGAAAAAAAAAAAAATAAATCCACCAGACGGTAGAGGACTGTCAAAAAAAAAAATACAAAAAAAAAAAAAATAAAAGAAAACAAAATAAAGTTCACCAAACTGTACGGGACAAAATTCAACACTGCAGAGAACTCAGTCATCCATCCAGCATCCATTTTGGAATAAGAATATGCCCAGGAGTGGATTTCACTGATGAAGGTTTGTCGACTGAAGCACTGGAGAGGCTTCACAACTCAGAGGGCATAATGAATAATTCACGTGCATGCAGTTAATTAGTTAATTAACAGGTAAAGGGCTACAATGCGGATGAATTTTTGAGTGGTCCAGCTCTATGTGTGTAGGGTTGACCATCTCAGGCTCAGGAGTTGTGAGTGATGGAGCGCGCAGAGAGCATAAGTACACAGAGGTTGATGCAGGTTCCATATAGTTGGTGGGTCGGTCGGTTCTGGTCCTTATTCTGTCTGCAGTACCTTTAGTTGTGAATTTTTGATCTCTCTCCACACTACTCTGGGGTGCTGTGATTTTCTTTCGTTTATGTTTTTTGAAAATAATCTACACACAATCCTCTGGACTCTCTAGAGCTCAACGTTGTGGTTGAAGCAATGGAACAATGCACAGGCACACATGGTTTCATATGAAAATCTGGTGTAATTAATGGCGTTGGAAGGATTTACAATTTATATTACTTTGTATTGCTGGTGCTCATTTTTGTGGAACTTACTTTGAAGTTTGTTCAAGTTGGTGAGGGAGTTTAAAGAATGTTACGAGTATTCAAAGGTGAGAAAGGCCTTGGGAATTGTTTTCAAGTTCAGGTGTATGTGCCAGACATAATACGGGAGAGGGGTTAGATAAATTTACGTAATGGAACAACAAATCATTACAAACGTGGCAATGAATCAGTTGAACGTGTATTTGCATTAGATGAATTTTGAAGGGATTCCACTTACCAGTTTGGGGATTTTATCGCCAGATGCAGCAATTTTATTTTTCATTAGGGATGTGGACTTCCTTTGACAACAGAGAGTGTTAAACAATCTTTAAGAAAACATCTTCTAACTTCTTCGAACTTTGACGGAACGGGAAACATTTTCAATATAATTCTGATAAAATTGGCTGTTGGAGGCATTCGTTTGTTAAATTCATAAGGTAAGTAAGTAGAAATGGTAGGCAAGAGCTTGAGCATCTAGCTCTAAAACCTCTTTAGCGTTGGCGATGCACAGTTTCGAAACAATAACTCGGGTAAAGTTCAGATTGTTGATGTCTAAAAGATGTTTTTTCTTACTGGTCTATGAACTATGTCTTGGTATTGTTCTGAAAACTTGTACAACCCATAAATTTCTAGACCGTTAAACAAAGGAATTTACCATAGACGGTTTTTTGAGTGTCAAATCGCCTCATTTTCACTTTATTTGTTCTTTTTAGACATTTTAGCCGATTTAACACTTAAAAAATCCGTCTAAGGTATTTTCCCGAAATTTCCCAAGTTATGTATATCTTAGAGTCCAAGAAAAACGAATCTAGGATCAGCGTAATTGAAAACAAAAAAACAGCCTTTCACTCATGATATGCATGCGATTCAAATAAAGATCAGAATATCTCTATTTTTTTTTTAAATCTAACAAACATTTCACGGGCTCTTTTGCGCGAAGTACCTACTTTCCCCCCTAAAAAAAAAATAACACACTGAGAGAACAAATCAATTGCGGCAAACGTAAAAATTGCCCAAACTACTTTTTCGTTTGCTGGACAATTTTTCGGCTAAGTTTGCAGCAAATTTGTAAATTTGTTTGTGTTAAAAACTTTTTGCGAACGATACAAAAAAAGTTAAGCGTAACACCCGTGATTGAATGGACGACCTCAAGCCTACGAAGCAAGTATCTTGTCATTCTGCCACGGACTGTTTAATTTTTGTTTATATGCTTAAAACGCATATAAACAAAATGAGAGAACGAATCTTTTGCGTCAAAATACTTTTCGTAAGTCATTTTCGTCATAGTCATTTTTCGACTTCAACTTCGTTTGCAGCAAACTCTTAAATTCGTTTCGGTAAAACGATTTATGCTAATAAAAAAACGAAGTTCAGCGTAACACCGGTGATTGAACCTATGACCTCTCGATTTTAAAGCAAGGCTGTTGCCATTGTACCAAGAACTAAATAACTTTTGTGTAGCATAAATTGTATATGAACACCACAAATATAGGGTTTTAATAACTTAAGAAAATTTGTTTAATGCAGTCATTTATTATTAATGAATTGTATATTTACATCAAAAGTGAAGTTCTTTGCCACAAAATTCTTTCTGGAGAGGTTTTTCACAAGCTGTTCATTCCTTTGCTGCAAACGATAGAATTTTCCAGTGAACAAAAAGGTGTTTAGATGATAGAAGCATATTAGTTTGCAGCAATCAACTCATAAAAATGAGCTCCAAACGAATGCGTTGTTTTGCATAATGTTTGCTGTAATAAAATTACAATTTGTTAAAAATAATTAACAGTTGCAAGGAATGAAAAACTTGTGCAGGAATTGTATTTACTTTCCAGCAAATGATTTTTATTTAATTCAAAAGATATTCAAAAAAAAAAATAAAATCCGCAAACGAAAATAAATAAATTATTTCTTTGAGTGTACTTTTTCAACCAAAATATTTCAATGTACTCTTTTTGTTCTTGGTTCTCATTGCAATTACACACAAAACTTTCATGTCAAATTTTATTGCTGTACCACTATTGGAAGGGGATTTTCTGAATAATAACCTCTGTTACCACATTAAAAGGACTATTATAGCTACTAACAGTTAGTTGTATTGCCTTGGTTTCAATTCCAATAGATTCAGCATACAATTAAACTTTGTTTTGACATTTAATACAAAGACAATTATTGGTTGAATAGATATTGCTTTCTTTAAAATTGCATTATTTATGCACAATTAATAAAAACTTAAATGTGGCATACTAAATTGTGTCTTTGTTTGATGTAAATAAGATGCATATCATTGTTATTAAGGCTTAACTAACTTATCGGCAACCACTTTAATAATTGTTATTTTATTTTAAAGGCACAGGAAGCCTTCCTCCTACAATTGAGTTTTTATAATAGATCTGATTAAACAAAGAAAATACCGAACAATCATTTTTATGCAAGAAATCAAATGGCATTCTTTGTCCAGAAGCCAAATTCATTTAAAAAGCTGTTTTTAGTTGTTTGAAATTGATATTTATTTATTTTTTATTATTTTTAAAGTTTTAACAATCTTAGCATTTGTTGCAAGTACGATCTAGTAGTGCATTTTATTGATCTAAGAACTAATTCTTTTTTTTTGATAGAAATTGTTACTAAAAGAACGAGCTGTTGAAAGAAAGTTTTGGGGTAGTTCTCATTTCATTCCTATTTTATGTTTTTTGGAGTGCTAAATCGGAATATGAGGTTTACCAACAAAATTTCGTGGCGCAACATGACCAAAAATATAAAAAAACTCTAAATTTTCAAAGATTTTTCAGTTTCAGGAAAATTTTACCATGAAGGTTACAGCTATATACCAGAAAACTTAATTTTCCAAAATGTGAGCCCAAAAACTAATCCTGCATGGTAAAATTTTCCAAACACTGCAAAATCGTTTAAAATTTCACAGTTTTTGGAATCTTTGCATCTCGAAATTTTGTTGCCAAACCTCAAATTCAGATTCAGCACAGCACCCACCCCCCCCCCCTCCCTCCCGAAAAAACATAAAGTTTGAAAGAAATCAAAACTACCCCAAAATGTTCCTTCTTTTCTTTCATCAGAAATTTACTGTATTAATTTCGTTTAGATTTTTAATGTTAGGCTAACAATTTTTCGTACTTACAATGTATTAATAATGTTAAAACTTTTGGTTATAAAAAATTGTTTTGTGAAACTAACAATTGGGCAAGAACATTTTGTTGAACCAACAATTTGTAACTCCCACAATTTTACAAGATTAATTCAAAATCCTTGGGATGTGAAATAACTCAAAACTTCTCAAGCTAAGATAATTTATATGAAAAATAATTATTTTAGAAAAGCTATAATTTATAAGTGAGAAGTTCATTCACTTACTGACTCGACTATTTAATACCGGTCCGAAATCTAAGAACCATCATTTTAAAGGTCAGAAAATTTTGAAAAAAAACTACTAATCTTAATAATTTGATCGGGGATAGGAAGAAACTGAAGGAACTGAAACTGGTGACCACCAGTAATTAAAAGTCCCTACGGCTGACCAAATTTTTGAAACACAAACCATTTTGTGCTCTTTAGCTTGTACTCACTAACCAATCAACAAAATATACATTTTATCTTCAAAAATGGGGGATGTTTTCGGAACTTTATGTTGTTCCTTATGAACTCATTCAAAAAAAAAAAAAAAAAAACTTCAAAATTAGAAGCAAATTATTGAACTATCAGAAGAAATAAAGAAAAACTAAGAACAAATGGCAGTTTTCCAAGATCTCCCAAATGTTGTCTAGTGGAACTGAAAGTAGGTACACAAAACGAAATAGTATATTAATTTATATTTATATAAACTTTAAAAAAAGATAAATATATGTTCAACTTTCAAAACTCCATTTTATACAAAAAAAAAAAAAAAAAATTAACTCCTGCAGCCTTTATCAGCCTTTCTTTTCAACCAAAATCTATCAACATCCAAATCGAACAGAGCTAAACCTTCAAGCTTCTGTTTCTCATCATCACAATCACGTTTCTACTCCCATTAAATCAATATTTCTCCCTACCTAACCTTTTGCTTTTTGTTCTTGAACAATGCCACGTATTCCCATTTACTCTCCTATTGTTTCATTTGGCCAACATGTTGCACCTATCAAAATACTGACTGGCATGCAAATCTAGGAAATTGTGTAGCAAAAACAGAACACAAAAAAAAAAACAGTACATCCGTTGATTATGCAACATGACTATGGCAATAGAATTCTATATTCCAACATGGACCTAAGCCCAAACAAAAAAAAAAAAAATCGTTAAAACTAGAAACTGAAAATTGGAGGGAAAAAAAAAATAAAATGTCCGAACAGTGCGCTAAAAGTAAAAGTTTTTTTTTTTTTTTTTTTGTTTGTTTTGTTAGCCAACTCTTTTGAAACTTTTTTGTTTAATTTTATTTGCCACCAAATCGTGCTACAAAGTTTTCAAAAAAAAAAAAAAAAAAAAAGAAGACAAAACTAAAATCGCAACCCGCAGTCTGGCAGCATTGATTTCATGTATCTGTCCGTAACGTAAATGCATGCATGTTAAATATCTTTGGCAGGCGAACACTTCAAAAATACAACATGCTTCTAGGGTAGTTATAGATAAATAGATACAAAAATCTATGTTTATATACTTTTTCGACCGAGTAACCGAATTGTAAGCCTCAGTACACCAAACAATTTTAAACGACGACGACACATTCCGTCGAAGTTTTTTGTGGTCCTAAAAAAATACACTCAATTCACATTCACTCTCACATATATCCACAAAAAAACGGTCCTGGTTCATTTTGAAAATCGTGATTTTAGTTAATGGCAGTAAAATTATTGAGAGAAGTGGTTGTATTGGTACCTCCGGTTGCACCTCTGAAGCTAACCAGTTCGTTGCACTGCAAAGAAGTCTATGCACAAACCTTAATACATCATTACATTAGGCAATTGGCATTTTTCGCTCTAGCACCGGCTTCGAATGGTGCGGCGGCTGAGCGGCGGCGGCGCACTGGATTTCGGTGGCTTCAGCGGCGGCGGCGACACAATGTGCAAAAGGTTACACAACACACCACACCACCGCGGCGGCCGGCGCGGCGTTGCAACTTTAAGGCTCCGCTGAAAAATCGATGCCAAATTTAATAGGTCATACAATTCGTTGAGAGAGGCACATAGGCAGAACAGACACTACTTACGTACTAAGGCACTACATATAGGCACCTACCGCGACGATCAATGGAAAGCGAAATGAGATCGGCACGTACTGTATATGCAGCAGCCACCAGCTACATCAACGACACAGACAACAGGTTGCTGTTGCACCAGGCAGGCATTTTGTTGTGTTTTGTTATGTAAGAATGTTTTTTTTTTCTCTGTTGTTGTTGTTATTATTTCTGTAAAGGATAAGCTATCTCAAACGGAAGGCGATTATTTTGTAGAAAAAGCTGCTGTAAGCTGGCAGACCGGTTGAAGCTGCTTCATTATATAGATTTATCAGGCCTCCTACGATCTTTCTGAATAAAACTAGATCAGTGACCATTGCAATTATTATTATTGTTGCTTAATATTATTTAAAATCCTGTGTAATCGATTTGTAACTATTTTTTTCAACAAACAGTTTTTTTTCAGTCAAAAGTATTTAATTTGACTTGTTAATTGAGGTAAACACAATCCTTTGGTTTGTTTGCTTTGTTTGAGTTGTTTGAGTTGTGAAATTTTTGGAAAGTTTTTGTATGAAAAGTACAAAACAGTTTTATTCAAAATGGCTGAATTTCGAACTTGACCTAAGTTTATCAACTTTTGGTTTTTACAAATTTCAATTATCTTGATTCTGGCAAAAGTAATTGTGCTTACAAATTTCCAACGCCAAAGATGATGATGACGACGATGGCAAACGCACATAAGAATGTCTCGAAAACGTGTTTACTTTACGTTTCATGATGTTTCATGATGAAATAGACTAAGTACACTACGTGTACGGAAAAGTAAAATTGGGTGAGGCGATAGTGGTTTTTTCTTTTAAAAACTGTTAACATTTCTGCAATTTTCAATAACATATAAGAGTTTTGGACGCTGAGCTCAGAAGTTATTGATAATTATTTGCTAAATAAATTTAAATCGAATGGTCAACTTCAAGCTCAAATATCTTGACTCTCCTATAGTTAATTTGAAAAATTTAACCTCTCACCTAAATCCACCTTTCATTTGATACCAAACATGACCGTGTTCAGTCTGATTCAACGTTCCATAGTAAAATGGGCATTCCCTTTGCATAGGAGTAGAGCCCATACGTATTAAATTTATAAAAGAAAAAGTTTGTGGTTAGTTTGCCAAGTTAGTCCAGCATTTATTTTCATCAGCCGACCGGTAATTCAAAAGAAGTTAGGAAAAGACATACTTTTCACTGTAAAATTTGTAACTGGCTATAGTTAATTTGTTCACAATAAATCCAGGATAGCCCAATATGATTTTTCGTTATATCACTCTTTTTCGAAGTTACTTACTTACTTACTTAGGTTCGCAGACCTTGAAGAGTCAGTTGTGATCCCCTTAAGGGGCAAAGGGCCTCCACTACTCCTACTCGCCATTGTGTATGGTTTCTGGAAATATAACGTAGTTCTGTCCAACTCTTCCCCAGCTGTCCCTACTTTCGACTGTCCTAGGCCATGTGCTTCTCGGCCGACCCGACCCTCTACCTGCCTGTGTGCGTGGGTTCCATTGCATCGCTTGGCCAGCAATGCAATCGTTGCGCTTTCGAAGCGTATGACCAATCCACTGCCACTTACATCTGCGAATAGTACTGTCTATGGATTCTTGACCCTTTCTTCTATGAAGATCTTCATTAGAAATACGGTTGGGTCAAAAAATCCTTAAGATGTTTCGTAGACACCTATTCACGAACGATTCCAGCTTACTTGTGACAGTTGTTAAGATTTTGCAAGTGCTGCACCCACACAGAAGCACGGATTCAACATTGGAGTGGAACAGTCTCAGCTTGGTCTTTAAGCTCATAGCGTTGTTTCTCCATATTTTGGACAGCATTCCGAAAGCAGCCTTTGCTTTTTTGATACGGCTGTCGACATCTTGTTCGGTTCCGCCTTTGGTAGAGACAAAACTCCCAAGATATTGAAAGTCTTCTGCATTCTCTACCAGAAATATTGACTTGAACGGATGAGTTACTTCCGAGGCTGATCATTTTTGTTTTTGCCGTGTTAATTTTCAGCCCCACGATTTGTGCTTCTCTTCCTCCACCCTTGTTGTCATTTGATGGAGATCCATGCTCCTACGTCATCCGCATAGTCCAGATGTTTCAGCTGGGATGTCAGACTCCATAGAATTCCACCATTTCCGTTTAAAAGGGCTGCACTTAGCACATCACTTATCACTAACAGGAAAAGTATTGGCGACAGTATGCATCCCTGTCTGAGTCCACATTGGACTTCGAATTCATCCCACAACCTTCCTCTATGTTTCGACGGAAATATTTTGTTTTTTACCTCAAAGACCACAAGAAATAGGATTTTCGTTTTCACTTTAAGCAGGTTATTTCTTATTTGTAGCTTCATTTTTTCAGTGTATGTTTTGTCATTTTTTGACTTTAATCTAATTCAACGAATTAAACTGAAGAAATTTCTACACTGAAAAAAAAATGAAATTCGATAAGCACAACATTGGGCTTTTCTTTGGACAAACGAACCACATCGTCAAACCAAAAAACATTTTTGAAATGAAAAAAAAGTCGGTTGTAATTTCGGAAAAAAATAAACCCACGAAAAATAACATTGGGCTATCTTAATTTTAATATTTTTTCAAGTGAAAAAGTATGTTTCGTCCAACTTTTCAACTAAGGGTGTGCTGACGAATATAAAGATAACCTTGGCAAACGGAATTAAATGTGGAAATCATCGATATTTACAAAACAAAACAAGATTGTGATTTTTGAGGTAACTACTATGGTAGAAGTAAAGTCGCTATTTGACGTACCTAGTTTTTCATAATCAGTACGAACAACTTGTTACCAAAAACTTCCATGCTAATTTTTTTTTATTCCAAAACACCTTTGTAACCAAAAAAACAATGGCTGTGACAAAAAAAATACACCGTCCGCTATTTAAAAATATAGATTTTCATTTCTATCCACAATGAGTCACATAGCCCGATTAAAAATGCTTCCGGAATAGCCTCAAAACTGCCATATGGAGGCTATATACGTTATATTCAACAGCAACACTGTCTATTATTTCTATCTACCGCCAATCTGTCTCAGAGCACTTTGTCAGCCAACCCAGTCTATGCAAATAAAATAATGAAAAAAAAAACTATACGACATACCAACTAGAGTTTTTTTAAAAAGTCTCAATTACTGGCATCGTGAATTCCAAACTGAAAAATTATTATATTGCCCAACTAGCCAGCAACTACTGCCGCAATTCAATGCAAAAATAGAGTCAGCAGCCTTTTTTGCCAACCACACACCACACCACATCACACACAACGTGCACCAAAATCAACTTGGCCACGTGCATACCTTGCGGCTATATGACATGCCCAAGTCCATTTTAATTTGGATTGGACTTGTCGCTCGCTCTGCCATAATATAGCCAACGATTGTATATAAAAATGTTTGCCATGGAACATTAGTGGCTGCTTAATTGGACATTGATTGGTGACTGGTTATAACCCCCCGAATAAAAAACAAACACAAAAAAAAAAAACAAAGACAAACAAACGAAAACAACAAAGTTGCCTCCAAAAAAGGCCAAAAACTAGGGTCAAATTCGGTTTGAGAATTTGTCACACGAATATCAATTAAAATTCGCTAATTTGGATGAGAACTATTTCAAAACTGCAACAAAAAAAATTATTTGGAATGTCTGCAAAAAAAAAGTCGAAAAAAATTCGGAACACAAATCCTTCCGTCAAAGATCAAGTTACTCATTGCAGACTTTAACGGGTTAAGTCAGATGAGAGACCAGTTGAGTGCTGCTTCAAAAGGGAATGGCGTTAATGTGCGTACGAAGAATGTGAGTCGAAAAAGTGATGCACATTATCACCTGTTGTATTCGAGGATAACTTGATACCCAAACACCTGTTATGAACGGTAGCTGTGGGGATTCAGATTTTTGCACACAACCAGTAGGTATTGCCAGAAGAGAATTAAAATGAGAATTAATGCAATTATTTCCCAAGGCTGTGACTGTGACTGGATGAAAATTTCGAAATTACTGGCAATCCGATAAGAATGCTTTAAATCTTTTTTTGTCCATGCCAGTCTTGAAGAAACTAACATCACGTATGATATTGAAGCTCACTTTGAAAGTTCTTGAATACATGCCTGGCAATGCTGTGAAAGAGATTTCTTATTGGTTTACGAATTACGGGAGTTCTTGTGGATAATTTTGACGTCTCTTTTTTTGTTGAATTTTATTGACCATAAGAACCATTGACACTTATTTTACGAAACATCAGTAGCAGCTGTTGAGAGTTTGTTATACTTATCTTTCACCTTTAAGCCTTTTATTATTCCAATCGCGTTTCACCAATTCAAATAACCAACTGCATACACACACACACACGAAGAAATACAAAATAAACTGATTAGTTACATCATCACCTGGCTACTGTTTAATATTCAGGATAAGACACCGTACTCCTTCCAAAAAAATAATCATCAACATCATCATCATCATTGGCTATGTTTCGATTGGAATCTTCAATCATAATCGTAGCTACTCATGCTGGTCAAACATTTACCTACACGTTGATCAACAACAACGACCATCTCCATCAGCTACTACACTACCAACTATTTCTATACCGACACGACTCTACGAGCATTACCAACTACTGATAATGAGAGTTTAAGACTTGTGAGTCTATAGGAGGAATACACCACATAGCGCATAATAAAACAACAGGTACTCGTGTATACTCATTTTATGAAAGGACCTACAACACAGAATCGTCTGTTAAGCAGGTGCTTCCTTCGGGTCAATTGTGGAATTTTTGATTAGCTGAAATGTTTGGAATTTTTCCCATAGTTAAAATTCTACCTGATATCTTTGGCGAAGACATGGTA
This sequence comes from Meliscaeva auricollis, assembly GCA_948107695.1. NCBI lineage: Eukaryota > Metazoa > Arthropoda > Insecta > Diptera > Syrphidae > Meliscaeva > Meliscaeva auricollis. Next base: position 25,909,192 of record OX403619.1, on the reverse strand, counting down.
AATTGCTAATTAATTGAAACATGTCTGTTGGGGATCCTTTTTTTCTTATTATTTCGTCCTTTTGTTTTATCTGTTGTTTTTATTTGTTTAAAGGATTGATTTGCTGAGGAAGAAATTTAATTTTTAATTTTTCTTTTACTAGAAGATGAAAAGTCCTGGTAGATAGCTGCTGCTATGCTGCTTTGTCTGTCTGTGTATGTTTTTTTGGCAGGTGACGGAATGTTTAATTTTCTTTTATTTTTAAATCAAAAACTCGATCGTTGTGTATCTTTTTTGGTTGTTGATGATTTGAGAAGGGTTATTGAATGTCTAGACTTTTACAGATGTCAGTTTGATTCTACATAAAAGAATTTGTTGATAAAAGTTGATAAGTTTATTCTAAGTCCAACCAATATCTAAAAAATTCACAAGACATGTTGATAGACAAGGTTTTTTTTTTTTAAATGCTAGGACGAAAAAGGACGAAGCCAAAAAAAAAGGAAATTAAAGTTCTAATACAGGATTTTGATAATATTTTAATATATGAATTTTCTTTAGACTTATTAATTTTTTCTGAGCTGATAGTTGTGGAAATGAAATTTGTTGAAGTGACATCTGGCCTTGATTAAAAAAAAACCTACGGTGGGTCTCGAAATTCTGTCTGTCCGTCTGTCTGTCTGTGTATGAGTCGAGTTACAGCCTAAGCGGCTGAAGTGATTTTCTTCAAATTTGGTGGTTAATGATAAAACTAACGGTACCTTCCATATAATAATTAAGGAAAAGTTAACTTTTTTCAAAACCGGCTCTAACGATGTTGATTAAAATTTGTATGACTTCTTTCAATAGTAGTGTCATACTTCTGAAATAAACGAATTGTTTGTTAAAATTCTACTAATTATATGGAAGACCACGGTTTTTTTTCATTTTTGACTTTCTCTTAGATGACTGAAACAATTTTGATGATTTTTTTTATGCGGAAGCTTCCTTTTAAAATAATTTGCTATCAAAATTTTCAAAAAAATAATTTTTGAATATTTAAAAAAAACTTTCAAAATTCCTTTTTTTAGAATAATCAATTTTTTTTAAAACAGGTAACAGGTAAATTTTAGTCTTAGATGTGCTTTAATATTTTCTTGAAAATGGCATACTAATTTTATTAAACTAGGTTTTATAAAATACAAAAATAATTTTTTTAAAAACGGCTCAAACGATTTTCAAAACTTTTTTTGTAAAAATGTATCTTTTTTAATTAAATCAAATGGCATACATACAAATGGAGCTCAAAATAATTTAAGAAGTTGTTTATGTCATTTTATTAAAAATACAAAAAAATAATTTTCGAAATTTTTTGTATTAAATATTGTTGCAGCAACTTAAAAGCATTCATGTAAAAACTGATTGAGTAATGAAGAAGAAAATCAGAATTTAAAAAAACGGTTCTATGGCGCAGGAACCGTTAATAACGGTTTTTAAAAAAAATGGTTTTCATTTCAAGATAGACCTTATCCATAAAAATTACTATGATTTTTTGAATCAAAATCGTAGGAACCGTTTTTGAGAAAAATTAGTTTTTCTAAAACCGTTGTATGACAGGTACCGTTATTTTTGGTCTAAAAAAACAAAATTCAAAATACGTCTATGGATAGTCTCTAAAAAACGCCACATACCAAGTTTGAAGTAAATCGCCCCATCCGTTTAGGCTGTGGTCTCTGATACATACAGACAGACAGACTGACAGACAGAGAGACAGAATTGTCGAACTCACTTTTTTCTCATTCTCTATCATCGTAATGTCATGTCTGATTGTTATCCCGAGTTCGAAGTAAAGAAGTATAACTTCAATACCAATAAAACTATCCTTATAAAACTATCTTTTACAACTTGTGTCAATACCAAAGATATTCAAGAGCGTGGGAAATTTTTCTTCCAGTTAGAAAACGCGCCGAACAAAGAATTGCACGGCTCTGACTTTTACGCTGACCTAACAAAGATAAGATAAAATATTTGTGGCCAGGCGTGTTGCGTCTGAGGTAAAGACCTTGCATGCGTCGGGATCCCACTAAGTCAATATTTATAAGTTTATTATTATAGTTTATTTCACAATTTTTTTATATCGAAGCTTTGCTTGTGAGTCTTATTTGTATTATTGACTGACTTTGTAAAGGGTGATTTTTTAAGAGGTTTAGAACTTAAAAAAAAAAAAACACAAAAAATTCGAAAAAATGAATGAAATATTTATTTGAATCGATAGTTTGAACCTTGCAATTTAATGTTTAAAGATAATTTCATGCAAATGTTGACCGCGGCTGCGTCTCAGGTAGCCCATCCGCTGAGTCCAATTTTGGCATACTCTTTCACACATATCGGCCGGTATCTCACCAATGAATGCATGGATGTTGGCTTCCAGTGCGTCAATCGAAGTGGGCTTGTCCCTATAGACATTAGCCTTGACATACCCCCACAAAAAATAATCTAATGGTGTCAAATCGCACGATCTAGACGGCCAATTGACCGGCCCGAAACGTAAAATTAACTGTTCACCAAACTCGCCTCGCAATGGCACCATTGTTTCGCGTGCTGTGTGGCATGTGGCACCGTCTTGTTGAAACCACATATCATGCAAGTCAAGAACTTCCATTTCGGGCAAAAAAAAGTTTGTTATCATCGCTCGGTAGCGTTCACCATTGACAGTAACGCTGCGATTCGCCATCTTTGAAGAAATATGGCCCAATAATGCCGCCGGCCTATAAACCGCACCAAACAGTGGCTTTTTCGGGATGCATTGGTAGCTGTTGCAATGCTTCTAGCTGATCGTCACTGTGCAATTTTGCTTATTTACGTACCCATTCAACCAAAAATGAGCCTCATCGCTGAACACAATTTTTCGATAAAAAAGCGGATCCTCGGCCAGCTTTCCAAGAGCCCATTCACCAAAAATTCGGCGTTGTGGTAGGTCGGCTGGCTTTAGTTCTTGCACCAGCTGTATCTTAAAAGGCTTACGCCCAAATCCTTCCGCAAAATTTTCCACGTGTGCTGTAACAAAGGCCTAACTGCTCTTCCGAATAGACTGAATAGAAGGTCGAGAATGCCGACCATAAAATGGAAGCAGCGCGCGATGAACATTTCGAACCGAGCACGAATTTTGATAGTAAAATTCAATAATTTGCAAGCGCTGTTCATTTGTAAGACGATCCATGGTTAAATTGCAAACCAAACTGAAGCTGTTTGACAGTAGCATAAGGTACTAAACACACGTCAGCTGTCAAAACTAGTGTTGCCAAAACCAAACCAGCTAAAAAATCACCCGTTATTACTGACTGATTCTTAGTATAGGTTACCTCGTATTTGACTTAAATCCATCCCCTTTGAACTAAATCCTTTATTTATTGAGCTAAACAAAAGTTCCTTAACACAAAATTTGTGTCCAAGCTATATTCTCCAATTAGAGATCACCAAATAAAATATTCATTAAGTTAAGAAAGAATTTTCTACCTCAAAGCATCATCGCGTGACACAAACTTTTTTTTTGTCCCTGAAAGAACAACTTTTCCCCCTCTTTTGTATAATTGACTCCTTTTTTAACGAAAGAAAGTAAGAAAAAAAACACAACAAAACGCCTAAGCAATAATAAATAATTCTTTGAAACTGACAAAAAAAACTTCATAATATTGTTATTGCGAGTCCTGCCTGACCCATGAAATCCTTTTAGTAACAAAACAAAAATGTAACAAATAATAAATGTGACAAGTAAAATGAATCAACAAAATGAAAGGAAGTAGTCGCCCCTTTTTCGGCTCAGTTAAAAAAAAAAAAAAAACAAATACTTTGGTTTAAAATTTCTTGACAAAATATAGATTTTGTTCTTCGAGTAATTTCTAAAATAAAACTTCAATAAGTATTTAATTACTGTTTTTTTAGCCGTTTCTACAAACTTCTTAAAATCACCCCACACATACATATATTTGTAAGGGGTGAGAGTTTATAAAAAGTTGATTTAACACAAAAGTCAAAAGATAATTTTTTTTTCGTTGTTGTTGAATTTCTTTTGAAAGGACTCTACAAAAGGATTTCTCGAACAAAACACCATAAATACTCTTGAAAAGGAAACAATGTCTTTGGTCCTTTTTTTTTGCAATAGAATCCCTTGAAATATTTTTTTTTGTGTATATTTTCTTAGAAGATAAACGGGAAATGAAAAGTTTTCCATCATCATCTTTGAATCTGGTGAAAGTGAAAATTGCAAAAAGGAGGGGTTGTGAGAAACCCCTAAGCTGGATCGATTTTATAATATTTTTTGAACTTTCTTTTCTTGTTTGCAATAATTTTCCATTTCCCAGAAAAGTTTGGCTAAGCTTTTGTGGAGAACTGAAGAGTATGGTGGATTGAAGAGGGAAATGTGGAAAATAGAAAAACATCTTTTTTTGACCCTGATGGTGGTGTGGTCCCCCCATCATTTGGGTGACCCTAGTACTCAACAGTCAGGTGCAGATACATAGCCCAGCCATACTTATAGTGGTGTTTTTTTTTTTTATTCTTTCTTTATTTTTATTTTTTTTATTTGAAGAAGGTTAAGCATAGTAAAAAATAAACTCATACATCCTGTTCCATTTCATTGAATCTACACAAAAATGTTGGGGATAAGCATCTTTTTTCTGTCTTGTTTGGAGAACTTTTGTATATTCTTTGGGCTTTATCCTGTTTGTGTTTTTTTTTTTTTTAATTATTATTTTCTGTTCTATTTGATTCTTCCGGACGGACCATAGCGTCTGGGTTGTGGTGCGTTTTATTTTGCATGGGTCCCTTTAAAAGATTACGGAATGTTAGAGTGTTTTTAAAAAAGGGAATCATCTTAGTACTTACCTATACCCTACACCATGCTTAGTCGTCCATTAAACAAATTAATCCTGGCTTAGCGTAGACAGGTCAACTTGTAACATCACAGGCCCTGAAATGGGAGGCTGGGGGGGTGGTGGGATGATTTTAATCTCTAAGTGAAATTGGTCAATGAAGTGGGAGATGATGAATTTGAGTAAATAAATATTTGTTTCCGTTTTAGTTTTTTTTTTCGTATTTTTTTTTTTCCAAATCAAGGTAATTTGTTATCAGCAAAAAATATTCATTGAATCTCAAATTGCAATCAAACAGAATTTTTAAGAAAATAAATCAAATTAAAATAATTAATTAAAAATCAGAGGTTTTTTCCTATTTCATTTCAATTGTTTTTTCGTTGAAAAACTTAAATTTCGTGTGCTGAAGATATTTAGAAAAATATTTAATGTATGCACACAATATTAATTTATTAGAGCCAGATGCTTCGAAGATGTTTCGCATGACAGCAGGAGTTACAAAGCTTGATAGAATTAGAAGTACGAAGATTCGAGTAAGCCTTCATGTTAAAAATACCATCTCCCACAAAATTGGACACGACCGTCTCAGTTGGTATTGCCATGTTCAAAGGAGAGATCCTGAGAACCCCGTCAAAAAGCCAATATCATACAACGTTGTAACAACAGGAAGAAAGAATAAAGGTAGGCCTAAACACTCCTGGTACACGCAAATGCAAAAAAAACAGCATTCAGTTGGCCTCAGAGATGGAATGACGCCGATTTCTGAGGTCACACCGACGGCGAACCCCACAGGCGGATCACTAGTGAAGTAGATACGTGGGAAAGTTATGATCCTTTCGACATCGAGATCATAACAGCGTCGATAAAAAGGAAGAAGAAGATTAACTTATTACAGCCAACCAGCCAACTTGTTCCATCCGTCTTCGTTTACAACAGATTTTGAGCAGATTTTTCGTAATAAAATCCATAAAATGTAACCAAATGCTGAATTTAGAAGTTGCTAGTTTCGGCATAGGGACATATAAGTTCATGGGACTTAATCCTAATTTACGTAACGCAAAAAATCGAGTTCAACCAAGGTTGGGGTTCGCACGAGCTCCACAGTTCAAATGTTAACAATTTGGTAAGTAATACAGTGTTTCTATTTTTTAACCAATATGTTGACATTTAAAGTGCTTGAATTTACCAATATTTTTTTTAATACTCAGAAAAATAACATTGTTATCCTAAGAACTTTCTATTGTTGTATTTCATAATTTGTCAGTTTTACAATCAAGTTCTTCATAGAACAATTTTTACAACGTTAAGCATTTTCAAGAACGAAAAATCGTAAGTCCAGCAATACAATTGTTGTATCAACTATTTCTACTGTCAAAAATTCTTTCAGGAATGACATTATCGGCCCAGAATTTGTTCTTGAAGTAAAAATTAATTTAAAAATGTGAATTGTTGGGCTAGGAATAAGTTTTTGGGACAAGATATCGAAATTTATTTTCTAAGAAGATAAGGAGCCATATATTGAAATATGAGCAAAATATCAAATTTATACTTTGAGGGGTACCATAACCTTTGATATTTGTTACAGTTAAATGGATAATAAGTAATTGGAAGTTTTCGAAGTAAAATGTATTATTTAGCAGAGACAATTTTAATTGCAGTAAAATTTAGCTTTGCACAAAATGTGAAAAATAATAATATAAAATAATACAGCCATTATTATAAGCAGGGATAGGATTTTGCTGAATTTGTCCCTTTTTACTTGCTCTATAGGGGAAGTATTGGTTTCGTGTCAAAAAAAAAGAGGTTTTAATCAAAACCAACATTACGATGATGGAGAAATCCCAAAAAGTGGTTTTCGTCATGCCGCGCCATCCGTCGGTCTGTGCGTCTGTTCGTCGGTTCGTCTGTTCGTCTGTTCGTCTGTGCGTCCATCTGTACAAAGAGCCACAGCTTTAACGGGTTGACGGATTTGCATGAAATTTGGTACAGATTACTTTTTTATAATTTCTGAGGTTGTTTTTTTTTGTTTTGTTTTTGAATATCTCGATTAGAACGAATACCTCCCATAAAAAGGTTTTGAGTTATTCGATTTGTCTCGAAAACCTCTGCAACGATTTCAATTAAACTTGTCTGAAGTTATGTTTTAAATGATTGTAACAATACCGCATTTTTAGTTTTTCTCAAAAAAATCGAGTAACGAAAATATTGTGATGAACACGCTTTTCGGGAAATTTTCCATTTTTTTTTTTTTAGTTATTTCCGTATTATATCATGACTGGCTCAACTAATTTCGTACAAATCATGTCACCAGGTCGTTCTCATCATTTTTAAAAGTATTGTGTATTTAGTTTGCCAAAAAAAAAAAAATGAAAACAAAATTAAACAAAAAAATGATTTTTTTTTTATATTATTTTTTCAATATACAAATACATATATAATTACTTTGAACTACAAGAGTAAGTTTATTTATATAAAAAGTTTTTAAAAATAAGTAATTGCATAGAAAATGTAAAAAATAAATAAAATTCATTAAAAAAAGTTTGAATTTTTTTTTTGAAAAATCATTTTTTCGAAAACTATTCAATATTTTTTTTCAAAACTTAGATTTTAGATGTTGATAAATAAAATCTTAAAAATGGCATACCATTTTTTTTATAAAAGTCCTTGCAAAATTTAATATAGAAAAAATATTTTTTTTAGAAAACGGCTCTAATGATTTTCAAATTTTTTTTTCTAAAAATGTATCATTATAAAAGAAATCAAATTGCATACTCCGTTTTCAGCTTCTTAAGCTGTTTTAGTCATTTGAAAATTGATTTTTTATGCTTTTTTAATTTTTTTTTTCTAAAACTGCATTTACATTTTTCTAATTAAAAAGGCTTAGCATAAATACTAACTTTATCGACAAGAGCAAGTACGTGCGACCCAGTCGTGCATTTTATTTTTTAGAATAATGGTCATCAGGAGTATGTAATAGATATGATCACTGAAGCATAAAAATCATTTTAAACATCTGAAGAAAACAGCACCTAAAAAATTTTAACTTTTATTAAAATAAAATGAGCGCTGCTATTTTTTTCCTTTCGAAAGAAAAACTTTGCAAAATTGAATTTTGTAAAAATAAAATAATGAAATTGTCACACACATTGAAACAATTTGTCCCCAACATACCCCAGAGAATTCAGTCAAGTGTATTCGACTAACATGTGTTCACAATCATCGAACAACAACAAAAACGTCATCGTTCAAATAGAGAAGAGGATAGGAAATCATTTTGCTTGCTTTTCTTCGTTTGGACATTGCCATAACACAGCTCCAGCTATACTTTCAGCAGATGACACGACGACGGATGGACGCAACGGACCAGACGCACGGGAACAACCAAGTCATCATGGACAACGTCGTCGACTGCGACGACGACGACGACGACGAAGAAGACGAGCATCATTCATGTTAAGTGCACAACATTAACAGTGTTTTAGAGTCATCGTTGTTGTCGTCTTCGTCTTTGGCCTAAGCTTACAGATGTTGTCACAGTCATGGTCAATGGGCTTGGTTTGGAGTAGGTCTATTCGGACGAACGATACAGCGGTGCTGCATCTTTACCATCACACTCTGTTTGTTGTCCACTCTTTGAAAACATGCCGAGTGATTGGTATTGGTATGCATGCGAATATTCCAAGGATTTCCTATACACTGGAGATACGAGAAGGGAAAGAGCCGCTGCTGCCGGCTACTATAGCCGCCATATCTTGAAGCTTCAAGTCTATGGGGGAATGGCAATATGGCGATGGTGAGTATGGGGCTTAGGTGTCGGTCATTAACGCTATTAAACCAGTTTTGACATTTTAATTAAATATCCCATGATACTAGCGCTCGATGGCTGTGTCCGATGAATGCACGCACAAATGCCAAGTGATTAGTCTGCCGCCTGATGTACCATCAGCATCACTAGAGCAAAAGCAGGACTCAGCCTGGCGGCGGCGGTGGCTGCGCGGCGGCGTCAGATCAAGATTCTTATCAGGATGTGTGATGAGCCGAGAATCATCAGTTGTAGGGGGATATTGAATAGATGCGGCTATTTTATGATGTGATGAAGCAAACAATAAATGGCATTCATAATTCATAATTATTTAATAAAAAAAATATTATCCACGTTTCGTTGCAAGGCTCTAACTTAATTCTAAACTGTTCCGCCTTTGAGCTAAAGTTTCTTATGGACATAACATGCGGTTTTGCTCTTTGAACAGTCAATTTAAGCTGTACTGTTTGTTCTAAGATTCTGAAACTAGGTAGGCTTATTTTTTATGATTACAGCTAGCTTTTGAGAATATTTACAAATTTTTAGCTTTTATAGTTTTCGAGGTATAGCAAGGTGAAAATAACGATTTTTTTTCATTCTATCCAAACATTGTTTCATTCTAAAATGTACACTAAATTTTGTTCAAAAAATATGAAACTTGGCGATAACTTAATATTAATACATTTTTATTTGAATTGCGTGTGTTTAAATACTTGCAGTGTTCCGTCAGTTTCTATTAATCTTTGAACAACAACAACATCTTGAAGGTACTTCTAATACGTTGACTCCCTCTAAATCGAACTCCCTCAAAGTCGAATTTCTCTCTAACTCGAACTTTTTCGCCTTATGTTTTATTACCCTAAATTTTACAATTGTCTTTTTTTCAATCCCTTTAACTCGAATTTTTCCAAAACTTCTTTTCTAACTCGAATAAATTTCGATATCCCGTAAAAGTTCGACTTAGTGAAAATAACGATTTTTTTAAGGTTGTATAAAAATTATTGAATTCTAACATTATTTAACATAAATAATGGTTTTGCACACTACGTGCCGTTATATTTTACGTATAGATTTTAGCCCGTAGAACTCGAAAATTTTCTTCCAAAGCGTCTTTCGTATTCGGTCCATATCTTGAGTAATAATTGACGGATCTTAACCGAAAAAACAATATCTGAGTATTGAGAAAATTTGCATAAGTGAAGTTGATTAGATGCAGTGTGTTAAAATACTTTCAAAAAATCTGTTTTCTAAGGATAATTAACAATACAAAGTTAGTCTTACTTTAAGAAACTTATAGATTTATTTTTGATGGAGAAAATAGGATATTCCTTGAGGAAAACTATGTATAGATGTTTTAAAGTTTCGACCTTTTTTGTGTGGATAGCTTAGATCGCCTTTCTTAGGAACTTTTAATTATTTTCTATATAACTTGAAAACCAAGCTGGATCTGAAAATGTACCATAAGTAACAAGTAATATACTTATAACTGGAAAATACATTTGGAAGAAAAACTTTTAAAAAAAGAATAAAAACAATAAAATTTGTAACTCAAAATCTATTATAGCTAAAAAAACTGTGTAAAAAAAAATAAGTAATAGCTATTAATATGAGTTAAACGCCAAGTTGCATAATTTTTTGAACAAAATTTAGTGTAAAATTAAAAACGAAATAATGTTTGGATAAAATGAAAAATCGTTGTTTTCACTTAGCTATAACTCGAAAACTATAAAATTGACAAATGTGTAAAGATTTTCAAAAATAGCTGTAGTCATTAGGTTAAAGTCTGACAAGTTTCAAAATTTTAACATCAAAAGTTCAGTTTGAATTAAATATTGATTGTTCAAAGAGCAAAACCCGAAGCTATTATCCGTAAGAAACTTCAGCTGAAAGGAAAGTTACGGGTTAGATTATTCAACTAGAGACTTAAAACTTAGAGAATATTTTTTTTTTAATTTATTTCCAACCATTTTTTTTTCAAAAATCAATTTTTCGAAAACGCGTGAATGATTTTTTTTAAATTTTGGTTTTAGATGTCCATTAATATTTTCTTAAAATTGGCATTAATTTTTTTTTTTTTTTAAACAAAGCTTTAGAATTTTTATACATAAAAAATTATTTTTTTTTAAATACGGCTCCAACGATTTTCAATTTTTTTTTTTCTAAAAATTAATCTTTTTTAACAAAATCAAATGGCATACTAAGTTTTGAGATTAAAATCAATTTTAGTAATAAATTTTATGTTAATTTTTTTAATTTTTTATAAAATTAAAAACTTTATATTTGAAGCTTTGGCATCCACAGCAACTTTGACCCTAAGAGCAAATACGTGCGACCCAGTCGTGCATTTTATTTTTTTTTCGTTTGGCTTTGTTGTATATCTATCTCTTTTTTCTTGGTATTTGTTTATATTGAAATAATCTTGCATCTCTTATATTTCTTCTTATCGACGTTTAAAAGCCATCTGCATTTCAGAGTAAGAAATAATTTATAGATATTTTCAAATAGATTCCAATAGAAAACAGGATCACGTGTTGTTTTTGTTTTACATACTTGTTAAAATGATCTAGATTTAGATCCGCATGGATAATAAAATGCAGATATCATTAATATAATGGTTCATCAAAGTTCATCAAAATTTATATATTTTTGTGGCTGAAGTATGAAAAAAAAACATGGAGTTAAATTTATTTCTCATTAAACTTGCGCTTGTTTCACGATTCACGATCTCAATTTCACATAAAATTAAGCAAACAAAACATTCCTGTGCATTTAGTCGAAGACGTCATTTAAAGCGCTTGCTGTTGAGAATAGCGACACTTTTCATTGTTTTTTTTTAAGACAATCTACATAAGTACCTGCCAACATTATTACAAACGAACTCGAAAAGGCAGCAAGAATACAAGACACATCAAGATACTTTAAATTTTCCCTTCCTACAGACACACCTGCATTGGTAACATTCTATCACGAAAGAATGCAAAACAAACTTGAAAACTATTGAACATGTTTACAAGAAACAAATCCAAATACACTTTCCATTTCCATATCGTTCCATTCAAACAAGAAAATAGAAAACACCACCATTACCATGACCTAGACTGAGACAGATCAATGCCATCAAATAAAAAAAACTGACATCTTAACTCTTTTTGCTAATTGCATTTCCATATTGCTACAAAACTGCATTGGTATGTGAAAAGCTCCGCTAGTCAAATTCTTCGCCATCTCCCCCTTCTTCATCTTCAGTCAGTGTTTGGTGATATGAAGTGCGTCCGTGCAAATTATTAGTTTTGTCGTCTTTCGCGATCTTTTCGAATTAAATTTTATATTTCGGTCGTATAATTGTTATATTTTCGATTTATAAATGTTAAGTGCATAGTTTTTGTTGTGAAAATTTGATTAATTTGTTATTTTTGTGTGCTTTAAGAGTTCTTGTGTAAATTTGTTGCGATTTGTAAAAAAAAAAATGTTTGTCGTCGCAGTGTGTCGTTTTTACCGGTTCGTGTTGAGAGACATTGTAGTAATGGCGGATGAAATGCCATTTCCGTGTCTTTGGGTTTAAATCAATTCGTGAAAATTTAAATTTGGGTAAAAATGTGTTGTTTTTTTTTTGTGTAAAGTTTTATTTTCTTGAAGAAGTGATCTTAGGCAATTTGAAAATCAAGGTGGGTGCGTTTTGAAAGTGTCGCTGAAAGTTCTTGTTATTTTCAATTTGTTTTCTTTTTTCTTTTTTTGTTTCGTGAAATGAAATTGTGTTTTAATTTACCTACCTACCTAGTTTAAAAATGGCCTCCGCGTCGTCGTCGTCGCTCCCAGAAAAAAATTTAAAAAATGGTGTGTAAAAAGTAATTTAATTTGAAGTCCGCAAAGCTATTTCCATACTAAAAAAAATCATTACATTTTGGTAATTCTGTAGTTCTCTTCATATTTTTTTTGAAAAAAAGTTTAAAAAGCATAAATTAAAGTAATTTTCGGTATTGTAATTAATTTTGTTTTTGTTTGTTGTGCGTGTGTGAGTGAATATGAATAAGCAGAGGAAAGCTGTTGAATTGGCTGCAAGATTTGAATTTAAAATTAAACGGTGAGTAGTTTGAAAATGTATTTTTTATCTCTTGAAAAAAAAACAAATTTTTACAATACATAGTGTGTTTATTTTAATTTCTAACAAGGCCTGTGTAAAATGAAAAAAAAGATGCATTTTAGAGAATTTTTCACAGGTTGTTTAAACACCAACATTAGATGGTACTGAATAAATATGTACTACGAGAACTCACCATTTGTAACCTTCTTAGACTTCTATGACTCGGCATCATTTCTACACATGACTTACATCACATTATTTTAAACTCAACTATAACAAGAGTAAGCCTCAAAATATATTTACCTTACATTTATACCAACTTTTGATTGGATACCTTTCGTCCATGAAAAGAGTCTAAATGTCATGTAATTTGCAAACTTCCTGTTTGTCGAAAACTAAGAACTAATCTCCAAAAATGCTTCCATTTTCATCATCAAATCCAACAAACACACGCAGAGGGATAGAGTAAAACAAAAACAAAAAAAAAAAAAAAATACTTTGCCAATTTTGCATGCAATAAACTCCCAACTTATTCTCGGAATCCCTTATATTACTTTTTGGTTCAGCAAAAACCGAGATTCCAATCACAATCCAATACACGAAAGTACGGAAAGAACTTTACGACCGCATATCATTTTCGAATTAATTTCAAAAACGTCCATCGGTTTGCCACAACATTCTCAATTCCGGACTTGTATAATCTTCTATATATGCCATTGCCAATGTTCAGTATACGGTATACCCTATATGTAAGCCGCCGCAACATCCCACTTTGCTATACCTACACGAGTAAATGCTTGAGAGAGGATCCATTGCCATTCCACAGGACATATTATTATAAAAACGAAAGAGACTTTGTATTTTGTATGCAATGCCATCAACAAAGCTAAGCAGCAACAGCATTGACTCATTTAAAATTCTAATACTCGTAAACAAAATTTTGAAACGATTCCAATTTAATTCCAATTTTTGAAAGTTCTTTCCTCTGCGCATACCCCTCTGATGTGCTGTCTTCTGTCTTCACTCTTGTCTCTCTTTGGAGCCCGCTCAATCCCATCAAGGCTATGCCATCTTTTATTGGTTTTGCAAAACTATGTGCAATGAGGTCTTCCACACATTCGGGAATGCATTACCTAGCAGCTAGAAAAGTAGAGAAGGCATCAATGCACATGCATGAATTTTCAGGGATGATGGAGAACGTGTCCTTTTGGATTATTTGGGAAGGGTTGTGGCAGTGCCATCAGGGTCCTGTTTTTATTTCTGGCTGTGTATCAACATTCGATAAGAAAGTTTTTTTTTTTGTGTGCTTTCCCCTCCTCCATTTTTATCAGCAACAGGCTACGATGTACGTTTTCATCAGGATGCTAAGGAAGCATTCGAAAAAGTTGCTCCCGAACGACAATGAAGACGACCAAACGACCGACGACCACGACGACGAGGACACACGATGAGAAAATTCAATTGCATTGTGCGCAGCAGGTTGACCAGAACAACCACCACTAGAATTTGAGGACCAGATCGGATTCGGAGTGTGGACGGAAATAGTTTTTGTCATAACTTTCCGTTTGCATTGGTTCTTCTTCGAAGGAGAATCTCCATTGCATGTCCTTGCACACAGTGCGGATACGCTACGTGAAGTCGTCCGTAGGGAAGGTGGTTTTTTTTTTTGTTGTTGTTGCCTTAGTTTGGGGGCTAAATTGAATTCATGACGTGAACAGGTGTTTTAACTTTTAATTGGTAAACCGCAGTCATATGAGTTTTTTTGAGGAAATTATACTTCGCTGATGTGACACCTGCGTTTTTTCAATACAACATGCACGTACCAGGTTTGTTTTTTTTTTGTTTTTGAATTTTGTTTGTGAATTTTCGAAGGTCTTGTATTGTGTTTTTTGAAGTTATGTTGCGGAAAATTAAGCACCATTTTGACGAAAAGTTAATGAAAATCTCAAAACCTTATTTGTGTGAACAAAAACCAAAACTATTTTTGTTGAGTTTGGTTGATGGAATAAAAAAATTAATTCGGAACTTGTTTCTGCAGAAAGGGCAGCCATGGTCAATAGGTCAAAGTGGAGTAGGTCTAAGCTACTAATATTACACTCTCCAAAGTTGGTTTCCTACCAATGCAGTAGGCACATCCTACAGATAAGGCAGTAGCGAAATCAACGGTAGGTAAATAGTCTTTGGTTCCAGTCAGATTGAACTGCTTGTGTAAAACCAAGAATGCACACCAATTAATTGAAATCCATTGTCATTTATTTATTTTCTACACTCAGAGAAAAAACTTTATAGAAAATAGAATTTTCAATTGTCAAAGCGGTTTTTTAAATAAATTTTTACATGCGATAATTTTTTATTTACATTCAAAAATAAAATTTAAAAAAAATCACTGATCTATTTTCGAAAAAGTGTAAGAAAAAAAATAAGTTTTTTTTTTTTTAAAGGGTGGGCCGTCAAGTGGTTTCTTTTTAAATCAGGGTTCATTTTGACTTGGACAGCTGTTTCCCGCTCAATTTTTTTTACAAAAATTCAGTGTCATACCTCTGCGAAATGAGGCTCTTTACTCTTCAACATCGTTGGAAAAAAACGTACGTTTTTTTTGAAAAGAAGTTATCTGACGAGGCCCATTTTCATCTTAGCACAACCTTAAAAAAACTAAATTGGAACATCTGGTGCTCGGAAAACATGCTCATTATTGTTGAGAAGCGTATGCATCCACAGAGTGTGACAGTTTTGAGCGGTTTGAGGTGTGGGGCGTCATTGCACAATTTTTCTTCGAAAATGAGGTTTGAATTAACGTTTTGGTCAACGGTATAATGGCACGCCATGCCACACAACCCATAACAAAATCAATCTTTTGCACATAAAATTCCCAAATCATGTTATCAGGCGTCTTGTCGAATGTCGATTGGCCGCTTCAAAGGTGCAATTTGACCCCTTTGGAATTTTTTTTGGGGAAAATATTTTCGAAAATTTGTTTTTTTTTATATGTTGTACCCAACAAAATCTCCCTTAAAATTTCAGCCCTTAAAATTGATATTAAGTAGGTACTGGCTCTTAGCTTAAATTTTTCAAATTTCAGCTCAACAGCATTTTATGCTATTTTAGTGTAATTTCTTCTATTTTTAGAAAAAAAAATTTCAAAATCGTTAGAGCCGTTTTTTAAAAAAAACTATTTTTTCTATATAAAATTTTGCAAGGACTTTTATACAAAAAAAATTGGTACGCCATTATTAAGATATTATTTATCAACATCTAAAAACTAAAATTTGAAAAAAAATATTCAATAGTTTTCGAAAAAATGATTTTTGAAAAAAAAAATTTCATATTTGTTTTAAAAATCCAAAAAAATGATTTTCGAATTTTTTTTACTAAATATTATTACGGCAACTCAAAAGCATCCATGTAAAAAAAATGGTTGAAATTCATTGAGTCATGAAGGAGGAAATCAGAATTTAAAAAAAAAACGGTTCTATGGCAGGTACCGTTAATAACGAAATCGTAGAAACCGTTTTTGAGAAAAATTAGTTTTTCTAAAACCCGTATATGACAGGTACCGTTATTTTTGGTAAAAAAAAAAATCAAAAAAAAGTCTGGGGATAGTCTCCAAAAAACGCCACATACCAAGTTTGAAGTAAATCGACCCATCCGTTTAGGCTGTGGTTTCTGATACATGCAGACAGACAGACAGACAGAATTCTCGGACCCACTTTTTTCTCATTCTCTATCGTCGTAATGCCCTGTTTGATTGTTATCTCAACGTTTTTTTTGTACGAATGCATAACTTGATGTACCTACTTATGTACATCGCAAGTAAAAAAACTTTTGACTTTCGTCAAGACTGCAATAATAGACCAGCAAAATCTAGGGGCGATTTTTTTTTTTATTATTTTGTTGGTTTGTTTTGATTCTTTTTGTTAACACAAATAAAGAAAAAACTAAAAAATATCGCCCCCAGATTTTGCCAAAACGAAACTGTAAGTTTTACAAAAATCGGCCGCTGTATTACAGTGGTGACAAAAGTCCAAAGTTTTATTTTATTTAAAAAAAAAAACAATAATTATGCATTTAAGTTTGTTGATCTTAAATGTGATCGAAATCTTCGTAATAAGTTCAAAGGTATTGTTTAAATTCTCTGGATGGAAAATACCAGATACTTCATTGCAATTTCAATTCATTGATATTATCATCCACGAACCACGATTTAAATATCTGTTTTCAAACCACAATAGAATAGTTAATCGATTAAGTATATTGTATTAAAAGGATAGATACATATACGTAGTATGTGCATTTGTATGTGTAACTCTTTTGTATAAGTCCCCATAATCAATCAACTATCAACTACTTTCCAATACCATTTCAAATAATGCTGTGCTCCCAATGCTTGTGAAAATATTGACAAACATAATTATAGTCGGTAAATATAGGATATACATGTGTGTGTTGCAACACATGTTCACCTTCACCTATACATGGTAAAAAAAAGTTTCATACATGTGGTTCTGAGCAATTGAGAGTTTTTAGTTAGATTTTGATGGGTTCGAAGTGATGTAGCGGGATGTAGCAATAGTTTTGAAACTTTCCAGCAACAAGGTTGCATCTTAAGTTTAAATTATTTTAAATACTTTGCTTGAGTTGAGAACTTAGAGGTAAGTAAGAAAACCGAAGGTTTTATCAGATACACCAAAAATTAAAAAGTTTTAAACCACTTTAATGCATTTTACAGTTTCTTTGCTGCAATTTCTTACTGTTTCATAAAAGCTGAATGCTTAAAATACTTGGATATCAATTTTTTCTTTCTTTAACTTTTTTTTGAAAAAAAGAAAAAAATGTTCTTCAACATTTCAAGCAATGGAGACTCTCAGATATATCATAAATTTGTCAGTCAGTGCAATTTTTTGAAGGCAATATTTCCTTTTCCCATTTTAATGAACTTCTCTTTGCACATGATTACCCCAAGATTATGCCATCATGTGGCTTTCATCTTTACTTCCCACTTAGAGGCAAAGAAAATATTGTTCAATCTGTTTTTTTACCCCCCCCCCCCCCCGCAGCACTCACTTTCTAGACATTAAATCCGCATGTGCACCCGAAAAAATATCGCACTCCATTAACTTTAGCAGTCATTACTGGAAGCACTCGAGGAGTTTTCCGAAAGATCAAAAGCATCAAGCGATTTATTGCAACAAATTTGACATTGTTGTCTCGCTTGGTCCTGGTGACATATTTATTAATAAAATCAGATGAATGTTGACAAATAAGGGCGAAAGATTTTTGTTTTTAAAAAGAATTCACCACATTTTAGTGTTGAAAAAACAAATTTGCTTGCAAAAGCATGTCATTGTCATGTTTCACAGAGTTCGTTCAGATTCACACCCCTTGTCAGAATGTTGTGTGATATTTTTTTTTTTTTTCTTTTATTTTATTTTAAACAAACAGAACTTTTGTTAACATAAATCGAGAAAAATTAAACTTTATTATGGGTGAAGGTTTGAAACTCTTGCCTTGACACACATAATATTACACGGTGTGGCTGTGTGACACGTGGACAGGGAAACTCGGTTGTCGCTGTGTCGGTGTCTATATGAAACATGTTGTGTCCGCAATGTCGCGCCCAGATTTGATGAAGCATCAGCCTTCTGTATAAATCTCAGCCAGAAAACAAGACATCCGTCGATTAATTGTGTCGGAATTTCGGTCGGATGAATTTCCAATTTTCCTCCGCAATATGCTGTTGCTATACTATCACCAGTGCTGTCGTTGATTATAATTAAAAAATGTTTTAAGAGAAAAAGATATTATTTGAATTTATATACACTTGCTGCTCAAGTAATTAAAAGAACAAGAATTTTTTCTCACTTAACTGTGATTTTCGATAGATTTGCGATAGATAGGTGATATGAATAAAAACGGAGAGAGTGCTCAGAATAGTTATTTAGAGCAATAAAGTGAGCAGGTGCTGATGAAAATTTAATGTCCATCAAGTAAGCAGAGCAAATTGGGCAGAACATGTTTTTTTTTTTATTATCTATTAGTGCTAATTAGGTGCTAATTAAGTGCCCAAAAATTAAATTAAGTGCTCCAGAACTTTTGGGGAAAATGAATGTTCTGCTAACTTGATTTAAAGTTAGCAGAGCAATTACCGAAAATGCCTTAAACGTTTAATTAAAAAATTGACCTTGGTCTTATAATTAGGTGGTAATTAAGTGCTCTACAAATAAAAAAAAAAAAATGAAAAACAAACTAGTTTTTAACAACAGAAAAAAAATCATACATCAGTGTTCTGCTGAATTTTGATTTTCTCGGAAATATCGAGTTAGTTTGATCCAAATCATTTTGATTATTTAAGTGCTCGACTAATTTGAGTTAAGTGCTCCATTTTCAAAAAAATTTTTCGACATTTTCCAAAAAAATAAAACTTAATTTTCATACATTTCAATGTTCTGCTAACTTGAATCTGGTTTTTCTAGGAAAACTCAAGTTATTTTGACTCAAATCATTTTGATTGATTAAATGTATGAAAAAAATTATATATTTTTTTTTCCGGAAAATTCTAAAAAATCTCAAACCTTGGTAATAAAAAATTGGTATGCCGTTTTCAAGAAAATATTAATGCACATCTAAAACCAAAATATTAGAAAATAAAGTGATCCGTTTCCGAAAAAATTATTTTTCTAGGAATTCAAAAAATTTTTTTTTGAAAATTTTGATATCAAATAATTTTAAGATCGGTCGTTTAAGAGAAAGTCAAAAATGAAAAAAAAAAAAAATGTTTCTATGGGAGGTACCGTTAGGAGAATTTTTACAAATATTTCTTTCATTTCAGAAGTAAGACCCTACTAATGAACCCTAAAGTAGACACAAAATTTTCAAAATCGTTAGAGCCGTTTTTGCTAAAAAGTTAACTTTTACTCAAAGGTTATATGGCAGGTATAACGTTAGTTTTAGTCCTAGGGAATCACCCAATATCACCACCAAATTTGAAGGAAATCGCTTCAGCGGCTTAGGCTGTTGCTTGAGATATACACAGACAGACAGACGGACAGACAGAATTGCAAGAGCCATTTTTTTTGCATTCTCTATCACCGTAATGGCTGTCTGATTGTTATCTCGAGTTAGATTTTTTTCACCAGTCCTAAACTAAACTTGCTCTATAGTACCTATATTGCAAGTAAAAAAAGAATAGTACAAAAACTTTCTACTGACTAGAAGACTGAGCCCAGTTAAAAAGTATTGCAGTTAATTAACTTTAAGTCGATTAACTTGCGGCTTTCATTAACTGTTCAGTCAGTATTTTAGTACTAACCGCTGACTGTAGTTTTACAGTCAAAGTACTTTTGTACTTTAGTTAAATAACTACTTTTATTATCTATACAGTCAGTATTTCAGTTCTAACTGCTGACTATGTTCACATTAAAAGTAGGTTCTATTCTTAGTTTAAAGACTTAAGTAATTTAGTCTTTTTAGTCAATTAACTGCAGTAGCGAATGCGGTTTTAACAACTCTGCACACTATAAGTGCAAGGTTGGGAGTATATTCAAAGTTTCTTTCTTTTAAAATGTAGGGCTAGCAGAATTTTAAAAACTGCAGTATTTTCGGTAAAGTTAATCGACTAAAAAGACAAAATTTCTTAAGTATTTAAACTAAGAATAGAACCTACTTTTAATGTGAATAAAGTCAGCAATTAGAACTGAAATACTGACTGTATAGATAATAAAAGTAGTTATTTAACTAAAAGTTTAGTAATTGCAGTACTTTTTGACTGGTTTTAGTCACACAACAGTATAAAAAACTATCTAATAAAAACACTAAAACTAGTACTGCAGTTAATTAACTTTAAGTCAGTATTTTAGTACTAATAATGCTTACTGCTAGTTTTGCAGTTGAGGTACTTAGTATACCTAGCAGTAACTTGCAGTTAAAAAACTTAAAGCCAATTAACTGCGACTTTTATAGCTCTGGTTGCTGTATCAACAATTTGTTGTGTGTGACAAAATGGAAAAATGCAATAAAGTTTTAGAGCTTTATTATGCACTTTAAAGAGCGAAATAACGTTAAAAACTGGGAATGTGATTGCTTCTAAACATAATTATTGGACTTCAAAAAATACTTGATCTTGTCTTTTTTAAAAGTTTCCCAATAGACTTTGTTCTTATGAAAAAGCAATAAACAAATTTTGAATTTTTTTTTGATAGAAATAATTTTATCAATCCATATTTTCGGTGCAAACGAGTAAAATTTTTAAATATTGGTACACTGATAGATTTGACATTAAGTTTCCAAGTGTCATGAGAATCCAGGATCAGTAGAGTCCATTCAAATATTTTGCGTTAAAGGGTATATTTTTTGTGGCAAAGAATAATGCAACAAGTGCCGAAACACCCTGCAAAAATAATGATAAATACAAAAAAATCGTAAAATTAATCCGACGTTCACATTCTGCAGCGATACCGCAACCAAATATATTCATGAATTAATTGTTTTAATCTTCTCCATACTAAATTTCCTATCTTTCCTGGATTAGTCCGTTTTATTCTTAAATCAATGAAAATGTTAAATTAAACATTTTTTACAAGCACTTTCGACGTCACTGGATGCTGACTTTGCGTTAATCGCTAGGAGTAGGTATTGTGAAAATGTAATTTTCCAGCCAACCTCCTCCAATTGCGCTTTTATTTTTTTTTTTATTTTCATTATAAAATTACAACATCCGTTAAAAAAAAAAATATATTATTTTTTTTTTGTTTATTTCGCTTCTCGATGACATATTGCGGAAAATTTCGATGAATTTGTTGGCATTTGGAAAATGTATTTAAACAAATTTGTCATTGATGTGAACAACATCTGGAATTTATTTAAATATTTTATTTTATCTCTCTCTCTGATGGTATATTTATTATATGGCTATGTTTGTATAATGCATTTAAGCGTGTTGCTGACAAATGAAATAAAAATATTTTGAATGCTTTCAGCGGCAATGAACATTGAACTGGTATATTTATATGCAAAATAAATAAAAAAAAATGCATTGCATTACTGAGTTATTGGGATTCTAGAAAACTAATTGGAATGAATTCCATAATAAATTTTCTGAATCTTTATACAATATAATATTGGGGTGGGACTCGATTTTTTGATCATGCATACTTTTAGGCTGTGGAAAGTATTCCTAGACGAAGAGAGAAAGTGCAATGGGATAGAGTTTTCACTTTTCATCTGATAGATGGCTTTTGTTTATTGTTGCAGTGGCTGGTGGAATGTTGGTGCATCTTGGAACAGAGGCTTAGCGACAGTTGCATTCTATGATGAGAAAAAAAATGTGTGTTTTGTAGTACGAGTTGTATCTACGGGTATTGTACCTATAAAATTTTTATGAAAGCTGAAGTACCTAAGCTTCTATTAGAACAGAAATGCTAGTCTTAAACATAAGACATTAGGCAGGTAGGTTGATACTTGAAGATTGTAAGAACTTTTTTAGACTATTCAAAGAAAAAAAGTGTTCTAAAAAATATGATTTGAAATTTTTTTTTCAATTTTTAATCAAAATTTTTGTGTTGAAAATAGTTTTTCAAAAAAAATTTATTTTCCTAAGCAACTTTATTTGAAAAGAAAATTCAAGTTGACCGTTCAGATTGTAATAAAATACAGAGCATATAACATCAATTTCAAGTTCTGCCGTTTTTTACGTTTAAGTAAATATTTAAGAAAAGTGTCTCTCCGCCGAAACGATACGATTCTTCGTTTTTACCCAGCCTACATGCCCTAATTCCTAAATAGCATCTTAAGAAAATAACCCTGCAAAAAATGTATATATTGCGAAGGACTATCACGCCTGAAGTCTGGGTTCAATTCCTAGCCTTGATTTTTTTCATAAGTACTACCTCTTGCAAGGAATTGACAAAACTTGATAGGTCACTAGTTACAACGAAAAGCGCAACTTATAGTCGTCTGGAATATTGTAGGCCCCCTCCATTCCTGCTAACTACATTGATGTCCAAGCTTTTTTTTTTAAATTAAAATTCACTTCTGACGTACTGGTTAAAATAATTGCGATGACACTCAGTTTTATTCCATCTAAAATACCCTAAAAATCATTCCGGGAACGCTTCCATAACTCAAAACCTGAAATTTAAGTGGCCGAACAAAATTTTCTTCAAGTGCTTTACAAAAAACTGGGAAGAATCTGAATTTTTATTTAAAATAAAGTTGTCCGTAGAAATATGTCTCAATGTAGTTAAAGTGACAAAATATAAAATTTTTATTCCTTTAATGTTCAGAAGGCACTACAAATACAAATGGTCCTTCCGGAATATCATGGAATTGGTTTATTGTTCAATAAATAATTTTCTGCATAAATAAATTAAATTAAAGTGGTAATTGAATTTCAATTTGATTATAATGAGCAATAAATCAATTAAGCGTCATTCCGGGAACGCCTATTTTGTGATGAATAATGATTAAAATTATAATTTTTTTGTCAATATTATGATGTAAAATCGAGACCACTACAACAAAACCTTACAAATATTTTGTTTGATTTTGTTAGAAGGAAAATAAACGATAATATTATGATCAAAACGTCTTTTTCGGGAACGTCATTTCCAAGATCGCTTTTAGGCTGGTGAATGTGAAATACAGTATTCTCAAAACAAAGCTCAATATTTTTGATATTTAAAGGCAGAATCTATGGCTTGCAAATATGGCTTGAATATGGTGTCTTATCATTAAGTGAGTGAGCAAAACTTGAAAAAAATATATTATATAGCAAAAAACTTATTTTTCTAAGGAATCATAGACAAACCGAAAAGGCTAACAATTTTCCATTCTTGAAAATGATTAACAATGTAAGAATTATTATTCTATCGAGAACTTGATTGTTAAAAATTAAGAAATAGTTGTTGCTCCAAGAACTTTTAGTGGAGTCAACAATTTTTAGTTCACAATCTTACAAAAAATGGAAAGTTCTTGGAATAACAATGACTTTTTTTTCTGAGTGTATGAACAGCTGAACGAAAAGTTACTAACATTTATCTGAGATTTTCGTATCTATACTTTACACTCCCAAATAAAAACAGTTTTCTTAAAGAAACATATCCTGGTATTCTATTCCTTAAAATACTTATAACAATGAGAATACTTATAAGAAATTCGAAGATATTATTGATAAGCCATTGATTTCTTGGCCAATTGTGAATTTAGTACACATCAAAATAAATGTGGGACTTTTGATCCTCCGAAATTTGAACTGTTCAAAAAAAAAACCTCTGAAAAAAATATCGATTACAGGACACTTGAGACAAGCACTTCAAAATGCATCTTAAAAAATCGAATCAGATATAAAGATTCAAACTTAAAACATTTCATTCAAAAACTGATCTGATAAGGTACTTAGGCTTTTCAAAATTCAATCGTCCAGAAGAAGTGTTTCTGTTTGTGTAGACAGTACCTCTACCTTGAATGAAATCAAATGGGTACATCGCAGTACTAGAATCACAGACAAAAAACAAGTAGTTACCTTTTGTGTAACCTACCTTTACCTTTCATATTTCCGGTTCAGTAATCGATTAGCATCAATTCGCGGTTCGCACAAACAAACACACTCAATACACTTATAATGAATCTAATCTTAAGGACACTTTTTTATTTTCTTCACCATTATATGGCACATCCTGGGAATTGTTAAAATAGCTCCATAATACAAATTCAAAACTGCAGAATATATCCATATACTCATACCTCAAACGTTTAAGGTTGACAATAAATAATTATAGAGTCCCGGTGACAAAGGAGAACAACACAAAAAAAAAATCCGAATAATATATCGAGTGGAACAAAATACCATCGACAAGGAGCGAACACGGTTGATCCTATTCTTCAAAATATATATCCTGCGTTGTGTGTTCTGTGCTCAGTGCCTTGTATATTCAATCCTCCCGATGAAATGCTAATCTATGGAAGTGTAGCGCAAGTGAGATTTTATTCCTTTTGAAAATCGAAACCGTATATTTTCTGATTTTGCTTCGTTTTTTTTTTTTTTTTATTTGTCTGTGCCGTTCTGTTCCTTTTTGTCAAATTGGATTGACTATTATAAAGGTGGAGAAGAACCACTCTAGGAATCTAGGAAGAAGGACTCAATATACAGAAAAAAAGTGAAATCCTTTGATGAAATAAAAATAAAGAATCAAAGGAGAAAAGTTTTGAGATTTTTTTTTGTGTAGGTTTGGAGGTACCATGCGTTGCGCTACCTCTTCTTCTATGATGATGAC
Organism: Meliscaeva auricollis; assembly: GCA_948107695.1. NCBI lineage: Eukaryota > Metazoa > Arthropoda > Insecta > Diptera > Syrphidae > Meliscaeva > Meliscaeva auricollis. The sequence continues at coordinate 25,884,217 of OX403619.1, read as the reverse complement.
AATTTGTTTCTACCCTTCGATATTTCTTCCATTTTTTTTTTTGTGTACTCGTCTTACGAGAGTATTATTATTATTATTTGTTTAAGAATGCAAAAGGATTTTGTCACCACGACTATTAATGGTGTAGACTCTTAGAGAGTGCTATAGAAAAGTATAGGGTGAATCTAGAGGAACGCGCGTTATAATGGAACTGATACCACTGACGGAGCCTTATGCAAAGGTATTATTGGTTTTAATATACATATTATAACGGTATGCAAAGGATACAAAAAAAAACAACCACTCTTTAAGTCAAAGGATTTATGTACTTTGTGGAACTTAATTGATCGAAAAATATTGGGTTACGGCTACGCACAGCAAAATTGTTGAAAAAAAGGCTTAAGTTTCTGATTACAAGGTGCAATTTATTACTTCTTTCAGAGGTAAATGGGAAGAAGTTATTGATATCAAAAGAAAATGTCGCATAGAACAGTGAATTTACCTTAACAAGACAAGAAATTCTTGGATCCTAAAAGCTAGAAACGAAATAAATTGATTCAACAGTTTACCACCATGACAACCGAATTCCGAAGCAACTGTTTCGCCAATTTAAACCAAGGAAATGACTACCAGTAGTCTCTAAAGGTTTCCAATAGGTACCAATATTTTCCGATTATATCACAGGGACAGGCTCTTGAACCTTTTGCTATCATCTCGACAGTAAGACAGTCACTATTTTTCATCACAATACAATGAAAATTCCCTTGAAAATTACTCCGAAAAGCCACTCCTTTCTTTAAAAAGACATAAAATCTCAAGAAAAAACAACACAATTTCTCATATAAATAAAAACAAAGCTTAAATAATTTCCTTTAGTCGTTGAACTTTATCAAATGACTAACAAATTAATAACAATAACACTAAAGAGCTGCTCTATAGTACCTGCCATAGCTAATGAAGCTATCACCCAAGTGACTTCCAGCACAGCACACAATCCTTCCTATATACAAGAGTGTTACTTATAAAGCAAAGCTAAAATGAAAAGGTTAACCATCATACATACCTACCACTCTCTTTCTTGATTTCAAGACTTCGTGCAGCTTGGTGCCGCACATTCAGCCAGCCAGAGTGAATGTTTATTGGAAAATTTTCTACAAAAGACGAAGTACTGAAGAAAAAAACAAAATTATCGTTGAAGTAAAATGCCTTACTAATTGCCACCTGCCTTTGAGGCACAAAACAAGCCTTACTTTCATACCACACGATTCCAAATGCGGGGCTGGCTGTCCTGATGTAGCCTTACTTACTGACTGGTTGTGTATGGCGCTAATACATTGTAGCATGGTTGTGAAGGAAATTGATAAAAGTGTGATTATAGGGCGGAATGACTAACTCTGGGTATAAAAATATACCTAACCTCTGCAAGAATATGGATGATTGGTTGAGGCTTGAGGAGAAGAGCAACCGAACTCATCACAAACCGTTAGATAATAATTTTTCAGTATTAATTTTATGTTGTGATCATAGTTGTTGTGAAAAGTGTTATTTAGCATCGATTAAAAATTATGGAAAATTTAAATTATATTAAAAACGTATTTACTTACTCAAGCAAGATGGAATTCTTGTACAATAAATTGAATGATGTAATGAATCGGGATAGTTTTGAATATCGAGTTGAAAGCAGTGGCAACGGGTCGTTATGTTGTATTCCAAAATTCTGTATGACCATCCATAACTCTGTATCTGAATAAAAAATTCTGTATGAACATAATTCTGTATTCCATTATTCTGCTTTTCTATTATTCTGTATTTCAAAATTCTGCAAATCCATTCTGCTTTTAGAAATTTTGTGATTCCAAATCTCTACATTAAAACTCACAGTTTTATAACAGTTTTTTTTTCATTGCCTGTTGGGCAAAATTTACTCAATTAACAAATTAAGTAACACTCTCTTAAATAGTATTGTAGACTAACCTTCGTTTTTTAAGGAAACGTTTAAGTTAAAGTTTTTTCCAAATAGTGGTTTCTGATAATTCGAACGGGAAAAACCTCCGAAAAAGTATGGTTTTGTTTAGCATTCCAAAAACAGTTTCATTTTGTTAATAAGTTTAATAACAGCAAATAGTTGTAGATTTAATAACTAAAATTTCAATTTGACTAAAAAAGTTGTGAAAATTACAGCAAAATTTGTAGTTTCTATATCTTTATGCAAAAAGTTGCAAAAATTTCAACGAAATGCTGTTGTTTTCTTTTTTCCGATTTAATTTCTACAGCAAGTGTTTTGATTTATACAATTTGGTGATAGATTTCAAAACACAACCCGGTTTTAGTCAAATTAAATATATAAAACCATCGACACACAATTTATCCTTTCCTTTATTGGATTTTAACAATTTAATATTGACCATTATTCTGACTTCTCTTTATATCACTTCTCTTAAAATCACGATTACCTAACTCTTAACGGAGAGGTCCGTTACGATAGAATTGGAAACTATACTTTAAGGCTCTACAAATGAAAATATAAAAAATCTGTAGGTACTCCAAAATTCTGTAAATGATTTGATAACAGTTTTTCTTTTATCATTTACAGAATTTTAGAATACAAAAATTTAAAATACAGAATTTTAAAATACGGAATTTTGGAATACAGAATTTTAGAATCCGAATTTTCGCACATACAGAATTTTGACCCCAACCCGACAGCAGTGTTTAACAAAATCGTACCAAAGTTGGTAAATATTATTTATTAATGTCTGTGAAGTTAGCACTACCACTTTCAAATTTGAAAAAAGTAATGATGCAATTAATTGTCGTGAATTTGTCGTAAATTTGTCGTGAAAAAAAAAAATTTGTCGCGCCTCGTGTTTTTAAAACTAACCCCTGGTAGTGCTAACTTGACGGTCAAGTTAGCACTACCACCCCTGGAAAAGTGTTAAAACGACGATAAATACAAAAACTGGGTATGCAATTAATTGTCGTGAATTTGTCGCTGAAAAGTGGCATACTCAAAAAAATTCTAAATTTTTTTTTTTTTTTAAATAACCCCTGGTAGTGCTAACTTGACACACTACCAACCCTCGAAAACTGTTAAAACAAGCTTAAATTTGAAGAAAAAGAACGTCATTAATTGTCGTGATTTTGTCGTAGATAGATGGCGCTATCAAAAATTTTGTCCCGCCCATATTTTGGAAAATACGCCCCTAAACTGAATATTCTAAAATTAACACTACCCAACGTACAATTCTGCTTTAAATTACCAATTTCCTATAAATTTTGCTATAATCGATTGGTCCTACATAATTTATAGCACGCTATGCTATAACAAAAATTTGTCGCGCCTTTATTTTAGAAATAACCCCCATATAGGTGCATTTTAGAAACCTAGCACTACCATATGAAATTTTTTTGTTTGTTTGGTTTTTTGTCATAAATTTGCTATAAACAATTGTCGCTCGACGTCAATCATCATAAAATAATTTGTCGCGCCCTTACTTTAGAAACAACGCCCCCTCAACTGAATTACCTTAAAAAAACACCTTCAAACATTATCATATCTAAAATTTTTACAATTATAAATGATTCAGTTTCATTAACATTATCATCTATCACATCACTATTATTAAAAAGTACAGTATTAAATAGGATAGCAAAACATTAAAAGGGATGTTGAACAACTTAAATCATTACATTCCCACTACATACCTAGATTCAATAAAATTGTGAATGATAATTGAAAAAAAAATAAAACTACCTACCTTATCGAATTCTTATTACAAATCAAATTCTTCTTGCCAATTCATGCGGAACACCGATGTCTAGAACAAATCAATTGAAACATTATCTAAGACAAGCAAAAATTGTGGGTCCAAAATATCAAAAAAAAAAAAAGTAGAATTATTCTAAAACTACCTACTACCTACCAACTTAAAGAAAACCAACATCTGTCTGTTGTGGTCGCGCAATACTCTGTTCACGAGCCACCATTCGCCAATCATCAGCCAACAACAAGAACAACACCAACAAAATCAACCTCCTCCTCACCAATGCTAACCTAATTCTTCATTTTTCGAAAACCTCATATCAATTCCGCCAGCATCCGGACGAAAATTGCCCTCTAATCGTCATGACCTACCTAACGAAACATTCAAAACACCAGCAAACACACCAAAACATCTAATCAATGTCAATCACAGCGTTTCATGCATGACTCCCCAGGGTATTATTTTCCAAAAACTCTGGAACTTCTCTCTCCATCACTTGAATCACTAACAACAACAACAACAATAACAGAAACGGCTCCATAGACATGGGTACACCACAAAATATAATAGGTAATTTTGCAAAACATTATAGACAGAGAAGGAGGGGTGGGGGGGGGGGGAAAGGAGACGTCGAAAATTGTGAATCCAGAGAAAAAAAAAGATACTTCTTTGGCTCCGAATCAAATCAGGCGCGAACAACAAAATCGATCGAAGGAACCTGTAAATGGCACAATTACATCCCAGTTTGAGCCAACTTAGCGGTGGCATACCTACAACCTCTAACTTGGATATACTCGTACTTTGCCTTTGGTTAGATTTCTTTGATTTCATCTATGTGCGCAAACTATTTCTAGAGCAACAAGGCATCATCATCCAAATGGTTAACTTGGACTTGTTTTTTTTTTTTTTTCAAAATCATCTACCCACAAGATACTTTTTGGAATATAATAAGTAGGTTTATATAGAATTTGTGCCCCACTGACTGGATGTTGGCGTATGGAAACAAGATTAACAGCCAACTTAACTCCGCAAGTCATGCACCCAGATCTAATTTTTTCCCGTACCTATACTTTAACTCTCTGGTGGCGGTACGGAATTGAAATTGGCCATAAGACGTACCTACAGTGGGGCAGTTGTTGTAGATTTTCAATCATAAGTTGTGGTGCCTAAATTTTGTTTAAGCACATTCGAAACTATTATCGCTATTATTAAAGCAACCTACGATGGATGCAAATGTCACGTTTTACATAGAGGAAGGTTGTCGGATGAATTCGAAGTCCATTGTGGAGTCAGGCAGGGTTGCATACTGTCGCCAATACTTTTCCTGTTAGTAATAAGTGATGTGCTACGTGAAGCCTTGTTAAACGGAAATAGTGGAATCCAATGGAGTCTGACATCCTAATACATCTGGACTACGCGGACGACAGACGTATGCTTACTCTCTCATAGGATCATGGATCTCCATTAAATGACAACAAGGGTGAAGGGAGAAGGGGCTGAAAATTAGCACGGCAAAAACAAAACTGATCAGTCTCGGAAGTAACTCATCCGTTCAAGTCAATATTTCTGGATAACCGGTAGAGAAAGTAGAAGACTTTCAATATCTTGGGAGTTTTGTCTCTATCAAAGGCGGAACCGAACAAGATGTCGACAGCCTGCAGGCATGTCGACAGGCTGCTTTCGGAATGCTGTCCAAAATATGGAGAAATAATTCTATAAGCTTAAAGACCAAGCTGAGACTGTTCCGCTCCAATGTTGAATCCGTGCTTCAGCACTTGGAAAATCTTAACAACTGTCACAAGCAAGCTGCAATCGTTCGTGAATAGGTGTCTACGAAACATCTTAGGGATTTTTTAGCCCAACCATATTTCTAATGAAGAACTTCATAGAAAAACGGGTCAAGAATCCATTGACAGTACTATTCGCAAAAGTAAGTGGCAGTGGATTGGCCATACGCTTCGAAAAGGCAACGATTGCATTGCTGGCCAAGCGATGTAATGGAACCCACTTACACAGGCAGGTAGAGGGTCGGGTCGGCCCAGAAGCACATGGCGCAGGACAGTCGAAAGTGAATCTTCACAGCTGGGGAAGAGTTGGAGAGAACTACGTTATATTTCCAGAAACCGTACACGATGGCGCGTCGGAGTAGTGGAGGCCTTATGCCCCTTAAGGGGATCACAACGGACTTTTTAAGGTCTGAGGACCTAAGTTAGTAAGTAAGTAAACTATTATCTCCAGTATCTATTCTAGTGCTGCCTAATAGCACTGGATTTTGAGTGACACTCACTTTGAAATCGATTTTTGTTGTTTTTTCCTTAATTTTTCTCAGAATCTCCATTAACAAAACTTTAATTTAAATGTCTTTGCAATTTTTAAGCTACATATAAGAGCAAGTTCGTGCGATCCAGTCGTGCATTTTATTATTAAAATTTTTGTGTCTGCTTTTGTTAGTAGGGTCATACTTTTGGTATGAAAGAAATGTTTGTAAAAATTCTACTAACGGTACCTCCCATAGAACCGTTTTCTTGATTTTTGACATTCACTTAAACCACTGAACCAATTTTGATGAATTTTTTATACGGAAGCTCCTTAAAAATTTTAAAATAATTTGATATACAAAAATTTAAGGGAGTTTTGTATTTTCTTAAATTTTTCCAAAATTAGACAACACTTTTTAACATAAATTTTATTGTATTCAACTGAAATGAAATTGAACCATTAAATTTTGGCAAAAACATTGCCCTGAAAAAGTAATTAATGTGATAAAATAAGTTTGATTTTTTTTAATATTATTTTTTTCCTAAAATTCAAGTTTGAGTCACAGTTTTTCAAAAACCAAAAAAAAAAATCTTTTGAATATGTAAAATGGGGGTTGCCATTAAACTCCCCCATTATTCGGTGGGCGTTTCGTATGGGTATTTTTTATGATTATACTTCTATTAGCTTTTCTATTTATTTTTCCAGTTTTGACAAATTTCAGTCCCACTGTTAGACAGCATCCACAATATTCTTCAAAGAAATATTGAGAAGACAGAAAATATTTCACACCTGATTGGATTTCTCTTTGTCTTGCATCTTGTGGCTATCTGAATAAAAATATAACCAAATCGAATTTTAAAGAACAAACGTTCAGACAAGACGTGTTGCATATTGCAAACACAGTCTTTTGAAAAAAAAAATGTCGATATTTCGAACAAAAAATAGTAAAAAGTCCTAAAATCGATTTTTTTAAATTCTGCAAATATGCATCATTTTTTGTAGGTCTAGGCTGTATCCTCAAAAGTCAAGGGTAGGCTATCTTCTAAACTTTGCGGACTCTCCTATTGGATATCCTTCAAACAAAAGAAAGAATAAAAGTTTGCACCCAATTTAAGTCCCATCATAAATGAAACAAACTTATTCGAATTTCGAACAACATCAGTGAGTTCTCCTTTGTATCCTGCGTCATCGTTATCATTCACAAATGTTTTATTCCTTTTTTGTTTGTTGTTCCTTCAAGAGAGTATATATTTTTTGAGGTTTTCAAGACCGAAACGAACGACACGGTGAAGATAACGACGACGACGACGTCTGTGGCAAGGATACTTTGCATATCCGACAGGTGTTCCACTTTAAAAGAAGCGAAGAAAAAGAAACCCATTAAAGAAATCCCTAACAAGATGGCAACGACTCCACTTATACCCTAGCCGCTTTTTTTTCTCCTAATTCCTTCAAAATCTTAACAAAGATGTGCGAAACGAATTTGGACAGATGGAGCTGATTGGTTGGCAGTCTCGTGTATGTATGGTATACTTATGTTGGGATGAATGCAATTCTGCAGTTGCTGGGTTGCACTGATGTTACTTGGCGTGGCTAACAATTTAATTCGATCGATTCTCACACCTTTGGGGCTGATTACATGGCATCCAATTAACGCACCGTCAAGAACTTTAGCGGAACCGCATGTCCTCTTGGTTATTTCTTCTTTTCTTTTTCTTTTTTTGTTGCATTAAAAAAATTATTATTAATCCCAGAGCAAGGATCAGAATTTGTTTTTCACACTTCTTCTTGAGTTGTGTTCTTGTTTGTTACATTGTTGAAAGGATGAATTGAATTTAAGATTACTTTTTTTCTTTACCTACTCTTGTGTTGCTGTTGGATTGTTTGAGGAGAATTCGATCTAACGGCAATATTTAAGAAGAAACGTGTCATATAAGTGAATACTAACTGAAATGGACAAGAAGGATGTTTTTTTCCGTTTACTTTTGAGACAAGCCTATGAAATTTGAATGCTTCAAAAAAAAAAAAAAAAAAACAAAAAAACTCGAATCATTGTTAAGGGACTTTTAATTTTCAGAAAGAAAGGCTGAACTGATTGGATTTGCATGGGTTGTTGATTGGATTTTGTCGGTCGATGAATTTTTACTTACCCAACAAGAATTGAAATGTCTTTTGAGTTTGCAATGTTTGAAGAACAAATAACGTGTTTTCCATCTTCGAACATGGACTTGTTCAATTTTCTTACCCTTGTCAAGCAAAAATAAATAAAACTGATAACCGGATACCACGAACTTGATCTCAGACAGCTTAAAGTTGCTTGGAGTATACTAAAGCCTTTTATTTCAAATTATTTAAAATTAGGTACAAGAGATTTCCGAATCCCATTTGGAGTTTGAAAAAACTGCATCAATTATTCAATTTTTCGTTAAGTTATATCTATTAAACTGAATGTCATTGGGAGATCATTTCAATGTCAAAACAAGCTAATTTGTACGTTGAATTCATTGAGATCAAAACAAAGGCAGCATTACTACTCTTAGTGCTTATAATAGTCATTTTTATTTAAATTCTTATTTTCAGTGCAACATACGGTAATTTTTTTCGAAAACCCCCTTCCAATAGTGTTTCAGCGATAAAATTTGACATGAACATTGAAGATGTCATGACAAACACAAAAAACAAAAGAGTGCATCGAAATATTTTGGTTTGAAGGTTTTTTTTTTAAGGGAGAAATAAGGCTGTGCAACCAGTACCAAAACACTTGTTAAATTATTGGTACTTTAAAAAAAAATGGTAGATATATACATTAGAATCAAAAATAAAAACACACTACATGCATATCATTAGTCAAAGGGTACTTTTTTTTTTAAATTATACTCATTAAAGGTTCGATTTTTTCAAGTTTTAGCTATAATATGGCAAATTTTGGTAAAATGCCCTAGACGAGTTTTTTGAGTGTCAAATTGCATTATTTTAACTCAGGGTAGTACAAAATGAGATGATTTGACACTTAAATAACCCTTCTTTGGATATTTCATGAAATTTAAAAAGCAGACAATTTTGTTGAATTTCTTTGAATTTTGATGAAACTTTTTTCAAGTTTGTGAAGGATTGTATTGCATTTACAGATATGTGTGACATATCAAATTAAAGGTTATTTAATCGTGACGCTCAATAAAGTTGAATCATAGTTTTCGGAGGCTTATGAAGTGTCGTGAAAATAAATAAAATGCACGACTGGGTCGCACGTACTTGCTCCTATAGATAAAGTTACTATTTATGCTAAGCCTTTTTAATTAAAAATTTGTAATTGCAGTTTTAGAAAAAAAAAAAAAATAAAAAAAAAATATAAAATTCGATTTTAATATGACTAAAACAGATTCTTAAATGAATTAAAACTGAAAACAAAGAATGCAGTCTGATTTCTTCTTTAATGATACCTACATTTTTAGAAAAAAAAATTTGAAACTCTTTAAAGCCATTTTCTAAAAAAACTGTTTTTTCTATATAAAATTTTGCAAAGACTTTTATTAAAAAAAATTGGTATGCCATTTTTAAGATATTATTTTTTATCAGATGTGACTTAGTTTTGAAAAAAAAATATTGAATAGTTTTCGAAAAAATGATTTTTTTAAAAATAAAATTTAAATTTTTTTTTTAAATCCAAAAAAATAATTTTTGAAATTTTGTTTACTAAATATTATTACGGCAACTTAAAAGCATCCATGTAAAAAAAATGGTTGAAATTGATTGAGTCATGAAGAAGAAAATCAGAATTAAAAAAAAACGGTTCTGTGGCAGGTACCGTTAATAACAGTTTTTGAAAAAAATGGTTCTCATTTAAAGATAGACCTTACCTAAAGAAATGACCATGATTTTTTAAATCAAAATCGTATTAACCATTTTTGAGAAAAATGAGTTTTTCGAAAACCGGTATATGACAGGTACCGTTATTTGGGGTCCGAAAAAAAAATTCAAAAAAACGTCTGGGGATAGTCTCCAAAAAACGCCACATACCAAGTTTGAAGTAAATCGACGCATCCGTTTCGGCTGTGGTCTCTGATACATACAGACAGACAGACAGGCAGAATTGTCTGAACCACTTTTTTCTCATTCTCTATCATCGTAATGTCATGTTTGATTGTTTTCTCAACTTTTTTTTTTGTACGAATGCATAACTTGGTACCCATATCGCAAGTAAAAACTCTTTTTAACTTTATCTCGGCTCACAGACTTCAGAAAATTGTGAAATTTTATACAAAAATGTATTAAAATAATATTCAATGGCTGTGTAAATTTCAAGTTAAAAAATCTAAAGATAAAAAAAAAATACCGTTGTAATCGGTCAAAAAAGCTTGTTTAAAAATCTAATTTCTTCTCACATGTATAGACAACACATAAGTCTAAAAGCAGTTTTGACAAAATATTTTTTACATTATTCCCTGATTTTTAAAACTTTAAAAATGTATGGGTTTTTTAAAGCTCAAAAAAAACCGTTATGGAGCAATTTGAATATAATCCGTAAAAATGCCTATTTTTTTGTATTATCTTTCAAAAGTTTTTCAAGAAACTATCAACTTTATCCACAGTAAGATCAAATCAACACTGACATGATTTTCTATGTACACTTATCCGAAAGATTCAACACATATCATTATAAGTTTTTAGCAGTCTTCCTGCAGTCCGTTCAATCTATAAATTAATTAACAAAAAAATATCCTAAAATGTAGCAAAAAATCTTCGCTTAAAAAGTGTTTCTCCTTGTTAAATTGTATTCCTGCTGGACTAATTCGAAAAAGAATGATACAAATGCAATTCAATTATAGATTACACCATAGACCAGGTGCTCAATGCTTTTCCATCATCGCATAAAAGCTGAGATCAGCAGTGATTAGCCTCCTTCAGTAATTTACCGTCGCGAAAGTCAATCAATATATTTTTTTGTTGTTTTGCTATGACAAAACCAAATTTGGTATGAATTCTGTCCGGCGAACGAGGACGAACTGGCATGACAATAAAATTCCTTTAAAAAACGCAACTAAATATGATTATAGAGATTGGAATTCCTCGCATCACACGCCATAAAGGTGCGCGCTTTCAAGAAACAGATAACTCGGATTCCTATTCGCTTTCTATGGCTAGACAGAACAATCCGGAATAGAACTTGTGCTCCAAGGTACCATATTATAGCTTCTGGCTGTGGCGGTGAAGTATTAACAAAAAAAAAAAAAAACTAAAGTTGACCACATTGCAAGAGGTGCATAAATTTCCACACACAATTCTGTCATTTTTTTTTTATTTTCTTCTTGTTTTCGTTCGTTATTGTTGCTTTAGACTGGAACTGTTTCTACTTTTCAAATCTCTTTTTATTGAAGCTGGCGGATGGACATCAACAAACACATTGGTTGCACAGAGCTAAAATATGTATTCTCTGGTTGTTAGATTTAAACGAACAGAACTGGAATTGACATAGCATCACGCAAGTGGATGTGGCCAGGGTTGTTATATAAACTATGTGGTTTATTGAAAATAATATTTATAAGAATTGATCAAGTATTCAATTTATACTTGTATAAAGTTTGTCTTCAAGAGTTACATTTACGTTTACGATCTTAGGTAAAAGTATTCATCATAAAATTAGAGTAAATCTTTCCAGGCACATCATATTTTTTCTTAAAAATTACAAATTCGAAAACTTCCACACTATCTTTAACATTAACGAATGATTAAGTTGTTCTACGAACGTTTACGTGTGTTAAATGAATCCTAAAAATTATTATTATATTATTGTAAAATGTATAACAACCCTGGACATAATGCTTAAGTTTTTACCTTTAATCCATGGAAGGTCCTTGTTGATGCTCGCATTGAAGAAAAAAAAAAACAAGTCATAGTTTTCTTGGCAATAAAAAATGAAATACTCAATCTAAGATGTTCATCTTGATTTAATTTACTACGCTATAAAAGTGAGTAAAAAATAGTGAGTGAGGCAAGTGAATCGGATAATTTTTTTGCCGTTCTTTGTTCTTAATTTCTATTTCTTTCAGTCATTGAATTGTGAGTTCGACTTTTAAGTTGACGAATTGAAGTAAGTTTTTGATGCAAACAAATGGGTATCAATATTGGTTTGGTTTATATCGACTTTAGTCCAGATCCATTAATTTCAATACTAAAAGCTAATACTGAAGTAAAATTACAAAAAAAAAAATCATGTTACATTAGCAAACTAGCAAACCACTGATACTTTCGTGTGCTGAACCAAATGTTTTAAAAATATAATTTAGTCGCAAAACAGAGTGCTTTTTTTTTACAAAATCCTGCTTAGCAGAAAAGATAAGCTGAAGCTAAACTTTATTGAAGAGAAAGAGAAGAAGATCCAGCCACGAACATTATGAGCTGTACCAAGTTAGTTGCGAATACTTCTAAGAAACTCTAAGCACGTAGATTATAGCATATTATGCTCGACCTCATAGAACAGAAGAATTGTATCGGAATCCCCAATGTTTAGGAACGAATTACAGCTTTAACGAACAGGCCACCTAGTGGATGGTAAGCAAATTGCATAATTTGCAGGTTAGGTATAATGTTGGTACAAGTAAAATTGGGATAAGAAATTCCAATAACCACTTTTTAGCGCTATTTTGATACTTGTCATAAGACTTCTTGTAATCCAAATTGTTTGTAGAATTGTTCAATTGGTTCTGGCTTAAGAAGAAAAAAAACCCTGATCACTGATGAATGCACTCAGAGAAATAATATTTTTATTTTCGTTTGCAACTAACGAATATCCTTTGAATTAAATGAAAATCATTTGCCGGAAAGTTAATTATAATCCCCGCAAAAGTTCTTCATTCGTATCAACTGTATTATATTTGATCCAAATTGTTATTCTATTTCAGTAAAAGTGATGCAAAACAACCCATTTGCTTGTAGCTCAATTTTTTTAAGTTCATTGTGGCAAACGAAAATGTTTCCCACATCTTCGTTTACTCGAAAACTCTATTGTTTGCAGCAAACGAATAAATAGTTTGCGAAGAACCTCTCCAGAAAGTAGTTTGTTGCAAAGAACTTCACTTTTAGTCTAAATATACAATTCATACAGCAAATGACTGCAATAAACCAATTTTAATAATAATTGAAACGATGTTTGTGGTGTTCATATGCATTTTATGGTGAATGAAAGTTATCAATTTCGTAGCGCAATAGCAACAGCCTTTGTTCGAAATAAGGAGGTCGCCGGTTCAAATCACAGGTGTTACGCTGAATTTTTTCAATAGTTATAAAAGGTGATTTTTTAAGAGGCTTATAACTTAAAAAAAAAAAATAAAAAAACACAAAAAATTCGAAAAAATTAATGAAATATTTATTTGAATCGATAGTTTGAACCTTGCAATTTAATGTTTAAAGATAATTTCATGCAAATGTTGACCGCGGCTGCATCTCAGGTAGCCCATCCGCTGAGTCCAATTTTGGCATACTCTTTCACACATATCGGCCGGTATCTCAAGAATTAATGCATGGATGTTGGCTTCCAGTGCCCCACAAAAAATAATCTAATGGTGTCAAATCACACGATCTAGGCGGCCAATTGACCGGCCCGAAACGTGAAATTAACTGTTCACCAAACTCGCCTCGCAATTGCGCCATTGTTTCGCGTGCTGTGTGGCATGTGGCACCGTCGTCTTGTTGAAACCACATATCATGCAAGTCAAGAACTTCCATTTCGGGCAAAAAAAAGTTTGTTATCATCGCTCGGTAGCGTTCACCATTGACAGTAACGCTGCGATTCGCATTATCTTTGAAGAAATATGGCCCAATAATGCCGCCGGCCCATAAACCGCACCAAACAGTGGCTTTTTCGGGATGCATTAGTAGCTGTTGCAATGCTTCTGGCTGATCTTCACTCCAAATGCGACAATTTTGCTTATTTACGTACCCATTCAACCAAAAATGAGCCTCATCGCTGAACACAATTTTTCGATAAAAAAGCGGATCCTCGGCCAGCTTTCCAAGAGCCCATTCACCAAAAATTCGGCGTTGTGGTAGGTCGGCTGGCTTTAGTTCTTGCACCAGCTGTATCTTAAAAGGCTTTACGCCCAAATCCTTCCGCAAAATTTTCCACGTAGTGCTGTAACAAAGGCCTAACTGCTGGGAACGGCCGGCGCCGAATCGACATTTCGCGGTCTTCTGTCACACTAGCTGATACGGCCGCAATATTTTCTTCACTACGCACAGTACGTAAACGTGTTGGTGGTTTAATGTCCAACAAAGTAAATTTGGTGCGAAATTTGGTCACAATCTTCCGAATAGACTGCTCAGAAGGTCGAGAATGCCGACCATAAAATGGAAGCAGCGCGCGATGAACATTTCGAACCGAGCACGAATTTTGATCGTAAAATTCAATAATTTGCAAGCGCTGTTCATTTGTAAGACGATCCATGGTTAAATTGCAAACCAAACTGAAGCTGTTTGACAGTGACACAAGGTACCAAAACCAAACTAGCTAAAAAATCACCTGTTTGTTTCACTGAATCGAATTTAAGAGTTTGCTGCAAACAAAGTTAAAGTGGAATAAATTCCGAGATTTTCAGCAAACTTTTCAATTTTGAGAAAAATTAGTTTCCTACGATTTCAGTTTTCCGAAATTCCATGCCTATAAGAATGGTTTTTTTTTTAGAATCGTGAACTGCTACTCTCAAAAAATCAAATATCTATCCAAATTTCATCTTGTACTCCCTGCCTTAATCCAAAAATTTGAATGCAAATTTGAAGAGAAAACTATTTGAGCTCCATAATGAAAAAAAAAACTTCAATCTTAAATGCATTTAGCCAAGAATAGTTTTCAATCAGATATAAAATGTTCAGATCGAAGGAAGACATAAGAAGGGTCTTAATGTTCTAAAAAGTTACTCTTTTCAATCCTTTTCGAACAATCAACAAAAAGAACAGCAAAAAAACAGTAAAAGAGTCATATTCCTGAAGACAAAAAAACTATATCATGTTGGTGGCTATGGTGAATACTGGATAGTCTCATTAGGTTTGCGCAGCTCACAGAGATCTCCTATCCCGCCACAGCATTTAGCCATGCAGTTTGCTACTGATGATCCATACCACATGAATATCCTGAACGAACCAACAATAACAGCAAAAAATATAAATGAAACCTGCCCAGAACCAGACCATCAAACCGCGCAGCGCATGCAATGTGTCTTGGATATGATTGCAGGAGGACAGGACCCTTCTCATATAATATACAAAGTCCAATGCAAAAACCGATGATCGATGATGATCCAAATGTCATGCATTACAATTATTCGATTGCCTTGGCAATTCGAACGCTCCTGGCTGATGATGGCAGCAAAACTCACAAAGCCCCACAGATACCAATGAAGAGCTCCACCATGGTCTGCCCCACAGACATGTACTACAGACCACTATGGGTGATTCCAGCACGAAAAGGTGATAGTGATCAGCATGGCAGCATGGTTGAGAAGTTGGGTGTTGTTTTTTTTTTTTTTTTTTTCTTGTTTTGCGCTCAATTTTATTTTATAGACGACACAGTGCTTCAGAGAGTTCGGGAGTTGTCAAGGAGATATGATGATCTTGAACTGCAGCGTGATTTGTAAGGTCATCTCGTCGGAGTCGAAATCGCCAGGCCAGTGAGTCGTGTTGTTCCTCGTATTTAGTGTTTATGTTTAGGTTTTTTTTTTTTTTTTTATTTTTGTTGTTGTTCATTTTAGTTATTGTTATTCATTGGTCCATGTCTGGAGTTTGTGTTTATCTGATTTTGTGCTGAATCTGGACAAGCGAAAGAAAAAGTGCATTTTGTTGGGTATGAGTTCTTGGAATTCTCGTTTATGGAAAAGATTCAAGAAAAAAAAAATAAAAACAACAAAAACTATTTGGGTACCAGTTAATGTTGCAAAAAATATTTAAATATAAATGACAGGAGTAGGAATGAAAAGTAAAAAAGAAAAGAAGAAAAATAAAAAATAAATAAACAATTGGTGCAAAAAATTTATACGCGCATCAGCCCTCAATACTTTCTCAAACATTGAAGAGAGTTGCTGGGAGCCGATTCTAGTTTTGTGAATAAATAAATTGATTAAAAATTGTCACATTCGCTATTTAGTATTAAATATGGTTAATAAATTTAATTTTTCCTACTATTCTTAGTCTAAGTAGAAGTATTTGTTTTCATGTCTTCATCTAGACATTCATACTTCCAAATTGTTCCGTAAATGAAATTAATTCATTATGAAGGTTTCAGACATTTCTTCACTCAACGAGAATCGCATTTATGAGTGAAAAGTGAAAAGCTTTTCGTTTCATTTTTTCACAAAACTTAAATCTGCCCCCTGAATTCAGCTATTCGAAAATAATGCAAAGTTTTAGGTACCTACTAAGAAAAACTTTATATGATAAGTGTGCAGTTATAAAAACCAAACAAACGTATGGTTTTTGAAGTTTAAAATTGTGCCCCAAATTAAGTCTGAAGTTGGCGCTCAATTTTGTTTTATTGAACGTGGCTTACAATTTAGGTAAAAAAAAACCTACAAAATATGGCAAAATAGTTTGAAGTCACAAAAAAATTTATGACGTCAAATTTTCAAGATAATTTTACACGAAAATATGAAATTACTTAAGAAAACATGACGTCATAGATTTGTTTTGATTTCATATTCGAATTAAGCATTAAGTCCAAAATCCTTTAGAAAAACATATTTTGGTGAAACGGAAAAAATTATAAGTAGTGAGTTTTACTGAACATTTGTAATAGTCAATTTTTTTACTGATAATTACGAAATTGCTTATGACAAAGAAAAAACCAAAAAAGGTTAAAAAATAAATTGCACTACTGGATCGCACGTACTTGCTCCTGTAGATAGAGTTACTAAATATGCTTAGTCTTTTTAATTAAAAATTTGTAAATGCAGTTTTAGAAAAATAAATTTAAAACGCATAAAATTAGATTTTTAAATAAATAAAACAGTTTCTTAAATGAATTTACCCTCAAAACAAAGTAGGCTTTGATTTCTTCTATAATGATACATTTTTAGAAAAAATATTTTGAAAATCCTTAGAGCTGTTTTAAAAAAAAACTATTTTTTCTATATAAAATTTTGCAAGGACTTTTATAAAAAAAAATGCTACACCATTTTTAAGACATTTATCAACATCTAAAAACTAAATCTTAAAAAAAAAAATTGAGCAGGTATCTAAAAAATGATTTTTCCAAAAAAAAATTCAAACTAAACATTATTAAAATGATTGAGCCATCAAGGAGAAAATCAGAATTAAAAAAAACTGTTCCTTCTCAGGTACCGTTAATACCGGTTTTTGAAAAAAATGGTTTTCATTTAAAGATCGCCTTATCCATGATTTGAGGAACCATTTTGAGAAAATTGACTTTTTTTAAAACCGGTATATGACCGGTATGGTACTGTTAATTTTGGTAAAAAAAAGGTCTGAGGATAGTTTCCAAAAAAACGCTACATACCAAGTTTGAAGTAAATCAACACATCCGTTAAGGCTGTGGATTCTGATACATCCGATAGATGGACAGACAGACAGACAGAATTGTCGGACCCACTTTTTTTAGAACAAAATTAACAGTAATTTATTCTTAAACGAATTTAACGATTTTGATTAAAATTTGTAATGTACTGCAATTTACAAGGTCGTTGCGATAAAATAATAAAATAAATAGAATCAATTTTTTTTTCTTCTAATATTCTCGTAAGCGAGCGAGTATGGAATGCGATGAATTTTTATATGAAAAGTTATCAACAATCTTAAAAATATTTCATATAAATTTTTTTTTGGATTTTTAAAAAATATTTCAAAATTTTATTTGTGAAAAATCGGTTTTTATGTTTGCAACAATTCTACTAACGGTATCTCCCATAGAATAGCTGTTTTTTTTCATTTTTGACTTTCTCTTAAACGACTCAACCAATTTTGATGATTTGTTTTTGTATGGAAGGTCCTTTACAATATCAAAGTTATTTGATATCAAAACTTTAAAAAACGTAATTTTTGGATTTTTAAAAAATCTTTAAAATTTTTTGAAGAACCAATTTTTCGAAAACGGGTCATTGTATTTTTTTAAATTTTGGTTATAGATGTGCAATAATATCATCTTGAAAAAAGCATACCAACTTAATTTTTAAACAAGGTTTGAGAATTTTTGTATATAAAAAATGAATTTTTTTTTAAAACGGCTCTAACGATTTTCAATTTTTTTTTTTTTCTAAAAATGGCATTAAATGGCATATTTTATTTGGAGCTCGAAATAGTTTAAGAAATTGTTTATGGCATTTTGGTAATGAATTAAATTTTTTTTGTATTTCTTATAAAATATTTTTTTTTTAAAAAACTTTATATAAGAAGCTTAAACATCCACAGCAACTTTGACCTTAAGAGTCGTGCATTTTATTTATATTTTGTGTACGAAAACAGAAAATTCTATTAATGTTTGTTTAAAAATCCGTTACAAACTTGTTTTTCTAAATTTGCCTTCCGAAAATATTATTGCCCCCTTTTCAAATGCCAAACTGAAGTTCCACCTTTGCATGCTGCATTTCAAACCTAAAACTGCACATCCTAGCTGAACAAGAAAAGAATTTAAAAAAAAAAACACTTAACTGGTTCAGTGACAAACGGCTGTGTTCCAAAAAAAAATATACATCTTATCGCACAAAAGTCTCTTGACTGCATGGTAATCTACATGCAAATCTTCTCAACCTCATTTATCTTTTAGCCCAATTTCTTCTTCGACAAAATGCACTCTCTGTTGTTTTTTTTTGTCCTCCATACTTCACCATCAGTGTATGTGTATAATATGTGTGAATGTGTGTGTATTTGTGTATGAATGAATTTTACAACCCAATTTCCAACGCCTTGCATTTAATGTTCACCAAACGAGTTACCCATTCATTATAGCCCCCGACAACTTGCATTATTCCTCTGCACTCTTTAGCGAAGCTAATTCAAGCTAAAAGTCCTTTTCATATATGCAAAAGAAAGACAGAATGAAAAAAAATTGTCGTTACGGAAAAATGCAACAGTAGCTTCTGCACTAGAGAGCTCGCATGTATGTAGGTATAGGAAAGGAAAACGAAAAAGAAAAAAAAAATACAAAACGACCACCCTTTTCGACCCAACACAACACATCCTTTTGTTTGTCTCAAAAGAGTCACCACATAATATCCACTATGCTCCTAGTCTACAGTGCTTCTTGTGGGATAACCGCATAGATAGTTCCTTTTTAACATTTCTTACATTTAAAGTAGCTAAGGAATATTGGCCCATTTAGTTGGTTAAACTTGCTCATAAATAGCTGAAAACACTCTTCCCAGAATTACTAACCTTCTAGAATATTCTTTAAGTGTTAGTACCGCGGCATGTCTCATTCTTATTTCTTTAACTCAATTTTGTGTAAGTCAATTAAAGATCGCACCATAATCTTGAATCACAAAGTCACTTGGTCGAAAAGATTGTCACCAAATAACGGGTGATTTTTTAGCTGGTTTGGTTTTGGCAACACTGGTTTTGACAGATGACGTGTGTTTAGTTCTTTGTGTCACTGTCTAACAGCTTCAGTTTGGTTTGCAATTTAACCATGGATCGTCTTACAAATGAACAGCGCTTGCAAATTATTGAATTTTACTATCAAAATTCGTGCTCGACCTGTCGATTCGGCGCCGTTCCCAGCAGTTAGGCCTTTGTTACAGCACTACGTGGAAAATTTTGCTGAAGGATTTGGGCGTAAAGCCTTTTAAGATACAGCTGGTGCAAGAACTAAAGCCAGCCGACCTACCACAACGCCGAATTTTTGGTGAATGGGCTCTTGGAAAGCTGGCCGAGGATACGCTTTTTTATCGAAAAATTGTGTTCAGCGATGAGGCTTATTTTTGGTTGAATGGGTACGTTAATAAGGAAAATTGCCGCATTTGGAGTGAAAATCAGCCAGAAGCATTGCAACAGCTACCAATGCATCCCGAAAAAGCCACTGTTTGGTGCGGTTTATGGGCCGGCGGCATTATTGGGCCATATTTCTTCAAAGATGATGCGAATCGCAGCGTTACTGTCAATGGTGAACGCTACCGAGCGATGATAACAAACTTTTTTTTGCCCGAAATGGAAGTTCTTGACTTGCATGATATGTGGTTTCAACAAGACGGTGCCACATGCCACACAGCACGCGAAACAATGGCGCAATTGCGAGGCGAGTTTGGTGAACAGTTAATTTCACGTTTCGGGCCGGTCAATTGGCCGCCTAGATCGTGCGATTTGACACCATTAGATTATTTTTTGTGGGGGTATGTCAAGGCTAATGTCTATAGGGACAAGCCCGTTTCGATTGACGCACTGGATGCCAACATCCATGCATTCATTCGTGAGATACCGGCCGATATTTTTACTGTGAATCATGACTCATAAACTGAAACAAAAATGTAAAATCGTTCGAAATCAGTTCGATTGTTCGATAGTGCAATTTCATATGAAAATGATAGCAAAATAGATGTCCACAGAAAAAGTCACAAAAATTTGATAGTCAAATACGTCAACTATCAAAAATCATCTTACACTATTCTAGCCTTGTTGTACATCAATTGTAGCAAATTTTGTCTTCTTTACCTGAAAAAGACTGATGCTTATCTAAAAAAAACATCACCTTTTACGAAGTTAACTTCAACAATTAGTCAATTACAAAAAAAAATGCATTTCAGTGATAAAAAAGAGAAAGATTGGTTAAGTAAAAACAAGCAAGAATTGACATTTATAACGTTGCAAGGAAATGCTTAAGGTAACTTCTGACCGAACTTGAGTTTCGATTTCACTTGAGGGAATCCTCAAAAAATCCCTAAGAAAAATCTCGACTTGAAGGACGACTATAAACTCCACATTAAAAGAACAAATCGCTTATGACAAACGAAAAAAATTCCCAAACGACAATTTCGGTTTCAAAACAATTTTTTAATTTTTTGGCTTCGTTTGCAGGAAATTGGTAAAATTGTTTCGGTAAAACACTGTCTGATACTCGCTTACGAAGCGAGTATCTTGTCTGCTACGAAGTGTATAACTTATGATTAGCGCAGAACGCATACAAACAAAATAAGGAAACGAATTGTTTGCATCAAAGGACTTTTTGTTTGTTGGAAAAGAATTCTCGATTTCAACTTTGTTTGCAGCAAACTCTTAATTTTGTTTTGGGTTAAACACTTTATGCCAACGACTAAATAAAAAAGAAGTTGAGCGTTACACTAGTCATTTAACCTGCGACCTCTCGCTTTCGAAGCAAGGCATTACGCCAGAAACAAAATAACTTTTCTTAAGCTTAGAATTCATATGAACACCAAAAACATGGAGTCAGTTATTAAGAAAATTAAAAAACTTCTTCCAATCATTTGGTGCAAATGAATTGTATATTTACACTAATAATGAAGTTCTTTGCAAGAGAAACAACTTTCTGGCAAGTTTCTTCGCAAGCTATTCATTCGATTCCTGCAAACAATAGAATTTTCTAGTAAACGTAAAATTGCTTAGACATAGGAAGTATTTTCGTTTGCAGCAATCAACTCATGAAAATGAGTGTCAAACATTATGTTTGCTGTAATATAAAGGGTTTTCCAATAAGAGGTGTTATTTTGATATTCAAAGAAAAACCGCATTTTTGGAGATAAATGATCGGATGTTTATTCATTCATTATAAAGAGGAAGGTATGCCGTTAATAATGGAACACAACATCAGCCAAATGGCCGCCAAGACCACGCTTACAGGACCATATCCTTTTCATGAAATTTTCCATAACCAAATCGCAAAGTGGCTGCCCTATGTCCTCGATAGCCTCACGAATTTCATCTTTGAGGTCTTGAATCGACGCTGGGCTGTTGGTTTAGACCTTATCTTTCACGTGGCCCCAAAGGAAGAAGTCGCAAGGTGTTAAATCACAAGATCTCGGTGGCCAATTGTGATCACCTCTTCGAGAGATAACACGGTCCGGAAACTTTTCCCGTAAAAGATCGATGGTTTCATTGCTTGTGTGGCACGTAGCGCCGTCTTGTTGAAAGTAAACGTTGTCCAGATCAATACCATCCAATTCAGGCCATAAAAAATCATTAATCATCTCTCGATAGCGCAATCCATTGACCGTAACTGTTGCTCCAGTCTCATTTTCGAAAAAGTAAGGTCCAATGACCCCGCGGGACCATAAACCACACCAAACAGTCACGCGTTGAGGATGGAGAGGCTTTTCAACAATAAATCTTGGGTTTTCCGAGCCCCAGATGCGACAGTTTTGCTTGTTGACGTAGCCTCCGAGGTGGAAATGTTCCTCATCAGTCAAGATGATTTTTCGATGAAATTCCGGTTCATTTTCATGCAAAGACACGACGTTGTTGATGATCAGCCGGCTTGAGTTCTTGTGTTAACTGAACTTTATAAGCCTTAAGACCCAAGTCTTTATGCAAAATACGGTGTAATGACGTTTGTGGAATGCCTAATTCCAAAGAACGACGAGGAATGGACAAACCTGGGTTTTCTTCAACACTTTGGGCTACAATAGCAATATTCTCAGTTGTTCTTGAGCGACGTGCACGGGTTTTATTCTTCACATCACTAACTTGTCCCAACAGCTTGAATTTGTCCACCAATTTCTGTATTGCGGTCCGACAAGGTGCTTCACGACGACCCAAAAATGTTTTAGTTTTACGAACCGTCTCTGCCAAATTTTCTCCATTTTTATAGTGAATTTTAATAATTTCAATGCCTTGTTGAAGCGTGTATTGTTCCATTTTATTAATAGCGTAGTTTCTACTCATCAAATGTCAAAAAATGACAGCTTCAAAAGTGACAGCTACCGAAATAGCGGGCTATTCAAAATAACACCTCTTATTGGAAAACCCTTTACAATTTGGGTCAAATGTAATACAGTTGCTTCGAACGAAAAACTACTGCGGCGATTGTATTAACTTTCCAGCAAATGATATTCATTTAATTCAAAGGATATTCGTTCGTCAGAAACAAATAAAATTATGTTATTTCTCTGAGTGCACCTTTAGAAAACTCACAAAATTGCTAGCTGTGGGGTTCAAGAGAACAAAATATTTTTCAACTAAAAATGCAAATCTTGCAATCAGTGCACAGCCGCTTCAAACAGTGGGTGTCAATAGAGGCTTTCTATCACCGAACTCATGTATTTCCAATTAAATTTTGAAGTAAGTCATAAGAATCCTTTAGAATTTTTTGACTCCTAGAGACTGAAGTACCTATACGAAAGTTTATTAACTGATTCTTTGAGAAAATAAAGAAGGATGACATACAGTTTTTTTTTTTAATAAAAGAAACAGAATTACTCATGAAGCACTTACATGTCCTTAAGAAAGAACTTTTTATGGCAACAATATCTAATGTCTATGGAAAGAAAAATGCTTTTTATAGTACTTCTTCGTGGGTGCTAATGAAAATCGTGCATACAAAAAGGATGTGCAACCAAACAGAAACAACAATCCATCTAATCTTGCCGTTTGCTAGAGACCAATTTAAAATTGAAAGAAGGATAATGAAAAGCCAAGTTGCATACAGAAGCAGTCAGGATTAAAAAGGAGGCAGGGCAATGACAATGCATTTGTATGTATAGATTTTTTTTTTTTTTTGTTGCTTGCATCCATCTACAACTAGGAGGCAATTTTATAGTTCCTTTACACCAACTTGGGTGATGCTAGCGACACATTATAAGGATTAAGATGATGCAAAAGGATGTTTGAAATGGTATACGAGTAGGTATAAGAAAAGTTGCTATATTGCCGATAAAAAACAAAATGCAAAAAGGATCTCTAAAGAAAAGAAACTTCTTTAAGCCTTATTCAGATGCTTATTCTGTGTGTAAGGAGGGATAACTGGATGCATACCGGGTTGGGGGGTGTGTGTGTGTGGTATTTTGTTTGTGTGAAGAGGGAAACGATTTATGGATCCTGCAGGAAGGATACTTTTGTTCGACAAAAGCCGCCCGTTTAATTGCATTTGCGATTATATTTCATGGGGATTAAACGTTGTTGGGTGGTTTGGTTATAAGAGAGTATAAGGCGAGAGAGACGAGAAGGACGACGAATGGGCTTGCAATTTTGGGATGTGCAATGAAATAGAAAGAAGATTTTTTTTTTTTGTGTAGGTATTCTTTTTTAGTATGGTTTGAGCTGAAACTGGTTGAGAAACTGGGTCAGTAGCTGCAAGGACATTCATAAAGCCAGCCCAGAAGCATAATGGTTAAAACTGAATTCTAATTGAAAATCAGCAGGATGCTGCTGCTGTTGGAACTCACCATCACACTTCACTTTTAAAGGAAAGTATTTATAAAGAAGGAGCTCTGTGCATTACACCAGGAAAGGGTGTTACTAGGTCCATATAGCAGTGATGCTATACAACACGACCAAAAAAGTAGGAGCTCCAATTGTGTTGTATGCGGTTCCTGCAGCCGATGACGACGATGATGACGACGACGAACGACAGACGCGGACAGGACGAAACGACGATGACGATGACGATAAAGCTGGCAAAAGTAAAGCATTTCTTCGACTGTGTGCGTGCGTGTGTTTAATTTAAGCCAAATGAAGTGGAACGAAATTGGAACAGTGCGCTATTTTAGTGGTCGGTGGTAGACTGGTGTAGAGCTATTATAATGGAACCCAGCTTTAAAGGATGAAATTTTAATTTAAACTATTGTTTTCGTTTTGGGAAGGCAAACACCAGTACATACCTACATTTGGTGTGTGGCTATGGAGTGGATTTAACAAAGTTCTGGTGAATAAGTGCGGTAGCGTAGCGTAGCGTACCTACCTACACCATAATAAAGATGCATTTCATTGGGAATTTAATTAATTACGAAGTACGCAAAAGAGAATTCTAATCTATTTATAAGCTTTGATTGTTTTGCAAGTATATTCTAGTGCAGTAAGGTAGGTATTTTGAAATTAATGTTTTAAGGGCGCAATTGGAATATAGGTCGAATGTAATACTCGTAGCTGCATATTTCAATTGCTTTACTCGGTGAGGATTATTATGTTCGTATACTTTGATAGAAAAATACAATGCGGTTGTAATGTTGTGTTTACTTGCTCTAAAGCACTTTTTCATTCAGCATTTCGTTTTTGAACCTGATGCTTGTGCACTGTGCAGTTCTCAGTCTCTTAAGAATTATTTTTGGAGTCCGTTCAAAACAGCCTTGAGGGCTAAAATCATGAAGGTGGAAAATTTTATGTCCATAGGCTTTTTTTTTTAAATCACAATTAAAATTTACTTCTTACGTCCAGTGCGAATAATTTTTTGAAAAAATAAATAAATTATTAGCAGGATATGGATGGACAAAATGATGGGATAATTAATTAAAATGGAATATGTATGTTTTTGTTTTATTCCATCTAATAAAGCCGGAAAATCATTCCGGGAACGCTTCCATATCTCAAAAACTGAAATTCAATTGACAAAAAAATAAACATTAAAATCAATTAAATTTAGCTACCTGTAATCTTAACATTACTAAGGCAAAATTTTTATTATAAGATTCTCACGTGCGTCAGAAAATAAAATGCACGACTGGATCGCACCAACTTGCTCTTGTAGCTCAAAGTAATAATATATTCGTTAGTCATTGAAAAATTCAGTTTTTGGTATTTTTCATATTGGAACAAAAAAATTATCAAAAAAAATATTTTTTTTTTATCTAATTTTTTTAACAACATTTTTTTGAAAAATTAAATAAATAATACTTTTCAAAATCGTAAAAAGAACCTGCTACCAAATTTTAAACGAAATCGCTTGAGCCAGTAACAATATTTACGGAAATAACTTAAATTTATGGAAAATTAATGTTCGTAATATTTACGTTATTCGAATTTTTTGAGAAAAGCTAAAAACGCAGGATTGTTACAATCACTTATTGCATAGTGTACAACAAGTTTAATCTTAATCGTTAGAGCCGTTCTCATGAAAAATCCAATAACTCAAAACCGTTAAATGGGAGGTATTCGTTATAATCGAGATATTCAAAAACAAAAAAAAACCTTAGAAATTACAAAAAAGTAATCTGTACCAAATTTCAAGCAAATCCGTCAACCCGTTTAGGCCGTGGCTCTCTGTACAGATGGACGCACAGACGAACAGACGCACCGACCGACCATCATCGTAATGTTGGTTCTGATTAACACCTCGAAATTTTTATTTACACGAAAATAATACTTGCCCTATAGAGCAAGTAAAAATGAGAAGATTCATTATTTTTTAATTATAAAAGCTGTCCGAATGAATGTGTCTGACTTTAGTTAAAGTGACAAAATATCATTCTTTTATTCATATAACGTGCAGATGGCGCTACAAATAGTCTTTCCCGTATGTCATGAAATTAATTTATTGTTGAGTTAATACTTTTCTGTATTAATAATCAAATGGAAGTAGTAATTGAAATTAAATTTGATATATAAGAAGAGTACATCAGTGAGAGTCATTTCGGGAACGCCTATTTTGGTAAGGATAACGATAAAAAATATATTATTTCAATGATGTTATGTTGCAAAATTAAGACCACTTTAATAAAACAAAAAAAAAAAAATACTCCGTTTGCTTCTGTTAGAAATAAAATAAACGATCCGGGAACGCTTTTGATCTATGATTGATTTACCTATAAAGTATTCTTGAAATAAATCTGCATATATTTGGTATTATAGACAAACCGGTAATGAAGTCAAAATTTTATAATAAAGGGATATAATAATTTATACAGTTTTTAGAAAACCATACAAATATTAACAAACAAAAAAAAAAACAAAGAAAGAAAAAGGAGAAAATAGTGATAAAAATTCTCTCTTAATAAAACAAAAATGAAAAAAATTGTTGCACATGGTCGATATATACCAAGAGTTTTGTTCCGTTTTCGCTTGTAATTTGTTTCTCTGGTATTAGTGAAAATAATTTTTTGATTGAAAGCCCTTTTCCCAAAAAAAAAAAATACCGGGAAATTTGTTTCCCCATATATTTCCCGAAATATAATATACCCAATAATTATAAGACCACGCCATCGATTATTAAAGTTAAGGTTATTAAATAATGCTAATATATTCTGAATTTAATTTTTTCAAAATTTTCGCTAAAAAATACCAAAAAATTGAGAAAATCGAAAAAAATTCAATATGGTTGACTCTGACCGCTCATAAC
This sequence comes from Meliscaeva auricollis, assembly GCA_948107695.1. Classification (NCBI taxonomy): domain Eukaryota; kingdom Metazoa; phylum Arthropoda; class Insecta; order Diptera; family Syrphidae; genus Meliscaeva; species Meliscaeva auricollis. The sequence goes on along the minus strand of OX403619.1, from coordinate 25,857,004 downwards.
TAAATACTACGCAAAACAATTTCTTTTGAAAATAATGTGTTTTTAAAACCAAAAACCTTTTTTTCAAAGAGAACATTTTTTTCATTGTTTTTACAAAATTCAACCAAGCTCATTGTTGAAAAAGGAGTGCATAGCTCGAATATTATCAAAAATTTACGGTTAATCGTTACTCTGGCATTTTTACTTGCGATATAGGTAATTACATATGTGAAGTTATGCATTCGTACAAAAAAGAAGTTGCGATAACAATTAAACATGACATTACGATGATAGAGAATGAGAAAAAAGTGGGTCCGACAATTCTGTCTGTCTGCCTTTCGGTCTGTATGTCTGTCTGTCTGTATGTATCGGAAGCCAAAGTCTAAACGGATAGGCCGATTTACTTCAAACATGGTATGTGGCGTTTTTTGGAGACAATCCCCAGACGTTTTTTGAATTTTTTTTATTTTACCAAAAATAACGGTAGGTACCTGTCATATACCGGTTTCAAAAAAAGTCATTTTTCTGAAAAATTGTTCGTTCGATTTCAAAAAATCATGGTCATTTCTCTTGAAATGAAAACCATTTTTTCAAAAACCGTTATTAACAGTACCTCCCATAGAACCGTTTTTTTTTATATCTGATTTTCTCCTTCATTACTCAATCATTTTCAGTCATTTTTTTTTAAATGAATGCTTTTCTTTTAAGTTGCCATAATGATATTTAATAAAAAACAATTCGAAAATTATTTTTTTTTTTTTGATTTTTAAAAAAAGTTTGAAATTTTTTTTTGAAAAATAATTTTTTCAATATTTTTTTTTTCAAAACTCAGTTTTTAGATGTTGATAAATAATATTTTAAAAATGGCGTACCAATTTTTTTTTGTAAAAGTCCTTGCAAAATTTTATATAGAAAAAATAGTTTTTTTAGAAAACGGCTGTAACGATTTTCAATTTTTTTTTTCTAAAAATGTATCATTATAGAAGAATTGAATCAGATTGCATACTTCGTTTTCAGGTTAAATTCATTTAAGAAGCTGTTTTAGTCATTTGAAAATCGAATTTTATGCTTTTTTGATTTTTTTTCTAAAACTGCATTTACAATTTTTTTAATTAAAAAGGCTTAGCATATTTAGAAACTTTATCTATAAGAGCAAATACGTGCGACCCAGTCGTGCATTTTATTTTTAATGCACTAAATCCTTGAAATCGAAAAGAATTTTCGGTCAATCGTGATTCGGTCAAATTGGGTTTTCAGTCAAATGTAACGATCCTCAATCGAAATCGCCAATATCAGTCTAAAAAAAATTTCTTCCTTCAATTTTAAAACTTAATTCACAGTACCTACTTGTTATTTTAACTCATCGTCCTTGTGCAACTCGTGAAGAAAAGGAAGACCTCCTCTCATTTAGATTATATAATTTTCTTTTGTGAACCAATCAAATGCCTAACTCCGCTGACCCTAAATCTCAGTTCAAGAAATAAATTTTTTTTATAGAAAATCCTTGAATCCTTGAAAAACACAAAAAATTCAACCAAAAAAATAAAAAAAAAATTAAAAACGACTTTATACTACTTTAATAGCAATCTCACGCTTATTTCTTAATCACTCCCTTGATGCCCATAAAAATGTCACACAACTTAATTCTTTTGAGTCACAATTATTGATGAGGCTCATTTAATTTCCCTTGATAGTATCTCCCATTAGTCTGTGCCTTCACTCCTGGTTAAGTCCACTCCTTAAAGAATTTGATAGAAAAAAAAAAAAAAAATGCCACCCAAAATGGCAGAAAAAGGTAAAATCTATTGAGAAAGTCCATCGAAAGGATAACAACAAGAAAATAAAGAAAACCGATTTTTCGATCACAACATGTCACAACAGTAAAAAAAAAAAATTAAAAAAAAACATAAAAAACCCACAATACATTGTTCATTGTCCTTTTGATGTATCTTTGTGTGTATTATGTTGGTATGGCTGCTTCTGGTCCTTGGTGTTGTTTAGGTTGATTAATGAACGGATGTCCTACAATTTAGCACCTTTACCTTTACCTTAATCACTTTTCTTATTCTCTATCGTCGTTGGCCATCGTCATCGTCGTCGCTTCGCTTCGTATAGTTTTTTTGGTCGTGTCGTCGTCCTGGTCAAAGACTTTCTTTAAAGAATTTTTCTGCATTTAGTTTGATTTTGTTTTCCCATTTCGCGTCCCTGAAGTCAAGTCAAGGAGCACCTGGGAAAACGATCAACAATAGAAATAAATTGAAAATATTTAACCGCAACGTTGCAAGGACCTTATACACAGAGAAAAATATTTTATTGTATTTTTAAATTTTTATTTTAGAAAATCACATAGGTACCTAAGTACTGTATGACAGGTGTGACGTTAAAAACGTCATAGTGACGCATACTAACAGAATCGCAAAGTTGCAAGGACCTATTTGACAGAAAAATTGTTTTTTTTTTATACTAAGGCCACAAACTGTAGAATTAGTGTGACGTTTTAAATGTCATAGTGAAGTAAAATGATGACATATCACTGACAGACGTGCTCAAAGTTTGGAAATTACAGATTTTCTTAATGACAAAATGATTGAATTATTATTTTTATAATTTTTCTGTTAAATGAAAACAAAAGGTTCGGAATATCACAAAAACTTCAATGTGTTTCATATGAAAACTTGAGTATTTTATTCAGTGTACTCATGCAATTCCCACAAACTGGACATAGAATCTTTGATTGGAAAGAGGCATGAGGTAGAGAACATAGGGCACCAAGAAGGCTTGGAATTTTCAACAGTTTGTTTCTCTTTTTTTGTCTTTCTCATACATTGTCGGTCATACATATCTTCAAAAAAAAAAACTTCAATCTTCCTGTTATTGCTACTACCTATAGTCCTTCTGTTGGTGCTCCTGTGGTCTCTACAAGGTATTGCCAAATCCAGGTGCGATTTTGAAGTTAACAATGTCATAGCTAGGAATAACCTCTGTGTGTGCTCTCTATGCTCTAAGGATGGGAGTGAACAAGGATAATGTGGAGAATTAGTTACCGTTTGCTGGATTTGTAGAAAAAAAAAGACAACACCACTACAAAACATCACTAGATAAAAACGCTATTCTGGGAATGCAATTGGAATTTCTACATGAGGTCAATGGACAGAAGTTGGGAGTCCTGCTGATTGTTTTTTTTTTTGTCTCTCTTTTTCTTTTTTGATGTTTCTTATTGTGGTTGATTTTCTTTAAGAAAATTACTGTGGTTTTCTATGACCATCAGAGAAGAAAACACAGTTGAGGAGCAAATTGGTCAGTTTTCATCTTGTGTTTCGTTTGGCTGCCAAATGACAGTTATATTGTTTGGAAAAGACAATTGCTTGCAAGGACTTCTCGATTTCAATTTGTTTGAGTTTTTTTTGTTGTCATTTGTATTTTATTTCATTTAACATTGAAGAGCATACAATACTTTTGACTAATTTTTGTTGGTTTAAGGCTTTTGTTATTGAATATTTCGCAAGGTAGCCTGTTGTTAAGAAGACCACCATGATGGTAGTGGTGTTCGAAAGAATTTATAGATGGATTAGATTTTGTTTTGATGATTTATTTGATTAAATAGAATAGAATAGTATAGACCAGTAAAACCATTATATATTCTTGATAACATTAAAAAATATCTTATTCGAATCGGGCGTCGGCGTGCGTCGTTTGGCAAAGATGAGGCCAGTTATAGAAAAATATAGCAAAAATCATAAAAACCATTATTACTAGACATCGAAGCGAAAATGAGAAAACTACCTCATAAATTTATCGCATTAGAATGACCCCAGAAACTCATGGCTTTCGTCTGCGGCGTCAATGTCAAAAATGCTTGACATTTTCAGAAAACACTCAATAAAAAACCTTATTTACTGTTGGTATTGGTTAGCTGGACTTGAAACTTTGTGGGAATTTTGTCAGTGTATTTAGCTATAAAAGTCACAATCAACATTTGTCATTTTATGTAATTTAACCGTTATTTGTTTAAAAGTTCATAAAAATCCCTTTTTTTTATGTTTTTTCAATTTATTGTCAGAGAAAAAAAAAATATGTACGTTAAAGTTACAAAAATATCTTATAGGAAATTTGCTCTAGTTTTCAAAACTGTCTTTAAATTTAATTTACAATAATTGGTTGCAGAGAAATTGATGTTTGAAAACAGAAACGTCATTTTCTACTCAAACACCAATAAACGGATTAAAAAAAATCGTATCAAAATTCTAAAAATTAAAAATTAAAGCTGAAAACATAGGCTTTTCGGACTTTATAAAAATTTAGTTCAAAAAAATTTGTTTTAAAAGTGGCATTGAAAAACAAAACAAAACAAAATTTAAAATTTTTGGTTTTGAGCTTTTCCTTATGACTACGTGATAACGGTGGTCTTTAAAAATAGTTTAGTAAAAAAATGAAAACAAGAATATCTGAAGTTTCAAGTTCTTTTTGATTTGTCTCAATACGACCATTTTTCACTTAAATAATTTTTTTTTATCCTTCCAATTTTTCCACAGGTGTATAATACAGTTATTCATGAGAATCATGAAACAACGCAGGACACCGAGAAAAAAACTTGTAATGTGACGAAAAAAGTGAGAAAAAAGTGTGGAATACCTCAGAAAGAAAGGTATGATGTCGTGAATAAAATGCGAAAGATATCACAGTAAAAAGCGTGGTATTTAACAGTTCTTTCACCACTCCAGTATTCTGCACTTTTATCCACGATATTCCGCGCTATTCGGTGGTATTTTGCATATCTTTCAGCGACTTCTCACACTTTTTTCCACGTATTTCCTCGTTTTCTCTTTGAAGTTCATCGTTTTTTACTCTTATGCTTTTTTTCGTGGTACTTAGAACTTTTTTCCACGGTTTTTCGCACTTTTAACAGCAGTAGTCCGTAGTATTTCCACAGCTTTTTACGATCCTTACTGAGACTTTCCACGTTTTTTCCCATGGTACTAAGCAACTCTTTTCAAGACTTTTCTTGCTAATCTCTGATCTGATCGTGATCTTCCACCAGTATTACGCACTTTTTTAATACTTATTCTGCTATTCGGAAGGAAGACAAATCAAACAAATGAGAGAGCATTGAAATCAGTCAGATAGATGGCGCTATCAAAAAATTGTCCCGCCCATATTTTGGAAAATACGCCCCCTACATTGAATAATCTAAAATTAACACTACCAAACGCACAATTCTGCTTTAAATTACCAATTTCCTATAAATTTTGCTAAAATCGATTGTCCCTACATAATTTATAGCACGCTATGCTATAACAAAAATTTGTCGCGCCTTTAATTTAGAAATAACACCCATATAGGTGCATTTTAGAAACCTAGCACTACCATATAAAATTTTTTTTTGTTTGTTTGGTTTTTTGCTATAAATTTGCTATAAACAATTGTCACTCGACGTCTAGAACAAAGTTGCATCATAAAATAATTTATTGCGCCCTTACTTTAGAAACAACGCCCCCTCAACTGAATTACCTTAAAAAAACACTATCAAACACTATCATATGTAAAAGTTTTCTCCTAATTGCGTTTTTGCTATAAATTTTGCCAATTTAGTGACAATTAGAATTTTTTTGAGTATGCCACTTTTCAGCGACAAATTCACGACAGTTAATTGCATAGCCAGTTTTTGTATTTATTGTCTCATTAATACTTTTGGAGGAGTGGTAGTGCTAACTTGACCGTCAAGTTAGCACTACCAGGGGTTAGTTTTAAAAAACGAGGCGCGACAAATTTTTTTTTTCACGACAAATTCACGACAATTAATTGCATCATAACTTTTTTGAAATTTGAAAGTGGTAGTGCTAACTTGACAGAATCAAATGTCATTGTTTTGATATTTCAATGATCTTCCAAGTACAATTCGTAAAAAAAATAACTAGCATTGCAATATTGATGAACTTTTTTAAAGGTGGGTGCTAAACAGGCTTACAAGCGCAGGGTCAAAACCTAATTGCTCTAAGCTTCTGATACTATAAGACTTTGGTATGACTATTGTGCTTTCGAACATCAAAAAATTAACCTTTCAAATTTAAATTTAATTCAATGTAAAAAAATGCATTAAAAATGACCTTTAAGTAGGTGCCTACCTATTTGAAGATGCAACAATTTAAACAAGCTATTTTATGCTTACTATTTTCCTAACTATATAACAATCTTGTATTTCCTTATAAAAATGCTTTCCCATCATAAAATATTTCTTTAAAAAACATAAAGTTTGGCTGTTAAATTTGACCCCTGGCATATCAATCACTAGAAAAAGTCGTAAATTTTACCCGCCCGATTTCCATTTTCAAAATTCAAGTGTTAATGAGTGATAAACGCTTCAAAAGTCGAATACCTCTTAACTTTAAGAAGCAGGGAGACATTGTTTTTTTTTTAGGAAAATATTAAAAAAAAAATAAAAATAATGACTCTGTCTATACCACTTTTTTTTCTCCTAAAATTCACCCTAATTTCCCGTACCATTTTTTGGTCTATAAATTATTTCTCCATGTCAATTAGTTAGAGCAAGGTGTGGATTGGGTAGGTTTTTTTTTTATTTTTCTCAAAAAACACACAACACAAAAAGATATAGAAAAGGAGGCCCAAAATCATAACGTTCTACTTCGGCGAATCTAAACTATCTAAGTTGCCTGTCAAAATAGTTAGTTATTGTCAAAATGAAAAAAAAACAAAAAAAAAACAACTGGACATGGGTTTAAAAATTTAAAAATTTACAAGGCCATTAGAGTTGGTCATGCGTATGAAGGCTCGCAACACAATTATTAAAAAATGTTCCAGTCTGCGAGGTCTAAAGGTATTTTTTTTTGGTGGTTGTTGCAGGCGGGTTGGGCTATGCAAATGCTTCACTTATGAATATGAAATTTCAATTGTTTAATTTTTGTTTTTTTGTTTTTTTTGGTTTTTCGGTTTCGGGACAAACGTATAAGGTCTCTGCAAGTTACATGAAAAATTTAAATAATTAAGACATTATAAACAAGAAGTGTTGATTGTTGAATGTTATGATAGTTTCCTCGATGATTTTTCTTTGGGTCCGATATTAAAGAATATTATGCATCTATATGGGATAGGATATCTGGGAGTTGTATCTACGCGGAAGCACAACAGTTCATAAATCTTTTGGTCTCTGGTGGGCAAAGTTTGTGTGTTCACAAAAATTAATTGCCCATGCAGCGGCGGCGGTGGTGATAGCGACGATGGTGGTGGCAACTATACGTACGATGATGTGGACAGCAGCAGTGGTGGCAGCGTCAGTGGAGGTCCTATCCAAAGACTTAAGACAAAAGGCGCACATTGTGGAGAGGTCTGCATTGTTCTTTGTTTGGACATGTAAAATTTATGAATATTCTCTCGAATCGGAATCAGGAGTGCAGTGAAAAGGTGGATGTTATGATAATCTTTTAAATAAAACCCAGGTGTTCTTCGGGTGGGTGATGTTGAAGCTCACCTTTAGTGTGTTTTTTTTTCTTATTTTTTGCATTTTTTTTTTTTTAGATAGTCCTCGAAGGAGAAGATCGGTTAATGGGGTTGATTGTGATGGGCTCTGGGGTTTGACTATTAAAACTTTATTTTTTTTTTTTTTTTAAGGTTCTCATTCTTTTTCGATTGATAAAATGAGATAAGCGGACAGAAGCATTGTTCTGGAAAGATATAATGGTTATTTTGTGAAGAAAATAGCCGCCTCATGGTGAAAAGAGGTGTCTAGCGCGCATGTCAAGGCATTGACTTTAGATAATTATTCTTTAAGTAATGAAAAATGCAAATTAGTACAAGAAGTTTAAATTATTTTTATCGGTTATTCAAACTAACATTCAAACAAGGGTTTGCGACATAAGTCAGATTTCGAGAGTGATTTATGTTAGAAAATATGAAAGGTAGGTAGAAAGTCTTACCTGGCAGTGCATTTAATTTGAATTCATAGCCCTTATTAGTTTTCAAAGACTATGACTAAGGAACTTTAGAACTAGAAGTGTTCCATTGATAAACTTAGAATCCACAAATGCTTTCCAGACATTTTAACGGAAGGTTTACAGATCTTAGACGTGTCCATCCATTTCGAGGAGTTGACGTAGTTTCTGGTCATTTAATTGCGGCAGCATAAAATCAGAGCTGTGTGTCCCAACGAAAAGAAATTCCGAACTGCCAAACAGAAGAATCTTGACGTTGGACTCAGCGCCCATGAAGTTGCCGAAATCTACCATAAATGGCAACAAACAGTGAAACCATCGTGACATCATTCTATATTTTATAAATGAGCCAGTAGATTCTCATAATAAATGAAGATTTTGTTTCGTAAAACAAATAAAAAGGAGGAGTGTGCCAAAGCTATGCCATCGAGCTGTTTAGATTAAAGAACATAAATATGCCTACAAACTATATCAATCCCGGAAAAAAAACTAGTGACTCGCAGAAAAAAAGTCCCAAGTAGGTGGCTTTAGGTGAGCTCCAGACGGACCTAAGCTATTGCTCTCAACTCAAAGTAAGAGGAAGCCCATAAGCTTATAGGCAGCTAATTTCTAAACTTTAAACTCGAAGTCAGTATAGGTAGTGGAGCTCAGAAAAGGAATTAAATGTGAGTAAATGTGAACTTGCGGTATAGGATTCGTAGTTTAGGATTCGTAAAAAAAAATCGAACTCGAGATAACAATCAGACATGACATTACGATGATAGAGAAAGCGAAAAAAGTGAGTCTGGAAATTCTGTCTGTCTGTCTGTCAGTTTTCTTCAAACTTGGTAGTTAAGGGTTTTTGGTGATTCTCAAGATGGAAAATTGAAATTTTTTTTTAGGACCAAAATTAACGGTACCTGCCATACAACCAATATGAAAAAACTTGATTTTCTCAAAAACAGCTTTAACGATTTTGATAAAAAAATTTATGTGTATTACAACAGACAAGATCGTACTTTTGAAATAAAAAAAATATTTTTTCAACGGTTAAAAACGGTACCTCCCATAGAGCCGTTTTTCTCTTTTTTGATTTTCTCGTAAGCGACTCCACGGATTTCGATGACAATTTTTACACAAGAGGTTCTCAACAATTTTCAAGTTATTTCTTATCAGAATTTTGAAAAAAAAAAAATTTTGGATTTTTAAAAAAAGTTTCAAAATGTTCTTTTCAAAAATCAATTTTTCGAAAACGCTTGAATGATTTTTTTCGAAATTTTTGTTTTAAATGTCCATTAATATTTTCTTAAAATTGGCATTCAAACTTTTTATTTTAAACAAAGCTTTTGAATTTTTCTACATAAAAAATTATTTTTTTCTAAAAACGGCTCTAACGATTTTCAATTTTTTTTTCTAAAAATTAATCTTTTTTAACGAAATCAAATGGCATACTTAGTTTTGAGATCAAAACAATTTTAGAAGTTATTTAAGTCATTTTAGTAATAAATTTTATGTTTTTTTTTTTTTAATTTCTTATAAAATTAAAAACTTTATATGTGAAGCGTTAGCATTGACAGCAACTTTGACCCTAAGAGCAAGTACGTGCGACGCAGTCGTGCATTTTATTAACTGTGCAAAAGGAAATTTACTCGGAACCGATATCTTTATTGGTTCCTGAGATATTTGAGAGAAAAATAATTTTTCAGCAATTTTTGGTTGGTACATTCTTTTAGTTTTTTCCGATATGGTTTTTTTAATAAATTTAATTCATTATAACGGTATTTTGTGTAGAACAAAAATTGTTTGAAGTCAATATCATTCTGAAGACATTTTTGATACAAAAATCTTTTTGTAACAACTTTTCGCAGTTCTTTGATTAACGAAAAACAAACTGCCCGTTGATTTTTTTCTTACCAAATTCTTATCATTTTTTATTCATTGGATGTAAAATAAAATTAGCCCGAATCACCAAAGTCGATATCATTATTAAGTATAAAGGTATTTGAGATGAAAGTCATTTTTCAACAACAAATTGCAGAAATAAATTCGATATACTTTATATCGACGCAAGAAAACTTAAACTCGAAATGTTTGTAGAAAACTTTGGCATCTAGAAACAACAACCATCTCACAGCTGGCTTCAGTTTTAGCTATTCGATAAGTTCGTCGATTTTAAAAACGATTTCATCCTAGAAATTCTGTTTTAAAGAAAAAAGGGAAAATAGGAAAAAATCTTTGTATTATGGAGCATTGTTCCAGAAAAATATAAATAATTGTTCATAGAAGTGCCTGAATTGTTTTAACATAAATTCTTTGGCAAAGACGGTTCGTAAAACTAAAATATTTTTGGGTCGTCGTGAAGCACCTTGTCGGACCGCAATACAGAAATTGGTGGACAAATTCGAGCTGTTGGGACAAGTTAGTGATGTGAAGAATAAAACCCGTGCACGTCGCTCAAGAACAACTGAGAATATTGCTGTTGTAGCCCAAAGTGTTGAAGAAAACCCAGGTTTGTCCATTCCTCGTCGTTCTTTGGAATTAGGCATTCCACAAACGTCATTACACCGTATTTTGCACAAAGACTTGGGTCTTAAGGCTTATAAAGTTCAGTTAACACAAGAACTCAAGCCGGCTGATCATCAACAACGTCGTGTCTTTGCATGAAAATGAACCGGAATTTCATCGAAAAATCATCTTGACTGATGAGGAACATTTCCACCTCGGAGGCTACGTCAACAAGCAAAACTGTCGCATCTGGGGCTCGGAAAACCCAAGATTTATTGTTGAAAAGCCTCTCCATCCTCAACGCGTGACTGTTTGGTGTGGTTTATGGTCCCGCGGGGTCATTGGACCTTACTTTTTCGAAAATGAGACTGGAGCAACAGTTACGGTCAATGGATTGCGCTATCGAGAGATGATTAATGATTTTTTATGGCCTGAATTGGATGGTATTGATCTGGACAACGTTTACTTTCAACAAGACGGCGCTACGTGCCACACAAGCAATGAAACCAACGATCTTTTACGGGAAAACTTTTCCGGACCGTGTTATCTCTCGAAGAGGTGATCACAATTGGCCACCGAGATCTTGTGATTTAACACCTTGCGACTTCTTCCTTTGAGGCCACGAGAAAGATAAGGTCTACGCCAACAGCCCAGCGTCGATTCAAGACCTCAAAGATGAAATTCGTGAGGCTATCGAGGACATAGGGCAGCCACTTTGCGATTTGGTTATGGAAAATTTCATGAAGAGGATATGGTCCTGTAAGCGTGGTCTTGGCGGCCATTTGGCTGATGTTGTGTTCCATTATTAACGGAATACCTTCCTCTTTATAATGAAATAAACATCCGATCATTTATCTCCAAAAATTTTTCTTTGAATATCAAAATAACACCTCTTATTGGAAAACCCTTTATAAACATTTTTTAGTTTGCGAATCTTAATTTACGTGTTACCAACTGTGTTTCGATATTCTAAATAAGTAGGTTTAGGTAGGTAATCTTGTGTGAACAGCCTTTTATTCCAACAAAAGTCCTATTAATCTCCTTGAATGACTAATTGCAAAAAAAATCACATTTCTCATTTCTTTGCGCTCATTCCCAAATCAAACCTCCCAACAGTTACATGAAAAAAAAAAAACATTTCCATTATTACGATTCGAACACAAAAAAACCAGTCAAATCTCTTGAATAATCTCGTTATCGGTAAACCAAGATTTAAATGAATCCTGACAAAAAAAAAAAACAAATCGTCAACAGCACACACACATAGGTAATACTCAGGCAGAAATAATTGGACTACATCAGATTCAATGGAAGACAGACTGCTTGAGCGGCTCACCCAAGGACAGATGGAACATTTTTTTGTATTTAATTTGCATTGGTCCGAAATTTCCAAAAAAATAATACAAATCCTTAAAATGACAGAAAATACCACTGAAAGGGACAATGCTCCATTTTGGCGCCTTTAGGCTCTAGCCGTCATAAGAAGAGTGACAGAGTAGTTTGCCAAAAATAAAATGCATTTTACTCTTACCTTACCCTGAAATGCGCGAATTCAAGGTGAATAAACTGCATCACTTCAATGCAGAACGCTGCTGTAAGGTGTGGTAGTATTGTAGGCTTTCGCTCGTGTATAACCTAGGTAATTGCTACCTTTTGCAATGTAACTAAAATTGACATACAAGACAGCGCACTGATGCAGCAATGAAACGGCAGTAGCTGTAGCAGCAGCAGAAGAAGCAGCAGCAACGCATCAGAATCACGTTGCCACAAATGCGCAAAACTTTTCGCTTTAGTTTAAGACGCCCCGTTTTCATACACTTTATCCTGATGCTAAGTTGGATTCTGGCCCATCAAGACGATATAGAGAGAGAGCGAATCTTTGCTCGACGCACTCGAAACGCTTAAATGGAGATTATAGCCCCACGGGGTAGACGCATCGGCAAAAACGCACATCCAAAACGCAGGTCGCTGCCGCGCGCAATTGCAATACTTAATCTTTCGGAATTCCTTTTTATTAGGGACTTCCACATCGACTCTCATCATCATGCAGCTAGCAGCTCTCAACTTGACTCGAACTCGACTTGACTTGACTCTTGCCAGAGGACGAAGACGAAGACGAAGACGAAGATAAAGTCGAGTTGTCTTGGTCACTTTTGTATAAGTCGTCATCATCAACATGCGGATGCACATTCATTACCTTGGAAGAAATAACGAATTACTATCAAGGGTAATCATTATCCAAAGCAGTCAGTCAGTCAGACAGCCAGGGCAGGCATTTATAGTCAGTCCGGGTAGTAGTAGTTGGCAGCCAGATTTGAGAATTTCATAAGGCGGGCAGCAGCTGATATAGTGAAGATCATCGGGAATAAAACTTCTCATGAAAAATTTCGGGATCTTGCGCATTACGGGATGCCGGAAAATTTAGGTATTGGTAGTAAATTTTTTGGGTTTTTTTTGTACCCTGGGGATATTTACGATAACAATAGGGCAAATTTTGGGGGATTAAACGAAAATATTGTCAGGAAAACACAATTTCCCTTGATACTAGACCGGAACGGGTCCAATTTTTCCAACATTCAAAATTCTGCTAACTTTGAAAACGTTTCTTTACAGCATTGACTTGGATTTGGTGAACTTCACCTTGCTGTTATCGTTCTTATGATGTATAAGGCAGTTGCTTTGGTGTATCGGTATGCCCAGTGTAAAATGGAGTGTTGTGGAACCCACAATTACAGCGCCGCCACCGCCGCCGTTGCATTCCTCATTGCACCTCGATACAATTTCAAGCAAAGTAGGCAGAGTGGGGTGGGTTCTTCCATATCTTCTATCCATGGACAATGGAAGTATCTATATATAAAACTCTGTTATGATGATGTACTGAGGCACGTCTTTTGCGGTGGTGCTTGCTCGCGCCTTGAAGCGCTACCCAAAAGATCGACGAAGCAAGATGACTTTTCTTCTTCTTCTTCTTCTTCATTTTTATTCTTCTATAGAATGGAAATGAAGAAGCGGCCTGGTTATGTTGTGTTGTGCACCTTGTAATATTCTATAGTTCGTGGCATTATCTTTGGAAGTACTTCCATATGATTGCTCTTAAAGTTGTAACTACGAATTAGCTTGCTGACTGACGATGACGATCACGATGGCTATACGACAAGGAAGAAGAAAAATGGCACCAGGTATTCAGAAACTTACTGAAGCACAGTCAGAGTTTTGCGGCTTTGGTTGTTATTCTTCTCTTTTCTTTTAATGCGATATAAGAAAAATCCGAGTGAAGGAAATAGAGGTTGTACGGTGTGGCTAATGGTTATTGAAATGTGAATGAGGTTAAGCATTGGAAGACATTACTACTGCAATTAAGGTCGACACAGAACGGTATCCACGCTTAAAGCTAGAAGATACAGCAAATAGCCTTACAAAATTAAGTGATATTAACAGACACTTGCTTTACAAATTCTTGACATATGTACTCAATACTGGAGTAAAAAGCAACTATTAAAATATACCGGCTGGCGCATGCAACTATAAAGAAGGAGGTCAACCAGTCACTACTGCAAACAAGAACCGAAGTTTCTGATGAAAGAGCAGCCCGAGAGCTCAACGGCAAAAGTGAAGAATGGATCCCACACTTCTCTGGAAGTAAAAGAGAGAGCACGAGAAGCTGGCGGTCGAGTATATTGAGCTATGCACCGGAAGGAGATGTGTTCGATAATACAATTCCAAGGCCAATTTGGAGGAAGAACATGGTAGAAGATACACAGTAAGTGCTGAGTAACTGGAAGGAACATTTTTAGACTGCTAAACGGTGAAGATATCTTCATTTCGCTGCTAATTCATTTAACCTGGACAACGATGACCAACAATTATGTCCACCTTACCTAAGTTCCTTCGTTTACAAATTGCCAAACTTAAATTGTATAAGGCTGCTGATACGGACGGCTTACAAGTCAAATTGTTCCTGCTTTTAAACCGTTCGTACCAGCAACCTTACAGGAGATAGACGTGACGTTCTGATATGTGCCTGCCAACTCCATTCATTACCGAAAAAATAATTAAATGCACAAAATAGAAGATAGAATTTCTTCGATGATAGTTAAAATAGTAGCACCAAAAAAAACGTTTAATACTGCAGAAAGAATCGTAGAATACCGCAGAATACAACAGAAAGAAGCGTTGATCATAGCGAAATACAGCGGAAAATAGCTTGAAAGTTATAAAAATATGCTATGTGCCGCGGGAAAACGCGTTTAATACCACCGGAAAAAGCGCAGAATACTGGTGAAAGATCTCGAAATGTTGGTGAAAGTTCTTGGAATTCCACAGAAACTATAATGGGAAATCATGAAAAAAGGAAATAGTACAACCGGTAAAGCATTTAATACCGCAATGGAAAGCGTCGAAAGTCACTAAAAAAGTGTGAAAACTGGTTTAAAAATGCGCGTAAGACCTTGAAAAAAATAGGGAAATACTCGTAAACGATCGAAAAATAGCATAGAAAGTGATAACAAAAGCTTAATAATAATAAAGCGTTTAAAGTTATGGAACATTATGCGTGGGGTATCGTGGAAATAGCCGTGATTACTGATGGAATTTCGTGGAATATTGCGGAAAACAGCATAGGAGATATTGAATAGAGTAGCAGGTACCGTAAATGAAAGCTTAAAATATCGTGGAAGTTCAAATTACCGAAGAAATGAACCTTAAAAAAGCTTGTAAAGTTGCGGAACCAAGTTGAAAAATAAGTGAAATACCGCGGACTATAGCGTTAAAATGTACGGAAAACCTTGGAAAATAGTATGGGAAGTCATGAAAAAACCGTTTGGTAACATAGTAAAATCCGTAAAATACTGCGGAGAAAATAAAAGGAAATAGAGGAAAACCATGGTGATAAGCTGAAAAAAATGTTAAGTACAGCAGAAAAAAGAGAAGAAAAGAGTGGAAAGTTCAGAAATAAAGGGTTAAAAGTTATAGAAATATATACAAAATACCGCGGAAAATAGTATGGGAAGCCATGGAAAACCACTTAGTACCGTGAAAGAAAGTGTAAAATACCATGAGAGAAAATCGTACAAAGTCGCACAATAAAGTGAGAATCTATGGGAAACACAACAGACTATGGCGTAAAATAGCGTAAAACACGGTCGGGCAAAAGATCGCTGAATACTGTGTAAAATAGCATGAAAAGTGATGAAAAAAACCTTTAATACCGCAGGAAAATGCGTAAAATAGCAAGGAAAAAAAAGGAAGAAAAAAAACACGGAGTAAAGCGTGGAAAGTCGAAGAGGAGAGCATCAAAAGTCATGGAAAAATATGCAAAATACTACAGACTACTGGGCAAATGCAGGGAATTCGTTGGCCAAGAGTGCCGAATACTGGTGAAAGAACAAAGAAGTTTGACACATATCATTTTTTTTCATGATAGTCCGAGCATTTATTCGTGACCCAAACATTTTTTTCACACTTTTTCCGCAACTTTTGTCGTTTTTCCTTCACTTTCTACACTTTTTACAGCAATATTGTTCCATAATTCTCACATGGTAATCTTTATGTGGCCTGCTGACGTGTCGGAAACACTTAAAACCTATTTATTGTAGTTGTGGAAAAAAGTGGTATTGAAAAGGCAAAGGCTGCTTTCGGAATGCTGTCCAAAATATGGAGAAATACTGTTATCCAATGTTGAATCCGTGCATCTGTATGGGTGAAGCACGTGGAAGATCCTAACAGCTGTCACAAGTAAGCTGCAATCGTTCGTGAATAGGTGTCTACGAAACATCTAAAGGTTTTTTTGGCCCAACCGTATTTCTAAGGAAGAACTTCATAGAAGAACGGGTCAAGAATCCATTGACAGTACTATTCGCAGACGTAAGTGGCAGTGGATTCGATTTGAAAAGGCATTGCTGGTTAAGCGATGCAAGGGAACACACTCACACAGGCAGGTAGAGGGTCGGGTCGGCCGAGAAGCACATGGCGCAGGACAGTCGAAACTGAATCTGCACAGCTGGGGAAGAGTTGGAGAGAACTACTATATATATTTCCACAAACCGTACACGATGGCGCGTAGGAGTAGTGCAGGCCCTATGGCCCTTAAGGGGAGCACAACCTACTCATCAAGTTCTGAGCACTTAAGTAGTAACGACTAATGCTTTAGTTTAGAATTTATCATTCCATTGATTATTCTACTCCAGTAACCCCAGTAACGCGAACAAAACTTTCTCAACAAAATGCTGCATTTAAGCCCGTTCTTAATGATCTTCAAAAAGTAAGCCCCCAACGTTTAATATCGCAAAGACGTTGGTTTATAATGTTATTCTATGATTTTAAATTAATTTTTTGCATGTATGATAATTATCATTTACAATACTTTTCGTCTGCTTAACTAACCATACCATCATTTCAAAAAAAAACAAAAAAAACCTCTGTAAATCCATCAAGTGCAAGCCATCACGATAAAATACCAATTCCGGCTTAATTTCAACAAATTGCATGCCACAAAGTGTTAAAGGGAAGCAAGCAATTCATCTCTCCAGCGCACACCATCACCATTCAGCCTTCAACTGTGCCAGCCAAACTCAAATCCAAACTCACATGAAAACACAACACAACACAACAACAACATACCAAACCAACCAATGATGATCATTCAAAAACCCCCTCTTTTCGCTTTAGAATTAAAATTACACCTTCAGTGAAATGATCGCAAAGCAAAAGGGAACAGATCATTCCCGGCCGGGTTGCTGCCTTCTTTCGTTAGTGCGCCACAGCCGCGTATAATTTGGCAACTTTAGATCCACTTATATCACCTCCTTGTTAGGAACTCAGAATACAGAGGGCGCATTTATGTATGAATACAAAAAACCGACTTTACCACAGTTCGACTGAAAGAATTGCACGAGAAGAGAGCCTCAAGACCTAAAGTAGATCGACTCAACGACGCTCTTCGTACTTTGTCTTCCATCATTGATGCTTGCTCGCAATCCAATGCAATTTCCCTGATAATGATAATGACTTTAGTTTTGCCCCACCATGGAATGGAAGAAGTGCCCTTAGATGGAGTTCAACTTCTTCAACAAGTGTTCCACACGATTACCGCTGGTTAGCTGGCTTTATTCCCAATATCAGCCAATCTCCTCTCTTCGAATCGTTATTATTCTTGTTCTTCATCTTGGATTCCACTTTGCTTTGAGTTTCTTTTCGTTCTTGAAGTTAGTCGACCTTAAAGGCTATGCGATGCGACGACGTTCTGGAAGATTTGGACGTGTCTTCACCATCACCACAACAAAACATGATTCATTTTAAGAATCCATCTCGTTAGGGTACAACCAGATAATTGCTCTCATTAGTCTTTAAAATGCGAATTTAAATCTCTGGTCAACTGATTATGGTCTTATACCGGCTGGTAAGTCGTAACAAGGACCTATGGTAACGCAGAGCTGAGCAGCTGTTGTTTTGATCATAATGTGTTGTCGGTCAGTGCGAAAAGCAAGTGAGTCGTATTGTTTTGTTTTGTTTTTTTTTTTTGGGGGGTACCATGATGATGATGATGAAGAGTTAAGACTTAAAGATCACATTAGCCATCAGTGATTAATCAGTGTTGGCAAAATTGTTTCGGTGTAGCCTTTGCCATTAAAAAATATCGTTAAGTCAAAGGTATTTTCTGTTAATAGTTTGGTTTATGTTTTGCAGCAGATGGTTCTGGTATTTTTGTTTTTTTGAAGACCTCAAGGCTGAAAATTATAAATTCAAATCTCTTTTAAAATAGGTTTGGTGGGGTCAAACTTTGTATATAGCCTTGTTAAATAGTTACGTTTTCGGCTATGAGTGTTAACGACTTTTGTAGGCAAAAGGTAAAATTCTTATTAACATAATTTGCCCAACAAGAGCACTCCAGAGTGTTAAAAATTAATTACATTCTTGGAAAATATGCAGACTGGTGGATGTGAACTCTTCAAAATCTTATTGCCAGTCAGTCCTCCTTTTTAACACTCAGGGTGATAACAAACATTAAAACACAGCAAACGCGCCTTCACTGAGTGAGTGTAAAAGTGTTAACCTTCGAGTATAGTTGTTAATATTAATTGAGGTTTTTCTCATTCGAATTTATGAACTGTGAGGGCAGATATTTTTGCAAGGGATTTTTATTTTTTTTTTTTTAATTTCTACAGGATTTAATGTATTTATCGGCGTCATGAGTTAATTATTTCTTTTGGTATCAGTAGCTTTAATGAACAACATCGAAATTCATTTGGAAAAAAACATTCTAGGAGTAGGATGCAGTTTTAGAAAAAAAAAAACACAAAAAAGCATAAAATTAGATTTTCAAATGACTAAAACAGCTTCTTAAATGAACCTAACCTCAAATTGAAGTATGCAATCTGATTTCTTTTACAATGATACATTTTTAGAAAACAAAAAATGAAAATCGTTGGAGCCGTTTTAAAAAAAAAAAACTATTTTTTCTATATAAAATTTCGCAAGGACTTTTATAAAAAAAATTGGTACGTCATTTGTAAGATATTATTTATGAACATCTAAAAACTACATTTTGAAAAAAAAAATTGAGTAGTTTTGGAAAAAATGATTTTGAAAGAAAAAAAAAAATTTAATTTTTTTTTAAATCCAAAAAAATTATTTTCGAAATTTTTTTATTAAATATTATTACGGCAACTTAAAAGCATCCATGTAAAAAAATGGTTGAAATTGATTGAGTCATGCAGGAGAAAATCAGAATTTAAAAAAAACGGTTCAATGGCAGGTACCGTTAATAACGGTTTTTGAAAAAAAATGGTTCTCATTCAAAGATAGACCTTACCCAAAAAAATGACCATGATTTCTTTAATCAAAATCGTAGCAACCGTTTTTGAGAAAAAAGAGTTTTTCTAAAACCGGTATATGACAGGTACCGTTATTTTTGATCAAAAAAAAATAATTCAAAAATGGTCTGGAGATATTCTGCAAAAAACGCCACATACCAAGTTTGAAGTAAATCGACCCATCCGTTTAGGCTGTGGTCTCTGATTTGATTGGATTTTTAAAAAAAGTTTGAATTTTTTTTTTTTGAAAACTGATTTTTTCGAAAATTACTCAATATTTTTTTTTTAAATTTAGTTTTTGAATGTTGATTAATAAAAGGTATCTTAAAAATGGCGTACCAATTTTGTTGCTAAATTTTATACAGAACAAATAGTTTTTTTTTAACAATTTTTAACGATTTTCAATTTTTTTCTTCTAAAAAATGTATCATTATAAAAGAAATCAAATTGCATACTTCAATTTGAGGTTAAATTCATTTAAGAAGCTGTTTTAGTCATTTGAAAATCGAATTTTATGCTTTTTTAAATTTGTTTTTTTTTTTCCAAAACTGTATTTACACATTTTTAATTAAAAAGGCTTGGCATGTATGGTTACTTTTCTATAAGAGCAAGTACGTGCGACATTTTATTTTTTCAGGACCAAAACTAAAAGTACCTGCCATATAAAAATTAAGGAAAAGTTAACTTTTTAAAAAACGGCTGTAACGATTTTGATTAAATTTTTTGTGGCTACTCTTGATAGTAGGCCCTTATTTCTGAAATAAAAGAAATGTTTGGAAAAATTCTCCTAACGGTACCTCCCATAGAACCGTTCTTTTCATTCTTGACTTTCTCTTAAACGACTGAACCAAATTTTATGATATGGAAGCTTCTTAAAAATCTTAAGATTATTTAATATCAAAATTTTCAAAAACGTAATTTTTGGATTTTTAAAAAATCTTCCACTATTTATATTTTGGAATTTTGGTTTTAGATGTGCTTTAATGTTTTGTTTAAATTGCATACCAACTTTTTTTTTAAACAAGGTTTGAGAATTTTTATGTATAAAAATTAAATCGACTCAGGTGAGCGTAACTTTTTGCTCCTGAGTCGAGTTGTAGTGACCTCAGATTTGCCCATACCTCACCACAACTCGGCTCAAGTGCAAAAAGTTACGCTCACCTGAGTCGAGTTGTCGTGAGTCGGGCTAACTTCACCCGGTCAAGTTTTTTTTTTTTGTGACGATTTTGTGTTTCAGTATAAGTTAAAAACGTTAGCAGTCAGTTTTGAAAAGCAAAGGTGTTCTTAACTAGTCAAACTTGCATCTCCCACAAAAAATAGTTGGACAAGGCTATTATGAAACAATATAAGCATGCGATTAATAACAGTTACCGAAACAAAAATCAAGCTAAAAAGATCGCTTTGACTATTTGTATTAGTAGTTTCCGTTATATACAAGTCTATCTTTTTATTAAAATGAAAATTCAGGACTTGTGTCCCATCTCCACTAAAAAATAAGACTTCTGACCCGATGTGGTGAGACACAAGTCCCAAAACCAAAATTCGGGACTAGTGCCACGAAAATATATCCCTGCACCGAAACAAATTAGTATCTTACGCTCAAGAAAATTGTTGATTTACAATACTAACTCGTACGATTGCATCCTTTTCAAAGAGAAATATATCAGTTAAATTTAAGAGCGTTAAATATAAAAGCATAGCTATAGTTCATTATTGACTTATCCATACGGATCCTGTTAATTCTTTTTTAGTTCAAAAACCCTTTTGTGTATCCTTCTTTTTACCAAAAAACAATCCAATACCACACTTTCGCAACACATATTTCACTCAAAGCAAAAACAAAAATAAAAATATTTTTACCAGCTTTAACACATCCAAATCGATTTATATTTCTACCAAAAGCAAGCCATCATTTTTTAACTCATTCCCCTTTGCCATCTATCCATTCGCAAAACATACTTTGCCATATTTCAAAGCCCTAGAACAATTTTGAATTCATTTTTGCTCCTTTTGGGTTTTTTTTTACTGTACTCCTCCAACTCTTATACCGACTTTTCTGTCTGCATCACGTCTAGCATGAAGTTGAAGTAAATTAAAAAATTCCACACTTCAGCTGTCAAAGCAAAAACTGCAACTAATGTTACATTCTCGAAACGAAGATAATTAGACGACGACGACGACGACGACGTCAATGGAGGGCGATGACGATGACTATGACGATGAATACGATGAGTTCATCCAGACGCAAGCAATTGCTGCTAACTTCCAAATGTGTTTCTCCTTGTCAGACTGAGCTGTCAGTTGTTAATTCCTCCAAACCAATTCCAAAAAAGGTACTTCGACAAAAGTTATTATTATTTTCTTCATCTCTCTTGCCGTTTTTTTTCATTTGCTAGATACAACAACTGTTATTGAAAATTTGTCAATCATTTCGTTAGAAATTATTACTCATGGATCTTTGCTGGTTAAGGGGTGAAATGCTATCAAGTCAAATAAAGGTTAAATTCGATGAGCAACAACAAAAAAAAAACCCAACAGGGGGCGTTAAAAATCATCACAGATACCCTCAATGAAGTTTTCATACTAATTTACAAAATAAAAAAAACTTCAATCCCATAAATCACCAAACTATCTATGCGCAGTCTAGGATATAGAAGAATGAATTGTAAAGTTCTTTTTTTCGCGCTAGCATCTTCGGCACTTGTATCTTCGGCATAATATATCTTAAGGCGGCCTCACAACAACAATGGGATACACCACAAACAATGGAGATGCATGAAGTCAGATGTACAATATTATTCTTCAGTTGAAGAACTCTCTTCAGTTAAATGTGGCTAAGGTCTTGTTGCGATTTGATCTTCACACAGACGAATAAAAATGTGCTCAATGCACTCTTTCACAGGGCCAATTTGGCTAAAAAAAAAACAGAGAATTGTACATTACGATATCGACAGTTTTCTATTCATGGCCGGTCTGAGGGTTTTTTAACTTTTCCCTCTGTTTCATACGAAAATTTTAATTCAATATTTGGGAGTTAGAAGAATCTTAAAGTAATGCCAGATGAAATGTCAAAAGACAGTTATTACAATAACCAAATCATCTGGTACAACATTGTCCAGATTTGTACAAAGAATTAAGGCTTCTGACATCGTTTTTAGTCAATCTTGCACAAATAGTTGACAGTTGCTTCAAAAAAAATTCTGAAGACCTGAAACTTAATACCATCTGATAGCCATTTATCAGAAATTGAAACCATGTTAGGGATTCTTGTTAATTTGGTAGGTACCAAGTTTTTATAACTTATAATGATGATAACATTCTTACAGTATGCGAACCGCTGTCTCAAATAGTAAGCCTCTCCAGTGGTCTAGCTGCCTCCATTTTTGTGCGCCACGCCACCGCCGGTAACAAGGTCTTCTGTAACGTCGCCTATAGGGACTAGACTAAAAAATATTAGAAAAAGCGACGAAAAATCAACATTTTGAAGTACTTATTGTCAAAAACTCCAAGAGAACTGCTTGTCATGAAAAGTGTATCTCAACTATCCGTTTGAAAACAGCTGAAAACTGTAGGTCCCTTCCATTTTTGCTAAACTATAAAGTCACACAGAAAATGGTTGAGAGAGTCAGTCACTAGGCCTTATGGTTCTTTGTGAGCTAGTTCTGCTACAAATTGTATTGATTTACTTTATAGTTTTATCTGGGAATGGTTCTACAACTTCCCATTTACAATGATGGCCATTTTCAACAATGGCATGAGAGCTTTGAATAACTTTGGGAGCCTGTTTTGCAATTAAGACCCTGATGGGTGTAAAACAACCATAGCTGATGATTTTTCAAACCTACTAACCAAACTTAGCCAAATTATATTTCCAAAATGTTATTTAGCGCTCTACATGGTTCTTTAAGAGAAAGCTTGCCTGCTCTTATGTCGTCTTAGCCTAATGAAACAGCTGTTACGTGAGTGACTTTTCGTTTTATCTATGAACTGGCTGCGATGTTAGAACAACACACATACTTTTTGAAGGAGCAGCAACGAAAGAAGATTGGGCAACCTTGCCCAAAAACCAGCAATGATTTTCCCCCCTACGTTAAAATACCAGCATCAGTGAGTTGATTAGGGCTCACTATACTGTAAAAACTGGTGAGAACCTCTTGAAGAACTCAGTCCTTTTATCTAACCTAACCTTTTCCTGACTGCGACTTTTTTACGAACGATCATATTCGCACCTTCCGAACCCTAATAGCTTCGAACAAATCATATTCGCACCGGCAAGTAGTCGTTGTATTTAAAACCAACACATCTTTAATATTGAATATCAACAAAAGAAATTTATTTTGATTCTCTCGATTCACAGTTGGTCTTTACCCGAATCCCCTCTTCTAGAATAGCAATCCAGACAGGAGCCATCAACCGGAGACCTCTCACCGTTTGATTTCTAGTCTGTCACTAGAGACATGACCACTTCCAACCGATACTTCTTGCTTATACCACGACCTCTGGAATGATAGTCGTAGTCAATTGCACTGAACCATTACGCCAAAGGCACTATTACAAGGAAGTAGATGGTTATCATCGAATTTTATCATCCTCTTTCACTCGATCCCAACGCCCTTATTTGATGTCTGTTCTAGGTTCTAGACTAATTGCCACCTCATACATATAATAAAAGCTCTGTGCTTAGCTAGCCGCATCCAGTTACGCAGGCCAAGTTGGTTGAGGTCGTTCTCCACTTGTGTGCGCCACCTGAGTACACCATCAGGGTTGGATTCGAAGACTCGTCGGGCTGGTGCGTTGATGTCGATAACTTCCACGTGACCCAGCCATCTCAGCCGCTGTATTTTTAGCTTGACCTGGTCAACGTCGTTGTACCGCCCGTAAAGCTCGTCGTTGAATCTTCTTCTGCATACTCCTTCGATACACACAGGACCAAAAATAAACTCGAAGAATCTTTCTCTCAAAGCAACCAAGCAAATTTTCATCTGAATCTTTTAACGCCCATGTGTTCTGCCCCATACAGCAGGACTGGGATGACAAAGGTATTTATAGCGTTTCCTTGGTTCTATGAAAGAGGGCTTTACTACTTAAATGTCTCCTCAGCCCGAAGAATCAGTGATTGGCAAGAGTAATTCTCCATTTGATCTCTTCACTGATGTCGTTGTTTGAGTTTATAGTGGATCCCAGGTAGACAAATTCATTGACTGCTTCGAAGTTATAACTATCCATCGTGATATTTTGGCTGAGTCTTCGATGTTGAGTTTCCCTTCTCTTCGTTTTGTCTTCATTAACAGCCAATCCCATTTTTGCCGCCTCCGATTCAGTACTGGCAAATGCATCAACCACAGCTCGCTTTGTTCTGCCGATTATGTCTGTGTCATCTGCATAAGCAAGTAGTTGAACGGACTTTTGAAAAATTGTACCAGTGGTGTTGACTTGTGATCTGCGTACAACTGCTTCAAGAACGATGTTAAAAATGGTAATGCGTTGCCTTGTCTTAGACCTTTCTCAACATCAAACGGTTCAGAGGTGTTCTTACCGACTTTGAAGGAACAGCGAGATTTCTCCACTGTCATCCTGCACAAGCGGACGAGTTTGGCAGGGATGCCGAGATATGCAACGGCTCTTTATAACTCGTCTCTATTCACGCTATCACACGCGACTTTAAAATCGATGAAGAGATGGTGTGTATCGATTTTGAATACCGGTTTTTTTCCAAAACCTGTCGGAGTGTGAACATTTGATCGACTGTTGACTTGCCTGGCTCAAAACCACACTGATAGGGGTTAACCAGATCGTTGACAAGAGGTTTTAGGTGATCATACAGTATCGACGACAGGATTTTGTATGCGACGTTTAGGAGGCCAATTCCTCTGTAGTTGGTACATGTCAGAGTGTCTCCTTTTTGGTGGATGGGACACACTATGCCAAGGTTCCATTCATCGGACATGCTTTCATCCAACCAGATTTAACAGATGAGTAGGTGCATACTCCTTACCAACCCATCTCCTGCTGCTTTGAACAATTCGGCTGGTAAGGCATCAGCACCAGCAGCCTTATACGACTTAAGCTTGGCAATCGCTAAGCGCACTTCATCTAGCTCAGGTGGACGGAATTGTTGACCATTGTCGTCCAAATTAAATGGAATAACACCGGAATATTGGCTATCTTCGCCGTTCATGAGTCTAGAAAAATGTTCCTTCCAGATCGTCAGTACCTTAAATGGTATCTGCTAAAAAACCCAACCCAAAATTTTTGAGGCCTAACAGATAATAAAAACAAATACAGCCCCGCCCCAGCTCATTCTTCAAAGCACCTACTTCTGAGAGCCAAGAGACGCGACGGAAATGAAACGACCGACGACTACGACGACGATGATGATGATGACAGCTTTGTGAATGGTTTAACACCCACTTGACCTGGACTTGCCTCAAAGTCTCAGTTATAATCTCAGTTTCCATGCACACAAAAGAGAGAGAAAAGAGCCTTCTCCATTCTATTCACTCGATTCGAATTGGCACTAATAAAGTGCACAGAGAAGAAATTCTAAAGCTAATTTAACCCGAATAGAAGAAAATGCCAATAAACAGTTACTTTCCGAAGGTTCCTACACAATAAAAAGGTACATCACCTGGATGAGCAGTGAGCACCATTATAGCGCATCGCATGACTAGGTTACTGGTGTCATTTTAGTAGGATGGGAAATTCCTTTTGACAGCACCAGTATTAGTTTGTCTTGGTTAATGAGAAAATGCACACATCTCGCGGCATTGGGACTCGGCAAGCATCAATCATCCTTGTGCCGGTCGGTGGTGGTGCACCGATTGACACCACACACATCTTTAACCTCCTTTCACATATAATCTTCGAAGGCAATCAGTCATCCAGGCAGGAGCAACAATATTAAATTCGGATGGATGTCCTAAATTGAACATTGACTTCGTTCACCAGACCTGGGGGAGCTGTGGCAGGCATTACTGAGTGAAATTAATTGTTCTCCTGCATTAATTTGGTGGGTTGGTGTGTTGGCATTAAGTAAAGTCCTTACTCGAGCCAACTAATCGCCAATGAATGCAATATAATTTGCGATACATGAGAACCTTCATTTGGGCACCAAGGCTAATGATATGAATTAGAAGAGAGAGAGAGAGAGATTAAGTACAGGAGAGGAATTCAAATTTTATTATTTAGCAAAAGGATCTGCCAATGAAGCGTAAAAGGATTTTTCTTCGGTTTTTTCTGTTTGATCCATATGAGATTATTCTACATTATTATCTTTACCTAAATTTATTTATGTAATGAATAAGTTTTGGGTAACAAGGTACCTTTTGGGATCTAGAAAAATGTCGTCAAAATGTCGTAACCTAATCGTTAGGGCACACCTTTTTCTGTCCTTTTTTTTGTATTCATCTTTGAATCAACAACAACAACAACAACTGATATCCTGTTGAAGGAAACCAAATCTATTGCTTCATCTATATTATTATCCTGTGATCGTTTCTTTTGGCATAACATAGAGAATATAAGCAAATAGAGAAAAAAAAAAATAATAAGAAATTGAAAATAAATAGAAAAACGTATTGAATGTCCTTTTTTTTTTGTTCATTGCTAAGTCCTTTGACATTCCGGTATGTAATTACACGGTGACAGTTTTTTTTTGTCATGTCATCTGTGTGTTTTTGTTAGCCTTTGAATAGGACATGATGTCAACGAAGGTTTAACTAGGAGGTTTTTTTTTTTTTTTATTTTTGTGTGGCAGCATAGTTTATTCGACCCAGCAGGCAGGTAGAATGGATTAGTTGGTCGCAATTTGTGTCATCGAAAGGACATGGCATTCAGAATTTATGCAAAAAAAAAAAAATGTAAATGGATTAGAAGAGGGCAAATATGTGGGCTTTGTTTATTCAACAACAAAAGACCCGCAAAAGGATAAAGCCGATTTGAAAATAGATTTTATTTTTTTTTTTTTTTTTTTTTATAAAAATAACATTTCCACTGCTCTATATAAAATATATTCGAATGAACAGAAAAAAAAAATCAATTTCTATGGTAAAATTTGATATCAATTTTTTTGACAACTAAAAATACTTTATTTTAATTATTCTATTTGACAGTAGTTGGCAAATCTGATTTTGAATAATGCACCCACAGATTTTGTCATGAACTTTGATTAAGTTTTTAATGGTTATTATAGAAATAAAATGCATAACTGGGTCACTGGTTCGTTCTATCTATGAGTGATTGCTTACAAAAAGATCTCCTTTTAACAAGTTGAAAAAATTTGTTTGACGAATTCGAGTTGAGTAACTTTATATTACAGTAGTACCTCGATAATGTGAACTAATTAGAACAAGGCGTTTTCGAATTTTAGAGGGAATCACATTACTGGAACGTTTTTAATTTATCATTAAACTGGCTATAACGACTTTCATACATTATTAAAGTAATTATTAAAAGCATAGTTTCAACATTTATTAAGTTTAGAAAAAAATGGTTTGATAATGTAGTTCATTTTCCCTAAAAAGTACAAAGAAATAACTAGAATCGGTGCAGTTTCGATTTTCATGAAGATATAATTTCCACAAGCAGCAACTCATTCTCTCCAGATTGCAACTGCATTCAAAGCTTCACAAATTATGTCTTTTAAAATAATAACAGTTAGTACCTTCAATACCTCCATTAAAACTGAAAAAAATAATTCTTTTTACTAAAGAAATTCACAGTATAGAGCCTGAAAATTTCCTAAATTCACTTTATAGAGATGACAATGTTAGGTTTTGGCGATTCACATTTTAGAGAAATTCGCATTGTCGGTAGTTCGCATTATCGAGGCACTACTGTACTAAGTGATCTAAACGTCAGAACGGGGACGAAGAGTTCTATTGATGTTTCAGCAGTGCCCCAGCAGCCAATTACTGATTTTAGATGTTTAAAAGATGCTACAACTGATATAGAAACTGGAACTCATTTGTATAGTTGTTAGAAGATATAGGAGCGTTTATACTTAATGGTACACTTTTGTATCGAGCAGAAGATCATCTTTAATTGACTACTGCTGCCCCTCCTGCATAACTCAGTCGGTATCATAGAAGATTTTTCTGTTGGATGTAAAACATATTCGGATCATGTGACTGACACTAAAGTCATCTGAAGACACCTCTAGAAATGCTCCTATGCAGTTGCTTCCTAGTTAATAACAAACGCTCGGACTATATACAAAAGCTTAATGTAGCAGTTGAGATTAACATTGACCGAGAAGACACTACTGAAGGAAGATGTGAAGCCATACAAAAATGCGTATTTGAAGAGAATGGGACGCCCCACACTAATATTATAAAATTTGATAAGAAGAAACCTTGGTACAACATAGACTATCACATTGCCAGAAAAAAATTATTAAGATCCCTGCGAATGTTTAAAAAAACATAACCTACTCGAAGTATGTAGAAAGAAATATGCTACAGAAAACAAAAAAATTAAAATCCTTTTAAAATCTAAACAGTACGAATACTACCAAGGTATCTCACGTCAATTTGCATCTGTAACCACGACAAAAGACGGGTGGAAAATTGCAAAAGGAAATTGGTGGAAATTCAACAAAAAATCACTGCTAATGAGTTGATGGATCACTTCAACCATACCAACTATGGAAATCATCCATCATCAAACATTTGATAACCAAATAGAACTAAATGAAGTAATTTTGGCAATAGAATCAACAAGCTAAAACAAAGCACTCAGTATTGAAGGTATTCCAAATGAGTTCTACAAAAACGCCAGCACCCCATTTATTGAAGAATTGCATATTTTGCTTTGTGATATCTTTCATACTGAAGATATGTCTTCATCCTTCAAGTGATTGATAATTTTTCCCGTTTACGAAAAAGGTTGTGCTAAATAGACTTACTAGCTGGATTGAAGAAAAGCACATTCTTAATGAATACCAAGCTGCCTTAAGGTGGCGCTTACAATCCAGGATGGATTACGGCCTCAACCAACATGCCTCTCTAGCCAGCTCTGTCCTTAGCTAGCTGCATCCAGTTACGCACGCCAAGTTGGTTGAGGTCGTTCTCCACTTGTGTGCGCCACTTGTTACGCTGCTTCCCTCTGCTGAGTACACCATCAGGGTTGGATTCGAAGACTCATGGGGCTGGTGCGTTGATGTCGATACGCTCCACGTGTCCCAGCCATCTCAGCCGCTTTATTTTCAGCTTCTTGACTAGGTCAACGTCGCTGTACAGCCCGTAGAGCTCGTCTTTGAATCTTCTTCTGCATACTCCTTCGATACACACAGGACCAAAAATCACTAGAAGAATCTTTCTCTCAAAGCAACCAAGATTTCATCCGAATATTTTAACGCCCATGCTTCTGCCCCATACAGCAGGACTGGGATGATTAAGGTCTTCAATAGCCTTTCTTTGGTTCTATGAGAGAGGGCTTTACTACTTAAATGCCTCCTCAGCCCGAAGAAACAGCGATTGGCAAGAGTAATTCTCCGTTTGATCACTTCACTGATGTCGTTGTTTGAGTTTATAGGCAGACAGTCCTTAACTGCTTCGAAGTTATAACTATCCATCGTGATGTTTTTGCTGAGTCTTCGATGTTGAGTTTCCCTTCTCGTTGATAGCATATACTTCGTTTTGTCTTCATTAACAGCCAATGCCTTTTTTGCCGCCTCCGATTCAGTATTGGCAAATGAACCAACCACAGCTTGCTTTGTTCTGCCGATTATTTCTGTGTCATCTGCATAAGCAAGTAATTGAACGGACTTTTGAAAAATTGTACCAGTGGTGTTGACTTGTGATCTGCGTACAACTGCTTCAAGAACGATGTTAAATAGGTTGCATGATAACGCGTCGCCTTGTCTTAGACCGTTCTCGACATCAAACGGTTCAGAGAGGTTCTTACCGAATTCGACGGAGCAGCGAGATTTCTGCATTGTCATCCTGCACAAGCAGACGAGTTTGGCAGGGATGCCGAGATATGACATCGCTCTGTAAACTCGTCTCTATTCACGCTATCATACGCGACTTTAAAATCGATGAAGAGGTGGTGTGTGTCGATCTGGAATTCGACTGCTGACTTGCCTGTCCTAAAACCACACTGATAGGGGCCAATCAGATCGTTGACAAGAGGTTTTAGGGGATCACACAGTATCAACGGCATGAGTAAAAAGGATCAAAACTAATTCAGACTCATACACCATAAGTTGCATCCAGTCATTTGAAAGAAAACTCCAAAAACGCTAAGATATAACTTTTAATAATAAGTAATTTCTAGCACATTATACAAGACGTCTGCTACTTATGATACTAAGATGTTACTTTACTATTATCCATTAAAGTATTTTCGTTATAAGTATGAAAATTTAATTAACAGAGGCATAAATAAATAAATAAATGAATCGAATATAAAAAAAAATAATAAATATTAATTGTCCTGTATATTGTTTTGAGCACTCCCAGATTCCCAAAATTACTCATGCACAAATACCTTTCTCGAAATGTACTACATGACGTATATTTTCTGAAACAAAAGAAAATATACATCAAAAAACCACTATTGCAGTAAAAAAGAATAAACTTAACAAAACTAACCAACTTTATCCACATTATAGTCATGCTTTCGATATTTTTTTATCATCAAAAATAATCCAAGAGTTGCTATCGCCAAAACTATCAAAACAGGCCATATCCAAGGAAAGTCCATACCATCATGTCGGTCAAGTTTGCCAGATAACTTCCAATGCGGTAAGCATTCGAAAAAGTTATTCGGATCACTGACAAAACCATCAATACATTCACATTTTCCTGGAGCTATGCAAATACCATTGGTGCACTCTTGATCGCAATGCGGTACACAACCATTACCGTGTTGATAGATGAATCCTTCTAGACACTCGCAAACTCCATTTTCTTGACAAATTCCGTTATGGCAAATTTTGTCACACGAAACAATTATGCAACTCTTTGAAAATTGACTAAATACTGATCCCGATGGACATTGACATATTCCATTTGCACAAATTGCCCCACCTGAGCATTCATAGTCACAATTTGATGAAAAATCAGCCAAAGTGAATGCTAAAAGTTCTGCGTTTTCACTTGATCGTTCCTGTTCTGTGGTTGTTGGAATATCACTGTCCGCAATTGATCTACTACAAAGGCTCTCTTGAATGCATTCACCAGGCTTGAAACTGTGTTGCTCGTAATCCAAAAGACAAGAGGAATCAGCCCTAACAAATCCTTCGTTACATTTGCAGTTTTCAGGGAAATAGTGACAAAATCCGTCTATACAACTGAAGGAGCATAAGGACCGAACAGACGAATCTGTTGAACTTATTTTCTCTGCAGTAAATTGTTCTAACGATGTTGTTGATCCCCAATAAACTTCTTGAACTTCTGTCGTACCTTTCGATGCAGATGGAGTAGACGATTTTCTTATTGTTTTTGTCGAATGTAACTCAGACTTTGTGGAATGTGTTTGTGGATGTTCTGTTGACTCTGAATGAACTACTCGAATTGTTGTTAAATCTTCTAATTTGAGTCCACTTGATGATTCTGTTGTCTTTGTTTCTTTCTCCGCATAAACTTGTCCATCATTTTTCGTTGAAATATCATCGAATGCAATAATACCCTCAACACACGATCCAGTTGAATTATGATATTCGAACCCAGATTTGCAAAGACAAACATTAGGTTTTGCACAGAACGCATTGAACCTACAAGTTGTCTCGCATATCGGCTCACAGCTTAACAAAAAAAAAATATTAAAATCTTTCTCGATCCTTCATCAAACTTATTTACCAATTTCCTTTCATTTGATATCCTTTTTGACATTGACAAGTTCTTATCCTTACGCATTCTGAAAACTGGGGGCATCCTTCTGGGCAATTTGTTTCACAGATTCTTAGTTCGCTATTCAGTGTAAATCCCTCACAGCAAACTCGTCGATGAATGATCTTTGGAACTACTTCGGTGATAGCAAATGAAACAGTTTTTCTCTTGATACCTCCATACCAGCTACGAAAGGTTATATTTTTTGTTTGAGCTTTGGTAACTTTCAAGTTGATTGTTATTTCTTTTGTACACCAATTGGCATCGGCATAAAAATATGGAGTAATAACGAGCCACAGAACAGCTGTTAAAATAGACTTCATCTTGTCACAATTAAATACAGAAGCTGACTAAAACTGACCGAAATGATTTCCAATTTTGAAGAAATTTTTCTGCAATGACTTAAATTATTTGTTGTAAATTTACATATTTATAATGTTTACTCATTTAATAATGTTTTTTTTTTCTCTACGAGCGTTTTCACTCTCTGCAGAACTATTTGTGATTTAATGGAGGACAAATCTGTGATAAAATTTACAAACATTGTAAAAATGCCTTGAGCTTATCTCTCAAAAACCATGACCAATTACTAGATTTATCTGAATGTGCGGTTTTCCTTTGTTGCAGGCACGTTTATCGATTTAAGTGAATTGTTTACAAAATAAAGATTTGCAAAAAGAATGTTTTTGTAATGAAAGAACAAACTGATAGCATTGAGCTACTGTATTGGTGATAAACTGTAGTGGTATGAATCACAGGCTTAAAATATTGTAAGCAAGTTAATGTAGGATTAGATTGTATGAAATGAAAAAACAATAAAAATAGTTTCTTGAATGTCTACATTATGTACATTTTAGAATCTATTACGTCACAAATATTAGTATTTGAATGTTTGTATGGCAACAAGAGTTCTTTATCGCACGTTATTGATAGATGCTAGAAAAAAAGTGGGACCGTCACGACATGGTCTGACTGACTAATTCATAATCATCGCACAGCTTACATTTAAGATAGAAAAGTCGGTTAGAAAAAAACAACTGTACAAGCAAAATATGTAGGTATTACTTTTAAGATGATGATAAAATACAGTCGAAAACGGTCGAAAAACATGGAATGAAAAATCTTGTTTTTACTGTTATTCATTGAGAAAAATGTATAAAAATCTAATTTCTTCGCATATTTAAAAACAACACATAAATCTAAAAATTTTGTTTGCCAAATTATTATTTCCTCTATTTCCTGATTTTTAAAATCAAGTAAACCACCCACATAAACTTTCAAAAACTTGTATGTATATTTTCAAAGCAAAAAAAACCGTTAAAGAGCATTTTACATTATAATCTGTATCAGACGCCTAATTATTTTTTCATTATCTATCAATGTGCATAATTAGTTTTTCAATAAAACATTAACTTAACCCACACCAACATCATTTTCAAAGGTCTAAACAAAATTTTTATTTTGGAAAATAACACTGTGCTACAAGAAAACAAAAATTTAATACAATTACTTTTGAAATGACCTATTGGAGGTTGTAGATATGACTAAGGAAATCATATTCTGACACTTGAAAACTTCCATACACCCTCGAATCCTCAACTTATTGCCAAAAAACAGTTTTTGAAGTTTCCCGTGTTTGGAAAATGTTTTACTTGGTAATTTTTCATCAAATATTAGAATTTTGCAATTAGACTTCAAAACTTCTTGTAGATTGTTTGAACTAAATCTCAAAAATGCATATTTTTGCCTATTTTTTAAGCATTGAAGACCGTTTTAAGCAATATTTGAATTAAAAAAATTGTATTTGTAACTTTATTTTTATTGTCCTACTTCTTACAAATTTAATAAGATATCATTTATTGAAATCTAACGGTGGACGTTACGATTTTTTTTTCCTTACGTATTATTCCAAGCGGCGACCGCTTAAAAATTGGTGTCAAATGAAAATAAGTTGATACCGAAAACGTCCTATTTGAATGCGAAAAATAACAATTAACACTCGTTTTCAGTGAAAATTCATCATTTGACAGAGTTTAAAACATTTTTTGATAGAAGATAGAAGACAATCATAAATTTGATGTGTATTTTAAGTTTTAACTCTGTCAAATATGGTGCATTTTAACTGAAAACAAGTTTTTTATTGTTATTTTTCGCGTTCAAATAGGGTGCAGTGTATTTTTCCCTCATTTAAGAGATGGCACCTGGCTTTTTTTTTGTTTGATAGGGAGTTCGGGCTAAAATTAATGTAAATATTACATTTTAATTACTAAAAAAATTTCGAAATACGGGAAACTTCAAAAATTGTTTTTTGGCAATACATTGAGATTTTGAGGGTGTATGGAAGTTTTCAAGTGTCATAATGTGATCTCCTCAGTCATACCAACAACCTCTGACAGGTCATTTCAAAAGTAATTTTTCACTGTAGCACAGTGTAGTTTTTAACTTGAAAAATTGATTTTTTATAATATTTTTTTTTTTTGATCAAAACTCACCATCATTTCAATTTATCTATTTCATAAAATTTATTTCATAATTTTTACACTTATACTTTTCGAGATGTACAATAAGTATTTTTTTTTCTTTTACCCCATTTTACCCTATCTTCCCGGTGGAATATAAAAAAATCCCATTTACCGGAATCTTACATTGGTAAATACAATTTTAAAAATTTATATTTGAATGATTTACGGTAAAAAAAATGTTCTACTCCAAGTTTATTTTACGTATCCGATGATGTTGTATTTTTGAAATTTTTATGTTATAATTTTGTGGAAACAATATTTATTTTTGTGTAATTTGTGAGCGGAGATAACGGTAAGAAGTGTTTAGTTTTTTACGGAACATGAGTCGCGTCGTAAATTTTTATCTAGGTCATGTAAAATTTTATTTTTCCCACATCAAGTATATACCTTTTTTGATTTACCTTCTTTGCTGCATTTTTTTAAGAAAAAAAAAACCGTATCAAATGTTCAAAAATTAAATTTTTTTTTTCAACCTTTTTTGTTAGAAAGTTAGTTGATGAAAATTTGTTCCCTAATAAAAAATTCAAAAAAATCGCGTTTTCGAGACTTAATTTTTTAATTGTGGGTAAGGTAAAACTTTTTTTAAGAAAAATTAATTATACATAGCGAAAGACCATGAAAAGCAAATCGGATTTTTTTTAAATCCTCGATTAAGAATTTTTTGAGGTTTGAAAAATACATACGTTTTTAAAAAATCTAAAATTTCCTGTTCTTTTTACAAAATCTGTTTTGCAACGATTACATTACTTTTTTTTCATAACTTTGGGGGCCTGGGGTCTCACGAAGACCTCTCACCAAAGACTGTCAGAAGAGAGCTACTATAACCGCACATAGCATCATGTACAAAAGTTTGCCTTTCAGGATGGCGTTTCCAAAACGGGCACCACTTCTCGACTA
This sequence comes from Meliscaeva auricollis, assembly GCA_948107695.1. Taxonomy (NCBI): domain Eukaryota; kingdom Metazoa; phylum Arthropoda; class Insecta; order Diptera; family Syrphidae; genus Meliscaeva; species Meliscaeva auricollis. The sequence continues at coordinate 25,821,536 of OX403619.1, read as the reverse complement.
TAATCGAAGAAAGAATTATTTGTTATTAATTGTTCAACAATTTTTGTTCAACATGAAAAAAAATCGTTATTTTTACCCAGATGTAAGTCAAAAACTATAACAGCTAAAAAGTTTCAAGTTTACCCATCGGGCACCTTAAAACTAAACTAACCTTTTATATGAAATAATCCAGTTTCCATTTAAGTGCGAAGTACAAAAATATGTGAAAATCTAATTAAATTTTTTGTAAGATTTTCCTTATGAAATCAAGAAGGTTTCTTTATAGAAATATCTTATAAGTCACTCATTTGAATAAGATTTCTAAGTAAAACAGCTCAATGAGACAATCTTCTTGTTTTTATTAATTCATCCACAAAATATGCATAATGCATATTTTCCTTCTTAATTTTCTACTCGCTTTAAAATAAAAAAAAAAAATGTCCAAATTTTCATTCACATTATGTATGAAGAATGGCATTTTTGGAGATAAATGATCGGATGTTTATTTCATTATAAAGAGGAAGGTATGCCGTTAATAATGGAACACAACATCAGCCAAATGGCCGCCAAGACCACGCTTACCAGGACCATATCCTTTTCATGAAATTTTCCATAACCAAATCGCAAAGTGGCTGCCCTATGTCCTCGATAGCCTCACGAATTTCATCTTTGAGGTCTTGAATCGACGCTGGGCTGTTGGCGTAGACCTTATCTTTCACGTGGCCCCAAAGAAAGAAGTCGCAAGGTGTTAAATCACAAGATCTCGGTGGCCAATTGTGATCACCTCTTCGAGAGATAACACGGTCCGGAAACTTTTCCCGTAAAAGATCGATGGTTTCATTGCTTGTGTGGCACGTAGCGCCGTCTTGTTGAAAGTAAACGTTGTCCAGATCAATACCATCCAATTCAGGCCATAAAAAATCATTAATCATCTCTCGATAGCGCAATCCATTGACCGTAACTGTTGCTCCAGCCTCATTTTCGAAAAAGTAAGGTCCAATGACCCCGCGGGACCATAAACCGCACCAAACAGTCACGCGTTGAGGATGGAGAGGCTTTTCAACAATAACTCTTGGGTTTTCCGAGCCCCAGATGCGACAGTTTTGCTTGTTGACGTAGCCTCCGAGGTGGAAATGGGCCTCATCGGTCAAGATGATTTTTCGATGAAATTCCGGTTCATTTTCATGCATTTCAAGGACCCAATCAGCAAAGACACGACGTTGTTGATGATCAGCCGGCTTGAGTTCTTGTGTTAACTGAACTTTATAAGCCTTAAGACCCAAGTCTTTATGCAAAATACGGTGTAATGACGTTTGTGGAATGCCTAATTCCAAAGAACGACGAGGAATGGACAAACCTGGGTTTTCTTCAACACTTTGGGCTACAACAGCAATATTCTCAGTTGTTCTTGAGCGACGTGCACTTGTCCCAACAGCTCAAATTTGTCCACCAATTTCTGTATTGCGGTCCGACAAGGTGCTTCACGACGACCCAAAAATGTTTTAGTTTTACGAACCGTCTCTGCCAAATTTTCACCATTTTTATAATGAATTTTAATAATTTCAATGCGTTGTTGAAGCGTGTATCGTTGCATTTTTATTAATAGCGTAGTTTCTACTTGTCAAATGTCAAAAAATGACAGCTTCAAAAGTGACAGCTACCGAAATAGCGGGCTATTCAAAATAACACCTCAAGTTTATGACAATAACAGATGGATTTTTTTACTTCACTTATAAAAATGAAATTTCAAAATTCGAATAAGGTTTTTGAAAACATTTTCGAAGAAAGTTAACTCTTCAGAATTTTTTCCGAGAGACCAGAAATTTGAGAAGAACTTTATACAAAATGTGTGACTGTTAGCATCCTTAACTTTACCTTGCAATTAGTTTTTTGGAAATGGTTCTTAATAGTTTATTTTTTTCGAAAACAGCTCCAAAAATTTGTATTATGTATTACGTTATATGAATGTTCACGTCTGAAAAATACAACTGTTTTATAATGTCTTCATTTAAAAAGTTTAATGCATTTAACCTATATATTTAGTGTATGCCGTAATTTTTTTTTTTTAACTTTTGGTCGCCTGTTATTTTAAAAATTTGCATCAAAAATATGCGTACCAATAGGGGTCAATCACCAAATCATGCCCAGAAGGTCAAATTTATACAACTGCGCAAGTTAGAAAAACTACTTATGAATTCCATTCACAGATCCATCCGTTTATTCTAATCTTCTTCCTAATCCTAGAGAGTGCGCTTACAAAGATTCGAAGTAAAATCAAAAAATGCTAATCGCTCCTATTAATTCATCCGGCCAAATGGAACACAAAAAGAGGTTCAACATGCGCAGAAGTTCTTCTTTAAGCAATGAAACAAAAAATATCAAAATAATATGCTTCGTCTTCATGCGATCTGGCGTTCTTCTCTTCTTATGCAAGTGGATAGTTTGGGAAATAAGAGTTGCAAATAGTAAAAAGCTGTTTAAATTTTTTTTTAAATTTTTGATCTGCGAACTCACTTGTTTCCCTCAAAATTGCATTGAAGTTTGCTAACGGAACTGATATTTAGCAAACATTTAAAATAATTTTTAGCATGTACTCCTAAATGGTAAAATGGTATAAAATATACTCCTGAATGGTATAAAATATACACTAACCAAAATGTATTTTTACATTTAATAATAAATTTAATAATAATTATAAGCATGCGAAAATACACACAGTACTTTTAGTCTATCCGCTGATTGGTATAAAACGGTCTCATAATAATATTTTTTTAAAGAATAGTTTCTTTCGAAAGTTAAAAAACGCTTACAGTATTGTCTGTTTCCACTATTCCATAACTGGTCTAAACGAAAACTTGCACTTCGATAAGAAATAACTCTCTGATTGGTATAAACTGGTATAAGGAATTTACTATTTTATTTATAAGGGTTATATTATGCAGTTATTTTTATACTTTTGACTTAAATTTACTAAATATATGCGACACAACTGGTATCTACCTACAAAAATATGATATTTTTCAATGTGTGCTAACAACTGGTATAAAAAGAATTATATTTAAATTTAACTGATTACAAGATTTGTTCACATATCAAACGTCATTCTGTGAATATTAAGAAAAAGAGAAACAGAGAACCGAAAAGAGAAACTGCACAACTATCTCCAAATACTTCCAATAATTGGTATAAACTGGTCTAATGAACATAGAAAATATTGAATACAATTTCAACACTTCAAGCGACTGCCGAAGTCAAACCATCAAAACGTACTTGAATTTTGTTTTGTCCATTTTGACTGGTATAAACTAGTCTGACGCACGTAAAATACATTTTACCAGCATTAAAACCTATTATCTCGATCTTCCGAACTATAAAAATGTGTTCGTTTTGTTTTTTTTTTTTTTTATTTCGTTCAAAATCCAATTTGAATAAATACGCGAGCTAAATTCCAAAAGCGTCCAATGTTAAAACAAAATTTGCATAGAAAACGGACTTCAAGAAATTTAATTGCACCGCACCGATACAAAAGCGCATTTTTACTGCAAAAATCTTCTCTTTGTAAAAAAAAAGGAAAAAAAACAATACAAAACTAAAATCCAAAACCAATTCAAGCACACAAAAAAAAAAAAAACCAAAACGCAAATGCGCCAGAATCGGACAATTTGTAGTCATGCGACCAAGAGGAACCTATTCAGATTCACCATAGAAAAAGGTAGAGCCTTCTCCACTCAACAGCCACGAAGTAGTGGTGCTTGTCTTCAACCATTGGCATTGGATATTTTTGCAAATGCAAAACTCTGTACGTTATTACGGTGAAAGTCCAAATTGCTCGACCCAGTGCTCGGTGGTGCATCGCGCAGGTATAATATTCATGAGATTCATGTCAAGGCATACACAAAGCCAAAGTACAAGAGGATCTCTTTGACAAAACGGAAACGTTACGCTAACGCATCGAACAACAACAAGAACAAAACAAAGCAAACAAAAAAAAAAAATCAATTCCTATACCGAACAATCGGATTGTTAAGAGACCCCAGCTGAAGAAAAAGTTCCAATTTATTTACGAAAATCACCACTGACACAGAGATCACCGAATGATCATGATGATGATCTGCATTTTGCATCCCACTAAGGAGTATAAAAAAGTAGGCGAAGATCATTTTGAAGATCGGACATGATCTTCGTGGGTCGCAATGGATGACTGCTTGAGCGTGTGGCACATGTAGATCAGCCGGTGTTTTGCTGCTATAATTGGGATTTTCCTCTCCTTCAAATGCAGTGGGCAGTATAGGTAGATATATGTGTAAGTGATGCTGAAGAGTTGGTATATACAAAAAAAAAACCTATAAGCAGATGGCTTTTTCGTTGTTTTGATGGCAATTTAGGTTGATAGTAGATCAGGCAATCAAAAAATATTTAAGACCCATGGAGCATGCTAATCGAGAATAAGTATTTTGCGTCATCTGAGAAATCTTTGACTCCAACCAACAATCTTTACATGGCGATCCTGCCACGAAAATTACAGACTACCGCAAGCAAATTTACAAGAAATAGAAGAGCAAGTTGAAAAATTATTAGATGAAGATACCATTGAACCATCAACAAGTCCATACAACTCAACATTATTAATTGTATCAAAGAAAGGCACAGGAGAATGAAAAAGGTGGAGATTAGTTGTAGATACTTACTTACTTAAGGTGGCGCTTACAATCCAAGATAGATTACGGCCTCAACCAACATGCCTCTCCAGCCAGCTCTGTTCTTAGCTAGCAACCTCTTGTTACGCATGCCAAGATGGTTGAGGTCGTTCTCCACTTGTGTGCGCCACCTGTTACGCTGCTTCCCTCTGCTTCGTACACCATCAGGGTTGGATTCGAAGACTAGTCGGGCTGTTGCGTTGATGTCGATACGCTCCACGTGTCCCAGCCATCTCAGTCGCTGATTTTTCAGCTTCTTGACCAGGTCAACGTCGCTGTACAGCCCGTAAAGCTCGTCGTTGAATCTTCTTCTGCATACTCCTTCGATACACACAGGACCAAAAATCACTCGAAGAATCTTTCTCTCAAAGCAACCAAGCAAATTTTCATCCGAATCGTTTAACGCCCTTGCTTCTGCCTCATATAGAAGAACCGGGATGATTAAGGTCTTGTAAGCGCTTCCTTGGTTCTATGATAGAGGGCTTTACTACTTAAATGCCTCTTCAGCCTGAAGAAACAGCGATTGGCAAGAGGAATTCTCCGTTTGATCTCTACACTGATGTCGTTGTTTAAGTTTATAGTGGATGCCAAGTAGACAAAGTCCTTGACTGCTTCGAAGTTATAACTATCCATCGTGATGTTTTGTCTTCATCAACAGCCAATCCCATTTTTGCCGCCTCCGATTCAATACTGGCAAATGCACCAACCACAGCCCTACAAAATGCTATGAGCAGGTACCATCGGTAAGCGGCAGAAATAAAAGAGAAGAAAAGTAAACTCAAAGAATTTGAAGAATCTGAAGAACACTTTGTAAATCAACTTAAAACTAAATTTGAAGACATTCAGCCGCTAAAAATACCGAAATAATTTATTTAATGATCTTATATTATATTGAAGTGAAATCGCTACCAAAAGTGAATGCAACGTCAAAGTGCAAGTAAAAACTTCCTTTTTCTATGACATAAACCGCTCTGAAGCAATTTCACTCTTATTATAAGATCCGCACAGAATGTATAACATCATCGCGTCCATATTGCAAATGACAACACTTGTGTTAAGCTTTCCGCTTCTTTTACTACCAACAACCTTCTACAAAACTACCATCATACATGCAGACACTCTTTGCGAGCTTCCTTCCGTTAAGATACTTTAATGTCAATTTAAAAGATAAAATACAAAAAAAAAACAAGAAAATGTTAAATTTGATTGCACTTGAACGTTGTCGCAACATCATCAACTTCAATGCAAAAACATCCTCATTCTGACTTAATTTACATCAGCCAGCATCCATCTTTCTGTTTTTGCTTTCATGTTATACACCAAAAGCATTATGGTGAATAAAAATACCTTCCCAGGCCCCCACTAACCGAAAACATTCATCCTTTTTTTTTTTTTGTTGCACAAAGAGAGCGGGCGAAGAGAGCTTTTTCTGCATCAAGGACATGCAATGCAAGCAAATTGTACATCGTACATTAGTTTTCATTAAGTTGCACTAGCGTAACGACATAACGTGTTGTCAAGACTTAAGGACATGACACGAAATGATATGCTGCAGGCAGGATTATAAGCAAACTACTTCCCTCTCGTAGAAATAGTTGGCGCATAAGGACTTGAAGAGCAAAAAAAAAAAAAAACATAAAAGAAAACAAACACACACATCGCATATTAAAGCGAGGTGTTTAGGTTAGGTTTAGGTACCCTCGTATATTCTGGTACAGTGCTGTGCAAACAATTTGGTACTGCCTTCAAGTTTTGAGATGAAAAAATGAGGCAATTTGAGGCAGCCGCGATAACAAATGGTTGGGACGACGAAGACAAGTTAATAGTATTGACGCTAGCTTTGAGGGGACCTGCTGCTGATAAGATAAAAATGGTGATTTTAATGCTCTTGTTCAGGCAATTGACAAGTCTTCCGAGTTCAGCAACTCCAAGCAGACATCGAACGGCGCGCTCATCTGGCATATCCAACTGCAGGAGAGGAAATAATCAGTTTGCAACTGATGCATTCGTTTGTGCGGTATCGAACATCAACCTCCAGAGATCAATCCGAACGGCTGACAAACCAATGCTTCCAGAAGCATTACGGTTCGCTTTGACAATGGAAGCAGTAGAATAAGCTTCTCAAGGAGTTCATCAGGTAAGAGAGGTCACAGTTGAAGAATGTTAGTGTCAGTGAGTTAATTTCCGAAGAAACCGAGACGGACCTGCACGATGCTGAAACTGTAACAAGACCGGACATCTTCAGCGACAGTGTAGTTTACCCCAAAGAAGATCTGCATGTCAACATTGTGGAAGCAGACAGGCTTCCTCAGAACAGATTAACAATAACAGCAACGTTACTTCTCGATCTGTTTCCCAGCCGGTTTCTGGTATCAAAGGCTCCAGAATCACCATCAAGGTCTCCCAAACCAAACAAAACAACAAAAGTTTGACAGTCGAGGCATTATTTAACGGCAACAAACATGTGGCTACAATCGACATCGGTGCCACAGCCTCCATTGTCCGTAGAGACCTGGTAAAAGTGGCATGGCGAAACAACACCCATAGCTACCGTCTTTAGACTGCAACTGGAAAAGCAGCAAGGGTGTACAGAGAAGTCCGTCTGAAGATCCGATTGGCAGAACTGGAGTTCTCAATTCTATTTCTGGTAGCAGATATACAGCTGCGAGCAATGAAATAGTAGTGCCTGTTGATTAAATTTATTGTACTACATATTTCGCATATTGTGCACCAATGGTCTGCATTATGTATTAATTAATGAACGATCATATGTGACAACCCTGACTATGCATTTTCAGATGTCAAACTTTAACCGTTATTATTAACCGCTTATTTTATTTCTTCATTTGATTTTTGAAGCGAGCAATAAAATAGTAGTGACAAATAAAAAATATTTATAAATATTTAATTGAAAAATTAAAAGTAAGTAAATTTATGTTTTTAAGTATTTTTGTTCTATTAAGCAAACAAATTTTGGACTGTGCATAATTTAGTGGGACGAGGAAAGCATTGCAGCGAAGAAAAAAGAATTTTGATTCAAAACCTAATAAAACAAGGCAAAACATACAAGGAAGTGGAAAAACTAGTCGGCTGCTCGGCCCCAATGATACGTAATGCGATCACGTACAAAAAAAAAACTGAAAAACGGGGAAAAAAGCGGATACTTTCCGAGGCTACAGTTCGACAAGTCACTCGTTGTGCTAAAAATCGACCAACAATGTCTGCTGTAGAAATCCGCGACGAATTAAATTTAGCCTGTGGTGTTCACACGATAAGAAGACGTCTACGAGAGCATAAATTGTATGCTCGCAGCCCGCGCAAGGTGCCACTTTTAAAGAAAAATCATGTGACACGACGCCTCCAGTTTGCCAAAGAACATCTCACTTGGCCCACTGACAAGTGGAGGAACATATTATGGACTGATGAGTCCAAAATAATTTTATATGGTGGTAAAGGCTCCCGTCAGTATGTAAGGCGTCCCCCTAATAAAGAATATGATCCCAGATACACCATAAAGACGATAAAACATGGCGGGTCTAGTATTATGGTTTGGGGCTGCTTTTCGTACAGAGGTGTGGGTCCAATCCATAAAATCAATGGCATAATGGACAAGCACGCTTACGTTGAAATATTGCAGAATACTATGCTGCCTTTTGCTGAAGATGACATGCCGCTGAAATGGATATTTCAGCAAGACAACGACCCAAAGCATACGAGTAAGTTAGCTAAGGAATGGTTTCGGGAAAATAGAATTGAGGTTATGGATTGGCCAGCTCAATCTCCTGACCTCAATCCAATTGAGAACCTGTGGGCAGACATAAAGAAAGCAGTATGGGATGCTAAGCCAAAAAACAACAATGAACTTTGGGCTGTAGTTCATCACGCATGGCAGACTATACCATTGAAGAGATGTCAAGACCTTGTAGATTCCATGAAAAGGCGGTGTGAAGCCGTTATTAAAAATCATGGTCATACTACCAAGTATTAAGTTTATTTAAACAAATATTTTAAAAAATACCGTTATTTTTCAAATAATGCATTTTTTAGTGTCATACTACTATTTCATTGCTCTTGAAAATTCCAGTTGTTTCATAAATTAAAAGAAGAAATATAAATTTGAGAACAAATAAATCTGATTTTGTTATTTTAAATATATAGTATATATGTAGGAATATATACCCTCTTTTTGCACTGCAATTGATGTTACAAAAGCGTTTGTATTTTAACCAACTCAAAGGTATACTTAATTTCAGTACCCACTATTATTTCACTGCTCGCAGCTGTATATGACGAGTGCGTCGAATCGACTTCATGTCTTATAGTGGATATCGGTAACCAAGTTCTGAAATACCGAAATGTGGACAGTCCAATGGTTTATGGCAATGAAAATGCATCCGCTGTTAGGACTGTCATCAAAGAAGACGTGACCTTGCATCCGTCTTCAGAGGTATTTATTTGAACAAAATTGAAGAGTGTATCTAGAAGCCATCGATACCTCATGGTGGAACCAGACTCTGAACAATCCTCCCAAAACATCATCATTGGGAAGACACTTGTAGCACCAACAAACAACGTGGTCCCTATATGAATTCTTAACATCAAACCGTACGAAATCAAACTGAAGAAGTTAGAAATTGTCGGGTAGTGCGAATCTGTGTCAGCAATAACAAAAATCACTGATGCTAGTTCACAGAAAGAGGTTAAGTCTGAGAAACTGATTGCAGTAAGGGCCAATATCCTCAAGTCATCTAACTTAAGTCAACATCAACTTAGGATGCCTGGTAGTCTTCTTCAGAAATATACTGATATATTCACTTTACCAAATGGACAATATGGTCGAAAACAACTTGTACAACATGGAATAGACACAGGAGAAGCAAGACCAATTCCTCAACCAGCAAGACATCTCCCATTGGGAAGGTGAGGTTGATAAGGAGTATGAAGCAAGATGGTTTGATAGAAAATTCCAAAAGTCCTTGGGCGTCACCAGTGGTTCTTGTGAAGAAGAAAGATGGAAGCACTTGATTTTGTGTAGACTACCGCAGGCTCAACGCAGACAAAGAAAGACAGCTACCCTTTGCACAGAATCAGCGATACTTTAGATGCCATGGAAGGAGCTTAATGGTTCTCCACGTTGGACTTGAAAAGTGGTTACTGGCAAGTAGAAATCCATCTAGAAGATCGGGAGAAGATGGCGTTCTTAACGGGAAATGGTCTGTGGCAATTTAAAATGATGCCTTTTAGCTTTTCAGTTACATAACGCTCCGACAACATTTGAGCTTTTGATGGAGTGCGCTTGTTTCAAGGGCTAACATGGAAGTCCTGTCTTGTCTACTTGGATGACGTAATCGTATACTAGAAGACCTCTAACCAGCACTGTGGAAATCTTAAAGCTGTCTTTCAGAGACTTCGACAAAAAAAAAAAAACTTTTAACCTCGAAAAAAACGAAGAAATTTTCGGAAAAAAGCGTGAAAAGTCACTGGATAAAAAGGAAAAACAAGACTACCGCAGAAAATCGCAGAATACTATGCGAAGAAACGCAAAATACTGGTGAAAGATCACGAAACAATGTGGAAAAGCAAGAAGTCATGAGAAAATCGCTTAGTACATCGGAAAAAAGCGTAAAATACCGCGAAAAAGCGAAGAAAGATGCAGAAAAAGCTTGGACAGTCACGGTATAAAGCGTGAAATGTGGCAGAAATGCATAATACCGCGTAATTCTGCCGTAAGAAGCTCGGAATAGTGTGGAAAAAGCTCAGCATAAGATGTTAGCATGACAAAAGCGCTTAGTAAAACACAAAAAAAAAAAAATACAGTGAGAAAAGTGAAGAATTTTATGGGGCAAAGCATGTTGAGTCACGGAATACTATGGGAAGAAGCGCTTAGTACCACGAAAACAAACTTAAATACATTGAATAAAGTGGTGGATCAAAGCGTGGCGACTCACACTGAAAGCGCAAAAACACACCGTTAAGAAGTACCACAGACTGCCGCAGAATAAAATTGCGTAAGACTTCGGAAAAGATCGCAGAATTGATTGAAAAAGAAAGGATTTAAAATATGTACTAAACTCCAATTTTTTACAATCAGTAGATCGAGCTTAAGTCAGAGCCTTTTCCTAGAAGAAACTATTTTTAATATTCAATTAATTCTTCTGGTAGCTGAACTAATAATAAAGAGATCCACTAATTGAGATCGTCAGGCATTTACTTGTAACTGGAAGCTAAAATAACCGTTTTATTGGACACAGCATTGTATATTATGGAAGCAAAAACCAAGGTGAATGCTCTATTTGCATCTGAAAATGATGCTTCTTAAGCGACGAGAAACACATTTTCATTCACAAAAAAAAAAAAAAAAAAAAAAAATAGAAAAAAAAAAACACCAGATGATAGACAAAAATGTGTATGCAATTCATAGAGAACAATATAAGCAAAGCATAGTGTAGTGTGGGTTTTTAATCAAAAGGACTATTTTATAAATGGTGGCCCTTAGCGCTCGCTGAAGAGTATTCGTCTCTATTAAAAAGATTTACCTTCTACAACAACAACAACAACCATAAAAATAAAGGATTAGTCTTAAATAAGAAGAAGAAAAATGTTACGTCTTTTCAAAAATAAACTGACCATTTTTCAAGATTTATTTGTAAGGACATTAAACCTGAAAATTTAGTATTTATTACCTACTTTTACACACACACAGTCAATAACCCTTAGAGATAAGGAGTATGTAGGCATTAAGAATGCTTCGAATGTTTAGAAGGACACTTTGGCCACTGTCCTTGAATTTATCCATTAAATTTTTATGCATTTATTGAAACACACGTAAGAAATTATTTTTATTAAGAAAAAAAAAATACAATTTCAATTATAAAATGTTTTACTTTTTCATGGGGTAATGTTAAAAAAAAAAAACTGTAACCATGAAAACTGGGGCAAATAAATCTTAAAAATAAAATAAATGACAACCCTTTTTTACGAGACTCTTTGTCTCCATAACGTTCGATTGTTATCCGTCTTTGATTGATCCTCATATCTATTTATTTGGATTTTTATTTTACCTTTCTTAAGAAGTCAATTGTGTGATTTAAGAAACGAATGGGCATTCATTGAACAAAAAAAAAAAAAAATGTTAAGGTATATAAAAGGATTATACGACCTCCAGCTATCGGAGCATTAAGTCGGGAAAATAATCCTGCAAGTGGCTATCAATCAAATTTATTTTGACAACTGGAACCTGTCTCATGTGTGTAAAAGAAATTCCATCAAACAAATTTTATTTTATCAGACATCTGCCTGAGGTGATAAAAAGGACGAAATACCTTTAAAAAAATAACAATAATAATCGTTTGAATGAATTGATGGTTGGTAAACATTAAAAGAAACTGAAAAGCTTGGTCTGCTTTGAGTTTTTGTTTGTGTTTATCGAAAAATTTTGCTATAGCAAAATTTGCATTTAGCGCAATGCACATAAGAACCATTGTTTCTTTTTTTTAATTATAGATTTTTCTCAAATAAGGAGAAAATGCTAACTGTGAAGTCTGCAACAGAATTTTTAAATATGTAAGCAAATTAGAGTTTCTGTTGTTGGAAAACTTCACGCAGCAAGCTTTTTTCGGAAAAGAGATCATGTTTTTTGACTGACAAACAGGAATCCTAAACCTAATCCTAATAAATTTAAAAATAGTTCTACAAAATTTAATTTTTTTTTCTTAATAGAAGATAAGAAAAGGTTCTGACTTCAGTATCCAGAACTCAAAGAGCCACCAAAGAGTTCTGAACATTGCTCAAACTCAATATTTAAATAATTATTACAAAATTAGAAGTCTTACAGCCAATTTCTTGACAAGGTTCTAGCTCTAAAAACATGGTTTAAGGAAATATTAGAACTCAAATTGTTTCATTTTAATTTTTTTCCTTAAGAAAAACTGAAAAATAATAGTTTTTAACTGATTTAAGAACTTTGTCAATAAATTGGCCGTTATTCGGTTAAAAATAAATTTTACAATAGGATGATCCTGAACTTTGATACAATTAAAAAAAAAAAAAAAAATTGAAAATCATTATATCCGTTTTTTAAAAATAAACTATTTTCTCCATATAAAATTTTGCAAGGACTTTTATATAAAAAAATTGGTATGCCATTTTGAAGATATTATTTATCAACATCTTAAAACAAAGTTTGAAAAAAATTTTGAGTAGTTTTCGAAAAAATGATTGTTCAAAAAAAAATTTCAAATTCATTTTAAAAATTCAAAAAAATAATTTTCGAAATTTTTCTTACTAAATATTATTAAAAATTAAATTAAAGATAGACTTTATCTAAAAAACTGACCATGATTTTTAATCAAAATCTTAGGCACCGTTTTTGAGAAAAATGAGTTTTTCGAAAACCGACAATTCTGTCTGTCTGTCTGTCTGCCTGTCTCTCTGCCTGTCAGTATGTGTCAGAGGCTACAGCCTAAACGGATGGGTCGATTTACTTCAAACTTGGTATGTGGTGTTTTTTGGAGACTATCTCCAGACGTTTTTTGAATTATTTTTTGGGCCCCAAATAACGGTACCTGTCATATACCGGTTTTAGAAAAACTCATTTTTCTCAAAAACGGTGCCTACGATTTTGATAAAAAATCATGGTCAGTTTTTTAGATAAGGTCTATCTTTAAATGGAAACCATTTAAAAAAAAAAAAAAAAAACAGTTATTAACGGTACCGCCATAGAACCGTTTTTTTTAATTCTGATTTTCCCCTTCATGACTCAATCAATTTCAACCATTTTTTTACATGAATGCTTTTAAGTTGCCGTAATTATATTTAGTATTTTTTTTTTTTGAAAAATCATAATTTCGAAAACTACTCAATATTTTATTTAAAATTTAGTTTTTAGTTTAGTTGATAAATAATATCTTAAAAATGACGTTCCAATTTTTTCTTTCAAAATTTTATATAGAAAATATAGTATTTTTTTAAAAAACGGCTCTAACGATTTTCAATTTTTTTTTTCTATAAACGTATCATTATAGAAGAAATCAAATTGCATACTTTGTTTTGAGTTAAAATGCATTAAAGAAGCTGTTTTAGTCATTTGAAAATCGAATTTTATACTTTTTTCATTTTTTTTTCTAAAACTTCATTTACAAATTTTTAATTAAAAAGGCTTAGCATAAATAGTAACTTTATCTATAAGAGCAAGTACGTGCGACCCAGTCGTGCATTTTATTTAAATTTGGAATACTTAACATAAAATTATTCCTTTAAGTTTATTTCCCTTACAACTCGAGGACAGAATTCAATTCGAAATTGCTAGTTCAAAAACTGTTTTAAAACTTTAGATGACCCCGGAGTATCGTAATAAAATTATCGTCACTCTTTTCAAGATGTATCCAAACCAGAAATGGGAATCGTTGGGTTTTGTAAGGATATTTGAAGAGGCATTGCTGCTAACAATTTCCACAAATAAAAATACTGTAAAGTATTTTGTCCAGGCCCGGCCCGGTTGTCTAATTGCCCAAAACTAATACAATTTAGTAAACAAATTACAATGTTTTTCGATTTATTAGTGTGTTTTGAAGTTGTTTTTTCGTAGGATTGACAAAAACTCCTTACTTAATGCTTTCGTGAATCGCAACATGTTCCAAAGCAAGACCCAATTTTTTCTTAAAACTAACCCAGTACTGCCTTTCAAAATCTATTTATTCAAATTTTATTTTGCTGACAGCTCGAATGTCTTCCCAAATAAATGATATCATTATTTTTGTTCCTTCAAAACAACCATAAAGACTGCGCACAAGACCACACACAAAAAAAAAAAAACTTTTTAAAGTTAACACATCTTCATATACCCTCAGACTAAAAATAATCACCGCCAAGACCATCACAGCAACCTTTAAAAATATTCCCGTGGAATGCATTATATTTAGCTTATCAACTTCCCTCATGAATCTCCATTAGAAAAGTGAAAGGTTTTTCTTTCCGGGGACAAAACTTTCCCCATAAAATTCACAATAGAATCTGAAACTAAACAAAAAAGTAAAAAAAAAAACATATTCTAAAGAAGTTCGAATCTATTGTGTAGGTCCATGTATGCAACTCATCCATATCACTCGGCCTCTCTGGAGCATTAAAGTGCAACGAAAGGCTACCAATTTGTCATTTTGAAAATGAAGGCCGCCACTCTGTATATACTGATACTAGTATTGCTGTCGGTTGGTCGCTCTCACAGTCGCATTGGTTGGATGGTCGGTGTGTGTGTGTGTGTGTTCAGTAATGTGTAGAGATTCCACCCTCTCTTAACTGATGATGGATGACCACTGCGATTTATCTTGCTCCTCAGCTCCACTAAAGCGACATGCAGACGGAAAAGTTCACCAAAAAGCTGT
Source organism: Meliscaeva auricollis (assembly GCA_948107695.1). Lineage (NCBI taxonomy): Eukaryota > Metazoa > Arthropoda > Insecta > Diptera > Syrphidae > Meliscaeva > Meliscaeva auricollis. The sequence goes on along the minus strand of OX403619.1, from coordinate 25,806,481 downwards.
TCCAAAGTGTCCGGCGGGAAGTAGACAAATGGCCTCCCCAGAGTTTTTGTTTTACGGCAAAAAGAAATAACTCAACAATATAACCAGTAAGTCGGGTCATTGAGGAGATGGCCCAATGTGATGGTAGAACAGTAAAAAAAAAAAAACAAAAAAAACAAACCGCTGTGAACTCCAAATCAGAAAGTGGTAGCAAATGATACAAAGTGTGCAGCAAATGACTTGACTCTGGGGTATCTTTTTCCAACTTAAAGTGGCAACACTCTTTAATTGGATTGAGTTCTTTATATTCACTCTGAGACCGCTGGCGCTGGCGCTGCGCTGGGGTTGTGATGCTTCTGTATAACAAATGATGGTGCTTCCCAATGATGATGGTGGTCCATTAAAAAAAAAATCTTTTCTTTCATTGAAAAGTTTCTAGTGAAAGTTCAAAGTTTTGATATATGACTTGGTTCTGTCCCGAAATTGGAGGCCTTAATGCTTCCCTTGGGGTATCCTATTCAATGATGAAAAAAAGAATATGGAACTCTTTTCAATGCGACTATCATCATGAAATTAATTTACCAAACCACCTGCCAAGATTGGAACCAAAAAAAAAAAAAAAAAGTACGAGTTTATGCGTGCGCGTGCGTTTTGTGTGCGCGGTATCTTGGTAGGTCATCTACACCTTTGGCCCTTAACCACATAATATAGTGGGTACCTACTCCCTAAAGGTTTTCAAACGTAGATTGATTGCAGGAATTGACAAAAGCCTTTGGTTTTCTGTTCTTTTTTCATTTTTTTTTTTTTTTTTTTTGAAAATAAAAAGCCTATAGATATTTTTGTTGTTGTTGTCTTGAGGCAGATTCGTGATTGATGAATGATGATCATGCGCGCGTGGTACTCTCACGAAGAGTCTTCTAAAGAAGTTAACTAATTTCTTTGCTTTTCTCGGATAAGGAAAAAAAAAAACTTTGCGGTTCGAAGGTCGTTTATGGATCGGGAATGATTTTTTTTTTTTTTTTTATACTTTTCAGCTGGAGGCTGGTCTATTGGTGTGGCACAATCGTATAGTCGTGTGGAAAAGTAGAAGCCGAATAGCTGATCCATTCTTATTAAATTTATTGGATTTCGTTTGAAAGGGAAATAAAATGGACGAATGATGAGATATTAATCGGTTGGGCGTGAGGAAGATAATTTAATTTGACTTTAAGATGAAACTGGTGGGATAGGTTCAGTGTTTTTTACATTAATTTCACTATTTTACTGCAATGGAAAATTGGTATTAAGATAAATAAGGTAAACGTACTAAATAAAACAATTAAAAGTAGTTTTGTTTCTATAGGCTTGAGTTATGTATATTCCTCTTGATTCTGATATAAATTACTTTCTTTTCTTATAGATTTGAGATTTCGTTGAAGTCTTTTTATATTTTTATCTCAGAAACGAAATGGAAACGGCAGAAAAAAATTATTTTTATTTTTATTTGCGATAAAGGTACAAGTTTATAGGATTCGTAAAAAAATATTGAAGTCGAGGTAACAATAATTTTGTCAGTCTGTCGGTGCATACCTCACCGATCGGCTACAGCCGATCTAAGCTCGTAAGGCGATTTTCTTCAAATTTGGTGGTTAAGAGTTCTTGGCAATTTTATTGAGGGGAAATTGAATTTTTTTTTAAGTCAATAATTAACGGTAGGTACCTACCGGGCTTTTCGAAACAATTCCTATTTACCCAAGCCTCATAAGATTTATAATTCAACTTTAATGAGCATCGCGATTTAATTACCTTTAATTTGATATATCACACATAAGAGAGAAAAGAGTTTCATCAAAATTTAACAAAATTGTCTGCTCTTGGTCGTTGGAATCGACCAGCCACCAGTGGAGAACGATACCGTTGGCTCACAAATGTATGAACTACTAAACCTTAGTCTCTCCTTTCGCCTACCAAACCATTGTAGCGTATTCCAAGCGGAAATTCTAGCGATAAAGGAAGTGTTGTACTGGCTTAAAGAAAACGTGGTATCCAGTTCGGATATCCGCATCTTCTCAGATAGTCAGGCTGCTTTAAAATCGCTTGTATCAGTCTCCTCAACTTCCATCACAGCCTAAGACTTTTGATCGTCTCTGATGGAGATGGCCAAACAGCCGATGAACTCGCCAGCATTGGAACGGAAATGCATATCCTGCCCAACAAGGCAAATAAAGGTATGCCCATAACTACAAGTAAACTACTGCTGAAACGAATCGCTTTGGAACAATCAAAGACAAGATCGCTTAACACTACTACCTGTACAGCGACAAAATGAATCTGGCCCAAACTAGATTTGAAACTGTCAGATTTCCTTCTGTCCCTCAGTAGATCTCAAATCAGGTACGTAATAGGAGCCGGCCGTAACGGGACACTGTCTTGTAGGTGGACACGCGGCATGACTCGGTGTACTATCAAACAATTTCTTCAGGAGCTGTTAAGACGAAGAAGAAGAAGAAGAAGAAGAAACAATTTTACATCTTCTCTGTACATGCCCTGCTCTCTCTCTTATAGACGCAAACTTCATTTAGGAGACTACTTCTACAATGAACCTATAGCAATCTCATAAACACAGACATTAGTAGTCTCACTCGCTTCAACAGAAGCTCCAAATGGTTTTAACTAGTAGGGAACTTTTTTGTTCGCTATATTTCGTGGTATCACAATAAACCTCTATTGGTCTAAGTGTGTCAGATTGCTTTAAATGACAGCCACTTTAACCTAACCTTTCCTGGGGACCCACTAAAAACCCCTAACTACCAAGCTTTAAACCCAAGAGGTAAGGTCCTTTGCGGGTAGCATTAGCCTGACAGAAGGGGTGAGTAAATCTGTTTCAATTTTGTTTTAATTTAAATGCAATCTCAATCTTGCCTAAATCTCGTCTCAATCTTGGCTAAATTTTTTATTAAATCTCATCTTTGTTGTTTCGGACGTCTCTGCGACGTTGGGGAATTCCAAATATCCGAGGATTTCCACTGTTGGGAGGGTCAAGGCCAACACTACGCTTTCTATAAGCAGTGCCCTTGATGCTGTGATAGTCCGTCCACTCTCACAATTCCAAATGTTTGTTTCATGATTTTTGTTCTCTAGCCTGATATGTGTTTATGATGCATGCGAGGTTAAGTTTTGGGGGCAAAGTCCCCCCAATAGTCCGGGGAGCTAACTGACGCGCATCGCAAGCAGGTCACGTCCTCCGGAACTTAAGATTCCAATTTATACCTTATATACCCACTTCGTGTCCCAATATCCTACCTTATCGTTTTTCCTACCATAACCTACTTACCGACACCTCCTCCGCTCACTTTGCTCGCAACACTGCCTCTCCTCAATATTCTTTCAATATCTTCTTAATAACTCAGAATCTCACCCCAATCTCTTCTTAGTCTAAGTTTAATCGCTTCGCAATAACGTCTCAATTGTGTTTTAATCTCATATCAACCTCTTCTCAATTTTGTTTCGATATTAGCAATGACAGTGAGCCATCCGCAGCTTTCTTCAGGTGTTGTATTGAAGTTTGTACGTTCATACCAATGACATGAGATCCTTGGTGATACTGAATAGGTACTGTTCTGCTTACGGAGTGTTTTTGCAAATTTTTTTATGACTCCCAATGGTCCAATGTATAGAATACTGCTTCAGTCTTCATGCGATACCTTGATTCTTATTCTTCTTTGATCTTCTTTGACTCTTCCTTGACAGTTTATGGTAGATGTAATACGCATTTGCAATTTTCATTCTCAGCCAACAGCCAGCGCCTTAATTGTACTCTTGAAGCAAACTTGATTTGCCCCATCATCGGTGAATCTTGAAGGTATAGCATATAAATTCCTTTCTTCAATTCATCGACCGAATTTGTAACAAGCAATGCGCCGAAAACCAATTCCAATGCTCGCGAAATACATTTCGACAAAATTATTTGGAATTTCTGCTATGTCGATTGGATTTCACAGGAATTTCACAGAAATTCAGCCACAGCAAAATATCCCGAACTTTAGCAACAATATAATGTACATTCAGTGTGCCAATGAGCTCTCTGATGCAATGCATTCCCCATCACAGTTGAGATTCCGTTCACTCAACATACCACAAAATTTCTAAAATTACATAGAGCAGCTATCTGCAACCTTTGCGATTGTTTCGCGTGTGATTCTGATTCTGATTATAAGCAACGAAACGCGAGACAAAAAAAAAAAACAAAAAAAACATCATCTGACAAATTGACATTTGGGGGATTTATGTGCATTGCACGAGTAATTAATGCTCTGAGAGATGGATGGAGCTGGGATGCCCTATAGTTCTGGGGAACAAATTAGTTACATGATCATGTGGTGGCAGTGGCGGCGCCTTATTCTGTTGGAACTATTGTAAATCTTCTTCTTGTGGAGTATTGTTTTTTTTTTTTTTTTTGAGTTGCTGTTTTGTAATGTTTCTGCTTCTTCTAGTTGTTGCTCTCTTGGATGCACTCTGTTCCATCTGTCAGTTTGTGTAAATGTGTATACGTCTGGTGTTTGTCTGATGCTGTACATTTAAGGGGTTCAAAATGACGATGACGCCATTATAATGTTTCTCAGATGGAATGTTCGCGGGAATTGTAAGTAACTTCAATTGTTTTTTTTTTACACTACTATGCGTTTGATGCTCTGATACTCTGATTCCTCTTCGCATAATGCTCTATGGCTTTGCTATAAACTTGTCTGATGCAGTGAATGTTGACATACCAAATGGCATCTTGGATTATATGGAGGAGTTGATTATGGAACTTGTCGAGTTATGTGACATGTTGTTTATCAAAACATTAGGAGAGCTCCAATATTCCCTCTGGTGTTGTTGTTGTTTTAATTTGAAGATTTTCAAGAAATTTCTACATTATTACAGATTTTTGATGATTGAAAAGATAAACAACTGGGCTTTTAATGTTTTTTTTTCTTGTATTGTTTATTTCTTTGAAGCTTTATTTTTCTGAGAAGAATTCTGAAGATCCAAAATAGCTATAGATAATAAATTTGCTAGAAGTTGCATATTGTATAGTTTTTTTTCCTATTTCTGCCTGGATCTCAATAATACACTTGGTCTTCAATCTTCCAAATCAACACAGAACCCAAACAAAAACCCGTTGACCCGCTCTTCTATGAAGTTCTTCATTTGATATACGATTGGGCCAGAAAATACTTAAAATGTTTTGTAGAAATTTATTCACGAACGTTTGCAGCGTTCTTGTATTTTGTGCAAGATTCCAAACGCAGACTTTGCTCTCTTAATGGGGCTGTCGATGACTGGTCTATTTCCATTTTTGGTAAAGAAAAACTCGGAAGATATTGAAAGTCTTCTACTTTCTGTACTGTCTGTCCAGGAATATTGACTTGAACGGATGAGCTACTTCCGAGGGTGATCGTTTTTTTGTTTTTGCCGTGTTAGTTTTCAGTCCCATGATTTCTGATTCTCTCTTCACCTTGGTTTTTATTTGATAGAGATCCAGGAACCTATGAGAGATCAAGCATATCAGTATCTTCGTGCAGCACATCACTTATTACTAACAAAAATAGTATTGGTGATAGTATGCAACCCTGCCCGACTCCATATTGGACTGAAAATTCATCCTTTATGCTGAACGTGACATTTGCATTCATCGTTAAGTTAAGCTTAAATAATAGCAATTAACTTATCTAAAATGCCATTCCTGCGTAAGATAATAAAAATAAATTATCTGTATTATATACTATCGAACTTTTTTTTCGAAATCAATTAACGGCTGGTGAAGTGGTGAACGATATTCGACGCACTGCTCATTAAAGATCCCCAAGATGTTTATGTAGTCAACACAGTACCTAATGATCCGGCGATCACATGATGCTTATTCAGCATCAAGTGCGTCTTCTTTAGGTGTTCTTGTCTTTGCTCTAAAACAATTTTTGCTGTTATCTTGGCAACGGCAGGCAGAACAAAATATCCTTCTCCAGTTTTCTCACTGGGCACTGCATCAAATCTTCTTTTTTTCAAGAGCTTAACGATCATTCTATATTTCTTCTTCTCGGGGAAGTCTTTTCGTAGTTCTAAGTTCTCTCTCTATGACTGGATGCAGTAGCTCACTCTTTGTCGTTAGTGCTTCTAGGAAGATTTCTTCGGGAATACCATCCAATCCTACCGCCTTGTTATTCTTCAGTGCTATGCGGAAATGAAATGATATCTTCTTTACTCTACTAGCAGGTACGGTGCGCATCTGTGGACTTTTTCACTCAAATTATATAAGGTATTACTATTAAAGAATTGAAAAAAAACTGCAAGAAGACACTTACTATATTTTTGGATAACAATTACATAATTTTCAAGTAGGTACTTAGGTACCTATAGACCCATTAATAATTATTATTATTATTCAAGTATAGCCTAAGCCTCTAATTGAATCATCGGAAACACCATGCCTATAGGTATACCACATCAGCCAATATTATAAACCAACCATACTGTTAAAGACACAGCCTTCGTTATGTCCACAAGTCCTGAACAATGTCCGGCCTATCTAATAAATTCAACATAAAACCATCTGTAGGCGTTCAGCAAAAGCCCCAACTCTCTTTCTCTCTCTCTTTTCGTTTGGAAGACTTCGTCCCCAAAGTCATCAGTTTTGCATGGAAGATTGGTTGACATTCTTCTTCTTCTTCTTCTTTACAGACAACGACAATACTGGTGGTGGTTAACAAATTAATTGGTGTTTACTGCGATTTGCATAAATTTCCATTGAAATTACCTCCGAAATTACGAAGTTGTTTGTGTCGATATGGTGCCACCATATACAATCATACATCTATACAACACCAGTCTACCACATTAGGCATCCGAAATTAATTTGTTGTCCAAACTTGCAGGCCCCTAAGCCCGAAGTCAAAAGACTATAAGAGAGTATAGATTTGAAAAACGACGGAAACCTCAGCGAGTGAGTGGGCGGCTTTGCTAATGACCAAACGCAAGTCGCAAGTCACACGAAGCCGTTCCGAAGGAACAAAGTCACAGTGTAGTAGGTAGGTCCTTGAGTTTGGTTTTGTTTGGGAAGATGGTGTCATCGATAATTGCTGGTGTGCACGCATAAATATCTTCCTTCTCGCAATGTGGACGGAAGAAGTTGAAGAAGAGAAGGAAGCCATCATCATCATTATCATCTGGGAGAGTGAAGACAACAAACAAAACAAAAAAAAAAACATTGTTTACCTCGTCGCACTTAAGTTGAAGTAGGTATGCTGAACCACTTGATGGGGCACTTTTGAAAAATATTTGCTTTCTCCTGATGCCTACGTCCGTCCTGTCGTCGTCGTCGCAGCTTGGAATTCTTAGTTGTTTTTGTGGTAATTGGCTGAATGAGTATCAGAGTGATTCCTGAACAAGGTGACACATTTGAAGTTCGAAGAGTTGAATATACCGTCGCGTCGGTCGTCGGCAGCAGACAGGCTTGCAAGTCACAACACACATGAAGAATGAGTTGTTTTTTTTCTATTCTGCCATATTTTTTTTGTTGTGCTTTTTTTGTTTGCTGCCATCATCCATCATTTGTGGTCATTAATCTTGGGGCGTTATTGGAGTCAATTAGATGAAGTGTATTGGAGAAACAAAAAAGTCAGTATATGGCAAATCTTCTGTATTAGAGTGGGTAACCAGGGAAAGTCAAACAAATAACAGCAAAAAAATATATTTCCAGAGGGTAAATTAGCTGGAAAGTGGGATTTTTGTTTGTTATAATGGAAAACTCGAAGCAAAACATATCAAAATGTTCGAAACATGTGTGGTGGGTGAGCCTGCGGGGCTTAACATTATTATTATTTGTATCGACCGACATACCATAATTATGGAAGCAAAAAATACAAAAAAACGTTTCGATTGTAATGATAATGTCCCAACGTTTTGATAAAAGAAATCATCAATTCTCACATCTATGGAAATGTTTGCGGGGTCATTCGTTCCAATGATTTTGTTTCTTCAAGCTTAAATGATAACAAAATGATATAAACCTTTTCTTTCAAGGAAGCTCTTATTACTGAGTTAAAAATTAGTGTTTCACAGAAAGATTGCAAGTCTTTGAAAAGCACAACATTCAGCTGTTTGGCTGATATCTTATCACTTACTATCACAGTATTAACTGAATATTTCAACAAGCTTCAAATCAATAACCAACTTCAAACTTTAAATTAATAACCAATACCAACATCAAGGCTTCTCTAGAGAATATTGTCTTAGTTCCTTGCCTTGTTTGTACAGAATGAAGATGGAGAAAGTCAAGCACTTCCGGCGAGGTCGTAATGAATCTCACCAATAACTTTAAAGGAAACAAAAATTGTAAATGAGACAACCGACGAAGCAACGATGCACGCGACGTGACGTCAATTAACTTCTTTAACATCATTTTTGATAGAATCACACAGATCTTACACGCCAACACTAAGGTAACAATCTTTAACAATGGGACCATCTTTCCCAAGGACTGATAACAATCAGCAGCAGTGAATCTTCCTCCATCGAAGACCAATGGTGTGCTGTGAAAAATGTGTTCATAACCGATGGTGAAAGAATAGTAGTCGATCGGGCACAAGCAAGAAATGGTGCTTGGCTATCCGCAGAAACCTGGAAAAAGATTGACAAAAGAAAACAACTTCGAGCTCACATCGCAGCTACTCAAGCAGCAGAGAGAAGCGAGCTAGAGTCTACATATCGTATGAAGATGAGAGAAGTTTACAGTAGCGTGAGACTTGACAAGCGTAACTACATTAACGCATTAGCTGAAGAAGCAGAAGAGGCCGCATATCGGTGTGACAGCAGAACTGTTTATAGAATCACTAAGGAGCTTACTGTTGTACAAAGCTCAAAACAATACTTGGTGAAAGATGTAGATGGTTCGCTCCCTGCTCCATTCGGATGAAGACCAGCTTACAAGGTGGAAGGAACACTTCGCTTCGGTTTTAAACCGTGTGTTCGCCAGCGATGCGCAAATTCCCGAATTTGCACTTCACTTCCTAGTACTGAAGAACAATAAGGCGGTAGGACTAGACGGTATTCCTGCAGAGCTCTCACAAGCAACACCAACGACATCAAGTGAGCTACTGCATCCACTCATAACGAGAGCCTGGAACTCTGAGTGCTTCCCAGAAGAGTGAAAAAAGGGAATGATCGTCAAGCTCCCGAAGAAAGGAAATTTGATGCAGTGTGAAAACTGGAGAGAGATTTGCGATCTGCCTGCGGTCTCCAAAATAGCAGCAAAAGTTGTATTAAAGCGAATAAAGGAGCATCTAGAAGACATACTCGACGCCGAAGAAGATAAGATACATAATGGCTGTTATTAAAGCAACTTTCGATGGATGCAACTGTCACGTTTTACATAAAGGAAGACTGTCGGATGAACTCGAAGAGTAATGTGGAGTCAGACAGGGTTGCATACTATCCCCAATACTTTTCCTGTTAGTGATAAGTGATGTGCTACGTGTAGCCCTGTTAAACGGAAATAGTGGAATTCAATGGAGCCTGACATCCTAACTAAAACATCTGGACTACGAGGACGACGTATGCTTACTCTCTCACAGGATCACGGATCTCCATGGAATGACAACAAGGGTGGAGGGAGAATCAGAAATCATGGGGCTGAAAATTAACACGGCAAAAACAAAAATGATCAGCCTCGGAAGTAACTCATCCGTTCAAGTCAATATTTCTGGACAACCGGTAGAGAAAGTAGAAGACTTTCAATATCTTGGGAGTTTTGTCCCTACCAACGGCGGAACCGAACAAGATGTCGACAGCCGTATCAAAAAAGCAAAGGCTGCTTTCGGAATGTTGTCCAAAATATGGAGAAACAACGCTATAAGCTTAAAGACCAAGCTGATACTGTTCCGCTCCAATGTTGAATCCGTGCTTCTGTATGGGTGCAGCACGTGGAAAAATCTTAACAACTGTCACAAGCAAGCTGCAATCGTTCGTGAATAGGTGTCTTCAAAACATCTTAAAGTTTTTTTGACCCAATCGTATTTCTAATGAAGAACTTCATAGGAGAACTGGTCAAGAATCTATAGACTGTACTCTACGCAGACGTAAGTGGCAGTGGATTGGTCATACGCTTCGAAGAGGCAACAATTGCATTACAGGTAAAGCGATGCAATGGAACCCACTCACACAGGCAGGTAGAGGGTCGGGTCGGCCGAGAAGCACATGGCGCAGGACAGTCGAAAGTGAATCTGCACCGCTGGGGAAGAGTTGGAGAGAACTACGTTATATTTCCAGAAACCGTACACGATGGCGCGTAGGAGTAATGGAGGTCCTATGCCTCTTAAGGGAATCACAAGGGACTCATCAAGGTCTGAGGACCTAAGTAAATAAGTATTTTTTTTTTATTCATTTCACTCATAGAAGGGGAAGAAGTGCTGAGAAGGGGAACACACCATTTTTGTTTAATATACTTAAGACTTCAAGGAACAATATTAAAGAAAACCCTGTTAATAACCACAATTTTTTGTGTAATTTTAGTGTACTAATTCTTAAATCATTGTTTTAGTTTGAATAACTTTGATGACCTTCTTACAGTAGAAGAAGGTTGGTCCATTTGTCATACTTCCACCATTATGATTAACAAAAGTATGGGAAGCTATATTGTTGTAAGCCTCATGCTGACCGTTTATCATTGATAAATTCAATTAAAGGAGGCGTGTCTGTGTGTTCTCTATAAGAACCCACTGAAGCCCCTTTATGATGGTACACATATTTGACAAAAAAAAAAACGTCCACCATTTATTACATCTGAGTTGAATTCATGTTTTCAGATTTTTTTTCGACAACCCTCTCTGTTAAAAGACCGGCTGCTTTTACTGCTGGTCGCTGGCAGATAGAAATTAAAGATTTGCCCTAAAATACAAAAACCGTTCTCTCGCTTAGGGTTGCTTAAATGTCTAAAGTCCTTTTTTTTAGAAGGTGTAACGAATTCACCGCCCCATTAGAATGAAATGAAAATAAAAAAAAAAGAAATCTAATATTCGTATATCCTCGTCGTCGTTCGTCGCGTCGTACCTCTACTCTCTGGGCCGTTGTAAAGCCAAAGCTATTCACTGTAAATGTGTCATATCAAATCAAATTCGTTCCACAGTGACAATAAAACATTTTTCCACCAGTTTCACAGGAATTTTTATTTTGTTCAATGAACAACGCACTAGGGTAAGGACTAAGGACGTACATTCGGTTGGAATTTGCGTTAGAAAAATATCACCAACCCTCCTCTTCCATCGATCGTCCTACTCCACCACACACACACTCTTCGGGGGATTGTTCGATGTTCATTCAAAATTCCCACAAAAAAAAAGGACATTTTCGCTAAAAACTTTATAAATCGCTGTGAGAAAAAAGAAGGAAATAATAAAACTGTTTCCTATCTGATCTCTAGAATCTATCTATGGACTCTCGCAATTGTCACTATTATGATGAGGGAATCAAATGATGGGCGTTGCCAATTGAAGGCAATTTTAGTTCAATCTTCTATATCGTTCTATGATTAATGGGACTTTTGTGGGAGCAAGGCTCGTTTAGTTGATGACCAATTGTAACAATTACAAAATCATGGCATTCTGGACCATCAGAAGAGAGAGAGAGAGAGGGGAGGGTATGAGTAGTAGTTAGTTCATTTGTGTTAACATGTCCTTCTTTAGTCAGGGTCTGTGTTGTAATGTGGTGTGTGGGTATTATTTAGGGAAAAGATTGCATTCTGACCGATACTAATTGCACAAAAGGACAGTTTGGACAGTGGTGGGCACGTGTTGTAGTACTGTGGTACTAGCAAACTAGTATTGCCAATCAGCAGATGGCTATAATGTATCACAAGAAGGTTGTTTCAACAAAGCGTGAACTGTGTGTGTTTGAATTATTTTAAAATTTCACGGTTTTAATAAATATGCTGGTTGTTAGAAGAAAGCATCTGATTTCAGCAATAAAAATGCGGGGTACCGGATATAAATCTTAGCAATTCACATTTAACATTTTTGACTCAGCCAACTAACGAAATAAAGGCAGAGAAATGAAGAGACTTACGATATACAAACACTTTATTCTTTAATTAACTGTTCAATAAATTAACTGATGGAATCAATTTGTTTAAATTAACGGTTTTTCAAAAATCAGACTCAAATCAGGGTTGGAATCGAAGACTTGTCGGACTGGTGCGTTGATGTCCATACGCTTCACGTGTCCCAGTCCCCCCCCCCTCCCCATCTCAGTCGCTGTATTTTTAGCTTCTCAACTTGGTCAACGTCGCTGTACAGCCCGTAAAGCTCGTCGTTGAATCTTTTTCTTCATACTCCTTCGATACACACAGGACCCAAAATCACTCGAAGAATTTTTCTCTCAAAGCAACCAAGCAAATTTTCATCCGAATCTTTTAACACCCATGCTTCTGCCCCACACATCAGGACCGGAATGATTAAGGTCTTGGTTAATTGAGAAAGGGCTTTACTCATTAAAGCCCTCCTCAGCCCGAAGAAACAGCAATTGGCAAGAGTAATTCTCCATTTGATCTCTTCACTAATGTTTGAGTTTATAGTTGATCCTAGGTACACCAAGTCCTTGACTGCTTCGAAGTTTCGGCCGAGTGGTCGATTTTGAGTTTTCCTTCTCTTCGTTTTGTCTTCATTAACAGCAAATCCCATTTTGGCCGCCTCCGATTCAATACTGGCAAATGCACCAACCACAGCTCGCTTTGTTCTGCCGATTATGTCTGTTTCATCTGCATAAGCTACTAGTTGAACGGACTTTTGAAAAATTGTACCAGTGGTGTTGACTTGTGATCTGCGTGCAACTGCTTCAAGAACGATGTTAAAAAGGTTGCATGATAACGCGTCTTAGACCTTTCTCGACATCAAACGGTTCAGAGGTGTTCTAACCTACTTTGACGTAGCAGTGAGATTTCTGCATTGTCATAATGCACAAGCGGATGAGTTTGGCAGGGATGCCGAGATATGACATGGCTCTGTATAACTCGTCTCTATTCACGCTTTCATACGCGACTTTTAAATCGATGAAGAGGTGGTGTGTAAAAACCTGAACCAAAACCTGTCGGAGTGTGAACATTTGATCGACTGTTGACTTGCCTGGCCTAAAACCACACTGATAGGGGCCAATCAGATCGTTGACAAGTTCTTTTAGGCGATCACACAGTATCGACGACAGTATTTTGTACTCGACGTTTAGGAGGCTAAGCCCTCTGTAGTTGGTACATGTCAGAGCGTCTCCTTTTTTGTGGATGGGGCACACTATGCCAAGGTTCCATTCATCGGACATGCTTTCATCCAACCAGATTTTACAGATGAGTTGGTGTATTCTCCTAACTAACCCATCTCCTGCTGCTTTGAACAATTCGGCTGGTGGACGGAATTGTTGGCCACCGTCGTCGTCCAAATTAAATGGAATAACAGCGGAATGTTGGCTATTTTTGCCGTTCAGGAGTCTAGAAAAATGTTCCTTCCATATCCTTAGCACTGAGGCAATGACTGTGTGTCCACCACCATATTAACCCTCTCATTTCGGCAGGCTTCTGTTCTGGCCTTGTTACCTTGGGTAGATCTTCTTACCCTTTGGTAGAGTTTTCAAACATCCCCTCTGCCGGTACAATCCTCAATAGACTCGACCACCCGCTTCTCCTGCTCTCTAATTTTCTTCCTGAGAAGTCGGAGTTCGTCTCTTCTTTTTTGCCCGTAGATCTCTCGGGCTGCTCTCTCAGCGGCTCTGCTTCTTGTTTGCAGCATTACCTGATAGGCCACGTTCTTAGCTGCATGCGCGAGCCAGCATTCTTCGTCAAACCAGGAGTTTAATGCTGGTGGCTGGCTGGCCAAGAGATTAACAGAAACGCGGTCAGCAAAAGTTTTGGCGGTTTCTTGCGATTTGAGTTGCGCGACATCAAACCTTTTCACAGTATCACAGTCATAGTGGTCTGAGTCAACGTTTGTTCCTCGGAACGTTCGGACATCTTAAATACTGGAAGCATGTCTGGCGTCAATCGCGACGTGATCAATTTGGTTGACAGTTTTTTGATCACATGAACGCCATGTCCAATTGTGAATATTACGGTGTGGAAATTGGATGCTCGCAATGGTGATATTTCGTCCTTCCACAAAGTCAGTCATCCTAAGTGCGTTATTGGACGTTTCGGCATGTAGACAACCTCCTTGTTGAAACCATTAAGATTAGGGTGGAGTGAAAAACTCTTTTTTTTCATATTATTTTTTTAATAGATTTATATTATAAAATATTTATATATGATCCAAATTTCTCTCAAAAATTAAGGCCCTTCTTTGATAGAAAAAATCGTTTTACCCATTTTACGTAAATTCCATAAGGCAGGATCTCCCAAAAGTTATGGTTCAAAATTAAAATGGTAAATGAACTTTCAAAAAACTGCAGTAAATCAAAACCCGATAATGTTTCGTAACAAATTAGTTTCTAAATTCTAAGAGGTCATGACTAGGACCTCACCTTTTTACCAGTTTGAACCAAAACTTTTTGGAGATTCTGCGTTACGGAAATTCGAGCATAAAATGGGTAAAAACGATTTTGTTTCTATTAAAGAAGGACATCATTTTTGTCTTTATATAAAAAAAGACAGTTTTATACTCCACCCTAATGAAAATTCATAGATTCCCAATAAAACTATACCTACCTTTCTCCTAAGACCTGAAAAGAACAACAAAATTAGGAATTAATCTAACGCATTGTCTAAGGATAATCCTTTTCAAATATAAACAACACACGCACCATGAAAGAACTCAGCTTTATTTTAATCCTTTTTATTATTTTGTATTGTCCATTGCCTCCGAGTGTCGGCCTTTTATACATCCCTAAAGGGCCAGTCACCATAATGTTCCTTTTTTCTTTTTTTTTATTGTTCATCTCCTTTTTGGAATCCGAAAGCATGCCCAATAGTCAATTTAAATTCACTCTCCACACCGTTATTATCCCTTCTTAAAAAAATAACAATTTCCATCTTTGTTTTTTTTTTTTATTCTAAGATCCTTTTAACTGGATATTTTTGCATTAAAGGATGTGGGATAATTTTAAGAAGTTTTCTCAACTCGACACAAAAAAAAAATAAAAAAGTGAACAACAACTTAGGTACATTCACACGCATTCTTTTATCCTTTTTTTTTTTTGTGTGTGTGTCTTGTTGTTCTTTGCAAATTCCACATCTCTAGGTCCTTTTTGAAAGGATTTTGCAAACTAACTATAGTTGCGAGACTTTATAGATGCTCGACTGTATGTTTTCTATACGTGTGTGTTGTGCTTAATGGAGGATTAGCCTTAAAAATAACATCACACTGAAAGTTTGTGCGCAAAGTTGTTAGGATGTTTTATTATCCTTGATCCTCGTTTCTTGGTCGTTTTGGTTAGAAAGTTGATTGATATTATTTCAGTGAGTCTTGGAAATGCGCGGCTGAACAAACATACGTTACATTACCTTACCCGCTTGTCCTTGCCCTCGTCCTTTTTTGTTGCTCGCCCTCGCTCATATTCAAGACTCTTGCAAGATGGATGCTTGATGGTTTTATGGTTTGGTTTCGAATGGATTTGACAATGAAAACACCTTAGAGACTTTTTCATGTTATATCTTCACTTACACACGCACAAATAAATTTATACAGCAAGTACGTAACATGGGTCTATAATATATAATAAAGGTACCTTATGAGCAAGAAATGTGTTTTTTTAGCGTAAGGATTTTGAACTTCTTAGCAATGCCGCAGGATGATAAAAGATAACAGAGAGGAGTAGAGAGAATTGTGCGAACATATTGTTCAAAAAGAATTTCGAATTTCGCAGAAATCTTCTTGAAGTTGGTTGATGTAAGCCCTGAAGGTTAGATAAACTTTTTTTTTTTTTTTTTATTTTTCTGCCAAACAATAAAACGTTCGTAGAGCTACATAAGTACTAAGTAGGTAAAGGTAGTAGGTGTAGGTTTTAAGGAGAGGATAAGAAAGAATTCCTTGGCAAAGATGGCTAGAAAGGATAATAAAAATGAAATGAAAACATCATTACGAATTGAAATCCTTTTAACAATTTGTTTAATGGAAAAGTTACTGAGCGACCGCTGCTACCACCACGCCACCTACATCACTCACAACCCAGCACACAGTTGCCGATTATACGTTTTCCGGTGACGGTGATGGAATTTTCATTATTCACATCTGAGTTGTGATCTATATGGTTGGGTGGGGATGGATGGATAAGCCTATATGGGTTTTTATTTTGTGTAATGAATTTCGAAAGCGTTGGAGGACTGAAGAAATTGGATTTGTTTTGAAAATTGCGTTTTGATTTTAAGCTTTCGCATTGTATTGAATGGGGAGGATCTGGTAGATTAACTTTTTTGAAGTGTGAGTGGTTTATGCATCTGAAATGAGGTTTCTTTTTTACTTGCTCAATAGGGCAAGTTTTGGTTTCGTGTCAAAAAAAAAATTTGAGGTTTTAATCAAAACCAACATTACGATGATGGAGAAGTCCGAAAAAGTGGTTTTCGTCATGCATGCCGTCCGTCGGTCTGTGCGTCTGTGCGTCTCTGCGTCTGTGCGTCTTTGCGTCTGTGCGTCCATCTGTACACTTCTCCACTCCCCAAACGCGTGGACGGATTTTCTTCAAATTTGAAACAGATGGTTCTTACGTAAATTCGAAAGTTATTTTTTTTTGTTTTTGAATATATCATCGAGAACGAGTACCTCCCATACAACATCTTTGAGTTATTCGAATTTTATCAAAAACGTCTCTAACGATTTTGATTAAACTTTTTGATATGATTTCTTCAATAACGATAAATTTTTAGAATTTTTTTCAAAAAAATCTATCGAGCCGTTTTTTTTAAAAAAAATATTTTTTTATTAAAAAAATTTCAAACGATTTAAAAAAAAAATTGGTATGCCATTTTGAAGATGGCTAATATTTATCGACATCTAAAAAAAAATTTTTTTACTAATCCAAAAGTTGATCTATAGAACCTATATTGCAAGTAAAAATTAATGTTTTCTTGTAGATGGGCAAATTGAGCGATATTTTCGATATTCCTAGTTCTTTTGCAATATCTTCTAAATCAAAGCAAGTGCCAAAAATTACCAGAATCTTTTTTTTGGAGAACACCATGGTCTATAATTTTAACTTCAAATATTTTTCAAAAATAACTTTTCAAACGTTTTTAGTACGGAAAACCGTACTTTTTAACTTTTGAAAGCTTTTTTCGCTTCAAAGTTAAATACAAAAAACCAAGACTTTCGACTTTTAATTTTAAATAACTTTTCATGCATAGATGGGACTTTTGGGGACTTTTGGCATTTTACTTCTATCAATGTTTCAATGCTCTGTACCAATTTTTAGTATTTCTGGGTTTGAACTTTTATGACTATTTTATCTGGATTATTCAGGAAAAAAAAACTAACAGGAAAATTATTGGCGACAGTATGCAACCCTGTCTGACTCCACATTGGACTTCGAATTCATCCGACAACCTTCCTCTATGTAAAACGTGACATTTGCATCCATCGTAGGTTGCTTTAATAAAAGCGATTAACTTATCTGGAAAGCCTCTCCTGCGTAAGGCAATCCAAATAAATTCTCTGTTAACACTATCAAACGCTTTTTCAAAATCAATGAACATCAGGTGAAGTGGTAATCGATATTTTTGACGCACTGTTCAATAATGATCTGCAAGGTGTTAATGTGGTCAACACAGGATGAACCAGTGCGCAAACCTGCTTGTTCAGCGTTGAATCTGTCTTCTAGATGTTCCTTTATTCTCTCTAATATCTACAATTTTTGCTGCTATATTCGCAACCGCAGGCAGAACATAAATCCATCTCCAGTTTTCACACTGCATCAAATTTCCTTTCTTCGGGAGCTTGACGATCATTCCCTTTTTCCATTCCTCTGGGAAGCACTCAGAATTCCAGGCTCTCGTTGTGAGTGGATGCAGTAGCTCACTTGATGTCGTTGGTGCTGCTTGTAAGAGCTCTGCAGGAATACCGTCTAGTGATACCGCTTTGTTGTTCTTCAGTGTTTGAATTGCAGCAATGATCGCTTCTCTCTGGGAGGTGTGGTATTGCTTCGGACAGGTCATAAGGTATTGGATGCGCATCGCTGGCGAACACACGGTTTAATACCGAAGCGAAGTGTTCCTTCCACCTTCTGAGCTGGTCCTCATCCGAATGGAGCAGGGAACCAACCATCTACATCTTTCACCAGGTGTTGTTTGGAGCATTGTACTCCAGTAAGCTCCTTGGTGATTCTATAAACAGTTCTGTTGTCACACCGATTTGCAGCCTCTTCTGCTTCTTTAGCTAATGCGTTCATGTAGTTACGCTTGTCACGTCTCACGCTACGGTAAACTTCTCTCATCTTCATACGATATGTAGACTCTAGCTCGCCTCTCTCTGCTGCTTGAGTAGCTGCGATGTGAGCTCGAAGTTGTTTTCTTTCGTCGATCTTTTTCCAGGTTACTGCCGATAGCCAAGCACTATTTCTTCCTTGTGCCCGACCGACTATTCTTTCACCACCGATTATGAAAACATTTTTCACAGCACACCATTGGTCTTCGATGGAGGTAGGTTCACTGCTGCTGATTGTTCTCAGTCCTTGGGAAAGATGGTCCCCTAGTTGTTGGCGAGCTACGGGATCCTTTAGTCTGTTGGTATTAAACCTGGGCATTCGAGTATTTGCTTTGGATCTCCGAACTGCAGCTGTGCGTAATCTTACGAAACTACCATCAGATGGTGGTCCCGGGCTAGCCTCCGTAACCTATCCTAGAAAACTAGAAACTTTTGTATTATAGTGTTCTTAGTTTCTTTCGTTCAACACTCGCGCTTATAAGTTTAGCAAGTCAAGTCCGGTTGGACGAGACCAGTATCTGGTGATTATATCACGAGAAGGTAAAATAAGCACAATTGAAGTGTAGAAAAAGGTGCGGATGACTGGAGCCACCAAGTTAGCCCGGTCAGTGCCTACCCGATCTCTACACACCCAACCTTCATGGTGCAGTAAAAACAGATTCTCATATCAAAAGTTTAAGTCAAATTTTTGGCCACGAGAAATATATCGAAGTCATCTGAAATTCCAATTTTTGTAAACAAAACCCTCAAGGATTTTTGGTTTCGAAACTTTTATCGAAATTGAAGGAAAAAAACCAAGTTCTTAAAAATTAATTACTAATTTCAAAACTAATTGTTTTTTCCATCTCATGCTTAATATTACAAAATTCATAAAATTAAAATTTGTTCCTGCAAAACAGTATCAGCACATTTTAATTTTGTTTGCAAAAAAAAAACAATTTTCAGCAATGTTTTTCTTCTTCACACATGACCTACTTCCTTGACTATGACCATAACCTCATCATCAATCCACCATTCAAGGTGTCTAAAATTCCAACAATATAAATCCTCGTTCAATGGCGGAAGCAAGCAAAAACATCAATTGTCTTCCATTTGTCTAAGCATCAACAAAAGCATCAAGAAATAAAAAATAAAACCTTACGTTTTATCGTTCATCCATAAGCTATTGTCCAGCAATTAAGGCAAAAAAGCACCACTACAATAGAATCCATATCCTTGGCAAAGTCATCCACAATGTTTCTTCCCCAATCTCCTTGTTTTTCACCCCCTAAAGGTCTTTAAGTACATATCCATAGAAGAGAAGATCAGAAACAAGATAAATTCCTTGAAAGACAAACATGATGAAAAGAGCGGGACACACACAAGAAGATGAAGAGAAATGATGAAATATTGCCCTCTGGTACTAGCAATACATTTGCACTTGAATGCTTTTAGCTCGAGGACGAAAGTCATCTTGCTTCAACCAACCACCCACCATCACTATCACTACTCCATCCGAAATAAAAACAACCCAAAACATACACTCTTCACTGCAAAATGCTGCTTCAAAGGACTTTCGAAGCGTAATATCATATCATAACAAGAAACACTTGAAGCATCAGCATACAAACTTTTTGAACATCCTTCACACATCCCACCCACACACACACAAGTGTACTACACTACACTACACACACATATAGTAGACACACAAACAGAAGAGAATTTGGATCCTGATGATGGGTCCTGCAATAAGGACACTCAAAACTCCACTCTGTGTGACTCTGTTACAGTAACGCCAAATATTTGCGAACATCGTTAATCGCATCATTGACTGACTATGACGATGAGAAGGACATCATCACCGTCAATAATAATGGACGATACCGACGACGACGTGCACAGAAATGAAGAATCTATATAGATGGAGCGATGGATAAGAGTTTCAAGGATAATATGACACTCGAGTGTGACGTTGATCATCACTATGGCAAACAAGCAAGTATGTTTTTTTTTTTCTTTTTGTTTTATACATTTTTGGGGAGAAAAAAAAAACAAAAGACCATACAGAAATAAAAGAGAAAAAGCGATTCTGTGGTAAATCGAGTGGAAACGATATGGCTTAAGTATTGCATAACACCTCAAGGACTTTGTTTATCGTCAAAATATAATTTGTGTTGTGCGTTATTAAAATTGTGTTTAAATTGAGAGTCCTTAACGACTTTGTATGTATTTCTAAGGGAATCACTTTGTGATTTTTTTTTGGAAATTTTGCTCAAGTGAATACGGAATGTTCTGTTCGGTAAAGAAAAATTAAATTGAAAGGCTGTAGCGGAAGAGAAGGGCACAACTTCCAGTCAAGTCAAGTCATCAAACTGTTTTTTTCTCCAAACTATAAATTTAAATGCAATTTGTTTTCTTCACAATCAAGTCACATTATGTTTTTTTAAAGAGAATTGAAAGTTAACGAGAGATGCTAGGAGCATAAATGACACCAGCTAAAATGTTTAAAATTCAGTGAATAGGTAATATCTTGCTTAATTATATGGTCAAGGTTGGAAACAAAAAAAAAAAAAAAGTTACACATACGCCACAGTGACCGACTAAATTCAATTTATTAAAATTGATTAACCCTCCTTTACATCCTTTATTTTAATGATAATATGAATCTTACAGAATTTTCTGAAATTTTTTTTTCTCGAAATAATCCGTCAACCTGACATGGGGTCCATTTGGATCCCACTACTGAAATTATAATTAAAAAAAAAACATATTTTTTCTACTACCTAATAAGTTGTTTTATTTAGCCTGAAGCTAAGGAAGTTCCGGGAGAAATTCAACACAGATGTACGTTATTTGTGTGGACAAGGCTGCAATATTTTTCACAACAATCGCAGGTGGTTGTACTTTTCTTGTCTTCAAAGGAAGATGTCAAAGGTAACATCTGCCGTTTTACAAGGAAGCCTCTCGGGGAATGTTCGTATGACCGGCCTAACTCTTCCCATAATGCGGAGCTCATCCAAAGCAGTTTTTCCTATTGTGCATCGTGATGCATAGGTTGGGAACGTTCATTCAGTTCCGACTCCATTAGCTCTTCCACCAGTTCGATAAGCTTGTCGCGATTTGCATTAAGTTTCTTGTAGACATCATTTTTCTTTTCATTTTTCGTCTATTTGATGATCTCATTTTTGATATGGTTGTTGAAAACCCGGTTGAAAATGTCGAAAAATTGGCAAGAGGCCCAATAATTCTTTGAGGTTTGAAGACATAAGAACTTTGTTCTTTCATCCATTTTCGGCCACTTCAATTTGATCATCATTTCCAATTTTGTCTGGTTCCACGAAATTTGCATTGACACTATCCACTCTCTGATGTAGACCTCAACTTCAAAGTCAGCTAGGGATTCTAGAATGGATTCACTTAGGACGTTGTTAAAAACACCTTCTACGTCTAAGAAAATAGCAAGCGAGTATATTCTTTTAAGTTGATTGTATTCTCGATTGTTCGCACAATTTCATGAAGGGCTGTTTCTGTGGATTTGCCCTTCAAATAAGCATGCTGACAACTTGAGAGAGTGTTTCTCTCTATGATACCCCTAATATTCCTATCGTAGATTTGCTCCAAAGTTTTTAATGAAAAAGAGGTCACACTGATTGACCGGAAGTAATGGAAAATAAAAGTTTATAAGATTCTGAATGCAACCCATAACCAGTGGCGTATTGAAAGGGGGGGGGGGGCTCAGGGGGCTCAAGCCTCCCCCAAGCTTCCAAAATCATGATATTATCTTTGTAATTTCACCATAATTACATGATTTAATGATTTTTTTCGTAAATCTTAGAAATTTAGAGGGTTCTCAGGTACTAGAGCCCCCCAAAATTTTTTCTGTCTGTCTGTCTATCTGTCTATCTGTCTGTCTGTATTTATCAGAGACCACAGCCTAAACGGATGGGTCGATTTACTTCAAACTTGGTATGTGTCGTTTTTTAAGAGAATATCCCCAGACGTTATTTTGAATTTTTTTTTTGGACCCCAAATAACGGTACCTGTCATATACCGGTTTTAGAAAAACTCATTTTTCTTAAAAACTGTGCCTACGATTTTGATTAAAAAAATCATGGTCATTTCTTTAAGTAAGGTCTATCTTTAAATGAGAACCATTTTTTTCAAAAACCGTTATTAACGGTACCTGCCATAGAACCGTTTTTTTTAATTCTGATTTTCTCCTTAATGGCTACATCAATTTCAACCATTTTTTTACATGGATGCTTTTAAGTTGCCGTAAAAATATTTAGTAAAAAAAAAATCCAAAATTATTTTTTTGGGTTTTTAAAAAAAACTTTGAAATTTTTTTTTGAAAAATCATATTTTCGAATACTATTCAATATTTTTTTTTTAATTTTAGTTTTTAGATGTTATAAATCATATCTTAAAAATGGCGAACCAAATTTTTTTCCCTTGCAAGATTTTATATGGAAACAATAGTTTTTTTTAAAAAACGACTCTAACGATTTTGAAATTTTTTTTTTTCGAAAAATGTATCATTATAGAAGAAATCAAATTTCATACTTCGTTTTCAGGTTAAATTCATTTAAGAAGCTTTTTTAGTCATTTGAAAATCGATTTTTTATACTTTTTTAATTTTTTTTTCTAAAACTGCATTTACATTTTTTTAATTAAAAAGGCTTAGCATAAATACTAACTTTATCTACAAGTCGTGCATTTCATTTTTTAAATCGTTTGAAAATTTTGTAATAAAAAAATATTTTTTTTAAAAAAACCGCTCGATAGATTTTTTTGAAAAAAATTCAAAAAATTTATCATAATTGAAGAAATCATATCAAAAAGTTTAATCAAAATCGTTAGAGCCGTTTTCGATAAAATTTGAATAACTCAAAAATGTTGTATGAGAGGTACTCGTTCTAGATGAGATATTCAAAAAGAAAAAAAAAAATTAACTTATGAAATTACGTAAAAACAATTTGTATTAAATTTGAAGAAAATCCGTCCACGCGTTTGGGCACTGCAGAAGTGTACAGATGGACGCACAGACGCACAGACCGACGGACGGCATGACGAAAACCACTTTTTCGGACTTCTCCATCATCGTAATGTTGGTTCTGATTAAAACCTCAATTTTTTTTTTTGGCAGGAAAACCATACTTGCCCTATAGAGCAAAATCAAATTCGTCTTTTTATGACCTTGGCTATCTGGAATGCCAGAAAAAGGTCAATGTCCTTCCTTAAAATACAAAAAAAAAAAACAAAAAACGTCACGTCCTTGTCATACTGTCACATCCAATCAAAAACAAAATATGTGTGACAAAAGCTAGAAAATTATAATAAATTCTCCCACAGTCCAACAGTATTTTATTTTTTTTTCTCTGCGAAAATACACACAAAACATGCCAAAAATATAAAAACAAAAACCGCCAAAAACTGCTGCATGTCAAAAAAGTTATGAAAACAAATTCCCCTTAACAGGCAAAATGCATAAAGTAGCACAATGCAGGCACAGAGCAAGTGCACAATTTCCCGCATCCAAAATGCATGTATAGTATAGCGGACAATATGATGCGCTCCTCCTTGGGCCTTGGCTCTCTATCCTTGCACCATATCGTCTCCCTCGTGGTTTTTCAGAAACAATCGACCCTGTGGGTATTTCAAAAAAAAAAACAAAACAAAATAAACTTTTGTTGGGTTTTTCAGAAATGTTGTTTGATTTTGTGAAGAAAATAAAAATTTATCTGCCCCTCATGTTGATGTGCATATAGTAGAAGTGGATCCATATCAGGATACACACAATTGACAGAAGAAAGAAAACAAAAAATAAACAATGTTGTCCTCGTCATCAACATTGCATCGCATCGTGTAGTGGTTTTGGCACAAAACAAACATTGAAAAAATATAAAAACACAAAAAAAAAAATATCGCATGACATATTGACACTGTTTGTCCAATGTGTGTTGTATTCGAATTACAAAATCATCAAGTAATTCCTTTTTTCAATTTCTTTTTTTTTGTAATTTTATTGTCAAAAGGACGATAGAAAATGATGTAAGTGGATCTAAAAAACAACAACAAAATCAGCAATGAACATTGAACAATATTGTTTCCCTAATTCCCGGATGCACCCATCTACACAAGATAATGGATACTTTGAACTTTTTGAAGCATCATCCTTCCTCTGTGTGTTTACATTTGGGTTTTCAAAAATACACACACATACTTGTATGACAGTCAACTTAGAACTTAGAATGTATTTTTTGTTTTAAAATATTTTAATGGGTGATGGCAGGATTTTTGTCATGAAATACAATATATTGATGTCAGAAATAACGGAATGCAATTCAGTTGAGTAAATAATACTAATTGACATTTTTTACTTGGCTTAGTCTAATGGTGGGAAGTTTAGGATTTTTTTTAACAAAATTGAACTCGTGATAACAGCAATCAAACATGATATGGTTGATGTGTTTTGTTGCACACTGCGCTGTTTCGGTCACGTTGAATCTTTTTTTTTTGAGTATTGGTGAAATTTCATACACTATGGTCAAAATTGTTGGCTAGTTGTATAAAGTATTACCGTTAAGTTACAATTAGTTTGAAATACAATTAGTTTTGTCATTTAATTTGGTATGTAAAGGGTTTTCCAATAAGAAGTGTTATTTTGAATAGCCCGCTATTTCGGTAGCTGTCACTTTTGAAGCTGTCATTTTTTGACATTTGACAACAACAACTACGCTATTATTAAAAATGGAACGATACACGCTTCAACAACGCATTGAAATTATTAAAATTCACTATAAAAATGGTGAAAATTTGGCAGAGACGGTTCGTAAAACTAAAACATTTTTGGGTCGTCGTGAAGCACCTTGTCGGACCGCAATACAGAAATTGGTGGACAAATTCGAGCTGTTGGGACAAGTTAGTGATGTGAAGAATAAAACCCGTGCACGTCGCTCAAGAACAACTGAGAATATTGCTGTTGTAGCCCAAAGTGTTGAAGAAAACCCAGGTTTGTCCATTCCTCGTCGTTCTTTGGAATTAGGCATTCCACAAACGTCATTACACCGTATTTTGCATAAAGACTTGCGTCTTAAGGCTTATAAAGTTCAGTTAACACAAGAACTCAAGCCGGCTGATCATCAACAACGTCGTGTCTTTGCTGATTGGGTCCTTGAAATGCATGAAAATGAACCGGAATTTCATCGAAAAATCATCTTGACTGATGAGGCCCATTTCCACCTCGGAGGCTACGTCAACAAGCAAAACTGTCGCATCTGGGGCTCGTAAAACCCAAGAGCTATTGTTGAAAAGCCTCTCCATCCTCAACGCGTGACTGTTTGGTGCGGTTTATGGTCCCGCGGTTTCATTGGACCTTACTTTTTCGAAAATGAGGCTGGAGCAACAGTTACGGTCAATGGATTGCGCTATCGAGAGACGATTAATGATTTTTTATGGCCTGAATTGGATGGTATTGATCTGGACAACGTTTACTTTCAACAAGACGGCGCTACGTGCCACACAAGCAATGAAACCATCGATCTTTTACGGGAAAAGTTTCCGGACCGTGTTATCTCTCGAAGAGGTCATCACAATTGGCCACCGAGATCTTGTGATTTAACACCTTGCGACTTCTTCCTTTGGGGCCACGTGAAAGATAAGGTCTACGCCAACAGCCCAGCGTCGATTCAAGACCTCAAAGATGAAATTCGTGAGGCTATCGAGGACATAGGGCAGCCACTTTGCGATTTGGTTATGGAAAATTTCATGAAAAGGATATGGTCCTGTAAGCGTGGTCTTGGCGGCCATTTGGCTGATGTTGTGTTCCATTATTAACGGCATACCTTCCTCTTTATAATGAAATAAACATCAAAATAACACCTCTTATTGGAAAACCCTTTACAATTGCAATTGTTTCATGTTCCTTTCCAACCAAAACAAATCAATTTTTTTGTTGCGATTTTTGAAAGGAATTCGACATTAGTTCGAAATTTTTTCAACATTTTATAAAAATGTTGACAAAACAAAGGAACATTCATATAGAACCGGTCAGTAGTAGTAGATTACTGATAAAATCAGTCAGAGAAAAAAAAATCAGAACAAAAATGAAATGAAATGGCAGTGAAATGGGAATGGAACTATGCAAAATGCCAGGTGGAAACTCAACCAGGACTCTACAAAATACTTTAATCAATTCAATCTTTTTTTCTAAAACTACAATAATTCTTATGCCAAGGTATTAAATAATCTTATCACACACACAAGGCCATTATCTGTCATGTGAATGTGTGCCTATTGTAAGAGAAACCTTATCATGTTGCATCGTGAGAATCAAGGTCAACCATGATTCCCTCAATGCAACATGATTAGTCCTAACGTGCATCTTATTACATCTTGGGAACCATTCATATTTATGGTTCCCCAGGTGTATAAGCTTGCACTTGCTAATGCTAAGCTTGCACTTTGCATAGCTAAATACATTTTATGTTTGACCAACGCTTGTCAGTCTAAAAACGAACTTCACCGTGTTCTATTATTACATGGCGATCTTGCCAGCTTATGTTAGCCCCATGAAATCAGTCGATAAGTAAATAATGATAAGATGTGCTCAAAAAAAAAAAAAGTGTAAAAACAATTCCAACATGAAATCAGTCGATAAGTAAATAATGATAAGATGTGCTCAAAAAAAGTGTAAAAACAATTCGAACAAGAAATCAGTCGATAAGTAAATAATGTTAAGTAAATAAATTAACCAAGAAACATGGGCGCTATGCTGTTTCGCTGTTACAGTGCTGATGTTTGGGAACTGCATTTTAGCATCACTGTTTGTGTACGTGTCTCAACTGAGTGTGAATAGAGTGAATTTATTGAACAGTAATAAAACAGAAAAATAAAATAAAAAAAAAAAAAAAAAAACAAAAAAAAAAAAACTTAAATTCATCATAATAATAAATCAAAAAATCATTTGATCACGATATCAAAGTACTTCATCACCCCCCAACGATTGAGAATGGGGGACAGCTCTACCGACACAGCTCTACCGACACAGCTCTACCGACACAGCTCTACCGACATAATGAATGCTGCAACTTGCAAGTTTTTTTTTATTAAACCATTTTCTTTTATTATTATTTCTTAATTATATGATATTTTAAATGATTATATAATAAGTATATATTAGATATTTTAACATAAGTTTGCAGTTTCTGACGAAAATTTTATTACATTTCATATACCACATAAGAATAAGTATGTCATTGTTAAAGAAATTGCCGAACGCAATTTTAATGGCGTTGTCAGGTTATGAGATAGGAAAAGACAGGCAAGAAGACAAAATAGAAAAAATTAGGGAAACACAAAATAGGTTTTACGAAAATATAAATGAACAACTACACCCGCTCCCAGAACATAGCCAAACTTTAACTATCATCATAGTTGTATTTATCATCATGGTAATTTTGTACTTGTTGGCTAAAGCTTTTATTCTCTTTAAATTAAATAGACCAGACCCAACACCAAGAATATAAAAAAAAAAAAATGTTTACCACATGGCTCATCTAGTCACCTGGGAAAACTTGTCGAATAAATTAAAAGAGATAAAAACTGAGTTTGATAAATCCTACAAATGTTTAAATAGATCACCTGTACCAAAAAAAGAAACGCAAATAAAACATCTCAATATTCTTCAATGTCAACATAATACCATAACAGGTATTTTCAAATCAGTATACCCTTACCTAACTCCAGATCATCAATCCGTTTTTAAAACATATTTTTCAGCAATAAAATCGAGGCTTGTGGTATTATTCACTTTACTTCAACTTCCTCAGGAAGTGCCGAAAGAATTTAACAAATTCCTTATAATAAACTCTGAATCTTTTTCTGATTGCGAGGATTCGGATTTAGAAGTAAACGAAATAAAAGAACTTTTAGACACTGCCACCATGACACCAATCGAATTCTTAAATATCGCAACAAAATTGTTGCCAGAATTCGACGGCAAAGTTGAAAACTTAAATAAATTCGTTAATGCTCTAGACTTACTAGAATCAATAAAAGAAACAAACGAGGAAATAGCCATTAAACTAATCAAAACAAAAGTGAATCAAACCGTTAGCAGGTTACTTACTAATGAAACGACAATCGAAGCAATTAAAGTCAAGCTAGTTGCAAATATCAAACATCAATCACCTCAAAATATAGCTGCAAAATTACTCAGCATTAAACAAGAAAAGAAAACAGATACTGATTTTGCAAAAGAAATTGAAACACTAACACAACAATTAGAAAGCGCATACATTTCAGACGGTCTATCCGCCCAATTAGCCAAATCATATTCTGCGCAATCCGCAGTCAAGGCAATAAAAACAAATGCTAGGTCTAGTGAGGTAAAAATGTTAATGCGAGCTGGCCAATTTTCCACAGCTAGCGAAGCATTAACAAAATTTATCGAACTAGGAGCGGAGAGTACAGACACTGTAAACATAAATTACATAAATAAATCAAGGAACTTTAGCAAATACAGGGGACGTGGAAATAGTTCACAATTCTCTCAAAGAAACCATAATTCTAATGGAAATATCCGGGGACGTCAACAAAATCGAAGCAACAATCATAGAAGTAATAATTACAGGGGAAGGTACAATCGGAACAGAAATGTCAGGTACACAGAAGCATCGGAAAACAGCGATGCTCCCCAGGCTGCCCACCTGGGGGATGCACAAAATTAAATGAACAAAAAATACTCCACATTAATCTTTCCTTTAGCAATTATGTAATGGTAAAAACATCATTGCATAACACAATTGCTACATTTCTTCTCGATACAGGCTCGGACATAAGTTTATTTAAAATAGAAAATACTCAAAACTTAAATGTAAATACAGACGAAATTTTAAATCTAAAAGGCATAGGAGACGGTAATATAAAAACAATTGGCTCTGCACGAACAACTTTCTTCATTAATAATTTCGAAATTTTTCACGATTTTCATGTTGTTGACAACACATTTCCAATACCTTGCAATGGAATAATTGGTTATGACTTTATAAAAAGATTTAACTGCGTATTAGACTATCAATCTTCTGGCTCTAGCAAGTTAAAAATTCGACCAAACAACGTAAACAAACAACTTGAACTTAAAATAATGGACTCACACACAAAGGATTTTCTCTCACTTCCAGCAAGAGCTGAATGTGTTCGAAAAATTAGTGTCAGCAACAGTGAAATTGAAGTATTAGTTCCGAATCAGGAACTGAGTGAAGGGATTTATATTGCTAACACAATAATTAACGTAAGAAATCCATACGTTAAAATTATTAACACCACAGACAAAAATATTTTTCTTAAACAGAGTAACATCAAAACTGAAAGTCTTAAAGAATACAATGTTGTTAAATTAGATCAACTAGATGAAAGCGAAGAAAGAAAAAAAATTGTACTAGACAAATTGGTAAAAAACTGTCCACTACCTTATAGGAAAAGTCTTATTGAACTCTGCTCTGGTTATACAGACATTTTTGCTTTAGAAACAGACGCATGTACTTTTAATAATTTTTACAAACAGAAACTACGTCTTAAAGATGAAACACCGGTTTACATAAAAAATTACAGATTACCCCACACCCATAAACCAGAAATAAAAAGACAAATTGAAAAATTAATTACAGATGATATAATTGAACCCTCTATTTCAGAATATAACAACCCTATCCTTCTGGTACCTAAAAAATCTTTACGAAATTCCACGGAAAAAAAATGGAGACTTGTCATAGATTATAGACAAGTAAACAAAAAAATAGCATCAGACAAATACCCATTACCCAGAATCGATGAGATTCTTGATCAATTAGGCCGCGCCAAATACTTTTCTTGTCTGGATTTAATTTCTGGATTTCATCAGATAGAGTTAGAAGAAGATTCAAGAAATATCACTTCTTTTTCTACCGAACAAGGTTCCTTCAGATTTAAAAGATTACCATTTGGTTTAAAAATAGCACCAAACTCATTTCAAAGAATGATGAATATGGCATTTACTGGTCTTGGGCCAAGCAGAACTTTCGTGTACATGGACGACCTTATAGTTGTTGGATGTTCTGAAAATAATATGTTATCTAATTTAAAATCAGTTTTCGATATTTGCAGAAAAACAAATTTGAAACTTCACCCAGATAAATGTAATTTTTTTGACTCCCAAGTAACTTTCCTCGGTCACAAATGCACTGATAAGGGAATTCTTCCAGATGAATCAAAATTCGAAAAAATTTTGTCCTATCCAAAACCAATAAATGCTGATGAGTGTAAACGATTTATAGCATTTGTAAATTATTACAGAAGATTTATCCCAAATTTTTCCCACCATGCTGTTCACATAACCAGGCTTACTAGAAAAAAAACTCCCTTCAATTGGACAGAAGAATGCGAGAACGCATTCAACTACTTAAAAAATTCCTTACTCTCCCCAAAAATATTAAAATACCCTGATTTCGAAAAACCTTTTTGTATAACTACCGACGCCAGTAAAATTGCTTGCGGCGCCGTACTCAGTCAAGAACATAATGGTGTACAGCTTCCAATAGCTTTTGCATCTAAATCTTTCACAAAAGGTGAAAGTAACAAATCGGTAATAGAGCAAGAACTTACTGCCATTCACTGGGCTATAAATTTCTTCAAACCATATATCTATGGAACAAAATTTCTAGTTAAAAGTGACCACAAACCTCTAACATACTTATTTGCTATGAAAAACCCATCATCTAAATTAACAAGAATGAGACTTGATCTGGAAGAATTCGATTTCTTGGTTGAGTATATTAAAGGAAAGGATAATTGTGGAGCAGATGCTTTATCTCGTATTGATTTTGGGCAAATCAAGCTACTTAAAGAAGAAAATTCTGCTATTATACAGGTAGTTACGAGATCTAAATATAAAATCCAACATAACCCTACCAATACTGCGAATAACTTAAAAGACATAAAACAACAAGTTTACCATACGATTACGACACATGAAGTGAAAAAGTTACCATGCCTAAAATTATTATTAAAAAAGTGCACTAAAGAAGAGATTAACATTGAAAAATCAATTGAATTCTTTTATTTAAATTTATTCCATGGAAAACGAAAAATTTTCGAATTAAATGCTAAAAATTTTATTGCTTATGGGAAAATTGAATTAGCGCAATTGTTTCTCAAACTTGAAAAAATAGTTGGCAATGCAAATTTTAAAAATATTAAAATCGCGATTGATGATAATTTATTTAAATATGTCGACATTGAAGAATTCAAAAAATTAGGCAATCAATTATTGAAAAAGGTAACTATAGCTCTAACACCAAAAATAATCAAAATCACTTCACCTACACAAAAACTTGAAGTTTTGCAAAAATATCATGATGACCCTGTATTTGGTGGCCACCCAGGAGTCTCACGATTTTTATCAAAACTCAGACGTACATATTTTTGGAAAAACATGACTTCAGACGTCAAGTCTTATGTTCAAAATTGCGAAAAATGTAAGCTAAATAAACAGGGTCCTGGCAATAAAGAGCTTTTAATTGAAACACCCACCCCTCAAAAGCCTTTCGAAGTAGTGCAAATAGATACAATAGGTCCATTACCTAAATCGTTTCAGGGAAATGGATATGCACTTACAATAATTTGCGATCTAACCAAATACTTAATAACAGTTCCGATACCTTGCAAATCAGCAAATATAATAGCCAAGGCAATGGTAGAAAAATGTATTTTAATATACGGACCCATACAACAAATCATAACTGATATGGGCACTGAATACAAAAATCAAATATTTAATGAAATATGTAAACTTTTAAAAATACAGAATAAAACTTCTACCCCATACCACCATCAGACCTTAGGAACAATAGAACGATCTCATAGAACATTTAATGAGTACATAAGATCTTACATATCAGACAACAAGTTAGACTGGGATCATTGGCTGAAATACTTTACTTACTGTTATAATACAACGCCAACAACAACACATGGTTATACTCCTTTTGAATTAGTTTTCGGTAAGACTCCATTTCCATACGAATTCATGTTAAATGGAAAAGTCGATCCAATATATAATATTGACGACTATGCGTCAGAACTAAAATTCAAACTGCAAATAGCTCAAAAACGAGCAGCAGATTTGTTACAAAAGGCAAAAACTAAATCTAAGGAAACTTATGACAGAAAAGCAAACCCACAAAAAATTCAGCCAAATGATATGGTCTACTTGAAGGACGAAGCAAACCACAAACTGGATAGTTGCTTCAAGGGACCATACAGAGTACTTGAAACTGACAATTTAGGAAACTGTAAACTTAACACCAAAACAAAAATTATAACTGTACATAAAAATAGATTAAAATTAGCTTAAGTTCTTATTGTAAACAGAAACAAAGAAGAATTAATAAGTAAACAAAAGTATATAAGTTATAGTTATAATGCAAAAGATTCAATTTATATGTTAAATTCATTAAATAATTATCATAAATTTTAATTTCATAAAAATTAACTTCATTTTAATAATAACTTCAAAATAAATATTTAATAGAAAGATAAATATACGTACATTAAATAGGCTAATTTAACGCGCGTTAACCCAATTATAAAAAAAAAAAATGTAACTTTAAATAATGTTATAATAATTTTAAGATTGTAATAATAATATTTTAATATTTTGATATTTTTGATACAATAAAAATGGCTAGGGAGTATTGGTCAAGCATAATTTTAACTTATAAAATTATACTTCAAAAGGAGGAAGGTGTAAGAGAAACCTTATCATGTTGCATCGTGAGAATCAAGGTCAACCATGATTCCCTCAATGCAACATGATTAGTCCTAACGTGCATCTTATTACATCTTGGGAACCATTCATATTTATGGTTCCCCAGGTGTATAAGCTTGCACTTGCTAATGCTAAGCTTGCACTTTGCATAGCTAAATACATTTTATGTTTGACCAACGCTTGTCAGTCTAAAAACGAACTTCACCGTGTTCTATTATTACACTATTATTTCAGCTTTTTTGGAAGGATTCCAGTTTTGTGTCTTAAAGAAAAAAAAAAAAAAAAAAAGAGTCCCAGATATATTCCCCTTAATGTTTTCATAACCTCAAAACATTGTCAACCAGATTGTCAAACAATAGAATTGTGGCAAACAAAGCGCAAAAAGATCGTAATCAAGGGATGAGTTTTTTTTTTATTTCATTGTTGTTGTTGTTTTGTTTTGGTTGTATCCTAAAACGCAGTTCTCTTTTTCTATTATTTGTTAAAAATCTAAAAACAACATCAACAAAAATTTCAAAAGGATTCCTTCATACTCATCAGTGACACGCTATCGACATTAAGTACAAACAGAAATTCTGATAGAAAATGAGAACTAGATGAGAGCTGTTTTCATTATTATTTGTCTGCGAAAAAAAAACAGAAAAAACAGAAAAAAGTGTGCTCCTTTCTGAATGCCATATTCACTCATCCGTGTGGCACTTGAAGAGGAGAATCCCAAAAAGAAGCCCAGAGATGTTGGTGATGATAACGATGTCTGTAATGGCGATGGTAATGATAATAATGATCAATTCAAGGACCCGCTTTCGCTCTCAAACGACTCAGTTCGAGCTGTTGTAAATTTGTCATTTTCGGTCTTAAACGGTTTTTTTTTTCAGTTTTGCTTGCTTCTTTTAAATTTTTCAAAATTATTCTTTTCCCATATATAAGTGGCGTGCACTTGAAATAATATAAAAAGAAAAAGAAGCAGAACCAAGCTATAAAAACATGAAGAAGAAAAAAAAATTCAAAGAAAATGTCACTCCTCGCAAAGAAGGAAGCAGATGGTGTATCGTCTGTGAATGGAACGGCAGCAGAGCAGCATCGGAATCAGCTCTGCGGCTCTAGGTTTCTCTGTTTCGCTAGGTTTGCTCCGATTTCAAAATAGCGTGCGAGATGAAAATCATATGTCATTCTATGACTTTGGGTCCATTATTTATAAATCAAGAAATTGTCTCCCTGGTAGCTGATAGTATAGTCATCAGCATCATCTTCGTCTTCGTCTTCTTTTTCTTTGTCGTCGTCAGTTTGATATTGGATGGCACAGAAATGTTAAGGACCCACTTGCAGGAGGCGGCTGGCAAAGTGATGAAAGACACTTGCTAGCGCTGAATGCATGCATATGCAATTGGTGTGTATTCCCTATTTTATTTGCTCCTCTCGGATAGGGGGAAAACAAACATTTTTTTAATTTTAGATCCTAAAATATTCAAATTGCTTGTGATGACATAAAGAGAGTCGTTATTTTCTAATTAAAAATACTTAAACGCAAATGCAACATTGAAGGATCTCAGAAGAGTCTTGGTGATTGACAAGTTTTCTCTGAGGCAGTTGATGGAGGTTTTAAGATGTTTTTTTATAGATGCTTGCTGTGGGGGCTTTATATTTGGTCTTAATATGCGTCAGAGCAATAAGCTTAAATTTATTTAAGTTAAACTTAAAGTTACAACGAGTATCTTAGAAAAAGATAGTTAGAATTCTTTAAGGATTTCTTGAGAATCTTTATGTCATTTGGATAAACTAGAGAAGGTAAAAGTGAAATTTAAAAAAAAATTATGCATTATAATATGCATAGTAAAAGACGTTTAAGTAGCAATGACTTTGAAAATAGAAGCAAAAATTGAGCAACTCAAAAATCCTTTGGCAGGTATCCGCAGTTGAAATATGATAATCCAAAACAAAAACTTACTTACTTATTTAAGGTGGTGCTTCTCCATACTCCTTCGATACACACAGGCCCAAAAATCACTCGAAGAATCTTTCTCTCAAAGCAACCAAGGTCTTTAGGTCTTGTAAGCGTTTCCTTTTTTCTATAAGAGAGCACCTTACTACTTAAAAGCCTATTCAGCCCGAAGAAACAGCGATTGGCAAAAGTAATTCTCCGTTTGATCTCTGAACTGATGTTTGAGTTTATAGTTGATCCCAGGTAGACAAAGTCCTTGACTGCTTCGAAGTTATAACTATCCATTGAGATATTTTGGCCGAGTCGTCGTTTCCCTTCTCTTCGTTTTGTCTTCATTAACAGCCAATCCCATTTCTGCCGCCTCCGATGCAGTACTGGCAAAAGCACCAACCACAGCTCGCTTTGTTCTGCCGATTATGTCTGTGTCATCTGCATAAGCAAGTAGTTGAATGGACTTTTGAAAAATTGTAACAGTGGTGTTGACTTGTAATCTGCGTACAACTGCTTCAAGAACGATGTTAAATAGGTTGCATGTTAACGTGTCGCCTTGCCTTAGACCTTTCTCAACATCAAACGGTTCAGAATTGTTCTTATCGACTTTGAAGGAGAAGCGAGATTTCTCAACTGTCATCCTGCACTAGCGGACGAGTTTGGCATTGATGCCGATGCTCTGTAAACTCGTCTCTATTCACGCTTTCATACGCGATTTTAAAATCGTTAACAGGTGGTGTGTATCGATCTTTAATTCCCGGGTTTTTTCCAAAACTATTGGAGTGTGAACATTTGACTTTCTGTTGACTTGCTTGGACTGAAGGCACTGATAGGGGCCAACTAGATCGTTGACAAGAGATTTTAGGGGATCACACAGTATCGACGACAGGTTTTTGTATGCAACGTTTAGGAGGCTTATTCCTCTGTAGTTGGTACATGTCAGAGCGTCTCCTTTTTTTGTGAATTGGGCATACTATGACAAGGTTCCATTCATCGGGCATTCATTCGTCTAATCAGATTTTACAGATGAGTTGGTGCGTACTCCCTACCAACCCATCCCCTGCTGCTTTGAACAATTCGGCTGGTAATCCATCCGCACCAGAAGCCTTATACGACTTAAGCCTGGCAATCGCTAAGCGCACTTCATCTAGGTCAGGTGGACGGAATTGTTGACCATCGTCGTCCAAATTAAATGGAATAACAGCGGAATGTTGGCTATCTTCGCCATTCAGGAGTTTAGAAAAATGTTCTTTCCAGATCCTCAGCAATGACTGTCTCCTACCAAATTCTCCCTCTCATCTCGGCTGGCTTCTGTTCTAACCTTGTAGCCTTGGGTAGATCTTCTTACCCTTTGGGTTAGTTTTCGAACATCTCTAACGGTACAATCCTCAATAGGCTTGACCGAACGCTTCTCGTGCCCTCTCTTTTTTTTCTTCCTGAGAAGTCGGCGTTCCTCAAACAGCCTCTGACCCTGCTCCTTGGAGCACAATAAGATGTTCACTAAGTAGTTCAGCCTGTCTGGAAACTGTAGACACCACCGTTTATTCCATCTGGGGAATTCCACAGCTGCCGGCTTGATTAAGGAAAGTAATGCCTTAGTGAGAACACTCCTTTGCCCCCCCCCTCGCTTATCTTATGCAGATTTAAAATTAATATCTACTTCCTATTCTATATCAAAAATATCGAAAATATTATAAAGAAAATCTGCTAAGGCTGCACTTGTACATTATTACTCTTAATTCATATTTTAAGTAGCTAACATTGACGTTAGAAATTCTTAAATTATTGATTTTTCTTGTACCTACAATCCTACATACAAGCAAGACCTTAACCGAACGCTTTGTAGTTTATATTTTACAAAATTCGATTTACTTATTTCCCTACAGTCTGTATAGATCCCCAAATCATAAATCTAATCGAACCCCAATCAAATGCATAATCTCCACCAAACCCAAAACCTCCAATCACTTTAAATCCCTGCGTAAGCTGCCACACAAACACAATTCCATTCAAACCACGGAATTAATTAGTTTGACACAAACGGATTCTCCTCATTCCCATGCAGCTTTGAGTGCCGCCTTGCCCGGGTGGGCATAGTCCATCATCACATGCAATGCCCCCCCATGTAGATTACGGCACAACCCTAGAATTTTTGTAATTAAAAACCTGATGAAAGAGTTGACCTTTTTCCTCCTTAAAAACCACAAAAAAAAAAAAGTAGAAAAAGAATTTATTCCTCAATAATCTTTTCCTTATATTATTTTTTTTTTCTTCCATATTTTCCAGCCAAACAGTCTGATTTTCCGATCTTTCCCATCAACCTTTCCGACCCAAAACAACAACATCAAAGTCGAAGATGATGTCAGATGATGATCTTTTCCTTTCAGCCCAGAGGTGCAGTTCTGTGGATGATTCCTATGGTCTTTGGCTTTTATACCTGCTAAACGTATCTATCCGCATAAAATATCAAACAATATGGCCAATCCCCCAAAATGCAACGCGATTTCCGCATTTATTACGACTCGTATAGGTAAATGCAAAACGAGTCTTGCAGTAAAAGTTCATCTTGTAGGTCAGGGCTACGACGACGACGACGACGACGACGCCGACACGCCACCGCACCCCTTGCCTTCGTCGTTCTTCGTCGCGTCTTCGCCGCCGCAGCGCCAAAGACCAACTCTTTGATTCACGCATTTTCTGCAAGCTTATCTTGCGACCGACGACGAGACATCCTCGGCCGTCGTCGCATATTCTATACGCAACCTGATATATCCATGAATGGTCGTAGAGTATATCCCGTGCCCTTTTGGCATCGCAGCTAGATAAAAAAAAAAAAAAAAAAAGGTTAAGGCTTTGCGAATATTGTCGGTCTTTGCGCCTGCTGATGCTGTTGCGAGAACAAAAGGTGATTATGTTGAAGTGCGGTGCATCTGAGGCTTGACAGTGTGGAATTTTTCAATCGAGAATAGATATAGGTGGAGCCGAACTGGGACATAATGTAGCTGAGAATGAAATTTGTGTTCTGATGGAAGATGTTTATCTTTCGAATGACAATAAGAATACTCCTCTCTCTCTCTCTCTCTCATATCTTTCTATGCAACACATTAAATGCTGTTATTGGGCGGATCTGGAAAATTGATTGAATTTTCTCTCTGTACAGCCTCAG
Organism: Meliscaeva auricollis; assembly: GCA_948107695.1. Classification (NCBI taxonomy): domain Eukaryota; kingdom Metazoa; phylum Arthropoda; class Insecta; order Diptera; family Syrphidae; genus Meliscaeva; species Meliscaeva auricollis. The sequence continues at coordinate 25,768,217 of OX403619.1, read as the reverse complement.
GTCCTTGGCTTTATAAGATCTGTGATCGATCTGTAATTTAATGATTTTTTCAATATCTAAAAGGTATAAGGAAACGGTTTTTTTCGCGTAAATGTTTTTGTGGGTATCAAGACAAAGAAGCATAATATGTTCACAAAGGGTAGTTATGTGCAACCAAGGGAACACAAGCGTCCACAGGTTTTTTCACGAAATTGGCCTCTGACTACCAACTCCTACTCTCACCTAGAAGCGGTGAACATCGGGTGCCTAGTACCTCAGCTGGAGATAAGGCTTGATCCTCCTGAAAGGCTGTTGGGGGCAATGTTGACGAACTCAGCAAACGAAACAAGGACAATGAATTACGGATCTGTACGTGGAATGTACCTACTGTCTTTATACAGGCCAGGTGCAGCCAAATAATTAGTGGAGAACCTGGATAGGCTAAAGACTGACGTAACAGCTATCCAGGAAGTGCGATGGGATGGAGAGGGCATGCGACGGATGAAATCGTGTGACATCTACCATGAGAAGTGCTTCAAGGAGCAGGATCAGCGGCTGTTTGGGTTCGGTTTTGTGATAAGAGGAAGACTTAGGCAAGAAGGTATCAAGGCAAAATTTCAGAACGTGACGCTGATTTATGTTCACACACCCCCCCCTTAATCTTTTGGGCAGCCAGCCACCAGCAGCAAACATAGACGACGAGTCGAGACATTGTCAACAAGCCATCAGTAGTGCCGCCATTGATGTGCTGGGTTTCACAAGGCGACCACAACGAAACTCCTGGTTTGACGAAGAATGCGGGCTGGCGCATGCAGCTAAGAACTAGGCTTATCAGGCAATGCTGCAAACAAAAACCATCAGAGCTGCTAAGAGAGCAGCCACAGAGCTCTACGGGCAAGAAAAAGAGAAAGCACGAGAAGCGTTCGGTCGAGCCTATTGAGGATTGTACCGTTAGAGATGTCCGAAAACTAAACCAAAGGGTAAGAAGATCTACCCTAAGCTACAAGGCCAGAACAGAAGCCTGTCGAGATGAGAGTGGGAATATGGACACACAGTCAGTGCTGAGGATCTGAAGGGAACGTTTTTCTAAACTCCTGAACGGCGAAGAAAGCCAACATTCCGCTGTTATTCCATTTAATTTGGACGACGATGGTCAACAATTCCGTCCACCTGAGCTAGATGAAGTACGATTAGCGATTGCCAAGCTTAGGTCGCATAAGGCTGCTGTTGCGGATGGCTTACAGGCCTGATCTGGTTGGATGAAAGCATGCCCGATGAATGGAACCTTGGCATAGTGTGCCCCATCCATAAAAAAAGGAGACGCTCTGACATGTACCAACTACAGAGCAATTAGCCTCCTAAGCGTCGCATACAAAATACTGTCTTCGATACTGTATACTTGCCTAAAACCTCTAGTAAACGATCTAATTGGCCTCTATCAAAGTCACTTATGATAGCGTGAATAGAGAGCCATGTCATATCTCGGCATCCCTGCCAAATTCGTCCGCTTGTGCAGGATGACAATCGAGAAATCCCGCTGCTCCGTCAAAGTCGGTAAGAACACCTCTGAAAACTTTGATGTTGAGAAAGGTCTAAGACAAGGCGACGCTTTATCATGCAACCTTTTTAACATCGTTCGTTGTACGCAGATCACAAGTCAACACCACTGTTACAATTTATCAAAAGTCCCTTCAACTAGTAGCTTATGCAGATGAAACAGACATAATAGGCGGAACAAAGCCAGCTCTGGTTGTTGCATTTGCCAGTATTGAATCGGAGGCGGCAAAAATGGGATTGGCTGTTAATGAAGACAAAACGAAGAGAATGGAAACTCAACATCGACGACTCGGCCAAAATATCTCGATGGATAGTTATAACTTCGAAGCAGTCAAGGACTTTGTCTACCTGGGATCCACCAGCAACTCAAACAACGACATCAGTGAACGACAATCAGCCATTCGCTGTTTCTTCGGGTTGAGGTTCTCTCTCATAAAACCAAGTACACGCTATACAAGACCATGTCGGTTGAGGACGTAATCCATCCTGGATTGTAAGCGCCACCTCAAGTATAAGTAAGTAAGAAAGATTTATTGAATGATACTTCGCCAAACCTAAGAAGTGTCAGTAAACATCCATCCCTGATTATAGAGTCACCCTATACCCGATTTCAAAAACCATTCAACATTTTATATTTTCGTCTGTTGACTTTAGCTGCAATCAACACTTATAATATTCAAAATACAACCAAAAAGCTTTTTACAATTTTATCACAAAAATACAAATTTCAGTCTTTATCACTTAGACCATTGTTATCTAAATAAATCGATATTTTGTATCGATATTCCTGCAGCTCATCAATTTCAACATGATGGTGGTCTATAGTCCAGTGATTTCCACTTAAGTTCTTCAAAACATTTGCCATCCTCAAATGATATGAAATAGCCTTAGCCTACATTAGACTGAGTACCACCATAAAATTAACAACAACAAAAAAAAAACCCTGCACTTTAAAAGCATTTAAAAGCGAAAAATCTCTTCACCCTATTAAAGAAAAATTATCTTAGTTGTTTGACACAGTCGTAAAGTTGATAGGTGTGAACGGATCTTAGAAATGGTCTCGGTCACGGATAATAAAAAAAATATTGACTAAAATAACATGTTCCGCAGTCGCAGCCGCCGCTGTGTGATGTTTTGTTGATATCGCCTACACGTCCCGAATGGGAAAGGAGTGGGTTCCGGACACGATTAACCAGATCTGACCGTCATTGCATCTTCGAAGCCGCACACACGTTTATTAATCTTCAAAGAAGTCCCATCAACATGGAACAACTATAGGAACGGTCTCAAATGCACTCTCTTCTAGTGGAGGCACACTAAATTGATTAGATTGCGACCCGCTTGCGCCTTTCGTATAATTCATAAATCTTCATTCTGAATCACCTTCATTGACGAATTCGATGATAAGGTTTATGCTGATGATAGATTGAAAGAGAGGGATCGGGGCACGAGGATTGGGCCAACAAAATCATGATCACAGTGGACGTTGTTGTGTCGCGGATGACACGGAAAAGATTTTGTTTTGATTAAACACAACAATAACGAGCTTTTATCGCTTTTGATCGTTTTTTTTTGTTTTTATGTGGACGGATTGTTGATGTTTTGGGTTTGGTTTACAAGACTTGGGTTGACCTCTTGTATTTTATTTCGAATGCCCAGGTAAACATTGAAGAAAAACCAAACTGCTGGGTGGAATTGTTAAATTGATTGCATGTTCTTGAGGGCGATGTTGTTTATTTGTTGTGTTTTATTTATGAATAAAAGGTGCTTTTGTTTGAAGTTGGTGGACAAGTGTTTTTGAACAAAACGGCTTTTGAAAAATTACTTCGAGATGATGTAGTCATTTGTTATGCTGATGACATGAAAAATAATTAACTCAAAGTGATTGAAACATTTTTGTTAGGAATTCCGAAAGAAAAAGGTATCCGTTGAGTATCAATATCTTATGTTGGATTGTAGATGTGGGATGATTGAGACCAAAATTCTAGGACGTAGCGACGCGACGCCGGAAGTTGATATTCAAAAATGTGACTTTTTCAAATTTTGGTTTCGGTCATTCGAAGCCAGAAGCATCAGTTGCGTATCCAGAAAAAAAAAATTGGGGGGGGAGCTCTGGTACCTGAGGGTTTTTGTATGAAAAGTACAGGAACGTTTTATTTAAAATGGCTGCATTTCGAACTTAACATAAGTTAAGCTGATCCTCAACTTTTATCGTTTACTTATTCAAATTATCTTATCTTACAAATTTGACAGGCAAACGACGACAACGGCACACGCACATACAAATGTCTCGAAAATGTGTTTTCTTTACGTTTCATGATGTTTCATGATGAAATAGAATAGATCTTTACCAAGTGCACCGATGATTTAAGTGCCGCCACACACATTTAGGGGCATCCAAACTTCAAACACTGCAAGAATCCAGTTTTTGATTACAGGATTGGTAAAATCTCCTTATAATAAATATTTTGTCCCGTTTCTGCTTAAATCTTGGAACTACAATTTTACTTGCGATATGGATACCATATATCAAGTTATGCATTCGTACAAAAAAAAGTTGAGATAACAATCAAACATGACATTACGATGATAGAGAATGAGAAAAAAGAGGGTCCGACAATTCTGTCTGTTTGTCTGTCTGTCTGTCTGTCTGTCTGTATGTTTCAGAGACCACAGCCTAAACGGATTTGTCGATTTACTTCAAACTTGGTTGTGGCGTTTTTTTTGGAGACTATCCCCAGAAGTTTTTTGAATTTTTTTTCTTGGACCAAAAATAACGGTACCTGCCATATACCGGTTTTAGCAAAACTCATTTTTCTCAAAAATGGTTCCTACGATTTTGATTAGAAAAATCATGACCAGGTTTTTAGATAAGGTCTAGGTATCTTGAAATTTAAACCATTTTTTTTTAAAACCGTTATTAATGGTACCTGCGATAGAACCGTTTTTTTTAAATTCTGATTTTCGCCTTCATGACGCAATCAATTTCAACCATTTTTTTACATGGTTACCGTAATAATATTTAGTAAAAAAATTTCGAAAATTATTTTTTTTTGGATTTTTAAGAAAAGTTTGAAATTTTTTTTTTGATAAGTATTAAAATTTTATATAGAAAAAATATTTTTTTTTTTTTAAAACTGCTCTAACGATTTTCAAATTTTTTTTCTAAAAATGTATCATTGTATCATGTAAGAAATCAGATTGCATACTTCGTTTTGAGTTAAAATTCATTAAAGAAGCTGTTTTAGTCATACTAAAATCGAATTTTATGCTTTATTCATTTTTTTTTCTAAAACTGCAATTACAAATTTTTAATTAAAAAGGCTTAGCATATATAGTAACCTTATCTATAAGAGCAAGTACGTACAACCCAGTCGTGCATTTTATTTTTTCGAATTTTGGGTTAAAAAAACAAATTCAATTTATTTGAAACAAAAAAAAAAAACAACTTTGTTTTGGCACCAATAGTGTTGAATATTACTGCAAAATAAAAGGTAAAAAATAAAAAAATAAGAGGTAAAATATTCATCTATTTGTAGTAGTGATATTCAAAAATGTAAAGTAAGTTAAATAAAAATTAACTGGGTGAAAAAATTCACTTATTTTGAAAACCCTTCAAGATACCGCCTTTTTATTTCGTGTTTCATCGCAATTATAAAGTGGGCCATTTTGGGATTATCCAATATTTACCGAACAAAGGGGGTATATAGTTCCTAAAAATAAACAATTTTATTTGATTTGATTGAAAGATAAATTAAAAAAAAAAAAAAATTGAAAACTGGAGCCGGTTTTTTTTTTAAATAATAATTGTTTATATAAAATTTCTCAAGCCTTGTTTAAAAAAAAATGGGCATGCCATTTTAGAGAAAATATTAATCCACGTCTTAAACAAAAATTTCATAAAAATAAAGTTTTCGAAAAATTGATTTAAAAAAAAAAAATATATAAAAAAGGTACCCTTATAACCGTTCTAAAAATATTTCTTTCATTTCAAAAGTACGGCCTTACAAACAAAAGATAATACAAATTTTTTTTATCAAAATTGTTTGAGCCGTTTTTGAGAAAATTCAACTCTTCCATATTCATTATATTGCAAGTACCGGTCATTTATGACCTAAACACAAAATTTCAATTTCCCCTCTAGAGAATCACTGAAGACTCTTTACCGCAAAATTTCAACAACAAAAATCGCTTCAGGGGATAAGGCTGTGGCTAAGGGTATAGACATACCAGACAGACAGAATTTCGAGACCCACTTTTTTTGCATTCTCTATCATCGGAATGTCATGTCTGATTTATTACCTCGAGTTCCATTTTTTTTCGAATCCTAAACTTGCCTTGTAGTAAAAAAGGCCTTGTGTGTGTGTCGTTCATGGTAAGTGAAGACTACATGTAAAGTAAAGTTAGAATGTGAAGCATTCAGGTGACACAGCCTTATTTAAAACTGATAAAAATGATCTTACCGTTATCTTCTGTCCTTTTTTAAGGGCAAATTTAGGATGAGCGTAAACTAAAAATCGAGATAATATGGAGAATTCGACAAAAGAGGATTCCTCAAATTTGTCTGTACGTCTGTTTCTCCTTTAGTTTGTTTCAAAAAAAAAAATTTCGAAAACGGATCATTGGATTTTAGGACCAAAAATAACGGTACTTGTCATATTATAACAATTAAGGAAAAGTTAACTTTCTTCACAAACGGCTGTAATGATTTTGATTACAATTTGTGTGTCTACTTTTAATAGCAAGGTCATATTTTTGAAATGAAAGAAATGTTTGTAAAAATTCTACTAACGGTACCTCCCGCATAGAACCGTTTTCTTCATTTTTGACATTTACTTAAACGACTGAACTAATTTTGATGATTTTTGTTATACGGAAGCTTTCTAACAGTTTTAAAAATTATTTGATATACAAATTTTCTAAAAAAAAATTTTTTTATTTTTAAAAAAATCTTTCAAAATTTATTTTTGAAAAATCAATTTTTTGAAAACGGGACACTGTATTTTTTTTGAAATTTTGGTTTTAGATGTGAAATAATATTATCTTGAAAACGGCATACCAACTTTATTTTTAAATAAGCTTTGAGAATTTTTATACATAAAAATTATTTTTTTTGTAAAAAAACGGCTCTAACTATTTTCAATTTTTTTTTTTTTTTAAATGTATCTTTTTTAAACAAAACAAATGGATAAAAAGTCTCAAAACGCATCTGGAAAAATTTGCTAAAGTGTTGTTTCAAATCATTTTCATTCGTTTACACAAATACAACACCAATCGATGACAAAATGACTGAAAGAAACTTTTGTTCAATGAAATTTTGCAATCGCACAAGTAGAAAATTAGAATTAGAAGATTTAATTGCTTAGGATAAAACAGAAAAAAAAAATATCTTCCTGTAAAATGTTCTTTTTGTCGCTTACGAAAAAATGGCGTTAAGGGCTTGATATCAGAAGATCAGGACAAAATTCCTTAATTATTACAAATAATGTAGATGACAGGCGTTCAAATTGACGCCATACCCAACTAAGACCCGTCCAAAGTTGAAAGAATATTACAAATAAGTTTTTGGATGACCCTGGTTGATTGTGATGACAATTTCAAAAAAAAAACAAGGAACCGAAATTTTCAACAGTTTGTCTGAAAAACTTAAATTGTTATAAAATCTGTGATGACTCTTAAAGCCAGGTTTTGACCTACAAGAACTCAATTTGTTAGACATTGTTCCAGATGACGAATAGGTTTTGAGGAAAATAGATTTTCTGTGTCTTTTTAACTGACCCCTGATGAGGTATTAGAGGTTTGTAGACGTCTAGTAGTTGGTAAGTAAGTAACAATAAACTGGGTGCATCTTTAGTTTCGATTTATAAATTTACGTTACAGTTTACACAATATTGAAATCGTTTCATTATATTAAGCATTTTAAATCATGAAATTTAAATTTTGATTCATTTACCGAGTTTTGGTAGGAACCTACTTACTTATTAAACTCTGCCGATTTTACTATAGGATCCGGCATCCCTTGACCCATTTCGAAATCAGAATTCAATAATTATGCTTTTAATTTTGTTTTTCATTTCAATTTACTCAACATTTTATACTTTTCAGCACTTAACCTTTTTATTCGAAAAGAAAAAAAACACATTCTATAGTTGAATTCTCTTTAGTACATTAAAAAAAAAATCCCATAAATTATAAACAAAATATTTCTATTTAAAAATGCCGACATTCTTTAAATTTTCCAATTCAAAATTATTTATTGAATCATCATCATCTCCACATTAGCCAGAAGAGAATCTGGAGTATGTGAAGCTAAAGTATGAAAAAAAACAAAAACAAAAATATTCAAAGTCAAGCATTGTAGGAAAAGCTTTTAATTCGGCCAATTTAAAATGATAAATAACTCATCATAATATGGTTGAAGTGGCCTCCAGACAATAATAATTCCATCATATGGGCATTTCTGGATGGAAATCGATTGAAGAAATATTGTTTTTTCTTTCTTTTTTTTTTGTTCATTTTATATTCCTCTCATTGGTTTGTTTGTGCAGTTGCGGAACAGAGAAATACACAGATGATACATTTTTTCCCAGAATTTAAAAATCAGACTGATTTTGTTCTCTCTGATTCATTTTGCATTTTTTTTTCGTAACTACAAAAACATTCGAAACATGTTTTTTAGAATCTTCTCATCTTCTCGTCCAACATGGATATGTTTGAATGAAGCGAATTTTTAAGGTTTTTGTTTTTATTTTTAATTAAAATACCAAACAAATCCCTTTCTTGAAGTCTCCTCGACCTCGACATGGAATCTGATAAGATCAACAGAGGGCACTATGCCATATGCAACATGGAGACATACAAAATAAAATAAAGTCATCATCGATGGACCATTGCTCCTCTCTGTATATCTACAACGACAACAAGGCAGTTTAATTTCATTTTTTTTTTAAGCTCCAAATATTTCCAGATGCATTTGGTACAGGGTGTTTCGATTCATGTGCTTTTGGAGAATGAACTATATGCACGTGATTTCCCTGAAAATCAAAACTTTGTCACAAACTTATTTTTGACTTATATTTCTTTATTATTTTTGAAATTCCATTGGGAGGTTAGGGTAAAGTGGGGTAGTGTTGAAAAAGAAGTTTTTGTACATCTCGAAAAGTATGGGGGATAGAATAATGGAATTAATTTTGGTAGATAGACTATTAAATTATTTTTAATTTGATATATTACCCATAACGATTATACGATTTTTGAAAACAGCTGCTTTTTGAAATATATTTTGAAAAATAAATTTTCAAAAAAAATTGAAAAAAAAAAAAATTGAACTAATTTTTCTCAAAATTTTATGTAATTAAGTACTGATTTGGATTTTTTTTTTAAATTCGATGCTCTTATTTGTTTTTAAACAAAAACAGAAAACCGGATGCAAAAATGTCTTGTCGTTTTTGAGAAATAAAAATAAAACCAACACGACTTTTTTCTAAGAAAAACCTTTTGTTTTTTGTTTTTTACGCGGAAGTACGACTTTTAGGTAAATTGATTTATAAAACAGCTTCAGTTATTCAAGTAAGCACCCGGATTATTGCTCATTTTGTGTAAGGATATTTCCGAAACTATATGAATCCACATTTCAGGAGTCCAATAGCCCTGACAGGTGGTTATTAACATGATCATGACTCAGAAAACACCAGATGGCTGGTAGGAAACTTCTTAGAAGAGGATAATCTTCATTTTTTTAGAGTGGCTAATCCAATCTTCTAACCTGCTTCGTGTAGAAAATGAATAGGAGCTTGTACACTGGGAGATTAGTAAGCTGAAACTTTCTAATTACTCAGCTAATGGAAGAAATAGGGAAAGAATATCACCAAATTTCTCGAAATTATTTCGTGTCCTTAATTGGCTCGAAGGTTAATAGGTTAAGTGCCGTTATTGCTAGTCAATTGTTCCTAACTAAACATTAATCTGTTTAAGTACAATATTTTGTTCAAAGAAATGATATTATCCGTTAATTTTTAAAGTTTTTCAAGTGTTTTTTTTTTTTTTGCTCTGCTTCAAATTTACCTTTTGCACAGATTTTAATATTATTATTTCTTTTTAAGCAAGGTACGGTACAAATCGATTCGGTTTAAATAAATACGATAAATTCCACAATTATATGCAAAATTTCAAGTCGTTACCACTTAAAATAGCTCTTTTTACCGTTATCTCGGCTCACAGACCTCAGAAAATTGTGAAAATTTGTACAAAAATGTATTTACCCAATACCTAATGGCTGTGTAAATTTCAATTTTAAAAATGTAAAAAAATAAAATGCACGACTGGGTCGGACGTACTTGCTCTTGCAGATATTACTATTTATGCTAAGCCTTTTTAATTAAAAATTTGTAAATGCAGTTTTAGAAAAAAAAAAAAAACAATTAAAAAGCATAAAATTCGATTTTCAAATGACTAAAACTTAAATGAATTTAATCTCAAAACAAAGTATGCAATTTGATTTTTTCCATAATAATACATTTTCAGAAAAAAAATTTTGAAAATCGTTAGATTCGTTTAAAAAAAAAAAAAAATTCCATATAAAATTTAGCAAGGACTTTTATAAAAAGAAATTGGTACTGCATTTTTAAGATTTTATTTAGCAACATCTAAAAACTAAAATTTGAAAAAAAATATTGAATAGTTTTCGAAAAACTGATTTAAAAAAAAAAAAAAAAAATTCAATTTTTTTTTTAAATCCAAGAAAATAATTTTCGAAATTTTGTTTACTAATTTTTATTTCGGTAACTTAAAAGCATACATGTAAAAAAATGGCTGAAATTGATTGAGTAATGCAGGAGAAAATCAGAATTTAAAAAAAACCGGTTCTATGGTAGGTACCGTTAATAACGGGTTTTGAAAAAAATGGTTCTCATTTATAGATAGACCCTATCCAAAGAAATGACCATGATTTTTTTAATCAAAATCGTAGGCACCGTTTTTGAGAAAAATGAGTTTTCTAAAACCGGTATATGACAGGTACCTACCTCTATTTTTGGTCAACAAAAAAAAATCAAAATATTTTTTTTAAGATGTGTGCCTCACCGGACAAGGCAATCGTTTTGAACTTTTGACTTTTTGAATACACAGTTATTATTATGAGCACTGATTGATTTCCATAAAATTTCAGCTCACTTAAAATATTTTTCCGATCGCAACCTAATTTTAATGATCTGTTACATTTTGGTAATATTTTGAAAACTTGAAAACCGCCCCCTGCCCCAAAAAAAAAAAAAATTTTAGCTCACGAAGAACCAAGGCCGTTTTCAAACGCTCTAGCTGTGATACACTTTCGTGACAACCAGTACCTACTCTTGGAGGTTTTGTCAATTCATCGCACCATTTCGCCTAGGGGTACTACACCCCCTGCCCCTCCTAGACTCGAAAATATGGAAATACAGTTATGCTAATAAATGAAGAGCAGGTTTTCATCGTTTTTTTGTAATTCAATTTGAACCGAAACACCCTTTCGTCATACTCTAAATGTGTGTTAAAGAAAAATATAAATGTTGTAAAGCGATTTGTTGTTTTGATATCCGAAAATAAAATAAATCTGATTGAGTTTTATATTGACTTGCTGGCTGGACTGTTGAGTGCATGCACTTTAAGCATTGAGCACAACTAAGAATCATTTTAAAGAAATTATATAGGTCGCCGTCTGTTTGTCAATCGATGAGAGATAATCAGATTGGAATGTCTACAAAATCCCCCCCCCCCCCCAGCAATAAACATAAAAAAAAAATACTTTTGGAATTTTTATGCAATATATCACTAAATAGTAGCGGTCCCCATCTACATAAGTAAAGCAAAATTCTTTATGGCGACATGCATATCACTTGCACTTAAAAATCATAAAAATAGAAAGAAATTATCTTTATCGGAAAAAATAGAGAAGAAACTTCTTTCTGGGTGATGAGTACTCAACGCTAAATCATCGTCGACTTGCACAAAAACTATTATTGAGTATAAGTCGGTTGATAGACTTGCGGCAAAACGCAAAACGGATGGATGGACGTTGTAGGCATTTGATTTTTGATGAAGATGATTGCGATGACAGGCCCCAACGATACAATGATATGTTGCCGATATGATTTCTTCAAATGATGCAATGATGGATTTTAATGGTAGAAACATTAGTTTTCCGGTAGCTATTTCGATAACGTTGATGATGGGTTTGTCGGTCAAACATTTGAACATGCTTATGTGATAGGACAGCCACTTATTAGTACCTACTCGTGTACAGCAACAAATATGTTGGAGTTAGGAAAAAAAATTATATGGAACAAAATAAAACGGGAAATCTTTTATATTTATACAATTAAAAAGAAAAAAAAAACAAGTGAAAAAGAACAAATGGTTTGATTATTTGGCCAGCAATAGAAAAAATTGAATTTATCGCAAATATTTTTCTATGGACGAAAATGTTCCACATACGCCACAGTGACCGCTTGCGCTTGATCTATAAAAATTGATAATAAATACTATTGTAGCTTAGTTTTATGTAGTTAAATTATATAAATGCTAGGAGCAGGCCTCACAGGCCGTTCGCAGAAAAAAAAACACAAAACCGCGAAATAACATCTCACATACAAATAAACTCCAAACTCGTGATTTGATTTAATTGAAAGAAGACATCAAAACGATTTCCTTGCATTCAATTTATTAAAAACAATTAAAGTAAAGGGTTTTCCAATAAGAGGTGTTATTTTGAATAGCCCGCTATTTCGGTAGCTGTCACTTTTGAAGCTGTCATTTTTTAACATTTGCGTAGAAACTACGCTATTAATAAAAATGGAACGATACACACTTCAACAACGCATTGAAATTATTAAAATTCACTTTAAAAATGGTGAAAATTTGGCAGAGACGGTTCGTAAAACTAAAACATTTTTGGTCGTCGTGAAGCACCTTGTCGGACCGCAATACAGAAATTGGTGGACAAATTCGAGCTGTTGGGACAAGTTAGTGATGTGAAGAATAAAACCCGTGCACGTCGCTCAAGAACAACTGAGAATATTGCTGTTGTAGCCCAAAGTGTTGAAGAAAACCCAGGTTTGTCCATTCCTCGTCGTTCTTTGGAATTAGGCATTCCACAAACGTCATTACACCGTATTTTGCATAAAGACTTGGGTCTTAAGGCTTATAAAGATCAGTTAACAAAAGAACTCAAGCCGGCTGATCACCAACAACGTCGTGTCTTTGCTGATTGGGTCCTTGAAATGCATGAAAATGAACCGGAATTTCATCGAAAAATCATCTTGACTGATGAGGCCCATTTCCACCTCGGAGGCTACGTCAACAAGCAAAACTGTCGCATCTGGGGCTCGGAAAACCCAAGAGTTATTGTTGAAAAGCCTCTCCATCCTCAACGCGTGACTGTTTGGTGCGGTTTATGGTCCCGCGGGGTCATTGGACCTTACTTTTTCGAAAATGAGGCTGGAGCAACAGTTACGGTCAATGGATTGCGCTATCGAGAGATGATTAATGATTTTTTATGGCCTGAATTGGATGGTATTGATCTGGACAACGTTTACTTTCAACAAGACGGCTCTACGTGCCACACAAGCAATGAAACTATCGATCTTTTACGGGAAAAGTTTCCGGAACGTGTTATCTCTCGAAGAGGTGATCACAATTGGCCACCGAGATCTTGTGATTTAACACCTTGCGACTTCTTCCTTTGGGGCCACGTGAAAGATAAGGTCTACGCCAACAGCCCAGCGTCGATTTAAGACCTCAAAGATGAAATTCGTGAGGCTATCGAGGACATAGGGCAGCCACTTTGCGATTTGGTTATGGAAAATTTCATGAAAAGGATATGGTCCTGTAAGCGTGGTCTTGGCGGCCATTTGGCTGATGTTGTGTTCCATTATTAACGGCATACCTTCCTCTATATAATGAAACAAACATCCGATCATTTATCTCCAAAAATTGTGATGAAGAATTTTCAAAAATAATTTCCATCATAATAATAACCATTATTTCGTGGTTTTGTCATTTTTTTTGTTCATCTAATGGCCGTTTTCGAGGTTTGATCTTAACATAAACACTGACAAGGAATACACATTGTGGAGATTAAAATCAAATTTATGAAGAATATTTTGATAAAACAAAAACAATGTAAATTTTTCCTTGTCGTAATATCCAAAAACATAAAACAATGCGATTTATGGCAGATATCAAGAACATTTAACGGCTTTTTCAATTTTAAAATCAATCAATTTTTTTTTTTGATGGAACAAATGCTAAATTTTTAAGAGGTCTTTATAAAATCGGCGGTAAGTAATTAAAAAATTATAAAATTCGCTCTTTTTGGAAACCTACTAGCACTTTTAAAAATCAACTCAGATTCAATTAAAAGTTCAGAAATGTACATTCAGTGCGCCAATTTTTAAAAAGTTTTAGACAAGGGTTTCAATGCATTTTTTGTTTACTAAATTAACTTTTTAACTTAATTAATTTTTTTATTTTATATTAAAGAACAATTTTAGTATCTTTAGAAGATACTAACTATAAGAACTTGGTATTCGACACGCTGAAAAAGCAGGCCCGCATTTGTGAATAATAATCACCCAGTGTAGTTTTAATGAAAACGCCAATAAAATGACAGCAATAATTTGCGCTATATGAAAATTTATGGGTTGGTTACGTTTGCCAGCCCAACAAAATCCCGTTCTTCTTAGAATTTTATTTTGTTTTTAAAGAGATTTGGCTTGAATTCACACAATAATTATTAAGGGACATTGACTCACCATCTAAAGTGACTGTTGCGTTTTCTTCTTTAGGAGATAGGTTTGTGTTATTTTATGATTATATTATTCGTGTTGTTGGTAAATTTGCATATTTACTCTTATCATTCACTCACGGATTCTGTAATGCTATGGCATCTTCTTTGCAATGTAAGGATTGCTTTGAAAATCGTCAGGGAATTGCGCGATTTTTGCAACTATTCTGTTATTCGCTGATGATTTTCAAATCAAGCCTCACATTACCTAGCTAATAAAAGTATAGTTGACAAAAATCGCTCGATTTTTACAATTATACCGCAATACTCTGACGTTTTTCAAATCAATTCTTTCATTGCCTAGCTAATAACAGAATAGTTATCACGCGATTTGCTTCAAGTAATAGTAAAAAATAATATAAAAATACTAAAAAATAGTATGAAAAACTTAACATAAGTTGTTGGTTTACTTAAAATAAAAGGGATCACTCATGTCTGCAACATATTTGGGAAACATATTATGGCTATAAAACGGACAGTTAAGGTCCGTTTGGGAACTTTTTAGGCTGAAATATGAAATCCGTCAAAATTTTTAAAGTGAATATCAACTCTCTCAATTACGGTTGAAACTGCTCAAGTACTCGGGAACAAGATGATCTCAAATATCGGATACTTTTTGTTTTATTTATAAAATAATTCACTTTGTGATTGTATTATAATTTTTTGCTATTTGATTTAAAATTCCCGCAATTCAAAATTATTTTTATGTTCTTTTTTCATCTCAAATTTGTTTTTTTTTTTTTTTTTTTTGCATATCAAACGATTTTGACAGAATTCATATTTCAGCCGCAAGAAATTCTTTAGGCAGAAATTTTCAAAAGAGGGGAAATAATTTTGTCTGTCAGTACGATCTCTCTTGTATGGTTTGACAAGACTTGGACTCAAAAATAGTAGAAATTCGTTGTTTTGGCGAGTACCCAAACAAACCATTTAAGATATAATGTGTCATTTCTGGCATAAGATTTAAATAAATTATTTATAATTTTAGGCATACTGATTCATGAGAATCAACAAGAACGAAGTTTGTATGGGAAAAAAAAAATTCTTTTAAGAATTTTATATTGAAGAAATAGAAAAATTTCGTTGGTGAAAAGTTCTTTTTAGAACTAAAAAAACTTTTTTGAGAGATTCAACCATTTTTCAATTTTTTTTCAAAAATTATGGAGAAACCCAACATTTTCCAAAATTTTTCAAAAAAAACAAAAATTTAGTACTATCTAGTATGGTACTAAAAATCTCGCCAGAATCTCGCCAGCTCAATTTTGGTCGGCGGGATTTCGTTACGCTCCCGAATCTATTGAGGCATGTTACGGCAGGGGAGATGTCCGAAAGTTTTATCATGGAGTGAAACGATCTACCCAAGGATATCAGCTAAAAATAGAAGCCTGTCGTGATGAAAATGGGAACACCGTCGGAGACACGCAATCGATGTTAAGGATCTGAAGATAACACTTTTCCAAAAGGCTTAGCGGCGAAGACAGCCAACATTTCACTGTTATGCAGTCTTTTTAAGCAGTTTTCCTCCAAAATATCTTTAAACGAGTTTCTCCTTTGCATCTCCTATTAAAATAAAATATTTAAGACCTCGGAGAGAATGAACTTCCTCTGATGACATCCATTATCCTTGACATTTTAAACAGAGTGCGATTGATTCTGAAATGATCACGTCATATTAATATTTACACGGTGTATTTGACACAAGTCCCTTCTGGACCGTTTCTTTGTCCCTTCACATACCAATATACCAGAATGCCCCATCATCCGTCATCTTCAATAAGTGTCACTCCAGATGCGAACATGCGTGAAATGTCAGACGTGTGCTGTTCAAAGTGTGTGCAATGCAAGTACAGAGGCGCTTCTTGCACTAGTAAAGATGCTATGATATCGTAAAGAATATATTTATTCGCTTCAGAAGCCAAGTTGCTGGTCACTCAACTGTCACCGACACGCCGCCGCCGCCGCCGGTGTTCGCCACCACCGCTGGCCAATGCTGATGTCCTATAGGGAATCCTTAACATTCCCATAACTCGGAAAGGGCTCCTTTGCGCTTCATCTCATATACTCATACTCAGTCAAATCAGTGAGCTGTCAGTTTTCGGGCTTTTCATATTATATTATACTCGTACCTTGAACGGAGCGATCATCTTTGTTCTAAAAGCGAAGCCGCACCACTCATCCTCGTTCCTAGTTCTTGTTTCTTCATCTGCAAGAGACCTGAATATAGACTTGGATCTTGCAGTCGGAGAGGATAATAAAAGACAAGACAAAAAGACTACCATGATGATGATGATGATGATGATGATGAAGAGGCACTGAAGAGTGAACTACGTGGTAGTATGGAAGAATATTGTATAGAAGTTGCAGTTCAACCAAGCGGGACGAACCTTAACAAGGTCTCACAGGCGTAATTACAAAGTTATTAAACTTGCTATCTCCCTTCGGTGTTAATTTGAATCGTGCCCGATGATATTGTCTTCCATAGGAATCTACTCTTGGGTTATACTCCCTTTCCTAGATGGATGGAATATATACTTCTTGTATGAGGTTTAACATTTCGGATCCCCCCGCACACAACTGACAGAAGATATCTTGAAGAACAGAAGTCGAAAAAATAGTTAAAGAAATTGATGGAGATATTTTTCTGCCTTTTTAACTTTCTAATTGGATTTTTTTTCGTTCTTTTTGCTTAAAATATTCTTCTTAAGGCAGATCTATGACCGTGTTACGTTTAATTTGATTTTGTCTTATACCCTTCAGGGGAGTTAATAATTAAATTAAATACCGAAGAATTTTATGATCTGAAAACAAAACAAAAAAAAAAAAAAAAACAAATAAAATAATCACTAATGCTTAGGATTGAAGATTTCGAATTTTCGTTTAAAATTGGCATTATTCAAAATGGGGTCAACGATCTTATTTTTTTTTGCAAAAATACAGAAACTATAATGAAGTTGGCGTGAGGGATCATCTTAGCGGAAGAGATAAATGTTAAATTAGATTAAAAGTTTATCAGATTTCAGAAGAAAAAAAAATATATTTATCTGATTTTTATTACAGTTTTTTTTTGCAATAAAACTGTTCATGGTTGGCTGCCATATTTTTGTTGTATGCTAATGAGGAATATTTTTGCCAAAACTCTAACTTGTGTGGGAAAATGATCTTGTCATTTCACAGAAAAGTAATAAATGTTTTCGATAACAAGTTTTTGTTTTTCTTTTCTTTTCTTTTTTTAATTTTATAGGAAGATAAACTTTACATCCGTGTGAAATGATGTTTTTCTTATGCCACTTCCCATACCTGAGTTTCTCTGGTATTCGAATCAGAACTGCCATCTCTAATAATTGACTTCTAAAGGTTGATTTTTTAAGAGGTTTAGAACTTAAAAAAAAAAAAAAACACAAAAAATTCGAAAAAATGAATGAAATATTTATTTGAATCGATAGTTTGAACCTTGCAATTTAATGTTTAAAGATAATTTCATGCAAATGTTGACCGCGGCTGCGTCTCAGGTAGCCCATCCGCTGAGTCCAATTTTGGCATACTCTTTCACACATATCGGCCGGTATCTCACGAATGAATGCATGGATGTTGGCTTCCAGTGCGTGAATCGAAGCGGGCTTGTCCCTTTAGACATTAGCCTTGACATACCCCCACAAAAAATAATCTAATGGTGTCAAATCGCACGATCTAGGCGGCCAATTGATCGGCCCGAACCTTGAAATTCACTGTTCACCAAACTCGCCTCGCAATTGCGCCATTGTTTCGCGTGCTGTGTGGCATGTGGCACCGTCTTGTTAAAACCACATATCATGCAAGTCAAGAACTTCCATTTCGGGCAAAAAAAAGTTTGTTATCATCGCTCGGTAGCGTTCACCATTGACAGTAACGCTGCGATTCGCATCATCTTTGAAGAAATATGGCCCAATAATGCCGCCGGCACCAAACAGTGGCTTTTTCGGGATGCATTGGTAGCTGTTGCAATGCTTCTGGCTGATCTTCACTCAAAATGCGGCAATTGTGCTTATTTACGTACCCATTCAACAAAAAATGAGCCTCATCGCTGAACACAATTTTTCGATAAAAAAGCGGATCCTCGGCCAGCTTTCCAAGAGCCCATTCACCAAAAATTCGGCGTTGTGGTAGGTCGGCTGGCTTTAGTTCTTGCACCAGCTGTATCTTAAAAGGCTTTACACCCAAATCCTTCCGCAAAATTTTCCACGTAGTGCTGTAACAAAGGCCTAACTGCTGGGAACGGTGCCGAATCGACATTTCGCGGTCTTCTGTCACACTAACTGATAAGGCCGCAATATTTTCTTCACTACGCACAGTACGTAAACGTGTTGGTGGTTTAATGTCCAACAAAGTAAATTTGGTGCGAAATTTGGTCACAATCTTCCGAATAGACTGCTCAGAAGGTCGAGAATGCCGACCATAAAATGGAAGCAGCGCGCGATGAACATTTCGAACCGAGCACGAATTTTGATAGTAAAATTCAATAATTTGCAAGCGCTGTTCATTTGTAAGACGATCCATGGTTAAATTGCAAACCAAACTGAAGCTGTTTGACAGTGACACAAGGTACTAAACACACGTCAGCTGTCAAAACCAGTGTTGCCAAAACCAAACCAGCTAAAAAATCAACCGTTATAATTGTTAATTTAAAACATCTTACTTTGTTTAATAACTTAAAATTAAAATTTGGAAAAATATCCAGCGGAGCACAAGTAATGCAAGTAAAAATCATATACAACTGCATTAACTTCTTGGTGCCTGCCTGTTAAACAATTTCGTCCTAAATACCTCACAAATCACAACAACAACAAAACCACTCTGCTACTAATCACAATGACATTGTTATGTCTTCAATAATTCACCTCCACAAAGTGGACCGATACAATTCCAACCAACACCGCCGCCGCCGCCGCGACTATTTTTATTTTTCTAAAAAAAAACTTATTCTTTCTTCTCTCACTGATGAATGGATATCATCAGAAAATGAAAGTGGCATCAACATCAACAACCAAAAATAAAAAAAAAAAAACATACACTTGAGTATATAAATTTTAACATGAACAAAAAATTTCAAATTTCAGATAAAATCAAAAAAAAAAAAAAAATAATATATTTGCCGTAAGTCATCTAAAATAAGAATAAAAAAAACGAAAAATCTACGAGCTTCTGCTCTCAACGAACACATGTCCATGTCCATTGGCAACAAAGTCATCAATTAATCCAAACCAAATGAAATATGATCAAACTTTTAGATATAAATGGCAGACAAATGACAATTAGACAGATGAAATGGAATGGCAATAAAATGACTGGAAGACATTGCCGTTTGCCGTTCTTTTTGATTCCCGGCAAATTCAATTCGAGGCATTTTTATTTACAAAATAAAGTTTTATTTTATTGTTTTTGTTTTTTTTTTAATTTGTATTTTTATTTTCGTATCTTGAATTTGCGGTTAGCCACTACTACATCAGAAATGATAATTTTAATCTGCTCTAATTAATTTTAACAAGCAATGGATTTATGGGTGACATCAGATTTTTTTTTTTTTGTTTTATCCTCGAGAAAGAAAATTTTACAGTTGGTTGATGAAAATTTATGATTGAAAGAAATTTCCGTAGAAGAAAATTATGATGAAGTAATGTGGTGGTTTTTGTTGTTTCTATAAAGAATAGAGAATGATTAGTTATTAAGCATGTTGTTTGTCTGAATTAAATAGGTGATGAAATCTGAGGCAATAATTATTATTTAAGTTAAAAGTAATTAAAGTATCCAATTGGGCTTATTTCTGTGACCAAATGCGTTAAGTCTACGTACATACTTTCATGCAAGATCAATAAATTGTAGGGTTATTCTAAGAAACGCCAGATACTGGAAAATATTTTTTTTGGCGTCACTGAATGAAAAAGTATGAACAATTTTCAAACACGCAGATACCTACTTCACGTCAGGATGAGCGATGAATCAAGTATTACGCATGGTTGTCTTAAAAATCTTCCATATGTCTACATTATGACGTTAATCGAACTCTTCACAAAGCATTAGTATTAGTCGAAGTTTTTGAAACACTATAACTGAACGAGATTTTGGCAATGCTTGTCAAACGATTTTTTCCATACACGGGTCCTACAATTCTGTCTGTCTGTCTGTCTGTCTGTATCAGAGACCACAGCCTAAACGGATGGGTCGATTTACTTCCAACTTAGTATGTGGCGTTTTTTGGAGACTATCCTCAGACGTTTTTTGAATTTTTTTTTTACCAAAAAGAACGGTACCTGTCATGTATCGGTTTTAGAAAAACTCATTTTTTTTCAAAAATGATTCCTACTATTTTGATTTAAAAAATCATGTTCATTTTTTTGGATAAAGTCTATCTTTAAATGAAAACCATTTTATTTTTCAAAAACAGTTATTAACGTTACCTGCCATAGAACCGTTTTTTTTTTTTTTTAATTCTGATTTTCTCCTTCATTACTCAATCAATTTCAGCCATTTTTTTTACATGAATGCACTTAAGTTGCCGTAATAATATTTAATAAAAACAATTTCGAAAATTATTTGTTTGGATTTAAAAAAAAAAGTTTGAAATTTTTTTTGAAAAATCATTTTTTCGAAAACTATTTAATATTTATTTTTCAAAACTTAGTTTTTAGATGTTGATAAATAATATCTTAAAAATGGGGTACCAATTTTTTTTTCATAAAAGTCCTTGCTAAATATTATATATAGAAAAAATAGTTTTTTTGATATTTCACATATTTTTCCAAGACGTTTCACGCAGTATTCCGCGTTTTTTTTTTCTACGGTATTCCACGATTTTTACCACGTCTCATATTTTTCCGCGAATTTTCATATTCTTTTCCGATTCCATGATTTTCTCTGTGACTTTGCTTGTTTCGCTTTTTCTCGCGGTAGTAAGTGTTTTTATTGCGACTTTTTATGCGGTATTGTGTTCAAAAGTTCTTTCAACACTTTATCAGCATTCCGCGTTTTTTTCCGTTTATATTTTCCCACGTAATTTCAGGCGTTCTTCTGCGACTTTTCAGGTATCTCTGTTACTTTCTTCGTTTTCTCTGAGGTCTTCAACGATCTTCCATCAATATTCCGCGTATTTAACGGTGAAGGCAGTGTTATTTTACATACTTTTTCCGCGACTTTTACAGCTTTTTTTCTTCACTTTATTTGTTTTTTTGCTCTGTATTTGTTATTTTCTCAGTAAGATTTGCTTTTTCATAACCTTCCTTTCATGCAGTATTTCGCAGTCTTAAACCCGTTTTCATTCAAATCGATTTCAAATTAAATTAAATAACTATCGAAAACTCGAAAAAAATGCTAATAAGTTAATGGTATGCAATGAAAGGACTTTGCAACTGAATTAACTCTCAAAGTATAATGCTGGCAATTTACAGAAAAAATGCAGAACAATTTAAAACCTTTAAAACACTACTACTCCTAAGCAATCTGCATTGTAGCTATGGTCACTCGCTCTCATAGTTCCCAGCGTTGTGAGTTCTGCGGAAACAAAATATCGAAACATTTTCTCTGAGTGCTGAGAAAGGAACTCTCGAAGGCAGAAAATTATTTCTAAGCCGCTGACACACATTTCTACGCATTATCCATCAAATGTTCCGGTCATACCAGAGCCACCTAAAGCTCTTCAGTCTTCACCCAACGACGTTGAAAATTCCCAATCTTTCCATTACGATTAACTGTCGAAGTAAATAAATACCTATACCTGAGAGATAGAGTCACTCTTGAAGTATTCGTTATTCACCTACTAAATCTAGAAGACCACGCTGTACTCTTGAACCTAACAGATAGTTGGTCGCATTTTGCTCGACGGTGTTGGAGTGCAGCAGGTGATCTTCATTGAACCCAGTGACATCAAGGTTCAACATAAAAAATGTAGAAAACATTCCCGCCAAAATGCAAGGGAATAGGTTAGGTATGCTCCACAAAATGGTTTACAGAACCCCGACCGAAATTTTCGATTTTGAATTTATTTTTTATAATTTCTATGTTTTTTTTTTCAAAAACTTGACAAAAAAGCTAAATGAAAACATAAACAAAAACCCAAAACCAATAAACAAAGGGCAGGCTGACAAATTGCTTATGGATTTTAGTTTTTCTTTCGACCAGTTGGGGTTGGTATGTGGAATCAAAGGAAGGCGAGGACAGGCAAGTGATATAAGAACATAAAAAAGGCAAATCTCCACAAATCAAGTTGGTTGTATGCTAAAGCTGTCCAATTCTTAGTTTCGATGGTTCTTCTATGTGTCACCAGTGTCTCACACATTGGCCCAGTTTTGTTGAATATTTTTTGCTTTCCATAAATTCTAGAAACGAAAATAAACTACGAACGGGACAACAATAAGGTTGCATTATAAACACTATGTTGTAGTTCCATATAGTGTATAAGTTTGGAACGTTCTATTCGGAACGACAAATCAGTGCCAAAGTCCAAACAAAAACATTGAATGAGGAGCGGACGACACAGACGAACGGGATTGATTTGAATCTCCGGAACCCGATGATAGGTTCAACATTATACACACAAGTCACCCGTAGGAATACACCTTTCACTTAAAGGGCTCTCGAACTGCTAACTTATAGGGATGGCGAAGGAGAGTGTATTGTTTTGGGTGACCATGGTGTTGTGTATTTTATAGACAGTGGGCGAGAAAAAACACTAAACAAAAAGTTTAGTGAATGTAAAATGTGAAAGAAACAACGACACGTCGCATCGCGTCGTCGACAAGACCAACGTGCAGGCAAATAAATAGCCTGTGTATGTCTATGGGATAACAAAAAGGATTGAAAATGTTATGTAGCAGAAGTTGTTGTTGGACCTGCCGCTGACAATCAAGATTGATTTAAAATGTATACAACATTGTTGCAACAAGACCAAGCATATGCTCAAGGCAGCAGGCGTGATATTCTTGTCTACATATTTGTTTCTGTATGTACAGCAGTAGGTACCTCGAAAAACAAAAAAGATTTACAAAGTTGCCATTTAATCCTTTCCTAGCTTTGAAATTGTTAACCTTTTTCTAGCGGACCACATAAATACAAGGAAGAACCAATCAGAAAAAAAAGAGGTCTTCAATACCTTATAACCGAAAACAGGACAGTAATTCAACTTCTAACGAATTTAATGCTCTGTCCGACTCCATCCAAAGAATTGTTTCTTTTAGTCCTCACAATAAAATCGCTTTTCGGGCCAGACAACACCCTAAGGAAGATATGCTGAGATCTTCACTTAGTTAAACCACCTAACTCAGATTGTTGACGAGCCTACTCGAATTTCGGACGTTGATGGTGAAACCGAAAATACTCTAGACTTGTTTCTTATACCTGACCCTGATAATTGCACCATCAGTAAACTATCGCCTCTAAGCAAATAAGACCATTATCATATCAAATCTGTAAATTTCTCGTGCCAACAAAATCCAGTTAAAGAAAAATCTTTTAAGAGAAACGTTTGGCAGCACGAGAATCTTCTTCTTCTTCGGTTCCAATGCTTGTTCACAATGACACTCCATTTGTTAGCTCTCTTGAGAAAGCAAACCTTCTCGCAAGACAGTTTGCCACCAATTCCACTCTACATGAGAGTGTCATGACTCCTCCTGTACTCGATGGCGTAAATTATTTCATGGGATAAATTTTCTTTCGCACTCGTTCAGTAGCAAGGTTTTTGAAAGATCTCGACACACACAAATCCGCTGTTTCGGATAGTATCGCTCCCATTGTTCTGAAGAGGTGTTCTTCCACGCTGGCTAAACCACTGCGTAAGCTTTTCCATCTGTCCTACTCTACTGGTCTCTTCCCGAGTGGATAGATAACTGCATTTATCCATCCAGTCCCTAGAAATGGCGAATCTTCTTCACCGTTCAACTATCGTCCGAATGCTTTTACGTCCCTTCTTTCCAAGGTCATGGAAATGTTGATGAATTATATCAGCTTAAGAAATATCTCCGGCAGAAATCGTACCGGCAGTACGGCTTTCTTAGCAATAGATCCACTGGTGATCTTTTGGTATGTCTGACCGATCAGTGGAACAAATCTGTACATCGCTTTGGAGAAAGTAATATTATTGCACTTGCTATTTCGTAATTGTTTGATAGAGTTTGACATCAAGCTCTCTTATTGAAAATTCTTGCACTCGGCTTCGATGATCTTCTTCTTCGCTAGATTAGAAGCTTTCTTTCGAATAGTTCAATACAAGTCGTATTAGACAGATTCAAGTCTTCAACCTTTAAAATAAATGCTGGTGTACCCCAAGGCTCCGTTCTGTATCTGACTCTCTTGGTCATTTTTACCAATGATCTGAAACTTCTAATCCACTTAATTTTTTCGCTGATGATATTACCCTCAGCTTTTTATACACCGAAGACTTTGTTGTCGACAAACTTTTAAAACTGGGTTATACGCTATTTGCAACTTCTTTAACATCGTACTGGAAGCAATTTTGTGCAACTCAGAAGTCTTGTTGACAAACACACACAACTTTTCAAACATGCCTTCAACTTCTTGCTTTTGTTGGTGATATTGAAGATTTGACATCATCGCGAGAACAAAGCAAAAGCTGTCAATGGAGCATTTACAACTATTGAAATGAAGGCGAGGAATTAGGCTTTGACTGTTAACCAGACAAAAACAAACTATGCTGCCATCGAGATGTGATGGACTGCTGTAAAACGTCACGGTGTACATGGCTATAGCTTCTAAGTATTCAGTGACTTTGTTAACCTGGGATCCACTATTTCATTGCACAACGACACATCACTGTACAGATCAAACGAAGAGTCACACTTGTCCACCGCTATTTCCTTGGACCTATAGGGCATTTAAGAATCTAAGCCCTCTACTAAAGAACCAAGGAGACCAAAATTCCCTTAATCTCTACATTTAACCTAACATAAAAGAATGGATTCCAAAAATATCTAATTGATCAAACAAAATCTTGTATATATGATATTTTAATTAAAATTAATTTCCCTCCTCAATTTGTCATCAAACCCATAAAACTCTCCGATCCGTTAGGGAAACTTCTTCCCCTTTCATCTGTTCAACATCTGTTTCAAACCAGGGACACGCACTTTTACAATATCACCAGTCTAGTCACTATAGTTCGGATATCAAAGAAACTGCGGAATGTCTCCAGAATGACACTATACAAATCAAGACAGTTGTCATAATCACCATTATAGCCCTCAAAATCAAGAAAAATAAGAAAAAGAAAAACACCAAACCATAATCAAAACCAAACCCTCGAACAATTTATTAATGATGTTTCTATTGCTGATAAAAATGAAGAAGCCCTAAGAATAAATCCACACCGTCTGCTTCTTCAATAGAAAGAAATTCGTAGTGTGTCGGTTGGTTGGTCACAAGAAAAAAAGATCACTTTTGAGTT
Organism: Meliscaeva auricollis; assembly: GCA_948107695.1. NCBI lineage: Eukaryota > Metazoa > Arthropoda > Insecta > Diptera > Syrphidae > Meliscaeva > Meliscaeva auricollis. The sequence goes on along the minus strand of OX403619.1, from coordinate 25,742,436 downwards.
GCGTACACCGTCAGAATCTATTTGCGTACCAAGTAACATTTCGCGAATGGTTTTGGCTTCGTTGACACTGAGTTCTCCATGCAGCACTGTAGAACCAACATTTTCCTAGTGACAGCCTTTCTATATGCGTAGGTTGTTTGCTGCTTCCATGTGTGTATTCTAAAGGAACCTTCATCTGACAGTTTCCTCCATCAACGGAGCACTTAATTCAGAGCATTGAAAGCGCCTAATGGACTCCATATAATATACATACAGTATTCCGCCACAAAAAAAAAAACACTTAGATGCGTTTGCCCCCTCCCTTGAATTATATGCGATCCATGATCGCAGCCGTCATAGAGCTCCTCACTGAAGACTTTAGGGCGGTACCACCAACACCACCACAACTATGTAGATGTACACTACTGTTACTGTCGCTCCACCAACTCATCATCCGCCAGAACGATAGCGACCAGGCTATTTGCGGCGACAAATAATACGCAGTCAAATGCAAAATTATTTGATTTTCAGCAAATGAGATAATTAGCCGAAAAAATATCAAAGAAACGCGAGCGCAAATCGCGGAATGTCGTCGCTTGTTATTTTCGATACTTTGAAGGCGATTTTTAATGCATGCGGTTTTTTAGTTCAAAGATATGCCAACATATAATATTATTATGGGCGGGTGTGTGTGGTGTGGCCTTTGATGTGGCATCTGAGGGCTTGTTCGAAGTTGACAATGCCGGCTTTGGTTTCTTTCGTTTGAAAAATGATGGAACATGGTGCGAGTAATATGCACTTTCCGGGATTAAAATTTTAATTTTTGGGATTTAACAGAACTACTGATGGGGTGCGCTGTGATATTTGTTTTGTTTTTTTTTTTGTTTATGTATGCGCCTTTGAGAGATAAGTAGGTACTTTGGAGAGAAGATTGCCGCTGACAGGCGTATAATCAAAATGAATTGCGAATACAATCAGATAATTGCCTTATGCTTTCAAACATTTATGCAAATTGTTGTCATTTGTGCTTTAGATTAATTGAATGCAATAAAACTTAGTGCCCAGAGGCAAGTGCAGTCATAAAACAGGGGGATTATTGTTAATATAAGAGATAAAAGTAACGGTATTGAGGCTTGCAACATGTTTCCTGTTTTCTTCGGAGTTTTTGACAGTTCTTATTTGAATTGAAGCAGAAGTTGCTACTGCTGGTAGTCTCTAAAAAGATTGACCTTTGGAATTCTATTTCCATTCTAAATTAGGTTGGGTCCATTTGGAGTTGAACGGGTTCCAATTGTGAAAAACTTTCGAATCGAATAAGCTAAAAGAGTTTTCATCCACCAAGAGTATTTTACTCTTCCTATCATTTCTAAGTCCACTGAAGTAGCAATAAGCAAGAAGTGTTCTAAATGGCTGATGTCGTTTGCTAAAAACTTTCAGCTGTACGCTGATAGATAAATTCTTTGAGGATCTCGAAGTTGCACTTATCGATTATGTTGAAGACTGAAATCAAGCCTCGTACTTCGTCTTACCCTCATTTATGACGGTTACCACCCATTTTTCACTTCAGACTCCATGATTGAAAATCACCAGTAATAGTTCGTTTATTTCCTTCAATCACGTCAATGTTAACAGCAAATCCTAAATATTGGTCAGATTTTTGGAAGAAAAATCAGTTGTATTGGCTTGGGTATTGTGCAATACATATTCTGGAATAATAGTGAAGCAGCATTTCCCTGTTGCAGTTCTCTGGTCAATTCCAATGCATCGGTAGAATTTCTTCCAAAATTTAAGCATCTATAGATTAGGCAGACACACTAGTTTTATATTGGACTTGGACAAACGGACTAATAAATGGTTTTTTCTAGATCTTCTTTCAGCATACATCATAACCTAACCGTAACCTTTAGAGTTAGACGTTAAAGTTGTTGGAATCCTGGTCTTCAACATCAATTAAAGCTGTTCTTATCAGATATTTAGCATTTCTTCTCATTCAATAGTATTATATATCCTGTTATACCAGGCTTTAAAGCGTCTAGTCAATCTTGATGTAGAAATTGTAGGAATTGTTTTCTGCTAAGGGATTTCTACATCGGCGTTATTCGTCTTGATTTCTTCTTCTTCCTTAAAACGCCGTTTTCTTCCTTGCTTCTATTTACATAGAACTGGTAGGACATCTTAAGTTTTTTGTTTGTAGCCACAACCTATGGACTTCCGTTTTAGCTTGTAATCTTTAACACATTTAGAGTCAAACCAATAGTTTCACGGTGAAGATTCTGCGGACCTTACGACTTCCTCTTCAGCATTTCTAATGGCAACCTTGTGTTCGCTCTCTTGATTCATTTCTTCAGTTATAATATAAGTTTATCAAAAGTTCTAGAGATAGTTTTTCGGCGTAAGCTGTGTAAGTCTTTTTTAGTTGTAGTTTTTCAACGTAGATTGAATACTGAGTGGAAGTTTGCTGATCTGATGGTACCGATATTCCGTATGTTGGAGAAGTGCATTCTGAAGATTACAATATAGTCGAATTGTTTGCAGGTTCGTCCATTTTTTTATCGAGAAGTTCCATTCCTGCTAACTGCATCGTCAAGTAAAGAATTCCTAATGTAATGTAATACTCTCGAATAATTTTGGAATATAGAATAATTTAGCGATCGGCCTATAGTTAGCAATATCTGCCTTACAACCCTTTTTATGAATCAGAATTATGAAAGAATCCTTCCCCATAGATGGAAAAAATCCTTGCGAACGAGATTTTTGGGAAAAGTAGCAAGAGGCTGGGCCAAATTGGCTACACACTTCTGTAATAAAGGATAAGAGGTGTTATTTGGAATAGCCCGCTATTTTGGTAGCTGTCACTTTTGAAGCTGTCATTTTTTGACATTTGACAAGTAGAAACTACGCTATTAATAAAAATGGAACGATACACTCTTCAACAACGCATTGAAATTATTAAAATTCACTATAAAAATGGTGAAAATTTGGCAGAGACGGTTCGTAAAACTAAAACATTTTTGGGTCGTCGTGAAGCACCTTGTCGGACCGCAATACAGAAATTTCGAGCTGTTGGGACAAGTTAGTGATGTGAAGAATAAAACCCGTGCACGTCGCTCAAGAACAACTGAGAATATTGCTGTTGTAGCCCAAAGTGTTGAAGAAAACCCTGGTTTGTCCATTCCTCGTCGTTCTTTGGAGTTAGGCATTCCACAAACGTCATTACACCGTATTTTGCATAAAGACTTGGGTCTTAAGGCTTATAAAGTTCAGTTAACACAAGAACTTAAGCCGGCTGATCATCAACAACGTCGTGTTTTTGCTGATTGGGTCCTTGAAATGCATGAAAATGAACCGGAATTTCATCGAAAAATCATCTTGACTGATGAGGCCCATTTCCACCTCGGAGGCTACGTCAACAAGCAAAACTGTCGCATCTGGGGCTCGGAAAACCCAAGAGTTATTGTTGAAAAGCCTCTCCATCCTCAACGCGTGACTGTTTGGTGCGGTTTATGGTCCCGCGGGGTCATTGGACCTTACTTTTTCGAAAATGAGGCTGGAGCAACAGTTACGGTCAATGGATTGCGCTATCGAGAGATGATTAATGATTTTTTATGGCCTGAATTGGATGGTATTGATCTGGACAACGTTTACTTTCAAAAAGACGGCGCTACGTGCCACACAAGCAATGAAACCATCGATCTTTTACGGGAAAAGTTTCCGGACCTTGTTATCTCTCGAAGTGGTGATCACAATTGGCCACCGAGATCTTGTGATTTAACACCTTGCGACTTCTTCCTTTGGGGCCACGTGAAAGATAAGGTCTACGCCAACAGCCCAGCGTCGATTCAAGACCTCAAAGATGAAATTCGTGAGGCTATCGAGGACATAGGGCAGCCACTTTGCGATTTGGTTATGGAAAATTTCATGAAAAGGATATGGTCCTGTAAGCGTGGTCTTGGCGGCCATTTGGCTGATGTTGTGTTTCATTATTAACGGCATACCTTCCTCTTTATAATGAAATAAACATCCTATCATTTATCTCCAAGAATGCCATTTTTCTTTGAATATCAAAATAACATCTCTTATTGGAAAACCCTTTACAATTGCAGGTAGACCATCTGGGCCTGATGAGATATCATACTGACCGAAGTTTTATAATTTTGCTGCCCACATCGTCAGCATTAACGTTACTAGAAACCAATGATTTTTGGTTTTGTTTAAGCAAGTTAAGTAGTGAGTATCAGGCACAAAATTGCTATCGTAAAAAGCAAGACTGAAAAATTTAGCAAATAAATTAGTAATAATCTTAGAATCATTAGAAGAATGATGTAAATACTTAAGCGTCCGATTTATTTCTTAGATTTATGAATTGCAAAAACCCTATAGGGTCCGAAATTATATCAAATTGCATTGATGCATCACTAAGCAGTTTTGAGAGAGCATTATTTTCATAATAATACCCGTCTCCGTGACGGGACAGCACTAACACTCTGTACCCAATTAGCACCGCAGACCTTGAATCGAATTCTTCCAGCAGAATGCAGATCATAAATGCAAGTTTCTTGCTCGAAAGGGCACCTGACCTGTGAATATCGCTTCCACGTAGGTATATAGTCTCATTGCCTTTGCTTGATAGGATGCTGAATCTTCCATTCAACGTAACAGAGTTTGAATCAAGATTGTGCAGCAGAAGAAGTGAAAGCTTACTAGACGCTGCGTACTGTTAGAGCCATCGAGTTTTGTTTATAAAAAGTAGTAAGTCATAACAATAAATTATTCCATTTATGAGTAACTTGTGAGGCCTGCAAAAATTGAGATCTTTTGGGAAAATAGTTCTTCAAAAAATGTCTTCTATTTTGACCGTAATACCAACTTTTCATTCTCTCCTCTTCTATAAAACTTAAAACGCTAATTTTTGTTTCTATAGTTGAGCTAAGAAATTCCGTTGGATATGCAAATATTTCTGAAGCTAGATTTGTTTGAGTAAAATGAATTTCAGTTCCAAAAACAAACAACATGTACCTCTTCCAACATGTTCTTGATTTGGTTCACCTCCTCAATGTTCAAAGCCATGTCAATGAACCACTATGGCATGGCATACAACTCCTGAAGAAAAACACCTCCAAGCCATTAGACATAAATTATATTTTACAACCCCAAACCAACACCAACACTTCACTTTTACGTTCTTAAATAATAAACCAGCAGATTAGCATGAAACTTACATATCAACGCTTCCAATTCCAAGTGAAACCTAATCCTTTCCTAATTCAATTAATGCCTATAAACTACCCCCTCTGGCACACTATACCAGACCAGGTCTTCGTGTGTCGGCCGACTGGCACATCGAAGTCATGCCAATGACTGTTTTATGTGAATCTTCTCGCTTATTTTCTATGCTATGTTGGACTTTTATGCCTCCACCATCATGCAACTGATGACCATTAAAACATGAAATACGAAATCGAAATGCAGCCATCTTCCCCTCCGACCAGACCCTCTGGACTTACCAATTCTTAGACCAAAGCGCACATCCATGCCACTTAGCCAATAAAATTAAGTTTATTACTTAATTGCTTTGGACAAACCGCAATCAAATTCAAGGCGATTGAGCGTGGGCTTTGGCTATGTCCTGGACTTGGACTAATGTATAAAAACTGGGCTTTGCCAATTGAATTCGCATTTTATCGTGCCTCAATCATCGGCACCATCATCATCATATCATCATCAACACAGCAGCAGTTGAGCAGTCGAGGAGTCGATTCAGCTATTCAGCTGCTGTATATACTCGTAGCCTGCATAAAATGTGGAATTCGCAACGGTCCCCAATTTGTATTGAAGCTATCTCAATCTTCTTCTATGCCTAGATATGGAGTGTCTGATGATGATGCTGATGCTTACAGCTCCAATGGCTGAGGGTGAGCTCCTACGCACATTGTTCACAGAAGTGGAAGACATATCTCTCTCTCTTTCTCTCTCTCTTCGGTGTGTCTATATAAACAGTTGAATCACTTGCGCGCGCCCATCATAATCAGAAATCAAAAACGAAGCCAGTTCTTTGGGATGACCAGACCATCCAGCAGGAACCCGGGTGTCTTCTCTATACGGTCCACCATCAGCTCATGTGTGTGATGCAAGCAAAGCAACGGATAGTTGAGTGTGGTGTGGCCTTAACTGATGATGATATGCAGAGCGCAACTAGATATCCAGTTGCCGAAGCAGAAAATCAATTTGCCTGCTGTTGTATATCTATAAGCATCTCTAGGCGCGCTGGAGACTGGTGTGTAAGAGCGTACCAGATCACTTCCTGAGATCATGTAAATTAATCATGTCATATGTTGTATTATGAACGCCTAATGTGGCTGGAAGGCTCCTTGCAAATAGTGCTCTGCTTTCGTGCACAAATATTTTTTTTTCTTTTTTTTTTAGTTGTTTCCAATCTTAAAGCGTGCGGAGCATCTAAAATATGGTTGCCAACTTGGTTTTCTACTAAAAGCTGAGAAAAGAATGCTGTACCTTCGAAATTTTACACTTTAAAATATTTCATGTGTGGAAACAGTTCAGGGGATTGAAGAATCTTGGTATCCTGTAAAAATTAAGACACAAACTTTTTGGGGGTCAGCATTCTGTAAATTTTGATTCTTTTTGCCTTCGTATGACATCTGTCAGCTGTCACAGAACGATCAAAACCGAACTCTTAATTTCTTATTAATTGACAGTTAAAGTCTTGTCTGATTTGAGGTCCCGGAAAGTAGAATACGTCAGTTTACGTATGTTTTTTAAGTTTTAAGAAATTTCTATAAATAGTCGTTCTTGGCAACCATTGATCGGTGAACAGGGAGTATTATTACGCCATGCAATGTGACATAAATCTAATTACGTTATGTCCAAAAAGCCGATGGCTAAAAACAGAGCTTGGGCTTGGCGATTTGACGGCGTTGATAAAAAATAAAGAAGTTACCTATACACAATGCAGATGCGCGGCTATACGGTTCTGGATGGTAGTTCGTGACAGCAGCGCCAAGATGTTAAACTGGTTGTTGCCAGAGAGTAACATACATGTGAGATGACACTCTTGACTTCTTCTTGGATATAGTGAGCTCGAGTGGAAGTATAAATTATGATTTGTATGATGAATAGTCTTATGTAGTGGAGAGTGGAGAAAACAAATTTAATACCACAGAAAGAATTGTGAAATACCGGGGAACACATCAGGAGAAGAAGCGTTAAATAATACTGAAAAAACCAACACATTAAAAGCTTGGAAAGTCCTAAAAATCGGAGAAAAACCGCGAAAAGTCTCGAAAAAAAAGCAAAATAATGCGGACTATAGTGAAAAAAGTGCGGAATACTGCTTAAAGATCGTAGAACAATTTGAAAATTATCATGGAAGTCATTAAATATATACTAAGTAGGAACTGCGAGATTAAGTATACAATACCGCGGAAAAAATCAAAGATAGTCTCGGAAAAAAGTGTGGAAAACTGCGCAACAAACGTATAAAAATGCGAAAAAATATGCAATATGTCGTAGTCTACCATGCTACAAAGCACAGAATAACGCGAAAGAAAAGCACGGAATACTGCTGATATTTTACAGAATACCGCAGAAAATAGCATCGGAGTACCTAAAAACCGCTTAGTACCAGAGAAAAAAGCGTAAAAAAAACAACAATAAGCCAAGAAACTCGTGGAAAGTCATCGAAAAATCGACACAATAATCGGTAAAGATCAAAGAATACCATGGCATGGCATGTGATAAAATAAATAAATCCTAGAGTTCTATTAGAATTTGGGGATGTTTCCCAGACACGGCAATGGCAATTTAGTCAGCGTATGCAATTAGTTTGAATCCCTCTTCTTCTAGGTTTACTAGCAGCTCATTGACAACCAAGTTCCATAGAAGTGGGGATAGGACTCCACCTTGTGGAGCACCTCTGCTGACTGACCTTTTTGTAGGTCGAGTCGAGGTACTTGACCTTAATTCAAATCTTAAATGAAAGTACTTTTCCAGCAGTCAGTGACGAAGCAGTAAGTTTCTACACTGACCCTGAGCTAGCTCACTATCGTGGCTAAAAGCGTCATTACTATCTGAGCCAAATCTCAAAAATATCACAGCAATTTGACAACCGGTCAATCTAGTCTGTGGTCAAGCTTCACCAGAGTAGTGGAGTAGTAGATGGATTGGATATGGATTATTAAAGAAATTTAGTGAAAAGAAGTTCAATGTGCTTTTTTGTGAAATTAATTCAAATATTTCATATAATTGATATTTTATTTACCAAACCTCTGTTTTTTGGTTTATTTATGCGTTCGGCCAATTTCAGTCTTTTGAAGCTTTTATTAATGTTTGATACTTCACATTGACCGCTGATCATTTATGTGTACAAAAACATGATTTTTCGACCTTTTTGGAAAATTATTTTATTTCAATCGTTCTGTTTAGAGTAAGATTTTATAGTTTTGTAATCATTATCTTTATCCTGAAACCTTAAAAGTATTTTTAATATTTTTTTTTCTCTCTTAACGGAACGATTGAAATAAAATAATTTTCCAAAAAGGTCGAAACATCATGTTTTTGTACACTTTAAGCGGCTGTTACTCGATGGTTTGTGGTCCGATTTACACAAAAAATATATTGTTGGAAAGAGGAAAACAATATATTTATAAAAATTGAAGAATTCAAAAATTAGAATTACCGTTATTGATAGTTATGCTAAAATATGAAATTATAGCAAAAAAAAACATGTTTTTAGCTGATACTTCGAGAACGCTTCTTTGGAAAAATAAATGAATGTCATTTTCTTATTCAGCGACCCAAAATTAATTTAAAAAATACTTTTTTGTACAGGCACTTTTTTCGTGTTAGCTAGTGTAATCAAATGTGAACAATTTGGCCCTTTAAAAGTGAAAGTCAATTTTATTTTTGAGTTTATTTAAGCCCAAAAAATCTTTGAAAAAAAATATAAAGTGGAATTCGATAAAGAAAGAGATACACATTTTGTTCAGCTGCTTAATGTATGAAAATCTTTAATTCTGATCAATAAGAACCCAAAGAGAACCAATTTATCTTCCAAATATTAGATTTCTAAAAGATTTATTTTGTCCCAGTTTCTGCAACCAATCTGTCACACGATCAGGTTGTTTTTAATTTAAAAATGTTTATATATCTGACACAGAATTTAAATATTTTTATTGACACAGGTACAAGATATCGCATTCCAAAACTTCTATCTAAAAAGCATTCTTAAATCTATCAAAAGACACTTTAAAAAAAAAACCGTTTCTTTAGGTTTTTTTTGCTTTTTCTAATTTCCCAATCTCATTCAAGTCGATAACTTATTCCAACTGTGAGAGCTTCTGCCCAAAAATATATTCCCAACAATCTCGTACAAAAAAAAAAAAAAAAAAAAAAACCCTTATCACTCAATAAGTCAATCGACCAAGATACCTCAACTTGATTTATTACATTATATGCATCGATGCCCTAAAAGGCATTCAAATGGACGCATCATTTGACAAAGACTCGCCATTATCAGTGATAAGCAACAACATAAGGCTTGTAATTTTTTTTTTTTTTTTCTTATTAAAAACCAAATGAATAAGAAAAAAATATTATTTTGATATGCCTGACTTGGCAAACGTCTTTATAAACACATCGAAATTTTTTTTTTGAATCTAAATTCTTGCACTGTTACCCCCTCACCATTGAAAATATAGACTCAAACAACACAACACACAAATTGATACAAGTTAATTGAGTTATGTAAATGTATCTGGAATAGTCTATCGAATGGGACTCTCTTCTCGAGCTCATCTCTTTCTTATACATTTTCTTGAAGATTTATTGTAATCACTTACACACGCATAAATGGAAATATCTGAATTGACTTTTAGGGCCGATCTAATGGCTCTTAACACTTTTCCTATGCGTTTGTTTTTTTTCTTTCGAATTTAAATTGTGACATGGGCCAGCAAGATTTTGAGTTTTTTTTTCTGTTTCTTCTGTATTTTCCAGGACAAGAAAAGGGGTTACCAGGCCGTTTAATATACTATTTGTAATTACAATCGATTATTATTAAATTTTATGTGTTCCTCTTTCTGGGCAAAAGATAGATACAATAAAAATATAAGCTATTGAGAAATGGAAATGGGAAAAAATTACGAGTATTTCTTTCGAAACAGAATGCCACTCTTGGTCGGTGCTCCAGATGCAGAATTGATCATAAATCACAAAGATAAGGACCACTAACTGTCTGACTGCCATAAACTGTATATTCAATTTCATAATTAGACACATTGCTTCTGCTGCTAGTTGCTGTTGTAGGTCTTGCTCTTCTTTTCCCATTCAATTTTGAATAGTGTATTTTGCCCCCTTTTTTTCATCGGAATAAAAAAATTGAAAAAAAATACAAAAATCATAAAAAAATTATATGAAATTTGGTCCTCCCTGATGGTGATATGGTGAGCAGCAGCAACATCATTCAGGCAGCAAGAAACGGACCACAGAGCAGAGCTGGGGAATCGATAAGGACAGTTTATGGAAATCAGGGTGGCCTTAGCTGGCTGGGAGAGAATGCATTTTGGAGAGTCAATCGGGTCTCTTGCTTCACTCCATTGCAGATATGGAGTAATCGAATTTTAAGTGGAGCCACTTTCGACTTTTGTCTATATACATGAATGTGTGGTAGTGGCATTGGAATGGTGCTTTAGGGATGCTCTGGTTGGTATTGCTCTCTGCACTAGCTGCGCCATTGGCGTCCTTATCCGATTGAATAGGTTTTTTTTTTTTTTTTTTTCATTTTAATAAATGGAAATCAATTGATGAAAATTGTTAAAAAGTCTTTTGAAATTTTCGGTAACTAGATGATTTTGAAAGTTTAATCATTTTTTAATTAGATATAATAGAGTACCAAGCTGGATGGCAGGTTAGAAGATTGGGTAATGACTGTGAGTTGGGGGAAATTGATGATTTAATTGAAAGAAGTAAGGATAAGGTGAATGGGCTTGAGAGGTGCACCATGAAGATAAAAAGGCTTTTCAAAAATGTTTTTACTTTTCTATTTTAAGGAAGATATCATTTTATTTAATCATCACTATTGCGTAGTAGCAGAGGAAATAATTCTGAAATTGTGCTCAATAAAATTCGGTTTTTGTCTTTTTTTTTTTAAATTGAGTAGGACAATGGCCGAAGGGTGATACATGTGTCAGAAAACAAAGAGTCACAAACGGGTGAATTATTAATCATTAATCGGCAATTTTAAGAAGTCGCTAGCAACCATGGAAATTTTACACATTATGAATGGTGAATGGTCCGTTGAAAATAAATGTTTTGAAAAATTGACTCTATATTTAGGAAAAGATAGAAAAATGAATGTGAGGCAAAATAGTATTTGAGAAAAAATCTTATTTGACTGATCGTTAACTGATGTCTACTATTGATGACGTTTTTTTAATTTTTTTGTTTTGACCAAAAATAACGGTACCTGTCATATACCCGTCTTAGAAAAACTCATTTTTCTCAAAAATGGTTCATACGATTTTGATTAAAAAAATCATGGTCATTTATTTGGATAAGGTCTATCTTTAAATGAAAACCATTTTTTTGCAAAAACCGTTATTAACGGTACCTGCCATAGAACCATTTTTTTTAAATTCTTATTTTCTCCTTCATTACTCAATCAATTTCAACCATTTTTTTTACGTGAATGCTTTAAAATTGCCGTAATAATATTTAAGGAAAAAAACTTCGAAAATTATTTTTTTTGGTTTTTTAAAAAAATGTTTGATTTTTTTTTTTTTGAAAAATCATTTTTTCGAAAACTACTCAATATTTTTTTTTTCAAAGCTTAGTTTTTAGATGTTGATAAATAATGTCTTAAAAATGGTGTACCAATTTTTTTTGTTATAAAAGTCGTTGCAAAATTTTATGTAGAAAAAATAGTTTTTTTTAGAAAACGGCTCTAATGATTCAGAATTTTTTTTTTCTAAAAATGTAATAGAAGAATTGAATCAGATTGCACAGTTCGTTTTCATGTTAAATTCATTTAAGAAGCTGTTTTAGTCATTTGAAAATCGAATTTTATGTTTTTTTAATTTTTTTTTTCTAAAACTGCATTTATAATTTTTTTATTAAAAAGCCTTAGCATAAATAGTAACTTTATCTATAAGAGCAAGTACGTGAAACCCAGTCGTGCACTTTATTTTTAATTGATTTTTAAAAAAAATGTGAATGTTTTGTAGAAAAGAGATCTATTAGATTCGGTTGACCTGATATATTTTCAAAACTATTCAGTCGATTCGGCTGAAATTTGGAAGACTTATTCCACATAGCTTAAGATAAAAATCCAGATTTGTTTGTATTCATAAATTCACATTTCACCGTAAATTTCATAATTTCGTAGTTTTTGAGACACTGCAAAAAAAAACTCTAACTAAGATGATAGCATGTAATTTCTACAATCTTGATAATTGTAATCAGAAGAAAACAAAAAAAGGATATTTTGTGTTTTTTAAAAGGACTGATTTTTATGGGTTTTTCCACATTTTTTTTTTGTGAAGAATTCAGAAATTACAAATACAAAAAATTGGTCAGTACATAAATTTGGTAATTTTGTTTAAATTTGTTCTACATTAACGTTTTTAGCGAAAAGTGTTCAAATTTTGGATTATGCACAAAAAACAATTTTTTGCAAGTTTTTCAATCCCGTGATACATTTTGTTGAATTACTTCAGACTCATGCTAAGCATCCCAAAAAATATAGAGTTTGCCATCGAAAATAATTACTTCATAACTTTCCATCTCTAAAAACGCTTTAATTGCACTAAAGAGAGTATTTTGAACAAATCATAAAATGAAAGCAAATTTTTAAATGATTTAAAATGATTCAGACTGATGAAATGCAATTTATTCAAATCTCATTAAAAGTTTTGTAATAAAAGTATTTACCAGTAAGGAAATTCGACTTTAAATGTACAGAAAAATGCGAATTTGACATGTTCATTAGTATAACGTGCGGTGCTATAGAGTAGTTTTGACAGAAAACTAATAAAATACAACGGCAACACCCACAATAATATATTATTTCTGAAAGCCAGAAAGCAATCCTTTAATTCAATTTTCAAATCATGTTGTTTTAGTAATCGAATTTTGAAAAATTAGTTTTTAAACTCAAGTTTTTTTTGTATATTTAAATTTAAAACTAACATATTTAAAAAATTCAAATAATTAGGTAGTAGCTGAACCGACAGACATTGTCCTGCCTCTGCTCTTATTTTTATTTTGTAAGTATGGAAAGCCGAGTGAAAAATAGCAGAATGAGTTTAGAATACCTCAGAAAAAACGTGAGAGGTCACAAAAAGATGTCAGGGGTATCGCGTAAAAAGCCTGCAAAGTCTAAGAAAAAACGCACTGTTTCAAAAATCTTCACCAGTATTCCGCGATTTTTTCCACAAAATATAGCATATCTTCCATTATTTTCCAAGCTTTTCCGCGTGTTTTTCTTCTATTTTCTCCTCGGTATCTTACGCAGTTTTCTACGGTACGGTATTTCGTGCTGAATTCCACGTTATTCCGCGATCTTTCACAGTATTCCACTCTTTTCACAACGTTATTTCACATATTATTCAACTTATTTCAGCAACTTTCTACGCTTTTCTTAGTTACTTTTTTTCTACGGTATTTGAAGGTTTCTTTAGCGATACTTACTGCTATTTTCATAGCTTCCTATTCAATTATCCACGATTTTCCACCACATTTCACAAGTATTCTGATCTGTTTTCCACAATATTCTGTGCATATTTTTCATATATTTGTACGCTTTGTTCTGGTTTCTTTTGAATTCTCCGAAGTAGTTAAGAGAAGTCAAGAATTTCTTGCAGAAAATTTCGATCAATATGAAAACTGAAGAATCGACTGCTGCTCTGTACATTACCAGACCTTTGTGTTATACAAATAGCCAAAACGGTTCCACTTCTAAATGGGTTTGTTATCAATTGAGTTAACAAAAATTAAGTTTTCAAAATATAGGGTAAAAAACGGCGTAAATCAGCGTCCTTGGCCACATAAAATTGAACAACGAAACTGCTGAAACTTTCTTTGGCATTGTCATCAGTCAAAATGGTTACTAATAATCTAAATCCGAATTGTTATCAATTTCTTACTGATTTCCCAACTACAACCTTTCAGCTTGATAAAGTATTCCGATCACACCGTACTCTAAAGAATGTTTTCTTAAGTTTAAAAGAAAAAAACAAAAAAAAAAAAACTCCTTCCAACATAACTTAATTTCCATAATTGTGGTCTTGAACTATGTTATAGCATGTACCACTCTGCTAACCCCCAACTCGTAAGACCTTTTAAGTAGTTATATAGGTATTCTAGGTACCTCCTCTAACATCTTTCATACCATTATAAATGCAATGTAACTTTCGCCCTGAGACAATAGTTAAATTCAATTCACGTCTTTTCGAAAACAACATCAACTAACAAGCGAAAACGATGTTCCACAAGGTTCCGTCTTAGTATAGTTTCTCTTTAGCAAAAACATTTCTTTCACCCCCCGCTAAACTCACTTCACTTCCCTCTCTCTTCATTTCGTAGTTATTTCTGAAGCGAATACCATTTAGATGGACAATTTTCATTCATTTTACACTGCCCCACTCGAAATCGAGGTAGAATTTTTGTTTAATGACAGATCACAACGAAATCCTACTCCAGTTCACGTCTCATCCGAATAGTACGCGATAGTGTTCTGCATGATTTCAGATCACCACCCAAGGCAAGCGGACTGGAAGCTACAAAAGCATCAGCTTCCGTCTGCCACCACTTCTTCCACCTCCTACCTCTGTGTACCACCTGTACTGATTTTTTTTTTTTTTTCACTTACCTATTGCTGCTGAAGCTATCGACACAAAAGGTTGACCTCTGGGGGTAGATAGATGGAAGGTTTTTTTTGTGGTTTTTAATACCGCGACGTGAGGTGAAACAGCGCGCAACGAACTTGTGAATTTGCCACACAATTCAAAGAGGTAGCTCACGCCCCATGACATTGTTTGCATCGCAATAGCTCCAGAAATGGAATGAAACTTCTTTTTAGCCATAGCCAACAGCAGCCACCAGAAGAGTAGAAAACAACAGTCGGGAATCAGGCTTGAATCAGCTCTGCACTACTCCACAGATCCAGACAGATGGACAACAAGTCCGAATTGAAATCCTATTCTGATTTTATAATTCACGACTTTTTTGCTGTTTGCGAGACGTCGACGATGACGACGACGACGACGACGACGACGACCATTGAACATAATAAAAAGCATCTGTGGAACATGAGCGAAATTCATAAGCAGGACTCTCAACTCGACTCTCTATGTCTGTTGTAGTACTCTAGTGTCAGGCTGAATGCTGTTGTGTTATGCTTCTTGCTGCAACGAGCGGTGGCAGCCGCAGCAGCCCTGAAGCTGTCTTCTCAAAATGCCGCCGCACTCGGCTCTATACTGTCGCGCTATACCCAGTCCTCGTTTAGGGTATCATTTCGTTTTGGTTATCCTCGTGATGAACCTTAAAAAGCCTTGGCCCACCACTAACACCATTCAAAAAGGGATTCGACAAAAACAAAAAAAACACATCAACATCCGTATAAAGGATGAAAACTTGAAGGCGGCCAGCAAAAAAAAAAAATTCAGGCTCTCTCTCTTTATTCAAGGGCGAAGGCAGCAATAGAATTTAATCACGATTTTTATGCTGCTTCCAATACCAATGTAGAAGTGCATGGCAGAGGAGACGGGGGTGGAAAGGGAAGACCGAAGAGCGACGACGACGACGACGACAACGACGACAATGGATCAAGGCGAAGAGGAACGACCATGGGGGACACCGACTTTACATGCTCGAAGCTTGTAGACATAAATCCCATTTTGACTTTTGTTTGGCTCTTCGGTTCCAGAATTTTTTTTGTTTTCTCTTTCCGAAGGTTTTGTTTCTTGTTATTCCTTTCATTTCTGGGTCTGTCCCTTTATTTGGATTTATAGTTTGGAAGCAGTGACACAACCCACCCGCTATGGAGGAGTGGTGGATACCTTCCTTGCAAGAGGAATGATATTCAGACAAAAACGGAAGGTTTCAGCACAAAATTATGAAGAACACCAATCGCGGTAATATGTCACATAAATTTTATCACACGAAACAGAAAATATAGAAGAAAAACTTAAAGACGGGTGCGACAGTCACATCAGCATTCCCCTTATATGCGATGTATTTTTGGTGAATGCAAATATCGTTGCAAATGAAAAAAAAAAAAAACAATTTCGAAGGCTTCTATTTGGCAAGGATGGTTTGTGCATTTGTACGAAGAAATTGGTCACACGAGTGGAATGACTAATCAAGCAGCAGACTCCTATAGAAGATACTCATACCCGCTAAAACTGGAGCTCGACTTAGAGCTGGAGGAATTTACTTTCTACGAATTTGGCAATGATTGGTCTCGAATAAAATTGAATAGTCAGAGTTTGAATTTTTTAAAACATTATAACAGATGACTCAGAAAACGTGATAGCTGTTGTGAGGGTGAATAACAATTTTAAAGACCACAATATATGGATCATGGGTCTTTGCATGTGGCCTAATTATATTCCTTTTAGAATAAAATGAGTAATTTTTGTATCAAAGGGGGCTGGCCGTACCAGTTTATTTCTACCCTACAATCAATCTATACTTTTCTAAGCACTCTGAACCCGAATCTGAAGTCAAAACTTCCCTGAAAACGTTACGTTTTTGAGATACGGTAGTATAAACTACCGCCACCAAGCATAGAAGAGGTTAAGAAGGCTATAGGACGGCTCAAGAAAAACAAAGCCCCGGGAGCCGATGGCATACCAGCCGAATTATTCCACCACGGCGCGGCGGGCCAGCCTTACGTCAAGCAATTCATGATATCATAGTGCACGTATGGGAGCATGAAGAAATGCCAGAAGACTGGTGAAAAGGTATCATATGCCCGATACATAAGAAGGGAGATGTCACAACGAGCAGCTATTATAGAGGTATCACGTTGTTGAGTACCGCCTATAAGATACTCTCCTCTATCCTACAAGACCGGATAACCCCATACGCTAAAACCATCATCGGACACTATAAGTGTGGTTTCATTCCAGGCAAATCAAAAACTGATCAGATTTTTACCCTCAGGCAGGCGATGGAAAAATGTCTAGAATTTAACATCCCAACATAACATCTGTTTTAAACTTTAAAGCCGCCTATGATAGCATAGGTAGGGTAGAACTTTACAAAGCCATGAGAGAATTCGGCATCCCAAATAAATTGACACGACTATGTAGGTTGACCATGACCAACGTAACAAGCCAAGTTAAAAAAGCCGGATTGCTATCCAGACTAATCAACATCTTTAATGGACTCCGACAAGGGGATGGTTTGGCCTGCCTCCTCTTCAACCTGGCGTTGGAGAAAGCAATCCGTGACTCTGGCACGGCAACAAGAGGGACCATCGTCAACAGTTCCAGCCAGATACTGGCTTACGCAGACGACATCGACATCATCGGAAGAACCGAACAAGCTGTACACGATTCCTTCATCCAGATCGAGCAGGCGGCACAAAATCTGGGATTGCACATTAGTGAAGGTAAAACAAAGTACATGGTGGCGTCGAATGCGAGAAGAACAGTTGGTCAAACAATCAAGGTAGCGGAGCACGAATTTGAAGTGGTGCAATCCTTTTAATACCTTGGGTCAACAGTAGCAGCCGATAACAACATAGAAGAAGAAATACGCGGGCGGCTTCTCAAATTCAACAGAGCCTACTACAGTCTGTCAAAGCTATTCAAATCCAGAAATCTAACCATAACTTCAAAACTGCTGCTGTACAGGACCATGGTCCTGCCATTACTCATGTATGGATCCGAGACTTGGGTGCTAACTGTGACCTCTTAGCCGCGTTCGAGGGAAAAGTCTTACGGAGAATTGTTGGCCCCGTGAGGAAGGACGATTCCGGAGACGGTACAATCATGAGTTGTACGCAATCTACCTTGAAGCAGACATAGTGACAAAAATTAAGCTCGGTAGACTCCGGTGGGCAGGGCACCTAGCTCGTATGAGCGAAGAGGAACCTGCTCGGAAAGTCTTTTGTGGTACATTCTATGGTAGACGGCAGCGTGGTAGACCATGCTTGCGCTGGAGAGATGGCGTAGACCAGGATGCCCGAAGCCTTGGGGTGCGCAACTGGATGGCGTTGGCTCGAGACCGGGATAGCTGGAGAGACTTGTTGAAAGAGGCCAGGACCGGACCCCGGTTGTCGAGCCGATGATGATGATGATGAGATGAGATATGAGGTGGTGCCAGCTCCTTCCAAAAACATGTCCTGCTGCTTTGAATAAATCGGCTGGTACCTTCCAAACCAAAAGCCTTTATGATTGAAGTATATCAATCGCTAACATTATTAAGGTCTGTTGAAAAAAATGGTAGCCATCATCGTTAAATGGTGTTAATCGCCTAGCAGTGGTTTGTTTAGCAGTGTTATCTTCGCCGTTAAGCAGTTTTTCAATGTTTTCCTTCCAGATTCCCACCACTGACTGTGTAATCTCCAATCCATTTAAAGATAGACCTTATCCAAAAAACTGACCATGATTTTTTTAATCAAAATCGTAGGAACCATTTTTGTGAAAAATGAGCTGTTCTAAAACTGGTATAATACAGGTACCGTTATTGATGGTAAAAAAAAACACAAAAAACGTCTGGGGATAGTCTCCAAAAACGTCACATACCAACTTTGAAGTAAATCGACCTATCCGTTTATTAGGCTGTGGTCTCTGATACATACAGACAGACAGACAGACAGACAGATAGACAAACAGACAGACAGACAGACAGAATTGTCGGATCCACTTTTTTCTCAATATCTATCATCGTAATGTCATGTTTGATTGTTATCTCAACTTTTTTTTTGTACGAATGCATAACTTGATACATGGTACCCATATCGCAAGTAAAAAGAGTAGTTGTTGAAATGTTTACACTGTTTCACGTACAGGATAAAAAAGAAACAATTATAATTTTGTACTTTTACCCCTAAAAAAACCGAAACATGAGTGTCCTTCTTCTTCGAAAGACAAAACCGAATTGAAAATTATTTGATAGATATGTGGCGGTTTATAAGCACACTTCGATGAAGTATGGTCATGTTCAAGTATGACTTATATCTAGTTTCTGATCATCTAATTCACGTGGACCAACTTGCCCCAAGTCCTAACTATCCCCGCCCTACCCAACTAATACACTATTTAAAAAAATGTCATATAAAGATAAATTTACAACATTTTTAAAGGCTTATTGTTCTTGTTTTGAAACAAATGCGTTTTTGGGCTCCAAAAGTTGTATTTTTTTTTGGTTCCAAGTGTCAAATAATTTTTGTTTTCGTCTCTCTCAGATATCAGTCTTCGAATAGAATGAGTGCATTCCCTAATCTAGTGACTACGTAGTCGAATATCAACTAGCTAGTCAATTCTAACTGTCATATTTCATCAAAATCAAATCAAAAAACAAAACAAAAACGCATTTTGAAATGTCAACTGTCTTTGAAGCCGAAATTTTTACACTACGTCGGAGTAATTAGTAATTGTCAGTCAATCAAAATGAGTTGCCAACGTAGTCACTAGATTGGTGAATGCGCCAAATATATTGATTTCTTCTATATCTATTTCAGCAACCATTTGTCAAACAAAAACTCAAATTCGTAAAGTTTATCTGTCATTAGGTGTGTTTTTTTGGCAAAGCTATCCCGAGTACAGTAGGATCAAATAACCGCTGCGCTGGTTAATTGCTCCAGCCACTATTAATAAATATATTTGTAAGACTTTTTCACTACATAATGTAGGCATGTAGGTCAGCAACCAAATTGTAAAGAAGTTGTTTTAAAAGAATTATCGCAATCTTTCTAAAATCAATACTTTTTTCCGACCTATCAAAAGAATTTGAAGCTGAATCGAATATAATGATATATTTCTCTCGCTTGTAAAATGTGTTTTCAGACAGCAGCTGTCAAAACAGGACCACAACCAAACTCACAAATAAAGTCATTCACAAAATAATACACATATCGAATCCATTCCATACGCAATTCAATTGTAAATATATAATTTTCATTCGTAAAATTCATTCAAAACTCACCCGAAAATGTCAGAGACAAAACCAAAACCCCCCGTGTAGAGGTCAAAAACTGCATTGATATTCCATTTTATGTAGAAAAAAAAAACAATAAAAACAAAAAATCATTTTGATAAGAACTTTATGCTGTGTGTGCTGTCTGCATGCTGTGTGTGTACCTATACACTGGTATAACCACGAAGGCTCAGAAAGAAAGAAAAAACTCGAAAAAGTAAAAATTTATTATCCTTTTGGACAGGACCAAACATACCAATCGATCTGAATGGAATGTGCATACAAATATAAAGGACAGCCAAGAAAAAGAACAATTTAATCCAAAAGTTGTGATAGCTGCTGGATGCTCTTAAGTGCACCCGTGGTCAAACTATTCATACAAAAATACATTCACATGTGATGGTGATGGTGATGACCTCTTTGTTGTGGTTATCCGAATTCAAATTCACATCGATTGCAAAAATGAGAATAAAATATTATGATGATACTGGGGATTTTGTCCTGAAGAGGATATAGAGTATGCTCTTGGCAAGTCCAGGTGGCAATGATTCACATAATTCAAGGCTTTTGACATCACAGTCCTTCGCCAATGTCCTTATATTCCATTCAATTCAGCCATAATAACGATATATGAAACCACAGAGTCCTTTTGCACAATCACATACATATCTTCCCTCTTCATTCCTGGCCTACACACTACACAGTGCACATTCCCGTATATTGAGAAAGAAATCAAATCTCAAATTAGAGGGGGCTTGGGCCATTATTCTATTCTTTTTCTTAAATCTATATCCTGGCGTAATCGAAGGATAGAAATAACAGAATAAAAAGGTCATACGACACATTACTTCACAAACATTCAGGCAAATTGATGAAGAAATGAGTAATGTCACTGCAAGGATGCACGTATTAGCTCAATGATGGCGAGCTTCTATCAGTGGCGTATCCAGAAAAAAGTTTAGGGGGGGGGGGCTTGAGTATCTGAGCCTCCTGTAAATCTCTAAGATTTACGAAAAAGTTTCAGTTAATCAGGAAACATTATAATGAAATCACCTAAATAATAACATTGATTTTAGTGGCTTAGGGGGGGCAACCCCCCCCTCCTTCTCAATACGCAGCTGACTTCTATCAAACTGTCATGCATGTAATTGACTTTCTAGAAGACAAAATAGTCGTTATTTTGGGAAAAATAACTTTATTTGGTAAAATTGTTTTGGATAGTCCTCTAAGGTCCTTAAAACCAATTATTATTAGTTTTGTAAAAACTCGCATGAATTTGAATTAATTTATGAGTCCAAAACATATCCTTAATACAAACAGAACCTATATTGCAAGTAAAAAGTAAAAAGAAAACCCACATGTAGACGCCATTAAAAAGGATATCAAACGAGAACAAACACGGGACCCCATAATATGGGCCTTGTTCGAACATAACTACTCTACATATTATGGTATGGACCCCGTTATAAATAGATCTCCTTATGGGACATCATACAAAAAGCCAGACATTTTCCCTGGCGACATTTAAAGCAGCAGCAGCAGCATAACAAAAGGACACTGACTGAGCCCACGAAAATCAGATAAATTCACTTCCTATTGTCCTTTTTTTCTCTTGATCCTGATCTGATGATGGCCAAGAGGAATGCAATATCCTTCTGTGTGATTTTATATAGGTACACATACACATACTCATACATATATGTAGGTACAATGTACATATGCTTATTTTAAATTTTTGTATGTTTACTTTTCATTTGCCAACGTCGTCGTCGTCGGTCGTATGTCCATTCAGTGATTGTGTGTGTGTGACTCAGTCCGGTATATTGCAGGACAATGCGGTTGAATGATGTCCTTTTTTTTTGTGTGATATGTTGGAAAATTGCTCCCGCTCCAGTCTTCTTGGTGCCATATGCGAACAATAGACAAACGCCACGACGACGGACGAAGAAAATCTCTGCACATGCATCGAATGAAAATATATTCAGAATTAACTGCTGGTATTAGCAAAGGATTTCCATCAGGATATTATTGAGAGAGAAAGGAAAGGTTTCCTGTCATTTTTCAAGGACAACATATCACACACATTCCATGTATTTGTGTGTACATAGACATGATTTTCAATTAGCACCCAGATAAAGCATAAAGGCGGGTGGATTAATGGATTTGGCATCGAACAAAAGAGGTGAAACCATGGCTATACATTTTATTATGGACCTTTTACACATAAGCAGTCGAACGGGTGGCTTTATATGGGGGGAATGATGCATAATCCAATCGAGGTAGGTACACAACATTTTTACATGCATACATGTAGAGTGCTCTTCCATCTCTAAGCCATGTGTGATCAAATGTCATGGAGATTGCCAAAAAATTTAATTGTTATGCGATGTAATTCAAAGTGCTAGATATTCCCTCTGGAGATGGTATACCCATAGAAGTATATTTCTGACAATTTATTTTCGGGGTACGAGTATTGGTTTATGGAGAGACGGGTAATGGAAAGAGCAGCTAGCTGGCTTGGCTATTCGATGAATCACTGTCACATGTCAGAGGGACGTCAAACTCGGATTGCACACAAGCACCAAATATACGGTATCACTATGACCGACGACGACGACTGACCGCTTTGCTGCCCAAAATGCCTGAATGTGGGTACATTGTGGATGGAAGTACGAATTGAATTGGAGATATAGATTGGCATATGACAGTGGAGGCTATCAGTGGTATTTGCCTCGGATTAGGATATGGACAAGTTTTTAATCGTTTGGTGATTGAATAACTAAAAATGTGTTTGATGAGCGGTTTTAGAGTTAAAACTCGGATACCCCCTAGTTAAGTTAACTTTAACCATGAATAATTAATTTGAAAAGGTGTCAAATCGAAGTTCAATGCACAACAATCAGTGAACCAATTCTTAGTTTGACTTCGTATTTCATTGAAGTTTTTCAATTTCTTCAAAACAAGCAAATTTATAACGAAGGTGTGCAGCAGATTCAAGCTAAAAACTTGTAAATCGTGACCTACACTACATTGAGATTATATAATTCAGATTCCTTAACATTCGACACTAAATTTTATCAACGGAAATTGCATTGAAGAGAAAAATTTGGCGTTTCAGTAAGTAAAGAACATCAGCCACCATTTTGAAAAATGTGAGTCCACAATTTGTGACGTGACCTCTACTGAAAGTTTGATATTAAAGTCTCAAAAGAGAAATTAATACGCTCGTCGGAAAGAGTTGGTTCTTGGCGGTTCTATTGAAACCGAGCATACAAATTCATGTCAGTCTTATGCGTCAGATGAAATAATGACGCGAGATAAATTCACCTCTATCCCCAGCCTAAGTTGGTTGCCGTACACTCCTATATAACCCCTTAAGTCGCCATCTTTCATCCTCATTGATCCTCATCCGATACCCTATTAAATTAAAATCCCATTTACCAATGCCTGTTATCAACCACATGCTATGACAGCAGACGTCACTTAACTAACTGTTCCCGGGCATGTGTTGACATATTGACATTGACCAAAGCAATTGACTCATCTGGCTATCATTATACTTCCTATCAGTGGTTTGGTATGGTTTTCAAGAGGAGGTATCTGTGGGTTGGGGTCAAAATCCCGAAAACCGAAATCCAGAAAACCCAAAATCCAGCAAAACCCAAAATCCAGAAATCCCAAAATTCAGAAAGCCCAAAATCCCTAATACTGAAATGCTTAAAACCCAGCATCCCAAATACCCAAAATCCCAAAAACTTATAATCCAGAAAACCCAAAAGCCTGAAAACCCAAAATCCCGAAATCGGAATCCCGAAAAAATCTATGAAATGAAAATTTTTACCTGTTAAGGAAATAAAGGCCAGAAATATCCAGATTTTACAATTCCTCGAAAAAACTTTACGCAGTCAAAGAAAAAATAGTTGTCTCGGAATGGAAAGATTATTCTAAAATAGATTTTCTATTTTTCGTTGTTCGAAGTTTTTGTTTTATTTTTTTTTATCTGTTAATTGATTTTTGTTGTTATTTTTATTCGTAAAATGATTTTTTTGTTTTTGTTTCAAATTTGGAGCAACATATTTTGGTAAATTTTTTCCAATTTAATTACCGTATTTTAGTCTTTTCTGGATTTTGGGTTTGCGGGATTTTGAGTTTGCGGAATTTTGGGTTTTCTGGATTTTGGAATTCGGGATTCTGTCCGTCTCCCGGTATCTGCCAATTTAGACCAGTTTCGCTTTCTTCGTAGAGCCTCTTGTTTCTGAAGGGTATTTCACTTGCATCTTCTAGTATTTCATTCCTGTGCGGGTTCGTAAGGAAAGCATTTCCTTCGAAGTTTTCCATCTTGCCCATGTTGAGGTGCCTTATAAGCTGCATTAACCTTACCTTACCAATAGTCCACCATTTATAAACTCCTCACAGAACTATCGTTAGTACAATGGATCACGCTACAGTTCTAGGTGCGATACCACCTATTTTAAGTTGTACCTACTGCCTCTAGTGACGTTGCACCATTTAGAGCGATGGACTATCACGCCGAGTTCTAGCTCTGATTCAAAGGATTTTTTGTCAGGGGTACTGCCTCTTGCGGGGAATTGTCAAAACCTCCAAAAGTAAGTACTGATTGTCAAGATAAGTGCATTTCAGCTAGCAGAAAATTATTGTAGGCCCCCTCCATTCCTCAACGCAAACACAAAATGGTTCAGAGTGTAAGTCACTAGGCCTTGGTTCTTTGTGAGGATTTATTCCAGAACTTTTGGTCCGAATTCTGTTTAAATGAGTTCTAAAGCTTGAAGAAGGTAAATAAGTAAGTAGCTGGCTCAGAATTTATGGTGCAACATAGCTTACATAGAACCAAGGACTAGTAACTGACACTTGCAGTGATCACCCGACTATCAAAGGGATCTTCCTCCAGATGTTGCCACACGTGTCTCTACGGCCCTGGGAGAGGAAAGGTAACTCACAAAGAAACACGCCCTTTAAAAGCACCCAAAACCATTATGCCTTAACAGCAATTAGGATCGTTTATCTCTTCTTTACCAGGTGGTGGTTATGTGCTAACAGAAATGTTTGCTTTGCCTCAAGTTTTTTAAGGCCCCACTGCACAGAAAACCTGCACTTACACAAACACTACAGAAAAAGCATTAATTACATTACATCAGCCGACCAAAGGACTATACGATGGCACTAGTCCCAAGTGACAACCCATGACTTTTTGGAATTTCCATTGCCCCTACTCCTTTTAAATATCTAACGGAATTATTTCGTTTGTAATTCTAATCTCTGAGCTCTGGCATGTTACTACGCCGCCATTGATTTTAAGGACGAAGGTTGAAGCCAGGGATGTTATGTGCTTTTGTATCACAACAACCATAAGTCTGACCATCGCCAATGACATATCCATATGCAGCTCGCCCCCTCATCAACACTTCGCGCAATGGCGAGAGATGATGCATTATTGTCAAATGCCCTGCAGAAAAATTGTTGCGATTCTTGATGCTCGAAATGTATCCCCCTTCCTTATAGGCATATTGTGAGTACATGCGACCATCAGTTCTGCCAAATGGATATGTTTGACACTTGGGATTAGAATGACTACGAATCGGCATCAGACGCTTAAGGCTCTTTAGGGCAATTGTCAGATGCTTCGCGTGATGGATGAGTCTAATTTGTGGCGTAAAGTATACCTAGGTTCTACTATGCGGTTGCAGGAATTGCAGTAACCATCAAGGCAACACATGAACAATAGACCACCGTGCATGCAATACTGTATAGGTTGTTTGCCAGAGTAGTTTTGTAAAAAAAAAAAATAATTTCATTAGAAGCCGACTCTGTGATTAGCTTCTTTTCTTTTCAAATGAGTTTCTTTTTTTGTGGCTTTCTGTCGTCTTCCTTCCACATATAGTGGCTCATTGAGTGATGAGCCGAAGAAAATTTGAAGTGATCATCTTCATTGTTGGAAATGTTCTTTTTTTTCGAACATAGCCCAGCTCTTTCAGAGACTTTTATGTGTGAAAAATCGTTGAATTGTTGTACATTTTGTTGTTAAGTTGCATTGTTGAAGTGCAGGAAGTGAAAAGCCTGCAAAGTGCGTGTGTGGCTTGGATATTATGGACAGAATTTTATATTGATGGTGTGAGAATTGACCCCAACTTTTGGAACCTTTCCAATTATCAAACGAGAAGTATAAAGTGAGGTTAGACGAAGAAAAAGAAAAGGTGTTTCGAGTATTGAAGAATGGGCGCTGAAACCTACTTAAAAGATTCGAGGTGGGGTCAAACTGATTGAACTTCTAAAGTAGTTCTGTGGAAGAATATTTGACAAAGTGTTTTCTTGATAAATTATTATTATTATTATCATCACTTAGATGTTTTACATTATTCAGTAATTTAAGACTTCGACATGGTGTATTCGATGATTGATCTATTAATTCGATAAGGTTGCCAATGCTTCCTGTATACTTTAATGTGTGTCGTAATGAATTGATATTTAAGTTACCGACAAATTGATAAATTAAGTTTTTTAGTATTAATAGCTTTTCAGAAACCTAGTTTTAAGTAAGTGTTAGAAAGGTACTTTCCGACTGTAAATGTGGAAAAACAATTAGATACAGCCATTGAACTCATACACAATCCTACTATCAACTTAACTGAAGATTATTGCAGTAATTAATTACTAAATACAATAACTTTTTCAGCGGAAACAAAATTTTACACAAAAAGGCAAATCTACAAAAAAAATCAAACTGACGATTTTACCATTTGGGTACTAACTTACTTTCTTACTTACTAAGTTAGAACTCTTCTGTCAGTGGGTATATAATGCCTCTACTACTCCTAAGGACTATCAATTGTGCACGGTTTCTGAAAAGTTAACTAAGTTCTGTCCAAATCTTCCCCAGTTGTGCAGATTCCAGTTTCGGATCTTCTATCTGATTGTGTGAGCGAATTCTAATGAATCGCTTGGCTTGCAAAGAAGAGTGTGAACGTTCTCTTATGATTGAATTTTATAAACGAATGGGCCTTAAAATCCTTAAGATGTTTCGTAGACACCAAATTTCTGCTATAAAGAGACACGAATTCAGCAATTAAGAGGAACAGTTGTAGCCTGGTCCTTAAACTCAAATAAAAATGTTCTCTATATTTTAGAAAGCATTTCCGAACGTCTTCTTAACTTTCTTTTACATCACGGGAAAAAAAAAAGAATTAAAGTTCAACTCCTTATCACAAACGATACCGAGAATACAAAAAGAGTTGACGGTGGAGATGGGTTGATTATGGAAAAAATTGTTTCTAGCGGGAGGAGGAAGATGCTTTTGGCAGAAGGTAATGGTTTAACACTTACTCACGTTTAATTCCAAAAAAAAATTAAACCATGTTTTTACATCGGAGAGGGATGAAATTAATGGAAAAATGTTGGTATCGTCTGGAAACATGGAAAGCTTAGAATCCATAAGGACTAAACAGACATTATTAACGTCTCCAACGCCAGGTTGAAGAGGAGGCAGGCCAAACCATCTCCTTGTCGGAGTCCATTAAAGATGTTGATTGGTCTGGATAGCAATCCAACTATTTTAACTTGGCTTGTTACGTTGGTTATGGTCAACCTACATAGTCGTGTCAATTTATTTGGGATGCCGAATTCTCTCATGGCTTTGTAAAGTTCTATCCTGGCTATGCTATCATAGGCGGCTTTAAAGTCTATAAACACATGGTATGTTGGGGTGTTAAGTTCTAGACATTTTTCCATCGCCTGCCTAAGGGTAAAAATCTGATCAGTTGTTGATTTGCCTGGAATGAAACCACACTTATAGTGTCCGATGATGGTTTTAGCGGATGCGGTTATCCGGTCTTGTAAGATAGAAGAGAGTATCTTATAGGCGGTACTCAACAGCGTGATACCTCTATAATTGCTGCACGTTGTGACATCTCCCTTCTTATGTATGGGGCATATAATACCTTTTCGCCAGTCTTCTGGCATTTCTTCATGCTCCCATACGTGCACTATGATATCATGAATTGCTTGAAGTAAGGCTGGCCCGCCTTGGTGGAATAATTCGGCTGGTATGCCACGTGGTGGAATAATTAATAAGCTCACATAAGGCAACAGGTTACGGCTATTATTCTGCCTTACAGCTTTCTATATTCTCATGAAAATAAAGCAACATTACAAAAGTGGTCTTATTTTGTTGGGCGTTATTCTCGTCACCACTGCTGCCACGTTAAAAAATCTAGTTTAATTTTTAATTTCCAATATTGCTTACACCTCATTGAATACATTGAATTGATTGATTGCAATAAATCAAATAATTCCATCTGCACTTCAACGTCATGCCATTTATTTCTATCGAAATCATTCAGAATGCCTGCATCGTACCTACACACTAGCCCACAAAATTATATCCCCTAATGTCTCAATTAAAAGCCACACCAATCCACCTTTTGAATGTGTCAGTCATGTCAGTGAATTCCCATTATGGAAGTTTTAATTTTCACAGCGTGAGACCTTGTGATGTGTCAACTTATATTGTTGCAGCTCGAAACACAACATCATAATCTTTAACTATGGCTACTCCTAATTTTTACCAAAGCAAGACTGGTCTACACAATAGGCATTTTGAACTAAAGTACTTCGGCGGTGTGTTCCCATGATGCCAGAAGTAGAAGACTGGCTGGCTAATCATCATCATCAAGCCTCTGTCAGTGACACATAAGAAAACACCCAGGCCCATCAAACACGTGTGACACTTTTAATTCTCCCTGGATGGCTGCTGCTGCTGCTGGAAAGTTTAATAGTACCTCAGAGCTCAGATTATGATGACCCTCACCGATACTTTTACTGGTGTGTGTGTGAATGTGTGTTGCCATCATTTTCAGATCGACAAGAAGACAACTTGACATGGTCAACCATCCATCCAAGAGCGTCCGTCATATATCGTAAATTGACAACAACAACTGTATAAAACGATGACGACGAGGCACGAGGAGAGGATGATGATGATGATGACGATGAGCGAGCAACAACCGAAACAACCGAACAAGAGAGCAACAACTGTCATCATCATCAATTATACTATTGTCGCTTCTCGGTTTCTTTTGCAGAAGCAACAAACAATTAAGCAAACAATAAAAGTTAATTATTGCTGCCAAAGCTCCCAGATAGATGGCGCACCAAATAGAATAGCGTGATGGCGCCCACCCGCCTGGGTGACAAATGTCTGATGGCGACGCCGATTATAATTGAGACTGCAATTAGATATTAGTCCAATTGGGCTTTTGTTGTTGTTGTTTTTTTTTATCAATTTAATAGAAAAGATGGTAACAGTTTTTTTTTGTGTTTTTTGTTCTTCATTTTTGACTGCTTGCTGTGAGAGGTTAATCAAAGAAATTGCTTTCTTTCAAATAAAATTCAAGTTGGGGGACCCTTTTAATTGGCCCTTTTTTTAATGAAAAATGATGACAGTAGTGTGCAGTTATGGCAATTGTCGTTGTTTATCTTCTACTATTGGATTGGGGAGGAAATGCAACTCTTAGGAAATGAACAGAGTCGGATTATGTACAAAAGGGGAACCCCCATAATTCGATTCTGAGGGGCCTTAACGTCTAACGGGTTAGATATAGGGTGTCGGGAAGTAGGGCCCTTTTAGAATTACTGCGCTAGGCTCATTTCCTGATACATTCCGATCATGTTTTCGAAGCACTTTTCAACAATCTAATATTAATTTTTGTTGTTGTGTGGGCTTGACTGATCCATGAAGTTGCTAGTTTCTATTACAATTTGATATTTTACTGGAGAATACGATTTATTTTGTTTAATGTTGAGATCACGATCGCGCACATTGCTAGCCAGCTGTATTATATAGTAGGTGTAGAAGTATTACGTGCAACGTGCATTTTTCGTTACTATTGTAATGCATCGTTAAAGTCACATAAGTCAAAAGTTATTAATGTATATACTTTGAATGCTTTTGTTTGTTTGTTTGTTTGGCTCTTTGGTGCACTAAATGTGTCGTTAATGGCAGAGTTGATGGAGTTTGAGAATAAAATTCCCAGGGTCAAGTGACAGGATCGATCAATAAATCAGAATTTACCACAAAAAAACAAAAAAACAACATAGTGTTGCAATAATGCAGTATGATCTTGAGCTTTATGCAATTGAAAAATAGTTTAACATGTTAATGTGAGTTGTAGTTGGTTTGTATAGGTTGTTATTGATAGGTTGCATTGCGAGAGTTCTTATGTTTAATGCAAATGAGCAAAATGTGTTAACATATTAAATCGATTTTCTTAAGAAGCTTTCGTTGAATATGGGTTAATGTATTTTTGCTGTAATTTATCATTTACCTAGTAAGTATAAGTTTGTTCTTTTTTTGTTTGGTAGTAGGATGTTGGCTAATTGTAAGTAATAATAAGCTTAGAACTATGTGAGTCTAGGAATCATAAGTTTTTACATAAGAGCTAAGTTAGTTAGTATAGCGTTTCGACATGTTAAATGGTTAGGTTAGATTGAAATGGTTGCTACATCACTATGACTAAGCACTGACGCTCAAATCATTTAACTTTTATGCATATACTCTTTATGCATTAATTTCAATGCTTTTGGCAACAAATTTACTGAGTTTTTATAAGCAAAATTAATTTTCATATTTTTTTTTTTATATTAATTGAAAAAGATGAAAGCGAAATTAAAAGTTTTTACGGTTTTTTGGAAAATTTTGCCACCAG
This sequence comes from Meliscaeva auricollis, assembly GCA_948107695.1. Classification (NCBI taxonomy): domain Eukaryota; kingdom Metazoa; phylum Arthropoda; class Insecta; order Diptera; family Syrphidae; genus Meliscaeva; species Meliscaeva auricollis. The sequence goes on along the minus strand of OX403619.1, from coordinate 25,711,579 downwards.
CCTATAAATTTAATTGAAATGATGCTATTTGTATTTTTTTTAAATAAAATATATAAATTTACAAGTTTCTTCACTTAACCGTTTAAATGTTATGAATGATCAAACATTTGAGAGGAGTAAACTGTGCGTGATAACATGGTATTCAGTTTAACGTGAAAAAGTATTTTTTTTTTGACTTTTTCACTATTTTTAACTAACACTTATTAATGTATTTCTAAAAAATTACGTTTTAACGAGAAAAAAGTATTTTTTTGTTACTTTTTTTTCAAAAACTATGTAGAAAAGCATTTTAGCATAAGTGATTATCAGGATTTTCAGTTTTTGAATAAAAATTGATGAAGGCAGATTAAAAGTAAACCTTATAAATTTGAAAAAAATAGTTTAAAATTAAAAAAAAAAAGAAACGTTTTGAGATTAAAAATTTATATGTCATCAAAAAAGTACACAATTTTAAAACATAATTAAGTACATAATGGATTTTTGGATTTCAAAAAGGCAGGTGTTGTCGCAATATTTAAATTTATTTATTTTTTGACAATTCTTAAAGTAAAAATACATACAAAAATAGAACCCGTAATTTAAATTATAGTCAAACTTCTTATAAACTTAAAAAAAGTTTTTCTTAGAAAGAAAATAATTTCTTTTATTCTTGATTTTTTTTTTTTCAAAAACTATAAGATATTTTAGCACCTGGTTTTCAGTATTTGACTAGAAATTGATTGAACCATTGAATTTTATGGCTTAATTTAATTAAATATAATGATAAAAAGTTAGTTTCCAGTTAAAAAAAATCAAATTTTTGAGTTCAAAAGCTAATTTTTCAAAAACCGTTTACTGAAAAAAAACATGATTTGAAAATGGTATCAAAAATTAGATTTTGAATTTTAAAAAAGGTATAATATGGCATTTATGTTGTTGATTTTGTATTATAATATTTCTTTTTTCTATAAAGGTTGTTTTGCCTCATTATAAATATAAATAAAAAATCAAAAAACAATACAAAATACTGGATGGGCCAATCTGCCTTCTGCCATTTAGAATAGCTCATTAAAAACCTCCAAAACCAAAAAGGTAAAAAGGCAGAGGTGCCGAATATATAGTCTATAGTGATTACGGACTAATCACACATATAGAAACTAAAAAAATAAAATGCACGACTGGGTCGCACGTACTTACTATTTATGCTAAGCCTTTTTAATTAAAAATTGTAAAAGCAGTTTTAGAAAAAAAAAATTAAAAAAGTATAAAATTCGATTTTCAAATGATTAAAAGAGCTTCTAATATGAATTAAACCCGGAAACGAAGTATGCAATTTTATTTCTTCTATAATGATAAATTTTTGGCAAAAAAAAAAATTGAAAATTGTTAGAGCCGTTTTCTAAAAAAAACTTTTTTTCTATATAAAATTTTGCAAGGACTTTTATAAAAAAAAAATTGGTATGCCATTTTTAGATATTATTTATCAACATCTAAAAACTAAATTTTGAAAAAACATGAGCAAATTCGTGCGATCCAGTCGTGCATTTTATTTCCTCTGGTAACCCCAAAAGGCAGAGCTGTTTTTTTTTTCGAAAGCGTGGCGTCCAGTTTTTGTTTCTAAACTATAATACTTATAAAAGAACTTTAATACTTATAAGAAATACATTTGAAGAGACTCATTCTCTCTTTTCTGGTTATAAGAATACTAGACTAGAACTGTCACAGTTAAAAACCATGCAAACTAAAAGTACTACTAGTGAGATTCTTATAAGGGTGTTATTTGTACAATTTGGTTTTCCTATAAGAATAAAGGTAATTGCAAATTACAAAGAGTTTTATTCTTTTACTTAGAACGATACAAGATGGATAGTATTGCAATAAGAAATAGTAGAGTCTAAGGAGAAAAAATCAGAAGTAAAAATCTCTAGAGTATGTTAGTTTGGTTAGTAATATGGCTGTGAAACTATTGGAAAGAATAGTTCTTTACGCATCCTGCGGTAATCCTTGTTACTGGAAAAAAAACTCGTCTTAATTTGCGTTTAAACATTTTCTCTTTTGTATAAGCTTGGGAGACTCCAATAGTCAATCTTTAATTTCAATCCATTGACTTCGGTTTGACGGAGACGTGATTTTAATCATTTAAGATGAGTTTTATTAATATAACAGTGGTCTATACTGTTATAAACTTAGGGAATTGGTTCCATTTTGCCGCAATGAAAAAAATCCACGGACCGTAGAAATACCTCAAAGATTTTTCTTACAATAATCAATTCTGTCGTTTTTCTCTTAGACTTCGGAAACTATCTGTTTCTTTCACTTTAAACTTTGATTTATTTGAAAACAAATATTCTCTTCATTTAGAAAAGTTGATTGAAAATTTCCACTTTAAGGACCAGAAATTCTAAAAAACGGCAGGTATATACAAAATTGAGGCGGTCTGTGGAAATGGAACCTTTTCACTCAATTCACAACAGTATGGACCGCTGCGCTGTGGTTATCAAAAAAGATTCAAAAATGTTATAATGCGGTAGAGAAAATGCCGTTATAATAGAGTTACAGCATGTTCAAGACTTTTAAAACTCCTCCGATTAAAATCAAGTTTCCGTCCAACCAAATTTAATAGATTGAAATTTTAGATTGGCTGAAGAGTTGTGTAGCATCAGCTATCAAGAACAATATTTTTTTTTAAACATATATTAAAGAAAAGTCTACTCCGAAAAAAAATGCTTAAAAAACTGTGTCCGATTTTGAAAAAGCATTAATTATATTCTTAAGACCCCAAGAAACACTTCGGCATCAAAAAATCAAAAGTGGAAGAACCTTCGCTTTCAAGCGACCCGTGTAGCCAGCGATGCACTTGATATGCATTCTTTAGACAATATCCACATGCGAATCCGGTCAACTTATGGTAAAGAATAACTTTGCAACAAAAAATAAAATAAAAAAGTACGTATACGCCGTAGTGAACACATTTTACATCAAATATAGTTTATAATGTAGGTGTCAGCCCTATTCATTACTCGACAATTTATTATGGGACATTTTATCACGAAACAATCATCGTAAGATAGTAATGAATTTTTGTAAAGGAACAAAATTCAAGCACTTTTTCTTATTTGCAAATAAATTACTGAGAGTAAAATGGTTATAAAGGGTTTTCCAATAAGAGGTGTTATTTTGAATAGACCGCTATTTCGGTAGCTGTCACTTTTGAAGCTGTCATTTTTTGACTTTTGACAAGTAGAAACTACGTTATTAATAAAAATGGAACGATACACGCTTCAACAACGCATTGAAATTATTAAAATTCACTATAAAAATGGTGAAAATTTGGCAGAGACGGTTCGTAAAACTAAAACATTTTTGGGTCGTCGTGAAGCACCTTGTCGGACCGCAATACAGAAATTGGTGGACAAATTCGAGCTGTTGGGACAAGTTAGTGATGTGAAGAATAAAACCCGTGCACGTCGCTCAAGAACAACTGAGAATATTGCTGTTGTAGCCCAAAGTGTTGAAGAAAACCCAGGTTTGTCCATTCCTCGTCGTTCTTTGGAATTAGGCATTCCACAAACGTCATTACACCGTATTTTGCATAAAGACTTGGGTCTTAAGGCTTATAAAGTTTAGTTAACACAAGAACTCAAGCCGGCTGATCATCAACAACGTTGTGTCTTTGCTGATTGGGTCCTTGAAATGCATGAAAATGAACCGGAATTTCATCGAAAAATCATCTTGACTGATGAGGCCCATTTCCACCTCGGAGGCTACGTCAACAAGCAAAACTGTCGCATCTGGGGCTCGGAAAACCCAAGAGTTATTGTTGAAAAGCCTCTCCATCCTCAACGCGTGACTGTTTGGTGCGGTTTATGGTCCCGCGGGGTACTTGGACCTTACTTTTTCGAAAATGAGGCTGGAGCAACAGTTACGGTCAATGGATTGCGCTATCGAGAGATGATTAATGATTTTTTATGGCCTGAATTGGATGGTATTGATCTGGACAACGTTTACTTTCAACAAGACGGTGCTACGTGCCACACAAGCAATGAAACCATCGATCTTTTACGGGAAAAGTTTCCGGACCGTGTTATCTCTCGAAGAGGTGATCACAATTGGCCACCGAGATCTTGTGATTTAAGACCTTGCGACTTCTTCCTTTGGGGCCACGTGAAAGATTAGGTCTACGCCAACAGCCCAGCGTCGATTCAAGACCTCAAAGATGAAATTCGTGAGGCTATCGAGGACATAGGGCAGCCACTTTGCGATTTGATTATGGAAAATTTCATGAAAAGGATATGGTCCTGTAAGCGTAGTCTTGGTGGCTGATGTTGTGTTCCATTATTAACGGCATACCTTCCTCTTTATAATGAAATAAACATTCGATCATTTATCTCCAAAAATGCCATTTTTCTTTGAATATCAAAATAACACCTCTTATTTAATTGAAAAAAAGAAATTTGATAAACAAAAAGTTAACATTCAGTATTAAAAACATGCAGGTTCTTAAAAAATCACTATACAAACTGAAGATAAGTATTAATTAATTACAGTCTAAAAATAGTATGACCTCTCACTTTTGTGGTGATAGCTATTAATTTTTATTATACAAAAAAACTATAAAATGAATCATTCAGCCCCAATGAATCTAGACATTTTTATTACAAATTGCGCCTTTTGTTATTCTTCTGTAGACTAGACAATATTACAATACGAGTATATAAAGTCTAAAGTCTGGAGCTAGACTCGTGGAAATTGAAATAAACAACTACTACAGCTAAATGTGATTATTTAAATGAAATGAAAAATCTTTTCATATAAAATCTGCATGCATTACTTCAGCTGTCGACAAGTGCGGCATACTCTCCAAAGTCCACTGCTCCCGCCCCACAACACAATACTGACACAATTGCCCTTCTCCCGGCTCTCTACCAGAGTATCTCTATCTAAACACTCCAGAAACAAGTCTGATACAGTCTGGAGATACTAAATTACATTTTCAGCACTCGGCATAATCAGTTGAAATGCGAATGTAATAATAGTGCGATAGTAATATGACAAATTATGAGAAGTAGTAGCCATAGTCGTTTGCCCTGTCGTCGGTAGAGGGAGCCCTTGTCGTCGGGGTGTGCCTGTGCAGTGCATAGGAAGGGCGATATGGACTGGATGGAGATGATGGTCTTTATTTCAACAGCAACCAGCACTAACAAATATAATTTATTTGTCAGAGGGACACACTGGTTTTGTCTAACAGCCTCTCCCGCATGTCGTCATCGTCGTTGTCGTCGTTATAGTTTATTCAGCTGTATAGTAGTTGTTGGTGTGCACACAACGTAAACACTCAGCTGCTCTCGTCTGATGATGGTCTGGACCAGCCAGGACCAGCATCGTTCCAGAGAATGCATTACAAGAGACCATGATGCTCTGGAGAGGTGCTTCTAAGAGCTGTCCTGCGACGTGCAATCAGTACTTCTGTGGAAATTTTATATATTTTCTGTCTATTTTTGGGCAAAAATATCAACGCAACTCGTCGTATATGTCTGACTGCGTCTAACAACTATCATCCAACAACCACACAGAATTGTTGTTGTTGCTGTCAGGAATTGGTTGTCGTTAACGTAGTTTGTCCATGTCTGGTCGAGACTATCATAACAAAATTTATTTATTTTTTTTTTTTTTTTTTTGCACGAAGGAAGGCAGAACGAGACAAGATCACATCGCATGATGATGTATGCTGATGTGATTTTGCAATTAATGCAATTCGCTAAGTGATCTAATTTGTTATCGTAGGTAGCTCGTTATACTTGTCAGGAATGAGAGTTTTGTACGCATTTGACTTGGAAATTGCTTTGAGATTGTGGAACTATAAATTTGAATTTTGTTCGCGTGTCTTTTTACTAGCGGCAAGTCGTTAAAGTACTTAAAAATACAAAATAAAACATTCGTAATGGAGGAAGGGTGGCAGTTTGTTCTAAAAGAGAATAGTGAATCTAAGAGAATTGACTGAAATGATATAAAATGCATTTAATTGAGAATTTAGATTTTGTATTGAGAATGTTTAAGCATAAAATAGGTATCATTTTTGAAGTAAAACAAACTAGGCAGCTCAAGCTGACAAACTGATAACAAACCTTAATAGTTGGTTGTGTTAAAGATCACGATTTTGATTTGTAGGCTTTTTTTTGTAGTAAACATAATCTTCTTCTGTGATTTCAATTCTTATTTTATGATTCTGGACCATTCCGATTACTAGCTCTTTCCGAAATTTCCTCTCTTTCTTTCAGAATGGTGGATCTTGCCGATTAAGATTTCCTTCCAATTTCTCATTTCTTACCTTGAGATTGTAAGTCCATTGGGTCCTGCCAAAATTTCCCTGAACCTTTTCAATTACTAGTCACTTTTCATTTCTCCTTGCTGCTTTTGAAATTGTGGGTCTTTCCGACACCACCTCCTTCCAAGTTCTCCCTGCTCAATTTGAGAATTATGATTTAGCGGTCATTAAATCCTTTTTAGTCTCTATGAGAATGTGGATCTATTCAATTACTGTAGCCTATTTCACGTTCTCTCTGTCGGCTTGACATTTAGATGCTACTGGTAGATGGTATCCTGATCAAATTCCAGTATTGAGGTGTTTATTCGGGTACACTCTTTCTAATATTTAGTTTAAAGTTATCGATGAATGTTGGAAGTGGTAGGACACTTGAATTTTTGGATTTCTAGTAATGGTAATAATTTAACATCAACGAGGCGTTAATAGTAAGAATATTTCACACAGATTCAGGATGATCATCAGGCTGTAGAGAAAACTGGCAGATCTTGGCAGATATTAATTCTTAAACTAACATTCTTTTCATTACTGATTTTCAATTTATCCAGATGTGCGACGAAAATTTTGAGTGATATAAACGATATTGAAAAAGTTGATGTTTATGAATATGGAGACTCCTCATCATCCAGGAAGCTTTTAAATATGCCAAACCAATACTGCTGTTTACTGTGTTTTATAATAAAGAATTGGAATTTTAAAAATTACCCAAATGAAAGTGCTGAATGTGTTCTTGAAAGCCAAATTCGATGTCTGGGATCATTCCGTTTTTACTTTAGAACCCATTCATCAGGCTAAGCTACTATTTCTTGGAGACATTGGAGCTCTTTTGTTTGGAATTGGTACGATCTTTCCTGTTTTCTTTTTTCTAGAAAAATAATTATTATTGTTTCCACTGTTAAAAATTATTTTGATAAGGATCAGCACTGAAGAGACTCTTTTTGGTTCGGCAGTTTTTTTTTGCTGCTTGAGTTGCAGATGGTTACTGGTGATATTTCACCTCTATTGAATGGAACACTGTGACTTATTTGAATTTGTACCAGTAAATGCCATTTTCAATGGGATCACTGTTGATTTCAGTGCACAATTGCCTTTAACTACTCCTACGCCCCATCATCGAGTGCGGTTTCTGGATATATAACGTAGTTCTCTCCAACTCTTCCCCAGCTGTGCAGATTCACTTTCGACTGTCCTGCGCCATGTGCTTCTCGGCCGACCCGACCCTCTACCTGCCTGTGTGGGTTCCATTGCATAGCTTGGCCAGCAATGCAATCGTTGCCTTTTCAAAGTGTATGACCAATCCACTGCCACTTATTGCCACTTGGATTCTTGACCCGTTCTTCTATAAAGTTCTTCATTGGAAATACGGTTGGGCCAAAAAATCCTTAAGATGTTTCGTAGACACCTATTCACCGACGATTGCAGCTTGCTTGTGACAGTTGTTAAGATTTTCCAAGTGCTGCACCCATACAGAAGCACGGATTCAACATTGGACTGGAACAGTCTGTGGTTGGACTTTTAGCTTATAGAATTATTTCACAATTTTTGGACAGCATTCCGAAAGCAGCCTTTGCCATTTTAATAAAGCTGTCGACGTCTTGTTCGGTTCCGTCTTTGGTAGAGACAAAACTCCCAAGATATTGAAAGTCTTGTACTTTCTCTACCGGTTGTCCAGAAATATTGACTTGAACGGATGAGTTACTTCCGAGGCTGATCATTTTTGTTTTTGCAGTGTTAATTTTCAGCCCCACGATTTCTGCTTCTCTTCCTCCACCCTTGTTGTCATTTGATGGAGATCCATGATCCTACGTCATCCGCGTAGTCCAGATGTTTCAGCTGGGATGTCAGACTAAATTGAATTCCACCATTTCCGTTTAACAGGGCTGCACGCAGCACATCACTTATCAGTAACAGGAAAAGTATTGGTTACCCTGTCTGACTCCACAATTGACTTCGAATTCATCCGACAACCTTCCTCTATGTAAAACGTGACATTTGCATCCATCGTAGGTTGCTTTAATAATAGCGATTAACTTATCTGGAATGCCTCTCCTGCGTAAGGCAATCCAAATAAATTCTCTGTTAACTCTATCGAACTAACCAACCTTGTTTCTAGTTATTTGCTTTAATTTGATTGAAATTTGTATTTGAAATGCATTTAAATAGGTCATGTAAAAGTATCATTCACCTTAGGTACAAAGCACACAAACTCAAACATCCATACTGTAACATTCTAGATTCACCTTGCCTGAGTTCCAACAAAGAATTCATCCTTAGCCATCGGCTATTGGCCCCAATAAGTTTATGCAACATTCCTGGCTTTCTATGATTTAAATTTATTCCCATATGACAGCCATAAATCGACATCAGTGCAGCAGTTTGTGGTCTCTCTCTCTTCTGCCATTTTTATCCACCCAGCTATCAACCGATCCATTCTTTTGTTCATATATAAAACCAAAAACGGATGTGATAAGCCAACAAAAAAGTGGAATATCTGCAAGAGATTAAAAACCGCTCACATCGAGTCCATAAATAATAGCCATTTAGACTAAAAGGTGGACAAAAGCGCAGAAGTAAAATTTACACAGTTTAGGAAAAAAAGAAGAAGATGATATCCTGCAGAGGACAACCTCTGTCTGTAGTTTAACAACAACAAAAAAACGAGGATGTCGGACTTTTGAAGTCAATCTCAGTGTTTGGATTTATAACATGGAATATCTTCCAGTTTTTAGAGATGTGCTCTGGAATGACTTGCTCCTCATCCAACAGAAGTGTCCGACTCCGACCGACCGACACACCACCGGGGATATCCCTATCAACAGCTGAAATTTATGCATACAACAATACAATACCCGAACTCGAGAAATGGAATTCTGAAGCTGGATCTTGTTGTAAAAGTCTCACTCTGTTCTCTGTTGGATGTTTCATATCTCTTCAAATCAGGCATTGGCCAGCCGAAAGATATATAGATGCCACAATAGCAACTGGGGAGGCAGTGTTCAGGGCAAGTGGAAAGAAGATGGGTTATGCAGATTGGATAAGGAAATGGATATTATGTGTGTCTTTTCATATTTACTCAAAAAAATATCCTTTTGAGCTTGTTGTTTTTGTTTTTTTTATTGTGCTACATATTTTCCTTCACTGGTGGGTATCCAAAAAACAATAATTAATCAAAAAAAAAAAAGTGAAATCAGCATTTACAACTTGTGAAGAGATTTTTTAATTTTCAAATCAATGTTCTTAAGTTAGCAAAAAAAAATAAGTTTTTTTGAAAACTAATTTTGGCACGTTTTGGAAATAACAATGGTCAACACAGTTTTTATCGATTTTATACTATTTTTGATATTATTTCATGATATTGCGAAGCTTGTGAGTGTCTCATTGAAACAAATTGTATATAAAAAATAATTGTTGACATTTTATAAGAAAATTGAAATTATTGAAGTAGACATAGTCAGATGTTATGAATGGTACAATTAGTCAAAGGAGCATAAAAAGTGCATTTTGTTAGATGTTTTTTCTGTAATATATCATTTATTGTCTTTGTTTTGAACTAAATCAATAAATTTTGTATGGCAGTGTTTAAGAAAACAGTTACATCTTGGAATTGAGCTAAAATTGTGTTTAAAATTATCAAATTTTTCATTAAATTTTGTAATTTTAACGAATTCATTAAAAACATATTTTTACTTAGTGACCTCTGTGGCAATGTTTAATAAAATAATTTTCCAATATTCTTATGCAGGATTTTAGTCCGTCCAACACTTTAACTAATAGAATCTGTTAAATTTATTAAAACCTGCAACTAAAACTTAAGTTACAGATTTTAATATCCAATGAAATCAACTTTATATGTGTTTTTTTTTTTTTTATTTGTTTTTGCTGTTAATCACCTTTTACTCATATAAAAAACATACAACATGTTGTAGCCTAATATTTCGTCTAAATTTAGATACCTCATTCTTTAAAATCCGACAAGAAACAATAACATTACAAATTTTATAAGCGAACCATCTCGAATCCATTTGTGAGCCAACGGTACCGTTCTCCACTGGTGGCTGGTCGAGTCCGACGACCAAACCAGAAAATTTTGTTGAATTTTGTTGAATTTTGGTAAAACAGTTTTCAAGTTTTTGAAGCTTTTATAGCATGAACAGTTATGTGTGATATATCAAATTAAAGTTAATTGTGATGCTCAATAAAGTTGAATCATAGTTTTATGAGACTTATATAAATAACAATTAAGCACCGCGTAAACAAAACTCTTTTTTCCGTTATGTCGGCTCACAGGCTACAGAAAATTGTGGAAATTTGTACAAAAATGTATTTACCTAATACCTAATGGCTATGTACATTTAAAGTTTGAAAATGTTAAAACAAAAAAGATCAAAATGAAATACAGTTTGAGCGGCCAAAAAACTTGTAATGAAGAATCTTGTTTTTACTGTTATTCATTGAAAAAAAAAATTTTAAATCTAGTTTTTTTTCACAAGCTTATAGACAACACATAAACCTAAAAGCCGTTTTGACAAAATATTTTTCTCGATATTCCCTAATTTTTAAAATCAATTAAACCACCCACATAAACTTTCAAAAACGTATTTGTTTTTTAAAGCTAAAAAATGAACGTTAAGAGCATTTTAAATAAAATCCAAATTAGAAATCTAATTTTTTTTTTAATTATGTTTCAATGCACCTAATTAGTTTTTCAAGAAATTATCAACTTTATCCATAACACCATCATTTACAAATGTCTAAAAAAATATTTGATATTGGAAAATAATTTTTAACTTGAAAATTTGAATTTTTAGAATTTTTTTCTTGATAAAAACTAATCATTATTTCAATTTATCTATTCAATAAAATACATTTCATAATATTAACCCTTATACTTTTCGAGATGTACAAATGTTTTGTTTGTCTTTTGCCCCATTTTACCCTAACTTGCCAGTGGTTATCAATAACAATGGCTGACTTCTGTAATTTAATAAATTTATTGTGTTTCACACAAAATGATAAATAAAAAAAAAACCTTAGTATAAAATGTAAATGTGTTGTTACATTGTCTCTACTTATAGTGTCGGTTTGAAAAAATCAGTAATAATTGGCTGAAAAAATCTATGTGTTATTACTGGTTTAATATTTTTATAAACTCCGGTAAAGAAGTATAACTTCAAAAAAATATAATTGAATTGCTTAAATTTATACCACCAATCCATAATTTTTTATAATAATTTAAAAACGTCAACAAGTGTTAAGAATAAGTAAAAATGTTCATATAATTTTTTGTTGTTAAAATATGAACTATGAGAGAAATAAAAACAAATGTTTATAAAGTTTGGCGTAACTTTTCTGTTTTCTTTATTTTTACAGAAAACCATGAACGCAAGAGTGGCGTAACTCACTTTTTTTTCCCAAAATGAAGTCTAATTAAAAAAGAAAAGTTTGCCCTACAAAATATGTCCTTTTTTAAAACTCTTCCACGCTTTTCGATAAATCAAAAATTTTAAAGGAAAAATTAAAAAAATATTTAAAAAAAAACCCGTTTCTTAAATCCCTCGTAACTCAAAACTGAATTTTATGGCTTATGCCACTATTATTCTCATAGCCTCATATTATTACCTAGTAAAAACTTAAAAAAAAAACTTTAGGACTCAGAAATTGATGAAGCTTTAAGAAGCGTATTTTGGAAACAACTCTGGCTATGGATACAATTTTGGTCTCAAATTGTGGAAAATTTAGTTTAGTTTTCTTTAACACATAGTTCATAGTTGTAACTAAAAACTAGTCCTTCAGTGTAAAATATGTTAAAAACTGCAAAAGCATTGAAAATTTAGCAGTTTCTTGCATTTTTGAAAAAAAACCTAATATTTTAATTCAGTAACCCCGAAGACATAAAGTATGAAAGGAATCAAAACTACACTAAAACTTTACCCTTTAGGATCCTTTTTGATCACAAATTTAGTCTAATATCTTAGTTCCTGGATTTTATATGATTAGGATATGGTTTTGTTGGCAGCGTTTTTACTTGCAACAAATTTATTAGAAAGTTATTTCTGTACCAAAAACAATTTACTAGTAAAATTTGCTACCTTTACTCGCGCACTCATAGAACTCATAGTGTCCACTTAGAATCTTTCCAAAACATGAGTTAAATGTGAAATAAAGTCTCGTTGTTTTATGTTTTCAGAATGTACAGTTAAAAATGAAACCCATCTGCATAATCTTACTAGCTACATAATATTTGTTTTTTTTTGTTATTCTTTTGTTATATATTTCTGGTCGTCTGCCTTATCATAAAGTAAAAACCCTATAGTACTAGTATTTACTATAGTATACCTGACATCAAAAGGCAAAAAAGGTTCTTCTAAAAAAAAAACAGAGAAAGCCCCTCAAAGACACAAAACACATTTTGACTGCTAACATAAAACGGACAGCAATAAACAAAACACACGAACGCACACATTCAACAAACAACAATAGAGAAAAAAGCTTTAACTTTACCTACCATAGGTTATGCAATTAATTGTGTCCTTTTACAATATGTATATTGTATAAGTATACTTATGTGTAAAACGTCCTTCTCCGCGCTTTTTAGAGGGATTTTATCTTCGTCTATATCGGCTTGGGTATAATAGCAGTCCAGTCGTATCTCTCTTTTTTTCTCACACTACTCTTTAATACGATGTCTAAGCGTCGCGTCGTCGTTGTCGGTGATTTCAAGGCCGGACTAAGGCTAAAAATGTTTGGTAATTATAAATCTTATCTTCATTTGCATTGATCTTCGTTTCTAGTAGAGGTTGTGAAGATCAAAGGACCTTCTGCTGCCTCAAAGTTGTTAACTAAATTAAGTACCAGAATACAAGCAAAATGGATCGATCCTTGCCTATATGAATATAATCCGCCCCTGGTGGGTCTTCTCTTTTTCGTTTCCACCATCAAGGATGAGGTACAAAATACCTTTTGAATTCATTCGTGTATTCATATGTGGATTTCCCACAGCAATTAAAAGCACCAAACCCGCCTACGCAGTAATAGCATACAAAAATATCCTGGTCCTATAGAAGGTACCTATTTACTCCATTGTGTCTCTTCCGTACCTATATAATTTCTCAAACAACAAAAAAAGGACGAAATTAGATTCCTATATAGTGTGGTGGGTGAATACAGCACACACATCAGAGCCCAACCCAATCCACAGACGACTTGAATTCTCGATTGCAAGAGAGCGTATTATACGGGTGCATGGAACTGAAAATGAATGTTATTACACTTGGCTAAACAAAAAAGGACTTTTTGTCAAAAGGACCTCGGCTGGCTGACACACACACACATACTTCTAAAAAATGGTGGGTGGGAAGAAATAAAATAAGACCTCAAAAAGAGGCTAAAAGATATACTAGAGAGATATAGAACAAAAAGAAGCTGGTAATTTACTCTTAATCCTTGAAGACAAATCGACAATATGCGGTCGTATATTTTTACCAAGAGTCGACCCGTTGTAGACTATTTAGTTAGTTTTTTTTTTGTTTCCTATTTATTTATTGTGTATGTTGTTCTATCTCATTTTGGGTTTAACTTAAAAGTAAAAGGTTATTTACCGTTGCCGCATCGTTTGACCAGCAGAATCCTCTAAGGATTGCCATTAAAACAAAAAAACTAAAAAACTGTACAAACGCACACAAAGAATATAATATTGTCACGAAAAGAAAAGACATAAAAAACTTTTAGAATGCGAAAACAATTGAAGATTACGAGTACTATGTCCTGATTTCAACTATTACGGTATGTTAAATGTCATTTTAAAAGCAAAAAAGAATTGTTTTGCTGTTTTAAAAGCAATTGTAAGCAAATTTTTTTAATGCTCTCTCAAATAATTGCTCAGAAAATTGATGCGAAAAGTTTTTCTATCTTAAACGATGTTATGTCTTCTTTTATTATTTTCTATCTATTTTGCAAGCTGCCCAGGTGTCTTCTTCTGAAATGGAAATTTATCTGTAAGAAATTTTTAGTTAATTGAATAGAATAATTATTGAAAGGAGGGCATATTGGGTGAAATAGTCAAAAAAATACACCAAAGATGAAGAAATCTGACTGTTTTGAAGCAAGCAATAAAAGGAAGATTAGTTTACTAAAGGAGAATGAGCAAATTTGTATGGAATGTGGAGGAGTTTTTTATTGATGTGGTTTAATCCTCCTGATTGACTTTGCAGAAGGGCGAAATGTCACCATTTCGAGCACCCAATTCCCACACCTCAATATACACAAGGGGACTTGGCGTTAATGTGATCAAAAAACTGTTAACCTAATTGACCACATCGCGATTGAAGCCAGAAGTGCCTTCAGTATCTTAGATGTCCGAACGTTCCGAGGAGCAAACGTTGACTCGGACCACTATTTGGTAGTGTCTCAACTACGGATGCGGATATCTCTGACGCCACAACGCCAAGCAGATGCTGTGAAAAAGTTTGATGTAGCGAAACTCAAATCGCAAGAAACCGCCAAAACTTTTGCTGACCGCGTTTCTCTTAAAATCTCTTGGCCAGCCAGCCACCAGCAGCAAGCATGACGACCAGTGTAGACATTGTCAACAAACCATCAGTAGTGCCGCCACTGATGTGCTGGGTTTCACAAGGTGACCACATTGAAACTATTGGTTTGAAGAAGAATGCCGGCTGGTGCATGCAGCAGCTAAGAACGAGGCCTATCAGGCAATGCTGCAAACACGAACCAGAGCCGCTAGGAGAGTAGCCCGAGAGCTCTACTAGCAAAAAAGAAGAGAGGAACGCCGACTTTTCAGGAAGAAAGAGAGTCTATTGAAGATTGTTCCAGCAGAGGGGATGGTCGAAAATTCTACCAAAAGTAAAGAAGACTTACCCCAGGCTACAAGGCCAGAACAGATGCCTGCCGAGATGAGAGGGGGAATATGGTAGTCGACACACAGTCAGTGCTGAGGATCTGGAAGGAACATTTTTCTAGACTCCTGAACGGCGAAGATAGCTAACATTCCGCTGTTATTTCAATCAATTCAGACGACGATAACCAACAATTCCGTCCACCTGGCCTAGATGAAGTGCGCTTAGCGATTGCTAAGCTTAAGACGTATAAGGCTGCTGGTGCTGATGGCTTACCAGCCAAATTGTTCAAAGCAGCAGGCTAGTAGGGAGTATGCACCAACTCATCTGTAAAATTTGGTTGGATGAAAGCATGCCTGTTGAATGGAACCTTGGCATAGTGTGCCCCATCCACAAAAAAGGAGACGCTCTGACATGAACCAACTACAGAGGAATAAGCTTCCTAAACATCGCATACAAAATCCTGTCGTCGATACTGTGTGATCGCCTAAAACCTTTTGTTAACGATCTGGTTGACTCCTATCAGTGCAGTTTTAGGCCAGGCAAGTCAACAGTCGATCAAATGTTCCAACAGATTTTGGAAAAAACCCGGGAATTCCAGATGGATACACACCACCTCTTCATCGATTCTAAATTCGCGTATGATAACGTGAATAGAGATGAGTTATACAGAGCCATGTCATATCTCGGCATTTCTGCCAAACTCGTCCGCTAGTGCAGGATGACAATGAAGAAATCTCGCTGCTCCGTCAAAGTCGCTAGGAACACCACTGAACCGTTTGATGTTGAGAAAGGTCGTTCTTGAAGCAGTTGAACCCAGATCACAAATCAACACCACTGGTACAATTTTTCAAAAGTCCGTTCAACTACTTGCTTATGCAGATGACACAGACATAATCGGCAGAACAAAGCGAGCTGTGGTTGGTGCATTTGCCAGTATTGAATAGGAGGCAGCAAAAATAGGATTGGCTGTTAATGGAGACAAAACGAAGTATGTGCTATCAACGAGAAGGGAAACTCAACATCGTCGACTCGGCCAAAACATCACGATGGATAGTTATAACTTCAAAGCAGTCAAGGACTTTGTCTACCTGGGATCAACTATAAACTCAAACATCAGTGAAGAGATCAAATGGAGAATTACTCTTGGCAATCGCTTTTTCTTCGGGCTGAGTAGACATTTAATGAGTAAAGCCCTCACTCAAGGAACCAAGGAAACGCTGTACAAGACCTTAATCGTCCTGGTCCTGCTGTATGGGGCAGAAGCATGGGTGTTAAAAAATTCGGATGAAAATTTGCTTGGTTGCTTTGAGAGAAAGATTCTTCGAGTGATATTTGGTCCTGTGTGTATCGAAGGAGTATGAAGAAGAAGATTCAACGAAGATCTTTACGGGCTGTACAGCGACGTTGACCTGGTCAAGAAGCTGAAAATTCAGCGACTGAGATGGCTGGGACACGTGGAGCGTATGGACATCAACGCACCAGCCCGACGAGTCTTTGAATCCAACCCTGATGGTGTTCGAAGCAGAGGGAAGCAGCGTAACAGGTGGCGCACACAACTGGAGAACCACCTCAACCAACTTGGTGTGCGTAACTGGAGGCAGCTAGCAAAGGACTGAGCTGGCTGGAGAGGCATGTTGGTTGAGGCCGTAATCCATCCTGGAATGTTAGCGCCACCATTTAAAAAAGGAAGTAATTTTTTGTAAAAGAAATTAAGAACAATTTTTCATCTGGCATAAATACAAAAAGTATTTTGATGATCTGGCCACCCTTAAATGATTTCCTAAGAACACAACTACTATTTAAAGTGAATATTAAAAAACCGTTAAATGGTTTGATTTTTATTATACCGATGTCCTATGGGTGAATATCTTTTGCACCAACCATCACCGGTGCCGCCGTTGTTGTCGCCGCCAATCATTTCCGGTAGAAAAAAAAAAAAACTCATTCTGATGTTCTTTTGATGCTGATGCTATGACGGTGAAAAGCTTTTATTTCGTCCTTCGGCAAACCTTATAAAAAGCAATCGCAATGCTATGAGTAAGCACAATATTGTCGTTCTTATCGAAAATATTCTGTTTTTCTCGTGTTTTCTTATGGCAGGTTTGAGGTGGACAAAAGACATTTAAAATTTTTCGTTCAATTTCCTTTCTATAAGGACTCTTTGAAATGGAAGTCTTTAAATTTATATTCCTTCTGCCAATAAAGACAATCTTTGATTGTAAAATTATTTGTTAAAACAGAGAACAAGTATAGTATTCTTATGCTTTCTTCTATTGGTAAAAGTATGGGAAAAAATGTTATTTGTGTTTGAAATGTTCCGAGTGTCATTAAGTTGTGGGTTTTGATAAGCAAAAATAGAACACACTTGCTATGCCACAAAAAAGGAAATGAGGAAATCAAATTTATTTGTTATAGTTTTTGAGTATAGACTATGATTTTAACGACTAAAATGTTGCTTGTTAAATGTTATTTTGATGATTGTCGTGGTTATCATTTAGTAAAAATATTGAGAACAGAGAGTTCATTAATTAAAGAAAGGAAATGTATGAAATAAACGGAACAGAAAGCCGATTTACGGTTAGACAAAGAGATACCAGAAATTTCAGTTTAACATCTTAAATTTGATACATTCAAACGAAGACACTATGCTAAAAGAAAATAATGAAGAACCTTGTTAAATTACACATACGATTTAATATACATAATATCTCTTGGTTCACTTTACTTTAATCGAATATTTGTGAAGTTATTACAGTAAAAATACAAAAATGACAATATTTAAGCTTCGGTTGTTTCCCTTGATCTTTAAATTTTCGTTTTAGCAGCAAAATACTGGACAAAGCTTTGAGCAAACTTTGTACCAATAATAACTTGTGTTCCTCGCCATTGTTTTGCAAAACATCAAAAGCTAATGTTCGAATCTTCCATTTGAGTTCGATACAGACAGTCCTTCCTTAGCTACTATTTACAAGTAGTTAAATATTTAAATTGTGTCCACCTAATTGAGGACAGAACAACTTATCACTGACAACGCATTACGAGGCAATTCATTATGGCACACAAACCATAATTTTGGCAAAATAGGCCTGTCTGGCATTCAATATCTTGGGAGTTTGGTCATAACTTTGGCAGGGGAACCAAAAAAGACGTCGACAGCCTTATTAGAAAGACAAAGGCTGCATGGGCGTAAGCAATGAGAAGAAGGGGGGTTACCTACCCCAACTTTGGCTGTGGCTTCTGTTACCTAAGTTAACTTTCTAAAAGCAGTTTTAATCTTTAAAAAAAAACAGAAGTGGGATTGTCCCGTAGAACAGTTTTTGGCCGCCATATTTTAAATGGTTAGTTACGCTGGAGAGATACGAGTTGGTAAAGCGAAAATTCGGAAAGAGCACCCCAAAAACTATAAAATAGGCCATTAAAAAAAAAAACTCCACCAAAACTTTTCAGCTAAGCCCCATTTTTTTGACTTATGATAGAAAATGCTAAAATAGTGCGTCCGAAAATTCTGGATGTCTGTCTGTCTGGATGTATCAGAGACCACAGCCTTAACGGATGGGTCGATTTACTTCAAACTTGGTATGTGGCGTTTTTCGGAGACTATCCCCAGACGTTTTTAAATTTTTTTTTTTTTTTGACCAAAAATAACGGTACCTGTCATATACGGGTTTTAGAAAAACTCATTATTCTCAAAAATAGTTCCTACGATTTTGGTAATGGTAATTTTTTTGGATAAGGTCTATTTTTAAATGAAAACCATTTTTTTCAAAAACCGTTATTAGCGGTACCTGCCATAGAACCGTTTTTTTTTTTAATTCTGATTTTCTCCTTCATGACTCAATCAATTTCAAACATTTTTTTTACATGAAAGCTTTTAAATTGCCGAAATAATAATAAGTAAAAATAATTTCGAAAATTATTTTCTTGGATTAAAAAAAAAAAAATTGAAATTATTTTTTTGAAAAATCATTTTTTCGAAAACTATTCAATATTTTTTTCAAAATTTAGTTTTTAGATGTTGATAACTAATATCTTAAAAATGGCATACCAATTTTTTTTATAAAAGTCCTTGCTAAATGTTATATAAAAAATAGTTTTTTTAAGAAAACGGCTCTAACGATTTTCAATTTTTTTAGAAGAAATCAAATTGCATATTTCGTTTTCAGGTAAAACTCATTTATGAAGCTGTTTTAGTCATTTTAAAATCCATTTTTATGATTTTGTAATTTTTTTTTCTGTAAGAGCAAGTACGTGCGACCAGTCGTGCATTTATATGGTTTTTGTTCTTTAAAATTTTGTTCTTGAATGACTTTGCCCCACCTTAATCAAAATCCTGCGTACGGCCTTGAAAGGCTGCATTCGAAATGCTGTCCAAAATATGAAGAAATAATTGTATCAGCTTAAAGACCAAGCTAAGGCTGTTCCACTAGCTCCAATGTTGATTCCGTATTTCTGTAGCACCCAAAAAAAATCTGAAGTACTATCACAAGTTAGTAAGCTGCAATCATTCGTGAATAGGTGTCTCCGAAACATCTGGATTTTCTGACGGGTCAAAATCTATAGACAGTACCTATAGACAAACGTAAGTGTCGGTGGATTGGTCATACACTTCAAAAAGTCAACGATTGCATTCCTAGCCAAGCGATGCAGTGGAACTCAGAAGCCAAACAGGCAAGTAGAGCGTCGGATCGGCTAAGAAGCACATGGCGCAGGACAGTCGAAATTGAATCTGCACAGCTGGTGAAGAATTGGAGAGAACTACAGTATATTTCCAGAAACCGTACACGATAGCGCGTGCATAGGAGTATGACCCTTGAAGGGATCAAAACGGACTCATCAAGGCCTGACGACCTTAATAAGCAAATAAGCTAGTCCCAACTCTCTCCTGCATACACCTTTACCACCACCATCTGTAGAATAAGTCACACTAGCTTTTTTATAGAAATGACCGGCACCGAAAAATGACGTGCAAGCAAACAAGGTAGTTTAAGTTTTTTGTCAATATAAATCCCTGAGACCTTAGTTTTTTTTTTAATTTATGAGAAGATTTCAAGATATCCCTGGTGAACTTTATTTTGCACCTACTCTTAGCAGATTTACAGGAAAAATAAAACAGTTTCCACATGTAATTTTGGTTTTCCTAAACACATCTCATAGTAAAAGTCTACAAACCATAACCATTTCACTCATTTACGTTGCGCTTGTTTAAAACCTTAACCCCAGTGTGTCAACCTTAATTGCTTCCAAAGTCAAGTTCAAGAATTATTTCGTAACATTTGCCAGTATTCCGACAATTACGATGGTCAAAGTTTTCTTGCTTGGCCAACTTTAAGACAGCTTCGACGTTTTTCCTACTGGCTTCATGTCTTCCATTGGTATACGTACTTTATACCAATATAATGAGTTCCCCAAGTTTGGTAGCAATCTTCTGCACAAGCATACCAAGCCTAGCACCCATATCGTATCGAATTAAACGTAATCATTGATGTAATGTGCGCGCCTGTCTGAACATTACTTTACCAAGTTAAACAAAAAAAAAAAGTTCCGACTTGTCTTGAAAGAGACAAAAGTAATGTTTATCCTCGTTGGAAGTGCTACAAGCTTGCAAGTTACCGTCAGTGATGCGTTAAGAGGTCAGTGTTGACCAAAAAAAAAAACAAGCGACCAGATATGCGGTACGGCCGCCTGCAGACAATGTCGTCTTCAATGAAGCTAAAGTATAGATAAAGAAAAAGGAAGATACTATTTTGCGGGAAGCATGACCAGACGTCGTCGTAGTCGTCGGTTGTCTTCGGCAGCGGCGCGGCGGCGGCCTCGAAGCAATGACTCCTAAGAGACCAACCGGTTCAAGGCGTTAATGACCAACTAAACTCGCTTTGTTTTTGTTCATGCTTTGGTCAATGTCTACTTTTCCGTTCAGGGAAGGTATTTGCAATGTTTTTTTTTTTTTTTGGTGATACTCTTGTGCACTCTTCGGTATTGAGATTGTTGAAATTGTTGAATGTATGTCGTTTATTTTTTTTTTGGAAGGATCATCATGGACAAAAAAGAATGCTTCGGACAATTAGTAAAACATGAAGGAATTTCGCACCGTATTGGGATAGCCGCACGATAATATGGAGTGGTGATGATTATTTTGGCAATTAACAAGAAAATGTGCGATGTTGTGAGTGTGACAATCAGACTTAGGCTTGTTATCCTTGTCGGCAAGTAAACAATACTTCTTTGGAAATGTTTTGAAAATGTTTTATTTTGTTTGGAACTGGTGGAAAAATATTTGTGCAGCTGTACAACTAAAACGAACAAGTAGGTTGGCCAAAAAGTTGGCTTCTTAGATTGTTTTTGAAGTTATACTTCTTTACCGGCATTTATAAAAATATTAAACCATTAATACGTCATAGACTTTTTTAGCCCATTATTACGGTTTTTTTTCACACAGACACTATCAGTAGGAAAAGAGTAACAACACACTTGCATATTATACATATTATTTGGCATTTTGTGTGCAACACAATAAATTAAATTAAATTACAGCAGTCGGCCATTTTTATTGATAACACTGGTCTGCAACAAAAATCTGCAAACCAAAATATACTTTTTTAAAGAATTTTGACACGCTAATTCCGAATCTTAAAACTACTCAAGCAACTGACGGTTTTGAGATATGGTAACATAATATGTAAAAACCTTGTTTTTTTGGTAAATAATTTGTTACAAAACTTTTAATAAGATGTGAAATAACTGCATTTCATTTATCTAAATCATTTTAAATGTTTTTAAAATTCGTTTTCCACGCAAAGATATTGCAAACTGCAATTAATTAACTGTCCGAAATATTCTCTGTAATCCAGTCAAGGCGTATTTAGAGGGGAAAAGTTCTGAAGAAATAATTTTCAATGGCTAAACTTTATGTTTTTTAAGGAGCTGAGCACGAATTTGAAGTTATCCATACAATTTTTTTCACGGAAAACATAAGAAAGAATCAAAAACTTCAAAATATTTATTTTTTTGATGTTTTTGTCGTATAATAGAAAATGTGATCAGTCTTCTGAGGTTTCTGTAAAACATTTTATGCAGAATAAAAGTAGAAAAAATTACAAGTTACTTATGTTTGTAATCAATCATAATCAACCTTCCAAATATCAAGAGTATAAAAATTCCAATGTCCTTCAAATTAGAGAGTTTTTTTTCAGTGTAAATCCCAATAACTACAGAATTTTGAAATTCAAGGTGATTTTTTTGTCTTAATAACTGTTTAAAATGTGTGTCTGCATTAATAAATTAAGAGCAATCTGATTTCTGGTCTCAGCTAATATTATGTAGAATAAGTACTCCAAATTTGAGCCGAATCGGTTTTACCGTTTAAATATTTTACCAAATAAACCAAATAAATGTAAGAAGATCTCTTCAACCAAACAATAACATTTTTTTTTTAATATCAATTAAAAAAAACTATACGTTATAGTATTTTTCTGAAATCAGATTTAGATTCAGAAAAGTCAAATCTTGTATAATTTCAAAAAAACTATATTTTTGCAGACCAGTGTAATCTAACTGATTCATTTTCTATACTTTAAGTGACTGAAAAAAGAAATCTAAATACATCAAAAGATAGATAAAATGTAATTTTTTCAAATTCCAACGGAAATTAGGGTAAAATGGGGTATACCAAAAAAAAACTTTTTGTACTTTTTGAAAATTATAAGGGTAAAAACTTGGAAATATATTTCATTGAATAGATAAATTGAAATGATGAATAGTTTTAATGAAGAAAAAAATTCTATAAAACCATCTTTTCAAATAAGAAATAATTTTTAAAAATCAAATATTTTTGTAGACCTTTAAAAATGATTATATTCAAAATGTTTCATAATGGTTTTCTTAAGTATAAAAAAATACATAGGTTTTTGAAAATTTGTGTGTATGGTTTAATTTATTTTAAAAATTGGATAAAAATTTTTCGTCAAAATTGTTTTAAAATTTATGTTTTGTCTATACATATGTGAAGAAATTTGGTTTTGAAACATTTTTTTCAATGAATAACTGTAAGAACTAGATTTTTCAGTCCAAGTTTTTTAACCGTTTCTAAAAGTATTTTATTTTTATCTTTTTTATTTTGTCATATTCAAATTTTAAGTTTACATAGCCATTAGTTATTGGGTAAAGGAATTTTTGTGCAAAGTTTCACCAACTTGCAAAGAGTTTCATCAAAATTCAATAAAATTGTCTACTGTGAGTCGTCGGAACTCAATCAGTCACCAGTGGAGTACGGTACCGTTGGCTCAGAAATGAATTCGAGATGGTACGCTTGAAAAATTGTAGCTTTTATGTTTATCGTCGGATTTAAGATTTAGTTGTCCAAATTTTACTTTGAAATCAGGCTACAACAAAGTGTAATTTTCTTATACAATTACACATAAAAATAATGAGTAAATCGTAATGGAAGGTAAAACCAATCTTTATTTTCTTTTTCTTTTTACAAAATGGTATGAAATATTTTCGAATTTCATAAAACAATGTACAAGAATATTGTTGGTACAAGTGTCCTTGATAGGAAATAATCATTTATAAACAAAATAATGCATATTTGCAGATTTTAGAGGGAAAATTAAAAAAAAAATACGTAAAAATTCAATGGATATTAAAATCTGTTACTTCAGTTTTAGTTGAAAAATTTTATTAAATTAAAAAGATTCTATTAGATTAGATTAGATGTTGGACTATATTTCTGCATTAAAATATTGTAAAAATATTGTACTAAACATTGCCACAGAGGTCGTTAAGTGAAAAAATGTTTCTAATGAATACGTTAAAATTACAAAATTTAATGAAAAATTTTATATTTTTGAATACATTTTTTAATTCAATTTCAAGATGTATTTGTTCTCTTAAACAATGTGATTTAAAGTTATTTGATTAAATTGAAAATAAAGACTGTTGATTATATATTACCGAAAAAACATCGAACAAAGTGCACTTTTAATGGTCCTTTGACCGATTGTACCACTCATAACATCTGACTATGTCTACTTAAATAATTTTAAATTTCTATAGAAATACATCTTAAATGTCACCAATTACTTTGATATACAAATTGTTTCAATGAGACAAAAGCACAAGCTTCGAAATATCATTAAGTAATATCAAAAAATATATGAATTCGATTTCTGAAAAAAACCGTTATTAACGGTACCTGCTATGGAACCGTTTTTTTTTTTTAAATGAAGTACCAATTTTTTTTTATAAAAGTTCTTGCAAAATTTTATATAGAAAAAACGATTATCAAATTTTGTATTCTAAAAATGTATCACTTTAGAAAAAATCAGATTGCATACTTCGTTTTGAGTTAAAATTCATTAAAGAAGCTGTTTAAGTCATTTGAAATTCGAATTTTATGCTTTTTTTCATTTTTTTCTAAAACTGCATTTACAAATTTTTAATTAAAAAGGCTTAGCATAAATAGTAACTTTATCTATAAGAGCAAGTACGTGCGACCCAGTCGTGCATTTTATTTTTTTTAAGGAAAACTTTCTCATAAAATTTAGTTACCAGAGACTTCACAATAAAAACAGTATTTGATCATAAATTCTTAATCAAAATCATCTCTTTGGATCATTTTAGGCCCACAGAATTATGTTTGTGGCCCCCTATGGATATTTTGAAGCACTTTTCCTAATATAGTCTCTGGAGGCTTTTTGACCCCCAGTCCACACCTGCTTACTAGAGAAATTCGAAATACTTAGTGCAGATTGACAGGAGCCATCCGTAAGCCTAATGCACAATGCAAGTGTGATAGTGTGATTAAAACCTGCTGCCCTTGAAAACACCCAATAAGCAGGTAAGTAGGTATAATGTTCTGTTCCTAAATTAACCGTCATTATTCCCTTCAATTAAAATATTTATTTTAGCTATAAATTTGAAATTTGGTATTTTTTATGATTTCGGGAAAATTCCAGCCTGTTACGGTTTTTTAATGTCGGAACTCACATTATTGTGATTTTTACATTAGGTAGATAAGATAGGTACTTTGGATTTAAAAAGTTACAGTATTTTATCTTACAAGTTCTTTTTTTTAGGAATCAAAAATATTTGTCTGTATTTGCCATGTGTTTTTAATGACTTACACCTTACATTCCACAAATGCCCTTAACACTTTAACATAATAATTATTTAAAAGTCTGCTTGGAATATCGTTGAATGCAGTCACTTTTCTTCAATGCAATCCCTCTGCGACTGTGATTATAATTCAATTGAAACTGACTTTTAGCCCTAAAGCTATTTCTAGAGTTATTATCATCCACATAATATCTAATAGTACCTTTATACTGCAACAAATACCAGATACCAAAGGTGTAGCGTCTAAATTTCTCACATATGCGTGCCATAATTTACTCACCTCACGAGTTCTACCAGCAGATACGCATATATAGTATATGCAGGTTCCTCCTTCGATATTCTGTGTATGAAATGACCATTCTTAGAGGCTCTAGCACCAACAGCAGCAGCAGCAGCTATAAGACTACTCAACAACTTCTCACATAGAATTGACAATTATGACAATCGACGATGGTTGCCCTCAGAGGCTATCCGAAACGATCGATCCATTGAACATGGTAAAGTGTACACAAAGGAGTACAGAAAGGGGGTCCGAATAGATCGATGTCAATTGGCTTACGCAACACGCATACGCATCGCATAATCCAAATCCGCAAAAAAAGCCTTCATCGGATTATGGATGGACGTATTTCAGCAGAATAGACATAAATTCCAGATAAGTTTTAATGCGAATGTGTCCCCTGTCCATGGATGGAGAAGGAGCAAAATTACTGCAATTACTTCCATCGAATTAGCTTCAAGCGATTGGTTTAATTTTATTTGATATTAGTTTAAGGCGACATGAAAGATCGATGATGGTTTGGAAAGCAAAGGTTTTGTCTTTTACAAATTGACAATAAATACAAGATAATTGAAACGATTTAAAAGAATAAAAAAAAAAAAAACTGATATTAAGTTGGGTTGCGTTTGCTCAATAAATATAAAGGGCGATTTTTTAAGAGGTTTAGAACTTTAAAAAAAAAAAAACACAAAAAATTCGAAAAAATGAATGAAATATTTATTTGAATCGATAGTTTGAACCTTGCAATTTAATGTTTAAAGATAATTTCATGCAAATGTTGACCGCGGTTGCGTCTCAGGTAGCCCATCCGCTGAGTCCAATTTTGGCATACTCATTCACACATATTGGCCGGTATCTCACGAATGAATGCATGGATGTTGGCTTCCAGTGCGTCAATCGAAGCGGGCTTGTCCCTATAGACATTAGCCTTGACATACCCCCACAAAAAATAATCTAATGGTGCCAAATCGCACGATCTAGGCGGCCAATTGACCGGCCCGAGTTCACCAAACTCGCCTCGCAATTGCGCCATTGTTTCGCGTGCTGTGTGGCATGTGGCACCGTCTTGTTGAAACCACATATCATGCAAGTCAAAAAAAAGTTTGTTATCATCGCTCGGTAGCGTTCACCATTGACAGTAACGCTGCGATTCGCATCATCTTCGAAAAAATATGGCCCAATAATGCCGCCGGCCCATAAACCGCACCAAACAGTGGCTTTTTCGGGATGCATTGGTAGCTGTTGCAATGCTTCTGGCTGATCTTCACTCCAAATGCCATACCCATTCAACCAAAAATGAGCCTCATCGCTGAACACAATTTTTCGATAAAAAAGCGGATCCTCGGCCAGCTTTCCAAGAGCCCATTCACCAAAAATTCGGCGTTGTGGTAGGTCGGCTGGCTTTAGTTCTTGCACCAGCTGTATCTTAAAAGGCTTTACGCCCAAATCCTTCCGCAAAATTTTCCACGTAGTGCTGTAACAAAGGCCTAACTGCTGGGAACGGCGCCGAATCGCCATTTCGCGGTCTTCTGTCACACTAGCTGATACGGCCGCAATATTTTCTTCACTACGCACAGTACGTAAACGTGTTGGTGGTTTAATGTCCAACAAAGTAAATTTGGTGCGAAATTTGGTCACAATCTTCCGAATAGACTGCTCAGAAGGTCGAGAATGCCGACCATAAAATGGAAGCAGCGCGCGATGAACATTTCGAACCGAGCACGAATTCTGATAGTAAAATTCAATAATTTGCAAGCGCTGTTCATTTGTAAGACGATCCATGGTTAAATTGCAAACCAAACTGAAGCTGTTTGACAGTGACACAAGGTACTAAACACACGTCAGCTGTCAAAACCAGTGTTGCCAAAACCAAACCAGCTAAAAAATCACCCGTTACCTTTTTCTCTAAACTTCGAATACTTTTCTATTTTGGAATTTAATTTATCCCAAATTTAGATTTGGAAAATTATATAAGAAATGTAGTGAAAAGTGCTAGAAGTGATGCTCAATAAGAGCATTTCACGCATAGCGTGAAAAAAAAACCATGGGCTAAAATAATAGGCTGAAAATGTCTATGTGTTATTACTGGTTGAATATTTTTATAAGCGCCCAGTAAAGAAGTATAACTTCAAAAATTGAATGCTTTTAACAAATTTTGTCCTTTCCGAGGGACTACCACGAGAGATCCCCAGTGCCCGGTGGGCCAGTCCGCCCCTACCGGTAGTATGAAGGTTGAATTTGGAAGCTCACCTTCTCTAATTTTTCATGTCTCATGCATTGGGGAGGGGGGCGGTTGGCCATGTATTTTATTTCAGTGCAATATGTACATTTTGTACAAAAATCCTTTTCAGAATTTCATATTGAAGAAATAGAAAAATTAAATTCCACTGCTAAAAATCTATTTTCAAAAATAAAGTAAAACAATTTTTTTTGTTGGAAATTCTTTAAAATTTCACTTGTCCTAACTTTTTTTTGAAAAATAATGGCAAAACTCAACATTTTGCGGCGTGATTTCGTAACACGGTTTTTTCTGCTGGAAATTCGTTACGGTCCCAAAGGAATAAATAAAACCGTTAATCGATTATAAAACATAGATACATAATTTGGATTAGTTTCTTTTTCGAAAATAGAAAAAACGCAATAATGTCTTAGGGCTTTATTGCACTTTTACGTTCCAACATCAACCTTAGGAGGCAG
The DNA here is from genome assembly GCA_948107695.1 of Meliscaeva auricollis. Lineage (NCBI taxonomy): Eukaryota > Metazoa > Arthropoda > Insecta > Diptera > Syrphidae > Meliscaeva > Meliscaeva auricollis. Next base: position 25,683,333 of record OX403619.1, on the reverse strand, counting down.
TTCTGGAGTATTGGAGTAAAAAAATGCAGCCATATATGTAGGTAGCTCATAGCTATCTACCAAAACGAATTTATGAAGGCGCATAATAATTCACTTCAACAAGTGCGCGCACTTCAACCAAGTTGACCATCAAAACACCGCTAAAGGATAATTTCAAGGTCTATGCGATGCGAAAGTGGCACCGCATCTGAACGGCAGCCGCACATGCATGCATGCAATCTGCATATCAATGAACGCATTTTATTATATTCATGTTCCCAGAAAAGTTGGTATTTTACTATTCCAACGCGCAGATATTGGCCCCTCCCTTTCACCTGAATTTGCCATCTAAGCGCTACCAGCTACCAAACTGCTATAGCTTGGGTCTTATGAATATTAAAGAGTCAGATCAATTGCCGCTGCAAAGCCACTTAAGCTTCTATGCTGTTCTTTAGTGAGAAATGCTCTAACCATTGCTGGAACACCGCGCGACACCGCCGCCCGCCGCATCTAAACTGAACATTGTCATGATGATAGTTTTGTCCGTTCGTTTGTTCCTAAGAAAATAGAGGGGAGAAGAAAATTTTCGTAAGTTGTTTTGGTCAAAAGTATCGCGTCTCAGCTGAGGATCGTTTGCATGCCAAAACGTTTTGGCTGGCGCTAGGCTTCCGATGTTCGTGGTAAAAAAGAGCAGACAGAAGGCAAAATAATGTTTCAACTGCCAATAGCAATTGCAGTAACAAAGCCAAGATGGGGTAATTACTGGGCACTTGTGCGCGGGCTCTCTGCGCTTCTCTGGATCATCATTTTTTTTTTTTTTTTTTAACAATTTTGTACAATTTTGCTATTTGTTGTATACAATGGCACCGCTCGACATCGCAACCATAAATTATCGACATGGCGCGACAATTGCATAGGCTCAACAAAGACGTGAAGAATTATGAAGAGTCTATGACATTCCTTAAGATACACTCAATAAATTATGCCATGTGTCAGATTTAGTTTTGAATTAAAAAAAAAAATGTTATAATTTTTGTGCGTTGTACATAATAAAGGGTTTTCCAATAAGAGGTGTTATTTTGATATTCAAAGAAAAATGGCATTTTTGGAGATAAATGATCGGATGTTTATTTCATTATAAAGAGAAAGGTATGCCGTTAATAATGGAACACAACATCAGCCAAATGGCCGCCAAGACCACGCTTACAGGACCATATCCTTTTCATGAAATTTTCCATAACCAAATCGCAAAGTGGCTGCCCTATGTCCTCGATAGCCTCACGAATTTCATCTTTGAGGTCTTGAATCGACGCTGGGCTGTTGGCGTAGACCTTATCTTTCACGTGGTCCCAAAGGAAGAAGTCGCAAGGTGTTAAATCACAAGATCTCGGTGGCCAATTGTGATCACCTCTTCGAGAGATAACACGGTCCGGAAACTTTTCCCGTAAAAGATCGATGGTTTCATTGCTTGTGTGGCACGTAGCGCCGTCTTGTTGAAAGTAAACGTTGTACAGATCAATACCATCCAATTCAGGCCATAAAAAATCATTAATCATCTCTCGATAGCGCAATCTATTGACCGTAACTGTTGCTCCAGCCTCATTTTCGAAAAAGTAAGGTCCAATGACCCCGCGGGACCATAAACTGCACCAAACAGTCACGCGTTGAGGATGGAGAGGCTTTTCAACAATAACTCTTGGGTTTTCCGAGCCCCAGATGCGACAGTTTTGCTTGTTGACGTAGCCTCCGAGGTGGAAATGCGCCTCATCAGTCAAGATGATTTTTCGATGAAATTCCGGTTCATTTTCATGCATTTCAAGGACTCAATCAGCAAAGACACGACATTGTTGATGATCAGCCGGCTTGAGTTCTTGTGTTAACTGAACTTTATAAGCCTTAAGACCCAAGTCTTTATGCAAAATACGGTGTAATGACGTTTGTGGAATGCCTAATTCCAAAGAACGACGAGGAATGGACAAACCTGGGTTTTCTTCAACACTTTGGGCTACAACAGCAATATTCTCAGTTGTTCTTGAGCGGGTTTTATTCTTCACATCACTTACTTGTCCCAACAGCTCGAATTTGTCCACCAATTTCTGTATTGCGGTCCGACAAGGTGCTTCACGACGACCCAAAAATGTTTTAGTTTAACGAACCGTCTCTGCCAAATTTTCATTATTTTTATAGTGAATTTTAATAATTTCAATGCGTTGTTGAAGCGTGTATCGTTCCATTTTTATTAATAGCGTTAGTTTCTACTTGTCAAATGTCAAAAAATGACAGCTTCAAAAGTGACAGCTACCGAAATAGCGGGCTATTCAAAATAACACCTCTTATTGGAAAACCCTTTAGTATAAAAACTTTCTACTGACTAGAAGACTAAGATCAGTCAAAAAGTACTGTAGTTTATTAACTTTTAGTCAATTAACTCCTTAACTGAACAGTTCAGCTCGTATTTTAGTACTGACTGCTGACTGCAGTTTTAAAGTCAAAGTACTTTTGTAAGTTAAAAGAAATTTCGTCTTTTAGTCAATCAACTGCAGTACTGAAAAGACTGCAATTTTTACAACCCTGATATCCTGTACAAAATAGTGTTAATATCAAGAGAGAACTTTTTTTCTTATATTTTTGTATTGGTTGAAAATAAAAATCAATAGACATCTTTATTCAGGTCACTGAAGTTACAGTCAAAAAGACAACTCTTAATTTTATTTTAATGGAATTTTTATAGTTCTGCTAGAAATCAGTTTTATAGTGCGGCCTTATTCGATATAAATCGCACTGAATAGACCCAATAAAAATTCATCATAAAAATTCAGCCGACAAGGGCTTAAAAAGTCTTATTGTTTGATTTAAAAAAAAAAAATAACACAAAAACTGTGCCATCCCACACTTAAATTGCAGATTGTTGGTATTATTTTGAAACACTCTTTTTGGTTGGTATAATAAAAATCATTCAATACTCGTCAACTCATAAATGAACACTCCCTTCAGCTATATAACACGAATCGTGTATAGAGATAGTGTGTTGTGCCCATTGACACTTTTTGGACATCATACTAGGTGTGACCCTCGGCTATATTTGGGGAAATGTGTGACTATGTGTCACATTTGATGGATTCCCTTTCCCACAAAGAAGAATAGACACGACACCTCTTCAGATACAGAAATGGGCAAAAGTATGTATATTTTAGTTAACCTGGTAATGAATAGCTGAACCCTGCTGTTTCCAATGATTTGTTGTTATATTTTCGACATAGCTTCACTTTTCATTAATCGGCTTTAATAGTTTACTTTGCGTAATAAACGTCTTTGGAAATAATTTACGAGTGTGCATTTGGTCTTCGGGCCTTCCATACACTCGAACTCTTAGTTTGGTTGAAGTTTTCGTTTTTTGGAACTTAAATTTATTTTATTGTCCACAACAACAACAAAAAATTCTTAATGAATTCGTATAGTCTGAAACTGATGCACTGCCGATGCAGTAGTTCGTACAGCAAACACACACAGCAAGTCGTTAATAATCCGGAGCAGTTATCTTCTCGTTTTTCATTGCGTGTTGAACATGAAAATTTCACTCGTCCAACTCCGTCCGAACCAAATGTATGTCTTGAGGATTTTTATATGTTTTCTTTTTTGTTTTATTTTGTAGTTCTAGCAAACTCGTAGTTGGGCTGTTTGTTTGCGCGCCTGTTTTATGGCCCAACAAACATTAAAAATACTTAAGTTTCCAGCTTTAAAATGCTTCGCAGCCATCTCCGCAACATTGCCGGTCGCCGCCACGCCATAATCATCATCATCGGCTGGCAAATGGTGTGGAGAACTGATACCCCCTAGGGCCAATGATGACATCTTTTATGACCTAGCCCTTGAAGATTGAGTGACGGAACGGCCTTAGAGGGTATCAAGGAAATGGGCTGCATAATAAAAATAATAATAATTCGTTTTCATATGAAGAGCTGACAACAATCCATCTTCTTAAAGAAACACCAACAACAACAAATATGATCCAAGACGCATAATTTTTCATGTGTTTGTTGTTGTTATGTTTTAGGGTTTAAACAAAAAAAAAAAAAACTGGAAGATTTACGAAGATACAGCTGCTTATTTATGTGCTTCTTCTTTCCATTCGTTATTTTAGTTCTAATTATTTTTCTTAACTGGAGTTACGATTGCAGTTTTATGATGCTCTCAAGAGTTCCATAAAAAAACAAAAAAAAACCTAGGTAAGATTGAAGTGATATAAAACAACTAACTGTACTAGCTTTGTTGAGAGCAGAAGCGGCGTATTTTTTTATTGGTTTGTGTTTTTTGGTTATTCTGTTGATAAAAAAAAAGCTTCTATAGGTATCTCTAACTCACGCTCGATCTGTATTGCCCACGTAACTACACGAAACAACCTAAAACCCCAAAAATAAAATCAAAGAATGCGGCATTAGATTGAAAAGTTAACCAGAATTTTATGATGTGTCTTTTTAATGTTTATGTGAACAAAAAAGAACCCAGATACCTAGACTATTCAATAACGCGTGTGGTTCTCTATTCATTTGAAGTAGAAATAAGGTCATCTGAAAAGCAAAAGAAAAGCTTTGTTACGGCTTCTCGATTTTATAAAAAAGGACTTAAGAGCTTTGAAACAACATAAATGACCAACTGGAAGAATTTTTCGGTTTTTCGGTTACGAAACAATGGGAAACTAGGGTGTCTTCTCGGTTTACGACAAATTTTTCTAACGACTTGTTTTTGCAAAATTAAGAAAGGTTAATTTTGTTAACATGAGCACCACCCTAACAAAGAATTCCATATTTCAGCTTTTAGAGTCAATAGTAAGCCCAAATTATTATTTAAATTCGTTTACTTTCTCTATTAAAAAAACAATTAACACAACAATTTAAATTGCTTATGAAAGTTCCATTTGATATAACCCCAGGTGAACGATTTCGAAGAGGCAGTTTAAATCTTTCACATTCAGGAGCGTTGAAATAGAATTCAACATTGAACATTATTGACTGAAGATAAACTGAAAAACATAAGCTTTGTTTTTGAGCTTATATAATTAAATTATGTTCCTCAAAACCAAACCTTCAGTAGATGAAGATTCCAATTAATGTCGGATACCAAATCCACAGGACTATTAGAACCATAAGACAAAGCAATATCATCAGCAAACGCGGTAGGCTTTCCTCTAAAGGGAAAGTGCAAAGATCGAATTTATGTATACCAGAAACAAAATAGGCCCCAAGACAGAGCCCTGTGGTATACCCAGGTTTAGGTTTCCAATATCACTTCTAGACCCACACAATTTAACTCTTTGACTTCTATTCTCAAGGTATGACCTAAACCAATTCAGCACCAAACAACTGGTGCCATCACTTTATTAAAAGCTGGAACTAGTTTAATTAGATAAGTCGTTAGAAAAAACTTTCTCGAAATGTTATATGTAGTGCCAGAATGAGTCTATTTATTGGAAGCAGTTCTCGTGATAAACAACTAAACCTAACCTAATTTTACTTCGGTAAGGTTAGGTTAAAGTGGCTGTCATTAAAGCTATCTGACACACTTAGACCAATAGAGGTCCATTATGATACCACGAACTATAGTGAACAAAAAGTTCTCTACTAGTTAAAACCATTTAGAGCTTCTAATGAAGCTAGTGAGACTACTAATGTCTGTGTTTTAGAGATCGCTAGGTTCATTATAGAAGTAGTCTCCTTAATGAAGTTTGCGTTTATAGGAGAGAGCAGGGCATGTACAGAGAAGATGTGAAATTGTTTCTTCCTCTTCTTCGTCTAAACAGCTCTTGCAGAAATCATTTGATAGTACACCGAGTCGTGCCGCGTGTCTACCAATAAGACAGTGTCCCGTTATGACACCTATTACAGAGCTGATTTGAGATCTGCTGAGGGACAGAAGACAATTTGACTGTTTCAAATCTAGTGTGGGCCAGATTCGTTTGGTCGCTGTACACGTGGTAGTGTTAAGCCATCTTGTCTTTGATTTTTCGTTTCAGCAGTAGTTTACTTGTAGCTATGGCAATACCAATATTTGCCTTGTTGAGCAGGATAGGCATTTCCGTTCCAATTCTGGTGAGTTCATCGGCTTTGCAATTCCCCGGAATGTCCCGGTGTCCCGGCACCCAGATAAGGTGAATATCAAACTGTTTGGCCATCTCCGTTAGAGACGATCGACAGTCTTGGGCTGTGATGGAGTTTGAGGAGACTGATACAAGTGATTTCAAAGCAGCCTGACTATCTGATAAGATGCGGATATCCGTACTGGATATCACGTTTTCTTTAAGCCAGGGCAAGACTTTCATTTATCGCCAGAATTTCCGCTTGGAATACGCTACAACGGTTTGGAAGGTGGAAGGAGAGACTAAGGTTTAGTCTATCTGAGGACACTCCACCACCCACCCCATTTTCAGTTTTCGATCCATCTGTATAGAAAGGAATTGATTCATTTTCTAACAAGGCCCCTTCCTCCCAAGCTGATCTTGTGGGAATGGTGACTTCAAAGTTTTTTGAATTTTATTTTTTTTGACCAAAAATAACGGTACCTGTCATATACCGGTTTTAGAAAAACTCATTTTTCTCAAAAACGGTGACTACGATTTTGATTAAAAAATCACGGTCAGTTTTTTAGATAGGGTCTATATTTAAATGGAAACCATTTTCTTTAAAAACCGTTATTAACGGTACCTGCCATAGAACCGTTATTTTAAATTCTAATTTTCTCCTTCATGAGTCAATCAATTTCGACCATTTTTTTTTACATGGATGCTTTCAAGTTGCCGTAATAAAAAAAATTCGAAAATTATATTTTTGGATTTAAAAAAAAAAATTAAAATTTTTTTTTTGAAAAATCATTTTTTCGAAAACTATTCAATATTTTTTTTTTTATTTTTAGTTTTAAGATGTTGATAAATAATATCTAAAAATGGTGTACCTATTTTCTTTTTTAAAAAAGTCCTTGCTAAATTTTAAATGGAAAAATAGTATTTTTTAAAAAACGGCTCTAACGATTTACAAATTTTTTTTTCTAAAAATGTATCATTATAAAAGAAATAAAATTGTTTTGAGGTTAAATTCATTTCAGAAGCTGTTTTAGTCATTTGAAAATCGAATTTTATGCTTTTTTATTTTTTTTTTTTTTCTAAAACTGCATTTACAAATTTTTAATTAAAATGGCTTAGCATAAATAGTAACTTTATCGATAAGAGCAAGTACGTGCGACCCAGTCGTGTATTTTTGTTTTTTCTTAACCAAACTAAGAGAAAAAGAAATTCTGTGTCCATTTTTTGTTTGCAATATTTGCAATTTTTGTAACCTAAATCTACAATTAATGGAAATTTTCATAAGCTAAAAAAAAAACCGAAGCCACCATTTCCTAAAGTGGAAATCTTAAAACTTTCATGCCAAAAACTGACTCGATCTGAAGTTTTCAATTTTGTTCTAAATATTTAAACAATATGCATGCATAAATTGGAAACAAACCTCTTATCGGTTCCCTGATGACTAAAAAAAATAATAGTTACGCAAAGCCATCTTGAAGTTTTCTTACAATTTCTGAATACATAAATAAATCCTTAATAAAATTACATAGTAGGTGTAATCCTTACGTCATTTCCTATAATTTACTTAACTGCATACATACCGTTCATCTTCACAACCCTCTCTGTAGTAATCTACCGCCCATGACCTTCTTCTGTTTTAATGAACTTCTTTAAAACAATTCCACTGCATTGCTATCACATCTAATAAATTTTTAATTCACACTGATTGAATGTCCTTTTGTTGTTATAAACGAGTGCCTACCTACATAACATACCCAACCCCATACTCGTAAAACATTATAACTAAAGTAGTCCATCTAAATTGAAAACCATCACAACAACACACTCAACTCTAATTCAAATACACACACGTAACCGAGTCACTCTAGTCCCCGGAAGCAATTAGAAAATTTCAACAAAAAGGCAGAAAACCCCCCCCCCCCATCCCCGAACCCAAGAACATAAAATAACTCCAGTCCAAATGTGTGTGCATGTGTGTGTTTATGTGGTGTAATTCGCCAAGGCACCCAGAAACATCAAGTAAACAAAAAACAAAACCCCACACAGAAAAAACTATAGCATAGCAAAACAATTACACCATCAACGTCCTGGTACCTCCAAAGTCTAAGCCAAACGAAACCAGAGTCCCAGAGTGCTCACTCTACGGTTATAGTGGCTAGAACAATTATGCAATTACTTAATTCGATATTCCTAGGACGCGATATCCTTTGCGGTAACATTACAGTAGTTGTGTTTCTATCTGCTTTAATATGAATGAATTATATAACGAATTTTATGAGGTTTTTCTCTGTTTCCATTTCGCTTTTTCGACTAAAAGGAGCACAGCCAAAAGGCACGGCAAGCAAGCAGGCAGAGCAAGGCAAATGCACAAGGAATGGAATGGATTTTGAACTTAATGCCAGCTCTGCCAAGAGTCCAAGCACAAAATCCTCAAGCGGTTCGCATGCCGCATGGATTCCCTAGCGAAAACCGAGTGCCAGGAACGAAAAAATTAAAAAAAACTCCAGAAAAGTGCCACAGACACAAAACCTAAAGGAGCATTTTTAAAACAAGTCCACTACCACTACACAAGTCCCATATACAAAAAACACACACACACACACACACATAAAAATATAAAATTCTTTCAACACAATTCCCTGGGGAATCAGACTGTAAAGCATTTCAATTATTTTATATCCTTGTAACAGTCTCGTCAATTATGACTTTTATTCCCATTGCCTGGTATAAACTGCCATAAATGGGAAAATTACTGGCCCAACTGAAATATCAGGATTTCCTTCAGTGCTAGCGCACAGCACTGCAATTCACAAGAAATGTGCATGCTGATTATGGCGGGAATGCAGTCACGCAAACTAGGACTATCGCACAGTGCAATGTCCTGTCCTATCCTGGCGCACACCACACCACAACGCACCGCACCATTTTATACAATATAATTCGCGAGTTCCAAATAAATACATGTCAGTCAGTCAGTCAAGCCCATTTGACTTGTGAAATTGAATGAATGTTTTATTTCGTGTTGGCAAGAAAGATGTCCTTCCAAGAAGCCTATGCCTGCCTGCCTGACGAGCCGACTTTTTTATATTGTATGTATATGATTGTTCCTCAGGATAATAATAAGAATAAAAAAGGAAAATATGACGAGTCAGTAGTAGAAGGCTAGCTGAAAGGAGGTTTATTGTCAAAACAAACAACACACTCAAACTCAATGCAAAAGTCAAAACAAACACAAACATAAACGCAATAGACGGGTCGTTGTTTGGGGTTAATTTATGACCAACCATAACAGTAGCAGACAAATGTGATACCTAAAATAACATCCTTTCTCCGAACAATCACAAAATATAGAAAGTGAGATGGAAAAAAAAATACCAACAAACAAACAAACACCTAGAACAGAAACAGATTGCTACCTGGAAGTTGAAAATTGCCAGCAATAAAACGTTATAAATCACCACTCTACTGCGGCGAATATAGGATACATCTCTAGAATTTCTTCTATAGTATTGGTACCTAGATACGCAACACACCAAAAACAAAAAAAAAAGGATTGGGATTGTTTTTATGAGAGATCCTTTTCATTTTCACTCAGTCTACTAGAGTATAGAGCAAAAAAGCATTCGCACACTTCACGCCATCACACTCCCGCACATCACTTTGCGTCAAAAATTATTTATAACTGGCAATAATCCAGTTCATATAGAATGAGAAGAGACAAATGTAGCACACACTAAGATCCATTCACACATAGGTTTTTGTTTTTTTTTTGCAGCTAGCGAAATATCCTTTTCCATTCTGAATTATACACCTTATCCATCCCAAACCAAACATATCAAAAAAAGAGGAGAATGGAGTCCTGCCAAGGCGACATATGTGATGGTTATAAATTTGTCAAACATACTAGTGCGAACGAAGACGACTCTACCTGCAGGATGAAGTTAATTGGAAGTTGAATCCTTTTCTACTGTTTTTACCTTGTTTATTGTGATAGGTAAAGATTCTAGTAAAGTGGAAGTAATGGATTTTTGAAAAAAAAAAATAGAGACCTTAAAATTTTTCAACTATTAAACAGTTTGTGCGGGGGGCTAATAAACAACAATTTTAAGGAGTGTTTCTTGTCCCATGTCCCTACTCTCACCTCCAAGCGTTGCACATCGGATGCCTAGTACCTCAGCTGGAGATAAGGGCTTGATCCTTGCGGAAGGCTGTTGGAGGCAGCAGACGAGGGAGAGGGGGGGAGGAGTTTTCTAATCATCAAAGTGGCAGCTGAGGAATTCCCCAGAAGGACTCAACGGTGGCTACGGTCTACAGTTCCAGTTATAGGCTGAACTACTTTTAGAACACCTTTAACGGGCTACTACGACATTTTCGGAGCGCAGGCCGATAAGAAACGGTTTTAACCGGCTCCCCTTTCTTGGAGTTAACCAAGTGTCTGCTCCTCCAGGATGTGCGACGAAAAAAGACTTTGTTCCGAAACAACAACATACCTCGGATATGGATGCTCTTAATGTTGACGAACCCAGCAAACGAAACAAGGACAATGAATTTCGGATCTGTACGTGGAATATACTGTTCTTATACAGGCCACGTGCAGGTGAACAATTAGTGGAGAACCTGGATAGGCTAAAGGCTGACGTAACAGCTATCCAGGAGGTGTGATGGGATGGAGAGGGCATGCCACGACGGTTGAAATCGCGTGACATCTACCATGGGAAGTGCTTCAAGGAGCAAGGACAGCGGTGTTTGGGTGCGGTTTTGTGATAAGAGGAAGACTGATCTGTGTTCTCACAAACAGAAGGATGACCCAATTATTGAAGAGTTTTATGATTTCCTCGAGCGCACGTACGATAAGTGCCCCAAGCACGACTTCAAAATTATTCTTGGCGAGTACAACGCCAGATTTGGTAAGGAGGAGGTATATAGGTGGATAATTGGAAAGCACAGTCGACATACCGAAACGTCCAATAACGGACTCAGGATGATTGACTTTACGGAAGGGCGAAATGTCAGCATTGCGAACACCCAATTCCCACACCCCAATATAACCAAGGGGACTTATCGGTCATGTGATCAAAAAACTGTTAACTTAATTGATCACATCGCGATTGACGTCAGAAATGTTTCCAGTATCTTAGATATCCGAACGATCCGAGGAGCAAACTACTTGGTAGTGTCTCGAGTACGGAAACGGATATCTATGACGCCACAACGCCAAGCAGATGCTGTGAAAAAGTTTGATGTCGTGTTTGAACCGCCTTAACTTTTGCTGACCGCCGTTTCTCTTTTTCCCTTGCCCAGCCAGCAACCAGCAACAATCATAAACGACCAGTGAAGACATTGTCAACAAGCCATCAGTAGTGCCGCCACTGATAAGCTGGGTTTCACAAGGCGAGAACTACAAAACTCCTGGTTTGACAAAGAATGCTGGCTGGCGCATGCAGCTAAGAACGAGGCCTATCAGGCAATGCCGCAAACAAGAACCAGAACCACTGAAAGAGCAGCCCGAGAGCTCTACGGGCAAAATGGAAGTGAGCAACGCCGACTTCTCAGGAAGAAAAAAAGAGAGAGAGAGTATTAGAAGCGGGCAGTTAGGTCTGTTGAGGATTGTACCGGCAGAGGAGATGTTCGAAAATTCTACCAAATTGTAAGAAGATCTACCCAAGGCTACAAGGCCAGAACAGATGCCTGCCGAGATGAGAGGGGGGATATGGTAGTCGACACACAGTCTGTGCTGAGGATCTGGAAGGAACATGACTTACCAGCCGAATTGTTCAAAGCAGGAGACGCTCTGAAAGTACCAACTACAGAAGAATTAGCCTCCTAAACGTCGCATACTGTGTCTTCAATACTTTGTACTCGCCTAAAACCTCTTGTCAACGATGTGGTTGGCCCCTATCAGTGTGGTTTTAGGCCAAGCAAGTCAACAGTCGATCAAATGTTCACACTCCGACAGATTTTGGAAAAAACCCGGGAATTCCAGATCGATACACTCCACCTCTTCATCGATTTTAAAGTCGCGTATGATAGCGTGAATAGAGACCAGTTATACAGAGCCATGTCATATCTCGGCATCCCTGCCAAACTCGTCCGCTTGTGCAGGATGACAATGGAGAAATCTCGCTGCTCCGTCAAAGTCGGTAAGAACACCACTAAACCGTTTGTTGTTGAGGAAGGTCTAAGACAGTTGTACGCCTCTGGCTTGAGAGGCGGTTGAGGCGGTAATTCATCATGGATTGTAAGCGCCACCTGAAGTAAATAAGTAAGGCAGTTCTTATCCCATGGTACTGCCCTATTATAAAGATTCTAGAAAAGTGGAAGATATGGATTTTTGAATAAACGCCGATGTGTTACAAATTTTGAACTCTTACACAATGTGTGTTGGGGCTGTATAAGCCATCTTTAATAAATAGTTTCTTACTCCCTGCACACTTTCCTATCATGATACTTTATATTCAATGGCCTTAAATTAAAAAAAGGGTCAATCATCATAGGCAACGCATAAAATTTCATAAGGACACTTCTATAGATTTTCATTTAAACCATAAAGAAAGCAAATACGTGCGACTCAGTCCTCCCCTTTATTATTCTTCATCCTGCTGTTGGATCGTCTTTAATTTTTTTTTTTGTACCGTGAAGTATGTTTCTCCCTTGGGTGACTTTTGCACCTACTCTCTTGCGTTTCTTCTCCACATACATGCATACATAATATTCCTTATACGGGATACCGGAAATAAATTCGATTGTCAAGTGATGATGCGCGCTGCTGGATCATAATCATCCATCCAGTGGAGGAGTAGCTTTTTTGGTAAAATTTATTGAGGTCCATTAGTGAAGAGAGTGTAGGCTGATGGTAGATATTCTTACTTCTTTCTGGGGTAGATTTTCGCATAGGTATAATGAATTCTTAAGGATAAAGGGTTTTGATTGAAAGCAACATAATGACTTGTGTGTGTCTGGAGAAGATTGTGATACCTAATTAGCTCTGTCGTTTTCTGTCATTTTTTTTTTTTTTTTTTTTTTTGTATTGACAACTATTTTGCATATAAAAAGTGAATTCAGAATAATGACTTGTAGGATTTGTAGAATTTTGAAAAACAGAATTTCGGATTTACAGAATTTTGAAATAAAGAATAATAAAAAAGCAGAATAATGGAATACAGAATTATGTTCATACAGAGTTTTTTTATTCAGATACAGAATTTTGGTCGTACAGAATTTTGTAATACAGAATAACGACCCGTTCCCTTTATGAACATATAAAAATTAAATTTTGAGAAAAGAAAACATTCAGTCGTTTTTGAAAAAAAAAAAAATATTCCTCAGACAAATAAATTTAACTCCAAAATATCAATTTTTGAAAATGTTGTTATTTTAACTGTATAATGGCAACTTAAGAGCCTTAATGTAAAAAATCAGAATTTCAAAAATGGTTTCTATGGCTGATACCGTTAAAAACGGTTTTTCGAAAAAAATGGATTTCATATAAAGATAATCCCTGATAAGAACAATTTTTGAGAAAAATATGTTTATTTCGATTATTACGATTTCGATCAAAAAAATTACAGTCTTTTTTGTTAAATAAGGTCTACCTTTTTATGAGAATTTTTTTAACTTGTGATATGGGTACCATATATCGAGTTATGCTTTCGTACGAAAAAAAAAGTTGAGATAACAATCAAACATGACAGTACGATGATAGAGAATGAGAAAAAAGTGGGTCCGACAATTCTGTCTGTCTGTCTGTTTGTCTGTATGTATCAGAGACCACAGCCTAAACGGATAGGTCGATTAACTTCAAACTTGGTATGCGGCGTTTATTGGAGAATATCCCCAGAAGTTTTTTTGAATTTTTTTTTTGGACCCAAATAAAGGAACCTGTCATATAACGGTCTTAGAAAAACTCATTTTTCTTAAAAATGGTGCCTACGATTTTGATTAAAAAAATCATCGTAATTTCTTTGGGTAAGGTCTATCTTTAAATGAGAAACATTTTTTTTTAAAACCGTTATTAACGGTGCCTGCCATAGAACCGTTTTTTTTAAATTCTGATTTTCTCCTTCATGACTCAATCAATTTCAACCATTTTTTTACATGGAGGCTTTCAAGTTGAAGTTATAATATTTAGAAAAAAAAAATTTCAAAAATTAATTTTTTGGAAAAATTTAAAATTTTTTTTTTGAAAAATCATTTTTTCGAAAACTATTCAATATTTTTTTTTCATAATTTAGTTTTTAGATGTTGATAAATAATATCTTAAAAATGGCGTACCAATTTTTTTTTTACAAAAGTCTTTGCTAAATTTTATATAGAAAGAATAGTTTTTTTTAGAAAACGGCTCTAACGGTTTTCAAATTTTTTTTTTCTCAAAATGTATAATTATAGAAGAAATCAAATTGATTAAAAAAATTAAGAAGCTGTTTCAGTCATTTGAAAACCGAATTTTATGCTTTTTTAATTGTTTTTTTCTAAAACTGCATTTACAAATTTTTAATTAAAAGGGCTTAGCATACATAGTAACTTTATCTTTAAGAGCAAGTACGTGCGACCCAGTCGTGCATTTTATATGTTATAAACCATGAATTCTTATTTGTCAACAAAAATTAGAATACGAAAAAACTAAAAATAATCCTGCTTGCAAGTACTTAGATTTATCCAGCCTTTTTTCTCTGAGTGTATTTGCCTTAAAGTCTTACTCCATAAATAAAATTAATTTCCACTTAAATCAAATTTATATGGAAGAAACAATAATAATTGCAAATTAATCAAACACTTAAAAAATTCCTCATAAATAAATAAATTATTGTTTAAACGACACACACACACACACATACAAGCACAACAATTTTCAATAATTCAAAAGTCATAAAATCAAACATTGTCATTATCTAATCTCCCTTAAAGTCATTCACTTCCATTCCGCATTCATTAGGCCACTTAAAAGGATTACATATGGCACAAACACACGCATCATACACGAATAATGAACAACACTACGACGGCGTCTATCGTGATTAAAGTGGGATTAGTCCAGGATAAATCACACAAATCACATGCATTATGCGATTTAACTTGTGTGTATTTTTAATTATTACTTTCGCTAATTATATGACAGCGCATATAGGTTTTGCTGGAAAGCTCGACCCATGGTGGATGGATGGTTCAATAGTAAGGTTCGGGTGGTGGAATATTTAGTATTTTATAGGGGCGACCACCAACAACGCGCTGCTTTTAGCTGCTTGTTTCTTTGGTCGATTGTCATGTTAATCCCCAAAATACGCCCAAGAGGCAATGGGCGAAGGCAATATTGAATCGGCTTAAGTTTTCACGCATAATCTCAGACCATGCGAAGGATTATGGATACACCCGTCATCGTCATCGCTATATTGCTGGCCGCCATCGTTGAGGAACATAAAATTGCCTTCCCTCTCGTGGTGGTACAAGCGATAAGAGCCTTTTGGCTAAGTCCATTAATGTAATGTTATTCACCAAAAAAAAAAAGGGATTTTTTTTTTGTTTCACTGGAGAGTCCACTTTTGCAAAGGAAAAGAAAAAAAAATGCAATTAAAGGCGATAATTCTTATCTCGGCTTAATGATTTAGAGGATGGTTGCCAAAAAAGAAAACACTCTGTTCTGCTGAAGGGATTAGGAAAGAGGAAGCGATAAGAAAAGACGAAGGACAGCCAGCAGAGAGTAGTGCATCGGAATAAGTGATGTGGATGTCCCTTGCTGTTAATTGCATAAACAGGTTCTTTTTCTTTTGTCAGGCACACATTTGCATTCGAAGAAAAGTACCTGTTTTAAGAATTATTCACTCCGGGATATCTCCAGAAGAAATCACTCAATTACAAGGGTTTTTGGGAAAACAAAATTTCTTTTTTTTTTTGTATTAAGAATAAATTGTTAGAAAATGTGTGGTACAGGCTGCAAAACATAAATTATCGTGGGAAAAATCTACTTTACTTACAAAGTAGAAGTAGTTTCGAAATATTTTTTTTTTTTATCTTTTTTTATGATTTAGGGATTTTGACAAAGGGATTTTTTTTTCAAATTTTTTGAGAGTCAGGAAGTATAGAAAAATGAGTTTTTTTATAATGAATGGTCTTTGTTTTAAAATAAAAACCAACACGTTCCTTATTTTGACGGACACATTGTGACGGAATCAAAAAAATTTAATCTCAAAAAATCGTAGCTAATTAAAATTTAATTTTTGCACAAACAAACATTTGTAGCTTACATGGTTTTTGGGTCATTGAATTTCCGCTTAAATCAAAATCTTAAATAATAATTAAAAACAATTATTTTGTTTGGCATTTAAATTTGTAGTTATTCAAAATTCCGCTAAAATAAGACTGAAGTTAGCGAATGAAAATAAGAAAATAAATTCCAATATTGTTGCTTTTTAAATCCTAAATTTCAATTTTTTAGCTCCCATATTTTATTTTCTATTCCAATTTCAATTTAAAAAGGGGAACCAGTCTAAGAAAATCATCGTTACAAATTGGCTTTTGTCTTATTTACGCAAAAAAAAAATAGTTTGTCTTTAATAACAAAAAAAAAACTAATTGATCTACAAAATATTTGTACTTTGGAAGGTCGCTAATTTTTTGTTTAACAAAAACATCAATTTTAATTTTTGCACAACAAATATGTAAGCATTTAAAAATTAGCAGTTTTGGACACTAAATCAATTTTTTTTTCTTATTTTTGTCCGCTAACTTTAGTCTTATTTTAGCGGAATCTTGAATAGCAAACATACAATTCTTGTTATAAAAACCAAGTTTTTCCAACTTAAAAGCATTTTAATTTTTTAAGATTTTGTCCACTAACTTCATTATAGTGAAAAATTCAATAACTTAGCTATACATTTTTGGTTTGCGTATATAAAGGTACTATAGGGCAATTTTAGGATTCTTAAAAATATCGAACTCGAAATAACAATTAGATATGTCATTACGATGACGTAGAATGCGAAAAAAGTTGGTCTCGCAGTTCTGTCTGTCCGTCTGTCCGTCTGCATGTCTGTCTTTGTATACCTCTAACCACAGCCTAAATTGCTGAAGCGATTTTCTTCAAATTTGGTGGTTAATGACCTTTGGTGATTTCCAAGACGGAAAATAAATTTGTTTTTTAGGGCCCAAACAAACGGTAAACGCTATTCAGGGTGATTCAGGAGTAATTGCGCCAAAAAGGTTAGTTCGAGATAAGAAAAAAATCGTGTGGGAGGGGGGGGTCTATTCCCCCCCCCCCCGTTTAGCCAGGAGAAGCAATTTTCTAAAAAAAAAATGACTTCATTTGGAAAAAAAATTATTAAAAATCAACACTTACACCTACAATAACGTGCTATACTGTAAAGCCAAAAACACCTCTTCTTTTAAATGATTTTTGAAAAAGCTGTTTTTCAAAATAGTTTTTGAAAAATTGATTTTCAAAGTAAAAAATTTGGATTGAAAATTGAAAAAAAAAAAATTGAGCTAATTTTTCTCAAAATTTTATGTATGTAAGTACCAACTAATTTGTTTTTTTTTTTAATTCGATTTGCTTAAAAAAAAAAACAGAAAAACCGAATGCAAAAATATCTTGTCGTTTTGAAGAAATAAAAATAAAACCAACACGATTTTTTTCTAAGAAAAACCTTTTCTTTTGTTTTTTTTCACGTGGAAAGACTTCTAGATAAATTGATTTATAAAACATTAATCTTTATTAATTGTTTAGTTTTTTAACCCGGAAGTTTATTAGAGTACAATAAAATTACTTTGCATTAGATTAACATTGATAAGTCCTTTTTTCATTGATAAAGCATGAAAGACAACTGACCTCTAAACTTTTCTTATTATGACCCCATGGGGTCGTTAGCTACCGTTTCTACCTGTTAGGACATTAGGTCAGGGAAAGGCCCCCCCCCCCCCCTCCCATACAATTTATTTCTATCTCGACCTAACCTACACGCTCTAGCTTTATGGCACAATACTCCTGAATCACCCTATATAACAATTAAGAAATAGTTAATTTTTTTCGAAAACAGCTCTGACGATTTTGATTAAGATTTTTGTGTACTTCTGAAATAAAAGAAATGATTTTGAAAAATCTACTAGAGAACCGTTTTTGTCATTTTTGACTTTCTCTTAAACGACTGAACCAATTTTGATGATTTTATCTATAGAAAGCTTCTTAACAATCTCAAAAAAAAATTTATTTGGATATCAAAATTTTGAAAAAATAATTTTTGGATTTTTAAAAAATCTCTCAATTTTTTTTAAACACGGTTTGAGAATTTTTGTACATAAAAATTTTTTTTTTTTTTAAACGGCTGTAAAGATTTTCAATTTTTTTTTTTCTTAAAATGTATCTTTTTTAATTAAATCAAATGGCATATACTTTGTTTGAAGCACAAAATAATTTAAGAAGTTGTTTATGTCATTTAAGTACCTAATGAATTTTGTTTTTTTTTACATTTCTTATAGAATAATTTATTTCTTATAACTTTGTATAAGATTTGCTGTATTTTTAGCTTTTAACTCCGTCAAATATCGTACATTTTGACTTAAAAATTAGTGTTTTTAGTGTTTTTTTGTTTGCATTCAAATTTCGTATGCTTATGCTTAAAGATAGAAGAAAGTTAAGGCTAAAATTTGATGTATAAATTCTAGCATTTAAATTCACTAAAATTGATATTATTTAGTCTAGTTTGAGTGTGTTTTTCAGTTGAACAGGGATACCACACTATCAACTTTACACTCTTTAATTTATTTTTCGGTTCTTAACATATTTTTGACTTTTGTTTGGCAATATTAATTTTTTTTTTTTTTAATATACCAAAAAGTTATTATGCATTAAGTGATGTAGTTTTTTTTTCGTACACACAGGATTGCCACATGTACCTACCTATTTTAAAAGTGGGAACCCATTTTTAAGTTTTCAGTAGGTATCATCTATCTTTAAATTTATGTGAAATGAAAGATATTCATTTCATATAAATTTAAATCTCTAACCTTATGAGCTAAGGAATCCTACGGTCGGTCGCCTCCCTGACTAATATATAATTTTCAAGTTCGCACCAAAATCCTATAGAACCAAATAGGTACATTCAACCTTAATCATGAAATGTCTTTAAAGAAAAATATGCAACTGTATGGTGAAGTACATAATTGTACTCAAGCTTTTTAACCATCAGCTTTGTCAAAATGTTTTCCATCAAAAAAAGCTATTGTTTCATTTTCTACGAAATTCGCTGCTTCTATGCCTTCAATTCAAAGAGTTCTTTGTTACCGTTTTTGTTGTGCTCGACTGACCTAGTTCCGAAAACTAAAAGTGTAGTCAAAACACGATTAAAAATCTTTCCTTTTTTCAAAGGAAAATCAATTTCCTCAAAAACCAAAAAAACCCCTCCCCCAGGCAGAACCCGCATTGTGTATGGCAAAAAACAAAAGCATCGTTGCACCCGCAGCAAAACACACATATGTAGGTACAACCATGTGCAGTCCAAACTTAATTGTTCGTGTTGTTAATATGCACAAAAAGAAACCTCTCCCCCAGTCCTCACTTCAGCATGTTCCATATACAGTATTTTCCCATCATCATCGACCACACCATAAATTTCCCCACCAATTTACCGGAAACTTTACTACTATAAGGCTAGATATTGTATGTAACCTTCTGTTTGGGGTTATAACGGTACTTTGTGTAACAAGGCCGAAACAGGACAAGTCAGCCACACCCTGGGCCATATGATGGCATTGTGAGGAGGAAAATAACCAAAGAACTAGTCAAAAGCAGTGTCTACAAAAGCAGCCGGGCTTAACATCAGCACCGTTGTAAAATTAAAACTCCAACATCCTATACCTGCAGATGCGTTAATTACACACCGTTGTAAATAGTATATACAAGCCATATACCCTTTCTATACTAGTTTCCTAGCTACCTATGTCCCTACATCATCAAGCTGGCTGTGTGGAAGTAAATCCGATTACCGCCAACAAAACACCGAACCACTAACAGAGCACAAGGCACAGCAAAACCCCTATCGCTGCCTGGGATAATCCTTCGAAGAGTGGCAAGAACTTTGTCTATACTCTATATACCAGTTTACACCCATAGTCTTGATCCCGACCAACTTATGTATACACGAAATACAGTTCTATCATTGTACTTGGAATAGAACATGCCTTTGCAGGACTTTAACATAAGAAAATTTAAAGGATTTCCTGGAAATTACAGGATAACACTTTAAGGCCACGTCATTGCTTCTATAGTTTTTATTCAGATGACGATCATTCGGTAATATGTGTGTAAGGACACGTAAGTCACCCCACCTATATTGCAATATGTGGGAGTAACCATGCGACAAGGAAACAAAGGCAATACAAAAGTCTTGTCTCTTGTTCCATATATCAAAGTTGAATCCTTTTCCGTTTATTCGACGACGACGGTAAGGTAAAATCCCTGAATCGAAGAAGAAGAACCACGTCATCCTTACAAAAGAATATTACTACCCCCAAGCCGAACCGTAGTGTGAGGTCCTAACAATTGTCCATTTATCGTATATCCTTTGTGGGCAATTATAAATTCCCATCTAATTGCTGGCCATTTAATAAAATGACTTTTGTTCCTTCAACCAACACTCAGTTGGGTGATTTGCCACAAATGACTTAATCCAAGAATATTATGTGTAAGTATATTTGCTTTCCCGTATCATTTTATTCACAATAAATTCATAGATAATTCATACCTACATACAACGGAAACAGACACAAAAAAAATAAAGGACCTTCGCTTCGGATGTGTCGTTGTGTGTATGACATGCAAAGTAGCCGCAATTAACATTTTCTTATCGCGCGAAAATAATTACATTTGCATACAGGATTATAAGCAAAAGGACACGATTAATAAAAACAAAATACGCTTCCATAAAAAAATGTAACAGTTCATCCCCCAATCGGGATATCTGTCCGCAAATAATGTTGTATTATCCTTGAAAAGGGTTCAATTCATTCTCTTCTAGAAATTTAAAAAAAAAAAATGCTGATCCTGGACCATAACAGCACAACTTATATACAGATACTATGCAGGTAATTAAACGCCTTCAATTTTTTTTTGTCGTCCTTCTGATAAATGTCCTTTTTTTTCTAAATTGGATCAGTTAATTTGTTATCCCTTTTTTTTTTTTGTTGTGTTGGCATTGTCATTCTCTCGCCCGGACTCTATTTGGATTTTAGAATTATTACTGTGGTTATAATCGGTTTTATTGCGATTAACAAGGATAGCAAGTCTCTCTGGCTATATGGTGTATTATGTGTACTTTGATGGTTATATTGGTGGGTGATGCGGCAGTGAAGATG
This sequence comes from Meliscaeva auricollis, assembly GCA_948107695.1. Classification (NCBI taxonomy): domain Eukaryota; kingdom Metazoa; phylum Arthropoda; class Insecta; order Diptera; family Syrphidae; genus Meliscaeva; species Meliscaeva auricollis. The sequence continues at coordinate 25,661,942 of OX403619.1, read as the reverse complement.
GAGTAAAAAAGGATTTCTATAGCAATTTAGAAATTTCTTATGAACTCACAGTTTGTACGAGGTATGTACGTATATTGTAAAGTCTTTAGATTATTGGGGATAGATTGTTAAATGGGCCGTTGGCATGTTTAATTAATGTTTGTTTCTGAAGGATGAAAAGGACACAATTTGAGATATTAAGGATTATGGAATTATCTTCGGTTCATTTCATTGCTTTGTGGAGATATTGTTGCCTTTGGAGATGTATGTGAGACAACAACTGATTTATGTTTTACTTTTGGGTTTGTTTTTTTTTTATTAAAGACGGTCTATAAAGTTTTGTTTATAATTTTATGTATAGGTTAGAGGTATAGACTATACCTATTATATCTATAAAATCATGAAATAATCGTAAATATTTACAAAGATATCATTTTACTTTTGATGTGGGTGTTTGTTTTCTTTTGTTTTTTTTTTTATGATCTTAGACTTAATTATCTTTAAGAAAGAAAAAATATACTAAGACTATTTTAATTAGTTTTCAATATAAATTGGCGAGAAAAGGTAAATAGAGCTTCTTTCGAGAAAATTTGATTTTGGGCCAGTATAGAGAATTAAAATCAATAACTATGATGTACAGAATCAATACAGTGTAAAAGTTTAAAATTTATAAACTCAAGAAGTAAACGAAATACCAATTTTCTTAGTTCTAGAGCCTGCTGTATTTTTGTATGTATTTTTATATTTTTTATATCTAAAAAAATGGAATTGTAAAACTTAAATAGCTAACTTTCCTGAAATCCAATTTTTAACAAAATGTTTTTTCGTAAAACCCGGTGTCGTCTTATGTTAATTTGCGGTATGTTACCATCTTGTATCAGAATTTTGCGGTTTTTTTCATGGTAATCCACGCTTTGCACTACTTATTGCACATTTTTAACGAAGGAACCTTTCCACCAATTTTTGTTACTATCTCAAAGATGGTATTCGAGTGCCTTGAGACAAAGACGCTAGTAGTACCTACAAAACATTTTAGTTTGCAAAATAAATTCACATCTATGATTTTTTTGATAAGATTAAGTTTGCATTTTCGACAGATCTGTGCTAACTGCAATTCTAACTTACTTACTTAGGTCTTCAGACCTTGGTGAGTCCCTTAAAGGGCATAGGGCCTCCACTACTCCTACGCACCATCGTGTACGGTTTCTGGAAACATATTGTAGTTCTCTCCAACTCTTCCCCAGATGTGCAGATTCAATTTCGACTGTCCTGCGCCATGTGCTTCTCGGCCGACACGACCCTCTACCTGTCTGTGTGAGTGGGTTCCATTGCATCGCTTGGCCAGCAATGCAATTGTGCCTTTTCGAAGCGTATGAGCAATCCACTGCCACTTACGTCTGCGAATAGAACTGTCTATGGATTCTTGACCAGTTCTCCTATGAAGTTCTTCATTAGAAATACGGTTGGGACAAGAAATCCTTAAGATGTTTCGTAGAAACCTATTCACAAACGATTGCTGCTTACTTGTGATAATTGTTAAGCTTTTTCCACGTGCTGCACCCATACAGAAGCACGGATTCAACATTGGAGCGGAACAGTCTCAGGTTGGTCTTTAAGCTTATGGCGTTGTTTCTCCATATTTTGGACAGCATTCCGAAAGCAGCCTTTGCCTTTTTGATACTGCTGTCGACATCTTGTTTGGTTCCACCTTTTGTAGAGACAAAACTCCCAAGATATTGAAAGTCTTCTACTTTCTCTACCGGTTGTCCAGAAATATTGACTTGAACGGATGAGTTACTTCCGAGGCTGATCTTTTTTGTTTTTGCCGTGTTAATTTTCAGACTCACGATTTCTGCTTCTCCCTCCACCCTTGTTGTCATCCGCGTAGTCCAGATGTTTTAGTTGGGATGTCAGACTCAATTGAATTACACAATTTCCGTTTAACAGGGCTGCACGCAGAACTTATCACTAACAGGAAAAGTATTGGCGATAGTAAGCAACCCTGCCTGACTCCACATTGGATTTCGAATTCATCCGACAACCTTCCTCTAAGTAAAACGTCACATTTGCATCCATCGTAGGTTGCTTTAATAATAGCGATTAATTTATCTGGAATGCCTCTCCTGCGTAAGGTAATCCAAATAAATTTTCTGTTAACACTATTAAACGCTTTTTCAAAATCAATGATATTCGACTCACTGTTCAATAATGATCCGCAAGGTGTTAATGTGATCAACAGAGGATGAACCAATGCGGAAACTTAGTGCGGAGTGTATCTTCTAGATGTTCCTTTATTCGTTCTAATACTATTTTTGCTGCTATCTTGGCTACCGCAGCCAGAACGCAAATACCTCTTCAGTTTCTCTGTTGCTAATTGTTTTCAGTCCTTGGGATAGATGGTCCCCTAGTTGTTGGCGGACTACGGTGTCCTATAGCCTGTCGGTATTAAACCTGGGCAACAGAGTGTTTGCTTGGGATCTCAGAACTGCAGCTGTGCGTAATCATACGAGAGCTACCATTAGATGGTGGTCCCGGGCCATTCCCATGTTTGCCTCTCTTCTGTTCCTGACATCTAGGAGACTACTTCTGAAATGAAGGCTGATCGCAAAGTTGTCAATTTGGTTGGAGGTTGCTTGCCTATCGTTGGACACTAAGCTTATTTTGTGGCAAGTCTTGTGTTCAAACATTGTGCCACCAATTACAAGACGGTTGACATTGCAGAAATCCGCTAAACGTTCGGCATTGTCGTTGCAATCGCTACAAAATTAAGGTTTAAGCAACAAATTTTGGTTTGTAAGGCTACAATAACTGGTATAACAAATCAAAAAAGTCATTTATTTTAATTTTCTCCTTAAGCTTCATCAGGGCACCGGAAGTACTCTTTTAAAACTTAAAATTGAAATAGAAAATGACCCATGAGAGCAACAAAATTATTTTTGGTCCAACAAATTAGCATTTAAAGAGCTGCAATTTTGAACATCAAAAAAATAATAATTTTCCGATAACTTCAGTCTTATTTTAGCGGAATTTTAAATAAATAAAAAAACTATTGTAGCTACAAAAATGAAGTTTATGCTACTTAAAAGAATTTAAAATCATTTGTCCTGTTAGCCTCTTACTGTGCGTCCAGTAAAATGAATTTTCCTTATCGTTTATGGGAAAAAATGTCTCATTCATTTCATACTGTTTGTGCTGTGTCTACGTAGGAAACGGAAAATGTACTAAAATCCATAATTTGGGCAAAAACCTAAACACCAAGCGACCCAAACCTATCTACGTGTTAAGTTCCTGTTTCCATTTTGTTTTTGCATTTTAGAGAGATATTTTCTCACACTAATCTTCGAAATAAGATTTTTTTTTTCAATTTCAATCTATCTTATCTCGCTCGTCACACTAAGTTATCCTTTTTCTTAGAATTATCCATATTAAAGTAAAATTATTGCAAATCAAATCTTCAAATAGGTCGCCACGCGTCTTACTTGTCTCTGTGATATAGACATTCCAACTAATACGATTTGTCTCAGTTGGGTTGTAAAAATTTTCTGCATCCTTTGTCTCGTCATTTATGTCCAAGGATCCTTTTCGTGTTTATTATATATCTCGGCTCGTGGCAATTTGTAACGCTATCCCAAAGACTCATCCTTTTTTTTTTTTGAAACTAAAAACAAAAATCCGATTTTAGTTGAGCAACATTTTGTTGTTGTCTTTTTTCAATGAATATAGTCGAATGCTTTGTTCTTTTAAATTAGTTCTTATAGACACATAGAGTATAGTTTTGTGCAAAGGATATGGATACACGTTCCTTTAGGTACTTCGTCTATACATCCTGTACATGAAATCCAATTTGTCGCGTGGCAATTTTCTAGTTTGCAATTCTTCTTCTTCCTTTTCTTCTTCTTCTTCTAGCAGTACAAGATATAGAAGTGATAACCATTTTCATGGATCATAAAGATCGTATAACAAGGACGAAAAATTTAAATAGCATTTACTATACAGTTCAGTTAGGATGTTGCTTCTATCGACTTGTGTGTCTAGGATACTGTCACTTTTTCTATCCAATCCTTATGCAAGAATGTGTTTGTTTTTTTTGTGTGTTATTTTTATTTTTAGTTCCAAGAAGTCCTTATTTTTGTCAGGCTCACTTATTCTACTGCCTGACTTTAAAAGGGTCCTTCGAAGCAGTTTTCTGAATTTGTTGTTTTTTTTTTGTATCCTTTTGTTTTAAGTGAACATGTAATTGGTTATGCGACACTTTTGGTCCAAGTCTATGTATGTATGTTGATGTGTAGATGAAAAATATAAGCAAAAAAGGACAATTTATTGCTCTACACAGGAATTCAAGCAAATAGCGAAACGCATTGCTACACATAAATATTTTAAATGAATACAGATGAAATGGAAAATTATTATCGTTCTGCCTTCTTGTGTGTAACTCTGTGTGTGTGTGTGTGTGTTTATATTTGTGTAAATGTGTAGCCATGAAAAGGAAGTGATACTCGGAAGCATTTACTCATAATTGTTGCCTTCCTGTCAAGCCAAAGTGTGTCCTTTAGATTATTTATGAAGGAAATTTAATTTTAATGAATGTAGTGACAGGCGTAAACAATCAAATAGAATTCCAGCTGAAGGAGTGTAATTTAAGACAAAACATTCAGAAGCCAGTTCAGTTCAAGGACCTTTATAAGGACCTGAAAGAAAAGAAAGAAAAAAATGAATTATTTCGGCCCTTGCCACTCAAAATATATTTAACAAACTTAAAAAAAAAAAAAAAAACATTATGAGTAGAAATAATGTAGTCCCGCTTAATTCGAAATCCTTTATAAAATTTGTTTTCATAGATGACTTCAGTCAAACAATTCAATTCGACCATTTTTGACAACACAAAAGCTAAAAACTATTATAAACTCTAAAATTCTTCAATATCCTTTATTTTGTAAATCCGAAAAGTAGTATTATAGATTTTTATTTTAATCCTTACGAATTAAGGACATAAGCTTTGTTAGCAAAATACCATTACAACTTTCAGTAAAAACAAAAAAAATAATAAAAAAAACTCTTCCAGAGGGAATAACCACAAATAAATCGCCAAAGCATAAAAATATTCCCCCAGCTCCAAGGCAAAACTCTTATAGTTATCAAAGCTAAAAAACCGCTCTGAAAACAAAACCGCACTAGGAACGAACAATACAACCAACCATAGACAATGGAAATTAAATTTTCAAATGAAAATTAAATGGAATCTGATATTTGTGTGAAGGATGAAAGAGACCTACCCTACCACCCCAACCCCAATCCCATAAAACAAAAAACTGAACTCGAACATTGGCATTCAATGTTATACTATATAGCCTCTTCCCCCCCACTTAACTTTCTCCATCAAATTGCTGAGGGCTGAGGCACCACACCGCATCCAAACGAGCCACTCAAGTCCAAGTTCGTTTTAGAATGCAGCCTTTTCAATTCTCAAAAGTGTATCCTTTATTTTCTGTTACCCTTTTACTTGGTTTTACGACCAAGCGAACTTTAGATAGCAAGTTTATCGCAGCAGGAAATCTGTGATGAAAAAAAAAAAAAAAAAAGAAAGGATTGGATTTTATTTTGCATGTATGTGCAGAAATTTTATCCTTACACACTTACACCACACGGGTAGCGGGTAGCCGTAGCCAGCCCTCTCTGTTGTATAGTCCTTAGCCTTCTCGCTTCACATCACACTTGAATGTTATATCCCTTTGGTGATTGTTGGAGGGAAATTAAATCCACCTGCAATTAAGTTGTCAGGTTCTAACAGAAGTTTTCAAACTTAAACTTTAATTCTATATTCTTTCCTTTTTGGAGTTTCTTTTTCGCACAACACGGAATTAGACACCGACACCCAACATATTATAGACATACTCGTACAATTTATACAGAAAAAAAAGGATGTTGTACAGTGGTGTGGTTGAAGCAACAAATTGTTTGTTTGTAGGTATAGGTTAGAGGTACCTTACCTACTCTTTGGATGTATTTTTAACTGAATATCCTGAACGGACTTTGTTGGCCTTTTAGGGCTAAGGAGAGTCTCTTGTGTTGTTTTGTTGAGAACTTAAGTAATTGGATTGGACTTTTATTATGATTGTAGAATTGCAATCGGAATATTGCAGATTGAAGTAGAAGATGCAATATCCTGAAATTCTAATTGGTTAATTGATTGAGTCTGTAAATGCTGAAATAAGTTTACCTAAGATGTCGGATAGGATAAGTTTGTGAAATGTACTTGTCATACGTCTTCATACGAATATCTTAGTATTATTTACTTTGTGTATTTTAAAATATTTCATTGTATGCAGAAGGTTGATAGATCTTTTATCTTTTTATGCAAAAGATTTTAAGATACGTTCTATAGGTTCACTTTTTCTAGGACAAAAGAATGTATGTGTGTGTATGCCATAAAAAGAATGTGGTTTTTATCAAAATTAATAATGACAAAAGTTATTTTATTATTTTGATGAGTTTGTGCATCCATTCGTTCATGGAGCTAAAACCTTAACCGTTTGTATGGATTTGATTCAAATTTGGTATATTTTAGCCCTGCAGCTAAAGTTGCCTAGATTGTTTAATAATCCAGGCAAATTGTGTTTTTACAAGGAAAGTTTTGGGATAGTCTTGATTTCTATCATACTTTATTTTTTTTGTAGGGTGCTGAATCCGAATCTGATGTTTTCCAGTGAAATTTCGCGAAGAAACATGGTCAAAAATGCGAAATTTTTAACGATTTTGCATTTTTTTGTATGCTGAAGGATTAGTTTTTGGTAACTGCTTTCTAAATGAGTGCTCAAAAAAAAACTGGATTAGCTAAAATTTGAGCCTAATGTATCAGTGTTTAAATTAATTTAATTACTGTTTATGTGGTATGTATCACAATGGGCTATTATCGCTATTATTAAAGCAACCTACGATGGATGCAAATGTCACGTTCTACACAGAGGAAGGTTGTCGGATGAATTTGAAGTCCATTGTGGAGTCAGGCAGGGTTGCATACTGTCGCCAATACTATTACCGTTAGTGATAAGTGATGTGCTGCGAGCAGCCCTATTAAACGGAAATAGTGGAATCAAATGGAGTCTGACATCCCAACTAAAACATCTGCACTACGCGGACGACGTATGCTTACTCTCTCATAGGATCATGGATCTCCATCAAATGACAACAAGGGTGGAGGGAGAAGCAGAAATCGTGGGGCTGAAAATTAACACGGCAAAAACAAAAATGATCAGCCTCGGAAGTAACTCATCCGTTCAAGTCAATATTTCTGGACAACCGGTAGAGAAAGTAGAAGACTTTCAATATCTTGGGAGTTTTGTCTCTACCAAAGGCGGAACCGAACAATACGTCGACAGCCGTATTAAAATGGCAAAGGCTGCTTTCGGAATGCTGTCCAAAATATGGAGAAACAACGTTACAAGCTTAAAGACCAACCTGAGACTGTTCCGCTGCAATGTTGAATCCGTGCTTCTGTATGGGTGCAGCACTTGGAAAATCTTAACAACTGTCACAAGCAAGCTGCAATCATTCGTGAATAGGTGTCTACAAAACATCTTAAGGATTTCTTGGCCCAACCGTATTTCTAATGAAGAACTTTATAGAAGAACGGGTCAAGAATCCATTGACAGTACTATTCGCAGACGTAAGTGGCAGTGGATTGGTCATACGCTTCGAAAAGGCAACGATTGCATTGCTGGCCAAGCGATGCAATGGAACCCACTCACACATGCAGGTAGAGGGTCGGGTCGGCCGAGAAGCAAATGGCGCAGAACAGTCGAAAAGGAATCTGCACAGCTGGGGAAGAGTTGGAGAGAACTACGTTTTGTTTCCAGAAACCGTACACGATGGCGCGTAGGAGTAGTGGAGGCCCTATGTCCCTTAAGGGGATCACAACGGACTTTTTAAGGTCTGAGGACGTAAGTAAGTAAGTAATGATATTATATTTATATCCATAAGACGGACTACTGTTGATAGCCGATTTGTCTTAGTTTTTGTTTGATTATAAATAGCAGTTAAAAAATGTGGAATAAATCCAAGGTGGTGTTCTTTTTCAAGATAGTACACTACACATTGAAGATGTTTATTGGTACTTTTCAGAAATCAATAAGGACATTGATGTGAATATTTTCTACCAGTTTCAGATGGAATGAACTTCAGATTCGGATTCAGCACCTCCAAAAACAAACAGTAAAAAAAAAAGGATATATTTTTTCAAAAAAAAATTTTAAAATCGAAAAAATTAGAGAAAAGAAAAGCGGGTCTATGAGGGGTACCTACTGTTACTAACCGATGAAAAAATATTTATTTATTTCAGATGTACGACCTTTATAGCTATAGAACACACAAAAACTTTTATCAAAATCGTTACAGTCGTTTTTGAAAACAAAACTTGTTTTTCCATTTTTGTCATATGACAGGTACCGTTCATTTTGGTCCTAAGAAAACAAATTCAATTTCCCCTCTGGCAACGACTCAAGGCTGACGTTTATGGCATATTTTGGTTTAAAAAAAATAAAATTCGAAAACTCGACTAATAAAGGGACAGAATTGTTTGACCGACTTTGTTAAATTTTGCAAAACAGGTGTTCATCATATTTTCGTTATTCGATTTTTTTTGGGAAGAGACAAAAATGAAGTATTTTTAAATTCACTCATAACATAACGTACACCAAGTTTAATCAAAATCGTTTGAGCCATTTTCGAGAAAAAACCAATAACTCAAAATCGTTATATGGGAGGTATTCGTTCTAATCGAGATATTTTAAAACATACTTTGAAATTACAAAAAGTACCTACCTAATCTGTACCAAATTTAACAATGTAAATCCGTTTACCCGTTTAGGCTGGGGCTCTCTGTACAGATGGAAGCACAGACACATTTAAAACGAAAAATATTAATTTTTGCCAGGACTTACTTCCTTATTTAGGATGGCGCGCTTACAATGCATGATGGATTACGGCCTCAACAGTTATATTTACGAAATTAAAGCTACGAATTTCGTTACCAGCTTATGATTGAGAAACAATTTTATTAAAGCCAATCTCCACTCAAGTTAGAGAGTTTCTAATTTGTTTATGAATACGGATTTCACTTGAGCAATTGCTTAAGATTTTTCTCAACTTACTGGTGTTGAGAAGAATATTGTCTTGAAATTTGTTATATACCTGCGCTATTTCAGTGAAGCATTTTTGGAGAATTTTCTGTTTGAAATTTTTGTTATATGAAAACTCTCCCAAAATGGAGAAATATATGGTTCACCGTAAAAGCTTATATAACTTGAGTTCTATTACTTGGATCGTAAGTGAGAAAATTAAATCCAATCATTTTTGTATTGAGTTAAGATTTACAGTAAATTTTGGTATATTCAATTCTCTTCCGGAATAAAAATCCAATTTCCTCAAAGCGTTTCTTGTTTCACCGAAAAATCTCATTCCTTTCACTTACTGCCAAATAATAAAGGGTTCCCATATTGTCTGTCTTAATAACATATAATTTAATGTAATAGTCTATAAGACACACCTATACGTAACATTTACTTTCCAATACCTACAGCAGAAAAAAATAAAAAGAAAGAAAAACACTTTACGAGTTTAATAACACACCTAGAGTCTCTGCCTGATATAAAAGAATATTCCAATTACCAAATTTTCTATAATGACATCATTTAAATTTCAACCATGTATTTGACACTTCTCCGCACTATATGATATGAACCACTTCCAAAAAAGGTTCACGTAAGTGACTTTAAAAGAAAATAGCTTCAAAGTTCCTATCCCATCACTAGAAAGTATAGATATTCATATTTAATGTTTGAAACGCCTTTGAAAATCTAACCGCTATTTAGAGGTCACGTGCTGTTTGCCTACATTCGACAACCCACTTTATTGTCAACGACCGACGCGACCGACGCGACGTAGAAAAGAAAACGATGAAAATATTGTGTGGGTTGGTAGGTATAGGTTAGGTATATAAGAAACAGTCACTATTGGTTTGTCCTTGTCCTAGTCTTTCCATTTAATAAGCCAGCTTTTTGCCATCTTATAGGACCAATTTAAAAGCAGCGAGACACTCGGAAAATCCGATAGAAAATGAAAGCAAAGAAAACGAAGCGAAGTGAAATCCCATGCTGCATTACCAAAATTAAAATTGTCAAGTCGAAGAAGCTCTTGTCAACCAGCGTCTTATCATTATTTTATTGAAAAGTTATCTTCCAAGGCACGAGCGACGACCAACCAACCGAACAGAACGAACGAGAACGAGAACGAACGGAAGCACTCGCCTTAAGCCCTCTTTGTTTTCATTTCGAATTGAGATGAGGGGTGATGGGGTGTGTTGGAGGTTGGAGGACAGGTGTCCATTGGAATTAGGCATACCCAACCCAACCCATCCTTATAGCACCCCAAAACGGCGAACGTCTTTAGCTATTCAAAAATCAATTGTTCCCATTATTGTAATGAGATTACCGTTAAGAGACAGAGTTTATTCTTTCGAGGAAGTCTTCGTTGAGTTTTATTTTTATTTTACCGACTTTATAGGAAGGCACCTTTTTAGCAATACCTACTTTATTTTTGCTGACGGTTAAGACGGTTCCATCATCGCTTATCTTCGAATTGCCAACTCGCGGAGAGCATAGTTTATAAAAGTTGAATGTCCAACCGATTAGAGGAGGATTATGAGAGTGTCTATCTAAAGCTACTCGATGGCACTTGTCAGAACGGTTGCTGCTGTCAGTCTTCCAATTTGAAAAGTCCACCTTTAGTCGAATTTAATTTTAAATTTTATTTGCATTTATGTACTGATCCGAAGGCTTAGCTGTTTGTTTGTGTTTTTTTTGTTTTTTTTTTTTTTGCGAAAATTACCAGGAAAATGACTCAAAGGCTCGATTTCAATTTGATGGTATATTCTTACTAAAAAGAGAAATTAAAATTAAATTGGATTAATCATTAAATGGATGGAGATGAGAAGACAATTGAGTCGTAAAAATTACCTTGAGAAAATGAACTCATTGTATACGTAGAGTTTAAGGAAAATAAGAACAGGAAAAACTTTAATAAGATTAAGGGTCATTGTATAAAAATGGGCACAAGGTTGATTGAACTGAAAGACAGAAAGGATATAGAATTTTTGCAATTAAATATGTGTACTTGGGTCACTAAGCGCGTTCGAAATAATCTGAAATTTTTTTTAGAGAAAGTCTTCTGAAGGAATAAGACATTTAGAAAACATCAACCTTCGTGAGAAATATTATGGAAAAAAAGAATAATTTCAATTAAAGAAATAAAATAAAATACTAGGTTGTATGTTCTGACATAGTTTTGAAGGTCCTTAGAATTTCTAAGTTTTTTTTTGTATTGAAAATGAGAAAAGGCATAAAATTCTTAGTAAAATTATTGAAAACAATAAATAATTGTTAAATATATTTGAACCGCAAACAAGATACCTACTCCATTAGTTGACGAAGTAAGCTAAGAGATTTTTTTTAAATGTGGAGTTTAAGAAAAAGAAATTATTTTATATTGGTAGGCAGTTAGGAACCTACAAAATTTTTTAAAAATTATAAAAATATGAATTATATTGGTAATCTTAAACTTTTGCGTACCGTTGAAAAGATTTTTTTTACAAAAAAGTGTACCTAAAATATTGAATTTTACTAAAACTTTTCCGAATTCAGTAATCCAGTTTTTGAATACCTCCATTATTTTGAAAATCAGCACAATTGTATATTGGAAAAATTAAAAATAAATGCATATTTGTAATACTCCCCATACAAAAGTGACATTTTTGGAGGGTTTTTGTATGAAAAGTACAAAAAGGGTTTTTTTTCAAAATGGCTGAATTTCGAACTTAACCTAAGTTAAGCTTATACCCAATTTTTAGCGTTTTAACGAAGCTCATATCGGCACTCGCACATAAAAATGTCTCGAAAATGTGTTTTTTTACACGTTTTAAGATGTTTTATGATGTAATAGACTTATTCTGAAACACAAATATTAGTGCTATACTTTTTATCCATTAAAATACTCATACGGAAAAGAAATACGAAAAATGCTACATTTTTTTAAAAAATTTAAAATAAATTTTAAAAAATCATTAACTTGTTTTCGAATTTTTTTTTTCAAATCATAGAAATTGATTTTTTTTTTTTTTAAATAAATATTTTGTTTTTGAAAATGTTTCTAATTTAATTATATTTTTTCGAGCCTTCTATTATGTCAGATACGACTAGGGGAAACAATTTCAAAAGTTGACTTAAGGCAGACTATCCCCACACATTTTTTGAATTATTTTTTTTTTACCAAAAATAACGGTACCTGTCATATACCGGTTTTAGAAAAACTCATTTTTCTCAAAAATGGTTCCTGCGATTTTGATTAAAAAAATCATGGTAATTTTTTTGGATAAGGTCTACTGAAAACTATATTTTTTTTCCTTAACGGTTATTAACGGTACCTGCCATAGAACCGTTTTTTTTAAATTATGATTTTCTCCTTTATGACTCAATGAATTTCAATTATTTCTTTTTAAATGAAAGCGTTTAAAATGCCACTACATTCCACTCTTAGCCGCGTTCGAGAGAAAAGTCTTACGGAGAATTGTTGGCCCTATGTGAGTAAGGACGATTCCGGAGACGGTACAGTCATGAGTTGTACGCAATCTACCTTGAAGCAGACATAGTGACAAAAATAAAGCTCGGTAGACTCCGGTGGGTAGGGCACCTAGCTCGTATGAGCGAAGAGGAACCTGCTCGGAAAGTCTTTTGTGGTACATTCTATGGTAGACGGCAGCGTGGTAGACCATGCTTGCGCTGGAGAGATGGCGTAGACCAGGACGCCTGAAGCCTTGGGGTGCGCAACTGGATGGCGTCAGCTCGAGACCGGGATAGAAGGAGAGACTTGTTGAAAGAGGCCAGTACCGGACCTCGGTTGTCGAGCCGATGATGATGATGTTTAAAATGACGTAATTATGTTCAGTAAAAAAAATTTCGAAAATTGGATCTTACAAAAAAATTGACTAGAATCTCTCAATATTATGACAAAAACTTGACCCGCTGTTAATAAATTAGGCGTACAAGTTTTTTGTTTTGTATGTTTATGTAATTGTGAATCGGTATGGTGCATTTGACAGAATTACAACGGTCTTGTGGCGCAATGGATAACGCGTCTGACTACGGATCAGAAGATTCCAGGTTCGACTCCTGGCAAGATCGATCATTTGTAAGTTTTTTTTTTAAATCTTTTTAATTAGAATAAATTATTGTGTTCTATATGCTTTTATTCATCTTCTGAGAATACTTACATGTTTTACGTTTTTGTAACAATGTTTAATAGTTTATGAGTATGTAATAGGTAAAAGGTAAAAGGTTTTATGTTTTTTTTTTTAAATCATTTTGGATATTTGGTCTTTATCTTGAGTAATAATAATTTACGAATCTGATCATAAAATCAATGTTAGTCTTACTTAAAGAAGATATAAATTTAGCGACTGCAAAATTAGTTTTATATTTTTGCTTATAGTTTTATCTCGGACGAAGAAAATGAGGTATTCTCTCAAGAAAACTATGAATAGGTTTTTAAGTATCGACTGTTTTTGTAAATATATGTAGTTTAGTTCGCCTTTCTTAGTAACTTTTCATATTTTGTTTATAACGGGAAAACTAAGCTGAATCTTAAAATTTAACATAAGTAACTTTTTGTAGGAAATTTAATTTCCTATCGAAATTGGTAGTTTTTAAAAAAATTACAAAAATAATTATGCAAGAAAGGTTTACAAAGCCTATTTAAAAACAGCTATTTTGTTAAGTTTTTACTAAATTGTTCATAATTTTGTCTGAACAAATATAGATTATTATATTATATTTTAATATGCCAAGTCAAAAAAGTAAAAATATCTGAAACTGCTTGAGTTTTACTTTTTTGATTCGAATTCTACTGGTTTTCGATGCGTCAAGTTCTACGGGCTTAAATCAATTTTTTTTTTTTGTAGATTATAGTGTATTACTTTATTAATTAATTTTCTTGAGGCTATTTTTTGGATATACCATCCCCCCACCCCAAGTCTTACATGCGGACCGTCTGGCTGGCGACTGTGGTGACAGTTTTCCGCCATCTCCATCTTGGATTTTAATTTTTGGTTAACATCTTGGTTTCTGTTAAACATAGGTCCAAAAAAGTTTGTAAGACAACAAATTTAGACAATAAAATTTAAAATTTTGTATTACTATCATTTCTTCGATATTTTCAAAATTAAAAAAAGTTACAAAAATTTTAAAGTTGGAATACATAAACTTTTCACGTATTTATGAAAATTTATTACAATTTTTGTTGTCAAAATATTTAAAATTTATGTTTGAAGAGTTTCTTCTTCTACAATTTTGTAGAACTTTTAAAATCATAACTGCATAAAAAACTTTACTGTACGTGAGTTATAGCATTTTGAGTAAACGAGAAAAAATCGCAGTGCAAAAAGTGCATTGCATGCGTACTAAACAATCTTAGAAGCTGATTTTTTGCATGGCTTCTTTTTTAGTTTAAACGAAACTATTGAGCCTTGTGTAGGGAATATTTTTTTATTTTTTTTAATCACCCTCATGTTGTTAGCAGGAAGTCTACTTTACCTTTCAAATAAAACATAATTACTAAAATCCATTCCAATTTATTTAATCCATGTTTACCAATCAATACTGATTTTTCTATGGATTTTCCTTCTTATAAAAATGAATAACATACTCGTAGCTCAAAACCACTTGCATGAACAATTCTTTTAGTATTTTAAGTCAAAACATCAACGTCATGTTAAAATCAACACTCTTAACCGTTGCGTGTTTCATAAATCATCTCCATTTCAACCAAATTTTAAATCTAATCCAACATTTCAGCTGACCACAGAAAAAAAAACACCTCCCAACATAATAGCGTGTTGCGTGTGCTGCAACTCGTGTGTCAGAATTTATTCTCTAATATGACATTTTGTATTGAAAATAAAACAAATCCCCAATTATATAACAAAGAGATGAATACATTATTTCACAGAGATCACACTTTGTAGGTTTTATTAAAAACTCGCATCTGAAAAACGATTCTGCGTCGCGTCGTCCCACAAATTATAACAAATCGCGTGCATCTGCAAACAATTACACTCCAACAAAACAATCTGCTCTTAAATATTTCATCAACCTCATCTCAATCTTATGTTTGTAAACTGATTCTCATGTCTCAGAGCAGACCACAAAATTAGTTACACAGACACCAATTCTTCCAAGTCGCATAACACGCGCCAGCCAGCCTTAACGAAGTTCCATTATAAAGCCTCCTATCCTATATCCATGAATACACAATTGCTTCCCAGCCTACATTCAAACTCACAGCACAAATCTTAAGTGTGACCAATTTTTGCATTTCCTCTTCCATTCCTCTGTGATATTTTTTTTCTTTTTTTTTTCACTGATTAATGTAAAATTAAATTAATCAAGTCTTTGTGGTCGTCCTCGTCATACAAAAGGCTTTAACATGCATTCTTTGCAGGTCTTGATGAGTAATGAGTCGGCAGAGCGTGCGGCCAGGCTTGGCCTATAGTTCTGGTTTATGGTGTGTTGTGTGTTGGCTGGTGGTGGTGTGGTGAGTTCTTACAAATTTCTTGCAAATGTCAGAAATTTATATACAAAATAGAAAAAAAAAACAACACCAACTTGCGTAGGATGCTGCGAAAAAAATGAGGCAACCAAAAGACTTTTTTTAAAAGCATGTCGAGGTGCCACTGAAAAGGTAGCTCTGCTTCAGTGACCTAATGATGAATAAAAAAAATGTTGAACAACATTTTTTTGCCAGCAAATTGACAGCCAACGCTTATTTGATTAATTATTCGTTGTTGTTGTTTTTAACTTTGTTTTTTTTATTTTTGTGAGGATGAAACAATTTTATGAGAATTTTTTATTCATAATTTTAGTGGCAAACAAAATCTGGACTAAATGATGTTTAATGTCGCTTGGCAATATTGATTGGTTGTCATTTAAAGTGATTTTTTAAAATGAATTTATGAAGGTGTTCAATTTGTCGCATGCAAGCATTGTTTTTTTTTTTTTTTGCAGTTTTGTGATATCATTAAAAATGACAGGAAAATTTTCATTTATCCGGCAAGTGATGGAAAAAATGCATAATGTAGACTTTTAGTTGCATATTAAAGGCAATGATTTTTCTCAAAAACATTTATTTGGTCAATCTGTTCATAAAACTTATAATTGTGAGTTCCTAATGCCTTAGTTCAAAACCTCAATAGGTAAATGTCTGCTAATAAGTTTCTTCAGTTTTTTTTTTTTCTCTATTATTAGAGCAACCTACGATGGATGCAAATGTCACGTTTTACATAGAGGAAGTTTGTCGGATGAATTCGAAATCCAATATGGAGTCAGGCAGGGTTGCATACTGTCGCCAATACTTTTGCTGTTAGTGATAAGTGATGTGCTACGTGCAGCCCTGTTAAACGGAAATAGTTGAATTCAATGGAGCCTGACATCCCAACTAAAACATCTGGTCTACGTGGATGACGCAGGATCATGGACCTCCATCGAAACAAGGGTGGAAAGAGAAGCAGAAATCGTGGGGCTGAAAATTAAGACGGCAAAAACAAAAATGATCAGCCTCGGAAGTAACTAAACGTTCAAGTCAATATTTCTGGACAACCGGTAGAGAAAGTAGAAGACTTTCAATATCTTGGGAGTTTTGTCTCTACCAAAGGCGGAACTGAACAAGATGTCGACAGCCGTATCAAAAAAGGCAAAGGTTGCTTTCGGAACGCTGTCTAAAATATGGAGAAACAACGCTATAAGCTCAAAAACCAAGCTGAGACTGTTCCGCTCCAATGTTGAATCCGTGCTTCTGTATGGGTGCAGCACTTGGAAAATCTTAGCAACTGTCACAAGCAAGCTGCAATTGTTCGTGAATAAGTGTCTACGAAACATCTTAAGGATTTTTTGGCTCAACCGTATTTCCCATGAAGAACTTTGTAGAAGAACGGGTCAAGAATCCATTGACAGTACTATTCGCAGACGTAAGTGGCAGTGGATTGGTCATACGCTTCGAAAAGGCAACGATTGCATTGCTGGCCAAGCGATGCAATGGAACCCACTCACACATGCAGGTAGAGGGTCGGGTCGGCCGAGAAGCACATGGCGCAGGACAGTCGAAAGTGAATCTGCACAGCTGGGGAAGAGTTGGAGAGAACTACGTTAGGAGTAGTGGAGACCCTATGTCCCTTAAAGGGATCACAACAGACTTTTTAAGGTCTGAGGACCTAACATATGTATATTCTGGCACACCCAATTTACAATGACGTGTAATTGAAGGTAGTTCAAAAGTAAGTCATAATTAATTGAAACTTAGCAATGGTTTTTTTTTCTGTTACTTCAAAAAACAAAAAAAATAGTTTTCAAATTAAGAAGGTAGCAACAGAAGAACATGTTGATAAAGAATGACTCCTGACGTATGAACGATAGGACATCACACTACTTTTTCCATATCAAATTTGTAAAAAAATTCTGTTCTTTTTTTTATATTGAATTATAAGTTGCCTAACTCACTTTATCCAGGAGGTGCTACTGAATGCACAAGTATGTGACCCTATTTTCATTTATTTGTTCATTTCAATTCATGCATTGGCAGCTCATTTTGCTTTTATTGTATAGGTATTTTCAAACAAAATTCAAAATAGAAATAAAAAATATATTAGCAGCAGTACACTGTGTCGTATACGTAACATGATTTTAATAAAACAATGTTTTTTTTTTCTATCAAATGCAATAAATAGATACAGGAACACACGTTATATTTTTATACTTGTGAAGGTATGTAAATACATAATATACAATGAAAAACAAAACAATTTAATTTGATGTATATCTCGTAGAAGATTAATGTATCATTAGAAACATTAAAATGTATGAAAGGATGACGCATCTCTTGAGTAGTATTTTTTTTTTATTTTATTTTAATTTATTTTTACACAATATTAGTTTTGCAAAAACTAAGTATTCATTATCAAGCATGACAGTTTTTTTATTTCAAAATAAAGCGAATCTCTTTTTTTTTTTTTTTTTTTTTTTAAATTCATTTTTATTTTTCTTCAACTTAAAACTATCTTAAAGCTAGACAAAAATTCATAAAAACTAGCCTACTTATCCATAACTTATATCTAACTTACTGGCCCTATACGGGCGCTCTAAATTATTCCAATATCTTAATACTAATGCCTTTCGGCCTTAAAAACTATTTTGTAAATAATATTTCATGGTTTTATTTTTCACCAAGAAATAATGACAAAAAACTTGGTATAAATATCTTTTTTTTTTTTTTTATATAAAACTTAAAACTAATTAAAACTACTTAAAACTACTTAACAACTAGAACAGCCACAGCAAGCATTTTATTTGATTTTATATTTTTTTTTTTTTTATTTTTGTGCCACCATAACTGCCCTACTTAAAACTAACACCAAAAACTATGTAAGTCGGCCATGACATACCAAAGCAACTACCACATTATTCTTTTAATTTAAGCATTATTTAACCACCACCAAGCGAATCTCTATTTTGTTGTATACACACATTTGGTATTGCTGAAACTATTTAAAGCAGAAAGTAGTCGTAGTTTAGTAGATCTACACTCATATTAAAAATTGGTCAAACATGAAAACATGGTCTTGTGGCGCAATGGATAACGCGTCTGACTACGGATCAGAAGATTCCAGGTTCGACTCCTGGCAAGATCGAGATACTTTTTTTTTATTTATTAAAAAAAAACGCATTATTACTTTACTTTATTTATTTGTATGAAATGCAATTATTTGCTTATTTTTCATACACATATACACAATCTTATCAAAAATTGTTGATTGGGAGTTTTGGGCAGTTTTCTTTGTAAGAGGTATGAATAATTGTACATAAATGTGTGGACAATTGTGGCATTTTCCTCGATGTTTTTTTCTGTAATATATCATTTAAAGTCTTTGTTTTTAATTTAATCAACAAACTTTTTATAGCATTGTTTGAGAGAACAGACACATCTTGAAATTGAGCTAAAAATATTATCAAAATTATCAAATTTTTCATTAAATTTTGTAATTTCATAGCATTCATTCAAAAACATATTTTCACTTAACGTAATCTGTGGCAATGTTTAATAAAATAAGTGTCCAATATTGTTATGCAGAATTATAGACCAACATTTTATCAAATAGAATTTGTTCAATTTAATAAAATCCTGCAACTAAAATTCAAGTACCAGATTTTAATATCCATCCAATGAAATAATTTTTTTTTTTTTTAATTTTTCTCTGTAAAATCTGTAAATGTGCACTATTATGTTTAAAAATATTCATTGCCTATCAAAAATACTTGAACCAACAATATTGTAGTACATCATTTTATAAAATTCAAACAAATTTCATACCATATTGCAAAAAGAATAAGAAAACAAAAATTTATTTTGTTCTTAATCACCTTTAACTCATTATTTTTATGTGTGATTGTATACAAAAAATTAGACTATGTTGTAGCCTAATATTTCATCTAAATTTAGACAAGAAACAACAAGATTAAAAATTTTATAAGCGAACCATCTTGAATCCATTTGTTAGCCAACGGTACCGTTCTCCAATGGTGGCTGGTCGAGTCCCACGACAAAAGCAGACAATTTTGTTGAATTTTGCTGAATTTTGGATAAAACTCAAATTAAAGGTAATTTTATCGTGATGCTCAATAAAGTTGAATCATAGTTTTATGAGACTTATATAAATAACAATTAAGCACCGCGTAAACAAAACTATTTTTACCGTTATGACGGCTCACACACAGTAGAAAATTTTCGAATTTTGTACAAAAATGCATTTACCAAATATCTAATGGCTGTGTAAATTTCAAGTTTAAAAATATAAAAATAAAAAAATATAAAAATTAAATACAGTTGGAAACGGTCAAAAAAATTGGACTGAATAATCTTGCTTTTAGTGTTATTCATTGAAAAAAATGTTTAAAAACCTAATTTTTTCACACGTTTATAGATAACACATAAGCCTAAAAGCGATTTCGACAAAATATTTTTTCAGTTATTCCCTGATTTTTTAAAATCAATTAAAGCACCCACATAAACTTTCAAAAACGTATTTGTTCTTTAAAACTCATAAAAACCGTTATGGAGCATTTTATATGAAATCCGTTTTAGACGCATATTTTTTTTTTTTTTATTACATTTTAATGTGCATGATTAGTGTTTCAAGAAGTAGTCAACTGTATTCATAATTATAGCATTTTCAAACGTTTTAAAAAAATATTTGATATTGGAAAATAATTTTTAACTTGAAAAATTGAATTTTTAGAACTTTTTTCTTGATGAAAACTCATCATTATTTCAATTTATCTATTCAATTAATTTCAATTATTTCATGATTGTTACTCTTATACTTTTCGAGATGTACAAAAACAATGTTTGTCTTTTGCCCCATTTTACCCTAACTTGCCGGTTGAATTTCGAAAAATCCCGTCGTATTAGAACCTTACATTATACTACCTATCTTTTGGTGTATTCAGTTTTTTTTTCTATCATTTATAGTGTAGAAAATAAATCAGTCAGACTATAAATAACAATGGCTGACATCTGTAATTTAATAAATTTATTGTGTTTTACACAAAATGCAAAATAAAAAAAAAAAAAGCAAACCCAGTATAAATTGTAAGTGTGTGTTTACTCTTTGCTTACTTATGGTGTCTGTGTCTGTGTGGAAAAAACAGTAATAATGGGCTGAAAAATCTATGTGTTATTACTGGTTTAATATTTTTATAATCGCCAGGAAAGACTATATAACTTCAAAAAGAAACAATTTTGACTTATGTACATATTAATTCTGAAATAATCATTTAAATAAAAAAAAAAAATATGAAGTAAACAAAATATCAATCGAATGGTTTTCGGTCCTTTTTTATGTTAGGTTAAAATTAGTGAAGGAGTCCAGTATAGCTGAGAAAACATATTGCTTAAATGTTCAAATTAAAAAAAAAATAATAATTCATAGTTTTTTCTTGAATTGATGAATTAATTTTTAATTTTATAAATGACAACTTTGAAATTGTCATAATCTGAAGTGTCAGTGCTGCCAAATGAATTAAACTATTTCAATTAGTTGTGATGTTCGTTTTTTGTAACATTTTGTCTATCGCGTGCAAAAAAAACACACATATTGTTTCAAAACCAGAAAAAGATATTTCAATTACATATGTAGGAGCTTCAATGTAAATACTATCGAATTACAGTTTTTGTGAAAATAAAATTTCACAAGCACTAAAAATGTTTTGTATTTATAGTCTCAAACTTAAAGTTACTGTTAAACTTACTCAAGTAATCTTCTTAAACTATTTTGTGCTCCAAAAGAGATTTTGAAGTCATGTATGGTTATCAAATACAACTATAGTGGCAAGCAATTGAGAGCTAAAAATGTTGTGTTTTCAGTGTTCGTTTTGTTGGTACAAATGTTTTGGGTGAAAAAATGGTCTGAGGTTGTTCCTTTAAATAAAAGTGTCCATAAGCACTTCATACAATATTTGCTTCATAGATTCC
Organism: Meliscaeva auricollis; assembly: GCA_948107695.1. Taxonomy (NCBI): domain Eukaryota; kingdom Metazoa; phylum Arthropoda; class Insecta; order Diptera; family Syrphidae; genus Meliscaeva; species Meliscaeva auricollis. The sequence continues at coordinate 25,640,342 of OX403619.1, read as the reverse complement.
GTATCTCCTTGATTCAATACCCACTTCTGACATTTCATTGACTATAAGTAGGTACAGTACTTTTCTTAAAACCAAAACTTTGTAATCAATCAAAACTCTCGTAAAAGCATAAGCACTATAATAATAAAAAATTCACAGTGTCTCTTTGACATGAAATAATTTTCAAATAAGGTCATGGTTGGCTTACAAAAAATGTACTTGTTTCGCATAGACGATATCAATTTTTATTTATTTCTCAGTCTCAATCCTCATGTGTGTGCTTTTATTTATATTTTGTACGGAACTAAGTCAAAAGAACCTTTCAGACTGTACTTAAGCCTATTGTGGGGAATTGTGCTTCATAAAAGTTCATTGTATCTTTGAGTGGATTTATTTTCTGTTTTTGACAAAGGATTGGATGCTGCTGCTATAACGAAGTTGCACCCATTTGCAAGTAGTCCCGATAGACACAAAACTATATTCATGGTGAAAGAAAAGAATGGGATCAAAACAACGCCACAGACTATAATAATGAAACGACTTGAACTCTCTTTTTTTCTTTCTCTCTCTCTCTCTCTCTCTCTCTCTCTCTCCCTCACTCTTTCTATGAATGCAGTGTATATGTATGTATTGTGTATGGAAAAAAGAAAAGCAGCATCATCATCCTTTATCAAAGGACTATAGAGGTCCTTAAGCAAAAACAAAGAAAACTATATGGAAATGCACTGCAAAGCCGGTCTTATATCGTGTTGCTGTTCTGATGATGCATGATGCCTTGACTATACTATGATGTTGGCGACAACCAACAACAGTATGATGCATGGCGGCAATGACTGTGTCCGGGGAATGACAAATAAAAAAAAAACTGGTGATATGAAATTGGAGCAAATATTAACTTAAGAAACCAGGCAACGCAATGTTTTTTTTGTAGCTTTACAAGTTCGTTTTGTCTTTTGCTTTATTTGGTTGGAGATTTGCTTTGAATATGGAACGATTCTCCATCGAGGATGTTTTGTCATTTAAAGAATGAAAATTTTAAGTATAATTTTCAGGGTTTATTTTCATACTTTTTGGGTTTTACATTAATTTATTTAATAAAAGCTGAACTCAATTAAATTAAATTGCTTAAAGGGGCATCCAAATGGGGATCATGACCACGTTATCTAGAATGACCTAAATCTCGAATGAACAAACTTTGGACAAAATTTAAAATTTATTTTGAATACAAAAATCTAGAATGAAAAAATTGTGACTGGTTTAAAAATAGTTTTCCAGATGGAATGATGTTAGAAATCAAAAATTCAAATTAAATTTGGATGAATTAAATTAATAATTTTCCCATAATAAATTGTAAAAATAAAAAAACATGTAATAAAACAAATACAAAATTTATTTCATTCACTCAGTTTTCTTTTTCGAAACCTTAAATTCAAAAGCGGTTAAATTATAATCCTTGGAAGAGAAACAAGATTTTTATTTTATTTAGAAAAATATGCATTAAAATCGCGTTTAACTTCCTCAGGTAGTGGAAATAGATATGTCTGCTTTATATGATACATACAAATTCCTAGTTTCTGACAAATTCTAAATATAAAAAGCATTGTTTCATTTTAAGTAAAAAAGCTGCATTGATTGTGTCTGAAAAAAAAAATTACAAAAAGTTACGTATACGCCATAGTATAAAAAATCATGAATCATAAAATGAAAAAACCTTACTTTAGCTAATTAAAAAAAAAAAAAAAACAATTAGAACAAGTTATTAGTTATTTAGTTAAGAATTCAGTTCAGTCTTTTATTTAACAACAAATACTAATATTTAAAACGTTAAGAATACAAAATGTCTTTCAAAAACACCAACTTTTTTCATGTTTTGTTCACATATGTAAGAGGAATCTTTGTTAAAAGTTTTCAAACACAAAACTTTGCCTATTTGGCCTATGAAAACTTTTTTAAGGACAAAAAGAACTTTCACGTTAACTGGACATAAGGGAAGAGTATACTATTTGGTAGCTATCATTTTTATTTTCAAAAACAGCCTTCCTTTTTTTATAATAATTCCACCAATATGGCCTTCTAGAAAATTAGTTTTTGCAGAAGTTTTAGCAGTATTTTGAGCAGGGGTTGAGTTAATATTTCTGTTGCTTTTTGAAATGCGATGGCATCACCATCATCGAAATTATTTACAACAATTTTGAAATTTTCAAAATGTTTTGCATATTGCATAGCAATTGCTTTTCCATCTAGTTAATATGAGGGTTTAAGGGAAATTTCTCCTTAAAAAAATCAATTTGCCTTGGTGACTTTTAAAACTAAAACATTTTACAAAAAACATGAAAATATGCACTTAAAATATGTATGAAATTATTATGAAAATATGCATTTATTATAAAAATATGATTTATTGTGAAAATTGTTTGATTCGTAAAGACAATTTAGTCTTAAAGGCTTCTAAATGTATAGCGAGACTAAAAATACATTTGCATAGAAATCCCAGTCATACTCATAAGCACCATATGAAATGTAAAACTGGATACAAAATTTCCTTTTGTAAATAGAATTGAAAAAAAAAAAACACACATATTTGAAACGAGTTTTTCTTTTTTTCATTTCGTTCCACAAAATCTACATGTGGTAACCCTTAGCCTGATAAAATTTTAAAAACGAAAAATAGACATTAGCTACTTTTTATAAGTTTCTTAAACCCAATTTAGGGGCATATAGGAACAAAAGGTGACATTTACATTCTTCCATTTTTCTCAGAAATTGAGCAAAAAAGAAATTCAGAGGCCTATGTAATTTTTATTTGCTCTATAGGGCAAGTATTGTTTTCGTTTGAAAACAAAATTGAGGTGTTAATCAAAACCAACACTACGATGATGAAGAATTTCAAAAAAGTGCTTTCGTCATGCCTTCCATCGGTCTGTTCTTCTGTTCGTTGGAGAACCGCAGCCTAAACGACGGATTTGCTTGAAATTTTGTACATGTTACTTTTTGAGATTTCCAAGGTTGTCTTTTTTTTTTTGTTGCTTATCAATATCTCGATTAGAACGAAAACTTCCCATATATCGTTTTTGAATTATTAGTTTTTTTCTCGAAAACGGCTCAAACGATTTCGAATAAACGTGGCGTACGTTATGTTATGAGTGATCGTAACAATACTGCATTTTTGGTTTTTCTCAAAAAAATCAAAGAACGGAAATATGGTTAAAATTTGCGAAATTTTGGTAGGTATAATTTTTAGTAATCTCCTTATTTTTTCTTAAACTGTTTACTGTATATATAAGCATTGTTTAAAATATCAATAAAAGAAATAGTTTTCTGGTTATCAAAAAACATATAATTTGATCTTATATTTAACTCCGTTGTATTTCAACAATTTTTTTTGCGATATGGGTACCATATATAAAGTAATGCATTCGTACAAAAAAAAAAAGTTGAGATAACAATCAATCATGACATTACGATGATAGAGAATGAGAAAAAATGAGTCCGACAATTCTCTCTGTCTGTCTGTCTGTATGTATCCAAGACCACAGCCCTAACGGATGGGTCGATTTACTTCAAACTCAGTATGTGGCGTTTTTTGCAGAATATCCCCAGACGTTTTTTTGAATTTTTTTTGGACTCCAAATAACGGTACCTGTCATATACCGGTTTTAGAAAAACTCATAAAAAAATCATGGTTTATTCTTTGGGTAAGGTCTATCTTTTAATGAGAACCATTTTTTCAAAAACCGTTATTAACGGTACCTGCCATAGAACCGTTTTTTTAAATTCTGATTTTCTTTTTTATGACTCAATCAATATCAACCATTTTTCTTACATGGATGCTTTCAAGTTGCCGTAATAATATTTAGTAAAGAAAATTTCGAAAATTATTTTTTTGGATTTTTAACAAAAGTTTGAAATCTTTTTTTTGAAAAATCATTTTTTCGAAAACTATTTAATATTTTTTTTGTTCAAAATTTAGTTTTTAGATGTTGATACATAATATCTTAAAAATGGCGTACCCATTTTTTTTTTTTTATAAAAGTCCTTGCAAAATTTTATATGGAAAAAATAGTTTTTTTTTTTTAAAAACGGCTCTAACGATTTTCGAATTTTTTTTTCTAAAAATGTATCATTATAGAAGAAATCAAATTGCATTTATTTATTTTGAGGTTAAATTCATTTAAGAGGCTGTTTTAGTCATTTGAAAATCCAATTTTATGCTTTTTTAATTGTTTTTTTTTTAAACTGCATTTACAAATTTTCAAGAGCAAGTACGTGCTACCCAGTCGTGCATTTTTCTGCTTCAAGTTATCTTTTAAGGAAATTCCCCGTCCCATCTGAACGGGTTGTTTTCCTTTACCAGACCTGGTATATTTTTGGCATAGTTTTTCTTACAAAACTTTACCAATTTTTTTTTAATTCAAAAAAATATTTGCTTACAAAAATCTTATTGTTAAGTTGAGAAAAAAAAAATACGATAAGAACAGAAATTTTTAACTGGTAACTGTTAAAGGTTTTTTTGAATACTAAGTTGTTCTGCGATTCTGCTATATTTTAAGCTTTAGTCAATCCACTATAAGATAATGAAATTCATGCTTTGTGTGCATATTTTGGCGCAAGGAAAATATTCATCAGTCTTAAAACTTTTTGGTAACACGCAAGGGCGATCTATTTCAGTTGCACCATTTTCTTACGATACGTATAAGAATACGTAGTTTTTGAGGTAGGAACCAGAATATACTGTTGATTACATAGTGAACTGTTGAAATACCCTTAAAAAAATATTATTCTCTTTTCCAAAACTGAAAGAATACGACTTTCTAATTCAGGGTGCACTTTGTAGTATTGCGTTTTTCTCGCAATGGTTTTGAATGGATTTATGACATTTTTCCCCTGGAGCTTTTCCAATACTTTTTTATTTTTTTCAATATTAAATTTTTTCACTGATTGCTAAAAACTATCAAAAATCACTAAAAAAAATCCATAAAAATGGTGCTAGTGCAAAAAAATTAATTTAAGTTGCTTACTCACTTTTCAGAGTATTTCATTGTGTTGTATGCCAGTGTCGGCAAATGATAAACGAATTGGAGCGCCTCTTTATTTTTCTAAAGTGCTTAGAAAAATTTAAAAAAAATGCCCGAAATCTAAAATCCATCAAGTTGAAAAAGAATTATATTTTGGAGTGGCGTTTGAGATTTCACTTTAAGGTTAATTCTAATATTAATTAAAGAAGGTATCTAATTTCAAAGGCAGTTTTTTTTTCTTCTATAAAATATACAAATCACAAATCACAACTCCAACCCCACACTCATAAGTCATAACAATCAACTAGCACCTTCATTCCCCCATCGAGAGCTTTTAGATTAAATCCGATCATCTAGAAATCTTATGAAGTTAATTTATCAGAAGTTAAGCAGTTTATCTATGCAAAAGGTTCCGGGACACGAATCCGTGCTCTTTGAATTATTATTATCAACAAAGTTTCTTGAGGTTTGTATACAGAGACACAGACAAAAGATATTTGCTACTCGCTGTATGGAACGCGCAATAAAACACAAGCAAAACGGATGTGGCAAAGGAGAATATTATATTAATCCTCGACAAGATTCTCTCAGAGTTTATGTGTTTTATATATCTAAAATGCAACCGGGAGCTACGATTTGGGTTAATGGCTTCAAACGGGACTTAGTGGTTGTGTTTGGAATATTTGTGTCGGGAATATTATAGCAAAAGCAGACCGACCAGCACCCGACACCCGACACCCGACACACTGCTGGGGATGATGTTTCAAAAAGATGAATTGATGATGGCGCGTATATATAGCGGTTATAGACATGACGATGAGGTTTTTAGGATTCGGGGGATGGTTGGGGTTTTTTTTTTTTTTTTGTTGTTGTTGCGGGTGGAGAGGATGGAGAATGGCATCCATAAACTTTGTATTTATCTTTAATTATTTCTATAATCATAACGAAGGCGGTTCTGGAATGGAAATGCTGTGATATCAATTTAAAAGCGTTGATGCCATCAGAGAATTAGGAAAAACCCTTCCGCACGTAAAATGCTTTGGGAAGAAATTTTATCTCAAGCAATAATACTTTTAATTGGGCCAAGGATCTTGGGTCTTCGTTGCTCGTAGATATATATGTGTGTGTGTTATGGTAGTTGGCATGGAAGATGATAAGATTTGAAAGGAATCTCTTGGTTTTAGCTGGTGTTGGGAAGAATCCCCAAAGTTTATGTATATGTTTCTTCTATAAACCAACGTAGATTTTAACATTGGATTTGTATTTTATTTTTTATTTTTTTTTTTTTGTTCCATCAGAGGGGAGAACTGTGAAATAGAAATTATGTCACGTTTCAAGGTCTTTTTTTGCCTTTTTATGTCGTATGTTGAATTCCATGCGATAAAAACGATACACTCTTGCATGGAGTTCACAACTAAGGCCTTAGATTTTAGAAAGATACTCTATGAGTAAAGAAGGCAGAAGTAAGGATGAATGGATTAAAGGTGTTACCTATTAATTTACTGAAAATACTCGAGCAAATATGGGTGAAACAGGGTTTTCAAGTAGGTTGTTAAGAAAATACACATTGCTTCGTTTGTTTTGAGAATTTCTGATATAATGTATACCTATACCCCTTGCAATGTGCCTATACGTAACTAAAGTTGGATAATTAATTTTAATTTTCAAGAATATAGCTTTGCATATTTGGGGCGGCAATTAATTAAAGCGATTTTGTTAATTCAAATGTATAATGAGGTAAAGCGGGTTATAAGGTTAGGAATAGCTTAAAAAAAATACTACGTGTTTTATAAAATTGTGACGTAGAAAGTGGAGAAAATATTTGCGAAGCCTATGTAATACGTTGACCAAGTTAAAACGAATTCTTATTTGACGGAAGAAATATTTTTCAAAGTTTCCAGCCTTCTTGATGTTTAAAAACGACAAGATAATGTTTAGACCTTAAGAATATTATGAGGTATAAGAGAAACAAAGTCGATATAATTTGATTTTGAATTAAAGGAGTTATAAAGGGTTTTCCAATAAGAGTTGTTATTTTGAATAGCCCGCTATTTCGGTAGCTGTCACTTTTGAAGCTGTCATTTTTTGACATTTGACAAGTAGAAACTACGTTATTAATAAAAATGGAACGATACACGCTTCAACAACGCATTCAAATTATTAAAATTCACTACAAAAATGGTGAAAATTTGGCAGAGACGGTTCGTAAAACTAAAACATTTTTGGGTCGTCGTGAAGCACCTTGTCGGACCGCAATACAGAAATTGGTGGACAAATTCGAGCTGTTGGGACAAGTTAGTGATGTGAAAAATAAAACCCGTGCACGTCGCTCAAGAACAACTGAGAATATTGCTGTTGTAGACCAAAGTGTTGAAGAAAACCCAGGTTTGTCCATTCCTCGTCGTTCTTTGGAATTAGGCATTCCACAAACGTCATTACACCGTATTTTGCATAAAGACTTGGGTCTTAAGGCTTATAAAGTTCAGTTAACACAAGAACTCAAGCCGGCTGATCATCAACAATGTCGTGTCTTTGCTGATTGAGTCCTTGAAATGCATGAAAATGAACCGGAATTTCATCGAAAAATCATCTTGACTGATGAGGCCCATTTCCACCTCGGAGGCTACGTCAACAAGCAAAACTGTCGCATTTGGGGCTCGGAAAACCCAAGAGTTATTGTTGAAAAGCCTCTCCATCCTCAACGCGTGACTGTTTGGTGCGGTTTATGGTCCCGCGGGGTCATTGGACCTTACTTTTTCGAAAATGAGGCTGGAGCAACAGTTACGGTCAATGGATTGCGCTATCGAGAGATGATTAATGATTTTTTATGGCCTGAATTGGATGGTATTGATCTGGACAACGTTTACTTTCAACAAGACGGCGCTACGTGCCACACAAGCAATGAAACCATCGATCTTTTACGGGAAATGTTTCCGGACCGTGTTATCTCTCGAAGAGGTGATCACAATTGGCCACCGAGATCTTGTGATTTAACACCTTGCGACTTCTTCCTTTGGGGCCACGTTAAGATAAGGTCTACGCCAACAGCTCAGCGTCGATTCAAGACCTCAAAGATGAAATTCGTGAGGCTCTCGAGGACATAGGGCAGCCACTTTGCGATTTGGTTATGGAAAATTTCATGAAAAGGATATGGTCCTGTAAGCGTGGTCTTGGCGGCCATTTGGCTGATGTTGTGTTCCATTATTAACGGCATACCTTCTTCTTTATAATGAAATAAACATCCGATCATTGTCTCCAAAAATGCCATTTTTCTTTGAATATCAAAATAACACCTCTTATTGGAAAACCCTTTATTATGAAAATGAGTAATTTTTGTTCCATAAGGGCTGTGAGTGCAGAAGTGCATTTTTTTAAACGCATCTGTTAAAATGCTACAAACCTACAAAATAATTCGAAAATCTGTTCATTATTACAGTGGTTGCAAAGGTCCAAAGCTTTAATTTTAGTTTTTTTGGTGAGTTTTGAATAATTCGGTCAATACTTTTATTTGTTAAGGCTAATTAAACAAAACTAGAAAATATCATCCCTACGCGATTGTAGTTTGAATCAAATACTTAAAAATGAAATTAGAAAACAAAGCTATCAAACACATATGTATTTTGTTATTAATTAATATTTTAAATAACAAGGGTCTGCAAAAATAAAGTTTTTCTTGTCCTTCATATAATTTTTTTGAAATTATGTAAGATTGGACTTTTCTGAATCAAAATCTGGTTTCAGAAAAATTCTATCACGTACATTTTTTTTTTAAATTAATAAAATGTTGAATTTCTTAGATTCGGTTGACCTGATATAATATTCAAAACTATTGAGCCGATTAGGCTTACATTTGGAGAACTTATTTCACATAGCATAAGACCTGAAACCAGGTTTCTTTTTATTCATTCATTCATAGCCATAGTTTTGAAAATGTACACTGCAAAATAACCTCGAATTCAGAGGATAGTATGGAATTTCTATACTCTTGATACTTTGTTATTATGGTGTACAGAAGGCATTACTAAGAGGAAAATTAATATAGAAGGATATTTTATGCTTTTCAAAAGGACTGATTCTAGAAGTCGTACAAAAAATTGTTCGAGGTGTATACTTGGTAATTTTGTCTATATATTTGTTTAACATAAACGGTTCTAGCGATAAATGTTCATATTTTAGGTTATGCATCAAAAACTATAAAAAATTTGTTTGTAGTTTTTCAATGATTTCTCCTTTTTCCCGTGATAAATTTTGATAGATAACTTCTGATTCGTGCACAGCACCTAAACAGCATAAAGCAAGGAATTGAAAATTATTACTTCACAACTTTCCACCTCTAAGAATGCTTTAAATGGATTAAAGAGAGTAGAGTATTTTGGACAAATCATACATTTTACTTTGTAATATCTTTGCGACGTAAGCGAATTTTTAAATAATTTAAAATGATTTACCGCCGATTTCACCAAGTCCTTTTAAAAATTTAACAGGCTTTTAAACCTTAAAATGACGTTTGTTCCATACAAAAAATGTCATTTTTAAATTTAAAAGCCTTTTAAATGTTCTTGCAATCGGCCATTAGATAGATAAAATGCACTTTATTCACATAAATTTATAGTTTTGTAATAAAGTATTTACCAGTATAGAAATTTGGAGTTTAATGTACAAACAAAACTAGTTTTTGACATATTCGTAAATTAGCATATCTCGAAAACGTCCCTTAAACAAACATACATACCCCACTGTTTATACCAATTTATTCTTTCAGATTTTTGGTGGGTAATAATTCCAGAAGAACGAGTAAAATTAAGGTGTAAGCCTTTTTAAAATAATGGTACATTATTAAAATTTGGTTACGAGAATCCAGGACCAGAAGAATCCATTCAAATATTTTTGGTGAAAGGGTGACATTTTATTTAAGTGTTAAATTGATTAATTTAGATTAACATTTCTAGGAACTACATTATCAAGTCAAAATCCGTCAATTTGACGTTTAAATAAAATGTCTATGGCAATTACCGAAATTTCCCAAGAGTCAGTGAAAAGGGGAAAAATACCCTTTCAGTCATAATACGCATTTGGTCTTATACGATCGGATTATTTTAAAGAATTATTATTATCAATCGTACATTTTTTTAACAGGGTGTTTTGGTACTTGTTGCACAAAAACGTTACCACTAAAAAAACACCCTTTCACCAGAATATTTAAATGTACTTTTTTAGTCCTGGATTCTCATGACAATTGAAAGCTTAAAATTTGCGATAAGTTTAAAGTGAAAAATCAAAAGAGTCTACAAAAATATCTTGGGTAGAAGGACATTTTTTTAGGGTAAGGACACATGGTAGGTGCACATGGTTTTCAAGTGTTTTTCTTTTTAATGCTGAATCTGATGATCAAAACTAATAAGTTTACTCTATAAGAAGTTGGTCTAAAGCAGGTCTTTATTTTTACTACAACAAGTAAAATGTTTCAATTGACATTTAAATCAAGACCTTAAAATTATATTGGTTAAAAGGGTGTTTTTTTTCGAGAAGGAGTGAATTTTTTCCCAAGAAACCAATGATATATCTGAATATTAATGGTATCTGCCTACAAAATGTATTATTACCGTTTCATTTGTCATGGGAGCCTATTACCTAGTGAGATCATAAATATTTTTTTAGTAAAAGGGTGTTGTTTTTGGTGGAGGCAATTTGCGAATTTAAATGCTTAACGTCTGTTAAAAAATTGTTACTGAATTGAAATCTACTAAAAATGTTACATTTGGAAGAGGAACCAAGAATTATTTTGGTTGAAAAGGGCTTTTTGTTGAGCTCTCTTTAGAGGGAATACTTATATCCAAGACTTTTTGTCCTACAGGAGAGCTGGATCTATCTCTCCACATTAATGTACAAGGGTCAATTTTCTAAAAATACAACTTTAAATGAAAATAAAATTATTTTTAATAACAACGGTAACACTTCCAATCAAGAAATAAGCTTACCTCCAATTTCTTGACAAAATTCTAAAATCAGTTTAAAACTATTATTTTTAGGTCTCAGTTTTTCGTAGGAAAAAAAAAATAAAAATGAAACAATTTGAGTTTTAATTTTTCTTACCCCAAAAAAGAATTGAAATATAAAGTTCACTTTTTGTTCTTGAATAAACTGTCCTTGCAAATTCTTCACAAAACCTAACAACCCTGGAATTAGCTTCTAACATCATTTTAAAGGACGGAACTTAAATCTAAGTATGATTCTTAAACGAACATAATTTATAATTATTATGTGAAGGCAGCTGTTCAGATTTATAGCACCTTAGCCCATTAAATTACTGATGTTTGATGAGATTTCGTTCTACTCATACTGCGAATGTAACGATTAAAAAATTAAATAAGCTTCCCGAATTCATCCGAAATATTAAAGCTTAATTTAGAAATTCAACATAATTTTCTCATCCGCTATTAAATGTCTAAATCCCTAAACATCAATAAAGTGTCGACAACAAAACAATTCTTCATTTTTGGCACCCCGTGTCGTCGCCCTCACCCATTAAGGCTTCTGTTAAAAGCCAAGTCCATCAGGGAGGAATGAATGAGAAAATTATCCCTCCCCCCCAACCCCCAAAATACGACTTCATTTGCATAACCGAAATCCATCTGCTGTCAAAGTGGCGAAAAAATAATATAAAACATACAATTCCACCTCCACCTCCACCATCAGCCATCATCTATACTTAACTTAGGCTAATGGCTTAATTTCAGTGTCTACAAAGACCCAATTCCTTTTTGCCACATTCACCAAGTAGTCAGTTGGCTGCTGCGTCGTTTGTCGTTATTCGTTCTTCAATGCTTCTCCACCCTCTTTCGAACCTAAACTATACAGCATTTCTGAATTTCTGACTTCTTGGCTTTTCATTTTGGGAAAGTCATCTTTTTGTATACATTGTGGCTATTTTTGCCTCCCATTGAATTGTGCCTCGCCATCACAACCCTCCAAATGTCAGTCAATTTTCTTGTTGTTGTCGTCGTTATATTGCCTCATCCATTGTTCTAATAAACAACATTTTCTGATGTCCAAATATAAAAAAAAAAAATAAGAAAAAGAAGAGACAACAACAAGGAAATCACAATTTCAAGCCCCCTTTTCACGCTGACAGCTGTCATAATTAATTTTGACATTTCAACATCCGCTGTCCATACATAATTACAATTTTTGTGTTTTTTTTTTTTTTCTTCTTTTGGGTTTTCAACAATTTAGTTTGACTAAAACAAAAAATTTTGCCGGTCATTTTCTTATTTTGAAGAAGTGAAGGTTTGTTCCAGGGGCGGATTTTCCATATTAAATTATTTTGTCGAAGGGCCCGGTGTTTGGTCAGACCATTTTTTAAATATTTTGAATTTCAAAAATACAAATCTTTGAATTATGTGTAGAAAATTTGTATTGCTGAGGCGGAAAACTAAAAATAGAGTATAAAGTTAAGTAGGGCATAATTGTGGGCCTTTCAATAAGTCTTCACCTATTGCGATCTTGAGTGACGTCGACAGTGTTAAAATTAAGTGCATTAATGCTGTATTTCGATTTTCATAATGCGACCCAGAGATCAAAGCCCTACAATTTTTCGATTGTGTTCCTAATGACAAGAATTTTTTTTGAGTGAGGCTCCTTGGCAAATAAAGTTCGACTCTGGACTTCTGTCCCATCCAATTATTGGCTATAATTATCATCATCTATACCCAAGAAAAAAAAAAAAAAACTCCGTTTTTGAATTTTTCATTTAATTTGAATGAATCCCCTTTGCCGCCCACTTTTCATGCCTCATGATGGTGGTCCATAATATCCGCTCAAAGCACTACCAATCTATCTATACCTACCTTTTTTTTGTTGTTGTTATTCGGCATAAGAAGGCCATCATGAAAATGGTAGAGATGCCAAAAGTCGTTAGTTAATTAAAAATTTGTGTATGAAACGTAGAAGAAGACGAAGAAACAATAATAATTTTTTTCCCAACAACAAAAATAAAAATAAAATATGAAAAACAAAAATTCTAAGAGATACGCCAAGTAACTAACCTAGCTCCGGGGCTTAGCACATAGTAGTCTTTAAGTCTCAATGCGGCTTCAGAGAGAGGAGATAGGGCTAATATGGTTATTAATTAGACTAATAATCTTAGACGAAGGTGGAGAGAGAGAGATTCCAAAACCATCTTGAATAATTATATTTATTTATTTTTTTTTTTTTTTTTTGAAAGGGTAATTAAATTATATTTTAGGTTGCTTCAACACTTTTAGGCTACTCCTTAGTGCGTATCTCCTATTCGGTAGGTATAAAAATATCTATGAAGACTAAAAATAGAGAAAATGGAAGATGATAGGCTCTGTCATCTGGGGGAATTTTAGATTAGAATAAAGTGAATTAAGGTTTGTTTGAGTTTGTTTTATTTGGGTTTTTATGGCAAAGGTAAGTCTATATATTCCTTGAGGCCTTGAGACAAGAATTATTATGAAAGTTTTGTTTAAAGGATTTTTTTTAATAAATTAATGGATAAATTTCGTAAAATGATTATAAAAGTAACGGGTGATTTTTTAGCTGGTTTGGTTTTGGCAACACTGGTTTTGACAGCTGAGTTTAGTACCTTGTGTCACTGTCAAACAGCTTCAGTTTGGTTTGCAATTTAACCATGGATCGTCTTACAAATGAACAGCGCTTGCAAATTATTGAATTTTACTATCAAAATTCGTGCTCGGTTCGAAATGTTCATCGCGCGCTGCTTCCATTTTATGGTCGGGATTCTCGACCTTTTGAGCAGTCTATTAGGAAGATTGTGACCAAATTTCGCACCAAATTTACTTTGTTGGACATTAAACCACCAACACGTTTACGTACTGTGCGTAGTGAAGAAAATATTGCGGCCGTATTAGCTAGTGTGACAGAAGACCGCGGAATGTCGATTCGGCGCCGTTCCCAGCAGTTAGGCCTTTGTTACAGCACTACGTGGAAAATTTTGCGGAAGGATTTGGGCGTAAAGCCTTTTAAGATACAGCTGGTGCAAGAACTAAAGCCAGCCGACCCACCACAACACCGAATTATTGGTGAATGGGCTCTTGGAAAGCTGGCCGAGGATCCGCTTTTTTATCGAAAAATTGTGTTCAGCGATGAGGCTCATTTTTGGTTGAATGGGTACGTAAATAAGCAAAATTGCCGCATTTGGAGTGAAGATCAGCCAGAAGCATTGCAACAGCTACCAATGCATCCCGAAAAAGCCACTGTTTGATGCGGTTTAGGGGCCGGCGGCATTATTGGGCCATATTTCTTCAAAGATGATGCGAATCGCAGCGTTACTGTCAATGGTGAACGCTACAGAGCGATGATAACAAACTTTTTTTTGCCCGAAATGGAAGTTCTTGACTTGCATGATATGTGGTTTCAACAAGACGGTGCCACATGACACACAGCACGCGAAACAATGGCGCAATTGCGAGGCGAGTTTGGTGAACAGTTAATTTCACGTTTCGGGCCGGTCAATTGGCCGCCTAGATCGTGCGATTTGACACCATTAGATTATTTTTTGTGGGGGTATGTCAAAGCTAATGTCTATAGGGACAAGCCCGCTTCGATTGACGCACTGGAAGCCAACATCCATGTGAGATCATTCGTGAGATACCGGCCGATATGTGTGAAAGAGTATGCCAAAATTGGACTCAGCGGATGGGCTACCTGAGACGCAGCCGCGGTCAACATTTGCATGAAATTATCTTTAAACATTAAATTGCAAGGTTCAAACTATCGATTCAAATAAATATTTCATTCATTTTTTTCGAATTTTTTGTGTTTTTTTTTTCAAAAAAGTTCTAAACCTCTTAAAAAATCACCCTTTATTTTTATTGAAGGTTTTTTAGAAGGATTTTGTCCAAGAATTTTTGAATGAAAGTGTGAATAAGGCAGCTATTGTGATATCCAAGGCCTCTCATAAATATCCTCTTCGGAAAAGTCGAGGATGTATCAGATTAGCAAGGAAGCATTTTAACTGCAGATCAATAGAAAAACGGAAGGGCGATTTAGACTGTTATTATATTTTTTTACAGAATGGTCAAAAAGTAAAGCAGTATCAGAGCAGCTTGACAAATCTTAATGATGCCTCAGGAGGCAGTTTATTTGAGGCACAACACCAATAATATACGTCTATTAGACTATAAGCCCACAGCAGATTTTGGATGTGTCGTTTGATTGCATTATGTTTGTATAAAATGCGTCAAGTTCTTTAAGTCCTTAGGTGTGGTTTTTGGAAGATAAAGTGAAATAACATTGCAGATTTTTAAAAAAAAATTATAATACCAACAAAACTTGTTGTGAGATAGATCCTGCTTGTAACTTACCAAAAGTTTGTTTAAATATTACTTCTAAGGTTAATTTTGGCTCAAATTTGTTTGGAATTATCAAAACCTTTAAAAATGAGTACATTTTTTTTTTAATTGTAAAGCATTTTGTTTTATGAATTTTAATTGTAATTTATTACAGTCACTACAGTGAAATATTTAATTTGGAAGCTTGGAACGGCTCCAATTTTGTTGATTTTTCCTTTCGATATTTTGTTTTGCATTAATATTCTTTTAAATCAGAAATGTTTTGGAGTGGTAACCTAATTATTTATATTGTTTAAATAATATTTATAGTATTTATGCAAAGTAATTTTTACAACATAGAACTGTGCGGTAGGGTCAGAACTATAGAAAACAAAATCGTATGGAGAGAAGATATCAATCATCTGGTTTTAAAAATTTTTAAAATAAAATTGAAAATAATTCAGCTCACAGTTCTCAGCTTGAAAATTATGTTTCGAAGACTTATTAGTTTTTTGATAAAAAGATTAAAGAATATATAGTTTTCTTCTGATCTTAAAATAAGGGGAGCGTATCGGAATCCCGTTTTTTTTAAATCCCGTTTTTTAAAAATCCCGAAAAAAAATGTTTAATACCCCATCTTCTAAAATACTGTTTTTTTTTTAAGATCTTGTCTTCCAATTTCCCACTTATTCAAAATCCCGATCTATTATAATCCCACTTTTTGAAAGTCCGTCAAATCCCGTTGTTTTTTTTTTACAAAAAATGGTTATCAAACTAAAACAAAAGATATGTTGCTATATTCGATTTGTTATTATTTTATAAATTAAAAAAAATTAGAGCTACTCGACTAATAGAAAATTCATTGTTAATCCAAAATTTTAAATGGTAATATTTAAACATTGCAAAAATATTATAATGCACAAAAAAATTTACCTCTTCTTACTGGTTTTTAGAATACCTACTACAGGTTTTCACTTTAAATTGACCCCTTTGCAAATGAAATGCATCTATTTGCAATTTAATTTCAAACTTTTGCAAATTAAATTCACTCTTTTGCAACTCAAATTTACCCATTTGCAAATGAAATTCACTTTTTTCAATATAAAGTAGGAATACTTTTACATATTATTACCTGTTGACAAGTTTTGAACCAAATCAGTTAAGCCAGTAATGATGTATACGGAAAAATTATGGAAAAAAACGCAGTATTGTTGCAATCACTTATTACATAGCATACTTACACCAAGTTTAATCAAAATCGTTAGAGCCGTTTTCGAGAAATATACAATAACTCGAAACCGTTATATAAGAGCTATTCGTTCTAAACGAGATATTCAAAAACAAAAAAAAAATTAACCTCGGAAATTACCAAAAAGTTATCTGTACCAAATTTCATGCAAATCGGTCAACCGGTTTAGGCTGTGGCTCTCTGTACAGATGGACGCACACACAAACAGACGAACAGACGCACAGACCGACGAACGGCATGACGAAAACCAGTTTTTTTGACCTTTGCTTGTCGCTTGCTTAAGCGACTTTTTCGTTTGCTGGACAAGTTTTGGGCTTTGTTTACAGCAAATTGGTTAATTCGTTTGGGTCAAACATTTTTTGCAAACGATTAAAAAAAAAAAGTTAAGCGTTACACGTTTGATTAACTAGCAACCTCTCTCTTTCGAAGCGAATATTTTGTCATTCCACTACGGACTATATAATTTATAATTTGTTTGCGTCAAACGACTTTTCGTTTCATGGATAGTAATTTTTCGAATTCAACTTAGTTTGCAGCAAACTCTTAAATTCGTTTCGGTTAAATAATTTATACGAACGAAATAATTAAAAAAAATTTTAATTAAAAAATATTTTAAAAACATGTATCATTTGCTTATCTAATTACATCATTTTTGAAATGAACATGTTTATGAAAAATACAAGAATGCCTAAAATTTATTGGAAAAAATAGTAAATATGTAGCTTTTTTAGAGCGTTTATATGACTTCTACAACACACAGACTGTCATAAATTGTTGTTTTAATAACTTACAGTATGCGTTATTGAAAGATTTTGATAATTACAAAGTCGAAAAATTGAACTTTCTACATGTTTTCTTTGTTGTTGGGTTTTTTTTTGCGCAAAAAAGAGTAAAAATTAGAACTTTTTAAAATTTTGGCGTCTTCCCGATCTTGAAATTGAGCTCCTATTGCAAAATTTTATTTTGCAGAGAAACTAGCATTTTTTTTTCAAAATTATACACAATTTATAAGAAAGAATTTATACTAGTAAAATAAAAACTTACTTCTGCAAGCCTGCAAAGAGATGGGTTGGCAAGCCAACAGGTTTTTCTCCACCTGAGAGTTTATATTCAAATGAACTTCAAGACTTTGGCATCATGAGCCTTAAATTTCTTCCAAAATATTTGACCTTAATTAAATCTCTTGCCTTTGTTTTTCTTTAACTTAGTTTTTCTTTTAGAGTTTTTCGCCTTCTAATTGACACCAAATATCTGAAACACAAACAGAAACAGAGGTGGGAAAACTACTCCTTCCCAGAAAAGAAATTACAAGCTTAAACTTAGAAACCTTTGTAAGTAGAATCTTAGATAAAATTCCTTGTAAAACCTTTTTATTTCAAAGACACCAACTATACCTACCGATCTTGATATCATGTCACTTATTCTACTCCTATATACAACCTGCATTTTCGTCTAATGCGCTTTCTTTTCTGTGTAAAATTCCATTGAACGAACAAATCCAAAGACCACCAATCAATCACAAAAAGCCCTAACAGAACAAGAAATTCAAAATGAGTAACAAGAATAACAACAACAACAACAACAACAACAACAATAATGTATCTTCTACCACCCAGAAACCTTTTTTTTTTTTTGTTGTTTTTGAAACTCGAGCCCAATAAATGAGTCCCGACAATTTTTGTCACAGCCCATGGCACACATGTCACATCTCCTGGGTTTCCATCAATCAAAACCTAAAATTGTTTTATTTGTTTTTATTTCTAACGGTGCGGTAGTGGTGGGTACCTAACCTACAACTACCTTCTCGAATTTACCTTTCTCGCTTGCTTGGCTGCTCGTTCAATCGTCTAACAAGCGAAAGTGATCCATTGGACCATTAGTGAACATGTTGTTGTTGTTTGTTTCTTACTGCGGGATGTCAGACTCGCGGGCTTGAATTTCATTTCCAAGACTATTCAAATGTTGTTCGTCATGATTGAAGTTGGAGGTGGTTAGGAGGATATTGTCTATCAGCATCGTGGAGAACTGATTTGACATAATTTTCTATTTAATTGGGAAGCCTATCTTCTCGAAAAAAAAAACAATGTCCGCAGGTGGACATACCACAACAATACAACCACCGTACGAGTAGATTCCACTATAAATATCTATTAACTTGAATTCTAGCTCTTGACTTGGGAGTGGCCGAGATACAATCGTGCGTCTGTGGGTCAATCTACAACTCTGGGCCACCACAAATCACGTGTAATTATTGTTGGAGAGGAGAAGCAAAAAAAAAAAATAAACATAATGTAAATTTTAAGTCAACAGTATAAAACACTCGAGAGTCTCGAATCTCGATCTAAGCAAGAGCTGTTGCGAGCAAAAGTGGTCCACAAAGAGACAGACACGATCAAGTGATCATATTTCTTGTAATTGAATTTGTTTCTCGGTGGGATTAAGTGGATTTGTTTTCGGGGAGTGTACAGTACTGACAGAGTCGAAGATCTAATTCTATAGCTAATTGCAGTTTTTGAAATGAGATCTTGTCTGCGCCACCACCGCACCGCCCGCCGCCGCCGACATTTATACTCTACTTTTATAGAGAATACTGTGGTGGAGTCCAAAGTGAAAGGTGAAATAGATTTATTATTTCAGGGTTAATTGTGCTGACTGGAATGTATATTTACAATTGACCAATTCTGTTAATAGATGGCAGTGACTTCTACTTGACTGCTATTACCAGAGTATATAGTCTGTGACTGACTATAGGATTCGACCAGTTAACTTCTTCGACTTGACTCTTGCCATTGTTTGTATTTTGATTAAGATGAGATAAGACCAAAATTATTTTGTGTATTAAGCTAAGCAAAATAAATGGAGGTTTGTTTTTAATGACTTTGTACGATGTTAATGACTTTTGAGATTAATTTGATTTATGTAGATTATAACTCAGATTGATACGAGTTTCAGACAAAAGAGAGGGAGAAAAATGAACATCAAATAAATAGCGACGTTAAGCATTGGATTTTTTCTTCAGATTATTGAATTATTGAAATAAATCGGATTTTTTATTTTATTTTCCAGAACAAATTATATTCATAAACTATTAGCTATATTTTAAACCTCCAAACTTGGCATATAAATTGTCAAGCTTTGTTTGTAGGTTCCAAAAATCATCTTTTAGCAGTTGCTACGTGGGTTCTTTATGGTGCAATAGGTTCCCCCCAAAATTTAGAAAAAATAGATGCACTTTGGTCATTGTTAAAAAAACTAATTTTTTAGAGCGCTACAAAAGTTTTTTTTAAATAAAACAAAAATGGTTTTGGATATCAATGAAATTTTTTATTCCTGTGAAAGTACGTTTGATGCCATTATGTATGGAACTCGATTTCTTTAGCATGGCCACCACGGGCACACTTGCAGAAGTCCAGACGCTGAACCCAATTTTCGACGGTTTTCAAACATACACCGGCCGTTACTGCTGCAATTTCACGTTCGATATTCGTACGAAGTTCATCAATCGTCGCTGGCTTGTTGGCATAGACAATAGACTTGACGTAGCCCCACAAGAAATAGTCTAACGGCGTCAAATCGCACGACCGAGGCGACTGGACCATTTCGTTAGATAACACGTCCTCCAAACTTAGTTTCCAATAAATTGATTGTGACATTCGCTGTGTGGCTTCTGGAGCCGCGCCGCCGTCCTGTTGGAACCACATGTCCTCTAAGTCTATATCATCCAATTGGGGCCAAAAATATTCGGTTATCGTTGAACGCTAGCGATCCCACATCAAAGTAACGTGCCGATCTTGATCATCACGGAAGAAGTACGGCCCAATGACGCCGCCCGCCCATAAACCACACCAAACCGTAATTTTTCGGGATGTAATGATGACTCATGGAGAACTTGTGGATTACTGCCTGACCAATACCGCATATTTTGTTTATTGACGAAACCATTAAGCCAGAAATGAGGCTCATTTCTTCATCGCTGAAGATGATTTTTCGATGAAAATCCGAATCATTTTCAAGTTGTTGCTCAGCCCAATTCACGAATATAAGACGTTTCTGGTGGTCAAGCGGCTTCAGTTCTTGCGTCAATTTAATCTTGTAAGGATGTAGGCTAAGATATTTTCGCAAAATTTGCCACAACGACGTCACAATGATGCCCAACGCTGTAGAACGACGTGTGAGAGCCACATTTTGGCTTTCTGCAACTGAAGCCTCAGCGGCAGCAATTTTCTCGACACTAAGGGCACTTCTTTGTCTCACTGGCACAGGAACATTTTGTACTGTGCCTGTGGATTCAAATTTTTCCACTAGACGCTCAATTGTTGATCTGCTAGGACGATTATGACGACCATAAATTGGAACTAGAGCTCTTAACGTTGAGGCCACTGACTCCGAATTTCGGTAGTAAATTTAAATGATTTTGGCTCCTTCTTGGCTCGTATATCTTTCTATCATAAAATATCAAACCTTACTGAAGAGAAATGTCAAAAGAACGGCAAGAAATATGGCGTCCTTTGCTATCCCTGTTGCTCTACTTTTGTAACGTCCCTGTTGAAAAACCCCTAAGTGTGATTCTTTCTCCCTTTATTAAAAAAGACGATAACTTGTGATAACTTTTACAATATTTTGTTATTTTTTGAAAAAAAAAGTTTTATTATAGCCACAATTAGACCCTTTTGCAAGGTCTAAGAAAAAAATCGATTTTTTTTTAAATCATGTCTCATATACTTGATTTGGGTTGGGATCGATATTCTGTCAGTGAAAAAAAATCTGTTGTTCAAAATTCTGATTTTAAAAATTCTGCTTTTAAAAATTCTGTTTTTCTTAATTTTGTTTTACAAAATTTTGAAAATAATTAAAAAAAAAAAAAACTCGTTTAGAAAATGTTAAAAAGCTCGCTTTTTTCAGCATTTTCCAAACGAGTATTTTTTTTTTTTTAATTATTTTCAATTTTGTAAAAGTTTTGTTGGAAACATGTTTCAAGGAAATAATTGTTTGCAACAAAAAAACATAATCACTCAGATTATAGAATCCTAAAATTATGATCTGCCAATTTTCAATTTCAGGATTTTGACAGACAGAAATAAAAATAAGCAGAATTTTGAACAGCAAACCTTGGACCAGTCCCGACGTGAATTTTTAGAATTTTCTTTTTCGAAAAAAATGTCCATCATTAAAATGTATCTACCAATAGAAATTTATTTCATTATTCTATCCCTCTTTTACTTTTCGAGATGTATACAAACATTTTTATCGACATTACCTCACTTTACCCTAATTTCTCAGTCGAATTCCAAAAAATCCCGTTTTATCTGCGGACCTTTCACTATACCACCTATGTTTTGGTGTATTTAGTTTTTTTTTTCTATCACTTAAAGTGTAGAAAACGAATCAGTCAGATTACACTGTGTGACACTCAAAATATATGCAGTCGGACCCTATTACGTCCACGTCCAAAATCTGGAATCAGGGCCAAAAACATTTTTTTGAAATTTTATCAATTGCAAAACATCTAGAGTCGGCAAATTTTAACCATATTTGTATGTTTTTACTGTTTTTGAAAAATACATTTAAACCTTTTCCACTATTTAAAAAAACAAATGGTCTGGTTGAAACCCATGACCCATCAATGATTACGTTGTAGTGAATCCTAACTTAAAAAATAAACACTAATTAATTTTGAATATAAACTTATAGAGCGAGCGGCCACTGCAAGAATGCTTTACTTATCGGGTTAAAGAAAATTTCAAATGAAAAATGAAAAATGAAAAAAGACTAATAGTAGGAACGAAAGCCCGTCCGCATCCTGGCACGATTGGCGTCGTAAGGTGCATTCGGTACCATTTTCAAAATGTGGGTGAAATTGGTGTCAAATTAAAGTTAATGAAATCCACTTTTAAAATTCATATGTCAAAGTATAACAGTCGCACTACAATGACTGTTTTAAGGTTAGAAGCGATGTACGCTAGTTTTTCTTTAAATTCTAGTTTATTGTGTGTTGCTCAAGAAATTATGGAAAAAAGAAAAAACAGCTATTGTGGTGAGACTGTTATACTTTGACGTAGAAGACACCTATTTCAACCACATCTTAGAATTGGTATCGAATGCATTCGGTGCATGCACCTTAAAATGCCAATCGTGAAAAGATGCGGACGGGAAGCCCCGTCGTTTTCGCACCTACTAATAGTCTTCTTTCACTTCTGATTTGAAATTTTCTTTTTTTTTTAACTAATTTAATACAAATTTTAAATTTTTGTGGGTTTCTCATGAACACCCAGCTATCAAATATAAAAAGAACCATAAAAACGGTTCATTCAGTCAAAAGTTAAGAGGTAACAAACATTAAAACAAAATAATACAGTCGAATTGATAATCTGCTCCTTTTTGTAAGTCGGTTAATGAAATATCTTGCAGCTCCAAACTACATATTTTTAAAGTTCTGACGACACTCACTGTAAAATAATTTTTATGTTCTTTGAGTTTTCCAGAATTTACAAAAGGCCAATTTGTATGTTCTATTTCAGTTTGACCAATCATTTTTGGGAAATCTTCTTAATTTTGTTCTGTTTCCAACTCGCTTATGATGCACATCATTAATATTGCTTAAAGATTTCAATCTAAATTGTCCGCATAGAGCCCTCACTTAAAATTCTCCAATCTAAAAGTCATTTCCGCTTTAGCACCATTTTAAAAACTGTCCCCGAACAATATTTAAAATGAAACCCCCATAATCCCAAAAATACAACAAAAAATAAAAAAAGAAAGAAATATAAGTATAATTTGGAAACTTTAGTTCCCACAACCCACAATAGCATAAATGGTAATAATTGTTATCACGTTCAGTTTGGTCGGTCCCCAGCATATTCTATTCTATAGGATTGTACCTATACCTACAGAGTAGCCAATCAAAATTTAA
Source organism: Meliscaeva auricollis (assembly GCA_948107695.1). Taxonomy (NCBI): domain Eukaryota; kingdom Metazoa; phylum Arthropoda; class Insecta; order Diptera; family Syrphidae; genus Meliscaeva; species Meliscaeva auricollis. Next base: position 25,616,873 of record OX403619.1, on the reverse strand, counting down.
CAATCTTCTCGCACTCCACAATCGCAAAATGTCACAACACAACAACTTGTCCTTTATAGAGACAAAGCGGTACCTATTAGATTCTCCTATCTAACGCACAGAAATTATAAAGGCTCACCGTCACCATTCACCAAAAAGCAAGCGCAAACAGTATAGTTGCCTGCCAGACCAGTCAGCCTCAGCAAGCAAAACGGTAGCACCTGCATAATTTCAGCACTCAAACACCTCGCTTTGGTTATTAAAACAATTAAATGAAAATAAAACACCAAAACTTTGCCCATAATGTCTAATGACAGTTTAATTACCCGCAGAGCGGCTATTCAGCTCGGTTTTGGTGTTGACACTTCCTGTTCGATATGGGACATGGAAGAAGATGTCCAGTATTTTCGGGGGCGAGAATTTTCACAAAATTTAGAAACACAATATACGAATAGGTTTTCCTGCTGTACATTCCTGCTGTACGCGCCGTACAATAAGCAATTGCGAAAGTGAAATGACAATTATCCGGGAGAGGGCGGCTTCCATCAGAGTATAGAATTAAGACCGGAGACACTTTATCTACCCTTAGCAATCGATGCAGTCGACTGGAAAATACGTTTTAGACCCACCAACCACCACTACCAAAGCACCAATGTTTGAGACCGATCTAATGATATGATTACGTGATATGGTGACATGGAATGGAAATGCAGGATGGAGTATCAAAGAGCAACAACAAATATAAAAACCTGATGGTCAGACCGTTTGTGAATTATGCGAATGCGAAGCAAACGGTGCTGTGCTTCTGTGTTCTGTCAACGCAATGTTGCATAGTTCTATTTTCCCAGTAGCTGTCACTTGCAGGGCTCTCGTTCGCAATGCCTTTTGTGACACAAAGGCCCAGGCAGTAATTTATCAATACCGTTCACTTTGCCCTCTCCATATCAGCGACACATTCAGCATTTTGGTAGCTCTCTATACATGGAACTCTTTTGAGTGGCACCACCACCGCACCGGTCGACCGACCGTCTCAAGTTGCAGCGCGCGGCGCTGACAGGTTTGATGTAGTGGAAATAATCGTGCAGCTTTAAATGCACAAATCAAAGCCGAGAGGAAACTATTTCTTTAATTAAGTTGAGGTTGAGTTGCTTCGGCAAGGTGGATGAGAAACACACATAGCTATTATGTAGAAATTAACGCAGCAATTGGATAGATGAGGGCGACGATAAGGATGACAGTTTCACATTGGTCTTTTAGTTTTACAGCTGCATGCTAGTTTGACGATAATGCACACATTGGGAAGCGTTTCTTTTCTAAGTAAAACTCCGTGACCAAATTTATACCAAATGTCAAGGAATGCAAGTTTATGGTACCTACGTTCTTGGATTTGTTGTATTCAATTTTACAATAATTGAATAACAGAAATGGATGCTCTGTGAGAGTAAAAATATTAATTAATTTAAATTTTGTTTACTCAAGTAAAAAAATAAATAAAAAAAAAACTTCCCATACCGGGAATCGAACCCGGGCCTTCTGGGTGAAAGCCAGATATCCTAGCCACTAGACCATATGGGATATGCAAACGCAATTATCATTTAAGAAAACACAATATTTTGGTAATGAAAATTCAAATTATTAAAAGGAAAAAAGAACTCTTGAGAAAAAGTAAAGAGAATCTATGATTTTTTTTTTTTGAAATTTCGGGAACGCGTTAAAAGTTTATAATCTCACACAAATCTGCGGAATGAAGGGTTTGAACACACGTTTATGTTCATTATAGTTAGTACCCTTCTATTGCATGAGAGGGTTGAACTTTGGCGCTCGTTTCTTAATAAAAATGTTCTAATTTTGTGTGAAATTTTATAAAAATAAATATAAAACTGTTCCCAAAAAGAATAAAATAATTTTTTTAATAGGTCTATAGCGTTGCCGCTGAAAAAAGATTCCAGAAAAAAATAAAAAAAAAACATTTTTTTTTTCAGAAATAAAATATGTAGGTAAGGTATATATATCGTTTGGTTGTTTGTGAACATTTTTGTCAAAAAATAGGATTGTCTATTACAGTCCCGTAGCCGTAGGGGGGTGGGGGGGCTTTCTTCAATTGTTTTCTAGTAATTCATTTCACAAAAAATACAAAACCAACCATACCTGAAAAAATTAATGTTTATACCCCTTATCGATTCTATAGAGGAAGACCAAAAAAAATTCTATTCAAATGAAACTTTTTTGACAGTTTTTAAGTTTTGAACGCGGCATTTTCAGAAATCCATAAAAAGTAAAAGAAAAACTATTTTTTCAACCCTAGTTTTAAAAAAAGGATGTTTAACGGCCAATTTCTTGACAAACTTCTAAAATTAGTTTAAAACTATTATCTCTCAGTTTTTCTTAAGGAAAAAAAAAATAAAAATGAGTTTTAATTTTTCTTAAACCGAGTTTTAAGAGCTAGAGCTAGAACTTTGTCAAGAAATTGTAAAACAAATTTTTTACATATTGAGCCGGGAAATTTATTTGTGAAGCGATATACATATAATTTTTTTAAATTATGTAAGATTGGAATTTTCTAAATCTAAATCTGGTTTCCGAAAAAATGTCGTAAATTTATTTTTGATTGATTTTAATTTTTGATTCTTCAATTTATAGTCACATTTTAAACTGTAATGTAAAAAAAATCACCATAAGTCTAAATATTCTGTAGTTTTTAGGATGTGCACTGCATCCTATTTCTAAACTCTTGATACTGGCTAAGTTAATTATGGTGTAAAGAAGGCAGTAATCAGAGAAAACCCAATGAAAAAGGATATTTTGTGCTTTTCAAGAGGACTGATTTTTATGGATTTGTCAACATTTTTGTTTTGAGGAATCCAGAAATCATTCAAAAAATAGGCCAAGACATAAATTTGGTAATTTTGTCTTAACTTGTTCTACATTAAAGGTTTTAGTGCAAAATGTTTATATTTTGGACTATGCACCAAAAACAATAAAAAAAAACTATTTTTTGTAAGTTTTTCAATGATTTCTCATGTTTTCCGTGATAAATTTTGTTGGGTAACTTCAGATTCATACTCAACATCCCAAAAAACATAAAGTATGTATTAAAAAGTATTACTTCAGAACTTTCCACATCTAAAAGCACTTTAATTGGACTACAGAGAGTATTTTGGACAAATCCTTAACTTCAATTTGCAATATCTTTGCACAGAACGCGAATTTTTGAATGATTTCATTCCCATTCTATTAATAGTTTTGTAATAAAGTATTTACCAGCAAAGAAGTTCGACGTTAAATGTACCAAAAAACGAGTTTTAAACATCTTCATATTATTTCCAGATTCGTGTTCAGCGGTACAAGATCCTTTAGAAAAGTATACTTTGGTTTGAAGGCAATTTTTGTTACAGACCAGTGTAATTTATAGTACATTTTTCTATGTGTAACCGTAGTCTTTGAATTGTTATTTTTTGTGTGAAATAATTTTTTTTTATTCTCAGCCTGCCTGAATGTTTATGACAGTTTTATTCATTTTTTTTGGCACAATAACACGTTCTACTAGTTTGAATCATCTAATGAGAAGCATTCTTAATTTCTTAATTTAATGTACTACTTGCTGTTATATACATTTTTCTTATCGCTAAATATTGAAATGCTGTGTCTTGGAAACTGTTGACCCTTCAAAAATGAAACTGAGGAACAAAGTACGAAATCATACAATAATTTATAATAAAAAACTAGTCCTTTATTGCTAAAAATGTCAATTACTAAAAAAGCACACAAATTTCTTACTTTGGATTTAAAAAAAAATTTGCTAAATAATAAGTAGGTATACTCGAAAACACACTAAAATAGGCTTAAGCAGATGATATTTTTAGATTTTAGGTGTGTTTTTTTGTACGCCCGGGCTAAGTTGGACGAAAAAAACGCCTCGGGGCATTTCGAATGAAATGACATAACAAAAATTAAAAAAAATGTTTCCAATACACCAATTGTTGAATTGTTTGCATTTTGTGTTTTAATAAATTCAATAACATATTTATAAATAAATTTCAGAGCATTAAATGCACACACTTTAAAATTCAAATGAAATAATTTGTAAGAGTTAAGAAAAATAAACAATTTAATTTTTTTTTCTACACCAAACGCCATCTTTGTCTTTGTGTTTTTATGTTTATACAATTAATCGATAATTTTGTTGTTTTCAGCCCCTCAAGCAAAATCGTGTTATGCAATTTTTTTAAAACCAAATAATCATTCTTCAATTTTATTTTCAAATCAAGTTGCCTCACTAAACAGTTTTAGAAATAATTTAATTACTCTCAAAGTCAACATAAAATGTAGATTTTGCAAAAAAAAATTTCCATAATGCGTCAAACAATATGGCGAGGGACTGTATAGCATTTGGAGAGAATTTTTGAAATCATGAAAAATTACGCGCAAATTAGTCTGGGTCACTTTTGAATGGGAAATTTTGTTTGTTTTTTTTTTTGTTTTACTTCTAACAGCAATCAAAATATACCACATGTTTACAGAATTATACAATAATCGGATGTTCTTCTACCTCTGGATTGCTCCTGAAATTCTAAAAATTCTCCTACAACAATGGGTAGCTTCCCACACAAAAGTGTCCTTAAAATAGAAAAATTTAGGTATTTTGATTTGAAAATGGTTTGAAAATATTGATCAGTTGCGCAGCTTTTTTCAGTCAATTCCATTTTTATTAAAAATGCTTATTTTTCTCAGTTTCACTACAAGCATTTTTTAACATGAAATGCACCAAGAGATACAGACTTCCAAAAATGACGTTTTTGGAAGAAAATTTTTGGCTATGGTACGGAAAATGTGTACGTGTGGGCCACATACAAAAATTAATGAAATGGATTGTACAAAATAAAACAAAACTATGTACACCAAGATATTTAAAAATTAAAAAAAAAGGTGTTTATGTTTTAACATTTTCGTCAAAAAAAATACCCATTAATGTTCTCAGAGTAAAATTATGATAAGCAAATTACAACAACAAAAAATAGAAAAAAAATGTAAATAACCTCGACTTAATAGAATCAAAAATGTTTCCAACAAGTTTCAAAATAAAACACATCAAAATTTGAATATGAATTTGTTTTGTTTTTGTTTTTTTTTTTCCTTCGTTTGTTATATCAATTGAAAACGATTTAGATTCATTATCATATAAACCGTTTCACTATCCCATTTATATCTATCTATGGCTTGGAAATAGTTTTAAGTATATGAAATAAACTTTCATGTGAACTGACTCTCTTCACCCCATTCAAGATGACTATCAAAAAATCCTCGATTTAAATAAATTAATACAAATTCTTACTTAACAATCATTAACAGAACATGCAATGGTGGTGTCCCCATATAGTCGTCCCATAATATCTATAACCGGGCGACCAATTGACCCCCCACAATCACTCAAAAATCCACTCTCCGAAATTCATTTCAACATTTTCAATTTTTTTTTTTTTTTTTTTTTTAATATTAATTTTTTAAGGAAAAGAAACTCATTTGTCATTATTTATTCGACAGCCATCAGAATGACACATCATACCCATTGGGGTAACTGCATCAAGGCGAGATATAGAACTCTGGATTCTCAGCGACGACGCGTCGACGACGACGATGCCGTCGTGCGTCGTCGTCATAGTCATCATCATCATCATCATCATCAACGTCATGATCCCATGACCCACTTTTCTATTATTAATTTTTTTTTTATTTTAATATTAAAGTGACATTTTTGGTCGTTAACCGCACTAGGATGGTTAAAATGGTGGTGATGTGGTGATCATATTCCTTAGCGGACGGAAAATTGGCTTCGTTTTCTTGTCTAACTATTTGTTTGGATAAGTTTTCAATGGCATATATTGCAGTTCCCATGTCCCACCTACTGTGATGTTTATTGATATCGAATTTCAAATCATTCTAGCACTGGTGCTGTAATGTGGGCGTATTATCAAGGTAGCTTCTTTATTCGAGGGAAAGTGTGACCATAGAATAAAACTTGACATTTTATAGGTTAAGGAAACGATAAACAAAATCTCAACTTATTGTTTTCTGTTCAGAATTGGAAATAAATTTTGAATTAACTACTGAATCAGAATGAATTTTATGGATTTAGTTTTGAAGGAAATACTTTAATATTGAAGAGCATTTAAGCCTGCAAACAGAAATGTTCTATAGAAGATATTTCCCTTAGACGTTGAACTTTAAATGTTACGAGTACATTCATTAAATGGCTGCCAAAAAAAGTAATGTCCCAGAGTAACTTTGTTGACAGAAAGGGATTTTTGTTTACAAAAATCCGATTTCGTATTTTTGTTGGATTTAAGTAAATTTTTTGATGTTAAACTTCATTACCAACGTTTATAAAAATATTCAACACCAATAATAAAACATAGACTTTTTCAGTCCATTATTACTGTTTTTTTTTTTTTCCTACTATAATCAGGTACAGACACTTACATTTTATACTGACACAATAATTTTATTAAATTAGAGAAGTCGCCCATTGTTATTGATAATTTGACTGATTCATTTTCTACACTATAAGTAATAGAAAAAAATTAAATACGACAAAATATACGTGATATAATGTGAGATTCCGATAGAATTCCACTGAGAAGTTAGGGTAAAATGGGGTAAGAGACAAAAAAAACTTTTTGTACATCTTGAAAAGCATAAGGGTTAGAATTATAAAATCATTTTTATTGAATAGATAAATTGAAATGATGATGAGTTTTTCTAAAGAAAAAAATTCTAAAAAATCAACTTTTCATGTTAAAAATTATTTTCAAAAATCAAATATTTTTTTATACTTTTGAAAATGATGTTGGTGTGTGTAAAGTTGATGTTTTATTAAAAAAAAACTAATTATGCACATTGATAGATAATGAACAAAAAAATTCGCTTATTCGAATGGTTTAATTGATTTTAAAAATCAGAGAATAACGGGAAAAATATTTTTTTAAAACGGTTTTAAGATTTATGTGTTGTATATACATTTGCGAAGGAATTCGATTTAAAAAAATATTTTCAATGAATAACAGTTAAAACAATATTTTTCAGTCCAAGTCTTTTGACCGTTTTCAACGGAGTTTTATTTTTATCTTTTTCATTTTTAAATTTTCAAATTTGAAATTTATGCAGCAATTAGATATTGGGTAATTACATTTTTGTACAAAATTTCATTATTTTCTGTAGTCTGTGAGCTGAGATAACGGTAAAAGGAGGTGTTTTTACGGGCGCTTAATAACTATTTACCCAAGCCTCATAAAGTTATTTGTTAAAAAATATAAATAACGGATTTTAAAAAATGTTTTATGTATAGAAATAATCTGTAAGGAAACCGTTACAAAATAAGAATTTTTGTTTCTGAATACAAATTTGAATTGACAGTTTTTTTTAATTTTTGAAAGTTGGCTTGTTGTAAAAATCGATACATTAACCCTCAAATCTTTTTTTAAGAGTTGAAATAATTCGTGGCTTATTGCCTGATTAGCTAAGAAGAGATCTGTTAACTTTGATTTTAGGTTTCCCTCATCAAGAATTTACATAAAAAAAAATTAAAAAAAAATAAACAGAAATTTTCTTTAAAATTGTGAAATAACTTCACGGTCCTGGCTCCGAAAAACCGACAATCGACCCTCACATCTTCTAAAGATAATTCGGGTATGTCGAAGACGATGGTGAACTTAGTTTTTCTAGGTTAGGTCAAATAAGAAAAATTTTCGCCTTTGAAGTTTTATTGTTAAAAGCCAGAAATTAAGGACAATGTCTATCAATTTTTTTTTTGTTAATTAATTTTATATCGACGTTAATTACGAATTTTCAATAGCATTTCAGCTTAAAAATACATTTTATCAACAAAATTATCAATTTGATACTTGAAATTTTTTTTCGGAAAAATAGCCTCATATTTCTTCAGTTTTTTAATTTTTTTTAGTAATAAAATTCATTTTATTGGGAATTCATTAAGTCTCTTATCTATTGTTTCAATAAAACAAAATTATTTAAAAGTTATTTCCAATATCATATCTTACTCATGCAAAAGAAAAATTTTGTGCAAAAACTGACTACAAAAAATTAAATTTTGATCAAAATAAATGATATTGGATAATTCTGCATAAAAATATTGGAAAATTATTTTACTAAACATTGCCACAGAGGTCGTTAAGTGAAAATATGTTTTTAATGAATGCGTTAAAATTACAAAATTTAATGAAAAATTTGATAATTTTGAAAATATTCTTAGCTCAATTTTAAGATCTGTTCTCTTAAGCAATGCTGTACAAAGTTTATAGATTAAATTAAAAACAAAGACTGTAAATGATACATTACAAAGGCAACATCGAACAAAATGCACTTTTTATGCTCCTTCTACCAACTGTACCATTCATAACATCTTACAATGTTAACTTAAATAATTTAAAATTTCTATTAAACTACACCTTTAATGTAAATAAATAATTTGATAAGCAATTTGTTTCAATAAGACACTCACAAGCTTCGCAATATCATTAAATAATATCAAAAATATTATAAATTCGATATCTCGCATAAATCTGTTGAAAAATTCAAAATATACTTTTCACGTTAACAAAATAGCTTTTTACTTAAGTAAAACTTAACCGATTTTTAAAATTAAGGTATTTGTGGAAAGACTGAAGCTTCAGTAAAAATACAAAAATAAAATTTTATGCTATTGATATTTAAATTGTATAAATATAGGCTTCAGAAGGGAAAATGATTAATTTTTACATTATCCACTGTAATTTTTACATTTTTCAATTTATTATTTTGATTTTAATTTATTATAATAAAAGAGTAATCAGCGGTAATTTTAAGGTATCAAACATTAATGTGAGTCAGCTACAAGTTTCAAAAAGACCATTTGAAATTGGCCGAATGCGAAAATAAATTTAATTACAGAAGTTTGGTCGATCAAATAATAAATTATATGAAATATTTGAATTAATTTCACAAAAAAAAAAATCCCTTCAAGAACTTTACACTACATTTTTGAAATAATTTTAAATATTCATAAAAACTATACAAAAATAAATAATGATATGTGATAACGTGATAAGGAAGTATAACTTCTAATGCACACACCTTTTTTTCTCTCCGTTTCGTACCGTTTGGTCCTATCGGCATAGTTCTAGTGTTAATCTCATTTTGTGGAACTTTAATAATTCTGACTTAACCCCTTTCTACCTAGCACCAGAAAACTTATTCTAGTACTCGTTCCTTCTTCACAAGTTAAGTTGAAAACGTCAAGGTCTTCTCCGAAGTTTTTTTTTTATAATTTCAGAAAACTTTTCATAAGTTTATAAGACAAACCGAGCTTTAACGAGATAAAGCGGTTGGCGTACTTTTTCTCGAAAATCAATTCAGTCTAACAGCGGTGGCAGTAGTCCAAAGATCAGTAGTTAATTTGTCTACAAAGTTCAGGGTCATAAAAGAGTCTAGAAAGGAGAAAATATATTTTTGTAAGTCATTATTTGTTATTGAAGGATAAAGTTCATTATAATAGCCAAATGTCATGGTTACCCTTAACGCATGAATAACTCCGTAACCTTCTTTTTGTTTAGTTAAAATTGACCTGAAATTTGTCCATGTCCTATTTTCTTCACACACACACACACAGCACAATCAATAAATTGCAGAAATTCCTAGTATAAAAATCACCTTTTTTTTCTGTAGGAGTATGTAGTTCCTTTGTCCGTATTGTCATCTCTGTGAGAGTTCCTGAACGTTTCACGTTATCAAATCGTTTATGGAATTTCTCTATCAGTTCCATTCGTTTGGTTATTGGCATTTCAAAGCGTGCGCTGTTTGGCATTAAAGCACGATCGGGGTACTCTTCTACAAGATATATAGATATACCTTGATACAAAAGGTAAACTTTATTCAGGAGCACAGGACTTTCTATATCGACTTTGTATACATGTGTGTCATACTCAACTCATACATCATCCGACTATAGGAACTGCAAATGAGAAAATTATATCGAAGCAATATCTTGGTATTGCCGGAAAAGTAAAAGAAGTGTCTATTCACAATTCCAAAGTGCTGCCGGTTCGTCCTTTTTATTTGTATATTTTTCTTAGTTTTTTTTTTTTTTGTATATTTTGTCGTCTGTTCATATTCCTTCGAAATGAATGAAAGTCTTCTGTCGAACGTGACATTTATGCGAAATGTGCGTTTTCGCATTTCCTCTCGAGGCAAAGGCACCAACACTTATAGCAAATAGAACTTCTGACTGACTGCCTGATGTGCCTGCCTGATGGAACCCCCCCCTTAAGGGTATATATACCTACTACAGATATCAACGGAAAGCATTTGTTCAATTTCACTTTTTTATCCTTTATGGTTCGTTCGTTTGTTTTTTTTTTTTTTGCTCCTGCTTTCGTCCTTTTCCGGTGTATTTTATATGACGTACGAGATATGTGCACATTGAAGAATACTCTACCATCAAAGATTCTCAGGAGCGAACCAAGCAGAAGCTTCAGGATCTGATGGGTGTTAAAGAAATTGAATAAAAAAACACACATAAAGGACCTGCCTTCAGTTCTCACTCCTCTCCATATAGCAAATGACACAAACAAACTCATAAAATTACAAAATATTTTTCTGTTATCGCATCAAGGACATTTATTCCCTGCCACCATGTGTAATGATCTACAAGTACTCGTACGTCGTCGTAGTCACACATACATGGCTGAGGAGAATATTAGAAGTATTTCTGCCTGCCGCAAAGCAACGACACCATTAAGGATGCTTGAAGAACGATATTCTGATGAAATTACCATGGAATGTAGGTAAATATAGAAGAGGCATATTGCGAATCATGCAGAAGCTTTAAATTGAATTAGTAAAAAAAAAAAAAAAAATGGAAAATATACTATAAAGGTGTTTGGCAATATGAGCCACATAAATACGTAATAATGGTAGAGTTCTGTGTCCCTCCCCTACCACTCAATTGCAGATGATTTAAAAAGTTAACATTTCAGTGCATATGAAGTTTTAAGCTCTAATTTAAAAAAACACACAAAATCAGTCTTATTTTATAAATCAAGGATGTTTCAAGAAAATAATAGAATTAACACGTTTCTTCTAGTGAAATGACTGAAAACTTTAGCGTTTCACAGAAAGGGGCACGATTTTATCAATTTGTCATTCCCATTTATTGTACTTACTAACATAATATACACTCAGTCACAGAAGTTAGTATACACTGGACCCAATAGTAATCTATATTATGGAAAAATAAAACTCAAAAGGTCATGCCTCTTTTCTTAAAATAAACTTCAGCATTTTACTGAATTTGTTTTCCCAATTTCAATATGTCACAAAAGCAAATACACACCATAATCTTGCGTTGTTATAAGTCTAGTGTATACTTACTTTCGTGACTGAGTGTACATAATTCCATTAATATTCTTTGAATTCAAAAAATGACTTTTTAGAACAAGTAAGTTCTGAGCAATTCAGTTTTGACTCGAACAAAATTTTAACAAGCATTTTAACTGGTAAAAATGTTCTGACATACCGTAACATAATAGTCATGTAAAATCTACTGGACAAAGAAGTTATCAACCTTCAAATCATAACCAAGGCAGAGGTACAGACAATGGTACGTCAGAGTTGTGAAAACTGCAGTCTTTGCGGTACTGCAGTTAATTGACTAATAAGACTAAATAACTTTATTTTTTTAACTTACAAAAGAATTTTGACTGTAAAACTTCAGCCAGCAGTCAGAATTTAAACACTGACTAAACCAATAGCGTATTGAGGGGGGAGGGGGGGGTGCTCAAGTCCCTCCAAGCTTCCAAAATCATGATATTATTTAGGTAATTTCATCATAATTTAAATGATTTACTGAATTTTTTCGTAAATCTTAGAGATTTAGAGGGGGCGCAGGTACTGAGTCCCCCCTCAATTTTTTTTATTTATTAAAAGTTATTTACTAAAAGTTATTTAACAGTATTTTTGTCAGGTGTACTGCCACACTTCCATGACACTTTCTTGTAGGAATATAAAGCTCTAAAAAAAATTATTAAATAAACCAAAGACTAAAAGCAGACTAAAATAAGTCAAAAAGAACTGCAGTTAATTAACTTCTAATCAATTAACTGCATTCATTAACTGTACGGTCAGTATTTTTAGTTGTTACTGCTAGCAGCTTATTTTGCAGTTAAAGTTCTGAGTAGCGATTTACTTACTTATAGTTAATATTTAAATCAATTGACTGCACCCGAATTGACTGCATTACCAAGCCTACAGTCTTTTACACTGGAATAAAAAGGGTAATTAGGATCACTCCCCAAGTGGTTTTGGAAACAACTTAAAACCCTTTGATATATTTGTCCAAGAATTGGCAGCAAATAATTCACTTCGGATAAGTAAAACTGGTAGCTGGAAACACATTATTATAGCCATTGGTCATGTGGAAATTCTAGAGTAAGAAATGCACGAGAAATAATGTATGCGCTTACTTCAAAACACCCCATTTATACTTTCATTAGGAGCTTACAGCCGCATTTTTGAATGTGAATGTTTTTTTCAAAATCCCTAGGACTCATTCAGAAATCGTGATAATGGTAGTTTAGTAGTTTACCACCAAACACATATAAAGACAATTGAAGCAATACAATGTAGATTCCTCCGTTTCACCTTAAGAGGACTCCCTGGGTTGATTTCAACTTGCCCTCCTATCAAGATCGGTTGCGTATTATTAACGTACAATCTCTTGAAAAACGTCGTAAAGTTGCTGATGTTAATTTTGTCCATCCAATTTTATCTACCGTAAGAGAATCACCATCCCTCCTTCAGGCAACGAGTATAAGCGTTAATTCTCACTCTCTTAGATCAGTACTCCAATTTCATCCAAGCACCTCACAGAACTGATTACTGCAGTTAATTAATTTTTAGTCAATCAACTGCTTTAATTAACTGTTCAGTCAGAATTTTAGTACTAACTGCTGAATGTAGTTTTACAGTCAAAGTACATTTATATAAGTTCAGAGACTTGAGAAATTTAGTCTACTTAGTCAATTAACTGCAGTACTGAAAAGACTGCAGTTTTTAATACTCTGTGCTGCTGTCTTAAAAAAAAAACTTAATGCATCAAATGCAGTTTCTCGAAAGTGGTCCCTCTGATGTGCTGGGTCTTACAATCACAGTACAAAACCCTGATAGTTTTGCAGAAAAGTGCTGAGTGCTGCTAGCACATGCTAAGAGGAGAAGGACACCAACTTCTGAGACCTTAAAGATTTAGCATGAAAACCGTAGAAGTCCAGAATATGTTGATAGATAAATATGACATGTTCGAAAGTTCTATCAAAGGATGGAATAATCTACGCAAGGATATCAGTCCAAAAAAGCAGAAGTCATTACTTCTAAGAAGAATTCTCCAAAAACTGCTTAATGCCGACGACAGGCAACAATGCGCTGCAGAAAAAATCCATTCAACTTGGAAGCTAATGGTCAAAATATCCCGCCAACTGTTGCATAAAGCTGCTTTTGCGGATACCGTATCAGCCGATTCTTTACAGTTAGTAGGGGTGAATTAAGCGTTGATAGGGACGAGCTACAAAGAGGCTTGTCACATTTTTGCCAAATTTGTCGACGCACGCCTTTGATGTCGAGAAAGGTTTAATACATCGTTTTTGAAGCGATGACACAGTTTTTCGAAATTCAATTTATTCTCTTGCCTAGATGCTGATTTTTTTGGCAACAAAGCGAAATTTCATTGGTGCTTTGGCACATTTTGAAATGGATGTGTCAAAAACGACTTCGACTTCGAAGGAATATGTTCCTATTTTTTGTAGCAAAATCAGTTGAATCAATAAATAAAAATCATGGCTAAGATTCGATCACAGCAGACACCTTCTCTTACCCGAAGCCGCAATGACATCTTCAATTCTTTATTCCAATCCTCCTTATTTCGATTGAGTGAGTAAATATTTTCATTGTATTATTTTTATGTCACACTTCTTAAGAAAAAAAAAATAAATCCTTCCACCCTCTGATCAGTCTATGACATACCCTAAACAAACACCCACAATGATGAAAGAAATCCAACAAAAAAAAAAAATATTAAATAAAACAGAAAACATACCCCAACTCCAATTTCAAACACTTCCAACCTCCCATCAGCCCCCCGCCCAAGGTATAGAGTCAGAAAACTTCCATCCCAAAATACAATTGCAAAGCGTAAATGATTACCACTTAAAGGGTACTCGGGCTGCCACCTAATACCGATTTCTCTACAATACAAGCGGAATGGAACATATGTTTCTTACGAAATTCATTCCTCTTGCTCTGGCATGGCATAGTGGTTTCAGCTCCACCGCCACATATATTGAAACCTCATTCATTCATCCATCTCGTCGACAACCAAACCAAGCATCATCATCATCATCCCTCTCCTTCCAATACAAAAACCAAAAAATAAGGAAGCGCTCCTCAAGCTCATACATATGAATGAGCCGGAGTAAAACCGAATTTGAACAAATGAACGAACATTCGAGGGATTTGAGAGAAGGGTGATGGGTGGCAGCCAGTTCAGCCCTCTGCTGCTGTATACCCATATACCCCTTTAGACGTCCTTTTTTTGTAGCCTTTTTTTTGGTTGTCCTCTCCTCATGATGATGCCTTCAAAAAAAAAAACGAAAATAAAAAGTGAGACTTTCAGTGTTTTGTTTTCCTTTCAATTTGTATTTTTTCTCGCCCACTTATCGTTAACTCCACCGCTCCTCCCTTACATTTCTTTTGGAGTTTCTATACGAGAGAGAGAGAGGGATTTTAAATTATGCACCCGAAATTCGAACTGCCAGAGAAATGAACATCACAAGAAGGCCAAAGCAAATAAAACTGAAACATTTGAGCTTTTGTGACGGACAGGATGAAGCTAACATGGCATTCATTTTTATCAGGGTGGTGGTGGAGACTATGGAAGGGTGGTGTTTCAATACTCAATTTTGTTAGAACACTTCCCGGAAAGTAACATTGTAAAAAATTAAGTCATTTCACCCCTGCCAGTTTTTAAATAGATAAAAGGCCTTGCAGCTTACATTCAGTCGTTAGAACTGCACTTTGTGCTAAGCAATCAAATTGGAATGCAGCTTTTTTATTGGAGACATCAATTTATTGGAGACATCAATTATAAAATATTCAGTTGACATCAAACGACGCCAATATTTAAAAGTAAAGGGTTTTCCGAAAAGAGGTGTTATTTTGAATAGCCCGCTATTTCGGTAGCAGCTGTCACTTTTGAAGCTGTCATTTTTTGAAACTACGCTATTAATAAAAATGAACGATACACGTGAAGCACCTTGTCGGACCGCAATACAGAAATTGGTGGACAAATTCGAGCTGTTGGGACAAGTTAGTGATGTGAAGAATAAAACCCGTGCACGTCGCTCAAGAACAACTGAGAATATTGCTGTTGTAGCCCAAAGTGTTGAAGAAAACCCAGGTTTGTCCATTCCTCGTCGTTCTTTGGAATTAGGCATTCCACAAACGTCATTACACCGTATTTCGCATAAAGACTTCGGTCTTAAGGCTTATAAAGTTCAGTTAACACAAGAACTCAAGCCGGCTGATCATCAACTGATTGGGTCCTTGAAATGCATGAAAATGAACCGGAATTTCATCGAAAAATCATCTTGACCGATGAGGCCCATTTCCACCTCGGAGGCTACGTCAACAAGCAAAACTGTCGCATCTGGGGCTCGGAAAACCCAAGAGTTATTGTTGAAAAGCCTCTCCATCCTCAACGCGTGACTGTTTGGTGCGGTTTATGGTCCCGCGGGGTCATTGGACCTTACTTTTTCGAAAATGAGGCTGGAGCAACAGTTACGGTCACAGGATTGCGCTATCGAGAGATGATTAATGATTTTTTATGGCCTGAATTGGATGGTATTGATCTGGACAACGTTTACTTTCAACAAGATGGCGCTTCGTGCCACACAAGCAATGAAACCATCGATCTTTTACGGGAAAAGTTTGCGGACCGTGTTATCTCTCGAAGAGGTGATCACAATTGGCCACCGAGATCTTGTGATTTAACACCTTGCGACTTCTTCCTTTGGGGCCACGTGAAAGATAAGGTCTACGCCAACAGCCCAGCGTCGATTCAAGACCTCAAAGATAAAATTCGTGAGGCTATCGAGGACATAGGGCAGCCACTTTGCGATTTGGTTATGGAAAATTTCATGAAAAGGATATGGTCCTGTAAGCGTGGTCTTGGCGGCCATTTGGCTGATGTTGTGTTCCATTATTAACGGCATACCTTCCTCTTTATAATGAAATAAACATCCGATCATTTATCTTCAAAAATGCTTTGAATATCAAAATAACACCTCTTATTGGAAAACCCTTTACTTTCCATTACAAAAATCTGAATTTCATAATGACATTTCCCCTTTTGTCTTTCTGCCTTCGAAATTACGACACCAATGAAAGCGGCAAAGTGATTAATAGTGCTATTGACTATAGATCTACAGTCCGTGCAGCATCCGTCATAAACTTGGAAACTCAGATTTCAATAGAATTCATAATCATGAAAACTTACAAACCTAAAACCCATAAATTCAGGAAAACTATTTTCTCGATATCCCAAAATGCTGAATTATTACACAAAACTAAAAGTTTTCGAAATTTTGAGTTTTCTGGATTTTTTTTTTTGAAATTTTGGGTTATCTGAAATTTGGGATTTTTTATTTCAACTTTGGGTTTCACTCTTGATCTTGTCCGATGAGAGTCAAAAAACTTGCGCTCAAGTATCAGATGGATCACTTTACCCGAAGGAACATTTTAGGATGTCAGAATTGTATGTTTAGTGGCCAGTTTTTTTATTCTACCCCTGAAAAAGTTTTTTATTATTGAGTGCCCCTGAAAAAGAAGAGATTTTTTTTTCTGGTCACTACTAACACAAATAGATTGTAGAAAAGAGATATATTTTTTCGTGAAACGAAATACAGAAATGCTTATTTGTGGCTCAAGTTGTGGTTTTCATGACGCCACACCCTGGCTTAATACGCCATTTTGGAAAACGCAAATCGCTTTATAACTTCAACACTATTAGCTGTAGAAAATATAGCTGTCGTTTCCTTGTACCTACCTGCAATTGATTATTTGCGAGTTGTATTTGTGAGGTTATGACCATTTAACATTAAATCATCTTCAAAGATGAGGCTCATTTCTGGCTGAATGGCTTCGTCAATAAACAAAATATGCGGTATTGGACAAGCAGCAGTCCACATAGACTCCATGAGTCATCATTGCATCCCGGAAAAATTACGGTTTGGTGTGGTTTATGGGCCGGCGGCGTCATTGGGTCGTACTTCTTCCGTGATGATCAAGACTGTCACGTTACTGTGAATGGGGATAGCGCTACCGTTCAATGATAACCGAATATTTTTGGCCCCAATGGGATGTTATGGACTTGAAGGACATGTGGTTCCAACAAGACGACGGCGCCACAAGCCACACAGCTAATGTCACAATCAATTTATTGGAAACCAAGTTTGGAGAAAGTATGTTATCTCACGAAATGGTCCAGCCGTTTAGCCGCATCGGTCGTGCGATTTGACGCCCTTAGACTATTTCCTGTGGGGCTACGTCAATTCTATGGTCTAAACCAATAAGCCAGCGACGATTGATGAACTTCGTACGAATATCGAACGTGAAATTGCAGCAGTATCGGTCGATTTATGCTTGAAAACAGTCGAAGATTGGGTTCAGCGTCTGGACTTCTAGACAACTTTATTTTATACTTCGCCGGGGGTGGCCGGCGCGGCGTCCCAAAAACCACAAATTAAGGTTTTCTGATGCCCTTGCAACACCTCTCGATTTCGAAAAAAGGTTATTGCTATTGCGCCCCGAACTAGATAACTTTCGTATAGCATAAAATGCTCATGAACACCACAAACATAGAACCAATTATTAAGAAAATTTGTTTCCTGCAGTCATTTTCTGTAAATGAATTGTATATTTACATCAACCTTGAAGTTCTTTGCAACAAACTACTTCTGGGGAGGTTCTTCGCAAACTATTCATTCGTTTGCTGCAAACAATAGAATTTTTTAGTAAACGAAAAGGTGTTTAGATGTTGGAATCATTTTCGTTTGCCGCAATCAACTTATAAAACTGAGCTCCAAATTTATAATCACCGTGGTTTTTTTTATCTGTTTTTTTTTTTTAATAAAACATTAATTGACATGACAAACCCTAACACCTCCAACCAGTTGACAGTAATTTGACACTTTCAAGTACAAATGATAATAATTTTAAATTATTGTTTTGCATCCAACCGATTTCAATGCAACAACTGAGAAAAAAAAATCATTATCTCTTCAGAAGAATTGTTTGAGGTCTGCTAAAAGGCTGACTGCACACTCACCCCCACTTGAGAAATCATTGAGTTTCTTTCAGCTTTCACAAAACACCTTTCTTTTTGTCCGACTTTGAGTGACATCCACTTGAATTCACACCAAACCAAACCCAACTATGAATATCAAGTTAAGAAACAATTTTGAAATTCATAGAAAATATTTCGAGCTCAAGCAACTTGTGTATCCAAGGAAACACCGCATTATCCACTTGAATGGTGGAATTCCTTGGAATTGTCTTACTCTACTTGCCCGATGTCAGTCAAAAAAAAAAAAAATAAAAAAACAAAATTAATCTGACGGGACTTCGAATGCAAGTCATTGTGGGCATTTTTTTTTGAAATTTTCGGACCCACGACGATGATGGCGACTGCTTTGCGAGAAAGAAGACCGTATCGAGATCTGTAGCACAAAAGGCGAAAACTATTCAAATATCTGTCAGATAGACGACCGACCGACGACCAGGGTCGACTTATATAAGAAACCGAAAGAATAATGTGGGTCCAATTCTGCCGTTCCTCTAACACCTATTTATTGAATATACCTGACTTGCTGTGGTCGCGCAGAGTTTAGGTAACAATACTCAAAAGTGACTGACAGTCTTATTTCATTCTTAACCCTTGTCTGTCTCTAACACTGGCTGTGTTTTGGCTCGGCTTCTCAAAGGAGTTACACCAACCAAAAATAAAAAAAATTAGAGGAGTTTGAATATAAAACTGAGAAAAAACATCAAGAGAACGCCTCGACAGAGCCAGTTTTCCACATGGATTGATCCATGGACAGCACTTAATTCTCGCTGACACCATCATTTGGTAGTTTTTTTTTTTTTTGTTTTTATTGTTCTCAGTAGTTAAGTTTGTTGTTGGATTTTATGGAACACTTATACACTCTCAGGAAGCATTTTTGCGTATTAACACCACACACTCATGTGCCCTTAAGCTAATCACACACCAAAACTTCAAAAGATACAGAGACCAAGGCGGAGGTGTTTTCTCTGAATAATAATCTCGATGGAAGCATTTATCTCTGTCACTTTGTACGGATTAGCAAAGAGAGAGAGAGGTACAGAGGGCGCTGGATGCGTTGTGCAGCACATCACAATGGCCTGCAAATTCATTGTGACAGATTAGCATATAATGAGTTATAACCACCTTGAAGGCATTCGGCTGGGATTTTACAGAAAAAAATGCAGCCGATCTTTTAAAGTAATAAGTTGGAATTTTTTTGTTTTTTTTTTTTTGTTTTAGAGCGAACGTGGAGGGAATTGAATGAAGATTCCCAGATAAGATCAGAGACCAGCTTAGACAGGATGGAGAACGAAAAGATGATTGTTGCAAAAGAAAAATGACTAAGAGTTGTCAAATGTGAGCATGTGGTAGCCATTAAGAGGAATTTTAATTCATGGATTTTTGTGGAATCGCGATTTGACACTCTAGCGACCACCAGTAAGAAGAATTTTAGGTGATGTCAACGCATCACTTTTCATCTCATTCACGCGGTGACAACCTACACAAGAGCTGCACGCTAAGAAATTTTATGAGAAATTTTCAGGCGATGCTCATTTAATACCTGATGACCAGTAGTCTCCCAGTAGAGAAGAGATCATTGCCGCAATTAAAGCACTGAAGAACAACAAGGCGGTAGGACTGGACACGGTATTTCTGCTGAGCTCTTACAAGCAGCACCAACGACATCGAGTGAGTTACTGCATCCACTGATAGAGACAGCTTGGAACTCTTAGTGCTTCCCAGAAAAGTGGAAAAAGGTAATAATCGTCAAGCACCCGAAGAAAGGAGAAAGAATTTGCGTTTTGCCTGCGGTTGCCAAGATATCAGCAAAAATTGTATTAATAAAGGAACATCTATAGAAGACACACTCGAAGCTGAAAAAGCAGGTTTCCGTACTGGTTCATCCTGTGTTGACCACATTAACACTTTGCGGATCAGTGGATCGAATATCGATCACCACTTCACCTGCTGTTCATTGATTTTGAAAAAGCGTTTGAAAGTGTAAACAGAAAATTTATTTGGATTGCTTTACGCAGGAGAGCCATTTCAGATTAGTTAATTGCTATTATTTAAGCAACTTACGATGGATGCAAATGTCACGATTTACATAGAGACAGGTTGTCGGATGAATTCGAAGTCCAATGTGGAGTCAGGCAGGTTTGCATACTATCGCCAATACTTTTCCTGTTAGCGATAAGTGATGTTAAACGGAAATGGTGGAATTCAATGGAGTCTGATATCACAACCAAACAGCTGGACTATGCGGACGACGTATGTATGCTTACTCTTCCATAGGATCATGGATCTCCAACAAATGACAACAAGGGTGGAGGGAGAGAAGCAGAAATCGTGGGGCTGAAAATTAACACGACAAAAACAAAAATCATCAGCCTCGGAAGTAACTCATCCGTTCAAGTCAATATTTCTGGACAACCGGTAGAGAAAGTAGAAGACTTTCAATATCTTGGGAGTTTTGTGTCTACCAAAGGCGGAACCGAACAAGACGTCGACAGCCGTAATAAAAAGGCAAAGGCTCCTTTCGGCATGCTGTCCAAAATATGGAGAAATAACGCTATAAGCTTAAAGACCAAGCTGAGACTCTTCCGCTGTTGAATCCGTGCGTCTGTATGACTGCAGCTCGTGGAAAATCTTAACAACAGTCACAAGTAAGCTGTAATCCTTCGTGAATAGGACGTTGTTTACGAAACACCTTAAGTATTTTTTTGGCCCAGCCGTATTTTTAATGAAGAACTTCACAGGAGAACGGGTCGAGACAATACTATACGCTGGTATTGGTCATACGCTTCGAGAAGGCAACAATTGCATTGCTGGCCAAGCGATGCAATGGAACCCACTCACACAGGCTCTCGTCAAGGTCTTAGAACCTAAGTAAATAAGTAAGTAATCTTCATTTTTTACAATGATAATCTAGCGTGCTCTAGAAGACCAGACAAAGGACACACTTTGTTACTGGTAAACTGGTAAACCACAATCCGAGCGACGGAAATCAAGTACTTGTACAAATTAATGATCTGGTATGCTTAAACTGTCACACAACAGCCCTCCTCAAGAACGGTAGACGTATTCCACAAGATTAACAGCTGCTTCGGAAGAGGAACGAAATCACCCAGAAGACGAAGTTGTTTCTCTACAAACAACTTCCTAGACCAATTGTATCATACTGATGTAGTTACCAATTTACTAGTAGAATAGACTGGTACCTAGACTAGTTTATACTATTTTTACCAAGAAGGAGCTGGGTGTTATCAAAAGAAAAACTTGCAGATTTCTACAGGACTTAACTTCGATTATACCATTGACAGAAGCGAATCAAGTTCTGCTTCATACACCACCGCTAGCGTGAGCAATGTCAAGAGTCAACGATTCATCTATTTAGCATTTCAAATTACTTGTCATTTACCGTTTTGTGTATTACAATTTTGAAGCACCATAGAAGATCAAAAAATAAACCCATTATCCGGAATAGGGTTGAAATATGCGTTTCAACTTTTACTTTATTTATATTTTCAGAATTATTACAAGCTGTCAAGAGTTTCTAAGTCTTTTTTTTTTTTCTTGTACTTTATTCACCTAAACGAAAAATTCTTTTCAAATAAACCAACAACCCTGAAATCTCGCACCTTTCAAGCTCCTCAAAGCGAAAGCTAATTTGAATATTTTATTAGATAACGCTACGTCCAAGTTGAAACCCTTTTTACAACAACAAGTAATTGAGTTCCGCATCAAAAGTGCATTTTTATCAACAAAAAAAAAAAAAAATAAAAAAAAACATGCTGCCACTTTCTTCTGTCAGTGTGATGTTTTTTGTTCGCCAAGTTTTCACTTCGTTGAATCTTTTGTTGTTGTCGAAAGTGGCGTTATGAGTGCCGCTTCAATGTTTTTGGCAGTTTTCCACAATGCCACCGCCATCCCCTCCACCGTCTGACACCACCACCATCGCCGCCGCCCGCACCGCTGCGCTATACTTTTTCAACTCATACGTTTATGAAACCCCTTTTGTACCTACAATTGATTTAAGTTTTACTGTAGGGCTGAGAATACCTGGGTGAAGTATTATAAAGGAAGGTGGTTTCACTAACCCATCATTTCTTTACCTCCGTCGCACCAAATTCAGTTGCACGTTATTTCTTCTCTTTTATACTGAAAAGAACGAACGTTAGCTCGCGCCAGCTCACTGAAGCTCGCATTAATGTCTGACAGCGTTTTCATTTACGAATGAGTGAGTCTTTCATATCTGGGCCGAGTAGGTACGAGGTACCTTACCTGTTTCTATGTGTGTTTTTTGTTGTTTTATGAGTGTGTCTATAGGTACCTTCCACCACCTTCCACCACCCAACACCACGACCTCCACCGCTGCCGCCGCCGCTGCTGCTAACACCGCATGGAAAAGCTGAAAATAAAAAAGAAAAAGAAAACAAAATTGAAAAACTCAACGTTTTCCCGCCAAAATGCATCGATTTCATTGTGCGCTGAAAGATAACCGCAAATAGCTATCAATGGGAGACGTTAAGAGGATGTGATTGCTTTTGCTTCAGCTTCATGCAATCCGTTTAAACGAACCTCGAATGAAAAGTCAAAAGCAAAGCTTTTGTATGCAGCGAACGTGAAATAGGTCCGTAACGAATAATATCAGGTTCGCACTTGGTGTTAAACAGAAATGAGTCTATAAAGTTTTTATTTAAATTTTGTATGTCTAAATACATTTTTGTCTTAATGCATTTTTGTCTTAATACATTTTTGTCTTAATACATTTTTGTCTTAATACATTTTTGTCTTAATACATTTTGGTCTCAATACATTTTTGTCTTAATACATTTTTGTCTCAATACATTTTTGTCTTAATACATTTTTGTCTTAATACATATTTGTCTAAATACATTTTCGTCTTAATACATTTTTGTCTTAATACATTTTTGTCTTAATACATTTTTGTCTTAATACATTTTTGTCTTAATACATTTTTGTCTTAATACATTTTGGTCTCAATACATTTTTGTCTTAATACATTTTTGTCTCAATACATTTTTGTCTTAATACATTTTTGTCTTAATACATATTTGTCTTAATACATTTTCGTCTTAATACATTTTTGTCTTAATACATTTTTGTTTTAATACATTTTCGTCTTTATACATTTTTGTCTTAATACATTTTTGTCTTAATACATTTTTGTATCAATACATTTTTGTCTTAATACATTTTTGTCTTAATACATTTTTGTCTTGATACATTTTTGTCTTAATACATTTTTGTCTTAATACATTTTTGTATCAATACATTTTTGTCTTAATACATTTTTGTCTTAATACATTTTTGTCTTAAAACATTTTCGTCTTAATACATTTTTGTCTTAATACATTTTTGTTTTAATACATTTTCGTCTTTATACATTTTTGTCTTAATACATTTTTGTCTTGATACATTTTTGGCTTAATACATTTTCGTCTTAATACATTTTTGTCATAATACATTTTTATCTTAATACATTTTCGTCTTAATACATTTTTGTCATAATACATTTTTATCTTAATACATTTTCGTCTTAATGCATTTTTGTCTTAATACATTTTTGTCTTAATACATTTTTGTCTTAATACATTTTTGTCTTCATACATATTTGCCTTAGTACATATTTGCCTTAGTACATTTTTGTCTTAATACATTTTTGTCTTTATACATTTTTGTCTTAATACATTTTTGTCATAATACATTTTTGTCTTAATACATTTTTGTCTTAATGCATTTTTGTCTTAATATATTTTTGTCTTAATACATATTTGTCTTAATACATTTTCGTCTTAATACATTTTTGTTTTAATACATTTTCGTCTTTATACATTTTTGTCTTAATACATTTTTGTCTTAATACATTTTTGTCTTAATACATTTTTGTCTTAATACATTTTTGTCTTACAACATTTTTGTCTTAATACATTTTTGTCTTGATACATTTTCGTCTTAATACATTTTTGTCTTAATACATTTTTGTCTTAATACATATTTGTCTTAATACATTTTCGTCTTAATACATTTTTGTCTTAATACATTTTTGTTTTAATACATTTTCGTCTTTATACATTTTTGTCTTAATACATTTTTGTCTTAATACATTTTTGTATCAATACATTTTTGTCTTAATACATTTTTGTCTTAAAACATTTTTGTCTTAATACATTTTTGTCTTGATACATTTTTGTCTTAATATATTTTTGTTTCAATAAATTTTTGTCGTAATGCATATTTGTCTTAATACATTTTTGTCTTGATACATTTTTGTCTTAATACATTTTCGTCTTAATACATTTTTGTCATAATACATTTTTATCTTAATACATTTTCGTCTTAATACATTTTTGTCATAATACATTTTTATCTTAATACATTTTCGTCTTAATGCATTTTTGTCTTAATACATTTTTGTCTTAATACATTTTCGTCTTAATACATTTTTGTCTTATTACATTTTTGTCATAATACATTTTTCTTTTAATACATTTTCGTCTTAATACATTTTTGTCTTAATACATTTTTGTCTTAATACATTTTTGTCTTAATACATTTTCGTCTAAATACATTTTTGTCATAATGCATTTTTGTCTTAATACATTTTTGTCTTAATACATTTTCGTCTTAATACATATTTGTCTTATTACATTTTTGTCATAATACATTTTTCTTTTAATACATTTTCGTCTTAATACATTTTTGTCTTAATACATTTTTGTCTTAATACATTTTTGTCTTAATACATTTTCGTCTTAATACATTTTTGTCTTATTACATTTTTGTCATAATACATTTTTCTTTTAATACATTTTCGTCTTAATACATTTTTGTCTTAATACATTTTTGTCTTAATACATTTTCGTCTTAATACATTTTTGTCATAATACATTTTTGTCTTAATACATTTTCGTCTTAATACATTTTTGTCATAAAATCTAAACATTTTTGTTTGCAAACATTTCTCTCTTACAGAAGACTAAATCAGCTAATCAAATTTTTCACTTTTCTCCACAGTTTTGTTACCCTTTCAGGATAGGGTGACTTCTTAGGCTCTCTTAATGAACTAAAATTCAGGCCCTTACTTATAACGTTGGGCCTGAATTATGGCTGCACATCAAAAACAGATGTGAGCCTGTAAGAACGTTCACTATAGCATACACAACATGCGGTAAGTTCCTAAAGGAAAATTTCATAGAAACTACGCACCAATGAAGAATAATTGGAAGGGGTTGTGGGGGTGTTGGAGTTCGTATGGCGTATGGGAAGGAATTGTATGTGGCAAAAATCCTGCGAATCAATATTCAAACTAGGAACTAACGTCTCTTGCCGTCATCGCGTCGTCGGTCGATGGTCGTCGTCGGCTCTTTGGATTCAGATTTTGTACACATAGCGAACTTATTTGGTTATGGAGCATGGCTATATGTTTTTGCAAACTGAACTGAAACATGATGTTAAGTGACATGCAGCGGATGGTTTTCCAATTGTGCATTTTGGTTTAAGTAAAAGGGTTATTTTCTTGCCTTTTCAGTTCAGTTATACAAACAAAAATAAAAAAAAAAACAACAAAAAACTAAAGTTGCGGAGACTGAGATTGAGTGTATTCTTGTTTGTTTTTTTTTTTTTCTTTTTATTTGTAGGAGTAGTTCAATTGTTTTAGTTGTGAGTCATTTGATTTGAAACTAAATATAAAGTGCAATGGCCGACACAAGTTTAGTGAAAGGGAAATTTATATTTTGGTGAGACCAGTCAAGTGTAAATGATGTTTGTGGTTTTGTTTTCATAATATTTTTATAAAAAATAAAAATTGTATTAAATGGTATTCTGGACATTGTTCAAGGAATTCAGATCATGTAATTTGGATTTTCAAAAATATAGGCTTCGAATTATTTTTTTTCAAAAATTAAAAAAATACCCGAGTTGTTTTTTTTTTTGTTAATTATTTGCGAGATTAAAAATAAGATCTTTATCAAATATCTGCAAAACGGGCAGTAAATTTTTCTCCAAATAATATTCTACACAAAATCTTGTTATCACGTAACTTCTCTGACGACTATCGTCCACCAAACGATAGCTGTGAACGATAGATTAGATATGCACGATTTAGTCAACTGTTTGCTTCACGTGGTATCATTGCTTTCATATCGTCTATCGTTGTCAATATCTTAACGATGTGGGCAGCCTTACGTGATGAGGGCCCCGATAAATTCAATTCTGTATGTCTGTCTGTCGTGTCCATATCTCAAGCTACAGCTTAAGCCGAAGAAACACCTTTTCAAACTTGATAATTAAGGGTGATGAGTGGGATATTGATTTTTTTGGGGACCAAAATTAACATTTTTTTTTGTTTATTATTTTTATCTTTTTCAAAAATAGTTAGATTTTGATGAAACTTTGTTATGACGTACTTTGCTATATTTTTTACTTATTTACATTTTTTTTCAGCAAAATATTAATGTTTGTGTTTTTGGCAAATTTATTTTGAAAAAATGCCTAATTTTCAATCAAAAAAGTTGACGAAAACATTTGTTGATTTATTGAAAATTTTAAGATGAATTCTTTTTTGTTAAATCCTCTTTTTTAAGTCTAAGTAAGAAAACAACACATTGTTAAAAATTGAAAAAAAACGCATTTTTAAAGTCGATTTTTCCGTAAACGACAGTAATATCAGCCAGTGAAGAGTGAGCATGGAAAACCAAACAAAGTTCTTGCAAAAGATTTTGACTTTCTTAAGTAATCTAGTATTAAAATTGCTCTACCATGCAAAATCTAACTATTTTTGAAAAAGATAATAGCAAAAAATTAGTTTTTGGCATTTTTCAAAATATATTTGGGGTTATGTACATAGGAAATAGAAAATAGAATATAGGTCTACTTTATATAGAAATTATAAAATTAACAACCCACTATTTCGCCCACTTTCCCCCAATCCGTCGATTGGCAATTCATGTTTCCCCTTTCATAATTATACCATTTATGCTTAAATTTCCGCCGCTTTCATCCTGCTAATAGCTTTTCCAACTATTACCTCTGAAAACTGGATTGGCAGTGGTCTAGACTCTCAAGATTTTGACTAAAATTGTTGTGTGTAGGTACATCAAGCATAAAGATCGTAGGTACCTACTTCTGAAATAAAAAAAAAAAATATTATTTAATTAGTTTATAACGGTACATCCCATAGCCCCGTTTTTTTCTCGTAAACGACCCAACGCATTTCGATGACAATTTTGACACAGAAGGTTGTTAGCTTCTTTCAAATTATTTTCTATCAAAATTTTCCAAAAACTAAAATTTGATTTTATAAAAAGTT
This sequence comes from Meliscaeva auricollis, assembly GCA_948107695.1. Taxonomy (NCBI): domain Eukaryota; kingdom Metazoa; phylum Arthropoda; class Insecta; order Diptera; family Syrphidae; genus Meliscaeva; species Meliscaeva auricollis. The sequence continues at coordinate 25,589,139 of OX403619.1, read as the reverse complement.
ACAACATTTTTTTAAAAAAAATCGAGTTTTGGGCTTAGACGTCCATTAATATTTTCTTGAAAATATCAACCCAACACGGTTTTAGCATTTTTATATTATAAAAAACAATATTTGATTTATTTTTTTTTTTTAGTTTTATGTTTTTGGAAAATTTCTTGTAAAATTATTTATTTTTAAGAACCTTACATAAAAATCTTTAGTATTCACTGCCGTGCATTTTATTTATTTCGATTTAAAATCATGTTATTTTGTAAAAAAAAAAAAAAATATTAAAAAAATGGCAACACAGAAAAATTCAAGCAATTTAAACTTCTAGACCGGAGAGCTGAAATAGAGCCAGATTTCTGAGAGGTTACCGATCCAAAATAATGGTAACGGGTGATTTTTTAGCTGGTTTGGTTTTGGCAACACTGGTCTGTCAAACAGCTTCAGTTTGGTTTGCAATTTAACCATGGATCGTCTTACAAATGAACAGCGCTTGCAAATTATTGAATTTTACTATCACAATTCGTGCTCGGTTCGAAATGTTCATCGCGCGCTGCTTCCATTTTATGGTCGGCATTCTCGACCTTCTGAGCAGTCTATTCGGAAGATTGTGACCAAATTTCGCACCAAATTTACTTTGTTGGACATTAAACCACCAACACGTTTACGTACTGTGCGTAGTGAAGAAAATATTGCGGCCGTATCAGCTAGTGTGACAGAAGACCGCGAAATGTCGATTCGGCGCCGGCGCCGTTCCCAGCAGTTAGGCCTTTGTTACAGCACTACGTGGAAAATTTTGCGGAAGGATTTGGGCGTAAAGCCTTTTAAGATACAGCTGGTGCAAGAACTAAAGCCATCCGACCTACCACAACACCGAATTATGGTGAATGGGCTCTTGGAAAGCTGGCCGAGGATCCGCTTTTTTATCGAAAAATTGTGTTCAGCGATGAGGCTCATTTTTGGTTGAATGGGTACGTAAATAAGCAAAATTGCCGCATTTGGAGTGAAGATCAGCCAGAAGCATTGCAACAGCTACCAATGCATCCCGAAAAAGCCACTGTTTGATGCGGTTTAGGGGCCGGCGGCATTATTGGGCCATATTTCTTCGAAGATGATGCGAATCGCAGCGTTACTGTCAATGGTGAACGCTACCGAGCGATGATAACAAACTTTTTTTTGCCCGAAATGGAAGCTCTTGACTTGCATGATATGTGGTTTCAACAAGACGGCGCCACATGCCACACAGCATGCGAAACAATGGCGCAATTGCGAGGCGAGTTTGGTGAACAGTTAATTTCACGTTTCGGGCCGGTCAATTGGCCGCCTAGATCGTGCGATTTGACACCATTAGATTATTTTTTGTGGGGGTATGTCAAGGCTAATGTCTATAGGGACAAGCCCGCTTCGATTGACGCACTGGAAGCCAACATCCATGCATTCATTCGTGAGATACCGGCCGATATGTGTGAAAGAGTAAGCCAAAATTGGACTCAGCGGATGGGCTACCTGAGACGCAGCCGCGGTCAACATTTGCATGAAATTATCTTTAAACATTAAATTGCAAGGTTCAAACTATCGATTCAAATAAATATTTCATTCATTCTTTCGAATTTTTTGTGTTTTTTTTTTAAAGTTCTAAACCTCTTAAAAAATCACCCTTTACAAGTAATCCTGGTGATGGTGATGCGAATACCTAGTCTGCCTTCATGTACTGGGGGTGTTGTCGAGAGAAAGTGCATCAAAAGTACCACCATTTTTTTCTGAAAATTGATTTAACTACCAAATTAGTGTATAACCACTTGAAATTAATCGCATACTGTAGCCTTGGTAAGTGGGTTCCCTGATGACAAAAATCCATGACAGATATTTTAAGTGAGGCCAAATCCCTGGCGGCGGCCCTGAAAATGTTTTTTTTTTGCTAGAAATTGATAAGAGAATTTTACGGAGAAACTAACAATTTGTTTGAAATACTTATTATGTATGGGATAATTTTGAGGTGGGTTAAATCTGAAAAAAACTCATTCATTATTTTTCAAAATAGCTGATAGTTTTCCTTAAAAAACTCTTTTATATTTGTTTGTTTTTTAAGCTAAAAAATTGGATTTGTAATGTTTTCTTGCACTCATCGATTCAATTCTATACAACTATTCAATACAACATAAAATCTAAGTTTTTTTTTTTTTGAGGCAATCAATCATTCTACCTGTTGGTCACAATTAACCTAAAATCTATTTTAAAGTTTCAATTAAATTCAATTCTAAATCTATTTCATTATAATGATGATGATGGTTAATGTAAATTTCCAATCAATATAATATTATTGCCTATACCTCTGCTGTCAATCAAACTATTCCAACATTCAATTTTATTTCAATACAAAATCAATCATCGAGCTTATACCTTCCTACTTTGGATGCTAAAAAGTGACAAATTAAGCTCAGCTACCGCTAAACAAATTGATTAATGCATCGAATGTGTCATCATCGCACAAACTTTTTGGTAAGCAATTAATAAAATTTCATCTTTTTTGTTTTTGTTAAAAAAAAAAAACAAGAAAAAACAAAAAATTTACTACTACACAAATTAATTGAATTCCAGAGTCTGAAGCTATATTAGGGAGTATCATTCACTGAGACATCTCAGTGTCTGCATTACTTTGTCTACATTGTATTCATTGGCATCATCATACTTTGGGCGGATAAAGTTTTTTTGTTTGACAATCTTATAAGCAAATCGCCGAGATGATGGATCTTTAAAAACAGGGTCATTAACAGGGAAAAGTCTACAATAAAAGAACTCCCAGCCTTGCTGGAAAAAAGAAAAAAAAAAAACGAAAAAAAAAAATATTTAAAATTTATTAATAACGAATTCGGCTAATTAAATCTTGAAATGTCTGTCGTATGATTAATGTTCGAAGGGAATCACGAGAATGAAAAATTCAAACACCGATCGTTTTTGATTTTGGTTTTCTTTCTTGTCTTATTTTTTTTTTTCATTTTAATTTAATTTTTCGTTAGCAGTGAGAATACAATTTGGAAATATGATCTTTGTGATTGATAATTATGGTGGAATCAGTTAAGAATTAGTAAGTAGTTGGTATATAGGAGGATGGAAGACTGCTGCTGTTTTGATGTCATGATGCCAATCAAAATTATTAAAATTTTGAGTAGATAATTAGCTCAGTTGGAAGCAGGTTTTAAATATGACTGAAAAGCTGAAATATACGCACGAAAGAATAAAACTTCCGTTTAATGAGGTGAATAGTGCCTCCAAGTTATTTTCGGAGACTATTTAATAAAAAATGGCGCCACATTAACAGATTTTTATTGTAAATTTTGATTTTTTCTCAGGGGTACCTTATACCTATGTCTAACATTCATAGGTACACAGAATAGATAAGGTACCTATTTATTTAAAAAGTCGACCTTGACTTGATGAGCTATGGCTACCAATACTCTGAATGGTGTCACGGGTTCGAAATATTAATATTTGTTACCAGGGTCGCGCCTAGGGCTGGGGCAAAGAGGCAATTGTCCCAGGAGCGCCAACGTATGTCGGTCTGTACGTCTGTGCGTCCATCTGTACACATTTCCACTTATCAAACGCATGGATGGACTTACTTCAATTAGGTACAGATGGTTTTTTCGTTATTTCGAAAGTTGTTTTTTGTATTTTTTTTTTAGGACATACTGATCTTTGTGGTCCGATTGAACAGAAATAAATTTGGGGTTCTGATTATATGCTTCTTTTCATTGATGATTTTTCCAGAAAAGTCTTCTCATATTTCATAAAAAGGAAGACTAAAGTAGCGGAAAAGTTCCTCGAATTTAAAAATTGTGTAGAAACTCAAACCGGAACGGAATACTGTAATTTTTGAGATGAAGAAGATGCTAACTGATGCAGGCATACAACATCAAACAACAGTTCCATACTCTCCAGACAAAAATGGCTTGGCAGAAAGGATAAATAGAACTGTCATCGATTCAGGGTTGTACAAAAGATTTTGGGCTGAAGCCGCAAATACGGCAGTTTACTTAATTAATAGAACACCATGCAAGATAGTACAAAAGAAAAAAACGCCCGAAGAAATCTGGAGCGGAAAAAGAGTGAACCTAGATCATCTTAAAGTTTTCGGTTGTCAAGCAGTTATTCACAGTTTTTCAGATGCCCAAGGTAGTTTCATTGATGATGAATCTTCAGATGGAATCACATCCAATGAAGTAATGAGACGATATACCAGAATAAGAAATCCATCTGTAAGAGACGGTTATGTATCGTAAAGGGTTTTCCAATAAGAGATGTTATTTTGAATAGTCCGCTATTTCGGTAGCTGTCACTTTTGAAGCTGTCATTTTTTGACATTTGACAAGTAGAAACTACGTTATTAATAAAAATGGAACGATACACGCTTCAACAACGCATTGAAATTATTAAAATTCACTATAAAAATGGTGAAAATTTGGCAGAGACGGTTCGTAAAACTAAAACATTTTTGGGTCGTCGTGAAGCACCTTGTCGGACCGCAATACAGAAATTGGTCTACAAATTCGAGCTGTTGGGATAAGTTAGTGATGTGAAGAATAAAACCCGTGCACGTCGCTCAAGAACAACTGAGAATATTGCTGTTGTAGCCCAAAGTGTTGAAGAAAACCCAGGTTTGTCCATTCCTCGTCATTACACCGTATTTTGCATAAAGACTTGGGTCTTAAGGCTTATAAAGTTCAGTTAACACAAGAACTCCAGCCGGCTGATCATCAACAACGTCGTGTCTTTGCTGATTGGGTCCTTGAAATGCATGAAAATGAACCGGAATTTCATCGAAAAATCATCTTGACTTATGAGGCCCATTTCCACCTCGGAGGCTACGTCAACAAGCAAAAAACTGTCGCATCTGGGGCTCGGAAAACCCAAGAGTTATTGTTGAAAAGCCTCTCCATCCTCAACGCGTGACTGTTTGGTGCGGTTTATGGTCCCGCGGGGTCATTGGACCTTACTTTTTCGAAAATGAGGCTGGAGCAACAGTTACGGTCAATGGATTGCGCTATCGAGAAATGATTAATGATTTTTTATGGCCTGAATTGGATGGTATTGATCTGGACAACGTTTACTTTCAACAAAACGGCGCTACGTGCCACACAAGCAATAAAACCATCGATCTTTTACGGGAAAAGTTTCCGGACCGTGTTATCTCTCGAAGAGGTGATCACAATTGGCCACCGAGATCTTGTGATTTAACACCTTGCGACTTCTTCCTTTGGGGCCACGTGAAAGATAAGGTCTACGCCAACAGCCCAGCGTCGATTCAAGACCTCAAAGATAAAATTCGTGAGGCTATCGAGGACATAGGGCAGCCACTTTGCGATTTGGTTATGGAAAATTTCATGAAAAGGATATGGTCCTGTAAGCGTGGTCTTGGCAACCATTTGGCTGATGTTGTGTTCCGTTATTAACGGCATACCTTTCTCTTAATAATGAAATAAACATCCGATCATTTATCTCCAAAAATACCATTTTTCTTTGAATATCAAAATAACAACTCTTATTGGAAAACACTTTTTTTGAATAATTTTTTTTCGATTTTGCCACAACTCGAAAAAATTGAAACTGCCCTCCTTTTGCTGCAAAGTTCTCAATTGAAGATATTTGTTTTGTTTAAATTGTTTTTTTTTTTTTAAGAAATATAAATAAGCTTTGAACAGTTTTGTCATGTATTCTTAAAAGTTTTTTTTCCAATGCTGAATGTTCCCCCATTGAAAGCTGAATCTGCCCCGGCTCGGGGCACTTTCAATAAACAGAATTGAATTTTTAAAAACGTTGTTATTAAATTTTGGTAAGTAAAATTAAAACAGCCTGTTAAGCCAACAAAGTATGTGTTCAGAGCATAAACAACTAAAATATAGGCTAATGAAAAAAAATTGCCGAATGTGCCACACTTTACCATGCCTACTATAAAATTATAAAAAAAAAAATATTTTGTAAAAAAATTGAATAATAATTCATTTCTATTTTGGTTTTTCTTACACTTTTCTTGCATTTACCTTCAGACATCAGATAACCAAATGCTTATATTTTCAAGATATGTAAGTTAAAAAATAATAGCCTCTTGGACAACATGAGCAAGTTCGTGCGATCCAGTCGTGCATTTCATTTGCTATGTTGTAAGTATTTCAAAATTTCGACCATTAAATATGGGCTTTCGTTTATAAAGTTAAAAAAAACAAAACGGATTTGGCGATCGCTTCCACTACATTTCAATCTATTCATTACAGACCTATCCCACCATCAAATTTTAAGTTTCTCATCATCTTGGGGTAAATATGTCCTCGATCACAAAATTATGTTCCAAAACTAATCTAACATTTAAAAAAAGAACATAAACAAGAATTAAAATATATTTATTCAAAATTTAAAAGCATAATCCAAAGCGCCGCCTTGAAATTTGCATGACTAATTCTTATCGCGCAGGCATATAATATTTTGTAATCAAATCAAACCCATTTTCCAAATTGTTTATCGGATCTTAAGACCCAAAGACTTTGATTTGTATGAAAATATCTCCCAAGTGAGCCTTTTAATTTCCACACACTCGCGCAGTCTTTCCTCAATATGCAATTCGTTCCACTTTGCTTCATGAGAAATCTCGTCCTTCTATCCAAACCGAGGTCTATCTATCGGATGTCCAATGGCAATCGACACATCAAAGCATTGACCTTCTCACACTCACATACATTTTTTATCGACTACTTAATTAATGCTTCAACTAATTACCTTTTATATCGGCTACAGTGTACCTATTGCTGCGTTGCCTTAATATAAAAATTAAAATAAAACACCAAATTCGAATTAGGCAAGAGTCCGATTAGTTGGTATTTTTTTTTTTTTTTTATTTTTTCATCGAGGAAGGGTCAAAATGTTTACAGCAATCATTTTGGATTCCCAACATCTCATCACGTGCACTGCACAGACAGACACTCACATCAATTTGATTTGAGTCGGGAATCAGAGCATTGACTGTGATGCCAGTTGCCAGTTGCCAGTAGCGTTTTTGACCTTTTAGCCTGGATCGCTGCCGGTGGCGGTTAGGATCAAAGGTGCGGCTGTTTTCATGTGATCTGGAATCGATTTTAATTGTCATGCCACCTGATGATGCTCCAATATTATACGGATGCAGATACTTTTTAGCTTGGTTGTTGTTTGTGAGAAGACAAAGGAAATCTTCAACGACATCCACTAAATTGTTGAAAGAGAAGTCGAACAGTTTAGTGGAGGAAAGACGCGCGCGACCGACGGGGCAGCGATGAATATACAACTTTGGAGGAGACGTCCACGACTATAATAATACGGGACGGTATAAAAATCGAACCAGATTTGTATCGATTGCGCAATGATAAGGCTCTAGAGTTCGAGTCAAGAAATTTTCAACGAAAAAAATCATGAAGAAGGTGTATATTTGTGAAGGCGGTAATTGCCTCAAATGCAGGTTGGTCCAGATCAGCAGACTGTGCCGCCGGCCGGAGGGAAGCACCACACAAACACAGTAGGTAGCGCTCTACAGGCATTCGCCTCTTGCTTTACTATACTTATAGGTTTATGCTGTTGAGAGTTAGCTCTCTCTCCAATGGCAACCCGTTTCAGGAGTTCAATCTGTTTTATTTCTTTTCCGTTGATTTTTTTATCGTTATTTTTTGGTTTGGTGTTTGCAGATAAAAGGGATTGATTACGAAAGATTCGTAGCTTCTTTTATATAAAGCCGTGAAGGTTGATTCTCTTTTTTTTTGTATCTTAGTTTGGTATTCTTCGTCCATTACCTTGGAGATTTTTGTGGTCTCTTACAACAACAACAACAAAAAATAAATAAATAAAAGAAATAATAATAATAAAAAAAAAAGTTAAAATAAAAATGAATTGAATTGGGGAACATAATATGAGGGTCTCTCATGAAGAATTTAATTAGGAATGGAATTTCGTTTCTTCAATTTTTTTTTTTTCCTTTTATATTTATTTCCGATTTTTATTGGTGGCGGCAAAGATGATTGGAAAAGCTATCATCGTATTGAAAGTTTTTTTTTTATACCTACTTTTTTAATTTTTTTATTTTTATTGTTTATTTTTTTTTTTTCTTCAATACACAATCATTAAAGTCATATAGAAACAAGCTTGTGAAATATTTTGGCGTTGCATTGGTAAGATATAACTTTAAAACCGTTTGAAAAAAGAAAGGTATTTATGGCGCCGAAAGTTTTAGAAATATTTCAATAAACCTTATATATGGTTCATAACAGTATTTATATGAATACCCTTTTCAAATTATTTCTTTTGATTCTTCAAAGGTCAGTTAATAACCGTGTATTTTATTTTACAGAAACTCAAACAAAAAAGAAAAATCAAAAATGAGTAGACTTGAGTTGGGGAATAATTTGTTCTGAAAACCTTATTAATCTAATATCTTTAAGTTGTTGTCATTTCTTACTTTGTTTTCGAAAAACGTTATGACAAAATTTGTGAAGTAAAACCCTAGTCAAAAGAGGTGCGAATGGCGGTTAAACCTATCCACCTTACTTATTTTCCGGCCAATTCCTTCGGACGAAAATTACAAACAACATTTTAACATATTAAAAACTTACTACATACTTACTTACTTATTAACTTAGGTCCTCAGACCTTGATGAGTCCGTTGTAATCCCCCTAAGGGGCATCGGGCCTCCACTACACCTACGCACCATAGTGTACGATTTCTGGAAATATAACGTAGTTCTCTCCAACTCTTCCCCAGCTGTGCTTTCCCTTTCGACTGTCCTGCGCCATGTGCTTCTTGGCCGACCCGACCCTCTACCTGCCTTTGTGAGTGGATTCCATTGTATCGCTTGGCCAGCAATGCAATTGTTGCCTTTTCGAAGCTTATGACCAATCCACTGCCACTTACGTCTGCGTATAGTACTATCTATGGATTCTTGACCCGTTCTTCTGTGAAGTTTTTCATTTGAAATACGGTTGGGCCAAAAAATCCGTAAGGTGTTTCGTAGACACCTAACGGTCTAAGCTTGGTCTTTAAGCTGATAGAATTATTTCTCTATATTTTGGACAGCATTACGAAAGCAGTCTTTGCCTTTTTAATACGACTGTAGAAGTTTTGTTTGGTTCCGCCTTTGGTAGAGACAAAACTTCCAAGATATTAAAAGTCTTCTACTTTCTCAACCGGTTGTCCAGAAATATTGACTTGAACGGATGAGTTACTTCCGAGGCTGATCATTTTTGTTTTTGCCGTGTTAGTTTTCAGCCCCACGATTTCTGTTTCTCCCCCTCCACCCTTGTTGTCATTTGATGGAGATCCATGATCCTATGAGAGAGTAAGCATACGTCGTCCGCGTAGTCCAGATGTTTGAGTTGGGATGTCAGGCTCCATTGAATTCCACTATTTCCGTTTAACAGGGCTGCACGCAGCACTTCACTTATCACTAACGGGAAAAGTATTGGCGACAGTATGCAACCCTGTCTGACTCCACATTGGACTTTGAATTCATCCGACAACCTTTCTCTATTTTAAACGTGACATTTGCATCCATCGTAGTTTGCTTTAATAATAGCAATTAACTTATCTGTGATTCCTCTTCTGTGTAAGGCAATCCAAATAAATTCTCTGTTGACACTATCCAACGCTTTTTTCAAAATCAATGAAGAGCAGGTTGTGATTGATATTCGATACACTGTTCAATAATAATCCGCAAGGTGTTAATGTGGTCCACACAGGATGAACTAGTGCGCAAACCTGCTTGTTCGGCGTCGAGTGTGTCTTCTTCTTGGCAACCACAGGCAGAACGCGAATCCCTCTCCAGTTTTCACACTGCATCAAATCTCATTTCTTTGGGAGCTTGACGATCATTCCCCTTTTCCACTCCTCTGGCAATAATCTCTTCTCTACTGGGAGGTGTGGAGCGAATTCGGGCATTTGTTGCTTCGGCTGGGTCATCAAATATTGGATGGCCATCGCTGGAGAACACATGGTTTAATACCGAAGCGAAGTGTTCCTTCCAACTTCTGTGCTGGTCCTCATACAAATGGAACAGGGAGCCATCTACATCTTCCACAAGGTGTTGTTTTGAGCTTTGTACACCAGTAAGCTCCTTAGCGATTCTTTAAACAATTCTGCCAATGCGTTGTTGTAGTTACGCCTGTCACGTCTCTCGTCTTCATACGATACGTAGACTCTAATTCGCTTCTCTCCACTGCGATGCGAGCTCGAAGTTGCTTTCTTTCGTCGATATTTTTTCAGGTTTCTGCGGATAGCCAAGCACTATTTCTTCCATGTGCCCGACCGACAATTCTTTCACCACCGGTTATGAACACATTTTTCACAGCACACCATTGGTCTTCGATGGAAGTAGGTTCCCAGCTGCTGATTGTTCTCAGTCCTTGGGAAAGATGGTCCCCTAGTTGTTGGCGAACTACGGGTTCCTTTAGTCTGTCGGTATTAAATCTGGGCAATTCGAGTGTTTGCTTGGGATCTCCGAACTGCAGCTGTGCGTAATCTTACGAGAGCTACCATCAGATGATGGTCCCGGGTCATTCCCATGTCTGCCCCTCTTCTTTTCCTGATGTCCAGGAGACTACTTCTAAAACGTCGGCTGATCGCAAAGCAGGCAATTTGGTTGGAGGTTGCTTGCCTATCGTTAGACACCCAGCTTATTTTGTGGCATGTCCTGTGTTCAAACATGGTGCCACCAATTACAAGACGGTTGACATTGCAGAAATCCGCGAAAGGTTCGCCATTGTCGTTGCAATCGCCAACGCCATGTTTTCCATTACATGCCCCAGTCCTTCGTTGTCATTGCCAACTCTGGCATTCAGAATTCCCATAACCATTCTGATGTCTCCGCGTGGTGTATTTTTGTAAGAAGCACTCAGCTGGTTCTAAAAGGCGTCCTTTACCTCAGAAAGTGAGGTATTTGTTGGGGCGTAACACAGAATGATGGCGACGCGGCGTACCCGAAACCTTGCCTGCCTTTAGTATCCTGTCTATTAGAGGCTCCCATGAAATCAGGCTGTGCGCAGTTTTAGTAAGTAGCAGCCCAACACCTGATTCCCGTATACTTCCGGGCTCTATTCCGGAGTAGAGTAGTACAGTGAAATTTTTTTTTTCGAATTGCTTGCACCAAATTATATTTTTATTCCAAACCTATTATATTTATTAGATTTAAAATACATACCTAATCTAAATTTTATCTCAATGTCATTCGGTTACAAATTAATTTGTTTTATAGGCTATAGCTTCCAATTTCCGTTGATGACCTATTTTAGTTAATTTGCGTGTCTCCTTTTTTGTATATAAATAAACCTTTCTACTCTTAAATTATTAATTAAAACTATGTCAATTTTAGCACCACTTCGAACGAATTCAAACCAATTAGGTCACTTTAACCCAACACAATATAAAAAAAAAAAATATAACTTTTATCCTAACATCCCATTTTGTATCCATAATAGTTAAAAAAAATTGTTCTAACAAAAAAATAAAATTGAAACAAAATGAGTGACAATAACTAAAAACCCCGGAGCTAAACTCAACAAAAAGAGACAATTAACTGCGAGTGTTTTACAGATACAAAAAAAAAAATAAAAGATGAAAATTACAAAAAAAAAAAAATAAAAAAAAAATCCTTAACAAAAGGACGATGACAGGACAATTAAATAAAAAGCTATGCTATTTTGTTGCTGCTCCTGGGTGATGGTGGCGCTATTTCTGCCACCTGCAGGCGTGCTAAGCTTTGTTATTATAAAATTAGCTTTAGCGCTACCAATTAGCAATTCCATGTGAGCATATGTGATGTTTTGAAAAGTTGATTTTTTTTTTTTTTTTTTTTTGAAAGGCATCCTTGTATTCGATGGTATGCTGGAGATACAATGACAGAATGTAATAAGAAATAAAAATAATAAACTGACTGCTTTTAGGAATGAAGCTGTCCATCCACATGCAGGTCATGTATCTATCCCTGGAAGCAATATAACATCAACGAACACAAAAAAAAAAAAGAAAATTTCTTTCAGTTGAAGTTAATAATAATCTTGGCTCTGGCAAGTATAACTCCATGGCCATCTTTAGCCCCACTGAATCCTTACACTACTTTGTAAAGGAAGAAAGATATCTGTATGTGTAAGCCAAGTGCATGGAGCATGGTGTGTGTTAACATCAACACCTCTCATATTCTTCGTCTGACTGCCAACCTTTATCGGATGTTTTCAGAAATTTTAATTAAAAATGACGATGACGGGTGAAAAAAAAATCCGACCGACCTGGAAGTTAATTGTTGATTTTTGTGTCAGACATTTTTATTTTTCTGTCTTTTGACATAATGATGCCAGAAGGAAGAGAAGCATCTATAGATAAAAAAAAAAAAAACAACTGTCAGAGCAAAATAACAAAACAAAAAAATATCTTCTAATCCTTACAGCTTACAGTAGCCATAGAGATAGTGCTGGATGAAATTATGTCTTTATTTTCTTATGATGGTGGTGTGTCAGTATTTTGTAAGACATAATGGCCTATAGATCCAGTCGTTTTCTTAACGTTTTAGTACAAACGACAATTCACTCCTATTATCGATGTCGTTTGTACTAAAACGACAAGAAAACGACTGGATAGAGGCCACAATTGACGGTTTAGTAAAACATTTCCAAGCAAGATGGGAAGACAAGTGAAAAGCAAAGAGAATGCAGAAGTTAAATTTGTACTAAAATACCAATTGTCGCTTCTAGAGCCTTTAGTTTTCCCGACTTTTTAGTACAAACGACATCGGTAATAAGGGTGATTATTTGCTTAAAATTCTATCAAGAAAGGTGTTTGTTAAAAATTTTCAACGGTCTTGTGGCGCAATGGATAACGCGTCTGACTACGGATCAGAAGATTCCAGGTTCGACTCCTGGCAAGATCGACGATGATTTTTTTTTTTTATTTTATATGGTTACAAAAGTAAATGAGTTTGTTAAAAAATTCAATGCACGACTGGGTCGCACGTACTTGCTGTTATAGATAAAGTAAATAAATATGCTAAGCCTTTTTAAATAAAAATTTATTAATGCAATTCTAGAAAAAACAAAATTAAAAAAGCTTAAAATTCGATTTTCAAATGACTAAAACAGCTTCTTCCGTTAATTTAACTTCGAAACAATGTATTTTTAATGACACATTTCTAGAAAACAAAATTTAAAAATCGTTGTAGCCGTTTTTTTTTTAAATATTTTTCAATATGAAATTTTGCAGGAACTTTTATAAAAAAAAAATGATTCACCATTTTTTAAGACGTCATTTCTTACTAAATTTTGAAAAAAAATATTAAATAGTTTTCGAAAAAATTATTTTTCAAAAAAAAAATTCAATTTTTTTTTAATCCAAAAAAAAATTGTTCGAATTTTTCTTACTAAACATCATTACGGTAACTATGATTTTTTAACAAAATCGTAGGAATTATTTTTGAGAAAAGTCGGTATATGACAGGTACCGTTATTTTTGATATAAAAAAATAATAAAAAAAACGTCTGGGGATAATCTCCATAAAAGTGGTTTTTTGAAAAAATAAAAATTTCTATAATATTTGAAAGGGCATTAAAAAAAAAAATTGGTCGCCATTTTTATGATATTATTTATCAAAATCTAAAAATTAAATTTTGAAAAAAATATTCAGTAGTTTTGGTTTCGAAAAAAAAAAAAACGATTTGTTTAAAAATCCAAAGCGCAATTTTTGAAAATTTTGTTGCCGAACTGTATTACGGCAAATTAAAAGCTTTTGTATAAAAAAAATCGTTGAAATCAAGTGAGTCATAAATAAAAAAAATCTGAATTAAAAAAAAGGTTCTATATGGCATGTACAGTTAAAAACGGTTGAAAAAAAAAATCCATAAAAAGATAGACCTTACCCAAAAAAATGATTATAATTTTTTTGGTCGAAATCGTAGGAGCTATTTTGAATCAAAATAAGTCTTTCTAAAATCTGAATATGGCAGGTAACGTTATTTTTGGTCCAAAAAAATTAACTAAAAAAATATCTGGGTATAGGCTCCAAAAAACTTTATATACCAAGTTTGAAGTAAAGCGACCCATGTTGTGTGTAAGCAAAATTGGACCTAAAACACTTCCTTGTGGTATGCCAGCCACTACTTCCTGTACTCGAGATAAAGGCGCTACAATTTTTTTTTTTATAGCAAAACATGCTATAAATTATATAGTGACAATCGATTATAGCAAAATTTATAGGAAATTGGTAATTTAAATCAGAATTGTACATTTGGTATAGTGTTAATCTTAGATTATTCAGTTTAGGGGGCGTATTTTCCAAAATATGGGTGGGACAAAATTTTTGACAACGCCATCTATCTACGACAAAATCACGACAGTAAATGACGTTTTTTTTCAAATTTAAGCTTGTTTTAACAGTTTTTCAATCGACTTCTAAGTACGATTTTATTAAATTTTTTAAAAGAAACCAATATTTTTGTTATTTTATCAGCCAGCGTAAAGCAAACAACGCGTCAGACGCACCAAAGCCACCCAATTCCCAACTCCCATGTGTCATTATAATATGAATGAACATATATTTTAAATCCCTTACTCACTCGTCCGACTCGAACCGAAATACTCCATTAGCTGCGGATAACCAAACAACCACAAGAAAGCTCATCTCATTCCCCTTTTACGAATGGCAGGCAAACTCTTGGAAAATCAAATTTTCCAAGGAACCAACAACTCCATATATTCAACACTCCTCCAGCATCATCGCATTCGATGGATGATGATGATTAATCATTCGAATTTTCAACGCCCGCCGCCGCCGCCGCGTCATAAAATTCACCGTTGATATCCTTTCGATAAATTACATCGAAAGCAAGCTGGCTTTTTGGTGAAGACTCGATAGTTTCTCTATCGAAGAAGTATTAATTTTCCTTCTTGGTGCTTGATGGTGTCTGTGAGCTACTATTACTCTTCCATACTTATGCCAAACAAGAAGCCGAATGAATTCCTATACACATTCCCAGGATGATGGAAGCAGAACTCGCAGTATCAACACTTTCTTCATTAAAAATTAATATTTCAATCAAAGTTCAGTGAACCCCCCAACCACACGTGGGGTTGCTGAATCTGGGAGTATACAGAATCCAGCACCCGAACAAGGATAATGTACAAACATTTTTCTCTGTTGGTTGCCTCTCTCGTCCATGGGGGACACATAAAATGAGACACTGATGAGCTTTGGCCTTCTATACCACTGAATGTTTGCCTAGATCACACACATTCTTATACGAATGGAGAAAGGAACACAAAACAACAGAGACGTGTCGTCGTCGGTCGTCGTCATCGTCCTTAAAGAAAATGCAACCTTGGAAGAAGGGTGAATGAATGGAACCTAAGCCCATCATGCAGAGGCTAGGCATCAATATAGTAGCAAACACTTTTACGTCCGCAAATATTTGCCAATTTGTTGGGCGGATGCAAGAAGCAACTTCTTATTATGTGCAGCAAGCTGGAGCTGTTGTTCCATGATGCTACCTGTGCGAGCTCTTCAGCAATAGAAGAAGAAGAAGAAGAAAAAGAAATGCCACAGAGAAAGTCTGCCTCCCACTTCTAAATGACTGATGATGGTTGCTTTTCTGCTTCAAGAATCACACAGGAACACCACCAGGAAAATACACACAAAAAGAAAGTTCTCTCGGCTTCAACTTCTAAACTGAGGAATTTTCAATCTACCCGCAGTTGTATTTTTATTGTTTGTTTTGTCTTATACACAAACTGGGAATATGGAAGCAGAGAAAGACTTAAAGGAACGCGTACAAATGATGCTGATACCGATGTGGTGGCAATTTTTCATTCGACAAAACACTCTACCAAGAGGTGCAAAGTTAGTGTAAAAAATATCCTAGTGGAAAACTTTGGCGATTTGGTGTCGCGCTATAAAAGTTATATAATTTATTGCCAACTTAAATTGATGGTACGTATATACGAGTTCAACAGGTTTTCAAGTTGGAAAATAAGTTGGATTTGTTTGTCTGTCTAACTGTCTTCGCGTCAGTGAACGAACATTGAAAGGATAAAAAGTGGATTTTGATGAGGGTATGAAGGCATGCAACAATACAAAGTTGCAATAAGCAGGTACCTGCTACCTGCTACTAAATGATCAGTTTGATAATGCGAATAATCGTTGTATCCACAAAATAATATAATAAATTGATTGAAAAATGTAAAATCCATATAAAAAGAGTATTTCCCATACCGGGAATCGAACCCGGGCCTTCTGGGTGAAAGCCAGATATCCTAGCCACTAGACCATATGGGATATTGGCAACATTTCAAAACTTAAGCATAATCACAATAGGTGTGTTATTTTGGACACAGTTATAAATTTAAAAATAAGAATTAACACAAAAAAACAATAACAACGACACCCCCGATATTATGTTCTCGCTTGTGACTAATAAGCGGATATAAAAATAAAATGCACGACTGGATCGCACGTACTTGCTTTAGGCTTAAGGGTCAAAGTTGCTGTGGTAAGCACCCACAGCTACTTCTTTAATAAAGTTTTTAAAAATAAATCCTTGCGTTCAACGGACCGAATTTGAGAGTAAATACTAACTTTTTGGAGACCCTGATTGGTCAGATGTCACTGAATTTTCAGGTTATCTGAAATTTCAGTGACATCTGACCAATCAGTGCCTCGAAAAAGTAAGTTCTTAATGTCCATTGTAAGGAATGACCTCAGAAACAAAAATTTCAAAAAAACATAAAATTCATTACCACTTTTTAAATTATTTTGAGCCCTAAACTAAGTATGCCATTTGTTTTTGTTGTAAAAGGTAAATTTTTAGAAAACAAAATTTGAAAATCGTTAGAGCCGTTTTAAAAAAAAATAATTTTTTATTTATAAAAATTCTCAAACCATGATTAAAAAAGTTGGTATGCCATATTCAAGAAAATATTAATGGACCTCTTAAACCAAACTCAAAAAAAAAAAAAAAAAAAATAAATAGAAAAAGTGATTAAAAAAAAAATTGAAACTTTTTTTAAAAATTAAAAAAAAAATTGAAAATATTGTAAAATAATAATTTAAAAATCGCTATCAACCTTTTGTGTACAAATTTTTATCAAAATCCATTGAGTTAATCACGATATAATCAGAAAAAAAGAAAAACAGATCTATGGGAGGTACCGTTATTAGCCGATATTATATCAGAAGTACGAAGTACACACACAAATTTTAATCAAAATCTTGAAAGTCGTTTTTACTTGCGATATATATCAAGTTATGCATTCGTACAAAAAAAAAGTTGAGATAACAATAAAACATGACATTACGATGATAGAGAATGAGAAAAAAGTGGGTCCGACAATTCTGTCTGTCTCTCTCTCTATCTTTCTGTCTTTCTGTCTGTCTATCTGTATATCTGTATGTATCAGAGACCACAGCCTAAACGGATGGATTGATTTACTTTAAACTTGGTATGTGGCGTTTTTTGGAGAATATCCCCAGACATTTTTTTGATTTTTTTTTTGGACCCCAAATAACGGTTTTAGAAAAACTCATTTTTCTCAAAAATGGTTCCTACGATTTTGATTAAAAAAATCATGGTCATTTTTTTAGATAAGGTCTATCTTTAAATGAAAACCATTTTTTTTTTTTTCAAAAACCGTTATTAACGGTACCTGCCATAAAACGGTTTTTTTTTTAATTCTGATTATCTTCTTTATAAATCAATCTATTTCAACCATTTTTTTTCCATAGAAGCTTTTCAGTTGCCGTAATAATGTTTAGTAAAAAAAATCGAAAATTATTATTTTGGATTTTTAAAAAAAGTTTGAAATTTTTTTTTGAAAAGCCATTTTTTCGAAAACTACTCAATTTTCTTTTCAAAATTTAGTTTTTAGATGTTGAAAATTTTTTTTTATGAAAGTCCTTGCAAAATTTTATATAGAAAAAATATTTTTTTTTATTTTTGTTCAACTTTTTTTTTCTAAAAATGTATTATTATAGAAGAAATCAAATTGCATACTTCGTTTTGAGGTTGAATTGATTTAAGTAAATCATTTAAAAATCGAATTTTATGTTTTTTTATTTTTTTTTTTCTTAAACTGCACTTACATTTTTTTAAATTAAAAAGGCTTACCATATATGGTAACTTTATCTACAAGAGCAAGTAGGTGCGACTCATTCGTGCATTTTATTTTTTCTGATTTCGTCATATGGCAGGTACCGTTACCGGACCCATTTTTTTCGCATTCTCTATCATCGTAATGTCATGTTTGATTGTTATCTCAAGTTCAATTTTTTTTTCGAATCCTAAATTTACCCTATGGTACCCATATCATACATTTAGAATGTGTTAAAACCCGTATGATACTTATTTTTTGTTTCTTATTTTTAATATTTAAAAAAAAGGAAACAGGAAAATCACATCAAGAGTGAGTGTGTAAAAAATATACACAAAAAGCCAAAAATGTCAAAAAATAAGTACTCAAAATCTACTTAGGTACTAAAAAAGAAAATGATTTTACTTTTTCAGCCATTTCCTGACATTTCATTGATTGACAATTGCTATTTATGAGTACGCAAACTGTATTTGTTTCGTTTAAAAGAAAACTTCCTGTCTTTTTCACACGAAGATGATTTAAAGTATTAAAAATAAAAAAAAGAAGTATCATACGGACTTTAGAGATGAATTCTCTTTTATAATGTCATAGATTCATTCAGAGTTCCTAATATCTGTATAATTCAAAATTTTGTGTACATAATTATATACAAAAAATACGAAGCTAAAGAAATATTAATCTTTTAATTTCCGATCCTATACGTTAGTTTAAAATTAAGGAGTCTTCTAATTAAAGTCCAGTCAAACTGAGCAAACATACTGCTTAAATGTTTGCATTGAAGAATATTTCTTTTTTTATTTTTCAAATGACAGCCTTAAAATAAAATTGTCATACTCTGAATTGAAGGTGCCAAGCGAATTAAATTATTTCGATTAGTTATGTGTGTTTTTTTCTTATCGCGTGTAATTTTTTTTTTTTTTTGATATTGAATACTTTGATTCAATATATTTCAATTCATTTTCTGGTTTCATTTTTTGCTGTTTTTTTCAACATTTCAACATTTTAAAGAGCTTTTAGCAATTAGAATGTGACTGAATTTTTTGTTTTGTTTGATATTTAGTTGCAGTAGCTAGGTCCAGGTACACTTAAATAAGGATCGATGTTTAATTTTTTAAACGAAAAATGATACATCCTTGATTTTGTTAATATGTGGATTTTTTAAATTAATGAAATTTTAACCATGTAAATAAAAATAAAATCATAAAACTAATACGTACAAAATTTGTAATGATCAACTTGTCTACATAAATTATTTTAATAATTAGCAGTAAATAATGAACAAGGGAAAATTATTGAATATGATTAATGGTAAAAATAATTGTACAAATTCTTTAAGATCTAATGAATAAGCGGTCACTGTGGCGTATGTGTAACATTTTATATTTATGAAGAAAATTATAGATTCATTACAAATATTCCTGCTGTCGAAATGAAATTAGTTGAATTTTAGTGACTATTTTCTGAAAATCTAAGTTTCATAATTAATTAATAGATATTTTACACATTTATTTAGGTGTGTTTTATTTTCCACTCAGATCTGATCAGATCCGGATTGTATTTTGTTTTCAAAAAAAAAACATGTAAAACAAAAACAATGCACAAAACTGGATCCTGTGTTGTTTATACATGGAATTTTAAAATAAAATCCAATCCAGATCAGGGATCCGGTGAGTGATTTCCACTTTGGGCCATTTAATATCACTGGTCAGCAAAAATAAAGTTTTTTCTTGTCCTTCATATAATTTTTTGAAAATATGTAAGATTGGACTTTCTGAATCTAAATTTGGTTTCTGAAAAAATCTACCAAGTACCTATGTTTTTTTTATTAAATGATTTTAGAAAAAAGCTCTCTTCGATTCAATTGGCCTGGTATAATATTCAAAACTATTGAGTCGATTCAGCTGAACTTTGGAAAACTTATTCAACATAGCATAAACTAAAACCTGAAAAAAAGATTTGTTTTTATTCTTTAATATATAGTACATTTTAAACCGATATTTATCCGTAGGTTTTGGGATATACACTACGCTGGAAATTCTATACTCTTAATACTGGCCAATTCACATTTTATTAGTAATTTTGTGAAAAAAGTATTTCCCAGTAAAGAAATTCGACGTTAAATGTACCAAAAAAAACGGATTTTTAACATGTTCATATTAGTTTATCTCAAAAACGTGACGTGATAGGACAGTTTTGACAGATTGAAGATTCGGGCTCAGTGTGTGTCAAAGTTTGGTTTGAAGGCGATTTTTGTTGCAGACCCATCAGTGTGATTGGATCGTTTCTTGCATTATTAAATTTTGTTTCCCGAAATATCTCTGCATCATATCCCGAAATAAAGTTCTACAATTCCAGAAGAAAAAAAAACACATTTAGTATTGCTAAAGAACTCTGACTGCCTTAAAATTAGTTCCCACGACCTAAATAAATCACATTCACTAAACTAATTACTAATATTATTGACTAACAAAATTTAATATAATTCGTTCTGCTACTGTTGCTTTCCATTATTACTTCTGCGAAGCCCCATAATATACTTTTCCATCAATAATTCTCAACTACCCATCATATATTACGTGCATCTATCTATCTGACACAAATCATATTATGAAAAAGCAACGCATTTTCATTTTCTATTCTGATATTATTTACTCTGAGTAAATATTATTTCTACAATGAACAGGTGAAAATTAACTCTGCCACAGACCGTGTACACTGTACAAACTGTAAAAGACACAAATTCAGCACGTCTTGGCTTGCTGTGTCAATCTTTCCAGTCTGAAGGTAAGGTAGGTACTGTGTACGCCATGTCTCTTCCGCTCATTGAAATTGCATCTAGATACATTTATTGATTCTCAAATACATTATTCATATTGTGGGCACAAGTAATCAGATCATTTTGTCAGTGCTAGCTAGTTGCAGAGCAAAGTGAGTTGTCAGCAGCTATGTCTTCACTGTCATCATCGTCATCATCGTCGTCGTTGTCGTCATAATCGTCATTTTGTGGTTTTGTGGCGTATTATGATTTCCATAATTTGCTTGACCTGATATCTTTAAGGAAATGATGCATCTTTGAAGTTTTCTTTTTTTTTTTTTTTGATTTTCTTTTGTAGGTAATATTTTTGTTTGACAAGTTAGTCAAATTGTTTGGCTGATAAGTAAGATTATCACCAAAATGCTAGTTGTTTGAATAAATTCAAACAACAATTCGTATTCGTTTCAGTTATGTGATTAGCTTGATGTGTGACTGTAATTTACGACCCTTAAGGTAATTGTGTCCGAAAACCAAAAGCAAACAAAGACCTCCTATATAAGGTACCTACATAATGTGTGATATGTATAATCTAAATGACTTGAGAGGGAGCGGTTTTGAGTGTAAACTAATATTGCAAACGTAATTAGACTATCAACTGATATGATGGTTGGTTGATGAGGTGCCATGCTTGGTCTGGCGGTTTAATGGAAATTTAAATTACAGTGCGGGAAATGTCTGACCTAGTTGTGGGCTTTAAGGTGCACCCAAAAGCGGTTTCTTATCGTTATAATATTTCTATATAAATTGCAGAAAAATCAAGCATTATTTTCTCTTCTATGAAAATTGTTTCAAGTTATAATGAGATTTTTCATGGGAATATTGCTATCAAAATTATAGGTAAAAGGCGAAGTATATCTGGAAAAAAGTTATGAAAGTTGTGAAACATTACTTAATCGTTTTTCATTGCAGCAAAATCAATTTATTTTTTGTTAAGATTAAGTGTTTGTATTAGAATCACATCAAGACTATAGTTTGGAGTTTTGGAAGGCAAAGTTACAGAATATCTTTATTCACCCTTTTTATTGCTATAGTCGTTTTAACTAGAACGCCAATAAAAAGAAAGCGTTTAATAGCGACATTTGACAATTTTTATTGTGTCAAAAATCGAATATCGAACAAAAAAAATAAAGTGGCAGCTGTGTCATTGGCCTAAATAAACGTCAGAAAATAGTAAAGGGACTAACCCATAGAATCCGTCGCGTCCGTTCCGTCAACGAATCCGTTGTCGGTGAAGTTAAAAGTTGGGCTCCTTTTTGCGTTGCGTCCGTTGTTATGGGTTGCTTCACATAAGGACGTGTGTATTTTATCGAGCTGTCAGTTGAAAACGTCGATGCAACGCACGCAACGGATTCTAATGGTTGGTCCCTTATAAGTTCGCAAATATATAAAATGTTAAAAGTTTTGATTGAATTAATTTTTATGGATAATATTTTTAAGAAACACCCTACGTTCAAATGGAAACATCCTCGGACGAGTCCCCCATAATCTCAAACTTTGACGCGGAATAGATTATTTAAAAATCGCGAAGACTCGTTAGAAACTCATAATTGTTCCGATAGTAGGCAATAAGAGAGGTGGGTGGTCTCAAAGCAATAGATGTAAACTTACATAGCAAGGAAGCAGACGTTGCTAAAAACGGCAAAACCTGCAAAAAATATAAAAATATTAATAAATAAATAATGACAATTTAAAATATGTAATATGAATACAAAGATGACATTTTTGTGATGAGTTCGAAACAAAATTCGAACTTACTAATTTCATGAAAATAGCTATGTAAATCGCTAGGAGGAAAGTTTTTCGATTAAAATGAAAAACTTTAAGGCTTAGCACCACAAACAGAATGATATTGACGTAAAAAGGAGTCTGATGAGAGGATTGGCACCCTTGAAATAGCTATAACTCTAGCCATGCTAGTACCTTCAAGTTGCTGTTCAAAGATTCATACAAAAAAATATAAAATTTATCAACACCTAAAAAAAACAAATAAAAACATTTAAGAAAAATCACAAACCATCGAAACAAAAAATGCTGATAAATTGTCGTGCATTTACCAACAGCTTGTCTGTCTGTCTGTCTGTATGTATCAGAGACCACAGCCTAAACGGATGAGTCGATTTACTTCAAACTTGGTATGTGGCGTTTTTTGGAGAATATCTCCAGACGTTTTCTTTGAATTTTTTTTTTGAACCCCAAATAACGGAACCTGTCATATACCGGTTTTAGAAAAACTTATCTTTCTCAAAAACGGTGCCTACGATTTTGATTAAAAAAATCATGGTCAGTTTTTTGGATAAGGTCTATCTTTAAATGGAAATCATTTTATTTTAAAACCGTTATTAACGGTACCTGAACCATTTTTTTAAATTCTGATTTTCTCCTTCATGACTCAATCAATTTCAACCATTTTTTACTTTTTTGGATTTAAAAAAAAAAACTGAATTTTTTTTTGAAAAATCATTTTTTCAAAAAATACTCAATATTTTTTTTCAAAATTTAGTTTTTAAGGTGTTCATAAATAATATCTTAAAAATGGCGTACTTTTTTTTTTTTTTTTAAAGTCCTTGCAAAATTTTATATTGAAAAAATCATCATCATCATCGGCTCGACAACCGGGGTCCGGTCCTGGCCTCTTTCAACAAGTCTCTCCACCTATCCCGGTCTCGAGCCAACGCCATCCAGTTGCGCACCCCAAGGCTTTGGGCGTCCTGGTCTACGCCATCTCTCCAGCGCAAGCATGGTCTACCACGCTGCCGTCTACCATAGAATGTACCGCAAAAGACTTTCCGAGCAGGTTCCTCTTCGCTCATACGAGCTAGGTGCCCTCCCCACCGGAGTCTACCGAGCTTAATTTTTGTCACTATGTCTGCTTCAAGGTAGATTGCGTACAACTCATGATTGTACCGTCTCCGGAATCGTCCTTCCTCACATATGGGGCCAACAATTCTCTGTAAGACTTTTCTCTCGAACGCGGCTAAGAGGTCACAGTGCCTTTTGCTAAGCACCCAAGTCTCGGATTCATACATGAGTACTGGCAGGACCATGGTCTTGTACAGCAGCAGTTTTGAAGTTATGGTTAGATTTCTGGATTTGAATAGCTTTGACAGACTGTAGTAGGCTCTGTTGGATTTGAGAAGCCGCCCGCGTATTTCTTCTTCTATGTTGTTATCGGCTGCTACTGTCGACCCCAGGTATTTAAAGGATTGCACCACTTCAAATTCGTGCTCCGCTACCTTGATTGTTTGACCAACTGTTCTTCTCGCATTCGACGCCACCATGTACTTTGTTTTACCTTCACTAATGTGCAGCCCCAGATTTTGTGCCGCCTGCTCGATCTGGATGAAGGAATCGTGTACAGCTTGTTCGGTTCTTCCGATGATGTCGATGTCGTCTGCGTAAGCCAGTATCTGGCTGGACCTGTTGACGATGGTCCCTCTTGTTGCCGTGCCAGAGTCACGGATTGCTTTCTCCAACGCCAGGTTGAAGAGGCAGGCCAAACCATCCCCTTGTCGGAGTCCATTAAAGATGTTGATTGGTCTGGATAGCAATCCGGCTATTTTAACTTGGCTTGTTACGTTGGTCATGGTCAACCTACATAGTCGTGTCAATTTATTTGGGATGCCGAATTCTCTCATGGCTTTGTAAAGTTCTACCCTGGCTATGCTATCATAGGCGGCTTTAAAGTCTATAAACAGATGGTATGTTGGGATGTTAAATTCTAGACATTTTTCCATCGCCTGCCTAAGGGTAAAAATCTGATCAGTTGTTGCTTTGCCTGGAATGAAACCACACTGATAGTGTCCGATGATGGTTTTAGCGTATGGGGTTATCCGGTCTTGTAGGATAGAGGAGAGTATCTTATAGGCGGTACTCAACAACGTGATACCTCTATAATTGTTGCACGTTGTGACATCTCCCTTCTTATGTATGGGGCAAATGATACCTTTTCGCCAGTCTTCTGGCATTTCTTCATGCTCCCATACGTGCACTATGATATCATGAATTGCTTGACGTAAGGCTGGCCCGCCGTGGTGGAATAATTCGGCTGGTATGCCATCGGCTCCCGGGGCTTTGTTTTTCTTGAGCCGTCCTATAGCCTTCTCAACGTCTTCTATGCTTGGTGGCGGTAGCATAGGGTGTTCATCTTGAAGTAGTGGAGCCTCCACTTCTGCTGTGAGCTGACCATTTAGCAATTCATTAAAGTACACTTCCCATCGCTCCAGTATGCTTTGTGGATCGGTGATCAGATTTCCCTCTCCGTCCTTGCAGTATGTGCAGCGTGGTGTGTACTGCGTCATGTTTCGGACGGATTGGTAGAACTTCCGCGCCTGGTGCGGACCTCGCTCTCGGCTGCTCTCTATTTCACAGATTAGGTTCTTCTCCCAGGCTGATTTTTTCTGTCTGTGAAGCCGTTTTTCTATTCTTCTGAGCTCTTTATATTCCTCTTCGCGTGCCCGCGTTCTATGAGATTGTTGCATTGCTCGGTACGCAACATTCTTACGTTCAGTCGCTAGCTTGCATTCATCATCAAACCAGTCGTTCCGATTTCTACGACTGCTGCCTAAGATGGAGTTGGCAGTACTAATGACAGTGTTCTTAAGGCGTGTCCACTTCTCATTTACGCCCAGCATACTGGCTCCAGGACTTACTCTCCCTAAATCAAGTGATTCTAGGGCGAGTCCTAACGCATTACCAAAGGTGTTACTGGTGTTTTCGTTGCGTAGGGCAGCCGTGTTGATTCGAACCTGATCGGCGGATGCAATGCGTCTCCGCAAGGCAATCCGCCCTCGGAAAACCATACTAACAAGATAGTGATCCGAGTCGATATTGGCACCTCGGCACGTTCGTACCGTCATCAAGTTCGAGTAGTGGCGACGATCTATCAACACGTGGTCTATTTGGTTACGAGTGACTCCATCAGGTGATACCCAGGTGGCTTTGTAGATATCTTTACGCGGGAACCTGGTACTCGCAACGACCATGTTTTTCGATGCTGCCAATTCTAAGACTCGAAGTCCATTGTCATTAGTGTTCTCATGCAAACTATGGGTGCCTGCGTAATGCCTGAATACCGGCTCCCGACCTATTTTTGCGTTCAAATCCCCAAGGATGATTTTGACGTCATACCTTGGGCAGGCATTGAGGGCCCTCTCGACTTGTTCGTAGTAAGTCTCTTTTTCTTCGTCTGAGGACTCCTCCGTAGGTCCGTGAACGTTAATGAGGCTGATGTTTGTAAATTTGCCTCGCACGCGAAGGGTGCATAGCCTTTCGCTTATAGCGTTAAAGCCGATGATGGTAGACTTCATTTTTTCGCTGACTAGGAAGCCTACCCCGAGCACATGGTGTTTTGCATGACAGCTGTAATATAAGTCATATTCTTTCTTCTGTAAGACACCATTCCCTGTCCATCTTATTTCTTGAAGCGCTGTTATGTCAGCTTTATATTTTGACAGGGCATCGGCTAGCTGCTGAGCAGCTCGAGCTCTATAGAGCGATCGTACGTTCCACAAGAAAATTCGTAAATCGTTTTGCCGTTTTCGTTGCATGGGTTGTCGTCGTAAAATCCGTCCGTTTCCGAGGCTTGTTGTCGGTCTTGTAATTCTTTTAGTTTTACGGGACAGGGAATTAACCTGTCGCCAACCTGTGGAAGCAGCCTGATCATATTAGCCAAACCTTTTTTAAAAGGCTTGTTTCTAGCGGCCGCCCCGGAGAGGCTATGATCACACTTCCACCAGTCCCGAATAGTTACGGCACGTGCATGTTTTCGTATGCTACATGTTATTCCCCCTATTCGTCTGATGGCTGACGAAAAAACTATTTTGAAAAAATAGTTTTTTAAAAAAACGGCTCTAACGATTTTCAATTTTTTTTTTCTAAAAACGTATCATTGTAGAAGAAATCATATTGCATTCTTTGTTTTGAGTTAACATTTATTAAAGAAGCTGTTTTAGTCATTTAAAAATCGAATTTTATGGTTTTTTTCATTTTTTTTTCAAACTGCATTTACAATTTTTTAATGCAAAAAGATTAGCATATATAGTAACTTTATCTATAAGAGCAAGTACGTGCGACCCAGTTCTTTTTTTTCATGGTTCTTATTCCCCTTTTAAAGTGGTATCCAGAAACCGTATATGTTTTCGGTATTTTTAAACGCTACTACTGAATTTTCTTAGAGTAAGGCAAGATCATCAAAGCTCGTAAAAAAACTCTTTCGGAAACAGCAATTTTTTTATAAGAGCATAAACTAAAAATGTTTAGTCAACAACTACTTTTTCGAAAGCACTCATTGTTCCAGACTAATAGGCGGAAAACTGTTATTTTCGACACATTATGTACCATAATTTCTTAAATCGCAATATATTCTAAGCATTCTGCTCAAACATTTTTCTACTGACTTTTGGCTCATTGCGTCTGTATAGCGCTGATGTACTCCAGAGTAAAGAGTATCTACCTTTTCCAGAGAATATTTAAACGCCAAAAACCGATAGAGTATGAGAAATAATAACAAATTTCCAAATGTAGTGAAATTTTGAAAATAGGAAGCTTTTTTTTTAAATTTTTTTCGTATATTTTTAAACATTTTTTTTTTTTCAAAACACTTTGACTAGCCTCTAGAATGTTGACAAAGATAAACTTAGGTCAGAAACCTTTAATTAAGTAATTTATTAAAATATTAGACAACTAAAATCATAAAGTACTTTAAGTGCAACTAGCAATTTAATACAAACATCAAACATTTGTAACACCAACAAAATGTTATAAATGACCGATCTATTATTTCCAATTTCAGGTAGCAGGTATCTACCTATAATCCATAAATAAAGTTCTCAAAATTCTCATGCTCACTAAAAGGTCTCTCTTGATCGGTGGGCTTATGAATTGAATTATCTCTACCTTCAAATTTATACATCTATAATTATGTTGGTGAAAAAGAACCAAATAATCCGTTAAAAACCGTTCTTAATACTTTAATCTTTTTATGCCTTTAATATTTTAATAAATTCAAATAGCCAATTAATGCTTAATTATTATATAAAAAGAAATACTTTTTCTCTTATATTAACTTAACCTTATTTAATATAAAAAACAACAACATTATAACAAAACGACCCACGTGTGTGCGTATAGGGAAAAAAACACTTTCCTATCGAACCACAACCCACTTTTTTGATTGTAATCCATATCTCATTGCAATTCAAATTATTTCCATTTTCATTCCCATCAAAGAACAAAACAAAAACATAAATAAAAACACAATAAAAACGAATAAGAGAACAACAAAAACAAAAAAGAACAAAACGGACTTGACATGCACTCGTGTTCTCTACCATTCAGTTTCAGCTCTACTATCAGCCTGATGCCTGATGCAACTCATTAATAAGTCGAATCATTAATTTCTCACACACATTCGATCAACCTAACAGTTCAATTTTCGATCAAACAAGGTTTTGAAAACTTTGTTCGTAAATTAGCTCTACACAAAAAGTTTCCCGTCTATTTATAGGAAGCCTTTGAAGAAAACTTTGACTGCAAATCTCTTCGATGTATAGAATATCAGACACATTCCTTTGAATTTGCTTTCACACTGAATTTTGTTGTCATCTCAAATACGCATAATATTAGATTTTAAGTATTTTATTAAACCTACGCAACTCCATAGCGCCTGCATTCTAGGTCGGATTTGGGTTGATTTTAAATTTAGGGCTCAAAAGTATAAAGAAATTGAAAAGGAGGGTATTGGGTTAAATTGATTTCTTCGGAAATAAGATTTCTGGAAAGAGTATTGAATCAATTATCCGTTCTTCCTCAGAAGGCAATTTAAGGGCCTGTTAATTTGATCTTAGCAATAAACAGTCAGTAGAACCTCTTGGAATAATGGTAAGTGTGATGTACTGGTTACTCCGGAGGTCTGTCTTCAATTCTCAGTCTATCCTAACTTGATTTTTTTCAGGGGTACTGCCTCTTGCGAGGAATTGACAAATTCTCCAAAAAACAAGAGTTCTGCTTATTACGAAAGGTGCATTTCACTATTTTCACCAGCAATGCAATCGTTGCCTTTTCGAAGCGTATAACCAATCCACTGCCACTTCCGTCAGCGAATAGTACTGTCAATGGATTCTTGACCCGTTTTTCTATGAAGTTCTACATTAGAAATACGGTTGGGCTTAAAAATCCTTAAGATGTTTCGTAGACACCAATTCACGAACGATTGCAGCTTGCTTGTGACAGTTGTTAAGATTTTGCAAGTGCTGCACCCATACAGAAGCACGGATTCAACATTGGAGCGGAACAGTCTCAGCTTGGTCTTTAAGCTTATAGCGTTGTTTCTCCATATTTTGGACAGCATTCCGAAAGCAGCCTTTGCCTTTTTAATACGGCTGTCGACATCTTGTTCGGTTCCGCCTTTGGTAGAGACAAAACTCCCAAGATATTGAAAGTCTTCTTCTTTCTCTACCGGTTGTCCAGAAATATTGACTTGAACGGATAAGTTACTTCCGAGGCTGATTATTTTTGTTTTTGCCGTGTTGATTTACAGCCCCACAATTTCTGGCTCTCCCTTCACCCTTATTGTCATTTGATGAAGTCCATGATCCTATGAGGGAGTAAGCATACGTCGTCCGCGTAGTCCAGATGTTTTAGTTGGGATGTCAGACTCCATTGAATTCCACTATTTCCGTTTAACAGGGCTGCCACATCACTTATCACTAACAGGAAAAGTATTGGCGATAGTATGCAACCCTGTCTGATTCCACAATGGAGTTCGAATTCATCCGACAACCTTCCTCTTTTTAAACGTGACATTTACATCCATCGTCGGTTGCTTTAATAATAGCAATTAACTTATCTGGATTGCCTCTCCTGCGTAAGGCAATCCAAATAAATTCCCTGTTAACACTATCAAACGCTTTTTCAAAATCAATGAACAGCAGGTGAAGTGGTGATCGATAGTCGACGCACTGTTCAATAATGATCCGCAAGGTGTTAATGTGGTCAACACAGGATGATTTTAACATTTTTCGGGAATCAGACTTCCTAGTTCATATTTATTGTGGGCTTATAACATTTCAAATACGTCCCTGATTAAACTGTGATGGTTCCAGATGAATGAATGCATCATCCATAGGCCAAAATATACCTGTATCACAGTTTTCGAAAACAAATTGATATTTATTGGGAGTTCTATAGAGTTCAGGGCACACACCGACACCAGCAACAGCAACAAGTTCTCCCAGAATCCTCCCATACATGAATTTGCATATCTATCTCACCCTAGAGGAATATCGAATCGACAATCGAATTCTTCGTGGGTTTTCCTTCGAGCTAAAATCAAAGTATCATTTGAGAATTTTGTTTATTTTTTCTAAGACTAATTTACATATTTCGACGGTTGATTCTTCCACAAAAAAAGTTTTTAAGTTCATCAATAATGATTTCTATCATCATCAAAAGATAGCCTCTACTTTTCCAAACGCAACGAATACCCGCAAGTCTTAATTTATACATTTTTGTCCAAGAGACCAATACCCTGATGAACTAGCTATGAGACGCACGCTATGTTTTTTGTTTTTTTTTTTTTGTTTATTTTTTGAAGTCTTTCTAGAGCCCAGAAGCCTAAAGTGGCGACATCTGTTGTACAGTGTTGGGTAAATACAAATAAATTATATCTTGAAAATGCCCCACTGTTTTTGAATCAGCCCACTAAGATAGGGTATATAGGGACCACTTCTAGGCAATCGATCTTAAAATTTATTATGAAGATGCGACTGGCAAGGAGAATTATCGCTTCGAGAAAACAATAAAAATTAGAATTTCCGTAAAATTATGATTTTGTTTTAAGTAAAATAAATTAATTCAATATAATTGTGTGTCAGTGTGCGTATTGGTCATTGAGAGAGAGAGAGAGAGATGAAATCCATCTCAGAGATACTGATCTCCTTGAAGATTGAGAACGGCTATGTCATTGAACGGGTATCTGGAAGATAACGTTTTATTATTTTTTCGTTTGTATTTAATTCTCATAGAGATAGTTTTTGGCGATAAAAAATACTAATTTATTAAGATACAAATCCAAAATTGTATTTATATTTGGATGTGATATGGAAAGAGTGCGGATCCGTGCGGCGAAGCGAGGAGGTCCAACCAGACCTAAAATGAAAATGAATATAAAAAAAAATACAAAAATATAGAAAATTATGAAACATAAATTCGATTTCGATGACAATAGTCGTATTCGGTTACCTTTTTTTTGTTTTTTTTTTTTTTAAGGGGGATTTTATAAAAAAAAAATGGACAATCGAATGGACCAGTAGTCAAGGTTTTGATGGAGGTCGTTTTTTTTTTTTTTTTTTATTTAAGTGTGTTTTGTAAAGGGATTTGGGTAAGAGATATTTTTCAGAGATATGTCACAGTGTTTTTTTTTTTTTTTTGTTTTTAATTTCTATGCAACGTTAGTTGTCAAGGGAGTCGATAAATTTTCATCAGATTCAATGATTATAGAAAAAAAGAAAAAACAGTGGCTAGACGAATTATCTTCAATTTTAGGGTTGATTAATGTTAAATGGTAGGTATAGCAGTTTTTATCTTAGGACTTCTGTTGGAAGTGAGAAAAAGGAAATAAATAAAAGCCTAAACATATAAAAAAAAAAAAAAACCTCTTGTGTAAGGTACACCTACAACCTACCTAAGTAAGAGCTTTAGTGGTTTAAGAATTTTGTGAAAAAAAATGCTGCTTCTGAAGTCATTTAAACATCATCCATTACAATGAATCGTCTGGATTTACGTTGTTTATCAAAAAACATTCTGTAATTATAACTGCTTATATGGAGATTTTATAATTTGTATAACCTTTCCAATTTTTCTATACAGTAGTGAAGTAATTTAAACCAGACCTGTTTACTATTTAGAGACAATTCACTATTTTGAGAGAGAATAGAAAAGGGTTTTTGAATTTGAATTTTCTTAAAACTGAACATATTCAAATTTCAAATCTACATATTATAGCCCGGAAGCCAGAAGCGTCACTTTTCAGTGTGTAAAATGTACCAATTTGAATATATTTACTGGCTCTATAGGCCAAGTATTAGTTTCGTGTCAAAAAAAAAATTGGGGGTGATGGAGAAGTCCAAGAAAGTGGTTTCCGTACGCCGTCCGTCGCGTCGGTCTGTGCGTCTGTGCGTCTGTACGTCAGTTCAGACAGTTCGGCCAGTTCAAACATGTGTGTCAAATTTCATTGAATTCCGTTAGGTAGTTCAGATTTTACGGATTTATTTCCGCTCTCCCATACAAATGGCACCACTGTGCGTCTGTGCGTCCATCTGTACACTTCTTCACTGCCCAAACGCGTGGACGGATTCTTTTCAAATATGGTACAGATGCTTCGTACGTCATTTCAAAAGTTTTTTTTTTTTGTTTTTGTTTTTGAGTATCCCGTCTAGAAATAATACGTCCCATGTAACGGTTTCGAGTTATTATATTTTTCTCGAAAACGGCTCTAACAATTTTGATTAAACTTTGTGTGAGCTATGTAATAAGTGATTGCAACAATCCTGTTTTTTTAGTTTTTCTCAAAAAAATCGAATAACGAAAATATGATGAACAGACTTTTCGGGACTTTTATATATCTTTACTAGCTAAACTGATTTTTCATTCGAAACTTGTCACCAGGTTGTACTCCTCATTTTAAAAAGTATTTTGTATTTAGTTTTTCAAACAAAAAATATGGAAAAATTTTTTACAAAAAAAAAAAACAATAATAAACATACCTAGGTAACACTGGTCTGCAATGAAAACCGCTTTCAAACCAAACTAAACTTTTTTTAAAGAGTTTGGTCCAATTCAACCTGAATCTGAAGTCAAAAACTAGCAGTGACGTTTTCGAAATATGCTAATATGAACTGAACATGTCAAAAACCAGTTTTCTTGTTACATTCAACGTCGAATTTTTTTACAAGTAAATACTTTATTACAAACCTATTACTGGGATGATGTGAAAGAAGTGCATTTCATCTATCAAAATTATTTAAAATCCTTTAAAAATTCGTTTTCGGCAATAAGATATTACCAAGTAAAATTTATTTTATGTTCAAAATACTCTCTTTAGTCCAATTAAAGCGTTTTATTTAATGTGGAAAGTTCTGAAGTAATAAATTTCGATGCCTAATTTATTTTTTTTTTTGGATTTTGAGCACAAATCCGAAGTGTTTTTGTGTTTTTGGGACATAATCCAAAATATGAACATTTTTCTTTACAACCGTTTATGTAGAATAAACTGTAGACAAAATTACCAAATGAAGGGTCCAAAGGAAAAAAGGAAACGGCATAAGTCCATTTAAACACATTTCGAGAAAAATGCAATTGAACATTTTGTTTTTTCAAACAACTTTAGTAGGGTAGGGCGGGCAGTGCTATTTGGGACACTTTTTGCTTGACGCTTCATAACATTAAATATATTCATTATACATCAAAAAAACAAAGATCACTAGAAAGGAGTACTTTTCGGCTTTTCAATTCAATTTGAAAAAAAATTGCACGACTGGATCGAACGTACTTGCTTTTATAGATAAAGTGACTATGTTTGCTAAGCCTTTTTACCTTAATAAAAATTTGTAAATGCCGTTTTAGAAAAAAAAGAATAAAATTCGATTTTCAAATGACTAAAACAGCTTCTAAAATGAGTTTAACCTCAAAACAAAGTATGCAATTTGGTTTCTTCTATAATTATACATTTTTAGAAAAAAATTGTTTGAAAATCGTTAGAGCCGTTTAAAAAAAAAAAATCTATTTCTTCTATATAAAATTTTGCAAGGAATTTTATAAAAAAAATTAGTACGCCATTTTTATGATAATATTTATCAACATCTAAAAATTAAATTTTGAAAAAAAACTATTGAGTAGTTTTAGAAAAAATTATTTTTCAAAAAAAAAAATAATTTTTTTCTTAAATCCAAAGGAAAGTCCGAAAAAATAATTTTCGGAATTTTGTTAAAAAAACATTATTATGGAAATTTTAAAGCTTTAATGTTAAAAAAAATGGTTGAAATAGATTGAGTAATGAAAGAGAAAATCAAAATTTAAAAAAATGGTTCTATGGCAGGTACCGTTAATACGGTTTTTTTTTGAAAAAAGGCTTTCATTCAAAGATATACCTTATCCAAAAAAAAAATGACTATGATTTTTAATCAAAATCGTAGGAACGATTTTTGAGAAAAATGAGATTTTTCTAAAACCGGTATATGACAGGTACTGTTATTTTTGTTAAAAAAAGATAATTCAAAAAAACGCAACATACCAAGTTTGAAGTAAATCGATCAATCTGTTAAGGCTGTGGCCTCTGATACATACAGACAGACAGACAGACAGAATTGTCGGACCCACTTTTTTTTTATTCTTTTCCATCCCAATGTCATGTTTTATTTTTTTTTTGTACGAATGCATAACTTGATCTATAGTACGTATATCGCAAGTAAAAAGGGAGATCTACCTTAAAATAAAATTATTTTGCAACTTTGAACATTAACTGTAAATGTATGCTTCATTGGTGTGCCTGCAGGCATCGATTTTATATTTTGCTAACGCTAAAACTAAATATGCAAATAATTAATTAATCCATACACAATTTTTTTTTAATTAATGACGCTGGCTCCCGGGCTATTAATTCATATCGTCAGTCGCAACAACCATGCGACCTGGAGCCATTTTGCTAAATAAAAATATTCTTTGTAATATACGCCATAATAACTTTTCATACTTAAACAAATCGATGGTTAAATTAATGTATAAATCCATAAACACAAATTAAAAAAATAAGTTTGAATCTCAAAATCAACATCATAAACCTTCTTTCCCACAGTAGTTATTAGGTAAGTTATCTACCCATTCTAATGAAGTCTACACCTCACTCACATCCAAAAAACCTCATTTGAAAGTTTTTCAAAAAAAAAAAAAAACCGATAATCATCATCATTTTCATCGGTTCAACTCATCGAAACTAATAAATAGTTTCAACTTGCTGCAGAGCGTATAATTCACTTCAATTGATTTAATGCAGAAAATTTCATCAAGTGATTTCCTTGAAGCTATTTTTTTTTTTTTTTATGACTCCTTTTATGTTTTTTATTTTTTGGTTTATTGGTATAGTTTTTTTTTTCTTTTTTTGGAAAATATTATAAGATTTTTTTTGTTGCTACAAAAGCAACAAAACAATTGAAGCAGTTGGTCCTTCACTTTCTGATCTGAATCTTAGTAGACAAAAAAAAAAAAAAATTTGCGATGCCAACAACTAAAAGTACTAAAATTATTTTTTTTTGCATTTTTCTCAAGTTCGACGGAAGGATTCGTAGAAATCAAAGGAGAAATCGAATAGAAACTTTTATTATTTTTTTGCAAGTTTTTTTTTTTTATTTCTTCTGCTAACTTTATTCTGATCGAATATCTTGGGGAGAAGCAGATAGGAGTAAGTATCATATCTGTAGTGATAGGGGGAGGGGGGGGGGGGGGGGCACTTTGAAGAAATACTTTTGGTTCTCAAAAAAACAAAACAAAAAAAAAACATAGTCTTTCGCTCTCTCTATGTCCAGTTCAGTTACTTAAGCTCAACTTAATTACAAAAGTTTTTTACTCTTTGACTAACCAGTGCCACCGCACAAACATAAATGTCTTGCAGTTTTCAGAGTTGCCATACATTTTTTATAAACAGGAAAACGATGACATTTAACAATTACATAGAGGAAGTAAAAATGTAGATTTGATTTAACCACGGGATAAAATGTTGCCGACCCAAGAAGAAACCTGAAGAAACTTTATCACATTGTTATATTTTTTGGTTTCAATGAAAACATATTTCAAATTTTGAATACTTCACTTTTATTTCCTTTCACCTTAAGAAACACTTTTTTTAAGTGGTAGCTATGTGGGGGAATCTCTTCTAAAGGACTTTCCAATGGGCACTTGACAACTTTGTATTAAATTCGTGAACGAACACTTTCCATAATCATCAAATTGTCATTTTCAATTTATTCAATAAATTTAACATTCTTACCATGTTAAAGAACACGGTTAAGCAACGAGTGTCGAAAATATCGCTGCCGTTTAGGCATCCGTAGAAAACGGTCTAAGAGAGTGAATTCCACGGCGTTCTCATGAATTCGACATCGCCCAGACCACATTATGGCGTATTTAGCGAAAGGATCTTGATTTACACCCAAGAAGGTCAAGCTGAATCAAGAATTGAAGCCGATGGACCATTTGAAGCGACGACGTACGTTCTCCGATTGGACTCTAGAGAAGATGCGCCAAGATGATGAATTCCTTCGCTAAATCATCTTCAGTGACGAAGTTCATTTTTGGCTCAATGGGTTCGTCAATAAACAAAATATGTTTCATTAGTCTGGTGAAAATCCATATTTACTTCAAGAAACACCACTTCATTCACAAAAAAAACAATAGTTTGGTTCGGTTTACATGCCGCAGGCGTTATTGGGCCATATATGTTTCGTCGACGATAGTTATCGTCACGTTACTGTGAATGAAAAGCGTTATCGCACCATGATTACCGATAACCGACGACTTTGGAAGAGTTCAGAGCCAATATTGGATGCGAAGTAGCAGCCGTTTCGGACGAAATGCGTGGCCGAGTTATCGAAAATTGGGTCCAACGAATCGACTGCTGCAAACGTGACCGCAGTGGCCATTAGAGCTAGAACTAAATTTAGAACTCGAGTTCCATTCATAAATGTCTTGATTGTCTTCAAGCCAATAGTACAATTTTTGAAACTTGTTGAATGGTTTGTGTTTTATTTCAAAACTAGCTGAGTCAGCAGACATTGTCCTGCCCTGCACATTTATTTTTATTTTGTAATTACATTTATGGTCTTATTATACGATCGTTTCTCAATGTGTGGAATACCTGAGTAAGAAACATGTCGATTGTAAAAAAAGCTTGGTGCTTATAAGATCATTCACCAGTATTTCACGCTTTTTACCGTGCTAGCCCGCATTGTCTTCCGTGAAGTTTCAAGCTTTTTCCGCAACTTTCTATATATTTTTAACTTTTTGCTCTGTGACTTTTCTCTGCGGTATTTTACACTTTTTCCGGTGGTACTTTGCACTTTCATGACCTTTCATTGCTATTTTCTCTGCAGTATTCCGGGATCTTTAATCAGTATTCTCTTTTTCTGACTTTTCACACTCTCTCCGTGACTACAAGCTTCTCTCTGTGACATTGTTTGTTTTTTCCGCAGTATTTTATGCTTTTTCCCGCGGTAGTATGCGCTTTTTTCATAACTTTGCCATGCAGTATTTCGTGATTATATATGTGGTGTTTAAAAGTTCTTTCACCACTTCGCCAGTGTTCCGAGCTTTTGTCCACGTGATTCTGCGCTTTTTGTCGTGCCTATTTGTCCACGACTTTTCAGGCTTTATTCCGCGACTTTCCAGACTTTTATCTGGGATGTTCTTCGCTTTTCTCCGCGATAATTTACGCTTTTTCCTGTGGTATTTAACGCCTTTTTCGCGATCTATCTTGCTATTCTCCGAGGTATTCCGCTCATTTTAAAACGGTAGGCCCCGGCATTTCAAATATTTTCTAGCGACTTTTCGACCTTTGCCCCGACTTTTCACGCTTTTTTCTGTGTATTACTTTTTTTACGCTGTATTTTACGCTTTCCTCTCCGTAAAATGCTCTTCTTCAAATGAAGCAACTATTGAAATCTCGAACGAAAAAATGCTGATAAATCATCGTGCATCACTCAGTAGCTTACTCAATGGTATCCAATGAATAGATTTTGAACTGAATTAACTTTCAAAATATAATGCACACTACGTCATCTGCTGTCATTTTCCAACCCAGCATTTCGTCTTCTGTTTCTGTCGTGTATCAGAAATGTCATTTTTTTGTAAATTTCTTCTTTTTTTTTCAATTCAATGCATGGGAAAACTTCTCGAGACTATGATTTTCCGAATTTTTAAAAGTTATTTTGTTATTCGGAAGGGAAACGAATCCAACTAATCAGAGATCATTAAAATCGGTCCAGCAGTTCTTGAGTCATAAATGGTGTAACTAACCCGACTTTGTTTTATATATTTAAGATATTTAAGATAAAAGTTGTCAAGTCAATATTGGAATACTCATATAAATTTATAACTAAAATTTACCCTTTCTAGCAAATATATCAGCTACAGCTACATTCTTGTTTGCATTCGAAGAATTGTTGCAAGCTTCTCATATAGTTCTCAATTCTCATGTACCTATCAGGTAACATTACCCGCAATTAATACGAATTACACTTTTTTAAATTTTCAAATAGTTGGCAACCCTGTTCACTGGTTTAAATTATTATGTATTTTATCTTTCTGCCTGAGAGATACATTAAAGAAGAAATAAAAAAAAATAATCCTTTTTTTCCCATATTGATTTGATTTCTACTCATTTTCGATAATGATGGGTGGCAAAATGGGATGAAGGAAATTATGGCCTAATTTGTTAAGACCTCCGTAACAGACTCCTTTATCGAACGTGGTGGGTGTTACTTCATTTAAATTCAATGAAGATAGGTCTTTAAAAAATATACAAAAAAAAAAGCAATACTTCCATTTTTAATGTTTTCGGTTGGTTCTATAGCCTCGGATACAAATTTTTATTTCCTTTTTTTTTCGTTGATACTTTGGTTATTTTTTTTTTGTTGTTTAACATGGTACATGGGGGGAAGGGACTTTTTTGGATTCTATACGGCAGTGAAAAAAAAAAATATCTAACAAAATGCACATAAAACTTCAACACCACACAGTAAGATCGTAAAACTAATTTTGCCATCAAATAAATGTTCCAAGAGGTATAAAAAATTAAAACATGAAAAACGCACTTAAACCAACAACCAGGAATGTAATTTTTCTGTCATTTGGTATTTTTGTTGATTTTTTTTTTTGTTCATTCATTTTTTGTCGAATAAGTTTTTTTGTTTTTTTTGTTTTGTTTTGGTAGTAAGTATGTAATATTATTTGTGGGAGGAGAAGGGGGTTTCTGTGGATGAACTGAAAAGCTAATTCAAGTTTGTAAATATATTTTGGGAAATGATCTACATGCTATCAAGGAATCAGTGACATTATTAGAATAGGATGTTAAGTTAAAAGCATTGTCGAGAACTCATTAAATATTTTATATATTTTTTTCTTTTTTTTGTTAAATGAAAACAGTTCTGGGTTCATATACATTTAACCTGCCTTCATTGTAAATTTGTCATTAATTTGTTTATTTTTGGTGAAAATTTACTAGAGCATGGGGAATGCTAATGTATTTCATTGTAATGAAATTTTCAAAGTTTTTAAATAACAAACCTAAAGTTCCGGTTTTTTTTTTTTATTGATACTAAAATTTGAGTTTATGGTCCCATTAACAAATAGGTATAATTTTTAAATATTTGTTTTTTCTTAATTAAAAAAAAAGATAAATGAAAACAAAAACTAAAGTTAATTTATTAAAACACAGCATTGCTAGAGTAAAAAAATGTTTAGGTTAATACCCAAATGGAAAGTGGAGTAAAGTACACCATACACAGGGGAGGTATTCGTGCACTTTATTATATTCTTTTATAAAAATATGAATTAATTAAATCAAAGTGACAATTGAAGTTCAATTTAAGATAAATATAAGGGGCTTACATCAATTAAACGTCATTCCGGGAAGGCCTGTTTTGGGATGAATAATATTTAATTATAATTTTGTGGCAATATTTTTATGTAAAATCGAGACCACTACAACAAAACCTAAAAAATATTTCTTTAGAAAGAAAATAAACGATGGATAATGATGAAAACGTCAATTTCGGGAACGTCATTTCCGTGAACGCTTTTTAACTATGAATGAGTTATACAGTATTCTCGAAACAAATCTGATTATTATTGGAATTTTAAGTCAGAATCTAATGCGAATATGTCTTGAATATGGTGTCTTTTTATAAAATTAGTGAAAAATTTGAAAAAAAATTGTATTTTGGAATAGTAGAAAAATGTATTTCTTATTATAAATAAAACATAGACAAACCGTTAGTCATTTTTGATGATAAAAGTATATAATTATGTATAATTTAGATTGACATAGTTTTAAGACCATCACAGTCGTTTCGGGAACACATTCATCATTTTTGTATGTCTAAATCATTTGCGGGAATGCTTTTTAATGTAGTTTTAATAGCAAAGTCTTAAATTTATATAAAGTAATACAACATTATACCAATGTTCCACCAATGTTAAGTGCTACAAAACAAATAATTACGTAATAAATAACTTAAAAATTTAAATAATATTAACATATGCTAATTTTTCCCTTTATTTTAAGTAAATACGCATCATATAAAATAAAGGTTTTTTCGGTAGCTGTCACTTTTGAAGCTGTCATTTTTTGACATTTGACAAGTAGAAACTACGCTATTAATAAAAATGGAACGATACACGCTTCAACAACGCATTGAAATTATTAAAATTCACTATAAAAATGGTGAAAATTTGGCAGAGAAGGTTAGGTAAAACTAAAACATTTTTGGGTCGCCGTGAAGCACCTTGTCGGACCGCAAAACAGAAATTGGTGGACAAATTCGAGCTGTTGGGACAAGTTAAGTTAGTGATGTGAAGAATAAAACCCGTGCACGTCGCTCAAGAACAACTGAGTATATTGCTGTTGAAGAAAACCCAGGTTTGTCCATTCCTCGTCGTTCTTTGGAATTAGGCATTCCACAAACGTCATTACACCGTATTTTGCATAAAGACTTGGGTCTTAAGGCTTATAAAGTTCAGTTAACACAAGAACTCAAGCCGGCTGATCATCAACAACGTCGTGTCTTTGCTGATTGGGTCCTTGAAATGCATGAAAATGAACCGGAATTTCATCTCATCTTGACTGATGAGGCCCATTTCCACCTCGGAGGCTACGTCAACAAGCAAAACTGTCGCATCTGGGGCTCGGAAAACCCAAGAGTAATTGTTGAAAAGCCTCTCCATCCTCAACGCGTGACTGTTTGGTGCGGTTTATGGTCCCGCGGGGTCATTGGACCTTACTTTTTCGAAAATGAGGCTGGAGCAACAGTTACGGGCAATGGATTGCGCTATCGAGAGATGATTAATGATTTTTTATGGCCTGAATTGGATGGTATTGATCTGGACAACGTTTACTTTCAACAAGACGGCGCTACGTGCCACACAAGCAATGAAACCATCGATCTTTTACGGGAAAAGTTTCCGGACCGTGTTATCTCTCGAAGAGGTGATCACAATTGGCCACCGAGATCTTGTGATTTAACACCTTGCGACTTCTTCCTTTGGGGCCATGTGAAAGATAAGGTCTACGCCAATAGCCCAGCGTCGATTCAAGACCTTAAAGATGAAATTCGTGAGGCTATCGAGGACATAGGGCAGCCACTTTGCGATTTGGTTATGGAAAATTTCATGAAAAGGATATGGTCCTGTAAGCTTGGTCTTGGCGGCCATTTGGCTGATGTTGTGTTCCATTATTAACAGCATACCTTCCTCTTTATAATGAAAGAAACATCCGATGATTTATCTCCAAAAATACTATTTTTCTTTGAATATCAAAATAACACCTCTTATTGGAAACCCTTTATAAAAAATTACGTAAAAATATCCAAACTATTTTTTTTTAGTTCATTTATTAGCTTTGTTTAATTGAATTATTGTTGGAATTTTTAAAATGAAGATACACTCAAATTTCAATATTTTGTGATAAATTAAAAATATATAAATTTTTACTTTTCCCCTTTAGGAACTACTAAATTATAACTTAAAACAAAATTATGAGGGTATAAACTTAAACACTAAACAAAGTTGGACCGTCATGAATTTGGCCCATATGCCATTTTGGCGAAAATATCAATCAAAATCATTCACACGTTTTCGAAAAATCGGTTTTTGAAACAAATTATGAAAATTTTGATTTGCAAATAATTTTAAAATAGCTAAGAATCTTTTGTGTAAAAACTGTCATCGAGATCCTTTGAGCCGGAAAACTGGTCTATGGGAGCTACCCTTGTTAGTCAATAATATTTTTTTTTTTTATTTCAGTTGAAGTGCACATAAAAAATTAAATCAAAGAGTTTATTTTGATCTTAAGAACATTTTCAATTGCCCCAGACAGAAACAGACAGAATTGCCAGACGCCCTTTTTTTGCGTTCTCAATCATCTTAATGCCATATTTGATTGTTATCTCAACTTTTTTTTTGTCTGTATATATCAGAAGTCATAGACTAAATGGATGGGTCGATTAACTTTAAACTTGGTATGTGACGTTTTTTGGAGACTATCCCCAGACGTTTTTTAAATTATTATTTTTTTACCAAAAATAACGGTAGGTACTGGCTTTAGAAATACTCATTTTTCTCAAAAAAATCATTAAAAAATCATGGTAATTTTTTTTAATAAGGTCTATCTCTGAATGAAAACCAATTTTTTTCAAAAACCGGTATTACCGGTACCTGCCTCTGATTCTGATTTTTTTCTTTCATGACTCAATTTCAACCATTTTTTTTTTTACATGAAAG
Source organism: Meliscaeva auricollis (assembly GCA_948107695.1). Classification (NCBI taxonomy): domain Eukaryota; kingdom Metazoa; phylum Arthropoda; class Insecta; order Diptera; family Syrphidae; genus Meliscaeva; species Meliscaeva auricollis. The sequence continues at coordinate 25,546,666 of OX403619.1, read as the reverse complement.
CTTTAATGTTGCCGTAATAATGTTTAATAAAAGAAAGAAAATTATTTTTTAGGATTAAAAAAAAAAAATTGAAATTTTTTTTTTTTGAAAAATCATTTTTTTCGAAAACCACTCAACATTTTTTTGTCAACATTTAGTGATAAGATTTTGATAAATAATATCTTAAAAATGGCGTACCAATTTTTTTTAAATAAAAGTCCTTGTAAAATTTTATATGGAAAAAATAGTATTTTTTTAAAAAACGGCTCTAACGATTTTCAATTTTTTTTTCTAAAAATGTATCATTATAGAAGAAATCAAAATGCATACTTCGTTTTGAAGTTAAATTCATTTAAGAAGCTGTTTTAGTCATTTGAAATTCGAATTTTATGTTTTTTAAATTTTTTTTTAAAACTTTATTTACAAATTTTTAATTAAAAAGGCTTAGCATAAATAGTAATTTTATCTATAAGAGCAAGTACGTGCGATCCAGTCGTCCAAATTTATTGTTTTAATAATACCGAAATCATAAATTATTTAGGTTCTATGCGACATTTATAAGAATAGAAAAAAAAATATTAAAAACAAAAAGATAAATGGAGAAATCTAAAAATAATTTTATTTAAAAAATAAAATAAAAATATTAAAAACACTCAAATAAAATATATCAATATCCCATATGGTCTAGTGGCTAGGATATCTGGCTTTCACCCAGAAGGCCCGGGTTCGATTCCCGGTATGGGAAATTTTTTTTGACAATCTTGATATTTTTTGAGTATTTACTTAAAAAAAAAAAAAAAAGAAATAAATCAAAACCAAGTAATTAAATTTTGTATAGAAAAAAGAATGCAAAAAGCAGCATTGCGCGATCATAACTTCAGCCGAGTCGTGTTCTCAATCATCATTGTGTCATTGGACTTCAAGTATATAGCTACTTTAAGATTAAAATGGTACAACTTCTTCTTGTTGTAGGTTCCATTCCCCTTTTGTTCCATATTTTTTTTAACATTTATCTCTATAAGACCTTAATTACTCGGTTTTTTATTCATAAAATATACTTATGTGCAATTGAAATCAATTCAAATCGCAGCATGAAGCTAAACGCACTTCTTCATTATTATAAAAAAAAAAAAATATATACGAACGGATTGCCCTGCATCCAGGCATCAATCTTTTACCAGGGAGATCTGTTTTTGCTACATTATATCCATTATGATGATGTGATGGTTTTTTTGATTGTACACTCATTCAATCCGTGGTCATCACTGTACACATTATACGAGGAAAAAATTAAACTGAATAAAACTATAAGTTATAATGACCGCATATAATAATGACTCTCATGGCAATTGAACGAGTCTATTATTATTTGCACTGCATAAATTAAACATGAACGAGAGAGAAGAAGTGAGATGAACTAATTGAAAGAAACCTATCTGTTCGGTGCCTTAAAGGTCATTGAAACAAGCCGACAATCGGATTCGGATTCAGATTGCCAATTGTAACAAAAATATACAAAAAAAATAAGAAAATGTTCTTTTTTTTTCGCCAGTACCTAATAAAAGCCTTCCCTCAAGCCTTCAATGTCTTCGCTCGAAAGTAATGAACTGATCATGATTTTGAGATAGCAAAAGAGTGTAACTTCTTATTATTCCAAGAATCGTAACGTCTGTTGCGCGGTGGCGGGCGGCCATCCGAACAGTGGTTGGGTTTTGGGTATGACTGGTCATTCGAGAACAGTGTTGCCACTTTGAATAATTAAATTTAAAATCGCTTGATTGAAAAAGCAAATTCTAGCTTTTCTGAGTAAAACACTAATAGGCATGCCTTTAAAAGGTAAGAATCTTTATTGTTTTCTGAAATTTCCTTAGAATTAGAAGCTACCTCGATCAACGACGACTACAGCAACTATAAGCTCTCAAGTCTTAAACTGCTTAAACTTACTCTCAAACAGACAATTAAAACGGAGTTAGTGTCAGTTTGTTCGACTCGATAAAATTGATTTTCAACATTTTTATATTTTAAAAAAATGTTTCCATGAATTTTTAAAATAAAAAAAAAAAAATAAAGTGTAAACACTGTACCAAATGGCATCTTTTGTGGCAATAAGGCGCACGTTTGTGCGATCTCTTCTGAACCCGCACGAATATTTTCCAAAGTATTGGTTGATTTTGGCTCCGATATCGTCAGTGCGATCCACTTGTTCGCACCTGATCAATGTTCGTGCGCCACCGCTGCTCCGGTAGCTCAACTAAAATTGAACGCAAATCGAATTGAAATTCCAAACGAAACAGCAAAATGAAAAACACTTCAGGCGAAATACAAAAAAAAAGAAATTCTTCTTTGGAAATTATCAAAGCAAGAAGCAAGAACTTGCCAGGTCACGCGAATTGTAATTAATTTGGGGGTTCTTTAACCTCTGGACATTTTCGTCTCTTTTTTTTCAACTCAATGTGCCCCGAGGAAGTCTATAGAAGTAAGCTCATTCCCAGTAGAATGCACGAACTCAATGGAAGAAAAGGATCCAGCTGGCATAAATTACAAAATTTCGATTTTCAAGCGCGCATAATATAACAACAGCGGAAGTGATTGACAATTCCAATGTCAATGGCATGGGTAGGGTAGGGTATAGGTATTGTTGCACAGGGATGGTACCTTATAAGTTTATAGAGGTATGACCTCCCCCAAAACCATATACATAATATCTAACTCTGTGACGGCCGTAAATAGAGGAATCGAACGTGACTTTCCATTTTTCGGTGGGATTTTCATAGATTTTGATAATGTGACGAGGAAATCCATGGCACAGCGGCGGCGGTGAACGGTGATGGTGATTGCATTTATTCGAGGTGACACTCTATGTTTAGATTTTAGGAGGGTTCCACTTTTATAATGCATATATGCTGGTTTTCTATACCATCCAGACAGCTTAGTTCAAACGGACATAACCTATGTTTTTTGTGTGTGTGAGCCTTTAAAATGCGGGTGTGCTTCGTCTATTCGTATGATGATGATGGGAAAGGGTCAATGATACTTGCAATATATTGTAGCGCTACAAAGTGTTGGGATATAATTCTTAGGCGGAGTGCAGCACCACTGAACACTTCAATTATTATTATTATTTGCAGTGCTGAGGTTAAATTGTGTTCAAACATGAACGGGTATCATATTGATTGAAGCAATGAACCGGGAAGTATTGGTTTAGTGAGTGATCCCTTAATTATTGATGGGTTTGGTTCGAGAGTCTACACAAATGGAGCTGTGTCGGTTGATTTTTTTTTTCTTTTTATTCTATATTATTAAATTAATAACTGCAATTTATTGAAAGTGTTTTTATAATAGCCAGAGATAGTTGTGTCAAGAGTTTTGCAATATGGATGTGGTATAATGGTTTCAGTTTTTTTTTTCTTTCTATTCTTCACGTTTTTTTTTACTCTCATCAGAATCAATTATTTACTGATCCGCATATCAATTCATTGTTATTGGTTTGCGATTTTAAATTATAAAATGCTTTTATTATTATAATTTTTATTTATTCAGCAGTTATTCGTATTCAAGCGTTTCATGGGGAAAAGTTTGATTAATTAAAAATAAAAAAAAACTCCCGAAATATCAACAACAATTTTTTTTATTAAAATGGAAGTTAAAAGCGATTCACCAATTTAAACTATAACTTTGCATTTGAATTCGTACTTGCAAAGTAAATGTTTGAGCGGCCATTAAAAAATCCTGAAAATTGTAGAGTATTCGACTATCACACTTCTGGTTCGAGGTTCAAATTCTATCGACACTAACTTTTAATTTTTTTTTTTTTTTGATAAAAATAACGACAACAGAAAATTGTGCAGTTAATCTTCTACAGCAAACAACCATCATTTGCAATGCAACTGCATTAAATAAAGTTTTGTATAGTTGATCTTTTAGTATTTCGTGCTGGACCCTACTCAGGTGAAAGCAGTTGTCCAACAATTATCATTATTTGCCAACAAAAATTTCTCTTTGCAAAGTTTATGTGTTTGGTGAAACAAAACATACAAATGTGACGTTGACAATCAGATCGGTGCTAAAGTCACGTTTTTTCAAAATATTGAGTGTGTTATGCCAGAACAAAAAAAAAAAAGTTTCAAAACGAGAATTAATAAGTTATTATTATTTTAATTTTGAGTTTGGCATCAAAACGAGCCAAATTTTATTTTTTTAACAACGAACTGCTTAAAAATAAAAATCATTTCACTACAAAACGAAATAAATGAATTCCTTTATTATTTCTTGTAGCCAATATTATACAAAAAACGTACACCAATAAAACAAAATTTACCGCATTGAATTATTTTGAATATTTTAGAAACTACAGGGTTTCGCCTTTTTACTCGGTTTCATGTTCCATTTTTACTTCCGATATGGGTACCATATAATTATATCAAGTTATGCATTCGTACAAAAAAAAAAAGTTGAGATAACAATCAAACATGACATTACGATGATAGAGAATGAGAAAATAGTGGGTCCGACAATTTTGTCTGGCTGTCTGTCTGTCTGTATGTCTGTCTGTCCGTCTGTCTGTCTGTGTGTATCAGAGACCACAGCCTAAACGGATCGATTTACTTCAAACCTGGTATGTGGCGTTTTTTGGAGAATATCCCCAGACGTTTTTTTGAATTTTTTTCTTGGACCTCAAATAACGGTACCTGTCATATACCGATTTTAGAAAAACTCATTTTTCTCAAAAATGGTGCCTACGATTTTGAATAAAAAATCACCGCCAGTTTTTATATAAGGTCTATCTTTAAATGAAAACAATTTTTTTTTTTAATCGTTTTTAACGGTACCTGCCATAGAACCGTTTTTTGTAATTCTGATTTTCTCCTTCATGACTTTATCAATTTCAACCATTTTTTTACATGAATGCTTTCAAGTTGCCGTTATAATATTTAGTAAAAAAAATTTCGAAAATTATTTTTTTGGATTTTTAAAAAAAGTTTAAAATTTTTTTTTTGAAAAATTATTTTTTGAAAACTACTCAATATTTTTTTCAAAATTTAGTTTTTAGATGTTGATAAATAATATCTTAAAAATGGCGCACCAAATTTTTTTTTATAAAAGTCCTTGCTAAATTTTATATAAAAAAAATAGTTTTTTTTAAAAAACTGCTCTGACGATTTTCAATTTTTTTTTCTTAAAATGTATCATTGTAGAAGAAATCGGATTGCATACTTCGTTTTGAGTTGAAATTCATTAAAGAAACTGTTTTAGTCATTTGAAAATCGAATTTTATTTTTTTTTTCATTTTTTTTTCTAAAACTGCATTTGCAACTTTTAAATTAAAAAGGCTTAGCATAAATAGTAACTTTATCTATAAGAGCAAGAACGTGCGACCCAGTTGTGCATTTTATTTTTTTAGCCTTTGTTTGATAATTAACGACACATAATAGTATACAAACTAACAAAACTTTTCACTATGCAGAAAAAAACTTTTCACTTTGCAAATTAGTGTCTTGTGAAACGTATTTTACGAGCTAATTTTAATAAATTTTCGTGGGTCCACTTAAAACACCAAAAATAATGACAAATTGTTTCCGGGTGGGTTCTTAATAATACCACAGAACCAAGATATTTTTTTTTACATTACTTTATGGTATATTATACTTTTTTTTATTGATTTTTCTTTTAACTCAATAATTTAGTTTAAATTTTATGACAGACCAATGAAATGTTTATTAACTTTTCTCATACAATTATTAATGTTTCTAAGTACTTATAGATATGCAAAAATGTATGTATAAGGATCGAAAAACTCAACACGTGTCTTGATATGCCTATGTATGTATGAGTATGTTAAAATATAGATATTATATTGATACAACAGATTGTCAATGTTCGTGACATTATGTCGAAAAATGTTATGCAAACATATATTAAATTTATTGAAATGATTTTTAATAACTTTTATGACACAAACAAGTTAAAATAAAACACATGAGGATTTTTTGTTCAATAATTGGCTGAGATTTTTTTTTCCATTTTGATTTAGTAATCGAATTAATAATGTTTTGAATGTTTACGTTTTTTTATGTTCATGACAGATTTTAACAAACAAAAATCTTGCAATTCAAAGTTTGGAACTATAATGTTTCTTTCAAATTTCATAGATTTTATATTAAAGGGAATTATTAAATTTGTATTTTTAAATAAACGTAATACATAAAATCGATATGGACAGTCTCTCACAGAGTCAATTAGGTTAGGTTTGCTGTCAGAGGAGGGCCAATTACCCCAAATCAATCCTTTACGTTCGTTCTGTGGTAATATGCATATCTCAGTGACATAAATTAAGGATAATAACATACTTGGACTTAAAAATCATATTTTCTTGGGGATTCACTTAGCCACCTGGATCTTACAACCTTCCTCCTTCTACTCAACATTAGGAAATGTAAAACTTGCCACCATTTCCAAAAAAAATTATTATTATATAAATTTCTAAAAGTAATACTCTTAAATAAATTATAAATCGATCTAACCGGTGACAAACGCATCATATTATATAGGTAAACGCATTTGTATCCAAAAACTACTAGCTACAAACACCACCACCAGCTGGCCACATTGATGTCCTGTATGACCAAAACATCAAAAGCTTTTAATCCTTTTGCATCGTAATAATCTCTGTGGGCCAGCAAAGCAGTCCAGTGCGAGTTATTGAAAGACCAAATTCAATTCCATTTCACTACCCTTTCTGATGCTTATACATGCCACCATTGGCGGGTTTATCATTATTTGGCGCCCGAGCATCTATCAATGTCGCCCTAGGGAGGCAGTGTTGTTTAAGAAAGTCCTAGAGCAGTTTTGGAATTTGGTGTTAGAAAATGTTCTTTTGCCAGTTTTGAAAATATGACTCTGGTTTTTTTTTTTTTTTTGTGTCAATTTGTCCAAAAATATTATCTTTTAATTCTTATCTTTTTTTTCTGCAAAGTGATTTTGAAGTTTAAAGATCTTTTAGATATTCTTTACTTCACTGCAAAAATATGTGGTTTCTACTATCTCTTAACAAAAAAGAAATATGAGTGATTGAGTTTTTTTTTGTGTATAAAAAAGCACTCATACGCCATACACATTTTTTTTTTAAATCACACTATATTTTTAAGTATGCTGAGTTTTCAGAATTTTTGGTTTTATGCATTATGTATGTTTCGGAATATTTGATTTTCGAGATTTTGGGTTCTTGAGTTTTCGGGATTATTAGATTCCGCTAAATAAATGTTCAAGAACCATTCAAGGGTGCTGTATTGGAAAAAGCCATCCAACCAACATAATTGTTAGAAGTCATTAGACAATAACTTTTGCTTTAAGGAAATCTGAATCTCTTGGCCATTTTTCTATAAAAGCTGGTCAATTTGTGCCAATTCAGTTTCCAGACTGCAAAAAGTAAAAAATATTTTAGCAGGATAATAATGGTGGGAAAATTTAATATAAATGCGGTATATGAAAGGGGAAACATAAATTGCTCATCAACAGAAAGGGGGAAAAGTTGTATACGAAAGGGAGGGGTGGGTTCCAAAAAATCGTGTTTTATTACAATTCCTATCAAAAATATCGAAAAACGTTTTATAGAAAAGCTGTAGGTAGATTTCTATTTAACATCAAAAATATTGGAAAAAATGCGGAAAAAAAAACAATTTGTTTTATTTCTTACAAAAATAGTTAGATTTTGATAAAATTGGATTTTTACATGCATGTCTTTTACTCATAACATTTTTTTTTTTTTTTGCATCAAAATATTAATACTTGTGTTTTTGACGATTTCATTTTATCCTAGTTTCGAAAACATTGAGAAAATATTGCTGTCGGATATACCTATTCTCTTTTTAAAATAGTGTCAGAAACCAACACAGTAGTGAAAAACATTATCAAAAATTGAAAAATAAAAAAAACAAAAAATTCTTTTTTAAAATCGAGTTTTTTGTAAATGACAGTAATATTAGCCAGCAAAGATAGTGGCCATGTTATTAATTAAACTTTTTTAAACGATTTTGACTCTTTGAATTTGAATCAAAATTGCTCTAACATGCAAAGTTTTTGAGATATCGAATTTTGAACTTCTCAAAAAAACTGTTTTTGTGATGTTTTGGTTAAACACAGGTTTCATTCTTTCATAAATTTATATTTTTTTAACAATTTTTTATTCGTTCGCATAAATTGTATAGCCGAAACAAATTTCAGAGTTTGCTGCAAACAAATTGGAAGTCTATCCGCTAACGATTCGTTCTCTCATTTTGCTTACATGCATTCTACGCCAATCAGAAATTAAACAGTCCGTAGCGGAATGACATGATACTCACTTCATAAGCGAGAGGTCGCTGCCAGTTCAAATCACTGGTGTTACGCTAAAGTTTTTTCGTTCGCAGAATATGTTTAACCCAAACGAATTTACCAATTTGCTGCAAACGAAGCGAACAAATTGTCCATCAAAAGCGATTAAGTCTTCTGGTCAATTTTTTCCTTTGCCGAAATCGATTTGGTTTCGTTTTATGGTCTCCTCAAAAAACATTTGAACTAAGTACTTTATTTTGGAAAATCCGGTACTGTTACTCGCACAAACACACATCATGACAAATTTGCTTTATGCATATATGAATGCACATTGCACAACATCATGCACTGTGGTCAGAATCGTATAACATTAATTACAACGAATCGAATTTGTTACTCACCTGACCGACAGGATATGAAATGATTACGGCAACATAACCAGGGAGAATATTCCTACATAATATTGAGGTTGAATTTGCTATGGTAAATATATTTATGAATACAATTGGCAGTGCCATTATAATGCGTAGCATAACAGCTGAAGTAATATTAGCCAAAAGTGAAGTAATCCGAATTAAATAAAATTGATTTGATGTGTCATACATCCATTCCATATGGCAGGACTTTTATTTTTGTTTTTTTTTATTTCAATCAAAGTGTGGCTTAAAAAAAAAATACTTAATTAATCGATATGAATATAGGACGCACACATACTATGTAGGATGCGGTTTTTAGTTTTTAAATGTTTGTTTTTTTTTTTTTTTTGCAATTTTAATTTAACACATTTTATTTTATTGAAAAAAAAAAAAAAATATATTTTCGATGATTATTATTGAATGAGTCAATTGAGTGCATATATGGTGGACAACATTTACATAGTTGAAAAAATATAAATTAAATTTGTTTAAACAATTATCGTTTTCAGCGGGAAACGCAAATGTCATTCTGACCAAAAAGTAAATTTCAAAAATTAAATTTGTAATATTAGTGAATACAGTCTCAGGCTAAAGAGTTGAACGACAAACTTTATCATATTTTATATGAAACTTTCTTCTTCTAAAAAAAACTACAACTTCGAGAATTTGAAAGCAATTTTGATGCATGAAGGATTAATTCTCTTAAATAAGGATAAACTTTAATAGCCTTATTCATTAGAATCAGCTCTAAGCAGATGAATATTTATTAACTGCATAAGAATTTATTTTGCCACTGCCTATCCAACGTTCCAAAAATGCTTAGGCATAAAAGTTTTTAAATCAATTACAGTTATAATGAGCTATTGTTAACAAAAAGGACCAAAAAAAGAAAAATTTATTAAAAATAACTTGTCTTTCATCTAAATTCTAATGAATAAGGTCGCGCTCAGAGGCATTATAAGGAGAACATATCGTTATGCAGTCACTATAATGCGTTTATGAATAAGGCTGTAAGAATGCAAACTTAGACTAACTCTTAATATTGAATGAGTTAAGAATCTCTACATGAGTGTGAGGTCTCTCGAAAACGATCTTTGATTGTAAAAATAGGAAAGTGCTTGCTTATCCCTTAAACCACTGCTAGGGTACTCAACAACTTCGGATAACTTTTAACAATGTGTATCAAGATTATGTATTTGTACAAAAAACAAAATCTATAGACAATATGAAAAAATGGGTCCGAAAACTCAGTTTGCCTTTCAATCTGTATCTGAAGCTACAGCTGCCGCCTAAACAAACGAATATGAGTGGTTTCACTTCTAACTTTGTAAGTAGCTTTCCTTTTGCATTCTTTTCGACAGGTTTTTATGATCAATTTTTATGAAACAAAAATACCTGTACCTGGATTAACTGATTTCGGATAAGCTTATTACTTTTACGTACACGTATGATGAGTTTTCGAAAAGAAAAAAAAATCTCAAAAATCAAAATTTCAAGTTAAAAATTAATTTTCAAAATCGTATATTTTTTTTGACCTTTGAAAATGATGCTGGTGCGGGTAAAGTTGATGTAAAATTAAATACTAATTATGCACATGAATATAGATAAAAAAAATAAGTCGTCTAGTTCAAATTATATTCAAAATGCCACATAACGTTTTTTTTGATATTTTAAAAACACAAACATTTTTGAAAGTTTATGTGGATGGTATAATTGATTTTAAAAATCAGCGAATTACAGGAAAACTATTTTGTCAAAAAGGCTTTTAGATTTATTTGTTGTCCATACACACGTGAAGAAATTAGATTTTTCAAACATTTTTTTCATAGAATAACAGTAGAAACAAGATTTTTTAGTCCAAGTTTTTTTGACTGTTTCCAACGGTATTTAATTTTTATCTTTTTTATTTTTAAATTTCTAAACTTACAGCCATTAGATATTAGGTTGGTTATTACATTTTTGTACAAAATTGCACAATTTTCTGTATTCTGTGATTCGAAGTAACTATTTACACAAGCATCATAAAATTATGTTTAAACTTTATTGAACATCACGATATTTAATTTGATATATCACACATAACTGTAAATGCTATAAAAGCTTTACAAACTTGAAAAGAGTTTCATCAAAATTCAACAAAATTTAGTAAAATTGTCTGCTTTGGTCGTCGGAACTCGACCAGCCACCAGTGGAGAACGGTAGTTACCGTTGGCTCACAAATGGATTCGAGATGCTTATAAAATTTGTAACTTCTAGTTGAAACATTGGACTATATTTCTGCATAAACATATTGGACAGATAATTTATTAAACATTACCACAGAGGTCGTAAAATAAAAATATGTTTTTAATAAATGCGTTAAAATTACAAAATTTAATGAATAATTTGATAATTTTGAATATATTTTTAGCTCAATTTCAAGATGTATCTGTTTTCTTAAACAATTCCATACAAAGTTTATTGAATAAATTAAAAAAAAAAAAAAAACAAAGACTAAGTAATATATTACAGAAAAAAACATCGACAAAAATGCACTTTTTACGCTCCTTTGACCAATTGCACCATTCATAACATCTGACTATGTGTACTTTAATAATTTTAAATTTCTATAAAACTACACCTCGGGTGATTTTTTAAGAGTTTTAAAACACAAAAAATTGGAAAAAAGAATGAAATATTTATTTGAATCGATAGTTTGAATCTTGCAATTTAATCCTTAAAGATAATTTCATGCAAATGTTGACCGCGGCTGCGTCTCATTTTGGCATACTCTTTCACACATATCGGCCGGTATCTCACGAATGAATGCATGGATGTTGGCTTCCAGTGCGTCAATCGAAGCGGGCTTGTTCCTATAGACATTAGCCTTGACATACCCCCACAAAAAATAATCTAATGGTGTCAAATCGCACGATCTAGGCGGCCAATTGACCGGCCCGAAACGTGAAATTAACTGTTCACCAAACTCGCCTCGCAATTGCGCCATTGTTTCGCGTGCTGTGTGGCATGTGGCACCGTCTTGTTGAAACCACATATCATGCAAGTCAAGAACTTCCATTTCGGGCAAAAAAAAGTTTGTTATCATCGCTCGGTAGCGTTCACCATTGACAGTAACGCTGCGATTCGCATCATCTTTGAAGAAATATGGCCCAATAATGCCGCCGGCCCATAAACCGCACCAAACAGTGGCTTTTTCGGGATGCATTGGTAGCTGTTGCAATGATGATCTTCACTCCAAATGCGGCAATTTTGCTTATTTACGTACCCATTCAACCGAAAATGAGCCTCATCGCTGAACACAATTTTTCGATAAAAAAGCGGATCCTCGGCCAGCTTTCCAAGAGCCCATTCACCAAAAATTCGGCGTTGTGGTAGGTTGGCTGGCTTTAGTTCTTGCACCAGCTGTATCTTAAAATTCGTTACGCCCAAATCCTTCCGCAAAATTTTCCACTTAGTGCTGTAACAAAGGCCTAACTGCTGGGAACGGCGCCGAATCGACATTTCGCGGTCTTCTGTCACACTAGCTGATACGGCCGCAATATTTTCTTCACTACGCACAGAACGTAAATGTGTTGGTGGTTTAATGTCCAACAAAGTAAATTTGGTGCGAAATTTGGTCACAATCTTCCGAATAGACTGCTCAGAAGGTCGAGAATGCCGACCATAAAATGGAAGCAGTGCGCGATGAACATTTCGAACCGAGCATGAATTTTGATAGTAAAATTCAATAATTTGCAAGCGCTGTTCATTTGTAAGACGATCCATGGTTAAATTGCAAACCAAACTGAAGCTGTTTGAAGGTGACATAAGGTACTAAACACACGTCAGCTGTCAAAACCAGTGTTGCCAAAACCAAACCAGCTAAAAAATCACCCGTTACTAACAAATATTTTGATACACAATTTGTTTCAATGATACACTCACAAGCTTTGCAATATTTTTTAATAATATCAAAAATAGTATAAAATCATTCTCTCACAAATCTGTTAAAAAAATCAAAATATATCCTTTTTACGTTAACAAAATAGCTTTTGACTTTAAATAACCTTGACCGATTTTTAAAAATGAGGTATGCTGTAGAAAATAGATAAAAAACTTTAAGATTTTTTTGAATAATGTATTGTTATTTTTCACATTCATATAAATTGAAAAATACTTCCATTCTTAATCAAAAGTTAAGAGATGTTAATTATTTTAATTAAAATTACTTTTTTAGTGTATCTTTAAAATTATTATTGAAATCATTGAATAAATGAATAAAATATATTTATTCAATGATTGAAACAAAATGACAAAACCCACTCTACTCTATACTGTCTGAAATAATGGCGCCCAATAAAAAAAAAAAACCCCCAACCAGACATAATTGTATTCACCAACGTATAAGTTATATTTTTATCAACGTGACACTGTAAAAGCTTTTGTTTAAAAATGCATTCTACGTATTATCAATTAAAAATTAAAAACACATAGCACGTGCAGTTATCAATCTACAATAAAAAAAAAAAAAATAATAATAAAATAATAAAAAAAAAAACAAAAAAATGTTTAATTTCCTTTCATTTCCTCATAAACACATAAACCAAATTAAATATTAAACAATTAAAAAATTTAACTACCATCTAATTGATTTAACATAAAGAGTATAGAAAGTCTATATACAACTTATAGGCCAGGGATCACAGCATTATATTGCACCCGATGACATATTCCACCAACCGCATGATAATAAAATAAAATTTTATTACTCATTAACTAAGAAAAACAAAAAAAAAATAATTAAGATCGTAAAATTAGAAAAGAACAAATTCCAGAGAAAAAGTTTTTTATTCTAAAAATATAAAATAAATACAAAACAAATCCGACTGTGAGTAAAAACACAGGAAATTCTCTCAAACACTGAAGGAAATAAACATACAAACCTAATTAAAGGTTGTTTTTTTTTTATCTCAATTTCGTTCTATTTGGTTTTATTTAACTTTTCTTCTCCTAAATATCCACTCTTATCTTTGCCATCAATCGATCTAGTCCGCGACTAAACTTTTTGCCCCCAAAGTCGAAAGTTATTTGTTTGTTTTTTTTTTCCTATTTTGTGTTAAGTTTGCCCCTCTGTGGAGACTTTTGCCTGACATGTTGGATTGAATATTACGTTTGATTATGTTTTGTTTAATGGGTTTGTTTTATGGGTTTTTTTGGTGTGCTATTGTATAGAATGTACATATGTTTCTACCCACCAAGTCGCGATGGGTCTAATTTTTTATTGTTTTTTATTTTATTATTAATTTAACCACCTTCGCATTAATGGTTTTTCAGTTCTTTTGCACAGTGGCGTCGTTAGTTTTGGGAAAGTTGAAAAATAAACAGTGACGTATTCTCTTACCTACAACTTTTGATAATTTGAGTAAAACAGTTTCAATTTAAGATCCTAAAGATTACTTTCTAAAAACTACCAATAACCAAACCTGATTCATCTAAAATTTGCCCTTACACACAAATTTGAGTAATGCACCGGTTCCACTTTGTGTTCTAAACTACGCCCTTGTGCCTGCATTGACACGTGAACTTGTATCTTTGAATGTTTCTTTTCCTTATTTTGGTTGATGATGATGGTGGTCGTTGGTTGTGGTTAATTTTATTAGATTTTATTTCCTTTTTAAGACTTTTTTTCTTGTTGTTGTTGTTTTTTTTTTTACAGGAAAAAATGTCATAAAAACAAATTTTCTCTTCAAAATGACAGAGGCTTTATGTAATAGCTATCTATCTTTGCTCTTTATCTATTCTCGGATTGCCCCCCGATTCGAAATGAATAAAAATAAAAACATTAAAACATTTTGTTTATTTTTATTTTTCATGTAGATTTTTTTTTAATTTGGACAAAATACTTTTTTTTTGTATTTTCATTTTTGATTAATCAGGAAAAGAAGAAATAAAATTTGTACAGATTTGGGTCGCATGGAGTAAGCTTGCTACTTTCTCTTATGGCTTTTATTATATTGGCTTATAATAAATTGATTATTAATTTTTAATATAAAAAAAAAAAAAACAGAATGTTGGTTATGTAAAATTACTTTGACTTTGCTTGCAAAGATTTAATAGAACTAATCAAAATGAAAATAATAAATAGATTTGTTTAATTTTGGAATAATTTTTCAGCTAAACACCCGTTTTTCCAATACGAATTGATATAATTTGGTAAAAAATAGTTTCAATTAAGGGGAGGGGACACGAAATAAAATTTATTTTAAAACGTGTCACAGTCACATTGCATTTAACGTTTACGGTTTTGATAAAAAGTTTGTTCGAAATCTTAGTATTTTATGCAATACGGGATTTTTGGGTGTTTTGTCACCCTCTATTATTTATTGGCACTAGGTACAGAGGGTAACCCAAGTATAATGAAATCTTCAAAATGCTAACCGAAATGAAGAAGAAACAAATTCTTCTCACCAAACAATAGCAATGGAAATTATTCAATTTATAACAAATAAAAGTAGTAAAATTGGGGGAAGCGCAGCGGGGTGAATATGGTTTAGACTGTTCCAGGGTAGAAAATCCTACTAATAAAATTTTTTTGTGTCTTAAATATTCTATCCTGATGTACTTTGTACACATAAATTCCAAGTATTGCATATATATTCCCCAAACTATGGGATTTGACCCCAACCACTTTTTATCATAATTTGTATCAGCAGCCACTTGATATCAAACTTGATAAATCCAGAGAAGTTTTTTTAATTAATTTTCCTGCACAAAAAATTTTGATTAAGAAAGATAAATTTCCAGAAAAAAAAATTGAAAACCGTTAGAGCCGTTTTTAAAAAAATATTTTTTTTTATATAAAAATTCTCAAACCTTGTTTAAAAATAAAGTTGGTATGCCATTTTTAAGATAATATTATTGCACATCTAAAATCAAAATTTCAAAAAAAAAAAACAATGACCAGTTTTCGAAAAATTGAATTTTCAAAAAAATATTTTGAAAGATTTTTTAAAAATCCAAAAATTACGTTTTTGCAAATTTTGATAGGAAATAATTTTTAAGTTGTTAAAAAAATTGATCAAAATTGGTTGAGTCGTTAAAGAGAAAATCAAAAATGAATGGGAGGTACCATTAGTAGAATTTTTACAAACATTTCATTAATTTCAGACGTATATGACCCTACTATCAAAAGTAGACACAAAAATTTTAATCAAAATCGTTAGAGCTGTTTTTAAAAAAAAGTTAACTGTTTCTTAATTGTTATATGACAGGTACCGTTAGTTTTGGGCTTAAAAAAATCAATTTTCCCGCCAGGGAATCACAAAATATCCTTAACCACGAGGTTTCTAGAAAATCGATTTATCGGCTTAGGCTGTGGCTCGAGGTATACACAGACAGACAGACAGACAGAGAGACAGACCGAATTTCGGGACCCACTTTTTCCGCATTCTCTATCATCGTAATGACATGTCTGATTGTTACCTCGAGTTCGATTTTTTTTACGAATAGTACCTATATCGCAATTAAAAGGAATGTTATTTTTTAAGATAAAGTGTATCCTTTTATGAAAACCATTTTATTTTTTCAAAACTGCTTTAAAAGGCAGCACCCAAAGAACGGTTTTGAAAATGTCGGTTTTCTACTTAATGAGTTCATTCGATTTTAATGATTTTTTTAATTGAAAGCTTTTTAGCAGCCGTAGTAAGAATTAGTAGTCAAATTTTTCAAAAATTGTTTTTTTTTTATTTTTCATTTCGAAAACGGCTCAAAGTTTTTTTACTTGCACCTTTGACCGTAAAAACAAGTACGACTGGTCGCAGGACATTTTATTTTTAAACGGCTTTGACCATTTTCAATTTTTTTTTTGTCAAAAAATTATTGAAATTAAGATACTTCATTTGGAGCTCAAAACCACTTTAGAAGCTTCTTAAGTCAGTTTTATTTTTTGTATAAAATTAAGAGTGAGTTTGTGCATTTCATTTTTTAGATACAAAATATATTAAATTTAATATTTTTTTTTTTATTCTCTTACGCATCTTCAATAATATAATTAACGCAAGTATAAATAATGTACACCTTCATAAAAAAATAAGATATTAATACAAGATAGACGAGCAATAAAATTAACAAAAAATCATAACAAAAATAACTTATGACTTGTGAATACCAAAAATATAAATAAACATAATTGTAATTATTATTTTATCTGATTTCCAAAAATAAATTATGTGTGTGGGTGTGATGGATGAGAACAAACATGAGTTAATAATTTTGTCACCATAACATTATTATTTTCCTAATTGGGAGCTGACATTTTGTTAACATTATACCTGCCATGCTACAAAAAAAAAAAAAAAAAAAACTCAATAATGACGGAACTCACTGAGTTATTTGTTGAGATTGAGATCCATTTATGGAAACTATTTGTATATTTTCCCATGTAATTTGAGGATTTATTGACAAAATAAATTCAAACGAATAATCTTTTATTTTTTTTCTATTTTTGAATTTATTTATCAATTTAAATAGGTTTTGTTGCTTGTTTCTTTTTTTTGTTTTTCAAGAATTTTTATTGGTTTTTATCGATGTGTTTTATTTTATTATTATTTGAAAATTATGCATAAAATTACGTTTGATTTGCTTTTATTTTACGCTGATCATGTTATTGAAATCATTAATAGTTCACTTGACTGGTATCAAACAAAAAATGATTATAGGTTTTGCATTATAATAATTTAATAGTTGTGTGAAACTAATCTTTAATTAGCAATTTAAAATATAATATAAATGTTGTTTTATATGTTTTCAAATCTATGTTTTTTTTTTTTTTTAATTTAAATACTTTATATGTACTTTCATTTAATTTAAAATTTAAATAAATATTTTATTGAAGGAATTAGTTTATACCAATATAGTTTTTATTTTCTAACACGATTAGGTAGTTGATTTCATTCAGAATATTTTATTTAATGAACAAAAAAAGTGGTTTTGAATTGCTGGTAAGCAAAATTATGTATATTTAATGAAAACAAAATGGTAAAAAAATTAATAGTTAAACCAAAATAATTCTTATTTTGTCAACTTCATACTAATTAGTTTTTCGAAGAACTACAAAAATAATATACTAAATTAGGCATCTTGTTTTTTGTGTTTGGCTAACAATTAAAAAAAGGTGTGTGTACTCATGTACGATGCATGCCAGAAGTATTGTAATGTTTGTATAGTTCTTTTTGATATATTAAATTATTTAAGAAATTTAGTGAAAAGTTCTAGAAGGGATTTTTTTTTTTTTCAAAAAAAGTATAATGTGGTTTCTTCTGAAATAAATTTCAAATATTTTATATAATTGATGTTTTATCGACCCCTGAAGTGTCTCATTTAATCAAATTGTATATTAACATAATAAATTGTTGATATTTTAGATGTTGTTTTATAGAAATTTAAAACTATAAAAGGAGACATAGTCAGATGTTATAAATGGTAGAATTGGTCAAAGGAGCACAAAAAGCCCATTTTGTTGGATGTTTTCTCTGTAAAATATCTTTTAGAGTCTTTTTTTATGTTTAAGCTACTAATTTTGTGTGGCATTAATTAAGAAAACATATACATCTTGATTTTGAGATAAAAATATATCTACTTATTCAAAATTATCAAAATTTTTATTAAATTTTGTAGTTTAACGAATTCATTAAAAAACATATTTTCATGCAGAATTATATTCCAATCTGTTCAATTTATTAAAATCCTTCAACAAAAACTAAATTTGCAGATTTTAATACACAAAAATGGCTGTATTGAAAATGAAAATGTAAGAATAAAAAAGATAAAAATAAAATACCATTAGAAACGATAAAATTAAAATGCACGACTGGATCGCACGAACTTGCTCTTGTATCGCAAAGCTATTTTATGTATTAACTTAGCTTGAAAATTTTAGATTTTGGTCATTTTATGTGTGTAGGTATTAAGAGATATGCACAAATAAGCCAAAAATGTTTTTTTTTTTTTTAAACGGGAACACATTTTGGTTTTTTTTTTTTTTGAAAAATAATTTTTTTTTCCATATTATGTCAATGATTTGTGTGTTTTTCAAAATTTTATTTTTAGATGTTGATAAATATTAGCCATCTTCAAAATGGCACACCAATTTATTTTTAAATCGTTTGAAAACTTTTTAATAAAAAAATATTTAAAAAAAAAACGACTCAATAGATTTTTTTGAAAAAAATTCTAAAAATTTATCGTTTTTGAAGAAATCATACCACAAAGTTTAATCGAAATCGTTAGAGCAGTTTTTGATAAAATTCGAATAACTCAAAAATGTTGTATGGGAGGTACTTGTTCTAGATGAGATATTCAAAAACAAAAAAAACTAACTTTCGAAATTACTAAAAAATCATCTATACCAAATTTGAAGAAAATCCGTCCACGCGTTTGGGCAGTGGAGAAGTGTACAGATGGACGCACAGACACACAGACCGACGGACGGCATGACGAAAACCACTTTTTCGAACTTCTCCATCATCGTAATGTTGGTTTTGATTAAAACGTCAAATTTTATTTTTGACACGAAACCAATACTTGCCCTATAGAGCAAGTAAAAAGTTTTTTTTGGGATAACAAAAATTAAAAATTTGTTCTTTGATTAATAAATTAAATTAAATTAAATTTCTTAAGAAGAAATTGGTCATTTTTTTGAAAATTAGTTTTTAAATATTTTTAATATAATTTATTATAATACCTATAATTTTTTTAAAATTTAGATTCAAAAATATTTTAAAATTTTATTTGCCTGCATAAAAACTATATATTTTCTTTTAACCTCTCCAATGATAGTATTTTCAAAGAAAAAACACAAATGGCATTTTTTTTTTTGGATATAAAACTAATTTAAAAACGCTGTTTTAGTAATTTAAAATCGATTTTTTCGTTCTAAATTCTGTCACAAATTTTAAATCAAAATTTTAACATAAACTCTAGCTGTAAGATAGTGTATACCTGCGTCCAGTTGTGCATTTTATTTTTGACGCATTCCTTGAATCAAAACAGACAAATCCAAAATGAAAAACAGGATAATTAGATATAATAGGTACACCTTTAACGCAGTCACATCATCTCCTTGCACACACGGACATCAAATTTCATTCTTGTTTTTTATTTATATAAAACAAACAATATTATAGAAAACACACGCTATCCGGCGTGATATCACGCAACATATTAAAGATATATTTGCTGACGCGTCGTCCTCGTCGTGTTGTCGTGTCATAATCATCAAAAATCAAATAGACTCGAAAGCAATCAAAAACAAAATGTGCATCCCCCCTTTTTCTTCATTCCATCCATCAATGTCAAATCAATTTAAACCAGGTCTATGGGAAAAATAAGAAAATAAAATTAAATATAAAATCCACCTACGAGAGTAGAAACCGACCCCAAACTGGCCCCATCAACACAAATTGAAACAACAAAACAGATTGAAATACATTCGATTATTTTTATAGATACAATCCAATTATTTAACTCAATTCTTTTTAATATTCACAAACATTCGTTATATTTTATTTTCCCTGCGGAGTATATTGTCGTTCTCCACTCCGAACTCTTACTCATAGTTGAGTTGGAATTGATATTTTTGTTGGATTGGAATATACACATATGAAATGTCAAAACGCAATTCAGAATTCAATCAATGATTTCAGTGAACAGCACACTCTCTATATGTCCATCCGATGTCCCCCTTCCAATCCATATAATACTCAATCTGCCCACAATCCATATGCCACATAAATTATTTTATATTAAACTTTTTTACTTTTAGAATTCCCATTCAACATATTATACCAGAGGATGCGACCAACAAAAAAAAAGAAAAAAAACATTTTCGGACATGCTGACATATAAATTCAAAAAAAAAAAAAAAAAAAAAGTGGAAACAAATTTATGAGGAGTTATAACCCCATCTAAAGGTTTGCTTTATTTATGGGACGCATTGATAGGCTTAGAATATTTTAATTTTCCTCGGAAAATCTAAAAGAAAAAAAAGTTTATAATATTAATTGATTCCGTTTCTTGTTTTACAATCCACACATCAGCATCAATCTGGATAGACAAAAAAAAAAAAAAAAAAAAGATACGACTACACGCGTTTGTAGTTTGTCGAAAATAAGGGGGAGGATGAGGCTCCAAAGCCAATTAGAGTTGTGATTAAAAATCTGAGAAAAATTATTTATGAATGACTTCGAAGATGAAGAAATAATGCTAAGCAGATGTGAGCTTGACAAGAAAAATTAGGCCAAACCAATAACAATCAACTTGCAACAGGATGACATGAGGATGACCGTCTTAATGGAGTCTTAATAATTTTCACTTTTAAGCAAACAACACAAAAATAAAAAAATGAAAAATGGTTTTCCTTTTCAATGAGGTCTTTGCGTATATCTTCTAACTAATTTTGTGTGAATTTATTGTAATGGGGTTTTATTATGTGATATCAAGAATTATGATGTTGAAATAGTTTCATGAATCCGCGCATATACATTTTTCGTTCTAGAAATGACGTGATAAGAAAAAAAAATATATAAGTCAGTATGTTTTGTGGCGAGAGCGAAGGTCATCTCCATATCCAGTATTGGAATGCATAAAATGCATTCTCAGTAATTTATTGTTCTTAAATTTCTAAGAATTTTTTTTGATAATGAATAAAGGGGTGCTATTAATGTCAAGATTCATAGATTGGTGTTAATTAATGTGAATTAAAAATTATGAAAAACAATGATAACCATAACGATTCTTATGATTTTCTGTTTTTTTTTTGTTTTTTGTTCATAGCTGATGATTTCTAATTAATTTATCTACACATCTTTTTTATAATAGTTAGGAATTTAGTTTATATGAAGAATTTTTACTCATTTCGAGGTTCATGACATTTTTTATTGAAGACAATTTAAGAAACATGGGCCATGGGACTTACAAGAAAATTCATCTTATCGATGCTAAATTAATTCTCTTTTGGTCTTTTATACATTTGGGATTTAATCCTGCTGGGAAAAAATTGGGAGGGGTACAGCCCGACTCAAAACAACACGTAGACAGACTCAGTGCCGTACTGAGGGGGGGCTCAGGGGCCTCAACCCTCCCCTCTTTGCTTCCAAAATCATGATATTTTTAAGATGATTTCATCATAATTCGCATGATTAACTGAAACTTTTTCATAAATCTTAGAGATTAAGAGGGAGTTCAGATACTCACCCCCCCCCCCCCCCCCCAACTTTTTGTCTAGATACACCACTGAACACCTTGCCCCAGGCACCCCAATTCAATCCTCAGTTCGACTCACGACAACTCGACTCAAGTGGGCGTGTTTTTTGTTTAAATATTCAAAAAGTGAGATTTATTTGAAGGGAGGGGGGAAATGCCCTAAGATTTAATGGGGCAGCCTGATTTTCGGTGTATAAAATTGTATTGCCTTGAGTCGAGCTGCGTTACTCCGGGTGAAATGATAGCTTTTGTAAAATTTACTACCTAACTGAAATCGTAGGATTTCAAATTGAACGACCTTGGTGTTGTCAAAATTCAATCTATACTCATTTCAATATTAAAATATATTTTAAGTATATTAATTCAAACACTCAGAGAAATAATATTTTTATTTCCGTTTGCGGCTGATGAGTATCCTTTGAATTGAATAAAAATCATTTGCTGGAAAGTTAATACAATCCCCGCAAAAGTGTTTCATTCGTAGCAAAGCAACTGTATTACATTTTTTCCAAATTGTAATTTTACTACAGCAAACATAATGCAAAGCAACCCATTCGCTTGTAGCTCATTTTTAAGAGTTTATTACGGCAAACGAAAATTCTTCCCACATCTAAACACATTTTTGTTTAGTAGAAAATTCTATTGTTTTGAGCAAACAAATGAATAGTTTGCGAAGAATCTCTCCAGAAAGTATTTCGTTGTAAAGAACTTCACTTTTGGTGTAAATATACAATTCACTTACAGCAATTGACTGCAAGGAACAAATTTCTTTAATGATGGTCTCTATGCTTGTGGAGTTCATATGCACTCAATGCTACACCAAAGTTATGAATTCGTGGTGCAATAGCAGCAGTCTTTGTTTGAAATCGAGATGTCACAGTATCAATCACCGGTGTTACGCTGAACTTTTTTTTTTTATTTATTCGTTTGCATAAATTGTTTCACCGAAACGAATTTAAGAGTTGGCTGCAAAACAAAGTTGAAGTCGAAAAATTTCTACCCAACAAACGAAAAGTTGTTTGACGCAAACGATTTGTTCTTTCATTTTGCTTATATGCATTCTACGCCAATCATAAATTAAACAGTACTTAGCGGAATGATAACCGAGAATTGGCCGGTTCAAATCACAGTTTGTTACGCTAAAATTTTTTTTTTATCGTTCGCAGAAAATATTTAACCTAAACGAATTAACCAATTTGTTGCAAACGAAGCCGAAAAATTATCAAACGAAATAGTCGTTTGGGCAATTTTTTTCATTTGCCGCAATAGATTTCTTCTCTCAGTGAAAACAAAAAATAGAATACTCCAATTTCTCATCGTCTGGAACCATAATTATTTCTGATTATTCGTATTGCGCCAATTTCTTTGGTCAAGCATTTTCTGCAAACACACATTTGAAATTGATACCGATTATTTCAATTTTATGAAAAATTGTGCCAAAACCTTCTTAGCATCGATTGAAATAAGTTTATCATCACTGCTGAATGAAAAAAATTACCTTCTTAAAGATGATTTCTCTTCTCTTAAAAACTGCGTTTCAATCTGTTTCAGATTTCAATTTCCTGTGGTGTGTTTCCGAAATTCTGGCAGCAATCTTTCATCATCCCTATTCATAAAAAATGAAAAACTACAGTGCGGTTGCGAAACTTTCCTAAGTATTTGAAAGTATAGTTTAACAACACACAACTTAACAGCATTTATATCCAATACCATTTTGTTCCATGAAGTTCGGTCAGGAAGTTGATTTTGATCTTAGCAAGGCATTTGATAGGGTTTTTCACAATATTATTTTTTTGAACTAAAAACATATAAATTCCCATGTCTTGGCTACAATTTTATTTAAGTAATCGGCAGTATACCTACATTTTTATGTATGTAGGTTATTCTAACCTCATCTTGTCAACATCAGGTGTCCTACAAGGGAGTCACCTGGGTCCCCTGTTTTTTTCTCCGAAGCATTAACGATGTTCAGTTAACTTTGTGCGGGTCTAACGTACAGATTTATGCTGATGACAGGCGAATTTCAAAACAAATATCATGCTTAGCTGACGCTCAATTACTTCAAGACGATCTGAAGAATTTCGCAATTTGATGAAAACAACACTTTCTGGAGCTTATAACGTAAATAAATACCAAGCCGATGCTTATTCTCGAAAACGTCTTTCCTTGCCAACTCGTCATTATTTCATAATTAATGCACCAGTCTGAACTGTTACCTCGATTCGAGATTTAGGAGTTATCTATGATAACCAGCTTAATTTCCGAGCACATTATGATAACATTACAGCTAGTTCTTCCCTGTGATTCATTAAGCCCTGGTCCAAGAAATTCTCTAATCCCTGTGTCACAAAATCTCTTTACGTAACCTTCGCTAGGCCCCTTCTCGAATAGGACTCCCAGGTCTGGTCACCCTATTAATATCTTTACAGCGAGAGTATCGAATCCGTTCAACGCAGATTTACTAGATTTGCTTTGCGAGGTGTTTAATGAGATGTCCCAATTAGTCTTCCCCCTACAAACACCGTCTAAAGTTAATAAACTAACAAACCTTGAAAGGGCGTAATGACAACGCTGGCCTACTTTTTATCAAACCCACCATTCAGGAGTTGAATACGTGGACTTACACCAAAAAAATCAAAATTAATGAAGAGGATTAATTCATCTTAGATACATTCCATTTTTTCTAAACCTTTTCACCGAACTAACTACGGACAGAATGAAACTCTTACTAAAATAATTTAGTTCTTTCACTATTATACAAGAAGTTAGTGACATCTGTCCCTTTTACCTACCTTGGGGACTGTTCGTATGATGGACCCACCTCTTCCCATAATACGGAGGGCATCAAAAGCAGTCTTTCCTTCGGTGTATTATGATACAGGGGGTCATGCAATCACGTAACTTGAAACAATCAAGTTGAGTCGATAAAATCGAAGATTGGCAGCATCTAATTTCATGGAAAAATTTATATGCATATTTGTACTCCCCATACGAAACTGACATTTTTTGGAAGATTTTTGTTTCAAAAATATAAGAAGGTTTTATTTAAAATGGCTCAATTTTGAACTTAACCTAAGTTTAGGTAGGGTATTGCGGGGATAGTGTGGACACGAACCAAATTGGTCTACGCGAATTACTCAGAAACTATAAGTCCCACTTGAACACGATCATATATAATCGAAGCGTGCTCCTTAACTGCCACGTATGAAATAATTTTCAAATCAGTTTTGTCTTTATAAGGACAAGCACACTCATGTTTGTGTTTTTTAGGGGTAAAAGTAAAAAATTATAAATTGTTTCTTTTTTATCCTGTAATGTGAAACAGTGTAAATATCTCAACAACTACTGTTTTTTTTTATGTAACTCGTTTCTATACTTTATGTTTTCGTAAGTGAAAGTGCTGTGTTTCGTGCAATTTTTTAGTTCTACGAAAAATTCAAGAAAGTAGTTGTGGACCGTCAGTGATGCAGTTTCCCCGCTGAAATACAAATTTTGCTGTTTTGTATTTTACCGCCGATAGTTTCTCGGTACTTAAACGGAAAATCGAGATGGGTTCAAAATTACATTAAATAAAAACAACATTTAGTTGCATTAGAAAAATAAATACATAATATATTTTCGAAAAAAAAAAACACAAAGTAACACTTCTTCGATGCTAAAAATTTTTAAGTTCCTAGCTCATATTTTCTCAAGCAAAATGACATTTATGTACTTCGGATAATGGCATTTAACATTCGGATAAGTAAAATAATATATGACATAAAGCTAAATATGTCATTTTACTAGTGAGTAATTCACCGATAATACGTCAAATGAAAAACGACACTTTTGCCCTCACCCTTCCGTTAAAGTTGTTTTTATATGACAGTTAGACAAAAAATTTGCATTTTTTTTTTAATTTTTCTGTAGTTTGATTTCAAAATCGCTTAATTTTGTATAAGGACATACTTTGCTCCTGAGACGACGTTTTGTTTTTTTTTTTCTACTCTAGTTGTCTGCTAAATTATGTCAAAAATTTGTTTTTAAGTTTTGGTATTTAGTTTTAGATGATTTTTCAACATTTGAGTCCTTGGTCCAACTATAACCCCATACACTGGTTCAACTTGCCTCGATATATTGGGACAATTTGGAACACCTTGACTTTTTGCATTTAAGACAAAATAATTATTCAACTATTAGATACATTTATTTTGTTTCAAGTTGCATTAAAAAAGCTGAAATTTAACCCTTTCTAATGATCTCGGTTTCATTACTGTATTATGAATATATTGGAAGTTATGAAGCGTCAAGCAAAAAGTGTCCCAACTAATCCAGCGCTACCATAATCCTCAACTTTTGAAAAACTTGATTAGAAAAACTCATCGTGTATTTTATACTACGTGTACAGAAAATTAAAATAAGTTATCCTTTTTATGTGACAAACAGACAGAATAATACGCAACAGTTGTTGTATCAGAATATAATGTTTACACCATTTTATTTGATATCCATAACTCTGGTCGAACTTTTTTTCTTTGTTTTTTTTTTTCCTTGTTTACTTTATTGTCTCATTTTAAGATTTCCAGAACATTTTTAAAATCTTTCAACAACATCAGAACTCTTATTGCTCAGAACTATTTATATTAAATTGTTTTATTAAATTTTCAATACTTACTGACTGAACCGATCATCTTCCACTGCATAACAATTTTTTAAGAATCAAAAAGCTTACCTCTATCGTTTTTTTTTTTTTTTTATAATTCCAAATTAATCTTCCCTTCTACATAAAAACTTCAAATAAAAAGGAAAAGAAAAATAAAAATAAAAAAATCAAAAATTTATTATTTTTTTCAATTATTTTGAAATAATATTACTTTATTTCGAGTTTTAGGTTTTCTTTTAAGTATATTGGATTTTCTTCATCAATGAGTTCCCATCTTTTATAATTAATATTAATAATAATTTTAATAATAATAATAATAATAGTAAACATATTATAATAGCGTTTTGTTTTACTTAGTAGTTTTTTTTTGTTTCTTTTTTTTTTGTTTTATATTACAATTTATTTAATACCTACACTATAATACATATCACAAATATATTTTTTTTATTCTCTTTCCCATTCATTTATGTACATATTTATGCATTTTTTTTTGTTAATTTTTTGTTTTTTTTTAATCAATTACATACATACATATACATCATCGTTTTTTTTAATAAATTATATCTTTTTACATTTCTTAATTTTTTTTCTATATAAATATCTAAAATGGCTGCAGTTTTTTTTTTTTTTTAATTTAATTGTGTTTGCTACATTTTTTTTATGAATATACTTATTTCTGTGTTTTAATTGTTTAATGTTATTTTTTTTTTTTGTGTTTTTTATCTGTACGAATTTAGACAAAAATATTTTGTTGTTGATGATGTTTAGAATAAATGCATTCGTGTAAAACGTGAGAATTGTTTTTAATATAATATATTTTTTCTGTGTTTTTTTTAAAGATTTTTTTTTTTTTGTTTTTGTATCTTGTCTCGAAAGTGTATATAAATATTTTTTGAAATACATTTTTGTTTTTTATTTTTAGTTTTTTTTTTTCAATATAACTATGTGGTAGGTATTACAAGTTTTAGTTTTGTTTATTATTTTGTTTTTTATTTTACATAGTTGAATTTTTTTGTTTTTATTTACGTTTAATAGAGAATCAGGTTACCTGTGTTTCCTGCATTGCATTGAGAGTTTTACACTATTTTTTTTTAAATATTTTTGTTTGTAGTATTTTTTTTTTTCAAGTAGATTTAAATGAACAAGATTGGTAAATTTAATAAAATAAAATAAAAGGTACAATGTGCTTTAGATTTTGATTCTTTTTTTTTTTTTTTTTTTTTTTGAATATTATTTAATAAACTTTTGTTTTCTTAAAAATCGTATTTGAATTAATTTTTTTCTTCATTTTTACAAAAGGGCAGTGCACAATACTGATATGGATTGAAGGATTCCTTGAAGTACAACTTATGTATTACAAAATAAATGAATTCCCGAAATGAGACAAAATGTCGATGATAATGTTGCTAAAAGAATTAGTTCATCCTCGTTAATATAGAAGATTGATGATTCTACAAAAAAAATATCCAAAGGAGCCTAACTAACAACACAATCCAGTACCTTTGTTGTAAAATAAAATTTATAAAATATTTAACAAAAGTATAATAAAATAAAAAAAAACAAATGTGATAAAAATTTTAAAATGGAAATAGTTTTTTTGTGTAATTTTTATGAAAATTAGTAAATGTTTTTTTTTTTTTCATTTTTCTATTATTTTTTAGTTTAATTTAAAATTATATTTACAATTTCTCACTCAGTCTATATTTTGATAATAAATTTTAATTGTTTATTTTTTTTTTTTTATTTTTTTTTTGTTTTTTTTTTATTAAGTAGGCATTTCTTTAAAACTTTTTTTAATTTAGTAGCACGGAACTTTGAATATTTCTTTCATACAGTGTTTTTTTTTTCATTTTTTTTTTGTTTTTGTTTATTTTTTTAATATTTTTGACAAGAATAAAAAGAAAGAAAATAAATTACAAAAGAAAAAGAAAAAAAAAATGTACAGGAAAAAAAGATAAAAAAGGACACACACTCTCGATATAAAGGATATAATTTTTTTAAGAATTTAATGAGCAAAAATAAGGAAACAATTTAAATTTACCCTTATCGGTTTCTTATTATGTTCTTCTGTCACAAGTAGGGACCTATATTTATACACTTTTGAGGATTCAAAAACCCTTCATATAAACAAAATACGAAAGATTATCGATTTTTTTAGTAAGGATTTAGGACACATGAACAAAAACCGATACCTATAGCTATATACTCGTACTTCCTGAATAGTGGACAATCTTAAATATGGGAATGTGGAGTTATTATAATATCAAAAAAAAAACAAAACAAAAATAACAAAGAAGGAACAAAGTTAGGGTCGTCGGTCGTCGGTCACAAGAAAAGAAGGGAACCAAACACTAAAAAGAAGAAGAAAACAAAAACAACACATATACACAGCTATGGCTCATTAAATTGTTTAGAGGGTGAAGTGCACTTAAGTAAAATATGACCTTTCATAATTATTTTCCCTGGTGTTTCTTGTTACTGTTTTTTTTTTTTTTTTTTTTTACCTTCATACAATAGATACAAAAAAAAAAAAAACTCAGGTAGCCAAGTTCCTTTTCCTTTGCTTTAAACTTGAACTTATTGGTTTTCATTATGCGGACATTGGGATTCAAAAGCAACAACAACAAAAAAAAACTGTCATAAAGGGTTTAAAGGGGATTTAAAATGTGTGTAATGGATACTTTTGCCAAAGGGTTTCGGTTATCCATGTTATATGGACTTGTACTAAAAAAAAAACTCTGCAGATTTTGTGAATTATGATTTTCAATTGGTACTTTTTTTTTTTTTTTTTTGTACTTTAAGTTGACTCAGAGACTAGTTTTTTTTTTATTCAATGTTAAAGAAAAAAAAATATTTGTGACAAACAGGAGTCTCTGTGGCATTTGTGACATTTGATATACCATTCTGATTTTTGCATCTGCTTCTGAGTTAAGTTCAAGATGGGTGTCGTTTTAAAATGTCAATTCCAACCTGTCCTGAAGGTAGAAGTTATAAGATACAAGACACCTTTCACTATTCAAAAAACCATCAAGCTAGTATAGAATTTTTATTCAACCTTTTTTTTTTATTTTGAAACTTCAAACGTTTATGATTCATTTTCAGAGAGGGGGGGGGGGAGTAATGTGACCTCTGATGGATAAGGGTATAAATAAATTTAACGTTTTAGCATATTTATTCTGGAAAACAAGAATGTTTCCTATAAGGAAATCTCTTTGGGGTGGTATATTGAATTTTTCCAGAAGTTTTCTCATGGACAAAAAAAAATACAGTTATTTAGTAATAAATGTATGTAGGTACATTTAAAGCCTGAAAATTGCTCACTACTTTGATAGCTAGCTCTAAGATTTTTTTTAAATACCTCTTGGTTCAGCAAAATTAGGATTTAAAACCCAGGAAATAAGGATTTTACAAAAGTTATGAATAAAGTAAAGTCCAAAAAATTGTTTGGGTTCAGTTCAACTACAAAGACAATGGCATAATTAAACGTGCAATTTTCGTTTGGTCTTATTCAACTTTAATCCTATATTGGGGTCCAATTTTTGTATGAATAAAAGCTTTAGTGTCGTAAAATGTATGTACATATTAGGGTGGCCCACAATTTAAAAATTTTTGGTATTTCTTGGGCTTCTCTTGGCTGAGCATTGATCTCAAGAATATTTCGAGAATTTTTTCAGATTGAAAAAAAAATTATACATATATAGAAGTCGCGAGCATCGATTTTATGCAAAATGGGTCAATTTCCGAGTTTTTAATTGTTTAAAAAGCAGTAAACAACGGATTTAAAAAAAATGTTATATTGAGAATTTGTTTTTTGAAAATTGGCTTATTGTTAAAATCGATACATTAACCCTACAAAACTACGCTTTAAGTTGTTGTTGTTGTTCAAACATTCAAAGCTGCCCTTAATTTTTTTTAAGGGTTGAAAATATTTTTGGCTAATTGCCTGATTAGTTTAAAAGAGATCTGTTAACTTTGATTCTAGGTTTTCCACATCAAGAATGTATATAAAAAAATTAATAAAACAACTAACAGTGATTTTCTTGAAAATTGTCTAATATCTTCACTGTCTTGGTTCAAAAAACCGACAATCGACCCTCAT
This sequence comes from Meliscaeva auricollis, assembly GCA_948107695.1. NCBI lineage: Eukaryota > Metazoa > Arthropoda > Insecta > Diptera > Syrphidae > Meliscaeva > Meliscaeva auricollis. The sequence continues at coordinate 25,515,981 of OX403619.1, read as the reverse complement.
AACTACTAAAGATAATTCGTATATACTGAAGACGATAGTTAACTTAGTTTTTCTAGGTTAGGTAAAATAAGAAAGATTTTCGCCTTTGAAGTTTTATTGTTAAAAGCCAGTAATTGTTGACAATCCCAATCAAAATTTTGTGTTAATTAATTTTATACCGAAATTAAATGATCAAATACATGATTTTCAGTACAATTTCAGCATAAAGAAGATATTTCATCAGCAAAATTATCAATTGGATATTTAAAAAAATGTTTTCTTCAGAAAAAAAAAAAATCATTTCCAACGTGATAGTTCCTTTACGCTTAGGAATATACTAACTTTAGGTCTTTTAAAGAACATAATATTATTTTGGGACTTCTTATTTACCATATAAGTCATGTTGTATATGCAGGTACATACTCCTGTATGGCATTTCGATTAAATTATTGAAGCTTTTTGTTTTACTAGTATTTCATAAATAATTCAATGCAAAGCCAAATATCAAAAAAACCAACATTTCATTTAAAAAAAAAAAGAAAAAAAAAACAATAAATCAATTCAGAACCCATACGAAATATTTTTTCTAGCGCACATTTCAAAAACCATTAAATCCAAAAAATAATCCCTTCTTTGATACCTAATAAAGCCAATGAAAACTCATGTGTGTTTTCATATCTGTATTGGTACCACTATGTGTGAAATTTATTGAATCTAACCACACATGGATAGAAATATATTTTCATCAAAACCATCATAATATCCCCCCTTTAAACTCAAACATTTTCACGCCTTACATTTATCTCAACAAGGCTTCATTGTTGTATTTTTTTTTTTTTTTTGTATTAAAATTCAAAAACATTAAACAAAAATTTAACCAATGGCGCTAATATCCAAACACAAAACAAAAAAAATCATAAAAATTGCAGATTAAAAAACTAAACCTCTTTAATACTATTCCATATCCCATATCCAAACTAAATATAGAAAATATTATAAAAACAAAGAATTTTTTTTGTCTTTAGATGAATTTTCTATGAAGCAATATTTACCTCAAAAAATATATATATAAAAAAAAAAAAAAAAAATATTTATTCGCTTAGAAAACACTCGATAGTCTAGTCTCGTAAAAGATTTATAAGATTTTTGTTCTTCTTTTCATTAACACAATAAATTTGTATTCTTTTCAACGAAAAGAAAAAAAAAAAAAAAAAAAAACTTTATGTGTATTCCCTCATTTGACTAAACACTTGAGGTATGAAGAGGTGTGTGACTTGAGTGAGTTGTTGTTGTTATTTTTTTTTTGTATTCGAAATGTGCGTAGGAAGATGGCTACAGTGGTTGATATATGATATAGACCTTAAATGAAACGACTTGACTGTTTGTTTTGACCTAAATTAGACCAAAAGATATTGTATCTTTAGCAGCTGTATTATGTTGCAGTTTAATTACAAATGTTTACGTTATGTTTCTAACTGATAAGAATAGTAAAAAAAAGAAGAAGAAAACTAACTCATCAAACCAAAGAGATAAAAAAAAAAACGAAGTAAAAGATACATAAACTGTTTCATGAAACAACAAACATAAATGATGCATAAGATACATTTGTATCTATATGTAAAAAAGAACAAAAAACAAATAAATCACCCTCTCTACACAAATGAATTCATTGTAATCAGTACGTCTTGTCATTTGTTTTTTTTTTTTTGTCAGTGGTAAAGTTTCTCAATTTGTCCTAAATTTCATTTGTAACTGTACAAAAGTATCTATAATGTAATGTATCTTCTATCTATCTATCCAAAAAAAAAAAAAAAAACCGAAGAACAAAAAAACACCCACCTACATTACTCTAACCTATCTGTTCCGTTCGGCATTTTGAACAAAAGAAACGAAACAATCGTATATCGAATTTGGAAAATGTTCTTTTGCTAATGAAAAAAAACCCAATTAAAAGTTGTTTAGTCTATATCGAAATTAATTATACGAGAGGGCAAAATAGAGATAACACAAAAATACTTATACTTTGTCTTATTTGTGTTGTAAGTTGTTGTAACACTCAGACAAAGTAGTTTATCTAATATATCGCTGTGAGAGAATTCGAACAATGTAACTAATTTGTAATGATTTTTTTTTTGGATCGAATTTGATTTGTAAAATTCAATTTTATGGGAAATGTTAAGAAATATGCAGGTACTCTACTTAAGTGTGGTAGGTGGAAACTGTTTATAATTAATGTTTAAGCAATGGTATGGCTTTTCTGAAGAACTTTAACATACTTTGTTATCCCCTTTTCTTGGAATGCTTATCGTCATCAGATTAGGTATAGAGATTCTTTTTCTAGCCGCACTTCACGAATGTTTAATACGCAGAGATTTGAGTCAAGAGTAGTTGCTAATTCAGTATAAAGTAGTTACCAAAAACTTATCCTTCAGGGTAAAATTTAAAAAAAACTGTGAAATCTTTGAAAATTTTGCGTTCTTTTGCTTTTTTTCACCATGTTGCGTCACGAAATTTTGTTGGCAAGCATCAGATTCGGATTTAGCTTCCCCCTTAAGGTATAATAGAAATCAGAACTAACCCTTCTAGAAACATTTTTGATAACAAATTTACTAAATTACTTCTAGAAATTAGTTGAGTGCTAATTTTGCAAAAACTCTTTGCCTTCAAGAATTTATAACATTTGAGGTTCTCATCAGTTGATCTTTGAGCCTATCTAGACGTTTACCTTAGGGTGGTCGCTATTAAAAAAAAAAATTTAATTTGTATGCTCAAAAACAATAACAGCTAAAAACCTGTAAAAAAGCCAAGTGACAGTTTTAATATTAGGTCAACGTGTTATAAATTTCATAATTTTTGAACAAAATTAAGTGTAGAAACGAAACAATGTTTGGATAAAGTGAAAAACAGCTGAAAAAAATCGTTGTTTTAACCTAGCTATATCTCGAAAACTGTTTACCAAGTTTCAGAATTTTAGGACTAATAGTTAAGCTCAAATTAAATTATTGACTGCTAAAAGAGCAAAACTTCAACTGATTGGAGGCATATTTTTTTATATTTAGGAGAAATTTCCTTTTTTTTTTAAAGAGAACCACCCTATTATACCTAAGTTAGTCGCACTTCACGAATGTAGTAGCTCACTAACCTAAATCTTGAACTTAATTTTGGTTATGACCTGATATTAGTCCTCTTCCTCTAAATATAGGTAAATCCTTACAATCGAAAGCTATAAAACTGCAAACTAGATATCTTAAAGCCATCTTAACCCAACTTTTTTTAAATCCTTAAAGAAGGTACTTCTTGAAACCTACCTACCTACTTTTTTTCCTGGTTATCCTTCCTTGAAACAGTGTAGTAGGCATAACAAATACACAAACTCTTGGTACAGAGGAAACAAATCCTAGAAAAAGGACTTCTTTCATGTCCTCTTTATAGATTTTGGAATTTTCAAAAAAAAAAAAAAAAACTGCAATAACAAAAACAACAACAATAGAATTTTATGTCATTGCAAATTTCCTATTGTATATGTTGAGGTACACCAGTATGCTATTAGAACTATAAAATTGTTGTGTGTGTTTGTGTTTTCAAAATAATTTATCGATCGATGCAATTTGGAAAAGTAACAGAATAACACAAATACACAAACCTACCTACAACATCTTCTCTCAGCCATCATGTTGTTCATGTTACTTGAAAAGATGGTTGAAGGATGCTGGAAGGAGAGAAAGGAGCAAAAAGGACTATAATGCAATTTGATGAGAAACTTCTGCAAAGTATACTCGACGTATTTATATACAATTTCAATGCCTTTAATTTAATTTTGTAGTACGAAAAATATGTACATATATAAATATTCAACAGAAAGAGAGAGAGAGAAATAGGGAGAGAGAGAGAGAAAAAGGAAAATAAAGGGACTTTAAGCCCATGCCAAGTAAAGTACTCTTGTTATTTAAGGGGGGGGGGGGGTGTGGTTGCTGGATGGGATGTTGTTGGTGGGTGCTTTTCTTCTGCTTCTTCAGAGTGTTGAATTCTTTGGAAATTTAAGATTAAAGGGAATAAAGCTCTTCTATTCTGATGAATGTCAGCGTGTCACAGAAGGCTGGACATTTTGCTTCTTGTTTTGTTTCTTTAAGCATTAACGAATATATTTTTGAAGTAAAATAAAGTAAATGACATCTGTTATTTAAGCAAATTTCTGAGTTTTTAAGAGTTTTTTTTTCTGAGAATAAAGACTTAGATAGGAACAGGAAAAAGCACACTGAATGTATATTTAAAGATCCCAGAGGGAACTTTGTTATTTCTATGAAATTATATGGTACTAGAATTTTTTTTTTTTTAATAACTTTTATGCAGAAATTATTTAAGGGTTTTTTTCTTGAAGAACTTTTAGAACAAAAATCTTATAATATCTGCTAGTTTTGGAGTTGCACTTCAGTTATGAATTGGAGTAGGTATCATAAAAGATGTTTCGGATAGTGGAAGCAAAATCTAATTTTCATTTTAGTCGTAATTTATTACAGGAGGGTCATTTCATAACTTTCAAAACAATAATTTAAAAAAAAAACGACAGCCGTTAACGTGATCGTCATTTCCGATGACTTATTGACTGAAAATTACATTGAATAAGCTCATAACTATCCATTTCTTCTTGGTGTTTCCGAAGTGAAAAAGACGTTATAAGAATGAAACTAAAGCAAAAAACAAAAATTTAACCTTAATGTTTTTTGTCGTCATTTTATGTTTGCAATACTTCAAAAACGTGATGTTTAGATATTTCTGACTTAGGATTTGATTCGAATCATTCGAATTCGAGATATGTACTTCCATAAATAAAAGATTAGTAATTTTTGGTACAAAAATTAAAGTGCAATGATGACTAATTTGCTTACTGAATTTCGCTGTGTTAGTTTCTGTGGTTTAGTCTCAAATTTTAAGTTTTTGAAGTGCCTCGACAAATGTTGTAGATTTTGTTGAGATTTTATTTTTAAAGACTCCAAATAATGCTTTTTGTAAAGTATGCTGATGGTTTCTAACCTTTCTTCGATGCAATTAGCTTTTTCAATGAACTAGTAAGAAATTTGCCTTACCACTTTGAATTCGACAAGTTGCTGATTCAATTGTTACCACTTAAACAGAATTGGCAGAAATATGTAGTTGTCGGTTTTCAAAATACTCCCCAGATGAAATAAAAATAGATAAGTTCAAGTAAAAAACTATTAATGTGCCTTTTAGCTATAGACGGTGCATTTTTTTTATGAATCAAACAAAATTTAAGGTAACTTTCACTTAAGTATTGAAGAGCCGGTATACCTTTTCATGTTCCTTATCAAGTAGATGATATTCTGATATTCTATCAGGAGTGTTTTAAATTAGGTAGTTTTAAAAAACAAAAAAAATATTGTTTTTAAGAAGAATATATTTTTTGTTTAATTTTTTTTTTTTTTGAATTTTGGTTTGAGTTTTTGGCATTGTCTTTTGTTAAACATTTTCTTTTGTTAAAAAAGATTACATCGAGAACAAAAAAAAAAAAAAAGAAGGCAGATTCTGAAAATTGTAATCACGTAAGGTTTTTTATTGTTTGAAACTGACAAAAAAATGTTGTTTTAGTATTTTCCAGTTTAATGTAAGACTAAAGGCTTAACTACAATGACGGCTACTTTTGCAAAAAGATTCAAAAGTGAAAATTTTCAGACTAATTTTTCTTGACTATTTAATTTCGAAAAATTTTCGAAAATGTGTCAAAAACCCTAAATTTCGGATTCTAAAACAATTGGCGAACTTTTTTCCTAATCCTTATTAGTAGGAATACAAAAACATTTTACATTTGCAGTTTTGCAGTTTTGCAATAAGTGGCCATTGTAGTTAGGCCTTAAGAGATGAAAAGTATTAAAATTTAAAAAAAGTAGAAAAAGTTTGTAATTTTATTGAGAACTAATTCAGTATGAAACCTACAGTATGCCGTTTAGGCAAATATTTGATTTTTCAAAAAAAAAAAAAAAATGTTTTTTTTTTTAAATTGACATTTTTATAAAATCGTTGAGGTCAAAATTTGAAAAGTACTGTTAGGACACGTACCTACTATCGGTAGAATTCAAATTTTAATAAATTTAAAATTTTGTTTTTTAAGGGTTAACAAAATTTTCCTAGTTTAATTTTTGTTTTTAGTTTAAATTAATTCACTGGGGGAGAGTTGTGTGTCCTTTTTATTTTTTTTTTTTTTAATTTTCTCATCAAAATTATTATGAAACAGAAAAATTATTTTTTTTTGAATAGAAAATTTTCTTAAATTTTAAATATTTTGTTTTTTTTTTTTTTTGCTTATTAAATATACACAACTTACATTGAATAGAAAAAGCTATTTACATACGTGTTTTTGTTGTTTTTTTTTTTTGCACACGCCAGAGCATATTTTTATATGAAGAAATATATAGAGATAGCGAGAGTGTGTGAGTGTGTTTGTTTGTTTGTTTGAGTGTGCTGCTAAACTGCAACTATATTCTATATATGTATATGACTGCGCTTCTGCGATGCTGATGGGAGTACGGGGAGGGGGGTATTAACACTACTTTTAGCTGTTTAGTTTAAAATTGTTGAATGCCACGCGTCCAGCGGTGGTTTGTCGCTGATACTTTTCCATAGCCTATACCAAATATGCCTGCACATGTTGACCCTGTTGTTGTCCTTGCTGTTGTATTTGTTGTTGCTGTGGGGGCTGTTGTATTTGTTGTTGTTGCTGTTGTTGTTGCTGATGGGGCATTGTGGAACTGGAGCTACTGCCCGATGACTGTTTGTGATGATGATGCTGTGGCGGTTGTTGTTGTTGTTGAGGCCGCCATGTTTGAGCTTGTGGATTATGATGAAGTTGCTGGTGGTGCTGCTGTTGTTGCATCACCCTATGGAGACTATTGGCAGTAGGATGTGGCGGCGATGGCGGAGGCATCATCATCATGTTCTCATTGTCGAGCGTTGAGTAATCAGAATCGATGCTCGAATAGATGTGCTCCGATGGTGGACGACCGCTGTAGGCTTGATTTTGATGCTGCTGATAGAGGGCGTGTGGATGGTGGAGAGTGTTGGCGTGGGAGGCTAATTCACCTGGCGCTCCACGTCGACTGGGCCGTGGGCTAGGAGTTGCGGTCGTTGCAGACGAATAATTGGGATCCTCACCATCGGGACAGTAGGCTGGTGGTGGTGCCTGGCTATAGAGGATGCCAGGACTGGCAGGCTGCTTGATTCGTTCATGATTATGATCCAAAGTGTAGTTATTGCCGCGATAGGGAAATTCAACTGGCAGAGCATAGCGAAGTTTTTCCCAGAAATGGCGATCACTTCGTCGAATTCGATGGACTGCTGTAGTTTTCAGATATGGCAGGAGTTCTATATCAGATTCAGCTTCGAAGAGAACTTCTGGTTCTTCGATTATGACAAGTTTGTGGGGTCTGCCACGCAGACCGTCGTGTATGGCACGTCGCAGTTCACATCTTGACCATTCGGTTTGAAGGAAATTCCTCGACAAGAGGATTACAACTCGCCTCGAGACTCTGGTCGCTTCAAGGAGCTGATAGTGTGTTGCATCATGAGTGAGGTCACGATGCTGCAGGCAGACGCGTAATGGTGGACGGCCAGTTTCTAGCTCCGACACTAGATGGGTTGCTACAAATTCAGAGTCTTTGGCTGAATGCAGCAGAACGGCATCGTATAATTTTTCCGATTCTTCACATCGAGGTCCGAAGACTCGTACTCCATAATGAGAGAACAACCAAATTCTGAGCGACTCGCGGAATACAAATATTACAATTACCACCACCAGAAGGAATATCAAAGCCAAGGCGGCAGCCAACAGTGGAATGTAGGGTTTTGGAATACCATTTTGGAGCATAGAACCGCCTGCAAAGTAGTCGGTACACGCTGAGGTCGCATTAAAGTCCAATTCTCGCTTGATACCACCCTCGGCAATGCAATAGATGTCCTGGGAATCTTGTACGATTACCGCATTGTCGGCCACATAGACGGTCATTTCTTGAAGGAACTTACACCGACAGGTCCATTGGTTTCGACCAAGTGTCAAAGCTCGCATTTCCTTGAATTGAGGTAATTGCAGTTGCCATATGGGAATTGTGATGAGGCGATTTCCGTCAATTCTTAAAACTTGAAGCGAGGTTAGAGGAGCCAGAGTTGTATTTTCAATATGAGTCAGTAAGTTATTTTGGAGATAAAGCTCCCTCAGTTTCGTCAGAGGCTCAAATTCGAAGCCAAATAGAATTTCCAATTTATTATCCTCCAAATGCAGTATTTGTAAATTGAGGAGCCCTTCAAACGTATTATTCTGAATGCCAACAACTTGACTGCCATTCACAAAAAGCTGCTTAAGATTTCGCCGCCCCACAAATGAGTGACTCTCGAGAATTGGGAAATTATTGCCATCGAAGTAGACAATACTGGAATCCATGGGGACGCGACGTGGCAGCTCGACGCTCCTCATGCCACCGCAATCGACGACATTTTGTGCCCAAATTTGGTCATGATAGCATGTACAGTTGTTGGGGCAAGTCATTTCACAGTCACACGCATCAAAGTCGCAACAATGACACAAAGCAAAACAATGTGATTCGTACTTACACAGAAAATCGGTCTGATCGAGGGTGGCCAATGGACGGACTGGCGCCCCACGAGCATGTGGCATGATGCACTCAATGTTGGGCAGATCCATTACCCTCGGATGCTGGCGGGTGGTCAAATTGTTGATTCTCTGCAGCCAATCCATCGAACAATCACATTCGAAGGGATTGCCTCCTAAATAGAACTCGGGCAGTGGTTTGGTTGGTGGAACCGGAGCCACACGCAGCGTTTGTAATTGCAGTTTATTGAGGGCATTCGCATAGAGATCCACACGGGCGAGGTTGGTTTTGTCCACAAAAGTATTTGGCTGCACGTTGCTTATCAGATTATTATTGATGAAGACCAATTCGATTGTATTCGGGACAGACATTGGACCGATTTCTGTGATGCGATTATGACTGGCATCGAGTGTCTTCACACGAATCTCCTCCTGCAGTTTGTAATAATTGCCCAAAGCTTCGATGTAATTTCCATGCACATCCAACCATTTCAGATTGCTCGGAATGAAGGCATAATCAAACCAAACCAAATGATTCTCCGACAGATTTAGCCAGAGCAGTGATACCAAAGTCGCAAAGACACCATTTATGTCGGAGAGGAAGTTTCTGTCCAGTCGGATTGCTTCCAGTTCGAAATTCTTATCAAACGAACCCCTCTCGATACTCTGGATGCGATTTTTAGCCAAATTCAGGACACTCAGGCGAGGCAAATCGGCAAACATACCCACAGTAATGTTTCCAATTTGATTGTCTATCAATCTCAAGCCGGTTAGTTGGTGAAGATTTTTGAAGCTATTGTTATCGAACGTTCGTATTTGATTTTCTCCCAAATCAAGGGTTCGCAGCATGGCCAAGTCCTGCAGTGCACTTGGAACTTCATTCAATTGATTTGAACTCAAGTCCAGCTCTTTGAGATCAGAACAATTCTTGAAGACACTTGGCTCGATAACACTGATTAAATTATTATTCAAAGTCAATTTCGATAACACATAGAGTCCATTGAAGAGTTTATCATCGAGGGTGTGCAGTCGATTTTCGGCCAAATTTAGAGTGTGCAGGTTGTAGAGTGGCAAAAATGCATTATCTTCAATGTGACCAATGGAATTGTTGCGAAGATTCAGAATTTGCAGGAAATAAAGTTCCTTAAATGTTCGATAATCGATTCTTGTTAGGGCATTGTGGGCTAAATTCAACACTATCAATCTTATCAATCCGGCAAAAGTGGTATTGTCCACATGATTGCTGGTCAATTGATTTCCCGAAAGATCCACCACCAGAAGCTGCTCCAATCGATGGAACAATCCTTTTGGCAATTCGTACAATTCATTGTTTTGCAAGTGGATTTCACGAAGTTCCTTGGAGCCGGCAAACAGACCTTCGGGAAGTGTTTCCAAGTGATTGTTGCTCAAATTGACGATTCTCAGGGAGCTCAATCCAGCTAAAGCTTCCCCGGACAGTTCGGAAATATTATTGTGTTGCAGATTGAGATGCTGCAATCTTCTCAATCTGGAGATGCCCCAATTTTCCGAAATCGATCGCAATTCATTAAAACTTGCATCCAAAATTTGCAACTCACTGCCTCCATTGCAGTTCATATCGGTGATGCCCAGATTCTCGGCCGATCGAATGCGATTCTTGGTTAAATTCAAAACTTGTAGATTTCCAACTGGACACAAAAATCCAGCTGGCAAGGCTCGTATGTTATTCTCACTCAAATCCAATTCTGTCAATTGCTTCAAGCCAATCAACGAATCCGGAAAGAGTTCCAGTGTCTTGGCTGGTCCCCAATCGGCATTCTTTGTATTGACAGCCAAAGTCTTGACAGCGCTCAAGCCTTCAAATGCATTATTGGGCAATTGTAGAAGCTTACAGGCATCCAGCCTAAGTTCGTCTAATGTCTGAAGCCTGGCAAACGAATTTTGGGGCAACTGACTTTCAAACAGGTACAATTCGCTGCATTTAATCAGCAGCTGGTTAGCTCCATCTGCACCTTGCAGATCCAGTCCTGTGCGCTCGATCGTTCGCAACTCGCAGGTAACTGATGTGGTTCCATTGTATTCCCAGGAACAATGATTACCGGACAGAATTGGCGAACCAGTGATCGAGGCGTACATGCTGCTTCCATCGCTAGCCGAAATTGCAGCGACACGAAGTCCTAAAAGGATAATTATCGCGACCGATTGGTAGGATATTTCCATTTTTCTTTCGTTTTTGTTTCTATTAATTTTCACTATTTTTGTTTTGTTTGAATTTTAGAAAATTAAAATTACAAAAATCTTAAATTAAACACACACAACCTGGCAAAAGGAGGTTTGTTTAATTTTTATTATTATTTTTTTTTTTATTATTATTTTTCTCAAGGATGAGGCTTACAAGAACTCATTTTTCTAACACTTCTTTCATTTTTACTTGGTCACTGTATCTTTTTTTTTGGGGAAATTTTGAATTTTAAAAATCGAATTTTAAAATTTTACACATTTTTTTGCCAAAATAAATTTTCGAATAATCACTTTGCCTACATCCTTTTATTTTTTTTTTTTTTTGGAAATAATTTCACTTTGGTTTTTTTATTTCATTTATTTCATTTAGTTTTATTTATTTGAATTTTTCACTCACGACGAAAATTCAAGTAGGTTGAAGAAAAATATATTGAATGAGGAAGGAAAGCAAGAAAAAAAAAATATCTATCACTCCCTAAATTCTTGGTAGATACAAAACTGAATGAAACTCTCAGATACTAACTAGTAGGTACTATAAAACCCGTTTTTTTTCTAATAACCGAACGTGAAGACAGTACACGTCCTTTACGATCAACGCTCGAACTCGAACTGATGTGATTCGGAAAATCCACCAAGAGTTTGTAAAAATGATTCTTTTTCGCGCTAGCAGAGGGTTGAATTGGGCGATTGAGTGGGATGGGAGATAGTTCAATGGATTTTTATAATAGAAAATATGCAGAGATATTTTATTCTCTTTACAAAATTATTCACACAAACTTGGGTTAAATTGCAGAAAATGAATTGAATTTTAGTTTAAAAACTCAACATAGTGGATGGTTGTGGCGCTAGTGTAGCCAGACATGCGTTCTCTTGAGATGTTCTCTCTCAATTTGTATCTCAAAAATATTTGTAAAAATATCTGTGGAATGAGTGAAGAATTTATTGGGTGTTTTTTTTTTTTTTTACTCTCTGAGTTTGTTTTTTTTTGTGTTTGTTTGATTTTGAGAGGAGAGACAATCATGTTTTCTCATGTTGTTTTCATAGATTTTTTTTTGAGTTTATTTTTTTCAGAGAGGAGGCAAGAGAGAGAGAGAGTGAACAAATTTGTATCTCATTTTATAAGGGCATTTTCTGAAATATATCATCTGCTTATTTTTCTGTTATATTTGTGCGATGCATTTTGGGTTAATTCAGTCTGAATTCTGAGAGATGTCATGCTGCTTGCGGATACAATTTACTACAATATGTGGGTGGATTAATTTTCTTCAGTATTCGAAAGATTTTTTACAAGCAGTTTTGAAAAATTTGTGGATTTATTTATACACATGCATACTTAGTTTTTTAGGAAATTCTTTTTTTGTTCACAAAAATATTAATAAATATTATTGGGCTTTTTTTGGAAATTTATTAAAGTTAATTTGTTTTTATATCATATTTTAAATACTTTGGTACCCACTTTTATTTTGTTTAATTTACTTAATTAATTTACTTAATTTGTTTGATTCTGTTTTTGTTTCTATTTGGTTTTATTTTGTTATATTTTATTTTAATTTATTTTATTTTATTTTTTTTATTATTTTATTTTTCGTTCTTCGCTTTACCAACGTATTTTTTTATTTATTTAGTAGTGGTTTTATTAATTTTTTGTATTAACAAAAAATGGGTTATTTTCATTGCATTGTTTCTATGTAATTTATTTTCTATAAATTTAAGTTTTTTTTTAATTTATTTGTTTTTACTTCCCTGAACTTTTACTGGATCAAAAGTAAAGTATTTTAGTCTTTTTTATTGCTAATAAAATTATAAAGTAAAATCTTATTTATTTTAAAATATATCTTGTTTCAATTCCGTGAATTTTAAATATTTGAGTTATTTTTTTATATAAAATAATTTTTTTTTTTTTGGACTTTTATTCATTTCAAAATAAAGATGGAATCTTCAATACGAATGAATTTAATGAGAAAATACCTTTTGCATACCACAATTTTTATTACTTAACCAGTTTATGAAGAACAACATTTTTTAGATTTTCTGTAGTTTCATAAAAATGATTTTAAAATTTTAAAAATAAAAAAAAATATTTTTTTTTTTTAAATCAATGGAAACAAAAGGTCGAAGAGGAAACAGAAGTATTGTATGGCAATCATTTTGAGAAAGAATAAATTATGTTTTGAAATAATTTCGTAAGAAATATTAGGTCATTGAGATTCTTAGCAGGTGGAACTTAAAACAGTTTGTATTTATATGCGTATTTTGTTTTTTTCTTTTATTACCCACCAAATTACGAAGCTATATTTTTTAAATTTATGGTTTTACGGTGTTTTTTTAATATTACAGTAGACGGATAGTGAAATACATTTTTTTAATGTACAGTACATAGCTATATTATTTTGACCAACACTTCTACTGACTTAACGAGTAAGAGGAAATATTTCAGGGAGAAAATTTCAAAATATGTACTTCGATCTAATCGCGAACATTAGAAACATTACCAGATCACTACCTTCTCGTGGTGGCTGCTGACTGGTGGACGCTGATACGTTTAAGATGAACAACTTTTGTTTAGTAGAAGTTTGTGAAGTGTGACTGCTAGTCCTCTGAACTTACTTGGGAAGACATGACTAAATTCAATGATGAATTGGGTACACAGCACCACAAATGTGGAAAACTGTTGAACAGTCTAGGGTCCTGAGAATGGTCGTGCGCGGGACTTGTAAGCAGAATGCACGTCATATTCGACGAAACATGAGTGGTGCATTATCTAACGAAGTGGATTTCAGTCCATTATGACTAGGAATATCTAAATCCTAAGTGACACGGCAACTAAAGACAATATCCACTTGACATTGTAAAAATAATAAGTTTCGCGGGGTACTGGGAAGCATCACTATCTAAGTCTCCACTATCGGAAGTGGAGCCCAGTGCATTGAGGAAGGCCCTATATGGAACATCGAGGGAGCTATGGTTGGTATCCAAGTGAATAGCTGTTGAATAGATTAATCACAGTGCAGCAAGTGACTATAAGAACTATAAGAACAATTACAAATCCGAATGCTAGTTATTGAGTTGTAAGTCGTACATGACGAGCTTGTCTTGAACAAAAATATTAAGAAAAGATGACCTAATCTTTTGGCAGTTGTTTATATGAGAAAATAGAATTGGTTCTTGATAATAATGATTATAGGAAGTGAGTGCAAGCTTCCGGGCGATAATTAAAGTATTCAATGGTCCCGATGTGGATATGTCCAGTAAGCTTACGACCTAGCGGCTAGGTACTCTCGTTAAGCATATTTTAACATTCTGTATTTTACTGCAAAGTTCGTACTGAAGTTAAGGCATATTTCCAACTTAAAGAAGAATTCTTAAGTTGGTTAAACTGGTTCAGCAAAACCTTAAATTTAACTGTTCTAAAAAAGTAGATAATAAATCAAACTTCAACTTTTTTTCGATGTAGAATCCAATTTCAGGTTATGTTTTCAAGAATTCACGTTAAGAAAAATCAAAAAAATATTTATCATTTATTCAAAAAGAAAAATGTTTGTTTCTCCTTGAGGAAGCAACAAAATGTTGTAATAAGTTCATATCTACTATGTTTGACTGTATATGTATCACAACCTTATAAAGGTTGAGGTGTTATTTTGAATAGCCCGCTATTTCGGTAGCTGTCACTTTTGAAGCTGTCATTTTTTGACATTTGACAAGTAGAAACTACGCTATTAATAAAAATGGAACGATACACGCTTCAACAACGCATTGAAATTATTAAAATTCACTATAAAAATGGTGAAAATTTGGCAGAGACGGTTCGTAAAACTAAAACATTTTTGGGTCGTCGTGAAGCACCTTGTCGGACCGCAATACAGAAATTGGTGGACAAATTCGAGCTGTTGGGACAAGTTAGTGATGTGAAGAATAAAACATGTGCACGTCGCTCAAGAACAACTGAGAATATTGCTGTTGTAGCCCAAAGTGTTGAAGAAAACCCAGGTTTGTCCATTCCTCGTCGTTCTTTGGAATTAGGCATTCCACAAACGTCATTACACCGTATTTTGCATAAAGACTTGGGTCTTAAGGCTTATAAAGTTCAGTTAACACAAGAACTCAAGCCGGCTGATCATCAACAACGTCGTGTCTTTGCTGATTGGGTCCTTGAAATGCATGAAAATGAACCGGAATTTCATCGAAAAATCATCTTGACCGATGAGGCCCATTTCCACCTCGGAGGCTACGTCAACAAGCAAAACTGTCGCATCTGGGGCTCGGAAAACCCAAGAGTTATTGTTGAAAAGCCTCTCCATCCTCAACGCGTGACTGTTTGGTGCGGTTTATGGTCCCGCGGGGTCATTGGACCTTACTTTTTCGAAAATGAGGCTGGACCAACAGTTACGGTCAATGGATTGCGCTATCGAGAGATGATTAATGATTTTTTATGGCCTGAATTGGATGGTATTTATCTGGACAACGTTTACTTTCAACAAGACGGTGCTACGTGCCACACAAGCAATGAAACCATCGATCTTTTACGGGAAAAGTTTCCGGACCGTGTTATCTCTCGAAGAGGTGATCACAATTGGCCACCGAGATCTTGTGATTTAACACCTTGCCACTTCTTCGTTTGGGGCCACGTGAAAGATAAGGTCTACGCCAACAGCCCAGCGTCGATTCAAGACCTCAAAGATGAAATTCGTGAGGCTATTGAGGACATAGGGCAGCCACTTTGCGATTTGGTTATGGAAAATTTCATGAAAAGGATATGGTCCTGTAAGCGTGGTCTTGGCAACCATTTGGCTGATGTTGTGTTCCATTATTAACGGCATACCTTCCTCTTTATGATGAAATAAACATCCAATCATTTATCTCCAAAAATGCCATTTTTCTTTGAATATCAAAATAACACCTCTCATTAGAAAACCCTTTAGTAGATAAAAAGGCACCTTATTTTCAACTAGCATATTTATGTATCATAATTATGTACCATTTGGTACCTAGAAACGTCGCTGTTATTTAAAAAAAAAATCGAATTCAAATTACATAAATATTTCAAATGTTTTGGCACGAAGAGAAAGGATTCTCCTCATAAATCTTAATAAGTAGTAACAAAATTGATGGAATTTAAACTTTTGATTCTTATCATTTAATCATTAAATTCATCTTTCTAATTTGTTTGCCATGACTCTTTTTTTGCATTCCGCATCCGCATGCCGCAACCCTCCACCGATGCAACCAGAAGTCCCGAACCACTATTTTACTTCGAAATTGATTTTCTGCAAATTTACCCCAAACAACAACTAACTGATATACCTGATGCTGATGGTAGGTAGCAAGCAGCACAGAATTTCAAAGTAGGGTTGTTTTCATTAATAATGTTCGAGTATGGTGAAACCATTTCATACTGCACTTAATGTTTGAAGAAGTAAAATTTCACATAAATACGAAGAAGTATGAGTGAGAAATCTAGTACAATAATTTCCACTCAATCTAAAAATCTAAGAGAATTCTCTTATATCTCTTTAATATTAAATTAACCTGTTTGACTGATTGGGATTGTTGCAATGTTTTGTTTAGTCTTTTCGTGGTGTCATTTAAAAAAAAAAAAAAAAATCGATTAAACTGGTTTTTTGTGTCTTAAACTATACCCTATCTTTACAAAGTATGTATTTTATTGATTCTCCACTCCATAGAGTTTCGGCATCGAGACAAGATTGAGTAGAAATTAAGTGTTTGGATGTAAACAAAATGTTTATAGCAGACGACGACGAAGCGAGTTATGAGATTGTTTTTACCTACAACAAATTATTATCAATAAACCTGCACCATAATCCATCTTAACTCATCAATCGAGTCCATAAAAGAATTAATCTAGCATAGGGAGCAAAAGGAAATTTATATAAAGGGTTTTCCAATAAGAATTGTTATTTTGATATTCAAAAAAAAATTTTTGGAGATAAATGATCGGATGTTTATTTCATTATAAAGAGGAAGGTATGCCGTTAATAATGGAACACAACATCAGCCAAATGGCCGCCAAGACCACGCTTACAGGACCATATCCTTTTCATGAAATTTTCCATAACCAAACGCAAAGTGGCTGCCCTATGTCCTCGATAGCCTCACGAATTTCATCTTTGAGGTCTTGAATCGACGCTGGGCTGTTGACGTAGACCTTATCTTTCACGTGGCCCCAAAGGAAGAAGTCGCAAGGTGTTAAATCACAAGATCTCGGTGGCCAATTGTGATCACCTCTTCGAGAGATAACACGGTCTGGAAACTTTTCCCGTAAAGATCGATGGTTTCATTGCTTGTGTGGCACGTAGCGCCGTCTTGTTGAAAGTAAACGTTGTCCAGATCAATACCATCCAATTCAGGCCATAAAAAATCATTAATCATCTCTCGATAGCGCAATCCATTGACCGTAACTGTTGCTGCAGCCTCATTTTCGAAAAAGTAAGGTCCAATGACCCCGCAGGACCATAAACCGCACCAAACAGTCACGCGTTGAGGATGGAGAGGCTTTTCAACAATAACTCTTGGGTTTTCCGAGCCCCAGATGCGACAGTTTTGCTTGTTGACGTAGCCTCCGAGGTGGAAATGGGCCTCATCAGTCAAGATGGTTTTTCGATGAAATTCCGGTTCATTTTCATGATCCAATCAGCAAAGACACGACGTTGTTGATGATCAGCCGGCTTGAGTTCTTGTGTTAACTGAACTTTATAAGCCTTAAGATCCAAGTCTTTATGCAAAATACGGTGTAATGACGTTTGTGGAATGCCTAATTCCAAAGAACGACGAGGAATGGACAAACCTGGGTTTTCTTCAACACTTTGGTCTACAACAGCAATATTCTCAGTTGTTCTTGAGCGACGGGCACGGGTTTTATTCTTCACATCACTAACTTGTCCCAACAGCTCGAATTTGTCCACCAATTTCTGTATTGCGGTCCGACAAGGTGCTTCACGACGACCCAAAAATGTTTTAGTTTTACGAACCGTCTCTGCCAAATTTTCACCATTTTTATAGTAAATTTTAATAAGTTCAATGCGTTGTTGAAGCGTGTATCGTTCCATTTTTATTAAAAGCGTAGTTTCTACTTGTCAAATGTCAAAAAATGACAGCTTCAAAAGTGACAGCTACCGAAATAGCGGGCTATTCAAAATAACACCTCTTATTGGAAAATCCTTTACAAAGATGTGTATTTGATTATAGTAAGTTTTAAGTCGATAAGTGGAAGGTTTTTGCTTGTAGGTAAAAAAATGTTTCTAAATATAAATAGTTTTCGTAAGAATTTGCTCATAACAAATCTAAATACATTTTTTAAGGATACAAATGTTGGTATAAAATATTTATTTTCAAAATTCAACGTACGTAGTTTTGTTTTCTGAAATTTGTATTTCTTCACTTTGATGTTTGATGATTTTACTAAATCTCTACGGAAATAATAGCTTTATACCACTACTAAATCTCCAGAGTATTGAACTTGAACATCATAAACCTCACGACTTAAAAATATCTATTTTTAACCTAAATCTAAGTACCCACGACAAGAATCTTAAATGAATGATGTTTTTTTTTGTGTCTTGGTCCAAAGACTTTCTATCTAGGTATAAGATTTATTTTAATGAATAAGGCACGTGCCATCTGAACTTCAAAAGTCTATAAATTTACAAGCTTCTGATTCTGAAAAATCAAAAATAAAATAACAAAACTATTTATTCATCCATTCATTCACACTCTTATAAATATCAAAAAGAGCGACATATTTAGAAGACAAAAAAAAAGAAAAAAAAATGTAAAAAGGAGGATATTATTTTTAGCCTCAAAATGAGATAACCTTATAAAATGATAACTTGTGTGTTATATTTATGAACACAATTTATTGTAATGTGCTTGTCAATGTGCTGATTTATGTAAGTCAACAAAATTAATACTGAATTTTTGTTTAAAGGGTATTTTTATATTTTTATAGCAAATTAAATCAGTTCAAAGTCTTTCAGTTCAAGGAGGGAATAATAAGACATTAGTGATTGAAATGATAGATTTTTTTTATTTTTTTGGTTTTGTTTTCTGTGAGTCATACTCCGTGTCTTAAAGTTCATAAATCTAGTCGTTTGCTGAAGGTGTGAACAGCATAAAACTGACTGATCAAAGGTAGATTTAAGGATTCCTAAAGAAAGAATTGAAACGGAAATTTTCATCAAACATCATGAGACAAATATAGAGAGCCCGAAAAGTAGATCTCAAAACTCTTTCTGTCGGAAATTTTTAAGTGATTTTTTGGGTTTCTTATTACTTCGAATCAGAACTTTTGTATACTTTTTATTTTTAAAACTTCTTAAAAACAAGGTTCATTTAGATTTTTTTTTTTCAAAAAAATTGTCTGTTCAAATTTGTAAAAGGTATAAAAAAGTGATAACATATTTAAAAAGATGTGTAGGTACTGGTGTCCGAACGGGAACGGCTTCAAGGAGCTGGGTCAGCGGCTGTTTGGCTGCGGTTTTGTGATAAGAGGAAGACTTAGGCAAGAAGTCTTCGGCTTTAATGCGGTAAGCGAGCGCCTGGTTACAATCCGCAAGAAGGCAACATTTCAGTACGTGATGCTTATCTGTGTTCACGCCCCCACGAACAGAAGGATGACCCAATTATTGACGAGTTTTGCTGACCGCGTCTCTCTAATTTCTTGGCCAGCCAGCCACCAGCAGCAAGCATAGACGACCAGTGGAGACATTGTCAATAAGCCATCAGTAGTGCCGCCACTGATGTGCTGGGTTTCACAAGGCGACCACAACAAAACTCCTGTTTAAACGAAGAATGCCGCTGGTGCAAGCAGCTAAGAACGAGGCATATGAGGCAATGCTGCAAACAAGAACCAGAGTCGCTGAGAGAGCAGCCCGACACTCAAAAAAGAATAGAGAAATTATTCCTGTCAATCGCTGTTTCTTCGGGCTGAGAAGGCGTTTAAGTAGTAAAGCCCTCTCTCCTAAAACCAAGGAAAGGCTATACAAGATCTAAATCATCCTAGTCCTGCTGTATGGGGCAGAAGCATGGCGTTAAAAGATTCGGATGAAAATTTGCTTGGTAGCTTAGAGAAAAGGATTCTTCTGGTGATTTTTGGTCCTGTGTGTATCAAAGAAGTGTGGAGAAGAAGATTCAACGAAGAGCTTTACGGGCTGTACAGCGACGTTGTTATGATCAAGCTGGGCCACGCACGTGGTGCTTATGGACATCAACGCATTAGCCCGATGAGTCTTCGAATCCAACCCTGATGGTGTACGCAGCAGAGGAAGGCAGCTTAACAGGTGGCGCACACAAGTGGAGAACGACCTCAACCGACTTGGCGTGCATAACTGGAGGCGGATAGCTAAGAACAGAGCTGGCTGAACATGTTGCTTGAGGCCGTAATACTGAATTTTTTTCGACCACAAATAACGGTATTTGCCATATTATAATTTTAAAAATACGATTTTCATGACGAAGTTACACATTTTTATGAAAACTTTTTTCAACGGTAAATACCTGCAACAAAAACTATTTTTATTTTTTCCTACGGATACCGCTTACCCAATCTTCAAGTTTTTTTTTATACAAAAAATTCTAACCGGGGGCATGAAGTTTAGCAACAAAATCTTCCAAAAATTGTTTTAATTTTTATTTTTAAAACGCTTTTGGTTTATTTGTTTTCGAAAAATAATTTTTTTCAAAAATTGCTCCGTAAATTTGTTTAATGTTTTAAGCATTTTACAAATAACTAATATCTTAGAAATGGCCTACCAATTGATTTTTCTTTTATTCTTATACATATCTTATTTATCAGCTTGCTTTTTAGAACACGGCACCAGATTGAAGGCAAATCATAACATTTCTGCAATAATATTTCTTTTTAATAAAAGCATAAGAACAAAATAGTTTAAAGCAAAGATCTTACATTCAGAGGATAATGAACATTTTTTTTAAAGTTATTTGCCTCAGAATAGATGACAAATTGAAATGGATTCCTTCAAAAATAACGTTTTTTTTTTTGTTGTAAATTTGATTTTTGAAACTATATTTCTGTGCATGGAATTCTGCTCAAATAACATTCAAACGATTTCATTCCCACCTCTTATCTTTAATTATACCCAATAAACAAAAACATTCCTAACCCACCATCGGAAAGATTATAGTTCACACAATTTAAATATCAAATCAAAACATTCCAAATTTTCTTGGACAAAAACCCTAAAACACTATAATCATAACCATAAGTTAAGTTCTTAAGATTTTTCTTAAAATCAAAACACCATTCTTTAATTATTTTTTTTGTTTCTTGTTGTTTCTTAAGACCTTTCAAAGTCAAGAAGCTCTACCAGTCAATCTATGGTGTGACACTTATACTAAACATCCACTTACATGTTTTTTTTTTTTTTTTTGAAGTTTACATACTTTTAAACAAATTTATATACAAAAATTTGAATTTTTAAATAAAAAAAATAATAATAATAAGAAAAATAATACTTAATTGAATATAATACTTATCATGAATTCGATAAGATACTTCTATTATTATCTTTGAAATTATATTAGCATAATCCTTATTCAAAAGCAAGTTTTCCACTTAAGTTGATGGAAGAAAAAGAAAAAAATATCAAAAGAAACATATCTAATATCAAATGACGTCTATCAGCAGAATACCTACAAGACAACACACACATTTTAAAGTAAATCTTTATTAAATCCATTTATCCATTCTCTGACTCTGATTCCATTATAATCTTGTTGTAAAGATACAAAAATTCAAAACAGGTTTGAGCATAAGTAGCAATAATAATAATCAAAACAAACTCAACATCCATTGAAAGTTAAATGAAAAATAAAACCAGTATTTTGTTTGAGTAGTTCTCTGAGTTTGATGAATCAAATGAGAAATGAGTAGAGACTTGAGTTTTTAATCTGAGTGAATATAAATTGAGTAGGTGTGTATTAAAATGAACTGAGCTGAGTATTAAGTGTGAGTGAATTTATTATTTTCAGGAAATAAATTCATTTTTCAAAATTTATTTGCTTTGCCTTTCGTTGGTATCATTATGTTCACTCATGGTTCATTTGTCGTTAGGTAGGTAGTTTGTTTATTATTATTTCACCTTCCAAATGGGGTTTTTAATTCAGTAATCAACAATTACCGCTAATTGAAACAAAATATAAAAGATTAGAACACTTAAATTTGATTCAGTGTGCACTGTGCAGTGCAGGTGTGTTGTAGGATATAGAGGCGTAGAAATCCATCTTTTGTAGTAGGAAAGATAGGATACCCAATGTTGAGTTAATCAAAACATTTCAGTAAAAAATCAGAACAATTGGATTTAACTCACAGTCTTGCTCTAAAGAATCCACAAGGTTACTGGACTATAAATACTTTTTAAACCTTAGTTTAATATTTAAAAGAGAATGGGTTCCGTCCGATATTGGTGTAACACATATGTATGTGGCCTATATCGTTGGTAAGGTCTCGACTATTGCATCAATTTTTCTTCTTAGCACAGGTCCGTATTTCGTGGAGGAAAAGAGTTATTGGGGGCTTCTTTGCCAAAATGAAAGTACAATTTATTAATTTGTTGTAGGCAAAAGCTAATAATAAAATCCTGTGGAACGATACCTACTAGGTGGTTAATATGGCAAATTGCAATCGATGTCCTAGCAGCCCCTACCCCCGCCCTTACTCCTCAAGAAATAAAAAACATTTCCTTCGGGGTCGAAACAACCCGAATCCATTTTAGCCTACTTTCAATTATTGTATCGAATTGAAACTTGGTGCGATGGAAACTTGGTATTATGTAGTTCGGGTGACAACACAATATTTTGGACCCAAGGGAGGGGAGTTGGGAGTTCAAAACGCTCGTTGTCGTATGAGACGATTCGGCCCATGATCTGCAATCGTAAATAACTGCAGTAGCTACTGTCTGTGGCGTATCCAGAAAAAAAAAATTGGCGGGGGGGTACCTGAGTCCCCTCTAAATCTCTAAGATTTACGAAAAAATTCAATAAATCATGTAAATTATGATGAATATAATCATGATTGTGGAAGTTTGGGGGGGGGGGGAGGGGGCTTGAGCGCTTCTTTCAATACGCCACTGGCTTTGTCATTCATTATCGTCAACGTCGTCGTGCAAATTCGTTTCGCTGATGGATTCACAAATAAATTGACTAGCTCTGGATGGTTAATAAAATTTGATGTTGTTGATGTTAATAAATTCTAATGTTGAGAAAAATTAGAAAAAAAAATATTATGAGGGTGGTACAACAAAATGTTTCGTTTTTCAGTTTTCGAAAAAAAAAAATTATTTTATTATACAGAAAGTTTGTAAAGCGTGTTTCTTGAGGTAGAAAATAATATTAAATTGAGTATGTTCACATTAGGGTGGTTAATATTCGAAATAAATTATCAAAAAATAATATTTTCAATTCGGGTGGTGCAGTTTTTTTTGTTGTTACTTTATAAAAAAAAGGATTTAATTCACACAACAAAATTTTTTAGTATTTTCTCATTAGGGTGTCTTTAAAAAAAATGCTTTCTTTAGCATTTACTCGTTAAATAAAAAAAAATCGATGTGGTTGATATCAGAAACAAAAATAATAAAAAATAATTTAAGGTTCCAATTAAAAAAAAAATTAAAAACAAAAAAATAGATTTTAAGGACAGAGAAAATTTGTAAAGGGCGTTCAATAAAATTTATTTTATTAATCAGTTGTTATTTTTTAATCAGTGTATACGATTGTTAGCTGTAGTATGGTCAACTTTGTACTCTGTACAGTGTACATATTATAATGAGATTAAAAGCAGTTCAAAGTCAATCAAATCAAACATGACATTACGATGATAGCGAATGAGAAAAAAGTGGGTCCGACAATTCTGTCTGTCTGACTGTATGTATCAGAAGCCACAGCCTAAACGGATGATGTCGATTTACTTAACACTTGGTATGTGGCGTTTCTACGATTTTGATTAAAAAAATCATGGTCATTGTTTTGGATAAGTTCTATTTTCAAATGAAAAATTTTTTTTTTAAAAATCGGTATCATAGGACCGTTTTTTAAATTCTGATTTTCTCCTTAATGACTCAAGAAATTTCAACCTTTTTTTTACATAAAGGCTTTTAAGTTGCCGTAATAATCATGCCTATTGTGGAGTTCACAATAATTTACTCCCGGGGAGTCAGCGCAATTCGCAGTGATTCCCAATTGCATTTAAAGTAATTATTAACTTGCCGGGTGAACTATATTACCAATACGAGGAACTACCTTACCATTTCCACGAACACACTTTCTCACCTGAGAGTTCTACAGGAGAAAATGTGGCTGAAATAAGTGCAAATCACGTCACAACGTATTCGTTGGATTCTATAATAGGGGTGAATGTTTAATAAAAAAAAAATCGAGAATTTTATTTCTGGATTTAAAAAAAAAACTACTCAATATTTTTTTTTCAAAATTTAGTTTTTAGATCTTGATAAATAATATTTTAAAAATTTCTTTCCAATTTTTTTGTTTTAACGGCTCTAACGATTTTCTAACTTTTTTTTCTAAAAATGTATCATTATAGAAGAAATTAAATTGCATACTTTGTTTTGAGGTTAAATTCATTTAAGAAGTCATTTTGTTTTTTTCAATTTTTTTTCTAAAACTGCATTTACAATTTTTAATTAAAAAGGCTTTGAATCCATAGTAACTTTATCTATAAGAGCAAGTATGTGCGATCGAGTCGTGCAATTTATTTTTCTTAGTTTGGTCTCGAGATCCTACACACTTCCCCCCTATAGGTAGGTACTCATAAATAAATTTTAAAATACCATCTTTTAGTTGAAAAACACAGACAAATGGGGCCTAAGACTGGACTTTAAAAAGTAGGAAAATTACCATTCATGGTTCGGATCATAAAAAATAAACCATAAATGTCATGTTAAATTTTTATTAGATTTCAAAATATAAATGGTTTATTATTAAAATGCAATTTTAATGTTTAATTCACACAAAATTTAACCTCATCATCTGTTTTTTTTTTTCCAAATGGCAACTGAATACAAACTAAAGTCAAACCAGAAAAAAATGAGTTCAATTAATGCAAAAACAAAGTTACATGGTACGAGTCGAGTATATTCGAATAAAAGATTAGTCCTAAGTTTTGTTTACATACTAACAATTATTTTCAGACTTTGAAACAGCAAATATAATCCATCATTGACTCATTAGTTTTGATTTGAAAGAATTCATTAAAAATAAGTACCATCAACCTTTGATAGCTAAAAGATTTGATATTGCAAAAGGTTATCATCATGTTCGAGTTAAACGAACTCCACAATATCATCGAGCAGAAATACTTCTGGTTTAAATTCAAGAGATTTATTTTGTATTTAAAAAAAAAAAATTATTCGTTTTATACATTTTTTTTTTATGTTTTCCTATTTTATTTCATTTTTAAATGTTATTTTTTTTTTTCAATGACTATAGAACTAATCGGCATACAATGGGGCAGTTTGTATACCAAATGGGAAATAATAAAGAAAAAAGCTAAATTGAAAAACTGAATATACATTTCAAAAATGCGAAAAGAAATCACAATTTCAAATAAAAATACTAATAAAAGCCCAGTAAAAAATCTAACAAAAAAGGTCCCAAAATCGTACAAAATTTAAACTTTTCAACGACATCAATATCGATAGATCTCTTTGTTTTTTTTAATATGATAAAGTCTGAATTTTTTAAGAAAATTATTACAAAATTAAAGGTTGCGTGTTTCATTTTTAATGAGCTGTTTACCACAAATCCAAGTTTTTTCAACAATTGTTTAACCAAAAAAAAAAACAAAATTGTTAATTTAACTCCGCATTTTAATAACGTTTGTCCCAATGTTTAGATTTCTCTTTATTTTAATTTTTTTTATGAGCTATAACTGATAAGTAGTGATGGAAACTGCGCTATAAAAAGTACATTGATAGTAATATTTAAACCAACAAAACAAAACGAAATAAGTGGATTGTAAAATTCTGTGGGCCATCGATTTGTATATCGATTAGTCGCGGATGTTAATGGTCGATAACATGTTCTTCCAAATAGATAACATGATTTTTTTATAGTCGTTCCGTTTCTTCTTTTTTTTTCGATTTCAAGTATTAAAACAATCACAGTAACATTTATATAAATATTCATGGGTGAATAGATAAAGTAGCTATCAATTACATATATACTTGATGAGAAAGAAAATATAAACAAAAAAAAAAAATTAACTTATCACAATGATTTATCTTTATATTCGAACAACACAGCAGCAGTCATTTAAAATCATTTCAAATATTTGAGGAAAAACAAATTTTTACTACTTCATTATCATATTTCTTGTATTTCGTGTTCGAATTAGGCAAAATTATTATTATTCGTTCTTATATGCGAGTGACACACACAAGATACACATAATGCAGTGTAGGAGTTTCATTATTATTCTGTCCTTATGATATCCGTTTATTTGATGAGTTTTTATTTAAAGATTGTTATCCAGAAAATTTTACTATAAAAAATGTTTAACCACACGAAGATGCCACTGAAATTTTAGTTTATTTTTGTTTTTTTAATGCATAAAATTATCTTTTTTAATTAATTTAAGAGTTCAATCTTTTATACGAGTAATAATTATGGACATTGTTAATTTGTTGCTTAGATAATAAAATTTTAAGACTAAATTAAATTATTTTAAATGTCGTTTTTTTTATGATTTTAAAACTATACGATATTATTTATGCATCCATATGACTAGTAAATATAAAGTACCTACCTATAAAGTTTTCTTTAGTAACGTGTGAACTAAACGGCTAAGATTTTTTATACTGACATTAGAAGAGACACGCTCTTAATTGCCACAATCTAAATCAATACGTCGATAAGCTTAAAATTTGGCTTTGATTAAGTCAAAATTAGCCATATTGACGATAGAAATAGAACACGGAATGCTGGTTTGGAAAATGCCAGCAGATGGCATTATACTTTGAGACTTAATTCAGTTGCAAAGTCTTGCCATTGCATACCGCATTGAACAAGCTGTTGAGAGGTGCACGACGATCTATCACCGTTTTTGTTTTGAGTTTTCGATAGTTATTTCATTTGAATTCGATTTGAATGAATACCGGTTAAAGATCGATAGAAGATCATGAAAAACGAGCTTACTATCTCGAGAAGAGCCTAAAATATAGCGAAAAAAACAAACAAGTCGTGGTTTTCCACGCAAAAATATGTAAAATACCGCGGCCTACCACGTTAAAAAAACGCGGAATACCATGGAAAAAATCGTGAAATACCTCGAAGAATAGCAAGATTGGTCACGAAAAAGACGTTTAACACAACAGGAAAAAGCGAAAAATATCGCGGAAAAAAGCGAAAAAAGTAAGAGAGATGGGACTGGAAAATTGCGCAAAAAAAACCTGAAAAGTGGAAAATATGAATGACAAAAAGCACGGTATTAAGTAGACAAAAGTGCAGAATACTATTGAATTGGTGAGTGAACTTTTGAACACCACGTGAATGATCGCGAAATGTCGCTTGGGAAGTTCTGAAAAAAAGCGCTCACTACAGCGTGAAAAAGCGTTAAACACAGCGGAACAAACAAACAAATTCACAGAGAAAAGCATTGAGTCACGGAAAAGAGTGTGCAAAGTCGCGGAAAAATATCAGACAAACAGTGAAAAAAAGCGCAGAATACGTTGGAAAAAAGCGCAAAATACTGATTAAAGATCACGAAATACCACAGAGAATAGCAAGGAAGGTCATGACAAAAGTGCTAAGTACCACCGGAAAAAAGCATAAAATACCGCAGAGAAAAGCGAAAAAGTCACAGAAAAAAACGTTAAAAATGTAAAACTTCACTGAAGAATATGCTTTTGCACCACAGATTAACACGGTAAACAGCGCGGAATACCGTGGATAAAAGCGTGACTGGTGAATGAACTTTTAAAAACCACGCTTTTATCATGATCTGTCATGTTTCTTTCTCAGCTATTCCACACATTTTTTTCTAGACTTTTCACTTATTTTCCTTTAATTTCAGCACTCTTCTACACTTTTTTTTGTGTTCCACATTGTTTCATGTTTCTCACATGGACATGAAAGATTGTATTATTTAGGCCCGGTTTAAGTGGCTAGCCAATTTTATAAACGATCGTATAATAAGACCATAAATGTAATTACAACATAAAAATCAATGAACAGGGCTGGACAACGTCTGCTGTGTCAGCTAGTATTGTTATAAATCTTTGTTTTATTTTGGTTTGATAATTTGATTTATAAATTTTTTATTTTTAAGCCATTTTTGTGGTAGTGGAAATCAAATGGCATACTTTTTTTTAGATCTCAAAACCATTTTAGAAGTTTTACGAGCGAATTATATTTTTTTTTTTGTAAATCTTCTGAAAATTATATAATAAAAAATAAATGATTCACCCAAAACCTGGAAATTTATGGACTTTTTTTTTAGTTTTCAGCTTTAACGTCTAAACAGGGCATTATATCTACCAGCCAGTGTGTAAACAAGAGAATTTTCTATAATTTAAGTGTAACCAGAGCTTTGGCGGGTTAAATAGGCCTTAAAATAATCCACCACTTGAAAAATTGGAAAATTTTCTCAAAAAATCACAAATTTTAGTTTTAATTGACTAAAGAAATCCGAAGATTAATTCAGGGACTAAGACCATTTCATAATTAGGGGAACATTATGCTCAAAAGGAATTGTAGGAATCTTCTTAAAAGTCCTACGCCCAAATTTTGGGCATATATTTTTTTAAAGAGTAAACCAACAAAAAAACGATCTACTTCAATTTTGTAGATCTTCTAAAATCTTTAAAAACTGTATCAAAAACTTTTTAGTACGACACGAAGTACCGTACATGAGTTACAACACTTAAAGTAAAACAAAAAAATATTCCCAGAACAATTTGTATTGAAAAACGAAAATTACATTGCGATCGTACTAACCATTAATTTTAAAAGCTGATTTTTTGCAAGGCTAATTTTTTTGGGCTAAGCAAAACTTTTGAGCTTGGTACCACGTCATACCAGGAGAAAATACTTTGTTTTGAATCACCCTAATGTATATTATATTTTGAATTTGAATGCTTTTGTCCTACTTTTAATTTTTCACTACTACATCTCGTTCAAATATCTTGTAGAAAAACAAATCTAAAATTGTGTATACAAATTTTATAAGTTGCTCTTTTGTATTGGAGGAGTGTTATGTCTACAATCTAAAAGTCAAAACATTAAAAACTGTCTGATAAGAATTTGTTTTCTACACACTTTGCTTATAAGTTGATTGCACTAGTATTGATTAAACGCTTTCTACCGAATGATTAAAAAAAAAAAAAAATATTATGTCAATTAGAAATACTCTAAATTCTAAATTGAGTTTTTCATTTAAATTTCTGCATTTTATATTTTTCAAACAAAATATGTAAAATTTTACTGCAATAATTACTCATTTCAATTGTATGGAATTAGCTACTTTAATCGCTTTCATTTGAAAAAAAATTAGGAATGTCAAAAATTTAAGAAAACTTATTGAACATACCCTTTCGTTTATCTTTGTCTTCGTTGTTTGATTTGTTTTTGATTTTATCATGAACCCAATACTCGCTATTTAGAAAAAACTAACTAATAAAAAAAAACATATTCAATTCTCATCATTTTAGTACTGAGTGGTGTGTAGGTTTGAAGTTTTTTGGTAAGCAGTCAGCTCATAAGCTTCAGTTTAAGTTTGTCTATCAACAAAATATATTTAGACGGAATTTTTCAACAACAGAGCGAACTGATATCACTAACACCAACAGTCATAAAATATGAATTCAATATTATTTGTTTTTGCTTTGGTAGCAATATTTGCTTCTACAAGAAGCGTTGTAAGTTCAATTTTATTCAAAATTAAGAATATATTATAAATTTCATATCAATTTTTTTTTTAGATTGCCGGGTTAACACCAGAACAAGCCATGGAACACGTTTCCTTTTGCAGAAAAGACTTAAACCTTAGTGACGCAGATTTCAATCAGTTGGTGGCTGCAAAGACATTCGAAGAAGTGAACGAAAAATCAAAATGCTTCTTTAATTGCTTCCAAGCTAGAGAAGGTACACTTATCGATGGTGTTATCCAAGAAGAAAAAGTGATGAAATTATTTGAGGGCAGTGTTGGTGAGACAAAGGCTAGGGAAATCTTTGATAATTGCCGAGAGGAAAAAGGAACAGAAAAGTGCGAAACAGCATTTAAATTGCAAAGGTGCTATAGAAAAAATGGTGTTTTTTAGAAATTTTAGAAATAAATTCATGATTTAGAAAATGTTTTACACAATTGGTCTAAGAAAATTAAATGGCTAATAAAGAAGAGCATCATGATAAGAACATGTACCTAATTGCCTTTATTTTTCAATGATCTTGAATTTTTCAGTTAATTTTTTCACTAAAGTTTGGTAACCCACCAATGTACCTTCTAGATCTTAAGCACTCCCTGTGTATTTATACATCCATGTTTCCCTTCTCATCTTATTTGTCATCCGTTCTGACCCTGTAGCCTTGGGAAGATCTTCTTACCCTTTTCTATCTTCTCCCGTAGAGCTCCCGGGCTGCTCTCTCGCTCCTGTTCTCAAACTAGCAGTTTTCCTCTGATCACCTAGTGAAACCCAACTCATCAACGGCAACACTTCTGATGGCTTTTTGACAATATTTCCGTTTGGTAATCTGTGCTTACTACTGCAGCTGGTGGCTGGTTGGCCGAAAGATTAAAAGATTCGGCGGTCTATTGCTATTTTAGTTTCATGGTATCAACTTTTTTAAAGCATTTGATTGGTGTTATGGCGTCATTGATATCTGCATTCATAATCGAGACTCTACCAACTAGTAGTCCGAGTTCATGTTTGCTCCCCAGAACAATCAGACGTCCAAGATACTGCAAGCATGTATAGCGTGAATCGTGATGTGATCTATTTAGACAACGATTGTCCCAAGTCCCCTTGTTTAGCTGTATGGTGAAATTTCTTCTTTCCACAAAGTCCTGATTCTATTATTGGACAATACGCCAGACAGGCTGTGATTTCCGATCATCGATCTTGCCAAATCTGGGGTTGGAGTCGCCAAGAATAATCTGGACGCCACCGTAATAGAGGCATTTATAATACATTCGCTCGAGTAGATCTTAGAACGCGTCGCGTCCTTGGATGTGCCATTTTTTTTTCCTCGTCCGGGAGAAGGGGGGGAGAGGGGTTCAGGCGTGAACACAGATCAGTGTCACGTTCCTACGCTTTGCTGTGATTGGGATTGTGAATAGGTGCTCGGTTACACTATTTAAGCCTAAAGCTTCTTGCCTAACAGCCGCTGAAATTTCTTTGCTGGCGCTTTAAAAGAGAAGTTCTTCTGTGGCCACCTCCCCCCCTCTCTTCCTCTCGTTTGATGCTGAAAGTAACCTTAAAAAAACGATCGATTGAGATTTCCGTTTCTGTTAACTAAAGTATTTTTTTCTTTCAAATAGGAAATATGGTCGTATTCAACAAAGTAGGTACCGTTTTGTGTTAAACAAAAAAAAAACATTTATTTTCGTGTTCGAAATACTTTTTATCTTAAACAAACAAATCATTTTAATTACCCTTTCTTCCCCTTAAAAAAAAAAAAAAACATCTTGTACTCGCAGGAAACCACGAAAGAATTCTTCAGACTTTTAAATCTTTCTAAATCACAAAAACCGGAAGTGAATATACAAATTTCTTTGGAATTATGTTGCTTTTTTCTCTTTCATATAAAAACACTAAAAAAAACAACAAAGTTTTTTTTTCTGTTGTCGCCTTTACGGCTGCACCTGAATCTATTCTCCAACAAGCATCACACACATGAAAAAACACCACAAAATGCGGGACAAGTGACATGCTAGCTCGCTATAACATTTCCAACGAGGAAGCACCATCCAGCATCCAGCAACGACCAGGTCTTCAAACAACCTCAACGCTCAACTAGATATGGAAAACATTGATAGAATCCTGTCTCCACATACATAAACTCTCGTATATAAAAATACATTAGAGGCAACCAAAGAAGAGACATAGAATTAAAAAAAAAAAAAATAATAATAAAACAGAAAACAACCATCAATCGAATCGTATAGGTATACGGATGAAGAATAATGCGGGCCAATATTCCCTTTCATTTGGTTTGGTTTGTTGCTTCGCCTTCGTCATCGTCATCATTTCAAGTGAAGCTCTTCTCACTATTCACTAGCATACAAAGCAGCAGCAGCAGCAGTTTTTTTGTTGTTCTTTTATTCGAGTCTTGTATCTATCTCGAAAGTCTTCCTTAGACTAAAACCATATAGAGGGGAGAAGTTCCCAGGAGTGAAACCTCATCGAATTGAATCAAGCTTGCCAAAATGGTACGCCAGCAGGTAGATCCAAATGACCACACCATACCAACGAAATATAGAATTCACTCTTATCATATTATTATTCCTTCCATTGAAGGTGAATTTCATCATGAATTATAGTACAGTTCTAAAAACTGTTCGATCATTTCGACTTTCATACACAAGATTGAGATCAGAAGTAATTTCAAAAGAATTTCTATCAGTCCTTACAGTAGTTGAGGACGTTGATCTTTAATAAATCTTTCATTTTCTACATCTTTAACTATCAGGGAGATGGGACTATAGGAGATCCTTCTCCTTAAGCTTCTGATCTTCAAAATACATTTCTGGAAAGCACTGAAGATCGCGTTTTAAGAAAAAGAGTTTGCGTCTGAGTCAGTCCTTACAGTAGTTGAGGAGGCTGATCGATCTTTCATTTTCTACATCTTTAACTATCAGGGAGATGGGACTATAGGAGATCCTTCTCCTTAAGCTTCAGATCTTCAAAAATCATTTCTAGGAAGCACTAAAGATCGCGTTTTAAGAAAAACAGTTTCCATCTGAGTCAGTCAATACAGTAGTTGAGGAGGTTGATCCTTAATCGATGAATCATTTTCTAGAAAACTTCTTTGACTATCAGTCAAATGGGATGATGGGATATCCCTCTCCTTAAGCTTCTGATCTTTACTGGATACAAAAAAAAAAACATTTCTAGAAGAAGGCTGAAGAACACGTTTTCAGAAAAAGAGTCTCAGTCTGATGTACTAGATAGGGTATCTCAGAAGTCTGAAAACTTATTCAAAAAGGCTGGAAACATACCGGGTTCCTTTCTGAAGATCTAGCAGACGATTAAGTATCCAATTAATAAAAGTGCTGCCAAGTTTGGAGTCAGTGCAATATATTTTATATGACATAATGCAGTGTTTCCATGGGAATTTGAGAAAAAATAAAGTCTTGTCTGGGTTTAGATTTTCCTTTGAATTTTTTTTTTCTAGAAACCATTTTTAATGGACAATTTCACCTTGCTCCAGGCATAGGCAGTCAGAAAGACAAATCTCAAAAAGGAGCCTATGATGTGACTTCACACATTTGTTAGCCCCTATTCCACACGACGACAGTGTGTCCTTTTCGTCTAGGCAGGGAGTTTGAAAATCGCTCGATATGGAGATTTGTGTTGTGTGTGGTGTAAATTCTTTAGATGGCCAAACTCGATTCCTCTTCTTCGCTGATGCAAGAACTGAATATCAAGAGCCCAAGCCTGGATACAAAAACATACATCTTCACCATATACCTAGGTCTGTAGGTACATCAAACTGAAAGAGGGGCCTCCTGCTCCTCCTACAGTGAAGAATATTGGGAAGAGTGAGGCAAAAATGCTATATTTTGTTTGATGGTTAACAAGGAACACGGACTGTGTATAACTAAACAACAACAAATGAGCAATGGTTCGACTTGATGTTGTGTTATTTTTGTTGTTATTGTTGTTGCTGTTGTTGTTATTGTCGTATGGCGCAGTTGATGATATAAATTGCACACCTGAACGAGCATAATAATCGTATGCAATTATGCTTAACACAATCACAAACAACTCAACTCACCTGGAAATTCACATCCGACTATCCGAGTTGGGGAATGGAATAAGGAGTTCGGCTATGTGGAAAGACAATCAGTCAGTCAGACAGACACAAAAGTCAGTTAGACAACGAAGAGAGAGAAAAGAGAGAGAAAGAAGCGACAGGAGCAGCACTACAAGGCACAGCATACAAGCAGCTCAGAGAAGTTGAAATCAGGAGTCAGCTGAAATAAGTGGCATTAGGAGAAAGGGATTCCATGAAAACCTTATACATTGGAGAGGTTTCTAGCTATACTTACATATATAGTTGGTAGCAATCATAAAAGATGTGTTGAAGGTTCTTCTTCTCTATTCCTACCAGGAGAAGAGCTCGCGAGGAACCTGTTACAATTTGCGAATGCGAAGATTTGCTGCAGTCATCGTTTCTAGAAATGGCATGATGGGTTTGGTAGGTAAGGTATACCATCAAAATGGTTATTTGCTGAGGTTGTTATAATATTCGAAATGGGAATCTAAACTATTCGGATTTTGGAACTGGCTTCAAGCAATCGATTTGAGAAATGTTTTTGCTGCATAAAGTGGTTAGTTGATAAGTAGCTTTGGCACGCATTTAGTAGGTAGTAGCAGGTACCCTGGTGAGGGAAATTTTCTTATTCATATCGAAGTGCCACAAGGTTGAGTGGCAGGAGGTATACATATTTTGTGTAAATTGAACTATTTAGTCGACTGTTAGATTAAGATTTGAAGCAGCTGTCAGGAAATAAATATGACCATGTTAAGCTTGGGATGATTTAATCCAGCCTCACGGCAGTTTATACGCAAGAGAAGTGCAGGGTAAGGTCTCTCGTATTAGGCAAGTGTTCTATGCTTTTTACCGCAACAGTTAACGGTGTTTTGCATAGTTTTCCACTTTATTCTGCGACTTTCTGCCAAGGTATTTTAAACATTCCTTCACGGTACTAAGTGCTTTTTCTTTGCTTCCCATGCTATTTTCCGAAGTATTTCGCATATTTTTCCTCAACTTTGTACACTTTACTTCCCGACTTTCCACAATTTTTTTTCCTTTTTTCGTGTAATGTCGTTAATAAAATGAGTAGAAAGTTGAGAAAAAAAAAACGATAAAAATCGTCGA
Source organism: Meliscaeva auricollis (assembly GCA_948107695.1). Classification (NCBI taxonomy): domain Eukaryota; kingdom Metazoa; phylum Arthropoda; class Insecta; order Diptera; family Syrphidae; genus Meliscaeva; species Meliscaeva auricollis. The sequence goes on along the minus strand of OX403619.1, from coordinate 25,481,081 downwards.
AAAAGTGTGGGATACTTCAAAAAATGTAATAGGTTACAAATAAATGCGCGGAATATTGCGAAAAGAAAAGTTCTTTTGCATAATTTGCATATTTTTCCGCGAATTTACATGCTTTTCTTCATGGTGACTTCTATTTTATTTTATTTTATCCGCAATATTTTACGAATTTTCCCACGGCACCAGCGGTTTTTCATGACTTTTCGTAGTATTTTTCATGGTTTTCCACACATTTTAATAGTCCGTGGTATTTTACATATTTTTCAGCTTGGTTCCGCTACTTTCACGCTTTTTTAGGTTACTTATTTATTGCTATTATGTACTTTATGCTTTCATTTGTGGTACTTAGTGCACTGTTCAATTGTTCATTACTTCCTATGCTATTTTTCGCGGTATTCCACGATATTCCACAATATTCCACAATATTCCACAATATTCCACCAGTATTCAGGGTTTTTTCCACGGTAATCCACATATATTCTGCATGACTTTTAACGCTTTATTCAGTGACTCCACATTTTTCTTTCCTTTTTTCCGAGGTATATCCAGCTTTTTTACCTTGGTACCAAATGTTTTTCTCATGCCTTCCTTTGCTTTTTTCCAATCGGTCACAGCGTTCACAGTATATCCCCGTTTTTTCAAGGTCAACACGGCTTTTCACGCTTTTTTTTTGGTGCCTTTCCACGATTTTTTCCGGGGTATTAAATGCCCAATGGTATGAATCCCTTTCTATGCTATTTTCCGTTGTAATGAACTTTTACCAGTATTCCGCGATCTTTTTTCCCGCACATTTTTTTTAACTTTCCATGCTAATTTTCGCTGTATTTCGCGAAGATCAACGCTTATATTACGCGGTATTCCACAACGGTTTTCAACATTTTTGTCCGAGCTACTATTTCAACCATCATCGAAGAAATTCTATCCTTTATTTTGTTCATTTATTTGTTTTTTTTTTTTTTGGTAAACCTAAACGAATATAATGCAGAACTTTATTGAAAATTTGCATATAACTTGACAACAGCACCACCACCAATTCCATTTCTTCTAAGCGCAGGAATTTCATAAATTTGTTTTACTATCTGACTGGCGTTTTTCGAGTCCATTGAGTACAAACATATAATTTGAACAAAATTGGCCAATTGTACAGAGAGACAAAGATATAAAAAAAAAAATTCGATCTTGCCAGGAGTCGAACCTGGAATCTTCTGATCCGTAGTCAGACGCGTTTTTTTTTTTTTATTTTTATAATTCATTTTTATTTTTCTTCAACTTATAACTATCTTAAAGCTAGACAAAAATTCATAAAAACTAGCCTACTTATCCATAACTTATATCTAACTTACTGGCCCCATACGAGCGCTCTAAATTAATTCATTATCTTAATACTAATGCCTTTCGGCCTTAAAACTATTTTTAATACTAATATTTCGTGGTTTTATTTTTTACCAAGAAATAAGGAAAAAAACTTGGAATCTGTATCTTTTTTTTTTTAATTTTATATAAAACTTAAAACTAATTAAAACTACTTATAACTAATTAAAACTACTTAACAACTAGAACAGCCACAGCAAGCATTTTATTGTTTTTTTTTTGTATTTTTGTTTTGTATTTTTTTTTTTTTTTTTTTTTTTTTTTTTTTTTTATATTTTTGTATTTTTTTTTTTTTTTTTTTTTTTTTTTGTTTTTTTTTTGTTTTTTTTTTTTGTGCCACCATAACTGTCCCTACTTAAAACTACACTTAAAACTATGTAAGTCGGCCAAGACGTAACGAAGTCAACTATCATTATTCTTATTCAAAGTTAACATTCAACCACCAAAACTGGTTCTCCTGTTTCACCCTATCTCTTCGGTCCCGATCAGACACAGTCCTACTGAACCGAAGACGCTCGGCTCCGCCTTGTGCGATGACGTCTCTGTCATACAGTAGCCGCCTATCCACGGTTCTTCGCCCGACGTGGTAGATTAGCGGTACCGCCAATCTATCCTGTACGAGCCCCCGACTATCAAAATAGAGAAATGCCTCGGGCGGGGTAAAACCGCTCAAACGCACACTCTCGAAGTATTCGTCGTTAGGGTAGTAAGCCCCGAAGATCAAGCTGTTGGCTGATGACATCGCTCTTGCAATGTGACCCCGAATCAGCTTTACCAAAAAATTATCAATTCTGTTTATGTTGGCCCCGTTGTATAGAACCTGGTTGGAATAATAGTGTGTGTACTCCGACTCTGGTGTTCTGTGCAATCCAAGGCAGCGTCTAAGACACTGCCTCTCAAACACCCTAATCTTTTCCATTTGAGATGGGGCAACGTTGAACCATACCGGGCACCCGTAGACAATCATTGGCCTGATAAGGGCCATGTAGCAAATCACCTTCACCCTGCTGTCAAGCCGGCTGCTATAAAACAACCGTTTCGTCAGGGCAAAAGCTCCCCTAGCCCTGGCTAAAGCAGCATTTATATGTCTATCGAAATACAAATACTGATCCATCCAGATGCCAAGGTACTTTACTACACTTTTACTCGTCAGTGGCTGTCCATATGGCCCTACGATCACCAGCTTGCGCCAGTTCTTTCTCGTATCCCTTGAGGCCCTAGCCAAAGGGGTCCTAAACAGAATTGTTTCGGATTTCTGAACGTTGATTTTCAACTTCCAGTCATCACAATATCGCTGAATTTTGTCGAAGTCACGCTGCAGAAGAATTCTGATGACCTCAACTGTTGGACCTGATCTGTACGCGATTAGATCATCGGCATACGCAATTGCCTGAGTTAGACTACCTATCAGATCGCTGGTGTAAATGCTGAATAAAATCGGCGAGTTCACCGCTCCCTGCTGAAGACCATTTTTAATATCAAAAGTTGCGGTAGAAGTTACATTGCCACTTTTGACAACAAACGTTCTACCATTAAGCATATCATAAAGAACATACAATAGTGGTTTACTTATGCCCAGTCTGGTAAGCTTTAGATAGAGACCCTCTAACCATACGGTGTCGAAAGCTTTCTCCAAGTCAACCAGACAAGCACCCGTGCATTGTTTTTTAGATTTGTTCCATTGGACATCAGAAACAAGCTTAGACGCGGCATGAATTGTGTCATGCCCCGCCTTAAACCCGAACTGATTATCTGGTATTATATTGTTGTCCTCCGCCCACTTGGACAGAGCCCTATTGATAACCTTTTCAAATACTTTACTGATGCTCGGAAGAAGACTTATCGACCGGAGATTTGCCGGATTGGAGTTATCCTTACCCTTTTTCGGGAGAGGATGTACCACAGCTGTCTTCCACCGCACTGGATAATATGCATTATTCAGCGCGTTGTTAAACAGTGTAGTATAAATGTCAATTGCTTCCTTCGGTAAATGTCGTAGTACAATATTGGATATACCATCGACACCTGCTGACTTCTTTTTCTTTAATGAATAGAAGATGAGCTGGAGCTCCACCTTCGTAACTAGCAGGGAGTTAACCCCATTTGCTTCGGCGATGATGGCGTTTGCCAGGTGATCTTCATTAAACCCGGTAAAACCAAGGTTCTCCGATCGCCATTGTGTAATATCATTACGAAGATAGAAGTGGTGAAGAAGGGCCCTGTTTTCCAGGTCATGATTCGGGCGAATGCTTGCATTCACCTTGTACACTTGCTGGAAAGCAGCACCCACCGCCTCCACTTTCTCTTGCGGATCTTCGATTATAAAGAGGTCGTCGTCCAAGACGGCCTCATCTGGATCTATGCCGGCGTTTAGAAGTACGTCTCTGTTTTCTGTCGTTCTCTGAAGCATAAGACACGGAAGGTCATTTTGATCATTTTTCCTAAAAATCTTATTAATTTGCGGGAACATACTCGGGTCGCTAGAATTAACGGCCCGAATTTTCTTGTCCCAGTACAAATTAATAGACAACCTATAATTTTCTTTGATCAATTGGTTGATGTTCTTTATTGATGACTTCAGTGTCCTAATTTCCAGATCACGTGTGTCAGTAAATCGTCGGTACAAAAGTTTGAGTCTTGTCAGTAGTCCACTTTTTTGTCTGTGTAGTGCGTCAATGGTCGCGTTTCGGTAAATGTTGTTATGGTCACGTTCTTTGTATTTCGGTATCGTACTGTTCATCGTTCGTTGGATTGTGTCGTCCATTTGTTGGAGGTATCCGTCGATTTCAGTATTGGAAAGATTCCGGTCATTTGGTGGGGTTATAATGTTCGAACGTAGTTCAGTTGATAGGGCGTTGGTGAAGCGTGGCCAGCGCATCTTACTGTAATTGTAAGAGTGCACTGGGACATACTCCTCCAACTCCACAAGATCGTTAGGAAGCTGTATTACGGCGGCCAGTCCGCAGTGGTCGCTGTCGTACTCGATCGTCCGTAAGCAGTTTCTTGTGTGTGTACCTACAGTGTCTGTTATTGTCAGTCTTGAGTCGATTAGCAATAAATCCAGATAGGAACCGCTTCTTGGAAACGATGGCCTATCTGTAGCCAGCAGATCGATTCTATACTCAATATTGTACTGACCCATCCAATTATAAAGATGGCTACCTCGAGAATTTTGTATTTGATTTCCCCAATCTTGGTGTTTGGCATTCAAATCACCAGCCATAACGAAGTAGTTTTCATCCAAGTTCAGTCGTAGGACCTGGAAAAGTTTCTCGAGCTCTGACGTAAAGTCGGTTGGCTGAGGTGCTTCTGCCGCGTAGGCTGACACTACATACACCCGCTTCCCTTGTTGGAGAGGGATGCATATAATGCAAGCCTCAAGCGACCGAAATTTTCGCACTTCACTATTGTATATTACTTTATAACTAATGCCCTTTCGAACGAAGATTGCGACGCCTCCCCCTTGAGTGGAGTCAGGCCGGTCTCTTCTTACGATATTGTAATTATTGTTTGTCAGTTTATGCTTCTGGCTTAGCTTGGTTTCGCTAGCCATCAACACATCAGGACATAGGTCTTTCAACAACTGGAATAGATTAGCTCTGCGTTCGATCCTAATCAGTGAATTTACATTCACAGCAAGGATCCTAAAGGGCCTCTCCGACAGCGCGCCCATTACGATCTAAGTTGCGCTAAGCTAGGCAGAAGAGAGTAGATATGGTCCACCCTTTCTGTCTGCTCCCTTATCTGGCTTTGAAGCCCTGTTAACTGGCCTTGAATGCTCAGCAACAAGGTCAAAACATCCGCCTCTGCCGCGGATGCCTTAGGCACGGGGGCCTGTTTGGCTACCTTTGGTGGAGGCTGTCTCGTACTTCCCATTCCTGACGCCATTTGGGCGTAGGAAATTTGGGGGTTGACGATAGTTGCTGTAGGAGCACGCCCTGATGGACGTTTTACTTCGACAGTCTGCTTCGCTATTTTTTGTTGCTTCATTTGCTGAAACTTCGGACAGCCCCGATAGTTAGCGGGGTGCCCGTCGCTTCCGCATACGGCACATTTAAGTTTGGTCTTATCTTCGACCCTTTCTTCCCCGAGTTTGCACTCTCCCTTATTGTGGTTCTCTCCACACTTGACACAACGCGACTGCATTTCGCAGTTGGCTGCGGCGTGACCGAACCTTTGGCAGCGCACGCATTGAAGCATGTCACCTCGCCTTTTCAATTTATCCCAAGTGACAACCTGGTAGTTGAGGACGGAGATACTCCTCAAACTATCCAGTTTGCTTGTGGGTGAAAGCTGTACCAAGAAAATTGGCAACTTCCGCATCTCCCGTCTGGACAAAGCCGTTTGGAATGGCTTGACACCGATGAACTCGAGATCATCACTCGCTTTTTGGCAGAGCTCATTATAGAGCGCCTGGGGTTCCGTGCAGGAATCTATGCCCTTTAATAGGACCGTTTGGATTTTATCCATCTTGGGGGTGAAACTAAAGAACTCAGTGGTGGATTCTTTCAGTAACATTTTAATTTTTTTATGGTCCTCCACTGTGAAGCAATGGATTGCATGTCTACTACTGTTTATACGTTTTATCATAAAATTAGGGCCTATGGCCGACTTACATAGTTTTATGGTGTCCTCAAGATCCATCTTATATGTATTTATTGGTGGCACTTTTTCTTTTTTTGGCTGCGGCTGCTGCTGGTGTGTCCCACGTTGCTGCTGCTGGGTCGCCTGCTGCTGCTCCTGGGCCTGCTGCTGTTGCGTCCGCTTCTGTTGCTGCTTCTGTTGCGGCTGTGGACGTTGTTGTTGTTCCTCCTGCTGCTGTGGCTGTGGTTCTTTTTGTTGTTTTTGCTCCTTATGCACTTGTGCTGGCAATGGTTGTTGTTTTTGCTGCGGCACTTGTGCTGGAGCTTGTTGTTGTTTCGCCCGCTTTGGTTGTGCGTGCTGGGCTTGCTGTTTTTGTTGTTGCTGCTGTTTTTCTTGTTGTTGTTGTTGCGCTTTTTGTTGCTGCTGTAGGGCTTGCTTCTCTTCGAGCTGTTTCTTCTCTCTTGCTCGGCGCGCCTCCTGCTTTTCTTTTAGCAGTAGAAGGAGGGGTGCCACTTCTGACTTGAGGCGCTGCATCTGCTCCTCAAACTTTATTATTTTGTTTTGGAGAGTCTGCTCCTCCTCCAATTCGTCTTCTTCGGATGACGCCTCTGATGCGAGGTCCGCAAACTTGTTGCTATCACCCGTGTAATGTCCCTCTCCTTCTTCGGACATATACTCATACTCTTGCTCTGAGGGAGATGAGTTTAGTTGTTTTGCCTTGGTTGCCGCCGTTGTCTTGGCTATGTGCGCCGCCTCCTCCCCTGCAGCTGGCAGCTTAGCTGTGGGTGCTGTGGAGCGACGCTTAACCAAGTTCGGTGCTTGACGAATTGTCTTCCTCCTTTTGTTCCGTCCCATCTCGGCCGTTGTTGCCGTTGCGGGATCGGATGTTGCTGCCGTTGGCTGACTTGCCGTTGGCTCCGCTATTGGGTCACCTTTCGATGAACCCGCTAACTTCTCCTCTTCCATTAACTGGTTCTCCCAGTCAATAAAGTTTTGCACTTCCAAATTATGCAAAAATGCTAATAAAATGTTTGGGTCCGGCTGAGGTTTGAACCCACGACCCTCCACACTGGTTGCCGACGCCACTACCACCTGGACCACCGACTACTTGAAATATCAAGTGGCAAAGTTCTAACTAGTAAAAACTCCGATCACGATTTAAATTACTGTGAAAGCCGATAGGTACGTCCTCACTCTTGCACAGTACACGATCAACTGCGCCACAAGACCGTTGATAAATTTTAGGACACATGAATGTTTTTTGATTTTCAATTAAATTTTCTATTTACAAATTAATTTAAATAAATCAAAAACCCAAAACGGAGATGAATTAATAAAATTATTGAACCAAGCAAATTCATGTAGGTACTTATAAATAGAAATGTAGAGTCAAGTTAATGTTATTCATTCATGACTATTTAATGTACCTACATTTTTTGTAAATTGAATATTGATTACGTATATTAAAGACATACATTAGATTATTATGTAAGTGAAGTTTTGTCATTTTATAATGAAAATTTGTGAACCTTACCTTTTGGACTCCCCTAAGTCCCTCTAGAGTAGAAATATGTATGCCTAGAATTATGCAAGTCTGCCAAGCCTCAGCTATAGGGTTCTTCTTAAAATCCAAGCTTCAAAAAATTTAATAGGGCACCCCCAAATTGTGTTCTTAAAAATTTTCTTTAAAAATTTTATACGATTTTTTAGAGGTCGCTATGGGCCTTTGGAAGGTTGACGGATGAATTCGAAGTCCATTGTGGAGTCAGACAGGATTGCATACTGTCACCAATACTTTTCTGGTTAGTGATAAGTGATGTGCTGCGTGCAGCCCTGTTAAACGGTAATGGTGGAATTCAATGGAGTCTGATATCCCAACTAAAACATCTGGACTACGTATCTGACGTCGCGACGCACGGACGGTATAACGAAACTCACTCTCCATCATCATAATATTTGTTTTGATTAAAACCTTGATTTTTTTCTGACACGAAACCAATACTTGGCCTATAAAGCAAGTACAAGATTGTGAGTTTTAGGCATTCGAAAAAAAAAAAAAATAAAAAAATGGTCATCTTTTGAAGGTCTTTTAAATGCCGTATGGAACCTTGAATTACCCTGCTAACAATTGCATTCAAAAATTTGAACAAAATTTTAAAGAAAATGTCGCAATTCAACATTTTTACATGATAATAAGTCAGTAAGTAAGTTTATTACGAAATTTTGGCAAAATAAGGAAAAAACATTATTTATGGAATATTCTCAAAAAAATGTTATAACAATTTGCAATGAGAATTGAACACACCAACTTTTACGTAAAAAAAAAAAAAAAAAAAATACGTAGTAATTTTGTTTTACTCTACAGATCATTGAATTGGGGTCATGCCAAAATTTTTAGTAAAGGGTTTTACAATAAGAGGTGTTATTTTAAATAGCCCGCTATTTCGGTAGCTGTCACTTTTGAAGCTGTCATTTTTTGACATTTGATATTATTAAAATTCACTATAATAATGGTGAAAATTTGGCAGAGACGGTTCGTAAAATTAAAACATTTTTGGGTCGTCGTGAAGCACCTTGTCGGACCGCAATACAGAAATTGGTGGACAAATTCGAGCTGTTGGGACAAGTTAGTGATGTGAAGAATACAACCCGTGCACGTCGCTCAAGAACAACTGAGAATATTGCTGTTGAAGAAAACCCAGGTTTGTCCATTCTTCGTCGTTCTTTGGAATTAGGCATTCCACAAACGTCATTACACCGTATTTTGCATAAAGACTTGGGTCTTAAGGCTTATAAAGTTCAGTTAACACAAGAACTCAAGCCGGCTGATCATCAACAACGTCGTGTCTTTGCTGATTGGATCATGAATATGAACCGGAATTTCATCGAAAAACCATCTTGACTGATGAGGCCCATTTCCACCTCGGAGGCTACGTCAACAAGCAAAACTGTCGCATCTGGGGCTCGGAAAATCCAAGAGTTATTGTTGAAAAGCCTCTCCATCCTCAACGCGTGACTGTTTGGTGCGGTTTATGGTCCCGCGGGGTCATTGGACCTTACTTTTTCGAAAATGAGGCTGCAGCAACAGTTACGGTCAATGGATTGCGCTATCGAGAGATGATTAATGATTTTTTATGGCCTGAATTGGATGGTATTGATCTGGACAACGTTTACTTTCAACAAGACGGCGCTACGTGCCACACAAGCAATGAAACCATCGATCTTTTACGGGAAAAGTTTCCGGACCGTGTTATCTCTCGAAGAGGTGATCACAATTGGCCACTGAGATCTTGTGATTTAACACCTTGCGACTTCTTCCTTTGGGGCCACGTGAAAGATAAGGTCTACGCCAACAGCCCAGCGTCGATTCAAGACCTCAAAGATGAAATTCGTGAGGCTATCGAGGACATAGGGCAGCTACTTTGCGATTTGGTTATGGAAAATTTCATGAAAAGGATATGGTCCTGTAAGCGTGGTCTTGGCGGCCATTTGGCTGATGTTGTGTTTCATTATTAACGGCATACCTTCCTCTTTATAATGAAATATCTCCAAAAATGCCATTTTTCTTTGAATATCAAAATAACACCTCTTATTGGAAAACCCTTTACATAGATGAACAAAATAGGGATATTTTTAAAAACTGATGCAGGTGTGTTTAAAGTTTTAAATACAAAACGTATAGTACACAAAATCAATGCAAAAAAAAAAAATTATTGTTACCCTCATAAAACTTGGCAAAAACTTTACATTTGCGATAAGATTTGATAGACGCTTAAGATTCTTGGCGCCTAGGACAAATGTAACATTTTTACCAATTTTCAATTGGGTGCCAATTTTGTAAGAGATGTTAAGCATTAACTACGTATATTTCTTTCGCCTGAAAAAAAAAACACCCTCTCATTTAAAACAATGTGATAGTCTTATCTGATTCTTAGTTACCATGACTAAGGAAATTTTTATACTGATTTTTGTAAACGTACCATTTAAATTATTGGTTACTTGGGACTTAACACAGATTTGCATTACTCTTCAAAAAAAAACACCCTTTCACCCAAAATATTTTTATGTACCCTTCAAATTCTCTTGAAAAAAACACCCTTTCACACAAAATATTTTTATGGACTCTTTATACTCTTGGTTTCTAAGTTAAATTTAACATTTTTACCAAGTTTTATAATTTTTTTAAATTTATTTTTTTAGTCTTCACCTCCTCCCTCTTTACCACCAAATAAAACCCTTCCACCCAAGATATTTTTATGGACTCTTTTTAATCTTCTTGCAAATGTAAAGTTTTTGCAAGTTTCATGAGGGTAACAATTTTTTTTTTATTAAAAACCTATTCGACCCGTACTTTTTAGAATTGGATACTAAATTCATTTCCAAAATTTACACCTGACAAGTAACAATAACTGGCCAAAATTAGAAAGAACAGCAAAGACAACATGAAATAATTAGTATTAAGGAATTAATGTCTTTTCTATTTTTCTGGGCAGTGATTGGTTAAACTTGAATGCTTCAATGTTGAACTTACCTACATGATACCATGTTTTTATTTAAATCCTATAAATGAGTTGTTCTACAAAAAAACAAAAGACCTTTTCTTTGTTTTTATAACATCTGGTAGGTACCTACAATTTTATTGATCTATACTGAATTTTTGTTTGTGATTCCTGAAAAATGCGTTTGTAACTTACTGCATTCGAAGAAAACTCCTAAGTTCTTAAAAGTACACTTTATTTAGAAACCACAGAGATTATTTATCACCCAAATTCTATACCTTAAACTGTTTCATTAACAATTCCTAAGCTAGCCACCGGCCTTCCGTCATTCAACCTGTAATTTTCTTGTGGTTTCCTTCCATTTTTTTGTTTTGTTTTTTTCTTAATATCAAAAGTCCTGTCAAACAACAACACAAAAAATAATAATAAAAATTAAATAAAGTTTTACACCCAATTAAATGAAACGTTCCACAATTAATGATTGTTATTTCCCTACAGCAGCGTAAGAAGCAATTTCGTTCACCCGAAACGCGACTCACCTGTGTGTGAGTGTGTTTCATTTACAATACGAAAAAATGACAGAAAACGACCTAAAAATAATTGTTTCTCTAGAAAATATCAAAATTATCTACAAAAAAAAACTCATAAAATATGTTCGCCATCCGTAAAACACTATTACCTAGCGCTACTATTGTCTGCCAACTGCCATTACCTTCACACAAAATAGAAAGAAACGAAATTTCAATTTCATAATTTTGGACCTTTTTTTTTTTTTGTTGATAATAACGAACGCGTTTGATGGTGAGATCACTGTAACGTCATCTCACGCGATCTTTTTTTTTAATTCAAAGTGTGTTCAAAAGCAATTTCATCGGAAGCAATTAAAAGCAGCAGCGACTTACCGGCTTCCAATGTATACAATGTGTGTAGTATTAGGAGGCAAAGTTAGTTAGGATATATCGTTTTCATAGATCTTATCCACCAGATCGAAAGGTCAAAACTTCAAAGAACCTTCACTAGAAGTTGGACTGTTTCTCTGTTTGTAGTAATTGCTATTCCGAAAATTACTGTCCATATAGTATCTTTTGTTGTTAGCGTGATGCGTAACTTGAGGGCCAACACGGTATATAGAACCTTTAGTACCTCACAGAGACCATCATACCAACAACCTATAACAGATATATGCATTATTATGTTTTTGTTTTTGTTTTGTTTTATTTTTACGGTTCTGGGGGGAAAAAAAAGAAGCGGATACCATCTCTCATGGCGAAACGATAAATTTCCCCAGAGACGACATATCATCCGTCTTGGGATTTAAAGCAGACCATAAAGAATTCTTCAACTTTGAATTCCATGGCTGCCCTAATGATGGAAATCAGTTTTGCGGTTTTCGAGTTCAAAAAGGATTCGGAACGTATTTCACACCATCGTGCACATTAAACGGTCGAAGACGCGACTTAGCGCAGCGTCAGCGGCCATAAGGAGATGTATATTTTTTGGTCGTTTTACAGATCCGCCTCTTTGCAGGGTATACCGTCCCGTCTGTCCATCTGTCGGTTGGTCGCTTGTCAGTCTCTCTCTCTCTCTGTCTCTCTCTGGTGCAAAAAAAAAAAATCCAAATTTAGTTACAAAGAATAACAAAATCGAAAAACTACCTCAAAGATTGAGAGGCCGGATATTATGGTGTGAAGGAGTTGCCTGCGAGCTGTAGTTAGTGTGCGGTGGGTCATATCATCATCTCTCTAAGCCCAGTTAAAGCGAGTCAGAAAGACTCACGAATGAAAGGCTGGTTAATCGTAGATCAGAAAACTGCCTCTCGGATACAATTTGCAGGCTTTTTGGTTAGCGCTCTGGGTCGGCATCACTCTCCAATACCTCATCATCACCATCATCATCAGGTGAGTACACCTATATCTACATTTTTTGAGCTTGCAGGCTTAAAACAAGGTTCTTTATTCGGATTCCCTTTGTGGAAGAGGTGTCGACGAGGAGCGCCGCCGCCGCCACCGCCATCGCCGATGATGATGGTGTCCGGGGCGGTGGTGACGGCAGCCAGCCAGCCAGCGCAGCGCTGGCACAGATGATGATGATAGTCATGGCATAAGGGATTGCGTTTTGGTATTCATTCGAATCGAATTAGAGGTGCGCAAAATATGGCAAATAATACAATTTGGTTTGGATTGGATCTGAAGGCTTGTTGAAGACTAGGCTGGTACCTATATGTGAATAACAAAGTGCAGGTAGAGCCACAGCATAGGAGTCCAGAGTTAAAGCCAAAACCAAAGCCAGAACCAGAGCCAAGAGCTATGACAAAGATGGAACTTTAGAGATACGTGCGCGTTTGTGGGGATGTTAAGTGGTGTCGTCATATAAATGCATGCAACTTTGTTTATATTCATTGAATCAATTGGCATTGCATTTCGATGAGAATCCAATTTATGTGATGGCATTTTTTGTAAAGCAAAATCGACAATAAAAATTGGAACTATCAGAGATTTATGGCGCTTACTTAGTGTTGAGATTTTGTAGCTTTGGTTAACATGAAAGAAAACTCAGAGTTACTTTTAGTTGTAATTATTCTATTCGTGTTTTGAAATAAAATTTAAGGGTTTAATGTCTTGACGTGATAAATTGATTTTTAAGGCCTAATCAAGTGAAGAAATTATTGCTTTTAATTTGGAATAGGTAATCTTGCTTATTTCTTAGAGCATTGCTAATATCTTTTGTGCGTTTTGTATGCCGTAAACGTCAACCAATAAGCGTTATACCCATCAGGTCACTCACACTGTCGATTTTAGGAGCAAAAATAAACTTGTTATAATTTTCCGATATGCAATTTATTTCTGAATTGTTAGCAACAAAAAAGTTTGACTCATCCTTTATTGGTAGGAAGGTATATTCTAAGCGACAATTTTGTGATTCCATGGATCTAGCATAGCCACAGAACAAAAGGATCACATGGTGCTGTTGAGTGACGTCGGCTTCGTTTAACAGACATTTCAAGAACGCATGCAGTGTTGAGTATTTGTCTGGAAACTGTATGTCATTTTCGTATCAGGAGTTTTAACGGCCCGATGAAAACGATTTCTTCCAGAATTGAAGCAGGAAATTAAGTTATTAGCGCCTTTTTCGGGACTTTCACGATCTTAAGGGGCCAACCCATAGAATCCGTCGCTTTCGTTCCGTCAGCAAATCCGTCGTCGATGAAGTTAAAAGTTTGGCTACTTTTTCTGTCACTTCCGTTCTTATGGGTTGCTTGTCATAAGAACGTGTGTATTTTATCGAGCTCTAAGTTGAAAACGTCTACGTAACGCACGCGACGGATTCTATGGGTTGGCCACTTTAGAGACATTTCTACGATATTCTAACGCAACAAATGTTTCTGAGGTTGATCCATCACCTATCAACATTGCTCTGTTCTGGATACTGTCTTGGAGAGCTATTATTGTTTTAGGTGCTCCCGACCAGATATGAGAGTTGTACTCTAGTTTTGGACATATGAACGCCTCATAAATTATTGTTGCCAGATCGGAGGGGGAAAAGAAGTTTTTACATCGCATGAGAAAACCTAAACATTTGGGTGCATTTTTAAAAGTATCTAATATGTGGTCATTCCATAGAAGGTCGAAAGTTTTTCAGTCTCATCAAGCGATTCATGGATAATGGTAGGGGAGAAATATTTTGCTTTTTACGAAAGTAAACAGCTTTGGGTCTTGGCAGCATTGAACTCTACACAATTATTGACACCCCATATAGCAATTTAGCTTAAGTCGGAATTTAGCAAGTAAATCATACGCTCTCGTTGCAATTCAATACTCGAAGAAGATGGCTGTGAGTCAGTAAACAAGTATGAAATGCTGAGGGTACCGTCGTCAGCAAAACAATTGAGTGTATTAGCAGTTTTATCTGAGATAAGTAACAGTCGTTTATGAAGTTTTTCTTTGTGATTGTCAGGAGTGGAATCACTGCTTGGGAAAAACTTTTTAGAACGAAGAAAAACTCCAAACAGCCCAGCTGACTTTTTTGGTTTTGATTTGGCGATGATTTCCGCTAAGTGAACCCATTGGATCACATGATGTATTTTCATGTCATTAAATCGCATATGTTTGGCTGAAAAGTCGGTTGGACTTGACTTCATCCGAAAACACCGAGTCTCGAGATATTGTTGTTGAAGATTTCTTCGAAATAGTTTTCAAAAGTTTACACTTTGGCTACTATCCTAGTCCTGATTTGATTTAGCTTGATGAACTGTTTTGTGCTCCGAGTACCAAGTCACTAACAACTATTCGGCCAGGTATTGTTACAACATTCTAGGCTAGGTAGTATATTCTTGATGATCACTGCATCTTCTGCAGGGTGTGCAATTAATTCGTATTGCACGACAGTATGGTGCTCTACTAAATGGACTTCCGACACCAAGTGGTTTTGTTTCTAAGTAAGACACACAAGAAGATTTCCATTCATATAGATCAAGCACTCTGGCATCCACTACGGCTTAATACTTGAATGCAAGTGATATATTATTTGTGGACCTGTGCTACGAGTACGAGCATTATCCCCGGAAAGACGTAGCTAAAAATCTTCATTGTTTAAGTTCGTTAATACGCTTCGAGTAGGCCTGGCTAATACTGTTTTCGGTGGCAGGATCCATGGTGCTACTTCCCATTATGCCCATCTAAGTTGATATTGGGCTGCTGTTAAGAGCTGAAAGTAGAACATCCAAGCTGTAAAAGACTGCAGTCAATTGATAATAATGTAGTCAATTCAGTCGAATTTAATTAACATTAATTTGACGTGTAAGTTAGAACTGCTACTAAATACTTTAACTGCAAAATAAGTAGTTGACTGTCAGTACTAAAATACTGATTGTAAAGTATATTTTAAGAAAGCAGTTAATTGATAAAACGTTAATAAACAATTTAAAACGTTAATAAACAAAAAGTACTTAAGTAGTTAGCTTTTAGCCAAATAACTGCTTTCATTTTAGTACTGACTGCTGACTTAAGTTTTAAGTTTAGTTTGTTAGTTAAAAGACTTAAGAAATTCAGTCTTTTTAGTTATTTAACTGCAGTACCGAAAAGACTGCAGCTTTTACAACTCTTTAAGAACATATTGTAAATATTTAAATTTCATTTCAGCATAAATGGCCGTGAAAGTACTTTCCATGTATAAATAAGACTTCCCAAAAGTTCCTTATCATGTAAACTCTGTTTTATTATAATTTTCAATTAAAAACGAAAAATTAGAAAAAAGAACATAGCAATCTATAGATTATATAAAAAAACACATACGTCTACATTCTCCAACAACTATTAACAGCTTACAGTCATCCTTCGTCACTTTTCATGTGATACACGCATACAAAATGTCAAATGCCCCTTTCAAATCAAATCAACTATGACCAAAACCGTAAACATTGATAAATTCTAAAAGAAAAAAAAAACCAAATTCAAAATGCAACTCAAAAGAAAACAACAAAAAAAAAACTAAACTAAACTAGAAATGTTAATATTTTCCACATGATTACCTCAGTTGGAACAATACCTAAACACATCAGCATAAAAGAGGTTATATCTTTGCCCATATGATGGCTTTATGTGTGTTGAACATAAAAAAAAGTAACAAAATAATAGAAATACATTTCCCAGCAAATACCTAGATTCACAAAGAAATGGTAATCGTTGCAGCTGAAACAAATTTGACACGCCTGCCAATTGTCAGTTTGAAAAGTGAAAATATAAAAGAGAACTTCTGATCTGAGTTGAGCCCTTGGCACGAGGAAAAAATATGTCCCGACAAAAGAACACAAAAAAAATTTGTTATACCTTAAAAAAATTGCGTCAAAAAAACGGAATAGGAATACATTTCGAATTAATTGAAATTTTAGTTTGTATTCTGCATATGCAGGTAGGGGAGATGGGTGTTGGTGGAGACAGAATATGCCTTTTTTAAAAGTTTTTAAGAGGTGTTATTTTGAATAGCCCGCTATTTCGGTAGCTGTCACTTTTGAAGCTGTCATTTTTTGACATTTGACAAGTAGAAACTACGCTATTAATAAAAATGGAACGATACACGCTTCAACAACGCATTGAAGTTATTAAAATTCACTATAAAAATGGTGAAAATTTGGCAGAGACGGTTCGTAAAAAAACATTTTTGGGTCGTCGTGAAGCACCTTGTCGGACCGCAATACAGAAATTTCGAGCTGTTGGGACAAGTTAGTGATGTGAAGAATAAAACGCGTGCACGTCGCTCAAGAACAACTGAGAATATTGCTGTTGAAGAAAACCCAGGTTTGTCCATTCCTCGTCGTTCTTTGGAATTAGGCATTCCACAAACGTCATTACACCGTATTTTGCATAAAGACTTGGGTCTTAAGGCTTATAAAGTTCAGTTAACACAAGAACTCAAGCCGGCTGATCATCAACAACGTCGTGTCTTTGCTGATTGGGTCCTTGAAATGCATGAAAATGAACCGGAAATTCATCGAAAAATCATTTTGACTGATGAGGCCCATTTCCACCTCGGAGGCTACGTCAACAAGCAAAACTGTCGCATCTGGGGCTCGGAAAACCCAAGAGTTATTGTTGAAAAGCCTCTCCATCCTCAACGCGTGACTGTTTGGTGCGGTTTATGGTCCCGCGGGGTCATTGGACCTTACTTTTTCGAAAATGAGGCTGCAGCAACAGTTACGGGCAATGGATTGCACTATCGAGAGATGATTAATGATGTTTAATGGCCTGAATTTGATGGTATTGATCTGGACAACGTTTACTTTCAACAAGACGGCGCTACGTGCCACACAAGCAATGAAACCATCGATCTTTTACGGGAAAAGTTTCCGGACCGTGTTATCTCTCGAAGAGGTGATCACAATTGGCCACCGAGATCTTGTGATTTAACACCTTGCGACTTCTTCCTTTGAGGCCACGTGAAAGATAAGGTCTACGCCAACAGCCCAGCGTCGATTCAAGACCTCAAAGATGAAATTCGTGAGGCTATCGAGGACATAGGGCAGCCACTTTGCGATTTGGTTGTGGAAAATTTCATGAAAAGGATATGGTCCTGTAAGCGTGGTCTTGGCGGCCATTTGGCTGATGTTGTGTTCCATTATTAACGGCATATCTTCCTCTTTATAATGAAATAAACATCCGATCATTTATCTCCAAAAATGCCATTTTTCTTTCAATATCAAAATAACCTCTTATTGGAAAACCCTTTATATTCGGATAGGGCTATGGATACCCTTTAAATTCTTGAATACAGGTAAGATAGGAGTTAAAAACTTTACATTCGCCTTCTGTGGCTAAGAAGAATTGCTGTACTTAACAGAATCTATATCAATGGAAGGGTAACAGTGTTACAATGGTAATGGGGTAAGTTCAGCTTTAATGAGAGACGCAGCAATACGTTTTTGAATCACTTACTTTAATACTTCTCATTCCCTATTGAACATTACTGTTAAGATCAGCTCTACATACTTTGCAACTGGAGTTTTGCAAAAATTTCGATCAGAAAAAACAACAAATTCAGCTCCAACACCCAAAGTTTGAATTTAATAGTTCCTTGTTGTTTTAGCTTTTTCCTAATTGACATCGCTTCAAAAAATTCAAACTTATAATAAAAAAACTTATTCTAGATTTATTTTAACAACTTGACATTTATTAAATTTTACTCCGGTCTCCCCTAAGACACATTTTTGGATGGACACTAACGTACACCCCTGCATTTTTGCAAATTCAATCAATTTTTCTAATTTTATTTTTTTTAGTGAATAGCCCTCTTTTTCTGTAACATTTTGTGCATCGAATTTCCATCTAAATTGAGAAGTTTGTCAATTTGGCCTCGAGAAACAAATGAACCCTCTATTGCGGCTCATCAGGATAAAAAAAAAAAACAAAAAGATCAAAAAGAATCGTTAGAAAAAAAAACTGCACATTTTTGTCTGTTTCTTTGGTTTTTACGTGTGCACATCCCTTCTTGACATTGATTTGGCCTAATGGAGGCGACGTAAACATTAAAAAATAAATTTCCAAAGTGACGTAAATGCTCCTGACATCCGCATACGCGCAACGCATTCATACGACAAAACATAGGTACTGATGGCGAAGAGGACAACACGCACGTCGCTCGTCGGTCGGTCGATGTGTCGTCGAGTCGGCATCGGGGACTATTTTACAAAAGCGCGATGCTAGCGACAGCTTCGGTATCAATTTCAGCCTCCGGATATTTGAGTTGCCTTGGGAGCAGATGATAAATTTGAGAATGTTTGTGTTGTTGTTGTTGTTGCTGTTTGAATTAAGGATTTTGTATTCGATAAAAATTGGGTAATTTTCTGTCTGTTTTTTTTTTTTTTTTTTTTTGAATTTTTGAAAATTAAAATATTGGCTGTTGTTCGTGGTCCATATTCTTTTTCGATTAATTTGGATATAATTTGCCTCAGGTTGTGTTTCTCGCTGAAGGAAGATACACATGAACCGAAAAAACGAACTACGAGTACGAGTATAATAAAGGAAAGTTTTGTTTGTATTTCCAAAGCATGGGTAGGTTGTATAGCGTTGGTTGAAGGTAATCCCAAGTCCTGAATTTTAGTTGGATGAGATGAGAAAAGGACACACGTGCGGTACATTGGATTGCATTTTGTGATAATATCTCGCTGAATGTGATGTAGTTGTATGGCCTTGGGCAGGACATGATGCTTCGAATTTTGGGATCAATTTGATGAAATCTATATTGGTATTGGGTAGGAATATATATCAAGATTTTGGGTTGATGTTTTCGATTTCGGTCGGAAATTTGGTTGAATTTTTTCACTCTCGTTCTCTTTTGAATCGACGTTTTTAGGGTTTTGAGGCAGATTTTTATCGTAGGCGTGCTTGGAGGAGGTACATAGTTTGACGACAATAATATTGTTGGACCTAACGAATATTTTTGCAAGGAATATACTACTTCAACTTAGAAGAGGGTGAATAAAGAGCTTAGGTATGTTGGAAGGTTTACTAGAAGCAGCTGCAGAAAATTGATATTAGAAAGAAAATTGTGGGAAAAAATATGCAATGTTTTCAAAACTTTGAAAATTGCTTTAGATTTTCAACTGATGATATCTTTTAATTTTTTTTTTTGTCAAATGGGAAAGAAATATTTATCCATATTAATCTTTTTTATAACAAAACAGGTGCGTTTAATCGGAGAAAAGTACAATATTGTTCGTCGAAATCATCACTTTTTTGAAGAATCTGACGTAGTCTGCCTTCACTTAATGTCTAATAACTTTCACATTTTTCGTGCGATTTTTATGCAGTAAGACTTTATAGTTTTGAAGGTTCTGACCACTATACTATCGAGGATGTTATAGAGAAAATATATAACACTGATGACATACACATAAACTTGCATGAATTCCCTTATTACCAATTTTATTTCAAATATAAATTTACAAATTTAATTTCAAATATAAATAGCAAGTGCTGCACCCATACAGAAGCACGGATTCAACATTGGAGCGGAACAGTCTCAGCTCGGTCGTTAAACTTATAGTGTTATTTCTCCATATTTTGGACAGCATTCCGAAAGCAGCCTTTGCCTTTTTATTACGGCTGTCGACGTCTTGTTCGGTTCCGCCTTTGGTAGAGACAAAACTTCCAAGATATTGAAAGTCTTCTACTTTCTCTACCGGTTGTCCACAAATATTAACTTGCACGGATGAGTTACTTCCGAGGCTGATCATTTTTTGTTTTTGCCGTATTAATTTTCAGCCCCACAATTTCTGATTCTCCCTTCACCCTTATTGTCATTTGATGGAGATCCATGATCCTATGAGAGAGTAAGCATGCGTCGCGTCGGTCGCTCTGTGCGTCTGTTCGTCTGTGCGTCAATCTGTACAAAGAGCCACAGTCAAACGGATTGACAGATTTGCATGCATTTTTTTGAAATTTCCAAGGTTGTTTTTTTGTTTTGTTTTTGAATATCTCGATTAGAACGAATACCTCCCACACAACGGTTTCGGGTTATTAGATTTTTCTCGAAAACGGCTGAAACGATTTCAATTAAACTTGGTGGATGTTATTTATAAAGTGATTCTAACAATACTGCGTTTTAAGTTTAACTCAAAATAAAATGCACGACTGGGTCGCACGTACTTGCTCTTAGGGTCAAAGTTACTTTGGATGCTAAAACGTCATATGCTAAGTTTTTAAAAGTAAATATTTTTATAAGAAATTAAGAAAAAAACATAAAATTTATTACTTACATGACTTAACAGCTTCCTTAATTGTTTTGAGCTCCAAACAAAATATGCCATTTGATTTGATAAAAAAAGATAAATTTTCAGAAAAAAAATTTTAAAAACGTTAGAGCCGTTTTTTAAAAAAAATAATTTTTTATACGAGTATAAAAATGCTTAAAGCTTGTTTAAAAATTAAGTGGCTATGCCATTTTCAATACAATATTATTGCAGATCTAATACAAAATTTTCAATAAAAATCAGGTACCCGTTTTCGAAAAATTGATTTTTAAAAAAAAAATTAATTTTTTTAAAAATCCAAAAATGAGTTTTTTGAAATTTTTTATATAATAATTTTATAATTGTTAAGGAGCTCCATGTAAAAAAATTCATTAAAATTGGTTCAGTAGTTGAAATGAATGTCTAAAATGAAGAAAACGGTTCTACGGGAGGTACCGTTAGTAGATTTCTTACAAACATTTCTTTCATTTCAAAAGTATGACTCTACTTACAAAAGTAGACACAAAAATTTTAATCCAAATCGTTAGAGCCGAGTTATTTTTTTAAGTTAACTTTTTCTTAACGGTTATATAGCAGATACCGTTAGTCTTAGTCCTAAAAAAAAATTCAATTTCTCCTCTAGGGCATCACCATAGACTCGGGTTCGATTTAAGAATTCTTAACTTGCCCTATAGTATCTAAATATATTGCCAAGTAAAATGTTAAATATGCAAAAGTAAAAATATGTCCTAAAATTCTGAAATGTGCCAAAAATATGCTCTAAAGAGTGAAATGTGCAAAAAAAATGTATTATAACAAAATATGTACAAATTCGCCATAATGAATGAAACACATTTATGTATCTCCAAATTTCTGACACGACCTCTTAAAAAAACATGCTAGAGCATATTTCCGGTTGCCCTAGTTATTATAATTGATTAAACCCTTATGGGAGGAGGGATTTAATTATTTAAATTCCCAAACTGTTCAGTTGCTAATTCCATATAGTGGTTTGTTTATTTATATTATTTTTTAAAACCTAATATTTCCAATTTGTACATTCCACTATTTCTCTTTTCAAATTGTCATTCCAAGTTTGTTGAGATTTTGATAATAATCAATTTATCTATACGCTCTGAGTATTATTGAATTATTTTGTTTTCTATTTGTAATAAAAGATCCTTTCGATGGATACCTTAATGTTGGATATAAACGTAGAATGTAGTAGATTGATGAATATAACATCACTCAATTACTTCAGACAATACAAAATCAATTCATTTGCCTTTGTTCGAATGATAAAATTTAATAATAAACAAAACAGTAACATTAACAAAAGAAAACTATCTAAATCTATCCATGTATAGTATATTCTGTGTGTCCTTCAATATTTTTCTCTGCAATGACATAATCTTCATTTGTTATCCATTCTGATAATACAACCAATATATACACTTCTATATAAATGCATAAACATAGTTGTTTTTCTAGGTTCTCGAGGCTGAAGCAAGCCACACGAAAGGACATAACCAACGACGACGTCAACGACAACGACAACGACAACAAAACGACGATAACGACCAAAACGTTGACAAACTATTACGTAAGGATAATGGCACAATCGGGCTCTCATTCAGTAGTGGAGTGAGTCAAAGCAACAATGACTATGCTCTGCTTTCAGTCTTTTAATTGTCCTCTATGTTCTTGGAAACAACAGCATTGGATATACAAAACAAACTCTCATAACAAAAGGATAATAATTAATTAACCGAGTCAGAGGAGCTACCTTTTGCCCAATAAATTGTCTCATTGTCGGAAAAAGGACTTTATTTTTTTTGGTATTCTTTAAATGCTTTTGCTGGAATAGAATTGCAGGCAAAAAAAAGAAGAGAATACAAAGAATTAGGCCAACCAAAAACAACAATAACAACAAAAAAAAAAAAACATTATTCGTCCTTCGTGTCCTTATTTGGCTTGTTTCACATCAACATAGCGCATAGTAAATCGATCAATTGTACTACTGTCGGCTTGGGTTTGAAGAGTTATCATGAGGCTTGACAGTTGGCAGCAGGTAGGCATTTGGCCCTCGGTATTTCTAATGTGTATAGGATGATGGTCATCATCCTGAATGAAGCCTTGACAAATAGCTTTGGAAGTAATTTTGGGAGTTTTTAAATAATTCACAATGTTAGTATACTCGTACCTACCCAGCATCGCAGAGTTGTCATTGTCCTAGATCTCTGCAAAATTCCAAACCAAAAACCCATTTGGGAGTCTCTTTTGTGTGTTGCCTTTGTTTCGTTTTGTCTGTGTTTTTCTTCACAAAAGGATACAATGATGTGGGGACGCCAATTCAATTCTCATTGCAAAATGAACTAAAAGCAAACAGTTTACTAATTATGTTTACCTTTTTACTTATGCTGATGCTTGGAGTAAAGGAATTTTCGAATGCTGATGATGATGATGGTGATGCTGATGATCCTTTTTGCCATCAAAGTATGTATATAGAAGAGGCTTTGTTAAGCTGGATTTAAGGCCTTTTTTTGTCTTCTTCTTTCTTTCTCTAACTCTTGAATTATTATTGTTTTCGAATGGATCCTTTTTGGGATTCTTATTAAGTGAATGTACAAGTATTTTTTTTTTTTTTTTGATTTAAATTATTAAATCGGATTTTGGGTTCAAGGAGTAGGTAAATCTTTTGTGTGATGTTAACAATAGTTGGTTTTGCTTTAGGTCACTGGTGAGGGTGATGATGATGAATACACTTACCGTACTTAATAATTCTGGGGGAGAGTAAATATTTTTACAAATACTTTTAAAATGCAATTAATCTAGGATTTGTCAAAACTGAGAAAAGTGACTCAGATCAATAGAGTCGTATGTCCTTTGTGTTTTGGATGATCGATTGATGGGTTTAACTCCTTTGATAATATGTCATTTGGGATTTGACCTACCACCGCAAAATGGACTGTCAAAGGGCTTGGTATTATAATAATTAAACAATATTTTGATTTGTCATTGCAGCTGATAGAAATGTTTGAATTAAAAGGAAGTTAGGTTGTAGATTTTGGAACTTTATTCATTTATATTTATAAATAGATGGTAGTTCCAAGCAACCTCCAACCAAATTGACCACTTTGCGATCAGCCGACGTTTTAGAAGTAGTCTCCTGGACGTCAGGGACAGAAGAGGGGCAGTCATGGGATTGGCCCGGGACCACCATCTGATGGTAGCTCTCGTAAGATTACGCACAGCTGCAGTTCGGAGATCCCAAGCAAACACTCGATTGCCCAGGTTTAATACCGACAGACTAAAGGACCCCGTAGTTTGCCAATAAACTAGGGGACCATCTTTCCCAAGGACTGAGAACAATCAGCAGCAGTGAACCTACCTCCATCGAAGACGAATGGTGTGCTATGAAAAATGTGTTTATAACCGGTGGTGAAAGAATAGTCCGTCGGGCACTAGGAAGAAATAGTGCTTGGCTATCCGCAGAAACCTGGGAAAAGATCGACGAAAGAAAACAACTTCGAGCTCGTATCGCAAGTACTCAAGCAGAGAAACGAGCTAGAGTCAACGTATCGCATGAAGATGAGAAAAGTTTACCGTAGCGTAACTACATCAACGCATTAGCTGAAGAAGCAAATCGGTGTGACAGTAGAACTGTTTAAAGAATCACCAAGGAGCTTACTAGAGTACAAAGCTCAAAACAACAACTGATGAACGATGTAGATGGTTCCCTGCTCCATGCGGATGAGGACCAGCTCAGAAGATGGAAGGAACACTTCGCTTCGGTATTAAACCGCCAGCGATACGCATCCAAAACCTGGTGACCCGTCCGAAGCAACAAATGCCCGAATTTGCACTACACCCCCCAGTAGAGAAGAGATCATTGCCGCAATTAAATCCCTGAAGAACAACAAGGCGGTAGGACTAGACGGCATTCCTGCAGAGCTCTTACAAGCAGCGTTAACGACATCAAGTGAACTACTGCATCCACTCAAAACGACAGCCTGGAACTCTGAGTGCTTCCCAGAGAAGTGGAAAAAGGGAATGATCGTCAAGCTCCCGTAGAAAGGAGATTTGATGCAGTGTGAAAACTGGAGAGGGATTTGCGTTCTGCCTGCGGTTGCCAAGATAGCAGCAAAAATTGTATTAGAGCGAATAAAGGAACATCTAGAAGACACACTTGACGCCGAAGAAGCAGGTTTCCGCACTGGTTCATCCTGTGTTGACCACATTAACACCTTGCGGATCATTATTGAACAGTGCGTCGAATATCGATCACGACTTCACTTGCTGTTCATTGATTTTGAAAAAGCGTTTGATAGTGGCAACAGAGAATTTATTTGGATTGCCTTACGCAGGAGAGACATTCCAAATAAGTTAGTTGCTGTTATTAAAGCAACCTACGATGGATTCAAATGTCATGTTTTACATAGAGGAAGGATGAATTTGAAGTCCAATGTGGAGTCAGACAGGGTTGCATACTGTTGCCAATATTTTTCCTGTTAGTGATAAGTGATGTGTTACGTGCAGCCCTGTTAAACGGAAATGGTGGAATTCAATGGAGTCTGACATCCCAACTAAAACATCTGGACTACGTAGCCGACGTATGCTTACTCTCACATTGGATCATGGATCTCCATCAAATGTCAACCAGGGTGAAGGGAGAAGCAGAAATCGTAGCGCTTAAAATTAACATGGCAAGAACAACAGTCTCGGAAGTAACTCATCCGTTCAATCAAATCAATAGATAGAGAAAGTAGAAGACTTTCCATATCTTGGAAGTTTTGTCTCAACCAAAGGCGGAACCTAACAAGACCTCGACAGCCGTATTAAAAAGGCAAAGGCTGCTTTCGGAATGCTATCCAAAATATGGAGAAATAACGCTATAAGCTTAAAGACCAAGCTGAGACTGTTCAGTTCCAATGTTGAATCCATGATTCTGTATGGGTGCACCACTTGGAAAATCTTAGCTGTCACAAGTAAGCTGCAGTCGTTCGGGAATAGGTGTCTACGAAACATCTTATCGGGTCGGCCGAGAAGCACATGGCGCAGGACAGTCGAAAGTGAATCTGCACAGTTGGGGAAGAGTTGGAAAAAACTACGTTATATTTCCAGAAACCGTACACGATGGCGCGTAGGAGTAGTGGAGGCCCTATGCTTCTTAAGGGGATCACCACGGGCTCTTCAAGATCTGAGGACCTAAGTAAGTAAGGAAGTAAGACAATCCGACTACCATGACGAAAGTTATGGCACTCGTTAGAAGAAGTTTAACTATTTGTACTGAAATTTAATTTATATGTCCGCAGCCTGGTACTTTCAATAAGCTCTAGCTTGGAATCTAAGCTTGTTCAAAACCCGACTTTGGCAGAACATGGACATACAAACAGACACACGCGTCGACGGATTACCTTTTTCATCCAACATCAGTATTTTTGGATAGGTCAGCTAAACACATCAAGTTAAACAGCCTTCACTGGTGAATAATCGCTGGTTGATGGCATTAGTTGCGGTTTTTTGTGGTTACTCCTACCTTATAGCAGTGACTACCTCAATTCGCATTATTACAATCATTGTTATTGATGATGTCGATGTTGTACAAAAAAAAAAAATATTACATATGAACCACTTTCCGTTAGTGACCTTTTTCCTATAAAATTGCAATTCTATCACAAATAGTAGGAACCTACTTTTCAAGCACGTCTAGCTCATCAGCTTTCTGGTTAAAGATTGATCTGTGATCTCTATCCGACACATTTTCAACAACATTTTTCTTTGTTACAAAATGGTTAGATATTGTCATCGAACACTAATTTTTAAGAGAACAATAATGAAGTGCGAATCAGTGCCTAAACAAATTACCCACTTAAATAATTTTTAAATGTTTTTTTTGATCAATTCTTTTGCATGTTTAAAATTGAAGCGAATTATTATTGTTGTGAAACAATATAATTACCCTTCGTTCTACAATAGCTGATTGGTATAAATACCATTGAGATATTGGTTTCAGCTATCAGTATAGTTGTTGAATTGGATTTACCATAATAAACATGAAATTCTTCCTTGTTGTGATTTTTGCTGCGATCTGTGGCTCAGCTATGGTAAGAAAACTTTTTTTTAAAAATTATAACTTATAAAGGTTCTCACATGGATTCTTGTTTTGGAAAGTGTGGGCCAGCTGAATGGGAGGCAAACTCAATGCAATGTTGTACAAAACATAACGTAAAAATGGATGATATAAAAGATGTATTCCATGGCAAAATGAAAGAAGCTGATATGACCAACGACATGAAGTGTTTCTTTTTGTGTATGGCCGAAAAGGATAATTTAATCAAAGATGGCGCATTCCAGCCACAAGCTTTTGCCGAACATATGTCGTCATCCGGTGCTCCCGATAAGGAAGCAATAATAGCCAAAGTAACAGCTGATTGTAATGTAAAGGGAAAAGATGATTGCGATACTGCTTATATGGTGGCCATGTGTATTAAAAAAAATAAGCCACATAAGATGTAAAAGTGTAAATAATAAAAGTATTAAAAAACAAATATATAATAAATAATATGAATACCTAAAACAATATGGCATTATATTTCTGTTTTTCTTAATTTCATTTTTCAAAATTTTCAAAAAAAAATTTAAAAAATGTAAATTTTCTACTTCCTTGAAGAAATACCTTTCATTTGACTATTTTTGGTTTATCAATTCGATTTTAAAATTGTTTTTTCGCCGCCTTCTAGTAAGTTTTTAAATACAAAAATGAAAAAGAAGACCACCAAAAACACCCAAATTAAGTTTTATGTATTTTTTTGAACATCAAATAGATTTTTATGATAAGTAATTTTCGGCAGCTAAGCAAAAAAAATAGTTAATATTCTATTTTCCTGCAGAAATACCTTTCTTTAACTATAATATCGTGTGTTTTTTTTTTGTTGGGTTTTCTTAAAATAGATACTAATTTTTGAAAATAGCGTTTTTTGGCCGCCAAATTGTCGACTTTCAAAATAAAAACTGACATTTTTTGAACCTATACACTCAGAGAAATAATATTTTAGTTTTCGTTTGTGGCTAATGTCATTTGAATTGAATGAAAATCATTTGCTGGAAAGTTAATACAATTCCCGCATAAGTTTTTTTGTTTGTAGCAACTCTATTACATTATTTGATCCAAATTATTATTCTATTACAACAAAATTACATAATGCGAAACAATACATTCGTGTGGAGTTCATTTTTTATGAACTGATTGCAGCAAACGAAAACGCTTCTCACATCTAAACACTTTTTCGTTTACTAGAAAATTCTATTGTTTGCAGCAAACAAATTAATAGTTTGCATACAAACCTCTCCAGAAAGTAGTTTGTTTGCAAAAAACTTCACTTGTGGTGTAAATAATTCAATTCATTTACAACAAATGACTGCTGGAAACAAATTTCCTTAATAATTTAGTTCGTGGCTCAATGGCAACAAACTTGGTTCGCAATCGTGAAGTCGCATATGCAATCCACGGTGTTACGCTGAACTTTTTTTTTATTTAGTCGTTCTGATAAATTGTTTGACCAAAACGAATTGAAGAGTTTGCTGCAAACGAAAGAAATTGAAAAATTACTGTTCAACAAACGAAAAGTTGTTTGACGCAAGCGATTCGTTCTCTCAATTTTCTTATATGCACTCTAGCCAATCGTCGGAATGACAAGATACTCGTTTAGTTTTTTTTTTTAATCGCTTGCAAAAAGTGTTAAACCCAAACGAATTTACCAATTCGTTACAAACGAAGCCGAAAAATTATCAAGCAAACGAAAAAGTCGTTTGGGAATTTTTTTCGTTTGCTGCAATCTATTTGTTCTCTCAGTGCACAAACCCATATTGCGTTATTCCAAATATTGACAAATTTGGTCACTTTTTTGGTCCGAATGTCGATTTTGAGTAGGTATGTCGATATGGAAGGTGCCACCAACATATGGTGGCAAAAACAATGTTTTTTTTAGCAAATCCTTTCGTTTCAGCTCTAAATACACGCCGTCCGGCGGCACGGCGTCATTGTGGAACATGCTCGGCTCGTCATGTTAAACTCAAAATGTTAAACACAGATAGTATGAAGCTTTATTTCACTTATACACATAATCTCAAGCCCATTATCAACTTGTAGCCTTTTAATGAACAATAACAATTAAAATAGCTTGCCAAATGAAAGACCGCTTTCATTCAGCTATTATATGCTCCTGCTGCGGTCATGTTGTGGTGCTTCCTTACACACACACACACGATTTATCGTTTGTTTTTAAAACAGCTCAAGCCCGTTCAAACATTACTTCATATATGATTTTAACAACATGTAACGTCAATGGAATAACATGATTACCCTTAATTCAATGTCAACACTAATAGTAGGTACTGAGTTCCGACACCTTTTTGCATGTGACAACCTCTGTGCTGCGCACAAAATAGTTTATGTAAAAACAAAAATAAAAAAAAAATTGCCTCGGGCTACCAATCCCAGTTCCACAACTCTATGACTTGCAAGCTCCAACACACCACAATCTCTATATTGACCAGTTCCGCTCGCTGTTCCTGCAGTTGTTGTACCTATACAGGAATTGTATTAAACTATCCGAACACTAGGTGGAAGGTATACGTTTGGCATAGGAGCCCCCTCTTTTTGTTAATTTCATGGCATGCCATCAACTGTCATTATTCCCTAACCATGTGCAAAATCGCAATGTAATTATTTTCAATCAAAAACTAAGTGCGTGTAATTACATGTCAGTGGGCAATAATCGATTAACATAACGCGCGTTCGCTTGCTTTGAAATGTTGGCCCTAGCTACCGGTTTTGAATTTTAATCATGACCATAATACGAGAGAAGAGCCAGCAATGGGGGTATTATAGCTCCTAATGTTGGAATGGAGGAGGCTTTTAATATGTTATAACATACAAAACAGAGGGTATAATAGTTTTGTTCTACCTCATTCATAGAAGTGGTGTGGGAGTGGTTGCAGTTTCAAATATTGGTTAAAACATTGTGGTTTAAATTTGATGTAGCCGTAAACCTTTGTTAACAAAGGTTCTTTATGGGTTTTTATTATGCTCCGAGGTAGGTTTAGGTATGTGCAAATATTTTAGCAAAATAAATGACTGGAATTTATATGAAGGGAAATACCTTTAAATTGTGCGTTTCCATCAAACGTTATGGCATAGGTGGAGAATCCCAGAAATGTTAATTGTTTTTACTTTTTTTTTTTTTTTTATTAAAGAAAGAAACCAAATAATATTTAAAAAGGTGTTTACCAAGACTACAGAACATTGATATGGTATCGATTGTCATTTTGGTATTGAAGTAATTGAGGAAGAATACAAGAAAAGCTCTACTGATAAGTTAAGTAAAAAGGTGAACCCGAGAAAAAATATTTCGGGCAAGGAATAAGGTATTCTTCTTTTTGTTAACTTTATCGTTATTTACTTACTTACTTACTTACTTAAGGTGGCGCTTACAATCCAGAATGGATTACGGCCTCAACCAACATGCCTCTCCAGCCATCTCAGTGCTTAGCTAGCCGTCTTCAGTTACGCACGCCAAGTTGGTTGAGATCGTTCTCCACTTGGGTGCGCCACCTGTTACGCTGTCTCCCTCTGCTGCGTACACCATCAGGGTTGGATTCGAAGACTCGTCGGACTGGTGCGTTGATGCCCATACGCTCCACGTAACCCAGCCATCTCAGCCGCTGAATTTTCAGCTTCTTGACTAGGTCAAAGTCGCTGTACAGCCCGTAAAGCTTGTCGTTGAATCTTCTTCTCCAAACTCCTTCGATACACACAGGAACAAAAATCACTCGAAGAATCTTTCTCTCGAAGCAACCAAGAAAATTTATATCCGAATCTTTTAACGCCCATGCTTCTTCCCCATACAGCAGGACTGGGACTTGTAAAGCGTTTCCTTGGTTCTATGAGATAGGGCCTTACTACTTAAATGCCTTTTCAGCCCGAAGAAACAGCGATTGGCAAGAGTAATTCTCAGTTTGGTCTCTTTACTGATGTCGTTGTTTGAGTTCATAGTGGATCCCAGGTAGACAAAGTGTTTTGGCCGAGTCGTCGATGTTGTGTTTCCCTTCTCGTTGATAGCATATACTTCGTTTTGTCTTCATTAACAGCCAATCCCATTTGTGCCGCCTCCAATTCAATACTGGCGCATGCACCAAACCACACATCGCTTTAAGCAAGTAGTTGAACGGACTTTTAAAAAAATTGTACCAGTTTTGTTGACTTGTGATCTGCGTATACAACAGCTTCCAGAACGATGTTAAATAGGTTGCATGATAACGCGTCGCCTTGCCTTAGACCTTTCTCAATATCAAACGGTTCAGAATTGTTCTTACCGACTTTGACGGAGCAGCGAGATTTCTCCATTGTCATTCTGCACAAGCGGACGAGTTTGGCATTGATGCCGAGATATGACATGGCTCTGTATAACTCGTCTCTATTCACGCTATCATACGCGACTTTAAAATCGATGAAGATGTGGTGTGTATCGATCTGGAATTCCCGATTTTTCCAAAATCTGTTGGAGTGCGAACATTTGATCGATTGTTGACTTACCTGGCCTTAAACCACACTGATGGGGGCTAATCAGATCATTGACAAGAGGTTTCAGGCGATCACACAGCCACGTTTAGGAGGCTAATTCCTCTGTAGTTGGTACATATCAGAGGGTCTCTTTTTTTGTAGATGGGGCACACTATGACAAAGTTCCATTCATCGGGCATGCTTTCATCCAACCAGATCTTACAGATGAGTTGCTGCATACTCCCTACTAACCCATCTCCTGCTGCTTTGAACAGTTCAGCTGGTAAGCCATCCGCCCCAGCAGTCTTATACGACTTAAGCTTAGCAATCTCTACTTCATCTAGGTCAGGTGTACGGAATTGTTGGCCATTGTCGTCCAAATTGAATAGAATAACAGCGGAATGTTGGCTATCTTCACCGTTCAGGAGTTTTGAAATATGTTCCTTCCAGATCCTCAGCACTGACTGTGTGTCTACTACCATATTCCCCCTCTTATTTCGGCAGGCTTCTGTTCTAGTCTTGTAGCCTTGGGTAGATCTTCTTACCATTTGGTAGAATTTACCAACATCCCCTCTGCCGGTACAATCCTCAATAGACTCAACCGCCCACTTCTCGTGATCTCTCTTTTTCTTCCTGAGAAGTCGATGGCCCTCAATTCTTTTTTGCCCGTAGAGCTCTCGGGCTGCTCTCTCAGTGGCTCTTGTTTGAGAGAGGGGGGGGGGGAGGGGAATTTGTCTTCGCATCATTTTAATTTTTGGGGATTTTCTCTTTGGGATTATGGGTTTTGGTCATACATCACTAACCCTATCAGTCCGTAAGAACTATAGTGGCCTAACTGATTTTTGTAAACATTCATTTTGGATGTTAAACTGTTATGTGATATTGTTTTTTACAAAGACTAAACTATGAACATTGTTAACTTCAAAGTTATCAGTCTCTATAACCAAATTACAATCACATCATATGGTCAAATCTTCATCCATCCTTAAAAACAATAACAACAACAACTGGTGTCCATCACCACCACATCACTTTAGTTTGTCTTTCTCCTTCAATTGCGAGAGATTATTTTTATATTTTTATACTTTTTCTTGTTATTTTCGTTCCCAATAAGGTGAAGAAAATGATTCTCACGTAGATGGACGTGACGTTGATTTGATTGAGCGTTAATTATTTTTTTTGTTTTTTTTTCTTCTCTTCTTATGGATCTTTCAGTTGTATCTAAAAACCTTCAGTCTGGCGAAAAACAAAACAAAACGAAAAAAAAGAAGAGAATAACGCCTTCCTCTGATGGTAACACGTTGTCCCATTTGACGTACACATATTCTATACTCTACGGAGCGGAGTGTCCAGTCCATGCGTTTACATCACGCAGAGGTACTTCATCATTTTTATTCCTCCTACCCCTCCTCCATCACAGCTCCTTATCAAACTATGTTCTATCAGAAAACATTGTGGGCAGGGGAAATATAACATCAGAGTAACAAGACGGGAGGTAAGATTGTGAGCGGAATACCCATCATCACGTCGCGTCGTCGGTCGTTGCGTGGAGTTCATTTTTATCAGATTTTGATTTGGGGCTATAACCAGCCTTCTTACTTCTTCTCTGCTGTCTGCTTCGAATTCGACAATGATGTGGTCGCTGATGGTCGTTGTGGTCGACGTTGTCCCTATCCTACAGGTGTGGATGGATCTGATGGATGAGGAATGGAGAAATAAGTGGGGTGCACTGAGAGCCTGATACCAACTTCTCTCTTGACTATACTCACTATGGATACCGTCATCAGCACCAGCAGCATTCAGTTACCAGAAATCCTGGTAAAATCAAAACTTCACTATGACCATGATTATGATGGACTCTCACTCACTCACTCAACTCAACTCCGTATACCTACTCACAAAGTTCCACAAATGAAATAAGGAAGTCTATATAAGGACTACGTGAGGATACTTTTGAAGGACACCCAAATGAGGTGTAATTGGTTAATGGATGCCAGGGAAAATTGTTATGAACTTGTGTCGTAGTCGTCGAGATGTTGCAGAGAAAATGAGAAAATGTAAGTTTGATATGAATTTCCATGGAAGAAGTTTAAGGTTCGAACGGATATTGGTCGACACGTAATTAAAAGACATTTATGGACCTTTGTGACCATCAATATGCTGTTTTGAATCAAATTCTGAAGCTATTAGTCAAAAACAGATCTTTTCAAAACCAAATTTCTGTAAAGCACTGATATCTAGAAGCCTATGCTCTTTGCTGGTAGGATAGTCATAGAAAATAGGCTTTTAATAGACTTCAGATAGCCTTAGTGTGGATGTTTAAACTTTTGTTCACTGGATTAGAAAGCACAAATTCGAATCACCAACGAATTCCTTAACAATATCGAAATAGAGTTCCTACCTTTGATGAACGTGGAATGAGCCATTTTTTTTCTATTATTAAAACAGGAAAACTTCTGAATAAACGATTTTATTTTTCAAACAAAGCTAAAACATTGGCATATGTATGTTCTATATGCGAAAGTAACTTATGCGTTAGCTTGAACCCAAGACCTGAGAGCAGCAACATCAGAGTAGACGCCTGGATAGTTGGACTGAGCACAACCGTATCCCCAAGAAACGACACCAACTTGAACACCGTTGGCAACCAATGGGCCACCAGAATCTCCTTGGCACGAGTCCTTACCGGGAGCAGCAGCACAGATCATGGTCTCCCTAATTTGACTGGATCCGTATGAGTACGAGCCGGAACCACATTGTGACCGGCTGACAATCTTGACATTGACTTGTTGAAGAGTTGCGGGAAGACTAGATGCACCAGATGAGCGGGTTCCCCATCCAGTGACAACAGCGCTAGTTCCATGAGCTGGGGCAGAAGTAGCCAAGGGAATGGTCCTTACGTTTGAGTTGAGAGATACAGTAGAGCTAAGATGGATGATAGCAATATCGTTGACCATTGTCCTGGAATTGTAGTTGGGGTGGTTTTTGAATGAAGCAACTCCAACAAGGGCTCCACCATTATTCCATTGGGTTGCACCAACGCGAACCTTGAGCGAGCTAGCAGCAACGTTTTGCAAACAATGAGCAGCAGTGACGACAACACGGTTGCTGTACAAGCTGCCACCGCAGGAGTGGGAACCACTTCTTTGGAGAGAGATCTGGTATGGGTACTTGGAGATGGATGCATCTGAACCGCCAACAATACGACCGTCCAATTGTGGTAGATCTACCAAACCATCAGGAATTGATTCAATTCCATCGGGAATTTGAACATCCTCTTCGGGAATTGCAGCTCCAAGAGCACAAGCAATCACTGATACCAAAACTACGAACTTGAACATTTTGTGTTTACTGATATTGATCTGCTGTGCGAATGGGTATTTTATAGTAAACTTTCAAGTACATTTTGGTTCCGCATGTCGTAAGTGTGCCACTTCAGTTAGACTAATCTCTTGTCACTTGGATAAGAAGGGCTTTGGTTTTTCAAAGACTAGAAATGCATGGAAGATATGACTATCTTATCAGGTATTTTGTATGCACTGATTTAAAAAGTGCACTTGAATTGTCAGCATTCGACATTTAGTAGAACTTATTGTTTTATTAAGCGTGTGTTCCAAGTGGATAGTGGAATTTAGATCTTCTACCTAGACATTTAAGCAAATATTAAGTACATGTACTTGGGTAATTTTCAAGAAATTGTACTTTCCACACTCGTGATTGTGCAGTATTAGAAATTTTATTGTTTAAGTTGAAAATAATCAAATCATTTGATTGACAATTTTGATCAAAAAAGTAGATAAAACCAATTACTGGTCATTCAATGAGAAAAGTCTTTATTAGAAGCTGCACTAAAGCTGCATTAAATCATCTCAATAAATCTATGGAAAAAGCATACATACTTCCCAGCTAAGCTATTGATTGTAAGATTTTTACCACCATATGCAAAAGATTTTAAAGAAGATGCACCACTAGCACCAACTAACAAACTTTTTCGAAACTATACTTATAGCCAGGTTACATATTTGGTAAGGAAAAGCCACCATCTGCATTCGAAGAATAATTCCATTAATACTTTCCAGGACCCCTATCTGACCTTGAACTTTTAAATGAGTTCTAGCTTTTATGTTTTCTCAAAGAAATCTATAGCAGTTTTAAAAGAATCTTATGTTATTGACTGATCAATATTTGCTTCTTCATTTCAATTTTAGACCATGGATGGTTGTTCTACAGACAGCGGCGAAGCCAGGGGAGGGATTTGGAGGTGGTCCGCTCAAGGTGTCACCCGTTTTGGGTTGTTTGTTCGTCTTCTAGGCTTTACATTGAAGAAAAAAGCATTTAAATTATAGATGATGCAACAGATCTAGTTGTGAAAAATCGAAGAACTATGAATTTTCAATAGAAAGATTAATGAAGCGTTAAAAAACCAATGACTGATGAGTTGGCAACAGGTGCAATAATGGCTGATATTTTTGAGTGCCTTGGCCAAACTCCGAACTATGTAAACCGGAGTCTGTTTAAACCAGTTTCGACTGCAACTTTTCGAAAACGCAAATGTAGTAGCATTTGAAGAAAAAAATAATTTTCTTGTCCGAGCCGTTTTTTTAAATAGACTCGATGCTGCATTGATAAATGTATGTAAATCCATTGCATTTGGAAACAATATGCGAAAGATAATCACCGATATCACAACTAAAATTCCGAACGTTAATATTAGATTCCTTGTTGAGGTTGGTATCAATTGTTCAACGTGTGCTTCAAAGGGAAAGGGAACCCCAATGAAGTAGTTCACTTCGATAACGTAAAGCACACGGATTTTATCCCTATTAGACCCAAAATAGACAGTGTTTGAAATTTCACGTTTCTAATTCAACTGGAACAAGTAGTCGCCTGAAATGGGTTAAGGGGTGATGTTTGTGCAGGCAAATACTTTGCTTTTAGACAAAGACATAGAAGCATTGGTATCAGCTGTTCCGAAATGTTTTTTTTATGAAATCCACTCTGCATCAAACGTATTTAAAATAAAGTTCAGTTAAAAAAAAAAGTTTATTAAAAAAAGTACGTATACGCCATAGTGAACGTTTTTACATAAACAAAATGATATGGTCTTGTCTTAGTCCAAAACTTAGCTATATTAAGTGGTAATGACTTGAAATTTTGCATACATTTGTGGAGTTTATCGTATTTATTTAAACCGAGTTGATTTTTACCGTATCCTGCTCCAAAAAAATAATAATATTAAAATTAGTACAAAAGGTAAGTTTGAAGCCGAGCTGACTGATGCAAAATTGCAAACACGTGAAAAACTTTAAAAACTAACGGATAATTTCATTTCTTTGAACAAAATATTGTATTTAAACAGACTAATGTCTAGTTAGGAACAATTTACTAGAAATTGGTGATATTCTTTCCCTATTTCTTCCATTAGCTTAGTAATTTGAAAGTTTCAGCTTACTAATGTCCCGGCGTACAAGCTCCCATTCATTTTATACACGAAGCAGGTTAAAAGATTCGATAAGCCACCCCAAGAAAATGAAGATTATTCTCTTCTAAGAAGTTTCCTACCAGCCGTCTGTAATTTTATGAGTCATTATCGTATTGTAAAAAACTGCTTTCAGGGCATATGGTTTCTGAAATATTCCTCCAAAAACTGAGCAATAATCTGGGTTCTTACTCGAATAACTGAAGCAAATTGTTGACGGGTTAGTGAAGAATTAAAAAATTCTTAATACCAATTTGATTCCATCAATATTTGGAATTGCTTGCTCCAAAGTCTTATCGATCCTCCTTCATGTTTAACTGTTTTGCAGAAGGTTGTACCTTTGTCCCGCGAAGTTTTTCCCATATCAAACTAAGCCTGGTAATAAATTTGGAGTAGGGTACGCAACGCATTTTAAAATATTGCCTAAGTCGCTGCAGTGATTTACTTTTCAAACTTGGTGTTTAAGAGTATTTGGTGATTCCTTAGAGGAGAAATTGAATCTTTTTTTAGGACCAAAGTTTGCTGTTTGCAGAAATAAGGTCCACGATCAGGTCTAATTTTCTTAGAAACCGAGAGTTCGGCAAGCTATTCTGCTGCGTCAGGTTCTACCTCTTAAAAATAATTTATCAATATCACATCATCCAAAAAACTGGGTTTATTGTCACAATTCACAAAAAACAATATGTTTGTAAGTAATCACTCAGTCTCCTACTTTAGCCAGTCTTTAGCAAATCAAGGGAATGCGTATTTGGAACATTTTATTTTTTTTCTAAGAAAAAGGTGAAAGTTCTTGCAAAATGATTATCAGAATCCAGAACCTAGCACCAATGTCCAAACTAAACCTATACTCGTCTACTCCCTTTTTACAAACTATTAGACCTAACTCATCAATCAAATCTTTCTTTTGAAAATTTTACAAAAGAAAAACGAGAAGCTTTCGGCGATAACAATCATAAACGAAACAATCATTAGCCTCTGTATAATATGCCTCGATGATGAAAGAACCTTTATGGACTCTAAAGAAATAAAAAAAAAAAGAAAAAGACTCAAATAGATTTAAGCAATCAATTAAATGTGGAACGTTCCAACAAACCGCACCATACCTACACGAAAACATGAATATAAACCCTTTTTTTTGAACAATTTGGATCTTAAATCAAATTTGATTACTCTATAACTACCATAGGCATAATTTTTTTTTTTTTTTGATTTTTTTTTGTGGTAATATCTTAACAGTTAAAATCTTGAAATGAAAGAAAAAAAGGTTTTGTATTCTTAGGGTTTTTTTGTTGTTGTATTTCTTCATTTTTTGATTAATGACATCTCCATAGATCACTTTACCGCACATTTGAGGTAATTGAATATTCCAAGCGTATCGCACGCAATTGAAAATCTGACTCTACATTTCTCACGATCGCTTCTTTCTCTGTATGCCCACTTATGACACCGGTGCATCCATAGGTGGGTACAATTTTCAAAATTTAGATCAACAACGGGCTGGTAATGTTTTCAAATCACGTTTAAGATTTGTATAAATTTTTGAAAAACAAAAAAACACCCCCTCTCATTATTATGATGATATAAAAATTGTTTTCTGAGGAAAAACAGGAGGTAGCTTGTGAATTTTGTTTCACACTCAACCAAGCTTAAGGATAGGAATATCTGATTTTTAACCATCCGATGTGCCACTTTAATAAGAAAGCTGAAAGCGAATTAATTTTTAAATTAGCGATTACAATCGCATAACTTGCAGTCATGAGATGCGCTATCATATGGATGGCCAAAGGCAGGAAAATCAGCGCCAGGCGTTAACTTTATTATAAGGTGAAGAAAAAACAGTGCAAAGCAAGTAAAGCAAAAGTAAAATAAATAAAATATGATGCGAGTAGGTACTTCTGACGGGGCGCAGGTTTTGGTTCTGTAAACTGTGATATTGTTTAAAGATTATATAAATTTTATAAAAATAAATTTTTTTATAAGAAATCAAAAACAAGACATTAAATTTATTAGATACTAAAATGACTTGAACAACTTTTTAAAAGTCTTTTGACCACCAAACTAGGTATGATAATTGATTTCATTAAGAAAAAAAGTTTTGAATGTCTTAGAGCCGTTTTAAAAAGAAGCCTTGTTTCACAAAAAAAAGTAGTTGTTATGCCATTTTCAAGAAAATATTAATGAAATCAGAATTAAAAAAAAAAAAATACGAACACGTTTCGAAAAATCTATTTAAAAATAAAATTTAAACTTCTTTTAAAAATCCCAAAAAAATTTTTTGAAAATTTTGATATGAGATAGTTTTAAAATTGCTAATAACCTTTTGTTTTTTAAAATTTTTCATCGAAATTCATTTTGTTGTTTACGAGAAAATCAGAAAAACGGAAAATGGGACTTTGGGAGGTTCCATTATTAGCCGATGAAAAAATATTTTTTTTATTTCAAAAGTACGTAAAATTTAATCAAAATCGTTGGAGTCGTTTTTGAAAAAAAAAACGTTTTTTTTCATTTTCGTCATATGGCAGATACCGTATATTTTGGTCCCAAAAAAAATACAATTTCCCCTCTAGGGACCTACTTACAACCCTTAACTACCAAGTTTAAAGAAAATCACTTCAGCGACTTAGGCTGCTGCCCACTTTTTTCGTATTTTTTACCATCATAATATAATTTTTGAATGTTATCTTGAGTTCAATTTTGTACGAATCCAAAACTTGCACTATAGTACCTATATACATATATAGACCGAGGAAATTATATAAAAAAGACCCCTGACCCGAACAAAATACTTTACAGCATAACTGAAAAGTCCCAAGATTTGTTGATGGATTTAAAAAAATTGGTGGATATATTTTGATATTCATTATAATCGAATATTAGAATTATAAAAAAAACCCACATGCATATTATTGGTCAAAGGGTACTTTTTCTTTAATAATACTGACTCTATATTTGATTTTTTAAGGTGTTAGCTATACCATGGGAAATACGGGGAAATTGCCATAAAAGAGATTTTTTAGTTTAAAATTGCCTCGTCCTGACTAAAAATGTCAAAGAAGTACAAATAAAATCAAAATGAAACGATTTGACACTTAAAATAACCGTCTCTTGCACAGATGCAAGAAATATTTCGCCCCATTTGATCTAGCTGTTTAGTACGGGTAAAATAGGTATTAAATAAAAAAAAAAGTTGTTACCCTCATGAAACTTGGCAAAAACTTTACATTTGCAATAAGATTGAACAATCAAAAGAGTCCATAAAAATAACTTGGGTTTAAAGGTATTTTTTGAGATAAAGAGAGACCAGGTGAAGGCTAAAAAAATAAATTGAAAAAATGGTCCTGCTGATTTTAAGGTATAATAATTTTATTGACTATTTAGATTCTTGTTTCCTAGTCCAAATGTAACATTTTTACCAGATACCAATTTGTAAGAGATGTTAAGCATAAATTCCGCATATTTCCCCCACCTCAAAAAAACACTCATTAATTTAAAACAATGTGATAGACTCAAAGGAAATTTTTATACTGATTTTTGTGAACGTACGATTTAAATTATTGGTTAATTGAGACTAAACACAGATTTGCATTACTCTTCAAAAAAAACACCCTTTCACCTAAAATATTTCTATGTACTCTTTACAATTTTGGTTCCAATAGCAATTGAAATATTTTTACCAATTTTCATCAGGGTAACATTTTTACTATAGTTTTTATCGCTACTTTTCCCGTTTCTCTTGAAGAGTTTACCATATTAAGGGTAGTCAAATCCCTTGAGTGAGCGCATTTTAAAAATAAAAACCAATATTGGTTAAAATTTTGTTTAACAATTTTGTAGTTGAAGTTGCAAAATATAAAAGTTATTTCCGACATAAAGTAAGCATTACCAATCAATTTTTTTAATTAATAAGCATGATTGGCATTTTACTTGTAACTCGACGCACGGTAGCTCGACTCCGTTTTGCTGTGTTTAAATCCGAAATTTCCATTTTTTTTTTAGGAAACCAATACTTGCCCTTATATTACAGAAGCAAGAAACTGAAATTTATCTCACATTCACCTTGACGTTAATTATTATGAATCTAATTACAGCCTCAACAGTCCGTCATTATTATTACAACGAGATGCGCGCACAAAATCCTTGTATACAATGGAAATTATATCAGGCGCAAACTCGAACGATGTTAACATTAATATCCAGGTGTAAGGAAAATCGTGGTAAACATCGTTATAATACCAAGCCCGCCCATTAAGATGATGTTGATGGTGGTTTTGGTTTGAGTGTTACCTCATTATATTGTTAGTTCAGAATAATTTTTATAAACATGAAACAGGAAGTAGGTACTTCATTTTTTTTCACTTTTCAGCAAAATGTTGCAATTTTGTATATTTTTTTTTTTTTTTAATATATTTAAGAAAATAAAATAAACTTAATACTTACCATGTAGAAATGGTTTCAGAGTGACCGCAATTAAAATTCGTTTTCTCAAGGAAATATGAGTATGAAGGGGATTGACGTTTTGCATGCACTTTTAAATTTTGTAGCATTGAATGGAGCTAGT
This sequence comes from Meliscaeva auricollis, assembly GCA_948107695.1. Taxonomy (NCBI): domain Eukaryota; kingdom Metazoa; phylum Arthropoda; class Insecta; order Diptera; family Syrphidae; genus Meliscaeva; species Meliscaeva auricollis. The sequence goes on along the minus strand of OX403619.1, from coordinate 25,439,807 downwards.
GGTGGCTGTGATTAACCTCCAAGCAGGCGGAACAGTCAAAGAGCATAGAAAACTTTACAATATGACCCGAGAAATTCATAAATCCTTTAAAAGTACCTCCTTTTTTTCTCGAAAAGTGCATCTCGTGTATCAATTTGGTCTCCAAGCCATAAATTGTAGCTTCGTAAATTATAAAATCCTATACGACCTCCAACTTGAACAAATAAAATGTGAAAACCCAGCAACCTTGGCAACACTGTCATTAAATATTATTTTTATTGACCTTTTCTACACAGAAAAAAACGTCAACTTGAAAAACAGCGAAATTGTCATATTTCATATTGACTACCAAAATAGTCAATTTGACAACTTTTTTTTGACAATCGCACCCGATATTTGACTACCAAAGTTGGCATATTGACTACCAAAAGCTGTCATATTGACTACCAAAGTTTTAATATTGACTACCAAAATTGTCATATTGACTACCAAAGTTGGCATATTGACTACCAAAAGTTGTCATATTGACTACCAAAATAGTCAATATTACAACTCTTTTATTTTCGTGTATGTATCTTTAAGTATAGGCTATCTGGTTAGTTCCAGGCAAATCAACAACTGATCAGATTTTTACCCTTAGGCAGGCGATGGAAAAATGTCTAGAATTTAACATCCAAACATACCATCTGATTATAGACTTTAAAGCCGCCAAACATAGCCAGGGTAGATCTTTAGAAAGCCATGAGAGAATTCGGCATCCCAAATAAAATGACACGACTATGTAGGTTGACCATGACCAACGTAACAAGCCAAGTTAAAATAGCCGGATTGGTATCCAGACCAATAAACATCTTTAATGGACTCCGACAAGGGGATGGTTTGGCCTGCCTCCTCTTCAACCTGGCGTTGGAGAAAGCAATCCGTGACTCTGGCACGGCAACAAGAGGGACCATCGTCAACAGGTCCAGCCAGATACTGGCTTACGCAGATGACATCGACATCATCGGAAGAACCGAACAAGCTGTACACGATTCCTTCATCCAGATCGAGCAGGCGGCACAAAATCTGGGGCTGCACATTAGTGAAGGTAAAACAAAGTACATGGTGGCGTCGAATGCGAGAAGAACAGTTGGTCAAACAATCAAGGTAGCGGAGCACGAATTTGAAGTGGTGCAATCCTTTAAATACCTTGGGTCAACAGTAGCAGCCGATAACAACATAGAAGAAGAAATACGCTGGCGGCTTCTCAAATCCAACACAGCCTACTACAGCCTGTCAAAGCTATTCAAATCCAGAAATCTAACCATAACTTCAAAACTGCTGCTGTACAGGACCATGGTCCTGCTAGTACTCATGTATGGATCCGAGACTTGGGTGCTTAGCAAAAGGCACTGTGACCTCTAAGCCGCGTTTGAGAGAAAAGTCTTACGGAGAATTGTTGGCCCCATATGTGAGGAAGGACGATTCCGGAGACGGTACAATCATGAGTTGTACGCAATTTACCTTGAAGCAGACATATTGACAAAAATTAAGCTCGGTAGACTCCGGTGGGCAGGGCACCTAGCTCGTATGAGCGAAGAGGAACCTGCTCGGAAAGTCTTTTGTGGTACATTCTATGGTAGACGGCAGCGTGATAGACCATGCTTGCGCTGGAGAGATGGCGTAGACCAGGACACCCGAAGCCTTGGGGTGCGCAACTGGATGGCGTCGGCTCGAGACCGGGATTGATGGAGAGACTTGTTGAAAGAGGCCAGGACCGGACCCCGGTTGTCGAGCCGATGATGATGATGATGATGTATCTGATTAGTTAGTCAAAATCTCGCTAACTCGTCCACTTTGATAATAAGATGAGTTTTTTTTCGGCAAGTGTTAGGAAATTAAATTTCCGCTGAAATTTCGCGTTAAAATTTGTATCAAATAAAGACAAATCGACATCATAGAGATATTGAAAAATAAAACTCTTTTTTTTAAAGTGGAATAAAATGTGACGCAACAATATGGAATATCTAGAAGGGCACCTCGAGATCGCCAAAGCTTTCCGGAAATATCTAACATTTATTTGACTTTAAAGGCAGTTCTTATTTTAAGCCATTATAGCTTAGTATTCAGTATTATTAACTTTTAATCCCTGATTTTCCCCTTTTTTGAGTTGCTTTTATTTGATTCACTTGAATGCATCAGCACACCAACGAATACAAAAGTCAAATCGAACTCATCCTTTTATGTTATTCCAATGCACGTTTGAAAACATTTCTTTGCGAAGACGACGATGTTCTCTAAGCAACAATATCGGTGATAACCCACGACAGCTAGAGTGTGACCCCTAGAAAACACACTCTGTACTGCATTGCATACGTTCTCAAGAAAAACATTCACACCATCTAGCCTATAGAATATGATTCGATACCACATCACCATCGGCTTTATTATTTGACTTGAGATAAGGGTACAATTATTGAGGCAGGCGTATGAGTAAAAATAAACTCTCATCCACAATAAATACCAAACCACACTTCCGGACATTAGAAATCACACTCAAAACACTCGCAGTTCTTTCCCCTGTGTCAAGAGTGTTGTCGTTGTTTTATAAGTAAACAGAAAACAACTTGTATCGATTTAATAAATCATAAATGCTGAGCGTCTAAATCATCACCATCGCGCTTTTTCATCATCCTCATCGTGCGTCGTCGTCGGCTATACATTATGGTATTGGCGATATAGGAATTATTACAACATTCTATCTGGTTTTTGCCCTCGAGGCAGAATTGCAAGAACCCTCTTCAATTTGTAAACGCGTCTGCATTGGCGTGACCTATCGTCCGTTTTGAATAAACAAATCAAAAACTGCGTTTGGCCAGTTAGCATCAAACATACCCTTATACTGATTGTTGTGTCTAGTCAATATTATAGTCAAGTCATTCGGTTTTTCTTTGCTCAAAGGCATTAATATTCCTATGCGCTATGTTGGGTATTGGGATAAATTTGACGTCTGTCATTCAGGTTTATATTTTATGTTTGCTTAAAAGCATGGAGGGCTGTTAGCAGTAGTATAGGTGAGTAAAATCAAGAATCGTAATCAACAAGGAGGACTCTCATCAATTTCATTTATGTATTTGCAATTTGTCCCTGAGTAATAATGTAGCTGACTGAAATGCTGTAAATCATGTTTTGCTAATATCATGGTCTAATTAGCAATATATTGCATACTTTCTGGCTACTGAATATCTACCATTTATAAGTAGAGTAGGTAAGGTACCTGCTGAATTTCTACCCTTTAAGGGATGGGTAATTAGTTCGTTACGGAAAAGCTGAACTGAAAATAGACAATTTTAAACACGAAACAGTGATTTCTGCGGTCATCGTAAACATGACTAATAAGTTCAAAGGGTACGGAATCAAATACTGTAACACTAAATATAAATGAACTTTAGCCTGTTAAGTTAAAGGCGGTATTACATTATCATAATACTTAGACTAGAACTAAGCTATATTCAGTGGTAATATCTTGAAATTTTAGCTATATATTGCATCATCCGGTTGCTTATTTGGATAACTATAGCACTTGTTGACGAGATTCATTAACAAATTCTTTTCACTAATTTGATGTCATCAATATTTTGAATTGCTTGCTTCACAGTCTTATTGATCCTACTTTATGTTTAACTGTTGCAAAACGTTGTACCTTTGTCCCGCAAAGTTTTAACATATCGAATGAAGCCTGGTAATAAAATTTCCGGTAACTGCATCACTTTTGTGTTATACCAGGTTCAAAATTCAAACCATGTCCGTTTGGCCCTTCCAAAACCAAAGGTTTTTACAATGCCAACAATAATCGCAATCGAAAACTTCGATAAATAATTTTGATAATATTTTAGACGGTATCTTTTTTTTTTTGCAGGAGGCTAGTCTTTAGGCTAGCAGGTGGTAAAACTGGAACCGAAGTGCCGTATACGAGTCTATAAATTTTAATCATGGTGAAGTATACACGATTGAGCAACAACGTCTGCAAATTATAAAAATTTTCTACCGAAATTCGGAGTCGGAGACCGCGACCTTAAGAGCGTTACTCTAATTTTCGGTCGTTATTCTAACACTGGTATACAGGCAATAACAAGTTTTGAGTCTTTATATTCGTTGTGTGATGTTGCCGTGCCAGTGAGCACATGGGTTGATCGAAGTGTCGAAAATATCGCTGCTGTTCAGACGTCCGTAGAAAACGATCCATAACAGTCAATTCTACGGGGTTCTCAAGAATTGGGCATCGCCCAGACCACATAATGACGAATTTGGCGTAAGGATGTTGGTTTACACCCATACAAGATCAAGTTGATTCAAGAATTGAAGCCGATGTATCATTTGCAGCGACGTACGTTCTCCGATTCGGCTCTGGAGAAGACGCTCCAAGATGATGAATTTCATCTCAAAATAATCTTCAGTGTTGAAGCTCATTTTTGGCGTAATGGGTTCGTCAATAAGCAAAATATGCGAGGTCTGGTGCAAATCCACATTTGTTTCATAAAACACCACTTCATCCACAAAAAATAACAGTTTGGTGTGGTTTGCATGCCGGCGGTGTTTTTGAACCATATTTTTTCTTCGACGATAACGTTTATCTTCAAAGTAGTAGAGTAATTCATTTAACCAAAAATAATAATGTTTATACCCCTTATCAATTCTATAGAGGAAGACCGTGCAAAATTCTAGTCAAATGAAGCTTTATTTTAAAGTTTTGAACGTAACGTTTTCAAAAATCCATAGAAAGAAAAAAAAAACGATTTTTTCAGGCTTTAAGTTGTTTTGGAACCAAAACTCTAGTTTTTAAATAATTAAATCCGTAGTTTATGGAATGTACACTGCAAACAAAAACTCTAATTTAGATGTAAGTATAAAATTTGTATACTCTTGATGCTGGCCAAGTTAATTATGTGGTGTAAAGAAGGCAGTTACCACAGAAAACCCAATTAAAAAGCTTTTCAAAAGGACTGATTTTTATGTATTTTTCAGCATTTTTTTTTTCTGAAGAATCAAGAAGTCATACAAAAAATTGACCAAAATATAAATTAGGTAATTTGGTCTTCATTTGTTCTAAAGGGTGATTTTTTAAGAGGTTTAGAACTTAAAAAAAAAAAAACACACAAAAAATTCAAAAAAATGAATGAAATATTTATTTGAATCGATAGTTTGAACCTTGCAATTTAATGTTTAAAGATAATTTCATGCAAATGTTGACCGCGGCTGCGTCTCAGGTAGCCCATCCGCTGAGTCCAATTTTGGCATACTCTTTCACACATATCGGCCGGTATCTCACGAATGAATGCATGAATGTTGGCTTCCAGTGCGTCAATCGAAGCGGGCTTGTCCCTATAGACATTAGTCTTGACATACCCCCACAAAAAATAATCTAATGGTGTCAAATCGCACGATCTAGGCGGCCCGAAACGTGAAATTAACTGTTTACCAAACTCGCCTCGCAATTCTGCCATTGTTTCGCGTGCTGTGTGGCATGTGGTACCGTCTTTTTGAAACCACATATCATGCAAGTCAAGAACTTCCATTTCGGGCAAAAAAAAGTTTGTTATCATCGCTCGGTAGCGTTCACCAATGACAGTAACGCTGCGATTCGCATCATCTTTGAAGAAATATGGCCCAATAATGCCGCCGGCCCATAAACCGCACCAAACAGTGGCTTTTTCGGGATGCATTGGTAGCTGTTGCAATGCTTCTGGCTGATCTTCACTCCAAATGTGGCAATTTTGCTTATTTACGTACCCATTCAACCAAAAATGAGCCTCATCGCTGAACACAATTTTTCGATAAAAAAGCGGATCCTCGGCCAGCTTTCCAAGAGCCCATTCACCAAAAATTCGGCGTTGTGGTAGGTCAGCTGGCTTTAGTTCTTGCACCAGCTGTATCTTAAAAGGCTTTACGCCCAAATCCTTCCGCAAAATTTTCCACGTAGTGCTGTAACAAGGGCCTAACTGCTGGGAACGGCGCCGAATCGACATTTGGCGGTCTTCTGTCACACTAGCTGATACGGCCGCAGTATTTTCTTCACTACGCACAGTACGTAAATGTGTTGGTGGTTTAATGTCCAACAAAGTAAATTTGGTGCGAAATTTGGTCATTAACAATCTTAGCGCTAAATGTTCATATTTTGGATTATGCACCAAAAATAATAACAAAAATCAATTTTTTTTAAGTTTTTCAATGATTTCGCATGTTTTCCGTGATAAATTTTGTTCGGTATCTTAAGATTAATAGTCAACATAAAAAAAAACCATAAAGTTAGCCATTAAAAGTATTACTTCAGAACTTTCCACCTCTAAAAATGCTTGAATTGAACTACAGTTTGCAATATCTTTGCACCGAAAGCGAATTTTTAAATGATTTCATTCACATCCCATTAATAGTTTTGTAATAAAGTATTTACCAGCAAATAAATTAAGCTCCTTCAGTGATTGCATAGAACTATAAAACGGTACCAATCCGAAGAAATAAGTTTCGGACTTTAGGTCGATATAAACACCGATATTAAAGGCGTATCACTAATATTTTTGACGTAATATTGTGATCCACCCCAACAAATACAAACCTATATTAAATCATTCAAATGGTATTATTCGAAAACTAACTCATTAAATAGTTTGATTTTTCATCCGCAAAAAACAGTTATCAAAAAGCTAAAAGAGCCAATCCTTGGTTTCACAAGTTTCAAATATTTCCATTGCTGAACTCAAAGACTCAAATTTAACATCACTTTTTCAAAATCAACCTATTCTAGGGTTCAGGTTCATACACAAGCATAATATAAAGTACATAAATTTCATCAACTTTAAACTCTCCTATTTTTGGCTTTCCGATAAAATTGACATTGACATTTCCATTTCACAATAAAAATAAAAAAACTGTCTTTCTAAGTTGGATTGTTAACCCTGCTCTGTATAATATTGACACATGTTTCCATCCATTTCAATACTTCCACAGCTTCCTTGGAGTTCAACAGCAACACACCGAAAAAAAAGAAGACAAGTCTTCAATTCAAATGAAGGTTCGAAATCGATATTCTGACTAACAACTGTGTTTGGTGATTCATTTAATTCGAACACAAACAAACCCATAGTTTATCCTATCAAGTTTGTCCAGACGATTTCGGGCAAACTCAGTCTTAAATTTAAGCCTCTTTCTTCCTTTTTTTTCAGTTGAGTCAACAGAAAAATGAAAAAAAAAAACCTAAACAGAAGAAGAAAAAATGCTGTATTTGTTCATTTCATCTACTGTGTATAAATTCGGCAAACAACCACAGATACGATATAAGTCCATTGCTTCCGGTTCGTTGTTGTTGTTGTTGCTGCTGCTGTTGTTAGCCTGACCATAATAATATTATGGTGGTTTGTCCCTGAACATTGAACAACCTTTCATTTGGGGCCGATGATGGTGTATTTTGTCGAAAGGAGAAGAAGGTGGGTCTTATATAAAGGAGGCCGGATCGGATGGTGTCACATGCTCCATCTGCATTTGACTGTTGGTTTTACCCCTGTCCCCCCCCCCCTACCACCACCATACATATATTTTGTTTATGAATCTTCGGTATCTTCCATAGTATAAATTGAACATTTATCAGGACGGGCCGATTAGACGAACGTCCTTTAAACGGATCGATATGCAAATTGGGAGTCATTTCTGGCAGAGGTTCATTGAGGTTAAATTGGATCGAATTGTGCCGACATCATCGTAGTTGTTGTCAAAGCTGCGGGTGGTATGACCAATTCGATTGGTTTTTTTTTTTTCTTCTTAGTCTTTTTTTTAATGTGGCTTGAGCTGTTCGTCGTCGGGCGTCCGTCGTCGGGATGATTTCGAGATGAATCGTGGCGATAAATTGAAAGAAGACATAACTATAATTACACTATTAGGTTTTTACGTAGAAGTACAGGGTGATTTTAATTTAAAATTTATACCTGCGATTAATTATAGTTATAGTACCGCCATAAGAAGAATTCAAAAATATAAGTATGATGGAGTTTGTTGCTAATTTGTTACCGCATTCCCGAATTTGTTGCTCCTACCCTTACCCTAGTTAACGGTGCTAGCTTCAAGTGAAGTTAGCACCTCGATCATCTAAAACTCAAAATTTTCAAAATACAAGTGTGCAGCAATTTGATGCTAATTTGTTGCTCATAGGTTACCCCAGTCTCGATTTTGTTACTCCACGTTTTGACTTTGAAAACGCATTTTCAAGGTTGTAGGAGTAACAGTTAACTTTGTCAAGGAAAAGTTTTTGTAAAAATAAAGTGACTGAGCCTCAATTTGTTGCTCTTCACAAAGGTGCATTTCAAATTTCTACTTCCACTCCTTCGACATCAAAAATTCAAATGAAATTTTGATGACGTCATTCAAATGCAGTAGGATACATAACTTAGAAGGGAATGGGTGCTTAAAATTGGTAATCAGGAGGAACGATTAGCACTAGTTATCACCATTTGGATACCATAACTTACATATATTTGAGTCCTTAATTTTGTGTATATAGTAGTTCAAGACCGAGAAGCAAAAAATCATGATCAGCAAGATCGTAATGAAAAAACTGGAGGGCACTGGTACAATAACTACTATTGTAAGTTGTGTGACAGTATTTTATCCATACTGAAATCGGTTATGTTTCGTGGAAGGTTGATTTGACTCACAGATGATGTTCCCACGTTCCTGAAAGATTACTTCGGCCTTAGAATATTTCTGTAAAATTTGTGGGTTCCTCATTGTTATCATAATTTCCAACGGAACTATCTCAGTAAACCAGTTTTTCAAACACTTGGGTGTCGTCTTGGCACGGTTAGAACGACAGCTGTTATCTTCAATTCAGCTAATCATCATCATCGGCTCGTCAACCGGGGTCTGGTCCTGGCCTCTTTCAACAAGTCTCTCTACCTATCCCGGTCTCGAGCCGACGCCATCCAGTTGCGCGACCCAAGGCTTCGGGCGTCCTGGTCTACGCCATCTCTCCAGCGCAAGCATGGTCTACCACGCTGCCGTCTACCATAGAATGTACCACAAAAGACTTTCCGAGCAGTTTCCTCTTCGCTCATACGAGCTAGGTGCCCTGCCCACCGGAGTCTACCGAGCTTAATTTTTGTCACTATGTCTGCTTCAAGGCAGATTGCGTACAACTCATGATTGTACCGTCTCCGGAATCCGTCCTTCCTCACATATGGGGCCAACAATTCTCCGTAAGACTTTTCTCTCGAACGCGGCTAAGAGGTCACAGTTAGCACCCAAGTCTCGGATCCATACATGAGTACTGGCAGGACCATGGTCCTGTACAGCAGCAGTTTTGAAGTTATGGTTAGATTTCTTGATTTGTCAGACTGTAGTAGGCTCTGTTGGATTTGAGAAGCCGCTCGCGTATTTCTTCTTCGCGTTGTTATCGGCTGCTACTGTTGACCCAAGGTATTTAAAGGATTGCACCACTTCAAATTCGTGCTCCGCTACCTTGATTGTTTGACCAACTGTTCTTCTCGCATTCGACGCCACCATGTACTTTGATTTACCTTCACTAATGTGCAGCCCCAGATTTTGTGCCGCCTGCTCGATCTGGATGAAGGAATCGTGTACAGCTTGTTCGGTTGATGTCAATGTCGTCTGCGTAAGCCAGTATCTGGCTGGACCTGTTGACGATGGTCCCTCTTGTTGCCGTGCCAGAGTCACGGATTACTTTCTCCAATCCCAGGTTGAAGAGGAGGCAGGCCAAACCATCCGACAAGGGCGGAGTCCATTAAAGATGTTGATTGGTCTGGATAGCAATCCGGCTATTTTAACTTGGCTTGTTACGTTGGTCATGGTCAACCTACATAGTCGTGTCATTTTATTTGGGATGCCGAATTCTCTCATGGCTTTCTAAAGATCTACCCTGGCTATGCTATCATAGGCGGCTTTAAAGTCTTTAAACAGATGGTATGTTGGGATGTTAAGTTCTAGACATTTTTCCATCGCCTGCCTAAGGGTAAAAATTTTCGAAATTCAAAAATTCTCTATTTCAAAAAAAATTTATGAGAATACAAAATTTCAAGACGTCGTAGAAAAAACCTTGAATTTCTTTTTTTTTTTTTAAATAAATATCTGTCCGGCACACCCTGTAGCTGAATGCAATGATTATTTTATTCTTTTCATGTATGAGGTGCTAAAATAAATTTTGCTGGCATTATAGTTAAACCTAATATCATCCTAAATAGTTGGTCAATTTTGAGTTATTACCTAGAAAATTACCTTCCTCCTTGGTGAAATGGACGAGGACAACCACCACCACCACCACGATGCTTATGAAATGATGATGAAGATGAATGTGATATGATGATGATTAAGGTTCCATACACATCATATTCTCTCCTTTATATGGCTCAACCTGGCCAATAGATGACTTTTTGCTAAATAGTAGATGCACTCTTGCCAAAAAACGTGACACACCGAAACTGACAAAAATCTCATACAATTTTCTTGTTTTTTTTTTTTTTTTTTTCTTCATAATTCGCAGAACTTTTTCGCGCCGACAAAAAGAGGAAGAACCTTTCATCAGCACGTACGACTCTGAGCTCGTATATACTTTTTTTTTTTTTTTTTTGCGCTGGGGGTCAACTGATTTCAGTACCATACATCCCGATGATGGGTTTTGTGGGAGATACGGATGTTCATTGCTAGTTTGTTGCCGCTGATGTGCTGCCCGTTGCCACCACCGACCGTGCTTTGGAGGTGAGTTCTAGAGATTATGTGATTAGCATGCCCGCACTATAGTGATGACAGACCATTCTTGCAGAGGGGGAGAGAGAGAGAAGGGTATATGGCCGACGAAGTATATGGATGCGAACATATATGACGGATTATTGCATGTGGTATAGTGTTGAACAGATGAGCAACACTATCACGATGAGCGGATCAATCAAAGAGTTTTTGTTCCAGCTGGGTTGTGTGATGCACAGGCAGACAAAAATGAATTGAAAACTTTCTTGTCGCAGTGAAAAGTTCAGCTATCCTAGCACAAACAACGTCTTTAAGACCTAAGTTGTGCCATGGGCTTAAGGGAAATGACCTTTAATGGACTGTTGCATAATCTGTTTAGTTTTCACGAGACAATATGGGTCATTATAGATGAGTGAGTGAATTCTCTTGCTGAAGATTATAAATTAGCTGGTTTATACACGTAGATTTTCGTAAACATTATGATAAATATCAAGTAACTTAAAGTATTAACTAAAAACTCACATCAAAACGTACAAAAATCAAATGAAACACCAAAAGAATGACTGTATAAAGTTCTCACGTTGGGCGCCACTTAAATTAAATGACCCACATGACATGGTTTTTATTGTTAAAACTGTTTTCTGGTCATAATATGACAACAAATTACCAAAATAAACATAATAGAAAATATAATATTTGATGTTCTAAATATAAATTAAGCGCCAACTACGCTAGAAGTCAGACTTAAAGTGAAAACACATTTGATATTTCACAAAAATTATATTACTAATTATTTCAAGAAGCTTTGATTTTAAAATAGGTAAATAAGGCACTGGTAAATAGGGAACAAAATACTTATATGAATGAAGGTCTCGTATTGGGCGCCAATTAACTGTTTTCAAGTATGGCGAAATCCCTTGAGCAGATTTGATTATTCCTTTTTATGAGATTTGTTATTATAAAACAACCAAGGAGTTAAAATTAAATGAAAAGAAACACTTTATTTTATTCATTCAAACTTCGTGATAAAACAAGACTTCCAAGAAACCAAACCTCACATCTTAACAAAACTAAACCAGAATATTTCTTTGTGCAAAATAAATCCATAAATTTTGTAAAATATTTATAAAATTGTTTCCCATATCATCTCACATTAGCATTACCACATGACGACAATCCTTGCATATTAAACTAGATACAATATACGCGGCCTTTGTTTTCGTTGGCTTGATGTGATGAGCGCGCTGATTTCGTGAGAACTCTTTGAAAAAAAAAAAAATCCAGATAAAGAGCCAGAGTACAGAGTGTTCACATAGGTAGTAAGTGTGCATGTGTAGGTAAAAAGATGGTGGAATAATAATATAAAGACAAAACGGATACACTATTCAGAGGTTTTACCTCGAAAAACAACAACGCAGAGCGTATACAATGTGTATGACAATAAATTAAAAATGAAACAAACTCATCACCTAAACGCGATACGAATTTCAATTTTTATTGAGAGAGATACAGCATTGCCCCTCTGAGAGGAATTATTTTTAAAGTGATTGTGTTAGTAACATAAAACTGACAGAATATACCTCAGTTGCTTCTATCATTCTATTTTTTTGATGAAATTGGTGAAAAAAACTAAATTGTGGTAGTTGGCTGAATTGCATAAATTTAGAACAAAGATTTAAGTTTAACTTTGTTTTATTTTTTTCAAACAAAATGTCGATATAATAAAATTTTCTTAAATCGCATTAAGGTGGCAACGCTGAGGTTTTCATTTTTTGTTGTTATAACTTTGTCCTAAAACCAAAAAGGCAACTGAGTTTGTAAGTATACAAGTATATCTATCTGAGTTATTCCAGACGAGGGGAGGATGATTTGTATAGTTTTTCTTAAAATTGTGCGAATTAATAAATCGAAGAACTTAGTTGGGGATTGTACCTGCTTAATTCTTTATGCTTTCATTTAAGGCTTAAGGTGTACATGCAAAGTTGTTAAAACTATTTTTATTAATTTATATTAAATTTCGTATGTTTCAATATCAACATCAACATCAACATCAACATCAACATCAACATCAACATCAACATCAACATCAACATCAACATCAACATCAACATCAACATCAACATCAACATCAACATCAACATCAACATCAACATCAACATCAACATCAACATCAACATCAACATCAACATCAACATCAACATCAACATCAACATCAACATCAACATCAACATCAACATCAACATCAACATCAACATCAACATCAACATCAACATCAACATCAACATCAACATCAACATCAACATCAACATCAACATCAACATCAACATCAACATCAACATCAACATCAACATCAACATCAACATCAACATCAACATCAACATCAACATCAACATCAACATCAACATCAACATCAACATCAACATCAACATCAACATCAACATCAACATCAACATCAACATCAACATCAACATCAACATCAACATCAACATCAACATCAACATCAACATCAACATTAACTCATTCCTCTTGGCTAAACAGACCTAACTTATTTTGGAAAACTGCAAAACTTGAAGAAAAAGTTGAGTTGGCAGATAAATTTCCATCCTTCGATCTTCAATGTCACATAAGTATAAAAATGATAATATCCTTTCCTTTGTATTCCTTTAATTTTTCATCATTGCTCGATTTGGAATACTGATGAAGATCACAAAAGGCACACGAGTCAATTCACCACCACCACCACCACCCCCGCCCCTCATTTGACCATACCGTCTCACTTTTGGCTTCAATATAATATCGTCGTGCCTGCAGATACTCTTACAAACGTATATGCATCATAAAACGTTCAATTGGAATCCACCTTAATTGTTGAGTTGATTATTGTTATTAATAATGGGATTCCATTGTTGCACATCGTCGTCGTCTTCGTCGTCATCGTGTCGTTTCCAATTCTTACCAGATAAAGTTGCATTAGCGGGGGTAACACAAGAGGAAGGCTTTCATCCAAACATAACTCCCCGCATGTCCTTCTGAGAAAAAAAGAAAATATTATGAACACATTGGTTCCATCGAAAACCAATTCACTCGCTGTCCGTGTTATAGGGTCCGTTGCGTCGTCGTCGGTCGTCGCGTCCGTCCACAAAGCTCACCTCTGGCAATAACAAGTTCAAGTAGCACGACAATGAGCCTTGGTTATGATATCTGCCGCACCAGGTCTGATGGTTGAGCTGTCGTTGGACTGCATACCTGGGCAGGCGCATTACATGGATTACTCGAAGGTGCGCATTTTATTCGCTTCTTCATTCTCCTGCGATATCAAGCGCGCGCGGTACGTGTCAAGATATGTGATGATAATTTGATGCTCGATCTGAATGGGTTGGGCACTGTTTTGTTGTTGTTGAAATATTTTTTCGTTTTGTTTTGTTTTTTTTGTGGGCAACTATGGTCGATGTTCATTCTGGCAAAGCAGCATTGTTGCTTTGAAAAGGGAGAAGGAGTACCCCTACCCATCATATCATTCCACGAAATGTTGTTATGATTACAGTCTGACGGTTATTACCTGATTTAGATTCGAGCTGTCGAAGTCAAAGGTAGATTTTTTTTTTGTTTTTGGATGACGAAAGTGTCTTTTTTGAAGTGAAGGTGCATCAGGGAGGAGGCATTCGTATACGAATAAATCAGATATATTCATGAAATGGGCTGATCAAAAATATCAGGTGTCCGGTTCAATGAAATTTGCAGGAAGATATTACATTTTTTTATTGACTTCAAAACTGCTTTCAAATTTTAGAAAATGTACAGTTTTTAGTGAAGTGAATAGCTATTTTACCCTTTGTAGGTTCTTAAGCGATATTCATCCATTGCCATTGAATAAGTACCAAGAAGAAACAATATTTTCCTGCAAAAATACGCCAGCATTGCCTGTTTACACAAGTTAACTTAATAAATTTATTTTAAAAACTAGAAAAGTGAAATATAGTCGCATGTAACGTCCCCTGTCATTGTAACATCCCCTGCCATTCTTGGAAAAATTCATTGAAATCATTACAATCTTGTGTGTGTGTGTGTGGAAATGATCCGTTATTTGAAAAATTTGTTGTCAGCAGGTCATTGGAGATAGTTTCATATTCATATAATGGCAGTGGCGTAATCAGAAAAAAAATTGGTGGGGGGGCTGTAGTATCTGAGCTGATGTGAGTTTTTGTCTCGTGTAGTCGAGTGTCATCTGAAGTTCAAAAAATATATAAAAAAATTGCCAAGGGAAATTACGGTAGAAACACGAATAACTATCATTGCAGAGTTCAGAAAGGGTTTTCGGCAAATTAACCTGAAGCAAAATATCATTGCAGTCGAAGAACAAAAAAGCAGTGAAAAACAAGGATTGAATGTGTAAAAATTACCACGATTGACTAAAAATGTTAACTAGGATACAGAGAATAATATTATGAAAGGGCAATATTTAGAATGTGAAAAGGTAGTGAATTTAAAACTTACTTGCACAGAAATACTCAAAAATTAACAGACCACCATCGTTTTGGAAGGAATATCCTTTGGACTGTTGAGACGACTTATTATTTAAATTGAACCCATGTCTCATAAGTTCAAAAGACACTTCTGCAAATTCTGTCTGTCTGTCTGTTTGTCTGTCTGTCTGTATGTATGTATCAGAGACCACACCCTTAAAGGATAGGTCGATTTACTTCAAACTTGGTGTGTGGCGTTTTTTGGAGATTATCCCCAGACCATTTTTGAATTATTTTTTTGGATCAAAAATAATGGTACCTACCTGCCATATACCGGTTTAAGAAAAAATCATTTTCCTCAAAAATGGTTAATACGATTTTTATGAAAGAAGTCATGGTCATTTTTTTGGATAAGTTCTATCTTTAAATGAAAACTATTTTTTCTTTTCAAAAACCATTATTAACGGTACCTGTCATAGAACCGTTTTTTTTAAATTCTGATTTTCTCCTTCATGACTCAACAACTTCAACGATTTTTTTATATGAATGCTTTTAAGTTGCCGTAATAATATTTAGAAAAAAAAATTGGAAAATAATTTTTTTTAATTAAAAAAAAATTTTTGAATTTTTATTTTTTAAATCATTTTTTTGAAAACTAGTTCAAAATTTAGTTTTTAGATGTTGATAATTAATATCTTAAAAATGGCGTACCAATTTTTTTTTATAAAAGTATTTGCAAGATTTTATATAGAAAAAATAGTTTTTTTAAAAAACGACTCTAACGATTTTCAATTTTTTTTTTCTAAAAATGTATCATTATACAGGAAATCAAATAACATACCTCGTTTTGAGATTAAATTCATTTAAGAAGCTATTTTAGTCATTTGAAAATCGAGTTTTTTTTTTATCTTTTTTTTCTAAAACTGTATTTACAAATTTTTAATTGTAAGCATTATTAATCCATCTAAAACTTTTTTACATACATAGGTTAGAAATAAAAGAACGCATAGTAAAAGTACCGCCCTTTTTCGTTGTAACAACTATCCCATTTCGGTTCTTTACACTTTCGCATATTTTTTTTTTGTTTCTATTTTATAAATTTATTGTTTTCGACTACAGTGAAATTTTCGCGTAAGTATTTTTCGTTTTTGCAAAAAAATTATTAAATTAGCCAAATAGGCATTCAAATGAGATAATTTCCTATACAAATTTTTAGCTCGAAATAACATAATTTTCACATCATTTGCACAAAAGTAGCTTCGATTATCCATAGGAAGGTACTCATTAAATTTTCTAAAAAAAAAAAAAAAAAAAAAAAGTGTGAACGCTTATAACTTTTTTAATAAACCAATTTTCAGCAAACAAAATTCATTTAGGGGTGCATGATGCAAACCCCCAAGGCTAAAAATGGTAGGTATGCAAGTATTTTAACAAAATACGTATTTTGTATGAATTTTAATTCTCTTAGTTGTGAAAATGGGGAGAAATTAAGAAATAGGCACAAAATTAATGTGGAATTTTGGTAATTCCATGAGGAATTTGACATGAAAATTAATTTCAGATTTACCGGTGTTTCTAGAAATTTTCGATTTGACAAATCGCATAATTCACAATAACTTTCAATCGCAGTTATTGCGCTAAGTCTTAACGCATATTTTCTCTAAGTGTACGAATTCATCAATCTGAACCCAACAAGTTCAAGGTCTTACAGTTATCAACTATAAGTAGGTACTCGTACACATAAAAAAGTTATTAAATTGTTTGAATGTGAAATATATGATTTTCTATTCTAATTTCTAATTTCTCCCAGGTCACGTTATAAAAATAACCAACACTTTTTATTGGACACATTGTGTAAGGCGCGACTCATAAAAATATTATTCTCTCATGAGAACAAGAAGTTGGTACCTACAATGAAAAAAAAAAAAAAAACTAAATCAATTTATAATTCATTGCTGTTGTTAATGGAATAAATAAAAACCACACCCCTGTGGGAAAATATCAATTTTTTGTTTATTGTGTTTTATCTCTTTTGTCTTCAAATCGAAATTGCTTTCAGTTAAGAAAGAAAACGTTATGATATTGCAAATTATCTACAATTATTATTCGACAACAAACATTTTGTTGCCAATATAATTGAATTATTCATAAAAATGATCAAAGTCATTACACGCTCGCTGCCTTGTCATAAACTGTCATGTTGTTTCGAGGCTAAAAGGCCTAATAATACTTATATTTGGTTATTGACTTTTAATGGCCCAAGTAGGTACAAACCATTTTTTTTTTTGTTGTTGTTTATTTTCAAACAAATTCGCTACTTAACAATTCAGTTCCTGACAACTCAATTATTGCTCAGAGTAATGGCTGCCAAAAAATGAACCTACATAATGGTCGTTTAAAAAAAATAAAGAAACACACACTCACGCACACAATTGAAAGTATCCAGATATAAATTTACAACAATTATTATTATTACCTAAATTACATGCGTGTAAAAAAAAAAAGGGATGGAAATCTGACTTGAAACAATAATCCGAACTTTAAGTGTGAAACTTGAAAGTGAATGCCCTCGAGTTGTATTCAGATTTAATTCGTCTTAGTGTGTACCGCACCTTTTCCCTGTGCACCACTTCACCTGTAATTACAATAACTCTGACTCTGAAAACTCCGCGGGCTAACAATCGCCGCCCAACTTAATCATCGTCATAATATCGTCGTCGTTCTTTCTCATTGCATTTGCTAGATGAAGGGTTGAACAACCAGAATATATGGGTGGGGGGAGGAGGGAAATATATGTATAAATGCGCTTGCTATGGAATACCATCACGGTCGATATATATCATGTGGCAATTAATAATGATAATATTAATTATAATACCTCTCCGGGGCACTATTTTCTCTGCAGCATATATAGGCGCGCATATTTATTTTTATTATTTGCGATATCTATACGTTTTTGTTTTTTTTTTTGTTTAAGTCATTCCGAAACGAATCCAATTTAATGGAGAGAGTCGAATGTATGATAAATAAATTCGCATCGCATTATGATTTTTATTTTGGTATGGATTGGCATTGTACTTAAAAACAACAAAAAAAAAAAAAATGGTCTGGCCACGGAGTGTGAAGCAAGAGCAACAAACCAAAACGAACCAAAACGACATGGACATGGAAGAACTTTCAACGACGACGACGACACGATTGTGGGGATTCAGCCTCTTTTTGGATGCTGCACTGCACTGTAGTGCATATATTTACTCCCCATGGCAACTAAAGATCAATTAATTATGTTCGAAAATGGAAAATACGCTATTATTGGAACGAAAACTGCCGTGAAGAGCAATTAAATTAAAAAAAAAAAAAGATTTTTCAAATTAACAAAATACAAAAAAAAATAATAAATAGGTAAACACATATACCTACTTCATTTAACTGTGTAGTGTAGGTCCATCAGTGCATATACTCTTTAACACATAGTTTGGAGAGAAACGTTGGTTTTTTTAAAACCTATGGATTCAAAATATGATTTTTTAACAAAATATTTTATTTTAATATTTCTTTTAAGGCATAGATTCAAGATTCCTTAGAATATATATTCCAATATAAGTTGGCTGATTATGACTTGATTTGTACTTTCTATAAGTAGGTCAAATGAACATCGCAATATATTTATTTATTTTTTCATATCATCTAAGTATTAATTTCAAACGGTGATTTGGTACGTTCCTTCTGCCTTAAAAAAATTGGTCACCAATATTTCGATGCACTTCTTAGGTCCCTGGTTCTTATTACACATATGCCAAATTTTATCGCTCTAACATTGTCAGCATAGAAGATAAACCAACACCAAGTAATGCAAACTTAGTACGTTTCACCCCCCAAAAATCCGATTGTTTACAATATTGTATTTGACTTAAAGCAGATTTCAAATTATTGAAATACAAGATCAAATACTATTTTTCTTGATAGTCAGAAAAGCCTTTTTTTATTAACATTTTAAATGAAGTTAATCAAAGAAACAGTTTCAGAAAAAAGATTTTTAAGTTCAGAATTTTATAAAAAAAAAAAATATTCAATCAAAACTTTTAATTTATTTTTTTTTTTAAATTTAACGTCATAAAATATAATTTTTTTCTTCCAAAGTTCTATTGCCTTATTTCTTAGAAACCAAATGTGGAAAATTAAAATATATTAAGTTTTTCTATTAAAAATAAATAATTTTATTAGAAAAAACGTTGAAGAAAAAAAAAATATTCTGTACTAAAATGACATTAATAACATTTTCAATAGTTTGGAGCTCCAAACTAAGCATGCCATTTTGATTTGATTAAGAAAAAGAATTTAAAAACAAAATGTTTTTGTTGAAAAAAGTGGTATGCCATTTTTAAGAAAATATGAATGCACATTCAAAACCGAAATTTAAAAAAAAAAAACTTTTGAAAGTTTTTTTTTTTTTAATTCAAAAATTATTTTCTGAAAATGTTGAAGTGAAATATTTTTTAAGTTGACAAGAATCTTTTGTGTAGGAAAATTTATCAAAATTGGTTTAGTCGCATGTACTTGCTCTTATAGATAAAGTTACTATTTATTCTAAGCCTTTTTTATTAAAAAACTTGTAAGTGAATGAAGGTTTTATAATACAAATTCTATATACTACTGAAATAAATAAATAAATCAGCCAAGTAGAATTGTAAATGTAGTTTTAGAAAAAAAAAAATGAAAAAAACCATAAAAATTGATTCAACTAAAATAGCTTCTTAAATGAATTTAACCTAAAAACGAAGAATGCAATTTAATTTCTTCTATAATTATACATTTTTAGAAAAAAAAAATTTGAAAATCGTTAGAGCCGTTTTCTAAAAAAACTCCTTTTTCTATATCTAATTTTGCAAGCACTTTTATAAAAAAAAAAAAAATTGGTACTCCATTTTTAAGATATTACTTATCAACATCTAAAATCTAAAATTTGAAAAAAAATATTGAATAGTTTTCGAAAAAATGATTTTCCAAAAAAAAAATTTCAAACTTTTTTTAAAAATCCAAAAGAATAATTTTCGATTTTTTTTTTAATAAAATATTATTACTGCAACTCAAAAGCATTCATGGAAAAAAAAGGGCTGAAATTGATTGAGTTATGAAGGAGAAAATCAGTATTAAAAAAAACGGTTCTATGGCAGGTAGGTACCGTTAATAACGGTTTTTGAAAAAAATGGTTCTCTTTTAAAGAAAGTCTTATTCTAAAAAATTACCATGATTTTTTTTAATCAAAATCGTAGGAACCATTTTTGAGAAAAATGAGTTTTTATAAAACCGGTATATGACAGGTACGAATGCAAAACTTGATTTTAATAGTACCTACATATCGCAAGGAAAAACGGTTCTATGGGAGGTAAAAAAAATTTAATTTCCCCTCTAAGAAATTATCAAAGACCTTTAACCACCAAATATGAAGAAAATCACTTAAGGGGCTTAGACTATAGTTTGAGGTATACATAGAAATTGAATTCACTATCACCGTAATATCATGTATGATTCTTATCTCGAGAGTTCAATTCTTTTTAAAAGTTAAAAATCATAATTGAAAAATCAATGGAGAGGCTTTTAACTGACGGACGTTTTTAAAAGGATGGCTGAATTCACCTTTCTTATGCCTGATTTCACGATTTTAATGGCTTTTAAATTAGTATATTTCAAATTTCAAGGGAAATTTTAGTTAAAATTAAATTTCATTCACATCCCTGCAAACAAAAAATATGTGTTGTGTGAAATATTATGCAGGTTCCCAAAAGAAGAATGTTCTTAATAAAAAGAATATTTATAATATAACCGGAACAATGTTTTAATAAGCAAAAGTATTTGATAATAAATCACCATTTATGGTCACTTGCATAGGATATCGCGTGTGGGTGCCGAGTAAACGTCAAATTGTGCATAGTCGTGATCTGAAATTCGTTGACGAGAAATTACAAGAACTTCCGAATGATTGTCCTGCTGAAGTAGATGAGTTGTTCATTTTGTGGCAAAATGGAAAGCCCGAACGAAGCCAAGTTGAGGCAGAGCAGAGTCAATTAATAGATGAAGTTTTTTCTGAAGAAAACCTGAAGAAAACCTGAATCAAACGAACAAAATTCACTTACCGATCTTAAAAGAGCTCCTGGAAGGCCACGTTTACTTCGTACTGGAAGCAGAGAGCGTCCAAGAAAACTTTTTCAAACAACAGAATCGAAGGAAGAAAACGAAGAAGAAAACCTTCAAAGATTAGCTGAACCTGAAAACGAAAGTGAAGAGTTTGCTGGTGTTGTTGAGATTAGTGTCGCTGATGCTATGAACAGTGACGAAAGCGTGGAATGGAAGGATGCCATGGAATCTGAAGTGATGAGTTGGCTCAAAAATGATACCATGGAAATAGTTGAGGTCAAAAAGAAAAGTGATGTCGTTGGGTGCCGTTGGGTTTTGACCAACAAACATAACCTGTGAAATATTATAAATATTCTTTTTATTAAGAACATTCTTCTTTTGGGAACCTGCATAATATTTCACATGTTGTTCCCTTCTACTTTTTTTTCTAATTTTCAAAAGAAAGAATTAGCTGGGTAATTATTTTTTATTTTTTTATTTATTCGATTTGGGTATATTTTTGATTCATTTTGTTTTATCTCTATAAACGCGAAAATATTAGAAACAAAAATAAAGAAAATATAAGTACCAAAAACTCCCCGACGGGGAATTGAACCCCGGTCTCCCGCGTGACAGGCGGGGATACTGACCACTATACTATCGAGGATGTTATAGGGAAAATATATAACACTTATGATTCATATTTCGTACATCGTGTTTTTTTTAACTTTAAAATTTTTTGAATAATTTTTTGGGCCAAAAATAACGGTAGGTACGTGCCAGATACTGGTTTTAAAATAATGTATTTTTCTCAAAAATGGCTCCCACGATTTTTATAACAAAAATAAGGGTATTTTTTTCAAAATTCAAAACCTTTTTTTTAACTGCTACTAATGATATATATAGAACCGTTTATTTTTAAATTTTGGTTTTCCACTTGGTGACTCACTGGATTACGAACACCAAGGCTAGTAAATATAAATTCAGCTTTAGAATGTAAGCGTTGGGTTATATGAGATTATGCTTACGAGAAAAGTGGAAAAAAGCAACATTTTTTTTTAGGTTATTTCAACGACAATTTTTTTTTTAATTTGAAAAACAAAAACACTTCATCAAGAGTTTTCACTATTAAAAGGTTTCTGCAACCCTACCACCACTACTATGTAAGTTCTCATGCATAAATCAATACATAGTTAAGTTGAAAGTTGAATAGGCTTTTAAGCGGAACACACATTGTTATGGTTATTGAAAAGTCATCTCATAACTGATAACGAATGATGAAGTAATTATTATTATTTGGTAATTTGAGAAACAATTCAATAGTTCATATTATATGTATATTTGCGAGTATAATTGCATCTCGCAGCTCATCATATTAACCTGCCATCTGGCAATATGGGTTTTGCAAGTAAAAAAAAAATAATAATAATTAATTGGATTAATTTATAGGTCAAGACCAATTTGCAAAATAAAATAAAATAAACGTTTTGAAGTATTATTTCAACAAAAATTAAGTAATTTATATTTATTTCTTTATATGAATAATGGATAAATTTAAGGCCACATAGGTATATTGAGTTTTTATTGTTCAACTTATGAATGTCATTTGGTTATCAGAAAATATGTTTTTTAATGCTTTAGTAACCCAAAGGATATATGGTAATGTGTTTCCACATTGTATACTTGGTGTGACTCAAACTCAAAACAAATAAACTTTCTTCAACCTCTAAGGTAACTTTATTTTCATTTTTTTCTTGAAAAGAAATTCTGACCAATATTTTTTTCTATTATTCTTTTTTTTAATCAAAAAGAAAAGTAGCATATATTTCATCTTTCAACCACACTAAATGAGCAACAAATGTGACTATAAAAACCAAATTAGAGTTGTTACCCTCTGCGCCTTAAAGAAGTCTTACAACAAAAGGTCGTTTTGTCACTGTCACCTTCAAATAGTTTCCATGTGTCACTTTGCAACAAAAAAAAATAAAATAAAAAACAAAAAGAACATTGACAAAAAAAAAAAAAAAACAGAACAAACAAACGAATAAAGCAGATGAAGAATCATTTATACAAAGAAAACAACAATCTCATCTGCTATTTTAGACAAAAAGTTATTTTGTTAAGCAAATGAACTATCTTGTATGAACTTAAACAGAAATCGAATACACTGAACAAAAATGTTTTCTTTATAAAAAATAAAAATTTAAAAAAATGAAAAATAGTTTTTCGTATTCTCGAAAACGGTAACATTTTTGAATCAGATGCTTTAATTGCAGGAGTAAGCTCGCTAAAGTTAAGTTTACTCTGAGTTAACTCGATGTCAAAATTTACTAAAAAAATTAATTAAAGATTTACTAAAGCGACCTAAACACACGACAAATGTGCTAGCTCCGGTGTCGGTGTACTGAAAATTATATACCTTTATTAACTAAATATGACTTCCCTTCGGTTTATGAATGTTTTATTCCCTAAAAATGATACGTTTTCTGCTATTCCAAAATACCTACGACTAAAGATAATTTTGTTCACCTTTTTTCAAGTTTTTTTTTTCAAGCCATATTTGCATTAGATTCTGTCTTTAAATACCAAAAATATTCTGATTTGTTTCGAGAAGACTGTATAACTGAAATCAATAGCCTTAAGAGTGTTCCCGAAAATGACAATTTGGTCATTATTATCGTTTATTTTCTTTCTAACTAAATCAAAAGAAATATTTTTGAGGTTTTTTTAGTGGTTTCGATATAACAACATAATATTGACACAAAATTATTATTTTAATCTTTATTTATTCCAAAACAGGCGTTCCCGGAATGACGCTTAATTGATGGACGCTCCTTATAAATCAAATTGAACTTCAATTCACGCATTCATTCAGTTTATTCGTGCAGAAAATTATTTATGGAACTATGAACCAATTCCATGAGATTGTAAAAAGACCATTTGTAGCCCATTTGATATTTTTTCACTGTAATTACTTTGAGACATATTTCTTCGGTCAACTTTTATTTAGATAGAAATTACGTTTTTTCTTAGTTTATTGTAAGGCACTTGAGAATTTTTAAAGAAAATTTTGCCATAAATTTTATTGATTTAAGTGTTTGTTTTTGACCAGTAGAATTTCAGGTTTGGAGTTATAGGAGCGTTCCCGAAATGATTTTTCAGGTATATTAGATCGAATTAAACAAAAACTAGCTCTGTTTTAAGCAAAGTAAATACATTCGAAGATTTATTTCAATATTACTAATCGGTCCGTCAGAAGTGAATTTCATTTTAATGTAATTTTGAATAAAAAAAATAGGTTGGGCATCAAATTTTCCACATCCATGATTTTGGCTTAGATCAACTGAAGAAATGCGTTTGATGTTTGTGTTATTACAGTTTATTAAGCTCTTTCATCTTAAAATCTTCTTCTCGTGTAAATTTTGGAGTGATAATTATTTGTGGGGCCAACTGAATCTGATAGTTAACTCAACCACCCTGACCCTTAAAAACTAATAGTTTAAATCTGTCTAAAAATTTCACCAGTAAAAAAACAAAGTCCCACCACTTTCAAAATCCTCTATACTTTTTGTACAGTGTATGTAAATACACAAAAGAAAAACCAACAAAAGATTATTCTCGTTGTCGAATGTGTCCGCTGTGATCCACCACCGCTACGCTGCGCTGCTGCCGCTAGATGAAGGAAAAGTGAAAATGAGAAATTGGAGCTGAATGTGTGGAGAAAGAAGATTCAACTTCACTCGCGGCTAAAAAAAAAAAAAAATGGCCCACGATGATAGTTTAGATGGCGATCTTTACAAAAATACTACAAGACAATCTAGATAGAGGCTAAGTGAAGAGTCACTGGAACACAGTTCCTCTTCTATCTTCACCACACATCATGACACCATCTGCTAGTAACTGTCTGAATTATTACAAAGTCTTTGGTGAAAGACGCACATACGAAAGAAAGATTTGGAGTGTCACTCTTTTGTGACACCCGAATGTTAATCTGTGGGGGGAATATCGATGCCCTCTGTCAGTTTCGTATACAATACATATATAGTAGAATGAAGAATAGATCGCGGCATAGAGGATCTTCATTACAATTGTTGGTTTGGACCTTTCCAAAAAAAATGTTCACTATACGAAAAATCTAGGTTGTTGAACCGCAAAATGAATAGGTGATGGGTTTTTCTTTGACGTTGCTCTCATGGAGAGTGATATAGAATTGGTGTTGAGTTGACAGCGTCTTTAAGGTGATTTACGAGGGTCATGTATTTGTGCAACATTAGAAGAGAACATTATATCGCTTTGTTGGTTCTGTTAAAATGAAATATTACCCATTTCTCTTGTTCAGGTGTGATGTTTGGACCAGAGAGAGGGTCTCTTGCAACAGGTTGTTTTTGTTTTTTGCATTTGATTGACTGACAGGAAGTGTTTTATTATTATGTTAAGGTCCCACACAATAGATTGGTTTTCTATTCAAATTTTCTCTCACATTGAAGAGGTGGTAAAATCCCCTAAAAAAAAGAAGAAATTAAGAAGATCAGTATTTTACTCAGATATTTTTATGTTTGGTTTGTAAATGTGACCCATCATAAATTGGAAATCGTGATCGTATGACTCATTTTTTAACATCAAAAAATGTACGTACGCATTAGAGAGGAATTTCATAATCTTGGGTACTTTACATCGAAGATTTCTTTTTTCATTAAAAGTACTTATCATTGATGGCTTGATGGAAACAAAAGATGTTCATCATAAACTTCACACAAGCAAAAGCTCTTAATTGAATCTATTATTCATCGTACGTAATGTGATTCAACGTGAAATGAAAATAAGAAGAAAAAAAAACAAACGAAATTGAATTTTAAGAAGCATTAACCTATTAAAAAGTTTAATTATTTTTTATAGTTTTAAGTTTTTTTTTTTTTTTTCTTCTAAAAATCATCAATTTGAATTATGGTCGAAAAAACAAGTGGTAGGTTAATGTACTTAGGCAGGTACAACATTTTCAATGTCTAGAAAAAACATACAAATATGTTGAGAAATGCTTACAAACTGATATTGGAATCGATAGATTATATAAATTTACGAAAGTCATGTATTCAAACAAAAAATTGAAAAATTTAGAACTCCAGTAAATAAACGTTAAAAATTCAAAATAGATATTTGAGAAATAATTTACCAAAACTCAGTGTAAAGATTGTTTTAAATCAATTTTGTATTATTGGAGAGAAAATCTAAAATAATTTCACACGTGCTTACCAAATATTAGATTTTGGCTTTTAGGACCAAAACTAACGGTACCTGCCATATAACCATTAAGGAAAAGTTAACTTTTTTCAAAAACCGCTCTTACGATTTCGATGAAAATTTTTTGTCTGGTTTTTTTTAGGAGGGGTTATACATTTGAAATGAATCAAATGTTTGTAAAAATTCTACTAGCGGTACCTCACATAGAATGTTTTTTTCATTTTTGACTTTCACTTAAACGATTTGAACAATTTTGATAATTTTTCTCCTTAGCCGCTTGCTTTAAAATTATTTGATATTAAAATTAAAAAAAAAAAAATAATTTTTGGATTTTTGAAAAAAACGTATTTTTTTTTTTTTTTGAAAAATCAAGTTTTCAAAAACGGGTAACTGTATTTTTTAGAAATTTTGATTTTAGATGTGCAATAATATTATCTTAAAAATGGCATACCAATTTTATTTTCAAACAAAGTTTGAGAATTTTTATATATAAAAAAAATAATTTTCTTTTTAAAAACGGTTCTACGATTTTAATTTTTGTTTCTACAAAATTACCTTTTTAATCAAATTAAATGGGATTTCTGGTTTGGAGCTAAAAACAATTTAAGAAGTTATTTTATGTCATTTTAGTGATGAATTTAATTTAATTTTATTTTTTATTATATTATTTAAAAAAAAAAACTTTATATAAGAAGCTTTAATGTCCTCAGCAACTTTGACCCCATCATGCATTTTCTTTTCTTTTGTATTTACTACTTTTTTAAGCATTAATTAAGTTTATTTATAATTTTAACGTTCCTCAATACTTTGCGTATCTGAAAAAAATAAACGTTTTCGCAAAACATAACAAAAACTGGTATTGTTTTATATAAAAAAAAAACGCGGTGTTTTATAGTTTTCAAAATTAGGTTGAATTATTCCAAATCTTAAATAATATAAAATACACGACTGGGTCGCACGTACTTGCTCTTATAGATAAAGTTACTTTATATGCTAAGGCTTTTTCATTTAAAATTTGTAAATACAGATTGAGAAAAAAAAAATTAAAAAAAGCATAAAATTCGATTTTAAAATGACTAAAACAGCTTCTTAAATGAATTTAATCTCAAAACGAAGCATGCAATCTGATTTCTCCTATAATGATACATTTTTAGAAAAAAAAAAAAAATTGAACATCGTTAGAGCCGTTTTTTAAAGAAAAAACTATTTTTTCTTTACAAATTTTTTTAAGTACTTTTATATAAAAGAAATGGTACGCCATTTTTAAGATATTACTTATCAACATCTAAAAACTAAATTTTTAAAAAAAATATTAAGTAGTTTCGAAAAAATGATTTTTCAAAAAAAAAGTTTTAATTTTTTTTTAAATCCAAAAAAAATATTTTTGAAATTTTGTTTACTAAATTTTATATCGGCAACTTAAAAGCATTCATGTAAAAAAAAATGGTTCAAATTGATTGAATCATGAAGGAGAAAATCTGAATTGAAAAAAAACCGTTCTATGACAGGTACCGTCAATAACAGTTTTTGAAAAAAATGGTTTTCATTTAAAGATAGACCTTATGCAAACAGATGACCATGATTTTTTAATGAAAATCGTACTAACTGTTTTTGAGAAAAATGAGTTCTTCTAAAACCGGTATATGACAGGTACCGTTATTTTTGGTTCAAAAATTCAGGAAAAACAACTACTCTTCATTTGAATTTTTTCAAAATTCAGTTTTTTTATTCAAATAGGAAAGAAAAACACCTTCTCCTAAAATATTTGCAATAAACATTTGTTCAGCTATGAAAAAATGCACCTCAATTGAAATTGTGAAGTGAAGTTACTCTTTTTTTTATGGCGGCCGCAGGGAGGGCGGGGGGTGAGGTTACGGATTTTTTGAATTTAAGCTTTTTTTAAGAACCCTCTAAGCAATGGAATTACAAAGCTTGACTAACCCCAAAAATGTTCAGCAAATTCTCTATTGACTGAGCTATCTGGATTAAAAGAAACTTGGCATACGCCCAACCTCGCACCTGACCCAAATCTTATAATGTGTCCAAGCTGGGGGTATGCAGGGGGGCAGCAGAGGCACTGGGAATACAAATGACTATAAATTTACTGTTGATAGCCGATATGTGTTCATTTTCTTCTATTATATGATAAGCAGTTCAAACATATCAATTTGACACGAAAACAACAT
This sequence comes from Meliscaeva auricollis, assembly GCA_948107695.1. Lineage (NCBI taxonomy): Eukaryota > Metazoa > Arthropoda > Insecta > Diptera > Syrphidae > Meliscaeva > Meliscaeva auricollis. The sequence goes on along the minus strand of OX403619.1, from coordinate 25,411,102 downwards.
CTTTACCAAAGTTACTAAGTTATAGCTGAAATACTAAAATTGCAAGATGGCGCTGATTATTTTAGGATGGTGGACCATACATGGGAGATGTTTGTTGGTGCTTGGCGGATATCACTAAGGAAATTGTTGTTGTGGGATTGAAAAAAATGTTTGTGGGTCAAAATATAACTGAACTGAACTATAACATCGTACTAAACGATTTTGGGGTCTCAAAAATTGATTAAGTAAAATTAAAGCGATAAGTGTCCGAAAAATTAATATTCGCCAATTAAGTTTTTGTCATATTTTACCACAAAAAACCGGTTTTGAGATTGCTGCTTTATTATTTAAATTTAATTTAAGTTAAGAATTGCCAGAGGCTTTTGATGCTGCCGTAGAATTATTATTATTATCATCAGAATTGTGCTGCATTATGGCGAGAGACGATGTGAAAAGAAAGCAAAATCCTCATGATGTGTAGACAGCTAGACACACAACCAATTCCATGCCATTTTAAGGACATATCCAATCCACAGAAGCAGCAGCAGCAGCGGCAATTGAACACGATGTTTGTATTTATATATATTTCCGCTGGGCATTTCAAGTAGGTACCCAGGGTCAGTTCAAAACATCTCTCACCACCTCTCGCATGCTCTTGTCTTGAGACTACATACTATGGCAAAAAAAACTATGCGGACTAAACTAGACCTGTGTGGTTGCCTGAGGTCATGGTTGCATCCTTTTATAGATTTCACTGCTATAATATCGGTCCATATAATCGAGCAGAATATCCAGCGAATGTGTGTCTAAAAATAGAAGACGCAACATGCAACCGTGTAAATTGTAGAGTTTGCGAATTAGCATTGGAAAAATTGCGTTCAATGCATGTAATTTGTCAGTCCGCTCCATCCTCGATGTCCGGTATCCGTTCCTTCGCCACCACCGCACCGCTTCGGTGCGCTATGTCGTTATAGGCGGTATGTATAGAAGGAACAACATGTGGAATGCAGCGTCGAGAGCGAGACTCGAGAGATGCTAGTTCACTTCACACTGTGTCACTAATTGTCTTGGGAATTTCGGAGGTATTCTATAATACGATGCTGATGTTGTGCATGGCCGGTTGAAATGAAAGACATGGAAAGCAAGCAGAAGCTGGGCAGCAAGAATGTTTCTTTGTTTTTTATTTTTGGTTAGCGAACTGTGTATGGTACCTATTGTGTGTATTGTGTTTAAGGATGGTGCTACAAAAGATGCCGAATGTGGATTGCCACCGGACTGTGAGGTGCCTTTTGTTACAGTTTACTGTCGTGTGACTAATTTCAATTGACATTTAACACTGCTCTTTACAATTAGAAGTATTTAAAAATGTTCTCAAGATGTTTATATGTTTCAGGTCATTACTTCTAATTTGCACTCTTAGGTATTTCTATTTCTCAATCTGGAATTGAAGTCTAGTCCGGACCTACCAAGGAAAGACCGTAGACAAAACTGAATAAAAGTAATATTTTTTAGTATTTTTCAACCAATGTTTGATCTTGAGTTTTTGCTTGGAGCACAAATTCTTTCCACGGTATAATTTAAATTCATTTTTCCTGGAACGAAATATAAGATGGCTAATTTTTGTTAATCGGAAGTAAAAGTACGTACTTTAAAAATTGACTGATATTGGTTGACCAAAGGAAGTTCTGTTCAGAAAAATAAAAATTCTAGGAAGGAAGTGCAAAATACCGTGGGCTACCGCTAAAAAGTGCGGAATACTGGTGAAAGATAGCGGAATACCTCGGAGAATAGCAGGGGCATCATAAAAACGGCGCTTAGTTGTTACTACGGCAAAAAGCGGAAAATACCTCGGAGAAAAACATAGATTAGATCAGATAGTTGCGCAAAAGAGTGAAAAGTGGCGAAATACCGGAATACTGGTGAAAGAACTCGGATACCGCGGAGAATAGCAAGGACATCATAAAAAATGATAAGTACCATGCTAAATAGCGTAAAATATCGCGGAGAAAAACGAAGAAAGTCACAAAGAGTCGCGGAATAGGCGTGAAAAGTCACGAAAAGCTGGAATACTGGTGAAAGATCGCAGAATATACCTCGGAGAATAGCAGGGACATAATTAAAAAAAGCCGCTTAGTATCACTAAAAATACCGCAGAGAGAAACGAAGATTTTCTCAGAGATTCGCGAAAAAGGAGTGGAAAATCTCGAAATACCGGAAAATTGGTGAAAGGTCGTGGAATATCTCGAAAAATAGCAAGGACAGAGTAAAAAAGCGCTTTGTGCCACGGCCAAAAGCATAAAATATCGCGGAGAGAAACAAATATCAGAGAGTCGCAGAAAAGGCGTGAAAATACCGTGAATAAAAGCGCGGAATACTGTTCAGGGTTTTTGTTTGCAATATACAGTCGGCTCCGCTTAACTGGTACACTAAAATTGCAGAAAATTTGTTTCAGTTAAGCGGATTTCTCATTTAAACGAGCTTTGGATAACTGAAAAAAAATTTCGAGAATAGAGAAATAAGCTCACGAAAAAGAGCCGGTTTTTTCTTACATTTTTCAAATAATCCACTCAATTGTAGTTTCTTTCTCTGTAATAACTTTACTTCCGTTGCTGTTTTAGCAATTATATCCTATTCCCAGTTTGAATCTTAATTGTAAATAAAACTATTATAATATAATATTTTTTGCGTTGTTGAGAAAATGTTTGGGGGAGACTTTTGAGCGTCACTTGCGTTCGCAAGCTTCGAAGAAGGAAAATATTTCCTGATAGCTTTTTACTCACGAAAGGTAACCTCGATGCAAACTTTTCGACAGTGCTTTTCGACCTTAAACCAGTACAAGATTAGGCAATGGAATTATCTGTTAGTATTCCTTATGCCTTTGAAATAGGAAAACTGCATATTAAGACCTTCAATTTAATTTATATTCACATTGCCTATAAACTATCAAAGTTACTTTCCCTTTCTTGTTTAGGTGAGAGTAACTACCAACCAACAATACATTCATACATCATTTATCACACTGAGAAATGTATTTCTGATCTGAAAAATTGTAATGTATCTCTTCATCTTACATTTTAATTCATGATTTATATTATCTACCGCCATATTTTGACAGCTGGTAAATGGTTATTTTAAATCCCAGTGTGCAAAGTCAATGCCAATATCAATACAGAATAATTCTCCTATATGAAATTCAATACAAAAAGTGCGGGTGACTCGCCACACCGCACCGTAAGCCAACGGAGTTTTCCCTAACACACGAGTATCAAACAAATTTCCCTTAGATTAAATTTCACCAATTGATTTATGTACGACAGCAAAAAAAAAAAAAAAAAAAAGTATTTAAAACTGCGTATCCTAGAGTGAGTATAAGGTACAAAAGGCAGAAAAAAAAACCAAAACCCAAACCCAAACCACAAAAACAGAACCCTAAATCCTGTGTTGGTTTCATTGTTGCTTCCGCGCGACCAACATCCATAGTAACAATTTGCAATTGTGAATTTTCAAATACGCAGAAGGCAGTATTTTCTTCAGCTGCCTATACACATGCCTTTTGACTACTATTGAATTGGTTTTAAAGCCTGATTGAGTATGGGTAAAGGTACACCCCCGCGCTCGAAAATTCATTTGGTTGTGAGGAACAATCAAAAAAGTAACCCCTTTTTTTTACAAAAAATCGACTATTTTATTGGAAATCCTTTAAAACAAAAATGATTTTTGGCAGACCACAGAAATTTAAAATTTACCAATGCAATTGCAAATAAGGGTTTGCAATTAAGGATCAAGATTTAGGGATATAATAATGAGTTGAAATATTTAATTTTCTAGTGCAAACACAGTGAAATAAAATTCTTACCTATTTTAAACAAAAAAAGGTTTAAGGGCAACTAAATATTTTCATTAAACAAAAAAATTATAATCCAGAAATAATAATCTCCATATTTTGTCTATAGTCAATTTTACTTAATGACAAAATATATATTATGTATGTTTATGTTGTATATATGTTTATGCAACCCATGCGGCTTCATTATTTTTTATTTTGGAATGTTAAATTATTACTCTGGTCCCTCTGGAGTCCAATGTCATATGAGAAATGGGGTGTTGTTTACCATGGTGCCTTCTGCAATTGGATCTACCATCATACACCGAGAGGGGTTGAACATATAAACCTATAGCATGTTAAAGAAGGACTTTTTTTTTTCATTATTTACTGACAGAGTAACAAAATCTGTAAAAAAGTAAAAAATGTTTTAAAATACGGTCACACATAAAAAGAAAATAGTAGGCGGACAACTTTTAAAAGTGAAACATGCATCCCCTTCCCTTAGATCAGAATGTTCGTAGTGTTTTCTGTTTTGTGTTTTTTTTTTTTTAGGGGTTGATGTTTAGTTTATGTGTATACTCGTAGATGGTAATTTTAGATGATCGTAAATTTATTTAAAACTCCCCCAGGACACGATTATGAGCGAACGTGCATTTGGTTATCCTTTTATTGTTGCTGTGTGTTTTTAATATTTACTAATATTGACAATACTTGAGAAGTCGTCTTTTTTTTTTGTTGTTGTGTTGGGTAGATATATGAACTTAACTTCAAAAAAGGCATATAAAGGGTAGTAAATGGTTAGAAGTATGAGGTAAAATATATTAGGTTTTTCTTTATTCTTATATTACTTGTATATTGGGCCAGTATGTCATTAAAGAAGTTCCAATTACGGATTATTTGAATTTTTGTTTTAAATGGGGGTTTGGTATTTCAATTAAGGGATGGATTTTCTGATGGATAAGCTATGTAAATAGGATAGTTTTTTTTTTTTTATTTTCTAATTTACAACATAAAGTGGAATGCGATTTGGAAAAAAAATATTGATGATGACATTCTTTTTGAATTTTTCTTTGATTAGTAAAATAATTTAAAAAAAGATATAAATTAAGTGTATTATAGCTATTACAAAAATATTGGAATAGCCGCTGGCTGCAATCGGAATGCCTACAATTTATTAAATATTTTGGATAATTAATTGATGTTAAATAAAAAAAAATATGTAATGAAATACGTAATTCTTTATTTAGCATCTGTTTATTGACTCTCTATTAGTATTAAAACCGCTATTAAAAATGGAAAATTAAATTTTAAAACAACGAATGAAAACATTTACGGCCAATTTCTTGACAAAGTTCTAAAATTAGCTTAAAACTATTATTTTTTGCTCTCGGTTTTTCTGAAGTAATATAAAATAAAAATGAAACAATTTGAATTTTAATTTAACTTAAACCGAGTTTTAAGAGCTAGAACTTTGTCAAGAAATTAGCCTTTACTTAATCAGTTTCTTTTAATGATTTTAATGGGGGTTGCTGTCATTTATTTACTGATCATTAAATTTACGAGGATGTTTAGCTTAAAAAAGGATTTTAAGAGCTTATGCAAGTTTTTCTATTTATTCACCCTGAATTAGTAGACCAGTGCCAGTAATTTTTTGAAAAAAAATATTATTAGCAGTATGTAGATGGTGGTAAAAATTACGTAAAATGTTATATGAAAGGGAAAAAATAAATTGGCCACCAACAAATTAGGGGAAAGGGGGTAAGTGGACGAAAAAGTGGGATGGATGTCGAAAATCGTGGTTTCTTACAATTTCTAACTAAAGTAGACCTCGTAACGAAAAAAGTTCAATACAAGAGTTGTATTTGGTAAAAAAACTACAATTTTTATTCATATAATTTTTCTATATAACCCCAGAAATATTGTCTTTTTCAAAAATAGTTAGATTTTGATGAAACTTGGTTTTAACGCAAATTGCTATATTTTGTACTTATACAACCATTTTTTTGAGCAAAATATTAATTTCCGAACACCGAAGTACGGAACAAAAATGCTAGTCTTGATTACCTCCCCAATTAAATGAAATTTTGTAGAGATTGTTGCACTGTAAAAACACTCCTTAAATCTGGATTTAGGTCCAAAAAACCTTTAGCTTCGTCTATTTTTCTGTTTTTAATGTTTTGGAAAGAAGAGATTTAGACCTTTTCAACAATGAAACAAAAAAAATATGGGGTTTTGTTAAAACCAAAGTTTTCCGGTACCTAAACGTTCCAATTTTTGTACCTTGGTTTTTTTCTTGGCCAATTTTCAAGAGATTTTCATAAAAAATACCTCGTTTGTTTTGGAAATAAATAATATTTTAGAATATTATGTATTTTTAAAACAACATGTTTTTGATGTTAAAGTTAGGTAAAGAAGAAAAAAATGGATGTTTTCCAGAACAGTTTTAAAATCTAAAATGGGTAAAATTTTGACAAAGCTTGATTTTTTAACTCCAGATTTTGGGGGTTGCTACGTAATTTTTACATACCGTTTTTTAATCAGTTTAACCAGCTCTACAACACATGATAGGTTCCCGTCCGCGTATAATTTTTACCCTATTTTTAATCTACAGACTAAGCCGGTAAACCGATTTCCTACAAATTTGGTGTTTAAAAATCTTAGGTAATTCATAAAGAAAACATAAAATTATTCTTTTAACAAAACTAACGGTACCTGCCAAATTACTTTTCAGGAAATGTAATTTTTTTTTTTCAAAAATAGCTCTAACGATTTTTATAAAACAAATTGTGTCTACTTTTGAAAGTAAGATCGTACTTTTGATATGAAGCAAATATTTTTAAAAATGTTACTAGAGATTTTTGATTTTCTCTTAAACGGCTTCATTAATTTTAATGAAATTTCTTATATGGAAGCTTTTTAACAACCTTAAAATTATTTTATATCAAAATTGAAAAAAAATAATAAGCAATGAAACAGCACACGAGTGCCACATACTATAAATTAATTAATTTCAAGTAGGTACCATTCATAATATTTTGCTTTAGAATTTACAAAAAAGACTGGCTTCATCCATAATAAAGTGTATTTTATATGGTGGTGGGCAAGTTGTCTCAATTAAAATTTAAAAATGTTTGGTAAACAAAAAACATCAACATAAAAGCAGTGACAAACCATGGAGTCATGAGTTACTTAAGGATTTAATCACATTTTCAATTTCAAACCCTTATAATTTGCGTAATATATTTAAAAAAAAAAAAAACAAAGAAAATTAAAACAACACACAATGTGTTACATTCACAAATTTACATGACCTCATCCTTAAAGTTTATATGCTACATCAGGATGTGCATAAATTTACTCGTATAATGATGCAAATGCGCAGTTAAAATTATAATAACCAATCTTGTGCTACGCAATTCAAACTTTCAAATCCTAACTATACAATCCCACAATCAAAGTTCACCATGACACTCTTCGTAATCTCAATTCCAATTCCATGCGCTCGATATTTTTTTTTTTTTTTTGTTCCTCTAAAAATATTACACAGCTAATATCCCTAACAAAAGGCTTGGAATGTTGAATCCTTAAAAAAATAAAAAAAAAAAAAAAATATCACACAATCTGTGTGTCCCTTTATGACAGCTCATTATAAATTCACCAAAATTACAATAACCACACACAATGGGCCTAATGAAAAGTGTAAGGAAGGGGGTAAAAAAATATGTACTTCATTCGTAGTGCTATATTCCTTATTAAGGATAATAATGGGAAACCAAAAATTAAAAAAAAAAAAAAAGAATCTGAAAAAAGTAATACGGTACGGCTACTGTTGCTCCTGTCAAAAATGTTGGTTTTGGATTTTTTCTCTTTTTGTGTGTTTCGTTCATCGTTGTATGACAGCACAATAGCATCAGGACGAGTGTCTGATGCCGAGCCTCATCCGGGATCATCATAATTCTCACACTTTAAAGAAAGGATATAGTAATGAAAAAGATATTTAAAAAAAAAATTAAGCAAACAAACGGCAGGAGTCTGTAATGTGTCTTGGGGTAGTAGAAAGACATTTAGCGGATAGATATTTTTTTCTATAGGTTACAAACCGTTGCCTAGATGTTATATCCGATCACTATGACGACGCCGACGACGTGTGGATTCCGTTGGATTTTATGAATGGGATGCATTGTACCTCAAACGGTTGATTATCTTTGTAAAAGTGCACCGTACTGTGGTGTTGTAAATCATCACGATGAATTGAATAAGAATAAATATTATAATTTTTGGTTCACACCTTACAGTAGCTTAGTTGTGAAAAAATGTATACGAAATGTATTTTTTTTAGTTTATGATCAAAAATGGGTAGGTAAAGGGTTTCAGTAAATTACCAAATTAACTTCATTACCAAAATCAATCATTGATAACAATGGTATGCAATGAAAATCGCCTTTAAGCCAAATCATACTTGACTAAAGGACTTTGACATGCTGAATTCTAATATGAAAATACAAACTACTAAGACACGTCACGTCAGCAAAAGATAAAATGAAAATGTCAAAAATTTCTTCACTGAGAAATTCTTTATTTCAAAACTATTAATAATATGTAAAAGAACTGCATTTCATCTTTCTAAATCATTTTAAATATTTTCAAAATTCGTTTTCTGCTCAAAGATAATGAAAAATTAAATTTTGGATTTGTTCAAAATATTCTCGGTAGTCCACTTAAACTATATATTTAAAGGTGCAAATTTCTACAGTAATAATTTTCAATGGCTAACTTTATTGTTTTTGGGATGCCAAGCACAAAATTTATCTCTGGAAACATGAAAAATCATTGAACAACTAAAAAGAGTTTTTTTTTTATATTATTTTTGACGCATAATTGGAAATGTGAACATTTTTTGCTAAATCGACTTACGGACTAAATCGACTTACTCAAACCGTGACTCCTGAAAACTTGGCTTATTGTGTGTTTTTTTTTTTTTTTTTTTGAGGTAAGGTAAAGAATACCAAAACCAAAAAATTACCTTTAGCGCTCATTCCGGAATTAAGCAGTCGTTTTATTTGATGGCACGTTATCCAAATAAAATGAGTCTCAGGGCAATTCCCGCGTAAAAGTCTACCAAAATTGAAAAAAAAAAAAATGCACGAGTGGGTTGCACGTACTTGCTCTTAGGGTCAAAGTTACTGTGGACGTTAAAGCTTCTTATTCTCAAACCTTATTTAAAAATAAAGTTGGTATAGCATTTTTGGGAAAATATTAATGCTCATATAAAACCAAAATTTCAAAAAAATACAGTGAATTTAACTTAACTTTTCCTTAATAGTAATATGGCAGGTTTACAACTAATAGCATCGATTGATTCGTTTCAATCTTCTTACGCATATGCATTTACAACTTATCTTTGCTTTCTCAGACTAGAAAGAAGATTCCATTTGGCTTTTGTTTCAGCTTTTCTTTTAAAACTTTTTCAAGCAAACGCTTAATGTTGTTCTAGTTTATAGATTTTCTTTGAAATAATAGTATAATTCTACAATTGAAAGTGACGGTAGTGTAACTCACGAACTTTATTATAAATAAAAAAAACTCTAAAAACAAAAACATTTTATTTAACCATTTTCCATTAATCTATTTAATGCATCTTGGCTGCAGATACAATTTTAAATTACAAAGCCTGTAAAGGGGAAGAAGTTAAAAATCACCTTCGAAACTGACTTCCTCTATGATGTAGTGTAGCTCACATATCATATTTTCCAACATTGCAAGAGCGCAACTTTACAACTGAAAAATTATATACATATTAATACCTAAGATAAAACTGTAAACATGGTTGTATTCGTAACATAAGAGTATTCGTAAAGTGTATAAGAGTGACTTAGTAATGCAAATATATTTGATTGAAAAGACATTCTTTAAAACATCATTTTCTTATACTTTTTAGAATTTTTTTGCTTAGTGTCCTATCTACCTAAACACGCACGTTTAATGTTACTCACAAGATATACTTTTTTAATGAATAAAATAATCCTAAACGCAAACAATAAACGATTGTTATTGAAAACAAAAGAGTTGAGCACAAAACTTGATTATACATACTTATTATAATTTTAGTTTAAATATTATTTTTTTAAATGTTCCAGAAGACCCAGAATACTTTTGTGATTGTGGTTTAGCTAAAATAAAACAATATTGAATTTTTTTCAATTTTTTTCTTGATAATATTAAAGATTCTCTATATTCTTTTTTTTTTTTACAAAATCAAAAAAAAAATGATCCACTGTTCAGTTTTTTGTTCAATGAGATTATAAAATGATTTTTTTTTGATCGCACGTTTTTCCAAATATATATTATGTAAGTGATCCTGTGTTCGAAGGGTTCGAGGGTGTTTCAAATTTTGTTGTTTATGGGCACGCCTTTTATAAGACAACAACAACCATCTGAAGCACGTTTCTTGTTCCTTTAAAATGCAATTTATCGATAGAGGGTGTTTTTTTTGTGTATTTCTGTTCAATATCCTTAACTTGATTTATGCATTAATCCAACAAGCATTACATCTTTCAAAATATATATAAACATATACCCCCCAAGGGTATAATTTTGTTTCCGCAAAAAAAAAAAAAATATTGCTATTTCGCACTCGCATTTGCACTCTACGACTTGTCATTCATTACTATTATCCTTGTGACAAGCAAATACCTATAATAGCGCATCACACTAAAGGCGTGGAATAATGAATCTCCCATTGGGAATTTATTTGTCTGTGGTTTTTCTATAAGAACCCCAAATCTAGCCACTGCAGTCGCAGCATCAAAATTATGTTTCTTTGTGTTATAGATAAAACCATTTAGGCGGTGCTCTGTCAAAACATTTTTATCATAAAGAAACAAGGACACACACATGGTCACTTTGTTGTTTGATAGATAGGTAGAAGGGGTTGCACCCAAAGTAATGGAACATCTGCTGCGTGTGGTTTTGCGATTATCCTTTGAAACTACAAAAAATTGTTTCTGTAATATTTTTTTTTTTTTTATTTAGTAATTTTATAGAAAATTTCTTCAACAAATATTTTAACATTTTGAGTTTTATTTGTTCAGTGGTTTACCACAGGAATTACATATATTTTAACTCATTTCATTTGAAAATACAAAATAAAAATTTATAAATGAATTTATTATCTATCTGAAATTCAAATTAAACGAAAAAAAAATTGAGATGAGTTTTTTTGTGACTGTGTGTGTGTGTGTGCCTGTCTAAAGGGGATAGAATTTTATTTTTGTTCACTTTTGTGTGGTTTTTGTTTGTATTTTTATAATTTCATTTGGTTGTAAATAAATTCGAAAAATTTATTCAACCTTAAAAAAATTAACTATGGTTTTTTTTTTTCTGAAAAACTTTGATATGAACCATTTAGTAGAGTGACCAGTTTTACTAGTTTTAACCAAAAAAATATATCCTGAATAGTGGAGGAAATGTTAAAATTATTTATTTTCGGTAGAAATAGTTGAATAGAAATAAATTTAGACTCTTTAAATTAGTATATTTCCGTTTTTAAAAATAATTTAGAGTGAATATATTAGACCTTAGTTCTTTCAACAAAACTCTACGTTACCGACCAAGGAACTGTTATTTCTGAATTCTCGCTGAAAAATATTTTCAGTAGATTTTTTAAGCCTTTGGACTACAGTATATGCCATTAATTTGTGTATTAGTACAGCAAAATTTGATTTAAAATCACAAAAATTGTTAAGAGAGAATTAAACATGAAAAAATTACAAATGATATAACGGATGGTCACCGATTTTTCAAAAGATATACAATTTATTTTCGCATTTGGTATCATGTATGAATTTGTTTGATGACCAATGACCATGACCATTGGGATGGCAAATATTTATAAAAAATTATGAAATTGGTTATTAAAAAAAAAACTACATAAAAGCAAGGAATCCAATATTTATTTATTAATATTATTCTTTGATATAATAAATTGTGAATATTTGTTTTATATTATTTTTTGTTTATTTGTTCGTATTTATAATATCAAACTTTTGTTGTTGGTATTGGTTTACAGTAATGTATCCATGAGATGTTTTTGTTTTTCAGTTTTAACAAAACATTTTGTCTATGAGTGTTTTTTTTTTTCATTTCGGGGATCGAAAAATTGGTTGGTTATTATTAGTTCATATAACATTGAAATGGACTTTTCACTATAATTCTTAATGAGATTCCATATTTGTAGGAACAAACTTAATTATAATAGTTAGGTATTTAGTTTTATTTTTAAACTTCAATTTTTCAAACCAGTGTGTTTTTTGTATTTTTAAAAAAAACTTTACTCCGATTTTAAATGTTCTTAACTTTTAAAAAAGAATAACGTAGAGTAAGATGACGTGCCATTTAAAACCTTAGTCTTTTAAAATTGCTTTCTTAATAATGCGCTTGAAAGCATGGTTAAACAAAATCTTTGAAGTCCTCCCACCAAAACACATGAACTTGCCAGTAAAGTCAATGATCTCACAATAGCCCTGCATAAGGCGATATCAATCTCTTGCCCACTCACGCACGTAAGAGGAAAAAAGAAGCCATACTGGTGGAATGCAGGACTCGAACCAATTAGAAAAAAACTGTAGGAAGCTTTTTAATCAAGCTAAAAGTACTAGAGGTACGACGGATTGGGACTCCTATAAGGAATTCAGCTGCAAACGACTGCAAGCACAGCTATTCGGCTCAATATTTGGCAACTCCATCATTCTTAACTCATTCAGATCAATTCCATGTAACATAGATTATACCATTCCAAAGATGCAGTTCCTAGATCATTCTGGAAAGATATGGAATTTCTGAAAGATGATTCAATCGATTTCTACACCGACGAAAACTGATGATGAGGTTGGTGGAGGTGTATACTCAGATAGACTCTCCTTTCGTCTTCCTAATCACTGTAGCGTGTTCCAGGCGGAACTTTTGGTGATAAAAGAAGTCCTGTCTTGGCTTAAAGAAAACGTGATATCAAACCAAGATCCAAGATATTCGTATTTTCTCGGACAGCCAAGCAGCTGTTTAATCTCTGGATTCCGTCTCTACCAACTCAGTAACAGCCTTTAACTGGTAATCATCTCTGATGGCGCCACAGTTTAATATTCACCTATGTTGGTTGCCGGGGCATAGGGATATTTTCGGATATTGTAGAGCTGATGAACTCGCCAAAAGTGGAACACTCATACTTTTATTACCAGGAAAGGTAAACATAGGTATTCCAATCGCAACGTGTAAACTGTTGCTCAAACATGATGCTATACAAACCTCAGGTGAAATAATATCACTAAATGCTTAGCGACAAAGCAGAAAGCCAGTACTAGTTCTGAAGTGCTCTAAGCGTTTAACATCCTTGAGGAAATCGCAAATCAGCTCCGTAATAGATGTTATAACTGGACACTGTCTAAAAAGCAGGCACGCGACACGGCTTGGAGTCCTCTCAAACGATTTCTGCAGAAGCTGCATAGACGAAGAGGAATCGATTCACCACTTTCTCTGTACATGCCCTGCTCTATAGCAAAGACGAAGACTCTATCTAGGAGACTTCTACTATAACGACCCCAGTGATCTATCAAATATAGTGATCTATCAAATATAGGTTATCTCGCTCGCTTCAAAAGAAGCTAGAAGTGGTTCAACGATTAGGAGGAAAGTTTTTATCAGATTCAATGTGGTATCACAATGGACCAAACTTTGGTTTAAGACTTGCACTGAGTGTAATAGGCACTCCTGCCGGTAGCCACGACAACCTAACCTATTTAACAAAAAAAACCAAAACATAAAAGAAATAAAAAGTTGTTTATCCTAAGATTTAAAAAAAAAACAACAAAAAAAAGGCCTTATTTTGACTTTTCTTTCTTAAACTGGTGGGAAAAAACGTTCATCTTTCTGAACTGTCTATTGTTATAGAACAGTTCATGTTTTCGAGATTCTACTGTATACACCGTTAAAGCACTCATTATTACGCTAACGGGCACCATGTTGGAGTGCCTATCAGTTTCTGATAGTTTTTTTCTATTAAATTTAAGAAACGATTCACTGCAACCAGTTCTAACACTTATTTATTTGGACACAATGTTTAATTTTACTATTCCCTTAACCCCCCAAAAGAACAAAAACGAAGCAGAACACAACCTAATGCCCCTGCAATCTGGCGTTTCGAATTAGGGCTAATTACAAAACGTCCCGAAAACAAATAAAATCTAGCTAAATAGTCTTAATGCATATCCATCACCCTTCCCGCATCCACCAGCTCCATTTTAAGTCCTCAAAAAATGCTTTTCCTCCCCTATAAGAGATAGTATAAACGTAAATAACCCCAATGTCGAATTTAAGCTTTACATTATCCACGCATTGAATTGTGAAACAAAACTTTTAAAACAAATTTTAGCGCTCCATAAATTTGTCGACAACAAAAAAAATATACAAAAAAAAAAAAAAAAAATTACTTGGAAGTAGAAGGATGATTGGATCTACCACTAACATTCCACCATCATCCCCCCCTGCTGTCACACAGGGTGCGATATTAATTTGCAGTAAAACTCATGGCCTAAGGAAAAATACATAGTATTTCTGTTTTCAAAAATTTGTTGTTCAAAATCCAATGGTAGCTTTTGAGTCACGTGTTCTATAACCACAATCGTTTCGAATTTTCGGTCTGTTGTTTCAGTTAGAGTGAGCTCATCGAGGGTGGTATGCTATACTATAGGTACTCTTGTACCCACGATGAAGGGGTGAGCTAAAGTATACTACCAGGAACGCAATGCATTCCCACATAACCAACTTCTCCCACTCTAATATTAGAATATGGCGTATAGGACTTATATGTACAGATTCGTTGATAATTTCAGGGCTGTTTTGTAGGATTTGGTTGGCTTTCGACAAATAACTGCAAAAAAATGTCCCACATCCTGGCAACAACAACTGCCAAATAGTACGAACGCCGCATTAGTTGGGTGGTGTGTGGCAGGATTTTCCTCATTAATTTTTATGGCCCACAACAATTTAAGTTCGGGTGTTTTTTTTCTTCCTAAAGGCTTTGCTTATTATTTTCAAAATCGCTTCCACCCTATCCGGTTAGATTTTTTTTTTTTTTTTTAAATTAGCATTTACCAAAGTCCTGCAATTTTTTAACGTCAACCCTAAAGGAAACAATGCAAGGATATACTATTATAAAAAAAAAAAAAAAAAATACAAAACATTTTTCCAATATCAAACTTTAGATGAAATATGCTTTTTTCAAAATTTGATGCGCTTCATCTTTTATTTTCTGTCACAACGGATATCAGGATATCGCACTAAAGAAGTAGAGAGACGTTCACACATAAATAAAAATGAGACAAAAAAAAAAAACTATAGGAGAATGTCCTTAGAGTTTTTTTTTTTTTGTTGTTGGTTGCTGTTGTCGAAATCAAGAGAGGGGTGATAGGAATCTTTATTCTTTGAATGGAAATTGGAAAACGTGCACGGTGTGCGCCAGGCTGATGCCCACTTTTCGGTTGATTCTCTTCGAATTCAACAATATCATCACACCCATGATATTCGACAGTTGTGAGGCAAAGGCACAGAGATGACATCGCAGAGCCACCACACTGCTGCCGGTTTAAAGATTCCTTATCCTGATAATTCTGTAAATTGGTTTTTCATATACCTATCCCACTCTCTCTCTCTCTCTTTTGAAGGAGGCTATGATGGGTGAAGAATAGGGTAGGGTTGGGGGGGGGGGGTGAATCATCTCCATCTCGAAGGCCCTGTTTGCATCAATTGAGAGAAGTACCAAGTCGCTTATGTTTTTTTTTTCTGCTTCCAGTTTTTTTTTTCTCTTATCAGTTTGTGGTGAAATTTCGATTTTGATTTTATGGTCCAATGTGCCGAAGTCTAGACGAGCTTCTAACTGTGGCCGGCGTTGTTTCCTGGCTGGTGATGCTTCTGTTTCTGTTCCTGGTTGCTTCGTCTTCGTCTTTGTCTGCGTCTGCCTGCCTCCTCCTTTATGGTTGATATTTAAAACGCAACGCTATAGATAGAAAAGATGTTATGGTAAATTGAACGGCTGTTTTGGTAAAGCTATCAAGATGGCGGAAGGTAATTTTAAAGGAACACCATTTTGAGTCTGTTATTCTTTCGCTGAGATTCTGTTTTCATTTTATTTTTTTTTCGTAAGTCGCTTCCTCTGTCTTGTCGTTGTTGGCAAAAGGACTCACATTTTTTTTTTTTTTTTGCATTTCGACAGTTATTTTCGAGGTAATTTTTGTAGAAAATGATAATTTGCTGTTGAGTGAGGAAATTTGTACTTTTTTTCTTCTTCTTCTTCTTCTTCTAGGTTGGAGGAGTGAAATTTGTGGTAATAAAATCGTATACTTTTAGTGGGTACTTGGGTGTCGAAGGATCCTATACATACACACATTATGTAAGTATAAGTAGATATTTTTTTTGTGGTTAAAAAATTGATGACATGATCGTTTGATTTTACAGTTATTTTTTAAATTAAAGCATAAAAGGAAAAAG
Organism: Meliscaeva auricollis; assembly: GCA_948107695.1. Lineage (NCBI taxonomy): Eukaryota > Metazoa > Arthropoda > Insecta > Diptera > Syrphidae > Meliscaeva > Meliscaeva auricollis. The sequence goes on along the minus strand of OX403619.1, from coordinate 25,394,760 downwards.
GATTTTTTTTTTTATATACATTCATTATTTTGGTATTGTAAGGTAAAATTTTATATATAAAAGGCATGCCATGGTGCCAAATTCAATGGGATTCAATATTTTACGATCCAACATGAACGTGATTGTAATTTTGGTATATTAAAGAAACATGTGTGTTGGGTTTTTTTTTTGGGAAATTATTTCACAAGACTGTGTGGTTTATGGTTATGTTTTAGGTTCGTAAATTCCAAGGTGAATATGTTAAACGCTTTTGTATATTTTGGCTGAGCTCATTTTAGAAACCAGGTTTATGGGTTCATTTAGAAGGTAATCAGATGAGGTTACATTATGTATGTTTTAAAGTTTCTCTTGTTTTTGTTTGTAAGCTGTATGGGAGTCATTCGTTCTAGATGAGATATTCAAAAACAAAAAAAAAAAACAACTTTCGAAATTACGTAAAAATCATCTGTACCAAATTTGAAGAAAATCCGTCCACGCGTTTGGGCAGTGGAGAAGTGTACAGATGGACGCACAGACGTACAGATGTACAGACGTACAGACGCACAGACCGACGTACGGCATGACGAAAACCACTTTTTCGGACTTCTTCATCATCATAATGTTGGTTTTGATTAAAACCTCAATTTTTTTTTTTTGACACGAAACCAAAACTTGTAAAAACAGAACACGGAATGCTGAGTTGGAAAATACTAGACGATGGCGTTGTTGAATTCGATTAAATTGAATACCAGTTAAAGATCGTAAAACACCGCATGGAAGATCATGAAAAATGTTCTTACTACCGCTAGAAAAGCGTAAAATACAGCTCAACAACCTAAGAAAATCACAGAAGAAAGCGTGAAAATAGGAGGAAAAATATGTGCAATTTCACGGCCTACCGCGTCAAGAATCGGGGAATCTCATGGAAAAAATCTCTGAATAATGGTGGCAGACCAATGGAATACCTCGGAGAATAGCAAAATAGGTCACAAAAAGGCGTTTAATACCACGGGAAAAAGCGTAAAACATAGCAGAGAGAGGGAAGAAGAAAGCCTGTAAAGTTGTGGAAAAAAACCTGAAAAGTCGGGAAAAAAGCGCAGAATATCGGGTGGTGAATGAACTTTTAAACACTACGTAAATGATCGCAAAATACCGCATAGGAATGGGAAGTCATAAAAAAAAAACACTTATCATCGGGTAAAATTACTGCGGAAAAGACGAACAAAGTCACAGTGAAAAGTTTGTAGTCGCAGAAGAAAGCGTTTAGTGAAAAGTCGCGGAAAAATATGAGTCACACCGTTGTAAAAAGCGCGGAATACCGTCAACAAAAACTGCAGAATACTAATGAAAAATTGGGTCAGCTAGTTCAATAAATAAAAAAATGTTCTTCTGCTTAATAGTACGGGTACCTAAACACCTAAACCGTTTCTTAGTTGTTGAATAAGAATTAATTTAATTTCACAGTCTGACACTCACTAAAAAATGTCGGTTTGCCTCAAACCAACAATATGTGTGTCTCTTACTTATTTTTCGAAGGAAGCAGCCACTTTTTTTTTTAAAGGAAAGTCACTCAATATTTTCCTTCGCATCTAGTATAAATATGACATTGCATTTCATGTCAAATTTATTCATCTTATTATTACATTCTAACCCAATTGGTGCCCACTCTTTCCTCCCTCTACTATTGAAAGGAGTAGGTATAGAAGTAAATAGGAAAACTTTCATTTTATAAAACAAGACGACATAACAACTGCCACAAGTAAACACCTTGTTTTTCGCTCTTTTCCATGAATTCACGACAAACACCTCCTAAAGACTGTTTTTTTTTTATTCTGGGTACTGCATAGATACCCCCACAACAAAAAAAAAAGAGTCACACTATGCATATTGTGAATGGAACACCTGTTTGGCCTCATAAATTATGCCCCAAGAATTTAATTTACCGGCTGCTTTGACAGAGAAAAAGTTATCTTTTCTTTTAGATTAGTTTCGCAAGCAGCCACCCATAGACCCACATCCACCCACCTTCCATATCACCCAACCCATCCCAATCCCCAGTCCTGATCAAGGGTTATTCATTCTCTTTGGTGTCCGCATATACTTTGCCTGAGACAACACTATATACAAAAACAAGTACACCAGAGATACACTTTGCCTGGCTCGACTCAGTTCCTTAGCCCTTTTCCATCATCACGCCTTCTGTGAACTTCATAACAAGAGACAAATTGCATAGAGCAAAAAATATATATAAATATCCTGGAAAAAAAAAACAAAAACAAAAAAAAAATAGAAATGAACTTCCATTCCGTATCTAGGAATACATATAAAGTTGTTTTCTTCTCATATACGATGCAGAAGAGCATATTTCATGCTCCTTGAAAGACTTCGTCCGGGTTATGATGATAGCATTCGTTTATGGACCGAGAAAGTCTCGTATAATAATAATAGAGAGATACTTTTGGGCCCCATCATCATCATCATCGTCTCTGTTTCCTATGTAAAGTATCTTTTTTTTTTTGGAGGAATGTCGCAAGTGTCAATGGCGTGTTGGCCGCCGTGTCAGACGAAATTGCACGCGGAACATTGTCTCTGGAAGAATAAAAACATAAGTTATATTGCCAACTATGTCGTTGTCGCCTTAAAGTAAGATACATTTACCTACACGAGATGACTTTGTAAATTTATGAAAATCTACTTCAAAAGGAATATGAGGCATATTATTCAATTTAATAGATGCATCCATGCGATTTTGTAGATAGAAGAGAATTCAGGCTAAAATTTGTACATTTTAGCCATTTACTCCACCAAAATGTATACTGGTTTCATGTTTGCTTAAATTAGAAGTATTTGAGTGTGTTTTTCAATTGAATTCGCCGCAAAAATATTGCAAAGTGAAATTTATGTTTTGTCCAAAATACGCTCCTTAGTCCAATTGGAGCGTTTTTAGAGATGGAAAGTTCCAAAGTAATAAAGTTTTTTAGATGCTGAGGACGAATCTGAAGTTATCAAAAAAATGTATCACAGAATCACGGTATTAGAGTCCATTGAAAAACTTACAAAAAATTGTATTTATTAAAAACCAGGTTTGGTTTTAAAACAGCATCATCATCATTGGCTCGACAACCGGGGTCCGGTCCTGGCCTCTTTCAACAAGTCTCTCCACCTATCCCGGTCTCGAGCCAACGCCATCCAGTTGCGCACCCCAAGGCTTTGGGCGTCCTGGTCTACGCCATCTCTCCAGCGCAAGTATGGTCTACCACGCTGCGGTCTACCATAGAATGTACCACAAAAGACTTTCCGAGCAGGTTCCTCTTCGCTCATACGAGCTAGGTGCCCTGCCCACCGGAGTCTACCGAGCTTAATTTTTGTTACTATGTCTGCTTCAAGGTAGATTGCGTACAACTCATGATTGTACCGTCTCCGGAATCGTCCTTCCTCACATATGGGGCCAACAATTCTCCGTAAGACTTTTCTCTCGAACGCGGCTAAGAGGTCACAGTGCCTTTTGCTAAGCACCCAAGGCTCGGATCCATGCATGAGTACTGGCAGTACCATGGTCCTGTACAGCAGCAGTTTTGAAGTAGTAGGCTCTGTTGGATTTGAGAAGCCGCCCGCGTATTTCTTCTTCTATGTTGTTATCGGCTGCTACTGTTGATCCAAGGTATTTAAAGGATTGCACCACTTCAAATTCGTGCTCCGCTACCTTGATTGTTTGACCAACTGTTCTTCTCGCATTCGACGCCACCATGTACTTTGTTTTAGCTTCACTAATGTGCAGCCCCAGATTTTGTGCCGCCTGCTCGATCTGGATGAAGGAATCGTGTACAGTTTGTTCGGTTCTTCCGATGATGTCGATGTCGTCTGCGTAAGCCAGTATCTGGCTGGACCTGTTGACTATGGTCCCTCTTGTTGCCGTGCCAGAGTCACGGATTGCTTTCTCCAACGCCAGGTTGAAGAGGAGGCAGGCCAAACCATCCCCTTGTCGGAGTCCATTAAAGATGTTGATTGGTCTGGATAGCAATCCGGCTATTTTTTACTTGGCTTGTTACGTTGGTCATGGTCAACCTACATAGTCGTGTCAATTTATTTGGGATGCCGAATTCTCTCATGGCTTTGTAAAGTTCTACCCTGGCTATCCTATCATAGGCGGCTTTAAAGTCTATAAACAGATGGTATGTTGGGATGTTAAGTTCTAGACATTTTTCCATCGCCTGCCTAAGGGTAAAAATCTGATCAGTTGTTGATTTGCCTGGAATGAAACCACACTGATAGTGTCCGATGATGGTTTTAGCGTATGGGGTTATCCGGTCTTGTAGGATAGAGGAGAGTATCTTATAGGCGGTACTCAACAACGTGATACCTCTATAATTGCTGCACGTTGCGACATCTCCTTTCTTATGTATGAGGCATATTATACCTTTTCGCCAGTCTTCTGGCATTTCTTCATGCTCCCATACGTGCACTATGATATCATGAATTGCTTGACGTTAGGCTGCCCGCCGTGGTGGTATATTTCTTACCCTGTTTTATCACACAGTGCTGTTATTTGTATCGATGATTCAATGCTAATTTATAGCTCTATGCAATTTTTGTCTGTCTATTTTGACTACACTATTTTACTTTGACTCTGACTGACACTGGCTTGATTTAATGTTGTCCATAAAAAAAACCTGAGCAGATAATTTTCAAGCTATTAATTTAGCCGTTACGTTAAAAAAAAAATTAGAGTTATCTTAATATTGAATTAATGATAAAATAAAATGAAAAAATCGTGTGCCATTAATTTGAATTTATTTGAGTTCCTTGATTATTTTTGTGTGTTTTAATTTTAACCCATCCATTCAGACATGTCCTTTGAACTCATATCAGTGAATTGATTAACTCCCATTTCAAATGTTGTTTCTCCCTTTGCAAATTTAACATTGTGCTCATCAATGACCTTCAATTTTTCACAGTAGATATTGTGATGGCGGAGATCTTCAGCGGCATCGGGATAGTTCTTATTGTAAGTTGCCTATAGAATTATTAGAAAAAAAGATGATTACCTGGTATTGTCTGTTCAATATATTCATCACTCACCTTGTATTCTGCCCAAGAAGCATCGGTGCAACTCCAACTCAAAGCGCAACCAACAAAAGCAGCAACGATCAATAGAACCAAAGTAAACTTCATTGTGAAACTTGAGTTAATCCAAATTCGAATGTATTGAATTCAAATATTTTTGGCCTTATATACCCACATTTTGCTTCTGAAATTTTTGAACTTTGATAAGATAAAACAAAATAAGTGTTTTTATTATTTTTCGATCAGTACTCAGGTACCCTACCAAAATGAAAATCACACTTATCTGTTTTTATTAACGGTTTTGAAAAACATGATTTTTAATACATGTTGTGTATCAACTTTGCTATCGTATATTGCTATTTAATTAAATTGATAAGTTCATAGGTTTATTCTTGTGATTTGAAGATCGTATATCTTTTTGATTCAAATATAATTAATTAGCCGACTATTTTAGACTGGTGAACTTTTACCTCCGTGGCCGAGGGTCTTACGGTCACTACTACAGTAAAACTTCGAGCTATGCGATTGCGGAACTTGTTTCTGCAGAAGGGCCTCCCATGAATAATTTCGCTACTAATTACTCCCCCAACGAAGGAGTGTTCCCACCAAGGCACTCCCAACAGATTAGACTGTAGTGGAGGAATTCTCTCGACTAGTGTCATTAGTTTCAGTCAGGATGAACTACTTGGTGAACACCTTATGCGGGCTCCTACTACATATTCGGAGCGCATGCCGATAAGGAGTGGTTTTTTTCCGGCTCCCCACTCTTGGAGAGTCTGGTCTTCCAGGATGGGAGTTGTGCATCGGGGTAACTTCCCTACCACGGATAAAAGACTTTGTTAAGATACAAAAACATGCCTCGGATACGGATGATCTTTATGTTGACGATCCCAGCAAACGAAACAATGACAATGAATTTTGGATCTGTACGTGGAATGTGCTGTCCTTATACTGTTCCACGTGCAGCCGAACAATTAGTGGAGAACCTGGATAAGCTAAAGGCTGACGTAACAGCTATCCAGGAGTTGCGATGTAATGGAGAGGCCATGCGACGGATGAAATCGTGTGACATCTACCATGGAAAGTGCTTCAGAGAGCAGGGTCAGCGTCTGTTTGGGTGCAGTTTTGTGATAAGAGGAAGACTTAGGCAAGAAGTCTTGGGCTTTAATGCAGTTAGCAAGCGCCTAGTCACAATCCACATCAAGGGAAAATTTCACAACGTGACGCTGATCTGTGTTCACGCCCCCCACGAATAGAAGGATGACACAGTTATTGACGAGTTTTACGACCTTTTCGAGCACACGTACGATACGTGCCTAAAGTACGGCGCCAAGAATATTCTTAGCGACTTCAATGCCAGATTTTGTAAGGAGGAGGTATAAAGGTCGATAATTGGAAAGCCCAGTCTTCATGCCAAAACGTCCAATAACGGACTCAGGATGATTGACTTTGCGGAAGGACGAAATGTCACCATTGCCAAGCACCCAATTCCCAACACCTCAATATACACAAGGGGACTTGGCGGTCATATAATCAAAAAACTGTCAACCAAATTGATCACATCGCGATTGATGCCAGACTTTCAGTATCTTAGATGTCCGAACGTTCCGAGGAGCAAACGTTGACTCAAACCACAACGAAACTGCTGGTTTGATGAAGAATACTAAAACTATGCTTATCTGGAAATACTGTAAACAATAACCAGATCATTTCTTCTCAGGAAGAAAAAGAGAGAGCACGAGAAGCGGGCGGTCGAGTCTATTGAAGATTGTACCGGCAGAGGGGATGTTCGAAAATTCTACCAAAGGGTAAGAAGATCTACCCAAGGCTACAATTCCAGAACGGAAGCCTGCCTAGATGAGAGGGGGAATATGGTAGTAGACACACAGTAATAGTGCTGAAGATCTGGAAGAAACATTTTTCTAAACTCCTGAACGGCGAAGATAAATAACATTCCGCGGTTTTTCCATTTAATTTGGAGGACAATGGCCAACAATTCCATCCACCTGACCTAGATGAAGCACGCTTTGCAATTGCCAAGCTTAAGTCGTATAAGGCTTCTGGTGCTGATGGCTTACCAGCCGAATTGTTCAAAGCAGCATAAAAAGGGTTAGTAGGGAGTATGCACCAACTCATTTGTAAGATCTGGTTGGATGAAAGCATGTCCGATGAATGGAACCTTGGCATAGTGTGCCCCATCCACAAAAAAGGAGATCCTCTGACATGTACCAACTACAGAGTTTAATTTACAGGTTGTACTCCAGTTAAATAGACACTTTTGTGTTCGGCCCCTCCTGAAACAATTCTGTCATAATGCTAATTCAGCGGGAATGACCGCCTGCTTATCTCGGATAATACTCTCAAGTACAGATACTCCTCTCTGCACAACATGAATGTCAAATGCCACTAAAACGTAACACGCTGTTAAATATTTTTCTTGAACATCATGTGTGTTAGCTTGATTTTAGAAATCAAAAAGAAAAAATAACTCATAAATAATAAATGCGTAGGTACCTAATTCAAAAATGGCAGCTTGAAATCAAAGTTTTTATATAGGCCCAACAACAAGATCAGAGATGTGAACACCAAAAATCGTTTATTTTAATTATCGGTTATCACTAGAAAAGTTTCCAAACAAAATCCCTTGCTATTCACTTGATAATTATATTTTCGGTATCAATTAATCAAACAAAATTCAATTAAAAGTTGGAGATCAGTAAAGATGAATCCTTTTTGATATGAAATCACTTGAAACAATAAAAATAAACTAATTCCAAATTGATTAAATTGTACCCGATAATCTTATCTTGATTATCTGCTAAAATATTGATTATAAACATCTTAAAAAATAATATACACCTACAATTGTGACTTTTTTTTGTTTATTTTTGTTTGTCATGCTAAGCAAAATATGTAATTAAAATCCAAAAAATTAAAGTAGAAGATTATGCATAGTAGCAGGTAATTAACTGATACCAATTGGTTGATGTTTTCGTAGTTTATAAGGAACGAAAATAAACCGGGCGAATATAATTTAGTTGGTATCTTTCGATTAAATGAAGATTTTTAAGGCGTAATATAAATTTTTAAAAATTAATAATTATATAGCGGAGTTCCCGCTGGTTTAAGTTGATTTTACAATTATATCGAAATCAATAATTTTTTTTTAAGGACTGAAATATTAATTTCTTATGAGATTCATCACTGAATTTCTCAACAACTAGAGATTTTGCGTTATAGCTAGGTTTTTGTTCCTGTTCCCTTTTCATTTTATCTGAAGGTCAAGGTTTTGACTTTAGTCAAAAATAAAAGAGAACTTTTATAACAAAATGATTCTGTTTGCAAGTATTTTTCATTCTGGGCCCTATTTCACAACCTTACAAAAATTTTGATTTTTCAAGTATTTACTTTTTTGAACTTTTTACTTTGCTCTATAGGGAAAGTATTGGTTTCGTGTCAAAAAAAAAAAATTGAGGTTTTAATCAAAACCAACATTACGATGATGGAGAAGTTCGAAAAGTGGTTTTCATCATGCCGTCCGTCGGTCTGTGCGTCTATGCGTCTGTGCGGTTGTGCGTCTGTGCGTCCATCTGTACATTTCTTCACTGTCCAAACGCGTGGACGGATTTTCTTCAAATTTGGTACAGATGATTTTTAAGTAATTTTGAAAGTTGGTTTTTTTTGTTGTTAAATATCTCATCTAGAACGAGTACCTCCCATACAACATTTTTGAGTTATTCGAATTTTATTGAAAACGGCTCTAACGATTTTGATTAAAATTTGTGTTATACTACAACCATAAAGGTGGAACTTTCGAAATAAAAACATTTTTTTTTTCATCGTTTAATACCCGTTCCTCCCATAAACCCATTTTTCATTTTTCTAATTTTTTCGTAAATGACTCAACGGATTTCGAAGACAATTTTAACATAAAAGGTTGAAGAAATTTTCAAATTATTTTATTTAAAAATTTAAAAAAAAATTAAATTGATTTTTTTTTCAAAAATCGATTTTTCGAAAACGGTGAAATGATTTTATTTTGAAATTTTGGAACGATTTTCATTTTTTTTTTTTTTCTAAAAATGTTCCCTTCTCCACAAAAACTAATAGCTACTTAGTTTTGAGCTTTAGACATTTTAAGACGGTGTTTATGTCATTTTAGTAGTGAAAATTAATGTTTTTTTGAAAATTTTTTAAAAATTTATTTATTTCAAAAAAAAAATTATGTGATCTGTCTTAGCATCCACAGCAACTTTGACCTTAATAAGAGCAATTACACCCGAACCAGTTTGCATTTATTGTCTTAGAACATACTCCAAATCCAGATTCACTCTTACAAGTTTTTTGAATAATTAGGGGACACCCTGTATTGTATATAACAGGGAGCGGAAAGATGTGAAATTAGTACGAAAACATCCTGTTCAAAAACATGTTACAATAATATAAAGTTTGATAAGAATGATCATGGAAACCATAGCGCCAAAAAATTTCAAATGATTTTCTTTTTCGTTGCAATTGAAAGTAAGTACATTACAAATTTTTCAATTGAAACTTTATTATGGAGGTTTTTTTGTTTAGTGAGAATAATTATTTTTATAAAATATTTTTTTTTTTATAATGTACCATTAGACTACTTTTTTTTTAAACATATTTTCTGGATTCTAATTGACCAGATAGAATATTGTTCAAGACATTAAATGAAACTTTACCACCAAATTTGAGCATTTTATTTCAATATATTTAGAACTCACTAAATGATTTTAAATTTTGTCCATAAGTTTTGTATCTCGATTTTTTGTTTTGTCTAATGGTCAGCTCCTTTCGAACCGATTTTAATGAATATAGAAAAAAAACTTAAGAACAAATCTTGATCTTTAAAAAATCATTTAAAAAAATTCTCTAAAGTATCTAAACTCTAAAGTTAGAGGCTTTAATTTAAAAAAAATATTATTAAATAAATTGTATTATAAGATTTTGTTTTAAGTCTTTTTTCCATTTTTCTCCAAAAGTATTAAGTGAACAGTAAAAATGCATAGAACAAATTTGGTAGAAAACCATTTTTCTATTAAACAGTAGTTGAAGTTTGCAGTGTAAAGTTGCAGCATTTTCAGTTAAATTTATTTCATTTACATATACATTTGGTTTTTAATTAAATTGGAATGCTTATCAGATTAAAAGAATATTTAATAATTTGTATATCTTATCACATCAGTATCAATATAATTTTACTTAGAAATCCATTTGTATATAAGTTAGAAAATATTCTAAGCTAATTCATTCAGTTAACGATTAACCTAAATTTAACAATGAAATTCACTTTAGTTCTATTGATTGTGGCTGCTTTTATTGGCTGTGCCCTGAGTAGCTGCTCCGATGCTTCTTGGGCAGAATACAAGGTTAGTAAGATGGAAACATCAACTAATGATAGATACACCATAAAATAACAATATATGTATATTTTAAAAAAAACCTTAGGCAAAATTCAATAAGAATTACCCCGACGCCGCTGAAGATCTCCGCCATCACAATATTTACTGTGAAAAGTTGCAAGCAATTGAAGAACACAACGCCAAATTTCAAAAAGGAGAGGTAACCTTTGAAATGGGAGTTAATCAATTCACTGATATGAGTGCAAAGGACATGACTGAATGGATGGGTTAGAATTAAAATAGAAATGATCAAGAAATAAATAAAAGTAGATAAACCATCAAATTAATTTGATTGATACATTTTGTTTTTTTTTGACTAAACTCAATCAGTTAAAGCTTTTCATATTGATTGTACCTTTAGTTGTCATCGAAAAAGGATTGTGGGTATACCTACACTGTCCAAGTTATCGATATCATACCTTCCTCGGTTTGCTAGGATAACTGTGTATTTCGGGCTAATATTGGTACACTCAGAGAAATAATATTTTTGTTTTCGTTTGCGGCTAATGAAAATCCTTTGAATTAAATGAAAATCATTTACTGGAAAGTTAATACAATCCCCGCAAAAGTTTTTCATTTGTAGCAACTGTATTCCATTTGACCCAAATTTTTATTCTATTACGGCAAACATAATGCAAAATAACCCATTTGCTTGGAGCTCATATTAATGATTTGATTGCGGCAAACGAAAATGCTTCCCACTTCTAAACACATTTTCGTTTAATAGAAAATTCTATTGTTTGTATAAAAACGAATGAATAGTTTGCATAGAACTTCACCAGAAAGTAGTTTGTTGCAAAGAACTTCACTTTTAGTGCAAATATACAATTCATTTACAGCAAATGACTGCATGAAACAAATTTTCTTGATAATTGACTCTATGCTTGTGGTCTTCATATACATTTTATGCTACACGAAAGTAATTTAGTTCGTGGCGCAATAGCAGCAGCTTTTGTTCGAAATCAATAGGTTACAGGTTCAATCACCGGTGTTAAGCTGACCTTTTTTTATTTATTCGTTCGCATAAATTGTTTTACCAAAACGATTTTAAGAGTTTGCTGCAAATTTTTTTTATCGTTTGCAGAAAATGTTTAACCCAAACGAATTTACTAATTTGCTGCAAACAAAGACGAAAAATTGTCCAGCAAACGAAAAAGTCGTTTGGGCATATTTTTCGTTTGCTGCAATCGATTTGTTATCTCAGTGTATTCTTGTCGCCAAGTAGCTCGAATTTCTGTCAAAATTATCATTCGATTCATGAATCTTAGAAGAAAAAAAATCCTTACAAACTCCTATTAATAGAACAATTATGAAATTAAGAAACCATATTTTTCCCATCACCCAGTCACACCTCTAAAAACAATTTCTACAAGTAAAAAATTCAAAATCTACAAAAAAAAAAAGATAATAATTTGAAACACATTTTTTGGTGTGCTCTAAATTTACCCAAAGTGAATATGAAACGATCCATTAACACAAGTAAATTTCCCATGCTAATTACATTAATACCCTTAACCGTTTAAGTAAGGTATCCATCCTTCCATCCTTCATGAAAATATAACTCAGATCATAACAAAACCCATATGCCCAGAAGAATGCCATAAATAAACGTCTTATACACAGGGACAATCTGCCTATTGTCCTTTTGTGTCATCTTAAGGATATCCCTGTTTGCAGGGACTAGGCCTGCTATGATGTAGCAGCACTAATTAGTGAGGCATGGTAGTAGCTCCAAAAATGTGTGTGTAATTTTCCCAAGACATGAAACAGGATGTTGTAGGTCCTTAGATGGAATCTTTTAAAAAAATTATCGACTTGACACCATGTCTTTGCTTAAAATAGAAAAGTCATAAATTTTTTTGTTTTTTGTTTTTTGAAAATCAATACTATCCTCCCTGGGGACCAAAATATTAAAAAAATAAAAAAAAAAACATGTGTGAGTTGGTGCTATACAGGGACCACAAAGCCTTAAACAACAACAAAATAGAAAAAAAAAAGAATATACAAATTGAAGTGGACTCCTGTGGCATGACGACAAGCAATTATTCGAAATGCATTTACGTAATGGAGGTTAAATTGGTCGCCTTTTATTCGCCCAAGCAATTATGTGTCAAGCGCCGCGCTCCGGCAATGTCGCTATAGGTAGTCCTTGTCGTCCTTGGCGCGACGAGAGAGAGCCCTGTATATTCAATCAACCGAAAGAAATGAAAAAGTGAAATAAAGTGTATTAACAGAAAATTGCTATCAGCGGAGTTGAGTAATACACTTGAGTGCTTTCGTGATGAGAAAAATTATTATCAAAAAAAAAAAAACAACAAAACCAACGACGAAAATAAATAAATAAAAATGAAGAGTGAAAAAAAAAAATATAGACTCACGTCCTGCAAGAAAGAATCAACGCCCAAGACAATGTCATATTTTTTTTTTGCAAAACAGAGTCCATTGACGCAGGCAGGCCAATATGGCAGATGGGTGACATTTTGCTATTTTTGCATCGTCGCGTCGATTCGTCAATGTCAAACGCACATCAAAATGCCTTCCTGACAGGACATCATTTTACACATTCACACCACTGCACTGCACTGCACTGCACTGGCTGGCTGATGAGTTGAGAGTAGATGTTGCGACCAACAATAGGCAAGGGCGGGGGCGGGGGCGCCACATGGAATTTTTGTGTCATTATCACTCACACTGTTGTCGGTTAGTTGGTCGTTTGCTTGATCGCAGGAGGATGCAATGAGACTGCATCCAGTGACGGATATATGGGTGTGTGGGTGGGAGGGGTAGGTAATCATTTGCAATTTTTCTGCACTCGATTCATTTGTTTGCAAAAAGGGTTGCAAGTTTTTACTCGCGCTCCTTATAATTCTTTTTTCTGCATAAAAGATTCCTTTGTCATTTTTTATAATATTCACTTTATGGCGGAAGTGCGTTCACGTGGCCCCTTTGGCAATAAAGGATATGAAAGACAAAACGACGAAATGGAAAGAGAATTCATAAAAATGGCAAAAGATTGTGATGGAGTTTTTTTATTTTTTTTTTGTGAGGATTGAGGAGCAAAAAGGATGTTATGGGGAGATGACACGTAAGGATATGTTGATATTCAATTAACACCTCAGACCTCTCTGTATTTTCATTTGATAAACCATAAGCTGTTGGTGGTGGGTGTGCTTGCAACAGTGATGAAGAGAAGTTTTGGTTCATTTATCAATTTTATAAAAAAAAAAAAAACAATTTTTTTAGCCAACAGAATCACGTAATGCTGCTGGTTCGGATGTTTAAGGCGGAAGTTGATATCTTCTGGAAGTAGACACATTAACTCATCTGTACAATTTAGTTGGAAGAAAGTACCTATGCCCAGTTAATGAAAACTTAGCAGATTAAACATCGAGATGAAAAACAACGTGAAATCAAAGAAAATCACTTTTATTTAACTATTTTCTGTAAAATCCATTTTGACAAAATATTTTTCCAGTTTTTCCCTGATCTGTAAAATCAATTTAACCAACCACATGAACTCTCAAAAAGGTATGTATTTTATAAAATCCATGTAAAACTCGTTCGTTTGTACAAGATGGCGATGGAGAAATTCCGCTGGTCCTAACCAGTCACCTACGCAACTCGGAACTCAAAATTGTGTTTTACTCTTCTTTTTTTGATGACAATGACAACTAGACTAGAGCCAACGCCATCCAGTTGCGCACCCCAAGGCTTCGGGCGTCCTGGTCTGCGCCATCTCTCCAGCGCAAGCATGGTCTACCACGCTGCCGTCTACCATAGAATGTACCACAAAAGACTTTCCGAACAGGTTCCTCTTCGCTCATACGAGCTAGGTGCCCTGCCCACCGGAGTCTACCGAGCTTAATTTTTGTCACTATGTCTGCTTCAAGGTAGATTGCGTACAACTCATGATTGTACCGTCTCCGGAATCGTCCTTCCTCACATATGGGGCCAACAATTCTCCGTAAGACTTTTCTCTCGAACGCGGCTAAGAGTTCACAGTGCTTTTTGCTAAGCACCCAAGTCTCGGATCCATACATGAGTACTGGCAGGACCATGGTCCTGTACAGCAGCAGTTTTGAAGTTATGGTTAGATTTCTGGATTCTGTAGTTGGCTCTGTTGGATTTGAGAAGCCTCCCGCGTATTTCTTCTTCTATGTTGTTATCGGCTGCTACTGTTGACCCAAGGTATTTAAAGGATTGCACCACTTCAAATTCGTGCTCCGCTAACATGATTGTTTGACCAACTGTTCTTCTCGCATTCGACGCTTTGTTTTACCTTCATTAATGTGCAGCCCCAGATTTTGTGCCGCCTGCTCGATCTGGATGAAGGAATCGTGTACAGCTTGTTCGATTCTTCCCATGATGTCAATGTCGTCTGCGTAAGCCAGTATCTGGCTGGACCTGTCGACGATGGTCCCTCTTGTTGCCGTGCCAGAGTCACGGATTGCTTTCTCCAACGCCAGGTTGAAGACCCAAAATCCAATTCAGCAAGTGGTGACCGACCGAACGGTGTGCGTAATAGGAAGATCAGCAAGTACGCTTGTTGGTTGAGGCTGAGATCCACTATGGATTGTAATGGGCCAACCCATAGAATCCATCGCTTTCGTTCCGTCGAGTAATTCGTTGATGATGAAGTTGAAAGTTCGGCTACTTTTTCCGTTGCATCCTTTTGATCAGTAGCTTATATGGGCCACTTCTAATAAGAAAATGTGTTTTTATCGATCTGTCAGTTGAAAACGTCGACGTTACGCACGCGACTGCTTCTATGGTTGGCCCCTTAAGTATTTCTTCCAATACAAATTTTGAAATGTGGTCTGATTATGTCCACTTCAAAATGTTTCCTATAAACATCACCACCCAAACAAGTTGATTTAATTTTTTTGAACTTAGTTGACAAATACTTTTTCTGGTACCAAGGAATTTTACTCCAGCTACTTTATTGTTCTATCATGTTCATCTGTGAACAAAAAACTTAAGAAAAGTCTTACCATGCCAATTAATCAAGTTACCTTTACAACGCTTCAAAACAATTTGTTTTGTTGCCATTCTGAAAACATCTTTGAAAAACGTTATAAAGGAGTCACATAGCATCATTATACAATATTTCCATAGCTCCTGTTTAATGATTCTTTAAAATCCAAAAACAAATACACATCACGCATAGTAAAACTTGAAACCATGTCATACCTATAACATAATCGTCTCCATAATGCATCCGCTGGTTTACACAACAACCAGGAACCAACAAGGATAACACCATACCTTACAGCTAGCCTCAATCATTTTATCGCGTTGTATAATATTTTATAACGCAAAAGGGTTTAATTACTCTCCAGGGGTAAAGTACTTGATTATGTTTGCATTTCATTATAAAAGCAAAGTCTCAGTATTACTTACCTACCTTTTTCTCACACGCATATCCATACCGCATATAAATATGTACACATATTCCACTGAACTGGAGTATTATGTATGTATAAGGACGTCTCGTGTTGATTTTATAAAACATACTTTTACACACTTGTAAAGCGAAAGAAGAAAAAAGGCGTACAATCGGGCATCTTATGACCAGTGTTGCCGTATAGAGTGTTTAGTTTGAAGGTTGTTTCAACTCTAGGGGTCGCTTACTTCTAAAACACACAAACATTCTTGAAACAATACTTATAATGAGCTAAGCCTTAAGTACTTTTTACAAAAGTACGAAAGTAAATTTATTTTTCTTCTTACTGGCACCATTTTTTTTCGGATAAACAAATATAATTGTTTAAGAATCCCAAATCTAAGGTTTTGGGCACATTTTTGAAAAGTTTCCCAGGCTAAAAAGTTAGGAATTAAAGTTCAAAAAAGTTAATTTTGTTCATTTCAGCAAAAAGTCCTTGAAGCATCAGACAATATGGATCCTTAAAATGTCACAAAGTTTTAAATATCACTAATTTTTCTTTGAAGGCATAATTAAACGTATGGTATAGAGATTTTAGTAGGTTATATGGAACTGGGATTAAGAAGAACACTTAAAGTAAGAATTAAAAACATTGGCAACACTGTTCGAATTAATATTTCAAGGATTAGCGGGTGTTTGTGTTCATGGAATTTGCTTGTTATTATTTTAATGAATTATTCTTGTCAGAATGGTGTAATAATTTTAATTATTAAAAGAATTGAATGAATGAAAGTCAAGGAATATTTGTCTCCGCTCATTACAAACAGTGTTGTCGTTCTTAAATAAAATAAAATGTTTTTTATTTTACTTTTAATTTTTTTTTAAATAAAATAGGTAGGTATGTAGTTTTAATTATTATTTTTTTTAATTTTCGTATTGGTTTGTTCAGGAATGACTCAAGCTAAAAAAAAAAATTATTCGAATAAGATTTTATTTTATTTTTAATAAAACTGTCGAATTCCAGATTCGAGCATCAAAAAGTTCGAAGAAAACGTTTTTTTTTTAGTAATTTGAATCAATAAACACCATTTATGAAAAAAATGATGAATTTTTGATTTTTCGAAGAAAATGGAAGGTAAAAGTTTTTGAGTATAATTTTTTCAGTTTGAAGAAATCTATTATTTTCAATATTTTTTTATTAAACTTTTGCAATAATTTGGTTTGAATAGCTGGTCATTCTTTGATACGTTTTTTTGAAATATTTAAGACTTAAGATCTGTTCGAAAGTGTTAGAATTTAATTGCATTTCAGAGAATCGTTAAACTAACATATTTTGTATTTGGAATTTTTGAAAACGTTGAAATCAGTTTCAATAACTTATTCCTTATAAATTTTAGTGGAGTAACTAAAGCTAATAACCTCGGAACCGGGATAATTTGGATGATTTTTTTTTCTTGTCAAATGTTGGTTTTCAAAAATACTTTAACAGTTAAAAATTGCCGCTCTAATTGGATTTTTTAAACTTAGTATTAAGAATTTTGTGAATAAAAAAATCTGAATCAAAAAATTTTGTGAAAATCCTAAAAGATAAACTATGCGAAAAATTGTCCAGGTTTGTTTAGAAAGAAAAACAACAAGTAAAAATCGGGTTCTATTTTCACCAGTTCAGATGTGAGGGGAAATTTTCTTAAAGGTTGACTAAAGGCAGAAGAAAAATATTGAAAGACAACCGAGTTAAATTATCGTTTGGTTTTATTTGATTTCAGTTGAATGCAAAAAGGTTACTGTTAGTATGTATGACTTTCAGTTTTAGAGCAATTTAAAAATACCGAACACAGTTTTTATTGAAAAATTTCTTTAAATCATAAGAAAGTTTTTTTAATTATGTTAAGAAACTATTAATAAGACCTCTAATTTTACTGCATTTTGTATATCTTTTGAAAAAAAAAATATATTTTTGATATGACGTAAAATTTTGAAAAAAATCAGCTAAAAATTTTGGTTGAATCTTTTTCAAAATTCGGATGAACTTGAAAACTTAATTTAAAATTAAAATAATAGACAAAGCTTTTGGCTGTCGAAAAACATATAACGTGATTTTATATTAATTTCCAAAACAGACCTGGAAAATTTTATGTTAGGTAAAAGAAATGGAGAAAGCAAAAAATCTTTCCTACAGACAATTAATTTGGTAGCCATTCAGATGTGATTCCAATGTGATTTTATTACTTTAAACTTCATACACCGCAATCCACAAAACAAAGAATTTGTTCTGTTCTGAGGATCAGAAATCAATTTGAAGATTGGTCTCTTCTAATAGTTTGAGTTCAATTTTGTCTGTTTGAACTGCAAACACGGTTTGCTCCAATTGCTGATAATTTGATTGTGGGTTGAAAAAAAAACTTATTGGAGCAAATTCATAGACGCTGTTTCTAAGAAAAACTGGGGTTTATTCTATTCAAATATCATAGAGTAAACGATAAACCCTAGTTTAAGATAAACCCCGATCTAAAAATGACTATGAATACTTACGTACAATTATTGCTTTAGTTGTCTTCCGACTGCAAACTGCACCCAAACTGCAAGCAAATCACATATCGAGTCAGCATTTCCATGGGATCGTAACACTTAACCGAATCACGATTGCTTGAAATGTCTGTTCGATTTCAAAGACTTAGAGCGTAACGATTGAAAATTTTGAATACTATTCGAGATTAATTTGCACTACTTTTTCAAAAACTATTAAAAAATAAATATTTTACAATTTTCCACAACTTAAGAGTTGTTGTCTGAGTTTTGTTAAAAAAATGAAAAAAATAAAAAAAAGTACCCCATTTTTTTGATAGGTAATCTTAAAAATCCATCACGTGGACTTTGAAATATTAATGCCCCTAAAACATACCTCGGTTTTTGAATATTCAAGATCTAGGGAGTGCCTTCTATTAATTGATTCAAACGTGCGTCGTTGTATTGAATATTCAAGTAAAGGGTGATTTTTTAAGAGGCTTAGAACTTAAAAAAAAAAAAACACAAAAATTCGAAAAAATGAATGAAATATTTATTTGAATCGATAGTTTGAACCTTGCAATTTAATGTTTAAAGATAATTTCATGCAAATGTTGACCGCGGCTGCGTCTCAGGTAGCCCATCCGCTGAGTCCAATTTTGGCATACTCTTTCACACATATCGGCCGGTATCTCACGAATGAATGCATGGATGTTGGCTTCCAGTGCGTCAATCGAAGCGGGCTTGTTCCTATAGACATAAGCCTTGACATACCCCCACGAAAAATAATCTAATGGTGTCAAATCGCACGATCTAGGCGGCCAATTGATCGGCCCGAAACGTGAAATTAACTGTTCACCAAACTCGCCTCGCAATTGCGCCATTGTTTCGCGTGCTGTGTGGCATGTGGCACCGTCTTGTTGAAACCACATATCATGCAAGTCAAGAACTTCCATTTCGGGCAAAAAAAAGTTTGTTATCATCGCTCGGTAGCGTTCACCAATGACAGTAACGCTGCGATTCGCATCATCTTTGAAGAAATATGGCCCAATAATGCCGCCGGCCCATAAATTGCACCAAACAGTGGCTTTTTCGGGATGCATTGGTAGCTGTTGCAATGCTTCTGGCTGATCTTCACTCCAAATGCGGTAATTTTGCTTATTTACGTACCCATTCAACCAAAAATGAGCCTCATCGCTGAACACAATTTTTCGGGAAAAAAGCGGATCCTCGGCCAGCTTTCCAAGAGCCCATTCACCAAAAATTCGGCGTTGTGGTACGTCGGCTGGCTTTAGCTCTTGCACCAACTGTATCTTAAAAGGCTTTACGCCCAAATCCTTCCGCAAAATTTTCCACGTAGTGCTGTAACAAAGGCCTAACTGCTGGAAACGGCGCCGAATCGACATTTCGCGGTCTTCTGTCACACTAGCTGATACGGCCGCAATATTTTCTTCACTACGCACAGTACGTAAACGTGTTGGTGGTTTAATGTCCAACAAAGTAAATTTGGTTCGAAATTTGGTCACAATCTTCCGAATAGACTGCTCAGAAGGTCGAGAATGCCGACCATAAAATGGAAGCAGCGCGCGATGAACATTTCGAACCGAGTACGAATTTTGATAGTAAAATTCAATAATATGCAAGCGCTGTTCATTTTTAAGACGATCCATGGTTAAATTGCAAACCAAACTGAAGCTGTTTGACAGTGACACAAGGTACTAAACACACGTCAGCTGTCAAAACCAGTGTTGCCAAAACCAAACCAGCTAAAAAATCACCCGTTACAATAGTAGGATTTTTCGGTAAATCATGTTCCGATCAAGTGTGATTCGGTCACACGTAGCCAACCCACTTCCATAGCACAAAATTATTGTCTCAACCCTTCGCCTTCCACATCTTCTATTGATTGGGTATCGAGTTTTCTTGAAAATATAGATATTCAAGGTAAGTTAACATATTAAACTGAACATCCTTTAATAAAAAAAAAAAAATGATTCAAAATACATAGGCTGTTTCAAACAACAAATTTATCTGTTTATTTTGCCTCCAGTTAAGGGTTGAAAATTCATTCAATCTCATGAATTTATCCCGATGTGTATCAGTATCAGTTAACTAAATTAATTGTGAGTTTCTTTCAATTTCTATTTCTAAAATTCACTTAACACTTTGTCCAATAAGAAAATTCATTCAATCTACGAGTATATCATTTCTAAGTTTCTCTAGTTAGACTTCTCTTTCAAACTTTGGAATGGGGGCAAGGTAAGTACTTAAAATGAAATTCCATTCCATCTCCTTCCCACTTAAGGCCAATGCCTTTGATGTTTTTTTTTTTAGAATATTTTAAAGTCATTACCCCACTTGAGCTGCTGCACATCCGATAAAATGAAAAAAAATATGTCGAGAGGATTTTCAATCCTTATTTTGTTAACTATTCCAATTTATTTGACACACATTCACTCGCTCATGTGGAATCAAGGACGAAAGTTTGTCGCCATGTATCGTAGAGCGTATATAGTCGGTGTCGTTCTCGTCATCAGCAATCAAAGGAATTTCTCACTTGAAATCTTGAAAATCGTGTCACTGATAAGGAGCTTTACTCCTGAGTCCTGAAACTCCTCCGCCTGTCGAATTGTGTCGAATTGAAAATCTTATTCCTCCCCCGACTACCAATTAGTGTGTTATAGTACTGAACTGATTCCTTGTAACAAGTAATCACATATATAGTTGGATTGTGTCCCCTTTTTCTGTTTTTCTTCATTGCCATTTGCTTTTTGTGCCATATTAATTTCTTTAAGGATATTACATTTTAACGAAAGACCAAAAATTCACTCACACGGAAAAACACCCGGCCGCCTGTATTGAGAAGGGTGACGGGACGATGGTGTTTGATGGTGAAGTGAAGTGAAAATACTGTGCCTACCCCTCCCCACCCACCCACATCCATTCATGGCTGGAAAATTTAATAAATCGAAACATGTTTTAAGGATTTCCGTTTTTCTTTCTTGCCAAGAATAAGTAGAATAAGTAGAAAGTTTTTTTGTGCAGAGCTGCACTTGTCCTTCCAATTTAGTAAAAAGGAACGAAAAAAAAAAAATTTACTAAATGTGTAAGTGTCAGCTTTTTTTTTATTTTTTTTTTGCTTCATGTCATTTTTCTTAAGGGTTCCGAGGGTGATTTATGTTACTTTGACTTGCACACTGGACCAAAGACCCGTAAGGCTCATTTTCCTCCTATTGCAAATCTTGGGTTCTTATATTGTATCTCATATATCAAACAAGGCAAAATGCACATTATTGTGTCTTGTGTGAGCTTGTATCCTGATGTGGGGGGGGGTAGATAAAAAAAATATGAAACCCTTTAGGAGTATATAATATAGCTTTATTCCAGTTTTTAATGGAAGTTTTTTTTTGTATCTGACTACCAGTTTTTCAGCTTTTGTGAGGACAAAGAAAAAAAAACATGAAATGAAGATGTTAAGGATTTATATTTCTATGCCAAACAGACTGGTCTGTTATTGAAAAAGGTCTAATTTATACCTTTACGAAATGAGTTATGTGAATTGTGAATACCAAAATATATACCTACATCTTTAACACCCATAAAAATGCTCTTAGAATCATGGATGCAGTAGATTCAATTGATTGTTCTGGAATCTGAGCCCATGCAACGAAGTTTATGCGTAGATAGTAACCTGAAAAGTTAGAACAACAATTCTGTCTGTCTGTCTGTATGTATCAGAGACCACAGCCTAAACGGATCGGTTGATTTACTTCAAACTTGGTTTGTTGTGTTTTTTTGAGACTATCCCCAGACGGTTTTTGAATTGTTTTCTTACCAAAAATAACGGTACCTGTAATATACCGGTTTTAGAAAAACTCATTTTTATCACAAATGGTTGCTACGATTTTGATTACAGAAATCATGTTCATTTTTTTGGATAACGTCTATCTTCAAATAAAAACCATTTTTTTAAAAAACCGTTATTAACGGTACCTGCCATAGAACCGTTTTTTCATTACTTCATTACTTAATTAATTTCAGCCATTTTTTTTACATGAATGTTTTTAAGTTGCCGCAATAATATTTAATAAAAAAAATTCGAAAATTATTTTTTCGGATTTTTAAAAAAAGTTTGAGATTTTTTTTTTTGAAAAATCATTTTTTCGAAAACTATTCAATATTTTTTTTTTCAAACTTAGTTTTTAGATGTTGATAAATAATATCTTAAAAATGGCGTACCAATTTTTTTTTTTTATAAAAGTTCTTGCAAAATTTTATATAGAAAAAATATTTTTTTTAGAAAACGGCTCTAACGATTTTGTATTTTTTTTTTCTAAAAATGTATCATTATAAAAGAAATCAAATTGCATACTTCAGGTTAAATTCAATTAAGAAGCTGTTTTAGTCATTTGAAAATCGATTTTTTTATGCTTTTTTATTTTTTTTTTTTCTAAAACTGCATTTACAATTTTTTAATTAAAAAGGCTTAGCATAAATGTGTACTAACTTTATCTATAAGAGCAAGTACGTGCGACCTAGTAGTGGATTTTATTTTTTCTACACTTCTGCCGATTTTTTTTTTCATCAACAATTTTATAAAGGCTATTATGGTGCCAATTTTCCACATCTTTTAATAATTGTTTTAAATTTTGTTGGTATGTTGAAGTCAGGCGATGCACGTTACTGCTGTAGTTCCATTTCGGTAATTTGTGTCCCTTGATAATTTTAATAAAAGCTACGTGGACACCAACTTTCAGCTTCGGAACTCATCCGGTTTTATTTTTAGTAATTCAAAAAAAAAAAAAACAAATGTTGGTTTGATGACTCTGGCAACTCTACTAATCAATTTAAACTTCTGCCAATCTCGCTTTTAAATAACGTTAATTGAGGCTATAAAAACAGCGCTTTTCAACCTTGTGTAATCAGACATAATTTCTTATGTTGGTTTTTTATTTTTGTATTTTGCTGATTATTGGCAATTCTTTTGCATCCAATTAGTCTTTATTGATATTTCCATTTTTTTTTTCTTAATTATATTGGCAACCACTATGTGGGTATTAATTTTCATCTTTGAGCCTTTCAAGTTTTTTTATAATTTTTTTTAAAGGTTTCAAATTAATTGTCTTCTGCGAACTCTTTGGTTCCAGCTACACTTCTGCCGATTTTTGTGGTTCAACATATTTATACCAACTCTTGTTGTAACAATTTTCAGACCTGTACCTTTCCATTTTTTTCCATTAATTTCTTTAATTTTTCGATTTTGATATATGAGTTCTGGCAACCTTTTTACACCCACCCACGCTTCTGTCGGGTTACTCACATTCTGATATTGACAAAAGCGATTATGGTACCAATTTTCAGCCTTATATATCTTCGGGTTTACTTTTAATATTTGTTTTTTGTGTTCTATGACACCTGGCAACCCTTTGATTACGCTTCTGCCAATTTGTTTCCATCCATAGAATCATATAAACTATGTTATCATACATTTTCAGCTTTATTGTGCTTAGAAATTTGTATGTTCCAAACTCCTGTCCTTGCACCTTATGACGTTGATTTTTCGTGCCTAGCTCTCCAACTAATCCGACCGATGTCAATATGGCCTTTTTGATAGTTCTTCGTCTGGTCAGTTAGTCAATGTAATGTAATGTTGGTACTCTTGGGTCATTTCTAAGATCTACCGCATTGTAAAAGAAAAAAGTCTAATCCTTGTTTGATTTTCTTCACCTTAAACCAATCAATATGGGGCCGATCAAAGTTTCTCTCTGTTTTGATTCTGTGGTAATTCTTGTAAAAATGCTCTTGCTGGAGTCTTTTCTAGTCAGGCATAGTGGAAGCAAAAAAACAATTCCCAGACAGTAGAAAACCTCTTGATATCACTATAACCTACCCTTTTATGTAGCGGAACCAGACGTTGGCCTTCCACTATTAAAAATGAAGCATTTCAATCATTCTTTTGTTTAACTTTGAATAAACTTCCGCTCTTCAATTTAAGCTTATAGACTTATTATGTGATATACAATAGAATAACCGAACCGCAAGCGAAATCGAAAATATCAAATTAACCAACAGCTTTTATATCGCTGCAAATAAAATTATCACCAAAACATTTTAAAACACTTAACAAGCATGAAATCAGCATCAAATAAACCAATCTGAATTATAATCACTATTTATCTCGATCAAATAAAATCTCACATACTTTTGCAATCGAATTCAAATTTTGCCGCTAACGTTAATGGTAGGTAGGTAAGTACCGTACCTGCGCGCCTACACGCGCATAAAATATGTATATTGCGATCCAAAACCCATCGTTGTGGAACTAATTTCATAAAATTGAATAGCACTCAACTCCCCCCAAAAATTGGTCGAATCATTTAATCGCTATAATTGATTTCCATACACCAGATATATCGCTCGTTTCATTTTGGTTGCTATCCCAGAGCTACTCGTTCGTATATATAAAAGCCCCGCCACATTAAACACTCACCAATTCTGCTAGCCATACTTTTTGCAATATGAAGTTCCTGCTGCTGGCTTGTGCTGTGGTCTCCTGTATCATTTTGTCAAGAGTAAGTATTGGTACCTACACTTTAGTTTTATTTACTTTTGATACTAAAAAAAACTACTTTTGATACTTTTTCGCAGTGCCAATCAGTGCCGTCGTCGCCGCAACCCGAACTGTCTGATATTGCCAAAAAGTGCATAGTTAAGGAGAATGTCGACCCCGAATATGTTGTTGGCTTCAAAACTGGAAAGATAAAACCCGAAAACGTATCAGCAATTTTCAAATGCTTCGTGCGATGTGTCGTCGAAGCCAAAGGCTACTTGAAAGATGGTCAGGTTTTGGAGGAGAACATAGTCAAGGCGGCTGAAAACATTACAAGTGTGGAACAAGTGCGCAAAATTATATCTAGTTGCAATGCTGTCAAAGGGAGTAATGAATGCGAAACGTCTTTCAATATTTACATGTGTATTAGTAGTGAATTGAAATAAAACACAAATACCACCTGCATGCATACATGTGAAAGAATATACGTTGTTTTTTTTCCTTTATTGTATCCAAAAAGGCTCTCGAGGAAGTTTTGTATGTGTGCTTGCTTAATTTCAGCCCTTCATTCATTCAGAGATTTTATTCAGTTGTTTGTGCTGGGACTTTGGAATTAAAATCCATGAAACGGAACAAGGAACCAAACACAAAAAGGACCCTCTTTTCTGTATGGCGCACGATATCCCTGGGGGATTCAAATTAAATACCGTTAAATATACGTGAAAATAACACTGTTTTTTATATGCATTCCATCATCATATCATATAAGAATAACAAACCAAATGCGGTCGGTTGGGTTGGTTTGTGTGCTGTGTGCGGTGCGGTGCGGTACGGTTAAATTATTCTCTTTTTGTA
The DNA here is from genome assembly GCA_948107695.1 of Meliscaeva auricollis. NCBI lineage: Eukaryota > Metazoa > Arthropoda > Insecta > Diptera > Syrphidae > Meliscaeva > Meliscaeva auricollis. Next base: position 25,368,995 of record OX403619.1, on the reverse strand, counting down.
AACCTTGAAGCTTTATTAAAATTGAGGGAAGGCCGGGCCGAGCTTCAGCTCGGGACAGTCGGGAATATGGTTCTTTCTTCTCGTTTATCCTTCAGGTAGGTAGGTATATGATAAAAAAAAAATAACTTCTCATTCTCTAGCTGTCACATTGTATTCGAGTGCACGTTTGCAGTAAGGCTCTTTTGAATTGAAATTAAAAATTGAAAAGAGGTTAAGGTAGATATAGAAGGCGTACAATAGTTGGGGGTATGAGTGTGAAACAGAGGCGGTATAGCAAGCAACAGCAATGGCAACATAAGAAAGAATAATATTGCAAAAGCAGCAGCAAAGGAATTCTGATGGATGAAGGATATCGTTTGCAACAAGCTAACGTCGTAACGTGTCCGTTAAGTAAAGATCATGGGAAGTTGAATGAAAATGTTAAACGAATAGGAATGCAGCACATTGGATAGATTAAAAAGTGCTTCATATAGAAAAGGTACACCTACATACCAGTTATTCCGTTTAAGGATGTTATACTTTTTTACTGGTCGTTTTTTTCTTTCATACAAAAAATTCCCTTATGCTAGGATTTCGTCTCATTAATATCGGTATTTTTTTAATTAGAATACATTTTTGAATTAGTTTTGTACAGTTTTTAACAACAAAATCCGGGATTTCTACATAAGCGTATAATCAAGGGCGTACGCAAGGGAGGACAGGGGAGGGGGGAGGCAAAAAGTTGTATGCTCACACTTTTTCTTTTATTTTTGTTCTATAAAATTAGTTCTTAAATTAGTGGGGGGGGGGGGACTTGATCAAAAATCCTGCGTACGCCCCTGCTTACAATTAGATAACAAGCTTTAGTCTAAGAGTGAAGGACATATTGAATGCAACCATTTATATTATTTTTGTGGACCAAAAATAATGGTACCTGTCAATACGGGTTTTAGAAAAACTCATTTTCCTCAGAAATGGTTTCTACGATTTTGATTAAAAGAATGGTCATGGTAATTTTTTTAATCTTTAAATGATTTTTTTTTTTTTTTCAAAAACCGGTATTAACGGTACCTGCGAAAGAACCATTTTTTTTAATTCAAATTTTCTCCTTCATGACTAATAAATTTCAACCATTTTGTATACATGAATGCTTTTAAGTTGCCTTAATAATGTTTAGTAAAACAAATTTCGAAAATTATATTTTTGGATTTAAAAAAATCATTTTTTTCGAAAACTATTCAATATTTTTTTTTTTTTAATTTTATTTTTAGATGTTTATAAGTAATATCCTAAAAATGGCGTACCATTTTTGTTTTCTAAAAGTCCTTGCTAAATTTTATATAAAAAAATAGTTTTTTTTTTTTAAACGGCTCTAACGATCATTATAAAAGGAATCAAATTGCATACTTTACTTTGAGGTTAAATTCATTTAAGAAGCTGTTTTAGTCGTTTGAAAATCGAATTTTATGCATTTTTTAAAAAACTGTTTTTTTCTAAAACTGCATTTACAATTTTTAATTAAAAAGGCTTAGCAAATGTAGTCATTTTATCTATAAGAGCAAGTACGTGCGATCCAATCGTGCAATTAATTTTTTAAAGGATAATCATGCCTAATGCCTCTTATGGAATTTGTACTCCCAGGGAGTCGACGTGATTAGCAGTTTTCGAAATGATATTCGAACTATGAACTCTCCCGATGAACTATATTATCACTACGAGGAACTACCTTACCATTTCCACTTAGAAACTTCCTCGCCTGCGGGTTCCACAATAGAAAAAAATATGGGTGAAATAAGTGCTAATCCCACTGCAACACATTCGTCGGATTCTGTAATAGGGGTAAATTTTAATTACGAATGTAAAAAAAAAAGTCAAAAATATGAAGAAAATTGAAAAAAAAAGTTAAGAGTGCAAAGCTGACAAAGTGGTAACACTGTTCAAATAAAAAACATACTAAAATTCTTAGTTAAACAAAATATGTACATCTTGGTGGAGTTAAAGAGAAAAATATAGATAAGACCTTGGTCTTAACTTTCGTCTAAGTATACAAAAAAAATGTCAGTTGCCAACTCTAAAATGAGTGTTAGTATACAGCAACCCTATTTGAATGCCAAATAGCACTAAAACACTAGTTTATCAGTAAAAATGTATCATTTTTGATAGATTTTTAAGCTAAAACACACTAAATTTTATATCGCACTCTCTTAAATCTAAAACATGTTAGGTGCCAAATTTTAAATGGGTATGCGGCAACCTTGTTTGAATTCAGAACATAACTAAAAACACTCTAATAGAAAAAAATCTTCGTACTAGCTTTTTTGTTTGTTTGATATATTTCATGAATTTTACGAATTTCGACATACCAAAACACTTACTTAAGTAGTTTTAATTTTGGATTCGAGTTCATCATGCAAATATCATTTAGAAAAGTATGGTTTAGTTTAAAGCCGATTTTCTTTGAAGACCAGTGTTATCAGTCAACAGTTAACTTATAACCAACCCAATAAAAAAGATAGGATACATATTTTGAAAATTTGTCAGGAATAAAAAAATACATACACCTACCGTAAAAAGGTGTTTTTTTTAGAGAAAAGGGAAATTCTGGAATGAGCACTAGAAACATGCATCCTTGAACAAACTCAAGATTATACACCTATACTCAAATCTCCGATTTTCAGAGATTCAGGTCATACTCCATTCAGTATGAATAAAATTCTTGGACATATAGATTTGCATAAGAACCTACTCACTTTATTAAGCTGAGCACTTACTCTGAGCAAGTGCTCTGTTTTATTTATATCACCTAGGTAGTTTTTTTTTTTGTTCTTAAAGAAGAAGATTTCCTTTTAAAATATAAGCCCATTTTTCTCTTCTTGATTTCTATATGATGCATGTAAAAAGAAATTATAGACTTAATGCTGTAAAACTTTTCATACTAATTCTGTAATCACCCCTAGATCTGAACAAATTTTCACCTTTGCCTAGCGCAGGAGCCTACTGTTTCATTGTGTGGATTTATCATATTTTCTGCCCTAGGGATGTTTGATTGCAAAAAAAAAAAAACACACAACAAGCAAAAAAAAATAAACAAAAAAAAAAACAAATTCAGAAAGCAATTCGATGCAAGGATATGACGGAAGAGAACAAAAATGGAAGTCAAATAAAAATGCATCGACATTTACTTTTTTATTCATTCTTCCCTTCCCGAACCCACCTACATTCAGCAACATTTACCCTCTTTTTCACTGACTCAACACAAAAGTTAGCATAGGCTTTCCACAGTTTGGTTTGGTAGGTAGGTATGCTTTGTTTTTTTGTTTTATAATTTTGAAATGAAGCAAACGTTAAACAACAAAAGGAAACAGAAATATACATAGTAAAAATAAACAAATACATATTTAATAATTATAAAAGAAAATCCAAAGGGTAAAAGGGGTACAAGCGGTAGAAGCTATATGAGAACGAATGAACAAAATAAAAACCTTCTCAACTGTGGAGAATGATAAGGAGTTGTGGGTGAATCAAACTGTCGAAGAGGGAACAGGATATTCATTCTCACTCCAGAAAATGGTTCTTTTTTTGTTGTTGTTAACCTTTGCAAAATATTACAACAAAAAACATTTACTATTATGCTTCGCCTTTCTTTAAAATTTTTTTTTTTTTATATTTTTTTTTTATTTTTGCTGAAACCTTCAAAACCGCGTTTATTCATAGTGACTTGATTTTCGTGTCTTTATTATTATTCCCTGAAGGAATTTCAAATTTATATCCTTTTTTTTTTTGGATTTTATATCGATCGTGTATTTCGCTAGGATTAAGGTATTCTTATGATGAACAAGGAGTAGGAGTCATCATCAGTAGAAATGAAGCTTTCTCTCACCATACAATTTTTCAGCGGAATATGAACGAACATTTCATAATGCTCCGACCTCAAATTTTGAATAGAAATGTAAGATTGTTGTTAAGTTAGATTCCCATACCTGTTTTTGTATATAAATGTACTTACAATAATTGTACCCTGGAGTAAAGTTAATGCTATACGTAACGGCTTTATGTAAGTGCAACAAAGTGTTTAAAAATGTTATCTGAAATTTTTCAAGAGCAATTAGATACCTTTTTGGATGTAAAAGGGTTTAAGAGGGTTAGCTTGAAATCTATAGTTAAAATTTTTAGTAGAATTTTTAAGATTTTCATAATTCCCCGTGTAATTTCACCATTTTGTTACTTTGTTCAGCCAATTTTTAGGACCAATAGCAACGGTACCTGTCATATAATAACCATTGAGGAATAGTTAACTTTTTTTTCAAAAACGGCTCTAGAGATTTTGATTAAATTTTGTGTCTGCTTTTGTTAATAGGGTCATACTTTTGAAATGAATGTAATGTTTATAAAAATTCTACTAACGGTACCTCCCATAGAACCGTTTCTTTCATTTTTAACTTTCTCTTAAACGAGTGAACAAATTTTGATGAATTTTTTTATACGGAAGTTTCTTATGAATTCCAATAATATTAAATATCAAAATTTTTAAAAAACGTAATTTTTGGATTTTTAAAAAATCTTTCAACTTTTTCTTTCGAAAAACCTCTGATAAATATTTATAGAGTTACCAACTATTGATTTAGATTTGAAAATTGAAAATGGGTTGATATTAAAATCCAGTTTAAAAAATTCATAAGTTTTTCTTGGCACTGATTACAAAACATCAAACAAATCGACTCTTTTTTTGAAGAGTATTTTTTTTTTTTGAATGAACAAAAACAATATTTTTTATCAAGTATTAAAAATAATTTTCACTGAAACTCACTCATTGAGAACGTAGCCTAGGCTGCTCACGGTACAGGTTTTGCGGAGATGTACGATCGTCAAAGCAAAATTACAACAACAATTGTAGGGTAAGTCAGTTTATGCGTGTTTTTTTTCAGTAGGTAATTTGGGAATACAACCACTAACCGGAACTTTTTGTAAGAAAAAAGCTTTCCCATAAGACCTGTACTGACAATTTTTGTTGGACAGAGTATAATTACAAAACGGTATGTAAGAAATCCATAGCAACCTCAAAATCTGGACTTAGGGTAAAAAAACGGAGTGTTGGACCTTCATTCATTGCAAAAAATCTAGCTTTTTCAAATTTGTACTGTTTTAGAAAGTAGACATTTAGACCTTTATTTTGATGCTAAATCGTGTGGTAAACTGTATAATCTGAACAATTTCAAAAAAATCAATTTTTTTTTGTCATTTACCCTGCTCCGACATCAATTTAAAGCATATTATGTTCTTATAATAATACGCTGTTTTAAAAATATATTTCCAAACCAAACCAAAAATCGGTTGAAAATTCACAAAGACATTTTTACGATTTCAACCCAGATACAAAACGTTTATGTAGTAGAAAAATTTGGTTTTATCCAATCTGCATGTTTTTTCACATTGATGAAATCCCTTTTTTCGAAAACAGTAAAAAAATCCAATTTTGGTTAAAATTTGACGAAGCTAAATTTTTTAGAATAGATAAAGGTAAAAAAAAACCTTTTTTTATTCCTAAGTCCATATTTTGGGGTGTTACGGTAATTTTACTTACTGTTTTGCAAGCAGTGTAACAAGCTCTACAAAATTCCATTCAATTCGTGACCGAAACAAATATTTTTTTTTTCGGTACCGAAATAAGCCAATTTTTAACTGATTTCCCTTAAAAAAATCCTCATTTGGCTTGGAAACAAATATTATTTTGAAATATATTTCTTAAACAGCATATTGTTTTAAAAATATATTCTTTAAATTGATGTCGAATCTGGGTACAAGAAAAAAATGGAATTTTTGAAAAGGTCCAAATTAATGTCTTCTTTCTAAAACAGTCACAAGACAATGTCATTAATTTACTCAATTTTCATTTAATGAAATGAAGAATTCAATTAAGCGGAAACTATTGTAGTTGCTTTGAATAGTTGAAAAAAAAACATTATTTAAGTATTTGTTTTTACCCCTTTTTATTTTATTTTACCAAACCACCAACCAATATTCTTTTTATTTTTTTTGTTTTAGATAAAAATAATAGTTTCACTACTTTGATTTTAACATTATTTGCCTTTTAATATGATTTTTAGCCATGCAAGATGCCACCTTAAAACCAGTATCACAATCATCTGTTCCCTTGACATTACATTCAACTGTAACTTTAGCAACAAAATCCTTATCGGCGATACTAGATAGACTTTCGGTAAAAACTTGTGGCTGAAATACACCATCTTTGATAATTTTCTGCTTTTCACCCATACACAAGAAAAAACACTTAATATCGGCAGTCAAATCGGCTTCTTTAATTTTGCCATGCACTGCATTTCTATATTCTTCCAACTTGACATTATATTTGTCAGAACAGAACTTCTTGTTTTCCTCCCAGTCGGCCATTCCACACTTGAAGGAAAGTTTGTAAAGATTTTAAAGTTTGTTTCTAACACAAGTTATATCAGATTTCGTATGGTAAAAATATTCTTACCAAAGCTGAGCGACAGATAGCAGCAAGGATAACAAGAATGAAGTATTTCATTTTCAATTTCAGATTATTGTCCAAAAATTAATCTGACAATGATATTTATACCAATCAGCTATTAAAACACTTTTATGATAATGTGAAAGCTAACACTCAAAAAAAACAACAATTTGAGGAGGTAATTGTGCATCAACTTTTTGAACATGTTTTTGATGACCAATTAAATTGTTTGGTAACAATTACTTTTTTTTTTAACCAAATGTTTTACTGAAAAAATAATTAAGCTATTAGAAGTGATATTTATTATAAGTTTTTTTTTTGAGTCATGATGTTTGTTTTATTTTTAAACCTTTCATTCAGGAAAGAGAGGATGTTGTATTTGGCAATGAAATATCGAAGATCAAATCAAATTTAAGGACTTTTTTTCGGAACACCACTCTGATGAAGAATAATTAGAGTTTGATCTTTATATTTTGGAAACTTTTGATTTAAGCCAAAAAGTTTTGCAGAGTAAAGGCTTGCCCTAGCCAAAGTGCGACAGTGCGATACGACAACGTAAAAAAAGTTAAGAGAAAACAAACTTTTTCTGTTATAATTATGTTGTTTTTTTTCAGTGTAAAATTCACAACTTTAAAACTGTTTTTCGTTTGACTACGATAAGCCCAGAATAGCCCAATGATATTTATCACTAATACACTCTGATTTCCGAGGTTACGACGGAAACAATTTTTATTAAAAAAAAAAAAATAAAGCACGTTTTTTTTCAGTGTACAAGTTATCTATTAGTTTGATGATAGCCAATGTTATCTTCCGTTAGTCCAACTTTATGTTTTTTTTTGCCTCAAAGATTACAAAAAAATACAATTTTTTTAGTGTAAGAAGCGTAATTCCAAATTTTTGGTTCGATTGTCCAAGAAAACCTAACATAGCCTTTTAAAATTTTTCGTTAACCGACCCACAGCTTAAAAGTAAAACTGGAAATTTCTTGTTTTTTTTTTCAGTTTCCGTTTTCGTTAACCGACCCACAGCAAAACTGGAAATTTCTTGTTTTTTTTTTCAGTGTAAATTTTGTCATTTTTCACTTTCATTTAATTAAATAAAAAACATTAAATTAAGGGTGGGCTACCGAAAAATAAAATGCTGGGCTATTCTGGGTTAACTTTGGGCAACCAAACCATAAACTTTTTTTCAAAAAAATTACGTATCCGTAGTGTAAAGGATAAGTATAGCGATTTTCACAATTTATTTTTCAGAACTTATTTCATCGTAAAGCAGCAATAAACGTATAGAAAACTTGTTTTCGAGACACTTTTATGTGCATGCGCCGCAATGTGGGGTGACTTGTATGGGAGAGCGGAAAAAACTCCATAAAATCTTAACCACTTGACGGATTTTGTTGAAATTTCAGAAATGATAGTCATTAACAAGAGAAATTTACACTTTTAATTTCCGCCCACTGCCAAGCTTAGTTTTTATTAATTTTTTTTTTTCAAACATGGCAGGAAAAGCAATACAAAAATTGGAGTTTTTTTCCTACTTGCCTCACTTTGCGCCGTTGTCGTCGGTGTCGTTGGCATTGGAAAATTGTAAACACGATAACTTTTGTTAGAATCAAAATAATTTGACATCATTGAGACTTTTCTAGCAACTTTCATCACAAACCAGGATATCCAATATTATAATAAGAATGCTTCCGTGAGCTGGTATGTACTTCAGTACTGTTAGTTTTGTTACACACTTTTGTGCCCGATGGTACGATGTTGAAAGAAATCCTATATTTTGCTTGAAATTTCAAAAACTTCAGGCTTATAATAACGGACTTAGCTCTAACTCGCTGAAAGTTTTGTTGAGAAAACTAAGTAACATCAACTATTCTTAGCAAAATATTCACGGAAATGTTTTAGAAATGATAACAGATCGCTTGCGAGGGTCCCCTAACAAGTAGTAAACATTACATAATGTGCATCTTAAATAAGCGAATAGAGTAGCTGAACTAGTTGATGTTACTTTGAGTTCTTTAAAGCAGACCCCAAGGAATGCCACTGATTCAGGAGACATAAACTTAATCTCTTGGCACGAGAATGGTGTTGTTGTAAAATTATCATACAAAGATATCCTTAAATTGTAAAACCCTTTATTTACATAGCTCTGTTAAGAATGTACAATATAAGGATATAATAAGTTCAATCTGGTGGATCCAGCAGTATTCTACAAGGATAGAGATTGTGACACTTTTGTTATAAAACAAAAATCTCTTAAAACATAAAAAGAAAAACAAAAATATATTTTATCCATGCAATGATTATTACTAAATAGTGAATCTATATATTTTGAAATCATGTTTCAAAACTGTTTTCGTAAAACCATTATCATTAAAAAGACCTTAACATAACATGATAAAGTTTTTGAAAAACCGTTTATAAATATTTTCTACATGAGAATGTTATCCACTTTGTTGTTTTTATATCATTTTTGTTGGAAATTAAATTTTTCATTATGTAAATTAGATTTTCCTCAAATGTTTTTTCATATTATTTTTAGACAAGCAAGCTGCTACCTTAAAACCAGTATCACAATTATCAGTTCCCTTTACATTGCATTCGGCTGCTACTTTTGCCACTAATTCCTTATCGGCAATACTTGATAAGGAATCTGTAAAAACTTGCGGCTGGAATGCGCCATCTTTGATTATTTTCTGCTTTTCACTCATACACAAAAAGTAACACTTTATATTGTGAGTTACATTGGCTTCGGGAGTCTTGCCACGAACTGCATTTCTCGTACTTTCAAGATTGACGTTATGTTGTTCAGAACATTGGATTCTATATTCAAGCCATTCTGCCTTTCCACACTGGAATTTTTTTTTTTTTTTATTTTAAGTATTTCAATCAGCATGTAAGTGAACTAAAAGTATTTAAATTTTATCAATCTTACCAAAACTGAACCGCAGATAGCAGCAAGGATTACAAAAATAAAGTATTTCATATTTATTTTTCGATTACCATCAAATGATAAACTGAAACGAATGTGTCGATGGTATTTATACCACTAAAAAATCAAGATCAAAAAATAAATTCAGAAATAATTTGAGTGGCTAATTTTGCAATAACTTTTTCGCACGTGTGAGTCTCTTCAATTTATTGTTTAATGACAATTACCTACTTATTTTGCAATAAAAAATGTATAATCTTAAAAAAAAAAGCAACACTTATATTAAGTACCTATTTAATTAATTTGCAATTGATTTTCGTGACAAGTTTTTTCGTCAAGTTACTTGATTGAGTGATTAATTATTGCAGTTTTTTTAATAATGATTATTTACTTTAATGAAAATGGTGTACTTACGCGTACAGCAAACTCGTGTAGTAGCATTTTTTACCTTAATATTATAGATTGAATCAGAATTGACAAAGATACGGCTTATTAAAAACTATTATAGAATTGGGTCACTGTGGCGTATACGTAACATTTTTTTTAATTTTTATTCAAAAACTGAATTTCTTGACTTTCAGAGAACACAGCCTAAACGGATGGGTCGATTTACTTCAAACTTGGTATGTGGCTTTTTTTGGAGAATATCCCCAGATGTTTTTTTGATTTTTTTTTTTTTGGACCCCAAATAACGGTACCTGTCATATACCGGTTTTAGAAAAACTAATTTTTCTCAAAAACGGTGCCTACGATTTTGATTAAAAAATTCATGGTCAGTTTTTTAAATAAGGTCTATCTTTAAATGGAAACCATTTAAAAAAAACCGTTATTAACGGTACCTGCCATAGAATCGTTTTTTTTTAGTTCTGATTTTCTCCTTCATGGCTCAATCAATTTCAACTATTTTTTTTAACATGAATGCTTTTAAGTCGTAATAATATTTAGTAAAAAAAATCGGAAAATATTTTTTTGAATTTTTTTAAAAAAAGTTTGAAATTTTTTTTTTTAGAAATCATTTTTTCGAAAACTACTCAATATTTTTTTTCAAAATTTAGTTTTTAGATGTTCATAAATAACATCTTAAAAATGGTGTACCAATTTTTTTTATTAAAGTAATTGCAAAATTTTATATAGAAAAAATAGTTTTTTTAGAAAACGACTCAAACGATTTTCAATTTTTTTTTCCTAAAACTGTATCATTATAAAAGAAATCAAATTGCATACTTCGTTTTCAGGTTAAATTCATTTAAGAAGCTGCTCTAGTCAGTGGTTCGCGTAACGTGCCCGCCACGTTTACTACCATTGAACAGATTCCTATTCAATTGACAGGGAATAATGTACCTACAGTTTTAACAACAACTGTGATCTAAATTCGTAAACTACAATTGTTGGTCCAAAAAGTGGTTTTGAGCACTAGAAAATTTGTCTTTTTCGATAAACTTCTATAAACCGATTTTCCCGTGAGAACCATTGTGGGCAATATCTAATTTTTGAAGTTTTTTTATCAAAAGGCAAAAACTTGTAATTATGGTCACGAAAATTGGATTTTTTTGAAACAGAAAAATGAAAATTTTAGAGAAAAATGATTTTTTTTAAATCGGTATATGACAGGTACCGTTATTTTTGGTAAAAAAAATTATTCAAAAAAAAAACGTCTCCAAAAAACACCACATATCAAGTTTGAAGCAAATCGACCCACCCGTTTAGGCTGTAACTTTTGATACAGACAGGCAGACAGACAGACAGAATTGTCGAACACACTTTTTTCTCATTCTCTATCATCGCAATGTAATGTTTGATTGTTACCTAAACTTTATTTGCAAAAAAAGTTACTATAGGGCAAGTTTAATATTTGTAAAAAATCGAACTCGAGATAACAATCAGACATTTCATAACGATGATAGAGAATGCAAAAAAAGTGGTTCACGCAATTCTGTCTGTCCGTCTGTGTATACCTCGAGCTACAGCCTTAAGCGCTGAAGCGATTTTCGTGAAACTTGGTAGTTATGGGTCTTTAGTGATTCCTTAGAGGGGAAATTGAATAATTTTTTTAGGACTAAAACTAACGGTACCTGCCATATAACAATGAAGGAAAAGTTTACTTTTTTTTCAAAAACGGCTCAAACGATTTTGATTGAAATTTTTGTGTCTGCTTTTATTAGCAGGGTCAATGAAATGGAAGAAATGTTTGTAAAAATTCTACTGACGGTACCTCCCATAGAACGGTTTTTTTAATTTTTGACTTTCACTTAAACCACTGAACCAATTTTGATGATTTTTTTTATACAGAGGCTCCCTAACAATTTAAAAATTGTTTGATATACAAATTTTCAAAAAAAATATTTTTGCATTTTTAAAAAAAATTTCAATATTTTTTTTTTGAAAAATCAATTTTTGGAAATCGGGTCACTGTATTTATTTGAAATGCTGGTTTTAGGTGTGCAATAATATTATCTTAAAATTGGCATACCAACTTAATTTTAAGGCTTTGAGAATTTTTATATATAAAAAAATACTTTTTTTCTAAAAATTTATGTTTTTTAATCGAATGAAATGGCATACTAAATTTGGAGCTCAAAACAACTTAAAAAGTTGTTTATGCGATTTTAGTAATGTTTTTTTTTTTTTGTTCACTTTTCTATAAAATTATTTATTTCTTAAGACATTATATAAGAAAGCTTTAACGTCCACAGCAGCTTTGACCCTAACAGCAAGTACGTGTGACCCGTGCATAAAAATATTTAATATTCAATTAAACAAAAAATAAAATTTCGGAATTTTAAGACATACACTCCTCATCAACTTAATACGAACACACCTTTTTCAATAGATTTTATCCATTTTTTTTCCAATCAGTGATGGTTACTGTGCCATCTGTTGATGCTTACAATTCCCTTAAGATGTGAAGAAAAGAATTCCAAAATAGGTTTCCTAAAACAACCACCAACTTGCAAAGCAGTTTTTATTAGGAAAGATTAATTTTTTTTTGAGTCAGCAGAATAAATGAAATTTGGTATTGGAATGGAATGAAAAAAGTTTTTTTTTTTAAAGTTTAGTAATGGGTACTTCCACCTTTATTTTTAATAACCTCGTTAGTTCGATCCAGCATAGAATCGTCCAGTCTTTCAATGTAGTTTAACGAAATTTTGTTCCAAGCTAACCTAATTGCAAAAATTAAAGATTTTGTGTCTTCAAACTGACGACCACCTTCATCAGCTTTGCGTAATAACCATCCCCAGGCATTTTCACTGATGTTCAGATCAGGTAAAAACGGCGGGCATTGAAGCAACTGCACGTTTTGCTCCTCTATCCAGGTTTTTTGTTATGCGTGCTGAGTGAATAAGCGCGATATCATATTGGCAGATCCAATTTATGGGTCCAAAGATGTTAGAAAATTAAGAAAAATTTAAGGACTTAATTTTTGGGTTTCAAAAAATATATAATATGACATTGTAGGTGTTGCCGTTGTGTTTTAATATTTTTATTTTTCTAACTAGGGTTTTCTCTCATTATAAAGTAAACTTTTGTTAAAAAAAAAAATAGAACCCATCCAGTGTGTGCCTTCTGCCATTTTGAATTTGCCCACAAAATACCATCACGAACGCACTTGCAAAAAGGCAGACGTTCCGGAGTCAGGTACTTCTAAAAAATTATTTACCACTCCCCCACCACCTCTTATTCCATCCAGTATGCATTCTGCCAATTTGGCGTTTACTTATCCCACCCCGATCCAACAATCTGCTGTTACAAAATTCCGTTTGCCACGAGTGAGGTTGAAAACTCGCAGGCATCTCTTAGATTAATACTCTTGTCAAAATGATAAGAAGTACCCCTTCAACAAGTTAGTATTGAATAAAATCTGTGGAACCGGTATACCACTGCCCTTAGACAATAATATCAATTTTTTTTGAGGACATATATTTCAGTTAACAAAAATCGTACCATGAACCAAACAAAAAGTAAACTTTAAGCTTCACAAATATTATTGATAAACGTACAATGCAACACTGTTATCACTTGTGCAGAAACAAAATATTTATAATTTGTATTTGAAATCTGAATTCCTTAAAGCTTAGAAATATTTTTTCAAATTATTTTTACACATGCACTTGGATATCTGGAAGCCAGTTTCGCAATTATCTGCCTCTTTCACATTGCATTCAGCTGTCACTCTGGTCACAAAATCCTTATCGGCAGCACTTGATAGAGCCTCAGTAAAGGTTTGTGGCTGGAATACTCCATCTTTAACTACATTCAGCCTTTCCACAATACACAAGAAGAAACACTTTACATTCTGAGATACGTCGGCTTCTCTAATTTTGCCATGACTTGCATCACTAGCCTGCTCCTGGGTGACGTTAAATCTTGCACCACAAATTTGTTTGTTTTCCTCCCATTCGGCACTTCCACACTTGAAAAATTTAATAGGTTCTAAAGTATTTCCAGCCAAGCAAATAATAATAATAAGTTAAATTTTCTTACCAATGCTGAGCCAAAGATAGCAGCAAGGATTACAACAATAAAGTATTTCATTTTTTAACTTAAAATTTCCACAAACTTGAATGGATGGATACAAATCGTCAAATGACTAACAAAACTAATTTCTCAATGGTTTTTATTTTTATACCAATCAGTTCGTTCGATAATTCGATAATAATAATTAATGTAGGTTCAACTCAAAAGAAAAAACAGCAAAAAATTACAATTGAAATAGGTAATTGTGCAGCAATTTATTCGCAGTTCCGGTCAATTGTTAAATGATTTTTTTTTCGAAGGTTTCATGAACTACTGACACTTTCAATTGTTATTATTTTATGTGATGAATTTACAACTATGGTTTTTTTTTTTGGTTATTTGAACAATTATTTTAGAACGAAGTTTTTGCCCGTTTTTAATGGGGGCTGGAAAAAACCGTCACGACCGACATGCTTTAACTGACTCATTCATAATCATCGCAGAGCTTTATTATACATATGCACAAAACTTGACCCCTTAAAAGATTAGCAATACTTTGAAAATCAGCACTAAGAGGGTATTTTTCAAAAAATCGATTAGGAAGTGAGGGTAAAGTGGGTAGTAATGTCAAAACAAAAGTTTGTGTACATCCCGAAAAGTAAGAGAAATCAACCGATATTCATCCCAAACGCCTACGATTCAAATCAGAATTTAACGGTGATTTTATTTTAGCACAACATCTCCCAAGAACTGTTAATTCCTCTCTAAGCTAACAGAATCGTAATCACCATGAAACTAATCACAACACAAATTCTTCTCCAGGTCATACTTTTCCGCCAAAAGTGATGAAAACTCTTCGCCTGTCAATCACTTTGCATTCCAAGAAAACCATACCACTATCTGTGTCGAATGACGACGACGAACAAGAGTGCACTCCTAAATTATCCACGCTCCAAATTCACACCAAATCACTTCAAGTACACTGATACCGCACACATTTTAATCTTCATCCCAACACGAGTTTTAAGAGGATTTGGTCGAGCGATCCATGATGATGGTTGGTTCCTCCAATAATATATCTACCCAATGGTGGCTTCCAGCACAACTCACAATTCACAAATTCCACAAAAAGTGTTACCCACTTATCATTATCCCACTTAAGCGACCATGACCGTGATGGTGTGCGCTATGCCAAGAACTTGGTACTGATGCTGTTTTTGTTGTTCGAGAGGAAAACAAAAAAACCATATCCAAGATTCTTATATTGAAACTCCTCGCCCAATTCGCAGCATATCACCTTATAACGGTGCTTTTTTTCCTCCATCAAGAGGTCTTTTGGTGTTTTTCCTGCGTCTTCTGGAATTGTTGATGGTGGCTGGTGGCTCCTGCAGTCCCAGCTGCCGGCGCAAATAACTCACTCCCAATGGTCCAATCATCATTTCAGGTTCGTTGGTGGTTTCATTGGTTCGTCGGAGCTATTTTATGTGTCGGTTGGTTTGACTAGACGCTCTCTGCTGATGGTGAAAACGGCAACGCGATCTTAACTTCCGATATAGTGACGATGGATGGATGGATGCAACTACAACGATGTAGGCGCGAAATTCTTTGTTTCTTCCTGCCCTTGTGGCCAGTTTGAAAAATGTTGTGAGCAAAGCAGCACATCTTTGTTGCAACAAAGCGGTGCGTTCACATCCATCAAACGGTTCCCGAATGCGGAACCAAAGTGGGACGACCGACTAAGAAGACGATGCGACTTGCTGCGCGAGAGAGCAATGGTGATTTGTACCTCGTTAGGCTCCAATCGCAAGATGGATTGAATGGACAGAGACGAGGTAGTCGAAGAAGATGATGATTGGAGTCGTTTCTCTAGCTATAAGGCGAGATCTTCCATTCGGCGGCGGTAATAAGTCGATGATATAATGATGTCGACAGCATGTACCTTTGCATTCTACAGCGCATGTGCGATCGTTGGAGGCCGATTGTCAAACTGGTAAATCACCATCATGGTATAAAAAAGTTGCACATATATATGCACACAGGATACAGCTATGGACGCTCAATGGTCAGAATGACGTGACGAGGTGCTAATTTTCTTATGGAAATTTTCCCATATTGCCTGGTGATGCACATGATGTGGTTATTATCTCTATAGATACGATATGTGGGAACTTTTGGGTAAATCAGTTGCTCTCTCAAGGAAATAATTGAATAATAAGAACTCCAATGATTATTATAATTATTTCTTGATTGGTTTTCCCTATAAATAAAAGAATAGGAATAGGAACCAGAGCTGTCGTTTTAATTTTTTTTTCCATAGTTTTTGGCGAAAAGTAAAACCTTTTGTTTATTTTATTTCATTTATTTTAAATCAGTTCAAAAACTAAATCATCATGAGCTCTTAGAAAACTAAAAATGTCATAAGATGTGTTTAGGGAATCACAATACCTACAAGTCTCCCATATAAGTACTTTTATTTGATAGATTCTTGATTCGCGTTGAAACGCGTTTTATAAAAAATAAACAAAAATCAACGAACGCATCCTTTGCACTTGAAACTGCAAACCTTCATAAAAAAAAAAATATTTCTTCAATTCGACTCTGCGCCCTCTTCATTTCAATATTTCAAAACTCTGTAACCAGCATCACCATCTTGATTTTTACTGCCTTATTTTTCAGCAGAATTCGTTTAGTTTTTGTTTTCCACAGAAAGTTTAACAGCGCCTCGTTTTATTAAAAAAAACAAAAATCAACGAACGCATCCATTGCACGTGAAACTGCCAACCTTCAAACATTACCCCTTTTCAGCAAGAGACTTGTACATCAGATTCTTTCTACTAGTCTATTCCTGCTTTTGCTTTCGCGCAGAGTAAGAAACAAATATTTGTTTATTCGTATTTTATTTAAAAATGAAAGAAGGGCAAATCGAGATCACTCCATGTTGCAAATCAATAAATGATAGTCGATAAGGTTTACGAACACACCCCTACCACCGTTTCGCCATAAATTGCACTAGAAAACATCAACATGATACCAACATTTAAACATTGAATGTTCAAACGAATAAAATCATTTTATTGGCATTCAATTGCTGTGCTTGCTATCCATCTACCAATAAAACACAGCTAAAAATAAACGCTGGCGAAAAATAAGCTATCAAAAAGCAAGATGGCGACGTTTGCTGAAGAGTTTATTGAATTATATTGAAATGTAGAGGGCGCAGAGTCGTACTAAAGAAATAATTTGTTTGTATGAAGGTTGGCAGTTTCACGATGCGTTCGTTGATTTTTGTGTTTGAATAAAACACGTTTTGACTATACAAAAATAAAATTAGGAAAATTACTCTAAATTTGATTTAAGACGTTAATTTATTCTTCACCATGGCCCAGATTAAGAAAAACAAAATATTTTCTTATTCGTATTAATTTTTTTTTTTAAAGAAAGAAGAGCAAATCGAGAGCAATTCATGTTCCAAATAGAAAAATTACATTCGACTAAGTTTGCGAACACTCCCTTAGCTGTTTTTTTTCTTATTTTTTGTAATAAATTGCACCATATTTGGTTAATCTATAAAAACCCGAGGACCGATGATGTGTTTTACGTCCCAACTTACAATGTCTGATTTTTTGCGTAAAAGAGAAGTCTCCTGACATAATTATCAACCGCGGGAACCAGCTCCCATAAGGGCTTAAAACCTTAAAGTGTGTACAAATCTTTTCTTTAATCTTATCTTAGTAGAAAATTCGCAAAAGTTTATCTTCACCATCTTCCTTCATACCTTCCTTTACTCTAGTACTGTACTAACCTTCAATTGACCCTTAAAAATCATTGTTATCATCCCTAATCCCTTAAATATTCAGTCGTTAGAGATCCCACATCATATAAATGACCCTCAAATGCGTTTTCGATAGAGTATACTACACAATAATGTTGCGAACAAAAACTATACTAAGGGAGTTATTCCTCTCGCACCTTGCTCCCTTCCCCCCTCACCATCTGCCGCTTCTCCATCCAAAAATCTTGCCCCCAAAAGTCATAACATAAATGAAGAAGAATGCATTAAGGAAACAAGCTCCATGGGCCATCATATACCCAGCTCATAGCTGCCATGATGATATATTACATAACCGACAAAAAAAAAACGAAAGTACACACATGGGACGCCACAAAAAATAATCACAAAAAATAGTCCTATACCTCTCCCCAACTAAGCACTCCGCAGGGACACAGGACAAAAAAACACCATCGCAGTCGTCGCAGCGCCTCCAAACGCTGCTGATTCCCATCCAGCCACCACATCATAGTGTTTTACATTCAAGGTTCAGGTTCCTCTTCCGACACAAGGCCATGGCGACAAGTGTAACGCTTTTGTCCTCGTCCTCTTATCCAGTTTGTCTTCTTTTTTTTTCAACACAAATGTTAGTACATTATCCTTAAGATCCGCGTGCGTTTAAAAGGACCAAAAAAAGGAAGCATAGCAATATGGAAAGAAAAAATTCAAACTTACGATAACGACAGTGGGGGATTTGCTAAGTGTACAAGTTCTTGGAAGAAATTCCTTTAGCCGCACATCAATTCATTCATCCACCTCCCCATCATGTTGTCCCCTTACATATTTCTTTTTTTTTTCGGTTGGCCATATTTTTTTTGGTTTTTTGCTGGGTTTGTTCCTTGGATTAGTTTGGTTGTTGCTCCCCCAGAGCCAGGGTATGATCCCAAAGTGCTAAGTAATGTTCTTAATGGATGCGCGTATGGAAATTATTCTCAGACAACAACGCTGCAGCATTCCCAAAGGACTAACAAAGTGATATCCTTGTGATTTCAAATAATATACATATAATGGAAAGGGGGGCAGGGGGAGGGAGTACAGTGGGAAGGGAATGGGAAGGAATATTATGGACGATACACGGACACGCATCAAAAATGTCTTTGTTAAGGTTGACATTTTATTATTTTTTTATTATTTGTTTATAAATTCGAGAAAACAATTTAAATCCTTTTGCTGTAGGGTGAAAAGCATCATAAAAAAGGTCCTTGACATGGCCGAATGTGTATACAAAAATGAATTTTCTCCATCATACTTATACCTACATATATTCACCGTACCGGGAGTCTTTAGCCGTTGGTTAAAGTCCATAAGGACATCACAAGGGATAACTGCACTTTTTATTATTTTTTATTGGTTGCTAGGAATCCTTTTGAGAGACACACATATACATGTTCTACGTATACCACCATATACACTGTTTTTGAAAGTCTTTGAACAAAAATATTATTTTTACTTATTTTTGGAATGACTGCAGGGCAAGGACGCCCCTATATATTTGCTCTTTGCATAAACAAAGACTCTACAAACGGAAGAAAAGATATTGTGGTACGCGTTGTCTTGATAACACAGGTAGAAAGGATCACAGAGGGTATACCCTGCCTTCTAAGGATGTCATTTTATTCTTACAACCTGTGTGTAACCGTATCGATTGTCTTTTGCTCGTAATTTCATGTCTTTAGGGGAAGAGATATTATTTGCGGGTAAATGTTGTACAAAAGTTCAACTGACATTGATGTTTATCCCACTTATCCTGTATTTGGTTATTAAACTTTTGAAATCCTTATTGGGAGTTGTCATGTTGACCTTTTGATTGTGTCGTTATCCTTTGCAAGGAGGATTGGTATTTTTTTTATTATTTACTTTTAGAGAAATTCGCATTATTAAAAGAATTTTAAAAAGGATTTACAAGAGAGAGGAAATTCAAGTATAGAGCTGCTAGCTATATCCACTGACTTTGCGGAGCAAAGAGCTGTTTTTTTTTTTTTTTTGGCAAGGGTGACTTTTGAATTTTCAGTTTCGTAAATATGAGGGGTACGAATAAAATTTTCTGGGGATTTGTCGCTAAGCTTTTCGTGGTGTTCTTTAAATATCATTCAAAGAGCTGAATCTACATCGACAAGGAAAACTTTTTAAGACTTTTTCTTTTTTTTTTTCGTTGTATTTAAAGTCAAGGTTCTTACAACAAATTAAATTGAAATTGTGAACTTGTATAATTGTTTCAAGAGAAAATTGAAGAACAGAAAATGAGATACGGCGCTAAGCCTTAAGCTCACGTAAGTAAATATTAGTATTTAAGTATATTGCACAATGTACAGATGTTGTTCAAAATAACTTAGATATTAGGCGCCAAAAACAAAAAACTTGTCAAAAATCAAAAAAAAAAAAACTGTTTCAATGTAACCTATTAAGTTTTCCAAAAAAAACATTAGCTGTTTAGATATTTGTTCAACGTTGTGAAAGCATTCTATTTTTTGCTGTGCAATTTAACAAATTAGAATAGAAAAAATTCTGTCTAACCGGTTCAAAAATAAAAAAAAAATAGAAAACGTAATGTGGGTAAGGTCTATCTTTTTTTCCAAATAACGTAACCTGTTATATACCGGATTTAGAAAAACTCATTTTTCTCAAAAACGGTGACTATGATTTTGATTAAAAAATCATGGTCATTTCTTTGGATAAGGTATATCTTTAAATGAAAACCATTTTTTTTTAAACCGTTATTAACGGTACCTGCCATAGAACCTTTTTTTATAATTCTGATTTTCTCCTTCGTGACTCAATCAATTTCAACCATTTTTGTTACATTAATGCTTTTAAGTTGACGTAATAATATTTTGTAAAAAAAATTTCGAAAATTGTTTTTTTGAATTTTAAAAAAGAAATTGATATTTTTTTTGAAAAATCATTTTTTCGAAAACTACTCAATATTTTTTTGCAAAATTTAGTTTTTAGATAATATCTTAAAAATGACGTACCAATTTTTTTTTTATAAAAGTCCTTGCAAAATTTTGTATAGGAAAAATAGTTTTTTTAAAAAATGGCTCTAACGATTTTCAAATATTTTTTTCTAAAAATGTATCATTGTAGAAGAAATCAGATTGCATACTTTGTTTTGAGTTAACATTCATTAAAGAAGCTGTTTTAGTCATTTGAAAATCGAATTTTATGCTTTTTTCCATTTTTTTTTTTCTAAAACTGCATTTATAAATTTTTAATTAAAAAGGCTGAGCATAAATAATAACTTTATCTACAAGAGCAAGTACGTGCGACCCAGTCGTGCATTTTATTTTTATTGGTTTTCTTCTTTATGACTCAGTCGCTTTCAACGATTTTTCTTATAAAACAGCTTTTAGTTTGCCGCAATACAGTTCAGCAACAAAATTTTTGAAAATTGTTTTTTTCGATTTTTTTAAAGATTTTGAATTGTTTTCTTTTTTTTTTTTTGAAAAATCGTTTTTTTGAAAACTACTCAATATATTTTTGCCAAATTTAGTTTTTAGATGTTGATTTTTTCTTTAAGGAAATCCTTTCAAAATTTTATATAGAAAAAATAGTTATTTTTTTTTTTTAAACGGCTCAAATGACTTTCAACAGTTTTTTTGTAAAAATGTATCTTTAGCTTCAAATTACATGCTTCGTTTTTAGGTCAAGTTCATTTAAGAAGCTGTTTTAGTCATTTGAAAATCGAATTTTATGCTTTTAAATTTTTTTTTCTAAAACTGCATTTCCAAATTTTTAATTAAAAAGGCTTTGCATATATAGTAACTTTATCGATAAGAGCAAGTACGTGCGACCCAGTCGTTCATTTTTTATTTATTTTGGTTTTTCTTTTGACACGAAGCAAGTTCACTGTATATTAGAGCAAGAAATATACAAATTTACTCCTTAAAAAGTCAACTCTTTATATTGCTCAAAGTTCACCGAAAAAAGTTGCATAATCTTAGGAAAAAAAGACATTCAACAGAAGCTTAGCCAAAAATAATGCAAACTACCTTAAGCTTTGCTATTTTGATTAACAAATTAGAATAATGACTGCGGGATTGTTATACAATTTTTTCACTGTTTTTTTTTTTTTTTTTAATGTACATAATTGTACTGGACTGGACAGCCTTTTTTTATATTCATTCAAGCTTTTGAAGTTGTTTTTTTTTCTATTATGTCATTAGTTTTTTTCGGCAAGAAGATGATTCGCAAAAACATTGTACAAAAACTAACAACGAAAATTAATTGACAATTATTGAAATTTTACTGATATGAACGTAACGAAATCTAAATCATTTCTATCCACGCTTTTAATAGGAGATTGGTTTTTCAAATACTGAATTTGTCATTTTCAGTAATTTTGTTAAACTGTAAATTATTATTAAGCAATGTGGAGTCAGACAGGGTTGCATACTATCGCCAATACTTTTCCTGTTAGTGATAAGTGATGTGCTGCTTGTAGCCCTGTTAAACGGAAATGGTAGAATTGAATGGAGTCTGACATCCCAACAAAAACATCTGGACTACGCGGACGACGTATACTTACTCTCTCATAGGATCATGGATTTCCATCAAATGACAACATGGGTGGAGGGAGAAGCAGAAATCGTGGGGCTGAAAATTAACATGGCAAAAACAAAAATGATCAGCCTCGGAAGTAACTCATCCGTTCAATTCAATATTTCTGCACCACCGGTAGAGAAAGTAGAAGACTTTTAATATCTTGGGAGTTTTGTCTCTACCAAAGGCAGAACCGAACAAGACGTTGTCAGCCGTATTAAAAAGGCAAACGCTGCTTTCGGAATGCTGTTTTAAATATGGAGAAATAATTCTTTCAGCATAAGGACCAAACTGAGACTGTTCCGCTCCAATGTTGAATCCGTGATTCTGTATGGATGCAGCACTTGGAAAGTCTTAACTGTCACAAGTAAGCTGCAATTGTTCGTGATTAGGTGTCTACCGAAACATCTTTTCTGGACACATTTTCTGGACCAATCGTAGAAGAACTTCATAGGATAACGGGTCAAGAATCCATAGACAGTACTATAGTGGCTGTGGATTGGTCATACGAACACCTTCGCCTAATCATACAAACTTCTCTGGAATTCGATGTAGCACAAAGTGTAAGTAAATAGATTTTCGCGAAATTTACTGAATTTCAATGATTTAATTTTCTTAGTGTCTTACACAAATCAACTGGCTCTGTCCCATGAGAAATTTCTGGCTTTCTGGATTTTTAAACACAAAGTTATACTTTAGAAAATGAGTGTGCAAATTATTGTATAACCATTATTTACGTCATTCTAACGGGATACTGCTTCAAAAGATTGCTGCCAGACTGCCCGCATGTAAGTGGTGAAAATATATCCAAAATTCCGAAAATTTGTGTTTTTTCAACTCTCGCCATATCACCCTTATTTCTAAAGCCAACTGTGTTACGCAATTAATTTGAGTAAGTCGTCACCTCATTGTGTCTCATTACCTCCAAAAGCCACCACCTTAAATGATGATAAGGAAAAAAGAAAACATATAGGAAGTTCAATGTGACTTCAAGGCTAATTGACTTGGTCACGATACATAATATTAACAAAAAAAATAGTCTGTACCTATAGAACTTTTATATACAAAAAAATCACTTAGCTTTACCTGCTTCCAGAAATTATATTAACGTCATTACATAACTTGCGTGTAATTTATATATAAAAAAAAAAAGGAATTCAAACACGAATCCTTTTCATTGTCCTTTTTTCATCACAAGATTCAACCAAATATTATACAGTTTTTTTTTGTGTTTGGGGGGGGGGGGGAAATGTCACTTTCTCATCGATACATCATCATTAATTCAAATGTCATCCATTTGATATCGACAGGCTTACCATCATTAGCCAAAAACACAGCATGATAGAAAAGAAGATACCACAAGACGAGTTGCAAGGACAAATTGATTACGTGAAGGCTGATTAAATATCTGCCAAAAACTTGTCACCAAGTTTTCGATTTTCTTCTTTTTTCTCTTGTTCCATCATCTATTCCTGGTGTATGGGTACCTACGCCTAGTTGATGTAGCTGGGAGATATTGATGTGACACGAAAGGCTGAAAGGCAGAAGAAGCAAACCCGGACACGGACATCCAATCGTCCGTCAGGTCTTCACTCATCATCATCGATCAATCGTTTGAGTTTTTCAAGGAAAAAAAAAGGAAGTACAGAAACAAATCTCCTTAAAGACATACTCGTAGGAAGGTATAATGTACAATATGACAGCACAGTTAAGAGAGTTTCATAAATCTATTCTATTCTTCTATACACATATCCCTAGAAAAGAAAAACCACATTGTTGGTCGTCTTCTATACACGCATACATATATGAGCTCCCAAAACTAATGATGCGGACTATATACTTGCTTCAATGTGATGGTTTCGGTGTCCTTTCTTGCGAGCTTTTGGATTTGAACACATTCACCACGTTCATATCGCAATATCGCTTGTTTACCGTCACATTATCCACACAATTTGATAATCCACACACACAATAAATCATTCTACAGTGGGTGACCCAAGCATCCTCTATAGAATGAACAAAACAAAAAATAAAAATACATTAAACTGGGCAAAAAAAAACGAAAACAAAGCAACCCTTCAAACAGTCTGGAGGTCCCTCAGCCCCAGACTAAAAGCTTCTTGCTTGCCTCTGGCAAACATCAATCCATTCGTCAAAAATATAAAGAAACAAAAAAGATTGAGTGGTTTTTTCTTCTCATTTTTTTATTAATTTTCTTTTGAGAATATATTTTGCTACCACAGCCACAAATAACTAAAAGCTACAAAGGCTTCTGCTTACCACTTATTTGTGTGAGGACTCCCGCTAGCATCATACATCATTGTTATGAAAGATCAACACAAAAAAAAAGGACATCAAACATTGAATATTGTCGCATCAATACTCACAATAAAGAGAGTGTTATAGTCGTTAGAAATAAGATGATGATGTTTGGTCAAATAAAAATTGACAGAACAAATAGTGGATATCATCTCAAAAAATGGTATACAATAGGAGTGTTTGCGTCTGGCTGGATTTTGGTATTGTATCTACGCTAATCTTTTGTAACAAAAGTTTCCAAAGAAATAAAAAGAATAGGACAAAGAACTATAGTCAATTAAGAGCATAGAAAAGAAAACTATTTACCATTTTTTAGAAAACTATTTACCAGTAGATACAATTAGGTCAAGTGAAAAACTTTGAGTACAGTCAATCATGAAAATACGATGATAAGAAGGCAAAAACAGTATCCCTTTGCCTCAAAAAACTTTCTCTCTCTCTCACTCTTAAGCGATTTGGTAGTTGAGAGTTCGAGGTGATTCACATGGAAAGTTGACATTTTTTATTTAAGACCAAAATTAAAAACAACTGAAATAACTCTAAGGATTTGATATCAATTTTTTATGTAATTTTTTATAAAAAAATTATTAAATTATTGAAGGGCCAAAATCATAGGGATGGATCATTTTACTGTCCAAATCATTAAAAAAATTACTTTTTATTATAATTAAGTTTTTACGCCCATATGTTTCGAGTTTAGTAATCATTTATTAGTTCATAAACGGGCAGAGCTCAAAATTATTTATTTTTTTATTTTATGGCAATATACTGAAATTTGAGTGTACATTCATTCATAAAACAAATGCATTCCAAAAACCAAGCCAAAAAGCACTTGATAGAATTCAATTAAATAACGTTAAATAACGTTATAACGGATATTTATTTATAATTTTCTTTTTGGATTTTTATTGTGCTTATTTATACTTATAAATTTGTTTTAATTAATGTTATTTGAATTTATATATTATTTATTACATACGCGAAGCATTTAGTACTACTGGCACATTGATAAAATGTTGAATTACTTCATAAAAACATAAACATTTTGCTTTTAAAAATACATTAAATATAGCGTTCCCGGAAATGATGAATGTTTCCAAAACGCTTCTGGTGTTCTAAAAACTATTTCAATCAATAATCAAATATTTTCATTTCCATTTTTATATTTCTTAAAAAAATCCGTTTTTCTACTTTTCCAGAGTACTTACGAAATAGATATTTTTTCAGTTTTTTTTTTACAAACGATAAAACTCCATATTCAAACCATATTTGCATTAGATTCTGACTTAAAATACCAAAAATTTGCATATTTGGTTTGAAAATACTGTAAAACTCATTCATATCCCAAAAGCGTACCCGGAAATGACGTTACCAAAAATGACGTTTCGATCATTACTATGATTTATTTTCTTTCTAATAAAAGCAAAAGATATATTTTTGAGATTTTATTGTAGTGGTCTTGATTTTGCATAATAACATCGTCAAAAAATTATGATTAAAATCTTTATTCATACCAAAACAGGCGTTCTCAAAATAACGCTTCAATTGCCACTTCAATTTAATTTTTTAATGCAAAAAACTATTTATGCAACGATTAACCAATTCTATGACCTACCGGAAAGAGCATTTGTAGTTGAATCTGCATGTTAGCTGAATACAAATTTGATATTTTGTCACTTTAACTAAAGTCACACATATTCCTTCGGAAAACTTTTGTTTAAATAGAAATAATGAGTCTTCTGATTTTTGTATGCAAGGCACTTGAGAATTCTTGAAAAAAAAATTAGCCTTAGTAATGTGAGAAATACAGGTAGCATAATTTATTTGATTTTTGAGTGTATTTCTTTGTCGCTTGAATTTCAATTTTTGAGTTATGGAAGCGTTCCCGGAATGATTTTTTGACTATATTGAATGGAATGAAACAAATACTAACTCTGTTTAAAAAAAGTTATTACATTCATCTCAATTATTTCAAACGGTACGTCAGAAGTAAATTTAAATTTTATGTAATTTTGATTTTAAAAAAGCCTAGACATCAAATTTTCACCTTCATGATTTTGGCCACTAACTCTACCTACAATAGACCGCTGATGTTTTTCATTATTATTTTTGATTCTCTATAAAACAGCTTAATCGATTTCAAAGAAAATAACATTATTAACCTAACCATAAATGTTATTGCATTGCAATATCGAATTGAAGGGAGAAAACCCAATTTAAAATTTTGTTTTTCTTACATTTAGTACTAAATGTACACCTTTTTAAGTAAAAGTTAGGATACCCTTAGATATTACTCCAAAAATACTACGATACCACACCATTGATTTATTTCTTAGCTATCCTAGTCTTAAAGCATGTAAAAAATAACCGTGGAAGAAGATAAGAGCTAGCCGATGTATGGCAGGATCTTATACCTACTGTTAAAATATTGTATAGAATTTGAGTCTTACAGTTTTTTTAATCACCACAGTAGTAATATAAACTTTACCCTTTTGCAAGCAATTTTCAACTTAACGAATAATTTTAAGCGTTTAAACTCAAGCGGTCACTGTGGCGTATGTGGAACATTTTTTTTATCTCCAAATTCATCTAAAACTTACAGGGTTTGAATTATTCTCATTAATACTGGTACACATAACTTTTAAAAAAATGAAATTCACCCTTTTGCAAACTGAAATCTGTTCTTTCCCGTTATTCATAAAAAAAAGCCAAAAGAAATTAAAAATTAATTTTTTGATTATTTCAGTTTGTTAACTGAAAGAAAATAAATATCATTTTTTTTTCTTCTAAAAAGCAAGTGGTGATCTTCAAATTTTATCATGAATTATAAGAACAACCAAGACTATTTTTATTGTTATTTTTTAGCATGTTAAAACGACTGGTAACGATAAACTGTGCATTACTTGACAACTAAACAACACACTTGCCTATTAATTGACGATAAGTTTCTATTGAGACAATAAAAAAAAAAAGTTATCATCCGATTCTCCCCGACGGGGAATTGAACCCCGGTCTCCCGCGTGACAGGCGGGGATACTGACCACTATACTATCGAGGATGTTGAAAAATTGCTGTCACATAATTATTTTGTTACTATTTAATAAAAAAAAAAAAAGATAAAAATATGACTAATCTTATGACATAAATATATTCAAGATTATTGTTAAAATAAAATTTAAATAAACTTTTCAAGGGAGAGAGATCGAACGTTTTGAAAAGATTGTTGGGAAGGTGAATTAGTTTGACATTTTTTTAATTGATTTTAATAAGCAATTAAAATTGAGAACAAGAAAAACATTCACTCCGCAAAGATAGACCTCTGAGGCCTCCGAAATTTTTTTTTTAAGTGAGACAGTTGTCAGTTTCATAAATATTGAGGATATTTCTGAGACAACAAATTTTTGGATTAATTTCTAAGTAATGTTTTTAGTTCGTGTCATGGGTCTTTTAATTCCTGTAACGTTTAAAATGGCATGTAGGTATATAAGAAAAAGTATTTGCATTGTTTTTTTTTTACAAATTTTCAACTTTAGCAAAGATTTTGGACCTCAACTTGTTCTTGAAACTATAATTTTGTATATAAATTTAGAATCCTACAAAATTTTGCACTTAAAAAGTTATAAAAATTAAAAAGAAACCCAAGTTATAAGGAATTCTATTTTTTTTTTTTATTATACTTCTTTACTAGCGTTTATAAAAATATTCAACCAATAATAACACATCACATTTCACACAGACACTATGAGTAGACAAACAAAATGTGACCATGATTTTTTTAATCAAAATCGTAGCAACCATTTTTGAGAAAAATGAGTTTTGCTAAATCCGGTATATGAGGGGTACCGTTATTTTTGTTAAAAAAAAAATAATTCAAAAAAGGTTTGGGAATAGTCTCCAAAAAAAAGCAACATACCAAGTTTGAAGAAAATCGACCCATCCGTTTAGGCTGTGGTCTCTGATACATAGAGACAGACAGACAGACAGACAGACAGACAAACAGACAGACAGAATTGTCGGACACACTTTCTTCTCATTCTTTATCTAGTGTCATGTTTGATTGTTATCACAACTCTTTTTTTTTGTACGAGTGCATAACTTGATATATAGGTCCTATATCAGAAGTAAAAACTACAAAAACAAGTGATGATATGTGAATTAAGTATAACTTCTGGCGCGCGTACATGAGTATACTAAATAGCATAACAATTTAAGCTGATATGTTCCTTAAATAAAATCTCTCACCAAGTACCTACCAAAATACAAAATTAAGAAAATGATTTCCTTGAAATACATACATACATGTGTCAAATTATTAAAATACCATAATAATGCTAAGAAACCAGCATAAGAATTTTCACGTCTCCATTCTATACCTCGTTTCACTATAGGGTGGTCTATTCTATAAATTAACATAATGTTGATGGACGATGGCGAATGAATGATGAGTGACATCAAAAGCTACCAGCAGGATTATACTTTTGTTTCCATTAAAACCAACAAAATTAATAGGTAGGTATACGAAGAATTGTGATGGATGTCAATGGTTATTTAAACAAAAATTAAGATTGTTGTTTCAAGATAAGCCAATTATTACAAACTGACTCTGCTGTCACATACGAGTAATGAATATAGAAATATTGATTGAATAAATTAAATTTGCTAGGTTATGCTTTATTATATTTCAAGTATTGCAATTGTTTCCACAAGAAATATGCCTTAAAAGAAATATTAAATAATGATAACTTCACAAGAGTGGTAGGGGTTGTTTTGTTTTGAGCATTGACCATTTCATTATTTTCCCACGATAAAGTCAACATTATTATTTATTTAGATTCATTGAAATTCAATTTCAATTTTTCTTGGACACGAAACTGTGCTGCGGGCACAAAATGTTTATTTTAAATTAAAGTCTTAAGTAAACACACATTAATAGCCAAAGGCTTGGGTTCAAATATTGAGTTCGGGGCTGGGGATAGTAAACGTTGCAAGTCTTTGTTTAAAAAATGCTATAAAATGCTGAAAAATACATATCGGAGATCAAAGGGTCAAAATAACTACAATAAGTCTCCTCCCAAGTGATAGGCACCATTTTAGCATAACCATAGATTTTAATAGTTGTAAATATTTAAAAAGTTGTTTCCATAGTTGACCTTGTGACCTTTAACTTACATAAATTGTAGACAACATCATAAGTTTTAAAATTCCCGTCAAGTCGTACTGGTCGAAAATACAAGCCTGAACAAAACTCTCTTCCGTTTCCCTTTTAGTAGCTAGAAAAGTAAAAGAAACCATCAAATCCGCAACATAATTTATAGCGTTCTAATAAAAATCATGTTTCATTGGTAATGGCATCTCGGATCTACCGTCGTTAAAGAATGAGTATATTTGATGCTGATGCCATCAAATCGTGTATCCATCGTTTCTCTACAACACTATATCCTTATACTTATATTTTAGACAAAAACCAAACTCGCACACACATTTACAAAATAAAAAATACACACACACATACAAAAAATGTTACAATGGTAAAATACAATATTTACTTATTTCGTTCCGTTTGGTTTGGTTCACGATTTCTATAAAGGAACTGAAGAAAGAGAGTCCTCCATCGCCTGAATAACTCAATGTTGAATCCTCTTACTTCCACAGTAGCAAAAAAATACAATGCGACTCCCTTTACTACTACCTTTATCCCCCCACATCTTCCTTATGCTATGGATATTATTTGCGCTTCGTTTGGACAGAATAGAAGGCTGTTAGCTGCTAGGACAAGGGGATGAAACCATCAGATAGAGGATAATACTGGCGTTTGAATACTCCATTGTGCGTGCATCATAAAAAAATTGAAGGTGGATACGCATTATTGTAAAAACATGTTCTCTTCCATGTTCGCAGTCAGTATTCTATATTTTTTTTCTATACCCTCGCTGAATATTTTTCTTGTTATATTTTTGCAAAAGGTGATGGAAGAAGTAAGTTGTGTGGGGTAGTGCTGTGAAAGCTCGATGATTTAGGTAGAAGCTATTGACTTCTGACATTTACCAAGGTAATTCCTTGTGGGGAAAAGGTCGTTGGGGGTTTGGTTTGTTATAATGGAGAGTTGAGACAAAAAAAAAAAAACAAGAATTTTATTTTGAAACGACAAACAATTATTATTTTAGGATGACTTTGTATCTTTATAAGAATGAAAATTTGTTGTTTGACATCGATTTTTAATGCATTTGCTTAAATCAAAATGTTGGTATTTCCAAAATATTTTTACATAAATTTGTTTAAAAAAATAAATTAAAAATAATAAAAGAAAAAGTTAAACTAAATATTATTATTATGTTTTTCAACTAAAGGTTGAAAAACATAATTTCATATTTTCTACATAATTTCATTGAAGACAAAACAACTTGCCTCGAATTTTTATAGGAGACTAGGTGAAGCGAAAACAAAATTCCATTTTTTGGCCTTTTCACGCATCATACAATTTTTTTGGAGGCTATCTACTACTTGTGTAGTTTTTAATTTCATTCACAAAACCAAAAAAAATTTAGACTACTAAGCATTTGTTTTGATTTTGATTTGCGAAAAAAATAAAAAAACTGATAAGTTACTCAGTGTTGAAAAAAACGGCTTTAATGTCATGATCCAATTTTTAGAAAACGGACGGTATTTCTTAAAACATGTTCCTTAAGCTTGAGGGTTCAGCCTCCTTTTCACGAATTCAGATTTTGTTATGTACAGATCCATGTGCGTGTACAATGCCCTTTTCTATCATTGTTCAGTACTGAAAACTGGCCCTGAGAATATTAACTATTAAACAGATAGAAATGAAGCTAAAAAGGAGAAAATGCTGCCATCTGAAAGTTCTATTTTCTAGAAATCATTAAATTTTCCCAAGCCAATTGAAATGCTTAATTAAAATTGCATAATTCTCAAACCATAAACAACCTATACCGACACAATAGGTACACAATTTTGTTTAAAAACATTTATTTGAAATAATAGCGCAAAATTGAAACTTGCCACCCGCATTGACATCGGTCTATAGCAATTTGCCAAAAACCAATTAACAAAATTCAATTAATTAAACTAAAACAACAAAACTGCTTTTGTGTCGATGCACACGCACACACCTTCGAAATATTAAATGATATTGGCAAACGTTTTTCGACTATATAATGTAGGTATTGGGTAGTGCTGGTGGATATGGAATTATGCATCAATATACAGACGAAAACCCAGCCTCTCAAGTCTTTCTGGATGTTTTTGAATCAACTACCAGTCTACCAACAGGGCTGTCGTGGCTCCCAATAGCGCCTGAGTACGAAATTTGTACATTATCTTTGAAACTGTTACGAATTCGGTCCCATACTCTTTGCCTTTCTGATTGTTGGAAGGAAAAGCAATATTGTTAACGAATCTTATGCATCACTGAATAAGTGCAGTAAGAAAGTCACATTTAGAACTTAAAACATACCTATCAAATTTTAAAGACACTCTTTTTGTGGCGCCCAATCACAACCCATTGCCTATACGTACCCAGTGACAGGAGCTACGATAGTGTAGCTCCAGTCTACCTATACAGACACCAAAGTAATAATAATTACTGCTTCAAAAATGCAATAAATAAATCTCCTCATAGATACAAGATACCTATTCTGTTTTATTAGTGAAAATTGGTACATAAAACAAATGTTAAACACAAACACTTACGCTTACGCACTTTGTCCATAGTGTACCTATCAGGCGGTGCATTTCGTTGTCGTTTGGACTTGGGATGTGATAGGTATAAGGTTCAGTTCATTTAGTTAATGGAAAAAGAACAAGGAGGCAGTTTACTATGATGAAGCGCAAATCAGGTCTAGACCAAATGGCATATGAATTTTTATCACCTCATTTTAGGAAGTCCATACAAATTCAGTGTCCCATGGTACCACGTCTATAGCATAGCTATTGTTGGTCTACCATTATGATTATTTCAGTTTCCATTAAGCAGCGCACAAACACACACGCCCATTGGTTGAATGAAAATCCCAAATAAACGTCAAATAGTTAACATCAATTAATTTTGCAAAACCTGCTGCATTACTCTAAATGTCTAATACAACCCTTTGTCCTCGTCGAACCCTTCGTTCCATACAAATTGTGATTGTGGATATGTCATCATCAAATTTGAAGGGCCAGTGTATCGCTGTCGTGCGTCGTCGTCGATTTGGTTTTGGCTTTCCAATGTTAACTGAAACTGTCTATTTGTCTGTTGAATACAATTTTAAAGCTCTGAAAGGGCAATAAGGCAGAGTTGTCATTTTGATATTTTTTCGCAAACGAAAATTCAGTCATCCCAAAATCACTTTACGGATTTTTATAGATGCTTTTAAGAAAATGAGTTATTTTATTGAAGTTTTTTTGAAAATTGCTTGGCCTTGGAGAGTTCTCCAAATAATGTCAATTCAAACTGATTTCGCTAGCCGAACTGCGTAAACTGCTGATCGAAAAGCAGAACGAAATGTCAAAATCAAAAATATGAGTAACATACATTAGTTACGAGTTACTAATTCAAATTTAGACTTGCGTTACTTACCAACAATGTTTAAGAGTATTAGTTCTAGTCAGGATACCTTTTTGCAGCTTCGGCCTTTATGGTCAGCTTCGGCCTTTGTGGTCCTCGTTGTTGAGTCAACATTTCCTTTTTTGACGTTAAAAGACCTGTAATAAAGAAAGTTATAAATTATTTTACCAGGAAATTTATGCTGGATCAGCTTATAAACAAGTACTTGTATCTAAAAACTGTGAAATGCCCTTTCGAAAGCCATCAGAAAGCGTTGTTACGTGATAATAGTTTTAATAGGGTATGGAGAGTGGAGTACTTTCTCCAGAATCCGAACGCCTATCAGGAACTATACCTATTGTTTTCGTACCTAGTTTTCAGACCACTTAAAAGAAGTTCTTCCAGTATTCTTGATCAGGTTGCAGAAAAGAGAAAACGGCCTAATAGTCGAGGAGGCAACATTCGGATTACTTAGATCATAAGGTTTGGGATTTAAATTGACGTCAAATAAAAGATAATAAATCTACATCACTTTATGCATCTTACTAGGTATTCTTTGGTTTATTAAGAAGAATGATAATATTGCCAAACAAAAGCCAAAAATATGTTAAAATAGAAAAAAATCAAGTTAAAACTGTAAAGCTAAGACTATGGTAACCCTGTTGAACTGAAAAAGACACTCAAATAATTTTTATTTAAACAAAATAGTATTAATATTGGTAAAGTTACAGGCTAAAACATCAAATTTTAGCCTGAATCCTCTTGTACATAAAAAATGTCGGGTGCCAACTTTAAAATGGGTAAGTATGTATAAGTAACCCTATTTGAATGCCAAGAAACAGTAAAACACTAGTTTATCAATCAAAATGTACCATATTTGAAGATTTAAAAAAGCTAAAAACATTCCAAATTTAAGATCAAGCTCTCTTCTACCTAAAATTCGTCTGGTGCCAACTCCAAAATGGGTACAAGTATGCGACAACCCTATTTGAATGCAAAAAAACACTAAAACACACGTTTTTTAGTCAAAATGCCGTGTACTTGCCTCTGTTTTTGAGATGGAACCCAACATTTTATGGATAGAAGAAAGCCCGATGTAAAATGTAGTATATTATTAATTGTTTTTTCGGATTCAAATAGGGTTACCATATACTTATACCCATTTTAGAATTGACACCCGACATTTTTCAGATAGAAGAGAAATTTGATGTACATTTTAGACTTTAACTTCACCAACATTTATACTATTTGGTATAAATAAAAATTATTTGAGAGCGTTTTTCAGTTCAACAGGGTTACCACATTCTGGGCTTGCAGTTTTAACTTTTTTTTTTATTTCTTACATATTTTTGGCTTTTGTTTGGCAATATTAATATTTTTCTTTCTTAATAAACCAAACAGTTAGATGCATTTAGTGATGTAGCTTTTTTCCGTTCAAACAGAGTTGCCACGTTGATGAAGGTACCCATTTTAAAATTGGCAACCCTATATTTTTATTTCCAGTACCAACATTCAGAAATTTATCTATTCCCCTTTAAACAGAAATTTATTCAACCTGGCAATACTGAAAAAATCTGTACCTTCACTACACTTGCCTCAACTGTTTGTGTTTGTGTCGCTGTCGGTTATATAGTCGTTTGTTGTTGGAACTGCATTTGCATTGAGCATCATTTCCTCGTCTACTTTACAATTTGCATTTAATATCCTTGAGAATAATTTACAAATGCAATAAAGGGTAAATGCGTTTGTACATTTGGAAAATCGGAGTATCCTATAGGATCCTTATACGAGTGTAGTGTGTGTCGTCTGATGCCAGTTGTTGTCGTCCTATCCATACTCTTCAAAGCAGATGTTATTTGTTGTTGTTGTTGTTGCAGCACGCATTTATATTCATGTTTTTGAGGGGTGAAGAAGGTGCCTCTCGGGCTGCACTTAAGGGAATTTTAGGTATCATCCAACAAAATATAAATAACAACAACATTTCTATACACGAATGGTTAAACTGGCACAGACAGAGACAGACAAGTAGACAAACAAATAAATACCTATTATTGTCAAGAGTCTGGATCTGGGACTCTGGATCTGGATGTTATATAATCTCCTCGATGCATTTCAATGGGGAATTCAATTTGGTTATGCAGTTATATATGCACCTATATTTATAGTTCGCATCTTGTAAGGACTACGAAACTACGAAACTACGGTGATGCAGTGCGGTGGCATGTCCTGGCATACGGTGACGATTTGGCAAGAAGATAGATACTAATCCATAAAATCATGCTCACCAGAATATCCCTTCGTCCCTTTTCGCAACATCACAAGAGACAAAACAGGCCAAAGGACAAAGAACAAGGATATATTCAACTTTTCTTGGTAAAATACACGACACACATTATACGACACAAGGATTTGCTGCTGCGGTGGCAAATGAGTGATTGAAAGTGAAGAAAAAGGACTTTTAAGGGAAAATATTATGCTGAATAATTTATATAGTTTATTCATTTGAATTTAGAATGATAATTGTCATAAAATGAACTTGCCTAAAAAGTTATTTCAACTTTGTTCCGATATGATGAGATTTCATAGAACAAATGAAATTTTCTAACAAAACAAAAATGCAATTAAAGGATGAAGTTTCTGAATGAATTGATTTCTTGGTCATTATTATGTAGAGGATGATGAAATTGGAGTTTGATTTGATTTTGTATTAATTGTTGGTAATACACTGGGAAATTGGGACAAAATACTTATCTACATACATTTTTTTAAAGGGAAAAGTTATTATTTTATTTTAAATCTATTAAGATTGAGACAATCAGGATTATCTCAAAACCGGGCAAAACCACTACGATTTGGATACATTTTTTTCTATTGTTAGAATTCATACTTTAACATTTATCGGGTTAAAATTGCCGCTCTAATCGGATTTTTTTTTTTTAAACTTAACAATAAGATTTTTGTGCACAAACATTTTTTTAATTAAACAAATTTGTTATAATTTTACGATATAAAATATATCAAAAATTTTTCAGGTCTGTTAACGAAAAATAGCTAGTAAAATAGGGGTTTATTTTCACCTGTTTAGATGATATTTTTTCAAAAGTTTACTTAAAGTAGAAAAAAAAAATCATTGAAATGCAACGGAGTTAAACACAAGATAAAATTATATGTTTTTTTATAGTCCGAAAAATATTATTTTATTAATATTTTAAATAAAGTTAATCCAATAATTTTTTAAAGAAAAAATGATTTTCAAACTCAGAATTAAAAAAAAAATTAGAGCCAAAACTTTTAACAGATTTTTTTTTCAAAATTTTACGTATTAAAATATAATTTTTTCTTCTAAAATTCAATGGCCTCATTATTTAAAGTAAACTTACCCAAGAAAAATAAATGGTCTAGGTTTTTTGGTTTTTGAAAAACTGTGGTTCAATCTTGAATTTTAGGGAAAAAATAATATTTATCAATTATTTTTTGAGTTTCATTTCTCGACCAAAAATTAATGGTTCTATTTTATTTTAGTTGAATACAATAAGATTAATGTAAATATGTCTTCTAGCTTTGGAGAAATATAAAAAATACAAATCTGAATGCTATATTTTTATTTAAATTTTTCCTTAAAAATTGATGAACTTTTTAGTTTTTT
Source organism: Meliscaeva auricollis (assembly GCA_948107695.1). NCBI lineage: Eukaryota > Metazoa > Arthropoda > Insecta > Diptera > Syrphidae > Meliscaeva > Meliscaeva auricollis. The sequence goes on along the minus strand of OX403619.1, from coordinate 25,332,265 downwards.
TTTTTTTAAAGAAACTATAATTCATAAGACATTTTAATTTTCTACATGAGTTGCTTAGAAATAAAGTAATTGAGTTTTAGAAAAAAAGTTATATTTTAAAATGTAAAATTTTGAAAAATAAATCAATTAAACATTTTGTCTGATTTTTTTTTTTTTTTTTTAATTCTGAGTTTGAAAATCATTTTGAAAATTGTTTTGAAAATTTGGAGATTTTTTTTTCTGTTTGCTAGATCCTCTTTCTTAAGATTATGTAAAAAAAACAACACAGTTATTGTGAAAAAAACCCATTTTTAGGATTGATTTTTCCGTAAAAGACAGTAATATCAGTCAGTGAGGAGTGGTCATAAAAACCAAATTAAACTTTAGCAAAAGATTTGAATTTTAGTATCAAAATTGCTCTGTCATGCAAACTTTTTAAGATATCGAATTTTGAACTTCCAAAAACACTATTTTTGTGATGTTTTTTGTGCATTAAATTAGAATCAAAATTTCTACACTCAGAAAAAAAAATCATAGTTATTCCAAGAACTTTCCATTGTTGATTGTGAATTAAAAATTATTGACTCAACAAAAAGTTCTTGGAGCAACAACTAATTCTTAATTTTTAAGAAATCAAAGTGTCAGTTGAACAATCAAGTTCTTAATAGAACAAATTTTACATTGAGCGAAATGTGAAATTTATACTCTGAGAGTTACCATAATCTAAGTTTTTGAAGATAAAACGATTATAATAATAATTCTTAAATTTTAACACTTTACGTTGTTGAGTTAAGAATTTTAAGTGCTTAGAGGTTCATTTCAACCTACGATAGTTGTTGACCCCAAGTATAAAATTCTTAAAATTGCAATTTTTTTTTCTGAGTGCACTACTTATTTTTTTTTTTTTTTTTTGTAATTTTCAATAGTAATTAAACTAATGGATTGCTAGTTCGAACTCACGTTACTAGTCCATATTTTGAAAAAAAAACCAAATAACATTGCTTATCTTCTACTTTTCCGGTAAAACGGTACGTTTACAGGTATTTTTTTTACAAAAATGTGTAATATTTTGGAGGGTTCGAAAATTATGGCAAAATATTAAAAAAAAACATATTGGTTGTTACCAAAACCTTAGAAAATTAAGTATTCCATTTTATTTCTGTATATCTCCATTATTTTGAAAATCAGAACCAATATTCATTGGTACTTATACATACATTTTTGTTAACTGTTCCATGTCAGTTTTGGTAGGTTTTTTTTTTACAAAAATAACAAAAAAAATGTATTTATCAAAATCTTTGCGATGTTATTTTGATAGTCCAGTTCAACAATTATGTTCCTTATCTTCCACAACAACAAAAATTAAGGAGATTTAATACCTTTTTGAAATTATATGAAATATTGAAGAACATGCGAATACAATCAGAAACGACTTAAAATCTTCTACTCCGTTATTTGAAACTATTTCGTATGCGGTTCAATCTTTAATTACTATCAGTGTAATGCGGTTGAATACATAAACATACCCCTCACTTTTCTTCCGTCCATAAGTGTAAGCAAGTATTTGTAAAGATCTTTGTTAGTTCCCATTGCGTTTTCAATTGCTTGATGTATACACATTAACCACAAAAATTTAATTAAAACAAAAAAAACACTCGCGTGCCTTAATTGTGATAAATGCACTATCCCTTGGAAAAGAAAAACATACCAGTCAATATTTACCCCTATCATGATCATTAATATTCTCTTATTTTGATTAACGACTTAACCCCATGAAAGTGTTAGACAGTTAGTGGACTTTTATCTCGATTATCACTGACAAAAAAAAATTCATGTTAAACAAAATTTCAAAATTTATGATATTAGCACCGTGAGTGTGCGAGATGTAATCAAACCGCACAAACATGGTAATTTCAAACTACGTTTTGTTGTCGATTGTAGATGGTAGTCTCTATTAAACCCTTTTGGTTGGATAAATTTCCATAATTTCATAACTTTTTTTCGTCCAAAAAAAAAAAAAAACAATTTCCAAGTTTGGTTATGGCATAAACAAACCGTCAAATGACAAAACTCTGTATCTGCGACATGCGGGTTCAGCACTAAAATAGTTTATTTCGTTTTGGGGAAAATGTCAAAAAACAAAAAAACTGACAACTGTCATATTAATGCCCTGCCCTCTTGCTAATCAACAAGAGCCATCGAAACGACAAACAAACCTGAACCCAAACCCAAACCGTGGAATATTAATGTCCTCAATGAATGTGCATTTGACTTTCACTTAATGTTTGAATGCAACTTATTAATCACCACTATAACAACCCACCCCGGGGCTATTGTTATATTGTTAACCCCTCATGACAGGGAAGAAGCGCGCGAGTCAGTTTTAATTTATGTTGTCTCCAATTCCAAACCCTCATGCAGCTGAATTCACCAACAACAACAAATAAAAAAAAATAAAAACAAAAAAACTTACTGACAGACAATAAATATTTTGAAAAATTAAAACTATTTGTGGAAAAACATATAAATCGGGAAATGCTACTATAACCCCCTCTAATGCCTGTCCTCCACCAACGAACGGTCCCAGTGGAGAGTTGACAATGGCAATTTAATTCGTTTAGTCACGCAGGTAATTCATAGAAATATAAATGTGGCGAAATAATGTAACCAAACCATCCAAAAGGAAAACTTACCCTTGAGAATACGACCGCCGCTGAAGGTAACCGATGTGTCTGAATGTTTTTTTTTTTTTTGTTTTTTTTGTTTTTTTAGGGGATGTGTTGTTAAAAGTTCATAAATAACAAATAATTTTCTTGAACCTGGGATTATACTTCTTGTATAGTGTGGATAGTTTGGGTTATTGTTCGACGGGAATCAGTGACATTTCATTCAGACTATTCGAATTGCATGTTGTGCTGTGAATGTCAATGAACCTTGTATTCTGAGGTAAAAATAACTGAAATTCCTTGAAACCAAGAGAACAATTCTTTGTTTGGAAGAATATATGAAACTGACTGGTAAAGTTTGGATTGAGGATTGAGATTACAGCAATATAAGGTGCAATATGGCAACATTATCAGCAATGCCTGATCCGTGATGGTGTCATGCAATACTGATTCTTGACATTTCTAAAATACGTTGGCAGAACCACTTCGAAAACTCTTTTATTCATCCTATTCTTCTGGTTGTTTTCCCCGTGGATGGAAAAGAGCATTTGTTTAACTAACCAATTCCATAAAAATGAGAATCTTCCTCGCCATCTCATTACCGACTAATTAATCGTCAGCTTAAAAAATATCATGAAGAACGACAGCTTCTCAATGACCGTCAGTACGGCTTTCGTTGCAACAGGTTCATGGCCGATTTAATCGCTTACCTAATCAAATCGTTTTGGTGAAAGTAAAGTTGTTGCTCTAGATATTTCAAAAGCTTTCCATAAAGACTGGCATCAAGCTCTATTACCAAAGTCGTGTGCTTTTGATATCGACGAACCGCACATCTTCGGTTGATTAGCGATTGTCTTTCTGACCGTTCAATTCAAATTACTTTAGATGGTTTTAAGTCTGAAAGTGAAAACAAAAAAACAAATGCTGGTGTACCCCAAGGTTCCATTCTGTCTCCGATTTTGTTTCTCGTTTTCATTAACGATCTCTTGTCTTAAATTGCTTACCCACTCAAGAAGATACATTTTTCGGTTGTTTTTTTGGTAGTTCAGGTGTGAGCCTGAATAAGATATATCAAAGAGTTTCTCATTCACCAACTCGCTGCAGAACAGACCCTGGAAACATTATGTGTTCTAAAAACTAAGGCACTATGCGTTGACATTTTTCTTTTTTATCAACTACGTGTTTCAAAAACGTTCAAAATATGGAATACGTGTGTGGTTGTTTTCGACCATCTGGAGAGCGTTAGAATGCTGTGTGAATCCTTAATGTAGGGATCTTCAACCTAGTGCAGGCACTTAGTATGGGGGGGGGGGGTTCTTCAGGGGCTGGTAAATACTTTATTACAAAACTATTAGTAGAATTTGAATGATCATTTAAATCATTTAAAAATTAGTTTTCGGTGCAAAAATATTGCAAATTCAATTTATGATTTGTCCAAAATACTCTTTGTAGTCGAATTCAAGTGTTCTTAGGGGTGGAAAGTTCTGAAGTAATACTTTTTATATGTAACTTTATGTTTTTTTGGGATGTTAAGTATGAATCTGAAGTTACCCAACAAAATTTGTCACGAAAAAAATGAGAAATCATTGAAAAACTTACAAAAATTGTTTTTTCATTGTTTTGGGAGTAAGATCCAAAATATGAACATTTAACGCTAAAACCGTTAATGTATAACAAATGAAGACAAAATAACTAAATTTATGTCTTGGCCAAATGTTGTAAATGGCAAATAGAGTCACGGCGCGGAGGCGGTGGGCGCACCTTTGAAGCAAGAAAATTAAAGGTCCCGAACAACTTACAAAAATATACTTAATTCCGACGAAATTAGCAATTTTTGAAAAGCAATATTTTTTAAACTACTCGCTCCACGAAGACATTTCCTGGCTCAAAATGTACAAAATTTATTTGACTTAAACGTAATTTTTTTTAAAAACTACAGTTTTAGTTCCAAAATTACTAAAAGCTTGAAAAAAATCGTTTTCTTTTACTTTTTATGGATTTTTTGAAAATGTCGCGTTTAAAACTTTAAAACTGTCCAAAAAAGCGTAATTTGACTAGAATTTTGCACAGTCTTCCTCTATAGAATCGGATCAGGGGTATAAACATTAATTTTTCCAGGTATAGTTTTGCATTTTTTTGTAAAATGTATTACTCGAAAAATTTGAAGAGAGACCCCAAGTAGGTTTTTATAAACAAGCACAAACAAATTATTATGATTATGTATAGAAATGCTTACTTCAGGAGTCCATGCCCATAAAATTAGTTCTTCAGTTATAGTTTAGGTTTATTTATCATAAAAAAAACATCAAATCCCCCACGAAATATAATAAAAGCTGTTAACTACTGTTTAAAACTCTGATAACAACTAAAACATAAATTTAACGATGCCTTTAACAAACTGCAAAACATAATTTTTCCTAACTTTACATAATTCATTAAAAAACAAAAAAAAAAAAACAAATTGCAAATCACATCTTCCACAATGTCCGCTCTATGTCCAGTTAAGTCCGTCCTTCCACCCACCATAAACAATAGGCAAATAGTCAAATCATAAAAATGTATCATTTCGAAATTTTTGACAGCCTTGCCTGTAAGCTTAACTACTATCAAAATTACTATGAATAAATTTAAGATTTATATTTTGTGCGAAAAAAAGAAAACATTCTGCGCGTTTGGTCTCATGCTCTCCAGCTCATCGCTCTAAAAATGAAATACATTTCCGCATAGTTTAAGACCATAATGACAGCAATAATTCAGAATTTTACAGCTGCTACTGGCTGCCTCTGCTTATGGCGAAAAATCATAAACAAAAGTCCGTAAAAGCGTTTATGCTGACAACGAACGAACGAATGAGAACACGGTATGACTATGGTAATGGCGCAGCACAGTGGCGTCGCGTCGGCGTCGGTTATGCCACAAAAAGTGACAAAAACAAAAACGACAACGACCAAAGTGCGGGAGCAACAACGCAGTAAAATCATTCGAAGCGGAATGAATGGCATTGAATGAGCAGCGAACAAGGCGAATGAAACGGTAAATGTAATAAATAGTACACTATAACAGTTACATTGTGACCGGAAATAAAATTGAAACATTAAAAATGTTATTATTATTTTTATTTGTTAATAACTTTAATTGAATTACAATCTGTGTCATGAAGAGAGAGAGCGAAAGAAAGAGAGTGAGAGAGTGATACAAAAGGACGAGAGGAAAACAAATTAGGCGGCAAGGTTGTTAAGTTGATTGTTTAGAAGATTGTTGTGTTACGTGTAGAAAGTTTAGGACTTTTTTTTTCATTTCGTTTTCCTTATAGCAAAAGTGAAGGGCTGGCTGTGCCAATAAAAATAAAATAATGACAAATTGCCGAAAAGTTTAGCGAGAGTCATAATTTTCGGAAGAAACTTTTATTATTTTTGTTTGTTTGTTTTGATTAGTGCCATCAGAATTGGTGGGACATTTATGTATTTTCTTAATAATAAAGATAGGTGTGTTGGCATTATTCAAGGTCAAGTTAGGGTCTGATTTACTGCAAGAAAAGCAGTCTATTACCAGAATGTTTTATTATATGAATGTGTATCATGGGTCTTCTAAGCTGAATTTTTAGGTGGTTTATTTTTGTCTAGGTTTCAGAATAAAAAGTAGGTATTCTACATAATATGTAAATCACATTTACTGCCATCAATGTCACCAAGCCCTTTAAAGAAATTAGCATCTTGCAGGCAGCATGCCCCATGCAAAAGGTCTTGGGCCATCATATTCATATGTTGGGCGTTTGCCCCTTTTATTTCAAACGATAATGATTTTGCTGTATCAATTATCTTGAGTGTTCAATAAAACGTATTTTAAATGCAGCATTGCTCAGAAATAACTCGATATTTGAATATGGAAAGTAAAGATAAAGTACCAGTGGTTTTATACTGGCACTCACACCCAAAAATTGCTGTGGACTCTTAGTCTAGGTATAAGTTTTGTACAGCCAAAGCCGGGCTTTGTACAAGCTTAGATTTCAAGCTAAAGCTTATTGAAAATGTCCGGCATATCACAAAGTTTTTTAATGTACAAGTTTTGTATAGTTTTATAAAAGAATAAAATTTTACAAAGTTGTTTTGGTTGTAACGGTGTTCCACGATTATTTCTGTGGTATTAATTCCGGCGCTTCTATTTCAAACGTCATGGAACAAATTGTATCAGTTATTTTTTCATATATTTGTTTTTTGGGTTAACCTAGAGCCCAGAAAATTTGCATATAACTTTCTGACAGCACCTTTTGAAAATATCACGTGAATTTCTGCGGAGTTAACCTACATCAATTTCCCAATTTTTACTTGCGATATAGGTACTATAGAGCATGTTTAGGATTGGTAAAAAAAATCGAACCCGAGATAACAATCAGAAATGCCATTACTATGATAGAGAATGCAAAAAAAGTGGGTTGCACAGTTTTATCTGTCCATCTGTCTGTCTGTGTATACCGATTTTCTTGAAAGTTGGTGGTTAATAGTCTTTTGTTATTCCCTAGAGGGGAAATTGAATTTTTTTTAGGACCAAAACTAACGGTACCTGTCATATAACCGCTGAGGAAAAGTTAACTTTTTTCAAAAACGGCTCTAACGGAAAAAATTCTACTATTATGGTACCTCCCATAGAACCGTTTTCTTCATTTCTAACTTTCTGTTAAACGACCATGAATTTTTTTATGCGAAAGCTCCTTAACAATTTCAAAATTATTTGATTTCAAAATTTTCAAAAACGTAACTTTTTAAGTTTTAAAAAATTTAAAAATTAATTTTAATTTTCAATGAATTTTTCCTCCTAAACCACCCCTAATTTAAGTAAGACAAACAAATCTAAAAATGAAACATCGTAACCGGTCGATGCGTTCTTGAGCTTATGCGACACTAACGCATGGCGACTGATTTTTATATACATATATGGTATAGAAGAAGATTCTAAAGAACATCTGAATACCTATAGATAGTTTTTTTTTAATCTACTTTTATTTTTACAGGGTTTTGGTAGGTACTTTTTGCACAACATTCTTTCTAATTTAAAAAAAAACACCCTTTAAACTTGGTTGTCATAGCAAATAAAACAATCATGCCAAATATTATCGCTGTACCATTATTGGAAGGGGCTTTTCTAAAAAATAACCCCCAGTTTCTCTGAAAATAGGAATTAACTTAGAAAGAGGTACCTATTAAATATGAAATGATCTCTTTAGGGCAAGCTAAGATTTATAGTAGAGTCATTTATTGCAGAAAACAGGTCAAAGTTATAGCTTAACCTAAAATTTCAACATTGATGCAGTTTGTTAAAGATGGTGGAATTTGTTGTGACTTTTGAAATTTGAGTACCATCATTTCCCTCAACAATTTCCACCCAATAAAAATGCTGTAAGGTATTGCCGGTTTCATCGAGCAAAATCTAAAATGTTAGTCCTAAAATTTCAGGACTTTTTTCAATTGAACGCTCAAAAATTCTGAAATTTCAGGTGACATAATTATGGGATAAACTTGATTTACATATCTTATAAAGAGAACATTTATTTTATTTATGACATGGACGTACAAAATTTATCAACCACAAACAATTTTTATTTGTTCTTTACGAGTTTTAATTTTTTATGATGCGCATTTTTAATTTGGTACTTTGGTTTGTGTTTTATTTATTTATTCTTCTTTTAATTTGTGTATTCTCCTCGTTTTTAATGTCTTATTTTATTCAATCACACAATTTTTTTCTTAAACTTACACATTTGGAACAGAACACAAATCAACTAGTGCAGAAAATATCAAACAATAGTAAAAATTATTTGTAATCAGCGGGAAATGTGCACATATCATCAAAAACTAATTTTTTTGACGACCCGATTAAAGCCACGCGACAAAAAAAAAAGTAAAGTCCAGTTGTTTTATGCGGCACCTCACAAATTTTTGACATGACGTAAATTTTCAAAAGGAAATTTCCGTCTGAAAGTTCAGATTAAACGTAACTAAATGTCACTAAATCTAACTAAATATCACCTGAAATTTCAGTGACATCTGACCAATCAGAGCCTTGAAAGAGTTATTTAGAGCTGTCAAATTTTGGTGGCTGAACGTACCCATTCATACTCATTATAACGGTTAAAAATGTTTAAATAGGCTCTACATTTTTTTGGAAATGTCAATTTCTAAGCATCCTCGATAGTATAGTGGTCAGTATCCCCGCCTGTCACGCGGGAGACCGGGGTTCAATTCCCCGTCGGGGAGATGTTGGTATGTTTTTTTTTTATAATTTTTCTAGAGAATATATTATTTTTTTATATGAATAGAATAGATATGCTCAGGTAATAATTGGTGGAAAAATCGTCACATTTTTTTGTATCTTGGTGCGAATATGGTTTTCAACATAAAACAACAAGACTTTTTATCTCAGCAGTGATAGGTAAAAAGTAAATTAAGTTTATGTATGAAGTTGGATAGTTAATCAGTTTTGGATAATAATGATGTCCTATCGAATTAACATTTTCTTAATACTTCGTGACGATTATGAAATGTGTGTGAATTTCACACTCATTTCATAACCATTTCATAATTCAAATTTTAATTTAAGAAGGAACAAATTTCGGAAAATTCATTGAATCAAATTAAATCCCGACAACAATATCGTTTGATATAAAAAAAATTATATTTATATTAAATAAATAAAACCAACATCGTGTTGCCACTTTGAATTTCCGGTAATTGCCCTTTTTGACTACAAGCCCGTCAAAATGAAATTTAACAAGCCATATCCTCCTTAGACATAATCTCCAGCTGATGTTTAAACTCTCCTTATACTGTAAGAAACATATACTCCTATACGTATTTATGTATGCGATTCCATATTCGACAGGCAAACACACACAAATATTATTGCAAGAGCAACAAACTGGCCATATCGACCCCTTGGCAACCAATTTACATAAAAATCGCATTACACTTAACATCCACTTTGCTAAACGAGCCGACGACGACGATGAGAAGGACTCTTCCTATATATATACTAGACTGGGAGCATATTCAATTCTAAAGGACGAATAATAGTCCTGGAAAATACATAAAAAAATACACACAAACAACGAACCGAACACCAACCCGACGACGGAGCCTCTTTCTCCTCTTTATTTTTGTAGAAAAGCAAAATATCCTTTTGTGAAATTGTGTGCAATAAAATAACGGCTAGCCGGTCGTATACAACGTCCAGTATTCATCACAAATCAAAAGCGCACCAAAAATCATCCATACAAAGACCGCTGCTGCTGCCGCTCAAATATATACGAAATGAAATTCCGTCATTAAACTGTTCCATCTCTGGACCAAATAGATTTGTACGTATACGAAACGAACAAATATATATGTGCAGGAAGTGTGCCGAGAAGCAACAGCAATCATCAAATGAAAGTCGTCGAATATACACCGGACATCATCATTCTCGTCGTCCATCATAGGAAAAGGACTCTTTTTAGAGCTGAATATTTTTTTTTTTTTTTTTTTCATTTTCGAATCAGTTGGAAGAATTAAAAAAAAAAAAAAAAAACAAAATGGCACAAAAAAGGACTTCAAACTCATTCATCTGAAATAATTGGAAAAGGGTCCCTCGCTTGCTTTATCGGTAACCAAACAACATATTATCCTGATACTCTTGAGCAGGAAAAGAACCATGCGAGTGTGGGTTTTATTTTCAGGAGTAGCGTATGATGGTAACCATAACCATAGACTCTGGACAAAAAATCCTGGATTTCATTTGCCAACGCGTTATTTTTTTTTTCTTTTATTGGAATAGAGGTTTTGCGTCAAGGTTTAAAAAAAAGATTTATGCATACTACGAACTCATTTTTTCTTTTTTTTTAAATAAATTTTAATTAATTTTTTTGTCCTTTGCTTACAAAACATATATTATTTTGAACGAACGAAAATTGAGTTTAGAATCGAAAAACCAGACGAAAGTCAAGGGCAACAGCCTTCATATGACATTTGATTGTTAAGTTAAGTCGAGTGCAGCACAACACTCGTTCCGTAAACTGCATATACGATTCCGAACCAAGGATTTAAGCAGTTTTTTTGTAATTTTTTTTCCCTTTTAATAGAACTTTTTAAAGGTTTACTGCAAAAACCAACAGAAAAACTAAAATGTAGGCAAGTACACAACAACCCTATTTTAATGCAGTCAATTTTTGTCAGTCAATTTCTTTTATCAGAAAAAAAAAATGCTGAAAAAAGGTGTTATCATTAAAATGATATTTTGATGTGCATTTTAGCTTTCAACTCTGTCAAAAATGGTACATTTGGACTTTAGAAACGAGTATTTCTAATGTGTTTCTGCTTTCTGAGTTCAGATAGAGTTGCCCTGTGTACAAACCCCCATTTAAGAGGTGACAAACAACATTTTTAAGATAGCAGAGAACCCAAGATAAGATTTGGTGTGTATTTAAGCTTTAAACTCTGTCAAACATGGTGCATTTCGGGCTCAAAAATGAGTATTTTTTATAATTTTTTGCAATTAAATAGGGTTGCCGTACACTTATGGGCCAATATCATGGAAGTGAGAAATTTTACTGTCCAAATCAATAAAAAATTCAACTTCGTTTAACGCTCATGTGTTAAACAATCTAAGCCTGAAGAATCATTGTACTTGCAGATTGCGATGACTAAGACCTTTACGACGACACGTCAAAATATTTTAAACTACATATCTGATAAGAGCTTCATATCTCACATTACTAATAAATCTATACACTAAGTCACAGAAGTTTGTATACACTAGACACAATAGAAATCATAAATAAGGCGAAACTTAACTTCGACTAAATTATGTTCTTTTATAAAAACACACTTTCACCATTTAAGTTATCAAAATTTTGGTGTCATTAAAAAAAATATTTATCCACCATAATTTTGTGGTGTACTAAGTCTAGTGTGTGCTTACTTTTAGGAGTGAGTGTACATTATATTAAAAAAAACGCTTTCTACGGAATGATTTTGAAAGAAATAATAAAAAAAAATTAAAAACAAATTCTCACTGAGAGTTTATCATTTAAATTTCAGCGATTCATATTATTTTCCATGATGACTAAACATGAGTAAAATTAAGCAGAAAAATAGAATGGCTCCAATTTGGTCGCAGGTTTCTGCTACACGTTCTCAGTTCTGTGTTCTTTGCACACCAAAAAATAAAATGTTTGATATTTTGTTGATGTTTTTAAATAAAGAAGTACAAAAACATAAGGACGAGCAAAGGTAGCCGAAAGAATTTTAATACTACCTTAGTAGTACTTTCGACAACTCTGCAACAGTGTCTAATGTTCCTTAGTCATATTTGTTTAAGTGTTGATTTTTGTCGGTTAAGTTCTGCAAATGACAGACAAAAATTAGTAATTCGAATACTCCAAATGCAAAATTTGGTGACCAAACTTTTAAAGAAACTTTAAAACTTACTTTTTTGTTTAGTTTCATCTTGATTGCCAATATGACTTGCTTTTAATTTGTTCATGAATCCAATACTGGCACCTTAAAAACAAAATAATAATTAATAACGAATTCAATTCTCATCATTTTGATAGCACTATCTAGTAGATATGAAGTAGGGAGATCTTTCGTTTTTGGTCAACTCATTAAGTTCAATAATATTGTTCGTCTATCAACAAAATATAATTACAATGCACACCTTTTCAACAGCTGTGTAAACCGATATCAGAAATTGTCTTATAAAAGGCTCGACTAATAAAGAAATATTATCACTTTGATAACATCCCTCATTTGAAAACCATAATTATAACAAAAAAAAAAAAAAATGAATTCAATTCTAGTAATTGCTGTGCTAGCAACTTTTGCTGCTACAAGTGTTGTAAGTTCATTTTTGATTTCAAAATTAACAACATTTTTTTTAAATTTTACATCAATTTTTAGATTGCCGGATTAACACCTGAACAAGCCATGGAATATGTTTCCGGTTGCAGAAAAGACTTAAACCTTAGTGATGCAGATTTAAATCAGTTGATGGCTGCAAAGACATTTGAAGAAGTGAACGAGAAATCAAAGTGTTTCTTTAATTGCTTTCAAGCTAGAGAAGGTACATTTGTCGATGGTGTTATTCAAGAAGACAAAATTATTGAATTATTTGAAAGCAGTGTTGGCGAGAAGAAAGCTAAGGAAATTTTTGATATTTGCCGAAAGGAAAAAGGAGAAGACATGTGCGAAACTGCATTTAAATTGCAAACGTGCTATAGAGAAAATGGTATTTTCTAATAAATAATTTACAAATCAATTGATTTTATTATTAAAACGAAATGATACTAAGAATTGAACTTGTTTTTGAATGTTTTCATTTGGTAGTTGAACATTTTGGTGATTAATTTAAAACTTAAAAGTCAACTTGAAAGGTCACTGTGGCGTATGTGTAACTTTTTTTTCGAAATTTGAACCTACCTGAGGACTATAAATTAATGAATTGAAATTAGGAGATTTGCACTACGACCCATACTCCAACTCTGCCTCCAAAATAATTGCTTTAAGGAATTTGAGAATTGGGAGAAATCGGTTGAAAATTGGCTTAGATTTTACGATTTTAACCCAGGTACAGAAATTCAAACGTTTAGTTACCGAAAAAACTGCTAGTTCTGATTACCTCTTTAATTGAATGGAATTTTGTAGAGCTTAATGTACTGATTACAAAACGGTATGTAAAAATTCCAAACACCTCCGAAATCTGGACATAGAGCCAAAAAAACGGTTTTTTAGACCTTCATCCATTGCAAAAAATCTACCTTCGTCAAATTTTCTACAATTTTGGATTTTTTTTACTGATTTGGAAAGAAGACATTAACCCCTTTATAACAATGTAAAAAACATGGGGTTTAGTTAAGAACAAATTTTTGCGGTACCTAAACGTTTGAATTTCTGTATCTGGTTTGAAAGCGGTAACATTTTTTTCTCAGACAATTTCCAACCGATTTTTGAAAATAAACATTATTTTGGATCATATTTTTGAGACAGCATGTTGTCTTGAGAACATATGCTCAAAATTGTTGTGGAAGTGAAGTAAATGACGAAAAAAATGGAATTTTTGAAGTTGTTCAGCTTATACAGTCGTGGTGGTTTAACCACACCACATGTTTTTTACATTGTTAAAAAGGTCTAAATGTCTACTTTCGAAAACATAAAAAAAATCAAAACATGGGTAAAAATTTGGCGAAGCTAGATTTTTTTTTTTTCAATGAATGAAAGTCGAAAAAACCGTTTTTTTGCCCTAACTTCTCATTTTTGGGATGTTACGGAGTTCTTAAATACCATCAGTGCAACAAGCTCTACAAAACGTGATAGGTCTCCGCCCGCGTATATTTGTTTACCCTGTTTTTGTCACACAGTGTAATTTTTTCATCTTTTGCCCTCTGAAAAATGGATTTTGCACTGGTCTACTAAGGAAGCCTATAAAATTACAAAACACTGAGTGTTTTTAGATTGAATTATGCATATTTATGTTTTATTTATAATATTTACAAACATATCTAAATGTATTAAAAGGATTTTGATTTGCTTAGCCAAATTCCAAATAAGTCGTCTTCTATATTCTATTCTAAAGGTTGTCTGTAAATTTCCAATTTTCCATGAATGAGACTCTCTCTTTTAAAAATAAATCTCCAGCATTCATCTGGAGAACATCAGCTAAAGAACACAGCAATAAAAATAATTCAACAAAATTATGTCCTGAAGGCTTTTTCATTTCTCATTATGTTCACCATCAACATTCTCCAACCATTCTTCAATGTTTTTTTTTTTTTTTTTTGTGAACAGAAAAATTCTCTTCATAGTCTCCACCGGATGTTGTGTCTCTTTGTGCTATCGTCCAACATCCGCAACAAGTCCACAAAACGTCCTAATTAGGTGCGTGTTTTTGTTTGGATTTCCTGTTCTGGTGAAGTCTCCTGGAAAAGTTCTCGTCCCTAAAAAATATACAAAACAAAAATTTTTCAAAAAAAAAATAAAAAAAAAATATAAATAAAACTGCAAACAAATACACATCTATTGTTTTTCCCGTTAGCTGCTGGCGCTCAGCAAACATTATCAAAAAAAAAAAAAAAAGAAATTGCAAGGATATATAAAATCTGCACACACATAACGAACCAAAGTCATTATTCAGCGGGCGAAGCGGGACAAACTTTTCTGCACAATTTCCGGACGACAACAGACGGACGGACGGACGGACAACAAGAGGATTGTGTATATACGCCTCCTATGTTATGTTTAGTGTTCTTCTCTGTTTTCCTAGTTGTTTTAGTTGCAAGGACATACTGTGAGAAGGACGCCCGCCACCAACGAGTGACGACGGATAGTGCTGGAAAGAGAGTTAGTTGCGAGTGCACTCTACTCCAGAGTGTTGCAATTGACGACCAAGTATATGGAATGGAATGGATGATGGGTATGGTTTTGTGGAGGATTTTGTAATGTTGACTAAAACATCCCAAGAGGACGAGTGTATCCTGTGCAGAAAATTTAATTAAAGTTTCTTTATGAATTGCATGCGCCCACCGTGCATCGTCGCGTCGTCAGTGGGTCGTCGTCATCGCCACCATCATCATCGGATCCGGACATTTGTCGGGAGGAAGATTGGTGGATGGTGGCGTTTGTATAGATTTGGTCACATGGTCAGATCACATGGCCTGTGTTTGCGGTAGATACTTATACCTTTTTATACTATCCTTGGGTATAGTATCTGATTTCAGCAGAATGGAACTTAAATGGGAGTCACTATGTTCTCACCCCGGCTGCTCTTTTACATTGCCGTCTAAAGTCTACACTCTCCACACCACTGACACTGATTTGGTTTTTATGGTGCCGCTAGCGAGAGAGTCTGGTGGAATTTATGAGGACGAAACGAGGTTTATTTTTTTTTTTTTTTTTGTTATTCCAGGACTTTGGACTGAAAACAATGGAATTAGTTAGTAAACACCAAACACACAGCAGGGATTGGAGGCTCATTCGCTGTGTATCGCAGCTGACAAATTATGCAAACGGACACACCCAGTTAATTTTACGCAGTTAAAACTTGCTTGTTTATGGTTGTATGGAATATACGTTCAAACGTTCATATCTGCAACATCAGAAAATAGTTTACAAAGTAAATACAAGACATTCAAGGCGCACAAGGCATAGATTTTAAAGCTAAAGTGGGGTTTAAGGATTGCAAGTTTTAAATAAAGGAGTTATTAAATGTCAATAATAATGTCGGAAGCACAAACTTATGTGAAACTTACACGAATAGCAAATTGCCACGCATTTTCAGCTATTTTCTTACTTTTTTTTCAATTGATTGTGTAAATGGCATGCAATTATGTATGCATGCTAGTTTTTTGAGCTCGCTATAAGCGATTTTCAATTTTTGTCCATACATTTTCTATGTGAAATTCATTGCGGTTTTTTTTATTTTGTCTAATGCTCAGCTCTCTTCTGGTGATATAGGACATCTCACGACCTTTCATAATTTGTTCATCCCGAATCATAACAGTTTTCGAGTGACAGCTGTTTTATTGAAATTTGCCCGAACCCCTACTTTGGATCACTGTTTTGCTCACCCTGTCCATAATTTATTTTTTTTCTTACACTTTTTCGTAATCATTTCGAAAACTCATAAGAACCAAAGTTTGTCCAAAGTTAGCAACAAAATTGGAAAATTCTCCTGAAATTTAGAGGTCTTCCAAGGCAAAGCTTGGCCGTTAAGTCACACAGCCTGATTTTAGGTTAGAAACAATAAAAGCGAGTTCTTCGGCTTTTATGTGGAAATTTTTTTAAGAAATTTGAGAAAATTTTTCAACCTTTAATTTAGCACCAATTTCATTCCTTAACTCGATGAGTACACTTATCCGCAGAATACCTTTTGTCGAATTTTCCTATTTTGTTGCTAATTTTATACAAAATTTGATTCTGTCTAACGAAACTGCCAAGCTGTCTACTAAAAAATTTATATATTTAGAAATTGCTTTGTATTAGCTTTGATTTGACGTAAAAAAATGTCCATAATTTCTGTAGCAACACACAATAAAACAGAATTTAAAGAAAAATTTGGTTGATTCGTATCTAACCTAAAAACAGCTATTGATTGTGGTGAAACTGTTAGACCTTGACGCGAAAGACCTCTAAATTTTTAAATTGGACGTCATTACCTTTAATTTGACACCAATTTCAACCACATCAAAGAAATGATACCGAATGCACCTTACAACGCTAATCGTACCAGGAAGGATGAGGACGGGAAGCTCTGTGGTTTTCGTACCTACTAATAGTCTTCTTTCACATCTCATTTGAAATTTTCTTAAACTCGCTAAGTAAAGCATTCTTGCAGTGGCCGCCTGCTTTAATATATAAATGGATTTATTGGTTCTTGCACTGAACTTGTCTTAACTATTAAACTAGGGGATAGAGTGGTGCACCTTTCTAGTTTCCTCCATACTGGAACACTCAAAATGCTCTGGTAACTCAAAGCAATACTAAATTTACTTAGTTTTTGGAAAAGTTATTATTGGTTCATATTTTAGTTATTTTTGTTGCATACCTCCCTTTTAAGTACTATATAGGGCAGGTTTAGGATTCGTAAAAAAAATCGAACTCGAGATAACAAAGTGGGTCTCGCAATTCTGTCTGTCCGTCTGTCTGTCTGTCTGTGTATACCTCGAGCTACAGCCTAAGCCGCTAAAGCGACTTTCTTTAAATTTGGTAGTTAAGAGTCCTTGGTAATTCCCGAGGGGGGAAATTGAATTTATTTTTATAACAAAACTAACAGTACCAGCCATATAACAATTAAGGAAAAGTTAACTTTTTTCTAAAACGGCTGTACCGATTTTGATTAAAAATTTTGTGTCTTCTTTAGATAGTAGGGTCATGCTTTTGAAAAATAAGAAATGTTTGTAAAAACTCTAATAACGGTACCTTCCATAGAACCGTTTTTTTTTTTTTATTTTTGACATTCTCTTAAACGACTGAACGAATTTTGATGATATTTGATTTTATTATCTTGGAAATGGCATACCAACTTTTAAGAAGTTTAAGAAGTTGTTTATGCCATTTTAGTAATGAATTTTATTTTTTTTTTTTTTACATTTCTTATAAAATTATTAATTTCTTACAACTTAATATGAGAAGCTTTAACGTCTGCAGCAGCGTGCGGCTCAGTGGTGCATCTTATTTTGACATTTTACTTTAATTGATGTTACAATTCTCAGTACCAATTTTCATCTCTACGCGAATTTTTTGTTGGGTTGAATATTTTCTTTTTTGTTTTTTACCAGGCTATAGTAGTTCTCCGCCGGAATAGATACCTATTTCACTCAAACGATTTTCTTCATGAATTCATAATAAATGCATAAAAATAAAACATCTGTAGTTTAATTTTCTCTTAAAAATATTCTTCTAATAGAAAGGAAAAAAAAACATCAATAAATTATCAATTTATCAATGTTTTTTTGTTCATAAATCCCTGTCGTATCAAAACAAAACAACATAAAGTGCCCTACAAACGTGTCATATGGCTAATCAACAACTTTTGTACAAATTATTATTTTTTTCAATTCATAAATGTATTCAATAACTAAAAAAAATACCCACAATTTATTATAGTGAGCAAAAGAATCGATTACCAAAGTGCCTCAGAGTGTCTCCCCCTTTTAGCTTTACAACAAAAAGGATAATCCTGTGTTTATAGCCATTGTTTGAATTTGTCTATTAAAACATCCCCTAGGGATTCGCGGACTATCTCATAAATAGTCGCTATATAAATGAGACAACCAACAGACAGAATGACAACCCAGTGTGTGCGGTGTGGTGTGTAGTGCATTTAGCAAGGACTAAGTTCACATTATATGTAATTTAGTAGAAAAGGTTTTGCGTTGTGGTTTGCCACACCACCGTGCGTCCGTCGTCCTCGTCGTGTTAGACAACCGTGACCAACCCCTTACCAAAGGATGAAATGGGGTGGTTATGGTTCCCAATCGAACTGCGATCAATAGAACACTAAAGAAATGCTGTGTGTGTGTGTGTGTGTGTGTGTGTGTATAGGAGCCATTAATAATATCCTTTTTCGTCACTATAAAGACCAAATAAAACAAACAAAGAGTTGCAAGAAAGTAAATGTATTTCTCTGCCACACGCAGTCTTTCGTTCGAACATATGACAGGAATTTCTGTTTATGTCACCCCAAATTTACTCATCTTTTACAGAAAAAAATGAAAAAAAAAAAACAGAAACATTTCGTGTTTATTTGATTAAGTATATTTGAAGGATTCTTATGAACTGTTTAGTACAAAGAAGCCAACATTAATACTAACATTTTTTAGTCCTTCGAGATTCACCGCGAAATGAACAAGAGAACAAGTAACACATTGGGGGGGATGAATGATGATGGTACCACGACCACCCCTTAAAAATGTTGCCAATGCCATTATTATATTCATAATGATGAGGAGGGTGGCATGGTATGGTAATGGCACACCCCACCCTCTCCAATTTGAGTGTAATAAGAAAATTCAAAAATAAAATATTGATACGGCGATGTGTTTTGGTGCATGGAAAATAAGATCAGATCAAAAAAAATACCTACCAACAGCATCAGATCTCCTCTTTACAATGCACAACCTGTTATTGGCTCTGAGTCATCAAGCAAATTGGCTTTAGCGAGGGAGAAATTCTGCTTCATTCGAAGGAATAAGGGATGTTAAGTGAACTACAAAATGCAAAATCTTATTATTCAACAAGCGAACTCCTTTAAAGTTTTTTTTTTTTTTTTAGAACACCATTACATCCCGCACCCCCATACACACTGGTAAGTCGTAAGATGTATAAAATAATATAGGGCTCTTAATTCAATGAACTGTAATCATATTTCTCTGGATTCAATGCAATAACGGTAATGTGTAATGCATACAATATATAGCTACGTGTTATATAAATTTTATTGAACTTTTTTTTTTATTTATTTTATTTTTAATAAAATTATGAAGGGTAGTGGTGGTGTTTTTCATTTGTTTAATATAACGCCAGATGTCGCATTTTGACATTTACCTAATAAATACCCATATTACTATGGTTACACGGTTGCGATTTTATTTTATATATATTGGTTAGCCTGTTATAAAATATAATGTATGCAGTTTTTGTTTGCAACATTCGATGGAGGGTATTTATGTTTTGTAACAAATGTCTTATTAAATACGTAAACAGCTGGAACAGCACACTATGTGGTGAGTTAGCAAGTGGTTTGTCATATATTTGCCATATATTATAAAGGGCGCCATAAGTTATAAAGGGTTTTCCAATAAGAAGTGTTATTTTGATATTCAAAGAAAAATGGTATTTTTGGAGATAAATGATCGGATTTTTATTTCATGATAAAGAGGAAGGTATGCCGTTAATAATGGAACACAACATCAGCAAAATGGCCGCCAAGACCACGCTTACAGGACCATATCCTTTTCATGAAATTTTCTATAACCAAATCGCAAAGTGGCTGCTCTATGTCCTCGATAGCCTCACGAATTTCATCTTTGAGGTCTTGAATCGACTCTGGGCTGTTGGCGTAGACCTTATCTTTCACGTGGCCCCAAAGGAAGAAGTCGCAAGGTGTTAAATCACAAGATGTCGGTGGCCAATTGTGATCACCTCTTCGAGAGATAACACGGTCCGGAAACTTTTCCCGTAAAAGATCGATGGTTTCATTGCTTGTGTGGCACTTAGCGCCGTCTTGTTGAAAGCAAACGTTGTCCAGATCAATACCATCCAATTCAGGCCATAAAAAATCATTAATCATCTCTCGGGACCATAAACCGCACCAAACAGTCACGCGTTGAGGATGGAGAGGCTTTTCAACAATAACTCTTGGGTTTTCCGAGCCCCAGATGCGACAGTTTTGCTTGTTGACGTAGCCTCCGAGGTGGAAATGGGCCTCATCAGTCAAGATGATTTTTCGATGAAATTCCGGTTCATTTTCATGCATTTCAAGGACCCAATCAGCAAAGACACGACGTTGTTGATGATCAGCCGGCTTGAGTTCTTGTGTTAACTGAACTTTATAAGCCTTAAGACCCAAGTCTTTATGCAAAATACGGTGTAATGACGTTTGTGGAATGCCTAATTCCAAAGAACGACGAGGAATGGACAAACCTGGGTTTTCTTCAACACTTTGGGCTACAACAGCAATATTCTCAGTTGTTCTTGAGCGACGTGCACGGGTTTTATTCTTCACATCACTAACTTGTCTCAACAGCTCGAATTTGTCCACCAATTTCTGTATTGCGGTCCGACAAGGTGCTTCACGACGACCCAAAAATGTTTTAGTTTTACGAACCGTCTCTGCCAAATTTTCACCATTTTTATAGTGAATTTTAATAATTTCAATGCGTTGTTGAAGCGTGTATCGTTCCATTTTTATGAATAACGTAGTTTCTACTTGTCAAATGTCAAAAAATGACAGCTTCAAAAGTGACAGCTACCGAAATAGCGGGCTATTCAAAATAACATCTGTTATTGGAAAACCCTTTACTTCCTTTCATTATTTGTTTTGTATAGTTTTTTTGGATTTGTGTAAACAAAATGTAGCAAAAAGTTCAAGAAGGGACATTTTTCAAAGAAACATAATATGCTTTTTTGTGAAATTAATTCAAATATTTCATATAATTGATATTTTATCGACCAAGCCCCTGTATTCTGGTTTATTGTTGCGTTTGGCCAATTTTAAATGGTTTTTGATACATTAATGTTTGATACTTCAAAATGAATCATCATCATCATCGGCTCAACAACCGGGGTCCGGTCCTGGCCTCTTTCAACAAGTCTCTCCACCTATCCCGGTCTCGAGCCGACGCCATCCAGTTGCGCACCTCAAGGCTTCGGGCGTCCTGGTCTACGCCATCTCTCCAGCGCAAGCATGGTCTACCACGCTGCCGTCTACCATAGAATGTACCACAAAAGACTTTCCGAGGAGGTTCCTCTTCGCTCATACGAACTAGGTGCCCTGCCCACCGGAGTCTACCGAGCTTAATTTTTGTCACTATGTCTGCTTCAAGGTAGATTGCATACAATTCATGATTGTACCGTCTCCGGAATCGTCCTTCCTCACATATGGGGCCAACAATTCTCCGTAAGACTTTTCTCTCGAACGCGGCTAAGAGGTCACAGTGCCTTTTGCCAAGCACCCAAGTCTCGGATCCATACATGAGTACTGGCAGGACCATGGTCCTGTACAGCAGCAGTTTTTATGGTTAGATTTCTGGATTTGAATAGCTTTGACAGACTGTAGTAGGCTCTGTTGGATTTGAGAAGCCGCCCGGGTATTTCTTCTTCTATGTTGTTATCGGCTGCTACTGTTGACCCAAGGTATTTAAAGGATTGCACCACTTCAAATTCGTGCTCCGCTACCTTGATTGTTTGACCAACTGTTCTTCTCTCATTCGACGCCACCATGTACTTTGTTGTACCTTCACTAATGTGCAGCCCCAGATTTTGTGCCGCCTGCTCGATCTGGGTAAAGGAATCGTGTACAGCTTGTTCGGTTCTTCCTATATAAAGTTTCTTATACAAAAATAAAAAGTTACATAATTTTGAAGAAAAAAAAAATAATTTTCGCCAAAACAAGAAGACATATTAATATCAACTTTTTTGTATTAAACTAAAATGAAACTAAACCATCAAGTTTTGGTCGAAAAATGGAACTGAAAAAGTAATTAATGTTATTAAAATCAGTTTAATTTTAATTAATATAAATATTTAGCTGTATTTTTTTAATAGAATGAATGGTCCACAACCTTAAAGTATCCCAAAAAAAAAACAAGGAAAACCTTTTGACTGCTGCTTATTTCCAAACTATTAAATATTTCAAGAAAAATTCATAATAATTAAAAACAAAAATAACTTAATTCAAAATATTTATCGAGCTGAAAAAAAGACATCTCACTCATTTATTTAACGCCCTCTTCTTCAATTAAAAAATATATCTAAACCCTTCACTGTAAACCCACCATTCCAATAGTTAAATAATGTTTAGAATTCATTTGACGTAGGTATGAACATTAAATAGAAACTTTCCATTCATTTTACAACTCCTTTTTATAATATCCCGATTCCCACTTCGTGCACTATACTAAGATATTTTTTTTTTCAATTGTCTGAAAGGTTCTATATAAAACCAATTCAATGATCCTTTTGAAATTGCTCATAAAAAGCTCTTCCTCTTCATTGGAAACAGAAAAATATAATAAAAAAAAAAAAAAAATCCGTAAAAATGTTGAAATAATTTGGTTAATATCCTTCCAACACAACATTATGTTGTACTCAATAGGTACCGCAGTTTTCGTTTTTTTTTTCAAACTAAAAACCAGAAATAAAATGAAATTCGTTTCATTGGTATACAGTCGCACGTACATTTAGACCCAGGAACGTATATATGTAGGACTACTTTTATCATAAGCATAAACACATGTGTGTGTGTATGCAACTCTGCGAAAAAAAGAAAACACATTACAGCTGAAAATACCATTCTATGCGCTCTTTACAAACATTATCGTAAAATCAATGTTTAAAGTAATTCACGTTACTTTTTCTACAGAAATACATGTTGGCACATAGAATTCTTCTATACGAGTATCAAAAACGCTGCCATTCACCCTTCAATGGTAGTCGTTTGCACTTTTGCGATTTCTATTAACGAAATTGAAAAAAAAAAAATATTTTATACGAGCACTTTTGAATTTAAAAAAAAAATAAAAAAAATCATTCTCTCCTCTCTTTCCAACTAAGAATTTGTACCCCATCCTGAGAGTTATTTTGGAAAAATGCATTACAAGCAATTTGTCTGGTTAATAAACGATTCTGAAAAAATTGCATAGGAATATTGAATATTGTAAAATGCACTTCATCAATAGCAAATCTTAAAATAAATCAGATAATCTTAAAATTATTGCAAATTGACTCAATAACTGCGGGAGATATTCATATTTTACTATAAATTCTGACATCTGGCAAAACTAATCCGCTTATCATTTACGATATTCAATTGAGTTGTCGAAATGCTAATGCCTGGTTCCATTCCCAATTCATTTTTACTTGCTCTATGGGGCAAGTATTGGTTTCGTGTAAAAAAAAAAAATCGAATTTTTATCAAAACCAACATTACAGAATATTTTTTTGAAAAATATAAATTATTAGCAGGATATGGATGATATTAGAGGAAAGAGGAAAAATAAATTGCCCACCAACAGATTGGTGGCAGATTGGACGAAAGGGGGTGGGTGGGCGAAAAAGTGAGGTGGGTGTCGAAAATCATGTTTTTTTACGATCTCCTATGGAAAAAAGTTTTATACAAGCGTTGTAGGTGGGAAAAAGATCTACAGCTTTTGTTCAGATAGTTTTTCTATATAAACTCAAAAATATAGTGAAAATTGCCAAAATCGAATTATTTTTTTTGTTTTTTTATTTTTATCTTTTTCAAAAATAGATAGATTTTGATTAAACTTGAATTTAACATACATTGCTATGTCTTTTACCCATACATTTTTTTTCAGCATCAATTGAGTTTTTGTGTGTTTTGACGAATATACATATTTTGAAAAACTATCCTAATTTTCAATCAAAAAAGTTGACGAATTTTTTTTTTTAATTTTTGGAACATTCTTTTTGATTAAATTCTCTTTTTTTAAGACTGACTAAGTAAGAAACCAACAAAGTTATTGTGAAAAACATTGTCAAAAATAAACAAAAAAAATGCATGCATTTTTAAGATCGATTTTTCCGAAAATGACAGTAATTTCAGCCAGCAAGCAGTAGTCACAGAATCCAAGTTAAAATTTTGACTCTCTAAACTTGAATCTAGTATCAAAATGTCGCTAGTATGCAAAGTTTTTGAAATATCGGATATTAAACTTCCTAAGGCACTGTTTTTGTGATGTTTTGAGTAAAGACATATTTCATTTTTATATCCGAGAAAATGTTTCTTGCAATGTTTTTTAAATCCCAAATAACACTACCAGCAAATTCAGACTAGTGTTCAGGGCATTGAAAGTTTTGGTCTCGTTTTTGAAAACGAGATCCCACGTTACCCAAAACATCACAAAAACAGAGTTTTCAGGAAGATTAAAATGCGATATCTCAAAAACTTTGCATGCTAGAAAAATTCTGATACTAGATTCGAGTTTAAAGAGTAAAAATCTTTTGCTAAAGTTTAATTTGGTTTTTTCTGGCTGAAATTACTGTCATTTATGGAAAAATCGATAAAATGGCATTTTTTTTTGTCAATTTTTGACAATGTTTTTCACAATAACTGGATTGTTTTTTTTTACCAAGTCTTTAAAAAGAGGATTTAACCCAAAAAGAATCCATCTCAAAATTTTCAAAAATCGAAAATTTGCTTGTCATTTTTTTTTTTTTTTTGATTGAAGATTAAGCTTATTTTTTTAAATAAATTCGTCAAAAACACAAAAACTAAAATTTATTATATTTGCTGGCTCAACTAATTTTATTTAAAACTTGTCAATAGATTCTTTTTACAATTTTGATACGCATATTTTGTACCTATTTAATTTTTTAAAAAAATTATATAAAAAAACATTTTTTGACGATTTACTTTGAGCTACAAGAGCAAGTTCGTGCGATCCAGTCGTGTATTTTATTTTGTTTCGTTTTCTTACTTTTATTGGAGATAATGTAGGTACATTAGGAGTTGGAATCAAAGACCCATGTAAGGCCACTTGTAGTAGGTAGGTAGGTACCTCGATCCAGATCACTGCAATATCCCTGCAATTTATTCGATTTAACGAAACCATATCCTAGGACATAAGTAATTTGTTATCCAATCGTGAGTCCTTTTATTGCCTCCTAAATTTACACAAAGCCGATATGTGCAAAAAACAAAAAAAACAAAAACAAAAAAAAATATATAAAAGATCCCATAGCAAATCACTTCCATATGAGCTAAGAGGGGACACTATAGTTTGTGTACACAGAGAGGACACAAATTAAAAGTGTCCTGTTTTTTTATTTGATTTTTTCCTTTTAGTCGCCCATTCTTGGCCTAGTGCCCTGTAAATCACGGTTAGGTGGAAAAAAAATTATGTGCGTCAAGTATTTGTGTTATTGTTTGTCGTAAATCAGGATAACGAGGTCTCGTCCTTGTATACAAGGATACTCCATACCATACATATACCTACTTACTGTATTTGTTTTTTTTTTTTTTTTTTTATTATTTCAAGCTTTGTGTATGAACATTTGTTTTTTATTGTTCCATTTAGGGGCTCATTTGTGGGCAATTAAGAGGGCCCAATAATACTCTACTTGGCCACATTGTTTTTGTCATCAAAATGAGAAATGTGAGGATTTTCTTTGATAAATTATTACAAAATTAACTTTTTTTTTACTTTTGTGTTTGTCTCTTTTTTTTTGGTTTGGTGGCGTACAATCAAAAAAAAAAATGAAATTAAAAATGTAAATTGCATTTCACTTTGTTTTGTAATTAGACAAGACCATCAACGACGACGAGAGAACAAACCGAGTGCGACTATATAGGATGACGATGGCGATAGAACATACAAATTGATAACAATGATGCTCCTCTTTTTCTGAAGGACTAATGATGATGAGAGTCCTTTGGTATCTTGTGCACTGTAATTGGGGTTTAATTAAGAAAATTGATAATTAAATTCAAATTGTGACTTGACTGCTTTAACCCGTTGCCATAGTAGTATTGTTGGCATTCTTTCATCAGAGAAATTTTCATCACATTTTGAAAACGCCAAAAACTGGCAAAGCCCGAAGTAAAAAGGATTCAGGATGCTCAACACTACCACCATCGCACCGCCCCACCCTCAGTCAGACAGAGCAGCAGTTTAATTAAAACTTCATTACGATGCATGCATGCATGAACGACCCGAATAGAGACAACATTACCAACATTCAACTCTTGGAAAATAGAATGGAGAGAGATTTTTAGAAAAACAAAAAAAAAAAATTAAATACCAGACAGACGGATAGATAGACAGACATTCAGACCCGACATGCATGCAGACGACACAGAGGGAGCGTGAAGATTTCATATATACACTGGAAATGCTGCTGCAGCAAAACTCTGTTTAAAATGTCCCATATGAGTTGTTGTGGATCATAAAATCTACCGTTATTTGAAAGAGCAAAGTCATCGTCATCGTCGCCTCGTGTGGGGAGTTTAAATGTTATGTGGGATCTGGTTGAAAAGTAAACAATTCTCACAGGTGCCTCATGCAGTTGACTTTGTAACAGAGATTCAAGATGAGTTCTTTTTTTTTTCTGTTCATCATTCTCTCTCTGTGTTCATTTTTGTGGGAAGTATTTTAATTTCCTGTCTTAATGTGTGGAGTGTGTGCATAAAATGCAAGCCAGTAGAAGGACAAGGTTGAGTTTATAGGTATTAGAAGCACACACAACGACACCAACACTTGTTTTTCTGACTGAGATAAAAAAAAGGGAAAATATTTATGTGAGTAACATTACTTGTTTGTATTTTCTTTCAGGATTGAGAAAGTTGCTGGCTGAATTACAAGAAAGGACAATAAGCATAGATTTTTTTTTATTTGTAAAATGTTTGTACCACAATGCATTCATAAAATTCTGAAAATATTCATCAACCCTTTGACGAAAAATTGATTAAAAAAAAAATAATATTTTTGAAGTACAAACAAATTTTATATATTTTTTGTCTTTCCAAAAACTATTGAGACTAAAAAAATCCAGTTAAATTGTGTTTTTACCACGAAAGTTTTGGGGTAGTTTAAATTTCTTTCATACTTTATGTTTTTGGGATTGGTGAATCCGAATAAATGAGGTTTGCCAACAAAATTTCGTGACGCAACAGGGTCAAAGAGCAAAAAACAGCGAAAGTTTCAACGATAAGTTTTTGATTAAAATAATGTATGTATCTACTTATGAGTTCAAGAATTTTGGAAACTATTATGGCTACATATATAATTTCGGGCTCAAATTTTGACAAACTAAGATTTCTTGAGCTCTTACGTACATAATTGTAACCAAAATCTAATCCTTCATGGTAAAATTTCCAAAAACTTCCAAATTGTTGAAAATTTCGGGATTTTTTGAATTTTTGACCATGTTGCGTCACGAAATTTTGTTGACAAACTTAATACTTGGATTCAGCACCCCCAAAAACATAAAGTGTGAAAGAAATCAAAAGTACACCTAAGCTTTCCTTCTAGGAACCTTTTTAAGAGTACTGAACTTAGTCCGAAGAATAAGGTCTAACCAATAAGTTTAGTTGACTTTTAATGTAATCTTTGGTCTAACCCTTCCATTACTATCCACATTTTATTTTTAGCTGTATGCGTGTATACGCAGAAATAAAACTGCATTAGAACATACATAATGAAAACTGATGCAGATTAGCTCAAGATGATTTTAACTGCAAATAGAGAAATATCTTTCTAAACAACTACTAATTTGATCGTTTCATTAATATTCTCATTAATACAGCAATACAAAAAATAACGTCATAACAAACAATGCAAGGTAATATTCCTACCTTTGTTGCGAAACGATATACCTATAGACTCTACATATTTATCAACCGTTTAAAATTGCAATATTGTTGCAAATATTATTATATTGTATAAAAAAGAAAAGTTACATTGTATTATAAAAATATTTTTTTGTAAAATGTTACGTATACGCCCCCAGTGCTGGTTTATAATTCGATTTTATTTACAAGTAAAAAATAGCGGCTAATTATATCAATATTATCTGCCACGCAATTTTCAACATCCTCGATAGTATAGTGGTCAGTATCCCCGCCTGTCACGCGGGAGACCGGGGTTCAATTCCCCGTCGGGGAGATCGTTGAGAGACAATATATTTTTTCTTTTACTAAAAATTTTATTTTTTTTTTCTCTCCTTTGATATGCTATATTTTTTTTGTAAAAGAAAAAAAATATGTATGAAGATTTACTTTGACAGCAGCTGGCGATATATGAGAATATCAAATTAGAAATAATTTTGAATTAAAAGTCCTACTAATAGTCGAGTGAAAGGGTATTCCGGCCAGGAAAAAATACAAAAAAGTCTTTTTCTCACTTGACTTTTATGTTTTATGGGATCGCTGTATCCGATTTTCAACTTTTGTTACTTCCCACGGATACGAAAATTGCAAAAAACCTCAAAAATTTCGATCTTTTTTCAGTTTTGTGCCAAAAGTCCTATAATAACATTATGGACTTTTTGGGAAAAAAAAATTGTGAGAAAAAAATAAAAAAACATAAAATTGCTTACAAAAAAAATATACATATTGTATTTTTCTTTGTTGAATGGTTTGGTCGAAACTGAATACCACTTCTTTGTGGAAAATCTAGTTTTCTTGTTAAATTTTGATTCAAAAGCTGTACTCTCTAGAGGCTTAATGATTTGGCCAAAATAAATAATTAAAGTGTTAAATTTATAGTGAATTTATTAATGTCTTTAGATTTAAAATTTCGTACGAAACAACTTTCCTCTCCTACGGATACCTTGCTTTGGCCGATTTATCAAAATGCTCTAACAGCTAGTTTAAACTACTTTTTCTTAGCAATAAGGAAATACATGCCATATAAAACTTAAATTAAAGATAATAAATTAAATTTATGATAATTATGTAATTAAAAGTTTTAAAAAATTAAAATTTAAATTTAAAAAATTTCCCATACCGGGAATCGAACCCGGGCCTTCTGGGTGAAAGCCAGATATCCTAGCCACTAGACCATATGGGATATACAAATTTTTATGCAAAAGTGTCAACATATTTAACAAAAACAAAGCAATGCGTAATAAATGAATAAAAGATAGTTCAGTAAAGAAGAAAACGCAAAGAAAATGTGTAAAAAGGTTGTACCCACTGATCTCTTTAAAACACTGGATAGTGGATTCCCTTCTAAGTATGACAGTTTTTCTGAATCAAATTGAAGATGACATTTTTATGGTTCCAAAGCAGAGTCCTATCTCGCTCTATACAGGTGAAAGGGAAAGACAAACTGTTCTACAGCTTAAAAATGTTATACTGACAAGAGTACCTCAGCAGAGTTCTTTACCCCTCTCTTCTCAAAAAGAAAGATGGGATAGACTTATTATAATAGTTTATAACAGTCCTTAAATTGGAGTAAATTTTTTTATATGAATCCACTATCCAGTGTTTTATAGAGATCAGTGGTTGTACCTATCACTAACTTTATGACTTCACAGTGGTGCAGAGTGAAAAAAATTTCATAGACCAAAAAAAAGAACACCTTTCTAGCTTTCAAAAAAAGTTCAACAATTTTACAAAAAAAAGTATCTTTTTTACCTTTTATGCGATGCACATATATGTATAATAGTTCAAATAAAAAACCCGCTAAGCCTAAAAGTTAAAGATAAATTAAAAAATCTACAACATAGATTACTTAAAATGTTTATTAGAAAAAAGTTAAAAACAAAAAAGATATGACGAATATAAGAAAATCAACACATTAAGTTTTTAACAAAATCAGTTCTAACTTTTGAACAAAAGCAATTATCGAAAAAAGTCTTTTGGCATTATTGTATAGGAAAAAAACAATTTTATTCAGGCGAGCACCAGTTAGTTTTTTCTTATTTATTAGTTAATTTTTTTATTATTATTAATAAGATTTATTATAGATATGGTACCAATTTTCGACGTTGTATCCTACCAAATTTATTTTTAATTTTTTTTTTTGTCTTTTGTGTTTGATGACACCTGGCAACCCTCTGATGTTGCTACCTAAGCTTCTGCCAATTGGTTTATCCCACCATAGAATAGAATCATAAAAACTATGTTATCCCAAATTTTCATTTTTATTGCTAAAAAAAGTTGCAAGTTTAATTCTTAACCCCCTTCTTCAGCCCCCACTTTGGTAGTAGGTATTTTTTTGGTGGTATTTTTACTTAACTAGCAGTAGGGTTGTCGATTCCCTTAATATTTGTATCCTTGCAACTTATGACCTTGATTTTTCGACGCTAGCTCAGTAACTACCTGGCACACCTGTAATACCTGCCCAATAAATTAGTCATTTGGCACAGCAGACAATCACTCCCATATTGTCTAGTGGTTAGGATATCTGGCTCTCACCCAGAAGGCCCGGGTTCGATTCCCGGTATGGGAAACTTTTTTAATTATTTTCAAATTCACCATCAGAAATCTTTCTAAGCTTCGTCTGCTAGAAATTATTCCAATCTTTATCATACAAGAAATCCACCCCATTAGCCTATAAAATTATTCTTACAACGATTTTAATATTAAAAAAAAAAAAAAAAACAAATTTGAATGCAAAAGCTGTTGTCATCGATGTCATTTTCAATAATTTGTTCATCATTTGCCTTGCAGATTAGACTTGTTCATGTTCATTCTTTATGTATTGCAAACACTCACGCAGACAACATGGCCCATAACACGCACTTTCTAACTTATAAATAGTCCTTCCTGGAATCTTCCCATAAAATCCTAAAGCGGAATGTGGCACCAACACATTATATGCACTGCACATACACATACATACATTATTGAACTCACTGCCAGGAACAGGACCAGCAACAAATGAAACCGATGTTTCCAACTCATCTGACAATATGTTTGCATTGGCTGACAGGAATACAAAGAGGTCATTGATAATAATGTTCACGATGTTGCTCCTCCGCACAACAACAAAAAAAAGTTTTCTTTCTTGCACGGCGCTGCTGGAGGCATCCCCTATGCCAGCCTGCAAATTAAGTCATGTCATTCTGTGAGCAGGACTCTAACTTCATTTCTATTCCGAACCCCACAGATTGCATGTCAGAGAGATGTTACAAGAAGCAGGCTGATCGATAACCTGTAGGTATGGCGTCGTATAGGAGTACGAACAGTCACATTGATGTAGAGGACCACGCACTGCAACCCGGTTAAGCACACAAAGTGGATAAATAAAAAGGGAGCAGCGCATCCCTCTGGTTTGTGTATATCAGAACACACCCCAAACAAGGATCCATTTCAAATCTAATAAACAAGGACCAGGGGGGACTATATGACTTGGAATGCTCCCTCAAAAACACAAAGTCAGTGTTTGTTGTATCTTGAAGGAGTTGGAGAAGAACCAACAAAAAAAAACAACATAACATTCATCTAGAGGGGATGTCTTTTTTTTTTTATTCTAGTTTAGTGTCCTTTGGGGAGCTCTTCAAAGGATATTTAATAAAACAAAAAACACAAAAAACGTGTAGGTATAAAAAAAAAAGATGAACGCAGACATCTATAGCGACCGCATTTATACGTATATGGAGGTAAGGTATACTCTCAATCCTTGTTTTCTTCTTTATTTTTAGTAATATCCTTGCATTACCAGAGGTTCTTGTTGTTGTTTATCCTGAAGGGACAAGCAGGATAAATTGTTACATAAAAACAAAACAAACAAAAAAAATAATTCCCAAAAGAATTCCTGTGCAGAGAGGTAATAGTGTTGTTGGATGGGGGGCCTAACATTATGAAAAGAAAAAGTATTGCGTCCACCTGCAGCAGAATTTTTATGTTGTGCTAACGCAGGGACCCTTTTTTTCACTACTAGAAAAAGGATGTCCAATAGAATGCTTAACCGCGGGCAAAGTTCAATTCTTTTTTATATTATTTCGCTTCTTTTTTTTGCCACACTATGCATTTTATTTTGAACGAAGAAAACATTTCTCAGTCATGAAGGCTGAAGTTTAAGGCTCCTTTGGGGCTATTGCGCGAAGATTGCATCTAAGGGAGCAAAAGGAGAGAGAGTCAGATTTGTTGGTTGAAGAAATTGAAAATACTGATAATTTGGGGTTAAATTAACAACGGACTGCGGGGAAAAAAGAAAGACAAAGATTTATGTTATCTAAGTGAAATTAAGAAAGAAAAAAAAAAAAACACACACACACAAAAAGATAATTGAAGGGATTTAAGGGATATGGATTGTGGTGATTTGATTTTAATATGTTTTGGTTTACCTATGAGAAATTACTGCTTTAGAGTTGAGAGGAGCAATGATGGGGATTGGAAAAACACTTTTACTGAATTGTTGTGACAACTGTCCACCAGTAAATATCAGATACTAGGATACAAATCAGCTAAGCTTGCTAAAATAAAAAGGACGAGTTTTGATTTTTGTTGATACCTTCTGTTATTTTTATTTAATTTATTGATGATGCCAATTTATTGATGGCCACTTAAGTGGAGTGAAAAACTGTTTTTTTTTTTCTTGCATCCTGAATAATAAAGAAAAAGTTTCAGAACGATAAAAAAAGTTTTAGAAGGTTCACAAGTGACTTGAACATATTTCAACGATCCAGGCGGCCACCAAAATTATTTTTTGTATTTTAACAAATATTTTGTACAAAAAAAATGTTTTTTTTTCAAAGTAATGTTTAGTTTGTTTATAACAAAAAAAAACCATAAACCCAACAAAATTAAAATGCACTACTGAGTCGCACGTACTTGCTCTTGTAGATAAAGTTACTATTTATGCTAAGCCTTTTTAATTAAAAATTTGTAAATGCAGTTTTAGAAAAAAAAATAAAAAAGCATAAAATTCAATTATAAAATGACTAAAACAGCTTCTTAAATGAATTTAACTTCAAAACAAAGTATGCAATTTGATTTCATCTATAATAATACATTTTTAGAAAAAAAAAAATTTGAAAATCGTTAGAGCCGTTTTTAAAAAAAAAAACAATTTTTTCCATATAAAATTTTGCAAGGACTTTTATTAAAAAAAAAATTGGTACGCCATTTTTAAGATATTATTTATCAACATCTAAAAACTAAATTTTGAAAAAAAAATATTGAATAGTTTTCGAAAAAAATGATTTTTCAAAAAAAAAATTTCAAACTTTTGTTAAAAATCCAAAAAAAATAATTTTTGAATTTTTTTTTACTAAATATTATTACGGCAACTTGAAAGCATCCATGTAAAAAAAATGGTTGAAATTGATTGAGTCATGAAGCAGAAAATCAGAATTTAAAAAAACGGTTCTATGGCAGGTACCGTTAATAAAGGTTTTTGGAAAAAAATGGTTCTCATTCAAAGATAGACCTTACCTAAAGAAATAACCATGGTTTTTGAAATCAAAATGGCACCGTTTTTGAGAAAAATGAGTTTTTCTAAAACCGGTATATGCCAGGTACCGTTATTTGGGGTCCAAAAAAAAATTCAAAAAAACGTCTGTGGATATTCTCCAAAAAACGCCATATAACAAGTTTGAAGTAAATCGACCCATCCGTTTAGGCTGTGGTCTCTGAATACATACAGACATACAGACAGACTGACTGGCAGACAGACAGAATTGTCGGACCCACTATTTTCTCATTCTCTATCATCGTAATGTCATGTTTGATTGTTATCTCAACTTTTTTTTTTTTTACTGCATGCATAACTTGATATATAGTACCCATATCGCAAGTAAAAATGTAGTAGATTGAAAAGAATCGAAGGAGATTGAAAAATTAACTATTTTTATATAAATGTATAATAATAAACATTTTTACATTAAACATGGAACAAAAAACATGAACAAAAAACAAAAATTTAAATTCTCTAAGACTTGATTTTGACATATCCAGTTTTAAATTAATTAAAAAAAGAAAAGACTATTGAGAATTAATTTATTTTTCTATTAATTTTTATAGAATTCTGCAGTTACAAACAGTGTGCAGAGTGAAATAGAGAAGAAAAAAGTAGATTTGGCCTTTTTTATAAAATTGAAGTAAGTTTAAATAGAGACTTTTAAAATGTAGTAGATTTCGATATTTTGATTATGGTGCGTAATAGGGAGTAGATTTTAAAAAAAATTGAAAAAAAATGTAGCAAAGTGGTATCACTGATGTCAAATATTGTTCTTTCATGTCAAAACATTTGCACTTTCCCCCTCCTCGTTGATGTAGCTGATAAAGTTTGGTAGAATCAAATCATTCCCCCTATGGTTACCCAAGTCTAAATAGAAGCTTGCTCAAAATTAAAACAAAAAATTAATTGCTTAAAGCTGACTTGATTGTTTTCCTTCCGTCAATCTATACAACTCATTAGAAGTAAAAAGCTTTTCAATGCGCTAACAAATCAAAACAAAACATCATATTCCTCCCCATTTCTCTCCCAGATTTCCATTTACTTAAGTAAAAAGCCTTGCGGATAAAAAAAATAATCACATTTACAATAAAAATTATATATTTACACTTTATACCTACATTATACCACATTGCATGTTCTTTGCACCCGCACCCACTTAAAGTGCAACTAAAGTGCATATGGACACACAATTACACCACATTTGTGCTGCCACCTAGTTGTGTACACCCTGAACTAAGAATGCAGGACATATTAGGTTTTTTTTTTTGTTTATATTCGCTCTTAAATCAAGCTGGCCACAACTTATAATGAGGAACTATTTTCTTCTGTCACAAAAACTCCCATCATATCGTCCCCATTTATACTCAAACTTCAACCACGTCCGCCCGATGAAGTGCTTTTCCATGTTGATTTTTCAACTTATCACAAAATGAGTTGAGTGCATTATGTGACCGTGCCACGCCTCACCAAGCTTCTATCCGACTGCGTGCAAACCAGCACGGAATTCACTCACCTAACTTAACTTAGCTATAAAAAAAAAAAAACAAAAAAAAATCCAAACCTTTCGACAAACTGAAAGGATCTTAATCAGGACCCCCTTCAGACTGTCTGGCGGGAGTTCACCGGGTTACCATCATACCACCATCAGTACCTGCACACATACTCCATCAAATATGTTTTCTTTTCACCTGTGCGCTTTGGAATTTCCAAACCAACCCGCCAACCCCAAACCCCATCATAGTCTTGAATAAATATATTTTATCGGTCGTGTTCGAGTGGAAAATCGCGCTGCCACCCGACAGTAGGTCAATGGGCTGATGATGTACTGTGCGGTTTTCCTAGGGGGAGTGGCAGTTGCCATTTAATGGCGGATGTGCATGCAATCGTCAGTTTGATTTTTCTATTAGGTTATAGTTGCTCAAGTCGGCCGCAAGTCCGTTCTCTTTAAATTTCCCTCAAATTTACGAACAAAACCCCTTTAAAGGAACGCCTCGCACTATATTTGGCTATAAATGTATGCCCCAATCTAAGTATATTGCCAAATAGGGTATGTGGTGGGGTGGTCTAGGATAAATAAATTAATACAAGAAAAATTATTAATGGATTTTGCCATGTGTGGTTTGGCCAACAATGAGTCCATCTTTTCTTTCACAAAAGGAATGCGGGCCAAAAAATGGCTAATGGCATATCTGCACGTGACATCGACATTGTCGTCCTTACCAATACCCTCCACGACCGTTCAGCGGTGGCGGCGGCCGGGCGGCGACGTCATACGCCTGTTTCAGAATAATCGGAAGGATTCTATTGTTGCTGCAACACAAAACAAGTAAGATGTGGGTGTTGAGTGAGTGCACGATGGCATTATTATGGATAGAGTCGCACCGGATTTTGTCACATTTGTGGATGATTACACATGAATAGAATTCATTTACTGTTAACACTGCAAGAGTTTTTGGGCGGAAGTTGCTGTGTGAATAAGTTTTAGGTTGGTACGATTTTGTTGTGTTTCCCTGAAGTGTGCCAGCAAGCAAGGTATGGAATGCGTCCACTTGAAAAAATCAAGCGTCAGTATTTTGAATTGTTAGAAAATAAAGCAAGGTAAGGCCTTTGCATACAAATTCGTTGTTGCGAACACCGGTAGCAGTTCGCAGATTTAATCATATAAAATCGGGAAGCGGTCGAAGCAAGCAGGTTTTTCACAAAAAGTGAAATTTTTCAAGTTCGGAAAAACCCATTTAAACTGGCTAAATTCTTTTGAATTCCCCCCCCTGTAGGTCGTTTTTCTTGATATAAAAAGATCTCATTTTGTTTGACAAAGTGTATTCTTCGGTGGCTTCCCCATATTTTTCCACCAAAGATGATTCAAAAAAAAAAAAAAAAAATTATTAGAATTTGTTCAAGGGACCATTAAGTACAAACCAAGAGCTACACGGAGTGAATTGAAAAGAATTTAGCCAGTTTAAATGGGTTTTTTCGAACTCGAAAAATTTCACTTTTTATGAAAAACATGCTTTCTTCGGCCAATTCCCGTTATTTTTTCGAAATATTTTGTTGAAAATGGTGTTGTTTTTTAAAGGAGAAAGAACGTTGTGCAACGAGTACCAAAACACCCTGTGAAATTAATTGTAAATTTAAAAACAAACAGGATTCTGAAAAACGGGATTTCGAACCCAACCGCTAGTGATACTAGTTAGTTGGTAATTTTAGAAAATTGCCCTAGACGGGTTTTTTGATTGTCAAATTGCATCATTTTGACGAAAACATAATCGTAGTACCTACAAATAGAGTCGAAATCAAATTATTTGACACATAAATAAACGGCCTACGACAATTTCCCGAAATTTCCCATCTTATAGCTACACGAGACCTGGTAGCTTTTTCTAAAATATTTTCATTTTAGAAGTTATAAGATAAAAACTGAAAAAAGTGCGAAAGTTTAGAGGTTTTTGGTGAACCATGCAGTTAGCGCAGGTTTTTCGAAGCTGCAAACTTGGCCTTACATACTGCTGGCATATTTCCTAAAAACATCTAAAAAAAAATCCGCAATCTGCAATTTTTTGCGACCTTAAGCTCTTTATTTGTTTTATACTGCTGGTCTTTTAGTAAGATTTAACACAAAAATGTTTGTTTTAATAAAAAAAAGTTAATTTTGCAATCCACTACGATTTTTTTCTATCTACTACATTTTTTTCTTCAAATATACTCGAAACTTTATTCCAGAAAAGGTAATGCCCTCTAATAGAGTAAGAGCTAGCAGCCAACTTAGACTAAATAACTAGTCGCAAGGCTGAAATTTTGTTCAAAATTCATTTCTCTCTGGCAGGGTAGCCATTGGGCTCAATTTTTCAAAATCCGAAACTAACGAAACTGTCAAATCTAACCTTTTTTCGCAAGGCTGAAATTTTTCAATATAGCAGCTTAGGTTCTAGTTAAGTTAAGTCTGGCAAGGTTGTCATATATTTTCTTTTTGTTTTAGCTAAATAAAAAACATAAAACCTAGCAGGGTTGCCGCAGGTCAAAGTGCTTGCCTTAAGTTTTTGTTAATATCAGAAAGTTCATCATATTATTTTATTGCTAAAACTTGTTTTATTTTTTTACATGAACAGCTGTATCAGAGTCTTATAAATTAGGGTTGTCGTAGTGCTAGGGTTGCCATAATTTTTTAAATAAAAACGTACTTTTACTATTAATAACGTTGTTATCCTTTCTTATACTTATATTTTCTTTGATACTAGTTAACAAGTGCAAAAAATAAATTGTGGCGGAATTACCATGAGCTCTCCAGACAAGTTTAAATTTAATTTTTAAGAAATGTGTGGCAATTCACTGCGAAACCCCTCAAAAATTATAAAAGTCTTGTTAAACTGTTCATGGAAGATTGAACAGTGTTGAATTTTATTTTGTTTTTTTAACTTTAGGCTGGTCTGGCAACCTTGCGGCCCACGGCAACCCTGCCATACCGTGTTTTATTAAACTTTACTTACCTCTAAGCTGCTGTATACAAAAATTCAGCCTTGCCAGAAAAGGTAAAGTGACTGCTGACTCTCCGGCTATAAGGGTCGCAATGCCCTTTATTAATTGATTCACTCCTCTAACAATATATTTAATCTCTCCATACCTGCTCCAAAAATACAACCATACCTGAAATGTGTTATTTCCCCTGCAGATCTTTCAGCAAAGGCAATATTATCAAATAATAAGCACAAGTCGATTTTGTTTTAACTTTGTCATCAAAGTTTCCATATCCCATATGGTCTAGTGGCTAGGATATCTGGCTTTCACCCAGAAGGCCCGGGTTCGATTCCCGGTATGGGAAATACTTTTTTTTTTTTTTTTTCTGTGTGGTAAAAAATGTAATCAATATTCTGCATATTTTTTTGATAAAATTGTTGTCATAATATTTATTATCATTCCTCTTCTCCTGTGGTGCTTTGTTTATTACAGTCAGTGAAATTAAGCGAGCAATTTTAATTGTATGAAAAACCGCCCTTATTTTTTATGATGGCATCCGTTCCTCTGCATCCACTTGGTATCCAAATTGACGTCAACGTCAAACATAACACAGAATAATTTTTTTCACAGCCATCAGAGACCCTCAATTATTGTTAATGAATTAAAACAACAAACATGCAGAGCCTGTGTCATCACCAAGTTTGTTTTTATTATTCTTCCCTCTACCCTATAATGTGAACAAGGGACCAAATCTCAATAGAGGAAAGCAAACATTCCTTCCTAAAGGAGGGACAAAACGAAACAAAAAAAAAATATCATATACGACCCCCTACTGACGTTGCAATGGCTGAATTGAAATTAACTCGTAGGCAAATATTGAATGAAACTTACCGTTATATTTTCTGGACTTTATTCACTTTACGTCCGCGTCCGGCATTGATGCCATCCAGGACTGGTTTCAGGACATGCATAGACCTCTGAATGAATCAACCATTCAATTTGCTCCTATATATACTGTTCGCCCTGCTGCTAAAGTCAATTAGGTGCATGTGAGCCAGCATCGAACACCCCAACTCACTCAGAGTTCCATTGATGTTTGTGTTTATTTGCCTTGATGCATGAATGGCTGCCAGACGACTATACACCTCATTTCATATTCACTTCCCCAACTCTGCACATTTCTGGAAGATTGACTGACTGCCAACTTCACTGGCGCATTGAACAGAATGGCATTTTGCGGAGTTTGATGTTGATGGGCGGGCTTCAATGTGCAGCAGCAGCACATATGGTTCCGCCAATATCCGTTCCCATGTTTATATGATTCCTTCCGTATCCTTGGCCTAGCTTACTGCAAGGCCACCCAATCACTTTGCCATTACCTATATGCCGGCCACAAAAAAGCCACCGACTTGATATGCGGTCGTGTAAGATCAATCAGTGGAAAATTGGATTCCATTCATACAAATATATAGAATATGTAGAGGTATTGATAGCAAACACAAGTTTCATATCTATACTACCTGCCCAGGACTCCCATCTCCCGAGTCCTTCCTTCTTTTAGGTTGCTATCAGTATATTAAGTCACTGTTTGCTGATGCATCTTACACCCAGCATCACCCTGCATTACCATCCCCAGTTGTTGCCGTCCATCGTGTCGTCTGAAAATATTCATGGATCCTTTGCGCGATGTGCTTGAGGAATAAGAGAAGAACATCAACCCGTCCAGAATCCAGCTCTAGACCCCAGACCGACCAAAAACCTCATCCCAGTGTATGAGAGTGTTTAACTTTCAATGAATTTGAGATTCTATGGAATATTGATGATACAAATACCAATGGAAATCGATACAAAAGGACGAGAGTGCAAAAAGAAAATTGGAAAAATCCAAAATCACCCATAATTCACCCGGAAGGATTGCCCTGGCTGCCATCCGGTCCAGCACCTGAAGCTATATTATATAAGAATCCCAGCCATTGCTAGGTCCGTCTTTCGTCGTCATATCGTCTTCGTCGCACATATACAGGTCTACAGGTCGTCTCGAACTTCCCAGACGTCTCAATGGCTGGCACTAATATCCGTGGCAAAAGTTACACAGTAATAAGTTAAGGATTTTTTTTCTGTTATTTTTTTTTTTTTTTTTGTTATTCCTTCAACTTCAGCTTTTATGGTTGTGGAGCACTTGGACTAATGTACTCTTGGCTCTTGGAGGCGGTTTTCCAATGAACGAACGAACGTCTTGAAAAGGGATTTAATTAAAAAATCTATAGATTTTTTTTTTCTTGTTTTTATAATCCCTACAGAGCTCAATGATGGTGTCTGTAAATATTGAATAACCAGGAGCTTATGTGGCTTTAAGATCGAAATGAATTTTGTTTTTTTTTTTCGTTTTTCTTAGAAAATGAAGCGAAGGATTTTAATAATAAACAAGAGATGATGGAGGACTCTTAAATTTTGATTAGCTTTTCCTTTGGATTTTTATGATTTTGGAAATGGTAGACTCACTGATGGGACAAGTAATCTGTTACAATAATTATTGTGTACAAGGTGCATGGTTGCTATACAACATTACTCCAGATTTAAGTTTATTATTTTTTTTTTTTTTGAGGAATTTTAAGAGGAATTCGGTTTTGTTATAAAAATATTATAGAGGTGCCCGTATATTTATGTAAATTTATTAAAAATATTAAAACCATACATAACGCAAATTAAAATTAATTTCTTTTCCGATTTTCTTTGATAACAAAAACACCCTTTTGCACACAAAAAAAATGAGGACTTTTGGGTTTAATAAGTAGACGAATATTAAATGAAACAAGCAGTGGAGTAACTAAAGCTGAAAAAACCGCTAGAAATAGCTCCGACTTTTTTTTTTTTTTTTGTCAAATGTTGTTACTCAAAACTACTTTAACAGTTACCGGTTAAAAGTTGCCGCTCTTATTATTGGATTTTTTTTTTTTAATTACCATTTAAGATTTAGGCTGCATGTCCATGTAAGAAACATAAAATAATGATACCGAGGACAAATCGTGTAGAAAAGTGTTGAAATCAAGGAAAATACGTGAAAAGTCGGGGAAAAAATGTGGAACACCTGAGAAAGAAACATGTGAGACCGTGAAAAAAGTTTGGGATTTAAAAAGTATTCCGCGATTTTTTACCACGGTATGTTTCATATCTTTCCGCGAATTTTCATATTCTCTTTCGTGGCTCTATACGCATTTCTCTGTGACCTTGTTTGTTTTTTCCGCAGTATTTGACGATTTTTCTCGCGGTAGTTAGTATTTTTTTCACGACTTCCCATGCGGTAGTTCGCGATTATGCACGTAGTGTTAAAAAGTTCTTTCACCGCTTCACCAGTATTCCGAGCTTTTATCCAAGACTTTTTAGGCTTCTTTGTGACTTTCTCCGCGATATTTTACCCTCTTTTTCGTGGTATTAAACGCCTTTTTCGTGACTTATCTTCAAAGTTTTCAACGATCTTCCACCAGTATTCCGGGATTTTTTTCATGGTATTTCGCGTGTAGGCAGTCATGATATTTCACATATTTATCCGCCACTTTTAACACTTGTTTCCACCACTTTTCTTGCTATTTTCTATGACTTTCTTTGTATTTTACGTTTTTTTCTCCCTTTTTAATGACCTTCCATGCAATATTCCGCGATCTTAACCCGTATTCATTCAAATGAAATAAAATAACTATCGAAAAAAATGCAATAAGTTAATGGTTTGCAATGAAAGTACTTTGCAACTGAATTAAATCTCAAAGTATAATGCACACAATGCCCTCTGCTGGCATTTTCCAACCCAACATTCCGTGTTCTGTTTCTATCGTTTATCAGAGATGGTGTTGTTTAGGGATTTAGTTTTTATGTGATTTTTCTTCTTTTTTTTTTTGAATGCATGGGAAAATCTCGAGAACATGATTTTTCGAAGTTTTAAAAGTTATTCTGTTATTTCTAAGGAAGACGAATCCAAATAACCAGATATCATTAAAATCCGTCCAGCAGTTCTTGAGTTATAAATGGTGTAACTAACACGACTTTGTT
The DNA here is from genome assembly GCA_948107695.1 of Meliscaeva auricollis. Lineage (NCBI taxonomy): Eukaryota > Metazoa > Arthropoda > Insecta > Diptera > Syrphidae > Meliscaeva > Meliscaeva auricollis. The sequence goes on along the minus strand of OX403619.1, from coordinate 25,290,007 downwards.
TTATAAATTTAAGTTTAATTTAATCTATTTATTTAAAAATATATACATATGGTATAAGGGTACTACAGTTCAAAATTACTCGAAATAACTGTGGCGGAACATGATAAAAATCTATTATATTCTATTATTTTTTTCAATCAAAATTTTCAAAATTTTCATAAAATTTTCTACAATTAGGAATAAATTTAATGCAAATACTTTAGAAAATGTTGTTCTATGTAGTGAATTGGACGATATCAAGAAAAACTGTAAGGAGCCATCAGAATCAGTGACAGTTGGTCACTGATTTTGTATTTTTACCAACAGTGGCAAGGCTGTACCATACCTTCACTTTTCCTAAAAAATAAATTTTTTGCGTTTCTTAGAATATAAGTATATTTTGAGGAATTCTTTCGGTGATAAGTTTAGAGTTGTACTGATAAAACCAAGCGATTCTTGAAAAAGGGCTATAACTTTTTCCAAGATCATTTGATCGTGTTTGGTTTAGTTTCTTTGGATTCTAAGTATGTTAAAAACACTGTGCGACAAAAACAGGGTAAAAAAATATACGTGGGCGGAGACCTATCACGTTTTGTACAGCTGGTTGAACTGATTACAAAACGGTATGACAAAAAATCCGTAACACACCCAAAATCTGGAGTTAGGGGCAAAAAACGGGTTTTTCGACCTTCATTCATTGTAAAAAATCTAGTTTTGTGAAATTTGTACCCATTTTAGTGTTTTGGATAGAAAACATTTAGATCTTTTCAACAATGTAAAAAACATGTGGTTTGGTAGAACCACCTAGACAGTATAAGCTGAACGATTTCAAAAATTCCATTTTTTTTTTTTGTCATTTACCCAAATTCGACATCAATTTAAAAAATTGAAAATTGGCTAAGAATACAAAACATTTGGGTTAAAAAAGGTCTAATTGTCTTCTTTAAAAAACAGTAGAAAAATCTAAATTTGGTGAAAATTTGACAAAGCTAGATTTTTTGCAATGGATAAAGGTCCAAAATACCATTTTTTGGCCCTAAGTCTAGATTTTGGGGGTGTTATGGAATTGTTATATACCGATTTCTAATCAATTCATCAATTCCATTCAATTGGGGAGGTAATCGAAATTAACATTTTTGTTGGGTAGGGTAATTGCGGATAGATGCCGCGCTTTTTCAAAAATCAGTGTAGTTTTTTTTATAAATGCAAAAAAATATTTTTTTTTTAACAAACTAAAAACTAGAATTATATTATATTCTACCAAATTAAAATACTTTACCTAACTGCTTTCATAAAAATTCACGAAAAGCAAAATGCATTGAGTAAGCCATCTCTCCCAACATGTGCTCGAAAGATGCCACAAAAATTATATAATCAACATGCGGCATCTTCTCAAAAAAAGTGTGTAGAATATTATAAGCTACAACTCTGCATACCCCTTTTTTTCTTAAAAGGGATAATTATTCAGAAACACATAAAATACTGGAAGAAAACCTCCTGCGCACTATTCCCCGGCCCACCAGAAAAAAACTAACGGTCAAAACAAAAAATAAAATTTATTAGATGTACCGCACATTTTAATATAATCTAGGTTCTCAAAAAAATTCAACTAAATCAGATCATTTTTCTACTTTTACTGGCCAAAAAAAATAATTTTAAAAATTAGTGCTTGGGGATCCTTATGATAGAATTTAATCATGTTCCGCCACAGTAATTTCGAGTAATTTTGGACTGTAGTTCCCCTATACCATACATTTTAAAACCATTATAGTCTTATAGAGTTATCATACCGTTGCCAGTTTTTCTTTAACTAGACGACTTTTCAATGGTGAGTTGTTGCAGGCCTAGTAGGTACTATTTTGATAATGAAGAATACATTTTATTTCACAACTTAGAACCTCAAAAAATGCAAAAAGGGTTTTTCTTAAAAAAAAATCCAAAAAGAGTTTTTTTAACAACTGTTAGTTTGAAAAAAATTGGAAAAAATACTTTCGTCTCTAACTAACTTGAAAAATTTGAAAAATGATTTGAAGCTAATTTTACATTGCAATTATTGACGTTTCTTAGAACTGATCAAAATTTTTAAAATAATATTGCACTGTTTTGATTATTTTTTTTAATACAAAAATTTAATTCAGATCGAATGTCTTGAGGTAATAAAACTCTAGAATAGAAAATTTGTTTCTACAAAATATATACCATCATTATAATTTAGTACGATTTATAAGAAAATCCTACAGAAAGCTATTTTTTAAAAGGAAACAAAAATACCAGAAAATACTAAAAATAGCTTTAAAAACTGCTATAGACTCAAATAAGTACCTATAACTACATGTCTTCGAATGCTGTTTTTTTTAAAATAATTCTACGAATTTTTTTTTTCTTTTTCCTTAGAAAAATGGTCTCATCACGTTTAATTACTTTAGTGCTCCCTGTACCGCTTGCTTGTGCAATTTTGTTCAAAGAAATTGGATTGATAATTGATTTTTAGTTTTTTTTTCTCACATTGTATTTAGGTCAATTAAAAAAAAAACAAAGAATCATCTATTTTTTAGAAATTTTCTCCAAGAAAACCGCACTGTATCCTAATACTTCTGCTCAAAAGTAGCCTATGTTTAATCGATTACTTCTACCTACAACTGGGGGTCATTTTGTAATTCGATTACCACGAAATGATATCGTTTTGACGATATTGTTTGATTTTTACGGAATCAGGGACCTGTTCATACCATAAGTGATGGGAACAGGGACCACCTATGTTAATTCGTATAAAGTTGAAACCGTTTTCCAAGATTTTTGAACGATCTTTTGAAAGACCTTTTATATGCTCTTATTTTAGTTTATTCTTTTAATTTAGGTTTAAATCTGTTTTACCAATACCTGGCCCTACAAGACAAGTTAAAAATTATCTATACTAGATACCAGGTCTAGTAGGTAGGTACTCTTATTGATAAAATTGTTATTGACGGTTGTTATTATATCAGAACTGTTTTTATCAATTTTGGGGGGTGCCCCAGTTTGCCATTAGCTTCGAATCTGAAACGCAATATTAACGTCGTCATCGTCGCGTCGCAATGTTGTCGCTATCGCTGCCGCCAGAAGCACTTGACGCACAACCTTGCAAAAAAAAAAAAAAATCACAATCCATTCGCCTCCTGACTCATCGGACTTTAATCAGCTGTATATCACGCCACCATAATATTAATAATACTGAATACCTAACTATATTAACAGTACATATACCAACGAATACATACAACATTCAAGTAGATTACCTATACTGTTGGTATAAGTATAAAATCTTCTTCATGTATGATTTGATTAGCAATAATTTAGGTATGTGGGTTTCGAAGCAGAAATTCAACAATTGACCACAATAATGATAATAAATAAAGATTAAGTAACAGAAATATAAATTTTAAATGAAGAAAAAAAAAATATGGTCTTAACAAATCGGGTTATGATCGTATTTTTTTCAGGGATGCGATAAAACTGAGATCAACTCATTGTCAGTAGTTAAGAAAATTTTAATAGTCAAAACATTTTTACTACGTAAAAGAATTAACATTTCTTTTTGAAGGTACCTACATTTTTGTAAAAAGCAGATAGGCAGGTAGGTACCTAAAAAAACCTACAGGTATTAACTGCAAAACTCCTCACATAATGTAGGTAGGTGCATTTATTTTAGCAACTGTTTAAGCAATTCCTTAACAATCATCATCATCATCATTGGCTCGACAACCGGGGTCCGGTCCTGGCCTCTTTCAACAAGTCTCTCCACCTATCCCGGTCTCGAGCCGACGCCATCCAGTTGCGCACCCCAAGGCTTCGGGCGTCCTGGTCTACGCCATCTCTCCAGCGCAAGCATGGTCTACCACGCTGCCGTCTACCATAGAATGTACCACAAAAGACTTTCCGAGCAGGCTCCTCTTCGCTCATACGAGCTAGGTGCCCTGCCCACCGGAGTCTACCGAGCTTAATTTTTGTCACTATGTCTGCTTCAAGGTAGATTGCGTACAACTCATGATTGTACCGTCTCCGGAATCGTCCTTCCTCACATATGGGGCCAACAATTCTCCGTAAGACTTTTCTCTCGAACGCGGCTAAGAGGTCACAGTGCCTTTTGCTAAGCACCCAAGTCTCGGATCCATACATGAGTACTGGCAGGACCATGGTCCTGTACAGCAGCAGTTTTGAAGTTATGGTTAGATTTCTGGATTTGAATAGCTTTGACAGACTGTAGTAGGCTCTGTTGGATTTGAGAAGCCGCCCGCGTATTTCTTCTTCTATGTTGTTATCGGCTGCTACTGTTGACCCAAGGTATTTAAAAGCCTTAACAATGTCTTTAAATATGGCATTTTTTTCTTTTTGTATCTTAACTATCAAACTGAAGACTGAGGTCATTTAAACGCACTTTTATAGATTTAATGCCAGATGATACCACACAAGCTGGCTTATTATCTATTTTTTATTCATCTAAGTTCAATGACCGCATGTTTGATGATGCTGTTGGGGCTCCACGAAACTGAAATTTGATGAGTTTAAACTTTTTTGTGGGGTCACGTTAAAAAATGATAGTATAAATTAATTTTATTTGTATTTTTAGAAAAATATTTTGGAATCACAATGTGACTGATGATTAAAGTCACATACATATAAATATACAAACAACAATAAAGCACATGATTTAATTTTTAATTTAAAACTATATTTTATTTATTATTTTTTATATTGTGTTATTTTACTATCGATGGTACAAATGTTTCGACACCGTGCGTTGCGTTGTCATCCTCAGCGATGTGAATTCGACTTCAGAATCGAATTCAGATAATAAGACTATTTTATCATAATAAAAGGTAAATACGAAACGGCTGCAAAACTCAGTTCTTAGACGTTTTCCTGTTTGTTAGAATCAAGATTATTGGAATCGGCAAACGCTTTAAGCTTTATTATTATAATTTTCGTTCTGAGCAGTACGTCATGTTTCAAATAGAAAAGCACATCAAGAGTGAGTGTGTAAGAAGTATTCACAAAAAGCCAAAAATGTCAAAAAAAAAATAAGTACTAAAAATGTACCTACTAAAAAAGAAAATAAATTTACTTTTTCCAGTCATTTTTCTGATTTTTCTGACATTTTTGATTGGAAACTTGGCAGATCATTGTCATTTGTCGATTTCACTTTAAAATTATTTTTTTTTTTAAATTTATTTTTATAAAAAAAAGTTCTTATCCACGCTTATTTCCAATAACACTGTTCCAAAAAATTAATAGTTGAGAGCATACGCAGACTGTTTGTTTCAATCTTTTTCACACGAAGTTGATTTAAAGTATTAAAATAAGAAGAAAAAAAGAAGTATCATACGGGCTTAAGAAAACGATTGGAACTAGTACTTAAAATGTATATTTTTGGCAGAATGTAGAATTTTATTGAACAAATTTAATTGAAAATAGGAGGTAAACCATCAATATCATAAATTCTTATAAATACATTTTCTATTAGGAAATAAGATTTTGTATTATTTACAAATTGAAGTCAATAGCGAACAAATAAAATAAATAAATTAATAAATAAAATTCTACAATCCGCCCCTGGATTTTGTGTAAAATAGGATAAGTTCATAAACGTTGTTTGCCTAACTAAGTACTGCGATAGCAGCGTTCACTAAGTCTGATCTGCGATCGTTCTAACCTTAGCCGACTGCAAAACCTACTGTTCATAATCGTCATTCTTTCGTCAGCGTCAAGCAGATTTCACAGCCAAATTTGTTTGGCTGCAGGATTTACGAACAAATTTATCATAGCTCTTGATGGACCGGAGTTGAATGAAATATATTTGTTGTTAATGGTAATAAATTCTAATGTTGAAAAACAATTATTTTGCAAGAAAAAAATTTATAAGGGTGGTGCAAAAAAATGTTCCATTTTTGAATTTTTGAAAAAAATGGATTTTAATTACACAGAAAGTTTTATTTTAACCACGTACATTTTATTTTTTAATTTCTCTCAAAAATAAGATTGAGTAGGTGTTTTTGCATTAGGGTAGCTAAAAAAATGCTACGTTTACTTGTGGAATTAAAAAAAAATGTACGTGGTTAAGATTTGACACAAATTGACTAAGAAACAAATATTTTCAGTTGGAAAAACTAATATAATAATGATAAATTTGTTATTTTTGCATTAGGGTGGCTAAGAAAAAATCATCTTCATAAATTTAATGACAGAATTCAAAAAAATTAAAGTGGTTAGTATTTGAAACAAATTAACGAAGAGAAAATGTGTTGCTCGGTAAAAAATGTTCGAAAAGAGCAAACAAAAAAATTTATTTTTCTTCAATAATTTATTTCAACCACGTAAATTTTTTTGAATTCCACAAGTAAACGTAGAATATAGCATTTTTTATGGACCCTTCTAATGTGAAAAAACTCAATTTTACATTATTATTTCAAAAAACAGCCTTTACAAACTTTTTGTGAAATTTAAATCCAATTTTTCGTAAAGTGTAAAAAAAAATGCACCACCTTAATTATAAATATTTTTGTTTACCGATAATTTGTTTCAAATATTAACCACGTACCTAAAATAATTTTTGAATTCCACAAGTAAATGTAGAAAATTGCATATTTTTTTGAGCCACCCTTATGCGAAAATACTCATTTTTACTTTTGCATCTCAATAAACAAAAATTACAAATTTTCTGTGTAATTTAAATCCAAGTTTTTTGAAATCTGATAAAGAACATATTTTTGCACGACCCTAATTGAACAACATTTCACAAAACTGTTTTATAACCATACAAAATATTGTAACTCATTTTTCCGGAGACGGTACAAATCATGAGTTGTACGCAATCTACCTTGAAGCAGACATAGTGACAAAAATTAAGCTCGGTAGACTCCGGTGGGCAGGGCACCTAGCTCGTATGAGCGAAGAGGAACCTGCTCGGAAAGTCTTTTGTGATACATTCTATGGTAGACGGCAGCGTGGTAGACCATGCTTGCGCTGGAGAGATGGCGTAGACCAGGACGCCCGAAGCCTTGGGGTGCGCAACTGGATGGCGTCGTCGGCTCCAGACCGAGATAGGTGGAGAGACTTGTTGAAAGAGGCCAGGACCGGGGCCCGGTTGTCGAGCCGATGATGATGATGATGATTTTACACATTTTGAAAAAAAACGAGGAAACAAATTAGACTCTCAATTCAAAAATGTTTTCTTGGACGTTTCTGAACGCATTTTACATGAAAATTGTAGGTAGTCACTAAGTCAGGCCTGCACAGGCACACATACTGCGCTTTAAGTGCATTCATAAATGCATAAGAAAAGAACTGCGATTGTACCTACTAGCGCACATTTTCTGCATTTATGAATAGGGACACCCATAATCCGTTGCTGAGATATTAATGGCTATGAAAAATACTATTGCAAAGCAAACTAAAATACATACTAAAATCTTTATTTTGATTTCGGCAACTTCAAGCTCAAATATCTCAACTTTTATATAAACGATTTATGTAGATAATATTTCACAAATTTACTTAACAAGATCAATTTCATCTTTCATTTGATACCAAATTGGTACCTACCTACCTTCCTTGCTTACTCTGGGCCAAGGCTCGATAGTAAAATGGGCATTCCATTTCGTTGCTTTCGAAGGAAACGTTGTTTTTTCACTTCCCATGTACATACGTACCTATTCCTTTTAGTACATAAATGTATGTATATCGAAATGTTTAATAATAAAAATGATAATTTTGAATTACCTACCTAATAAATATCAAACATACCTTTACATAAATTTAAAAAAAAACAGAAAGAAATATCGAAAAAGGGCTCCTGGGGCTCTGGCCTACCTACCTACAAAACAGATCGGTACATACATATGTAGGTAAATGACGAACTGTCACCTGATTTTTTTTTTTAATTTTAAGTCTTCCTTTTGACTTGACTTGACCATAATGCAATAAACATAATTCTGAAATTCTTATTTTATGTAAATGAATATTAATGTACCTACCTACATATAGGTAACTACAACTAGTACCCATACTGCCATTAAAAATATTATGGCATTAAATGCAAGTACATGCGACCCATCAGGTCATTTAACAAAATTCAATGAAAGGTTACACAATTTTGCCATAGGTCTAGTTCTAAACTGATAAGAACAAAACGCAGACGAATTTCATTTTTTTTTATCAATTTTTTTTGCCCGGAAATAAAAAAAAATTGTTCTCGTTCTTTGAAATACACATTATAAATACATACATACAATAAATACATACACGTAGTTACCCATAAAGCCATTCACAGACAGACGACACTTCAGATGCGTATATATGTAAGTTAAATTCTAAAGAGGGATGAAGAACTCCCTTTAAAATATAAATATTCTCTTGTGATGTACTGCATAAGTTATGTTCAATTACATTTTTTCATTCTACCGAGTTGTTCGAATCAGAAAAGTAGATACAACATTTTGCTGTTCAATATTTTCTTTTTTTGTTCCAAACTGCTCAAGTTTGCAGTTTGTTGTTCAGATTTTTGTTCGATGTTCTAACTATTTCCTTATTGAATATAGCGCAAGTTCACATCATATATCAAAACATCATTCCCGGAAATAACAACCAACATAATTTGCGTTATTTATGTTGTCTAACCATGGACCTAAACATTGATTGATTGGAGATGATTCAACCTTGAAACCATATCTGTTTTATACAAAAAAACAATTATTTTCTAACTTTTGTTTTGTTTTTTTCTTTTTTTTTTTTATTAATTTCCTATACCCCTTCCAAACATATTCTAGCTGCAGGCTTGTTTTGCTGCTGAAACCCAAAAGTGGCATGTTTGTTTTAGGGTTGCCAGCGCAACCATTCATTCGTGTATAGCAATTTGAGCTACTTTTGGTATTAATGCAGTAAAATATAAAAAAAATACATATTTTAATACCAAAAGAGCTATTTTATTGAGCCACACAGCACAAATTGCAAGATTATGTTATCTTTACAGATTTTTTTTGTTAATTTTTGCATTGTGCTTGAGTATTTCCACAACACTACTAAATTGGGTTATTTTGTTTTGTTACGATTTAACAAATTGATTAACCTCCTACAAAAAAAGGGTCAACAGAAACTTAAAATGTATCCTGTCTGTGTATTTATTAGTACAATAGTTTTCTTAAAAGCAGAAATATGAGTTTTTTTTTACCTTAATGCATAAATTATTGTCTTTTGCCAATGAATGCATTTAATCCATGTTAAAGTGGTAAATGTGGTAAATGAGCTATCAAAATTTGTACGTGAAATAAACTGTTTGACTGCTCATTTACCTCATTTATCACTTTTAAAATTTACATGAATTCCTTCAATGACAGTTTATATTTTTCGTACACTTATTTTTAACCTTGAAAATGTTTAATTTTGTATTGCTCGACGCGTTCTAGACATGTATTTCAATTAAATATCTATCAAAACATACAATTTGTACAATTTGTAACTGTATTTTTCGTATTTAGCTTACAATGAGTGTGGAACAGATATCTAATATTGTTTTATTGTTCTATTTATGTTTTTGAACAACAAATTCTTTTATACTAAACATTATTTCATTCATATTCTATACCTACCAACGAATTGGGCTATTTTGAGCTCTTTTAAATGCCACACCTCTTAATGCACATGGCAACCCTATAGTAGCTGTCATTTTACTCAAAGTTCTAGTATCGCAGTTCGCACAGCAGAGCACACACGTCACACACACACACACACACACTGCGCACACTCAGTTTAACTTCATATCTCATTCCGCAAAGTTGAAAAGATCAATACTATCGCAGTAGTCAAGTCGAAGGGGATAGCAAAAAAAAAAAAAAAAAAATTAATTTAGCTTTATTTTTATTGAATAATTTTTCCATTCATTTAAGAATTTCTTGTCAGAGTGGTCAGATAATAATTGAGTTTTCGTATATTTTCATTCAATGTTCATTGTTTTTTGATAACAAAATAGTTGAAAGTCATTATATTTTTTGCAACTAGTTTTTTATAGACAAAATCAAAATCAAAATACATACCTTGGATTGGAAGAATTTAGCTTTGTGAAGTGTCAAAAAAAGAAAAAAAAAAATTAAATTAATCACATACCGAAATGAGTGAGCGTGGTGGTGCTAATGTTAATTTCAAAGAAAATGATGACGGCAGAAAAAACGAAGTTCGTGTATGGTGTGATGGCTGCTACGACATGGTGCATTTTGGCCATGCGAATTCCCTGCGACAAGCCAAAGCACTCGGTGATACATTGATTGTCGGCGTTCATACTGATGAAGAAATCACCATGCATAAAGGTCCGCCCGTATTTACCCAGGAAGAACGATACAAAATGGTACGTGGAATCAAGTGGGTGGATGAGGTTATCGAAGGCGCCCCATATGTGACCACCTTGGAAACGCTTGACGAGTACGAATGTGATTTTTGTGTGCATGGCGACGACCTTACAACGACAGCTGATGGCATTGACACTTATCATCTGGTGAAAACAGCAAATCGATATCAAGAAGTCAAGCGAACTGCTGGTGTATCAACGACAGATCTAGTTGGTAGAATGCTTCTGCTTACAAAGAATCATTTCCATCAGGGTGTGAAGGAGTATTCCATTGAGAAAGAGGGCTCATCGAACATGGGACAAGATTCAACAGCAAAAAGCCCATGGACCGGCTGCAGTCAATTCCTGCCCACAACTCAAAAAATCATCCAATTCAGTGATGGCAAATCGCCGAAGCCCACTGACAGAATTGTTTATGTCGCCGGTGCATTTGACTTGTTCCATGTAGGCCACCTGGATTTCCTGGAGAAAGCCAAGCAACACGGTGATTATATCATTGTTGGACTTCACACTGACCCAGTTGTCAATGAGTACAAAGGTAGCAACTATCCAATTATGAATCTCCACGAGCGTGTGCTAAGTGTCTTGGCGTGCAAGTATGTCAACGAAGTGGTAATCGGAGCACCCTACTGTGTGACAGAAGATTTGATCGATCATTTCAGTGTGAATGTGGTGTGTCATGGTCAGACGCCAATTGCATTAGAGAATGGCATTATGGATCCATATGCCATTCCAAAAACCAAGGGCATCTTCGTGTTAATCGATTCTGAAAACACGATGACAACAGAAAAAATCGTTGAACGTATAATTTCGCATCGGCTGGACTTTGAACGTCGCAACGAAAAGAAAGAAAAGAAAGAGGTTGAAGCTTATGAGGCCTACCAAAAATCAAAACTTGCCCAGAAAGCTGGTTAAACACATGGCAAGGTCAAAAGATAATAATCAATTTATTCACATTTTTGTGTAGAATCTTATTTAAAAATAATTCACCAATTTTTATTTTTATTCAAATATTTTATTTAACCTACCTCCTATGTATAAGGATTTATAGCAAGTCCGAATGTTACCAAAAATTTAAATTTTAATCTACACCATGATATTGCTCCTGATAATGATAATGTCCTGAAACTATTGTGTTTTTTTTTTCTTTCTCTTCTTTGTTTATTATTAAATTATGTTAAATTTTAGAGCTGATTTAAATGTATACCTAGTTTTGTAAGTTATTTTACATTTAGTTGTAAGATTCCATTAGAATTTTATTTTATTTCTTTATTTTAGTGTAAATACATTGTGTATAATCTATTTCTTTCTATTCGTAATGTTAACATTTTATTAGAATAAACAATTTATTAAAAAAACATACATAAATCCTAACTTCTTGTTTTTTTTTCAATTCAATAAGATAAACACAAAAGCGAAGTCAGACGTTTCCGGTGAGGTATTTATTTTTCAACAAAATAAAACGTGCGATTTGTGGATGTGGTAGTGGTATCGCTGAGGTCTATACTTGTTTTTATGTTCATGTACACGTCACTCTACAGTGGGACAGCCTATTTTACACACGGACCCAATAAAATATAAAGTAGAATGATCGAATATTATATGAAACTTCAATGAGAGGTCAGAGCTTAACCTAAGCTGAGCCCAGTGGCGAATTAAAAGCGAAATATGTGGCTATTTTGCATGTTTTACACAAAATCTTTCACTTCGATTAAAATTCGCATTCCATTTGTCGTTTTCGTTTTTTTTTTTTCACTTGTTTTGTAGTCGTTTTCGTTTCTAAACGTCAAACGTGTCGTTCAGCTTTTTCATTTTTAATGCTGTGGCCCGATTATGGAATGCGATTTGAATCGTTTTAGCTGGCGAATTGAAGTTTGGTAGGTATTACCGTTTTCGCTTTCGCCTCTATCGTGTTGGATTCGACCAATTTATGCAAATCGAAAGAGAAATTGAAATGATTATATTCAACGGCCTTATTAATAACCCTGCAAACCATAATTATTTCGACTCGCTTTGAATTCGATATTGTAGACATTCGATTCAAATCGAAAAGGATATATCGAATTCAAAACGATTCGCTTCGTATTTTATAATCGGGCCACTGTAAGTCGAAAGGAAACGACGCACGACCAAGTAAAAAAAAAACCACATTAGGTATGTATATTTGATTCTAAAATTTCGTCACGACAGAAGTGGAACAGTAACTTTTCTCATTAAATAATTCGTTTGTTTTTAGCGTCTACATAGTACTGTTCCACTACAGTCTGTCAAAGCTATTCAAATCCAGAAATCTAACCATAACTTCAAAACTGCTGCTGTACAGGACCATGGTCCTGCCAGTACTCATGTATGGATCCGAGACTTGGGTGCTTAGCAAAAGGCACTGTGACCTCTTAGCCGCGTTCAAGAGAAAAGTCTTACGGAGAATTGTTGGCCCCATATGTTAGGAAGGACGATTCCGGAGACTGTACAATCATGAGTTGTACGCAATCTACCTTGAAGCAGACATAGTGACAAAAATTAAGCTAGGTAGACTCCGGTGGGCAGGGCACCTAGCTCGTATGAGCGAAGAGGAACCTGCTCGGAAAGTCTTTTGTAGTACATTCTATGGTAGACGGCAGCGTGGTAGACCATGCTTGCGCTGGAGAGATGGCGTAGACCAGGACGCCCGAAGCCTTGGGGTGCGCAACTGGATGGCGTCGGCTCGAGACCGGGATAGGTGGAGAGACTTGTTGAAAGATGCCAGGACCGGACCCCGAGCCGATGATTATGATGACATAGTACTGTTAAGCTGTGTAGAAAATAATTTTTTAAAATTAATGTAATATCGCTTTCACACCGAGCCATAATCTAGATTTCGTGCAAAAAGTACGAAATCGCAACGAAATCTACTAGATTTTCCATACATTTTTACGACGAAATCTCCTATAAAATGTACTTGATTTTGTTAGCGGAGACCAGTGATCTCCATAAAACACTGGATAGTGGATTCCCTTCTCAGTATAACAGTTTTACTGAGTCAAATTGAATATGACATTTGGATGTTACCAAAGCCATTTGGATGTTACCAAAGCAGAGTCCTATATCACTCTATACAGGTGAAAGGGAGAGACAAATTATTCTACAGCAAAAAAATATTATACTGACAAGAGTACCTCAGCAGAGTTCTATCTCTCTCTCTTCTCAAAAAGAAAGATGGAATAGACTTATTATAATAGTTTATAATAGTCCTTCAATTGGAGTCAATTTTTTTATATGAATCCACTATCCAGTCTTTTATAGAGATCAGTGGCGGAGACACATTTATAACACATTGTTCTCCTTTGTATAACAGTTATAGAAGCGAGACAAAGCGAAATGTGAAACAAAGTCTATTTTAATGTCTTCGAGAACAGTTCAACGAGATTTCGAGTAAACTTGTTGCGAAATCTGGTTAGTGTGAAAAGACTATAACAATAATTATTGTTATTAATTATAAGCATTGTCAACCTGATGATATCCATATTAGACCAGTGCCAGTCATGTTTTCAGAAGAAAAAAGTTGAAAAAATTATTAACAGGATTAGGGCAGTGGGAAAATTAAGGATAAATGGTAATTCAAAGGGGAAATATAAATTGACCACCATCAGATTGGGGGAAAGGGGGTGGCTGGGCTAAAAAAGTATTGAGAAAAATGCAAAGAACTATTTTTTTTGGGTTTTTATTTTTATCTTTTTTAAAAATAGATAGATTTTGATGAAACTTGGTTGTAACGTACCTACATTGCTATGTATTTTACTTATAATTTTTCTTTTTCAGCAAAATATTAATACATTAAATTAAATAATTGTGTGTTTTGACTATTTTATTTGGAAAAATAGTCTAATCTTCAGTCAAAAAGTTGACGAAACAATTTTTGAAAATTTTGAGACAGATTATTCTTGTTTACATCTTGAAAACGACAAAGTTATAGTGAAAAAAATTGTCAAAAACTGAACAAAAATCGCATTTTTAAAGTCGAATTTTCAGTAAATGACAGTAATATCAGCCCGCGAATAGTGGTCATTGAAACTAAATTAAACTTGTGCAAAAGATTTTGATTTTCTGAACTCGAATCTAGTATCAGAATTGCCCAATTATGCAACTACCGCTGCCTGGGGTCACTTTAGGATTTGGGGTAGGTGCAAGGTTGGGTATATCCAAAGTTTCCTTCGAATTTAAAGACCCTGGATTTAAAGAAACTTTGCGTCCACCCAACCTCGCACCTATCCCAAATCCTATAGTGACCCCAAGCAGGGGGGTTGCAGGGCGGCAGCATGCCCCCCGAAAGATACCTCGCTATGTATACGATCATGGGCGGGAGAACAGAAAGCTAAAAAATAGGTGGGACATGAGTCGATAATTGAATTATGGAATTATGTCCCATTATGGTGGGAGATAAGTCAATTATGGACTTATATCCAATGGACTTATGTCCCTGCGCCGAACTACCTTACTTGCAAATTGTGTTGTTCTAAGCAAAAACATAATATCATGATATTGGAAGCTTGGAATGGCTTGAGCCCCTTGAGCCTTCACCCTCAATACGCCACTGTTCACGTTAAAACATCGCTTCAAAAATGCTTTTCTTGTAATTTTGCAACGGAAATATCTCAAAAACTAGAACCAATTTGAAAATTCTGACTTCAGGTTCGAGGTCAGCACGTCGAAAATCTTTAAAAACCGTTATCAATGTTTGGGCAGCGACTTATTTTGTTGCAGCCATAGGGCCTAAAGGGGGCGTGTCTCAATTTCTACCATGTAATAAAATATATTATTATGCGCTTATAAGATATTATAAAGGCTTTCAAGTTTCTATCTACACGTAACTCTGCTAAAAACTAGGATGATTCTAGGAAAAACACATATCATCCTAATTCCTAATATTTTGGTTTGGCTATGAGTTATTTTCGAACAATAATTACGAGTAGGTACACTCGAAAGTTTAATGTCGTTATTATCTACAGTTTGAAAAGGAAAGAACACATTTCATCCTTTGCCAAACCATTCATGGTCTCCCTTTGGAAAATCTCTTTAAGCTAAGAATCATAACAATCCAGTAAGAGAGATCATCCTTGTATGTTGCCAAATCGTTTGCTTGAAAAAAAAATGCATTTTATTTGTTTTTGAGGTAAAACTTCTGCAAAATATTTTGAGGAATAAACCACACCAATAAATAGCAAAATTATTCATCTCGAATCCATTTGTGAGCCATAAGTACCGTTAGGTGGCTGGTTGAGTTCCGACGACCAAAGCAGACAATTTTGTTGAATTTTGATGAAACTCTTTTCAAGTGTGTGAAGCTTTTATAGCATGTACAGTTATGTGTGTTATCAAATTAAAGGTAATTTGATCGTGATGCTCAGTAAAGTTAAATCATAATTTTATGAGGCTTGGGTAAATAGTAATTCAACGCGGCATACAAAAAAACCGTTACCTTGCCTCACAGACTACAGAAATTTGCGAAAGTCTGTACAAAAATATATTAACTCAATATCTAATGGCTGTGGAAATTTTTGGTCAAAATACTTGGACTGAAATATCTTGTTTTTACAGTTTTTCATTGAAAAAAAATGTTTAAAAATCTAATTACTTCACACATGTATAGACAAAACATAAATCTAAAAGTTAATTTTGACAAAATATTGTTCCCAATATTCCTTGATTTTTAAAATCGATTGAACCACCCACATAAACTTTTAAAAACGTTTGTATTTTTTTGAATATAGTCCGTACTAGACGCCTAGTTTGTTTTTTCATTATCTATCAACTTTACCCACATTAATATCATTTTCAAAGGTTTAAAAAAATATTTTATATTGCAAAATAATATTTAACTTGAAAAGTTGATTTTTTAAGAATATTTTTCTTTAACAAAACTCATCATCATTTCAATTTGTCCATTTTATAAAATTTATTTTATAATTCTTGCCCTTATACTGTTCGAGATACACAAAAATTTTTTTTTTCTTTTACCCCATTTTACTCTAACTTTCTAGTGGAATTTCAAAAAAATCCAGTTTTACCGGAATCTAGCATTATAAAAACCACCTATCTTTTGGTGTATTTTTTTTTCTATCACTAATAGTGTAGAAAACGAATCAGTCAGATTATGTTATCACAGTCTTATCAATAACAATGGCCGACTTCTAAAATTTAATAATTTTATTGTGTTGCACACAAAATGCAAAATAAAAAAAAAGAAGCAAACCCAGTATATAAAATGTGAAAAAAAACAATTATAGTGGGCTGATGTGTTATTGTGTTTATATTGTTTTATAGTAAATAATTTTATGTTTTTTTTGAAAACTTTTTATAAAATTATTTATTTCTAAAAACTTTTTTATAGAAGAAGCTCAGCAAATTTGACCCTAAAGGCAAGTACGTGTGACCCAGTCGTTAATTTGATTTTTGAACTAAATTCGATATTAGAATCTAGAAAATTTGTTTGAAAAAAATGCAATCTAGGCGGATACATTTTTTTGGGTAGCGCGGGTCAAAAAGTCAACAAATTCTTGATAGTCCTCATTTTCATATTGTTTTTTTTTTTGTATATTTGGTCTCGTGATTCCCACTTTGTGCTTCCCCCCTTGACTATTTTTCAAATAGTCTATGAAGTTTGCAGTAACTTTAATATAGCCGAGCATAGGTTGGTTTAGTCTTGTTCGGTGCGTTAAGAAAGACTTAACACACTTGAATCTTCGACATTTATTATGAGTTCTAGTTATAATTATTATTATAAAAATTCTTAAATTAAAGTCGTTATTTTTTTTTTGTTACTTTTTTTTAAACTTTTATAACTACCATTTTGCAGGATGATTAACATATATCCCATTTATTCTGCGACCTTGCTCATCGGTTTTATTTCATTGGCCATGGCACGTAAGTAAAGTAAAATTAGAAAAAAAAAATTGAAAAAAAAATCTTAGAAATAAAAATTAATCTTATCTTAACCAAAATAGTCTACCCAAAGACCTTATGAGTGTGAACTTAGCGAAATGAGTTTGTTTTTTTTTTGTTGCAAATTATAGTTGCGGCAATTTTTAATTTTTTTGCTACTTTATTTCTTGTTTTATCCTGAATTTTGAATTTTCGAAACTTTCACATGAATTTGGCGAAATTCAGGATAACACAAAATATAAAATACCAAAAACATTAAAATTGCCGTAACTATAATTAGCAACAAATGAGCAACAACAACCACATTTCAATCTGATAAAAGGAAGTTGCTTCGCTTAGTTCACATGAATTAAGCGAATTTTACATAATTAAAATTGCATTTTCCATTTTGATTTGCATAAAAACATCAAAAAATAAAATCGAGTTACGTTTAGTACCTATTTTTCGACAAAAATGGACAAAAGCTAAAAACATATCTTAAAAATACATTGAAAATGGATTTAATTTTTTTTATTAACACCGTTAAGTTTCCATTCATTTTTTAATGCCTTTTTGAAGATTAAGATTTCCTCTAAAGTTTTTTTTTTATATTCATTAAAATCGGTTAAAAACAAAACAAAAAAAAAAAAACGCCATGAATTTCCCATACAAAATGTATTTAAAAAATTGAAAAATATTTAGCGAGTTCTAAATATTAAATTAAAAATCTCAAATTTGGTGAGAAATTTTTATTTAATGTCTTGAACAATATCCCGTCTGTGCAGAAGGACTAGAATACAGAAAATCTGTTTAACAAAAAAAAAAAAAAACAGCATCAGGAAAATCTGCTAGCGCCTGATTAGTTTACTTGGTACGCCAAGCAAATGTTTTGACAAAAAAAAAAAAATAAATTCACAGTTCCGTGCACCAAATACCCATCTTTACCACTTCCGAAAACAAAAAAAAATCGGAGTAGATTTGAAGAGCAAAATGTAGTTAATTGAGAAAAATCGGAGTAGATTGAAAAATTAACATTTTTATATTAAATTTAACTAAACAAAAAATCAAAAATTTAAATTCGTTAAATATACACGTAAAGGTATATACAAAAATTCTTCAATATAATAGAGTTTAACCATTTTTTAAATTATTTTTTTAACAAAAAATTTAAAAAAGATTGTGTGGAGAGTAAATTTATGAAAATTCAGAGTTTAAATACAGTATACAGTGAAATAGAAAAAATAGAAATAGATTTGGTAATTTTTAGTAAAATTTAAGTAAGTTTATGTAGAGATTTTCAAAATGTAGTAGATTTCGATATTTTGATGGTGGTGCGCAGTAGGGAGCATCAGGCATAGTGATGACTTTTTTGAATTGTACTGAACACTGTATAAAAATTGTACTAAAATTTGTACTGATATTTTTTTTTCGAATAAAAAAACAAAAAATCAACAGGAACTCAAAATACAGTCGACTCCCTCTAGGTCGAACTCCCTCATACCCGGTTTTCATGCAAAATTGAATGGTAGAGTTGGATTTTGAAGAAAAAGATAGCATGATTTGGACTCGACTTCACCAAGGGAGTAGAATCGAGTCGAATTAAACCCATTTGAACTCGATCCAGATTTACAAAGGGGTTGAAGCATAGTTCAACATGGCTTCAAACCAGCATGTAAACGGGGTATAAGTCGAATTTTACTCTAACTCGATTTTTTTTAGCCATTTTCTTGCATTCCCCTCAATTTTCCATACAAAAACCAAAAATGAAATTCTCTCTAACTCGAATTGAGTCTGAAGACTCATGGACTACCTACTTTAAATTACTATAAGTTTTTTTTAACTTGCTCTATAGGGCAAGTATTGGTTTCGTTAAAAAAAAAATTCTAGGTTTTAATCAAAACCAACATTACGATGACGGAGAAGACTAAAGAAGTGGTTTTCGTCATGCCGTCCGTCGGTCTGTGCGTCTGTTCGTCTGTGCGTCCATCTGTTTTGTTTTGTTTTTGAATATCTCAGCTAGAACGAGTAACCTCCCATACAACATTTTTGAGTTATTCGAGTTTTCTCGAAAACGGCTCTAACGATTTTGATTAAGCTTTTTTTTTTAATGATTTCTTCAATAACGAGAAATTTTCAGATTTTTTTTCAAAAAAATCTATCGAGCTGTTTCTTAAAAAAATATTTTTTTATTCAAAAAATTTCAAACGATTTGTCAAAAAAAAATGGTATGCCATTTAAAGATACCTATTATTTATCAACATCTAAGAATTTAATTTTGAAAAAAAACAATTCAAAAACTCAAATTTGATGGTATTAAAAATAAAATTGCCTAGATACATTAGATACATTAGATTAGATTAGACATTCGCTTGACTGAAGAAATTCTGAAAAAAACGAACGTTTCTGATGATTGTGGGTTTCCAACAATCCAACATATATTTGGACTGAACGAGAATGAGTGATCAGGTTGAACGGAACAAAGTAAGTGAATATGAATGTGTTGACAAAACAGTATTTGAATGGTTCGAAAGTATGCTAGTTACCAGTCCAATCTTACAAAAACAAGTTTTCATCATATCAAGGCAGGAGGTGATGTAGATTCTGTGCTTTGGAAGAAAAATCGGGGCACTCAATCTCCATCTCCATTTGGTTGGCTGACCAGATGCTGATTGAATTAGTGTAAATTGTACTTTTGTACTCGAGCAAACTCATTTGTTTCGAATTCAATACAATTGCATCGACTTTTCCATGACGGGTGGGTAGGTGGTTGAAAAATATATGGAATTGAAGTAGATCTACTACAATTGTATAACAAAGTGGTATCAATGAATATCTACACCGCATAACACAAAACTAAAAAAGTAATTTAAAAAAGTCATAGGAAAAAAGAACTGGTAACTTTTTTTATTTTCTGTAAAATGTGCAATAAAGACTTAAGAAAATATAATGTTTAATCTAAAAAAAATATAAATTTGTTTTACATAATAACTAATAAGTATAATAATTATTTATTTTCTAATTTTCATTAACGCAACAAATAATAATTTAAAGTAAGCCCAGATAACTATGGAACATGCACTTTGCCTAATTCAGAACATGGCATATGCATTCCCTTGGAAAAATGTACATATATTTACAACATATTTCAAAAGACCTCATTATCTGATGATGAAACAGGTTTTCTTAAACATAGCCAATGTGGTTATCTGGATGATACTGATACTATTTTGGTAAGAACCTAACAAATTATATTAATTTTTGTATGAGTGGGTATATCAGAAATTAAAACTTAAATATCTTGCATTATGCCATTTATCTTCAGGTTTGCTGTTCAGAACGAATAATTGATGCTCAAAGTTCTCCCAAAATAAGATTACGACCAGACCTTCCTCAACCTGGCATATGCGGGACTATGAAAATGTCTAAGATCCTTGGTGGCCATAAAACGGATATCGATGAATTCCCATGGATGACATTGATTGAGTATACTGAAGGTAGTTTTTTTTTGAAATACCACACTTATTTGAGTAAACCTTTGATTTTTGTTTAATTCTTGAAGATGGGAATTCAACCGGACATCATTGTGGTGGAAGTTTAATCAATGATCGCTATGTTTTGACAGCTGCTCATTGTTTTACCGCTGTACCGCCAAATTGGATTATAAGTCATGTTCGTCTGGGTGAATGGGACACTACAACAGATCCTGATTGTGAAAAAGATATTCGTGGCTTCGAGACCTGTGCTGATCGTCATATTGATGTTAAGGTCGAGAAAATAATTGTTCATGAAAATTATGATCTTTCTTCGAAAAGTCATCACAACGATATTGCATTAATCCGTTTATCACAAAAGATAAATTATACCAAATACATTAAACCAATTTGTTTGCCACTAACGGATCATCTCAAGCAATCAGATTACGCTGGCCAAATTATGGATGTATGCGGTTGGGGACGAACTGAAACAACGAGGAAAAGTAGCCGTAAACTAAAAACAAAACTTCCAATTGTACCCTTGGATAGATGCCAAAGAACCTATAAAAGAAGTGATATTAATTTAAGAACCTCACAAATGTGCGCTGGTGGCGAGCTGGGTATTGATTCTTGCAGAGGTGATTCTGGTGGCCCACTTATTGGATTGGATTCATCAAATATATCTCAACATTACCATTTTATTGCTGGAGTATTATCGATGGGGACTACAATTTGTGGACGAGATGGCTGGCCAGGGGTTTATACAAAAGTCAGTGAATATGTTGATTGGATTCAGGAAAATATGGATCCTTAAAACTGAAAACCTTAAATACACTGCACTTAAAAATATTATGCCAAATAATGAAATAAGTTGTAGTAGTTTTTCTTGACTCTTTTAAATAAAATAATACCTAACCAATAGAACATGAGCTCAACAATTGTTTCAATTAAAGTACTATTACTAAAGGGTGATTTTTTAAGAGGTTTAGAACTTAAAAAAAAAAAAAAAACACAAAAAATTCGAAAAAAATGAATGAAATATTTGTTTGAATCGATAGTTTGAACCTTGCAATTTAATGTTTAAAGATAATTTCATGAAAATGTTGACCGCGGCTGCGTCTCAGGTAGCCCATCCGCTGAGTCCAATTTTGGCATACTCTTTCACACATATCGGCCGGTATCTCACGAATGAATTGAATGCATGGATGTTGGCTTCCAGTGCGTCAATCGAAGCGGGCTTGTCCCTATAGACATTAGCCTTGACATACCCCCACAAAAAATAATCTAATGGTGTCAAATCGCACGATCTAGGCGGCCAATTGACCGGCCCGAAACGTGAAATTAACTGTTCACCAAACTCGCCTCGAAATTGCGCCATTGTTTCGCGTGCTGTGTGGCATGTGGCACAGTCTTGTTAAAACCACATATCATGCAAGTCAAGAACTTCCATTTCGGGCAACAAAAAGTTTGTTATCATCGCTCGGTAGCGTTCACCATTGACAGTAACGCTGCGATTCGCATCATCTTTGAAGAAATATGGCCCAATAATGCCGCCGGCCCATAAACCGCACCAAACAGTGGCATTTTTCGGCATGCATTGGTAGCTGTTGCAATGCTTCTGGCTGATCTTCACTCCAAATGCGGCAATTTTGCTTATTTACGTACCCATTCAACCAAAAATGAGCCTCATCGCTGAACACAATTTTTCGATAAAAAGGCGGATCCTCGGCCAGCTTTCCAAGAGCCCATTCACCAAAAATTCGGCGTTGTGGTAGGTCGGCTGGCTTTAGTTCTTGCACCAGCTGTATCTTAAAAGGCTTGACGCCCAAATCCTTCCGCAAAATTTTCCACGTAGTGCTGTAACAAAGGCCTAACTGCTGGGAACGGCGCCGAATCGACATTTCGCGGTCTTCTGTCACACTAGCTGATACGGCCGCAATATTTTCTTCACTACGCACAGTACGTAAACGTGTTGGTGGTTTAATGTCCAACAAAGTAAATTTGGTGCGAAATTTGGTCACAATCTTCCGAATAGACTGCTCAAAAGGTCGAGAATGCCGACCATAAAATGGAAGCAGCGCGCGATGAACATTTCGAACCGAGCACGAATTTTGATAATAAAATTCAATAATTTGCAAGTGCTGTTCATTTGTAAGACGATCCATGGTTAAATTGCAAACCAAACTGAAGCTGTTTGACAGTGACACAAGGTACTAAACACACGTCAGCTGTCAAAACCAGTGTTGCCAAAACCAAACCAGCTAAAAAATCACCCGTTATATAGCTACGGTGTCAATAAATGAAAATCTAGCAATCGGCGCGGCGCGGCGTGGAGGCGGTGGTGGCGTCAATTGATTGAAAGTGCTTGAAGGTAAGAACGTAAATGTCGCATCCATAGAAAATGACAAGAACTGATCTCATCTCAACATCGTATAGGAGGGTTGACGGAATTGCTTGAAATTTGGTACAGATTATTTTTTTGTAATTTCGAAGGGAGTTTTTCTTTTGTTTTTGAATATCTCGATTAGAACGAATACTTCCCATATAATGGTTTTGAGTTATTACATTTTTCCCGAAAACGGCTTCATTTCGATGAAACTTGATGTATGTTATGTAATAAGTGTTTGTAACAATACTGTATTTTTAGTTTTTTTTTCGAAAAATTCGAATATCGTATAAATATGATGAACACGCTTTTCGGGAAATCTTCCATAATTTTTAGTTTTTTTTCCATATACATACATTACTGGCTCAACTGATTTCATTCAAAACTTGTCACCACGTTGTTCTCATCATTTTTAAAAGTAGTAGTAGTAGTAGTAAGTAGTAGGCTTTTAACAAAAAAGTTCAAAGGCGAAAATCTTTCTTCTAGTATAACTAACATTACGTTAAAAAAAAACTAAGTTCTGTCGTCGAAACTGATGTGTCGGATCACTACACATTATTTTGTGGCGTTTTGAGCAGCTCTAATGATAACTCTTACATACAAAAAGAATTATATTACATTACGGAAACCAGGTAAATTCATTAATTCAAAGTACAGACTGGAGCGATCTTATGAATGATTGTAACAATACAATAGATTTGTACAGAAACTTTAATAATATCTTCCAATCAATGTATGAAAACTCAACATATAAAGTAACAGCAAAAAAGAGAAACGCTATAAATCCTTGGGTAGATTCAGATATTCGTCAACTCTGATAACAAAGAGATACACTATACAAGCGATGGAAGAACAATAGAAGATGCATTCGATATGCAACAGAATACAAAAAACTATCGAAATTTCGTAAATAAACAAAATGATAAGAAGAAGACAAACTTTTACAGACAAAAATTTTCAGAGTTTCGATCGGACCCAAAAAAAATCTGGAACTTAATCAACGAAATACTTGTAAGAAAGAAAAAGAATCTGGATGGAGTGATCGTAAGCAATTTCGATAGTGAAGTCAATTCTAACAGTATAACGAGTCTAGCAAATAAGTTTGCCTCAAGTTTAATAAGCTACATCGAAAACATTGTTCACAACTGTAACATTAAAACATACTGAAGTATCAAGTTCAGAACAATCTTTTTTCATGCTACCAGTAATCAGGGAGGACATCTTTAATATATTGAAGAAATTGAAAATTAATAAATCTCCAGGAATGGATGGAATAAGAGCGAAAGATCTACAATTGAACGCATAGTCAATTTGAGCCTCAAGTATTCATGTGTTCCTGATGAACTTAAGGTCGCACTAGTAAGGACAATATATAAAGCTGGCATTAAGACAGACGTCCTCAACTAGAGACCCAGCTCTATTCATCCGATTATGGACAAAACACTGAAACAGGTAATGGCGCTACGCCTCCAAAATTATATCGATAAATACCAAATCATCAATAAAAATCAATACGGTTTTACCAGAAATAAAAACACCAGCAAACTTCTAGCGGAATTCGGCAATACAATAAATACAAATCTTAATAAAAGTTACCACAATCTTGTCATTTTCGTCGATTTCAAAAAAGCCTTTGACACCCTAAGATTTAAAAAAAATTGTGTGAAATGCTGGACAAAATCGAAATACGACGATATATTTTGGACTGGTTTAAAAGCTATTTCGCAAACAGGACTATAAAAGTTAAGATATCAAGTTGTATAAGCCAAGGAAAAAAATTGAAGTATGGAGTTCCGCAAGGATCTATCCTGGGGCCTATTCTATATATTATATATGTAAATCAAATACTTACAATATTAAAAAAATAATAGTCAGCCATAGAGACTTATCAGCAGCAACCAAGATTATGCAAACGGAATTTGATTTGATCATACGATGGTGTCACGATTTTGGTCTAATAATCAATGTAAAAAAAAAAAACAAAATTGATGCATCAGACCAGCACGTGTACTGAAAACTAAAATAAACATAAAATTCCATGAAACAAAATGCATACATCAAAACGCAAACAATGAAAAACTTAGCTACGATGATCGCTGTCAGGAAGTAATTGAAAATGTTCAACATTTTAAGTATTTAGGTGTGTATGTTGACTGCTTTTTCAAATGGGACTTACACATAACTCAAACATGCAAAAGGCTTCTACATCATTTGAGTAATTATACCCCATATAATGTACTCAAGCAAGCTTATTTTTCATTAGTGGAGTCAATATTAAGATATGGTCTATTAGCATGGGGAAATACAACACCTACATACATACAGGAGCTGCAGAAAATACAAAACCGCACTGTTAAAATTTTGAGCACATCAAAACATAGAATAAACTTGCAATTTGATTCAAATCACCAGAGAACATACAAAGAACTAGGACTATTAAACATAAACCAGCTATTTGAGCTTAACATCCTCGAGGAATATTACAATGATCAACATTAAAAACGACAAATTGAGCACCAATTTAACACGAGAAGACAAGCACAAGGTTACCTGCAAACACCAAGGTAAAGGGTTTTCCAATAAGAGGTGTTATTTTGAATAGCCCGCTATTTCGGTAGCTGTCACTTTTGATGCTGTCATTTTTTGACATTTGACAAGGAGAAACTACGCTATTAATAAAAATGGAACGATACACGCTTCAACAAGGCATTGAAATTATTAAAATTCACTATAAAAATTTTGAAAATTTGGCAGAGACGGTTCGTAAAACTAATACATTTTTGGGTCGTCGTGAAGCACCTTGTCGGACCGCAATACAGAAATTGGTGGACAAATTCGAGCTGTTGGGACAAGTTAGTGATGTGAAGAATAAAACCCATGCACGTCGCTCAAGAACAACTGAGAATATTGCTGTTGTAGCCCAAAGTGCTGAAGAAAACCCAGGTTTGTCCATTCCTCGTCGTTCTTTGGAATTAGGCATTCCACAAACGTCATTACACCGTATTTTGCATAAAGACTTGGGTCTTAAGGCTTATAAAGTTCAGTTAACACAAGAACTCAAGCCGGCTGATCATCAACAACGTCGTGTCTTTGCTGATTGGGTCCTTGAAATGCATGAAAATGAAACGGAATTTCATCGAAAAATCATCTTGACTGATGAGGCCCATTTCCACCTCGGAGGCTACGTCAACAAGCAAAACTGTCGCATCTGGGGCTCGGAAAACCCAAGAGTTATTGTTGAAAAGCCTCTTCATCCTCAACGCGTGACTGTTTGGTGCGGTTTATGGTCCCGCGGGGTCATTGGACCTTACTTTTTCGAAAATGAGGCTGGAGCAACAGTTACGGTCAATGGATTGCGCTATCGAGAGATGATTAATGATTTTGTATGGCCTCAATTGGATGGTATTGATCTGGACAACGTTTACTTTCAACAAGACGGCGCTACGTGCCACACAAGCAATGAAACCATCGATCTTTCACGGGAAAAGTTTCCGGACCGTGTTATCTCTCGAAGAGGTGATCACAATTGGCCACCGAGATCTTGTGATTTAACACCTTGCGACTTCTTCCTTTGGAGCCACGTGAAAGATAAGGTCTACGCCAACAGCCCAGCGTCGATTCAAGACCTCAAAGATGAAATTCGTGAGGCTATCGAGGACATAGGGCAGCCACTTTGCGATTTGGTTATGGAAAATTTCATGAAAAGGATATGGTCCTGTAAGCGTGGTCTTGGCGGCCATTTGGCTGATGTTGTGTTCCATTATTAACGACATACCTCTTCATAATGAAATAAACATCCGATCATTTATCTCCAAAAATGCCATTTTTCTTTGAATATCAAAATAACACCTCTTATTGGAGAACCCTTTATAACTTCAAAAATTTAATAACTCTTGAACTTTTTTTGTAACAAAAAAAAAAAACAAACAATACAAATTTCCCCCGCATGTCATCTCACGCGGTTGCAAACTCTCCTGTCGAGAGATTTCAAAGAGAAGTTGAGTTCTTACCAATAATTTTCCTGAGGATTACAAGAAAATCCACCGTTTTTTTTTAAAAAATTTGAAATCTACATTTGTTGCGCCAATTTCTTTTTTAAAGTTTGCACCACAACAAATTTTTTTTTTTTTAATAACAAAAAAATTCAAGAATTATTCAACTCTGTTTTGGCAGTAATAATTCAAGAAATTGCATTAAAAGAAAATTTATTAAATTCATCCATTTGTAGTCGTCGTGTTATTCAAAAATGTAATGTTAGTAAAATAAAAATACACTGCACGAAATAATGCACTTATTTGAGAACACTTTGAGGTTGCGCCTTTAAATTTAATGTTTCAGAGCAGTCGTAAACTGGGCTCTACGCCGTTTTAGGGTTTTAGGATTATTCAATGTTGACAATGGACACCCTGTAGACATAAATAAATAAAGAAATGTAGTAGATCTACTACACATCATGAAGTACATTGGCAATCCTGATACTGTTCTTCAAAAAAAAAAAAAAAATTAATATTAAAAATAATCAAAATAATCAAAAAAAAAAAAATTTGGCTAACTTGCAGGTCTATGAAGCTCGCAGTAACTAAGCTATATCTAGAGCATAAGTTGGTTTAGTCTTATTCGGTTCGGACAGATAGACTAAACACACTCGTATCTTCGGCATTTAGTATATGTTTTAGTTCTTATTGTAAACATTCTTAAATCAAAGTAGTTTATTTTATTTGTTTTTTGTTTTGTTTTACGCTTATCACTGCCATAATTACAGGATGAAAAATATATCTCCCATTTATTCTGCGGCCTTACTCATCGGTTTTATTTCAATGACCAGTGCACGTAAGTAAAAAAAATTAAAAACAAAGTCTGTTAGAAACACCAAAAAAAATCTTATCTCAACCAAAATAGACTACTCATTGTGTTTTTTTTGAAGCAAAATTAAAATTCCGTATAAAAATCACACAGCGAAACTAAAAGCAAAAAAAATTGGCTATGCATAAGTTTAATTGGAAAAGTCTTCACACATTTTCATACACAATTCATAGACCGAAAGGCCGAAAGGCCGAAATAATGTTACCCGAAAAGAATACAAATTATTGTTTATATTGAATTTGTATCGCTTTTTTTTTATGATTTTTGAAGATTTATCGTGTTTTATGTTCGTTTGGTATTTATTTTATATGATTTGGACAGAATTTTTGAGTTTTTGTCAGCATTTCGCTTTCATTCCAGAATTAGAATTTCAGTGGAGTTACTATGTACAGCCTGGTACGCAACTGAAGTGAAACACAGCAAAAATTCATTCTTTTCGGTCGAAAATACTAAAATCATTTTTTCACAACTTTCACAACTGATAAGAGAATGCAATTGTTTTTTTTTTGTTGTGTGCATCAGTTCAGTAGGGTACACATTGTTACGTATTTGTGTTTCTTTCTTCTTTTAATAAACTGTACAACAATTTGCTTCAAATTTTATATAGCAACCCTCTTAAGCCATTTGACTTTACGAAAGCAAGTTCGTTGCTAATGCGGGAATACCTTGATCTTATCTCTATGTCAACCTATTCGCAACCATTGACTTGCAGCATCTTGTTATCTGCTATCTTCACTGAGGGAAAAACCGACGTAAAATAAAAGAAAAATACTTTAAATCAAAGTTAAATGGTTCCAAACAATTTTTTTCACTTCCAAAAAGAAAACGCAAACAAACACAAAAAAGAAAGAATGCACGACTGGGTCGCACGGACTTGCTCTTCGGATCAAAGTTGCTGTGGACGTTAAAGCTTCTTCTATAAAGTTTTTAAAAATAAATAATATAAATACATTTTGAAAGATTTTTTAAAAATCCAAAAATTACGTTTTTGAAAATTCTGATATCAAATAATTTTGTCATTGTTAAGGAGCTTCAGTTTATAATAAAAAATCATCAAAACTGGTTGAGTCGTTTGAGGGAAAGTCAAAAATGTTTTTATGGCAGGTACCGTTGGTAGAATTTTTACAAGCATTACTTTCATTACAAAAGTATGACACTACTAACAACAGCAGATATAAAAATTTAAATCAGAATCATTAGAGCCGTTTTTGAAGAAAGTTAAATTTTCCTCAATGGTTATATGACAGCTACCGTTAGTTTATGTCCTAAACAAAATTAATTGCACTACTGGATCGCTTGTACTTGCTCTTATTGATAAAGTTACTATATACGCTAAGCCTTTTTAATTAAAAATTTGTTAATGCAGTTGTAGAAAAAATAAAATGCACGACCTGGTCGCACGTACTTGCTCTTAGGGTCAATAAAATACATAATAAATAATACAAATTTTTTTTTTTTTTAACTTTCATTGACGCAACCAATAATTGACTAAACAAAATTCTTAGTAAATATAGATTATTATGGAACATGCACTTTGCCTAATTCAGAACATGGCATGTGCATACCCTTGGAAAAATGTACATATATTTACAACATATTTCAAAAGACCTCATTATCTGATGATGAAACAGGTTTTCTTAAACAAAGCCAATGTGGTTATCTGGATGATACTGATACTATTTTGGTAAGAACCTAACAAATTATTATAATTTTTGTATGAGTGGGTATATCAGAAATTAAAACTTAAATATCTTGCATTATGCCATTTATCTTCAGGTTTGCTGTTCAGAACGAATAATTGATGCTCAAAGTTCTCCCAAAATAAGATTACGACCAGACCTTCCTCAACCTGGCATATGCGGGACTATGAAAATGTCAAAAATCTTTGGTGGCCATAAAACGGATATCGATGAATTCCCATGGATGACATTGATTGAGTATACTGAAGGTAATTTTTTTTTTTTTTGAAATACCACACTTATTTGAGTAAACCTTTGATTTTTGTTTAATTCTTGAAGATGGGAATTCAACCGGGCATCATTGTGGTGGAAGTTTAATCAATGATCGTTATGTTTTGACAGCTGCTCATTGTGTTACCGCTATATCGCCAAATTGGATTCCAAGTCATGTTCGTCTAGGTGAATGGGACACTACAACAGATCCTGATTGTGAAAAAGATATTCGTGGATACAAATACAATGTCTGTGCTGATCGTCATATTGATGTTAAGGTCGAGAAAATAATTGTTCATGAAAATTATGATCTTTCTTCGAAAAGTCATCACAACGATATTGCATTGATCCGTTTATCACATAAGATAAATTATACCAAATACATTCAACCAATTTGTTTGCCACTTGCAGATCATCTCAAGCAATCAGATTATGCTGGCCAAATTATGGATATATCCGGTTGGGGACGAACTGAAACAACGATGCAAAGTAGCCGTAAACTTAAAGCCAAAATGCAAATTGTACCCTTGGATAGATGCCAACGTCCCTATAAGGAATATGGTTTTAATTTAGAAAGCTCACAAATGTGCGCTGGTGGCGAGCTGGGTATTGATTCTTGCAAAGGTGATTCTGGTGGCCCACTTATTGGATTGGATTCATCAAATATATCTCAACATTACCATTTTATTGCTGGAGTAGTATCGATGGGGCCGGTAAAATGTGGACAAGATGGCTGGCCAGGGGTTTATACAAAAGTCAGTGAATATGTTGATTGGATTCAGGAAAATATGGAAACTTAAGTCTGAGAAGTACAATTACAAAGTTGTCAGGTTGTTTTTTTTTTGTTTACTCCTTTGAAAAAGATGATAATTACAAATAAAGGGTCCAGGGGAAAAATCCCGCCGCAAGAAATGTCGCCGTTTGAATAGCTTTCTATTTTGCTCTTTAGTCACTCGATTTCATGAGAATCAACAAGAACGAAGGTTTCTTCTACGTTTTGTTTTTCGATGTCATCCCAGCTTTGATTTTTTTATACTTTTTATTTTGAAAACAACTCGAATCCATGAGAATCAACTGGAAAAAAGTATGAAACAAAAACTTTTTGGTTTTTAGACAAAAATCTTCAGTTATGTTTCGGATGTCAACGGGTGAGGGGGTTGTTGCGGTGTTTTTGTTTTTTTAAGATCAAAAACGGTATTAAAGAGATTTGGAGTTTGAACATTTGTTTTCCGATCGGAAACTGATTTTTTTTTTGGCTTTGCATTAGTATATTACGCCTTGTTTACCCCCCAGAGGTGTGTGCGAGGTAGGGTGGTAAAAATGTATTTTTTTTCTATTTTAAAAAAAGGCTCAGCGATTAAAAGGTGCTAAATCTCTCGGAAGTAAAGTTTCATATTATTATTTTAAGCCTAAGTGCCCCCGAATTGTGATTGAATTTTTGAAAAAAAGTAGATTTTTGACTTAAAATCATAAAAGCTTGCTCACGTTAAAGGGCAGTGAAAGCTGTGACTGAAGATTCAGTTATTTTATGTCATAAAACAAGAAGAGAAGGGTTCATCAAAACCCAGGTAGAAGGTAGAAAAGCAATGCCTAAATTTGACAGCAAAAGAAAATTTCCGCAAACTAAGTAATGAATACACTGGTCAACAAGGCCCAAACTTTGATTAACGTTTCTTTAATTTTACAATGTGCTGAACTCGAATCCAAAGTCAGAATTTTCTGATTCGCTCTTGTTTTTGAGATACTCCTGTTACAAAATCACAAGAAAAGCGTTTTTCAGTATTTTTGAAGCGATGTTATAAAGTAGGGTAAAATTTCTTACAGCAGAACTGAATAAGTTCAAATCCATTTCAATACGTCTATTCTTGTCCGAGAAATCTAAGTTGAAGTTAATGTATTTCTCATTCTATACTGGTTTTTCGTTGCCGAAACAAAACTATACTTTTCTAAAAGTTTTTGAAGTGCTAAACTCGAATCTGAAGTCAGAATGTTTCTATCAGCACTTATTTTTAATATATTAAACATCACAAAAAAAACAAACCTTTTTCGCATTTTTCTAAGTAATTTTTTGACGTGAGGCGAAAAAGGGGGTTTCTTGTTATTTTCTAACGGGAACCTTCTAAATACTAGGATTCTGAATTCTAAATACTGAAAATTCTGATTCTGAATTCGAGTTCAGCACATCAAAAACATTTAGAAACGTTTATCAAAAACTGGGCAACAATTTTGACCAAATAATATTCATTTTTTTTTTGGTAAAATTAAAACAAACCACAAAAACAAAATGGTGTGAAAAAAGTTAGTTCTCTTAACGGATGTCTTCTGAACTGAAGAAGTGAAGACAGTGGCAAACCACTCGTTTTGAAATGTTTTTTTTTCTTCCTGTAATATTACTATTAATTACATAGTACCAGACAGTACTTTCTGAGAAGTACTAAAAATCCCGCCAAATAGTAGCAAACTAGAGAATCCCGTATGAAAGTGGGTGAGTGATGTTTTTGAAAATCGTAAAACTGAAACACAATATTTTTCGATTTTCGAATGTTTCCTGTTATTTAATTTATATAAAAGCACTCTTCAAATTGCTCTTTAAAGTAGACCAACTAAAAAAATAGTTAATTTTTTGTTTTGGAGAAGAAACTACAAAATTTCGTTGCCACACATGTAACCCAAAGTGATACGGTTGTGACATTTTTGTAATTGATGGCTCATTGCAAAAAACTCTTTTGAGTTAAAGATTTGTCCGAAAAGTTTTAAGATTATTTTACGCAAAACCTACGAGAAAATGAATTCATGCACAAAATAAAATTTATAACTTTTAAGTACCGGGAGCCACGGTTGACCTCTGTTTTTGGAACACCCCTGTTTTTTTTTATATAAGTTGCTAAAAAAAACAATTTTAAGCTGCATGTGAACTCGAAATATTGCAGCTGTATTAATGTCCTCTTCGATTTTTGTTTTTGATCGTTTTTATTAAAATGATCAGGGGCTCAGGGGGCTCAAGGGGGCTCAAGCCACCCCCCCAAGTCTCCAAAATCATGTTAATTTTAAGGTGATTTCATCATAATGCACATGATTAGCTGAAACGTTTTCGTAAATCATTGAGATGTAGATTTAGCTCATATACTCGAGCCCCCCTCCCCCTTCCCTCAAATTTTGTTTGCTGCAAACGCCAATAGTTGCAGCATACATAGATACGAAAATATAAACAAATGGAGTAGATAATTGGCATTGGCAATACTGACTGATTTATAAACAATAATCAAAACAGCTTGCAGTAATTAAGCTATAGCTTGAGCATAGGTTGGTTTAGTCTTGTTCGGTTCGTAAAGATATGCTAAACACACTCGTATCTTCGACATTTAGTATTAGTTTTGGTTATTATTATAAACATTCTTAAATCAAAGTCGTTAATTTAATTTTTTTTTTTTTTTTTTTTAATTCTTATCACTGAAATATTGCAGGATGATTAACATATTTCCCATTAATTTTGCGGCCTTACTCATGGGTTTTTTTTCAATGGCCAGTGCACGTGAGTAAAATAAAAATTAAAAAAAAAATTTTGAGTTTTTTGTCTGCTAGAAAAAAAAAAAAATAATCTTATCGGAACCAAAATAGACTATTGTTTTGGTTTTTGAAGTTATACTTCGTTAGCGGGGTTTTAAAATAAATCCAACCTGTAATAGCGCACCGACATTTTCGGCCTATTTACACTGAAATTTTCAACCCTTTAATACTTACTGCGTTTGTTTTTTTTTTTTATTTTGCACACGCAACAAATAAATATTTATTAAGTTCAAGAAGTCAGCCATTGTTATTGATTAATCTGATTGATTAATTTTCTACACTATAAAAAAAAAATAAACACACTAAAAGATATGTGGTATAGTGTAAAGTTCTGCCAAAACGGGATGTTTTGAAATTCCACCGGGAAGTTAGGGTAAAGTGGGGTAGTATCAAAAAAAAAGTTTTTTTACATCTCGAAAAGTAAAAGGGACAGAATAATGAAATAAATTTTTGTAAAAAGATAAATCATGATTATGAGGATTAAATTTTTTTTTAAATCACATTTCTAGGAGATTTTTTTTACTATCTAGTACGGTACTAAAAATTCCGCCAGAATCCCGCCAGCTCAATTTTGGTTGGCGGGATTTCGTTACGCGGGATTCTATCTGAAACTTGCAGTAAAGGCTGGGTCAGGTATTTGTAAAAAAACGAAAATTAAACTTAAACGCGTGGCAACCCTATGCCTTGATAGGGTAATGCTAGGCTACACATGTGCAAACTGTTTCTTTAAACACTTCCTATATGAATATTAAGGTCTTAACTGTTAACTAATAATTAATAATTAATAAGTATATATTTAATTTATACTACATAAATTTAGTTTTTTTATAAATTTTCACTGACGCAACAAATAATTTACTAAACTAAATTCTTAGTAAATATAGATTATTATGGAACATGCACTTTGCCTAATTCAGAACATGGCATGTGCATACCCTTGGAACAATGTACTTACATTTACAACATATTTCGAAAGACTTCATTATCTAATAATGATAGAATTTTTCTTCGAATGAGCCAATGTGGTTATGTGGATGATACTGTTTTGGTAAGAACCTTACTAATTATATTAATTTTTGTATGAGTGGGTGTATCAGAAATTAAAACTTAAATATCTTGCATTATGCCATTTATCTTCAGGTTTGTTGTTCAGAACGAAAAATCGATGCTCAAAGTTCTCCCGAAATAAGATTACGAGCAGACCTTCCTCAACCTGGCATATGCGGGACTATGAAAATGTCAAAAATCTATGGTGGCCATAGAATGGATATCGATGAATTCCCATGGATGATATTGATTCTGTATAGTGAAAGTAATTTTTTTTTGTTTTTGAAAATAGCTACCACACTTATTTGAGTAAACCTTTGATTTTTGTTTAATTCTTGAAGACGGCAACCCAATCGGACCTCATTGTGGTGGAAGTTTAATCAATGATCGCTATGTTTTGACAGCTGCTCATTGTGTTATCGCTATACCGCCAAATTGGATTCCAAGTCATGTTCGTCTGGGTGAATGGGACACTACAACAGATCCTGATTGTGAAAAAGATATTCGTGGCTTCGAGACCTGTGCTGATCGTCATATTGATGCTAGGGTCGAGAAAATAATTGCTCATGAAGAATATGAACCTTCACATCTAACAAAAAATCATAACAACGATATTGCCTTATTACGTTTATCACAAAAGATAAATTATACCAAATACATTCAACCAATTTGTTTGCCACTTACGGATTATCTCAAGCAATCAGACTTCGCTGGCCAATTTATGGATCTATCCGGTTGGGGACAAACTGAAACAATGAAGCAAAGTAGCCGTAAACTAAAAACCCAAGTTCAAATTGTACCCTTCAATGATTGCCAACAGCTGTATAAGGAACTCAATCTTAATTTAGAAAGCTCACAAATGTGCGCTGGTGGCGAGCTGGGTATTGATTCTTGCAAAGGTGATTCTGGTGGCCCACTTATTGGATTGGATTCATCAAATAAATCTCAAGATTACCATTTTATTGCTGGAGTAATATCGATGGGGCCGGTAAAATGTGGACGAGATGGCTGGCCAGGGGTTTATACAAAAGTCAATGAATATGTTGATTGGATTCAGGAAAATATGGAACCTTAACTCTGAGAACTTCAAATATACTTCACTGAATAATATTTTAGTAAAAAAAAATTTAGTTGTCAGATTTGTTTTTTTTTTTCTTTACTATTTTGGATTTTGAATATGAAAAAATAAATGACTGCAATAAAAGGCACGACTGGGTCGCACGTACTTGCTCTTAAAGTCACAGTTGCTGTGATAACGTATCATTTGCGTAATACTAAACTTATATAATTTTTTTTAAGGTAAAAACCTTTTTTCGAAGCTAAATATAATTTATTTTACTCCTTTCCCTTTATTTCAAGCTTCGACCAACAAATAATAATAAAAAAAAAACAAAATGTAAAACAAAATAATCGCAGCTCGAAAAGAAGAGAAAAAAAAACCTTTCAAGCGAAAAAAAAAACATTTTAACTCAAAGCTATCAGGATTAAAAACAAACAAACAAAATAACCATAAATAGTCCAGATATATAGGTAAGGAACAGGTAGGTTAAAGGTATAATACTATTCTAAGAACGAGAAACCTCAAAAAAAAATTGACTTCCTTTGCGAGCTAATCCTTCCTCCACTCAAGAAAGAAATAATGAAATGAGGAAGGCAGAAGGCTCCTTTAGCTGTCATTCAACATCATCATTATCATCATTGCCATCATCTAGTAGATTCATCCCTACTTCCCATCTAAAATCAAGTGAAATGTAAATGAGTTGCCATTTCGAATGCATTGATGTAGAAAAGCCTATCCGCCACTCTTGTTTCGCCATCATAATTTTATTCTCCATCACCAATTCTAAAGTCATCATTTATCATAAAAGAAACAGAACAGAAACAAGGGGCGATGTCGGTCGACAACGGATAAAGAAGGATATAACAGCCATCCGAGTCCGAGTGAGGTACAAAAAAAAAAAAAATTGCAATCAAAGTCAAAAGGATATTTAATTAAGCGTGGGGAATAATTTCAAAAAAGGGACTTTCCGGTTACATTAATACCCAATTGAACAACCTCCCACCAATCTCTTGTTTTTTTTTTAATTTCTCATCAATTTGTCCATATTATCCCATAGCACACACACACACACACACACACAAACTTGTAGGTACAAATTTGTGCTGAAAAAGAAATTCCATTACTATTGTAATCTCCTTCGAAGGAACTTGAAGACAAAACTAGGTTATAGTTTCGTAAAGGAGATAAGCTGCGAAAATCCTTTAGACACATTGCATTTGAAAAGTTTACCCTTAATACCATTGTCCACTAACCGCAGGACTTAAACTGTTTCAACACTTTTCGGTATATAGTTCCTATACCGACAGAAGAGGACTAGAAATTGACAAAAAAAAAAAAAAGAAACGGTGTTCATCTGACCGTTTTCGTAATGGTTAGTGTCACATAATCTGTACCT
This sequence comes from Meliscaeva auricollis, assembly GCA_948107695.1. Classification (NCBI taxonomy): domain Eukaryota; kingdom Metazoa; phylum Arthropoda; class Insecta; order Diptera; family Syrphidae; genus Meliscaeva; species Meliscaeva auricollis. Next base: position 25,253,015 of record OX403619.1, on the reverse strand, counting down.
ATAGGAATTCCTGTTACATTAAAATCTCTTGTCCCGGTACTGTTTTTTTTTTCTCAAAAAAAAAAGTAGGAAAAATGTTCTATAGTTTGGTGTTCGAAATAATGTAGGTCGTGTACTTAGGTATTCGAGTAGATTGCACCTTTCCTCTTAAGCGTGCGTTAATTCAAAAAAGGTCTGTTCCAGAAGCCAACAGTTGGATGAACAATTGGAAATAAAAGGACAGCAACGACGTGTGCATTGGACATTGCATTTGAACTTTTCCAATTTCCGCTTCCAAGTAAAAAAAAAACTTTTTTTGTTAGAAAAAAAAAAAACATGGAAGTGAAATGGGCTTTAAGTAGGCTTGTAGTGGGTGGGAGGTTTCTTTTTTAATAGAATTGGTAGTGAATAAAATATTTAAAAAAATAAATCATTTAGAAAGGATATTTGTATGATCTTGTGATTACGAAATTCTTGGTGTGTTTTTTTTTTTTTTTTTAAGTTGACCCATTTTGTAACAAGCTAGTAAAAAAACTCGAAGTTGGGTAAATAAGGAAAAAACATGGAATTTTTTAAATTGTTTTAGAAAACCGCATGTTTTTACTTTGTGTACAAAAGTTCTAAATGTCTTCTTACCAAAAAAGTAAACAAATCTAAAATAGGTAAAAATTTGACCAAGATAGATTTTTACTTGCGATATAGGTACCTACTATATATCAAGTTATGCATTCGTACATAAAAAAAAGTTGAGATAACAATCAAACATGACATTACGATGATAGAGAATGAGAAAAAAGTCGGTCCGACAATTCTGTCTGTCTGTCTGAGACCACAGCCTAAACGGATGGGTCGATTTACTTCAAACTTGGTAGATAGCGTTTTTTGGAGACTATCCCCAGACGTTTTTTTTTTTTTTTTTGGACAATCGTGACGAAAGTCCAAAGATTTATTTTTAAATTTATTTTGACCATTTTGAATCTTTTGGCAAAACTGTTTTTTTTAAGACGAGTAAAAAAAAAACTCAAAAAATTCGCCCCTAGATTTTGGCAAGACGAAGCGATTGCAGTAAGTTTTACCAAAATCGGTTCATTATTACAGTCGTGACAAAAGTCCAAAGATTTATTTTTAAGTTTATTTTGACAATTTTGAATCTTTTGGCCAAAACTCTTTTTTTTAAGACGAGTAAAAAAAAACTAAAACAAATCGCCCCTAGATTTTGGCGAGACGAAGCGATTGCCGTAAGTTTTAAGAAAATCGGTTCATTATTACAGTCGTGACGAAAGTTCAAAGATTTATTTTTAAATTTATTTTGACCATTTTGAATCTATTGGCCAATACTGTTTTTTTAAGACGAATAAAAAAAAAACTAAAAAATATCGCCCCTAGAGTTTTTCTAGACAAAGCGATTACAGTTTAGTTTTTAAAAATCGGACAAGTTTTACGGCTTTGGTGGCTGTTCAAACTTCAGCGGACAAATTGTCTGCAAAGTTGAGGATCATCAAAAATAACGGTACCTGTCATTTGCCGGTTTTCGTTTTTCTCAAAAACGGTGCCTATGATTTTGATTACAAAAATCATGGTTATTTCTTTAGGTAAGGTCTATCTTTAAATGAGTACTAACAGTACCTGCCATAGAACCGTTTTTTTTTAAATTCTAATTTCCTCCTTCATGACTCAATCAATTTCAACCATTTTTTTTACATGGATGCTTTCAAGTTGCAGTAATAATATTTAGTTAAGAAAATTTTGAAAATTATTTTTTTGCATTAAAAAAAAAAAAAATTGAAAATATGAGCAAATATGAAAAATCATTTTTTCGAAAACTATTCAACATTTTTTTTTTCAAATTTTAGTTTTTAGATTTCGATAAAAAATATCTTAAAAATTGCGTACCAATTTTTTTTTTTATAAAAGTCCTTGCAAATTTTGTATGGAAAAAATAGTTTTTTTTTAAAAAACGACTCGACAACGATTTTCAAAATTATTTTTCTCTAAAAATGTATCATTGTAGAAGAAATCAAATTGCATACTTTGTTTTGAGGTTAAATTCATTTAAGAAGCTGTTTTAGTCATTTGAAAATCGAATTTTATGCTTTTTTAATTGTTTTTTATTTAAAAAAAAAAAAAAAAAACTTAAATGTGTGTTCCATTAACCTTCAAAACACGAATACATATAAAATTGATCTCTTAAAATAAGTTCATCCATCACAACAAATTCATTTGAATAATTCACTACTTCCGGTCCGCCATTTTAATGTCTTACAACTGAATTCCATCCAAAATTAACATTAATTTGACATTCCAAGCAGAATTTGCTCTAAATTTTCTAAACCATTAGACTAAGACGCAACGCCAATGCCAACAACAACAATAACACGACATTGAAAACCATCTAAAAATAAAAAATAAAAGATTGTTACGAAGTAGCAAGTAGGTAGATACATTATATTGAAATAAAAAATAAGTCTTTTCATGTAAACAATTTTTCAAGATGGTTAGGTTTACCTCCACTCGAAATACCACCAGTACACCACAATTTTGACTCCAAGCGAAGACAAAATACTTCCTGAGTCATATTTTTCACTCATATCTCTCTTTCTCTCATTAAATTTCAAAAAAAATCTAGTTCTAGAAACTCAGGCTATGGATGCAGCATATGCTTACAAAAAAAAAAAAATCCTAACTTCTGTGGGCTTCATGATTAATTACAAGCTTCGTTGATAAATGAACATGAGGTGTTGAACTGGCAGCACAGTGATTCTAGGCTCCAGGCTAATGAATTTAATGTCTTACCAAAGAAACACACCCTCTGACTATACCGACACGACTCCCTTAAAATTCTCCTACACCCTATAAGCATCAGCATAACTACAAAGACGATACTGTCGCTGCTGCTGTGGGAGCAAATGTAAAATGACATGAATTAATATTCAACTGTCCTAAAATAGACGTCAAAAAAAGAACAAAAAAGAAGAAAAAAAAAAAAAACAGGAAAAGTTTCAGTAGGAAGAAGGGCGACAAGTCTATATCCATAATTACCAACATGTCGCACTTGGCTAAAGCGGAGCAGAGAGGAAAATTAGTAGATTACCTTAAGTCAATGAATTTGACATTTAGCCATCGTGACATATTACAATCGTTAGTAGAATTAAAATCTCATGTTTTCCCGCTTGCTGGCTTTCGCTGTTGCTCCCCCTTTAGGGGACAACCAAAATGAACGAACGAATGAACGAACAAACAACCCAGCACTGCGTTGTTGGGTGGCAATGGCAAGGCAATATAGAAAGCAAAAGTTAGGGACTTTTCACTTCTTTGTTTAGATTTGTGTTTGTTTCTTCTTCATCAGTTGTCGCTGTCGTTGCTGTCAAAGGTTAACACGTGTTTGTATATTGCCAACAGGTGTGCTATTTTTAGTCTCATTCGATAAGTGCCTGAAAAAAATAGTAATTTTTATTCCAGTTCGCTTGTCAAAGTGACACAGAGGGCAAGAGAGTACAATAGGCAGAGAAAAAATGGCGTTTGACAGCCGATGTCAAATTTGAATACATTATATGAATTCCCCTTGGAGCCGGAAACGACAATGATAGAATTAGATTCGGCCACCCTTCAATGTAGGTACATAAAGTCGAGACTTTAAAAAAAAAGGAAAGGGATATTTGTCAACTGTTTGTATTCTGTCAGTTTTAGAAGTAATTAGCGAGAGCGCTTTGTATGTATGTACATTATTTTATGAATGAATGGAAAGACCCCTTTTGCTTTTATAAAGGAGGAAATTTTTGTTTAAAGAAAAAGGGGATTTTATTTTGTAAGTTTGATGGTCCCCATAGGAGACTTATCGTGCGAGTTTTTAAATTGTACCTATCCCTTTATCAAGACTGACACCTAGTAATTCATTTAGTTGACAGATGTAATAAGGGTAAATATAAGGGTACCTCCCTAAACAAGGAGTTTCTACTATTATTGAGTACCTACAGGTCCTGTCAAGTCTGTCAAAACTTCTCTCTTGAGAGAGAAAATCAATTCCTATCCTTCAAAAATCAGCCCAAAGAACTCACAGACAGTGAGACCCAAGACTTTTTGCTTTGGTCTGCTTCCAACGAAGAATCTACATCGAAATAAATACTCCTGTCGTCAGCAGATAGTGTTATTCGCCGCACAATAAACATTAATTTTAGATTCTATAAATACTGAATAACTAAAAAGACATACTTTTCCTTTTTTTAATAGAACTTAGATTCCCGATACCGTTAAGCAAAAGTTACATCTTTGATAATTTCTGGATTTTTTTTAATCTGAATGACTTTTATTCAAATAAAAAGTATTTATTTGGTGGATAGTATAATTGGCATACATAATCTACCTAATTTTTATATAAAAGCCTGTTGCACTTTTTCTTCCGTCTAATTATGATGGGGTTAGTGAATTTATATTTTAATAATTAATTATTATATTTTAATCGAACTTTAAAACCGCGGTGGAACTATCCGAGTTCCAATAAGCAAATTAAAGTTTAATAATATAAATGCGCACCGGCGCCACGAGATTAAAAACACGAATGAGACAACGAAAGAGAATACAAAAAAAGTGCAACAAGTAGCTCTTTAACGAAAGCTACCACCACGGCTGCTCAGCTGGGCTGGGTTCGATGGAAGAATTTAGAGTTTTGATAAACTTTATTGATTGTCGAATCGATAAAGTTAATCAAAACAAAATGTTTTATTACAAGTACAGTGGGGTACTTGCAATAAGAATGGGCGCCAGGAATTTTTGTTAGCAAAATTATAATAGTAAAATTCCAAAACTATTCGAAGTTAGATGGGATGAAAATCTTAAAGATAACCAAAAAGATAATAAATAAAACACCAGTTTATTTTTCTGCCCAGAAGGGGTCTTAAATGACTTTTTATTTGGGAAACCGTGGGATTCAGAATCCCTGGATTAAAACCCAAAATTTTTTAAACAAAGAAGTTGGTTACAATTAAATTTATATTTGACTTACGGTGAAACGTTAAGCCGAAAAATTCAAAATTAACAAAGAATACAAAAACCACAATTGAGCCGTTAACGTTAATTGAAAGAATTTAAAATACCGCGTCCCACAGTAAATTGGGATACAACTCGAAATTAAAGAGAACACAAAGAGTTATCGGAATAGTTATATATATATAAACATACAAAAACGTATGTACATATATATATATATAACTTAAATAACGATTTAATTAAACTAAAAAATCACACTACTTATCTATTTATTTCCTGCCTCCAAAATCTCCTCTCGAATTTTTCCTTGAAAACCAACTAATTCGCTCCTCGAATTATTTTCTTTTTTTCCAAAATTTTTTCCTCAAATTACTTAAAGTACCTCTTCCCTGTTCTCGGTTTTTGTCCTCTCCAATTTTCTCGAATCTTTTTTTTTCCAACCTTTTTGCTTTCAAGTCTCTCCGAAGAGTCAACTTCCAGCTTCAACATATCAAACAAATTCTTCCCTCGACCATTCCAATCTCTCACACACACATACAACCAGCCAATCGTTTTCGTGATCATCGGTCACGGCATCACGGCTTCCTGGAAGAATTGTTTCTCCTCAAGAAAGCAACCGTTATTGAATCTCAACGAAACTTTACATTCGCTCTCTCGTTCACTGTTTCAACAAGTTGTTGGAGACCTTCCAAAACTTGCCGAAACCCCTTTCAAACTACCTTCTTCGAGAAAATTAAAAAGGGTTAAAACCGAGAAAAAAACTTCGATGGGCATTCTCCCAGTTATCACTAATTGTTCGCGAATGATTCGAAGAGCGAATAAAATACAGAACTATTCTTTTTCGAGATGAGAAGGAGGAAGGCATATCCCACATAAACACTAACTTTACTATTTTCATTCCGATAAATCTTTTTTTTTTAAACTTAAGTTATAATTAAACGCTTTAAGGGCCCATTTTGCTTACATACAATAAGATGTTAATTAATATTATTTTGCAAAGTTAAATTACGTTATTTTAAGTTAGGATGGTAAGTTATTATTATTTGTTGTGTTGTCCATGTAATAGTTGAAGTAAGAGCTAGTTTGGCTCATTACTTCTTCAGCTCGTCCGCTGGCATTTACTTGTCTAGTACCCGTTATCTTTAGGGACCACCTCCTTTACTCGAAACCTGCTTTTATTGCTTTTGCAAAATGCTGGCTAGGTACACCAATGGTTGATGGTACCAAGGTTGCCCTCAACCGCACCAGTATTTTGCAGCCACAACGGAACATTAAGAAGGAAAGGAAACAACCGAAGGTTGGTTTTTGTTACGGTAAATTTTACCGTAACAAGACGAGGTTCTGAAGTCCGTCAAAAAAAAAAAAATCAACAAAATTACCGTATTTTAAAAAATTGTTTTTATTCCAGGGATAATTGATACCTGATTTTGTATTCTTTTCTCGAAAACTATTATTTTTAAGCTTTAAAATGCCGTTTCAGAGTAATGTTTTTATCAGCAAAACTAAAATATCATAAAAATAAATTTTTTTAAAAACTCGAATGCGGGTAGCGGGGAAGCAACACAATTTAAAATTAAATCCCTATGGGTTTACTTCCTTATAGAGAACATCCTAACAAGGTTTCAGCCAAGTCAAAAATGAGACAGCTTTTTCGATTGGACGTTTTCATATGGAATGACTTTTTTCCGGAAAAGCATTCCACACTACATTCGCTCCTGAAGTTTCATCAAGACATTACCTCTGCCGTTAATAACCGCCAAGTCACCTTTGCATGCTTCCTTGATGTCGTAAAAGCGTTTGACAGCGTATGCATTGAAGCCTTATTTCATAAATTCAACATACTGGGTTTTCCTTCAGTACTAATAAAAATAATATTTTCTTTTTTTTTCTTCCAGTGCAACTGGAAAGCTACAAATCAACAGTGAAGTGAATCAGAGGTGGAGTTGCTCAATGCTCAAGATCGTTTCTCTACAGCATCCCTACCTCCGACCAACATCATCATCGCCAACGACAGCTCATCGAAAAGTTGAGGTACATATTTGGAAACTATTCGAGTTCTACAACAAATGGGGTAACTGAATCAACTCATCCAAATCGGAACTATGGTGCCTAAGGCAAACAGGAGGACGAGGCACAGTCATTCGGCTGGAAACTGTAGAAGCATAACACTCACGCTCCCAGATGGAACTATATAGATTGCCAGCCAAACGCAACGCTAAGTATCTAGGCATCAACTTCAACGAGCTCCTGAGGTTCGCCCAGCACTCAAGGGATGTGCTGAAAAAAGCAAACCTGACATTCCATCGCATGTACCCCTTGATGAGAAGAAGAACCTGATTGAGCCAGCCAACTAAACTCTTAATATAACGGGTGATTTTTTAGCTGGTTTGGTTTTGGCAACACTGGTTTTGACAGCTGACGTGTGTTTAGTACCTTGTGTCACTGTCAAACAGCTTCAGTTTGGTTTGCAATTTAACCATGGATCGTCTTACAAATGAACAGCGCTTGCAAATTATTGAATTTTACTACCAGAATTCGTGCTCGGTTCGAAATGTTCATCGCGCGCTGCTTCCATTTTATGGTCGGCATTCTTGACCTTCTGAGCAGTCTATTCGGAAGATTGTGACCAAATTTCGCACCAAATTTACTTTGTTGGACATTAAACCACCAACACGTTTACGTACTGTGCGTAGTGAAGAAAATATTGCGGCCGTATCAGCTAGTGTGACAGAAGACCGCGAAATGTCGATTCGGCGCCGTTCCCAGCAGTTAGGCCTTTGTTACAGCACTACGTGGAAAATTTTGCGAAAGGATTTGGGCGTAAAGCCTTTTAAGATACAGCTGGTGCAAGAACTAAAGCCAGCCGACCTACCACAACGCCGAATTTTTGGTGAATGGGCTCTTGGAAAGCTGGCCGAGGATCCGCTTTTTTATCGAAAAATTGTGTTCAGCGATGAGGCCCATTTTTGGTTGAATGGGTACGTAAATAAGCAAAATTGCCGCATTTGGAGTGAAGATCAGCCAGAAGCATTGCAACAGCTACCAATGCATGGGCCGGCGGCACTATTGGGCCATATTTCTTCAAAGATGATGCGAATCGCAGCGTTACTGTCAATGGTGAACGCTACCGAGCGATGATAACAAACTTTTTTTTGCCCGAAATGGAAGTTCGTGACTTGCATGATATGTGGTTTCAACAAGACGGTGCGCAATTGCGAGGCGAGTTTAGTTAACAGTTAATTTCACGTTTCGGGCCGGTCAATTGGCCGCCTAGATCGTGCGATTTGACACCATTAGATTATTTTTTGTGGGGGTATGTCAAGGCTAATGTCTATAGGGACAAGTCCGCTTCGATTGACGCACTGGAAGCCAACATCCATGCATCATTCATTCGTGAGATACCGGCCGATATGTGTGAAAGAGTATGCCAAAATTGGACTCAGCGGATGGGCTACCTGAGACGCAGCCGCGGTCAACATTTGCATTAAATTATCTTTAAACATTAAATTGCAAGGTTGAAACTATCGATTCAAATAAATATTTCATTAATTTTTTCGATTTTTTTGTGTGTTTTTTTTTTAAAGTTCTAAACCTCTTAAAAAATCACCCTTTACAAGCAGCTCCTTAGACCAGTCATCACCTACAGCTTTCCAGTATAATACACTATCTCAAAAACAGCCATGAAGGACCTTCAACTGTTTGAAAGGAAAATACTGCACCGGACTTTTCTTCAACCGACAGAGGCAGAAACATTACAGCCACCAACGACTCCACAAAGAACCTAAAATCATCCCACTGGACAAGTTTTTGCTACTATCAGCAAATAAACTTGTCGGAAGTATCACCAACTCATCCCAACCCAACTGATGAGAAGGATAACCACTCAACAAAGACAATCCGAACCAAGGTACCTGTCCGCAATGGAAATTCTAAACGAGGCTTAGCGTTACCACCATCCCAACCATCGCTGAGCAGCACTGCCATTTGACAACCGGTATGGAACACCCCTAGAAGAAGCAAGTCAACCGACTGTAAATATTAAGCTTTCTTTTTTTTTGACATGTAAAATTTGACTAGACTTGCTTTCATGAGACCAAAAACCTTCGACCCAAATATTAAACCTCAGTCAGACAAAAATATTAAAGTTTGCGTTAGTAATCTCATCCTTTTGACATCCGCTTATGATACCTTCAATTCATTTATTTTCCAAATCAAATAACAAAAACCTCTTATAATCCGTCTCAAGAGCTATCATGCCACAATCTCTCTCTCTCTTTGTAATACGGGAACAAAAATAGTACATCGCTCTTTTGTGACTTACGAGTAGTTTAGTCTATTTTGTAGACCGTTTTAGTCCTTTTCCATCAAACTATAATCCCTGCAATTCATATTATGTAATCAAACGATAAATGGAAATGAATTTATAAGAGTAAAGCATAGTGTCATTGGGTTTTGAACAGGATCCAATGTGTCCCAAGTAGGTATCACACACCACCACCGCACCGCACCACACCACCGTCTCAAGTTGCACTTAGCTTGTTAATTAATTTTCTATAGAGACTAGGATATGCCATTAAGATCCCCAGCACTACCGCAAGGTGTGAGGACCATTAAGTCTTTTCTTTATGATAAACCAAAACTTGATATCACTCGATTTATTAATAATTAATCAGAGAATCACTCTGTGCTGTGCAGAGTGCACATCACCAAGCCAAGGTGTATTGTAGATGCTTATGAGCTATTATTATAGCTACACACGAAGCCAAGTCGAGCGAAGTTACAGCTTATTCTTGTTACACATATATGCTGTCAAATTCGTCTTCTTCTTGCATATGCAAATGAGTTTCATCAGACCAAGTCGTAATATTATACGACGAGAAATGCAGATCCTGATGATGATGCCGCCATGGAGTATACAAACGAGTACCTATATATTCCAGCTACTCAGCCATCATTGACAAAGCTTCCTTAAATGAACGTGTAAAATGAGAAACTAACGAACCGCAGCAGCAGCAGCAGCAGCAGCAGCAGCACTGTGCTATGCTAAGCACCTCAATTCGGTCTTTCTCTCTCTCTCTTTGATTTTGAAGCTGCCTTTCAGCAGAAGCACTATTGCATAATATTAAGAATATAGAGAAATGGCGCTGCTGCTAATGTTGTCATTAATTTTCATAACTACTATTTTTCATCGCATATCACCCTGCGGAGCTAAGATTGCAAGCTAGCTTCTATAGAGGGTGGCCCTGTTTTGAGACGATGAAGGTAATTGAAACTGATTTTCTGGCTCATTGCTGGTAATAAAAATCAAATCTACGTTTAAGAAAAATGCATAAATGATAAAGTTTGGTCAAAGTTAGCGATGCAAAAACCATATTTTTTCATTTTTTGGTCAAAGTTAGCGATGCAGGCATCATATTTTCTCAGTTTTACTTTTTGGCTTTCTCCTTCATAAACATTTTTCGACATTCAATTAATTGAACAAATCGGAAAACCAGAAAACCTACGTTTTCCAATTTATTAAAAAAAAAAAAAAATAGTTAATTAAAAAACACCCTGTAATAATACACTATTTCACCGCATAGAGTGTCGCTAGTATGCCATTAACGGTTGTTAGCTTATTCATATTCTAGCATTAGAGATTCTTTGTGTGTGATTCCTTGATGATTTTATCGTAAAGATGGTAAATTTTGAGGAATGAGTTAGGTGGGTTTTGAATTCATCTTGAGGATAATGTGTTCATTTTAGGTTTTTGTTTCGTGTATAGTGTGGCGGCGACACACTAAACACCACGAGGATAGAATAAAAGTGAGTGTTTTTTTTTTTTCAATGGAATATGAGAATGCATGAGTATGGTGATGATGATGATGTTGATGTTTATGAAAAGGCGCCATTAGATTTCTACTTATGAGCAATATTATGTGACATGAATATGAGATATATCTGGATGATGGGGAGGCTCCTTTTGAACAAATTTGAAAATTGACAAATATTTTAATTGGAGCTTAGATAAAGAACCAAAATTATTTTGATATTTCGTCAAAATTGCCACTTGGTACGAAGATAATGTCTTCAATTTAATTATTTCGTTCCCCAAGTTGTTGGAAAAGTTTTTTTCAATCCTTCCATTTTTTTTTAACTAAGTGCCGTGAAGTTCGCAATAAAAATAAAGATCAGTATTTTCCGGAAATCAGTCATGGCGGTCAGCCATCAGACGAATAGGGGGAATAACATGTAGCATACGAAAACATGCACGTGCCCTAACTATTCGGGACTGGTGGAAGTGTGATCAGAACCTTTTTCGGAAACGGACTGATTTCACGACGACAACCCACGCAACGAAAACGGCAAGACGATTTACGAATTTTCTTGTGGAACGTACGATCGCTCTATAGAGTTCAAGCTACTCAGCAGCTAGCCGATGCCCTGTCAAAATATAAAGCTGACATAACAGCGCTTCAAGAAATAAGATGGACAGGGAATGGTGTTTTACAGAAGAAAGAATATGACTTATATTACAGCTGTCATACAAATAGACCACGTGTTGATAGACCGTCGGCACTACTCGAACTTGATGACGGTACGAACGTACCGAGGTGCCAATATCAACTCGGATCACTTTCTTGTTGGTATGGTTTTCCGAGGGCGGATTGCCTTGCGGAGACGTATTGCATCCGCAGATCAGGTTCGAATCAACATGGCTGCCCTACGCAATGAAAACACCAGTAACACCTTTGGTAATGCGTTAGAAAAATGTCCAGAACTTAACATCCCAACATACCATCTGTTTATAGACTTTAAAGCCGCCTATGATAACATAGCGAGGGTAGAACTTTACAAAGCCATGAGAGAATTCGGCATCCCAAATAAATTGACACGACTATGTAGGTTGACCATGACCAACGTAACAAGCCAAGTTAAAATAGCCGGATTGCTATCCAGACCAATCAACATCTTTAATGGACTCCGACAAGGGGATGGTTTGGCCTGCCTCCATTTCAACCTGGCGTTGGAGAAAACAATCCGTGACTCTGGCACGGCAACAAGAGGGACCATCGTCAACAGGTCCAGCCAGATACTGGCTTACGCAGACGACATCGACATCATCGGAAGAACCGAACAAGCTGTACGCGATTCCTTCATCCAGATCGAGCAGGCGGCACAAAATCTGGGGCTGCACATTAGTGAAGGTAAAACAAAGTACATGGTGGCGTCGAATGCGAGAAGAACAATCAAGGCAGCAGAGCACGAATTTGAAGTGGTGCAATCCTTTAAATACCTTGGGTCAACAGTAGCAGCCGATAACAACATAGAAGAAGAAATACCCGGGCGGCTTCTCAAATCCAAAAGAGCCTACTACAGTCTGTCAAAGCTATTCAAATCCAGAAATCTAACCATAACTTCAAAACTGCTGCTGTACAGGACCATGGTCCTGCCATTACTCATGTATGGATCCGAGACTTGGGTGATAAGCAAAAGGCACTGTGACCTCTTAGCCGCGTTCGAGAGAAAAGTCTTACGGAGAATTGTTGGCCCCATATGTGAGGAAGGACGATTCCGGAGACGGTACAATCATGAGTTGTACGCAATCTACCTTGAAGCAGACATAGTGACAAAAATTAAGCTCGGTAGACTCCGGTGGGCAGGGCACCTAGCTCGTATGAGCGAAGAGGAGCCTGCTCGGAAAGTCTTTTGTGGTACATTCTGTGGTAGACGGCAGCGTGATAGACCATGCTTGCGCTGGAGAGATGGCGTAGACCAGGACGCCCGAAGCCTTGGGGTGCGCAACTGGATGGCGTCGGCTCGAGACCGGGATAGGCGGAGAGACTTGTTGAAAGAGGCCAGGACCGGACCCCGGTTGTCGAGCCGATGATGATGATTTTCCGCAAATATTTTTTAAATCAAATTCTTCCAACGATTTATTCAAAATCCAAGTAGGTACTCTCGTTTCGGTTTGTATTCAATTTAAATTTTACAAATGGTGCATAGTGGTATGAATAGTAGCATTTCGTGTCAAAATGAAATAAAACTAAAGCAAAGAGCACTGCTACATGTTACATAAATATCTTACATCAAAAGGAACTTCTCGTATCCTTGAATTAGTATCTAGTTGTGTAAGCCCAAATTCAGTTATAATTGTTAAGTCTAGTGGAAGAATTTCGAAAATATTGTTCTAGGTACCAAAAATCAATCTACAGCAGCTAGCACGTTGCACATTCAAGAATTTTTATTCTTCCTTGAGTACTTTATGCCTCTGGTTATCAACTTCAATATCCATCTTTAAATATTTATGATTTTATGAAGCAACACAATAAAATAAAAACTCAAGCTCATACAAAGTTACTTTCAAAAATCGGAAATTCAACCTCAAAACACGTTCGAAACTACCAAATAAACCCTTAACTTGAAGATGACTTCCCATATATATGGTCAGTGTATAGTTATACTCCAGCCACAGTAATAATTCATTCGCATATTCTATAGTCTCGGAACTCTACAAATATCCATTTTAAATTCAAGCATTCTTGGAAAACCATGTCAAGAATGCATGTTGCTATTGATGGGCTGGGCGGGGCTTTATTCTATTCAAACTTACCCATCATCACTTCTCCGCAGCAACCAACATAGATTTCGGGCATTTCCAATATTCTGATTCCTTTTCCATTTACAAAAACCTTATACCGATAGAAGTACCTACTTCATCAGTATACACTACACATATGTACTTACACATATAAAGCTAAAGGATATACATACGTATACTCTGAGTGCATTGTGATGCACTGAAATTTGAAAATCCAATGTAATCACTTCGTCCATATTCGCAACCACTTTCAAATTCGTATACCTATGCATCACGCATCACACGAACGCACGTTGCATAAAGAGTGTGTGCGTCAGCAGTCAGCATTCAACCACACTTAGAACACTTCACGCTTCCAAAATTTCCTCGGAAGCGCACAAACGTTTGGTAAGCACATTGTCTTGTGCGATTGTAAACCGGATCCATCCATCCGCAGAAACTCTTGAAGCCTCAATGCATTGCCCAGTTCGGCTGGACCCGACACGACCCGGCCAAGCCAGGCCAGTGACCATTTGCACTGCATACATATATACGAGCGGGTTAAGCGTTCCTGGATGTTAGCCATCATCTGAACATGAAATTTCCACAAAATTCCTACCAGCAGTATTTTCGATTTAAGAGCTCTCTCGGGCTTCGATGGACTTTGCTTTGCTTTGCCTCAGCTGAACTGTAACAAACTCAAGAGGATCCACATTCGTCAAGAGGTGGTTGGTCCTCCAGGGGAGTCAGAGATTCGACACACACCCATATGTGCCGAAGGAATGTGAGCGGATGCGTTCGATGTGTAGATTGCGGTTGATTTCATTTCGATAGACAGACTGAACATTGAACATTGAAAACACTTTAAAAAAAAAGAACTTCTAATTTCAGCTCACTCTGAATGATGGTGCATTCCTCCTCCTGTCGCGTTGTTTTGTCGTAATGATTTAGCGAATGAGTGAGCATTGAAGTGCGGCAAAGGGATAACCGTGTCCTGCCATCCACATCATCATCGCATATATATTGGTGGAATGGCGAACATACTTGAAAATTCAATCAAACCAAATCACATACGTAATTAAATTAATTAAATGTGTGAGTTAGGACGTGGCTATGATGGGCCACTTTGATATCCTGCAAACATTATATAATGGCGAGTTGCTTTTGTATGGCGATGGATGGCGTTTGTGACGGACGGATGATGGTGTTAATATGGGGAAGAGGTGAAATTTGTCAGTGACGCGCTGCCACTCCAGAGAGAGAGAGAGAGAGCGAGCACTTCACATCAGGATGTATCGAATAGATCACACAAATAAAAAAAAAAAAGGATACAACATTTCACCCTTATGCTAATTTTGGGGTTAATCGTCCCATGGAAGGTCCTTTCATCTAATCACTCAAACGTATGCAATTTTTCAGGACATTAAACAGTCTCTTATAACCACTAGTGCAAAGAGAAGCAAAAAAAAGGATACCTACTATACACTATGCAATATGCAATTACAAGGACCTTTACCATACCATAAAAGAGGGTTGTGTCTTTGTCACCACTCTTGTCAGTTGCTATAAAGTTTATTCTTTCTATTTATTTTTTTTTTTTTGCATAGTTTTTTTTTTTTTTGAAAGGATGAAACACCAGAAACAGAAAATACAGTTACAGATGGAAGATCGTAAGCAATAGCACCAGCACCAGATAGACGGTCTTCATTGAGGGACAGACGGACGCACATATGCGGCAAGGGCGAGCTAATTAATTAATTGAACGGCTGACCAGTAACTAATTTATGGTCAAAGGACGAGTCATTTCGTTTCATTTTGCTTCTTTTTTTTTTTTATGCTCTGTGATTCGTCATATGGACAGAGTGGATATAGAAGGACACTTATTGTGCGACGTCAGGCCATGGACGAGAAGAAATTCGGCGTTCTTGTCCGATTCCGGGTTCGGGTCCAAGTCTGATGCCACGTTTACTTGGTTAAATCAAATTGGGTTCAGTGTTGTGATACGAGGCGGAAATTGTGATGGACCGAAAGGAATTAATTTCGTTTATGGATTTCGGGGGACCGTTGACGACAACGATGCGACGCACGGCGGCATTTCTAAACCATTGAGCATTATGATATATACACGCACAGAACAAATATAGGTATGTGTGCTTGGATGATCCTAATCGAGGCTATATTATAGTTTTCTTAAGGCATTTAGATTATGGCTTGTGTATCTACATATACACTGGTGATTTGGCCAAAGCTCGAGAGATTTGTTGTTAAGTGACGCGGAATGCATCACAGTGATGATGCCAATATATTAAATGCATTCACCGTGAAATATAAGAAAATATCAAACAGATACAAATCATATCCTAATACATTATTATGATGGAGATAATTGGATTAATTAATGTTATGAAACCGCTTACTGGAAGAGTCACTAAAATGGATATGGCTAATATAGCTTTTAGCCTTAGGGTAATAAAATCATTAATCAAAGAGCATATATAGTTGAGGAATTTTGGGCATCTGGCAAATCAAAGGAATATGTTCATTTTAACAATTATATTGACTGCGTTTTTTTTTTATTTTAATCGAATAATTTGTGAGTGAGTTTTTCTCAATTTTATGCGGAAAAAAAGGAATGATTAAGAAAAGAGTAATAAGAAGTTTCCTTTTTTTTTTGAGTTATTAATAATGTTACTTAAAATAATGTCAAAACTACCACAGAACAGTAAAAATTACCGTTATATTATGAAGCTATCTATATTTGGAAAATTGTTTGAAAACTAGCCGATCAAAATAAAAGAAATTAAAGGGAACAAACCTGGTATCCATAAAGGAGTTAGCAATTTTAAATTAACAGGCATGATTGTAAAGTTAATCGTATTGTTCTATCGATTTGATTTAATTTTTATTAATCTCAAATAGGTCTTAAGTTTCCAAAGTAAAAAAAAAATCTCCATAGACCCAAATGAAAAAAACAAAAATCAAATAAATTCTC
This sequence comes from Meliscaeva auricollis, assembly GCA_948107695.1. Classification (NCBI taxonomy): domain Eukaryota; kingdom Metazoa; phylum Arthropoda; class Insecta; order Diptera; family Syrphidae; genus Meliscaeva; species Meliscaeva auricollis. Next base: position 25,236,501 of record OX403619.1, on the reverse strand, counting down.
TAACTGCACAACTATTCAATAAAATTGTTCTTAAAATTCGTACAACAGTATTGAAAAACATAGATTGTTAACCAAATAAAAACAATTATACGATATAAGAAGACAAATCAGATTTAATTACTTTTAGATTTATTTCTACACTCACCGTGTTTTAAATATAGCCACTGCAAAAAATAAAGTGACAATTTAGCCGCTCGACCTAGGAACTTTCAAAAACTGAAAACGCCATTTGATAGATAATCGTTTGTACAATTGGGTTCCAAAATATTTTCATTTCTTCATCTCCCAGTAAATTTTTACACAAACATTTTCTCAAAAAAAAATTGAAAAATCTCCCATCGTTTGCACATTTTCTATATGTACTAATTTTTGTATTTTCATTTCTATTATATTTTTAATTAATTTTTCAAAACTTATGCACTGCATAAAGCATGCAGGTGGCAGTCCGACCTTAGAAATTCTTTGGAAATTCCAAAAACTGAACACGCAATAAGGAGAACATTTTTAGATGTGACAGTGTTTGATAGTGTTTTTTTATATTAATTGAGAGGGCATTGTTTCTAAAGTATAAGGACGCGACAAATTTATTTTAAAACAAATTTGTTTATAAAAATTTCAAATTTATAGCAAAAAAATTTCATATGGTAGTGCTAGGTTTCTAAAATTAACCTATATGGGTGTTTTTTTTCTAAAATAAAGGAGAAACAATTTTTTTATAGCATAGCGTGCGATAAATTATCTATTATTGCTAAATTTATAGGAAATTGTTAATTTGGTAGTGTACAAATTTAGATTATTCAGTTTAGGGGGCGTATTTCCCAAAATATGGGCAGGACACAATTTTTGATTTCGCCATCTATCTAATCACGACAGTTTTAACAGTTTTCGAGGGGTGGTAATGCTAATAAATATTAGCAAACACACATGTGTCAAGTTAGCACTACCAGGGGTTAGTTTTAAAAAAATGAGGCTCGAAATTTTTTTTTACGACAAATTTACGACAAATTCACGACAATTAATTGCATCTACTTACTTTTTTTTAAATTTGAAAGTGATAGTGCTAACTTGACAGACATGTTCAATTCTCCAAAAGAGCATTCAAATTGTATTTTGTTTTATAAATTTATCTGTAGTACACTTTTCTTGATGGGGGCTGAAAGAAAAAACTAAATGAATTTGTCACGACATATTTTTAGTGACTCATTCATAATAATCGCACATTTTATACTATTATAGATCGAAAAAAAAACTTGACTGCTCAAAAGATTGCCAATACTTTGAAATACTTTGAATACTTTTAATTCGATCTGAAAGTTAGGGTAAAGTGGGGAAATGTTAAAAATAAAGTGCATCTTGAAAAGTAAGAGCGTTAGAATAATAAAATAAATTTGTAAACCTAGATAAACTGATCAAAATGATGAAAATTTTTGTATGGAAACAAAATTCTAAATAATCACGTTTTCGAGATATAATCATTTTTTTTTGTAAAATGACATTTTTCCAAAGACTTTTCGGTTCCGATTCATATACAAATCTGTCACTTTATTTGTAGTTGCAGGTTTTTTATAATTCAGGAAGATTATATTAGATAAAACGTTAGAGGCTAGACTAATAGCTGTACATAATAATATTGGCAAGCAGTGTTTTCGAGGTACCTACAAACAATTAAATCACAATATAGCTACCACAGACCAATAGCAATTAAAATTTATTGAAGGTACAAATTAATTCTATTAATAAAATCATATTTTTCATAATATTGAGAAAAAAAATTAAATTTAATGGTAAAAAAACATTTTTTCCCTTATTTTCTTATAAAGATGTACCTAATTTTTTAGTTTAATTACACTCAAACGATGTTGATTTATTTCTATGTGGCTGTTAAACTTCGTTTTAACAAGTGTCCCATGACACTCATTTCTTTTTTTTTGTTAATTTAATCAATATACCTTGTATGACAATGTTTTAGTGGATAAATACATTATGAAAAAAGCTAAAAAAGAATTCAAAATTATTAAATTTCTCAGTAAATTTTGTACTTTTCATGCATTCATTAATCAAATGTTTTCAGTAAATGATTCCTGTTTCAATGTTTTGTAAATCATTTTTCTTATTCTTATTATAGTCCTATATTTTATCTAAAGGAATCTATCTGTCTTTCTAAAATCTAAAAAATTGCATTAATGTATTTAAAAATATTTATTGGCTATCAAGACTTCTTTTATTAATAATGTTGTAGTATATTGTTTTATGTAATATAAACTAATTTCAAACCATTTTGTAAAAAGAAAAAAAAAAGAAAAATTTGTCTTCCATTACATTTTGCTCTTTTTTTTGTATCCAAGTGTATAAAAATACACATTGCATTGTAGACTGCTAAATTTGGACTCCTTAATCCCTTAAATCGTACACATAGAAAAAAAGTTATAATTTAGTTTTCAGCGAACCACCAGGATGCATTTGCCAGCCAACGGTATCGTTCGGCACTGGTGGCTGGTCGAGTTCCGACGACAAAAACAGATATTCTTGCTAGATTTTGATGAAACTCAATTCAACACTGTGAACATTCTATAAAATGCATACCGTTAAGCGTGATATATCAAATTAAAGGTAATTTGGTTGTGATGCACAACAAAGTTGAATCCAATATTCTGCGGTTTTGATAAAAAATTATGACGCATTGTGTATAAAAAAAAACTCTTTTTAACGTTATCTCCACTAACGGACTTCAGAAAATTCTGTGAGTGTAAAATTCTCGACTGTGTTAATTTCAAGTTTCAAAATGAAAAAAAATGAAAAAAATGGAAAGCTTATAATAAAAAAAACCGTTGGAAACGGTGAAAAAAACTTTGTTTTTACCATTACTTATAGGCATTTTTTTTTTGTTTAAGAACGTATGTATTTTTCAAAGCTCAAAAAATCCTGTATGGAGGATATAAAAAAAAATCCGTAGGTATTAGATGCCTAATTTTTTTTTTAATGTCTATCAATATGTATAATTTATTTTTCCTTAAAAAAAAATACTCTACGCAGGCCAGTATCGTTTTCAAAGGTCTGTTAAAAAATTTGATTTTACAAAACAATGCATGTCTCAAAAACGTGATTTTTGTTTGATTTTTTTTTTTTTGTTTTGGAATAAATTTTCATCTTTTTGATGCACTATTTACTCAAATTTATTTTCATTATTTTTTCCCTTATACTTTTCAAATTAAACAAAAACTTTTTTTTTTACATTACCCCACTTTAGCCTAACTTCTAGGTGGTATTTAAAAAATTCATTTTTGGTCGGAACCTTGCACTATGCCACCTATCTTTTGGTGCAATTAGTTTTTTTTCTATCACTTATAGTGTAGAAAATGAATCAGTCAGATTATAAATAACAATGGCTGACTTCTGTAATTTAATAAATTTATTGTGAGCACAAAATAAAAAAAAAAAGAAAACAATATAAAATGTAGGTGTGTTGTTACTGTTTACCTACTTGTCTGAAAAATAATCAAAAATAATGGGTTGAAAATGTCTATTTCTTATTACTGTTTGTATATTTTAAGAAACACCGGTAAGGAAGTATAACTTTAAAAATTTGTACTTATTTTACTGCATCGATTTTTTTTTCGAAATAAAAATTATTCTGAAAATATTCGCATTAGACTTGGATGTTTGCAATCGATTTTCAAAATAAATTTGTACTTATTTTGCATATATGGACAACAAGTTTATTAATTTATTCGTTTATATTGATCTGCCTAAAGAATTGACTTCTGGCATCGATAAATAACAATAAAATTTAAATTTGAATATTTCAATCCTCAATATAAGTAGTAAGTACTTGCCCAACGCATATGTATGCAAGTTAAGTATAACAAACAATTTCTTGTTTCCGAAATAATAATAAATTCTCTAAAACTAAATTATGAACTCGTACATTTATATTATCTGTGTACGAGAGGAACATCATCACCCTTTCTTCGATAAAATATTCTTCTTCTACTTCATCGTCATCACCCAGTCAACAGCCAACAGCCAAGAGCACAGCATAATGCTATAGTTTACTATTTTACTGCATGAATATTGCATATTTCTCTCAATTTGGAATCATCTTCGTTTTCTTGCAAAACTTGCTAATGTAGATAGTTGGTATTTGTAAATTCGACATTCTGACTTATTAAGAAGGTCCTTCTGGTCCTCCTTCGACACAAAGTCAGTAAATGTGTATGCATATGAAGTCGAAGTCATTGTTACCAATGTAGGTACTGGTAATTTGAATATACCTCTACAAACAGATAGATTATTCTCCAGACAAAACATATCCCTTTTAGCAAAAGGACACACACCACCCGCCACACACACATACCTAAATATATGTAGTATATTCAAATGCACACACAAATGCTGGGCAGCAGCCATAATAAATCTATTTAGTTTGTTAAATGCTAACATGGTGACTTGTAAATTAAGGTTTTGCATTTCGGATTAATAACGATTTATGTCCCGGCTAAGACTTAATTATACCCCACAACAAGTACTATAAGCCGAGCTAAGCAGGGGGCGGCCGGCATTGAAGCCACAAATGCAAAACCAGCAGCCAACATGCATAACATCCTGTCAAATAGTGTTCAATTATTTATTACACGAGTGTGGACATGGTAGGCATTAATATTGTACACGACGCGACGGTGACGGCAGCGGCAGTAGCAGCAGCAGCAGCAGGATAATTGCAGTGTATCCAATTGAGTTTGACATTATATGAGACTCAGAAGGAGTTATGGTTCCTTTTTTTTCCACTTTTATGCGCCAGGCAAATTTGTCTCATGGCCCATCAGGATCAGTCGCAGTTCTAATATGCTTTTACCTCTCGCTCACCTTGAAGATAATTTTGTTTATTTTTTCATGAATCTCAGCAGATTCATGTAATAACCATATCCTAGCGGTTAATTTGGTGTAAGGATATAATCTGCAAGGACGAATACCTTTGTGTACTGCAAAGCATAATATCTACACCTACCATCGAATGTAGCAGAATAACAAAGATAAAACTGAATTATTATTATCCTCCAAGGTGTGTCTTCGTTGCTTCTCGCTGCTTCTGGATCCTTGTTTGGTTTTTACGAGAAATAACACGAGAATTCAACAAATTAAATGTGGGCTTTTCTTTAATAAAGTTCATGGCTTTTTGTGGAGGACTAAAGGATGAGCAGAACTGATGCAGTATAATTCTATTTTTTTTTTCTTTATAGTCAAATTTGCTATGGCACAGGACTCTGTGCTCACTCTTAAACGAGAGAGTGGATTAATTTTAATATTTAATAAATAAGAAGCGAAATTTTGACGTGGTTCCTATTGCAGGCAGACTGATTTGTAAATGTCCTGGATTTTATTTTATTATTTCATTTAAATTTGTATTTGGTTTTTTTTTTTTTTTAGTGGACTAGGTGTTGTGTTTTTAATGTCAACTCTATAGATTTAATGTTATTTTGTGACTTCCTCTCTGGTTTTCATGATTATGAAAGAATGGAATAAACTTTATGAGGCAATTTAGTTTAAATGAGGAAAAATCTCAATTTATAACACTCACACTGTTACAGCTCGGATACGACATGGAGTGAATATAATGTTTTAATTATAGGATTTAGGAAGTAATTTGCATTTTTGAATATGTTGGGTAATTTTTTTTTTTTTTAATTTTTACTTTTATGAGAGTCATGAGAATTATATATTTTATTTAGAAAATGAAATTTGTTTAAATTTCTTTTATTACATTGAAGGTAACAGAGTGTTGAAAACTTACTTATAACGGGTGATTTTTTAGCTGGTTTGGTTTTGGCAACACTGGTTTTGACAGCTGACGTGTGTTTAGTACCTTGTGTCACTGTCAAACAGCTTCAGTTTGGTTTGCAATTTAACCATGGATCGTCTTACAAATGAACAGCGCTTGCAAATTATTGAATTTTACTATCAAAATTCGTGCTCGGTTCGAAATGTTCATCGCGCGCTGCTTCCATTTTATGGTCGGCATTCTCGACCTTCTGAGCAGTCTATTCGGAAGATTGTGACCAAATTTCGCACCAAATTTACTTTGTTGGACATTAAACCACCAACACGTTTACGTACTGTGCGTAGTGAAGAAAATATTGCGGCCGTATCAGCTAGTGTGACAGAAGACCGCCAAATGTCGATTCGGCGCCGTTCCCAGCAGTTAGGCCTTTGTTACAGCACTACGTGGAAAATTTTGCGGAAGGATTTGGGCGTAAAGCCTTTTAAGATACAGCTGGTGCAAGAACTAAAGCCAGCCGACCTACCACAACGCCGAATTTTTGGTGAATGGGCTCTTGAAAAGCTGGCCGAGGATCCGCTTTTTTATCGAAAAATTGTGTTCAGCGATGAGGCTCATTTTTGGTTGAATGGGTACGTAAATAAGCAAAATTGCCGCATTTGGAGTGAAGATCTGCCAGAAGCATTTCAACAGCTACCAATGCATCCCGAAAAAGCCACTGTTTGGTGCGGTTTATGGGCCGGCGGCATTATTGGGCCATATTTCATCAAAGATGATGCGAATCGCAGCGTTAATGTCAATGGTGAACGCTACCGAGCGATGATAACAAACTTTTTTTTTGCCCGAAATGGAAGTTCTTGACTTGCATGATATGTGGTTTCAACAAGACGGTGCCACATGCCACACAGCACGCGAAACAATGGCGCAATTGCGAGGCGAGTTTGGTGAACAGTTAATTTCACGTTTCGGGCCGGTCAATTGGCCGCCTAGATCGTGCGATTTGACACAAGTTCTAAACCTCTTAAAAAATCACCCTTTACTTACTTACTCAAGGTGGCGATTACAATCCAGGATGTATAAGCGGCCTCAACCAATATGCCTCTCCAGCCAGCTCTGTCCTAGCTAGCCGTTTCCAGTTACGCACGCCAAGTTGGTTGAGATTGTGCTGCACTTGTGTGCGCCACTTGTTACGCTGCTTCCCTCTGCTGCGTACACCATCAGGGTTGGATTCAAAGACTCGTCGGGCTGGTGCTTTGATGTCCATACGCTCTGCGTGTCCCAGCCATCTTCAGCTTCTTAACCAGGTCAACGTCGCTGTACAGCCCGTAAAGCTCGTCGTTGAATCTTTTTCTCCATAGTCCTTCGATACACACAGGACCAAAAATCAGTCGAAAAATCTTTCTCTCAAAGCAACCAAGCAAATTTTCATCTTCCCCATACAGCAGAACCGGGATGATTAAGTTCTTGTATAGCGTTTCCTTGGTTCTATGAGAAAGCCCTAACTACTTAAATGCCTACTCAGCCCGAAGAAACAGCGATTGGCAAGAGTAATTCTCCGTTTGATCTCTTCACTGATGTCGTTGTTTGAGTTTATAGTGGATCCCAGGTAGACTGCTTGACTGCTTCGAAGTTATAACTATCCATTGTGATGTTTTGGCTGAGTCGCCGATGTTGAGATTCCCTTCTCGTTGCTAGCATATACTTCGTTTTGTCTTCATTAACAGTTAATCCCATTTTTGCCGCCTCCAATTCAATACTGGCGCATGCACCAACCACAGTTCGCTTTGTTCTGCCGATTATATCCATGTCATCTGCATAAGCAAGTATGTAGTTGAACGGACTTTTGAAAAATTGTACCAGACTTGTGATCTGCGTACAACTGCTTCAAGAACGACGTGAAATAGGTTGCATGATAATAAGTCTTAGATCTTGCTCAACATCAAACGGTTCAGAGGTGTTCTTGTCTATTTTGACGGAGAAGCAAGATTTCTCCATTGTCATCCTGCACTAGCGGACGAGTTGGGCAGGGATGCCGAGATATGACATGGCTCTGTATAACTCGTCTCTATTCACGCTATCATACGCGACTTTAAAATCGATGAAGAGGTGGTGTGTGTCGATCTGGAATTCCCGGGTTTTTTCCAAAATTTGTCGGAGTGTGAACATTTGATCGACTGTTGACTTGCCTGTCTTAAAAGCACACTGATAGGATCCAATCAGATCGTTGATAAGAGGTTTTAGGCGATCGACGACAGGATTTTGTTTGCGACGTTTAGGAGGCTAATTCCTCTGTAGTTGGTACATGTCAGAGGGTCTTTTTTTTGGGGTATGGGGCACACTAAGCCAAGGTTCCATTCATCGGGCATACTTTCATCCAACCAGATTTTACAGATGAGTTAGTGCATACTCCCTACTAACCCAGCTCCTGCTGCTTTGAACAATTCGGCTGGTAAGCCATCAGCACCAGCAGCCTTATAAAACTTGAGCTTGACAATCGCTAAGCGTAATTCATCTAGGTCAGGTGGACGGAATTGTTGGCTATCGTCGTCCAAATTAACTGGCTATCTTCGCCGTTCAGAAGTCTAGAAAAATGTTCCTTCCAGATCCTCAGCACTGACTGTGTGTCAACTAACATATTCCCCCTCTCATCTCAGCAGGCTTCTGTTCTGGCCTTGTAACCTTGGGTAGATCTTCTTACCCTTTGGTAGAATTTTCGAACATTTCCTCTGCCGGTACAATCCGAAATAGACTCGACCACTCACTTCTCTGAGAAGTCGGCGGCGGCGTTCCTATCTTCTTTTTTGTCCGTAGAGCTCTCGGGCTGCTATCTCAGCGGCTCTGGTTCTTGTTTGCAGCATTGCCTGATAGGCCTCGTTCTTAGCTGCATGCGCCAGCCGGCATTCTTCGTCAAACCAGGAGTTTCGTTGTGGTCGTCTTGTGAAACCCAGCCCATCAGTGACCGCACTACTGATGGCTTGTTGACAATGTCTCCACTGGTCGTCTATGCTTGCTGCTGATGGCTGGCTGGTCAAGAGATTAAGAGAAACGCGGTCAGCAAAAGCATCCTTACTCGAGACACAATACGAAGTAGTGGTTTGAGTCAACGTTTGCTCCTCGGAACGTTCGGACATCTCTAAGATACTGGAAGCATGCCTGGCGTCAATCGCGATATGATCAATTTACATACTTGCCCCCTTTTTCCTTTTCTTTTTATCCAATTATCTATAATTACATTCATAAGTCGAATATAATATGAAAACATCAAAAATTACATAATAAATTACCCATAAATTGCTATGAATTTATTTTAGATATAAAACTAACGGAATACCTACTGCTTTCTCATAAAATACAAAAAAAAAAAACACCAAGCATAATCGAATCGACAGTAAGGATTCCAATAAGATTTCTATAACAACTTTTCTTAAGGATTTAACTTGCATATCAAAAAAAAAAAAACCCTAATTCATTGCAGTTGGCACTGCGTGTGGCAGGCACAATGTCTTAAACGCATGAACAAATTCTATAATACCTCGGGGGGGGGATTGAAATTTTGATTAAGCTCATCACCCTTCGGGCAGTATTCTTTCGTATCCATTTCCTTATCGGTTACGTTGCAAGAAGTGTAGTATAAAAAAAAAACATCACATTCGAGCAAAGACTTTTCGAAAAGCGGTAAATATTTTCTTTTTACTTAAATTATACCCTCAGGGCTGACGAATGCGGCTTAAAGAACATTTTCTTCTGTCGAAATTCCCTTGGCGAAGGGGATAAAAACACAGCCAACCTCCCCAAAGCCTTATTCAACTACAACAACTAATATAACTGGCGTCAGTCGCCTGCATGTGCCGTCCGTCTTATCGAAAACAATATACATACACATACACACATATAAGCTCCCACAGTATGTTCCGACTTTGATATTAAATTTGAAACCAAACACCAAATGGGCCGACAGGATTGCATACACAAAGATACACAATTTGCAAAGAGTGTTAAGGAAAGAAAAACTTTTATTGCGTTTAATGAAATCGCACCCTCAAACCCGGCAAGACACTAAAACTTCCCCCCCCCCCCAAAACTTTGACACTCTTTGTATCGTTTTCTACTTGACCATTATATGAGATATCCTTTTTCGTTGTTGTTGTTGTTGCTTTCTCCTTGGACCGACCATCTTGTAAGTGATATAGAAGAGGGTGGGCCTGTTAATTGGAGCAACTTCTGGTGTTGGCTTCTCACTCACTTTGTGACAGCTCCTTGAGCAGATAATCCCCATCCATGATCCTGAATTGAAGTTTTTGTAATTGTCCTTGCACGCAACTTCGATTGACGTTAATGGCTGGCAGATTAGATGACGTAGCTAACAGTAGCAAAGACGGATGTGTGGTGCGGCCTTGTGTCTTATATCATAAATACACTCTTATACTTAGTTCATAGCAGCAGCAGCAGCAGCCAGCGCTATAGCACACAATTAAAACCCGGTTCAACCCAATTATTTCAAAGAGAATTAGGAATTTTATCGAAAGACATTGATCATGATTGACTTTGGAAGCAAGATTTTCGGGTGATTATTTTGTATTGTTTTACCTCCTTCATACGAAACTGACTATAATACGGCTCCAGAGTGATATGATGACGATGATGTTATGTAGTTTCCTTAGAGACAAATCTAAGAGGATTCTGGTGTTTAAGACCAAGACAAAAGGAACTCTCATTTCTCTTCAATTTGATCTGTTATATAATTTTAATGCTAAATTTAATATTGACTTCAAGCAATATTCCATCTGAACTTTTGGACAAATAAATTATTTCGGAAATGAATTTAGAAAAGGAAATTGGTCAACAGAAATTTGTCAAGTCATCATTATGCAACTCAATGAACATACCTACTACATACAATCTATATGGCTGCATTAGGAAGATTGAAATTGTCCTTTTGAATTTTAAATGCAATTTCCATTAGTATAGGTTTATTTATATAAAGTTTAGAATATTCTCAGAGTTTGACAAATTTCTATAATTTAATTTTACTTAGTTGTACTTTTGCTTTAATGACGTTAGGGTAAGTTAAATGTACTAAGCAAATGCATACCACTATATCCTTTGAAAACTTGGAAATGCTTAATTTGGTAAACCGACATGCAGTTACATACTTATTAGGACAATAAGAAACAACTGTAAGTTGCTGTTTTTTCACAAAGTGTAGAAAGCTGTTTGATACACTTCACGATTGAGAATATCTGTGGTTTTAAATATCAGAAAAATAACCTCTTACTATAAAAACAAATAAATGTGGATTCAAGGACCAAAATCATTGAAGTGGATACTTTTTTTCCCAATCAAAACTTCATTAAATTTAATTTAACTTCTTATTCACGGACTTAAAATTAATTTTATTTAATGATTTGACTTTGTTTGAATTATTCCGAAAACGCTTTTATAACTCAAATACTGAAAATCAAGTGGCCAACAAATACACTAGAAGCGGTTTAATTAAGGTAGTTGTATTCTTCACACTACTTGTACATAATTTACTCCAAGAATTCTAACTTGTCTTATTAAATCAAATTCACGACTGGGTCACTCGTACTTGCAGCAGGATGTACTTGCACTCAAACAAATAATATATTTGTTTTCGTTTGCAGCTAATGAATATCCCTTCAATTAAATAAAAATCATTTGCTGCAAAGTAAATACAATTTCCGCAAAAGTTGTAATTCTATTACCGCAAACATAATCTAAAACAACCCATTCGTTTGGAGCTCATTTTTATGAGTTGATTGCGGCAAATGAAAATGCTTCTCACATCTTAACGCCTTTTTGTTTATTAATAAATTCTATTGTTTGCAGCAAACGAATGAATAGTTTGCGAAGAACCTCTCCAGCAGTAGTAGTTTGGTCAGAGAACTTCACTTTTGATGAAAATATACAATTCATTTACAGTAAATGACTGTAGGAAACAAATTTTCTTAATAATTGACTCTATGTTTGTGGTGTTCATAATGTATGTATTCTATGCTACACAAAAGTTATCTAGTTCGTGGCGCAATAGCAACAGCCTTTGTTCGAAATCGAGATGTCACAGGTTCGATCACTGGTGTGATCGCTGAACTTTTGTTTTTAATTATTCGTTCGCATAAATTGTTTCATTGAGACAAATTTAAAAGTTTGCTGCAAACAAAGTTGAAGTCGAAATATTTCGTAAGCGAGGGGTCGCCGGTTGAAATCACAGGTGGTACGCGCTAAAGTTTTTTTTTTTTATCGTTCGCAGAAAGTGTTTAACAAAAACGAATTTTACCAATTTGCTGCAAACGAAACCGAAAAATTTTCCAGCAAACGAAAAAGTCGTTTGGGCAATTTTTACTTGCGATATTAGTACTATAGGGCAAGTTTAGGATTCGTAAAAAAAGCGAACTCGTGATTACAATCAGACATGCCATTACGATGATAGAGAATGCCAAAAAAAATGGGTCCTGCAATTCTGTCTGTCAGTCTGTCTGTCTGTCTGTGTATACCTCTAGCTACAGCCTAAACCGTTGAACCGATTTTCTTGGTTAAGGGTGTTTGGTGATTCCCGAGAGGGGAAATTGATTTTTTTTTTTTATGACCAAAACTAACGATATCTGTTATATAACCTTTAAGGAAAAGTCAAATATTTTTAGAAACGGCTCTAACAATTTTGATTAAAATTTTTGGATCGGCTTTTGTTAGTAGGGTCATACTTTTGAAATGAATGCAATGTTTATAAAAATTCTACTAACCGTACCTCCCATAGAACCGTTTTTTTTTTCATTTTTGACTTTCTCTTAAACGTCTCAACCAATTTTGATGATTTTTTTTTAATACGGAAGCTCCTTATTATTTCTTATCAAAATTTTCAAAAACCGTGATTTTTAGATTTTTTAAAAAACCTTTAAGTCTTATCTTCAAAATAGCATACCAAATTTATTTTTAAACAAGGTTTGAGAATTTCTTTACATAAAAAATTAATTTTATTAAAAACGGTTCAACAATTTTCAATTTTTTTTTTTTTAATTTATCTTTCTTTTCTCTTTTTTAATGAATTTAATTTTTTTGTATTTCTTATAAGATTATTTATTTTTAAAAACTTTATATAAGAAGCTTTAACGTGCACAGCAACTTTGACCTTAGAGCAAGTCCGTGCGACCCAGTCGTGCATTTTATTTCTTTGCTGCAATAGATTTGTTCGCTAAGTGTGTGTAATGTTTTAAAAAATAAATAATTTTATAAGAAATGATATGGAAACATAAAATTCTTTAGTAATAACCGCAACTATTTTTTAAATGGTTTTGATTAAATAAATTTTTAAAATCGTGAGATTTCATTTTTCATAAAAAAAAATTTGAAATCTTGTTAAAAAAAAAAAAAAATCGTAAACCATTTTAAGAAGATGGTAGTAAAAACAAAATTTCGAGAAAAAAAATTAAACGTTTTTTTTTTAAGTAGAAACATTTTTTTCAAAATTTGGTTATTGAATAATATTTATTAAAATCTACTAAGAACTTTTTGTGGAAGAAATTTCGTCGAAATCTGTTAAGTCGGTTATGAGAAAATCAGAAAAAGAAAAACCGTTTCTATGAGAGGTGCCGTTATTAATTTTTTTTATGTCTGTCAAGTTAGCACAACCACTTTCAAACTTCAAAAAAAGTAATGATGCAATAAACCGTTGTGAATTTTGTCGTAAATTTGTCGTGAAAAAAAAATTGTCGCGCCTCGTTTTTTAAAACTAACCCCTGGGAGTGTTAACTTGACACACAAGTGTCAATCGATTATAACTAAATTTATAGGAAATCGGTAATTTAAATCAGAATTGTACGTTTGGTAGTGTTAATTTTATAGATTATTCAGTTTTGGGGCGTATTTCCCAAAATATAGGCGGGAAAAAATTTTTGATGGCGCCATTCATCTACAACAAAATCACGACAGTTAATGGCGTTTTTTTTTTTAATTTAAGCTTGTTTTAACAGTTTTTGAGGGGTGGTAGTGCTAACTGTGTGTCAAGTTAGCACTACCAGGGGTTAGTTTTAAAAAACCAATAATTGGACTTACCACTATTTTCAAAGCTTTTTCCTTGTTATTTTCCTGTTCTACTACTTTACAAGTCTAAATGAAAAATAAGTGTGTTAAGTGAGGAAATTTGTTCTTGGTATTGGCTTTATTAGATCCATCACCTTAAACAGCATATTTTTTCACTTGTATGACATTTCTATTACAATTACTTACCAGTTATATAGCCAAATCGCGATATTACGGAGTTTTTACATTTCAGATATCAGAGAGAGCATTATTGTGAACATTTTCAACAAATTTCAGACCGAAAAAAATTGCTTCTGGGTTAAAAACAAAACTACACTGATACATACTACTAAACATTTTAAAGGTCTCAGAAATTGATACACTTCGAAGAGGTGTATCTTGGAAACTATAATGGCTACGTTGACAATTTTAATCTTAAATTTTAGCTAATCCAGTTTTCTTGAACACTCAGGTAAAAAGTAGTTCTTCCGGATAAAATTTTCCAAAACTGCAAAATCGTTGAAAATATCGCAGTTTTTCGCATTTTTGACCATTAAACGTTGTGAAATATTGTTGGCAAAAATCAGATTCAGCAGCCCCAAAAATAGAAATTCAAACTACCCCAAAACTTTCCTAGTAAAAACACAATTTGACTGGATTAATAATAATTATAATAGGCACACAAATTTCTTCTGCATCAATTATTTAATTCTTCTTAAATTTTTGATAAACATACAATTTTACAAATATTTATACATTTCATTTTTAGCAATGCAAATAGCAACCTTATAGCCCGTATCACAATCATCTACCCCCTTAACATTGCATTCAGCTGTTGCTTTTGCAACAGCATCCTTATCAGGTGCAGTTGATACAGATTTAATAAAAGCTTCTGGCTGAAATGCACCATCTTTAATAAATGTCTGCTTTTCACCCATGCATAGAAAATAACACTTAATATCCTGAGTCACATCAGCTTCTTTAGTTCTGCCAAAAAATGCTTCTCTTACATCTTCTGGTTTGACGTTTAGTTTAGCAGAACATTGTTTTTTGAATTCAAGTCGTTCGGCCTGTCCGCACTTGTAAATAAAATTAGATTTGCTGGTAATATGCTTTGGAAATTATAGTTAAATTTTCTTACCATAGCTGAATCACTAATAGCAGCAAGAATAATTACAATTATAAAAACTTTCATGTTTATTTCAAGAGATTTGACAGATATTGTACATCAAATGTTTCTGTCAAAGGTATTTATACCAATCATAGCTATTTCATATTTATAAATTGGCTGATGTCAATGTTGTTGGAGAGGAACAAAATATTACAGAAATAATTTTATTTAAGTGGGTGCTTGTGTAGTTATTATAATTAACATCAAATTTTAATTCATTGTTAAAGTGACAATTACTTTTTTTCAACATTCAAAATCAATGCTTACAAAATTGTCACTAATTTTATGTGGTAAATTTTCAATTATTGTTTTCTAAGCCTATTAGCTATTACAGAGAGTGTGAGTGATTAAATTGTTATTTTTAATAAATTATTTAACTATTCTTTAAATGGCATTTCAA
This sequence comes from Meliscaeva auricollis, assembly GCA_948107695.1. Taxonomy (NCBI): domain Eukaryota; kingdom Metazoa; phylum Arthropoda; class Insecta; order Diptera; family Syrphidae; genus Meliscaeva; species Meliscaeva auricollis. The sequence continues at coordinate 25,221,120 of OX403619.1, read as the reverse complement.
TATGGACAATTGAACATATAGACTACTGCTGCTTTGATGTCCCACCTCTTCAAACGGTTAGTATTGTATCGAAATTTGAGTTATCCAGAAATTTGTTGGCATAGAGGAGGCATAATGGAGGATAAAAACCTGTAACATGTAATTCAGAAATAGGCAAAGTTTTGTGATAAGGCGATTGAAACGAAATTCTAACTGTCACCATCTACACAGGGCAAAATTTAAAAAAATATTATAGAGGGTGTCCTAAAAGTCTAGGTCGATTCAAACTAAAAATCGAAAAATGGTCACCCTGTGACGGTCTTTCAAGCGCCGTGATTAAAAATCTTAAGGTTAACTTTTCTTTTAGTTTGGTCAGCGATTTTTTTTTTAACTTAAATGTTCACTGTGGCGTATGCGTAACTTTTTTTTTAATTAAAAAGAATTGAAACAAGGGTTATACTGTTTTTTCTTAGCAACCCTGCCGAACTTATTAGATTGTAGGGACTACGCTACCGCGCCGCCACCACCATGTCGAAAAAGGTTAAAGACAAATTGATCAATTGCCATGCAAACGCTCGTAGTTCTTAAAAAGTTAAAAAGTTTTTAATCAAACACTTTGTCTAACTGGCCACAAATAATTTTTAAAATGACATCAGTGTAGAGATTGAACGATGAATCATCTTTTGGGCAATCCAACCGCGTGATTTCTTCAACTATTCTGTTATTAGTTAGGCAATGTGAGGCTTGTTTTTAGAATCACCAGCGCATGACGAAGTAATTGAAGATATTGCTTAATTTTTATTATTAAACACCAGCAACACCAATATAATTATAAATCAACACTAACGCATCAAAATAACCATTAAAACTATATTGCGTTACAGAATCTGTGAGTCAATGATAAGAATAAAAATGCAAATTTACTATTAAAAACACTAACAACACGATTATAAGCAAAAACCAAAACTAACACTTCTAATAACCAAGAAAAAGGCCAAATGCGTTACAGAATCCGTGAGTCATAAATAAGAGTAAATATGCAAATTTACTACTAAAAACACCAGCAACACGATTATAATCAAAAAACAAACATTAACACTTCTAAAAACCGAGAAAACGCAATTGCGTTACAGAATCCGTGAGTGATTTATAAGAGCAAATATGCAGCTTTATTATCAAAAACACTAGCAATACGAATATAATCATAAATTAACACTAACAATTCTAAAAAAATCAAGAAAACGTCATCGCGTTACAGAATCTGTGAGTTATTCATAAGAGTAAATCAAAAAACAAATAAAGTTCGAAAAAGAACAAAAAGAAATTAAAAAGCTGGCTGAAAATTTTTACTTTATTTGAACAACGAATTTTGTAGCTTAGTTCCAAATGATTCTCATCGATTCATGTCACTGAATTCAGAGTTCCAATCCAGTGCTGTCTCGGTGGGCAAACGTAACTAAGCAAAAACAAAAAAAAAGAACAATACAAAAAACTTTCTACTGACTAGAAGACTAAAACCAGTGAAAAAGTAGTGCAGTTAATTAACTTTGAGACAACTCACTGCTTTCGTTAACTGTACAGTTAGTATTTTAGTATACTGATTGCTAACTGCTTATTTTGCAGTTGAAGTAAAAGGTTTTCCAATAAGAGGTGGTATTTTGATATTAAAAAAAAAATGGCATTTTTGGAGATAAATGATCGGATATACACAACATCAGCCAAATGGCCGCCAAGACCACGCTTACAGGACTATATCCTTTTCATGAAATTTTCCATAACCAAATCGCAAAGTGGCTGCCCTATGTCCTCGATAGCCTCACGAATTTCATCTTTGAGGTCTTGAATCGACGCTGGGCTGTTGGCGTAGACCTTATCTTTCACGTGGCCCCAAAGGAAGAAGTCGCAAGGTGTTAAATCACAAGATCTCGGTGGCCAATTGTGATCACCTCTTCGAGAGATAACACGGTCCGGAAACTTTTCCCGTAAAAGATCGATGGTTTCATTGCTTGTGTGGCACGTAGCGCTGTCTTTTTCAAAGTAAACGTTGTCCAGATCAATACCATCCAATTCAGGCCATAAAAAATCATTAATCATCTCTCGATAGCGCAATCCATTGACCGTAACTGTTGCTCCAGCCTCATTTTCGAAAAAGTAAGGTCCAATGACCCTCCGGGACCATAAACCGCACCAAACAGTCACGCGTTGAGGATGGAGAGGGTTTTCAACAATAACTCTTAGGTTTTCCGAGCCCCAGATGCGACAGTTTTGTTTGTTGACGTAGCCTCCGAGGTGGAAATGGGCCTCATCAGTCAAGATGATTTTTCGATGAAATTCCGGTTCATTTTTATGCATTTCAAGGACCCAATCAGCAAAGACACGACGTTGTTGATGATCAGCCGGCTTGAGTTCTTGTGTTAACTGAACTTTAAAAGCATTAAGACCAATTTCTGTATTGCGGTCCGACAAGGTGCTTCACGACGACCCAAAAATGTTTTAGTTTTACGAACCGTCTCTGTCAAATTTTCACCATTTTTATAGTGAATTTTAATAATTTCAATGCGTTATTGAAGCGTGTATCGTTCCATTTTTATTAATAACGTAGTTTCTACTTGTCAAATGTCAAAAAATGACAGCTTCAAAAGTGACAGCTACCGAAATAGCGGGCTATTCAAAATAACACCTCTTATTGGAAAACCCTTTACTTGCAGTTCTAACTTGAAGTACTAACTTGCAGTTAAAATAAAAGTCAATTAACTGCCACTGAATTGACTGCATTATCAATTGACTGCAGTCTTTTACAGCTGCTGGTGGAATTGGAAATGAAGAAGCTAGTAAAAGTTTCATTTTCATTTCTTTTTTCTTTAAAAATTGATTTACTGGACTGGCTGATTTTTTCTATACGATACAAAATTTAAGGTTCACCGAGGTATGAAATTTTTCTATGCAAAAAGTCATAAAATTAAATACAAAATATTCATAGCCACAAATTTCTATGAATTTTCTATTGAAAGTAACACTAATAGAGTAGCAGAAGTAAAAAGAGAAAAAAAAAAAAGAATTCACAAACTTTCAATAAAAGTTTATCAATTTCTGAAAGCTGTTAGACATAATTTTGGTAGTAAATTCCTTTTGATTAAATATTTAATAGGCACTCAACCATAGACACCATGGAAGCCACATACTGCAGCGTGAGAATAAATCTCTGATATATCCCAAGGCATCTGTTACTCTAGAATTCTAGATTATTTAATTTTTTTTTTCTTGTTTTCTTCATTGTTTTTTTTTACCACAAACAAAAAATCAAGAGAACAAACAAATTTTCCAAAGAAATTTATAAAAAAAAAAAAAAAATATTTGCAACACATTTTGTTTATAGAATCTCGGCAATATGAAAGAATATAATTAAATAATTGAATACATAATTTATCATCACTTCACATCAGAGAAACATCAGCCAGCAATCGGGTGTAAGAGCTCTCTTATTTATACATAGGCCGCTGCCGCCGCCGCCGCGGCAGTGTAACAGGGTAGCACCACCCTTCCATACAGCTGCTGCTGTGGTGATGCTGCTATACTAAACGGAATTCACAACCCCAGTTTTGGAGGGGCACCTCGCCTCAGTTTGCCTTGCCTCCAGCGAGCCTATTTAACCTTTAATTTCGCCTTATTAAATTTGCATAAGTAATCTTTGCTGACTTTGCATAAAAGTTACGCAACAACAGCAGCAAAAGTATAAACAAGCCGAACAGCAGCAAAATTGCGCAAAGAAAAAGAGCAAAAAAAAAAAAGAATAATGGCATAAAATAAAAGGAGAGCACCCAGGATAAAAATACAAAATTCGCAGGATTTTCTGCTTTCGTTCGTAGGTTTTTTTTTGTTGTTATTTATTTATTTTTTTTTGTTGTTGTATGAAAAAAAAATGAATAGGTACCTACGTACTACAACCCACAGGCAATATTGTTGTTTGCTTCTGATTATTATCCTAGGTGTGTTTTTCCCTCGCATCTTATCCAACAAAACACACCTCAACACTACCTTACCAATATAGAGTAATGGGAGGGGGTGGGGGGGGGAGCTAGTCTTGTAAAGTTGTTTTCATCACCTGATGGGAATGGGAATGTTAGAAATCCTGATGACTTTTCACCTTTCTCCATGCTCTGTTATCTAAAAAACATGCGATGATGATGATGATGGTGGGTCCTGATGGTGCGATGGCTCGCTAAGTATTAAGGCAAGGCTTTGGATGCTTTCATTTTTAACACATACACATTGGGGGTGGGTTTGTGCGAGAGGGAATAATAAAAATCATGAAATCAGCATTTCACGAATGCTTAAAATTCCATTAATAAAAATACTGAAATGCTCGCAAGATAAATGATAAAGGAATTAAGAGGAGCTGTTGGAGCAGAATTTTACCTAGAAATAGGTTTATCTTTTAGGTAGGAGTAAATAGGGCAACAGAAACTAATGAAAACTTCTTGGCTATCATATCTCTGAGACGCAGCTTAATCCAAGATTGATGAAACATTAGCGAAAAATGATGCGTTTCATCGTTGTATTTTTCTATATCTAACTGTTATTGTTTTTACTGCTGGTTGACAGTTTATAAAATTGAAAGAAATATTTAAAAGCACATTTTTTTGTTGCTCGTTGCATGTCGTACTTAAACTGACTCAATTGCCTAGAACGTTAGATATTTAGAAATCTAAAAAACTTATCAGAGAAATTCCTTCAATTAAACCAGTTGGAGCTTTTGATAAGCCGATGGAGACTGTGAATGTCAGTCTTCAAGAAGTCGCTTGTATCTTCAAAGAAATATTCTGCTAAGTCAATTTTGAGTCGTTGGGAAATAGCAGATCATGAACAGAGAAAGTGTGATATTGCTTCTTCTTCCTCTTCATCCATGCAACTTCTGCAAAAATCGTTTGAGAAGACCCCTAGTCTTCTAAGGCAGTGTCCAGTAATGTGGAGCTAATTATGCAGTCTGCTTGGATACAACAAGCATTTGGAACGCTTCGGATCTATAGTACTAGCCAGATTTGTTTTGTCCCTGGACAAGTAGTGATACTAGATTACCTAATAGTTAAGTTCTTCCCAGACCGAAGCAGCATTTATAAAATAAGTGACTTCTCTAAAAACATTTTGATATGCAATCTCTATGAAAACCTTAAAGGAACCATTTCTTAAATTTTGATAGCCTGAAAGAAAATAAAATGTTTGTCGGGTGCATTATCAGTGAAAGTATAACATACTCCTGATTACTCTGCAGAGTAATAAAAGCCATTTCGAAATTGCTTTGTTGTGTCAATTGCAACTTAACTGCTCCTCTAAGCGACAACACAACATTTCATTCTTTTTTAATTATTATCTTTCCAATAAATCTACCCCTATTTTCTGCTCCCCTCCTTAACAAGACTATTTTGCAATTTTATACGGAGGTTGTATTTGAATCCAGGAAATGAATATTTCTCATGAATTCACAGTCGTCTCGTACAAAATGCAGTGCATAATGGCAAACACTTTTGCAAAAATACTCCACAACTATGAAAATAACCCTCGATTTAATAATACAAAATAATATCAAAAATAGGGTGAGTGCCATTCGTTCCCCCATTAGAGCCCACGGCCAGGACTCTTATCATATTCTTCCTACCATAACATTGGGGCATGTTTACGTTATGGTGCTTCTTTCAAAGAAGGAAATTGCTTGGAAAATATCCAAATGCATTTGCTGGTCACAAATTGAAGGCAATTACTTATGCATGTGCTCAAAAGAAAATGCCAACCCCTCAAAGGCTTTACTCGCATATTATTATTATTAAAACAAGGACTTAAGAAAGTGAGTGTAATGTGGGTGAAATGCAAGAACTGTTAAATAGCAATTAATAAAAGAATGATATAAATTTCTTTGCTGAAATAATATATACGAGTAGGTGAACACATCCTTTGGAAACAGGAGTTGGTAAATAGAGACATTTCAAAAGTGGTGGTTGAAGGAAAATCTAAGAAACCATAATACGTTCCCATGTTCTTTTTTTTCCTTTTTTTTTTATCATGGTGGTCAGGATGTCCTGTCGTCAGCCTGATGTGCCCCCCCTTTGTATGTTTATGTATCATTTTTTCTTTTTAATTTTCTTTTATACCCTTGTTCGATGTTATATGAAAAAATTCCTCAACTGAAAACGAAATTGCATGGATTCCAGGACGACATTTTTTATTTCAACAGGACATTGGCCTCACATAATATAAGATACTTTATTTTTTTCTGTTAACATTTCAACTGATAAATATTTAAATAATAAAGAAAAAAAAGAAAATTATCATAAAATAGGACATCTTTTGTTTGATTGGACTTACTTTATAGGACTTCGATGTTGTTTTTTTTTTTTAGAAAATTCTTTCTTATTCAAAAAAAAATTCCTTTTCGTATTTGATAGGATGACCATAAAAATATTTAATGCTCCTTACTTCATATACATATGCAAAATGAGAGAGTATCCTGTACAACGAACCCACATCCTGACTTAGTGCCGTTCGTTCGTTTGTGGGGGAAGAGAATATATGAAATAGGATATATCTAAATGACACTCAGTCAACCGTCATCATCCAGGATCGATAATAGGTTAAAAAAAAAGGACACATTCCATAGATGTGCAAAAATTTGAAAAGGATTTATAAGAAATATTGTCTCTTTTACAATCTGTTTTTACAGGACTGTGATAGTAAAATGATTTTAGTTTCGGCAGTATTTTAGATATTTTAAGTATTAAAAATCTTTGCATTTAAATTATAAAAATGTAAAAATACAAAAAAAAAAAATTGACGAGAAATTTATGATTATTACAAAAAATAAGCTGAAACGGTAATTTTTAAAAATTTTGCTATTTACCTACTTTTGTTAGTCAAGGTCGTACTTTTGAAAGGAATGAAATATTTTTTAAATTGCAATAACGTTACCTCAAATAGAACGGTTTTTTTTCATTTTTGTTTTTCTCTTAAACGACTTAGCTGATTTTCATGAAATTTCTTATACGGAAGCTTTTTAGTAGTTTTAAGATTATTTGATATCCCAATTTTCAAAATATACATTTTTTAATTTTTAAAACCTTTTTTATTTTTTTTGAAAATATAATTTTTCGAAAACACTACATTATATTTTTTGAAATTTTAGTTTTAAAAGATCATTTATATTTTCTTGAAAATGGCATATCAATTTTTTACTTGCGATATATGTAGGTACTGTAGGGCAAGTTTAGGATTCGTAAAAAAAATCGAACTCGAGATAACAATCAGATATGTCATTACGTTGATAGAGAATGAGAAAAAAGTGGGTCCGACAATTCTGTCTGTCTGTCTGTCTGTATGTATCAGAGACCACACAGCCTAAACGGATGGGTCGATTTACTTCAACCTTAGTATGTGGAGTTTTTTGTTTTTTGGAGAATATCCCCAGACGTTTTTTTTAATTTTTTTTTTACTCCAAATAACGGTACATGTCATATACCGGTTTTAAAGGGTGATTTTTTAAGAGGTTTAGAACTTAAAAAAAAAAAAAACACAAAAAATTCGAAAAATTGAATGAAATATTTATTTGAATCGATAGTTTGAACCATGCAATTTAATGTTTAAAGATAATTTCATGCAAATGTTGACCGCGGCGGCGTCTCAGGTAGCCCATCCGCTGAGTCCAATTTTGGCATACTCTTTCACACATATCGGCCGGTATCTCACGAATGAATGATGCATGGATGTTGGCTTCCAGTGTGTCAATCGAAGCGGGCTTGTCCCTATAGACATTAGCCTTGACATACCCCCACAAAAAATAATCTAATGGTGTCAAATCGCACGATCTAGGCGGCCAATTGACCGGCCCGAAACGTGAAATTAACTGTTCACCAAACTCGCCTCGCAATTGCGCCATTGTTTCGCGTGCTGTGTGGCATGTGGCACCGTCTTGTTGAAACCACATATCATGCAAGTCAAGAACTTCCATTTCGGGCAAAAAAAAGTTTGTTATCATCGCTCGGTAGCGTTCACCATTGACAGTAACGCTGCGATTCGCATCATCTTTGAAGAAATATGGCCCAATAATGCCGCCGGCCCATAAACCGCACCAAACAGTGGCTTTTTCGGGATGCATTGGTAGCTGTTGCAATGTTTCTGGCTGATCTTCACTCCAAATGCGGCAATTTTGCTTATTTACGTACCCATTCAACCAAAAATGAGCCTCATCGCTGAACACAATTTTTCGATAAAAAAGCGGATCCTCGGCCAGCTTTCCAAGAGCCCATTCACCAAAAATTCGGCGTTGTGGTAGGTCAGCTGGCTTTAGTTCTTGCACCAGCTGTATCTTAAAAGGCTTTACGCCCAAATCCTTCAGCAATATTTTCCACGTAGTGCTGTAACAAAGGCCTAACTGCTGGGAACGGCGCCGAATCGACATTTCGCGGTCTTCTGCCACACTAGCTGATACGGCCGCACAGTACGTAAACGTGTTGGTGGTTTAATGTCCAACAAAGTAAATTTGGTCACAACCTTCCGAATAGACTGCTCAGAAGGTCGAGAATGCCGACCATAAAATGGAAGCAGCGCGCGATGAACATTTCGAACCGAGCACGAATTTTGATAGTAAAATTCAATAATTTGCAAGCGCTGTTCATTTGTAAGACGATCCATGGTTAAATTGCAAACCAAACTGAAGCTGTTTGACAGTGACACAAGGTACTAAACACAACATCAGCTGTCAAAACCAGTGTTGCCAAAACCAAACCAGCTAAAAAATCACCCGGTATAATATGTTTTTCAAAACACATAACTAGCCGAGCCCCAAAACTTGCTTTTAAAAAAAAATTCATATTCAAATTAATATGACAGGATTGTTTTTCGTTGTCACAGCACTGTTTCTGGTAAAGTTTCGATAAAAATTCAAATTCTCACTCTCATCTGTGTGCGGTGTCCCTGTGTTTTGTCATAAATTTAAGGATAATCGTATTGCGTGCTTACAAAACGATTCACAGTTATTGTGTCATTTCCGGCGAAAAATGATGGCTCAACGACACACACATTTATTATTTGAGTGGGTTAGCGGTTCGTTATATTGAGGGCCAAAATTTATTGCAAAAAATTGAGAGCATCCTTAGGATTATTATTATTATTTTACTATACCGTAATATTACATATATATTTTTGCGTGTGTTTCTTACTCGTCCTATTTCTATGCAGCACGTTGTTGTTGCAAGTCTATATGTATAGCTTATGGACAAACATATACGATGAATATTAAATGCAAATTTAAACACCCATTTTAAAAATGATATGAGATTTTTGTTTTTTTTTTTTTATTTCTTTCTGCAGAATGAAGGACGAATATAAGGATATCATCATCAACCAATAAAAACATAATATGCATGAGTGTGGATGAAAGTTATTTGACGATGAAATTGAATTCATGCATGGAAGAGAAATGAGAGTATATAGACAAATAAAATAAAAGGACAACAACAACAAAAATAACAACAAAAAAAAAAGGCTAAAAAACCTATTTGGTTGTTGGACGAATGCATCAGATAACATTGAAATCAGCTTTTTTCTATTAAAAAAATATTTTACCATGTTCTATTCGCATAAATAATTTTTTTTTTTTTTTTTTCAAACTCAAATGACAATGGAGTTCCATTCTTTGTGACTGGAATATAATGGAATTTTGATTGAATTTTTATAATGGGAAGAATGTAAAACCGTTTATATTTATTTACCTAGACCGCGCAGATAGAGGCAGTGAAGAGCAGAAGGATGTAGGGATAGAAATTAAAGTGTTTTATTTGATTTATATTAACAATACGTCATTACCTTGGACCTTTATTAGCCTGATGAATATGGTAATAATGTATGTGGAGATTTTTATGAACTGATATTTTTTGTTACGAGCGTAAATTTAAATTTAATCAACAATATTATTATTTTATAGAGCTTATAATGTTGACCTTGGGTTATTTTAATTGTGTTTTTTTTTGTATTATAAGTTTATCGATTTTTGATTTTAAAGTTGTGATAAGGATATACGAGTGGAAGCTTAATAAAAGTACTCCAATACTTTTAAACGATAAAATTTTAGTTCTAACATGTTTTCACATTTTTAAAATACATTCTAAAGAGAAGAATTCAAGTAATGGTCACATCAGTTTTACATTATTATTACTTTTCCGTACACTTAGTGTAAAGGATAAGTATAGCGATTGGTACAGTTTTTTTTCTGGATAAGTCTAATTCATCATGAAACATGAAACGTAAAGAAAACACGTTTTCGAGACATTTTCGTGTGCGTGTGCCGTTGGCGTTGGAAGTTTGAAAATAGGATGACTTTTATTCAAATCAAGATAATTGGTATGCTAAAAGTTGAGGGTTAACAAAACATATAGGCTAAGTTCGTTATTTAGCCATTTTGAATAAAACCTTCTTGTACTTTTCATACAAAAACCTTCTAAAAATGTCACTTTTGTAGGGGGAGTACCACAAATATTGATTTTTTTTTAATGTTCCAATGACCAATAGTTCTAATTTTCAAAATAATGGAGATATTAAAAAAACTGGAATACTTAATTCTCAAAAGTTTTGGTAAAAATCAATCTTTTACACTTTTTGTAAAAACAAAATTCTTGCAATGGTACGGAAATGTTTAGAATTACCAATGTAATTTATATTTTATTAGTTAAAGAAATGGAATTGTTTCTACGAACTATATTAGTTTCAGATTTGATTTACAATAATTATAGGCAATATGTATCTAATATTGCAAAATGTAAATAAAAATAAACAAAACATAACTAAAATATGAATCGTCGAACCTACAAAGATATACTGTTTGGATAAGTTTTACCACAAACATATTCAGTGCGGAAAACTTCTTTAAAAGTGTTTGTATTGCAAAGTGAGTGCTGTCATTTAGTTAAGCATTAAATATTACATGAAAACGATACGCCACTTAGTCTAGTTCCAGGGAGCGTAACGAAATCCCGCCAACAGAATCCCGCGTAACAAAATTTCGCCAAAAATTCCGCCCTTTGCAAGTATTTGTCGGGATTTTTAGTACATTTCAAAAAAATGGTTTTGGCCCATTGGCAAATATAGTTTGAAATTTTCTTTCGAACATATTTCATTATTTTTGGACATTTATCAACAAATATTTTGGATTTTTTGAATGAAGGTCTTATAATACAAATTCTATATACTACTGAAATAAATAAATAAATCAGCCAAGTAGAAGACTTAGCACTATTTAATTGGACTTGTTAAATTATTGATTTAAAATAGCTTTTTTACGGCCTTTAGTCCATACAAAAATTTGGCGTTTCGTCCAGGTGGGTCTCACTAGGATTTTTTTTTACCATTTTTCATAGCATTTTGCCAATTATTTTAGGACATTTAGCTAAAAAATAATATATTAGTGATCTAGGGAGTGATGCAAAGAAATTTGAAATTAGTATCTATAAACGCGATTTGCGGGTAAGGCGCAAGGCGCAAGGCGCAATATACCCTCCAGCCTAGAGGTAGACACCTTTTTTGTTTAAAATGAGATTTTTTATCGAACGTAATTTTAAACAAAAAAAATTTGCATACACCCAACCTCGCACCCACCCCAAATCTTATAGTGAGCCCAAACAGCGGGTTTGCAGGCTAGCTCGCTATTTGCATATTCGAGACATCGAAAAACTAAAAGTAGCAGAAACCTTCGTTCTTGTTGATTCTCATGAAATCGAGTGACTAAACAGTAAAATAAAAAGATAAGGAAACGACGGGATTTTGTTCCGCGGGATTTCGTACCCAACAGCTTGTTCCATAAAATTAATTTTTTTTTAACTACCCCCCTTCCCCGAAAGTATAAACACTATAATTTGTTGTGTTCTGATGGGACTTAAATTTGCATTTCTGGTGTCAAATTAATGAAAATTTCAACTTTACGTTAATGCACAGCAGTTGCCTACTTTTTATCGGAATTTGTACTTTGATGACGTCATAACAAAAAAGCCTCAAGGATCTCAGAGGTCTATCCGGTATTTTCGGACTCAACACCCTTTATATTTGCGATACATAACTAGGTACCTACTATAGCGCAAGAAGCCCCAGACCAAACCGATCGATGGGTTGATTTACTTCAAACTAGGATTTTTTGGAGCATGTCCCCAGACATTTTTTTAATAAACTTTTTTTTTTTACAAAAATAACGGTACCTGCCATATCAATTTTAGAAAAATTCATTTTTCTTAAAAATCGCCTCCTACGATTTTGACTAAAAAAGTCATAATCATTTTTTTGGATAAGGTCTATCTTTTTATGGAAACAATTTTTTCTTCAACCGTTATGTATATCAATCTACGGATATTTTCAAAATAAAGATAAGCTAAAACCTAAACAATTTCATTTAAAATTTATCAAATCAAATTGACATCCATTTAAGCTTAAAATTGTCAAAAAAAAAAAAATCACTGCCATTTAACAATGGCACGATTTAAATAACCGAACCATGTAAACGGGCTGTTTTCTTTTTTTTTTTTTTGTATTTCCATTATGAATTAAATTTTAATTTATCCCCAGGGAGCTTCTGCTCCGAGTTTTAACGCTATTTAACAGCAAAAAAAAAAAAAATATGTCATACGCGCGAAGCACTCAATCGAAATTGGAGCCAAACATAACCCAGATCCGTGTCTAGAGTTCCTTTGTGCAATAGGGAACAATTTTTTTTTTTTAATACAAAAAATAAAGAAAAAAAAACTAGGTAGGTAGGTACAATGTAAAAGAATAATGCAGTAAAAAAAAAAAACAAGTAAAAATGAACAGAAACATTACATAAGCTTTACACGCACACTTGCATTATTAATAAGGCCAGCATTTTTTGTCCCTTAAACTAGGACATTCCCCGTCTCTGTTTTATTCACTCAAATTCTTGTCAACTTGGGGGAATACAATACAAAAAAAAAAAAAAAAAACTGAAAAGTCGAACACAAAAAAGTAAAATACAAAAAAAAAAAAACGGAAACGAAACTTCAATGAAATAAAAGCAAACACAAACAGCTTTTTCATAAATTTTTAAATGTCCTTTTGTTGTATAAATCTACGTTTAGGGAGGGGGGGGGAAGGTAGAATATTATATTGGAAGCAAAGGGATATTCTTCCTCAGCTTGATGTCGAATGAATGAGTTTCTGAGCAGAAGAGGCCCAGAAAAACAAAAAAAAAACAAAAAAAAAAGGAAAAGGTTTAACTGGGACTCCCCCCATGTCACTCATTTTCAAGAGATGAAACATTTTTCTACAAAAATTCCTTTAGGAATTGAAAGCAGCTCCAAAAAAGTTCTCAGTCTCAAATTCTCCCTACCTACTCGTATATCCTCTCATCCCCATATTGGGTTGACTTAAAATGTCAAAAATATACTTCTCTTCTATAAAAATGCTGAATATTTTGCGTCTATTTTTTGACGGAGGCAACCGTTAATTGCAAATAGCTTGACATGGAATTTTCGTCATGGGAATGGCCATAGTCATAAAGACTTGGAAGGAGAATAGTATTTACCTTTGGGAGTTGAGCAGACTCATAAGTCGTTTGATGGTTTTGAAATTGTTTCAAATCCTGGAACGGTTTTTCTTTTTTTTTTGCTTTGCTAAGCAAAAAAAGGGTAACAACCATTCATCTTGAAACACTTTAAGATTAAAGCATTCTGAATTGAAATCTTTAAGAAATCTAGTTATTATCAAAAAAAGGAAACAAACATTTTGAAAAATGACGTGCAAAGCAGGACAAATTGAATTCTTACAAGTGTATGCGAAGAAAATTGAAGAAAGTCGTTATTATTTCAAACCCCACTTGACTGTATGTATAAAGATTTTAGCTTTGCAGGAGGGTTGCAATGTGAAAGCGGTTACATTACGTGTCCTTATGGCGTCGTGCCACGTTAATGAAAAGCAAATATCATGTAATATGCATGGTTTAATTATAAGCCTGTATCGTCTAGCGTTTGTTTGATTTAGCAGCGTAAAAGCGTATGTTGGTGCAATAATCTTGTTTTTGTTTTGCAGAAAGGTAGGTTGTTTTTTTTTTCGTTGTAAGCCTTGGAATGTTTTGACGTAAAAAAATGTGGTATCCTTTTTTTTATTATTTGCTCGTTTGTTATCAAAAGAAGGGGTTGTTTTGTTAAGTGTACTGGCTTAAACCAATTTCATTTCTTTAAATAAATAGTATTTTTAGTACCTTTTATCTTCTGCTCTTTTAAATCATATTTTCTTGCGGTTTATTTTTCTGTTTTTGTTTACCATAAACAACTTATAATTTAAAAAACGGGTGTTCTGAAAGAAATTTGGAAAGATTTTATTTAGAACTGCTAGAGCCATCTAATGATTTACATTGCAACACAGTTACCATGGCATTTATTACATACTTTAAGCAAAACCCTGGTACCTTGATTCCTCTCTTCTTTACTCTTCAGCAAACATAAAAGTTTCCTACATAAATTTCAACGTATCTTGATTTTAAGTGGCAGCCTGAAAAACAGAAAATAAAGATTAACACCAATTTAAGGGCTACTCTTCACCTTTTCAAAAAAGTGCATATAACATTTTTAGCCCAACTTCTTCATGGCCAAAACGCATTGTGGATCTTGTGGAACGTATTCCATTCAGCTATCTCTAAGGGCACTTCTAAGAACTACACTTTAAACTCGAAATTTCAAAAAAGTCATTATATGATCATTTTTGAGTGATTTAGATTTTCCTATGAAATTGTTAAAGTGCATTTCAAGGTCAAATCGTGGAGCAACAAATTCACGATTATGGGTAACAAATTCCTGCATACTTAGATTTTCCAATTTTTGTTATGACGGTGTTAACTTCACGCACCTCAATTTTTACTATGGATGAAGGTCGAAAAAACCGTTTTTTGCCCTTAAATTCAGATTTTGGCGGTGTTACGGAATTTCTACATACCGTTTTGTACAACAAGATCTACAGAACGTGATAGGTCTCCGCCCACATATATTTTGATTGTCCCCCGCAGTGTTTTGAAAGCCTATTTTTTTGTGATAAAAATAGGTATTATTTGTCGACTGAGTAGGTATTGTTTGTTGACTGAGCGAACTTTTACGGGAGAAAAGTTAAAAATCGGTTGCCCTGACAAAATTATCAATAAAGCGGCGTTCGATCTTGTTTTCCAACATGTTAAAAGGCACCCAGCTTTGTCAAAGTTGGATGTAACCAAACTCTGTGATACGACTAGAAGACTATAGTGTGTGATAGTTTTTCGAATTCATTGAACAATAAAAACAAAATTTTCCTTAAAAGAGCTATCAATATCAAGAACATCAAGATTTTTAGAAGTAGGCATTACCCCTTATAACGGGTGATTTTTTAGCTGGTTTGGTTTTGGCAACACTGGTTTTGACAGCTGACGTGTGTTTAGTACCTTGTGTCACTGTCAAACAGCTTCAGTTTGGTTTGCAATTTAACCATGGATCGTTTTACAAATGAACAGCGCTTGCAAATTATTGAATTTTACTATCAAAATTCGTGCTCGGTTCGAAATGTTCATCGCGCGCTGCTTCCATTTTATGGTCGGCATTCTCGACCTTCTGAGCAGTCTATTCGGAAGATTGTGACCAAATTTCGCACCAAATTTACTTTGTTGGACATTAAACCACCAACACGTTTACGTACGTACTGTGCGTAGTGAAGAAAATATTGCGGCCGTATCAGCTAGTGTGACAGAAGACCGCGAAATGTCGATTCGGAGCCGTTCCCAGCAGTTAGGCCTTTGTTACAGAACAACGTGGAAAATTTTGCGGAAGGATTTGGGCGTAAAGCCTTTTAAGATACAGCTGGTGCAAGAACTAAAGCCAGCCGACCTACCACAACGCCGAATTTTTGGTGAATGGGCTCTTGGAAAGCTGGCCGAGGATCCGCTTTTTTATCGAAAAATTGTGTTGAGCGATGAGGCTCATTTTTGGTTGAATGGGTACGTAAATAAGCAAAATTGCCGCATTTGGAGTGAAGATCAGCCAGAAGCATTGCAACAGTTACCAATGCATCCCGAAAAAGCCACTGTTTGGTGCGGTTTATGGGCCGGCGGCATTATTGGGCCATATTTCTTAAAAGATGATGCGAATCGCAGCGTTACTGTCAACGGTGAACGCTACCGAGCGATGATAACAAACTTTTTTTGCCCGAAATGGAAGTTCGTGACTTGCATGATATGTGGTTTCAACAAGACGGTGCGCAATTGCGAGGCGAGTTTGGTTTCGGGCCGGTCAATTGGCCGCCTAGATCGTGCGATTTGACACCATTAGATTATTTTTTGTGGGGGTATGTCAAGGCTAATGTCTATAGGGACAAGCCCGCTTCGATTGACGCACTGGAAGCCAACATCCATGCATTCATTCGTGAGATACCGGCCGATATGTGTGAAAGAGTATGCCAAAATTGGACTCAGCGGATGGGCTACCTGAGACGCAGCCGCGGTCAACATTTGCATGAAATTATCTTTAAACATTAAATTGCAAGGTTGAAACTATCGATTCAAATAAATATTTCATTCATTTTTTTGAATTTTTTGTGTTTTTTTTTTTTAAAGTTCTAAACCTCTTAAAAAATCACCCTTTATCTATGACATGTTTCAATAATCGACGAGCCACTTCAACTCCAATCAACAAATTTAATTGGTAGATACCATAACCTAGTAGGAAAAAAAACACTTTACACTGACCCTCTAATTCACAGTTTTTCTGTGATTATAGAACTTCATACTATTAAACCATTCAACGACTACTAACAGTGTGTTTAATGCATTAAACTCTCTGCAAACTCCTACTCTTCAACTTTCATTGTTCTTAATCTTCATTATTAGAGCCATTCACTCAGTATGCCTTTCATGAAATTCCCTTAAATTCGTGTATGTTAGCATTAAGGAAACAACCCCCCCCATCCCTTCGGAATATGCGTGTAATTACTCTTAAAACTGCACGCACATCAGTATAACAACACGCACTAAATTGCATGCATTTCATTATATTCATCATCATGCAAACTCTCATTACATTCAAATTAATTTATAAAATTTATAAATGAAATCTTCAAAATCCTTATTCAGAAGAACTTCTATACTCCTTTCAACCAACACAAAAAAAAAAAACTCCAACCCTTTACAGAGTTCTCATATAGTTCTACTAGAATCGAGAGCTAAGTAAACAATACAAGAAAATCCAGAAAGAAAAAAAAAATGTCCTTTTGTTATAATTTTCAATCTTACTCCAGGACATGCAATTAAGAGTCAGTCACACACACATGTTGTGTTCGAAATGCACTTTTCTGGCACAAAACAAAAAAAACAAAAAAACAAAATTATAATTAAAAATATTTTGAAGCAATGTCCTTTTGTTCAAAAATGGGAATAATTTGTCGTATATTAAAGTGAGAATATCCTTGCTGCATGCTGCAGGTGCTCATTGACGCATAATGCGTGTTTTAGAAACTAATGATCTTATCACAGAAAGATGTTGACATTTTCTATGGGTTATTTTTCATTCAATAAAAAAAAAGACACATACAAAAAAAAAAATAAAACGTGTGCAGGTACAAGTGTCCTTTTTAATGAGAGCAAATTTTCCACTCAAATAATGATGATGGCGGCGGCAAAAAACATATACAAGAAAATACCTTCTGTATATGTCAGCTGGAGACAACATACCCGCCACTGAACATTCTGCCCGCATTGGACTTTCATTAGAACTCAAGAACGTAAACAAAGTAATAAAACATCTTCCATCGTTGCACTTGGGCGGATTTATGACCAACAGAAGTGTCTACAACACAGGTAAGTAGTCCTTCTGAATCAGTGATTGCTATCTCATCTTTCATTTGGGTTAAATAGAGAAATAGTTTCTTGGTTAGGTATACTGGAAGATAGAATCCAATGTAACTACGTTTAAATCAGCTTGCATTTGAATCTTGTTTATTGGTTCTGCTTATCGCAAAAAAAAAGATCCCTATAAATTGTTTTGTTTTTCAAAGGAGTGTCCTTGTTTGAAAAACAATATAAAATAGTGAAATCCACTGGACTGTATTTTTCTAAGAAAATAAGGACGTTTTTATGTTTTTTCTTGTTTTCTTTTTATCATAAAACATTTTCAGGGTCACATTCTCAAGCGACCATTGTATTGCATCTAATTAGGAATCAAGGCTTATTTTTAAATTGAACATGGTCGTAGTTCTGATGGCGACCCTGTTTGTTTAGGTCATTCCTACATAAAAGACTTTTTTTCTTAATAGCCCAGGTAATTTGTTTAAATAAAATAAAGAGTACAATTGAAGCCTTAAAAGATGGCGATATAATAGAAGGAGGAGGGAATTCATCAGATGCGGTGAATTCTATGATCCACTCATAGTTTTAGTGATCATTTCCTATTAAGAACATTTTCTGGCACAAATGCAGTAACCATATTAAAAGTTCTAAGATAATCGGAAGTACCCAATTATACCGGTCTGCAAAAATACATTTTTTTTGTCCTTCATGTAATTTTGTGAATTTATATAATATTGGACTTTTTTGAATTAAGTTTCAGAAAAATTCTATCACGTACATTTTTTTTTCAATTGATTAAAAATAAATGGCACGACTTGTTCTTAGGACTTTTATTAAAAAAAAAATTGGTACGCCAAACTAGATTTTGAA
This sequence comes from Meliscaeva auricollis, assembly GCA_948107695.1. Taxonomy (NCBI): domain Eukaryota; kingdom Metazoa; phylum Arthropoda; class Insecta; order Diptera; family Syrphidae; genus Meliscaeva; species Meliscaeva auricollis. The sequence goes on along the minus strand of OX403619.1, from coordinate 25,202,435 downwards.
AAAAAATGTTGAGAAGTTTTCGAAAAAATGATTTTTCAAAAAAAAAATTTCAATTTCTTTTTTTTTTAAATAAAAAAAACAATTTTCATAATTTTTTTTACTTAATATTATTACGGCAACTAAAAAGCATTCAAATAAAATTTAAATAAAATGCACGACTGGGTCGCACGTACTTGCTCTTATAGATCAAGTTACTATAAGCCTTTTTAATTAAAAATTTGTAAATGCAGTTTTAGAAAAAAAAAATGAAAAAGCATAAAATTCGATTTTCAGATGACTAAAACAGCTTCTTTAATAAATTTTAACTCAAAACGAAGTATGCAATCTGATTTCTTCTATAATGATACATTTTTAGAAAAAAAATTTGAAAATCGTTAGAGCCGTTTTTTTTTTAAAACTATTTTTTCTGTATAAAATTTTGCAAGGACTTTTATTTAAAAAAAAATTAGTACGTCATTTTTGAGATATTATTCATCAACATCTAAAAACTAAATTAAAAAAAAAAAATATTGAGTAGTTTTCGAAATAATGATTTTTCAAAAAAAAATTTCAATTTTTTTCTAAAAATCCAAAAAAATAATTTTCGAAATTTTTTTTTTACTAAATATTATTACGCAACTTAAAAGCATTCATGTAAAAATGGTTGAAATTGATTGAGTCATGAAGGAGAAAATCTGAATTTAAAAAAACGGTTTTATGGCAGGTACCGTTAATAATTGTTTTTTATAAAAAATTGGTTTCCATTTATAGATAGACCTTACCAAAAAAACTGACAATGATTTTTTTCATTAAAATCGTAGTCACCGTTTTTGAGAAAAACGAGTTTTCTAATACCGGTATATGACAGATACCGTTATTTGGTTTCCAAAAAAAAAAATTCAAAAAAACGTCTGGGGATATTCTCCAAAAAACGCCACATACCAAGTTTGAATTAAAACGATCCATCTGTTTAGGCTCTGGTCTCTGATACAGCAGTATTAACATTTCCTTTGTCATGGTTACCAAGAACCAAATTATTCGAACACATTGTTTTGGAAGAAAGGGTGTTTTTTTTTTTATTGGGACGAAATATACGCAATTTACGCTTAAAATAATTGACAAAATTAGTAGGTTGCAAATTGAAATCTGGTAAAAATGTTCGATCTGGGCTGGGAACTAAGAATTTAAACCTAAAGAGTCCATACAAAAAATTTGGAGAAAGGGTGTTTTTTTCGAGGAGGAACAAAAGGCACGAACACGATAACTTTGACACTGCCAAATAAGTACAGCTTCTCTTAGAGGAACTAAATGCAAGCATTTTTTACTATAGAAGGGGCAGGTCTCTCTCTTCTCCTTAAAGCAGGAGGGACAATTTTTTTTTAAATATGACTTTGAATGAAAATAAAATTATTAAAAAACAACAGCAACTTTAACAATCAATAAATATTCCATTTTTGAGAGCTTAAAATCCGGATTTTATTTTCATTTTAAAATTTTGTTATTACCGTTAATGGTTTTTGAAAAATACATAAAAAAATAATACTAAAATTCTGAAAAAAAAAATATTAAAAGTACTATTTTTTTTCAAGATTGTGAAATTAAATATTCATTTTTTTGTTTGCTTGTATAAATTTGTCCTATAAATTCTTAATAGAATTTGAAAATCCAAATGATTTTATGTTTCTTTGTTTTTGATTAAATTATAGGAAGAAACTGAGGGGGCCGTTCAGGTACCAGAAAAAATCGTTTTCACCCACGAACATCTTCAAGTGACCAAAGACCACCTTCACGATTTGTATTAAGTTAGATTTCAGAAACTGTTAGGTATATCTCACGACGAAAAGATGTGACTTCGTAAGTTCTTTGCAATCAAATGGCTCTCAATTTATTGGCTGTTATAAATACAGCTAAGAGAAATTTGCTTAAAATATTCCCTTTCTTTCCAATATGATGAATGAGCAACAAAAATACAGTTCATATAATGAGGAACCAACAACCCGCTTTGGAAGGCACAAAACAAAGGTCATTAACTTGGCATGAACCCCATTTTGCCGGTCCGTTTCAAAATAAACTTGCTCCAGCTATTTTCTATTTGAATATACCTTACAAGCATACCCATGCCAACTACGAATCCTAGACCCTGATGATGAGTCTCTAAATACGTGTCTGATGCAGCAAATTAAAATAAATGCTCTCATTACCAAAATTAAAAATGAAAAATTAAATGAATACATCAAAAATTAGACCAAAACGCGAAGGGGATCTTAACAACCCCCAGTGGATTCTGCAACCTCAAAGCATACCTATAGACCTGGCCTAGGGGTGTGTTGTGTGTATCTATATAATGAAATCCACGTAACATTAAGCCTCGAAAAAAAAAAAAATGTTTACCTCAGCCAGCATAGCTGCGATAATTTCAAGTTATTGCGGCTTTATGCCGCAGACATTTTTTTCTTCATCACATTTTTGTTTTTTTTCTTTTTCTATTTTCTGTGTGTAAAGGATCATTGCATTTGTTTGATGAAGAAGGAAAACAAAAATTTAAATCAACACCAATCCACAACGGGGTTGAATGGAACGGTTTTGTGGGATTTTGTGTCTGAACGAAAAATTCCCTTTGATCCTGTTAATAATTAGAGTACGTGATTCTATTTAAAAAGGAATTCAGTGTTAATTCCAGGCTCGCATATCAAATAGTTTATTTCCCTTTCTATTCATTCTGAAACAAGGGTGAAATGGAATATACAAAAAAAATAAAGTCGGCAACGACAACGACGGCAGAACGGCGAAAAAGTTCTTTAATTTTGAAAAAGTTTTCAAAACACTCCGTGTGCTCCTGTTCAGACACCTTTTCTCCTAATGGAGTTTGGTGTAAAAAACCCGAGGATAATAACCTTTCTTGAGTTTTTTTTCTGTTTTGCAAATTAAAGTCGGCATTGACTTTTAATAAATTCAAAGAACGTTCAGTTTTGATAAAAGTTAAAAAAAGGCCCCGTCTAATGACGATGCATGTCACAAAGGGTTGAAAAATTAAGTTTTATAAAAAAACAAAAATGGCGCCCAACAGGTCTGGGATGAAAATCTTCGATGGATTAAACTTTCTATAGAAGAACAGTTTTTGAATACAAATCATAAAGGATTCATGAAGAAATTCTGCACTAATTAATTCCGTGCATTATGGAAGGGTTCCTAAATAATAAATGCGTGTACGTCGGTCGGTCGGCGTCGGTAGAGTAGTAAGCCAACACCCTAACCCTTAACTAAACATCACTCTCATTTATTTGTTACGCACTTGTTCAGTAGGATTAAGGGTGGGTGTGTAACATACTCAAACAGTGGGATTGCCTCATGCGAAATGGTTTTGTTCCTTTTGAAATACATTTTATGCAGTCGCATAATGCATTTTCAAGACCCCTAGGGTTCATGATCTCATGAGGGTTGAGTCGGCTTTTAGCATGTATAATATGCATGTACACCACTACCGCTCCATATCAGAAATCGTTTCAGTGATTTTTTTTGTTTTTCGATGTAAGATTGTTGTACAAGTTGAATTGCATTAGTCACAGACGAATGATATGCGCGAGAACTGATGCACTTGCATCAACAAGGACATTTCAGAGCTGAGAGTTATTTGTATGGTTGTGTAGTTATGATGTGATATGATGTTTACAGGGGATGGGGGTTGGTTGTGTTAAACAATGCATATGCACAAGCTTTACCCTAAAGACACACATTTATTTTATTTTTGTCTCGTATTGGATCACGTAGTAGGTATTCTCTGTTAATGGTATGTGGGCGCAATCGATTTTGTCATGATGCATCTTTAAAAGGACTCACCAAGTCAAAAAGTCCTTAGAAATTTAACATGATGCCGGCTGTACGGTCGGAAACAAAGGATCACATGCCATCAACATTGATTGTTGGTGGTGGGTGGGTAGGGCGACGTGATACTTTTTTTAATTTCTTAGTGATGCACAGATGCATAATGAATTCACGCAACAGGACACGTGTCCTGTTTTTTTTTTGTGTTTTGTTCTTCTTTTCTTGTTTCTAGAAATGCATTGTAAACAGTGTAGAAGAGTGTTGTAACAATGCACTTTTTAGTGGGAAGTAAACCTACTTGTTTTTTTTTTTTTTTTTTTTTTTTTGTTTAAGAGCATTATACTAAAAGCTGAATGAAGGAAAAAAAATACTTTGAAATAATGAAAAAGCCGACAACAGCATTGACTGCCTACACGCACTTTTGAAGTAGACTTTTATATTTATTCAGCTTAAACTGGAAGTTTCATGATGTTCTACGGAAAATTAATTTAAGTCAAGAAGAACTTTTAATGGAGACATAGAACTTAAGTTGAAAGAACGTAGCAAGAAACAAATAAAATACACGACTGGGTCGCACGTACTTGCTCTTAGGGTCAAAGTTGCTGTGGATTTTAATTTTATAAGAAAATAAGAAATTAAAAAATAAACATAAAATTTAATACTAAAATGACTTAACTTCCTAAATTGTCTTAATCTCAAAAATAAGTAAGCCATTTGATTTTGTTAAAAAAGATTAATTTTTAGAAAAAAAAAATTTGAAAATCGTTGAAGTCGTTTTTAAAAAACAATATTTTTTTATGTACAAAAATTCTAAAGCTTTGTTTTAAAAAAAAGTTTGAACGCCAATTTTAAGGAAATATTAATGAACATCTAAAACCAATATTTCAAAAAAAATCATTCACGCGTTTTCGAAAAATGATGTTTGAAAAAAAAATTTTGAAATTTTTTTTAAAAATCCAAAAACCGTTTTTTTTTTTAAATTCTGATTTTCTCCTTGATTACTCAATCAATTTCAGCTATTTTTTGTACATGAATGCTTTTAAGTTGCCGTAATGTTGTTTAATAAATAAAATAAAAATTTCTAAAATAATTTTTTTGGTTTTTTAAAAAAAGTCTATTTTTTTTGTTTTGAAAAATCATTTTTTCGAAAACTATTCAATATTTTTTTTTCACAACTTAGTTCTTAGATGTTAATAAATAATATCTTAAAAATGGAGTACCAATTTTTTTTTATTAAAGTACTTGCAAAAATTTTGCATTATGGTAAAAATAGTTTTTTTTTAAAAACAGCTCTAACGATGCTCAAAATTTTTTTCTAAAAATGTATCATTATAGATGAAATCAAATTGCATACTTTGTTTTGAGATTAAATTCATTTTAGACGCTGTTTTAGTCATTTGAAAACCGAATTTTATGCTTTTTAAATTTTTTTTCTAAAATTGCATTTACAAATTTTTAGTTAAAAAGGCTTAGCATATATAGAAACTTTATCTATAAGAGCAAGTACGTGCAACCCAGTCGTGCATTTAATTTTTTTTAACATTAATTTTGTGTAGGTGCTATTTTACTCCTACTAATATTCAAAAGTCAACTTGGAATGGTTTTCAAATAATGAAAAAATCGAGTTGGCAAACATTTAATTTTGTAAAAATGGTGTTTTAAAAACTAATCTACTTTTGAAAACTTTGGTAGCTTAACAATTTTAAAACGCGTTATCGTGCAATTTGTTACCTAAATCGCCAAGTGCCCAAAGTTGAAATTTGAAGAATGTAATTTTGAAAAATCAAGTTTGTTGATGATTTACCAAGCGTCCCAAGTTGAGTTTTGAAATGTCATTTTCAAAAACTAATTTTCAAAACCTTTTACTTTAAATATTACCTACCAAAAACTTAGGTTTTGAAAAATTTAATTTAATTTTTTTTAATAGGTTTCATAAATTGGAAGACCACCCCAAGTTGTGTTTTGTAAATGACTGATCTTAAAATTAATAATTTAGGTAGGTACTCATGAAAAAAGTATCCATACTAGGCCACATTTCTTTTATTTTGTTTTATTTTGTAAAAATGTGGCCTTATTTCTAAGCTGAATGAGAAATGTCCTTTTTTTTCTAGAATGCATTGGACATAGGGCTACCATTAGGGGGACATAATGTCCCTCTTTTTTAAACATCAGTAGTTTATTTTTATTTTAAAGAAATATTTTTTGTTCACAAAAACTTCTTCTGGTTTTTTTATTTTCTAATTCTTTTTTGAAGAAGATAAAGAGTTTTGTTTTGAATTAAAATGGCTTCTTTTGTTAAAAGGTTGCAATATTAAAAAAAAAAAAAAAAAAAAAAACAACTTGCGGTTTGACAAGTTTTTTATTCCTATTAAACTCTCACTTTTCAAACCTGCACCAATTTTTCCTGGATAATCCTCTTTTTCACCCCAAATGACTTAAATTAGGGTATGACATTTCAGCCCAACATTTCAGTTTGACTTAAAAATATTCAACGAAAAACACTTTGTTGCGCCGAATTAATTGAAAAAGCAAATTGAGTTAGCAAATGCTTATTCACTTTTTCAACAATCAAGAACTGACCATTTATCTAGTCGAAAATTAAAATCCCCGCTGTATAAACTTGTCCTTGACTAACAAAGAATTTTTTTTTTATAAACGATTACCATAAGCCAGGATTTAAATTTCTAATGAGATGCACTTAAATTTACCTCAATGCATTTTATAAAATTGAAGGGGTTGTTTTTTTTTTATATTATAAAATTTGTTGCTTTTATTATCGAACAAATAATCAAATTTGATTCAAGTCAAAAACCAAAAAAAAAAAAAAAAAAAGAAACAACCCCTTAAAATGTATTTTTGTTCTCTTAAAGCATTTGGCACGCATAATCCCACTATAACACGTGCCATCTATCACATGCCAAGTCTTTGTATATTCTGAGTTGCTGTGTTGTGTTTTGTGTCCTGTGTGAAGGATCGTTTTTTTTTTTTGATGATGGATTTTCGTTGGCGAATTTATTTTTTGATGAATTTTCAAAGGAATTATCAGACAGAGGGATGATGGTTGGCAAACAAAAATCACCGACCGTCACTCAAAAAACGGTTTGCTGTTATCTTATTCCTCAGAGGGGAAAAAAAAAAAGGGAAATAAAATCTATAAAGCATGTGAAAATTGTGTAATCTGTTCTCAGATTAAATTCGTGACAATATTTAAATTAGCTGCTATCGGTATCGCTTGGTGATGGGCCTTTTGAATTAAAGAGTGGATGTCTGGAACACCTGTTCATGTGTGTCGTATTAAGAAGATTTTAATCGAACTTGGCGAAGACAAATATTGGAAAGTAAAAAAGGTTTTTTATGTAAACTAAAAAAAAAAACAAGTAGTCCAGTCTATCATGGAGGGAAAAATGTTGCAAAAGTAATGTGGGAAAAGTAAAGGTTTCATGTCAAAAATATTTTAAATTTTTTTATCAAAAGTAATGCATACCTAATTCAAACTATGTTAAACTTAAAGACTTACGAATTTTTAAAAAAAAGTTTTTCTTCCTCCAGCTGATTGCCTAAAAAATATTTCCATTTCAAAATCGCAAAATGACAAAAATGCTGTTTTTTTAGAGTAATAACACGCAGGGGCGATCATAGCAAAAAACTAATATGCAATGACCGAGAAAGGAGTGTGCACATTCCTAGTAACTGGGTCATTGGACGAATTTAAGGTTTCCATGCCCAAACGTACATATGAACAAGGCAATTTTATATGTGAGCTACACTACATTTGACATTACCGGCGTTCTATTTTATCTTATGTCACGAATATTACCATGTTAACAGTTTCATATTCAGAATTCAGTTATCCCCATTTTGTAAAGATGCGCTCTTGCAATGCAGTAAAAATATCATATATTTAATCAAAAATATATGTGAGCTACACTACATCTTAAAGGAAGTCAATTTTGAAGGTGTTTTTTCAACTTTAAAAATCTCCCTCTTTACAATTAAAAATTGTATCTGCAGCTAAAGTACATGAAATAGATCAATGAATGAAATGATAACATAAAACGCTTTTGTTTTTAGAGTTTTGTTTTATTAAAAATAAAGTTCGTGAGCTACACTACAAGCCGAAATGCGAGCTACCGTCACTTTCAATTGGATAATCATAATATTATTTCAAAGAAAACCTAAAAACTAAAATTACAGAACATAACGTAGGAACCTTAAAAAGTACTATTTTTTATAAAAATACTTTAAATTTTTTTTAAAAACTGAATAATTCTTAACATTTTTCAATTACAAGGAGTCTTTTAGAAAATGTATAATAGTTTCTACTACACTAAAGAATCAAACTGGGAATAGGATAAAATGGTTTTAATAGAAAGAGAGGTAAAGTTATTATAGAAACTAAAATTTAGTGGATTATTTGAAAAAAAAACAACATTTTGAAAAAACAAATCGACGACGACATTCGACAAATCAAAAGGATCGATTCACGTTTTACGTAAATGAGGAAATCTACAAAGAATATCAAAGAACAATACTTAAGTCAGAATTCTCCGATTTCTGCTATAGAAGAAACTGCAACATAAGCGTTTGTTTGAAAAAGTTTACATGGAAAAGCGAAATATTATCTTCTTTCTAGTCTTAGAAAACGCAGAAAAGTTGTAAATGCATATGCATTAGGAAGAGAAAAGTAGATCCTTGTTCACTGGAAAAATATATAAAAGATCCTTTTGTGTTTGATAGCAGAACTTTGGTGACTAACACCATCTCTAATAGACAAGGCGAATTAATCGATGCTGTTAGTTTTTTTAAACGTCGATGTTAACTTCCATTTGCCCCTCAAATTCTACAAATAATTTAATTAATTTTAGTTTCTCTATCATGAATTTGCTTTCTTTCTCCACATATCCAAGAAAAAAAGCACAAAAACCCATTACAGAACGTTACCGAATATGTTATGTGACCGGCTCTTCTTCGTGAGCTACACTACAAGAATGCTTAAAGCAATTTAAGATTTATTAATTAAGATAATACGAGTACATTTTTAAGGTTAGTATCATAAAATTTATTCTCTTGATATGCAAAGTAGAAGTTTTTTAAACTGTAGTAGAACTTTTGCTAAAGTAAGAGAAACAATTCTATTTATTTTGTGAGCTTCACTACAACTGGACATTGTAGTGTTATCAATTGATTACTTTTTACTAACGTAATGCTTACATAAATTACGGACTGCATACCGGTAAGTTGATACCTAACAAAGCATTATGTTATTGTACCGAATGACAATAATAATTCAAAATATTAACACGGTAAAATATAATTAAAACCCTACTTAAAATTTGAGAATGAGAAAAAAGGGGATCCGACGATTCTGTCCGTCTGTCTGTCTGTATGTATCAGAGGCCACACAACGGATGGGTCGATCTACTTCAAACTTGGTATGTGGCCTTTTTTGGAGACGTTTTTTTAAATGTTTTTTTTTTTACCCAAAATAACGGTACCTGTCATGTACCGGTTTTAGAAAAACCCATTTTTCTCAAAAATCGTTCCCACGATTTTGATTAAAAAAATCAGGGTCATTTCTTTGAGTAAAGTCAATCTTTAAATGAGAATCATTATTTTTAATCCGTTACTAACGGTACCTGCCATAGAACCGTTTTTTTTAATTCTGATTTTCTCCTTCATGATGCAATCAATTTCAACCATTTTTTTTTTACATGGAAGCTTTTAAGTTGCCGTAATAATATTTAGTAAAAAATATTATTAAAAATTTTAAAAAAGTTTGAATTTTTTTTTTCGAAAACTATTCAATTATTTTTTGTTCAAAACTTAGTTTTAAGATGTTGATAAATAATATTTTAAAAATGGCATACCAATTTTTTTTAAAGTCCTTGCAAAATTTTATATGGAAAAAATAGTTTTTTTAAAAAACGGCTCTAACGATTTTCAAATTTTTTTTTCTAAAAATGTATCATTATAGAAGAAATCAAATTTCATACTTTGTTTTGAGATTAAATTCATTAAAGACGCTGATTTAGTCATTTAAAAATCGAATTTTATGATTCTTAAATTTTTTTTCTAAATGGCTTAGCTTATATAGTAACTTTATCTTTAAGAGCAAGTACGTGCGATCCAGTCGTGCTATTTATTTAACGTTTCCTTGTAGAATTTTCACAAGCTGTTTCCCATCAGTGTTTGACTCGGTTCTTAAATGCTTTTATCTTCCTCGAAAGGATTAAAGTCTAATACTCATAAAATCATACATTGCGCCACAAAAACCATACATAAATTAGTCTTATTAGAAATAAACAAAACTCAACAAATTACTTTAAGCCTTTTCGTTCAAAATCCATTTGTTCGACCCTTGTTTCAATCATCATGAAGCACAAAACATTAAAAACCTGTTATACATTTCCAAATAATTTATTTTTCAAGCTTTTTTTATACATTTAAAATGTAGCCAATATAAAATGCACACGTGCTATGTCAGTAACTTGTCAGACATAACAGATATATGTACAATATTTACCTTTAAAAGGGTCTTTCTGGAAGGTTTAATTTATATTTTTTAGTAATTCACATCGAAATTCTTGTGTTAATCACTCTTTAACTTCCCTAAATCATCAACCATTAACAACAACCAACAAAAAAAAAAAAAAAACACTTCCATGTCCCAGTTTTTATAGCCATCCCTTAGTAAAACCTTAACCAAAAAATGTGTTAATTTAAAAAATAACCGAAACCGCTTTCAAAAGAGTACCGTAAATATTCAGACAGACAGGAAGGAAAGACAAACTGTCACTCACTCAGAGACCGTAGATTAGCGATCTAAGACAGCAAAAAACAAACCAAACCTAACCCAACCCCATTGCTGCATCAGTGAAGTCATTTTTAAATGTCAGCACCGTTTTCATATCTTTGTCCTGACGAATTTTTTTTTTGTTTTTTTGTTATTTGTTTGTTGTTTTTAAGTTCACCTCTGTCTACCCTTATTTTTTGTTCATCACTATTTTCTACACCAACCCCCTGATTTCCCTTACCCTTAGCGAAAAGTTCAATGAAAAATGCCCAAAAGCCCAAGTTGGCAATAAGTGGCGTTTGTTTCAATGATTTTCCAGTTTAATTTTGACTTTAAGGTATGCGAAGACCCCTTGCGTAAGTTTTTCTTTTTGTTTTGTTCTTTTTTTTTTTAAATTTTTTTTTATACATAGGAGGTACTGGTACATATTATATAAATCTACAGTGAAATATGTCAGGACATTCCCTTGGAACATCTTTCTTTGTACGAGTATTTCCTTCTATACAGTTATTTCTATCTACATTTACCTTTTAAAAGATAGAAGTGAAGAACCCCAGGCTCAGGCAGCAAGGAAGACTATTCTTTTTTTTTTTTGTACTCAATTGGAATGAGCTGATGCGGAGGGCTCGACAAAGACTGTGTTCTGTCTCAAAAAATCCCTCAGGCATGGAAAACTAATTAAAGTTTCTGCTTTAATGATTTTAAATTATCTTACCTATTAAGGAGGACTTTAAGTGGTTGCTAAATGTGTCTTTGTGTGTTGTTTTGGTCACAATTTCATTTGGAATGTGAATTCTTTTGTTGTTGATTTTTTTTTTTTTTTTAAGGGATGAGAATTATTTTTAATTTGGAATAAGGGCGATGTAAACATGTTGGAAATTTCATTTGGACCAAATGTAATTATATAATGGGTTTTTGAACATTTTTAAAATTGTAAAATGTGATATGGTTTATTTTTTTTGTTTTGTGAAAGAGAGTCTATTTTGTTAACAAATTCACTTCTACATTAAATAATGTACCTACAATTATTCTAAGTAATATGAAATAATATAGAATTAGAGAAAGGTTTATTTACAAAAGGATGCATCAAACGGTTCTTTAAGAATCTTTAACATTTTCAATATTTTTTTTTTTTTAATTTTGTGTTAAAAAACAACAATATAATCTTGTGGCCAAATCAGTTGTGCATGTCGTTTTTTTTTGAAAATATTTTTTTTTTAAATCGCTATTAAGGGTACCTGCCATAGAATCATTTTTTTAAATTTTGATTTTCTTCTTAATGGCTCACTCGATCTCAACGTTTTTCTTACCTGAAATCTTATAAGTTGTTTTAATAAAGTTTAGTAACAAAATTTTTGAAAATTGGCTTTTTAGATTTAAAAAAAAATATTTGATTTTTTTTGTTTTGAAAAATAATTTTTTAAAAATGGGTTAACAAATTTTTTCCAAACTTTAGTTTTAGATGTTGAAAAATAATAACTTAAAAATGGCATACCTACCAATTTTTCTTTTGAAAAATCTTTTGAAAATTTTATATATAAAAAATAGTTTAAAAAAAACCGCTGTAACGATTTAAAATAAAATGCACGACTGGGTCGCACGTACTTGCTCTTATAGATAAAGTTAATATATATGCTAAGCCTTTTAAATTAAATATTTGTAAATGCAGTTTTAGAAAAAAACAATTAAAAAAGCATAAAATTCGATTTTCAAACGACTAAAACAGCTTTTTTAAATGAATTTAACCTCAAAACAAAGTATGCAATTTGATTTCTTTTATAATGACACATTTTTAGAAAAAAAAAAAATTTGAAAATCGTTAGAGCAGTTTTAAAAAAAAAAACTATTTTTTTCAAATAAAATTTTGCAAATACTTTTATAAAAAAATTGGTACGCCATTTTTAAGATATTATTTTTCAACATTTAAAAACTAACATTTGAAAAAAAAATATTGAATAGGTTTCGAAAAAATGATTTTCCAAAAAAATAATTTTCCAATTTTTTTTTACAAAATATTATTACGGAAACTTGAAAGTACCCATGTAAAAAAAATGGTTGAAATTGATTGAGTCATGAAGGAGAAAATCAGAACTCAAAAAAACGGTTCTATGGCAGGTACCGTTAATAACGTTTTTTTAAACAAATGGTTTCCATTTAATGATAAACTTTATCCAAAAAACTGACCATAATTTTTTTAATCAAAATCGTAGGAACCATTTTTGAGAAAAATGAGTTTTTCTAAAACCGGTATATGACAGGTACCGTTATTTGCGGTCGAAAAAAAAAATTCAAAAAACGTCTGGGGATAGTCTCCAAAAAACGCCACATACCAAGTTTGACGTAAATCGACTCATCCGTTTAGGCTGTGGTCTCTGATACATACAGACAGACAGACAGATAGACAGGCTGACAGACAGACAGAATTGTCGGACCCACTTTTTTCTTATTCTCTATCATCGTAATGTCATGTTTGATTGTTATCTTAACTTTTTTTTTTTACGAATGCGTAACTTGATATATGGTACCCATATCGAAAGTAAAAAGAAATTATAAAAATTTATTTTAATAGAAGAAATCGAATCAAAAAGTTTTATCAAAATCATTCGCTCCGTTTTCGAGAAACCTCTAATAACTTAAAAATGATATTTTTTTAACATTTCTCATTAAAGTAAAGCAAGGATTAAGGAATTGTGAATTAACTGTGTGAGCTGAGTTGTAAGTTTGTAAGTTGAGAACGTGTAAATGCGAGCATGTTCAATCAAAAACAAAAATCACGACAAACAACATCCGAATTCCTGATAACGCGACCAAAATGAAATGGAGGTCTGGCATCTACCACACAATCTGTGCATTAATGACATCACAAAAACCTCTAAAATAATTTTTAGTATTTATCAAAAATATAGAATCGATGCAGCCATAATGTCATTGTGCGGTGGTTCCGTACACGATGTATTCTGAACAAATTTTGATATTCACAATATTGCCGTCATCACCATGCATATCGCTTCGAGTAACTTAAATTAAAAGCTAAATAGTTCTGCATGCAGCATAGCAATTAGTTTTAACCTAAATAATATTTTCAACAAAAAAAAAATAGTTCATAAATAAATTCTTGATTATATTTTCATTAAAATTTTAATAACTTTAATACTTTAAAGGACATCCATTAAAGGTCTGTATGCATCATGTGCTGTGTTGGGCACATAAAAAAGGTAAAACAATCACACACTTCTGTTTACGTGTGAAATTGATAAAGACCTCACTTGCGAGGTTTTTTTTTTTTTTTTTACATGCATATGATGTGGTAACCCTGGACCATAAAATGGAAACTATTATATAGAATTTTATTGTTTTTTTTTTCTCAAATATTTTTTTTTTTGTACAAAAGGGATTATGTGTGTGAGTGTTTTTTTTTTATTACTGTATTTTGTGTCCACATAGAATTGCACATTTTTGAATTATAATCTCTTGATTGCGATTAATCACCATGGCTTAACAGGGTGGACATGGACAATGGCGACAGGTAGGTAGGTAGTATGTGGTGGCAACTCTTGTGGGGATAGGAATTATGCAGTGATCCAATTTTAGCATTTCATTTTATTGGTTATAGTTTTTTTTGTCCCATATCGACATTAATTACAAACAGAATTCATATTTACTATAATAATTTTGCTAATTGGTTTGGAAGGGAGACATTTTTTGTGCATTTGATTATGATAGATATTAATTTTTTGCAATTCAGGAGAATTTATTAAAAAAAATATTCAATTTAATACTTTTGTGTGACTTTTTTCTTTAAATATTTAAGGATTGGTAATATACAACTAAATAATAATTTATAATACAGTTTAATAAATCCGACTACTAAGCTACTGGAAACTAGAATATATTGATAAATTACTAATAACCTTCAATTTTCTAGTTCGTATCTACTTTTATTAGTGGAGTTGGTAACTAACTAACAGTTAATCAATGGTTTTGGCAGCTTATAGTGTTTTATTAGACTGTTTTTTTTTTAAACAATCTTATGTGATTAGTGGGTGAAACTGCTCCAATTTGTAGTATGATTTCTTTTCAATTGTTGGTGTTCAAAAAACCTTTAACAGTTAACGGTTAAAAAATTGACACACTTCTCGGATTTTTTTTTTGAAACCTAACTATTTGCTAATTTTCGAAAGAAATAATTTTTTTTATCTAAAAAAATTGTTAAAATTTTATAAAAGAAACTATGCCAACATTTGAAAATGAACCGGAATTTCATCGAAAAATCATCTTGACTGATGAGGCCCATTTCCACCTACGTCAACAAGCAAAACTGTCGCATCTGGGGCTCGGAAAACCCAAGAGTTATTGTTGAAAAGCCTCTCCATCCTCAACGCGTGACTGTTTGGTGCGGTTTATGGTCCCGCGGGGTCATTGGACCTTACTTTTTCGAAAATGAGGCTGGAGCAACAGTTACGGTCAATGGATTGCGCTATCGAGAGATGATTAATGATTTTTTATGGCCTGAATTGGATGGTATTGATCTGGACAACGTTTGTTTTCAACAAGACGGCGCTACGTGCCACACAAGCAATGAAACCATCGATCTTTTACGGGAAAAGTTTCCGGACCGTGTTATCTCTCGAAGAGGTGATCACAATTGGCCACCGAGATCTTGTGATTTAACACCTTGCGACTTCTTCCTTTGGGGCCACGTGAAAAATAAGGCCTACGCCAACAGCCCAGCGTCGATTCAAGACCTCAAAGATGAAATTCATGAGGCTATCGCGGACATAGGGCAGCCACTTTGCGATTTGGTTATGGAAAATTTCATGAAAAGGATATGGTCCTGTAAGCGTGGTCTTGGCGGCCATTTGGCTGATGTTGTGTTCCATTATTAACGGCATACCTTCCTCTTTATAATAAAATAAACATCCAATCATTTATCTCCAAAAATGCCATTTTTCTTTGAATATCAAAATAACACCTCTTATTGGAAAACCCTTTATTTCAATAAGTTTTTGTCAGCTGTTAAGTCAACTGAGAAAATTGATATCAATTTATCAAAACGATTGACAGAAAAATTTATGGTGGAAATCTCCGTACACAAGATATTTTTTAACAAGTTTTCGAACTTTCTTTTTTTGGATTAAAAAAAAGCTGTTTTTTTTTTAAATTCTGAATAGTTTTCACCTCATTCATAAAGTATAAATAAAATTAGCCCGAAGTCGATTTAAATATTTTTGTTCTCAATCAAAGGGCAGGTAGTGCTCAGCCAAGTTTTAGCAACTTTAGGCTACTACATGCCTCGACTATTTATATTTCGGTTTTGAAAATTTAAAACTTCACACAGTGGAAATACTTCAGGTGGTACGCGTTTCTTGATCGCCAAACTAGAGGGTGTGGAATCTGGCTGATTTTCCAATAAAGGGAGCTTACTAAAGGGACTTACAACCCAAAAAGTTATTATTTATTTGAAATTTGTTGTCAAAATATGTATGTGCTTTGCAAAAAGTAATGAATCACAAAAAAAAAAACAAGTGTAAAAAGAAAGCCAAGTTTTTTTATAAAAAAAAACAACTGAAATTAAACAACATTTTAAAGTAATGTTAATTAAGATTTATTATAAATAAGAAAGATAATTCATATTCCTCTTAGTTATGTCGTCAACATTCCTCCGTAAATTACAATAATAATTTTTCATAATTTTCAAACATTTCCGGAAACTAAAGAACTAAGATGTCCTAAAATATTATATAAACCTTTTCAAAATAATTAAGCCTTCCTTATTCGTCTTACATCGGTAAATATTCTATTACCAGAAGCATAAGATATCAACACAAAAAAAAAAAAAAACAAGGACTTTATTGTTCATTTGGCCGTGTCAGCCTAACATCCTGTCATCCCATCAACTTAACAACTGAAAATAAACTAACAAATGTCCGTGAAGGTATGTTTTATTTATTTGTTCTAGACTCTCACCTTCATCCCCTCGACATATCGGTGCCGGCCGTCAGTAGCGCCAAACAACAAAAGAACATCAAGAATTCATCAATTATTTGTGATCCATGAATGTATTTTGCGTATATCTAGTATCTACCTACTAGGACGATGAAGACGACTTGAAGCAAATTTATAGAAATCTTATGCCAAAGTAGATAGGGTTTGTTTTCGTTATATACGCTTTGGAGACGTAACACGTCCTAGAATGTTATAAAAAATGGCATGGCCTGTCGGTGGGTGATGGGCAAAATATTTTACTATTCCTGAAAAAGGACGACAACGAATGAGGAGCAATTTCGCAGACAATATACGAATACCCTTGTAAATGATATCCTTATAAGAAATAGCAGCGTAACCTCCAGTGACGGCAGCGATAGGTCTCTGAATCTATTCCTCCTAACCCATACTCTTGGTACATATATTTGCCACCCAAGCCTCCTTGGCTCGCACCATATGAAAAAGTGACTCCTTATGGAATCGCCACTGTAGCATGTAGTGTCCTTATTCCAGTCGATATATTTCATTTGGTGTATGTTTGTCTTTTCGTTCTTTTGTCGTCATCGTGTGTCCTTAAAATGCTATACACACACCCATATAGACTCTGTAGCAAATATCTTTCCTACTTCGTAACCCTTGGGCTGAGCGTAGTCACGAAGACATTGTATTCGTTTTTGTGTGCAAATGTTACGATGTCTCAAATGGATTTGACCTCGACAGCAAAGGATATGTGAGGAGCTTGAATTGTGTAACTGGGAATCAATGCACGTAGGGAGCTGGATACAGATGAAGAAACTGTCCTTGGGGGATATTTTAATGAAGTTTTCCAAACTATTGAACTGACATACACCTACACACATATTGTAAGCACACACGGAACATACTCAAACATACAATACGCATCATGCTCTCTACACGGGGAATAGGTGGAAGCTATACCTTCATTCATACCTTTTATGGAGATCGCTTGCTGGGTCAATTGTTATTGTGACTTTTGTTGGGGGCAATTTATTTGATGTTTGATTTACTTTATATTAAAGCGACAGACAATAAATTCGGATATAAAATTCAACATTCCTCAAAAAACCTATGTTTGTCTTTTAGTGGTCATAATTATTATAAAAAAGAGATTCACTAGAAACAGAATTTGAAACAATGAAATTATGGATATCGTTGGCATTCAAGAATTGAAACTTGGTACATACTACCTGTACAAAATGACGTGTCGGATTTGGCTTCCTCTAAACGGAAAGATTCGGCTTTCATGCCAAATAACAATAAGTTGTTGTTGTTGTTGTACCAAGATTCAACAGGAGGATAGTTTTATTCAAAACCAATTTACGCCGCTGGTAATCAAAACCAACATTAAGCTGGTAGAAATAATTGTCTCGTGTTTCTCAAGAAAAAATTTATTCAAAATTCAATTTTCCCTATTTTATATTCCTACCAACGAAGTGCTGGAATATTTTCTTTGACAATTTTTGAGATGTCGAAAACCCTAACTATCACTTTTAGGGACAACGTGTACAGATCTTGAGATGATCAACTTGCATTGTGAAAAACTTAATGTTACAAAACAAAAACAGCCAAATCTTATATATGTTTTAAACTTATTCTGCTAAGTTCTTGCAATGAAGTCAAACATTATTCATTAAATACCCTTTACACTCTGCATCCTCTTTAAAATTAAGCCTTATATTTTAATACTCTAACAAATTGAGAACCAAATTATTAATATTGACAGTGAATTCAGTCCGATTGGGCACTTTTTGAGCTGTCAAATTCCGGAAAAAAAATGAACCCTCAAAAGCAAACATTGTAATGGACTGGCGGTTATTCCTCAACTATATAATTCAAAATTGAATTTGCCGAGCATTTATTCGAGAAATCCTTATTTCAAATCTTTTAAATTAATGTACTTTTTTCTGTAAATAAATAATAAAACAAATACAAAAACAATATTAAGGAATTACGCATCTTTGGCTATCTTCTTGTAAACCGAAGTAATTACATATTAGAGAAAAATACGGTATATGAAGAATTATGGTCTAAGACTGCATATATGCCAACGTTTCTACGAAAATGTAATTTTTTTGCAAAACGCTGAATGTGACTTACTGAAAATTCATATTTCATTTTACTTTTGGAAATTTTCAAGTTCGCAGATCAGTTCTTTTGTCTAGCGTTCGTCGCCTGGTTAAAAATAAAATAGTTTTCATTATTTTTTCTTGGGTATAATTTAAATTTTTACTTGCAATTTTTGTCAGAATTATATTCATCGGTATATGCATTCGAAATTGAGGTGAGCAATCATGACATGACATTACGGTTATTAGTGGAGTAACGAAAACTCAAAATGAAACATTCATCTGGGAATCGGCAAAAACCACACCGATTTGAATGATTTTTTTTTTCAAATGTTGGTATTCAAAAAGCCTTAACACTTACCAGTTAAAAATTGCCGCCTTTGTTGATTTCTTTTTAACTTAACTATAAGATGTTCGTGAACAAATATTTTTTTGTCAACAAATTTTGTTAAATATTTATAAAATAAACTATGCCAAAAATTTCCCAAGTTTGTTTAAAGAAAACAACTGGTGAAAGTAGGAGTCTGTTTTCACCCGCTCAGATGGGAAGGAGTATTGTCTCAAAAGTTGACTTAAATCAGAAGAAAAATTATTGAAACACAACAGAGTTAATTAAAAGATCAAATCATATGTTTTTTGACAGCGAGAAAAACCTTTTTTTATTACCATTTTAAATAAAATTTAATCCGACAAATAGTTTAAGAAAAACTGATTTTCAAATTCAGCATTTAAAAAAAAAACAATTAATCAACACTTTTAATTGATTTTTTGATGTCTGTCAAGTTAGAACTACCATTTTCAAATTTAAAAAAAGTAATGATGCAATTAATTGTTGTGAATTTGTCGTGAAAAAAAAAATTGTCGGGCCTCGTTTTTTTAAAACTAACCACTGGTAGTGCTAACTTGACGGTCAAGTTAGCACTACCACCCCTGGAAAAGTGTTAAAACGAAGATAAATACAAAAACTTGGTATGCAATTAACTGTCGTAAATTTGTGCACGAAAATCGGAGCTCCATAAAAAAAATTTATTAGGAGTATTTCTGCAAATTCGTATAAGCCTACCCAATTTATGTAACAAGATAAGTAAACGCAAAAGTTGACTTAAATGTCAAATATTTAAAGTCCAATATTTTTGTATGCAACAAAAATAAATTGCACGACTGGATCGCACGTACTTGCTCTTATAAATAAAGTCACTATATATGCTAAGCCTTTTTATGTGATTCAAAAATTGTAAATGCAGTTTTGGAAACAAAAAAAATTAAAAAAAGCATAAAAATTCGATTTTTAAATGACTAAAACAGCTTCTTAAATGAATTTAACCTCAAATCGAAGTATGCAATCTGATTTTTTCTATAATGATTCATTTTTAGAAAAAAAAATTGAAAATCGTTAGAGCCGTTTTTTTAAAAAAATATTTTGTTTTTATAAAATTTAGCAAGAACTTTAATAAAACAAATTGGAACGCCATTTTTAAGAAATTAAGTTTTATAAAAGCAACCAAATGGCTTGCAAGCTCTTTTATTCATTAAGAATCGAGTTATTGTAAATATTTTTTTAAATATTTTCTAATAGTGCAGTTAAATTCCACGAAAAATCGGGGATACATAAAAAAAAATAAGTATTATGATTATTTCTGCAAATTTGTAAGTTTAGCAATGCAACATGCTAAGTTAACGAAAAAGTTTACTGGAACAACCTTTTTATTCATTTGAAAAATGCTGTTAATTGAATCAGTTATTCATTAAATGTTAATTGTTGTATTGAACAAAAACAAATATTTTACAAATGTGGTGTGTGACAGATGACACACACGTGTTCAAATTTGCAGTACCGAACGCAAAATCGGGGCGAATTTTTAGGAACGGTACGAAAAAAAAAATGTTGGGTTTAAATCAGGCCGTGATAGCCATAGTGGCCTAACTGATTTTTCAACTATTTTTTTGTACAAATGGAAAATTATATTTTTATTAGCAGTATTCAGTTATTTTTGAAACATTTTTATACTTATTAATTTGTCATATAAATAACTGCTTTAAAAGAAGTGAATTTTTGTGACTCTAATAATATGTTTTCAAATTTTGAAAGAGAAGTACAAAAATCAGTTAGACCACTATGATTCTCAAGGCCTGAAATATAGAACAATAACAGTAGTCACCCTAAGAGCACCTTACGGATGTGAAATTGAAATTTTGTCAGGTAAGACCGAAAAAAGTAGAAAGAGTGAATTGTGACTCAATTTTGTTTTTGACTGTTCATCTGTTGGTTTCTGACATCTAATTCCGACAACTTCCAACTAATGACCTCTCATGGGATCAATTATTGTTGACAACGACAAAAATTATATGATAAAAAAAATACTTTGTTGATGTAGTTTTGACTTCGTTTTACAGTTCATTTACTAACAATTGCTTATTAACAGTTTTTCCTTTGCATAATAATAAAAAACAAAAAAATGGATTTAGGTACCTCTACCGAGCACTTTTCGTTATATTGTATTTTAAGTTAACTATTCCTGATTACTAGTATGGTTTATAATTAAAAGCTGACTTAAATATTTAAGCCATCATCCGACAAAAATGGTGGATCCAGTCCAGTTTTCAATAGTCTTTTGTTTTGATTTCGGAGTAAACTTAAGCCATTTGTTGTTCGCAGGATCATACTTCAATCCAATAGTCTTCTGACATGTCTTGATGCATCTTTGGTGAGATACTATATTCTACGTTTTAAGTTGTTCCGAACATTAAGGAATTGTTCGGTTTGCTCCCAGGATTTTTATGAATTCAAGAGACCAATTAGCACGTTTAATAGTAATTTCAATGATTGATTGCCTATGATAGCATAGCCAGGGTAGAACTTTACAAAGCCATGAGAGAATTCGGCATCCCAAATAAATTGACACGACTATGTAGGTTGACCATGACCAACGTAACAAGCCAAGTTAAAATAGCCGGATTGCTATCCAGACCAATCAACATCTTTAATGGACTCCGACAAGGGGATGATTTGGCCTGCCTCCTCTTCAACCTGGCGTTGGAGAAAGCAATCCGTGACTCTGGCACGGCAACAAGAGGGACCATCGTCAACAGGTCCAGCCAGATACTGGCTTACGCAGAAGACATCGACATCATCGGAAGAACCGAACAAGCTATACGAGATTCCTTCATCCAGATCGAGCAGGCAACACAAAATCTGGGGCTGCACATTAGTGAAGGTAAAACAAAGTACATGGTGGCGTCGAATGAGAGAAGAACAGTTGGTCAAACAATCAAGTTAGCGGAGCACGAATTTGGAGTGGTGCAATCCTTTAAATACCTTGGGTCAACAGTAGCAGCCGATAACAACATAGAAGAAGAAATACGCGGGCGGCTTCTCAAATCCAACAGAGCCTACTACAGTCTGTCAAAGCTATTCAAATCCAGAAATCTAACCATAACTTCAAAACTGCTGCTGTACAGGACCATGCTCCTGTCAGTACTCATGTATGGATCCGAGACTTGGGTGCTTAGCAAAAGGCACTGTGACCTCTTAGCCGCGTTCGAGAGAAAAGTCTTACGGAGAATTGTTGGCCTCATATGTGAGGAAGGACGATTCCGAAGACGGTACAATCATGAGTTGTACGCAATCTACCTTGAAGCAGACATAGTGACAAAAATTAAGCTCGGTAGACTCCGGGGGGCAGGGAACCTAGCTCGTATGAGCGAAGAGGAACCTGCTCGGAAAGTCTTTTGTGGTACATTCTATGGTAGACGGCAGCGTGGTAGACCATGCTTGCGCTGGAGAGATGGCGTAGACCAGGATGCCCGAAGCCTTGGGGTGCGCAACTGAATGGCGTCGGCTAGAGACCGGGATAGGCGGAGAGACTTGTTGAAAGAGGCCAGGACCGGACCCCGGTTGTCGAGCTGATGATGATGAATGATTGATTGCGTTACTATAAATTATTTTGCGATTTGCAGTTGGAACTCTTCAATTCGGTTATTGTTGTTTTTCAAATTTACATTTGAAAGGATCTTAACTCCTTTATCTCGTACTACGAAACAAACAAAATTAATACTATACAAAAGCAATTCAACTGCCCAGTTAACTTTCCAATAAAATAAAAATAAAGTGATGTCCTTATTACCAATTAATACAAGTATCAACACTGATAGAAGATACCTTAATCCCCTTACATCAATAACTATACACAATTGCATCTGGAATGTAATTCGGAAATAATTTTTGATGTAACCGATCTTGCTTGAACATCCCCTGCTGCGGTAGAAAAAAAATAACAAGCGACCATTTGCCAAATCCAGAACTAAGCCTACCACATGCAGAGTTTCAAGATATAGGTAATAATTGTCCACCTTTTGTTTAGTTTGGTTTTGGATTTCATTGTCCTCACGGGACACTAAACTTAAGACTCACCGTCACCATAATATACACAAATCCCAAATAAATACCCTCATTACCTCCGATGACACCCCGAACAATGCCCAAACACTGTTTGAGTCCAATTTCAAAAACCATCACTGCACCACCATCACCGGTGTGGAATAGAAATATAAATGGACCCCTAAATCGCATTCGTTCTATTGATGATGATAAAATTAATGAGATGCATTACCATGATTGCTACAACCGACGAGCTATTTGTTAGGTCCGTTGATTTACCAAAAATAGTCACCCTGGAAGACGCTGCAGAAGTCTCAAAGTCACCCTAAAAATATCACTCACCGGATGACATTGAGGACTGCTAGCTATTTGCTATAACGCAGTATGCACACGTGTCGCATCATCGCAGGAGCAGAAGAGGTATACCCAACATCAATGAGAAGGGACATAACTTAACACTGTCGTGCCATTCGATTGACTCCGAAGTCCCGCTAATGGACTCATTTATTCCATGCATTAATATACACGAGAAGGAAATATGCTGCACAAGGCTCTGAGGCACTTCCTAGAAATTCATATAAATTTTGTTTAAAGGTTTTTATGATGTTTTCCTCTTTTTATTGAAATTTACGATTTCAGATACGGCAACTCGGCAGAGCGCGACACACTTGACTGCATTTGCCATTTGCAATGGCAATAATTTCCGCTTCTGGGTTTTCAGCACCATCAGGGTTTCTGATGTGCTCTTAATAGTTAATGAGTCTATTAGCTGGTTGCCCATTGGCTTCCTTCGTTTTACCTTCTACATCTACATTGCCCGTTAAGTGGTCTTAATTAATGACAAAATACAGTCTTCTTCGCCCGCTCGGCTATATAATTTCTTTCTTTTCCCCTCCCACACAACTTCTATGATGATGTGTCACCAATTAAAACAATGCCTTCGAGATATACCATCAAGAATATACAATAATAACCACGTTACGGTTTTATAACTTAATTAGGTTAAAAAATAAAATTTGAATAATATGCAACCATTTTGACAGAATTTTGTAGCCTGCAAAACCTTGATAAGCAATTTTAAGCCCGCTGTTCTGTTTTATAACAAAAAAAAAAAAAAAATAAAATGTAAGAAGAAAATATTAGGGTGATTTTGAGTTGTTTTGTTGGAACATAACATTCGCGTTTTGAATGTTTTATGGGTTATTTGATGTTTGGATGTCTTCATTAAAGCCAATCTTGGTTGTGCCATCGAAAAATACTGTTTTATGGAAATTTTGACAATTTTTCGTGAACATTATTATATTTTTATGTTTTTGGGAATTTTTAATTTGTTAAATTAGATAGGCGTATATGTTTTAATGGCTTAATGTTTCATGTCTTTTTTGGGAATGAGATGCAGAAGGGAGATAAGAGTACGAACTTATGGTGATGTTTTTGTCACATGTCATGGATTGTATTGATATTTTAGTTTTTATTTATGAAAAATGTTGCAGTTTTTTCCTAGATTTTACTGCAATATTCTAAGGTCATGGAGCCAATAACTGTTTTGAACTAGTTCCCCTTTTTCATCATAAGTAAATACAATTTTTGATAGCTGTTTTCTGCAATGTATTGTAGCCTGATAAAAATTGGTTTCTGGTATGTAAAGGGTTTTCCAATAAGAGGTGTTATTTTGATATTCAAAGAAAAATGGCATTTTTGGAAATAAATTATCGGATGTTTATTTCATTATAAAGAGGAAGGTATGCCGTTAATAATGGAACACAACATCAGCCAAATGGCTGCCAAGACCACGCTTACAGGACCATATCCTTTTCATGAAATTTTCCATAACCAAATCGCAAAGTGGCTGCATTATGTCCTCGATAGCCTCACGAATTTCATCTTTGAGGTCTTGAATCGACGCTGGGCTGTTGGCGTAGACCTTATCTTTCACGTGGCCCCAAAGGAAGAAGTCGCAAGGTGTTAAATCACAAGATCTCGGTGGCCAATTGGCCGAGAGATAACACGGTCTGGAAACTTTTCCCGTAAAAGATCGATGGTTTCATTGCTTGTGTGGCACGTAGCGCCGTCTTGTTGAAAGTAAACGTTGTCCAGATCAATACCATCCAATTCAGGCCATAAAAAATCATTAATCATCTCTCGTAGCCTCCGAGGTGGAAATGGGCCTCATCAGTCAAGATGATTTTTCGATAAAATTCCGGTTCATTTTCATGCATTTCAAGGACCCAATCAGCAAAGACACGACGTTGTTGATGATCAGCCGGCTTGAATTCTTGTGTTAACTGAACTTTATAAGCCTTAAGACCCAAGTTTTTATGCAAAATACGGTGTAATGACGTTTGTGGAATGCCTAATTCCAAAGAACGACGAGGAATGGACAAACCTGGGTTTTCTTCAACACTTTGGGCTACAACAGCAATATTCTCAGTTGTTCTTGAGCGACGTGCACGGGTTTTATTCTTCACATCACTAACTTGTCCCAACAGCTCGAATTTGTCCACCAATTTCTGTATTGCGGTCCGACAAGGTGCTTCACGACGACCCAAAAATGTTTTAGTTTTACGAACCGTCTCTGCCAAATTTTCACCATTTTTATAGTGAATTTTAATAATTTCAATGCGTTGTTAAAGCGTGTATCGTTCCATTTTTATTAATAGCGTAGTTTCTACTTGTCAAAAGTCAAAAAATGACAGCTTCAAAAGTGACAGCTACCGAATTAGCGGGCTATTCAAAATAACACCTCTTATTGGAAAACCCTTTATGTGCCGTACCCTTCTCGACAATGGTAAAGAAGGGCCCCAAAATGCTAGATTCGTCCAACTCAAACGAGAGTTCATGCTATACGAATTGGACATCTTAGGACTAAGCGAAGTTCGATGGTTGGGCTCGGGCAAATATAAATCCCCAAACCATAACACTGTGTCCGGAAATCAGGTGTTGCGCACAATAGCCTTATTTCATGGGAGCCTCTAGGAGACAGGAGACCAAAGGCAAGGTTACGGACTAGAGTACATAGTGTCACCATCATATACAGCGTTACACCCCAACAAATACCTCACTTTCTGAAGTAAAGGACAATTTTTATAATCAGATGAGTGCTGCTTACAAGAATACACCTCGCAAAGACATCATAATGGTTATGGGAGATCTGAATGCCAAAGTTGGAAATAACAACGAAGGACTGATGCATGTTATGGGAAAACATGGAAAACCATCTTATGGTAGCTCTCGTAAGATTACGCACAACTGCAGTTAGGAGATCCCAAGCAGACACTCGAATGCCGAGGTTTAATACCGACAGAACATCTTTCCCAAGGACTGAGAACAATCAGCAGCAGTGAACCTACCTCCATCGAAGACAAATGGTGTGTTGTGAAAAATGTGTTCATAAGCGGTGGTGAAAGAAAAGTCGGTCGGGAGGAAGGAAGAAATAGTGATTGGCTATCAGCAGAAACCAGGGAAAAGATCGACAAAAGAAAACAACTTCGAGCTCGCATCGCAGCTACTCCAGCAGCAGAGAGAAACGAGCTAGAGTCCACGTATCGCATGAAGATGAAAGATGTTTACAGTAGCGTGAGACGTAACAAGCGTAACTACATCAACGCATTAGCTGAAGAAGCAGAAGAGGCCGCAGATGGGTGTGACAGCAGAATTGTGTATAGAATCACCAAGGAGCTTACTGGAGTACAAAGCTCAAAACAACACCTGGTGAAAGACGTAGATGGTTCCCTGCTCCATTCGGATGAGGACCAGCTCATAAGATGGAAAGAACACTTCGATTCGGTATTAAACCGCCAGCGATGCGCATCCAATACCTGATGACGTTCCGAAGAAACAAATGGCCGAATCCGCATCACACCTCCCAGTAGAGAAGAGATAATAGCCGCAATTAAAATACTGAAGAACAACAAGGCGCTAGGACCAGACGGTATTCCTGCAGAGATCTTACAAGCAGCACCAACGACATAGAGTGAGCTACTGCATCCACTCATAACGAGAGCCTGGAACTCTGAGTGCTACCCTGAGGAGTGGAAAAAGGGAATGATTGTCAAGCTCCCGAAGAAAGGAGAACTGATGCAGTGTAAAAACTGGAGAGGGATTTGCGATCTGCCTGCGATTGCCAAGATAGCAGCAAAAATTGTATTAGAGCGAATAAAGGAACATCTAGAAAACACACTCGACGCCGGACAAGCAGGTTTCCGCACTGGTTCATCCTGTGTTGACCACATTAACACCTTGCGGATCATTATTGAACAGTGCATCGAATATCGATCACCACTTCACTTGCTGTTCATTGATTTTGAAAAAGCGTTTGATAGTGCTAACAGGAGAAGCAATCCAGATAAATTAATTGCTACTATTAAAGCAACCTACGATGGATGCAACTGTCACGTTTTACATAGAGGAAGATTGTCGGATGAATTCGAAGTGGAGTCAGACAGGGTTGCATACTGTCGCCAATACTTTTCCTGTTAGTGATAAGTGATGTGCTGCGTGCAGCCCTGTTAAACGGAAATGTTGTAATCCAATAGAGTCTGATATCCCAACTAAAACATCTGGACTACGCGGATGACGTAGGATCATGGATCTCCATCAAATGACAACAAGATTGGAGGAAGAGAATCAGAAATCGTGGGGCTGAAAATTAACACGGCAAAAACAAAAATGACCAGCCTCGGAAATTATTCATCCGTTCAAGTCAATATTTCTGGACAACCGGTAGAGAAAGTAGAAGACTTTCAATAGCTTGAGAGTTTTGTCTCTACGAAAGGCGGAACCGAACAAGACGTCGATAGCAGTATTAAAAAGGCAAAGGCTGCTTTCGGAATGCTGTCCAAAATATGGAGAAACAACGCTATAAGCTTAAAGACCAAGCTGAGACTGTTCCGCTCCAATGTTGAATCCGTGCTTCTGCATGGGTGCAGCACTAGGAAAATCTTAACAATTGTCACAAGCAAGCTGCAATCGTTCGTGAAAAGGTGTCTACAAAACATCTTAAGGATTTTTTGGCCCAACCGTATTTCTAATGAAGAACTTCATAGAAGAATGGGTCAAGAATAAATAGACAGTACTATACGCAGACGTAAGTGGCAGTGGATTGGTCATACGCCTCGAAAAAGCAACGATTGCATGGCAGGCCAAGCGATGCAATGGAACCCACTCACACAGGCAGGTAGAGAGTCGGGTCGGCCGAGAAGCACATGGCGCTGGACAGTCGAAAGTGAATCTGCACAGCTGGGGAAGAGTTGGAGAGAACTACGTTATATTTCCAGAAACCGTACACGATGGCGCGTAGGAGTAGTGGAGGCCTTTTCTTTAATTAGGTTGTGAGAAAAAAAAAACAATAAGTTCCCGGAGGCCTTATAAAATAAAACGAATCCTTTTGAAAAAATTACTTTAAATACGTATTATTTGAGGCATATTTAAAGTCCCCTTTAAAATGTTTTTCTATTCTCTAGCCATGTCTAGGACGGGAAAAAAATACTTTCATTAGTTCATAATTTTGTTTGCCAAAATTGTGAAAAGGACCTTTTCCTAAGATCTCCCCCATTCTACATTCATCCTGCAAGCTCTGCAAATGACATTTTAATAAAGAAAAAAAAAATATGAATTTGACGTTTGTCTATATACTTCCTTCTAAGACTCAAGTATGTGTGTGTTTACCAAAACAAACAATCAAACACAATCAGGAACCAAAAAAAAAAACAAAAAAAGGAAGTCTGACTCTGATATGATGACGGTGACCCTCTCTCCAAAAGCTATTTGGCCAAAAATAAACACACCGATAATAGTATCAACTCCATAATAATATTATACCCCCGAAGCCCGAACCTCCTGTCAAACTGAAGCTTTGTGGCAAGAAAGTCCTTTTGCCTGTTCTATTTTAAGGACTAAATAAATAGGAAATAGCGTATACGTCTCCTATGTATGATGGCTTAATATGACCGATAGAATATAGAGAAAATCATAATCAAACAAAATCAAATGCCAATTTTGTTTTTGGCCGCGACTTGCCTTTCCTGTCCTTGATGATGGTTTCTGTTTTTCCTCGCTTTTGGTCCAATCGTTCAAAAGCAAACATCCTGTGGATAACTGATGTACCAACATACGTACAGACCGTAGAGATGTATGAAAGCAAAATTGACAGAAAAAGGGCAGAATGTGCAGAATTCGCAGCCAGCAAATACAGAATGTGTTTGCTTAACGTGTTTTGACAAATTATTATGGCCGTGCCATTTGGGGATTTTTTTTTTCGTTGTTTCGCTTTGTGTGGGATGGTGGTTGGATATGGGGGTGATGAGGCGGAACCCTTAAATAAAGAAGGAAAAAAAAAAAAACCATCAGGGATAACGTAAATTATTACCTCGTCCGTCGTCGTTGGACTTTTGGCTTGTTGTTTGGACTGTTTTGCCAGTGATACGATGTTGTGTTAGTGTGTGTGTATGTGAAAGTTGCAGAGATACATACATGTATGCGAGGTATGAATGGTTTCGCTGTTGCTGGACTGAATCCCATTATGGAAACATGAGGTTGTTATGATAGCGGCGATATTTTTTTTCGTCTGGTTGGCTTTAAGCCGACCCATCTCACCCAATCGCTTGAATATGAAAGTATTATGATGGTGAGGGGGGTCTCATATAATCAACATTCATTGAGCGAGGAAAGAAGTCGAATGCAGAGGGCGCGCATATAAAAAGTGGAGAATATTGTGCAAAAAGGCATTAAATTACATATAACACTCCCTCATGATGTGAGTTTTTGTTGTTGTTTTTTGAAATACTACCCCCGAAATTAATGCAGGACTTGAGCTCTATTTATAATGTTTGGTATAGTGAAGAGGTCCTTGGCCTTTAGATGGTCAACGGCCTGTTATTTTTTTTTTTTTTGTATTGGGATGAAGAGCAATAAATCTTAATTGGTGGCCGAATTATTGTAGAAGCAAATGCGGAATACTGGTTAAAAATGCAACCAATTAGGAAGAACGAATCATTCAATAATTGCTTGCTTTTGATTTTGTCCTTATATGAGTTTGTTCGATTTGGTTTTGAAATTGAGAATCGTAAAAAGCAAACGGGATTGTGGTTTTCCATCTCAATTCACCAACAAACACAGAGGAAGGTGTCAAATGAACTCAAATATAGCGAATTTATTTTCTATCGTCAATAATTGTTGAATATGTTGGGGCACTATACAAAAGTTTCAGAAGAATTGCTTTGCAGATTACTTTTTCTCTCCCAGGTTCGACTAGTTTGAGTTTTTCGGCTTAACACATATAGAGGTCCTAAACCTTTGGTACCCAGTAAGGTGTAGATTTGTTATGAGAATTAAATAAATACGGAACTTGTACGGGTTCAGTTCGTTGGACCCGTTTCGAAACTCGGATATAGTTTTAATGCCGATACTTGCTTAGTTCAATCACGTCCTATTAAATTTCGGTTTTGGGAACTTTTTGGCGTATAAGGTAACACTCTGCCAAATAAATGGACAAAAATGGAGAAAAATCAGAAAAATAAAACAACGGGCAGGTGAACTAGACCCAACAAATCAACCGAAATAATTAAAGTGACCTTGGTAAATCAAGTGGCAATTCCTGAAACTTAACTCAATTTCGTTGAGCACTTATTGATTCAGAATGATTTGGGTCAAAAATAGCTCGAAATTTTCGAGAAAATCGAAATTCATATCAGCAGAACACTGAAATGTATGATTTTTTTTTTTTTTTAATAAAAAAACGATGTTTTTGAAATTTGTTTTTTGGATTCGTAGAGCACTTAATTAGCACCTAATTATAAGACCAAATTAAATTTTTTTAATTAAACGTTTAAGGCATTTTCGGTAATTGCTCTGCTAACTTTAAATCAAGTTAGTAGAACATTAATTTTTACCAAAAGTACGTAGGTACTGGAGCACTTAATTAGCACCTAATAAGATTTTAAAGATGCAATAAAAAAAACCATGTTCTACCCACTTTGATCTGCTTAATTAATGGACATCAAATTTCTTAATAGACATCATTATACTGGTAGAATGGACGAGAAATTAATTCATTTCTGCAATGAAGATCCAATCTAGACAACCAACATTGGAGTACCAGTCAGGTCAAAAATATACTAAATCTTTATTATAGTTCAGTAACCTTGTCGTTTCGTTGGCGTCAAATCCGGTAGTTTTGATTTTTTGCTGAGTTATTTATTTGTTAAGCCGATGTTGAATGCAAAAATGCAAAAAAAACACAATTAGTATTGGCCAACAAATTGATAGGAACATTTTTTAAAACATAAATCAAAAAGGGTACGATATGGGTTATGCAAATTTTTTGTAAATAATAACTTAAACCAAAAAAAAAAACTAATATTTTTTGCAAAATGCAGAGTTTGAAAATAAGTTGTTGACACTACAATAAAATTATTTTTAAATAAAATTCAACAATAGTTTTCTGGCTCTTTTTTTTCAGTTTTTATCGCTATATTTTGAAAAGCTGTATCTTGGAAACTGTTGAATGTACCGGAATAATATTGGACTCAATTTAAAAAATTAAAAGTGAAACCGTGGAACATATTTTATAGCCAAAAACTAGCCCTTCATAATTAAAAATGCAAATTACGGAAAAAAGGCAAAAAATGGCGTTTTTTGCATTTTTACCAATGTTGCGTTTGGCCCTCAAGGTTCAAAAATTTGGATTTATGATCAGCTTACCATCATAAAAACTCAGCTAAAAATCAGAACTACTGGATTTGACTCAAGATCTTCTTCGTACGAAACGACATTGTGACTGGACTGTAATGAGTATCATTTGAATTAAATGAAAATAATTTGCTGGAAAATAAATACAATCATTGCAAAAGTTTTACATTCGTAGCAAATGTATTACATTTGACAGAAATTGTAATTCTATTATAGCAAACATAATGCAAGATTCGTTTGGAGCTGATTGCGGCAAATGACACACCTAAACACCTTTTGGTTTACTAGAAAATTCACTTGTTTGCAGCAAACGAATTAATAGTTTGTGAAGAACCTCTCCAAAAAGTAGTTTGCGACAAAGAACTTCACTTTTGGTGTAAATATACGATTCATTTACAAGAAATGACTGAAGAAACAAATTTGTTTAATAATTGACTCTATATGTTTGTGGTGTATTCTAAGCTGCACAAAAGTTATTTAATTCGGGGCGAAATGGAAACAGCCCTAGTTCAAGATCGAGAGGTCTCAGGATCAATCACCGGTGTTACGGTGTTACTTTGTTTTTTTTAATTAAGTCATCCGCATAAATTGTTTTACCAAAAAAAATTTAAGAGTTTGCTGCAAACGATATTGAAGTCAATAAATTTGTAAGACGCAAACAATTCGTTCTCTAAATTTGTTTCTATGCATTCTACGCCACTAATTAATTATACAGTCCTCGGCGATATGGCAAGATATTCATGTGCTTGACACAAACGAATTTACCAGTTTGCTGCAAACGAAGCCGAAAATTGTCCTGCAAAACGAAAAAGTCGTTTGGGAAACTATTTCTTTTGTCGCAATCGATTTTTCTCTAAGGGTTGGAGTTGATAGGTAATAATTTTAAAGATTTGGAGTATGAAAAAACCTGTTAAATCGTCTTCCCTACTTAACTATTCATCCTGAAAAATAGGTGAATCAAAGTGTTTTCCCTTGTTTTTTTCTCAGAGTATTCTACGTCTCTCTATTTCTCACATAAAATGTACGAGCATTAATGTAAGTAAGCCATAAATAAGCCTTAAATAATTTTCTACATTTAAAACTGCTATATATGGTTACTTGTGGGCTAATAGACGGATTATATTGTTGATTCTTCAACCAATTTGTTGAAAATTTTCTAAGAAATTGGTTAACCCCTTGGGTATTTACACAAAAATCCAATAACTTAATATCTCATACCTACATATATGGGATAAACGATCCTTCAAATAAAGTTCAATCGGATTCAAAGACAATAAAGACATAATTGACAGAGAATGAAAGACTAATAAACCCTTTAAGACTTACTCTTTCTCTGACTGCGTATAATCCTGCAAGAAACGTGTGTAACCCTATCCTTAAAGTAGAAATACGAACTTTCGAAAGTGATGAAACCAGAGAACCTAATCTTGACTGAACACACATGTTTACAAAAGGATCATCTGGGTCAAAGTATATATTCTCCAAAAAAAAAAAACACTCTTATATATGGTATTCCCTGCAGAAACACACTACTTCCCACCCACACACACACGTCAGATACCCATAGAAAATCTGTTTGGTCGTGCATCGTGTCCCGCTCTCTATAATGTGTCTCCTCAAAGTAATATGAGCCCACAAAAACAAATGTCCTGCCCATCAATCTCACTCTATCTCTCCATGGTGTGGGTGTTCAATGGAATATATCCCAATATTTGGTCCCGAACACAAAGTGAGTTCAGAGGGATATATGGGAAAATTAAATCGAAAGTGAAAATTTTGCGTCCACTCAATCAGGCTAGGCTATATGCGTTGACCCTTTCAATCCTTTTCATTTTTTGTTTTTTTTTTTTTTTGCCTTATCAATCAGAAAATGACCACACATTAAGGGTGTGAGGGTGTCATGATTCATTATGTTTTGAAGTTTAAAAGGATTTTGTTTTCGTTTTTCTTTTTTTTGTTTGAAACAACAAAAGAAAGAGTAAAATGAACTCAACATATGAAGAAGAAGATAGATGATGATGGTGAAAATTCTAATGCTTTTCCATTGTTTTTGAGCTATGAAGGTTTTGGAGGATAATCTAGTTAGAATAGGGAGACTAAGCATTGAAGTAGCTGAAATTAAGTGGTGGGATTAGGAACTAGGAGAATATTCGGTAATTAACTTTTCTTGCAAAGTCATTGTTTGAATGTAACGGTTTTTATTTATGTAAGCCGCTTTATATTAGTGGTAACTAAGATCAGAAAAGGCATTTTGTCTAGGAACTAGTCCGAAGTGCTCCGATTTCTAACATTATTTAATTTATCAAAATGTGTAGAAATTTCTTCGAAATTTTTCTCAGAAACTTGTTCTCAATCGGAACCTGCTCAGAATGTATTAAACAAACCCACTAATCAACTATACTTTTCCATTATGCTTTCAATTTTTTTTTCTAAAAAATTACCATTATAGAAGAAATCAAATTGAATACTTCGTTTTGAGGTCGAATTCATTTAAGAAGCTTTTTTTAGACATTTGAAAATCGAATTTTATGCTTTTTTTAATTTTATTTCTAAAACTGCATTAACAAATTTTTAATTAAAAAGGCTTAGCATATTAAGTAACTTCAACTATAAAAGCAAGTGCGTACGATCCAGTCATCCATTTTATTTTTACTGGTATTTTTACTAGAAACTGCAAATATCTAAAAATCATGTAATTTCAAATTCTTAAATTGAATATTATTTTTTTGTACTATAATATTTTTTGGGAGATGGACAGAATCCCGAAATCTAAAATCTAGAAAACCCAAACTCCCGAACGCTCAGAATTCCGAAAACCCAAAATCCCAAAGGTTGGTCCAAATATTTAAAAAAAAAAAAAATGTTCCCGTGCCAGTAGTGAGACAAAGAAAGTGCCCGTAGTGTCCAGAATATTGCTGCCGCTGAGGCTTCAGTTGATGGAAGCCCAAATGTGTCTCTCACACGTCGTTTTCAAGCGTTGGGCATCTCTGTGACGTCGTTGTGTCGAATACATCCTTACAAGATTAAATTGACGCAAGAACTGAAGCCGCTTGACCACCAGAAGCGTCGTTTGTTCGTGAATTGTGCTGAGCAACAACTTGAAAATTATTCGGATTTTCATCATCTTCAGCGGTGAGGCTCATTTCTGGCTGAATATGCTCAAGCAGCAATCCACACGTTCTCCATGAGTCATCATTGCATCCCGATTCGGGATGGTTTGTTGTGGTTTATAGGACGGTGGCGTCATTGGGCCGTTCTTCTTCCGTGACTATCAAGACCAGCACGTTACTGTAAATGGGGACCTCTACCGCTCAATGATGACCGAATATTTTTGGCCCCAAATGGATGATATGGACTTGGAGGACATGTGGTTTCAACAGGACGGCCGGTTGCGCCACAAGCCACACAGCGAATGTCACAATCAATTTATTGGAAACCAAGTTTGGAGATCGTGTTATCTCATGAAATGGTCCAGTCGTTTGGCCGCCTCGGTCGTACGATTTGACGCCATTAGACTACTTCCTGTGTTGCTACGTCAAGTTTATGGTCTATGGTCTATGCCAACAAGCCAGCGACGATTGATGAACTTCGTACGAATATCGAACGTGAAATTGCAGCAGTATCGGCCGATTTATGCTTGAAAACCGTCGAAAATTGGGTTCAGCGTCTGGACTTCTGCAAGCGTGCCCCCGTGGTGGCCATGCAAAAGAAATCGAGTTCCATACATAATGGCATCAAACGTACTTTCACAGAAATAAAGAATTTTATTGATATCCAAAACCGTTTTTGTTTTATTTAAAAATACTTTTGTAGCGCTCTTATTGAAAAACCCTTTAGAAATAATTTTAAAAAACTCACCCTAACATGATTTTACGTAATTAATTAACATTAACAAAAAATTAAATAATTAAAATTTTAAATAACGTTCATTAACCTTGAATGTATTTTGAAACCCATTCGTTTCATCAGCAGAAATGCACGCTTAAGCTATATTGTTGCTATGGCTGGTTGATTTAAGAGCGCTATAAGCTGTATTGCATTACGTCAACGTTATGTTAACAGATACCCCAACTTTTTTTGTCATTATTCATTAACTTGAAACTGTCCAAATGTGTAGGTAGATATGCTCCAATTTGTTTAATTATCAAAATAATGTTGACAAATTGTTATTATAATTTAATAATTAAACAAAAAAAAACATAAAACTTTCAACAAATGACTTTAATTGAGTTTCATCAAATAAAACAATCACCATGTGACTCATTTAAAACTATTCTAATGAATTCGTTTTTGGGGAAAATCCTTTTCATTTATATGAAACACACAATTATGCACACTCAGTACCTGTGTATACACTCACATAGCCCAGACCAACATCAATTATGTCTAAATGAATGTGTGTTTTGTCCTCATTTGTTAAAACTTTAATCTACCTCTATTTATGTATTAGAGAGAGAAATAGAGATATGGGAAATGTCTGTGCCTTTTACTATCTGTTAGAATACCTTTGCTTGGCTAGCCACCAAAAATGTGTCATATCGTTGAAACAAAATAAAACGAAAAACTTAATCCTGGCATAGGGAGTGTTGATTTTTTTTTTTTTTATTTTGGCAAAACTAGAGCACCTCCCAGATAAAATACTCTTGTCCAAAGCTTCCATACGAACTCCCTCCCCCCCCCCCTTTCCTAC
The DNA here is from genome assembly GCA_948107695.1 of Meliscaeva auricollis. NCBI lineage: Eukaryota > Metazoa > Arthropoda > Insecta > Diptera > Syrphidae > Meliscaeva > Meliscaeva auricollis. The sequence continues at coordinate 25,166,013 of OX403619.1, read as the reverse complement.
CACCTTTCAAAAAAGTTTAAGGAATTTCGGAAACTATATTGTAACGATACCTGGACCTGTACCATATCTATACTGCTGAAGCACTAGCTGATATACAGGAGAAACATTTTTGAGATTTATGAAATTTGGTTGGCTTGATATTTTGCCAGTGGTTAGAGTGGGTTTGGGAAAGTTTTTACAAACAAATATTTCCTCAGTATTCTGTAGAAGTTCACAAAAATAAACCATAGTGAAACATATTTCGGAAATTTCTCAGAAATATCGGTAGTATACCTACCCTAAACTCATTAATGACAGAGTCTGTTCTTGTAATTATAAAAAATGTTGGAACAAGGATATTAAAACTTACCCTCGAGAAGTACCAATAGCAAGTGGTCACGTGTCTGAGGATATACGACTTCGCAATCATCAAATCCAGATTTTCTGTGGTAGGTAATCATTCAGCTGTGCAGCTGCAATTGACCAAGTTGCATTTTCGATGAATCTCACTGACAACCCTAGGTCACTACAACACACTACAACATGTAATCAATACAAATACAATATTAAACTGTCGGTGATTTTATATAGCTCAAAAAGAATGCAGTTCTTATAGTCTTGGTTAAGATATCAGTGGTGGTAACTTGAGAGCAAAGATTGAAAAGAGGTTTAGAGAGTGTTGGTAGCATTGTTTTTTGATGCCCACACTACAATCCAATAACCCTTTTCATAATCAGGATCAAATATATTATCATTGTGTTTGTTTTAGTGATAAAGTTAGTAAATTTGTAGAGTATACAGTTTCGAATAGAAAGTAGTTGTTATACCCTTGGTTGTTTGTCAAAGTTCCAAATGTGTCACAAACAAAATTAATGAATTAGCCAGAAATTTCAGAGCATTTCTATGGTAAAAAAATAATTAAAAAATTATTTAAAAAATTTAAAGCCATACTAATTTTTATTTGATTTTATTCCGAAAATAGACAAAAAAGTTTTATTAGAAAGTATAAAACTTTAAACGAAATTTAAAATTATTATTTTACTTCATTCCGAATATGATTTTAGTTACTATTTTGTTAGCCAACCTCAAAAAATGAGGAGGTTATCAATTTCGACTGTACACTGAGGGGTAAAACGAAGTACATTGAAGGTGATAAAACGGATGATCCACATGTTAGTTAAGATAAAAAAAAAAAAAATTAAAAAAAAAAACTTCAAAAAACGTAACAAAGAATTGCAATTTTTTTTTGTGGTTTTCCTAGTTTAGATCCAAAAACTAAATGCTTATGGCTACAATTTTCTTTTTATTATATTTTCTGTGCCACCATTTTCCACCAAGTAACAACCTGTTGAAAAACACTTGAAAATTTTGATTTTTTTTTGTGAGTGTAGAGTAAAAAAAAAAATATTTTAAATCAAAGTAAAACGTTAACAATTTTGGTCAAAACACGGAAATTTTTAAATCAAAAACGTTTTTACTTTGAATACGAAAACGCGAACAAAAAAAAAAAAATCATGGTCACCACTAGCATGTATCGTTGCGAGGAAAAGAAATACAAACGAAATGGTATGGTCCTGTCTTAAGCAAGAACTAAGCTATTTTCGGTGTTAATAGCTTTAAATTTTGAACACATCTGTAAAATTGATTGTATTTCTGTAAACCAAGACTATTTTTACCGAAGCCTACTCCAAAAAATTATTAATATTAAAATTGTTTCAAAGGGAAAGTGTGGAGGGGAGCAAAAATATGCCAACACATGAAAAACTTTAAAAATTAACAGATATTTTCATTTCATTGATCACAATATTGTATTTACACACGTTAATGTTCTGTTAGGAGCCTTTATTTGTAATAACGGCATTTAACTTAGTACTAAAGTTAATATCGGAAATAACACTGATAACTTTATTGTTATATCAAAAAAGTTTTCTAACGAAATTGTAGAACTTAAAGTATCAAAATGTTTTACCTGAACCGATTTTTTGTACAATGTATGGTTTTGGCTCTCCAACGGATAAAAGCTTGAGATAACCACTTAGGATATGTTTTTGTCTCAGCACTGCAAAATCAAATCTTATTTACCACGAACCCAATAATTGCAAATTAAACCGAAGTATTTAAGCAATAATGATTTTCAAACTCAGAATTTTGATATAAAAACAAAATCAACTCAAATGCTTAGCAGTTTTTCTTTCAAAATGTTTCTTTATGAGATACTATTTTTTCTTCCTAAATTAAATAATCTATAAATTAACAAAAACTAAATGGTAGTAAATGTCTTCTAGTTTTTGAAAAATTTCAAAAAAAATACAAAAAATTAATACTGTTTTTATTGAAAATTTTCCATAAAACTTTTTAATTTTTTGAGAAACTAAAGGGTTTTCCAATAAGAGTTGTTATTTTGAATAGCCCGCTATTTCGGTAGCTGTCACTTTTGAAGCTGTAATTTTTTTAAATTTGACAAGTAGAAACTACGCTATTAATAAAAATGGAACGATACACGCTTCAACAACGCACTGAAATTATTAAAATGGTGAAAATTTGGCAGAGACGGTTCGTCAAACTAAAACATTTTTGGGTCGTCGTGAAGCACCTTGTCGGACCGCAATACAGAAATTGGTGGACAAATTCGAGCTGTTGGGACAAGTTAGTGATGTGAAGAATAAAACCCGTGCACGTCGCTCAAGAACAACTGAGAATATTGCTGTTGTAGCCCAAAGTGTTGAAGAAAACCCAGGTTTGTCCATTCCTCGTCGTTCTTTGGAATTAGGCATTCCACAAACGTCATTACACCGTATTTTGCATAAAGACTTGGGTCTTAAGGCTTATAAAGTTCAGTTAACACAAGAACTCAAGCCGGCTGATCATCAACAACGTCGTGTCTTTGCTGATTGGGTCCTTGAAATGCATGAAAATGAACCGGAATTTCATCGAAAAATCATCTTGACTGATGAGGCCCAGGCTACGTCAACAAGCAAAACTGTCGCATCTGGGGCTCGGAAAACCCAAGATTTATTGTTGAAAAGCCTCTCCATCCTCAACGCGTGACTGTTTGGTGCGGTTTATGGTCCCGCGGGGTCATTGGACCTTACTTTTTCGAAAATGAGGCTGGAGCAACAGTTACGGTCAATGGATTGCGCTATCGAGAGATGATTAATGATTTTTTATGGCCTGAATTGGATGGTATTTATCTGGACAACGTTTACTTTCAACAAGACGGCGCTACGTGCCACACAAGCAATGAAACCATCGATCTTTTACGGGAAAAGTTTCCGGACCGTGTTATCTCTCGAAGAGGTGATCACAATTGGCCACCGAGATCTTGTGATTTAACACCTTGCGACTTCTTCCTTTGGAGCCACGTAAAAGATAAGGTCTACGCCAACAGCCCAGCGTCGATTCAAGACCTCAAAGATGAAATTCGTGAGGCTATCGAGGACATAGGGCAGCCACTTTGCGATTTGGTTATGGAAAACTTCATGAAAAGGATATGTCCTGTAAGAGTGGTCTTGGCGGCCATTTGGCTGATGTTGTGTTTCATTATTAACGGCATACCTTCCTCATTATAATGAAATAAACATCCGATCATTTATCTCCAAAAATGCCATTTTTCTTTGAATATCAAAATAACACCTCTTATTGGAAAACGCTTTATGACACATACGATCTTTTCCCTTTTTGGTTTCTGAAAAATAAAATAAAATGAGAAGCAGGGGTTTTACTTGTAAAGGATAAAATAGCGATTGGCAAACTTTTTTTTTGAGGATTGGTCTATTTCATCATGAAACGTAAAGAAAACACGTTTTCGAGCCTTTTTTATGTGCGTATGTCGGGTTCGTAGTCGTTGGCGACTTTGGAAATCTATAAACACTATTAATTTTGATAGAATCAAGATAATTAAAATCTGTCAACGCCAAAAAATAAGGATTACCTTAGGTTGGGTTCTAAATTCAGCCAAATGAATGAAAAGTGTTTCAAAATTCTAATAACAGTACCTTCCACAGAACTGTTTTTTTTTTGCATTTTTGACTTACTTATTCTTAAACGACAAAACCAATTTCGATGATTTCTTTTAATACGGAAGCTTCTTAAAAATTTTCAGGTTTTTTTATATCAATATTTTCAAAAAAATATTTTTTGATTTTTAAAAAAATGTTCAATTTTTTTTTTTTTGAAAAATCAGTTTTCGAAAACCGGTTACTGTATTTTTTTAAAGTTTTGGTTTGAGATGTGCATTAATATTTTCTTGAAAATATCTTATATTTTAAACAAGGTTTGGAAATTTTAATACGATTTTAAAATTTTGTTTTCTAAAAATGTATCTTTTTTTAAATAAATCAATTTCAATTTGGAGCTAAAAACAATTTATAAAGTTGTTTATGTCATTTTAGTGATGAATTTTAATTTGTAATTGTTTGATATTGTTTTTAGTAATAAAACGAAAAAACTAACATTTCAAAAACAATATGGAGACTAAAAATCATTTTATTTGATAGATTTTATAAATTTTAAATTTTATAAAAAAAAAAAACTAAAAACTTAAATGGTTTTAATCGTTGAGCGATACATTTCCAATACGTCAAAACTGGTCCTAACTCAAAAATGCTAAAAATATAATTCGATTTGAATATTGAAGAATATTGAAGAACAAATTTGCAATTTCTTTCAATCAGGTTAACTTTTTAAGCCTTCCAATTCATAAGAGATTTCTTGATTGAATAAAACTAAAATTATAAGAATCGATTTTAGGTATTTTTAAAGAAACAGTAACCGAAATTACAAAAATCGTTCTAACTAGAAAGCGAAGTGCAATCACAAATATTACCTCATAAGATTTTTCACACAGACATTATATCGCAAAAACAAAAAGCCCTGTTTTTTATTTGCGGCAGTAACTGTAGGACACGCTATACAATTGCAATCCGGGCAGTATGCGATAGGCACACAGGAAAACATTCATTTTCTCCAGTCAGAAAAGCTGTACATCTCTAAACCTCACAATAATTCTACTGCCACTCAATATATTGACTGACTAAAAATGAATTCCTTGTAAATTAAATTACTTCTTCAACAAACAAACAACAATAATTGATTATTCCCCATCAATCTGCAGCAATAAAAGAAAATTAATGATACAACAATAGCTACGGAAATGCGATTATCTGGAGAAAATCTACAAAAGCAAAAAAGTCAAACCTAAATCGCCCAAATTGTCTTTGTATTATAAGGTGTGTGGCTTGTATCAAATGATGTTGAAAAATGTGCCACATTAGTGTCTAATTCCACAAAAAAAAAAACACCACCAAAGCTAGAATGAAAATTATTCAACTCGCCACCACCCCTGATCCTGATGGTTTCGGGCAAATAAAAAAAATCATTAATTTTAATCACATTTCCTATGATCTACGCCCAGTGAAAAATCACCCCAAAACCTTTGCAATCAATCTTCCTTTGGCCAAGCTCAATTTTATTATTTTATCAAAAGTGCACGCACACACCACCTTATAGCTTGACCATAAATCTACCCAAGAGTGTAAAAGCCTCTCCAAACTAACTGAATAAATAATTAAAACAACTTACCTGCCAAAATAACTGATATACGGGTATTTGTGGTAAAGGTATAACGCTCCCCACTTTTTTTGCTTTTTGCAATGCAAACAGCATTGGTATATAGGTAACCTGCAAAATAACCACCCTCTCTCTCCCTTTTTTGTTGGTGTTTACTCAACAGCAACCCCAAAATGCCAATGGCTCGTAAATCACCTTGATGAGTCTATAAAATAATTTTTATTACTTTAACCCGTCGTAAGTCTTCATTAAAGTTGGTCCAATTCGAAAATAACAAACTTCACTATTTTCTCAAGACATATCAGCTTTCTCTCTCTCTTCGTCTTCCTCTCACACTCACCTGACTATAATAAACTGTAAAAGATGAACTCAGAAGGCAGCTCCTGTGCTACCAGCATGACCTGACCACATCCCAATTATATATCCAACGTGCCAACTAAATGGAAAAGTAATAAAATTCAGCTCTCTCTCTCTCTCTTCTCTTAATATTCCCCAACCAGTCAAACGTGGTCCAACAGGCTTTGGTTCCAAATAATACCTCTCCACCTGCCCTACACGTATAATACAGCACATCAGCCCCCAAAACATAACTCTATCTCGAAAACGGAAAAGGTCCATTCACATTCGATTTTGATTTAATTTACCGGACCGGTCCATTAAATAGGTCCAAGGATAGAGAGGAGGAGGAGGATGTGGTCGTAAAAAATGACTTCAGTCTCTACGGGCTGGAGAGAGAGAGAGAGACAGGGATAGGACTGTGAGGTTTGTAGGAGTTTATGTCTGAAGTTTATGGAAGATCTCGATTTCGATTCTATCAATTCCATTTGCAAAAATGACGAAGAAAATAGGATACCGGTTAACTCATCAGAAATTTATTACGAAATACCCGTCAATAAGGTAATTGCCGGGGATATGCGCTCTAGACTTTTGTTTTATTGAAGAACTTTTAATGACTTTTCAATAAGTTCAAGGAAAAAGTAATTGGAAGATGTGATGAAGTAATAGGAAGACCGAATATCTTACCTTTATGTGATGACTGATGAAAAACTCAACCTGCAGTGTATGCCAAATCTAGCAGTAAAAAGTTATTTGAGAATAACTTTTCTCCCCTCAGATAGTCAAATGTTTGATAAGTTATTCAAGGGAACACTGATCTTTAGGGGAAATGCTGTGTGGAAGTTTGATTTTGGAAGGTGATAAGATCTCAAGAACTCGCCAATTCTTTTTCTGATCATGATTCATTAACAGAAATGATACGTGGAAATGTTTCGAAGCGGTAAAAACACGCTCACAGTGTTATAGAGCCTGAACCGAACTCTGATAGAAGAACGATTTTTGATCAGTCGATGTCTTAGAAGAAGTTTCCTGGAATGGGAGCCAGGACCCCCATTCAATGGTAGCTTTTGTTAGATTATGTACATCTGCTATCGAAGATCCGAAGTAATCCCTGGGTAATACCCAAGTATAATACCGATTACCGAAAGACTTGAGCATTGTTCAGGGACTAATATTTAAAAACACCATAAAGGACTTCATCGCAAACAAATGGTCGTTCTTGCGCAGCGAAGAAACATTTCTTCGGAAAGCCAAGCAATTTTCGGAAGAAATGTTGAAGAGCGCCGAAAAAAAACAACTACTAAAAACTGGCTGTACGTCTATATTTAATCGCAGAAAGACGTAAACTACGTATCACACTTAAATAAGAAAAATTTAGCTTGTGATGCAAATGCTGAAGAATCAGAAGGTGTTGCGAATGGTGCGACAGCAGAACTTCGTGTACAAATGTACAATCACCAAGAAGCTCACTGGTATACTCTTGTTAATAGCTCAAATAACATGCTTTGAAAAACTTCGACGGTTTTCTACTACATTCGCTTGGGACTATGAGCTCCAAGTGATTCCTCGAAAAAGTAAAAAAGCAGGGAGTGATAATCCAGCTCTATACGAAGCAGTGAGGAAAACTGAGGATGTCATTCCAGATAAATTCATTTTGAGCTCCGATGACCAAAAATACAGAACCACGACATCCTAACTACGTGGATGATGTATGCTTTCTTTTAAGGAGTAGAAGAGAAGCAGAAATCGTGGGGCTGGAAATTAACATGGTAATCTCAACACTCCAGGACAAACACTGGGGAAGTAGGAGACTATTGAATTTTTCGAAGGAACAAGATATCGGAAGTTTATTGGAATGGCAAAGGCTGCATTCGGAAGGCTATCCAAAATATGGAGAAAGAATTCTTTCATCTTTTGACCCCCTTCTCCTAACCTGTTCCCCTTCAATGTAGAATAAGCTGTGCTTTATTTTTAGTGGAGCCTGTTGGCGTAAAAACTTGAAAAATCACATTCACTGTTACAGAGTAGTCTGAAAGATCTTTTGGCCTAACCCCTTTTCTAACGAGTTATTAATCCAAAGACAAAATATTATACGCAAGACCCTAAAATAACAAATCGATACAAACCATCTCTTTATCGGTCTTAAAGTCACCTATGATAGCTTTAATAGGGACAAGCTGTACAGACATCCCTGTCAAGCTTGTCCGCTTGTGCGGGCTAACAATGGATTAATCTCGCCACCGATTACTTTGATGTCGGAAAAGTTTGAAATATAATTACATCGTATTTGAAGCAATCAAAGTCTGTCAAAGCTATTCAAACCCAGAAATCTAACCATAACTTCAAAACTGCTGCTGTACAGGACCATGGTCCTGCCAGTACTCATGTATGGATCCTAGACTTGGGTGCTTAGCAAAAGGCACTGTGACCTCTTAGCCGCGTTCGAGAGAAAAGTTTTACGGAGAATTGTTGGCCCCATATGTGAGGAAGGACGATTCCGGAGACGGTACAATCATGAGTTGTACGCAATCTACCTTGAAGCAGACATAGTGACAAGAATTAAGCTCGGTAGACTCCGGTGGGCAAGGCACCTAGCTCGTATGAGAGAAGAGGAACCTGCTCGGAAAGACTTTTGTGGTATATTCTATGGTAGACGGCAGCGTGGTAGACCATGCTTGTGCTGGAGAGATGGCGTAGACCAGGACGCCCGAAGCCTTGGGGTGCGCAACTGGATGGCGTCGGCTCGAGACCGGGGTAGGTGGAGAGACTTGTTGAAAGAGGCCAGGACCGGACCCCGGTTGTCGAGCCGATGATGATGATGTCAAATTTTGACTCTTAGAAAATTCTTGTAAAATAGCAAATTAATTTAACTAAGGACTCCCCATCGTATATCATAAACTGCAAAGCAACCCATGAAAATAGTCATTATGTAGATCTCTTTATGGTGAGAGCTCAGGAAACTGATGCAACAAATTTTTGGTAAGGATGATGCGTTTTTTTAGAATTTCTCCGTACATAAAAATTGTTTTTGTCTTCCATCTACTTTAAATGTGATATTTTGTTTTCCTCATCCCATTTCTTTTTCTATTTCTATTTACGTGTCGGTTTCAAAGTTACCTAACCTTCCTAATTTTATCACATGATACAAATTTAGCTTCGTGTTTCTAAAAATACTCCAAGCCAATTTTACACAATTTTACCCTTTCAATCTATTATAATGTATTTTATTTGCTAACCGAAGTGGGGTATTATATTTCAATTTTCAATCCTTAAATTAACGATTTTCACAGCAAGTTAATGAACCCCTCCGAAAAACAAAAAAAAAAGAACTAGCAATTAAGAAGAACAAAACTATAACCAAGGAAATACATCCCCCCCCCCAAAAAAGTTAATACCACCACATCCAGCAGGTCCCCAGACGCAGCCCTTATTTTCGACAAAATATTGAGAAATAGAAGCGCTGCTATATACGACCTTATACAAAGCCAAACAAACTAACCAACCAACCAACCCAACAGCCATCTTTCTTCCTTTACATCCGAACACCGAAAAAGAAAAAAACAAAACCCCAACATTGGCTGGCAAATTAACTTGTCGCACGTCGTCTATATAGAAGTCATAATTATTAGCTACGCTCCTAGAAAGTCCTAATTAACCACAAAAGGGCACTAATAACCCCCCTCCCTCCCAAAAAAAGAAAAACACCCAACACAACATAGCACCAAGGAACAAAGTTTCATCTGTCAGGACTCAGGCCAGAATATTATAAAGAAACAAAGTCATTTTGGCATGAAAAACCTAAATTAGCTATACAACATTACTGTGCACTTCTTCTTCTTCTGCAAGAAGACAACGCGCAGAAGGGGTTTGGTGTTTAGAGTTGGGTGAATTGGGGGTGGGAATATAGGCGAATAAAGCCTGAAAAAGGATAACACTGTGATGTGCGGTGTAACATCCCATTTTAATGGCAAAAAAGGACACCATCCTTGAGAATGTGTCTTATGCCAAAAACTTAGAAAACGTATTTAAAGTTGACAAAAAAAAAAACACAATTTCAGCTTCCATCCCCTTCCTATGGATGGGATATGGTTCTCGTCTCGAGTGAAGGAGGACGTATGTCCTTTTTTAAGGGAAAATTATGCGTCTGAAAAGTAATAACAATAGTTATAAGGATGGAAAGGATATAATGACAAATGGTGAAATGTGAGTATGGCATTATAGTGAGAGATGGGCTTGTCCATCGCAGTTAAGAGCGGGGGTTTAATCCTGAAAACATATATCTACATTTCCCAAAGTCCAAAAGGGGTCCTTTTTCGTCCTTATCTCATGCCGAACAATGATTATTATTGGTGTTTGCTGCAATAACAACCTTAGTCAGTCGGAGTAATTTATGATCCTGCTGTTATCAGTATGGCTGTGTGAAGTGATGTTGGCTTTTTGTGTTGTCGTTCGTCCTGTTCATCCTCTGGACAACATAACTACGTTAATACATATAAGTGCCACACACGTCCAGTCTTGTATTGCAATTTTATTTCATATTATTTTTTTTTTCTTTCTTTTTTTAAGGATATTTTTTCTTTTTTTAAGGATATTTTTGTGCAATTTTTTTTATTGCTGTGGTGTGTGCATGTTCAGTTATTTTTTTTTCATAAACGTGTCATAAAAACGTCCTGCTGAGGGTGTTGCAACATAATGGCATTCTCATGTGTTGTTCAGTCAGAAACATAAATATATAAATCTGAATTCAGTGTTACAACAGCATAACAATCCTCTATTACATCACGACTTGACATTTTTCACTCTGGGGGCTAAAAAAGGGCGACAAGCCAAAGAGTCCTTTAAAGGTGGAACTAATGCAGAGATGGTGCATGAAGAGTAAAAAGGACTTATATATATTTTTTTTTATTTTGCTTCATATCCATTAATAAGGATTTCCATTTCCACTTACCGTTGTTTAAGTGTAAGGGAAATTACTTTTTTTTTTTTTCCTATTATGGCCCCCCGATGTCCTTTTCGGGGTGAATTAAGGTCCTTTAATTCCAATTTCAGGGCAAATTGAGCGGATTTGTGATGATTTTTCTTCGTCCGCTAGGTATAAATGCTGCACATTGTATTGTCTTGGTTGTAGTACCTCCCTATATTATGCAAGTAACGTCTGTTGGGCAGATAGAATATAAGAAAATACACACACACACCACCACCGCGAGATTGGATATAAAGCGAGTAGAAAACAAATCTTAAGAAAAGAGACTTTCAGATGGAATAAAGGACTATTATGTGAGATTTTGCACTTAAGTTATTAGTTATACACTAAGGAGGGTGAAACAGAGCATCAGTACTGCTAGTTATATGGAATATATAGGGTAACCTAATAGCACGAACTCGAAGGTAGATGGACGTGGGATGGATAGGTTTATAAACCTTTTAATTTCAAGAAAACAAATAGGACCTTTCCTTGGGGAACAATTTAAAATAAAATAAAAAAAAAAAAGTAAAACAGAAAAGTTGTTCAGTGAATTAACTTTTAAGTAGAGAAAGTTTTTCATTTGCAAAGTCAAATTAGAGGTAAATTTGTTTCGTTCGTATACGAGTATAATGATCAACAAAAAGGAAGGAGCTTTTTTTTGGAGTACTCATTGAAAAGAATGGTTTGGTTTTTAAAGAAAAAAAAAAAACAAAAACGGTTCCAATAATTTTAAAGATGTATAATTTAAAAACTAGTGTTTTACACAAACTATGAAAAAAGAAGTGCTTGGCTATCCGCAGCAACCTGGGAAAAGATCGACGAAAGAAAACAACTTTAAGCTCGCATTGCAGCTACTCAAGCAGCAGAGAAAAACGAGCTGGAGTCCACGTTTAGCATGAAGATGAGAGATGTTTACCGTAGCGTGAGACTTGACAAGCGTAACTACATCAACGCATTAGCTGAAGAAACAAATCGGTGTGACAGCAGTGTATAGAATCACCAAGGAGCTTACTGGAGTACAAAGCTCAAAACAACACCTGGTGAAAGACGTAGATGGTTCCCTGCTCCATTCGGATGAGGACAAGCTCAGAAGGTGGAAGGAACACTTCGCTTCGGTATTAAACCGTGTGTTCGCCAGCGATGTGCATCCAATACCAGATGGCCCATCCGAAGCAACAAATGAACGAATCCGCACCACACTTCCCAGCAGAGAAGACATAATTGCTGCAATTAAAACACTGAAGAACAACAACGCGGTATTACTAGACGGTATTTTTGCAGAGCTCCTACAGGCATCACCAACGACATCGAGTGAGCTACTGCATCCACTCAAAACGAGAGCCTGGAACTCTGAGTGCTTCCCTGAGAAGTGGAAAAAGAGAATGATCGTCAAGCTCCCGAAGAAAAGAGATTTGATGCAGTGTAAAAACTGGAGAGGGATTTGCGTTCTGCCTGCGGTTGCAAAGATAGCAGCAAAAATTATATTAGAGCGAATAAAGAAACATCTAGAAGACACACTCGACGCCGAACAAGCAGGTTTCAGCACTGGTTCATCCTGTGTTGACCACATTAACAGCTTGCGGAACATTATTGAACAGTGCGTCGAATATCGATCACCACTTCACTTGCTGTTCATTGATTTTGAAAAAGCGTTTGATAGTGTTAACAGAGAATTCATTTGGATTGCCTTACTCAGGAGAGGCATTTCAGATTAGTTAATCGCTATTATTAAAACAACCTACGATGGATGCAAATGTCACGTTTTACATAGAGGAAGATTGTCGGATGAATTCGAAGTCCAATGTGGAGTCAGACAGGGTTACATACTGTCGCCAATACTTTTCCTGTTAGTGATAAGTGATGTGCTGCGTGCAGCCCTGTTAAACGGAAATGGTGGAATTCAATGGAGTCTGACATACCAACATAAAACATCTGGACTACGTAGATGACGTAGGATCATGGATCTCCATCAAATGACAACAAGGGTGGAGGAAGAGAAGCAGAAAACGTGGGGCTGAAAATTAACAAGACAAAAACAAAAATGACCAGCCTCGGAAGTAACTCATCCGTTCAAGTCAATATTTCTGGACAACCGATAGAGAAAGTAGAAGACTTTGGAAGTTTTACAAAAGGCGGAACCAAACAAGTTGTCGACAGACGTATTAAAAAGGCAAAGGCTGCTTTCGGAATGCCGTCCAAAATATGGAGAAACAACGCTATAAGCTTAAAGATCAAGCTGAGACTGTTCCGCTCCAATGTTGAATCCGTGCTTCTGTATGGGTGCAGCATTTGGAAAATCTTAACAATTGTCACAAGCAAGCTGCAATCGTTCGTGAATTGGTGTCTACAAAACATCTTAAGGATGTTTTGGCGCGACCGTATTTCTAATGAAGAACTTCATAGAAGAACGGGTCAAGAATCCATAGACAGTACTATACGCAGACGTAAGTGGCAGTGGATTGGTCATACGCTTCGAAAAGGCAACGATCGCATTGCTGGCAAAGCGATGCAATAGAACCCACTCACACAGGCAGATAGAGGATCGGGTCGGCCGAGAAGAAAATGGCGCAGCACAGTCGAAAGTAAATCTTCATAGCTGGGGAAGAGTTGGAGAGAACTACGTTATATTTCCAGAAACCGTACACGATGGCGCGTAGGAGTAGTAGAGGCCCTATACCCCTTAAAGGGAAGTAAGAGAAAAGAAGGAACAGAAACTATATATTATTTCTTATATAGGTACATCAGAATTTGTGTCAAATCCCAATTCTTTGCCGACTTATTTATAATATTTAATCTTATTTGTTCAGTTTTTTTTAACTGGCATTTTTAGCAGTAAAGAACTAGAGGACTTTAAATTATGTTGTACGGTTTTACTCTTACAATTCATTTTGAGTACAATTCAATAAAATTACCATTTATTGTAAAAAGCGCAAAATATTCTCAATTTAAGGCAACCCGATTTAAAGCAGTTTGACTAATACGAGGGTGCTGTTAGCGAATTTAAAAAAAACGAACGAATTGAAGGTCTAAATCTATCCGTCAGGCAGATAAATTGGCATTTAAATGAAAGAAGTCTGAGAGGTTGATACCAAGACAATCCATTTACCATACTATACTTTTAATAGTAGCGGTCTTGTGTTTTCTCAGCGAGATTAAAATAAGGTTGAAATGAGGATGAAAAAAGGTTATATTACTAAATTTGAATAATTTAGCAAGTCAGATTATTTAGAAAATTAAATTTTTTGGTTTGAGGTGCATGGAAGTTCAGAGTTTAAAATCGGACCGGAAGTATAATTGTATGAGGAAAGTAACAGATAATATCTAAATAAAATCCAAGTTGACGATCAGATATGGAGTACTAGAGACCGAAAACAAATACTAAGCCACAACGAAGGATTCAATATGGGAAATCGAAAAATTCGATCGAATTTTGTTTCCAACATCCTCTTACTCAACTTGATAATTTGTTTCATAAAAAAAGAAGCTAAAAAGTAAATTTGTCTTTATTTTTAAGAACCACTTAAATACCAAATCATGCCATGCCACCACTTTCAATACAAAAATATCTCAAAAGTGAATTCCTTATCCTTCCTTACAAAATGTCTGCCTTCATCTGTTTGTAAAACTCACATTGCATGTCACTTGCATATATTTATGTGATAGCATACAAATTCATTTAAAATTCTCATAACCATTGTCAATTTAGCCAATTGCCAAATCCACTTGTAGCATTCAATGCTAACTATACCGTCAGCAAGATTCATTCGGTACAGGTTTGTTAGGAAAATAAGAAACGTTTGCGATTTATTGCACTCAATCACGTCATAAAAGCAAAGTGTCTCAAGTGAGTTTATTTTTTTCTTTTTCTTTTCTTCTGCTACTAAAAATATTTTCCTAGTGGCTTCCTGAAAATAAATTTATATATCATCCGAAACCCTTTTTTTCTAGCTTTCACACTCATATTCATATTTATCATAATATCCGTATTCATGCTCATATAAAGAATTCTCCTACCTATATGTGGGTTGCGTTGTGTTTGAATGTTGGAATTATCTTTACAATTATCAACTCTGCGGAACGTTTCTTTTCTCTTCAATTGTGAATATAATCCTTACCATTCAATTTGACAATCATACATATTATACCTACTTTCAACAGCAACAACAACAACAACAAAAAGGACGAACAAAAAATGTCAGCCATAGGATTCATGATTGTATTCAGAGACGAGACGACAACGACAACGACATCATCCTACAAAAAAAGGACTCCTTCTTCTCATAAGGGTTAACATTATTTTGACTTTAAGTCGATTTTTCATAGCGTTCCCGTTTTTCATTGAGGATATTCACACACAAAGGCTTCCACATTTCGCATCATTATCCTTTCTTTCATTTTTTTTTTTGCTTGTCGTTGTTGTTGTTGTCATTGTTTGGCATGGAATTCTAAGAAAAGAAGCGAAAAAAAAGAATCGTTCCCTCAAGAAGGAAGTCAGCAGCAGCAGCAGCAGCGTACAGGTTACTTAAAGGCTCCCCATTTTTATTTTGATGCTATCATTTAGGGATATTATTAAAAGGAACAGATAAACATACACAAACATTTATACCCATTCAAAAGGATACAAAAAGAAAAAGGAACAAAAAAAAAAATAACATTGCAATTATTTATTATTACTGTGTGCGTCAGTATAGGTTTAGTACCTACCTTTGAGATTCTGTATCTTATCTTGTTCTCCCTTGAACAATTGAAGCATTATCCTTCGTTAAAAAAATGCTTAGATTGAAGATGGATAGAAAGGATTCCCATTTTCTTTAAATAATTTTGTGGTTTATAATTCCAAATGAAATACTGTTTAGTGTGCGAAAGTATATTTTTTGAAGTCTATTCACGAGCTTAAAAGCTGATGTAAAGTATGAAACGCTTTTGCTTGTAATTCTCAAAAAGCGTTTTGTAAAATCTTATTAAAAAGTTTTTTTTTCTTGAAAATTTCGTCTTTTTAAGAAAACTTCATTTTATTTTTTGTTCTGGAATGAACATGAATTTCATTTTTATATAGAGACAAAAGTTTTTAAGTTATTCAAAATTCCGCTAAAATGAGACTGACAATAAAAAAAAAATACTATTTTTTTGATGTCCAAAATTGTAATTTTTTAAATGCTAATTATTTTTGTGAAAAAATTATTTGTAGCTCCAATGGGTAATTTTCTATTCCAATTTTTAATTTTAAAAGAAAACTTACGGTCCGCCAATGCAGATAAATTTTAAAAATTGCATTTTAAGATTCAAGAAATTCCGGTCAGCTGAAGCTAATAAAGACAATTTTTAAAAATTACCTTTAAAAATTAAAAATATCAGAATAGTAATTTTCCAAAATTGCCAAAGGTACTTTTTGGACATCGTCCACTAACTTCAGACTGATTTCAGCTAAATTTTGAATAGTTAACAAAAAAATGCACGACTGGGTAGCACGAAATTGTTCTTAGGGTCCAAGTTGCTGTGCACGTAAAAGCTTCTTATATAAAGTTTTTAAAAACAAATAATTTTATAAAACATTAAAAAAAAAAAAATCAAAAACATTATTAAAATGACTTAAAAAACTTCTTAAATTGTTTGGGCTCAAAACTAGGTATGCCATTTGATTCCGTTAAGAAAGATACATTTTCAGAAAAATAAAAAAATTTATATGCCATTTTGTACATATTTATTATTTATCAACATCAAAAAACTAGATTTTGAAAAAAAAAACATTGTGTGTTTTCGGAAAAAACGATTTAAAAAAAAAATCAATATTTTTATCAGTACAAACATTTTTCGAAATTTTGTCCCCAATCTTTATTAAAAAAATTTTTTTCAACTGTTAGAGCCGTTTAAAAAAAAAAAAAAAATATTTTATATTATATAAAACATTCAAAGAACGTTTCAATACAAAAATTGGTATGCTTTTTTAAGATATTATGAATCAACATCTAAAAAAAAATTGAAAAAGAATAGTTTTCGAAAAAACTATTTAAAAAAATTCATTTTTTTTATACTAAACATTTTTACGGCAACTTGAAAGCTTTCATGTACAAAAATTGATCGAAAATGATTAAGTCATGAAGGAGAAAATCAGAATTAAATAAAAACGGTTTTATGGCAGTTACTTGTTTTTGAAATGGTGTTCATTTAAAGAAAGACCTTATCCAAGAAAATGACCATGATTTTTGTTATCAAAATCGTAGGAACCATTTTTGAGAAAAATGAGTTTTTCTAAAACCAGTATATGATAGGTACCGTTATTTTTGGTAAAAAAAAGTCAAAAAAACGTCTGGGGATAGTCTCCAAAAAACATCACATACCAAGTTTGAAGTAAATCGACCCATCCGTTTAGGGTGTTGCTTCTGATAAATACAGACAGACAGACAGAAAGGCAGAATTTCCGGGCTCACTTCTTCATTCTCTATCATCGTAGTGTCATGTTTGATTGTTGTATCAACTTTTTTTTTTACGAATGCATAATTTGATTTATAAAGGGTTTTTCAACAAGGACGCTACAAAAGTAGAGCGACGGGACAGCAAACGACGTCATATTTCTTGCCGCTCTTTTGACATTTCTCTTTAGTAAGGTTTGCCATATCATGATTGAAAGAGATACGAGCCAACAACGAACAACAAGCGAAGTTCGGAGTCAGTGGCCTCAAAATTAAAAGCTGTACGTCCAATTTATGGTCATCATAATCGTCCTAGCAGATCAACAATTGAGCGTCTAGTGGAAAAATTTGAATTCACAGGCACTGTACAAAATGTTCCCGTGCCAATGAGACAAAGAAGTGCCCGTAGTGTCGAGAATATTGCTGCCGCTGAGGTTTCAGTTGCAGAAAGCCCAAATGTGTCTCTCACACGTCGTTCTCAAGCGTTGGGCATCTCTGTGACGTCGTTGTGGTGAATTTTGCGAAAAGATCTTGGCCTACATCCTTACAAGATTAAATTGACGCAAGAACTGAAGCCGCTTGATTACCAGAAGCGTCGTATGTTGGTGAATTGGGCTGAGCAACAACTTGAAAATGATTCGGATTTTCATCGAAAAATCATCTTCAGCGATGAGGCTCATTTCTGGCTGAATGGCTTCGTCTATAAACAAAATATGCGGTATTGGTCAGGCAGCAATCCACACGTACTCCATGAGTCATCATTGCATCCCGATAAAATTACGGTTTGGTGTGGTTTATGGGCTGGCGCGCGGCGTCATTGGGCCGAACTTCTTCCGTGATGATCAAGACCGGCACATTACTGTGAATGGGGATCGCTATTGTTCAATGATAACCGAATATTTTTCTCCTCTCATTTAACCGATTTTTTAATTTTTTGATCTAAGGTCAGACTCATTTGAGCGAAATTCTGAATAATTATAAAAAAAATAAATTGTAGTTATAAAAAAGCATTTAAAAAGCTACAAATTTAGATGTCAGCCAATATTTTTTTTTTTGTAAAGCATTTGCCTAAGATTTTTTCCACTAACTTTAGTCTTATGTTTGAAAATGTTTGGTTTGTGCAACAAATTAGCACATAATTAGCTACAATTTCTGAAATAACAATTTTTTGATTCCACCGCAACGTTTTTGTCCAAATTAGGGACTTTGGTATCTAGTTTCAAGTGATTGTTCAAGATGTGATTTCTTCTTTATGAACTGTATGAATGGCGAAAAAGCTCTCAAAATGATAACCTTCTTTGACCTACCTACAAACAGTGTGTTTTTGTTTTCTTCTTTTTTTATTTTAAAACACGTTTTCGATAAAAATAAAATTTCCATTTCGTTGATGAAAAAAGAAATAATCTGTTTGCAATAAATCCAGTTTTCCTCACCAATAATTCGTCAACATAAAAATCAATATAAAAAAAACAAATCCACATCAACACCATCCTAAACGTAATAAATACCTCCTCCTCGTTCTGCGGCTAACCCACCTACATTGTTTTCTATTTAAAGAAAATTTTACAACGTTAATAAAGCCAAAAAAAAAAAAAAAACACAAAAACAAATCCATCCACAG
Source organism: Meliscaeva auricollis (assembly GCA_948107695.1). Lineage (NCBI taxonomy): Eukaryota > Metazoa > Arthropoda > Insecta > Diptera > Syrphidae > Meliscaeva > Meliscaeva auricollis. Next base: position 25,147,133 of record OX403619.1, on the reverse strand, counting down.
TTAATCCCATCTTTTTCCCTTAAACCAAGATCAAAAATACAAACACACTCACAAAGCACAGCCCCAGCTCATATCAATATTCCATTTTTAATGACGAAGCATAAAAAAGGGATTCTTAACGAAAATCAAAGTCATAAAAAAGAATATGTGTGTCGCAGAATAAGAAAATTGCAAATTGCATTTACTTTATGATAGAAAAAGAACCAACAGAAAAAAAAAACAAAAAAAAAAACACTCGGCTTTCATTCTTCAATTTAAAAACACGAACAAAATTCACGCATATCCTTGTTTTTTTTTTTTTTTTTTTTTTTTTAAGACAAGGATATACCTTCTACAATACATCTACGAGAGTATAAATGAAAAAAGAAAAAAGCAAAATATAAACAAAAATCTTTGGTTTTTTTTTTTTTTTACAGAAAATAAAGGAACCGAGAATATTATGTGCCATTAAATTCGCAAGCACTGCATGTGACATGAATATTTCATCAATTTATCAACAAAAGGATATTTTTTTATATGAAAATGGATTTTAAAGGATGTGTGTTGCTGTGTGGAAAGACAACACAAGATATCTGCATACATATGTTTTCCTGTTTCCGGACAAACTCATTTGAATTTTTTTCTTGTGTGTGTGGGTCCTCTTCTCTGTGTAACCAAATGATGGTTATAGAGATGTGGAACAACTATATTCCGTTCAGAGAGGAGAGAGACCACAACAAAAACAATAACAACAACAACAACAACAATATTGGAAAACTGACAGCTGCCAAGATGCACTGATTATATTTCCCAAAAGATCGACCAAAAATGCATTTATATTTTCGAAACTATCATCTCTCCCCTCTCACAAACCCTAACCACCCCCTACATTTTCCAACTACCTACTATATCGTCATTTTGGCCAATACAGCAAACAATAAAAGAGGAAAATTCACGCATATCTGGTCATGGACTTGGCATGGCAGCCTATGGTACCAAACAACAGAATGATAAAAAGAAAAAAAAAGAAAAAATAAAAGAGAAAAGAGAAAAAGCAAGGACCATTTCCCTTGGCCGTCCTCAATTTGTGGTGCAGTTTTTTGACTATTATTGTTTAATAGCTAGCAATTTTGGGCCAAAGGAATTTTCTACCCATTGAATCTGGCCCACAAAACAATCCCCAGACTCACATCCACATAATATTATGTGTATATACCGACTGAGTAAATACACAGAGATAGATATCAGCCATTGGAAATGGAATGCATGCATGCTTGCGTTTATTCAGTTGCCATTGCCATCGCATCCTTTGCCTCTTTTCTCTCACTCTCTCCTTTTATTTTAAGAGAATTTCAATAGCAAGGCAAACTAAGAAATTGTTTTGAAACAATTCTAACGATTCATTTTCTGTGAAATCAAGGGCAGAAAAATAAATATCTTTTCAGAACACATGGTTTAGGCCCATGTGTTCTGAAAGTAAGCACCTAGAAGTTTTTTTTTTTTCAAAATCAAATCTATTAACTCTTTTTTTGAGAAACCAATCGCCATTATCTCACTTAAAGAACAGATCGATTGCGGCAAACGACAAAAAATTGCCCAAACGTCTTTTGTTTGCTGGAAAATTGTTCGGCTTCGTTTGCAGCAAATCTTTAAATTCGTTTGGGTTAAACACCTTTTGCGGACTTGAACACTTGAACAAAATTATAATTCTATATTACAGCAAACATAATGCAAAGCAACTCATTCGTTTGGAGTTAATTTTTTTGAGTTGATTGCGGTAATCGAAAGTGTTTCCCACATTTTCATTTACTAGAAAATTCTATTGTTTGCAGCAAACGAATGAATGGTTTGCAAAGAACCTGTCAAAAAAAGTAGTTTGTTACAAAGAACTTCACTTTTGGTGTACCTAAGTATACAATTGACTCCAGGAAACAAATTTTCTCAACAATTGACTCTGTGTTTGTGGTGTTTATTTGCATTCTATACTACACGAAAGTTATCTATTTCGTGACGTAATAGCAACAGCCTTTGTTTGAAATCGTGATGTCACAGGTTCAATCACCGGTGTTACGCTGAATTTTTTTTTTTATTTATTCATTCGCACAAACTGTTTCACACAAAACGAATTTAAGAGTTTGCTGCAAACGAAGTTGAAATCGAAAAATTACTATCCAACAAACAAAAAGTCGTTTGACGCAAAGGATTCGTTTTCTTATTTTGTTTATATGTATGCATTCTACGCCAGTAATATATTATACAGTAGCGGAATGACAAGATAATAACTTCGTTAGCGAGAGGTCGCTGGTTCAATCACAGGTGTTACGCTAAACGAATTTACCAGTTTGCTGCAAACGCCAAAGCCAAAAAATTGTCCAGCAAACGAAAAAGTCACTAGGGCAATTTTTTTCGTTTGCCGCAATCGATTTGTTCTCTCTGTGTACAAATTTCGCTAACAACCAGTTAACCCAGTCCGCGTAATGAAATGAGTCCCTTTACGCTTGATCAGAAAAGTCGAAAGGGAATCTGCACAGCTGGGGAAGAGTTGGAGATAACTGTGATATATTTCCAGAAACCGAAAAACGATGGCGCATATATGAGTAGTGGAAACCCTATGCTCCTTAAGGGGATCATAACGGACTCATCAGGGCCTCAGAAACTAAGTAAGTAAGTAATTAAATTTGATGAGTAAATTAGGTGGTTTTCACTTTAATCTTGCTCTAAAAAACTGTGCCAAGGGAAGTTTAGGAAGTGTCAGTCAAAAGGCTTTCTTTGGTCCTCCTCGTAAGAGAGAGAGAGAGAGAGTGTCCAAGTTACTTCACCGTACAGCCAGCAGCGAGTGGCTCCGGGACGATAAGTTTTAAGTCTTAGTCTAAGATATCAGCGATTAAAACGCTTGATCTCCACGCTAATATCGATTTCCCTTGACCAGTTGACAGATATACTCATTGACAGATATGATCACATCGAAGTTATGGCGTTCTTGTTGAAGAAAGAGAAGACTCACTTTCTATTTGATTCTGAGGCCATAACTGAAAAAGCACGAGTAACAGTTTGCCAGAGTTCAAAGAACTGCCAGTCTTTTCGGTACTGCAGTTAATTAACTTAAAAGACTAAATTTATTAAGTCTTTTAACTTACAAAATTACTTTGATTGTAAAATTACAGTTAGCAGTCAGTACTAAAATACTGACTAAACAGTTAATGAAATCAGTTAATTGACTAAAATTAACTGCAGTACTTTTTGACTGCTTTTAGTCTTGTACTGTTATGTTTAAAATTTTAGTCAGGTGTACTGCAACACTTCCATGAAGAAAGTTCTTGCAGGATAATAGAGCTCTTAAAGTTACTTTAAATTAAAAGAATACAATCAAAAAGACAGTACAACAAACTTTCTATTGACTAGAAGACTAAGACCAGTCAAATGGTATACTGCAGTTATTTAACTTTTAGTCAATTAACTGTACAGTCAGTATTTTAGTTCTTACTGCTAACTGCTTATTTTGCAGTTAAAGAACTTAGTAGCAGTAGATACTAACTTACAGTTAAAATTAACTAACATTGACTGACTTAGCTGCATTACCATTTGACTGCAGTCTTTTACACCACAGCACGTGAGTTTGTCGTAGTGTGGTTATTCCGAAGGTTCAAGGTAGAATAACTCAAATTGGTACGGTCTGTGGTAGACAGTAGACGCTATTTATTTACATAGTCGTAAGAAGCTCATTAAGAAATGACGCACGTTAAAAACTTTCGTCTTTAGTTGGGAATGTGCCAATGTGTGATTATATTTTTCTATTGATCTGGTGTCGGCTTCTTTTTAGATTATCTCCAGTCTCTGAAAAATTTTATAACAAATTGGTGAAATTTTCCTGTTTGTCCTCATCCCATTTGTGAGCACACAATATCTACTATATTTCCTGTTCCTATACCAAAAAGAGTAACCACTGATTTGAAACTTCTGAAGTTCGAATGCACATTGTGAAGGGCGAAGAGTCGTGCTCGTGGTTTGGTTAAGTTTTCAGGGGGAGGGGGGGCGGTGGTCGATTCATTGAATCGAATTCCATTCCGAGAGTTCTTTGGTTTTGCGTTTAAATGCTGATGGAATCATTCCACCCACCCAACTACCATTACCACACTACCATCACTATCTGCCACCCTTTTCAAGAGTAGATTGCAGGCCATTTTGGAATACATATTCGTATAATTTGTGTGCATTTATATTTAAAATAAATTCTTATGTGGAGTTTTGTGCGTGTCTTTTCGGCTGTTTCCAGTTCAGTCGAATTAACGCACGTTTTTGTCGGTTTAGAAAAAAAAAAAAACCAGTACCAATCTCGTTCGTAGAGAACACATATAATATCCCCTACGACCTAGCAAGTGTGAGTGCGTTCAGCAATAGTCAGCAGCGTTGATCATTAAAATGTACACTCATGCAGAAGACTTTCTACCAACCTATTGTATTATATTTCGTGTTGTTTAGACGTGGACTTTTTTTTCGAATTTTGTTTTGCAGGATTTTGGCGTAATTTATTCGATTCCAAGTGAACATCTCAATTAATAAACGTTGCGCGATTCCGAGTGGAAGCGCTTGGGCTTGTGGTTACCTGGTTACCGGCGGTGGTGGTGGCGGCGGCAAGGCGTCACACAGTCCGGTAGTATAATATAGTGAAGTGTATTCCTGGGTGAAATTAGTATTCCATCGCTGTATAGGATAATGCTGATGATGTGCTGCTTCGTACAACAGAGTGGAACTTGGGACTCATTAGCATTTGCACGAGTATACGATGTCGTTGATGTTGATGATGACGATGAGTATGACGGTACCAAGGAGGGTTTTGCTGTTTTTCCACTGTCACTTGTTGAGTTTGAATCCTTTTTGTTTGGACACACGCAATGTGGCAAGTGGTGAATACTTGATTAAGCATTTGGCATTTATTTGCTGATATTTTTGCTGTTTGATGAATGACTGTTGATGAAGCATAGTTGTTTGTAGGTAGAAACGCAAGTAGGTACCTAACTACCTTTACCTATTTTTAGGTTGTCTCAGTTGAATATAGTAGAAAAAGGAAATATTTGCTTTTGTCGGTTAATGGGGGGAAGTATGACGCCAGGCGCATATATAGGTGGACACTGTTGAAATTATTATTTAATGGACTTAAAGGGCTTGCAAAAATAGATTCCATTTAACATGGAAAACCTTCGATTTGAAGATTAATGCATACTTGATAGATTCGCAGGAATGACGGACTAAATGTCACATTGACGTACAGATTTATGACGACTTCAAGTTATTGATAGAAAGGTGATGTATACGCGGAAGAATTTAATAAGAACTATTAAATTGTGCACGTAAAAGTTTTGAATTTTTGCATATTTAAAAAAAAAAAAAATATTTAATGAATTGAATGGAGTACCTACTGGCTTGGGCTAAAAATTTAAAAATCTAGCTATCATCAATTTTTTTTTTTCTTAGAGAATATCTACTATTTTAAATAACAAATACTTTTCTATAAGAAAGGTCTACAAAAAATCACTTTATGCAATAAATAAATATAAATTTTTTCTATTTAAATTTATATTTTATATGAAGTCGGTTAAAATAGATTTGGTGTTTTAGAATGATACATTTTGTTTGCTTTTTTTTGAGAATAAAGTGCATATTTTTAATCAAAATAGTATAGTGAAGTAACTAAAGCAAAGTTTCTCGGAACTGGGAAAATTTCTCCGATTTGGATGATATTTTTTCCAATGTTGATATTCAAAAATACTTTAGCAGTTACAAGGTAAGAATTACCGCTCTTATCAGATTTTTTTCTAAAACTTAACAATATTTGTATAATGAACCATTTTTTTTTATTAAAAAAATATGTTAAAATTCAATAATAATAATATAAATAATGCCAAAATAATGCCTTAAAAAATGGGTCTATTAACACTGAACACGTGTTGGCAGGGTGAATTTTCTCAGAATGTTACTTAGAGCTAAAAAAAAAAATTATTTAAATGCAACGGAGTTAAATAAAAGATCAAATTAAATGTTTTCTTACGACCAAAAAATCATCTTCTATTAATAATTTAAATAAAGTTAATCCCATAAATAGTTTAAGAAAAATGATTTTCAAACTCAGCGTTTTGAAAAAACAAAATTCAATCAAAATCGTAAAGTGATTGTTTTTTCAAAATTTAATGTTATAAAATATATTTTTTTCTTATAAGATTCAATGGACATATATTTGTAAGTAAAAATGGTCTATGTTTCTTGGATTTTCCAAAAAAAAAAAAAAACAGTTATTGAACTAGAAACTAAGGAAAAAAAAATATTTTAAAACAAATGAAACTGATTTGATAACATTGATTGCTTTTGGAGCTCAATTTTTTTACTAAAACTACTAAAACTAAATGGTATTATTTCATTTTTGTTGAAATAAAAGAGGTTAATGTTAATATATCTTCTTGTTTTAAAGAACATTTAAAAAAATACAGTTCTGTATGCTATTTTATTAACTTTTTAATTTTCTTAAGAATTTATAATAAATATACCACATTTAAATTTTCTGCATTTGATTGCTGAAAAATAAGGCTATTGAATTTTGGAACTTACAATTTTGAAAATAAATTTTTTTTTATAATTATTCTACGTTTGAAAATCAGTTCTTTTTAAAATGCATTTATTGCACTAACTTTATTTAAATTGTTAATAAAAGCAGTTTTCTTTGGCTATAAAAAATAAACATATTATTTGATGTTTTATTTAACTCCGTTGCATTTCAATAATTTTTTTTTCTCAGCCTTAAGTCATATTTTGAGAAAATTACTCCTCCCATCTGAACGAGTGTAAATATAATCCTATTTTTACTAGTTTTTGTAATAAAACAGCTGTTGGTAAAGCTTATTTTAACACAATTTTTTAATAAACAAAATGTTTGTTCAAAAAAATCTTATTGTTAGGTTTAAAAAAATATAATAAGAGCGGCAATTTTTAGCTGGTAATTTTTAAAGTAATTTTGAATACCAGCATTTTAAAACAAAAATCATACAAATCGGAGTGGTTTTGCCAGGTTCAGTTTTTTTTTTTATGTTTGTCAGATAGATTTTGATGATTTTTGAAAGCTGGTGGTCCCCATTGGGTTCTTTTTCAATTTGGACCAGTTCTTACAATGACATCATCCATTAGAAAATATCAAGAGTCATAAATTTAAAGTCGGTTGTTTTTTTTTAAAGGTATTATTACATAAACGGTCACAACTTAAAAACCTTTCCATAACATTTCTTGTGAGAATCTTATTTTCTTTTTCAAAAGCAAGACTATAAGCAGAAAGTATAAAAAGAATTATGTGGCTACTATTTTGATTTGAACTTTACCTTTTATCTCAAATTTTCCTTAAAAAATTGAAAAATATTTAACACACTTCGTAAAATGTTATTTACCAATGCAAGGAAATTAAAAAAATGTGCAGATCCGTAAAAGTGGCATTTACAAGGGAGTCACAGGGTCATGATGTTAGCATTAAATACAATAAACAAAAATGTAATTTTATATCTTTCTGCGAGTTCTTATGTACAAAAAAAGTGGATTCTTGGGTTCCATAATTTTCGAAAATCAATATCGGTCCTCAATATAACATTTAAACTGGAAATCTTCTAAATTATAGTTCTTGGTGGTTTCTTATATGAAGAGTACAAGAAGGTTTTGCTTCTTAAATTAATTGCCTACCAAGAGATTGGGAGAAAGGGGGTGGAAAGGCCGTTTAAGTGGGGCGTGTGTCAAGAAACGTGATTTTTAACGATTTTCATGAAAGAAGACATCCTATCGAAAAAAAAGTAATTTTGAAAAATGTAGATGGTAAAAAATCTACAAGTTTCGTTTATAATTTTTTTGTGTTTTTGACGATTTGTTTTTGTTTTTTAAAAAATAGGTTAATTTTTAATCAAAAAAGATTACGAAAAAGTTTTTGAGTTTCGAAAAAAAATTGAGGTGGATTTTTTTTGGTTAAATCTTGTTTTTTAAAAGATTAAGAAAAAACACAACACAGCTATGGTGGAAAACATTATCAATAATTGAGAAAAACAAAAAGAAAAAGGCATTTTTAAAATCAAGTTTTCCGTAATTCACAGTAATAGCAGCCAGCAAAGAGTGACAATATAAATTTTGCAAAAGATTTTGACTCTTTGAATACGAAACTAGCACCAGAATTGCTCTTTCATGGAAAGATTGGATTTTAAGATATCGAATTTTGAACAGCACAAAAACACTGTTTTTGTGATATTTTGAGTAAAGAGAGATTTAATTTTCAAAAACAAGACCATTTTTTCTGCAATATTTTATAAGCCTTAATAAGTTATTAAACTCAGACTAGTGTTCAGCGCATCCAAAGTTTTGCCAAAAAAATGATCTTTGACAATTTGCATTTTTCCCAATATTTTTGATGTTATATTGAAAAATTATCTAAGCTAAAGTTCTAGTTTTTTTTTACCATCTACATTTTTCGCATTAACTTTTTTTTTCGATAGGAGAGATCTACTTCTGATAGAAATCGTTTAAGACTTCGATAATATTCGACACCTAATCCACTTTTTCGCTCACCCACCCCCTTTCCCCCAATCTGTTGGTGGACAATTTGTTTTTCCCCTTTCACAACCATTTATCTTAAATTTTTTCACCACCATTATCATCCGATACTAGTGACTAAGATTACTTTTTGTACTTCTTTATAAAATAAAACTAAAAAAATAACAACAAATTAATTTGTTTGACTATTATTGCTATAAATACCCACATCTTTACCCAGTTTGTTGAATTCCGGGTATATACCTTTGGTAGTTACCCAAAAATGGTATATACAGAACACTTGTCCATTACTAAACATACCTAACCTTCGGCTTTTAATAGTTGAATTCGAGGAATAATTCAAAATTAAAATATGAATGATATCTCCTTACTTTGTTAAACGATATTTGGTTTGGTTTTCATTAATTTCTGCAACAAACAATTTCTGCAACCGAACTCTCTTTCTTCTATAATATTAAACAATTATTAAAAAAAAACATTCAAAAACAATGACGTCTCCATGGCAAAATAAAATAAAGACTTTCTCTAAAATTGCATGGGAGGAATATTGTCATGCATTTTCGCATCTGTTAGCAAACAAAAATTGTATAAGATTCAAATGGAAATCTATCCAAACGACCATTGTCACTGCGAGTTCAAACAACAATGGCCCACTCATTTGCAATGAACTTTGTGTTTGCACAAATGTTCGATTTTCATTTCGAAAAAAAAAAAAAAAATAGAAAAACTGTCTGGTAGTGAGTCCTTTTTAAATTGTCAATATACACCCTAGACTGGGTGATGTTATTAGATCCCTTTTCGTCCTCATCTCATTCCAAAAAAAAAAAAAAAAAAAATGTGAATGTAATTTTTAGTGCCCTGTTAAATAATTCAGCAGTAAAACATTGTTAAATACACCACAGAAACAAATGCGTACAGCAGAGTGCATTTGTGTATGGGGGTATAAGAGGGATGATAGTGGGTAGGGTAGGTATATATTAGGCAATTAAAGGATGAACGCATATGCGAAAGAGCGATGTGACATGTAGTTGGTCCTGTATTAATGTGATTGTCCTTTTGTGGCATTTAAAGCACAAATTGAAGGACATTTATTTATTCTAGAACGGGTCGTGATGTGTCGCACATTGAGTGTTTGTTTTCATTTTCCTTTATGACCTTTAATGTATGGAATTAATTTTCATATTTAGTTTTCGTTCTCAATTGATGCTATAGATCAAATAACATGCGTCACTCAAAATGTCTACGCATATGAGTGTCTGTCTGTTTTTGTTTACTTTGACAATCATTTTGACCTTATGGCTTGAGTTGATATTTACTTTTTGCAATGACACTGTCCCTTTGGAGTACCCAGTGGAACATTTAATTATCTGAATTGTTTTATGTGTATGTGAGTAAAAAGGACCTACTAGTACTTGTAAGTCACTTCAAAAATTCAAAGTGCGGATAATTCATAAACTCTTTTAAATATAAAGCCATTTGAAAATTTGAATTTTTGTTTTTGTCGTTTTAATTTTTTAAACGAAGTATAGGGTTTTCCAATAAGAGGTGTTATTTATTTTTGGAGATAAATGATCGGATGTTTATTTCATTATAAAGAAGAAGGTATGCCGTTAATAATGGAACACAACATCAGCCAAATGGCCGCCAAGACCACGCTTACAGGACCATATCCTTTTTATGAAATTTTCCATAACCAAATCGCAAAGTGGCTGCCCTATGTCCTCGATAGCCTCACGAATTTCATCTTTGAGGTCTTGAATCGACGCTGGGCTGTTGGCGTAGACCTTATCTTTCACGTGGCCCCAAAGGAAGAAATCGCAAGGTGTTAAATCACAAGATCTCGGTGGCCAATTGTGATCACCTCTTCGAGAGATAACACGGTCCGGAAACTTTTCCCGTAAAAGATCGATGGTTTCATTGCTTGTGTGGCACGTAGCGCCGTCTTGTTGAAAGTAAACGTTGTCCAGATCAATACCATCCAATTCAGGCCATAAAAAATCATTAATCATCTCTCGATAGCGCAATCCATTGACCGTAACTGTTGCTCCAGCCTCATTTTCGAAAAAAGTAAGGTCCAATGACCCCGCGGGACCATAAACCGCACCAAACAGTCACGCGTTGAGGATGGAGAGGCTTTTCAACAATAACTCTTGGGTTTTCCGAGCCCCAGATGCGACAGTTTTGCTTGTTGACGTAGCCTCCGAGGTGGAAATGGGCCTCATCAGTCAAGATGACTTTTCGATGAAATTCCGGTTCATTTTCATGCATTTCAAGGAGCCAATCAGCAAAGACACGACGTTGTTGATGATCAGCCGGCTTGAGTTCTTGTGTTAACTGAACTTTATAAGCCTTAAGACCCAAGTCTTTATGCAAAATACGGTGTAATGACGTTTGTGGAATGCCTAATTCCAAAGAACGACGAGGAATGGACAAACCTGGGTTTTCTTCAACACTTTGGGCTACAACAGCAATATTCTCAGTTGTTCTTGAGCGACGTGCACGGGTTTTATTCTTCACATCACTAACTTGTCCCAACAGCTCGAATTTGTCCACCAATTTCTGTATTGCGGTCCGACAAGGTGCTTCACGACGACCCAAAAATGTTTTAGTTTTACGAACCGTCTCTGCCAAATTTTCACCATTTTTATAGTGAATTTTAATAATTTCAATGCGTTGTTGAAGCGTGTATCGTTCCATTTTTATTAATAACGTAGTTTCTACTTGTCAAATGTCAAAAAATGACAGCTTCAAAAGTGACAGCTACCGAAATAGCGGGCTATTCAAAATAACACCTCTTATTGGAAAACCCTTTATTAAAAAAAAAACAAACGAAAGTAACAGATACAGGGCCGTTGAGAAACAGGAGACACAAATAACTTTTTAGGTTTTCAATAAAATTTAAAGCGAAACGTTTGGGTGACTACGATATTGAACTCGCTTTGCAATATTTATTACCATAACGCGGCTTATTCGAAAACTTAAAATTTTTTATCCAATATGACATCCACGGAGTGGCGTATTGAGGTGGGGGGGGGGCTCAGGGGGCTCAAGACCCCTCAAGCTTCTAAAATCATGATATTATTCAGGTAGTTTCATCATAATTTACATGATTTACTGAATTTTTTCGTAAATCTTAGAAATTTAAAGGGGGCTCAGGTACTAGAGCCCCCCCCCAACTGCCTCCACGTTCCTAACAGTATATCCTAGCAAAAAGAAAATACCTAATTCAAAAAACTCGATTCTGTAAAAAAACGTTTTTAAAGTTTTCAAATTGGTACATTTATCAAGGAAATAAAAACAAATTCTCGCTTTTCACGGGGAAGTTAAACAAGATTTTTACCTACTAGGAATTTTTCATTTACCGGGTGGTAAAACGAATAATTCTGCATCAATAACTCAAAAATACCGTTTTTTTAAGTTATGACAGTCTGCAAAATAAATGAGCGATAAGTACTTGCTTCTATTTACCTTTTATAAGAATAGCTATGAGAATATTTTTTTTATAGGCGCCAATAATGTCAAACATCAGCAGATATAACAAAAAAAAACAGTCGGAGGCGTTTTAAATTGGTTGTTAATTTTTATTTTTGTTTAAAAAAAATGGGACTGTCTGTATTTTGATGATAACCGCTCGGCAGCACCTGTCCAAGTATCCTTTGAGAAGATACACATTAACTGCTACCTGTTGTCAATAAAACAACCCAAATTATGCTTCTTATTTTATCTTATTGTTAGACCAAAAGGATTTTTATGTTATTTAGAATGAAATTTTATTGAAGTCCAGCTGACACAATTTTTCTTTGATTTCTTCCGTATTTATTTTTTGTGTTGTATCCCTCACAAAGAAAAATATCCTTTGCTCTTATAAATAGTAGGTATAGTATTTTGTTATCAGAAAATGTTCATCAACCTGTCAAAGTTGTCAAATAATATGTATAGAATAGAAAAGGATTCTATACTTATACTATTACATTTACAATCCGAATCCTTTGAAAGGATGCAATAAAATAATTGATTCTATTATTATCCTTTCTTCTTACAACTATGTAACTTGTGGACAGCAACTGGTACAATATAATAATAATAATAAATGTCCTTATGGAATGGGTGCATTACAAATGCACACATACACACACATTCATTATACAAAAGACACAAAATCATATACATATAATAATGTGAATCCTTATAAATCAATTCTTATAATCAGATTAACAGCTGAGTGGTTTCAATATTTTGCTCTTCGTGTTGTCAATGATGTTGCGGTTTTAGGTTTTCCTTTAGTATATATAAAAGGGGTTGAGATATTGAAACAGATGTGTGTCCTTCAACCTCCAACAAGATTTTCAAAAAAAAAAAAAAAATTATTGATCATCGATGCCCATGTAATTTGATTTTATTGTATACGTATAAGTGCCTATACACTTTTTGCACGTAGAATTGTTTTAAATAAGAATATCCAGAAAAATGATTTTGATGTAATGTAATTTTTTATCTCTTGGTGTTATTGGTTTATTACTTATTCTCGGTCCATAAAATTAGCCCAATAGAAAAATGGAATATAAGAGAATGCTAGCATTACCACCATGTCTCAGCATGTTACAATTTTCTATTAAAACTTTCTGATTAAAAGCCTTGTTTACAGTTTACGGTTCAAAACTAAAAGTTTTGTACACTTATAACTCAAGAACTGCTGGACTAATTGGAATATCACTGAATTTTTTGGAATTAAATCTTTGTACAACGCCATCTGTGATTCATGACAGTAGATGGCGTTGTATGTATTATATCCTTTGATTTTTGAAATCTAATTTAGTTGCAAAGTCTTTACAAAAAAAAAACGTGGAAAGTGGCGGGAAAAAAGTGAAAAGTCACTGCGAAATAGTCGATGTATGTACAGTGGTAATATCTGAGGTCATGAAAAAAGCGCTTAGTACTATGGGAAAAGCGTAAAATACCGCGAAGAAAAGTAAAAAAAGGCACAATGAAAAGCAGAACGATTTTTTTCCATTGACTTTCCACACTTTTTAATTATTAATATTTTAGTTGCAGAGAAAGTCCTTTAGTGTTTTTCACTTTTGTATCATTTTATACGAAAGAACACATTATTAAGTAGTGATTTTTACTGCTTATTACGAAAGCCTAGTTTATTTTCTTAAGACAACCAAAATTTAATTGTATAAAAAAAGATCAATATTCTTAATTAACATGAAACACAAACTGAGTGATATTATAAACAGAAGTGAAATTTGTGGTGGGTTTGTGGTGGGCCCCTAACAAACATAGAAAACAAATTCTCATCTTGCCAAATAACCCATTACATCAATTTTTCAAATCGGATTCTGTTCTTTCAACGGGTCTAAGCTTAAGACTTTTTTAAAGCAAAATTGCATTATATTAAAATTTACTTCTGACGTAAAATAATGACGTTAAGATAATTCAGATGAATTTCCGAATGAATTAACTTTTTTTGAAACAGAGTTTGGAAATGCTTCCACAACGTAAAAACCGAAATTCAAGTGACAAACAAATACACTAAATCAATTAAATTTAGCTACCCATGTTTTTAACACTTCTATGGAAGAATTTTATTCAAGAATTTTCACCTGCCTTAAAAAAAAAACACAAGTAGATTCATTATTTCTATTTAAATAAAAGTTGTCCAAAGGAATATATATGACTGTTATTACGGTGACAAAATATCAAATTTTTATTCAACTAACTTGCCGATGGCACTACAAGTGGTTTTTTCGCTATATCATGGCATTGTTTTAATGTTGTATAAATAGTTTTCTGCATAAATAAATTAATTTAAAGTGGTAATTAAAATTAAATTTGATGTATAAGGATCATTTCGGGAACGCCTGTTTTGATATGAATAAAGATTAAAATTATTATTTGCTCAAAATGTTATGATGCTAAGCAAGACCACTACAATACAACCATAAAAATATTTCATTTGTTTTTGTTAGAAAGAAAATAAACGATTATAATGATCAAAACCTGATTTTTAGGAACGTCATTTCGGGAACGCTTTTGAGCTGTGAATAATTTATAAAGTACTCTCGAAACAAATCTGCATATTTTTGGTATTTTAAGTCAGAATCTAATGCAAACAAGGATTGACTATGGAGTTTTATCATAAAGATTGTAAAAAAAACTTAACCTCCACAGGCTCAGTACAAAATGTTCCCGTGCCAGTGAGACAAAGAAGTACTCGTAGCGTCGAGAATATTGCGGCCGCTGAGGCTTCAATTGCAGAAAGCCCAAATGTGTCTCTCACACGTCGTTCTCAAGCGTCTCTGTGACGTCGTTGTGGCGAATACATCCTTACAAGATTAAATTGACGTAAGAACTGAAGCCGCTTGACCACCAGAAGCGTCGTATGTTCGTGAATTTGGCTGAGTAACAACTTTTAAATGATTCGGATTTTAATCGAAAAACCATTTTCAGCGATGAGAACCATTTTTGACTGAATGGCGTCGTACTCCATGAGTCATCATTGCATCCCGAAAAAATTACGGTTTGGTATGGTTTATGGGCCGGCGGCGTCATTGGGCCGTACTTCATTAGTGTGAATGGGGATCGCTACCGTTCAATGATGACCGAATATTTTTGGCCCCAAATTGATGATATGGACTTTGAAGACATGTGGTTCCAACAGGACGGGCGGCGCCACAAGCCACACAGCGAATGTCACAATCAATTTATTGGAAACCAAGTTTGGAGAACGTGTTATCTCACGAAATGGTCCATTCGCTTGGCCGCCTCGGTCGTGATATTTGACTACTTCCTGTGGGGCTACGTCAAGTCTATGGTCTATGCCAACAAGCCAGCGACGATTGATGAGCTTCGTACGAATATTGAAAGTGAAATTGCCGCAATATCGGCCGATCTATGCTTGAAAACCGTTGAAAATTGGGTTCAGCGTCTGGACTTCTGCAAGCGTGCCCGTGGTGGCCATGCAAAATAAATCGAGTTCCATACATAATGGCATCGAACGTACTTTCACAGGAATGAAGAATTTTAAAGTTTTGTAGCGCTCTTATTGAAAAACCCTATAGCACCTCAAGGGCCCTTATTTCTCATATCTTTTTAAATAACTTCGTTGTCTCCAACTCTCTTCTACTGATTTCACACAAATATTCAAATTAAAGTTAAGTTTTTAATATTTGAAGTAGGTTTTCCTCTTAAAAAATCACCAAAAATTAAACTAATGCTTTTTTTCACATTTGAAGTAAAAACTTTTCGAACATTTAAATTATCGATTTTTGTTTCAACACCAAAATGCCATAATCGACATCGATAACTTTAAAAACATATAATTTGTAAAAATGTGCTCTCAAAAACTTGTTCCTTTTTGCACACCCACTAAAAAACCTTGATACTGAATTCACAGATGAAGAAAAAATAAGTTTAAAAATCACGTAGCCGAGCCGTGTCGTCGTCTTCTTTAGGTATATGATATTGGCAGCTTGTTCGGGAGGAGGAATAAAATATCTAAAATAAATGTTCATCGCACCCGCGACAGGCTCAGCTGCCATTTGACCCTCAAAAAAAAAAAAAAATAAATAAAAACTTCCAGACCAGACACAGCGTCTGGAATGCCAAGAAATGCCATTGCAATAGAACTTGAATTACCGCACGCAAATGACTCATCAATCAAATATGCAACACAAGGCTTAGACGTCAGTCGGTTGGTTAGACGATTGGAGAAGAAACAACAAAAAAAATATTTACTCCCTCGTAAGAGGTCCTTCCAGCGAAAAGGAAACGAGAGTGTTGGAAAAGTCCTTCAAAACTATCGCGGAAAATATATAAAATATTCCGCACAAGTCGTCGTCGTCGGTCGTACGTATAACGTAGTTCTCCCTTGCAGAAATGATATCTTCCGAAAAGGGTTGAAAATATTGTAAGTTACCATGGCAGGCAGTCTGGCCGCCAACATCAGGATGCATACGTGGTCGCCATACAAGTTGAAGGATTTGCCAAACGCGATGATTTATTAAAAGAAAACTTGCAAGAGGGTGACTTGTATTACATCAGTCAGTTCAGTTCAGTAGTATATGTATGTAGAGTTGGTACTTCCTTATTATTTTTTCTGTTCTTGTTGTTGTTGTTATGATTATTGTTGAAACCCCATATTCGTTGAGCATAAAGCTCTAAGGACAACAACATCAGCCAGTTTATCTGAGCTAGTCATTCAATCATCCGCATGTCAATCAAACGTTTTTACATTAATTTTCTTCGATGGATGAAAGCGAACGGCGCGGAGGCGGCGGCGATGGCCGTGGTAGCGTATAGTTACGCTAAAATACAACTTTCCGGTTTTAGAACAGCCAGTGATGGACGGGAACGGAAATTCAAGAAACAAAGAATACAATGGCCGGAAAATATCCAACGCAAGTGGGGTGACACAGGGTGTACCGCGTGCGTCGTCGTCATCGTTGTTGTGCGTTGTGAGTGATAAGGATACATCCCCCCTTGTCATTGTGACATACAAAAAAAAGTATCTAATCTTCTGAAGATTTAATTTAGATATACTAGAAGCCAATTCATTATTCTCTCGGGAAGCCAAATATAGAACTTTATTCATTTCGAAGTTGAAATTTGTAGAGTGACCAACATAAGAATAATGGAGGTTGCAAGAATTTATTATTGACCACATTTGCTTCTAATTCTATCACGTACCTACATTTCTTTAACAATTGATTTTTTTTTTTTAAAGCGAAGGTTTTGTAGCAAAAGTTCTCTTAGGTTCGGTTGAAGTGGTATGTAATACTTACTAACTTACTTAGGTCCTCAGACCTTGAAGAGTCCGTTGTGATCTCCTTAAGGGGCATAGGGCCTCCACTACTCCTACGCGCCATCGTGTACGGTTTCTGGAAATGTAACGTAGTTCTCTCCTTCTTGGCCGACCCGACCCTCTACCTGCCTGTGTGAGTGGATTCCATTGCATCGCTTGGCCAGCAATGCAATCGTTGCTTTTTCGAAGCCTATGACCAATCCACTGCCACTTACGTCTGCGAATAGTACTGTCTATGGATTCTGGACCCATTCTTCTATGAAGTTCTTTATTAGAAATACGGTTGGGCCAAAAAATCCTTAAGATGATTCGTAGACACCTTTTCACGAACGATTGCAGCTTACTTGTGATACTTGAGATTTTCGAAGAGCTGCACCCATACAGAAGCACGGATTCAACATTGGAGCGGAACAGTCTCAACTTGGTCTTTAAGCTTATAGCGTTATTTCTCCATATTTTATTTATTTATTTAGCTTAATACAAGCAATAAGACTTACAACTATTGTTTACAAAATAAACTTAAAACTAGATTATAAAAATACTTAAAAACTAAGAGTGTGAGGGTTGAGAAACTTAGGAAGGTTGTGGGGATAGGAAATTCTTGTAGAGAGAGGTTTTAAGGGAATGCTTGGAGGGATGAAAATCAAAAGTATTATCCACGCTATTAGCAGCACGTAGCATACGATTCATTGGTTCATTGAACCCATAGTTAGTGCGGTGAAAATCAAGAGCAAAAAGGGAAACAGATCGGAGATTTCTCGGGTTAGTATAAAGGGAGATTTTTTGCAAAAGGGCAGGGCAATCGATATTACCAGTTAAAACTTGATGGATGAAAATAATGTCAGCAACTTTACGGCGTATATCAAGAGGTTGTAGGTCAATAAGTTGTAAGCGACCAACGTAAGGAGGGAGGTTAAGTCTATCAGGCCAGGGTAGACCACGTAGGGCAAATCGAAGGAATCTACGTTGAACGGCTTCTATACGAAGAGAGTGAGATGCATAAAATGGGGACCATACCTGGCTAGCATATTCAAGAAGAGGTCTGACAAATGTAAGATAGAGGGTTTTTGTGACGTAGGGGTCGGAGAATTCTTTAGACCAACGTTTGACAAAACCTAGTGCGGAGTTTGCTCTGTTTATGGAGTTAGTGATGTGGGATTTGAAATTTAGTTCCTTATCACATATTACTCCGAGATCACGTAATGAATCAACTTGTATGACAGGCTCGTTATTAATTAGGTAGGTACGAGGGAAAAGTAGTGAGCGTTTACGTGAATACGTTATTGCTTGACATTTGCTCACATTAAGCTCTAGGAAGTTTTTCTCACACCAGGTTGAAAATCGGTTTAGGTCAAGTTGAAGAAGGAGAGAGTCATTAAGGGAGGAGATACATCTATATATTTTTTTATCGTCGGCATATACAGAAATTAAAGAATCTTTTATTACACTATCGACATCGTTGATTGTTAGTATGAAGATCAAAGGACCGAGATGGCTACCTTGCGGAACGCCAGATGATGCAATAATCGGATAAGATTCTGAACCTCTAAAAAGGACGTTATACTGACGTCCATTTAAATAAGATTCAATCCATGCCATGAAGGAAGGTTGAAAACCAAGTGATTTAAGTTTGAAGAGAATAAGGGTATGTGAAATTTTATCGAAGGCTTTGCTTAAATCAGTTGCAATGACATCAATTTCTTTGCCAGCCTCCAGGGCACAGATTGAACTGGAGACAAAATCAACTAAGTTTGTGGTAGTTGACCTACCAGTTAGAAAACCATGTTGATTGGGGGAGAAAATTTGTTTGCAATGGAAGAGCATAGTATCATAAATTATGCTTTCAAAAAGTTTTGGGAGGCATGATAGTTTAGCGATGGGGCGGTAGTTAGATATTTCTTTTTTGGGACCTTTTTTATGGATCGGGATAATATAGGAGTATTTCCAAAGAGAAGGGAAGATACCTTTTGAAATAGAAAGCTGGAAAAGAGCAGTTAAGGGTTCCACTAGATTTGTAGAACATTTTTTTAGAATTATTGAAGGTAAACCATCAGGACCTGCAGTATATTTTGTTTTGAGCTTGTTTATCTTTCCAGTAACAACGGACGAAGGAATAACAATTGAAGTTAATGAAGTTTGGGTGCAAGTGGCTAAATAAGAAAAATAATTTAGATCAGGTTGTGAGGTATTATTTGAAAAAGACTGGCTAAAAAATTCAGCAAATAGATTAGTAATTATTTTGGGATCATCAGAACTTGTATTCAAAAAAGTAAGGGTAGAAGGGTAGCTATCGGATTTCTTTTTAGCGTTAATGAAATGGAAAAAACTTTTAGGATCAGATAATATGTTGGATTGAATTTTTGAAAGGTAATTATTATATAGAGAATTACATAACTCAGAAAACAAAGAGTTCGCGCATTGGAAATTCGAGAAATCAAAGCCAGACCGAGAGAGTAGATATTTGCGCCAGAGTTTATTTCTTCTATTTCTAAGTGACTTAAGTTCTTTGTTATACCACGGAGGACTAGACGAAATGTTTTTTTGGGGGACAGTTGGTACAGATTGACTTATACAATTAAAGACGATTGAATAGAATTGAAAGAGAGAAGCATTAATATCGCGACTATTAAAGATACTACTAAAATTGGCAGCGTGTAGTAAGTCATTTAGTTTCGAAAAATTTGCTTTGCGATAATTGAAGACAATTGGGAATACAGATGGAATGACAGTATGGGAAGAGTTGTAGGAAAAGGTAAGAAATAGAGGAGGGTGGTACGAATCAAGGGTCGAAAGAAGGTGGTCGCTAGCAGTAAGTATGCAGTTATCTACATCTGAAGAGTAGACGAGATCGAGTTGGCGCCCTAAGTTATTTTTAACTCCGCTTAGTTGAAAAAGTCCTAAGTCTGTAAGGCAATCAGTGAATAGGATTTCCTTATCTGTTGTAGCATTTAAAGTAAAAAAGTGAGATTCATCATCAGAGGGAGTCCATTGAAGATTTGGAAAATTGAAGTCTCCTAAGACTAAGACTACATCTGACGGGTCGGCGACATCGAAGATAGAATCAAGAGCATCAACTGCAAGCTGGTATGATTCGATAGGTTGACAAGGCCGGATATAACAGCAAACTGTGAAGAGGGAAGATTTGCAAATTTTTGATTTGACACAGATAAACTCGAAAGAAGGGGAGTCAGAGAGTTTGAGGAGTGATGAGTCAAAGCGATTGTGTATTGCTAACAGAACACCACGACCAAAGGATAAATCATTATCCAAAGATCCATCTGCTCTAAAAACATTAAAATCAGGGTTGAAGAGTTCATTATCATTAATGCTAGGTAGAAGATTCGTTTCTGTGAGTGCAAAGATATCATAGGGAAGTGTAGAAGAATTAAGATAGACAGATGAGGTTTTTGTGCGAAGACCTCTGACATTTTGGTAATATAAAGACAAACATTCTGGGAGATTATTATGGGATTTAGGAGGGTTAGGAGCGATAAGAGGATTGCTTAAAACGGATGTGAGAGGCAAAAGTCGCAAGGTCTTTAGAAACAGTAGCGGGAGAAATATCGAAATTTTCCAGGAAGCGAGTATAAATATTACGAAGGGAGATGGGGTCCGTTGGAAGGCCTTCATTTCTTATTGAGACAATTAAGCGCGTCTTGGTTTTACCGTCAATACAGACAGAATCAGGTTTGTCGTAAAGGTAGGCTAGATACAAGCGAACGTTATCGAAAAGTTTATTATTACGTAAGCGTGCCATCGTGTACCGACCGTTCATATCATTGACAGAAGAGAGTGAATTTGAAAATCTAGAAGAGAGTTTAACAGTTGGAGGACAGAGTGGATCAAAGGTTGGAGGAGGTACGACTAATTTTGGGATGGAAGAAGATTTGATATTTCTTTTTTTATAAGATTGTGGGATGGGTTTTTGGGATGAAGAAGGAGAAGAAGAGCGAGACATAGAGGTAGGATTTAAAGTGTGAGAATGAACAAAATTAGGATAATATAATGAATTATTTAAGACCTTAGAGGAGGAAAAGGGTTTGGAAACAGAGTCTAGATTAAAGGACACACGATTTTGAGGGATTGGATTATTATTGGATTTTTTTGCCTTAAAACTAGTTTGAATATAATTTTTAGAAATATCTTGTTTATTGTTATTTTTGAAGATCCATTTGGTCATTAAAATTTTACCCAACCGGAAAGCGTCATTAGTAGATGATAAAAACAACCATATATATTTGGATGGGACATCAATCTTAAAACTTGATGGCGATAGACGTTTACATTCACCTAATGTGATGGAGAACTTGTGATGAAAAAGTTTTTGGATCCAAGTATTAGTAGCTGACTTAGGTACGCGCTTCAAAAAGAAAGGAGTGAATTTTGAGTTAAGATTCAACTTATTGATTCTGTTATTCCATTCGGATAATGTCCAAGAAGTTCCGAAACGGATGATGGTGGGTAGATCTTTTTTAGGAGACCCAAAATGGTTGGTCTGAGTTGCAGAGTCTATAGTGGTGATAGGGTGCTGCCGAAAATTAGAAGGGATGTCGGAGAGGTCAAGAGTTTCAGCATGAAGAGAGGGAGTTGAAAGATGACATGTTGAGTTATCAACCATTTCCGCAAGGATAGAAGTGTTGTAAATGGAGGTACTTGGTTGTATTTTATCCGGTATTTCGTCGATTTTGCAGGAAACGGTTCTTATTTCTTCAAAGATATCGTCGATGGATATACGAGTCGCTGCAAGACCATTACTGATGTCGTTGAATTGAGGAACCAAATCGAGATGTAATGGGACGTGATGATTAAAAGTAGATGAGTTTTTTGAGCTATTTTGGAAATGGATATCCAGATCGGATTGGATTGTTTTTAGCTGATTTTTAATATCATCGAGCGGATTAGTTTTGAGTAAAGAAGCAAAAGACGATTTAATCACTAACTTGATATCTTCAATTATGTTCAGTTGGTCATCGCGCGGGTTTTTGTGCGTTAAGGAAGTTAGATTTTTTTCGATTTTCGTATGCTTCGCGAGACACTGTTTACCATAGATTTCAAGAGTTAAATTAACGGCTTCGATATTCTTAGAGAGGTCATCAAAAAGATTAAATTTGGCTAAAACGTTTTTGTGAAAAAGTTCATTGTCCGTTGTAATTTTATTGGTAGAATCACTGAGAAGTTTCACTGCGAGCAAAACATGTGACATAGATATTTCTTTACATTCGTTGCAGTAGAAAACGAAGTATTTTAAATATTCTTTTGAATGGGAAATTGCTCTTTTAGTTAAACCGATGCATGAAATATGAAAAGAGTTACCGCAAACACCATGGCATTTCACTCGGTCAGAAATTTTACCATCATTATGTGAACAATCGGAGAAACCGCAACTATTTTCCATTGTAAAATAATTTAAAAAGTTTATTTGTATTATTATTAGATTATTTTTTTTTTTTGTTTTTTAAATTACTAAAAATTCGTAATAGGGAAAAAAAATAATTAATTTTGTTTTAGAATTTGTTTGTTTGTTCGTAGTGTACACCCAAGACACAAACCGAAAAAAAATTAAAGTTTATCGAAGTTGAAATGTAGATGGCGTTGTTGACGGTAGGAAGTATAGTTGTTGCATGATGTTGATGATGATAGTAAAGATGGCGTCGAAGGTGAAAATTAGTTGATGGATGAAGATATAGATGGCGTTAAGATGAGAAGTAGTAGAAGAATAGTGCAAAGTATAGTGTAAAGATGAAGGAAGAGATGGTGTTAAAGATGACAAATAGCAGATGGTGGTAAAATATGTAAATAAACAAAATACCAGAAGACACTACTTAATGGTGTAGCAATAGTGAGGTAGAACTGCTAGGCAGAACAATACTAGAAGGAACTCACCCAGAAGGTAAGGCCAAGAAGCAATAGGGTTGATGTTGATGTAAGAATGTGCAATTTAGTTGGTAAAATAAGTCCGTGATGATGAGATGCAGGCTGTCAGACGAAACTCGAGCAATCAGCGAAGATGATATTTCAGCATGAAAGTGCAGGACAAGAAAAATACTTATGTATGTAGCATCAAACAATGCTTCGAGAGCAGAACATATACGTTAAATTTTCACTCACCGGGACGGTAGATGAGACAGGTAGAGATGAAAAAAAAAAGTGTCACCTATTATGTTGTTATAGATGAAAGCTGAAGAGTGCAGCCGGCGCGAAAGCTCCAACCAAAGTTAGGACAGATGAGACAGATAGATTATAATATAGGGCTCAGGAGAGGGTTCCAGTTAAATAGCGATAAAAAAGAAGACACTCAAAAATGAGAAAAATTTTTCTTGTGTAACTTTCACTATCAAAAAGTTAATTTTACTATCTCTAATTACTGATATTGCGAGGGACAATTAAAGCAAAACACTCGCGAGAAAAAACGAGATTGGTAAAACTAAAAATGATTAATTGTTTGTAGAACTTAATAATGGAAATTGGTAAAAATCACGGAGCTGATATTAGGCACGGCCAACGGAATTAACTAGAAAATGAGATAGCATTCCGAAAGCAGCCTTTGCCTTTTTAATACGGCTGTCTACAACTTGTTCTGTTCCGCCTTTTGGTAGAAACAAAACTCCCAAGATATTGAAATTCTTCTACTTTCTGTATCGGTTGTCCAAAAATTTTGACTTGAACGGATTAGTTACTCCCGAGGCTGATCATTTTTGTTTTTGCCGTGATAATTTTCAGCCCCACGATTTCTGCTTCTCCCTCCACCCTTGTTGTCATTTGATGGAGATCCATGATCCTATGAGAAAGTAAGCATACGTCGTCCGCGTAGTCCAGATGTTTTAGTTGGAATTTTCAGACTCCATTGAATTCCACCATTTCTGTATAACAGAGTGCACGCAGCACATCACTTATCACTAACAGGAAAAGTATTGGCGACAGTATGCAACCCTGTCTGACTCCACATTGCGTAAGGCAATCCAAATAAATTCTCTGTTAACACTATCAAACGCTTTTTCAAAATCAATGAACAGCAAGTGAAGTGGTGATCGATATTCGACGCACTGTTCAATAATGATCCGCAAGGTGTTAATGTGGCCAACACAGGATGAAACAGTGCGGAAACCTTCTTGTTCGGCGTCGAGTGTGTCTTTTAGATGTAAAATCACGACACGTTTAAGTGAAATCATGGATTTTCCTGGTAAAATCTCGGATCGTTTCGGTAAAATTACGCTTTTCCTCGTGAAATCACGAGATGACTCGATAAAACACGTATTTTAACGATGAAATTGGGGGTTGCCCTGGTTATACCACAGGTTTCCCCGGTAAAATTACAAGTTGCCCAATAAATCATTGGTCAAAACTGTAAAACCACGGATAACTCCGGTAAAATAACGAGTCACCCCTGTAAGATCAGGAAATGCTGTTCCTGTCGCTTCGATAATACCACTAGTCGCCCAAGTAAAATCTCTCGGCTTCTTTCCGCTAAAAATACGGATCGCTCCGGTAAAATCATGTGTTTGTGCAGTTAAATCTGAGTTGCTTCGGTTAACTTAATTTTTGTAACACTCGTTTTATCCATTAAAAACCATAAAACAACTCGAAGGGTCACACTTTTCTTCAAATAATTCATATCCCCGCAGTGAGAGGGATGTGGTTGTATTTAAACAAAACTCAGAAGTGGGGTGCGGTTGATGTTCGGGTGTCATTCGTCTCAAGACAAGACTATAATGCGATTAACCAAAGCAATCTAAATCCAAGTCGTAATGTTTGATTTCATTATTTTAATTATTTTTTTTTTGTTGTTGTTGTTTTGTGTTGTTGTTCGTTTTCAAACAAGAAAAATGGAAAATGTCGGATATCAAAAAGTTTTGCGGCTTACCGCCTCTAAACAAGGATAAAATAATGAATGATAATGGCTACAGTTAAATTCGGAATACTGCTGTCATGTTGTGAATTTCTAAATTCAAATTCAATCCGTAAGATCCAGGGGTCTCTATGTAGGAGGTATGCTGTTTTTCTCTCTCTCTCTCTCTCGCTCCTGACACCCATCGTTGATAATGATCTGATCAAAATGACATCATTTCTACCCTAAAAAAAAAACTTATTGGAGCTAAATAACATCTTCATTTTAGGAGTGAAGAAAATACAAAAAAAAAATAATAAAAACAACAACAAAAATCTTAGAAATTGTGTACCGAAGTGACAAGTCAACATGATTAATGACTTCAATTTAACTTCACTCCATGCGGACCCTAATGAAATTCCGTTGCTTGCGAATCTTTCATTGAATTAAGCAGTGCTTGGGAATATTTTTTCCATTTTTTTTTGTCGTTTCTGAGCTACTTCTACTCCTTAAGCAAACTGCATCACTAATAGAGCCAAAAATGTTTTCTTTCCTCATCAGGATTCAGGCGAGGCAGAGGGCATGAGTGAGAAGATTTTGCAGACGGTTATGACTTGGCCAAAAGGATAAGAACACGACAAAGCATAGCAAAGCACATACATCATATCTTAGCTGAATTCTCTTCCCATCGCTTAAGCTCAAGAGTAGAGAGCGAGACGAGACGGTATATGATATGAGAGTTGGAAGGACTTCGAAAGGAAGTCTAGTGTTAGTGTCCATGTCCATCCGTCATCTATGGCAAATGGATGTTATTTGTTAAGCACAGTATGGTGGAATGAAGAGTCGAGAGTGTATCCTTTGGAAAATTTTGCTAAATCATACTCATCTCTCTCGAATGATGAGTATCATCATTATCATCATTAGTTTGCACTTGGTCTATTGGCGTTTTATGTGGTTTGGGGATCTTCGTTTAGCTTATTTGTGTTTAAGTTTGCGATTTATTAACCGGAAAGATGGGATGTTAGTTTATGTTTTTTTTTTTTTTTGTAATGAAAGGAAGGGATTTAATGGAAGTCAAGAAATTTAAGATTAAATACATTTGCGGGCTGGTGGAAATAGTGGACCAACCTACTTTATTTTGAGTATAGCTTTTACTTATCTTTAAATTAAGTTTTCTTTAACAATTTTTTATCAATGAGAGTTGAAACATTTTAAGTATTGGACTTATACATTTGTTAAACATATGAGAAGTGCTTAAGTTTCGATTCAACAAAAGGTCCTAAGTTAGTCAAGGTTTACCGCGATTTTTTTTTTTTGTTTTGCTGGAGTCAGGGACGCCATCTGCTTTAAAAGTCCCAACGAATCCCATTTGGGAATTGGCCACCATTCTGAAAGAAATGCATCAATAATGCAATTTTTTGTTGTCAAGCAATAAAAATTAACTACTACTACAGACTGTCAAAGCTATTCAAACCCAGAAATCTAACCATAACTTCAAAACTGCTGCTGTACAGGACCATGGTCCTGCCTATACTCATGCATGGATCCGAGACTTGGGTGCTTAGCAAAAGGCACTGTGACCTCTTAGCCGCGTTCCAGAGAAAAGTCTTACGGAGAATTGTTGGCCCCATATGTGAAGAAGGACGATTCCGGAGACGGTACAATCATGAGTTGTACGCAATCTACCTTGAAGCAGACATAGTGACAAAAATTAAGCTCGGTAGACTCCGGTGGGCAGGGCACCTAGCTCATATGAGCGAAGAGGAACCTGCTCGGAAAGTCTTTTGTGGTACATTCTATAGTAGACGGCAGCGTGGTAGACCATGCTTGCGCTGGAGATATGGCGTAGACCAGGACGCCCGAAGCCTTGGGGTGCGCAACTGGATGGCGTCGTCGGCTCGAGACCGGGATAGGTGGAGAGACTTGTTGAAAGAGGCCAGGACTGGACCCCGGTTGTCGAGCCGATGATGATGATGATTTTATAAACTAAGCAGGGACTGATTAAGTCAATAGTAATAGAAATTCTAGTAATTTCTTTAACATCCCAAACAGTCGAGAATAAATTGCTTAGTAATAAATATTCAAATTAGTTCCGATTACTTCTTCAGTCAAAATACGATCAACTCCGCACTTACTGGCTGGTGTTAAAATCACTTTAAAATTTTATGAAGTCACATAAAATTGTCCCAGATGTATTTTTTTGTAGTTGAAATTTTCATATAAATGACTTTAAATACTCAGAACACATACATATAACTTACCTCTATTCACCTAAATAACTTTTTATTTGATTTGTGTTTGTGATATCTACGTTTCCTTTTATTTTTCATTGCCATAACCAACTGGCTATATTTTTTTTAATGGCTCTTTTTTATATTTACCTTATCTTTGTTTATAGCCGTTAACCTTCTTCTTATCACTTTGGTTCAGTAATAAAAATTCCACTTTCGTCCATGCGTGCAATTAATCAACGGCCAAACATACACTTCTATAACTTTATCACCAATTTGCTTTGCTAAAAGTTACCTTTTTGGAACTTGCAACACATCGGCCCCTAAAAAGGCTGGTCCTTTTGAATTATAGTCACCTAATTCCATCAGTCATCGAGCCCATAAAAACAAAAAAAAAAAAAAACTACGAAGCTATGATTTTACTTTTATCATCATCACTCCAAAAACCATTGTCACCCCCCCCGCATACATACACACACACACATTCTTTGCACGCCGCCGCCACCACCCGCCCACCACTTAAGCTTACTGAAAAGAAAAGGAGCCATTTAACGCGGCTTAGCGCCATTTTAACAAAAGCAAGGCTCACCTTTTGTTTTTATTTTTTTTATTATATTTTTTTTTCTGGTAGGTCTACGTAGGTATATTTTGGTCATTTAAAAATGAGAATATAAGTGAAAAACGCTAAAACACTTTCCATAATAATTTTTCTCGTAACACACGGAAAAAAGTCGCACAACATCCACACAACCACAGATATTATGTTACGAGGAAACATTTGTATACTCTTACACGCGTTGATATTGAATTTAGGTCGTAGCACTCAAGCTCGTCCGGCTCCGGCCGAAGAAGAAGGGAAGAGTGAAAGAGGACGACCGACGTCGCCGCCGGTAGAGGGAGTACGTAGCGAATTACCACGTTGTAAAACAATGAAAGCGTAAGAGGAAGGAAAGCACAATGCATATACAAAAAAAAAAAATAATAATGAAGAAGGAAAACAAAACCTCAAAAGCTTAATAAAACAATGGAGACTTGTGAGTGGTTCTTAGGCACCTAGTACAATGTGTAGGATTAACTTTGTTTTACTTTTGCCAAAGCAAGGGCTGCCTTAAGTCCTACCATCTGGCACATTCCCCACTGCTACCAGCACCATGAATTTCCGGAATCCATCGTTCATTTTAGCGCGCCATCTACCCACAAAATCAACAAGCATATGTATACACTATACCTGTGCCATACGAGTATGTATTATTAAAGCGTATGCCCTTTCCTATGGGAACTCATAGAATTCCTCCCAAACTCTCACATATGGAATGAGGGAAGGTAAAAAATTAATTTTCTTCCTTTTTATGATTTGTCTGAGAGCACCTTTGTCGCATAAAATAGCCAAAGCACAACCCATACTCCCCACATATAAAGTTGTCCGTTCGCTCTTTGACTTTTATTTTATTGTGATTGTGAGCCACGTATATGTGTTTGTAGGTAGGTAAAGTCGACACACTGGCCTCCTCCTTCTTGTTGAGGATCGCATGCCAATTGCTCATAAAGCATATTACCTAACAAGGACATTTGACGATGGTTATTATAGGACGTAGATGGGACATGGGAGATGTTTTACGGATGTGAATTGGATATGGCAAGCATTTCAAATGGAGAATGTGGAAGAGGCTCTCTGAATGTGGGACGAAATTGGACGGACCGGACCTCTGACCGGGCCGGACTGAACTTATGTCCGGCGGTGGCGTGAGATTTAGTATTTCAAAGCTAAGCAAATGGTGATATCAAATGCATTTAGGATTATTTACTTTTTACCTCTTTAATGGAGAAAAATAAATTTGGACGAGGTGGACTTGTTAGTGGAAATGGGCTGACGACGACGGGCAGAGGCGTGTTTTAGTTTTAGTTACATTGAATTTATAGTATTCCTTACCTTACACACACTCATCTGATTTCTTAGCTTTTTTGTACCACTATATGTGCATTTGTATTTTGTACCGACAGTGGAGTTTGAAAGAGAATATCAATAAAAACAAAATCAAGCCGATTATGGTTTATTGCGATGTTAGGTATAATAAATTTTTAATTACTATGTTTGATGTTAAAAATGTATATGTAAGTCCTTAAACTACCATCTACATTGCTTAGAATAATAAAAATAAATGATGGAGCGATTGCAAATGCATGCAATGTGCGATCGATTTATTAAACGAAAGAGCTGAGCAACAAACTTGATTTTTATAAAAAAATGTAAATGACGCGACATGGTTTAATTATGTAATGCAAAAAAGATCCAATTTTAAAACTATTTTTCTGATAACTTTTATGGCCTTAAATCTCTTTAATATTTTTTGGTCGAAGGATGCGATTTTGTTTCTTTAAAGTCACTGCCGTGTGCAATATTGTCTTTTCTGTCATTATTTAAAAAAAATGAGTACATTTAAAAAATGTTGGTATGGATTCAGAAAATGAAAAAAAGGATATATATGAACTAAATTGTAGGAGGAAGGCTGCCTATACCTTTCAAATAAGACCAACATTATTAAAATTGGTTACCGGTCAGTTAGTTTAAAAGGGAGAACATTGAGACATTTTCCAATTCATGCCGCAGTTGAAAATTTGTAAAACGATAATTTTTGGTTAGTAAATCTTAGTTTCAACATTCAAAACTCATTCATTTTTAATAAAACCTTCTTGTACCTATTTCTCATAAAAACCTATCAAAAAATCAAAAGAACAGAATATTTAGTTTTTAAAATTTATGGTAAAAATCAATGTTTTAACTTTTATTCGCAAACGAACTCTCAAAAACTATCTGCCAGTTGTACGGAAAGTTTTGGGACTATCAATATAGTAGTAAACATTTTAGTACTAAATATTTTAGAATTTTTATCCATAACTTGAAAAAAAAACGACAAATCATGGTCACTATTTATTTTTTGAAAAATTATATAAACAATATTTTTCGAAATCATAAGAAGAACCTTAATAGACAAGTTTTGAACAAAACCATTTAAGCCAGTAAAGATTATACGAAATAAATAAATATTTTAGCGATTTTCAGAAAAACGTGTTCTTAATATTTCCGTTATTCTAGTCCTAGTCCTTTATAGCTTAAAATGCCAATTACTGAAAAAGCGGAAAAGTTTCGAGTTTAAGATTTAATTGGAAATGCACTTGGACTAAACCCTAGTTTTCCTGATCATACACTTCTTTCAATTACTAATAAAATTATTTTGAGGAGTTCTCATGTTACAAATTTTCAAAGGAAAATGTCTATAAAAACGTGTTTATTTAGTTAACAAAAAATGCCTCTTCTAAGAGCATGACACTGCCACAGACAAAATGAAAGACTGTATCGGTCTCCATATTCGACTATTTTCATTTCTAAAACTTTCCCACATGAAATGTGCTAGAGATTACAGTGCAGTAGTACAATATCCTGTCTAACGTCATCTCTTAATTTATTCAAGATCGAAAATTAGTTAACAGAAATGTATATCATCGTTGTCCAATTTCTTAGTTATATTTTGTAAAGTCGTTTCTGTAATTTATCTGAACAAATATATAAAAATTCTTGAGTCAAATAGTACCAATCCGCATTCCGTATTGCAATTATACATAAAAACAATTTTTGAGATAAAAAAAATTAATGTAATGAGCACACTTTTATACATTTTTTTTGGACTTAGCCAATAATTCATTTGGAATTACTAATTCCACTCAAAGAATTTTAGTATAACCCTTCGTTTACATAACCCAAATTATGTTATTTAATGAGCTTCTTAGAAGCACTAACCTGTACTTTTAAAAGTCTTCATCGAAATTCAGAGTTCTATAAATCCAGTTTTTAAAAGCTCCATCATCAACCCATTTTTTCTTACCGCGAAAATGCATGTTAAAAACAAACACATCATATACAAAAAGTGAAATGTGAAAAACATGAAAAACCACTTGAACTAATATCCCAATAAAATAATGTTGAGGCTTGAGGTAAGTTACAAAAAGAAATGCCTGCGGAATAAATGGCACATCACCTCAAAATGAGTCATGTCACACACAAAATGAAAACCAGAAACTCAAATTACATAGCTTTCAGGTGTGAAATGCACACAAAATTTATTCTTGCCTACACATTGTTCCATGTTATATTGAACACACATATCTGTAAGTATATATGTTAGTGGAGAAAAACCGAGAAAAACCGTTAGAAAGATGGCGTGAGCTTTAATTGAAAATCCTAATCATAATTTCAATCCACTTACGCTACAATTGTTTGTGGTTGCATTTGCACGCATTTCCTTTGGGTTTTTATTTTATTCAATTTTTTTTTTTTGTTCACAATATTCTTCAAGGACATTTCGTGTGGAAAATGAAAAACCCCCACCATGGTTAACTTTTGATAGATTCTCTGCGCCGCAGCTCGCAATGTTGTCCAATAAAAAAGCAAAACCCATTTGAGGTAATAATTTTTATTCCTGTCAAGTACCTACTACCAAGTAATTACCTAACTGTCAGCATAACGTACTCAACTTCTTTTACAAAAAAAAAGGAAAAAAAAAATCAAGAAATCAGATAGGTCCAATGAGAAAGGAAGATAAAAAAAAACTTTTGATTAAAGTGAAAGTACAAAATCGAACGAGCCAATTATTCTAGAAGGGCGTGTGAAAAAAAAAATGGCAATGCAAAGCAAAAGCCATATAGCTAAAGGTCATGACAGTTTCAAGGATAATTTATTGGAAATTTGAATGACAGTGACTATGAAAAACTTTCGCTGAAATTTTTTTTTTTAATGGCTGTGGAGAAATCGATACTTTCTTCAATTTTAATGGATGTTCAGTTTTTAAAGAAGGGAAGGTGATACAAAGAGAAAAAAAAACATTTGAAATCTGAAAGGAATCGGTACTGCGAAATGAGACGATGTGACTTTGTAAAAATCGAAAACATAGATTCATTTGAATTCTCACCAATTTGGTGAGTTGGTGGTTTGTAAGAGCTTTTCTGAAAAATCTGATCATAGTTTGATAAACAGAAGGCATTATTATGTAAACTGATATCTGAGATTATTATAAGTAAAATTGATGAAAAATGAATTCCATGATGCTGTGAAAATGCTTAACTATTAAACAAAATTTTCCAACATCATGGAGAAATTCAAAAAAAGGTTTCCGCAATGTTGTCTGTTGTTCCGTGTGCGTCTATCCTTTCAACTTAACTTAGAGCTAGATCCCAAGCGGGTGAAAGAATTGGCTTGAAATGATGAGGTACACAGTGATTTTAACGAAATAGGCAGGTCCTGTTTTTTTTTTGTGCTAAATTAGTTCTGTATCAAACTGGGGCAAATTCTATTTTAGTTCCATAAGGGAAAAAAATATAAAAGGTACAAATATGTATAAAAACTACCAAAAACGCTCAAAAAACTTGAATAGAGAAAACTTTTTTTACTGTTAACTGCATTAGATTATTTTGAGTCTGTACGTCTGTGGGTCCATATGTACACTTCTCCACTGCCCAAACGCGTTTAAGGATATTCTTTAAATTTGGTACAGATGTGATTTTTACGTAATTTCGAAAGTTGTTTTTGTTGTGTTTTTGAATATCTCATCTAGAACGAGTACCTCCCATACAACATTTTTGAGTTATTCGAGTTTTATCGAAAACGGCTCTAACGATTTTGATTAAACTTTGTGATATGATTTTTTCAATAACGATAAATTTTTAGATTTTTTTTTCAAGAAAATCTATCGAGCGGTTTTTTAAAAAAATTAAAAAATTTTCAAACGATTTAAAAAAAAAAAATGGTATGCCATTTTAAAGATGGCTAATATTTATCAACATCTAAAAATAAAATTTTGAAAAAACACAAATCATTGACCCAATATGGAAAAAAAAATTATTTTTCAAAAAAAAAAATCCAAAAAGTGTTCCCGTTTTAAAAAATATTTATTTTTTCTTATTTGTGCATATCTCTCAATAACATCAGATGACCAAAAGCTAAATTTTTACAAGCTAAGTTAATACATAAAATAGGTTTGCACTACATGAGCAAGTTTGTGCGATCCAGTCGTGCATTTTATTTTATACGTTACTCCACTTTACCCTATTTTTTCGGTCAAATTTTAAAAATCCCGTTTTAGTGTTGTTGTTGTTTCTATCACTTACTGTACAGAATAAATCACTGATTTTATCAAAATTTATAAAAAAAAAACACTTAAGCTTACAGATAAAAATTTATACCACCTAAAAGCAAGAAGATTGCCTTATTGAGCTGTTTTACTTAGAAATCTTATTTAAATGAGCGAATTATTTATAAGATATTCTTGACTTCATGAAGAAAATCTTATAAAAATTTTAATAATATATTCACATTTTTTTGGACTTAACACTTAAGCTAAAATTGTTGTTCCTTTTATTTCAAAGAGCAGGGAAGCCTTGTGGTAAAGTGCACGACGGGTAATTTCAAAACTCCAGGATCGACCCAATTTTTAATTTTTTTAATAAGGTGTTCCTACTAAAAATACGAATATTTTCTTCTTAGATAAAAATCATAGACAAATCTTATTGTTTTTATGTGGTACATTTTCTCTGTGTATAAATGGTAAGGAGACAAAACTTCTAAAATCAATGCAAGTTTTCATTTGAAAATTTAGGAAAATGCAAATTTCTGATATACCCGTAGGTACTCTTGGCAAAAGTTTAATTTTGCCAAGATTTGTATGGGGTGCAAAAAGGGTTTATTTAAAAATGTTCATCAATCTAATTTGAAATAATCTTAAGGACGTTTCTCGGATAAAGTACTAATTTTGAAAATAAAATTTCACATTTTCCACAATTTGTTTTTATGTTGATCGCATAGATTATATTACTTCGAGTGCTGTAACTTACCAACGGTAAGTCACGTCGTTCAGTAAAGTTTTTTTATTCAATTTTTTTAGATTTTAAAAGTTTTAAAAAAATTTCATAAGTCATTTTTTTATGTAGGTCTACTCTTTAAAATCGTTTTTTTTTTACGGTTCATTTCAGATTTTTAAGAAAAAATGTTTCATATAATTATTAATCCAATTCTTTAATTAAAATAAAATCAGTTACGGTTAAAATTTTGATGCTTTGCGTCAAATTTTGGGAATATTATTTCCCTAAAGTTAGTTAATTGTTTCATTTACAATTTTGTAGTGCCTTAAAAATCCTAAAAAAAAAACGAAAAGGAAAGCCTAACGATACCTAAATGGTAGTCAGACGGAAAAACGATAATCGTTTAACTAAAACAATTCGCATTCAACGATAACGAAGTAGTTTCAACGATAATTGTTTTACAAAATAGGGCCCCAGCTCTTGGAGTAAAGAAACAAAAAGTTCCCAGAGCAAATTTTATGGAGCATTGCGCTCGTGCTAAACATTAATTTTAAGAGCTGATATTTTGTAAAACTTGTTTTTAAGTCTAAACAAAATATATCTTTTTTGAATCACCCTTATGTATATATATTTAGTAGATACATGTAAAGAGAAGAATTAAAGTAGCTTAATATAATAGCCTCCCCAGTAAAAAAAATTATTTTTTAGTAGTTCTGAGGGTGGAGTCACTAAATTGGAAGCATTACATAAAGAGAAAGCGCAAACAAAAACACATCTACTATCGCGTTGTGTTGCAAACTGCCTTGTTCTTCCAATAATTTGTATCAAAATCCAAAAAGTCACGTGACAAATCAGTCTGCTCTAAAGAACATACAACGCATATCCTACAAAATATCCTTAAAGTACTACTAAAACCTCAAGCTCTATATTCCCTGAGACAAACTAAAAACATTTAATTAAAATCTTATCTTGCCACTTTATTTCAGAATTGGACTAATTTATTCTACCATCTGGCACACACACACACACACACACACATATCGTTATCCATCCTAACAAGATGCTCCTTCAGGGTTCTCATAAATTTCCATGCTATGTGCTCCTTGCAGTCATTTAATCAAGAAATAATAAAAAAAAAAATTGAAAAAAAAAATTGCCATGGCAGTAGTTCATTAGAAAATGTTCTTATCCAGTTCAAATTAATAACCTCCCACGTTCTCAAACACGACAAAAACGAACGTGTGTGAGATCTTTCAGTTCAAAGGACTTGCACTCTTCAAAAAAACACGCCTATCTACTTATAGTCAAGCCAAAATAACCCCATCATTCCCTGTTCAAAGTCCTACAGGACTACTGTTACGAGTATATAATATCAGCATGAGGGAATGCAATGTGCGGAGGAGCTTTTTCAAAAAAAAAAATAACACGGGCATACCGTCACGTTCCAACTATAAATGTGACACACTTGTACAGTTTCCTAATTAAAGTTTAATTATCCTTCCATTCGCTAGGATACATATGAATAGAATGCGAGTCCTTTGCTCTCAAACACTCTCAGTCATCCATACATTCGTTGACAGGATAAATAATGAGTTCCCGGAAAATTTATGTGATTCTCTCTTAAAAACCGCTATGAGCTGGAGCTATATGGATGGCTAAAGTCGACTATAGTACGAGTGCAAAGTGCCATATGGATGGAGTGGGATT
The DNA here is from genome assembly GCA_948107695.1 of Meliscaeva auricollis. NCBI lineage: Eukaryota > Metazoa > Arthropoda > Insecta > Diptera > Syrphidae > Meliscaeva > Meliscaeva auricollis. The sequence goes on along the minus strand of OX403619.1, from coordinate 25,111,168 downwards.
CATATACATTTGAAAGTGACATATTCACCGGCACACTCGGGTAAGCACCTACATATATTGAAAGATGAACCAAATACACTTTATATGGAGCACTAGGTGGATGACAGGACGATGTTACTTGCTGCAGGCAAAGCGACCCATATTCAGTTATGTTCTGTCGTTTAATGGCAGTCGTATTTGATGGATGCCATTCTGCCTAGACCGCCACATATAGACATTATAGGGAGGGGTAGGGAGCTATAATACAACTAGAAGTAGTCTAGTAGTGCCTCGACGACGTGATTCAATGCGTGGCTGAAGTGATGAAAACTAATAGAATCAAAATAACATAAATCGAGCATCGCGGAAGCTCAGAAAAAGGAACGTTTTGTTGTTATCTGCAAAATGTTAGCATGTTTTCTTGTTCTCCTTCTTTTTTATCTATAGAAAATAATTGAGGATGAAGTTTTATGTCGATCCACTTTGAAGTTGTTTGATTGAAATATATTCATTTCGAAGGATATTCGACGGTAATTGGATTTCAGATGGGTTGTGTCTTAGTTTTTACCTGTAAATTGTTTTTTTTTTTTTTTATATTTTTTTTACAAAGTGTCTCATCAATTTTGTGAATTTAATTATTTTTAATCTTAAGATTTTCATAAATCTGTCAAATGCAACTTTGTGCATTTTTTTTTTGTGTTCAAATTAAACAAAAGGGTTTTGCAAAAAGAGCGCTACAAAAACGGTTTTGGATATCAATGAAATTCTTTATTAATGTGAAAGTACGTTCGATGCCATTATGTATGGAACTCGATTTCTTTTGCATGGCCACCACGGGCACGCTTGCAGAAGTCCAGACGCTGAACCGAATTTTTAAAGGTTCTTAAGCATAAATCGGCCGATACTGTTGCAATTTCACGTTCGATATTCGTACGAAGTTCATCATCATCATCATCATCATCGGCTCGACAACCGGGGTCCCCTCCTGGCCTCTTTCAACAAGTCTCTCCACCTATCCCGGTCTCGAGCCGACGACGCCATCCAGTTGCGCACCCCAAGGCTTCGGGCGTCCTGGTCTACGCCATCTCTCCAGCGCAAGCATGGTCTACCACGCTGCCGTCTACCATAGAATGTACCACAAAAGACTTTCCGAGCAGGCTCCTCTTCGCTCATACGAGCTAGGTGCCCTGCCCACCGAAGTCTACCGAGCTTAATTTTTGTCACTATGTCTGCTTCAAGGTAGATTGCGTACAACTCATGATTGTACCGTCTCCGGAATCGTCCTTCCTCATATATGGGGCCAACAATTCTCCGTAAGACTTTTCTCTCGAACGCGGCTAAGAGGTCACAGTGCCTTTTGCTAAGCACCCAAGTCTCGGATCCATACATGAGTACTGGCAGGACCATGGTCCTGTACAGCAGCAATTTTGAAGTTATGGTTAGATTTCTGGATTTGAATAGCTTTGACAGACTGTAGTGACTTTGAGAAGCCTAGTAGTTGGATTTGAGAAGCCGCCCGCGTATTTCTTCTTCTATATTGTTATCGGCTGCTACTGTTGACCCAAGGAACAAGTAGGGTGGGTGTCGAAAATCGTGGTTTTTGCGATTTTTTTCAGAAAAGTAGACCTCGATCGTAGCGAAAAAAGTGAAATGCAAGAAATGGAGGTGGTAAAAAGATCTACAACTTTGTTTAAATAATTTTTCTATATAACCTCAAAAATGTTATGAAAAATACCAAAAACTAATGTATTTGTTTTTTATTTTTATTTATTTCAAAAATAGTTAGATTTTGATGAAACTTGGTTTTGACGTAGATTAATATATTATTTATTTAAGTATACAATTTTTATTTTAAGCAAAATATTAATTTTTGTGTTTCTGGACAAATTTATCTTGAAAAAATAGCCTTACTTTAAGTCAAAAAATATGACCAGCAAAATTGTTTGATTTTTGTAAATTTTGAAACGGATTCTTCTTAGTTAAATTCTCGTTTATTAGATAAACTGAGAAAACAACAAAGTAAGTGTAAGAAACAGTGTCAAAAACTGAAAAAAGAAAAACAAAAAACGACTTTTTAAGGTCAATTTTTCAGCAAATGACAGTAATATCAGCCAGCGAAGAGTGGTCATAGAAACTAAATGAAACTTCTGCAAAAGAATTTTGAGCTTCTAAACAACAATCTAGTATCAGAATTTTTCTATCTCGCATAGTTTTTGAGATATCGACTTTTAAACTTTTCAAAAACACTCCAAAAAGTTGAGCATTACCTAAAATTATATTAAATTCGAAATTCAGTCATTTTGAATAAAACTTTCTTGTACTTTGCATACAAAAACCTTTAAAAAATTTCACTTTTGTATGAGGATTACTACAAATTTGCTGATTTTTTTTAAACTGTTCCCATGAACAATGGTACCTACTGATTTTCAAAGTAATTGAGTTGTCCAAAAACTGGAACACTTAATGCTCAAAAGTTTTGATAAAAATCAATGTTTTACACTTTTTTGTTAAAAAAACATTCTTGCAACGGTACGGAAAAGTTTGGGATATTTTTTAGCTGTTTTTAGGGGTGTGTTCACAGTTAAAACTGAATTTTTCATTAAATGGAATAGGTTTTTAAATGATATATTGGTCCATACAAAATAACAACCTTGAACTTGAAGTAGGTATTCAAAGAATAATTTCCTCAAGTGGCTACCTAATAATGTCTTTGCTTTTTATCATCAACAAAACAAACTCCTTTTTCTCATTCAAAAGATCAAAGAATTTTTTTTTTTTTTTTTGTTAAATTCTCAGGAAATATTTTTGTTATAGAAAAAGAATCTTTTTTGCTCTCTTTTTCGTTGTCTTCTCCCTCGTTTTGGAATATCCTTTTTGCTATTCCAATTAATAAGTCCCAAGAAACTTCAATTTCACTTCCCGTTCCCAGAGGTATTAGTTAACGCTTCCATATATAATATTATCATATACGCATCTATTTGACGTAATTCTTTCTTACCCTTACGCTCGGTTTTTTTTTTTTTTTGTTTGAAGTCGACCACTTGTGCTTTAAAAGCCACATGCATTCGACAAAATTTAAAACACTAATTAATTAGTTTTTGTATACTCGAAGGCGAAGGGGCATATACCTTTCTGGTAAACGTGATTCACATTGGAATGAACGCGTATATAGAATCATCCTTGCAGGGTTTTTTCAATGAGGGTGGTGCTTAAACGTAAAACCCATTATAAAACCGTATACAACTACTATGCCAACTATAGGTAACAGACGAAATATGCTTTGAACAGCAGTGGAGTGGATATAAGTTTATGGTAATTTAAATGAAAATACTTAACAGGTAGACAAAAAGAAAACAAAAAAAACCGGATCGTGCTGCATCATTGCCACACTACTGACATCACAACCACCCCCTTTTGTGCATTGTATGTGTTGGGGTACGTATGCTCAATGTTAAGGCAGCACACGCAACACAACCCTTTGATCAATCGACTGCTAGCCAAAGGCTTCTCCAAAACCAGCAGACATTTGCAAAGATTTAGCTTTTATGCGAAGTTACATCTGCTGCTGCGGCTTGTGTTCTGTCTCTAATGCCAATTCGTGATTTTTTTGATGAAAGGACCAAATTGCAAATGAAAAGGACCCTCATTCCTACCTCTTCAGCAATCTTTTTTTTTTTTTTTTGTTTCTTTCGAAGAAGCAAAGTCCTCAGCAAATAAATGGAAAAACAAAAACAATGAGTACCCACTTGAGTCCCGTGTCCTTATGCAATACGATAGGGGTATTGTAGCGCAATGATAATTCACAGAAACGGCAACGACAGCAGAGACAGGAACCGAAAAGAGAAAAACAAAATATCCTGCCTCGTTCATTTTCATTTATTTCAGCGAAAAAAGGGTTATTATACACTCGGCTGTGTTGAAGCTAAAGCTGGATGCCAATTGGAATACATGAGCCATCACATGGCAAAGAATTTTAATTCGAAGTCCGGACGTTTAATGCGCCTCCGAATTGACTTTTAATGAGGAGCTTGGTAGAACAACACAGAAAAAAAAAACAACAAAAAAAAAGGACACTCACACAGCACAGGTGGGGTATTATGCCATTTTCCGTTTTTCCAGATTTGTTTATTCGGCTGTTTTTTAGCTTAAGGATATTTTTTCCCGACTCTTCAGCCATCATTTCGGCCAATGACGACAAGGACGACAACGAAGCGAGGTTGCTTATATAATTTTTTTTTTTTTTTTTTGTATCAGATTATGGAGCACACGATAGGGTCACATGGGGATTTAGCAAAGAGTGCTGTAAAGAAGGATTCCGTGAGTACAAGGAATTTTGTTTTTTTTTTTGTTTGTTTTTTCAATAAAGGCAGGTACAGCAAGAGAATTCATTTTTCCATTTGGCCATTTTGATGGAATCGTATATTTTCTATGTTTTACTGCTGTTTTCTTTTATTTTTTTTTTTTTGTTCTTCTGTTATATATTTCTCGAGTATAAAAAGCTTCGATGAAAGGCAGAGGCAAACATTGAATCACGAGAGCAAGAGAAAACCATGTCAATCAAATTGCATGCCATTTTGGTTTGCTATAAACTCTGAGTTGTTCTGAGAGAAAAGGTTCCTAGGAGTAGGTACATTGGAAACAGGACCTCCCGTTTGAAGAACGAAAACAAAAATGGGAATTCCTTTTTTCGTGTTGTTTGGATTCCTTGCGCTTATTGTTACCCGCTACTAACTTCGTGTTAAGAAGATTTCCTCTGAGAAGTTCTAAGAATGTAAGATTAGTGCAGAATTATGAAGTGGAAGCAGTTTTTTTTTCTAAATGTTCTTTTTTTTTTGTTTTGTTTGTATTACTTTAAGGTGAAATGAATTAAGTAGTGAACTAAGGAGGTATAAGAGAAAATTAAGGTATTTTACGTCAGTTGCAGAAAAAGTTTTTCAAGGTTTAAATTTTAATGACCAGTTGTGTCTTTTATAAAATAGAAATTTTTTTAAGTTTGTTTGCAATTTATTTTCCTGCTAAAATTCCTTTCGGACTTATGAGTATCGATCAACAACATTATAAATTTGAGAATTGAGTCCATAAACTCAACATAATAGGCTTCTTCAAGAATAAATTATTTTTAATTTCTTCCAGAAAATTTTTCATGGAAGATGGGTAGCTACAAGCAACAGTGAAGTGTATCACAGGTGGAGTTGCTCAAGGGTCAAAACTTGGAGCATTTTTACGAACAGTGTCCTGGAATGTGTCCAAACGACTGCAAGTGAATATGAGAACAATGCACTAACAACCTTTCTTTATGGAAATTTTTGAAAACTATTCTTGAACAAGATACATAAATATTGATCACATTGTGGACGTGTTTTCAAGTATATGTGATGCACAACTTTTACCCTTAGGCAAGCGATGGAAAAATGTCTAGAACTTAACATCCCAACATACCATCTGTTTATAGACTTTAAAGCCGCCTGTGATAGCATAGCCAGGGTAGAACTTTACAAAGCCATGAGAGAATTCGGCATCCCAAATAAATTGACACGACTATGTAGGTTGAAAATGACCAACGTAACAAGCCAAGTTAAAATAGCCGGATTGCTATCCAGACCAATCAACATCTTTAATGGACTCAGACAAGGGGATGGTTTGGCCTGCCTCCTCTTCAACCTGGCGTTGGAGAAAGAAATCAGTGACTCTGGCACGGCAACAAGAGGAACCATCGTCAACAGGTCCAGCCAGATACTGGCTTACGCAGACGACATCGACGTCATCGGAAGAACCGAACAAGCTGTACACGATTCCTTCATCCAGATCGAGCAGGCGGCACAAAATCTGGGGCTGCACATTAGTGAAGGTAGTACTAGATGAAGTACATGGTGGCGTCGAAATCCAAATCCAACAGAGCCTACTACAGTCTATCAAAGCTATTCAAATCCAGAAATCTAACCATAACTTCAAAACTGCTGCTGTACAGGACCATGATCCTGCCAGTACTCATGTATGGATCCGAGACTTGGGTGCTTAGCAAAAGGCACTGTGACCTCTTAGCCGCGTTCGAGAGAAAAGTCTAGCGGAGAATTGTTGGCCCCATATGTGAGGAAGGACGATTCCGGAGACGGTACAATCATGAGTTGTACGCAATCTACCTTAAAGCAGACATAGTGACAAAAATTAAGCTCGGTAGACTCCGGTGGGCAGGGCACCTAGTTCGTATGAGCGAAGAGGAACCTGCTCGGAAAGTCTTTTGCGGTACATTCTATGGTAGACGGCAGCGTGGTAGACCATGCTTGCGCTGGAGAGATGGCGTAGACCAGGACGCCCAAAGCCTTGGGGTGCGCAACTGGATGGCGTTGGCTCGAGACCGGGATAGGTGGAGAGACTCGTTGAAAGAGGCCAGGACCGGACCAGCTTACTGCAATTGTAATAAAATTTTCTTTCATATTAAATACGAAATCCATTACTTATCTTTCAAAAATTTACAATCTAGCTTCTATAAGTGTCGAGAGGGGTTAGAAATTGACACGCAAAAAAATAGGTTTAAGATATTTCACTTAAGAAATATATTTAAACACTAATTTATTAGATGTTAAAGTTTTTAAATATTTAATTAAGAAAATAGTAAACAAAATATGAACAAGAAATGTTGTAACTGTGTCACACCCGTTACAACGGAAATACCCCTACACAAAATCAAGAGCAAGAGAAATGTAAATAAGGTTTTACAAAAAACAATAATTGATTTTGTATGGGTCATGTATTAAGATTGTTTCCTGAAAATATTTCACAGTTTCGACACTTTTTAAAAAAATTAACTTTTTCACCGAATTCTATTTCATTCCACCGTGCGACAGTTTTTCCAGTTCAACCATTACTAGTAGACTGTATTCAAAATAACAATACCTCTAAGGAATTTTCATTGATTAATTAAAGTGATTTCATAAAGAAAATCTAAGTTAAATTTCAATAAGATTTGCATAATATTTTTGCATTTGAAACTTAAACCAAAATTGTTAGACAACATTTTGTAGGTATACAAGGTTGGCAATTTTCAAAACCGTTCCTTCATTCAAGACATTTTTCTTAGATAATTAAAACAAAATTGTTTTTCTTCTTCTTCTTATTTGATAGATTTTTTTTTCTCTGTACAAAAGTCTTGAAACCATATTTTATTGATTTGGGCTTCTCTGCAATTTTTAATATTATAATTAACTGACACATCAAATTGTTCTAATCATGAAAACATGTTAGAAAGGCACCTGTAGTATAGCCCCAACACAAAACACAAACAATGAAATCAATATTCTAATTAACAAAATGACCGACCTACTACTCCAACGACCTAGATCAACTTATAATTTTAATTTACTAAAATGCTGACGCTGCTGCTGACTTATTGTTAATAACCATCATCAACATTGTCAACATAACCATTCAACCAATCAAGGTAAACATTTTTTTCACTAACTACTGTGCATCAGCTCCTGTCGTGTCGCGCGTAGAGACCATATTTGTAGGTACGGAACAAACGCCATCAACATACAAATTAAACGCCCATTTTAGTTATATTTTTTTTTTTCGCCTTTTGCTTTTTCATTTTTATCATTCACTTTTAATCAAACAAAAAAAAAAACAATTTCTCCCCCACATAGTGGTGGACAATTCCTATAAGGCCATCGTTAAAGCTGAACACAACTGGTGGGACTTGGGCTATACAATTTTCATTAAACACTCCTCCTCCTCCTTCTGCTCCTACAAGTATGCTAATTAAAACCACAACAACTCGATTTCCATAGACAATTACAGCGTCAATATGTAATTACAAAACACCAAACCAATCACTTAAGTGCTATGTACACGTTGTTGCATTTTTGTTTCTGTTTTTTAATTAATAAAACTATTAAATATTCTCAAAATAACAACACCATCTCTTGTTGTTTTATCAATCAAAATAATTATGTATTAAAAAGAGCCTGAAAATATACTACTAAAATAAATAAAAGCGACTCTTTGAAAGTATGCACCAAAAAATGCATTGAATCTATTTTTATGCTGTGCATGAAAATATACAACAATCAAGTATTTGCACACAATTATGCAATAAAATTTATTGAATCATTGATAAGGGTAGCCTAAAAGCATGCAATGTTTATCTGAAAATTCAATACAGAATGCTTTAGGCTGTATGAATGAAATTAAATCAAAACCGATATTTTTATTAAAATAAAATAAAAAATTAAATAAAAAATAAAAATAAAGGTGTGCCATAAAAATTTGCCAAATAAATTTCCAAAACTGTATTTATGGGCAAGAAAATAATAAATATTAAAGAGGTTCGTTCACATAAATTTCCCATCACCTTTAAATGTAATAAAAAAAGGACACACATTTTTCTTTTTTTTTTCTTTTTTGTACAGCAAAAATAAAAAAAAACCGCCTTGTCCGCTTTACGTTACTGTTTTGTTCAATGTAGGTATGTGTCACGGAGTTTTTGTGTGTAAACTACCTCGCCCTTTCCTTTAAAACAAGGCACAGTCGAAAGAATAATAAGAAAGAATTTACCAAAAAAAAAAAGAAATGAACACAAAATTAAATACAAGAGAGCAAAAAAAAAAAATCTCTCATATTTCCAGGAAGTAGAAAAAACACCACATTATATACATACAGGACGAGAGAAAAAAGAAAAAAAAAAAAACTGCGAAATAGTAGGACGAACAACAACTAGACGAAAAAAAGACGAATATCCTTGTCAGGCTGCACATTCCAAGTTCAAGTCAAAATTTAAACTCAATAATTCATTTCATATGTACAGGAGCATCGAGAGAGAGAGAGAGAGAGTAATCTGAAAAAGGATACACTCTCCGGAAAAATAATTTTGGGGTGGTTCATTATAGTGAGGCAGAGAGACCCGCTTTCTCACGCATGTGTGCAGAGAGTGAGCGACGCCTGACTGCAGCTCCACAAATCCCACCAGTGGTCAGAATCAGAACTAAATCCTGCAAGAGAACCAATCGAATGAAATCCCTGAGAGGAGAGTAAGTATATATCCTTTTCCTGCGGAAAATGAATTTTTGGAAAAACTGCTGACTCAATCAACTTCTCAGTCGTTTTTCTGCCCTTGGCAAGGATATTTCGCCATAAGGGGTTCTTGGGGGCATTTACAGTCTAGCTGGAGGCCAATACATATACACATATCTATATCCTTTCTTAGACATGACGCAATTACACTGCATTAGGTTTAAATTAATTATCCTTTTTTTTTTTGTTTGTTTGTTCTCTCTATGTGTGTTATTTGTCTTCTTTTGTTTTACGTTCGTTCACATAATAAGTGCTTTTTCGTAGGCATACCCAGATACAAGCGTAAAACGTGTATTCTAAGGAGAAAGGACGTTGAAAAAAAAGAGGAATAGATTGGTTCCATTAATCATGCACAGATGACCAGGGAAATGGATTTTTTTTTCAATTCGTCCTTGTACAGAAGAAGACTACACACTTTTATGTTGTTTTTGTTTTGTTTCAATGTTGTTGCCTCGATGTATATTGATTTTCGTACTTTTTCGTTGTTGTTGTTTCTTGTCGGTAGGCTCCTCTTCTAACTACCATTATAGCTATTTTATTATTTATTTTGTGTTGTTGGTGTGCTTCATCAGTTTTGTATATGTGTAGATGGTATGTCGGTAGCTACTCATAGAATTCAAGGAGGTGCGTAGTAATTTATTAATTTAAGTCTTGGCTTAATTTATTTATTTTTTTTTTTTTTTATTTTGTGAATTGAGGTGATGGAAAAATTATATTTACCTTTGATGGACTCTGTTGTTGTTTCATTATATCAATTTTATATATTGTGTTGGGCGTGAAGAACTTTGAGTGTCGTCTTTATTATAGAAAATTATACTCAGATTCAGACTTTGTTTGTAAAAGTCCTTTTTAGGTTAGGTACTATAATGGTTATATTACCTATGGCTATGTTTGGTTGTGTGTGTCAATTAGTCTCTCTAGTCGCATTTTGTTTGTAATTAGTCTCCCATTAAAAGTCAATGATGGTTGCATATATTGGACTTTAGGGAGTTGCTTTAGTCCTATATGTAGAAGTTGGACTATTGATTGTTGATCCTGTGGTGGAGCTCGATGGTGTGTGTGTGTGTGTTTTTTTTTTTTTTTTTTTCATTTGAGGCAAATGGTGACATGTGTTTTATTTTTGTGAACATTTTTTTTTGTTTGTTGTTTCATTTTGGCTAAATAAATTGAGGGAGTGACGATGTTGATTAAGATAAGATGAAGGTTTTTTTAGCTTTGGGAATATAGATATAATTGAACGATTGCAGGTTACTACATCGAGGTGTGTTGAGGTAAATATATGGAAGAGCATTGGGTAGGCCTTAAAAGAAACTGGCCAATGAACTTGCTGATGTTTGAACAGATTAAGCTTTGTATAACCTTGAATTGTGTCTATTATTGATTTATTAATTTTGTTGATGGAGCCAATATGTGTATTTTAAAGGCATTTAATTTGGACGAGATAAAGATCGAAGAACAAATGGGTTCAATTCAAAAATTAACTGGATTGAATTTGACGTCATACTAGTTAAAAATTTATAAAATTCTTAAAAAAACAATTTTGTAATTTTTTGAAACATCAGATAACAGTTATAGTACGAGTAAAATAGTACACAAAATCAATGTAAAAAAAAAAAATTCGTACCCTCATGGAACTTGGCAAGAACTTTACATTTGCAGTTAGATTGAAGAATCAAAAGAGTCCATAAAAATATCTTGGGTGGAAGGGTATTTTTTGGTGGTAAAGAGGAAGGAGGTGAAGACTAAAAAAAATAAATTTAAAAATTGGTGTTGCAATATAAACATATGATACATGATTTTAAAATATTTTTTGATGCCAAATCTAATGACATCAAAATTAAGTCAATAAGCCTACCCTATGAAAAGTTATACTCTATTTTAAGCAAAGGTGTCTTTATTTTTGCCTAAAGAGGTAAAATGGAACCAAAACCCATGAAAAAAAGATGATACACTCTTGAAATTCGGTAAGAGCGTTTCATTTGAAACAAGAACAAGGAATCTAGATAGACCAGAAAAATATTTTTGGTAAAAGGGTGTTTTTTTGAGGGGGGAAATAATCTGTGAAAAGGTACCACAGCATCTGACTGAAAAATGATACATTTATGAAACTTGGTAAAAATGTTACACTTAATTTATAAACTAAGAGTAAGTATAAAGAGTCCATAAAAATATCTTGAGTCAAAGGGTGTTTTTTTTCGAGAAAAACAAAAATATGGGATAATCAGCGATAAAAAATTAGAGTAAAAATGTTACCCTGATGAAAATTGGTCAAAATATATTATTTGCCGTTTGAACCAAAAGTCTAAAGAGTACACAAAAATATTTTGGGTGAAAGGGTGTTTTTTTGAAGAGTAATGCAAATCTGTATTTAGTTCCAAGTAACCAATAATATAAATGGTACGTTCATAAAAATCAGTATAAACATTTCCTTTGTCATGGTAACTAAGAATCAAATGAGTCTATTACATTGTTTTTAATAAAAGGGTGTTTTTTTGAGGTGGAGGAAATATACGGAGTAAATGCATAACATCTCTTACAAAAGTGGTACCCAATTGAAAACTGGTAAAAATGTTACGTTTGGCCTAGGAACCAAGAATCTAAAGAGATTGCAATTTTCAGACAATACTTTTTTTTATTAGATTTTTTTTATTTTCTGAAAAAAAAAATACTATTATATTTTTTTAATTTTCTCAAAAACTGAGAAACATAAAATCATTTGGGTTTTGAAATTAGACTAAGAATTTATGTGGCCAGTTTATACCAGAAAAAAAATTGAATATTTCATTTCACAACCTTCAAAAAAATAGTATATTTTCTTATTCAAATATTTTTTTTATCAAATTTTTAGTTTAAAATTATTTTTTTCGAAAAGCCTTCACGAAAATAACAATAATTACAATTTTAAATAAAATCCAGATTGTTGTCTTTCAAAAATGGTATATTTCTTGCTTGTAAGTGTTGCCGTTGTAATTAAATAATTTTCTTTTCATTTGAAGTCATATTTTTGAAAATTGCCTCTCCTGCCGAAACAAGGTGAGATAAACCTACCCCTCCCATAGTAAAAAATGCTTCCATTTTGTTACTTTAAAGGAAGACTTATTTAATTTTTCAGTGTCAAAGTTATTGAACTTGTGCCTTTTGTTCCTCCTCGAAGAAACACCGTTTCACCCAAAATAATTTTATGGACTCTTTTGATTCTTCAATCTTATTGCAAATGAAAAGTTTTTGCCAAGTTTCATGAGGGTAACAATTTTTTTTTTATTAAATACCTATTTTACCCGTGCTATTAAAATTAGGAGTTCGACCAACAAGACTTTAAATTCATGAAAATAAATAAATAAAAATCCGCCTTATAGTCTTGTTTAAAAAGTTTTTAAAAGTTTTATTTATGCGTTTTGGCTGCAAGGCCATCATCAGAATAAACGATAAACTAATTAGATCACAAAGTGAAAAATAAAATATCATTTAAAAACAACAACTCCATTATTTTTAGTGATTTCAGTTTTTGCACAGAAATTTTTTGTACTATATTTCAAAATAGTATTTCTATATTGTGGCGATATTAAATATCCAAAATAATTCAAAGAAACAATATAAAATTAAATTGATTCATGGAACACTCTGGCATTCATTTTGTAGACAAAATAAACACGAAGCAATCAATACTGCCAGCATAGTAGTTCTGGTTAGTAAATTATGAAATTCCATGGAACGAATTACAAATGCGTTTGGAAATTCAAATTAGATTAATTTAATGTTCTCATTTATACGAGAATTAGATATTTTCATTAGTTACTTGATTAAAATTGCCAGGAAAAGAATAGCTTCACACATTTTTCTAAGAAGATAATTGATACCGGAACGATTGGTACTAGATAGATTTTTTCTTTATTTCCTCAGATAAATTACTATTTTCTGCGAATAAGAATACGGACATGACAATTCTGCCGTCTTCTGGATATGACATTTCAATAAAATAAAAAAGAATAACACATTATAAAGAGAAAAAGTAACAAAAATTCTTGCTAACTTATAAAAGTTATTATGAATAGAGAAATATTTTGTACAATCGATACGTACTTACAAGCACATATCTTAATATTCAAATTTTGGTAAAATAAAAAGAAAAAAGAAAAAAGTGAGAAGTTTTAAACAATTATGATGATTTTCAGAATAAAAAATAGAGAAAATCTTTAACTTTGATGATTCAAAACATAAAAAAGTAGCAACTTTAAGTGATTTGAAACATAAATTTATAATTTTATACCTTAAATTGAATATAGACTTGTTAAACATATCATAAAAAAATTCAAAAACTTATAGATGTTCATCAGAAGATGTCTGCAAAAAATTTGTCCGATCGATAGGTACTTATACAAATATATAACTTAGAATTCAAATAATTTGAATTGGAAAGCGAGAGACATGAGGTTTTGAACAATTTCGATGATTTGCAACATAAGAACGTTTAATTTTGATGATTTAAAACATAAAAAGTAATAACTTTAAATGATTTGAAACATAAATTTAAATTTTAAAAGCCGTAACTTGAAAATCTTAAATTGAATATAAACTAGTTTTTCATAACATTCTAAAAACTATATTACGATATATCAGAGCATGGCTACAAAATTTGTATAAATTGATTATTCTCCGAGCACCTTTCAATATTTCGTAAAATTATTTTATGAATATTTTACAAAATTGTAGGGAGAAGATTTGACTGGGCAAATTAAAAATATAAAGAACAGCCACAAAAATATAAGTGGATCAAAATAATATCCACCAAAATTTTCCTATTAGTGTAAAACTATCACATGACTATAGGCCCTAAGACTCTGATATTGAATGTTTAAATGAATAAAAATCTGTATACTTTCAGGAAAAAAAAACATGTTTCGTTAGTGATATTTTCAAGTTGTGGTATAACTTGATTCAAATACAAGTTATTTTCAATAGAAAGTATAGCACAATAGTTGAGACTGTCTACTGGTAATTCAAGCACCACTGGTTCGTTTACCGGATGATGACCATGGTTTTTTGTCGCGTTATCTTACTCAATGTAGAAACGTTATTGGTGTGCTTAAACCCAATTTGTGAACGTTTTTCTTTAATTTAAAGTATTTTGTTTTTGATTCTAGATTCTATTTATTATATTTCCTTAGGATTAAGTTAACAGACAATCTTAACCTAATCCTACGAATATACCTATCATTTTTGTAATGCAAGTTCTCTTCGCTAGGAGTGAATAAAATTTAGCATATCCGAAAAGCTTTTATAATAAAGCCTAAGACCGTAGCCATATAATGATAGCATCAAATAAAAAAAATTGGAAGATTTTTGACAAGAAAAATTATTTTAATTTTAACTGTACACTTACTTTTGACGCTTACTGTAAGTTTAAGTTTTGAAATAGAGCTGTTTCATTAGAAGTATAGCAAAATTAAATAATACTAATAACAATAATTGGTAGACTCAGATTAAAGAAAATGTAATGCAAAAAAGTGGTACCCTATGGCGTATACGTACTTTTTTTGTGGACCATTTATTGAGATGCAAATTCCTTTCAATGCATGCCATTAAGCAAGGTGTTGAGAGATGCACGACGATTTGTCAGCAATTTTTTTTTGTTTCGAGTTATTTGATATTCGATTGAAATGAATACCGGTTAAAGATAACGAAATGCCGCATAGAAAATCATGAAAAAAAGAGTTTTTTTCCGAGCGAAAAGCGTAAAATACAGAACAAAAAAAAAAAAAAACAGAACAAATCGTGTGAAAAGTCTTATAAGAAGTTGAGAAATCTCGGGAAAATACGTAAAATACCTATCCCCTAATATCGCCTAACGCGAAGAAAAACACAGAAAAACTTGGACAGTCACGAAAAAAGCTTTAAAAGTCGTTGAAAAATATGCACGGCAAAAAGCACGGAATCAAGTAGACAAATACGGAATATTGATGAAAGATCCCGGAATACGGCAGAGAATAGCAACGAAAGGCTGAATACCATCAGAAAAAGCGAAAAATACCACATTGAAAAGTGAAAAAAGTCACAGAGCAAAACAACATCGACATGTTTCTTTCTCAGGTATTTCACACTTTTTTCGTGACTTTTCACTTATTTTCCTTGATTTTCAACACTTTTTTACAGGTTTTTTTTTATTGGTATTCCCCATTGTTCCATGTTTCTCACACAGACATGAAAAACGATATTATTTAGCTTGCTAACGCGTCGGAAAAACTTCAAATTAATTTGTCTATGGTCCGAGTGGAAAAACCTTAAATTAGTTATGCATTCAAGAGCGATCGTATAAAAAGACCATAAACCAAAAATTTTAACTTTAATGAACGTCATGTTAAGTTTCAGTTTTTGTGGAGTTACCTTATTGTAAGAATTTTAATAAAAAAAAAAACAGAAAAGGTTTAAATTTGAAATACAGAAAGCCTAAAAAAAAAAAAATAAATAGGCCCTTTTTATCACAGCACGTCTATAAAATTGCCTTTTCCAAGAAAAAAAAAGTTAATTATTCAAAAGAAAGAAAACAAAAATATAGAAAGTAGACAAAATATATTAAAATCTAATGAGCTCTAACCTCCATCAAATCAACATGTCATTTTAGTAATTTACGGCTTCGGCCTTACCCCTCGTACAGATGTATAATAAACTTCAATGTAAAAATTGTCTAGACTCTAGACACTTTGCGTGACTGCATCATAATGTCTGATCCTTGAAGAATAAATTGATAATCCCATTTCGTTTATTTCTAACGCCTCAAATAATTCTGATTGCATTTTTTCTAATTGAAGTTTCTATTTTTTTTTTCTTTGTTCCAATGTCACCATTATGTCTCGCCTTTTTGTCAAAAATGTCAACTTGAACATAAATTTTGACATCAAATCAATACAATGCCAATAAATCACAACCGGATTAACTTTCCATTCACTGCAAATGCCACCACCGACTCGACGCGACACCCGTGACACCTCCCCCCCCCCCAATCGACACGATTACGATAAGAATAAAAATACAGCAAATCACACATCACGCCTTTTTTCGTCGGCGGATTTCAATCGAAATGATCTTCCAATACAATAAGGATTAGATTATATGTAAATTCAATTGCAAGGATTAGGTTTGCTCTTATTTGCGCATAATTTGTGTGACATCTAAAAACCAATTGAGGTTCAATGAAGTGAAATAATTCACGCTTCGCAGGATAATAGAATAAATAAACAAACTCTGAATAAAGAGAGACGATTTGTGTATTTGTATAAGGACTAAGGACCTCCGTGACTGGCCAGCGCAGCTATACGAGCGACACAATGATGGTGGCGCCTTATTGGTAATAAATTCCAGAAAACGTATTAGCATTAGATTAATCTTACTCGCACAAGATTGCCGCTATTTCCGTTCCATTTTTATAGTAAAAGTCTCTTGGGGGAGGAGTAGAGAGGCGAGGGCATAAAGTGAGTTTCTTGAGATGTTTTTTTTTTTCTCTTCAATTTATACAAATAGCTTTAGCATCGCCATATGCGACAAAAAGGATAACACCAACAAACCAACTTTTCGTATCCCATATTTCCGTATGCTTATGCGGGCACACAATGGGGACACTATATTGCATCAACATTGAATCCTTTTTCGGTTGAATGCACAGATATACTAACTCGGCAAAGTATAATTCCTTTGCTGGGCCCAGAACAGCCCAGCCCAGCCCAACCATAGTATCACCACAATGCGGTGCACCATAATGTTGTTTTTTTTTTTTTTTTTTTGCTTGGGAAGAAGCGAAAGTCCTCGCGGCATCATCAAATTCTCGTTAGCCCCAAACGGTGTGGCACTGAAGAAAAATCGAAACAAATGTATGTAAGGTCTATTTGGAATGCCAGCATATACGGAAGGTTTAGTCTGGCTTGGCTTGCAGAGACATAGCAGAAGGACATCCCTTAGGGAATGATAAATAACTTTCTTTCCTTAACGTTCTTCCACTATACTTTGTTCCTGTTCTTTTTTATATTCCTGCGATATCAATACCTTTATTTTTTTTATTTTTTTTTTTTTTTTTTGCTTGTTTGCTTTGTTGTGGAGGACATTAAAAATGTGTGTTATAGTCCTTTAGAGTGACTTCACAATTGAAACGTAGATATAACAATAACTGAATTCAACAAACGACGACGACGAATAATATTTAAATTTATTTAGCACACCAACTCCCATACCCATATCCTTGGTGTTTGATGCTAAAAAAAAAAATAAGGAAATTTTTGATGTGCGTCATTTGCGGTTGGGTTGAGTTTTGCTGTGCGATTATCCTGCCAACATAATGATGAAGTTTACGGAAATTTAACCAAATAAACAAAAAAAAAAAAAAACGAATTTGATATCCATTTTTGCTAATCGGTTGCTGCGCGGCGACATCTGTTTAAAAATTTTAAAAGGATTAAGTTCGTTTATATTATGAGAGAGTATGCAGTGCATGTATATATTCGAATATCATTATGATGAAGTATATAGGGGGCTTAGAAGCTTTCAAAATGGATTATTAATCTCGTTATTCTATTCACATGGCGACAAACATTATAAAGTGGATGCAAGTGTGAGAGTTTATTTTCGGGTAATTAACTACGAAAGAAATTAAAACATTTTTTTATGATCCTTTTTATCTATGAGTTTTAAAAGAATTTGAAATACAAAAAAAAAAAAAAAATGTGATAGACTTACGAAATATAATCATTGGCAGGAAGGTTAAATATATTTTTTTAACAGACGATTGAATTTGAAATTATAAAATGGGTGACGGATTATTTGAAAGTAACATTATAATGTAGCGAGGTATTTCTTTTTTTATTGGACCAAATATCTCGTTTACAGTGTTCAACCAAGGGCGGATCCAGGATTTTTTTCTAGGGGGGAGGGAGTTTGGGGCACAAGGTGCGGATTGTCAAAAAAAATCAGCAATAACAGTTAGAAATAAAGTGAAGTATCATAAAGGGTTTTCCAATAAGAGGTGTTATTTTGATATTCAAAGAAAAATGGCATTTTTGGAGATAAATGATCGGATGTTTATTTCATTATAAAGAAGAAGGTATACCGTTAATAATGGAATACAACATCAGCCAAATGGCCGCCAAGACCACGCTTACAGGACCATATCCTTTTCATGAAATTTTCCATAACCAAATCGCAAAGTGGCTGCATTATGTCCTCGATAGCCTCACGAATTTCATCTTTGAGGTCTTGAATCGACGCTGGGCTGTTGGCGTAGACCTTATCTTTCACGTGGCCCCAAAGGAAGAAGTCGCAAGGTGTTAAATCACAAGATCTCGGTGGCCAATTGTGATCACCTCTTCGAGAGATAACACGGTCCGGAAACTTTTCCCGTAAAAGATCGATGGTTTTATTGCTTGTGTGGCACGTAGCGCCGTCTTGTTGAAAGTAAACGTTGTCCAGATCAATACCATCCAATTCAGGCCATAAAAAATCATTAATCATCTCTCGATAGCGCAATCCATTGACCGTAACTGTTGCTCCAGCCTCATTTTCGAAAAAGTAAGGTCCAATGACCACGCGGGACCATAAACCGCACCAAACAGTCACGCGTTGAGGTTGGAGAGGCTTATCAACAATAACTCTTGGGTTTTCCGAGCCCCAGATGCGACAGTTTTGCTTGTTGACGTAGCCTCCGAGGTGGAAATGGGCCTCATCAGTCAAGATGATTTTTCGATGAAATTCCGGTTCATTTTCATGCATTTCAAGGACCCAATCAGCAAAAACACGACGTTGTTGATGATCAGCTGGCTTAAGTTCTTGTGTTAACTGAACTTTATAAGCCTTAAGACCCAAGTCTTTATGCAAAATACGGTGTAATGACGTTTGTGGAATGCCTAATTCCAAAGAACGACGAGGAATGGACAAACCTGGGTTTTCTTCAACACTTTGGGCTACAACAGCAATATTCTCAGTTGTTCTTGAGCGACGTGCACGGGTTTTATTCTTCACATCACTAACTTGTCCCAACAGCTCGAAATATCGCTCAGCAGTGCTATAGTAGTCACTGGAAAACGTGCACAACAATTATTGTCAATAGAGTTCTTACATTTGGCAGCATCGTCGCTCTTTGGTAGGCATCTGCTGGAGATACTTGGATAATTTCTCTCATCTGTTGGCAAATTTGTAGCTCTCCCTTTAAAGCTACCAAACAAGGGAGGTCATTCTCTACATATTCGTCGCTGGAGTTATGGGACAGCAACTTTTGCAACTTCCCGATTCTTTGCATGGGAGCGCTCTCGTGCCCCCCACCCCTGAATCTGCCCTTGTCTTCAACAGTCCAGTTCTTAGGTGTTTTACAAAACTTTTAAGGTCTTTAATGCTTTTGACTGACTAAGTAAAATCTAAACGTTTTGTCACTGATACAAAAACGATCTTCTTCCGATACTTATGTTGTCTTAAACTGATCTTAAATTTTTCATTTCCTGTCGATTGGAACGATGCATTGGCAAATATTAAGCTGCCTAGCAGTTTTTTTTTCAAAATATTACTGTTTTTGATATCAACTTTAATTCTTCGCATGCTTCTTTATTCCCTAATTGAAATAACTTATAAATGAAATGACCTATCAGAGGTTGTGGGTATGACTGAGGAGATCACATTATGATACTTGAAAAACTTCCCTACACCCTCAAAATCTCAACTTATGGCAAAAAACAGTTTTTGAAGTTTCCCGTGTTTCAAAATTTGTTTTACTAGGTCATTTTTTATCCAATATTAGATTTGTTTACAGTTTTGAAAAGAAAAAAATACGCACTTTTTAAAAATATGCACTTTTGCAATTAAACTTCAAAACTTCTTGTAGATTTTTTGGATTAAATCTCAAAAATACATATTTTTAATTTTTTTTTAAGCATTCAAGACCGTTTTAAGCAATATTCTGATTAGAAAAATTTGTATTAGTAACTTTATTTTTACTGTCCTACGTCTGACAAATCGAATGAGATATTATATATTAAAATCTGATAAAAATTGTGGACGATACGATTTTTTTTAAAGATGTCAATTTTTATTTTTAGAACAAACTACATGTTTTTTACCTATTATTCCAAGCGGCGGCCGTCGGATTTCTTAGCTTATAAGAGGTTATATAGATTTAAATTGGTGTCAAATGAAAACTATGTTGATACTGCAAATAAAAACATAGGGTTGCCACTTTTAAAAAGGGTGCATCAACGTGGCTACCCTGTTTGAACGAAAAAAAGTTTATTGGAAAAAGGGAAATATTAGTTATGCTAAACAAAAGATAAATATAGGTACAAAATAAAAAAATAATGCTAAGAGCGTAAAGCTGAGAGTGTGGCAACCCTATTCAAATTAAAAATACACTTATTTAAACAAAAAAAAGTATCAATTTTTATTGAGTTAAAAGCTAAGATAAACATTAATTTTAGCCCGAACTCTTCTCTATCCAAAAAATATCGGGTGCCATTTTTTAAATGGAGGCAAGATCCACCGCACCCTATTTGAATGCAGAAAACAACAATAAACACTACTTTTTCAGTCAAAATGCCTAATATTGGATAAAAAATGACACAGTAAAAAAAATTTGAAACACGGGAAACTTCAAAAACTGTTTTTTGGCCATAAGTTGAGATTTTGAGGGTGTATGGAAGTTTTCAAGTATCATAATGTGATCTCCTCAGTCATACCTACAACCTCTGATAGGTAATTTCAAAAGTAATTGCATTTAATTTGTTTTTTTTAGCACAGTGTAATCTGACTGATTTATTTTCAACACTATAAGTGACCGTGTAAGATTTCGATAAAATGGGATTTTCCGAAATACTATCGGGAAGTTAGGGTAAAGTGGGGTAATGTTGAAAAAAAAAAGTTTTATACGTCTCAAAAAGTATGAGGGTTAGAATTAAAAAATTCTTTTTTTAAATTCGTTTTCCACGCAAAGATATAGCAAATTTCTGTCGTAATTCTCGCCCTAGTATAGAAAAGCAATAACAAGTGCAAAAATTTGAGTCTACATATTTGTTGTATGATATTGACGTGTCAGTGAGAAAACGGGTTGGTCGAAAATATAGCTGCCATTCAGGCGTCCGCAGCAAACGGTCCAAATCAGTCAATTCCAAGGCGTTCTTAACAAAATACAATCGATTTATTGAAGAGAAAAAATAGTTATCTAGTCCTTATTGGAAAACCCTTTCCGTGATAGAATTTTTTCTGAAACTAAAGCAACCCATTAAACGCCTTAAGACAAAAGCAAGAAGTCAAAATTTCCGTAATTTATTAGCAATTCCGTAAAACTGCTTCGCTAAATTCACAGTCATTGATTTATCTTATAAGTATTTAAGTGCAATCGGATAATTTTTGTAGGTTAAAACTTAAATTTTTACAATAAACGTTGCAGATATTTTTAGCTTGTTTCTTTTTTTTGAGTTTTCCCCAGGACGACCGTATGTTTCCTTCTGTGGCATAATATATTGAATTTGATAGAAGAAAAGTACTTAAATAGGTAATCGACCATCGAAACATTTATTTTGAAAACATGGACGATAAATCTCAGTTATTAAAAGAAAATTAAAAGAATTCTAATAGCTCCGGAGCAAAGATATTCAAATTGCGCTTTCTCCTGAATTGTTGATTGTTGCGTTTGTTGGTTCTTATTTCTTTTTATTACTCCTCAAAAATTAATAAAAGAACAAAAATTCAGCAGACACACAACTGAAGAACTAAGAAAATGCGCCCAAATCGACATAAATAATTTAAAAATGAATTAAAATACAAAGAGGAAAAGAACAAAAATAAACTCAAAAGCTCAAGTATACACCAAAAACAAAAAAACAAAAAAAAAACAACTCATACCACTCACAATGCGAATGTCTGCTGCATTTGGTAAAACATTAAATAGCAAAAGAATTCAAAAAAACATTAAAAACACAAAAAAAAAACACGACTCTCAGGACTCACAAAAATAATTTTATTTATGTCGAATTGAAAGCAATGCTGCCATTGAATGCAAAATAACGGCACACTCAGCGAAATCCTTTTTATTACAATCTCCGTCATGAATACTTATATAGTATGAACTTGTACATTTTCACAGACACACGAAGATAATGTTCTGTTCTGACTGCACTACAGAACACTGATGTTGCTGTTATACCGTTGTACCTACACACTTGCAGATATTCCTGTTGATGGTATAAGAGATGAACACATACACTTGCTCATACAATAACTGCACACGCTTTTGGCATTTTGGTACTGAAGGAGATAACAGTAAATCTACGGCAGTCGGATCTCCGGCATTTGCGTGGCGGCGGCACCTTGTACCTACCATTTAAAGGTTTTGTAATTTTTCCCAAGTCAAACTGGCTGGATTTCATTTCATTTCATTTCAGCTTTCAGTTCTGTTCGTTCTCAAACACATAATGTACAAACGTTTAGGTGCTTTTGCTGTAATGCGTTTGGAATTTTTGTCGAAACCCTCTTTTCTGACAGGTTCTCTATGCCCCTACCACTCCCCAAAGGATAATTTTCAATAAAATGAAAAATTCTTGAAATTTATTTGTCTGAAATGCGCTTGGTGAGAAATAAAAATAAAGAATGGCAGCCGAGAGGCAGGCAAAAAAAAATAACAATCATCATATCCCTTCGTCTGCTTAAAATGGCGCCCAACAGAGAAGCATGAAGAGGGCATACTGCTTCAGGGGACCAAGAACGACGATATCACAACGAAACGGGAGCCAACTCAAATATGTGGAATAAGCAAAACTCAATTGATATCCTTATAACTTATCGATAACCGATTGAAAGTAAAAAGGATAGCAAAGCCTCTTAAAAGGAAAATAGGAGCAGAAAAGAAAAATTCCTCCCCTTTTCAAATCTGTGAAAGTCGAGAGTGCGAACAAATTGTCTTTAAACTATGCCAAGTCTGGCATGTTAGTGTCTGGATGCAGCAGAAGGATCCTTAAGGATATGTAACGCATAAACTATATATAACCCCTCCCTCTCCCCCCCCCCCCCATACCAGGAGCGAAATAGATAAATGTAATCAAAACTATGAAAAGATTTGTGATTCTCTCTTGAATATTGGTAAGCTGTGAGTGAGAGGGTGTATATTTTTTCATATACTTTGTGTGTGTAGTGTGGTAAAAATCCTAGAACTATTGCATTTAAACGTTTTTGCGTATAAACCTACACAAACACATATCTTCTTTTATTCAGGGTGTGTATTTTTACTTTTTTTTTTTTTTTTTCTTGTGTGGTCGTTTGAATAATTTTCTCAAGAAGTAATAAATAAAATATTTGTTCCTCTGTAAGTGGGTGTAATAGTCTAGTTGGTGGGAGCCTTTTGTATAGGTAAATATCATGGTTCTGGTGTCGGATTGTGCGGCAAGGATGTTTACTAGGTTTTTGTCCATAAATTATATTCGTAGAGTGATGAGGGTTGTGCATACGGTTGTTTGCAAATTGGATAGTAATGTGAGTTTTATGCGTTTTTCCGATTGGAAATAATAGATGTGATTTATGTGAGTAGATGCTTGTAAGAGTAATTGGTCAGGAAAATTACAAGTGTTCGTGTTTTTTTTTTTTTTGTTTGCTGAAAATATTATTATTATTTCGAAAATGGATTTTTTTTTCAATCAAATACAGATTTTAACCAGATAGTCACAGTAAAATCCTAATATGCTGAAATAAAAATGTCAATTCCTTCTTCAAACAGACACAATGAGTGTTCATGGTATCGTTTTGACTTCAGCTTAATGCTTGGGTATCCCATTTCAGCTTACCTTTTTACCCTTTTTCACATTAAGCCACAACAGTATCTTTCTTGAAAACGAATTACACTGGTTTGCAACGTAAATGGGGTTCAAACCGAACTATACTTTTCTAAAATATACTTTTACTTCTGGGCACGCTGGATCCGAATCTGAAGTCAAATATACACTAGCACGTCGACGTCACGTTTTCGAGGTATATGCTTAAATAAACATGTCAAAACCCCGTTTTTGTTGGTACATTTAACGTCGAATTTCTTTACTTTATTACAAAACTTTTAATGGGAATTGCATTTCATCTGTCCAAATCATTTTAAATCATTTAAAAATCGCTTTCGGCGCAAAGATATTGCACTCTTTAGTCCAATTAAAGCGTTTTTAAGCCGGAAAGTTCTGAAATTATAATTCTTAATTTGTAAATTTATTTGGTATTAAATAGAAACATTAAGGTGGGTCACTTTAGTAAAGGAAATTTATTTTACTTCGACTAGCAAATAAAATATAAACATGATTTAGGAAACTCTTTTAGAAAGTTACCCGAATTGCCCTTGAAATTTTGAAAATTTTATTACAGTTACATACATAAGTGCAATTAAATTTTCAACTCAGTTGGGTAGTGTTTTTTAGTCAATTTAAATTTTATTAAAAATGCTTATTTTTCTTATTTTTCATTACAGGCATTATTTTAACACAAAATGAAGACTTTTGCCCATACAAAAATACTACACTCATCGAAACCTTTCATTTGATGTACCTAAGTATGTTTTAATGTTTTACACTATTGGTCAAAATTTGACCGTACTCCCATATTTCATAACTGTAAGCAAGATCTGGAGGCAGTTATACATTACCGATGCCAATAATATCTTATACACGTATTATCAGTCCCAATTGAAAATATATTTTCGCTATTAGAACCAAAGTTTAAAAAAAAATGTATATAGAACACTTCTAATCATCGCAGAGTCTATGGTTTTTTCCAGAGATATTCAGGGTTTATAAAAGAGTTCTTAGGATCTCTCGACCATTTACCGAGGTGGTCCTTGGACACTAGCGCAAGTTCCGAAAGATTGTTTTTCTGGTTATTGTCCAGAGAAATTCGCCAAGATTTCCAAAAAACTTCTCTGAGAGCTCCTCTTTGAGGTCTCGTTGGACATTGGAGAGTTCTGCAAGGTTCTTTTGCTGGTGGTTTGTGTACCAGGGACACTCTAAATGAGTTCCGAAAGATTCTTTAGCAAATTTTGTCGAGAGGCATTTAGTTGTTCTTTATGATTCCCAAAGGCTAATCCTCGAGTTCCTCTTTAATGGACTCGTTGAACAAATAAAATGAACTACTCTATTAATCCTTTTAAGAATCAAAATTACACACGAAACAGGTACTTACATATGTACATTTCTCGGAGCTAATATCCTTCAAGCTGAAGTTTCATTGCTTCTATTGGAAAAACACACCAGCGAGCTTAGATAAAAAGCTTCACAGCATTTAAAAGATAAAATTCACAGGAGGCGTGGTTTCCATTTCCACTCATATTTACAATTTCAATTTTTAAACAAGAGCTGTGGTATCCTCCACGATTATCAATTTGGTATTAAAAATTTTTAAATTTTACAGAGTGGAAGTGATGCTGGTAAAAAATGTTTCACCATCAAAACTGCAAAACTAGTTTTATGGAAACCTTAACGTTGCAATACTTCGACGAATTGGTAATATTTCAAAAAACTAATTTCAGATTTTGAATCTTAAATATTAAATCTCTGGATAATTATATCAATTTTTATGAAATATGCCCTTTGAAAACTTTGGAAAACTAGTTTTAAGATAGAACTAGTTTTGGAATTAATCACTAATATGGCTGTACGAACAATTTAGCTTTTTGCCGGTGATTGTAATTTTAAAAATTCTGAATGGTAAACAAGAAGTTTCAAAGGTCAATTGTTTAATGTACATTTCGGTACCTGGTTTTATTTTTACTTACTCTAAAGGGCAAGTATTGATGTTGTGTAAAAAAAAAAAAAAAATGCACGACCTAGTCGCTCTTATATAATCAAAGTTGTTGTGGACGTTAAAGCTTCTCACATATCTATCATTTAAATGACATGTCTGATTATTATCTCGAGTTCGATTTTTTTACGAATCCTAAACTTACCCTATAGAACCTATAAGGCAAGTTAAATTGAGTTTTTATTCAAAACCAACATTACAATGATGGAGAAGTCCAAAAAGTGGTTTTCGTCATGCCGTCCGTGTCGGTCTGTGCATCTGTTCGTTTGTTCATGTGCGTCCATCTGTACAGAGAAACAAAGCCTTAACGGGTTGACGAAATTGCATGAAATTTGGTACAGATTACTTTATTGTATTTTCCAAGGTTGACTTTTTTTTTGTTTTTAAATATCTCGATTAGAACAACTACCTCCCTTTTAACGGTTTTGAGTTATTGGATTTTTCTCGAAAACAGCGCTACCGATTTAAATTAAAATTGGTGAATAAAAAAAATAAGTGATTGTAAAAATACTGAATATTTAGTTTTTCTCAAAAAAATCGTATAACGAAAATATAATGAACACGCTTTTCAGGAAAATTTCCACGTACTGTTGACTTATTTCCGTCATTACTGGCTCATCTGATTTCGTTCAAGCTTGTTACCAGGGGGGAGGGGGGGGGGGCTGATTCTGGTTTTGTGAATAAATGAATCGAATAAATGATTTTCACATTCGCTATAAAGTGTTGATGTGTTTAATTTTTTTTTTATTATTAGTTTAGGAAGAAGAATTTGTTTTCATGTTTTTACCATATCATTCACTTCCAAATTTGTAATTGGTTTCACTTATTCACAGAATCAGAATCGGCCCTCAGGTTGTTCTCATCATTTTAGAAAGTATTGTGTATTTAGTTTTTCAAAAAAAAAAGTTTGAAGAAAAAAATTAAACAAAAAATAATTTTCTTTCATTTTTTGAATTTGAATTATACAAGTACATACATACACTTTCTTTGAACTATAAGAGCAAGTTACTGGATCGCATTTTATTTATTCAGCGATAGAAATTTTGTAAATAAGTTGTAAGAAAATGTTCCACATACGCCATAGTGACTGCATGCTATCTGTATAAACAAAGCGATTCCCAAGCGTACCAAAATATATTATAAAAGAGCTTAACAGTCAAAAATATGGTTTCCTGCAGTATAATAATTGCTTAATAATTGATTATATCAAAAAGTAATATAGAACAGTTGTCTTGTATATAATGTTTCAATTCCAGCATGTAAATATCAATTCTATAAGTGAAGACTGTGCGTTAAATCCAATATTTCTTATTTCTGATTAAGTTAATTTCTGCCAGTTTTAAATCACTATAATTGGAGTATTATTTACATATTTTGGGTTATGAGTGAACACTAACTTTTACCATTTGTTATAAAGTATTTATTTATTCAAACAGACACTTCTTGCTTATATTTTAAAAAGACTCCAAATAGGTAGTAGCAGCACAGCATACAATAATGGTAAAAAGAAATTTAAATGAATAGAAGACTGGCTACTTTTCATCCTTGCAGATTCAATTGACGTTGAGTTTTCATGTGAACATGCCTTTTGAATACAAAAAAAAAAAAATTAAAACAAATATTTAATAAATGGCTAAAAATTTAGAAATAACTTATTAAAACTCAACCTGAACTGCAACAAATAATGTTAGCACTAAAGTAAATACTATCCAATTCATAATGCCACGTTGTAAATCACTGTTTTAATGCAATAATCTGACAGTTACAATAATTGAATGTCAATCAGTTTTCAGTTTATATATAGAGCTTCGTGTTGATAATAACTGATATAGTTTTTATTACGAGCAAACATTAAAACAATTTCGATGATGATAACCTTTTGATTTAGATTAAATTAATATTACATCGACAGCTAATAATTACACGTTTGCTAACTTAATTGCAGTTAATTTTGTATGCGTTTTTTTTTCAATTTTATTTTATATTTCAATAGATTTGCATTAATTTAAATTCATTTGAGTTTTATTTATTATTTTGTTTTTATTAGCGTGTCACATGGAAATTTTTATTGTTACTTAATTGTAACTCTCAGAACCTATGTGTCCACTGATAAGGTAAAGGTGTACAGTACAGTTGGAAGTTCTTCAATTTTTATTTTTAAAATCCTAGTTATCATATTTTGAAATTGGTTATTTTCGATATCAATCAATAGCTGCTTCCAATTTAAAGTCGAGAAAACATGAAGCCAGCGTTAATTTTCACTAAATCATTTCTTGACGATTTATTTGTGATGCAAATAATAGTTCTCCATTAGTCATTTAAGGATCTGCAAGTCAGCTGCTCGCGTAGTGGTGGGTGTGGCCGTGAGAGGGCGTCGAATTTGTAAAAAATGAAAAATGAAGTCATTTCATGACGGTTCAAGCTTTTACAGAATGTTCCTTACATCCCTTAGGTTTCAAAAGCACCAACAAACTTTTTTAATTGCCAGAAACCAAAAATTTTAAAGTTAAAAATTGATGAGATGTATAAAGGTAGTTGGTTTAAAGTTTTAATTTTATATTCAAAACAGTTAAAGTAGAGTAAAGTTATAAGAGAAATCAAATATTAGGGTTACCACCTTCATGTATTGTGTATTTATATGAAAAATCCATATTCGAAAATGGAAATTTTTGGAGAACTGTAAAAAATGCTGT
Organism: Meliscaeva auricollis; assembly: GCA_948107695.1. Classification (NCBI taxonomy): domain Eukaryota; kingdom Metazoa; phylum Arthropoda; class Insecta; order Diptera; family Syrphidae; genus Meliscaeva; species Meliscaeva auricollis. Next base: position 25,082,642 of record OX403619.1, on the reverse strand, counting down.
ATTGAGGACATTAATTTTAGGATTTTTGAATATGGATGGGAGAGAGGCCACAACTAAAAAAATATTATACTTATTGGTTTTGTAGGGAAGTAAATCTGGGAGAAAAGATGAAGTGGGAAGATGTACAAATAAGACCCGTGGCACATTTCAAACAACTTATTTTTCTTAAAAGTTGGATAAACATTTAAAAAATAACTTATGATAGAAAAGTAGATTTCGTGAAGTCTTGTGAAAGTTTTCTCAAAATTTCGAATATTTTACAAAGAAGGGTGTTGATGAGGAATTAATTCAAAAACAAATGCGAACAATACATAGAACAGAACACTTTGTTCAGGTTCAGGAAGCACGTCCTGACAGTAATTTAGCTTTATCAAACAACAATGTGCCTTTCTTACTTTTTCCTAAACTCGAAATGAAAGGATAGAATGTGAAAAATATCTTCTTTCGTAGCTGTTCTAGAACATTTCTTCGCATTTTATAGTCCTTTTTTATACATCCTGAGCATCTGCTGATACTTACTGGCAAAACCGCATTTTGCTATACGATCTTTGCAATTGATCTTTATAATTGATCTTTATAATTGGGTTTTCGTATTTAATGTAGCTCCCTTGTTTTGTTAACAACACTTAGAGCCGATATTTAATGATTGAATAAACAAATAGTTAGTAACATCGAATTTTTCAATCACTAATTTATTTATTCTCTACAAAAGTAGAGTAACGTAACAGCAAAAGATGCCATATTTCTTGCCGCTTTTTTGACATTTCTCTTCAGTAAGGTTTGCAATTTCACGATAGAAAAATTTACGAGCCAACAACGAGTAGAAATTATTAAAATTTACTACCGAAATTCGGAGTCATTGGCCTCAACGTTAAGAGCGCTACGTCCAATACATGGTCGTCATAATCGTCCTAGCAGATCAACAATTAAGCGTCTAGTGGAAAAAATGTTTATGTGCCAATGAGACAAAGAAGTGCTCGTAGCGTCGAGAATATTGCGGCCGCTGAGGCTTCAATTGCACGTCGTTCTCAAGCGTCTCTGTGACGTCGTTGTGTTAAATACATCCTTACAAGATTAAATTGACGCAAGAACTGAAGCCGCTTAACCACCAGAAGCGTCGTATGTTCATGAATTGGGCTGAGCAACAACTTGAAAATGATTCGGATTTTCATCGAAAAATCATCTTCAGCGATGAGGCTCATTTCTGGCTGAATGGCTTCGTGAATAAACAAAATATGCGGTATATTGGTCAGGCAGCAATCCACACGTACTCCATGAGTCATCATAACATCCAGAAAAAATTACGGTTTGGTGTGGTTTATGGGCCAGCTGGGTCATTGGGCCGTTCTTCTTCCTTGATGATCAAGACCGGCAGCACGGTACTGTGAATGGGGATCGTTACCGTTCAATGATAACCGACTATTTTTGGCCCCAATTGGATGATATTGACTTGGAGGACATGTGGTTCCAACAGGACAGCACGGCGGCGCCACAAGCCACACAGCGAATGTCACAATCAATTTATTGGAAACCAAGTTCGGAGAACGTGTTATTTCACGAAATGGTCCAGTCACTTGGTCGCCTCGGTAGTGCGATTTGACGCCGTTAGACTATTTCCTGTGGGACAACGTCAAGTCTATGGTCTATACCAACAAGCCAGCGGCGATTGATGAACTTCGTACGAATATCGATCGTGAAATTGCAGCAGTATCGGCCGATTTATGCTTGAAAACCTAGGAATATTTTTTAACAATCTCTGAAATGAGCAGATAACTATATTGAAAAACTGGCCCTCAGTTCAGTAATAGTTTGGAATGATTATTGGTGATAAGTTGATTGTTTTATTTTTTGTGTTGAATGATTTATCAATATTAGGATGATCCTTACAAAGTTTGTTTAAGTTTTGGCCAGCATCTTTGTAAAATATTTCTTATTAATCTTGAAAATGTAATTTTTTTAATGGTTATTACAAAAGCTTTTCACATTTATTCTTTGTTGGGGCTTAGGCACAAATTAGGGTTATATTTTTAAAATTGGACTTTATGTGGATTGTTAAATAGTCTCGCTTACATAAATCTAAAAAGTGCATGACTTCTTCGCTATTCCTTGAAGGTGTTTCATATAAATATTAACACATTCTTACTCCAACCGGCGCCACTAGGCATTTCCCCAACGGCATTAGGAGGCCTTTACTCCTTTAGTGTCTTCAAGTACGAGAGGCCGGAATAACCGCTTCTTATAAGCCTATGGTGTTATTACGTTGAAGAAGTAAAATCTGGCTGGACCTAGTGTTACTATTCTTGATTCCATCGATAAAGTTCTTCTTCTACCGTCTCATCTGTTGAGAACGCCTTGGTGGGAACATTCCTCAGGAGTTATTAGAAGCAATATCTTGCTCAATAATATCACTAATCATAGTGATGTAAGCTCATGATTGTATTATTTGACTTAATTAAGTAAGATTGAAAAGCACTGCCAGTATCTTTCTTTCAAAACACAACAAAACAAAATAAAATAAAACAACATCCTTTAGAAAAAGGATATTTGAACAAAACAAACCCCACTTAGACACAATATTTATCTCCATTTTCATATCTCCAGCTCATAATTGCCTCATCATGAGTCGAGAGTTATTTTTGTTTGTTTTTTTTTTTTGTACACACAAAATGTCCGATTCAATTCAATCCACTTTGTCACTGCCACCAAAAAATCCTTGACAATTCTTTGTCTATAATAGACAATTTTATACACTTAAATTGGGAGGGAAGAATACAACACAGATCCCAACACTAAACAATCTAGCGATAAGAGAAGAGAGATTAATTACCGGTTTTTTTTTTTGGTTTTTCCAATGATACCTACTCGAGGAACCCTAATAAGGACTTTCATCTCAATATCACAGAATCAACTTGACATCATATCGGTCGATGGGAATTTGTGGGGGCTTTGAAACTCCCCATCAGCAACTCATAGACACTGCGCTTTGAAAGACGTTGACAAAAATAATTCATCGTTTTAGCCCCCTTTTTATTATTTGCATCCTTACCTCTCACGTCGCGTGTCCTTGCTCGTCCACCACCACCGAAAGTCGTCCATTGTCCCTACGCCAGCAACGAAAATGATGATGATGACTGTTAAAATGGAAGGAGTGGCAAGAGGGCTCTTGGAAAAGAAGAAGAAATTGGGAAAAATTTAATTCATGACAGCATGACATCTCCGACAACAAGGATAACAGAAATATTTGCATAAATTCAGGAAGCAGCTAGCAACACCAAGATAAAACCAAGATAGATACTACACTTCACTCTACCATCCTATAAGAGCGAGTAGACAATTGGGAGCTGAAGAAAAAAATAAGCACCAGTCGTTGTCGTTGTAGACAACACAGCCTTAGATTTTGGTAACCAAGAGAATTTGAAACAAATTTAGACTGGAAAATGTCCTTTGGCCTTCCTTCTCTGTCGAATAATAATCGAGGTGGTCAAAATATAGAGTAAAAAAATCTCTATAGTGCAAGACAGAAGGACGAAAATGAAAACTTCTGCACCAGCAAAAGTAATTTTCAAGTTTGTCCTGATGGTGTCCTTATAATGTTTTATTTTTTTTTCTGTTTTATTATTGTTTTTTTTTTTTTTTTGTAAGATCGTGTTCCTTTACTTTGTCCATCTGTTTTTCCTGCTATATACACTTGACTGCTGCTGTTGGTCTGTTTTGCTTGTGTCGTCCTTGTTTGGGTGAATTTTTCTTGTTGTTGTTTCTTATGTTTCTGGTCCTTTGCTGCTGGTTGCTGCAACCAGTGAAATAATCCTCCAAATGAAAACTTGATAAAAATGTTCAAAGTTTTGACTGCTGCTCCTTGGAAAGTTAAAAGTGAAAAGGGGTTAGGAATGGTTGGCATGGGAACAAGATGTATTCATTGACCGAAATGAAAAAAAAAATATACACAAAAAAAAAGTACTACAAGTGGTCAACTGTGAGTTGATATTTAGTTTTTTTTTTTTTTGTAGTTTGTTATCCTTTTTGAACTTTTATATTTTTAGAAATTCAACAAGCGATAGCCTTGATATTATGATTGGTAGGGATGTGGTTTTTCTTCTGGAAATTGATAAATGATTGCAATTGCAAGGGAGGTGGTTTTCTAGTGATCAATTTTTGTAGAATTTTCATTTATCAGGAATAAGTGACATCAATATGTTATGGATGAGCAGCCCCAGTCCATGTCGATTGGTTAATTAGAAGATATTTTACTTCTACACTTGTGTTACTATTGACAAAGATATTATTCTATACTTCTGGTATCAGCATTTAATTAGCTGCAGTTTCTTAAATTATTTATTTTTTTGATTCCGCAACAAAGTGACCGACAAAATGAGGGATAAACTACGGGTTATGCATTCCACATTCGTGTAGTGCGGCTAAAGAAAGAATTTCTGTACTTAACGTTCCGTTCAAAATGTGGCCCTACTTAAACTGATGCGAATTTCTGGAAGAATGAGTGTTACCATGGAATTGTTTAAGTGGAAAATGACTATTTCATTGGAAAAGTGTCAAAAAAATATTGATTGAATTAGAAGACGCATGAAACATTTCGACAGTGCTTAAGAGACCTTAACAAGTCTGTCTGATTCTGAGATAGAAGCATCTCCTATCATTTTAATAGCACTTCTCTGAATTCCATGCAAAAGAGACAAGTTGAAGGATATCCTGCCAAGAATTGGTAATTGCACTCCATCTTTGGATGGAATAAATAACAGCCAGAACAGAAGGGTAAAAAACTTCTTGCATCGTCGAAGTAAATCTGAACACCTGGCAGAATTTCTGAAGACAGTGACGTCGAGTATAGAATCATTCCAAGAGACGTGATTAGTAATGCTTAATGCTCACACACTTTGGTGGCGGAAATAGCAAGTTCTTCAGTTTCCTCAATGTAAGCGCCACTCATGGATAGTGGCATGGGGGTAAGTTCTCCTAAAACGATAGTAGACCGCATTCGGTGCATTCTAATCTACACGGTTTCTTATTCCCCATTGAACAATGCTATCAAGACAAAAATTTAATGAGTTTATCATATTTTTCCGTTGAAGTTCAACATCCAAAGAACATATTATGTAGATGTGAATCATAAAAAATATCTGAAAAGCTGAGAGTAGCTACTATCATCAGCAAAGCACTTCAATGGGATTAGTAGCAGATCATTCATAAAAATGAGGAACAGGGATGGAGACAGAATGGAACCCTAGGGCAAACCAGCATTTATTTGATAGGTTTCAGATTTAAATCCGTCCAATACTTGCATTTTAACGTCCCTTACTTTGGCGGAATTTAATTCTCAGCAAATTGTAACAAATTAAATGATTTTTTGTTTCGAAAACCAAAAATTGGTAGCTCGTATAGTTTATGAGTTTATTGAATTTTCCGCTTGAACAATTCTGAAGTTGTTAGCGGACAAAATCTTAGATAATAAAAAAAATTATTTTGGTTTGCATCGACATTTGAATCTTTTTAAATGCTTTTAAGTGGAAAAAACTTGGTTTTTGTAGCTAGGTACAATAGTTTTTTAGTTGTTTAAAATTCCGCTAAAATAAGACTGAATTCAGCGGATGAATGTAAAATAGAATATTATTTTTTGATGTCCAAAATTGTAGCTTTTTAAATGTTAATTTTTAGCGCAAAAATTAATTTTCTAGCTCTCATTGGTCATTTTCATTAGTTATGGCAAAATTTATAGCAAAACCACAATTAGGAAAATTTTTTTAGATATGATAGAGTTTTTTTTTAAGGTAATTTCGTTGAGTTGTTTCCAAAGGAAAAAATTATTTTATGATGAAACTTTGTTCTAAACGTCGAGCGACAATTGTTTATGGCAAATTTATAGCAAAAAACAAACAAACAAAAAAAGATTCATATGATAGTGCTAGAGGTTTCTAAAATACACCTTTATGGGTGTTATTTCTAAAATAAAGGCACTATAATTTTTTTATAGCATAGCGTGCTATAAATTATGTAGAGACAATCGATTATAGCAACATTTATAGGAAATTAGGTAATTTAAAGCAGAACTGTACGTTTGGTAGTGTTAATTTTAGATTATTAAGCTTAGGAGGCGTATTTTCCAAAATATGGGTGGGACAAAGTTTTTGATAGCGCCATCTATCTACGACAAAATCACGACAGTTACTTTTTTTAAATTTGAAAGTAGTTGTGTTAACTTGACAGACATTATATAGTTGCATGTTTGCTTACAAAATTCGTTTCTAAAAACACAATTTTTTTCGAAGAACATACATTTTTTCGATATCATTAATTTTAAGTGATAGGGAGGGGAGTCCCTATACGCCCCGCCCTCCCCACCACACCCTTTTTTTAGGTACCTACAGCAATGATCTTATTTGACATTAAAGTATCATTTGTCACGAAATTCAATCGAAAAATTCATGACTCTGTAAAATTATTTTAATCGGATTTCTAAAAAAAAAAATCGAAAAAGGCAGAAAACTACATTTTTTTGGCAACCTATTTCAAGTTTTAAACCCTTTCCAAAAAAAAAAAAACAATCAATCTCCTTTATGTGTGGGCTATACTAAAGTGTATTTTTCCACTTTTAAAAAATAATCAAAGTGTATCTCTGTAAGTTATTGCAATTGTCTACCCTAAAGCAAGAAAATAAAATTTATTACACTCTAATGCAGATGAAAGAAGGAATCGCAGAGTCCAAATTCAAATCTTCCACAGTGGGTGGTCTTCTACTGCAGGACTTTCAAAATTCAATTCAATTTCAATTTGACTTTTTATTCTCACATACGATTCATAGGTTTTTTTGAGATGATTTTGAAAAAAAAAAAAAAAATTGCTACAACAATGCTGGATATCAAAAGTCTTACGAGTACGAATAATAGTAAGATGCGCCCTAATGTCGCGTCATCATTCTCATATATGTACATGGAATTTGTGAGCCTTACATTATGTTTGTTTGAATATTTTTATGTACAAAACCACCGACCGGAAGTTAGTCAACGACGCGACAAAAGGACCTATTCACAAAACACACACACACTCCAGGAAGGACACACCATATCATCTATCGCTTGGGGATTATTTATTTCAGCATTTCTTGAATTTATAATCCTTTGAGGTGATTTACTTGAAGGGGCTGCTATTGTATGCTTCTTTATGTAGGTATATTGTTCAAATTGGAATATATGGTGGCAAAAATGACCTCCCACACCCTTCCGCCTTACGATTCCGACCATCATGTCAACAGGAAGTCTATACATAGTCTCAAACATCGTCTTGGGCTTAATGCAGTATGTTTTTAGACACATAACGTGACTGATATTGTATTTGGCTTTGTTATCCTTGATGTTGTTTTTTTTTTTTTGTTCTTTATAAATTTTTTTTCTATTCTTTGCCTCTACTGATCCATATGTAGTGATTTGATTTGAACACAGAGGGCTTAACTCGCGCGACCAAGTCCATAAATAACTGTCACCCATGTGTCACAAGGTAAGAAACATGAATGTGGCAGCCAAAGAAAAGTAAAGGTACCGGTTGTATATCGTGACATAATCCGAAAGACAGCTTTTACAAGACATCAAGACACGGTTACCCAAACCCCTCTCAAAAAAAGGGTTAAAGGAGGCTGTTTTTTTTTAACATTTATTTTGAAAAGAAACGAAAACTTTCTTGGAGAGTTCCAATCCTCCTGCCATAGAAAAAAAAACAATAACAACAAAAAAAAAAAAAAAAAACGAAAGAAAAAGAAAACATCCTAGCTAAACGTCCCTGAAAATCAGGACATGAGAACTTTATTGTTGCAGCATCGCTAGCTGCTCGCTCGTTTGGTTCGCCCCAGTTTTTGGGGTTTTCAAAACTTTGATTAATGACAAGAGAAGCTTTTTCGTGTTTTTTTTTGTTGTTGTTGTTTGTGCTTCTGGGTGTTTGGTGCCTCTGGGGAAGTATAGCAAGCAGAGAATAATGGAAGGTTTGGTGGGTAAATGGGGGTAGGTACATGATTAATTACATTGTGAGCAAGTTAATTCTTTGTGCCATTTTTAATCATACGCCATTTTAAAGTCTGTTGTTTTATGAAACGAAATCATTTGAAACAGGAGCGTGTTGCTTGCTGGCTGTGGCAAACTTTTGGGTGGGTTTTTTTTTTTGTTGCCAGGCAATATGGGGGAGATGATGATGTTAGTGAGTAAGAAATGAGTATCGGTTGATAAAGTGTATGATGCCAGAAAACAAAAAGGGATTCTTTTTGCTCTAACACACTTGCAGGGCGAGAAAATTAAATGATTAAGTGTTGAGAGTTGCATAAGTAATTTTTCATTAAGTAATTTGTCTGAGTTTATAGTGAGCCATGCAATGGTAATATTGTAGTTTGTTTTTTCTTAGGGTGTGAATGAGTATTATTTGTTTTTGGTTATTACGAGCATTATTAAGACAGTTTCATGAGGGTTGAAGTTAAAGGCAAAAACGAAGCAACAGTGCTTGATGGTGTTTTGACTTCATTTTTTTTTTTTTTTTTCAAATATTTATGCAAATTTGATTTTGCAATCTGAGAAAATTATTACTTAATGTTATGTTACATAAAATTAATAATAGGGGTCATTACTCAAAGAGGATATGACCTGATTTTTGATATTCGTTTCAAAACGGCCGTATCCGTAGGAGAGGGAAGAGTATATGGGGATTGATCAATCCTAAAATTTTGTTTAGAAGCATTTCACCCCACTTATTTTTTTTTTTTTTTTCTACAAAATGTTCTTTATAGTATATTGTGTAATTATGTGTAGGTTTCTGTGCTTTTTGGAAAACAAATTCCAATTTCTTTATTTACAATGAAAAATTAACCTGAAATTTTAAGCAGAAAATCAGAATTAAAAAAAACCGTTCTATGGCACGTACCGGTTTTTAGAAAAATGGTTTTCATTTAAAGATAAACCTTATCCAAGAAAATGATAATGAATTTCTGAAATCAAAATCGTAGAAACCATTTTTGAGAAATAAGAAAAAAAGTGTTAATTTCTTTGGTGTGTTAAAAGGGATTTTGATATTTACCCATTTTCAGTTTTAAAATGTAAATTAATAGTTGGTAACTCTATAAATATTTATCAGTGCTTTTTCGAAATCTATACTGTGCACTACGGTAACCCTGTAATATTTGCGCTCTCGCACAGCTTAATGAAAATTAAATGCAGTCACAGTGAGACGTAAACGTCCTATCTTCTCTGTACGCACGTAGCGCCGCCTTGTTGAAAGTAAACGTGGTCCAGATCAATACCATCCAATTCAGGCCATAAAAAATCATTAATCATCTCTCGATAGCGCAATCCATTGACCGTAACTGTTGCTCCAGCCTCATTTTCGAAAAAGTAAGGTCCAATGACCCCGCGGGACCATAAACCGCACCAAACAGTCACGCGTTGAGGATGGAGAGGCTTTTCAACAATAACTCTTGGGTTTTCCGAGCCCCAGATGCGACAGTTTTGCTTGTTGACGTAGCCTCCGAGGTGGAAATGGGCCTCATCAGTCAAGATGATTTTTCGATGAAATTCCGGTTCATTTTCATGCATTTCAAGGACCCAATCAGCAAAGACACGACGTTGTTGATGATCAGCCGGCTTGAGTTCTTGTGTTAACTGAACTTTATAAGCCTTAAGACCCAAGTCTTTATGCAAAATACGGTGTAATGACGTTTGTGGAATGCCTAATTCCAAAGAACGACGAGGAATGGACAAACCTGGGTTTTCTTCAACACTTTGGGCTACAACAGCAATATTCTCAGTTGTTCTTGAGCGACGTGCACGGGCTTTATTCTTCACATCGCTAACTTGTCCCAACAGCTCGAATTTGTCCACCAATTTCTGTATTGCGGTCCGACAAGGTGCTTCACGACGACCCAAAAATGTTTTAGTTTTACGAACCGTCTCTGCCAAATTTTCACCATTTTTATAGTGAATTTTAATAATTTCAATGCGTTGTTGAAGCATGTATCGTTCCATTTTTATTAATAGCGTAGTTTTTACTTCTCAAATGTCAAAAAATGACAGCTTCAAAAGTGACAGCTACCGAAATAGCGGGCTATTCAAAATAACACCTCTTATTGGAAAACCCTTTACTTTTCGAGATGTACAAAAACTATTTTTTCAACTGTTTTTCTTCAAAATACTTTAACCGTCCCATATCAGCAAAAAATTCACTTGTGTTAGTCATGAATCTCATAAAAATATATCGCACCATTCATTGTCAAACTTTAGACAAACAAAACTGAAACAGAACTCAACATTCGACCAACTTCATTCATTTCATGTTTCTTTGCTTCTTGTGTTTGATTTGATTTTCCAATATTTCTTACAAAACTGAAAACGAAAAAATTTCATTAAAAACCATTCCATTCATTTCAGTGTTAGTCCTTCAACATGCCCAGCCCAGTGAAACAATTCCAATTGTAAAACAACAAAATTCGTACAACGCCAAGGTCCGAATACACGAAAGCGTTTTATTATTAAAATTGAATTGATCCATCGACAGGATTCAACCGGTTGGCAATGGTTGGTGTTGATTTGACTGACTGCTCCTGCTCCTGTTTTCCTTGTATTTTTGGTTTCTCTGGAATAGTGGAACATCATCGCATCAGGAAAAAATTGAAGATCCCATTGAAAATAGAATGAATGAAAAAATGTTGGCAAAATGGAGAAATAAGGATAACTGTATTTAAAATTGCTTGAAGGAGTAGCGCTTCGACGAAACAAACTCCCACACCTTGATGGTGTTTGATTATTGTTGGAAGAAATAGAGAAAGAGCAAAGCTATCGAATATGTTTTAAAGGGTGATTTTTTAAGAGGTTTAGAACTTAAAAAAAAAAAACACAAAAAATTCGAAAAAATGAATGAAATATTTATTTGAATCGATAGTTTGAACCTTGCAATTTAATGTTTAAAGATAATTTCATGCAAATGTTGACCGCGGCTGCGTCTCAGGTAGCCCATCCGCTGAGTCCAATTTTGGCATACTCTTTCACACATATCGGCCGGTATCTCACGAATGAATGCATGGATGTTGGCTTCCAGTGTGTCAATCGAATCGGGCTTGTCCCTATAGACATTAGCTTTGACATACCCCCACAAAAAATAATCTAATGGTGTCAAATCGCACGATCTAGGCGGCCAATTGACCGGCCCGAAACGTGAAATTAACTGTTTACCAAACTCGCCTCGAAATTGCGCCATTGTTTCGCGTGCTGTGTGGCATGTGGCACCGTCTTGTTGAAATCACATATCATGCAAGTCAAGAACTTCCATTTCGGGCAAAAAAAAGTTTGTTATCATCGCTCGGTAGCGTTCACCATTGACAGTAACGCTGCGATTCGCATCATCTTTGAAGAAATATGGCCCAATAATGCCGCCGGCCCATAAACCGCACCAAACAGTGGCTTTTTCGGGATGCATTGTTTCTGGCTGATCTTCACTTCAAATGCGGCAATTTTGCTTATTTACGTACCCATTCAACCAAAAATGAGCCTCATCGCTGAACACAATTTTTCGATAAAAAAGCGGATCCTCGGCCAGCTTTCCAAGAGCCCATTCACCAAAAATTCGGCGTTGTGGTAGGTCGGCTGGCTTTAGTTCTTGCACCAGCTGTATCTTAAAAGGCTTTACGCCCAAATCCTTCCGCAAAATTTTCCACGTAGTGCTGTAACAAAGGCCTTACTGCTGGGAACGGCGCCGAATCGACATTTCGCGGTCTTCTGTCACACTAGCTGATACGGCCGCAATATTTTCTTCACTACGCACAGTACGTAAACGTGTTGGTGGTTTAATGTCCAACAAAGTAAATTTGGTGCGAAATTTGGTCACAATCTTCCGAATAGACTGCTCAGAAGGTCGAGAATGCCGACCATAAAATGGAAGCAGCGCTCGATGAACATTTCGAACCGAGCACGAATTTTGAGAGTAAAATTCAATAATTTGCAAGCGCTGTTCATTTGTAAGATGATCCATGGTTAAATTGCATACCAAACTGAAGCTGTTTGACAGTGACACAAGGTACTAAACACACGTCAGCTGTCAAAACCATTGTTGCCAAAACCAAACCAGCTAAAATATCACCCGTTATTTTGACTGTTGTAGTTTTTGGTATGTCCTTTAATATTTCAAGGATTTCTAGCAGAGTGGTACCTCTCCTTTGTTCTAATCTAATCTTCCAATGCAAGTTTAAGTAGTGACAAACAGCGAAGAACTCTGACAGTAAGACAAAATTTATGAAAAAATAAGTTATTTTTAATGAAAAATTCTGATTTAAACTTCTATTATTGCAGCTATTTTGAACTACTTTAACGCTTACATTGTATTTTATCAACATCAAGCGTACACCAAGTAATTAAAACTTACAACTTCAAATTTTAATTTTTGTATGCACAGGCATAATAGGTAATAATAACTTCAACTATCAATCATTGCACAAACTCAAAAGTTCGATAAACAATATGAAATAAAAATAAATTTATGCATTCCGTGTTTGTATATCTTTTTCAACGGAGAGTGTTAACTTCTTTTGTTGCACTTCCGAAACGGAAATCTCCATTTTGGCTTGAAAGAGTTGAGTATACTGGTGAGAAAGATTTTTATCGTTATTATACTCTTCCTTCATCCACACACAAAAAAAATATAGACTGCCAAAGTCGTTATGATTTTATGATTTAAAGTTTCTTATTCTGTTGAACTTTTTAAAAGAAAGGGCTTTGAGAATAAGGTATGTTGGGATATAATGGGGCACAAAGCTGGAAAAAGTTAAAAGAATAATAAAGCCAAGGACATAAACCTTTTGAATTCTTCAAGCATGGTAGTGATGAGCTTGCTAGGCACAGAACCAAAACATTATTCAAGTATATGGGCGGGAGCAAACTGTTGCAAGGAAACTGACGCAAAGACTGTGCCATGAGCGCAATGTTCTTCATCTTCAAGAAAAACAATTAATAGGCGTTCTTCTTTTTTCGTTCCGAACAGAACCTGAACTGTCTTTCAGTCAAGATTGTTCTTAACGACTTCAACGCCAGATTTGGTAAAAAGGAGGTATAAAGGTCGATAAATTGGAAAATACAGTCTACATGCCAAAATGTCCAATACCGGACTCAGGATGTCACCAATGCGAGCACCTAATTCCCACTCCTCTCAATATACACAAAGGGACTTGGTGGTCATTTGATCAAATAACTGTCAACTAAATTGATCACGTCGCGATTGACGCCAGACATGCTTCCAGTATCTTAGATGCCCGAACGTTCCGGGGAGCAAACGTTGACTCAGACCACTACTTGGTACTGTCTCGTGACGCTACAACTGTATCTATGACGCTACAACGCCCAACAGATGCTGTGAGAAAGTTTGATGTCACGAAACTCAAATCGCAAGAAATCGCCAAAACTTTTGTTGAGCGCGTTTTTCTTAATTTCTTGGCCAGACAGCCACCAGGAGCAAGCATAGACGACCAGTGGAGACATTGTCAACAAGCCATTAGTAGTGCCGCCACTGATGTGCTGGGTTTCACAAGGCGACCACAACGAAACTCCTGGTTTGACGAAGAATGCCGGCTGCCGCATGCAGCTAAGAATAAGGCCTATTAGGCAAAGCTACAAACAAGAACCAGAACCGCTGAGAGAGCGGCCCGAGAGATCTACGGGCAAAACAGAAGTGAGGATCGCCGACTTCTCAGGAAGAAAAAGAGAGAGCACGAGAAGCGGGCTGTCGGGTCTATTAGGGATTGTACCGGCAGAGGGAATGTTCGAAAATTCTACCAAAGGGTAAGAAGATCTACCCAAGGCTACAAGGCTAAAACGGAAGCCTGCCGAAATAAGAGGGGGATATGGTAGTAGACGCACAGTCAGTGCTGAGGATCTGGAAGGAACATTTTTCTTGATTCCTGAACGGCGAAGATAGCCAAAATTCCGCTATTATTCCATTTAATTTGGACGACGGACGATCGCCAACAATTTCATCCACCTGACCTAGATGAAGTGCACTTAGCGATAGCCACGCTTAAGTCGTATAAGGCTGCTGGTACGGATGGCTTACCAGCATGCATCAACTCACCTGTAAAATCTGCTTGGATGAAAGCATGCCTGATGAATGAAACCTTGGCATAGTGTTCCCCATCCACAAAAAAGGAAACGCCTCCTAAACGTCGCATTCAAAACCATGTTATTCCTTTTAATTTTGTTTCAAAGCTGCTTGTAACATTGAATTTCTTCAGTAGAGCAGCTCAATTAACTTGCGCAGATGCCATCGACATCATCGTCTACTCCTACCGCGAGCTGTATAAGAGTTGTTTTAGTACAACGATAGAAGAATAGACCGAAAATATTGGTCTTGTAGTAAATTAGTATAACATAATTATGCATACCTTACCAATGAATGGTATCAATGGTAACATGCCCCGGTCTCCCCTACATTGTTTTATTGCTTGATAGTACTTAAGGAGAATGCAGTTGAATTGCAGATAAAGTTTTACTTTGAATATTTTTAGCGTAAGTAATATGCTGCAATCAATGTGGCGTAATCGAAATTTCTTTTGAGCGTTTTGTTTCATGATGGAGTAAATTATGAAACTTTAAAAAAATGTTAAACCTACTCAGAGTAATTCTAATTATGTATAGGAAACAAAGTTTTACAGACAGGTGAAGGGTAAGAGAAGAATTTAATAATTGTTGGTGAGATGTATAATGCGAAATTGGGGTGATGTATAAAAGCGAAATAGAATATGTGAAATATTGAAAAAAAACTGATAGAAACATCCGTTCAAGGACTTGAAGATAAATTGACAAAAATAGAATTCTAAACTTAATAGTAATTTTAAGAATCGATCGAAGAAGTACATAAACACAAATATAGAGTAAAGGGTGTATTTCACTGTAATCAAGCAATCCACCAGCACCTACGTAGATCCAATAATAACTAGAAAGAACCCGGTTAAAATATCAAAACATGACGTTATCAGTCGCGTCGCAACAAATCAAACGAATTTGGACAAAAGTATAACAGCGAATCAGACGGATACAGGCCAATAGTGTGATTGTCCAATTACAGCCTCTATAACAACATGAAAGAAGACACGTTTGGACCTTTCGCGGAATATGATCAAAACGTTCTTTGGTGTATTGATTTTTAGTGAACGGAACAGAAAGCATATAGATCTCGAAAATCCAATCCTAGATCGAGTGGAAACAGATATTGAAAAACGACTGTTTCACTGAAATTAATGAAGACTAACAAAATCGGTAAACGTCTTTTAGCCGATCGATATTGGGCCATATCCCTGAGCACCAGCTAATCTTCAATTCATTGAAGAAAAAGAACTCAGAAGTTCAAAAGATTGTAGTCATCTGAATTTTTTCAATGGTCGTAGAAGAGAAACTTCTGCATTTGAGCGACATCAGATATTGTGCTTTTGATGTAGCAAACAGTCCTCGGTTCACCGTCACCGTTTTAGTAAGTACAATTTATTTCTAACTGTTAAATTGTTAACCATTTTCGACCAAATTGTTCAAGTTTTGGCTGACTTACAAAGTTTAAACAAACATTTCAAACAACTGTTAATGCGTTTATTTTTTTAGTACTTATAGTAAGAAGATCCTGTCTCCTACAGAAATAACTTTTGTTTTCTATTCCCGTTTAAAATCCATATACTCCATCAAACATTTATAAATTTGATAACCGCACTCACAACGCTCCATGCTTATCGTAGTATTATGACATGCATCAAATGCTGACAGCATATCCTTCCTAAAGCCATTATCGCTGGCATACTTTTTACCCAATTCTGGCTGAAATGTGCAATTATCAACTAATGCATTCATACCCTCAAGACAACATGCAGCATAGCATTTTAAATTCGGCATCGATTCAGCTAGAGTTAGATTTTTAGTTAAAAATTCATATGCATCCTCAGCTGTAACGTTTTCAGTTTTCAAACATTCCATTTCTGGCTCGTCGGCATCAATGAAATTAGCCTGGGAAGACTATACGTATTTGGAAATTTATTAGAAATTTAATAATTGACAAATATTTACCATAAAAATAAGTAAAATTAGAACAACTGACATATTGCCTTGATATTTTGTTACTAACTTTACAGAAACGGAATAAGCTATGAGAGTTGCACTCAATTATAAGAGTCTAAAAAAAACAATTGTTTTGATACCATCAACGAATTGAAAAGTTTTGTATACCTTTGGATGTTTTAGATTTTGTACTCATTAAATTTCGATTCAGTGGAATATTAATTTTCGCCTAAAAACTAAGTTTTTAATGTTTCGTGATAAAAATAATAGTAATTGCAATAACAGAAACAAATAGATTGAAAATCTTTTATTTTTCTAACTTCGGACTTCGTTTATCATCACATCATTTATCATTAGAAAACCACCTCAATTTTATTTGACAAAAATGTAACTCATCCATCTTTTTTTTCAAATGACACATAATGCACTTCAGAGCGGGTCATTAATTTATACAAATTTATATTTTTGATGTCTCTTGATAGTACCTACTAGTATACAGCTCATAGGGGACAAATATGAACAAATATTATGAGGGTTTTAAATATTGAATGTAGTTATGAAGAAATTTAAATTTAAACTTCGAGTTTTATCAGATGTTTTGTGTGACTTCAGCTATTTATGCTTCATGTAAAATATCATAAACCAGTCTATTTGGCATCATGAAAGCAGGGTGTATTGTGGGAGAAACAGTTCTGATTTATAAAAATAAAATGCTGTACTTTTTTTTTATTTCTTTTCGGCAACACACGCCCACAATAATACGCAGGTAGACGACAGTGTTCCAACATTTGTCTAAGTTCAATAAAACTTTACTTAAACTTACCTACTATTATTACTTCGTTTTTCATTCACTACAAAGGAAAACATAACACACCCTCTTTTAAATTTTTACTAAAACTCTAAATACCACTTTCAAATAACAATTTCATTGAAAAACGTATTATTTAAATAAAGTGTAGTTTCAAAATTTTGCTGACCCCATCTTTCTCAACAGGTTCTAATTTGAATTTGAAGTTATACTTCTTTACTGGCGTTTATAAAAATATTCAATCAGTAATAAAACATAGACTTCAGCCCATTATTACTGTTTTTTCACACAAACAGTGGATTTTTTTTTTTTATTTTGTACACACCATAAATTTATTAAATTACAGAAGTCAGCCATTGTTATTGATAAATCTGCCTGAATATTTTTTTTGATTATAAGTAATATATAAAACTAAATACAACATAAGATAGGTAGTAAATATACTGTTAGAATCCGATAAAATGGGATTTTTTGAAATTCCGACGGGAACTTAGGGTAAATTGGGGTAAAAGCAAAAATAAAAAAAACTTTTTGTTCATCTCGAAAAATATAAGGGCAAGAATTATTAAATAAATTTTATAAAATACGTAAATTGAAAAGATGATGAGTTTTAAGTGAAAAATTATTTTTCAAAATCAAAAATTTTTTTGACTCGACTTTTTTTGATTTTTTAAACATTTTTTTTTTTTCAATGAATAACAGTAAAAACAAGATTTTTCAGTCAAAGTTTTTTGACCGTACAAAATTGAACAGTTTTTTGTAGTCTGTGAGCCGAGTTACAAGAAAAAAGAGTTTTTTCCCCCAACGTTTGTAACTTTACCTACTACAGTCTGTCAAAGCTATTCAAATCCAGAAATCTAACCATAACTTCAAAACTGCTGCTGTACAGGACCATGGTCCTGCCAGTACTCATATATGGATCCGAGACTTGAGTGCTAAGCAAAAGGCACTGTGACCTCTTAGCCGCGTTCGAGAGAAAAGTCTTACGGAGAATTGTGGGCCCCATATGTGAGGAAGGACGATACCGGAGACGGTACAATCATGAGTTGTACGCAATCTACCTTGAAGCAGACATAGTGACAAAAATTAAGCTCGGTAGACTCCGGTGGGCAGGGCACCTAGCTCGTATGAGCGAAGAGGAGCCTGCTCGGAAAGTCTTTTGTGGTACATTCTGTGGTAGACGGCAGCTTGGTAGACCATGCTTGCGCTGGAGAGATGGCGTAGACCAGGACGCCCGAAGCCTTAGGGTGCGCAACTGGATGGCGTCGGCTCGAGACCGGGATAGGTGGAGAGACTTGTTGCAAGAGGCCAGGACCGTACCCCGGCTGTCGAGCCGATGATGATGATGATGATGTTTGTAACCTTTTGTTTACTGTCGGATTTTTAAGATTGAGTTGTTTAAATTTTGCTGAAGTATCAGGCTACAACATAGTGTATTTTTACTTGCTTAGGGCAAGTAATGGTTTGGTTTCAAAAAGAAGGCCAAAGAAGTAGGTTTCGTCATGCCGTCCGTCGGTCTGTGCGTCTGTGCGTCTGTGCGTCCGTGCGTCCATCTGTATACACATTTTACTGCCTAAACGCGTGAACGGATTTTATTCAAATTTGGTAGAGATGCTTTTTATGTAATTTCGAAAGTTTGTGTTTTTTTTTTTGTTTTTGAATATCTCATCTGGAACGAGTACCTCCCATTCAACTTTTTTGAGTTATTCGAGCTTTATCGAGAAGAGAACTGCTCTAACGATTTTAATCAAACTTTTTAACACGATTTCTTCTATAACGATAAATTTTAGGAATTTTTTTTCAATAAATACACACATCAGATAACCAAAAGCTAAAATTTTCAAGCTAAGTTAATGCATATAAGTTAATACATAATAGCTTTGGACTTCATGAGCAAGTTCGTGCGATACAGTCGTGCATTTTATTTTATACAGTTACATATATGAAAATAATGAGAAAAACGTAAGGGAAGGCAAAATCAATATTTTGTTTTTTTTTCTTTTTTTAAATTGTATAAATTGTATCAAATATTTTTGAATTTCATAAAACAATGTATTAAAATATTGTTAGTGCAAGTATTTTTGAAATCAATAAACATTTTTCAATATATAAATGCATTTTTACAGATTTTAGAGAGATAAATTAAAAAAAAAACACACACACACACAAAAAAAAAACGATATTAAAATCTGTAACTTTAGTTTTAGTTGCGGGATTTCAATAAATTGAACAGATTCTGCTTAAAAATATTGTACGACTATTTTATTAAAAATTGCCACAGTGGTCGTTATAATATGTTTTTAATGAATGCGTTAAAATTAAAAAAATTATTGAAAATTTTTATAATTTTCAATATATTTTTAGTTCAATTTCAAGATGTGTCTGTTCTCTTAAACAATGCCAAACAAAGTTTATTGTTTAAATTTAAAACAAAGACTGTAAAGGATATATTACAGAAAAAAACATCGAATAAAATGCACTTTTTATGCTTCTTTGACCAATTTGTCTGCTTAAATAATTTTAATTTTCATATAAAATTACAACTAAAACATCAACAATTATTTTGATATACAATTTGTTTCAATAAGGCATTCTATTAACTCTACTACGTTATAAAGAGTGCAGTTTAAGGTATTTTTAAAGTAAGAAACAAAAAATCACTGAGATCAGTTGATTTTGTAAGAACCCATTTTCAACTCATTTTCATAAATTGCTACACTATTTTTCGTAGCCGAAAAAAAAACCATTAGCAGTAGCAGGTTGCTTGTAAGCAGCTTAAAACTTTAAGGAGATCCACGTTTTTCGACTAGGAAAAGTAATTTTGTACAATTTAGATGAATAGATACTCAAATTATTATTATATTTGTTTCTTAAACATTTTAATGCCCACAATCGATAATACCATAAACCTAACCAACCCTGAATCCTGTATCTTTCTTGGATTTATTATTCAAAATTGTAAAACTTTTTTAGTATCTACATCATAATTAAATCTGTTGATTAGAGCGATAGGAACGTTTTTCTTCATCTACAGCAATCAAGTAATCTGTTATACACTTATAAACATTGTATCCACAATGACAGCGCTCCATTCCCTTGGAACTATCTGTGCATACTTCCAAGGGCGCTAATAAATGATCCAAATTATTTATTATCGCATGCCGTTTGCCCTGATCCAATTGATAAGAACATCCGTTCAAAATATTCATTTCCTCTATAAGGCATGCGGCATAACATTTTAATTTTTCATTTGTTTGATTTTCGATTGGAGGTAATTTTGTATGATTTTCGAGTAGTTTTGAAAGTTCCTCTTGGGTTAGGTTTTCGCTTTGTTGACAAACTGATTCCATACTAGATTCACTTACCTGTATGGAAGAGAAAATATTTTTTAGAATAAATTAGTTAAAATAGTAAAAACGATTAGAAACTAAAATTACAACTTAAAATAAAACTTGATTTTCAATACTCATGCTCTAATCCCTGACTTATTTAGTTGAAAATGTGCAATTTTGAAAACCAAATCAATAAAAAATGTCAACTCAAAACTGGAACAGTAGCCTAGTTTCCCTGAGACTTCGAAATTCATTCAATGAAAATCGAACATACAACCCAACAACAAAAACTTACTGGGAATTCCTTTACATTTTCATCTCCACCAAAAGTGAGTTGGGATAAATGGTCTGGAACAGTTCGAAACAATGGAACATTTATACACAAAAGAAAACGTTCCACCAGATTGACTTTTGTGATTTTGTGATGCTTTCATTTAGTAAATTCTCATGAAAATACGGCTTCTATCTTCGTATAGGTAACGCAGTTTTCGGCTGATGTTTTCTTTATAATATTTTTTAACACATTTATTGTTTTAACAACTTTTAAAATTATCTTACCCGAATCCCCAAAGCAAGTAAAATAATGACGAGCCTCCTAATCATTGTATGCTTGTTGTATCAATAGTGCAGTTATATGCACCGATGTAATGTTAAAGAGAGTGATTTTCAATTGATTCTGAAACAAATAAACCAGCTAGCTTTTATACTGCAAATTTAATTGAAAAAAATAGTATTTTTTGTTAGAAAAAGTGATTGATGGACACATTTATTCAGCATGTTTTGTATTTATTTGTAAAATAAGAGCAGTCATAATTAATATTATGAAAACAAAAATAACTTTAATGTTCTATTAACTTTTTTGCTAAAAATGAATTTTAACGTTTGGCTAAAATGATGAATGCTTAAATAGACTTTTTTTTTGTTTTATTTAATAACAAATGCAATTTTCATATGGCCTCTTACAATGAAAGCATTCGTTTTTATTCATTTGATTGATTATATTTTATTTTTAATTGTTTAATTAATAGCTCCTTGCTTGTATTCATTTCGTGGAAATCTCTAACAGATGAGTACCTGTAAGAGATTTCTTTTTCATCGTTGCACGCACATGTCTCAGATCAAGTTGAATGAAATATACAAAAATAAAGCTGACGTTTACCAGTTTTTACTTGCGATACCGGTTTTAGAAAAACTCATTTTTCTCAAAAACGCTTGGTACGATTTTGATTAAGAAAATCATGGTCATTTTTTGGATAAGGTTTATCATTAAGTGAAAATCATTTTTTTTTTCAAAAACCGTTATTAATGGTACCCGCAATAGAACGGTTTTTTTTAAATTCTGATTTTCTCCTTCACAATTCCATCAATTTCGACCATTTTTTTTACATAAAAGCTTTTAATTTGTCGTAATAATGTTTACTAAAAAAATTTCGAAAATTATTTTTTTGGATTTAAATGAATTTGAATTTTTTATTTGAAAAATCGTTTTTTCGAAAACCACTCATTTTTTTTTTCAAAATTTATTTTTAAGATTTTGATAAAATAATATCTTAAAAATGGTGTACCAATTTTTTTGTATAACAGTCCTTGCAAATTTTTGTATAGAAAAAATAGTTTTAAAAAAAAACGGCGCCAACGATTTTCAATATTTTTTTTTTTTTTTCTAAAAATGTATTATTATAGAAGAAATCAAATTGCATACTTCGTTTTGAGGTTAAATTCATTTAAGAAGCTGTTGTAGTCATTTGAAAATCGAATTTTATGTTTATTTTTTAAGTTTTTGTCTAAACCTGAAAAAAAAAATTTGGTGATAATAACCTGTCACTTCAAAGCTCATTTTACATAAACTTAAATCAAATATGACCAAAATGAGAGTTACATTTGATTTTATAGACAAAATGCATTATTAATTTTACTCCACTAAAGTCACGAATTACCACACTGTGAGTCTGTCTGTTTTTATCTTGAGCTACATCCTAAAGTACCGAAGCTTTTTCCTTTAAACTTGGTAGTAACGAAATTAGAAATTGATTTTTTTTTAGGGCCAAAATTAATGGTACCTGGCATACAACCAATATGGAAAAAATTAATTTTCTCAAAAACGGGTCTAACTATTTTGAATAAATGTTTTGTGTGTAAAAGATCAGACAAGGTACCTACGTACTTTTGAAATAAGAAAAATGTTTTTTTTTTTGATTTAAAAAAACAAAATTTAATTTCAAGTTTTGAAAAAAAAATTTAATTTCAATTTTATAAAACAATTTACTACAATATTGTTAAATACAAGTGTTCTTGATAGGCAATAAACATTTAAAAAAAGTCGATTTCATTGCATATGAAAACTTTACTGCTGGAAAACTTTAAGTAGACAAGAAGAAGAGAAAATTGTAAATCGTGAAATAATCAGTTAATATTTTTTTTACAATTAGTTCCGAAATCTTTTTATTCAATTCAAGTTTTCAATTTCGAGAAAAACTAATATTTCTTGAAAAAAAAAAACAATATAAATTAACTCTGCAGATAATTAGATAAAAAAAAGTACAAAATTTAATGAAAAAAATTTAATAATTTTGAATTCTTTTTTGCTTAGGCTTTTTATTCAAATTTACGTAAATGCAATTAGAAAAAAGTAAAAAATAAAACACAAAAAAAATTGTTTAAGCCAAAACATTTCCTAAATGATTTTGATGTCCAAGCAGTCTATGCTTCCATATTTTTTCTATAAATATTAATGAAATAAAATTTTGCAAACCGTTAAGTTAAGACCAATTTTCATTTATAGATGTTAATTTTTTCAAATAATAAGGTTAAAACTAATAAAAATATGCACATTCGTATGCTAGTGGCACTCTTGTTCATTGACCCTCGAAAAACGAATCAACTTCCGATTAATTTACAATAATAAAATTCTAGTGTACACTTAAATATTTTTTAAAGTGCAGAAATTTTATTTTCTTACTTACAATTTGAAACTACAACTACTGTATTGTTTACATTATAAAAGAAAGAAATAAATTAAATAAAAACAACAACCGAATGTGTACAGGTATTAAACGATTTTCAAAACTACTGTCGATGTTGTTCAATCAGTAAAAAGTTCAACATTTCTCATTTAAATTTAATTCTGTTGATTTCTTTTGATCATTTCTTCAACGACATTATCAGTTATACATTTATAAACATTATAACCGCAATCGCAACGTTCATGTCCCTTGGAACTGTCCTTGCAGGCATCCAATGGCGACAGTAAAGTTCCCGCTATTTTTTCTTTTATAACATACTGTTTTCCTAATTCCAATTGATATGAACAACCATCCATGATATTCATATGCTCCATTATGCATGCTGCATAACATTTCAATTTTTCATTAGTTTGATTTTCGATTGGAGGTAGTTTTGTATTGTTTTCGAATATATTGGAAATTTCTTCAATGGTTATGGTTTCGATTTGGGTACAAATTGATTCAGGAGTTGCAGTTGCCTAGTAGAAAGAAAATATAAAACAAATGAAATATAAAATCCTTGATTTTCTTAAAGAAAAGTCAAAGGCTCAGTGCGGAGGAGAGCCTATTATGACTTTTCTATACTGTGAATAATAATTTCAAAAATAAGTCGAGTAAAAAATAAAATGATTTATTACTGAAAATTATGGCTTATTTACTCATAATGAAATAATCCCAAACGGTTTGATGAATTTACTTAAGTTAAATATTTAAACTGGTAGCAGATTTTCTTTAAATTTAATTTGAAAGATTTTGATATGAAAGGTCTGTTTGGGTGTTTCCACTATTTTTGAGTCCAAAATCTGTCAAGCCAGTAAAAGTTTACTGATGAAGAAATAAAAACGAAAGTGCAAGATATTTGTGATGGTGTGCTTTTGTACAAATTCTAAAGTTTCTGATAGCATTTTTATTCCCTTTTAAAAATTTTATAGATTTCTCACATTTCTTCATTATTATCTTACCTGAATCACCAAAGCAAATAAAATAACAGTAAGCCTCCGTATCATCGTGTGATTGGTTATCAGAAAAAAAGGTTGTTGAGGTGCACTTTAATTCCTACCTCCAAGTGTTTAAAGGAATAACTTTGAATTAATTCGAAATCAAAGCTTTTATAGGCTTAGAATTTTATTAACAAATTCAGTACA
This sequence comes from Meliscaeva auricollis, assembly GCA_948107695.1. Taxonomy (NCBI): domain Eukaryota; kingdom Metazoa; phylum Arthropoda; class Insecta; order Diptera; family Syrphidae; genus Meliscaeva; species Meliscaeva auricollis. The sequence continues at coordinate 25,058,297 of OX403619.1, read as the reverse complement.
ATTTGTCAATTTAAAATAAATTAAAACTTAATTAGAGTCAACTGTGCATTATTTTTATTCTTGAAAGAGTAATGGATGTAAAACTTTTTATTTATTCTAATTAATCTAGTAATTTAGTAATAAATAAACAAGTATAACAAAAAAACATATTTTGCAGTTTTTGTGTATAGAAGCTTAAAATAATCTAAAATTTTACACAAAATGCAATCCGGAAATAGTTATGGAAGTATGAAGGTAAATAAAAAACATCACTTCTAATTGTCTATTACTTTTACTATTCAGTAATGTGTGTTTGACTGTTTCACTGAAATCACGTTTTTTTCGTTTTTCAACTCACCTGTCAACTAATTATTTCGATTATATTCATTAGATTTATGTGACTTAGCTTTAAATAATTTTTAATTGTTGAACAAATAGTTTTTTATATGCAATTATTGTAAGGCTATAGAATTGAGGATCTGTAGACGTGAAAATTTAATTTGTTAGCACAATGATAGTAGCCGAGGAATGATAGGAACTTTAGGATGGAGAAGGTCAAAATAAATTAATCATAAACTTTTATGATAGTTTCGAAGCAAAAAGTCGTCCTCAAAAATTACCACATTAGATTTTTTTTGTTTTTAACTGCATAAAAAGGGGAAGTAAATTTGTAGCTAGCATATATGGTTTTTGAGTTATTGAATTTGACGCTAAAATAAGTCTCAAGTTAGAGGAAAAATGTAAGAAAATTATTGTTTATGGATATTGAAAATTTGAGATTTTTAAATGCGCAAATTTTCTGCGCAAAAAATAATTTTGTAGCTCTCATGGGTCATATTTTATTGCTATTTTCAATTTCCACGCTTTTTACCGCAGTATTTGAAACACATTTTCACGTTTTTTTCCACGCCCTAGCACACTTTTCTCTGTGACTATACTGGCTTCTAATAAATTGTGGTTCCAACAGCTAGCTAAATGGTGGGCAACTTAATCAACACTCAACGCAACGAAAACAACGCCATCTGCTGGGCAAGCATTCCAGGTTCTGTGTCTGTCATTTTTTTTTTTTTTTATTTTCTTGTTTCTTTGTTCAATGCAGGAGAAAACTTCACAGGACCATGATTTTCTGACGTTTTAATAGTTATTCCGCTATTTGGAAGGAAGAAGAATTTAATAAATCAGAGATTATTAAAATCGACCAGCAGTTTTTGAGTTATAAATGCTGTAACTAACTGATCAAAATATGTCGTTATTTTGGCTCCGAGAAAATATGGCCCCATTTTTCATAATTTACATTGCTAAAATTAATTGTCTTTGAGGACCCAGAGCTAGTAAAGTACCGCTTATTGAGGACCCAGCAATCATGTTTCAACGTGAAACCGAGGTGATGTTAAATCTTAAACAGAAAAGGTTTGTCAATCTGGTAAAAATAGAATAACAAAGTATACTTCAGTGCGGAATTTTAATAAATTAATTATATTAATTATGAATTCTGAAAAGTTTGTGGGATTTTTTTCAGCTATTCTGTTACTTACTAATGCTTTTCAAAGAAAAGATCGTGCTACAAACCATCAGGGAGTAACAGCAACCGGTGCAATGTTCTCTTCAGTCAGTTTAATTGTTTTATGGGATGAAAACAAACAATACGTAAATTTTGTGTCCTTGTTGCAGGGAAATTCTGCAGGACACAATGCCAGTATTTGTATGACAGTTTGGGGTAATGTTTCATTTTTTAAAATAAAATTAATTCTGAAAAAAGATAAATTGTGGTTTTATTTCATTTTTACCAAAAAAAGTCAAAACAAGTTGGGGCCTTATTCCCTGGGGCCTTTTTTCGAGGAGCCGTCATTTTCCGAAAAAACGCAAAACCGAACAAAAAAAAAAATGACCACCACCAGTATAAAAACCAGTGGTGCTTGAGTTATCAGTCATACCTATTGTGAAAAAAAACTTGTTTTTGAAGTTTGAACCAAGTTATTCTTCAACGTGAAAATAAACAAAACAAAAAAACTTTGAATTTAATGCGTGCGATTTTCTTTTTACGTTGCGTTTATTCCCTGCGTGTATGAATATGTCTTAACTACTTTTCGTTAAGGAAATGGGGTGCTGACCTTAGGAAAAGAATGACCCTAATTTCATCATCATCATCGGCTCGACAACCGGGGTCCGGTCCTGATCTCTTTCAACAAGTCTCTCCACCTATCCCGGTCTCGAGCCGACGCCATCCAGTTGCGCACCCCAAGGCTTCGGGCGTCCTGGTCTACGCCATCTCTCCAGCGCAAGCATGGTCTACCACGCTGCCGTCTACCATAGAATGTACCACAAAAGACTTTCCGAGCAGGTTCATCTTCGCTCATACGAGCTAGGTGCCCTGCCCACCGGAGTCTACCGAGCTTAATTTTTGTCACTTTGTCTGCTTCAAGGTAGATTGCGTACAATTCATGATTGTATCGTCTCCGGAATCGTCCTTCCTCACATATGGGGCCTACAATTCTCCGTAAGACTTTTCTCTCGAACGCGGTTAAGAGGCCACAGTGCCTTTTTCTAAGCACCCAAGACTCGGATCCATACATGAGTACTGGCAGGACCATGGTCCTGTACAGCAGCAGTTTTGAAGTTATGGTTAGATTCCTGGATTTGAATAGCTTTGACAGAGTGTAGTCTGTTTTTTTACCCTACTGGAATTTCTTACTTTTGAAAGCCCCGTATAGGTATAAAGCTAGTATCACACGATTTGTGTACTCACCAAAATTTGTGTAAAAAATTGTGTATTTTTGACATAAATATGCACAAAAAAATTTTAACAACAAACTGGATAATAGAAAATGACATTATAAACATGATTTGTATATCATTTGGTTATATCCGAATTATGGCTCAGATGATATTGTGTATTCTTATGGCAAACATACACAAATGTTTGTGTGTGATCTAAGCTTTAGTGTTAATTTTTAAATTGAATACTATTTTATATTAAAAAAAACATCTAATATCTATAATATTTTATTTAATATCACAAGACTTTGTTGTATGGTAATTAAAAATCCCATATATTAATATTTAAGGCTTGACAAACCTTAGCCTCGACGGGATATTCTAGGCAACCCTTGCACAATTATTTATTTAGACACTACCTTAAAAATAATAAATTGCTCTAATTCGGTTTATCGATGTTGGCACGACTACAATAGGTTTTCTTATGCCAGAATCTTCTGCTATGAAAGAAAGGTATATGGACAAAGTCATTCAAAAGGACCTAGGTGATGATTAAAACAAAAATGTTCTATTAGGTTCAGTATTTCCATACAGACTCTCAATATAGGTCAATGTTACTAATGGAAATTCTTTTGTCTTTATTTTTTTATATAAAACACGTTTATTTTAAAAACGTGCAGCACGTTTCTCTTTATTATTATGAAACGATCACATTTCTCATAAGCTCTGAATGGAATCTGAAATCCATTTTAATGAGCACCTCATTCAAAAGCGAATATCCTATTATATTATGAACCCAGAAGAACTCATTCCTTATGGTTAACTATGGCAACGAATTAAAAATAAAATTAAAAATAAATTCCTTCTCTTCGCATAGATCCTGCCTGACACATGTTTGCATTGCATTTTTGAAACACACTCAAAAGAGAAAATTAAAAAAAAAAAAAAAAATAATAAGAAAAACCTGATTATGCTTTTATACAAGCTTTGTTGTGATAATTTTTGTATGTTATATCTGCATTGTATTTTTTTTTTTTTTTTTGAATTTTAAATGTGTACATACGATTGTAACTGCCAACAATATGATATAACTATGATTTTGTTATGTATGATACAACAACTCTATTCAGATAAACAATTGCAGAGGAACTGAATTTTTAAATTGTATGGAATTGAGGCAGTCCACCATTCCGATACGATAATGAATTAATGAATTTACTATCCATATTTGAGTGTAAGTTACATGGATTAATTTTTATAGTGTAAGGAATGCTTGAGGAACTTTTCTCTACTAAAAAAAAAAGCAAATAATAACGTGTGTTGATATTTCTGTGACTTTTGTGCGTTGTGCGCTTATTTTATACGATTAACGACACAAGTTTGGCTAGCCAAAGATAATCATGCTCCATGGCACTAATAAATGGCATACCAACATTTTTTTTAACAAAGAATTTCAAAAAACTAACTTTTTGAAAAACGGCTCTAACGTTTTCCATTTTTTTTTTTTTCTAAAAATTTCAAAAACAAAGGGTATAGTACGGGTAAAATAGGTATTTCATAAAAAAAAAATTGTTACCCTCATGAAACTTGACAAAAACTTTACATTTGCAATAAGATTGAAGAATCAAAAGAGTCCATAAAAATATTTTGGGAAGGAACAAAAGGCACGAGTTCAATAACTTTGACACTGAAAAATTAATAAGTCTTCGTTTAAAGTATCTAAATGTAAGCATTTTTTTACTATGGGAGGTGTAGGTCTAACTCAACTTGTTTAGACAGGAGGGGCAATTTTCAAAAATATGACTTTAAATGAAAAGAAAATTATTTAATTACAACGGCAACACTTACAATCAAGAAATATACCATTTTTGAAAGCCAACAATCTGGATTTTATTTAAAATTGTAATTATTGTTATTTTCGTGAAGGCTTTTTGAAAAAAATAATTTTAAACTAAAAATTTGATAAAAAAAATATTTGAATAAGAAAATATACTATTTTTTTCAAGGTTGTGAAATGAAATATTCAATGTTTTTTTTCTGGAATAAACTGGCCACATAAACTCTTAGTCTAATTTCAAAAACCAAATGATTTTATGTTTCTCAGTTTTTGAGAAAATTAAAAAAATATAATAGTATTTTTTTTTCAGAAAATAAAAAAAATCTAATAAAAAAAAGTATTGTCTGAAAATTGCAATCTCTTTAGATTCTTGGTTCCTAGGCCAAATGTAACATTTTTACCAGTTTTCAATTGGGTACCAATTTTGTAAGAGATGTTAAGCATTTACTGCGTATATTTCTCCCACCTCAAAAAAACACCCTTTAATTTAAAACACTCATTTGATTCTTAGTTACCATGACAAAGGAAATGTCTATACTGATTTTTATGAACGTACCAATAATATAAATTATTGGTTACTTGGGACTAAACACAGATTTGCATTACTCTTCAAAAAAACACCCTTTTACCAAAAATATTTTTCTGGTCTATCTAGATTCCTTGTTCTTGTTTTAAATGAAACGCTTTTACCGAATTTCACTAATGTATCATCTTTTTTTCATGGGTTTTGATTCCATTTCACCTCTTTAGGCAAAAATAAAGACACCTTTGCTTAAAATAGAATAGAACTTTAGTAGAAAGAGTAGGCTTATTGACTTAGTTTTGACGTCATTAGATTCGGCATCAAAAAATACCTTAAAATCATGTATCATATGTTTATATTGCAACACCAATTTTTTAAATTTATTTTTTTAGTCATCACCTCCTCCCTCGTTACCACCAAAAAATACCCTTCCACCCAAGATATTTTTATGGACTCTTTTGAGTCTTCAATCTTATTGCAAATGTAAAGTTTTTGTCAAGTATTGAATTTCATGGTTTTTTTTTTTAAATTTGTCATCAAATTAGGTATAAAAAAAAACTTTATAAGAAGCTTTAGCGACCCACTCGCGTATTTTATTTTTTAAGTTATCTAATACTACAAATTGTGCTGGCAAAAAGTAACATTTTAGGTGCAAAAATTTAATGCTATGGCCTACTGTTAAAATAACAATGCAATTTTTAAAACAATATTTTTGATATACCAACAAAATTCCGTCCCTTAATTTGACGGAAACTTTGTGGCAGAATTAAAGAAATAATCTCAGTAATTGAAGCTAATTGAAGCTAATTAAATGCTTATTTGTTGTTTAAACCATAAATTCGCATGGTTTTTGAATTATTGAATTTTACGCTAAAATAAATCTGAAGTTAGCGGACAAAATCTTAAATAATAAAAAAAAAAAAAAATAATTTTGGTTGGCATCCAATTTGTTAAATGCTTTTAATTAGCATACAGCTTCGTTTTTGTAGCTTCAATAGTTTTTTAAGTTATTAAAAATTCAGCTAAAATAAGACTAAAGTTAGCGGACGAAAGTAAGAAAATTATTATTTTTTTGATGTCCAAAATTGTACTGAGATTTAAATTTCTTGATTCCGCCACAAAGTGTCCACCAAAATAAGGGACGTACGAAAGAGACCTATATTGTTAGATAAGTCACTAAATGTGGAATATTTTTTGCTGGAATGTCAAGAAAAAATCAATCGAAGTTAAAATTTAGTGCCAAATGTTAATATTATAAGAGTAGAGAAGGTAATCGTATTAAATTTAGAGTATTTGAGTTCAGTTAAAAGTACACTTTAGATGTCTAATTTTTTTCAAAATTAAAAAAAAAATTTTAATTATGTGATCTCCTTGTCTATCCTTCAGATAATAACCTCAAATATCCTTGTGACTCATTTAATTAAAAAAAGATTTCTGTCATAATGAATCTCTTTGGATACCATCATCACAATCTACCACAAAACAACAAATACAAAAAAAAAAAAAGAAACGTGTATAAGCTATGCCTCTCAACTGTGCTGCCATTACGACTATTGGGATAATCTGAAGCCTAGACAAGCGAAAAATAAAAAGAATTCCTTTCACTTGTCCTTCGTCCAGTTAAAAAATGAAAAAAAAAATTCTTTTGCTCGTCCTGCCAATTATACTTAACACTCATTAAACATTACTTTTAATGAAATAACATGCGAGACACTGCTGTTGGGATTCGCCATTCTTCCTTGTTGTAAAAATATAGTGTTCGGGTAGGAATACAAATAAATAATAAAAATAAACATCAAAAAAAAAAATAGCATTTGCAGAGATAAAAAATAAAATTGTAAAATGTCCACATTGGCAGTTGCTGACATTATTTCGAGATACTCATTATTGTCATAGTTGCGCTCTTTATTTTTATTTTTTTTTTTTTTTTTAAATATTCTTCCATTCAGAGGGAAATTTTGGAGACACTTCAATATAATTATTCAGTGCGTAAAGCACGTACAAAGGAATTTATATCACACGGCTGTGAACACACAATAATGGTGTTGCTCCGCATGAAGATAGTAATTAAAATTAAATTCATTTCACGTTAAAAGTACAATAAAGGACACAACAACACAACACATTAAAAAAAAAAAAAAAAAAAAAACATTTTTTATTAATTTGTTAATTGTGTAAATTATTGTGCGTGGCTGGATGTTCGTGATTCATGCTTAAGCAAGTCCGAACAGCAAGAATTGTTTCCTGATATTATGCAGTTGTGTTTCCGATATATAGGTGGCTTAAGGAGAAGTAAAGTATTTGTAAAAAAAATAAATATCAGTATTCAAAATTTTGATTTGAAAGTTATTTTTTTCACAAACTTATTCCTTTTTGTTATTAGAAAATGAAATTAATGGATTTCTGAGCTAACAAAAAGGTATTGTAAGTATTGCTGGTGTTTTTTTGATATATTTTTGTATCTCAAGTATGTATTTCTTTAGAAAACTGCCCCTCCCTCAAAAACTGGGGAAAATGGTTACGATTTCATCTTATTTGAACTTAATTTTAGTAGAAGTCCCTACAAAAAAAACTATTTATTCAAATTTTATTTGAAATTAAACACCAATATTTTGCAACTGCAATGCATATTATAATAATTTTTGTAGGCATTTTTTCCATTTTTGAACCCTTGGTATCGTAGTCACAAAAAATATGCGCGGAATACTGTGGAAAAAAGCGTAGAATACTGGTAAAACATTGAGGAACTCGCGGAAGATGGCATGGGAAGTTAATGAAAAAAGAATTAATTAACCCCCGGAAAAAGCATATCATATCGGAAATCGCGTTAAAAGTGTGCAAAATAAGAACGAAGAACCATAAAAAAGCACGAAAAAAACGGAAGAAAAGTGTGGAACATTCCAGAAAAGTAAAAAAATTATGTGCTGATAAAAAGCTTGGGAAACAGCATAGGAAGTTATGAAATAAGCATCAAAGTATGGAAAGAGCACAAAAACGTGGAAAGTACCGGAATTGAATTGAAAAATATACGAAATACCCCAGAATATCGCGGTAAAATGCGCGTAATACTGCCGAAAGACCGTGGAATACCATGAAAAATAGCATTAGAAGTCATGAAAAGAAAAACTTTCAAACACCGGGCTTTTTTCACGACTTCCGTGTTGTTCCATGATTTGCACTTGAACAACTATATGTGAATGCTCACGCGTCAGAAAAACTTCAAACTTATTTGCAAATGCTGCCTATGTGTTTGAGACACTAAATGTAAATACAAAATAAAAATCATAGTGTAGGGCAGGACAACGTCTGCAGGGTCACCTAGTCCGTAATAAACAAAAACTCTTCTATCCGTAATATGAGAACAGAGGCCAAAAAAGTGTTTGTTTTTTCACTTCTAACAACTAAATGAATTAAGTACATCTGCTGTATTGCCTTAAATATAATGGCACTTTCTTTGTAAAGTGAAAATGAATGATCACGTAAAGTTTTAACCAAGGGGTTAGGTGATTTTATGAAAAATAATAAAAACCTGACAGGGAGATGTTTGAAAGTGGCAATAATTGATTAGGCTTCTTTACTCTTCCATTAACTGAAAAATATCATTTGAAATTATCGATCATGCAACCCTTCTTTACCATAATAATAATATTGGTGCAGAATGCAAATTGTAAAGTTTGATTGTTCACTATGGCGTATGCGTACTAATTTTCATGAAAAATTACAATTCTTTATAAGAATATTTCTGAACGGTATGCGAAAAAGTTGAAGATCACCAAAAAATTCTTATTATAAAAACCATTTCTTTTTGAAGAGTTAATAACTGTAATCTGCCATAAAACCGTTTTTTCAAATTCTGATTTTCTCCTTTATGGCTCACTCGATTTCAACGATTTTTTTTTTTGTGTTTGACAGCTCTTAAGTTGCCGTTTAATATATCTTTTTTAACGTCTTTAAGTCCATACAAAAATTTGCGTTTCGTCTGGGTGGGGCTTACTTGGACTAAACACAAATTTTGTATGGCCTATAAAGGCTGTTAAAAAAGCTGTATAGTTTAGCAATAACATTTTTAATCGAGTAAATGAAGTTCAAAATATAGCATAGTCTCGGAAACCGCTCCGATTTGGATGTTTTTTATTTAAAATGTTGGTATTCAAAAATACTTTAACAGTTACCGGTTTAAACGGTTCAAACCGTTTTTTTTTTTTGTTTTAATTAACAATAAGATTTTTGTGAATATACATTTTTGGTATCAGAAAATTTTGTTAAAATTTTATAAAAAAAAGAAAACTATGCCAAAATTTAAAACGTCGGTTTAAAGAAAATAACTAATAAAACGGGGGTTTATTTTCACCAGTACAAAGGGGAGGGGGAATTATCTCAAAATTTGACTTAAGGCAGAAAAAAAATATCTAAATACAAAAGACAAAATTATATGTTTTCAATAACTAGAAAAACCTTCTTTTATAAACATTTTAAATAAATTCAATCCACTAAAAAGTTTAAGAAAAAATGATTTTCAAACTCAGAATTTTTGTACAAAAAAATTACAATCAAAATTTTTAACTGTTTTTTGTTTAAAATTTTACGCTGTAAAATATAATATTTTCCTTTACAAATCAATAATCTTATTTCGTAACAATCAAATGTGGAAAATTGAAATGTCTTATGTATTTAATTTTCCTAAAAAAAAATAAAAATAGTATTTAGTTTTGTTTTTTTTTTTTCAAATTTCTCCAAAACTAGAAGACATATCAACACTTACTTCTTTGTATTCAACTAAAATGAAATAAAATCATTAAGTTTTGTTTGCAAAATGAACTTTTTTTTTATAATTATTTGTTCTATAAAATTAATGTTTGAATCACAGTTTTCTAAAAACCAAAAAACATACACCATTTACTTTTCTTGAGTTAGTTGTTTTCAAATAAGGCAACTGAATTTTGGATAAAAAATTATATTATTTTTAAAAAAAATTGAGTTGAAAATCACGTTTTCTTAAACTATTTATTGGACTAACTTTATTAAAAATGTTAATAAAAGAAGGTTTTCCTGGCTACTAAAAAAACATATAGTTTGATCTTGAATTTACCTCGATTGCATTGCCCTAGTTTTACTAGTTGTTTTTTTTAAACAGACTTGGAAAATTATTGGCATAGTTTATTTTAGAAAATTTTAACAAAATTTAATGTAAATAATTAATGTTATTGTTAAGTTTTAAAAAAAATCCGATAAAAAAAGCAATTTTTAATCGGTAACAGTTAAAGGTTTTTTGAATACCAACAGTTTTTAAAGAAAAAAAAATCATAAAAATCGGAGCAGTTTTTTTTTGGATTTTTGAAAAATTGACTCGGTTTAATTTTCACTTGTAAACTTTGTTCATTACTCAGTTTTCAAAGAAGTTTCAGTTCATAAATTACAAAAAAAATAGAAAAATCAAACCAACAAATTTTTAAGCCAAGGAACCACTTTGTATTTCTTACTCGTTATTTGTTGTCCAATATTCAAATTTTAAAATAATCTGATGTATACGACCTAATGGTAGTCATAATTTTAACTTAACAGTTGTTCACTGAACCCCATGTAGGTAAACTGTGATGGACAGCAAATCGGTTTATAGCTGTTTTTTTTTTTTTATAAATGTTTTTGTGATGTGTGCAAATTATTGGTTGAACATTATTATTTAATTTTAATAAATTGAATAAAAATTAAATTTTGTTGAATTAACAATTAAAAAGCACATATCGAAGTGGCACATACATTCAAATATGCATTGTTGTATTGTCTACTACCTTACCTTACCAACATATCGCTGCTTTGTGAATTATTTTGAATGCATGCAGTCACAGACCACAATCAGCATCCTTTGTTGATTTTTAATATTTTATGAAATAATCGTTTTAATTTTTAACGCAACTGTCATTCATTACTTTTGTTTTTTTTTTTTTTTTTATTTCATAATCCTTTTTTTGTTCCTTTATTTTTGTTAAATTTCTTTATTCAATTGTCAATGGCGATGAACAAGCCATTAAAGTGTGAGAGTGTGAGAGGGAACTTATTAAATTCATAAAACAAAGCTTTAATTGACAATTAATTGGATCAGAGGACAAATTAATGCGTCAAAGGTGTAGGCAATATCATTATTACAAACAATGTTTTTTGTGAGAATGAACGAAGTTAAATGAGTGAAATGTTTTGCAATTGACAAACATGATGAATGGATTTTATAAAAAGTAAAACATATACGCATGTATAGTATATTCAGTATTCAACTCTGAATATCAAAGGATATAGGAATTTTCTTTATGCTGTAAAATAATCTCATATAATTGCTGGAATTATTTATTATATTGTGTTTTTATTATACAATACAAAATATTTTTGGAGATTTTAACATCAAATGGTGAGCCTTTTTGTTATGAAATAAATTCATTTACATCAGCCTAACAACAAATTGTTTTTAACAAGAATACAAATTTATTGTAGCAGGTACCTACCCTTGGAGAAATAGGGAGTTCAATGGACTAGCACGCTGAAATTCAAATCCGAGCTTATACATCCTTTTTATTTTTGAAGTTATACTTCTTTACCGGCGTTTACAAAAATATTTAACCAGTAATAAGACAAAACACATAGACATTTTCAATCCATTATTTCCGGTTTTTTTTTACAAAGACACTATAAATTGGAAAAGCGAGTAACTACACATTTACATTTATTGTTTTTTTTTTTTTGTTTTTTTATTTATTTTATTTTATTTATTTTTTTTTTATTTAAATAAAATATTTTTTGATTCAAATACACAATACTTTTCAAAATTTAAGGAAGAACCTGTTAACAAGTGTCGAAAGAAATTGGTTGAGCCCGCAAGGATATAAAGGGTGATTTTTTAAGAGGTTTAGAACTTTAAAAAAAAAAAAAACACAAAAAATTAAAAAAAATGAATGAAATATTTATTTGAATCGATAGTTTGAACCTTGCAATTTAATGTTTAAAGATAATTTCATGCAAATGTTGAACGCGGCTGCGTCTCAGGTAGCCCATCCGCTGAGTCCAATTTTGGCATACTCTTTCACACATTTCGGCCGGTATCTCACGAATGAATGCATGGATGTTGGCTTCCAGTGCGTCAATCGAAGCGGGCTTGTCCCTATAGACATTAGCCTTGACATACTCCCACAAAAAAATAATCTAATGGTGTCAAATCACACGATCTAGGCGGCCAATTGACCGGCCCGAAACGTGAAATTAACTGTTCACCAAACTCGCCTCGCAATTGCGCCATTGTTTCGCGTGCTGTGTGGCATGTGGCACCGTCTTGTTGAAACCACATATCATGCAAGTCAAGAACTTCCATTTGGGGCAAAAAAAAATTGTTATCATCGCTCGGTAGCGTTCACCATTGACAGTAACGCTGCGATTCGCATCATCTTTGAAGAAATATGGCCCAATAATGCCGCCGGCCCATGCATTGGTAGCTGTTGCAATGCTTCTGGCTGATCTTCACTCCAAATGCTGCAACTTTGCTTATTTACGTACCCATTCAACCAAAAATGAGCCTCATCGCTGAACACAATTTTTCCATAAAAAATCGGATCCTCGGCCAGCTTTCCAAGAGCCCATTCACTAAAAATTCGGCGTTGTGGTAGGTCGGCTGGCTTTAGTTCTTGCACCAGCTGTATCTTAAAAGGCTTTACGCCCAAATCCTTCCGCAAAATTTTCCACGTAGTGCTGTAACAAAGGCCTAACTGCTGGGAACGGCGCCGAATCGACATTTCGCGGTCTTCTGTCACACTAGCTGATACGGCCGCAATATTGTCTTCACTACGCACAGTACGTAAACGTGTTGGTGGTTTAATGTCCAATAAAGTAAATTTGGTGCGAAATTTGGTCACAATCTTCCGAATAGACTGCTCAGAAGGTCGAGAATGCCGACCATAAAATGGAAGCAGCACGCGATGAACATTTCGAACCGAGCACGAATTTTGATAGTAAAATTCAATAATTTGCAAGCGCTGTTCATTTGTAAGACGATCCATGGTTAAATTGCAAACCAAACTGAAGCTGTTTGACAGTGACACAAGGTACTAAGCACACGTCAGCTGTCAAAACCAGTGTTGCCAAAACCAAACCAGCTAAAAAATCACCCGTTATAAGGAAACACAGACGAACAGACGAACAAACGAACAGATGCACAGACCGACGGAAAGCATGACGAAATCATTTTTGTCGACTACTCCATCATCGTAATATATTGTCTTTGATTAAAACCTCGATTTTTTTTCTGGCATGAAACCAATACCAGCCCTATAGAGCAAGTTAAAAATAAATACACCAAAAGATAGGTGGTATAATGTTAGACTCTCATAAAATAGGATTTTCTTAAATTCCACTGGGAAGTTAGGGTAAAATAGGGTAAAAGACAAAAAAAAACTTTTTGTATATCTCGAAAAGTACAAAGGTAAGATATTTGATATAATTTTTATTAAATAGATAAAATGAAGTGATTATGAGTTTTGGTTAAAAAAAAAATCTAAAAAATCAACTTTTCAAGTTAAAAATTATTTTCCAAAATCAAATATTTGTTTAGACCTTTGAAAATGATGTTGATGTTTTATTGGAAACTAATTATGCACATTGATAGACGGTTTATATTCAAAATGCTCCATAACGGATTTTTTGAGCTTTAAAACAAATACTTTTTTGAAAGTTTATGTGAATGGTAGAATTATGTGTTGACTATACATTTTTTGTCCAAAATTTTAACCGTTTTCAACGATATTTTATTTTTATCTTTTTTGTTTTTACATTTTTAAACTTGAAATATTCACAGCCATCAGATATTGGGTAAATACAAAATTTCACAATTTTCTGTAGTCTGTGATTCGACATAACGGTAAAAAGAGTTTTTTTTTACGCGGCGCATAATTACTATTTAGATTAGCCTATTAAAACTATGATTTAACTTTATTGATCATCACGACCAATTTACCTTTTACAATTTGTTTTTTAATTAATTTCACAAAAGAAGACATTATGCCATTTTGAAAAAATTTACCTTCTAGAGCTTCTCACTACATTTTTAAAATAATTTTACATATCCGAAAAAAACTATACAAAAATAAATAATGACAGGAAGTATAACTTCTTGCGCGCGTACATGAGAACACAGAACTTTATAAAGAATCCATCTGAATCTAATCTAAAAAATCCATGCATAATTTTGAGCAATCGCTGCCGGCGCTTAGGACGCTCGTAATACGCAATTTACGTAAGATGCACTCAAAGCGCTTGTTATACGCACGTAAGATGCGCGTAAGACGCTCTAATACGCAGTCTAAAAGACAATTTTTTTCTCATTTACATAAGAGATTGTCTTTCTCTTTGATAGAAATATTTAGGTACTTTGACTGATCTCGCCTTATTTATTCAATTTCCAGTGTGGATAATTCCATAGCAATCTCTGCAAATCAAATATTGATGTGAGAAAATCCATTTTCTTCCTAGTTTTTCTTTTTTATTTTTTCAAAAGATATTTGTTTAATTTCCGGACACCACCGTAAAAGACATATCCCATAGACAAGAAGTACCTTTGCACTACCACTTAAGTGTCTGGAGTACCAAAACACTTATCAGTATCTGTCAAATACCAATGTTCCCATCCTCACACAAGGACCATCGTCGTCATTCTCATCTAAAACTGCGCAATGAAGAGTGCAATTTTGTTCTGGTAACATCCCACTTTTATACTTTCAAATCTGTCACCAACAGCAGCAGCATCAGAAGCAATAATACCATTCCACAAGGAAATTATCCTAGCATCACGCTCGCTTTTCATTTTACTGCTACCCAAAAAGTTTTACCTCTTATATGAGTGCTCTGCACAAATGGAAGCCCAAGTGGCGATCAACACTGCATTGGTATTTGAAAAGTAAATAAATATTATTGAGTGTATTGTTCTTCTAGTTGAAGAGGCCAACAAAAAAAGCAAATCCTTTTAGAAAAAGTCCTAGAATTGAGCAAGGACACATGTTTTTGCAATGACAAATGGGAATTTTGCTTTTCTGTTGATTCTATGTATGACAAAAGAGATCCAACAGATTGTCTAAAGGAGGGGGGGGGGGGGAAGGGGAACTATCATCATCACAAACAAAAACAAAATCAAAAGAAAAAAAAAAGAAAACAGAAATCCAGGATCTAATGCTAGACATGCATTCAAATGTTGAGGAGACAAAAAAAAACAAAAGAGACAACAAACCGAACCGAACATTTGCATCCTTTATTCACTTCTGATGCTGGCGAGACCTCAGCAGACCATCAGGCTCCCTGCGTCCGTCCGTGTCTCCTCTAGCATAAATTGGTTGTTGGTGATTTAGCGAGCCCAGTGCATACCACACACACATGAGATGGGGAATGGCAACGACACATAAACGGGAGAACGTGTGTTTCGGTTTCAGGAGAAAATAAAACAATTGAAACGGATTTTCAAGATGAGAGTGAATAAACACACCGGCTAAGCAAATATTGAGGAAAAATAAATTAAAAGCAAATAAGAGTTGCTTCAATCTTTCCCTGGCTGGCGTATCACCCCCCCCCCCCCCCTCAGGTGAGCATTTTTTGGACTATACCAGAATACACTGGACCGTAAGGAATCATCAACTGAACTACTGGTCGTGGGCCAACCATGAATCGCTCGATGATGCTGGTGGCTGTGGTTTTTTCGTCCTTTCTTTGCACTTTCTGTGATGAATGACGATGCCAGTGGCTCTTACTTTCGTGGTTGCTGTTTTATTGGGCCAGGATTCCATCAAAGGTATCAGTCAGCAGCGCATAGTACCTTACGGCTCATCCAAATCAAAATCCTCTTTATTAATGTTTAATTAAAACATCAAGTAAACGATTCCATATGAGTGTGAAGGCACATGACTCCTGTCCATTTATACATGTATCCTTCAAGTTAAAAAAAAAAAAAAGTTTATCCTGCATTTATAAGGCAACTGAGGTAACAGTTCTACCACTTTGTTTACCAACAACTTTTTAAGTGAATCCAAGAATATAGAATCGTCATCATGCGAGATGATGTGTGTCTTCTTCTGTTTACTGTCAGATGACGAATTTGTTATTTACATCAGCGCTTTGCTTTAATTGAGTTTTAAATTAATTTTCTTAAGGACACGTGTCATTGGTGAGAGATTGCTTGCGGTTGTAGTGTTTTAAGATTTTAAAAGTAAAATTGAGGATATTTGTATTTTTTTTTTGTGTATTTTTTTTTTGTATTTTCAGTGTGAAGAGAATAAACTCTTGATTATTTGGTGAATTTCCTTGAAATGAAATTGTACCTGTGTAGTGGCGAGTAAGTAAAACTCAAAATATGACATTATTTTGGAACGGGGCAAAACCGCTTCAATTTAGATGATTTTGTTTTACTAATGTTGGTATTCAAAAATACTTTAATTGATGTTTTTTTAAGCTCAACAATATTTTTTTTTTGTTCAAGCATTTTGTTATCAAACATTTTTGGTAATTTAAGGAAAAAAATTAGTAAAGATTTTTGTAAATTTCGGCCGTTGAGATAGAAGGGGTAATTTTCTAAGAAGTTGACTAAAAGCTGAAAATTTATTTTTAAAATAGAGCACATTTAAATTAAGATTGTTTTCTTGATAGCCAGAACAACTTTCATTTATTAACATTTCAAATCAAGTATATCTCATAAATAGTTTAAGAAAAAATGATTTTTAAGCTCAGAATTTTGAAAAAAAAATACCAATGACAACTTTTAGATGATTTTTTTTTTTCAAAATTTTACGTTATAAAATATACTTTAAACTTGCATTTGTAAAAAAAAAAAAAAAGTTGACATAACAATCAAACATGACATTACGATGATAGACAATGAAAAAAAAAGTGGGTCCGACAGTTTTGTCTGTCTGTCTGTATGTATCAGAAGCCACAACCTTATCGGATGGGTCGATTTACTTAAAACTTGGTATGTGGCGTTTTTTGGAGACTATCCCCAGACATTTTTTGAAATATTTATTTTTGGACCAAAAACAAGTGTACCTGTCATATACCGGTTATAGAAAAACTTATTTTCCTCAAAAATGGTTCCTGCGGTTTTGATTAAAAAAATCATGGTGATTTTTTTGGATAAGGTCTATCTTTAAATGAAAACCATTTTTCAAAAACCGTTATTAACGGTACCTGCCATAAAACGGTTTTTTTTTTAATTCTGATTTTCTCCTTCATGACTCAATCAATTTCAACCATGTTGCTGTAATAATTTTTAGTAAAACAAAATTCGAAAATTATGTTTTTGGATTTTTAAAAAAAGTTTGAAATTTTTTTTTGAAAAATCATTTTTTCGAAAACTACTCAATATTTTTTTCAAAATTTAGTTTTTAAATGTTAATAAATAATATCTTAAAACGGCGTACCAGTTTTTTTTATAAAAGTCCTTGCAAAATTTTATATAGAAAAAATTCTTTTTTTTACAAAACGGATCTAAGGATTTTAAAAATTTGTTTTTTAAAAATGTAGATATCATTATAGAAGAAATCAAATTGTATACTTCGTTTTGAGGTAAAGTTCATTTAAAAAGCTGTTTTACTCATTTGAAAATCGAACTTTTATTTCTAAAACTGCATTTACAAATTTTTAATTAAAAAGGCTTAACATATATTGCAACTTTATCTATAAGAGCAAGTTCGTGCGATCCAGTCGTGCCATTTATATCTTCCAAAATGCAACCAAACGAAAAAAAATAAAATATCTTGTATATATGGGACAAGTTTAGGATTCGTAAAAAACATCGAACTCGAGATTTTTACCCGGAGAGGAAATTGAACTTTTTTTTAAGGTCCAAAATTAACGATACCTGCCATATAATATGAATATTGTAAAAAAAAATTGTGTTTACTTTTGTTAGTAAGGCCGTACTTTTGAAATGAACCGTGTTTTTTTTTTGATTTTTCAGTTTCTCTTAAGCGGCACAATAGGTCTCAAAGAATAGGTCTCTTTTGAGCACAAAACTCAATTAAAAAAAAAAACTCCTTGTTGTCCGCAATTTTGAGAAAAAACGTTTTCTTGATTTTTTTTTTGGTCGTCATTGGTGGAACTATTATTATTAATATTTTTGTTTATTTTTGTTGAAAAAAATATTCTCTAATGATTTTGTCTTAACAAAAATTTTGAAACACCCTTTTAGCACAAAGTTATCGTCGAAAAACTGAATTTTTTTTTTCTACTCAAGTAGTTTGTGATGTTATGTCAAAAATATGTTTTGAGATTTCGGTACTTTGTTAGAGATGATTTTTTAACTATTTAGGCCTTGGACCAACTTATCCCAAACACTGGTCTAACTTACAAAGCTAGTCGGGCAAGTTGGAACACCTGGACTTTCTGCATTCGTACAAAATAATTCTTCAGCTATAAGATATACATTTATTTATTTTTTTTTTAATTTGCATTGAAAAGCCGAAATGTAATCCTTTCTAGTGAGCTTGGTTTTATTGCTATATTATGAATATATTGGAAATTATGAAGCGTCAAGCGAAAAGTGTCCCAACTAACCCCGCCCTACCCTACATTTAATCTAAATATACAAAAATATAGAAAATTTAATGTTCTATACATAATTGACAGTATTTTAAATTCGGATGCCAATAAGATGGAAATAAACTTAAATTTTTAACATTTTTACCCCCAGAAACTTGGCAAATTTTCAAAAATAACTTTTTATTGGAAAGAGCTATCAAAAAAGTTGTCAACACAAAAAAGTTAGTTAGAGAATTTTCCTATAAAATTAAATATAAGTTACTAGTCTAGGACCAATACTGATCAAGAAAATCAAATAAACGATTTTTAAAGCCTTTTTTAAATTTAAAATGGCTGACGATGTGGTTTTCGAATCTCGAAGAGATAGTTTTTTTTTTTTTAAATAAAAAAATAAAATTCTCCTTAGCAATCTTTGTAGATATGTTGTTCTAAATTTATTGGACTCTTCGGAGTGCGTTAGATATTGTCAAAAAAAAAAAAAAAAAAAAAATACCCCGAAGCTAAATTTTTCCATTGTATGAAATTGGAGAATCATTTCAGTCAAAGCGATAGAATTAAAGTGTTTATTTTAAGTTAAGGTCATATAATGACTCAGTACAGGAAAAAAATACACAAATAACAATAAAATTGATGAATAATTCCAAGTGAAGATTGTAAATTACAACTAAGTATATTTATTTTGGTCTATGAAATTCTAACAATAAAGTCCATAAGTCAAAAGTTATTCAAGATTAAAAAAATCAATCGCATAGGTATTGCTTTTAAGCTGGTGGGTATCATCAAAAATTATTAAATAACTTTTTGATAATAATTTACTAAGTAAAAAATTTGGGAGCTTTTCTCCCTCCACCTGATTGCTTTGGAGATGCAGTATTAAAAAGCGTACCAAATCAGAAGAATGCATTATTTTGCGAACAAGAATGTTTCGATTGACATCATAACCTCAAAACCAAACTTCTCTATGATATTTACCGAATTTCTTGAATAAAAACAGTTTTTTTTTTGAAAGAAACAGAAAAAAATACCTAAAAAAAAACGTTTCAACGTTTCAATTAGTATAATAGAATTTCCTTGATGAGAGGAAACAAGTACACAGCACAAAACAATAATTCTTTTATCTCAAAAACACAAAAGTCCAACCCCAAAATCACTATTCGATGATCAAAAAAAAACATGTCCTTTACTTAAATCAAAAGAAAATACCACAAAATTCAACGCACACATCCTGATGTCCTGAATGATCAAAAAAAAAAATTAAGGAAGAAATCCATTTACGATAATAATTAAAGTAATGTGTCGGGGATATTTGTCAATGTCCTTTTATGATTTGTCTCACTCTCATCATCACAAAAAAAAAAAAACCAAAAAAACAAGAAATAAAATAAATCTGGCCACAAAGTAAATGAGATGAATGTGAAGACCGGAAAGACCGCTGGATAAGGGAAGAATTATTCGACCAAGACGTCCGGACCGGGCTTGCCTGTCTTCTGCCTATAACATCCAGAAAAAAAGATGAAGAAGAAAATGAATCTCTCTAAACAAATAGCGGAAGCGACAAAATGAATTATTTCATCATGGCTTTTTCGTCTATATCCCCCCCTTAAGGCTTTTTCTTGCAGCTTATAGTTGGCAGTCTGCAGCGTCATGAGGATACCAACATTGTCTTCTATGATGCTGTGTGCTTTTGTCTGTCAATTGTCTCGTCGAAAATGATGACGACACGACGACAACACCACGGTTGGGTGATTATGTGTGTGTTTGTCATCATCACTAAAACAGCAGGAGCAGCAGTACCTATACACCTCTCCCAGCTGGCTGTGTGTCCTTTCTTATAGAAATCGATTTTTTGCGACTTTTTTGCCGGTTTTTTTTTTTTGCTCTGCATCGACCGGCATCAGAGGATATTTTGCCAATTATTTGACGTATGGTGCAGGCACATAGACTCAGCATGAAAGGACCAACAAAAGAGTGTGGGAAATTAGATGCGTGAATAGTTGTCACTTCTTTCGGGACATTTTGGGAGGCAGAGTGACAGAGGAACTCAACTTTTATGCTGAAAAGTAAATCCCGGCAAACCCGACAAAAGAATGAAGAACCCCAAACAAAACACAAACATTCATACACAAATTGAAAATATGTCAATGGCTTTTTGCCGGAGTGTCAGATTCAGGATTCAACACCCGATTCAAAAGGCATTTATTTCTCTGCGGACTGCGTCGCGACGTAGTCATTTTCGTCGTCGTCTCCGTCGACTTCTATAGCCAGCAGTCAGTTGATCATCTGTCAGAAAGTTAATTCATTATAATGTCGCATTTGGTAGAGCGAGTGAGACATTGGAACCTGGGAAGCAAAAAACTGTTGCCTTCTTTCAAGGACTAAGCCGTTAGTTGAACTTGAGAAGTCGAATCTTAAGGATTAATAGGGCGACTGGCATTTATTCTTGCAAGAAAGAAAAACTATACCCACTTTATTTTCAGTCAATCAATCTTTTAGCCAGCAAAATATACACAAACACAAATGCAGCCATTTAATTTTTCGTGGCAAGCAAACATGCACTCTTCCGTTAGACAGGAAAGTTGTTTTTATTTTATGTTCCACCGAACAACGACCCTTTAAAGTGCGATTAATTTACTCTTTTTGTCACATTGTTATGTTATATAGAGCTTAGCAACATTTTTTGGGACTGCTAAAAAAAAAACATCAGTTCAGGTGTTTTCCCACAACGAAGAATGTTCTTCCGTTTAGCAGCTAAAGTCTTCTATTTTCCGACGACTATACTAACACTAACTTTTAATTAAATTTTACCCGAACCATTCTCACCTCTCTTTCTGGGTTTTCTATAAGAGAGAGAGAGCCCATGAAAAGTGTTTTAGCTTTTGTGTCCTTGTGCCATAATTTATGGCAAATTAATAGACTTAAGGTTTGTTTTTTGTTTATTATTTAATATACCTTCCGGGTTCAGAGGCGAAATTATACAAAAAAAAAAACTAAGAGTGGAAAAGTGTTAAATTGAATTATTAGTGTGAAATTGGTGATGGAAGTGTAAGAGTATTGGTTCGTTCGTATGGTTAATTTTATGCCAGTTGTTAGACACTTTGTGCAAATAATTAAGAGCTTTTGTGTGCTTAAGTGTGATTTTATTAAGACTTTGAATATTATTTGCAACAAAAATTTGGTAGAAATATTTTTCATTCTCTGTTTAGAAGTATTGAAAACCATCTCCAGAACTTTTAAAAAAGGGTTTTTCAATAAGAGCGCTTTTTTTAAATAAAACAAAAACGGTTTTGGATATCAATAAAATTCTTTATTCCTGTGAAAGTACGTTCGATGCCATTGTGTATGGAACTCGATTTCTTTTGCATGGGGACACGGGCACGCTTACAGAAGTTCAGACGCTGAACCCAATTTTTGACGGTTTTCAAGCATAAATCGTCCGATACTGCTGCAATTTCACGTTCGATATGTGTACGAAGTTCAGCAATCGTCGCTGGCATGTTGGCATAGACCATAGACTTGACGTAGCCTCACAGGCAATAGTCTAACGGCGTCAAATCGCTAGACCGAGGCGGCCAAGCGACTGGACCATTTCGTGAGATAACACGTTCTCCAAACTTGGTTTCCAATAAATTGATTGTGACATTCGCTGTGTGGCTTGTGGCACCGTTCTGTTGGAACCACATGTCCTCCAAGTCCATATCATCCAATTGGGGCCAACAATATTCGGTTTCCATTGAACGGTAGCGATCCCCATTCACAGTGACGTGCCAGTCTTGATCATCGCGGAAGAAGTACGGCCCAATGACGCCGCTGACCCATAAACCATACCAAACCGTATTTTTTTCGGGATGCAATGATGACTCATGGAGTACGTGTGGATTGCTGCTTGACCAATACCGCATATTTTGTTTATTGACGAAGCCATTCAGCCAGAAATGAGCCTCATCGCTGAAGATGATTTTTCTATGAAAATCCGAATCCTTTTCAAATTGTTGCTCAGCCCAATTCATGAACATACGATGCTTCTGTTGGTCAAGCGGCTTCAGTTCTTGCGTCAATTTAATCTTGTAAGGATGTGGGCCAAGATCTTTTCGCAAAATTCGCCACAATGACGTCACAGAGATGCCCAACGCTTGAGAACGACGTGTAAGAGACACATTTGGGCTTTCTGCAACTGAAGCCTCAGCGGCAGCAATATTCTCGACACTACGGGCACTTCTTTGTCTCATTGGCACTGGAACATTTTGCACTGTGCCTGTGGATTCAAATTTTTCCAGTAGACGCTCAATTGTTGATCTGCTAGGACGATTATGACGATCATAAATTGAACGTAGCGCTCTTAACGTTGAAGCCACTAACTCTGAATTTCGGTAGTAAATTTTAATAATTTTAACTCGTTGTTGGCGCGTATATCTTTTCATCATGAAATGACAACTGAAGAGAAATGTCAAAAGAGCGGCAAGAAAAATGGCGTCGTTTGCTGTTCTTGTCGCTCTACTTTTGAATGCCCCTGTTGAAAAACCCTTTATCTTGAGCTTAAATACCGGAATGAATAATCAAATAGTGAGGGTCTACAAATCTGGTATCTATGCGTGTTCACTTGTCATTAACGGATGGCCACATGGACCTTCAGATCCCCCATCATAAAAAAAAATATAGGCTTGTTCGCACGTATTACGCGCGTTTTAAGCGCGCTAAACGCGCGTTTTACGCACCGCGCTTATTTGAATGTATGCATATCTTCCCCTTCATCTCAAAATAAAACGAAAGCAAAAGCTGCGGAGCTGCAGTAAAATAGTTACAATTTTGTATTTTTTTTTTGAAAGGAAATAAACATTAACATTCAATAATGTTTTGCCATTCTCCAGGGAATAAAACAGGACAAAAAAAAAACTCAAAATTATCATTGAAACCAATCAGGTCACCATTGTAAATTTACCAGTCACCAGTTTACCACCAACACCAAACCAAATAACTAATTACTCTCAGTTGCTATCGCTGTGCCTTGTGCGTTTTTCAGATCTCTCTCTCTATACCACTACCACACCCAATTGAGTGTTTTGGATTTTTTAAATATCTCTCCTCAACCAAGTAGGACAGAAAAGCAAACAAAGAAACAAAAATCCTAAAAGTCCTTGCTTTTAGCTTGATGAAAGTTTTCAAACAACAAACGCAGGACCACTTTCCATGAGCCATATGACTTTTTCGACATTGCCTTTGAGCAAAGCGAAGAACTGAAATCCACAGGATAGGCACACATACTTTTATAAACGCTGCAAAACCGAAAATCCAATTAACAAATCATTAAACATGCATTAAGCCGCAAATAAAGTCCACCTACTGCCACACGTACCAGCCCAAACTTTGGCTAGGATTAAGGTTGATTTACTCCACAGGACGCGTCACGTCAATTGGAATGGGTTAACAGGGTATAGCATAGAACTTTTGAATGTTTACATTTTCAGCTGCAAGGATATGGATGTGCGGCAAAAGTCGAATAAAATAACGCACTTCCACAGAATTTCTTTTTTAAAAAGGGAGGTGAGTTGAGTGCTTTGTGTGACAAAACGAACGCAGCTTGCGGCTTTAAGGACAAACCCTCACATGGGGTTAAATTAGATTCACTTTTGCGTTTTCGATGTTGTTTTTTGTATTTTTTTTTTTTTTTTTTTTTATTTCTCTTCCTTTTTTATGTCCTTTTTGTTGTGTTACAGGATAAGGCTTTGGCAAAACAACTTTCTCGTTCTCGGTAAATTATTAATTAATGGGTTTTCGTTTTGGCAACGGGCTTTCACTCTCTTCTCTCTTTTCTTTTTTTTGTCGATGAATAGAAGGACTTGCTTTATCATTCCAATATGGCTGAGGCTGATCTATTGTTGCAATGAAATTACGCAGAACCATCAAGTGAAGTTGTTTGTTATTAATTGAATTTTAAATTGAATGGAGAATAATTCTTTTGTTACCAGACGCAAATTTTTCTTTTGTTGAATTTATGTAAACAAATTCGAAAAATTATACAAAATGGGAAATTCAATTTCTTTTGATGGATTGGATTGGGATTTTTTGGATATTGCGTTTTAAGTAAAAATTCTATTTACAAACAAGTAAAAATTATTGAAATTAAATTGCCAAACAAATTTAGATAGTGGGTAGTTAGAAGTAAAAACAATTTGAATTGTTTTATTTTATTTTTTAACTAGCTGACCTGGTAGACGTTGTCCTGTCCCGTTTTTTCTAAAAAAGTGTAGAAAGTCGTAGGAAAAAAGCATGGTGTTGCAAAGTTCTTTCACCAGTCGACAGTATTTTGAGGTTTTCGCATATTTTTCCTCAAATCTCCACGATTTTCTTCTTGAATATTTTTTCCGCAGCATTTTAAATGATTTCTGGTAGTATACCTGCTAAGGGGAGAATAGAAAAGGAGAGTAATGAAAAAAACTCCTCCCTTGATATAATTCTCCGCTGTATTGCGTGATCTTTTACCAATATTCCGAGCTTTTTACACGGTATTCCGCGATTTTTACCACGGAGTAGTTTGCAGTATTTAGCACTTTTTTCATGACTTTCTGTGCGGTATTTTGCGTTCTTTCATTAAGTATTCATTTAAATCGAATTTAAATGAAATAACTGGCGAAATTTGAATGAAAAATTGTCAAAAACTAAAATTATTTAATTAATTTCGAACTTTAGATAATTCTCAACCTTTGGCGTTTACAGACTGATTTACTTGATTGTAACAAAAGTTATCGTGTTTAAGAATGTCCAATGCACACAAAGCCGACATCGAAGCTGATGCTGAGGACAACGGCGCACGCACATAAAAATGTCTTGAAAACGTGTTTTCTATACGTTTCTTGGTGTTTCACGATGAAATACTTATACTAATTCTGAACAAACAAAATTCGTGCCAATCGCTATACTTATCATTTCCACTACGTGTATGGAAAAGTTGTGATGTGAAAGGATAACATACAAACAACGCCATCTGCTGGCATTACCCGAGACAGCATTTTCGTATTCTATTTCTGTCATGTATCAGAGATGGCGTTGATAAGGGATTTAATTTTTTTTTATTTTATGACCTTTTTTTCAATGAATACAAAAACTTTTTGAGGCCATGATTTCCTAAGTTTTAATAAATTTTTTGCTACTCGGAAGGAAGGCATTTAAGCAGTTATTAAGTTATAAATGGTGTAAGTAACTCGACTTTGTTTTATATCTCTGGCAAATAGGCAAAACAATGTAAGTCCATTTTCGGTACCAAAACCGTTTTGTTTTCAAAATTCTTTAGGTACTAATGGTACCTTCCATAGATTCCTACTATTCTCCTTAATGACTTTCCAGATTTCAATGATTTTTTTTATCCCTTTATGTATTTTTGTAGCTTACATATTATTTTTTGAAAAAATATTTCTTAGTGTGAGAAATGTTTGTTTTTAAATGTACCTAACTAAATTAATAATATAAAAAAAAGTACAGCACTTTTGTAAATTTAAAATTATTTAAAAAAAAACAAAGTCAAATGTAATGAATAAAATGCTTCAATTCTCGAATTGTATTTTTTTCTATAAATTTAACTGTAATATCTCTTTTAGTTTTTTTCTTTTTTTTTTTTTAATTATTTATTAAATTTTTCAGTAAGTGTTCAACTTTGTATGCATTCATTAAAAACATATTATGTTCAGTAAAAGATCTTTCTTTCAATTGTTTGTAAATCAATCATTGTCAAATTTAATTATGCACAATTATCCTACAGTTTATATTATATTAGAATCTATCTCAAACATAAAAATTCTAAAACAGATTTTAATATGCAATGAAATCGCACAAACCTTCTTTTAAAGTTTCCTTTGTCAGATCTTCAAAATGCATCAATATACAGTAGTGGAAAAAAAGGAAGGATACAAAAAAATATTGATTTTCTTTAATGATTTTCGAGAGGCTGTACTTAAGTGAAAAATTGTTTTACGGATACGAAACAAATAGAATTTAAAATTTTCGATATTCTACTTGTTAGATCGTTTGCTGAATTATTTTAAGAAAACCACCGTTATCACATAGTCATAAGGAAGCTTGTGTAATTAAGCTTTAATTGCTTATTTTCAAAATTTTTATACGATTTGTTTCATCCCATTTATTGGTCTGTGAGTAGAAAATTACGTCTCTGTTTTGAAAAACTAATACCACTGCAACCAATAACTGCAAATTAAATTTAAAGACAGTTTTAGAAACTAAAACAAATTGTCTATAAGATTCTTTTGTAATTTTAACATACTTATATTTTTTCATCTCTGACATTAATTAAAAAGAAAAAAAAAAGGATATTTATCAATTTTTAAAGAAATAACTGTTAAATTAAAGCTATCCATAAAATGACCAATGTTGACTGTGACTTTTATGGATTAATACACTCCCAAATTTCTGCAAAGTCGATCTACCGAATCGTTACTTTGTTACTACAATCTAAACGTACAATCTAAACGCAATTTTCAATATTTATACTTCTAACTTGATATCTGGAAGGTTTAAGATATTAGACACAGTAGTTTTTGTAATTTTTTTTAGGAACTATTACTGAAAAGCTTAATTTTCTCAAAAAAGGCTTATAAAATATCCATATAATTTTGGGATTTTTTTTTTACTCAACATTATTACGGCAACTTAAAAAAAAATGGTTGAAATTGATTGAGTTTATAGAGAGTACTGTTAATACCGGTTTTTCAAAAAAAAAAACGGTTTTCATTTAAAGATAGAGCTTATCCAAAAAATGACCAGCATTTTTTTAATCAATATCGTACAACCATTTTTTGAGAAAAAAGAGTTTTTCTAAAACCGATATATGAAAGGCACCGTTATTTTTGGTAAAAAAAAAAAATTAAAAAAACCTCTGGGGATAGTCTGCAAGGAACGACACATACCAAGTTTGAAGTAAATCGACCCATTCGCTTATGCTGTGTGACAGACAGACAGACAGACAGGCGGACAGACAGACAGAACAGAATTGTCGGACCCACTTTTTTCTCATTCTCTACCATCGTAATTTCATGTTTGATTCTAATCTCAACTTTTTTTTGTGCATATTCTGTGTATTCAAAAAAATTGGTTTTAATGGAAGAAATCAAATGGCATATTTTCTAAAGCTAAACATTTTCAAAATTTTAAATCAAAATAAGTCTTAAAAATCAAAGCAACTTTAGCTATAAGGTTGTGCAATCCAGTCACTTATTCTATTTTTTACTTGCTCTATAGGGCAAGTATTGGTTTCGTGTCAAAAAAAAAATTTGTGGTTTTAATCAAAACCAACATTACGAAAAAGTGGTTTTCGTCATGCCGTCCGTCGGTCTGTGCGTCTGTGCGTCTATGCGTCTGTACGTCTATGCGTCCATCTGTACACTTCTCCACTGCCCAATTTTCAAACTTTGTTCAGATGATTTTTACGTAGTTTCTAAAGTTGAGTTTTTCTTTGTTTTTGAATATCTCATCTAGAATGAGTACCTCCCATACAACATTTTTGAGTTATTCGAATTTTAAGAAAAACGCCTCTAACGATTTTGATTAAACTTTTTGATATGATTTCTTCAATAACGATAAATTTTTGGAATTTTTTTCAAAAAAATCTATCAAGCCGTTTCTTAAAAAAAAATATTTTTTTATTATAAAAAATTTCAAACGATTTAAAAAAAAAAATTGGTATGCCATTTTGAAGATGGCTAATATTTATCAACATCTAAATTTAAAATTTTGAAAAAACACAAATCAAAAATCCAATATTTAAAAAAAAATTATTTTTCAAAAAAAAAAATTCCAAAAAGTGTTCCCGTTTTAAAAAAATATTTATTTTTTCTTATTTGTGCATATCTCTCAATACCTACACACATCAGATGACCAAACGCTAAAATTTTCAAGCTAAGTTTATACATAAAATAGATCAAGTCGTGCATTTTATTTTATTCATTTACACAATGAAAGGGTCCTAAAGGCGCTCGGAAACGCCCTAGGTGTACTTGTCCTTTGATTTTTCGTTTTTTGATTTATTTAAGAATGAAAGTTTATAAATTGGTATATTTTTTTTCAATATATTAAACAAAATTTACATTTTTTTTTTTGTTGAAAATTTTATTAATGTACATTAATTTATATTTTTAGAAAAAATAATGTCAAATGCGTAAAGAACATGCAAAAATCAAAAAAAAAAAAAATATGTACATAGTTAAACCTATACCACAAAAAAAAAGGAAGTTTTCTTATTTTTAATATTTTCTATTCTAAAATTTAAAACAATTTGTGTACACTATCTAAAGTTTTAAGGTTAAAAAATATTTAAGTGTCACAAATCCCTTTTTTTGTTTTAAATGACTCTGCTGTGTATTACACCAACTAAAGATATGAAAATGCCAGATGCAAATAATCCCTTGCGTATGCATCACGAACTTCAATAAAAATCTTTTCCTTTTGAAACAAGAATCACACACAAAAAAAAAAACTTAGACTAGCTAGGTCCCAAAAGAGAGTGTAGAAAAATAAAGACTGGAGGGCTTGTTTGGGTAAAAAAAAAGATCGAATTAACTAGGAAAATCCAAATTGAAAAGTGATTACTGACACATCGTCCTTGTTCTTCCTTCAATTTGCCATTTGAAGGCAAAAATGAATAGCAGCGAAAGGAAATCACATTCTTTTATTTGTTCATTGCTGCAAAGCAAAAGCCAAGCAATTGTCTCGAGCGACTCGACATCGTCCAACATCAGGTTAGGAATAGATCCTAGTATACCCAATTTCAGATGGCAATTTTTGTTTTTGTTTTTTTTTTTCAAATTGACAACAAGGAATAAAGAAACTCAGGAAAATGATGAAGCCCTTTGAAGTTTTGTTTGTTCTTTTTTTTTTTTTGATCAATTTATAATAGTTATGTCGTGTTTTTCATCATGAATGTGGACTGTGGGACCACAATTTTACTTTGTACCATGTATTTGCAAATTGGTGGTGTAGTTAAGAATGCTAGTGTTATTACTCCCAGCCTGATGGCCCCAAAAAGGGGTAATGCATTAGTTTTTTGATTTAAGAAGTAGGTATAACCGTACAAATGATCACGCGAAGTCCGATTTGGACTGGTCTGCCAAAAAATAAACACAGACAATGTCTGAATTATTATTATTCATGATACGATGCCGTAGTGAAATTAACTACACCTGTATTAAATTTCACTACAAAATTGTTGCAAAATTTACTACAGATGTAGTAAGTTTACAGCGTCGTCATTACCACATCGTAGTAAGATTCACTACATCCGTAGTAAATCTCATTACAGCCGTAGTGGGTTGTGATTAAACTACGAATACAATCGAAACTCGACTTTCTTAAGCTTAATATTTTATAATTGAATGAAAGTCTAAAAAATGTAATTTTTAATACAACAAAATATAAATTTTGATTAATTTTACAAAAAAAAAAATAATATATAAATCTGGTGTCCTCTTTAAACAATAAACGACCCCCTTGTGCGCTGTCAATCTATTGCTTTGCCCTTTTTGTTTTTTTTTTTTTTATCTTTTGAAATGAAGTTCGGGGTCGCCATTGCTGTGTTAATAAAACACAGAAATCCATCTCACACACATATATACTTATATCCAAATTCTAACTCCAAATATTTCCCGAAAATCTATTCTTGGTGGTGTTGGTGTGTGTGACATCCAAGGACAAGAATAGAAATAAGAAATAAAAAAACAAAGTTAGAAAATGACTTTCTGCTGTCATTCTAAGGATAAAAAGATTACAACTGGAGGAGAATAATAGGATTTTTATGCCACTTCTAGAGAGCGCACAGAAAACACCAAAAGCCAATGCCAAATCGAAGAAGAGAAACATAATAAAAACCAAAATGAGAAGAAAAACCCGACAACAAGCTTGAAGGAAAGTATAAAACACAAAAAAAAAAAAAAAAAAAAACACACACAAATACTTTTCTGACAAAGTTGACAATCAAATCGAAATTAAGTTTCACTCGTCGTCGTCGTCATCGTCTTCGTATATAGTCTTGTGATGGAAAGGGATTCGCCCCCAAAAGTCCTTTCGCTTCGCCCTTAATTCTAACGCCCAGCCCATCCATTTCTCGACGGATGACATTTGGTTTATGTTCGCACAGTCTTGAGTTTTATTTTTCCCATTTTATTTGCTTTTGTCTTTATCCTTGGCTATAGAAAGAAATCTTCTTCTACTACCAATGCCATTCATTCGAAGAAGTTGTAGGCAGTCATAGAGAGAGAGAAGACAAGGATAATCAGATACACGAACGACAGACCATAGTTCGTCCTTAATATGTGTGTTCGAATGATAATGATATGAACCCCAAATTTGACACTTTGTCCTTTTACTCGTGTATTGCTAGCTTTTCTCGTCGTCGTCGGTCGGTCGTCGTGCCATATGTTGTCTGTTGATAGTTAATTCGAAACAGACAAGAAAATCTTGGAATTTCATTAGATAATCCTAGTAGCCTACAAATAGGACTATAGGGACCCACCGCCCGCACAGGATAAATCGACCGGTGTGCCTAATAGGCTCTGCTTGTACTTGCAGTTAGTGTAAAGTAAGAAAATTGTTTTCCTTTGTATAGTTTCAGATTTTTTTCGTTTTCTTTGTAGATATATTTTATTTTGTGGCTAAAATTGGGATATTTTCTGGATCAAGGAGAAAATGAAAGGATGTGGATGTTCTCTATGTAATCTGTGTTCGTAAGGATATGAAGAGCTCTTTAATTAGACAATCTTCGGTTTTTTTTCCTTGACCAAATTGAATGGGCGATACTTTTGGTTAGATGTGTGTAATTTTTATAGCCTGATTAGAAAGTAAAGAAGAAAAAGAAAATAAAAGCAGTAGGCCTGTTGTTAGAGTAAATAAATGTTACAAAACTATTATTTATACAAGAATGTTACTTTCAAATGACGAACTTCAAATATGTATAGGCAAACCTGGTGTCAAGGACTAACGAACATTTCCAAGTCAATTTGTTGTCAAATTAATTAATTTATGAGTCGTGATTCTTCTGGACAATAGAATTATCACTGAAGATCCATAGAAAATTTAGTCACTGTAACTTCACTACGTACCTACAATTGTACTGCCATTGAACCTAGCAGTATTGATACTTTTGTTTGGTCACACTATTAGATGATCTCCTTCTTTATAGTGCAATTTTGTTTACGTGGTTTTACCACACCACTTTTATTTATAAAAAAAAATAGTTTACAGTGATCCCGGTTGAGCCTCCAATTATGAGAATGATTCCATTAATAGGTAGAAGAAAAAGATTTTTAAAAGATGTGTTTACTTTACTTTTCAAAATCTTTTGACAACAAAACAAAAGTGCACTCACTAGAAAATTTAATTTAGTTATCCAAAAACAAAAATTATTAAACGAGTAACGAAAGTGTTTAAGTCTAAAAATCTTAAACTAGACCTGGTATTTGTGTCACAGGACTGACAACAAATGGAAGATCTGCCAAACTTCACCAAAAGAAACAGAAAGTTTGTCATCCAAAATCACCAAATCATCAAAAATTTGCAAATCTAACCAAAAAATTAATGTGACGTCAATTAACTGAACAAGGAAGTTGGTGATTTGCGCCAGCAAAACCAAGATTTGACCAAACGTAGCTACAGTAGCTTTTGGAGAGTAACTAGAATTGCAGAGATGTGAAAAACTTAATTTCTTTCAATTTCAAGTCTCCACTGGTGGATTTTATATTCTGAAAATAAAAAACATTGGTATTTTTTGTAAAACTGTAGATGCGCTGAACCCTAGTTAGTCTTAGTTCGCTTAAAGTGTAGTTACGTTCGGTCTTAAAAAAAATTGCGAGAAACATGCCATTTGTTTTCAATTTAAATCTATTTTTCCGAAAAGCATCTATAAAACAGTGTTTTTTAGAAGCTCAAAATTCGATATCTCAAAAACTTTGAATGTTAGAGCTAAATTTGAATACAAAAAGTCAAAACCATTTGCAAACAAAAAATGGTGTGTGTACCTACTCATGTACGCACGATGGAAGTTATACTTTCTATCATTATTTATTTTTGTATAGTTATTTTGGATGTGTAAAATTATTTAAGAAATGTAGCGAAAAGTTCTATAAGATACATTTATTTTTCAAAGAAGTATAAGATGTTTATTTTGTGAAATTAATTAAAATATTTCATAAAATTGATATTTTATCGACCAAACATTTATTAAAAACATATTTTCACTTAAAGACCTCTGTGGCAATGTTTAGTAAAATAACTGTCAAATATTTGTATGCAGAACTATAGACCAACATTTTATCTAATAGGATCTGTTCAATTTGTTAATATCGATCCTGCAACTAATTCTTACAGATTTTAATATTCAATGAAATCAACTCTAAATCTAAATCTCTAAAATGTGTAAATATGCATTTATATATTTGAAAATGTTTATTGCCTATCAAGAACGATTTTACCAACAATATTGTAGAACATGGTTTTATGAAATCCATACAAATTTACACCAAATAAGAAAACAACAATTGATTTTGCTCTTCATCACCTTTTACTCATTATTTTTGCATTTAATTGTATAAAAAAACTACACTGATATTTCAGATAAATTTAAGCACCTCAGTCTTTAAGATCCGACAGAAAAAAAATGTACAATCATTTGTGAGCCAACGGTACCGTTCTCCACTGGTGACTGGTCAAGTTCCGATGACCAAAGCAGACAATTTTGTTAAATTTTGATAAAACTCTTTTCAAGTTTGTGAAGCTTTTATAGGTAATTTGATCGTGATGTTTAGTACAATTGAATCATATTTTTATGAGGCTTTGATAAATATTAATTAAGCGCGGCGTAAAACAAACTCTTGTTACCGTTTTCTCGGCTCACAGACTACAGAAAATTGTAAATATCTAATGGCTAAGTAAATTTCAAGTTTGAAATAGTAAAAACGAACAACACAAATCTAAAAGTCATTTTGACAAAATATTTTTCCCGTTATTCCTATAATTTTAAAATCAATTAAACCACCCACATAAACTTTCAGAGCGTTTATGATCAACCTTCTCCACACCTACATAATTTTTAACTTGAAAAGTTACACCTTTCGAGATACACAAAAAGTTTTTTTTCCTTTTACCCCATTTTACCCTAACTTCCCGGTGGAATTTAATAAATTCCCGTTTCACCGAAATTTTACATTATACCACCTATCTTTTGGTTTATATTTTGGAATGGGTTCCTTAAAGCTGGGTAATATGGGTAATAACCATGAATAATTTTGAAAATATTTGTATTATACCTATAATTTTGATTTAATAGCCAAAAAGTTTTCGTCTGTAATCGGGCCCAGTCCCCATACTCTCTTATATTTTGAATTTAAGAGTTTCCATAATTTTCAATAAAGTTCATTTTGACTCTCTTGAAGATAAAGTTACTATTTATGCTAAGCCCTTTTAATTAAAAATTTGTAAATTCAGTTTTAGAAAAAAAAAATTAAAAAAGCATAAAATTCGATTTTAAAATGACTAAAATAGCTTCTTAAATGAATTTAACCTCAAAACAAAGTACGCAATTTGATTTCTTCTATAATGATACATTTTTAGAAAAAAAATTTGAAAATCGTTAGAGCCGTTTTCTAAAAAAACTATTTTTTCTATATAAAATTTTGGAAGGATTTTTATAAAAAAAAAAATTGGTACGCCATTTTTAAGATATTATTTATCAACATCTAAAAACTAAATTTTGAAAAAAAAAATATTGAACAGTTTTCAAAAAAATGATTTTTCAAAAAAAAAAAATTCAAACTTTTGTTAAAAATCCAAAAAAATAATTTTCGTAATTTTTTTTACTAAATATTATTACGGCAACTTGAAAGCATCTACATATGTAAAAAAATGGTTGAAATTGATTGAGTCATGAAGGAGAAAATCAGAATTAAAAAAAAACGGTTCTATGCCAGGTACCGAATAACGGTTTTTGAAAAAAATGGTTCTCATTTAGATAGACCTTACCTTAAAAAAATAACTATGATTTCTTAATCAAAATCGTAGGCACCGTTTTGGAGAAAAATGAGTTTTTCTCATGTTTGAAATTTGCAAAATGTATACAATTTTCCAGAATGTCCCCAGTACCTCCTTATAAAATTAATCCTCTTGTCTAAAAACATTCTTCAATTATCTTGATGTGAGACTTTAATATTCTTTTCCTCTGGCTAAGAGGTCCCACGTGAAATTATTATTACCCACTTGAACTATTAACGAATCCTTAAACAGAGTAGTTGGCATTTTTTAAAACAATTTTTGTTTTTTTTACTTTTTTGTTGGTTAAATTTTTTCTTGTTTTAATTTTATTTGTTTTAACCCGACATAAATATACAAAGCCCAAGTAATCTACCATTTTTAAGCGTCTAGACGTAATTTTTCACATCCTTACTTGCATAAAAGAGAACAAGAGAGAGTGAGTGATGTGTGTGTGTGTGTGTGTGTGTGTGTGAATGTGTATAGCGTTAGAGAAATAAAAACGAGTGCATAGTTAACTAGCTAGCAAACACTCTTAAGCAGGATTTATAATGTGGCGTTAAGGATTCTTAATTGCTGTGGTTTTGAATTTTTTTTCTGTGTGTTTTTTTTTTTTCAGTAGCGCTATATTCTTTGTGTATTGCATTTCATCTTTATACTGAAGTTTTTTCTTTTTTTTTCCTAAGCTTATCTGCATCATGTGTTTGGATTGCTGTTTTATTTAAGAGTGGTAAAAAAGTTATATAGAGTGGAGTAGAGTTTTTCAGTTTGTTGTAAACTTTTTCTCATGTATATTTTTTTAACAACAGCTTCAAGGTTTTCGAGGAAAGGATACAAAAGTAAGTATACGGCAGATTTATAGCTGAAATGAACAGAAACAGTTCCATTTAAGGAGATAGGTACTATATTTTTTTTCCTCTGAAAAATTGGTTAAGCTCTTATGCAGAAATCGAATTTTTGATCCATGCTTGAATGAATTCATAGCTGTAATTGTGAATAACAAAGTTACACTTTGAAAGCGAAGAAGAGGAAAGTACACAGAAAATTACTAGAAGATAAATAGAGAAAAATGGATTACATTTTTACAAACCAAATCATTTTCTTGGAAATTATAATAAAATAACATATAGTTTCCCGTATATATTGCCGATATAACAGCAAATACTGAAATACTCTATTGAAGAAACTATTAATTTGGTAAAAATGTTTTGGATTTTTCATATGCTTTTGGTATAGGTACTTTTAAGTAATTATTATGGAAAGAAAAAACTATCAACAAATATTACATAACGGGTGATTTTTTAGCTGGTTTGGTTTTGACAGCTGACGTGTGTTTAGTACCTTGTGTCACTGTCAAACAGCTTCAGTTTGGTTTGCAATTGAGCCATGGATCGTCTTACAAATGAACAGCGCTTGCAAATTATTGAATTTTACTATCAAAATTCGTGCTCGGTTCGAAATGTTCATTGCGCGCTGCTTCCATTTTATGGTCGGCATTCTCGACCTTCTGAGCAGTCTATTCGGAAGATTGTGACCAAATTTCGCAGCAAATTTACTTTGTTGGACATTAAACCACCAACACGTTTACGTACTGTGCGTAGTGAAGAAAATATTGCGGCCGTATTAGCTAGTGTGACAGAAGACCGCGAAATGTCGATTCGGCGCCGTTCCCAGCAGTAAGGCCTTTGTTACAGCACTACGTGGAAAATTTTGCGGAAGGATTTGGGCGTAAAGCCTTTTAAGATACAGCTGGTGCAAGAACTAAAGCCAGCCGACCTACCACAACGCCGAATTTTTGGTGAATGGGCTCTTGGAAAGCTGGCCGAGGATCCGCTTTTTTATCGAAAAATTGTGTTCAGCGATGAGGCTCATTTTTGGTTGAATGGGTACGTAAATAAGCAAAATTGCCGCATTTGGAGTGAAGATCAGCCAGAAGCATTGCAACAGCTACCAATGCATCCCGAAAAAGCCACTGTTTGGTGCGGTTTATGGGCCGGCGGCATTATTGGGCCATATTTCTTCAAAGATGATGCGAATTGCAGCGTTACTGTCAATGGTGAACGCTACCGAGCGATGATAACAAACTTTTTTTTGCCCGAAATGGAAGTTCTTGACTTGCATGATATGTGGTTTCAACATGCGAAACAATGGCGCAATTGCGAGGCGAGTTTGGTGAACAGTTAATTTCACGTTTCGGGCCGGTCAATTGGCCGCCTAGATCGTGCGATTTGACACCATTAGATTATTTTTTGTGGGGGTATGTCAAGGCTAATGTCTATAGGGACAAGCCCGCTTCGATTGACGCACTGGAAGCCAACATCCATGCATTCATTCGTGAGATACCGGCCGATATGTGTGAAAGAGTATGCCAAAATTGGACTCAGCGGATGGGCTACCTGAGACGCAGCCGCGGTCAACATTTGGATGAAATTATCTTTAAACATTAAATTGCAAGGTTCAAACTATCGATTCAAATAAATATTTCATTAATTTTTTCGAATTTTTTGTGTTTTTTTTTTTAAAGTTCTAAACCTCTTAAAAAATCACCCTTTAATTGTTAAAAAAAAATAATTAGAACGAATTATTGCACGTTCTTGATTGGGGATGGAAAAAACAAAATGATACCATCAGGACACGCTTTCAATAATAGCTTATTGACATTATTATAGATAAAAAACTAACTGTACCAAAAAATAGGTATTAGCCACATAATCTGCATTTTTAATATTCCGCCTTGTAAATAGGGTCAACTCGGCTGCAGAAAAAAATAACAAAATTGTACTACTTGGGAAGGGATAGAGAGATAAAATAAATTTTTGGTAGAAATTTTTTGGGAGAAATTCGTAAAATACAGCCAAAAAAAAAAACAAAGAAAGTCATAGAAAAAAGCGAGAAAAGTTGTGAAAAGAAGTGTGAAAAGTCGCGACAAAAAATATGTGAGTAATCACAGCCTACACAGTTAATAAGCGCGAAGAACCATGGAAAAAATCGCGGAATACTGGTGGTAGATCGTTGAAAACCTTGGAGAATAGCAAGATAGGTCACGAAAAAGGCGTTTAATACCACGAGAAAAAAAAACGTAAAATATCGCACAGAAAGTCACAGAGTCTGAAAAGTCGCGAAAGAAAGCTTGAAAAGTCGTGGAAAAAGGACTTACTACCACAAAAAAAAATGTAATATATTGCGGAAAAATCAAACAAGGTCACATAAAAAATCGTGGAATCCCGTAATAGACTATGAAAATTCGTGGAAAAATATGAGACATGCCGTGGTAAAAACTGCGGAATACAGTGGAAAAAGCGCGGAATACTGCGTGAAAAAATCGCGGAATACCTCATATAAAAGCGCGGAATACTGGTGCATTAACTTTTAAACCCCAAGTTTACTTCACACTTTTAAGCGACTTTTCACGTATTTTCATTGATTTTCAATACAAGTTTTTTACTCGGTGTTCCAGGTTTCTCACATGGGCTGAACAACTGTACTATTTAGCCTGCTTATGCGTCGTAAAAACTTCAAAAAAGATTTAAAATACTAAAAAATGCGGTTCAGTTGCTACCCAATTTTATAAATGATCGTTTAAAGGCAATAAATGGCATTACAAAATAAATTCAACGTGCTGGGCA
Source organism: Meliscaeva auricollis (assembly GCA_948107695.1). Taxonomy (NCBI): domain Eukaryota; kingdom Metazoa; phylum Arthropoda; class Insecta; order Diptera; family Syrphidae; genus Meliscaeva; species Meliscaeva auricollis. Next base: position 25,020,052 of record OX403619.1, on the reverse strand, counting down.
GGACAACGTCTACTGGGTCAGCTAGTATAAAGATAAAACATTAAATCATGATGTAAAAACTACAATAGGTCTTTATGTATGTAGCTACCTACAAACAACAATTCGTAATTAGACCAGGAAAGATAGGAAATTTTGTATGGAAAGGTATAAATTTTTTTGTAGTGGGTTGTAGTGGGGTATGTGAAGGTTTATTAAGCTGAAGAATTTATGTTAAAACAATTCAGACATATGAAACATGATTTAAAAGTACTTTTTCATGTTGGATGGAACTAGGCCAACACTAACTCGATACGATCACGTTAGGAAAAGTAATTTTCATTTTTATGCAATGATGAATATATTTTCGGTGCACTGAGGAAAATATTAGCGTCAACCTTTTTAAAATAATGGTACATTAATAAAATATTGTATGATGCTTTCAATTGTCATAAAAAATCCAGGACCAGAAGAGTCCATTCAAATATGTTGGGGCAAAGGGTGTTTTTTTTTGTGGTAAAGAACTTTGTGCAACAAAGTGCCAAACCACCCGGTTAAAATAATGTTAGATGGATAAAAATTCCTAAAAGTAGTTCGATGTTCATAAGAATGAAGATTGCAAAAAACCACATGCGTATAATGAGGGAAAGGGTGTGTTATTCCCTTTTGTTTAGACCCTATCTTTCCAGGTCTAAATGGAAGCATATCTTAAAAGCATCCCCCCCCCCCCAAACCAAATCTCTCTTTATTATTTTGTTTAACATATAATTCTTAAAACAAACAGAAAATTATAAATCAATTACACCAACTTGGTTGTCTGACAAAACTTTTACACAGCAACAAGGACCTGTCATATCAGTTTATATCTCATAAATTACAAAATTACACCCACACACACACACACACATACACACATGCTTTGTTATAATACTCTACTACCTAAATGGCAAATAATGAGCATCGTTCGCGTACGCAGCGTGTACTAAATACACACATCATGACGACACATATAACATCCTCGAGGGAATCATGTTAAAGTCGAGAATATAAAAAGGATTTCGACGTCTTACAAAATAAATAGTACAAGAAGATATATGTATAGGTTAGGTAGGTACACCTACCAAAGTACTATACAAATACAAAACGAATGGGTTGTTGTCCCCGCTCCCAACAATAATTATTGTGCAACAAAAGCATTCTCCTGTCATATACTCAAACCTTACAATCCGCCTCCCTCCAAAACAGAAAACACATGATCGTACATAGAACAACTAAAGCTGGATTCTTAGTGAAATTCATTCTGACTTTATGCTTTCTTTTGCCTATGTACGACAGAGTACACTGCTTTATGTTTATGTGAAGTTCAAAATGGTTGTAATTTAGTTGTTAGATAATTTTCATTTGCAAAGGACTTGTACTCCTTCGCACTTTGCCAATAAGAAGGATAATTAAATTGTCGTTAATTTTCATTTTGTCTTGTTTTGTTTGAGTTTTGATTTTTTTTTTGTTTTGTTTATTCATTTTTTATTTTGTTTCGAGAAAATAAGAATTATAAGGGAGTTGGTATAAGATAATATTCTTGTTCGAAAGACAAAAGAGTTCTTGGAAAAAGTAATAAATTTTGTTTTCTAGAGAAATGGGGGGAGGTATTTATACTCTTACGTACACTTTGTTGGGTAAAAGGAAATGGTATAATATGGTTTTTGCAAGTAATAATAAATTTACATTCATACTTTTTACTAGGAATTCGTTTTAAAAAAAAAGAAGATATTTATTTGATATTAATTATTCTATATTATTCCAACCAACAACTGAATACCACGTAGTTCTTGAGAGAAAATACCATACAATATCATTTGGTTATTATCTAAGAATGCTCATTGAAAATATAGAATATACCTTAGATCTAAGAACCTACTGTTTGAAGGTTTTTGCGTGGGTACTAAATTTGTAGTTGTATAAGGCATTACAGAAATTTCTAATATCCTTTAGCATAAGTTACCTAACACTCGTTATTTTGTTTGTTTTATTCATTGGAATTGTAGGAGCCTATTGTAGACACACAAGTTTCAAACAGGTAGCGCTACTCTATGGTAACTTTTGAAGTAAAAAAATACTTTTTCATCAGTTAAAAACGGTTCATGGGAGGAACCGTTTTTCTCTTTTCTAATTTTCTGGTAAGCGAATTCACGATTTCGATGACAATTTGTGCACAAGAGGATCTTAACAATTTTCAAATTATCTCATATCATAATTTTCAAAAAAAAAAAAAATGTTTTTTTTTTTTTTTCAAAAATCAATTTTTTGAAAAAGCATGTAGGATTTTTTTGAAGTTTTGAAATTTTGGTTTCAGATTAATATTTTCTGAAATTGGCATTTAATTGAGAATTTATATATACAAAAAAAGGGAGACATACTCTAACTCCAAAAAAAAATCTCAATCGGATAAAATCACCACAAAATTTTAATTCACAAAAAATAAAAATCTCCAGGGGTAAAGGGGGCCAATAGACTAAATCCCCCATAAGAAAATAAAATCGATAGATTAAGCTTAGAAAGAATCGATGCTCGTGACCTCTGAATATAGTTTTAAAAATCTGCAAAATTCTGACAATATTCTTGAGCTCAGAGAACCTTAATTCCAAGAGAAGCCTAACGCATACCAAATAAAATGCACAACTGGGTCGCACGTACTTGCTCTTGTAGATACAGTTACTATTTATGCTAAACCTTTTTAGTTAAAAATTTGTAAATGCAGTTTTAGAAAGAAAAAAAAATTAAAAAAGTACAGTACAGCCTCGCTAGTCCGGACACATAAAGTTTCTACCGTGTCCGGAATAGCGAAATGCCCGGACTATAGAAAAAAAATTAAATACAATGGACAACCGAAAACTTTTCAAAACCTTTTTATTACAAATAGAAGTACATATACACATAATTTAAATACATATATACATGTACGTATGTAAGAAGGGGATTCCCCGTAATCGTATGAACAAACGTTTTTTTCCAAGAAACGGAGACAAATAATATATGTATGTGTATTGTACATAAGCATTTTAATACGCTGTCCGGACTGTAAAGGTAAATATTTGAAAGTGTCCGAAACATAGAGGTGTCCGGACTACTAAAGTGTCCGGGCTAGCGAGTGTCCGGACTAGCGAGGCTGTACTGTATATAATTCGATTTTCAAATGACTAAAACAACTTCTGAAATGAATTTAACCTCAAAACAAAGTATGCAATTTGATTTTTTCCATAATGATACATTTTTAGAAAAAAAAAATTTGAAAATCGTTAAAGCCATTTTGTAAAAAAAACTATTTTTTCTATATAAAATTTTGCAAAGACTTTTATAAAAATAAATTGATACGCCATTTTTAAGATATTATTCATCAACATCTAAAAACTAAATTTTGAAAAAAAATTTTGAGTAGTTTTTGAAAAAATTATTTTTCAAAAAAAAAATTTCAATTTTTTTTTTTAAATCCAAAAAAATAATTTTCGAATTTTTTTTTCTAAATATTATTACGGCAACTTAAAAGTATTCATGTACAAAAAATTGTTGAAATTGATTGAGTCATGAAGGAGAAAATCAGAATTTAAAAAAACGGTTCTATGGCAGATACCGATAATAACGTTTAAAAAAAAAAAATGGTTTCCATTTAAAGATAATCCTTATCTAAAAAATTTACCATTATTTTTTTAATCAAAATCGTAGGCACCGCTTTTGAGAAAAAATAGTTTTTCTAAAACCGGTATATGAAAGGTACCATTCTTGGGGTCCAAAAAAAAAAAATTCAAAAAAATGTCTGGGGATATTCTCCAAAAAACGCCACATACCAAGTTTGAAGTAAATCGACCCATCCGTTTAGACTGTGGTCTCTGATACATACAGACAGACAGACAGACAGACAGACAGACAGAATTGTCCGACCCACTTTTTTCTCATTCTCTATCATCGTAATGTCATGTTTGATTGTTATCTCAACTTTTTTTTTTGTACGAATACATAACTTGATATGTGGTACCCATATCGCAAGTAAAAATTGAAATTGTGGTCCATCCTAATATCTATATATGACTTAACTTACTGCTTTTATTTTAATAGCCCCTTGAGCTTCATGAGCAAGTTCGCATGATCCAGTGATGCATTTTATTAAACATACAATCTTTCAGGCAAATATTTGTATTTGCTGTCATACAAATTTAAATTTGTCTTTAAATGTTATAATTTTTTGCTAAATAATTCTAAGAGGTACAAAAACAAATTAAGTTAAATACATTTTTGTTCAGACTTATGGTTTAATAATTATCTTGGAGATATTCACATGATTTTTTGCCTTAATTAGTACCAATTAAACTTAAGACTTATCTTAAAATAAATTCAAGTTTTAATAAAAATTATTTTATTCTAAGCAATGCAATGTTTGATGACATAAAAAAAAAAGTAATAATTTCTCAATTTTATTTTCCCACTGGATGTAATGGCTCAGGTGAATCGGACTCAAGCAGTAACAGAACTGCTAATTAATCAATAAAAAATAATTTTTATTCTAATTTGGGAAATAAATTTTCTTATCAGTAATACAATTGACAAATTGCATGTAAAATCTTAGTGATGAAGTATAAAAAGACTTGAATAAAAGGTATTTTCTAACTAGTAAGAAATTGGTATTCAGAAAAATGAAGTTGATTTTACTTTTTGGTTTTGCTATTGCTTGTCTTGCAGTCGAGGTAAATTATTTCATAAAAAAATACATAAAATTGTTGTTCAGTAAATTCGGATATTAATTTTCTCATTTTATTGCTAAAATAAATATAAGGTTATAGCATCTGAAGATGATGCTGCTCTTACTCATGCAGCCACTGAAAAATGCAAGGAACCAGAAGGTGTTTCCGATCAAGAAATAAAAGAACTTCAATCTGGAAAATTTCATGATGGACATGCACCCAAAAATGTTATGTGCTTTGTCAAATGTGTATTGGAGGAGTTTGATGCACTTGATGGTGATGTATTGAAGGAAGATACATTCCTTGATTATTTCGAACCACATTTGACTCGACCAAAGGCTAAGGAATATTATGATTTGTGCAATGGTGAAACTGGCGATGAAGAGTGTGAGACTCCGTTTAAAATTGTCATGTGTTTGAGTAAGAGTGATGATATTTTCAAAATGTAAAAATAAGCAAATTGTATTGACTGTATTCTGGAATTTTGTTGATAGATAGTTAATTTATTTTATTTTATTAAATTATTATTTCTTTGAGCAGACATTAATTGTTTTTGCAATGGAGGGGGGGGGGGGGGGGGAACTAATCATTTTCGGAGACATTTCAGTTTTATTTTTTGTTTGTTTTTTCTAATCTGAAAACACTCGAAAAAAAGACATGATATTTGTTTTCTTAAAACATTATTTCTTGAGTTCTAATATTCAGATCTTCATGATTGAGGTCTCCAGACTTAGGAAAAATGATATAACATCAGTTTTAATATTAAAAATTGCAATTGAAGTGAAGATTTGTCTTTCTCAGATGACTTTTTTCATTAATCTGAAAATCACAGAAGGCTAAAAAATAAACCTGTCAGACTTTCGAATGTAAAATCAGGACGCGTTTACCTTTAAAACTGCATACTCAGATTTTGGTTATACCTACACTACCGTCTCCGGAATAGTCCTTCCTCCATATGGGGCCAACAATTCTCCGTAAGACTTTTCTCTCGAACGCGGCTAAGAGGTCACAGTGCCTTTTGCTAAGCACCCAAGTCTCGGATCCATACATGAGTACTGGCAGGACCATGGTCCTGTACAGCAGCAGTTTTGAAGTTATGGTTAGATTTCTGGATTTGAATAGCTTTGACAGACTGTAGTAGGCTCTGTTGGATTTGAGAAGCCGCCCGCGTATTTCTTCTTCTATGTTGTTATCGGCTGCTACTGTTGACCCAAGGTATTTAAAGGATTGCACCACTTCAAATTCGTGCTCCGCTACCTTGATTGTTTGACCAACTGTTCTTCTCGCATTCGACGCCACCATGTACTTTGTTTTACCTTCACTAATGTGCAGCCCCAGATTTTGTGCCGCCTGCTCGATCTGGATGAAGGAATCGTGTACAGCTTGTTCGGTTCTTCCGATGATGTCGATGTCGTCTGCGTAAGCCAGTATCTGGCTGGACCTGTTGACGATGGTCCCTCTTGTTGCCGTGCCAGAGTACTCAACAACGTGATACCTCTATAATTGCTGCACGTTGTGACATCTCCCTTCTTATGTATGGGGCATATGATACCTTTTCGCCAGTCTTCTGGCATTTCTTCATGCTCCCATACGTGCACTATGATATATGCTGGTATGCCATCGGCTCCCGGGGCTTTGTTTTGCTTGAGCCATCCTATAGCCTTCTCAACGTCTTCTATGCTTGGTGGCGGTAGCATAGGGTGTTCATCTTGAAGTAGTGGAGGCTCCACTTCAGCTGTGAGCTGACCATTTAGCAATTCATTAAAGTACACTTCCCATCGCAGTATGCTTTGTGGATCGGTGATCAGATTTCCCTCTTCATCCTTGCAGTATGTGCAGCGTGGTGTGTACTGCGTCATGTTTCGGACGGATTGGTAGAACTTCCGCGCCTGGTGCGGACCTCGCTCTCGGCTGTTCTCTATTTCACAGATTAGGTTCTTCTCCCAGGCTGGTTTTTTCTGTCTGTGAAGCCGTTTTTCTATACATATATCGCAAGTAAAAAATATACAGTTGAATTGATTACCACCTCCTTTTTTGAAGTCGGTTAAAAAGTGTTTTTTTTTTTTGTGGGTTCTTATGTAAAAGAAATAATTGCCTCTAGTAAGGGGGAGGGGAGAGGTGGATACGGTACGTACGTAACTGATTTGATTGATTTCTAGTAATAGTGTAGTTTATGCCTAGAAATATAAAACAAGTTTAAAGTAATAAACCGCATTTCCGTCATTATCAGCCAGTTACTAAAAATTATTGAGTTCGTGGCCGATAATGGCAAGAATCTTCCTTCATCTGCGAGGGATTGCTGCTTCAAACCTCGACGCGGTGAAATTTCTGTTCCTTCGTATGTCGTTTTTGAGGCGATTCTTTAACAGAACTATCTGCTACTCCTAAATTAGGCAATTACCCCAATGATGGTAGAAGTTCCTATCACGAAGGGCCAAATATTTCAGACGGGAGATCAGTCAAACAGCTCCTCAGTAAATAGGCTCTGAATATAACGGAGTAGCCGATATAAGGTGTTAACTTAGTAGTTTATCTTGTTTGGAACGTAGTTGCCATCACTTCCTGGATCCATGTGAAGAACTTTAAGTAGGTAACTTATGCAATAAATGTTTAAAATTGGGCGAAGTCTTTCGCAATTATTGCAGCTTTTTTTGTATATAATAAAGTCAAAAATAGTGTTATTCTATATGCTTAAGGTAAATACCACTTCCTCTTCGTCTAAATCTTGTTGTCGTAGAGTAAGAACAGACATTTCTGTTCACTATCACAAATATCTTAAGAATATTTTTGTTGCATTTCACAACAATCCATCAATAAACTTTCCCTCAAAAGTACACGTTTAGTTTTTCAATTCTCAAGAACTGTAAACATCATAATAAAAAAATGACTAAACTATCCCCAAGACCATCTCTCATCGGGACGATAAACCGATTTTCTGCTCTCTTATCTACTGCCAACAAAAAAACTGCAAAAAAAAATGTTTCCATAGAAAAATTAAATTAAATAAAAAAAAAAAAAACAGTAGCATCTAAAACTGAGAAGAAAAAAAAAATTAGAACTTTTCCCTTTTGGGCAAAAAACTTTATTCTGGTCGTCATCGTCATAAAAGTCACAAAAGAGAAAAAACTTGTCACTTTTAAATAACTTATCCCATTGGTGATATGGTCTCAGGACTAAAAAATAAAAAAAAAAAAAAAAAACAGTAAAAATAAAACCCCATCCTCTCCTTTTTGTATATATGAACCACGTAGCACTTAAAAAATAAAGTAGCATTACACACACACACACACGCTTATATAATACACCCACAAGAAAATGTAGTAGGTAGCAACCAACTCGTATTATAGTGTAGTTGTGTAAAAGTTTTGTTTGAAGTAAAACTTTTCTGTTGAATCCTCAATGCGCGCCATCTCGATGTCCTTTCTTCGTTCAAATGACATCTCAGCAAACAGTTTATCTAATTTCCTTAAACAGTTTTTGCAAACACACACCAAACCAACCCGAACCCACTTGTATAGGGTAAAGCAATAGATGGAAGGAGCAGGATGAGTTGGCAGCACATTTTCCAGTGAGAAAAATAGTTTCATATAGCAAAGTTTTTTTTTTGTTTTTTTTTTTTGTATTTTGAGTGAGCAGCAGCTCACAATTTTAGGGCCCTTTTGGCACTGTAACAACACTGATGCTGCTGCTGCTGCTGCAACAACTTTTGCACTATACTTCCTCGTCCTTGTGCATTCAAGGACTATCGCCCCAGATAAGAACTTGCATTCGCATGAGAGGAACATGCTTCACAAAGTGATGACTTTTAGGTACCAAGTCTCTCAACTCTGGTATACAGAAAAATGAAAATAAGAAAAAAAAAAAAAAAGAAACGACAAAATGTGAAAAATCCCAACACCAACAACACCCAGAGTGCCACGAGATAAGACCTCGAAGCTCGAACTCAGGATTTGGATATGAAAGAAAATGTCCTTTCGTTTGCTGCTGAGAAAGAACTTAAAGTCGCTATACAGAGTTCGACAGTTCAAAGTGTAACTTTGATAGCGAAAGAGAGAAATTTCAGAAATTCTGAAAACAAAAATATAAGAAAAAATGTCCCCAAAGAAAGTTCCCATCGCCAAAATCTTATTCCCTAGCTATGTCCTTTGACAGTGAATGTAAAGTGTGGCAGCGGTGCGGTGCTGGTGATGCTAGTAGCAGCAGCAGCGGCGGGTGCTAACATGAAACTATACGGCTAATGTGAAATCCATTAAAAGTTTAGTCCTGGAGCGAAAATATAACACGCGGGTTAAATTGAAAATCTGTCATCACGAAAGTGTGAGCGTGTGTATGGGGTTCAACATTCGTCGCAAAAAGTCCATTTGCTAATCTTTTGGGATAGATATGGCTTGAATGTGTGCCCCTACCCCCTATCGCACAACTCCAATAGTTGCCACAAAGTCCCTCTGCTCTGTGCATGCGGATGAATTTTAGAAAAGGACTCGTTTATTCTATATGTTCTCGGCTGTGTGTGTGTGTTTGTGTTTGCCTTACGGTACATGGGAGAAAAAGTTTTAAGGACAAACAAACGTCAGAATATAAACTCGTATATGAGATTTAAATTTATTTGATTTGAAATTAATTGAGTTGAGTTTATAAGGACGAAGACGACACAACTACATACAACGATAACGACGAAAGCAACGACGCCGCCGCGCCGCCCGACGACTATATGGCAAAGCCGGAAAGTAAAGATAAAGATGAAAAACCGGATGCTGGGGTTTGTGTTTCCGGTCGTCATCATAGTCATCATCTTCATCTCAAAGGGATATCTATCTCTCTTCAGTTTTAGTTTCGGTGACAACTTGTTTTCAATATTGGGATGCAATTTGGTTAAGTAAATTGTTGGATGTTGTTATGGCACACAAGCATATCTCTGATGGTGGAAAGTTATTTACTTTCTTATGTAGCGTATGCGGTTGGGTAGGTATATTAACTTATTGTGAATTGGATATATTGGGTAGATTTTGGTAAGTGATTGAGTGTTAAGGAGAAAATAAACGAAAATTGTTTGGAAATTGTATGGAAATGAATTTTTTTTTCGAATATTTGTATGTTTGTGTGTGAGTGGAAGTACTTTTCTTAAATAGATATTCGAAAAAATTGTTCATTACTTAAGGAATAGCGTCAGAATCAGAAAGGGGTTGCTGGTTAGTAGGATTGAAGTCCATCGCTGTTAAATTTGATTTTGATGTGAGGGCAATGGATTCTATTTGTATCAATAATTTTGGAGAACCTACCGCTTTTTCAAAAGCCACTCGATTTTTGCGGACAAAAAATGATTTAAGCTATTCAAATCCAGAAATCTAACCATAACTTCAAAACTGCTGCTGTACAGGACCATGGTCCTGCCAGTACTCATGTATGGATCCGGGACTGGGGTGCTTAGCAAAAGGCACTGTGACCTCTTAGCCGCGTTCGAGAGAAAAGTCTTACGGAGAATTGTTGGCCCCATATCTGAGGAAGGACGATTCCGGAGACGGTACAATCATGAGTTGTACGCAATCTACCTTGAAGCAGACATAGTGACAAAAATTAAGCTCGGTAGACTCCGGTGGGCAGGGCACCTACGAAGAGGAACCTGCTCGGAAAGTCTTTTGCGGTACATTCTATGGTAGACGGCAGCGTGGTAGACCATGCTTGCGCTGGAGAGATGGCGTAGACCAGGACGCCCGAAGCCTTGGGGTGCGCAACTGGATGGCGTTGGCTCGAGACCGGGATAGGTGGAGAGACTTGTTGAAAGGGGCCAGGACCGGACCCCGGTTGTCGAGCCGATGATGATGATGAAGCATGATTTGCTTTTTTGCTGTTAGAAAACGCAAATATTACAGGATTTCCGTAGTGCGCATTTTAGATTTCGAAAAAGCTCTGATAAATATTAATAGAGTTAACAACTATTGATTAAGATTTGAAAATTGAAAAATGGGTTGATATCAAAATCCAGTTTAACAAAATTCATTCAGTATTTTAAATCTTAATAAACCGCACCTCATTTCAAATTCGCACAAAGAAGTTTGTTTCCTTAATGAAAAAAGCCAAAATTTTCTTAAATGCACTTAAGGGTTTTTTTTTCCATACATTCATCGAAAATTTAAGGCCACAAATACAGAAAAAACAGCAAGCGACAACAATATTATTAGATTTGTTCTTATAAGCTTTCAAAAAAGCATACATTCTGAAAGCTCTCAAACACAATTCTAAGAGAAATTTTGTCATTATTTGCATTAACGTGGGAATGGTAACTCTGATAATAATGTGCTTATTTTCATTAATAGGTTTGTTTGGGAACACATAATCAGTGTGGCATGTGGCTTAGGCTGCGCACGGTACAAGTTATGGGGGGATGTACGATCGTCAAAGCGAAATTACAATAAAAATTGAAGGGTGAGTCAGTGGTTGCGTGTATTTTTTCAGTAGGTGATTTGGGAATGCAACCACTAACCGGCACCTTTTGTAAGAAAAAAGCTCTCCCATAAGACCTGTACTGACAATTTTTGTTGGGCAGAGTATAATAGTATACCAAGAGAAAGGTATTATTATTTAGTGTCCACTAAGTCTGGATTTTTCTAAATTCTTTTTAATAATTAAATACGCAATATTTTTTGAAATAATAATAAGTAGACAAGTTTTGAACAAAATCGGTTGAGCCAGCAGAGATTTTGATAAAAAAAATCATGGTCATTTTTTTTGATAAGGTCTATCTTTAAATGAAAACAAGTTTTTTCAAAAACCGGTATTAACGGTACCTGAAATAGAATGGTTTTTTTTTTTTATTTCTGATTTTCTCCTTCATAACTCAATCAATTTAAACAATTTGTTTTACGTGGAAGCTTTTACGTTTTCGTAATAATGTTTAGTAAAAAAAAATTCGAAAATTATTTTTTGGATTTAAAAAAAAATTGATTTTTTTTTTTTTTTGAAAAATAATTTTTTCGAAAACTACTCATTATTTCTTTTAAAAACTTAGTTTTAAGATGTTGATAAATAATATCTTAAAAATGGCGTACCAATTTTTTTTGTATAAAAGTCCTTGCAAAATTTTAAATAGAAAAAAATTTAAATTTCGTTTTTTTTTCTAAAAAAAAAGAAGAAATCAAATTGCATACTTCGTTTTGAGGTTATATTCATTTAAGAAGCTATTTTAGTCATTTGAAAATCGAGTTTTATGCTTTTTAAATTTTTTTTTCTTAAACTGTATTTTTAAATTTTTAATTAAAAAAGCATCGCACTCCAGTCGTGCAATTTATTTTTTTAAGCAAGCATGAAAAACACTTAATAAGAGTGAAAAATAATTTTTTACAAAATTTATTCAATCTTAAAAAAAATCACAATAAAGTACATAATATTAATTACATAAGAACAAACAAGGATCATAATGCACTTCTTATGCTCCTTTGACGAAGTGCAGCATTCAATAACTTTGTCTCTGTTGCTTAGCTAATTTTAATTTCAGGAAAAATAATATTAAAAATTAAATTTTAAAAAATTAGATTTTATACAATTTTTCGTTAAGTTATATAAATGAAGGCTCAAAAAGGCAATAACGATAGATTTTTGTATTGTTTAGTTTATTTTTATTATAAATTAAATTAATGTCAAAAAATAGGTACTAAAAATGTACTAAAATAGAAAATTATGTTTACTCTCACACGATTTTCTAAATTTTTTTTTAAAAATTAGTTTTTTTATAAAACAAATAAAAAGGTATATTTCATTTAAGAATCCGTTTTAGTTATTTCGAAATCGAATTTCATGTTTTATTACTTTCTAAATTAACTCCGGAAAAATTTCTAAGTAGTGGCAACACTAATTCTCCTTAATTTAAATGATAATGCAACTTTTTTTTTTTGTTTCAAACGAGTAGGTTGCACACCACCAATGTAGATATTTGATGAAAGGAAACATTATTAAACTCTTAATTGACATTGACACTGAACTCTGAAACTATCCAACCGAATAATCATTTGTTTACTTTAGAACAAAAATTATATCCCAATGACTGAGATAACAAAATGTGATTGGCAATATTTCAATAATTTAACTCTTATCATTGCGATTAATCGTGAAATTTTAAAATATAAAACCATCCCAAAAAAATGGAACTTCATTCAAACATCTGATTTAATTTTCAAACTCATAATGTCTCTGCAAAGTATTTTATCCATTGTCATCCTGTTTTGTGCCCATCAGGAAGTATTTGTAAGTTTTTTTTTTTTTTCTTCTGTAATATAATCACTAATATTATTTCTATAAAAAAAATTGTAAATTTTCTTCAACACATAATAGGCACGTTATGCATCACTCAATATTGGACTAAATATTTCGGCGCACTTTTCCGACGAAAACAATCAACTCACCGAACAACTTGTTCGCATGTGCATGCAAGAAACCCAACTTTCGATGGCTGATTTGTATAAATTCAAGACCAACGACATCCAAGAGACTGAAGTTACTGAATCTACGCAATGCTTTGCCCATTGCATCTACGAGCAAATGGGTATCATGAAAAATGGACTCTTTATAGAGAACAATGATGTTCAAAAACTTGCTGCAGCAAATGCCATTGACAGTGCAACGGGTGTAGACTTTGCTATCTGCAAGTCAATTCGTGGTCAAAATAAATGCGAAACTGCATACAAGATACATCAGTGCGTACAAAAGCTAAGATATGGAGTGAGCCGTGACCAGGCGCTTGCAATGAACACGGACGCTACCAACAATAACGACAGTCGAAATGACGACAATAACGATGAAGACGATTCTGCTGACAGTCAAAATGGGCAATAAAATGATTTGGAAAAATATTATAACACTTCTGAATGGCGGACTCGCTTTAGTGGCGCGTTGGAAAGCAATTATTATTATTTTTTTTATTTTTACTTAATTGGTAATTTTTCTTTTGTTGTTCTGGCATGAATACAATAAAATAAATTGCTTAGCTTTATGATTATAGACAATGTTGGACAAAACAAAACGATTCAAGCGTGTGGTTTTTTTTGTAATTTAATTCTCACATAGAATAGGTAATTAGGTTAATTTCGTGGTGAGTAGGTAAGTACCTACTTCGAAGAGTGACATTCATACTAGCGTTTTTTTCATTTTTGTGAATTATTGTGACATTATACAAGTAAGTCACTTAATCAAAAGCTTCCACAGAAATATTCCCTGAATTAAAACTACTGATTTTTAATAGAGAAATATCCCCTATGAATGATGAAAGATGGGAAAGGGTTTTTCAATAAGAGCGCTACAAAAGTTTTTAAATAAAACAAAAACGGTTTTGGATATCAATGAAATTCTTTATTCCTGTGAAAGTACGTTCGATGCCATTATGGTATGGAACTCGATTTCTTTTGCATGGCCACCACGGGCACGCTTGCAGAAGTCCAGACGCTGAACCCAATTTTCGACGGTTGACAAGCATAGATCGGCAAATACTGCTGCAATTTCACGTTCAATATTCGTACGAAGCTCATCAATCGTCGCTGGCTTGTTGGCATAGACAATAGACTTGACGTAGTCCCACGTCAAATCGTACGACCGAGGCGGCCAAGCGACTGGAACATTTCATGAGATGACACGATCTCTAAACTTGGTTTCGAATAAATTGATTGTGACATTCGCTGTGTGGCTTGTGGCGCCGTTCTGTTGGAACCACATGTCCTCCAAGTCCATATCATCCAATTGGGGGTCAAAAATATTCGGTCATCATTGAACGGTACTGATCGCCATTCACAGTAACGTGACGGTCTTGATCATCAAGGAAGAAGTACGGCCCAATGACGCCACCGGCCCATAAACCACACCAAACCGTAATTTTTTCGGGATGCAATGATGACTCATTGAATACGTGTGGATTGCTGCCTGACCAATACCGCATATTTTGTTTATTGACGAAGCCATTCAGCCTGAAATGAGCCTCATCGCTGAAGATGATTTTTCGATGAAAATCCGAATTATTTTCAAGTTGTTGCTCAGCCAAATTCACGAACATACGACGCTTCTGGTGGTCAAGCGGCTTCAGTTCTTGCGTCTATTTAATCTTGTAAGAATTTAGGCCCAGATCTTTTCGCAAAATTCGCCACAACGACGTCACAGAGATGCCCAACGCTTAAAAACGACGTGTAAGTGGCACATTTGGGCTTTCTGGAACTGAAGCCTCAGCGGCAGCAATATTCTCGACACTACGGGCACTTCTTTATCTCACAGGCACGGGAACATTTTTACTGTGCCTGTGGATTCAAATTTTTCCACTAGACGCTCAATTGTTGATCTGCTAGGACGAACACAAATTGGACGTAGCACTCTTAACGTTGAGGCCACTGACTCCGAATTTCGGTAGTAAATTTTAATAATTTCGACTCGTTGTTGGCTCGTATATCTTTTCATCATGAAATGGCAACTGAAGAGAAATGTCAAAAGAGCGGCAAGAAAAATGGCGTCGTTTGCTGTTCCTGTCGCTCTACTTTTGTACGCCCCTGTTGAAAAACCCTTTATATGAAATATAAACTGAATGAGAACATTTTTACTTGCGATGTAGATATTAAAAATTAAATGCTGTAGTATTAAATTGGGGGTACAACTGAATGTTGAAAAAATGATTAATTTCCAGAAAAATGTGGGACAACTTCCAATTTTTATGTATCTAATAGATACAATTATTGAATAAATGTTTGTAGTGTGATTTAACACTTTTCAAAAAAGGACAGTTTTGGGTGAAAATCCTTTTTCACTTCCTTTGCATCACACACAATAAAAACTCATTCCCTTCATTGATTTATTTTTAATTTTAAAAATCAAATCTTTAATCTTTTTTACGTTCTAGAACATCTTTTATGTGCAGCTTTAAGTGCACCGATTGATAAGATTATTTCGGTGGTAGAAAATAAATTTAATTATACGGTTGTTCATATAATTTAATTAAACATCAAATACTGTTTCAAACAAAAGAGAAATGCAAAAAAAAAAAAAATATAATGTGCTAGCAAAATTATTAGTATAGGATTCTACATCTATCACATTCAAAGCAACTCGAGTGTTGAAAATGTTAAGTACATTTTCTATCGTCATTTTATTAATTTGTATTTTTCTGATAGAAGTGAGTATTGAAAACTTTGCAAGAACATTTTGTGTAATATCAATTTATCTTTGGCTTGTTTGAGAATACTCTGGTGAAGAAAATCTATTTTTTTTGTCGTTTTGTTTAAATCGTTTTGGTTCAAAGTTTTCTGAAAATATTTGTTGATGAATTTTTATTTTATACAATACTTACAGTACAAGTACATTGTACACTTAGCCGTATTTAAGTGAAGGTGATTATTTTTAAAAGAGGGACTATTTTTACTTGGTCTATAGGGCAGGTATGTATTGGTTTCGTGTCAAAAAAGTGGTTTTCGTCATGCCGTCCGTCGGTTTGTGCGTCTGTGCGTTTGTGCGTCTGTGCGTCCATCTGTACTGATCGACTGCCCAAACGCGTGGACGGATTTTCTTCAAATTTGGTACAGATGATTTTTACGTAATTTCTAAAGTTAGTTTATTTTTTGTTTTTAATATCTCATCTAGAACGAGTACCTCCCATACAACATTTTTGAGTTATTCGAATTTTATCGAAAACGGTTCTAACGATTTTGATTAAACTTTTTGATATGATTTCTTCAATAACGGTAAATTTTTGAAATTTTTTTCAAAAAATCTAACGAGCGGTTTTTTTTTTAAATATTTTCTTATTAAAAAATTTTCAAAGGATTAAAAAAAAAAATTGGTATGCCATTTTGAAGATGGCTAATATTTATCAACATCTAAAAATTTAATTTTGAAAAAACACAAATCATTGACCCAACATGCAAAAAAAAATCCAAAAGCTAAAATTTTCAAGCTAAGTTAATACATAAAATAGATTTGCACTACAAGAGCAAGTTCGTGCAATCCAGTCGTGCATTTTATTTTTTTTTTTAATTTAATATTATTTTTTGAAAAACTGAAAAATTCAAGCATTTGATTTTTAGAATATTTTTAAAAATTAATAAATTCATTCAGTTTTAAAACAAAAACAAAAATATGGCATATTTTTTTCAAAAATTATTTGCCATTAAGCAAATTTCTTATAAAAAAAAATTAAGAAGAGATTTCTGTCTTTGTTGTCGTTGTTTTTTTTTTTAATTAAGTTTTTTGTTTTAAGTCATTTTAAACAACAACGAAAAAAATGACTCATTTAAAAACAACAAAATCAACAATGTTGCTGAAAATGGACTTACCGGAACAAATTTGTAAATCTTTATTTATTTTTTTTTTGCATTAGGTCCATTTTGCATATGTTCAGGCCTGGAATACTGCATTTAATGGTGACCCCTACTTCCACTGTATGTTAAAATCAAATGTTTCGCATGATCAAATTAAATTGCTTTCGGACAAAACTATTGAATTGCCAGAGAACATGCACGAGCTTCAATGTTACATACAATGTGTATTAAAAATCAATGGCATCATGGATGAACATTTTTTGAGAAGTTTGGCTGCAGCTCAAAGAAATGGTGTGAATCCATACGAAATTGAACTAGCATACTTTGAATGTATTGATTTTTCTAATGACATGAAGGACGCATGTAAAAGTGGATTTGAACTCTTCAAGTGTCTTAGAAAAATATTCGATACTGAATAAAAAGAAAATTTTTTTAAGTATTTTAGTTTCTTTTTTTTTTGTTTTTGTTGGTTGAAGTACATAAAAATATTACAAATAGGTGCTGGCAAACATTAGCAGAACAGTAAATATACTGGTTCAGAAAATTGTGGGGGAAAAATTTCTTGGGAAAAATCGAAAAATTCTTTTCTATCGTCGTAATGTTAATTTTAATTAAAACCTCAAAAGTTTTTTTTATTTTTTTTTTTATTTTTTCATAAGATCCAATTTTCCTTCTCAATGGGATGGAATATTCAACTTCATGGTGATCCTTTTTTCCACTGTATGCTGAAAACAAATGTGACACGTGATCAAATCGAAATGCTATCCGATAGAACTAATGAATTGCCAGAAAACATACACGAGCTTCAATGTTATATTCAATGCATATTGAAAATCAGTGGAATTATGGATGAGCATTTTTTGAAATCTTTAATTGCAGCTCAACGAAAAGGTGTAGATTCAGGTGAACTTGAACAAGCATATTTTAATTGTATTGATTTTAAAAATGACATGAAGGACGCATGCAAAAGTGGATTTGAACTCTACAAGTGTCTTAAGGGAATATTTGATACGGAATAAATTTGTGTTTTAAAAAGTGAGTGAAAAAATTATAAGAATTCCATTAGAATTTTTTTCCTGATTCGTTTTCCTGATTGCTTTAATCGGCACTTTAAAAATATGCAGAACAAAAAAAATATATTTTAAACAAATGCAACACAATAACTTAATTTATAAGCACTCCAACTCCACAATAGAGATCTGATAGTGTGTAAAAACAATAATAATTTAATAATGTTATTAAAAATGTATGCAGTCTTATCGCAATTTCCTTATACAAAATCTAAACTTCGAGATCAATTTTTTCTTCACAATTTAAAATCATTTGATAAAAGTCTGTTTTCATTGCGGATTAAATGCTTGATAATATTTTTTTTTATCATAAAAAAAGAACAATTAATAATACAATAGCACTCATCAGTAGAAAACTTAGTTTGCATTTTTATTCCCTTACTGTCACAACTGTGTTAATTTAATGTTACGTGAAGCTTCATGCATTTTTGTATTTCTTTACATTTTCCTTACAAAAGTGAGCTTTAAAAATAAAACGTAAACTTTGCCA
This sequence comes from Meliscaeva auricollis, assembly GCA_948107695.1. Classification (NCBI taxonomy): domain Eukaryota; kingdom Metazoa; phylum Arthropoda; class Insecta; order Diptera; family Syrphidae; genus Meliscaeva; species Meliscaeva auricollis. The sequence continues at coordinate 25,001,505 of OX403619.1, read as the reverse complement.
AACAAATCAAAAGTTTCTAAGGTCTAGTTTTCCAGTGCGAGTTTAAACTTAAACCCGAGTTAACACTTACTAAAAACTTAACTTAAACAGATGCTTTTCGCATTTGTTAGACTCTTCTGCGTTTATCCTTAACTACAACAAAAAAATCGTCTGGACTTAACCAGGACTCGATTTATTTGCTGGTTTTAATAATTCTCAGTACTGAAAAACTGCCTCTAATAAGTATGATTCGTTTGAGTAAATGTATCTAGAGAAAAGTTGTATTTTATTTTTTTTTAATTCTGAAATAACAAAATCCATTTATATATAGATACAAAGTTTCCCCGTTTATTTTGGAGATGCATTCTTTTATTGCAAATATACTACAGGTGTTGATCGAAAAGTGATTGAAGAATTTGCTCACCAACAAACAGATATCGCAGAAAAAGATTCTAAACTTCAATGTTACATCAAATGTGTTTTGGAAGAGTATGGCTTTTTAGATAAATATACTAAATTGACATTTGATTTTGTTGCAGATAAAAATTTTACTACGAAGATAAGATTCAATAATTGCCTGGCTGAATCGTATCAATACTTTTTTTCTTGCAAAATTGCTACTGCAATTTTGAAATGTATGCAAAATGTATTGGAATAAATTGACAAAATAAAGTATTAAAGTATTCTAGAGTATTGGATACTGATAGAGAAATTTAAAATGTCTTTTTTTTTAGTTTATTAAAATAAATAGTTATACAGTAGGACTTGTAGTCCAAGAGGACACCTAATTTAAACCTTCTTAGCAAGAACATCGTATTATAAAAACGGAATCGGTAAGTTAAAAAGATATGTTATTGAAGTTTGAAGAGATAGTGTTTGTGGACATTTTTTTTTTAAATTTAAGTGTAAGAGTCAAACCAAGTATTATATATGTATGACCATTCTGAACAAAAAAAACATAGGTAACAAAAAAAAAAATCGTTTATGGTAAGGTACAAAGGTAGTCTTACAAAGATATCCAAATCATAAAACGAATAAACGATTAAAAACATAAAAAATTACAATAATAAAACTACTAGGTAGGTATTGATAGAAAGAATATTTAAATGCCATTTTGCATTTTTTGAATAAATAACAAAGGCAATTCAATACTAAGCAAAATACCCAATGAATTGTATTATGTACGATGAATTAGTTCAATGGAAAAACTTTTTAAGAACGTTTGTGATAAATTTTAGGTGAGTTTTTTGTTTACAATATTAAAAGCTAATGATAGTGTTATTAACACGTTTTATGAAAAGGATGTTGCCTATGAAAGGAATATAAAAGAGCAAAAACTTAATTTGATTAAGTCCATTATATCAGCGCTGGAGTAAAATGGATGGGTTTAATATAAGGCTCTTTAAAAATTTGTTGAATTTTTTTTACAAAAAAGAAAACTAACGAAAGCTGCTATATAACCGATATAGGGTATATTTGTATTTATTGCATTCTTGTGTGGGCATTTTCTGTTTTGCATTATTTCTTGAACTAACAATAAATGTACCTCCCCTATACCGGTTTTAGAAAAACTTATTTTTTACTTGCGATAAAGGTACTGTAGGGCAAGTTTAGGATTCGCAAAAAAAAATCGAACTCGAGTGAACAATCAGACATGTCATTACGATGATAGAGAATGAGAAAAAAGTGTGTCTTGCAATTCTGTCTGTCTGTCTGTCTGTCAGTCTGTCAGTCTGTCTGTCTGTATCAGAGACCACAGCCTAAACGGATGGGTCGATTTACTTAAAACTTGGTATGTGGCGTTTTTTGGAGAATATCCCCAGACGTTTTTTTTAATTTTTTTTTTTGGACCAAAAATAACGATACCTGTCATATATCGGTTTTAGAAAAACTCATTTTTCTCAAAAACGGTGCCTACGATTTTGATTAAAAAAATCATTATCAGTTTTTTAGATAAGGTCTATTTTTAAATGGAAACCATTTTTTTTTAAAAACCGTAATTAACGGTACCTGCCATAGAACCGTTTTTTTAAATTCTGATTTTCTCCTTCATGACTCAATCAGTTTCAACCATTTTTTTACATGGATTTAAGTTGCCGTGATAATATTTAATAAAAAAAAAAAATGAAAATTATTTTTTTGGATTAAAAAATAAAAATTTGAATTTTTTTTTTTGAAAAATCATTATTTCGAAAACTACTCAATATTTTTTTTTCAAAATTTAGTTTTTAGATGTTGATAAATAATATCTTAAAAATGGCGTACCAATTTTTTTTATAAAAGTCCTTGCTAAATTTTATATAGAAAAAATAGTTTTTTTAAAAAACGGCTCTAATGATTTTCAAATTTTTTTTTCTAAAAATGTATCATTGTAGAAGAAATCAGATTACATACTTCGTTTTGAGTTAAAATACATTAAAGAAGCTGTTTTAGTCACTTAAAAATCGAATTTTATGCTTTTTTCATTTTTTTTCTAAAACTGCATTTACAAATTTTTAATTAAAAAATTAAAAAGAATAAGTACGTGCGACCCAGTAGTGCATATTTTCTACGATTTCGATAAAAAAAAAACTTTCATAGAGAAAGTTTAAGGGTGATGAAATGAAATTTAAGTGCGCCAAAGCTCATCTGTGAATTTACCTGTTTAATTGATAAGATCGAGCTTATGACCTCTAAATATTTGAAAAAAAAAAGAATTTTTGTTGAAAAATGACAAATTATAAAATTAAAGTCATTTCCAACAATTTAAAATTTTTTTTTTTGGAAACTTTGGGTCAAACTAAAAATCAGAAAAAAAGAGGAAATTTTGTTTAACTGTTTGAAAATAGTTTTTTTAACCTTATAGCTGATCAAAAAAAACTAGCGATGTAAAGAACATACAACATCCATTAAAACTATGCGTTTATAGTTTAAATGGAGAATGGAAAACTCCAAAACGATTCGTTGCGCAGTGAATTTTATGGAATATATTAAAAGAGGCATTGACCAACCTAAAATTTGTAAGCAGAATAAGTTGAGTAAGGCGGGCTTTAAAAAAAAAAAAATTGATTTTGAAATAAATGATGTGAATTGTAACTATAATAAAAAAAAAAAAACTAATGTTGATAACCGACTTACACTTCTTAATAAAAATAGCAAAATACTTTGATCTATTCTTTTATATTAATAAAATTAATATCAATAAATAAAAAAAAAAGGTTCGTTTGCTTAAAAAAATCAAATTAACTTAAGCCCTCTAAAAAAACCAAAAGCAACAGAAAAGAAAATAATATTTTTCAAAAACCGATAATTGATTAAGAATGACAATGAATGTGTTAAGATTGTTTCCAATAAATATCAATCAGTTTCGACACTTTTTTTTTTAAATTAACTTTTGGTGCGATAGAAACCTATTTTATCCCATCGCATGGCGGCGGCGCATACAAAAATGTGTTCCCAAAACACTTTTATGGTTCAAGTCCGTGCCTGGAAGTTATGTATCGCAACTCACTAACTAATTTGCTAACATTAAAAGGCAAAAACACTTCTGTTTCTCAAGCGTGAATCAAGAACAATTGTTAATTTATTAAATTAGATAAATGTAATTTTTGTCAATTACGAGTATATATAAATCACATCACAATCAGAAATCAACCAACATTACAGTCAGAAACACACATCTTTGCATCACCATGAAAACCACACTGATCTTTGCATTGATAGCAATTTTGGGCGTCCAAGTTTGGGTAGGTGGTTTTATTTTTAAATCATTAACACAAAAATTGCTTAAAATAATCCTTCTTAATCCTAACGATTTAGGCTGAATCACCTGAAGCCATCGATCAGACCAAATTTATTGAAGAGAGCAATTGCCTGGTAAAGGAAAAACTTAACTTTGCCGAAGTTTTGGAATTCGCTTTGGAAGACAAAATGGAATTAGCTGAAAAAAATCCCAAATTAAAATGTTTTGCATCGTGTTTGATGGAATTTGGCAAAATATTAGACGGCTGTACGGTAGTTTATAACAAAAATTTAAATATGGATGGATTTACCGGCGAGAAGAAGGATGAATTTGTGAAGATAATGGAAAGTTGCAAGAGTGCTGTCAAGGGAACTGATCGATGTGAATGCGGATATCAATTGATTAAGTGTATGACGGAGAAAGAAAAAAAAGCTTAAATGGTTATTTGATTTTGAACACTATAACGAAGACCTAAAATTATTATTCTCCTTTTTTTTTGTTTGTTTGTTAAATTATTTCTGTGAATAAGTTTGATTTATCTTACTGCTAAATTTTGTTTCATTTGTTGTTATTAAATTAAATTTGTTTTAGAAAATATATTTCGCAAGCTTAGAATTGAATTCAAAAATTAAAAAGAGGGGAGATTTATTCAAAAATGTAAAAATTCACAATTTTGACGTCTTTAACAGCATTTACATTAGACGATTTTTCCAGTGCCGATATTTGTATTTAATTGTAATAGCTTCAGATCTCGTTCCATTGGAAAACAATTTCGTATTTCCTCTCACATGACTACAACAACAAAGAAAAAGCGTCACTGCAAAATTTTTCACTAAGCAAACGAGAGAGAAAAGTTAAATAATTCAAGAGCTGCCAACACTTTAAACATTTCGCTGAACTATGCTTTCGCTAAGACAGCAAGGATAGCCATTTTTTTATCATGTTTGTTTTTTTTTAAACTTAAGATCAATGAGAATTTTTTTAACAGTTTGGAAAAATGTCAACGAACCAAATTATCAAAAAGATGTAAAATTTAGAAAATTATAAGAAATGTAAAAATACATAAAATGAATTACTAAAATGACTGAAATAACTTTTTAAATACTTTTGAGCTCCAAGCTAATTATGCTTTCCAAAAAGATCAGTTTTTAGAAAAACACATTTGAAAAATCACCATTTAAGAAAAAATGTTTTATATACTTATAAAATTCTCAAACCGTTAAAAAAAAAAATTACTGTACCATTTTCAACAAAATATTATTGAACATCTTAAACCAAAATTTCTAAAAAAATCAGTGATCCGTTTTTTTTAAAATCGATTTTTCAAAAACAAAATTTTAAAATCCAAAAAAAAATGTTTTAAAAATTATTTTATCAAATAATTTGAAAATTGGTAATTACATTTTGTGTGAAATTTTTCATCTAAACACGTTAAGGGGCTTCGGCGAAAATCTGAAAAAAACGGTTCTATGAGAGCTACCGTTATTGATTGATAAAAAAATAGATTTGTTATTATTTGTACAAATTTTAATGAAAATCGTTAAAGCCGTTCTTGACAAAATTAATGTCTTTCGATATTGGTTGTATGGGCAGGTACCTACCGTTAATTTTGAACCACAAAATATTTATTATATGCAGCTAAAAATACATTTTTACACATAATAATAATCTTACTTGCATTTTTTAGGATTGAAAAAAAAACTTTCGAGTTTCAGCCATTAATGAATAATCATAACCTTCTTCAGTAAAAATCTCTCGAAAACTTAAATGGCCAAAAAGTGGCAACTGTTTTATAATAAATGTATCAGAAATAGTCAAGGATTTAAATTCAACAAGCTTAGTCCGTAGATTTTAATGGGAAATTTTGTAACTCAACTCAAAGTTAAAAAATTTAGTCCAATTTATGCACCAAAACTCTGAAAATTTCGATATTAACAAATTTTTTTCATTGATTTAGAAAATAAGGAAATATTGACTATTTTTATTAGCCGAGTTCTTCGACTGATTTTAAAATTTCTATCGACTTTTAAAGCTTCTAATGGTCCGTAATCTGGTAAATAAATTAGTTTTGGATTTTAAGCACACGCGAAATATGATTATTGCATTGACTTTTAAAAAGTTGGTCCAGTGTGCAACGGTTTTCATGAAACCACAAAAGATAACCGAAGGGCACGTTTAGAAAAGCGTAAAATTGAAAAATTATTAAATTATTAATAATTCCGAAGCCGAAGACACTCATCTGAATTTCACCAAATTTTTTTGTGACTATTCTGACGAATTATTCTTTCCAACAAAAATCATACAAATCAAGACAAGACATGTAAAAAAAAGGTATGTGTGGTATACAATCGAATTGAGAACCTTCTCCTTTTTGTGAAGCCGGTTACAAAATAGCCTAGTTTTCAATTAAAAATTTTGACGAAAATTTTGTTAATTTTTGAACATTTTTCGTTATGAGATTGAAATCGTAAAAATACACGATTTTCGACACCCACCCCTTTTTCCCCCTTTCATATTTTCCCCTCTCATATACCATTTTTCTTAATATTTGCCAGCTCCATGCTAAAAATTTAGTTTTTTCAAAAATTATTGGCACTGGTCTACAGGGTTAATGGAGGGAATCTGCAAGTTGCATCTCCTAAAATTGTCTGCAGTTCAGTGTGAAAGCTGCAAAAAAGCATTTTCTATTGAAATAATCAATTTTTAATTTTTGTATCCATGACAGTTACCTTAAGTAAAGGACTGCAACAGTTTTAAAAATTCAAACAACTGCAATACCGACCAGAACAAATTATTTTATTTTTGTATACATTTTTTTTTTAAATAAAATTACTGCATTCGTCTCTATGTTGAAGTCACGTGATCGTACGTGGCCACAAACAGTTTTGCCGTTGTAATAAATTGTATCCGACAACTTTCCTAGAGACAATAAATCCACCAAATGACAGTTGTTGTGTAGGTTTGTCTTGTCATAAGAAACAACAACAACAACAACAAAAAAAAATAATAGAAGACAACAAAGGTAGATAGCAGAAGCAGTAGGTAGTAGGTACATCCAAGTACCAGGAGATGGGAGTCATATTTTTATATGCAAGTACTTGTACTTGTAGTAATAGAGACAATGAGGTCTTATTGTTTGATGTTTTCTTGGTGAACGAAACTCTTATAATAGAAATGAGGGAAAGTGGGACTTCCGGTACTCACAAAAGTTTCGCATAGTTGCAAGCAGATAAACAATTTCGCGAAGCATGTAATAAAATGAGGTAAAGTTATTTAGTTCGTTCGTTCATTTACTCGTTCTTCCTATGGAAATCGCAGTATGGTTACCACATTGTTAAAATATTTACACTAGAGATATTTTTTTGTAATTTTATAAAGGGTTTTCCAATAAGAGATGTTATTTTGAATAGCCCGCTATTTCGGTAGCTGTCACTTTTGAAGCTGTCATTTTTTGACATTTGACAAGAAGAAACTAAGCTATTAATAAAAATTTAAGTATACACGCTTCAACAACGCATTGAAATTATTAAAATTCACTATAAAAATGGTTAAAACTTGGCAGAGACGGTTCGTAAAACTAAAACATTTTTGGGTCGTCGTGAAGCACCTTGTCGGACCGCAATACAGAAATTGGTGGACAAATTCGAGCTGTTGGGACAAGTTAGTGATGTGAAGAATAAAACCCGTGCACGTCGCTCAAGAACAACTGAGAATATTGCTGTTGTAGCCCAAAGTGTTGAAGAAAACCCAGGTTTGTCCATTCCTCGTCGTTCTTTGGAATTAGGCATTCCACAAACGTCATTACACCGTATTTTGCATAAAGACTTGGGTCTTAAGGCTTATAAAGTTCAGTTAACACAAGAACTCAAGCCGGCTGATCATCAACAACGTCGTGTATTTGCTGATTGGGTCCTTGAAATGCATGAAAATGAACCGGAATTTCATCGAAAAATCATCTTGACTGATGAGGCCCATTTCCACCTCGGAGGCTACGTCAACAAGCAAAACTGTCGCATCTGGGGCTCGGAAAACCCAAGAGTTATTGTTGAAAAGCCTCTCCATCCTCAACGCGTGACTATTTGGTGCGGTTTATGGTCCCGCGGGGTCATTGGACCTTACTTTTTCGAAAATGAGGCTGGAGCAACAGTTACGGTCAATGGATTGCGCTATCGAGAGATGATTAATGATTTTTTATGGCCTGAATTGGATGGTATTGATCTGGACAACGTTTACTTTCAACAAGACGGCGCTACGTGCCACACAAGCAATGAAACCATCGATCTGTTACGGGAAAAGTTTCCGGACCGTGTTATCTCTCGAAGAGGTGATCACAATTGGCCACCGAGATCTTGTGATTTAACACCTTGCGACTGTATTTTTGGAACGTAATTTATTTGATATGAGCTTTAGTTCAGTTATGTTTACCCTTTGGTAGAATTTTTGAACATCTCCTCTGTCGCTAGGTACAATATCCTCAATAGATTAGTCCGCCCGCTTCTCGTGCTCTCTCTCTTTTTATTCCTGAGAAGTCTTCTTTTTTGCCCGTAGAGCTCTTGGGCTGCTCTCTCAGTGGCTCTGGTTCTTGTTTGCAGCCTTGCCTGATAGGGCTCGTTTTTAGCTGCATGCGCCAGGCGGCATTCTTCGTCAAAACAGGAGTTTCGTTGTGGTCGCTTTGTAAAACCTAGCACATCAGTGGCGGCACTACTGATAGCTTGTTGACAATGTCTCCACTAGTCGTCTATGCTTGCTGCTGATGGCTGGCTGGTCAAGAGATTAAGAGAAACGCGGTCAGCAAAAGTTTTGGCGGTTTCTTGCGATTTGAGTTTCGCGACATCAAACTTATTCACAGCATCTGCTCGGCGTTGTGGCGTAATAAATATCCACATCCGCACTCGATACACTATCAAGTAGTGGTCTGAGTCAACGCTTGCTCATCGGAGCGTTCGGACATCTAAGATACTGAAAGCATGTCTGGCGTCAATCGCGATATGATCATATTAGTTGAAGAAATTTGACTATTAATTGAAAAATAAAGACAAGAGTTTAGTACTTTAAGCATTTTACCAGTTCACGCCAATTAAAAAGTACATGTTGTGCTAAATTTTTATAAAAATAAAATTTCATTCTATTGGCATTTGGCAACCCTTCAGACTATCTTTTTATATTTTAATTCAAAATTCGAGCTTTCCTGTAGCCGCATATTTTATTGAAACTTTGACAAAAGTTTTCCTAGCCAACAATTTCGTATTTTCGTTCGTCTTCTTTTGGAATTTTTGTTTTTCCTTCTTCCACTATGATAGTGTATGCTGGTCGTTATATTTTATTATTTAAACTTTTCACCGTTATGAGAAAATGTTGAACTTTCTCCCCCTATTTGCTATAGTTTCTTATTGCACGTAAGTCTATAAGGATGACAACTTGTTTATAGGAATACATATGCATGTGTGTGTGTTTGTGTGTCAAACCGCCATAGTAAGGCGGTGTGATATAGCTATGTGCGATCATTATATTGTTACTCTAATGGTTATTGTTTTTCCTTCGGTTGTTTTTTTGGTCCTTTGGGTAAGGTCGGTCCTTTAAGAGCGTCTAGTCATTTATCTACATTGGTGCTATGGTTGATATCGTAAATTTCAAATGAAGTCAATGAGCCTTGAAAACTGCAATTTCCGGCGCAGACCCCAAAACATCTTTATAGCATAAAATTTCATTCATTCCACTATATGAAGGGCAAGGAGAATAATATGACAAACTATGAATAGTCACAACGATGATAATGTGGGAGGGCTGCTGGGGCTGTGGTGAAGAAGCTTTTATTTTTATTGGTAAGTTACTGTCATAGACATTTAGAATTTGGTTCTTTTTTTTGCAAACCATGCAGTATTGAAAGCTTGTGTGGTTAAAGTTTGTCAGAAACTGAACTCCTATTACAATATTTCAAGTATGGCCAGTATATTGAGCAGGTACGGAGTAAAATGGGAAAATTGTTAGGAAAAGAAATTAATATTTTTAATAAAAATGTAGCATGTTTCTTGGAATATTGTTTAAAAATGTGTTTTAGTCTCAAAGAGTGGAACTTCATTTGATAGAAATTAAATAAATGAATGTATCCCACGTACCTTGTAACTCTTAGGTATCGGTAACGGATTATTGTGGTGAGCCACTATAAGCCTTGTTATAAGATGAACCTGTTGTAAAGTTTTGAAAAAAAATCGGTTGACGCAGTAATATGATATACGGAAATATCTTCAAATTATGGCAAGTTATTAAAAAAGCGCGTTTACTATAATTCAAAAACAAGAGTTATAGGTGGTAAAAAAATCTACAACTTTTGTTTGGATAATTTTTCAATATAACCTCAAATATATTTGAAAAATGCGTTGTGGCGGGATTCGCATTTATTTTATCCATATTTTCTCCTGTAGAACTAGCAGGAAAGAAAGTGTGTTAATGGAAATGGTAAGGTAGTTCCCCGTTTTGATAATATAGTTCAGATCTAGTACTGATACCAGATCTGCTTTGTCGCTTAGCAAGTAGTGATATTATATATCGATGGGAATACCTACATTTAACTTTTCTGGTAAAAAAAGTATTAGTGTTCCACTTTTGGCGCGTTCGTCAGCTCAACATTTCCGAAAATGTCCCTATGGCCCGGCACCCAACATAGGTGAATATTAAACTGCTGCGCCATCTCCCCATCAGATATGATCGACAGTTAAAGGCTGTAATTGAGTTGGTAAAGAGAACATCCAGAGATTTAATAGCTGCTTGGCTGTCCGAGAAAATACGAATATCTTGGTTTGATATCTTGTTTTCTTTAAGCCCAGACAGGACTTCTTTTATCGTCAAAAGTTAAGCCTGGAACACGCTACAGTGTAGAAACCGATTGAATCATCTTCCAGGAATTCCATATCCTCCCAGAATGATCTATTAGGGATGGTAACCTGAAAATTTTTCTCAAATTGCATCATTGGGATGGCATAATCTATGTTACATGGTATTGATCTGAATTAGTTCAGAATTATGTAGTGGCCAATATCATTGCTTATCCACTGTGAGGAGGCTTTGAGCCGAATAGATGTGCTTGCAGCCATTTTTTTGCCGAATGTGTCGAGGGGTGTTAGATGGAGCAGAGTGTTAAGTGCCGCGGAGGGAATGGTGCGAAGTGCTCCGATTATGCATATGCACATGCAAGCTGACCTTTGGACTTTATTTAGTTTTTCCAAATTAATGTTTTTGTCCAGTGTAGTCCACCATACTGACACGCCGTAGGATCGGTCTGATTACCGAGGAATCTAGCCAATGAGTTATACGGGGTTGTAGTCCCCATTTGCTTCCAATGGCTTTTTTACATGAGAAGAGAGCCGCTGTAGCCTTTTTAACTCTTTCTTGAATGTAAGGTTTCCAGATCAGACTTCTTATCTAAAATAAGACTCAAATATTTAGCTTCGTCGGAGAATGTTAGTGGAATAAAAAACAACACAGTTATTGTTAGAAATAGTGTCAAAAATTGAAAAAAAAAAAATAAAACGAATTTTTACAATCGATTTTCCGTAAATTCCAGTAATATCAGCCAGCGAAAGGTAGTCAGTTTATAATAAATTGTTTGGCAATCTTATTAATACCAGTATGACACCGAGATGAAGCTGTTAAACTTAATAGCTTTCAAATTCCTCGCTCTTATTCATTTTTACTCAAAACCTGACAAATAAAAAACAAAACAACATCTGGCACTCTTATGCAAGGGTCAGCATTTTCATTTTCCCATAAAAGCCGCAAGGGGGTTTGAGAAAATTTCCAAAATAAAAAAAAAACGTACTTGATTTTTCATCTGGCCACACATACGTAATCAAATGAAAAAAAGAAAAAAAAATATATCTACCCTCTCGACCTTTCTCCATATCCTGTATAAATTTGTTTGATGTTAATTGTTGCAAATCGAAAAGCAAACAAATTGCCAAACAACTCCGCTCCAGCACTCCCGCGTTATAATAATGGAAATCAAAAGAAGGGATCTAGACCCCGGATCTGGATGCTCACTTTGGGATTGCCATTGCCATTCATTCTGCAACTGAATTTGAAATTAATTTGCAGACGTGAATTTTTCAATTTAATGCTCCACGTATGGTGGTGTTGCTGGATATGGGGAAGGATGGCATTCAGTATACCGAGAAGTCGGGGTGCAACCCCTTCGCGGGATCACGTTTTGGTTTACCGCCATGCTGACTCTTCTTCCCTCCAAATTGAAAAGGAACACACACACACATCCTCACCGAAAAAAAAAAGAAAAAAGAAAAAAAAAAACGATTTAAAAGGTGAAGCGTTGATGATGCTGGTGTGTTGAATTTAAAACAATTTATTTGTTTGAAACGTGCCTGGACTAACAGATAAGGATAAAGTACTAACTTACAACCCGACAACTGACCCCATAGCCGTCGTCGTCGTCGTGGTGCTCTCCCGCCCCCAAACTACAGTTCTCATCATCCGAATCATTTAGCAATAACTTTTGATGGTGGAGTATGAAGGAGTAAAAGAGAGATAGAGGAATGGGATGGGATGGAATCTCTCCCGCAATTATCTGTAATTTTCTGCGGATTTGGATTTTTCGGTCTTAAAAGCGTCTCCGCGTAAGAATTTATTTCGTCGACAAATTTAAGGAAATAAAGTGAAATCGTGAATTGATGTGACCAGAAGATACATTAATTTTCTTCCGATGATGGGGGTAAAGAGTTGAATTGCGTATATAGTGGGTATAGGGTATAGGAATCTAGAGGGATGTTTGTCTGATAGTCATTTGTTATGGAACACACGATGTGAACTCAAAATTAATGGCTACTGATAAATATCTTTGAACATTTATTCTTCGGTTTTAACTTTTAAACTTCAATGTTTCACTATTTTTTTTATGTGTATTAACCTATTTTCTGGGTGGTTTTTTGTAGATAGAATAGGTGACCGACATGATATTAGGTCAAGGCGACACATTGGATTGGAGTTTAACATTTTCTGGAGTTCTTCTGATGGTATATCTTCGGTTGTTAGTCTTGTAACGAAAAGTGTAACGTGGTAAGTGGCGAAAGTGGTAGAACATTTTCAAATAAAAAAATTCTTTATAAGACTTGAAAAATGCAATCAAATAAGTTTGAGAAGACTTCAGAAAATTACAAAACTGTCGTGCATAGTCTCTCATTTTGAAATCCACTTTCGATACTGTGATGCTGAATAACAATTCAATAGAAAAAAGTGAATTTGATTTGGAAAAGAATGATGAAAAATCTGTGCTAGCACACACAAATAGAACGATCGAAGAAATTCTTGACGAGATAAATCTAGTGCGCCGCCGCCGCACTATGGAATCAAACGCTGAAATCTTTTCTTAAATGGTTTAGACGAATTTCGTTATTTCAAACATCTAATGATGAGGTAACATATTATCAGAAAAAGAGATCTTTACAAAGGCATCATTTTGTAAAATGAAATAACAGCAGTCTATAGAATCACCAAGGAGCTTACTGGAGTACAATGCTCCAAACAACACCTGGTGAAAGATGTTCATGGTTCCCTGCTCCATTCGGATGAGGACCAGCTCAGAAGGTGGAAGGACCACTTCGTTTCTATATTAAACCGTGTGTTCGCCAGCGATGCGCATCCAATACCTGATGACCCGTCCGAAGCAACAAATGCCCGAATCCGCACCACACCTCCCAGTAGAGAAGAGATAATTGCCGCAATTAAAACACTGAAGAACAATAAGGCGGTAGGACTTGACGGTATTCCTGCGGAGCTCTTACAAGCAGCACCAACGACATCGAGTGAGCTACTGCATCCACTCATAACGAGAGCCTGGAACTCTGAGTGCTTCCCGGAGGAGTGGAAAAAGGGAATGATAGTCAAGCTCTCGAAGAAAAGAGATTTGATGCAGTGTGAAAACTGGGGAGGGATTGGCGATCTGCCTGCGATTGCCAAGATAGCAGCCAAAATTATATTAGAGCGAATAAAGGAACATCTAGAAGACACACTCGACGCCGAACAAGCAGGTTTCCGCACTGGTTCATCCTGTGTTGACCACATTAACACCTTGCGGATCATTATTGAACAGTACGTCGAATATCGATCACCACTTCACTTGCTGTTCATTTCATTGATTTTGAAAAAGCGTTTGATAGTGTTAAAAGAGAATTTATTTGGATTGCCTTACGCAGGAGAGGCATTTCAGATTAGTTAATCGCTATTAATAAAGCAACCTACAATGGATGCAAATGTCACGTTTTACATAGAGGAAGGTTGTCGGATGAATTCGAAGTCCAATGTGGAGTCAGACAGGGTTGCCTACTATCGCCAATACTTTTCTGTTAGTGCTGCGTGCAGCCCTGTTAAACGGAAATGGTGAAATTCAATGGAGTCTGACATCCCAACTAAAACATCTGGACTACGCGGACGACGTATGCTTACTCTCTCATAGGATCTTGGATCTCCATCAAATGACAACAAGGCTGGAGGGAGAAGCAGAAATCGTGGGGCTGAAAATTAACAAGACAAAAACAAAAGTGATCAGCCTCGGAAGTAACTCATCCGCTCAAGTCAATATTTCTGGACAACCGGTAGAGAAAGTAGAAGACTTTCAATATCTTGGGAGTTTTATCTCTACACCAAAGGCGGAACCGAACAAGATGTCGACAGCCGTATTAAAAAGGCAAAGGCTGCTTTCGGAATGCTGTCCAAAATATGGAGAAATAACGCTATAAGCTTAAAGACCAAGCTGAGACTGTTCCGCTCCAATGTTGAATCCGTGCTTCTGTATGGGTGCAGCACTTGGAAAATCATAACAACTTTCACAAGGAAGCTGAAATTGTACGTGAATAGGTGTCTACGAAACATCTTAAGGATTTTTTGGCCCAACCGTATTTCTAATGAAGAACTTCATAGAAGAACGGGTCAAGAATCCATTGACAGTACTATTCGCAGAGGTAAGTGGCAGTGGATTGGTCATACGCTTCGAAAACGCAACGATTGCATTGCTGGCCAAGCGATGCAATGGAATCCACTCACACAGGAAGGTAGAGGGTCGGGTCGGCCGAGAAGCACATGGTGCAGGACAGTCGAAAGTGAATCTGCACAGCTGGGGAAGAGTTGCAGAGAACTACGTTATATTTCCAGAAACCCTACACAATGGCGCGTATAGGAGTAGTGGAGGCCCTATGCCCCTTAAGGGGATCCCAACGGACTATTCAAGGTCTGAGGACCTAAGTAAAGTAGTAAGTATAAAACATATAAGTGACTAAATTTCAGGCACATTTAAGTTCTTTTCATTGGATATCGCCAAAATTATTAAAATTCAAAGTATGGTCGTCATTATGGAATAATTAATTGTTAATATTTAAAAAAAAATCCTTGTTTTAGGAATAATAAAATACAAAAACTTATTTTTAAATAAAAACAGCAACATGGTCGTCGCAGTTAGTATCAGGATGAACAAAATAAAGTCTTTTAAAGTGTAGTTTACATACTATATTTACAATTTGTATTGTTTGGTCCCATAGTGCGCCGCCGCGGCGCAAGCGGAAGAACTAAACCTTCTGACTTGGTTCGGTAAACCGAAACAGCTTTAGAATCGCGAAACAATAAAAATCTCTTAATCGTTGGAACTTTCATCGGACCTGGAACACGTAACTTAAGATCGTGAAAAATAAATTGCTTGATAACTTAGCTGCAACTAGGCAGAGTGGTGGTAGCTTTAATGCTGTTCGAATCTTACACTTCTATGAGAACGCGATGTACGGTAAAATAAAATAAAATCTTGTCAATCACTGAAAAACAAAAAAAAACGACAAAATAACGACTCGCTCTAGAAGTGACATTTTACGTTGTTTCATTAAATCAACTAAAGCTGCAATGGCGAGAAATGTTAAAAGCGGAGAGAAACTCTAAAGTCCGATTCTTGATTCAACGGCAACTGTCACTACCAGAAGCTATCATTTAATTGGCGTTTTAGTAAAAAACGACAATCGTAATAGTGGTGATTTACTAGTAAGAAATAAATTTAAAAGATGATTTGTAAAAGCATTTAATACTTTATCAAGTTTTGTGGTCAGCTCTTTTATTTTCCTTATCGCATAAGGTATACATTAGACTGCTGTTTTTTTAAACTATTTTTTGCAACAGACGGAATATCTTCTAGACTTTAAAGAAGATATCAAAGAGATTTGAACTAAATTTAGAATAGAAACTTACATTTAGGTAGTATATAAGGATTTCTTTGGAAACGAATTTCTTCGTCATTTCCACAAACTCTAATAATTTATAAAAAGAGAACAATTCTTTTGTGCAAATTTATTATCAAAAACCAGTGCTGATATTCAAATAGAGAAGATTCTAGATCATGGCATCGAAAACCTTGAGAAAATTGTGATTTTGTTCCGGTAAACAAAAAAAATGTTTTCTTCCATTGATCTTTGCTCACATAAACCAACTACGTGCGGTATCAGTCGTGCATTTTAATTTTTCTAAACCATATACTTATCACAATAAGATCAGTTTGTATAAATTCTAAAACCAATCACAATTACATTACCAAACAAAATAATAATTGAAAACAATTAAGTTCAGACCAACTATATAAAAATGTTTCCCCACTGCAAACGTCCGGCCATATGATGGGTAATAATTATTTAAACTTGAACTTGATTATTTGCGCATGTTTCTTGTTGGCCATGAGAACAATATCCAACAAAAATTATAAAAAAAAACAATAATTGAATTGAAAGATTCAATTTCAACTGTGAATTTTGTTTTGATTTCCAAGGGTTTTACTATACGAAACCAATTAAAATTTTCCACTTATACCATTTACATCAATCTACCTATTTCTCACACCAATGTAAATTGAATGAATGAGAAGTAATAATTATACAAAATTTGTGGAAGGTAAGTTATGATACAGCAATTAAAACGTGCCCCGAGAACACCGGCCGGCTATTTCGAGTCATTTCAATGCCGAAGACCGAAGCGACGCGACGACCGACTTTGTCGTCTATATCTTAGTTGGTATTTATACAATTAAATTTATTATCAAATGCTTGCATCTCATGAAAGTCAAAATTAAATAATTAAACTCACCAGTTAATTAATAATTCTAACTTTTAATTTGTTTTTTTAATATTAAGTATAAGCTTATATTATTAAATAATAAGATTGTAGGTCTTGAGAGGATGGGGAAGTCATTTAATTGCTTTAATTTGTGTAAGTTACTTTTTCTGCATAATTTCAATGTGATTCAGATGACTCAGGTGTTGTAAGTATCGTTTGCTGATATCTATTATTAAAGCTGCCTGGTACCTGGTATATGCTTGCCTGTACTTTTATCAAGTTATCATGCAAATTTCTAGTAAAGCCGGTTCAGTAAAAACAAAACAAAAACATTGTATGTTTTAAAAGTAGGGAAGAATATCTTCAGTATAAACTTGTTATGCATAATAAATAAGTTTAATACCATTCAGCGAATGGAGATTGACGCAAATTAATGGTAGGGTTTTGCTTTGGTGTATTATTGTTTTCTTGATGTTACCGGTTAAAAACAACAATTATAAAATTATCTAGGTTAAAATTCATAATAATGACGTAGACCAAGTCAACCAGGTTAATAATACCAGTCAGACACTGACACACTGCCCGTTTGTTATGATGATCGATATTTTTGGTGAATTGCATTTTGATTAACATTTTACTTATGCTAATGCAGATATATATTTAATGCTTCCAGTTTGTTGAGAGACTCAATAATCATTAGTTGCAAGTATTTGGTCTTATAGTGGTCAAGGGTATTTCTTTTTAATAAAGGGTTTTCCAATAAGAGGTGTTATTTTGAATAGCCCGCTATTTCGGTAGCTGTCACTTTTGAAGCTGTCATTTGACATTTGACAAGAAGAAACTACGCTATTAATAAAAATTTAAGGATACACGCTTCAACAACGCATTGAAATTATTAAAATTCACTATAAAAATGGTGAAAATTTGGCAGAGACGGTTCGTTAAACTAAAACATTTTTGGGTCGTCGTGAAGCACCTTGTCGGACCGCAATACAGAAATTGGTGGACAAATTCGAGCTGTTGGGACAAGTTAGTGATGTGAAGAATAAAACCCGTGCACGTCGCTCAAGAACAACTGAGAATATTGCTGTTGTAGCCCAAAGTGTTGAAGAAAACCCAGGTTTGTCCATTCCTCGTCGTTCTTTGGAATTAGGCATTCCACAAACGTCATTACACCGTATTTTGCATAAAGACTTGGGTCTTAAGGCTTATAAAGTTCAGTTAACGCAAGAACTCAAGGCGGCTGATCATCAACAACGTCGTGTCTTTGCTGATTGGGTCCTTGAAATGCATGAAAATGAACCGGAATTTCATCGAAAAATCATCTTGACTGATGAGGCCCATTTCCACCTCGGAGGCTACGTCAACAAGCAAAACTGTCGCATCTGGGGCTCGGAAAACCCAAGAGTTATTGTTGAAAAGCCTCTCCATCCTCAACGCGTGACTGTTTGGTGCGGTTTATGGTCCCGCGGGGTCATTGGACCTTACTTTTTCGAAAATGAGGCTGGAGCAACAGTTACGGTCAATGGATTGCGCTATCGAGAGATGATTAATGATTTTTTATGGCCTGAATTGGATGGTATTGATCTGGACAACGTTTACTTTCAACAAGACGGCGCTACGTGCCACACAAGCAATGAAACCATCGATCTTTTACGGGAAAAATTTCCTGACCGTGTTATCTCTCGAAGAGGTGATCACAATTGGCCACCGAGATCTTGTGATTTAACACCTTGCGACTTCTTCCTATGGGGCCACGTGAAAGATAAGGTCTACGCCAACAGCCCAGCGTCGATTCAAGACCTCAAAGATGAAATTCGTGAGGCTATCGAGGACATAGGGCAGCCACTTTGCGATTTGGTTATGGAAAATTTCATGAAAAGGATATGGTCCTGTAAGCGTGGTCTTGGCGGCCATTTGGCTGATGTTGTGTTCCATTATTAACGGCATACCTTCCTCTTTATAATGAATATCAAAATAACACCTCTTATTGAAAAACCCTTTATAACTAAAACGCAAAACAAAACAATAATTATTTTAATTATGATCTGAGAAATTGATATCATTATATTTTACCATACATTCATAGCTCAGCTTATTTAATACAAAATATAAAATAGCATTAAATAAATTTTATCATACTTCAAAGTGTGTTTTAAAATTTGTTTTTTTTTTGCTTGAATGTCTGGTCAGAAAAGATTTATTTTACAATTTTATCACGTGCCTGTCTTAAAAACTACCATAAAATACAAATGTAGTTCAAATGATGATCATGGTGATCACATTGTTTACACTTTTCAAGCCATATAAACAACATAAATAAGATCTTTTTGATCTTTTATATTTTTAAATTCTAAGAATTGACACAACAAGTGACAACAACAATAAAGAAAATATAAGAACAATACTTAAAGCTTATAACTTTTCATGTTTGTTAATTCTGCAAAAAAAACTCTTCTAACCATGAAAATTCTATTTGCGTTCTATTGGCCTAAGGCTAAATGGTCCCAACTGCTTTGTAAAGAGGTACTTGAACCGTTTTTTTCCATTATCCACTGATATGAATAATCCAAGATGAACGATGGCTTTGCCAAAATACTATAAGTAAAACCAATTAAAAGCCGGTCTATGTACACATCACTTCTTACCAATTCCATGGGGCCAACTAATATTTTACCATTTTTTTTTTCCAATTTTTCTTCGTGTTAGCCCCTCGACAGTGCCCACATTTAATTGTGTGCACAGTTTAATTGTTTTATTTTGTTTGCGGTTTATTATGTGTTTACCTATCTTATGGCCGTGCAATGAGGCATTTCACTTAGATCAATTTTGGTTGGGTATAAAAACTCCAACAAAATGTTGAACAATCATCAGTTTCATTCTAAAACTCTTTGAAGAATCAACTACTTCCAACCAAAATACTCTACAAAAACAAAAATTTTGAAAAATGAAATTCTTCTTGGCTATTGTTTTCGTGACTATTGTTGTAGCTGTCAATGTAAGTCCAAATTATATTGATTTTAGATTAAAAAAAAAAAAAACTTTAATATCATTTTTTTAGGCTGCCAACATTGACATCCCAGATGCTCATAAGGAAAAAGCCAAACAAATTGTTGAAGAATGCAGAAAGGACTTTGTCATTCCCGATGAACAATTTGCCAAGTTGAAGGCTGGCGAAATTTCTGAACCCGACGAGACTATCAGGTGCTTTACCAACTGCTTCCAAGAGAAGGCTGGCATTGTGAAAGATGGTGTCTTCCAAGAGGATGCTGTTAAATCGAAATTTTCGCCAACTGTCGGAGAGGATAAGATCAAGGCTGTGATTGAAGCTTGTCGGGGCGTTTCTGGAACAGAAAAGTGTGAGACTGCATACAAATTGCATCAATGCTTTAAGAAAAATGGTGCCTATTAGATTGTGATCTTTTTGTATTGTTTAATTTTTTTGTATTAAATAAAGTGAAGAACTCTTTTTATTTGCAAGCAATCTTCTATTTTTATGATATGATAATTACCGAAGGCTATTATTGTACCTAACTGCTTAAATAAGGGTCCTTCAACTGCCTATTGATAGGCATGCATATTCCAAGATGAAAGAAGACTTTGTACACAATAAGAAAGTTCAGTTTTCCCTATTTCCCTAAGTTTGTTCACACTTTTACAAGACTAACCAATATTTTGAGATTTTTTCTGTTCGTCTTCTTGCTGAAACCACTGCACAACCTGTTGGAAAGCCCCATAATTATCTTTCTACACAATTTAATTGCTTTATTTTGTTTGCGGTTAACTTTGTTTGCATATAGTTTACGACCATACAGTGGGCTTTTTCAATTAGAAAGATTTATTCTGCTATAAATACTCCAACAAAGTGTTGAATAATCATCAGTTGTATTGTTAAACATTTCGAAGAATCTGCCTCCAAGAAAAATATTCCTTACAAAACTATTTAAAATGAAATTCTTCTTGGCTATTGTTTTAGTTACTGTTGTTGTTGCTATTAATGCAAGTAAAATCAAATTTGGAACTTTCGATTAGATGAAGAAAATTCTAATCTGACTTTTTTCTTTTTTGTTTAATAAATATTTTTAGGCTGCCAAAATTGATGTACCAGCTGCCCATTTGGAAAAGGCAAAACAAATCGCTAATGAATGCAAAGCTGAATTTGTTATTCCCGATGAAGATATCGAAAAGTTGAAGGCTGGTGCAGTTTTTGAAGCTGATGAGACTACCAAATGCTTTGCCAATTGCTTCCAAGAGAAGGCTGGCATTTTGAAAGATGGTGTCTTTCAAGAGGATGCTGTATTGGATAAATTTTCTCCAATTTTTGGAGAGAATGCGACCAAAGATGTTATTGCAGCTTGTAAGGATGTTTCGGATGGAAGTGGGAAGTGTGATACTGCATATAAATTACATCAATGCTTCAAGAAAAATTATGACATTAGAATGTGATTTTTGTTTTGTTTCAGTTGAGTAATTTTTTGTTTGAATAAAGTTCAGATTTTTTTTTTAACTAGGATCAATCAAATTAAATTAGAGCTTAGCAGCCTGCTTTGACTAACCTACTAGTTTCAAGGCTGAAATAATAGTTCATAGTTGATCTAGTATTAATTGAACGGTTCCTACGATTTTGATTAAAAAAATCATGGTCATTTTTTGGATAAGGTCTATCTTTAAATGAAAACGATTCTTTCAAAAACTGGTATTAACGGTATTTTCGGATTTAACGGATTTTCTCCTTCATGACTCAATCGATTTCAACCATTTTTTGGGCATGAAAGCTTTTAAGTTGCCGTAATAGTGTTTAGTAAAAAAATTCGAAAATTATTTTTTTTTTGATTAAAAAAGTTTTTTCGAAAACGACTCAATTTTTTTGTTGTTGTCAAAATTGAGTTTTTGGATCTTGATCATTTTAACATCGAATTTTATGCATTTTTTAAATTTTTTCTATTACAGCACTAACAAAACTTTTATTGGAAAAGCATGAATATTAGGGTCTTTCTTTAAATAAAAGCAATTTTTTTTTCAAAAACCGCTATTAAAGGTACTTGCAATAGAATCATTTTTGCGGCCTGCCAAAAACTACAAGTATTTTAGAAAAAATATATTTTACGAAAGGGCCCAAGACTTTGTCAGGCTCTGGATACGCCACTGAGATCGGGCGCACAGTGGGCCGACTTTGCAAAATTTTAAGATTTTCTGAAAAATGTTTTTGACTGAATTTTTTTTACAAAATTTTCCATAGACTCAACTGAATTTTAATCTTTGACTATTTCTTAAAAAATCAGCTGCCTACTCAAATTTTAGAGAGATTTTTATTGAAGAAGGTAATTTTTATTCGTTTATGGCTGAAACTTTAAGGCTTTTTATTTTATTGTATCCTTAAAATGCAAGTGGCGGTAAAAATTTTATTTTTATGTGTAAAATTGTATTCTTAACTACATATAATAAATATTTTTTGGCCCAAAATTAACGGTACCTGCCATACAACTAATATGGAAAAACCTAATTTTCTCAAAAACAGCTATAACGATTTTGATTAAAATTTTTAAATTTACTAAAGTAGGAAAACCCGTACTTTTTGAGTAAAAAATATTTTTATCGGTCAATAACGGTACCTCCGATAGAACCGTTTTCCTCTTTTCTGATTTTCTCGGGTATCACCCGTCGGATCTAGATGAAAATTTTAACACGAAAGGTTCTTTAAAATTTTTAAATTATTTTATATCAAAATTTTGGCAAATCAATTTTTTAAAAACGGATCACTGATTTTTTTAATGGCACACCAACTTTGTTTTTAAATACATTTTTTTTTTTAATAATACTTTGCTCTCATCTATTGAACAACCGTTATTTTTTTTTAAATTAAGGCTTTGTTGATATTTTTGTAACAAATAAAAATACATTTCTTTATTGCTTTATTTTAATAGCAAATAACAAGCAAAAAATAAAATAAAAATGAATTTTAAGACAAGATTCTGAGACACCCTGTAAACCAAATTTCTTGAAACTCATCAAAATTATAGCTGCATGCTTTACGTTTATTAAAAAAAAAAATATTAAAACATAGCAACCCTTTTCAAAAGTTATGAATTTGGCTACGAAAAATACGGGGCACTGTTCGGTCGTCGGTTATTCATTTTGAAATCGAATTTTATGTTCTATTTTTATTTTTGTTTTTAAAATCTAAAGCTAAAAAGTCAATTTTAGCTTAAATACCAACATCAACCTACGAGTATCAATTTTTTGTTTTTTTGTGGTAAAAATGTTGCCTGGCTAACAACTAGATTTTGTGAATTTGTGTTTATCTCAAAATAGATTGTGCTATAATTTTAACAAAAATTAAAAAAAAAAAACATGAAAGTATGTTTAGTATTCAAAAATCAAAAGAAACAGGAAACAATATTTGATTTATTTCATAAATATGTTGAAAGACAAGAAAACTTAAAAAAGTAGTTATGATTGATTAACATTTTTAATAAAACATTATTGGGTAGGTAACCCGTTTTTGAAAAATTGATTATTCAAAAAGTAAAATTAAAATTTTAATTATTAATTTAAAACAAAATTTTTTTGTCAATTTTACTTTGCAAAACGACTAAGATTTCATGGTACATTTTTGGTAAGAAACTTCAAAGCTATCTAGGCTTGTTTAATAATATCTTGAAAAAACTCACAACTATTTTGCGTTGGATGCGTTCATAACAATTTGCGAATTTACACTAAGAAAAAAAATTAGAAATGGTAAAATATACAAGTACAGGACCATAATATCACTGTCATAGCTTGAAAGTGGCGACATTTTTTTCAGATTTATTACAAACTCTATGCTGTAGGTACTAAAGAAGGTTTTGGTTCAATTTAGAGAATTTTCGAAGATATTATTTATCAAAATCTTCATTACGATGGTGGAGCAGTCTACAGAGCTGATATTTGTCATATCGGCCATCTTTGGCCTGTTTGTCTGTGAGTCCATTTGCGTGGACGCATTTTTTTATATTTTGTATACTGATGATAACTTAATTTGTATGCTTAGTTTTTGAACATTTTGTAAGAAATGTGTAAACAAAGTTTTCTCGAAAATGTTTACGTATTCGCTATACGTAAACATTTTCGAGAAAACTTTGTTTTTATTTAAATTCAATTAATGCAATATCTAAAAAGATTGCAACAAAAATTGGAACAGATGGTTCTAAAAAAATAACCAAAAATTGTTATTTTTGAAAAGCTGAACCCGATTGTATTCGAAACATATTAACAGGTATTTTATACTACCACTTACAATCATTTTATATTAAAGTAAAATTTATTTAAGAAAATAATGAAAATTAGGCAAACAAAAAATTATTTATTTATGTACTTATGACTTTCTCCACATTTTTGTTCTATTACTCAGAGAAATAGGTTAAATTTTAAAGAAAATGCCGGTATTATAATAGTGTTTCATACTAAACATTGCAACGTCTTTCAAATATTAATGTTTCAACTTTCTTTGATTCTTTTTTCAGTTAAAACATGTTGCAATATAATTTTTTTAGCAAAAGGTAATATTTTTGCTTAAAAATGAAAAAAAAAATCGATTTTATACAAGCTATGACATTTTTAAACTTTTTCAAATGCAATATTTGAGCAACAAATAAATTTAAAAATTTATACCACCTAACAAAATATACCTATCAACATTTTAATATACATGACATGACGCAAAACTACTTTTTTAGTCTTGTTCATCATCGTCTTGTTGGTTTTAATTAAAACCTCAATTTTTTTGTTGGCACGAAACCAATACTTGCCCTTAAGACAGAGTAAATAAGAGTAAAATATACACATTTACATTTAAAATTGTCAATAGAATAAAATGTTACGCATACGCCACAGTGACCGAAGCTTTAAAAAATAATAAAAATGTCTATTGCTTACCAAAATCTCTTCCCCTCACAACTTCCCCTTCACACCCTTGCCCTCATATACTATTATT
Source organism: Meliscaeva auricollis (assembly GCA_948107695.1). Lineage (NCBI taxonomy): Eukaryota > Metazoa > Arthropoda > Insecta > Diptera > Syrphidae > Meliscaeva > Meliscaeva auricollis. The sequence goes on along the minus strand of OX403619.1, from coordinate 24,976,750 downwards.
CAGGAATCATAATTTAAACGAGCTTTTTGTATCGAAAAAGTCCGTTAATTCCTAATATTCAACAATGAAGGCTTATTCTGTATGCTTTAACAGCCAGTTCTAAACCTTCTCTTCCCTCTTTTACTACGAGAATGGGACTCTACTTTCCAAAAAGTAGGTATCTTATTGAAAACAAAAGGCCCAGGAGCCAGCGTTATACTTTTAAATCCTTAAAATGTAGGCACTTGAATTATTTTTAATCTGAGTAATAATAATAACATAGGTAACCAACAAAATCAATTCCTGTCACTTAACAGCGGGTCAAATATTGGCAAAGAAAAGTGTTAAAGTTTTAATAAAAAGCGGTTACATGTCTAAACGTTACTTGGCATTGTTCTTAGGATAAATAACCATTCCTGCTACCTGAACAGTGGGGCAAAGTTATCCTGTCGCTGACATAAAATTGTAAAAAAACGCAGCAGCAGATTTTGGATGACATTACATGATAGGAATTTTTGGGAAGGTCTTTTGATTGTTTGTATGAGATGTCGAGTTCTTGCAATCCGTTGCCGGGGCATTTGGAAGTTAAAGTGCAGTTTTTTTAATAATGATTACACCAAAATAATTAGTGGCACTATGAAAGTTTAAAATTAGTTTGTAACTTCTTATAAAATATATCCGAATTTACTTTTTATGACTTGGTCTTGTAAAGCTGTAAGCTCTCCATTTAATTGTTGTTTCGTGTTTGTTATTCTTACGATAGCATTAACCAGATATAAAAATCATTTTAGGAGTCAACTGCAATCAAAATTTGTACTACAATTATTGGTAATATTGAAAACCGTCATAATAATATTAACAATTTTGATTGCTATTATTAAAATGTCCACCTCACAACCAGTGATTGACAAGATCACAACTTATACAGTGTATAATTAACAAAGTCCAGTCGTTGAAAATACAACAATTTTATTAAAATAACTATTAATAGTTCACTAATGTTCAAGTGATTAAATGTTAATTGGAAATAATACAAAAATATCATGAATGCAATAACTTAAACCAGACTTTTTTTTTTATTTGTGTGAATAAGAATTGTTTGAGCTTTTATGCTAAAAGTCAAACTATTTTCATCAATTCCTTTGCACTTAGCTAATTTGAATTTAAAAACGATATTTTTTTTTTTATTTATATTCAAAAATATATAAATATAATCGTTTTGTTAATAAAGATAAAATTTTAATTGCATTGTCATTAGTATCACCTGTTGGTGTTATTTAAATAGAAGAATCCATATAAAAGCCCCAGTCTGTTCTAAAATACTATTCAAAGTGTTGTTATCATCTCACCAGTTAAGAGGCTTCAAGCAACAAAAGTATCTCACAAAAAAAAAAAAAGAAAAAAATCAAAATGAAGTTTTTCATTATTATTGCATTTATCGCTTTTGTATCAACAGCTATCGTAAGTTTTCTTAAAAAATCAATTACTAAGTAGTTCTGATCTTCAAAAACTTTGTACAGGCTGATTATCCTAAAGAACCTGAAGAAGAATACAACAAAATTATTAGCGCATGCCGGGAAGAACATAAAATGACCGATGAAGAATATACAAAGATGAGACGTGGTGAAGTCGATAAGCCCGATCAAAATACACAATGCATGGCCAATTGTTTTATGGAAAAAGCTGGTGTCCTTAAGGATGGCAAATTGCAAAATGATGTTGCCACACAGATTATGGACAAAAAAGTTGGTCCAGAGAAGGCCAAAAAAGTTATTGACAATTGTAGTGCTTTATCGGGAAAGTCTAATTGTGAGACTGCATGGATGTTGCACAAATGCTTCGTTGAAAATAAAGCCTACTAAAATTTGTGTTGTTATTAAAATAAAGTGAATACATATTTGAAGAAAACAAATTGTGACATCTTATCAATTTCATATTTTATTGGTAAGATTCTCATGGAGTCTGGGTCTGATTAAGTGCAAAAGTTGTTATTTACATATTTTTACTTGCTTTATAGGACAAGTATTGACAAAATACTAATATTGTGGCGCCTCGTTTTTTTCAAACTAACCCCTGGTAGTGCTAACTTGACGGTCAAGTAAGAATTACCACCCCTGGAAAAGTGTTCAAACGACGATAAATACAAAAACGTAATTATTTGTCGCTGAAAAGTGGGGCTCCGCGAAATTAGGCCCCAGGAAATAAAGCCCCAAAAATAAAATGAAATAAGGCCCCAAATAAAAGTATACAAAACAACAACAACGAAATTTCTCAAATTTTGGGGTGTTATTTCATTTTTTGTGGCCTTATTTCATTTTTTTTTGTTTTGGGGCATAATTTCATTATGAAATAAGGCCCCAATGAAATAAAACCCCAACACTAGTTTTGGGGCTTAATTTCATTTTGTTTTGAAAACAATTTGAGGCCTTATTTCATTTTTCATAATTTACATGAAATTGCTAAAATAAATTGTCTTTCACATTATGTTTTGCGAAAATCCGAAAATCAAGGACCCAGAGCTAGTAAAGAACCGCTTATTGAGGGCACAGCAATCATGGTTCAATGTGAAACCGAGGTGATGTTAAATCTTAAAGAGAAAACGTTTGTCAATCTGGTAATAATAGAATAACGAAGTGTATACTTCAATGCGGAATTTTAATAAATTAACTATTTTAATTATGAATTGTGAAAAGTTTATGGGATTTTTTAGCAATTCTGTTACTCCCTGATGGTTTGCAGCACGATCTTTACATTGAAAAGCATTAGTAAGTAACAAAATAGCTGAAAAAATCGCGCGATTCATTTATTGCTAGAATCATTTATTGCTAGAATGAATAGAAGTGGGCCCAAATGACTTCCCTGAGGGACACCTGAATGTGAAATAAAAGGATCAGAAAGACTATTTCTAAATTTGATTTGATAAGATCTATTTTCCAGATATGATTTCACCCAAGCAATAAAGATAGGTGGAAAACCAAAAGCTTTAAGTTTAAAGATAATTATTTTATGACTTAATTGATCAAATGCCTTAGAAAAGTCAGTATATATGCAGTCAACTTTATTTCCCTTTTCTAATGCATTTGAACAATTGTGCAAGAACATAAGAAGATTAGTTACCGTTGATCTATTTTTCACAAAACCGTGCTGTTGTTCAACAATCAGACTTTTACTAAAAAAAGCAAAACTCTCGCAAACTACTTGTTCAAAAAGTTTTGGAATGGAAGATAGTTTTGAAATAGGCCTATAATTCTTTATATCTGTTTTGTCCCCTTTCTTGAAGACTGGAGTGAGAAATGATTTTTTCCAAATCAAGGGAAATTTTCCTGATTTGATAGAAAGTTGAAACAAAAAAGTAAGAGGCTGAACTAGTGAATTTCTACAGTTTTTTAATAAAATTGGAGGAATACCATCTGGGCCAGCTGAGCATTGAGCAATCATCATTTAATGATGAAAGAAGATCCAAGACAGTGCTCTGAAGAACAGGGATATTATTACAACTCGTTTGTGAATACGTGTGTAGATTTTTAAAAAAGAATTTACAACATCAACATTCTCACTAACAAATGAATTTTGAAAATTTGTCGCGAACGCGTTGCAAATATCGAGAGTATTTTGCAATTGAATGTTTTCATAAGTTAAATTTGCCGGATAACCATCTGAGTTCTTTTTTGAGTTTACGAGTTTCCAAAATGATTTAGGGTCGTTTTTTAAGGAACACCCCTTTTCAACCAAGTAGTTGGCGTAAAGAGTTTTTGAAAGAGTTTTAAATTCTTCAAATAGTGTAAAATACAAAGTGTGATCAATTGGTGAAAGAGTTTTTAAATAAATTCTCCATGCCTGAAATTTCTTTGTTTGTTTGTTTTTTTTGCTACAAATTTGCTATAAACAATTATCGCTCGACGTCTAGAACGAAATTGCATCATAAAATAATTTGTTGCGCCCTTACTTTAGAAACAACGCGCCCTTAACTGAACTACCTTTAAAAAACATTATCAAACACATTTCAATCTGATCCAAAGGGAGTGCTTCGCTGAGTTCACATGAAATGAGCGAAAATTATTAAACAGAAATTAAAGGAGAAACAAAATTAAAATTATGGTTACTAATTAGCAATAAATTGGCAATAAAATAAAAACTAATTCCATTTTAATTCGCGATAGTTGCTTCGCTAAGTTTGAGTGTAAAAATATAAAATTGGAAATCAGTACTCTATTAGTCTTTATTAAAAATATGTATTAACAAGAAAAAATCAGCCCGAATTGTCCTCAAAGCGAAAAGAACTTAAGACTCCATTCTGAGTATGAGAATATGAAAATCTCATTAACAATGTACCTCGACATAAACTAGACAAATAAAATCCACATTATTTCTTATTTAATATCCTTACATTAGAACACTCTTCATTAGTTTCACTCTTCGTAGCTTTTCAGAATATTTTCAGGCCAGTCTTTCTAAATACGGCAAAAGACTCAATGTGAAACATTGGTGGAAAAAATAAGCAGTTTCACAATTAGTTGATCCAATTTCATCACGACAATAGTCTACAATTTTCTTGGCTTCTGCTTCACCAACTTTAGGGCTGAGCTTTTCAATAGCGGCATCTTTTTGAAGAATTCCATTCTTAAGAATTCCAGTCCTCTCCATTTCACACTTTAGCAAGCATTGCATATTTTCATTGGGGTCAGAAATTGCACCACGTTCTAAATTGATAATTTCTTTATCGGTTAATTTGAACTTGCTTGCACAGTCATTAACGTCATCAGCCTGTTTAATTTTTGAAGTGGAAAATATTTACATAATTGTGAATAAATTACGTTGTTGAAGGTACTTACGTTAACAACAAAAACAAAAGCAATGCATGCTGCAACAAAAATTAAAAATTTCATTATGATTTCAATGTAACTAATGCTTGAAGCATCTAAACTGGCCTGAGAAATAAAACTGATTTGTTGATTAAGGAAGACTACGATTTTTATATTAAATTTATCTAGAAAGCTTCTATACTGGTTATTAGTACTTTTTAATGCAAGCAACTTAAGTTGCTTAGAAATACCAGCTTTTCCTAATCATCACTCCATGTAGTGCTAGAGTTAATATTATTCTTATAAATAGGTTTCTATTGCAATTTGAATGACCTACACATTATAAGCAAGGAAACAAAAAATATATACACATTTCAATATTATCTTACTTGGGTAACTGCAACATAAGGAATTTTAGTACAAATCAAATATGGACGCCAAAGTCGCTCGAACTTGCTCTCATATTAGAAGTTCATACATTGGGTCTATTGTAGTCTATTAATCGATCTCAATAAAATACTGTGAAAGTGGAAAAACCGCTGGAACCCGCATCTTTGCGTACAAAAAAGTCCACTAGACATAATAAGATTTTGAAAAAAGTTCCTAAAATGTTTTGCACTAAAATTTTTTTTATTTTGTACAATAAATTAAAACTTACATAAAAAACAAATATTAATAGAAATTTCAATGTTTTCAATAGAAATTTTAATAGAGTTTCAATGTTATAAGATAAAGATACCTTCGATTATGTAAATAAAGAATAAAATTTTTTTTTATAATCACTTCAAAATTCACTAATAGGTTAAATTTGTTTTTTTTTTTTTTATTTATTTTTAGTGTATGAGCACTATTAGTACTATCAATTTATACCTACATACTTGTTTCAGTCTTATTAGTGGTGGTAAAATTTTAAATTCACATCAGTGGTTGTGATAAAATCTGGGTTAGTAGAATATCATAAATGTCAAACTCAAATGCCATGTACAGTTACCAGGAGCGAAGTATTTATCAAAAAACATGTTTTTTTCCTAAAAGTAAATAATCATTCACTAGACTTTTAATAGTTCGAAAAGATATAGCGAAGAAATCAATTAAGTTACTATTAATAAGTTTACGAACAACATTTTCCAAAATTGTTTTTTTTTTGATAAATAATTGATTTTTTAAACTTTCCAACATATTACTATCATAAATGTTAAAATAAGCACAAAGAATATTCATATCATCCGCATAAGTAATACAGTTTGAATGTTCTAAGCAACATTAATATTGATAAAAATAAATAGGAGATTATCTAAATGGGTACCTTGTGGTACTCTAGAATTTAAACTAGAATAATTATATAGACAACAGCTAAACAACATGGGTACCATATATGTTATGCATTCGTACAAGAAAAAAGTTGAGATTACAATCAAACAAACATGACATTACGATGATAGAGAATGAGAAAAAAGTGGGTCCGACAATGCTGTCTGTCTGTCTGTATGTATTAGAGGCCACAGCCTAAACGGAAGGGTCAATTTACTTCAAACTTGGTATATGGTGTTTCTTGGAGACTATCCCCAGATGTTTTTTTAATTTTTTTTTTTTGGACCAAAACTAACGGTACCTGCCATATGCCGGTTTTATATTTTTAACGGTACCTGTAATATGCCTGTCATATGAACCTCATTTTTCTCAAAAATGGTGCCTACGATTTTGATTAAAAAAATCATGGTCATTTTTTTAGATAAGGTCTATCTTTCAATGAAAACCACTTTTTTCAAAAACCGTTATTAACGGTACCTGCCATAGAACCATTTTTTTTTTTAATTCTGATTATCTCCTTTATAAATCAATCTATTTCAACCATTTTTTGCATAGAAGCTTTTCAGTTGCCGTAAAAATGTTTAGTAAAAAAAAATTCAAAATTATTATTTTGGATTTTTAAAAAAAGTTTGAATTTTTCTTTTTTTTTTTCAAAAATCATTTTTTCGAAAACTACTCCATATCTTTTTCAAAATTTAGTTTTTAGATGTTGAAAAATAATATCTTAAAAGTGACGTACCAATTTTTTTTTATGGAAGTCCTTGCAAAATATTATATAGAAAATAATGTTTTTTTTTTTTAAACGGCTCTAACGATTTTAAAAATTTTGTATCTAAAAAATTGATTTAAGAAGTTTTTTTAGTCATTTGCAAATCGAATTTTATGTTTTTTACTTGCCCTATAGAGGCAAATTGGTTTCGTGTCAAAAAAAAAAAATTGACATTACGATGGAGACGTCCGAAAAAGTGGTTTTCGTCATGCCGTCCGTCGGTCTGTGCGTCTGTGCGTCTGTACGTCTGAGCGTCCATCTGTACACTTCTCCACTGCCCAAACGCCTGGACGGATTTCCTTCAAATTTGGTACAGATGATTTTTACGTAATTTCGAAAGTTGATTTTTTTTTTTGTTTTTGAATATCTCGTCTAGAACTAATACCTCCCATGTAACGGTTTTGAGTTATTAGTATTTTCTCGAAAACGGCTCACGATTTTGTTAAAAAAATGTGTATGTACTATGTTCAGTGATTACATGTAATTGCATTTATAGTTTTTCTCAAAAAAACTAAAACCTCTTAGAAACAGCGCTGCTGTTGTTTTTTTTTTGCAAATTTTTTTTATATTGTTTTTTTGTGTGAATATCTCGTAAGCGGTTAAAGCGGATTTTGCCTAAAACTTTCACACAGATATTTCATATAACCTTAAAAAATCTAATTGAGTTTAAGAAAATAATGTGTAGATATTAATTCAAAATCGAAAAAAAAAAAAATAAAAAGTTAAAATTACACATTTTTTACACTTTTACACTTTTCTTGTAAAAATATATAACTCAAGCAGAACCCTAACATAGGTTTTTACACGTCTATATGAACTTTATCCACAAGAGCAAGTACGTGCGATCCAGTCGTACAATTTATTTTTGTTCAAACAGGTTTTTGAATGGTACTTGTCTTTGAACCTTTTTTTAAATTCCCGTTTTTCTCTTCGTGATTTCAACTAATTTTATTTTTATACAAGTTTATTAAGTTTCTAAAAATAAGTTTACGAACAACATTTTCCAAAATTGATTTTTTTGTCACAAAATAAACAGAATTTAACTACAGAATTTGGTATACAAGTTGTCGACATCAAAAATGTATTGTCGTTATTCTATTTAAACAATGTTGTAGTGTAAGTCACGACATTTCATAATTGTTTAATTCAGCTTCCAATAGTTTCTTGACATTAGTTCGAAAAATTTCAATAATCTAATCTATGTTAGGTTCTACTTCACTTCGAATGGGTTAGCCAACAAAAAATACACCCATTATAGCTCACAGAGAAATCAATTGGTGTTTTTGATCTCTTTCATAATCTTCTTATATTTTTTACTTATACTAATAAAAAACAAAAACCAAAAACTGTTTTGAAATTAAAAAGCATCGTGTAACTTATAATATTACTCCAATTCACAATTTCTTCCTCCCTTAAGAACAACATAAGGATTAAAAGATTTAATTTATACCAATTACAAAATATTATGCAACTCACTTTGCTTCTGGAAATATACAACAGAAAACCGACTTGCTTCTTTGTGAATATATAATTTTTCCCATAACCCTATTGATTTAAATAAATAAATGCTTTTAATAAAATAAATGTCTTCTTCAAACATCATCAACTCTTCAATTTGCATTCAACACTCAACTTTAACTGCTTCTCATTTGATTACCTTTTTCGACTTACTTGTTTTTTCAAACAGTGATGGACTTTGTTTTACCATTCCTTCAGGCCGTCATTAAAACTTGAGTTATGCAAAATAATTTCAAAAAATTACTCTGTGATTCAATTTATAAAATTTTAATAGCTTCAGCTTGTCTCTGGACAAAAAAAAATAAAATAACTTCAATCAACGAAATCTTCTAATTCTTCTTTTAAATTAGTTAAAGTATTGGACTTAAATAAGTCCACCCCTGGAAATTAATAAAAAATGTATTTCGAACATTTTGTTTATCTTTTATAATTTTTTTGTTTTTATTTTTTTTTTTGGATATTCACAAAACGATCATGAGTCATATTTTCATTATTTTGGGGAATATAAAAGCCATGGTAAGATTTGACAACAACTCAGTCTTCAACCACATCAAAATGAAAATCTTCATTGTTTGCGCTTTAATCGCTTTAGCTTCAGCTGTTCGTGTAAGTTAAATAAATCAAACAAAAAATATTCTTCGGATTAATACAGTTTTTTTAATGTGAACATAAATTTAGGCTGCTGATACCAAAGAACAAGATGAAATAGCTGCAGGTCATGTTAAAGAATGCCGAAATGATTTCAATATGACTGACGAAGAATTCGCTAAACTAAAAGCCGGTGAATTCAGTGGTGATGCAGGTGAAGCAATACGATGCTTTGCAAACTGTTTCTTTGAAAAATCTGGCATTCTCAAGGATGAAAAACTTCTGAAAGATGAAGCAATTGAAAAGTTTTCCATCAGAGTTGGCAAGGAACAGGCCATCAAGGTTGTGGAAACCTGTGGTAATGAGACCGGATCTGCTAAGTGTGAAACTGCATTGAAATTACACAATTGCTTGCATAAGAACGGTGTTTACTAAAAAAGTGAAATAAATTGTTATACAAAAGAGATCAGTGTGTTGTAAATGTGTTTTCGCTAGCAGAATCAAGTAGATTTTGCAGGAGATGTCGTCGTAATCTAGACTATAAACAAAATTTTTGCAAACTGAAAATGTATTTCGTGAATTACCTGGTTGAAAATGCATAAAATAACGAATTTTTGAACGTTTCTACAGTTTTTAGTAAAAATATGTGAATTTATGCCAACTGGCAAGCCAGAACTTGAAAGTGTGACCTCTGGGTAACTCATATTGGAAAACCGAGTAGCTACATGGTCGAAACCAAGAACTAGAATTGCTAAAAACTGCAAAATCGCGTTTTTTTTGCATTTATGATTTTCACATAAATTATGAAAGAAATCAAAACTATCCTAAAATTCCTCTTTTTGATCGCTAATTTTTGCTGTATTACTACACTCAGGGACAAAACGAAACATAAAATGTAAATGGCTTTAACTAAATTGAAACATGTTTCGTTAATATTATTTTCACGTTGAGGTATAACTTGGTTCAAATACAAATCACTTTCAACAGAGAGTCTAGCACAATAGGTAAGACTGTCGACTGATAACTAAAGCAACACTGGTTCATATACTGGTGTTGACCAAGGTTTTTTTTTTTAGTTATACTTATTTACCGGCGTCTATAAAAAATATTAAAAATAATAACACATGTACTTTTTCAGTCCAATATTACTGGTTGTTTTGCACACAGACACTATAAGAATAACTGTACATGTACATGCTATAAAAGCTTGACAAACTTTAAAAGAGTTTCATCGAAATTTAACAAATAAATTGTCTACTTTGGCCGTCGGAACTCGACCAGCCACAAGATTCGAAATGGTTCGCTTATAAAATTCCTGACTTATTTGTTTACTTTTGGTTTGAGGTGTTTCAATTTAGCTGAAATATCAGGCTACAACATTGTTTAATTTTATTTATACAATTGCATAAAAAAATAATGAAAAAAGCGTAATGGAATGCAAATTAAATTTTTGTTTTCCTTTTCTTTTTACAAAATTGTATGAAATATTTTTGAATTTCATATAACAATGTACTACTATATTGTTGGTACAAATGTTCTTGATATGCAATGAACATTTTTAAACATATAAATGCATATTTTCAGATTTAAGAGAGAAAAATTAATAATATACAAACAAAGTTGATTTCATTGGATATTAAAATCTGTAACTCTAGTTTTAGATTTAGGATTTTTAAAAATTTAACAGATTTTATTAGATAAAATCTTCTATTTACTATATTCGACAATCATTTTATTAAACATTGCCACAGAGTTGGTTAAGTAAAAATATGTTTTTAATGAATGCGTTAAAATTACAAAATTTAATGAACAATTTGATAATTTTGAATATATTTTTAGCTCAATTTTAAGATGTATCTGTTCTCTTAAACAATGCGATACAAAGTTTATTGATTAAATTAAAAACAAAGACTATAAATAACACTTTTTTACACTTAAAAAGTACCTGTACAAAAAGTAATTTTGTAATTTTGGGTCGCTGAACAAGAAAATGACATTCATTTATTTTTCCAAAGAACCGTTCTCGAGATATCAGAAAAAAACATGTCTTTGGAAAAAGGAATACAATATCTTTTCAAAAAAATCAAGAATTAAAAAATTAGAATTACCGTTATTGATAGTTATGCTAAAATATTATGAAATTATAGCAAAAAAACATGTTTATTGCTGATACTTCGAGAACGCTTCTTTGGAAAAATAAATGAATGTCATTTTCTTGTTCAGCGATCCAAAATTAATTTAGAAAGTAATTTTTTGTGCAGGTACTCACTATGAATCGAAAGTTTGTAAACTAGTGTAATATATTACCGAAAAAACATTGAACAAAATGCACTTTTTATGCTCCTTTGACCAATTGTACAATTCATAACATCTAACTCTGACTACTTAAACAATTTTAAATCCAATTATGCGTCGTCTTTTGGTGGTTCTTCTTATGAGTTTCAGCGACAAAATTCATATCCGTAGCAATTTCTTGACGAAAATTGATGAAATTTCGTTCACTTAGAGATTTCAAGAAAGAATTCATAAATTCTGCCAAGTTTTTTATTTACAAAATGGCGGAGCAAAAATGGCGACCGAAATAAACAACAAAAACGATGAGCTGAAAACGAATCACTAAGTTAGAATTTTGGTAAAATTTATGCAATCTATGTCCTTAAATACTGACTGCAACGTAGTTATTTCAGTAATAAGGGGGTATGCTAAAATGTTTGTAGATTGCAAGACAAAACGGTCTTGGTGAACTCGTAAGTTTGTCGTCTTTTTTATTACTGAAATATGCGTAGAAGCCAAAACTCTATTTTATCACTGTTTTTGCTTGTTCAGCCATTTTACAGCTGTTATTTAGTAAATGAAAAAGTTGAAAGACTTTTATTATTCTCTATAATTAAATCTCAAAGTGTACCGAATTTCATCAATTTTCGTCAAGAAATGGCAACGGAAATGATTTTGTCGCTGAAACTCATAAAAACGCACTATTGTGTGCCGCCGCCGCACAGTGGTACAACTTGTATGGGAGAGCGACAGAAATTCTGTAAAATCTGAACTAGTGAACGGATTTCAATGAAATTTGGCACAAACGTTAAGATCTGGCTAATACATTTTTAACAAAGTTATTGACATTTTTCAAAAATTCGACAGTAATGAAATGCATTTTTTTTTTGTTTTTGTTAATTAAATTTTTTTTATATTAAATAAATATTATAAGTAATGTTTAAATATATGTTGTAAACATTAAAAAAAAAACGAATATTTAAAAAATAATATAAAAACAATATTTCTACTATTTAAACTATTCAAAAAACGTATCCTTATTTCTGTCGTCGCAAAGTCAACTTGACTAGAAGATAAATTTGGGTATTCCCTTTCAAAAAATGGTCGTAGATTTTCAGCAATAGTAGCGTCAGCACTACTTAATAATTCACTACACAGCACTGAATACGGAATTTGTGCCGTGACAAAAAATACTTAAATAGTAGTACCTCTGCTCGAACTGAATTATACACAAAATAAGCGAAATTTTAAAACGCAATATCTTCCAAACGCAGTATCTTTAAAGCGGAATATCTTCCGAAAAGTAGTTAGTACGATGCTGGGGATTTTCTGCGGACAACATCGTAGTTTGCAAAATTATTTTAATTTTTTTTCAAAATTAATTATTTAAACTAATTACGAGAAACCGCAAGTTTTGATTTTTGAGAAATAAAATCAAAAAAATATTATTTTCTGATGATAGCTAGCTCGCGTGAAAAGAAAACTAAAATTATAAACGCTGGCGTTTTAGAGAATCACACAATCTAATGATACAAATCTACTTTCCCAGAAAAATTTACTTATAAATCTAAGGTAGCCTCTTCAAGCCAAACAATCAAAAGTGATGTGATAAGATTTCAATCATTAAGTTGATGATATTTCAAGTTCTGTTAAGAATCAATAACACATTTCTATTTTTAATATCTTATTGAACTTGTGATTCTAATTCTTCTTAATATACATGACAATAAATTAATGAATGCATTCAATAAACTTCTCATAACATGCAAACAAGTATGAGTTGAGTTGTGATCTTAGTATAGTTAGATCTGGTTTTAACCGTGTGGTTGTTCTCTCTCATTAAATATCTGTTATTTCCTAGCTTTTAAAAAGATTGTATCGACTACACTATCTTTGAATTGATAATAAAGAAAAAAGCTCTGTTTTTCTAAGAAAATAAGTCATACATAAAAATATCCAATGAGACCGGTATTATCTGAGTTTAGCTTCTGGATTCTTATTAGGTGATGTAAGTATACATTTTCCACCTATAAAAGCTTAGCCACAGCATCCAGAGACCTTATTCAGTTTGTATCTTTAAGTGAATAAAAATGAAGTTCAACATTTTAGTTGCAGTCGCCATCGTTACGCTTATCGATGCTGCCAACGTAAGTTCTAGAAAAAAAATATTACAAAATATATTTAAAGAAAAAAAAAATAATCTTCAATAAAGTTTTTAGGCTGCGTCTACGAAAGAATCAACAAAAATCATTTCCGAATGTCGAACCGAATTAAGTATAACCGATGATGCAAAACATTACAACTTAACTACCGGCGTTATTCCAGAAGCTGATGTTACTGAAGTCATGAAATGTTACCTGAACTGTTTTATGGAAAAACTTGGCATTCTTAGTGACGGCAAACTCCAAGATAATGCTCAGAAATTCAACGACTATGTTGGCGAGGATATTGCCAAGGAATTGATGAAATCTTGTCGTGATGAAAGTGGAAGAAGTAAATGTGAAACGGCATTTAAATTGCATCAGTGTTTCCTTAAAAATGTGAATTATTTGCTTCTGCAAATTTTTGTGGTATAAAGTTAATGAATATAAGATTGTTGTTGTTTTTTATTGTATACAGAATATAATCAGGTATCAGCAATAAAATGTTACAAAAATCCTAGGAGTACAATTATTTTCAAATGGATTTCTATAGTATGACATCAAGCACTGCAAATACATGACACTACAAAAATTAGACGTAGCTCAACCAATTCGAAAGGCTTCGTTCATCACAAATAACCCATTAAGTTTGTAGGGTGAAGAATTTTCGTTACAGCAGTTCTGTTTGTGTGTTTTCTCTCTCCCTTGACCAGTATTAAAATCATTTGAAAACCATATGACCGATGTCAATCCGGCCATTTTGAGAGCTCGTGCGTCGGCCGGTAAGTTACAGGCCGCCACCATTGGGCATGAACGTAAACGATGCCCGGTTCATGTCTTGTTTTCTGTTTTGGTTCACCTAAGTTAAGAGGTCTGACTACAATTTACACTTTTCGATTTTTTTGTTTCGGCCGACAATTGCAAAAATTGTCGTGAAGAAATCGTTGAATGTAAATGCTGACCAAAGGAAACTCATTTTACGGACAAAGAAACTTCAGAAAAACTCACAAAAATGTGTTTTTCCGCAAAAAAAAAACGCTCCAGAAAGAGAAAAAGATGTTCACTTATGCACTTTTTTCAACAATTAGCCTATGTAAAGATAAGAGGTGTTATTTTGAATAGCCCGCTATTTCGGTAGCTGTCACTTTTGAAGCTGTCATTTTTTGACATTTGACAAGTAGACAAAGTAAAAAAATGGAACGATACACGCTTCAACAACGCATTGAAATTATTAAAATTCACTATAAAAATGGTGAAAATTTGGCAGAGACGGTTCGTTAAACTAAAACATTTTTGGGTCGTCGTGAAGCACCTTGTCGGACCGCAATACAGAAATTGGTGGACAAATTCGAGCTGTTGGGACAAGTTAGTGATGTGAAGAATAAAACCCGTGCACGTCGCTCAAGAACAACTGAGAATATTGCTGTTGTAGCCCAAAGTGTTGAAGAAAACCCAGGTTTGTCCATTCCTCGTCGTTCTTTGGAATTAGGCATTCCACAAACGTCATTACACCGTATTTTGCATAAAGACTTGGGTCTTAAGGCTTATAAAGTTCAGTTAACACAAGAACTCAAGCCGGCTGATCATCAACAACGTCGTGTCTTTGCTGATTGGGTCCTTGAAATGCATGAAAATGAACCGGAATTTCATCGAAAAATCATCTTGACTGATGAGGCCCATTTCCACCTCGGAGGCTACGTCAACAAGCAAAACTGTCGCATCTGGGGCTCGGAAAACCCAAGAGTTATTGTTGAAAAGCCTCTCCATCCTCAACGCGTGACTGTTTGGTGCGATTTATGGTCCCGCGGGGTCATTGGACCTTACTTCTTCGAAAATGAGGCTGGAGCAACAGTTACGGTCAATGGATTGCGCTATCGAGAGATGATTAATGATTTTTTATGGCCTGAATTGGATGGTATTGATCTGGACAACGTTTACTTTCAACAAGACGGCGCTACGTGCCACACAAGCAATGAAACCATCGATCTTTTACGGGAAAAGTTTCCGGACCGTGTTATCTCTCGAAGAGGTGATCACAATTGGCCACCGAGATCTTGTGATTTAACACCTTGCGACTTCTTCCTTTGGGGCCACGTGAAAGATAAGGTCTACGCCAACAGCCCAGCGTCGATTGAAGACCTCAAAGATGAAATTCGTGAGGCTATCGAGGACATAGGGCAGCCACTTTGCGATTTGGTTATGGAAAATTTCATGAAAAGGATATGGTCTTGTAAGCGTGGTCTTGGCAGCCATTTGGCTGATGTTGTGTTCCATTAATAACGGCATACCTTCCTCTTTATGAAATAAACATCTGATCATTTATCTCCAAAAATGCCATTTTTCTTTGAATATCAAAATAACACCTCTTTATCAATAACAATGGCCACCTGCTGTAATTAAATAAATTTATTTATTAAAAAAAAAAAACCCAGTATAAAATGTAAGTGTGTTGTTAACTACGGTCTACTTACTTATAGTATCTGTGTGAAAGAAAAAAAAACAATAATAATGGGCTGAAAATGTCTATGTGTGGTTGAATATTTTTATAAACGCCCGGTAAAGAAGTATAACTTCAAAAATTATCAATTTTACAGACAGAAAGTAGAAAAATGGGACTTTCAAATTTATTTCAATGTGATATTATACACAAGCCTAAAAAAATTAAAGGAAAAAGCTATTTTCTGAAAATGTTAGTGATTTTCAATAAAAAAATGAAAAGGACTTACGTATTCTTTAAGTTTGCAAATATTTTGAC
This sequence comes from Meliscaeva auricollis, assembly GCA_948107695.1. Lineage (NCBI taxonomy): Eukaryota > Metazoa > Arthropoda > Insecta > Diptera > Syrphidae > Meliscaeva > Meliscaeva auricollis. The sequence goes on along the minus strand of OX403619.1, from coordinate 24,960,613 downwards.
AAATTATGTCGCAATCATAAGAAATACAGAAGGACCAATTTTTTTTCAAAAATGTTTGTTTTTTTTCAGAAATAATGAAAAATTTAAATGAATACAAATTTTAGTTAGCAAAATTGAGTCATAGTTTTGTGTTTGTTTGTTCTCTCTCTATGATTTTATTTTCGGTGAAATAAAAAAAGGTACTTTCTTCTTTATGATTCAATAACTCAGTAATCATTTGTTGTACTGAAAAATTCAATCTTAAATCAAAAAACTTAATATAATTTTGTGCAAATAAATTTGGTAAGCTTTTATGAACAAAATTTAGTTTTACATTTTACTTTTATTTTAAATTTGAACCAAGTTTGAATGTTTTAAGATTAAGAGGTTCTTCAAAATGATTTTGGAGATGGATCTTCCCACAGCTTTAAAAACCTAAGTCGACTTTTTAGATTGTTACATTAAAGCCTTCCCTTTGGTAACAAATACGAAATCAAAAATTTATTAGAAAACAGTTGAAGCTAGTTCTAAGAAAAAGAAGCCGTTTTGTAGATAGATCTTAAGTCTAGATAATTATGTATTGAGTGAAACTATATACTAAAAGATAAGTTTTAAAGCTGACGTTTTCTCAAACTTCTAAATGATGAATAATTTTTCACAATTTACTGTCACAAATTTCAAACTCACGAAATGATAAATCTTAAAAAAAACTTCTCATAACTAATAACAGCTATGGGTCTTAGTATTTTTATCTAAATGCACGAGTACATGGACCTGGTTTTATCTTTTATAACAAAACAAAAATCGTGCTGTTTTTTCTCACCTATTACATGAAATTTTACGATACTTTCATTACATTCATATAAATAAGAAAGCTAGTAGGGTTTTCTTAGAAAATCAATTATTTAATTTTCTTTCCATATTCATAACATGGAGACCGGTATTCGAGCTTCACGAAACGAAGCAACTACATGCTTGATGTATCTATCTTTTCTATCTATAAAAAGCTTAGCCAATTCTAGAGAATAATTTAGTAAGTATCTTACTTTAATTGGATAAAAATGAAGTTCATAATTTTTATTGGATTTCTCATCACATTTTTTAATGTTTCAAATGTAAGTTCTATTAACAAAAAAAAACAATTTACACACAAAAACGTCTTAAAATTAAGTTTTTTTTTTTAGGCTTGGTCTTCGGAGGTAGCAACTAAATTCATTGCCGAATGTCGTTCTGAATTAAACATTACTGATGATGTAAACCTTTACAATTTAACTACTGGTGAAATTCCAGAAGCTGATGTACATCCAAATATGAAATGCTACTTAAATTGCTTTATGGAAAAACTTGGCATTCTCAAAGATGACAAAATTCAAGAAGATGCTGAACTATTCAAGCACTATGTTGGCGAAGAAACTGCCAAAGAAATGATAGAATCTTGTCGGGGTGAAATCGGCGGATCTAGTAAATGTGAGACTGCATTTAAATTGCACCGATGTTTCCTTGAACATCTGAATTATGTAATTCTGCAAGTTTTTTTGTTATAATCTGAATAAAAATGATTTATAATTTGTTTTTGTCTTTTCATTTAGGTATTTTATCAATTCCTCATGACACAAAATGATAACGATGCTGATTTAATTCATAGGCTCTTTTTGAAGATTGAATGAAGAAATACTCGTAAATAAAATTAATGAAGAAATACAATTTTAAATGCGCCCTATATACTAACTAACTCTTAAATGCGTTTCACTGGAGGACTTTTAGCCTTTTGATTTTTTCTATAATGATACATTTTTAGAAAACAAATTTTGAAAATCGTTAGAGCCGTTTTCTAAAAAAAATATTTTTTCTTCATAAAATTTAGCAAGGACTTTTATAAAAAAAAATTTGTACGCCATTTTTAAGATATTATTTATGATCATCTTAAAACTAAATTTTGAAAAAAAATATTCTGTAGTTTTCAAAAAAATGAATTTTCAAAAAAAAATTTCAAACTTTTTTTAAAAATCCAAAAAAACAATTTTTGAAATTTTGTTTATTAAATATTATTACGGCACATTAAAAGCATTCATGTAAAAAAAATGGTTGCAATTGATTGAGTCATGAAGGAGAAAATCAGAATTTAAAAAAATGGTTCTATGGCAGGTACCGTTAATAACGGTTTTTTCAAAAAAATGGTTTCCATTTAAAGATAGATCCTATTTAAAAAACTGACCATGATTTTTTTAATCAAAATCGTAGGCACCGTTTTTGAGAAAAATGAGTTTTTCTAAAACCGATATATGACAGGTACCGATATTTGGGGTCCAAAAAAAAAAATCAATAAAACGTCTGAGGATATTCTCCAAAAAACGGCACATACCAAGTTTGAAGTAAATCGATCTATCCGTTTAGGCTGTGGTCTCTGATACATAAGACAGACAGACAGATATACAGACAGACAAACGGACAGAATTGTCAGACCCACTTTTTTCTCATTTTCTATCATCGAAATGTCATGTTAGATTGTTATCTCAACTTTTTTTCTTGTACGAATGCATAATTTTATATCGCAAGTAAATATTATATTATGCTTATGACCTGAGGGGAACGATTCCTTCAGGCCATAAGCAAGAATGTGCAATTTTTTAATTTTGAGGTTATTGGTTGGTTGCTTCATTACCCTTTAGGTGATCTATGGTTTACCAATTTAAAAAAAATTTGTTTATTTTTACAATGTCTTTCACATGAATGCTGACATTCTATCTAATCTTACGACACAGACAAACTTTGTACGATTTGCCAACATTTTCATTTTTGCACATTCATGTTTCTGGTCTGAGATGCCGATATGTAAGATAGGAGTAGGTATATTTCTTTTGACACGCGTACACACACCCTTTTTTTGAATTATTGTATAAATTAATGTCAGCCTGTCTTTTCTGTGGTGGATGAAACAATTTTTATTTTCAGTATCAATTCGTTGGTGACCTTTAGGGTAACATTTCACGGGTATTTCTTATCTCTATTTTGTCATTAAATAATTGAATTCAGTAATTGAATTGGTCACTATTTGTTAAAATTTTGAAAATCATTTCAATCCAACAGATAATATTTTTATTGAAAATATATAATATAATGATTTCATAATATTCGCAGTATCAGAATTTGCGATAATGGTCGGCACCATAGCCGTAACAAGAGGAGGGTTGTATTTTATTTTCTTATCTAATGGTGACCAAAAATCAACGTCGTAAGGTGCAATGACAAATTATTGAGGGAATCGAGAGATTTTCGCCATGGGTATTTATGTCAGCTTTGTACCCTATGAAATTTTTTTTTTATATTTTTATTTATAGGTTTCAAAATTCAATCTTCTGGGCTACTACGTTTGCCGATTTTTACTTGGTCAATAGGGCAAGTATTGGTTTCGTGTCAAAACAAAAATTTGAGGTTTTATTCAAAACCAACATAACGATGATGGAGAAGTCCGAAAAAGTGGTTTTCGTCATGTCGTCCATCGGTCTGTGCGTCTGTGCGTCTCTTCGTCGGTAGGTCTGTCCGTCTGTGCGTCTGTACGCCCATCTGTATACTTCTCCACTGCCCAAACGCATATACGTAATTTTAAAAGTTGTCTTTTTTTTTGTTTTATCTCGTCTAGAACTAATACCTCCCATATAACGGTTTTGAGTTATTGGGGTTTTCTCGAAAACGGCTCAAACGATTTTGTTAATAATATTATGTATGTATCATGTTTAGTGATTGCAACAAAATTGCATTTTTAGTTTTTCTCAAAAAACTCGAACATCGGAGAAACAGCGTTGCCGTTTTTTTCCAATTTTTTTTTTGTGAATATCTCGTAAGCGGTTAAATCGATTTTGAATAAAACTTTTGCAGAGATAAAAAAGTTAAAATTAGTTTTATTCTTTTTAAACATATTTCTCGGAAAACTCAAGTTATTTTGACCCAAATCATTTGGATTGTTTAAGTGATCGACTAATTTTTGGATTTAAAATTTTTGAAAAATCATTTTTTCAAAAACTACTGAATATTTTTTTTTCAAAATTTAGATTTTAGATGTTGAATTATATCTAAAAAAAAGCGTACCGTTTTCAGATTGCATATTTCGTTTTGGGGTTGAATTTTTTTAAAAAGCGGTTTTAGTCATTTGAAACCCGAATTGTATGCTTTTTTAATTTTTTTTCTAAAACTGCATTTACAAATTTTTAATTAAAAAGGCTTAGCATTTATAGTAACTTTATCTATTAGAGCAACTACGTGCAACCAAGTCGTGCAATTTTTTTATGAGGAAAAATTGCATTAATTCACTTCGTTCATCTTTGATATTAAAATTCCCCTCTTTAAAGTTAAATAATTCCAAAAATATTTAGACCAAAGTGGGTTTCTTTGATTTAACGTCCTAAACAAAAAAAAAAAATCGTGGGAGGGATTGAGACTCAACCCCTTCCGTAAGTAAATAATAGCTACAGCTATGGTGACCATAAGAACATTTTCGGGGATAACCTATATCGGAATTAAGTTTTTAGTGTAGGTACTAGGCAAAAGAATTTATATGAGCGATATTTTAATAAATATAAACTTGTCTGCAATATTATTATGTATTTATGACAAAGTCTAAGGGAGATAGTACGTATGTATTTGATGTATTTTTTTTTTGTCCTAATCTTTCATTTTAAACCTATAAAAGCTTAGCAAGTTCTAAAGATTTATTCAGTTTGTTTCGTTATACTAACTTAGACAAAATGAAGTTCACCATTTTTGTTACATTACTTGTAGTCGCATTATTTAATGCTGCAAACGTAAGTTTGAATAAACAAACATAATATGTAAGAAAAAAAAATACCTCATAATAAATTAAAATTTGTAGGCTGATGAATCGGAGGTTACAAGGAAAATGATGGCAGATTGTCGACGTGAATTTAATATAAATGATGTTGAAAAATACTGGAATTTGAACATTGGTAATCTAGCAATCGCTGATGTAACCCGAGACATGAAGTGCTATTTGAACTGCTTTATGGAAAAAGTTGGCATCCTTAAGGATGGCAATCTTAAAACTGATGGTAGTGCTAAGATATTCAATGACTATGCAGAGGAAGACACTGTCAAAAAACTTGTAAAATCTTGCCGTAGCGAAAAAGGATCTGATAAATGTGAAACAGCTTACAAATTACATCAATGCTTCGTCAAAGATTTTTCTTATTATACTTTGCAATATTATCAAAATCTTTAAAGTGAATAAAAAGAGTGAATTTTAATTAAAAAAAAAAAAAAAGAATTATTTCAAACTAAAAAAAAAAAAATGTTGATCATTTCTTGTGTGTGTTTATGGTGGAGACCTACAATTTTCTGCTGACACTTCCGATCGACTAGTTTAGATGCACTTTTCTTGACAAGCAGTTCCTACTCTTGGAGCTTTTGTCAATTTCTCACAAGAGGCAGTAGGCCTAGAAAAAAACAAGTTTTTTGTTTAGATTGTAGGAGTGATAGTCCACCGCACTAACCCTTATGTCAAGGAAAGTTTAATTTTATACAACATTGAATGAAAAGAATAACTTCATTACGAACAATAATTAAAAAAAAAAGGACACTATTTTCAATCAACGCTGCTTACAACGCTCATCAATGGACAATACCATCTCATTAGTTTACCTCTTGTTTTATTGTATATAATTTTGCATCTAAACGACCGCGAGACCAAAATTGAATAAAAAAAAACCTGCTAATTAGCTTCAAACTTTTAATTCATCTTGAAAAACAAAAAAGCATCATTAATCAGAGTTGCATTCCTTTTTCTTCCTTCTTGTAGTTGTCTATCAGCAGGCCAACCCCTTCCCGGAACTCAATTTGCAGCATCAATTACGAGACTTTTTCGCGGCAAAACTCTCCACAGGCACACTATACTTATATAATAATGTTCGTTGTGCTATGCAGCATTTTATGCTTTTATTGGTGATCCTTGTATACAACCTATTCTATCTACCTCTATTTTTACTTGTCATTATGTTTGTAGGTGTGACCCAATTACTGCAACTTTTAATTCTGCTTTAATTGTACAATAATTGTATTTTTTTTTATTTTGGAATGAGTCAATTGACATCAAAGTTTATTTTCATTTTTTTTTTTCGTTACTTTTTTTTAAATGATAAATTTTCTACAAGGAAGAAACAAAAGGTACAAAGCTGAAAATGAATTAAGATGCAGGTCTAACAGTGAACACAAAAATTGGCAGAATCTAAACCAGATGCAAAATGGTTGCCAAAAGTAAATTAAAGTTAAAATTTTGGACCGCACTTACTTGCTAATTGGGTCAAAGTTGCTGTAGACGTTAAAGCTTCTACAGAAAGATTATTAAAATATATTGTAACGAAGGGTTACAAATACCTTTTAATCGAACCCATTTACAATTCCGGATAAAAAATATCCGCACAGTCCGAACCCCGTGCAATCCGAACCCTGTTCAATTTCGTACCAACCAATCAAATGACAACAACACATACGTGATTGCGTGGTGTGTAAATGTGAATGAGTTGAATTTAAATATAAAAATAGTTTTGTTTGTTTCTCTCAATTCACACTTGGTTTTTACCGAAATTTGTATATCAGGAAGTGCGAAATTGATGCAAATTCAGTGTTTGGCTTTTCCGTTGAGTGTACGAATCTTGTGTACTAGAAGTAAAGACGCATCAAGTTTAGAATAGAATTATTCTTTGGATAATTCTTTCGGGAGGCAGACTACTGAGTACAAACGGCAAATTTATGGGCCTAAAATTTGTTTTGTCTGAGATCCACTTCTTCCAAGTGTATCTCTGACAAGGCATTGGTTCTTCTTGACCTTCATTTTGCTGGACCAATTGCGATTGCCCCTCTTCCAGGATTGCTACAGACAGGAGCATTTCGACCGGAGACTGCTCACCGTTTATTTTCTAGCCTTTCGCTAGAGACAGGAACGTATCTAACCGATACTTCTGTGGTTGCCCTTCTTCTTAGCGTATAACAGACAGAAGCCGTAGCCGGATACCGCTCACCGCATATTCTCTAGTTGCTCCTGGAGACAGAAGTAGACACCTTTGGCTTCTGCTTGTTTATTTTCACGATCTTCTTCTCCTAAGGGCATTGTGAACAGTGCCGCTCTCTCCTGGTCCTGAGAACCACTACCGCTTTTTCTCTATTCTTTCGCTGGAGACTTTGTTTTGACACGAAACCAATACTTGATATAGAAGTCCGAATAAGTGGTTTTCGTCATGCCGTCCGTCGGTCTGTGCGTCTGTGCGTCCATCTGTACACTTCTCCACTGCCCTAACGCGTGGACGGATTTTCTTCAAATTTAGTACAGATAGTTTTTACATAATTTCGAAAGTTGTTTTTGTTTTGTTTTTGAATATCTTGTCTAGAACTAATACCTCCCATATAACGGTTTTGATTTATTGGGTTTTTCTCGAAAACGACTTTAACGATTTTGTTAAAAATTTGTGAGTGCTAAAATTGTTATCGGGGTCTTCATTTTTAGAACACTACCTTTTGTAACTGCGTTTGAATGATGTTGATACCGTGTTTGGTTGCTCAAAAATTCATTTTTTAAAGCTGTTCCATTTTTCTTGTCCATACTAATTTTTGACTATGAGGTAATTTTTCTTCGAAAAATGCTTAATAAACACAACGGTTTATTATTATTGTATTTTGAAGAAAGCAAACATAAAAAAACACTATTTACGTTTGCCAGAAAACCAATAAATTTAAAGATAGCATAGAAAAACTGCAAAAAGAAATTTTTTTCTGGTCACTCTAATGTTTATGTACGAAGATGATTAAATTCATTATGAAAGGTGCAGTCTATTGAAAATCACTGAACAAATTTCAGGAAACAATCATATTCCTTTTATTTTGTTTCGCTAGCGTAGAATATGATGTTTTTATAATTAAGTGCTTTAAGTTAATTTTACCGGATGAAAAAATACCTGCTACCGATTTTGCAATTTATCAATGTTCCGAGACACTCCAGTTTTTAGCGATAAGACCCTTGAATTTCACAGGATCATTTCCGTCATAATTTTTTTTTTTTTTTGAGTTGGTATGAATTGAATTTTTTAATCGTTTTGTTAGTCACAACTTAAATGTAGATTGTAGATCCCTTTCCAAACTCATTTCAGCTCATACAATATTACAATTTCGTGATGCAAATTAGGTGTAAAAGGTTTATTATGACTTATTTATTATTTTAGAAATCGCAGTTTTCGTTATCACTCATTGAAGCCTTCAATTAAATTATATTTGTTAAATAGAAATACATACTTGGTACCTTACCCATTAATTTGTTATTGTTTGCTTGATAATTTACAAAAAAAAACATGGGTAAACACCTACTACAGACAAAAGAATTGATTATTCATTTAATATGACTCGATAACTGACAAAGTATCTACATCCGTTTTTTTGTTTTTATTGAAAACAAAAAAAAAAAAAACCTAATAAAACAAAACTTATTGTAACCTTAGCGTGTTTGATGGAATATCATCCAAAAAAGATTAATGTAAGCCATTAGAGCAGAGGTATATAAGCCCCTGCATAACATCAGAAACTAAAAGTTAAAAAATACTTGAACGTTAAAAGTGATTTTGTTTAAATTATGAAGTTTCTCGTAGCTATTTTAGGGATTTTCGTTATTTCCCAAACCATTGAGGTAAGTTTTTTTTACAGGACTAAAAATTTTAATTATCTTTTTTTTCTTTGAATATTGTGAATATTTTTAGGCTGCTGGACCTGAGGATTTTGGGGCATTTTTTGTAAAACTTGCCGAAAAATGCAAAGAAAAATCAGGAGTGGACGAAGCAAATCTCCAAAAACTCTTAGATGGGCAATTTGATAAGGGTGGTGCGGATAAAGATGTTAAATGTTATATGAAATGCATGATGGAAGAATTTGAATCTTCAAACGATGACACCCAAAAAGAAGTTAAATCAATGATAAATGAAGAAGCAGCAAAGGAATGTCAACATAAATCTGACGACGATGAATGTGAGAACGCTTATAAGACTTACATGTGTGTAAAAGAAAATGCCGCTAAAATATTCAAGCCAAAATAAAAAGTTTTTTTTTTTTTTTTATTTTACATAAATGTTTAATAAAATTAATATTTATGCAATAAAAAACTAATAACCTTTAATAAATTCGAAAAAAAACACAATATTTTGATAATAACAATAAATAAATCAATAGTTATTATTGCAGTGCAAAATTGTAAACGTTTTTAAGTTAATTTTTTTAAATTCGATTTAGACCAACAAAGGGCTAATAAATCTGTCAATGTCAAACTTTAACAATTATTCGGTAATTACTTTGTTTTTGAAAAAAGTCACTGGCAAAAAAAGTAAGGGCAGATAGGTATAGTGGTCAGTACAAGGCTGACTATTTCGGATAACATTCTGTTGGAATAAAAATGAATTGCACAACTGGATCGCACGTACTTGCTCTTATAGATAAAATTACTATGTTAAGCCTTTTTAATTAATAATTTGTAAATACAGTTTTAGAAAAAAAAAATAAAAAAAGCATAAAAAATCGATTTTCAAATGACTAAAACAGCTTCTTAAATGAATTTAACCTCAAAACGAAGTATGTAATTTGATTTCTTTTATAATGATACATTTTTAGAAAAAAGGTTTGAAAATCGTTAGAGCCGTTTTAAAAAAAAAAAATATATTTTCCATATAAAATTTTGCAAGGACATTTATAAGAAAAAATTGATACACCATTTTTAATATATTATATTTATCAAAATCTAAAAACTATATTTTGAAAAAAAATATTGGTAGTTTTCGAAAAAATGATTTTCAAAAAAAAAGTTTCAATTTTTTTACTAACCACTACAACGGCAACTAAAAAGCTTTCAAGTAAAAAAATGATTGAAATTGATTGAGTCATGAAGGAGATAATCAGAATTAAAAAAAAAAAAAACGGTTCTATGACAGGTACCGTTAGTAACACTTTTTCAAAAAAAATTGTTTTCATTTAAAGATAGACCTTATCTAAAAAAATTATCATGATTTTTTTAATCAAAATCGGAGGAACTATTTTTGAGAAAAATGAGTTTATCTATAACCGGCATATATCAGGTACCGTTATTTTTGGTCCAAAAAAAATAATTAAAAAAAAGTCTGGATATAGTCTATAAAAAACGGGTCCGAAAATTCTGTCTGTCTGTCTGTATGTATCAGAGCCCACAGCCGAAACGGACGGGTCGATTTACTTCAAACTTGGTATGTGGCGTTTTTTGGAGATTATCCCGAGACGTTTTTTGATTTTTTTTTTTTTTGACTAATAATAACGGTACGTCTCATTTATCTTTTTAAAGAAACTAATTTTTCTCAAAAATGGTTCCTACTGTTTTGATTAAAAAAAAACATCGTCAGTTTTTTAGCTAAGCTTATCTTTAAATGAAAACAATTTTTTTTCAAAAACCGTTATTAACAAGGTTTTTAAATCTCATTTTCTCCTTCATGACTCAATCGATTTCAACCATTTTTTACATAAAAGCTTTTAAGTTGCCGTAATAATGCTAAGTAAAAAAATTTCGAAAGTTAGCTTTTTGGATAAAAAAAAAATCGAAAACTTTTTAATATTTTTGTCAAAATTTAGTTTTTAGATGTTGATAAATAATATCTTAAAAATGCCTTACCAGTTTTTTACTTATAAAACTCTTTTCAAAATTGTATGTAGAAAAATAGTTTTAAAAAAACGGCTCTAACGATTTTCAAAATTTTATTCTAAAATGTATCCTTATAGAAGAAATCAAATTGCATACTTCGTTTTGAGGTTGAATTCATTTAAGTAGCTGTTTTATTCATTTGAAAATCGAATTTTATGTTTTTAAATTTTTTTTTTTCTCAAACTCCATTTACAATTTTTTTTAATTTAAAAGGCTTAGCATGCATAGTAACTTGATCTACAAGAGCAAGTACGTACGATTAAGTCGTGCAATTTATGTTATTTTTCAAGCATATTTTTAGATCATAATCATTAATATAATGTAGTTTCTTTTAAATGGCATTTTACTTTTTTTTTCGTATATTTGAAAATTTAATATACAAATTATTTTCTAAATGACTTTAACAAACTAAAATTTGTTTCTTCTATAAATCAATTTTAAGATCAGATTTAATATTGCATCAGGACCTGTATGACATAATATCCGGAAGCTATATTCACAGCTACCTAAACATTTTAAAGTACCTAAGCTTCACAATGTCTATTCATTCAGTTAATCTTCTTTTTGAAATGACCTCAAGGGTAACATCTCAAGTGTTATGAAATGAATGTTCAATTTTCGACTTTCTAATTGTTTTCACTTTTCATTATTTAAGATTTAAGGAATTAAGAAACAAAAGTCCCACAGCAAATCCAAACACACATACTATATTTCTTTATTCGGTTAGTTTAATTTTATCATCTTTCAATTTATTTGCAAAACCTAATAACTCCTAGTCAAATCCTGACACCATTCATTGGCTTTTACTTCAAAACCATCAGTTTTATACATGAAAATGTTTGTTTAAATAGTATTTTCCCTTCCAATGTCCATCCATTCATATATTATAATGTAGGTACTCATAAATTATGCAAGAAAACACGTGCAAACCACATCCCATACCCTTCGGTTGCTGATCCTTGACATTTTCCAGAAACACCATGTCATGTATTCAAAGCATGTGTCATGATACAATTTAAAATCACTTTGCACTTAGTCCTTTTTTTTCTTGTCATATTCTCATTCTTTCTCGCTTTCTCCCTGAGATGTGTACTACGCCAAATAAACGAATTCACTCCTTCGAGGAACTAAATTCCAACTAGCTGTATGGACTGTATACTGATGGAATCTGAATCCTCCAGGTTCGCGTTCGTCCTTATTCCATCCTCTTGGTTCAATGTGCTTGGACATGATATAAAAATGAATCCCAACAATACCAACGGTACTGACATAAAAAAAAAAAAAAAAACATGGTGTTTTTTCAGGTAGATCAAATATTTAAATCGTAAAAGAGCTGTTTTTTGCGCTCCGTGCTTTGCATTCGGGTCATGTCCGTTTTTTTGCGGATACACACAAATGTACACTCCCAGTCCAGAATCAAATGGATAAATAATTCAAAAGTACGCCAATGGTCAACATGAAATATGCAGTGAACATAAAATCACCGATGTTAGTTGCACTCTAAATAAACGGGCATGTTATGGTGCATCTTCGTTCTTCCTTTCACCCAGCAGATGTAGATACCAACGAGTCCTTTTTTCCTTAGTCCTTTATTCAGGAACATCATCAATTTGGTTAACAAAAATATCAAACAGGATAATGCTCTTAGATGTAGTTCGTAGGTCAATCAACTTAAAAAAAAAAAACAAAGTAGTCTATTAAGGATCATCCATCCTGAGGGAATGATTCCTTTCAAATATATAGAATCATCCAAAATCCATCGAAATGAAATGAGACCAACTACAACTGGCTTGGGATCAGTGCAATAATTAAAAAAATAGCACAAGTGGCAGGCGGCGGCGCTCGCGCTAGTGCCACTCCAAATAAAAGGATAGAAAGCTTCAAATTCAAATTTTCGCTGAAGCAGAGGAATCCTTGAATCCCACCATCATCATATTTTATCGGGAATTGAAAAGCACCCTCCCCCTTGCCCTGCCCCACCACCCTCCACCCCTTCCGTTTGCCGGATGAAACGACAAAATGAAATTAAATCTGTTTTTGGTGCGCTTGCCGCGCCCTCTATCTTTAGTTTTTCTCATTCTGAATGTGCCTGTGTGTGTGTATGTGTGTGTGCTATACAATAGCTGGTTGGTTATAGTGAAGGACTCTTAATATGACCCAGTGCACTGGAAATTGCACACAGAAGTCGAATTCAAAAGAAGCTGGAGAGCGAGATGGCTTTGTGAAGGAAGAATTTGAAAAAAATTCACCAAAAAAAGAGCAAAAGAAAGAGGCCTCTTGCGCTTGCATTTCTAACTTTCTGTTTCGTTTTCAATTTTATCCATCAGGGAAATCCTTATGCCAGTTGGAGCTACACTGTTGGATGGTGAGGGTGTTAAGGTGGCTGGGATTGTTGTTTTTAGCAGCATCATGGTCGGTGCATTGGAATAAAACAAACAAAAGCTTATCACTGGGAATTACATTTTCAACTATTGGATTTACTCTTTTTTTTAGTTGTTCTAAATTGCAGATGAAGTTGGAAAAAAAATTACAGAGAAACAGTGAATTGTTGATCTCACAATAGATTAAACTGAAGCCAATTTTGGATGGAATATATCTTCTGCTGAAAAAGAAAGAAGAACAAAAATTCAATTTCTGTAAAGGATATATCCTGCAGGATGGAGGTAATCGTATGAAAATGTGCCCCCGAAAACTATGTGGGTTAGGTGTACAACATTGATATTGAAATCATTTTGATTGTGTACTGGTTTTGAAAAGAATACAAAAAAGCTTTCACCACTATAAAGCAGGCTGTCCTGGGGTCAGCTTAGAAATTTACAGTCTCGTAGTTGATTTTTGGAACCACTTAACTTGTTTAAAATTTCCATTCGGGGCAGGTATGTACCTCAGCTCAGGATGTATTTATTAAGTGGACATACTTCTCATCAGCTGATTTAGGTGGTTGACAATGCTTCAACAAGTTTCATTGATATTAGTAGAAAAAAAACTTTTTCAGTGGAATGATTTTGTGTTTTTCGTAGATTTTCCTTTCTTCGGAATCGCCTTGCTTTTTGCAGAGTTATTAGCTTTTGCAGAAAGAAGTAGTTATTAAACATTAGAGCCTTTCATAGTACAATTCATCGAGTGCACCGAATTACAAAAGATATTAAAAATAATTTTACAGAAGGTAAAAGCACAGGTATGGTCCTTCTCGATGTAGAAGAAACATTCGACACTGTTTGGCACAATGCCTTACTAAATTAAATGTTGAGATTAGACTTTCCATCGTATCTTATTAAAATCATACAATCCTTCTTGACAGAAATAGAAAATTTAGGGTTTCTGTCAACAACTGGTTTTCTAAAATGTTTAGTGTTAATGCAGGAGTGCCTCAAGGCTCCGTTTTGGGTCCTTTATTGTACAATATCTTCACTTACGATTTTGCAACTTTTGCAATTTATCAAAAAGCTAATTTTGCAGATGACACCTGTATCTACTTATCAGATTCAGTTAGTTTAACGATCGAAACCAATATGTAATCGGCATTGAATGTGGCGAAAAGCTAGGAAGATTAAAATTAATGCTTCAAAAACTCTGGCTGTTTTGTTCACACGAAAAAGAAAAGCCTATTTTCTGCCAACCAACAAACTCCAAATAAGTGATTCGAGTACAAATTGTGCGCTTAAGTGTTAAATACCTTGGGGTGCACCTTGACAAGACTTTAACTTTTGGTTTTCACATACAGGAAATCGTTAAAAAAATACGAAAAACATTAAGAGTTCATTACCCATTCATTAATCGTCAATCAAAATTAAGCAACGAAAACAAACTGTTGATCCATAAAGTCATATTTCAATTAATTATGTTTTATGGATCTCCTGCTTGGAAAATCTTCCAATATTCCCTAACCCGGTAAATGAATTAGTTTTGAATTTTAAGCACACGCGAAAAAATGACAGTTGCAAGGACTTTTAAAAAGTTTTACTGAACATTGTTCGTTTTTATTATTTCGCTTTTTTGAGTCATTTTTTCGTCCTGGGAAGATACAAATTAAACATGCACTCAGTATTTAAGGACCTATTTTGCATAAATTCAGCTCAAATTATTTTATAAAAAAAATAATTAAAATGAATTAATAACTTAGAGAATGATTTGTTTTCAGTTTATCGTTGTCATTGCTTGTTCCGGCTGCCATTTTGGAGCCCCCACAACATTAATTTTCGTCAAGAAATGGCCATTTGAGGATGGAGAGGCTTTTCAACAATAACTCTTGGGTTTTCCGAGCCCCAGATGCGACAGTTTTGCTTGTTGACGTAGCCTCCGAGGTGGAAATGGGCCTCATCAGTCAAGATGATTTTTCGATGAAATTCCGGTTCATTTTCATGCATTTCAAGGACCCAATCAGCAAAGACACGACGTTGTTGATGATCAGCCGGCTTGAGTTCTTGTGTTAACTGAACTTTATAAGCCTTAAGACCCAAGTCTTAATGCAAAATACGGTGTAATGACGTTTGTGGAATGCCTAATTCCAAAAAACGACGAGGAATGGACAAACCTGGGTTTTCTTCAACACTTTGGGCTACAACAGCAATATTCTCAGTTGTTCTTGAGCGACGTGCACGGGTTTTATTCTTCACATCACTCACTTGTCCCAACAGCTCGAATTTGTCCACCAATTTCTGTATTGCGGTCCGACAAGGTGCTTCACGAAGACCCAAAAATGTTTTAGTTTTACGAGCCGTCTCTGCCAAATTTTCACCATTTTTATAGTGAATTTTAATAATTTCAATGCGTTGTTGAAGCGTGTATCGTTCCATTATTACTATTAATAGCGTAGTTTCTACTTCTCAAATGTCAAAAAATGACAGCTCCAAAAGTGACAGCTACCGAAATAGCGGGCTATTCAAAATAACACCTCTTATTGGAAAACCCCTTTATAAAAACAAAATTGCCAAAAATAGTACGTATACGCCACAGTAACCAATTTTTATTTTTAACAATGCACTCAACTCCCAAAATCCTTCAAATTACATTTATCACATTCCGCATGCCGCAGATGGATGTACCCGAACTTCTTGACTCGTACCAAACTACAAAAAAAATGTCCTTCCCTTATGTGACACCTTCGTCACTAAATATAGTAAATAAAACTTTTCTGCCTCCTGGCGTTTGTATAATTAAAAAATTATAAAAATGTTCACACCTTAAAAAAGGATTCTTCAACTTATATTAGAAGCTCTACACAAAAGGATAATATACCCCCAAAGTGGTTAAGTATTTGAAACTTAACCGCTCGAAAATGAAGTTCCCCGATTCACGTGAGCCTTCGTGTCAGTTGGCTATAATTTAATACCCTGTTTCCAGGGGAGTGGTGCAGGTGGCATTGAATAAGAGACGAAGCTCAACGATGCTTTATAGTTAGTTTGTTGTTTTATTTGGTATGTAAAGGATATCCTTCCTCAAGTCAAACTTATGTGACAGGATAAAAAAATATACAAATAAAAAAAAAAAAACATTGATAATTGGAATGATATTTTGACACCTGCACCTTAGGAGTCACCTCAACAGACAAAAGAGCTGCAAATTGAATTGAAAAACGTCACCATGTTTGGATAAAAGACGACATTGCATTCGCAATTCGGGGGTACCTTTTTTAGAAAAAAAAAAAAAACATTGTTAAAACAAAAAAAAAATGTTTGTGATGAGAAAACTTTTGAATAGCTTGGAAATTGTTCAATGTCACGCCATCTGTCGGGAAAAAATGCGCTTAGGTACAATTTTTTTTGTACAATTGTTGTCGTAATGACCTCGTTTGGCTTTCTATTATTTTGCTTATTTCTATGTTTGTTTTTTGTTTTTTCTTATATATACTTTGTTTTGTTTGTTAGATTGCTAAGGTTTATTACTGTAATTTATCCACGACAAATGTTTTATTTTATTAGCGGCTTTCAACACATGACACTGTGGTTAGCGAAAAGGGTGTTGACTGGAAAAGTAATGGCACTTAGTTGGGAGTTCGAGGAGTAATGGAATGGTTTGGGGTTTGGTTAAGGAAAACAAAAAAATGTTCAAATGGACTTCCACAACAATACGCAGATTAGAATTACATGAACTTGTTAGCGGAATTGAAAGCCACTATTTCTTTTACTAGCGACAGGTTAGTTTTTTTTTTTTTGTTAACATTAGAAAACATAGAGGACAAAAATTTCAAATTCCCTATAGGCGACAAATGAAAGAATCTTTACTTCTAAGTTGAATTGTTTGGTTCAATATAACGAAATAAAAGAAAAACAATAGATTTGAAACATAAAACTTACTAATATTTTCATTATTACGTCAGATAACGTGCTAATGTTAGGCCCTCGTGACTCGAAAAAATAAAAAATTCTATTGTTTGCAGCAAACGAATGAATAGTTTGCGAAGAATCTCTCCATAAATTAGTGTGTTGCAAAGAACTTCACTTAAGCTCCATGAAGCCAGAACCGCAATTTCAATATTTTTGACTGAAAATGGTTTGTCCACCCAAAATTTTCGATAAAACAAACGAAAATTTTGGTTGGACAAACGTGAACAATACGATGGACAAACAATTCAAACCATTTCCGGTCAAAAATATTGAGTTCTTCGCGGTTCTGGCTTCTCGCAGCTCTTCACTTTTTATGTAAATACACAATTCATTTGCAGAAAACAAATTTTCTTAATAATTTACTCAATGTGTATGGTGTTCATATGCTACTCAAAAGCTATTTAGTTCGTGGAGGAATGGCAACAGCTTTGATTGGAAATCGAAAGATCACAGGTTCAATCACCGGTTTAACGCTGAACTTTGTTTTTTTATTTAGTCGTTCGCATAAAATGTTTTACCGACACGAATTTCAGAGTTTTCTGCAAACAAATTTGCAGTTAAAAAGTTCTGTCCAACAAACGGTAAGTCATTGAGAAGACCTAAAAAATTGATTATAAAATGACACTGGAGAGTTTTCATAGCCAACTCTCCATTTCAGCACTAACAATCATTCTACTGATTTTAAATTTTTGGAAATCTATTTAAATAAATCATCGAATCTTAAATAATTCTTCTTTAAAAATATCACAACTAAATTGAACAACTTTAACATAGCAAAGTACAGACAACAGTAGAAGCTCCTGTTAAAAAGAAAAATATTTTATTTACTCTTTGCTTAAGCCACAATCACAAAGAATAAACGATAAGGGCCGCAAAATAAACAAAGGAAAAATTAAAATACTAAAAAAATAAAAAAAAAAAAATGTAAGCATACTCCAAAATGAAAACGTAAAGCGAGTCCTATACCGCATTGACAAGCACCATCACAACCACCTCTATAGCCACATCCGTTGGGCGCCATTCTCATTCTGACTCCTTATGCCGTTTGTGTTGTTTGCCGTTATAATTTTCAAGAGGTGCGGTGTCGAGTCGACCATTGTCCGCCATTTATTGCCAGTCATGCGATATCCTTTTCGCCATAAATACTTTGCGTCTCATGTGAGAATTCTAAAAAAAAAAAAACATTGCACACAGAAAAATAATCCAACAAAAAATACAAAAAAAAAACGGCAATCAAAAAGCATTCCAAAGATAAGAATATAGCATGGTGGATATATTCACATAACAGTAAACAATAAAGGAAAGGAACAATTAAGAGATTAAATTTTCGTGAATCTCATGAGAGGTTAATGCTCATTACTCGCTTAATGACAGAAACTCACACTCGACATTCACACTACTATGGTATAACTTTGTTTGTTGGGCGCCATTTTGCCGTGTTGACCAAACGTTAAAGTTCAGTACCTGTTATAGGTATATCTTGTTGTTGTTATTTTTTTTTGTTTTTGTTCTTGTTATTTGTATAGTTACCAAGAATATTCACATTTTAGAGTGCGATTCGCAATTTATTTAATCCGATTACTGTAATCAACACAGCGCTGTCAAGTGCCCTTTCACTCTCAGGTGGGTGGCTGGTAAATTTGTATATACACCAATGGCAATGGTAAAAGTCGGTAATTACACAGCCATTGTTTGTAATCAAATCAGGCAACGCATTCAATTTTACCGGTTTACCAAGAGGGTTTGGTAGATCGTATAATTGAATGAAATAATTATGAGTGGCTTCAGCATCCAGCACAGAGTGGCACTCGTCATTATCATAACTTTTCGAAATAATATTGTTACTCAACGTTAATGGTTAACCAATATCTGCCATAAATTTCCAAATGGAATTACTGCGAACTCTTTAGTAGGCTCTTTGTCCAACTTTGACCAATCTTGTTGCTTCGTAGGTTATTTTATAATAATAAATGTATTGATGAACTTTTTGCTAAATCCTCTCTTCGTTATATGCTGTGTGCAACCTTGGAAGTGTAAGTAAGTAAATTGTTGTTTTTTGAGTATCATTCAAGTAATCCTGAGAAGTTTCAAGAGGGCAGGCCAGAATGAGTAGATAAATAAAAGGAGTAGGGACTTGAGTGCGTGGCGGCTATAGACGTAAATTATTTCATCATGTTTTGGTGTATTAACTTTATGATAAGGAGATGCTACATACCGACATAAAGTGTAACCTATGGAAGCAAATCCTTTAAGTTTGACCAGTTTAGGTACACACGTGTATTTGCTAAACTATGTTGAATAACTTTATTATTATTATTTCTGAAGTTTTCTGTTTTGAGGTTACTTTTGCAATACACAAGAACTAAAATCAAGAATTTTGTATTGACCCGGAATATGTTAGTTAACAATTACCAAAGTTTGAATGAAATGCAAAAATTCTTTCGCATTATGGTTTTGGATAATAGTATCAGGAAGTAATGTTATGAAGTATTGCTTAAATTTTGGCATTAATATGGCAACATGGTCTAGCGTAGGGCATAATTGTCTTACATACTTTGGCACCCACATCGAATATTTTCAAAATTATTTGAATTTTCGTTTGAAATACAAAATTAATGCTTTTAAGCAGACGAAAAAATAGTAGTAATAGTAGCTGCCATACAAACAATATGGAAAAATTTAATTTTCTCAAAAACTACGCCAACGATTTTGGTTAAAATGTTCGTGTCTACTTTTTTTCAAAAACCTTGTTTAAGAAAAAGTTGGTATGTTTTTTTGAAGAAAATATTAATTCAAATCTAAAATCAAAATATCAAAAAAATACAGTGACCGGTTTTCAAAAAAATTGATTTTTCAAAAAAAAAAATTGAAAGATTTTTTAAAAATACAAAAATTTTTTTTTGGAAATCTTGATATCAAATAATTTTGAGGATAATGAGTTTCCATATAAAAAAAAATCATCAATATTGGTTCAGTTGTTTAAGAGAAAGTCAAAAATGAAAAAAAAAAACGGTTAGCTTTGATAATAGTATGCTTCGGGTCTTGTCTCTTGCTGAATACCAAACTGAAAAGTTGAAAATTTGCCCTTATATTTATGTATAAATGTACACATTTAATTGAAGTACTGAAGCCAAAGTGTTTGGCAGTGCATTAAGTCCTTTAAGTGGACAAAAAACATTTATATTTTAATTTTTGATTTTTTTTTTTTTGTATTTTTGGGCATAATATTGATAAAATAAACTACGAGAATAAATTAGTAAAAATGTATGTTTAATCTTCTTACGAATTTAAAAAATTGATAACTTCCTCAAAAAAATAAAAATAATATAAAAACCCGAAAACTTTCAATCGTGTGACGAAAATTGAGGATTTGTGTAGCTTTTATTTCCAGAAATTGGACACGATGAAAAAAATCTTTCTATGCCTTATTGTCTATTTCATCTAACAAGAAAAATGACAATTCCAAAAAAAACAGTGTTTTTGGGATGTTCAAAATTCGATATCTCAAAAACTTTGCATATTTGAGCAATTTTTATAAAAGATTCGAATTTAAAAACTTGAAATCTTTTGCTAAAGTTTAAGCTGTACTATTAATTTTACCACAAAAGTGTATGATACTTTTAGATTGCAAAATTGGGTTTCTACCAAATTTCTTGTATGCATTTTTACTGGACACTTAGTCCTACTTTTTCAAGAAAATAGAAAAAACCTATATTCTTTTATTAAAATATATCAAGTTTCCTTCTATATCCATCAAGATCAATAAGAGGTGTTATTTTGAATAGCCCGCTATTTCGGTAGCTGTCACTTTTGAAGCTGTCATTTTTTGACATTTGACAAGTAGAAACTACACTATTAATATAAAAATGGAACGATACACGCTTCAACAACGCATTGAAATTATTAAAATTCACTATAAAAATGGTGAAAATTTGGCAGAGACGGTTCGTCAAACTAAAACATTTTTGGGTCGTCGTGAAGCACCTTGTGGGACCGCAATACAGAAATTGGTGGACAAATTCGAGCTGTTGGGACAAGTTAGTGATGTGAAGAATAAAACCCGTGCACGTCGCTCAAGAACAACTGAGAATATTGCTTTTGTAGCCCAAAGTGTTGAAGAAAACCCAGGTTTGTCCATTCCTCGTCGTTCTTTGGAATTAGGCATTCCACAAACGTCATGACACCATATTTTGCATAAAGACTTGGGTCTTAAGGCTTATAAAGTTCAGTTAACACAAGAACTCAAGCCGGCTGATCATCAACAACGTCGTGTCTTTGCTGATTGGGTCCTTGAAATGCATGAAAATGAACCGGAATTTCATCGAAAAATCATCTTGACTGATGAGGCCCATTTCCACCTCGGAGGCTACGTCAACAAGCAAAACTGTCGCATCTGGGGCTCGGAAAACCTAAGAGTTATTGTTGAAAAGCCTCTCCATCCTCAACGCGTGACTGTTTGGTGCGGTTTATGGTCCCGCGGGGTCATTGGACCTTACTTTTTCGGAAATGAGGCTGGAGCAACAGTTACGGTCAATGGATTGCGCTATCGAGAGATGATTAATGATTTTTTATGGCCTGAATTGGATGGTATTGATCTGGACAACGTTTACTTTCAACAAGACGGCGCGGCGCTACGTGCCACACAAGCATTGAAACCATCGATCTTTTACGGGAAAAGTTTCCGGACCGTGTTATCTCTCGAAGAGGCGATCACAATTGGCCACCGAGATCTTATGATTTAACACCTTGCGACTTCTTCCTTTGGGGCCACGTGAAAGATAAGGTCTACGCCAACAGCCCAGCGTCAATTCAAGACCTCAAAGAAGAAATTCGTGAGGCTATCGAGGACATAGGGCAGCCACTTAGCGATTTGGTTATGGAAAATTTCATGAAAAGGATATGGTCCTGTAAGCGTGGTCTTGGCGGCCATTTGGCTGATGTTGTGTTCCATTATTATTATCCTCTTTATAATGAAATAAACATTCAATCATTTATCTCCAAAAATGCCATTTTTCTTTGAATATCAAAATAACTCTTATTTTAAAACCCTTTAGATTTTAAAACCCTCTACAACTCTTGTTTTTTCGATAGGAAATCGTAAAAAACTGGATTTTGGGCGCCTACCCACCCTGTTAGTAGGCAATTTATCCATCCATATCCTACAAATAATGAATAAAAAAAACATGTTGGCAATGGTCTATAAATTTAATTGTATGAAGTGAAAATATAGGTCCTTGATATCATTTCACAAGAGCTGTCATTTTTAAAACTGTTTATCATTCAAATCTGAAAAAGTTTAAAACAGTTTCCATCCGAAGATTGTTAACAAGAGATTTCTCATGAATAACTTACCTACACCTACTCAAAAATGTTTAACGACATCACAATACTTCCAATCTAGGATCTATTTCATTGAGTAACATCACAATCTTTCATCTCAACTCGTTAACACATTCAAAGTTCATTGTTGTCTTGTTGTCAAACGTCTTCATCAGTATCATGTCGCACTGAACCGTTGAACATTTGTTCCTTAGATCTTTACTATCCGTTTGTACCATCTCAATCCCAAGTTCTTACCTTTTGTCTTTTTGTGTGTTAGTCTCCCAAGGAAATACAAAAACACAAACTCACTCTCTAAAAAAAAAAAAAAAAAAAAATAAACTTGAACAAGTTTTCGTTTTTATACGAAAAAGCCTTTTCAATCCTTCCATTCTAGGTGAAGTTTTGCTAAACTTCCCCTACTACCCAATATCCGATGGAAGGTTTAACAACGAATTTCTCATTCTTCGGTCCAAATACAACCCGATATGAAATGTTACCGAAATGCAGATGAAAATCAAGTCTAACAACACAAAAGATCCCCTTTAAGAAAATGCGAAAGGGGATTTCTGCACGGTCTATACATCAACAACTTCATTGAATGAATCAATGCCCTTTTCGAGGAAACTATACGTGGAGGGTGTGAGGAGGGGCGCTAGCTTCAGAGTGTATATAGGTAGACAAGTTTGGCAAGTTTATTGAATTAAGTTGTTAAACATTTCTCCAAGGAAGCTATCCGGAGTTACTAGTTTCCTTTGATCCTTCTATATGCGATGCAATGTCAGTGTTCTGGTTACCTTGGCAATGGCTGAAAGATTTCTATCCCCTCTTTATTCAGAAGAAGAAATATTTTACGGTCTTCTGGTCCGGAAGTCCTGTTGTCTAGCGATGAAGAAGCAAAAAAAAAAAAAAAAAAAAAGTAAACAATGAATCACCGGTGTAGAGATGAAGTTTCTCTTCGACAAAACTTCATCATCAGCCGAGCAGCAGGACCAATCGCTTTCAAGAGGTTAAAGTTTCTAGCTGCTTTTCATCTAAGGTCTTAATGTGAATTATCCTTGGTTACCACAAGGAACGAAAAAAAAAAAAAACCTGCATAAAACTAACCACCAAACCGTGAGATTTCTTCCTGTGTGCGAGCTCTTTGGATTCGGATTGACTAACAAACATTTTTTAATTGGATTATGGATTCATAGCCGAGTCGAGTTGAGTCGAATCGAGTCGAGCAGAGGATATATGCGTCGACCGTCGTCGCGTTGAGCGCATTCGCCATTGCCGGTCCAAAAGGCATGTCCATGTCCAATTGCCTGTGCAATGGCCAATTAATCCTACACGAGCGACCGGGGATAGACTCGGTAGAAGTGGCTCTAACTGGAACCAGAATGGATATGGAAATTCATTTTTATGGTTGACAGCATTTGCAGTTGTCCCAGGTAAATCCCTGCGAATCGCTGTGTTCACTGCTAGTTTTATTTTATGTGTTTTTTTTTTTGTTTGTTACCAAAGACTGGAGCTTATAGAAAAGAGGCAAGATGAAAAAGTTAGGCGGGGGAATTACCATCATCATATATATTTATATTGCAGGAGTTTATAGATAAGAACCAGAGAGGTTTTGAGGATGAGTTTGCTGTGTGATTTTTTTCGAATTTTAATGCTCTACTGGTTTTAACGAGGATTACCGCAGGGGAATGTTCTTATAGAGGAGCGGATTTTTTTTATGAACACGTTGAAAATTAACTGAGAAAAAAAGATCAAAATTCTTAGGTGTCCGCACTCGGTAACACACATAAAAATACACATACACAAGCTTACAGCTCGTTCACGCAATTGAGCTTTATAACCAATTTTAGAACATATAAAAAATATATGAGGACTTTTTGTTATAGGTAAAGGCCCCAGTTAAGCTTGTTGAATGTGGCATTGCATATTGCTTCTTAAATTTGAGATCTCTGCTAATTTGGAAATTTTACAAACTTAAACTTACGAAGTTTTGTTCGTAACAAAATAACGTTTTGGTAGTTTAAGACATTTTTTTTTCTTATTTTCAACAAATTATATTCGCTATTAAATAAAATGAGCCACTGTGCTGCCTAGATCGCTCGTTGTTTTAAGATAAAGCTCCAAGGTGGATTAAAGCTTCTTATTTGAAAAACATAGCATTTTTGAAGTTATATTAGTTTTACTAATATTCAACCAGTAATAATGTAAGTTTCCGATAAAACGGGGTTTTTTGAAATTCCTTTGGGAAGTTAGGGTAAAGTGGGGTAATGTTGAAAAAAAAAAAGTATCGTACACTTTGAGGGCTAGAATTATGCAATTAATTTTGGTAAATAGATAACAGATAGACTATGAAATTCTAAAAAAATCACGTTTTTGAGATACGATTTTTTTTCGAAAATAAAATACTTGTTTAGACCCTTAAAAAGGATGTTATTGTGAGTAAAATAGATTTTTGGAAAAAAACTAATTGTACACATTGATAGAAAATGACAAAAAATAAATTATGAATTTAATAAGAATAATTTTTTTTAAACCCTGTTATTATGGGTTTCTTGAGTTGTAAAAATATCACACGTTTTTAAACGTTTAAGTCAGTGTTTTTTTTATATTAAAAATCGGAGAATTATGGGAAAAGTATTTTTTCTAAATATCTTTTAGATTTAAATGTTGTCAACACATGTGTGAAGAATTTGGATTTTTTAAATTTTCGTTTGAATGAGTTGCAGTAGAAACAAGGTTTTTCAGTTCAAGTTATTTAAGGGTTTTAAGTTTTTTTTATTTTTTTCATTTTGGAACTTAAAATTAACACAGCAATTAGATATGTATTAGGTTTATACATTTTTGTACAAAATTTCAGACATTTTTGTATTGTGTAAGTTAAGTCGTAAAAAAAAATTAATTACACGGCTTACAATGGACCAAACGATGAAAACCATCTCTAAAATAGTTTTAAAGAATTTCGTAATTGCAAAAATCTAATGATCGGGTAATGTTCTACAAAACTAGATTTTTACAAATTATTTTTATTTTGGAAATTATTTTTGTTCTAAGTACTTAAAAATGACATTTTGATAATTTATATTTTTTTTTTTTAATTATAAAAAGTGAGGATTTGAAGTCAATTATATTTTACGTTTTTGAATAAAGTTCATTAACATTATATATTTTTAAAAAGACCGTACTCTCTTCTATTTGAATCAGTTATTTTCTTTCTAAATTTAATTCAATAAAAAAATTAAAAAAAATGTTCCGCAATTTGCAGTCTTTTTTTCAATTGGACTTTTCTCTGTTGGCTCCGGCAGCCTCTATTAATTAAAATTTAAAATGTGATCGTAACTATCCTATGTTTATATTAAAAAAAAAAAAATCATGATTGTCTTCGAGACTTATAAGAAATATTTTACAAAGATGTGGGTCAAAACTATAATTAACTTTATTAGGATCACCCTAATCATACAACATTAAAGAACAATCAACATTCTACGTAAAATATTCGAAATTTTGAGAAAGTCTTCGCAAGACTTCACGAAATCTACTTTTCACAAGTCATTTTTTCAGTATTGTTCCCATTTTTCAAATGTGAAATGGGTTTTATGAGTACATCCTCCCATTTCATCTTTTCTTATAGATTCACATCCCTACAAAACCTGTATTCAAAAATTCTATAGTGAATATCTTCAATAATTCGAACCAACTTACAATAGCATTACAGTTCTAAAAAGATTTTCATTTTCAAGAAATGAAAAAGTTACAGATTTAAGAGACGCTGAACCTCGTTTGGTCCCATAGTGCGCCGCTGCACGTTGCACACTGGGGCAGAATGACCATATTGGTGGCAATAAATCAGGGAATAGAGCTAGGAACTTGAAAATTTCTAGAATTTTTTATAGAATCAATATATTGATATTTCAAAACCCAACAGTGACCACGCCTACCAAAACGCCCACTTGTTTGTATTTCGACAAAAAATGACAAATAAATATAGCAACCGTTTTTTTAACATCAAAATTTAGGGCTGTCAAATTTTGCCATAATTACGCCTACAAACAAGTATATATTTTTTACTAGTAGTACCCGAAGTGCTAATTCTGCTTAATTAAACGTTAACTTTGATGCATACGAAGGGTGGATAATGTTTCAGCATGTAGAATTGTAGAACTTTAGAAGAACTAACTGGTCCCCCTACTATGTAGACTTTCTTCTTTTTGTACGGTCAATACAAGCTTAAGCCTTTCTTCAAGGCAAAAAAGAAAAGAAACAGATGTCTCAAGTCATGAATTATGTATTTGTTTTTGAGAAAGTCTTGAATTTTCGAAATGCCTTTTGAAAAAGGGGTTTTATTACTCAGATAAAGCGAGAAAGTTAAACAATTTTATCGAAGTTTTGTGTTCCTTTTTTAACTCTTCATCAAAAAAAAAAAAAAAAAAAAAACAAATCTGGCTTGTAAGTTAATATTTATAGCTAACATTTTTAACTTACATACAAGCTCTCTCCGGGTTTAAACAAAAGTGTTTAAACGCGTATTAAATGTTAAACAAAATTATAGACCTTCTAACAATTTTAATTTTTTTTTTTGTCAGAAAGCACATTTTATAAAGAAGCTTTGCAGTTCCTTTAAAAAGTTAACA
Source organism: Meliscaeva auricollis (assembly GCA_948107695.1). NCBI lineage: Eukaryota > Metazoa > Arthropoda > Insecta > Diptera > Syrphidae > Meliscaeva > Meliscaeva auricollis. The sequence continues at coordinate 24,933,656 of OX403619.1, read as the reverse complement.
CAAGCTACCAAAAACAATGAAAAAATCGGCCTGGGACTGCTTGGGAAGCAACAAAAAAAGTAGTTTTAAAGTACACACACCTTTTTTGTGTGCTTCAGAGATATATTCAAAACTGGGCTCAGTATACTCAAAAAAAATTGAAATTATTGGAGATTACTCTAAAATATAAAATATTTAGAATTCAGAGCCTCGATTTTTTAAAACGATACAGTTTTTGTTTTGATTTTTCTGTTCTGTGCATTTTAACAGAGTTACCACATTAAAATGGCTTTATTCATTTTTGCAAGTTTTCAGCTTTTGTTTGGCATAATTAATATTTTCTTGTTGGACCAAACTAAAAAGTTATTAGACTTGAAAGATGTATGGATCGTTTCGTTTTAAAAGGGTTACTATACTGACGCTCTCATTTTTAAAATGCTTATATTTTAGTTATTAATAAATTGTTATATTCATAATTTCTAAGGTCATATTTTAAACGTAGGCACAAATAAAGCTACTCTATTAATATCTCTCACGCTGCATAGCTGATATGATATGGAAATTTCATTAACAAAATTTCACGCCTCACCAAAATAATTACACCTTTGGTAGCCACCCCGTACCCATTGGAAAAATAAATACAATTTTACCTTAAAACAAAAACCAAAACAAACAGCAAAAAAGGAAAACTCTTCAACATTATGTGTAGTTCATTATGGTGTTTCATGTTTCAAATTCTCAACAAGAATAAAAAAAACGAAAACGAAGAAAAATAAATAAAACTTTTTTACTTTATAAAGTCATCTTATTTGTGTTAACCTCGTCCCATTATTTCCTCATCCATTGCTCATTTGCTGGGCTTACTCTAGTGGAAAGTATTTCATTAAAAAACTTTAAAAAGAATCTTCCACACCCACGATACCCACCATAAGTTGAAAACGAGTAAAACAAATAAATCTTAGTCAAGAAGGCTTGTGTGTGATGGTGTTCTTGATGGTTGTTGTATACGGACAAAGTTGAAAACCTTCAGGGGGAAGCATTTCTTATCTGCCAGGATCCGGCGGATGCACGCGCCTTCGATTGAAGCTTGACTTTCCTTTAACTCCTCGCCAAAAAAATAAAAAAAAAAGTCACACAAAAACTCCACCATGCTCTTCCACGACTCCCGCATAAAGTACCTGGGGAAATGGATAAATTGAAACAGAATCCTATTTTAGTTAGTGACTTGGCGGCCACAAGGATTCACTTTGAAGTCAAACAAAAAAGTCACTCTTCTATGAGTGTTTGTTTGTGTGTTGCGCTGTGACTGCACTCACAACTTTCCAAATTGGAGAGAAATGAAAACTGTCTGAGCTCTAAGGTGTTACTTAGCCCATAATGTACACTCTCCTTTGGCCTCGTTGTAATAAATCTTTCGAAAGCCTTTTGACATTTCAATTCCTGGTCCTGCTGCCATCGCCCTTGGTATAGTCCTTCTAATATATAGAGACAAGGAGCAAGGACCAACGCAACAACAATGTGCCACAATGAAGACAAAGTAATTTCCCATTAAATCCTAAAACGGAACTCAACTCTCCACTGATGTTTATATATTTGTTTGTGCATAGTTCGGGGGATTTCTCATAAATATCGTTTAGGCAATGACAGTTGTCATTTTTACTAAAAAAAAAACAACAATATACTGCAGTTCATTATCCTTTTTGTGGATAAGTTTTCCAATTTCACATACGAGAAGCAGTTGTATGCACAAGCCTGCGGCCGCATCCTGAGAATAGAACTTATTCTTTGAGAGTCTATAGAGTTATATGAGATTAAAGGACAATTACTCTCTGGGATATTATATGCATGCATGCCTGTGCATAAAGGAGGATAGATCCTTACTCATCCTACATTATCATACTTAGTACCTACACAATTTGAAATGTGTGTGTTGTGTGTGGGTTGGAGAAAATGTTTTCTTTCTTTTACTTTGGGTTTTTGTTTACTCATTTTGTAAATTTTTCTTCTTTTTTTTTTTTTTTGAGTCTTGTTCAAAACAGAGTTTTTGCAATCTTTTCTGAGTAAAATTTTGCCATGGGCCTTGACAAGTTTTTCATTGTCTTCTCTTGTTTTAGCCGCGTGTAATTTTTTTTTTTTTTTTCAGTTTAAGTTTGTAAGGATCCAGTATGGTGTTGGAAACAAATTAAGGGAATTTAATTCACAAACTGGGCTTTAAGGGTTCTTTCTACGACCCTGCATAACACATGTTTGTATAAGTATCGCATTTGAAGCTTCATTAAGTTCGATGAAATACTGAGTGATTAAAAGACAACAGATTACTATATTTAGTATGGAAAGAATAAGAACCAATTTATTTGGAAAAATCTTCAAAGTCAAAGAACATAATATTATTACATTTGACTGAAGTATATTTTAACTGAAAAACGAGGGTTTTTAGTGTTTTTTCCGCATTCAAATTGGGTTGCCATGTACTACTGAACTCCATTTTACAGATGGTATTCGACATATTTTAGGTAGAAGAGAGTTAATTAAAATAATTGCTACTTTTTTTCTCAAAATAAGGATTATTTGAAAGTGTTTTTCAATTTGTCTAGGGTTACCACATTCTCAGACCTCTTAACTTTATTTTTGCTTGCTCGAAGTTTTAATCAAAACCAACATTACGATGATGGAGAAGTCTAAAAAGTGGTTCTCGTAATGCCGTCCATCGGACTGTGCGTTTCTGCGTCCGAGCGTCTATCTGTACACATTTCAACTGTCAAAACGCGTGAACGGATTGTGATGATTTTTATGTGATGAGTAGTACAAAAAAAAAGTTGCGATAACAATCAAACATGACATTACGATGATAGAGAATGAGAAAAAAGTGGGTCCGACAATTCTGTCTGTCTGTCTATCGATTTACTTCAAACTTGTTGTATGGAGTTTTTTGGAGACTTACCCCTGACACGGGACCTGTCATATACCGGTTTTAGAAAAACTCATTTTTCTCTAAAATGCTTCCTACGATTTTGATTAAAAATGGTAATTTTTTTGGATCTATCTTCATATGAAAACATTTTTTTCAAAAATTAATAAAGGGTTTTCTAATAAGAGGTGTTATTTTGATATTCAAAGAAAAATTTTTGGAGATAAATGATCGGATGTTTATTTCATTATAAAGAGGAAGGTATGCCGTTAATAATGGAACACAACATCAGCCAAATGGCCGCCAAGACCACGCTTACAGGACCATATCCTTTTCATGAAATTTTCCATAACCAAATCGCAAAGTGGCTGCCCTATGTCCTCGATAGCCTCACGAATTTCATCTTTGAGGTCTTGAATTGACGCTGGGCTGTTGGCGTAGACCTTATCTTTCACGTGGCCCCAAAAGAAGAAGTCGCAAGGTGTTAAATCACAAGATCTCAGTGGCCAATTGTGATCACCTCTTCGAGAGATAACACGGTCCGGAAACTTTTCCCGTAAAAGATCGATGGTTTCATTGCTTGTGTGGCACGTAGCGCCGTCTTGTTGAAAGTAAACGTTGTCCAGATCAATACCATCCAATTCAGGCCATAAAAAATCATTAATCATCTCTCGCTAGCGCAATCCATTGACCGTAACTGTTGCTCCAGCCTCATTTTCGAAAAAGTAAGGTCCAATGACCCCGCGGGACCATAAACCGCACCAAACAGTCACGCGTTGAGGATGGAGAGGCTTTTCAACAATAACTCTTGGGTTTTCCGAGCTTCAGATGCGACAGTTTTGCTTGTTGACGTAGCCTCCGAGGTGGAAATGGGCCTCATCAGTCAAAATGATTTTTCGATGAAATTCCGGTTCATTTTCATGCATTTGAAGGACCCAATCAGCAAAGACACGACGTTGTTGATGATCAGCCGGCTTGAGTTCTTGTGTTAACTGAACTTTATAAGCCTTAAGACCCAAGTCTTTATGCAAAATACGGTGTAATGACGTTTGTGGAATGCCTAATTCCAAAGAACGACGAGGAATGGACAAACCTGGGTTTTCTTCAACACTTTGGGCTACAACAGCAATATTCTCAGTTGTTCTTGAGCGACGTGCACGGGTTTTATTCTTCACATCACTAACTTGTCCCAACAGCTCGAATTTGTCCACCAATTTCTGTATTGCGGTCCGACAAGGTGCTTCACGACGACCCAAAAATGTTTTAGTTTTACGAACCGTCTCTGCCAAATTTTCACCATTTTTATAGTGAATTTTAATAATTTCAATGCGTTGTTGAAGCGTGTATAGTTCCATTTTTATTAATATGTTAATAAATAGTTTCTACTTGTCAAATGTTAAAAAATGACAGCTTCAAAAGTGACAGCTACCGAAATAGCGGGCTATTCAAAATAACACCTCTTATTGGAAAATTAACGTAGGTACCTGCCATAGAACCGTTTTTTTTTTTTTTTAATTCAGATTTTCTCCGTCATGACTCAATCAATTTCAACCATTTTTTTACATGAAAGCTTTTAAGTTGCCGTTATAATTTTTAGTAAAAAAAAAATTCGAAAATCATTTTTTTTGGATTAAAAAAACAAATTTATTTTTTTCGAAAACTACTCAATTTTATTTTTTCAAAATTTAGTTTTTAGATGTTGATAACTAATATCTTAAAAATACTACCTTGTTTCTTTTAGAGGAAATAATCTGTCAGTATAACAAAACTTGGAGTACAGTACACTAAGCCAGTACATACGCCTCAGTTTTGTACTTTATTCTGGGAACCTAAAAAAAAAAAAGCAAGAAAGCAAGAAAATAGTGTAATATATTTGTTTCCTATTTGCGTCTGTATCCATTTTAAAATTACATACTTTTCTTATAACATGTGTTCCTTGAAGGGATACTTCAAAGAGTTTCTTTATTTTTTTATGTTTACTGTATGTATTTATTATAATTAGGAAGATGCTGATGCAAGGAAGTGGTTATTATAAACTGGATGGATTGAGTATCCTGGAGCAAAACATCAACAAGCACTTGTCATGCAATTATGTATTTTTTTTTTTTTTAAGATAATGTATGTACATGGACTAATTAAAAGTTTTAGTAAGAGAACATATTGGAATGTGCTTTTTTTTGACAAGGAAAGAATTTTGGAAATAAGAATACGATTCCTTTTGAATCTCGTAACATGGGGGACGATTTTGGTTCTGTAGAAAAAGTAAAACAAAAAGTTTTTAACTTTTTCGCTCAAAAATGCGATTCTTGTTGTGAGAAAAAAACTTCTGAAACCTTCATAATGAATAATTTTTATTCGCCAATAAAATTGGAAGCGAATGTAAAGGTTAAAAGATGAATCACTTAATATAGTAGACCAGTACGAATCCAGTTTTCAGAAGGCAAAAGATAAAATGAGTTATTAGTAGAATAAGGGCGGTTGGAAAATTTAGAACAAATAGTATATCAAATGGGAAACATAAATTCCCCACCAACAGGAAAGAAAAGACTGAGTGTCATTAATCGTGTATTTTCACGATTTCTATCAAAAGTAGACCTCCTATCGAAAAAAGTTTAATACAGGAGTTGTAGGTACTTAAAAAAATCTACAATTTTTGTCTGATTGATTTTTCTATATAACCTCAAAAATATTGTGAAACATGCCAAACAAAATTTTTTTTTTTTTATTTTTATCTTCTTCAAAAAATAGTTAGATTTTGATGAAACTTGGTTTTAACGTACTATGCTGTCTTTCAATTATACAATGTTTTTTTTTTTGTCAGCAAAATTTGACCAATTTATTTGGAAAAAGTAGGTTTATTTTCAATCAAAAAAAAAAACTGTAGAAAACAACAAAGTTGTTGTAAGAAAACATTTTGAAAAATTGAAAAATAACCAAAAAAAATCATTTTTAAGGACGATTTTTCGGTAAATGACAGTAATATCAGTCATATCAGCCAACGAAGAGTGATGGTCATAGAAACCAAATTAAACTTTTAGAAAATATTTTGGGTCTCTGAACTCGATTCTAATATCATAATTGCTCTAGTATGTAAAGATATCGAATTTTGAACTTCCCAAAATTACTGTTTTTGTGATGTTTTGGGTAAATAAAGAATTCATTTTTAGAATCAAGAATATGTTCCTTGCAATGTTTTTTTATCCCGAATAATTAATTACACTTTAAAAAATTCAGACTAGTTTTCAGAGCATCGAAATTTTTGCCAAAAATATGGTCTTGTTTCTGAAATGAAATCTCGCTTTACCCAAAACATCACACAAACAGTGTTTTTGGGTAGTTAAAAATTCTATATCTCAAAAACTTTGTATTTTGATACGAAATTGGAGTTTAAAAAGCCAAAATCATTTTCAAAAAATTAATTTAGTTTCTAAAACCACTCCTCGCTCGCTGATATTACTGTAATTTACTTAAAAAATCAACTTTAAAAATGATTTTTTGTGGCTGTATTCGAAATGTTAGGTTCTAGATTTTTGGATTCCATCGAATACAGTTTCCGGGAAAGTTTTTCTTAAAAAAGATATTATGTTTCGCTTTTGCACTTTTAAAAGCAAAATTGAAAACCAAATAATATTATCAAGTAGTAGTGGTAGCGGTGCTAAACAGTTTTGAAATTGTAAAATTATATTATCATGTCGATTGTCGATAGCATACTCGTTGAAAGACAGAACTTGATTGGATCCCGAAATGCAAGGGGTATTGTTTATATAAAAACTCACAAAATTATAATTTGTTTCTATTCAATTTCTGATTCAAAGAGCAATAAATTGTGGGGAAGTACAAGAATGGAACAATAGATGTTAATTTCAACACACAATTAACTTGATTACAAAAGTTCAAGTGAATCCCAGAAACTCAAGTAAAAAAAATTCTATTTTTCACTTCCATGTCAAAAAGTAAAAAAGAACAATTAAAATGATAAAATAAAAGTCTTATCTGTAACAGAATTAATAAATTGCATGTCTAATCAGTTTAATTAGATAAACAATTAAAATTTGTGTTTTTGTTTTGAATATAAAAGCCTCCTACACTGCATTTTAGTATTTAAAATTTAAAAGTCAACATTAAAAATTAGAATAGAATGAAGTCAGTCATTGCAATTATTTTGGCATTAACCTGCATTTGTTTGGATATTCAAGTAAGTTTTTCTTTTAACAAACAAAGTTGCAACAAAGTTGATAGTTAAACCTACATTTTTTCTTTGTAATAATAAAAGAAATGTGGAGGTAATGAAATGCGTTCACAACTTAAAGAAGTATCCGATATGTGTAAAGATCGCGAACAAACACCTCAAGATATCATCGAAAAGATTCGTTCTGGAGAATACAATGGCCATGATGTTGAAAGATTGGCTATGTGTCATGTCAAATGCATGATGGAAGGTTTTGGAGCTATGGAAAACGGAAGTCTGAGTGAGAGGGTATTTATTCATAAGCTTTCTCCTCATGTCGGTGAACCAAAGGCTCGAGAACTTTTTGATTTCTGCAAAGATGAATCTGGTGGGGATGATGAATGTGAGAAACCTTTTAAGATTTATTTGTGTTTGAAAAAATTAAGTGACATTTTTAAGTATTGAATGGGTGATGTATATTTTTACTATATTTTCTTTTTAATAAAATTATGAAATTGATATTGATATCAATGTAATACCATTTTATATTTTTTTAATAAATTAATTAATATTTTTAATTATTTATTAATTAATTAATAATGAATATTTTATAAACGTCAAAGAATTGGCCAAAGAAATGAATCATTTTCATTCTAAAACCACTACAAGCCCTTTCTTGAAAAAATCTCTGAAGAAAAACCACAATATTAAAAATTCATCCCTTTACCTATTCTAATACCCCCTGTATTCTACATTAGCATGACAAAAAGGACCTTCTTCATCAACCATCAACCATCTAAATAGCCGGATAATCCTTCAATAGTGATGCAAATTTTTGTGTTGCAAGAAAACACTAAACCCATTTCCGGACGTAAAACTTTGTCCATCTTTATCTTCTGTCGCATTATTATTGTTTTGACCAAAATGAATTAATTCCGAATGAGATTTAATTCTCGATATCCCTTTTTGGAAAAGTTAAAACCCCTCTAAGACCATAAAAGAAAGACAGAGGTTTTTTTTGTTTGTCTTTTGTTATGATACCCATCTTAAATTAGACAAAGACAATAGAGTTAGAGTTTATTCATAAGAAAAAGAGAAGGGAAATAAAAAGGAAAGGACAAAACTCCAATAATTACAAATGAATACATGAGATTATTTTGTATAAGTAAAAGGACATCTTAATGTCTTAATTAACATTCAGATGCAAATTTTCATTTGTAGGAAAGATTTTATTTGTATGTTGGGAAAACTTTTAAGGATTCACTAATAGTTGGGGAGATTGCCTTGACAATAGTCTACTGGCAATGAAGCTAGTTGTGCATATTCCCCTTAATCCAAATTTAATACGCGATTATTATTGAGTTTGAGAAAGGTAAGGGAATTAGTGATGACTGATGATTGTACCAATGAGGTTATGTACATATTTCTGTTTGTATTCAGAAATAGTAAGAAAATATTATTTAATTATTTTAATGCATGATTAAATATTTGCAATGTCGAAAAACTTTTTGAATTTTGAAAATTCTGAGATTAATTGCATCATTACTTTTTTGAAATTTGAATGTGGTAGTACTAACTTGGCAGACATGAGATCAGCCAACGAGGAGTGGTCATAAAAACCAAATTAAACTTTTGCATAAGATTTTGAATTTCTATGCTCGAATCTAGTATCAAAATTGCTCTATCAAGTGTTTGAAACATAGAATTTTGAACTTCCCAAAAACACAGTTTTTGTCTTGTTTTGATTAAAGGCACATTTGATTTTCAGAAACAAGGACATGTTTTTTGCAATGTTTTTTAAGCCCGAATAAATAATTTCATCAATTCAACTTAAAAAAAATCAGCACATCAAAAGTTTTGCCAAAAATATGTTCTTATTTTTGGAAATGAAATTTCTCTTTAACCAAAACATCATAAAAACGATTTTGATGAAAATTTTTGTGTCTACTTTTGTAAACATTCTACTAATGGAACCTGCCATAGAACCGTTTTTTTCATTTTTTACTTTCTCCTAAGCAACTAAACTAATCTTGATGATTTTTTTTACATGGAAGTTTGTTAACCACCTTAAAATTATTTGATATCATAAGTTTGAAAAAAAATTTTTTTGCATTTTTAAAAAAATCTTTCAAATTTTTTTTTTGAAAAATCAATTTTTCGAAAACGGGTCACTATATTTTTTTAAAATTTTGGTTTTAAATGTGAAATAATATTTTATTGAAAATGGCACACCATCCTTTTTTTTAAAAAGAGGTTGAAGGATATTTTATGTGTAAAAAAAAGAAAATTTAAAACGACTTTAATGATTTTTAAATATTTTTCCTGAAAATATATTTTTCTATTTTTCTTAATCAAATCAAATGGCATAGTTAGTTTGGAGATCAAAACGATTTAAGAAGTAATGAATTTTATTTTTGTACGTTTCTAATAAAATTACTTATTTTTAAAATCTTTATATAAGAAGCTTAAACGTCTACAGCAACTTTGGCCCTAAGAGCAAGTACGGGCGACCCAGTCGTGTATTCTATTTGATTGAAAATTAGGCTATACTTTTTAAAATAAATTCGTCAAAAATACAAAAATTAATATTTTCCAGAAAAAAATTGAACGTTAAGATCAAGTTTCATCAAAATCTAACCATTTCTGAAAAAGATAAAAATAAAAAACAAAACACACTGTTTTTGGCATTTTTCACCATATTTTTGAGGTTATATAAAAAAATTATCGGAACAAAAGTTGATCTTTTTACTACTTCTCGTTATGTTTTAAACTTTCTTCGATATGGGGTCTACTTTTAATAGGAATCGTAAAAAACATGATTTTCGACAACCACCCCTTTTCTCCCAATCTGTTGGTAGGAAATTTATATTTCCTCTTTCATATACTCTTTTTCCTAATTTTTCCCAATATCCATGTCCTGTTAATAATTAATTTTTTTTTTTCAAAAATTTATTGGCACTGGTCTATAATACTTTTAAATTTATATAAAATAAAAAAAGCTTAGCCTTAAACAAAAAAACTCAACCCACGTGTATGTAAAAAACATTAATACATATCTTCAACAACATTTCCCAGACAGAAATAAATAACAACAAAAAATTGTACAAAGATAGACAACAAATGTTTCATACAAGTAAAAAAAAAAAAAAATTCAAATCATCATCAACAAACTATTAAAAATGAATCATTCATCTTATCGCCCGCCACAATTCATCATTGCAATCGGGTTTTCCACAAAGACCTTTCTGACAGCCAGACAATAAAATAACAACAACAAAAAAGAAACATAAATACCCATCATATCCATTTGGATAATGGAAATGGAGGAAGCTCAATATTCTAAGCTCTATACTCGCAGTCGAATTCCATTTTCACTATACTTGTTGGACCACCCAATAAAACAGCAACAAAGCTTTACCAATAAAAATATTATCCCCACCAAAAGACACATCTGTTTTCACATCCACAAATTTGAAAACCAAAAACAAAAAATCAAAAACTTCAAAACTCGACTAAAATTTAGTTGCATGCATTTCCACAAAAAAATAATCTACCGGTCACCATCGACGACGTGCACCTCTAAATCTTCATTTGATTTGACCAAAAGTCGCCATCCAATCCGCCACTCCACGGAAACTCTGCCACCTTTGCTTCACTATATTTTTTCAAATTTAACGGCTCCCAAAGAAGACCAACAACAACAATAACTGAAACTACGAGTTCTATACCAAGTTACCTATATTTCCCAAAATAATAGCGTCTAGTCTGCAGGCGATATTTTGTTCATCAGTTAAAAAAAAAAAAGTAATAAAACACGACAACGACTAAAAAAAAGACTCGCTCATCCCGCAATTACTTTTATCATTGCTCCAGCAGTGAGTATCAAGAGCATCAGGACACCATTCGGGATGAACGACTTTTGGTCCGTTGCCAATTTTTGTTGAAAACCGATGCATTTTCATTTTCTCATGACACCCCTGTCACGCCCACCACATATTCGAAATCGGAATAGCAGGAGCTTGGGGTACTCTCAATGCCGCCATTCTCACAACTTCCGGCAGAAAAGAGGATACCCGCAGAGCTCTTGGATAAAGGCGACACACACAATGAGGTTTCCGAGGAGCACACTCTTTAGCCGACCACATATATACCAGCAGGATGGGGTGTTAGTACCTAGTATCTGTGTGTGTCAGAGGACCACCTCTATACGCCAACAGAATCCGGTTTTCCGTAACAAAAAGCCCTTCGACCTCATCCATTTCCACACACTACGTGTAGCTTTATGTGTGTATGTAAAGGGCTACAAGGTAGTCATATCCTTTGAGAGGAAAACGGGATATGTGTGTGTTTTGAATTTACTACTCTGAGGCCTGTTAATAACCGCACTAATTAATGCTTAACCATTAATTATAGAGCTTTATAGCTTTTCGGTTTTTGGCTTCGAAGTTTACGAAATTAATGGTCTTCAAGCGGCCGAGGGGCACAATTATTGGGTGGTTGGCATCAGAATGGAGGACACATTATACACGGTGTCACTGGTCGTAATGGTTTGGTATAATAAAGCTCGAAATGCACATCGGCCATACAACAAACTAATGTAGGCTAGCGCAACACGGCATGCTACAGGCAATATCATTTTACTGGTGGTGGTCAAGATTGAGAGTGTTTAACAGTTTTTTTTTATGCGATGAGCTGAATGGCATTTGTGTGGCAAGAATGGTGGCGAACTTCTTTTTCAGGCTTTGATTAAATTTTAAGATAAATTGTAGGGCTTTTGAGGTTGCAATTCTGTAAAAGAAAGGAGGTCATCACATGATTCACAGCGGTGCTGGGTAGCTTATTGAATTTTGATCTTGTCAACAATGTTTACCATCAGAGACTTATAACTGTGAAATGGAGAGTTTTTTTTTCCTTCGTTCCTACCACACGAAAGTTGTAGAGTAGGTACCCATTGGGCAATGGATATAATGCCATATGGTCTAAAAAAGTAAGGAATTGACAAATCCTAAAAGAGCATTTGGGCACCAAAAGAAAGTGAATATTATGGAGGATCTTAATTTAACTTTACCATTATGCTCAATTATTTTTTGACTTAGTAAGAAATATTTAATAGATAACACTTAAATGTCCAGTTGTAGTGTAGCTCACAAAATAACAAAAAAAATATTTCTCTAACTTTAGCGAAAGTTCGACTAAAGCTTGGAAAAAATTAACTTTGCTTACATGATGCCGAACTCAACAATTTATTTATTTAATTAATTATTCTAAAATTGCCTTAAACATTGTTGTAGTGTAAGTCACGAAGAAGATTAGTCACTGAAAACATATTCAGTCACGGCCTGTAATGGGTTTTTGTGTATTTTTCCTGGATGTGGGTAAAACATTAGCAAAAAGAGAGCAAATCCAAACAGAGAAACTCAAATTGATTAAATTATTTGAGGGAAAAACTGAAATAAACATTGACGTTTAATAAAAACTAACAGCATCGATTGATTCGTATATAATTCTACAATCGAGAGCGACGTTTGTGTAACTCGCGTTTGGCCTGTAGATTAACTCACCAACATTTTATACTCATCATTTTTAATAGTAAAATAGGGTCTTTAGAATCAGAATACGTCCTTAAATTTCATTCCAGAGTTTGGAAGTAAAGTTAACAAAAACTTTGTTTTACATAAGCAAACAAATTTCACTCATCGATAACTAAAACAAACAAACAAAATGACCATTATATTAGGTAGTTAGTACAAAATAAATCAAAAACCTATACCAAGGTTCGTATATCCGTCTACGTTAGCCGTGGGATCAAAAGAGAAAATTTCAGGTGGTCGAATATTATTATGGTTAACATAAAGACATACCCACGAGTGGTAATAAAATAATAGTTGAAGCCCTGATGTCTATAGATTGATGTTATGTAGTAACTTTAAGACACACAAAGAAGATAGTCAAATGACATTAAAAGGACTCAAATTTATTTCGATGATTAAAAAATATTAAATAAATTACTTCCTTTTGTCAAAAGAAATTAAGGAAAAAGTTTTCTGTGAATTGAAAAGATGAATACTTTTGTACATTTTTACTGTGCTAGTACCCAGGAAAAATGTACAAAAGTAAAGAGCTGAATAGAATGCATCACTCGTCACTGAACGACGTTGCTGACATATGTGTATGTCAGATACGGCGCGCGAAAAAGTTAAAAACATTTGAACTTATGAGCGATTCGCCGAGAGTTACCGATGAGCCTGATGGAGAGTTACTTTAAGGCCTCATTTGGTACAGTTTCCTTTTTTTATTTATCATAATTACTGCAAAGGTAAGGCAGAAGTAGCCGTCGTGCATTGTCCAAGAGTGGCCCGAGTGAGACAAAAAACTAAAAACGTTTTATATTTTTTAAGAACAATGTAAATTGTTAATATGTTGGTTGAATTTTAACATTTTTGAGAATAATTTTAGAATAATTTACTTACGTCTTAGAATAAAAAATTACAAACGTGCATCGCCTGGGAATAATAATTAAGTAAGCAGTAAGAAGTTTTCAACTGCCCCCTTCTTCCCTACATGCTAAACTCTTTATAGGAACCTCTAGCTACTTTCAAGAATGATAAATACATAAGAAACCTGCTTTCGCAGTTTTTTTTTTCATTTTAGACAGGCCTTTTTAAATATTAAAATAAACACACTAATATAAAAAAAAATAATTTCCTTCAAGAGATAAAATATAGATTTTCAAACTCAAACTCACCGTTTAATTTAAAATTCAAATCTTTCAGCCAATTCAACAGCGTTTAACAGCTATCCCTTGTGTATTCATATTCACTCACACGCGCACAATACAAAAAACAAACAAAAAAACGTGTATTTCATGTATTTCACCGAAAATAACATAAATTTATGCTTTTTAAACTTTTTTTCAAATAATTATGAAGAGAACTACTGAACTACCAAAATGAACAGATTTTTTTTTTATTACGGGAACAGCTTTACACACTTCACACTGAATTGCTTTTTACACACTACGTTGGGACGGGAGCGACGACGCGTCGTCGCGACGACTACGGACGGCCATTTTTTTAACTAGATGGGTAGGAAATTAAAACACAATTTCATTTCACGAAACAAAAAAAAAAAGATAAATTAAAACCAAGGAAAACTTTTAGGCTTACCGACCTCGATTTTCAAACGAATTGCCTAAGATCACTTCAAGAAAATTAAACTTTACACAAAAAAAAACACATTTTTACCTAAATTTAAATTTTCACGAATTGTTTTAAACCAGAGACAAGGAAGCGGTATTTCATCCGCCATTACTACAATGTCTCTCAACACATACCCGGTAAAAACGACACACGGCGACGACAATTAGCAATTTTTTTTTACAAAACCGAATCAAATTTACACAAGAACTCTTTAAGAACAAGAAAAACACAAATTAATCATATTTTCACAACAAAAACTATGCACTTAACATTTTTAAATCGAAAATATAACAATTACGACCGAAATATTAAATTTTATTTGAAAAGATTGCGCAAGACGACAAAACTAATGAACTCGCACGGACGCACTTCATCATCAAACACTGACTGAAGAAGGAGATGGCGAAGAATATGATTAGCGGGGCTTTTCACATACCAATGCAGTTTTGTTGCTGGAAGGTGACATGAACTAGCCAGTGGGTGAGTGGGCAATATGGAAGTGCAATTAGTAAAAAGGGTTACGCTGTCGGTTTTTATATTTGATGGCATTGATCTGTCTCGGTGTAGGTCATGGTCATGGTGGTTTTTCTGTTTTCTTGTTTGAATGGAACGATATGGAAATGGAAAGTGCATTGGATTACTTTTTCGTGTGTTCAATAGTTTTCAATTTTGTTTTGCATTCTTTCTTGATGGAATGTTACCAATGCAGGGGTGTCTGTGGGGCAGGAAAATTTAAAGTATATTGATGTGTCTTGTATTCTTACTGCCTTTACGAGTTCGTTTGTAATAATGAAGGTACCTAGATATGTAGATTGTTTTAAACAAAATGGAAAGTGTCGCTTTGTACATAAAACTACAACTTCCTCGACTTAATGCATAAGAATGTTTTGTTTGCTCATTTTTATGCTACGTTTCCATCGGATTTAGCGCAGGAGATTTAGCAAAAAATCTTGTGGTTTTTCCACCAAAGAAAATGAGATTTATTTTGACGTTTTTGAAGCATGTACATAAAAAATATACAAACGCGCACTTGTTCTATTGTTTTCCATTGGGTATTGAGAATCCGCACTCTCTTTTTTATAACTTTTAGTAAATTTATATTTGCAGTTGTTTGTGCGTGTTGCAAATATGTCTAAATATTCATAAACATTATGAATCTTATGGAAGAGCTAAAATACTTGAAGTAATCCATTTTGTTTATTTATTTTGAATACGAAAACTAAAAAGATTTAAGAAAGGGCAGATATGAAAATAGAGGTATACTCTCTGTGGCAAAATGGAAAATGAAAATTGTAGGCAACAAAAAATGACCAGCTGAGCAAATTTAAGTTAAATAGGAATGTTTGATTCACCACATTCTTGTTTTCAATTAGATTTATAGGTGATTTATTTTAGATCTTGATTTGACGAGATTTATGTTCGTATGGTAAATCAAGTGGTTCGGACGAGATTTAGCGAAAATCACCTCTTAATCTAGATTTAGCTCACTTGGAGACGTAGCGTAGGTGAAATTGAGATCGTTAAGCAACTGCAAGTTTAACAAAATATTAAAATTTTGGAGAACTTTGATGAACGAATAAATATAAATGATATTTATGTTCTAAGCAAGGTTGAAAGACCAATCTGTCTTGATGGATATGTAGTATAGCCCAGTCGTCAGGGAAATTACTTAACATTTATGGAGCGATTCATATTTTACAATGCCATTACATAGAGGGTTATAGAAAAAGCTAACATTTAAAAATCCGTTAAACTCTTAACTCAACGATAAAAATAGGTACCCAAAAATGTGGTGAATAAAACATACCTATTTAACTTGAATTTGCTCAGCTGGACGCAGTCATTTTTTTGTTGCCTACAATTGTCATTTTCCATTTTGCCACAGAGAGTATACCTCTATTTTCATATCTGCCATTTCTTAAATCTTTTTAGATCTCGTATTCAAAATATATAAATAAAATGGATTATTTCAAGTGTAATAGCTCTTTCATAAGATGTTTATTAATATTTAGACATTTTGCAACACGCACAAACAACTGCAAATATACATTTACTCCCAGTTAAAAAAGAGTGTGCATTTTCAATATCGAATGGAAAACAATAGAATAAGGCACGTTTGTTTTTTTTATAACTCAAAATAAATCTCATTTTCTTTTGTGGAAAAACCACAAGATTTATTGCCAAATCTCCTGCTTTAAATCTTGATTAAGCTCAGATGGAAACGTAACATAAAATTGAGCAAACAAAACATTCTTATGCATTTAGTCGAGGAAGTTGTAGTTTTTGGTATAAAGCGGCACTTTCCATTTTGTTTAAGACAATCTACATATCTAGGTACCTTCATTATTACAAACGAACTCGTAAAGGCAGTAAGAATGCAAGACACATCAATATACTTTAAATTTTCCTGCCCCACAGACACCCCTGCATTGGTAACATTCCATCAAGAAAGAATGCAAAACAAAATTGAAAACTATTGAACACACGAAAAAGTAATCCAATGCACTTTCCATTTCCATATCGTTCCATTCAAACAAGAAAACAGAAAAACCACCATGACCATGACCTACACCGAGACAGATCAATGCCATCAAATATAAAAACCGACAGCGTAACCCTTTTTACTAATTGCACTTCCATATTGCCCACTCACCCACTGGCTAGTTCATGTCACCTTCCAGCAACAAAACTGCATTGGTATGTGAAAAGCCCCGCTAATCATATTCTTCGCCATCTCCTTCTTCAGTCAGTGTTTGATGATGAAGTGCGTCCGTGCGAGTTCATTAGTTTTGTCGTCTTGCGCAATCTTTTCAAATAAAATTTAATATTTCGGTCGTAATTGTTATATTTTCGATTTAAAAATGTTAAGTGCATAGTTTTTGTTGTGAAAATATGATTAATTTGTGTTTTTCTTGTTCTTAAAGAGTTCTTGTGTAAATTTGATTCGGTTTTGTAAAAAAAAATTGCTAATTGTCGTCGCCGTGTGTCGTTTTTACCGGGTATGTGTTGAGAGACATTGTAGTAATGGCGGATGAAATACCGCTTCCTTGTCTCTGGTTTAAATTAATTCGTGAAAATTTAAATTTAGGTAAAAATGTGTTTTTTTTTTGTGTAAAGTTTAATTTTCTTGAAGTGATCTTAGGCAATTCGTTTGAAAATCGAGGTCGGTGAGCCTAAAAGTTCTCCTTGGTTTTAATTTATCTTTTTTTTTGTTTCGTGAAATGAAATTGTGTTTTAATTTCCTACCTTTCTAGTTAAAAAAAGGCCGTCACGTCGTCGTCGTCGCTCCCAACGCAGTGTGTAAAAAGCAATTCAGTGTGAAGTGTGTAAAGCTGTTTCCGTAATAAAAAAAAATCTGTTCATTTTGGTAGTTCTGTAGTTTTCTTCATAATTATTTGAAAAAAAGTTTAAAAAGCATAAATTTATGTTATTTTCGGTATTGTAATTCATGTTTTTTTGTTTGTTTTTTGTATTGTGCGCGTGTGAGTGAATATGAATACACAAGGGATAGCTGTTAAACGCTGTTGAATTGGCTGAAAGATTTGAATTTTAAATTAAACGGTGAGTTAGTTTGAAAATCGATATTTTATCTCTTGAAGAAAATTATTATTTTTATATTAGTGTGTTTATTTTAATTTTTAAGAAGGCCTGTGTAAAATGAAAAAAAAGATGCATTTAGAGAACTTTTGGTAGGTTTTTCGTTTATTTGCCATTCATGAAAGTCGTTAGGTTTCTATTAAGAGTAGTACAGAAATGAGTGTTTTGAAAATTGTATTTTTTTTTACTGATGAAGGTGAAGTTCTCGGGGGGGGGGGGGGTCATGATTCCGTTAGCCTATATGTACATTTTCATGTCTGAATTTCTTAAATATGGAACTTTGGGCTACGGTCAAAAAAATAGCAGTGCAGCTCAGTATAAAATAATAATCAGGAATACAAAATAAAAAGCAATCTATTTTAAAACTCGATTATAGTAAAATTAAAAGCAATATTTTCTAATAATATGAACACTTTTCAAACGTGATTCAATAACATCAAAACAACAAACACTCCAAAAAATGGCGATCATGGCGTAACTTGGAGTCAACAAGTAGTAAGAGATCTTTTGGGTGGAATGTGTTTTCATGACCGTTCAACTACGACTCACAACTGACACAATTTGTGTATCTGATAAAAGAGGAGGTCCTTATATTCCTTAAGATTGCCGAATGCAAGACTTTTTTCCCGACACGTTTTTTTTACAATTTCCTCGTATTAGCAGGACATCTAAAAAGTTTTACTATATTTTGGTGAAGGTTTTTCACGTTTTTCAAGTGATTTTATAAATTTGCACTCCTCCGATGTGTGGTGTATTCCTTGGTCCACTTTTGTATCAAAATACTAAATTTTTTTTAACAAGTTGGTTAAAACATAAAATTCTGACTTTTCTGTATCCAAAATATGAGCATTAATGTATGAAAAAACATAAATTTTAAATGCAATCCTAACAAATACTGCTATTATTTATTTTGATTGCTTCAAATGTAACATTTTCATTAAATTTTGTCATTTCAAAGTAAAGGATAAGTTATAGTTTTGGAAAAAGACATCACACTGATCGACTTATTATTGATGAATATATAGTACTGCAGTAAAAGTTACCAAAAAGAACTAAAGTATTAAAACTTTAAGACACTTTTGTAACAAAAATTCGCTGCTATTATTTTGACCGCCACTGTATGTGTAAAACCCTTGGCTAATAAGTCCTGGGTCTCACCCCCAGAATGCATCACAATAACAAAATATCTTTACATTTTATCATAAACTTTCTAGTCTAAGATCCGTAGATGAAAAATCTACATGCCACTGAAAAACGAGTGTCATGCCGTGAAAAATTGAGCGTCATGACGCCCAGAAACGAGCGTCATGACGCGCAAATAGGAGCGTCATGCCGTTCATAACGTTCTCCCTGCCAAAACGAGCGTCATGAAGCCCAAAAACTCGCTCATAAACGAGTATTTTGCCCAAAAATCGTTTCCAGGCTAGAAAACAAGCGGGAAATGAAAAAAAAACGGCGGGAAAACGCGTTCGAAAACGGTGGGAAAACAGTCGGGCCTACAGGCAGGAGAACATTCAGAAGAATTGGAGGGTAACGGACGGGAAAACAGGCGGGAAATATTTTGGATTTTTAAAAAAACTTTAATTTTTTTTTTGAAAAATCAATTATTTGAAGAATTTTATTTTTTTTTCTTAAAAATGGCATACAAAAAATTTTTAAAAAAGGTTTGAGAATTTTTATATATAAAAAAACATGTTTTTTTTAAAACGGTTCTAACGATTTTTAAATTTTTTTTTTTTAATTTATATTTTTTTAATAAATTCAAATGGCATACTTAGTTTAGAGTTAAAAACCATTTAAGAAATAGAATAGTTTATGTCATTTTAGGAATGAACTTCATTTTTTTTTAACATTTCTTATAAAATTATTTATTTCTAAGAACTCTATATATGTAAGAGGCCTTAAGGTCCATAACAACTTTGAACCTTATAGCAAATACGTGCGACCAAGTCGTTCATTTTACTTTAGGTTATATAATATAGTTTTTTTTTTTTAAATAAAAGTTAATCACCTTGGAACAATTATTATTGTTCCTTCAACATCCTTTGTTGTGAAATCTCGACAAAAAAGAATCACCCACAGTAACAAATCTCCGGCTAGGATTAGCTATTACAAATTATTGTCGGGCTCTTCATCTTATTAGCTCTATTGTCTGGCAACTACTGTGGATTGTTGTTAAAATCCTTTACCAGAACGACACGGTATTAGAGAATTTGAATCTTTTCACCATCAAACAAAATGCATCCGAGAATGCGACAATGAAACCCAAGTAAAATCTCAATTTTCGATTGTTCTATTCCGTCTGTCTGTCTACTGTCTATCCATATCACAGTAGAAAGTAGAAATATATGTAGTTATGATGTCGTCGTTGAAGCTTAGACCAATGAATCCTTATCCTTGTCTTTCTGTCTGTCTGATGCTTTGCTATTTTTGTGTCCTTTTTTTTTGTATCAAAAAAGCTACTTAGACCTATCCAATGAATGGAGTTGCTATACCTTCGTATATAACTTCTACAAAAGGATTAGCGAAAATCCGTTGCTCACTAGAAATGAAATTCACAAAAAAAAAGGAGCAAAACTTTTTCCGGAATCCTATTAAAACGGTGCAAAGGAAGAGTGTTAGCTCACAAATAAAATAAAGAAAAAATAAATCCAAAATCATGATGACAACGGGGACAACAGAAAAGTCGACGACAACGCAACGCCACAACGCAGCCCAGGATATATTACACGAGTTGGTTTAGCTATCTCCTGTGAAGATGGGTAAAATTTGATTATGAACATTTGTTTAATGTGGCCGCAGGACATGCGGAAACGCACGCATACCACTGCAGCGCACAATAATATTTATCAAAATTATTTTCCGTCAGGATTTGCCTAAACTCCCAAGGACTTTGGGATACACAATTATTATCCGACAAAAAGGAATTGGAGGTGGTAGGTATATGAGTGTTGCCTTAACCATGAACAGAACATTGAAACGGATGATTGCTATAAGTGAATTCGTAGACAAGAAAATATTTAATTAAGATCCTTGTGATGATTCTCTATAATTGTAACTTTCTCTGTGATGTGTACAGACTCGACTCGTGTAACATCCTTTCACTTTTATTTTTATTTTTCTCCTTAATTTATGGGGAAAGTTTTTTTTTTTTTTTTTTTTGACATCATCAAAGCGAAAAAGTCTTCATCACTTTGCTTGTGTAAAATATTTAATGGAAATGATGATGGATAATTGCAAGGGCAAGAGGGTGGATATAATGTTATGGGGGTGATGCTAGAACATCAACACTCTGCTGTCTGCTCTCTCCAAACCAGGATATAAGGGCTATGATGAGCTATGTTGCCCTCTTGTCAAACATTTAATTTGGCAAATGCAAATTTGGATAGTTTATCTGTTTTGTTGGAGAAGAATTCGCTTTGGCTATAATGTTTGTTGTTTACTATGACTGAAAGCAAGGAAAGATTTTCTGCTTGATGAGATGGAATTCTAAAAAGTTCTTTATTTTTTTTTTTTATTTCTTTTTATTGTTGATACAAAACGAAATGCAGAATCAGACTATTTCTAGGAAAAGGGTAGTTTTTATACAGAGAAAATTAGCTTTTAACTTGAATGTTTCTTCGTTTAGCTTTTATAAAATTGATAGCCTTTGGGGAATACATTATTGAGAACGAAACGAACCCACAAACAAATTTATTTTATTACTTTTAGAATTTGGTTAAGTCAAAAGTAAATATATATTCTTTTGGTGATGGTAAAAACATTTATGAGTGAAGGAAAGTAAAAATTTATGAAATTTTGAAATAAGTCCGAAGTTATTCTTTTTGTAAAAAAGTATTGTGTGGATATTTATTGGTAGGTGCCTACGCAAATAACAATTTTAATTAAAACTAAATTAACGAATTGCAAATGTTTTAGTTCCTAGAAAAACAATATGAAAAAAAGCACTGATATTTTACTAAAACATTGATTAGATAAAAAAAAAACTATACATTAGGGTGGCCACAATCTCTTGCTTTTTTAGATATGAAAGTGTTTTATAGTGTTTTTAAGGTAATTCAGTTGAGGGGTGTCGTTTCTAAAGTAAGGGCGTGACAAATTATTTTATGATGCAACTTTAATCTAGGCGTCTAGTGACACTTGTTTATAGCAAATTTATAGCAAAAAAGCAAACAAACAAAAAAATCTCATATGGTGTGTTATTTCGAAAATAAAGGCGCGACAATTTTTTTTATAGCATAGCGTGCTATAAATTATCCAGGGACAATCGATAGTAGCTAAATTTAAAGTAAATTCTGCTTAAAATTGCAGAATTGCACGTGTTAATTTTAGATTATTCAGTTTAGGGGGCATATTTTCTAAAATATGGGTGGGACAAAATTTTTAATAGCGCCATCTATCTACGACTAAATTACGACAGTTAATGACGTCCTTTTTTTTCAAATTGAAGCTTGTTTTAACAGTTTTCGAGGGGTGGTAGTGCTAACTAGTGTGTCAAGTTAGAATTTTTTTGAGTATGCCATTTTTCAGCGACAAATTCGAGACAGTTGATTGCATATCCAGTTTTTGTATTTATCGTAGTTTCGACACTTTTCCAGGGGTGGTAATTCTAACTTGACCGTCAAGTTTGCACTACCAGGTGTTAGTTTAAAAAAAAAGAAACGACAAGTTTACGACACTTAATTGCATCATTACTTTTTTGAAATTTGAAAGTGGTAGTGCTAACTTGACAGAGATTAAGATCCTCTAAGCTCAAGAATATTGCACAATTTTTTTTAGATTTCTTGCAACATGAGAGATCAAGTTTTTAATTGTTTAAAAATGTAAATAACGGGTTATAAAAAATGTTGTATATGTAAAATATAATCTATAGAGAAACCGTTACAAAATAACAATTTTTGTTTCTCAATAAAAATGTGAATTGACAGTTTTTAAAATTTTTGAAAGTTTGCTTATTGTTAAAATCGATACATTAACCCTCAAAACTACCCTTAAATATTTTTTTTTTAGATTTGAAAATATTTATGCCTAATTTCCTTATCAGCAATTAGCTGTAGTTTTTCTTCAAAGTTGTTCTTCTGCACGAAATAGATTTTATGCCTTCAGAAAATGAAAATAACTGACTAAAGTCATTAATTTCATTGGCAAAATTGATGTTATTTTGTAGGAAATAGCTTCGAAATAATTTTCTTTTATTGAAACAATAGATTTGAGACTTAATAAATCCCCAATGAAATGAATAAAGTTCTTATGATTAAAAATCTGAAGAAAAACTGAAAAAAATATGAGTTTCTTTTCCGATTTTTTTTTTTTTCAAGTTTCAAATTGATAATTTTTTTTGATGAAATGTCTATTTTAAGCTGAAATTTTACTACAAAACATATATTTGATCTTAAACTTCTATATATCGAGTTGTAGATTTTTCACATTTTGTATTTGCATGCGTGACTTTTATGCGCAACTGGATGGCGTCGGCTCGAGACCGGGATAGGTGGAGAGACTTGTTGAAAGAGGCCAGGACCGGACCCCGGTTGTCGAGCCAATGATGATGATGATGATGCGTGACTTTTATGTATTTATAAAGTCTATCGGTTTGAATATCAATCGTTTTTCTCTATCGCATCTAGTTAAGAAAACAGCTTTTTGACCTTTTTCTAATTTCACCCTTATTTATCCTACAAAAATTAAATTTTTTAAAAAAATCCAAGATATTCAAATTTTGAAGACCTGCAGTATAGGCTAGGTTGGGTATTTCTAAAAAAAAAGTTGAACTTTAACGCATGGCAAGTGATACTTTGGCTGTACCTAAACCTAAGAGTTCTTACCATTTTGACTATAATATTTTTAATCATTAACCGACTTTGAAGCCATAAGAACAAAAGAAGAATAACTTCAAATAGGTAAAAGATAACGATAGTCTTTCCTTTCCAATTTTCACACCAAAGTGAATTTGAATGAGATGAATACGAGAACAAAAACTCTTTACAAAGGAAATATTTTTCATTAATGTATTTTCGCATCTTATACTCGTATCTCTTTTTGTCTTCTGTATTTCTGAAATTCTGAAATCATGCATCATTCTCTTAGAATTTTTTGACATAAATAATTTATCAATCACACAACCTCCTGCAATATCTATATTCTATCCAGGATGTACAGAATGTAATCTTTGCTATATACGCTAGAAGCAACACAAAATAAGAAAGTGGTGTCAAGAATTTTATTAAAATCTTGCCTTGAGTATTCTAAACTGCTGTCAACTTCTGAAACAAGACATTTGAAAATAATTCCATCATATATGTCACCCTCTGAGACCTGATGTCTTGCATCAAACCACTACCGCTGCCACATCTTGCTAAAAGCCTTCGTAAGCAATATGAGTGTAGAGAGTTAATTTTTCCTTGGCGTTTTTCCAAAGACTTCCTTGAATATCAATTTTCTTTTACAAAAAAAATAAAAAAATGCTTTAACACCCGTGGAGATGCAAAACAAAAGAAAGAACAAAAAAAAAAATAACAGCAACAGCTGTTTCGGTTCCTGAGTTTTCGTGTATCGAAGTTGGTTTGCTCCTTCCAAAGAGTATCCACCGAGTCAATGAGAAGGATGGAGTCCCCTCCATATATAACCAGCTATTATCCTTAGCAATTCCCGAAAGCATCGTTAGCGTAAGGGAAGTCTGTCTTAACTGGGGGTGTGTTCCCAAAGTATAGACAGCAAAAGTAGCAGCACCAGAAACAAAAAAAAACAGAGTCTATGACACGATAAACGCTCTGATGGCACAAAACTTTTCTCCTCCAAAAGTATTAGCAAATTTTTGAGTAGGTTTTTTTTCCATGGCAAAAAAAGTTTTTGGTCTCACATCTTTTTCCTCGCATTGATAAGCATTGTTAAAGTTTTCAAAACGAGAGGTTTCCATTCAAGAAAATATGGCATACTAGGAAAGATATAGCTTCGAAGAAGAGGGAGTGAGCTAGGTATAAAAGACGACATCAGATCTGTCACTCCGGCTTGATTGGATCACTTGTTCTTTTCGAGTGGCGTACATAATTCCTCAGTTTGGTTTTTTGTCAGCTTCAAAAAGTTGTTCCTTGACATAACACAACTTTCCATCACAGCATCTCGGCTCCCATTCCAATGTATTTTTTCTTGTTTTTTTTTTTTCTTTTCTTTCATTTCTATAAACGCTCAACCTCTGCATCGTTAAATATCGAAAATTATTATTGAATGAGAAGACAAATTGGCCACCCATTCATGTGGAAGAAGAATGCGCCTAAACTAAAGGACGGTAGCAGGCAGCAGTAGTAGCAGCAGCGTCTGTGTGTCTTTTGTGTCCACTTTGTGTGTTAAAAGTTTCTTCTTCAGTCCACCCGATGATGATGATGATCGAGAAGATGGAGAAGCTGGGCCTAATAATGGTTGATTATGCGGCACAAAGTGGCCTTTGGTTTGGGTATGGAAGTTTGATGCTGATGTCAGAGTCTTTATAGATTGTTTCACTGGCTGGAGCAAGTTGGTTAAACTAAAAGTTTTTCCTTTCGCTATTATGATTCTTTGTTTCTTCGTTGTTGTTGTTGTTTTTGCTGTTGCTTGTTTTTGAATGTGTATTAAGGGCTGATACAAATTGGTATCTCGGGAACTGAAGGAGTTTTTTATGGGATTTTCTTAAAAAGTAATTAAGTTAGCATAAGTGGTAGATAAATTGAAATGTTACTCTCTGTGATTGATAATGTTTTTTTTTTCTTTTTTTTTTTTGTTTGTTTGTATTTTATTAAAAGTTGGTCCTTGTGTACAGAAAGTACGGTAACGGTAACAATAATTATTGAAGAGTTTTCTAAGAGAGGCACTTAAGCTCACTGAACGATATAACAAATAATATGTATATCGAACGGTCATCGTCATAATCAGCCATAGAAAATCAGAACTCTCCGATAAGTGCTGGTCACTGGAGTATTCTCTCGATGTTTCCGAGAGTCTGCTATGCAACATTTACAAAATAAACTCGCCTTCATGGCACAAAAGACCGAAAATTCATCTTTTTCTTTCAAAAAATTTTACTATCAACAAATACTACATTCGGTTCTATTTGGGAGGACTACCAAAATTAAAAAAACATTGTTGAGCAAGCCATTATGTCTGGATTTGCCGCAAGGTGTCAATTGTTGAAGTTAAAATTGACTTCAAGATAGGAAAAACTCTCTGAAGTCCTTGAAATTGCAACTATCAATAGTACCATTTAGGGAACGAGAAGATATGTTCTTTTTTGTTTATTGCAAAACCAGCTTTAGTCACCTGTTTTTTTGTCGCTTTAAACGACCCTTATATCTTAAGATTGATAGGTGCGGTAAGTTTGCAGTCAGTGCAGAGAAATTAAGGACTTTATTACGCTTTACTGGTTGTTCGAACCTTCTTCTGGCAGTAGAATTGCATTCTGAAATAAGAGTCGTTTTTTGTTTATTTCCAACGGCTTTAACGTTGATTAGAAAATTACAAGCTTAAGGAAATGTTCCTGTTGACAACCAATGAAAAAAGTTCGATAAACAGTATTGAAAATAAAATATTGAGCAGTCTTTAAATGTACGCCAGATAAAGTATTTTTGCAATATTTCATGTCACCATCTAATTATCTTTTACAGTGCAACCTGTGCGGTAAACTTGTAAATCGTATACTAAACTAATGTGATCCTTTAGAAACCTACGTTTTCAAACAGAAGTGAATCTCATGTCCATCAAGTTAGCAGTGCAAAGTGGGCAGAACATGGTTTTTTTGATTGCATCTTTTAGTGCTAATTATTGTGTTCTAATTATATTTACTAGCCGACCAATCACTCGAAATTCGAGTGCCAATTTTTTTTTTAATTATTTTTTTCAGAAAATCACAGTAAAATGTCTGAACAGAAATTTTTATGGTATAAATTATACGCTACTTACAGCAACAGATGTCGCTAGTTTATGTGTGTATTTTTTTTCATTTTTTGCAAAAAGTTCCGATATTAGTTAACACTTAATGTTTCAAAATGTTAATTTTAGAGCTCTACAACAAAAAAACACCTAATATTTTGAGTTGATTCTTCATTTAGGAGGGTTCAGATTCAACAACATGTTTATCAAATTCTGTCGTGTTGGCGCATTTGTGTAATGTAAACAAACCTTAATGTGAATCCACCTTAATGATTTGGGTTCTGGTCTTGGGTTTATGGATTTGACATTTTACGTGTCTTTGAATTTGACATTTCCAATTGTTTTTGTTTTCTTCGCAATATTTTTGCAATTTTAACTCATTTTTTTAAATAATTTCGGTGTTAAATATTTAAATAATTTCTAACCACCAGAGCTGTAAAAGACTGCAGTCAATTCATTGGCAGTAAGTACGTCTACTAAGTTCTTTAACTGCATAATAAGCAGTTAGCAGTCAGTACTAAACTACTAATTGTACAGTTAATAAATGCAGTTAATTGACTAAAAATTAATTAACTGCAGTACTTTTTAACTGGTCTTCTAGTTAGTTAAAAAGCTTTTTGTACTGTTCTTTTTTGTTGTATTCTTTTAACTTAAAGTTACTTTCAGAACTCTATATTTCTAGAAGAAAGTGTCATTTAAGAGTGGCAGTATGCCTGACTGAAATTATAAACACAAAAGTACAAAAACTTTCTACTGACAAGACGACTAGAACCAGTCAAAAAGTACTGCAGTTAAATAACTTTTTTGTCAATTAACTGGTTTAATTCAGTTTTACACTCAAAGTACTTTTGAGATCTAAAAAAAACTTTAAAAAATAGTCTTTTTAGTCAATTAACTGCAGTACCGAAATGACTGCAGTTCTTACAACTCTGATAACCACTGCATATCTATGCTGCTAAACTGCTTTTGTTTGATATGTAATTTTCAAAAAAAACAGATGAAGGTTGATTTTTTTCGGATAGCCAAATAAAAATTAGAAAAAACAAGAATTCCAAATGTAACATTGATCGTTTTTTCCCGCTTCTAGTTTTCGATGAAAAAGTGCTCGATTGTATTTTTTTACCGGATATCTGGAAGATATAAATTCATATGCCAATTATGGAGCTGATATTATAATGACTTCGAGTGTGTTTGCTTCCTTCCAAAATAGGTACTTGATTAATGAATAATGATTTGGTCTAATGAAGAGTCAAAAACCGAATATGATTTGATGCTAAATTCTTTCCCTTATCGCTTAGGGTTAACTCAATGCATTTTTCCCTCCACACCATTGTTTTGAATGGATAAACTAAATTGCTTAACTTTTCTGGTGTATTTCTTATAAAGGGTGGTTAAATTTCAAGGGCCGATGTTGATTTTGAATAAAACACAAACTATTTAGGAAATTATTGTAATTTTATTTTATTATGATATATTGGTATTACTCAATTATGTATGGAACAAAATATCGGCCAAATGGGCGCCGCGACCACGGCGGCACACCTCCATCCGATGGTCCAAATTTTCGATGACCCTGAGGCATAATGGAGGTTCTATGCCGTTAATGTGTCGAATTATCTCATCCTTTAGCTCTTGAATTGTTGCTGGCTTATGGACGTACACCTTTTCTTTCAAATAACCCCAAAGAAAAAAGTCCAACGGTGTCAAATCACATGATCTTGGCGGCCAATTGACATCGCCATTACGTGAGATAACACGGCCATTGAATTTGTTGCGCAAAAGAGCCATTGTTTCGTTAGCTGTGTGGCAAGTGGCACCGTCCTGCTGAAACCACATATCGTCCACATCCATATCTTCCAATTCGGGCCATAAAAAGTTCGTTATCATCTCACGATAGCGAACACCATTCACAGTAACTGCCTGACCGGCCTCATTTTGGAAAAAATACGGCCCGATGATGCCGCCAGCCCATAAACCGGACCAAACAGTCACTCTTTGTGGGTGCATTGGTTTTTCGACAATCACTCTTGGATTCTCATTCGCCCAAATGCGGCAATTCTGTTTATTGACGAATCCACTGAGGTGAAAATGTGCCTCATCACTGAAGATGATTTTCTTCGAAAATTGATCATCCACTGTTGCCATTTCTTGCCACCATTCTGCCCATTCACGACGTTTGGAATGGTCAAGAGGCTTTAGTTCTTGAGCCAATTGCACCTTGTAAGCGTGTAAATGCAAGTCTTTATGCATAATGTTCATCAACGACGAGCGTGAGAGGTGCAATTGTTGGGCACGACGACGAGTTGAGGTGGACGGCTCTTCAGCCACACTATCGCGAACAGCAGCAATATTTTCTGCAGTACGAGCTGTACGAGCATGCACTGGTGTTCTCACATCTTCTACAGACCCGGTT
The DNA here is from genome assembly GCA_948107695.1 of Meliscaeva auricollis. Lineage (NCBI taxonomy): Eukaryota > Metazoa > Arthropoda > Insecta > Diptera > Syrphidae > Meliscaeva > Meliscaeva auricollis. The sequence goes on along the minus strand of OX403619.1, from coordinate 24,904,494 downwards.
TGCTCGAATTTTTCCACGATTTTTGCGATTGTACGCACATTTGGACGATCAAATTGACCAAAAAAATCACGAAGTGCACGATATGCATTTTGATTTGAACGCCCATTTTCATAATAAGTCTGGATAACTTTAACACGTTGTTGGATTGTGTATCTCTCCATGGTTAAAATTGAGTAAGTCTGAAATAGAGAAATGTCAAATAAAATTCGGAAAAAAACTTGGCGTTTAGGTGTGGTTCACATTCAACATCGGCCCTTGAAATTTAACCACCCTTTAAATCACCTTCTGTTTGTCCAACAGATGTTTCATGTCCTTGAAAATTCAGCAAAATGCTAAGGTTTTCTGTGACAATTGATTTCACTGTAAGATTTGAATTTTCCCAAAGTCAATGGAAACTCATGACAAGAAGTAATGTATAGCAATTCCCTTTTGATTTCAAAATGTTCTTTTCCCAGTCTCCTTAGATGGAATGAAGCCATGACTGGAAAATCACACTTTGAGTACTTATACCTTATTTCCAATTTGTTTCTTTAAAAAAACTCTTCTTAATCCCTAAAGAATAAAAATTATGAAAATAAGAGCAACAATAGGTTTGAAGAAAAAAAAAACAAGAAAAAAGAATTCTAGTGAAGTGAAATAATTATCAGATTAAATGGAAAGAAAAATCTTAGAGGACGAAAAACGATAAATTTCGTTTCAAAAAGACAATTAAAACAGTTTGAGGTTTTCTTCACACTTTTTTTTTTTTTTTTTGTGTCCTTTCTCCTCCTTTGCATTTATCGTGTTCATCAGTTTTGTATTTAATTTTTTGTTCTTAGTTTCACAAAACAAAAAAATGTCATTTTAAGATCCTGCTGTGCCTTGTTGTTTTTCCGGGTTTATGTTTATTTTTTTTTTTTTTCATTTTTTTTTTTTACTTATTTTAGCTTTTTGCTGTTTATCTCACAGCAGGATGTATTCTTAATCTATTTTGGAAGGCATAGCGCGCTTCTTATTAACAAGCAACAAAAAAATATACATTAAGTCCTTTTTCTTGTTCAGATTTAGAGAGAAAACAAAAACAACAAAATATAAAAAAAAAAAAAAAATAAAAGAAAAATTATATTTAAAACAGTCCTGACGCAGAACCATTATTTGTCTTGTCAGGGGTTTAATCTCCTTTGTGGCGGTGGTGCGGTAGTGGTCTTAGATTTAATTTTTATTTTTTGTTGTTTTACTTTATTATTGTTTTAAGAATGTAAGTTACTAGGATTGAAATTAAATGTTTGAATTCACTTTTTTTCTTGTTTTTTTTTTTTTTTTTTTTTTTGTAGAAAGTTATGGTTATTGTTGTTATGGGGGTGGGGGGGGGGGTAAATGAATCCTTTTTCCAATTTGGAGTAAGATTCTTGATGAATTATTGAGATCACCAAATGAACTTTTTTTTAGACCTTAAAAGTAACTTTTTTTTCTTGCTAGACACACGGACGCTTGGGTAAATGAATTTGATTTGATTCAATTTCCTTCGTGTATTTGGCTATCAGAGAAAGATCACATTTTTTCAATGTTTTGTTTTGAAGAAAATCGGAAACAGGAGCGTGTTTTTGAATAAATTTATTTCATTCAGCATAATTAAAATAAATAAAAAACGTTATTGCAATTTTTTAATTTAAATGCCTTAAATAGTAATATTTGGACAAGATTTACTTGAACCTCAATGAGAACATTTTTGTTTTAGGACAAAAACTAGCTGTACCTTCCATATAACAAATAATATTTTGGAAAATACGCCCCCTTAACTGAATAATCTAAAATTAACACTGCCAAACCTACAATTCTGCTTTAAATTACAAATTTCCTAAACATTTAGCTATAATCGATTTTTATAGATAATTTTTAGCATGCTATGCTATAAAAAAATATAGCGCCTTTATTTTAGAAAAACCCCCCATATAGGTGCATTTGTTTGTTTTATTTGGTTTTTTGCTATAAATTTGCTATAAACAATTGTCGCTTGATGTCTAGAACAAAATTGCATCATAAAATAATTTGTCGCGCCCTTACTTTAGAAACAACTCCCCCTCAACTGAATAACCTTAAAAAAACTTTATCAAACACTATCATATCTAAAAAATTTCTTCTTATCGCTTTTTTGCTATAAATTTTGCCATAACTAATTGTGGTGGTGCTAAATTGACAGACATGAATTTCCCGGGAAACTAGAAGCTTTTGCAAATATTTTTATTTTCGGATTCCATCCAATTAGAACCAAAATAGACAGTGTGTGTGAAATTTCACGTTTCTAACTCAACTGGAACAAGTAGCCGCCTGAAATGGGTTAATCAAATAATATTATTGGTAGCAAAAGGAGGCAATTGTAAATTTATTTTTTTACCAAATTACAATTAGCAAAAAGCATTACTTTAGCCTATTAACTCATCAAATATTGACAGGACAGCTATAATTAAAAAAATTGTCAACAATTAAACCAAAGAGAATTAACAAAAAAACTATATCGGATTCAACCATTGAAAGGCTTACTCATATACCTACTTTGAATCGATTTGAAGTCTTTTGGCTTCACTCCTTCTCTTTCTTTTACATTCACTGAAGCAGCCGTAGATTAATAAATAATTCATCACCACAAGGAAAATCTAATTAATGGAACCCCATTCAGTAGCATATGTTTATTTTCTCCTTTTCTCCAAGGACTTTGCACCCCTTCCCATAATCAAGACCAAACGGATGATCTAGAGAGATCCGACAGACAGCAGCAAGCATATCACAAAAAAAAAAAAAAAAAAAAAATACTAGACCGCAATTTATTCTCCGGGGGTATAGTGGACCAGCCGGCAAATAATCAGACATTTACAAATGCGCTGTCATTAAGCTGACCATAAATATACACACATCACACATTTGGCCAGCCACAGCTAGAGAGCATCAGTGTTTGGTATCAATTTCTATATCCTTCTCTGGGATGAATCCTTTCAACGTTCCCCCCCCTCTACTCTCCCCCCCCCCTCAATTCCCTTGGTCCTTGACTATATGGATTACAGGTTATTTTCTTTTTAATTTAACCCATATCGTTTCATTTTGTTGCGGCCACTTTTATACAGTTTGTTATAATGCTTGCTTGCTCTTGCGAGCGCAAATGAAAGCAATCGCCCTCTTCATCTTCAGTAGTTTAGTTCTCAACGAGAATGAACTCTTATATGGAATGATACATTTACAGTATGGGAACGGGAAAAGTAAAAGGATAATACTCATTCCAAAAAAAAATACTCTGTTATCTTCAACATGATGGTCCCATCATAGAACTATTTATTTTCACTCTACCGGAAGTAACGTAAATAAGTTAATACTATGTGGAGGCGGGGCAGAAGAGTTACCATTCTTGGATTTATTTAGATTTATTTACAACAACAAAAAAACGGCATAAAATAATGTGGACATCGCATGTTCTTACTCTTATAGATTTAAGAAAAAGGCATTGCAGTATTTTAGAGATTTAAGGCATTCGTTAATATTTTCTTCATAAAAGAGTTTTACAGAACTGAAAATGTCAAAAACTTGAAACACAGCTTTTGAAAATATTTATACCACCAACATTTTACAAAGCAATTCTCATGAAAATCAAAAAAGATTTTGTTTTCTTTACAATTTTAGGGGAAGTTCTTTGGGAACCTAGGAACCCACACTGTCCTTCAATGTTTTAATGTAAGACCTTTTGAATTGTGTTTTTTTAAAGCAAAATTCAAAAATAAAATTATTAGCAGAATATGGATGGCGGGAAAAATAGGTTAAATGGTATATCGTCCCGTTTCTGCGTGAACCCCGTAACTACATTTTCTTAAAAGATTTTGCTTAACATTAGACATCCCTGGAAAACTATGAGTAAAGAAATAACCTCAATTAATTTGTTTTACAGTTGATTCAATTTCTTTTTATTCAATCCATTTATTCAATTTCGCGAAAAACTAAAATTTCTTAAAAAAACTAAACAAAATTTGCTTTGTAGGTACGTGGTTCAGGCAGAAACGGGACGATATGAAAAGGAAAAAATAAATTGCCCACCAACAGATTGAGGGAAGGTGGTTGGTGGGTTCTTAAGATTTCTATCTAAAGTAGACCTCGAACCGAAAAAAAATCAATGCAAAATTTGTAGGGTTTAAAAAGATCTACAACTTTTGTGCACATATAACTTTGCTATATAACCTCAAAAATATTGTGAAAATTTCCAAAAATTAATTTGTTTGTTTTTTATTTTTATCTTTTTCAAAAATAGTTAGATTTTTTTTTTCAGCTAAATATAAATTTTTGTGTTTTTGACGAATTTGTTTTGAAAATACGGTCTAATTATCTAATCGAAAAAATTGACGAAGAATTTTTTGATTTCTGACAAATTTGAGATGGATTTTCTTTCTTTTTTTTACTTGCGATATGGGTACTGGGCAAGTTTAGGATTCGTAAAATCGAAAAATTGAACTCGAGACAACAATCAAACATGTCATTACGATGATAGAGAATGCGAAAAAAGTGTGTCCCGCAATTCTGTCTGTCTATCTGTCTGTCTGTGTATACCACGAGCTACAGTCTAAACCGCTTAACCAATTTCCTTGAAACTTGGTCTTTAATAATTCCGCAGAGGGGAACTTGATACTTTTTTTATAACCAAATCTAACGGTACCTGTCATATAACCTTTAAGGAAAAGTTAATTTTTTTCAAAAACGGATGTTACCATTTTGATTAAAATTTTTGTGTCTTCTTTTGTTAGTAGGGTCATACCTTTGGACAAAAAGAAATATTTGAAAAAATTTTACTTACAGTAGGTACCTTCCATAGAACCATTTTTCTCATTTTTGACTTTTATGTTAAACGACTTAACCAAATTTGATGAATATTTTATACATATTTTCACAGTTTTGGTGTAAAAATCTAAAAAACATATTTGAACAATTAATTTTTTTATTGACGCTTGTACAAAGGACTATTTTTATTACAATTACCTGCATATGTACCATTTTTTGATTTGTTTTTCAATATCGCATAATTTCAATATTTTCGGAAAGCAGTTTTTGACTCAATTTTATGACTTTGAGTTGAGTTACATATATTTGGTACCAAAATTAACGGTACCTGCACATACATCCAATATAGAAAAACTTTACACCCAAAATGGAAAAAAAGTTTTTATAAACTGCTCCAACAATTTTTAATAAAATGTGTATATGTTCTAGAATAGTACTTTTGAAATAAATAAAAATATTTTTTTTATTTCAGTACCGGTACCTCCCATTTCCTATTGCTGATTTTTTCTGAAGCCATCCAACGGATTTACAAAAACATTTTAACACAAAAGGTTCAAAAATTTGTCGATATCCATTCCGGTGGTGCTTACGAGAAAGTCGGAAACAGTCGTTTTTCAATTAAAGCTCGTATTTTTTTTTTACTTAAACTTTTAATCTGGCATTGCTGCTTCCATTTAAATTGCCAAAAGCCTTTTTTAAATCGCCCAAACCTTTCAAATTGTCATGGGAAATGGTGTAGAAATCATTGAAAGGCATGTTTTTACCAAAATTCTGCTGTAAACTCCTCCTCCTCACTAACTCCAGAAATTTTTGGGTCATTTTTAACATGTCTTAGCCTTTCCTTTGTATACATCCTTTTGGGATCTCTTAATGAATTTATGAGCTCAGTCTATCGAAAGATGGTCAACTGTATATGTGTTTTTTTGTTGGCACAGAAGTAAAGCAAAGGGAAAATACAATCCCAAAGATCAAAGTTTTAATTTAAGTGATTTTACTTTTGGATTTTCTCCAAGAAAATGTTTATATAAATTCAATTCCATACCTTTGTCATTTAAAGACCACAACCAAGCCATATCTTTCAATAAATTGAACTAAACTCTCTGACTCTCTCTCTCTTTCTCGAATTCAAAAATGAATTCTTCGTTTAATCAAACCATGGGCAAGGGTATGGGACTGGTTATAAATTTCTAATGTTGGTTGCCTCGTGTGCCTAACCTTCTACAGAGCCTTATAAACTGTCAATAAAAGGGTGCAATTTGGTCTGTTTTTATTGCCTATTTATAAAAAAAAAAAAGAAAAGTACATCGATTGATTTCAATCGAAAGATTCACTTTACGTACCTACCTTGTGTTTATCTGTTTGCAATTTAATTTTACAGCACAGAGTAAAAAGCGGTAGCACAAACCCATCACTATGTCAGAACATCGTCATCAACGTTTATTACAAAAAAAAAAAAAGAAAAAAGTATCCTGCTGTAATGAGGAGTGTATATCTGTGATGTTTTACCTTTGCTCGTATACCTAACCTACTCGTATATACGCATTCTAAACGCTTTTCAATTTTATCGAAAAAGGTTGTTTTTTTTTTTTGCAGTCGGTGAATTATTAATTTTTCTATTTACTGAAGGAAAGCTGATGTCAGAGACTACTAGATATTTGATGGAGCAATGGAAATGGTATTTTGTTCCCGGAATAGTAGTGTAAATAAATGCGAAGCTTTTATGCTAGAACATTGAGGAAATAAAATTCATTTTGTAGATATTTGGAATTTTGGGGAAAAATCATTTTGAGTTTGGAAAAGTAAAAGAAAATATTTTTTTTTATTATTATTTTTCTGGGGGTAGCAGTTCTACAGTCCTACAACATTTAACTGATGAAACAGAGGATCACACTGATGAATAACTAGCTAGGTAGAGTGTTTTCAAAAATTAAAGTAGATGGCCGTGGGAGTGAGTAAAATGAACAAACAAATTAATAAGGTAAAGAGCTTGAAGTTTTTTGAATTTTAAGCATTTGTTAGAAATACAACATAACATTTTACAAAAAAGGGAAAAAGACATAGAATATAAATAAAGAAAAAAGAAGCTGGGTCCAACCCATACTGGTAACTTCCAATTGGTGCCTTAAGAGACCCCATATTCTATTGGTTTTTAAAATATTAAAAATTCAAGATCTTCAAAAACCATACAAAAGTTTTTAGTTTTAAATGAAGTTTATTTTTGAGGTATTCCAGTTTTTAACAATTAATAATAGTATTATTTCTATTTAAAAGAAAACAGTCAGTAGGTTTTTAGAAGCGTTATGAGTCGTTAACTAATCAAAATCAGTTTTATTTATTTGTTATCGAGATATTCGAACCGCAAAATTAGATAGAAGAATTTTGTTTGGATTTCAATTGTAGTTCAATTGAGGTATCTTTTGTAACCTTTCCAACTCTTATTTACGGCTTTATCTGCAAACAAAAATTGACGCGAAACGGATATCCTTATATTGATTCTTGAGATATTTAGGAGAAAGACCATTTCAGCAATTTTTGGTACTTTCTTGCAGTTTTTTTTTTTGCTTAAAAACACAAAACTTTCTGTTTTTTTTTTTTTGCTTAATCTTATCACTTCATAATAACGGTATTTTGCTAAGAATACGAATTGTCTGGAGTCAATAACTATCATTGCCCGTTCTCAAGATATTTCATCAAAAAATTAATATCCAACAATTTTTCTTATTTTTTTTGTATTAAAAAAAAAACAGGCAGGTAGTTAATTTTTTTGAAATTCATACCAGTTTTTCAATACATCATAAGGTGTTAGTAAAACTAGTTGATATAATTATTTGTTCTATGAAGACTTTTGGGACGAAAGCTCATTTACAATATATTTTTTTTTAACTGCAGTAATAAAAAAACAACTTAAACAAATTTCTTGAAATTCGTTTCTGCATCTTTTGAAATAATTTTTTGTAAAATTAAATTTTTCAGAAGCTGATATCTTGATTCATTCGCGAGATATGGTGAACGATAAAAAGTGTCACGAACGTACCTACGAACGTACAAACACACACACAAACAGATATCTTTCTAATAACTACGGATTAAGACTCTAGTAACCTCAAAACTTCGAGAATTTTCACTTCGTTTTGCGCGCAAAAATATTGCAAAGTGAAAATTATGATTTGTTCAATTTATTCTCTGTAGTCCAGTAAAAGCGTAGTCATTTTCAATGACTAACTTTATATTTTTTGGGGTGCTGACCACGAGTCTGAAGCTATCCACAAAAAATTATTGAGTTTAACATGAAAAATCAACTTCCAAATAATTTTTTATTGTTTTTAATATGTAGTTAAAAATGTGAACATTTTCATTAAAAACGTTTATGCAGAAAAAAAGTAGAGAAAATTAAAAATAATTTTTATTTTCAACTACTTTTTTCCCAAAAAAATGTAAAAAATCCATAAAATCGGTTCTTTTCAAAAATCAAAAAAAAATATATTTTAATTGATTTTCCTCTAATTAAGGGATCGGTTATAGCGATCAGAAAAACGAATCAGGAAACATTTTCAAATGGATTTTGTATGTTGTTTTCACTTGTTTTAAAAATAAAAACAATATAAATAGTTGAAAAATGACTAAAACATCATTTTGTGAAAAGAAATTTAATAATTTCATAACTAGTTTTTTAAAAAAATGTATTTATTTATTTTCCTGACATGAAAATCTTTTTTGTATCACTCAAATAAAAAAAATACAGTTTTAAGAAAAACTTACCTATTGTTCGATTGTAAAATTTTTTTTACATTTAATTTTTACATTACATTATATTATTTAATTTTTTACATTTAATTCTGTTGAAAAAAAAAAAATAGATATGTAAAACATTTATCTCAAAGTTTGCTTATGAGAAAATTATCAGATCTTTATTTTTGAAAAATAACACATGTTAAGAAAATATATTTTTTGTTGTTTCCCAAACTTTGATTTCGAAACGTGTTTTTGGGATAAATTGGTATGCCATCCGATAGATATGCGTTCGCAGAGTGCAGAAATGTATTTTTTATCAAATTTGGACGAGTAGTTTTGCTTTTATGCCAAAATAACATATAAATAAATGACATTTTTAAAAACGTGTTTTTGGGATAAATTGGTATGCCATCCGATAGATATGCGTTCGCAGAGTGCAGAAATGTATTTTTTATCAAATTTGGACGAGTAGTTTTGCTTTTATGCAAAAATAACATATAAATAAATGACATTTTTAAAAACGTGTTTTTGGGATAAGTTGGTATGCCATCCGATAGATATGCGTTCGTAGAGTGCAGAAATGTATTTTTTATCAAATTTGGACGAGTAGTTTTGCTTTTATGCCAAAAAAACATATAAATAATTGACATTTTTAAAAACGTGTTTTTGCGATAAATTGGTATGCCATCCGATAGATATGCGTTCGCAGAGTGCAGAAATGTATTTTTTATCAAATTTGGACGAGTAGTTTTGCTTTTATGCCAAAAAAACATATAAATAATTGACATTTTTAAAAACGTGTTTTTGCCATAAATTGGTATGCCATCCGATAGATATGCGTTCGCAGAGTGCAGAAATGTATTTTTTATCAAATTTGGACGAGTAGTTTTGCTTTTATGCCAAAAAAACATATAAATAATTGACATTTTTAAAAACGTGTTTTTGCGATAAATTGGTATGCCATCCGATAGATATGCGTTCGCAGAGTGCAGAAATG